>CM060931.1:454467922-464467922 GCA_030765085.1 Allium cepa | reverse complement strand
AGATACAATATAACAGAATAACACAGCAGAATTACAACAATGTCATAATAGTAGTTCACGAAGCTACTAAGTAAATACAACAATGTCTCAAGAAAATAGTGAAATAGAAATGTTTGTACCAAAAATGGGCATAACACTCTTCGAAAGTTTTTTGAAGAGATAAAAGTGAAGAATATAAATGTAAAATGAAGATTATCAAACAAAAACTCCAGTAAACAGTAACACAAATGCACAGACATGTAGTTTTAGAGTGGTTCGGCGTGTTGCCTACGTCCACTGTGAAGTTTTTGGGATTTTATTGACTCTCTTTCAACAATTACATGCAATTACAGTGAACAACAGTAAAGTACAGCTTTGAATTCGAATTCAATAGCAAGGGTTGGATGCAAATCTAGATCCGGCAGAGTCTATGCACTTCAGAATCAAAAGATCCTTTTTCTGTAGGCTTTAGGGGGTTATTTATAGGCGTAGGAGGCTGATATCTCGCTCAAACTTCGGAAGACTCCTTCTGGCACGTGAGTGGGCGCACACGATCGATCCCACCAAGTTTCGACTCGATCTGTGATCGATACGAAGCGATTTCGCATCAATCAAGAATTGGTCGAATTGAGCTGAAACTTGGCAGGAACATCCATTGGCTTGTACGTAAGCTTCTATGAAAATTTCATAGCATTTGGATTGGTGGATCTTGAGTTATGATCGATATGAGCTTGAGTTTCTCGTTGGCTGTTTAGTTCGAATCCATCAATTCGAATCGATCCACTCCGAATCGGCACGTGCCTCTGTGATGACGCGGCACCCATTCCTCGCATCGATCCTCTTTTTGCTCCGAGTTGACCGTTTCGCATCAATGAATCTCGCCTCGTTCGTATCGAGAGCTGTTGTATAGCTCGAATCCATCAATGAATGTGCTTTGTATCGATTAGCAACGTTCCCACTTTGTATTGATGGAGGTGACGTAGTTCGTATCGATGGAAGTTGCCCCGTTCGATCGATATGAACAAGTAATATTTGTGATGGATACGGAGCGAGGTCAACTGATGGATACGATCCAGAGCTATCTGGTGGATTCGAACAAATGTCTCCTCGATGGATACAAATTAAACAAGGAAGGAGTGATATGAAACGTACCACTCGTTGATGGATACGAATTCGATCGATACAAACTAAGGCTTGTGGATGGATACGAACTCGATCGATCCGTACTCAGGGCTTCTGATGGATACAAAGTGATGCCGTCTGATTGATACGTACGTGATCGATTCGAACCAAGGTTGAGCGATGGATGCAAAAATAAGGTTATTTCCTCCAACTTGCATCGATCATAACTTGAGCATATGGGCTCGGATTGACTTGAAATTTAAAATGCTAGCTTCTACGGCTTCGCTTGTCGTGTCTTATCATTTGTAGCCTGATCCAGACTCGAACAAAATCCATCGATATCCATAGCGAACCTATGCTTTCCCGATATCCAGGAAGTGTGACTCTTGGTTTTCAGTCAGTTCCTTGATATCTCGGCCTTGCCAAAAGGCGGGATAACATTTTCCCCCCAAAGTACGTCTTGTGGAAACATGATGTGCTTTGAAAAGCTACAGCCTTCACTCTGAGAAGTCATTGCTTTTTCATCGAAGGTTGTAACCCTGCGTTGCTGTGACTGATTGCTGTATGAATATCCAATTCCTGTTAATGTTGAAAATTGAATATGAGTTTGATATAAATGTATATATGTTAATCTGACTCTCATTAATGTTGCACGTTCACGAGTCGTTGTCAGTTTTCCTGTATCGAATTTCGTATCGATCCTCTCCTGAACCGTTGTGAAACTGGAGTTGTAGCAATGCTTGACGGTTGTTTTTGGACATTTCTTCGTACCGATCCTCTCCTGGATTGATACGGAAGTTTGAAATGTTGCTCTCGCATAAATACGTTTGGCGTTGATGGATACGAATCATCATTTCGTATCGATGGACTTCAATTGTTGTAGGTTGAGCATCGATGGATATGAATAAGTAGTTTCGAATCGATGGAGCTCAATGCCTTTGGGACTATCTTTGCCGTGCGCTTCGTATCGATGAATCTATCTACCATTTCGAATCGATAGGGGCTTGGGCCGATGGATTTGAACATGCCATTCGACTCGATCAGAGTGTTGACCTGGTATGACCGGTCGCATGGACTGGGAGGCGAATCGCCCCTTCTCTTCACACTTACTCATATAAATACCTTGGACTTCTACCATTTTTCACTTTTTCACTTTTTGCTATTGCCCTCGTTATCTCCTGCCTTCATATCGCTTCGAGAATAAATAGATCTACAGGAACCTTTGTTTCCAAATCGCTTCGCTACATCAAATCTTCGAACCGATATCTTAAAATCAGGTAATTGAATGGCTAATTCACGTCATAGCGATGTGATTCGAAATCAACAGTCAATCTATCTTCATACGCGATCGATCTCTAGGGATGCTAAGGTTAAATCCGGCTCAGATAGAATTGTTATGGTGCTCGGGCAATTTGTGGAAGAAGAATGGTCGAAGGATACGAATTGCATGTTCGCATCGGTCGATTAAGAAGACAAATTCTTTCATATCGATCTAGGGGTGACGGGATTTTATTATGTGGAGGAATGGAACGCCTTCGTATCGATTGGCGGTGGTCAGAGTTCGTGTCGATCGATACATAATTTACTTCGGCGATCGATTCGAAGCTGATTACTTGCAATCGATACGAATTGGGCATTATGAGTTGTTCCGATGTCGCCAGCGTTAATCGATACGAAGGTAAAGCCTATGATCGATGTAGAATTATATTCCCCTGATCGGTAAGAAATGCGTCGATTCGAATGTGATCGATACGGAACGTATCGATTCGAACACAATCGATACGAAACGTATCGATGGGAACTCGATCGATACAAAACATATCGATGCGACCCTGGTCGATACGAAAATGGGCCCTCTTGACCGATAAGAATTGCTGCATTCCTGGCTATTATGACTTGCATCTTTGGTGATCGATCTATGTCTGAACCCTGATGGATACGAAATCTTGTATCGCTGCTCATACGACTCCTACGAGCTTCGCTCTTGCATACGTGGATTTAACTGTTAGACTGCATATTTGGCTGCCCTTCGAAGCTCGTCGATGGAACTATAACTTAACAAAATGACAATAGACTTTAACTTGGATCGATCGCCAACATCAAGATGGCACGATTGTGATGGTCATCGATGACGGTCATTCCAGCTGAATTTCGAAGTCCTGTCGTTTGCATATTTTCTTTAACTCTGTTAAATCTTTCCAAGTACATCACAGTACTGCATTACACGACACATTCACACACTTTACATAGGGGAACACATGGGCTCTTTGTCATCTAATGATGATTTCTCGTGAGTTACCTAGTTATGAAAACTCCAAGCTCGCAGCCACAAGAAACTCAGAGTTCAATTCCTCCCGTGCTTGAAATACCGGAGATTGAGGCCGATGTTATCGATCCAGCCCCGGATGAGGCACCGGACGCATCTCTTATCAATAGTCCGCCAGACTCTGTTCCGTCCAACATTTCGAAAGATATGCTAGGGAGAATATGCCTAAGGCACGGTTTGTCGATGGACGACGTACTATTGCCGGGACCAAATGACAGACCACACAATCCGCCGGAGGGGTATGCTGCATTCAATCGACATGCATGCACAGCCGGGATGCTCCCCCTGTTCAATCAGTATATAAGAGAAGTGCTATCTTTTATAGGGATCGCCCCATCTCAGCTACACCCAAATGGATATGCATTACTGAATAGCTTGTTCATTGCATTTATAGAGCACCTCTATCGACCACCCCGACTGACCGAGATAAGATACTTGTTCAACTTCAAGAGTCGAACAGACAGTCCATCTTTCACATTTCTTGAGGCCGTGAGAAATTTTCAAATAATTACGAGGTCTTGGACCAGGCCGAGCTACTTTAAGATGAAGTGGTTCTATGTTAGATGCCCCCAGGATTTTCCAGGCGATGGCTATTTAGACGTGAGTATTGCTATCTTCTCGAGCAGTCGGCAAGACAGTTGTAAATGAAACCCAATTCATATCCCTTTTTCTTTGCAACGATAATTCAGCGACTCGAAGGCGGGTATTACAAGGAGATAGTTCGGGTTCTTCAAGAGGTCCCAAGCGAAGATAGGAATATTGACTTGGTCCTGACGGATAGGAATCTTAGAATTCTTGGGATAATCGAGCGAAGCAAAGTATAAGACTCGACGATGCATTAAGAACTATCTCAAGGTAGCGAGTTAAGCGTAAAAAGCCTAGAGTCGTTATAGTCGAAGAGGCTGACTCTGAAAGAACCCATACCGATGAGGAACCGTTGGGCGAACCTGCGGATGCAGCCCAGGATGCTGAAGAAAATAGAAAAGGCAAGGCAGCCATTTTCAAGCCATCCAAAAAAGGGAGATGGAAATCTATGATCATGTCACGGCCCGCCTTCGGAATTAGAATTTCGAAGATGTCTCCTCCGAGAGCAGAAAATCTTTACGAAGGGCTCGCCGATCTTCCAATTCTGGACGACGTGTCCATGCAGCATGATGCCGGATTGGATAAACTCCAACACACCTGAGTTTTAAGCAAATCTCCGCCCACTAGCGTGGTTGACACATCCGGTTGGTCGAGGGGTTGCACATACATTCACACTTCATGGCACTACACGATTTCTGAATGTAATACGTCCGCTGTGGCAGTTTGCTAGCTTCGTTTCTGTTTTTGCCTTACAGGCACCATGTCCGGTCGAGGTTCAATCCTCGGTAGTCTTTGCAGCAAACGCAAGTCTTCGTCATACTACGAGTCACATAGGAGGAAAGGAGATAGGGACTACGATCAAGGCTACTCTAGTCAGGAACGATCTAACAGAGATAAGGGTTATAGGCGTGGTCTCGGTCTCGCACGCCTCCTTCCAGAGCTCCTGCACCGCCGCCAGTTCATGTTTCACAACCTTTGGAAGCTCCGCGGCACAAACCATCTTCCCAATTTTCTAGGTATAAATCCCATGTAGAACTGTGGTTGCAGACCCCTCCACTACTGCACAGGCCCCCGTCGAACCCACTGGCGAAGGAGCGATGAGGGCTCGCTCAGCTGAAAAAGGATTTTCCTGATATACGCTTTGATGGGTTCGTCTTTCCTCTGCATTTGAAGAGGATCCCAGGGTCGGCCGAAAATACAGTGCATGATTATGTCACGGACATATTTTTCCAGTATCAGGAGTGGTCGAGAACCGCGAAAAAAGCATAGAAGGTGGCTTTCGACCGAGCAGCCATGATTGAAAAGCTGGAGAAAAAACTCGACCAGAAAGATCAGATTATGCAAGCGCTCAATAGCGAGGCCGAGTCTTCTCGCCAATCTGAGATTGAGGCTCTTAAGAAAGTCGACAAGGCCCAGGCAGCGATAGATAAAATGAAGCGGGAGCATTATGCCACAGTAGAGGACATGGGCCATAGGAACACCATCGTTACCGCTGAGCGGGACGCAGCCTTAAAGAGCTTAACGAGCTTAAGTCCAAATTTTCTAAAATCATAAAGAAAAAGGATGCTGCTAACGTTGCCGCACAGGAAGCGTGCGATCAAGCGGTGGTGCTCCAGAGGAAGAGAGCTGCGGCCACGGAAAAGTCCACGAGGTTGAAGCTAAGGTCGGTGAGAGGGTCCGATTGGCGGAGGCCAGGCTATAGGCTGATATAGAGGGGCTCCTCGTCACTTAAAATGCTAACATGTTGAGGCATAAGGACTTAGCCTGGCTTAATGATTATCCGACACACCTGTATAATGCCTGGAACTTGCAAGTTGAGGAGGAGAAAACTGGGCAGTCGGGCGGATCCTTTAACGAGTTTGAATTGGAGAACCGCATAATAAATGATGATGAGAAGAAGATTCTCCATGATTTTATGATTTCTCACGCAAGAGAAAGACTCGACATCCAGCACCAAGAAGTCGGAAAAGGTTTCGGAGTTATGCATCATGCTACAAGCTCAAAAGTTACTACTCCGCCCCGACCCGAGCCTGCTCCAGTGACCGAGCCTCAGCCCGTCCCGGCTTATGACCCAGAACAACCATGCCTATCTCTTATTAAGGAGCATTCATCCGAAGCCGTTCAGCCAGCCGCAGGTCAAACTGAGGAAGGTACTCTGAACGAATCTCATGTGTATTAGAAATGAAAGACCTATTTTGAAGTGTGTTCTAACAGCTTCTTTTCTTTTTTGTCCAGTGACCGAAGTTGCATTGACATCGCCTCTTGCAATCCAAGAATCACATCAAGTGCAGGAGGCCATTATTACTGAGGCATTCACCATGACTGCGGCCGTGCTGATTGAGGTGACATAGGGGAGCTCGATTTCCTTTGACGAGCTGATGATGAATGAGCTCCTGGGCCGACACAGCGACCCTTTTGCAGACATACCGTTCATTTTTAGTGGGTTCCCGCCTGCTTCTAGTGCTTCGTCTCAGTCCATCGTTGCCCCCAGCGAAGCCCGTTCCATCCGAGAAGCAGAAATATTGGCTGAGATGGAGGTAGCGGCTCATGGCGGGGATTCTGAGGGTGGAGTGACGGTGCCGGGTCCAACTCCACTTAGGATGATATCACCCGGGGGGACACTGGTTGATACTAGTGTGTCTACTCCGCCCCCGGTCACGGATCTAGTTCCTTCGACTCCTTCTGAAGAGAGCATCCCCGTAGACTCAAGTTTGGAGGAAGAAATCGATATCATGCCTTCGTCCGGAGATTCCCCGCCTAAAGGGAAAAGTTCGAAACGAAAGATTGTTAGCGGTGCCGGTGGCTCCACACTGAAGAAAAAGCCGAGGAAGAAGAAGGAATAGATAGATTCCTTAGGCACATTTTTAGGTAGATAGGAGTTTACTTTTTCTTTTGTAGGTCATGTATAGATGCGGATTCGGCCCCCGCTAGAAGTCATTTTTTGGAAGAACTTGTACATAAATTCTTATTTCCAGTTAGTTGAAATAAAACTTTATTTTCTTTGCTTCAACTGTTCTTCCTGTCTTTTATGCTTAAGTGTTGTAACGTTCGAATCGTAGCTTGGTATGCTTGCGGAGTATCGGTTCTGGAGCTAAATCTGTTTCATACACAAGTCTTTAAATCGTTGATACAAGCCGTGACTCGAGACGAAGCTGGAAACTCGATGTCGTATTGTTTCAGTCATTGTTTCACACTTAAGCGCTGCCCCCAGTTTGGGGAACCGGTTGTAATGATCAGCTAACGATCGTAATTTTATCTCTGCCTTCCAAGCTTAACATCGTCAAATCGATATTGAAGCAAGTGAAGGGTGAGCAGTTTTAGTTGCGCGTGTTCACTAATAATAATCACATCCACACTCCGGGGATCAGTATTTGTACTTCGGTGGTCAATCGCACGTATCACAAATCTTGAGCACATGTCCATACTTTGAGGACTTAGGATAATCTGTGATCGATAATCTGATTCGCACTCTGGGAATCCGAGAGTTATCGACGTTTGCAGCGCAGTTCGCACTCCGGGAACTTTGACTCAGTATTTATACTCCAATTCTCGTTTTGGGAACTTGGAGTCAGCGTTTATACTCTGGTTCTCACTCTAGGAAACTAGATTGGA
This sequence comes from Allium cepa, assembly GCA_030765085.1. Taxonomy (NCBI): domain Eukaryota; kingdom Viridiplantae; phylum Streptophyta; class Magnoliopsida; order Asparagales; family Amaryllidaceae; genus Allium; species Allium cepa. The sequence continues at coordinate 464,460,298 of CM060931.1, read as the reverse complement.
TGTTTGTACTCCAATTCGCACTCCAGGAAATTAGAGTTAGTGTTTATACTCCTGTTCGCACTCCGAGAACCTAGAGTTGATGTTTATACTCCAATTCACACTCCGGGAAATTAGAGTTAGTGTTTATACTCTGGTTTGCACTCTGGGAACCTAGAGTTGATGTTTATACTCTAATTCGCACTTCGAGAAATTAGAGTTAGTCGACAGACGGTCAGTCACATCTGTTTAGACTTTTTAGGAGGTCGTTCACACTCTGGGAACGATGAATTTATCGGGATCGTGGATGGTTGGGCCACATCCACCCTAAGCTAACAAGCGAGGTCGTTAGATGGACGGATCCATCCTCCTCTAACTTATTTAGGATGTGGTTGAAGTCGTTAGGCAGACAGGTCCGCCCTCTCCCAAACCGTACTTAGAATTTTCACACTCCAACTCGCGCTCTGGGAGTTTGGAGTGGTTTTAAGGATTGTCGTGTATCAATCCTTTTTGATATTAGCATAGTGGCTTGCCCCCAAGCTCGGGTTTCATTTAGTGAGTGATCGGTTATATCACAGTCACTCGCTATTTGAATAAATTCCACCGTTCGATGGAACTTAGCTCTTCGTGCATCGTGATGTCGTACGTCATATTCAATAAATCACAGCTCTGGCTCGAAGAGATGGCATTTTATTGCTGAAATGAGAAAACATGGCAAAGTCAGTTGCCTTATTACAAATTCAAATTTGGAAATGCAAAAACAAATTGCAAATAAGAGAATGAATCGAATAAATGAAGCCTGTCATATGTAGTAGCGACGGAGGCTTTCACTATTCCAAGCTTTCGGCAAGTAACTTGAACGTGCCATCCCCGAGTTTTTGTGTGATCACATATGGCCCTTCCCAATCTGGCTTCATGTGTGAAGGAACCAGATAAATTCTTTTCAGAATGAGATCGCCAAGTTCGAAGGTCCGTGGCCGAACCTTGGCATTGTATAATTGGACAACTCGATTTCGATATGCAGCTGCCCTCAAATCAGCCTCTTCACACTTCTCATCCAGTAAATCCAAAGATTCAGCAAGTAATATGGCATTAGTTTTCGGGTCATAATAAGTCACACGATGAGAAGGTACTTCCATTTCGACTGGAATAACGGCTTTTGAGTCGTAAGATAGAGAAAATGGAGTGTGTCCGGTCGTGGACTTATAGGTCATTCGTTAAGCCCATAAATCCATAGGTAGTTCATCAGCCCACTTGCCCCCGGCCTTTTCCAGTCGCTTCTTCATAATAGATTTGATAACCTTATTAACAGCTTCAACTTGGCCATTGGCTTGAGGGTGCGCAACCGCAGAGAATTTCTTGTGGTTGTGGAATCGTTAGCAAAAATTCTTGAATTCAACACTGTCGAACATCAGTGATGATGGTATGAGGGAGACCGAATCGGCAGATGATATTGCGAAGTACAAAGCTGATTACTTTTTTCGCCATGATTGTCGCAAGAGGTTCAGCTTCAGCCCATTTAGTAAAGTAATCAACTGCGACGATGGCATACTTTGCTCCTCCTTTGGCAAGAGGTAGAGTACCAATGATATCACTGCCCTATACTGTAAACGGTCAGGGATTGACCATTTGGGTTATCTCAGTAGGTGGGGCTCTCAGAATTCGAGCATGTCTCTGGCATTTATCATATTTCCTTGCATAGTCTGATGTGTCACGGTTCACAGTTGGCTAGTAATATCCATATCGGAGTACTTTCTTGGCGAGGGCTTGCATCCCGGTGTGATCGCCACACTCTCCCTCATGCACATCACGTAATACTCGTTTGATTTCATCATGTGCGATACATCGGAGGAGAGGAACAGAATATCTCCTTTTATACATGACTCCATTCTGAATGGTAAACCGCGAGGCTTTTCGAAGAATCTGTCTTCTTTCACTCCTACGCTCAGGCAGTGTTCCGTGCTCGATATAGTTCCGATAGGGGGTCATCCACGATTCCTTATCGGAAGCGATTTCAAATATAAAATTAGCTTCCATCTGATCAATGCTGGGAGAAGATAAAGTTTCAACAGGAATGAGTCCCATCTACCGTGCTTCGCCTGTACTTGGTAACTTGGCCAATGAATCAGCATTCTGGTTGTGCTCACGGGGTATGTAGAAAACGACATAATAATTGAATTGATCAAGTATTTCCTGGACTCGAGCTAGATAAGCTGCTAGTCTTCGATCCTTGGCCTGGTATTCACCTCGGACTTGGCATACGACTAGCTGAGAGTCGCAGTCAACTTCCACAGCAATAATTCTCAGATCACGGGTTAGCTTCCACCCAGCAAGTAAAGCTTCATACTCAGCTTCATTATTGGTCGCACGAAACTCAAATTTCACAACATAGCATATGGATCGGCCCTCAAGGGTTTCAAGTACTACCCTAGCACTTGAGCACCAATCGTTGGATGCGCCATCGGTATGCAGCTTCCAGATGTATTCGGGAGATTACTGGTCTCAGGCAAGTCCTCTGGGACGGTGAATTCGGCTATAAAATCTGCTAAGACTTGACCTTGAATGGCTCTTCTTGGGGTATAGGTGATATCGAACTGACTCAGTTAGATATTCTACTTAAGCAACCTACCAGACATCTCAGGCCGCATAAGGGCCTGTCATAATGGCTGATCGGTGTACACAGTGACAGGATGAGCCTAAAAATATGGACGGAGCTTCCTCGAGGAAATGACTAGGCAGTAGGCCAACTTTTCTAGCTTTGAGTAGTTTCTCTCAGCTCCGGTTAGTCGCTTGCTAACATAATAGACCGGTTTCCGCACTCGGTCTTCCTCTCGAACTAGGGCAGCACTGATCGCATTTTCTGATACCGCCAGGTAAATATACAACTGCTCATGGTCGATAGGCTTTGATAAAATCAGCGGTGTGGAAAGATGTTGAACCAGTGCTTGGAATGCGCCCTCGCACTCCGTAGTCCATTCGAAGTTTCGCTTTCCTTTTCGGATCAGATCAAAGAAAGGGATGCATTTGTCTGTAGATTTCGATATGAACCTGCTCAACGCTGCTACCTTCCCGCTGAGACTCTGAACTTGCTTTATTGTTCTTGGAGTTTGCAAGTTTCTGATTGCCCAAATCTTTTCTGGATTGGCTTATATTCCTCGAGCGTTGACAATGAACCCAAGGAACTTTCCGGATGCGACTCCAAAGTGGCACTTCAGTGGATTGAGCTTCATCCCATACTTTCGAAGGATGTTGAACATTGACTCCAAATCTTTGATGTGATCAGTCGAGAACCGTGACTTTACCAGCATGTTGTCTACATAAACCTCCATGGTCTTCCTGATCTGGTTAGCAAACATCCGGTTGACTAGGCGTTGGTATGTTGCTCCAGCGTTCTTTAGTCCAAAAGGGCATAACTTTGTAACAGTAGAGTCCCCAGGTCGGTTACGAAGCTAGTATGTTCTTGGTCGGGTACATGCATGGGTATCTGATTATAACCGGAATAAGCATCCATGAAAGATAATAATTCGTGTCCTGCTGTTGAATCTACAAGCTGATCAATCCTAAGAAGTGGAAAACTGTCTTTTGGGCAAGCTTTATTTAGATCAGAATAATCAACACATGTCCTCCATTTCCCATTCGGCTTTCGGACAAGCATGGGATTGGATACCCACTCCGGGTATAAAGCGTCTCGAATAAATCCATTTGATTTGAGCTTATCGACCTCTTCTTTAAGGGCGGCAGATCTCTCTGGATCCATACCACGCCTTTTCTGTTTGAACGGGATACACCGCGGGTCAATATTCAGGGTGTGGCTCGCGATGTCCTGTGAGATCCCATGCATGTCAGAGTGTGTCCAGGCGAACACGTCGAGATTCGCCTGGAGAAATTCAACCAATTCCTGCCGTGTCTCTTAGCTCAACTGAGACCCAATCTTTAACATTCTCGAATCATTATCATCTTCATTACCGATCAGAACATCGATCGTCAGTTCGGCCGGAGAAGCCTGACTTTCTATAGATTCGTCCTTATTTTCATTGTCTTTAGGGTCAAGATCCCTCTGGAATTGGTTGTGGTGCCCAGGCCGAGGCCCAGGGACCAATTGTCAATTATCTACAAAGCGGACGCAGAGAGATTCCTCTACGCTCTTTCCTTTCTCTCTTCGCTGCCTCGCGCAGCTCAGCAACATAACAAGCTCTCCCAGCAGCCTGATCTCCTTGAATGACTCCAATCCCATGATCGGTGGGGAATTTCAAAGTTAAACATCACGGGGAAATTGCTGCCCTAAATTCAGCGAAAGCCGGTCGGCCCAAAAATGCATTATAGGGGGATTGAATGTCTAACACAACAAATTGCAACATCCGAACTCTTCGGTACTCCCCAATTCCTAGCTCCACTACTCCAGTGGGTATATTGGCACTTCCACCGAAGCCATGAATTCGAGATTGGCAAGATTTTAAATCCTTGGCTTCCATTTTCGTCAGTTTATAAGCTCTCTTAAACAAAATATTTACTGAACTCCTACTGTCAACCAGGATCCTCTTCATCCAAGCAGGACCAACCTGGGCAGATATGACCAGTGGATCAATAGTGGGGGATTCGACCCTGTCAGCATCCTGGCTTATAAACACGATGTCATCAGTCATTGTTTTCTGCTATTTCGCCGGAGCCCCTTCATCAAAACTACTGCAACACTCGAAGTCCGCATGTCTAATAGAACTAGCATATGACTCCATTTCCCTCCAGCTTCGATCTGCTGGATGGGGACCACCACTGATTGTATTTATTACCAATCTCCCGCCCTTACGAGCGGGTTCCTCTCGTCTTTCTTGATTCTGAGTACGATTTTGGTTTGACGGGCCCGCACCACCAGACTACGGCGCCCGCACAAATTGATCTAACTTTCTCTCCCTGATTAACTTCTCAATAAGGTCCTGCAAATGTCTACACTCATTGGTATTATGGCCATAACTCTCATGGAATCTACAGAATTTTCCCGCTTGAATCTGCCTCTCCGGCGATTGCTTCGGAGCAGGCTTCTTATACTGCATGGCATTACAGGTTTGTAGATACACATTCTCTAGTGACGTATTCAATGGTGTGTAGTTATCAAACATTGGATCCCTACGTTGCGGGCCACGGTTTTGATCCCGTTTATTATTCTGACTACAACTGTTTCTTGGTTGAGATTGCTTGCTCTGTATGTTCAGCTGTACTTTTCCAGAACTCTCACCCGACTGTTTAAGTGCTACATTGCTCTGAATCCCCTCACACTGGGTCCCACATCGTCCTTCTTCCTAGACTGTTTCACGTCCTTTCGCCTTAAGAATTGGGCGGCTTTGGAGTAGAAACGGTCCAACGACGCGGGAGGCTTCCCGGCCAACCAATTTCCAAATTCGGAGTCAGGGTCAATTCCCTTAGTTAGTGCCATCAAGATTGAGTTGTCATTGGGATTACTGATCTCTACACATGCAGCATGGAACCTTTTCAAGTAACGCCTAAGCGTCTCCTCGGGAGCTTGAGTGACGCTAGACAAAGTGTTAACATCCTTAGGCCTAGCAACATGCTTATGAAACTGTTATGCAAACTTCGTGACCATTTGATCGAAACAAGAAATGGATCGGGGCGGCGTCGCTTAAACCACATGGTGGCAATGCCCCCTAAAGAAATAGGAAAACTACAGCACTTTACCGCATCATCCGCTCTTGCAGCGTTCATCAACCATTCATATTTCAGGATGTGCTGGTTTGGGTCTAAATTTCCTTCATAAACCGGTAAAGTGGGCATTCTGAACCATCGAGGAGGTCGGCATAGAGTATGTCATGCGTAAAGGGGGTGTGACTACGGGAGATTCCCCAATCGTTGTTGGTAAGACCTTGACTTTCACGGATCATTTGAGTATCATAGCTGGTAGGTCTGGCGTTTGAATGTTCTACGCAAATGGTGCCAAGGTGCGGTCGGATTCCACATTGCGAGGATAGACCGGGCGCTGTCGACGATCCACGTCTCGTCTCCTTGGCTCGACATCTTCTAGGATGTAAGATTCAGGAGTACGTCCATGTTGATTCCGGACATCAATTTCTGTCTCAACCGCGGCGGTAGCGGCACGGTTATCTGCGGTGTAGTGAGGAACAGTCCCTCACCGAGAAGAGGGTCCAGTGTGAAAGCTGGCTGATGGACCAACTCTCAGCTGTCCAACAATTAATGTGGGCTGATGTCCGATAGCCTGTGCATGACCTTCGTATGGTCGAGGACGAACAGATCTTTGGTTGTAGCCAGATGAGGTAGAACTTTCGATGGAGGAGTGGGAGACCTGATCTCTTCTATGCCTTCTACGCTTCTGGCGGTTTAGCTGGTTGGTCAGCTCGGCGTTTTCGTGCAGTTGTTCTGTCAACTGTTGCCGACTCTGCATTAGTTCCTGCAGCAACATTTGGAACTCTTGCCTGGTAACCGGGCCTTGTGAGTCGGAGCGACCGGCTGCGTTTTGGTTGGTTGGTGGCAACTGCGCGGGATTTTGCCTATCCCGGCCTTCCTGATCGCCAACGTTGGAGGTGGTCCTTATGCTAACCATTTCGAGGGTTGAACTCCTTTCCTAGACTTTGTGCAAATCTGAATAGGATGGAAGGAACTCGAATTAGTAATCTGGATCTCTCTCTTAGATTTATGCAATCCAGTATCAACGGTAGATCCAAGAAGCAGGAGAAAATCTGGGTTTTCTCAGTGAAAGCACCAAAGTGTTTGTACCAAAAATGGGCACAACACTCTTAGGAAGTTTTTTGAAGAGATATAAGTGAAGAATATAAATGTAAAATGAAGATTATCTAACAAAAACTCCAGTAAACAGTAACACAAATGCACAGACAGGCAGTTTTAGAGTGGTTCGGCGTGTTGCCTACGTCCACTATGAAGTTTTTGGGATTTTATTGACTCTCTTTCAACAATTACATGAAATTACAGCGAACAACAGTAAAGTACAGCTTGGAATTCGTATTCAACAGCAAGGGTTGGATGCAAATCTCGATCCGACAGAGTCTAGGCGCTTCAGAATCAAAAGATCCTTTTTCTGTAGGCTTTAGGGGGCTATTTATAGGCGCATGAGGCTGATATCTCGCTCAAACTTTGAGAGACTCCTTCTGGCATGTGAGTGGGCCCACGCGATCGATCCCACCAAGTTTTGACTCGATCTGTCATCGATACGAAGCGATTTCGTATCGACCAAGAATTGGTCGAATTGAGCTGAAACTTGGCAGGAACATCCCTTGGCTTGTACGTAAGCTTCTGTGAAAATTTCATAGCATTTGGATCGGTGGATCTTGAGTTATGATCGATACGAGCTTGAGTTTCTCCTTGGCTGTTTAGTTCGAATCCATCAATTCGAATCGATCCACTTCGAATCAATGATGCACGTGCCTCTGTGATGACGCGACATGCATTCCTCGCATCGATCCTCTTTTTGCTTCGAGTTGACCGTTTCGCATCCATAAATATCACCTCGTTCGTATCGAGAGCCGTTGTATAGCTCGAATCCATCAATGACATGTGCTTTGTATCGATTCGCAGCGTGCCCACTTCGTATCGATGGAGGTGATGTAGTTCGTATCGATGGAAGTTGTCTCCGTTCGATCGATACGAACAAGTAATATTTGTGACGGATGCAGAGCAAGGTCAACTGATGGATACGATCCAGAGCTATCTGGTGGATTCGAACAAATGTCTCCTCGATGGATACGAATTAAACAAGGAAGGAGTGATACGAAACGCACCAGTCGTTGATGGATACGAATTCCATCGATGCAAACTAAGGCTTGTGGATGGATACGAACTCGATCGATCCGAACTCAGGGCTTCTGATGGATACGAAGTGATGTCGTCTGATTGATACGAACGTGATCGATTCAAACTGAGGTTGAGCGATGGATGCGAAAACAGGGTTATTTTCTCCAACTTGCATCGATCATAACTTGAGCATACGGACTCGGATTGACTTGAAATTTGGAATGCTAGCTTCTACGGCTTCGCTTGTCGTGTCATGTCATTTGTAGCCCGATCCGGACTCGATTAAAGTCCATTGGTATCCATAGCGAACCTGTGCTTTCTCGATATCCAGGACGAGTGACTCTTGGTTTTCAGTCAGTTCCTTGATATCTCGGCCTTGCCAAAAGGCGGGATAACAAGAAATACATAGATGTCCGATACAATATCTAAATAGAATATTGTAATACTGATAAAGACAAATGACAGTCTTCAAAGTCTTCAGCTTTCAAGCAGCACAACAAAAGAAATCCTCAGACTGACCCGATCATAAACACAAACAAACACTCGAGTCAGGACATATATTCTTATACAAGATGATATGGTTCAGATTTTGAAATAACAATAACTCAAAGATTAATGGAATAAACATCTTTAAGGATCGTTAAACTATCTATATATAGTAGTGTACGCTAAGTACATAATGCCTAATAGTAAAATAAAGTATCAAAATTATGTTAAGGCGTTACCATTATTCCCTTTAACACATTTATATAGCATTGTTTGCACAAAAAATGGGCAAACACCTCCAAGTCGTATGATTTTGTTGTTCTTAATGATTTGGGTGATTTATGCAAATATATAAAATAGATGGACTAGACTGTAAAAGACACACAAATTTATAGTGGTTCGGCCAGAATGTGCCTACGTCCACTTTATATGTTATTCTCCTTTACTTTTCAGGTTACAAGTACAAAGCTTTTATTACAAGTATCTGAAAGTTGTTTGAAAGTTCTATCCGTGCTTGAGCTCTCAAACTTGTCTGCCATTGTTGTACCCCTACCGCTCTATTTATAGAGTGAGGCTGGGGGTAGGGGTCTTGGATGTATATAGCTGTTGGTGGGCCTGGGCCAATGTAATCTGGCCCGGCAAAGTTGGTCCAGAACGCCTTGACTCGATGGGACTTGGTCCGGTGGTGAGTGATCCAGTGATGGTTGGTTGGAGTTTGATTCGGTGGAGCTTGGTCCGGCGAGGTTGGTCCGGTGGAGCTTGGTCCGGCGAGGTTGGTCCAGTGGAGCTTGGTCCGGTGAGGTTGGTCCGGTGAGCTTGGTCCGGTGGAGCAGGGGAAGCGTGTTTGAATTGGTAGTTGGTGGGAATGTGATTGGTTCGGCTATGCAGGGAATTAGGGTTGGTTCGGTAGCAGGTGGGAACATGCCCAACACTTGCCCCCCAAAGTAGGGCATATGCCTGTATATGGCGTGCTTTGTTTTAAGTCATTCATCCTGAGCGCTCTTATCCGGTCTCTAATGCCGAACCAATTGGTCTGGTCGTTGATATTTGCTTATAAGTATGGGCCTTATGCTTCCTTCATTCCTTACCTTTTGAAATAGCCGGACCAAATTCTCGACTGCCGAATTGATTATAGTGCCGAATCAGTTCCGTTTGCCGAACCATTTGAAGTGCCGAATCAGGTGAGACATTCTCTTGCCGAATGGCTTCTTTGACTTTTATTTTACCGAATGAGGTCGGGAACCATAAGTACCGAATGAACCCGATGATTTTGATTTACCGAATGAGTTCGGGGACCTCAAGTACCGAATGAATTCAAAAACTTTGGACTACCGAATGAAACTCTTATGGTTTTTTTTAACTATGAATGAGATTCTAGACTGTAGGCATTTGCTTGTTTACATTTCTACACTCCTTGTTCTAACGACGTTCTTTTTTGTGTTTGTAGATAAATGTCTCATAAAGTGGAAACTCGATCAGATAAGAAGAAATCCAAGGACAGAGAAGAGTCCTCCACAGTGCCCCCAGCTCAGCCGGGACCGGGACGACAGGGACCCACCCCGAGATCACTAGTGGATGGATATGGCCCTCAGGAGCTCTTGAACTCTCCTCCTGACTGCTTTCCTAGCTCCCTCAAAGAGGAGCAGCTTGATGTTATATCTCGTTCTTTCGGGATTGATAGAGCACACATGGTGCTGCCAGGGAATGGAGTTATGCCGAATGACCCTCTTGAAGGATATTTTTCTTACAGCAGGTACCATTGTATGTGTGGGGCCCTTTCCCCAATCAGTGCTTGGATATTCAGCTTCATCACCTACCTAAAGGTGGCCCCTTTCCAGCTTCAGCCCAACTCTTATGCTATCCTGGTGAGCCTATTCATCATTTTTCATAGAAAATATGGGCGTCCCCCTTCCAACCGGAAGATCCGATATTTGTACAACTTGAGAGGCTACAAGAAGGGGTCTCCATACATCAGCTTGGAATCGGCCGTGTCCTTCAAGCCGGTCCTGGACATATATTCGAAGTTCGGCATGTTCAAGAAAGAATGGTTTTTTGTCAAGGATGACTCTGTTTCTATCCGTCGCTTCACCTCTGGCTGTAAGTTGAAGCTTATTTATAACTTCCGTTCTGATTGCAATGCTTCTTCTTATGTGTTTTTATTTCTTGCTAGCGACAGGTGGCTTTGCGGTCGTGGAGAACGATCGCCTGGTTCAGATGGCTGCGGAGATAGAAGCCATTTCGGGAAGGGAGAGGTCAGCTTCTTACCTGATCAAGAATGCTACTCTTCTGCAACACAACTTGATTCTACCACGTCAATCTGTGGTCAAGCAGAGAGACACAGCTGAGGAGAGGGCTGTCAAAGCCAAAGGAGGGGCCACGTCGAAGAGCGGCAAGAGGAAACCTTTCTCGATAGCTCCAGCCGTCGGGGGGAAGAAGCTCAAGAAATCCGATGGACCCTCCCCTAGCACATGTCCAGATGTTCCGGAGGAGGAAAATGTAGAGGAGGAAAGAGGCGAGGAGGAGAGCGGAGGTGATGGAGAAGGTGATGGTGGTGATGGCGCCGGGGCTTTGTCTTCTGGGCAAGCAGGGGAGATCCAAGAGTGGACAGATGATGCTTTCCGCCAGGCTTTCGAGGGGTTGGAGGAAGGATCGGCCTTGGTGAAGAAGCCAAAGAAAACTGATAAGGCCGGGACTGGTGCCGGTCCATCTTCTGAGAGCATTTCAGCTAGGGCAACTTCGGCGGTTCAAGGTGAATTTTTGACTCCTCTTTTAACTTCACATGTTTCTTGGATTATAGTCCCATGCATGCTTGTAACACTTGGTTTTTATTCTAGGAAAGGGTAAGGCGGCCAAGACATCAGACATTCGGCACCGCCTCGAACAATTCAAACTCCTCAAAGCTTCCGCTAAACCAAAGCCTCCGACCAATCGTTCCGGGGACGTAGTCGGCTACCGTCCTCTTCTCGGAGTTATTGAAGAGGACATTCAAAAGAAAAGGAGGAGGTTCTCCTTATTCGAACCTTCACCTGGACCTCAGCCCCCAACCCAGCCTATTCATGATATCACGGGAGAGGATACTGAGTTCATACCCTCTCCACATCCATCAGAGAATCCTACCGTTACTCATATTGATCGTCCCGGCTTGGCTCGTAATCCATTTGCGGGTCATCTAGATCTGGATCCGGGTTCTCATGATATTTCCTTTGGCGAGGTTATTGGTGAGCACCTTCTCCCTCGTAATCCTATGGTAAGGGTGCTTGATGAGGCCAAGTCCCTGGACCTTGATTTGCTTACTACTCGGATTGTAACTATGGGGGATGAAGCCAAGGCAAATATCGATCGGGTTGCTGAGGAGACTAGGAAGTTGATGGGGCATCACGCCCGACTGGTCAAGGCCGGGGAGGAAATTGGGAGTGCCAACATAAGATTGCGGCTAGTGGTTGCCGACCAGGCCAAGCAACTCGCCGATCAGGCCATCCAGATCTCTCAGCACGAGGCTGCCTCCAGACGGCTGAAGAAAACTATGGAAGAGGCTAGCAGAGCCGAGCTGCGGAAAATGGAGGCCATCTGCAAGGAACGGATCGATATGGCCATTGCAATGGTGGATGAGGTTCGGAAAGCGGATCTCGAGCGGGTAGAGGAGTTATCTGGGAGCTTGAAGCCGTGGAGCTTGCTCAAGCCAAGCTGAAGGAGGAGATGGAGGCGATGAGGAAATCCCTTCAGGCTGACCGCTCGCGATACCGATCGGAGAGGGATGCTGCCGTTGCAAAGCTGTCGGCTTCTGAGGTCCGAATGAGGGAGTTTTAGGAGAACGAGGGGATGATGGATGAGATGCTCCAGGATATGTATTTCCGTACTTGGAAGCAGAGCAACTTATCTTGGATGGATGATTATCCCCGGATCATGGCCAGGATTTATCTCCGGGCTTTGGAGGAGGACAAGGCTGATGCGGATAAGGACGGTGGCATGGCCTTCAGAATGGATGTGGTTATGGCCCAATTCACTAAGGAAGAGAAAGTGGCTGGTGAAGGAGGGCATGCGGTTGCTTGCTACTGAGGAGGTAGGCGTGTAGTTGGGGGATGATGATCAAGGAACAGATGCTGGTAAGTCTTCCCTTTTAGCCTTTTCATAGCTTGGTTGCTTATTGTTCATTCAACGAATTCTTCTCTTGAATTGGACAGGTGGGACCTCTGAAGCGCCAACTACCTCTGGTCAGCATGCTGGGAGTTCTGATCCGGCGGTTAAGTAGACCTTGGAGGGCCAACAGGATAGAGGCGAAGCCCGATGCAGTCGGCTCCTTGGCTTGATCTGAACATTTTTCAGTTTACTTGACATCGCTGTCTATGTTAGTCTTAAAACAGTAATGTAATTTTCATGCTGTGATTATGTAACGAACAACTTGATTTTTGGCATGTAACTTTATAACATAAGCTGATTTTGTCATGTTTGAATGTTGTCGTTATTTCGATGTGTTGCATGAAATATAGCTGTGCATGTGTTAGTAATTCAATTGTGTTTGACGCTAAGTTCTTGCTTAAAATATAATTCCATGTCTTGCAATGTTAGTGTGATGTGTGAATAAATTATTGTTACATATTTATGTACAAGAGAAGAAAGTACCGCCCTTCAAGTTTTAGCTGTAGACGGTAGCTTTGAATGCCTTGTGTAATCGAATGTGGAATGCAGCTGAGTGACTTGCCATCCAGCCGTGAGTTCTTATTCCCACTAGCGAGTGTCTCCCATTTTGTGTCCTGTACTTTAGCGACCGTTATAGAGGATAGGAGGAAAGTTTTTATAAATAAAATGGAAATATAAGAAATAGTAAAACTTCCAATCACGGAAGGCCTTCGATGCGCTTAAGTTCGTGGCAAACGGGCTTTGTAGTCACTTTCCCTAGCTGTGGGTCTTGGAGACATTTGTCACACATCTTACGCCTCCGCGGGGAGTTTTTTTTTTACCACAGCCGTACTTAAGACACATCGGAGCCGAGATCGCGCACGGTAACTACCCGGGCCATTATGGCCCGTAATCGTGGGTATTATTCGATTTACCGTGGCCGGCTAGCGTGGGTGTCGATCGTCAATTGTGAACTGCCCCTAGCTGGCCACACCTTATGTTGGGTCTTATAATCGGCTCACAGTTGCCGGCGATCCGAACGTCGTAATGAGCTGCCTAGGCTATTTTCGGCCTCCTCGGTGGCTTATAATCGGCTCATTACAGTTGGCTTTGAGGGCCGTCGCGAGCAATGATTTAACCCGCAGCAGAGGGATGCTGGAGCAAAAGTGTCTCATTGGCGAGGGCATAGATTCGTATAGTACCTGTTAGGTCTTGTCCAGGTGAGGTTGCGCCGTGAAGTGTCTAGGATGGAAATGCCATTACACAGGATTTTGTTCAACAGAAAAGGATAAAGCTTAACAAGCAGCCAAGATATAAAGGAACAAGTTAAAAAGAGACAAGATTTTTAAAGTGGTTCGGCACGAAAATGCCTACGTCCACTGATTCTCTTTGTTAATCCACTTTATATGGGTAGTACAAGTTAAGAAAAGTATCGACGAAGGTGTTGGATGTTCCATGCCCTCTGGAACACCTCTTCGTCCACTGTTGACAAAATATAAGCTCCGTTGTGGAGATCTTTATGAATTACATATGGTCTGTCCTAGATGGGATCAAGCGCTCCGGGGCGCGGGAAGATTCGCTTGAGGACAAGATCTTCTTCTCGTAAGCTGCGATGTTTGACTTTGGAGTTGTATTGTGCTGCCACTTTTTGCTTGTGAGCTGCTGCTTTGAGTGCTGCATCATTTCTTCTTTCTTCAATTAGATCCAAAGACATGTGGAGGAGTTCTTCGTTCTCTTCTGGGTTGTAGTGGATCCTATGGTGGGATGGCACTATAGTTTCAACTGGGAGCATGGCCTCCGATCCGTATGCCAAAGAGAAAGGAGTATGCCCTGTTGATGTTATGAAAGACGTGCGGTAGGCCCAAAGTGCCGTAGGAAGTTCATCCACCCAAGCGCCTTTTGACTTTTCAAGCTTCTTCTTGATTAGAGTTTTAAGAATTTTGTTGACAACTTCGACTTGTCCATTTGCCTAGGGATAAGCCACAGATGAGAAGGTTTTGTGAATTCCGTGTTCTTGGCACCAGTCGGCGAACTCCTCGCTGTCAAACTGAAGTACATTGTCCGATATGATTTTGAGTGGAACCCCGTACCTGCATAGAACATTTTTGATCAAGAAGTTAATAACTTTTGCCGAAGATATTTTATTTAGAGGTTCCGCTTCCACCCATTTGGTGAAATAGTCGACTGCCACTATAGCATATTTGGCTCCGCCTCGGCCCATCGGCAGTTCGCCAATCAAGTCAATTCCCCATACTGCAAAGGGCCAAGGGCTGGTCATCTGAGTAATCTCATTTGTTGGTAGTCGAGGAATCTTAGCAAATTTCTGACAACTGTCGCATCTTTTGACGAAGTCTAAGGCGTCTTTGTTTAAAGTGGGCCAGTAGTATCCATATCGGAGCGTCTTCTTCGCCAGAATCTTCCCACCAGTGTGATCTCCGCAGCTCCCTTGATGGATGTTGGATAAGATTTTCTTCGCTTCCCTTCCAGCAACACACCTTAATAAGGGGTTAGAGAAGCCGCGCCGATAGAGGATGCCTTCTTGTATTGTGTAGCGGGAAGCTCTCCTCAAGATTTTCCTGACTTCGTTACGCTCGTTGGGTAGTGTGCCATCTTGTCAGTATTTCCAGATAGGAGTCATCCAGGTTTCTTCTTCGATTGCAGCTATCAGATCTTCTTGTTCGAAACTTGGGGATAGTTGTTTCGAGATGGCTACTATTCCGGAAATGGTGTTGTTCTTCATATTAGCTTGGTTTGCCAGTTCGTCGGCCTCTCGATTCTCTTCTCGAGGAATATGTTTGATTAAATAGTGATCCAATTGATCGAGCAACAGCTTGGTCTTCTTTAGATATGTTGTGATTCGTTCTCCTCGAGTCTGAAACTCTCCTAGTACTTGGTTTACGATAAGTTGAGAATCACTATGAAGACATAAAGAACTGACTCCAATTTCTAAGGCAAGTTCTAATCCTGCTATTACCGCTTCATATTCTGCATCGTTGTTGGTGGCGGCGAATTCCAACCTTAGGGCATAGTGCAGCTTCCTTCCCCTGGGGGTGATTATCACAATACCTGCCCCCGAGCCCTGTTCGTTTGATGCTCCATCTACAAAGAGATTCCACTTGATATATCCTGTTATTTCAGATTGCTCCTTACCTTCATTGGTACTTAATTCGGCAATGAAATCGGCCATGGCTTGTCCCTTGATGGCAGTGCGAGGATGGTAGGTGATATCATATTGACTCAGTTCAATGCACCATTTAAGTAGTCGCCCAGAAGTGTCGGGGCGATGAAGTACCTGCCTTAGCGGTTGATCGGTTAAAACTCTGATGGAATGAGATTGAAAATAGTGTCGCAGTTTCCGTGACGTGATTAGAAAACAGTATGCTAGCTTCTCAAGTTTAGGGTATCTGGCTTCTGCCCCTATAAATCTCTTGCTTACAAAGTATACGGGCCGCTGCACACAGTTGTCTTCTCTCACCAAAGCGGCGCGTAGAGCATGAGACGATACAGCAAGGTATATGTATAGTTCTTCGCCTTCATTTGGAGTTAAGAGTACTGGTGGTCTCTGGAGGTGTTCCATTAGGTTAAGGAAGGCTCTTGAGCATTCGTCAGTCCATTCGAACTTTCCTTTGTCTTTCTTTAGGGCTTCGAAGAAAGGGATGCATTTGTCGGTTGCTTTAGAGATGAATCTGCTTAGGGCGGCCCCCTTCCCATTCAGGCTTTGCATTTCTTTTCGAGTGGAAGGTATCCTGATATCTTTCAGGGCTCGGACTTGTTCGGGGTTTGCTTCAATCCCCCTGGCATGGACGATGAATCCCAAGAACTTTCCCGATGACACTCCAAACGAACACTTTAGAGGATTCAGCTTCATTCCATATTGGCGAAGTACTTGAAACATCTCGTCCAGGTGGCTTACATGATTGTTGGCTTTCCTAGACTTTACCAGCATGCCATCCACATAAACTTCCATAGTTCGTCCTATTAGTTCCGCAAACATCTTGTTGACGAGGCGCTGATAAGTAGCTCCGGCGTTTTTAAGTCCAAAAGGCATTACTCTGTAGCAGTACAATCCCCGGTCAGTGATGAAACTAGTGTGGTCTTAATCGGGGGCGTGCATAGGAATTTGGTTATATCCTGAGTATGCGTCCATAAAAGATAAGAGTTCGTGCCCGGCTGTGCTGTCCACGAGTTGATCGATTCGAGGGAGTGGGAAGCAATCCTTCGGGCAAGCATCATTTAAGTTGGAGAAGTCGATGCATGTTCGCCACTTCCCATTAGCCTTCTTTACCAGTACCGGGTTGGCGATCCATTCTGGGTAGATGGCTTCTCGTATGAAGTTATTGGCAAGTAGGTTCTTTACCTCTTTCTCGAGGGCTGCTGATCGTTCTGCCCCCATGCTTCTCTTTTTCTGCTTTACTGGCACCTTGGTGGGATCGATGTTCAGTATGTGGCATGCTACGTCTGGGAGATTCCAGTCATGTCAGCGTACGTCCATGCAAATACATCCAAGTTATGGCGAAGAAAATTGACGAGTTGATCCTTCAATTCTGCTCTTAACCGAGACCCGACTCTCAGTAGTCTACTTGGGTCGTGTTTGTCTACAGATACAAATTCCATGGCCTCTGCAGGCTCGGCGGTGGCCTCCTCCTCTTTGTCCCTGGGGTCTAATTCATTGAAAGGATCACTGGTATATCGAAGAGGAGGGGCTTTCTTTAATTGCTATGCTTCCAAGTTTTTCTTGCAGAGAGTAGTCTCTGCATCCTTCCCTTTATCCTTCCTGCGGTTATTGCGAAGTTCAGTTACATAGAAGTCTCGAGCAGCGTCTTGATCTCCCTCTACTTCTCATATTCCATTGTCTGTTGGGAATTTCATCTTCAGGCACCACGGGGCCAGGACATTTGGAAGTCGGCCAAGGCTGGTCTTCCCAAAAAGGCGTTGTAGGCCGAGTGGTTTTCTATTAGCACAAACGTTTGTTTCCGCACAATGGAGCGGGGATGACTTCCTATTTCAACAAAGAGGTCCAGTTGCCCGAGGGGCATCTTCGCGTCTCCGGTGAAACCATGTAGCGGTTTGTTGCAGGGAGACACATCCTTCATCGACAGCTTCATTTTGTCGAAAGCATGCTTAAATAGGATATTTACTGAGCTTCCAGTGTCACTAGAATTCGAAAAACTTTAGATGGAACGAACCAGGCGGAGATGACCATAGGATCCATGTGAGGGTACTACCTTCCTTCTAGGTCACGCCTACCGAATGTGATGTCATTGTTCTCTTTCCGCTTTGGGTGGCGTTCTTCTATAACGGAATCGACGCAGTCTTCATTGTTTCTAAGCGACTTTCCATATTTTTCCATCTCTGCCCAGCTTCTGTCGGCGATGTGTGGTCCTCCCGATATGGTATAGACCACTATCTTCTCTTGACTAGAGCCGCTGGTGTTGCGATTTCCTCCGCCTACTTCCTAGGGTGATAGCCTCGGGCTTTCATTGGCAGGAGCTGGAGTCCTGTTCTGGCCTTTTACATAGCGTTCCAGTCTCTTCCTTCTGATGTGTTCTTCAATCAAGTCCCGGAGATGATGGCATTTATTGGTATCATGTCCATGAGATTCGTGGAAACGGCAGAACTTTCCATATTTAATTGCGTTATCTGATTCCTTCTTGTGCGGGGGGCGTCTATATCTAACTTCATCTTGCGTGGCCAGGAAGATGTTTTCGATCGTTTCATTCAAAGGAGTGTAAGTGTCAAATCTCGGCCTGGCCGATATAGACGCTTTTCTCCCTTCTTGCCCCCAGCACTATCTCTGGAGTCATTTCTTCGAACGTCCTTTGCTAATGCGGGTGTGTTGCCATAAGCTGCCTTAGCTTGTTACCCTGTCTGCCTTTCAATGGCAGCGTCTTCAAGTCTCATATATTTTCCGGCTTCATGGAAGAAGTCGGGTAAGGTAGCTGGTTTTTCTTTCGTTAATCTTCTAGCAAACTTGGTATCCGGATGTACGCCACTACAAAGAGCCATTAGGATAAGTTTCTCATTGGTATCTTGGACTGCAGCCGCTGTGGCATTGAATCGGGTTAGATATTGTTGCACTGTCTCTCCGGGCTTCTGTTTGATATTAGATAGGGAATAAGCGTCCTTGGGTTGTTCCACATGAATGCGGAACTGGCTGATGAACTTTTCTTTCAACATTTCCCACGAGCTGATGGATCCTTGGGGTAGGTGGCAGAACTAGGAGGTAGCTAGGTCTGCCAAGAATAGTGGGAAGCATTTACACAACACTCCCTCTGTTGCTCCGCTCATGAGCATATGCTGTGTGTATCTCTGCAAGTGTACAACGGGATCAGAGGTTCACTTGTAAGGTTCCATTGTTGGCATTTTCTATTCCCGGGGGGTGATGGCAGTTTCGATATTGCGGGTGAAGGGGCTGGTTACCCTAGCGCCTATCCCCCGATTCCTTTGGTCCCGTTGGACGCAATCTCTAAACAATCGTGCCATCCTTTCATCAGAACTTGGAGCGGATAGAAATGAGTTTGGTTCTTCTCTGCGGGATTGAGTCCGTCCAGATAACCTATAGGGATGGTATCGCCTATTACTCCTAACATTTTTCGGTGGCTGTCTTCGGTCCTCTGGGAGCATGCTGGGGTCAGCCACAGTTGGCCCTTGCTTCGATCTTCCCCCGTTGGGCTTTGTTCTAAGCATTCCCTCGGGCCCAACTTCGGGCTGGACTCCAGCTGGGCCCCGTCCATTGGTGTTCCCATGGTTAGGTAGCATGACAGGCTCAACCATATCCGACCCCAGCCCAGTACATCCCCCGTTGGATTCGGTTCCAAGTGTTTACTCGGGTCGGAATTCGGGCTGAGTCTGGGCTCGGCTCCTACCATTGCTGTTTCTGTTGTTAGCCTCCTCGAAGAAGAAAGATTTTTGTCGCCTCCCAGATCCTCCAAACTGGGACTCGCCGCATGATTCGGTGTTGCGGTTGGATTCTTCAGCATCCCTTAAGCGTGACATGAGTTGGTCCACCAAGGCATCTTGTTGATATGTGAAGCGGTTAGTTACTTCAGCCACAACCCTGTCCAGATCTGCCCTAGTAATTGGTTGTTCCGTGACAGGGGCTGTCGGATTTGCCTGATTTCCATTTGCTGTTGGAACGGAACGATTCCCTTGATCTGTGATTACTAGATCCGGAATACTGCTAGTCGCGATGTTTTTTCCTTTGTTAACATCTTTCTTCTGCCTGGGAGGCATGTTTTCCAAGCAATGAGCGAAGCTGTTAGGAAGAAGGTTGAGGGGGAGAAGCTGAAGCTCCTAGCTCTTGCTCTCAGTGAAAGCACCAAAAATGTTTGCACAAAAAATAGGCAAACACCTCCAAGTCGTATGATTTTGTTGATTATATGTTGCTCTTAATGATTTGGGTGATTTATGCAAATATATAAAATAGATGGACTAGACTGTAAAAGACACACAGATTTATAGTGGTTCGGCCAGAATGTGCCCACGTCCACTTTATATGTTATTCTCCTTTACTTTTCAGGTTACAGGTACAAAGCTTTTATTACAAGTATCTGAAAGTTGTTTGAAAGTTCTATCCGTACTTGAGCTCTCAAACTTGTCTGCCATTGTTGTACCCCTACCCCTCTATTTATAGAGTGAGGCTGGGGGTAGGGGTCTTGGATGTATATAGCTGCTGGTGGGCCTGGACCAATGTAATCTGGCCCGGCAAAGTTGGTCCGGAACGCCTTGATTCGGTGGGACTTGGTCCGGTGGTGAGTGATCCGGTGATGGTTGGTTGGAGTTTGATTCGGTGGAGGCTGGTCCGGTGAGGTTGGTCCGGTGGAGCTTGGTGTGGTGAGGTTGGTCCGGCGGAGTTGGTCCGGTGGAGTTGGTCCGGTGGAGCTTGGTCCGGTGAGGTTGGTCCGGTGGAGCAGGGGAAGTGTTATTGAACTGGTAGTTGGTGGGAATGTGATTGGTTCGGCTATGCAGGGAATTAGGGTTGGTTCGGTAGCAGGTGGAAACATGCCCAACAAGCATCATAGTCTATACAGCACTGTAAAATCCACCGTAAACTAGTGGGCTATCTGGGAGTACTCCATAGGTATAATACAAAACAAAACGTAATGTTCGCGTATAGGGATACAGTATGAAAAAGCACATGAGGCAACATCCAAGGTAGTGAAACTACCATTTGCCTGATCCTGACTTGTGAGAACGCATCGCTGCAACGATCACAACACCGCGATACAACACTCCAAATTCAAGGGTGCGCACCAATCAAAAACAAGTAATGAGTAGTTTATGAAGAAGTGTGTTCGCTAGAGGTAGCTAACCTCATTGGCCCAGCACGACTCCTGTTTAAGTCATTTCCAATTTGACACAAGTGTCAAGGTCATCCATTATCGTTCTCTTTCTTCAATCATCAATGTACATCATTCCAACCACTTCATTCTGGATCACACTCCGCGTTAATTGTTATTAAAGTGGTATTCGGTTTAGACAGAGAGTATGTCCCTAACCGATCCCGGTCTCTTTAATAACTTCATAATTATTTCACCGATTGGTCATTTAATAATTTCAAAAATCAAATCAATTTCACTTTAAAATATGAAAGCCAACATTTCATTTGACTTTTTATATCAATTTCTTTAATTTACGTTTCAAAATTCCAAATTTCCAATTTCACATTTCTACTTGATTCCACAATCCAACTTAAATTTTGGTTTAAAACAATTCAAATATTGATTTAAATTCATATAAGGGTTTAATTTAACAATTATTTAAATTAGGTTAATTTAACACTCCAAACAATTTCAATTAAATTTCCAATTGATTTAATCATTTGCTTAAGTTTGCCTACATTATATCCAAACTTATAAATTTAATTAAATTGAATTCGTCAAACTTAATTTCTTTAAATCGCAAGTTTTATATTAATTTAAATAAATAAATCAAATTGATCTCTTATTAAAGAAATTCAAATTCACTTATTTACTCATTAATTAAAAATCCCAAGTTAAATTTTGGTGAACAAGTTCAAATTTGTTTAATTATTAAATAACTTTCAAAACTTAATTTGATAATTCGTTAAATTTAAACAATATTCTTTCATCAAACATTTGTTACTATTTATTTCAAATTATTTAATATTAACATTTTTAAATTTCACTAGAATTCAAATTCCAAATTTCATTTATACCCTTCATTATTTTATTTAAATAAAATCTTTATTTTATTTTTATTTTAAATTGAATTATTCGACCAATCGGTCCTAAGTCAATTGTTTTATTGCGTATTTATCATTTCAACCCGATTCCATTTCAATTCAAAATCAAAAACATAGCAAAGGGAACTTGCAGTGTGATAACTGGGATGGTGTCAAAGTAAATAAACAAGCAATAACAATAATCAATAACAATATAATAATTAATTTAAATAATCCCAAAATAATCGTATTAATTACATTATAATTTTATGTAAAGTAATATAATTATTTCTAGAATCTACACTATCATTTCATGTAGATTAAAGATTATTACGCTATTATTTCATGCGGTTCTACACTTGTTATCCACTTTATTCAATTTCGTCCTTCATCAAATTTTCACGATATGAATTTGTCTACAATGTTTCAATGTGTCACTAACTATATTTTACGTGTCAACTAATTAAACAATTTCAAGGTAATACAATACAGATTTAATATAATCAAGTTCAAGTACAAATGTCAATTTCAAAGTGTTAACTACCATACGTCTAATTTCAAGTGTATATTATTTATCACTTCATGCGTTTAAAATTTAACATACAATATTAACATCAAACAATCATCAATATTATCAACCAAACTTGATTATCATCGTATAGTAATATGAGTCGTGAAATTTATTCACCTTTAGTGGTTAGAGAAAATGAACGACGAAGCACGAAGAGGCACAAAAAACTTGATTCAAACATAGCACAAATACGAACAATCGAACAAGCTGCAACCATCGACAAGAACGAAATAGTATTAATTCCAATATGCACATTCATATTTATATAAAATCATATATATACACACTTACCAATCAATACAGAAAAGAAGGAAAAGCTGAGAAGTGAGTGGTTGCTGCATGTTGGAAAGCTTCAACTAGTTGCTTACAACAACAGAAAAGAAAAATTGGTTACTACCCTTCGGCTACTACAAATATATATACACTATATATATATATATATATATATATTCATTCGACAAATTTGGAAAGCAACAATAACACTTTTTTTATATATAAAGTAGAGAACTGCTTCTCCATTTTCAAACGAACGCATGCAAATGTACCGGCTTGGCATGCACGGGGGCGACTGGTCGGCTGCGATGGAGGATGGTGAAGTTTTTTCTTTTGTTCCTTTTTTAACTACAGAGGAAGAATATAGAAAGAGGAGAGGAAGAAATAAAGATGAAGGAGGAAGGTAGATGAATTTTCACACCTGGCTATAGATGGATACAATAACTAAGTGTTTTCTTCTTTTTATATTTTATATATTTTGCAGAGAAACAAAATCGTCAGTAAATATTTTTGTGAGTTACGAAACATTTTTCATATTTTCCCATGCAACCACCAGCTGCCTACCACCATCATAAATTCTCCTCAGCCAAACTTTTGAATATATGCGGGCTGTTAACTATGGCTAAATATTATTTAACCTGTCCGCTTAGAATGGTTAAATTAGCGCGACGTTTTACGTCGAACTCCGATTTATACAAATGAATATACCATTCTGATCGGCACGACGAGGCACTTACAACGGTACACAGATATTGGCGATACGACAGTTTTATCAAAACTCAAAATTTATGCCGATTAAATTGTCCGTTTGACAAAACAATTTAAATGAAGTAGGGATGACGGAAATAGACGAAACAGAGTGTGACGTCTTGATTAGATAAATTTTTAGAACATTACCGTGTAAAAATATTTAGGTTCGGAAGATGAAAATTTACACACTTTAAAATGAACTGATATACAATAAAAACACGAAAGGAATTTACTGCGATATTTTGCATTGAAACTTTTCCTATATCCATAACTAACTAGACGCATCTTATAAACGAAGTTTAGACGTTAACTGAGAACGTATATAAATTTCAAAATTTTATATTAAAATGATGGATTCAAAATTTCAAATTGGGTCGGAAATCCAGGGTTGTTACATTATTTGATAATGGTACCACATAGTTTGAGAGAGTTCGCTTCTAATTCCACCAAGATGGTACAAATTTCATGCGTTAGCAGAAGAAGATGCATTTCCAGTTGGCCGGATCAAAAGTGGTTTATGTTCTTACGATGCCAAAGCCAGAGTAAACAGAAAAAGAGACTATTGCGCTAGCACGATCAAGACTGAAATGCGAGCAAGATGACCACAAATGCAAGGAGCATATATACAATGTAATGACAGATACTTTGTTCGATATGTATTACAACAAATCAACTGCCAAAGGAGTTTGGTACGAGGTAGAGCCAAGTATCTAATCGAGGACGCAATAAATAAGAAATTTTTAGCTAATAAATTCTTCAATCACAAATTGATTGATGCTAGGCCAGTAATAGAGCAATTCAATGATATTATGCGTATCCTAAACCAATTCACCCAGCATAGTATGAATGTGGATGAGGGGACAAAAATTTCATCAATAATAGACAAACTTCCCCATTCTTGAAAAGATCAAAGGAAAATCAGAAAATACAAGAAGGAGGATATGAGTTTAGATAATATTGCATAGTATTTGCAAGTGGAAGAACAACATACGCAGAAAGAAATCACTGAATCAGCAGTGTTTCCATCTATGATTCACATTGTGGAGGAAAAAGAGGAAAATAAAACTTCTAAGAACTCTTTTAATCCAAAGTGCAAATTTCAGAATAAGAAAAATTTCGATAACAAAAAGGCCCAGAAAGTGAATGTGTGCTACAATTAAGGAAAATCTGGTCACTATAAAAGAGATTGTCGTTTTTCTAAAAAGATACCTCAATTGAAAAAAGAATATTTAGCGGCAGTAATCTCTGAAATCAACATGATTGAAAGAGAGGATTTTTGGTGGATCGAACTAGTGCTACTAAACATATCTACAATGATAAGATTTCTATTCAAGAAATTTAAACCATCTTATGATGAAAATTATCTCTATATAGGAAAACTAAGCGAAAGCAACGATCAAGGGGAAAGGGATAAAAGACTTAGAGTTCACATCTAGGAAAATCCTAACACTAACTGATGCATATTATATACACGAGGTTAAAATGAACCTTGTTTCTGGTGGTCTATTAAATAAGTTTGGATTCAAACAAGTACTTCAGTCAGATAAATATGTATTGACCAACAACAAAATGTTTGTTGGAAGATGGTACAATGTTATAGAATGTTCAAATTGAATATTAATAAAATGGTTACTTGTGCTTACATTATTTACTCCTTTTCTTTATGGCATAGTAGATTAAGACATGTTACTCTTAGAAGTATGGATAATATGGTTTCATTAAATATAATCTCTAAATATGATAATAAATTTGATGGTAAGTGTAGGATATGCACATTAACCAAAATAATTAAAAAACCATTTCCAGTAAAATCTGTTAATACAACTAATATGTTGCAATTGATTCATAGTAATGTTTGTGATATGTATAGTGCTCATACTAGAGGAGAAAGAAATATTTTTTCATATTTTTAGATGACTATTCAAAATACCATTATGTTTATCTAATACATACTAAGGATGAAGTATTAAATTCATTTATGACCTATAAGACTGTAGTAGAAAACTAATATGATGTTATAACTAAGACCCATAGATCCGATAGGGGAGGTTAATATCATTTCCATGCATTTCATGAATTTGTAGGAATTATACATGAGCCACATGTAGCTTATACTCCACGACAAAATGGAGTAGTAGAATATAAAAATAAGACCCTTAATCAAACGGTTAAAGCCATGTTATGTAATTATGGTCTTAACACTAGTTTCTGGGATGAGACATTACTTACGCCTGTTACATCTTAAAAGTAATACATCATAAGAAAACAAAAGTCACATCGTATGAACTTTGGAAGAAAAGCAAACCAAATCTTGATTGTTATCGAGTTTGGGCCTGTAGAGCTATTGTTCAATTACTTGAACCAAAAATCAGAAAATTAGGACAAAAGGGCATTGAGTGTATTTTCTCAGGATACACTCAACACAGCAAGGGTTATAGGTTTTATAGAACTAAATAATTCGATTGAGGTAAACACAATAATAGAATCTGGAGATGCAGCATTCTATGAAAACAGATTCATGTCCATTCCATCTTATCCATCTATTCGTGAAACGGTGGAGGTTAATACACATATTTGTGAAATGATGGAGGACACTGAAAATATTTATGAATTTGAGAACACTTAAGAGAATAATGATTGTTATCTTGCCTTTTGGCAAGACCGTGACACCAAGAAATTGACTAGAAATCAAGGACAGTTCGTCCCAAAGATCGGTTATACGCATGCTCGCTATGGATATCGATGAATTTTGTCCAAGTTCAGATCAAGCTACAATTGATACGACGAGATAAGCAAAGCCATGGAAGACAACGTTTAAAATTTCAAGTCAACTGGAGTTCAGATGCCCAAGATATGATCAATGCAAGTGAAGCAATGCTTCCGTTCATACCCATCGGAACGCTTCCTTCGTATCCATCCCATTCGAATCCATCCCCGAGGCCTCGTTCGTATCCATCACCTTGCAACCATCTTGTTCATATCCATCAATCCTCAGACCTTGGCTCGTATCCATCTGGGTTGGTATCTAGCGAAGTCGATCCTCCCGTATCCATCAGTAAGCAAGCTCATTGCATATCGGTCCTTCTTGTGTCCATCGGTGAGCATGCCTCTCCTCGTATCCATCAAGATCCACTCGCTTCACATCCATCCACATACGTCCATTTCGTATCGATCAAGATCTTACACATACTTTGTATTGATCGAAACTAGTCGATATGAAACCTCCCCATTGATACGAAATGGAGCACAGGGCATCGATACGAAATGGAGTGCCGATGATCGATACGAAGAAGAGCACAGATGATCGATACGAAAAGAAGCACCAAGCATCGATCCAAAGGACATATCACTCGATGGATACGAAGATGGAAGCAGTCAGCTTGGCATTAAAAGTGGATCAATCCGAGGAGTTAGCGCCATGACAACTTGCAGGCACATACTCAATATCGATTCAAACTGATCGATACAAATGTATTGATTCGAACAAAACAACCTAGGTTAAACGCGAGCTTGCATCGATCATATTTCACAATCCACAGGTCCAAATGCCACGAAATTTTCAAAGGAGTATATGCACAAGTCTATGATCGATCTCGACTCCATTGGACAAGATCTTGATCGACACGAAATTCGTTCGTATCAATCACGGATCGAGTTGGAATCACTTGGGATCGATCGCGTGGGCCTACTCACATGCCAGAAGAGGTCTCCCAAGATTTGGGCGAGAAATTTATAGCCTACGCCTATAAATAGCATCCTAAAGGCTTTAGAAAGAGGATCTTTGGATTCTTCTACATCCAGACTCTGTCGGAATCCACATTGCACTCGAAATTTGTTATTGTAATCAGTTGTAACTCGTTGTAGTCAGCAAGCAAACATCAATAAAATCATCAACTTCAAAGTGGATGTAGGCCGGATTGCCGAACCACTATAAACTCTGTGTTCTTTACTCCTTTTTTCTTAATTTTCTGAGCGTTCTTCATTTTAAATTCTCTACATACTTGTTATCCATGATCTGTGATTGTGAACTGGTGCTTTCATCAATAATTAGGTGTTTGTGACCAATTTTGGTGCAAACATTTTGGTGCTTTCACTGAGAAGGCTAGCATTCTGGGATTCTACAACTTGGACTTTATATTTGTAGACTTAAAGACTTGGATTTGCAAAGCAATGACAAGGCAATCAGAAAGAAGACAAAGGACTGAATGAAGTCATCATGAAGGGAGTCAATAGGCTTCCTTAGAAGCGAATCAAGCTTCAATCTTCATCACCCAGGACGGGATGGAGATGATGATGGGAGCTATGCATGAATAGCTTCTGAAAAGACAAGAGGAGATGATGCAGAATTTGCTTCGACAAACTGGACAAACTAGAGTGCAGAATCAAGCTAACGCAGCTGGAGGAGATGCTAGAGATAGAAGACAGGAGCTTGGAGCAATCAGAACCTAGAATAGAGTGGGATCTTCAGGAGCGTCCCCAGAGCTAGGGGCACTCATGAGGAGCGTGTTGATCTAACCTTGGGCAGGATACCAAGTGGAACTATTCAACATGCATTGATAGAGGAATGGACGCCCGTCTAGGAAACTAGATTGCAGGATTCCCTCATGAACTCGGGGGGCAGGTCAAAGGCAATGGACAAGGAACACTACTGGCAACAGTGACAGACTGGCGGAGATGGTCAGACAAGCCATGAGAGGTGGACTAGTGAATAGAGATTTGGAAGATGTGAACATGAGCCCCTTCGCTCCCGCAATTAGATAGGCTAGGAACCTACCAGAATTCAAGCTACCAACACCGGAGACGTACGATGGGAGGATGGATCCTACGGTTCATCTGACAAGGTATATGAGACACATGGAAGCACTGGGGGAATCATAGGAGGTCATGGCCCGAAGCTTTCCGCTGTATTTAACAAACATTGCAGCGCCATGGTTTGGGAAACTGGAGAGTGGCTCTATTAGAACATGGACTGATTTGACTGAGAAGTTTATGAGGCAATTCAGAGTTCACATTTCAAGACCTAAGAATGTGATGAGTTTGGCAACACTAAAGCAAAGAATCGAGGAATCTTTGAGGAGCTTTCGGATGCGATTCAATGCAATGGCAACATCGGTGGATTGACCAAATCCATCCATGGTTTTGATGACATCTGTATCTGGCATAGCCGATGGCACAGAATTCAAGAATTCATTGACAAGGGATCCCCCATGGATCTAGGAGAATTCTATCATGAGGTAGAAGGATTTTTACGATTAGAAGATGCAAACACTGAAAGAGAGGAAGGAGAAGGAGTCGATGTTTATGCAGTCAAGGACATCCTCCTGAAAAGATTCAGGAAATGATAAAAGGAAATGGAAGGCCGAGGATAACGATGATGGACTATAGTTACCACGAAAGGAACCAAGATTCACCTCCTATTTAGAATTAAATGAAACTTTGGAACGGATTTACCAGGATACAAGGGAGCAGATTCCTTATCGAAAGCAAATGAGGAGGGATCCGACCTGCAATGAAAGAAGATTAGACAAGTATTGCTTATTCCATGAGCTGAACGGTAATAGCACGAATGATTGCAGGCACTTGAAAGATGAGGTTGAGGGACATGTCAGAAATGGTCTGCTATCGCAATATATGAGAAGACATGCAACATCGAGGGAGCGAAAGCAACCACCACCTACATCAAATGAAGGTGGCCCCGGATCGAGGCATCAGCTTGTCATCAATTGATTAGAATAACTACGAATAAGTGACAAACTCTAAACCAATGCGGTTAAGTCATTTACACATGTACAGGATTATGAGAGATCCTCAGGCATGCTCTGATACAATTATTAATCGCATCAGTGTGGGTGTTTGCACTTTGACGTATCTGTTTTGCTTTTGTTTTCCATTTCTTATATTTGGACTTGATTTTGTTGGACATTTCTGTTGAAAGACTCATCTGAATGTAAAGTTGATTTTAATAATTCTATAACGGTCAAGTCACTTACATATGTAGGTGATCGTGAATAGTCCTTAGGCATGCTCTTAGATGGTGATAAACCGCCATAACAAACAATTCTAAAATTCACTAGAACGTGAAATCTGACATTAATGATACTAAGTCCCCCTCCTCCCGGGCACACACCACTCGCCTCAAACGACACCCGACCGTGAACGGTCACAATTCACCGCGAAACGGCACCCGATCATGAACGATCACAAATCGTCTCAAACTGCACCTGACCACGAACGGTCACCATTCACCGCGAACGACACCCGATTACGAACGATCACAAATCACCTCAAACGGCACCCGACTGCTAACGGTCACCATTCACCGTGAACGGCACCCGATCACGAACGATCACAAATAGCCTTAAACGGCACCCCGACCGCAAACGGTCACCATTCGCCGCGAACGGCATCCGACCTCGAATGGTCATATACCACCTCAAATGACGTACGATCTCGAACGATCGTCATTCAAAGTCAGGTAAGACTATCAATCTCTATTGCTGGTCATCAACAGGATACGAACATCCAGCTTATCGGATAATAAATCACACATTCCTATCGCATGGCTTGTTTTGGGAGGCAAGTGTTATCCCGCCTTTTGGCAAGGCCGTGACACTAAGAAATTGACTAGAAATCAAAGACAGTTCATCTCGAAGATCAGTTATATTCATGCTCGCTATGGATATTGATGAATTTTGTCCGAGTCCGAATTAAGCTACAATTGATATGACGAGACAAGCAAAGCTATGGGAGACAACGTTTAAAATTTCAAGTCAATAGGAGTTCAGATGCTCAAGATATGATCGATGCAAGTCAAGCAATGCTTCCATTCATGCCCATCAGAATGCCTCCTTCGTATCAATCCCATTCGAATCCATCCCCGAGGCCTCGTTCATATCCACCACCTTGCAACCATCCAGTTCGAATCCATTAACCCTTAGACCTCAACTCGTATCCATCCGACTTGATATCCAGCGAAGTCGATCCTCCTCGTACCCATCGGTAAGCAAGCTCATTTCGTATCGGTCCATCTCGTGTCCATCGGTGAAAAGGCCTCTCATCGTATGCATCCAGATCTACTCACTTCATATCCATCCACATACGTCCCTTTCGTTTCAATCAAGATCTTAACATACTTCGTACCGGTCGACAACAGGTCGACACGAAACCTCCTCGTCGATATGAAATGGAGCACAGGGCATCGATACGAAATAGAGTGCTGATGGTCGATACGAAGAAGAGCACGGATGATCGATACGAAAAGAAGCACCAAGCATCGATCCAAAGGATATAGCACTCGATGGATACGAAGATGGAAGTAGTCAACTCGGCACTAAAAGTGGATCGTTCCGAGGAGTTAGCGCCACGACAACTTGCAGGTACGTGCTCAATATCGATTGAAACCGATCGATACGAATATATCGATTCGAACAAAACAACCTAGGGTAAATGCAAGCTTGCATCGATTATATCTCACAATCTAGAGGTCCAAATGCTATGAAATTTTCAAAGGATCTTACACACAACCTAAATAATGTCCATGATCGATATCGACTTGATTGGACATGATCTTGATCGGTACGAAATTCGTTCATATCGATCTCGGATCGAGTCGGAATCACTTGGGATCGATCGCGTGGGCCTACTCACGTGCCAGAAGAGGTCTTTCGAGATCTACACAAAATATTTGCAGCCTACGCTTATAAATAACATCCCAATGGCTTCAAAAAAGGATCTTCGGATTCTTCTACGTCCAGGCTCTATCGGAATCAACATTGTACTCGAAATTTGTTGTTGCAATCAATTGTAACTCGTTGCAGTCAGCAAGCAAACATCAATAAAATCATCAACTTCAAAGTGGATGTAGGCCGAATTGCCGAACTACCATAAACTCAGTGTTCGTTACTCCTTTTTTCTTAATTTTCTTAGTGTTCTTCATTTTTAATTCTCTACATACTTGTTATCTGTGATCTGTGATTGTGAACTAGTGCTTTCATCAACAGTTGGGTATCTGTGACCAATTTTGATGCAAATATTTTGGTGCTTTCACTAAGAAGGCTAGCATTCAGGGATTCTACAACTTGGAGTTTGAATTTGAAGACTTGGAGGCTTGGATCTGGAAAGCAATGACAAGGAAATTAGCAAGAAGACAGAGCACTGAAAGAAGTCAACATGAAGGGAGTCAGGAGGCTTCCTTAGAAGCGAATCATGTTTCAGTCTTCATCAGCCGAGACGAGATGGAGATGATGATGGGAGCTATGCATAAAGAGCTTGTGAAAATACAAGAGGAGATGGTATAGAATTTGCTTCAACAAACTGGAGTGCAAAATCAAGCTAACACATCTACAGGAGATGCTAGAGATAAGAGTCAGGAGCATGGAGCAACCAAAACCCAGAGCAAAGCAGGACCATCAGGAGTGGCCCTAGAGTTAGGGGCACTTAAGAGGAGCGTGTTGATCCAACCTCAGGCAGGATACCAGGTGGAGCTGTTCAATATGGCATTGATAGAGGAATGGACGTCCTTCTAGGAAACCAGAATCCAAGACTCTCTCGTGAACTCGGGGGCAGGTCAAAGGTAACAGACAAGGAACACTGCTTGGCAACAGCGACAGCTGGCGGAGATGGTCAGACAAGCCATGAGAGGTGGACTAGGGAATAGAGATTTGGAAGACGTGAATAAGATCCCCTTTGCTCCCACAATTAGACAGGCTAGGAAACCACCAAAATTCAAGCTACCAATACTGGAGACGTACGGTGGGAGGGCGGATCCTAGTTTATATGACAAGGTATATGAGGTACATGAAAGTACTGAGGGAATCAGAGGTGGTCATGGCCCAGTGCTTGCTATTGTATTTGACAGACCTTGCCGCGCTATGGTTTAGGCAACTGGGGAGCGGCTCCATTGGAAAATGGATCGATTTGACTGAGAAGTATATGAGGCAATTCAGAGTTCACATTTCGAGAACCAAGAATGTGATGAGTTTGGCAACACTAAAGAAAATAACTGGGGAATCTTTGAGGAGCTTTCTGACGCGGTTCAATGCAACGGCAGCATCGGTGGATCGACTAGATCCATCCATGGTTTTGATGGCAGTTGTACCTGGCATAGCTGATGGCACAGAATTCAAGGGATCCCCATATGGATCAAGGAGAATTTCATCATGAGTATGAAGGATTTCTATGATTATAGGATGCAAATGCTAAAGAGAGGAAGGAGGAGTCGATGTTTATGTAGTCAAGGACAAAAATCCTCCTGAAAAAGATTCAGGAAATGATAGAGGGAAACGGAAGGCCAAGGATATCGGTGATGGACCAAAGCGACCACGAAAGGAACCAAGATTCACCTCCTATTCAGAATTAAATGAAACTTTGGAACGGATTTACCAAGATAAAAGGGGGCAGATTCCTTATCGAAAGCCAATGAGGAGGGATCCGACCAGCAATGAAATAAGATTAGACAAGTATTGCTTATTCCACGAGTTGAATGATCATAGCACGAATGATTGCAGACACTTGAAGGATGAGATTGAGTGACATGTCAGAAATGGTCTGCTATCGCAATATATAGAAGGAGAGCAACAGCGGGGAGCGAAAGTAACCACCACCGCATCAAATGAAAGTGGCCCCGGATCAAGTCATCGGCTTGTCATTAATTGATTAGAATAACGATGAATAAGTGACAAACTCCACACCAATGCGGTTAAATCATTTACATATGTATAGGATTACGAGCGATCCTCAGGCATGCTCTGATACGGCTATCAATCGCTTTAGTGTGGGTGTATGCACTTTGGTGTCTCTATTTTGCTTTTGTTTTCCATTTCTTATGTTTGGACTTGATTTTATTGGACATTTTTGTTGAAAGACTCATCTGAATGTAAAGTTGGTTTTAATAATTCTATGCCAAATCACTTACACATGTATGGGATCGCGAACGGTCCTTAGGCATGCTCTAAGATGGCGATAAACCGCCATAACAAACAATTTAGAAATTCACTCGAACGTGAAATCTAACATTAATGGTACCAAGTCCCCCTCTCCCACTGGCACACACAACTCGCCTTGAACGGCACCTCACCACGAATGGTCACAATTCATTGCAAACGACACTCGATCACGAACGATCATAAATCGCCTCGAAAGGCACCCAACCGTGAACGGTCGCCATTCGTCGCGAACGGCCCCCGATCATAAATCGCCTTGAACGACACACGACCGCGAATGGTCACCATTCACCACGAACGACACTCGATCACGAACGATCACAAATTGCCTCGAACGGCACCCCGACCGCGAACGCTCACCATTCGCCGCGAACGGAATCCGACCTCGAACGGTTGCATACCATCTCAAATGACATACGATCTCGATTGATAGTCATTCAAAGTCAGCTAAGACTATCAATCTCTTTTGCAAGTGATCAACAGGATACGAACATCCTGCTTATCGAACTACAAAACACATCTTCCTATCGCAAGGCATGTTTTGAAGAGCAAGTGTTATCCCGCCTTTTGGCAAGGCCGTGATATCAAGAAATTGACTTGATATCGAAGACAGTTTGTCCCGAAGATCGGTTATACGCATGCTCGCTATGGATATCGATGAATTTTGTTCGAGTCTAGATCAAGCTACAATTAACATGAGGAGACAAGCAAAGCTATGGGAGACAACGTTAAAATTTCAAGTCAATCGGAGTTCAGATGCTCAAGATATGATCGACGCAAGTCAAGCAATGCTTCCATTCGTACCCATCAGAATGCCTCCTTCATATCTGTGCAGTTAATGTGCTCGGTAGATTCAAAGCGGTGGAGGTGTAAAAAGTCATAGCGGGGATACAGCGAGGATATAGCGGGATATAGGGATGGCTCTAAAATAGCACATAAAACTCGTACTTAATATTTTTACAAATGTATAAATGGTAATTAAATGAAAAATTATCATTCAATTGAATTATAAATAATACATAAATAATTTTAAATAAAAACATGTGCGAATATACTTTAAATAAACGAAAAACTGGTATATAACATAATTGAATTTGGTAGAATATTAGAAAATTTTCATTTCTAAAAATATACTAAAAATTAAATCAAATAAATTAGTTTCATAATTTTATAATGTATAAATGCAATTTTTCAATTCATTTTATTAAAAAAGATATAGCGGCAATAACGGAAATAACCGGATATAGCGGAAATAGCGGCAATTAAAGCGGAAATGCTATATTCTGGGGCTATATGGAAAAATCGTAGCGGTAGAAATCCGTATGAGATATAGCGCGGTTGTAGCGGGGCATTAACTACACAATTCATATCCATCCTATTCGAATCCATCCCCGAGGCCTCGTACGTATCCATTACCTTGCAACCATCCAGTTCGTATCCATCAAACCTCGGACCTCGTCTCGTATCCATCCAGCTTGGTATCCAGCGAAGTCGATCCACCTTGTACCCATCAGTAAGCAAGCTCATTTCGTATCGGTCCATCTCGTGTCCATCGACGAGTAGGTCTCTAGTTGTATCCATCCAGATCCACTCACTTCGTATCTATCCACATACGTCCATTTCATATCGATCAAGATCTTAAACATACTTCGTACCGGTCGACAACGGGTAGATACGAAACCTCCCCATCGATACGAAATGGAGTATAGGGCATCCATATGAAATGGAGTGCCGATGATCGATACGAAGAAGAGTACTGATAATCGATATGAAAAGAAGCACCAAGCATCGATCCAAAGGACATAGCACTCGATGGATACGAAGATGGAAGCAGTCAACTCGGCACTAACAGTGGATCGATCTGAGGAGTTAGCGCCATGACAACTTGCAGGCACGTGCTCAATATCGATTCAAATTGATTGATACGAATGTATCGATTCGAACAAAACAACCTAGGGTCATCGCGAGCTTGCATCGATCATATCTCACAATCCACAGGTTCGAATGCTACAAAATTTTCAAAGGAGCTTACGCACAATCTAAAGAATGTCCATGATCGATCTCGACTCGATTGGACAAGATCTTGATCGATACGTAATTCGTTCGTATGACCACGGATCGAGTCGGAATCACTTGGGAACAATCGAGTGTGCCGACTCACGTGTCAGAAGAGGTCTCCCGAGATCTGAGCGAGATATTTGCAGGCTACGCCTATAAATAGCATCCCAAAGGCTTTAGAAAAGGGATGTAACCATGCCGAAATCAACATTGTACTCGAAATTTGCTATTGTAATCAGTTGTAACTCGTTGTAGTCAACAAGCAAACACCAATAAAATCATCAACTTCAAAGTGGATGTAGGACAGATTGTTGAACCACTATAAGCTCTGTGTTCTTTACCCTTTTTTTCTTAATTTTCTGAGTGTTCTTCATTTTTAATTCTCTACATACTTGTTATCTATGATCTGTGATTGTGAACTGTGCTTTGATCGACAACTGGGTGTTTGTGACCTATTTTGGTGCAAACAATGATCAAACCGGTGAAACTATTAAGAGAAGTAAAAGAATGAGCGTTGGAAAGTCATTTTGACCAGATTTTATCATGTATTTACCTAAAGAATCAAGAGATGGTATTAAACATCAAGTTATGGTTTTTACAACCATAGATCTAGATCCTTTAACACATACTAAGGCTATTAAATCTCATGATTTAGCATTTTGGTAAGATGTCATAAATGATGAAATGGATTCCATTATGGAAAATCAAACATAAAAATTAGTAGGCTTACCTCCTGGTTCTAAACCAATAGGATGTAAGAGGGTATTTAAGTAGAAATTAAGATTCGATGGTACGATAGAAAATTTTAAGGCCAGATTAGTTACCATGGTTTATACCCACAAGAAAGGAATAGATTATTTTGGTACCTATGCAACTATAGCTAGAATTTCAAAAATTAGGACATTAATTGCATTATCATCTATTTATAAACTTGAAATTCATTAAATGGTGTCAGGACTGCATTCTTAAATAGAGAACTTGATGAAGTGATGTGTGTGTGTATATATATACACACACATATCAACCAGAAGGTTTTATGAGCTGGACAAGATGTAAATTATGTAAAATTATTAAACTAATTTACGGCCTTAAATAAGTACCAAAATAGTGACATGAGAAATTGATAAAACCATAGTATCAAATAGTTTTAGAATTTGCGAATTAGACAAATATGTCTACAGCAAATTTCATGTTGGTAAAGGTGTAATTATATGCCTTTATGTTGATGATATGTTGATATTTGGGGCTGATAACTCGAGTATTGAAGAAACGAAAAGATTTCTATCTTCGTATTTTAACATGAAAGGTATGAGGAAAGCCGAAGTGATTCCAGGAATAAGAATCATAAAAACAACAGAAGGGTTAGTCATTACCCAGTCTTATAACATATAAAATATTTTAAAAGAGGTTTAATTAATTTGATTGCAAACCGATAAGCACCCCATTTGACCCAAATATACCATTATATTCTAATATGTTGATCATTAGATCAACTAGAATATGCTAAAGTTGTTGGTAGTCTAATGTATGTCTTTCCCTGCACAAGACCATATATTGCCTACGCTATTAGAAAAATGAGTAGATATACCCGTAAGTGTAACGACCCGCTATTTTGGACTATTCGCATCCGTACATGTCAGACTTAAATAATTCAAAATACCGAATTGTTAATTTTAAATTTGGAAAAACTCAGATATACAATAAATAAATAATCACAGAATCACAGACACGGAGTAATAATATGCAGCGGAAGCAAAAGATAGTAGTTCATGAAGCTACTATATATATATCAGAGTTAAATAAGTTACAACAGAAGTTTCGAATACAATAGTCAAATACAAGAATCAAAATACATCACTGGAATCAACTGAATATTTGAAAACTGGATAGATAGCCGGATCTCCAAGCGAAGCTCCAACTCCAAAGGTGAGTCTCGAAAGCTAAACCCCTCAGTCTGACCCGAGCGTAAAGCAAAACACAAAACACTCGAGTCAGGATTAACATTCTCATATCAATAAATCCAACTCAAGTGAAACAACAATTGAAATACAAGTAACTCAAAGGACGTTGGAATAACCATCCTCTAAGGATCCGTTAAACTATCTACTATGTAGTAATATACGCTAAATAGATAATGTCTATCAGTGATATAAATATCAAAATAGTGTTAAGGCGTTACCATTATCCTCCTTAACACATTTTATATAAGCATTATAGACTATACGGCACTGTAAACTCCACCGTAAACTAGTGGGATATCAGGGAGTACTCCATAGGTATAACACAAAACAAATTCGTAGTGGTCGCGTATATAGGGATACAAGTATGACAAGGCACATGAGGCAATACCCAAGGTAGTGAAACTACCGTTTGCCTGATCCGGACTGGTGAGAACGCATCGCCGCAACGATCGCAACACCGCGAAACAACACTCCCAAAAGTACGAGGGTGCACCAATCAATAACAAGTAATGAGTAGTTTTCAAAGAAATGTGTTCGCTCGAGGTGGCTAACCCTATTTGGCCCGGCACGGCTCCTGCTTTAGTCATTTCCAATTTGACACAAGTGTCAAGGCTATCCATTATCGTTCTCTTTCTTCAGTCATCACGTACATCATTCCAACCACTTTATTCTGGATCATCACTCCGCGTATAGTTATTAAAGTGGTTTTCAGTTTAGACAAAGAGTATGTCCATAACCGATTCCGGTTTCTTTAATAACCTTTGTAATTATTACACCGATTGGCCGTTTAATAAATTGCAAAACCAAATCAATTTCAATTTCAATTAGAATTTATAAATCAACATTCATTTGTCTTTCTTAATCAAATTCCATAATTTACGTTTTAAAACTTCCAAATTTCCATTTCAAAGTCTTATAATTCAAATTTCAAATTCTATTTAAACAATACAAATATTGATTCAAGTTCGTATTAAAATTTCATTCCGAAATCATTAATTTATTTTAACGTTCAAATCAATTTAAATTCATTGATCGATTTTATTCAATATTCGTTAAGTAAATTTGTCATTCAAAACAATTCCTATTAAATTTCCGATTCATTAAATCAATTACTTATGTTCAACTCCATTATATCGAAACTTCAAATTGAATTAAATTAGCCTTGTCAAATTAATTCTTAAATTACAGGTCTTGCGTTAATTTCAATAAATCACATTTTATTTCTTGTTAAAGAAATTCAATTTCACTTATTTCTTTACTTAGTTACAAATTTCAAAACTCGATTAATAAAGAAACTAAATTTCACATATTCAAGAAGTTCAATTTCACTTATTAACTTACTTAAATATTTTCCAAAACTTAATAAATAAAGAAACCCAATTTCATTTATTAACGAAGTTAAAATTTCACTTATTCAAAAGTTTAATTTCTCTTATCAAAGAATTCAATTTTTATTCAATTATCAAATAATTCAATCTTATTTAATTATTAAATAATTTCAATCTTAATTATTAATAATTTCAAAACTTAATAATTTCAAACTTGATTATAAATTCAAACTTAATTATTAAATCATTTCAAACTTAATTCAATGAATAATTCCAAATTTAATTGTTAAATAATTCATTTCAAAACAACGTTCTTTCATTAGTTATTACATTAATATTTTATTTCAGATTTCAATATTAACATTTTCCTTTTATCAAAATTTACGTTCCAATTTTATTTCAAAACCTGATTATTCAAATAAAATCTTTATTTATTTCAAATCAAATTATTGACCAATTGGGCTTATTTAATTCTCTATCCTAAGTCAAGTTCATTTTGGGTATTTATCATTTCAACCCGATTTCATTTCAATTCACAAATCAAAACATAGCAAAGGGAACTTGCAGTGTGATAACTGGGATGGTGTCAAAGTAAATAAACAAGCAATAACAAACATTAATAACAATCAAATAATTAATTCAAATAATCCCAAAATAATCGTATTAATTCACATAGTTGTTTGTGCGAATTAATATATTATTTCTAGAATCTACACTATCATTTCATGTAGATTAAAGATTATTACATTACGGTTCATCACTTGTCATCTATTTACAATTTCATACATCATCAATTTAAACAACATACATTCAGTGGTTCAAGGTGTAATTAACCAAATCCTACGTGTCAATTAATTTAACATTTAAAGGGGTTATATTATACAAATGTCATTTAATCAAATTTACACATATGTCGTTTCAAAGTTTTACCTATCCTACGACAAATTAAATTGCACAATATTTATCACTTTATACATTTCAGTTTACATCCAATATAAACAACAAACAATCAATCAATCATCAACCAAATTGGATTATCATCGTATAATTAACAGATAATGGTGTCAGAAGTCATAGGTGAACTGATACATATAAACAGTGTGAATCCTAGCACTAGCATATTTTAATTGTCGTTTCAATTGAAGTCAAATTTAATAAATAAAAGAACATTAATCATGAGTGATTGCTTACCTTTCGAGGCTAGAGAGATAAGAAGATGACACAGATATGCACACTGATACGGACACGAGCCAATCAAAAGGTGCTGCAACCAAATTGGACATTGGCGAGACAAGAGTAAGGCACGATGAACTGGATTGACGAAGGTAATTGGTATAAGTGGATATAGATATATAACTG
The DNA here is from genome assembly GCA_030765085.1 of Allium cepa. Taxonomy (NCBI): domain Eukaryota; kingdom Viridiplantae; phylum Streptophyta; class Magnoliopsida; order Asparagales; family Amaryllidaceae; genus Allium; species Allium cepa. The sequence goes on along the minus strand of CM060931.1, from coordinate 464,420,522 downwards.
TATATAACTATATATATAGACATATTCTAAATACAATCACATTTTTTTAAACTTAATACATATATGCATTTCAAAATCATTGCTTTTAAATTAGACTCAACATATATATAACAATATAAATGCAGACTCATATTATAAATGTAACTAGTGTATACTAATAGTATACTATTGGCAGAACTTATATACTTAACAAACATGTGTATACTACTAACAAATTATAATATAACATCTTATACAACTTAGTAAACAAGTGTATAAATTTTATATAATATAACAACTAACCTAACCATAGCTTTAGTATGTAGACAACTTTATATAAATTTGTTATGAACATTTTATATGATACTATTGTAACCAAATATATATAATTTACTTAATCAAATTTTCGTGTATATGTATTAAAATACAGTATATCACGCGCCAACGCCTGCTTGTATAAACTTTTTATAAAAGTATACATATAATTTATATCCAAAATTTATTCCTAAACATATTTAACCTATACATACCAATGTTTTTATTATAACCCATATTAACCCAAAATACCATCACAAACATATTTTAAAATCGTTGTTTCATAGAAAAGATATATTCCTCATCAAATACATGAGCAACCATTTTATGAACTCATATATAAAATTATATGGGTATATGAAATAATGTATAAGCTGATACATATAGCTATGCCACATATACAAAGTTCTGAAAAATATGTTACTTTATCAACAGGTTTGCCGATCGAAAACCCAAATGCATAACCCAAAAGCCTTTAATTTTTTTCACGACTTATAAGACAAAAGAACTCGAATTTATAAATAACTCAAGCACAAACGTATACTATATACATGCGTTACACAAAATGAAATATTATAAGCTTAAATAAAATAGCTTAAACCTATATGCATACGACAGAGCTTATAATACAACAGCTATTCTAACTATTAAATTATTAATATATCCAACAGAGTATTCATATGCAGGTCAATATATGTACCTACCCGTGTGCAGACCCTAAACAAAGCAAATATGCAGACAACTACTACATACATAGACCACTAAACTTACCCAAATATATTTTGACAATGGATCTGATCTCTGTAAACATTATATGTATATATATACTAATAAATATACTAATGTATTTAAATATACTCACACACAAATTCACAAAGGAGGAGAGGTGAGGAGGTGAAGGACGGTGATGCTTGCATGCAAGGAGGCGGGTGGTGTTTGTAGAGGTGGCGAGGCGGAGAGGTATGCTGCGTGGTCGGCTACGTGGTTCGGCGGAGGGTGGTGGTCAAGTTGTGCTTGGTTGGAGTTTGCTCACGAGATGGTGGATAATTTTGAGGCTCGGCCTCAAGTGATGGTGGCTGTGCAAGTGGGTCTGGGTTACTTGCGTGGCTAGGCGGAGCACGTGGTGGCCAGGGAAAAAGCGGGTGGAAGGCTTGTGCGGCCGTCGCTGCTGTTGAGTTTGGTCGGAGGGAACGGGAAAAAGAGGCGGAGGTGGTTTGGGTGAGCTAAGGCCAAGGGGAAGGGGTTGGTGACGCGATGAGGTGGGGCAGAGTGTGGTGGTGGAAGGCCTTCGGCCACATGCTTGACGTGCTGGAAAACAATATATATATGCTGTGTTTTTTTTTCTTCTTTGTTTCTTTTTTTTACAGTAAGAAGGAGAAAGGAGAATATGAAGGGAAGAAGAGAAAGATGGAGGAGTGAAGCTTAGAGAAGATGGAGCTACAGCTTGCCAAATATGAATAGGCTCACGTTTCAAATATTAGTATATTTCCTATGTGATAGCACGTGAACCAATTTAGTTTATAAAACATTGAAAAGAGGCGTAAGAGAACAGGGAGGAAATGGAAAGGCACAGTCATAAAAGGAGAGCCTTGCACTAGAAAAGAAACGAATATGGGAAAATGAATTCATAAATGCAAATGGAAGTGGACTGTTATTAAAGCAACATTTGAACTGTTCAAAATTAATAATGCAAACGTATAAAATTTTCATGTTTCAAAATTAGTCATCAATGCATAAAAAAATAGAAAAGTAACAGCTGATAGTAAATGCCTACAGCCGTTTGAAATCTGAATGGATATCAAAGTGGTATCGCTACGGCGAGCTGTTTATCGTTCTGTCGCATATCGGACCTCAAAACACGAAAATAAATATACCGTAGAGATCAGCACGACGAGACGATCAAAAATTATACAAATATCAGTGGCACGATTAAATTTTAAAAATTCGATTTTTCTAATAGCGGAAAATGTAAGAAAAACGCTGAAAAATAAGATCGACGGAGCTAAAAAAGTCCGAATTTGGAAAAACGAAAAATGACATCTTGCTCAGAAGACGTTTTAAAATTTTTCTATGTAAAAATATTTAGGTTTCGAAAACGTTTTATTTTCATCGCTTTTTAACTGATTAAATTGAAGTAAATTTACCCACGAAATAAACTTCCATATTTTTAGACGAAAATTTACCGTTGCTATGATTATCTAGATGCATTCCAAATATCAAATTTATATTTCAAAATTTTATCGTTTAGAATTTCACAAAATTTCAATTAATAACGTTATTAGAACCGGTTAAATTTACGGGTTGTTACACTCTCCCCCATTCAAAACTTTTCGTCCTCGAAAAGGAAGGAAGTAGGAGAATAGAAACAACAAAAAGAAAATTGACTTGAATTACATAATAAACAATTTATTTAGACCATAAAAATTTCAATTTAAATGAATTTATATTCAATAATTTGTTTTTAAATTCAAGATTTTCATTAAATTGAGTTGATTTCTCCTTTTTAATGTTAGGTACAAGAGGTTTCTTTCAAATGAAATTCAATTAATTCAAGATACCACCTTAAGTTGATTTAATTCAATCTATTAACTTTCAAAACACATTTTCCTTCTATTAATCACACCTATTATTTATTTAACTTATTATTCTATTTATCTCCATAAACATTTTATAATTTTAGTGTATAACATTTATTATACGCGCACACATTTTATCTATAAAGACAATTTATATTGTATATTATCCAATTTTCTTAAATTAACAATTTCAAAGGTAATAAATTTGAATAGTCATTTATTGTAATCATACTTTATTCGACAAATTTAATTCTCCTTTATTTCAAATTATTATTAAATTTATTCTACTTAATATATCTTATCACATATATATTAAGTACATTCACATTTATTATAACTGCTCAAATTTATTGAAATATTCCTTTTATATCATTTATATTGTATAATATTCAATTACATAATTAAATTTTGAAAATTTAGGTAAGTTATATAATGCAATTGAGTATTATCCAAATAAAATTTTATAATTCAGTTATTTTAAGTTAAATATTTATTCAAAATCGTTGCCTCGATTTATAACTTGAAATCATCTTTAATCATACATTTAAGAATTTAAACTTCCGATTTCACTTCAAACCATTTAGAGATAATTATATATATGTTATATATATCAAATCCAATTAAATTTAAAATAATATACCTATATATATATAAATCAAATCATACTCAAGAAATTAAAATCATTTTAATTTCCAAAACAAAGCAGTAGCAAAGCTACAAATTTGTCTCTCCACTTCGAAACTCGAAAATGAATGTCGATGATGCGGCCGCCATCACCGAAATTATTTTCCAGCGACAAAGAGAAGAGTGCTAATTTTAACTTTTTTTAAAATGTTTTTTGAATGATTTCTATTTGAAAATATTTTAAATACTGTACACTTTAAACTTTTAAGTCAAAGTTTGATACCACCTGATATTAAATTCTCAATTTTAGTTTAAATCCATTTAAATTTCAAATCAACTTTAACCCAGTTTTATAAATTCATTTTTATATTATGAAATGGTCATTGGTTTATAAAACAATAAATGAAAATCAAATATTATTATTTTAGACAACAGATTCATTAACAGTTTAATTTCAGAAAAATTTATACCTATTATAATATAATCATTCAAAATTTATTTTATTTACCAAATTTGGAAACAATATTGTGTCAGTTTGCTCTGCTCAAGTGTTTTGGAATTCCTATCGATAGCGTTGATCAGACGAATCGATCGAAAATCCAAATCAACATCAACAACTCAAATAACACAATATATAAAACATTTTAAATATTAATTTACCAGTACACTTCCTCGCTCGACGATATAGGAATGGATTCTAAAGCAAGGATAGATTCAAATTTATGGACTCAAATCAAAGAAAAATTTGAGTCGAAGATAAGTCTGAAACAAAGATAAGATAATTAAATAACAAAATAGGGCGATGATAAGTTTATGTAAATCGCGGGCAACCTTAATCGGTCGACCGTGACTTCAAGAATAAGATCGATGCAGAATTTTGAGGCAAATCGACATTCGACCTCCAGAAATAGAATTCAAGTGCAGCAGGGAATAGATAGCATCGTAAACCGAGGATATAGAAATCTCTGGTAAATCGATATCTATTATAAAGGAATTTCACCCATTTACAAATAATTCAAAAGATTGGCGAGACCGCCGATTCATTATAAAGATCATTCGAAGTAGAGTTATGGGATGCTCCAAAATTTGAAAGAAGACGAATAGTGAGGGACACGAATGAATTTTGGAACCGCAGGGAACGTTCCAAAATTCAAAGGAATTGAGTCAAAGGAAGAGACTGAAACTCGAATGAGAGTGATTCTGTAAATATATTTACCCTATATGCTAAGTTTTGCCTAGAGCTACCAAAGCTCTGATACCAACTGTAACGACCAGCTATTTTGGACTATTCGCACCGTACATGTCGGACTTAAATAATTCAAAATACCGAATTGTTAATTTTAAATTTGGCAAAACTCAGATATACAATAAATAAGTAATCACAGACACAGAGTAATAATATGCAGCGGAAGCAAAATATAGTAGTTCATGAAGCTACTATGTATATATCAGAGTTAAATTAGTTACAACAGAAGTTTCGAATACAATAGTCAAATACAAGAATCAAAATACATCACTGGAATCAACTAAATATTTGAAAACTGGATAGATAGCCGGATCTCCAAGCGAAGCTCCAACTCCAAAGGTGAGTCTCGAAAGCTGAACCCCTCAGTCTGACCCGAGCGTAAAGCAAAACACAAAACACTCGAGTCAGGATTAACATTCTCATATCAATAAATCCAACTCAAGTGAAATAACAATTGAAATACAAGTAACTCAAAGGACGTTGGAATAACCATCCTCTAAGGATCCGTTAAACTATCTACTATGTAGTAATATACGCTAAATAGATAATGTCTATCAGTGATATAAATATCAAAATAGTGTTAAGGCGTTACCATTATCCTCCTTAACACATTTTATATAAGCATTATAGACTATACGGCACTGTAAACTCCACCGTAAACTAGTGGGATATCAGGGAGTACTCCATAGGTATAACACAAAACAAATTCGTAGTGGTCGCGTATATAGGGATACATGTATGACAAGGCACATGAGGCAATATCCAAGGTAGTGAAACTACCGTTTGCCTGATCCGGACCGGTGAGAACGCATCGCCGCAACGATCGCAACACCGCAAAACAACACTTCCAAAAGTACGAGGGTGCACCAATCAATAACAAGTAATGAGTAGTTTTCGAAGAAGTGTGTTCGCTCGAGGTGGCTAACCCCATTTGGCCCGGCATGGCTCCTGTTTTAGTCATTTCCAATTTGACACAAGTGTCAAGGCTTTCCATTATTGTTCTCTTTCTTCAGTCATCACGTAAATCATTCCAACCACTTCATTCTGGATCTTCACTTCGCATATAGTTATTAAAGTGGTTTTCGGTTTAGACAGAGAGTATGTCCATAACCAATTCCGGTTTCTTTAATAACCTTCGTAATTATTACACCGATTAGTCATTTAATAAATTTCAAAACCAAATCAATTTCAATTTCAATTAGAATTTATAAATCAACATTCATTTGTCTTTCTTAATCAAATTCCATAATTTGCATTTTAAAACTTCCTAATTTCCATTTCAAAATCTTATAATTCAAATTTCAAATTCTATTTAAACAATACAAATATTGATTCAAGTTCGTATAAAAATTTCATTCTGAAATCATTAATTTAATTTAACGTTCAAATCAGTTTAAATTCATTGATCGATTTTATTCAATATTCGTTAAGTAAATTTGTCATTCAAAACAATTCCTATTAAATTTCCAATTCATTAAATCAATTACTTATGTTCAACTCCATTATATCAAAACTTCAAATTGAATTAAATTAGCTTTGTCAAATTAATTCTTAAATTACAAGTCTTACGTTAATTTCAATAAATCACATTTTATTTCTTGTTAAAGAAATTCAATTTCACTTATTACTTTACTTAGTTACAAATTTCAAAACTCAATTAATAAAGAAACTAAATTTCACATATTCAAGAAGTTCAATTTCACTTATTAACTTACTTAAATAATTTTCCAAAACTTAATAAATAAAGAAACTCAATTTCATTTATTAACGAAGTTCAAATTTCACTTATTCAAAAGTTCAATTTCTCTTATCAAAGAATTCAATTTTTATTCAATTTCACTTATTTTAAAATCATTGTTTCATAGAAAAGATATATTCCTCATCAAATACATGAGCAACTATTTTATGAACTCATATATAAAATTATATAGGTATATGAAATAATGTATAAGCTGATACATATAGCTATGCCACATGTACAAAGTTTTGAAGAATATATTACTTTATCAACAGGTTTGCCGATCGAAAACCCAAATGCATAAACCAAAAGCCTTTAAATTTTTTCACGACTTATAAGACAAAAGAACTCGAATTTATAAATAACTCAAGCACAAACGTATACTATATACATGCGTTACACAAAATGAAATATTATAAGCTTAAATAAAATAGCATAAACGTATATGCATACGACATAGCTTATAATACAACAGATATTCTAACTATTAAAATATTAATATGTCCAATAGAGTATTCATATGCAGGTCAATATATGTACCTACCCGTGTGTAGACCCTAAACAAAGCAAATATGCAGACAACTACTACATGCATAGACTACTAAACTTACCCAAATATATTTTGACAATGGATCTAATACTCTGTAAACATTATATGTATATATATACTAATAGATATATTAATGTATTTAAATATACTCACACACAAATTCACAAAGGAGGAGAGGTGAGGAGGTGAAGGACGGTGATGCTTGCATGCAAGGAGGCGGGTGGTGTTTGTAGTGGTGGCGAGGCGGAGAGGTATGCTGCGTGGTCGGCTACGTGGTTCAGCGGAGGGTGGTGGTTGAGCTATGCTTGGTTGGAGTTTGCTCACGAGATGGTGGAGAATTTGGTGGCTCGGCCTCAAGTGATGGTGGCTGCGCAAGTGGGTCTGGGTTGCTTGCGTGGCTAGGCGGAGCACGGGGTGGCTAGGGAAAAAGTGGGTGGAAGGCTTGTGCGGCCGTCGCTGCTGTTGAGTTTGGTCGGAGGGAACGGGAAAAAGAGGCGGAGGTGGTTTGGGTGAGCTAAGGCCGAGGGGAAGGGGTCGGTGACGCGATGAGGTGGGGCGGAGTGTGGTGGTGGGAGGCCTTCGGCCACATGCTTGACGTGCTGGAAAACAATATATATATGCTGTGTTTTTTTCTTCTTCTTTGTTTCTCTTTTATTTTTTTATTTTTTTATTTTTACAGTAAGAAGGAGAAAGGAGAATATGAAGGGAAGAAGAGCAAGATGAAGGAGTGAAGCTTAGAGAAGATGAAGCTACAGCTTGCCAATTATGAATAGGCTCACGTTTCAAATATTAGTATATTTCCTATGTGATAGCACGTGAACCAATTTAGTTTATAAAACTTTGAAAAGAGGCGTAAGAGAACAGGGAGGAAATGGAAAGGCACAGTCATAAAAGGAGAGCCTTGCACTAGAAAAGAAACGAATATGGGAAAATGAATTCATAAATGCAAATGGAAGTGGACTGTTATTAAAGCAATATTTGAACTGTTCAAAATTAATAATGCAAATGTATAAAATTTTCGTATTTCAAATCCAGTCATCAATACATAAAAAAATGGAAAAGTAACAGCTGATAGTAAATGCCTACAGCCGTTTGAAATCTGAATGGATATCAAAAGTGGTATCGTTACGACGAGCTGTTTATCGTTCTGTCGCATATCGGACCTCAAAACACGAAAATAAATATACCGCAGAGATCTGCACGACGAGACGATCAAAACGGTATACAAATATCAGTGGAACGATTAAATTTTAAAAATTCGAATTTTCTAATAGCGGAAAATGCAAGAAAAATGCTAAAAAATAAGATCGACGGAGCTAAAGAAGTCCGAATTTGGAAAAACGAAAAATGGCGCCTTGCTCAGAAGACGGTTTAGAATTTTTCTATGTAAAAATGTTTAGGTCTCGAAAACGTTTTATTTTCATCGCTTTTTAACTGATTAAATTGAAGTAAATTTACGCACGAAATAAACTTCCATATTTTCGGACGAAAATTTACCGGTTGCTATGATTATCTGAACGTATTCCAAATATCAAATTTATATTTCAAAATTTTATCGTTTAAAATTTCACAAAATTTCAATTAATAACGTTATTAAACCGGTTAAATTTATGGGTTGTTACAGTAACCCTAGTCATATTCACTGGCTTGCTGTACAAAGAATTTCAAAATATTTAAAAGGAACCATGGACTTTGGTATATTGTACAATGCATATCCAAATGTAAATGAAGGATACACGGATGCCAGTTGCAACACTAGCAGTCAATGGATGGATATTCACTCTTAGTAGGGGAGCAATATCCTGGGCCTTAAAGAAACAGATGTGTATTGCAGATTCTACCATGGCGGTTTAATTTATAGCGTTGGCTTCTTGTAGTAAAGAAGCGGAGTGGCTAAGAAATTTGCTATTAGAAATTCATGTATGGCCAAACCAATGCCTTTGATATATGTGCATTGTGATGATCAAGTAATACTATCAAGAGCATATAGCCAAGTATATAATTGAAAATCTAGGCATATTGGCCTAAGACATAGTGCGGTGAGGCAAATGCATATTAATGGGGTAACTGCCATAGATTTCATGAGATCTAGCCAAAATTTAGCCTAGCCATTTACAAAAGGACTTGCAAGAGATTTGGTATTGAAACATCAAAAGGAATGGTTTTAAAGCAACATAGAAATCACCTATGATGGAAACTTAACTCAACGTAATGAAATTCATTATCTTGAGTTCAATGAGATTTGAAGCACAATAATATTTATATGAATAACTAATATTATATCCATTCCAATAATAGTGCTTGGTACCTATAATGATATGGTGGAGGTTGTACTGCTTACTACTTAAAAGGTTTATGGTAGAAGTACTGTTGAAGGGTATAGTTATAGGGCGCTTGCAAATAAACCTGCCTATATGAATGCAAGAAGGTGATGTCTTCTTCTGCGAGACTATGGTTTAAGTCTCTAAGGATATTTCATGAAACCAAGATATGGACACAAGGCCAATCCATGTGTTAGCTTATGAACTATTTGAAGAATAGAAAATGAGTGTGTGAAACACATCCGGTATGTGGCATAGGATCGTTAGTTCAATGCTTAGGCAACCATTCCATCCTGGCATGCTATAATAGTTTATCACTGTGTATTCAAGTCCACAAGACATCTGTACTTATGCACAAGTTTTCTTGTAACAAATGACAATAGAAATTTTATTATACATTTGGTGGAGGATTGTTAGCGAATTTTTTTATAAAATTTTGTGTGAGTTAATTTTGTTTTAAAATAAGAAGTAGAGAAAGAAAAGAGGAAGAGGGATCAGGAATAGTCCTACATTATAGAATTATAGGAACTATATTTATTTAAATATAGGTTTCTCAAGGGAAGATTGGGCACTTTGGGCATCCAAATGTTTGCTCTATTGTGAGGAGGAGAACCATGCATAACCACCACATATGTACGCACCGCCGTCGTAGTCCGTACATCTGACTTACCAGGCCAGATCGGGATTGGGACCAAATTATATTTTGGACACAATTATCTTAGTTAAAAACGAGCAATGAAAAGAAGCATCGTTTGACAGAGATGCGACCGTTTCAACACTAACAGACATCTCTTCTTAACTATAAATAGCAACACCCGAAAACTGCATCAGTTTAATTTTCTTCCCCTAAATTTGCAACATTTGAAAAGTGTTTCAATATACTTTCTTATTAGGAAATCAGAAACGCCTGAAAGGCATAGCAGACATCCCTCTCTTCTTCTCTTTTCATTCTTTCAAATCATTTCGGGACTATGATGCCGTAGGTCACAAATTCAATACTCTTCTTACTACAGTCAATTCAAAAGATAGTTTGAATTGATTTCACAAATGCTATCACAATTGATTAAAGAGAATAATCATCTCGACTTCATGGTATCTTAGGAGATGATTTACCTTAACTCACAACACCCATTTGTTTGCTTAAACTAGTGGTGAGGGAAAATAACGTCTTATGGAAAGCATCATCGACGTGCCTTGGAATGATCTCTACAGATTTGTTTTTTATCACCACTTTGTCGCTTCACCAGATTCCAGAAAATAATCCAACAATCATAAGACATTATTCGATAATGGCGCAACATAGTTTGAGAGAGTTCGCTTCTGATTTCTCCAAATTGGAAAGATTTGATGGTGTTAATTTCATGCATTGATAGAAGAAGATGCATTTCCTATTGGCCAGTTTAAAAGCGGTTTATGTCCTTATGACGCCAAAGCCAAAGGAAACACAAGATGAGACTGTAACGACCCACCTTTTTGGATGGTTTAAATCGACAATAAACTTCATACGTCAGATTCAAATCATTCAAAAGGGAGGATTGTTATGGGGTAAATAAGAAAAAGCAGAGAAAAAAAGAAAAACAAACACAGAATCTCACAACGGAATGATAAAATACAAATATCAAATAAAAAGTTCATGAAGTTATTTTACAAATAATATTTGATTAAACTTTTACAATACAGAATCGAAGTTACATACAACATGAATAAATAATAATGCAGTGGAATAACATGATGCAGTAGTATGAATATAATAAATAGTAATAATACTTAATCTTCGTCCTCTAGAAAAGCAGTCTCTGATGCACAGAAAAGCTCAGACTGAACCGAGCGAATTGAAAAGACGAGCCAGAACTAAAGGATCTTATGTAAGTTAAATCTATAATAAATAAATATGAGTGTAACGGCGTCGAATATGTTTACGAAGCTCGACATCTCCTATCCAGTGTCTAATATGAGTACAATAACATAAGAAATGTTTGAGATTCCATCCCCCAAGGATCCTTTTAACTATCTACATACATAGTACAATACGCTATTATTATAGTGTCTATAGTAAAGTAAAATATTAAAATAGCATTAAGGCATAACCCATATCCCCGTTAATACATTTTATATAATGTTGTAGTCTATACAGATACTGTAAACTCCACCGTAAACTGGCAAGCTATCAGGGAGCACTCCATAGGTACGACACCAACCAAACTCGTAGAAGACATGATAAGGCATGTGACAAGGCAGACGAGGCAATGCCTATGGTAGGATACTATCGTTTTGTCAATCCGGACTGGTGGTAACGCATAGTAGCTACTACCGCCCACTTAGGAACACACTCTCATAATCAAAATCGAGGGGTGGCCATCAAATCAATCACAAAGTCATAATATGGTATCGAAGAAGCATGTCCAATTGGAGATGCGATCTCATTGGGCCCGGCGTGGCTCCATTTTTAGTCACATCAAGCTGACTCACGGGAGTCAGGGCTACGTAAATACCTCATACAAAATTGTTCGTCAAACCATCCTACTTCATTCTGGAATCTCCACCACGTACACAGTTGTTAAAGTGGTTTTCGGTATTGTCAGAGAGTATGACAACATCCGATCACGGTCTCTTTAACAACCAAATGCTTATTTCATATTGAATGGTTCTTTTACATTTCAAAAAAATCAATTCATACTTGATATCAAAATATCATATTCAATCCAAACCATATCACTTTCGAAATCATATTCATTTTAAGAAATCATATCAATAAGATAGGTTAATTAAATCCTTATTTCAAAATCATCATATTTCACTAGCAAATATCATTTCAAATCCTAACTTAAGTTATAACATCATTTGACCATATTCGCTTTAAAATCAACGATATAAATGTAAACACTTCAACTTTACACAATCTTAAATCTAGAAATAGTTTAGATTGTTTAAAATAGTTTAAATAGTTCTAAATAGCTTTTAAATGGTTAAAATACTTTAAATATAGTTTAAATGGTTTTTAAAAGTTTAAAATAAATTAAAATAGTTTAAATACTTTAAAATACTTTAATTTAGTTCAAAATATTTTAAAATAGTTTAAATGGTTTTAAATATAGACTAAAATAGTTTAACATAGTTTAAATAATTTAAAATAGATTGAAATAGTTTACAATAGATTAAAATAGTTTAATAGTTTTAAAATAGGTTAAAATAGTTCAATAGTTTGAAAACTTTAGAAATCATTGGCTTAAAGTGATAAACCTTTAAATAGTTTATATTAAAATAATTAAATTGAAATTAATATCAACATTAAGCCATTTCTTTCATTTCAACACATTTGGACCATTTACAACTTTCAAATCAACTAACTAAAATTGGTCTTCCAATTCAGATTTTCATTAAAAACCATTTAACCAATATCGATTTCAAATCCATGTTTGAATTATCAATTTTAAACCACTTTAAACTAAATAAATTTCAAAGTTATATTCAAACATTTTCAATAACTCAATTTTCATAAATTTCACTTATGCTTCAAAATTCAACTTTGAAATTTCCATTTTAATTATTTACAAAAATTCATTAAATCAATTCAAATTTCAACATTTAACGCTTGGATTTTCTAAAATAATTTAGTTTATGTAAATCAAATTCTGTTTCAAACTATCATTTAACTGAATTCAAAATTTAATGATTTAAAAATCATTTAATTTAACCAACCCGATGTCCGTATATAATTTCTACTCTACGGTGAAGTGATACAGATATTTATCATTTCAGTCCATAATAATTTAAATTTATGGGTATATATCATTTCAACCCGCAATCCCGAATTTAATTTCAAATCCACGAAATCGGTCGAGTTTATCATTTCAACGCATAATGATTTCTCCCTAATCTATCAGATCATTCGCGTATGTATTATTTCAACCCATATGGATTTCTAATAGCAAATAAGGAAACTTGCAGTGTTATAACAATATAAATATAACATCCAGTCATCCAATATCAAAAATAAAACATCCATCACAATCACTAATCAAGTCAACAAATAAATAACAACATTTGACTAATTATCAATAATAGGTATCAACAAGCATTTTAAAGTTCGATATTAACTTAAATGGCGATTAGATTCAATAAAAGTCAGATTTAACTGGAGTGAGAATTTAAATATACCAAACATCAACCCATCAATTTCTAATCATATCATAAATTCAATTTAACTAATATAAGATAATTTAGTAGTTGTGAGTGGGTTAAAACACCCACCTTTAGTTTCAAATCGACTTGAAATCCAAACTAAGGTCCAAATTTGAACAGTTTTAGAATTCGTCCAAACTAATGCCAAGATGTCCAAAATTTTGATACGATCCCAATGAAACAAACAGCGAACAATTCCGAGTTCAGATGGAAAAGTTATAGTAGTTAGACTATTTGAATATAATATAAATAGAATAAACAAATAAATAAAATATAAAAAAAGGAAAACGCTCACCACATCACTCTGCCATGTAGCAGACATGCATGAACCCTAGGTTTAGAAGCAATCGCAATCGAAGGCTCTTCTTGTTCGAACAAACCTGGCCGCCACTCTTCAACTCGAAACGCCTACCGCTGCGTCGCCCGACACCATGTTCTGAGCTCCTCCCTGAGACCTCCACCCCAAGGCGCGTCAACGGTCGGAATTTCGTCACCTCCGGTCGAGGCCTGAGGCGGCGCCGCCGCTATGGGTGTGAAACCCTAATAGCCCCTTTGCGGCCGATCTGACCGTTTTTGAGGTGAACAAAACCCATGGATGCACTTAGCTCAACAACATATACACGCCCCCACCCTTTGATCGTCCGCAGGATGACGATCCACTGTTAAAACGACGAACCCCTCTATGGACGGCCGAAGTTCATCGACGAATTCTAGATAAACAGTGCATCAAATCAAAAAACGAATTGCACAAATGAATTACGCTCGACGATAGATTCGAAACAGTATATAATATGATAGGGTTTGGAGAGTTTGAATTTTTGAAATTGATTTTGATTTGAAATTGGATTTGGGAATTTGGTTTTTTGACATTAGAGAAATGAGAGACTACAAAAATTCTAGTACGTACACAGATAAGAATGAGAAATAATTAGTTTATAACAGCCTATATATAGGCAAATCTGAATTAGAAATGAATAGACCAGATTGGACTGATCAAAACTATTACGCGACCCAAAAAAGCCCATTCTGACCTCGAAACGAAAATATGTCATCTCATATATCAAAATAGATGTTTTTGATATCTTTAAATTCAATGGAATAGTGATGCAGCCCAGACTGACGATACTTTAGGTCGCTCAAGCGAGCTACGACCTAGCAATAGTAACGAGTTAACGACTCAGCCTAGTGAAGGTCGCTCACGACCTAACGAGTCACGAGTTATGGACTAACGACCTAACAAGGAGCTGCAAAGAGGAATTAAAGCGGGGCAACGTATGAAGCGACCTAGTGCTATACGACCTACTTAAGTCACTGGAGCCATGAGATCTCTTTAAGTCGCTGAGGATTAGGTCGCTAAAAAATTTCTGGAGCCGAGCTACTTCTAAGTCGTAGGTCGTTGAGCCGTTCGTTGTGTTGTATTGTTTTGTTTTAAGCCGTATGTCGCTTTATCTGTTAAGTCGCGTGAGTTGTATTTAGGTTGTTACTTGTTGAGTCGCTCACTGTTAGGTCGTGTATGTGGTTATGTCGTTTACTGTTGTAAATATGTGTTGTGTTTTTCTGTTGATGGCTCGTAAGTCGTAGGTCGCGACCTATGATAGGTCGTGGGACGTGTTGAGTAGGTCGCGTGTTGTAAGGTCGTGAACGACCTAGTGTGCTGTTGTGTTGAGTTGTACTCTATAAATAGGGGGGTCGGGTCATTTGTAATGGGTGGATTTTTGAATGAAACTTTATTTGAGTGCTTTGTGCCTCTTTTTAAATTGGTAGTTGAGTGTGATCTCCTATCTCCACTTTCGGTATTCGAGAGCGCTCGAATCAACGATTGTTGAAGCCAATTCACGGTATCAAGTGCGCTTAATCAACGTTTGAAGAATTGTATATCTTCTCTCACGGTATCGTGCGCGATCAACATGTCGAAGATAACTAGAATTCGGTATCTTTTGGAGATCAACGAATTTGGGCATTCAGTATCTTTCAATCCATCGATTCATATTACTTCATCTAATCGTTCTTCGATTAGTTTGACACGAAATCTTCATTTCGTCGTCAATCGCTTAATTTCCGCTGCATCATTTTGGTATCAGAGCTAGACTTAGCCAATCATAGCTAAGCAAGAGTCTTGGAGCCAAGGAGTTTGAAGTTTGGTGTTCATCGTGTTCATCGTGAAGTTGCAACAAGTTGGCAGTTTTCGATCCATATCATTTTGGATCAAAAACCGGAAAGTGTTTGAATTTTTAAAGAAGAGTTTGAAGTGTAGGCCGAGCATCACTTTATTGTTCAAGCCGAGAATTGAAGCATCATTTGGTATCATTTGTTGAAATTCATTTTTGTAAAGTCAGGCCGAGAGATTTGAGTTGAAGTTTTTGAAGTTTGTGTTTGAATTGTTGAAGTATTTGTGATTGATTCAATCATGCCTCCGAGAAGAGCTAACCGTCATCAAAACGTTGCTGATATGTATGGAAGAGAAGATGCTGAACAATTGGAGCAACGAATGAGTGAAAAGTTCAATGAGAAGTTTGATGAAGGAATTGGTCGATTAGAGAGAATGATGCTTGAAATGAATCAAAATAGAAGAAGAGTTTCACCTGAATCGAACCATGGTGGAAGTAGAGTTTCACCACATTCAGATCGGGCGAGAAGAGAAGGTCATGATCGTAGAAATGTTGACGATCATGATAGGAATGTAGATCGAAGAAGTGGTGGTAGTAGAGATGTTGGTGGTCGTGATCGACATTGATATACATCAGATTTTGATGAGGAGTTTGATGGTGATAGAGGAAGTATTCATTTCCGTGATCGAGATCAAGTACGACATCAGTATCGGGAGGTTGAAGATGATCGATGATGGGAATCGGGTATGAATATGGAAATTCCAGAATTCAAGGGTGGAATGGTAGAAGAAGAATTCCTGGATTGGTTGTCTAATGTTGAAGAGATCTTTGATTTCAAGAAGGTTCCGAAAGATCGTCGAGTGAAGTTGGTTGCTACTAGGTTGAGGGGGAGAGCTATGGCGTGGTGGCAGCAAACCAAACTTACACGAGAACGGATGGGGAAGTCGAAGATTGTTGATTGGGAGAAGATGAAGAAACTGAAGAAAGCTACATTTTTATCTTACAATTATCAATCACTCATGTATCAGAGGTTACAGAATCCGAGGCAGGGGACGAAGACTGTTAATGATTATGCTGATGAATTTTATCAACTGATTGCTCGAAATGACATTATGGAGACGGAGGAACAATTGACTGCTAGATTTGTTAGAGGGTTGAGGATGCAGATTCAAGATATGGTGAATATGTTTGATCCTAGATCTGTGGCTGAAGCGCACCAGAAGGCGTTAGCTTGGGAGAAGCAGGGAAGACGAGGAGGTGGTGTATTTCCAAGTTCCAATTCTCAAAGCAAGGGTGCTAGTGGGAGTTCCAATGTTTCTAAAGCTGTCAGTAAACCAGTTGGGAAGGAGGTTGAGAAGGCGAAGGTCAACAACAATTTCAAATGTTATAATTGACAGGAAGTGGGTCACAAGAGTAATGAATGTCCAAAGCCAAAGAAGCGAACTATGATTGCTGAAGTGGAAGATGAGGATGTTGGTGAAGGTTATTCTAGTCCAGTTGAGGAGGATGAACATGATATTGCGTCAGGAGATGAAGGATGTAATCTAATGATGAGGAGGTCTTGTTTAACACCGAAGCAGGAAGAAGAAGCTAGTTGGTGGAGGAGTAATATCTTTCAGTCGACATGCACTATTCTGGGGAAGGTTTGTAAATTTGTGATTGACGCGGGAAGTTGTGATAATATCATTTCTACTGAAGCTGTGAGAAAGTTGAAGTTGAAGATGGAGAAACATCCAAATCCTTACAAGTTAGCGTGGTTGAGAAAAGGAGGCGAGGTGAAGGTGGATAGGCGAGTTCATGTTCCATTTTCTATTGGGAAGAAGTATAAAGATGAGATTTGGTGTGATGTAGTGGAGATGGATGTTTGTCACTTGCTTTTCGGAAGACCATGGCAGTATGATCGAGCAGTGCAGCATGATGGTCGAACCAATAGCTACAGCTTTATGTTTGAGAATAATAAGATCATTTTAGTTCCAAAGAAGAGACAACAAGGAGAGAGCAAGTCAGAAGAGATTGAGGAACTGAAGACTTTGTTGACTTTGAAGGAGTTTGTTGTAGAAGTAGAGGAGAGTCCAGAGGTGTTCTTGTTGATTGGACATGAAGCTACTGAATCTGTTGAAATTCCTGAAGAAGTAAAGCCGATGTTGGAAGAGTTTGAAGATGTATTTCCAAAAGAGATGCCAAAGGAGTTACCACCATTGTGGGACTTACAACATCAAATAGATCTTGTTCTAGGAGACGTATTGCCGCATCGACCACACTACAGGATGAGTCCTAAGGAGCATGAGGAACTGAGAAGGCAGGTGGAGGAGTTGTTAGAACAAGGGCGTGTTCAGGAGAGCTTGAGTCCTTATGCAGTGCCAGCCTTATTGGTACCGAAGAAGGATGGGACTTGGCGGATGTGTACGGACAGTCGGGCTCTAAACAAGATTACTGTGAGATACAGGTTTCCTATGCCGAGGTTCGATGATTTGATTGATCAGTTGAGTGGGGCTGTTGTGTTCTCGAAGATTGACTTGAAGAGTGGATACCACCAGATTCGTATTAGACCGGGTGATGAGTGGAAGACTGCTTTTAAAACTAGGCAGGGTATATACGAATGGCTGGTGATGCCGTTTGGCTTGTCAAATGCTCCTAGTACTTTTATGAGAATGATGAACCAGATTTTCAGACCATTTATTGGGAAGTTCGTAGTAGTTTATTTTGACGATATTTTGATCTATAGTGGGAGTATGGAAGAACATATCCAGCATTTGCGAGAAGTGTTATTTATTCTACGACAGGAGCAATTCTATGCAGCAACGAAGAAGTGTGTATTCATGACGCACAGTGTTTTGTTTCTGGGATATGTTCTATCGAAGGAAGGTATTCAAGTGGATGAAAGCAAAGTGGAAGCAGGAGTTGGCCACAACCCAAGACAATTACTGAAGTGAGAAGTTTTCATGGGTTGGTATCTTTTTATCGAAGATTCATTCCACATTTTAGCAGTGTAATGACACCTGTAACCGATTGCATGAAAGGAAAGAAGTTCGTGTGGACAGAGGAAGCCGAATTAGCTTTTGAGAAGATTAAGACACTTTTGACGTCAGCACCAATTCTAGTTTTGCCGGATTTTCAGTTGTTGTTTGAGTTACATACCGATGCTTCGAAGGTTGGGATTGATGGAATTTTGAGTCAGAAGGGAAGACCAGTTGCTTATTTCAGTGAGAAGTTGTCTGGAGCCAAGTTGAGATATAGCACCTATGACGTGGAATTTTACGCGATTGTTAAAGCTGTGAAGCACTGGAGACATTATCTGTTTCAGAAGGAGTTTGTTCTTTATACGGATCACGAAGCTTTGAAACATTTGCAAGGGCAGGACAAAATTTCAGCTAGACACACTTCATGGGTCGCGTATCTACAGCAGTTTACTTTTGTTGTAAAGCACAAATCAGGGGTGACGAATCGTGTAGCTGATGCTTTGAGCAGGAGGAATCACTTGTTGACAACAATGAAGGTTAAGGTGACAGGGTTTGAACTATTGCTAGAATTGTTTGAAGAAGATCCTTACTTTATGAAGATTGTTGAGAAAGTCAAGGATGGGAGTACTGATGAGTTTGTGTTGGTAGATGGATTCTAATTCAAGGGGAATCGATTGTGCGTACCGGATTGCAACTTGAGAATGAAAATTGTAAAAGAGTTGCATGAAGAAGGACATGTTGGACGGGATCGCACATTGCAGTTGATTTCTCAGTCTTACTACTGGCCCTCGATGAGGCGGGAATTTGAAAAGTTTGTGCGTAGATGTCATGTTTGTCAAGTTTCGAAAGGGACAGCTACAAATGCGGGATTGTATATGCCTTTACCTGTTCCTACAAAACCGTGGGTAGATTTAAGCATAGATTTTGTGTTGGGCTTGCCGAGGACTCAATGGGGAAATGACTCTATATATGTTGTGGTGGACCGTTTCTCGAAGATGGTACATATTGTTGCTTGTAAGAAGACAGCAGATGCAGTCCATGTGGCACAGTTTTTCTTTAGAGAGATCTATCGTTTGCATGGTTTACCAGAATCTATAGTTTCAGACAGGGATACCAGATTTCTGAGTCATTTATGGCTAAGTTTGTGGAAGATGGTGGGAACGAAGCTGAAATTCAGTAGTGCATACCATCCACAGATAGATGGACAGACTGAAGTTGTGAATAGATCCCTGGGAAATTTATTGCGGTGTCTCGTAAAGGATAATTTGAAGAGATGGGATATGAAGTTATGTCAAGCAGAATTTGCACACAACCATGCAGTCAATCGTAGTACGGGTTTCAGTCCATTTCAGATTGTATATTCAAGCTTGCCAAAGGGACCGTTGGATTTAACGATGGTACCACAACCGAAGGGGACAGTTAAGCGGGCTGCTGATTTCGTTGATGGGTTGACAGGATGCCATAGAATCGTTCAGGAACGATTGGAGAAGACGAATGAGAAGTATAAACGATCTGCGGATCTAAGGCGAAGAAGTGTTGAATTTAATGAAGGAAATTTAGTATATGCTGTACTAACGAGGGACCGTTTTCCTGTGGGAACATACAATAAACTTAAAGCTCGAAAGATTGGTCCTGTAAAGATTGTGAAACAGATCAATGAAAATGCTTATAAGTTAAAGCTGCCGGAGGATGTGTACACTTCTGACGTGTTTAATGTTAAACATCTTATACCTTATTATAGGGATGAACAATTCAATGGGAAAGAACTTCTAAATTCGAGGATGAATTTTTCCCAACCAGGGGAGGATGATGCAGCCCAAACTGATGATACTTTAGGTCGCTCAAGCGAGCTACGACCTAGCAATAGTAACGAGTTAACGACTCAGCCTAGTGAAGGTCGCTCACGACCTAACGAGTCACGAGTTATGGACTTAAGACATAAGAAGGAGCTGCAAAGAGGAATTAAAGCGGGGCAACGTATGAAGCGGCCTAGTGCTATACGACCTACTTAAGTCACTGGAGCCATGAGATCTCTTTAAGTCGCTGGGGATTAGGTCGCTAAAACATTTCTGGAGCCGAGCTACTTCTAAGTCGTAGGTCGTTGAGCCGTTCATTGTGTTGTATTTTTTTGTTTTAAGCCGTATGTCGCTTTATCTGTTAAGTCGCATGAGTTGTATTTAGGTTGTTACTTGTTGAGTCGCTCACTGTTAGGTCGTGTATGTGGTTATGTCGTTTACTGTTGTAAATATGTGTTGTGTTTTTCTTTTGATGGCTCGTAAGTCGTAGGTCGCGACCTATGATAGGTCGTGGGACGTGTTGAGTAGGTCGCGTGTTGTAAGGTCGTGAACGACCTAGTGTTTGAGTTGTACTCTATAAATAGAGGGGTCGGGTCATTTGTAATGGGTGGATTTTTGAATGAAACTTTGTTTGAGTGCTTTGTGCCTCTTTTGAAATTAGTAGTTGAGTGTGATCTCCTATCTCCACTTTCGGTATTCGAGAGCGCTCGAATCAGCGATTGTTGAAGCCAATTCACGGTATCAAGTGCGCTTGATCAACGTTTGAAGAATTGTAGATCTTCTCTCACGGTATCGTGCGTGATCAACATGTCGAAGATATCTAGAATTCGGTATCTTTTGGAGATCAACGAATTTGGGCATTCGGTATCTTTCAATCCATCGATTCATTTTACTTCATCTAATCGTTCTTCGATTAGTTTGACACGAAATCTTCATTTCGTCGTCAATCGCTTAATTTCTGCTGCATCAAATAGGTTTCAAGTCCTAATTCCGTCGTATTAAGAAGTTAGCTTTAAAATCAGCTTATTTTAAATTGATTTCAATTAAATTGGCTTCCACATGTTTCGAGTCTGTACGATCAAACGACAAGTCTGATTGTTATGAAACTTGAAATCCTACAATAATTCAACATTACGGATCCGATGAAACTAGTTTCATCGAAATTCGAGATAGTGGCCAAAATGACTATTTTCACGTTAATTAAATAAATTATTATTATATTAATTAAATTATTTTTCAATTCCAGTTTTATAATTAACAAATTTTATCATTTCTAATTTCACAGAAATTAACAATCTTTTCAAAACCAATTTCTCATGTCAAATTCAATGTTAAATATTGCATAATTTACAGCGTGTAATTTCAATTGCAATAAATTCATTAATTATAATGTAAATTCAAATAAATCGATTTAATTTGATTTCACTTTTTATTCAATCGATTATTAGTCTATGGAAATAGTTAACATTGATTTATATCTTATTACACTAATATTCTACAATTATCATCTTAATTCATATTAACGTAATATTCAATTGCATTTAATTATAATTGATTTCCAATTTTATTCATAGATTAAATAAATAGGTGATAAATGACAATTTTTACCCTTTTACTTAATTTAATCATATTTATATGTTTATTATCCACAAACAAATGTTATAATCATTTACACAACACTGATTTTATCCAATTACAATCAATTACATAATATTTCACCAATTAATTATAATATTTAATTTATTTCCTTATTTACCATTTATTATATCAATATTCTACTATTGCCAACTTTTAATTTATATTAAACGCAAAAATTAACTACATTTATTTTAGTTGATTCCCACATCAATTTCTATTACTTACATATAATTTCACTATTTAGTACAATATTTGGTTTATTCTTAAACTTCAATTTATAACCAAATTTTATGTTTACAATCATTTCAATTAATTGAATTTTCATTAAAATAATTATCAATTGCCTTAAATTAACATGACTAAAAATACATTCTAGTTATTATTCTCATTAATAAATCACAAATTTTAATTTCTTTCTGTATTAAATTACAAAATCTTATAAAATTCAATATTTTAATTATCGAAAAAATGAGGATCGTTACAGAGACTATTGAGCAAGCATGATCAAGACTGGAATGGGAGGCAAATGATTACATATGCATGGGACACATATGCAATGCATTGATGGATACTTTGTTCGATATGTATTAGACCAAATCTGCTACCAAAGAAGTTTGGATGTGCTAGATGCCAAGTATCTAATGGAGGACACAACAAGTAAGAAATTTTTGACTACTAAATTTTTTTAGTTACAAAATGACTATTGCTAGGCCAGTAGTAGAGCAATTCAATGAAATTATGCATATCCTAAACTAATTCACCAACATAATATGAATATGGATAAGGAGATAAAGTC
Organism: Allium cepa; assembly: GCA_030765085.1. Lineage (NCBI taxonomy): Eukaryota > Viridiplantae > Streptophyta > Magnoliopsida > Asparagales > Amaryllidaceae > Allium > Allium cepa. The sequence continues at coordinate 464,397,693 of CM060931.1, read as the reverse complement.
TTATCCATAATAGACAAACTTCCCCATTCTTGGAAAGATCAAAGAAAAATCCTTAAACAAACGAAGAAGGATATGAGTCTGGAAAATCTTACATAGTATTTTCAAGTGCAAGAACAACTTAGGTAGGAAGAAGTCACTAAGCCCACAGTGTTTCCGTCTAAGATCCACATAGTGGAGGAAAAAGAGGAAAATAAAACTTCTGAGAACTCTTTTGATCAAAAGAGGAAATTTCAAAATAAGAAAAATTCAATAACAAGAAGGCCAAGAAAGTGAATGGGTGCTACAATTGTGGAAAGTGATTGGGTGCTACAATTGTGGAAACCCTGATCACTTTAATGGAGATTGTCGTTTCCCTAAAAATAAACCTCAATCGACAAAAGAAAACATGATAGTTGTAATCTCTAAAATCAACATGATTAAAAGAGAGGATTCTTGATGGAACGACTCTGGTGCTATTAAGTATATCTGCAACGACAAGACTCTATTCAAGAAACTTGAACCATTTTATGATGAAAATTATCTCTATATGGAAAACTCAGAGAAAGCAATGGTCAAGGGAAAGGAGACTGTAGACTTGGAGTTCATGTACGAAAAAATTCGAACTTTCATGTAAAGACAAAAGATCCGATGATCCAGATCTTTTGTCTCTCCATTTGTGTCATCAGTTTGTGTCCAAATAGCCGACCCATATATGTATATATATAATGTATTTATACGTATATGTGTATATATATATATGTATATGTATGTGTGTGTGTGTATGTATATATGCGAAAGTCTATTGGGACACAAAATATAAACACAATTGGTGACACAAAGTATTTGCACCATTGGATTGCCCCCTGAATTCCTCCTCCCATTTAAGGACAAAAAGATCCAACGGTTTAAATCTCTTGTGTCACACAATTGTGTTTAATTTTGTGTCCAAATAGTCGCCCCATATGTATATATACACATACGTACATACATATATATATAGTTTTGAAAAAGTTGGTTTAAAAATAAATAATTCAAATATACATATATTCGGTTCTAAAAGAACAAGAGCAAGTATTCAAATATTACCCGATATGGGATATATAAAAAGTTTCTAGTACACATATTAGGTTTTATATGCGTCAGTTTTCAAAAAATATATAATAAGCTTTCGGATTATGGATGCAATAGTTTTTTGTTTGAAACTGGGTTAAGATGGGTAAGCCCATCAGCTATTACAATTGAAACCGACCCGCTAGGGTTATGAACCCCAACGCCTTTACCAAATCAAATTAAACCTAGCCGACACATTTATTCTCAGAGAAAATAGATGATGGCGACGATCTCGTCTCCATGCCCCTTTCTCGCCAAAAATTGGACAGCTCTCTGATGAAGTAATCGCTATCAGAATATCCTGAGCTAAATAATACTATGCTCAATCATGGTGGCTCCCAGACTCTCATAATCTCATTAAATCTATTCTTAGAGATTCTCGAGGCACATCTGATAGTGAAAGTAGTAGATCTGTCCTCTATATCAAAGTAATTCATCGATTTTCCATAAAGGGTGTTGCTTTCCTTCTAATCATCACTGTTGTTTAAAAAGGCACTCTCTTTGTGGTTCCAATTGCAGTTTTGACTCTTTGATTCATCCAAAAGATCAAAGTTGCAGTGCAGCTTGTTGCTTCCATTTTCGTTAGCTATCCAATGGTCAGCTTTATTGCAACTCTTGCTGCTTTCGCCCTTTTCCCACATAGATAAGCGATATATATTACCGTTAAGCTTAATAATGTAGTTATGTTAGCCAATTCTTTGCAAGTTGTGTTCAGAGTACGTTGTTGTCATTTGATACGAGGGGACTTCTGTTTCATTGACTCCTTGCTCGAAGCGCGGTAACTCCTGCTGATATCAAGTAACGTAATATTAGTTAAATTAGCTTGATTGTAAGGATGAAATAGTTTTGAATATACCGCTTTGAATATATAAATAATTTTATCTATATCCAAATTCAATTTTACATGGTTTTATGATATCTCTAGCTTTTGAAAAAACATGTCAGTTTCTTATATACATGGTTCCTAACTATATATAGTTTTCAAAAGTCTATGAATTCTAGTACATATCAATTTCAAATGTGTACAAAACTTATCACACATGTATTTGAATGCATATGCGTTTCAATACACGGTTTTGAACATGAAGTTTCATATGTATAGTCTTGATTTCGTACGTAATATAGCATGAGATTTTAAAGAGCAAAGATTTTGAGTATGATGGCTTCAGCTGAATATCTGAAGTCTGTGCCATATTTGTACCTGAGTTTCAAAAGCATAGAGCTTTAAATATATATAGGGGTATCGAAAAGTACATAGAGGTTTGAGAATATATAAGTATTGAATGAATAAATATAGGCTTCATGTATCTATGGCTCCAAATATATATAAAGTTTTGGAAATAAGTGCAAGTTTCAGGCTTTCAAAAACATGATTTCAGAAAGCCTATGATTTCGAAATGCATAAAATTCCAAATGCATGTTCAGAAAGCATATTGGGTTTGTAGACATAAAACTTCTTATATATATGACTTATATGTATGAGTTTTTCATGTATGCGTAGTTTTATTTTAAATAAATATATAACTTTGAATGTATATATAATTTTAAATACATAAGGTTTGATAAGCTCTAAATATAAAAAATTCATGTATATTAAGACAAGTTTCAAATGTATATTAAAGCATGCAGAGTTTGGAAATTATCGGTTAAGTGTAGGTTTTGAAAACATGTTAAGTCTTGAATACGATAGGTTCAGATATGTATTAAGAGCATCTCCAACAGTTTGGAGTGCGGAAATTCGATTTTCCGCACTCCAAAATGTTGGACCCTCATTTCTACAACAGAAATGAGGGCAGGCGCCTATTCAACAGGCGCCTGGTTAAGGCGCCTATTCAACAGGCGTCTGTTTAAAGTGCCTATACAAGGCGCTTTTTCCCCCACTCCCCTCATTTTTCCCTCCTCCATCCTCTTTTCAGATAATTTTTTTAATTCAACTTTGCGTCCAAATGCCGTCCCGTTCGGTCAAAACTGGTAGACGCACCATTCGATATACGACCGATGCCAATATCGGACGTGTTCATGTCCCTCTTGATGCTACCGTGACTCCAGGCGATCTTCGATCTTTGCACGACTTGCCCCCTACTATTTCGCATCAACTTACTGCAGCTATAGCGACGCCACAGGTATACGTTTATTTCTTTATTGCTTGATGAACAACCATGTAAATATATATGTACGATAATTCTTTGTTTATTTTAACATTAAATAATCATATATTTAGGTTCGTCACGTAGCGATGCGAGGTAGATGGTATAGCTGTATGTCTGAGTATTTTGATCAGTTACCAGAGCCGATTTTGGATAGGCTACATGCGTCACATTTTGGTGAATTTCTTGCTTTACCTAGATTTGCACATGTAGATCGTTGTCTGGTAGAGGCCATCACCGAGAGATGGTGGCCTACCACTCACACATTTCATTTCCCTAATTTTGAGCTAGGACCGACTCCTCTAGATTTTTATGTGCTCACTGGCATAGAGGTTAGTCGACCAGACCGTCTCCCTGTTCCATTTGATAGTTCATTTGAGGAGTTCGAGTCATATTCAGCTTATTTACCGACTTTTGCCGATGATGAGGTTAGAGGAGGAGCTGTTACTCTCCCTTGTTTGCAACGGTATATAGTAGAGTACATGGTCGTTGAGGATATACACACTCCGGTTATTCGTGCCTTCATATTATACCTTTTTGGGTCTACATTTTTTAGTAACAATAAGGGTACTATTAGGCTTGGTTTTTGGGCTGGATTAGTAGATGTGGATGGACTACATATATATGATTACAGTACTGATATTATTGTGTATTTGTACGTAGCATTAGATACTTATGCACTTCAGTAGTCCAGACAGATGTATGGATTTTGGTACATTCTTCCATTTAGGTACTACGAGTGTACTGCCAATATGCACCCCCGACTTATTATAGAGGCGAATGTCACACCTTATATTTTCCTAGATTGCGTCGTTGGGGTCCTCCTATGCATTTGCCCCATGTTGCACAAGGGGTGCACAATGAGCTGATGGAGGCTAGACAGCAGATGGATACGAGGCAGCGTGGTAACATTATCGTTCGTCCATGGGATCAGTACTTAAAGTTCCTAGAGCCCGGTCCTGATCATCCACTCACTTTTCTGTTTTCCATGTCGCGGCGCATGATTTTCTTTCAGGTTCCTACATATCCATTCATATGGTATTTAGGGGAGCGGTGTTGGCTACAGTTGTATGGTATAGTCCGCATTCCATCAGATCCGCTACCATGGGATGATATGTATGGTGATATTATGGTTGGACCAGCTTATATTCTTGCGATAAGGGGTGCGGGATGGGTAGATGGTGAGCCATTTACAGTTCTTAGAGACTTTGATTCATATTGGGCTCGAGTAGTCCCATGTGCTTACGCGTTGCCTGATTATATTCGGGGTTTGAACTCCGATCATATTGGTCCGCCTACCTTTTTCGGTAGAGTTCCACTATCGCCTGCCACCTATGAGCCTACATCATCTCAGTACACGCAGCCTCCTACTTTCGACCCCCTTCCACGTTCGTTTAGAGCATATGATGTACATGGTCAGGTGGTGGAGTAGCCCTTGCAGTATCCTACAGATGACGATATTACGGATGTACCATCTGCCGGATTGTATCAGCCTCATCAGGTTTGTACGAATTTTAACTGTTCTCTAAATAACTTTTCATTATATTCTCCACCTATGTATAATTCTTTTTTGCACATATTAGTATTCTCAGTACATGGATTATGATAGACGGATGATTGCTGCATTTGAGCGTATGACGCTCGATTATACACAGATGATGTATCAGAGTTACCAGACTGCGGTCCAGCAGCAGCAGACTCAGTATGATGCGCAGGTATAGGAATTACAGACCCAGATTCAGTAGCTTCAAGAGCAGCTTCATGCTGGACCTTAGCCTCACGACTTTGTTGACGTCAACGATGACAGTGACGACGATAGTGGAGACGATGAGGAGTTTGATAGCGGTTCCGATCACAAAGACTGATGTGCTGCATTTAGATGTTTTAGACTGTGTTATTATTTTTCACACCATACATTAGTTGGTTGCATATTATGATGGTAATGATGCTACTGTTATATGTGATTGTCTATATGTTATGGCATTGTGTCGATTATATTTTATGTTGAGTATTGCATTGTGTTGATGTTAATTTACGCTTGTGTTTGTTTATTATTAAGCGTATATGAAGTCAAAATGTTGAAGTAACAAACACAGTTATGTGTGTTTGTCAAAATTTTTATGGATGTTTGACACGTGGACGTTAATCTTATGCTTCAGTTTTTTGATGCGGATCACAACCTCTTTATTTAAGATAAAGTGTTATATTCTAATGTCACAACATTTGAAAGTTTGGTTAAATCAATCAATGTGTAACATAATATTTTCGGCTATAGAATTGAAATTGTCAGTAAATTTTTATATACAAATGGATCAAATGTGAGATGATGAAGAGATAATGGCAACTCAGTTTTGGGACACTTTTGCTGAACTTTACAATAGCAATGTCGATGGTAGAAGTAGACGTACGCAGGTGGAGTTAAGGACTGGTTATGGGAGCTTCTGCAACGCCTGTATGCGGTGCAACACAGTTATCAATGAGGTTATATTTGAAAATTTGTTTAAACCAATCCGTTCTACATTTGAAGGACGTTACTTTCTCAAATATCACAACACTTTCATTGGACATGAGGCTTATATCATACGTCAAAATTGGCTAGAACGATTTGGATATCCATAATTTGAGTGTATTATTGTTGAGTGTATTATTGTTGAGTGTATTATTGTTGAGTGTATTATTGTCTCTGTGTATGCATATTTATTATTGTCTTGTTTATGAGTAATTTTAACTTTCTATTGCATTGTCAAATCAAAACACGGTGCTAATATTTAAACATAATTAATTTTTAACATTCACATGCTTCAACATATATATGTAAGAGCTTTTCTTCTCAAACACACAATTGAGTCTCCGCACCTTCAATCTTCTCATCCTCATATCAATGCCTTCCTGGTCATCATCTATTGACTCTGATGCCGGGTACGTTCCAACGGAAAGCAAACACACCGATGAAGATTGGAATATCAATTACCAAGACCAACATTACGAGGACGTTGCTCGTGAATTCCCAAATCTTGACCAACTCACACTTCAAGAAGATGTTTAACCAGTACATGAACAGTTGGTTCATCAACAATCCTAGGAGGTTGAACAAGTACCAAATTTGCAACCTTCGATTGAACTAGAGGCTGATTCTTACACAGTATTTTGCCATTGTGGTTATAAGGTTGAAGTTGTGGTTAGAGCTGATGGCGAAGATATTGGTCGTCAAATCCAGTTGTGTCCTTTCTGGCCTGAAGGGTGCAATTATGCAGAGTGGGTTGATGAACGGCTATGCCCAAGGGCCATAACATATGCCAACGTGCTGGAACGAGAAATAAGACGTCTCCGAAATATCGTGCACAACTTACAATTTGACCGTAACCGGTAGTTTCTCAGTTGAGTGTATTATTATTGTGGAGTGTATTATTGTGGGGTGTATTATTATGGAGTGTATTATTGTAGAGTGTACTATTTTGGAGTGTATTATTATGGAGTGTATTATTATTATGGTTGTATTATTGTGGTGGTTGTATTATTGTGGAGTCTATTATTATAGAGTGTATTATTATGGAGTGTATTATTATTTGTGTATGAATTGTCGTTGACTGTATTAATGTTTGGGTGTTTCAGTAACAATGACTTGTTTCTTTCTGTATTATTGCGTTAAGAATATGGCAACAGTTGTATGATGGGACAAGATAGTGTAGACATTACATTGCAGACAAGACACTGCATCTACAGTTAATAGTGTATGATGGGACGAGATACTGCATCAACAGTCAATAGTGTATGGAGGGACAAGACAGTGCAGGCGTTACACTGCAGACAAGACACCGCGTCAACAGTTAATAGTATATGGTGGGACGAGACACTACATCAATAGTCATAGTGTTTAGATGTGATGAGACACTGCAGTCGTGACATAAATGGAATCTACTATATAGATGGTGGTTGAATTTAATTAATACTACCCACAAGTGATTGTTTGTTAGCCAACATGTGATTTAAGCTATAAAAGACTTGTTAGATGCTGAGAAGTATTATTGCTCATTCTTATTTCATACAACTTCAAATATAACAAATGGCGGCAGAAGATTTTTTTTTTGATGATAGTGACGACGAATTTGATGAAATAATGGAAGATCATTTTCGTCGCGAAAAGGAACTAATAAGTATGGCTGCACTACAGGTTGGTCAATCGAGTAGGCAACACGGTAGATCAGTTGTTGGTCGTCGGTATAAAAATCGTAGACATTCATGGCACAACGACAGACTGATGGAAGACTACTTTGTTCCAAATCCAACTTACACAGATGCTGATTTTAGAAGAAGATTCCACATGAGGCGTCCTCTATTTCTTAGAATCCTACAATGCATCAAGCAGCATGACAAATTTTTTATCTTCAAACCTAATACATCTCGTACAATGGGATTGACTGGAATTCAAAAAATGACAGCTGCACTCAGAATGCTGGCATATGTAGGACCGGCGGATGCGCTTGATGAAAATTTGAAAGTGGCGGAAAGCACGGTATTAGAGTGTTTGGAGCATTTCTGTCAAGCTATCGTAGATATTTACGGTGATCAATACTTACGCAGGCAGAATGAGATGGATATAGTTATGTTATTAAATATGCATGGTAGTAGAGGCTGGCCTAGAATGTTAGGCAGTATAGACTACATGCATTGGGAGTGGAAAAATTGTCCAAAGGTGTATGCTGGTGCTTATCAGGATAAGTCTCGTAGGTCCTCTATTATTCTTGAAGCCGTAGAGTCGTATGACTTATGGATATGACATGCATTTTTTGGAATGCAGGGTTCAAACAATGATCTTAACGTAGTCGAACGATCTACGTTGTTCAATGATTTAGCAAACGGTAGATCAACTCCTTGTACATTTACTTTAGGAGGTAACAGTACGATCATGGATATTATCTTGGCAATGGTATATATCATAAATGGAGTACCATTGTCAAAACAATCCCTAACCCACAAAACAAAAAACAATCAAAGAATGCAGTGATACAAGAAGGCCAGAGGAAGGACGTCGAAAGAGCATTTGGGGTTCTTCAATCTAGATTTACCATAGTCAGTAATCCATGCAAACTTTGGTCACCAGTTAAAATGACCAAAATAATATACACTCGTATTATTTTACATAATATGATTATAGAGGATGAAAGAGACATGGAAGAAGATTACTTTTACGAGGGTGCTCCAACACCACCGCCTGTTTGGCGCAACAATATGATTGACAGCGCACTAGAACTCGAGTTTCATGTAGAAAGCCAAATGTCCTATCGTAGTGTTCAACCGCATCGAAGACTGCAAAATGATCTTATAGATCATCTTTCGAGGTTTTTTGGAAATCAGTGAAACTATATTTCTGTTGTTACTTTTCCTACTGTAGTTTATGTTGTTGTTACTTATTATTGTTATTGTAATCTGTTTATCTTTAATTAACGTAATGCTATTATAATCTTTTTTCAACGTAATGCAATTTCAATGAAAATACTTATATTAATAATTGCTTGCATTCAGAACACAATACAAATAACGGTAATTAAAAGATACAAAGGTTGTAAAAACGGTAGTTCATTTAATGGCCCTCTTCAAGTCTACGCCTCATAATTTCTCTCCTTCTTTGCTCCGTATACTCCAGTTGTTCTACAAACATGTGTGACGTATCCATGAATATTATTGCATCTTCATCTCTTTGCCGGTTTCCAGCAAGAAGTTGATCCATTCTTGATAACTTTTCTTGGTGTTGAATTTCTCGAGTCTCCATTGCCCGGTTAAATCTATCTTCAGATTCAAGCTTGAGTTTTTTAATGTCAACTTGATCCGCTCGAGCCGTCTGCTTCTTTTTGACAGCTTTTGCTCCCAGTGGCCTAACAAAATGATCTTCGGGTGGGGTTGGGTCTTCTTCTGATCCTAAACCGTAACTTCCTTGCGATTCCCTAGGACTAAATCTTTCTCCAACTCTAGGCGTTTTACCCCGACCACTATTTGATTGAACTTGTTGAACGGTTTTCTGAAGCGACGATTTCCATTTAACGTGCTCGACCAACATGTCATAAACATGCATGAACTGATAAAAATATGGTACTTGTTTACTATCAGGTTTATAGATTTGTTTGAACAACTTGTTTGCGGCCATTCTTTGTTAAAAAAATAATTAGTATAATTAGAGAACTGTGATAAAAATTAGAACAGTAATATTATATTAAAGCTTACCAAATGCATTTCATTTCCAAATCCACTAGGATTCGTTTGCTTTAGCTTGAACGTTTGAGAATCGAACGTTTGCGTTTGGCGATTTATTTTTCCATAATGACCTTTGACCGAAGACAGCGTTCTTTTCCGATCGACCTTCTTCCGATTGTAGCAATTAGTAATTTTGCTCCAAAAAGGTTCACCACTGGATCAGTCCCTCGAATAGGGTCGACCGAGATGGCACAGTAAATGTAGCAAAGATCGTAGTCTTCCGCAGCGCTCCAACTTGCATTAGTTACTTCTCCCCCAATCGGAACCGTAACGTCTTGTAAGTCGTAGTCTTCAAAACTGGACCTTGCAGCATCGACGTCGAAATCGGAGTACATTTTCAGTTGAGATTAGTGGCAGAAAAAAACTGTAATGGAGGAAGCAAATTGGTTGTGAATGGAAGAAGAGTGAGGAGTTGTATTTAAACCGAGAAAATGGCCGTTGGAAAATGACCGTTGGGGGAAATAAGTAGGCGCCTGTTTAACATGCGGCTGGATTAGTGGCAGAAAAAAACTGTAATTGAGGAAGCAAATTGGTTGTGAATGGAAGAAGAGTGGGGAGTTGTATTTGAACCGAGAAAATGGCCGTTGGAAAATGACCGTTGAAGGAAATAAGTGGGCGCGTGTTTAACAGGCGCCTGGATGCCAGCACCTGCACAACAAGCGCCTAACTCTCAGACGCCTGTCGAACAGGCGCCTCGCCGAATCTTCAATTCTCATCTCGAGGCCCCCTTTCTGCACTTTTGAGATTTCTCAACCTCTGTTGGGAGCTCTTCTGGGTGCAGATTCAAGAATTCTGCACCTGTTGGAGATGCTCTAAGTACATATATGTTTCATGTATACATATATATTCTCAGGGCTAAGTCATCAATACGATAGCTTCAGATATATGTTTTCACATCTATTCACAAGTTTTAAATGAGAAAGGTGTTGTGCACATGCACAGTTTCAACATACATCAATTTCTAAGCATATACATATAAGTGTAGGGCATACCAATTATGTGCATAAAAGATTGTAATTATACCAAGCTTTTGGAAACATATAGTTCCGAATATATCGGTTCATATGCATTAAGTTACATAAAGGTTCTAAATAAGTAACTATGAATGCATAAAGTCTCAAATATGTAAAGTTAAATCCAAATGAATACCAGTTTTGAACGTATATGTAAGTTTTGTATACACGGTTTCAAAAACAAACTAGCATTTGAATGCTTGAGAACTTCGAATATACTCAACATTCAAAGTATAGAATTACACAATATATGGTTTTACATATATAAATTTCAGGTGTATATATAAGCTACATATGCAACAGATATCAGCCACATTAGCTAATGTCGGCCATGACTGGTAATATAATACTATCATAAATACCAAGTGATGCAGTGATATCATATGCTTCAGGTGATGTTGTATACATCAAATATATATATGCATGTTTTGCATAAATATCGTTTCAAAAGTATTAAACCTCGAATATAAGCAAGTTTCCGGTTTTGAGTACGATGTGGATTTATGTATATGTATATATGTTCCAAGAAGTATAAAATCTTATATGGTCTCTTATGTATAAGATTTCATATATAGCAGTTTAACGTATATCAAAGTTTAAATAAATGAAGATTTTGAATATATATAATTTTCAAATGCATATCAGGTTTATATCAGAAAGTTTCAAATATATGTATCACAACATTTTAAGTGCATGCAGCTTCAGGTATATACAGTTTCCAGTATATGTAGCTTTGAGAACATCTTCAACAAATATGAGTATATATTTTACAAAATGTGTACTTGAATTTTGTAATTGGTTATTTTCTCCAACTCCAATAAAATGTAATATAAGACGTTTGTTCAACAGGCGTCTCACATTAAAGAATTATAATATATATATATTTAACACTACACGTATGTTGATCAAACCCCTGCCAATAGGTTAAACAAGAACTTGACATGCAGACGTCCAAGCGTCTGAGATGTAAACGCTTGTTGAACAAGCATCTATCACAATCCTGAATCTTCAAACTTCCGACTTCAAAATCTACATTATTGAGATCTCTGTAGCAAAACGGATGCACACGATTATAATATCCAATCAGCAGTTGAAGGGCTCTGAATAAAGGTAAGCTTCAAAACTTACACGTAAACTAAAAAGTTTTGAAAAGTATACATGTGTGTCAGGTTTTAACATTATCAAGTTTTGAACGTAGTTTTATATATACGGGTTTCGGATATACATAAAATTTCGAACATATGAGTTCAATTTCGTACCAGAACAAGTGATTTCAAAACAATTGAGAGTGATATTATCAAGTAAAGTGACAAAAGACAGCAAATATGGCTACAAATTAATAAATAATAATAATTGTATAATGTAAAGACCTTTAGCATGCTTGTAGGCAACGCACGAATAATTTCTTACACACATCAATCTTGCTCAGTATGTACGAAGTCAAGTGCTATCCATAACTATTAAACTATAATGGATTAATAAAATTAGTGCACTATAGTACCAACTAATACAAGCTAAGTTAATGTGCAATATATGAGCAAGTTTACTCTATAGGTTTATATAATACAAAGCTATCATTTTATAGTGATGGACTAAGAAAGTTTCTCCCGAGACGTCCCAAATGCACATATATATATCAAATACATGTACAAGTTCATTATTTACGCGTGCATTGAGTCCATTATAATTTGACAAACATGATCGCATTATAGCTATTGCACTTTTATTATTGCTTTTTATAAAAGCTGACGTCTTGCAGCCATTATGTATACAAGTTTACAGTAGTAATAAATATGTAATTTTCAAGAATAAGCACGCAGCAAAATGAGGGAAAATTTGCAATTTAATGAGTTCAACCATAAAGTATTGTGGTAATGATCACCATGGATCAACTTTGCCCATCAAAGCTTCTAATTTGATTTGATTCATCACATACTAACATGAAATTAAAGCTTTTTTACAGGTTGCAACAAGGACTAATCCACTATGAGTAGACATCGAAGGAATTTTGGATTTTCTTGTCAAAATGTAACGGGAATCTTCATTATCAAGCAATTATCTGGTTTAAAACAGACGGATTTCTGGACTTCTTATGATCGAACGAATTCCTGGTCATCTTATTAGTGGATGGCTTTCTGGTTCTCTGTATCAGACGGTTTTTTGATGCTCTCCTTAGAATATTTTCAGTTTTCTATAGAAGAGGATAATTTAAATATTAAAGATAAAATGGTTTTCTATCTCAACGCCTGAATTTATATAATGGATTTCTTTATGAGCTTATGAATCATTATCAATCCTCCATCACAAGGTAGTTTTTGGAAAAAGATAAGTATTCAAAATCCTCTCAACAAGTAGTTTATCTTAAAAAGTATACCATACGCATCTCTAAAAAAATATTATTTGAGAATCAAAGGAGCTAGTACTGATTATTCCATGAATTAGAAAAACATAAAAATCTATTTATTTTAAAAAGGAATTTGAATTTTTTTTAAAGTATATCCTATTGAAAACTACGTCTTTAAGAAATTTCTTACCATAACCCATTTATGCCACTACGACGTTAGTCGGAAGAATCTACTTTTAATTAAGGATATATTAATTCAGCAATTATGACTATTCAGTCCCCAATCTGAGGCCTGCATTAATTTCTACTATAAGATTATAAGTGATATAAAAATTTCTTTTGGACTTCGATGTTTGAAAATAGAACCTCTTATCCAAGCCATAAATATGCTCCAAGTGACTTTCGAATAATAGTAAAGCATCTATCAAGGGTTATGATTATGAGTAGCTGGAAAGGACAAATCAATCAAATTAGTATTTGTTTATGAAGGAAAATTTGAGTAAATCTACAAATTATGAGTGAAATGATTTTCCGACATTGTAATTCTCAAGCTGTGAGATTCAGATTAAATCTACATGGACAATCCGAAAATGGAATAATAAGACAGCATAGCATTGGAGGCTTGTTGGATCATGATTTGTTTTGAGATTCAACATACTTGTGGTTTCAGTCATAACCTGTATCGAATTCTAAAGCACTTATGATTCCGACAATAGTATGGATTTGACATTAAGATTGTGCACTACTAGCAAGCTAACCCAGATTTATATAAGTACCCCTTCAATCGAGTTTCATTTTCCTTATATTTACTAGGGGTTAACAAAGGAATTCATTAATGAAGATTCATATTTCTAATTCTAAAGTAATAACGAGACGACGAGATCTGTGTGGAATATCCTAGATTGTTATAGGATTCTCATCTAAAAGATCAAGAATATCAGCTATAAAGAATTGACCTTTGGTTACCAATGGAACTGCAAAGTGAATTCGAACACAAAGTATATCAAAAATAAAAATTACCCCTTGAAGTATGGGTTCGCTAAAGAGTTAAGTGTTAGAACCTTGTATTTTGATGTTTTGATTTTGACAACTATATAAGTAAATATTATATTAACCGATCATATTTGCAGGAAAAGAACTATTCTACTTGATAATAGATTGAAGGCCAAGAGTTCAAAAGAGAAGTTTCAAATTTTATAAATGGTTTGTCTACCGTCTAATTTAGTAGTTAATTATTGTTAAAATCTCTCCTAAGTGGTATATTCATATAGTCATGTTTTTAAAATTATTTTCAAAATCATATACACAATAAAAAACTGTTTATATCAAGTGCATCATTAAAAAGCTTTCAAAAAGAACTAAATATGGCTGAAAACACAGCTTTCAGTCGACTAAATCGGTGTGTTTAGTCGACTGAAAAGCTATGCACGTGCACAAGTGCCCTTAAAGATTCAGTCAACTGAACCACCCCATTCAGTCGAATGAACTATATGTCTTTTCAAAATTAAAATTTGAATTTGAATTTTTGAAAATTCAGAAGACTGAATTTTTTTCTACAGTCGATTGAATATTCACAATGGTTATTTTTCTGAACGGCTACTTCCATTTAACGAATAGAAACAACCCTTGATTCAAGAGTTATTTCCGTATCTTTTGACCATAACTCTTCATAAAGAGTTGCATCTTTTAAAATATCTGTATAGCCTTGAATTTAGTTGTTTCAACAACTTAATTCTCTGATTCTATTCCAATATTCTTATTATCTAAAACTCTGCCATTGGCTTTTAAAAACTTGTTCGAATCAATCGCACATTCAAGCAAATTTATTTGTGATTAAAATAACTTTCAACACTATATATCATAAAGGAGAAGATTATTGGAAGGGTGAACTTTAAAGACTTATCCGCGCTATCAAAAGAGCACAATCGGTCAAGAATTTTTTTGTATTGTTGAAGTCCTATTTGGTTGCTCAAGCGGTAGAAGTCCTATTCAGTTGTCTAAGCGGTACAAGTCATGTTCAGTTGCTCAGGCGGTATAATACCTATTCCTATGGGTTAAGAGAGGATTGATAGTTAAATTTCAGAAGGAGTTTGAGAATGGACGTAGAACGGGAGTTCGAACAAGTATAAAAATCTCCGGTGTTATTTACTTTACTATTTACTTTTTATATTCACATTCTGCACTAGTAGATAACTTAGATTATATTCCATTTTATGATCCTTAGCAGCTTTCATTTGGTATCAGAGCAAGGCGATCATGTAACCTTAACATAGTTATTTGATACACAGTTAATATGGAATATAACACCAACAAAGTTTTATTGAAGGTCAATCCACTGCATGACCACCACTATTTAATGGTTTGAATTAATATTATTAGTCAACTCGAATGAGAATTTTTATGCAAGCAAATGGATATGATACTTGGAACAACACTTAAAGTGAATACACTATACCCACTACACCATTTGCAGAATGGTCAAATACACAAAAATTAGATACTACATCGAATGCAAAAGCCATGAATATGTTATTTTGTGTCTTAGATAAAAATGAATTTAATAGAGTTAGCATGTGTACAACTGCTTATGAAATTTGGGGAACTCTTAAAGTCACACATGAAGGAATTAAAAAAGTTAAACAAAGCAAGATTTCTATGCTCAAAAATCAGTTTCAAAATTTTAGAATGAGACCAGATGAAACTATAAATGACATGTATTCTAGATTTCAAGATATACATCATTCACTATTGGCGTTAGGAGAAAAATTTTCAAATTTGGTATTGTCTCAAAAATTATAAACTCTTTAACAGATGAATGGAAACAAAAATTCTTAGCCATTGAAGAAGATAATGACATTTTTACCATCAAACCTGAAGAATTAATTGAAAATCTCATGTCATATGAGGTTAATTTGAAGGCAAAACAAGATCAAGTCTAAGATAAATAGAATATTGCCTTCAAAGCTGAATAAGAAGATTCAGATGAAGATGAAGATGACATTGCATTAGTTGTAAAGAATTTAAAAAATTATTAAAATTTAAAAGTAAATAGAAGTTTGGAAACAATAGGAGATACAATTCTAGTACACCACCAGCCTCGAATGTTATGAATGTCATAAGTAGGGCCACATAAAGAAAGATTGGCCTGATAGAAAGAAAGATAGATTCAAGAATAAAAAGGACAAGTACAAAAGAACGCAGGCATTCTTAGTTACACGGAATGATTCAAAATCGTCTTCATCATTAGAGAATGACACAGACAATGATTCTGACAAGCCAACGTTTGCTTTATTGCTTCAACTAACAATGTTAGTGATTTAACTTTTGATGATTTAGTTGATATAAATTCATAGTTGTTAGATAAACTCAAAGAAGTTAAAAGAAAGTATAAAGATGCACTAGAAAAATTAAACAGAACTAAAATAGAAGTTGATATGCTAAGAGATGAAAAGAAAATCCTAGAAGAAGAACTTGTTAATACACAAGAATCTTTGTCTAATGTTTCTTCTCAACTCCCTATGCCATCGAATGAAGTAGAAGTGCAAAAAGAAAAGAATATGACATTTTCTTCAGAAAATCATTATTTCAAATCAAATGTCAAAATTCTTAAATTGAAAAATACCAGTCTCAAAACTGAGTTAGAAAGTATCACTAAAAATGTAACTAATTTTAACAAAGAAAGAGAAAATCTTTCTAGAATTATTAGTAATTCTCAAATTACTACTAATAAAATGAATGGGATATATAATTCTTCAAAAACAATTTCAAAGAAGAATAGAATATCATATAAATTTTTAGTTTACATAATAATTTTGTAAAAGCAAAACCAAAGCCAAATGTTTTCACTCAAAAGAAAGAATTGGTAAAACAGATACTATAAAAATTTGGGGTTCAAAAACTAATATCTATTTAATCAGAAATAAGTATTTAAAATCTTTTGTAACTTCGGTTTATCAAAATAAAGATTTTACTTATAAAGGGAATTCTAAACCATCTTGGGTTTGTCTTCCTAAGATCCAACTCTTAGCACCCTAATAAATGGTGGGTACCAATGTCGTTCATATTTTTTTTAGGTACTGACCAAGAAAAGAGGAAAGTGGATATTAGACAGTGGTTGTTCAAAACATATGATAGGAAATAAAGATATGCTGACCAACATTATCTACTCAGATGGAGGGTCTATCACATTTGGAGATAATTCCAAAGGCTATATCATCGGCAAAGGCAATGCAAGCAATGATGGTACATCTAACTTACCTCTTATTACAAATGTTTTACTAGTTAAAAATTTAAAACATAATTTGCTAAGTATAAGTCAAATATGTGATAAAGGTTTTAATATAACTTTTTCAGAAAATAAATGCAACATTTTTCATCAAAATAACAATCTTATATTTGAAGGAACCAGAGACGGAAATATTTATATATTAAATATGAAACTCTACCATAATACAAATATGTGTCTAGTAGCTAAAGATAATGATCCTTGCTTACGGTACAAAAGATTTTGTCATATGAATTTTAAAGCAATAAAAAATTATCGAAAAATGATTTAGTTAAAGGTCTACCAAAAATGAATTTCAAAGTAAAATGTATTTGTGATGCTTGTCTAATAGGAGAACTAAAAAAAATCTTCTTTTAAATCAAAGAAAATGATTTCTACATTACAACCACTTAAGTTGTTACATTTAGATCTTTTTGGACCAACTCAAGTTCAGTCAATAAACCATAGTAGAAATGTTTTCGTAATAGTAGATGGCTCAAGATATACCTGGACAATATTTTTGAAAAGTAAAAGTGACACTTTTGAATGTTTTAAAATTTTTGTCAAAAGAATTCAAAATATTAAAAATTTGAAAATTAAAAGTATTCGGAGCAATCATGGTGGTGAATTCGAAAATGAATCTTTTAAAATTTCCTGTAATAAGAAAGGAATTGTTCACAATTTTTCATTTCATAGAACTCCACAACAAAATGAAGTTTTAGAAAGGAAAAATAGAACACTTCAAGAATGTGTTTGAACTTTATTAAATGAAAGTGCTCTACCAAAACATTTCTAGGTAGAAGCTGCAGCAACTTCTTGTTATGTTTTAAATAGAGTTTTCATCAGATTATTAACTAAACATACACCTTATGTGCTTTTTATTGGAAGAAAACCTAACATATCATATTTTAAGGTTTTTGGTTCAAAATGTTTTATATTAAACACAAAAGGTGAGCTTAGTAAATTTTATCCAAAATCTAATGAAGAAATATTCATTGGATATTCGAAACGAAGCAAAGCTTACCGGATTTATAATAAAAGAAATAAAATAATCGGAGAAACACTTCACGTGGCATTCGATGAAAATTTCAAAGTTAACCATAAAATAGAAGATGAAGAAATTATTTCTAAATCAAATGACCGATATGATGATATTGAATTAATACAAACAATAATTAAACAAATAATAATGAAATAAGATCTCCACCAAGACTTCTAAGAAATCACCCTGCTGAAAATATTATTGGAGAAATAAATATCAACGTAAGAACTCGAAATTAACTAAATCAAATGGGAGACAGAGCTTTTCTTTCAAATATTGAACCCAAAAATGCTGAAGAAGCTTCAACCGATGATTACTGGATGATAGCAAGAAGAATTAAATCAATTTGAACGTAATAACGATTGGGACATGGTTCCTAGACCAATTGGTCAAGCTATTATAGATGCAAAATGGATTTATAAATATAAAGCTGATGTGCAAGGAAATATTATTAGAAATAAGCCAGGCTAGTTGCTCAAGATTATAATCAAGAATGAAGGAATAGACCATGATGAAACATTTGCACTCGTAGCTCGTCTAGAAGCTATACGTATTTTATTAGCATTTGAATGTATTGATAATTTTAAACTTTATCAAATGGATGTAAAAAGTTCCTTCTTAAATGGTTTTATAAAAGAAAATGTATATGTTGAACAACATCCTTTATTCACACATGAAATCTATCCAAATCAAGTTTACAAATTAAAAAAGACTTAATACGGTTTAAAATAGGCACCTCGTGCTTGGTATGACTGTCTTAAAAGTTATTTAATTAATTTTGGTTTTAAAATTGGTAACGTAGATAAAACTTTGTTTACAAAACAAGGTAAGAATGATATTTTAATAATTCAAACTTATGTAGATGATATATTTTGGTTTAACAAACGAAAAATTATGTTAAGAATTTTCAAAAATTATGATAAGAGAATTTGAAATGTCTTACATGGGAGAACTTTCATATTTTCTTGGTTTATAAATTAAACAATTAAAAAATGGAATTTTTATTAATCAAGAAAAATATTGTAATAATCTTATAAAACGATTTGACATGGAAAATACTTCTGCTAAACCAACTCCTATGAGTACTACATTACATCTCGACAGAGATGATAATGGAAAAAGTCTTGACCAAAAACTATATTGCAGTATGATTGGGTCATTATTATATTTAACTGCTAGTAGACCAGACATAATGATGAGTGTATGCTTGTGTGCACGATTTCAACCAAATCCCAAAGAATCACATTTGTGGACAGTGAAGGGAATTTTGAGATACTTAAGCAAAACTAAAGACTACAGTCTCTTTTACCCAAAAGAGTGTCCTTTTTAATTAGTATCATATAGTGATGCTGATTTTAGAGGATCTTAAACGGATTGAAAGAGTACTAGTGGTACTTGTCACTTTTTTGGACAATCTTTATTATCTTGATTTAGTAAGAAACAAAATTGTGTTTCACTTTCGATGTGTGAAGCGGAATATATCTCTACCACTTTGGCATGTGCTCAAGTAATCTACATGCAACAAATTACAAAATTTGTAATAAATCTTTCTAATTCAAAAATTTATTGTGATAATACAAGTGCAATAAATTTATCGAAAAAACCGATAAATCATTCTAGAACTAAAAACATAGGTAATAGACATCATTTTCTTAGAGATAATATAGAAAAAGGTAGTATTTCAATAGAATTTGGATCATCAAAAAATCAAACAGCTAATATTTTTACAAAACCTTTAAATGAAAATAATTATGTTAAATTATGTCAAGAATTAGATATTATATCTTTGCATGATTTATAATTAAAATTTAGAAAAAATTTAACAAAAATAATTTTTTATCAAAAGTGAAGCTGCTGGCACTCGAACTCAAGTCACTAGCAAGGTAGTAGTATGTATTTCCATTGTGCCATATTATTTCTTGTTATATCAACTATTACCTATCTCACATCACCTATACGGTTATTATTTCTCATCTTTATTTACCTCTTATTTTTCCTTGGCCATAAATGATTGGTCGTTTTGATTCTCGAATTTCTTTTACTGAAAATAGAACATTCTCCTTTAAATAAAGGCTACCCTCTCCGAACTTTCTTCTTCATCATTTTTTCCTCTAAAAGCTTCTCAATTCAATAATTTTTAAAATTTTCTTTACAACCACCATAATATCTTCACAAGAAGGATCAAATCAGTCTTCCATTGTTTTTAGCACTCCCACTTCCGAGTCGTCATAGAATTCCAACAAATTCACTCCTATATATATACACCAGTCAAGAATATACCATCTCCTACTCATCATATTGGATATACGCCATAGGGGAAACGAATTAAATGTAATTTACCTTTTGGTTCTCCATCCATGAAAGATAAAATTGATGATATTCATCATTACCAAAGAGAGACTGTGGAATTGCAACACAAACTGTAGTATGAACAGAAAGTGAATGCTAAACGCTTAAGCTATCTTGAACAAGTCGCTTTGAAGTTTTGTGGATCTTTATTAAAATAGTGCGTGTATCAATCGTCGCCACAACGTACTCAAGTCCCGTCGAATTCTTGGGGTTGAACCCCTTAATGTCATCAAGTGTCACCAAACTCCTTGGAGCGTAATATTGTATGGTCACCTATCCGACCATTACAAGAATTAACGAAGGTTGAACCGCAATTTGATGATTCACAATCCTCAGAAAATTAGGATTCCATGTATATTAGTAAATTTTGTATATATTAAATGTTTTTATATTCCATAATAATATGTATTTTTGTTTTCTAATAGATTATAGTTATGAAATTAATAAGTATTTACATTATTTAGTTTTTAAATAGAATAACATTTTGCTCATAGATCATACTGTCAAAAATGAACAGTTTCATTCAACTAAAATGGACCAATCAGTTGACTGAAACTTCAAAATAAACTTTTTTAATATTCTATATCAATCGACTACTATACCATTTTCAATCGATTGAAAATCTAAGTTTTTAGGCAAAATATTACAGGATAAAATTCCCTGCATAACACTCGACTGAACTAAAATTTTAGTCGACTAAACATTCTTATACACATTATTTTCCGGATTTCAGTCGACTACCCATCCAAATTCCGTCAACTGAGTTTGTTAAAATTACCCTGAAAACTTAAGGGAAAGAATTCCTGCATATAAGTCGACTGCCCCAATAATATTAATCGACTGAATTGTATATGTCAGGTTTTTGGAAATATGAATACACAATTCCTTACCCTCCTTTTCAACCACATTATGTATTGATCTTCTTCATTTCAAACCCTACCTCATTCCAGTCAACTAAACCCTAGCCCCATTAGTTTTTAAATCAATTTTTACTACTTCAGTTCAATTTAATCCAATGGCATCAAGAACCAAGAGAGCTTGAGAATATTTCACTGGGCCATCGAAGAGTCAAACTAAATCATGGCTACACAACGACATTGTGTTACTCGATTCAATGAAATGAAAAGCTCAAGGACCTTTGATGGCTCCTTCATCAAATTTCTCGACTTCAATGCTTACACCATTCACGAAACTGCCAGAGCAACGGACTTGATAGCTTGATTGGTTTCGATGCCAATAATGTCAAAATCTACCCCCTCCTTATCAAGCTCTTCTTTGCAAACATCAACTAGGATAACCAAGATCCAAGGAACAAGGAAGACTGCATTTGGTTG
Source organism: Allium cepa (assembly GCA_030765085.1). NCBI lineage: Eukaryota > Viridiplantae > Streptophyta > Magnoliopsida > Asparagales > Amaryllidaceae > Allium > Allium cepa. The sequence continues at coordinate 464,375,862 of CM060931.1, read as the reverse complement.
TTGATTTTCGGCGTCCGCATTTATCCCCCTCTTCAACAGATCGACCATATTCTCCAGTGTCCATCCAAAGGAGTCGACACTAATGATATTGAGGTTGACATGGAAAATTGAGATGATGTCTCTCATAAATTTCTCTCCGATGATATGACCACCCTTAAAACCGATGCTTTATGACCAAAGGCGCGTATTCTTCATCATGCTCTCATCCAATGTATTCAAGCTCGTACCAGGAGTTACAAGAAAGTCTATAAAAGCGACTTTCAAGCACTCTACACCATTTACTCCTCTCCACATGAGAATTTGTCCAAATTCATTCTTGATGAATTTATAACCAATCAACCATAAGAGGATTTACAGAACCTTCTTCTATGGAGCCTATATCATGCGCATTCCCATGAATTTCAAAGTCACCATCCCTAATGCCGATTTCATCACCATTGGTGAGCTAAACTCTATGACTTTAAGTCTTATGAGTTTGTCAAAATGCCGTCCACCTTAACAAAAATCATTAGCTTCCAACAATTGATGGAACATCGAACACAAGGGATTCCACAACCTCATGAACCACATATCGGCTCCTCCTCCACTTCCCATCAAATTGAGGAAGACGAAGGCGACGAAATACAAGAGCTTCAAGGAGAGTTCGGTGCAAAGCAAGGCCTTGTCACTTTATCCCAAAATCAAAGCAAGCTCAATCATCGATTGGCCACTGTCGAGAAAAATGTTATCAATGCCAATAAGAAGCTCACCTCCATCAAGAGCTTCTTAAATAAAATATGGGAGAAGAACTCTTGCATCGGCTCTGCTTTAACAAGTATTGTCGAGAATCTTACTCCTTTCACTTGGACTATATCCGAGGAGGAAGAAGTGGAAGAGGAAGAATCCTATAGCGAGGAAGTTTAGTTTTTGTTATCTTATCTTAGGCTTACGTATATACATTAATTCCGTTGTTCGTTATGCTGTCACAATTCACATTTTTTGGTGTTCGTTTAATATATTGTTTGTTTTAATGTTGTATTAATGTTGTTTGGGTGATATTTGTTAAGTGTTTTGTTTTCAATTTCATTTACTAGTTGTTTGTTTAAATAAAAACTATTTCTAATTCTCAAGTTTACTTATTTATGTTCATCCATATTACTATTCTTTATCATGTTATCGAATTATTCCTTTTTGTGATGAAAAAGGGGGAGAAATATAATATGTGCAGATGCTCAACAGGTAGATTATTTATTCAGGGGGAGTTATACTTGCTTTTATAAATTTTTATATTTTTTAGACTTACATAGTTGTCATCATCAAAAAGGAGGAGAATGTTAGAGTCTCATATTTTGATGTTTTGATTTTGACAACTATATAAGTAAATATTATATCGACTAACCATATTTGTAGGAGAAGATACTATTATACTCTACAATAGATTGAAGACCAAGAGTTCAAACGAGAAGTTTCAAATTTTATAAATGGTTTTTCTATAGTCTAGTTTAGTAATTAATTATTGTTCATAGGTGGTTTATTCATGCACACATGTTTTTAAAATTATTTTCAAAATCATATACACGCAATAAAAATTGTTTATATTAAGTGCATCACTAAAAAGCTTTCAAAAAGAACTAAGTATGGTAGAGAATACAGCTTCCAGTCAATTGAATGGGTGTGTTCAGTCGACTAAAAACCTATGCACGTGCACAAGTGCAGTTGAAGGTTCATTCGACTGAACAAAACCCATTCAGTCGATTGAACTATATGTCATTTCAAAATTAAAATTAAAATTAAAAAAATTTCAACATTCAGAAGACTAAATTTTTTTCTACAGTCGACTGAATATTCATAACGGCTATTTTTTCTCTTAATCATAACTCTTCAACAAGAATTGCATCTTTTAAACTCTATATATAGCCTTGAATTCAGTTTTTTCAACAACTTAATTCTCTGATTCTATTCTAATATTCTTATTATCTAAAACTCTACCATTTGCGTTCAAAACTGGTCCTAACCACTTGCCATTCAAGCATAAATTTATTTATGATTAAAATAACTTCCAATCTTCACGAACTACACTATTTACCACAAAGGAGAAGATTATAGGAAGGCTGTACTTTAAAGATTTATCCGTGCTATCAAAAGAGAACAATTAGCCAAGAAACCTTTTGCATTGTTGAAGTCCTCTTTGGTTGCTCAAGCGATAGAAGTCCTATTTAGTTGTCTTGGCGTTAGAAGTCCTGATTGGTTGCTCAGGTGGTGTAATACCATTCCTCCGAGTTAAGAGAGGGTTGATAGTTAAATTCCAGAAGATGTCTGGGACTGAACGTAGAACGGGAGTTCGGACCAGTGTAAAAATTCCTGGTGTCATTTACTTTACTATTTACTATTTATATTCATATTCCGCGCTAGTAGATAACTTAGATTATATTCCATATTATGATCCTTAGTAGCAATTTCATTATGTAAAACTCATCCATACTAAGGACGATCAAATGGTTTCAATCAATGTTGAAATGACACCCCATCAGAGAGTTCAGAGATAAAAGAAAGTCCCCAAATTTAATCAATGAACTAAGGAATAAGATGGCTAATTAAGTGCCCAAATATCAAAAAAGAATTTCAAGGTCCAATGACCATGAATTCAAGAAAGACTATACTAAAAGGAGACTAGGTATTCTGAAAATTATGCTTGGAATAATCTCATCGAAAATTTACCAACTACGCAAATATGATGGCAATATGATAATAAAAGTGAAATGCTAAACATTTGCGATCATATTTCCCAATGATGGATGGATAAAGAAGATCTACATGGTTGAGGGTCAAGACTCTCCTAAAATAAAATAAAATGCCTAAACTACTAAGTTGGTAGTAAGGGGCAAAGGCCTTTAACCCCTGCTAAGATGGCCTGATCAAAGCACCTCTTGAAGGGAAGACGGAGTAAGCCTTTGGCCCGTCTAAGATGTACCGACCAAAGCACCATAACGACCCCATATTTTAACCATTTTAAATTATTAAATTTAATATAATTAATGAATAAAAGTAGTTGGAAATAGAAATTTAATGTTTTATTCATGTAATATATTTAATATAGACTTGAATAAAAATTCAAGATAATAGTTTTGATAAGATTTAAGGAAATTATTTGTATTAGAATGATTTTAAATATGTCTAACTTGTTTATAATAAATAACTAGGATTGGATAATAAATGTTGAATTATTTAGATGAAAATAAAATAATTGTTGATAACTAAAATTCATTTGAAATTTGGTGATTTATTAATGAAATTTATTGGATAATTAAACTATAAAAAATTTAATATTGGAAATTATTTAAATAATTGAATCCTGAATTTAATATGAATGAAAATGATTTCAAAAGTAGATTTAAATTTTATCTAAATATGAACTAAAATAGTGAACTTTTAATTTGGTTTTAATTTGGATTTAAAAATGATTAAATCGATTTTTGAAATTTCTTGTTTCAATTAATGTATAAAAATAGTCTTTTTGGGCACTATCTTGGATTTCGACAAAACTAGTTTCATCGGATCCGTAATAGTGAATTATTATATGATTTCAAGTTTCATAGCGATTGGACTTATTGTTTGGTCGTGCGAGCATGAAACGCAAACAAATTAATTAAAGGAATTTAGTTAAAATAATTTGATTTTGAAAAGCTATCTTCTGAATATGATGGAATTGGCCCCCGATACCTATTCCATTGTGTTTGAAATAGCGGTATAACATATACAACGTTAGGTGACATGCTTCATTTGATGTTTGGAATTTTCGCAGATAGATCGGGTCAGAAACTTATAATAGACCACGTTACCTTTCATTTCGCGAATTTAAACCCTAACCCATCGTTCAACCACTCTCGGTCGAATTAATGGCCGAAAATTCATTACCTTCTCTCCTCGATTTCTCTCAATCTACTTGACGAATTCCACGAATCCAAAAGGAGAAGTATAGTGCACGATGAGCTATACACGTGGTTGGATCGAGGTGAATCGACTCGAATTTACCTAGAATCACTCGCATTCGTTGCGTCAAATTGGGTTTAGCTACATCGTTTAGAGAGCATGCACAAAGCGGGCTGGTAGGCGGCATCCTAGGGTGACGTCGACGACGGAGCTGGCTGTGATTGGCTGGGCGATCGTTCGTTAAAAAAATAAAATAGATGAAATCAAAGTCATGAATGATGTCGGCCTAGGTTTCATTACGCGCTGAGCAGTAGCAGCTATCAGGAGAAAGATTTTGTTTTTTATTTTGTTAGTTAAGTTAATTTAACTTTAATTATCCCATGATATTTAAAATTGCATAAATTTTTCATGCGAGATCCGTTTCGAGAGAAACGAGTTACATTGGAATCGTATCGGCGTCGTCTACGACATGTAATCAAATTGGAATTTATTTGAAGCTGAAAATTTTTTAGTTTCAAATAAAGATGAGTATTTTGAACCGCTCACGAAGACTAAAATATTTTTTGTTAGTTAAATTGAAATCATAAAGTGATTTAATTTTATTGATTATTGTTTGGTAATTTAACTGACATGGAAATCGACATAGAAATTTATATGTTAGAAATTTTGAATTGACAGTTAAATTGGAGTTGGAATTAAATTACTAGTCAAATTCTCGATTAATGATAACTAGTAACTTTCATGACTTATTGGGTGATTTGGATGTTGATTGTGATGGATTGCTATTGGTTGATATTTTAGGATGATTGGATGTTTATTTATTTTGATATATCCCTGTTATCAGCCTGTAAATTATTTGACAACAAATGAACTGTTATTTAAATTATTTAAAATAAATTACAAAATAGGTTGAAATGATATATACCTATGACGCTTTGATTTGGATTGAAATGATATATATGCATCACTGAAATTAAAATCTAAATAACTAATCACTTGGCCATAGGATAGAAAATTATATATGGACACTGGATTGATTAAATTAAATGGATTTAAAATTTTGGTTTTTGAAATTATCTAAATGATATTGTTTTAAAGAAATATGGAATCAGAATGTAGATGAATTGAATTATTTCTAATTTGTGTTTTGAAATGTTGAAATCGAAATTGGTTAAAAGAAACTGTTTCAAAGAATTAAATTTGAAATGTGAAGTTAATATTGATATATGACCTGAATTATGGAAATTGAATTGTTTTAAAGATTTGAACCATAAATTGAAATTGAAGTTTAAATTTGATTTAAACGATTTAAGTCGATAAATGGAAATTGGACTTGAAATGTATATAAACTAAAATGGTTTAAAATTGAGAATTGAATTGAAACTTAAACCATTTGAATCGTATCTATGAAATCAAAATTGAAATTAATTTGAATTGAAATCGAAGTTGATTTGAAAATGATATTGAAATTGATTTAAATTGAAATCAAAATCGAGTCGATTTGAATTGAACTGAATTAAGATTGAAGATGATTTGAATTGAAAGGTTTGGAATTGAATCAGTTTGACTTGAAACTATTTTCAAGTAAATTATTTTAATGTAAACTGTTAAATCTATGTTTTTAAATATTCAAATTATTTTGATTTTCCAAACTATTTTAGTATATAAACATTTCAGTACCCAAACCATTTTATTAAACTATTCTAACTACTTAAACTATTTTAAACTGTTTTCATTATTCAAACTAATTTCTAAAAATTCAAACTATTTACATGGGAACTGTTTATATTTAAATCATGGATAAAGATACAGCCGGCAAAAGCTCAGGTGCACAGTGTCCACGATCAGCTTGGTAACCTTGTTACATCTCCTCATCAAATTGAACAAGTCTTTATTAATTAGTTCCCAGTTTGGTTGGGAATTATGATGATTATATCTCTGATTTAACCATTATAAATAGTCTCAACTTACCAACCTTATCTGATGATCAAGTTTCCTTCCTTTCATCTGCTGTGAGTCTTATTAAAATCAAAGAAAGTATTTATAGTATGAAGAAGGATACTTGTGGTAGGCTATCTAGATATAATACAACCTTCTATGTTTCATGCAGGGATATCATCAAAGATGATCTATCTAAGGCTGTCAAAAATTTCTTTGATAAGAGTAAAATGTTTTCTGGAATTAACGCTACTAACTTGGCTCTTATATCAAAGTGTACCGATCCCACTAATCCATCTGATCATAGGCCAATTGCATGCTGCAATATAACCTACAAACGCATCTTCAAAATCATTGCTACCAGGTTGAAGCATGTTTTACTTATGTAACGGCCAGACGATTTTCGACCCTCGAAAATCGACACTAATATGTCCATGTATAGAGTGCTGAGCAGTCAAGTGCCGAAAACACCACGTTGTTAAGGTTAAAGAAGAAAAAAGATAGAAAAAAATAGGAAACAACGGCACAGAATCTCACAATTGCAGTGGAACAAAATATAATATAAAATAACAGCATTTTATACAAAGAAAAGCTGCAACTATTAATATATATACAAGTTATCAGAGTACAATCATCAATAAATAAATCTGGACAGTTATAATAACTTGTCCCTAAATGCTGACTATACAGCCTATAATACACAGCGAAATATAACCCATATGTATAATGCGTCTCTGCCGTCCATCTCCTCTTCGGGCTTCAGAGCATCCTAACCTGAAATTCTATAATACTCGATCTGACCCAAACATTACAATAAAGTAATACCCAAGTCAGGCTGCAAACCAACGTGAGTTAACCCACATAATTTGAAATACTTAAGTTATAAAAATGTTTTAAAAAAAATGTAACGAGCCATAATTTTCGTTAATTAAATTTGTTAATTTTTAAGATTTCGGTAATTTAATGTTGAAGGGAATAAAAATTTGTGATGTACTAATAAAATGATAACTAAAATGAAACGTAATGATGTTAATTAAAGTTAATTATTAGCAATTTGAATGAAATTCCAACCAATTGAAATAATAAAATGTTATACTTGGTTATAAATTGAATTAATGTATGAATTAGGATAATAAATGGTAATTGAATAAAGCAGTATTATGTAAGCACTGGTAACACTTGTCTGTAAATAATAAACTTACAATGTGATTAAAAGTTAATGGTAACAATTATTATAAGTTACCTATTTATTTAGTCTATATTATTTAATTTGAAATCAATTAAAATTAAGCGCAAATAAATGTTACGTTAATGCGAGTTAAGGCAATAAATGTAAACTGTGAATGTAATAAAATGAATAGAAATGTTAATTATATTCATAATGCACTAATTGATTTAATAAATTGTGAAATCAAAATAAATAAATCATTTGGGATTTTAAATTTTAATTAATGTGTGAAATGGACCAAAATTCAATAAAATGGAAATATAATAGTTAATACAAATAAAAGATGGAAATTGGAGTATACTAATGTAATGAAATGTAAAACAAATGTTAACTATGTTATTAGATATATAATTGGTTGAATATAAATGTTGAAATCAAATTAAAGAAATTTGTTGAAATTAAATTATAATTATATTGGATTTAATTACGAATTGAAATTGAATACTGCAATCAATGAAATTTTAAACACTGAATTGATCTGTAAAACTATTTTAAATTATTGTAATGGTCTTTGTAATCAAGATTGATGAAATTTGTTGATTATTAAATTTGAATTGGAAAAGTGATTTAATTAATTTAATATTAATTTATTTAATTGATGTGAAAATAAACATTTTGGCCACTGATTCAGATTTCAACGAAACTAGTTTCATCGGATCTGTGACGGTGAATTATTGTAGGATTTCAAGTCTCGTAGCGATCGGACTTGTCGTTTGATCATATGGGCTCGAAACGCATAGAAATCAATTTAATTGAAATCAATTTAATTGAAATCAATTTGGAATAAGCCGATTTTAACATAACTTCTTCGTATGATGGAATTAGGACTTGAAATCTATTCCATTGAGTGTAAAATTATTGAAAATATTTATTTTGATATATGGGATGACCCATTTTCGTCCCGGAGATAGAACGGGCTTTTTGGGTCGTTTACCATTCCAATTCAAACCGATCTAGTCCATTCTTTTCTATTTCAGCTATGCCTATAAGTAGCTCGTTATAAACCTTAAATTATTTATTATTTCCATTTGTCTGTACTTACTTTTCCTTTTCAACTCCTTATTTCAATGACAGAAACAAACTCCAATTCCCAAACCCTCAAATTCAATTTAAAAACCAAATTAAAAATTCAAACTTCTCAAAATATATCGAATTATATATCAATTCGAAGCTCTGATGAGCGTAATTCAATGATGTGATTCGTTTTTCAATCGGAATCACTGTTTGTCCACAAATCCGTGATTTGTTCTCGGCCGTCCATAGTTCACCGCCTCGTTTAACGGTGGATCTTCATCGATAGTGCGATGGGGGTTGCTGCTGTATAGAGGTCGACTAGGGTTTCGATCCGTGTGGTTAGTCATGTTGATTGGTGTCCTTTTTCACCTCGATTGATTAGAGAAATGTGTGGCAGCGGTTAGTCAGGGCTTGGCCGAAGGTGGAGGCGCTTCGTGCGAAGGGGTGGCACGGCGTAGTCGAGAGGGTGGCACAGGCAAATTGCATCGATGGTGATCAGAGGAGTGGCATATTTGTTCGAACATGGCGGCGGCTGTCACTGTGCTAGCGTGTCGCGTGATTGAGAATTAGGGTTGAACGATAGTTTTAGGTATGACGGGTAACGAAAATATTATTATTTTATTTGTTTTAAAATTTAAACTATATAACTTCTAACTCATATAACTTTCGCATACGAGGTTCGTTTCATACGCGGTTTGCTCCACTGCGATCGTGTTGAAATTCTCGACATTTTGATGTAAGTTTGGATGGATTCTAAGACAATTTGAATTTTAGCCTTAAATTCGTTTTAAATTCAAAAGTGAGTGATTTGATCCACTCACAAATTATAAAATTTCTTATGTTAGTTAAATTAAATTTATGATGTGAATTAAGATTTATTTATTATTGTTTGGTAGCTTTAAATCGTCATTCCAGTTAATTTGAATTTATTTGTTAATTAAATTGTTATTTAAATTATTATTTAATTTAAATTGTTAGTTAATTACCTGTAAGTGATAATCTGTTAATTGTTGATATTTATTGGTTGAATTAAAAGAAGATTATGATGGATGTTTGATGGTTGATATTGGATGATATGTTTAATTTATATATTGTTATTTCCTATGGGTTGAAATGATACATAACCGAATGATCTATAGATTAGGAAAAATCATTATGGTTTGAAATGATAGATTCGAGTGATTTTATGAATTTTAATGTTTTTAGGATTGCGGATTGAAATGATATATATCCGTAAATATAAAATAATTATAGATTGAAATGATAAATATCTGTATCACTTGACCCTAGGGAGAGAATTATATATGGACACTGGATTGGTTAAATTAAATGATTTTGAAATCCTAAATTTTCAAAATTAACCAAATGATACTTTGAAAAAAAATTGATTATATAAATAGAATTATTATTGAAAAACTTAGTTTTTTGATTGAAATGTGGATTGTTTTAAAGAATTATTTAAAGGAATTAAATTGAAATTTAAAGTTGAGTCTTGAAGTATAATTAAAGTTTATCAAAATCGGGTTATTAAAATTGTTTAAAATATAACTTTGAAATATATTGGAATTGGATTAATTTGAATTGATATTTCAAACATGGATTGGAAGCGATATTGAATTAAAATTTTTATTGAAAATTGGAATTGAATTTTTTTTTGAAATCGGGTCTTTGGAAATTGAAATGGTTCAAATGTGTTGGAATGAGATAAATAGTTTAAATTGATATAAAATTCAAATTCATGTTTTAATAAAAACTGTTCTAATATAAACTGTTCTAAAATATACATTTTTAAAGATTCTAAATTTTAAGATTTTCAAATTATTGAACTATTTTAACCTATATTAACTATGTTAAACCATTTAACCTATTTTAAACCATTTAATTTATTTTAAAACCAATTAGCTCATTTTAACTTATTTTAAATCTAATTATTCTATATTTAAGGCTATTAAATATATTTTAATATATTTACTCTAATTTAAGTCTATTTAACTATCTTCAATCAATTAAACAGTATTTCTAATCTATAATTAAACGATTTTAAAATATCTTAACTATTATAACTATTTAAGCTATTTTTAAAATTTTCAGACTAAGTAAAGTGAAAGTGTTTATATTCAAACTCATTGGTTTAAAAGTAATATGGTTGAATGATGTTGTAACCTAAGTTGGGATGTAAATGTTATAATTAATTGAATATGATGATTTTGAAGCAAGAATTTAACATAATTGGAAATATGATTTTGAAAGAAATTATGATTTCGGAAACGATATGGTTTCAAAGATGGATATGATTTCAAAGTGAATATAATTTCGAAGGTGATATGGTTTTGAGAATATGATATTTTGATATAAATTGTGAATTTACTTTTAAAATGTAAAAGAAACATTCGGTGTGAAATAAGCGTTTGGTGTTAAAGAGACCGATAGACTGGGATCGGATATTGTCATGCTCTCTACCAATACCCAAAACCACTTTAACAACTGTGCACATGGTGGAGATTCCAGAAATGAAGTAGGATGGTTCGATGAGCAATTCTATATGAGGTATTTACGTGACCTTGACTCTCGTGAGTCAGCTTGATGCGGCTACAATCAAGAGCCACACCGGGCCGAGTGAGGTCATTCCTCCTATATGGCACACTTCTTCGATACTATATTCTGATTTTGTGATTGATTTGGTGGCCACCCTTGATTTTGATTTGGAGTGTGTTTCGAGGTGGGCGGTAGTAGCTGCTATGGTTTACCACCAATCTGGATATGCAAATGGTATATCTGCCCTGTCATTTCCTCATGTGCCATGGCGCATGCCCTATCGTGCCTTCTACGAGTTTGTTTTGTACCATACCTATGGAGTGCCCTCTAATAGCCCTCCAGTTTACGGGGGGAGTTACAGTACTGTATAGACTATGGGAATATATAAAATGTGTTAAGGGGGATATGTGAAACGCCTTAGTTATTTTAATACTTTTACTTTACTGTAGACATATTATTATAGCATATTGTACTACATAGTAGATAGTTTAATAGATCCTTATGAGATGGGTATCCCGAACATATCTTAAGTTATTGCACTTACGTTAGACACTGGATAGGAGATGTCAAACCTCGTAAACATCTCTGACGCCATCACACTCATATTTACCGTCGATTTAACTTACATAAGAACTTTAGTTCTGACTCAAGTGTTTTGCCTTTTCAATTCGCTTGGGTTAGCCTGAGCATTTCAGGATTTGATGACCTTATTTCTAGAGGATGAAGACGAAGATTTGTGCTACTATTATTTACTATATTTATTCCACTACATTCATACTGTTCCGCTGCATTTATTTATTTATTTATTTGTTCTTATTGTCTGTAACTCTGATCCTATATTGTATAAGTATAATCGAATTTATTTTGTAAATAGCTTCATGAACTGTTATTTGATTATTATATTTTGTCATTCCGCTGCGAGATTATATATTTGTTTTATTTCTTTCTCTTTTTCTTATTTACCCCATAATAATCTTCCCTTATGAATGGTTTGAGTCGACATGTATATCCTCTTAAAACATCCAAAAAGGCAGGCCATTTCAAACACCAAGGTAACTCGCATAAATCAGACAAGCCTTATATTATTACCACCGTAACAATTTTATATAATCCATGGATAATAATGTCTAAGTTTAGTTACTTATTGAATTAGTTAAATTTGAAATTAATCCAATTCTAGCCTTCAACTTTATAGTCGAAACTATAAAGGTTCGTAGAGATTATTAAATTGAACCAGTTCCAGATAACACTGACATTCATACCCGGTCTCCTCAAATCCAAGTAATAAGTTTAAAGGGATAAATTGCTTAAATAAACAATATATTAACTAGGGTTACAATATTCACATTTATGGGAATATATATTACAGATTCTTATTTCAAACAAAACGTGTTATCATTTTAATATAATTATTTAACTCGCCTGACCACTTGATGGCACAGACAAGAATAATTAAAATAAATGTCCAACAGAGTTAACTAAGAAATAGATCGTTAACCAAATTAACGATCTATAACCATATCAAACAATTTCACATCAGGATTTAACAACTTTTAACTAACTGAAATCCATTTATGTCTTATTCCAAATTAACTACAAATTAAGAAATTATATAACAATTTATTTCTAGTTAATTAAAATTAAACACACTGTTTAGTACCTAACTTTTGTTAATTTTCATAAGTTTGAGTCAATGATAATAATATAGTTAATTAATTACCCTTTTAATTATGAAATATCATTAAATTCTAATTCGTGGGAAAAATCCATTATACTAATTTAAAACATTGGGTAGCAGTGAAACATCTTCAAGTTGGTTCGATTTAAAAATGAAGAAAAATAGTTTTTAGAGTTAAAATTTTTAGTTATTATAAAAATATAAGTTCCACTTCTTCCCTTCCTTTTTCTTACTTTTCTTTTCTTTTAATTTTTCCTTTTCCTTTTCATTTTTCTGTCTTTTATTTTTTTCCTTCTTTCCTATTTCCTTTTCCATATTTTCTTTATTTCTCTTGGCCCAAAACCTGACCACTCGTCCTTTCTTCCCCCTTTTCTTTATTTTTCCCAGTCTTCCCTTTCTTCTTTCTTTCTCTCTTCCACTTATTTTCTTCTCACGTGCACGCCCATGTACGTTCACTTGCACACGACAACGACCACACAATACTCGATGCCGACCCCTCCCACACATCACACCACAACCACCACCAGAACCCAAGTTTAACCACCTGACTCGAAAACGAACCCCTCAACCAAAAATGGAACGAACAAGCAACCCTTAAACACCTCATCTCGCCATTTCCACCTACCATTAACCACCATAATCCGTCGAAACAAATGCCACGACCTCCTCTTCGCTATCCCCCTGGACTACACCCTTCCCTCATCGCTTCGCCGTCGCCATTAACGCCGAACCGAAGCCCAAACAATCCCGCTGCTAAACCTTACTTCCTCCATGACCGACCACCATGCCATACTTAAAAATACATCACCATGTTCCCAGAACTTCCAGACCACTGACCCTCCTCCATGCTAGCGCTCGACTCACGACACCGACCGGTTCGTCAGAATTTGACGAATTTCCTAAATCCCTTTCATCCCCTCCCTCTCCCTAAATACTTAATCAAAAATGCTCAAACCACCACAAAAATTTCTCGTTTTCAGATTACGATCATACAATCAGATGAATAAATTGAGATGTTTGAATTTCTTCCATTTTGGGTTCATTTACTGTAAATGGAACCTTTCATCCTTTATACTAAATAATATTTATATCACGACCCGAAATCCAGCGTTCAAAAATTCGACATCCAATACCTCACTTGTATTCGAATACCGAAGACTCAAACGTCGGACTCCAGTTCGATGGAGCTTATAACAACATTAGATGATACAACACAGTGGAAACAAAATGAATTTCACTGATAAAAAACACAGATACATCATGGATATAACATTTGATTACAACAATGATCACCAACATCAGAGAAGAATGTATATGATGCAACAACAAAATAATAACACCACACCGGAGAAACAACAGAGTCTTCGAAGAAGATCCAACATAAGAACCTTCAATCCAAAGCTCCGAAGACTTCAAACCAAAAGCTTCAAAAATCCGATAGCTTCCAAAACCAAAGACTCAAAAAGACTTCTAGAATCTACTTCTACTATCCAAGCTAGCTCCAGAACATGAATAACCTGCTTCTAGGCTGCCCGTGTGGAAAATTATGGGCACCCAGAGTTTAAGAAGGGAATAATAAACTCCGGGATAGTCACGGGACAGGTGTGAGTAAACAAAACATTTGTTTGTAAAAAAAATTTATAAAAAGAAATCTGTTCATGCTTTTGGAAAATGAAACTACCATAAGACCTCTTGGCATACACACAATGCAATTGCACACTTGGGGGGAGATTTCTCCTTATGATAGTCAAATATGCTTGACACAAGAAAACTATTTTGATATTATTATTAGTGCACAGTGTAGAAAACATTTCAAAAATATAATATTAATCTTAGCCATCATACGTACCATTATAGTATGCCTACTATAGCTACCATATTAGATGGTAGGTTCTACAACTAAAACCGTATAGGGCTCGTATTCGGTGATTGGGTTTCCAACAATGACCAGACTAAGGAACTTCCTTTTCGAATGGGTACGCCTCTGGAGGGATGCCCCGAGAACTTAACCAGCTCTCTGCTAACACAAGGCCGGGTTACCTTTGTAACTAGGTAACTACTGACACAAGTATGCCATCCCCCGGTCGTAATCGACCTTTATCCAGGGCCCCAACAATGACAACAACCAACAACCACATAAGTTAAATATCTGGGCTCCATACCATGATACCACTTTTTATCCAGAAGGAAATGCACGTACCTTAAGGGGCGCTACCCACGTAACCTTGTCGCATCCTTTTGTTTCGACCAATACCGGGTTGTGTGGTTCGACGAAGTCTCGTCCACAAAGCTACACTTTTCACAAAAGCCATGCTTCGATCAATGAATGATTAGCAGATTCAGCACTCAGCATGCCACACTACCAAATTGGGTGTATATCACTAATAACTGTGACGACCCTGACTCGACCTTCGAAAATCGACATCCAAATACATCACCCATATTCAAATGTTGTAGATTCAAATGTCGAATCTAGTTTGCCGGAGCTTATAACACATTAAGTACAATAATACAGTGGAAAAAGAAGAATAATTTTTATTGATATACAACATTCGATACAACAATGATACAGTTGAATATCAATATCAGAGATACAAGACAACAGCGGAAGAATAAAGCAACAACAATTGAAAGACAATGTCTTCAATGCCAAAGCTCAAAAACTCCAAAAATGCCAAACCAAGAAGCTCGATCCTCCATCATGCTGAACTTTAAATACAATGCAATCGCCAAACCAAAGACTCCAAGGATTGCCAAAAGCTACACCTACTATTTGACATCTGAAAACCCGACTCTAGGCTGCCTGTGTGGAAAATTATGGGCACCCAGAGTTTAAAAGGTGAACAATAAACTCTCGGACAGTCATGAGACTGGTGTAAGAAAACGAAAACATTTTTCTTTGAACGAAACAAACAAAAAGAAATAAAAAGAAATTCGCTATGCTTTTTGGAAAATGAAACTACCATAAGGCCTCCCTGCACACACAACGCAAACGCATAATTGGAGGAGATTTCTCCTTATGATAATCAAATATGCTTGATACGTAAAAATTCCTTTTGATATTATTTTTAGTGCAGAGTGCAGAAAACCATTCGAAAGTATAATATTAATCTTTGCTAGCATACCACCATTATGGTATACATACTATAGCTACCATGTTCAATAGCAGGTTACCGCCACATTCCATGGCAGGTTATACAACTAAAACCGTACAGGGCTCTCATTGTTTCTTTGGATTTCTACCAAATGGTCAGGCTAAGGAACTTCCTATACCACATTTGGTACGCCTCTGGAGGGACACCCCGAGAACCTAACCTGATCTCTGGCAACACAAGGCCAGGTTACCTCTGTAACTAGGTAACTACTGACATGAGTAATGACATTCCCCGGTCATTACTGACCTTTATCATGGGATTCGCCAACAAATAACAACAACCACATAGCTTAAATATCTGGGCTCCATATCATGATATCAACCTTTTCTAGAAGGAAATGGACATGCCCTAAAGGGCGCGACCCTCATAACCTTGCCTCATCATTCCTGTTTCGACCATTTCCGGGTTGTGGGGTCCTGATGACGTCTCGTCCACAAAGCTACGCTTTTCCTAAAAGCCATGCTTTGATCAACAAATGATCAGCAGCACTTCGTATGCCACATTACCAAATTAGGAATATATCACAATTGACCATCAACTACATAACCTCTGAGCTCGTACGTCTCAGAGAAGGGTATTAAGCTAAGAGAATAAATTCTCCGCCACCAAACAGAAATGTATTTGATAGAAACCTGCTTTACATCTCAAGCGTAACGTCAGACATACATCCATACAAGTCTATTCCATGTTCGACCAAAACCGAAGGCACTTCAAAGAAGCCCTTGCAATCCGGGTATTCACAATCCTGATCGAACTCCCCATCACATATGGAGATCTCTATATCGGCGCGACTTAGTGTAGAGACATTCGACAGGTAATCCTTTCATTCTCGAAAATACCCGGTCTTCACCACCAGTTTTCAAATGCTATCCATTACGTCGTTTCACTATTCGGAGTGGGTTATATGACATAATGTCCTCTCCCGGCTAAACCGAAAAATGAGAGCTTAATTTTTAAACCATATGGATATAGTGGGATCATAGTTAAGTCACAACTTTTAGTCCAAAACCTTTCTTTTGAATGGTTTATAAAATTTCCCACTTTATTCTTTTAAGCAAAAGATTCACCCTTTTAAGCTCACCTTTAATTGAAAAACAAAGTTCACCAATCTTTCACAAAGATTCATTCATAGCTTTCAAAACAATTCCATTTCAAATTTGAAACCCTTTTAACAAAAACTGGAAGTTCTTTCTTTATATGAAAGCAATTATCTTTTGAAAACAAAGAGTTTTCTTTTTTGGGAAAATCCGATCAAATATACACAAGCTATAGCCTTTAAAAGTATAATCCTAGAAAATCAGCGAACTGCTGTATCATCGGCAAGATCTATTTGAATTAAATTCAAACTCCCAAAACAATTTATCTAAAAATAGTTTTAAATCCATATATATTTTATAACTTATATAACCCTTTCAAACCATAAGTTCCAAAATGATTTCAAAACTTAAAAATATATATTATATTCAAACTCAATTTTAATTTCAAAACTTCCTTTTCAAAAGCCTTTCATATTCAATCCAATTCCAATTCCAAAACCATTTGGATTCAAAATTCAACTTTTAAACAAAATAATATTTAAATTGAAAATATCTGTGATTTAACCAATTCCTCGTGAAATCCATATTTTTATGTGTGTGGTGTAGTCCAAGGGTTATACACACAATGATAAAATATCATCAATCATCTCAATCCGAGCACAACAATATCGATAAGCGGTATAATTCTATAATGCTTATCTTCATTCACAGATTCACAGATAAATAATATAAATTCATCATAGATAAATAAATTACATTTACCACAGCTCAAATAAAAATAATTCATATTAGAGTGCAGCACACATAAGGGATATCAAACAATTCAACACTCAATAGAATCCAAACATTCGTAAGTAAGATCAATTAACATCTGATTATAATTATTTAAACCAGATTAATTATTTGTGAATAAATTAAAAATCCTGGTTAATTAATATTAATTAATTATAAACCGTATTAATTAATTATCCTTTAATCATTTATTAATTAACCTTTAATAATAAGTTAATTAGCCTTTAATTATTAATTAATCAACCTTAATTAATAATTCAATCAACCTTTAATCATTCAATAATTAACCTTTAATCATTCAATTATTCTTTAATTAATATACTTAATTAATTACATAAATTAATTGTCCTTTAATTAATTACCATTTAATTAATTATCCTTAATTAATTACAGTAAGTGATTATCCCTAATCACTTATATTAATAAATCACAAATTAATTACATTGAGTAATTGTTCTTTAATTACTTAATTAAATTTAATCATTAATTAATTACTTTTAATTAAGTAATTATCTTTGAGTAATTAATTACCTTTAATTACTTATCATTAATTAAACTTTACTTAATTAATCATCCTTTAATGTAATTACATAAAGTAAATTCTTTAATTAGGTAATAAATTTTTATTAATTAAATCAATTAGTTGTACTTAATTGATTTCATTAAATAATCATCCTTTAATTACTCATTATTCTTAACAAATTAATTAATCCTTGATGAATACTTAATTAATCTTTAATTAAGCAATGATCATTAAAATTCAAATTAATGATCCTTTAATCTTAAGATAACCTATTTATCTTAATTAATTTCATAATTATTATTTACATCTTATTTTAAATAACCTTTCAAACAAATTAACAAAATCATACAATTTAAATTAAACCCTTTTAAGTTAATTGATAATCAAAATCATTATTTCAAGATGAACCATTTTATCTTTAAAATCCTATTTAAATAATCTTGAAAATAGATTATCATCAACATATAAATTAACTTAATATCTTCAAGTTAATTACAGATCAACAACATCATTTAAGATAAACCATTATCTATTAAATCAGTTTCTTAATTTAAACTATTAAAATTTTATTTTCAAAATAAACTTAAGAGAAACAAAACTTAATTAATTTTAAGTTAAATAAAATATATAACTTTCATTGACCCAAAATTAAAATAAACTTTTAATATATAAAGAAATTTGTTCAAGAATAAAATTTTAAAACTTATTTTATTCAATTTTCAAAACTGATTTGCTTAAATGCTTCAGATCCAAGACAATCCTGGGTAAAACCCAATAACATACTCGAGTTACCCATATTTTGTTTTGCTTCGAGTCAAACTTACATTTTCTCGAGCCTGACCCGTGTTTCTCCTTCTTCCCCGATGATCAAACAAACCCAGACACATAAATGATACGTGTGCACCACCATCACGTCGGCGACAACTATCCCAACCCAGACGATCACCCAGCTCCGACTCATCGCGCCGGAAATCGAAACGATCCACTCGACTCAAAACTGGAACCCAAAAGTTATCATCGAAAATGCCTTGCTACGTCGCCACCCCGCGCCAGAACCCACGTGACTCCATCCAGTGCTCCGCCACAGCCTTACGCGTCGACTCCCCCCAATCCTGTCAACTCCGACGCCTTATCGACGATGAACTCCCCTTCAAAACCTCGTCGAACAAAACTGGGAAAAAAACCCTAGATTGATGTCGCCCATCCGCCATAATCATAAAAAAAATCTTGAGAATTTTCCCTTGATCTCACTTCCTCGAACTACCTCTGACAACCGGCATGATCCACCCTTCGTCGGGGTTCGTTGGAATTTTACGAATAAACGAAAATCGATCATCTCGAGATATCTCAAAATTCACAATGTTTAAAATTTTGATATCCACATCTAAATTCATATTTTTGCAACAAAAATCAGATCGTATAATCAAAACACACAACTATGAACATCGAATTTTTGATTCATTCTTGATTTTATACTATCATTTATTATTTTAGAATAAATACTTAACATAAACGTTTGAAATCATTTTTAAAATTTGAACCAGGTGGGTACAAACACTTTTCTTTTAAAGATCATTACTTAAATCTATTTTTTAGATTTCGAGATATGAATTTTTTCTACGAAGAATGCTTGCCTGTAGAACAACGGAGAGGTGCATATGCATAACACAGACATGCACATCTCAATTTATACATATAAATACATATATACATTCAGATATATTTACCCTCATGCAACTACTTTACTTCAAGAATCAATCATAAGGATTAAGTTATAGATTCAAGGCTTTAAAATAAAAGTTTGCTCACCTATGATTTGAAAGCAGTGAACAAAACCTAGAACTGTTGAAAACTGGAGGATGATTTTTGATCTGCCACTTAATTGTTGATTTGATAATTAATCTGCTTAGTTGATCTTTTCTTTGAATCTATAGCTTCAGGTTTAAATGATTGCTTACTTTGATCTTGAACTCGATCAGTTCCATTGCTTTTGGAACCTGGAGTAATTCTTGCTATGATTCGAGTTTGAGTTTGATCTTGAAAAACTTTGAATTGCTTGATTAAGTTTCAGATCTGAGTTTGAATGTTTTTGAGTTGATTTTTTTCATGTTTCGATTTTATCTGAGTTTGATTTCCACTTTGAAAGCTTTTCAGTTTTGATATAATTTTTTTCTTTTGATCTATAGTTTTGAAACTGGTTTGAACTGAAGCTTGATTTGTTTTTTAAATCAGATCTTTGAGTTTTGAGTTTTTTTTCCTTTCTTTGTTTTGCAGTTTTATTTCAGGTTTGAGAATTTAGAGAAAGATGAAGAAAAGAGTGAAGCCTGATTTAAACTTTGATATTGATTTACATTACAATTTTAAAACATATTTGCCACTTGTTCATTAAACTAACACATATAATACGCATGTTTTAATTTTTATACACTTGTTAATGCATATGTTTATTTAGCCACCAATGTTTAAATGTGTATTAAATGGTTTACACTTGTTAATTCATAATATTATAAATGTACAAACGTCATATGCGATTAAATTATTTTTAAACCCTTACTTTAATTATTATTTTTAAATTATATTATTAAACCCTTAAGTACATATGTTTGTATTTTTGAAAAACAAAAGACATTTGTAATTTGCATGGTGAATTACCCGGCACTTGTTAATTTATTTATTGAAATGCTTACATTTGTCTGATTTTTTGTTAAACTAGTTACAAATGTTAATTTGTATGATAAAACTTTTACACCTGTAAATTATATATATATATATATTAAATGTTTTAAATATATGTTATTATATTTTCAATCTACATTTCCTTTTATATATGTATTATTTTAAAGAAAAGAATATTACTCCTTTATCTATATCTTATTCAAATTATATTTATCTTATAAATTTTCAAAAGATATGTATATATGTATATTTTATACTTTTATCCATTCTTGTTTTATACTTGTATTCATACATTTCTATTTAGTATTTATATTTATATGAATTTATAAAGAAAAATGATTTTAAAGCTAATTATACTTTAATGAGTAAACACACATATGTATATTTTCAATATGGAATTTAGCTTTAAACAACTTTTGAAAATATACTATATTTATTTCAAAATATAACTTTCGTATCAATGTATATACACACACACATATATATATATATCATAATTCCAAAATAAATTTTATTAATAGAGTATTTAAATTCAGTTTATTTTCAAAATATTTATCTTTGAGTTTCAAATTCAAAATTCAATTAAAAACCAATTTATATACATATACATACACACACACACACATATATATATATAAATAATATATATTATTTATTTTGGAAGAAATCAAATTTAAATTTTAAAATACAATCCATTTATATAAATAAACAGGCATATATCTTCTTTAATTTGAAAATTTCAAATTAATTCGCAATTTAATTCAAACTTTTATTTTAATTACCAATTTAAATTTGACTCATAACCATGGTCATTACAGATTCCCCCTTAAGAAAATTTCGTCCTCGAAATTTGCTGGACAGGGAGACAGCCAAAGAACAGACGGACACACAGAGATAGGGAATCGACTCATCAGATCAAGCTGAAATATTTATTCTATATTTGGCTTACTGAATCAGAGTACCAACAACAGATACAAGAACGAACTTTTTCAACACTTCACGAAATATTTGGGTCATCTGATCTACGAAATATGTAGTGGCATGGGTTAGTCCGAAGGGATAACTAATCATTCGTAGAATATATCTGGACCTTGAAGAATACAATCCAATTTAACTCATATTTAATTAACCAATTTATTCCTATTAAAATTGCAAATCCATTGAAGTTAAAATCGAAAAGCTGATAGAAAACCGATGAAGAGAATATGAAATAGGAACTCTATTTACAACGATACGTAGGGCCACCATCACACTAAAGCTTCTTCCTGGAGCTACCGCGAAAACGATCAAAGAATCGGATGATGATCAAAAAGATTGATAGAGAAGGCTATTTCCTTGTTGTTACATGGTATTGACCAATTGTAGTGGTACTCCCATGTCCTCTATCTCGTCCTCTTCTTGCACTCATACTTACTACCAGTGAATAGTAAGAAAATTTACTGAGGCATGCAGATGGATATCTTAGGGATATACTCATTATAGGGCATTTCGATCCCTATCTCTAATGAGTTACTTAATGTATTATACTCCTAAGCGAAAGTTGTTACTCAACCTTCAACTCTGATACCAATTGTGACGACCCTGACTTGACCTTCGAAAATCGACACCCAAGTACATCACCTGTATTCAAATGCCGCAGATTCAAATGTCAAATCTGGTTCGCCGGAGTTTATAATACATTAAGTACAACAACGTAGCGGAAAAAGAATAATTTTTATTGATATACAACATTTGATACAATAATGATACAATTGAATATCAATATCAAAGATACAAGACAACAACGAAAGAATAAAGTTACAATAGTGGAAAGACAATGTCTTCAATGCCAAAGCACGAAAACTCCAAAAATGCCAAACTAAGAAGCTCGAACCTCCATCATGCTGAACATGAAACACAATGCAATCGCCAAGCCAAAGACTCCAGGGATTGCCAAAAGCTACAGCTACGATTAGAATATCTGAAAACTTGACTCTAGGCTGCCCGTGTGGAAAATTGTGGGCACCCATAGTTTAGAAAGGGAACAATAAACTCCATGTCAGTCATGAGACTAGTGTGAGCAAACGAAAATAGATTTCTTTGAACAAAACAAAAAAAAGAAATAAAAAGAAATTCACTATGCTTTTAGGAAAATGAAACTACCATAAGGCCTCACCGCACACACACAATGCAATCACACAATTAGAGGAGATTTCTCCTTATGATAGTCAAACATGCTTGATATGTAAAAATTCCTTTTGATAATTTTATTAGTGCATTGTGCAGAAAAACTTTCGAAAGTATGATATTAATCTTAGCCAGCATACCACCATTATGGTATACCTACTATAGTTACCATCTTCAATAGCAGGTTACCGCCACATTCCATGGCAGGTTATACAACTAAAACCGTACAGGGCTCTTATTGTTTCTTTGGATTTCTACCAAATGGTCAGGCTAAGGAACTTCCTATACCACATTTGGTACGCCTATGGAGGGACACCTCGAGAACCTAACCTGATCTCTGGCAACACAAGGTCGGGTTACCTCTGTAATTACGTAACTACTGACATGCGTAATGACATTCCCCGGTCATTACTGACCTTTATCATGGGATTCGCCAACAAATAACAACAACCACATAGGTTAAATATCTGGGCTCCATATCATGATATCAACCTTTTCTAGAAGGAAATGGACATGCCCTAAAGGGCGCGACCCTCATAACCTTGTCTCGTATTGTTTCTTTGGATTTCCAACAAACGGTTAGGCTAAGGAACTTCCAATACCACATGGGTACGCCTCTGGAGGGATGCTCCGATAGCCTAACCGGATCTCTGCCAATACAAGGCCAGGTTACCTCTGTAACTAGGTAACTACTGACATGAGTATTGCCATTCCTCGGTCGTTACCGACCTTTATCCCGGGATTCACCAAAAAATTACAACAACCACATAGGTTAAATATATGGGCTCCATACCATGACACCATCCTTTTCCAGAAGGAAATGGACATACCCTAAAGGGCACAACCCTTATAACCTTGTCGCATCATTCCTGTTTCAACCATTTCCGGGTTGTGAGGTCCTGATGAGGTCTCGTCCACAAAGCTATGCTTTTCCTAAAAGCCATGCTTTCATCAACAAATGATCATCAGCACTTCGTATGCCACATTACCGAATTGGGAATATATCACTAGTGACCATCAACTACATAACCTCTAAGCTCGTACGTCTCAGAAAAGGGTGTTAAGCTAAGAGAATAAGTTCTCCGCCACCAAAAAGAAATGTATTTGATAGAAGCCATCTTTACATCTCAAAGTGTAACGTCAGAGATACATCCATACAAGTTTGTTCCAGATTCGAACAAAACCGAAGGCACTTCAAAGAAGCCCTTGCAATCCGGGTATTCATAATCTCGATCGGACTCCCCATCACATATGGAGATCTCTATACCGGCGCGACTCAATGCAGAGACATTCGACAGGTAATCCTTTCGTTCTTGGAAATACCCCGTCTTCGCCATCGGTCTTCAAATGCTGCCCATTACGTCGTATCACTATTCGGAATGGGTTATACGGCATAAAGTCCTCTCCCGACTAAACCGAATAATGAGCGCTTAATTTTTAAACCATATGGATATAGTGGGATCTTAGTTAAATCACAATTTTTATCCCAAAACCTTTCTTTTGAATGGTTTACACAAATTCCCACTTTATTCTTTTAAACAAAAGATTCACCCTTCTAAGATCACCTTCAATTGAAAAACAAAGTTCACCAATCTTTCACAAAGATTCATTCGTAGCTTCCAAAACAATTCCATTTCAAATTTGAAACCCTTTAACGTAAACATGAAGTTCTTTCTTTATATGAAAGCAATTATCTTTTGAAAACAAAGAGTTTTCTTTTTGGGAAAATCAGATCAAATATACACAAGCTATAGCCTTTAAAAGCATAATCCCAGAAAATCAGCGAACTATCGTATCATCGGCAAGTTCTATTTGAATTAAATTAAAACTCCCAAAACAATCTATTTAAAAATAGTTTTAAATCCATATACATTGTATAACTCATATAAACCTTTCAAACCGTAAGTTCGAAAATGATTTCAAAACTTAACAATACATATTATATTCAAACTCAATTTTAATTTCAAAACTTCCTTTTCAAAAGCCTTTCATATTCAATCCAATTCCAATTCCAATTCCAATTCCAAAACCATTTGGATTCAAAATTCAACTTTTAAACAAAATAATATTTAAATTCATAATATCTACGACTTAACCAATTCCTTTTGAAATCCATATTTGCGTATATGTGGTGTAGTCCAGGGGTTTTACACACAACAATACAATATCGTCAATCATCACAAGCCAAGCACATTAATATTGATAACCGGTATATTTCTATAACGCTTATCTTCAATCAAAGATTCACAGATAAATAATATAAATTCATCACAGATAAATAAATTACATTTATCACACCTCAAATCAAAACGATTCATATCACAGAGCAGCACACACTAGGGATATCAAATAATTCAACATTCAATGGAATCCAAACATTCATAAGTAAGATCAATTAACATCTGATTATAATTAATTTAAACCAGATTAATTACTTATGAATAAATTACAAATCCTGGTTAATTATCATTAATTAATTACAAACCATTTTAATTAATTATCCTTTAATCATTTATTAATCAACCTTTAATAATAAATTAATTAACCTTTAATTATTAATAAATCAACCTTAATTAATAATTCAATCAACCTTTAATCATTTAATAATTAACCTTTAATCATTCAATTATTCTTTAATTAATTATACGTAATTAATTACATAAATTAATTATCCTTAATTAATTGCATTAAGTGATTATCCCTAATCATTTATATTAATAAATCACAAATTAATTACATTGAGTAATTGTTCTTTAATTACTTGATTAATCAAATTTGATCATTAATTAATTACTTTTAATTAATTAATTATCTTCGAGTAATTAATTACCTTTAATTACTTATTATTAATTAAACTTTACTTAATTAATCATCATTTAATGTAAATGCGTAAAGTAATTATCTTTAATTAAGTAATAATTTTTTATTAATTAAATCAAGTAGTTATACTTAATTGATTTCATTAAGTAATCATCCTTTAATTACTCATTATTCTTAACAAATTAACTAATCCTTGATTAATACTTAATTAATCTTTAATTAAGTGATTATCGTTAAAATTCAAATTAATGATCCTTTAATCTTAAGATAACCTATTTATCATAATTAATTTCATAATCATTATTTAAATCTTATTTTAAGTAACCTTTGAAACAAATTAACAAAATCATACAATTTAACTTAAACCCTTTTAAGTTAATTGATAATCAAAGTCATTATTTCAAGGTGAACCATTTTATCTTTAAAATCTTATTTAAATAATCTTGAAAATAGATTATCATCAACATATAAATTAACTTAATATCTTCAAGTTAATTACAGATCAACAACATTATTTAAGATAAACCATTATCTCTTAAATCAGTTTCTTAATTTAAACTATTAAAATTTTATTTTCAAAATAAATTTAAGAAAAAAAACTTAATTAATTTTAAGTTAAATAAACTATACAACTTTCATTGACCCAAAATTAAAATAAACTTTTATTATATAAAAGAAATTTGTTCAAGAATAAAATTTTAAAATTTATTTTATTCAATTTTCAAAACTGATTTGCTTAAATGCTTCAGACCAAAGACAACCTTGGGTAAAACCCAATAACATACTCGAGTTACCCATATTTTCTTTTTCTTCGAGTCAAACTTACATTTTCTCGAGACTGACCCGTGTTTCTCCTTCTTCCCCAACGATCAAACAAACCCAGACACATAAATGATACGCGGACACGTGCACGATCGGACGACGATGTTCTGACCATTGATTCCACCACCATCACGTCGACGACAACTATCCCAACCTAGACGATCGCCCAGCTCCGACTCATCGCGCCGGAAATCGAAACGAGCCACTCGACTCAAAACTGGAACCCAAAAGTGATCATCGAAAACGCCTCGCTACGACGCCATCCAGCGCCAGAACCCACGCGACTCCATCAAGAGCTCCGCCACAGCCTTACGCGTTTGACTCCCCCCAATCTTGTCAACTTCGAAGCCTTATCGACGATGAACTCCACTTCAAAACGTTGTCGAACAAAACTGGGAAAAAAACCCTAGATTGATGTCGCCCGTCCAACACAATCATAAAAAAAATCTTGAGCATTTTTCCCTTGATCTCGCTTCCTCGAACTACCTCTGACAACCAGCATGATCTACCCTTCATCGTGGTTCATCGAAATTTTACGAATAAACGAAAATCGATCGCCTCGAGATATCTCAAAATTTACAATGTTAAAAATTATGATTTCCACATCTAAATTTATATTTTTTGCAACACAAATTAGATCGTATAATCAAAACACACAACTATGAACATTGAATTTTTGATTCATTTTTGATTTTATACTGTCATTGATTATTTTAGAATGAATACTTAACAAAAACTTTTGAAATCATTTTTAAAATTTGAACCAGGTGGGTACAAACACTTTTCTTTTAAAGATCATTACTTAAATCTTTTTAGATTTCGAGATATGAATTTTTTTTCTATGAAGAATGCTAGCTTGTAGAACAACGGAGAGGTGCATATGCATAACACAGACATGCACATCTCAATTCACACATATAAATACATATATACATTCAGATATATTTACCCTCACGCAACTACTTTACTTCAAGAATCAATCACAAGCATTAAGTTATAGATTCAAGGCTTTAAAATAAAAGTTTGCTCACCTGTGATCTGAAAGTAGTGAACAAAATCTGGAACTGTTGAAAACTGGAGGATGATTTTTGATCTGCCACTTAATTATTGATTTGATAATTAATCTGCTTAGTTGATCTTTGCTTTGAATCTATAGCTTCAGGTTTAAATGATTGCTGACTTTGATCTTGAAAAACTTTGATTTGCTTGATTAAGCTTCAGATCTGAGTTTGAATGTTTTTGAGTTGATTTGTTTCACGTTTTGATTTTATCTGAGTTTGATTTCCAGTTTAAAAGCTTTTCAATTTTGATATAATTTTTTTCCTTTGATCTATAGTTTTGAAACTGATTTGAACTGAAGCTTGATTTGTTTTTTAGATCAGATCTTTGACTTTTGAGTTTTATTTCTTTTCTTTGTTTTTCAGTTTTATTTCAGGTTTGAGAATTTTAGAGAATGATGAAGAAAAGAGTGAAGCCTAATTTAAAAACTTCGATATTTTACAATTTTAAAACATATTTGCCACTTGTTCATTAAACTAACACATGTAATATGCATGTTTTAATTTTTATACACTTGTTAATGCATATGTTTATTTAGCTACAAATGTTGAAATGTGTGTTAAAAGGTTTACACTTGTTAATTCATAATATTATAAATGTACAAATGTCATATGTGATTAAATTGTGTTTAAACCCTTACTTTAATTTTTTTTTTAAAATTATATTATTAAACCCTTGAGTACTTATGTTTATATTGTTGAAAAACAAAAGACATTTGTAATTTGCATGGTGAATCACACAACACTTGTTTCTTTATTGAAATGCTTACATTTGTCTTATTTCTTGTTAAACTAGTTACGAACGTTAATTTGTATGTTAAAACTTCTACACTTGTAAATTATATATGTATTAAATGTTTTAAATATGTGTTATTATATTTTTAACCTACATTTCCTTTTAAATATGTATTGTTTTAAAGAAAAAGAATACTATTCCTTTATTTATACCTAATTCAAATTATATTTATCTTATAAATTTTCAAAAGATATGTATATATGTATATTTTAAACTTTTGTCCATTCTTGTTTTCTACTTGTATTCATACATTTTTATTTATTATTTATACTTATATGAATTTTTAAAGAAAAATGATTTTAAAGCTAATTATACATTAATGAACAAACACACATATGTATATTTTAAAATATGGAATTTAGCTTTAAACAACTTTTGAAAATTTACTATATTTATTTCAAATAATAACTTTGATATCAATATATAGACATATATATATATATCATGATTCCAAAACAAATCTTATTAATAGAGTATTTAAATTCAATTTATTTTCAAAATATTTATTTTTGAGTTTCAAATTCAAAATTCAATTAAAAACCAATTTATATACATACATAAATAAATAGTATATATTATTTATTGTGGAAAATTTCTAATTCGAATTTCAATATACAATCTGTTTATATAAATAAATAGGCATATATCTTCTTTAATTTGAAAAATTCAAATTAATTCACAATTTAATTCAATATTTTATTTTAATTGCCAATTTAAATTTGACTCAAAACCGAGATCGTTACAATAACCATCAACTACATAACCTCCGAGCTCGTATGCCTTAGAGAAGGTTGTTAAGCTAAGAAAATAAATTCTCCGCCACCAAAGAGAAATGTATTCGATAGAAATCAGCTTTATATCTCATTGTGTAATGTCAGACATACAACCATACAAGTCCATCCGGGGTCTGAATGGAATCGAAGGCACTTCGTCCAGTGAAGGAAGAAGCCTTTGCAATCCGGGTATCCACAATCCTGACCGGACTCCCCATCACATATGGAGATCTCTATACCGGAGTAACTCAGTGCAAAGACAATCGACATGTAATCCTTTCATTCTCGAAAATACCCGGTCTTTACCACCGTCTTCAAATGCACTCCAATTTCGTTGTTTCATTATACGGAATGAGTTTTATGACACAAATCCTCTCCTGGCTAATCCAAATAATGAGCGCTTATTTTTAAAACACGTGGATACACAAGTCACAAAGATTCACTGTTATGATTCGATGTGGGTTTCGCATAACCATTTGAAATCCGACTCTCTGTCGCATCGAAATTCAAATGCCGTTTAAAGGCCAACAGTTTTCACATTCATATAGAAATATATCACAGATATCACAGTTCAATTCACAGCAACTCAGATCACTCACATATCAGAGATATCAATCAGTTTAAGGCATTCAATAATAATTCAACATCTATAAGCAAGAATAATTAATCGTGTAATTATAATTAATTAATCACTTAATTACTTTCATTAATTATCCTTAATTAATGATAAATTATCCTTAATTATAAATTAATTAATCCTTAATTATTAATCAATTGACCTTAATGATTTATTAGTTAATCTTAAGTATTATTTAATTAACCTTTAATTATTATTGATTTATGTATAATCATTAATAAATAAATAAATAAATTATTCTTTAATAACTGTCATAAATTAATTAATCTTTAATTACTTAAACTTTAATTAATTAATTAAAAGATAAATCATTTATTTTAATTATTCACTTAATTATCATTAAAATCTTAAATTAACAAACCTTGTAGCTAATTTACATTAACCCATAAATAAACTTAAGGGATTGAGTTTAATTAATAATTAAAAAAAACATTTTAGCTTAATTAACTCTATAATTACATTATTTATTTAACTTAAATTAAGAATTTATTAATAAATAATGTCATATAATTAATTAATTAAACTTAATTACTTTAAAATAATTTACTTTTAAACTTTAAACTAATCCCATACTTAAAACAAAACAATTATTCAAAAGAATGAGTTAAACATGTTTTAATTTGAATTTCTTTCAAAATTTTAAAAACTGTTTTACAACAACTCGAGACCTCCCCAAGTGTCACCCCGAACCCAGACAAGTTTTCTTCGATCCCCGAGCCATCCACTTTTTTCCTTTGTTTTGATTTTAAAATTTTAAATTTGCTAAACATGTTAACCCACACGATTTTTACCCCGAGTATTTACTCGATCCAGAACACAAATCCCTCGAGATTTACTTCGAGGCAACCACCTTTCTTTCTCAACCCAAGCAACTGACACAAACCTGGCACCGTGCACATGCACAGGCGAACCGGCCACCTCCGTTCCAAACTGCGGCGATCATCGAGTCAGCGACAATCTGTCCGAACCACCAGACTACCCAGAAACCCAAAACAACGACGAACTCTCGAACGAGCAATCTGACCCAACCTGGCAACAAAACGATCATTAAACAATTACCTTGCATGGCCATCCTCAGCCATCGAAGATCACGTGAACATATCGAAAACTTCATCGATGTCCGACGATTCGATTCCCTCATGTCAGGCGACCTCCGATCCACTGATGAAGCTGTAGTTTATCGAACTCCGACCAATACCAAAATGTGAGCTAAAACCCTAAATCCTCAATAATTAGCCACCACGATGATTAGGAATTTTCTCGATTATTTTTCCCGAGCTCTTCCTTCCCCCGGCTACCCTCTACCACGATTCTGAGACCACCACGTTCATCGGTCACCAGAATTTGCCACAAAACTCAAAACCGATCAACTCTAAAATGCACATAATTTAAAACCAAAAAATCATGATTCTATTCTTAAAATTCATATCTTATGAAAACGAATAAGATCATGCCATCAAATCCCAAGTTTTAATCAACTAAATTTCTGACAAAATTTGATTTTACTATGTTTTAATATTTTCCAATAAAACCTGAAACGACCCGCAGTTCCGTACCCCTTGAGTCGTCACTATTCTCCATCAATCAACTCAAGGTGAACGAAAATACGAACCATTCGGGTAAGAAGAATAGGTAGTAGAAGAAAAATAGAAAACAACATCAGAATCTAACCATCGCAGCGGAATAAAATATAATAGATAAGAAATGATCTTTACACAAGAACAAATCTCTTTATACATTACATCATCAGAGTATACATAACACACAACTGGACAGTAATCATAACCTGTCCTCACAATATGAATACACAGCGGAATATTTAACACAATTACGGAAGTACGTATCACCATCCAGCTCGTCTCCTGAGCTCCATTGCATCCTTTCCTGCATCCTATAATACTCGGTCTGACCCAACCATTATAGTGAAATAACACCCGAGTCAGTCTGGAATACCAGTGTGGGAAAACCACACTTAAATTGATTATTAAAGTTTCAAAATTCTTTTAAAAACAAAAGCATCCCGTAAGGCCACGCCACAAATAAACATGTCGGGTTTTTACCTTACGATAGCCAAAACACTTTTTATCAAATTCATCTGATATTATAATAGTGTCTATAGAAAGTAAAATAGAATCTAGCTAAAATGCTTGCATCTCATGTTTCAGCAATAGTTGGGCACAATCAAAACCGTACAGACGCGTAGGGAGAATGGATTTCCAACTAATGACTAGGCACTGGGGTACCACCTATCACAGTACCTGGTCTAGATCAGCGTACCGGGGATCCATCCTAAATCCCCTGCAACTCAAGACCAGGACTACCCCTTACTGGATAATCCAGAGTAAGATAACCCCACAGTTGGAATCAGCAACCGCACCACTAAGCCGAATAAAATGGACATCTAGACAGGGATGACCTCACCCTAATGGGTGCTACCTACTTAGCCTATTGCATAACCCCTGATTTTCAGTCATTCCCAGTTGATGAGGCTCGATGCTAAGCGTTACCTTTTTAGAACACATCTCTTAGAATGCTCATCGTCCTCCTGACGATGTTCTGATAACATTCATCCATACAAGTCCATCCCGGGTTCGAACGGAACCGAAGGCACTGCTCCTACTACATCCATTTTTGAATTAC
Source organism: Allium cepa (assembly GCA_030765085.1). NCBI lineage: Eukaryota > Viridiplantae > Streptophyta > Magnoliopsida > Asparagales > Amaryllidaceae > Allium > Allium cepa. The sequence goes on along the minus strand of CM060931.1, from coordinate 464,343,665 downwards.
CTTCAGGATTAGTAGCGACTAGCCCTTGCACTTCATTGCTCCATCTTCAAATCCAAACTCGTCTTCCTCTCGAAAACATACAAACCGGATCGAAGTGGTTTTCAGGAAATAAATCCCGATCCCGGTCTCTTCGAAATGATCAGCGCATTGGCCAAATATTGATAGTCGGTTATTTAAGTATCAATTAACATTCACAAACAACCATCAAACATAAATAATTTTCCATATTATTTATTAACCTCAAAATATCTTCACAAGATATATTTCCACTTTTCAACCCTTTGAAAACAGTTTTCAAACCACACTCTTTTCATGGAATGAATTCCCAAATATTTATTTCCACTCAAAACACCAAGTACAAATACTTTAGATTTTTAAAATAATTTAAAAACACTTTATTATAAAATGCACTTTAAAACATTTAAATTTAAAAACTACTTTAATACTTTATTCAAAAATATATACCTTAAGAATATTTAAAATAGAGCTACTTTATAAAATATAAAACTAATTTTCTCTTTTTAAAACATAATACCAAGTCATCTTTAAATAATTACTACTAAGATAAATTTGAAAAATACTTACTTTAAAATTTAAATAATAAATTTCTAAAACATGCTTTAAACTTTTGACTTATGCTTAAAAATTTGCTTTGGAACGTACTTGGCTATCCAGGGAAATACACTTCTCTTTCACATCTTTTAAAAATAAATCACTATTTATTTTTAAACAAATTTACCTATTCCTTTAATAAATTCCCATCGTGAATTTATTCTTCCAAATATCCACTGATATATTCCTTCACTTTTATAAACCCAGTTTATAAATTCAATAGTCTCGTCTTCTTTAAAAACATAATTTCAAATTCCAAATCAATTTTCAAATCGATTTCAGATTTTATTCCAAATTGAAATAAATTTCTTTACTTTCTCAATTTAACTCCAAAACCCGTCAACTTCACCTTTACTTCTCAAATATGATTTAAAATCTTATTTAACTGAAATATTACTTTCATACTTTTCTAAATTCCTTCTTTATCCTTTTAATCCTTGAAATTTAAAATAAATCCTTCATTCCTTTGAATAATAACACTTGAGTTTTAATAAAATCACTTATTCCCATTTATCCAAAAATATCATTTCTCCATATTTGGAATTTTATTTATTAGAATTTTATAAAACAACTTCTATCTTATTCCAATTCATCCTTCAATTTATCCAAATTCTCTACAATTATCTTACTTAAAGATTTTTTCTTTTATTAACTTTTCAAAATCCAATCTACATATTTTAATAATTCAGCATCCTAATTATATTAAATCGATCATAGCATTCAATATTTTCAATCATCAATATAATCTATCTCAGATTATCAAATAAATCCAATCACAGAATATTAGAACAAATCTAAATGTTTTGAGAAATCCAGTTGGATCTCTCCAACCTATTTTCCCGCATCCACAGATGTTAGTGCAATACAATAATTCCAATTCCATTTCGAGGTGGAATGTTGCGGTATATGAGATTTATATAATATCATCCGCTATTATGCGGCGTATAGGATCTCATCTGCTATATAATGCGGGAAATCAATCTCTCCAAATATACTATGTATGCTACTATATATTATATAGCACATCAAATCAATTCAATTATTCAACCAATTATTTAAATTTAACCATTTAAATTTAAATAGCAATCCAGAAGAGTGAGATTAACTCACCTTTGATTTTTGTTTGCAACCCATTTTCATCTCGACTTGTTTCCTTCCCGATTGGACCTTCTATAAAATTATAGGGTTTATAAACACTTGGAATTATCAGATAATTTATTTCCCTTTAATAAATTAATTGGCTAACAATTCAATTCTAGCTAAATAATTATCCCTTTTTAAGGAATCTTTTAGTGGTTAAAATAAATTAACTAAGTTAATTGAACAGATTTATCCCCAAATCTATTATTTAAAACAAACCTAGCAAATTTAAAATATGTATTTTTCCAGTAAATAGCCAGAATAATGTTTTCTCTACTGTAATTATTATTATTATTATTCTGTTTACCGTTTAACTTAATATAAATTTTCCAAACTCTGAATATATTTTATGAAATCAAGTTAAATCGAAAGAAGAAAAAATGAATACCTCACAGCCTTGAAACCAAGCTTCCCTCACTGACATCGGTGAACACTACCAGACAACTTCGTGCTACCCAAATCTAATGCTGCGCTTGAACATACCACTCACCTCGTCCATGCTCTGCCACTGCGCCTCCCAGATCGAATGCATGCAGCGAGCGACTACAAGAACTCCACACAAATGGCAACCCAACATCCAAACCACGATCGAGCAAAAGTAGCTCGCCGTTCATCGAGCACCGCGACCTCCCAGTACTGCATGCCCCTGCGCGACTCGCCCTCTTCGACACGAACTCGACCATCACATCGGGACCTCTCCTCGAATGGATGCTGCGCCGACCTTCCACTATCACGCGCAGCCAACGCGAACGATCTTAGATCCGGCGGTTCTGATGTCGATTGATTTCATTAAACGATCGATTCGAAGGAGGGTGCACTATTGTTTTCACGAATCCCTAACTGGAAGAGAAAAAGGATTTTACTTGAAAGCTTGGAGGAGGAGACGCCATTTTTTTTCTTTTCTAATTATGTTTTCGTGAGTGTAAATTAAATAGGAGATGGAAGCAGCTCGATTTGAAGTGAAAGGATAGGAAGCATGAGAAAGATGCCTGTGTTGAATGTCTGCCACAGAGAAGGCAAAAAGGGGTAATGGGGAAAGCAAAAAAAAGCATTGATGTGGATAGGATTTCAGCTGGAGTTGACTAAGCAATATAAATGTATATATTAATTTAAATTCAAATTCAAATTGTCCCGATAAATGCAACATAAAATCTCGACATCCTATCGAGACGTGCCGCTAGGCGTTTATAATGTTATACTCCTATTTCGAACGCAATGGAAAAGGTTTCGAGTCCTAATTCTATTGTATGGAGAAGATAACTTTTTTTGACCTAGTTATTATATTAAATTTCGATATGAATTTTAGCGCGTTTACCTATCGTACGATCACACGACAACTCCTAAGACTACGAAATTTGAAATCCGATAATAATGCAATATTACGGATCCAATGGAACTAGTTTCGTCAATTTTCGAGATTGTGCCTCGGAAGGCTATTTTTAAATTTCGATTTAAACAATAAAATTTCAAAACTTAACAAAACATTTCCGAATCAAATTTTAACACTTTTACTATCTTCAGTACTATCAACATAAATTTTACAAGCCCTTTAAAATATTTTTAACAAGCTTGAAACTCAAGATTAAATATTTTACTCAATCTTCAATTATTGAATTGAATAATTATATTACTCAACAAATTGCCATATTTACATTCTGGATAAATAATCCAAGTTTTCCATATTCAAAACCAATTTATGACTCAATTTCTATATTTAAAACCATTTAAATATTCCAGACTCAACGCTGAAAAATCTGGGTCGTTACATTCAATAACAACCCGATTTTTCAACGCCCGAAAATCGACATCAATACGTCCACTGTATCAGATGTCGTACAATTGGAAGCCGAAAATCGAACCATTAGGGTTAAAGAAGAAGGAGGTCGAAAAAAACAAATACAAAATAACAACAGAATCTAACCATCGCAGCGGAATAAATTATAATAGATAATAACTGATCTTTACACAAAAGCAATATATTTGTTTATACATTACATCATCAAAGTACACATAACACACAACTGGACCGTAATCATAACTTGTCCTCACAAGCTTAATATACAGCAAATTAACACAGTGGAATACTTAAAACAAGTACGAAAGTATGTCTCGCCATCCAGCTCGTCTCCTAAGCTCCACAGCAGTCCATCCAGAATCTGTACTCTATAATACTCGGTCCGACCCGAGCATTATATTGAAATAACACCCGAGTTAGTCTGGGATACCAGCGTGAGAAAATCACACTCAATTTGATTATTAAAGTTTCAAAATCCTTTGAAAACAAAAGCATCTCGTAAGACCACGCCATAAATAAACATGTCAGGTTTTTACCTTACGATAGCCAAAACATTTTTTATCAAATCCGTCTGATATTATAATAGTGTCTATAGAAAGTAAAATAGAATCTAGCTGAAATGCTTGCATCTCACGTTTCAGCAATAGTTGGGCACAATCAAAACCGTAAAGGCGCGTAGGGAGAATGGATTTCCAACTAATGACTAGGCACTGGGGTACCACCTGTCAAAGTACGTGGCCTAGATCACCGTACCGAGGATCCCCTGCAATAAAAGACCGGGACCACCCCTTACTGGACAATCTCGAGTAAGATCACCCCGCGGTCAGGATCAACAACCGCCCACACAGCCAAAATAAAAGGGGACATCTAGACAGGGATGATCTTACCCTTATGGGTGCTACCCACTTAGCCTTGCTTCATAACCCCTGATTTTCAGTCATTCCCGGTTGATGAGGCTCGAGGCTAAGCGTTGACTTTTTAGAACATATCACTTAGAATGCTCATCGTCTACCTGATGATGTTCTAAAAGCATTCATCCATGCAAGTCCGTCTCGGGTTCGAACGGAACCGAAGGCACTACTCCTACTACATCCATTTTGGAATCACCTCAGGATTAGTAGTGACTAGCCCTTGCACTTCACTGCTCAACCTTCGAATCCAAACTCTTGTTTTCCACACGAAAACATTCAAACCGGATCGAAGTGGTTTTCAAGAAATAAATCCCGATCTCGGTCTCTTCGAAATGATCAGTGCATTGGCCAATATTGATAGTCGGTTATTTAACGATCAATTAACATGCACAAACAACCATCAAACAATAAATAATTTTCCCAAATTATTTATTAATCTCAAAATATCTTCACAAGATATATTTTCATTTTCAACCCTTTTGAAAACAGTTTTCGAACCATCTTCCTCTCACGGAATGAATTCCCTAAATATTTATTTCAACTGAAAATACCAAGTACAAACACTTTAGATTTTAAAATAATTTAAAACGCTCTATTATAAAACATACTTTAACATTTAAACCAAACTACTTAAATACTTAATTCAAAATTCTATGTTTTAAAATATTTAAAGTAAAGCCACTTTATAAAATATAAAACTAATTTCTAAAATAAAAGTTAAGCCAAATTAAATTTAAAATAAGAGTTACGAAATTCTATACAAATTTTCATATAAAACTTTAACCAAACTCTCTTTAAAGTAAAACTACTTTATAAAATTTAGATATTAATAATAAATTTTAATAAATATTTACCTTTTATAATTTAAACAACTTAAATAATAATTTCTTAAAAACATTCCTTTAACTAACTTTAAAACTTTCAACTTATACTAAAAAATCAGCTTTGAAAACGTACTCGACTTTTCAGGGAATCCACTTCTCTTTCACGCCTTTCAAAAATAATCCACTATTTATGTGATGCCCCACCTCAATACCCATGCGAGCCAAGAACACTACGGTGTAGTGCTGTCAACTAGCACGGAGAATAAGGCTGTTGAGGAGCGACCATCCATGTAATTGCTTATCACACGGTGGCTATAAATAATCTTCGGAAACAAACGTTGAAATAAGCATAACACAAATCAGTCACAGACATCCATATCACAAAGGCGGAAGAAGATATGAATATATAACTAACACATGAAAGTGTACATCAGAGTAGTGGTCAAAAAGATCCACAATAATACAAAAGAATAGCAACACGTGCTGTACAAAAGAATACAACTATGAGTCTATATCTCAAGTGTATACAACAAAAACTGCTAATCTAAATAGTTAGCCAAAAGTCAGAGTAGCAAATCCCGGGAGGAAGTCAAGCAGAAGCACCTGTAACATCTCGGTCTGACCCGAGTATTATTTAAGAAAATAATAAACGGATCAGTCTAGCTATAAATATCCGATGACATGATATAAAAATAAAAGATATGGCATAAACATAAAATATCCATACTGACATACTACTATAAGTATGCAAATGATGATCAACAGAAGATCAATCAATATCACAAGAATCTTCTAAAAGATCCAAAGAGGGCATCATACCCTAAACTTCTGCTCATAACAAGTCAATGACATAAATTCCAGAAATCAACACAAGAAATCCAGAAATCACAGAAAAAGGGAAAGAGGCCTATCACATGACGGTCCGAAGACCATAGGGAGCTACCCCATATGGGTGAGTCGGAATCACCCAGATGAGGTATAGGCTAACCAAAAAGCAAAAAGGTATGTGTGAGTGGAATCACACAAGTGGTGTCTAGCCTAACCTCGCAACAAAAAGGTATGTGTGAGTGGAATCACACAAATGGTGTCTAGACTAACCTTGCGGACAAAGAGATATGTGTGAGTCGGAATCACACCAATGAGGTCTAGTCTAACCTTGCAAACAAAGAGACATCGCACAATTGCTAGTCTAAATGATAAAATGATCGTCATGATCAACGAGAAGTGTCAATTACACTAAGCTAGTAAATATAAAAGTTTAGCTTCATGTCCCATAACTACTTGCTTAACTTAAATGTTTACGAACAAACTATAAATCTTCACTTAGAAAATTATCACAAGAGGTTCAATCGAACAAGTCCAAGAATTAACCGACGAAGTGAACGCAAGCGTTTCATACCACTTGTTTTACTAAGCCGTTTAATTAGATTTCTCATCCGAGTAAGGCAAAGGTTTGTATATACTAGTAGATTGGAAAAAGGTTTAAGAAAAGAGCTTTGTTATTGAAAATAGAGTTCAAATCATTTTGTTAAAAGAGTTTTGATATTTACTACTAGTATTGAAACCTTCATATTTTAAAGTGACAAATCACAGAAGCGATTGTAGAAACAATCAATCACAAAGATCACATTCGAAGATGTGATAAGAATCCAAGGAAATCAGCTCAGCAAGTTCTGTTGAATGTTTTTCAGGTAAGATCCCCTACGGAGGGGAGGTCCAGGGGGGTGGCAACCCCCCAAGGTGGGGGTGCGGGGGCAACCCCCCTGCTACGGTGTTCGACCTGCCCGGTCAGGTCGCGGGGGTCCAGTGGGCAGTGCCCCCGGCGGGGTGCGGGGTGCGGGGTGCGGGGCAGCGCCCCGTCCAAAATGGTACGACCTAGTGAAGACCAAAGGGAGGTTGGGATCGAGCGACTTAAAATAGGTGAACGACCTAGGAGTTTTAAGGCCCAACGATCTATCAGGTTTCAAGGCCGTGCGACCTAAAGGTTATAAGGTCATGCGACCTAAGGTGTTAACGAGTTAAGGGGAATAGGCAACTAAGGCCTAACGATCTAACTATTCGCGACCTAAGTGCGCGACCTAATGTGGTCAACGATCTATAGGGAGAAGAGATCACACGACCTAGTGAGGTACACGGTCCAACGACCTAACGGTTTAAAATAGGAGAGCGACCTAGGGGGTATACGACCTAAGGTCTTACGACCTAACGACCTACGGTCTAAACAAGGTCACGCGACCTAAGGCCAGCAACGACCTAATGTGGGACGACCTAAGGTCCAGCGACCTATCGGTACTTAAGGAGGTCCAACGACCTAAGGTCATGCGACCTAAAAACCCGCGACCTAAGGGTCGAACGACCTAAATGGTCCAACGACCTAGCACTAAACAAGGCCGAACGACCTAAGGGTACCCGCGACCTAGAGGTCAAGCGACCTAGGGACGAAATGGCCAGAGGATAAAGGCGAGCGGCCTACGACCTAACTCCCCACGACCTACGACCTAAAAGCCAAACGACCTACGTTATTAACTCACGAGCGACCTAACGAGTTAACTTGCGAGCGACCTAACTTCGAAGTGCCAATATTTCCAGAACGACCTAAAGCCCTGCGACCTACGACCCAGCGACCTTGCGACCTATCACCGAACGAGTCAAGTGGCCAGAACGAGCCAAGTGCAGGAAATTTCCAAAAATGCTAAAAATTGGAGTTTTTCGCCAATCCAATCCAAACCAAAGGCAAATGTGCATGCAAAAGTGATAGGAAATCATTCCCAACAGTCCAATATAGTTATAGACTAGATTTGTGAGATAAAAAGCTCACCTTTGCACCAAATTTATGAAGAAAAGCTTGAAAGCAATGGAGAAGTAATCACAAGCTTGAATCCAATATCTTCTTGTTGAATTTGGAATCGAATGTTGGATTTGCAAGAGAATTTGAGCTTGGAATATTAATTTCCCCTTCCACTCACCATTAATGCTAAAGCTTGGTTGTTAGGAAATTTATGAAGAGTGAGGAGAAGGAGACAAGTGGGTTTGAGTTATAATGGCTAAACTAACCCAAAGTCCAAAGCGGGAAAAGTAAGTGAAATTTCACTAACTCCGAACCTATCAATGTTTATACTTAAAAAAATTGTAAACGGCATTTCGAACTCAATGGAAGTGGTCTCGAGTCCTAATTTGACCGTTTGCAAAAAGTAGCTTTTCGGACCAATATCCGATTAACGACAAAATATTTAAATAAAATATTTAAATATAAAATCGATAAATATGCGGGTTGTTACAGACTCCCCTCCTTAAAGAAATTGCGTCCTCGCAATATATAAGATGGATATAAAAAGTAGCAACCATAAAAGCATATTAACATAAAAGAAATTTGAAATAAGAAGTTCACCTTATTGAGCACTAGAAAGTAAGTCCAGATGTGTTCGCTCGATGAATTCTCTAGATTCCCAAGAGCAATCTTTAGGGTTTGAGGACCATTGAACCTTCACAAGCGGAACATCTTTATTTCGAAGTCGTTTGAACTTCGAAGCAATAATTCGAATAGGTTGCTGCTCATAAGTTAAATTTGGCGAAACTTCAATTTCTTCCACAATACCAGGCTCAAGAATAGAATCGGAATCACGAAGGCATTTCCGTAATTGAGAAACGGGAAACACGTCATGCATGGCAGAAAACTGAGCCGGTAATGAAAGGCGATAAGCCATGGAACCAATACGTTCAGTGATAGGAAATGGCCCAATATACCGAGGCGCTAACTTTCCTGACCGACTGAAACGTACAACACCTTTCATAGGTGAAATACGAATAAAAACAAGATCTCCAACAGAAAATTCTAATTTCCTTCTTCGATTATCGGCATAGGATTTTTGTCTGCTCTGGGCTTCTTTCATCCTATGTCGAATAAGTTCAATCTTCTTTGTGGAATCACAAATAAAGTCTGGACCTAAAACCAGCTTCTCACCGGCCTCAAGCCAACAAGAAGGAGATCGGCATGGCCTTCCATAGAGTGCCTCAAAAGGTGCCATACCAATGCTAGATTGGAAGCTATTATTATAGGAAAATTCAACAAGTGAAATATGATCTTCCCAACTTCCCCCAAAATCGAGCACACAAGCACGAAGAAGATCTTCAAGAGTTTGATTCACATGCTCGGTTTGTCCATCGGACTGGGGGTGATAAGCAGTGCTAAAATTAAGCTTCGTTCCTAAAGCTTTTTGAAGACTCTTCCAAAATCCACTAGTAAATAATGGATCTCGATCACTAACAATAGAAGTAGGAACCCCATGCAATTTAACAATTTCTTTGATAAAGAGTTTGGCCAAAAGAGGAACGGTTCGGTTAGACCGAACGGGAATAAAATGGGCGGATTTAGTAAGTCTATCAACGATCACCCATAAGCTATCATGACCCGAACAAGAACGGGGAAGGCCATCTATAAAATCCATGGAAATTTGGTCCCACTTCCAAATTGGAATTTCTAAAGGTTGCAATAACCCACCAGGCCTTTGATGTTCGGCCTTGACAAGTTGGCAAGTCATGCAACACTTAACAAAGTTAGCAATATCAGATTTCATTCCCTCCCAATAATAAAGTCGCTTCATATCAGCGTACATTTTACTACTACCGGGATGAATGGTGAATTTAGAACGATGGGAATCTTCTAAAATATCTTTACGAAGATCACCAATATTTGGTACGATAAGTCTACCAAATTTTCGAATGCCGCCACGAGAATCAATATCAAAGTCTTTCAAACCTTCAATATCAATTTTATCCTTAACATTTTGGCCAAGAAGAGCCAATTCCGGTCTAAAAGAGAAGGATGTGCCTCAAGGCTACATAAAACAAGTGATGAGCATAAATCGGATACGCGCTCTCAAATCTCACAAGTGGATAAAATCTCGAGATCGTTCCATTCGGATATCATCATAGAAACAACTGCTTGTTGTTTACGGCTAAGAGCATCGGCGACACGATTACCCTTACCGGGGGTATAAAGAATATCAAGATCATAAGGCGCAAGGAACTCGAGCCAACGCTGTTGACGCAAATTAAGTTCCTTTTGAGAAAATAAATATTTCAAAGACTTATGATCCGTGTAAAGAATAAATTTCTCTCCCAATAGATAATGACGCCAAATTCGAAGGGCGAAAACAATAGCCGCGAGTTCTAAATCATGTGTGGCATATCTAGTCTCGGCCGGCTTCAATTGCGTAGAAGCATAAGCAATAACACGTTCTTTTTGCATAAGAACGGCACCCAAACCAACGTGACTAGCATCAGTATAAACAACAAAATCTTGATTCTCTTCGGGAATAACAAGAATAGGAGCATCGGAAAGGAGTTCTTTCAATTTCTGAAAAGAGGCTTCACATTTGTCCGACCAAATGTATTTAACTCCCTTCTTAGTCAAGCCCGTAAGAGGCACGACAATCTTAGAAAAGTCTTTAATGAAACGACGGTAATAACCGGCGAATCCGAGAAAACTACGAATCTCTATCACACTCTCCGGTCTCTTCCAATCTTAAATCGCTTCAATCTTTAAAGGATCCACGGAAATTCCGGATTCGGAAATAATATGACCGAGAAACTTCACACGAGATTGCCAAAAGTGGCATTTAGAAAATTTCGCCTTTAATTGATTACTCCTAAGAGTTTCCAATACAATCCGAAGATGCTTTTCATGCTCCTCCTCGGTTTTAGAATACACAAGGATATCATCAATGAAGATGAGAACAAACCGATCGAGGAAAGCCTTGAAAACTCGATTCATGAGGTCAACGAAGTAAGCCGGAGCATTCGTTAAACCAAATGGCATAACAAGCCATTCATAAGACCCATAACGAGTACGAAACGATGTCAAAGGAATACTATCCTCAGCAATACGAAGCTGATGAAAACCGGTAGCCAAGTCCAACTGTGAAAAGACCCTAGCTCCGCTAAGCTGATCAAACAGATCGTCAATCCGAGGTAAAGGGAATTTATTTTTAATAGTAAGATCGTTAAGCTTGCGATAGTCAACGCAAAGCCTAAGCGTACCGTCGGATTTCTTCACGAAAATAGCCGAAGCTCCCCAAGGCGAGGAGCTAGAGCGAATAAATTGCTTCGTCTCCAATTCAGATAATTGTTTGCGCATCTCCTCATTTTCTTTATTAGACATGCGATGAGGAGGACGAGTAATAGGTTGAGCTCCAGGAATAAGGTTAATTTTGAACTCAATTGCTCGCTTAGGTGGTAGACCTACAACGGGCTCGAATATGTCGGAAAATTCACGAATAACGTGGATACGAGAAATAATATCATCCTCATCATCATCATCATCACGAGGATTTAAAGAATATAAGGATGCAATCAAACAGGATTCTGAATCTTTAAGATTAACAAAAATCTGATTAACAGATAGTGGATGTCGGAGATGAATAGTTCGCTCAGGACATAGGATATAGGCTTGATAACGGTTAAGCCAATCCATTCCCAAAATTATTCCAAAGCCTAAGTAACGCATGACATGCAAATCGGCTAGGAAAGAAAAATCACATAAAATAATCTCCACATCTTTACAAAGCAAACTAAGAGTTGCGGATCCACCAACAGGATTCGCAATTTTTAAAGAAGTCATTAATGCAGTAACACTTAAGGAAATAGTGTCTACCAGTTCCTTTGATATAAAAGAATGGGATGCACCCGTATCAAAGAGAACTCTAATAGGTTGATTATGAAATAAAATAATACCATCAAGAATGAAGTGAGAAATACCCTGGCCACGAGATGTGTTGCCGAGATGTGTTGCCAGGGGCTTGAGCCACATTCAACTTTCCTTCCTTCTTGCCTTCACGTTTGAGGCATTGATGTATGTAGTGATCCGGGCTCTTACAATAGCGACAAGATTTGGGCTTAGAGCACTTATTCGCAAAATGATTCCCAGAACCACAGTTGAAGCATCTCGGACCATTTGGAGAAGGAGACTTTGCCGCAAGGGTTGCTTGCTTATCCTTTTTATTGGGATAAGGGCCTTTGAATTTACTGGGCCTCTTTTGGTTGTTATTGAAGTTTGGTTTGGCACCCACAACCTCAACATCACTATCCTTATCTGCCTCTTCAAGTCAAAGAGCTAAATCAATAAGTTGGTCAAATGAAACTTCCAACTTCAGAAGTAATGGCTTCTTAAGATTCTTATTTAAGCCATAAACGAACCTCTGGTTCTTCTTCAATGGGGTGTTGATGTATTCAACCCCATATTTGGAAAGCGACTCAAAGGCTGCGACGTAATCAGTCACAGAGGATTGACCTTGAACAAGGTCTATAAAACGTCGAGCTAAGGTTACTTTCCCAGCTTCTGGTACAAACTTTAACTCGAAGCGTCCCTGAAATTGCTCCCAGGTGAGATCCGCTTCATTAATTTCTGAAATAAGGAGTTCGTACCAGTCCAATGCTCTCTCCTGGAGCATGCTGGAAGCCACCTGAACGCGGTGGAGATCGATAAGGTTCATGCGAGAAAAGATTCGATCGCATGATTTTAACCAAGCCTGGACCTCGATGATAGTTTCCGAACCTTTGAAGGGCTTCCCACCCAAGTTGGTGTAATCGCTGCACAAGCGTGCAAATACCGACTTTGGGTGAGTAGGTTGCGGGTTAGCTCCAGCTGCTTGAGCAATTGTTACTAAATCAAGAAGCTGTTGAGCAGTCATAAAAACTTCATCCTGGGGACCAACACTAGTTGATCCAGTTCTGGGACGGCCTGGTCTAGACATTCTCTTCCTTTAAGAAAGAAAGAAGAGAAGGAAGAAGGTTATTCACCAATGAATATCAAGCAATCTTGATAGATAAAACAAGGAATCATAAAGGAAATAGGATGAATCGGTACGAAGACTCGAATTAATCCTAAGGTACGACTCCTAAGCTGGACTTAGGACGATGATCCTTGTTAAGTTATTCTACATTGTTCCGAAGTTTGGTTCTGATACCAAGCTGTGACGCCCCACCTCAATACCCATGCGAGCCAAGAACACTACGGTGTAGTGCTGTCAACTAGCACGGAGAATAAGGATGTTGAGGAGCGACCATCCATGTAATTGCTTATCACACGGTGGCTATAAATAATTTTCGGAAACAAACATAGAAATAAGCATAACACAAATCAGTCACAGACATCCATATCACAAAGGCGGAAGAGGATATGAATATATAACTAACACATGAAAGTGTACATCAGAGTAGTGGTCAAAAAGATCCACAATAATATAAAAGAATAGCAACACGTGCTATACAAAAGAATACAACTATGAGTCTATATCTCAAGTGTATACAACAAAAACTGCTAATCTAAATAGTTAGCCAAAAGTCAGAGTAGCAAATCCCAAGAGGTAGTCAAGCAGAAGCACCTGTAACATCTCGGTCTGACCCGAGTATTATTTAAGAAAATAATAAACGGATCAGTCTAGCTATAAATATCCGATGACATGATATAAAAATAAAAGATATGGCATAAACATAAAATATCCATACTGACATACTACTATAAGTATGCAAATGATGATCAATAGAAGATCAATCAATATCACAAGAATCTTCTCAAAGATCCAAAGAGGGCATCATACCCTAAACTTGTACTCATAACAAGTCAATGACATAAATTCCAGAAATCAACACAAGAAATCCAGAAATCACAGAAAAAGGGAAAGAGGCCTATCACATGACGGTCCGAAGACCATGGGGAGCTACCCCATATGGGTGAGTCGGAATCACCCAGATGAGGTATAGGCTAACCAAAAAGCAAAAAGGTACGTGTGAGTGGAATCACACAAGTGGTGTCTAGCCTAACCTCGCAACAAAAAGGTATGTGTGAGTGGAATCACACAAATGGTGTCTAGACTAACCTTGCGGACAAAGAGATATGTGTGAGTCGGAATCACACCAATGAGGTCTAGTCTAACCTTGCAAACAAAGAGACATCGCACAATTGCTAGTCTAAATGATAAAATGATCGTCATGATCAACGAGAAGTGTCAATTATACTAAGCTAGTAAATATAAAAGTTTAGCTTCATGTCCCATAAACACTTGCTTAACTTAAATGTTTACGAACAAACTATAAATCTTCACTTAGAAAATTATCACAAGAGGTTCAATCGAACAAGTCCAAGAATTAACCGACGAAGTGAACGCAAGCGTTTCATACCACTTGTTTTACTAAGCCGTTTAATTAGATTTCTCATCCGAGTGAGGCAAAGGTTAGTATATACTAGTAGATTGGAAAAAGGTTTAAGAAAAGAGCTTTGTTATTGAAAATAGAGTTCAAATCATTTTGTTAAAAGAGTTTTGATATTTACTACTAGTATTGAAACCTTCATATTTTAAAGTGACAGATCACAGAAGCGATTGTAGAAACAATCAATCACAAAGATCACATTCGAAGATGTGATAAGAATCCAAGGAAATCAGCTTAGCAAGTTCTATTGAATGTTTTTCAGGTAAGATCCCCTACGGAGGGGGGGGGTCCAGGAGGGTCGCAAGCATAAAATAGGGAGGTTGGGATCGAGCGACTTAAAATAGGCGAACGACCTAGGAGTTTTGAGGCCCAACGACCTAACGGGTTATAAGGCCGTGCGACCTAAAGGGTATAAGGTCATGCGACCTAAGGTGTTAACGAGTTAAGGGGAATAGGCAACCAAGGCCTAACGACCTAACTATTCGTGACCTAAGTGCGCGACCTAATGTGGTCAACGATCTATAGGGAGAAGAGATCACACGACCTAGTGAGGTACACGGTCCAACGACCTAACGGTTTAAAATAGGAGAGCGACATAGGGGGTATACGACCTAAGGTCTTACGACCTAACGACTGTAACGACCTGTATTTTACGTGTCAACATATCGTAAAATAGTTACCATCAAGTCGTTAGTATTGCTTGAGTCGTTTTGAACCTAAGAGGTAGGGTTTACGGCTTAAGGGGTTAGGCCGTGTAATAGCTAGCTCGTGGGTAGCCTAAGTCGTTCGGAGTTGAGTCGTATGGAGGCATGAGTCGTGACCGACTTAGTGCTTAGGTCGTGTGGAAGATTGGGTCGTGTTGCCGAGTTAACGGCTTAGGGGATTAGCCGACTTAAGGTGTTTGCCGGCTTAAGGTAGTTAGCGGGTTAAGGAGATGAGTCGTGACCGACCTATAGGAAGTAACGACCTAGTGGATGGTATGTGTTGTAGTTAGGTCGCTGAGTCGTGTGAACGACTTAGTGATAGGTCGTGGCTTCGTTGAGTCGTTGGGTCGGTTTAGTGTTAGGTCGTGAACGACCTAAGGCTTGAGTCGTGTGTGTTTTAGGTCGTCTCATAGTTAAGTCGTGCCTGTGTTGAGTCGTAACTCGTGAAGTTGTTAAGTCGTTCCCTGATGAGTCGTAGGTCGTAACTCGCGCGCAGTTGGGTTGAGTCGCGCATAGGTTAAGTCACTATGCCGTATGATGGTTAGGTCGCATGAGTCGTTGGGTCGGCAGCTATGCTTAGGTCGTAGGTCAGCCATAGTTAGGTCGTGAGCGACCTAAAAGCGAGCGACCTAAGGGGGCGTTCTGCCTATAAATAGAGGGGTTTGGTTCACTTTTTGGCACCGGATTTTGAAGCGACGAAGTGCTGCCATTTTGAGAGCTCGACTACAACACTTCTTCACTTCTTTTCGCCCACTCTAATCTAGTGATTCCTTCCATCTAAATTGAAGATCAAATCGAAGATCCAAGAGCCAAAGTTGAAGATCTTCATCCAACAAAGAGTGATTTCATCGATTGAAGTGAGATTTTGCCGGATCAAGCTTAGATCTTTGCTGTCCAGATCTGGAGTTGGGTGTTTGTGAGGTGTTTAGGTGATTCGGTGAGTGGTAGTTATCTCTCACACGGACCCAAGGGAGTATATTGGATTGGTGGCTTGTTTATGTGTTAAAGATAGTGATTTCTTGCATTTTCCCTAAGTATGCATGTAGATCCATCATCTATGAAGTTTTGACACCTATTTTACTACATGTTAACTTATGCAAGTTTATTCATCAAGTTGTAGAGACATTTGCCTATTATTCATGCTTATTAGATTTGGACACTTTAATTACCAAATTGCCATTTCCTTGTATGATTGCTTATTAAACCTTGTTTGAATATTTGATTGCTTGCATTAATGATTGTCTTGATTGATTGTTTAGAGTTAGTTGATTTATGGTTGGATCTAGACAAGTATGGTCGAAAATGGTTCGAAAGCTAAGGGAGAGGCTAAGGGATGAGAAAAGCTGCTCGTGGCATATGTAGCGGATGTTGAAGCTCATATGGACGGATATGATGACGATGTTGTGATGGAGCTTTGCTATGTTAAGATGAGGCGAAGCATGATGTGATGTAGCCTTGGCATAATCCAGACGGGATCATTCCAAGCATGTTGATAACTCGAGGGATGGTTCGAATTGGTTGATAATGGATTGCTCGAGAAGTAGCTTGGGCTAGTATGAGAATAGTCGTCGAGGAGGATGACTAGGAAGCTTGGATTTTCATTGTTGTTGAAGGTTTTAGTAAATTCAAAGCAAGAGTACATGGGATGCCCAAACGACTACAGGTAGGTGGTTGGGACACCCAAAAGACTACAGGTAGGTGGTCGAGTACTCTGGGCAGAGTAGGTAAGTCCTAGGCACGGGTCACGATGACGTGCGGAGTTTATCTAGAACCGGGGTTACCATTAGCCCTTGACAGGCGGTCATTCAACTAACGGTGAATTCGAAGCAATGATAACAGTAATAGCCAGAGTCATGAATGTTTGGCTGTATCGTCATTCGGCCTCGAGAGCGGTGTTTTCGGAGTGCTTATCTGATCTTGGTTTAGGCCTTGGGGGTTTGTACTTGGAAAAACATCGACCTTGACTCGAGTGATAATTTCTTTACTTAAATTGTCTGCTTTGCTATGCTTGTTTATGCTTATTGGGTCTGGGGGCTATCACTGTAGAATGAGGTGGAGTGGGATGGTTGAGTTCCTATTCCTTTTATCCTTTATGCTCTTTTGGTATGTTTGATAGTTAATTTACTGCTCACTAAGACTGTTGTCTGACTCAAGGTTTTATGTTCAACTCTTATTACCTTGGGCTGTTCATCCATGTTGGGATGGGCAGACTAGGTAGCAGGTGACAGGTGCTGTTCTTGGCTACCAACGCTGTTGATGACGAAGACGAGCTGGAGGCTTTTGCATATTGTTTTCTTACTATATGTACTGGATGTTCCGCTGTTTGTTTGATACTCTGAGTGTTATGTAGTGAGGCTTGATGTATTGACTATTCAGATGATTGTATAAAACTATTATGAGTTTATATGATGAGACTTTTGTTCTATAGAGCTTCACTATGTATATTTTCTATTGTATTTTGTCCATGCGCTGTGAGTAATACGATAAATTCCACTGTTTAATCTTACCCTGGCTATCGTCCATGGCTGCCTGGCACACCTTTCAGCGCACCATTCTCTACTCTCGTGCCAGAGTCATGGGCGGTCGTCACATTTGGTATCAGAGCTTTGGTTAATCGATTTTAGCCAACGCTCGCTGACGTAACTACGTAAGAAAGACGTAATTGTATTTTGATGGATGATTACTATATATAATATAGTAGCTTAGAAGGATTTGGACTCCTTATGTAGTTGTTTCTCAAGGTGTTCTGAAATCATTCCTTTTTGTAGATGTTAAGGATGAGTCGAAGTGAGAGACAAGCTGCTAGGGAAAGCCGTGCTGCTGGGGGAGCTACTGATTATGCTGCTATGTTTGAGGCTATGATGACTTCGATCATGAGAAGGATACCAGCCTCGGGGTCATCAGTAGATGTTGGAGTTCAAGTTCAAGCTCCAAGACCAGTGGATTTTGCTAAGTTTTGCAAGGACTATACCGCTCTTGGAGGGAAGGTTTTCTTGGGGACAGAATCAACCGTTGAAGTTCAAAGGTGGATTGATGCTTGTAGAAGGATCTTTGGTGACTTGGGAATTGAGGATGCAACTAAGAGGAGGCTTGCATCAAGACAGCTTCAGGGAAGAGCTGCGGATTGGTGGGGTTCTATCACCATTGATACCCCAGAGGAAGAGATTACTTGGGACCAATTCCAAGTTAGATTTGAAGCTAAGTTCATTTCTACGGCTCAGAAATCTGTTCTGTTTAAGAAGTTTGTGGAGCTCAAGCAAGGTGGGAGACCAGTTCTTGAGTATGTTTCTGAGTTTGAAGCTTTGTCCAAGTATGCTCGGTCGTATATTGATTCTCCCTATCAGAAGAATGAGAAGTTTGTGACAGGCTTGGACACTTATCTTGGGAGGCAGTTAGTGGATCATCTGGACGATACATTTGAGAAGCTTGTGGAGAAAGCTCTCAGGCACGAGAGTTTGTTTCCTAAGGAAGGGTCTGTTGTTGCTGTGACCAAGGAAGAGTCCAAACCACAGCAGGGTGGAAACAAGAAGAGGAAGCAACAACAATGGAAGGGTAAGAATGGCCAGAAGAAGCCAAAGGGCGAAGTGACCTGCTACAACTGCCAGCAGAAGGGCCATCTCTCCAAAGATTGTAGGAATCCCAAGGTGCCGGGAAAGTGTTACAACTGTGATAAGCTGGGACATATCAAGAAGGACTGTCCAGAACCGAGGAAAGATAAGCAGATTGTGCAAGCTTATGCTTTGGGGGCTGTTCCATCATCTTCGAAAGCTCCTACTGCAGAAGAAAAGGGGAAGAGTGTGGTGGTTCAAGGTACTCTTTCCATTTGTGGTGTTCCAGTTAGAGTGTTGTTTGATACTGGAGCGTCGCATTCATTTGTTTGTAATGATCTGGTAGACCGGTTGGGTTTGGAACCGGATATTGTTGATAGACCATTGGTTGTGACTAATCCAGTAGGGGGTTCGTCATGTTTGTGTATGGTATGTCGTGGTCTAGTTGTATCGAGTCATGATTGCTCTTTTGTTTGTGATTGCTTTGTTCTGAACTTTGCGGGGTTCGGAATTATTTTGGGTATGGACTGGCTTAGTAAGTATGTGGCAAGGATTGATTGTGAGAAACTGGAGGTGACAGTCGGGAATGTGGAAGGGCAAAAGGTTGTGATACGATGTAAGCATGAAGAAGGCGTCTTCATGAGCTTCATGTATTCGCTGGTTGTTCCACGGGATGGACTGTCATCGATGCCGGTTGTGAATGGATTTGAGGACGTCTTTGACGAGGTCAAAGGGTTACCGCCGCATAGGGAGATCGAGTTTCGTATCGATCTAGTTGAGGGAGCCAGACCTGTTGTGATGCCTCTTAGGTGGATGGCGCCTAGAGAACAACAAGAGCTGAAGGTGCAAGTTGATGACCTTTTACGGAAAGGATTCATACGGCGTAGCGTGTCCGAATGGGGTGCACCAGTTGTGTTCGCAACCAAAGCGGATGGATCGTTGAGGTTGTGTGTGGATTATCGTGAGGTGAATAAAGTGACTAGGAAGAACAAGTATCCATTGCCGAGAATAGATGACTTGTTTGATCAGCTTCACGAAGCTAGGGTGTTTTCTCAGATGGATTTGGCAACGGGATTTCACCAGTTGAGAGTGGCTAAGGATAGTGTGCCGAAGACTGCTTTTAGGACACCATCCGGTTTTTATGAGTGGCTGGTAATGCCGTTTGGATTGACCAATGCACCAGCATATTTTGTGGATCTTATGAATAGAGTATTCAGAGATCAGTTGAACAAGTTCGTACTTGTGTTCGTGGATGATATTCTGATTTATTCCAGAACTGAAGAAGAGCATAAGACGCACTTGCGTATTGTTTTGGAAATCTTGCGGAAACATCAGCTGAGGGCTAAGTTTTCGAAGTGTCACTTCTGGAAGAGTGAAGTGAGGTTCTTAGGCCATGTTATTTCTGGAAATGGAATAGCGGTTGATCCCGCTAAGGTAGCAGTAATCCAGGATTGGGTTAGACCTAAGAATGCATATGATGTGAGAAGTTTTCTTGGATTAGCAGGATATTATCGTCGGTTTATCAAAGACTTTTCCAAGATAGCTGCACCGTTAACAGGATTGACGAAAAAGAACCAAGTGTTCAGATGGGATGCTAAGTGTGAGCAAGCTTTCGGAATCCTGAAAGAGCGACTGACAAGTGCTCCTGTTTTGACTATTCCAAGTGGGAATGATGAGATGGTGGTTTACACCGATGCATGTGGTACTGGACTTGGAGCAGTGCTAATGCAGAAGGATAAAGTTGTTGCGTATGCAAGTCGACAACTGAAGCCGCATGAAAGGAATTACCCGACTCATGATTTGGAGTTAGCGGCGATTGTATTTGCTCTGAAGATGTGGAGACATTATCTATTGGGAGTTCGATTCGAATTGTTTACGGATCATAAGTCGTTGAAGTATCTATTCTCCCAAAAGGATTTGAATCTTCGGCAGCAACGATGGCTAGAGTTTTTAGCATCGTATGATTTTGGTATAGCCTATACTCCGGGAAAAGGCAACGCAGTGGCCGATGCGTTAAGTCGAAGACATGCAGGATTGGGAGCCATGTTTTCGGAATGGAAGAATCTTGAGTATTTGGCTGGATTTGACTTCAGACCTAGACGTGAATTGGAACCTGGGATGTTGGCAAACTTATCAATAAGACCTACTCTTGTGGAAAGAATTGGCGAGAGCCAAAAGCGAGACGATAAGCTTGTCAAGATTATCCGTGATTTGGAATCTGGATTGGATCCAGAAAAGGATAAAGGATTCGAGGTCGATCAAGAGGGTTGGCTTCGGAAGCAAGGACGACTAGTTGTTCCCGATATAGATGGATTGAGAGATGAAGTTCTGAGGGAAAGTCATCACTCGAAGTTGACAATTCATCCAGGTGGAAATAAGATGTATCGGGATATGAAAAGGACTTACTACTGGGAAGGTATGAAGAAGGATGTTGGAAATTTTATTTCCAAATGTATGAACTACCAGTTGGTAAAAGCCGAGCAGAAGAAGCCCAATGGATTGCTTCATCCATTAGAGGTTCCTACATGGAAGTGGGAGCAGATATCGATGGATTTTATTGATGGTCTACCTAGAACCAGGGCAGGAAATGAAGGGATTTGGGTCATCGTAGATCGTTTGAGTAAGAGTGCAAGATTCATTCCTGTTCGATCAACTAGGACTGCATCGAAGTTGGCTGAGTTGTATGTTA
The DNA here is from genome assembly GCA_030765085.1 of Allium cepa. NCBI lineage: Eukaryota > Viridiplantae > Streptophyta > Magnoliopsida > Asparagales > Amaryllidaceae > Allium > Allium cepa. The sequence continues at coordinate 464,322,235 of CM060931.1, read as the reverse complement.
AGTGGATAATTCGATTACATGGTATTCCGAAGAGTATAGTGAGCGATCGAGACCCATTGTTCACTAGTGGATTTTGGAAGAGCTTCCAAGAAGTTTTGAGAACCGAGTTGTGTTTGAGTACAGCTTATCACCCCCAAACAGATGGTCAGACCGAGAGAGTCAACCGAGTTTTCGAAGATCTCTTGAGAGCTTGTGTTTTGGATTTCGGAGGATCATGGGAATATCATCTCCATTTGGTGGAATTTGCATATAATAACAGTTACCAGTCAAGTATTGGTATGGCACCGTATGAAGCACTGTATGGAAGACCGTGTAACTCTCCGACATGTTGGTTAGAAACTGGAGAAAAGCTGATACTTGGGCCAGAAATGATTCGTCAGACTACGGAGTGTATAGAGATCATTCGGCGACGAATGATGGCAGCCCAAGACCGTCAGAAAAGTTATGCCGATAATCGTCGTAAGGATTTGGAATTCGACATAGGCGATATGGTTTTTGTGAAGATTTCTCCACTGAAGAATGTTATTCGATTCGGGAAGAAAGAGAAATTGACTCCGAGATTTGTTGAACCATTCCCGATTATCGAGCGAATTGGAAAGCTCGCTTATAGATTGGAGTTACCGAAAAAGATGGCGGGTGTGCACAATGTTTTTCATGTATCTTATCTACGGAAGTATGTGCATGACTCGAATACGGTGGTTTCTGCTGATAGCTGTGAAGATTTAGAAGTTGATCCAGTTGTTACGAGACCTCGTAAGCCACTTCGTGTTGTTGGAACCGACACGAAACAGCTTAGGAGGAAGACAGTTACGTTGCTCAAGATACAATGGAGTGATGATGTTAACGACTGTACATGGGAGGAGGAAGAGAGGATGAAGGCAGCTCATCCTGAACTCTTCGAGGTATGGCCCTAAGGTGTCGTGACATCTCACGAATTTGTAACTTGTTCTAAGTCTTAGAATTCTGCATGCTAGGCTAGTAATTGGATGCATGGTTTGTTGATTGCTGTGGATGGTAGGCATGCAGAATAATTTTTGATTGCTCTTGTTTGTTTGGAATTTCGGGGACGAAATTCCTAAGGGGGAGAGAATGTAACGACCCGTATTTTACGTGTCGACATATCGTAAAATAGTTACCATCAAGTCGTTAGTATTGCTTGAGTCGTTTTGAACCTAAGAGGTAGGGTTTACGGCTTAAGGGGTTAGGCCGTGTAATAGCTAGCTCGTGGGTAGCCTAAGTCGTTCGGAGTTGAGTCGTATGGAGGCATGAGTCGTGACCGACTTAGTGCTTAGGTCGTGTGGAAGCTTGGGTCGTGTTGCCGAGTTAACGGCTTAGGGGATTAGCCGACTTAAGGTGTTTGCCGGCTTAAGGTAGTTAGCGGGTTAAGGAGATGAGTCATGTCCGACCTATAGGAAGTAACGACCTAGTGGATGGTATGTGTTGTAGTTAGGTCGCTGAGTCGTGTGAACGACTTAGTGATAGGTCGTGGCTTCGTTGAGTCGTTGGGTCGGTTTAGTGTTAGGTCGTGAACGACCTAAGGCTTGAGTCGTGTGTGTTTTAGGTCGTCTCATAGTTAAGTCGTGCCTGTGTTGAGTCGTAACTCGTGAAGTTGTTAAGTCGTTCCCTGATGAGTCGTAGGTCGTAACTCGCGCGCGGTTGGGTTGAGTCGCGCATAGGTTAAGTCGCTATGCCGTATGATGGTTAGGTCGCATGAGTCGTTGGGTCGGCAGCTATGCTTAGGTCGTAGGTCGGCCATAGTTAGGTCGTGAGCGACCTAAAAGCGAGCGACCTAAGGGGGCGTTCTGCCTATAAATAGAGGGGTTTGGTTCACTTTTTGGCACCGGATTTTGAAGCGACGAAGTGCTGCCATTTTGAGATCTCGACTACAACACTTCTTCACTTCTTTTCTCCACTCTAATCTAGTGATTCCTTCCATCTAAATTGAAGATCAAATCGAAGATTCAAGAGCCAAAGTTGAAGATCTTCATCCAACAAAGAGAGATTTCATCGATTGAAGTGAGATTTTACCGGATCAAGCTTAGATCTTTGCTGTCCAGATCTGGAGTTGGGTGTTTTTGAGGTGTTTAGGTGATTCGGTGAGTGGTAGTTATCTCTCACACAGACCCAAGGGAGTATATTGGATTGGTGGCTTGTTTATGTGTTAAAGATAGTGATTTCTTGCATTTTCCCTAAGTATGCATGTAGATCCATCATCTATGAAGTTTTGACACCTATTTTACTACATGTTAACTTATGCAAGTTTATTCATCAAGTTGTAGAGACATTTGCCTATTATTCATGCTTATTAGATTTGGACACTTTAATTACCAAATTGCCATTTCCTTGTATGATTGCTTATTAAACCTTGTTTGAATATTTGATTGCTTGCATTAATGATTGTCTTGATTGATTGTTTAGAGTTAGTTGATTTATGGTTGGATCTAGACAAGTATGGTCGAAAATGGTTCGAAAGCTAAGGGAGAGGCTAAGGGATGAGAAAAGCTGCTCGTGGCATATGTAGCGGATGTTGAAGCTCATATGGACGGATATGATGACGATGTTGTGATGGAGCTTTGCTATGTTAAGATGAGGCGAAGCATGATGTGATGTAGCCTTGGCATAATCCAGACGGGATCATTCCAAGCATGTTGATAACTCGAGGGATGGTTCGAGTTGGTTGATAATGGATTGCTCGAGAAGTAGCTTGGGCTAGTATGAGAATAGTCGTCGAGGAGGATGACTAGGAAGCTTGGATTTCATTGTTGTTGAAGGTTCTAGTAAATTCAAAGCAAGAGTACATGAGATGCCCAAACGACTACAGGTAGGTGGTCGGGACACCCAAAAGACTACAGGTAGGTGGTCGAGTACTCTGGGCAGAGTAGATAAGTCCTAGGCACGGGTCACGATGACGTGCGGAGTTTATCTAGAACCGGGGTTACCATTAGCCCTTGACAGGCTGTCATTCAACTAACGGTGAATTCGAAGAAATGATAACAGTAATAGCCAGAGTCATGGATGTTTGGCTGTATCGTCATTCGGCCTCGAGAGCAGTGTTTTCGGAGTGCTTATCTGATCTTGGTTTAGGCCTTGGGGGTTTGTACTTGGAAAAACATCGACCTTGACTCGAGTGATAATTTCTTTACTTAAATTGTCTGCTTTGCTATGCTTGTTTATGCTTATTGGGTATGGGGGCTATCACTGTGGAATGAGGTGGAGTGGGATGGTTGAGTTCCTATTCCTTTTATCCTTTATGCTCTTTTGGTATGTTTGATAGTTAATTTACTGCTCACTAAGACTGTTGTCTGACTCAAGGTTTTATGTTCAACTCTTATTACCTTGGGCTGTTCATCCATGTTGGGATGGGCAGACTAGGTAGCAGGTGACAGGTGCTGTTCTTGGCTACCAACGCTGTTGATGACGAAGACGAGCTGGAGGCTTTTGCATATTATTTTCTTACTATATGTACTGGATGTTCCGCTGTTTGTTTGATACTCTGAGTGTTATGTAGTGAGGCTTGATGTATTGACTATTCAGATGATTGTATAAAACTATTATGAGTTTATATGATGAGACTTTTGTTCTATAGAGCTTCACTATGTATATTTTCTATTGTATTTTGTCCATGCGCTGTGAGTAATACGATAGATTCCACTGTTTAATCTTACCCTGGCTATCGTCCATGGCTGCCTGGCACACCTTTCAGCGCACCATTCTCTACTTTCGTGCCAGAGTCATGGGCGGTCGTCACAACGACCTACGGTCTAAACAAGGTCACGCGACCTAAGGCCAGCAACGACCTAATGTGGGACGACCTAAGGTCCAGCGACCTATCGGTACTTAAGGAGGTCCAACGACCTAAGGTTATGCGACCTAAAAACCCGCGACCTAAGGGTCGAACGACCTAAATGGTCCAACGACCTAGCACTAAACAAGGCTGAGCGATCTAAGGGTACCCGCGACCTAGAGGTCAAGCGACCTAGGGATGAAATGGCCAGAGGATAAAGGCGAGCGGCCTACGACCTAACTCCCCATGACCTACGACCTAAAAGCCAAACGACCCACGGTATTAACTCGCGAGCGACCTAACAAGTTAACTTGCGAGCGACCTAACTTCGAAGTGCCAATATTTCCAGAATGACCTAAAGCCCAGCGACCTACGACCCAGCGACCTTGCGACCTATCACCGAACGAGTCAAGTGGCCAGAACGAGCTAAGTGCAGGAAATTTCCAAAAATGCTAAAAATTGGAGTTTTTCGCCAATCCAATCCAAACCAAAGGCAAATGTGCATGCAAAAGTGATAGGAAATCATTCCCAACAGTCTAATATAGTTATAGACTAGATTTGTGAGATAAAAATCTCACCTTTGCACCAAATTTATGAAGAAAAGCTTGAAAGCAATGGAGAAGTAATCACAAGCTTGAATCCAATATCTTCTTCTTGAATTTGGAATCGAATGTTGGATTTGCAAGAGAATTTGAGCTTGGAATATTAATTTCCCCTTCCACTCACCATTAATGCTAAAGCTTGGTTGTTAGGAAATTTATGAAGAGTGAGGAGAAGGAGACAAGTGGGTTTGAGTTATAATGGCTAAACTAACCCAAAGTCCAAAGCGGGAAAAGTAAGTGAAATTCCACTACTCCAAACCTATCAATGTTTATACTTAAAAAAATTGTAAACGACATTTCGAACTCAATGGAAGTGGTCTCAAGTTCTAATTTGACCGTTTGCAAAAGGTAGCTTTTTGGACCAATATCCGATTAACGACAAAATATTTAAATAAAATATTTAAATATAAAATCGATAAATATGTGGGTTGTTACAATTTATTTTTAAAACAAATTACCCATTCCTCTATAAATTTCCATCATGAAATTTATACTTCCAAAATATCCACTGATATCTTAATTTACTTTATAAACCCAGTTTATAAAGTCCCATAGTCTTATTGCTTTAAAATCACAGTTTTCAAATACTTTATCAATTTCCAAATTGATTTTCAGATTTTACTCCATTTAAAAATAAATTCTTTTACTTACTCTATTTTTATTTCAAAACCCAATAACTTTAGATTTTACTTCTTAAATTTTGATTTAAAATCTTATTTAACGGAAATTACCAATTTCATACTTTTCCAAATTCCTTCTCTATCCTTTCCAAAAGATTTAAACCTTGAATTTTAAAATAAATTCTTTATTTCTTTAAATAATATTACTTATGTTTTAAAATTCATTATTCCCCTTTTTATTCAAAATCTCCTTTCCCATACTCAGAATTTATTTATTTGAATTTAAAAATTCACTTTTATCTTCTTTCTTTTTTCCCTTCAATTTATCCTAAATTCTCTAAAATCATTTTACTTACAAATTTTCTCTTTTAATCTTCTTTTCAAAAATCAAATCTATATATTTTTGGTAACTCCGTATACCTAAATATATTCAATCACACCATAGCATCCATTATTTCCAATTACCATTGCAATCTATCACATATTATTCGATAAATCATAACTCAGAATAGTTAAACAAATCAAAATATTTTGAGCAATCCTGTTGGATCCCTCCAACCTGTTTCCCTGCATCCACAGATGTTAGCACAATATAAAATACCGATTCTACTTCGAGGTGGAATATCGCGGTATATGGGATTAAATAATATCATCCGCTATTATGCGGTGCATAGGGTCTCATCCTCTATATAATGCGGGAAATCAATCACTCCAATATACTATATACCACTATATAATATACCACATCCAGTCAATTCAATTATTCAATCAATTATTTAAACTTAACCATTTAAATTTAAATAACCCAGATGAGTGAGATTAATTCACTTTTGCTTTGTTTGCAATCCAATTCAAACCGGCTTGTTTTCTTCATGTTTTCAGACCTGGAGTCAACATTGTAAGGTTTGTTAATATTTGAATCGATTGAACAATTAATTACTATTTATTTACTTTAAGTTAATAATTTGGTTTTAACTTAATATTTTATTAACTAAAAATTCTAATCTTAACTAATAATTAAATTTTAAACAAGTTTCTTTCTTTTAAAAAAAATCTTATAGTAACTAAAATAATTAAATGAATTAATTAAACCATCTTTCACTAAATCCATTATTTAAACTAAACTTGCAGATTAAAATAGGTATATGACTGTTTATATTTCTTATGAAGCTACATATATGCTTATGAGAATGTTTTATATAGGTCATAAAAACTAAGTTATATATATTCAAAATCTTATGTGTATGTATATATATACACATATATTTACCGTTTCACTTATCTATATTAACTTAAAATTTAAAAACTGCTTAACGAGTCCAAATTCTTTTACTGTAAAAACTTCTTCTTTAATGTACATGTGTGTATATATATATATATTACTAAATCAAAAACATAAATTTATGTTTATATTGTTTTTCTATTTAACATATATAAAAAAATACTAAATTTATTATGAAATAGAAAAAGACTGGATATGCCTCTCTGCAAAAACTCAAACTCAGTCTACCATAACCAAGCCTTAAATGCTTCAACGAGCTCGAATGCTCTACCCATAGACAACACGCAACTCTCTGTTTCAGCCTTAACCATTCAATTTTAATACTTAAAAATATTTATAAACTTATGATCTTTCAAATTCTATCATGTTTTGTTTGGATATCACAATCTATAGAGAATTGGAGGGAGAGTTTTGAATTTTTTTTTGAAAACAGGTTTGAAAACTTATAAACCTGGAACAGAACTCATGTTCTTGTTTTCCAGACGTGCACATATCATATTCTCCTATATATATACAAAATTGTATACATGCAAACAATTTTCAACATTTCTTCAAGCATGATTTCAAACAATAAGTTAAAATCTAGGTTTTAAAAGAATTTACTCACCTGTTACTTTTTGAAACAGAGAACTTTTGGAAAGCCTAGAAATTGATTTTGAAAACAGGAAAATTGTTTTGATTTTTGAATTTTGATCTTGAAAACTTTTACTTGTTGAATCTGCTTTGATGTTGATTTTTTTGTTTTGATTTTATTGGGTTTGAAGCTTGATATTTATGAGTTGATCTTTGCTTATTTGAAATTTGTTTACAGACTTGAGCTTTGAATCTTTTTTTCTTTGATTGCTTCATATTTTTGATTTTTATGAAAGAGGTTGTTTCGTTTTCTTTTGTTCTGATTTTCTTTATTTCTTTCTCTGGCTTGAGTTTTACAGGCTTAGGTTTTGAAAATGAAGATAAGAAGAAATGAGAGAGAGGAGAGTAGAGAGATTATATAACCTTGTTTTCTTTTGTCATTATTTTTTTTAAAATAAAAGATAATTATGACACTTGTATAATTTTAATGATAAAATCATTACACATGTAAATTCATGTGTTAAAAATTAAACACTTGTCTAGTTTCACATTATAATGTTACACTTGTTAATCTATATACCTTAATGGCTTACAATTGTATTTTGCATGAGAATAGGGTTTTTATATTTTATTTTTATTATCATTCTTTTGTTTATGTGTTACTTACATATATATATATATATATATATATATATATGTATGTATTATTAATTTATATTTATCCGTTTCCTTTATTAATATTTATATAACCTTTTAGAGAAAATAATTTGAAACAAATTTTTATACATAAATGAATAATCACACACACACACACATATATATATTTAAATCCAATTTCATTTTAAGATATTATATTTTGGAATTTCAAAATCAAATTCTATTTTACAATCCATCTCATATATATATAAATAAACACAATTTTTATTTGTTTTGGAAGATCCCAAATTAATTCACAAATAAATCCAAATTTTTATATTAATTACTAAATATATATTGGGCTTAAAAATGGGATGTTACAATTTAATAAAACCAATTTTAAAATATCGTATACTTGAAAACTAACAACTTTTGTTTTGAAATCAAAGTTTAAAATTACATAGGTTTTTAGTTAAAGATTTCCAAAGTTTGGGGTTCAATTATTTTCAACTAGAAGCATAGATAGAGACTTTTTGATGAAGTACAATATCTTATTTTTGTTTCAGGTGTACTACCCATGTTAACGATCATATGCATATTCATACATATCCAACAATCACATATATTCTACATAGATCAACTATATCCATATACAATATACACAGTTATGTTAACCAACAAGAGGAAGAAAAATGTTTACTCACCTTTGAACAGAGCAGTATTTTTGAAAACGAAATATGCTATTAGCTATTTGGTTTTGATCCTCTCTGTATAGTTGAGTTATTTTGATTTCTTTTAAGTTGTAATAGCAGTTGGTATTTCTTTTGTTTATTACCTTGCTGGAATGGAAAAAAATGAACAAGGGTAGAGGTATTTATAATGGATAAGAATAGGTCGTAGCCTCTTATCAGGTATAGTAAATTTATTTTTATCCTTCTTTTTTTCTTTTGTATTTTCTTTGATCTGAGGTTTTTATGACCTGATTTGAAAATTTGGAAAAGGGATTTGATAATTTGAAAGGTGGATTAGATATAATATATGCTTGAGAGAATGTGCTTTTGATGCTACGTCCCCTTGTGTGTTTACATGTATATCTATATCCTTAAATATATACATATATACATACTACATATATATGTTTACAAAAATAGTTTTTGTCTTGTTTTATATTATATAAACGAGTATGGTGGCACGTCCGTTGGACGTGTGCAAAGAAGGAAGTGTGAAAATTTTGACACACGTCTGCTTCTGGAAATGTACTGAACATAGGCGCCGTAGTAAATCACTTTTCTTGTAAAAAAACTCTCTAATTACACAAATGATGTTACAATGAAAGCAGAAATATTACATATTGCTGTAAATACCTGCATCTTAAAACATCAATATATTGAAATCAAACTCCTTACATTATTGAACATAGTTCATTAAAATGCATACGATTAAATCATACAACTTGAACCTACATTTTTAGAAATCTCAAAGAATTACAATTCAATATAACCACAGTAGCATCATCTGTCTTTTTGTCGCCGGTAATAAAACCATCGAAAGAAAAAAAAGGTTCTACCTATAAGGCAACAACAGGCTGCTGCAATGCAGCGGCCCCAACTTGCTCAAGCTGTTGCAATATGCAGTAGCAGTAAAATAATGGTTAGGCTGCATACGTATTACAGAGAATTTGAGGCTATACGGAACAATAGCAATTACATTAGCTTGCACGGTAAGGAAATAATAAACCTTGACTCAGAAAATGAGTATAATTTACATTTTCGTATTGCACAGTAAAAAATATATGCTGAAAGCATTAGGCACGTTCATTAGATGCGTGCAAAGAAAATCAGAAGCAAATTCCTTTATTGTGAATAATGTTCATATGCATAAATAATGCTTAACACACATAAATACATGAACTAATTTCTTTTTATGTTAAATAGTGTGAACAAATGAGCACAAAACTTGTTATTGTATTTTCAAGCATCAATTTGGTTTCTGTGTAAACATTGAATGGGAAAAGTATATTATGAGACTTAAATTTTATTTGCCTCTAATGCGACTTTTCATTATCGATAAACTGTGAAGATGTTGAGATGACTTATGACCATTTCATTCTTCATACTATAGAAAATTTCAGTAATTATGAACACACTAAAATAAGAAGCTGATTATGATTTACTTGTGGCCATTTAAAAATAAATAGCAACTAAAGTCTTATGCAATACAATTGCATAGTTTTCTAATCGACCAACCTTAACACCTCTTGTATATTGTTGTCTTTGGGGTTTTACAAATTGTTTTAATAGAGTCTGTCTTCATTTTTATCGATGTAGTTATACATATATATAGTTCGATCAAACTGGTGAAACAAATTGTAGACCAAATTTTGATGAAGCTATTTCTTTTTAAAGAGAAAATGAGCAACCATCCATTCTTCCCCATTGTTATAGGCGAAGAGCTCTGCTACTGAAATGAAAAACGTTCTCCAGTAAGCAGTCCACCTTGTAGCTGAATCTTTACCATAAGTTGACACCATTATTGATCTAACAGCGTTCCGGTTTTTATCCATTCTTAACAGCCATTCCTCACTGCAATTGAACTAAATGCTTAGCTAAGTTTACATACAGTACCCGCTATTATTTATTATTTTTCAATCCACGACAAACTTTAATTTTTTTATCAAGAGATGGACAAATAAAGAATGTGACTGTAACTGTAAAAGTTAGTGGATGTTTCTCAAGTTTGTTGAAGAAACATTACAAAGATCTTTCACTTATTATAAGGAAAAACTTTCATCAACTTCTGCCAAATGAAGCCTTTTTTAACTCCAGCGAAGGCCCTCTTCCTTATTTACTTATGAACATTAGAAAATTTTATGAGTTAATTCCAACATTTCAATGGTAAATATGCACCTGTTCATTTCCTGCTTTCCAGTACGCATGCACGTGCGCTGGACATGTGCTTAGAAAAACGTGATCAAATCTGGTAATGATATTCAATTGGATCTTCACTGCCTTATCTTTGATGCATTGCTTCAATGGTGAAGCATTTCAGTAAAGACATACAAACTGTTTGAATCAAGTGGCTAGCTCCAATGTGTAAAATTTGATTCACACATACATATGTATAAGGTTTAACAGTAAAGCACATTATAGATTCACAGACAAGTATATAGTTTAACAGCAATGCAAAATATTGTTTGAGTAATTTACATGTATGCCAAATGAAATGGTAGTCATCTAGTAAATATAAGTTGTTCCAATGCTCCAGCATCCAGCAGGTAATTTATCATTGCTTATTTGTTATGTACCCATTCGTTTGCCCTTGGTAAGCTCACTCATTTCTCTGCAATGTTTAAACTATCATAATTCAGAACCAATAAACACAAACCAAATAAAACAACAAATTACTGCAGATGCAACAGTTGGAATGGCCTATGCCTTTGTAGTTTTATGGTGGTATTCTTTTGTATTTATGTATTTCATCAAACGAAACTCCCACCATTACATTATTACCCTACAGGAAGATGCCATAGCTCTTGTGTAATTTTTCTAAGTATAAACAATTACACATGCAACACAAATTTTCGCCCTACTAAAACATTAGGTTACCAAATATCATCGTACTACTATTTAGATTGCCTTCAACTACACCTTAAATGGTTCTAAAATTTAGCAAACAAAAGGAACTAAAAATATAAATAAGATATAAAATAAATGGACCTCTTGTAACAAAAAGAGCCGATAGCAACAGTCGTGTCTTTCCCTCCACCAATTAATTCTCTCCCATCCAAAGTTGATAACTATTAATGAATAATTGTGATGTAGCTTGTGAAACAAAGACAGGAAGACTGGGATAAAGGATATTCATTCCAAATGGTCAACATTATCTTCAATATCGAATAACCAACTGCACTTTTTGAGAGGAGTGGTTTAGTGACAATAAACATTATAAAAAAATCAACTGAAAAGGTAAATAGTAATAAACCTAGCCATACAACTCCCTCCAAATCTGTTAGTTTGCTCCATAGCTCTCCAATCTTACTTATGTCTCGGTCCTTAAGCTTCAACAAATACTTACGTCGGCCTAAAAATCAAAAATTTAACCTGTAGAATTTAATATATGTAGAATATAGTTTGGCAACTTTCAACTACAATATTATTTGAGTTTTCACACAGTAAAGAATCCAAATAATCATAAAATTAAAGTGCCTGGATTCAACAATCCAAACCACAAAATAAAACAACCCAAAACAATCCATTGCATTTTTAGATCTAGAGTATAGAAAAATAAAATTTGACATTTGAATAAAAAAGGCATCGCTACTCTCTGTTGTTAATAACAACCAAGAGCATTTCGCTGGAAACAAAATTAATTACCATTACTACTACTAAAGTATAAGAAACAAATGATAAGAAGTAAAGGGAAATTATCCCTTTTAAAATCTCAATTTGTTGAGCTAATGTAGTACACCAATAGATGTGCACAGTAGCTGAGAAACACATTAGATGCAGATCATTGAGAAATTGAAGACCAAAACTAAAAGAATGCATCAATTCAAATTAAAATAAGCAAGTACTAATCTTTGGTGGTCTAGATCTGATATTAATCAAAATGAGTACCTGTAAATAAACCCTTGTCCAAACTCCACCAATCAATTCATAATTCTCTACGTATCTAGCTATGAATAATCTCAAAAATGAAATGGTGATCTAACATGAGCACAAAGAAAATCAAACATTTTGTCAATATTCAGGAAAATTAAGATCTAGAAGACACAAATCATAACCGTGCCTTATCAAACATAGATCAGACTGCCTTCTTCAGGGTTCAAAATAGAAAGAATTTGTAACCATTTAAACGAATCCACTATAAAACATAGAAATTCGAAATCAAAGTAAGAAAATAATAAATGGGTAAATAATATTAGAATCAGACGTACCAATACCGGGTTTGAGATGTAGGAAGCAGCTTGTTGAGATAGAGGAGGTCGAGCCTCAGTTTCCTTGCCCTTTAAAAGCCATTTTTTTGGATATTTTTAACATTTTTTTCCAGATTGGGGTTCGTTTGGAGTTTGGATCGTGAGAAGGAAGGAAAATGAATGAATAATGAAAGTGGAGTTGTTACGGGAAACGTGAGATTGAACGGTAGAAATGGATACTGGAAAATGACAAATATGTCCACGATTTGTGAGAGATTGAAACTGCTAAGAGGTCAAGTTATTTGTGGAAGACCATAAAAGGCTTCACTTTGACCGGTTGACCAAAGGTTTTGCTTTATAGAATAAGATATATATATATATATTACATGTATGATTAGAAAATAATCTGAGCATATTTATTCCTCCATATCTATAGAAAATTTGAAGTTATACTTAAACAAACTGCATTAAAAGAACAGACTGAAGTCATTCCTATTTTGCAAATGTTTCAGAGTTTCTAATTTTATTTTATAACTTTTTTAGGCAAATAGGTTATAAAATAAATAATTTAAACGGTAAAAGAAATAACGGCTAGTGCAGGAATTGTAAAACTCGAGCTGTTGGAGTGATTTAAGTACATCAATTAACAAATTCAATTTAATTCGGCTGATAAGATATAATGTTCAATAAAATCCATGCAAGTGACACAGCTACTTCAATATTTTGCTAGATAATCACAAACTCATACTCAAATAATTAGTATCTAGTATCTATACATTTAGATAATCACAAACTCATATTTAAATAATTAGCATCTGGAATCAATATTTTAAGATATTCACAAAAACTTACAGTATTGGAAGAACATAGAAGAAAAATAACCGATTTTCCTCGATATCCAATGCCTTTATCATCAAAATACCAATTAAGAAATAAACCTTGTTATGCTTTATAGCAAAAAACTGTATAAGCTTCTGAAAACAGAAAAGAAAACTAATAAATATATAAAGGAGGGTAAAATCATTGAGGATGGAAGGGTTATCTGTATGGTAAATAATCCTAAGAAAATATTTGGGACGGCAAAAATACTTCAAAAGCCAGCACCATTACAACTTTAAGCTTCTAATACAAATCTAAGTACTTGTACCTATATTCTGTTAAAGTTGTTGAAGTGCATATGAAAGAATATGATATTTATATAAATATAAGTCTGAATGTGAACACTTTCTATTTATTTTTCAAACTCAAAAAAAGAAAGCAAAGTATAACCTTTTCTTTCGGGAAAATTGAAGCACGTTTGTATAAAAGTAATTGGAGTACATATGATTGGAAAGGTGGCATAACAAATTATGTACAGGTTTACTTCAAGTAAATTGCACATAATGGAACACTTATGCATGGAATATATTAAAATGTAACTAAATTACATGTACTTATACAGATAATAACATCAGAGTAACAAAAACTAAATTATTAACTCCAAAAAGCAATATTATCATTTTAATATTGTTTGACATACCATTATAGTTCAAATTCAAAAAAGATAAGAGTAGATCCTCTCTGAACAAAATTATGATATTTCTAAGCAACTCTACCACAACCTAAATGAAGAATTTAATATGGTATCCTATAAGAATGCTAAGAAGATAAGAAAGAAGATCAATTTGGGTAGAAATTCTGATAGTTTTGAGTAATTACACCAAGTTGACTAATGTAAAAGAAGCATTTGCCTATATGACTGTATATTATGAAAATCCCACCGTATCACTTGAGGCGTTTTCAAAAGATAAAATAATTTAGAAATCATTCATACTTGAGATATCTATAACCTTAAGAATGAGATCATGGTCCTCTCCACCTCATAATTCCCATGAAGCTTCCACAACAAATAAAAACAGAATAGAACAAAATCAGTGAGAATAAATTTGTTATTCGTGTAATAACAACCTAAGAACTACTTTGGCACCACAAAGGTACCTGAACAACACTCTTACCATACATATGTACAACTCTGTTTCTAATACACACATAACATTACTAAGTAAATATCATAAATAATATTATTTATTATCAGGAAGTTATCAGATTGCATGTAAAAGGATTTCCATAGACAACAGTAACACTCTATCTATTTGCCAATCACATAAAATTGATAATTTATTTGTTTAAACTATCAGCTGTAAACATAGAAAAACCAACAACTTGATGGAACAATTGAAGAATGAATGAAGTGAGAAATTTAGCTTATAGCTTTAAGCAATTGGAATATCCTTTTCCTTTCTTTTGCAAAAGATTTAATGTTATGCATGAGTTATGAGAAAAAATAAAAACAATGTAATCAATATACTTTTCTCTGCTGAAGATTTTATTTATAGATATTGGTATACGATCGAATACATACAATAAAGAGGTCAAAATATTATTGGTCTACTTCAAAAAAATGAGCTCAGTAATAGTTATACCTCTGTTTACCAAATATGGAATTGTCTCACAGTAAAAAATCATTGATTATCTTATCTAGATAATGTTAATTGTAAATTCTGCTAATAACAAACAAATTTAACTTTCAATACAAATATTATGCTAGATCTAACATGTATCTTGAACCATGTAAGATATGCTTGAAATGCCACTAATGGAAATAATAGGAAGTCATTCATGTTAACTTTTTTTAGCTAAATACGTACTTGATGACTGACAACAATATTCCATGTTGAAGATGGACAACATCCATGCTTCCTCTCGGACTATTTTCAAGGTTAGTAATACTCCCTCTTAAATCATTATCTTCCCTATAACAACCCCCTGTTACTAACAAAAACCATTTTTTTCCAATCGTTTTTATTGATGTTATAAAGAATTTCTTGTAAAACAAATGATTAGGAACAAATTCAACTAAATCCAACAGGCAACAACTATTAGTGAGAAAGATCATGGGGCACTCCTTATTTACATACTAAAGTTGCGTATAAGTATAACATGTAATATCAATCTCGTCAATATTTTATCATATGCATATAGAAAAATAACTTAAGTGGTTACAGTGGTAAGATAGATGAAGCAATATTGCACCTCTTTATAAAAGGATTTCGTTATTCATCTTCAATTAATCATGTTGTCCCCTGGAAATTTCGAAAAGAAAAAAAAGAATTCATAAGCTTGACTGTTCTGTCACTTTAGAAACAAAAACAAACGAAGATAAAATCAGTATCCATGATAGAGAATTTTTTTCACGGTGCAAGATTTAATTTGAGATTGAGCCCTAACAAAATCAAAACAAAACCCTAGAAGTTAAATTGTTTACCTTCATGTAATTTACAGCCTTCCAGTCTCTTTTGTCCATTGTCTCCTTCTTCTCCTTCTTCGTTGCAGTTAAAATTTTGGGGATGATGTTTGTTCCATCATTGAAATTGATTTAGTTTCAAGGAGAATAAACAAAGATTGGGGATATGGGTGAGAACGTCTAATAGTCGTTGCCTCCACTCTCTTGTTAACTGACGAAAACCACCTTGAATAAGTCTTACAAAGTGCCATGAACGTGGGTATTTTGGAGTGGAGTTATTTTGTTGAATAAATGGAGATTTATTTCCACTACCGACGGATGATGTAGTGGGAGTGAAGAAGTTGTGGAGTCTTGAGTTATGTCCAGATTACAAAAGTGCCCATATTACCTATATTCTGTTACAGTAGACAAAAGGACAATTTTGGTAGTCCAAAAAAGGCTTTAGTTTGACCGCATTGACCAGGGTTTTGCTTTATAGTATAGATATATATATGTATATATGCCTATCCTTGTGTTATCTATATAAATTTTTACTTATGTTACAAACCAAATATTAGGCACTTATGTAATTATCCTTATTTTTATACATATATTTTTATTTTAAATTTTATGTCAAAGTTAAGCAAATACACCCATATATTTACACACACACACAGATATATATATATATATATATGTATGTATGTATGTATGTATGTATGTATGTATGTATAGGGAAAGTCTGTTTAGACACAAAATATAGACACAATTGATGACACAAAGAATCTCCACCATTGGATTGCTCCCTGAATTCCACCTTCCCTATAAAGACGAAAAAATCCAATGGTTCGGATCTTTTGTGCCACCATTTTGTGTTTAATTTTGTGTTCATATAGCCGGCCCTATATATATAATTGTATCTTGTAATATAAAGATGGAGTTTTTATTTTAAATATTTTTGAGAGATTTATTTTTTTAAATTTTTTAATCATAGCTTCCCAACTACATATATATGTATCTATAAAAATCAGGATTTGTTATTGCTTGACCGATGAAAATTTATATTATAAATAATTGAATCAATAAATTATCTAGCTAATAGTGTCAAAACCCTGAGTCGTCACATTGATATCGTGACCAAATATGCACTTTTACAATATTTTCATAACACACCCACATAAATACTTATATATTTTTATCTCTATATATTTATGTATGTTTTATCTTAACTTAAATGGTGGAGCTTATATTATATATTTTTCTATAAAATTTATCACATCCAGATATTTATAATTCAATATTTAATATAGTTTTTAATCAATATATAGATTCAGGCATTTTTAACATTAGAAAACTTATTTATCCGACCAGTCAAAATTAATATCCCAATAACTTAAATCAGTTAATTTCCCAATTAACATACGTTAAAAATCCAGGTCGTCGCAACCTACCTTGATATCAAACGACCAAGCTGCCTTCTTTTAAGGCAGAAGCATTTTAGACAATGTTATGATCACTCATGAGCTACTAAAAGATTACAATAGGAAGAACTCCTCCCATAGAGCTATGCTTCGTTTAGACATCAAGAAAGCTTACAATACCTTGCAGTGGACTGCAATATCCAAAGTTTTAGCATGCATGAAATTTCCTAAACATTTTGCGTCATGGATTTACACTTGCCTATCTAGTGTTCACTACTCCCTTGCATATAATGGTACTGTTGTGGGTTATTTCAAGGGTAGGCAAGGTATACAACAAGGTGACTCCATGTCATCTTATATATTTATCTTGGTCATGGAAGTATTAACACAAATGCTAAAATTGGTTGTAGCTAATAAAAGAATTACTGTCCATCCTAAGTGCAAAGAACCATTTATCATTAGTCCTATGTATGCTGATGATCTCCTCATATTTTCCAAGCCAAATACTGAATCAATAACATCCATTATGGATGTTCTGGATTGTTTCCAAAAATTTCTAGTTTATCCATAAATACATCAAAGTGTAGCATCATGATATTTGGAGTGTCCCCAAACCATCTAGAATAAATAAGACTTTTTCTGGGCTTCTGCATCCCATAAACACTACCATATATCTTGGAATACCTCTTGCCTCCTCAAAAATTACCACAACCCAGTGGATTGGCCTCTACAACAAGATTACCACTTCAATGAATTCTTGGTCCAATAAATACTTATCTCGGGCTGGTAGACTTGTTTTGATTAATTCTGTGATATTCTTCTATACCACCTATTAATATAGAACATTTTTATTCCCTAAGAAAATCATTTTGATGATAAGGAAAGTAATGAGAAATTTGTATGGACTGTTTCCATTCTCTTAAACAACTCAAGCCTATTAGTTTCAGCAAGGTTGAGATGGCCAAAAAACATGGTGGTCTAGGTATCAAAAATCTTTACATTTGGAATCACGCTGCCTTCAGTAAGCGTATTGATAATCTCTTGAATAGGAAACACAACATATAGGTAGATTGGGCAATCAAATACAACCTTAAAGATAAGAACTTCTAGGTCATGGATATCCCTCATGCAGCCAGCTCGATATGGAGGGCTATTTTAAAACTCAGGCCCATTTTGCTGCCTCACATAAGAGTTATAACAGCACATAGTGGCAAGGCAAAATTTTGATACGACCCTTCGACTAGGCAGGGGATGAGTCTTGCTAATATTTTAACACATAGTCAAATTATGCAAACTGGAATCCCATTACAAGCTAAGGCAATAGATTATATTTACAATGATGTTATCAACCTGCCATATAGCAGCAATCAAACTATTAGAAGCTTATGGCATGATATCCAGTTGCAAAAATATCTAGTTGTTCAGGTTGAAAGGGTATTGCGGCAACTAGATTTCAAAGACTATTCTATTTCCACTGTTTACAAATGTCTCACTGATCATACAACAAATAATTCATTTCTATGGAACAAAAGAGTTTAGTATTCACTTCAGACAGTCTGAAAACTTCTTGCTATGGAAGGTCTTAAGAAATGCTATGAACACTACTGATAGACTTGTAATGTTGGGTATGCTTTGTGACAGTCCGCAAATCCGTACCCTTTGAATCGACAATAAACCACACATGTCTGATCCAAAAAGCACAGACTGACGGAAAGTCAGTGTAACGATCCGAACAACCGAACACCGAAAATCCGAACCGTTAGGGTTTAAGAAGAAGAAGATAGAAGAAGAAACAGAAACAATAACAGAATCTCACATATCGCAGCGTAACAAATATAATAGATAAATGAATATCTTTAAACAAAGAACTTTATCAGTTATTACATTACATCACATTACATTATCAGAGTGTTACAACAAGAACAGCGGAAAAGAATATAACATATACTAGTGATACGCTTCGCCATCCAGCTTGCTCCTGATCTTCACAGCATCTCTTTTCTGACTTAGCTCCAGAATAATGATAACCTGACTCTAGGCTGCCCGTGTGGAAATTTGTGGGCACCCAGAGTTTAGAAAGGGAACAATAAACTCCAGATCAGTCGTGGGATTGCTGTGAGATCTAAAAAAACAGTTATCTTCACAAAGAAAATAAAAACAAATTCGATATGCTTTTTGGAAAATGAAACTACCATAAGGCCTCCCACCACACACACGATACAAACGCAGAATTGGAGGAGATTTCTCCTTATGATAGTCAAACATGATTAATACGCAAAATCCTTTGAGATTAATGTTAGTGCATAGTGAAGAAAACATTTCGAAAGTATAATACTAATCTTAGCCAGCATAGACATTTCGAACTATGCCTACTATAGCCACCATCTAAACAGTGGTGACCACCATAAGTAAAATGCAGGTTATACAACTAAAACCGTACAAGGCGCGTATTAGAGTTTTGTGACGACCCGGAATTCTCGAGCATTTAAATTGGGATATTTAATTGACTTTAAATATTCAATAGAGTAATTTTAACTTGATTTACGAATATCAAAATTTATTTGATAATTGAATTATTAAATTAAATAATTTGAAGTTGAGTAAATTGTTGAATCTAGAATTTTAAGCTGGTTAAAAATAAATTGAAGGCTTATAAAATTTATATTGATGATAGCGAAGGCAGTAAAAGTGTTAAAATTGAATTTGGAAGTTGTTTGTTCAGTTTTGAAATTTATATCGTTTCAATTGAATTTAAAAATAGCCTTTCGAAGCACAGTCTCGGATTTCGACGAAACCAGTTCCATTGGATCCGTAATATTGAATTATTATCAGATTTCAAATTTCGTTTTGTTCGGAGCTAGTGTGTTAGTGCACGATATATATAAACGTGCTAGGAATTTAATTGATAATAACCTAATAAAATTTAATTTAATTGGTTAAGCTTCCTTTACACGCTTCCTTTCTTTTCAATCACTTCCTGCCTATACCTTCTCTAACACGCTCCTCTCTTTTTATTCTTGCTCTCTTCCATTTCGCAGAAGCTGGTTCGAAAATTTTTAATGGTCGCAGTTCTTCAGAGAAAAAAAAATAAATTAAATCGAAATCACTTATCTTCACTTCCCCAGTTCAAGTGCATACGAGATCAAAGCATTCTCGTAGATGGCCGAACTCATCAAAATTTAAAATTCACGAGGAAATCAATTAGAGCGAGTTACTTTATCCCCTTCAACCCTGTGCGATTCGAATCGATTTCAAAGCCGAGCCCTCCTTTCGTTTGAAACGAACCTATACACGGCATCGAAGCAAGTTCGAAGATCTGTGAATCGAATTCGTGGACTCGGAGGGGATTAGGGTTCGGCGATTCAGTGTCGCGAGTGGAGTTTCGCGTGATTGTGGGGACGACAACGATCGCGATTGGTAAGAGGTCGAGGCGGCGTCGTCGTTGATTTGTGGTTGTTCGAGCGACGATTGGGATGGGAAGGTGAAGTCGCGAATGGAGGCTGCAGCGACGCATGGTGGAGGAGACGCGCTCGCTAGGGTTGGTCGAAGCCTTGGTTTGCATCTCTTCTGTGAGGTACAAGATAATTTTCTGATAAATTAAAATTTATATAGATTTAAAACAAATATTTTAGGAAATTATTATAAATAGGATTATTTTGATTTACAGGAAAAAATAATAATATAGATCTATAAAGATATGTGTATGTGAATATAGGAATCTGAATGGAAACCAATTTTTTATAAAAAGTATATGTAAGCACGCATATATGTATATATGGGAGAAGTTAAAATAATAATAATAAAAATAATAATAATAATAATTTATAGATAAGAGTTAGAGAATAGGTGTTTAGTACAAATTTATGTATTTATTGAAGCTATGTGATTTATCTTAGTTACTAAACATATTTATTAAAAGGACATATGTTTAAAAATAAATTATTGGTTTAAACCCAACCTATTAGTTTAAAATAATTTACTGGTTAATTAAAATTATAAAATGGATAATAAATTTGTTTGTGCAATTAATCAAATATTAATAAATATCATCTAATGTTTATACAAGGTCTTGAATCATGGGAACGAGCTGGACTGAATCGGGTTACTAGTAAAATCAAAGGTGAGTTAATCTCACTCAGTTTAAATTAAATTTAAAATGATTAAATTTAAATAATTGTTTGAATGGTTGAAATTAATTGATGTGCTATGTTATGGTATATTCTGGAATTGGCATATTACTGTGCTAACGTCTGTGGATGCAGGGAAAACAGGTTGGAGGGATCCAACTGGGTCCCTCAACATATATATATTGTTTATTATTCTCTGACATGCTTTGTGGATATTCTGTGATGAATCATATTGAAATATTGAATGCTATAGCTGCTTGGATATATTCTTGAACTCTGAGTTATCAAATTATATAGCATTGGATTCTTGGAAAGAAATAATAAAAGAAGTAAATTTTTAAGAAAATAATTATAAAGAATGTAAATAAATTAAAAATGAATTGATAAGAATATTAGTGTTTCCAAAATGCTAATTAATGAATCCTGTATATGAAAAAGGAATTTTTGAATAAACAGAAAGTTAAGAAAACTTAAAATTTCAATGTTACTGTTTAAAAGAATAAAACAATTATTTCAAATTTAGGATTTAAATTATTCTAGAAGAATAAGGAAGAAATGGAAAAAAAATATATGAAATATGTATATTTCAGTTAAAGATGTAAAAAAAAAGGGGGAAATAATAACAATTATAATTAAGTCAATAATTAATGAATTTTGAAATGAACTGAATAAGTGAAGAAATTTATTTCAAATAAAATAAGTTGAAAATCAATTTGGAAAAATTGATTCAATTGATTGAAGTTGGAAAAATTCTCCTCGAATAACCAAGTATGTTTTCAAAGCGAGTTTTTAAATATAAGTTAAAAGGGTTTTAAAGTTGTTTTTAAAAAGCAAGTTTTGAAAAAAATTATTATATCCAATATTTAAAATTCAAAGGGTAAGTATTTTCTAAAAATCTAATATAGTAGTAATTACCTAAAAGATGACCTAGTATTTTGTTTTCAAAAGTGAAATTCTAGTTTTATATTCTATTAAGTAACTTTATTTTCAAATACTCATATAGTAAGTATTTTTACAAATATTGAAGAAATTTAACTTAGCTGTTTAAAAGTATATATTTCAAAGTAAAATGTTTTAAAATTCATTTTTAAAATCTAGTTTCATGCTTGGTGATTTCAGAGGAGATAGAAAATATTTGGAAAAGTTTATTCTGGGAAGAAAGATGGTTTGAAACTGTTTCCAAAGGATTGAAATTAGAAATATATCTTGTGAAGATATTTTTGGAGATAAATAATTTGGAAAATTATTTATTGGTTGATGGTTGTTTGTTAATAAAAATTGATAGTTAAATAACCGACTATCAATATTGGACAAATACGTTGATCGTTTCGAAGAGGCCGGGATCGAGATTTATTTCTCGAAAACCACTTCGATTCGGTTTGTACGTTTCGTGTATCGATTTGGATTCGAAGATGGAGCAGTAAAGTGCAAGGACTAGTCGCTACTAATCCTGAGGATATTTCCAAAATGGATGTAGTAGGAGTAGTGCCTTCGGTTCCGTTCGAACCCGAGACGGACTTGTATGGACGAATGCTTGCGAAAACATCGTCAGGTGGACGATGGGCATTCTAAGTGAAAACGTGCTAAAGGTAACGCTTAGCCTCAAGCCTCATCAAATGGGAATGACTGAAAATCAGGGGATATGCAGCAAGGTTAGGTGGGTCATGCCCAAGCAGGACAAGATAATTACCCTGTCTAGATGTCCCTTATTTATTTCGGCTTAGTGGGTGGTTGGTCGCGCCAACCACGGGGTTTATCTTGTTCGGGACTGTTCAGTAAGGAATGGTTCTGGCCTTGTGTTGCAGGGGATGAAGGGAGTAGTCCTCGGTACGGTGATCTAGGCCCCGTACTGTGACAGGTGGTACCCCAGTGCCTAGTCATTGTTGGAAATCCATTTTCCCTACGAGCCTTGTACGAGTTTTGTTTGTATTACCCACTTCGGTGGTTAGTAGCTGGAATTTAATCATGTAACAATTTCGGCTATTTTATAAGTATTTGTATATAGACCCTATTATAATATCAGAGGATTTCTATAAAAATTGTTTTAGCTATCGTAAGGTAAAAACCCGACATGTTTATTTGTGGCGTGGTCTTACGAGATGCTTTTGTTTTCAAAGGATTTTTGAAACTTTAATAATCAATTGGGTGTGATTTTCTCACTCTGGTATTCCAGACTGACTCGGGTATTATTTAACTGTAATGCTCGGGTCAGACCGAGTATTATAGGATACAGGATATGATGCTGTGGAGCTCAGGAGACGAGCTGGATGACGATACGTATAGTCGTACTTGTTATATATATATTCCGCTGTTTGAGTTGTTGTGTACCTTGAGTTTTTGTGTATCCATTGTATTGTTTTGATGTGAGCTGTGACTGATGTATTCTGGTGATGTGATGTATGTAAACAGATATATTTGATTTTGAGTAAAGATTATTTATTATCTATTATATTTTATTCCGCTGCGATGGTTAGATTCTGATATTGATTTTGTTTTCTCTTCTTCTACCTCTTCTTCTTAAATCCAAATGGTTCGTATTTCTGTACAACTTGAGTTGTTTGTTGTAGAATAGTTTTGACTCAAGGGGTACGGATTTGCGGGCTGTTACAAGTTTGGATTTCCAACAAATGGTCAGGTTAAGGAACTTCCTACTGCCACATGGGTACGTCTCTGGAGGGACGTCCCGAGAACCTACTCGGATCTCTGCCAACACAAGGCCGGGTTACCTCTGTAACTAGGTAACTACTACTCGAGTATGCCATCTCCCGGTCCTTTGGGACCTTTATCCGAGGATCCTCAACCACAAAGCAACAACCACAAAGTAAAATAAATCTGCGGCAACAGCATAGTAAAATATCTGGGCTCCATACCATGATACCACCCTTTTCCAGAAGGAAATGACATACCCTAAAGGGCGCGACCCTCATAACATTGCCACATCTTTCCTGTTTCGACCATTTCCGGGGTGTGAGGTCCGATGAGGTCTCGTCCACAAAGCTACACTTTCACAAAGTCATGCTTTAATCAACAAATGATCAGCAGCACTTCGTATGCCACATTACCAAATTGGGAATGTATCACTAGTAACCATCAACTACATAACCTTTGAGCTCATACATCTCAAAGAAGGGTATTAAGCTAAGAGAATAAATTCTCCGCCACCAACAGAAATGTATTTGATAGAAACCAGCTTTACATCTCAAAGTATAACGTCAGATAACACATCCATACAAGTCCGTTCTGGGATCGAACGGAACCGAAGGCACTTCCAAAGAAGCCCTTGCAAATCCGGATATTTACAACTCACGTCCGGAATCCCCATCACAAAGTGTGATAAAATCTCTATACCGGAGCAACCCGGTGCAGAGACATTCGACAGGTAATCCTTTCGTTTTCGCAAAATCCCCGGTCTTCAATATCGCCTTCAAATGCAATCCCATTTCTTCGTATCGTTATTCGAAATGGGTTTTATGACACAAAGTCCTCTCCCGGCTAATCCAAATAACGAGCAATTTTTTTTTAGAAATAAGTGTTCAATCAAATTTCAACAAATAACAACAATCTCTCTTTGATCTTTTAAATAAAAGATCCATCACAATCACAAAGGTTCGATGTGGTTTTCGGATATCCACTTGGAATTCGACCCCCGGTCGCATCGAAATTCAAATGTCGTTTAAAGGCAAATATTGATAGTCGGTTATTTAACTATCAATCAACATTCACAACAATTATTGGATTTCGAATAATTTTTCCAAATCATTTATTTCCAAAATATCTTTGCAAGATATACTTTTATCACTCTAATATTTTGAAAACACATTTCGAATCACTATTCGCATTTCAATCCTTTTAAAACAAATTTCAAAGTATTTCCCTTACACGAAATATTTTTCCAAATGTCTATTCATTTCCACTGGAAATCTGCCGAGTTAAAATAATTTAAATCACTTATCAAAAATGTACTTGGAAATATTTAAAATAAAACCATTTTAAATACTTACTTAAAATATTGGTTATGAAAACATTATATTAATTATCACATATAAGATTTTAAGTTTCAACTAATTTTAAGATAAAATTAGTAGATAAGGCATAACTATTTAAAAACATCATTTCCTAAAACAAATATCAATCTTACTCTTTAAAATAATCCCTTCTATAAGTAATTAAATAAATACATACTTTAAAGATTTGAAACTAGTTATGAAAATAATTTATTCAAAGTATCCTTTCTAAAATCATCCTTAAAAATTTTCAGTTTATTTTTATAGGCTATTTCGAAATCATACTCAGCTTTCCAGGGAAAATACATTTTCCATTTCAAAATGGTTCATTCAAATCAATTAATAAATCTTTCTTGATTTATCTTAAATTTACGTTCCAAATCCGTAAATTCATTTTCACACTTTTAAAAATAAAACGATATTTATTTTTAAAACAAATTTCTCTTTCTTTCATAAAATTCCCATTGTGAATTTTAAATTTTCATATATCCGAAGATATACGATTTTCAAATCGATTTCCAAATAGTTATTATTTTTACCAAATCAATATCAAATTGATTTTTCTAATTTATTTTCAAAACACCAAATCAAATTTCAAATTGATTCTCAAATTTATTTCAACGCCTAATTTATTATCTTTTTGAAACAAATTCCTTCTTTTGAATTTATTTAATTTTCTAAAATTAATTTACTATAAATTTTCTATTAACTTTCAAAAATCAAATTTTATTTATTTATGGTATCCTACGATACCAAAAATATATTTGGCTAAATTATAGCCTTCAATAATTTCAATCACAAATAGTCACGCACAGATTATAAATAATCAACATACAATATTGAAACAAATTCAATTATTTGAGGAATCCAATTGGATCCCTCCAACCTGTTTCCCTGCATCCACAGATGTAGCACAACAATTAAATACCAACTCCATTTCGAGGTGGAATATCGCAGTATATGGGATTTATAAAATATCATCCGCTATTATGCGGCGCATAGGGTCTCATCCGCTATATAATGCGGGAAACAAATCACCCAATATATACTATATACTACTATATATATATATATATAATATCATCCAGTGAATAATTATTATAATTCAATCATCCAAGCACATAGTCAATTAATTTTAAATCTGACTATTCAAAATTTAAATCAGAACAATATTGATTGAGTGAGAGATCTCACCTTTGCTTTGCATGCAACCCATTTTCATTCCAAACTGTTTTCTCCACGATTTTGACTTTGTATAAATAATTTATACAACTTATTAATATTCGAATAAATCGAACAATCTCTTAGCATTTTATAATTTTAATTCAACTAATAATTTAATTTTTTCAAACTAGTGATTTAATTTTAATCAAAGAATTAAATTTTAAACTAATTCCCTTTTTTTAGTATCAAAATAATTAAATAAGTTTGTTAAACAATTTAATCGCCCTAACATATTATTTTGAAATAACTAATAGATTAGCATATGAATATTTATATTTACTTTACTTTTCATTTGAAATTGCATATATTAAAAAAAATCTATATAAATCAAATGTAATACACCTATATATATTTTTTCAAGCCCTAGCTATAAATATATATATTTTCTTCAAAAAGGTTTTCTGTTTTAAATTTACATATATTTAATTGAGATATGTTTAAACTGAAATATGTTTGTATATTAAAACTGCATCTATACCTTACTGTTACAGGTTTTTTTCTCTGCATAGATAAAAATATTTATTTATTTAAAATTAAAAACAAGAACAGTTACCTTACTGAAGATCGATCAAGCCCACAACTTCGCCTCGCTATTCGCCTGCTCGCGCAGCCACGTCGTTCGCGACCATCCCCTCTAGTTGCACATGCGAACGCGTGCCTCTGCTTCATCGATTGAGACTGTGGTCGCCTGTACTTGCTTCATGCTACATGAATCATCGCACGAATTTACCTCAACTCGAAACCCTAACTCAACACCTCCCACTTGCTTGAGCTTGTGCGCCCTGCTCTCGAGCTCGTGCGCCCTGCTCTCGAGCTCGTGCGACATCTCCCTGTCGCAATCGAACGCACGCGACAGTGCCATACGCGCCCACCTTCTAATGAACCTTGGCATCACTCGATCCTCCTCGCGCTGTCAATAATTCGCCGTCGCACTTGAAATTGAGCCACCCAAAATCGCGATGAACGAAAACGCTCACCCCCTTCCAAGGCGAGCCGCCGCCTTGCGATGCTATTCGAATGGGAAAAAAAATTAAGGCTTGGGAATTTGATTTGGGAGCTGACCTTGAGTACGAGAAAGAAGGCGGCCACTGTATTGTTTTTTTGAATTCGATTTTTATTTTGAATCTAAAGAGGGGAAGTTCGGCCATTTTAATTTAGCTGGGAAGAGAGAGAAAACGAAGATATTTTTCTTTCTGCATTAACTGTGATTTGAACGAAATGAAAGAAATAACGACGGCGTGTAGAAGAAGGCAGGGTTTGATTTTTTTTTTTATAATTTTATATTCAAAATATCTCGTATGACCTAACTTGAAACCCCGAACTCCTACCAAGGCGTGCCGCCTAGTGTTTCTAATGTTATAATCCTATTCTGAGCCCAATGGAACAAATCTCGGGGTCCAATTTGATCGTATGTGGAAGATAGCTATTTAAATCGACTATTTAAATTAAATTCAAATAAATTATTTCTAGACGTTTCCACATCGAACGACCAAACAGTGAATCCAAACGCTACGAAATTTGAAATTCGATAATAATACAATATTACGGATCTAATGAAACTGGTTTCGTCGAATTCCGAGGCTACGCCTCAGAAGGCTATTTTTAAATATCGATTTAAACAATATAAATTCAAAACTAAACAAAACATTTCCAAATTTAATTCTGAAGCTTCCACTATCTTCGGTATTATCAATATAGATTTTCTAAGCCATCAAATTGTTTTAAATCAGCTTAAACTGAAGATTCAAATTTTTATCCAACTTCAATAAATTAAGTTCAATAATTAAAGTGCCAAATCCATAGTTATATTTGAAATTCAAGCTAAACCATCATTCACATATTTAAAATCAATTAAATATTTCGATTCAAACGTTCAAAATTTCTGGGTCGTCACATCCTTTCCCCCTTAAAAGAATTTCGTCTCGAAACAAATTAAGAAGAATGATTCTTAACCCATTTATCATTTTTCCAAAACCTAACGGTTTTATCAACTTTCTAAAACAAATCTTTTTATTTAAGACCCATCATTTCTTCAACTAACTTTCCAAAATCAATCATAGATTCCAAACAACATTGTTTCTCAATAATTTAAATTTAAATTCAAATTTTAAACTTTCATAATTTCTCAAAATTTTTCTAACTCTCTAAATTTTCGAAAAATTTCGCCAACGTCTCCTTTGCACGGCTAGCTCGGTACGATTACAAAATGGCACCACAGTCCCCTAGATTCAAAAAGAAAACGAAAAGCCAAGTGGCTAGACAAGTAAATCACCAAATTTCATACTGAAATTGAAATACATACCTTTTTGTCGAGCAATTCAATTTTTTATCTTCAAAATCCCAATTCCATTTCCTTTAATACGCCTATATATTCTGCTAGCCATAATACCCAATTACAACATTCAAATTTATTTTGCACATTCCTTTACAAAATCTTTAATATACACTTCTTATACCATTTTTACTTCATTATTGAAGTTATATATTCATTTTCGTTCAACTTTACATTTTCAATTTCATTTGAATTCAATTTACAATTTCAATTTATTTGGATTCGGTTTTACTTCTGAATATTGAATTTTATCAATCATCTTTCATTCCAACTGATTCATATCATTGTTTTAAATTAGTTTCATTTACTAGTTCATTACAAATTCTAATTCATGTAATCTCAAGCCATTTTTTATATTTCCACCTTTATTATCTTTAGTTCACTTCGAACTAATTTTACAACTTCATTTTATTTCACACAATTCAAATTGATTTTCAATATTTAGTTTCAATTCCAATTTTAATTCTTTTGTTCATTCCCATAAATTTATTTTCAATTCACTATTCTGGTTTATAACCACTTTTATTAAACTGGACTCCAAATTCCATATGAATTTAATCTATCTTTTATTTATAAATATTGAATTCAATTCATTTCAAACCATATTAATTTGGTCTTTTCTTCAATTAGTTTCACTAACTAATTTTTATTTCAATACTTCACTTTGTTTATCATAAATCAATTTCAATTCCAACTCCAGCTCTTTTTACCTACAAATTCGAAATGAATTTCAACATCCAATTCACTTTCATTTGCTTGCAATTGCAAATTTGTTAATACATTCAGAAATTTATTTCCATAATTCAAACTCAATTCTAATTCATTTGTCTTAACCCCAAATTTATTTTCAACTTAATAAATTTTATTTAAGAAATCATTATACTTAGTCTTCTTGGACTTTTCTTTAAATTCACTTCATTTAATTGATTCACTTATACTTATTTTAATTTAACTCCATCCTTTAGGTTAAATTAATTCTATCAATGTCAAATTGTGTAAGTTATCAACTCATTTATTAATCCCATAAATATTTAAAATAGGATTCCAGACTCTTTTCAACATTTCAAAAATCATTTTTTTTGAATCAATTCAAATTATCTTTTGAATTTCTAAAATGGAACCCAGTTTACAAACAACTTCCAATTTTAAATAATTTGGCAGCAATTCCTCTCTTAGAAACTCAAAAATGAACATCAATGATGTTGCAGTCATCACCGAAGTTATTTTCCAGCGACCTAAAAGAGTTTAGAGCTTTTATCCCTCCAAAATCATTTTTCCAAACCCTTGAAAACTATTTCCAATCGTAAAAGGAATTTTAATTTCCAAACTTCCTGAATTTCAAATATTTTCAAGAACATTTCCAAATATTTCTCTGGATTTCTATTTTAAATGGTAAATCTCATTTACAATTTACATTTACAAATCCCATTTGGATTTTTATTTTCTTAGCTTTTGGTTTCGATTTCAATTCCTCATGATAATATTTTAATATTATCGCTTCCTAGCAACCAAGAAACCATATATTATAATAATTTATGGAAATGATTTCTTTTCTACACAAAATAGTTTGGGTAAAGTTATTCCATTTACCCTATTTTAAAACAATACTGTGTCGGTTTATCTTGTTTAAGAGTTTAGAAACTCCTATCGACACAGTTAGCTAGACTGCACCAACCAGAATCTATAAACAATCAACTGATATGTCAACACAATATAAAACAATTTTATATTCACTAACAAATACGCGCTCATATCTATTATTACACTCAAACTCATTCTAGAGTACTACTGACTCTATCTCTAATGAGTAACACCCAACAGACCCAAGGTTATCGCATAACCAAATGCTCTGATACCAAATGTAATAGTCCGTAAATCCGTACGCTTTGAATCGACAATACACCACACAAGTCTGATCCAAAAAGCATAGAATGACGGAAAGTCAGTGTAACGATCCGAACAACCGAACACCGGAAATCCAAACCATTAGGGTTTAAGAAGAAGAAGATAGAAGAAGAAACAGAAACAATAACAGAATCTCACATATCACAATGGAACAAATATAATAGATAGATGAATATCTTTAAACAAAGAACTATATCAGTTATTACATTACATTACATTACATTATCAGAGTGTTACAACAATAACAGCGGAAAAGAATATAACATATACTAGTGATACGCTTCGCCATCCAGCTTGCTCCTGATCTCCATAGCATCTCTTTTTCGACTTCGCTCCAGAATAATGATAACCTGACTCTAGGCTACCCATGTGGAAATTTATGGGCACCCAGTGTTTAGAATGGGAACAATAAACTCCAGGTCAGTCATGGGACTGGTGTGAGATCTAAAAAAACAGTTATCTTCACAAAGAAAATAAAAACAAATTCGCTATGCTTTTTGGAAAATAAAACAACCATAAGGCCTCCCTCCACACACACAATGCAAACGCAGAATTGGAGGAAATTACTCCTTATGATAGTCAAACATGCTTAATATGCAAAATCCTTTGAGTTTATTGTTAGTGCATAGTGTAGAAAACATTTTGAAAGTATAATAATAATCTTAGCTAACATTGACATTCCGAACTATGCCTACTATAGCTACCATCTAAACAGTGGTGACCACCATAAGTAAATGACAGGTTATACAACTAAAACCGTACAAGGCGCGTATTGGAGTTTGGATTTCCAACAAATGATCAGGCTAAGGAACTTCCTACTGCCACATGGGTAACACCCAACAATCAACTGATAAGTCAACACAATATAAAACAATTTTATATTCACTAACAAATACGCGCTCATATCTATTATTACACTCAAACTCATTCTAGAGTACTACCGACTCTATCTCTAATGAGTAACACCCAACAGACCCAAGGTTATCGCATAACCAAATGCTCTGATACCAAATGTGACAGTCCGCAAATCCGTACCCTTTGAATCGACAATAAACCACACATGTCTGATCCAAAAAGCACAGACTGACGGAAAGTCAGTGTAACGATCCGAACAACCGAACGCCGGAAATCCAAACCGTTAGGGTTTAAGAAGAAGAAGATAGAAGAAGAAACAGAAACAATAA
Source organism: Allium cepa (assembly GCA_030765085.1). Classification (NCBI taxonomy): domain Eukaryota; kingdom Viridiplantae; phylum Streptophyta; class Magnoliopsida; order Asparagales; family Amaryllidaceae; genus Allium; species Allium cepa. The sequence goes on along the minus strand of CM060931.1, from coordinate 464,290,364 downwards.
CAGAATCTCACATATCGCAGCGGAACAAATATAATAGATAAATGAATATCTTTAAACAAAGAACTTTATCAGTTATTACATTACATTACATTATCAGAGTGTTACAACAATAACAACGGAAAAGAATATAACATATACTAGTGATACGCTTCGCCATCCAGCTTGCTCCTGATCTTCACAGCATCTCTTTTCCGACTTCGCTCCAGAATAATGATAACCTGACTCTAGGCTGCCCGTGTGGAAATTTGTGGGAACCCAGAGTTTAGAAAGGGAACAATAAACTCCAGATCAGTCGTGGGACTGCCGTGAGATCTAAAAAAAATAGTTATCTTCACAAAGAAAATAAAAACAAATTCGATATGCTTTTTGGAAAATGAAACTACCATAAGGCCTCCCGCCACACACACATACAAACGCAGAATTGGAGGAGATTTCTCCTTATGATAGTCAAACATGATTAATACGCAAAATCCTTTGAGATTAATGTTAGTGTGTAGTGAAGAAAACATTTCGAAAGTATAATACTAATCTTAGCCAGCATAGACATTCCGAACTATGGCTACTATAGCTACCATCTAAACAGTGGTGACCACCATAAGTAAACGGCAGGTTATACAACTAAAACCGTACAAGGCGCGTATTGGAGTTCCAACAAATGGTCAGGTTAAGGAACTTCCTACTGCCACATGGGTACGTCTCTGGAGGGACGTTCCGAGAACCTACTCGGATCTCTGCCAACACAAGGCCTGGTTACCTCTGTAACTAGGTAACTACTACTCGAGTATGCCATCTCCCGGTCCTTTGGGACCTTTATCCGAGGATCCTCTACCGCAAAGCAACAACCACAAAGTAAAATAAATTTGCGGCAACAACAAAGGTAAAATATATGGGCTCCATACCATGATACCACCCTTTTTCAGAAGGAAATGACATACCCTAAAGGGCGCGCCCCTTATAACCTTGCCGCATGTTTCCTGTTTCGACCATTTCCGAGGTGTGAGGTCCGACGAGGTCTCGTCCACAAAGCTACACTTTTCATAAAGTCATGCTTTGATCAACAAATGAACAGCAGCACTTCGTATGCCACATTACCAAATTGGGAATGTATCACTTGTAACCATCAACTATATAACCTCTGAGCCCATACGTTTCAGAGAAGGGTGTTAAGCTAAGAGAATAAATTCTCCGCCACCAACATAAATGTATTAGGTAGAAACCAGCGTTACATCTCAAAGTGTAATGTCAGACAACACATCCATACAAGTCCGTTCCGGGATCGAACGGAACCGAAGGCACTTCCAAAGAAGCCCTTGAAAATCTGAATATTTACAAAGCACGTCCGGAATCCCCATCACAAAGTGTGATAAAATCTCTATACCGGAGCAACCCGGTGCAGAGACATTCGACAGGTAATCCTTTCGTTTTCGAAAATACCCGGTCTTCAATATCGCCTTCAAATGCAATCCCATTTCTTCGTATCGTTATTCGAAATGGGTTTTATGACACAAAGTCCTCTCCCGGCTAATCCAAATAACGAGCAATTTTTTTTTTAGAAATAAGTGTTCAATCAAATTTCAACAAATAACAACAATCTCTCTTTGATCTTTTAAATAAAAGATCCATCACAATCACAAAGGTTCGATGTGGTTTTCGGATATCCACCTGGAATTCGACCCCCGGTCGCATCGAAATTCAAATGTCGTTTAAAGGAAAATATTGATAGTCGGTTATTTAACTATCAATCAACATTCACAACAATTATTGGATTTCGAATAATTTTTCTAAATCATTTATTTCCAAAATATCTTTGCAAGATATACTTTTATCACTCTAATATTTTGAAAACACATTTCGAATCACTATTCGCATTTCAATCCTTTTAAAACAAATTTCAAAGTATTTCCCTTACACGAAATATTTTTCCAAATGTCTATTCATTTCCACTGGAAATCTGCCGAGTTAAAATAATTTAAATCACTTATCAAAAATGTACTTGGAAATATTTAAAATAAAACCATTTTAAATACTTACTTAAAATATTGGTTATGAAAACATTATATTAATTATCACATATAAGATTTTAAGTTCCAACTAATTTTAAAATAAAATTAGTAGATAAGGTATAACTATTTAAAAACATCGTTTCCTAAAACGAATATCAATCTTACTCTTTAAAATAACCCCTTCTATAAGTAATTCAATAAATACATACTTTAAAGATTTGAAACCAGTTAAGAAAATAATTTATTCAAAGTATCCTTTCTAAAATGGGTTTTATTCGAAATGGGTTTTATGACACAAAGTCCTCTCCCGGCTAATCCAAATAACGAGCAATTTTTTTTTTAGAAATAAGTGTTCAATCAAATTTCAACAAATAACAACAATCTCTCTTTGATCTTTTAAATAAAAGATCCATCACAATCACAAAGGTTCGATGTGGTTTTCGGATATCCACCTGGAATTCGACCCCCGGTCGCATCGAAATTCAAATGTCGTTTAAAGGCAAATATTGATAGTTGGTTATTTAACTATCAATCAACATTCACAACAATTATTGGACTTCGAATAATTTTCCCAAATCATTTATTTCCAAAATATCTTTGCAAGATATACTTTTATCACTTTAATATTTTGAAAACACATTTCGAATCACTATTCGCATTTCAATCCTTTGAAAACAAATTTCAAAGTATTTCCCTTATACGGAATATATTTCCAAATATCTATTCATTTCCACTGGAAATCTGCCGAGTTAAAATAATTCAAATCACTTATCCAAAATGTACTTGGAAATATTTAAAATAAAACCATTTTAAATACTTACTTAAAATATTGGTTATGAAAACATTATATTAATTTTCACATATAAGATTTTAAGTTCCAACTAATTTTAAAATAAAATTAGTAGATAAGGTATAACTATTTAAAAACATCGTTTCCTAAAACGAATATCAATCTTACTCTTTAAAATAACCCCTTCTATAAGTAATTCAATAAATACATACTTTAAAGATTTGAAACCAGTTAAGAAAATAATTTATTCAAAGTATCCTTTCTAAAATCATCCTTAAAAATTTTCAGTTTATTTTTATAGGCTATTTCGAAATCATACTCAGCTTTCCAAGGAAAATACATTTTCCATTTCAAAATGGTTCATTCAAATCAATTAATAAATCTTTCTTGTATTATCCTAAATTTACTTTCCAAATCCGTAAATTCTTTTCCACACTTTTAAAAACAAAACGATATTTATTTTTAAAACAAATTTCTCTTTCTTTTATAAAATTCCCATTGTGAATTTTAAATTTTCAAATATCCATAGATATACGACTTTCAAATTGATTTCCAAATAGTTATTATTTTTACCAAATCAATATCAAATTGATTTTTCTAATTTGTTTTCAAAACACCAAATCAAATTTCAAAATTATTCTCAAATTTATTTCAACGCCAAATTTATTATCTTTTTGAAACAAATTCCTTCTTTTCAATTTATTTAATTTTCTAAAATTAATTTACTATAAATTTTCTATTAACTTTCAAAAATCAAATTTTATTTATTTCTGGTATCCTACGATACCAAAAATATATTTGGCTAAATTATAGCCTTCAACAGTTTCAATCACAAATATTCACGCACAGATTATAAATAATCAACATACAATATTGAACAAATTCAATTATTTGAGGAATCCAGTTGGATCCCTCCAACCTGTTTTCCTGCATCCACAGATGTTAGCACAACAATTAAATACCAATTCCACTTCGAGGTGGAATATCGCGGTATATGGGATTTATAAAATATCATCAACTATTATGCGGCGCATAGGGTCTCATCCGCTATATAATGCGGAAAATCAATCACCAAATATATATTATATACTACTATATATAAAATATCATCCAGTGAATAATTATTATAATTCAATCATCCAAGCACACAGTCAATTAATTTTAAATCTAACTATTCAAAATTTAAATCTGAACAATATTGATTGAGTGAGAAGATCTCACATTTGCTTTGCATGCAATCCATTTTCATTCCAAACTGTTTTCTCCATGATTTCGACCTTGTATAAATAATTTATACAACTTTTTAATATTCGAATAAATCAAACAATCTCTTAGCATTTAATAATTTTAATTTAACTAATAATTTAATTTTTTTTAAACTAGTAATTTAATTTTAATCAAAGAATTAAATTTCAAACTAACTCCCAGTTTTTTTAGTATCAAAACAATTAAATAAGTTTGTTAAACAATTTAATCACCCTAACATATTATTTTGAAATAACTAATAGATTAGCATATGAATATGTATATTTACTTTACTTTTCATTTGTAATTGCATATATTAAAAAAAATCTGTATAAATCAAATGTAATACACCTATGTATATTTTTTCAAACCCTAGCTATAAATATATATATTTTCTTCGAAAAGGTTTTCTGTTTTAAACTTACATATATTTGAATTGAGATATGTTTAAATTGAAATATGTTTGTATATTAAAACTGCATCTATACCTTACTGTTACAGATTATTTTTTTCTCTGCATGGATAAAAATATTTATCTATTTAAATTTAAAAACAAGAGCAGATACCTTACTGACGATCGATCAAGCCCACGACTTCGCCTCGCTACTCGCCTACTCGCGCAGCCGCGTCGTTCGCGACCATCCCCTCCAGTTGCACACGCGAACGCGTGCCTCTGCTTCATCGATTGAGACTGCGGCCGCGTGGACTTGCATCGTGCTACAGGAATCATCGCACGAATTCACCTTAACTCGAAACCCTAACTCAGCACCTCCCACTCGCTTGAGCTTGTGTGCCCTGCTCTCGAGCTCACGCAACATCTCCCTGCCACAATCGAACGCACACGACTGTGCCACATGCGTCCACCTTCTGACGAACCTCGGCATCACTCGATCCTCCTCGCGCCGTCAATAATTCGCCGTCGCACTTGGAATCGAGCCACCAAAATCGCGGCCATCATTATAGCTCCAAATCGCGACGAACGAAAACACTCACCCCCGTCCTAGGCGAGCCGCTGCCTTGCGATGATATTCGAATTGAAAAAAATTAGGGCTTGCGAATTTGATTTGGGAGCTGACCTTGAGTACAAGAAAGAAGGCGGCCATTGTATTGTTTTTTCGAATTCGATTTTTATTTTGAATCTGAAGAGGGGAAGTTGGTCCATTTTAATTTAGCTGGGAGGAGAAAAAACGAAGATATTTTTCTTTCTCCATTAACTATGATTTGAGCGAAATGGAAGAAATAACGACGGCGTGTAGAAGAAGGTAAGGTTTGATATTTTTAATAATTTTATATTCAAAATATCTCGTATAACCTAACTTGAAACCCCGAACTCCTATCGAGGCGTGCCGCCTAGCTTTTCTAATGTTATAACCCTATTCTGAACCCAATGGAACAAATCTCGGGCTCCAATTTGATCGTATGTGGAAGATAGCTATTTAAATCGACTATTTAAATTAAATTCAACTAAATTATTTCTAGACGTTTCCAGATCGAACGACCAAACGGTGAATCCAAACGCTACGAAATTTGAAATCCGATAATAATACAATATTACGGATCCAATGAAACTAGTTTCATCGAATTTCGAGGCTGTGCCTTGGAAGACTATTTTTAAATATCGATTTAAACAATATAAATTCAAAACTAAACAACATTTCCAAATTAAATTCTGAAGCTTCCATTATCTTCTGTATTATCAATACAGATTTTCTAAGCCATCAAATTATTTTAAATCAGCTTAAACTGAAGATTCAAATTTTTATCTAACTTCAATAAATTAAGTTCAATAATTAAATTGCCAAATCCATAGTTATATTTGAAATTCAAGCTAAACCATCATTCAAATATTTAAAATCAATTAAATATTTCGATTTCAAACGTTCAAAATTTTCGGGTTGTCACATGTTTGTTAATCGTCTGTGTGGTTTTTGCAATGATGAAATAGAGACGACCTTGCATTTGTTCTTTTACTGCGCTTGCATTCATCCTATATAGAAAGGTCTAATGACCTTGGTAGGTAGAAACACCATAATCAGATAAAGCATTGTTGAGTGGTGTATTTTGTATAAAGCTATAAGGTGGAAGAATGATTATGGTATGTAGCACATTTCTGTTATCTGGAAGGAAAGAAGTGACAGGATTTTCAAGGGGGCCGAGGTTAGTGAAAGTGAAATATGTAGGAAAGCAAGAAATGCTATAGCCTATGGGATCAAATATGGCAACTACAGAATTGATTTGGACATGTTAGAGAAATGGGAGTAGTTGCTGGCTACCTTGTTTTCTCTCTTTATTCTGTTCAATATGGTATAGTTATTATCTTTTTTCATCATTTCACATTTCTCTAATGTACCGTTGCTTGTAATGGTTCATTATTTATTGTGTTTTGTAATAAACTGGCAGGAGCCTAGTTAAACCTCGCCAAGCTTTTCTAAAAAAAATCATGGAGTTGAATGCAAATTGGTTTAAATTGTGATTATGAACTAAATGTGATTCGAGTTGAATTTCGAATTGAAAATGAAATATCGAACTGAATATGATATTTTGAAGCTAATATGGTATTTTTATATCAAATATGAACCATTTTTGAAATATAAAATAACAACCAGTGTATAAAATGAAGTTTGGTTGTTCAAGAGACTAGGGCCTCTTATTGGCATAATCTCTGTCAATTTGGAACAACTTTAACAGCTATGTACATGAAGGAGACTCTAGAATGAAGTGGTTGGATTTGGGTGCGTTTATTGGATTTGAAGAAAGAGAACGATAATGGATAAACCCCGGCACTGGTGCCAATTTGAAATGACTAAAACATAATGTCTTAATAGGGTCAAGTGGGCTACCTATCCCATTTTCAATTCGAAATTCAACTCGAATCACATTTAGTTCATAATCACAATTTAAACCAATTTGCATTCAACTCCATGATTTTTTTTAGAAAAGCTTGGCGAGGTTTAACTAGGCTCCTGCCAGTTTATTACAAAACACAATAAATAATGAACCATTACATGCAACGGTACATTAGAGAAATGTGAAATGATGAAAAAAGATAATAACTATACCATATTGAACAGAATAAAGAGAGAAAACAAGGTAGCCAGCAACTACTCCCATTTCTCTAATCCTTGATGATGTTGATTTTGATTGGTGAACCTTGATTTGGGATGACCTCCCTTTTGACCCGTTATGGGATGGATGGACGCGGTGGGCGATCGTGGCTACGATGCGTTACCACCAGCCCTGTGACCCGAACTGGTAGTATCCTACCTTAGGCATTACCTCACATGCCTTGTCATACTTTTGTCCCTATATGAGACCACTACGAGTTTGGTTTAGTGTTGTTGTATCACGGCAAATCCCTATCCCTCGACGTGTTACTGGGGTGTTATACGCAAACTGAATGACAATGCTTAAAAACACATTAAGGGGGATTAATGTAAAGCCTTGATGCTAAGAATAAATATTTAACTGATTAGACATTACATATATAGCATATTCTACTATATATAGATATTTTAATGGATCCTTAAGAGATGGAAAATCCCGTAACATCTCTTGAGTTATTGCACGCACGTTATCTATTGGATAGGAGATGTAAAACACCTTAAACATCTTTGATGGTGTTGCGCTCATGTTATATGTTATATTGATTTGAATCATATAAGGATATTTTAGTCCTAACTTGAGTGTTTTGTCTTTCATTACGCTCAGGTCAGCCTTGAGTTTTCAGTGCATTGAAGATCCTTTATTCTGGAGGACGAAGATGAAGATTTGGTGTATTATTACTAGTATTATTCGCTACATCATGTTACCTACTGCATTGTTTTATTTGTCCTATTGCATGTATAACTTTGATAAATGTTGTATAAATTATAGTCAAATGTATAATATAAAAAACTTCATGAACTGTTTATTTGATTATTATATTTTGTCATTCCATGCGAGATTCTGTATTTGTTTCTTCTTTTCTTATTTTTCTTAATTAACCTCATTGATTATCTACATTTCGGATTGTTTGAGTTGGACATGTGTGGATTATTTCTGATTTAAACCTTTCGAAATATGGGTCATCACAGTTGGTATCAGGGCTTTGGTTTAGCGATAACCTTAGCTTTGTGGGGTTTGACTCAATAGAAATAGGGATGTAATACACTAGAATGTATTGTTTGAGTGCGTGTATTATAAGAGCGTGTACTTGTTAGTATTATATATTGTTTTATATTGTGTTTTCTTATCCATTGACCGGTTTATGAATTTTGGTCGGTGCGTGGGACGTTATGTTATCGGTAGGGGTTTCTAAACACATAAACGAGGCAAGTTTAAAATAGGGTAAATGAAATAATGTTACCTAAATTATATTTTATATATAAAATGATAAATTTAATAAACTTGTGTGATTATTAATGAATATTAGTTGTTAGGAGATGATAATATTTCTTTTATCATCGATTATTAGTTGAATTAAACTAAAAATGAATACTTTGTGAACTCTAATTCATGAAGCCTTCGATAATTAGATTGAATTGAAATATAATTACAATAAGAATTATTTGCAATAACAAAGATGTAAATCAATGAAATGTTTACATAATAAGGTAATAGAATTGTATGAGTATATTTATAATATAACTTATAAATAGAAAGGATTTAAAAGCTAAGATTGAGAACTTAAATCCCAGTGCTTTTGAAATTTTTTTCTAAGTGTTGGTATAATAATTAGTATTGTTTAAAAATATTTACTAATAAAAGTGTTCAAAAGGAATTAAAAGGAATCAAGTCCTGCACTCCTCTCTTCTATCGCTGGAAAATAATTTTGGCGATGACGGCCGCATCATCGACATTCATTTTCGAGTCTCAAAGTGCGGGAGGCCACTTAGTAGCTTTGCTATGCATTTGGTTTGATAAATATATTTTGATTTAAAATTTTTAAATATGATTTGATATATATAAAAGATACAAGTTTATATATTATGTCAAAATGATTAGAAATGAACTCAGTATTTGAATTCTTAAGTTCCTATTAATTAATGATTTTCAGTCGTAGAAATAAAGTGAATTTTGTTAATAATTGGAAACTATTAAAATGAGAAATAAGAAATTTGAAGCTATGTGTTAAATGAAATATGAGGATTTAAATTATAACTCTTAAATTTCAAGATAATGCAAATTTAAACTTATGTAAATTATTGAACATTCTTGTTAACTAAAATGGACAAGATAAATTTGTGTAATACTCAATTACATTCTAAGAACATATATAAAACTTACCAGAAATGTCTAAAAAGTTGAAATGTTAAAGAAGAATATGTAATAGAATATTATACAAGTTTGAACTTCAAAAATAAAAATAAAAATTCAAACTGAAATTGTGTTTAAAGAAATGTTTATAAAAAATTAAATTAAGTTGTTATAAGGAATGTTATACACTTAGTTAATGTTGTAAGAAATGTTAAATGAATAATTTGAGTAGTAAAAAGAAAATACTCTTTAGATATGGACTTAAGAGAAGGTAAACATAATTCATATCCTTGTAAATTATTTGTAAAATAAAAATAAATAAATAAATTTGCAAAGGATGTTTTAAAATTTAGTGGTAGCTTTCTGAGATAATTATAATTTGAATGATGTTGTGTAAAAGAAGATACATCCATATAAATTGACTATAAACTTAAGTTAAATGGAATAAATTGATGAAATAAGTTATTAAAATGAATTATAAGATGAAAGTTAACTTAAGTAAAGTTGAATGAAATTGATTGTGGTAAAAAGAAAATTTTATTAGTATGAATTTGAGTTATGAAATAAAATTTACTTAAGTAAAATTAATGATATAAATTAATGAAATGAACTAATGAAGTGAATCGATGAATTAATATGTACTTAAGTTACGAAATAATAATAAACATGAGCTGCATTTTATAAAATGTTTATAAAATATTTAAATGGTTTGATGAAACGGTTTATAAATGATATTAGTATTAAAGAGAATATACTAAATAACGTTAAATGAAATGATTCATAAAATTGTCCATATGAACTGATATGAAATGTGAAAAAAAAGTAAAATAATTGAAATTTGAATAAATTGAATGTAAATGTAATATGTAAATAAATTGGAAGTAAACCAATTAAATGTTAATAAAAATGGATGTTAATAAGAAAGATAGTGTATAAATTAAACATTGACATTGGAAATGTAAATTATGATAGTTATGAATTAATTGGATGAATATTAATGATTGAATGGATTCTCTTGTTGTAAGTCATCATTATACTGCTTTTGGCTGCATATGATTATTACGTTGTGTATTCGTGCTCGTGCTTGTGGTTTGGATTCAGAATTCATGTTATATTGCTTTATTAAACTCATACATGTTTCTATATCTTTTATATGCAACTAATATTCTAATTTGAGTTGAGATAGGTACATACAAAGATCGTTTAGATGTATATCTTGTTTTATTTGCTTTTTCTTGCTCAATATGACCGAACTCGCTCATGATGATGATAATAAGGTGCATATCTCGGATTATATATCGTACTTTTATGTTTTTATCTACAGGATGCCTCATCATTGAGATGAGATGTATATTTGATATATATAAATGTGTATTATGGATTTTGACGATCGAGCCGTGCAAAGGAGACTCTGCTGAAATTTTCCATAAATTCAGGGGTTCGAATTTTTTTGAGATTTTAGAAAAATTTGTAACTTGTTTTTGTAAGATAAGTTTTAATTTGTGTAAAGCCGGTATCGGAGTAACGTGGTAGAAGCATGGTAAAGGTTTTGCAAATAAGATTTTAATGTTTTGTACATTGATTATTTTGACTAAAATATATCGTATGTTATATTCCTTACTTATCCCCTTTTCGAGGACAAAAAGTTTTAAGTGGGAGAGATTGTAATGACCCGTATTTTAACTATTACAAATTATTAAATTTAATATAATTATTGAATAAAAATGCTTGAAATAGAAATTTAATATTTTTTATGTAATTTATTTAATATGAACTTGAATAAAAAAATTAAATAATAATTTCGATAAGATTTAAGGAAATTATTTGTATTAGAATGAAGTTCAATATGTCTAATGTGTTTATAATCAATGGCTGGGATTGGATAAGAAATGTTAAATTATTTGGATGAAAATAAAATAATTGTTGATAAATAAAATTCATTTGAAATTTAATGTTTATTAATGAAGTTTATTAGATAATTAATTGTAAAAAAATTATTACTGGAAATTATTTAAATAATTGAATTTTGAATTTAATATAAAGGAAAATGATTTCAAAAGTTGACTTAAATTTTATTTAAATATGAATGAAGATAGTAAAGTTTTAATTTGGATTTAAAATTGATTAAATTAATTTTGGAAATTTATTGTTTTAATTAACGTGTAAAAATAGTCTTTTGGGCACCGTCATGGATTTCGACAAAACCAATTTCATCGGATCCATAATGGTGAATTATTATTGGATTTCAAGTTTTGTAGTGATCGGACTTATCGTTTGGCCGTGTGAACTTGTAACACATAGAAATTAATTAAATTAATTAAAATAATTTCATTTCGAAAAGCTATCTTCTGAATATGATGAAATCGGCTCTCGATACCTATTCCATTGTGTTTGAAAAATGGGTATAATATACAGAATGTTAGGCGGCACGCTTCGTTTGGAGTTCGAAATTTTCGCAGATAGATCAGGTCAGTAACTTATATAATATGTCGCATTATCTTTCATTTCGCGGGTTAAAACCCTAAATCGTTCAACCGCTCTCAATCGAATTAATGGCCGAAAATTCATCACCTTCTCTCCTCGATTTCTCTTAATCCACTCAATGAATTTGCGTGATTCAAAAAGGAAAAGTGTTGAGCATGACGAACTCTACACGATGTGTTGTTGGATAAAGGCGAATCGCCTTGAATTCGCCTGGAATCGCTCGTATTCTTCATGTCGAATTTGTGTTTTGCTGCATCTTTTAGAACGCACGCACGCAGTAGGCTGAAGGGCGGCGGCCTAGAGTGACGTCCGTAGCGATGCTGGTTGAGATTGGCATTTACAATCGTCTATTAAAAATTATAATAATAAAAGACGAAGTAGAAGGGGCAAATGGTGTCAGCTTGGGTTTCTTCGCACGCGTGAACAGTAGCGGTTGTGAGGTGAAAGGTTTCGTTTTTTTATTTTCTTAATTAAGTTAATTTAACTTTAATTACCTCGTTGTATTTAAAATTGCATAACTTTTCCAAAGGAGGTCCGAATCGAGCGAAAAGAGTTGCATTGGAATCGTATCGACGTCGTCTATGACATGGAATCAAATTGGAATTTATTTGAAGCCAAAAAGATTTTAATTTCAAATAAAGTTGAGTGTTTTGAGCTGCTCACGAAGACTAAAATTATTTATGTTAGTTAAATTGAAATCATAAAGTTATTTAATTTTATTGATTGTTGTTTGGTAATTTAACTGACATTGAATCGATATAGAAATTTATATATTAGAAATTTTGAACTGACAGTTAAATTGGAGTTGAAATTAAATTTCCAGTTAAGCTCTTAATTATCGATAACTAGTTAACTGTCACGATTTATTGGCTGATTTGGATGTTGATTGTGATGGATGGCTATTGGTTGATATTTTTGGATGATTGAAAGTTTATTTGTTTTGATATATCCTTGTCATCAACCTTTAAATTATTTGACATTATATGAACTGTTATTGAATTATTTTGAATAAATTAAAAAATAGGTTGAAATGATATATACCTATGACACTTTGATTTGGATTGAAATGCTATATATTCATCCCTGAAATTAAAATCCAAATAACTGATCACTTGGCCATAGGATAGAAAATTATATATGGATACCGGATTAGTTAAATTAAATGGTTTTAAAATTTTGGTTTTGAAACTATTTAAATGATATCATTTTAAAGAAATAAAGGAATCGAATGTATATGAATTGAATTATTTCTAATTCGAGCTTTGAAATGTTGAAATTGAAATTGGTTAAAAGAAATTTGTAACGACCCAGAATTTCTGTCATTTGAAATTCGTATATTTAATTGATTTTTAATATTAACAAGTAAAATTTGTAAGTCGAATAAATTTTATTTCGAATTAGATTTAATTGGATAATTAAATCGACAATTTAATATTTGAAATTACAGAAATAATTGAAAATTGGGTTTAATGTGATTAAAATGATTTATAAAGTTGTATTTAATCATATTGGAGTTAGAATGATGTTATAGAACTTTTAAAATTGAATTAAAAGTTAATTTGTGGAAATTGAATATTTTAATATTTAATTGACGAGTAAAAATAGTCATTTTTCAAACAGTCTCGGATTTCGACGAAACTAGTTTCAATGGGTCCGTAATGTTAAATTATTGTATGGTTTCAAATTTTGTGTCAATCAGATTTACGGTTTGTCCGGGGCAAGCTAAAACGCACTGAAATCGGTTTGAGTGAATTTTTAATTTAATATAGTCGATTCAAAAACTTATCTTTCAAATATGATCGAATTGGCTCCCGATATATATTCCATTGCGTTCGAAATTGGGGTAAAACATTATAAACGCCAGGCGGCACGCTTCGTTTGGAGTTCGGAAAATTTCGGGATGAATAGTGTTTCGGAATTTTCTATAAAAGCACCTCATTTATTTCATTTTACACCAAAAACCCTAATTTGTAACCTAGCCGCCAGAGAATAAAACAATGGCCGAAAATTCATCTTCTTCCTCCCTCATTTTCTTTAAATCCACAAATCAATTCGCGAAACTTCCTAAATTAAAGTTGTAGACAACGACGAGAGCTAGATATCCAACGGTGATGATCGAAAACGAAGCTATGAATCGATGGCAAATTTCATTTGAACGTGCCACGTTCATGCATGGTTTTCAACACCAAGGCTCGACCGAACTTCAAGCTATTCGAGTCGATGATGGCTCGCGTGATGGGCTTCGACGTGGTATACTTTAATCAACATCTTGATGTTCAAATTTGGTGCGAAAATTCGCAAAGGAACGGCGGCAATGGGTTGTTCGAACGTGGTTTACCTAGGTAGAGAAGATGTTGCGTGTGCGGCCCAGATTCCCTACTTCAGAAATAAATGGCCGAGATGAAGTTGAGTTAAAAATTTAAAAATAATATTGAAATTAATTTATATAAATTCGTTTAAAATTTAAAATATCATAACCTTTTCATACAAGGTCCGTTTTGGACGAAACGAATTGCGTCGAGTTCGTATTGACGAGCACTACGCAATTGAGCTGGATTGGAGTTGATTGGAGCTAGTGAAAATTTTGCGTAAAATTAAACGCACGTTTCATTTTATTCGGAATAAAACACTGCAACTGTTATTGGAAGCAAGGTGAGAACTTCTCACTCAATCGAAACTGTTTCGATTTAAATTTTAAATTGTTAAATTTAAAATTGCTTGATTGTATGCTTGGATGATAAATTATTATCTGTTGTATTGAAATAGACCCTATACGCCATATATTAAGCAGATGTTATTTATTAAACACATATACCGCGATATTCCATCTTGAAGTGGAATTGGTATTATATATGTACTTGGAGTTGATTTTCCCGCATTATATAGCGGATGAGACCCTATTGCGCCGCATAATAGCGGATAATATTTTATACAAACCCATGTACCGCGATATTCCGTCTTGAAACGGGATTGGTATTGTGCTAATATCTGTGGATGCAGGGAAACAGGCTGGAGGGATCTAACTGGATTTCTCAACAGTATTGATTTATTTACAGATATTTGCGATATATTCTGTTATGATATTGATATATATTGTTTGGATGCCGTAGTTGATGTATTGGATCTGTTGCAGCATTTGGCCTATTTTTGGAGTTTTAAAAATGTTAAAGTAACGATTTCGAATTTAAAAGAATTTTCAAGTGATTTTTGAAAGTATACATTTTTTTTGAATTTTGGAATTGATTCATTTTAAATAAATAAACGTTATAATTTTTATGTTATAAAAATTATGATTTTTGTGAATATAACCGAAATGTGATTTTTTAAATAAGTAGTTTATTAATTTGTAAAAATGGTTTAAATTGGGATTTTTGAATTATTATAAACAGTTTATATAAAAGATTTATAAAATTGATACTTATAAATAAAAAAAATTATTGGAATTATAAAAAGAGTTTTTATAACTGTTAAAAGGAAGTATAAATGGATTTCATAAGTGAATGAGATTTATAGATTTATAAATTGTGAAGTTATAAAATGAATAGTTTTTGTAAAATAAAAGATTTTTAAGTAATTAACTTATAAATTGGATTTAGGCATTTAAATGAGATATAAATAGGATTTGTTAATTAAGGGATTTATAAGTTGAAGTTTTTATAAAATAAATATATAAATGGAATTTATAAACGTTGTTTTATAAATTCGAAACCAATTGAATTTGATAAGTAAATATGAAAGCTTATTAAAGGAGATATATCCATGATTTTTGACAGTGGATAATCCTTTAAAATAAAACGTGTAGAAATGTTGAATTTGGTTAACGAAGTACATTCACGATTTTGGACAGTGAATAATATATTAAAGAAATGTTTTAGGAAGTGTTCTTTTAAATAGAATTAAAACGATTTAAAGATGTTTTAAAATGTATTAAGTATCGAAACCATAAATTTCAACATTCATTGTTGAAATAGACGTTTTCAAGAAATAAGGAAATGGTGGACTATAACACTGTTGTTATAGTAAATAATTTTCGAAAGGAAATATTTTATATAGTATTGGGATTTATATATCTATCTTAATTTTGAATCCCTATACTAGTGATTTTGGGTTGTCGTAACGATGTTTTACGAAACATTCGTTTTGACTCAAATGAATGTGTTTAAGAGAATGTTTTCCTTAAAGAATAAATTATATACTTAATTGTTATTTAAGTATATTAAATATTTTCCAAATGTTGAAAATAAATAGATTTGTGAATTATTTATTATTAAATAAGTATGGAAATGTTTTCCAATATGAAGTGAAATGTTTTGAGATTTTATCTCTTAAAGATAAATTGAAAGTGAATATTTGAATTCGATTTGAAAATCGTATATCAGTAGATATTTTTGGAAATTTAAATTCACATGGAATTATAAAGGAAAGGGGCATTTGTTTAAAAAATAAACATTGATTTGTTTTTGAAGTATATGAAAATATACCTTGTAAAGATATTTTTGGAAAATAAATTATTTGGAAAATTATTTGGAATCTGGTGATGTTGTGCATATCTATTGATAGTTAAATAACCGACTATCAATATTTACCTTTAAATGGGTATTTGTTGTGATTTTCTTGAATTTGAATGCTACACTTATTTTAAAATAAGCGCTCGTTATTAGGTTTAGCCGGGAGAGGACCTTTTGGTCATGAATCCCATTCCGAATAGTGATACGTCGTAATGGATAGCATTTGAAGACCGGTGTTGAAGACCGGATATTTTCGAAAACGGAAGGATTACCCTTGAATGTCTCTGCATCGGCTGATCTCCGATATAGAGATTTTATCACCCTTTGTGATGGGAAGTCCGGTCATGATTAGTGAATATCCGGATTGCAAGGGCTTCTTTGGAAGTGCCTTCGGTTCCGTTCGATCCCGGAACGGACTTGTATGGATGTGTGTCTGACGTTACAATTTAAGATGTAAAGCTTGTTTTTATCAAATATATATCTATTGGTGGCGGAGAATTTATTCTCTTAGCTCAACACCCTTCTCTGAGACGTACGAGCTCAGAGGTTATGTAGTTGATGGTTACTAGTGATACATTTCCAATTTGGTAATGTGGCGTACGAAGTGTTGCTGATCATTTTTTGATCAAAGCTAGCTTTTGTGAAAAGCGTAGCTTTGTAGACGAGACTTCGTCGGACCTCACACCCCGAAAATGGTCAAAACAGGAAAGACGCAGCAAGGTTGTAGGGAGTAGCGCCCCTTAGGGTATGTCATTTCCTTCTAGAGAGAGGTGGTATCATGGTGTGGAGCCCAGATACTTAACCTATGTTGCGGCTGCAAATTTATTTCTTTGCGGTTGTTGGTATTGGGGATCCTCAGATAAAGGTTGTTTACAACCGAGGGATGGCATACTCATGTCAGTTGTTACCTACTTTTGCAGAGGTAACCCGTCCTTGTGTTGGCAGAGATCCGGTTAGGTTCTCGGGGCGTCTCTCCAGAGGCGTACCCATGTGGCAATGTGAAGTTCCTTGGCCTAGCCATTTGTTGGAAAATCCAAAGAAACAATACGAGCCTTCTACGGTTTTAGTTGTAGAACCTGCCATTTAAGATGGTAGCTATAGTAGGCATACTATAATGGTACCTATGCTGGCTAAGATTTATATTATATTTTCGAAATGTTTTCCTACACTTTGCACTTATAGTAATAATATCAAAGAAATTTGCGTATCAAGCATGTTTGACTATCATAAGGAGAAATCTCCTCCAATTCTGCGTTTGCATTGTGTGTGTGGCAGGAGGCCTTATGGTAGTTACATTTTCTAAAAACATTGCGGATCTATTTTAAAATATTTCTTTATTTGTTTTTAAAAATATAACTGTTTTATGTTCTCACACCAGTCTCATGACTGACCTGGAGTTTATTGTTTCCTTCCTAAACTCTGGGTGCCCACCAATTTCCACACTGGCAGTCTAGAGTCAGGTTATCAGGTCATTTTGGAATTCAGGAGTTGCTTTAGATTACTGGAGGAGCAAGCTGGATGGCATGGCGTATAAACTAATATATAGTATTTCTTTTCCGTTGTTTGTTGTTGTACACTCTGATAATGTAATGATAATGTGATGTAATGTGATAACTGATACAGTTCTTCTGTTTAAAGATTATTCATTTATCTATTATATGTTGTTCCGCTGCGATTGTGAGATTCTGATATTGTTTTATTTTCTTCTTCTTTATTTCTTTCTTCTTCTACCTCTTCTTCTTTAACCCTAACAATTTGGTTTTCCGGCCTTCGATTGTTCGGCAGCTGATACAGTGGACGTATTAATGTCGATTTTCGAAAGTCGAAAATCCCTATCGTTACAAAATTGTTTCAAATAATTAAATTTTAAATGTGAAGTTAAAATTGACATATGACCTGAACTATGGAAATTGAATTGTTTTAAAGATTTGAACCATAAATTGAACATTGCTGTTAAATTTGATTTAAGTGATTTAAATCGATAATTGAAATTGAACTTGAAATGCATATAAACTAAAATGGTTTAAAATTGAGTGTTGAATGGAAAATTTGAACCATTTGAATTGAATCTATGAAAATCAAAATTGAAATTAATTCAAATTGAAATCGAAGTTGACTTGAAATTGAAATTGATGTTGATTTAAATTAAAATCGAAATTGAGTCAATTTGAATTGAATTGAGATTGAAGATGATTTGAATTGAAAGATTTGGAATTGAATCGGTTTGACTTGAAACTATTTTGAAGTAAATTAACTATTAAATCTTTCTTTTTAAATATTCAAATTACTTTGATTTTCCAAACTATTTTACGATATAAACCATTTTCAATACCCAAACCATTTTATCAAACTATTTGAACTATTTTAAACTATTTTCATTATTCAAACTATTTTCAAAAAATTAAAACTATTTAAGTGGGAACTGTTTATATTTAAGCCATGAATTTAAATGCGAATTGGGTTAACTTGAAGGTATAACCTAAATTGTGATTCGAATTTAATTTCAAAGTGAAAATGAAGTATCAAACTGAATTTGATACTTCGAAGTGAAAAAGATTTGTGAAGTGAATATGATATTTTTATATTAAGTATGAATCATTTTTCAAATGTAAAAGTACTAACCTTTGTGTAAAAAATCTTTTGGTTGTTAAAGAGACTGGGGTCACTTATTGGTATACTCTCTATCAATTTTGGAACCATTTTAACAACTCTGTACGCAGAGGAGACTCTAGAATGAAGTGGTTGGATTTGATAAACATTTACTGGATTTGAAGAAAGAGAACAATGATGGATAGATTCCGGTATATGTGCACTTTTGAAATGACTAAAACAGAACAGCTTGACAGGCCAAGTGGGCTAGCTACCTCTAAAGACATCCGTTCTTTGATTTTCCTTTTGGAATCGGTTCATACTATTCTCTTGATGATGGTTTCGACTGGTGCACCTAATTTGAAATGACCTTCTTTTGACTCGTTATGGGATGGATGGACGTGGTAGGCAATCATGACTATGATGCGTTACCACGTGCCCTACGACCCGAACGGGTAGTATCCTAATTTGAGCATTGCCGCACGTGCCTTGTCATACTTTTACCCCTATACGAGATCACTACGAGTTTGGTTTAGTGTTATGGTATCACGATGCATCACTATCTCCCGACGTGCTGCTGGGGCATTATATGCAAGTCGTACGAGTGTTTTATCTTTTCGTTATTCTCGGGTCAGCCCTGATTTTTCAGTGCATTGAAGATCATTTATTCTGGAGGACAAAGATGAAGATTTTGTATATTATTACTAGTATTATTCACTACGTCATGTTGTCTGCTGCATTGTTTTATGTGTCCCCATTGTATGTATAGCTCTGATAAATGTTGTATAAATCATAAGCAAAAGTATAGTATAAACAGTTTCATGAACTTTTATTTGATTATTATATTTTTTCATTCCGCTGTGAGATTCTATATTCATTTCGTCTTTTCTTATTTTTATTGATTTACCCCCATTATTTATCTGTGTTTTGGATTGTTTGAGTTGGACATGTGTGGATTATTATCGATTTAAACCTTCCGAAATGTGGGTCGTCACAGCCGACATAAGCACCGAACCAGCTTTCAGGGTCGCCATCAAAAGCCTCATTGAAGCGCATCCCAGCGAAAGTACGAAGTAAGCCTTTGGCCCCATCTAAGATGGTCTAGCCAAAGCACCGGACTAACTCAATGTCATCATCAAAGGCCTCACTGAATCATCTTTTAGAAGGAGGTCGGATATGTCTTTGGTTTTGCTTGAAGATAGCAAATCAAACGTACTGGATACCAGATCTGAATCATTACCTAAGATGATAATAAGGGGTTCAATCCAAGTTAAGATCATCGCCTAAGATGGCGCCAATCAAATTAAAAAGCAATGTTTAGCTTGTCATAAAGAATGGATCAAAAACAATCTTCTAGAAGAAGATCTATTAAAGGCGAGTTGTTAGTGCTCCGAAATAAAGCCAAAAAACCTTCTAGAGGAAGATCCATCAAATATGAATCATTTGTGCTCCAAAATAAATGCTATCTTCAGTTGCCAGATAAGGATTCTGGTCTTCTATTATTATTGCTAGATAAGGCTTTCTGGTCTTCTATTATTATTTTTATCTGATAAGGTTTTCTGGTCTTCTATGATTATTATTATCAGATAATGATTCTTGGTATTCTTTTAACTGTTGCCAGATAAGGATTTTTGGTCTTTTTTTACTATTGCCAGATAAGGATTTCTGATCTTATATTATTATTGCCAGATAAGGATTTCTGATGTCTAGTTATTGCCAAATGGATTTTCTGGTCTTCCATTTTTAATAATTGATATTTCTGGTCTTCTATTATTATCAGAAAATTTTTCTTGTCTTCTATAAATGCAAGATAGGTTTTCTGATCTTCTATTTTTACATAGAGAATTTTATGGTCTTATATTATTATTATTAGCAGATGGATTTCTGGTCTTCTTTATTATTGCCAGATGGATTTTCTATCTTCTTTCATTATTACCATATGGTTTGTAGTCATATTTGCACAATATTATTACTGCCAGATGATTTTCTAGTCTTTTGTTATTATTACCAAATAGTTTTCTGGCCCTATATTCAAAACATTATTATTGTATGACAGATTTTGTAGGCTTCTGTTTATTGCTAAATAATTTTCTGAACTCCTCCCATTTAAGAGATTAATATTACCAAGTGGATTTTTGGTCTTCCCATGTTCAAGAAATTATTATCACTAGATATTTTTTTAGGCATTTATTCAAGACATTCTTGTTACTGGAATGGTTTTCTGGACTTCTAATCAATATTGCCAGAGGATTCCTAATCCCTGCTTCTGTGATATTATCAGATAACCTCATAGGTTTCTGTTTAAGAAATTATCATTGTTAATTGTTGGTTCAATCAAATCCAAAGGAGGTGGCTCAAAATTAAAATTGAATTTGAAGTCAACAATAAAAATTGTTATTAACTTTATGATTTACATGGAAACATGACTAAAAAGAAAATCTCGTAAAGGATTGAGAGAAAGGAAATTCCTGGTTTTACACTAAAGTTTAAAAACTTCTTTTATTCCAACAGCAGGATAAACGTTATCCATATATTTTCTAAAGGAGACAAGCAAAGGAATCAATTCCGAAACTAAAGATTTACAAGAAGAATAGTTGATATTGGAAGCTTGCGCGGATAACGATGTCGTGCTCCATTGATGACACATCCCATTGACATTACATATTGACATTGCACTTCATCAACCTAAAGACATACCCTAGGCAGCATGTCGTAAGCCATTGGTGTGGTTGAGGCATGTGTATCATCAATGCCGAACCTTACTAATGCCACTTGACATAAAAAAACAATACTGCTAAAAAAGTTAATGCCACTTCCAATCTGTAACGCTTCATGTTGATATCGCTTCTCATTGATGCCATTTCTCATGGCTATCACACACCATCTTTGTCGCACCTTATTAAAGCTATGCCACGTACGATCAATAATGCACGTCATTAATGCCACGTCTCTTTGATTTTACCTCATCTCCAATGCCGCCACTATTCATGCTTCCACTATTGAATATCGTTTCTCAAGCAATGCTGCACTAATTCCATGTCGTGCTAACTTCATGCCACATATTATCCATACCATGCTTTATTTCGCATGCCAAAAAATCCATAAGGAACATTGATAAAAGGCATTTCGATGTCAAAAGCCGTACAATGAAGGAGGATTAGAGTCATTCACAAAAGGAAGTTCAAGAAGGAACAGTGTATTTTCTTCCATTAAGCTTCAAAGGCCTTCACGTTCATTTGCGTACTCCATAGCACCACAAGTGTAATGACCCGTAAATTAAAAATAGTTGATTTAGTGAGGTTTTGTGATTTAATGTTGGAAGAAATAAAAATTTATGATTTAATAATAAGTATATAACTGGAATGAAATGCAATAACATTAATTTATGACAATTTATAACTGCTTTAAATGAAATTCCAATTAATTAAAATGATTAAAGAGTTATAATTGGTTATAGATTGTAAATTACTATAATAATGTGCATACTAATTGATAATTTAAATATTGAGTTATTTAGTGTAATAAATCGTAATTGAATAAAATTAGGGTAGAGTGAGTTGTTATAACATTTGTTTGTAAATAATGAACAACAAACGTGATTAAATATAGAAATGGGACAATTGTTATTTGTTACCAATTTATTTAATCATTTGCAATTAAACGTAATTTAATGTTACTTTAATATGAGTTAGACGATAACTGTAAAAGGTGAATGCAATAAAATGTACAGAAAGGTCAATTATATTCATAAGGCAATAATTGATTTAATAACAGAGTAAACCAAAGATAGAAAATTTATTGGGTTTTAAATTATAACAATTTTTCAAAAATTCAACGAAATTGAAATATGGAAACTATTGTGGTAAAGGATGAAAATGGAGAATATTAATGTAATAAGCCGTAAACTAGTGTTGTATATATACATAAGGTAATGAATGATTGAACAAAAAGGATTTAAATCAAATTAAATCAATTTATTAGAATTAATTTTTAATTAATTGGATTAAATTACAATTGAAATGGACCACTGTAATTAGTGTAATATTTAATACTGAATTGAGATGTAAATTTGTTTTTAATTATTGTAAATGTCCAAGTAATAAAAAATGATGAAATTTATGAGTAATTGAATTTGAAATTAAAAAGTTATTTAATCAATTTAATAATAATTTATTCAATTAACGTGAAAATAGCCATTTTGAGCACTGTCTCGGATTTTGACGAAACCAGTTTCAACGAATCCCTAACAGTGAATTACCACAAGATTTCAAGTTTTGTAGCGATCGGACTTGTCATTTGAACAATGATCGCACGGGCTTGAAATGCTCAGAAATCAGTTTAGTTGAAATCAATTTGAAATAAGCTGATTTTAAAGCTAACTTCTTCATACGGTGGAATTAGGACTTGAAACTATTCCATTGAGTTTAAAATTATCAAAAACATCTATTTTGATATATGGGTTGACCCACTTTCATTCTGAAAGCGAAAAGTGCTTTTCAGGTCGTTATTGTCGATTAGAACCAGTTCGATATGTTATTCATTCTTATCGAGCTTCGTTAGTATGTAACTTCTGTCCAAACCCTAGCGGCCTTTTTACTTCTCATTTATGTACGTATCTGTCTATTTTGCCAATCAACTTCTCCTTCTTCCCACTGGCTACAGATACAAACCCTAATTCAATCTCCAAACAAATTTCAAAAATCAAACACCATCGAACCATATTAAATTATATACCGTTTTGAAGCTCTAGGTGAGCGTAATCCACTACAACAATTCATTTTTTGGTTCGAATCACCGTTTGACTAGAATTTGTCGATGAACCTTAGACATCTATTCTAGGTTTACGACGATCCAATAGTGGATCATCCTCCGATCGACGATCAGGAAGCGCCGTTTGGAAGGGGATGGACAACATATCGCATCGGTAGTGTTAGTTCGTTGAGATGCACTCAGGTTTTTCCAAGTTTGGCCTTCGAAGCTCGGAAGCAGCGAAGCTTCTCTAGGAAGCTGGAGGTGGCCTCTCGGCCAGAGGAGGAGCAGCGTGAAGAGGGTGACGGCGGTGGCCTCTGATCGAGGTACAAGGCACAGTGATGGTGGATTTTTGGTCAAGGCGGTGGCGACTTGGGGTCGAGCGCGACTTCATAGTTTCTACGCTAGGGTTCTGGATGGTGATAGCCTCGGTGATGTTTGATGTTTTATTATTTATTTATTTCCTTTTTTCTCGTTTAACTTCTAATTTATATAACTTTTACATACATGCTCAGATTTACACGCGGTTTGCTCTGCTGCGATTGTATCCAAATTCTAGACATTTTGAGGCTAGTTTGGATGAATTCTGAGACTCTTAGATTTTGAGCCCTATTTTGGATTTCAAATCGATTTAAAATCAAAGTGAGTGTTTTAACCCACTCAAAACTTCTAGATCATCTTATGTTAGTTAAATTAAATTTATGATGCAATTTGAAATTAGCCGACTGACATTTGTATGTTTAACTGTCATTCTATTTAAAATTGACTTTTATTGCATTTAATCATCGTTATAGCATCGCTAGTTCCCTATGAGTTGAAATGATACATACCCGAACGATCTATAGATTAGAAAAAAATTGTTATGGGTTGAAATGATAGACTCGAGCGATTTTAGGGATTTTTATTTAATTCGGGATTGCGGTTTGAAATGACATATAACCATAATATTTTAAATTGTGGATTGAAATGATAAATATCCGTATCACTTGACCATAGGGTAGAAAATTATATACGGACACCAGATCGGTTAAATTAACTGATTTTTAATTCTTTAAATTTTGAATTCAGTTAACTGGCATTTTGAAGTAGACACTAATTTATATAAATTAAATTATTTTTGATCTAAGCGTTAATGCTGAAATTGGAATTGATTTTATGAATTGTTCAAAGGATTTAAATTGAAGTTTTAAAGTTGGAGTGTAATTATAAATGAATTTAAGGAAATTGAGTTACTCAAATTGTTTGGATATAACTTTGAAATCTATTTCAAACTAATTTAAACTATTTTAATCAACTTAGGCTATTTTCAATTTATTTTAATCTATTATAACATATTCAATCCAATTTAATCCATTTCACTTATTTTAAACAAATTAAATTTATTTAATATATTTTAAATTTATTAAATATAATTTAAATCTATTTTAAATTTATTTAATGTATCTAAAATCTACTTAATTTAATTTAAATCCTTTTAATCTATTTTAAATCCATTTAAATCATTTTAAATCTAAATAAATCAAATTTAAATCTGTTTAAATTATTTTTACTATTTATACTAGTTTAATCTATTTAATCTGTTTTTAAACTATAAAACTACTTATGACTATCTAAACTATTTTCCAAATTTTCAGACTATGTAAAGTTGAAGTATTAATATTTAAATCATTGATGATGGTACTACCTAAGTTGGAAACTGGAATCGATACCTTTTGTGAACTGACTTATTGAGTAAATATGATGGTTTTGGAACGAGGATTTAATTAGCTTATCTTATCGATGATTTCAAAAGCGAATATGATTTTCAAGTGAATATGGTTTTGAAAGTGAATATGATTCCGAAAGTGATAAGGTTTGAAATCGAATATGATATTTTGATATTAATTATGAAATGGTTTTGGAAATGTAAAAGAACCATCCAGTGTGAAATAAGCGTTTGGTTGTTAAAGAGAACGGGATCGGATATTATCATACTCTCTACTAATATCGAAAACCACTTTAATAACTGTGTACATGGTGGAAATTCCAAAAATGAAGTAGGATGGTATGGCGAACAATTCTGTATGTGGTATTTATGTGACCCTGACTCCCGTGAGTCAGCTTAGATGTGACTAAAACATGAGCTATACCAGGCCAAGTGAGGTCATTCCTCCTAACGGAAACATTTCTTCGATACTTCAATTTGACTTTATGATTGATTTTGTGGCCACCCTTCTATTTTGATTATGGAAGTGTGTTCCGAGGTAGATGGTAGTAGCTGCTATGCATTACCACCAATCAGAGAGTGCAATTGGTATATCTACCCTGGCATTGCCTCGAGTGTCATGTTCACATCTCATGTCATGTCTTCTATGAGTTTGGTTTGTACTATACCTATGGAGTGCCCTCTGATAACCCTCCAGTTTACGGAGGAATTACGGTACTGTATAGGCTATAGGAATATATAAAATGTGTTAAAGGGGATATCGGTAACGCCTTAATGCTATTTTAGCACTTCACTTTACCGCAGACACTACTATAATAGCGTATTGTACTACATAGTAGATAGCTTAACGGATCCTTAGGAGATGGTAATCCCAAACATCTCTTAAGTTTTTACAACCACATTGACACTGGATAGGAGAAGTCAAACTTTGTAAACATCTCTGACGTCGTTACACTCATATTTTTACTGTTGATATAACATACGTAAGATCTTCTAGTTCTGACTCGAGTGGTTTGTCTTTTCAATTCGCTCGGGTCAGTTTGAGCTTTTCAGTTTATCGAAGACTTCTTTCTAGAGGATGAAGATGAAGATTTTGTACTATTATTACTTATTATATGTATTCCACTACATAATGTTGTTCTGCGGCATTTATTTATTTATTCCTGTTATATGTGACTCTGATTTTGTGTTGTAAAATAATAATCAAATGTATTTGTAAAACAGCTTCATGAACAGTTTATTTGATTATTATATTTTGTCATTCCGTTGTGAGATTCTGCATTTGTTTTCTTTCGTTCTCTGCTTTTTCTTATTTACACCATAACAATATGCCCATTTGTATGGTTTGAGTCTGATGTGTGTGGTTTATCGTCGATTTAAACCGTCTAAAAAGGCTAGTCGCTACAATTGGTATCAGAGCATTGGTTTAGCAATAACCTTAGCTTTGTGGGATCTGACTCACTAGAAATAGGGTGGTAATACCCTAGAATGAGTCATTGAGTTTATATATGAGAGTGCGTATTTGTTAGTGTTATAAAAGGTTTTTGTACTGTGTTAATTTGTTCCATTTTGTATTTATAAATTCTGGTCGGTACATAGGACGCTAGGGCATCGATAGGTATTTCTAGACAGTTAATAAAGTAAATCGACATAATATAGATTTTGAAATGCAGGTAAAATAAATAATTTTACCTAGCATATGTTTTGTATATAAAAGAATAATTTTATAAATGATATAGTTGGTTGTAATATATTTTTTAGTTAGGTAGGGAAATTTATAAATATTGGCTGAAAAATTAGATTTTAAATAAATTAAATATAAAATGGAAATTGTAGAACTTAAGTTTTGGGATTTTGAAATTTTTTTCAAAAGATTTTGGAATATAATATTAATATCATTTGGAAGTATTTTCTTATATAAATATTTCAAGATGATTTGAAAGAAATTTTTTATAAAGAAATTTTTAGAGAAATAAGTTCTATACTCCCCTCTATGTCGTTGGAAAATAATCTTGTGAGTGCATGCATCATCGACGTTCATTTTTGAGTTTCAAAGTGGAAAGACTGCTGTAGTAATTTTACTGCACATTTATTTTGATTACAAATATTAGTTTTTAATTCCTAAATATGATTTGACCTATAAATGATTAATATATATATATATATATATTATTTTAAAATGATTTGGTAATATAACCGTGAGCTGTTTTTAAACCTTTTGATAATTAGTAGTTTTCAGTTAATGTAATAAAATGAAATCTTAACTATTTAAATGTTTGAAAGCTGCTAAGACGTGAAATAAGAAATTGGATGTTAAGAAATGAATGAAATATAAAGAAATCGAAGGTTTTCATTTATAAATTAAGAAATGGAAATAAGAAAATGTAACTATTGAACATTTGGTTAATAAAAATAAATTTCGATAACTTGTGTAACTTTCTATTGCATTATAAAAGACATATATATAACTTACCAAAATGATAAAAGTCGAAATGTTAAAAAGGATATATAATAAAATATTGTGCAAGTAAACTTTAGTAAATGAAAGTGTTTAACGGAATTACTTTTATAAATATGAATTCCGATATTATAAATTGTTATAAACTTAGGGTTAATAGTTGAAATGTTACTAATCAAAGTAATAAAAAGGTGAATAACGTAAGAAAATGATTATAAACTTAAGTTATCATTTTAAGTTATTTATAATCAGATTGAATAATAAAAGGTAAATACTATAAGTAAATAATTATAAACTTGAATTAATATTGAAGCCATTTATAATTAAAACGAGTACTATATAAATTGAATGATTATAACTTCAGAGAACATTGGAAATGATTTAGAAATGGAGTTAATATTCAATAATACTTTATGTAGAAGAATGAATGTGAAAATAAATCTAGAAATGGTGAATCGAATTGTAAAGAAACTTACCTAATAATGTACAGTCTAATAATTGAAATAAAAATAACTTATTTAAGCAATGAATGTAAAGTTAGAAAATGAAAGAAAATAGCACTGTATGAATAAAGGTGAAATGAACTTCTGTAAGTAATAACCAATGTAAATTAATGAAAATGAACATTATATGAATGAGAAAAGAAAAGTAAATGATGAAAAAAGGAAAATCAAATTAAATTGTAAATGTGAAGTAAACCGAAATAAATGTATACAACACTTTAATAATGTATTCATTTATGATCCAAATAATTGAAACAGATATAACATATGTAAGTAAAGAATGCAAATTTATGAAATAAGCCTTACATGAATGAATGAAAATTAAAATTTTGTAAGTAAAGAACGTGAATTAAATAAAATCATTGTGTGTAAAAAAAATGAACAATAAATGATGTGAAAAAGATAAATGGGGTAAACTTAAAAAAGTGTTGAATTCTTTGTTTGTTGGGCTTATGGATTAGTTGGAAAAGGATACTTCTATTTTGTATAGAGATGCATAAATAATCTATAAAGTTATCTACGAATGTTGAGTATACGTTTACTTCATAGTTTATTTATCATTTTATATGATTAGAAGTTCTGAACCTGAACGAACCATTTGTTTTGGTTGCTATGGATGGATGATTGCTCTCTTTGTTGAAAATGACGTTTACACTGCTGTTTTCAAATGATTATTGTTGTGTGGTTATGTTTTGTTTGTTACTTATTGAAACAACTTAAATATTTCTCTTTCACTTAATTATTAACCTCTTTGGATTATATAAGTGAAATACAGGTTATGAAAGCAATTGCTACTTCTTCTAGTTTCATAAAATAAACATTGTTTGCCCGACAAATAGGTACGTTTTTGGATTACGGTTTTCTAGTGATATTACATAGTTTTCTCGTGGGTTGAGATATATTATTTTTAAATATATGATATATATTGTTATTATTGATAACTATTTCTCCCAGACCTCTCCGTACGAAGGAGACTCTGCCGAAATTTTCTGTGAATTTTGGATTCAGAAAATTTTTGTGAAATGATTTTTCAAACTTGAATTAACTTGGGTATAATTTTTTGATTAAATTATTTCATTATGTAAATTTACTATTTATAAATTTAAATATTTTGAATAAAATATATTGATTACTTAATTCCTCTTTTCCTTCCTTTCCTTCTCAAGGACGAAAAGTTTTGAGTGGGGGAGAGTGTAACGAACCGTGATTTTCGATAATTAAAAACAATTGATTTAATAAGGTTTTGTGCTTTAACGTTGGAAGAAATAAAATTTTGTGATTTAATAATAAGAATATAACTGGAATGAAATATAATAGTTTTAATTTAAGATAATTTATAACTGCTTTAAATGAAATTCCAATTAATTAAAATGATTAAAGAGTTATAATTGGTTATAGATTGTAAATAAGTGTAATAATGTGTGTATTAATTCATAATTGGATTAAAAGAGTAATTGATAATTTAAATGTTGAGTTATTAAGTAATTGAATAAAATTAGTGTAGGGTGAGTTGTTATAACATTTGTTCATAAATAATAAACAAACAAATGTAATTAAATATGGAAATGATGATAATTTTTATTTGTTACCAATTTATTTAACAAATTGTAATTAAACGTAATTTAATGTTACTTTAATATGAGTTAAGACAATAACCGTAAAATGTGAGTGCAATAAAATGTACAGAAAGGTCAGTTATATTCATCATGCAATAATTGATTTAATAAAAGATTAAACCAAAGATAAATAAATCTATTGGGATTTTAAATTATAATAAAATTGTCAAAAATTCAAGGTAATTGGAATATGGCAACTATTATGGTAAAAGATAAAATTGGAGAATATTAATGTAATAAGCTATAAACCAATATTCAATATATACATAGGGTAATGAATAATTGAACAAATAGGATTTAAATCAAATTAAATCAATTAATTAGAATTAAATTTTAATTAATTGGGTTGTATTAGAGTTGAAATGGATCACTATAATTAGTGTAACATTTAACACTAAATTGATATGTAAATTTATTTTAATTATTATAAACGTCCAAGTAATCAAAAATGATGAAATTTGTGAGATATTGAATTTAAAATTAAAAAGTGATTTAATCAATTTAATAATAATTTATTTAAATAACGTGAATGTAGCCATTTTGGCCGCAGTCTCTGATTTCTATGAAACCAGTTTCATCGGATCCGTAATAGTGAATTACTACAAGATTTCAAGTTTCGTAGCGATCAGACTTGTCGTTTGATCGTACAGGCTTGAAACGTTCAGAAATCAATTTAATTGGAGTCAATTTGAAATATGCTGATTTTAAAGCTAACTTCTTCATATGGTGGAATTAGAACTTGAAACCTATTCCATTGAGTTTAAAATTATCAAAAACATCTATTTTGGTATATGGGATGAACCACTTTTGTTTCGGAGGCGAAACGGGCTTTCAGGGTCTTTATTATCAATTAGAAGCAGTTCGATATGTTATTCATTCTTATCGGGATTAGTTACTATGTAAGTTCTGTCCAAACCCTAGCGGCCTTTTTAATTCTCATTTATGTACATATCCATCTATTTCACCTATCAGCTTCTCCTTCTTCCCAATGGCTATAGATACAAACCCTAGTTCAATCTCCAAACAATTTTCAAAAATCAAACTTCTCTGAACCATATCAAATTATATACCGTTTCGAAGCTCTCAACAAGCATAATCCACTTCAACAATTCGTTTAGATTGGGACCACCATTTGACTAGAATTCGTCAATGAAACTCAACCGTCTATTTTAGGTTTTCGACGATCCAATGGTGGATCGTCGTCCGATCGATGATCAGGAAGCGGCGTTTGAAAGGGGATGGAGAGCAGGTCGCATCGGTGGTGTTAGTTCAATAAGATGCGCTTGGATTTTTCCAATTTTGGCATTCGAAGCTCGAAAGCAGCGGAGCTTCTCTGGGAAGCAGGAGGTGGCCGCTCGGTTGGAGGAGGAGCGGTGTGAAGATGGGTGACGGCGGTGGCCTCTGATCAAGGTGTAAGGCATGGTGGTGGCGGCTTTTTGGTCGAGACGGTGGCGACTTGGGGTCGAGCACGACTTCATAGTTTCTGCGCTAGGGTTCTGGATGGTGACGTCGGTGACGTTTGATGTTTTATTATTTATTTATTTCCTTTTTCTCTCGTTTAACTTCTAACTTATATAACTTTTACATATATGCTCAGATTTACACGTGGTTTGCTCCGCTGCAATCGTATCCAAATTCCGGACATTTTTACGCTTGTTTGGATGAATTCCGAGACTGTTAGATTTTGAGCCCTATTTTGGATTTCAGGTTGATTTGAAATTAAAATGAATGTTTTGACCCACTTACAACTACTAGACTATTTTATGTTAGTTAAATTAAATTTATGATGTGATTTGAAATTAACCGATTGTTGTTTGGTATGTTTAAATTGTCATTCTGATTAAATTTGATTTTTATTGCATTTAATCGTCGTTTAATTAAATATTGAATTTAATCATTAATTTAATACCTGTTAATGATAATCAGATATCTATTGATGTCTATTAGTTTATTTGGATGATGATTGCGATGGATGGTTGATTTTGGATGACTGGATGTTGTATTTTATATTGTTATAACATTGCAAGTTCCCTATAGGTTCAATTGATACATCCCCGAACGATCTATAGATTAGGAAAAAATCATTATGGGTTGAAATAATATATATCCGTAACATTTTAAATTGCGGATTGAAATGATAAATATCCGTATCCTTTGACCATAGGGTAGAAAATTATATACGGACACTGAATCAGTTAATTTAAATGATTATTAATTCTTTAAATTTTGAATTTAGTTAACTGGCATTTTAAAGTAGAAATTGAATTATTTTCGATAATCCAAGCGTTAATGCTGAAATTGGAATTGATTTTATGAATTGTTCAAAGGATTTAAATTGAAATTACAAAGTTGAAGTGTCAATTATAAATGAATTTATCGAAAATGAGTTATTGAAAATATTCGGATATAACTTTGAAATCTATTTTAAACTAATTTAAACTATTTTGATTAATTTAAACTATTTTAATCAATTTAAACTATTTTCAATTTATTTTAATCTATTATAACCTATTTAATACAATTTAATGTATTTCACCTATTTTAAACAAATTAAATTTATTTAATTTATTTTAAATCTATTAATATAATTTAAATCTATTTAATCTATTTTAAATGTATTTAATCTATTTTGAATTTATTTAATCTATTTTGAATTTATTTAATCTATTTAAAATCTACTAAATATAATTTAAATCTATTTAATCTATTTTAAATTTATTAAATCATTTTAAATATAAATAAATCAAATTTAAATTTATTTAAATTATTTTTACTATTTAAACTATTTTAATCTATTTTTAAACTATTAAACTATTTATGACTATCTAAACTATTTTTCAAAATTTAAGACTGTGTAAAGTTAAAGTATTTATATTTGAATTCTTGATGATGATACAACCTAAGTTGGAATTTGGAACTGATACCTTTTGTGAAATGACTTATTTGAGTAAATATGATGGTTTTGGAACGAGGATTTAATTAGCCTATCTTATCGATAATTTCAAAAGCAAATATGATTTCGAAGTTAACATGGTTTTGAAAGTGAATATGATTTCGAAAGTGATATGGTTTGAAATCGAATATGATATTATGAAATGGTTTTGGAAATGTAAAAGAACCATCCGGTGTAAAATAAGCATTTGGTTGTTCAAGAGACTTGGATCAGATATTGTCATACTCTCTGCCAATACCGAATACCACTTTAACAACTTTGTACATGGTGGAGATTCCAGAAATGAAGTAGGATGGTTTGGCGAATGATTCTGTATGAGGTATTTAAGTGACCCTGACTTCCGTGAGTCGGTTTAGATGCGACTAAAATAAGAGCTATACCGGGCCAAGTGAGGTCATTCCTCCTATCAGACACATTTCTTCGATACTATATTTTGACTTTGTAATTGATTTGGTAGCCACCCCTCTATTTTGATAATGGGAGTGTTTTCCAGGTAGGCGGTAGTAGCTGCTATGCATTACTACCAGTCAGGAGTACAATTAGTATATCTACCCTTGCATTGCCTCGAGTGCCGTGTTCACATGCCCTATCGCCCTTTCTATGAATTTGGTTTGTACCATACCTACGAAGTGCCCTCTGATAGCCCTCCAGTTTACGGAGGAATTACGGTACTGTATAGACTATGGAAAAATATAAAATGTGTTAGAGTAACCCCTTAATGCTATTTTTATACTTTACTTTACAGTAGACACTATTATAATAGCATATTGTGCTACATAGTAGATAGTTTAACGGATCCTTAGGAGATGGTAATCCCAAAATCTCTTAAGTTATTGCACTCACGTTGATACTGGATAGGATATATCAAACCCCGTAAACATCTCTGACGCCGTTACACTCATATTTTACTATTGATTTAACTTACATAAGATCTTTTAGTTCTGACTTGAGTGTTTTGTCTTTTCAATTCACTTGGGTTTGTCTGAGCTTTTCAGTTTATCGAAGACTGCTTTCTGGAGGATTAAGACGAAGATATTGTCCGATTATTACTTATTATATGTATTCCACTGCATCATTTTTTTCCGCTGCATTTATTTATTTATTTTTGTTATATGTAATTCTAATTTTGTGTTGTAAAAGAATAATCAAATGTGTTTGTAAAACAGCTTTATGAACTGTTTATTTGATTATTATATTTTAGTCATTTCGCTGCGAGATTCTATATTTGGTTTCTTTCTTTCTCTTCTTTTTCTTATTTACCCCATAATAATCTGCCATTTTGTATGGTTTGAGTCTGACGTGTGTGGTTTATCATCGATTTAAACCGTCCAAAAAGGCTGGTCATTACAATATGTCCCATATCACCTAGTGGGGCAAGTCTACCTCCTTCCAACCAATATAAACAGGGATATACATCCTCACGAAAAGGGACCCTTAATCTCTTTCTCGCTCTTATCACTTCCTCCAAGTAGGATCTTCTCCAAGTTCTCCTCATCGAGATGAAGAGAGCTTAAGGACAATTCTACGGATGAAACACTAACGGGAGAGAAGATGACATGTTTATAAGCAAGGCCTTATGCAATTAGATAATTGCTTATTTGCACATTTGTACATGTTTAAGATTGAATAAAGGAATTAACGTTAATATATTGTTTATTGACTTATGGACTTACCTATTGGTTTATTTGTCTTTTGGACCTGTCTATTTTATCTTTTGGACTTATGAGCTATGATATAAATAAACTTGCGAATTGTCATAAAATCAGGGAATATTCTTGGAATTTCTTTGGAAATGCCTCCTAGCTTGTACATACATTTTGAAGGTTGAACCTAATTCTGGTTTAGCAGTGATGGAGCGGAATTTTTTTTAAATGGACAGTTTGGCAAAGATTAAAATAAACCACTGATTATGTATTACTGTGAAAGAAATAGCATAACAAAATTAATTATTATTGCACAACGAAAGACGATCTTCAATGTCTACAACAGAAATAACACAACAAAATTATGTATTATTGCAGTGCAAAACTACAGTAGTAGTGCACAGCTACAGCATCACAACTACTGATGTGCATATAGTAGTGGTGCACAATAGCTGAATTTTAGTTGCAGCAAATTAGATGAAGTTTATAGTGATCTTGGAGGTGCTTATTGTTGACCTAAAAAATGTACCAACGCCCTGGTTTGGATTTGAAAGCACCAGCCATATCCTGACAGAGCAATATCATAGATTACGGATATAAAGAAAGAAGAGTAAAAGAAAGTAAACATAGAATTTTTATCATGGTTCAACTGTTATTGAAGCCTACGTCCACATTATAGTTTTATTATAGATTGAGTTGTTACAATAGATGTTAGGTTAAAAGGCTTTGATTATTTTCTAGCTAGATTGAATCTCCAAAATTGGAATCCACTGGAGAATCGCAGTGTATTCCTTTAAAGATTGTTATGAGGGAGGCAGAAAGTGAAGAATGATTTCAGCAGAGCTTCAGCAACCAGTCCAGAGAAGATCCTTCTTATGTTGTGGTTTGGATGGTATATATATGGAGCGGAGACCTTCTGGGCCAAGCCATATCCTCATCATCTCATAGGTAAGTAGTTGATGACCTAGGGAGAGTTTGGCTCGCAAAACGAGCTAAATCCATGGGTCGTTGGAAATCCATAGCCTAGGGTCGATAGCAACCCATAGACTTTGCTCATTTTGCGAGCCATCATCTTGGCCTCTTCGTTGTGTTCCTTTGTAATTTTGTTTGAAGGCTAGAGGAGAGGCATGATTCACTGATGATCCAACCACTTAGGATTTTTCTGAAGTCTGGAATTGGAGATGTTTCCATAGCCTTTGATCGTAGTCGTTATGTTTGATGGCAATGCACTAGCTGCTTACATTCAGCTGTAGATTGGACTAAAAGAATGTTGATCTCTCGGCTTCGTTGATCCCATTCGTCGTCTTAGTCATATAGCTTGGCCATTGTCGATCCCTTGTTTTAGCTTTTCTAGTTAAGTCCTAAGCCATCCCGTCTTTACAAGGTTATTTTGTTTTCTATTGGTTTCTATTGGGTTAAAAATTCGGATAACATTTGTCCCATAGAGTATGGTTTCGTTGTAAACAAGGCATGCTCTAGAAGTTATCTCTTTCAATATCCATTTTTTGATTTCAAGTGATTGCATTAGAGCTCTACGAATATGTTAGCCCAATATTTTTGGTCGTCTCTCTTTGGTTCTGACTACTACTACTTGTCATAATATGTCACATTTCAGCTTCAAGCTTCCCGGCATGCCTCAGAATAATAAACAGTTGTAAGAGATCAAGTCTTAGAAGAGTGGGTAAAGTTTCTTTCTTTCTCTCTTCTTATATATATATATATATAATCATTGGATCGCTAGCGATCCATGTGGGATAGGTCAATAGCGACCTTACTGCAAAGAGAAATTTTCATAATCATAGAAGTTAGGTCGGGTCGCTAGTGCCCAATGTCTTAGCAAAAAATCTTTCACTTGCTTGCCTATTGATACACAAACCGACCCAAATGTCTTCATTCGAACCAAGTCATCATTGCCCCTTCACACGATCAATCCTCCATGCGATTCAGCTACAAGCGATCCATGGCCTTGCTTGACCCAATTCATCATTTCACTTGCATTCATCGTTGTAGAGGCGTACCCATTCGGTGAAGGAAGTTCCTTAGCCTTGACCATTTGTTGGAAATCCAAACAAAACAATACGCGACCTATATGATTGCAGTTGTATAACCTGCCACCTCAGGTGGTAGATATAGTAGGAATAATATAATGGTACCTAAACTGGAGAAGATTAATACTATATTTTCGAAATGTTTTCCACACTATGCACTGATAATAATATCATAAAGACTTTGTGTATCAAGCATGTTTGACTATCATAAGGAGAAATCTCTCCAAAGTATGCAAATGCATTGTGTGTGTGCCAGGGGGTCTTATGGTAGTTTCATTTTCCAAAAATCATAGTGGATTTCTTTTTATTTCTTCTTGTGAAAATAATTGTTTTAAGATCTCGCACCAGTCCCATGACTGACCTGGAGTTTTATTTTCCTTTTCTAAACTCTGGGTGCCCATAATATTCCACACGGGCAGCCTACAGTCAGGTTATCATTATTCTGGAGCGAAG
The DNA here is from genome assembly GCA_030765085.1 of Allium cepa. Lineage (NCBI taxonomy): Eukaryota > Viridiplantae > Streptophyta > Magnoliopsida > Asparagales > Amaryllidaceae > Allium > Allium cepa. The sequence goes on along the minus strand of CM060931.1, from coordinate 464,253,382 downwards.
TCAGGAAGGTATGCTGTAGACATCAGGAGGCAAGATGGATGACGAGACGTATCACTTATATTATGTAGTACCTGTTGCGTATGGGTTGCTGCAAGTTCTATTTTCATATGGACAAGTGTCAAAAATGTCTAGTGTCGTGTTTTGTTATTGAAATACTCTGATGATGTAGTGTATAAACTGATATAGTTCTTTTGTTTAAAGATTGTTCATTTATCTATTATATATTGTTCCGTTGCGAATGTGAGATTCTGATATTGTTTCTGTTTCTTCTTCTATCTTCTTCTTCTTCTTCAACCCTAACGGTTCGATTTTTCGGCATTCGATTGTACGGCATTTGATACAGTGGATGTATTGATATCGACTTTCGGGCATCGAAAAAAATCGGGTCGTTACAATGTGGTATCGGAGCAGTTGGTTAAGCAAGAACCTTGGCTCTGGTAGGGATTACTCATTAGAGATAGAGTTAGTATTCCTCTAGAATGAGTTTGAGTGTATTAATATATATGAGCACGTATTTGTTAGTGAACATAAAATTGTTTTATATTGTGTTGACTTATTGGTTGAGTGTTTATAGACTCTGGTCGGTGCAGTCTAGCCAACTGTATCGATAGGAGTTTCAAAACTCTAAAACAAGATAAACCGACATAGCATTATTTAAAAATAGAGTAACTGAAATAATTTTACCCAAATTATTTTTGGTATATAAAAGGAAATCATCTTTGTAAATTATTATAGTATATGGTTGCTTGATTGTTAGGAAGTGATAATATTGAATTTTTATAATTCAAGTGTGAAAATTGAATAAGAAATTGATATTATAACCAACAGCTAAGAAATAAATTCATATACAAATGGGAATTGTAAATATAAATTGTAAATGTGATTTATAATTTGAAATAAAATTCCAAAGAAATATTTGAAAAGAAATTGAAAGGATTTGAAATTTTGAGATTTAGGAAATTTAAACCCCTTTTTAGTTTGAAAATGATTTTCAAGGATTTTGGAAAAATAATGGAGAAATTATTTGAGAAATATTTTTGAATTGGATTTGATGTTTGGTAGAATTTGGATTTAAGAATATTTGGAAAATATTTTTGAAGGGATAATAGCACTGAACTCTTTTCAGTCGCTGGAAAATAATTCCGATGATGATCGCGACATCATCGGTGTTCATTTTCGAGTTTTCAAGAGAGGAATTCCTGCAAAATTATTTTAAAATTGAAGTTGTTTGGAAAATTGAGTTTGATTTTGAAATAGTTTGATTTTGGATAAAATTAATTTCAAAATGATTTTGAAATGCTAAGAAATTGTTTAAAAACTCTGGAATCTTATTTAAAATGTTACAGAATATAAATAAATTTGATAACTTATAAAAAAATGAAATTTGTTGGAATAAGATTCAATTTGAAAGGAGTTAAATTAAAATAAGTGTGAAATGTAAATAAGTTGGGAAAATTATAGAAATTTAAAGTTTTGAATTTAATTGGAAGTTAACTGGATTATGTTAAATAAAGGAAATGAAAATCAAGCTGAATATTGGAAATTGAATTTGATTTGTGACAAACAAAGTGAAGCGGAAATTTTGTCAAGTTGAACCAAATGAAGTAAAGTATTGAAATCAAAATTAGTAAATAAACTAAATGATTTAAATGGGTAAGTAAATAAATTGGAATAGAATATTGGAATCAATTCAAAGGATAAAATGGTAGAATTTGTCCGAAGAAGCTAAAGGAAGTAAAAGTTTGGAAATGGGCCTTTATTTGAGATATGAATAAATTAATAGTAGACTAATTAAAGATGGTTTGAGATAAGATAAATAAAAATTCAGTATTCCGAGTTTGAAGATAAATTGTATTCAAATGAACTTAAAATGCAAGTGAATATTAATGGACATAAAACCAAAGCGATGAAGTAGAAAATAAATATAAAAAGTATATAGAATATTTATATTGAACTTAAGAAATGAATGGTGTACTTCAAGTAAATTTGATATTGGAAATATACGAAGTTAATAATTGAGTGAAGGTTAAACTGAAAATTTTGAAATGGTGATTGTGAATAAGTGGATAGAAATCAAAATATAAATGTGAATAAAAGGGAGCTGATATAGCTAATAATCAATTGAAATAAACATGTGGGATGTACGTATATTACTTTATTTACGTAGCGATTTGATCCAATTTTGAGATAGTCATGTCAATCCGAGTTGGAATTTTTCACTCGATTTTTGACGGCGAACCTTGGATGTGGACTTTTGGTTGATTCTGGAAATTCTCTATCATAGTTTAGAACTATGCAAGGAGAATGATGGTTCCTGATCAAGAAATCAGATCCGAGTCTGCACTAGGAAGTCGGGTGGACGATACTAGTTCGGAAGTGAAATTGTGTGATCGAGTGAGCGATCAAATTTGGTATTGTGTACAGATGATATATGTGCATCGTACGACTTAAGTAAAATAGACATTGGAACTTTTATAAAGAAATATGTAAAATGATTTTGAATGTTGTAATTGGACATTAGTGCTAGTAGGATATACAGGTATTATAAAGCAAAAGGAAATGGATTTTTGATTTCGAAGATAAATTTGAATTGCTCGAAAAAGGTATGTATTTGAATTTTTAAATGAAATTTGATGATTTTCTGGTCTAGCCAATTGGCCTTTTGTTTTCTTTTGAAATCTGGGGGCCCATGGTGGCATTTTGTAGTCATACCGAGTTAGCCGCGCAAAGGAGACGCTGGCAAAAAATTTCAAAATTTTAGGGAGTTAGAAAAAGTTTGAGAAAATTTGGATAATTTAACTTTGAATTTTTAAGAAAATAATATTGTTTGGAAACTACGGAAAATTTAGGAAAGTTAGTTGAACTGATAACATTAATAAATAGATTTGTTTGGCAAGTTGACAGAACTGTTTGATTTTGAGAATATGATAAACGGGTTAAGGATCATTCTTCTTAACTAGTAATTTCAAGGACGAAATTCTTTTAAGGGGGGAAGAATGTGATGACCCGAGAATTTTGAACATTGAAAATAGAAATATTTAATTGATTTTAAATATTTGAAAGTTGGTTTAATTTTAATTTCAAAAATACCAATTTATTTGGCAATTAAATTATTGAATTTAGTTATTGAAATTTAGGTAAAATATTGAATCTTCAGTTTTAAGACTGCTAAAATAATTTGAAGGCTTGGAAAATTTATATTGATAATACTGGAGTAAATGGAAGTGTTAAAAATTGAAATTGGAAGCGTTTGTTCAGCTTTGAAAATTTATCGTTTAAATCGATATTTAAAAATAGCCTTCCGAGGCACAATCTTGGAATTCGACGAAACCAATTCCATTGGATCCGTAATATTATATTATTATCGGATTTCAATTTTCGTAATGTTTGGAGTGATCGTGTGATCATATAGTTGATAAAAGCACAAAAGTTTATATCGAAAATTTATTATTATAGCTTGTTCAAAAAGCTATCTTCTCCATACGCTCGAATTTGGACTCAAAACCTTTTCCATTGCGTTTGGAATAGGGGTTAAACATTATAAACGTCTAGCGGCACGCCTCGATAGGAGATCGGGATTTTTGACACGGTTTCGAGTCGTTTAAATCCAAGTTTAAATTTAATTCGATATTTTAACCAATCAAGAACTATATATTGTGAATTCAACACGTTGTTACCTCTTCAAGCATGTGTCCTTCATCTTGCAACACACGTTTTCATTTTAAATAAAAAATAATATATATCATTTCGTTCTACTTCAAATTCCTTTCCTATCAAAGCAAATTAAAAAAAATCAAAAGAAAAAAGAAGAAGCTCTGTTAAAACCACGAATCCCCTTCCTCTCTCACTTTCAAATCCACGAAAGTTTCCCCCTCCTCCATTTGCAGTCGAAACAAATTCGAACTGATTTAAAAAAACGAATGAATGGATTTCGTTCGAACGAGAGGGGAAATGGGGGCATTCGATTTCTTGAGAGGAGCATCTAGGCTGTGGTTTCTGATGATTTCGGTGGTCGCAGTCTTGAAGGGAGTCGAAGTGGGTACCGTGGTCGTGGCATCGTGGCGGCTGCAGAAGAGTGAGGGGCAAGTGTGAATAGACCGACGATAAGGCTAGGGCTCGAGGTGGTTCGCGGCAGAGTGGGGAGCAGTTCGTTTTCGTCAAGGGCGATGTCGATGGTGTTTTCAACAATGTGGGGAGGCGCATTGCGACGGTAAGCAAGGAGGCTCATGCGTTCTTAAGATCAGCAGCATTCAGGCGCAGGGCAAGGCGCAATTTGCATCGAGCAGGATCGTGTGGCCATTGGGTTTTGTCTAGTTGAAACTCTCAATCACGATGCGTATTGTGGCAGCGACAGCTTCGGCTAAAGCAATGAGGTATTCGAATTCATTTTTCCCAATTAAATTTTGATTCAATAAATATATATATACAAAAAAGAAAAATAGTAATAATATAACAGTCGGTTTTATAAAAACAGTGATATATATATATATATGTATGTATATATTTACAGGAAAATAAACTGTTGTTGTTATTTGAATTTTATATATATATATATAGATAGATATATATACAGGAAGGTTTTTGGAAATTTATATATATAGGAATTTTAAAGGCTGTAAAGTTTATATAAATTGATTTTTTGTGAAATCTATATAGATCATTTTACAAATTTTTATATATATATAGTCCTAAAGAAAATAAATATGCATGTATATATTCTGATTTATTAAGTTATGTTAAAAATATTTTATTAAGGTGACAAATTTGGTATCAGAGCTAAAGGTTGAGTAAGAACTTTAGCTTTAGAGTATAACACATTAGGTAACTCATTAGAGATAGGGATATAAATATCCTACAATGAGTATCCCTAAGATAACTTGTCCGTATGCCTCAGTTAATTTTCTTACTATTCACGGATAGTGAGAATTAGTGCAAGAAGAGGACGAGGTAGGGGACATGGGAGTACCACTACAAATGGTCGATACCCTACAACAAAAAGGAACAACATTTTTTCTATCAATCACTTTTTTCATCATTCAATTTCAATTCTTTGCTGATTTCCTGGCAACTATAAGTAGAAGCTTTGGTGTGGTGGTGGCCCTACGAATCTTTGTTTACGCTCCTATTTCATATTCTCTTTATCAGTTTTTATTAGCTTTTCGTTTTTAAATTTAATGAATTTGAAATAATTGGTTAACAAAATATGAAGCTAAATTAAACTGTATCTGTTTATCTGTTTGTAACAACCCATAAATTTTCGATAATTTAAATTATCGATTTAATTAAGTTTTGTTATTTAATACTGGATGAAATAAAAATTGTAAAGTAATAATGAAATAGTAACTAGACTGAAAGTTGATAATGTTAATTTATGTTAATTGCTAAAAATTCGAATGAAATTCCAATTAATTGAAGTGATATAAAATGTTATGCTTGGTTATCAATTGAATGTTCAAAAACAAATGGGAATATTTAATTAACTGATGATATAATATATTGTTAATGATGATTGAATGAATTTGTGTTATGTTAAAAATTGTAATAATTATTGGGAATAATAACTTATAAGTGTGATTGAAAGTAATGGTAACAAATATTCTATGTTACCTATTTATTTAGCCTGTTAATTCAAATTTGGTAAAAATTGCAATAAATCTAAATTAAATATTTTGTTAATGTAAATTTAGTTAATAATGGGAAATAACATTAACTTTATTCATAATATGAAAAATTGGTTGAATAAGAGGAATGGAAATCAAGATTTATTAATTCATTGGAATTTAAATTTTTATAATTGGATTAACTACAATTAAATGAATTAAATAATTCAATATTACGTAAATGGAAATTAAGATGAAATGTGGAAATATTACTGTACTAAGATGTAAACCAATGTTAGTTATATCCTTACTGGGATAAAAGACTTGAACAACAAGTTAAAAAAATTAATAAATGGATTTTGGAAAATTTAATTTATAATTTTCTGAATTTAAGTAATAAAGGTTAACATTGAAACTAATGGATCTATCAACTTCAATTTGACATCTAAATTTTTTAAATTTTTTGAAATTGTTCTAGAAATCAAAAATGATACGATTTATTAATTATGGAATTGGAATGTAAGATTTGATTTTATTAATTTGATATTTATCTAATTAATTAGTTGGAAAATAGGCATTTTGGCCACTGACTCGAATTTCGACGAAACCAGTTTCATCAGATCTGTAACGTGAATTATTGTAGGATTTCAAGTTTCATAACGATCGGGCTTGGCGTTTGATCGTATGGGTTTGAAATGCCTAGAAATCAATTTAATTGAAATCAATTGAAATCAACTTGAAATAACTTGATTAGAGCATAACTTCTTCATACAATAGAATTTGGAGTTGAAACATGTTCCATTGCGTTTAAAATATTTAAAAACATCTATTTTGATATACGGGTTGACTCAATTTCGTTCCGGAGTCAGAACGAGCTTTTTGGGCCATTTATCGTTCAACGGTCCAAACCATTCGTATCCGTTCTTTTATTTTCAACCCTACCTATATATACCCTATTATAAACCCTAATTCATTTCTTATTCCTCATTTCTGTACGTACAATTCTATTTTCTCCTCTTCATTTCAATGGCAGACAAACCAAAATTCCATTTGCAATTTCAAATCAATTTTAAAGCCAAAAATTCAAACTCCACAAACAATATCGAATTATATATCGTCGGAAAGCTCTCGAAGAGCGCATCTCAATTCTATGATCCGTTTTTCAATTCGATGCACTGTTTAGCCAGAAATCGAAGAACCATTTTCGGCCGTTCATCAGGCGTGATGAACCTCGTCTTATTATTCGATCGAGGGTAGGGTTGTGTGACGCCCCACCTCTATACCCACGCTAGCCAAGGACACTACGGGGTAATGCCGTAAACTAGCATGGAGAATAAGGCTGTTCAGGAGCGATCATCTGTGTAATTGCTTAGTGCAAGCACCGATATGTCAGATAGTATAACATGCTTTTCAAGAGGGAATCCGACATACCGATACAAACTCAAAACTACTACACAGTGGCTATATATATTCTTCGGAAACAAACATAGAAATAAACATAACATAAATCAGTCACAGATATCCACACCACAAAGGAGGAAAAAGATATGAATATTACACAAAGAAGTGTACATCAGAGTAGTGGTCAAACAAGATCCACAATATCACAAAAGAATAGTTACAAGTGCTAGACAAAAGAATAAGTATACATCCTGGAGTCTATATCTCAAATGTATACAAAAAAATAAACTACTAATCTAAGTAGTTAGCCAAAAGTCTGAATAATAACTCCAGAAGAGGAGTCAAGTAGAAGCACCTGCAATATCTCGGTCTGACACGAGTATTATTTAATAAGAAAATAATAAACGGATCAGTCTAACTATAAATATCAGATGTAATGATATAGAATAAGAGATATGACATAAACATATAAAAACCATAATACCATACTATGATAAGTATGTAATTGAAAACCAACCAGAGATTAATCAATATCACAAGAATCTTCTCAAAGATCAAAAGGAATGTCATACTCCTTATTTCACTCACCAAGCCATAAATATTGACAACATATAAATGCCAATCATAAAATTGGTGAAATTCAAATTCTAGAAATCATCAATTGAAATCCAGGAATCACAAAAAAGGGGAAGGCCTATCACAAAACGAGAGCCTGAAAACTCACCAACACGTGTATCACAAACGGGACGCTATCCCATGGTTGCTAACCATAGAGCCGGTGCAACGACGTAGTACAACGGTACGCCCGAGGAACCAGAAACTCGAATAGTTCGAAACAACAACGTAGTACAATGGTAAGCCCGAAGATCCGAATTCCAAAAAAACGAGGGTCGCTAGCCCACAAAAATTGGGTCGAAACACCAAGAAATAAATAGGTCGTTAGCCTATAATAAAAATGAGACAAAACTCAATAAAACGAGGTACCATCCCCTTCGTGGACAAAGAAACATAGCATAGCACTAGTCTAAAACACAAAAATGATCCTCAATAATCATCAAGAAAGTGTCAATTACTCTAAGCTAGTAAATATATGAGCTTAGCTTCATGTCCCATAACCACTAGCTTAACTTAAATATTTACGAGCAAAATGTAGATCTCCACTATAAAATTGTCACAAGAGATTCAATCGAACAAGTCCAAGAATTAACCAACGAAGTAAACGCAAGCATTTCATACCACTTGTTTTACTAAGTCGTTTAATTAGATTTCTCATACGAGTGAGGTAAAGGTTTGTATATGCTAGTAGATTGGAAAATGGTTTGAGAAAACGAGCCTTGTAATAAAATAGTGCTGAAATCATTTTGAAGAAAGAGTTTTGATATTTACTACTAGTATAGAAAACCTTTATATTTTTAAAGTGACAAATCGCAGAAATGATTGTAGAAACAATCAATCACTAAAATTCACATTCGAAGACGTGAATAAAATCCAAAGAAATCGATTCCGAATCCATCAAAATGTATGTTCACATGAATCCCAAAGAAAATGTCATCAAAGTGGATAACAATTGTAACAACAAGCGGGAATAAACCCGAATCGATTAAATTTGGAAACACAAGAGAAATAGACAAAAAAAGGCATAATAGGCATTCAAGAGCAGGTCAGTCGACTGGCTCAATGAGTTCAGTCGACTGAACTCATTCTCGGAATATTCGCGGGATGCTGGTCAGTCGACTGGACTCAGTATGCCAGTCGACTGGATAAGAACCTGGGATGTGCTCAGGTAGCAGTTCAGTCGACTGGCCTAAAATTCCAGTCAACTGGAACCTGTGTCCTACACTTCTAAGCCCACATAAATGAAGGCTATTTCCTTCCAAATTGCAATCACTCGAGTCACGGCACTAGGAGTTTACGCGAATCATCTAGCTAGCCCAATAGGCTCTTCGATGCATCACCAAAAGCATGTTCAAACAACAAAGCAATGATTTTGAAGATTTGAACTCAAAACACCAAAAATTGGAATATTCACAAAACCAATCCAAGTCAAAATCAAATGCACATGAATAAGTGTTAGGAATTCATACCTAACAATCAAAAATAATCATAGACTTAGATGTGAGATAAAAATCTCACCTTTAAACCGAAAACAAAAGAATGAGAAGCTTGAAGACAAGGGAAGATCAACCACACTTCAATCTCAACACAGGAAGCTTGAATCTAAGCTTAAAAGAGAAACATTTCTCAAATTAGGTTTAGGAATTTTCTGAAATCAAAGAGAGAATGAGTTGGAGAAGAAGGAGATGATACTTACCGATGCTTCTCTTTGAATTTGGAGCTAGAACTTGATTTGCAAATGGAAACTAGGGCTTAGGATTTTAATTCCTTTTCTTTTCCCCCATTATTCTCTTTAGAACTGAAAAGATAAGGAAGAGGGAATGAATGAAGAGAAGTGGTTCAGTTTGGGGTATTAAGTTGGCTAGTGGGCTGAACCCAAACCCAAAGTGAAAAAGGTCAAATTTTTAGCTAGCTCCAAACATATCAATGTTATACTCAAAAAGGTTGCAAATGATATTTTGAACTCAATGGAAGGGGTCTCGAGTCCCAATTCGACTGTTTGTAAAAAGTAGGTTTTCGGACTAAAATCCGACGAACGATGAAATATTTAAATATACAATCGTTAAATATGCGGGTTGTTACAGACTCCCCTTCTTAAAGAAATTGCTTCCTCTCAATCTTAAGAAATAAATGAATAGAAGTAACAACCATAAAAGCATATCAGCACAAAAGAAATTTGAAATAGAATGTTCAACTCAAAGAGCACGAGAAAGTAAGTCTGGATGTGTTCGCTCGATGAATTCTCTAGATTCCCAAGAGCAATTCTTAGGATTTGAGGACCATTGAACTTTCACAAGCGGGACACCTTTATTTCGAAGGCGTTTGACCTCCGAAGCAGTAATACGAATAGGATGTTGCTCATAAGTTAAATTCGGCGAAACTTCAATTTCTTCCACAACCCCGGGCTCAAGAATAGAATCGGAATCTCGAAGGCATTTCCGTAATTGAGAAACGTGAAACACGTCATGAATAGCAAAAAACTGAGCCGGTAATAAGAGGCGATAAGCCACGGAACCAATACGTTCGGTGATAGGAAATGGACCAATATATCATGGTGCTTACTTTCCCGATCGACTAAAACGTACAACACCCTTCATAGGTGAAACACGAATAAACACAAAATCTCCCACAGAAAATTCTAATTTCCTTCTTCGGTTATCGGCATAGGATTTTTGTCTACTTTGGGCTTCTTTCATCCTATGACGAATAAGGTCAATCTTTTCTGTGGAATCACGAATAAAATCTGGACCTGAAACCGGCTTCTCAATGGCCTCAAGCCAACAAGAAGGTGATCGGCATGGCCTTCCATAGAGAGCCTCAGAAGGTGCCATACCAATAGTAAATTGGAAGCTATTATTATAGGAAAACTCAACAAGAGAAATATGATCTTCCCAACTTCCACCAAAATCAAGAACACATGAACAAAAAAGATCTTCAAGAGTTTGATTCACACGCTCGGTTTGTCCATCAGACTGAGGATGATAAGCGGTGCTAAAATTAAGCTTCGTTCCCAAAGCTTTTTGAAGACTCTTCCAAAATCCACTAGTAAACAATGGATCACGGTCACTAACAATAGAAGAAGGAACTCCATGCAATTTTACAATTTCTTTAATAAAGAGTTTGGCCAAGAGAGGAACAGTTCGATTGGACCGAACGGGAATAAAATGGGCAGATTTAGTAAGTCTATCAACTATCACCCATAAGTTATCATGACCCGAACGAGAACGGGGAAGGCCGTCAATAAAATCCATGGAAATCCGATCCCACTTCCCAATTGGAATTTCTAAAGGTTGCAATAACCCACCGGGCCTTTGATACTCGGCCTTGACAAGTTGGCAAGTCATGCAACACTTAACAAAGTTAGAAATATCAGATTTCATTCCCTCCCAATAATAAAGTCGCTTCATATCCGCGTACATTTTACTACTACCGGGATGAATGGTAAATTTAAAACGATGAGAATCTTCTAAAATGTCTTTATGAAGATCACTAATATTTGGCACGATAGGTCTACCAAATTTTCGAATACCGCCACGAGAATCAATATCAAAGTCTTTCAAACCTTCAATATCAATTTTATCCCTAAAATTTTGGCCAAGAAGAGCCAATTCGGGATCTAGCTTTAGAGCTTCAAGAATGCAATCTAAAAGAGAACGATGAGCCTCAAGGCTACATAAAACAAGAGATGAACATAAATCGGAAACACGATCTCGAATCTCACAAGTGGATAAAACCCCGAGATCATTCCATTCGGATATCATCATAGAAACAACCGCTTGTTGATTGCGACTAAGTGCATCGACAACACGATTTCCCTTTCCGGGAGTATAAACAATATCAAGATCATAAGATGCAAGGAATTCGAGCCAACGTTGTTGACCCAAATTAAGTTCCTTTTGAGAAAATAGACACTTCAAAGGTTTATGATCGGTGCAAAGAATAATTTTTTCTCCCAAAAGATAATGACGCCAAATTCGAAGGGCGAAAACAATAGCCGCGAGCTCTAAATCATGAGTGGCATATCTAGTCTCGGTTGGCTTCAATTGCCTAGAAGCATATGCAACAACACGTTCTCTTTGCATAAGAACGGCACCCAAACCAACGCGACTAGCATCGGTATAAACAATAAAATCTTGGTTTCCTTCGGGAATCACAAGAATAGGAGCATCGGAAAGGAGTTCTTTTAATTTCTGAAAAGAAGCTTCACATTTGTCTGACCAAATGTATTTAACTGCCTTCTTCGTCAAACTAGTAAGAGGCACGGAAATTTTTGAAAAGTCTTTTATAAAACGGCGGTAATAGCCCGCCAATCCAAGGAAGCTACGGATTTCCGTCACACTCTCCGGTCTCTTCCAATTTTGAATCGCTTCAATCTTTGAAGAATCCACTGATATTCTGGATTCGGAAATAATATGACCGAGAAACTTCACATGAGATTGCCAAAAGTGGCATTTAATTTTTTTTTCTTTTAATTGATTACTCCTAAGAGTTTCCAACACAATCCGAAGATGCTTTTCATGCTCCTCCTCGGTTTTTGAATACACTAGAATATCATCAATGAAGATGAGAACAAATCGATCGAGGAAATCTTTGAAAACTCGATTCATAAGGTCAACAAAATAAGCCGGAGCATTTGTTAAACCAAATGACATAACAAGCCATTCATAAGATCCATAACGAGTACGGAACGATGTCAAAGGAATGCTATCCTCTGCAATACGAAGCTGATGAAAACCGGTTGCCAAGTCCAATTGTGAAAAGACTCTAGCACCACTAAGTTGATCGAATAGATCATCAATCCGAGATAAAGAATATTTATATTTGATAGTAAGATCATTAATCTTGCGGTAGTCAACGCAAAGCCTAAGTGTACCATCGGATTTCTTCATGAAAATAGCCGAAGCTCCCCAAGGCGAGGAACTAGAGCGAATAAATTGCTTCGTCTCCAATTCGGATAATTGTTTGCGCATCTCCTCATTTTCCTTATTGGACATGCGATAAGGAGGACGAGTGATAGGTTGAGCTCCAGGGATGAGATTAATTTTGAACTCAATTTCTCGCTTAGGAGGTAGTCCTAAAACGGGCTCAAATATGTCGGAGAATTCACGAACAACGTGAATAAGAGAAATGACATCTTCCTCATCATCATTATTGTCATCGTGAGGATTAAAGAATACAAAGATGCAACTAAGTTGGAATCCGAATCTTTAAGAATAATAGAAATCTGCTTGATAGATTGAGGATGTCGAAGATGGATAGTCCGCTCAGGACATAGGATATGAGCTTCATAATGGTTAAGCCAATCCATTTCCAAAATCATTCCAAAGCCTAAGCAACGCATAACATGCAAACCGGCTAGGAAAAAAAATCACACAAAATAATCTCCACATTTTTACAAAGCAAACTAAGTGTTGCGGATCCACCAACCGGATTTGCAATTCTCAAAAAAGTCATTAAAGCAATAACGCTTAAAGAAAAAGTATCAACAAGTTCTTTCGATATAAAAGAATGGGATGCACCCGTATCAAAAAGAACTCGAATAGGTTGATCATGAAACATAATAATGCCATCAAGGATAGAATGAGAAACACCTTGACCATGTGAAGTATTGCTAGGGGCTTGTGCAACAATTAACTTTCCCGCCTTCTTGCCTTGAAGTTTGGGACATGCAGATATAAAATGACCCGAACTTTTGCAATAGCGACAAAAGAGAGGTTTCAGGCATTTATTGGCATAATGGTCTTTAGAACCACAATTGAAGCATTGCCCACTATTAGAGGAAGAAGTCTTTGCTTCAGGGGTTGCTTGCTTTCCTTTCTAATTAGGATATGGGCCTTTGGACTTAATAGGCCTTTTCTTGTTGTTGTTGAAGTTTGGTTTGGCACCCACAACTTCAACATCACTCTCCTTATCCGCCTCTTCAAGTCGAAGAGCGATATCAATGAGCTGATCAAAAGAAACTTCTAACTTTAGAAGTAATGGCTTCTTGAGATTTTTGTTCAAGACATAGACAAATCTTTGGTCCTTCTTCAACGGGGTGTTTATGTATTCGACCCCGTATTTAGAAAGTGACTCGAAGGATGTGACATAATCTGCCACAGAGGATTCACCTTGAACAAGTTCAATGAAACGACGAGCCAATGTCACTTTCTCAGCTTCTGGCACAAACTTTAATTCGAATCGTTCTCGGAATTTCTCCCAAGAAATATCCGCTTCATTTATTTTAGAAATCAAAAGCTCATACCAGTCTAATGCTCTTTCTTGGAGCATACAAGAGGCCAACTGGATTCAGTGAAGATCAGTAAGATTCATGCGAGAAAAGACTCGATCGCATGTTCTTAGCCAAGCCTGGACTTCAATAATGGTTTCAGAACCTTTGAATGGCTTCCCACCCAAATTGGTATAATCGTTGCATAAACGTGCAAATCCAGACTTAGGGTAAGTAGACTCCATATAAGAACTGGCTACTTGAACATTCTTTGCTAGATCTAGAAGCTACTGGGCAGACATAAATACTCCATCTTGGGGAGTAGCACTAGATTGATCGGCGCTAGGACGGCCAGGTCTAACCATTTCTCTTCATTAAGAAAGAAAGAAGAAGAAGATAAAGGTTATTCACAAAATGAATATCAAACAATAATGATTGATAAAACAAGAAATCACAAAAGAAAATAGGATAGGACGGTACGAAGACACGAATTAAATCCTAAGGCACGACTCCTAAGATGGACTTAGGACGATGATCCTTGTTAAATTATTCTACATTGTTCCGAAGTTTAGCTCTGATACCAAGCTATGACGCCCCACCTCTATACCCACGCTAGCCAAGGACACTACGGGGTAATGTTGTCAACTAGCATGGAGAATAAGGCTGTTGAGGAGCGACCATCCATGTAATTGCTTAGTGCGAGCACCGATATGTCAGATAGTATAACATGCTTTTCAAGAGGGAATCCGACATACCGATACAAACTCAAAACTACTACACAGTGGCTATATATATTCTTCAGAAACAAACATAGAAATAAACATAACATAAATCAGTCACAGATATCCATATCACAAAGGCGGAAAAAGATATGAATATTACACATAGAAGTGTACATCAGAGTAGTGGTTAAACAAGATCCACAATATCACAAAAGAATAGTTACAAGTGCTAGACAAAAGAATAAGTATACATCCTGGAGTCTATATCTCAAATGTATACAACAAAATAAACTACTAATCTAAGTAGTTAGCCAAAAGTCAGAATAATAACTCCAGAAGAGGAGTTAAGTAGAAGCACCTGCAACATCTCGGTCTGACCCGAGTAATAAGAAAATAATAAATGGATCAGTCTAACTATAAATATCAGATGTAATGATATAGAATAAGAGATATGACATAAACATATAAAAACCATAATACCATACTATGATAAGTATGTAATTGAAAACCAACCAGAGATTAATCAATATCACAAGAATCTTCTCAAAGATCAAAAGGAATGTCATACTCCTTATTTCATTCACCAAGCCACAAAAATTAACAACATATAAATGCCAATCATAAAATTGGTGAAATTCAAATTCTAGAAATCATCAATAGAAATCCAGGAATAACAAAAAAGGGGGAGGCCTATCACAAAACGAGAGCCTGAAAACTCACCAACACGTGTATCACAAACGGGACGCTTTCCCATGGTCGCTAACCAAAGATCCGGTGCAACGACGTAGTACAACGGTACGCCAGAGGAACTAGAAACTCGAATAGTTCGGAACAACAACGTAGTGCAACGGTACGCCCGAAGATCCGAACTCCATAAAGACGTGGGTCGCTAGCCCACCAAAATTGGGTCGAAACCCCAAGAAATAAATAGGTCGTTAGCCTATAATAAAAATGACATGAAACTCAATAAAACGAGGTACCGTCCCCTTCGTGGACAAAGAAACATAGCATAGCGCTAGTCTAAAACACAAAAATGATCCTCAATGATCATCAAGAAAGTGTCAATTACTCTAAGCTAGTAAATATATGAGCTTAGCTTCATGTCCCATAACCACTAGCTTAACTTAAATATTTACGAGCAAATTGTAGATCTCCACTAGAAAATTGTCACAAGAGATTCAATCGAACAAGTCCAAGAATTAACCAGCAAAGTAAACGCAAGCTTTTCATACCACTTGTTTTACTAAGTCGTTTAATTAGATTTCTCATACGAGTGAGGTAAAGGTTTGTATATGCTAGTAGATTGGAAAACGGTCTGAGAAAACGAGCCTTGTAATAAAATAGTGCTGAAATCATTTTGAAGAAAGAGTTTTGATATTTACTACTAGTATAGCAAACCTTTATATTTTTAAAGTGACAAATCGCAGAAATGATTGTAGAAACAATCAATCACTAAAATTCACATTCGAAGACATGAATAAAATCCAAAGAAATCGATTCTGAATCCATCAAAATGTATGTTCACATGAATCCCAAAGAAAATGTCATCAAAGTGGATAACAATTAATAACAACAAGTGGGAATAAACCCGAATCGATTAAATTTGGAAACACAAGAGAAATAGACAAAATAGGCATAATAGGCATTCAAGAGCAGGTCAGTCGACTGGCTCAATGAGTTAGTCGACTGAACTCAGTCCCGGAATATTCGCGGGATGCTGGTCAGTCGACTGGACTCAGTATGCCAGTCGACTGGACCAGAACCTGGGATGTGCTCAGGTAGCAGGTCAGTCGACTGGTCCAAAATTCCAGTCGACTAGAACCTGTGTCCTGCACTTCTAAGCCCATGTAAATGAAGGCTATTTCCTTCCAAATTGCAATCACTCGAGTCATGGCACTAGGAGTTTACACGAATCAGCTAGCTAGCCCAATAGGCTCTTCGATGCATCACCAAAAGCATGTTCAAACAAAAAAGCTATGATTTTTTAAGATTTGAACTCAAAACACCAAAAATTGGAATATTCACAAAACCAATCCAAGTCAAAATCAAATGCACATGAATAAGTGTTAGGAATTCATACCTAACAATCAAAGATAATCATAGACTTAAATGTGAGATAAAAATCTCACCTTTAAACCCAAAACAAATGAATGAGACGCTTGAAGACAAGGGAAGATAAACCACACTTCAATCTCAACACAAGAAGCTTGAATCTAAGCTTAAAAGAGAAACATTTCTCAAATTAGGTTTAGGAAATTTCTGAAATCAAAGAGAGAATGAGTTGGAGAAGAAGAAGATGGTACTTACCAATGCTTCTCTTTGAATTTGGAGCTAGAACTTGATTTGCAAATGGAAACTAGGGCTTAGGATTTTAATTCCTTTTCTTTTCCCCCATTATTCTCTTTAGAACTGAAAAGATAAGGAAGAGGGAATGAATGAAGAGAAGTGGTTCAGTTTGGGGTATTAAGTTGGCTAGTGGGCTGAACTCAAACCCAAACCCAAAGTGAAAACGGTCAAATTTTTAGCTAGCTCCAAACAGATCAATGTTTATACTCAAAAAGATTGCAAACGGCATTTTGAACTCAATGGAAGGGGTCTCGAGTCCCAATTCGACTGTTTGCAAAAATGTAGGTTTTCGGACTAAAATCCGACGAACGATGAAACATTTAAATAAAATATTTAAATATACAATCGATAAATATGAGGGTTGTTACAGGTTGTGAAGAGGTGACCGAGTGCTGCTCATCGGAGTTGTTAATTCGTCGAATTAGCGGCTAGATTGGGGGGATTAATTCGTTTAGGGTTGGAGCAAAGGTGGCGGCTGCTGTAAATAGGGGGGTTCGATCAGCTTCGAGGACGGCAGCGTAGGTGGAAGCACGCCTATGAAGAGGTGCGGCGGCCTATGGCGTGGGAGTCGATGTCTCGATCGGCCACATGTATCAGAAGAGGTGGCGGCGACTCGTGCATATTAGGGTTCGGTTCATCTGATAGCTCGCGTGAAGAAGGGTGTTGAATGTTTGACTAGGTATAATCTTTTGTTTTTTTTGCTTTATTAATTTCAATTTCAACTTGTTCTAACTAGCATAACTTTCACGTACGAGGTCTGTTTCACGTGGGTTTTCTCCGCTAGGTTCGTATTGGAATTTCAGACATGTTGGCATAGGTTTGGACAAATTTTGAGACTGTCCAAATTTTGGGTTTAAATTGGATTTAAATTCAATTTAAATTCAAAAGGTGAGTGTTTTAACCCACTCACAACTTCTTAAATTTCTTATATGTGTTAAACTAATTTCTGATGTGATTAGAAATTTATTTAGGACTGCTTGGCATATTTTATCAGTTAAATTGAATTTATTGAATTAAATTGTTATTTGATTTATTTTTGCATATAAACTGCCAGTTAAATTGTTATTTAATTTATTATTGAGTATAAACTGCCAGTAAATGCCTGTTATTTATTTTCCGTTATATATTGAGGTTATTGATTGAACTGGATGATGATTATGATAAATGGTTGATGGTTTATATTTGATGAATGGATGTTATATTTATATTGTTATAAACTGCAAGTTGTTATGCATTTTATTTCATTCGGGATTGCGGTTTGAAATGATATATAACCGTATTTTTACTTTAAATTACGGATTGAAATGATAAATGTCCGTATCACTTGACCATAGGATAGAAAATTATATACAGACACCATCGGTCTATATATATAAATATTTTGAAAATGATTTCTATGGTTTTGGATAGAAATATATGGTTTAATGAATATTGATTTTTTTGATATTATATAAATATTATTTTATATATAATTAAATTCTTGTATTTAAGCCATGTATAAATTGGTTTAATTAAAATAAGTTTAATAATGGAGTTTGATTTTATTAAAATAAAATATGGTTAATTATTTAAATCATACTTTATTATAGAGGTTATGATGATTTAAATAAATTAAGGTTGGAAGGTAAATTATAAATTTATTTGAAATTGAGCTTATTTAAGAATTAAACTCAACAAGTTGATGTAAAATTTATTAAATTTGAAATTTTAAAAGGTATGATTTTTATAACAGGATTTTTGTTCAAGATGAATTAAACGAATATTTCAATTATAAATAAATTGAAGGAAATATTTAGTTATTTGAAATTTGAGTTCATTTAAATGATAATGGATTTATTGTGGAAATATTTCAAAACTAAATAATAGAACATTGAATTGTTGAATCGTAATTACCAACCTTAGTTTTGAAATTGTTTAATACTCAAAGTTTCAAATATATTGAAATTGACGGTTTATTGAAACTGAAAGTGAGTTGAAAGTTATGAATTGAGATTTAATTTAAAGTGAATAAATTGCGTAGTCGAGGAAATTATTTTACTTTATAAAGTAATTTTAAATTCAAACTATTTTATTTTATATACTGTTTGAATATCCAAACCATTTAAGTTTTGGAAGTTATGGTTTAGAAGCTATAAAATTCGAAGTATTATGTTTTGAAAGATTATATTTCAAGCGTTTGGTTTTGAAATATTATAAATTTGAAAGTGCTATGATTTTAGGAAGGAGGATATATTTGAAATAAAAATGATATTATATTGATTTTGGTTTATAAAAATGATATCATATTGATTTGGGTTTTAAAACGGAAGTGATGTCGTATTTATATTGGTTCGAAATGGATATTAAATTATGGTTTTAAAAGTATAATTATTTTAAAATGACCGTGGTGTTATAATAATGTTTGGTTGTTAAAGAGACCGCAATCGGAAGTGGTCATACTCTCTGCCAACTTCGAAAACCACTTTAACAACTGTGTACGCGGTGGAGATTCCAGAGCGAAGTAGGATGGTGGCGACGTCCTTTGAGGTATGAACATGGACCCGACTCCCGTGAGTTGGCATAAGGTGGCTAAAAAAGGAGCGATCTCGGGCCAAGGAGGTAGCCCCTCTTATCGGACACACTCCTTCGATATTATATTCTGACTTTGAGGTTTATTTGGTGGCCACTTTTGATTTTTGATTTGGGGGTGTGGCTCGAGGTGGGCGGTAGTAGCTGCTACGCGTTACCACCAGCCCGTGTGCGTAATTGGTATATCTACCATGGCATTGCCTTGTGTGTCGTGTCACCTACCCTATCGCACCTTGTACGATTTCGGTTTTCTCCCGTCGCCCGTGGAGTATTTAGGGTAGTCTCCCGATCTGAAAATGCGCTGATACTGGATGGACTACTGGGACTATTACGTGTTAAGGTGGAAAATGTAAAGCCTTAATGCTATTTAAAAGTAAGTTTATTTTACTATAGACATTATTATAATAGCAAAATATTCCTACATAGTAAATAGTTTATCGGATCCTTAGGAGATGTGAATCTCGAGCATCTCTTGAGTTACTACACTCACGTTTGACACTAGATATGAGATGTTAAATCCCGTAAACATCTCTGATGTCGTTCCACTCATATTATTTACCGTTGATTTAACTTACATAAGATCTTTTAGTTCTGACTCGAGTGTTTTATCTTTTCAATTCGCTCGGGTCAGCCTGAGCATTTCAGGATTTGAAGACTTTATTTCTGGAGGACGAAGACGAAGATTGTATTACTATTATTTATTATATCATTCCACTACATTTATACTATTCCGCTGCATTATTATTTATTACTCTCTGATATGTGTTGTAAAAGTATAATCAAATGTTTTGCAAAACAGCTTCATGAACTATTTATTTGATTATTATATTTTGTCATTCCGCTGTTTTGTTTTTTTTTCTTTCTCTGCTTTTTCTTATTCACCCCAATAACAATCCGCCCTTCTGTATGGTTTAAGTCTGACGTGTGTGGTTTATCATCGTTTAAAGCGTAAAAAAGGCGCGATGTTACAATTTTGGTATCAGAGCTTTGGTTTAGCGATAAACCTTAGCTTTATGGGGTCCTACTCTTTATTAGTAGGGTAGTAATACCCTATGACGAGTCACTGAGAGTGTGTGTGCATATATATATATATATATATATATATATATATATATATATATATGATAGTGTATTTGTTAGTGTTATAAAAGGGTTTTGATATTGTGTTAATTTGTTCAACTTTGTATTTATTAATTCTGGTTGGTGCATAGGACGCTATGACATCAATTGGGATTTCTAAACACTTAATAGGATAGACCGACACAATATTGTTTTGAATATAGGTGAATGAAATAATTTCACCTATTATATTTTCTATATATAAATTAAATTTTATAAATGATATATAATTGGTCGCAATATATTGGTTATTAGGCAACGAAATTTATAAATAATAGTTGAAATGAGATTGAGAATTTAATAAATGAAAATTGGGAATTTAGAACTTAAGTCCTGGGGTTTTGAAAATTTATTTCAAATTATTTTGGGATATAATAATATTATTTAGAAGTATCTTCTGATATAAATATATCAATACGATTTGAAAGAATTGTTTTAAAGAAATTTTAGAAGAAATAAGTTCTGTAC
The DNA here is from genome assembly GCA_030765085.1 of Allium cepa. Lineage (NCBI taxonomy): Eukaryota > Viridiplantae > Streptophyta > Magnoliopsida > Asparagales > Amaryllidaceae > Allium > Allium cepa. The sequence goes on along the minus strand of CM060931.1, from coordinate 464,232,335 downwards.
TCCTCTCTCTGTTGTTGGAAAATAATTTCGGTGATGAGTGCATGCATCATCGACATTCATTTTCGAGTTTCGAAGTGGGAAGGCCACTGTAGTAGTTTTACTGCAGATTTATTTCGATAAACAACTATAAATTTAAATTTATTTTATGTATAATTGGATATATAAATTGTAAATGTATACATCTATCTATTATTTTTCAATGATTTGAGATTTAACCCGGTATTTAGTTCTTAATTTTTCGTTAATTAATAGTTTCAATTATTGTAGTGAAATGGAATATAACTAATTAACAATTGGAACCTTTAGTTAAAATAAGAGATTAAATGCTAGGTTATAAATGAAATTCCAGAAAGTTGAAATATGTAAACTATAAAAAACAAAAGATATGATTATTGAACATCAAGTTAATTAAAATGAAATAAGTTAAACTTGTGTAATGTTCAATACATTCTTTAACATATATATATATATATATATATATATATATATATATATATATATAACTTACCAAAATATTTAAAAGTTGAAATGTTAATAAGGAAATGTAATAGAATATTATACAAGTAATAAACGTGAGATAATGAAAATAATTAATGAAACTCTTTTATAAATAAGAATTTGATGTTGAAATTGTTATAAACTTTAGTTATAACTGAAATGTTCCGGTAATAAAATAGAATAGAAACGAAAGTAATATAAATAAATGGTTATAAACTTAAGTAAATAAATTGATATGATAAGAAATTGAATTAAACATGAATACTATAAATAGATGAATGTAAGTAAATGAAACTGTAAGGAATAAAATGTAAATAAAAAGATAAATCATTATATGAATGAAAATGGAATGAAATAATAAATATTGTGTAATGAAATTAATAAGAATGAACTAAATTTATTGTTTGAAATTGTTGTTTGTTTTGGTTTATGAGTTATTTGGGTAAAAGATACTTTTAATTGCTTAGATGTATGAATAATCTATTGAGTTTATCTAAGATAGTTGAGTAAATGGAATACTTCATAGTTATTTGTCATTCTATGTGATTTAAAGTGTCTTAACCCGAACAAACTAATTGTTTGTCTTGCTTGAATGATTGATTTGTATATGACGTGCATGATGTTGGTTGCGAATGATTGTTGTTTATTTGATTCATTGGTTAATGGTTGAAACAACTTAAATATTTCATTTTATGAAATTATTAACCTTTTAGATTATATAAGTGAAATGCAGGTTATAGAAGCAACTGCTACTGCTTTTGGTTTCATAATTAAGCGTAATTGCCTGACAAATTGGTACGTTTTCGGGTTACGGTTTTATAGCGCTGTTGTATTGTTTTCCCCGTGTTGGGATATATATTATTTTGGAAAATATATGTTGTATATTGTTATATTTGATATTATAATTTCTCTCGAGTCTCTCCGTACAAAGGAAGCTCTGTCGAAATTTTCCGTAAATTTTGGACTTAGAAAATTTTTGAAAATGTTTTCCAAACTTTATTAATTTGAGTATAAAAGATTTATTGGTTATAAATTGGTATATTATATTTAAATTAATTAAATTTGTAAATTTATTTGTTTATAAAGTTAATTTTTTGAATAAGATGTATTGTTCACTCAAATCCTTCCTCCCCCACTTTTTCCTTTTCGAGGACAAAAAGTTTTGAGTGGGGGAGAGTGTAACAACCCATAAATTTTCGATAAAAATTTGTAAAGTAATAATGAAATAGTAACTATACTGAAAGTTGATAATGTTAATTTATGTTAATTGCTAAAAATTCGAATGAAATTCCAATCAATTGAAGTGATATAAAATGTTATGCTTGGTTATCAATTGAATGTTCGAAAACAAATGGGAATATTTAATTAACTGATGAAATAATATATAGTTAATGATGATTGAATGAAATTTGTGTTATGTAAACAATTGTAATAATGGTTGGGGATAATAACTTATAAGTGTGATTGAAAGTAATGGTAACAAATATTCTATGTTACCTATTTATTAAGCCTGTTAATTCAAATTTGGTAAAAATTGCAATAAATCTAAATTAAATATTTTGTTAATGTAAATTTAGTTAATAATGGAAAATAACATTAACTTTATTCATAATATGACAAATTGGTTGAATAAGAGGAGTGGAAATCAAGATTTATTAATTCATTGGAACTTAAATTTTTATAATTGGATTTACTACAATTAAATGAATTAAATAATTAAATATTACGTAAATGGAAATTAAGATGAAATGGGGAAATATTACTATACTAAGATGTAAACCAATGTTAGTTATATCCTTATTGGGATAAAAGACTTGAATAACAAGTTAAAAAAATTAATAAATGGATTTTGGAAATTTTAATTTATAATTTTCTGAATTTAAGTAATAAGGTTAACACTAAAACTGATGGATTTATCAACTTCAATTTGACATCTAAATTTGTTTAAATTTTTGAAATTGTTCTAGAAATCAAAAATGATATTATTTATTAATTATGGAATTGGAATTTAAGATTTGATTTTATTAATTTGATATTTATTTAATTAATTAGCTGGAAAATAGCCATTTTGGCCACTGACTCGGATTTCGAAGAAACTAGTTCATCGGATCCGTAACGGTGAATTATTGTAGGATTTCAAGTTTCATAACAATCGGGTTTGGCGTTTGATTGTATGGGCTTGAAACGCCTAGAGATCGATTTAATTAAAATCAATTGAAATCAATTTGAAATAACTTGATTTGACCATAACTTCTTCATACGATGGAATTTGGAATTGAAACCTGTTATATCGCATTTAAAATATTTAAAAACATCTATTTTGATATATGGGTTGACCCAATTTCGTCCGGAGTCAGAACGGGCTTTTTGGGCCATTTACCATTCAACAATCCAAACCATTCGTATCCGTTCTTTTATTTTCAACCCTACCTATATATACCCTGTTATAAACCCTAATTCATTTCTTATTCCTCATTTTTGTATGTACAATTCTATTTTCTCCTCTTTATTTCAAAGGCAGACAAACCAAAATTCCATTTACAATATTAAATCAGTTTCAAAGCCAAAAATTCAAACTCCACAAACAATATCAAATTATATATCGTCGGAAAGCTCTCGAAGAGCGCATCTCAATTCTGTGATCCGTTTTTCAATTCGATGCACTATTTAGCCAGAAATCGAAGAAGCATTTTCGGCCGTTCATCACGCGTTGATGAACTTCGTCTGATCGTTCGATCGAGGGTAGGGTCGTGAAGAGGTGACGGAGTGCTGCTCATCGGAGTTGTTAATTCGTCGAATTAACGGCTAGATTGGGGGGATTAATTCATTTAGGGTTGGAGCAAAGGTGGCGGCTGCTGTAAATGGAGGGGTCGATCGGCTTCGGGGACGGCCGCGTAGGTGGAGGCGAGCCTAGGAAGAGGTGCGGCGGCCTATGGCGTGGGCGTCGATGTCTCGGTCGGCCGCGTGTGTCAGAAGAGGTGGTGGCAACTCGTGCATATTAGGGATCGGTTCATCTGATAGCTCGCGTGAAGAAGGGTGCTGACGTGTTTGACTTGGTAATCTTTTGTTTTTTATTACTTTATTAATTTCAATTTCAACTTGTTCTAACTAGCATAACTTTCACGTATGAGGTCCGTTTCACGCGTGGTTTTCTCCACTAGGTTCGTATTGGAATTTCGGACATGTTGGCACTGGTTAGGACGAATTCTGAGACTATCCAAATTTTTGGTTTAAATTGGATTTAAATTCAATTTAAATTCAAAAATGAGTGTTTTAACCCACTCACAACTTCTAAAATTTCTTATGTGTGTTAAACTAATTTCTTATGTGATTGAAAATTTATTTAGGACTGTTTGGCATATTTTATCAGTTAAATTGAATTTATTGAATTAAATTGTTATTTGATTTATTTTTGCATATAAACTGCCAGTTCAATTGTTATTTAATTTATTATTGAATATAAACTGCCAATAAACGCCAGTTATTTATTTTCCGTTATATATTGATGTTATTAATTGAACTGGATGATGATTGTGATAAATGGTTGATAATTGATATTTGATGAATGGATGTTGTATTTTATATTGTTATAAACTGCAAGTTGTTATGCATTTTATTTCATTTGTGATTACGGTTTGAAATGATATATAACCGTATTTTTATTTTAAATTACTGATTGAAATGATAAATATCTGTATCACTTGACCATAGGATAGAAAATTATATAAAGACACCGTTGGTCTATATATATAAATATTTTGAAAATGATTTCTATGGTTTTGGATAGAAATGTACGGTTTAATGAATATTGATTTTTTGATATTATATAAATATTATTTTATATATAGTTAAATTCTTTCATTTAAGCTATGTATAAATTTGTTTAATATAAATAAGTTTAATAATGGAGTTTGATTTTATTAAAATAAACTATGGTTAAGTATTTAAATCATACTTTAATGTAGAGGTTATAATGATTTAATTAAATTAAGGTTGGAAGGAAATTGGAAATTTATTTGAAATTGAGCTTATTTAAGAATTAAACTCAACAAGTTGATGTAAAATTTATTAAATTTGAAATTTTAAAAGGTATGATTTTTATAACTGGATTTCTGTTCAAGATGAATTAAACAAATATTTCAAGTATAAATAAATTGAACGAAATATTTAGTTATTTGAAATTTGAGTTTTTTTTAAATGATAATGGATTTATTATGCAAATATTTCAAAACTAAATAATAGAACATTGAATTGTTGAATCGTTATTACCAACCTTAGTTTTGAAATTGTTTAATACTCAAAGTTTAAAATATATTGAAATTGAAATGGTTTGTTGAAACTGAAAGATAGTTGAAAGTTATGAATTGAGATTTAATTTAAAGTGAATAAATTGTGACGTCGAGGAAATTATTTTACTTCATAAAGTAATTTTAAATTCAAATTATTTTATTTTATTTACTGTTTGAATATCCAAACCATTTAAGTTTTGGAAGTTATGGTTTAGAAGCTATGAAATTCGAAGTATTATGTTTTGAAAGGTTATATTTCAAGCGTTTGGTTTCGAAATATCATAAATTTGAAAGTGCTATGATTTTGAAAAGGAGGATATATTTGAAATAAAAATGATATTATATTGATTTGGGTTTATAAAAATGATATCATATTGATTTGGGTTTTAAAACGGAAATGATGTCGTATTTATATGGGTTTGAAATGGATATTAAATTTTGGCTTTGAAAGTATAATTATTTTGAAATGACAGCGGTGTTATAGTAACATTTAGTTGTTAAAGAGACCGGGATCGGAAGTTGTCATACTCTCTGTCAACTTTGAAAACTAATTTAACAACCGTGTATGCGGTGGAGATTCCAGAATGAAGTAGGATGTTGGCAATGTCCTTTGAGGTATGAACATGGACCCAACTCCCGTGAGTTGGCATAAGGTGCTAAAACAAGAGCGATCTCGGGGCAAGGAGGTAGCCCCTCTTATCGGACACACTCCTTCGATATTATATTCTGACTTTGAGGTTTATTTGGTGGCAACTTTTGATTTTTGATTTGGGGGTGTGGGTCGAGGTGGGCGGTAGTAGCTGCTACGCGTTACCACCAGCCCGTGTGTGTAATTGGTATATCTACCCTGGCATTGCCTTGTGTGCCGTGTCACCTACCCTATCGCACCTTGTACGAGTTTGGTTTTCTCCCGTCGTCCGTGGGGTATTTAGGGTAGTCTCCTAATTTGGAAATGCGCCGATACTGGACGGACTACTGGGACTATTACGTGTTAAGGTGGAAAATGTAAAGCCTTAACGCTATTTAAAAGTAAGTTTATTTTGCTATAGACATTATTATAATAGTGAAATATTACTGCATAGAAAATAGTTTAAGGGATCCTTAGGACATGTGAATCCTGAGCATCTCTTGAGTTACTGCACTCATGATAGACATTGGATAGGAGATGTTAAATCCCATAAACATCTCTGATGTCGTTCCACTCATATTATTTACCGTTGATTTAACTTACATAAGGTCTTTTAGTTCTGACTCGTGTGTTTTGTCTTTTCAATTCGCTCGGGTCAGCCTGAGCATTTCAGGATTTGAAGACTTTATTTCTGGAAGACGAAGTCGAAGATTGTATTACTATTATTTATTATATCATTCCACTACATTTATACTGTTCCGCTGCATTATTATTTATTATTCTCTAGTACGTGTAACTCTGATGTGTGTTGTAAAAGTATAATCGAATGTTTTGTAAAACAGCTTCATGAACTATTTATTTGATTATTATATTTTGTCGTTCCGCTGCAAGATTCTGTTTTATTTTTTTTCTCTGCTTTTTCTTATTCACCCCAATAACAATCCGCCCTTCTGTATAGTTTAAGTCTGACGTGTGTGGTTTATCATCGATTTAAAGCGTATAAAAAGGCGGGATGTTACACTGTTTTTTAGGGTCCAAATTCACTATACAAATGGTTAGTTATGCCCTTCGGACTAACCAATGCCCCTGCATATTTCGTAGACCTAATAATCCAAGTATAATTCGTGAAGCATTGAATAAGTTGATCTCGTATTTAATGATGATATTCTGATTTGGTAAGCCAAATATAGAATAGATATTTCAGCTTGATCTGAAAAGCTATCTCTCTGTGTGTTTATCTGTTCTTGTTCATCTCCCTGTCTAGCGAATTTCGGGGATGAAATTTTCTTAAGGGAGGGAATCTGTAACGATCTCGTTTTTAAGCCAAATTTAAATTGGTAATTAATACAAATTTTTGGATTAAATTGTGAATTAATTTGAAATTTTTCCAAATTAAATAAGATATTTGTTTGTTTATTTATATATATGTATATAAATTGATTATAAATTGAATTGTGGGTTTGAAATTCAAAAATAAATATTTTATAAATAAATTGGATTTAAAACTCTAAATTTTAAAATAAATAAATTTTGTTTTGTAATTATAATATGTATATATATTGTGATTTGAAAGTTATATTTTGAATTTGATATAAATAATTTTCAAAAAATTGTTTAAAGTTAAATTCTATATTTTAAAAAACTAAAATATAATATATATATATATATATATGTGTGTGTGTGTGTGTGTGTGTGTTTATTAATGTATAATTTGTTTTAAAATCATTTTCTTAAGTTAATATAAATATAAAAGGAAATGTATATAGGTAAATATTCATTTAATTAAAGGTATAATAGCTTTAATTAAAATAGAGTTTAAAATACTTTCTTTTTAAAATTATACATGTATTATATTTAGCTTGTATATATAAATATAAATAGAAAATTAAATAAAACTATATTTAAACATTTGTACATGTAAATAAAGACAAGTGTAGGCATATTAAAAATAAAATTAAACAAGTGTAACAATACTAAAATACCATTCAACCAATGTAAGAAATGTATGCCATGCTTAAACAAGTTTCACTTATTTCTTTTGTTTTAAAATTAATAAATAAAAGGAAATCAAAGTTGTATATATATACATCCACTCTCCTACAATCCATTTTCTTTCATTTAAATTCTATCAAAAGTAAAACTGAGAAGAAATTCAAACAAGAAAAAATGAAAACAAAAGTAAACAATTCTTCCAATTTTTAAACTGAAAACAAGATCAATTCCTAGTTTTTCAAAATCAGGAGCAAAGCATAACCAAACTCTCAGTTTTTCAAATTCAACATACAACTTCCAGTTTTTGGTTTCCAGATCAAAGCATTACCAGGGCATTTCCAGTTTCAAGGTTGTAAATTCATTAGTAATCAAGCAAATCATTCTTAAAAGATCAAGCAAGATCCCGATACAAACATATCAGATCATCTCAAACCATTTCAGTTTTCAAGTCAAATTCATTTCCAGGTTTCTCAAAATACTCTGGCTTCTCTGGTTCATGTTCCAGGTGAGCAAACTACATTTTAAAATTTTAAATCTGTACAATCTTGATCTACATTTGATAATCTTAGAAGTGTGGAAGTAAAATATGTCTGTATGTGTATATATATATCTATGAATGGTGTGCATGCCTGTATATGTATATATATGGCTCTGTTTAGTGTAACGGGTCTACAAATTCGAGAAAAAAATTCATATCTTCTTATTTAAACTAGTTCAAGTTATGATTCCTGAAAAGAAAATGTTTATAATAATGTAAAGTCATTTTTTAAAATAGATTCGAGTAAAAATTATTAGTAATTACTTTGAAATATAAAAATTACAATGGAAACTTTTAAATTAGGAAAAAACAATGATTTTAATTTAATGATTTGACTTCATAATCTGATTCGTATTGGCAAATGATGAATTTAGACATAGAAATCACAATTTTTAGCATTGTGAATTAGGAGAATTCTCGAGATGATCAGATTTTGGGTTTTCATCAAATTCCGATGATCGGTGGAGAAGTGGGTCTCGTGATCTTGCCTGCAGGTGGCTAGTGAGTCAGGGTTCAAGGGAAAAATGCGTAGAGGATTTTTAGGTGCTGGCGGTGGTGTATCGACGTTGAACTAGGGTTTAGTAACCTGTTTGGTCGAGGGGATTATCGAGGCTTGTTCGCCATCGTTGGTGTATTAGGGGCGAACGGACCAAGGGGAAACGACCCGTGGGTCTGTGATGCATCTTTGGCGTGGATGGCGGGATTTCTAGTGATCGGAGGCGATGGTGTGTAGCGTTTTAGTTGATCAGGTTTAGATTTCAATTGGGTCGAGTTGCTCGATTTCGGTTTCCAGGCGAATCAATGGGATCTGGGTGGTCAAGATGTAAGGGGTGGTCGTTGGTGACCTGTTGACGTCGGCAAGGCTGGACGGAACGACGGCGAACTCATGTGCACGTGCACGAATTACCAATTGTGTCGTATGGTCTTTGTGCTGGGTGGTCTCGAAGTTGATATCGGGGAATTGTGGTGATAGCTCGAGTTCATTTCCGGGTTGTTTACGTGTGTTTTACTGAGGATTTTAAATGTTAATTGTGGCAAAGTATTAAAAGAAGAAGATGGAAATTTTCTCGAGGATTTACACGTGGGTTTTGGGTTTTGGCTCGGGTTAACACTCGAGTTGGTCTCGAGGTTAAATTTTTTAACAATTTTGAAATATAAATAAAACAAGTTTTTTTTCAAGTTTCAAACTATTTTCTCTATATAATATTGTTTTTAATTTTTTTTGATTAAAGAATAGTGGTATAATTTATTAACTTAAATTAATTAAGTTAATTTTTAAAGTTTATTTAAAATTAAATTTAAATGGTGTAATTAATTAGTTAATTATGAAAGAGAAAAGGTTTTTGATTATTAATTAACTTTAAGGTCATAAGTTAATTCATATGTTAATGATAAATTATTTCAGAGGTTTATTAAATATAATTTAATAATGTGACTGAGTGATTAATAAAGATAAATGATTTATCTTTTATAATTTAATGAATGTCATTAATTAAAGGTTTATTAATGTAATTACTTGAGGGTAAATTACTTAATGTAATTAAAAAAGATTATTACTTAATGTAATTAAGGGATAATTACTTGGTGTAATTACATTAAAAGATAATCAATTAATCAATGCAAGTAATTAAGGGTAACTAATTACTTAAAGGATTATTATTTAATGTAAGTAATTAAAAGATAATTTGTAATTAAAGGTTAATTACCTTAATGTAATTAAAGGTTGATTAATTAATATATGTAACTAAAGGGTAATTACTTAATGAAAATTAAAGGTTAATTAATTATTGATTAAAGGTTAGATAATTATTAATTAAAGGATAAATAATTATTGATTAAAGGATTAATTAATTAATGAATAAGGTTTAATTATTTATTAATTAAAGGTTAATTAATGAATAATTAAAGGTTAATTCAAAGGTTAATTACTTACTGAAAGTAATCAAGGATAATTGATTAATGATTTAAGGTTAGTTAATCAAGTAATTTAAAAAAATTATTACTTAATGAAAGTAATTAAAAGATAATTAATGATTAAAGGTGAATTAATTAATAATTAAAGGTAAATTAATTTATGATTGAAAGATAATTACTTAATGTAATTAATTAAGAGTTAATTAATTATGTGATTAACTTAAGGTTAATTTATTTATGTGATTAGTTAAGGGATAATGAATTAATTATGGATAACTAGTTAAGATGGGTAATTAAGGATGATTAATTAATTTCATTAATTAAAATAATAACAAATGATTTGTAATTAATTAATGTAACCAGGTTTAGTAATTTATTCATAAGTAATTAATCTGGTTGAAATTATTTATAATTCGGTGATTTATTGATCTTACTTATGGACGATTGAATTTTATTGAATGCCTTGAATTGTTTGACGTCTCTAATGTGTGATGTTCTGTGATATGAACTCTGTGGACTGTGTTGTGAACTGTAATTTATTTATCTGTGATGAGTTTATTTGTTTATCTATAAATGAAAGATGAGTGTTATAGGATTATAACGCTTATCTTTGTGCTTGAATTTATGATGATTGATATTTCATTGTTGCCTGTGAAACCCCTGGACTACACTCAACACACATACAAATATAGATTTCACAGAAAATTGGTTAAGTCATAGGTATTTTGAATTTAAATATTATTTTGTTTAAAAGATGAACTTTGAATCCAAAATGGTTTGGAAGTGATTAGGGTTAAAAATGATAAACTTTTGAAAAGGGAATTTTGGAATTAAAATTATTTTGAATATAATATGTCTTGTTTAAATTTTGAAATTATTTTGAAAACTATGGTTTGAAAGTGTTATACAAGTTATCCAATATATATATATATATATATGGATTTTAAACCATTTTTAAAGTATTGAATTATTTTGGAATTTGAATTAAATTCAAATAGAACTTGCCGAGAATACGGCATTTCGCTAATTTTCCAATGTATACTTTAAAAGGCTATAACTTGTACATATTTAATCGGATTTTTCCGAAACAAAAGACCTTTGTTTTAAAATGATAACAGATTTCACATAAAGAAAGGATTTCCAGTTTTTGTTGAAAGGATTTCAAGCTATGGGTGAACCAAATTGAAAATAGTTTTGAAAACTATGAATAAATCTTTGTTAAAGACTTGGTGAACATTGTTTCAAATCGAAAAGGATCTTAAAGGTTGAATCTTTTTTTTTAAAGATTAAAAGTGGAAATTTGTTTAAACCATTCAAAAGGAAAGGTTTTGGGAAACAAGTGTTGAAAAGTTGTGACTTAACTAAGATCCCAATATATCCATATGTTTTTAAAATAAGCGCTCATTATTCGATTTAGCCGGGAGCAGACTTTATGTCATAAAACCCATTCTGAATTAATGATATGACGAAATGGATAGCAATTGAAGACGGTGGTGAAGACCGAGTATTTTTTAGAACGAAAGGATTACCTGTCGAATTTCTCTGCACTGAGTTGCTTCATTATAGAGATCTCCATATGCGATGGGGAGTCTGATCGGGATTGTGGATACCCGGATTTGCAAGGGCTTCTTTCGAAGTTCCTTTGGTTCCATTCAGACCCAGGATGGACTTGTATGGACATATGTCTACCGTTACACTTTGAGGTGCAAAGCTAGTTTCTATCAAATACATTTCTGTTTGGTGGCGGAGAAATTTTTTTCTCTTAGCTTAACACCCTTCTCTAAGACGTATAAGCTCAGAGGTTATGTAGTTGATGGTTACTAGTGATGTATTCCCAATTTGGTAATGTGGCATGCTAAGTGCTGATCATTTGTTGATCAAAGCATGGCTTTTGTGAAAAGCGTAGCTTCGTGGGACGAGACTTCGTCTGTGATGACCCAAAATTTTGGACAATTTAAATTGGATATTTAATTGATTTTAAATATTTAAAAGTTAATTTTTAACTTGAATTCAAATATTATTATTATTTAGCAATTAATTTATTGGATTTAATAAATTGGAATTCGGTAAATTGTTGAATCTGAAATTCTAAACCTGTTTAAAATAACTTAACGGCTTGTAAAATTTATATTGATAATACTGAAGATAGTGAAAGTGTTAAAATTGAATTTGGAAGCGTTTTGTTCAGTTTTGAAATTATGTCGTTTAAATTGATATTTAAAAATAGCCTTCTGGGGCACAGTCTCGGAATTCGACGAAGCTAGTTCCATTGGATCCGTAATAGTTAGTTATTATCGGATTTTGAATTTTGTAGCAATCGGAGTTGTCGTTTGACCCTGGCAGCTCAAAATGCTAAAGAAACTATTTTAATCGATTTAATTTAAAATTGATCGTTTATTTCTGTAACTTGCGCATATGATCGAATTAGCCTCCGAAACACGTTCCATTGTGTTCGGAATGCGGGTAAAACCTTATAAACACCTAGCGGCACGCCTCGATAGGGCATCGGAATTTTAAGTCGCAGTAAATAAGATATTTATAATTAAAAAAATATTTTAACCTGTCATCAATCGGGGCTTACCTTCCCCAATACTCCTCCCTCAACTTTATATCACGTATCTTTCTTCCTTCCCTTCATTCCCAGTTCTAAATCGAGATCTTCCCCTTCTGAAAAAATCAAATATGAAGTTCATCTCAAAACTAAAATTTGAAGCAGTTCGATTTCTTTTAAAGTGGAAAATGAAACACCTCGTTCCTCAAATCAAAGTCGTTCCCGTTCAAAAATAATAATAAAATGAAGCCGCGTTTTGAATCGAGATGGCAATGTTTGACGTGGGTTTAGTCGTGATCATTTAGGGTTTAGATTTTAGCCCGACGCCGCGCGCGAGGAGCGGTAGCACGATCAAGTCACGAGCTCAAGCAGGGTGGCGCTTCAATCTATTCACGATGAAGTCGCAATGTCCTTGCGACTTCGAGGCGGTGGCGCCGAGCTCGGCGAAGTCGTTGGCAATGGCAGCGCGTGTCTCAGCAAGGTGGTTCGGTGCTGCAAATTTCGTGACGGTGACTGGGGTTCGTATTGGGTGCGTAGGCAAGAGCAAGCTCGAGTTAGGGTTTGGGTTCGTATAGGCATTAAGGTATTATTGTTTTTTTTATAAAACTGAATATTCGTTTACATGTTAGAAAGGAATTTGGAATTTAAAGTAAAGTTTTTATAAATAAAATATGAGAGTTATATAAATTAGATTTTTATCTATATAGTTTTTTTCCCCACAAATATATATAATTTTCAACGAAATAAATTAAATATACATATACACATTTCGAATCTACTAGTTTATTTTATAAATATGTATTTAGGATGATTAATTTATTTTATAAACCTATTTAGCTATTTAGTTTCTAAAGACAATTTATTTAAAGGGAAATTAGTTTAAAATCTAACTATTAGTTTAAAATCTAGTTATTAGCTTAGATTAAATAAATAAATAAATAAATAGTAATAAATTGTTCGATCAATTCAAATATTAAAAAACCTTATAATGTTTACACAAGGTCTGAAACGTGAAGGAAACAAGCCCGTTTGGATTGGATTGCAAATAAAATCAAAGGTGAGTAAATCTCACTCATCTGGATTATTTAAATTTAAATGGTTGAATTTAAATAATTGGTTGAATGATTGAATTGATTTGATGTTGTATATTATATAGTATATATTGGAGTGATTGATTTCCCGCATTATATAGCGGATGAGACCCTATGCGCCGCATAATAGCAGATGATATTATATAAATCCCATATACCGTGATATTCCACCTCGAAGTGGAACTGGTATTGTGCTAACGTTTGTGGATGCAGGGAAACAGGTTGGAGGGATCCAACTAGATTCCTCAAAATTATTTAGATTGTTTAATATTCTGTATTATGAATGTTTGATATGCTGTGATGAATTATATTGATAATTGGGATATTGATTACCATGGTTTGATTGAATATTCCGGTACACTGAGTTATCAAATTATATAGAAATTGATATTTGAAAAGAAATATAAGAGTAAAATTTGGAAGTGAAATAATTATAGAATAAAAATAAGAATGAATTGGAGAGAAGTAAAAGTGATTTTTAAAAACTGAAGTTAAATGGTAAAGTAGAGATTTAAAACAAGTTTTAAATCAAAGTTAAATCTGGAATTCAAGTTAGTGGATCTCAGTTTTTAAACAAATAAAGTTTCTTAAATTTAAATCATTTTAACAACTTGAATGTTAAAGTGCATTTTTAAATTGATTTGAATTTAAAAATGAATTTGGTTTTAAATTCCTTTAAACTTCTTTTATAAAATGAGTAATTAATTTATTAAATGAGGTAAATAAAAGGGTAGTTAATTACTGGTTGAGATTAATCAAGAGTGATTAATATTTGTGGTTTAATTAATGATTAATTACTTAATGTAATTAATTTAGATTAGGGTAAATTAAAATGTAATTAGAAATCATTAATTTATATAATTAATGATGTGGTTAAAGGTTGATTAACTAAGATTGATTAATCAAAAATAAGTGATTTATGAGAAATTAATTAATTAAGGATTAATGTAATTAATTATAGTTAATTAATTTGAGAATAAATTAAAGATTAATTACTGTTTTTGGTTAAGAATAATTAATTTGTGTAATTAATTAAAGATAATTACTTGCATGTAATTGAAGGATAGTAAATCTAGGGTGATTAATTAAGATGGATAATTAAGGAATGATTAGTTACTTGATTTGAAATTAATTAATGTCAAGTGAAGGAATCTAAGTGATTTAGGTTAGTAATTCAATTAGAAGTGATTAAATTTATTTTGGAAGTGATCAAGTTGCTTATGGATGATTGAATGGTATTGGATGCCTTGAATGAGTTGATATCTCTGATATGAAATGATTTGTAGTATCATATGTTTGGGAGGACATGATATTGTGGTTATCTATCAATGACGAATTGTTGTGTAAAGGGACATCCTGTATTTAAAGTTTGAAGTGTATTTCATTTGGATAACTTAGGTTAGGATGACATGAGACTCGAAGAGACCGGGGTCGGGTATTAGAAAATACCCGAAACCACTTTGAATTTTTATAAGATTGATATATGAAATCAATAGGCTGGAATGAAATGATTTAAGTGAATTGGACTATTTAATCTAAATTTTGGTACTTAGAAAATTGATGTGTGAGATAAGTGATGTGTCACGTTCCAAAATTTCATCGTTCGAAAATCAACACCCGTACTCCACTTGTACTTGAATGCCGCAGATCCAAACGTCGAAATTTGACTCGTGCTGGAGCTTATAACACATTAAGTATAACAACACAGTGGAAGAAAATGAATAATACATTTGATATACAATATTTGATACAATATTCAGATACAATGATGATACATCAGAATGATACAATAGATACCGATACTATTAGAGATACAAGAAACAGCAGCGGAAAGATAATGTCTTCAATGCCAAACTCCAAAAAACTCCATCTTCAATCCAAAGCTAGCTCGAACCATCATCACGTTCACAAAGATAAGCAAGGTCGGTCACGAATGATGAAGTGTAGAAAATGCGATCCATAAATCCAAAGGGCTTCGAAGGCTAACAAATCAATTCCTACTATTCGACTATCTGCAAACCCCAACTCTAGACTGCCCGTGTGGAAAATAGTGGGCACCCAGAGTTTGGGAAAGGAATAATAAACTCCAGGTCAGTCGTGGGACTGGTGTGAGCAAACAAAAACAGTTTTATCTTTAAAACAAACAAAAGATTTTAAAATTTGAAATCCGCAATGCTTTTTGGAAAATGAAACTACCATAAGGCCTCCCGGCACACACACAATGCAATCGCACACATGGGGGAGATTTCTCCTTATGATAATCAAATATGCTTACTACGCAAAATCTTTTTTTTAATTATTATTAGTGCATAGTGGAAAAATTTTCGAAAGTATAATATTAATCTTAGCCAGCATAGGTACCATTATACTATGCCTACTATAGCTACCGTTTTTAAATGGCAGGTTCTACAGCTAAAACCGTACAAGGCTCGTATTGGATGATGGGATTTCCAACAAATGGTCAGGCTAAGAAACTTCCTATTGCCACATGGAAACACCTCTGGAGGGACGCCTCGAGAACCTACCCGGCTCTCTGCCAACACAAGGCCGGTTACCCCCTTCCCGGGGAGTAAAACCTAAGATATACCACCCCCGGTCGTTTGCGACCTTTATCCAAGGATCCTCTACACCAACAACATCATATAGTAATAAATATACTACAGTGTCCACATGAGTAAGTATCTGGGCTCCATACCATGATACCACCCTTTTCCAGAAGGAATGGTCATACCCTAGGGGAGCTACCCCTGAAACCTTGCCGCATCTTTTCTGTTTCGACCATTACCGGTTTGTGAGGCTCGATGAGGACTCGTCCACAAAGCTATGTTTTTTCACAAAGCCATGCTTTGATCAACAACTGATCAGCAGCACTTCGTATGCCACATTACCAAATTGGAAATGTATCACTAGTAACCATCAACTACATAACCTCTTAGCTCGTACGTCTCAGAGAAGGGTGTTAAGCTAAGAGAATAAATCTCCGCCACCAAACAGAAATGTATTTCATAGAAATCGATTTTACATCTCAAAGTGTAATGTCAGACACACATCCATACAAGTCTGTTCCGGGTTCGAACAGAACCGAAGGCACTTCCGAAGAAGCCCTTGCAAATTCGGGTATTCACAATCCCGATCGGACTCCCCATCACTTAGGGAATCTCTATACCGGCACGACTCAATGCAGAGACAATCGACGGGTTATCCTTTCGTTCTCGAAAATACCCAGTCTTCACCACCGATCTTCAAATGCTATCTGTATCGTCGTATCATTATTCGGAATGGGTTATATGACACAAGGTCCTCTCCCAGCTAAACCGAATAATGAGCGCAATATTTGAAAACATATGTATATAGGATTTCAGTTAAGTCACAACTTATTATCCAAAACCTTTCTTTAAATGGTTTAAAACGAATTACCACTTCAAATCTTTTAAACAAAAAGATTCATTTCACAAAGTTTACCAGTTTTCCACAAAGGTTCATTCACGGCTTTTCAAAATAATTCCACTTCAAATTGGATTAACTTATCCAATCTTAAATTAAAGATTTAATTCATAACTTTTCAAACCATTTCCAATTCAAATCTTTTATATGAAAGCTATACTATTTAAAACTCTCTTCGATTTCAAAACAAGGTTAATAATCTTTCATATAAATTAAAGCTGATTATATTTACATAAGTTGAAGCCATTCAAGTATAAGACTTGGGTCTAAATTTAAATTCCAAAACAATATTTTTAAATGGTTAAAAACCCATATAAACACCTTTACAACTTGTATAATCTTTTTAAACCATAATTTCGAAATTATTGAATTCAATTTCAAATATTGAATTCAAATTCAAATCCAATTATTTAAATTTCAAGTTTTATTAAGTTATTTAAAACTTTTATTTTTGAAACTCATTTTCAAAAGCTTTCAATTCCAATTCCAAAACTATTTTGGATTCAAAAATTCAATCTTTAAAATCATTAAAAATCTGTGACTTAACCGACTTCCTCGTACAATCCATATTTGTGTGTGTAAGGTGTAGTCTAGGGGTTTTACATAATAGTGCAACAACATCAATCATCGTGGATTCAATCATATCAATATCGATAAGCGGTATGTTCCAATAACGCTTATCTATATACACAGATAAATAAGTTACATCACGAATGAATAAATTACATCACAGAGAAATGAATCACGTCACAGTTTACAACACAAATCGGAATAATTCATATCACAAAGCATCACATATGAGGAATATCAAACCATTCAATAGAATCCAAACATTCATAAGTAAAATTTATTAATCAACTGATTAATTTAAATCAGATTAATTCCTTATGAATAATTTACTAATCCTGGTGTAACGATCCCGAATTTTAATTAATTTTAAACTAGTAATTAATTTCATTTTTAGATAAAAAAATCGTGAAATTAATTTGTAATTGATATAAAATATCAGTTAAATTATGAATTACTGGAAAAATGTATTTAAATTTAATTAGAATTGGATGAAAAAGTTATAAAAATGTTTAAAATAAAAACTACTTATGAATATTGAATATAAGTGTATAGAATAAAATATATGTTATAAATTTAATACTAGATAGTTAAACCATAAATAGAAATCAAATTTACGAATTTATGTTAATAATAAAAGTATAAAAAAATCAAACTATAGAATGATAACAAATGAAACACATATACAATAGGCAAGCTAGAAAAAGAAATAAAATTTATAAGTACATGCAAATAAATATTTGCATGTTGCCTGTAAAGTTTTGAAAAGCAAAGCTAAGGACAAAGTAGTAAAAATAACTAAAACTAAATATACATGTACATAAAGGAATAAGAAAGCAAGCTAGGCAAGTAAATTATATAAGAATGTAGCTGTAAAAGTTTTAATATGCAAGCAAAAAGAAATAAAATATATTCAATCTGTACAAACAAATATTTATAGATATGAAAGTATAAAAGAAATAAGGTAAGTATGGAGACATGTATCTTGGCATTAAATGCTAGCACAACATTTTATCTCATCAGCCACTAAAATATAGATCATATCAACCGATACAAAGAAATGCAAGGCAAAAGAAAAACATAAGTATAAGTAATAGCTTGCAAATGAAGACATGAAGGACATGGGCATTTAATGCCATTACCTCTATTACACCATATAATATGCATCAGCCGAGTTATCTTCAGCCATGACCTGATATAGTACAAAGTAACATTACCCTATTGTATAAATAAAATAATGATAGCCTGTAAACTTCTTTTCCTATATATCAAGTTTTTTTTCTTTTCATTTCAGTTCAATCATTTTATAAATCTAAGCAACCTCTAAAATGAACACCATTTCAAACTTAAACAAATTCAACCATATCATCAACAATGAACAACAAGGAGATCAAGGCTTTTACCATCAATAAAACAAGAACTAGGAAGCAAGACAAACTGTGTTCATATTGAAACTGAAAACTATTCTCTGTTCAATCTAAGTACAGGTGATTAACACTACTTTAAAACAATTTGAAAAGTATGATATGTTGTGTCTACACACACACACACACACACACACATGTTTGTGAATATGTAGGTTGGTATTTATATTTATATGAATTCTATGTTTATACTTGAATGTTGGAAGTTCTGTGCAGGGTGATGGTTTTATTGTCCTCTGTCTGAGGTTTTGAGCATGAAAGAGTTTTTTTTTCCTCAACTTACTTGTTATTCGAACTTAAGGTGTAAACAAAAGTTGATTGTTTGATTATGAACTTAAGTTTAAAAATCAATTTAAATTAAAATAACTTGGACATATCTCTGTAAACCAAAACGACAGTGCAAGTGTATATATAAGTGAAACTCAAACTTAGTAATTCATTGATTCAGGATTAGAATTTGAATTCGTAAACTAAAACATGATTTTTACACAAAAATCAAAATTTTTAGTTTGGGATTCAAGGTGCAGTTTAAGTTTGATCGAATTAAGTGTTTTGAGTCACCTCTGGCGATCAAGTTGATCGAAAGGGCCGTGGTTGTTCATGGAGATGGAGAAGCCTACGGGGATGCATGGAAAAATGGTCGGAGTTGACAATGATGACTGAGGTGACGGCGGCGTGAGTTTTTTTACTTCTAAACCTAATTTTGAGGTGGTTGGGAATTTAATCACCGCAACCTCATACGTGGATCGAGTTGCATGTGCTTTTGGGAGGTGATAGCTTGGGGGTTGACGAGCTCGTGGCCGGAGGCGCAGAATTTTCTGGTGGCCGGTACGCGGTCGCGAGGCGATTTTTGTCGGAGTTTGGTTCAGGTTCTCGAACGAGTGGGGAAATCTCAATCTGGAACTTTTGGCTTCGAGTTGATCGTTGTAATCGAATGTAATGGTGACTCGTAACTTACCGGAGGTAACGCTTATCGTCGGAGCAACGTCGAAGGGTCGTGCACATGCACGGCGTTAGTTGTGTCCGGTGGTGGTTTCCTTGTGTGACTCGGGAGACTCTCGAGCAAATGAGGGTTTTACACGGGGTTGTAATCGAGTTCGAGGAGTGGTTAAAATTAACAGTTTATACTTAAAAAGAAACCCGTTCTGTTTTGCTTTTGACATTTTTAAATAAATTTTCAAAGTATAAACAAAGTTTTAAACTAAGTAAAGGATTCAAGTGTGGTCTGAGACTTAGTTGTGAATGAATAAAGTTGTTTAATTAAAAGGTTTAATTTCTTAAAAAAAACCTTAATTAAGTGAAATTAAAGGATTTGAGTTTCAAATGGAATTTGATATATAAAGAAAGAGTTAAACAAGTTAAATTAAACTTGAAATCTAGACCTGAACTTAAGTTGAATTCCAAATTTTGAAATAAAAATTTAAGTTTATAAATTAAATGTTAAATTATCCTTTAATATGTGAATTTAAAGAGAAGTTGATTTTTATTCTTTAAATATCTTTTAAAGACAAAGCATTATTTTAACATAAGGACTTAACAAGTTTAACTATTGGTTTTAAACTTTACTAAAGATAAATTGGTATTCATTTTAATTCTTAAAATTTAAATGAAATTCAAAAAAAAGTAAATTTGAAATAAATGGTTTCAAATATATATTGTGAGTGCTAATTAAATCATTAACAAAAGTGAGTTTTATCTTAAAGATAATAATTTAATGACTTATAATTTATTAAAATTATTAAGGTGATTAAGATGGATAATTAATTAATTCAATTAGATATGATTTGGAATTAATTAATCAAATAATTAAGAATGAAGTTAGGATTAATCAATGAGATATAAATGGTTAATTAATTTATAATTAATATTGATTAATCTAAGTTAATTACTTTAGAAAGTAATTTAAAGAATAGTTAATGAAAGTTATTAACTAAGAATTATTAAACAATTAACTAATGTGATTAATTTTGATAATAATAATTTATTATATTAATTGATTAAGAAAATCAATTATAAATTATTAATTACTTAATAAAAGTAATTAAGGGTTGATTAGTTTATTTATGAATTAATTAAGGGAAATTAATCAAAGGATAAATAAATAATGAAAGGATAATTATTAAAAAAATCAAAGGTTAATTAATTTAATTAATAAATGATTAAAGGACAATCAATCAAATGATATGAAAATTAATTAATGCTAATTAACCATGATTGATGACTTATCTGATTTAAATAAATTAGATAATTAAATTAATCCTACCTATGGATGTTTGGGTTATATTGGATGTTGAATTGTTCAATATTTCTGATATGTGATGCTTTGTGATATATATGTACATCTGTGATCTGTATATGAAAGATAAGCATTATACTTTACACCGCTTATTAACTATATTTCTGCACTTTGATCTATGATGATTGAATGATGTTGCACTATCGTGTTAAACCCCTGGACCATAACATACACACACGAATATGGATTTCACGAGGAAATCGGTTAAGTCACAGATTTTTGAAAATAGTTTTAAAATTTGAATTTTAAATTCAAATGGGTTGGAAATGGATTGGGTTTAAAGTGAAAAGCTTTTGAAAAGCTGTTTTAAAAATGTAAGTCATTTTGAATAACTTAATAAAGATTTGAAATTTGAAAATTTTGATTTAAACTGGAATTCAATATTTGAAATTAAATCCTATATTGGTATTTATGATTTAAAAAGAATTATACAAATTTATACGGGTTTTAAACCATATTTAAAGTGTTGTTTTTGGGAATTTGAACTAACCCAAAGATTTTAACTTGTATAAAAGAGATCGAATATTTCCGAAACGAAAAACTATTTGTTTTCAAATAATAATAGCTTTCATTTAAAGAAAGGATTTCCAAATTGTGTCAAAAGATTTCAAGTTTGAAATAGAATAAAAATGTTTTGAAAGCTATGAAATGAGTCTTTGATTTAAAGACTGGATGAGTTAATTCAACTTAAAATGGTATTGTTTTGAAAGGCTATGAATGAATCTTTGGAAACAAGTTTGAAAGTTATAAATTAAATCTTAATTTAAAGATTTAACGAGTTAATCAAATTAAAATGGAGATTATTTTGAAATCTATGAATGGATCTTTATGAAATGGGGTGAACTTTGTGAAATGAATCTTTTTGTTTAAAAGATTAGAGATGGTAATTTGTTTTAAACCATTTGAAAGAAAATTTTTGGGTAATAAGTTGTGACTTAACTGAAACCCCAATGTCCATATGTTTCTTGTAGATATTGCGTTCACTATTCGGTTTAGCCGGGAGAGGACCTTTGTGCCATATAGCCCATTTCGAATATGTGATACGACGTTATGGATAGCATTTGAACACCGGTGGTGAAGACCGGATCTTTTCAAAAGAGAAAGGATAACTCATCGAATGTTTATGCATCGACTGGTCCCCAGTATAGAGACTCCATATGTGATGGGAAGTCTGGACGTAATTAGGGATTATCCAGATTTGCAAGGACTTTTTTGGAAGCGCCTTCGGTTCTGTTCGAACCTAGAATAGACTTGAATGGATTGTATGTCTGACATTACAAATTGAGATATAAAGCAGATTTCTTTCAAATACATTTCTGTTGGCGGCGGAGAATTTATTCTCTTAGCTTAACACCCTTCTCTGAGACGTACGAGCTCAGAGGTTATGTAGTTGATGGTTATCAGTAATATATTCCCAACTTGGTAATGTGGCATGCTGAGTGTTGCTGATCATTTGTTGATTAAAGCGTGGCTTTTGTGAAAAGCGTAGCTTTGTGGACGAGACTTCGTCAAACCTCACAACCCGGTAATGGTCAAAACAGGAAGAATGCGGCAAGGTTATTTGGGGATCGCGCCCCCTAAGGGTATGTTCATTTCCTTCTGGATAGAGGTAGTATCATGGTATGGAGCCCAAATATTTAACCTATGTGGTTACTGCGAATTTATTACTTTGTGATTGTTGGTTATCGGAATCCCGGGAAAGGTCGGTTGCGACCGGGGAATGGCATACTCGTGTCAGTAGTTACCCAGTTAGGGGTAACCCGGCCTTGTGTTGGCAGAGATCCGGTTAGGTTCTCGCGGCGTCCTTCTAGAGGCGTACCCATGTGGCAATGGGAAGTTCCTTGGCCTGGCCATTTGTTGGAAATCCAAAGAAACAATACGAACCCTTTAGGATTGCAAATTGTATAACCTGCCTCCTCAGGAGGTAGCTATAGCAGGCATAATATAATGGTACCTACGCTGGTTAAGATTTATATTCTACTTTCGAAATGGTTTTTCACATTTTGCACTTATGGTAATAATATCAAAGAAAATTCTCTGCGTAGTAAGCATCTTTGACTATCATAAGGAGAAATCTCCTCCAAGTTCTGCGTTTGCATTGTGTGTGTGGCGGAAGGCCTTATGGTAGTTACATTTTCTAAAAGCATTACGAATCTATTTTAAAATATTTCTTTGTTAGTTTTTAAAGATAAACTGTTTTTGTTACTCATACCAGTCTCATGACTGACCTGGAGTTTATGGTTTCTTTCCTAAACTCTGGGTGCTCAAAATTTTTCCACACGGGCAGTCTAGAGTTGGGTTTTTCAGATAGCTAGTTTTAGTAGATTATCTGGAGCTAGTTCAGTCTTTGAATGTGGACGAGACTTGCTTGTCTTAGTGCATCGTGATGAGGATTCGAGCTGTTGCTGGAGTTCTCTGTTGAAGACTATCTTAGAGTTATTTGTTCCGTTGCTGGTGTTATCTATTTTTCCTTTCCGCTGCTATTTTCTTGTATCATATCTCTGATGTATATTGATATTCATTTTGTCATCTGTTGTATCATGTTGTATCAGATACTGTATATCAATGTATTATTCTTTTTCTTCCGTTGTGTTGTTGTAATTAATTGTGTTATAAGCTCCGGCGACTCGGATTTGAACGGTCGAATCTGCGGCATTCGAGTATGATGTAAAGTATGGATGCCAATTTTCGAACGCGAAAAATCCAGCTCGTCACACCTGGTTAATTAATATTTATTTATTACAAATCAATTTGATTAATCACTCTCTAATCATTTATTAATTTACCTTTAATTTATAATTAATGCTTTGATTAATAATCCTTAATTGATTACAAAATTTAATTAATTAATCCTTAATTAATAATCATTTCTTAATCACTTCCATTAATTAATAAACCTTTCGAATTAATTATTCTTTAATTATCAAATTTACCTTTAATGATTAATTAACTATTCTTAATTAATAAATCAATCAACCTTTAAATAAATAACCCTTAACTGTTTAATTATTATTTAATTACAATAAGTGATTATCCTTCATTACTTAATCAACTTTAACCATAAATTAATTACTTTTAACTAAGTAATTTACTTTAAGTAATTAATTACCCTTATAAATAAATCAACATTTAATTACATTAAGAAATTTTATCCACAAATTCTAAATCATAATCTCTTAATTAAATTAAGATCTCAATTAACTTTAGAGAAACCAATTATCTTTAATTATTATTTCCAATTACATCATTCTATTTTGAAAACGCTCAGGGATTAATATAAAATTTATTTTAAATCTTTAAACAAAGATTCACCCTTTTTTTATAACATCACTTTCAAATTGAAACAAAGTTACCAAGTTTCACAATCCTTTCAAAGATTTAAATGATAAAATAAATGTTTAAAACTTGTTAAAACATTTGCCCTAAACTCGAACATTTCATATACCTTTCAAAACGGTTAACATATTACTTGAAACCGAGAACTTGGTTTAAATTTTGCTTTTTCTTCCAATCTGAAATTCCTATTTCATAAAAAAAAACTGAACAGGATTTCTTCAAGATTTTGAAACCTCATAACCTACACAACTAAACCTGAGTAAAACACAAAAATCCCCGAGCCACATTCGAAATTACACGAGCCTGACTCCGAGAACTCGCGTCCTTCTTTCTCTTTTCCCTTTTCTTTTAACTTAGTTTTGATTTAAGTTATAAAATTTGTTATTCAACCCATGCGAACTGCCCGAAGGAAATCCCGAGCAATACATCAGTTTTCTCGAGTTAATCCCAAGGTCGTTATTCTTTCTTCTTTGATACAAAACTTCACAGCGATCCTATGACACGTATACGTGCACACAAGCTCAGGCGACTTCCAACCACCATCGGTACCTCCAGCTAGTCACCGTCGACCAACTCGTACAAGGCCAACCTCCAGAACCCTCGAACCACCATGAAATCAAAATTGAGCAACTCCATCACTATTAGGAAATCAACCCAGACACCAAAAACTTCCTCGTCCGACCGACCCCGTTCACCAGAGGCTCTGCTGCCTCGACTCGAGCTACGTCACGAACCCGAGCTTCACTTCCCCTCACACCGGTCCACTCCGGTTCCACGATTACGGTGCAATCGTCGAGAAACCCATGTCGAACAAACTTGACTCTTAAACCCTACTTTTAACTCATTTATCTCCTACGATCAATTGAAATTTTTGTAGACAATTTCCCATGCTCCCTTACGTGTCAGCTTCCTTCACCCTAAACTTCATCGCCCAGTTCGACGTGGATCACCGGAATTCGATCATTTTACATTTTCCGTTCAACTCGAAAATGTGCACTATATACAGATCTAAAAATCTTGAAACTTGCTTTAAAATTCCTCGTTTTGTAATTCGAATCTAGTTATGTAATCAAAACCCAATTTTGTAATCATCAAATTTTGGACATGTATATGATTTCACTGTATATTTTAAGTTTCCCTGATAAACTAACTTCAATTATCCCAAAAATATTTTTATTAGCCCTAATTCTTGATGATACAAACACATTTTATTTAGATCATGAAGCCTACAATAATTCAGAGATGAAGGATTCAATTTTTTTCTTTTCTTTAATAGGTTTAAAACCTGTAGAATTTTAGAATAGAGACATTTATGTTTCTGTTCCCAGACATGCATAGCATAAACTACATACATACATCCATACATCCATATTTTAACAACTAGACAACAATTTCATAACGTGTTCAAGCATCAGCCACATCAATCAAGACATAGGGATAGATAGAAGAAAGTTTGCTCACATGGAACATTTTGAAACAGAGAACAACTCTTATTTGAAGGCTGCAGTTTGATTTCTGTGTTAATCACTTTTCTGTTTTGTTGTTGAACTGAATTTGAATTTGTAAAAATAGTGATGTTTACTTTTCTGGTTTACTATGTTTTGATGAACGAAATGAAACAAGAAGATATACATATATATAGAAGAAAGACTTTGCATAGGGGAGGCTTTACTGGTACAGTTTTTTCCTCTTCTTTGTTTTTTTATTATTATTTGATCAAATTTTCTTCTTGCCTCCATCTTTGACCAGAGATTTTTTTTTCTTTTGGAGGCTGAAATGATTTGTTTTTGTTTGTGCTGAGATGATAGCATTTAATGCAATTGTTTCCATTTCTGTTTACATGCATTATCTCATTTGATTTTTTTTGTATGTAGATATTTTGTTTTATCTTCTTGCTTGCACTTGTTAATATCATACTTCATTTATCTTACCTTTGTCATAATTAGCATTTTTATGTTAAAGACCTCTATGTAAATAAATTTAAAATTTATGGTTTAAACCATGTTTACAAATTAATTTATAACTTTGCTTTTTAAACCCTCATTTCATTTTAATTTATTTCTTTCTCAAAAATAAAAATAAATGACACTTTTCCAATTCAAATAAAAGAAATCATTACATTTGTTAAACAACTTATTATTTGAATTACTCTTGTTAAATTTCTTTTTACATGTTTAACACCTGTATTTCACATGAACTAAAAACTTTTAAATAAATTTTATATTACATTTTTCTTATTTTATAAATACATCTTCTTAATCATTATTATATACATATTATTTCAAAGAAAATGCTTTTAAAACTAACTACCCATAAATTAATTTACATAAATAATATTTTTAAACCCAAATCATTTTTCTAACTCATTTATTTAAATTTTAACTTCAAATACAAATTCAATATTCAAATTCAAATTCTAAAGTCAAATTCAAATTTACTCACATATACATATACATATATATTTCAAATTCAAATTAATTCCAAAATTTACATTAACTATTAATTTAAATTTAATTCCAAATTGGGATCGTTACAGATTCCCCCTCTTAAAAAGAAATTCGTCCTCGAAATTTGCAGGCAGAGAAACAACGAAGATAGATACACAAAGATAGAGAAATAGTTTTCCAGGTCAAACTGAATATCTATTCTGTATTTGGCTTACCACATCAGAATATCACTAATATGAGAACAAACTCATTCAATACTACACAGGATACTCGGGTCATCAAATCTACGAAACATGAAAGGCACTGGTTAGTCCGAAGGACAAGTAACCGTTTGTAGACTATATTGAGACCCAAACAATGGATAAATGGATTTAATCTTTCACAATTCTCAAACACTAGATATGGATTCCAAACTTAAGTCGGAATACCCCAAATTATATATCTTGTCCCTCTTCGGACTTTGATCTTCACAAGAAATTACAATAGAATTTCAAATTTTGGTTTAATCGAAATTGTTTTATCGATACAATTTATTTGACTTTATATTTTAGTTGACCAATTTATGTCAAATCAAATTTCAATTTCGCTAAAGTTAAAAACGAAAAGCTGATAGAAATTTGACAAAGAGAATACGAAATAGAGACTCATCTACGCGATTCGTAAGGCCGCCATCACACCGAAGCTTCTTCCTCGAGCTGCACGAAGCAATCAAAGAATTGAAAAGACGAATCAAAGGAGATTGATAGAGAAAGATATTTCCGTTGTTGCAGGGCATTGACCATTTGTACTGGTATTTCCCTGTCCCCTATCTCGTTCTTTTCTTGCACTCATACTCACTATCAGTGGATAGTAAGAGAATTTACTGAGGCATTCGAACGGATATCTTAGGGATTACTCATTCTAGGGTATACTTCACCCTATCTCTAATGAGTCACCTAATGTGTTATACTCCTGAGCTAAAGTTTTAACCTTCAGCTCTGATACCAAGATGTCACGTTCCAAATTTCAGCGTTCGAAAATCGACGCCCGTACTCCACTTGTACTTGAATGCCGTAGATCCAAACGTCGAAATTTGACTCGTGCTGGAGCTTATAACACATTAAGTATAACAATATAGCGGAAAAAATGAATAATAAATTTGATATACAACATTTGACACAATACTCAGATACAATGATGATACATCAGGATGATACAATAGATATCGTTACTATCAGAGATACAAGAAACAGCAGCGGAAAGATAATGTCTTCAATGCCAAACTCCAAAAAACTCCATCTTCAATCCAAAGCTAGCTCGAACCATCATCACGTTTCACAAAGATAAGCAAGGTCAGTCGCGAATGCTGAAGTGTACCAAATGCGATCCATAAATCCAAAGGGCTTCGAAGGCTAACGAATCAATTCCTACTATTCGACTATTTGAAAAACCCAACTCTAGACTGCTCGTGTGGAAAATAGTGGGCACCCAGAGTTTAGGAACGGAACAATAAACTCTAGGTCAGTCGTGGGACTGGTGTGAGCAAACAAAAATAGTTTTATCTTTAAAACAAATAAAAGATTTTAAAATTTGAAATCCGCAATCTTTTTTGGTAAATGAAACTACCATAAGGCCTCCCGGCACACACACAATGCATTCGCACACATGGGGAGATTTCTCCTTATGATAGTCAAATATGCTTACTACGCAAAATCTTTTTTTTATATTATTATTAGTGCATAGTTGAAAACATTTCGAAAGTATAATATTAATCTCAGCCAGCGTGGGTACCATTATACTATGCCTACTATAGCTACCATTTTTAAATGGCAGGTTCTACAACTAAAACCGTACAAGGCTCGTATTTGATGATTGGATTCCCAACAAATGGTCAGGCTAAGGAACTTCCTATTGCCACATGGGAACGCCTCTGGAGGGACACCCCGAGAACCTACCCGGCTCTTTGCCAACACAAGGTCGGTTACCTCCTTCCCGGGGAGTAAAACCTAAGATATACCACCCCCGGTCGTTTGCGACCTTTATCCGAAGATCCTCTACACCAACAACATCACATAGTAATAAATATACTACAGTGTCCACATGAGTAAGTATCTGGGCTCCATACCATGATACCACCCTTTTCCAGAAGGAATGGTCATACCTTAGGGGAGCTACCCTTGAAACCTCGCCACATTTTTCCTTTTTCGACCATTACCGGTTTGTGAGGCTCGATGAGGTCTCGTCCACAAAGCTACGCTCTTTCACAAAGTCATGCTTTGATCAATAAATGATCAGCAGCACTTCGTATGCCATATTACCAAATTGGAAATGTATCGCTAGTAACTATCAACTACATAACCTCTAAAGCTCGTACGTCTTAGAGAAGGGTGTTAAGCTAAGAGAATAAATCTCCGCCACCAAACAGAAATGTATTTGATAGAAACCGGTTTTACATCTCAAAGTGTAATGTCGGATACACGTCCATACAAGTCTTTTCCGGGTTTAAATAGAACCGAAGGCACTTTCGAAGAAGCCCTTGTAAATCCGGATATTCACAATCCCGATCGGACTCTCCATCATTTAGGGAATCTCTATACCGGCACGACTAAGTGCAGAGACAATCGACGGGTTATCCTTTCATTCTCGAAAATACCCGGTCTTCACCACCGGTCTCCAAATGTTATCCATATTATCGTATCATTATTCGGAATGAGTTATATGACACAAGGTCCTCTCCTGGCTAAACCGAATAATAAGCGCAATATTTGAAAACATATGGATATAGGATTTCAGTTAAGTCACAACTTATTATCCAAAACCTTTCTTTAAATGGTTTAAAACGAATTACCATTTCAAATCTTTTAAACAAAAAGGTTAATTTCAAAAAGTTTACCAGTTTTCCACAAAGGTTCATTCACGGCTTTTCAAAAAAATTCCATTTCAAATTGGATTAACTTATCCAATCTTAAATTAAAGATTTAATTCATAACTTTTCAAACCATTTCCAATTCAAATCTTTTATATGAAAGCTATATATTTAAAACTCTCTTCGATTCAAAACATGGTTTAATAATCTTTCACATAAGTTAAAGCTGATTACATTTACATAAGTTAAAGCCATTCAAGTATAAGACTTGGGTTTAAATTTAAATTCCAAAACAATATTTTTAAATGGTCAAAAACCCATATAAACACCTTCACAACTTGTATAATCTTTTAAACCATAATTTCCAAATTACTGAATTCAATTTCAAATATTGAATTCAAATCCAATTAATTAAATTTCAAGTTTTATTAAGTTATTTAAAATAATTTTTATTTTTAAAACTCATTTCAAATCCAATTCCAAAACAATTTTGGATTCAAAAATTCAATCTTTAAAATCATTAAAAATCTGTGACTTAACCGACTACCTCATGCAATCCATATTTGTGTTTGTAAGGTGTAGTCTAGGGGTTTTACACAACAGTGCAACAACATCAATCATCATGGATTCAATCATATCAATATCGATAAGCGGTATATTCCAATAACGCTTATCTATATACACAGATAAATAAGCTACATCACAAATGAATAAATTACATCACAGAGAAATAAATCACGTCACAGTTTACAACACGAATCAGAATAATTCATATCACAAAGCATCACATATGAGGAATATCAAACCATTCAAACATTCAATAGAATCCAAACACTCATAAGTAAAATTTATTAATCAACTGATTAATTTAAATCAGATTAATTCCTTATGAATAAATTACTAATCCTGGTTAATTAATATTTATTTATTACAAATCAATTTGATTAATCACTCTCTAATCATTTATTAATTAACCTTTAATTTATAATCAATGCTTTAATTAATTATTCTTAATTGATTACAAAATTTAATTAATTTATCCTTAATTAATAATCATTTCTTAATCACTTCCATTAATTAATAAACCTTTTGAATTCATTATTCTTTAACTATTAAATTTACCTTTAATGATTAATTAACTAATTTTAATTAATAAATCAATTAACCTTTAAATAATTAACCCTTAACCATTTAATTATTATTTAATTACAATAAGTGATTATCCTTCATTACTTAATCAACTTTAACCATAAATTAATTACTTTTAACTAAGTAATTTACTTTAAGTATTTAATTACCCTTATAAATAAATCAACATTTAATTACATTAAGAAATTTTATCCATAAATTCTAAATCATAATCTCTTAATTAAATTAAGATCTCAATTAACTTAAGATAAACCAATTATCTTTAATTATTATTTCCAATTACATCATTCTATTTTGAAAACGCTCGGGGATTAATATAAAATTTATTTTAAATCTTTAAACAAAGATTCACCCTTTTTTTTATAACATCGCTTTCAAATTGAAACAAAGTTACAAAGTTTCACAATGCTTTCAACGATTTAAATGATAAAATAAATGTTTAAAACTTGTTAAAACATTTGCCCTAAACTCGAACATTTCATATACCCTTCAAAATGGTTAGCATATTACTTGAAACCGAGAACTTGGTTTAAATTTTGCTTTTGCTTCCAATCTGAAATTCCTTTTTCATAAAAAAAACTGAACAGGATTTCTTCAAGATTTTGAAACGTAACCTACACAACTAAATCCGAGTAAAACACAAAAATCCCTGAGCAACATTCGAAATTACACGAGCTTGACTCTGAGAACTCGCGTCCTTCTTTCTCTTTTCCCTTTTCTTTTAACTTAATTTTGATTTAAGTTATAAAATTTGTTATTCAACCCATGCGAACTGCCCGAAGGAAATCCCGAGCAACACATCAGTTTTCTCGAGTTAATCCCAAGGCCTTTATCCTTTCTTCTTCGATACAAAACTTCACAGCTCTTCTCTGACACATACACATGCACACGAGATCAGGCGACTTCTAATCACCGTCGGTACCTCCAGCTAGTCACCGTCGACCAACTCGTACCAGGCCAACCTCCAAAACCCTCGAACCACCATAAAATCAAAATTGAGCAACTCGATCACTATTAGGAAATCAACCCAGACACCAAAAACTACCTCATCCGACTGACCCCGTTCACCAGAGCCTCTGTTGCCTCGACTCGAGCTACGTCACGAACCCGAGCTTCACTTCCCCTCACACCGGTCCACTCTGGTTCCACGATTATGGCGCAATCGCCGAGAAACCCATGTCGAACAAACTTGACTCTTAAACCCTACTTTAAACTCGTTTATCTCCTATGATCAATTGAAATTTTTTTAAAACATTTTCCCATGCTCCCTTACGTGTCAGCTTCCTTCACCCTAAATTTCATCGCCCAGTTCGACGTGGATCATCGAAATTCGATCATTTTACATTTTTCGTTCAGCTCGAAAATGCGCACTATATACAGAACTAAAAATCTTGAAACTTGCTTTAAAATTCCTCGTTTTGTAATTCGAATCTAGTTATGTAATCAAAACCCAATTTTATAATCATCAAATTTTGGACATGTATATGATTTCACTGTATGTTGTAAGTTTCCCTGATAAACTAACTTCAGTTTTCCCAAAAATATTTTTATTAGCCCTAATTCTTGATGATACAAACACATTTTATTTAGATCATGAAGCCTACAATAATTCAGAGATGAAGGATTCAATTTTTTTCTTTTCTGTAATATGTTTAAAACCTTGGAATTTTAGAACAGACACATTTATGTTTCTGTTCCCAGACGTGCACAGCATAAACTACATACATATAGGCATATTTTAACAACTAGACAACAATTTCATAATATGTTCAAGCATCAACCACATCAATCAAGACATAGGGATAGATAGAAGAAAGTTTGCTCACATGGAACATTTTGAAACAGAGAACAACTCTTATTTGACGGCTGCAGTTTGATTTCCCTGTTAATCACTTTTCTGTTTTGTTGTTGAACTGATTTGAATTTGTAAAAATAGTGATGTTTGCTTTTCCGGTTTACTATGTTTTGATGAACGAAATGAAACAAGAAGATATACATACATACATACATACATACATACATATATATATATATATAGAAGAAAGACTTTGCACAGGGGAGGCTTTACTGGTACAGTTTTTTCCTCTTCTTTGTTTTTTTTGTTATTTGATTAGATTTTCTTCTTGCCTCCATCTTTGACCAGAGATTTTTTTCTTTTGGAGGCTGAAATGATTTGTTTTTGTTTGTGCTGAGATGATAGCATTTAATGCAATTGTTTCCATTTCTGTTTACATGCATTATCTCATTTGATTTTTTTTGTATGTAGATATTTTGTTTTATCTTCTTGCTTGCACTTGTTAATATCATTCTTCATATATCTTACCTTTGTCATAATTAGCATTTTTATGTTAAAGACCTCTATGTAAATAAATTTAAAATTTATGGTTTAAACCTTGTTTACAAATTAATTTATAACTTTGTTTTTTAAACCCTCATTTCATTTTAATTTATTTCTTTCTCAAAAATAAAACTAAATGACACTTGTCCAATTCAAATAAAAAAAATCATTACATTTGTTAAACAGCTTATTATTTGAACTACTCTTGTTAAATTTCTTGTTACATGTTTAACACCTGTATTTCTCATGAATTAAAATCTTTTAAATAAATTTTATATTACATTTTTCTTATTTTATAAATACATCTTCTTAATCATTATTATATACATATTATTTAAAAGAAAATGCTTTTAAAACTAACTACCCTTAAATTAATTTACATAAATAATAGTTTGAAACCCAAATCATTTTTCTAAGTCATTTATTTAAATTTTAAATTCAAATACAAATTCAGTGTTCAAATTCAAATTCTAAAGTCAAATTAAAATTTACTCACATATACATACACATATATATTTCAAATTCTAATTTATTCCAAAATTTATTCCAAAATTTACATTAACTATTAATTTAAATTTAATTCAAAATTGGGATCGTTACATGATGTCTATAACAAATTGTGAATTTGTAAATTAATACGAGTTACCTCGGGTTTTATTTAAGTTGTATGCTTTGTATTCCATGTTAATTGGGTTTACTCACGCTGGTTTCCAGCCTGACCCGGGTGTTACTTTGATGTAATGCTCGGATCAGATCAAGTATTACAGATTTTCAGGTAAGGATGTTCTGGAGCTCAGGAGACAAGCTGGATGGCGAGAACGTATGGAGTGTTTCCGCTGTATTATATTGCTGTATATCTGAGACATGATGATTGTGTATATCCAGTGTATGTATATATGTGTAACTCTGATGTATTATAAATGTATTTGACAGATACATAATTCTTTTGTAAACTGTTATTATTTGATATTATATTTACGTCCGCTGTGAATGTGAGAATCTTTGTGGTGTTTCTTCTTCTTCTTCGTCTTCTATCTCTTTCTTCTTTCCCTAACTATCTGGAGTTTTCAAGATCGAAAATTTTGGGTCATTACATCGTCGAACCTTACAACCCGGAAATGGTCGAAACAAGAAGGATGCGGCAAGGTTACGGGGGTCGCGCCCCTTATGGTATGTGCATTTCCTTATGAATAAAAAGTGGTATCATGATATGGAGCCTAAATATTTAACTTATGTGGTTGTTGGAATTTGTTGATTTTGAGGATCCTCGAATAAAGGTCGGTGACGACCGGGGGATGGCATACTCGTGTCAGTAGTTACCTAGTTACAGAGGTAGCCCGACCTTGAGTTGGCAGAGAGCCGATTAGATTCTTGGGGCGTCCCTACAGAGGCGTACCCATTCCGAAAGGAAGTTCCTTAGCCTTGACCATTTTTTGGAAATCCAATCACCCAATACGCGCCCTTTACGATTGCAGTTCTATAACCTGCCACCTCAGGTGGTAGCTATAGCAAGCATAATATAATGGTAACTATGCCGGCTAAGATTAATATTATACTTTCAAAATATTTTTAGCACTATGAATTAATAATAATAACATCAAAAGGATTTTCACGCATCAAGCATGTTTGACAATCATAAGGAGAAATCTCCTCCAAGTGTGCGATTGCATTGTGTGTGTGGCGGGAGGCCTTATGGTAGTTTCATTTTCCAAAAAGCATGGCGAATTTCTTTTTTTTTTTTTTTTAAACAACTTTTATTTGCTCACACCAGTCCCATGACTGACCTGGAGTTTATTATTCCCTTTCTAAACTCTGGATGCCCACAATTTTCCAAACGGGCGGCCAAAGTCAGGTTTCCAGATAGTCAGCTAGTAGGTATAGCTTTTGGCAATCTTCGAAGTCTTTGAATTTGGCGATCGCATTGTGCACCGAACTTGCTTCACTTCAGCTTGATGGTGGTTCGAGCTTATTGGTTTTTGGAGTCTTTGGAGCTTTAGCATTGGAGATGTTATCTTTCCGCTACAGTGTTTCCCGCTGTTGTATCTATCTCTGATAATGTTAATCACTTCATTTGTATCAGATTGTTGTATCGAATTGTTGTGTATCAATAAAAAAATTCAGTCTGTTTCCGCTATGTTGTTGTCACCTAATGTTGTTATAAGCTTCGGCGAATCGGATTTCAACGTTTAAATGTGTGGCATTCGAATATGGGTGAAGTATGGATGTTGATTTTCGGATGCTAAATCTAGGTCGTTAAGTTGATAGCCAATTAACGATCCGGATTCGGCGTCCGAAAATCGACATCCATACTTCACCCGTATTCGAATGCCGCAGATTCAAATGTTGAAATCCGATTTGCCGGAACTTATAACAACATTTGGTGATAATGACACAGCGAAAACAGAATGATTTTTTTTTATACACAACAATCTGATACAAATGAATGATCAACATTATCAGAGATAGATACAACAGCGGCAAACACAGCAGCGGAAACATCTCCAATGCCAAAGCTCCAAAGACTCCAAAAACCAATAAGCTTAAACCACCATCAAGATGAAGTGAAGCAAGTTCGGTGCACAATGCGATCACCAAATTCAAAGACTTCGAAGATTTCCAAAAGCTACACCTACTAGTTGACTATCTGAAAACCTGACTCTGGCTGCCCATATGGAAAATTATGGACACCCAGAGTTTAGAAAGGGAACGATAAACTCCAGGTCAGTCATGGGACCGGTGTGAGCAAATAAAAATAGTTGTTCGAACAAAAACAAACAGAAGAAATAAAAAGAAATTCACCATGCTTTTTGGAAAATGAAACTACCATAAGGCCTCTCACCACACACAGAATGCAATCGCATACATGGAGGAGATTTCTCCTTATGATAGTCAAACATGCTTGATACGCGAAAATCATTTTGATATTATTATTAGTACATAGTGCAGAAAACATTTCGAAAGTATAATATTAATCTTAGCCATCATAGGTACCATTATATTATGCTTGCTATAGCTACCACCTGAGGTGGTAGGTTATACACCTGCAATCGTAAAGGGTGCGTATTGGGTGATTGGATTTCCAACAAATGGTCAAGTCTAAGGAACTTCCTTTCCGAATGGGTACGCATCTTGAGGGACGTCCCAAGAACCTAACCGGCTCTCTGCCAACACAAGGCTGGGTTACCTCTGTAACCAGGTAACTACTGACATGAGTATGCCATCCCTCAGTTGTCACCGACCTTTATCCGAGGATTTTTGTTCAAGATGAATTAAACGAATATTTCAATTATAAATAAATTGAAGGAAATATTTAGTTATTTGAAATTTGAGTTCATTTAAATGATAATGGATTTATTATGGAAATATTTCAAAACTAAATAATAGAACATTGAATTGTTGAATCGTAATTACCAACCTTAGTTTTGAAATTGTTTAATACTCAAAGTTTCAAATATATTGAAATTGACGGTTTATTGAAACTGAAAGTGAGTTGAAAGTTATGAATTGAGATTTAATTTAAAGTGAATAAATTGCGTAGTCGAGGAAATTATTTTACTTTATAAAGTAATTTTAAATTCAAACTATTTTATTTTATATACTGTTTGAATATCCAAACCATTTAAGTTTTGGAAGTTATGGTTTAGAAGCTATAAAATTCGAAGTATTATGTTTTGAAAGATTATATTTCAAGCGTTTGGTTTTGAAATATTATAAATTTGAAAGTGCTATGATTTTAGGAAGGAGGATATATTTGAAATAAAAATGATATTATATTGATTTTGGTTTATAAAAATGATATCATATTGATTTGGGTTTTAAACCGGAAGTGATGTCGTATTTATATTGGTTCGAAATGGATATTAAATTATGGTTTTAAAAGTATAATTATTTTAAAATGACCGTGGTGTTATAATAACCTTTGGTTGTTAAAGAGACCGCAATCGGAAGTGGTCATACTCTCTGCCAACTTCGAAAACCACTTTAACAACTGTGTACGCGGTGGAGATTCCAGAGCGAAGTAGGATGGTGGCGACGTCCTTTGAGGTATGAACATGGACCCGACTCCCGTGAGTTGGCATAAGGTGGCTAAAAAAGGAGCGATCTCGGGCCAAGGAGGTAGCCCCTCTTATCGGACGCACTCCTTCGATATTATATTCTGACTTTGAGGTTTATTTGGTGGCCACTTTTGATTTTTGATTTGGGGGTGTGGCTCGAGGTGGGCGGTAGTAGCTGCTACGCGTTACCACCAGCCCGTGTGCGTAATTGGTATATCTACCATGGCATTGCCTTGTGTGTCGTGTCACCTACCCTATCGCACCTTGTACGATTTCGGTTTTCTCCCGTCGCCCGTGGAGTATTTAGGGTAGTCTCCCGATCTGAAAATGCGCTGATACTGGATGGACTACTGGGACTATTACGTGTTAAGGTGGAAAATGTAAAGCCTTGATGCTATTTAAAAGTAAGTTTATTTTACTATAGACATTATTATAATAGCAAAATATTCCTACATAGTAAATAGTTTATCGGATCCTTAGGAGATGTGAATCTCGAGCATCTCTTGAGTTACTACACTCACGTTTGACACTAGATATGAGATGTTAAATCCCGTAAACATCTCTGATGCCGTTCCACTCATATTATTTACCGTTGATTTAACTTACATAAGATCTTTTAGTTCTGACTCGAGTGTTTTATCTTTTCAATTCGCTCGGGTCAGCCTGAGCATTTCAGGATTTGAAGACTTTATTTCTGGAGGACGAAGACGAAGATTGTATTACTATTATTTATTATATCATTCCACTACATTTATACTATTCCGCTGCATTATTATTTATTACTCTCTGATATGTGTTGTAAAAGTATAATCAAATGTTTTGCAAAACAGCTTCATGAACTATTTATTTGATTATTATATTTTGTCATTCCGCTGTTTTGTTTTTTTTTCTTTCTCTGCTTTTTCTTATTCACCCCAATAACAATCCGCCCTTCTGTATGGTTTAAGTCTGACGTGTGTGGTTTATCATCGTTTAAAGCGTAAAAAAGGCGCGATGTTACAATTTTGGTATCAGAGCTTTGGTTTAGCGATAAACCTTAGCTTTATGGGGTCCTACTCTTTATTAATAGGGTAGTAATACCCTATGACGAGTCACTGAGAGTGTGTGTGCATATATATATATATATATATATATATATATATATATATATGATAGTGTATTTGTTAGTGTTATAAAAGGGTTTTGATATTGTGTTAATTTGTTCAACTTTGTATTTATTAATTCTGGTTGGTGCATAGGACGCTATGACATCAATTGGGATTTCTAAACACTTAATAGGATAGACCGACACAATATTGTTTTGAATATAGGTGAATGAAATAATTTCACCTATTATATTTTCTATATATAAATTAAATTTTATAAATGATATATAATTGGTCGCAATATATTGGTTATTAGGCAACGAAATTTATAAATAATAGTTGAAATGAGATTGAGAATTTAATAAATGAAAATTGGGAATTTAGAACTTAAGTCCTGGGGTTTTGAAAATTTATTTCAAATTATTTTGGGATATAATAATATTATTTAGAAGTATCTTCTGATACAAATATATCAATACGATTTGAAAGAATTGTTTTAAAGAAATTTTAGAAGAAATAAGTTCTGTACTCCTCTCTCTGTTGTTGGAAAATAATTTCGGTGATGAGTGCATGCATCATCGACATTCATTTTCGAGTTTCGAAGTGGGAAGGCCACTGTAGTAGTTTTACTGCAGATTTATTTCGATAAACAACTATAAATTTAAATTTATTTTATGTATAATTGGATATATAAATTGTAAATGTATACATCTATCTATTATTTTTCAATGATTTGAGATTTAACCCGGTATTTAGTTCTTAATTTTTCGTTAATTAATAGTTTCAATTATTGTAGTGAAATGGAATATAACTAATTAACAATTGGAACCTTTAGTTAAAATAAGAGATTAAATGCTAGGTTATAAATGAAATTCCAGAAAGTTGAAATATGTAAACTATAAAAAACAAAAGATATGATTATTGAACATCAAGTTAATTAAAATGAAATAAGTTAAACTTGTGTAATGTTCAATACATTCTTTAACATATATATATATATATATATATATATATATAACTTACCAAAATATTTAAAAGTTGAAATGTTAATAAGGAAATGTAATAGAATATTATACAAGTAATAAACGTGAGATAATGAAAATAATTAATGAAACTCTTTTATAAATAAGAATTTGATGTTGAAATTGTTATAAACTTTAGTTATAACTGAAATGTTCCGGTAATAAAATAGAATAGAAACGAAAGTAATATAAATAAATGGTTATAAACTTAAGTAAATAAATTGATATGATAAGAAATTGAATTAAACATGAATACTATAAATAGATGAATGTAAGTAAATGAAACTGTAAGGAATAAAATGTAAATAAAAAGATAAATCATTATATGAATGAAAATGGAATGAAATAATAAATATTGTGTAATGAAATTAATAAGAACGAACTAAATTTATTGTTTGAAATTGTTGTTTGTTTTGGTTTATGAGTTATTTGGGTAAAAGATACTTTTAATTGCTTAGATGTATGAATAATCTATTGAGTTTATCTAAGATAGTTGAGTAAATGGAATACTTCATAGTTATTTGTCATTCTATGTGATTTAAAGTGTCTTAACCCGAACAAACTAATTGTTTGTCTTGCTTGAATGATTGATTTGTATATGACGTGCATGATGTTGGTTGCGAATGATTGTTGTTTATTTGATTCATTGGTTAATGGTTGAAACAACTTAAATATTTCATTTTATGAAATTATTAACCTTTTAGATTATATAAGTGAAATGCAGGTTATAGAAGCAACTGCTACTGCTTTTGGTTTCATAATTAAGCGTAATTGCCTGACAAATTGGTACGTTTTCGGGTTACGGTTTTATAGCGCTGTTGTATTGTTTTCCCCGTGTTGGGATATATATTATTTTGGAAAATATATGTTGTATATTGTTATATTTGATATTATAATTTCTCTCGAGTCTCTCCGTACAAAGGAAGCTCTGTCGAAATTTTCCGTAAATTTTGGACTTAGAAAATTTTTGAAAATGTTTTCCAAACTTTATTAATTTGAGTATAAAAGATTTATTGGTTATAAATTGGTATATTATATTTAAATTAATTAAATTTGTAAATTTATTTGTTTATAAAGTTAATTTTTTGAATAAGATGTATTGTTCACTCAAATCCTTCCTCCCCCACTTTTTCCTTTTCGAGGACAAAAAGTTTTGAGTGGGGGAGAGTGTAACAACCCATAAATTTTCGATAAAAATTTGTAAAGTAATAATGAAATAGTAACTATACTGAAAGTTGATAATGTTAATTTATGTTAATTGCTAAAAATTCGAATGAAATTCCAATCAATTGAAGTGATATAAAATGTTATGCTTGGTTATCAATTGAATGTTCGAAAACAAATGGGAATATTTAATTAACTGATGAAATAATATATAGTTAATGATGATTGAATGAAATTTGTGTTATGTATACAATTGTAATAATGGTTGGGGATAATAACTTATAAGTGTGATTGAAAGTAATGGTAACAAATATTCTATGTTACCTATTTATTAAGCCTGTTAATTCAAATTTGGTAAAAATTGCAATAAATCTAAATTAAATATTTTGTTAATGTAAATTTAGTTAATAATGGAAAATAACATTAACTTTATTCATAATATGACAAATTGGTTGAATAAGAGGAGTGGAAATCAAGATTTATTAATTCATTGGAACTTAAATTTTTATAATTGGATTTACTACAATTAAATGAATTAAATAATTAAATATTACGTAAATGGAAATTAAGATGAAATGGGGAAATATTACTATACTAAGATGTAAACCAATGTTAGTTATATCCTTATTGGGATAAAAGACTTGAATAACAAGTTAAAAAAATTAATAAATGGATTTTGGAAATTTTAATTTATAATTTTCTGAATTTAAGTAATAAGGTTAACACTAAAAC
The DNA here is from genome assembly GCA_030765085.1 of Allium cepa. Classification (NCBI taxonomy): domain Eukaryota; kingdom Viridiplantae; phylum Streptophyta; class Magnoliopsida; order Asparagales; family Amaryllidaceae; genus Allium; species Allium cepa. Next base: position 464,190,930 of record CM060931.1, on the reverse strand, counting down.
TGATGGATTTATCAACTTCAATTTGACATCTAAATTTGTTTAAATTTTTGAAATTGTTCTAGAAATCAAAAATGATATTATTTATTAATTATGGAATTGGAATTTAAGATTTGATTTTATTAATTTGATATTTATTTAATTAATTAGCTGGAAAATAGCCATTTTGGCCACTGACTCGGATTTCGAAGAAACTAGTTTCATCGGATCCGTAACGGTGAATTATTGTAGGATTTCAAGTTTCATAACAATCGGGCTTGGCGTTTGATTGTATGGGCTTGAAACGCCTAGAGATCGATTTAATTAAAATCAATTGAAATCAATTTGAAATAACTTGATTTGACCATAACTTCTTCATACGATGGAATTTGGAATTGAAACCTGTTATATCGCATTTAAAATATTTAAAAACATCTATTTTGATATATGGGTTGACCCAATTTCGTCCGGAGTCAGAACGGGCTTTTTGGGCCATTTACCATTCAACAATCCAAACCATTCGTATCCGTTCTTTTATTTTCAACCCTACCTATATATACCCTGTTATAAACCCTAATTCATTTCTTATTCCTCATTTTTGTATGTACAATTCTATTTTCTCCTCTTTATTTCAAAGGCAGACAAACCAAAATTCCATTTACAATATTAAATCAGTTTCAAAGCCAAAAATTCAAACTCCACAAACAATATCAAATTATATATCGTCGGAAAGCTCTCGAAGAGCGCATCTCAATTCTGTGATCCGTTTTTCAATTCGATGCACTATTTAGCCAGAAATCGAAGAAGCATTTTCGGCCGTTCATCACGCGTTGATGAACTTCGTCTGATCGTTCGATCGAGGGTAGGGTCGTGAAGAGGTGACGGAGTGCTGCTCATCGGAGTTGTTAATTCGTCGAATTAACGGCTAGATTGGGGGGATTAATTCATTTAGGGTTGGAGCAAAGGTGGCGGCTGCTGTAAATGGAGGGGTCGATCGGCTTCGGGGACGGCCGCGTAGGTGGAGGCGAGCCTAGGAAGAGGTGCGGCGGCCTATGGCGTGGGCGTCGATGTCTCGGTCGGCCGCGTGTGTCAGAAGAGGTGGTGGCAACTCGTGCATATTAGGGATCGGTTCATCTGATAGCTCGCGTGAAGAAGGGTGCTGACGTGTTTGACTTGGTAATCTTTTGTTTTTTATTACTTTATTAATTTCAATTTCAACTTGTTCTAACTAGCATAACTTTCACGTATGAGGTCCGTTTCACGCGTGGTTTTCTCCACTAGGTTCGTATTGGAATTTCGGACATGTTGGCACTGGTTAGGACGAATTCTGAGACTATCCAAATTTTTGGTTTAAATTGGATTTAAATTCAATTTAAATTCAAAAATGAGTGTTTTAACCCACTCACAACTTCTAAAATTTCTTATGTGTGTTAAACTAATTTCTTATGTGATTGAAAATTTATTTAGGACTGTTTGGCATATTTTATCAGTTAAATTGAATTTATTGAATTAAATTGTTATTTGATTTATTTTTGCATATAAACTGCCAGTTCAATTGTTATTTAATTTATTATTGAATATAAACTGCCAATAAACGCCAGTTATTTATTTTCCGTTATATATTGATGTTATTAATTGAACTGGATGATGATTGTGATAAATGGTTGATAATTGATATTTGATGAATGGATGTTGTATTTTATATTGTTATAAACTGCAAGTTGTTATGCATTTTATTTCATTTGTGATTACGGTTTGAAATGATATATAACCGTATTTTTATTTTAAATTACTGATTGAAATGATAAATATCTGTATCACTTGACCATAGGATAGAAAATTATATAAAGACACCGTTGGTCTATATATATAAATATTTTGAAAATGATTTCTATGGTTTTGGATAGAAATGTACGGTTTAATGAATATTGATTTTTTGATATTATATAAATATTATTTTATATATAGTTAAATTCTTTCATTTAAGCTATGTATAAATTTGTTTAATATAAATAAGTTTAATAATGGAGTTTGATTTTATTAAAATAAACTATGGTTAAGTATTTAAATCATACTTTAATGTAGAGGTTATAATGATTTAATTAAATTAAGGTTGGAAGGAAATTGGAAATTTATTTGAAATTGAGCTTATTTAAGAATTAAACTCAACAAGTTGATGTAAAATTTATTAAATTTGAAATTTTAAAAGGTATGATTTTTATAACTGGATTTCTGTTCAAGATGAATTAAACAAATATTTCAAGTATAAATAAATTGAACGAAATATTTAGTTATTTGAAATTTGAGTTTTTTTTAAATGATAATGGATTTATTATGCAAATATTTCAAAACTAAATAATAGAACATTGAATTGTTGAATCGTTATTACCAACCTTAGTTTTGAAATTGTTTAATACTCAAAGTTTAAAATATATTGAAATTGAAATGGTTTGTTGAAACTGAAAGATAGTTGAAAGTTATGAATTGAGATTTAATTTAAAGTGAATAAATTGTGACGTCGAGGAAATTATTTTACTTCATAAAGTAATTTTAAATTCAAATTATTTTATTTTATTTACTGTTTGAATATCCAAACCATTTAAGTTTTGGAAGTTATGGTTTAGAAGCTATGAAATTCGAAGTATTATGTTTTGAAAGGTTATATTTCAAGCGTTTGGTTTCGAAATATCATAAATTTGAAAGTGCTATGATTTTGAAAAGGAGGATATATTTGAAATAAAAATGATATTATATTGATTTGGGTTTATAAAAATGATATCATATTGATTTGGGTTTTAAAACGGAAATGATGTCGTATTTATATGGGTTTGAAATGGATATTAAATTTTGGCTTTGAAAGTATAATTATTTTGAAATGACAGCGGTGTTATAGTAACATTTAGTTGTTAAAGAGACCGGGATCGGAAGTTGTCATACTCTCTGTCAACTTTGAAAACTAATTTAACAACCGTGTATGCGGTGGAGATTCCAGAATGAAGTAGGATGTTGGCAATGTCCTTTGAGGTATGAACATGGACCCAACTCCCGTGAGTTGGCATAAGGTGCTAAAACAAGAGCGATCTCGGGGCAAGGAGGTAGCCCCTCTTATCGGACACACTCCTTCGATATTATATTCTGACTTTGAGGTTTATTTGGTGGCAACTTTTGATTTTTGATTTGGGGGTGTGGGTCGAGGTGGGCGGTAGTAGCTGCTACGCGTTACCACCAGCCCGTGTGTGTAATTGGTATATCTACCCTGGCATTGCCTTGTGTGCCGTGTCACCTACCCTATCGCACCTTGTACGAGTTTGGTTTTCTCCCGTCGTCCGTGGAGTATTTAGGGTAGTCTCCTAATTTGGAAATGCGCCGATACTGGACGGACTACTGGGACTATTACGTGTTAAGGTGGAAAATGTAAAGCCTTAACGCTATTTAAAAGTAAGTTTATTTTGCTATAGACATTATTATAATAGTGAAATATTACTGCATAGAAAATAGTTTAAGGGATCCTTAGGACATGTGAATCCTGAGCATCTCTTGAGTTACTGCACTCATGATAGACATTGGATAGGAGATGTTAAATCCCATAAACATCTCTGATGTCGTTCCACTCATATTATTTACCGTTGATTTAACTTACATAAGGTCTTTTAGTTTTGACTCGTGTGTTTTGTCTTTTCAATTCGCTCGGGTCAGCCTGAGCATTTCAGGATTTGAAGACTTTATTTCTGGAAGACGAAGTCGAAGATTGTATTACTATTATTTATTATATCATTCCACTACATTTATACTGTTCCGCTGCATTATTATTTATTATTCTCTAGTACGTGTAACTCTGATGTGTGTTGTAAAAGTATAATCGAATGTTTTGTAAAACAGCTTCATGAACTATTTATTTGATTATTATATTTTGTCGTTCCGCTGCAAGATTCTGTTTTATTTTTTTTCTCTGCTTTTTCTTATTCACCCCAATAACAATCCGCCCTTCTGTATAGTTTAAGTCTGACGTGTGTGGTTTATCATCGATTTAAAGCGTATAAAAAGGCGGGATGTTACACTGTTTTTTAGGGTCCAAATTCACTATACAAATGGTTAGTTATGCCCTTCGGACTAACCAATGCCCCTGCATATTTCGTAGACCTAATAATCCAAGTATAATTCGTGAAGCATTGAATAAGTTGATCTCGTATTTAATGATGATATTCTGATTTGGTAAGCCAAATATAGAATAGATATTTCAGCTTGATCTGGAAAGCTATCTCTCTGTGTGTTTATCTGTTCTTGTTCATCTCCCCGTCTAGCGAATTTCGGGGATGAAATTTTCTTAAGGGAGGGAATCTGTAACGATCTCGTTTTTAAGCCAAATTTAAATTGGTAATTAATACAAATTTTTGGATTAAATTGTGAATTAATTTGAAATTTTTCCAAATTAAATAAGATATTTGTTTGTTTATTTATATATATGTATATAAATTGATTATAAATTGAATTGTGGGTTTGAAATTCAAAAATAAATATTTTATAAATAAATTGGATTTAAAACTCTAAATTTTAAAATAAATAAATTTTGTTTTGTAATTATAATATGTATATATATATTGTGATTTGAAAGTTATATTTTGAATTTGATATAAATAATTTTCAAAAAATTGTTTAAAGTTAAATTCTATATTTTAAAAAACTAAAATATAATATATATATATATATATATATATATATGTGTGTGTGTGTGTGTGTGTTTATTAATGTATAATTTGTTTTAAAATCATTTTCTTAAGTTAATATAAATATAAAAGGAAATGTATATAGGTAAATATTCATTTAATTAAAGGTATAATAGCTTTAATTAAAATAGAGTTTAAAATACTTTCTTTTTAAAATTATACATGTATTATATTTAGCTTGTATATATAAATATAAATAGAAAATTAAATAAAACTATATTTAAACATTTGTACATGTAAATAAAGACAAGTGTAGGCATATTAAAAATAAAATTAAACAAGTGTAACAATACTAAAATACCATTCAACCAATGTAAGAAATGTATGCCATGCTTAAACAAGTTTCACTTATTTCTTTTGTTTTAAAATTAATAAATAAAAGGAAATCAAAGTTGTATATATATACATCCACTCTCCTACAATCCATTTTCTTTCATTTAAATTCTATCAAAAGTAAAACTGAGAAGAAATTCAAACAAGAAAAAATGAAAACAAAAGTAAACAATTCTTCCAATTTTTAAACTGAAAACAAGATCAATTCCTAGTTTTTCAAAATCAGGAGCAAAGCATAACCAAACTCTCAGTTTTTCAAATTCAACATACAACTTCCAGTTTTTGGTTTCCAGATCAAAGCATTACCAGGGCATTTCCAGTTTCAAGGTTGTAAATTCATTAGTAATCAAGCAAATCATTCTTAAAAGATCAAGCAAGATCCCGATACAAACATATCAGATCATCTCAAACCATTTCAGTTTTCAAGTCAAATTCATTTCCAGGTTTCTCAAAATACTCTGGCTTCTCTGGTTCATGTTCCAGGTGAGCAAACTACATTTTAAAATTTTAAATCTGTACAATCTTGATCTACATTTGATAATCTTAGAAGTGTGGAAGTAAAATATGTCTGTATGTGTATATATATATCTATGAATGGTGTGCATGCCTGTATATGTATATATATGGCTCTGTTTAGTGTAACGGGTCTACAAATTCGAGAAAAAAATTCATATCTTCTTATTTAAACTAGTTCAAGTTATGATTCCTGAAAAGAAAATGTTTATAATAATGTAAAGTCATTTTTTAAAATAGATTCGAGTAAAAATTATTAGTAATTACTTTGAAATATAAAAATTACAATGGAAACTTTTAAATCAGGAAAAAACAATGATTTTAATTTAATGATTTGACTTCATAATCTGATTCGTATTGGCAAATGATGAATTTAGACATAGAAATCACAATTTTTAGCATTGTGAATTAGGAGAATTCTCGAGATGATCAGATTTTGGGTTTTCATCAAATTCCGATGATCGGTGGAGAAGTGGGTCTCGTGATCTTGCCTGCAGGTGGCTAGTGAGTCAGGGTTCAAGGGAAAAATGCGTAGAGGATTTTTAGGTGCTGGCGGTGGTGTATCGACGTCGAACTAGGGTTTAGTAACCTGTTTGGTCGAGGGGATTATCGAGGCTTGTTCGCCATCGTTGGTGTATTAGGGGCGAACGGACCAAGGGGAAACGACCCGTGGGTCTGTGATGCATCTTTGGCGTGGATGGCGGGATTTCTAGTGATCGGAGGCGATGGTGTGTAGCGTTTTAGTTGATCAGGTTTAGATTTCAATTGGGTCGAGTTGCTCGATTTCGGTTTCCAGGCGAATCAATGGGATCTGGGTGGTCAAGATGTAAGGGGTGGTCGTTGGTGACCTGTTGACGTCGGCAAGGCTGGACGGAACGACGGCGAACTCATGTGCACGTGCACGAATTACCAATTGTGTCGTATGGTCTTTGTGCTGGGTGGTCTCGAAGTTGATATCGGGGAATTGTGGTGATAGCTCGAGTTCATTTCCGGGTTGTTTACGTGTGTTTTACTGAGGATTTTAAATGTTAATTGTGGCAAAGTATTAAAAGAAGAAGATGGAAATTTTCTCGGGGATTTACACGTGGGTTTTGGGTTTTGGCTCGGGTTAACACTCGAGTTGGTCTCGAGGTTAAATTTTTTAACAATTTTGAAATATAAATAAAACAAGTTTTTTTTCAAGTTTCAAACTATTTTCTCTATATAATATTGTTTTTAATTTTTTTTTGATTAAAGAATAGTGGTATAATTTATTAACTTAAATTAATTAAGTTAATTTTTAAAGTTTATTTAAAATTAAATTTAAATGGTGTAATTAATTAGTTAATTATGAAAGAGAAAAGGTTTTTGATTATTAATTAACTTTAAGGTCATAAGTTAATTCATATGTTAATGATAAATTATTTCAGAGGTTTATTAAATATAATTTAATAATGTGACTGAGTGATTAATAAAGATAAATGATTTATCTTTTATAATTTAATGAATGTCATTAATTAAAGGTTTATTAATGTAATTACTTGAGGGTAAATTACTTAATGTAATTAAAAAAGATTATTACTTAATGTAATTAAGGGATAATTACTTGGTGTAATTACATTAAAAGATAATCAATTAATCAATGCAAGTAATTAAGGGTAACTAATTACTTAAAGGATTATTATTTAATGTAAGTAATTAAAAGATAATTTGTAATTAAAGGTTAATTACCTTAATGTAATTAAAGGTTGATTAATTAATATATGTAACTAAAGGGTAATTACTTAATGAAAATTAAAGGTTAATTAATTATTGATTAAAGGTTAGATAATTATTAATTAAAGGATAAATAATTATTGATTAAAGGATTAATTAATTAATGAATAAGGTTTAATTATTTATTAATTAAAGGTTAATTAATGAATAATTAAAGGTTAATTCAAAGGTTAATTACTTAATGAAAGTAATCAAGGATAATTGATTAATGATTTAAGGTTAGTTAATCAAGTAATTTAAAAAAATTATTACTTAATGAAAGTAATTAAAAGATAATTAATGATTAAAGGTGAATTAATTAATAATTAAAGGTAAATTAATTTATGATTGAAAGATAATTACTTAATGTAATTAATTAAGAGTTAATTAATTATGTGATTAACTTAAGGTTAATTTATTTATGTGATTAGTTAAGGGATAATGAATTAATTATGGATAACTAGTTAAGATGGGTAATTAAGGATGATTAATTAATTTCATTAATTAAAATAATAACAAATGATTTGTAATTAATTAATGTAACCAGGTTTAGTAATTTATTCATAAGTAATTAATCTGGTTGAAATTATTTATAATTCGGTGATTTATTGATCTTACTTATGGACGATTGAATTTTATTGAATGCCTTGAATTGTTTGACGTCTCTAATGTGTGATGTTCTGTGATATGAACTCTGTGGACTGTGTTGTGAACTGTAATTTATTTATCTGTGATGAGTTTATTTGTTTATCTATAAATGAAAGATGAGTGTTATAGGATTATAACGCTTATCTTTGTGCTTGAATTTATGATGATTGATATTTCATTGTTGCCTGTGAAACCCCTGGACTACACTCAACACACATACAAATATAGATTTCACAGAAAATTGGTTAAGTCATAGGTATTTTGAATTTAAATATTATTTTGTTTAAAAGATGAACTTTGAATCCAAAATGGTTTGGAAGTGATTAGGGTTAAAAATGATAAACTTTTGAAAAGGGAATTTTGGAATTAAAATTATTTTGAATATAATATGTCTTGTTTAAATTTTGAAATTATTTTGAAAACTATGGTTTGAAAGTGTTATACAAGTTATCCAATATATATATATATATATGGATTTTAAACCATTTTTAAAGTATTGAATTATTTTGGAATTTGAATTAAATTCAAATAGAACTTGCCGAGAATACGGCATTTCGCTAATTTTCCAATGTATACTTTAAAAGGCTATAACTTGTACATATTTAATCGGATTTTTCCGAAACAAAAGACCTTTGTTTTAAAATGATAACAGATTTCACATAAAGAAAGGATTTCCAGTTTTTGTTGAAAGGATTTCAAGCTATGGGTGAACCAAATTGAAAATAGTTTTGAAAACTATGAATAAATCTTTGTTAAAGACTTGGTGAACATTGTTTCAAATCGAAAAGGATCTTAAAGGTTGAATCTTTTTTTTTAAAGATTAAAAGTGGAAATTTGTTTAAACCATTCAAAAGGAAAGGTTTTGGGAAACAAGTGTTGAAAAGTTGTGACTTAACTAAGATCCCAATATATCCATATGTTTTTAAAATAAGCGCTCATTATTCGATTTAGCCGGGAGCAGACTTTATGTCATAAAACCCATTCTGAATTAATGATATGACGAAATGGATAGCAATTGAAGACGGTGGTGAAGACCGAGTATTTTTTAGAACGAAAGGATTACCTGTCGAATTTCTCTGCACTGAGTTGCTTCATTATAGAGATCTCCATATGCGATGGGGAGTCTGATCGGGATTGTGGATACCCGGATTTGCAAGGGCTTCTTTCGAAGTTCCTTTGGTTCCATTCAGACCCAGGATGGACTTGTATGGACATATGTCTACCGTTACACTTTGAGGTGCAAAGCTAGTTTCTATCAAATACATTTCTGTTTGGTGGCGGAGAAATTTTTTTCTCTTAGCTTAACACCCTTCTCTAAGACGTATAAGCTCAGAGGTTATGTAGTTGATGGTTACTAGTGATGTATTCCCAATTTGGTAATGTGGCATGCTAAGTGCTGATCATTTGTTGATCAAAGCATGGCTTTTGTGAAAAGCGTAGCTTCGTGGGACGAGACTTCGTCTGTGATGACCCAAAATTTTGGACAATTTAAATTGGATATTTAATTGATTTTAAATATTTAAAAGTTAATTTTTAACTTGAATTCAAATATTATTATTATTTAGCAATTAATTTATTGGATTTAATAAATTGGAATTCGGTAAATTGTTGAATCTGAAATTCTAAACCTGTTTAAAATAACTTAACGGCTTGTAAAATTTATATTGATAATACTGAAGATAGTGAAAGTGTTAAAATTGAATTTGGAAGAGTTTTGTTCAGTTTTGAAATTATGTCGTTTAAATTGATATTTAAAAATAGCCTTCTGGGGCACAGTCTCGGAATTCGACGAAGCTAGTTCCATTGGATCCGTAATAGTTAGTTATTATCGGATTTTGAATTTTGTAGCAATCGGAGTTGTCGTTTGACCCTGGCAGCTCAAAATGCTAAAGAAACTATTTTAATCGATTTAATTTAAAATTGATCGTTTATTTCTGTAACTTGCGCATATGATCGAATTAGCCTCCGAAACACGTTCCATTGTGTTCGGAATGCGGGTAAAACCTTATAAACACCTAGCGGCACGCCTCGATAGGGCATCGGAATTTTAAGTCGCAGTAAATAAGATATTTATAATTAAAAAATATTTTAACCTGTCATCAATCGGGGCTTACCTTCCCCAATACGCCTCCCTCAACTTTATATCACGTATCTTTCTTCCTTCCCTTCATTCCCAGTTCTAAATCGAGATCTTCCCCTTCTGAAAAAATCAAATATGAAGTTCATCTCAAAACTAAAATTTGAAGCAGTTCGATTTCTTTTAAAGTGGAAAATGAAACACCTCGTTCCTCAAATCAAAGTCGTTCCCGTTCAAAAATAATAATAAAATGAAGCCGCGTTTTGAATCGAGATGGCAATGTTTGACGTGGGTTTAGTCGTGATCATTTAGGGTTTAGATTTTAGCCCGACGCCGCGCGCGAGGAGCGGTAGCACGATCAAGTCACGAGCTCAAGCAGGGTGGCGCTTCAATCTATTCACGATGAAGTCGCAATGTCCTTGCGACTTCGAGGCGGTGGCGCCGAGCTCGGCGAAGTCGTTGGCAATGGCAGCGCGTGTCTCAGCAAGGTGGTTCGGTGCTGCAAATTTCGTGACGGTGACTGGGGTTCGTATTGGGTGCGTAGGCAAGAGCAAGCTCGAGTTAGGGTTTGGGTTCGTATAGGCATTAAGGTATTATTGTTTTTTTTATAAAACTGAATATTCGTTTACATGTTAGAAAGGAATTTGGAATTTAAAGTAAAGTTTTTATAAATAAAATATGAGAGTTATATAAATTAGATTTTTATCTATATAGTTTTTTCCCCCACAAATATATATAATTTTCAACGAAATAAATTAAATATACATATACACATTTCGAATCTACTAGTTTATTTTATAAATATGTATTTAGGATGATTAATTTATTTTATAAACCTATTTAGCTATTTAGTTTCTAAAGACAATTTATTTAAAGGGAAATTAGTTTAAAATCTAACTATTAGTTTAAAATCTAGTTATTAGCTTAGATTAAATAAATAAATAAATAAATAGTAATAAATTGTTCGATCAATTCAAATATTAAAAAACCTTATAATGTTTACACAAGGTCTGAAACGTGAAGGAAACAAGCCCGTTTGGATTGGATTGCAAATAAAATCAAAGGTGAGTAAATCTCACTCATCTGGATTATTTAAATTTAAATGGTTGAATTTAAATAATTGGTTGAATGATTGAATTGATTTGATGTTGTATATTATATAGTATATATTGGAGTGATTGATTTCCCGCATTATATAGCGGATGAGACCCTATGCGCCGCATAATAGCAGATGATATTATATAAATCCCATATACCGTGATATTCCACCTCGAAGTGGAACTGGTATTGTGCTAACGTTTGTGGATGCAGGGAAACAGGTTGGAGGGATCCAACTAGATTCCTCAAAATTATTTAGATTGTTTAATATTCTGTATTATGAATGTTTGATATGCTGTGATGAATTATATTGATAATTGGGATATTGATTACCATGGTTTGATTGAATATTCCGGTACACTGAGTTATCAAATTATATAGAAATTGATATTTGAAAAGAAATATAAGAGTAAAATTTGGAAGTGAAATAATTATAGAATAAAAATAAGAATGAATTGGAGAGAAGTAAAAGTGATTTTTAAAAACTGAAGTTAAATGGTAAAGTAGAGATTTAAAACAAGTTTTAAATCAAAGTTAAATCTGGAATTCAAGTTAGTGGATCTCAGTTTTTGAACAAATAAAGTTTCTTAAATTTAAATCATTTTAACAACTTGAATGTTAAAGTGCATTTTTAAATTGATTTGAATTTAAAAATGAATTTGGTTTTAAATTCCTTTAAACTTCTTTTATAAAATGAGTAATTAATTTATTAAATGAGGTAAATAAAAGGGTAGTTAATTACTGGTTGAGATTAATCAAGAGTGATTAATATTTGTGGTTTAATTAATGATTAATTACTTAATGTAATTAATTTAGATTAGGGTAAATTAAAATGTAATTAGAAATCATTAATTTATATAATTAATGATGTGGTTAAAGGTTGATTAACTAAGATTGATTAATCAAAAATAAGTGATTTATGAGAAATTAATTAATTAAGGATTAATGTAATTAATTATAGTTAATTAATTTGAGAAGAAATTAAAGATTAATTACTGTTTTTGGTTAAGAATAATTAATTTGTGTAATTAATTAAAGATAATTACTTGCATGTAATTGAAGGATAGTAAATCTAGGGTGATTAATTAAGATGGATAATTAAGGAATGATTAGTTACTTGATTTGAAATTAATTAATGTCAAGTGAAGGAATCTAAGTGATTTAGGTTAGTAATTCAATTAGAAGTGATTAAATTTATTTTGGAAGTGATCAAGTTGCTTATGGATGATTGAATGGTATTGGATGCCTTGAATGAGTTGATATCTCTGATATGAAATGATTTGTAGTATCATATGTTTGGGAGGACATGATATTGTGGTTATCTATCAATGACGAATTGTTGTGTAAAGGGACATCCTGTATTTAAAGTTTGAAGTGTATTTCATTTGGATAACTTAGGTTAGGATGACATGAGACTCGAAGAGACCGGGGTCGGGTATTAGAAAATACCCGAAACCACTTTGAATTTTTATAAGATTGATATATGAAATCAATAGGCTGGAATGAAATGATTTAAGTGAATTGGACTATTTAATCTAAATTTTGGTACTTAGAAAATTGATGTGTGAGATAAGTGATGTGTCACGTTCCAAAATTTCATCGTTCGAAAATCAACACCCGTACTCCACTTGTACTTGAATGCCGCAGATCCAAACGTCGAAATTTGACTCGTGCTGGAGCTTATAACACATTAAGTATAACAACACAGTGGAAGAAAATGAATAATACATTTGATATACAATATTTGATACAATATTCAGATACAATGATGATACATCAGAATGATACAATAGATACCGATACTATTAGAGATATAAGAAACAGCAGCGGAAAGATAATGTCTTCAATGCCAAACTCCAAAAAACTCCATCTTCAATCCAAAGCTAGCTCGAACCATCATCACGTTCACAAAGATAAGCAAGGTCGGTCACGAATGATGAAGTGTAGAAAATGCGATCCATAAATCCAAAGGGCTTCGAAGGCTAACAAATCAATTCCTACTATTCGACTATCTGCAAACCCCAACTCTAGACTGCCCGTGTGGAAAATAGTGGGCACCCAGAGTTTGGGAAAGGAATAATAAACTCCAGGTCAGTCGTGGGACTGGTGTGAGCAAACAAAAACAGTTTTATCTTTAAAACAAACAAAAGATTTTAAAATTTGAAATCCGCAATGCTTTTTGGAAAATGAAACTACCATAAGGCCTCCCGGCACACACACAATGCAATCGCACACATGGGGGAGATTTCTCCTTATGATAATCAAATATGCTTACTACGCAAAATCTTTTTTTTAATTATTATTAGTGCATAGTGGAAAAATTTTCGAAAGTATAATATTAATCTTAGCCAGCATAGGTACCATTATACTATGCCTACTATAGCTACCGTTTTTAAATGGCAGGTTCTACAGCTAAAACCGTACAAGGCTCGTATTGGATGATGGGATTTCCAACAAATGGTCAGGCTAAGAAACTTCCTATTGCCACATGGAAACACCTCTGGAGGGACGCCTCGAGAACCTACCCGGCTCTCTGCCAACACAAGGCCGGTTACCCCCTTCCCGGGGAGTAAAACCTAAGATATACCACCCCCTGTCGTTTGCGACCTTTATCCAAGGATCCTCTACACCAACAATATCATATAGTAATAAATATACTACAGTGTCCACATGAGTAAGTATCTGGGCTCCATACCATGATACCACCCTTTTCCAGAAGGAATGGTCATACCCTAGGGGAGCTACCCCTGAAACCTTGCCGCATCTTTTCTGTTTCGACCATTACCGGTTTGTGAGGCTCGATGAGGACTCGTCCACAAAGCTATGTTTTTTCACAAAGCCATGCTTTGATCAACAACTGATCAGCAGCACTTCGTATGCCACATTACCAAATTGGAAATGTATCACTAGTAACCATCAACTACATAACCTCTTAGCTCGTACGTCTCAGAGAAGGGTGTTAAGCTAAGAGAATAAATCTCCGCCACCAAACAGAAATGTATTTCATAGAAATCGATTTTACATCTCAAAGTGTAATGTCAGACACACATCCATACAAGTCTGTTCCGGGTTCGAACAGAACCGAAGGCACTTCCGAAGAAGCCCTTGCAAATTCGGGTATTCACAATCTCGATCGGACTCCCCATCACTTAGGGAATCTCTATACCGGCACGACTCAATGCAGAGACAATCGACGGGTTATCCTTTCGTTCTCGAAAATACCCAGTCTTCACCACCGATCTTCAAATGCTATCTGTATCGTCGTATCATTATTCGGAATGGGTTATATGACACAAGGTCCTCTCCCGGCTAAACCGAATAATGAGCGCAATATTTGAAAACATATGTATATAGGATTTCAGTTAAGTCACAACTTATTATCCAAAACCTTTCTTTAAATGGTTTAAAACGAATTACCACTTCAAATCTTTTAAACAAAAAGATTCATTTCACAAAGTTTACCAGTTTTCCACAAAGGTTCATTCACGGCTTTTCAAAATAATTCCACTTCAAATTGGATTAACTTATCCAATCTTAAATTAAAGATTTAATTCATAACTTTTCAAACCATTTCCAATTCAAATCTTTTATATGAAAGCTATACTATTTAAAACTCTCTTCGATTTCAAAACAAGGTTAATAATCTTTCATATAAATTAAAGCTGATTATATTTACATAAGTTGAAGCCATTCAAGTATAAGACTTGGGTCTAAATTTAAATTCCAAAACAATATTTTTAAATGGTTAAAAACCCATATAAACACCTTTACAACTTGTATAATCTTTTTAAACCATAATTTCGAAATTATTGAATTCAATTTCAAATATTGAATTCAAATTCAAATCCAATTATTTAAATTTCAAGTTTTATTAAGTTATTTAAAACTTTTATTTTTGAAACTCATTTTCAAAAGCTTTCAATTCCAATTCCAAAACTATTTTGGATTCAAAAATTCAATCTTTAAAATCATTAAAAATCTGTGACTTAACCGACTTCCTCGTACAATCCATATTTGTGTGTGTAAGGTGTAGTCTAGGGGTTTTACATAATAGTGCAACAACATCAATCATCGTGGATTCAATCATATCAATATCGATAAGCGGTATGTTCCAATAACGCTTATCTATATACACAGATAAATAAGTTACATCACGAATGAATAAATTACATCATAGAGAAATGAATCACGTCACAGTTTACAACACAAATCGGAATAATTCATATCACAAAGCATCACATATGAGGAATATCAAACCATTCAATAGAATCCAAACATTCATAAGTAAAATTTATTAATCAACTGATTAATTTAAATCAGATTAATTCCTTATGAATAATTTACTAATCCTGGTGTAACGATCCCGAATTTTAATTAATTTTAAACTAGTAATTAATTTCATTTTTAGATAAAAAAATCGTGAAATTAATTTGTAATTGATATAAAATATCAGTTAAATTATGAATTACTGGAAAAATGTATTTAAATTTAATTAGAATTGGATGAAAAAGTTATAAAAATGTTTAAAATAAAAACTACTTATGAATATTGAATATAAGTGTATAGAATAAAATATATGTTATAAATTTAATACTAGATAGTTAAACCATAAATAGAAATCAAATTTACGAATTTATGTTAATAATAAAAGTATAAAAAAATCAAACTATAGAATGATAACAAATGAAACACATATACAATAGGCAAGCTAGAAAAAGAAATAAAATTTATAAGTACATGCAAATAAATATTTGCATGTTGCCTGTAAAGTTTTGAAAAGCAAAGCTAAGGACAAAGTAGTAAAAATAACTAAAACTAAATATACATGTACATAAAGGAATAAGAAAGCAAGCTAGGCAAGTAAATTATATAAGAATGTAGCTGTAAAAGTTTTAATATGCAAGCAAAAAGAAATAAAATATATTCAATCTGTACAAACAAATATTTATAGATATGAAAGTATAAAAGAAATAAGGTAAGTATGGAGACATGTATCTTGGCATTAAATGCTAGCACAACATTTTATCTCATCAGCCACTAAAATATAGATCATATCAACCGATACAAAGAAATGCAAGGCAAAAGAAAAACATAAGTATAAGTAATAGCTTGCAAATGAAGACATGAAGGACATGGGCATTTAATGCCATTACCTCTATTACACCATATAATATGCATCAGCCGAGTTATCTTCAGCCATGACCTGATATAGTACAAAGTAACATTACCCTATTGTATAAATAAAATAATGATAGCCTGTAAACTTCTTTTCCTATATATCAAGTTTTTTTTCTTTTCATTTCAGTTCAATCATTTTATAAATCTAAGCAACCTCTAAAATGAACACCATTTCAAACTTAAACAAATTCAACCATATCATCAACAATGAACAACAAGGAGATCAAGGCTTTTACCATCAATAAAACAAGAACTAGGAAGCAAGACAAACTGTGTTCATATTGAAACTGAAAACTATTCTCTGTTCAATCTAAGTACAGGTGATTAACACTACTTTAAAACAATTTGAAAAGTATGATATGTTGTGTCTACACACACACACACACACACACACACACATGTTTGTGAATATGTAGGTTGGTATTTATATTTATATGAATTCTATGTTTATACTTGAATGTTGGAAGTTCTGTGCAGGGTGATGGTTTTATTGTCCTCTGTCTGAGGTTTTGAGCATGAAAGAGTTTTTTTTCCTCAACTTACTTGCTATTCGAACTTAAGGTGTAAACAAAAGTTGATTGTTTGATTATGAACTTAAGTTGAAAAATCAATTTAAATTAAAATAACTTGGACATATCTCTGTAAACCAAAACGACGGTGCAAGTGTATATATAAGTGAAACTCAAACTTAGTAATTCATTGATTCAGGATTAGAATTTGAATTCATAAACTAAAACATGATTTTTACACAAAAATCAAAATTTTTAGTTTGGGATTCAAGGTGCAGTTTAAGTTTGATCGAATTAAGTGTTTTGAGTCACCTCTGGCGATCAAGTTGATCGAAAGGGCCGTGGTTGTTCATGGAGATGGAGAAGCCTACGGGGATGCATGGAAAAATGGTCGGAGTTGACAATGATGACTGAGGTGACGGCGGCGTGAGTTTTTTTACTTCTAAACCTAATTTTGAGGTGGTTGGGAATTTAATCACCGCAACCTCATACGTGGATCGAGTTGCATGTGCTTTTGGGAGGTGATAGCTTGGGGGTCGACGAGCTCGTGGCCGGAGGCGCAGAATTTTCTGGTGGCCGGTACGCGGTCGCGAGGCGATTTTTGTCGGAGTTTGGTTCAGGTTCTCGAACGAGTGGGGAAATCTCAATCTGGAACTTTTGGCTTCGAGTTGATTGTTGTAATCGAATGTAATGGTGACTCGTAACTTACCGGAGGTAACGCTTATCGTCGGAGCAACGTCGAAGGGTCGTGCACATGCACGGCGTTAGTTGTGTCCGGTGGTGGTTTCCTTGTGTGACTCGGGAGACTCTCGAGCAAATGAGGGTTTTACACGGGGTTGTAATCGAGTTCGAGGAGTGGTTAAAATTAACAGTTTATACTTAAAAAGAAACCCATTCTGTTTTGCTTTTGACATTTTTAAATAAATTTTCAAAGTATAAACAAAGTTTTAAACTAAGTAAAGGATTCAAGTGTGGTCTGAGACTTAGTTGTGAATGAATAAAGTTGTTTAATTAAAAGGTTTAATTTCTTAAAAAAAACCTTAATTAAGTGAAATTAAAGGATTTGAGTTTCAAATGGAATTTGATATATAAAGAAAGAGTTAAACAAGTTAAATTAAACTTGAAATCTAGACCTGAACTTAAGTTGAATTCCAAATTTTGAAATAAAAATTTAAGTTTATAAATTAAATGTTAAATTATCCTTTAATATGTGAATTTAAAGAGAAGTTGATTTTTATTCTTTAAATATCTTTTAAAGACAAAGCATTATTTTAACATAAGGACTTAACAAGTTTAACTAATGGTTTTAAACTTTACTAAAGATAAATTGGTATTCATTTTAATTCTTAAAATTTAAATGAAATTCAAAAAAAAGTAAATTTGAAATAAATGGTTTCAAATATATATTGTGAGTGCTAATTAAATCATTAACAAAAGTGAGTTTTATCTTAAAGATAATAATTTAATGACTTATAATTTATTAAAATTATTAAGGTGATTAAGATGGATAATTAATTAATTCAATTAGATATGATTTGGAATTAATTAATCAAATAATTAAGAATGAAGTTAGGATTAATCAATGAGATATAAATGGTTAATTAATTTATAATTAATATTGATTAATCTAAGTTAATTACTTTAGAAAGTAATTTAAAGAATAGTTAATGAAAGTTATTAACTAAGAATTATTAAACAATTAACTAATGTGATTAATTTTGATAATAATAATTTATTATATTAATTGATTAAGAAAATCAATTATAAATTATTAATTACTTAATAAAAGTAATTAAGGGTTGATTAGTTTATTTATGAATTAATTAAGGGAAATTAATCAAAGGATAAATAAATAATGAAAGGATAATTATTAAAAAAATCAAAGGTTAATTAATTTAATTAATAAATGATTAAAGGACAATCAATCAAATGATATGAAAATTAATTAATGCTAATTAACCATGATTGATGACTTATCTGATTTAAATAAATTAGATAATTAAATTAATCCTACCTATGGATGTTTGGGTTATATTGGATGTTGAATTGTTCGATATTTCTGATATGTGATGCTTTGTGATATATATGTACATCTGTGATCTGTATATGAAAGATAAGCATTATACTTTACACCGCTTATTAACTATATTTCTGCACTTTGATCTATGATGATTGAATGATGTTGCACTATCGTGTTAAACCCCTGGACCATAACATACACACACGAATATGGATTTCACGAGGAAATCGGTTAAGTCACAGATTTTTGAAAATAGTTTTAAAATTTGAATTTTAAATTCAAATGGGTTGGAAATGGATTGGGTTTAAAGTGAAAAGCTTTTGAAAAGCTGTTTTAAAAATGTAAGTCATTTTGAATAACTTAATAAAGATTTGAAATTTGAAAATTTTGATTTAAACTGGAATTCAATATTTGAAATTAAATCCTATATTGGTATTTATGATTTAAAAAGAATTATACAAATTTATACGGGTTTTAAACCATATTTAAAGTGTTGTTTTTGGGAATTTGAACTAACCCAAAGATTTTAACTTGTATAAAAGAGATCGAATATTTCCGAAACGAAAAACTATTTGTTTTCAAATAATAATAGCTTTCATTTAAAGAAAGGATTTCCAAATTGTGTCAAAAGATTTCAAGTTTGAAATAGAATAAAAATGTTTTGAAAGCTATGAAATGAGTCTTTGATTTAAAGACTGGATGAGTTAATTCAACTTAAAATGGTATTGTTTTGAAAGGCTATGAATGAATCTTTGGAAACAAGTTTGAAAGTTATAAATTAAATCTTAATTTAAAGATTTAACGAGTTAATCAAATTAAAATGGAGATTATTTTGAAATCTATGAATGGATCTTTATGAAATGGGGTGAACTTTGTGAAATGAATCTTTTTGTTTAAAAGATTAGAGATGGTAATTTGTTTTAAACCATTTGAAAGAAAATTTTTGGGTAATAAGTTGTGACTTAACTGAAACCCCAATGTCCATATGTTTCTTGTAGATATTGCGTTCACTATTCGGTTTAGCCGGGAGAGGACCTTTGTGCCATATAGCCCATTTCGAATATGTGATACGACGTTATGGATAGCATTTGAACACCGGTGGTGAAGACCGGATCTTTTCAAAAGAGAAAGGATAACTCATCGAATGTTTATGCATCGACTGGTCCCCAGTATAGAGACTCCATATGTGATGGGAAGTCTGGACGTAATTAGGGATTATCCAGATTTGCAAGGACTTTTTTGGAAGCGCCTTCGGTTCTGTTCGAACCTAGAATAGACTTGAATGGATTGTATGTCTGACATTACAAATTGAGATATAAAGCAGATTTCTTTCAAATACATTTCTGTTGGCGGCGGAGAATTTATTCTCTTAGCTTAACACCCTTCTCTGAGACGTACGAGCTCAGAGGTTATGTAGTTGATGGTTATCAGTAATATATTCCCAACTTGGTAATGTGGCATGCTGAGTGTTGCTGATCATTTGTTGATTAAAGCGTGGCTTTTGTGAAAAGCGTAGCTTTGTGGACGAGACTTCGTCAAACCTCACAACCCGGTAATGGTCAAAACAGGAAGAATGCGGCAAGGTTATTTGGGGATCGCGCCCCCTGAGGGTATGTTCATTTCCTTCTGGATAGAGGTAGTATCATGGTATGGAGCCCAAATATTTAACCTATGTGGTTACTGCGAATTTATTACTTTGTGATTGTTGGTTATCGGAATCCCGGGAAAGGTCGGTTGCGACCGGGGAATGGCATACTCGTGTCAGTAGTTACCCAGTTAGGGGTAACCCGGCCTTGTGTTGGCAGAGATCCGGTTAGGTTCTCGCGGCGTCCTTCTAGAGGCGTACCCATGTGGCAATGGGAAGTTCCTTGGCCTGGCCATTTGTTGGAAATCCAAAGAAACAATACGAACCCTTTAGGATTGCAAATTGTATAACCTGCCTCCTCAGGAGGTAGCTATAGCAGGCATAATATAATGGTACCTACGCTGGTTAAGATTTATATTCTACTTTCGAAATGGTTTTTCACATTTTGCACTTATGGTAATAATATCAAAGAAAATTCTCTGCGTAGTAAGCATCTTTGACTATCATAAGGAGAAATCTCCTCCAAGTTCTGCGTTTGCATTGTGTGTGTGGCGGAAGGCCTTATGGTAGTTACATTTTCTAAAAGCATTACGAATCTATTTTAAAATATTTCTTTGTTAGTTTTTAAAGATAAACTGTTTTTGTTACTCATACCAGTCTCATGACTGACCTGGAGTTTATGGTTTCTTTCCTAAACTCTGGGTGCTCAAAATTTTTCCACACGGGCAGTCTAGAGTTGGGTTTTTCAGATAGCTAGTTTTAGTAGATTATCTGGAGCTAGTTCAGTCTTTGAATGTGGACGAGACTTGCTTGTCTTAGTGCATCGTGATGAGGATTCGAGCTGTTGCTGGAGTTCTCTGTTGAAGACTATCTTAGAGTTATTTGTTCCGTTGCTGGTGTTATCTATTTTTCCTTTCCGCTGCTATTTTCTTGTATCATATCTCTGATGTATATTGATATTCATTTTGTCATCTGTTGTATCATGTTGTATCAGATACTGTATATCAATGTATTATTCTTTTTCTTCCGTTGTGTTGTTGTAATTAATTGTGTTATAAGCTCCGGCGACTCGGATTTGAACGGTCGAATCTGCGGCATTCGAGTATGATGTAAAGTATGGATGCCAATTTTCGAACGCGAAAAATCCAGCTCGTCACACCTGGTTAATTAATATTTATTTATTACAAATCAATTTGATTAATCACTCTCTAATCATTTATTAATTTACCTTTAATTTATAATTAATGCTTTGATTAATAATCCTTAATTGATTACAAAATTTAATTAATTAATCCTTAATTAATAATCATTTCTTAATCACTTCCATTAATTAATAAACCTTTCGAATTAATTATTCTTTAATTATTAAATTTACCTTTAATGATTAATTAACTATTCTTAATTAATAAATCAATCAACCTTTAAATAAATAACCCTTAACTGTTTAATTATTATTTAATTACAATAAGTGATTATCCTTCATTACTTAATCAACTTTAACCATAAATTAATTACTTTTAACTAAGTAATTTACTTTAAGTAATTAATTACCCTTATAAATAAATCAACATTTAATTACATTAAGAAATTTTATCCACAAATTCTAAATCATAATCTCTTAATTAAATTAAGATCTCAATTAACTTTAGAGAAACCAATTATCTTTAATTATTATTTCCAATTACATCATTCTATTTTGAAAACGCTCAGGGATTAATATAAAATTTATTTTAAATCTTTAAACAAAGATTCACCCTTTTTTTATAACATCACTTTCAAATTGAAACAAAGTTACCAAGTTTCACAATCCTTTCAAAGATTTAAATGATAAAATAAATGTTTAAAACTTGTTAAAACATTTGCCCTAAACTCGAACATTTCATATACCTTTCAAAACGGTTAACATATTACTTGAAACCGAGAACTTGGTTTAAATTTTGCTTTTTCTTCCAATCTGAAATTCCTATTTCATAAAAAAAACCTGAACAGGATTTCTTCAAGATTTTGAAACCTCATAACCTACACAACTAAACCTGAGTAAAACACAAAAATCCCCGAGCCACATTCGAAATTACACGAGCCTGACTCCGAGAACTCGCGTCCTTCTTTCTCTTTTCCCTTTTCTTTTAACTTAGTTTTGATTTAAGTTATAAAATTTGTTATTCAACCCATGCGAACTGCCCGAAGGAAATCCCGAGCAATACATCAGTTTTCTCGAGTTAATCCCAAGGTCGTTATTCTTTCTTCTTTGATACAAAACTTCACAGCGATCCTATGACACGTATACGTGCACACAAGCTCAGGCGACTTCCAACCACCATCGGTACCTCCAGCTAGTCACCGTCGACCAACTCGTACAAGGCCAACCTCCAGAACCCTCGAACCACCATGAAATCAAAATTGAGCAACTCCATCACTATTAGGAAATCAACCCAGACACCAAAAACTTCCTCGTCCGACCGACCCCGTTCACCAGAGGCTCTGCTGCCTCGACTCGAGCTACGTCACGAACCCGAGCTTCACTTCCCCTCACACCGGTCCACTCCGGTTCCACGATTACGGTGCAATCGTCGAGAAACCCATGTCGAACAAACTTGACTCTTAAACCCTACTTTTAACTCATTTATCTCCTACGATCAATTGAAATTTTTGTAGACAATTTCCCATGCTCCCTTACGTGCCAGCTTCCTTCACCCTAAACTTCATCGCCCAGTTCGACGTGGATCACCGGAATTCGATCATTTTACATTTTCCGTTCAACTCGAAAATGTGCACTATATACAGATCTAAAAATCTTGAAACTTGCTTTAAAATTCCTCGTTTTGTAACTCGAATCTAGTTATGTAATCAAAACCCAATTTTGTAATCATCAAATTTTGGACATGTATATGATTTCACTGTATATTTTAAGTTTCCCTGATAAACTAACTTCAATTATCCCAAAAATATTTTTATTAGCCCTAATTCTTGATGATACAAACACATTTTATTTAGATCATGAAGCCTACAATAATTCAGAGATGAAGGATTCAATTTTTTTCTTTTCTTTAATAGGTTTAAAACCTGTAGAATTTTAGAATAGAGACATTTATGTTTCTGTTCCCAGACATGCATAGCATAAACTACATACATACATCCATACATCCATATTTTAACAACTAGACAACAATTTCATAACGTGTTCAAGCATCAGCCACATCAATCAAGACATAGGGATAGATAGAAGAAAGTTTGCTCACATGGAACATTTTGAAACAGAGAACAACTCTTATTTGAAGGCTGCAGTTTGATTTCTGTGTTAATCACTTTTCTGTTTTGTTGTTGAACTGAATTTGAATTTGTAAAAATAGTGATGTTTACTTTTCTGGTTTACTATGTTTTGATGAACGAAATGAAACAAGAAGATATACATATATATAGAAGAAAGACTTTGCATAGGGGAGGCTTTACTGGTACAGTTTTTTCCTCTTCTTTGTTTTTTTATTATTATTTGATCAAATTTTCTTCTTGCCTCCATCTTTGACCAGAGATTTTTTTTTCTTTTGGAGGCTGAAATGATTTGTTTTTGTTTGTGCTGAGATGATAGCATTTAATGCAATTGTTTCCATTTCTGTTTACATGCATTATCTCATTTGATTTTTTTTGTATGTAGATATTTTGTTTTATCTTCTTGCTTGCACTTGTTAATATCATACTTCATTTATCTTACCTTTGTCATAATTAGCATTTTTATGTTAAAGACCTCTATGTAAATAAATTTAAAATTTATGGTTTAAACCATGTTTACAAATTAATTTATAACTTTGCTTTTTAAACCCTCATTTCATTTTAATTTATTTCTTTCTCAAAAATAAAAATAAATGACACTTTTCCAATTCAAATAAAAGAAATCATTACATTTGTTAAACAACTTATTATTTGAATTACTCTTGTTAAATTTCTTTTTACATGTTTAACACCTGTATTTCACATGAACTAAAAACTTTTAAATAAATTTTATATTACATTTTTCTTATTTTATAAATACATCTTCTTAATCATTATTATATACATATTATTTCAAAGAAAATGCTTTTAAAACTAACTACCCATAAATTAATTTACATAAATAATATTTTTAAACCCAAATCATTTTTCTAACTCATTTATTTAAATTTTAACTTCAAATACAAATTCAATATTCAATATTCAAATTCAAATTCTAAAGTCAAATTCAAATTTACTCACATATACATATACATATATATTTCAAATTCAAATTAATTCCAAAATTTACATTAACTATTAATTTAAATTTAATTCCAAATTGGGATCGTTACAGATTCCCCCTCTTAAAAAGAAATTCGTCCTCGAAATTTGCAGGCAGAGAAACAACGAAGATAGATACACAAAGATAGAGAAATAGTTTTCCAGGTCAAACTGAATATCTATTCTGTATTTGGCTTACCACATCAGAATATCACTAATATGAGAAAAAACTCATTCAATACTACACAGGATACTCGGGTCATCAAATCTACGAAACATGAAAGGCACTGGTTAGTCCGAAGGACAAGTAACCGTTTGTAGACTATATTGAGACCCAAACAATGGATAAATGGATTTAATCTTTCACAATTCTCAAACACTAGATATGGATTCCAAACTTAAGTCGGAATACCCCAAATTATATATCTTGTCCCTCTTCGGACTTTGATCTTCACAAGAAATTACAATAGAATTTCAAATTTTGGTTTAATCGAAATTGTTTTATCGATACAATTTATTTGACTTTATATTTTAGTTGACCAATTTATGTCAAATCAAATTTCAATTTCGCTAAAGTTAAAAACGAAAAGCTGATAGAAATTTGACAAAGAGAATACGAAATAGAGACTCATCTACGCGATTCATAAGGCTGCCATCACACCGAAGCTTCTTCCTCGAGCTGCACGAAGCAATCAAAGAATTGAAAAGACGAATCAAAGGAGATTGATAGAGAAAGATATTTCCGTTGTTGCAGGGCATTGACCATTTGTACTGGTATTTCCCTGTCCCCTATCTCGTTCTTTTCTTGCACTCATACTCACTATCAGTGGATAGTAAGAGAATTTACTGAGGCATTCGAACGGATATCTTAGGGATTACTCATTCTAGGGTATACTTCACCCTATCTCTAATGAGTCACCTAATGTGTTATACTCCTGAGCTAAAGTTTTAACCTTCAGCTCTGATACCAAGATGTCACGTTCCAAATTTCAGCGTTCGAAAATCGACGCCCGTACTCCACTTGTACTTGAATGCCGTAGATCCAAACGTCGAAATTTGACTCGTGCTGGAGCTTATAACACATTAAGTATAACAATATAGCGGAAAAAATGAATAATAAATTTGATATACAACATTTGACACAATACTCAGATACAATGATGATACATCAGGATGATACAATAGATATCGTTACTATCAGAGATACAAGAAACAGCAGCGGAAAGATAATGTCTTCAATGCCAAACTCCAAAAAACTCCATCTTCAATCCAAAGCTAGCTCGAACCATCATCACGTTTCACAAAGATAAGCAAGGTCAGTCGCGAATGCTGAAGTGTACCAAATGCGATCCATAAATCCAAAGGGCTTCGAAGGCTAACGAATCAATTCCTACTATTCGACTATTTGAAAAACCCAACTCTAGACTGCTCGTGTGGAAAATAGTGGGCACCCAGAGTTTAGGAACGGAACAATAAACTCTAGGTCAGTCGTGGGACTGGTGTGAGCAAACAAAAATAGTTTTATCTTTAAAACAAATAAAAGATTTTAAAATTTGAAATCCGCAATCTTTTTTGGTAAATGAAACTACCATAAGGCCTCCCGGCACACACACAATGCATTCGCACACATGGAGAGATTTCTCCTTATGATAGTCAAATATGCTTACTACGCAAAATCTTTTTTTTATATTATTATTAGTGCATAGTTGAAAACATTTCGAAAGTATAATATTAATCTCAGCCAGCGTGGGTACCATTATACTATGCCTACTATAGCTACCATTTTTAAATGGCAGGTTCTACAACTAAAACCGTACAAGGCTCGTATTTGATGATTGGATTCCCAACAAATGGTCAGGCTAAGGAACTTCCTATTGCCACATGGGAACGCCTCTGGAGGGACACCCCGAGAACCTACCTGGCTCTTTGCCAACACAAGGTCGGTTACCTCCTTCCCGGGGAGTAAAACCTAAGATATACCACCCTCGGTCGTTTGCGACCTTTATCCGAAGATCCTCTACACCAACAACATCACATAGTAATAAATATACTACAGTGTCCACATGAGTAAGTATCTGGGCTCCATACCATGATACCACCCTTTTCCAGAAGGAATGGTCATACCTTAGGGGAGCTACCCTTGAAACCTCGCCACATTTTTCCTTTTTCGACCATTACCGGTTTGTGAGGCTCGATGAGGTCTCGTCCACAAAGCTACGCTCTTTCACAAAGTCATGCTTTGATCAATAAATGATCAGCAGCACTTCGTATGCCATATTACCAAATTGGAAATGTATCGCTAGTAACTATCAACTACATAACCTCTAAAGCTCGTACGTCTTAGAGAAGGGTGTTAAGCTAAGAGAATAAATCTCCGCCACCAAACAGAAATGTATTTGATAGAAACCGGTTTTACATCTCAAAGTGTAATGTCGGATACACATCCATACAAGTCTTTTCCGGGTTTAAATAGAACCGAAGGCACTTTCGAAGAAGCCCTTGTAAATCCGGATATTCACAATCCCGATCGGACTCTCCATCATTTAGGGAATCTCTATACCGGCACGACTAAGTGCAGAGACAATCGACGGGTTATCCTTTCATTCTCGAAAATACCCGGTCTTCACCACCGGTCTCCAAATGTTATCCATATTATCGTATCATTATTCGGAATGAGTTATATGACACAAGGTCCTCTCCCGGCTAAACCGAATAATGAGCGCAATATTTGAAAACATATGTATATAGGATTTCAGTTAAGTCACAACTTATTATCCAAAACCTTTCTTTAAATGGTTTAAAACGAATTACCATTTCAAATCTTTTAAACAAAAAGGTTAATTTCAAAAAGTTTACCAGTTTTCCACAAAGGTTCATTCACGGCTTTTCAAAAAAATTCCATTTCAAATTGGATTAACTTATCCAATCTTAAATTAAAGATTTAATTCATAACTTTTCAAACCATTTCCAATTCAAATCTTTTATATGAAAGCTATATATTTAAAACTCTCTTCGATTCAAAACATGGTTTAATAATCTTTCACATAAGTTAAAGCTGATTACATTTACATAAGTTAAAGCCATTCAAGTATAAGACTTGGGTTTAAATTTAAATTCCAAAACAATATTTTTAAATGGTCAAAAACCCATATAAACACCTTCACAACTTGTATAATCTTTTAAACCATAATTTCCAAATTACTGAATTCAATTTCAAATATTGAATTCAAATCCAATTAATTAAATTTCAAGTTTTATTAAGTTATTTAAAATAATTTTTATTTTTAAAACTCATTTCAAATCCAATTCCAAAACAATTTTGGATTCAAAAATTCAATCTTTAAAATCATTAAAAATCTGTGACTTAACCGACTACCTCATGCAATCCATATTTGTGTTTGTAAGGTGTAGTCTAGGGGTTTTACACAACAGTGCAACAACATCAATCATCATGGATTCAATCATATCAATATCGATAAGCGGTATATTCCAATAACGCTTATCTATATACACAGATAAATAAGCTACATCACAAATGAATAAATTACATCACAGAGAAATAAATCACGTCACAGTTTACAACACGAATCAGAATAATTCATATCACAAAGCATCACATATGAGGAATATCAAACCATTCAAACATTCAATAGAATCCAAACACTCATAAGTAAAATTTATTAATCAACTGATTAATTTAAATCAGATTAATTCCTTATGAATAAATTACTAATCCTGGTTAATTAATATTTATTTATTACAAATCAATTTGATTAATCACTCTCTAATCATTTATTAATTAACCTTTAATTTATAATCAATGCTTTAATTAATTATTCTTAATTGATTACAAAATTTAATTAATTTATCCTTAATTAATAATCATTTCTTAATCACTTCCATTAATTAATAAACCTTTTGAATTCATTATTCTTTAACTATTAAATTTACCTTTAATGATTAATTAACTAATTTTAATTAATAAATCAATTAACCTTTAAATAATTAACCCTTAACCATTTAATTATTATTTAATTACAATAAGTGATTATCCTTCATTACTTAATCAACTTTAACCATAAATTAATTACTTTTAACTAAGTAATTTACTTTAAGTATTTAATTACCCTTATAAATAAATCAACATTTAATTACATTAAGAAATTTTATCCATAAATTCTAAATCATAATCTCTTAATTAAATTAAGATCTCAATTAACTTAAGATAAACCAATTATCTTTAATTATTATTTCCAATTACATCATTCTATTTTGAAAACGCTCGGGGATTAATATAAAATTTATTTTAAATCTTTAAACAAAGATTCACCCTTTTTTTTATAACATCGCTTTCAAATTGAAACAAAGTTACAAAGTTTCACAATGCTTTCAACGATTTAAATGATAAAATAAATGTTTAAAACTTGTTAAAACATTTGCCCTAAACTCGAACATTTCATATACCCTTCAAAATGGTTAGCATATTACTTGAAACCGAGAACTTGGTTTAAATTTTGCTTTTGCTTCCAATCTGAAATTCCTTTTTCATAAAAAAAACTGAACAGGATTTCTTCAAGATTTTGAAACGTAACCTACACAACTAAATCCGAGTAAAACACAAAAATCCCTGAGCAACATTCGAAACTACACGAGCTTGACTCTGAGAACTCGCGTCCTTCTTTCTCTTTTCCCTTTTCTTTTAACTTAATTTTGATTTAAGTTATAAAATTTGTTATTCAACCCATGCGAACTGCCCGAAGGAAATCCCGAGCAACACATCAGTTTTCTCGAGTTAATCCCAAGGCCTTTATCCTTTCTTCTTCGATACAAAACTTCACAGCTCTTCTCTGACACATACACATGCACACGAGATCAGGCGACTTCTAATCACCGTCGGTACCTCCAGCTAGTCACCGTCGACCAACTCGTACCAGGCCAACCTCCAAAACCCTCGAACCACCATGAAATCAAAATTGAGCAACTCGATCACTATTAGGAAATCAACCCAGACACCAAAAACTACCTCATCCGACTGACCCCGTTCACCAGAGCCTCTGTTGCCTCGACTCGAGCTACGTCACGAACCCGAGCTTCACTTCCCCTCACACCGGTCCACTCTGGTTCCACGATTATGGCGCAATCGCCGAGAAACCCATGTCGAACAAACTTGACTCTTAAACCCTACTTTAAACTCGTTTATCTCCTATGATCAATTGAAATTTTTTTAAAACATTTTCCCATGCTCCCTTACGTGTCAGCTTCCTTCACCCTAAATTTCATCGCCCAGTTCGACGTGGATCATCGAAATTCGATCATTTTACATTTTTCGTTCAGCTCGAAAATGCGCACTATATACAGAACTAAAAATCTTGAAACTTGCTTTAAAATTCCTCGTTTTGTAATTCGAATCTAGTTATGTAATCAAAACCCAATTTTATAATCATCAAATTTTGGACATGTATATGATTTCACTGTATGTTTTAAGTTTCCCTGATAAACTAACTTCAGTTTTCCCAAAAATATTTTTATTAGCCCTAATTCTTGATGATACAAACACATTTTATTTAGATCATGAAGCCTACAATAATTCAGAGATGAAGGATTCAATTTTTTTCTTTTCTGTAATATGTTTAAAACCTTGGAATTTTAGAACAGACACATTTATGTTTCTGTTCCCAGACGTGCACAGCATAAACTACATACATATAGGCATATTTTAACAACTAGACAACAATTTCATAATATGTTCAAGCATCAACCACATCAATCAAGACATAGGGATAGATAGAAGAAAGTTTGCTCACATGGAACATTTTGAAACAGAGAACAACTCTTATTTGACGGCTGCAGTTTGATTTCCCTGTTAATCACTTTTCTGTTTTGTTGTTGAACTGATTTGAATTTGTAAAAATAGTGATGTTTGCTTTTCCGGTTTACTATGTTTTGATGAACGAAATGAAACAAGAAGATATACATACATACATACATACATACATACATACATATATATATATATATAGAAGAAAGACTTTGCACAGGGGAGGCTTTACTGGTACAGTTTTTTCCTCTTCTTTGTTTTTTTTGTTATTTGATTAGATTTTCTTCTTGCCTCCATCTTTGACCAGAGATTTTTTTCTTTTGGAGGCTGAAATGATTTGTTTTTGTTTGTGCTGAGATGATAGCATTTAATGCAATTGTTTCCATTTCTGTTTACATGCATTATCTCATTTGATTTTTTTTGTATGTAGATATTTTGTTTTATCTTCTTGCTTGCACTTGTTAATATCATTCTTCATATATCTTACCTTTGTCATAATTAGCATTTTTATGTTAAAGACCTCTATGTAAATAAATTTAAAATTTATGGTTTAAACCTTGTTTACAAATTAATTTATAACTTTGTTTTTTAAACCCTCATTTCATTTTAATTTATTTCTTTCTCAAAAATAAAACTAAATGACACTTGTCCAATTCAAATAAAAAAAATCATTACATTTGTTAAACAGCTTATTATTTGAACTACTCTTGTTAAATTTCTTGTTACATGTTTAACACCTGTATTTCTCATGAATTAAAATCTTTTAAATAAATTTTATATTACATTTTTCTTATTTTATAAATACATCTTCTTAATCATTATTATATACATATTATTTAAAAGAAAATGCTTTTAAAACTAACTACCCTTAAATTAATTTACATAAATAATAGTTTGAAACCCAAATCATTTTTCTAAGTCATTTATTTAAATTTTAAATTCAAATACAAATTCAGTGTTCAAATTCAAATTCTAAAGTCAAATTAAAATTTACTCACATATACATACACATATATATTTCAAATTCTAATTTATTCCAAAATTTATTCCAAAATTTACATTAACTATTAATTTAAATTTAATTCAAAATTGGGATCGTTACATGATGTCTATAACAAATTGTGAATTTGTAAATTAATACGAGTTACCTCGGGTTTTATTTAAGTTGTATGCTTTGTATTCCATGTTAATTGGGTTTACTCACGCTGGTTTCCAGCCTGACCCGGGTGTTACTTTGATGTAATGCTCGGATCAGATCAAGTATTACAGATTTTCAGGTAAGGATGTTCTGGAGCTCAGGAGACAAGCTGGATGGCGAGAACGTATGGAGTGTTTCCGCTGTATTATATTGCTGTATATCTGAGACATGATGATTGTGTATATCCAGTGTATGTATATATGTGTAACTCTGATGTATTATAAATGTATTTGACAGATACATAATTCTTTTGTAAACTGTTATTATTTGATATTATATTTACGTCCGCTGTGAATGTGAGAATCTTTGTGGTGTTTCTTCTTCTTCTTCGTCTTCTATCTCTTTCTTCTTTCCCTAACTATCTGGAGTTTTCAAGATCGAAAATTTTGGGTCATTACATCGTCGAACCTTACAACCCGGAAATGGTCGAAACAAGTAGGATGCGGCAAGGTTACGGGGGTCGCGCCCCTTATGGTATGTGCATTTCCTTATGAATAAAAAGTGGTATCATGATATGGAGCCTAAATATTTAACTTATGTGGTTGTTGGAATTTGTTGATTTTGAGGATCCTCGAATAAAGGTCGGTGACGACCGGGGGATGGCATACTCGTGTCAGTAGTTACCTAGTTACAGAGGTAACCCGACCTTGAGTTGGCAGAGAGCCGATTAGATTCTTGGGGCGTCCCTACAGAGGCGTACCCATTCCGAAAGGAAGTTCCTTAGCCTTGACCATTTTTTGGAAATCCAATCACCCAATACGCGCCCTTTACGATTGCAGTTCTATAACCTGCCACCTCAGGTGGTAGCTATAGCAAGCATAATATAATGGTAACTATGCCGGCTAAGATTAATATTATACTTTCAAAATATTTTTAGCACTATGAATTAATAATAATAACATCAAAAGGATTTTCACGCATCAAGCATGTTTGACAATCATAAGGAGAAATCTCCTCCAAGTGTGCGATTGCATTGTGTGTGTGGCGGGAGGCCTTATGGTAGTTTCATTTTCCAAAAAGCATGGCGAATTTTTTTTTTTTTTTTTTTTAAACAACTTTTATTTGCTCACACCAGTCCCATGACTGACCTGGAGTTTATTATTCCCTTTCTAAACTCTGGATGCCCACAATTTTCCAAACGGGCGGCCAAAGTCAGGTTTCCAGATAGTCAGCTAGTAGGTATAGCTTTTGGCAATCTTCGAAGTCTTTGAATTTGGCGATCGCATTGTGCACCGAACTTGCTTCACTTCAGCTTGATGGTGGTTCGAGCTTATTGGTTTTTGGAGTCTTTGGAGCTTTAGCATTGGAGATGTTATCTTTCCGCTACAGTGTTTCCCGCTGTTGTATCTATCTCTGATAATGTTAATCACTTCATTTGTATCAGATTGTTGTATCGAATTGTTGTGTATCAATAAAAAAATTCAGTCTGTTTCCGCTATGTTGTTGTCACCTAATGTTGTTATAAGCTTCGGCGAATCGGATTTCAACGTTTAAATGTGTGGCATTCGAATATGGGTGAAGTATGGATGTTGATTTTCGGATGCTAAATCTAGGTCGTTAAGTTGATAGCCAATTAACGATCCGGATTCGGCGTCCGAAAATCGACATCCATACTTCACCCGTATTCGAATGCCGCAGATTCAAATGTTGAAATCCGATTTGCCGGAACTTATAACAACTTTTGGTGATAATGACACAGCGAAAACAGAATGATTTTTTTTTGATACACAACAATCTGATACAAATGAATGATCAACATTATCAGAGATAGATACAACAGCGGCAAACACAGCAGCGGAAACATCTCCAATGCCAAAGCTCCAAAGACTCCAAAAACCAATAAGCTTAAACCACCATCAAGATGAAGTGAAGCAAGTTCGGTGCACAATGCGATCACCAAATTCAAAGACTTCGAAGATTTCCAAAAGCTACACCTACTAGTTGACTATCTGAAAACCTGACTCTGGCTGCCCATATGGAAAATTATGGACACCCAGAGTTTAGAAAGGGAACGATAAACTCCAGGTCAGTCATGGGACCGGTGTGAGCAAATAAAAATAGTTGTTCGAACAAAAACAAACAGAAGAAATAAAAAGAAATTCACCATGCTTTTTGGAAAATGAAACTACCATAAGGCCTCTCACCACACACAGAATGCAATCGCATACATGGAGGAGATTTCTCCTTATGATAGTCAAACATGCTTGATACGCGAAAATCATATTGATATTATTATTAGTACATAGTGCAGAAAACATTTCGAAAGTATAATATTAATCTTAGCCATCATAGGTACCATTATATTATGCTTGCTATAGCTACCACCTGAGGTGGTAGGTTATACACCTGCAATCGTAAAGGGTGCGTATTGGGTGATTGGATTTCCAACAAATGGTCAAGTCTAAGGAACTTCCTTTCCGAATGGGTATGCATCTTGAGGGACGCCCCAAGAACCTAACCGGCTCTCTGCCAACACAAGGCTGGGTTACCTCTGTAACCAGGTAACTACTGACATGAGTATGCCATCCCTCAGTTGTCACCGACCTTTATCCGAGGATTTTTGTTCAAGATGAATTAAACGAATATTTCAATTATAAATAAATTGAAGGAAATATTTAGTTATTTGAAATTTGAGTTCATTTAAATGATAATGGATTTATTATGGAAATATTTCAAAACTAAATAATAGAACATTGAATTGTTGAATCGTAATTACCAAACTTAGTTTTGAAATTGTTTAATACTCAAAGTTTCAAATATATTGAAATTGACGGTTTATTGAAACTGAAAGTGAGTTGAAAGTTATGAATTGAGATTTAATTTAAAGTGAATAAATTGCGTAGTCGAGGAAATTATTTTACTTTATAAAGTAATTTTAAATTCAAACTATTTTATTTTATATACTGTTTGAATATCCAAACCATTTAAGTTTTGGAAGTTATGGTTTAGAAGCTATAAAATTCGAAGTATTATGTTTTGAAAGATTATATTTCAAGCGTTTGGTTTTGAAATATTATAAATTTGAAAGTGCTATGATTTTAGGAAGGAGGATATATTTGAAATAAAAATGATATTATATTGATTTTGGTTTATAAAAATGATATCATATTGATTTGGGTTTTAAAACGGAAGTGATGTCGTATTTATATTGGTTCGAAATGGATATTAAATTATGGTTTTAAAAGTATAATTATTTTAAAATGACCGTGGTGTTATAATAACGTTTGGTTGTTAAAGAGACCGCAATCGGAAGTGGTCATACTCTCTGCCAACTTCGAAAACCACTTTAACAACTGTGTACGCGGTGGAGATTCCAGAGCGAAGTAGGATGGTGGCGACGTCCTTTGAGGTATGAACATGGACCCGACTCCCGTGAGTTGGCATAAGGTGGCTAAAAAAGGAGCGATCTCGGGCCAAGGAGGTAGCCCCTCTTATCGGACACACTCCTTCGATATTATATTCTGACTTTGAGGTTTATTTGGTGGCCACTTTTGATTTTTGATTTGGGGGTGTGGCTCGAGGTGGGCGGTAGTAGCTGCTACGCGTTACCACCAGCCCGTGTGCGTAATTGGTATATCTACCATGGCATTGCCTTGTGTGTCGTGTCACCTACCCTATCGCACCTTGTACGATTTCGGTTTTCTCCCGTCGCCCGTGGAGTATTTAGGGTAGTCTCCCGATCTGAAAATGCGCTGATACTGGATGGACTACTGGGACTATTACGTGTTAAGGTGGAAAATGTAAAGCCTTGATGCTATTTAAAAGTAAGTTTATTTTACTATAGACATTATTATAATAGCAAAATATTCCTACATAGTAAATAGTTTATCGGATCCTTAGGAGATGTGAATCTCGAGCATCTCTTGAGTTACTACACTCACGTTTGACACTAGATATGAGATGTTAAATCCCGTAAACATCTCTGATGTCGTTCCACTCATATTATTTACCGTTGATTTAACTTACATAAGATCTTTTAGTTCTGACTCGAGTGTTTTATCTTTTCAATTCGCTCGGGTCAGCCTGAGCATTTCAGGATTTGAAGACTTTATTTCTGGAGGACGAAGACGAAGATTGTATTACTATTATTTATTATATCATTCCACTACATTTATGCTATTCCGCTGCATTATTATTTATTACTCTCTGATATGTGTTGTAAAAGTATAATCAAATGTTTTGCAAAACAGCTTCATGAACTATTTATTTGATTATTATATTTTGTCATTCCGCTGTTTTGTTTTTTTTTCTTTCTCTGCTTTTTCTTATTCACCCCAATAACAATCCGCCCTTCTGTATGGTTTAAGTCTGACGTGTGTGGTTTATCATCGTTTAAAGCGTAAAAAAGGCGCGATGTTACAATTTTGGTATCAGAGCTTTGGTTTAGCGATAAACCTTAGCTTTATGGGGTCCTACTCTTTATTAATAGGGTAGTAATACCCTATGACGAGTCACTGAGAGTGTGTGTGCATATATATATATATATATATATATATATATATATATATATATATATATATATGATAGTGTATTTGTTAGTGTTATAAAAGGGTTTTGATATTGTGTTAATTTGTTCAACTTTGTATTTATTAATTCTGGTTGGTGCATAGGACGCTATGACATCAATTGGGATTTCTAAACACTTAATAGGATAGACCGACACAATATTGTTTTGAATATAGGTGAATGAAATAATTTCACCTATTATATTTTCTATATATAAATTAAATTTTATAAATGATATATAATTGGTCGCAATATATTGGTTATTAGGCAACGAAATTTATAAATAATAGTTGAAATGAGATTGAGAATTTAATAAATGAAAATTGGGAATTTAGAACTTAAGTCCTGGGGTTTTGAAAATTTATTTCAAATTATTTTGGGATATAATAATATTATTTAGAAGTATCTTCTGATACAAATATATCAATACGATTTGAAAGAATTGTTTTAAAGAAATTTTAGAAGAAATAAGTTCTGTACTCCTCTCTCTGTTGTTGGAAAATAATTTCGGTGATGAGTGCATGCATCATCGACATTCATTTTCGAGTTTCGAAGTGGGAAGGCCACTGTAGTAGTTTTACTGCAGATTTATTTCGATAAACAACTATAAATTTAAATTTATTTTATGTATAATTGGATATATAAATTGTAAATGTATACATCTATCTATTATTTTTCAATGATTTGAGATTTAACCCGGTATTTAGTTCTTAATTTTTCGTTAATTAATAGTTTCAATTATTGTAGTGAAATGGAATATAACTAATTAACAATTGGAACCTTTAGTTAAAATAAGAGATTAAATGCTAGGTTATAAATGAAATTCCAGAAAGTTGAAATATGTAAACTATAAAAACAAAAGATATGATTATTGAACATCAAGTTAATTAAAATGAAATAAGTTAAACTTGTGTAATGTTCAATACATTCTTTAACATATATATATATATATATATATATATATATATAACTTACCAAAATATTTAAAAGTTGAAATGTTAATAAGGAAATGTAATAGAATATTATACAAGTAATAAACGTGAGATAATGAAAATAATTAATGAAACTCTTTTATAAATAAGAATTTGATGTTGAAATTGTTATAAACTTTAGTTATAACTGAAATGTTCCGGTAATAAAATAGAATAGAAACGAAAGTAATATAAATAAATGGTTATAAACTTAAGTAAATAAATTGATATGATAAGAAATTGAATTAAACATGAATACTATAAATAGATGAATGTAAGTAAATGAAACTGTAAGGAATAAAATGTAAATAAAAAGATAAATCATTATATGAATGAAAATGGAATGAAATAATAAATATTGTGTAATGAAATTAATAAGAACGAACTAAATTTATTGTTTGAAATTGTTGTTTGTTTTGGTTTATGAGTTATTTGGGTAAAAGATACTTTTAATTGCTTAGATGTATGAATAATCTATTGAGTTTATCTAAGATAGTTGAGTAAATGGAATACTTCATAGTTATTTGTCATTCTATGTGATTTAAAGTGTCTTAACCCGAACAAACTAATTGTTTGTCTTGCTTGAATGATTGATTTGTATATGACGTGCATGATGTTGGTTGCGAATGATTGTTGTTTATTTGATTCATTGGTTAATGGTTGAAACAACTTAAATATTTCATTTTATGAAATTATTAACCTTTTAGATTATATAAGTGAAATGCAGGTTATAGAAGCAACTGCTACTGCTTTTGGTTTCATAATTAAGCGTAATTGCCTGACAAATTGGTACGTTTTCGGGTTACGGTTTTATAGCGCTGTTGTATTGTTTTCCCCGTGTTGGGATATATATTATTTTGGAAAATATATGTTGTATATTGTTGTATTTGATATTATAATTTCTCTCGAGTCTCTCCGTACAAAGGAAGCTCTGTCGAAATTTTCCGTAAATTTTGGACTTAGAAAATTTTTGAAATGTTTTCCAAACTTTATTAATTTGAGTATAAAAGATTTATTGGTTATAAATTGGTATATTATATTTAAATTAATTAAATTTGTAAATTTATTTGTTTATAAAGTTAATTTTTTGAATAAGATGTATTGTTCACTCAAATCCTTCCTCCCCCACTTTTTCCTTTTCGAGGACAAAAAGTTTTGAGTGGGGGAGAGTGTAACAACCCATAAATTTTCGATAAAAATTTGTAAAGTAATAATGAAATAGTAACTATACTGAAAGTTGATAATGTTAATTTATGTTAATTGCTAAAAATTCGAATGAAATTCCAATCAATTGAAGTGATATAAAATGTTATGCTTGGTTATCAATTGAATGTTCGAAAACAAATGGGAATATTTAATTAAGTGATGAAATAATATATAGTTAATGATGATTGAATGAAATTTGTGTTATGTAAACAATTGTAATAATGGTTGGGGATAATAACTTATAAGTGTGATTGAAAGTAATGGTAACAAATATTCTATGTTACCTATTTATTAAGCCTGTTAATTCAAATTTGGTAAAAATTGCAATAAATCTAAATTAAATATTTTGTTAATGTAAATTTAGTTAATAATGGAAAATAACATTAACTTTATTCATAATATGACAAATTGGTTGAATAAGAGGAGTGGAAATCAAGATTTATTAATTCATTGGAACTTAAATTTTTATAATTGGATTTACTACAATTAAATGAATTAAATAATTAAATATTACGTAAATGGAAATTAAGATGAAATGGGGAAATATTACTATACTAAGATGTAAACCAATGTTAGTTATATCCTTATTGGGATAAAAGACTTGAATAACAAGTTAAAAAAATTAATAAATGGATTTTGGAAATTTTAATTTATAATTTTCTGAATTTAAGTAATAAGGTTAACACTAAAACTGATGGATTTATCAACTTCAATTTGACATCTAAATTTGTTTAAATTTTTGAAATTGTTCTAGAAATCAAAAATGATATTATTTATTAATTATGGAATTGGAATTTAAGATTTGATTTTATTAATTTGATATTTATTTAATTAATTAGCTGGAAAATAGCCATTTTGGCCACTGACTCGGATTTCGAAGAAACTAGTTTCATCGGATCCGTAACGGTGAATTATTGTAGGATTTCAAGTTTCATAACAATCGGGCTTGGCGTTTGATTGTATGGGCTTGAAACGCCTAGAGATCGATTTAATTAAAATCAATTGAAATCAATTTGAAATAACTTGATTTGACCATAACTTCTTCATACGATGGAATTTGGAATTGAAACCTGTTATATCGCATTTAAAATATTTAAAAACATCTATTTTGATATATGGGTTGACCCAATTTCGTCCGGAGTCAGAACGGGCTTTTTGGGCCATTTACCATTCAACAATCCAAACCATTCGTATCCGTTCTTTTATTTTCAACCCTACCTATATATACCCTGTTATAAACCCTAATTCATTTCTTATTCCTCATTTTTGTATGTACAATTCTATTTTCTCCTCTTTATTTCAAAGGCAGACAAACCAAAATTCCATTTACAATATTAAATCAGTTTCAAAGCCAAAAATTCAAACTCCACAAACAATATCAAATTATATATCGTCGGAAAGCTCTCGAAGAGCGCATCTCAATTCTGTGATCCGTTTTTCAATTCGATGCACTATTTAGCCAGAAATCGAAGAAGCATTTTCGGCCGTTCATCACGCGTTGATGAACTTCGTCTGATCGTTCGATCGAGGGTAGGGTCGTGAAGAGGTGACGGAGTGCTGCTCATCGGAGTTGTTAATTCGTCGAATTAACGGCTAGATTGGGGGGATTAATTCATTTAGGGTTGGAGCAAAGGTGGCGGCTGCTGTAAATGGAGGGGTCGATCGGCTTCGGGGACGGCCGCGTAGGTGGAGGCGAGCCTAGGAAGAGGTGCGGCGGCCTATGGCGTGGGCGTCGATGTCTCGGTCGGCCGCGTGTGTCAGAAGAGGTGGTGGCAACTCGTGCATATTAGGGATCGGTTCATCTGATAGCTCGCGTGAAGAAGGGTGCTGACGTGTTTGACTTGGTAATCTTTTGTTTTTTATTACTTTATTAATTTCAATTTCAACTTGTTCTAACTAGCATAACTTTCACGTATGAGGTCCGTTTCACGCGTGGTTTTCTCCACTAGGTTCGTATTGGAATTTCGGACATGTTGGCACTGGTTAGGACGAATTCTGAGACTATCCAAATTTTTGGTTTAAATTGGATTTAAATTCAATTTAAATTCAAAAATGAGTGTTTTAACCCACTCACAACTTCTAAAATTTCTTATGTGTGTTAAACTAATTTCTTATGTGATTGAAAATTTATTTAGGACTGTTTGGCATATTTTATCAGTTAAATTGAATTTATTGAATTAAATTGTTATTTGATTTATTTTTGCATATAAACTGCCAGTTCAATTGTTATTTAATTTATTATTGAATATAAACTGCCAATAAACGCCAGTTATTTATTTTCCGTTATATATTGATGTTATTAATTGAACTGGATGATGATTGTGATAAATGGTTGATAATTGATATTTGATGAATGGATGTTGTATTTTATATTGTTATAAACTGCAAGTTGTTATGCATTTTATTTCATTTGTGATTACGGTTTGAAATGATATATAACCGTATTTTTATTTTAAATTACTGATTGAAATGATAAATATCTGTATCACTTGACCATAGGATAGAAAATTATATAAAGACACCGTTGGTCTATATATATAAATATTTTGAAAATGATTTCTATGGTTTTGGATAGAAATGTACGGTTTAATGAATATTGATTTTTTGATATTATATAAATATTATTTTATATATAGTTAAATTCTTTCATTTAAGCTATGTATAAATTTGTTTAATATAAATAAGTTTAATAATGGAGTTTGATTTTATTAAAATAAACTATGGTTAAGTATTTAAATCATACTTTAATGTAGAGGTTATAATGATTTAATTAAATTAAGGTTGGAAGGAAATTGGAAATTTATTTGAAATTGAGCTTATTTAAGAATTAAACTCAACAAGTTGATGTAAAATTTATTAAATTTGAAATTTTAAAAGGTATGATTTTTATAACTGGATTTCTGTTCAAGATGAATTAAACAAATATTTCAAGTATAAATAAATTGAACGAAATATTTAGTTATTTGAAATTTGAGTTTTTTTTAAATGATAATGGATTTATTATGCAAATATTTCAAAACTAAATAATAGAACATTGAATTGTTGAATCGTTATTACCAACCTTAGTTTTGAAATTGTTTAATACTCAAAGTTTAAAATATATTGAAATTGAAATGGT
This sequence comes from Allium cepa, assembly GCA_030765085.1. Lineage (NCBI taxonomy): Eukaryota > Viridiplantae > Streptophyta > Magnoliopsida > Asparagales > Amaryllidaceae > Allium > Allium cepa. The sequence continues at coordinate 464,149,470 of CM060931.1, read as the reverse complement.
TTGTTGAAACTGAAAGATAGTTGAAAGTTATGAATTGAGATTTAATTTAAAGTGAATAAATTGTGACGTCGAGGAAATTATTTTACTTCATAAAGTAATTTTAAATTCAAATTATTTTATTTTATTTACTGTTTGAATATCCAAACCATTTAAGTTTTGGAAGTTATGGTTTAGAAGCTATGAAATTCGAAGTATTATGTTTTGAAAGGTTATATTTCAAGCGTTTGGTTTCGAAATATCATAAATTTGAAAGTGCTATGATTTTGAAAAGGAGGATATATTTGAAATAAAAATGATATTATATTGATTTGGGTTTATAAAAATGATATCATATTGATTTGGGTTTTAAAACGGAAATGATGTCGTATTTATATGGGTTTGAAATGGATATTAAATTTTGGCTTTGAAAGTATAATTATTTTGAAATGACAGCGGTGTTATAGTAACATTTAGTTGTTAAAGAGACCGGGATCGGAAGTTGTCATACTCTCTGTCAACTTTGAAAACTAATTTAACAACCATGTATGCGGTGGAGATTCCAGAATGAAGTAGGATGTTGGCAATGTCCTTTGAGGTATGAACATGGACCCAACTCCCGTGAGTTGGCATAAGGTGCTAAAACAAGAGCGATCTCGGGGCAAGGAGGTAGCCCCTCTTATCGGACACACTCCTTCGATATTATATTCTGACTTTGAGGTTTATTTGGTGGCAACTTTTGATTTTTGATTTGGGGGTGTGGGTCGAGGTGGGCGGTAGTAGCTGCTACGCGTTACCACCAGCCCGTGTGTGTAATTGGTATATCTACCCTGGCATTGCCTTGTGTGCCGTGTCACCTACCCTATCGCACCTTGTACGAGTTTGGTTTTCTCCCGTCGTCCGTGGAGTATTTAGGGTAGTCTCCTAATTTGGAAATGCGCCGATACTGGACGGACTACTGGGACTATTACGTGTTAAGGTGGAAAATGTAAAGCCTTAACGCTATTTAAAAGTAAGTTTATTTTGCTATAGACATTATTATAATAGTGAAATATTACTGCATAGAAAATAGTTTAAGGGATCCTTAGGACATGTGAATCCTGAGCATCTCTTGAGTTACTGCACTCATGATAGACATTGGATAGGAGATGTTAAATCCCATAAACATCTCTGATGTCGTTCCACTCATATTATTTACCGTTGATTTAACTTACATAAGGTCTTTTAGTTCTGACTCGTGTGTTTTGTCTTTTCAATTCGCTCGGGTCAGCCTGAGCATTTCAGGATTTGAAGACTTTATTTCTGGAAGACGAAGTCGAAGATTGTATTACTATTATTTATTATATCATTCCACTACATTTATACTGTTCCGCTGCATTATTATTTATTATTCTCTAGTACGTGTAACTCTGATGTGTGTTGTAAAAGTATAATCGAATGTTTTGTAAAACAGCTTCATGAACTATTTATTTGATTATTATATTTTGTCGTTCCGCTGCAAGATTCTGTTTTATTTTTTTTCTCTGCTTTTTCTTATTCACCCCAATAACAATCCGCCCTTCTGTATAGTTTAAGTCTGACGTGTGTGGTTTATCATCGATTTAAAGCGTATAAAAAGGCGGGATGTTACACTGTTTTTTAGGGTCCAAATTCACTATACAAATGGTTAGTTATGCCCTTCGGACTAACCAATGCCCCTGCATATTTCGTAGACCTAATAATCCAAGTATAATTCGTGAAGCATTGAATAAGTTGATCTCGTATTTAATGATGATATTCTGATTTGGTAAGCCAAATATAGAATAGATATTTCAGCTTGATCTGGAAAGCTATCTCTCTGTGTGTTTATCTGTTCTTGTTCATCTCCCCGTCTAGCGAATTTCGGGGATGAAATTTTCTTAAGGGAGGGAATCTGTAACGATCTCGTTTTTAAGCCAAATTTAAATTGGTAATTAATACAAATTTTTGGATTAAATTGTGAATTAATTTGAAATTTTTCCAAATTAAATAAGATATTTGTTTGTTTATTTATATATATGTATATAAATTGATTATAAATTGAATTGTGGGTTTGAAATTCAAAAATAAATATTTTATAAATAAATTGGATTTAAAACTCTAAATTTTAAAATAAATAAATTTTGTTTTGTAATTATAATATGTATATATATATTGTGATTTGAAAGTTATATTTTGAATTTGATATAAATAATTTTCAAAAAATTGTTTAAAGTTAAATTCTATATTTTAAAAAACTAAAATATAATATATATATATATATATATATATGTGTGTGTGTGTGTGTTTATTAATGTATAATTTGTTTTAAAATCATTTTCTTAAGTTAATATAAATATAAAAGGAAATGTATATAGGTAAATATTCATTTAATTAAAGGTATAATAGCTTTAATTAAAATAGAGTTTAAAATACTTTCTTTTTAAAATTATACATGTATTATATTTAGCTTGTATATATAAATATAAATAGAAAATTAAATAAAACTATATTTAAACATTTGTACATGTAAATAAAGACAAGTGTAGGCATATTAAAAATAAAATTAAACAAGTGTAACAATACTAAAATACCATTCAACCAATGTAAGAAATGTATGCCATGCTTAAACAAGTTTCACTTATTTCTTTTGTTTTAAAATTAATAAATAAAAGGAAATCAAAGTTGTATATATATACATCCACTCTCCTACAATCCATTTTCTTTCATTTAAATTCTATCAAAAGTAAAACTGAGAAGAAATTCAAACAAGAAAAAATGAAAACAAAAGTAAACAATTCTTCCAATTTTTAAACTGAAAACAAGATCAATTCCTAGTTTTTCAAAATCAGGAGCAAAGCATAACCAAACTCTCAGTTTTTCAAATTCAACATACAACTTCCAGTTTTTGGTTTCCAGATCAAAGCATTACCAGGGCATTTCCAGTTTCAAGGTTGTAAATTCATTAGTAATCAAGCAAATCATTCTTAAAAGATCAAGCAAGATCCCTATACAAACATATCAGATCATCTCAAACCATTTCAGTTTTCAAGTCAAATTCATTTCCAGGTTTCTCAAAATACTCTGGCTTCTCTGGTTCATGTTCCAGGTGAGCAAACTACATTTTAAAATTTTAAATCTGTACAATCTTGATCTACATTTGATAATCTTAGAAGTGTGGAAGTAAAATATGTCTGTATGTGTATATATATATCTATGAATGGTGTGCATGCCTGTATATGTATATATATGGCTCTGTTTAGTGTAACGGGTCTACAAATTCGAGAAAAAAATTCATATCTTCTTATTTAAACTAGTTCAAGTTATGATTCCTGAAAAGAAAATGTTTATAATAATGTAAAGTCATTTTTTAAAATAGATTCGAGTAAAAATTATTAGTAATTACTTTGAAATATAAAAATTACAATGGAAACTTTTAAATCAGGAAAAAACAATGATTTTAATTTAATGATTTGACTTCATAATCTGATTCGTATTGGCAAATGATGAATTTAGACATAGAAATCACAATTTTTAGCATTGTGAATTAGGAGAATTCTCGAGATGATCAGATTTTGGGTTTTCATCAAATTCCGATGATCGGTGGAGAAGTGGGTCTCGTGATCTTGCCTGCAGGTGGCTAGTGAGTCAGGGTTCAAGGGAAAAATGCGTAGAGGATTTTTAGGTGCTGGCGGTGGTGTATCGACGTCGAACTAGGGTTTAGTAACCTGTTTGGTCGAGGGGATTATCGAGGCTTGTTCGCCATCGTTGGTGTATTAGGGGCGAACGGACCAAGGGGAAACGACCCGTGGGTCTGTGATGCATCTTTGGCGTGGATGGCGGGATTTCTAGTGATCGGAGGCGATGGTGTGTAGCGTTTTAGTTGATCAGGTTTAGATTTCAATTGGGTCGAGTTGCTCGATTTCGGTTTCCAGGCGAATCAATGGGATCTGGGTGGTCAAGATGTAAGGGGTGGTCGTTGGTGACCTGTTGACGTCGGCAAGGCTGGACGGAACGACGGCGAACTCATGTGCACGTGCACGAATTACCAATTGTGTCGTATGGTCTTTGTGCTGGGTGGTCTCGAAGTTGATATCGGGGAATTGTGGTGATAGCTCGAGTTCATTTCCGGGTTGTTTACGTGTGTTTTACTGAGGATTTTAAATGTTAATTGTGGCAAAGTATTAAAAGAAGAAGATGGAAATTTTCTCGGGGATTTACACGTGGGTTTTGGGTTTTGGCTCGGGTTAACACTCGAGTTGGTCTCGAGGTCAAATTTTTTAACAATTTTGAAATATAAATAAAACAAGTTTTTTTTCAAGTTTCAAACTATTTTCTCTATATAATATTGTTTTTAATTTTTTTTGATTAAAGAATAGTGGTATAATTTATTAACTTAAATTAATTAAGTTAATTTTTAAAGTTTATTTAAAATTAAATTTAAATGGTGTAATTAATTAGTTAATTATGAAAGAGAAAAGGTTTTTGATTATTAATTAACTTTAAGGTCATAAGTTAATTCATATGTTAATGATAAATTATTTCAGAGGTTTATTAAATATAATTTAATAATGTGACTGAGTGATTAATAAAGATAAATGATTTATCTTTTATAATTTAATGAATGTCATTAATTAAAGGTTTATTAATGTAATTACTTGAGGGTAAATTACTTAATGTAATTAAAAAAGATTATTACTTAATGTAATTAAGGGATAATTACTTGGTGTAATTACATTAAAAGATAATCAATTAATCAATGCAAGTAATTAAGGGTAACTAATTACTTAAAGGATTATTATTTAATGTAAGTAATTAAAAGATAATTTGTAATTAAAGGTTAATTACCTTAATGTAATTAAAGGTTGATTAATTAATATATGTAACTAAAGGGTAATTACTTAATGAAAATTAAAGGTTAATTAATTATTGATTAAAGGTTAGATAATTATTAATTAAAGGATAAATAATTATTGATTAAAGGATTAATTAATTAATGAATAAGGTTTAATTATTTATTAATTAAAGGTTAATTAATGAATAATTAAAGGTTAATTCAAAGGTTAATTACTTAATGAAAGTAATCAAGGATAATTGATTAATGATTTAAGGTTAGTTAATCAAGTAATTTAAAAAAATTATTACTTAATGAAAGTAATTAAAAGATAATTAATGATTAAAGGTGAATTAATTAATAATTAAAGGTAAATTAATTTATGATTGAAAGATAATTACTTAATGTAATTAATTAAGAGTTAATTAATTATGTGATTAACTTAAGGTTAATTTATTTATGTGATTAGTTAAGGGATAATGAATTAATTATGGATAACTAGTTAAGATGGGTAATTAAGGATGATTAATTAATTTCATTAATTAAAATAATAACAAATGATTTGTAATTAATTAATGTAACCAGGTTTAGTAATTTATTCATAAGTAATTAATCTGGTTGAAATTATTTATAATTCGGTGATTTATTAATCTTACTTATGGACGATTGAATTTTATTGAATGCCTTGAATTGTTTGACGTCTCTAATGTGTGATGTTCTGTGATATGAACTCTGTGGACTGTCTTGTGAACTGTAATTTATTTATCTGTGATGAGTTTATTTGTTTATCTATAAATGAAAGATGAGTGTTATAGGATTATAACGCTTATCTTTGTGCTTGAATTTATGATGATTGATATTTCATTGTTGCCTGTGAAACCCCTGGACTACACTCAACACACATACAAATATAGATTTCACAGAAAATTGGTTAAGTCATAGGTATTTTGAATTTAAATGTTATTTTGTTTAAAAGATGAACTTTGAATCCAAAATGGTTTGGAAGTGATTAGGGTTAAAAATGATAAACTTTTGAAAAGGGAATTTTGGAATTAAAATTATTTTGAATATAATATGTCTTGTTTAAATTTTGAAATTATTTTGAAAACTATGGTTTGAAAGTGTTATACAAGTTATCCAATATATATATATATATATATATATATATATATATGGATTTTAAACCATTTTTAAAGTATTGAATTATTTTGGAATTTGAATTAAATTCAAATAGAACTTGCCGAGAATACGGCATTTCGCTAATTTTCCAATGTATACTTTAAAAGGCTATAACTTGTACATATTTAATCGGATTTTTCCGAAACAAAAGACCTTTGTTTTAAAATGATAACAGATTTCACATAAAGAAAGGATTTCCAGTTTTTGTTGAAAGGATTTCAAGCTATGGGTGAACCAAATTGAAAATAGTTTTGAAAACTATGAATAAATCTTTGTTAAAGACTTGGTGAACATTGTTTCAAATCGAAAAGGATCTTAAAGGTTGAATCTTTTTTTTTAAAGATTAAAAGTGGAAATTTGTTTAAACCATTCAAAAGGAAAGGTTTTGGGAAACAAGTGTTGAAAAGTTGTGACTTAACTAAGATTCCAATATATCCATATGTTTTTAAAATAAGCGCTCATTATTCGATTTAGCCGGGAGCAGACTTTATGTCATAAAACCCATTCTGAATTAATGATATGACGAAATGGATAGCAATTGAAGACGGTGGTGAAGACCGAGTATTTTTTAGAACGAAAGGATTACCTGTCGAATTTCTCTGCACTGAGTTGCTTCATTATAGAGATCTCCATATGCGATGGGGAGTCTGATCGGGATTGTGGATACCCGGATTTGCAAGGGCTTCTTTCGAAGTTCCTTTGGTTCCATTCAGACCCAGGATGGACTTGTATGGACATATGTCTACCGTTACACTTTGAGGTGCAAAGCTAGTTTCTATCAAATACATTTCTGTTTGGTGGCGGAGAAATTTTTTTCTCTTAGCTTAACACCCTTCTCTAAGACGTATAAGCTCAGAGGTTATGTAGTTGATGGTTACTAGTGATGTATTCCCAATTTGGTAATGTGGCATGCTAAGTGCTGATCATTTGTTGATCAAAGCATGGCTTTTGTGAAAAGCGTAGCTTCGTGGGACGAGACTTCGTCTGTGATGACCCAAAATTTTGGACAATTTAAATTGGATATTTAATTGATTTTAAATATTTAAAAGTTAATTTTTAACTTGAATTCAAATATTATTATTATTTAGCAATTAATTTATTGGATTTAATAAATTGGAATTCGGTAAATTGTTGAATCTGAAATTCTAAACCTGTTTAAAATAACTTAACGGCTTGTAAAATTTATATTGATAATACTGAAGATAGTGAAAGTGTTAAAATTGAATTTGGAAGCGTTTTGTTCAGTTTTGAAATTATGTCGTTTAAATTGATATTTAAAAATAGCCTTCTGGGGCACAGTCTCGGAATTCGACGAAGCTAGTTCCATTGGATCCGTAATAGTTAGTTATTATCGGATTTTGAATTTTGTAGCAATCGGAGTTGTCGTTTGACCCTGGCAGCTCAAAATGCTAAAGAAACTATTTTAATCGATTTAATTTAAAATTGATCGTTTATTTCTGTAACTTGCGCATATGATCGAATTAGCCTCCGAAACACGTTCCATTGTGTTCGGAATGCGGGTAAAACCTTATAAACACCTAGCGGCATGCCTCGATAGGGCATCGGAATTTTAAGTCGCAGTAAATAAGATATTTATAATTAAAAAAATATTTTAACCTGTCATCAATCGGGGCTTACCTTCCCAATACGCCTCCCTCAACTTTATATCACGTATCTTTCTTCCTTCCCTTCATTCCCAGTTCTAAATCGAGATCTTCCCCTTCTGAAAAAAACAAATATGAAGTTCATCTCAAAACTAAAATTTGAAGCAGTTCGATTTCTTTTAAAGTGGAAAATGAAACACCTCGTTCCTCAAATCAAAGTCGTTCCCGTTCAAAAATAATAATAAAATGAAGCCGCGTTTTGAATCGAGATGGCAATGTTTGACGTGGGTTTAGTCGTGATCATTTAGGGTTTAGATTTTAGCCCGACGCCGCGCGCGAGGAGCGGTAGCACGATCAAGTCACGAGCTCAAGCAGGGTGGCGCTTCAATCTATTCACGATGAAGTCGCAATGTCCTTGCGACTTCGAGGCGGTGGCGCCGAGCTCGGCGAAGTCGTTGGCAATGGCAGCGCGTGTCTCAGCAAGGTGGTTCGGTGCTGCAAATTTCGTGACGGTGACTGGGGTTCGTATTGGGTGCGTAGGCAAGAGCAAGCTCGAGTTAGGGTTTGGGTTCGTATAGGCATTAAGGTATTATTGTTTTTTTTATAAAACTGAATATTCGTTTACATGTTAGAAAGGAATTTGGAATTTAAAGTAAAGTTTTTATAAATAAAATATGAGAGTTATATAAATTAGATTTTTATCTATATAGTTTTTTTCCCCACAAATATATATAATTTTCAACGAAATAAATTAAATATACATATACACATTTCGAATCTACTAGTTTATTTTATAAATATGTATTTAGGATGATTAATTTATTTTATAAACCTATTTAGCTATTTAGTTTCTAAAGACAATTTATTTAAAGGGAAATTAGTTTAAAATCTAACTATTAGTTTAAAATCTAGTTATTAGCTTAGATTAAATAAATAAATAAATAAATAGTAATAAATTGTTCGATCAATTCAAATATTAAAAAACCTTATAATGTTTACACAAGGTCTGAAACGTGAAGGAAACAAGCCCGTTTGGATTGGATTGCAAATAAAATCAAAGGTGAGTAAATCTCACTCATCTGGATTATTTAAATTTAAATGGTTGAATTTAAATAATTGGTTGAATGATTGAATTGATTTGATGTTGTATATTATATAGTATATATTGGAGTGATTGATTTCCCGCATTATATAGCGGATGAGACCCTATGCGCCGCATAATAGCAGATGATATTATATAAATCCCATATACCGTGATATTCCACCTCGAAGTGGAACTGGTATTGTGCTAACGTTTGTGGATGCAGGGAAACAGGTTGGAGGGATCCAACTAGATTCCTCAAAATTATTTAGATTGTTTAATATTCTGTATTATGAATGTTTGATATGCTGTGATGAATTATATTGATAATTGGGATATTGATTACCATGGTTTGATTGAATATTCCGGTACACTGAGTTATCAAATTATATAGAAATTGATATTTGAAAAGAAATATAAGAGTAAAATTTGGAAGTGAAATAATTATAGAATAAAAATAAGAATGAATTGGAGAGAAGTAAAAGTGATTTTTAAAAACTGAAGTTAAATGGTAAAGTAGAGATTTAAAACAAGTTTTAAATCAAAGTTAAATCTGGAATTCAAGTTAGTGGATCTCAGTTTTTAAACAAATAAAGTTTCTTAAATTTAAATCATTTTAACAACTTGAATGTTAAAGTGCATTTTTAAATTGATTTGATTTTAAAAATGAATTTGGTTTTAAATTCCTTTAAACTTCTTTTATAAAATGAGTAATTAATTTATTAAATGAGGTAAATAAAAGGGTAGTTAATTACTGGTTGAGATTAATCAAGAGTGATTAATATTTGTGGTTTAATTAATGATTAATTACTTAATGTAATTAATTTAGATTAGGGTAAATTAAAATGTAATTAGAAATCATTAATTTATATAATTAATGATGTGGTTAAAGGTTGATTAACTAAGATTGATTAATCAAAAATAAGTGATTTATGAGAAATTAATTAATTAAGGATTAATGTAATTAATTATAGTTAATTAATTTGAGAAGAAATTAAAGATTAATTACTGTTTTTGGTTAAGAATAATTAATTTGTGTAATTAATTAAAGATAATTACTTGCATGTAATTGAAGGATAGTAAATCTAGGGTGATTAATTAAGATGGATAATTAAGGAATGATTAGTTACTTGATTTGAAATTAATTAATGTCAAGTGAAGGAATCTAAGTGATTTAGGTTAGTAATTCAATTAGAAGTGATTAAATTTATTTTGGAAGTGATCAAGTTGCTTATGGATGATTGAATGGTATTGGATGCCTTGAATGAGTTGATATCTCTGATATGAAATGATTTGTAGTATCATATGTTTGGGAGGACATGATATTGTGGTTATCTATCAATGACGAATTGTTGTGTAAAGGGACATCCTGTATTTAAAGTTTGAAGTGTATTTCATTTGGATAACTTAGGTTAGGATGACATGAGACTCGAAGAGACCGGGGTCGGGTATTAGAAAATACCCGAAACCACTTTGAATTTTTATAAGATTGATATATGAAATCAATAGGCTGGAATGAAATGATTTAAGTGAATTGGACTATTTAATCTAAATTTTGGTACTTAGAAAATTGATGTGTGAGATAAGTGATGTGTCACGTTCCAAAATTTCATCGTTCGAAAATCAACACCCGTACTCCACTTGTACTTGAATGCCGCAGATCCAAACGTCGAAATTTGACTCGTGCTGGAGCTTATAACACATTAAGTATAACAACACAGTGGAAGAAAATGAATAATACATTTGATATACAATATTTGATACAATATTCAGATACAATGATGATACATCAGAATGATACAATAGATACCGATACTATTAGAGATATAAGAAACAGCAGCGGAAAGATAATGTCTTCAATGCCAAACTCCAAAAAACTCCATCTTCAATCCAAAGCTAGCTCGAACCATCATCACGTTCACAAAGATAAGCAAGGTCGGTCACGAATGATGAAGTGTAGAAAATGCGATCCATAAATCCAAAGGGCTTCGAAGGCTAACAAATCAATTCCTACTATTCGACTATCTGCAAACCCCAACTCTAGACTGCCCGTGTGGAAAATAGTGGGCACCCAGAGTTTGGGAAAGGAATAATAAACTCCAGGTCAGTCGTGGGACTGGTGTGAGCAAACAAAAACAGTTTTATCTTTAAAACAAACAAAAGATTTTAAAATTTGAAATCCGCAATGCTTTTTGGAAAATGAAACTACCATAAGGCCTCCCGGCACACACACAATGCAATCGCACACATGGCGGAGATTTCTCCTTATGATAATCAAATATGCTTACTATGCAAAATCTTTTTTTTAATTATTATTAGTGCATAGTGGAAAAAATTTCGAAAGTATAATATTAATCTTAGCCAGCATAGGTACCATTATACTATGCCTACTATAGCTACCGTTTTTAAATGGCAGGTTCTACAGCTAAAACCGTACAAGGCTCGTATTGGATGATGGGATTTCCAACAAATGGTCAGGCTAAGAAACTTCCTATTGCCACATGGAAACACCTCTGGAGGGACGCCTCGAGAACCTACCCGGCTCTCTGCCAACACAAGGCCGGTTACCCCCTTCCCGGGGAGTAAAACCTAAGATATACCACCCCCGGTCGTTTGCGACCTTTATCCAAGGATCCTCTACACCAACAACATCATATAGTAATAAATATACTACAGTGTCCACATGAGTAAGTATCTGGGCTCCATACCATGATACCACCCTTTTCCAGAAGGAATGGTCATACCCTAGGGGAGCTACCCCTGAAACCTTGCCGCATCTTTTCTGTTTCGACCATTACCGGTTTGTGAGGCTCGATGAGGACTCGTCCACAAAGCTATGTTTTTTCACAAAGCCATGCTTTGATCAACAACTGATCAGCAGCACTTCGTATGCCACATTACCAAATTGGAAATGTATCACTAGTAACCATCAACTACATAACCTCTTAGCTCGTACGTCTCAGAGAAGGGTGTTAAGCTAAGAGAATAAATCTCCGCCACCAAACAGAAATGTATTTCATAGAAATCGATTTTACATCTCAAAGTGTAATGTCAGACACACATCCATACAAGTCTGTTCCGGGTTCGAACAGAACCGAAGGCACTTCCGAAGAAGCCCTTGCAAATTCGGGTATTCACAATCTCGATCGGACTCCCCATCACTTAGGGAATCTCTATACCGGCACGACTCAATGCAGAGACAATCGACGGGTTATCCTTTCGTTCTCGAAAATACCCAGTCTTCACCACCGATCTTCAAATGCTATCTGTATCGTCGTATCATTATTCGGAATGGGTTATATGACACAAGGTCCTCTCCCGGCTAAACCGAATAATGAGCGCAATATTTGAAAACATATGTATATAGGATTTCAGTTAAGTCACAACTTATTATCCAAAACCTTTCTTTAAATGGTTTAAAACGAATTACCACTTCAAATCTTTTAAACAAAAAGATTCATTTCACAAAGTTTACCAGTTTTCCACAAAGGTTCATTCACGGCTTTTCAAAATAATTCCACTTCAAATTGGATTAACTTATCCAATCTTAAATTAAAGATTTAATTCATAACTTTTCAAACCATTTCCAATTCAAATCTTTTATATGAAAGCTATACTATTTAAAACTCTCTTCGATTTCAAAACAAGGTTAATAATCTTTCATATAAATTAAAGCTGATTATATTTACATAAGTTGAAGCCATTCAAGTATAAGACTTGGGTCTAAATTTAAATTCCAAAACAATATTTTTAAATGGTTAAAAACCCATATAAACACCTTTACAACTTGTATAATCTTTTTAAACCATAATTTCGAAATTATTGAATTCAATTTCAAATATTGAATTCAAATTCAAATCCAATTATTTAAATTTCAAGTTTTATTAAGTTATTTAAAACTTTTATTTTTGAAACTCATTTTCAAAAGCTTTCAATTCCAATTCCAAAACTATTTTGGATTCAAAAATTCAATCTTTAAAATCATTAAAAATCTGTGACTTAACCGACTTCCTCGTACAATCCATATTTGTGTGTGTAAGGTGTAGTCTAGGGGTTTTACATAATAGTGCAACAACATCAATCATCGTGGATTCAATCATATCAATATCGATAAGCGGTATGTTCCAATAACGCTTATCTATATACACAGATAAATAAGTTACATCACGAATGAATAAATTACATCATAGAGAAATGAATCACGTCACAGTTTACAACACAAATCGGAATAATTCATATCACAAAGCATCACATATGAGGAATATCAAACCATTCAATAGAATCCAAACATTCATAAGTAAAATTTATTAATCAACTGATTAATTTAAATCAGATTAATTCCTTATGAATAATTTACTAATCCTGGTGTAACGATCCCGAATTTTAATTAATTTTAAACTAGTAATTAATTTCATTTTTAGATAAAAAAATCGTGAAATTAATTTGTAATTGATATAAAATATCAGTTAAATTATGAATTACTGGAAAAATGTATTTAAATTTAATTAGAATTGGATGAAAAAGTTATAAAAATGTTTAAAATAAAACTACTTATGAATATTGAATATAAGTGTATAGAATAAAATATATGTTATAAATTTAATACTAGATAGTTAAACCATAAATAGAAATCAAATTTACGAATTTATGTTAATAATAAAAGTATAAAAAAATCAAACTATAGAATGATAACAAATGAAACACATATACAATAGGCAAGCTAGAAAAAGAAATAAAATTTATAAGTACATGCAAATAAATATTTGCATGTTGCCTGTAAAGTTTTGAAAAGCAAAGCTAAGGACAAAGTAGTAAAAATAACTAAAACTAAATATACATGTACATAAAGGAATAAGAAAGCAAGCTAGGCAAGTAAATTATATAAGAATGTAGCTGTAAAAGTTTTAATATGCAAGCAAAAAGAAATAAAATATATTCAATCTGTACAAACAAATATTTATAGATATGAAAGTATAAAAGAAATAAGGTAAGTATGGAGACATGTATCTTGGCATTAAATGCTAGCACAACATTTTATCTCATCAGCCACTAAAATATAGATCATATCAACCGATACAAAGAAATGCAAGGCAAAAGAAAAACATAAGTATAAGTAATAGCTTGCAAATGAAGACATGAAGGACATGGGCATTTAATGCCATTACCTCTATTACACCATATAATATGCATCAGCCGAGTTATCTTCAGCCATGACCTGATATAGTACAAAGTAACATTACCCTATTGTATAAATAAAATAATGATAGCCTGTAAACTTCTTTTCCTATATATCAAGTTTTTTTTCTTTTCATTTCAGTTCAATCATTTTATAAATCTAAGCAACCTCTAAAATGAACACCATTTCAAACTTAAACAAATTCAACCATATCATCAACAATGAACAACAAGGAGATCAAGGCTTTTACCATCAATAAAACAAGAACTAGGAAGCAAGACGAACTGTGTTCATATTGAAACTGAAAACTATTCTCTGTTCAATCTAAGTACAGGTGATTAACACTACTTTAAAACAATTTGAAAAGTATGATATGTTGTGTCTACACACACACACACACACACACACACATGTTTGTGAATATGTAGGTTGGTATTTATATTTATATGAATTCTATGTTTATACTTGAATGTTGGAAGTTCTGTGCAGGGTGATGGTTTTATTGTCCTCTGTCTGAGGTTTTGAGCATGAAAGAGTTTTTTTTTCCTCAACTTACTTGCTATTCGAACTTAAGGTGTAAACAAAAGTTGATTGTTTGATTATGAACTTAAGTTTAAAAATCAATTTAAATTAAAATAACTTGGACATATCTCTGTAAACCAAAACGACAGTGCAAGTGTATATATAAGTGAAACTCAAACTTAGTAATTCATTGATTCAGGATTAGAATTTGAATTCGTAAACTAAAACATGATTTTTACACAAAAATCAAAATTTTTAGTTTGGGATTCAAGGTGCAGTTTAAGTTTGATCGAATTAAGTGTTTTGAGTCACCTCTGGCGATCAAGTTGATCGAAAGGGCCGTGGTTGTTCATGGAGATGGAGAAGCCTACGGGGATGCATGGAAAAATGGTCGGAGTTGACAATGATGACTGAGGTGACGGCGGCGTGATTTTTTTTACTTCTAAACCTAATTTTGAGGTGGTTGGGAATTTAATCACCGCAACCTCATACGTGGATCGAGTTGCATGTGCTTTTGGGAGGTGATAGCTTGGGGGTTGACGAGCTCGTGGCCGGAGGCGCAGAATTTTCTGGTGGCCGGTACGCGGTCGCGAGGCGATTTTTGTCGGAGTTTGGTTCAGGTTCTCGAACGAGTGGGGAAATCTCAATCTGGAACTTTTGGCTTCGAGTTGATCGTTGTAATCGAATGTAATGGTGACTCGTAACTTACCGGAGGTAACGCTTATCGTCGGAGCAACGTCGAAGGGTCGTGCACATGCACGGCGTTAGTTGTGTCCGGTGGTGGTTTCCTTGTGTGACTCGGGAGACTCTCGAGCAAATGAGGGTTTTACACGGGGTTGTAATCGAGTTCGAGGAGTGGTTAAAATTAACAGTTTATACTTAAAAAGAAACCCATTCTGTTTTGCTTTTGACATTTTTAAATAAATTTTCAAAGTATAAACAAAGTTTTAAACTAAGTAAAGGATTCAAGTGTGGTCTGAGACTTAGTTGTGAATGAATAAAGTTGTTTAATTAAAAGGTTTAATTTCTTCAAAAAAACCTTAATTAAGTGAAATTAAAGGATTTGAGTTTCAAATGGAATTTGATATATAAAGAAAGAGTTAAACAAGTTAAATTAAACTTGAAATCTAGACCTGAACTTAAGTTGAATTCCAAATTTTGAAATAAAAATTTAAGTTTATAAATTAAATGTTAAATTATCCTTTAATATGTGAATTTAAAGAGAAGTTGATTTTTATTCTTTAAATATCTTTTAAAGACAAAGCATTATTTTAACATAAGGACTTAACAAGTTTAACTAATGGTTTTAAACTTTACTAAAGATAAATTGGTATTCATTTTAATTCTTAAAATTTAAATGAAATTCAAAAAAAAGTAAATTTGAAATAAATGGTTTCAAATATATATTGTGAGTGCTAATTAAATCATTAACAAAAGTGAGTTTTATCTTAAAGATAATAATTTAATGACTTATAATTTATTAAAATTATTAAGGTGATTAAGATGGATAATTAATTAATTCAATTAGATATGATTTGGAATTAATTAATCAAATAATTAAGAATGAAGTTAGGATTAATCAATGAGATATAAATGGTTAATTAATTTATAATTAATATTGATTAATCTAAGTTAATTACTTTAGAAAGTAATTTAAAGAATAGTTAATGAAAGTTATTAACTAAGAATTATTAAACAATTAACTAATGTGATTAATTTTGATAATAATAATTTATTATATTAATTGATTAAGAAAATCAATTATAAATTATTAATTACTTAATAAAAGTAATTAAGGGTTGATTAGTTTATTTATGAATTAATTAAGGGAAATTAATCAAAGGATAAATAAATAATGAAAGGATAATTATTAAAAAAATCAAAGGTTAATTAATTTAATTAATAAATGATTAAAGGACAATCAATCAAATGATATGAAAATTAATTAATGCTAATTAACCATGATTGATGACTTATCTGATTTAAATAAATTAGATAATTAAATTAATCCTACCTATGGATGTTTGGGTTATATTGGATGTTGAATTGTTCGATATTTCTGATATGTGATGCTTTGTGATATATATGTACATCTGTGATCTGTATATGAAAGATAAGCATTATACTTTACACCGCTTATTAACTATATTTCTGCACTTTGATCTATGATGATTGAATGATGTTGCACTATCGTGTTAAACCCCTGGACCATAACATACACACATGAATATGGATTTCACGAGGAAATCGGTTAAGTCACAGATTTTTGAAAATAGTTTTAAAATTTGAATTTTAAATTCAAATGGGTTGGAAATGGATTGGGTTTAAAGTGAAAAGCTTTTGAAAAGCTGTTTTAAAAATGTAAGTCATTTTGAATAACTTAATAAAGATTTGAAATTTGAAAATTTTGATTTAAACTGGAATTCAATATTTGAAATTAAATCCTATATTGGTATTTATGATTTAAAAAGAATTATACAAATTTATACGGGTTTTAAACCATATTTAAAGTGTTGTTTTTGGGAATTTGAACTAACCCAAAGATTTTAACTTGTATAAAAGAGATCGAATATTTCCGAAACGAAAAACTATTTGTTTTCAAATAATAATAGCTTTCATTTAAAGAAAGGATTTCCAAATTGTGTCAAAAGATTTCAAGTTTGAAATAGAATAAAAATGTTTTGAAAGCTATGAAATGAGTCTTTGATTTAAAGACTGGATGAGTTAATTCAACTTAAAATGGTATTGTTTTGAAAGGCTATGAATGAATCTTTGGAAACAAGTTTGAAAGTTATAAATTAAATCTTAATTTAAAGATTTAACGAGTTAATCAAATTAAAATGGAGATTATTTTGAAATCTATGAATGGATCTTTATGAAATGGGGTGAACTTTGTGAAATGAATCTTTTTGTTTAAAAGATTAGAGATGGTAATTTGTTTTAAACCATTTGAAAGAAAATTTTTGGGTAATAAGTTGTGACATAACTGAAACCCCAATGTCCATATGTTTCTTGTAGATATTGCGTTCACTATTCGGTTTAGCCGGGAGAGGACCTTTGTGCCATATAGCCCATTTCGAATATGTGATACGACGTTATGGATAGCATTTGAACACCGGTGGTGAAGACCGGATCTTTTCAAAAGAGAAAGGATAACTCATCGAATGTTTATGCATCGACTGGTCCCCAGTATAGAGACTCCATATGTGATGGGAAGTCTGGACGTAATTAGGGATTATCCAGATTTGCAAGGACTTTTTTGGAAGCGCCTTCGGTTCTGTTCGAACCTAGAATAGACTTGAATGGATTGTATGTCTGACATTACAAATTGAGATATAAAGCAGATTTCTTTCAAATACATTTCTGTTGGCGGCGGAGAATTTATTCTCTTAGCTTAACACCCTTCTCTGAGACGTACGAGCTCAGAGGTTATGTAGTTGATGGTTATCAGTAATATATTCCCAACTTGGTAATGTGGCATGCTGAGTGTTGCTGATCATTTGTTGATTAAAGCGTGGCTTTTGTGAAAAGCGTAGCTTTGTGGACGAGACTTCGTCAAACCTCACAACCCGGTAATGGTCAAAACAGGAAGAATGCGGCAAGGTTATTTGGGGATCGCGCCCCCTGAGGGTATGTTCATTTCCTTCTGGATAGAGGTAGTATCATGGTATGGAGCCCAAATATTTAACCTATGTGGTTACTGCGAATTTATTACTTTGTGATTGTTGGTTATCGGAATCCCGGGAAAGGTCGGTTGCGACCGGGGAATGGCATACTCGTGTCAGTAGTTACCCAGTTAGGGGTAACCCGGCCTTGTGTTGGCAGAGATCCGGTTAGGTTCTCGCGGCGTCCTTCTAGAGGCGTACCCATGTGGCAATGGGAAGTTCCTTGGCCTGGCCATTTGTTGGAAATCCAAAGAAACAATACGAACCCTTTAGGATTGCAAATTGTATAACCTGCCTCCTTAGGAGGTAGCTATAGCAGGCATAATATAATGGTACCTACGCTGGTTAAGATTTATATTCTACTTTCGAAATGGTTTTTCACATTTTGCACTTATGGTAATAATATCAAAGAAAATTCTCTGCGTAGTAAGCATCTTTGACTATCATAAGGAGAAATCTCCTCCAAGTTCTGCGTTTGCATTGTGTGTGTGGCGGAAGGCCTTATGGTAGTTACATTTTCTAAAAGCATTACGAATCTATTTTAAAATATTTCTTTGTTAGTTTTTAAAGATAAACTGTTTTTGTTACTCATACCAGTCTCATGACTGACCTGGAGTTTATGGTTTCTTTCCTAAACTCTGGGTGCTCAAAATTTTTCCACACGGGCAGTCTAGAGTTGGGTTTTTCAGATAGCTAGTTTTAGTAGATTATCTGGAGCTAGTTCAGTCTTTGAATGTGGACGAGACTTGCTTGTCTTAGTGCATCGTGATGAGGATTCGAGCTGTTGCTGGAGTTCTCTGTTGAAGACTATCTTAGAGTTATTTGTTCCGTTGCTGGTGTTATCTATTTTTCCTTTCCGCTGCTATTTTCTTGTATCATATCTCTGATGTATATTGATATTCATTTTGTCATCTGTTGTATCATGTTGTATCAGATATTGTATATCAATGTATTATTCTTTTTCTTCCGTTGTGTTGTTGTAATTAATTGTGTTATAAGCTCCGGCGACTCGGATTTGAACGGTCGAATCTGCGGCATTCGAGTATGATGTAAAGTATGGATGCCAATTTTCGAACGCAAAAAATCCAGCTCGTCACACCTGGTTAATTAATATTTATTTATTACAAATCAATTTGATTAATCACTCTCTAATCATTTATTAATTTACCTTTAATTTATAATTAATGCTTTGATTAATAATCCTTAATTGATTACAAAATTTAATTAATTAATCC
The DNA here is from genome assembly GCA_030765085.1 of Allium cepa. Classification (NCBI taxonomy): domain Eukaryota; kingdom Viridiplantae; phylum Streptophyta; class Magnoliopsida; order Asparagales; family Amaryllidaceae; genus Allium; species Allium cepa. Next base: position 464,130,201 of record CM060931.1, on the reverse strand, counting down.
TTAATTAATAATCATTTCTTAATCACTTCCATTAATTAATAAACCTTTCGAATTAATTATTCTTTAATTATCAAATTTACCTTTAATGATTAATTAACTATTCTTAATTAATAAATCAATCAACCTTTAAATAAATAACCCTTAACTGTTTAATTATTATTTAATTACAATAAGTGATTATCCTTCATTACTTAATCAACTTTAACCATAAATTAATTACTTTTAACTAAGTAATTTACTTTAAGTAATTAATTACCCTTATAAATAAATCAACATTTAATTACATTAAGAAATTTTATCCACAAATTCTAAATCATAATCTCTTAATTAAATTAAGATCTCAATTAACTTTAGAGAAACCAATTATCTTTAATTATTATTTCCAATTACATCATTCTATTTTGAAAACGCTCAGGGATTAATATAAAATTTATTTTAAATCTTTAAACAAAGATTCACCCTTTTTTTATAACATCACTTTCAAATTGAAACAAAGTTACCAAGTTTCACAATCCTTTCAAAGATTTAAATGATAAAATAAATGTTTAAAACTTGTTAAAACATTTGCCCTAAACTCGAACATTTCATATACCTTTCAAAACGGTTAACATATTACTTGAAACCGAGAACTTGGTTTAAATTTTGCTTTTTCTTCCAATCTGAAATTCCTATTTCATAAAAAAAAACTGAACAGGATTTCTTCAAGATTTTGAAACCTCATAACCTACACAACTAAACCTGAGTAAAACACAAAAATCCCCGAGCCACATTCGAAATTACACGAGCCTGACTCCGAGAACTCGCGTCCTTCTTTCTCTTTTCCCTTTTCTTTTAACTTAGTTTTGATTTAAGTTATAAAATTTGTTATTCAACCCATGCGAACTGCCCGAAGGAAATCCCGAGCAATACATCAGTTTTCTCGAGTTAATCCCAAGGTCGTTATTCTTTCTTCTTTGATACAAAACTTCACAGCGATCCTGTGACACGTATACGTGCACACAAGCTCAGGCGACTTCCAACCACCATCGGTACCTCCAGCTAGTCACCGTCGACCAACTCGTACAAGGCCAACCTCCAGAACCCTCGAACCACCATGAAATCAAAATTGAGCAACTCCATCACTATTAGGAAATCAACCCAGACACCAAAAACTTCCTCGTCCGACCGACCCCGTTCACCAGAGGCTCTGCTGCCTCGACTCGAGCTACGTCACGAACCCGAGCTTCACTTCCCCTCACACCGGTCCACTCCGGTTCCACGATTACGGTGCAATCGTCGAGAAACCCATGTCGAACAAACTTGACTCTTAAACCCTACTTTTAACTCATTTATCTCCTACGATCAATTGAAATTTTTGTAGACAATTTCCCATGCTCCCTTACGTGTCAGCTTCCTTCACCCTAAACTTCATCGCCCAGTTCAACGTGGATCACCGGAATTCGATCATTTTACATTTTCCGTTTAACTCGAAAATGTGCACTATATACAGATCTAAAAATCTTGAAACTTGCTTTAAAATTCCTCGTTTTGTAATTCGAATCTAGTTATGTAATCAAAACCCAATTTTGTAATCATCAAATTTTGGACATGTATATGATTTCACTGTATATTTTAAGTTTCCCTGATAAACTAACTTCAATTATCCCAAAAATATTTTTATTAGCCCTAATTCTTGATGATACAAACACATTTTATTTAGATCATGAAGCCTACAATAATTCAGAGATGAAGGATTCAATTTTTTTCTTTTCTTTAATAGGTTTAAAACCTGTAGAATTTTAGAATAGAGACATTTATGTTTCTGTTCCCAGACATGCATAGCATAAACTACATACATACATCCATACATCCATATTTTAACAACTAGACAACAATTTCATAACGTGTTCAAGCATCAGCCACATCAATCAAGACATAGGGATAGATAGAAGAAAGTTTGCTCACATGGAACATTTTGAAACAGAGAACAACTCTTATTTGAAGGCTGCAGTTTGATTTCTGTGTTAATCACTTTTCTGTTTTGTTGTTGAACTGAATTTGAATTTGTAAAAATAGTGATGTTTACTTTTCTGGTTTACTATGTTTTGATGAACGAAATGAAACAAGAAGATATACATATATATAGAAGAAAGACTTTGCATAGGGGAGGCTTTACTGGTACAGTTTTTTCCTCTTCTTTGTTTTTTTATTATTATTTGATCAAATTTTCTTCTTGCCTCCATCTTTGACCAGAGATTTTTTTTTCTTTTGGAGGCTGAAATGATTTGTTTTTGTTTGTGCTGAGATGATAGCATTTAATGCAATTGTTTCCATTTCTGTTTACATGCATTATCTCATTTGATTTTTTTTGTATGTAGATATTTTGTTTTATCTTCTTGCTTGCACTTGTTAATATCATACTTCATTTATCTTACCTTTGTCATAATTAGCATTTTTATGTTAAAGACCTCTATGTAAATAAATTTAAAATTTATGGTTTAAACCATGTTTACAAATTAATTTATAACTTTGCTTTTTAAACCCTCATTTCATTTTAATTTATTTCTTTCTCAAAAATAAAAATAAATGACACTTTTCCAATTCAAATAAAAGAAATCATTACATTTGTTAAACAACTTATTATTTGAATTACTCTTGTTAAATTTCTTTTTACATGTTTAACACCTGTATTTCACATGAACTAAAAACTTTTAAATAAATTTTATATTACATTTTTCTTATTTTATAAATACATCTTCTTAATCATTATTATATACATATTATTTCAAAGAAAATGCTTTTAAAACTAACTACCCATAAATTAATTTACATAAATAATATTTTTAAACCCAAATCATTTTTCTAACTCATTTATTTAAATTTTAACTTCAAATACAAATTCAATATTCAAATTCAAATTCTAAAGTCAAATTCAAATTTACTCACATATACATATACATATATATTTCAAATTCAAATTAATTCCAAAATTTACATTAACTATTAATTTAAATTTAATTCCAAATTGGGATCGTTACAGATTCCCCCTCTTAAAAAGAAATTCGTCCTCGAAATTTGCAGGCAGAGAAACAACGAAGATAGATACACAAAGATAGAGAAATAGTTTTCCAGGTCAAACTGAATATCTATTCTGTATTTGGCTTACCACATCAGAATATCACTAATATGAGAACAAACTCATTCAATACTACACAGGATACTCGGGTCATCAAATCTACGAAACATGAAAGGCACTGGTTAGTCCGAAGGACAAGTAACCGTTTGTAGACTATATTGAGACCCAAACAATGGATAAATGGATTTAATCTTTCACAATTCTCAAACACTAGATATGGATTCCAAACTTAAGTCGGAATACCCCAAATTATATATCTTGTCCCTCTTCGGACTTTGATCTTCACAAGAAATTACAATAGAATTTCAAATTTTGGTTTAATCGAAATTGTTTTATCGATACAATTTATTTGACTTTATATTTTAGTTGACCAATTTATGTCAAATCAAATTTCAATTTCGCTAAAGTTAAAAACGAAAAGCTGATAGAAATTTGACAAAGAGAATACGAAATAGAGACTCATCTACGCGATTCGTAAGGCCGCCATCACACCGAAGCTTCTTCCTCGAGCTGCACGAAGCAATCAAAGAATTGAAAAGACGAATCAAAGGAGATTGATAGAGAAAGATATTTCCGTTGTTGCAGGGCATTGACCATTTGTACTGGTATTTCCCTGTCCCCTATCTCGTTCTTTTCTTGCACTCATACTCACTATCAGTGGATAGTAAGAGAATTTACTGAGGCATTCGAACGGATATCTTAGGGATTACTCATTCTAGGGTATACTTCACCCTATCTCTAATGAGTCACCTAATGTGTTATACTCCTGAGCTAAAGTTTTAACCTTCAGCTCTGATACCAAGATGTCACGTTCCAAATTTCAGCGTTCGAAAATCGACGCCCGTACTCCACTTGTACTTGAATGTCGTAGATCCAAACGTCGAAATTTGACTCGTGCTGGAGCTTATAACACATTAAGTATAACAATATAGCGGAAAAAATGAATAATAAATTTGATATACAACATTTGACACAATACTCAGATACAATGATGATACATCAGGATGATACAATAGATATCGTTACTATCAGAGATACAAGAAACAGCAGCGGAAAGATAATGTCTTCAATGCCAAACTCCAAAAAACTCCATCTTCAATCCAAAGCTAGCTCGAACCATCATCACGTTTCACAAAGATAAGCAAGGTCAGTCGCGAATGCTGAAGTGTACCAAATGCGATCCATAAATCCAAAGGGCTTCGAAGGCTAACGAATCAATTCCTACTATTCGACTATTTGAAAAACCCAACTCTAGACTGCTCGTGTGGAAAATAGTGGGCACCCAGAGTTTAGGAACGGAACAATAAACTCTAGGTCAGTCGTGGGACTGGTGTGAGCAAACAAAAATAGTTTTATCTTTAAAACAAATAAAAGATTTTAAAATTTGAAATCCGCAATCTTTTTTGGTAAATGAAACTACCATAAGGCCTCCCGGCACACACACAATGCATTCGCACACATGGGGAGATTTCTCCTTATGATAGTCAAATATGCTTACTACGCAAAATCTTTTTTTTATATTATTATTAGTGCATAGTTGAAAACATTTCGAAAGTATAATATTAATCTCAGCCAGCGTGGGTACCATTATACTATGCCTACTATAGCTACCATTTTTAAATGGCAGGTTCTACAACTAAAACCGTACAAGGCTCGTATTTGATGATTGGATTCCCAACAAATGGTCAGGCTAAGGAACTTCCTATTGCCACATGGGAACGCCTCTGGAGGGACACCCCGAGAACCTACCTGGCTCTTTGCCAACACAAGGTCGGTTACCTCCTTCCCGGGGAGTAAAACCTAAGATATACCACCCTCGGTCGTTTGCGACCTTTATCCGAAGATCCTCTACACCAACAACATCACATAGTAATAAATATACTACAGTGTCCACATGAGTAAGTATCTGGGCTCCATACCATGATACCACCCTTTTCCAGAAGGAATGGTCATACCTTAGGGGAGCTACCCTTGAAACCTCGCCACATTTTTCCTTTTTCGACCATTACCGGTTTGTGAGGCTCGATGAGGTCTCGTCCACAAAGCTACGCTCTTTCACAAAGTCATGCTTTGATCAATAAATGATCAGCAGCACTTCGTATGCCATATTACCAAATTGGAAATGTATCGCTAGTAACTATCAACTACATAACCTCTAAAGCTCGTACGTCTTAGAGAAGGGTGTTAAGCTAAGAGAATAAATCTCCGCCACCAAACAGAAATGTATTTGATAGAAACCGGTTTTACATCTCAAAGTGTAATGTCGGATACACATCCATACAAGTCTTTTCCGGGTTTAAATAGAACCGAAGGCACTTTCGAAGAAGCCCTTGTAAATCCGGATATTCACAATCCCGATCGGACTCTCCATCATTTAGGGAATCTCTATACCGGCACGACTAAGTGCAGAGACAATCGACGGGTTATCCTTTCATTCTCGAAAATACCCGGTCTTCACCACCGGTCTCCAAATGTTATCCATATTATCGTATCATTATTCGGAATGAGTTATATGACACAAGGTCCTCTCCCGGCTAAACCGAATAATGAGCGCAATATTTGAAAACATATGTATATAGGATTTCAGTTAAGTCACAACTTATTATCCAAAACCTTTCTTTAAATGGTTTAAAACGAATTACCATTTCAAATCTTTTAAACAAAAAGGTTAATTTCAAAAAGTTTACCAGTTTTCCACAAAGGTTCATTCACGGCTTTTCAAAAAAATTCCATTTCAAATTGGATTAACTTATCCAATCTTAAATTAAAGATTTAATTCATAACTTTTCAAACCATTTCCAATTCAAATCTTTTATATGAAAGCTATATATTTAAAACTCTCTTCGATTCAAAACATGGTTTAATAATCTTTCACATAAGTTAAAGCTGATTACATTTACATAAGTTAAAGCCATTCAAGTATAAGACTTGGGTTTAAATTTAAATTCCAAAACAATATTTTTAAATGGTCAAAAACCCATATAAACACCTTCACAACTTGTATAATCTTTTAAACCATAATTTCCAAATTACTGAATTCAATTTCAAATATTGAATTCAAATCCAATTAATTAAATTTCAAGTTTTATTAAGTTATTTAAAATAATTTTTATTTTTAAAACTCATTTCAAATCCAATTCCAAAACAATTTTGGATTCAAAAATTCAATCTTTAAAATCATTAAAAATCTGTGACTTAACCGACTACCTCATGCAATCCATATTTGTGTTTGTAAGGTGTAGTCTAGGGGTTTTACACAACAGTGCAACAACATCAATCATCATGGATTCAATCATATCAATATCGATAAGCGGTATATTCCAATAACGCTTATCTATATACACAGATAAATAAGCTACATCACAAATGAATAAATTACATCACAGAGAAATAAATCACGTCACAGTTTACAACACGAATCAGAATAATTCATATCACAAAGCATCACATATGAGGAATATCAAACCATTCAAACATTCAATAGAATCCAAACACTCATAAGTAAAATTTATTAATCAACTGATTAATTTAAATCAGATTAATTCCTTATGAATAAATTACTAATCCTGGTTAATTAATATTTATTTATTACAAATCAATTTGATTAATCACTCTCTAATCATTTATTAATTAACCTTTAATTTATAATCAATGCTTTAATTAATTATTCTTAATTGATTACAAAATTTAATTAATTTATCCTTAATTAATAATCATTTCTTAATCACTTCCATTAATTAATAAACCTTTTGAATTCATTATTCTTTAACTATTAAATTTACCTTTAATGATTAATTAACTAATTTTAATTAATAAATCAATTAACCTTTAAATAATTAACCCTTAACCATTTAATTATTATTTAATTACAATAAGTGATTATCCTTCATTACTTAATCAACTTTAACCATAAATTAATTACTTTTAACTAAGTAATTTACTTTAAGTATTTAATTACCCTTATAAATAAATCAACATTTAATTACATTAAGAAATTTTATCCATAAATTCTAAATCATAATCTCTTAATTAAATTAAGATCTCAATTAACTTAAGATAAACCAATTATCTTTAATTATTATTTCCAATTACATCATTCTATTTTGAAAACGCTCGGGGATTAATATAAAATTTATTTTAAATCTTTAAACAAAGATTCACCCTTTTTTTTATAACATCGCTTTCAAATTGAAACAAAGTTACAAAGTTTCACAATGCTTTCAACGATTTAAATGATAAAATAAATGTTTAAAACTTGTTAAAACATTTGCCCTAAACTCGAACATTTCATATACCCTTCAAAATGGTTAGCATATTACTTGAAACCGAGAACTTGGTTTAAATTTTGCTTTTGCTTCCAATCTGAAATTCCTTTTTCATAAAAAAAACTGAACAGGATTTCTTCAAGATTTTGAAACGTAACCTACACAACTAAATCCGAGTAAAACACAAAAATCCCTGAGCAACATTCGAAACTACACGAGCTTGACTCTGAGAACTCGCGTCCTTCTTTCTCTTTTCCCTTTTCTTTTAACTTAATTTTGATTTAAGTTATAAAATTTGTTATTCAACCCATGCGAACTGCCCGAAGGAAATCCCGAGCAACACATCAGTTTTCTCGAGTTAATCCCAAGGCCTTTATCCTTTCTTCTTCGATACAAAACTTCACAGCTCTTCTCTGACACATACACATGCACACGAGATCAGGCGACTTCTAATCACCGTCGGTACCTCCAGCTAGTCACCGTCGACCAACTCGTACCAGGCCAACCTCCAAAACCCTCGAACCACCATGAAATCAAAATTGAGCAACTCGATCACTATTAGGAAATCAACCCAGACACCAAAAACTACCTCATCCGACTGACCCCGTTCACCAGAGCCTCTGTTGCCTCGACTCGAGCTACGTCACGAACCCGAGCTTCACTTCCCCTCACACCGGTCCACTCTGGTTCCACGATTATGGCGCAATCGCCGAGAAACCCATGTCGAACAAACTTGACTCTTAAACCCTACTTTAAACTCGTTTATCTCCTATGATCAATTGAAATTTTTTTAAAACATTTTCCCATGCTCCCTTACGTGTCACTTCCTTCACCCTAAATTTCATCGCCCAGTTCGACGTGGATCATCGAAATTCGATCATTTTACATTTTTCGTTCAGCTCGAAAATGCGCACTATATACAGAACTAAAAATCTTGAAACTTGCTTTAAAATTCCTCGTTTTGTAATTCGAATCTAGTTATGTAATCAAAACCCAATTTTATAATCATCAAATTTTGGACATGTATATGATTTCACTGTATGTTTTAAGTTTCCCTGATAAACTAACTTCAGTTTTCCCAAAAATATTTTTATTAGCCCTAATTCTTGATGATACAAACACATTTTATTTAGATCATGAAGCCTACAATAATTCAGAGATGAAGGATTCAATTTTTTTCTTTTCTGTAATATGTTTAAAACCTTGGAATTTTAGAACAGACACATTTATGTTTCTGTTCCCAGACGTGCACAGCATAAACTACATACATATAGGCATATTTTAACAACTAGACAACAATTTCATAATATGTTCAAGCATCAACCACATCAATCAAGACATAGGGATAGATAGAAGAAAGTTTGCTCACATGGAACATTTTGAAACAGAGAACAACTCTTATTTGACGGCTGCAGTTTGATTTCCCTGTTAATCACTTTTCTGTTTTGTTGTTGAACTGATTTGAATTTGTAAAAATAGTGATGTTTGCTTTTCCGGTTTACTATGTTTTGATGAACGAAATGAAACAAGAAGATATACATACATACATACATACATACATACATACATATATATATATATATAGAAGAAAGACTTTGCACAGGGGAGGCTTTACTGGTACAGTTTTTTCCTCTTCTTTGTTTTTTTTGTTATTTGATTATATTTTCTTCTTGCCTCCATCTTTGACCAGAGATTTTTTTCTTTTGGAGGCTGAAATGATTTGTTTTTGTTTGTGCTGAGATGATAGCATTTAATGCAATTGTTTCCATTTCTGTTTACATGCATTATCTCATTTTATTTTTTTTGTATGTAGATATTTTGTTTTATCTTCTTGCTTGCACTTGTTAATATCATTCTTCATATATCTTACCTTTGTCATAATTAGCATTTTTATGTTAAAGACCTCTATGTAAATAAATTTAAAATTTATGGTTTAAACCTTGTTTACAAATTAATTTATAACTTTGTTTTTTAAACCCTCATTTCATTTTAATTTATTTCTTTCTCAAAAATAAAACTAAATGACACTTGTCCAATTCAAATAAAAAAAATCATTACATTTGTTAAACAGCTTATTATTTGAACTACTCTTGTTAAATTTCTTGTTACATGTTTAACACCTGTATTTCTCATGAATTAAAATCTTTTAAATAAATTTTATATTACATTTTTCTTATTTTATAAATACATCTTCTTAATCATTATTATATACATATTATTTAAAAGAAAATGCTTTTAAAACTAACTACCCTTAAATTAATTTACATAAATAATAGTTTGAAACCCAAATCATTTTTCTAAGTCATTTATTTAAATTTTAAATTCAAATACAAATTCAGTGTTCAAATTCAAATTCTAAAGTCAAATTAAAATTTACTCACATATACATACACATATATATTTCAAATTCTAATTTATTCTAAAATTTATTCCAAAATTTACATTAACTATTAATTTAAATTTAATTCAAAATTGGGATCGTTACATGATGTCTATAACAAATTGTGAATTTGTAAATTAATACGAGTTACCTCGGGTTTTATTTAAGTTGTATGCTTTGTATTCCATGTTAATTGGGTTTACTCACGCTGGTTTCCAGCCTGACCCGGGTGTTACTTTGATGTAATGCTCGGATCAGATCAAGTATTACAGATTTTCAGGTAAGGATGTTCTGGAGCTCAGGAGACAAGCTGGATGGCGAGAACGTATGGAGTGTTTCCGCTGTATTATATTGCTATATATCTGAGACATGATGATTGTGTATATCCAGTGTATGTATATATGTGTAACTCTGATGTATTATAAATGTATTTGACAGATACATAATTCTTTTGTAAACTGTTATTATTTGATATTATATTTACGTCCGCTGTGAATGTGAGAATCTTTGTGGTGTTTCTTCTTCTTCTTCGTCTTCTATCTCTTTCTTCTTTCCCTAACTATCTGGAGTTTTCAAGATCGAAAATTTTGGGTCATTACATCGTCGAACCTTACAACCCGGAAATGGTCGAAACAAGAAGGATGCGGCAAGGTTACGGGGGTCGCGCCCCTTATGGTATGTGCATTTCCTTATGAATAAAAAGTGGTATCATGATATGGAGCCTAAATATTTAACTTATGTGGTTGTTGGAATTTGTTGATTTTGAGGATCCTCGAATAAAGGTCGGTGACGACCGGGGGATGGCATACTCGTGTCAGTAGTTACCTAGTTACAGAGGTAACCCGACCTTGAGTTGGCAGAGAGCCGATTAGATTCTTGGGGCGTCCCTACAGAGGCGTACCCATTCCGAAAGGAAGTTCCTTAGCCTTGACCATTTTTTGGAAATCCAATCACCCAATACGCGCCCTTTACGATTGCAGTTCTATAACCTGCCACCTCAGGTGGTAGCTATAGCAAGCATAATATAATGGTAACTATGCCGGCTAAGATTAATATTATACTTTCAAAATATTTTTAGCACTATGAATTAATAATAATAACATCAAAAGGATTTTCACGCATCAAGCATGTTTGACAATCATAAGGAGAAATCTCCTCCAAGTGTGCGATTGCATTGTGTGTGTGGCGGGAGGCCTTATGGTAGTTTCATTTTCCAAAAAGCATGGCGAATTTCTTTTTTTTTTTTTTTTTTAAACAACTTTTATTTGCTCACACCAGTCCCATGACTGACCTGGAGTTTATTATTCCCTTTCTAAACTCTGGATGCCCACAATTTTCCAAACGGGCGGCCAAAGTCAGGTTTCCAGATAGTCAGCTAGTAGGTATAGCTTTTGGCAATCTTCGAAGTCTTTGAATTTGGCGATCGCATTGTGCACCGAACTTGCTTCACTTCAGCTTGATGGTGGTTCGAGCTTATTGGTTTTTGGAGTCTTTGGAGCTTTAGCATTGGAGATGTTATCTTTCCGCTACAGTGTTTCCCGCTGTTGTATCTATCTCTGATAATGTTAATCACTTCATTTGTATCAGATTGTTGTATCGAATTGTTGTGTATCAATAAAAAAATTCAGTCTGTTTCCGCTATGTTGTTGTCACCTAATGTTGTTATAAGCTTCGGCGAATCGGATTTCAACGTTTAAATGTGTGGCATTCGAATATGGGTGAAGTATGGATGTTGATTTTCGGATGCTAAATCTAGGTCGTTAAGTTGATAGCCAATTAACGATCCGGATTCGGCGTCCGAAAATCGACATCCATACTTCACCCGTATTCGAATGCCGCAGATTCAAATGTTGAAATCCGATTTGCCGGAACTTATAACAACATTTGGTGATAATGACACAGCGAAAACAGAATGATTTTTTTTTGATACACAACAATCTGATACAAATGAATGATCAACATTATCAGAGATAGATACAACAGCGGCAAACACAGCAGCGGAAACATCTCCAATGCCAAAGCTCCAAAGACTCCAAAAACCAATAAGCTTAAACCACCATCAAGATGAAGTGAAGCAAGTTCGGTGCACAATGCGATCACCAAATTCAAAGACTTCGAAGATTTCCAAAAGCTACACCTACTAGTTGACTATCTGAAAACCTGACTCTGGCTGCCCATATGGAAAATTATGGACACCCAGAGTTTAGAAAGGGAACGATAAACTCCAGGTCAGTCATGGGACCGGTGTGAGCAAATAAAAATAGTTGTTCGAACAAAAACAAACAGAAGAAATAAAAAGAAATTCACCATGCTTTTTGGAAAATGAAACTACCATAAGGCCTCTCACCACACACAGAATGCAATCGCATACATGGAGGAGATTTCTCCTTATGATAGTCAAACATGCTTGATACGCGAAAATCATTTTGATATTATTATTAGTACATAGTGCAGAAAACATTTCGAAAGTATAATATTAATCTTAGCCATCATAGGTACCATTATATTATGCTTGCTATAGCTACCACCTGAGGTGGTAGGTTATACACCTGCAATCGTAAAGGGTGCGTATTGGGTGATTGGATTTCCAACAAATGGTCAAGTCTAAGGAACTTCCTTTCCGAATGGGTACGCATCTTGAGGGACGTCCCAAGAACCTAACCGGCTCTCTGCCAACACAAGGCTGGGTTACCTCTGTAACCAGGTAACTACTGACATGAGTATGCCATCCCTCAGTTGTCACCGACCTTTATCCGAGGATCCTCAACACCAACAAATTCCAACAACCACATAAGTTAAATATCTGGTCTCCATACCATAACACCACTTTTTATCCAAAAGGAAATGCACATACCCTAAGGGGCGCGACCCCCATAACCTTGCCGCATCCTTCCTGTTTCGACCATTTCTGGGTTGTGAGGTTCGAAGAAGTCATGTCCTATAAAGCTACGCTTTTCACAAAAGCCATGCTTTGATCAACAAATGATCAACACTTAGCATGCCACATTACCAAATTGGGAATATGTCACCAGTAACCATCAACTACATAACATCTGAGCTCGCACGTCTCAGAGAAGGGTGTTAAGCTAAGAGAGAGAAAATTCTCCCCTACCAAACAAAAATGTATTTGATAGAAACCAGCTTTACATCTTAAAGTGTAACATCAGACATACGTCCATACAAGTCCATCCTGGGTCTGAATGGAACCAAAGGCACTTCAAAAGAAGCCCTTGCAAATCCGGGTATCCACAATCTCGATCGGACTCTCCATCACATATGGAGATCTATATACCGGAGCAACTCAATGCAGAGACATTCGATAGGTAATCCTTTCGTTCTCCAAAATACCCGGTCTTCACTGCCGTCTTCATTTGCTATCCATTTTGTTGTATCATTAAATCAGAATGGGTTTTATGACATAAAGTCCTCTCCCGCCTAAACCGAATAATGAGCGCTTGTTTTAAAAACATATGGTTATATTGGGATCTTAGTTAAGTCACAACTTTTCAACACTTGTTTCCCAAAACCTTTCCTTTTGAATGGTTTAAAAAAATTTCCACTTTTAATCTTTTAAACAAAAGATTCAGCCTTTAAGATCCTTTTCAATTTGAAACATTGTTCACCAAATCTTTAACAAAGATTTATTCATAGTTTTCAAAACTATTTTCAATTTGATTCACCCATGCTTGAAATCCTTTCAACAAAAACTAGAAATCCTTTCTTTATGTGAAATCTGTTATCATTTTAAAACAAAGCTCTTTTATTTTGGGAAAATCCGATTAAATATGCACAAGTTATAGCCTTTTAAAGTATACATTGGAAAATCAGCGAACTGCCGTATTCTCGGCAAGTTCTATTTGAATTTAATTCAAATTCCAAAATAATTCATTTAATATACTTCAAAAATGGTTTAAAATCCATATATATCGTATAACTTGTATAACCCTTTCAAACCATAGTTTTCAAAATAATTTCAAAACTTAAGCAAGACATATTATATTCGAAATAATTTTAACTCCAAAATTCCCTTTTCAAAATTTTATCATTTTTGACCCAAATCACTTCCAAACCATTTTGGATTCAAAGTTCATCTTTTAAACAAAATAATATTTAGATTCAAAATATCTGTGACTTAACCAATTTCCTATGAAATCTATATTTTTGTGTGTGTTGAGTGTAGTCCAGGGGTTTCACAGGCAACAATGAAATATCAACCATCATAAATTCAAGCACAACAATATCGATATGCGGTATAATCCTATAACACTTATCTTTCACTCACAGATAAACAAATAAATTCATCACAGATAAATAAATCACAGTTCGTAGCACAATTCATATCATTGAAAATCACGCATTAGAGATGTCAAACAATTCAAGGCATTCATCCATAAGTAAGATCAATAAATCACCTGATTATAATTAATTTGAACCAGATTAATTACTTATGAATAAATTACCAATCCCGGTTAATTACAATTAATTAATTACAAATCATTTATTATTATTTTAATTAATGAAATTAATTAATCAACCTTAATCACCCATCTCAATTAATTATCCTTAATTAATTCATTATCCCTTAATTAATCACATAAATAAATTAACCTTAAGGTAATAACATAATTAATTAACTCTTAATTAATTACATTAAGTAATTATCTTTCAATCATAAATTAATTAACCTTTAATTATTAATTAATTCACCTTTAATCATTAATTATCTTTTAATTACTTCCATTAAGTAATAAATATTTTAAATTACTTGATTAACTAACCTTAAATCATTAATCAAATATCCTTGATTACTTTCGTTAAGTAATTAACCTTTAAATCAACCTTTAATTATTCATTAATTAACCTTTAATTAATAAATAATTAACCCTTAATCATTAATTAATTAATCCTTTAATCAATAATTATTTATCCTTTAATTAATAATTATCTAACCGTTAATCAATAATTAATTAACCTTTATTTCATTAAGTAATTACCCTTTAATTACTTATATTAATTAATCAACCTTTAATTACATTAAGGTAATTAACCTTTAATTAATTAACCTTTAATTACAAATTATCTTTTAATTACTTACATTAAGTAATAATCTTTTAAGTAATTAATTACCCTTAATTACTTGCATTGATTAATCAATTATCCTTTAATGTAATTACACTAAGTAATTATCCCTTAATTACACTAAGTAATAATCTTTTATTGATTACATTAAGTAATTTACCATTAAGTAATTACATTAGTTAACCATTAATTAATGACATTCGTTAAATTTTAAAAGATAAATCATTTATCTTTATTAATCACTCAATCACATTATTAAATTTTATTTAATAAACCTTTAAAATAATTTATCATTAACATATGAATTAACTTACGACCTTTAAGTTTATTAATAATCAAAAACCTTTTCTATTTCTTAATTAACTAATTAATTACACAATTTAAATTTAAGTTTAAATAAACTTTAAAAGTTAACTTAATTAATTTAAGTTAATAAATTATACCACTATTCTTTAACCAAAAATAATTAAAAACATTATTATATAGAGAAAATAGTTTGAAACTTGAAAAAAACTTGTTTTATTTAAATTTCAAAATTGTTAAAAAATCTGAACCCCGAGACCAACTCGAGTGTTAACCCGAGTCAAAACCCAAAACCCCCATGTAAATCCCTGAGAAAATTTCCAATTTCTTCTTTTAATACATTTCTATAATTAAAATTTAAAACCCTCGATAAAACACACGTAAACAATCAAGTAACAAACACGAGCTATCACCATAATTCCCCGATATCAACTTCGAGACCACCCAACATAAAGACCATCCGACACAATTGGTAACTCGTGCACGTGCACACGAGTTCGCCATCGTTTCGGCCAGCCTCGCCGACGTTAACAGGTCACCACGACTACCCCTGACATCTCGACCACCCAGATCTCATCGATTTGCCTGGAAACCGAAATCAAGCAACCCGACCCAATTGAAACCTAAACCTAATCAGCTAAAACGCCACGCACCATCGGCTCCAAACACCAGAAATCCCACCATCCACACCAAAGATGCGTCACAGACCCACACGTCGTTTCCCTTTGGTCTGATCGCCCTGATACTCCAACGATGTCGAACAAGCCTCGACAATCTCCTCGACCAAACAGGTCACAAAACCCTAGTTCAATGTTGATACGCCACCGCCACCACCTAAAAATCCTCCATACATTTTCCCTTGAACACCTGACTCATGAGCCACCTCTAGGCATGATCATGAGACCTACTTCTCCACCGATCATCGGAATTTGATGAAAATCCAAAATCTGATCATCTCGAGAATTCTCCTAATTCACAATGGTAAAAATCGTGATTTCTGTATCTAAATTCATCATTTGCTATTACGAATCAGATTATGATGTCAAATCACTAAATTGAAATCATTGATTTTCCTGATTTAATAGTTTCCACTATAATTTTTATATTTCAAAGTAATTACTAATTTTTTTTTACTTGAATCTATTTTCAAAAATGACTTTACATTGGTTTAAACATTTTCTTTTCAGGAATCATAACTAGTATTAGTTTAAATAAGAAGATATGAATTTTTTTTCTCGAATTTGTAGACCTGATACACTAAACAGAGCCATATATACATATACAGGCTTGCACACCATTCACAGGTATATATATATATATATATATAGACATATTTTACTTCCACACTTCCAAGATTATCACATGCAGATAAAGATGTGAACAGATTTAAAATTTTAAAATGTATTTTCCTCACTTGGAACATGAACCAGAGAAGTCAGAGTATTTTGAGAAACCTGGAAATGAATTTGACTTGAAAACTGAAAAGGTTTGAGATGATGTAATCTGTTTTTATCAGGATCTTGCTTGATGTTTTAAGAATGATTTGCTTGATTGTTGATGAATTTACAACCTTGAAACTGGAAATGCTCTGGTAATTCTTTGATCTAGAAACCAAAAACTGGAAGTTGTATTGTTGAATTTTAAAAACTGAGAGTTTAGTTTCGCTTTGCTCCTGATTTTGAAAAACTGTTAATTGATCTTGCTTTCAGGTTTAAAATTAGAAGAAGTGCTTACTTTTGTTTTCATTTTTTTCTGGTTTGAATTTCTTCTCAGGTTTTAGTTTTGATATAATTTAAATGAAAGAAAATGGAATGTAGGAGAGTGGATGTGTATATATACTTTTATTGCCTTTTATTTATTAATTTTGAAAACAAAAGAAATAAGTGACACTTGTTTATGCATGGCATACATTTTTACATTTGTTGAATGATATTTTAATTTTTTTACACTTGTTCACTTTTATGTTTAAGATGCCTACACTTGTCTTTATTTACATGTATAAAGGTTTAAATATATTTTTATGTAATTTTCTATTTATATTTATATATACAAACTAAATTTAATACATGTATAATTTTAAAAAGAAAGTATTTTAAACCCTATTTTACTTAAAGTTATTATACCTTTAAATGAATAAATATTTATCTATATACATTTCCTTTTATATTTATATTGTCTTAAGAAAATGATTTTAAAACAAATTATACATTAATAAACACACGTATATATATTTTTTAATTTTTTAAAATATAGAATTTGACTTTAAACAATTTTTGGAAATTATTTATATCAAATTCAAAATATAACTTTCAAATCACAATATATATATATATATGCATATTATAATTATAAAAAAAATTATTTATTTTAAAATATAGAGTTTTAAATCCAACTTATTTATAAAATATTTATTTTTGAATTTCAAACCCACAATTCAATTTATTATCAGTTTATATACATATATATAAATAAACAAACAAATATCTTATTTAATTTGGAAAAATTTCAAATTAGTTCACAATTTAATCCACAAATTTATATTAATTACCAATTTAAATTTGGCTTAAAAACGGGATTGTTATAAATTCCCCTCTTAAGAAAATTTCGTCTCCGAAATTTGCTAGACAGAGAGATGAACAAAGAATATATAAATACACAGAGATATAGCTTTCCAGATCAAGCTGAAATAGCTATTCTATATTGGCTTACCAAATCAAAATATCATCAATAAATAGGAGATCAATTTATTCAATACTTCACGAATTATACTCAGGTTATCAGGTCTACGAAATATGCAGGGGCATTGATAAGTACGAAGGGCATAACTAATCATTCGTAGAATGAACTGAGACCCTAAAAACAGAGAAACGGATACAATTTAATTTAGCTTCATATTTTGTTAACCAACTATTTCAAATTCATTAAAGTTAAAAACGAAAAGCTAATAAAAACTGATGAAGAGAATACAAAATAGGAGCGTAAACAAAGATTCGCAAGGCCACCACCACGCCAAAGCTTCTTATAGGTGCTAGGAAATCATCAAAGAATTGAAATTGAATGATGAACAAAAGAGATTGATAGAAAAAGTTGTTCCTTGTTGTTGTAGGGTATCGACAATTTATAGTGGTACTCCCATGTCCCCTACCTCGTCCTCTTCTTGCACTCATTCTCACTATCAGTGAATAGTAAGATAATTTACTTTGGCATACAGACAAGATATCTTAGGGATACTAATTCTAGGGTATTTATATCCCTATCTCTAATGAGTCACCTAATGCATAGTTAAAGGTGAGATCTTCTCACTCACATCTGAATGCAGTTGATTTAAATAGTTAAAAATTTAAAGTATTGGTTGATTGCTTGAATTTATGTGATATTAAATGTAGTAGTGTGTGTGTGTGTGTGTGTGTGTGTGTATTAGAGTGATTGATTTCCCGCATTATATAGAAGATGAGACTATATGCGTCGCATAATAGCGGATGATATGATATAATCCCATATACCACTATATTGCACCTCGAAGTGGAATTGGTATTTAATTGTTGTGCTGACATATGTGGATGCAGGGAAACAGGTTGGAGGGATCCAACTGGATTCCTCAAATTGTTGAATTTATTTCATATGTTGTGATGTGATTATTGATAATCTGTGAATGATTATATTGGTGATGGAAATTATTTGAAGGCTATGGTTTGGCCGAATATATTCTGGTATTTTAAAATACCAGGATATATAATTGGATTTTTGGAAATTAAAGTACAAGATTTTAAGTGAATTAATTTTAGAGAATTGGATAAATTTAAAAGAAGAAATTTGAAAAGGGAAAAGGTTGATTTTTGAAATCCTATCGAATAAATTTTCATGTATGGGGAATTTTTTTAATAAATTTAATAAATGAATTTTGAGAGATTAAGTAATATTGTTTAAAAGTTGAAGAATTTATTTTAAAATTCGAATTTTAAAATCTAAATGAAGGTGCAAATATTGGATTAAGGGGTTTTGAAATAAATTTTGATAAGTAGAGGAGTAATTTTTAAATGGAATAAATTTTGAAAATCAATTTGGAAATTGATTTGGTGTTTGAAAATAAAAATTTTGAAAATCAATTTGGAAATTTATTTGGTGTTTGAAAATAAAATTTTGAAAATCAATTTAAAAATCGATTTGGAGTTTGAAAGTAAATTTTTGGAAATCAATTTAAAAATTGTATATCAGTGGATGTTTGAAAATTTAAATTCATGAAGGAATTTAAAGTAGAATGGGTAATTTTTTTAGAAATAAATATTAGTTTATTTTTAAAGGTGTAAAAGGAAGGTGTATTTTCCCTAAAAGCCGAGAATGTTTTCAAAGTAGCTTTCAAATATAAATTAAAAGCTTTAAAGTTTATTTTAAAAAGAATGTTTTTGGAGAGATTATTTTCTTAAATTGTTTTCGAAAATTTAAAAGTAAATATTTATTAAGTTAATTATAAAGGTAACTATTTTAAAGATTTAACTAGTAATGGATTTAGAAGATGGTTAGTTAAATAATTATGCTCTATTTAATAATTTTACTTTTCAAAATTAGTAGGCTTAAGTTTTATATGAAATATTAGTATAAAAAATTTCATAACTAATATTTAAAATAAAGTGTTTAAAGTAATTTTTATTTTAAGTGTTTCTAAGTATGTTTTTGGATAAGTGATTTAAATTATTTTAAAGCATTTGGACTCGGCAAATTTTCAGTGGAAATAAATAATATCGAAAATTTATTCCGCAAAGGGAAAGTGATTGCTTTCAAAGGGTTGAAGTGTGAAAATATATCTTGCGAAGATATTTTGAAAATAAATAATTGGGGAAAATTATTTAAATTTGATGGTTGTTGTGAATATTTTTTTATATTTAAATAACGGACTATCAGTATAAATAATTTTAGAAATTATTGAGGCTTGATGGTTGTTGTGAATGTTGTTTGATAGTTAAATAACCGACTATTAATATTGGCCTTTAAAACGGCACTTGAATTTGTTTTCATAATAAGTGCTCATTGTTTAGTTAAGCCGAGGGAGGACTTTATGTCAAAAAACCCATTCCGAATAAATGACACGACGAAATGGGATTGCATTTGAAGATGGTGTTGAAGACCGGGTATTTTCAAAAACGAAAGGATTACCTATCGAATGTCTCTGCATCGAGTTGCTTCGGTTTGGAGATTTATATCACACTTTGTGATGGGGAGTTCAGACATGATTAGTGAATATCCGGATTTGCAAGGGCTTCTTTCCTTAATTGGAGGAAGTATGTTCGATTCCATTCAGACCCAGGAATGACTTGAATGGATGTATGTCTGACGTTACACTTTGAGATGTAAAGCTTGTTTCTATCAAACACATTACTACTGGTGGCAGAGAATTTATTCTCTTAGCTTAACACCCTTCTTGAGATGCACGAGCTCAACAGTTATGTAGTTGATGGTTACTAGTGATATATTTCCAATTTGGTAATGTGGTATGCTAAGTGTTGACCATTTGTTGATTGAAGCATGACTTTTGTGAAAAGCGTAGCTTTGTGGACGAGACTTCGTCGGACCTCACACCCCGAAAATGGTCGAAATAGGAAGGATGCGACAAGGTTATAAGGGTCACGCCTCTCAGGGTATGTGCATTTCCTTCTGGATAAAAAGTGGTATCTGGTATGGAGCCCGGATATTTAACTTGTGTGGATAAAAAGTGGTATTCTGGTATGGAGCCAAAATTATTTACTTATGTGGTTGTTGGTTGTTGAGGCGCCTCGGAAAAGGTCGGTCTAGACCGGGGGATGACATACTCATGACAGTAAGTTACCTACTTACAGAGGTAACCCGGCCTTGTATTGGCAGAGAGTCGGTTAGGTTCTCGGGGCGTCCCTCCAGAGGCATACCCATTCGGTGAAGGAAGTTTCTTAGCCTTGACCATTTGTTGGAAATCAAAACAAAACAGTACGAGCTCTTTACGGTTGCAGTTGTATAACCTGCCACCTCAGGTGGTAGCTATAGTAGGCATAATATAATGGTACATATGCTGGCTAAGATTAGTATTATACTTTCGAAATGTTTTCCACACTATGCACTAATAATAATATCAAAAGTATTTTTGCGTATCAAGCATGTTTGACTATCATAAGGAGAAATCTCCCCCAAGTGTGCGATTGCATTGTGTGTGTGCCGGGAGGTCTTATGGTAGTATCATTTTCCAAAAAGC
Source organism: Allium cepa (assembly GCA_030765085.1). NCBI lineage: Eukaryota > Viridiplantae > Streptophyta > Magnoliopsida > Asparagales > Amaryllidaceae > Allium > Allium cepa. The sequence goes on along the minus strand of CM060931.1, from coordinate 464,108,842 downwards.
ATAGTGGATTTCTTTTTCTTCTCTTTTGTGCAAATAACTGTTTTAAGATCTCACACCAGTCGCATGACTGACCTGGCGTTTATTGTTCCCTTTCTAAACCCTGGATGCCTATAATTTTCCACACGGGCAGCCTAAAGTCAATTTATCAGTTATTCTGAAGCGAAGGCAAGAAGTATGCTATGGAGATCAGGAGACAAGCTAGACGATGAGCCGTACCACTTATATTATATAGTATCTGATGCGTATGGTTCGCTGCCAATTCAGTTGTCATAAATGCCTAGTGTCGTGTTTTGTTGTTATAACACTCTGATGATGTAATGTATAAATTGATATAGTTCTTTTGTTTTAAAGATTATTCATTTATCTACTATATATTGTTCCGCTACGATTGTGAGATTCTGATGTTGTTTCTTTTTCTTCTTCTACTTTCTTCTTCTTTAACCCTAACGATTTGGTTTTTCAGCATTTGATTGTTCGGCATTTGATACATTGGACGTATTGACGTCGACTTTCGGGCATCGAAAATATTGTTCGATTTTTTCGAATATTAATAAATTGTATAAATATTTATACAAGGTCAAAATTTTGGAGATAATAGTCGAGATGGAAATGGATTGCAAAACAAGGGTAAAAGGTGAGATCTTCTCACTCAATCGTAATAGTTTGAATTTAAAATATTGATTGTTTATTTAGATGTGATAGTGTGTGTGTGTGTGTGTATTGGAGTGATTGATTTTTCGCATTATATAGTGGATGAGACCATATGCGTCGCATAATAGTGGATGATATGATATAATCCCATATACCGCGATATTCCACCTCGAAGTGGAATTGGTATTTAATTGTTGTGCTAACATCTGTGGATGCAGGAAAACAGGTTGGAAGGATCCAACTGAATTCCTTAAATTGTTTGAATTTATTTCTTATGCTATGATATGAATTATTGTAATCTGTGAATGATTATATTGGTGATTGAAATAATTGATGGCTATGGTTTGGCCGAATATATTCTTGTATTTTAAAATACCAGAAATATTTATATATAAATTTATAATTGGAATTTTTTTAGAAATTAAAGTAGAAAATTTTAAGTAAATTAATTTTAGAGAATTAGATAAATTTAAAAGAAGGAATTTAAAAGGGTAAATATTGATTTTTGAAATACTATTGAATAAATTCCAAGTATGGGGAAAAGATTTTAATAAATGGATTTCGAGTAATTTTGTTTAAAAGTTGAAGAATTTATTTTAAAATTCAGATTTTAAAATCTAAATGAAGGTGCAAATAATGGATTAAGGGTTTTTGAAATAAATTTAGATAAGTAAAGGAGTAATTTTTAATGGAATAAATTTTGAAAATCAATTTGAAAATTGATTTGGTGTTTGAAAATAAATTTTTGAAAATCAATTCGAAAATTGATTTGGAGTTTGAAAGTAAATTTTGGAAATCGATTTGAAAATTGTATATCAGTGGATATTTGGAAATATAAATTCACAAATGAAACTTATAGATGAATTGATGATTTGTTTAAAAATAAATATTGGGTTATTTTTAAAAGTGTGGAAAGAAAATTTACGAATTTGGGATATAAATTGAAATAAATCAAGAAGGATTTATTAATTGATTTAAGTGGACCATTTTGAAATGGAAAGTGCATTTTCCTTGGAAAGCCGAGTATGTTTTCAAAGTAGCATTTAAATATAAATTAAAAATCTAAAGTTGGTTTTTAAAAGAATGTTTTGAAGAAATTATTTTCTTAATTTTTTTTAATTCTTTTAAAGTAAATATTTACCAAGTTAATTATAGAGGTGATTATTTTAAAGATTTAACTAGTAATTGATTTAGAAAATGGTTATATAAAGAATTATACTCTATCTGATAATTTTATTTTTACAATTATTTTGGACTTAAGTTTTGCATGAAATATTAGCATAAAAAATTCATAACTAATATTTTAAATAAAGTGTTTAAAGTAGTTTTTATCTTAAGTGTTTCCAAATATATTTTTGGATAAGTAATTTAAATTATTTTGAAGTATTCGGACAGGGAAAATTTTCAATGGAAATAAATAATATTTGGAATTTTATTCCGCACAAAGGGAAAGTGACTTGAAAATTGTTTTCAAAGGATTGAAGTGTGAAAATATATCTTGCGAAGATATTTTGAAAATAAATATTTGGGAAAATTATTTAAATTTTATGGTTGCTGTGAATATTGTTTGATAGTTAAATAACCGACTATCAGTATAAATAATTTGGGAAATTATTGAGGCTTGATGGTTGTTGTGAATGTTGTTTGATAATTAAATAACCGACTATCAATATTGGCCTTTGAAATGACACTTGAATTTGTTTTTAAAATAAGCGCTCATTATTCGGTTAAGCCGGGGGAGGACATTGAGCCATAAAACCCATTCCGAATAATGATACGACGAAATGGGATTGCATTTGAAGATGGTGTTTAAGACCGAATATTTTCGAAAAACGAAAGGTTTACCTGTCGAATGTTTATGCACTGAGTTGCTCCGGTATAGAGATTTATATCACCCTATGTGATGGGGAGTCCGGACGTGATTAGTGAATATTGGGATTTGCAAGACCTTCTTTCCTTAATTGGAGGAAGTGCCTTCGGTTCCATTCAGACCCAGGATGGACTTGTATGGATGCATGTCTGACATTACACTTTGAGATGTAAAGCTGGTTTCTATCAAATACATTTCTGTTGGTGGCGGAGAATTTATTCTCTTAGCTTAACACCCTTCTCTGAGACGTACGAACTCAGAGGTTATGTAGTTGATGGTTACTAGTGATATATTCCCAATTTGATAATGTGTCATGCTAAGTGTTGATCATTTGTTGATCGAAGCGTGGCTTTTGTGAAAAGCATAGCTTTGTGGGCGAGACTTTGTCGAACCTCACACCTCGAAAATGGTTGAAACAGGAAAAGATGAAGAAAGGTTATGGGGGTCGCGCCCCTCAGGGTATATGCATTTCCTTCTGGATAAAAAGTGGTATATGGTATGGAGCCCAGATATTTAACTTGTGTGGATAAAAAGTGGTATTCTGGTATGGAACCCAGATTATTTACTTATGTGGTTGTGGGTTGTGAGGCGCCTCGGTAAAGGTCGGTCTAGACCGAGGGATGGCATACTCGTGACAGTTAGTTACCTAGTTACAGAGGTAACCCGGCCTTGTGTTGGCAGAGAGCTGGTTAAGTTCTCGGGGCGTCTCTCCAGAGGCGTACCCATTCGGTGAAGGAAGTTCCTTAGCCTTGACCATTTGTTGGAAATCCAAACAAAATAATACGAGCCCGTTACGATTGCAGTTGTATAACCTGCCACCTCAGGTGGTAGCTATAGTATGCATAATATAATGATACCTATGCTGGCTAAGATTAATATTAAGTTTTCCACACTATGCACTAATAATAATATCAAAAAGATTTTGCGTATCAAACATATTTGACTATCATAAGGAGAAATCTCCCCCAAGTGTGCGGTTGCATTGTGTGTATACCGGGAGGCCTTATGGTAGTTTCATTTTCCGAAAAACGTAGCGGATTTATTTTAAATTCTTTCTGTGCAAATAACTATTTTAAGATCTCACACCAGTCCCATGACTGACCTGGAGTTTATTGTTCCCTTTCTAAACTCTGGGTGCCCATAATTTTCCACACGGGCAGCCTAGAGTCAGGTTATCATTATTCTAGAGCGAAGTCAGGAAGGTATCCTGTGGAGATCAGGAGGCAAGCTGGATGACGAGACGTATCACTTATATTATGTAGTATCTGCTGCACATGGGTTGCTGCAAGTTCAATTTTCATATAGACAAGTGTCATAAATGTCTAGTGTCGTGTTTTGTTGTTGAAATACTCTGATGATGTAGTGTATAAACTGATCTAGTTCTTTTGTTTAAAGATTTTTCATTTATCTGTTATATATTGTTCCGTTACGAATGTGAGATTCTGATATTGTTTCTATTTCTTCTTCTATCTTCTTCTTTTTTAACCCCAACGATTCGGTTTTTCGACATTCGATTGTTCGGCATTTGATACAGTAGACGTATTGATGTCGACTTTCAGGCTTCGAAAAAATTGGTCGTTACAATATCGCTCCATCTCTCCCCAACTTCTTTGAGCGGGATGTGGTCCTCTAAATATTATTTCAATAATAAGCATTTGGTCAGTTTGTTTTGACCCTTCTTCGCCAGTTCCAACTTGATTTCTTTGCTCTCTAGAAGATTGATGGACCATAGGTTGATTGGGTATTTTTGGCTTTTCACATATTGTTGAAGTTCTTTGTCTCGGATTAATCCTTCGATAAGATCCTTAAGGTGACGACATTTATTTGTATTGTGCCCATGCGTCTCATGGAAGCAGCAGAATTTCCCTGGGCGCTTTTGTTGTTCTATTGCCACCTATCTAAGAGGCTTCTTATACTCTTCAGTTTCTTGTGTTGCAAGATAAACATTCTCCGAAATGTCATTCATGGGGGTATAGTATTCCTGTTTAAACCCTCTAAATCTTTTGTTGCCGCCACCATTATTTCTCTTATTGGAGTTCTGGTTTTTTATCTTCTGATTCCTGCTCTTTTACACAACTGCTTGAGTACTTCTAGGATCGTGCATGTTTTGATTTGTCGCCGTGTCATTTTGTCCGACGTTCATCTATTATGGACCAGCAGACTTTCTTTCTAGCTCCTATGCTTCCTCCAATCTCAAGTACTGACTTGCTTTACGATTGAAGTCTTTCCTGTTGGTAGGTTGCTCCATTTTAATCCATTTCCCGAACTTCGTTTCAGGGTGAATAGCGTGGCCTAACACCATAAAAACCATATCCTCTTTGAGGTTGCTTGTAACATCCCGCCTTTTGTACGCTTTAAATCGACGATAAACCACACACGTCAACTTAAACTATACGGAAGGGCAGATTGTTATTGGAGTGAATAAGAAAAAAACAGAGAAAGAAATAAAAAAAACAGAATCTCACAGCGGAATGACAAAATATAATAATCAAATAAACAGTCCATGAAGCTGTTTTACAAAATATTCGATTTTACTTATACAATACATATCAGAGTTACACACATCAGAGAATAATAAATAATGCAGCGGAGCAGTATGAATGCAGTGGAATAATATAATAAATAATAGTAATGCAATCTTTGTCTTCGTTCTTCAGAAATAAAGTCTTCGAATCCTGAAATACTCAGACTGATCCGAGCGAATTGAAAAGACAAAACACTCGAGTCAGAACTAAAAGATCTTATGTAAGTTAAATCAACAGAAAGAAATATGAGTGGAATGGCATTAGATATGTTTACGGGATTTGACATCTCCTATCCCGTGTCAATGTGAGTGTAGTAACTTAAGAGATGCTCGGGATTCACATCTCCTAAGGATCCATTAAACTATTTACAATGTAGTAATATTTCACTATTATAATAATGTCTAATAGTAAAATAAACTTACTTTTAAATAGTGTTAAGGGGTTAACCATATAGCCCTTATCACGTAATAGTCCCAGTAGTCCATCCAGTATTAGCGCATCTCCAGATCGGGAGACTACCCCAAAATACTCCACCGGCTACGGGAGAAATCCAAAATCAAACAAGGCGCGCTAGGGTAGGTGACATGGCATAACTAGGCAATGCCTGGGTAGATATACCAATTACGCTTCCGGACCAGTAGTAACGTGTAGCAGCTACTATCGCCAACCTCGAGCCACACCCCCAAAATCAAAAAGGGCCTCAATCAATCACAAAGTAATAGAATGGTATCGAAGGAGTGTGTCCGATAAAAGGTGCTACCTTCTTAGCCCGTCATCGCTCCTGTTTTAGCCACCTTATGCCAACTCACGGGAGTCGGATCCACATATATACCTCAAAGGAAACGCCGCCGCCATCCTACTTCATTCTGGAATCTCCACCGCGTACACGGTTGTTAAAGTGGTTTTCGGAGTTGGCAGAGAGTATGACAACTTTCAATCCCAGACTCTTTAACAATCACACGTTATTATAACACCGCGGTCATTTCAAAATAATTTATACTTCACAACTAGACTATAATATCTATTTCAAAACCATATAAATACGATATCATTTCAGTTTTAAAAACTAAATCAATATGATATCATTTTTATAAAAAGTCCAAATAGATAACATATAATTTTTATTTCAAATATATTCTTTTTCCAAAAATCATAGCACTTTCAAATTAATAACATTTCGAGATCGAAACACTTAAAGTATAATACTTTCAAATCATCGTACTTTGAAACTAATAACTTCGAAACATAACTACACCACTTAAAGGGCTTAAATATTAAATTACTTTAGATAATAAAATAGATTCTTCAATTTCATAATTCAATTCCAAATACAGATTTGAACCCCTAAATAAACCATTTCAATTTCCATATATCTCAAAGCTTTATATATTCCACCATTTCAAAACTAATTCTTTGATAATTCCATATATATCAAATTCAATTACTATTATTTAGATTTGAAATGTTTACTTAATAAATCCAATATCATTTAAGTAAAACTTTAACCTTCAAATAACTGGATATTCTTTCAATTTATTTAATTTGATATATTCATTCAAATCAACTTGTTATTCATTTAGATCACTCTAAACCAAAATCAAGTTATAAAAATCATACTCTTTAAAATCTCATTTTTATTTAAATTTCAAATCAATTTATTCAAGTATAATTCTTAAATAATTTAATTCAAATCAATTTCATATTTATCTCCCAACCTTAATTTTATTTAAGTGATTACAAACTCTATATACAATATAATTTAAACAGATACTTAACCATATTATATAAAAACAATCAAACTTTATTATTTGGCTTATTTATATTTCAAAACAATTTCACACATAGCTAAAAATCAATAATAAAATAACATTTATATGACATCTGAAATAAATATTTATATAACCCATATATTTCTTTGCAAAACCATAGAAATCATTTCAAAATATTTTTATACATAGACCGACGGTGTCTGTATACAATTTTCTATTATATGGACAAGTGATACGGATATTTATCATTTCAATCCGTAATTTAAAATATAACTACGGTTATATATCATTTCAAACTGCAATCCCGAACGAAATAAAAATCCATAACAACTTGCAGTTAATAAAAAATACAACAATCGTTCATCCAATATCAATCATCAAACATTTATCACAATCATCATCCAATTCAATCAATAACATCAACATAGAACAGATAATAAACAACAGGTATTTACTGGCCGTTTATATTCAATAATAAATTAAATAACAATTTAACCGGCAGTTGATATGCAATAATAAATTAAATAACAATTTAACTGGCATTTTATATGTAATAATAAATTAAATAATAATTTAACTGGCAGTTTATATGCAATAATAAATTAAATAACAATTTAACTGGCAGCTTATATGCAATATCAAATTAAATAACAATTTAACTAGCAGTTTATATGCAATAATAAATTTAATTACAATTTAATTCAAATAAATTCAGTTTAACTGAGATGATGATTTAAAAATATATCAAATAGTCATCAATAAATTTCTAATCACATTATAAATCTATTTAACAAATATAAGAATTTTTAGAAGTTGTGAGTGGGTTAAACACTCACCTTTCGAATTAAATTGAATTTAAATCCAATTTAAACCCAAAATTCAAACAGTCTTAGAATTCGTCCAAACTAAAGTTAAAATGTCTGAAATTTCAATACGATCCCAATGCAAAAAACCACGCGTGAATTGGACCTCGTATGTAAAAGTTAAAGCGATTAGAACATGTTGAAAATTAAAATTTAATTAAATAAAAATATATACAAACAAAATAAGTCATACCGCAGCATCCACGTCATCTCCACGCTAGAGAACATGGACGGTACCCTAACGTCGACCTAGCCACCACGAACTTCCAATATTCGTCGCCGCTCTGCACCATGACCACTCGATCAGACGACCCCAACGTGAAGGCCATCACCGGCCGACCCTACCCTGGCCGAGCGGCGCCGCCAAACCCCCTCCACTGTGACCGACCATGCAAACTTCAACGTCGATTATGGCAAAATCCAGGCACCTCTAGACCCAAGTGGCTATGTGGATGAGCTCCTCTCAACCCCCTCTACCCATCACAACTTTTTGACCGACAAATAGTCGACGATCCACCGTTTAACGAAATTATGTCCTATGGACGGCCAAAAATTGATTGTCAATTTATGGCCAAACGGTGATTCAATGACAAAAACGAATTGTAGATCTGAGTTGCGCTCGTTGAGAGCTTCGAAACGGTATATAATTTGATATAGTTTGGAGGAGTTTGATTTTTTTCTAATTTGAATTTGATTTGCAGTTTGAAATAGAATTAGGGTTTGCTGCCATTGGAAGGAATAGGTAGCAGATAGAAGGAGTTATACGTAATGAAATAAAAAATAAGAAATAACCCAGGGTTTATAATAGGCTATTTATAGGCAAAGCTGAAAACGGAAAGAATGGACCAGATCTACTTATACGTTGAACGATAAATGGCCCGAAAAGCCCGTTCTGACTCCGGAACAAAAATGGGTCAACTCATATATCAAAATAGATGTTTTTGATATTTTTAAACTCAATGGAACAGGTTTCAAGTCCTAATTCCATCGTATGAAGAAGTTATTCTAAAATCGGCTTATTTCAAATTGATTTTAATTGATTTCGAGACGTTTTGAGCCCGTACGATCAAACGACAAGCCCGATCGCTACGAAACTTGAAATCCTACAATAATTCACCGTTACAGATCCGATGAAACTAGTTTCGTTGATATCCGAGTCCGTGGCCAAAATGGCTATTTTCTAGTTAATTAAATAAATTAATATTAAATTAGAAAATCACTTTCCAATTTAAATTTTAATAATTTACGACTTCTATCAATTTTGGTTCCTTAACCATTCATAAATAATTTAAATAAATTTAGCTGTCGATTTAAAATTGATTAATTCCTCAATTTTAGTGTTTAATTTCAATTTCATTAAATTCAGAAAATTTATAAATTTAAAATTCCAAAATCCATTTAATAACTTTTAAACCTCGTTATTCAAGTCTTTTATTACAATAAGGATATAATTAACATTGGTTTATAACAAGGTACATTAATATTTCCCAATTTCATCTTAATCCCTTTTTACGTAATATTTAAATATTAATTTTCATTTAATTCCAACTAATCCAATTATTAAATTTAAATTAATAAATCTTGATTCTCATTCTTTTTATTCAATCAATCACTATCCTATCCATACCTTATTATCAACCAATAATTATATAATATTGATTTTTCCAAATTACAGCTTATTTCGTATTATTTCCTATTATTTCGTCAATTAATATAACTTTGAATTTTATTTCTCAATTTGTTATTTACAATCAATTATGATCTTGCAATTGTTTCAATTAATTGGATTTGCACTAAATTAGTTATTTATTAACTTGTATTAACATCATTACCTTTATTTTAGTGATTTCATTATTAAATTACAGATTTTTATTTTCTTTCCGTATTAAATTACCAAAATTTTATTATCGAAAATTACGGGTCGTTACATTGCTTACTTCCATTACTGTGATGTTAAACCTGCTCATGAATGATTTTAATGACTTGTTGCACCCTTGGACTAATTTGGATAGGGACATGACATCCTTCGGTTGTGCGGTATGAAGCCTGAACTAGTTAAGGAATTTCGTTGCGAGTCGGTCAAAAGTAGAAATGGATCTTGGGAGGAGCCTTGTGAACTACACAGACGCTACTCCTTCTAGAAAAATAGGAAATCATCTACATCGAATAGCTTTAGAGGCATTTTCCCCGTCCATATACCAACTATATCTGTACAAGTATGGTTTTGGATCTTTGTCCCATCATAGGACGGAATAAGTGGCACTATGGGTATCTCTCATTTAAGATTTCATCGGTGAAGGGAGTCCGACTTGGTGCACATCCCCACTCATCATCTCTTCTATCTTTATTTTCCTCCATTAATTGTTTAACCATGTCCGCTACATATACCTCTGATGTCAGATAGTCCTGAGGACGGCGATTAGTCACTGCGCCAAGTTTTTGACTTCAGAAACGGTCTTGGTGAGTGGGCTGAGGCCCAGGTTCCCCTGTCTTCAGGAGAGCTACTCCTACAGAGTCCTGTTGGCTTGCGGTTGGTCTAACTAGAGCAGTTTGGTTATTCCTTGCGTTGTCAAATACATTGGCATGTTCTTCCAGTTTATAGCCTTGCCCTCCTTCCTCTAAGTCGGAAAGATCCATCGCTATGTCTTCTTCTGGGGTCTTTGCCTCTTGATTCAAATTTACAATAGGTTGCCTTGAGGTACTTGCGGTTCCGTCCACATTAAGTCTTGTTGTCACTCTTTTTTCCGGTTGATTTTCATTTCTCCTATATAGACCAGAGACGGAGGAATTCTCTTGTCCTATAGCAGCCACGGGTTTAGGCATAGTTCTTGGAACATGAATTGGTTGTAGGGTTAAGAGAGCGTTAAGCTTATCCATTAGAGCTTTTTGGCTATTTTCTATTTTTTGGTTGGTTTCATCAACCATTTTATTCAATTCATCCCTGGTGACTACTTCGTGGTGGTTAGAAGATGTTGGCGCCTGATTTTCTTAGTTAGCACCATTTACTTCAGTTTGTTGGGGATTAGCATCTTCTCCAGCTATTACTGCCCCTATGGATCTTCCAGAGGCAGTTATTCTTCTTTCGGGGGATATTGATTCAAAACAGCAGGTTGTTTATGTTTGATGTGATTTTTTGTTTGATGATAACAAAATATATATCAATATATATATATATGTGTTTGCAGTTTGGACTATATACAGAAAGGAAGAAATATTCATATTGAATAATTATACTATTGCACAGAATTTATATAATTCAACCAGTATTTTTTATTCAATATGATATTTTATTACAACACTTAAACAATACAAAGTTTTCAGCTCTCTCTATATATACATACACCAGTTCATACATTTTACATTTCTCACTACAACACTCAACACTCAGTTTTTCACTCTGTCTGCACATCTGCATCTATCTGCATTATCCAGCTCCACTTCTTGTCCTGTCTCCTGTGTACCTGTATAATTAGCAACTACAACAGTAATCTGAAAACAAACAAATTTGAATTTGAAAAAATAGAAATTTGTTTGTGTCTCAGATACATGGGTTATTGTCATCATCTTTGATTGTGTAACATCTGTGCATATCAGTGTTCTTACAGGTAATCGTGAGTGGCTGCAATACACACGTGTACATTTATACACGTGTGCACTGCCTCGCCAACTCGTGTGCGTTATCAACAAAAGCAATCAATACTTCAATGAATTCAACATGAAGCAGTGCAAACTCCCGAAGATACAACAGTGAAGGAAACTGCATCACAGCAGCATGAAAAAGTGTATACAACATCAAGATACACAAAATATGGAAACTGCACCAATGCAAATCAGAACAGAGAACATATATATAGTGATGCATAGCAACTGCATAGCAGCTACACAACAAAGCAATGACCAGAACACAAGTACAAGCAAATAAATGCAATTTGAAGTGATATAACAGCAATTACAGGTACTCAACAAGGTGAAGCAGTAGTAAATCAAAGTGTGCAACTCGAGAATGGATACAAGTGACTCAGACCAAATGCAGTAACATACTGCAACAAACAAAGTCTCGACCAAAATCAGTGACTCGATGCAAATACAACAACAGAGCACAATGCACAAAAATCACAAACAAGGTCAAACCCAAGATAGGTTCAACTCAAGGCAACTTGAAGCATACGAGGTCAGACAAATCACTGCAACAACAAACACGGTGAAGCCAAAGTGCAGTGCAACTACAAAGAAGTCGGTGGCAAGCTACAAACACCGAGTGCAACAACAAACTCTGTGCACATGTACAGGGATGAATACAACATGATGAAGCAGTGGAAACAAACTCAAGTGCAACAGTGAAGTTGAATACATGAACAAGTGTAGCATCTGATACAGTGAACAAGCCCGAATGTCACAAAGCATAAAAACATGTATGAAACATGGTGAGCAACACAAGGGCAGTACAATGCAACACAGTGAAAATGCTCAATGCACCAAGTACAGACAATAAGCTACGTGCAGTGTGCAAGTACAAACTCCAATGAGCAAATGCAACAGTGAAACTCGAGATCAAATGCAATTACATGAACAACAGAGAAGATGGTCAGAAGACACAGTGAGCTCAATAGTTGTGCAAACATGTCCAAAGTCAAAAGAAAAAAAAATGGGGTTGAATTTAAAAATAAACATCGGGTTTTGATTAAGTCAAAGAAATTTAATTTGGAAAGAAATCTCTACATCAAATTTCTCGAATTCATATATGGTCAGTGTTAATTCAAATAGGGGCCGAGACAACAAATATAGGAAGAAATCTTCGAATTAATTAATTCGAAAACAAATATGGTCAGCAAAAATTCGAAATTGAATCAAGAAAGGAATACTCCAAATCCAGAACAATTTCAGGAAAAATAATCAATGACGTGCAGAAATCAAATCTGACAGTGGTTATTAGGGTTTCAACCCTATAAATAAACCCCAAGAAATCATCATAGAACACAGAACAATCGAGTTAAAAAGCAAGCAATCAAACAAGCAACAAAAGAAATTACATACCGAACCATCAACAACTCGATCAACAGAGAACGAGCTAGCAACAAGCATCAATCATCAGAGAACAAGCAAGAGCTTAATCAATCATCAGAAAGAACCCGAAGCCCCAATTCGAGAAAGAAAAAGAAGCCCTAATTCAGATCGAATAAACTAAGGGCCGCCATTTTTTTTCACAAACAAAAGAAAAAGGACCGGGTGAAATAAGATAAGAGGGAAGTGACCGCGTTTGTTTTGGGTTAGGGTGTTTTGTTTTTTTTTTTATTTAAGGGCAAGATAATTTAAATTGTTTTTAAATTTAGTGCTTGCTCTTATAATTTGCTTTATTTGTCTGTTCTTTTCAAAACAAAACATGGTAAATCATCACCTAGGGTTTAGGTGTTGTCAGATTGTCTAGTTAGAGTTAGTCCAGTTAGCAGGGTTTGCGAGTTTACAAAACTCTATAGGCGGTAGCAGAGTTTGCAAGTCTGTTAGAGTGTTTGTAAGCGGGAAACTGTTTAATTCTAATAGAAATCTGGGAATGCAGCAGTAGGTAGGGGTTGCCGAAGCTGGGTAAATTTTGTGTGTGATTTATTTTTCAGCATATTTATTTCTGCAGTTTGCTTCTGTGTTTAATTCGGAAAAATTTGCTATAACCCTATTCACCCCCCCCCCCCCCCTCTAGGGTTAATCTAGATCCTACAAGTGGTATCAGAGCAAGGTATTTTACTTTAACTCTAGAGTCATGAATCCACCAAATAATGCTTTTTCTGAGGGGCAATCTATTGCTAGGCCACCCATGTTTAATGGGAACGATTATGCTTATTGGAAAGTTAGGATGAGTATTTATCTTAGTTCTGTCGATTATGATGTTTGCGATATTATTGAAACTGGCTATAAATCTCCCACTATAGTTATTGGTGATACTGAGATTCCTAAACCTAAGGATAGGTGGGATGCTAACGATAAGAAATTAAAAACTACAAATGCCAAAGCAATGAACGCTTTGATCGGTGCTCTTGATAAAAATGAGTTTAATAGAATTTCTCATTGTACAACAGCACAGGAAATTTGGCACACTTTGGAGGTGACACACGAAGGAACTTCTCAAGTCAAGGAGTCACGTCAAGCTCTATTTAGCAATGAATACGAAAACTTTGTGATGGAAAAGGGCGAGAGCATAAAGGATATGTTTGGACGTTTTTCAACTTTGGTGTACAATGCTAGAGCGCTTGGGAAGGTCTTCACTGAAGCAGAGCTTGTGCGGAAGATACTGCGAGTCTTACCAATGAACTTTGAGGCAAAAGTCACGGCAATACAAGAATCGAAAGATCTGAGGAAACTAAGCATGGAGGAGTTGATCGGAAACTTGATGACATATGAGCTTGAGCTAAAGGCAAAGGAGGAACGTAACAACTCCGAATCAAAAAAGAAGACAATTGCCTTAAAGAGCAAGGAAGAAAGCGATGAAGAAGAAGAAGATCCAATTGAAGAGCTTGCGATGGCTGTCAATAATCTTAGAAAATGGTCAAAATTTAGGCCACGCAAGAAGAAAACAAGTGGTAATAGGTCAAAAGATTTTGACGATTCCGATAATGAATTGACATGCTTTAACTGCAAAAAGCCTGGCCACTTCAAACAAAAATGCCCACTTCTCAAAAACAACAAAGGAAAGAAAAAGAAGAAGAAGGCCTTTGCAGCAACTTGGGATGATGAAGAAGGAGAAGAAGTTTCGGATAATAGCTCAGAAGAGGCTAACTTGTGCCTTATGGCAAAATCAGATTCAGAAACAAGTTCATCCAGTGAGGTACGTGACTATTCTTATAAAGAACTTGTTTTGATGTGTTATGATCTTACTAATACAATTGATACTCTTGAAACTAAAATTGAAAAATTGAAGACTGACAGGAGAGAACTCATTCATGAGAATACTAGGTTAGAAACTGAACTTGAAAATATTCAAAGCCTAGACTGTAAAAAATGTAAAATTTTAGATTCAGAAATATCAAGACTTAAGAATAGCTTCGATAATCTTGAAAAAGAAAACTCGAGTCTTAAGGAAACCATTGACACTAGGAAAAAGGATTTTATAAATAGATGCTCCACACTTGTAACTGAAAACACAACACTAAAAACCAAAGTCCAAAATCTTGAGAAATCTCTGAATAACTTTTCAAGAGGAGAAAAATCATTTAACATGTTATTGGGAAATCAACTCTTTGCTAATAACAGAAAAGGACTAGGTTTTGGGAAAACACAGGTTGATGATTATGCAAAAGGTAAGAGTGTCTTTGTTAGAAGTGAAATTGGACATCGTGTTGAAAATTGTAGTCATAGGAACAAGAACACAAAATTTATACAAGTTTGGGTTCCTAAGAATTCTACAAACAAATTCCATATCTATAGGAACAAAAATGAGAGGACGAAACAAGTTTGGGTTCCAAAGGGATTGTTTGTTCACAATGCTTCAGTTACTAATATCATTGGACCTAAGAGTTTCTCTAGGTCATACTCCTCTCTCTTTATGTAGGTCTGTTGGCGGGCTAAGGAGCAACAAGAATGGTTTCTAGATTCAGGTTGTTCTAGACATATGACAGGTGATAAATCTAAGTTCCTTAGCCTAGAGAATTTTAGAGGTGGAAATGTGATCATGGGAGACAATAGCAAGTGTAAGATTATTGGGAAAGTTGAAGTAAGTAACGGTACTTTTTCCTTGACTAATGTTTTATACGTTGATAATTTGCATCACAATCTCATTTCTATTAGCCAACTATGTGACAAAGGTATGAATGTGGTTTTTGATAGTGATACTTGCAAGATCATTGATAAAACTTCTAATAACATAGTTTTTATGGGCAAAAGAAAAGGAAATGTTTACTCGCTTTCGTTTGACAATCTAAATCTTTCCAGATGTTTGGTAGCCACTGACGAAGAGGCATCTTTATGGCATAGGAGACTTGGACATGCTATCATGAGTCTCTTAAAAAATCTTGAAACGAAAGAATTAGTCAGAGGGTTACCACATCAGAAATTTAAAGATAACAAAGTGTGTAAAGCATGTTCCTTGGGCAAGCTTAGTCGATCATCATTTCGCCCTAAAAACATTGTTAGCACATCAAGGGTCCTCGAATTAATTCATATGGACTTATTTGGACCAAATGAAATTGCTAGCTTGAATGGAAAACGTTATTGTTATGTATTGGTTGACGATTATTCTAGATTTACATGGGTTTATTTCTTAGCCAAAAAGTCTGAATCTTTTGATTATTTTTCAAAATTTGCTAAACTTGTTCAAAATGAAAAAGGAGTTTCAATTAAAACTTTAAGAAGTGATCATGGAGGCGAATTTGAAAATTCGGAATTTGAAAACTTTTGTGAAGAAAATGGTTTAAAACATGAATTTTCTGCTCCACGAACACCTCAACAAAATGGGGTGGTTGAAAGGAAAAATCGTACATTGCAAGAATTGGCTAGATCCATGTTAAGTGAGTATAAACTACCTCTAACCTTTTGGGCAGAAGCGGTGAATACTTCGTGCTACGTAATGAATAGAGTAATGATTAGACCAATACTTGGCAAAACGTCTTATGAAGTATGGCATGAAAGGAAACCTAACATCTCTTACTTTCGTGTTTTTGGATGCCCTTGTTTCATTCTTAACACAAGTGATCAACTTGGAAAATTTGAATCAAAGGCAGATGAGGGAATTTTCATGGGCTATTCAACCAGGAGCAAGGCTTACAGGATATACAACAAACGAACAAAGACAATTGTTGAATCAATCAATGTGAAATTTGATGAATCTGATCTGGAAAGGACGACTGAAAAAATGGTTGATGATGGGGTAGATCATGAAGGCATTAAAGAAGGGACATCTAGTGAGAAAGATGAAAGTAGGACTGTTGATGCTGATAGATTGAAGTTCAAATCCAATCATCCTCCTGAATTGGTTATAGGAGATCCTACGGAAGGTATATGCACTCGCTCTTCATTTGATAAAAATTTGTGTGCTTTTTGTTGTCATAGTGGTTTTATTTCTGAAATTGAACCTGATTCTGTTGAAATGGCTCTTAATGATGAAAGTTGGATTCTAGCAATGCAAGATGAACTTAATCAATTTGAGAGAAATAAAGTTTGGAAATTAGTTCCTAGGCCAAATGACTATCCAATTGTAGGAACTAAATGGGTGTTCAAAAACAAACTTGATGAATCAGGAAATGTAATTAGAAACAAAGCTAGGTTGGTCGCAAAAGGATATAACCAAATAGAAGGCATAGATTTTGATGAAACATTTGCTCCAGTTGCTAGGTTAGAAGCCATTAGGATTTTGCTAAGCTTTGCTTGTTATAAAGGTTTCAAACTTAAACAAATGGATGTAAAAAGTGCTTTTCTAAATGGTGATATGAAAGAAGAGGTTTTTGTTGAACAATCCCCCGGTTTTGAAAATCACGATTTTCCAAATCATGTGTATAAACTTGAAAAAGCATTATATGGTCTTAAGCAAGCTCCTAGAGCTTGGTATGATTGCCTTTGTACATATCTTTTGGAAAATGGCTTTAAAAAGGGGAGTGCTGACACGACACTGTTTCTATTACATAAAGGAAGTGATTTTTTGATTGTTCAGATTTATGTAGATGATATCATTTGTGGCGCTACTAATGAACTCTTGTGCGAGAAATTTGAACAAGTCATGCAGGCTAAATTTGAGATGAGCTTGGTTGGAGAATTGAAATATTTTCTTGGATTTCAAATCAAGCAAAGCAGTGATGGCATTTTCATTTCACAATCCAAGTATGTGTTGGAACTGTTGAAGAAATTTGGAGTTGAGAACTCCAAACCATTGAGAACTCCTATGAGCCCATCAACAAAGTTGGACAAAGACGAGAAAGGAAGTGCTGTTGATCAGAAGAAATATCGAGGGATAATTGGTTCACTTCTCTATCTTACTGCTTCTAGACCTGATATTATGTTTTCTGTGTGTCTGTGTGCACATTTTCAATCTAATCCTAAAGAATCTCATTTGAAAGCCACTAAACGAATTTTGAGATATCTTTCACACACAAACAAACTTGGGTTATGGTATCCTTCTTGTGAAAATTTTGATTTAGTTGGCTATTCTGATGCTGATTATGCTGGTTCATTGGTTGACAGGAAAAGCACTAGTGGAACATGCTTTATGTTAGGACACTCGTTAGTTTCATGGTCAAGTCGAAAACAGAACTGTGTTGCATTATCCACCACTGAAGCAGAATATATTGCTTTAGGGAGTTGTTGTGCTCAAATTTTATGGATGATGCAAACTCTTTCTGATTTTGGCTTAGTTTATAAACAAGTTCCATTAAAATGTGACAGTAAAAGTGCAATAGACTTATCAAATAATCCTGTTCATCATTCACGCACAAAACACATTGATGTGAGACACCACTTTCTTAGAGATCACATTGCTAAGGAAGACATTTGCATTGAATATATTTCAACTGAGACTCAACTTGCTGATATTTTCACAAAACCCCTCCCAGAAGAAAGATTTTCCAGATTACGTTTGGATTTGGGGATTATAGAAATTGACTAACCATTTTTCATTTTCTTTGTTGAAATATTCTTGGATATATACTGTCAACTTAAATTTCTAGGATTCAAACCAGTTTTGGATATTATCCAAAGATTGATTCGAATATGGTATTCAGTACTGGATATTACATAATATAATTAACTTGGTAACTTATTCCACGATCATTTCTATTTCTACCATCTTTCTATCGTTCATAATGGTTTTGTAAAATAAGAAGAGTGAACTATTTTTAAATAAATAAAAAAAAAGGATTATAATAATAAATAATAATAACTCTCATGCATCCATTCTAATTTAAACGTCCTTATGGTTATGCATGGATGGAGCATGTGAGTGAATTATTTTTATCATTACTCCATTCTCATTTAAAAGTCCTTATGGTTATGCATGGATGGAGTATGGTAACTAAGTATTCTGGTCTCACTTAAAAGTCCGGATACTTAGACTAATAAGTAACTGCTAATCCCATTTAAAAGTCCTTATGGTTATGCGTGGTTAGTAAGTGCTTATTTTTTTTGTGCTTAAATGCCAAATTAATGTTAAAATATCTTTCTTCTTAAACCGATCATCGATCCATTCTCTACAATGTGGAAGTTGTTATCTCGTTATGATATATATTTTTTTTTGTTCCTACTGTTCCATTGTTTTTTTTCAGTCTTTTGATAATGCCAAAAAGGGGAGAAAAGAACTAGATTTTGATAATAAGGAAGTAAATATTTTTTGGAATACTTCAAAAATATTTGTTTAATGTTGTTAGATAATTTTCCTTAGTTCTTTTATTCATCAGTAATTTTTGTTATCTTCTAAATAGGGAGTGGTCTTGGTTGTAGGGGGAGCATTCAAATAGGGGGAGCTAAACATTTCATGCTCAAACACATGTATTAGCATTTCAAAATCTTTAATATATATGTTTGTCATCATCAAAAGGGGGAGATTGTTTGATGTGATTTTTTGTTTGATGATAACAAAATATATATCAATATATATATGTGTTTGCAATTTGGACTATATACAGAAAGGAAGAAATATTCATATTGAATAATTATACTATTGCACAGAATTTATATAATTCAACCAGTATTTTTTATTCAATATAATATTTTATTACAACACTTAAACAATACAAAGTTTTTAGCTCTCTCTATATATACATACACCAGTTCATACATTTTACATTTCTCACTACAACACTCAACACTCAGTTTTTCACTCTGTCTGCACATCTGCATCTATCTGCATTATCCAGCTCCACTTCTTGTCATGTCTCCTGTGTACCTGTATAATTAGCAACTACAACAGTAATCTGAAAACAAACAAATTTGAATTTGCAAAAATAGAAATTTGTTTGTGTCTCAGATACATGGGTTATTGTCATCATCTTTGATTGTGTAACATCTGTGCATATCAGTGTTCTTACAGGTAATCGTGAGTGGCTGCAATACACACGTGTACATTTATACACGTGTGCACTGCCTCGCCAACTCGTGTGCGTTATCAACAAAAGCAATCAATACTTCAATGAATTCAACATGAAGCAGTGCAAACTCCCGAAGATACAACAGTGAAGGAAACTGCATCACAGCAGCATGAAAAAGTGTATACAACATCAAGATACACAAAATATGGAAACTGCACCAATGCAAATCAGAACAGAGAACATATATATAGTGATGCATAGCAACTGCATAGCAGCTACACAACAAAGCAATGACCAGAACACAAGTACAAGCAAATAAATGCAATTTGAAGTGATATAACAGCAATTACAGGCACTCAACAAGGTGAAGCAGTAGTAAATCAAAGTGTGCAACTCGAGAATGGATATAAGTGACTCAGACCAAATGCAGTAACATACTGCAACAAACAAAGTCTCGACCAAAATCAGTGACTCGATGCAAATACAACAACAGAGCACAATGCACAAAAATCACAAACAAGGTCAAACCCAAGATAGGTTCAACTCAAGGCAACTTGAAGCATACGAGGTCAGACAAATCACTGCAACAACAAACACGGTGAAGCCAAAGTGCAGTGCAACTACAAAGAAGTCGGTGGCAAGCTACAAACACCGAGTGCAACAACAAACTCTGTGCACATGTACAGGGATGAATACAACATGATGAAGCAGTGGAAACAAACTCAAGTGCAACAGTGAAGTTGAATACATGAACAAGTGTAGCATCTGATACAGTGAACAAGCCCGAATGTCACAAAGCATAAAAACATGTATGAAACATGGTGAGCAACACAAGGGCAGTACAATGCAACACAGTGAAAATGCTCAATGCACCAAGTACAGACAATAAGCTACGTGCAGTGTGCAAGTACAAACTCCAATGAGCAAATGCAACAGTGAAACTCGAGATCAAATGCAATTACATGAACAACAGAGAAGATGGTCAGAAGACACAGTGAGCTCAACAGTTGTGCAAACATGTCCAAAGTCAAAAGAAAAAAAAATGGGGTTGAATTTAAAAATAAACATCGGGTTTTGATTAAGTCAAAGAAATTTAATTTGGAAAGAAATCTCTACATCAAATTTCTCGAATTCATATATGGTCAGTGTTAATTCAAATAGGGGCCGAGACAACAAATATAGGAAGAAATCTTCGAATTAATTAATTCGAAAACAAATATGGTCAGCAAAAATTCGAAATTGAATCAAGAAAGGAATACTCCAAATCCAGAACAATTTCAGGAAAAATAATCAACGACGTGTAGAAATCAAATCTGACAGTGGTTATTAGGGTTTCAACCCTATAAATAAACCCCAAGAAATCATCATAGAACACAGAACAATCGAGTTAAAAAGCAAGCAATCAAACAAGCAACAAAAGAAATTACATACCGAACCATCAACAACTCGATCAACAGAGAACGAGCTAGCAACAAGCATCAATCATCAGAGAACAAGCAAGAGCTTAATCAATCATCAGAAAGAACCCGAAGCCCCAATTCGAGAAAGAAAAAGAAGCCCTAATTCAGATCGAATAAACTAAGGGTCGCCATTTTTTTTCACAAACAAAAGAAAAAGGACCGGGTGAAATAAGATAAGAGGGAAGTGACCGCGTTTGTTTTGGGTTAGGGTGTTTTGTTTTTTTTTTTATTTAAGGGCAAGATAATTTAAATTGTTTTTAAATTTAGTGCTTGCTCTTATAATTTGCTTTATTTGTCTGTTCTTTTCAAAACAAAACATGGTAAATCATCACCTAGGGTTTAGGTGTTGTCAGATTGTCTAGTTAGAGTTAGTCCAGTTAGCAGGGTTTGCGAGTTTACAAAACTCTATAGGCGGTAGCAGAGTTTGCAAGTCTGTTAGAGTGTTTGTAAGCGGGAAACTGTTTAATTCTAATAGAAATCTGGGAATGCAGCAGTAGGCAGGGGTTGCCGAAGCTGGGTAAATTTTGTGTGTGAATTATTTTTCAGCATATTTATTTCTGCAGTTTGCTTCTGTGTTTAATTCGGAAAAATTTGCTATAACCCTATTCAACCCCCCCCCTCTAGGGTTAATCTAGATCCTACAGTTTAAGCAAAGATTGAGGATCTAACTTCTGAATCTATGGGAGGCGAAGTAAATAGCTAGATCTGGATCCTGAGTTGGAGCTTCTCAGTGAAAGCACAAAAATATTGACCCAAAAAAGGACCAATGCCCTGGTTTGGATTTGAAAGCACCAGCCATGTCTTGACAAAGCAATATCACAGATCACAAATATAAAGAAAGAATAGTAAAAGAAAGTAGATAGAGAATTTTTATAGTGGTTCAGCTGTTAATGAAGCCTACGGGCACTTTACAGTTTTATTATAGACTGATTGTTGTTACAATAGATGTTTGGTTACAAGGCTTTGATTATTTTCTAGCTAGATTGAATCTCCAGAATTGCAATCCACTGGAGAATCACAGTGTATTCTTTTGAAGATTGTAATGAGGGAGGCAGAGAGTGAAGAATAATTTCAGCAGAGCTTCATCAAGCAGTCCGAAGAAGATTCTTATTATGTTGCAGGTTGGATGGTATTTATATGGAGCGGAGACCTTAACGGCCAGGCCATATCCTCATCAACTTGCAGGTAAGTAGTAGACGAACAAGGAAGAGTTTGGCTCGCAAAACGAGCTAAATCCATGGGTCGCCGATGACCCATGGTCCATGGGTCGTTGGGGACCCATAGACGTGGCTCGTTTTACGAGCCAACAGCTTAGCCTCTTTGTTGTTTCCTTAGTTATCTTGTTTGAAGGCTGGAGAAGAGGCATGGATCACTGATGATCCAACCACTTAGGATTTTTCCGGAGTCTGCAATTGGAGACGTTTCCATAGCTTTTTATTATATTTGTTACGTTTTGATGGCAATGCACTAGCTGTTTACATTTAGTTGCTGATTGGACTAAAAGAATGCTGATCTCTCGGCTTCGTTGATCACATTCGTCGTCTTAATCATATAGCTTGGCCCTTATCGATCCCTTATCTTAGCTTTTCTGGTTAAGTCTTGAGTCATCATGTGTTCACAAGGTTGTTCTGTTTTCTATTGGTTTCTGTTGGGTTAAAAACCCGGATAATACTTGTAGTGTCAATAAACAAAGTGACGCAATTTGCTATTTAGATTTTCAAACGGTGATGATATTTTTAATGTAGATTTATTTTTTTTTCTCCAAACAAATAGAGAAAATGATATGTGCTTAAAAAAAGTAAGAAGAAAATAAGAAAATTATGGTTCTATCGGGTAAAATAGGCGGTTGAACCACTGGTTTGAAGGTCGGAACTTCGATTCGTCGACAGCTGAGATCTAATTGAGTTCCAAACCTCCATAGTACATAGTTCAAAGTATTTCGAGGTTGGACACTGGTTGAGTCTGATCATGATAACACCGGTTATAAGTATAAAAAACATGTTCACATTATAATAGCGACGTACAAAGTAATTTACTTGAAGTAAATGAACATAACAATTCATAGTGGTTCGGTCAAAATCATGACTATGTTCTTTTTTTTTGTTTCTTTATTTACTGATTTTTATATAATACAATTACAATAAATAATGTTTCATTAAATCGAAACAAGGTGATCGAGAATTAAATCAGAAAAGTATTTGAGAATAACGTTCGAAATAAACTACGGTTGCACTTTTTAATACCGACGAACGATATTATGCTTTATTTTTTAGGAACAAAGATCCATCCTTCATTTTGTGTAAATTACCTTGTATTTACGGGTTTAGATTGTTAGCTCCGAAAATAATAGAAACCGGGTGTCAAATGGTGAACATCACCATGTCCGGTCCAATAATAATTTAGACCCAAAGTAACGGTAGTGTAAAAAGTAGTTCTAAATTTGGACTTCCAACACCGATAAAAATAATATCTCAGGAAAAAAAAAACATAAAGACAGGACTGAAACCTTGCACATTTCATTTGAGTCAGAAAGATTTACCACACAAGTTATATATATGCCTCTTACTAAAAATTGATATGTTATGATCTGCATAGTAAAAATTTATAAATTTGGACCCTTTCGGTAAGTTGAGCCCTCGACCATCGTCCAATTTGCCCTTGCGCAGGGACGGAAGTTACATAGGCACTTGACTTCGTTTTAAAACCTATCACTTTCACCCACTTCGCATGTTATTATTCGTTGGAAACAGTCACAAGGTCACACATGATGATGCTATACATGAATTACACTCATACTTGAAATGAAATATTTTTTTCAGATTAACAATGGTATGTTACAATGATAAATATCAAGTTCTCAAACAAGCAGACTGACACATGCACTCATTGGGCTGTCGAGCAATTTTAAATGTCAAGCTACGGGCCAAATAGAAATTACAGTGTTTTTTTGAATGTTACTAGTACAGACTCATGGAACTGCTAAGGAACCGGCCTGATCTAAGGATTTCCAAGAAGATTCAACGCGCAATAGATGAAGCTTCTCGATGAATGGTTCTAGAACATTGGCTTCTTCCACTGGTGCAAATGCCATGCATATGCTCAGTTCTTGAACTGCTTCAGCATACTTCCTGTTTGAATAACAAGGTAACATAACGATGTTAGTATTTCTGTGACTGACTATCCAAATTTCAGATGAAGAGTTTGATTGAAAATTGTTCATACTTGTTGTAGTACAAAAGCATGCCATGATCTCTCCTTAGGCTCCAATTGAGAGGCTGCAGAATCAATAGTCTTTCTGATGCCATAACTGCCAACCTTTGTAGAAAAGTATAAAAGTGCCCACAAAAAATACACAAACAAGGTTAGAAACATCCACACTACAAGAAAAAATGTAAGACCTTACTAGATGTGCTTATATATTATTCTCAGAAAAAATACAATATTTCAGAAAAAATTAATGAAAAAAATAGTATAAATTTCCACAATTTTCGAAAATTATAATATTTAAACATTTCGAAATCAGGCTAAAAATTATGAAAAAAATTCAAAGATTTTATTTTGTTGAAAAAAATGTTATTTTAATTATTTATACTAAACAGGAAAAAGAAAATCATATTTTGTTCTTCCCCCCTTATTGATTTAAAAATTTCCCCTAAAGCAACGTTCCAAAATGATTTTTTCATTAACAGTCACCTTTGCTAATCTCAAGAATCTAATGTGCAGTTAAAATAATTATAATGGTACTTATTATAAAAAAAAGATGGAAGTTCAGACATCATATCCTAATTACTGTTTTTGTTAAGATTATATCTATAACAAATAAAGTTTTAGCACATAAGAAATCACAAAATGCAGCTAGCATAATTACAGTAAAAATTGATCTCTGTATTGATTGAATTACCTCAACTCTTGAGGACGAAGCAAAGGAGCCCGTGCAACCTCATTATGAACTGGCCTCAATGGCGATGTTAACATCAAGCCATGATTCGATTTTGATGCACGCTTCCAATGAAGCCTCTGGATTTAATACAAAATGAGGCTAGAAGCATATAGGGTGGAAATTTACTGATATGCTTTCCATTTACAGATGGGGTTTTTACAACTTACAATCAAATTTGCCAAAGCAATCCCTATAATTTCTCTATTAGAAGCAATGTCAAGATTTAAAAGGGAATCACTGTTCAAATCAGAAGCCATTGATTTAGGATCTTCAACACATCGACCATTTACCTTAGCCAACCAGCTGTGCCCTGAAGATGCCTTGAAGAGTTCCTAGAACAAAAAAAATTGTAAAATATAACAATATAAATTTTCATAGCCTTATAAGAAGTTTCACAATGTTTATAATGATAATAAGGATAAATGTACCTCTAAATTCTCCGTGTGAGGCCAAATTAGAAAATCCTCACCAACTCGAGCTCCCACTATATTGACACCAAGTCTACGACATATCTCCATATATATTATGCTAATCATAACAGCTGAAAACAAAATGATTTTTCAAATGCAATATGGTTAGAATACATGAATAGAAAGATTAAAATGTATCAAATGCTTAAAGTTTTACCACTTCCATGCCCAGAGCCAAGTACTGTGTGTAAGTATGAGAATTTTGAATCAACAAGAACAGGAAACCTTTTGAAACCTCTAGACTCAAAAAGAACAACATTAACTGCCTCTAAAACTTCAACCAAATGACAACCAATATCTTTATCTACCAATTCTGCTTCAACTTCCTTTGCTATATTCTTTAACTCGTTCAACCATCCAGAAATAGTTTTACCAGCTAAAGGAATTTCCTCTATGCTATTGAATTCAAATCCAGATTCATATTGTATGGAGGAATCCTTTCTTTCACTTAGAATAGACTGTGCATCCATATCATGATTGTAAGCCATATATGCTTCATCTTCAGCAGCAATAAGTAATAAAGCCTATGATTAAAAAGACTAAATGAAATAGAGTTTATGAACATAAATGAACAGAGTTTTGGAGCTTATAGAAACCCATTTTGAAATGAATGATCAGTCAGACCGAATTTTCAAATTTGATAGTTTATTCACATAATCCAAATTATAATCTGAACTACATGTCCCCAGACATCATACACAATTAACACTCTGAAAAAGTTGCAACAGTTCTTCTAATTTGAATAATCAATTTGAAAACATTGATAGTGTGAAGAAAATCAAGAAGAGAAGTTGTACGATATAGGCAAAATTTTAAGAAGGAAATCACCCGGCCCCAAAATCCCCTGTCTAGGTGTGCCCAGCTAATCAGAAAGCAAAGAAATTTGCAAAAAAAAAAACACTCATATAGCGTTGGAGTTTTTTGCAAAATTTGCAAAAATCTCTGCATTTTGGATGGGTACACTTGAAAGGGGATTTTGGGATCGGGTGATTTCCTCCCGAAATTTAAGATGTATAATGTATGTAGATTTGGTTTGAGACGATCCGCATCCTATCATTTTTCTTGTCCCTGAGTTGGTTTCAGTATGTAGATTTGAAAAGTTTTTTATGGACAAAACACATCTCTTTCAACCTATAAAGAAAAAGTTTCAATGACAAAGATTAGATAACAAAAAGTTAGGATAAAAATATCAAAATCATTGTAACCTTTATAAGTGAAACATCCTTATCCTTGGACCTAAATGAAATCTCCTGACAAAATCTCTTCCTTGCGATCTTCATCATCTGCATCCACAGTAAAATTTTCAGTTAACACCATAGAGGAAGTCATACCTAATGAACAAATAATGAATGTGCCATCATTCCTCTCAAAACCCCCTTCTTCTTTTTTAATACACATATTCTAACCTTGAACTAGCTATGTTCGCACCACTGTTTTCACAGGAAAATGACAATAACGAAAATTAAAATCCAACGACACCAATAATTTAACCTGAAGGTTATAGTTTGGCTTAAAATTCTCAATTTGGCAGTTTGGCGCAGTAGGAGCCATGGCTAAAATGCAAGGCCCATCATTTCCACACTTCCTCTTATTTACACTCAACGTTCCAAAATCAATACATCTGCATATGGAATTAAAGCTAAACAACCAAATTTAAACTTTAAAAAAAAGAGTAAATTTTAGACAATTACCTTTTGGACCGATTGCAAGAAGCAAAATTGAACAATGAACACAATAGGGAAGCCATTACTTGAAAAATAGAATCTTGTAACCAGATTTGAAATTAGACACAGAGACGGAAAAGCAATCAAATATGAGAAATTGAGTAAAAAGGAACACTTGTCGAACACTTTGTGAGCATTATAGCTGCACAAGGCTTCGAAATGGCGGACGAATCAAAGATAGAAGAAAACACAGACGCAGAAGCAATCAAGTTGCCTCCTTTCTCCATAATCAAACAACTTTTAATCAGTTCTGATGGGATTCAGACATTTAAGATGACTCAATTGAGCGAAACACCATTAATCTAATGGGTTGTTTTCAGATTCTCATTGCTGTGCTTGAATTTTACTTTGCTACCCATTAAAGGGGCAATTGGAGAAGAAGAAGGTAATAATGTAAATTGGAAAATGAATGATTTAACAAATATTCACAGTACTACCGTAGTATATAAATTATTGTGAAAGACGGATGTACGGCTTGAGAAGTTCACTGGATCCGTTGCATCCCGAGACATAAGCGTGTTGTCTCGTGTTATGGCAAATTAAGAACGTGAACGATTAGTGCATCAACTATGGATACTTCCTCGTGTTTGGCGAAAGGGCAACTTAAAAGAGTATATATGAAATAATGAAAGAGTCACGAAATGAAAAGATTAAATGAAAGAAGAATTCATTCTTTGTTATGAAAATAGCATTTGGAAGTGGGTATTTTAATTTTTTATCAATAATAATTTTATTTATTTTGTTTTGAATATTTTTAAATAATATAGTTCAACGAATTTATATTCTGAAATGCTAGAAAATAAAAAATAAAAAAATCAAATTTTATTACACAGTTGTAGTTCGTAATATCAATACAAAAACTATATGCCGGTTCTTCATTTTCTACTACTAGACAATTCACAAGCCATCTAAACACATCGTAACAACAATCAATCTAACATTTGCGAGACCCATGTTGGCAATGCAAACGTTAGTAAATGCTAATGTCATTTCTTGCATTCAGTCTACAATGTGATAGATGGACGAATCAGAAGATTTATAGATCGATATTCTAAAAAGAAATAAAAAGACCTTCAAGAAAAATATGGGATATAGATACAAGTATGAAAAACACGAATTCAAAGATATTTACCTAAAAAAAGCAAAGTGAAAATGACAAAAAAAAATGTGAATTTTCGAATTTGGTGAAGAGGTGGGATAACTTTTGAAAACTTACCTTTATTAAATAAAATAAGAATATTTACAACTCGCTAATATGGCCCGAACACACACCAACCTTACCCTTTTCAACATAATGCATCTTTAAATATGCAAGGGCAAGCCCAAAGTCTAGATCATTCCGCCCGCAACAAAACACTTCAATCAATGCAACTATTTCAAACCCTCATATTCCACATTCATCTCTTATTCACCACGGCAGTCTGAAACTTTGTAAACTCTAGTCTAGCTTTATCAAAATAACAAAAATAGACACTAAAAATTTGCGGATCCAACCAAGATCTGACAGTTAACGTTGATTAGTGACCTTTTGCGCTTCGCTTCTCCTATTTCGAGCCAGATCAGCTCCATTGATAGTCAGCAATTCTCGTTTGAGCTTACTCCGCTTCCATAGCCTTTTCTCAGCTTCGATTTTTGTATTTTTTTACTTTCATCTCCACTGTCTATTTAGTAATTTTTCTCTTTGCAAACATTCTAGGCCACCATCACACTCTGTAGGCTGCATGTCGATGATTTGGGTGTGAAGACTTGAAAAAACATGGAGTTTGGCGATTAAGATTTATGCTTGTGATTATTATTACATTTCATGTATTAATGAAATCAATTGTAATTTTTTCCTTCCAAACTCCATGTCCATTGAATCATGGCCTAGGGAAGACGAACAAAGGGGATTGCGGTCGGCATACGCATATCAATCTCTTTCCAGTTAGCAGTGATGGATGATCTTGCATCATTATGCTTGCCTTGTGCTTACCATGACCATAACTTTGATATGAGTTTATTGGTCGGATTGCAGTTCTATGCCTGAAAATAAAACATGGAAACAAGGGATAAAAATGCATTGAAGATCTTTCGAATTCGTATCAGAGTGTTGATAGACACATGCGCCATCTCCTAGTTCGCTTGATCTTAGACATCCTAAACTCGGTCTTGGGCAGACTGGAAGGTAAGAACATTTAACAATATTCTTTACATATATTTTCACCATGATAGTTGATGCATGCATTGTGTTCGGATCAGTAAATCCGTATTTTTACCATACACGCTATTTTCTCACACATTTTACGCTCATTTTTGAAAATCTTGAATTACTTTCCTTTCATATACTCCAAATGCAAGTTTAAAAAAACAATTTGGGCTATCTACCTACCCTTACACTTATGCTTGAATTGCTGCTAGATTTGATTAACTTGCGAACTAATATTCAACACCTTTGTATGATTAGCTGGCCATAGCAGTTTAATTCTTAACCATTTCCGTTTATATGCAGTAAATCTAAATTGGAAAAATAGACGGTTCATGCATTCGTTTTCTAGTTTGCAAAATATGCATATTGGATCAACTAATATAAGTTTCTGTATCATTCGATCCTTTGTTGGTAGTAGGTTAGTGATTGCTTTAAATGTACAAAATGCGGCTTTGGGGTAGTTAATGCTTCCCCAAACTTACTTCCACCATGAAATAGAATCATACCTTTGTCATATTGTTTCCAATACTTCCTCCAATACAATTTTATTTTGCTTCATACCCTTGCATGTCCAAAAGTCTTGCTCCTCCTCTTGACAAAATCTAATCAATTCAATCTCATTCCTGAGATTATGCAAAAAACTTAGTCTATTAATCTCCATGTCCTGCTGTCAATTATATCTTATACCAAACTCCATTCTACTGTAACTCTCATCAGTGTGGTCCACTTATCAGAGGTGGAATTTTTCTATGAAGAGATAGGAAGAAAGGAGAGGAGAATATAAAGATGGGAAGGCGACCATTAGAAAGCATCGAAAGATAACCGCTCAACTTTAACTGTTCATTTGAATAGAGTAAATACATAGGCCCTACCGCTTACGCGTCTGACACGTAGGATGCATGGCCAACTATTACTAACCAGTTTTTAACCGCAAATGCTACCTATGTTCACGTTATAAAAATTTTGTGCTTCCGAATAAGATTTTGAATGGATATCCTCAAAATTCAATATTCATCCGCATCCGTATCCAAAAAATAGATAAATTTATGGTATTTAGGAAAATGGATCTGAACGTGGATATAAAGGCATCCACACTCGAAATTTATTCATCCGTTTTTTTCCAAGATTATAATTTATTTTATGTGTATTTTAGTATAATGAAAGATGTGTATTTATTTTTAATTAAGTTAATAATTTATATTATGCATTTAATGCATATCAACCGCTCAAAACTATTTATTATCACTGTATTTGTTACTTTTGCGTAAATAATAAATGAGAATGAAAAATGATTTATATTAAATTAATTTTTTTATGTTTCTTGATTTATCGATTGTTAGTGGATAAAATAATTATCCGATACCCCTTTATATCCGTAGATGTGGATATTTGAAAATGCTTTTGGATATGGATATTGCATTATCCGCATTCGAAAGTTCCCGTTGACATGCCAACTTCTAAAAGCACTAGAGTTTTCACTTCATAATGCTATTACCATGACGTGGTATCAGAAATGGCAAAACCCGATGCTTTTAGCTCTATATGGTGGTGTTATGCTAAAGACACAATGTTTTGCACTTTCAAATACTACATCATGGTAGTAGAAAGCGCAAACTTAAATGTTTTTAGCATTGTGGTAAAAATTCAATTTAAAAAGTAATGAATAAAGTCAAAGCCAAAAAAAGCTAGGAAAGTTTCTACTGTAAACTCTATTATTGTTCTTTTGCGTTTCTTCTCAAATCTCAAAATAAGTCAATACATCTATGTTGGTTTAACAAAAAATGGTTTACTGTAATGATCCACCATTTGTGATGCCCGTAATCCATGCACTAATGCACTCGGATTCCATAAGTATCACGGATGATGATTTGTTAGGTAGTATTTCAAACAAAAAGAATATATATATATATATATATATATATATATATATATATATATTATACAATATATTTTAATCATCACACAATGTAGCAATCCATAATTTTAATGCCCAATAATTAAATATAATAAATCATTTTAATTGAAATAGATGGCTTAATCCAATGAACGAACTGAAAGGTGAAATTTTAAATGTGAATGAGTTAGGATTAAAGACATATTCCATTTCTTTTGTAATGTCATTTACATATGAGAAACGTATAAAATTTGCCAAAATTATATAAAATGATAAAAAATGAAAATAGGGGCTAAAGGGTGTATAACTTAGAATTTGGTCAATATAATTTTTTGAAATGAACCCTATCTCTTTATTATTCCATTTGCTCTTCTTCTTCCTTAAAGAAACCAAGGTTTTATAAATTTAAAATCTCCAAAACTCTTTCATTTCTTAATAAAAATTCCAAACAAATTCTCTAAACTTAAGTTATAAGATTCTCTACAAATCGGGCTAATCAAGTTTGTATTTTTATGAGAATTGGAGTTGGATTTCTAAAATAAAGAGCTTTAAGTTATTGTTAAATGCTAATGGTTAAGTTAGTGTTTTATGAATGAATTGGAATTTGGATTTTAGAGATGACAATCCTGATTTAATGAATGCCTATAATTGTTTAACCATAAAATGCATGTGTAAAAATTATAAGAAATGATATTGTTAAATCTGATATATTGTATATGGATTGTTGATAGTGTTTGGATTGTTGTTTCATCCATAGATATAGAATGAGTATAGAATTATTTAAGCCATTTGGTGAATGACATTATTAGATGAATGTGGAAGTTGAGATTAAAATCGAGTGGTTAAACTTGAATGATTGGTTGAAACGGTTCACTACCTCATGCTAATTCGTCGAGTATGAACGTATACTCATTTGAATGTCAAAATATTTATTACAAGAGTGAATTCAAGTGGACATACATTAATGTGAAATGCCTTGGTGACACGAAGCAAAATATTGAAGATAAGAGAAGGAAAGATGAACTAGAAAGAGGTGGAACAAATTTCCAGTAAGGAATTTCTTCCATTAATAATGGAGGTTGACTCAGACATCTGAATTTCCTAGCCAAATGTCTGAAATCAAGGTTAGGTGTCTGAATTCCCTATTCAAACGTCTGAATTGCTGTCTAACAACCCATCATTTTCGATCCTCTTGTATAATGTCTGAATTGACATATAACCACGAAAGGCAGAAACAATGGTTGTTGGTGTTTATGATAAAGATAAATAGAGCAATATGCACGATTAAGAACTAATAGCGGAAGGAATAATACATAATAGCAGATATCTATTTATTCAACTCAAATAATAGTCAAATAACTAAAGTCATATATTCATAAAATATCATTTCAACTATTTGCACAGAAAGTGGGCAAACACATACAATCGAATTTATAGCAGTGAATAAAATAGAAAAAAAGCCAAAAAAGTAAAGTACATATAAATTTATAGTGATTCAGCCATAACAGGTCTACGTCCACTATTTTTTTAATTCCATTTCTTATATTTCAACTTTTACAATGATTTAGTTGTAGAGTACAATGGATTACTATCAAATCATGTAGTTCTAGGCTTTGTTCGATAGAGTCTGGTGGCTCCAAAACATTGTCTCGTTATTGATGGAAGCTTAGATATTTATAGGAGTGAAGAGAGAGGGAGGTCAACCCAATAAACTAGGTAGTTTCCCCTTATGACATGCTCGGTTTGGTTATTTCCATACATAGAAGATATGATCTTTAATTTTCTTATATTCACATATTTCTTTCCTTAACTATATGGTTTGGTTTGGTGCTGGGAGAGGTGCTCGGTGGCATCTCGTTCGACATAAAAGGAGGTGTGGTGGTGGATTTAAATGTGAATCTGGGATCGGCTATATCATCTTCAATGGACAAGAATTCTTTTCCAATGTAAACTCCCATCGAATAATAATTCCTATTCCATGGTGGAACTACTGGACAGGAATTCTTGTCGAATATATCTATTACCGGAATGAGCAAGGACTTTGATCATCGGATCGAGCAAGGCTGTGTGGAACTACCAAACAAAGCAAGGATTTGGCAACCGGACCAAGTGAGGTTAACATCTATTCATCTTTCTCCTCCCATCTAATCCATTAACTTAGCTTTCAGGGTGATATGTCTCTCCCGCCAGGGCTATGCTAGTAGATCGTATCGTTTGTAATTCCAACACTATATTGCCTTCCCTTGACTTGGCATGCATTACTTGACTTCTCAGGTGTAATTGCCCTTAACACTTACCCTCTAAAGCTCGCTTCATATGATATGAAGTGGGTTTTGTTTGACATCTTCTCGTGGACTTAATGTCGTTATGCCTATAATCATCTTTGCCACATCATTACTGTTAATCATGTAGCATTGGTTCACCACCTTCTCTATCTCGGCATGCACCATGGTACAGTATTCTAGGCAATTAGCATGGGTCTAGGTTTGGTTCTCATTGGTTGGGGTTGTCCTACCAAACAATGCTTTCTGTTCTGTCCTAGGCTGTCCGGCACCAAGCAAATTGGAGAGGCATATATAAAGGCCGGGCCCCCCTCTAAACTGTATGCTTCCTTCACTTTCTCCTCGGTATAAATAAATTGAGCTCCTATGGCTCACCTTAACTGCTACCTCTCCGATTTGATTTCAAGCACTTTCAAATTGCTACGCCCTCCATCTACACTTGTATTATACTAAAGTAAGCTCTCTAATTCTAATCTAATCACTCCTATAACTCATCTCACTTACCAGCAATGAATCCTATTGGTTCATCATAGTTTTCATGGGGTTAGGTTTTTATGATATGTTCGGTCTTTGACATAGAATCCTTAAATTTGTAAGGCTGGATCATGAGTCCAAGGTGCTTTTGAATCAAGAGACATTAGGGTTGCTTGTCGATGCTTGGCAAGCTCGCTTGTTCGGTTGTTGTTAATTGCCAATCAAATTGGATCTGGATAGGGGTGATTACACAAGGGATGCAAGGCATATTTGGGCTGTGTGCATGGCATTTCCTTAGCATTTCATGCTTTATTTTAAAGCTAAAAGAGGATTTGTTTGGTGGTTGCTTGTCGTTGAGCTCCACCAAACACAACACTTTAGTACGTCTCTAGGATCACTTATTGCCTACAACTTAATTATCGAACCAAAACCTCGTGCATATGCCATACCATCTAGTTATTAAGCTATACTAACTAGGATTGTTAAGTTGATACGATTTATTAATTTTTTGCCTTTTTCTTTTATATGCATACACACGATCATAAACACACACTATAATTCGATGATAATGTATGAGATAAATTGTTATATTAGATAGGTATGTTGAGTTTCATAATACTGGCTCGTTGAGCGCTTCCGAAGACCGAGCTCCTTCTTCTTCTGCTCCTTCCGACCCCACATCGTTTGGGCATCGGACTAGTCACCCCAACTTTACTTGCTCTCTAGTACATAAGTATGATCCATCACAATTTCTAGTGGTTCCCATTGAATACGTAGCTTCCACTTTATCGTCCAAGTAGTTGGATGCTATAATGGCTACCCACGTTCTTCCATGGAATGGAATGCTCCTACCTCCTCCTGAACAATGGGCCTATGCCTCTCTAGAAGGATATATGGCTAACTTAAGATATCACTGCCTGGTTGGGGCCTCACCTCCTCTTTTTCGGTGGATAACGGGTTTCCTTGTGTATTGAAAATCACTCCTTTCCAACTACACTCTAGTGGTAATGTCATCCTGACTGGTTTATATGTCATCTTCTTAAGAGAGTTTTGGGTTCTCCCAAACAATCGATAGATCATGTTCGTGTATGTGACTAAAAACAAGATAAAAGTTTCCCCTTTCATTTGTCTTGAAGTGGGATCAAGTTCAAACCAGTAGAGGATTTGTACTCAAAGTATAGCATGTTCAAGAAAGAGTATTTCTTCATCCAGGATGCCTTCCCATGCTTCCATCACTAGCACTCAGGATGTGTCCTATCTTTACTGTCAATTATATTCATTCGTTCCCTAGGAAAATTTATGTTGACCGGTTACCCCCTTTTCTAGTCTCCTCTTCAGGTTTGGTGAGAGTCGCGCCAAGCGATGAGCTAGAGAAAATACTTAGAGATTTGTAGAAGATTCCCATGGAATTATAGGAGGTTCCACGTTTGGCGACGGATGAGAAGTTAAGACAACTTCGGCTATTAGCTACCAAGTGTTAGATTAAGAAAGGCAGAGCTCCCTTTACACACAAGCCCATAATGAAAGGGAAAGGAAAGCCCTCAAAAGTTAGGAAGATGAGTGAAGAACCATCCTCCCAGCCCTCCATTTTTGGTACTAATTTGACAGCCGATCCATCCAGAGCTGATCCAACAGCTCAAACAACGGTTACCGAGCTAGATTCCTTTAGGATTGAATCCCATGCAGGTGCCCTACTTACATCTATAAGGGAATGGTATGATGATAGTATTCGTACCAAGACAGCCGAGGGTGAGAGCCGTCGTTCTCATGATAGCGACGAAACTACTTCAGACCATAGTGAAACTTACTCTTCTGGGTATATCGACCTTGAAACTCTATCTAACTTGGATGCAGAGGAGGCTTTGAACTGGACTTTTGGGTTTGAGGAATAAGAAGAGTTTATTTTCGAAGATATCACTATTTCCATCTATTTACATGATCCTGAATCAGGGATTGATTGTACCAACTCCACCACGATAGCATAGATTTATCAATAGTTGAACTTGCATAGGACCCTAAGGTTTCGTCCAGACACCATGCACTCTTTACATGCATGCACACACCCCTTTTTTATATGCTATAGTGATGCACTTCTATGATTTTATTCTTGGCTATAGCTCATTTTTAATTATTTGTTTCTTGCACTTTAATAGGGAGCATGAGTTCTAAAAAAGGAAACCTTTTGTCTAAGTTTAAGCAGCCCAAGATGGATACATCCTTTACGGACGTTAAGAATGTCATCTTATCAGTTGGCCCAAGCAAGAATGTAGCGTCGTCGACTACGGAGCTTAAAATAGAGAAGACGGTAGCCTACCTAACCGGTTGGGGACAAAAGCAGTCAAGACCCTCATGATGGTGAAATGGAGTGCGGATTAAGGATCTTAAGGCTGATTTAACACTAGAGGGGGGTGAATAGTGTTTAATGGGTTCAAAGACTTATACGGACTAATTTAAGAATTATGATATAAACAAATGCAGAACTTAATCATAGAATCAAACACAGATGCAGAAAGTAAATAAAAAGCAGTAAAAGGAAAGAACATACCGATTTTATACTGGTTCAGAGTTACCCTACATCCAGTCCTGTACTAAGGCAAACATCTCGTACAGATTTTTATTATACCAATGTCGAGATTACAATCCCCAATTTCTAAAGGCCTTGAGGTACCCTCCTGTCTTCGAGTCCGAGGGCAAACTCTCTTGATTTATGCGACACAAGATCACCCAATTGATTTCCATGCACAACCACTCCTTACAGAGAGACTCGATAAACTTTTGATTACAAATTGATCATATAACTCTAAATAGCAGTTTGATCTTCGAGAGAGGGCAGAGAATCAAATAAGATTGGGATTCTAATTTGATTCACTTGAGAATTTGGCAGAATTACGGTACGATCTTAAAAATATGAAAATTTTAGAATATGGATTTGTGGAGAAGAAGGAATGAAGGAAATAAGAAAATAGTTGTTAAAAAATTCGTTTATGAAGGTTATTTATAGACTAGTAACGATCATAACCATTCATGAAGAGATTTAAATGAATATGCACTTCTTTTGAAAATTGAAACTTTTGAATTTAACAACCACATGTCGACATAGGGTATCCCATGATGTTCACATCCCTTAGTTAAAACCATGTAAAATTTGTTTAGAAAATGGTACTGAAAGGAAAACAAGATGAATGATTCTAGAGTAAAATAAACTAATTTTCCTATGATTTAATATAAAGAGGAGTAGAAAATATATTTTTAGAATGTATATAAAAATTTGATTTTAAGTCTCCTGTGTGTATATATATTATAACAGAATTTTTAAAATTCAGAAGATAGTTTGAAAACAAACAAAGTTTAAAACAAGAGTTTATTTTAAAACAAAAAAAAAGAATATTTTAAAGTTAAAACATCTTTTTGAAAATTATTTAAAAAGATATTTTTTAAGGCTAAAATATTTTGAAAGGTAGTTTAGAAAATCATTTTGAAAAACATTTTGAAGTAGTTTTGCAAGCTTCTTCCAGCAGAATATCTCATCACATCAGGACTCGAGAACTTGTACAAAACCAGGATGTTCGTGGGTTTGTAAGTCACTTGTCGTAGGTTTGTAAGCTACTTGTCATGGGTTTGTAAGCCACTAAGAAGGGAGAAATGGGTTCCATCCCAAATAAAATTTGGAATGATGATTTCCATGCTATTATGAAGTTTTAACAAAACTAGACACTTATCTTGAAATCTTGATCTTGATACTCATGAGTCTTCAAACTTGATTTCTTCATTCTTGATCTTTATACTGTACAGTCTTAAATAATCAGTAATTGCCTTATATTTATCCTGCATAATAACATTCATATATATCTAGACAATAGTGTTAGTATATAAGTTATAATAAAATAAGTTACAAAGGTTGTTGTCATCAAAACCACTATCTCCAGTTCCTAACAATCTCCCCTTTTCTGATGATGACAACCTTATAAAATATACATACCACTTCGATCATAACATAACTCCCCCTTACACCAACAACTCCCCCTTACTCCAAGCCTACTATTTTATATAACTTCTCCCCCTTTGTCATCAACAAAAAGAAAAAAAACCTATAAGCCTTGAACTTAATAGAAAATGAGATAAACAAACATATGAAATAAGAATAATAACTATGTATGAGTGAAATATAGCATCCTAAGTTAAATTGAATTTAAGATTTTATACACCAAAGATTGTTTTTAGAAGAACATTAATTAAGATAACACTTATATACAAATTAACAAACCAATATGCAATCAAGAAAA
This sequence comes from Allium cepa, assembly GCA_030765085.1. Taxonomy (NCBI): domain Eukaryota; kingdom Viridiplantae; phylum Streptophyta; class Magnoliopsida; order Asparagales; family Amaryllidaceae; genus Allium; species Allium cepa. The sequence continues at coordinate 464,070,456 of CM060931.1, read as the reverse complement.
CGAAAAAACGCTAAACGAGGACCCTTAAGTATTGGTGATTTAATTATAGTTAATCCAAAATCTTTTAAAGTTTGTTGCATGTATATAACTTGAGAACAAGCCAAAGCAGCATATATATATATTCTGTTTCAGTTGTTGACAAGGATACAGTGTTTTTCTTCTTACTAAACCAGGAAACCAGAGTATGTCCTAGAAAGTGACAAGTTCCGCTTGTACTTTTTCGGTCTGATTTACAACCAACGTAATCAACATCATGATATGAAATTAAATCAAAACATCATTTTTAGGGTAAAATAAATCATAATCTAAAGTATGTTTTACATATCTTAAAATTCTTTTAATGGCTTTTAAGTGAGTTTCTTTAGGTTGAGATTGGTATCTTGCACAGAGACAAACACTATGCATGATGTCACGGCGACTTGCTATTATATAAAGCAGCAAACTAATCATTCCCCTATATAATTTTTGATCAACATTTTTTGATTTATTTTCTTTACTTAAAGCTACATTAGTTGTCATTGGAGTTGGTTTCCCACTAGAAGTGGTTAATCCAAATTTATTAATTAAACCCTTAGCATATTTTTCTTGACTAATGAAAATTCCTTTATCTAATAATTTTATTTGAAGTCCTAAGAAGAAACTTAGTTCTCGTATATGACTCATTCCAAATTCTTTAGTCATTATATCTGAAAATTCTTTAATCATTATGTTATTAGTTGATCCAAATATTATATCATCTACATATATTTGTACTAATTGAATATCATTTTTGTTTCCTTTAATAAAAAGAGTTGTATCTATTTTACCAATTTCAAAACTTATTATCTTCAAAAAGTGGAGGTTGTTAAACATAAACATCTTCTTTTACAAAACCATTTAGAAAAGCACTTTTAACATCCATTTGATATAACTTGAAATTATTGTAGTTTGCGAAAGCAAGTAGAATCCTGATAGCTTCTAGTATTGCTATGGGTGCAAAGGTTTTGTCATAATCAATTCCTTCTTATTGACAATAACCTTGCACGTCTAAACGAGCTTTATTTCTCACGACCTCACCAAGTTCATTCATTTTATTTTTATAAATCCATTTTGTTCTAATTATACTTTTATCCTAAGATCTAGGAACAATTTCCCAAACATCATTTCTGATGAACTGATTCAATTCTTCTTACATAGCAAGAATCCACGAATCATCATATGATGCTTCCTTTGGATTTTTAGGTTCAATAGTTGATATAAAAGCTACATTACTCATACTATTTAGTTGATTTCTTGTTTTAAATATAGATTCAATATTTCCTAGTATATTTTCTATAGGATGATCTTTTAATAGCCTAATTCTTTTATTAGGTTGAATGATTTCACAATAAATTTCATTAGGTTCATTATTTAAAGTTACAAAATCTTCTTCATCTTCTATTTGTACAGTATCTTTAAAATTTTCATCAAAAGATACATGCATTTTTTCTTCAATAGTATTAGTTCTTAAATTATGAACTCTAAATGCTTTACTTTTATTAGAATATCCGATGAAGATACCTTTGTCGGATTTAGGTTCAAATTTATCTAAATTATCTTTTATATTAAGAATAAAACGCACTTACTACCGAAAACTTTAAAATAAGCTACTATGGGTTTCTTATTGTAAAGTAATTCATATGGTGTTTTATTGGTTAATGATCTAATTTAAATTCTATTTAATATATAACAAGCTGCAGCGACTATTTCAGCCCACAAGTTTTTAGGTAAGTTACTACCAGAAAACATTGTTCTAACACACTCTTGAATCGTTCTATTCTTACGTTCTACCACTCTGTTTTGTTATGGAGTTATTGGAAAAGAGAAATTATGAGTAATTCCTTTTTGATTACAGAAATTCTCAGAATTTTCTTTTTCAAATTCTCTATCGTGATCACTACGAATGGTTTTTATTTTTAAAGAAAGTTGATTTTCAATTCTTTTAGAATTTTTTTTAAATAATTCAAAAGCATCACTTTTAAGTTTAAGAAAAATTATCTAAGTATATATAGAATAATCATCTACAATTACAAAAATTATTTATTGTGATTAATTGATTGAACTTGAGATGGACCAAATAAATCTAAGTGAAGTAGTTCTAGAGGTTTAGAAGTAGAAATCATATCTTTTAATTTAAATGAACTTTTCTTAAGTTTTCCTAAATGGCAAGCATCACATATACTATCTACTTTAAAGTTTAACTTGGGAAGACATCTAACTAAGTCAAGCTTTGATAACCTAGATAAGAGTTTGAAATTTAAGTAACCAGATCTTTTATGCCAAATTCAAAGGTCACTTGTATTAGCCAACAGACATAAGTTATCATTTGAAACTTTCATGCTAAGGATGCAAATGTTTTTCTTCCTAATTCCTTCAAAGATAATGTTTGACTTACTATCTTTGATGTGACACTTATCTTTTCCAAACTTAGTTTTGAATCCTTTATCACATAGTTGACTTATGCTAGGCAAATTATGTTTTAAGTCTTAGAATTACCGACATTGCCGATGCAAATCACATATCCTTTTGAGTTATCTCCAAAGTTAACCAATCCACCACCTTGATATATAATTTCATTGAGCATCTTGGGATTCCTTGTCATTTGCCTTGAACAGTCACTATCAAGTATCCATTTATCTTTCTCAATTTGCACAGTTTGTCCGTTGGTTATTGATTCTTCAAAAGCCGTGTAACATGTCTGTTCCTGCATAATAAACCAATTCGACGGATAACTTAACTTTTCATAAAAACTAAATGCAAACTTATGATACTTTGATGAAATGCATAAATTCAAACTAGTATTAACAAAGTTTCCTAAAAATGCCATTTTAAACTCTTCAAGTTTCAGCTTATGAAAACTATAAAAACCTATGTTGTGATACCAATTGAAAGGGAGTGCAGATTAAGGTCTGAATGCTAACTTAACACTAGAAGGGGGGATGAACAGTGTTTAATGGATTCTAAGAATTATATGGACTAATTTAAAATTTATGATATAAAAAAAATGCAAAACGTAATCACAGAATCAAACATAGATGCAGAAAGTAAATAAAAAGTAGTAAAAGGAAAGAACACACCGGATTTTATACTGGTTCGAAATTACCCTACATCCAGTCCTGCACCAAGGCAAACACCTCATATAGATTTTTATTATACTAATGTCGAGATTATAATCCTCAATTTCTAAAGGCCTTGAGGTACCCTCCTGTCTTCGAGTCCGGAGCAAACTCTCTTGATTTACGGGACACAAGATCATCCAATTAACTCCAGGCACAACCACACCTTATAGAGAGACTCGATAAACTTTTGATTACAAATTGATCCTATAACTCTGAATAGCACTTTGATCTTCGAGAAAGGGCAGAGAATCAAACAAAATGAGATTTTAATTTGATTCACTTGAGAATTCGGCAGAATTTCGGCACGATCTTAAAAATATGAAAATTTTAGAATATGAATTTGTGGAAAAGGGGTGAAGAAAATAAGAAAATAGTTAGTTAAAAAATTCGTATGTGAAGGCTATTTATATACCAGTAACGGTTATAACCATTCGTGAAGAGATTTAAATGAATAGACACTTCTTTTGAAAATTGAAACTTTTGAATTTAACGGCACTATATGACATGGGGTATCCCATGATGTCGACATCCCTTAGTTAAAAACTATGTAAAATATGTTTTGAAAATGGTACTGAAAGGAAAACAAGATGAAATGATTCTGGAGCAAAATAAACTAATTTTCCTATGATTTAAAATAAAGAAGAGTAGAAATATATTTTTAGAATGTATATATAAATTTGATTTTAAATCTCAAGTGTGTATATATATATATTATAAAAGAATTTTTAACAATCAGAAGATAGATTAAAAACAAACAAAGTTTAAAACAAGAGTTTATTTAAAAACAAAAACCAAGAATATTTTAAGGCTAAAACATCTTTTTGAAAATTATTTAAAAAGATAATTTTTAAGGCTAAAATATTTTGAAAGGTAATTTTGAAAATCATTTTGAAAAACCATTTTGAAGTAGTTTTGCAAGCTTCTTCCTGCAGAATATCTCATCGCATCAGGACTAGAGAACTTGTACAAAACCAGGATGTTCATGGGTTATTAGCCACTTGTCATAGGTTTGCAAGCTACTTGTCGTGGGTTTGTAAGCCATTAAGAAGGTAGAAATGGGCTCCATCCCAAATGATATTTGGAATGAAGATTTCCATGCTATTATGAAGTTTTAACAAAACTTGACACTTATCTTGAAATCTTGATCTTGATACTCATGAGTCTTCAAACTTGATTTCTTTATTCTTGATCTTTATACTATACAGTCTTCAATAATCAGTACTTGCCTTATATATATATCCTACATAATAACATTCATATATATCTAGACAATAGTGTTAGTATATAATTTATAATAAAATAAGTTACAAAGGTTGTTATCATCAAAACCACTATCTCCAATTCCTAACAGATGGTTCCTGCAAGAGATCCTCTCCTGGTAGTAATTCGAGGTCCCAGAGTCCTATTCATCCCTCTAAATCTCCTAGGGCTTCTCCTTTATAGATTCAAAAGCCTCCAAGCAGGAGGAGAAAAATGACAGGCAGGGAGAGACTGTCGTTACTTATAAGGGAAAAGAGAAGGAGAAGGGAAGGGTCCGTAAGTGCCACAGATCCTAATGACCCTAATTACAACAAATTCGAATAGCCCTACCAGTCGACGGACTCCATCACTCGCCTATTAACTGAAGCACCCGCTCTCTCTTTCCCAATGTAATTGATCTTCTTGGGGATGGATTAAGCAACTGAAGGCTTTAGCAGATTTTCACTCTAAAGTAATCAATGTTGGCGAGGAAATCGGCAAGAAGAATGTCGAGGAGCAAAATTTAAAGATTTTCAAGTTGAGGAACCAGATGCATGTGAAGGACAATGATTGCCACATGGTATTGGATGCGTTATAGAGATCTTAGCCAAAGGAGATTGAGAAGCTCAAGGCCAATCATTCGAAAGAATTGGCTAGGTTGAAGAAAGAGCACACTTAGGATGTCTGAGCTGGTAAAGAAGAGTATAAGGCTAAAGTTGGGATGTCGTTTATGGACTATGTTTGTGTCACAAATACCCAGTTGTATGTGAAAGCACCAATTTTCAAAAACAATATCTAAATAAAAAGATAAGCACATAGATCACAAAATAGATTGCAGAAAAGTAAATGAACACAAGTTTTATAGTGGTTTGGTAAACTCCGGTCTACGTCCACTCCAATAATCTTTTATTTATACTGTAATATTATAAGTACAGTTTTTTTCCTTAGAAAAATAAAGGAGGAAGAAATAAGAAGTGATGAAGGATAGCCAGCCAAAAAATCCTTTGCAATGAGCGAAGTCCGCTGTATTTATAGGTGAAGTTTGTATGGATCGGGCTGAAATATCGACAGAAAAAATCTCTAGCCCCATGCGGCCTGATCCAAAAAATTTGGTATCAATTGGACAGTAAAAAATAATTCAGGCCGATCATTCCATAATAACTGCAATAGGACTGTAATCGTTTTTATGTGGTCACCCATGCCTCTAGTCCATGCTCCCAAAGTTTCGCGCCATTCCGACTAACCGTTTGTGAAATATCGATCGATCTTTGCTGTTTTGACTAAAAATTGGATCATAAGAGATCATTCCATGTTTCACCCTTTTGAGCTACGACCGATCATGTAGATTCCCCATGATGTTAGCTACTTTCTCTCCAAATTTGGTGTAATTCCGACGTAATTTTTTTTTTGAGATATCGCGTTTTCCATAAAACTATGGATCATTACGCTAATTTGTACGATCGTTCTAATAACGATCAACCTTTTTTCCAAGATTTCATCCTTTTGAGCCGTGATCAATAAAGATCATGCTCCATGATGTAAGCTAATTGCTCTTCAAATTTCATATAATTCCGACATACAATTTGTGAGATATCGCATTTTCCGTAAAATTATAATTCGTTATGCTAGTTCGTACGATCATTCCAATAAAGATCGGCTTCTTTCCATGATTTTTTATTTTGAGCTACGATAGATCATGGGGGTGGTCCATGATATAAGCTTGTTTTCCAAATTTTATGTAATTTTGACATTCAATCTGTGAGATTTGAATTTTTCGTAAAACTATGGATCGTTACGCTGATTTATATGATCGTTCCAATAAAGATCGGTCTTTTTTCCAAGATTTCATCCTTATGAGCTATAATTGATCGTTAGGTTGCTCCATCATTTAAGCTACTTTATCTTCAAATTTTGATTAATTTTGATGTACTGTTTGTGAGATATCGTGTTTTCCATGAAACTATGGATCGTTCTGGCTGATTTGTACGATGTTCCAATAACGGTCGGGTTCTTTTTTCAAGATCTGGGAGTTTTGTCATGGGATTGCTTTTATGGGCTCCATATTTCAATATATTGATGCTTTGAAAGTTTTAAGTTCAGAGGCTTTGTAGATTTTGACATAGTGATCGATCTTCATCGATTTACGTTGTTTTATTGATCGTTTCCGATCGATCCGTATAAATTCTTCATTTGCCCATAACTCGAGCATACAAACTCCGATCGACTTGAAATTTGAAATGTGACCTGAGGGGCCTTTCTTTTCACTTCATATTGATTGCACCTTGATTGGGACCCGGTCCGAATCTAGCTAATTATTGTCCATAGTTCAAAATATCATCAATTTCCGAGCTTGATAACTATCTTTTCGGGCTTCCTGCCTCGATAATCACAGAAGCCATTTAGCCAACTTTTATGATATAGTGCTTGGTCAAAGAGAAGTATAAGATTTTCCCCTTAAAACATGCCTTGCGGTAGGAAGGCATGTTTTGAATTGCCTTAAATCTAATTTTCGGAACCCGTTGATGGCCTGTGAACAAATCTGTGATCTTGCCTAATTATTAGTAACGGCCGTCCGAAACCATTAATCAAATTCGTAGCCATGCCAGGCTGATGATAATCACTTGGGATCGAGTGTATATTTAAGGCAAAATGCGATCGTTTAAGATCGAATGCCAGTTTGAGGTGAAATGCGAACGTTTGAGATCGAGTGCCTGTTTGAGGTGTAATGTGTCGAGTCCTTTCCAAGGCGAAATGTGATCGTTGGAGATCAAGTGCATGTTTGAGGCGTAATGTGATCGTTCAAGATCGAGTGCCTTTTGAAGGCAAAATGTTATCGTTCGAGATTGAGTGCCTATTCGAGGCGTAATGTGATCGTTCGAGATCGAGTGCATGTTCGAGGCGAAATGTGATCTTTGGAGATCGAGTGCTTGTTCGTGGCATAATGTGATTGTTTATGATCGAGTGTCCTTCAAGAAGAAATGAGATCATTCGAGATCGAGTGCTTTTTCGAGGCAAAATGTGATCGTTCGAGATCGAGTTCCTGTTCGAGGCGTAACATGATCGTTCGAGATCGAATGCCATTCAAGGCGAAATACTTGGTTTTCACATTCAAGTGAGCTCCGAAATCATTTGTTACAGCGGTTTATCTCCATCTCAGAGCTTGCCTAAGGACTAACCTCGATCCCGTACATGTGTAAGTGACTTAGCCGTTTTAATGTGGATATAAGAAAACAAATGTAAATATTTAATTAGCTAATGAAATAATAATATAGCTAATGGTAATTGAACAAAATCAGTATTATATAAGAATTGTAACATTTGTTTGTGAATAATGAATTCATAAATGTAATTAAAAGTTATGGTAACGATTATTATATATTACCTATTTATTTGGTCTATTAAATTTAATTGGAAATCAATTGCAATCAATCCACTTAAATTGTGTAGTTAATGTAGGTCAACTTGATAATTCAAATGTTGGTTAATTAATGGAATAAGGTGTAATTAATTCTGGTTCAAAATAGTAGTAGTTAGGGAAATTTATTTGTAAATAATAAACTTACATGTGTTAAAATGCAGTAATGCTGGCGCTTATTGTTGTTCCAATATATTTAATCAATTGAAATTAAATGCAAATAAATGTTACACTTATGTGATTTAATACAATAACTGAAAGTGTGGTTGTGATAAAATAAATAAAAATGAAAATTTATTCATAAGGTAAAAATTGAGTCAATAAAAGAATGGAACTGAGATAAATAATTAATTGGGACTTTATATTTTAATTTTGTGTAGATTTGACAAAATCCAATATAATGGAAATATAATAGTTAATACAAATAAAAGATGGAAATTAGAGTATATTAATGTAAATGTAAAACAAATGTTAACTTTGTTTATAGAATAATAATTAATTTAAATAAAAAAGATTGAAACTGAATCAAATTAATTTATTGGAATTATTTATAATTAATTGAATCTATTGGAATTGAGATTTAACATTGTAATTTGTGGGATATTCGATATCAAATTAATATAGGAATTCGTTATAAAGGATTATAAACTACCCAGTAATCCGAACTGATAGAAATTGTAAATAACTAAATAATGAATTGAAAGTGATTTAATTTAATTTTATATTAATTTATTTGATTAACTGGAATATAGCTATTTTGGCAACTGTCTTGGATTTTGACGAAACCAGTTTCATCGGATCCGTAACAGTGAATTATTATAGATTTTAAGTTTCTTAGTGATCGTACTTGTCGTTTGACCGTAAGTGCGTAAAGCGCCTAGAAATCAATTAAATTATATCAATTGAAATCAATTTGAATTAAATTGATTTTAACATAACTTTTTCATATGATGGAATTAGGATTTGAAACATGTTCCATTGATTTTAAAATTATTAAAAACATCTATTTTGATATATGGGTTGACCCATTTTCGTTTCGGAGTCGAAACAGGCTTTGTGGGTCGCTTAACGTTCAATCAATCTTGTCCATTCTTTCTGTTTCAGCTTTGCCTGTAAATAGTTTATTATAAACCCTAGCCACTCTTCATATTCATTTGTCTGTATGTACATTTGCTTCTCAACTCCTCATTCAAATGGCAGACAAACCAAACAAACTCCTCAATCCAATTTCAAATCAAAAATTCAACTTCAAATTAAAACTTTCAAACTATATTGAATTATATATCGATTTGAAGCTCTCGACGAGCTCAGCTCAGATCTGTAATTTGTTTTCCAATTTGAACCTCTGTCTGTCCAGAAATGGATGAAATATTCTTGGTCATTCGTTGGTCGTCGATCAACTTCGTCTGATCGACAAATGGATGGCACAGTTTTGTGGAGAGTACCTTGGGGAGTGCATCTGTGTGGTTTGTTTGATGAATCGATGGTTAGATTTTCGTCAATAATTCAGTTAGGGTTCGAAACCCCAATTTTTCCAATGGTGGCGCGACGCCTTGGGGAGGCCGGAAGGCTTGGGGTGGGGACCTGCACGTGCGGCTCGTCGTGGGCAAGACATTGGTGGCGACAGCTCGATGATCGGTGGTCGCTATTTGGTGTAATCGATGGTCAAAGGCGTCGGTTTTGGCGGTGAGATGGGTTCGGCGCGCGTTGCTGTAGTGACCTATTGCGTGTGTACTAAGGTGACGTGTCAATTTTTTGCATTATTTTATTTGTTTCAAATTCAAATCGTATAACTTCTAATCTGAATAACTTTTGCATACGAACTCGAATTCACGCACGGTTTCTTATGTTGTGATCATATTGAAATTCTGAATATTTTGATGTTGGTTTAGACAAATTCTAAGACTATTTTAATTTTGGGTTTAAATTGGATTTAAATTCAATTTAAATTGAAAGGTGAGTATTTTAACCCACTCACAACTTATAAAATTTCTTAAATTTATTAAATTAAATTTATGATGTGATTAGAAATTTATTTATGATTGTTTGGTATATTTTGAATCTTCATCTCAGTTAATTTGAATTTGTTTGAATTAAATCTTTATTTAATTTATTATTGAATATAAATTCCCTGTTAAATACCTATCATTGATTATCAGTTCTATATTGGTATTTGTTGATTGATATGGATGATGATTGTAGTGGATGTGTGGCTGTTGATATTGAATGAATGGATGTTGTATTTTATACTGTTATAAACTGCAAGTTCTCTATGGGTTGAAATGATACATACCCGAATGATCTATAGATCAGGGTAAAAATTGTTATGGGTTGAAATGATAGACTCAAGCGATTTTATGGATTTTAATATTAATTAGGGATTGCGGTTAGAAATGATATATGACCGTAAAATTCAAATTGCGGATTGAAATGATAAATATCTGTATCGCTTGACCCAAAGGTAGAGAATTATATATGGATACCTGATTGGTTAGATTAAATGATTTTTAAATCCCTAAAATTTTGAATTTAATTAAATGATATTTTGAAATAAAATTTGATTTATGAAAATTGAAGTATTATGGGAAAAATCAAGTTTTATGATGAAATGTGAAATGGTTTAAAGGAATTTCTTTAAGAAATTAAATTGAAAGTTTGAAGTTATGTTTTAAGTATAAATGAAATCCTATCGGAATTGAGCTATTGAATTTGTTGAAATATAACTTTGAAATATTTTGAAATTGGAGAAATCCGAATTGATATTTGAACATGGATTGAAGACGATATGAAATTCAATAGTTTATTGGAATTTTAAAATAGAAAAGGTTTGGAAATTGGGTTTGTTGATTTGGAAATTTGAAATGGTCCATATATGTTGAAATAAAATAAATAGTTAAATTGATATTTATTTTAAACTCTTTTTTCCATATAAACTGTTTAAAAAAGTATATTATCTTAAAATTTCTAATTTTTAAGATTTTCATATTTATTAAACTATTTAACCAATATTAAGTATATAAATCATTTTATTCTATTTTAAACCAATTTAATTTATTTTAAACTAATCAAACCATTTTAGTTCATTTTAAATCTAATTAATCTATTTTAAAGCTATTTTAGAGTATTTAACTATTTATAACTATTTTAACTATTTAAAATCATTTAAACTATTTCTAAATTTCTATATGAAGTAAAGTGGAAGTGTTTAAATTCAATTCATTGGTTTAAGAGAGAAAAAGGTTAAATGACGTATAACCTAAGTTGGGATTTAAATGTTATAATAAATGGAAAATGATGATTTTGAAGTAAGGATTTAACCTATTTTGGAAATATGATTTCTGGAAGAAATATGACTTTTGAAAGGAAATATAATTTCGAACTATGATTGAAAGTGAATCTGATTTGAAAGTGAATACGATTTGAAAGTGATATGGTTTGAGAATATGATATTTTGATATCAATTGTGAATTGGCTACGAAAATGTAAAAGAACCATCTGGTGTGTAATAAGCGATTGGTTGTTAAAGAGACCGGGATCAGATATTGTCATACTCACTGCAATACCGAAAGCCACTTTAACAACTGTGTACGTGGTGGAGATTCCAGAAATGAAGTAGGATGGTTTGGGGAACGATTTTTGTATGAGGTATGACGTGACCCTGACTCCCATGAGTCAGCTTAGATGTGACTAAAATCAGGAGCCACGCCGGGGCAAGTGAGGTCATTCCTCCGATCGGACACACTTCTTCGATACTATATTCTGACTTTGTGATTGATTTGGTGGTCACCTTTGATTTTGATTTGGGAGTGTGTTCTGAGGTGGGCGGTAGTAGCTACTATGCATTACCACCAGTCCGAATACGCAAATGGTTTATCTACCTTGGCATTTCCTTATATGTCGTATTCACATGCCCTAACGCGCCTTCTACGAGTTTATTTTGTACCATACCTATGGGGTACTCTCTGTGTAGACCTCTCGAAGGAGCGTACGGTACTGTGTAGGCTATGAGAATATATAAAATATGTTAAGGAGGATATGGGTAACGCCTTAAAGCCATTTTAATACTTTTACTTTACTGTAGACATAATATAACAGCGTATTGTACTACATAGTAGATAGTTAACAAATCCTTAGTAGATGTGAATCCCGAACATCTCTTGAGTTATTGCACTCACGTTAGACACTGGATAGGAGATGTCAAACCTCATAAACATCACTGACGCCGTTCCACTCATATTTATTTACCGATGATTTGACTTACATAAGATCTTTTAGTTCTGACTCGAGTGTTTTGCCTTTTCAATTCGCTCGGGCTAGTCTGAGCATTTTAGGATTTGAAGTATTTTTGGATGACGACGACGAAGATTTGTGCTATTATTATTTACTATATTTATACCACTGCATTCATACTGTTCTGCTGTGTTATTTATTTATCTCTGATATGTGTAATTATGATTCTGTGTTGTGTAAGTATAATCAAATGTTTTGTAAAGAGCTTCATGAATAGTTATTTGATTATTGTATTTTATCATTCCACTGCGAGATTCTGTTTTGTTTTTTTCTTTTTCTCTGCCTTTTCTTATTCACCCCAAATAACAATCTGCCCTTCTGTATGGTTTGAGTTGGCATGTGTGGTTTATCGTCGATTTAAACCGTCCAAAAAGGCAGAATTTTACAGTTGGTATCAGAGCTTTGATTTCGCGATAATCTTAGCTTTGTGGGGTCTGACTCATATTTAATAGGGTAGTAATACCCTATGATGAGTCGCTAAGAGTATATATATGAGAGGGCGTATTTGTTAGTGTTATAAAAAGGTTTTTATATTGTGTTAATTTATTCCGTTTTGTATTTATAAATTCTGGTTGGTGTATAGGATGCTATGACATCGATAGGGATTTCTAAACACTTATTAGAACAGACCGACACAATATTTGTTCTGAAATATAGGTAAATGAAATAATTTTGCCTATTATATTTTTGTATATAAAATAATTAATTTTATAAATGATATATTTGATTGTAATATATTTGTTTGTTAGGTAGTAAAATTTTATAAATATTGGTTGTAAATTAAAATTTACAAGTAAAATGAATATAAATTGGAAATTTTAGAACATAAGCTCCGGGTTTTTTGAAAATTTCCTTCGAATGATTTTGGAATATAATAATATTATTTAGAAGTATTTTCTAATATAAATATTTCAATATAATTTGAAAAAAGTGTTTTAAAGAAATTTTGGAAAGAGATAAATTATGTACTCTCCTCTCTATCATTGGAAAATAATTTCGGTGATGAGTGCACGCATTATCGACATTCATTTTCGAGTTTCAAAGTGGGAAGACCATTGTAGTAACTTCACTATAGATCTATTTTGATAAACAAATAAAAAATTTAAAGTTTAAATACGATTGGATATAAAAGTTATGAGTGTGTGTGTATATATATATGTATGTATATGTATATATTGTTTTAAGTGATTTAAAATGGAACTCGGCATTTAGTTCTTAAATTGCTATGAATTAGAGATTTCAATTATTGTACTGGAATAAATTTTTTAACTATTGAATAATTGAAACTTCTAAATGAAGATAAAAGATTATATGCTAAGTTACAACTGAAATGTACAAGGAATTTGAAATTTGTAACCGGTTAATAAAAAGATATGAAAATAAGAAATGATAACTACTAAACATTTATTTACTAAAAACAAAATAAGATAAACTTGTGTAACTTTCAATTGCATTCTTAAAGATACATACATACATACTTATATATATATATATATATAACTTACCAATTATAAAAGTTGAAATGTTAAAAGAATACGAACGAAAATTGTTACAAGTAAAACTTATGTAATGAAAGTGTTCAATGGAATTACTTTATAAATAGGATTTTGATATTATAATTGTTATAAACTTAAGTTATAATTTAATTGCCACCAAATAAATTGTAATAGGAAAATGAGCATTGTAAGTAGATGATTATAAACTTAAGTTACTAAATTGATATGCTAAGTAATTGAGCTGAACATGAATACTAAAAAAAGGAATGTAAATAAATGAAATTAAGTAATGAATGAATGAATGGAAATTGAATTTTGTAAGGAATAAATGTAAACTAAAGAAATGGTCATTGAGAAATGGAATTAAAAAGAATGAACTTGATTTATTGTTTGAAATTATTGTTTATTTTGGCTTATAGTTGTTTGGGGGTAAAGATACTTCTAAATCATTTAGGGTGTATGAATAATCTATTGAGTTTTATCTAAGGCTGTTGAGTATATGATATACTTGGTAGTTATTTGTCATTCTATATGACTTGAGGTGTCTAAACCCAAACAAACTATTTGTTTTGATTTCTATGGATGAATGGTTAATTACTTTGATTCTTTGTTATGTTTGTATGCTTGTTTGCAAGTGATTGTTGTTTTATATTGATTTGTTGTTAGCGGTTGAAACAACTTTAAATATTTCATTTTATATAATTATTAACTTCTTTGGATCATATAAGTGAAATACCGGTTATGGAAGCAATTTCTACTGCTTTTGGTTTCATAAGCGTTGTTTGCCCGACAATATAGGCACGTTCTCGGATTACGGTGTTCTAGAGATATTATATTTTTTCCCCACTGTTGGGATATAATATTTTGGAAAAATTATGATATATATATATATATATATATTATTTTATTGATATTATAATTTCTCCTGAGGCTCTCCGTACAAAGGAGACTCTGCCGAAATTTTTCATGAATTTTAGACTTAGAAATTTTATGAAAGTGTTTTCCAAACTTTTGTTAATTTGAATACAAAAGGATTTAATTGTTTATAAATTTATAAATTTTATTTAAATTATTATATTTTGTAAATTTATTATTTATAAATTTAATATTTGAATAAGATATATTGATTTCTAAATTCCTTCTTTCCTTTTCTTTTTCATTTTGGAGGACGAAAAGTTTTGAGTGGGGGAGAGTGTAAGGACCCGTAATTTTCGATAATTAAATTTGTTGAAATAACGAGATTTTGGTAATATAATATTGAAAGAAATAAAAATCAGTAGTTTTATAATGAAATGAATACTGAAATGAATGTAACAAATGATAATTAATGCTAATTATTTACAACTTGAATGTGATTCCAATAAATGAAATAATGTAAATTTCATACCTGGTTATAAATTAGATATAAGAAAACAAATGTGAATATTTAATTAGCTAATGAAATAATAATATAGCTAATGGAAATTGAAAAAAATCAGTTATATATAAGAGTTGTAATATTTGTTTATGAATAATGAATTCATAAGTGTAATTAATAGTTATGGTAACGATTATTATATGTTACCTATTTATTTAATCTATTAAATTTAATTGGAAATCAATTGCAATCAGTCCACTAAATTTGTGCAGTTAATGTAGGTTAAGTTGATAATTCAAATGTTGGTTAATTAATGGAATAAAGTGTAATTAATTCTGACTTAAATTAGTTGTAGTTACGACAATTTATTTGTAAACAATAAACTTACATGTGTTAAAATGTATTAATGGTGGCGCTTGCTGTTGTTACCAATATATTTAATCAATTGAAATTAAATGCCAATAAATGTTACACTTATATTATTTAATATAGTAGCTGATAGTGTGGCCGTGGTAAAATAAATAAAAATTTCAATTTATTCATAAGGTAACAATTGAGTTAATAAAAGAATGGAACTGAGATAAACAATTAATTGGGACTTTATATTTTAATTTTGTGTAGGTTTGACAAAATCCAATATAATGGAAATATAATAGTTAACACAAATAAAAGATGGAAATTAGAGTATATTAATGTAATGAAATATAAAAAAAAATGTTAACTTTGCTTATAGAATAATAATTGATTTAAATAAAAAGGATTGAAATTGAATCAATATTGGAATTAATTATAATTAATTGAATTTATTGGAATTGAGATTTAACATTAATTTGTTATAATGGATTATAAACTACCTAGTGATCCAAGCTGATAGAAATTGTAAATAACTAAATATTGAATTGAAAGTGATTTAATTTAATTTTATATTAATTTATTTAATTAACTGGAATATACCATTTTGGAAACTGTCACGGATTTCGACGAAACCAGTTTCATCGGATCCGTAACGGTGAATTATTACAGGGTTTCAAGTTTCGTAGCGATATGACTTGTCGTTTGATTGTAAGGACTTGAAACTCCTAGAAACCAATTAAATTAAATCAATTGAAATCAATTTGAATTAAGCTGATGTTAACATAACTTATTCATACGATGGAATTAGGACTTGAAACTTATTCCATTGATTTTAAAATTATCTAAAACATCTATTTTCGTCACGATCCGAAATTCAACGTTCGAAAATTGACATCAAATACCTCACTTGTATTCGACTGTCAATGATTCAAACATCGAACTCCAGTCGGATGGAGCTTATAACAACATTAGATGAATATAAAACAGCGGATAAATAAAATGAATATCATGCATCATATCACAGATACAACATCATAATAATATCTGTTACAACATCAGAGTACATAATACATGAATAACATCTCCAAATAGAATGACATAATAGAACAACTAGATATCATATGCCAAAAGTCTTCAAAAGGATAGAGAATGATAGTGAACGCCAAACTAAGCATCTCGAGATCCAAAAGCTTCAAAAATGTCTCTAAGCTATGAGCTTCCAAAAACCAAAAATCTCCAAACCAAAATACTCCAAAATGTAGCTAGAGCCAAATATAGAAAACCTGCTACTAGGCTTCCCGTGTAGAAATGGTGGGCACCCAGAGTATAGGAAGGAAACAATAAACTCCGGGTCAGTCATGGGACTGGTATGAGTAAACAAAGATAATTGCTTTCAAATAAAACAGATTCATACAAGAAAAACCGGTATGCTTTTGGAAAATGAAACTACCATAAGACCTCCTGCTACACACACACAATGCAATCGCAAAATTGGAGGAGATTTCTTCTTATGATAGTCAAATATGCTTGATACGGGAAAATTCTTTGATATTATTACTAGTGCATAGTGTAGAAGGCCATTTCGAAAATATAATATCAATCCTAGCCAACATACGACATTTCGTCGTATGCCTACTATAGCTACCATGTTCAATAGCAGGTTACCGCCACATTCCATGGCAGGTTATACAACTAAAACCGTATGGGGTTCGTATTGGGAATTGGTTTTCCAACAAATGGTCAGGCTAAGAAACTTCCTATGCCACATGGGTACGCCTCTGGCGGTACGTCCCGAGAACCTACCCGGCTCTCTGCCAACACAAGGCCGGGTTACCTTAACTAGGTAACTATTACTCGAGTATGCCAACTCCTCGGTCCTTTGGGACCTTTATCCGAGGGCCCTCCATCATAAAGCAACAACCACACAGAATAATGAGATTGAAGCAACCACATAGGTAAGTATCCGGGCTCCATACCATGACACTGCCTTTTTCCAGAAGGAAATGACATACCCTAAAGGGCGCGACCCTCATAACCTTGCCGCATCTTTCCTGTTTCGACCATTTCCGGGGTGTGAGGTCTGATGAGGTCTCGTCCACAAAGCTACACTTTACACCAAAGCCATGCTTTGATCACAAATGATCAACAAATGATCACCACTATACAGCAGCACTTAGCATGCCACACTACCAAATTGGGAGTATATCGCTGATAACCTTCAACTACATAACCTCTGAGCTCGTACGTCTCAGAGAAGGGCGTTAAGCTAAGATAATAAATTCTCCTCCACCAACAGATATATATTTGAAAAAAATCGGCTTTATATCTCAAAGTGTAGTGTCAGACACACGACCATACAAGTCTGTTCTGGGTTCGAACAGAACCGAAGGCACTTCGTCCAATAAAGGAAGAAGCCTTTGCAAATCCGGGCGTCCACAATCCCGATCGGACTTCCCATCACTTAGGGAATCCCTATACCGGAGCAACTCGGTGCAGAGACAATCGATGGGTTATCCTATCGTTTTCGAAGACACCCGGTCTTCACCGCCGGTCTTCACATGCAATCCATTCGTCGAATCACTATTCGGAATGGGTTATATGACACAAAGGTCCTCTCCCGGCTAATCTGAATAGTGAGCGCTCAAATTTAAAACATGTGGGTGTATCCATCACAAAGGTTCACTTTCAACGTTCGATGTGGGTTTCGGATAACAAAATGAAATCCGACTCCCTGTCGCATCGAAGTTTAAATGCCGTTTTACGGGCAAAAGGGGTTACACAAACATATGGGAAACAATTCACAAATCACAGTTCATCATAAAGCAATCACAGCATCACAACAAAAATATCAATCCAATATAGAATATTTGATGATGGTCAATCATCGTTAATTCAAGTGATTGTGATTAAAGTGAATTAGCCATGTAATTGTCTTTATTAATCATTTTAAATTAATGTTAATTTAATTTTTATTGATTTAATTTGATTGGCTTAATTAGTTGATTATTCTTTAGTTATTGTTTTAATTTATTAATCTTTTGGTGGTTAACTAATTACGTTTAATTACCTTTATTCATTGGCTATTCTTTAAATAAATTATTTGTTTATAAAATCATTATAAAACATTAATTGTTAATTACGGTTTCAAGATAAATTTGTTTTTAAAGTTACATTTGGATATTTGTTTTACTTTAGAATTTGTCATTAAGCTAACTTTTAAACAAACTTTTATTAATTTTAAAAGATTCTTGAATTTCATAAATTCTAATTACCATTTGTTCCATATCCTATTTACAAATATCATTAGTTCATTCAGAATTAAATTTAACTTGTGTTCAAAATTGGGTTGAAAACTGGGCTTGTTATTGTTTTACATTAACCCGAGGCTTACTTCGGGTTTTACCCCGAGACAAACACCATTTAACTTCGGGTTTTCCACCAAAGTGACCCATGCTTCATTTTTTTTTCGAAATTTGCTTAAGGTTTAAAAACGAAACGACAAACGCTAAAGCCACTCGAGTCTCTCTTCGAGTTTCCACGCGATTTCCCCTTGCTGCTCTTCGAGTTACTCCTCGGTCCTTTCCAACCCATCACACTGACACACCCCATAGCCACATGCACGTGCACCAGCACCGGAGGCGATTCCAACCACTGGCGCACATCGCCGCACATCAACCCCCAACCCAGCAACCATCTCCATCCATCGAAGTACCCCATCTCCCCTCCAATCAAAATCAAGCAACAGAACCGAAAAAAAACATCAGGCACGCTGACACGTACTCGCCTCGAGCCGCCTCCCCAGGCCACTATCGACCACCAGCCTTTGCCTCCAGCTTCCACGTCGTGCGACGCATCCATTTGACCCCCTGACACGCTTTCCAATCATCCCTAGGAGGCACGTCACCGCTGTATCCAACGTGAACAAATATGAGTTCTTAAACCCTAGTTTACTCTTGAATCCAAGATTTACGAATCTATAATTTAATATAGTATTTTTCTGGAAATCACGAACCCCCAAACCATCTACGACAGCGAATTCGAGGCCTATAACTCCTTAAATCATCAGATTTTGGTAAAACTTTATTTTTCGATCAACTACCATTTTCCTGAGCAATATGCAATGAAAAATTTTGATTTTTGTTTCTAAAATCATTATTTTTGATGGTGATTCAAATGGTGTTACTGAAATTCAAATCCATGAGGTTCGAATTTTCACCTATTTAGAGTTGTGACTGTGTTTACATCTTCCAGTGAAGATAAAACCTGTTTTTATTTGCTTTAATTAATTGTTTAGATGAAATACAAGTTTAAACTATCATTTTATCTAAATTTCTAACATGTTTCAGGAGCAAGAAGGGAAAAAGAATATTGTATTTGGATGTGTTTCATTCTGTAACCAGAGTTTAAGCTTGACAACAAATTTCTTTTTTTTTCTTCCAAAGTTTCTAGTAAGACTACAACCTGTTTTAATTTGTTTCTGAAGCATGGTGCAAGTCCAAACACAACTTCAACTTATTACCATTCATTTTCAAAAGGAATAAGGAAGAGAAAGACTGAATTGGATTTTGATATGTTTTATTCTTGCAAAAAGAAGGCTATATGAAATTGAGTTTCACGGTTTCCAGGAAAACTACTTTGCTTTGATTTATTTCAAAAATAAATATAAAATTAGTGCAACTTTGAACAAAATCCATCTTGTTTACTGAAACAAAATGCATGGCTAACCTTAGTTAATCATTCAAATCAAATAGAGACAGGAGGGAAAAAGAAAATGGATTTTACAGGTTTTCACTTTTCGTTTATTTTTTCCTGAAACTAAAATAGTGGCTAATATTCTTACAAGATCAACATGACAAGCCAAGCATTCAACCATACATCCAAATCTCTTGCATACAAACAAAGTTTAAGTTTCCTACATCAACCAGACATACACAAAGAAACTGTGATAAAAAGAAAACAGGGTTTACTCACCTGTTTTTCCAGAGTTTAATGACAGATTCAAACAAAGAGGTGAGGCCTGCAACTTCCCTTCTTTTCTATTTTTATTCTCTTGGGGTTTTAGATCTGGAATTGATGGGTACAGATCTATGATTATTTTTTGTATTCATGCATTTAAATTATCAATAACAGGGGTTTCCATTGTACTTACATTTAAGATTTATAGCAGAGAAAACCTTTTTTTTTGAAACTTGAAACCAAAAAAAATAAATAGATTAAAGCTAATCCTTGATTCTTCCTGTAATAAAATAAGATATTGTTGTATTAAACTCTTGCTTCATTAGGAATTAAAACTTCAAATTCAAAATAAATAAATAAAAGTTACTTGCCTTTTTAAATTTTATTTCCAGAAAGAAAAACCGCACTGCCCTAAAACCAGAAGCTTCCCCTTTACAAATCTGCAGTTTAAGTTTTGAATTGATTGTTAACACTTGGTTTAAAATCAAAATGTCATAAACTATAAATTTTAAAACAAATCTTACTTGAAAGTATCACAATACTATTTGAAACACTTCAGATTTTACTTTGAAATTAAAGAAGACAGTTTCCTTTCTTTCTTTTATTTTTTTTCTTTTTCTGAACGTTTCTTCTTGAATGTTGAAGTAGAAATTTCAAAGATCTTTTGATTACTGAACATCAGGTGTTAGGGGATTTAAAAATTTGAATTTTAGAAGGTGAAGAGTTTCCTGAATTTTTTATTTGAATATTTTATTAAAGAGATGATGGTTTGTGCCATTTGTAAGGAAATATCTTAAGCACTAGATTTTGTCAATCATTCAACTTTATTGTGAATGTATATTTCAGCCTTTGTTGTTTACAAAGCAATGAAAACTTTATAAATTTTATTTTCTATATTATATATACTTTTATAACCCCATACATGTATATTTTTTTTATTCATTTGTATATATATATGCATATGTACAATGTTGAAAGAAAAGTTGTTTTTGACCACTGTATACTTTATTTCTCAATGATTTTTAATGCTACTAAATTTTAAAACATTTATACCAAATTTAAATTCAAACTTAAATTTTTAAACTTGAAATATAAACATTTTAAATCAAAATGACTGTTAAAACATTTAATATTTCAATATTTTCAACTCAAAATAAAATTAGAATTTATTCCATATATTATTTCCACTAATTTTATTTGTTTTAGATTTTCCTTCCAATTTATCCTCAAGTTAAACCCCAAGAGTTTAAAATATATTATTTATTTTAATTAAAATTTTTTTTAGGATGTTACAAATACCCCATCCTTAAGAAATTTCATCCTCGAAATTGAAAGAGAGAGAAAAGCAGACAAAGAATATACGATTCAAAAAGAATAAGGAAATGGCTTACCGGCTAAGCCGAGATATCCACTCTGCAATTGGGTTAGGATTTCTGCATATTATCTTCAGTTTCCCAAGTGCAGTCCTTTGGATCGCCACTCCACTGAACTTTAACAAGCTTTACAACTTTGTTCCTTAATTGCTTTTCCTCACGATCCACAATCTTTATCGGTTCTCTTTTAACGGTTAGATTGGGAGTGATGTCGAGATCTTGTTGGGCAGCTTCTTCAATGATACAATCTGGATCGTGCACATACTTCCGAAGGCTAGATATGTGGAATACATCATGCACACCCGATAACCAGCTAGGCAACTGCGCACGATAGGCTAGAGAACCAATCCTCTCCAGAATAGGAAAGGGACCAATATATCGTGGTGCTAGTTTACCGGTCTTCCCAAATCTCAATACACCTCTCATAGGAGATACTTTAAGAAAAACAGAGTCCCCAACCTGGAATTCCAAATCCCGTCTTCTACGATCGTAATAGCTCTTTTGACGACTCCGAGTTGTCTTCAATTTCTTCCGAATAAAGTCAACTTTCTCGGTGGCTTCTTTAATCATGTCCGGCCCAAGAATGAGTCTATCACCTGCCTCGATCCAGCTTGCCGATGATCGACACGGCCGGCCATATAAAGCCTCAAAGGGAGCCATCTCAATACTGTCCTGATAGCTGTTGTTATAGGAGAACTCGACCAGATGCAAATGGTCCTCCCAAAAACCAACAAAATCAAGAATACAAGCTCGCAATAGGTCCTCTAAGATTCGATTGATCCTTTTTGTCTGCCCATCAGACTGTGGGTGATAAGCAGTACTGAAATGCAGCTTAGTTCCCAATGCGTCTTGAAACGCCTCCCAAAATCTACTAGTGAAGATCGGGTCACGATCACTCACTATGCTGCTAGGAATGCCATGGAGACGGACAATTTCTTTCATATACAAATTAGCTAGACTTGCAGCCGTGCGGGTAGCTTTTACTGGCAAGAAGTGGGCTGACTTAGTCAAACGATCTACGATGACCCAAATCGCTTAGCCCTTTCGAGTGCGAGGCAAACCGTCAATGAAATCCATCGACACTTGGTCCCATTTCCACTTAGGCACCACTAAAGCCTGAAGCAAACCCGCCATCTTCTTTTGGTCGCTCTTGACTTGTTGGCAAGTAGCACAACGACTCACATAAATAGATATATCTCTCTTCATCGTCTTCCACAGAAAGTTCTTTTGATATCTCTATACATCTTGTTGACTCCTGGATGGATGGTGAATTTTGATTTGTGACATTCATCTAACACTTCTCGTTTCAAATCTGGAATGTCGGGGACACAGATTCTGCCTTTCATCTTTATAACTTCATTACCGTCAATTTCAAAACTGGAATCTTCACCTTGATGGATTCTTTTACAAATTCTATGAAGGAAAGGGTCTTCTTTTTGCTTGCCGGCGATCTTTTCAAGGAGAGTAGGAGTAACAACAAGATATGCAAGAACAACATGCCTCCTACTTAATGCATCGGCAACCACATTGGCTTTTCCGGGCGTATATTGAATGTCTAGGTCATAAGAGGCCAGAAATTCCAGCCAACGTTGTTGTCGCAAATTCAGATCTTTCTGGGTGAAGAGTTATTTCAAGGATTTATGGTCGGTGAATAATTCAAAATTTTCACCTAGAAATAAAGAGAGTTCGCTAAGTATATTTGTTAAGTTAAATTAAATTAAATTCATAGGTTGTTAGGAAAGCTGAAAAGATTCTTACCCAGAAGATAATGTCGCCATATTTTTAAAGCGAAGATAACAGCTAGAAGCTCCAAATCATGGGTCGGATAATTTCTTTCATGAGTACGTAATTGTCTACTCGCGTAGGCAATCACCTTCCCGTTTTGCATCAATACTGCACCCAAGCCTTCACCGCAAGCATCGGTATAAACAGATAATCCCTGGTTCCCGTTGATAATAGCGAGAACAGGAGCGATGGTTAATCTCTTCTTCAACTCCTCAAAAGCTTCTTCACATTTTGGAGTCCAAATGAACTTTGCATTCTTTATTGTTAGCTTGGTCAAAGGATTAGCTAACTTCGAGAAGTCCTGAACAAACTTCCGATAATAACCTGCTAGGCCCAAAAAGCTTCGAACTTCCTTTGGGGAAGTAGGTCTTCTCCAATCAAGAATGGCGGAAATTTTGCTAGGATCAACAGAAATCCCTCCTTCATTAATAATATGGCCAAGAAATTTGACTTCTTTGACCCAAAAGTGGCATTTGGAAAATTTAGCATATAGAATGTTTCTCCTCAATATCTCCAAGATGATTCTAAGGTGTTCGGCATGCTCCTCTTCGGTCTTGGAATAGACCAAAATATCATCAATGAATACGAGCACAAATTTATTCAATACATCCCGAAACACACGAGTCATAAGGTCCACAAAGTATGTTGAGGCATTGGTTAGCCCAAAAGGCATGACTAACCATTCGTAGAACATATTGGGACCCCTGAAAGCTGTCAAATGAACACAGTCTTCGGTGATTCGTAATTGATGGAATCCTTGGGCTAGATCCATCTTCGAAAAGAAACAAGCGCCATGCAACATATCAAATAAATCATCAATTCTGGGCAATGGGAATTTATTCTTGAGAGTCTGCTTATTGAGATCGCGGTAATCCACGCACAACCTCAAAGATCCGTCTGACTTAGCAACAAATACGACGGCTGAGCCCCATTCAGAAACACTGGGTCGAATCAACCCTTTTTCTAGTAAATCTCTAGTTTGCTCGACTAATTCAACCCTTTTCCTAGATGCCATTCTGCGACTTGCATGAACGACAGGACGGGAATTGGGTACAAGGTCGATTCTGAATTCTATTTCTCGGTGAGGAGGTAGAGATTTCACTTCTTCAAATACATCTGGAAAATCTCTAACAATAGGAATGGACTCCAAGCTGGGTTCAGGATAACCCAAATTATACGTCAACCCTTCCCTTTTAAGACCAGGGTCCTCACAAGGAATTTCGATGAAATCCCCAAATTCAGTTTTGATTGAAATCAACCGATTATTGCAATCCAATTTGGCTTCATATTTTGCTAGCCAATCCATTCCGAGCAAAACTTCAAACTCGTTGAAGTCAAGAACAAAGAGACCAATAGGGAATTGATGGCAAGAATATGAGATAGGAACATCTCTACATCGAAGACAGAGGTTTACGGGACCTCCAACTGGATTCCTTACACATATAGGATCATCGAAAAAATCAGGTTCAATATTCAATTCATTAATAGCTTGTTGAGAGATAAAACTGTGTGTAGCGCCAGTATCAAAAAGAACTCTAACAATGCTATCATAAATGGTAAGATTACCTTCCAGAACTCCCTTTCCCTTTTCTGTTTTGGAAGATGTAGGCTTGTCTTTGACTGAGTACACTTTAGCTGTTTGGGCTTGCTTCATAGTTGGGCAGTCTTTTACTTCATGTCCCACCTTCTGACAATAATAGCACTTTCTGGGCTTTGCTTGAGCGGATTGATCTCTCTTTGGCTTCTTGCAGCTGTTAGAATAGTGCCCTTTCTCCAAGCAATTATAACAAGTGACATTCTCAGTTGTGCTCCCTTGATTGCTCTTCTTTCTCTCCTTGCCTTGCCATGGTTTCTTGCCTCCAAATTTCCTCTTCTTCCAATTATGATTGCTTGAGTTTCCTTTCTCCCTTGGTGCTTCTTGCATGTTTAGTGTAACATAACGGTATCCCATATCAACCAAATCTGAGAAGGATTCTTTGACGTGGCCAGTCATCCTTTCGTGGAACTTTTTATTCATCCCACGAATGAATCTCTCATTCTTCTTCAAAGGTGTGTTCACTAATTCTGGGCCAAAGCGAGACAATTCATTGAATTTGTTGAGATACTCTTTGAATGACAAACTTCCTTGCTTTAAGTCCACGAATTCCTGGTACATACGAGAAATCCCAGCTGATGGCATATAGCGCTTCTCAAATACTTCCTTGAATCTGCCCCAAGTGAACTCATCCTCAGGCTCATCAATAGCGACTGTCTCCCACCATGCTGAAGCTTCATCCTGAAGTTGCCAAGTAGCTATGAGACGCATCTGATCATCCTGCAGCTTAAGCCCCTTAAAGATTTTCTCACAAGATCTAATCCATGCCTGGGCCTCAACAATCGTCTCTTTGCCGGTGAATGGCTTACCCCCAAGCCTTGAGAAGTTCTTATAT
The DNA here is from genome assembly GCA_030765085.1 of Allium cepa. Taxonomy (NCBI): domain Eukaryota; kingdom Viridiplantae; phylum Streptophyta; class Magnoliopsida; order Asparagales; family Amaryllidaceae; genus Allium; species Allium cepa. Next base: position 464,044,625 of record CM060931.1, on the reverse strand, counting down.
AAGTTAGCCAGATTCGGCTGATTCCGAATAGGTAAAGCTGCCTCGGTTGTAGGGGGAACTTGGTTAGGTGCTGTGTCATTTCCTCGCCCCCCAACTCTGTCTCTTCGACCGCTCATCCTTACTATCTGTAATTAGTAAGAAAATTGGCTTAGATATTTGGACGAGATATCTTAAGAAATATCGAAAATTAAAGGAAATAGACTAAGAAATTTTTTGAGGTGTTAATCGATTATGCTCATTCTAGGGTATACTTCACCCTATCTCTAATGAGCCATCTAATGTGTTATACTCCGTAGCTAAAGTTCTTACTCAACCTTTAGCTCTGATACCAACTGTCACGATCCGAAATTCAACGTTCGAAAATTGACATCAAATACCTCACTTGTATTCGACTGTCAATGGTTCAAACATCGAACTCCAGTCGGATGGAGCTTATAACAACATTAGATGAATATAAAACAGCGGAAAAATAAAATGAATATCATGCATCATATCACAGATACAACATCATAATAATATTTGTTACAACATCAGAGTACATAATACATGAATAACATCTCCAAATAGAATGACATAATAGAACAACTAGATATCATATGCCAAAAGTCTTCAAAAGGATAGAGAATGATAGTGAACGCCAAACTAAGCACCCCTAGATCCAAAAGCTTCCAAAATGTCTCTAAGGTATGAGCTTCCAAAAACCAAAAATCTCCAAACCAAAATACTCCAAAATGTAGCTAGAGCCAAATACAGAAAACCTGCTACTAGGCTGCCCGTGTAGAAATGGTGGGCACCCAGAGTATAGGAAGGAAACAATAAACTCCGAGCCAGTCATGGGACTGGTATAAACAAAGATAATTGCTTTCAAATAAAACAGATTCATACAAGAAAAACCGGTATGCTTTTGGAAAATGAAACTACCATAAGACCTCTCGCCACACACACAATGCAATCGCAGAATTGGAGGAGATTTCATCTTACGATAGTCAAATATGCTTGATACGGGAAAATTCTTTGATATTATTACTAGCGCATAGTGTAGAAGGCCATTTCGAAAATATAATATCAATCCTAGCAGGCATACGACATTTCGTCGTATGCCTACTATAACTACCATGTTTAATAGCAAGTTACCGCCACATTCCATGGCAGGTTATATAACTAAAACCATACGGGGTTCGTATTGGGAATTAGTTTTCCAACAAATGGTCAGGCTAAGGAACTTCCTATGCCAAATGGGTACGCCTCTGGCGGTACGTCCCGAGAACCTACCCGGATCTCTTCCAACACAAGGCCGGGTTACCTCTGTAACTAGGTAACTACTACTCGAGTATGCCACTCCCCGGTCCTTTGGGACCTTTATCCGAGGGCCCTCCATCATAAAGCAACAACCACACAGAATAATGAGATTGAAGCAACCACATAGGTAAGTATCCGGGATCCATACCATGACACTGCCTTTTTCCAGAAGGAAATGACATACCCTAAAGGGCGCGACCCTCATAACCTTGCCGCATCTTTCCTGTTTCGACCATTTCCGGGGTGTGAGGTCTGATGAGGTCTCGTCCACAAAGCTACACTTTACACAAAAGCCATGCTTTGATCACAAATGATCACCACTATACAGCAGCACTTAGCATGCCACATTACCAAATTGGGAGTATATCGCTGATAACCTTCAACTACATAACCTCTGAGTTCATACGTCTCAGAGAAGGGTGTTAAGCTAAGAGAATAAATTCTCCGCCACTAACAAATATGTATTTGAAAGAAATCGGCTTTATATCTCAAAGTGTAGTGTCAATCACACGACCATACAAGTCTGTTCCGGGTTCGAACAGAACCGAAGGCACTTCGTCCAATAAAGGAAGAAGCCCTTGCAAGTCCGGGCGTCCACAATCCCGATCGGACTTCCCATCACTTAGGGAATCCCTATACCGGAGAAACTCGGTGCAGAGACAATCGATGGGTTATCCTATCGTTTTCGAAGACACCCGGTCTTCACCGCCGGTCTTCACATGCAATCCATTTGTCGAATCACTATTCGGAATGGGTTATATGACACAAAGGTCCTCTCCCGGCTAATCCGAATAGTGAGCGCTCAAATTTAAAACATGTGGGTGTATCAATCACAAAGGTTCACTTTCAAGGTTCGATGTGGGTTTCGGATAACAAACTGAAATCCGACTCCCTGTCGCACCGAAGTTTAAATGCCGTTTTACGGGCAAAAGGGGTTACACAAACATATGGGAAACAATTCACAAATCACAGTTCATCACAAAGCAATCACAGCATCACGACAAAAATATCAATCCAATATAGAATATTTGATGATGGTCAATCATCGTTAATTCAAGTGATTGTGATTAAAGTGAATTAGCCATATAATTGTCTTTATTAATCATTTTAAATTAATGTTACTTTAATTTTTATTGATTTAATTTGATTGGCTTAATTAGTTGATTATTCTTTAGTTATTGTTTTAATTTATTAATTTTTTGGTGGTTAACTAATTAAGTTTAATTACCTTTATTCATTGTCTATTATTTAAATAAATTATTTGATTATAAAATCATTATAAAACATTAATTGTTAATTACGGTTTCAAGATAAATTTGTTTTTAAAGTTACTTTTGGATATTTGTTTTACTTTTGAATTTGTCATTAAGCTAACTTTTAAACAAACTTTTATTAATTTTAAAATATTCTTGAATTTCATGAATTCTAATTACCATTTGTTCCATATCCTATTTACAAATATCATTAGTTTATTCAGAATTAAATTTAACTTGTGTTCAAAATTGGGTTGAAAACTGGGCTTGTTGCTGGTTTACATTCACCCGAGGCTTACTTCGGGTTTACCCCGAGATAAACACCCCTTAACTTCGGGTTTTCCACCAAAGTGACCCGTGCTTCATTTTTTTTTTTGGAAATTTGTTTAAGGTTTAAAAACGACATGACAAACGCTAAAGCCACTCGAGTCTCTCTTCGAGTTTCCACGTGATTTCCCCTTGCTGCTCTTCGAGTTACCCCTGGGTCCTTTCCAACCCATCACACTGACACACCCCATAGCCACGTGCACGTGCACCGGCACCGGAGGCGATTCCAACCACTGGCGAACATTGTCGCACGTCAACCCCCAACCCAGCAACCATCTCCATCCATCGAAGTACCCCATCTCCCCTCTAATCAAAATCAAGCAACAGAACCCAAAAAAAAACATCAGTCACGCCGACACGTACTCGCCTCGCGCTGCCTCCCCAGGCCACTATAGGCCACCAGCCTTTGCCTCCAGCTTCCACGTCGTGCAACGCATCCATTTGGCCTCCTGACACGCATTCCGATCATCCCTAAGAGGCATGACACCGCTATATCCAACGTGAACAGATAGGAGTTCTTAAACCCTAGTTTACTCTTGAATCCAAGATTTACGAATCTATAATTTAATCTAGTATTTTTCTGGAAATCACGAACCCCAAACCATCTACGACAGCGAATTCGAGGCCTATAACTCCTTAAATCATCAAATTTTGGTAAAACTTTATTTTCCGATCAACTCCCATTTTCCTGAGCAATATGCAAAGAAAAAATTTGATTTTTATTTCTAAAATCATTATTTTTGATGGTGATTCAAATGGTGTTACTGAAATTCAAATCCATGAGGTTCGAATTTTCACCTATTTTGAGTTGTGACTGTGCTTACATCTTCCAGTGAAGATAAAACCTGTTTTTATTTGCTTTAGTTAATTGTTTAGATGAAATACAAGTTTAAACAATCATTTTATCTAAATTTCTAACATGTTTCAGGAGCAAGGAGGGAAAAAGAATATTGTATTTGGATGTGTTTCATTCTGTAACCAGAGTTTAAGCTTGACAACAAATTTCTTTTTTTTCTTCCAAAGTTTCTAGTAAGACTACAACCTGTTTTAATTTGTTTCTGAAGCATGGTGCAAGTCCAAACACAACTTCAACTTATTACAATTCATTTTCAGAAGGAATAAGGAAGAGAAAGATTGAATTGGATTTTGATATGTTTTATTCTTGCAAAAAGAAGGCTATATGAAATTGAGTTTCATAGTTTCCAAGAAAACTACTTTGCTTTGATTTATTTCAAAAAAAAAAAATTAGTGCAAGTTTGAACAAAATCCATCTTGTTTACTGAAACAAAAATGCATGGCTAACCTTAGTTAATTATTCAAATCAAATAGAGACAGAGGGGAAAAAGAAAATGGATTTTACAGGTTTTCACTTTTTGTTTATTTTTTCCTGAAACTAAAACAGTGGCTAATATTCTTGCAAGATCAACATGACAAGCCAAGCATTCAACCATACATCCAAATCTCTTGCATATAAACAAAGTTTAAGTTTCCTACATCACCCAGACATACACAAAGCATCTGTGATAAAAAGAAAACAGGGTTTACTCACCTGTTTTCCCGAGTTTACTGACAGATTCAAACAGAGAGGTGAGGCTTGCAACTTCCCTTCTTTTCTACTTTAATTCTCTTGGGGTTTTAGATCTGGAATTGATGGGTACAGATCTATGATTATTTTTTATATTCATGCATTTAAATTATCAATAACAGGGGTTTCCATTGTACTTACATTTAAGATTTATAGCAGAGAAAACCATTTTTTCTGAAACTTGAAACCAAAAAAAATAAATATATTAAAGCTAATCCTTGATTCTTCCTGTAATAAAATTATATATTGTTGTATTAAACTCTTGCTTCATTAGGAATTACAACTTCAAATTCAAAATAAATAAATAAAAGTTACTTGCCTTTTTAAATTTTATTTCCAGAAAGAAAAACTGCACTGCCTTAAAACCAGAAGCTTCCCCTTTACAAATCTGCATTTTAAGTTTTGAATTGATTGTTAACACTTGATTTAAAATCAAAATTTCATAAACTATAAATTTTAAAACAAATCTTACCTGAAAGTATCACAATACTGTTTGAAACACTTCAGATTTTACTTTGAAATTGAAGAAGACAGTTTCCTTTCTTTCTTTTATTTTTTTTCTTTTTATGAACTTTTCTTCTTGAATGTTGAAGTAGAAATTTCAAAGATCTTTTGATTACTGAACATCAGGTGTTAGGGGATTTAAAAATTCGAATTTTAGAAAGTGAAGAGTTTCCTGAATTTTTATTTGAATATTTTATTAAAGAGATGATGGTTTGTGCCATTTGTAAGGAAATATCTTAAGCACTAGATTTTGTCAATCATTCAACTTTATTGTGAATGTATGTTTCAGCCTTTGTTGTTTACAAAGCAATGAAAACTTTATAAATTTTATTTTCTATATTATATATACTTTTATAACCCCATACATGTATATATTTTTTATTCATTTGTATATATATATATATGCATATGTACAATGTTAAAAGAAAAGTAGTTTTTGACCATTGTATACTTTATTTCTCAATGATTTTTAATGCTACTAAATTTTAAAACATTTATTCCAAATTTAAATTCAAATTTAAAATTTTAAACTTGAAATATAAACATTTTAAATCCAAATGACTGTTAAAACATTTAATATTTCAATATTTTCAACTCAAAATAAAATTAGAATTTATTCCATATATTATTTCCACTAATTTTATTTGTTTTAGATTTTCCTTCCAATTTATCCTCAAGTTAAACCCCAAGAGTTTAAAATATATTATTTATTTTAATTAAATTTTTTTTTGGGATGTTACAAATTTGATATATCGGTTGACCCATTTTCGTTCCGGAGTCGAAATGGGCTTTTTGGGCCGTTTATTGTTCAATCAAACTGATCCATTCTTTCTATTTCCGCTTTGCCTATAAATAGTTCATTATAAACCCTAGCCACTTTTCATATTCCTTTGTCTGTACATACATTTCTTCTCAACTCCTCATTCCAATGGCAAACAAACCAAACAAACATCAATGTTCCTATTTCACCTCTGGTAATGTATATAGATGTCTGATTTGCTCTAGCTCTAGTAGAAGCCTCCTGACTCCCTCTATGATGGCTCTTATCCACTTATGGTCTCCTTGTTGATTGCCTAGCCATTGCTTCCTAGATCCATGTATTCAAGCTTCCAAAGCCAAGATCTAGCTTCCAAATCCGTGGATGCAAGTCCCTCCCAATGAAAGCATCAAAATGTTTGCATCAAAAATGGTCACAAATACTTAGTTGTCTGTGAAAACACCAATTTTCAAGAACAATATCCAAATAAAAAGATAAGCACGTATAGAATAGATTGCAGAAAAAGTAAATGAACACACGTGTTTTATAGTGGTTTGGCAAATTTAGACCTACGCCCACTCTAATAATCTTTTATTTATACTGTAAGATTACAAATACAGTTGTTTTTGCCTTAGAAATATAATGGAGGAAGAGATAAGAAGTGATGAAGGAAAGCCAGTTGAAAAGTCCTTTGTAGTGAGCCAAGTTCGCTGTATTTATAGGTGAAAACGTCATGGATTGGGCTGAAATTTCAACAGAAAACCTCCAGGCCCATACGACCCAAACCACAAAATTTGGGATTGATCGAACATAAAATAATAATTTAGGCTGATCATTCCATACTTACTTCAATGAGGCTACATTTTTTTTATATGGTCCCCATGCCTCTGGTCCGTGTTCCCAAAGTTTCGCGCCATTCCGACTTATCGTTTGTGAGATATCGATCGATATTCGCTGTTTTAACTAAAAATTGGATCATAGGAGATCAATTCATGCTTCATAATTTTGAGTTGTGATTAACCATGTGGGTTTCCATGATGTTAGCTACTTTTTCTCCAAATTTTGTGCAATTTCGACGTACTGTTTGTGAGATATCGCATTTTCCGTAAAACTATGGATCGTTATGCTCTTTTGTACTCGTTCCAATAAAGATTAGCCTCTTTTCCAAGATTTCATCTTTTTGATCTGCGATTGATCGTGGGGTGTTCCATAGCATAAGCTACTTGCTTTCCAAATTTTGTGCAATTCCGACATACCGTTTCTGTGATATCACATTTTCCGTAAAACTATGGATCGTTATGCTGATTTGTACTATCGTTCAAATAACAATCAGCCTCTTTTCTAAGATTTCATCCTTTTGAGCCTTGATCAATCATGGGCCGGCTCCATTATGCAAGCTACTTGCTATCCAAATTTCATGCAATTCCGACGTACCGTTTGCGAGATATCGCGTTTTTCGTGAGACTTTAGATCGTTCTGGCTGATTTGTACGATCGTTCTAATTAAGATTGGCCTCCTATTCCAAGATTTGGGTGTTTTTTCATGTAATCCTTTTATGAGCTCCAACCTACAACATATTGATGCTTTGAAAGTTTCAAGTTCATTGGCTTTGTAGATTTTAAGATACTGATCAAATCTTCGTCGATTTACGTTGTTTTATGGTTCGTTCCCAATTGATCCATATAAATTACCTTTGCCTATAACTCGAGCGCACAAACTCCGATTGACTTGGAATTTGAAATGTGGTCTCACGAGGCTTTTCTTGTCACTTTATATTGACTGCACCTTGATTGGGTCCTGGTCTCAATCCATCCAACTATTGTCCATAGTTCCAAATATTATCGATTTTCGAACTTGAAAATCGCCTAACCGTGCTTCCTGCCTTGATGATCACAAGAGTCGTTTTGCCAAATTTTATGATATACTACCTAGTCAATAAGCAGTATAATATTTTCCCCCTAAAACATGCCTTGCGCTAGGAAGGCGTGTTTTGAATTGCCTTAAGTTCAACATTCGAAACCCGTTGATGACCTATGAACAAATCTGTGATCTTGCTTGATTGTTAGTAACAGCCAATCGAGACCATTAATCAAATTCATAGCCATCACAGGCCGAAGATGATTGCATAGAATGAAGTGTCTGTTTGAGGATAAATGCCATATTTCATAATCAAATGCCTGTTCGAGGCGAAATGCGATCGTTCAAGATCGAGTGCCTATTCGAGGCGAAATGTGATCGTTCGAGATCAAGTGCCCATTCGAGGCGAAATATGATAATTCAAAATCGAGTGCCTATTCGAGGCGAAATGTGATCTTTCAAGATCGAGTGCCTCTCCAAGGCGTAATGAGATCATTTGACATCAAGTGCCGATTTGAGGCGAAATGTGATCGTTCAAGATCGAGTGTCGTTCGAGGCGAAATGTGATCGTTCAAGTCGGGTGCATGTCTGAGGCATAATGTGATCCTTCGAGATCGAGTGCCATTGAAGATGAAATACTTGTTTTTTGCATTCAAGCGAGCTTCGAAATCATTTGTTATGGCAGTTTATTGCCATCTCAAAGCATGCCTAGGGACCAACCTTGATCCCGTACATGTGTAAGTGTCTTAGCCGCTTTAATGTGGAGTTTCTTTTACTTCATGCCATACCGATCAAGAGATGACGACCTGTGCCCTTAAGCCAGGTTTGCTCCAATTTATGGCGGATGATGGCTGCTTCTATTCCTTCATCGTTATCAATATGCTTACAAATCCATCTAAATTCATGCCCATCTCCGTTGGGAGTTGTGTCGATCCATGTGAATAGATGCATGTTGATCCGTCTTCCTCAGTTGGGGTTTGCCTTAGTTTGTTCCAATCCATATCAAGCCAGCTAGTTTCCGCTCGAAGTCCTGATTTTGGCTTTCCTAAGTGTGATGACCCGGAATTTTGAGCAATATCAATTTAATAATCTTTGTTAATAATTAAATTGATTTGATAATTTTATATTATGAATTGATAAGTTTATTCTTTTAAAAAGCTAATAATATTTAATTTGACAATATCTATTAACATTTTTCCTAACAACATAAAATTGGCAAGTTTAATTCTTTTGAAAACTAATAATATTTAAATTTGGAAATATTTATTCTAGCAATTTAAATTTGGTAAGATTTAATTTTCAAAAGCTAATCAAAATATCTTATATTTATAATGTATATATATAGGTATATAATATACATAGGAAGTCTTTAATGTAATAAGAGCTATATATTCAGATTGTAATATATATGAATATATGTATTGTGGTTTGGATTTGTGTTTTAAAATTCAATATAGTGATTATCAAAACTAATGATTAAAAATGTTTTCCATTTGAAATGTATATATATTTGTATATATATAGAAATGGAAAAAATTATTGTTTGAACTTAATTAAGTGTTTCCAAACTTCATTATATATAATTTGTAATTTGTAATTTTTAATTTGACTTAATACTTTTAAAAGTGATATTTCAGATTTAAATTTTAATAACAAAGATAATTTCTTATTTAATATATATATATATATATATATATATATATATATATTAAAATTGAGTTCTAAATAAGATTTAAATTTAAAACGTTCAATTGTTTTTAATATTCTTTCATTTTAAAATTTTAACATAAGGTAAATTTGGTTTAGGAATTTTATATATAAAATTAAAATAAATTTCTCAAGCTTATAAACATATGATGCATTTAATTTGATAAAATCATAAGTAATTTATAATTATTTACATGAAATCACTTTTATATTTACTAAAATCTAAAGCTTATTTATAAAAAGACAAATACACATTATATACATGTAAATATTTCATAATTCCATATACGTAACTTAAATAAACTATAATAAGAAAAGTAACACTTGTAAATCAATAATTAAGCATTGAAATACATTACATACATATACATATTACATACTTATACATACAAGGCTTAAATAAGTAATAATAATAATAATAATAATAATAATATAAATGGTAGTAACACTTGTAAGTGTATTAAGCTTATTAAAGACAATTGTAAATCAATGTGCATATGTGTAAGAAAATTAGAACAATAAGAGGACAAATGGCATTTTCCTCTTTGATAATTAAATTTAATTTTTTTAACGATATGAAGAAGGAAATCTGTTTTTACTTTTAGATCAAACTCTTTTCTTCATTTTCAATTAAAACTAAATAGATCAAAAGAAAGAAAATCTGGAAAATCAGAAAATAAGAAGAAAGAAATAAAATTTGAAACAAGAAAATCAAAGAAATCAAAGGCAAGGGAAAATTCAACTTCAACGCAAGATTTTCAAATGCAATCAGGATTAATCAACAAGAAAAACTGGAAATCAACAGCAGCAGATTTAAACTCCACATGCAGAAAGAAAATTCAAGAGGCTGGAAAACTAACCTATGTTCTCTGTCTTCTGCTTTAATCGGTGAGTAAATGAATTTTAAAAGCAGTTTTAAATCCTGGATTTCAACTTGTTCTTGTGAATGAATATAACGATGTTATCTGAAATACTTGAATTAAATTGGATGCATGTTTGAATGCTGAATATTTGAATGCCTGTGTTGTTTAAATAGTCTCTGTGTGTGATAATAACGGACATCAATTTCTTAATAAATTCAATAACTCAATGTTTAATTCGAATTGGCTTATGATTTGTAAATAAAAGTTGTTTTAAATTATGTAACAACTCACCTAAAAATAATTATAGGTATATAAAATGAATCTTTTGTTCAGAATTTTTTAATTTATAGTGAAATCATAGTTTGGGTCAAATTTTAATCAATTCAATTTTAAGATTGAATTACATAATTGAATTCGTGATGCAAAACCATGAATTTTAATGGTGGTATCATGATTTTTGGTTTGGTAATTGGAGTGAATTCTCGGGTTGTCTATTCTGGACAAATTGACCAATTTATCTGATCGACGACGAACTTGATGATGTGGTTGAGCATGAAGGTCGAGGGAAAGTAGGAGTTCATCAAAAAATTAGTATTGGGATTTTTAGATGGCCGACGTGGACTTGCGAAGGCAATGTAGGGTTTTATTACCTAGTTTTGGTGACGTTTTTGCTGTGGCTTTTTCGGCATCGAGAGCGATTCGGTGGCGACTGCGAGGGCTGCAATAGGTTCAGGGAGACGTGAGGGAGCTACGGTTAAGGTGGCGGGGTTTCTCGAGGCTGGGGTTGCCGTGGTGGTTGACTTTCTGGTGAAGTTTGTTTCGAGATGATGGGTTTAGCGGGTCGAATTCGATTCTTGAATGAACAAGGAAGTTAGATGATCGTTAGAGTCGTCGTGGTTGAAGTCGACTTGACGGAGGCAAGAGCGAAGTTCATCAACGCTCGGCGGTGCTGTGCACGTGGATGTGCATGGTTTCATGCATCTGAAGTTTTGTTTTGGGAAGGGTCTAGTGGCTCGGGTTTTTGTCGAATATGCTCGAGTTTTGCATCAGGTTTCAGAGGAGTGTGCTCAGTTTTATGATCAGGGAAATTCGAGATTTACTCGAAGCAAGGAAAAGGAGTGGGAAACTCGAGTTTTCATTCGAGTATTTGGATGTTTTGCTCAAAGTATGCTGTGTTGTGCAGATTTGTGTTGTTCTAGTTTTAAGAATTTAACAGCTATCGTTTTTAAAAAAAAATTGTAACAAGGAAATTGATTTGTAAATGATTCAAGTTTTAAAACAAAGTATAACAAGTTTTTACTTATAAACCTAATTTATTTCAAAGTTAAGTTTTAAATAATTTATATATATATATATATATATATATATATATATATATATTGAAATATAAGTTTTTAAAATAAAATAAGTGGATTTTCAAAAATGAGGTTTGTATTAAATTTTATTAAATAACTTTGAGAAGTTTTAAATTTTTTTAAACGTTTAATTTGAATGTTTTAAATTGTTTTAATTATAATTGATTACTAAAATATTTTATTTTAAATAAAGTATAATGATTAAGATTTAGTAATCAATTATAATAAAGATTTATCTTAAGTAATTAGGAGTTTGGTTAATTAAAGATAAACAAATGTGTGAAGATAATTAAGATAATTCGATTATTATTAATAATTAAATAGTTATTGGTTAATATAAATTAATTAATTTAGATAATGATTTTCTTAATTAAGGATCTTTTTAATATAAGAAGTTAAAGAATTATTTAATTAAACTAAAATGATTAGTTAAATAATTGATTAAGTAATTAATTAGTGATTAATTAAAGTTAATCACTTATGATTTAAATTGACTAAGTATAATTACTTGGTGAAGTAATTAAGTAATTAATTACTGGAGGTAATTAAGTAAAGAGTAATTATTTAACAAAGTAATTAGAGGTTAATTACTTTATGGAAATAATTAGGTGGAAGTGATTAAGGGTTAATCACTTGTGTTATTAATTAAAGGAATAAATTAATATAATTAATTGAAGGTTTAAATTAATTAATTAATTAAAGACTAATTAATTAATGAAAGGTTTAAGAGAAATTAATAGGGTGATTAATTACTTGTTAGGTAATTAAAAGGAACTTAATTAATGAAAGGAATCATTAATTAATTGAAATATTTAATTATTAATTAATAATTAAAGAATAATTAATCTATAATTAAGTTTTGATTTTCATATGTAATAAAATAGTAATTAATCAAGTGTGATCAATTAAAAGGTGATTAATCAGGTGTGATTAATTAAAAAGAGTAATTAAGAGATAATTACTTAAGGTAATTAAACAATAATTTAATCAAGGATGATTAAATTAAAAGGGTAATTAAGAGATAATTACTTGGTATAATTAAGAAGTAATTAATCAATATGATTAATTAAAATTGTAGCTAAGAAATAATTACTTAAAGTAATTAAGAAATAATTAATCAAGTAGATTAATTAAAGTGGATAATTAAGTGATGTTTAGTTAATTAATTTGTAATTAATTAATGAATAAGTAAGTTGAATTGATGATAATTCAAGTGATTAAGTAAGGAATTAATTTAATTAAGAATTAATTAAATTTATTAAGAGTAATCCAAACTTGTTTATGGATGATTAATGATTGGATGATAAATATCATTGGACGAGTTAATGATATTGGATGATATTGTATGTCATTAGTTGATATGTAATGATTTGAATGTGATATATCTGAGATGTGCCATATATGCTGCTTTGTGATATGTGTGGATGAATTAGATAATAGTGGATTATCTATCTGTGTGTTATAAATCGTCCATTTATATAAGTGATATTCTTAATATCTACTGTTTAGACCCTTAAGTACAACTTGGACACTGAAATGGCGTTTTGGATTCGATGAGACCGGGATCGGGTTTTATATCCGAAAACCAGATCGATCCAAATTAACGTTAGGTCGTAAATCCAAGTGAAGTGAAGTGAAAACTCGAAGTGTAAGAACTATATATCGTTATAACTCCGAGGGTGATTCCAGTATGGGTTTAACGAAGATAGTACTTTTAGATTCGAGATGAAGATTCAGAGTGCAAGGGCTATTGTCGTTAACTCTGAGGGTGATTCCAAAATGAATGTAACGAGATAGCGCCTTCGGTTCCGTTCGAACCCAGAACGGACTTGTATGGATTGAATGCTTTCGGAACATCGTCAGGTGGACGATGAGCATTCTAAGATAGATATGTCCTATTAAGGTAATCGCAGCCTCAAACCTCATCAACGGGGAATGGCTAAAACAGGGGAGGTGCACACAAGGTTAAGTGGGTCATGCCCAAGTAGGACGAGATTTACCCCTGTCTAGATGTCCCTTTTTATTCGGCTGTGTGGGAAGTTGGATCTGTAGCCAACCACAGGGTTGTCTTGTTCGGGACTGTTCAGTAAGGAATGGTCTCGACTTTGTGTTGCAAGGGAGTTAGGGTGGCTCCTCTATACGGTGATCTAGGCCACAATACTGTGATGGGCGGTACCCAATAGACCTGCCATTGATGGAAACCCATTCTTCCTACGAGACCCTATGGTTTCGATTGTATTACCCATTTTTGTGGCTAGTAGCTGGAATTTGATCATGTAACAATTTCGGCTATTTCTTATTTACTTGAAAACCCTAGACACTATTATAATATCACTGGATTTCCTATCAAATGTTTTGGTTAGCACAAGGTAAAATTTTTTCCATGTTTATGTGTGGGAAGTCTTACGTGATAACTTTCTTTTCAAAAGATTTTCTAAAGTTAAGCAATTTTAAACCGTTTACTCACACCCGACCCCTGTCTGACCCAAGTGTTTGTTTTTTGTTTTATTAAACTCTCGGGTACTCATATTTTGTATGAGTAGTCAAGTGATTCAGGTTATCCTTGACGAATTCTGGAGGAGCTTTGGAGCAGGAGGCTTTAGTGTGTAGATATATAGATAGAGTTCCGCTGTGATGTTATTCTGTATGGATGTTCTTGTATTGTACATTAGACAGAAATGTTATAACTGTCTAAATTGAGATGTATAGTTGTGTACTCTGATGTATATGATACTATATATATGTTATATATTATATTTCATTCGTTCCGCTGTGAGATCCTGATGTGTTGTTGTTCTTTCTTCTCTTTCTTTTCTTCTTCTATTCCTTTCTTTCTTAAGTAACGATGCGTCTTTTTGGTGATAAAAAGGCGGGTCGCTACAGTTGATATCAGAGCGCTAGGTTGAGTGAATACCTAGGCTTTGGAATGACTTCTTTCTTGAGAGAGCGTACTTGTAATTTATATAATATATATATATATGTATTCATATATCTACCTAATCTATTGGGTTATTTGTTCGGATTTTCCAACATAGGTTATAAAGATAGATAAGGTAGGAGCGTGTGTAACACGACTACCACAAATGGAAGAGGCTCATATGTTGTGGTTGGAGGTATATCTGTCGAGATTGTAGATCTAATACTGTCTCTAATAGACTTTATAGATTGGTGAAAGGATTTTATGGATCCCAGAGAAAGTCTTTTCAAGGATTAGAGTATATTCTGGTAGTATAAGGTTGATTTGCTCTCAAGTGAGCGGGAATTTCAAGAGTTTAATTTGTAGGATGAGCAGAAACAGGTGATGGTATCTTGGTGACTTCAAGAAGGAATAGCTGTGTGGTGAGATGCAGTATCCATAAGTGGTTTTGAAGATGTTCCTTTTGGAACCAGATTTAGACGGTATTGAAGGAACAGTGACGCCTACTGCAAGGAAGATTCGGATGTTTAAGGATCTTCTGGATCTCAAGTAAGGGTGTATCTATATTGAAGTATGAGACTAAGGTCGATGAGTTACCTCATTTCGGACATGGTCTCATTGTTTCCCTTAAGAAGAACAAGTGGTTTGTGTTGGTTTCGAGCCGAGTTTCTTGAAAAGATGTCTACCCGTCTCAAGGATCTTTTAGTGGAATTGGGTGATAGTTTGGTGTTTCAAGAAACTTTTGGATAAGGAAGATCTTTTGGCTTAGTAGTATCATTGAAGTGAAGTTTGGAAGCAGCATCGTGGACCCGTTTCTTCGATGGTTCAGAAATCTTTGGGATTCTACTATCCGCAGGCCAGGCGGATAATGAAGGTTTATCCATCTCTTCAGGAGGCTCAACAGAGCTGGATATTTGTTGGAAGTGATCTATCAGTTTTTCTGGTAGATAAGCCATTATTGAAGAACTGACCTTGATTAGGAAAGCTGTTCTAGTTGGTGAAGAGAGAACAGTTTCTTTGGAATCTGTACAGGGTGGGATCGCAAAAGTGACTTGTGATTAGTTTGGGAAATCTTTGAGTATTCTTTTGTTTGATATTTGAGGAACCTCATGTGGAGGTAAAAGCTATTAAAGTAGTCAGAGATTTTCTAGAGGTTTTAGAGGAAATCGGAAGTTTACCCGAATTGGAGATTGAGTTTTCTTACTGACTTGGATTCAAGGAAAAATACCGATGGTTCAACCATATAGAGGGATGACTCTTAGAGCGAGAAGAGTTTGGTGAAACAGCTCAGGATTCTTGGGGAGGAATTGATCATCTAGTTTTCTAGTTAAGATTCTACTGGGATGTTTTGACCAAGTATAATGGTCACTTAGATTTTATGAGTCGGATAAACAATGTATGGAGAAAGTTTATGCTCTAGTTCTTCGGTGGTATTCTCATATACTCTAGATCAGAGTAGTGCAGCGGAAGCGAGATAGCATTTATTCTAGAATGGGAGCAACCAGGAGTTGCAGTTTTCTTGGATTAAAGGATTTCTACAGGAAATTCAAGTATGAAGGAATTTTCAGGATTTTGAAGGCAAGGTTGTTAAGTGCAACTGTTTGGCTATTCCAGATATGAGATGTAGGTTTGAAGTCCACTAATGCTTGTGGAGTAGAGTTGTGTTTTGGATTTCGGCAAAATTTTGAGAGAATCATTTTGTTGATAGGATTTGAAAATTGGTTTGATTTTAGTCCAGTTGTCTCATGAAGCAATCAACAAGGGTTAAGCTGATCAGGAAAGATGGAGGTGACCCAGGATAGTCAGAAGGGTTATGCAGTTAAGAATTGAGAAGAGTTGGAATGTGAAGTTTGAATTTGTGTATTGTTTTAGATTTATCCGATCAAAGGAGATATAAGATTTGGTAAAACTGGAGAGCTAGCTCTGGATGTATTTTGAGATTTTCCTGTGTTATCTGGAGATTAGATTTTGATCTACAGAGTTGAATTGCCAGTTCAGATAGTTGGAATTCATTGTATTTCACGTATCTCTGAGGAATACGTGTATGATTCATCATGAGTGACAAAATCAGCAGTTCAGAAGGATCTGGTAGTTGAGCTGGTCTTGAGTTTAGTCAGATATCTTGTTCGGATTGTAGGTCCAGATGAGAGGAGTTCTAGGTTATAGTAGTGTAGTTACTTAAGATTCTGTTGAGCGAGTATTCTAGTATAGGTACTTGGAACTCTTGATAATATCAGGAAGTTCTATCCCGAATTTTGTCTGGATAATTAAAATTGTTTGTTTGAATTGATTGTTATGGTTGCTATGATTGATAGTGTATGATTTATTGTGCGATTGCTGTTTGAAGTTAAAAACTTTTGCTGGGTTATTAAATTATCTTTTCTTTTAAATTTCGGGGACGAAATTCTTTTAAGGGGGAAGGAATGTGACGACCCAGAATTTTGAGCAATATCAATTTAATAATCTTTGTTAATAATTAAATTGGTTTGATAATTTTATATTATGAATTGACAAATTTATTCTTTTAAAAAGCTAATAATATTTAATTTGACGATATCTATTAACATTTTTCCTAACAACATAAAATTGGCAAGTTTAATTCTTTTGAAAACTAATAATATTTTAATTTGGAAATATTTATTCTAGCAATTTAAAATTGGTAAAATTTATTTTTCAAAAGCTAATCAAAATATCTTCTATTTATAATGTATATATATAGGTATATATTATACATAGGAAGTCATTAATGTAATAAAGCTATATATTCAAATTGTAATATATATGAATATATATATTATGGTTTGGATTTGTGTTTTAAAATTCAATATAGTGATTATCAAAACTAATGATTAAAATTTTTTCCATTTGAAATGTATATATATTTGTATATATACTAGAAACGGAAAAAATTATTGTTTTGAACTTAATTAAGTGTTTCCAAACTTTATTATATATAATTTTTAATTTGAAACTTTTAACTTGACTTAATACTTTTAAAAGTGATATTTGAGATTTAAATTTTAATAACAAAGATAATTTCTTATTTAATGTAGATAAATTTATTTTAAACTTGAGTTCTAAATAAGATTTAAATTTAAAAAGTTCAATTGTTTTTAATATTCTTTTATTTTAAAATTTTAACATAAGATAAATTTGGTTTAGGAATTTTATATATAAAATTAAAATAAATTTCTCAAGCTTATAAACATATGATGCATTTAATTTGATAAAAGTATAAGTAATTTATAATTATTTACATGAAATCACTTTTATATTTACTAAAATCTAAAGCTTATTTATAAAAAGAAAAATACACATTATATACATGTAAATATTTCATAATTTTATATACATAACTTAAATAAATTATAATAAGAAAATTAACACTTGTAAATCAATAATTAAGCATTGAAATACATTACATACATATACATATTACATATTTATACATACAAGGCTTAAATAAGTAAAATAATAATAATAATAATAATAATATAAATGGCAGTAACACATGTAAGTGTATTAAGCTTATTAAAGACAATTGTAAATCAATGTGCATATGCGTAAGCAAATTGGAACAATAAGAGGACAAATGGCATTTTCCTCTTTGATAATTAAATTTAAAATTTTTAAAGATATGAAGAAGGAAATCTGTTTTTACTTCCAGATCAAACTCTTTTCTTCATTTTCAATTAAAACTAAATAGATCAAAAGAAAGAAAATCTGGAAAATAAGAAGAAAGAAATAAAATCTGAAACAAGAAAATTAAAGAAATCAAAGGCAAGGGAAAATTCAACATCAATGCAAGATTTTCAAATGCAATCAAGATTAATAAACAAGCAAAACTGGAAATCAACAGCAGCAAATTTAAATTCAACATGCAGAAAGAAAATTCAAGAGCCTGGAAAACAAACCTATATTCTCTGTCTTCTGTTTTAATCGGTGAGTAAATGAATTTTAAAAACAGTTTTAAATCCTGGATTTCAACTTGTTCTTGGAATGAATATCACGATGTTATCTGAAATACTTGAATTAAATTGGATGCATGTTTGAATGATGAATATTTGAATGCCTGTGTTGTTTAAATAGTCTCTGTGTGTGATAATAACAGACATCAATTTCTTAATAAATTCAATAACTCAATGTTTAATTCGAATTGGCTTGTGATTTGTAAATAAAAGTTGTTTTAAATTATGTAACAACTCACCTAAAAATAATTATAGGTATATAAAATGAATATTTTGTTTAGAATTTTTAAATTTACAGTGAAATCTAGTTTGGGTCAAATTTTAATCAATTCAATTTTAAGATTGAATTACATAATTGAATTCGTGATGCAAAACCATGAAGTTTAATGGTGGTATCATGATTTTTAGTTTGGTAATTGGAGTGAATTCTCGGGTTGTCTATTTTGGACAAAATGACCAATTTACGGCGATCGACGGCGAACTTGATGACGTGGTTGAGCATGAAGGTCGAGGGGAAGTAGGAGTTCATCAGAAAATTAGTATTGGGATTTTTAGATGGCCGACGTGGACTTGCGAAGGCAATGTAGGGTTTTATTACCCAGTTTTGGTGACGTTTTTGCTGTGGCTTTTTCGGCATCGAGAGCGATTCGGTGGCGACTGCGAGGGCTGCGATAGGTTCAGGGAGACGTGAGGGAGCTACGGTTAAGGTGGCAGGGTTTCTCGAGGCTAGGGTTACCGTGGTGGTTGACTTTCTGGTGAAGTTTGTTTCGAGCTGATGGGTTTAAAGGGTCGAATTCGATTCTTGAATGAATCGAGGAAGTTAGATGATCGTTAGAGTCGTCGTGGTTGAAGTCGACTTGACAGAGGCTAGAGCGAAGTTCATCGACGCTCAGCGGCGCTGTGCATGTGGAAGTGCACAGTTTCATGCATCTGAAGTTTGGTTTTGGGTAGGGTCGAGTGGCTTGGGTTTTTGTCGAATATGCTCGAGTTTTGCATCAGGTTTCAGGGGAGTGTGCTCGGGTTTATGATCAGGGAAATTCGAGTTTTACTCGAGTTTTCATTCGAGTATTTGGATGTTTTGCTCGAAGTATGCTGTGTTGTGCAGATTTGTGTTGTTTAGGTTTTAAGGATTTAGCAGCCAACGTTTAAAAAAAAAATTTGTAACAAGGAAATTGATTTGTAAATGATTCAAGTTTTAAAATAAAGTATAACAAGTTTTTACTTATAACACTAATTTGTTTCAAATTTAAGTTTTAAATAAGTTATATATATATATATATTGAAATATAAGTTTTTAAAATAAAATAAGTGGATTTTCAAAAATGGGTTTGTATTAAATTTTATTAAATAACTTTGGGAAGTTTTAAAATTTTTAAAAGTTTAATTTGAATATTTAAATTGTTTTAATTTTAATTGATTTCTAAAATATTTTATTTTAAATAAAGTTTAATGATTAAGATTTAGTAATAAATTATAATAAAGATTATCTTAAGTAATTAGGAGTTTGGTTAATTAAAAATAAACAAATGTGTGAAGAAAATTAAGACAATTCGATTATTATTAATAATTAAAGAGTTATTGGTTAATATATATTAATTAATTTAGATAATGATTTTTTTAATTAAGGATCTTTTTAATATAAGAAGTTAAAGAATTATTTAATTAAAATTAAATGATTAGTTAAATAATTGATTAAGTAATTAATTAAATATAATCACTTATGATTTAAACGACTAAGTATAATTACTTGCTTAAGTAATTAAGTAATTAATTACTGGAGGTAATTTAGTAAAGAGTAATTATTTTACAAAGTAATTAGAGGTTAATTACTTTATGGAAATAATTAGGTGTAAGTGATTAAGGGTTAATCACTTGTGTTATTAATTAAAGGAATAAATTATAACAATTAATTAAAGGTTTAAATTAATTAATTAATTAAAGGCTAATTAACTAATGAAAGGTTTAAGAGTAATTAATAAGGTGATTAATTACTTGTTAGGTAATTAAAAGGAACTTAATTAATGAAAGGAATCATTAATTAATATAAATATTTAATTGTTAATTAATAATTAAAGAATAATTAATCTATAATTAAGTTTCGATTTCCATATGTAATTAAAAAGTAATTAATCAAGTGTGATTAATTAAAAGGTGATTAATCAGGTGTGATTAATTAAAAAGAGCAATTAAGAGATAATTACTTAGGGTAATTAAATAATAATTAATCAAGGATGATTAAATTAAAAGGGTAATTAAGAGATAATTACTCGGTATAATTAAGAAGTAATTAATCAAGACGATTAATTAAAATTGTAATTAAGAAATAATTACTTAAAGTAATTAAGAAACAATTAATCAAGGTAGATTAATTAAAGTGGATAATTAGGTGATATTTAGTTAATTAATTTGTAATTAATTAAGAATAAGTAAGTCGAATTGATGAAATCTAAGTGATTAAGTAAGGAATTAATTTAATTAAGAATTAATTAAATTAATTCAGAGTGATCCAAACTTATTTATGGATGATTAATGATTGGATGATAAATATCATTGGATGAGTTAATGATATTGGATGATATTGTATGTCGTTAGTTGATATGTAATTATTTGAATGTGTTATATCTGAGATGTGACATATATGCTGCTTTGTGATATGTGTGGATGAATTAGATAATAGTGGATTATCTATCTGCGTGTAATGAATCATCCATTTATATAAGTGATGTTCTTAATATCTACTGTTTAAACCCTTAAGTACAACTTGGACATTAAAATGGCGTTTTGGATTCGATGAGAACAAGATCGGGTTTTATATTCGAAAACCACATCGATCCAAATTAACGTTAGGTCGTAAATCCAAGTGAAGTGAAGTGAAGAATCGAAGTGTAAGAACTATATATCGTTATAACTCCGAGGGTGATTCCAGAATGGGTTTAACGAAGATAGTACTTTTAGATTCGAGATGAAGATTCAGAGTGCAAGGGCTATAGTCGTTAACTCTAAGGGTGATTCCAAAATGAGTGTAACGAGATAGTGCCTTCGGTTCCGTTCGAACCAGGAACGGACTTGTATGGATTGAATGCTTTCAGAACATCGTTAGGTGGACGATGAGCATTCTAAGATAGATGTGTCCTATTAAGGTAATCACAGCCTCAAACCTCATCAACTGGGAATGGCTAAAACAGGAGAGGTGCAGCAAGGTTAAGTGGGTCATGCCCAAGTAGGACGAGACTTACCCCTGTCTAGATGTCCCTTTTTATTCAGCTGTGTGGGCAGTTGGATCTGCAGCCAACTGTGGGGTTGTCTTGTTCGGGACTGTTCAGTAAGGAATGGTCCCGGCCTTGTGTTGCAGGGGAGTTAGGGTGGCTCCTCGGTACGATGATTTAGGCCACGTACTATGACGGGCGGTATCCCAGTAGCCCTGCCATTGATGGAAACCCATTCTTCCGACGAGACCCTACGGTTTCGATTGTATTACCCACTTTTGTGGCTAGTAGCTGGAATTTAATCGTGCAACAATTTCGGCTATTTCTTATTTACTTGAAAACCCTAGACACTATTATAATATCACTGGATTTCCTATCAAATGTTTTGGTTAGCGTAAGGTAAAAACTTTTCCATGTTTATGTGTGGGAAGTCTTACGTGATACCTTTCTTTTCAAAAGATTTTCTAAAGATAAGCAATTTTAAACTGTTTACTCACACCAGACCTCTGTCTGACCCAAGTATTTATTTTCTGTTTTATTAAACTCTTGGGTACTCATATTTTTTATGAGTAGTCAAGTAATTCAGATTATCCTTGACGAATTCTGGAGGAGCTTTGGAGCAGGAGGCTTCATTGTGTAGATATATAGATAGAGTTCCGCTGTGATGTTATTCTGTATGGATGTTCTTGTATTGTACATTAGATAGAAATGGTATAACTGTCTAAATTGAGATGTATAGTTGTGTACTCTGTTGTATATGATACTATATATATGTTATATATTATATTTCATTCGTTCTGATGTGAGATCCTGATGTGTTGTTGTTCTTTCTTCTCTTTCTTTTCTTCTTCTATCCCTTTCTTTCTTAAGTAATGATGCGTCTTTCTGGTGATAGAAAGTAGGGTCGCTACACTAAGCTCTTACTGTTCCAATTCCAAGATCCATATTTCCTACGTTTCCTTCTACTCCATATTATTAGTTTTGCGCTCCAGCTTATCCATTCTATCAAAGTAAATTCTGTATCATCTCCTCAAGTCTCTTTAGCATCCTCTCTTGCATAGCATCCATCATTGTTCCCATTTCAGCTCTGGTGATGTAAATAGAGTCTGATTTGCTCCATCTCCAGAAGATGCCTCATGACTTCCTCCATGATGGCTCCTATCTGCTAATGGTCTCCTTATTATTTTTCTAACCATTGCTTCCTAGATCCAAGTATCCAACCTTCCAGATCCAACATCCTAGCTTCCATATCCATAGATGCAAGTCCCTCTCAGTGAAAGCACCAAAATGTTTGCGTCAGAAATGATCACAAATGCCTAGTTGTATGTGAAAGCACCAATTTCCAAAAAAATCTAAATAGAAAGATAAGCACATAGATCACAAAATAGATTGCAGAAAAAATAAGTAAACACATGAGCTTTATAGTGGTTCGGCAAACATCGGCCAACGTCTGCTCCAATTTTTTTTATTTATATTGTAAGATTAAAAGTACAGTTATTTTTGCCTTCGAAAAATAATGGGGGAAGAGATAAGAAGTGATGAAGGAGAGCAGCCAAAAAGTCCTTTGCAATGAGCCAAGTCCACTGTATTTATAGGCGAGGACGTGCATGGATCGGGCTGAAATTTTGGTAGAAGAACCTCCAGGCCCATACAACCTGGCCCATAAAATTTGAGATCGATCGGACACCAAAAAATAATTTAGGCTGATAATTCCATACTAACTCCAATGGAGCAATGATCAATTTAGAGGCTCCCTATGCCTTTAGTCCATGCTTCTAAAATTTTGCGCCATTCCGACATACTATTTGTGAGATATCAATTCATCTTCGCTGTTTTGATTATAAATTAGATCATAGGAGGTCATTCCATGCTTCATACTTTTGATCTATGATCGATCATGTAGGTTCCCCATGATGTTACCTACTTGCTCTTCAAATTTGGTGCAATTTCGACGTACCGTTTGTGAGATATTGCGATTTCTGTAAAACTATGAATCATTATGCTGATTCGTACGATCGTTCCAATAACGATCGACCTTTTTTTCTCAAGATTTCATCCTTTCGAGCTGCATTTACTCATGGTGGTGATCCATGATGTAAGCTACTAGCTCTTTAAATTTTGTGCAATTCCAACATACCGTTTTGAGATATCGCATTTTCCGTAAAACTATGTATCGTTATTCTGATTTGTATGATCGTTCCAATAATGATCGGCTGTTTTCCAAAATTTTATCCTTTTGAGATGCAATGGATCATGGGGGTGCTCCATGATATAAGATACTTGCTCTTTAAATTTCGTGTAGTTCTGACATACCGTTTGTGAGATATCGCATTTTCCATAAAACTATGGATCTTTATGCTGATTTGTATGATTGTTCCAATAACGATCGACCTCTTTTTCAAAGATTTGTGAGTTTTGTCTTGCAATTGCTTTTGTGGACTCCGCTCTTTAATATATTGATGCTCTAAATGTTTCAAGTACACTGCCTTTGTATATTTTGAGATATTGGTCAATCTTCGTCGATTTACACTGTTTTATGGATGGTTCCCGATTGATCCATATAAATTCTTCATTTGGCAATAACTCGAGCATACAAATTTCGATTGACTTGAAATTTGAAATAAATCCTTATGATACCTTCTTTGCCACTTCATATCGATTGCACCTTGATTGGGACCTGGTTCGAATCAGCTCAACTATTGGTCATAGTTCTAAATATCATGGATTTCCGAGCTTGATAACCGTCTATCCGAGCTTCCTTCCTTGATGATCACAGAAGCCATTTAGCCAACTTTTATGATATACCCCTGGTCAAAAGGCAGTATAACAGACTATAGGAACATCAAATCGAAGTTCGTCAAAGGTAGGACGAGATTTAGGTGGTTGCTAACAAAATAGAACCTTACCTTTTAGAACTTAAGAAGATGGCAGCGTATTGGAAGATTGAGAAGGCCTCTCTCCAGGCTAGGATCAAGGCCATGACTACCAAAAAGTCATTGAAACCAAGAAAGTCAAGAAGCCGTGGGTGGAATGAATGACATGAATGGCCAACTAGATCAGTTAGAAGAGGATTTGGATGAGATTTACTTCCAAATGTTCATTAAGAAGAGCTTAGCATAGATGGATGATCACCAAGAAGTCATGGCCTCCATCCACAAACAGCTAACAAGGATGTCAAGGTGGCCATTGAGTAGGGAGGACCACCTTATAATCTTGAAGCGATCGAAGCTCGCTTCTCGATGAAGGAACAGTAAGCAATTCGCCAAAGCTATATAAAGCTGACTATTGGTGAGAAAGCCCAGGAAAATTAGAGGAAGTGAAAATGAATGGAGGCTCAACTTCTAGGACGACAGTCTAAGGTCAGACTTCCAAATTGGTTATTTATTCCTTCATGCACGATGTTCCTCTATCCTTTTCCATGTTCCTTCAAACGCGCTAGCCCAAGGCCATCCTCAGAACCTTCAACATCCTCAAAGTAATGCTCAACACCAGGGTGATGCTTCAATCTCTCCTAAAGGAGGTAGGATTCTATAATATGGCCCACGGGCCACTGCTCAGTACATTCGAGCCACCTTAGGCAAGTTTATACTTGACAGTTCTCCTTGTTTCCATGCAGGTGATATGGCTATGATGGATCCCTACAAAGTCATGGTTTCTTTGAAAGTTCCCCCACCAAGGATTATGCCCCTAGGACCTTTACAATTTACAACCAAGGAGACTCATGATGAGATGATTGCCGCCCTTAAAGATGACACCGATGTCTAGGTTCTGGGCTTCGATGAGTCCCATAAGGATTTTAATAAGGAGAAAATCCTTAGGTAGAACATCATAGCCAAATTTCTAAGGGAGGATGCTAAAGTGAAGCTGGAGGCGACGAAGGAGTTGAAGCTGATGAAGAATAAGCAGTTAGAGATGGATAAGGCTGCTACGTCCAAGTCAAAGAAAGAGAAAAAAGTGGATAAATGCGAGAGATCCCAACCATCTAGCAGGAGCTGCTCCTCCGAATCCAAATCTAAGTGATGGTAGTGGTTGTACGTCTTTTGTTTTGGAACAGTTTATCTTATGTTCTTTGTTGTATTAAACATTTGGATTGTCCTTACCCAATTTTTATATTTTTGGTCAGAATGAGCATATATTATTTCTAACATTTATGGGTTTTCACTACAAATATTTGGATGTTTGATGATATGGCCTGGATGTTCTTTATTTTTGCATAACCTCTTTTCCTACTATACTTCGATTATTCCAGTTTCTTTGTTTTCATGTATATATTTCATATGAAATTAATACAAACTTTTTCTAGCTCCAATAAGTGTGTTGTCATTCCCTAGGATTGCAGGATTTATTGCCCGTGTTGAATCATCTGATTGGTAGTTTTGTGCCACTATAGGTGAGCTAAGCTACTCACTATTATCTGAAGCTCAAGGCTGATCATCAGTGGTGAACTACCAATTTAGCGATCATGTCCTGACCATGGGTTGATCTAGTTTTCCACTATTGACTTGAGATTTAAGGCCGATCATTATTGGTGAACTACCTAGTTAGGCTACTCTGATTCGCCACTACTGGCTAAAGGTTTTGGTTTATCATTAATGGCAAACTATCCAGTTAGGGATGATTTGGTTAGCCACTACCAGCTAAAGGTTTTGGGCCAATCATCAATGGCGAACTACCCAGTTAGGGCTAGAATGTTCGCTACTGCTGGCGAAAGGTTTGAAGTTGATCATCAATGGCGAACTACCAATTCAAGGTTGATCCAGTGGCATTGTTTGCGCCAAAATTGGTCACAAACCCCAAATATCATAAAAGCACCAGTTTATAAATACAGATCAGTAATATATATATCTACAAATCATAGATATAGGTAATGTAAAGGATGACAAATGATGAACAATAGACTTCAAACGGAAAGAAATTGACAGAAACACATGATTTATAGTGGTTCAGCTATCTCCCGCCTACGTCCACTTCAAAATTCAATTTTTTACTGGTTTTCCTTGCTGGTTACAGTTGATTACAACGATTATAATGAGGAAATTCGAGTACAATAATAGCTTAATAGTGCAAAAGTGTTTCCGGTAGAGCCTTGATGTCAGATAGCCAAAGATCCCTTTTCTGTTGGTTTTGAGGCTCTATTTATAGGTGTAGGAGGCTGATATCTCACTCAAACTTTGGGAGACTCCTTATGGCATGTGAGTAGGCCCACGCGAGCGATCCCATGAAGTTTCGGCTCGATCCTTGATTGATACAAACCAATTTCGTATCGATCAATATTTTGTCCAATGGAGTTGAAACTTGGCATGAACCTTCCTTAGCATGTGCGTAAGCTCCCGTGAAAATTTCATAGCATTTGTACCTATGGTTTGTGAGATATGATCGATGCAAGATTGCATTTTCATGAGTGTCATCGATTTCAAATCGATCCTTCGTATCGATCCATTCGTATCAATTGGAGCACGTGATAGCATATTGACGTGGCACGCACTCTTGGATCGATCCACTTTTTATGCCGAGTCGATCGCTTCTTTCCTGAAACCATGCTTGCCCCTCGTTCGTGTCTGCTTCGAAACCACTACTTCGCATCCATCAGTAACATATTTTTGCATCCATTAATCCCATCCCCTATTCATATACCGGTGGCGTTCTTCGCATCTGTCATCGCATTGTGATCGGTACGAAGTAAATTGTTCCGAGGGGTCTTGATTGACTCGAATCAAAGACTATGTTGGAGGATGCCATCGATTTGAATGACCAGGAACTTGATGGATACGAGTAAGGCCTATGGGGTGGATGGATATGAGCTAACCTTACTTGTGATCGGTACACACGAGGACTATGATGGATATGAAGTGGCAGTGACACAAGGTATGCTAATGGATACGAACAACATCGATTCGAAGCATACAGCTATGCTCCATCCTGATCGATTCGAACAGCGTCGCTATGAAGTACATCGCTGCGAAGCAAGCTCTCGCACTCTCCCCTGGTCGATGCGAACTGATCGAGTCAAACAAACCATCGCACGCTTACCAATCAAATCCGGGTCCACTGCCATCGAATCGAAATCCATCTGGCCTTCCTACCTGGTCGATACGAGTGCATTGTTCGTATCCATGTGGATCGATACGAACGACATCGGTTCGAAGTGCTGCCTGTCGATCGATATGAAATGTATCGATATGAACCACTATTCACGTACTTTAACCCATCCATATATCAAGCATACGAACTCCGATTGACCTGGCCTCTCCTGGGCTTGATCACCATTCCCTATCGATCCCGCCTTGATTGGAGCTCGACAAATTTTGACGGCATCGATTGCGACCTTACTTCCAATCGATTTCCAATCCTTATATTTATTCTTTTCTAGCTAATTTGTTGATATTCTAGCCTTAACCAAAGGGTAGGATAATATTTGCCCCACAAAACAGCCTTGTGATAGGAAGGTGTGCTTTGAATAGTTCCAAATCTGATATCTAAAGTCCATAGCCATATCGTCTGAGTTCGTCGTTCTTGACTGCTCCGAGTCGATGTCCGATTCTAAATCCAGTAACAAAAGCCTTAACCAATTCTGTATCCATCTGAACTCAAAGACAGAATCCAAATACATCCTTATCCAATAACCAATAACCGAATCCAAGTCCTCTCCAGGTCGATATCCGAATCCATAACCTCTCCAGGTTCTTGCCAAGCGCAATCCGCACTTGACGACCGTGGTCCAGTGTCCTGGACGTTGAGTAATGCTATGGCTTAAGTCCTAAGCCAAATCCTGGTCGCTCCGGACCCTTGTCGAGCATAGTCCATACCCGACGACTTGAAATAGCAACCCATAATATAGGGCCTAAGTCCTAGGCCGAATCCTGGTCTCTCTAGACCCTTTTCGAGCATAGTCCATACCCGACGACCTGAAATAGTAACTGATAATATAGAGCCTAAGTCCTAGGCCGAAACCTGGTCTCTCCAGACTCTTGCCGAGCATAGTCCATACTCGGTGACCTGAATAAGTCAATTCACCGCGTTTGGGAGAAGAGACTTACCCCTTGCCAGGCACAATCCATACCCGACGACCGTTAACCAAAGAACCATACTAAAATCCAATCAAAATCCAATCCAAAATCCAAATCAAATTGGAAAACCAAGAATCCACATCCGAAATCAAAACCAACATCCAAACACAAAAACAGTCATCCAAACAAAAGTCCAAACAGAAAACAAACAAAAACGAGGAGTTCAAACCAAACTCCAAAATCAAACCAGAAAAACGAGAGTCCAATCCAAAAACCAAAAAAGAAAAAACAAATTTCGCAAACCATAGCATTGCGATCTATCGTCATTCAGAGCATGCCTAGGGGCCATCTCTGTCCTCGTACATGAGTAAACGACTTGGCTGTTTGCCCATGGTTTGCTACTTATTTTATAATATCCTAGTCAATCGATAACTAATCGACCATCATTCCTGGGCCTTGCACCATCATTGTTTGAGGTCGACGGTGGTTGCTCCTGTCCCACCACTGCCTTCTGAGCGCCGACGTATTATCATACCTTTCCATTCCTTACATGCTCCTCAATTATGTCCTTTAAGTGCCTGCAGTAGTTGTTATCGTGCCCTCCAAATCATGGAAGAGACAGTGCCTTCCTGATGCCCTTTCATGTTCGGAAGGTTCTCTCCTAGCCGGCCTTCGGTAGGGAAGGCAATTCCGGGTCTCCAGGAATATCCATTCTAATGTTTCCTTCAATCCTATGTAGGTGGAGAATTTTGACTCTCTCTATCGTTGCTTAGCTTTTTTTGAATCATCATCAAGCTTCCTTTTTCCCGTATCTTTATTCAAGCTTCCACCGAATGGCCTTCCATCCTCAGCCGCATTTACCTCCTTTAACTTCAATTCTGTACATGCATCTTCCTGTCGAAGGAATCTCTCAGCTTTGTGAAAGAATTCTCCAAGATCCAGTGGTAGTTCCCATATCAGAGATACTTTGAATTTTGAATCCTCTTTGACTCCTGAAACTACTGCCATTGAAACCATCAATAGATCCGACCGATCCACCGAAGCAACCGTCGCATTGAAACGAGTTAAGAAAGCTCTGAGTGATTCATCTGTTCTTTGCTTTATTGACGTTGATGTCATCACGTTCTTCGGTCATCTAATATGAACCCTAAACAGTTTTAGAAACCTGTCCACCAATCTGTCCATGTCCCGATAGATCCCTCTTCTAGCTGTCTGAACCACATAGCAGCTATATCCGTTAAGTACAAAGGGAAACATCGGGCCATAACTTCCTTCGATGTCCCCAGCACTTCCATGTGTCTTGTGTACCTCATCCAGTGATCAGTTGGATCAGCCTTGCCATTATATACCTCCATGTTAGGTAGCTTGAACTCTGGTGGATTTCGAGCCATCCTAATTTCACGAGTAAACGGACTCATGTTTACTCCTTCCAGATCTCTATTGGTCAAACCTCCATGCATAGTTCGCTTGATAATCTCGGCCAATCCAGCACCGTCTGTCAAGGGTTGCCCCTAGTCCCTAAGGGAATTCTGTTACATACTCTTCATCTCATGCTCCTACATTCCTACCAGCATCCTGTTGTGTGGTGTTGACTGGAATCCCTCCATGAACTGGTTCATCATTGTTTAGGGGTGTACCCCCAAGCTTTGGTCCATTCGGATTAGCAGGTGTATGCTGATTAGGGATTGCACCTTGTTGAGTTGTTCATTTGATTGCCTGTTTGGTCCTCCTACTCTAGCTCCGTAGATCTGAACTCCTGAAGCTTCGTCAGTCCCTGTTTGTCCAACTTTCCTGAGGAGGTTCTGCATCATCTACTCCTTCCCTTTCAGAAATTCTTCGTGCATTGCTCCTATCATCGTTTCCATTTCGTCCCGGGTGATGAAAGCTGAAGTCTGGTTGGCTCCTGATGAAGCCTCCTGGCTTCCTTCATATTAGCTTCTCTTTGTTCTCTATCTTCTACTCGATTGCCTTGTCATAGCTCTCTAGATCTGAATCCTTAAACCTTCAAATTTGAATTTCAAATCTGGTATGGCAGGTGCTAGCTGTTCTCAGTGAAAGAACCAGAGTGTTTGCACCAAAATTGGTCACAAACCCTAAATATCGTGAAAGCACCCTTGTATAAACACAAATCACTAATATATATCCACAAATCACAGATATAGGTAATGTAGAGGATGATAAATGATGAACAATAGACTTCAAACGGAAAGAAATTGACAGAATCACAAGATTTATATTGGTTCGGCTATCTCCAGCCTACGTCCGCTCCAAAAGTCAATCTTTTATTGATTTTCCTTGCTGGTTATAGTTGATTACAACGATTATAATGTGGAAATTCGAGTACAACAGTAGCATAATAGTGCAAAAGAATTTCCGACAGAGTCTGGATGTCAGATAGCCAAAGATCCCTTTCCTATAGGTTCTAAGGCTCTATTTATAGGTGTAGGAGGCTGATATCTCGCTCAAACTTCGGGAGACTCCTTTTGGCATGTGAGTGGGACCATGCAATCGATCCCATGAAGTTTTGGCTCGATCCGTGATCGATATGAAACAATTTCGTATCGATCAAGATTTTGCCCAATGGAGTTGACACTTGGCATGAACCTTCCTTAGCATGTGCGTAAGCTCCTGTGAAAATTTCATAGAATTTGGACATGTGGACTGTAAGACATGATCGATGCAAGATTGCATTTTCATGAATGTCGTCGAGTTCGAATCGATCCATCGTATTGATCCATTCATATCGATATGAGCACGTGATAGCATGTTGACGTGGCGCACACTCTCCGGATCAATCCATTATTTATGCCGAGTTGATCGGTTCTTTCCTGAAACCATGCTTGCCCCTCGTTCGTGTCTGCTTCGAAACCACTACTTTGCATCCATCAGTAACATATTTTTCGTATCCATTCATCCCAGCCCCATTCATATTGATAACCGGTGGCATTCTTTGCATCTGTCATCGCATTGTGATCGATACGAAGTAACTTGTTTCGAGGGGACCTGATCGACTCGAATCGGAGACTATGTTGGAGGATGCCATCGATTGGAATGACCATGAACTTGATGGATACGAGAAAGGTCTATGGGGTGGATCGATACGAGCTAACCTTACCTATGATCGATACGCACGAGGACTACGACGGATACGAAGTGGCAGTGACACAAGGTATGCTGATGGATACAAACATCATCGATTAGAAGCATACTACTATGCTCCATCCTGATCGATTCGAACTGCGTCGTTGCTAAGTACATCGATGCAAAGTAAGCTCTCACACTCTCCCTTGGTCGATGCGAACCGATCGAGTCAAACAAACCATCGCACGCTTACCTATCCAATCCGAGTCCACTTCCGTCGATTCGAAATCCATCTGGCCTTCCTACCTGATCGATACGAGCGCATTGTTCGTATCCATGCGGATCGATACGAACAACATCGGTTCGAAGTGCTGCCTGCCGATCGATACGAAATGTATCGATACGAACCACTATTCACGTACTTTAATCCATCAATATCTCGAGCATACGAACTCCCATTGACCTAAAATTTGAAACATAGCCTCTCCTAGCCTTGATCACCATTCCCTATCGATCCCGCCTTGATTGGAGCTTGATTAAATTTTGACGACATCGATTGCAACCTTGCTTCCAATCGATTTCCAATCCTGATATTCATCCTTTTCCAGCTAATTTGTTGATATTCCAGCCTTGACCAAAGGGTTGGATAACATGCATATCCAACAACTCTTTATTTTCGTTCGGGGAATAGTGAATCCTCCTATGATGGCACTTTCTACACTGATAACATCATCTCCGAACCATCTGCCAGGGAGAAAGGAGGACGTCCCTTTGTTGTCTTGAATGAAATTCGATAAGCCTATAGTGCTAGAAAAAGCTCATCCATCCATTCTTCCTTTTCTTTTTTAAGCTGGCTCTTTATGAGGTTCTTCAAAACCTTGTTGACCACTTCCACCTATTCGTTAGCCTACGGGTGTGCCACTGTAGAAAAATCTTCTTTTTTCTATGGTGCCGACAGAAGTCAGTAAACTCCTCACTATCAACCCGATGCCTATTGTCTTGGATAATCGAAAGATGAACTCCGTACTTGCATATTTCATTTCTAACCAAAAAGTTTATAACCTTGGCTAACAACACTTTGGAAAGTGGTTCGGCTTCGACCCACTTAGTAAAGTAGTGGACTGCCACTATAGCATACTTAGCTCAACCTTTAGCCATGGGAAGTTCGTCAATTAGATCCTCGCAAATCATTGGAATATGTCAAATCTCTGTGCATATTTCACTACATCGTGATTTAATATGGGCCAGAAGTACCCCTAGCACAACACCTTCATTTCCAGAGTTGCCTCTAGTATGAACTCCACAGCTGCCCAGATGTATATTCTTTAACCCCTCCTTGGCTTCCCTTCCCTTATGCACCTTAGTACTGGGTTAGAATAAGCCCTTTTATATAGCATGCCATCCCAAATGATAAAGCGAGGTTCCATTCGCAAGATTTTCTTGGCTTTGTTCTTGTTGTTCGGTAAGACTCCCTCTCTCAAGTACATTATAATTGTCCGTACTTCCTCATCATTGATAGCCGTAAGCACATTTACCTCCTCAAAGTTAGGGCTAAGTAGAGTCATAATTGGTATTGTCCCTAACAAAAGCCCATCTGCTGAACTTGCCAACTTTTCCAACCCGTCTACTTCCTGATTTTCTTCCTATGGAATGTGTTTTATCGTATAATGCTCCATCGCATTAGGCAAGTCTTCACCATTCGTAGATAGGACATCGAACATTCCTTTTTTGGCCTATAACTTCTTCAGCACCTAGTTTATGACCAATTAAAAATCGCTACACATGCACAATGACCTTATCCCACTCCTTTAGCTATCTCAAGTCTTACTATCAGCACTTTATATTTAGCTTCATTATTCATTTCCTTGAACCCTATACGTACTTTATAACTCAGCTTTCTCCCCTATGTGTGAGCAATACTACTCTTGGACCAGAGTCATGCTCGTTCGAAGCTCCAACCACATACGTTATCCATCTAAGAGCTTCCTCTTCTTAGGATTCCACTTTGTTATGTCTAATTGTAAACTTTTAATAAAGTCTGCCAGGGACCGCCCCTTGATCACCATCAAAGATGATTGGTAATCTCATACTAGCTCAGTTCAATACTTTATAGTGTAGTCTCTTTGTGGTGTTGGCTGATGTAGGATTTGTCTTAATGGTTAGTCTATCAGTATTAATGGATTGGAAATAGTGCATTTTCTTTTTAGATGCTATTAGTAGATAGTATACCAAATTTTCAAATTAAGGATATCTAGACTCCGGTCTGGTAAGCGTTTACTCATGTAAAATACCGGTCGTTGCAGTAGATCGTCTTCTCGAACCAATGCAGCACCCAAGTCGTGGGTTGAAACAACTAATCATAAATATAGATCCTCCCATTCTACTAACATGGAAAGAATGGGTGGCTTCTGTAAGTGTTCTAGTAAATTGAGGAATGCGGCCAAATGTTTATCCATCTAGAAAAAATTGCCTTTCTCCTTCTTGAGCGCTTTAAAGAATGGAATACACTTATCGTTAGCTCTAGAAATGAACCTGCTCAATGCTGCTACCTTACCATTCAGACTTTACATCTCCTTTCAGGTTTTGGGGACCTTGATGTCTTTCAAAGCTTGGACTTGTTCTGAGTTGGCTTCGATTCCCATAGCATGTGCGATAAATCCCAAAAAATTCCGAGATCAAACTCCGAAAGAACGCTTCAGCGGATTCAGCTTCATCCCAAACTCCTGCAAAATTTGAAACATCTCATCCAGATAAGAAATATAATCATTGACCTTCTTTGATTTCACTAGCATGTTGCCAACATATACCTTCATACTTCTTCCAATTTGACTAGCTAACATCTTATTGATTAAGTGTTGATACATTATTTCTACATTCTTGAGCGCAAACGACATAGCTTTGTAAAATAGAGTCCCAAGTCGGCAATAAAGCTAATATGTTCGTGGTCTAGAAAGTAAATAACAATCTGAATTTACCCAGAGTATGTGTCTATAAAAGATAAAAGCTCATGTCCCATGGTTCTATCTACTAGCTGATAGATTCTTTATAGTGGGAAGCAATCCGTATGACATGCACCACTCGAGTTGAAAAAATCGTCACCTTCCGCCATTCTCATTCGGCTTCCTCACTAGGATTGGGTTTGCTATCCGTTCTTGGTACCGAGATTTCCTAATGAACAAATTTTCTAATAAAGTTTCCACTTCTTAATTAAAGGTCGATCACTTGGGGCCCGTACTTCTCTTTTCCTACTTCATTGGGGATTTCCTTAGGTCAATATTCATAGCATGACGTGTTATTAATGGATAGATTCCACACATATCTGCATAGGACTAGGTAAACACATCTTGATTTTCCCATAAAAATCCTATCAACCGTATCTTTATATCTTCCTCCAACTTAGACTCAATCTTCATCAATCTCGTCAGGTCATTGCTATATATCTCTACAAATTCTACTACCTCCCCAGGCTCTACTACGGGCCCATCTCCTCTATCTCTTGGACCAAATTCACTATAAGGATCAATTATAAACCCAAATGTGGGGCCCTTCTTCAATTGCTATGCAATCTGTAACATCCTCGAGTTTTAGCCCAGTCTAATTTGATAATTGAATTAATTTTTGATATTAATTTGTGAATTAAATAGTGTATTTTTTTCAAACTAAAATAAAATATTAGTTGTTTATAGATATTAATTTTAAATTTAATTGAAAATTTATTTGAAGATTTGAGAATAAAATATAAATTGTGTTTGAATTTTCAAAACTAACAGAGATATGTTTATTTATTTATATGAGTGGGTTATCATTTGAAAGTTGATTCGAAGTGAGAATATAAATGTATTAAAAATAAATTTGATTTGGAATTCAAGAATAAATATTTTAGAAATAAAATTAGATTTATTAATTTTATATTTCCAAGGAACTAATATATATGTGCGTATATATATATATAATTATTTATTAGTAATGAATAATTTGATTTTAAATCATTTGCCTTTAAAACTGTTTAAGTACAAAATAAAATGTATGAATGCAAATGTAAGTAAAAATAATTGAAATGTATGTATAATGATTTGAAATAAGATTTAATAAAAGTTTTATAACATACATATCTTTTGGAAATATAAGTATAAAATAGATATAACATGTTTTATAAATTGAAATAAAATAAGGTTGGAACACAAAATATAAATGATTCAAATATGGGGTTTAAAACATGATTTGTAAATAAATTAAAAAGAACGTCTAAACATAAATTTAAATATATTTTTTCAAGTTTGAGAAGATTAATACATGTTTTTACAAGTGTAAATGATAAAGACATGTGGCAAGGGGGATTGTTTTCTTTGAATCAAAAAGAAAAAAAATTAGAAAGCATGCATAAGATATGTAAGTGTTGGGAAAACTATGGAGATCGGTGAGTTTGTTTGCCTCGTGATCGGAGCTGGAGCTAGCCGAGAGATCGATGAGTGGGGGAAAAATGCTCAATGAATTTTCATATCTTCATGGTGGCCGGAAATCGCTAAGCTAGGGTTTAAGCACACGATTTAGTTAAGCTCGGAATTTGGATTGCCGGTGACTTTTCGTTGAACCGGAATAGACCGCACCAGTGCCAAACGAGGCGTCGAACATTATGGAAGGTTCGTGTGTATTCGTGTGATCTCCAATGGCCTGAGGTGATGGCGCCGAGCAATTATTTGATGATGCTTTACTGGGTTTATTCGGTCGAGACGGCTCGATCACGTTTTCAAATTTAATTCGAGTTTCTGGGTGTTTGGATGGCTTAGGGCGATTGAAGGTGACTGATCGGCGGTGGTTTTGGGGGCCGGAGCTCCGGCGACTGATGGTACACGTGCACAACCTCTGGCATGTATCAGTAAGCGCGAAGGGTTTTTATCTCGAAGTTGTCTTCGAGAAGGTGGGTTACAGGCTCGAGCTTTAACTTGAAGTGTTGTTGTGTTGCACCGGGTCTTTTTCTAAACTTAAACAAATTTTTAAAATTGATAGGCGACTTGGTTTAGTTTTGAAGAAAAATCGAAGTGGATGGCAGTTCGACTCGGGGTGTACTCGAGTGGATCTCGGGTTGGGTATAAGATGGTTTTCAACTTTAAAACCAAATATGGATTTTTAGAAAACATTTTAACCCGAGTTTTAAATAAATGATTTTGACTTAAGTTTTGATTAATAAGGGTTTTCAAGTAAGTATTTTTTAAAGTAATATAATTTAAATGATTTATCATATGATCTTTAATTATAAATAAATCCTTAATTTGTTTTAAGAAATAAATAATTAATAAAAGTAATTAAGATTTAATTAATTACAATTAAGGATTAATTAATTAAGATAATTAATTAAGAAAAGATTAATTAACGAAGATGAATCAAGATTTAATTAATTTATAATTAAGGATAATCAATCGCTGATTAAGGATAATTAATAAAAGTAATTATGTGAGTAATTTATTCTAATCACACGATTAATTCATCTTATTTATAGGTGGTCGATTATTATTGAATGTCTTGAGCTGATTGATACCCCTGTTGTGTGATTGTGATACTTTGTGATGTGTGTTGCAGTGTATTGATCTGTGATATCTGTGATATGTTTCTGTATGAATGAGAGAAACCCTGGGCCGTAAAACGACATTTGAATTTCGATGCGACATGGAGTCAGATTCTAGTTGGTTATCCAAAACCCACATCGAATCGTAATAGGGAATCTTTGTAATTGATAAATTTACTCTGTCAGTGAATCTATGAATGAAGATAAGCGTTGTTGATTATACCACTTATCGATATTACTATATTTGAATTTGTGATGATTGATGTTGTTGCACTATAGTGTGTAAAACCCCTGGACTACACCATACACACACAAATATGAGTTTCACGAGGAAATCGGTTAAGTCACAGATATTTGAATTTAATTCAAAATGGTTTTAAAAGTTGAATTTTAAATCCAAATGGTTTTGGAAATGAAATTGGGTTAATTATAAAAAGCTTTTGAAAAAGGGGTTTTGAGGATAAAAGTTATTTTGAATAACTTGATAAAGTTTTGGAATTTAAATAATTTGATTCAAATTTGAATTCAAGATTTGAAATTGAAATCTGTGTTGGAAATTATGGTTTAAAATGGTTATACAAGTTATAAAGGTGTTTATACGGGTTTTAAACCATTTTAAAAGTATTGTTTTGAGAATTTGAATTCAACCCATGTTTTATACTTGAAGGGCTTTAACTCATGAAAATGTAATCAGATTTTTCCGAAACGAAAACTAATTGTTTTCAAATAATAATAGCTTTCATATAAAGAAAGGATTTCCAAATTATGTTGAAACGATTTCAAGTTTGAAATAGAATGGTTTTGAAAGCTATAAATGAATCTTTGTGAAAGACAGTTGAACCCTATTTTGAAATTGAAGAGGATTTTAAATGGTGTATCTTTTATATACAAAAGATTTAAAACGGGAATCGTTTTGAAAGATATGAATGAATCTATGGGAATTGTTTTGAAAGCTATGAAATGAGTCTTTGATTTAAAGACTGGACGAGTTACTCCAATTTGAAATGGAATTATTTTGAAAGGCTATGAATGAATCTTTGTGAAAGATTGGTGAACCTTGTTCTAAATTGAAAAGGTTCTTAAAAGTGAATCTTTTGTTTAAAAGATTTAAGTGTGGAAATTGTTTAAACCATTGAAGCTTTTTGAAATGAATCTTTTGTTAAAAGATTGGAAATGGTAATTTGTTTTAACCATTTGAATGAAAGGTTTTTGGGCTTTAAGCTGTGATTTAACTGAGATCCCATTATCCATATGAATTTTAAATATAACGCTCACTATTCGGTTTAGCCGAGAGAGGACTTTGTGTCATATAACCCATTTCGAATAATGATACGACGTTATGGATAGCATTTGAAGACCGGTGGTGAAGACCGGGTATTTGTGAGAGTGATAGGATGACTATCGATTGTCTCAGCACTGAGTAGCTACGGTATATAGATTCCCTAAGTGATGGGAAGTCCGATCGGGATTGTGAATACCCGGATTACAAGGGCTTCTTTAGAAGTGCCTTCTGTTCTGTTCGAACCCGGAACAGATGTGTATGGATGTGTGTCTGACATTACACTTTGAGATGTAAAGCTGGTTTCTATCAAATACATTCTTGTTTGGTGGCGGAGATTTATTCTCTTAGCTTAACACCCTTCTCTGAGACGTACGAGCTCAGAGGTTATGTAGTTGATGATTACTTGTGATACATTCCCAATTTGGTAATGTGGCACACGAAGTGCTACAGATCATTTGTTGATCGAAGCATGGCTTTGTGGAAAAGCGTAGCTTTGTGGACGAGACTTCGTCGAGCCTCACAACCCGGTAATGGTCGAAACAGGAATGTTGCGGCAAGGTTTTTAGGGGTCGCACCCCTAGGGTATGTCCAATTCCTTCTGAATAAGAGGTGGTATAAGGGTACTGAGCCCAGATATTTAACCTATGTGGTTACTGCAAATTTATTAATTTGTGGTTGTTGGTTGTCGGGATCTCGAAATAAAGGTCGGTAACGACCGAGGATGGCATAGCTCGTGTGTTAGTTACCTAGTTACAACTTGGTTAGAGCATTAGGTAGCGCCGACCTTGTTTAGTAGAGATCCGGTTAGGTTCACGGGGGCGTCCTTCTAGAGGCATTCCATTTCGGTGTGGGAAGTTCCTTAGCCTTACCATTTGTTGGAAATCCAATCATCCAATATGCGCCTTTACAATTTCAATTGCATAACCTTCCATTCTTAAATGGTAGCTATAGTAGGCATGCGATAAATTGTGGTATGCTGGCCAAGATTAATATTATACTTGCAAATGTTTTCCACTATGCACTAATAATAATATCAAATGGTTTTCGCGTATCAAGCATTTTTAACTGTCATAAGGAGAAATCTCCCCCAAGTGTGCACTTGCATTGTGTGTGTGGCGGGAGGCCTTATGACAGTTTCATTTTTTAAAAAGCGTTGCGGTTTTCAATGTTTTAAAATATTTTGTTGTTGTTTTAAAAGATAAACTGTTTTATTTTGCTCATACCAGTCCCATGACTGACCCAGAGTTTATTGTTCCCTTCCTAAACTCTGGGTGCCCACAATTTTCCACACGGGTAGTCTTGAGTTAGGTTTTTCAGATAGTAGATATCGATTCAGTAGCTTTCAGCTTTCTCTTTGAAATTCTTTGGAGACTTTGGATATTGAAGTCTTTGGTTATGAAGACCGACCTTTCTTAACTTGGTGCAACTTGATGGTGGTTCGAGCTATTTATGGATTGGTATTTTGGAGTTAGAGTTGCTGTTTGGAGTTTTTTTGGTTCCACTGCTACATTATATTTTATTCCGCTGCAGCAATGTTATCTTGTATCTCTGATATTGATTCATATTGTATCATTATTGTATCGAATATTGTACATCAATGATATTCATTTCTATTCTTCCGCTGTGCTGTTATACTTGATGTGTTATAAGCTCCGGCGAGCCAGATTCGGCGTTTGAATCTGCGGCATTCGAGTACAAGTGAAGTACGGGTGCCGATTTTCGAAGGCCGAGTCAGGACCATCACAAGTGGTATCAGAGCTGAAGGTTGGAAATTTAGCTCAAGAGTATAAAACATTAAGTAACTCATTAGAGATAGGGTGAAGTATACCCTAGAATGAGTATATCCCTAAGATATCCGTTTGAACGCCTCAGTAAATTCTCTTACTATCCATTGATAGTGAGTATGAGTGCAAGAAGAGGACGAGATAGGGGATAGGGAAGTACCACTATAGATGGTCAATTCCCTATAGAAGCAATGGAAACAACTTTCTTCTTAATTTCCTTTGATTCAATTTCAAATTCTTTGATTACTTTGTGGCAGCTCGAAGGAGAAGTTTCGGTGTTGTGGTAGCCCTGCCAATCGTTATAGATAAGTTTCTATCTCATATTCTCTTTCCATTATCTTTTGTTCTTCATCCAATTTCAATTTTTTGATGGTTTCCTGGCAGCTTCAGGAAGAAGCTTTGGTATATTTACATGGGACACAAACTCCAGATGGGTCAGAATTGTTTGTTTGGATGAATTATTTGGTCTGGTTGTTATGGTTGATAGGTATGCTTTGATAGTTTAACTCAAAAGTTTTGGAATTGTATCCATATATCTGTCTATTCTTTGGGGTCCAGATATGTTTTACGAATGGTTAGTTATCCCTTCGAACTAACCGATTCCCTGTATATTTCGTAGATCTGGTGACCCGAGTGTCATGTATTGAATGAGTTCGTTCTCATAATTATTAGTGATATTCTGATTTGGTAAGCCAAATGCAGAATCGATACCCAGTTTGATTTGGAAACTGTTTCTCTGTCTTTGTGTATGCATCCTTTGTTGTCTCCCTACTTACAAATTTCAAGGACGAAATTTTCTTAAGGGGGGAAATCTGTAACATCCCCGGACTTTAGCCCAGTCTAATTTGATAATTGAATTAATTTTTGAAATTAAATTGTGTATTAAATAGAGTTTTTTTCAAAATAAAATAAAATATTAGTTGTTTATAGATATGGATTTTAAATTTAATTGAAAATTTATTTGACGATTTGAGAATAAAATATAAATTGAGTTTGAATTTTCAAAATTAATAGAGGTATGTTTGTTTATTTATATGAATGGGTTATCATTTGAAATTTGATTTGAAGTCAGAATATAACTGCATTAAAAATAAATTTGATTTGGAATTCAAGAATGAATATTTTAGAAATAAAATTAGATTTATTAATTTTATATTTCCAAGGAACTAATATATATTTGGATATATATATATATATATAATTATTTATTAGTAATGAATAATTTGATTTAGAATCATTTTCCTTTAAAATTATACAAGTACAAAATAAAATGTATGAATGCAAATGTAAGTAAAAATAATTGAAATGTATGTATAATGATTTGAAACAAGATTTAATAAAAGTTTTATAACATACATATCTTTTGGAAATATAAGTATAAAATAGATATAACATGTTTTATAAATTGAAATAAAATAAGGTTTGAAACACAAAATATAAATGAATTTGTGAAGACTAGATGTCGACATATTTAACGTCGATTTCATTTGTATGCGTATGTTCTTAATTTTAAAGGGTATGGAATTATCTTGGAAATGGGTCAGTTGTCATCAAGGCCATCTTAGATTGTGATAGGAGGGTTGTATGGTTAAATAGTTGTAGGGGACAAGGTATAGATGTTCGTTGTACACCCAAAACTCAGTTAAGCTATGTATTTATATTAACTAAGCTTATCACAAAATGTGAACTCATTTGTACCCGTAGTTCGAGAATTTCCCGACGTCTGTGAATGCCCCTACATATTTTTTAGATTTGATGAGTATAGTGTTTAGGGAACGACTAAATAAATTTGTCATACTGTTTGTTGATGACATCTTAGTATGCTCCAAGAGTAAAGGAGAGCATGGAAATTACTTAAAGGAGATACTAAGGACTTTGAAAAGGCACCAACTTAATGCCAAGTTATCAAAGTGCCACTTTTGGAAGAAGGAAGTGAGATTTTTTGGACATATTGTTCCAAACATGGACCGGCTATAGACCCCACAAAGGTAGAAGCTATTCAAGACCAAAAGATTTCGAATAATGCCATGGAGGTTAAGAGTTTCCTGGGTTGGCAGTTACAGTAGAAAATTCATAAACGAATTTTCAAAAATAGCAGTCCTTTAACTCGCGAGCAAGAAGAATCTAGTCTTTGCATAGGATGAAAGATGCACGGAAGCATTTGAGAAGTTAAAGTAACTATTAACAAGTGCCCTGGTACTTACAATTCCTGATAGGATAAAGCCTTTTATAGTTTACATGGATGCATGTGGCATAAGATTTGGAGTAGTTCTTATGTAGGAAGGAATGGTGATAGCTTATGCTAGTAGGCAATTAAACGCCCATACGAAAAGATACCCTGCTAATGACTTAGCAGCTATCATTTTTTGTCTTAAAGATATGGAGGCACTATTTTTTAGGAGAGAGGTTTGAGTTGTTCAATGACCACAAATCACTTATATACCTATTTTCCCAAAAAGACCTATATCTTTGGCAACAGAGGTGGATAGGGTTTATAGCATAATCGACCCCTTTAGCCAGAGCCATGCTACTTTAAGTGCTATATATAGTGGAGGCAGTTGGATTTACTCTCGAATTTCAATTTCCAACCGCTAAAAGAACCCACTCTTGGCTATTTAGTAGCAATGGAGGTTAGGCCAACATTTATGGACCGAATTGGACTTTAGAAAAAGAAAGATACGTAGATAGTAGATATTTTAAGTAAGCTTAGTAAAGGAAAACATTTCCCCCTTGTGAGTAGACATGCAGTTGAAAAAAGGGATGTCTGAGAAGAGATGGAGCCTTTATGTTCCAAGAATTGATAATGTGTTGGAGGAAGTGCTTGCAGAGTGACGCCATTCAAGGATGACTATTCATCCTAAAGGAGATAAGATGTACATGGATACGAAGTAAATTTTCTATTGGCCAAAGATGAAGAAGAAGGTAGCTGAGTTTGTTTCTAAGTGTTTGACGTGCCAAAGATAAAGGCCAAGCAGCGGACACCCAGAGGATTATTATTACCATTAGAGATTCCGACTTGGAAATGGGAGCATATATCAATGAACTTTATAGATGGTTTGCCTAGGAGCCAATGTGGAATTGAAGCAATTTTGATCATAGTCGATAGACTCACTAAAAGCGCCCATTTTATTCCCATCAAAAAGCACTAGGACCACAACTTTAGCGCTAATATATATATATATATATATATATATATATATATATATATATATATATATATCAAGGAGTTGATTCGACTTCATGGAATTTCAATTAGTATTATTAGTGATAGGGACCCCTTATTTACCAGTGAATTTTGGAGGAGCTTGTCGAAAGCTTTGGAAACTTCGTTGAATGTTGGCACTGCTTACCACCCACATATCGATGGTCAAATTGAAAGGATGAATAGGATGTTAGAAGATTTGTTGAGGGTTTGCATCATGGATGTAACAAACTGAATTTTAGTTTAACATTATTTAGGAGGTTTAATTGAATAGATTAAATAAAATAAAATAATGGGATAAAGAGGATAAGATTTGATAATTACTTGGATCATGCCTAACTAATCGATTAGTAAGATTGTTCTAAAACTTAATATAGAAGGGAATAAATGATAGGGGCAAATTAGGAATAAACCTTATTTCATCCCTTAAGCCCTTCCTCTGTCATTCAATTCTCATTTTGTATTGACAAAACAATCCACAGAAAACAAAGAGGTCGGCCATAATCATGGAAGAAAGAAGTGAAAACTAAGGGGATTCAAACGGCAAAGTTTAGGAAAGCTAAACACTAACAAATCTCAATCTTATCATCCAATTTAGGATGAATAACAGTTAACCATCTCTATTATTTGTGTTTTAATTCGATTGTTGCTAATTTTCAAATTGATCTGGAGTGTTTTTGTCTTGTTATGGACGTTTGATCGTTGTATGGATAGAATAATGATTTGTGGAAATTTTATGGAATTATTGTGATAAGTTTTAAAGGTAAAATCTAAGTATTTAATCTCCAATTATTTGATTTTCTGGAATGTTGTCTAAAACATTATTTTGAAGATGGGTTTTTAATTTCTTAATTTTCCAAGTTAATACGAATATTTTATAAATTTCCAAAGGACGAAA
The DNA here is from genome assembly GCA_030765085.1 of Allium cepa. Classification (NCBI taxonomy): domain Eukaryota; kingdom Viridiplantae; phylum Streptophyta; class Magnoliopsida; order Asparagales; family Amaryllidaceae; genus Allium; species Allium cepa. The sequence continues at coordinate 464,000,210 of CM060931.1, read as the reverse complement.
TAGTGTTTATTTCGGTATTAATTACTAAAAATAATTAAATAATTATTTTGATCCTAAATTTTTTTATAGGAGAAATAATATATAAATTTGGATTTTCAATGATTTTTGGAGATTTTTCCTAAAAGGTTATTATTTTCTATGAATTAAATAAGCCTGAAAAGCTTATAATTAATATTAAGTAATAATATTAATTGATGGGTCGCAAATTGAATTTGGAAAGATAAAATTGACTTGGAGCAGTCTTTTTGAAAAGCAATTGATTGAATTTGTTTTTAACCAATAAAAAATTGACAAGGGATTAAAGTTGGTAAAAGGAAATTTCTTTATATAGAAATAAAATAGTTTTTTTTTTGTTAATTACGGTACTGCCATGTCATATGTTAGGATGCCATATGCTTGATGATGGCCTATGTCCACGTTTTCACTATGAAATTTGACATCAACGTGAATAGATGCATACAATATCAACTTATGCTAGTATGGAACGAATCTATTCAGTTTGAAGATATATATAGATGTATATATATGGACTTCAACATACATCACTGATTTCATAATTCACTAGAACTACTCCGACATCCATTGTTCTTTTGTCTATGAAACCCATATCGTAAAGTATTGATGCCTCAAATCTTTAACTTTGAAATCTATTTAAGGATTTGATGTCGCATGTCTGTATTTTCGACGAACTTCAAGTAGCAGCATGGTAGTGCAACTTCATAAAGCCGATATTAAATCTTTTAAGGCTTTGATGCGACAATTCATTATTTTCGATATTAACTATTTTGTGGCATAATAGCCGAAGTACCAGATTTTTGACATTATAGTTTTTAAAGTATCGACGCCATAAGTAATTGATTTGGACTTGAGTAATTTATGCCTAGCTTGTTAGTTTTGACATCACATGTTTTCACTATTTTCGGCAACCAGGTTATGCGTCTTCGATGTCATAACTCTTTTATTTTTATAATAATGCTTTGTAGGCCGAGAAGCCTTCTTTTATTTTGCAAACAAAAAGTATGTTTTAAATGCGAGATAATCTATGTTTTAAGGAAGTCGATAACCTTATGATCTCGGTAGCATAGCCTTATACTTTATAAAATTAGATTTTGTTTTCGAATCTTGGATAGAGATCCGATATTGTTTTTGAAGGCATAGATGCCATAAGACTTTTATTTTGAATTGTTACATTAATGGCTTGATAAGCCATACGTTTTATGAGATTAACAATTTCATTAGGGATACCAATGTATATTATTTTCGATATGCCATAAGTTTAAGTGTTTTACAAACTAATTGGAGATACCTATAAACATAGGCTAGGCAATTGGGTGAATAATGTTATATTCAGATTATAAGTTGATATTTGATGGGTTTAGAGTCATCCTATGAAAACTATGAGATGTGTGATGGATAGTTCACGTAGTGCTAGAGGTGGATTATCATTATATGGTTCATGATGGGTTCATAGTCATCCTAGGAAAACTATGATATGTGTGATGAATAGTCCATATAATTTTAGATAAATGAGACATGTGTGATGGATAATCTGCATAATTATAATTAGATAAACCATGTGTGATGAGTAGTCCATATGACCTGCAAAAGATAAGCCATATAATATTTGTATGTGAGATGGGTTGTCCATATAAATATGAGACAGATAGTCAGATTAAATTTGAATGGACAGTCAATTAAATTATGATCGGTAGTCCATTATATGCTTTTGGTGGGGTAAGGGAGCGTACAACACATGAAGATATATTAGTCTGACATACCCATGTTGCATGCCTGTAAATGATTATTTTACTATGTTCCAACTATTATGGTTGTAGATGCATGGATTTTGATTGATATAATTGGTTAAGATGCCAATGAAGGGAAAACCCATTCCACTCTACATCGTGATCACTAGATATCTATTTTGGTTCGAGATGGCAGGTTAATATTCACACTAGACTTTTTGTCTGACCCGAATTTTTTTCTTTCCCTTAAACTCTTGAGTGCTCATTTGAGTGGGTCGGGAGTAAGGGCTTTCAGGTTACTAGGTTAGACGAATAAGCTTCCAAAGACGTATAGGAGGGAAGCTAGCTATTAGTAGGAGCTTTTATTTTCACTGTGTTGTTTTATGTCTAAATGGATGTAACGACAGAAGTTATGACTGTCAAGTAGTAAACTTTGGTCAACCAAGGAGCCATCTTCATATGTTGCTCTTGGGATATTTTGTACCAATTATATCTTTTTTGAATGTGGGATCGAATGAGATTATGTAATGAATGTGAAATTTTATCTATGAAATGAAATAAAAAAGTTTACTATTGAAACGTGTCTGAAATTTTTTATATTCTCATGCTTCTGATGTTATCAATACAATTAAGATGACCACGTTTTGTCACTAGAAATTATTACTCTGGATGACTACAACATCTGTAGCACTTAGTTCTTGACCTTAAAACAGGGGATGTTATAGTTTGGATTATATCATAAATTTATGTAAAACTTAAAAAGATTTTGGAAATGTAATCCAATGAATCAGAGAATAAGAAGGGTATGGGATAAAGCTATAGTAACATAATTATATTTGCTGTATATAAGTACGTATTCTCCCCTCTCTCTTAGATCGTTCTTCTGTATCTTATTAAGACTAGTATGCAGATTACGAGAAAACAAGATATGGAAGCAGGAAACTGAAGAGTGAATCTAGGTGGAAGAAGAACCACAACTAATGGAAATGTTCGGACCAATGCCAGAAGGAATCCTGGTGGACAAGCTAATGTTAATGTAGGCGTTGCAACCCCACAAGTAGATATAGGGACTATGTGTATTAGTTCTTTGTCAACATGATGCAAGCTAGAGTAGCAGTCGGTTTGGCAAGAGAGAACGTTGCTAATGCAGGAGGAGCTAATCCTATGACGTCCATTGGCAACAACTATGCTAAGTTGAGTCTAAAAGTGACTACTATGTGGCTAGTTATCATTTTGGATCGTGTATTATGGAATGCATTATAATCTAAATACGGAAACAGATAATAATAGTAAAGTAAATAAGAATAAGCACACCGAGAGTTTTTATACTGGTTCGAACTTCCGTTCTATGTCCAGTCCTAGACTTTCCTCTGGAATTTCACTCAATAACCCCTCACTTAATCCGGAGGAATAGGTAAACAACACATGAGCAGCAGAACAGGATTTTTTCGCCTCAACAGCTGAATAGGACTTTTCCGCCTGATACAAACTAACAGGATTCTACAATTTTGATAAAGTTGTTTGACACTTTGTGTTTTTGATAACACTGAATTGTTCATGGTAGTACACCCTTCCTATAATCATTTCCTCAAGTATATATTGTGGGTATGAAGATTAAAAAGGAAGATATTGCTTAGAATTGAAGAATATGTTAATTAATTCAAAGATTTAAGCAATATATGGATTGTGATTGCTTGTAGATTGCAGAGATAGATAGAGAATATAGCAAGAAAACAAAATATTTTTTTTAATTTTTTTGAGAAGTGATTCTAACGTGTTTATATAGTGAACAAATAGTTACAACTATTCACGAAAAGTTTCAATCAAAAGATGCAGCCATATCTCTTCAATTTGAATTGTAACTCTTCGTAGATAGAAGTGTCTGTTCAGGAAAAATGACTGTTAGAGTTGGTCAGTCGACTGAGCAAAAACCTTCAGTCTACCGAATGTTCGAAGATAGTGAAAAATAGTGCATATCCGTGGACTGAGCATAGTCAGTCGACTGGCTATTTTCGATCAGTCGACTGACTGGTTGTCAGTGCACAGTTTGCTTATTTTCTTAAAAATTTGAATCTTAAAACAACTTTGATTTTTTGTAAAACTACTTGAGGATAGATTTTAACAATTTCAAACTACATCTGAGACTTAAAACTTCAATCAATAAACATGCTATACTTAGATTTGAAGTCTTGTCTCCATTATAGTTTAATAGCATGTCTCATTCTCTTTTTATCGCTTGATCGTATAATCTCATCACTGATTGTTTAAGTTTTCTATCATGAACCAAAACTCATGATTCAACGTTCTCCCCCTTTTTGATTGATGAGAACCTGTTTTAGATGATACTATGTTTTAACAATTATATAATGGAAGTTATATATATATATATATATATATATATATATATATATATCCCCTTGAATATTTGGCAACATATCTAATCCTATAAAAAATTGGTTAGGCATACAAATGTCTCCCCGTTTATCATTAACAAAAAGGAGATAAACAATAATTTCATCATTGTGAACTAACAGCATAACAATCACAAAAAAATATTGTTTCAAATTAACATCCACTCATCAGAGTCTGAGTCTGTTTCTTCTTCCATCAGTGTCATCGACAAAAAGAAAAATAACTTACTATCACCAATCAAGAAAAGTCAGCATCACATATCAGAGTCTGAGTCTGTTTCTTCTTCCACTTGCATTGGTCCTCTGCCTCATGAAGAACTTTCCACAGATTGTCTGCCACCCCCATTTCCACAAGTGTTAGAACTTAAATGTTCTTCGGATGTAGGCCAAGTAAAACGAGGTGCTGGACGTTTGACCGGATCAATATGTGAAGTGTCTGCAGTTATGGAGGAGGAATAAGAGATTACATCACATAAAATCTCAAAAAAGCTTTTGATCTTGTCAAACTTCTTATCGATCTTCTTGTTGGGATTTTGATGCGAGAATCCAAAATGACTTGACTACGTACAAGCAAATCAATGGACTCTCGGGTGCTTTGGGATGGGATTGGGGTATGAATGTCATCTCTTTTTTGCTGTGGAGTAGCAGATTGCTGACGAGGTCTTGATTGCCAATCTTGGAAAGACATGATAGTGAGAGGTTTAGGAGACAATTTCATTAGACTAATTATGCGGCTATTTATATTTTTAGGAGTAGAGGTATCAGATTCTGGTATACGAACTTGAAGGTTCATAAGTAGCTGCATAATATACTCGCCGTAATAGATGATGTTCATTCGACTTTGGTTGAAGGATAAGAATTCGTTAAGAATAAGCTTAGGCTAATTGATTTGAACATCTCCCTAAATTGCATACAAATCCCTATAATTCTCTTTGCCGATGATATAACCTTTTGAATTATCTCCAAAAGTGACCGGTCCTCCATTTGAGTAGACAATATTAGTTAACATGTCCTTATTACTAGTCATGTGTTTCGAGCAACCGCTGTCTAAAATCCATTTTCCTTTCTTTTTAAGTGGTACCTGCAAAAAATAAAGATTAAGTTAGTATCCACTTTTCTTTTTAGGGTCCTAAGAGTTAGGTCTTAGGAAACCAAACCCAAGCGGGTTCAGAATTCCCTTTATAAATATAATTCTTATTTTTATGAACAGTTTCCATAAATGTTATGATACGTCTATTCCTAATTAAATTGTTATTTGTTTTAGGAATCCATATCTTAATAGTTTTAAGATCTTTTGAAAGTATTTTCTTAATAGCTTTCTTAATTTTGTTTTTAAACTTTCCAGTTTTTTTTTGGATTTTCAATTTTCTTATATCCTAGTCCCATTTTATTTAAAGTAGACTGAGAATTTTCTATTTTTGTGGAAAGATTTTCTCATCCTTTATTGAAGTTAAAAATACTTTTATTAGTATCTTCTAACTTAGTTTTGAGACTAGATTTTTCTAACTCTAATAATTTATTGTTAGAGTTTAAATCATTAATTTCTACTGATAAAAAATCATTTTTATTCTTTAGAGTTTCTAAATCCTGAGTTATCATCGAAAGTTGAGATGTTAAATTAGAATTAGATTCTTGAGATATTTCAAGTTCTTCTTCTAGAATTTTCTTTTCATCTCTTAGCACATTAACTTCTAATTCAGATCTATTTAGCTTTCCTTGTAACTCTTTATTTTTCTTTTTAGTTTGTTTTATGAAGTCCACTAGTTCTGAATTAATTTCAATCAAATCTTCAAAACTTAGTTCGCTTACATCATCACATGTAGCCATGATGCATACATTTGCTTGCTCTATGTCACTGTCACTCTCTGCTGATGAAGAAGAATCTAAATCATCCCATGTTACGAAAAATGCTTTCTTCTTGAAGTTTCCTTCTTGAATTTATTTTTCTTTTTCTCTGGACAATCTTTCTTGATATGACCCTTTTTATGGCATTCATAGCATTCCATAACAGAGGATGATGGTTTATTGCTATTATTTTTGTTGTTAGAGTTATTTTTGTAACTCCTGAACTTGTTATTCTTTTTGAATTTCAAAAACTTTTTGAAATTTTTAGCAATAAGTGCCATGTCCTCTTCATCTGAATCAGAATCATCTTTTTCTGCTTGAAATGCTAGATTCTTCTTATCCTGTGCTTGAACTTTCTTTGCCTGCAAATTCACTTCATATACATTAGATTTCATATTAACTCTTCTGGTTTCGTAGTGGAAAGATGTTTGCTTCTTCAATATCTAAGACCTTTCTTTCCCATTCACCCGTTAAAGAGTTTAGGATTTTTGATACTATATGAAAGTCAGAAATTTTTTCTCCTAGCGCCAATAGTGAGTGATATATATCTTAAAATCGAGAGTGCATGTCATTTATAGTTTCGTTTGGTTTCATTTTGAAATTTTGGAACTGATTTTTAACATAGAGATTTTGCTTTGTTTGATTTTGTTAGTTCCTTCACAAGTTACCTTTAGAGTTCTCCATTTCTCATAAGCAGTTGTACACATACTGACCCTATTAAACTCATTTTTATCTAATGCATAGAATAACATGTTCATAGCCATAGCGTTCGAAGTAGCATCAGTTTTTTGCGCTATTGTCCAAGTTGAAAAATCTTCTGTTGGCATGATATATTCCTTTTGGGTAATATTCCAGGTTTTCAAAACCATTAGCTTGCATATATATTCTCATTTTAGTTGATCCATAATTATTGTTAAGACCATTAAATAGAGGTGGTTGAGCAGTTGATTGACCTTCAGTAAAACTAGAGTTAATGTTAATGCTAGAATTGGTGTTACTTTCCATATTAAATTTTTTTTATCAAATAACTGTGTTACGATTATAGGATGTCTTGCTCTGATACCAAATGAAAGTGACTACTGTGTGCTACTTAGATCGTGTAACATGGAATGTATTATAATCTAAATGCGGAAACAAATAATAATAGTAAAATAAATAAGAATAAGCACACCAAGAGTTTTTATACTGGTTCGAACTTCCCGTTCTACGTCCAGTCCCCAACTTCCCTCTGGAATTTCACTCAATAACCCCTCGCTTAACCCGGAGGAATAAAAAAACAACACCTGAGTAGCCGAACAGGATTTTTCCGCCTCAACAGCCGAAGGGGACTTTTCCGCCTGATACAAACTAACAGGACTTCTATAATTTTGATAAAGTTGTTTGACACTTTGTATTCTTGATAACACTGGTTTGTCTTTGATAGCACACCCTTCCTATAATCTTTTCCTCAAGTATATATTGTGTGTGTGAAGATTAGAAAGGAAGATATTGCTTAGAATCGAAGAATATGTTAAGTAATTTAGAGATTCAAGCAACATATAGATTGTGATTGCTTATAGATGTAGAGATAGATAGATAAAGAATACAGCAAGAAATCAAAATAAAAAATTTCTTTTTTTTGAGAAGTGATTCAAACGTGTTTATATAGTGAACAAATAGTACAACTATTCACGAAGAGTTTCAATCAAAAGAGGCAGCCATATCTCTTCAATTTGAACCGTAACTCTTCGTAGACAGAAGTGTCTCTTCAGGAAAAATGATTGTTTGAGTCGTTCAGTCGATTGAGCATAAATGTTCAGTCCACTGAATATTCAAAGATAGTGAAAAACAGTGCATATTTGTGTACTGAGCATGTTCAGTCGACTGGCTATTTTCGGTCAGTCGACTGACCTGGCTGTCATTGCACAGTTTGCTTATTTTCTTAAAATTTGAATCTTAAAAAAACTTTGATTTTGTGTAAAACTACTTGAGGATAGATTTTAACAATGTCAAACAATATCTAAGACTAAAAACTTCAATAAATAAACATACTATACTTAGATTTGAAGTCCTGTCTCCTTTGTAGTTTAATAGCATATCTCTTTCTCTTTTTGTCGCTTGATCGTATAGTCTCATCTCTGATTGTTTAAGCTTTTTGTCATGAATAAAAACTCATGATTCAACAGAGTCAAGATTACGCCAGCCTTGGAGGAAAGCCTTCTCTTATAACTGAAGATGCTATTGGTGTGGAAAATTGGCTATTGCACTATGAGAGGATTTTTGTTGATCTAGGTTTGAATGATGAGCAAAAGAGGAGTTGGCACTGAGGCCGTTGTATGGAGCTGTGTTGTACTGGTGGAACGGGATGACCGTAGGTGTACTAGAAGAGGAATTGACTTAGGCTTAGTTTAGGAGATTTGAGGAGAAGTTTTTGTTTGAGGTAGCCAAGTCAACTTTGCTCAGGAAATTTATGGAATTGGAGCAAGGAGAAATTTATATCCTGGAGTATGCAACTAAGTTTGATGAGTTTGCGAGATACTATTATGCCACTATAGATACCGTGATTAAGAGAAATGAAAAGTTCATTCGGGGTTTAAATCCGAAGATTCTCAGGGCAACAATGCCGCATCTCAGGGATCTAAGTAATATATGGGTGGAGATGGCTATACGGAACGAGGAGATGCTTTTGACTTTTAGGAAGGATAATAGGTGGAAACCCAGAGTTCTCAGAGTAAGAAGAGAAAGCACTTCAAGGGGAAGGGCGCTCAGAAGGGTAGAGCTGCTATGAAAGGGAAAACTGATATCGTTTGTTACAACTGTGATAAGAAGAAGCACCATGAGATCTTGTGATAGTAAGATGGTTGTAGGAAAGAAGAACGTGAAGTGCTATAATTGGAACTAGGCGGGGGCATTATAAAAACAAATGTCCATAAGTGACCAAGGCAGAAAAAGAGAAGATCTTTGCTTTGGAGCCATCATCGTCTAAGCCAACAATAGAGGAGAAAGGAAAGGCTATGATGGGAGGTGTGCTTTTGATCTTGGCATACCCATTAGAGTATTATTTAATGTTGATGCATCACACTCTTTTATCTCTCACTATTTGGTAGATAAGTTAGATTTAGAGTCATTATACCTTATTACTTCCATAAGGGTCACAAATCCAAAAGGAGGGCATACAACTCTTGGAATGAGAAGTGACCATCTAGAATTTAAGTTGTTAAGTCATACTTTTTCCTGTAGTTTGTTTGTCTTTGATTTCGTAGGCTTTGGGATTATCTTGGCTATGGATTTTTTGAGCAAATATGATACTAGGATATTTTTCCAGAATAAAAAATATCGTTAAGACACCCTAATAGTAGTGACCTGGTTATATACTATGTTGACAATTCGAATTTAGTATTTTTGCTTTATTAGATGAACAGAGGTGGAAGATGTGTAAAGTCTGGTTTTAGTTGTAAGTGAATTTGTAGATGCTTTTGAACTAGTTACCAGATTACAACTGAGGAGAGATATTGAGTTCAGAATTGATCTTGTACCTAGAAATGAACCTGTAAGTAGACCGCCCAGCAGAATGGCACCTACTAAGATGAAAGAGTTAAAGGTGTATGCGGTGGACGTAGAAGGAAAGAGTTTTATTAGACCAAGCAGTTTGCCTTGAAGAGCGGTCACGTTGTTCATAAAGAGACCGGACGAGTTATTGAGGTCGTATATTGGTTATCGTAAGCTGAATGAGAAGATGATAAAGAATAGATATCCTTTGTCAAGAACCTATTATTTATTTAATCAGTAGAGTGGAGCCAAATTTAACGACCCATATTTTGGGTCATCGAATTTTAATAAATATTCGGATTTTAATTTAAATTATGATAAATTATCTGTTTCAAACTAAAACTTCATTTCCAATGACATATTTTTAATTTAATTTTTAAATTTTTTCCATAAATTTGAATTTGGGAAATAAACAAATTTTCATTTTACACTTTTTGCGGCACATATGGGTACTTTTGAAACTTCACAGAATAAGATAACTTGTCTATTTTATTATTATTTTATGATCGTCTCACATTGTTGTGTGCGATTGTATCTTTATTTCTATAGTTCGCAGCAACATACGTGAACGAGATATTGTGTAGTGACGTACCCCGAAACTTTAAAAATAAAAATTTGAACCAAGTATGATACAAACATTTTTCCTTCATGTCTTGCTTGTCCTTTATTAAACAAATTAGTGGGCTTCGCATTAAATACTCGTCCTGGCTTTGCATTAAATACTTGTCTTGGTAGCATGGTCTTGAAATTTTGGTGTTCATTTTATATACGAGTGCACAGTTCACTTTTATTTCCATTTTTTTCTTATGCTTCATTCCTCTTCTCTGTGCTCTTGCTCTCTTTCCTTTTTCATTCACATAAAACATCATTCAAGCGCAATCTTTCCAAAACTACATCAATGGCATGCATATAAATCAAATTTGGAGGAAGGTGTGCATGTAAATGGATACGTGAGGTGTGTGCAGTAGGTGGGCTGTAGCATGGGGGGTGCAGGCTTGTGGATGGTGATGTGGAAGTTGTGTGGAGGCTTTGAAGTGTGAGTGAGGTTTCTTTCCTGGTCGTGAAAGCTTGGGGGATGCGTGATTTTGCATGGAGATGAATGAGGGAAGATATATGGGTGCATGTAAGGCAGTGAAAGGAAAAAATAAAATATATATGCATGGACGTTGTAACACCCCATATTTTTATATAACATTATTTAGGATATATAATTAACTAAAATTAAAAAAGATAATGGGAAATTAATAAGTTGAGAATTGATTAGCTAAGGGTTGCCGTTTCATGTTAATGATTAAATCAAAATGAGATAAAGTAACGATAATGTGTTAGGAAATGAGTAAGGGCAATATGGAAAATAGGAAGGGCTTATATCCTAAAGCCTTAGAATTGAAACTCAAGTTCATATTATTTTCAATCAAGCTAAAATTTAACCAAGGTCGGCCACCATTATTGTTCTCAAGGAAAGATTAAAGATAAGATTCAAGGGAAGGAAGATAATCAACACAATCAACATCAAATCTCACATCTTTTAATCACAATGCTAAGGCGAATAATTACTTCATCCCATTTTCTTATGGCTATCGGCTTTTAGATTAGATTCGAAATGTTTTTTCAAGTATATGCCATGTCTTTAATGATTAAAGTTATACATATGCTTGTTGGTGAATTATGCATATTCATATTAGTTTTTATGATATGTTTGATATGAAAACCGTATTAAATAACATCAAAATGCCTTGAAAATTTAAATATAGGCCAAAAATAATATTTTATAGATGATTCAATTTTCATAATTTTTTGAATTAATATGAATTTTATATTAATTTTCTAGTGCAGAAAATAATTTATTGGGTTATAAATTATTTACGGATAAAATAATGATTATTTGGATTTGAAAATTTTATATGTTGGAAAATATTAAAATAGATTTTCTAGATTTTTTATAAGTGTTTTGATGAATATATAAAATTATTTATGGTATGAGACTTAAATGTTTTATATATTTAATTAAGAAGCAGGGGCTTTTTATAAAATAAAATGATCATTTAAGTCTAAAAATAGTTGTAGGACTTTTCTGAAAAATATTTGTTAATCAATGAGAATTTAACAAACAAAGGCAGGTTAGTTGAAAAGTTATCCTTTTTAAATTAAAAACAAAAAATATCATACTTTTATCATGTTTTAGGCTTTCATGGCATTAAACCTTCCGACCTAGATCTTTCGACAAGATTGAGTGGTTCATAGCTTTCGACAAGGGACAACCAATGCATGTGGTATCAAGTTACTTGGTAAATAATGAATTGGACAGAGTCGAAGGGTTCAAAGTCGAAAGGTTGGTTGCCAAAGAGGTTGAAGTGTGTTTGTTTTATAAACCAAAGATAACCTACTTTACTTTCGAATAGAGCTTTCAACTTGGTTGTTTTCGATCAGGTTAAATGTTTAAAATAAAGGTTAAACCTTTCGACATAGTCAAAAGGTTACTGCTGTTTTATCACTATTTTGTTTTGAAACCTTTCGACACCGTTGAAAGGTTACTATCGCTTTTGTTTTGTTTCGATTTGAACCTTACGACAAAGTGGAAAAGGTTACCTGCTTTAAAATTAGTCGCTTCTCCTTGCTTTCGAGAGAAAGCTTTTGACTTAGGTGACTTTTCTTTGTTTTTCTAATGCTTTTGACGTAGAGGTTTCAAAAAAGTTGAAAGGTTGCTTCCAATGAAGTCGAAAGGTTTTTAAAAGTAGATTTTCCACTTGTTATAGATTGAACCAATATGTCTTCGAAAGGTCTTTGTTTTAGAAAGTTTAATGCCATCGAAAGATATGCTCATTGAATGGTTTCGAAAGGTATCAAATGACTTCGAAAGGTTTGAGTTTAATGGCTTCGAGAGGTTTAAGATCAATTATTTCGAAAGGTTTAGTTCAATGGTCTCGAAAGGTTTGAGTTCAATATTTTTGAAAGGTTTGAAATTGAAGGTTTTCCAATGTTTTTCTAAGGAAATGTTTTAAAATGATTTTAAAAAAGGATGTCCAAAGTTTTATTTCTTTCGAAAGGTAGATTTTCAAAGGTTTTGAAAGGTTGGATGAACGGTTTCGAAAGGTAAGGTTTTGGTAATTGGCATAGATAATTAAAAGGTTTTCATATGATTTTGGAAAGGGGTACTTGCAAAGATTTAGAAAGGAGAACTTTCAAATGTTTAAATGTTTTCATCAAATAAGGTTTGAGTAAAGAAGATATATATATATATATATATATATATATATATATATATATAACATGGTAATGAGATTTTGAGTAAAGCATAAAGAATATGTATTTTCCTTATATAATTTTGATTCAAAGGTTTTAAATCATTCTGAAAATGTTTTCAAGGAAAATTATGGGAGGTGATCCTTAAGTGAAAATGACTCAGATATTATAATACCAAATGAGACAAGTGTGGGGTCTCACCCTATACATTAGCTAATAGCTCCAACTAATTATTGTCCAATATTGCAGTGTGCATGGATTTGTCGCTGGTAGAAAAGAATTATGATTACACACCAAATGAAATATATGTTCGTATACAGATGGGTTATTGGTGCCCAAAAAAGCATTAGGATCAGGAAGACCTGGAAGATGATTAAGTTAGGGACATTCCGTCCAAAAGTGAAGTGTTTAACAAATAGTTAGGGACAGACTATCCAAAAGTGAAGTATTTAACAGATAGTTAAGGATAGACAATCCATAAGAAGAATAACTAATAGATGTTAGAATAATTTTGATTATATGTTTGGTAGGCCCGAATCAGCCAAAGGTTAAAAGTTATCCAAACAAAACTTATGCGGTTGAACAGATAGTTCATTATTACCAGATATTTATGTATGTTTAAAGATTGATGCTTTACAGTATTTAATCAGTTTTGATTGCAGGAAAATGTTTTGCAAAGAAATGTTTTAAAAGGATGTTAGTGAGAGGAAACCGATTCCGCTAAGCGGCGTTGTCTCACTTAACATATATATTCCAGGATGTATAGTATTATTCATACCAGGCTTTATGTCTGACTCGAAGTTTATGTTTTTCCCTTAAACTCTCGAGTGCTCAAAATTAACTTGAGTTGGGGTTAAGGTTTTTTCAGGTTTTAGTAAGATGACGAATAAGCCTGCCGGAGGCTTGTAGGAGGCAAACAGATAGCTATTTAGGAGTTGCAGTTCTTGTTTTATGTTTTGATGTATTTCCACTGTGTTTTTGATTAAGTCTATTACGACTCTATGACTCTGATCATCCAAGGGGGTAACTTCATATACCGCTCTTGGCGTATTTATAATAAGTATATTTATATGTGCCTAGGAACGAATTTGGGATTATGTGTTGGGAATGTGAAACATTCAGTTTTGAAATATAATGAAGTAAATTTTTTTTTTGAAATCTGTGTTTTGTTTCATATCCTAGTGCTTTTGATATTATTGATACCATTAACATAGCTGTATTTAGTCGTGGGAAGCCAATACTATAGATGACTGCAGCATCTGTTGCACTTAGTTTATGGCCTCTAGATGGGGGAGGTTACATCTTAGTATCAGAGCATGGTTTATGAAATACGTTAACTAAAAATGGTTTGGAAAATATAATCCTTAGTAATTAGAGTTAAGATCGGGGAATGAGATAATGCTATAGTAATGTACTTGTATTTTCTGTATATACAAGTACAAACTATATCTCTAGAATCCTATCTTAGTTAGGCTATTCGCTGTATCTCACGAGTTTTGAACACAGGTATGTAGGGAAGAAGAGGCAGAGTTAATCTTGGAGGAGATAGCACCACCACTAATGGAAATGCTCGACCAAGTGCTAGAAGAGGTCCAGGTCAGGCTCAAGCTGAAAATGTTGGTGCTGGTTCCCCAAGTGGATATGGGAGTCATGTATCAGTTTTTCGTAAACATGATGCAAGCTGGAATTGCAGCTGGAGTTATCGGAGGAAATGCTGTTGAGGTGGAGTTCAGGTAGCTCCAATGGTCAACCAGTATGCTAACTTAAGAAGAGACTATATCAATCTTGGAGGGAAGCCATTCATTAGAACTAAAGATGCGATTAAGGTTGTTAACTGACTGTTGCAATGCGAGAGGATTTTTTCTGACTTAGGATTAAATGATGAGTAGAAGAGGAGACTAGCTTTGAGATAGCTTCAAGGAGCTGCTCTATTTTGGTGGAATATAGTTGTAGCGGGTGTTGATAAGGAAACCATGACTTGGGTGGGGTTCAGGAGAAGGTTTCGAGAAAAGTTTATGTCAATAATGCACAGTTGGCATTAGTTAGGAAGTTTGCTGAACTAGAGCAAGGGGAGATGTCCGTTCTAGAATATGCAAGAAATTTTGAAAAGTTAGCCTGGTACGTGTATGCTTTAGTTGATACGATGATTAGGAGAAAAGTTTATAAGAGGCTTGAGGCAGGAATTGATAAGTGCTACCTTGCTGTAGTTAAGGGATCCAAGTGATGTAGTGGTAGAAATGGCTCTGAGGCAGGAAGAGGCGTTAGCTTGTTTGAGGAAGAAAATGAAGGAGGTCAAGGTGGGGCAAGGCGAGAAAAGAATGTTTTTCCATAAGAAGATGCTCAGAAGGGAGGAGCACAAAAGATGGGAAAAGATGTGGTGGTTTGTTATTAATGTGATAAGAAAGGACACTATACTAATGAGTGTCGTACTGGAAAAGGAAAAGAGGAAGGGAAAGAAGAACATCGGCGGTTTTAGTTCCGATCATATCGACCATTATAAGGACCAGTGTAACAACCAAGTATTTTCAAACATTAGCATTCGCACATGTTGGACTTGAATTGCTCAAAATACCGCGTTGTAAATAAAATTTGGCAAAACTCAGAATATATAGTAAATAAAATCACAGATCACAGACACAAAGTAATAATAGTACAGCGGAAGTAAAAGAAATAGTAGTTCATGAAGCTACTATGTAATATATCAGAGTTACATAAGATACAACAGAAGAAATAAAGTACAAAAGAAGTCTCAAGATAATAACCAAGAACAAAATGAATAAAACATTGAGATCAACAGGATAACTGAAAGTGAAACAGATAAAACTGGACAAGTAGATAATCTCCAGCGATTCCAATCTCCAGAAAGTGAAAATCCAAATCTGTGAATACTCAGGCTAACCCGAGCATAAATTAAAATACAAACACTCGAGTCAGGACATACATACTTAAACAATGTAAACCAACTCAAGTGAACTGTAGTAAAAGTACAAGTAACTTAAAGGATGCTTAGGACCTCCCATCCTCTAAGGATCCGTTAAACTATTTACTATATGGTATATTGCGCTATTATAATAATGTCTAACAGTAAAATAAACATACTTTTAAATAGCATTAAGGCTTTACATTATCCACCTTAACAAAAATAATGCCAATAGTCTATACAATGCCTGCATATCTCCTGATCGGGAGACTACGAGAAGATACTGCATAAGTACGGCACAAATAGAAACTCGTAGTAAAGGCTCGATATGGTAGGTGACACGGAACAAAAGGCAATGCCAGGGTAGATATAGCAATTACGACACTCGGGCTGGTGGTAACGCAGAAGCCACATACGCCCAACTCAGAACACATTCCCAAAATCGAAGGGGTGCCCAAACAATCACAAAAGCAATAGAATGGTATCGAAGAAATGCGTCAGACCAGAGGAGCTACCCCTTTTGGCCCGAGACCGCTCCTGTTTCTGCCACCTTATGCCAACTCACGGGAGTTGGGTCCACGTAATGTACCTTAAGAACGTCGCCACCATCCTACTTCATTCTGAAATCTCCACCGCGTACACGGTTGTCAAAGTGGTTTTCGGTATCGACAGAGAGTATGCCCATATCCGATCTCGGTCTCTTTGCCAACCAATCGTTGTTATAACCCGTGGTTATAACTTTAAAATAATATTTTATACTTCAAATAAAATATCATTTCAATCCAACTCTTTATCAAAATAAAGATTAAATCATTTCCAAACCATTTCAATGTATTAAATTATCATACTCTTTCAAAACTTCCTTTCAAATCATTTTAATACATTAAAATATCATATCTTTCAAAACTTCATTTTTAAATCAAATTAATTTCAAAATATCATATATTTCAGAACTTCATCTTCAAATCATTTTATATCAAAATATCATATCTTTCAAAACCTCATTTCCAAATCATTTTAATATCAAAATATCATATCTTCAAAACTTTATTTTCAAATCATTTTAGTATCAAAATATCATATATTTCAAAACTTCATTTCAAATCGTTTTGATATCAAAATATCATATCTTTCAAAACTTTATTTCAAATCATTTTAATATCAAAATATCATATCTTTCAAAACTTTATTTCAAATCGTCATATGAGTTCAAATCCAAATATTCAACTTTAAATTCCTTTTAAATTCAAAGATATCGTTCATTTATTATCATTCCAAATCACCCTTAAAATAGCTTATATTTCAATCGAAATAATTCATTTAAACCATTTAAAAGTGAAGTTTATATACTTTCAAATCAAGTATTCAATTTCTAAAGTTTTAAACCATTCTGAGTTCATTTACTAAGTTAAAACCATAAATATTGAAAATTTCAACCTTTCGCAGCATTCAGAAAAAAACCGTTGTACGTTATATTTGAAAACATTTCAATTTAAACCATTTAAACATTATAAAAATCATATTTTAACATTCAAAGATGTTCATTAAAATACTCTTTTAATTTGTGATTTTTATAAAGCAAACCTTTACGGAAAAATCCAAATTATTCAATAATTTCACTTAACAAATTCAATTGTACAATTTTCCCATTTTTACATTTGACACCTTATTAACACATACATTTTCAAATTTCTATTTCACAAATTAAACTAAATTTCCAAATTATTTAATTAACTTAAACCTTTAACCAAAACCAAATTCCACATTTCCAAATCAAGTTGTATTTTAAAATTTCACTTTTAAGCATTCATTTAGTTAACCATTTTCCATATAAGAATAAATTTCCATTTTATTTATATAACTTAAACATAATTTTTAACCAAAATTCCAAATTTCCAAACTTAAGTTATATTTCAATAATTCAATCTAACCAATTATTTATTTAACATTTCCACTTGTAGAAAAATCATAAATCCTTTATTTAAAACACTTTAAAATATATTTAAATTAAATTATCATAAATCTACATTTTAAATACCTTAAAAGTTTTATTTATATGACTTAAATGTCATTTTAAAAGCCAAAGTACAAATTTCCAGATTTAAGTTATATTTCAAAGATTCAGTTTAATCATTTAATTACATTTTTAACTCAGAGAGAAAAATCATAATTTCTTCATTTTAAAACATTTCAAAATCTATTTAAATCAAATTTCATAAATTTATATTTTAATATACTTAAAAAAGTATCCAAAACACTTTATACAATAACCACGGGCTTGTATATAGTTTTCTAACCTAGGTCAAGTGATGCGGATATATATCATTTCAATCTGCAGTTTAAAAAGAAAAATCCGTGTTATATCATTTCAAACCACCCAATCCCAAGTTAAAACAAAATAAATAAAAACCGTTCAGGCCTATCATTTCAGCCCATAACGATTTTTCCCTATTCTAAAGTCGGTTCGGGTATGTATCATTTCAACTCATAGTGATTCTAATCTACAGAAAACTTGTAGTGCGATAAACTGATATAAATAACAGAATATCATGATATAATAGTAACAGATGATATAATAGGTGTAATAACAGATGTGATTATCGTATGATCATAATATAAGCAGTTATAACATGATGATATAATTTTACAGATTCAAATGGTGTCAGTTTACTAGTTATATAAGTACAAATCGTCTGGTGAGAATTACTCACTCGTATTAACTAAAGATGACAAACAACAACTCACAACAAAGATCTTCGAAGGCATGAAAGCAAAACAGTGGATTCAAGTGGATGAGAACCAAGCTAAGGATCTTGTGTTACAACCCAAAACAGAACCAAAATAAATTAACATTTCAACACAACATTAAATTGAAACAACATTGAAATGAAAAGCAATATGAACACACAATCTTTTGCCTTGCTTTCAATTATTGTTTTGCATGACCTAGGGGTATATTTGGCTCAGGCTTGGACATAGCATGGCTCAGGTATGGACACAAGAATGCACGGCTACAAGGCATTGAAGGTGGAGGGGTTACAACTTGAGAATGTGAAGGGTTTAAGGCAAAATAATATGTTTTTGGTCAACAAAAGGGCTCGTTCTTGGAGTTGTTTGGCTTGACCATTCAAGTTCAAGTCTGGATAGATGTTGGAGTAGTGTGTGATGGTCTGATAAGAGGTGGTGGCGGCGGCTAGAGGTGGTGGTGGAAAATGAAGTGGTGAAGCAACAAGGCTCAAATTAGCATGTTTTTAAGGCATAGGTTCTATTTTTTGGATTTTAGCATCATGGTGGGTTCGACCATGGTCAGGACCTGGGGTGTAGGAGGTGCTGATGGCAAGGAGGAGATGTAGGAAGTGTTGGTCATGACAAGCAAGGGTTGGCCATGAAAATCAATCAAAGAAAGCAAGGCATAACATAAGAAAAAGAGGACGAAAATAGAAAAAGGGAGGTGGCCATTACCATTAATTTTCATAGCCATGCAAAATGAAATGGAGAAGGAGATTCACACGTGAAAATTGAAGGAAATACATAGAAAATAAAGAAAAAAAATTCACGGCCAAAAGAAGTGTAAATGAAGAGTTATGGAAATGAAGAGGTTGGCAATTGAAAAGACTTAGGTTTTAAAAGCTTTTTAAACCTTTCATATTTCTTTTCTTTAATTCAAATAAAAAAATTAAAATCAGAAATTTACTTTTATAAAATGAAACCATGTAAAAAAAATATGAAAATAAATAATTAATTTTAAAGAAAATATAAAAGAGTAAAAGAAATTGCTTAAAAATCCAAAACAGTGTCCAGAAATTACAATTAAATCACCATTGACTTTGGAAAATTATCCACTTCATTTTAAAAATATTATGAAGTAAAAATTTAAAATAAAATAATTAATTTATCATTTCTAAAATAAAATAAATAATTAAATTGGAGAAAAATAGAAAAAAGAACTAAAGAAATTGTTTAAAAATTGAAAACAAGGCATGAAAATTACAAATAAAATATCACTAGCCTTATAAAATTTCTCTATCATTTTAAAACAAATAAGATGTCAAATAAATAAAATAAACGAGGAACAAAATAAAGTGGGAATGAGAAGAAAATAAGTTCTTAAGAAAAATATAAAAATAAATCAAGAATTTCTTAAATAAATTGAAACTAGAAATTAAAAATTATAAACAGAATGCAACTGACATTGGAAAATATGAATTACACTTTTAAAAATGTTTGAAAACCAAAATATATACATAACATGTTATTTTACCCATATAAATATAAATTAGAACATCACATGACCAAATAAAATATTATTTATATAATTTAAAATAAACAATTTCGTTAAATACAGCAAATTACACACAATAGTTAAAAAGACATAACTTTCACATTTTTAATCGGATTTCAACGAAACGAAAAGCAGTGTTCTTAAAATTTTATTTAATTTCATAATAAAAGATAAATATTCAAAGTTTCAGACTTTCGAATTTTAAATTTAAAAGTCAAAGTTGACCATATTGACCAAAATAATTTTTTTTGTAAAATATTCTTTTTAATCATATCTGGAATTCTAATTCTCATCAAAATCAAATTTTATATTTAAAGTAACAAAATTTAATCATTCCAAATAAGTAAAATAATTTTTTAAATCAAAATTCAATTAAAATAATTAAAATATGCAATTAAAATAATCGCAAAATACAGGGTTGTTACACTCTTCCCCACTCAAAACTTTTCGTCCCCGAAAAGGAATGAGATATGGGAAAGCACAGAAAAAGATAGAGTGAAATAAGATTAGGACAAGATGGTAAGAAGACTGAGATTATACCTGATAACTATTGTTATAGGTAAGTTTAACAAGGTGGAGATAATCTTTCCGAGATCCTTCAGAATCAAGAACACAAGCACGAAAATGTGGATTCAAAATGAGTACCAAAGATTATCAAAGATTATAGAAAGATTTCTGAATAGAAAAATGTCTATACCAGTCTGTAGCAAGATAAGGAAAATAAGGACAACCAAAAGATAGTTTGAAAAAAACCAAGATAATAAGATAGAAACCATGGAAATTTCAACTTAAATAGAAAATAAATTTTTGCACAAGTTAAATGAATCTTAACTATCTCAAATTTCATTATCTTATCATCCAATTACCTTAAATTAACAATTTTTAAAACCATGGGTTTGAAAAATAATCATTTATTGTACTCATAATATATTTAATAAATTTAATTCTTCTTTATTCCTAATTAAAATTAAATTTATTCCTCTCAATATATTTATTACTTATGTTAAATAAACTTACACTTATTATAATTTATTTATTTTATTCTTAGTTCTTTTAACATTATTTTATTGTAAGTTATTCAATTTACCTTTTATTTTTTTTACCTCTGTTAATCATTTTATAACTAAAATTTAAGTCTATAACATTTATTATAACCAGTCAAATTTTATTTATAAATCTTTTTATATTGTATATTATCCAATTACATTGTTAACTTCTGAAATTCAGGTAAGTTATATTTGAATGCAATTGTATTATACAAATAAAACTTTCCAACTAAATCACTTCATGCTTGAATATTCATCTAAAATTTTGATTTTCTTTTTATAATTGAAATGATTCTCTAAAATAAAATTTAAGAACTAAATTTCCGATTTCTTCAAACCATTTAAACATAAATAAATGTACATAATTTATCAAATCAAATTTAAATCATATATCTATATATGTTATAAATCAAGTCATATTTAGAAATTCAAATCAATTTGATTTCCCAAAACAGAGCTGTGGCAAGACTACAGAGCGGTCTCTTCTTGTCGAAACTCGAAAATGAATGTCGATGATGCCGCGGTCATCAACGAAGTCATTTCTAGCGACAAAGAGAAGAGCACAAATTTTAAACTTTAAAATTCCTTGGAAACAAATTTCTATTAGAAAATAATTTAAATAATATACCTTAAAACTTAAACACGAGGTTTGGAACCATCGGATATTAAATTCTCAAATTTCTTGTTTTAAATTCATTTCAGTTCCCAAATCAATTTATAAACAACTATTTATAAATTCGTTTAGAGAACAATAGATAATAAATCAAGTATTACCATTTTAAATAATCAATTTAAATCAATTTATTAAGTTCCATAAATTTACTTATATATCTAAATTTATTTCATTAATCAAATTTTAAAATAACATTGTGTCAGTTTATTCTATCAAAGTGTTTTAGAAATTCTATCGACAGCGTTGATCAGACGAATCGATCGGAAACCCAAATCAACATCAACAACTCAAACAACACAATGTATAAAACAAAACATAGATATACAACTACAATTCAAAATGTTTGGAAGAATAGATTGGAAACAAAAGACAAGATGGGTAAGCTTAAGTAAATCGTGGGCAACCTTAACCGGGTCAACCGTGACTTAAAGAATAAGATCAATGTGGATTTTTCTGGGGTAAATCTACATTCGATCTCAAGAGATAGAGTTTGAAATAACAAAAGATATTAGCATCTAAACCAAGGATAGATATAAATCTTTGGTGAATTGATGCTAATTGTAAAGGAGTTTTCCCCCTTTTACAATTCAATTTGAAACTAGCGAGAGCGCCGACTCACTAAAAAGATCGTTGAAAGCGGAGTTATGGGATACTCCAGAATCAAAAGAAGACGAATAGTGAGGGACACGAATGGATTTTGGAACCACAGGGAACGTTCCAAAATTCAAAGGAATCGAGTCAAAAGGAAGAGATTCAAACTCGAATGAAAGTGATTCTATAAATATATTCACTCCATATGCTGAGTTTTGCCTAGAGCTACCAAAGCTCTGATACCAAATGTAACAACCAGGTATTTTCAACCATTCGCATCCGCACATGTCGGACTTTAATTGCTCAAAATACCGCGTTGTAAATAAAATTTGGCAAATCTTAGAATATGCAGTTAATAAAATCACAGATCACAGACATAGAGTAATAATAGTGTAGCGGAAGTAAAAGAAATAGTAGTTCATGAAGCTACTATGTAATATATTAAAGTTACACAAGATACAACAGAAAAAATAAAGTACAAAAGAAGTCTCAAGATAATAACCAAGTACAAAATGAATACAACACTGGGATCAACAGGATAACTGAAAGTGAAATAGATAAAACTGAACAAGCAGATAATCTCCAGCGATTCTAATCTCCATTGATTCCAATCTCTAGAAAGTGGAAATTCAAATCTGTGAATGCTCAGGCTGACCCGAGCGTAAATAAAAATACAAACCCTCGAGTCAGGACATACATACTTACACAATGTAAACCAACTCAAGTGAACTGTAGTAAAAGTACAAGTGACTTAAAGGATGCTTGGGACCGCCCATACTCTAAGGGTCCACTAAACTATTTACTATATAGTATATTACGCTATTATAATAATGTCTAACAGTAAAATAAACATACTTTTAAATAGCGTTAAGGCTTTACAGTTTCCACCTTAACACAAATAATGCCAATAGTCTACACAATACCTGCATACCTCCTGATCGGGAGACTACGATAAGATACTGCATAGGTACGACAAAAATAGAAACTCGTAGTAAAAGCTCGATATGGTAGGTGACACGACACACAAGGCAATGCCAGGGTAGATGTACCAATTACGACACTCGGGCTGGTGGTAACGCAGTAGCCACATACGCCTACCTCGGAACACATTCCTAAAATCGGAGGGGCATCCAAACAATCACAAAAGCAATAGAATGGTATCGAAGAAATGCGTCCGACCAGAGGAGCTACCCCTTTTGGCCCAAGACCGCTCCTGTTTCTGCCACCTTATGCCAACTCATGGGAGTTGGGTCCACGTAATATACCTCAAGAACGTCGCCACCATCTTACTTCATTCTGGAATCTCCACTGCGTACACGGTTGTCAAAGTGGTTTTCGGTATCGATAGAGAGTATGCCCATATCCGATCCCGGTCTCTTTGCCAACCAATCGTTATTATAACCCGTGGTTATAACTTTAAAATAATATTTTATACTTCAAATAAAATATCATTTCAATCCAACTCTTTATCAAAATAAAGATTAAATCATTTCCAAACCATTTCAATGTATTAAATTATCATACTCTTTCAAAACTTCCTTTCAAATCATTTTAATACATTAAAATATCATATCTTTCAAAACTTCATTTTTAAATCAAATTAATTTCAAAATATCATATATTTCAGAACTTCATCTTCAAATCATTTTATATCAAAATATCATATCTTTCAAAACTTCATTTCCAAATCATTTTAATATCAAAATATCATATCTTCAAAACTTTATTTTCAAATCATTTTAGTATCAAAATATCATATATTTCAAAACTTCATTTCAAATCGTTTTGATATCAAAATATCATATCTTTCAAAACTTTATTTCAAATCATTTTAATATCAAAATATCATATCTTTCAAAACTTTATTTCAAATCATCATATAAGTTCAAATCCAAATATTCAACTTTAAATTCCTTTTAAATTCAAAGATATCATTCATTTATTATCATTCCAAATCACCCTTAAAATAGCTTATATTTCAATCGAAATAATTCATTTAAACCATTTAAAAGTGAAGTTTATATACTTTCAAATCAAGTATTCAATTTCTAAAGTTTTAAACCATTCTGAGTTCATTTACTAAGTTAAAACCATAAATATTGAAAATTTCAACCTTTCGCAGCATTCAGAAAAAAACCGTTGTACGTTATATTTGAAAACATTTCAATTTAAACCATTTAAACATTATAAAAATCATATTTTAACATTCAAAGATGTTCATTAAAATACTCTTTTAATTTGTGATTTTTATAAAGCAAACCTTTACGGAAAAATCCAAATTATTCAATAATTTCACTTAACAAATTCAATTGTACAATTTTCCCATTTTTACATTTGACACCTTATTAACACTTACATTTTCAAATTTCTATTTCACAAATTAAACTAAATTTCCAAATTATTTAATTAACTTAAAGCTTTAACCAAAACCAAATTCCACATTTCCAAATCAAGTTGTATTTTAAAATTTCACTTTTAAGCATTCATTTAGTTAACCATTTTCCATATAAGAATAAATTTCCATTTTATTTATATAACTTAAACATAATTTTTAACCAAAATTCCAAATTTCCAAACTTAAGTTATATTTCAATAATTCAATCTAACCAATTATTTATTTAACATTTCCACTTGTAGAAAAATCATAAATCCTTTATTTAAAACACTTTAAAATATATTTAAATTAAATTATCATAAATCTACATTTTAAATACCTTAAAAGTTTTATTTATATGACTTAAATGTCATTTTAAAAGCCAAAGTACAAATTTCCAGATTTAAGTTATATTTCAAAGATTCAGTTTAATCATTTAATTACATTTTTAACTCAGAGAGAAAAATCATAATTTCTTCATTTTAAAACATTTCAAAATCTATTTAAATCAAATTTCATAAATTTATATTTTAATATACTTAAAAAAGTATCCAAAACACTTTATACAATAACCACGGGCTTGTATATAGTTTTCTAACCTAGGTCAAGTGATGCGGATATATATCATTTCAATCTGCAGTTTAAAAAGAAAAATCCGTGTTATATCATTTCAAACCACCCAATCCCAAGTTAAAACAAAATAAATAAAAACCGTTCAGGCCTATCATTTCAGCCCATAACGATTTTTCCCTATTCTAAAGTCGGTTCGGGTATGTATCATTTCAACTCATAGTGATTCTAATCTACAGAAAACTTGTAGTGCGATAAACTGATATAAATAACAGAATATCATGATATAATAGTAACAGATGATATAATAGGTGTAATAACAGATGTGATTATCGTATGATCATAATATAAGCAGTTATAACATGATGATATAATTTTACAGATTCAAATGGTGTCAGTTTACTAGTTATATAAGTACAAATCGTCTGGTGAGAATTACTCACTTGTATTAACTAAAGATGACAAACAACAACTCACAACAAAGATCTTCGAAGGCACGAAAGCAAAACAGTGGATTCAAGTGGATGAGAACCAAGCTAAGGATCTTGTGTTACAACCCAAAACAGAACCAAAATAAATTAACATTTCAACACAACATTAAATTGAAACAACATTGAAATGAAAAGCAATATGAACACACAATCTTTTGCCTTGCTTTCAATTATTGTTTTGCATGACCTAGGGGTATATTTGGCTCAGGCTTGGACATAGCATGGCTCAGGTATGGACACAAGAATGCACGGCTACAAGGCATTGAAGGTGGAGGGGTTACAACTTGAGAATGTGAAGGGTTTAAGGCAAAATAATATGTTTTTGGTCAACAAAAGGGCTCGTTCTTGGAGTTGTTTGGCTTGACCATTCAAGTTCAAGTCTGGATAGATGTTGGAGTAGTGTGTGATGGTCTGATAAGAGGTGGTGGCGGCGGCTAGAGGTGGTGGTGGAAAATGAAGTGGTGAAGCAACAAGGCTCAAATTAGCATGTTTTTAAGGCATATGTTCTATTTTTTGGATTTTAGCATCTTGGTGGGTTCGACCATGGTCAGGACCTGGGGTGTAGGAGGTGCTGATGGCAAGGAGGAGATGTAGGAAGTGTTGGTCATGACAAGCAAGGGTTGGCCATGAAAATCAATCAAAGAAAGCAAGGCATAACATAAGAAAAAGAGGACGAAAATAGAAAAAGGGAGGTGGCCATTACCATTAATTTTCATAGCCATGCAAAATGAAATGGAGAAGGAGATTCACACGTGAAAATTGAAGGAAATACATAGAAAATAAAGAAAAAAAATGCACGGCCAAAAGAAGTGTAAATGAAGAGTTATGGAAATGAAGAGGTTGGCAATTGAAAAGACTTAGGTTTTAAAAGCTTTTTAAACCTTTCATATTTCTTTTCTTTAATTCAAATAAAAAAATTAAAATCAGAAATTTACTTTTATAAAATGAAACCATGTAAAAAAAAATATGAAAATAAATAATTAATTTTAAAGAAAATATAAAAGAGTAAAAGAAATTGCTTAAAAATCCAAAACAGTGTCCAGAAATTACAATTAAATCACCATTGACTTTGGAAAATTATCCACTTCATTTTAAAAATATTATGAAGTAAAAATTTAAAATAAAATAATTAATTTATCATTTCTAAAATAAAATAAATAATTAAATTGGAGAAAAATAGAAAAAAGAACTAAAGAAATTGTTTAAAAATTGAAAACAAGGCATGAAAATTACAAATAAAATATCACTAGCCTTATAAAATTTCTCTATCATTTTAAAAAAAATAAGATGTCAAATAAATAAAATAAACGAGGAACAAAATAAAGTGGGAATGAGAAGAAAATAAGTTCTTAAGAAAAATATAAAAATAAATCAAGAATTTCTTAAATAAATTGAAACTAGAAATTAAAAATTATAAACAGAATGCAACTGACATTGGAAAATATGAATTACACTTTTAAAAATGTTTGAAAACCAAAATATATACATAACATGTTATTTTACCCATATAAATATAAATTAGAACATCACATGACCAAATAAAATATTATTTATATAATTTAAAATAAACAATTTCGTTAAATACAGCAAATTACACACAACAGTTAAAAAGACATAACTTTCACATTTTTAATCGGATTTCAACGAAACGAAAAGCAGTGTTCTTAAAATTTTATTTACTTTCATAATAAAAGATAAATATTCAAAGTTTCAGACTTTCGAATTTTAAATTTAAAAGTCAAAGTTGACCATATTGACCAAAATAATTTTTTTTGTAAAATATTCTTTTTAATCATATCTGGAATTCTAATTCTCATCAAAATCAAATTTTATATTTAAAGTAACAAAATTTAATCATTCCAAATAAGTAAAATAATTTTTTAAATCAAAATTCAATTAAAATAATTAAAATATGCAATTAAAATAATCGCAAAATACAGGGTTGTTACACTCTTCCCCACTCAAAACTTTTCGTCCCCGAAAAGGAATGAGATATGGGAAAGCACAGAAAAAGATAGAGTGAAATAAGATTAGGACAAGATGGTAAGAAGACTGAGATTATACCTGATAACTATTGTTATAGGTAAGTTTAACAAGGTGGAGATAATCTTTCCGAGATCCTTCAGAATCAAGAACACAAGCACGAAAATGTGGATTCAAAATGAGTACCAAAGATTATCAAAGATTATAGAAAGATTTCTGAATAGAAAAATGTCTATACCAGTCTGTAGCAAGATAAGGAAAATAAGGACAACCAAAAGATAGTTTGAAAAAAACCAAGATAATAAGATAGAAACCATGGAAATTTCAACTTAAATAGAAAATAAATTTTTGCACAAGTTAAATGAATCTTAACTATCTCAAATTTCATTATCTTATCATCCAATTACCTTAAATTAACAATTTTTAAAACCATGGGTTTGAAAAATAATCATTTATTGTACTCATAATATATTTAATAAATTTAATTCTTCTTTATTCCTAATTAAAATTAAATTTATTCCTCTCAATATATTTATTACTTATGTTAAATAAACTTACACTTATTATAATTTATTTATTTTATTCTTAGTTCTTTTAACATTATTTTATTGTAAGTTATTCAATTTACCTTTTATTTTTTTTACCTCTGTTAATCATTTTATAACTAAAATTTAAGTCTATAACATTTATTATAAACAGTCAAATTTTATTTATAAATCTTTTTATATTGTATATTATCCAATTACATTGTTAACTTCTGAAATTCAGGTAAGTTATATTTGAATGCAATTGTATTATACAAATAAAACTTTCCAACTAAATCACTTCATGCTTGAATATTCATCTAAAATTTTGATTTTCTTTTTATAATTGAAATGATTCTCTAAAATAAAATTTAAGAACTAAATTTCCGATTTCTTCAAACCATTTAAACATAAATAAATGTACATAATTTATCAAATCAAATTTAAATCATATATCTATATATGTTATAAATCAAGTCATATTTAGAAATTCAAATCAATTTGATTTCCCAAAACAGAGCTGTGGCAAGACTACAGAGCGGTCTCTTCTTGTCGAAACTCGAAAATGAATGTCGATGATGCCGCGGTCATCAACGAAGTCATTTCTAGCGACAAAGAGAAGAGCACAAATTTTAAACTTTAAAATTCCTTGGAAACAAATTTCTATTAGAAAATAATTTAAATAATATACCTTAAAACTTAAACACGAGGTTTGGAACCATCGGATATTAAATTCTCAAATTTCTTGTTTTAAATTCATTTCAGTTCCCAAATCAATTTATAAACAACTATTTATAAATTCGTTTAGAGAACAATAGATAATAAATCAAGTATTACCATTTCAAATAATCAATTTAAATCAATTTATTAAGTTCCATAAATTTACTTATATATCTAAATTTATTTCATTAACCAAATTTTAAAATAACATTGTGTTAGTTTATTCTATCAAAGTGTTTTAGAAATTCTATCGACAGCGTTGATCAGACGAATCGATCGGAAACCCAAATCAACATCAACAACTCAAACAACACAATATATAAAACAAAACATAGATATACAACTACAATTCAAAATGTTTGGAAGAATAGATTGGAAACAAAAGACAAGATGGGTAAGCTTAAGTAAATCGTAGGCAACCTTAACCGGGTCAACCGTGACTTAAAGAATAAGATCAATGTGGATTTTTCTGGGGTAAATCTACATTCGATCTCAAGAGATAGAGTTTGAAATAACAAAAGATATTAGCATCTAAACCAAGGATAGATATAAATCTTTGGTGAATTGATGCTAATTGTAAAGGAGTTTTCCCCCTTTTACAATTCAATTTGAAACTAGCGAGAGCGCCGACTCACTAAAAAGATCGTTGAAAGCGGAGTTATGGGATACTCCAGAATCAAAAGAAGACGAATAGTGAGGGACACGAATGGATTTTGGAACCACAGGGAACGTTCCAAAATTCAAAGGAATCGAGTCAAAAGGAAGAGATTCAAACTCGAATGAAAGTGATTCTATAAATATATTCACTCCATATGCTGAGTTTTGCCTAGAGCTACCAAAGCTCTGATACCAAATGTAACAACCAGGTATTTTCAACCATTCGCATCCGCACATGTCGGACTTTAATTGCTCAAAATACCGCGTTGTAAATAAAATTTGGCAAATCTTAGAATATGCAGTTAATAAAATCACACATCACAGACATAGAGTAATAATAGTGTAGCGGAAGTAAAAGAAATAGTAGTTCATGAAGCTACTATGTAATATATTAAAGTTACACAAGATACAACAGAAAAAATAAAGTACAAAAGAAGTCTCAAGATAATAACCAAGTACAAAATGAATACAACACTGGGATCAACAGGATAACTGAAAGTGAAATAGATAAAACTGAACAAGCAGATAATCTCCAGCGATTCTAATCTCCATTGATTCCAATCTCTAGAAAGTGGAAATTCAAATCTGTGAATGCTCAGGCTGACCCGAGCGTAAATAAAAATACAAACCCTCGAGTCAGGACATACATACTTACACAATGTAAACCAACTCAAGTGAACTGTAGTAAAAGTACAAGTGACTTAAAGGATGCTTGGGACCGCCCATACTCTAAGGGTCCACTAAACTATTTACTATATAGTATATTACGCTATTATAATAATGTCTAACAGTAAAATAAACATACTTTTAAATAGCGTTAAGGCTTTACAGTTTCCACCTTAACACAAATAATGCCAATAGTCTACACAATACCTGCATACCTCCTGATCGGGAGACTACGATAAGATACTGCATAGGTACGACAAAAATAGAAACTCGTAGTAAAAGCTCGATATGGTAGGTGACACGACACACAAGGCAATGCCAGGGTAGATGTACCAATTACGACACTCGGGCTGGTGGTAACGCAGTAGCCACATACGCCTACCTCAGAACACATTCCTAAAATCGAAGGGGCATCCAAACAATCACAAAAGCAATAGAATGGTATCGAAGAAATGCGTCCGACCAGAGGAGCTACCCCTTTTGGCCCAAGACCGCTCCTGTTTCTGCCACCTTATGCCAACTCATGGGAGTTGGGTCCACGTAATATACCTCAAGAACGTCGCCACCATCTTACTTCATTCTGGAATCTCCACTGCGTACACGGTTGTCAAAGTGGTTTTCGGTATCGATAGAGAGTATGCCCATATCCGATCCCGGTCTCTTTGCCAACCAATCGTTATTATAACCCGTGGTTATAACTTTAAAATAATATTTTATACTTCAAATAAAATATCATTTCAATCCAACTCTTTATCAAAATAAAGATTAAATCATTTCCAAACCATTTCAATGTATTAAATTATCATACTCTTTCAAAACTTCCTTTCAAATCATTTTAATACATTAAAATATCATATCTTTCAAAACTTCATTTTTAAATCAAATTAATTTCAAAATATCATATATTTCAGAACTTCATCTTCAAATCATTTTATATCAAAATATCATATCTTTCAAAACTTCATTTCCAAATCATTTTAATATCAAAATATCATATCTTCAAAACTTTATTTTCAAATCATTTTAGTATCAAAATATCATATATTTCAAAACTTCATTTCAAATCGTTTTGATATCAAAATATCATATCTTTCAAAACTTTATTTCAAATCATTTTAATATCAAAATATCATATCTTTCAAAACTTTATTTCAAATCATCATATAAGTTCAAATCCAAATATTCAACTTTAAATTCCTTTTAAATTCAAAGATATCATTCATTTATTATCATTCCAAATCACCCTTAAAATAGCTTATATTTCAATCGAAATAATTCATTTAAACCATTTAAAAGTGAAGTTTATATACTTTCAAATCAAGTATTCAATTTCTAAAGTTTTAAACCATTCTGAGTTCATTTACTAAGTTAAAACCATAAATATTGAAAATTTCAACCTTTCGCAGCATTCAGAAAAAAACCGTTGTACGTTATATTTGAAAACATTTCAATTTAAACCATTTAAACATTATAAAAATCATATTTTAACATTCAAAGATGTTCATTAAAATACTCTTTTAATTTGTGATTTTTATAAAGCAAACCTTTACGGAAAAATCCAAATTATTCAATAATTTCACTTAACAAATTCAATTGTACAATTTTCCCATTTTTACATTTGACACCTTATTAACACTTACATTTTCAAATTTCTATTTCACAAATTAAACTAAATTTCCAAATTATTTAATTAACTTAAAGCTTTAACCAAAACCAAATTCCACATTTCCAAATCAAGTTGTATTTTAAAATTTCACTTTTAAGCATTCATTTAGTTAACCATTTTCCATATAAGAATAAATTTCCATTTTATTTATATAACTTAAACATAATTTTTAACCAAAATTCCAAATTTCCAAACTTAAGTTATATTTCAATAATTCAATCTAACCAATTATTTATTTAACATTTCCACTTGTAGAAAAATCATAAATCCTTTATTTAAAACACTTTAAAATATATTTAAATTAAATTATCATAAATCTACATTTTAAATACCTTAAAAGTTTTATTTATATGACTTAAATGTCATTTTAAAAGCCAAAGTACAAATTTCCAGATTTAAGTTATATTTCAAAGATTTAGTTTAATCATTTAATTACATTTTTAACTCAGAGAGAAAAATCATAATTTCTTCATTTTAAAACATTTCAAAATCTATTTAAATCAAATTTCATAAATTTATATTTTAATATACTTAAAAAAGTATCCAAAACACTTTATACAATAACCACGGGCTTGTATATAGTTTTCTAACCTAGGTCAAGTGATGCGGATATATATCATTTCAATCTGCAGTTTAAAAAGAAAAATCCGTGTTATATCATTTCAAACCACCCAATCACAAGTTAAAACAAAATAAATAAAAACCGTTCAGGCCTATCATTTCAGCCCATAACGATTTTTCCCTATTCTAAAGTCGGTTCGGGTATGTATCATTTCAACTCATAGTGATTCTAATCTACAGAGAACTTGTAGTGCGATAAACTGATATAAATAACAGAATATCATGATATAATAGTAACAGATGATATAATAGGTGTAATAACAGATGTGATTATCGTATGATCATAATATAAGCAGTTATAACATGATGATATAATTTTACAGATTCAAATGGTGTCAGTTTACTAGTTATATAAGTACAAATCGTCTGGTGAGAATTACTCACTTGTATTAACTAAAGATGACAAACAACAACTCACAACAAATATCTTCGAAGGCATGAAAGCACAACAATGGATTCAAGTGGACGAGAACCAAGCTAAGGATCTTGTGTTACAACCCAAAACAAAACCAAAATAAATTAACATTTCAACACAACATTTAATTGAAACAACTTTGAAATAAAAAGAAATATGAACACACGATCTATTGCCTTGCTTTCTATTATTGTTTTGCATGACCTAGGGGTGTATTTGGCTCAGGTTTGGACATAGCATGGCTTAGGTATGGACACAAGAATGCACGGCTACAAGGCATCGAAGGTGGAGGGGTTACAACTTGAGAATGTGAAGGGTTTAAGGCAAAATAGTATGTTTTTGGTCAAAAAATGGGCTCAGCCTTGGAGTGATTTGGCTTGACAGTTCAAGTTCTGGTCTATACAGATGTTGGATTGGTGTGTGATGGTCTGGTCAGAGGTGATGGCGGCAGCTAGAGGTGGTGGTGGTGGAAAATGAAGTGGTGAATCAACAAGGCTCAAACTAGCATGTTTTCAAGGCATAGGTTGTATTTTTTGGATTTTAGCATCATGTTGGGTTTGGCTATGGTCAGGACCTGGGATGTAGGAGGTGGTGATGGCAAGGTGGATATGTAGGAAGTGGTGGCCATGACAAGCAAGGGGTGGCCAAGCAAATCAATCAAAGAAAACAAGGCATAACATAAGAAAAAGAGGAAGAAAATAGAAAAAGGGAGGAGGCCATTACCATTAATTTTCTTAGCCGTGCAAAATGAAATGGAGAAGGAGTTTCTCATGTGAAACTTGAAGGGAATACACAACAAATGAAAAAAAATGCACGGCCAAAAGAAGTGTAAACGAAGAGTTATGGAAATGAAGAGGTTGGCAATTGAAAAGACTTAGGTTTTAAAAGCTTAACCTTTCATATTTCTTTTCATTAATTCAAATAAAAAAAACTAAAATCAGAAATTTACTTTTATAAACCAAAAACAAGTAAAAAAAAATGAAAATAAATAAATAATTTTCAAAGAAAATATAAAAGAATAAAAGAAATTGCTTAAAAATCCAAAACAGTGTCCAGAAATTACAATTAAATCACTATTGACTTTGGAAAATTATCCACTTCATTTTAAAAATATTATGAAGTAGAAATTTGAAAAATAATAATTTATTTATCATTTCTAAAATAACATAAATAGTTAAATTGGAGACAATAGAAAAAAGAACTAAAGAAATTGTTTAAAAATTGAAAACAGGGCATGAAAATTACAAATAAAATATCACTAGCCTTATAAAATTTCTCTATCATTTTAAAACAAATAAGATGTCAAATAAATAAAATAAAGGAAAAAATAAAGTGGGTATGAGAAGAAAATATGTTATTAAGAAAAATATAAAAATAAATAAAGAATTTCTTAAATAATTGAAACTTGAAATTAAAAATTATAAACAAATACAACTGACATTGGAAAATATCAATTACACTTTTAAAAATGTTTGAAAACCAAAATATATACATAACATATTATTTTACCCATATAAATATAAATTAGAACATTACATGACCAAATAAAATATTACTCATATAATTTAAAATAAACAATTTTGTTAAATACAGCAAATTACACACAATAGTTAAAAAGACATAACTTTCACATTTTTAATCGGATTTCAACGAAACGAAAAGCAGTGTTCTTAAAATTTTATTCACTTTCATAACAGATGATAAAAATTCAAAGTTTCAAACCTTCAAATTTTAAATTTAAAAGTCAAAGTTGACTATATTGACCAAAATGCATTTTTTTTGTTAAATATTCTTTTTAATCATATCTGGAATTCTAATTCTCATCAAAATAAAAGTTTATATTTAAAGTAACAAAATTTAATCATTCCAAATAAGTAAAATAAGTTTTTAAATCAAAATTTAATTAAAATAATTATAATATACAATTAAAATACAGGGTTGTTACAACCATTGTAAGGAGCCTGCTAAAGAAGGTAGGGGCAAGTTTGTGCATTGGAGCTTGCAATTTCAAGTCCAGTTATGCAGGAGAAAGGGAAGGATGTTCTGGGAGGCTCGCCATAGATTCACGGTATGTCTATTAGCATTCTATTTGATACTGGTGCATCATATTCTTTTATTTCTCATTGTTTAGTAGATAAGCTTAACCTAGAGCCCTCATACTTAGTTACTTCCTTAAGGGTTGCAAATCTGATATGAGGGTATGCAACACTTGGGATGAGGCGTGACCATTTAGAGTTTGATTTGCTATGTCATACTTTTGATTGTTGTTTGCATGCGTTTTATTTTATGGGATTTGGTATTATCCTTGGGATGGATTGGTTAAGTAAATATGATGCTAGTATATTTTTCCACGACAGGAAAATATGACTTAGCCACCTAGATTGTAGTGATCAGATAGTTTATATCGTAGAGAACCCTGATGTAACGACCCGTAAATTTCATGGATTTAATTTGGTTGAATTAATGAGTTTTGTAATTTAATTTAGTAGAAATAAAAAAACTTTATAAACAAATATTGAAATGAACGCTAAATTAAATCATATTAATGGTGACTTAAAACCTATTTACTAGCAATTTGAATAAATTTCAATAAATGAAATGGGGTAAGTATTATACCTGGATATAAATTTTATTTAAAGGGAATTAATTGATATGTTAATGTAAATTTAGAAAATATAAGAATAAATGATAATTCCATTCATACTTGTAAGAAGTTATTTGTGACGCCCCACCTCTACACCCACGCTAGACAAGAACACTACAGTGTAATGCTGTCAACTAGCACGGAGAATAAGGCTGTTGAGGAGCGACCATCCGTGTAATTTCTTTGCGCAAGCATCGGTATGTCAGATAATATGACATGCGTTTCTTTTCAAGAGGAAATCCGACATACCGACACAAACTCAAAGCTACTACACGGTGGCTATATAAATCCTTCGGAAACAAATATAGAAATAAACATAACATAAATCAGTCACAGACAATTCATATCACAAAGGCGGAAATAGATATGAATATTACACATGAAAGTGTACATCAGAGTAGTGGTCAAAAGGATCCACAATAATACAAAGGAATAGGTACAAGTGCAAGACAAAAGAATAAGTATACATCATAGAGTCTGTATCTCAAATGTATACAACAAAACTACTAAACTAAAGTAGTTAGCCAAAAGATCAGATGATAGTCCGATAAGGAGTCAAGCAGAAGCACCTGTAACATCCCGGTCTGACCTGAGTATTATTTAAGAAGAAAATAATAAACGGATCAGTCTAGCTATAAATATCAGATGAAGTGATGTATAATAAGAGATATGACATAAACATATAATAATCACAATGCCAAGCTGTGATAAATAAGTAATTGAAAATCAACAAGAGATTAATCAATATCACAATAATCTACTCAAGATAAAAAGGGATGTCATACTCCTAATTTCATTCACCAAGCCACAATAATTGACATATATATCAATGCCCATCGTAAAAGTTGGTGAAACATAAATTCCAGAATTCAACACACGAGATCCAGAAATCACAAGGAAAGGGTCAACGACGTCGTACAGCGGGACATCCGATGAACCAAACCACAATCAAAGGGAACAACGACGTCGTGCAGCGGGACGTCCGATGAACCAAATCACAAAGACATAGCACGATGCTAGTCTAAAACCTAAAATGATCGTCATGATCAAAGAGAAGTGTCGATTACACTAAGCTAGTAAATATATGAGCTTAGCTTCATGTCCCATAACCACTAGCTTAACTTAAATATTTACGAACAAATTGTAGATCTCCACTAGAAAATTGTCACAAGAGATTCAATCGAACAAGTCCAAGAATTAACCGACGAAGTAAACGCAAGTGTTTCATACCACTCGTTTTACTAAGTCGTTTAATTAGATTTCTCATACGAGTGAGGTAAAGGTTTGTATATACTAATAGATTGGAAAACGGTTTTATTAACGAATTTGGTATTAAAATAGTATTGAAATCGTTTGAGGAAAGAGTTTTGATATTTACTACTAGTGTAGAAAACCTTTATATTTTTAAAGTGACAAAGCACAAGGGGGATTGTAGAAACAATCAATCACAAAGATCACATTCGAAGATGTGAATAAAAATCCAATGAAATCGATAAAGGATCCATCGAAGTGGATATATCTAAAATTCCCAAAGAAAATAAGTCATCAAAGATGATAATAAATGATGACAATAAATAGGATCATCACGAATCGATTTAAATTGGAAATTCAATCCAAAAAGGCAAATTGGACTAAAACAGCAGGTTCAGTCGACCGAACAGAGTTTTTCAGTCGACTGACCCTGTACATGGAAATTTTTCAGGTTCAGGAAACTTTCTGTTTCCAGTTTCAGTCGACTGTGCAGAGTTTTTCAGTCGACTGAATCATGCCTGGAAACTCTCGGGTTTCAGGTTCAGTCGACTGAACAGAGATTTTCAGTCGACTGAATCATGCCTGGGCTGTTTTTCAACCTTATTCAAATGAAGAGCAAACTCTTCCAAAATGCAACCGGACGGACATTGGCTCTAAGGGTTTATGCCAATCGGCAACCCGGCCCTATATGCTCCTCGATGCATCACCAAAAGCATGATCAAACATCCATAAAAGGATTTTACACAAATTTGACTTAAAAACCCAAAAATTGGAATATTTACAAAACCAATCCAAATCAAGAGCAAATTCTCATGAAGAAGTGTTAGGAATTCATACCTAACAAACAAAGATAATTATAGTCATAGATGTGAGATAAAAATCTCACCTTTGCACTAAAATTTATGAAGATGAAGCTTGAAAGCAAAGGGGAATCAACCACTCTTCAAATCCAACTCTAGAAGCTTGAATCTAAGCTAAAAAGAAGAACATTTCCTAAGTTAGGTTTAGGAAATTTCTGAAATTCAAAGAGAGAATGAGTTGGAGAAGAAGAAGAGGAAGCTTACCAATGGGTTCTCAAGAACTTTGGAGCAAGGAGATGGATTTGCAAAGCAAGCTAGGGCTTAGGAATTTCTATTTCCCATTCTCTTCCTCCATTTTTGCTTGAGCTTGAGTGTTAGGAAAATAAAAGAGAAGTGAATGAAGAGGAGAGTGTTGGAACTGAGTTAAGTGGCTAATTGGCTCAGCCCAACCAAAGCCCAAAGCGGGAAAAAGTAGCAAAAAATCAACTTTCTCCAAACATATCGAAGCTTATACTCAAAAAGGTCGTAAACGACATTTTGAACTCAATGGAGGTGGTCTCGAGTCCTAATTCTACCGTATGCAAAAAGTAGCTTTTCGGACTAAAATCCGACGAACGATAAAATATTTAAATAAAATATTTAAATATAAAATCGATAAATATGCGGGTTGTTACATTATTATAAGTTACATGTTGAAAGGGTTGATTGAATTGGAATTTATATTTAATTTAAATGAAAATATTAAAGGTTTACAATAACGGAAATTTAGGTAATAAGGTTAGAACAAGTTGATAAATAATAACCAAAATAAGGGAATAGCATTAATATAAATAAAGTTGGAACAAATTGGGTATAGAGAAATAAATGTAAGCATTTAATATATTAATTAATGTTGGTTTGATGATAACGTTACTTGGTGATTAATTATATAGTAACGGAAGTGTGAACGTAAAGTAATAAAAGTGTAGATTTATGTTAAGTAATAATTTGTGGATTTGGGGAATAAGTTGAAATTTTGATAATTAAGAAATTAATACGAAAAAGTATGTAAAGTAAGTTATAGAATGTAAAGTATTTGAAGACCGTAATTTATGTGTTCAATATATAGAAATACACATTTAAAAACATAATATTCATTCAAATTTAAAATGTAAATAGGTGTAAATTTAGGTAATGAAATAAAATTAGCATTGAAGATGAAATTTGAGTGTATCAATGGAATGAAATGTGAGACAAGTGTTAATTGTGGTATAGAGTTATAATAGACTCAATTTAAGGGTTGGAATTAAATCTAACCCGTTTAATTGGAAACTTGTTAAAATAAATTGGATTCAATTTATAATAAAGGGGTTATTTTAAGAAATTGAAATAAATTCTATAATGGGTGAATTAAGTTACTTTAAATTGAGATGAGAATTGGTTTTAAAGAATAATAAATTTATAAGTAGTACAAGATGATAAAACTTATGAATTATAGAATTTGAATTTTTAATAGTGAGTTAATTAATTTAATTTATAATAATTGGATTTATTGTACGTTAATTTAAAATTTAAGTTGAAAACGGGAAATATTTATGTGATAATTTTAAATCCAATGGGAAACCCTTCTATTTGAAATTATGAATGGAATAATTATGAGTAAATTCGATTTAATGGAAATTTTGGAAATTTATCTATAATTTTGAATTTTATGAAATTGAAGATTTCTATTGATTAATCTTTAATAAATTGACTTTTAAAAATAGTTAAATCATTGTAAATGTTTGAAAATTTTAAAGTGATAAAGATTGCAAATTTCAGAAATTTAACGCGAAATTTGATTTAATTAATTTATTTTAAATTTATTCAATTAATATAAAAATAGCCATTTTGGCCACTGACTCGGATTTCGACGAAACAAGTTTCATCGGATCCGGAACGGTGAATTATTGTAGGATTTCAAGTTTCGTAGCGATTGGACTTGTCGTTTGATCGTACGGACTTGAAACGACTTGAAATCGATTTAATTGAAATCAATTTGAAATCAATTTGGAAATATTGATTTCAGCATAACTTCTTCATACGATGGAATTTGGACGTGAAACTTGTTCCATCGCGTTTAGAATATTTTAAAACACCTATTTCGATATATGAGTTTACCCAATTTCGTTCCGGGGTTAGAACTGGCTTTTTGGGACACGTTAGCGGTAGCATGTATACTATTAACCCGATCCATCTATTTTTCAACTTTATCTATAAATACCTTACTAAACCCTAGCCTCCGCATATTCTCATTTATCTGCGCGTAAAATTTCATCAATTCCTCTTCTTCTTCAATGGATGCAAACCCTAGATCCAATTACAATCCAAAATCAAAAGTAAAAAGTTCAAAGTCCTCGGAAAAATCTCAAAAAAATATATGCTGATGCTCTCGACGAGCATAATTCAATGGTGTAATTCATTTTTCAATTTGGGTTACGATGTGGCTGGAATTGGCTAGTTTAGTCTCGGCCGTCGAAACTAGGGCTTGCTTTTCGACGGTGGATCGTCAGAGATGGTTCGATCGGAAGGCACAGCATCAGAGAGGGAGACGAGGAGAAGAGATCGGTACGGTTCGTTTTGGTCCAAGGCGTTTCAATTCGCCACGATTTGCAGGGATAAGCGGCGGCGGTGCTGCGTCATTTTGGAGGCCGTTCGTGGCCGCAGCTATGCAGTAGGGTCGGCTCGACCTGAGACTTCGAATGAGAGGGTCTGATCTGGACAGAGATCATCGAGGCGACGACAGTTTGCAAACCGTAATGGTGGCCGTGATGAGTAGATCGCGTTCGAGGGCAGTACTATGGAGCGCGTGCGTTTCTCGAGATGATGACGTGGTGAAGTTTTCTCTTTATTTATTTTTGTTTTATTTTTAATTTTGTTTTCATACGCTTTAATCAACATAACTTTTACACACGAACTCCAATTCATGCGCGTTTTTCTCCGCTAGGTTCGTATTGGGATTCCGGACACTTTGGCGCTGGTTTGGAAGGATTTGGAGACTGTCAAATTTTTGGGTTTAAATTCAATTTAAATTCAAAATGTGAGTGTTTTAACCCACTCACAATTTCTAAAATTTCTTATGTTTGTTAAATTGATTTATGATATGAGTAGAAATTCATTTATGACTGTTTGGCATATTTTATTCATCACCTCATTTAGATTGCATTATTTAAATTTAATTGTTATTTAATTTTATTATTGTATATAAATTGACAGTTATATTTATTTTTGCATACAAACTTCTAATTAAACAGTTATTAATTTATTATTGAATATAAACTGTTCGTTGATACCTGTTATAATTTATATGCTATATATTGACGTTTTGTTCAAATTGGATGATGATCGTAATAAATGGTTGATGACTGATGTTTGGTGAATGGATATTGTATTATATTGTATAAACCGCAAGTTATTATGCATTTTCATTTCATTCGGGATTGCGGTTTGAAATAGTATACAACCCCATTTTTTATTTTTAAATTGCGGAATGAAATGATAAATATCCGTATCACTTGACCATAGGATAGAAAATTATATACAGGCACCGCGGTGTGTGTATATATATATAATTATTTTTGAAATAATTTTTATGGTTTGCATAGGATACGGTTAATAAATATAAATTTTGATATTATATAAAATCTTATTTTATATATACATCTATAGTTAAAGTATTTAATTTAAGCTATGTATGGATTTGTTAAATAAAATAAATAAGTTGGATAATGGAGTTTGATTATTTTATTTTATATGGTTAAGTACATGTTAAGATATTGAAAATATATAGAGTTTTAAATGATTTAAATCAATTAAGATTGGGAGTTTAATTGAAAATTTTATTTGGAATTGAGCTTAATTAAGAATTTAACTTCATAAGTTGATGTAAAATTTATTAACTTGAAGTTTTAAAAAAAGGGTATGATATTTATAACTGAATTTTTATTCAAGGTGAATTAAATGAATATTTCTAGTATAAATAATTGAAGGAAATTTTTTAGTTAAAAGTAATTTGAGTTTTATTTAAATGATTTCGGATTTATTATGCAAATATTTCAAACTAAATAAATAGGACTTTAAATTGTTGAATAGAAATTTCCAACCTTAATTCCAATTGTTTAATATTTAAAGTTTGAAATATATTGAAACTGAAGTGGTTAATGAAACTGAAAGCGATTTTGAAATTTATGGATTTTGACTTAATTTTTAAATAAAATAAATTGTAAGTCGCGGAAATTACTTTATTTTATAAAGTAATTTTAAATGCAAACTATTTTATTCTATATACCGTTTGAATATCCAAACCATCCAAGTTTTAGAATTATGGTTTAAAGGTATGAATTTTCGAAGTATCATAGTTTGAAAGTTATAATTCAATGTTTGGTTTCCAATTATTATAAATTTTAAAGTAATATGATTTTTGAAAAGAAATATATTTGAAATAAAATGATATTATATTAATTTGGGTTTTATAAAAATAATATCAAATGAGTTTGTTTTGGAATGGAAAGGATATCGTATTTATACGGTTTTGAAATAGATATTTTATTCTGGTTTTGAAAGTATAATTATTTTTAAATGACCGTGGTGTTATAATAACGTTTGGTTGTTAAAGAGACCGGGATCGGAAGTTGTCATACTCTCTGCCAACTCCGAAAACCACATTAACAACCGTGTACGCGGTGGAGATTTCAGAATGAAGTAGGTTGGTTGCGGCATTTCCTGTAAGGTAAATACATGGACCCAACTCCCGTGAGTAGGCATAAGGTGGCTAAAACAGGAGCGATTGACTGGTTAATAAGGTAGCACCTTTGATCGGACACTTCCCTTCGATACTATACTCTGACTTTGGATTGATTCGGTAACCACCTTCACTTTTCATTTCTTTGATTTGGGGAGTTTGTTCGAGGTGGACGGTAGCTGCGCGCTACGCGTTACCACCGACCCGAAAGCGTAATTGGTATATCTACCTTGGCATTGCCTAGTTGTGCCGTGTCACCTACCCTATCGCGCCTTGCACGATTTTGGTTTTCTCCCGTATCCTGTGTGGTATCCTCTGGTGGCTTCCCGATCAGGTGGGACTATGATATTGGATGGACTACTGGGACTATTATTATGTTAAGGGGGAGATTGGGTAACTCCTTAACGGTATTTAAAAGTAAGTTTATTTTACAATTAGACACTATTATAATAGCGAAATATACTACATAGTAAATAGTTTAACGGATCCTTAAGAGATGTGAATCCCGAGCATCTTTTGAGTTACTGCACTCGTATTTATCCCTGTTGATTTAACTTACACAAGATCTTTTAGTTCTGACCCGAGTGTTTTGTCTTTTCAATTCGCTTGGGTCAGTCCGAGCGTTTCAGGGTCGAAGACTTTAGCTCTGGAAGGCGGCGACGAAGATCTCTATTATTATTATTCATTATATTCCACTGCACTCATATTGTTCCGCTGCATTGTTATTTTGGTATGTGAACTCTGATATTTATTGTATAAAGAAGAATCAAATGTTTTGTAAGCAGTTTTATGAACTGTATATTTATTATTATATTTTATCCTTCCGCTGTGAGATTCTGTTTAGTTTTTTCTCTTTTCTTCTCTGTGTTTTCTTATTTACCCCATAACAATCCGCCTTTCCATATGGTTTGAATTGGCACGTGTTTCGATTTAAAGCGTGCGAAAAGGCGGGACGTTACACGTGGTATCAGAGCTTTGGTTTAGCGATAAAGCTTAGCTTTGTGGGATTGACTCTTTACTAATAGGGTAATAATGCCATATGGGAGTCGCTGAGTGTATATATATGAGAGAGCGTACTTGTTAGTGTTATAAAAAGGTTATAATATTGTGTTAATCTGTTCCGTTTTGTATTTATAAATTCTGGTTGATGCATGAGACGCTGTGACATCAATAGGGATTTCTAAACACTTAATAGGACAGACTGACATAATATTTGTTTTATATAGGTGAATGAAATAATTTTGCCTATTATATTTTTTATATATAAAATAAATTTTTTCAAATGATATCTATATTTGGCTGAAATAGATTGGTTGTTAGGTAATAAAGTGTATAAATAATAATAGAAATAAGATTGAAAATAAAATAAATGAAATTTGGAAATTTAGAACTTAAGTTCCGGGGTTTTGAAATTTCTTTCGAATAAATTTTGGAATATAATAATATTGTTTATAAGTATTTTCTGATATAAATATTTCAATATAATTCGGAAGAATTGTTTTAAAGAAGACTTTTGGGAAAAATAAGTTTTGTACTTTCCTCTCTGTCGCTGGAAAATAATTTCGGTGATGGAGGCCGCATCATCGACTTTCATTTTCGAGTTTCGAAGGGGAAAGCCACTGTAGTAGTTCTACTGCAGATTCATTTTTGAAAAATATATTAATTTTGAATTGTTTTAAATATAATTAGAGATATATAAGTTGTAAGAATATATTTATCTATTGTTTTAAAATAAATTGAAAATTTAACCCGGTATTAAATTCTTAAATTCCGTTAATTAATTGTTTCAATTATTGTAGTGAATTGAAAGGTAAGTAATTAATAATTGAAACCTCTAATTTAGGTAAGAGATTTAATGCTAAGTTATAAATGAAATGAAAAGGAAGTCGAAATTGTAAGTTGAAATTGTAACTTATAAGACAAAAGGTAAAAATTTATTGAACAATGAATTAATTAAAAGAAATGAGAAAACTTGTATAACTTGAGGTAATGAAAATAGTTAATGGAATTCCTTAATAAATCAGAATTGATGTGTAGTTGTATAAACTTAAGTATA
The DNA here is from genome assembly GCA_030765085.1 of Allium cepa. Taxonomy (NCBI): domain Eukaryota; kingdom Viridiplantae; phylum Streptophyta; class Magnoliopsida; order Asparagales; family Amaryllidaceae; genus Allium; species Allium cepa. Next base: position 463,955,729 of record CM060931.1, on the reverse strand, counting down.
ATTGAACGCTACTAATTAAATATAATGGAAAGTAGGTATTGTAAGTAAGCAATTATAAACTTAAGTGAATAGCTTGAGGTTAATTCTGAATAAAATAAGAAAATTTTTGACTATAAACTTAGGTTAATGAATTTACCTACTAAGAATTCGATTGAATAGTAATAAAATAAATAAACGAATAAAAAGAAGAAACTTACATGACATTAAAATGAAAAAATTGAATATTGTAAGTAATAAATGATTTTTTTTTGAATAAATCACTGAATGAATGAAAGAAAGGAAATCAAACAACTAATATATGAAATAAAATTAATAATAAGTTAATTTGATTGTTAGTAAGAATTGTTGTTGTTTGGTCATGGTAGTTTGGGTAAGGAAACTTTAGTTTTGTTGGGATGGATGAATAATCCATTATGTTTAACTAAGACTGTTGAGTAAATGATGCACTTGATGGTTTATTCTTCATTCCGTACAATTTAAAAGTTTTGAACCCGAACAACTATTTGTTTGTTTGATTGAATGGTTGCTTTGTATTTGTTGTGTATGTTGTTGTTGAAATTGATGGTTGTTGTATTGATTTGTTGTGAGCGATTGAAACCACTTAAATATTTCACTTTATATAAATTGTTAACCCTTCGGATTTTATAAGTGAAATGCAGGTTATGGAAGCCATTGCTACTGCTTTTGGTTTCATAAATTAAGCGTAAATTCCCGACAAATAGGTACGTTTCGGATTACGGTTTATAGCGCTATTTTATATATTTTCCCTGGTTGCGATATAATATTTTGGATAATATATGTAATATAATTGTTATATTTTGATATTATATTTTCTCCCGAGCCTCTCCGTACATAGGAGACTCTGCCGAAATTTTCTGAAAATTTCGGACTTAGAAAAAAAATTTGAAAATGTTTTTCCAAACTTTAATAATTTAAACATAAAAGATTAAATAGCTATAAATTAGGATATCATAAATAATTTTGTAACTTTAATTTTTTATAAGTTAATATTTTGAATAAGATATATTGTTTATTTAATTCTTCCTTCTCCCTTCTTGTTCCTTTTCGGGGACGAAAAATTATGAGTGGGGGAGAGTGTAACGACCCGTAAATTTCATGGATTTAATTTGGTCGAATTAATGAGTTTTGTAATTTAATTTAGTAGAAATTAAAAAAAAAACTTTATAAACAAATATTGAAATGAACGCTAAATTAAATCATATGAATGGTGACGTAAAACCTATTTACTAGCAATTTGAATAAATTTCAATAAATGAAATGGGGTAAGTATTATACCTGGATATAAAATTTATTTAAAGGGAATTAATTAATATGTTAATGTAAATTTAGAAAATATTAGAATAAATGATAATTCCATTCGTACTTGTAAGAAGTTATTATAAGTTGCATGTTGAAAGGATTAATTGAATTAGAATTTATATTTAATTTAAATGAAAATATTAAAGGTTTACAATAACGGAAATTTAGGTAATAAGGTTAGAACAAGTTGATAAATAATAACCAAAATAAGTGAATAACATTAATATAAATAAAGTTGGAACAAATTAGATGTAGAGAAATAAATGTATGCATTTAATATATTAATTAATGTTGGCTTGATGATAACGTTACTTGGTGATTAATTATATAGTAACGGAAGTGTGAACGTAAAGTAATAAAAGCGTAGATTTATGCTAAGTAATAATTTGTGGATTTGGGGAATAAGTTGAAATTTTGAAAATTAAGAAATTAATACGAAAAAGTATGTAAAGTAAGTTATAGAATGTAAAGTATTTGAAGACCGTAATTTATGTGTTCAATATATAGAAATACACATTTAAAAACATAATATTCATTCAAATTTAAAATGTAAATTGGTGTAAATTTAGGTAATGAAATAAAATTAGCATTGAAGATGAAATTTGAGTATATCAATGGAATGAAATGTGAGACAAGTGTTAATTGTGGTATAGAGTTATAATAGACTCAATTTAAGGGTTGGAAATAAATCTAACCCGTTTAATTGGAAACTTATTAAAATAAATTGGATTCAATTTATAAAAAAGGGGTTATTTTAAGAAATTGAAATAAATTCTATAATGGGTGAATTAAGTTACTTTAAATTGAGATGGGAATTGGTTTTAAAGAATTATAAATTTATAAGTAATACAAGATGATAAAACTTATGAATTATAGAATTTGATTTTTTAGTAATGAGTTAATTTATTCAATTTATAATAATTGGATTTATTGCAAATGAATGAAATCAAATATGTAATTATTACGTTAATTTAAAATTTAAGTTGAAAACGGGAAATATTTATGTGATAATTTTAAATCCAATGGGAAACCATTCTATTTGAAATTATGAATGGAATAATTATGAGTAAATTCGATTTAATGGAAATTTTGGAAATTTATCTATAATTTTGAATTTTATGAAATTGAAGATTTCTATTGATTAATCTTTAATAAATTGACTTTTAAAAATTGTTAAATCATTGTAAATGTTTGAAAATTTTAAAGTGATAAAGATTGCAAATTTCAGAAATTTAACGCGAAATTTGATTTAATTAATTTATTTTAAATTTATTTAATTAATATAAAAATAGCCATTTTGGCCACTGATTCGGATTTCGACGAAACAAGTTTCATCGGATCCAGAACGGTGTGTTATTGTAGGATTTCAAGTTTCGTATCGATTGGACTTGTCGTTTAATCGTACGGACTTGAAACGACTTGAAATCGATTTAATTGAAATCAATTTGAAATCAATTTGGAAATATTGATTTCAGCATAACTTCTTCATACGATAGAATTTGGACGTGAAACTTTTTCCATCGCGTTCAGAATATTTTAAAACACCTATTTCGATATATGGGTTTACCCAATTTCGTTCCGGGGTCAGAACGGGCTTTTTGGGCCACGTTAGCGGTAGCACGTATATCTATCAACCCGATCCGTCTATTTTTCAACTTTATCTATAAATACCTTACTAAACCCTAGCCTCCGCCTATTCTCATTTATCTGCGCATAAAATTTCATCAACTCCTCTTCTTCTTCAATGGATGCAAACCTTAGATCCAATTAAAATCCAAAATCAAAAGTCAAAAATTCAAAGTCCTCAGAAAAATCTCAAAAAAATATATGCCGATGCTCTCGACGAGCGTAATTCAATGGTGTAATTCATTTTTCGATTTGGGTTACGATGTGGCTGGAGTTGGCTTGTTTAGTCTCGGCCGTCGAACTAGGGCTTTCTTTTCGACGGTGGATCGTCAGATATGGTTCAATCGTAAGGCACAGCGTCGGAGAGGGAGACGAGGAGAAGAGATTGGTACGGTTCGTTTTGGTCCAAGGCGTTTCAATTCGCCATGATTTGCAGGGATAAGCGGCGCGGCGATGCGTCATTTTGGAGGCCGTTCGTGGCCGCTGCTATGCAGTAGGGTCGGCTCGACCTGAGACTTCGAATGAGAGGATCGGATCGCGTTCGAGAGCAGTACTGTGGAGCGCGTTCGTTTCTCGTGATGATGACGTGGTGAAGTTTTCTCCTGATTTATTTTTGTTTTATTTTTAATTTTGTTTTCATACGCTTTAATCAACATAACTTTTAGACACGAATTCCAATTCATGCGCGGTTTTCTCCGCTAGGTTCGTATTGGGATTCCAAACACTTTGGCGCTGGTTTGGAAGGATTTGGAGACTGTCAAATTTTTGGGTTTAAATTGAATTTAAATTCAAAAGGTGAGTGATTTAACCCACTCACAATTTCTAAAATTTCTTATGTTTGTTAAATTGATTTATGATATGAGTAGAAATTCATTTATGATTGTTTGGTATATTTTATTCATCATCTCGTTTATATTGCATTATTTAAATTTAATTGTTATTTAATTTTATTATTGCATATAAATTGACAGTTAAATTTATTTATTTTTGCGTACAAACTTCTAATTAAACAGTTATTAATTTATTACTGAATATAAACTGTTCCTTGATACCTGTTATAATTTATATGCTATATATTGATGTTTTGTTCAAATTGGATGATGATTGTAATAAATGGTTGATGACTGATGTTTAGTGAATGGATGTTGTATTATATTGTATAAACTGCAAGTTATTATGCATTTTCATTTTATTCGGGATTGCGGTTTGAAATGATATACAACCGCATGTTTTTATTTTTAAATTGCGGATTGAAATGATAAATATCCGTATCACTTGACCATAGGATATAAAATTATATACAGGCACCGCGGTGTGTATATATATATATATAAAATAATTTTTGAAATAATTTTTATGGTTTGGATAGGATACGGTTAATAAATATAAATTTTGATATTATATAAAATCTTATTTTACATATACATCTATAGTTAAAGTATTTAATTTAAGCTATGTATGGATTTGTTAAATAAAATAAATAAGTTGAATAATGGAGTTTGATTATTTTATATTATATGGTTAAGTACATGTTAAGATATTGAAAATATATGGAGTTTTAAATGATTTAAATCAATTAAGATTGGGAGTTTATTGAAAAATTTATTTGGAATTGAGGTTAATTAAGAATTTAACTTCATAAGTTGATGTAAAATTTATTAACTTGAAGTTTCAAAAAAAGGGTATGATATTTATAACTGAATTTTTATTCAAGGTGAATTAAATGAATATTTCTAGTATAAATAAATTGAAGGAATTTTTTTAGTTAAAAGTAATTTGAGTATTATTTAAATGATTTCGGATTTATTATGCAAATATTTCAAACTAAATAAATAGGACTTTAAATTGTTGAATAGAAATTTCCAACCTTAGTTCCAATTGTTTAATATCCAAAGTTTGAAATATATTGAAACTAAAGTGGTTAATGAAACTGAAAGCGATTTTGAAATTTATGGATTTTGACTTAATTTTTAAATAAGATAAATTGTAAGTCGTGGAAATTATTTTATAAAGTAATTTTAAATGCAAACTATTTTATTCTATATACCGTTTGAATATCCAAACCATCCGGGTTTTAGAAGTTATGGTTTAAAGCTATGAATTTTTGAAGTATCATAGTTTGGAAGTTATAATTCAATGTTTGGTTTCCAATTATTATAAATTTTAAAGCAATATGATTTTTGAACAGAAATATATTTGAAATAAAATAATATTATATTAATTTGGGGTTTATAAAAATAATATCAAATGAGTTTGTTTTGGAATGGAAAGGATATCGTAATTATACGGTTTTGAAATAGATATTTTATTCTGGTTTTGAAAGTATAATTATTTTTAAATGACCGCGGCGTTATAATAATATTTGGTTGTTAAAGAGACCGGGATCGGAAGTTGTCATACTCTTTGCCAACTCCGAAAACCACTTTAACAACCGTGTACGCGGTGGAGATTCCAGAATGAAGTAGGTTGGTGGCGGCATTTCCTGTAAGGTAAATACGTGGACCCAACTCCCGTGAGTTGGCATAAGTTGGCTAAAACAGGAGCGATTGACGGGTTAATAAGGTAGCACCTTTGTTCAGACACTTCCCTTCGATACTATGCTCTGACTTTGGATTGATTCGGTGGCCACCTTCACTTTTCATTTCTTTGATTTGGGGAGTTTGTTCGAGGTGGGCGGTAGCTGCGCGCTACGCGTTACCACCGACCCGAAAGCGTAATTGGTATATCTACCCTGGCATTGCCTAGTTGTGCCGTGTCATCTACCCTATCGCGCCTTGGAGGAGTTTGGTTTTGTCCCGTAGCCCTTGTGGTATCCTCTGGTGGCTTCCTGATCAGGTGGGACTATGATATTGGATGGACTACTGGGACTATTATTGTGTTAAGGGGGAGATTGGGTAACTCCTTAACGCTATTTAAAAGTAAGTTTATTTTACAATTAGCCACTATTATAATAGCGAAATATACTACATAGTAAATAGTTTAACGGATCCTTAAGAGATGTGAATCCCGAGCATCTTTTGAGTTACTGCACTCATATTTATCCCTGTTGATTTAACTTACATAAGATCTTTTAGTTCTGACTCGAGTGTTTTGTCTTTTCAATTCGCTTGGGTCAGTCCGAGCGTTTCAGGGTCGAAGACTTTAGCTCTAGAAGACGAAGATCTCTATTATTATTATTATTCATTATATTCCACTACACTCATATTGTTTTGCTGCATTGTTATTTTGGTATGTGAACTCTGATATTTATTTTATAAAGAAGAACCAAATGTTTTGTAAATAGTTTTATGAACTGTATATTTATTATTATATTTTATCCTTCCGCTGTGAGATTCTGTTTAGTTTTTTTTCTTTTCTTCTCTATATTTCTTATTTACCCCATAACAATCCGCCCTTCCGTATAGTTTGAATTGGCACGTGTGTCGATTTGAAGCGTGCGAAAAGGCGGGACATTAAACGTGATTGCGAAGTAAATGCTTTATTGGGTATCATGGAGTTGGCGGATGAGTTGGATCATGTCTTTATGGTTAGAGATTTTGCTGATGTGTTTTGGTCGGTAGTTGGATTACCACCAAGTCATTGAATTTCAGATTGATTTGGTGCCTGGAGCAGAACCGGTGAGCTACCAAGCATGATGACACCTACAGAGATGAAAGAGTTGAAGGTGTAGTTGGTGGATTTGGAAAGCGAGAATTTTATTTAATCGAGTAGTTCGCCTTGAAGAGCTACTATGGTGTTTGCTAAGAAGCTGGACGGATTGTTAAGACTATGTATTTATTTTCGTAAGTTGAATAAGAAGACGATAAAGAACCGATATTCATTGTCGAGAATTGATGATTTGTTCGATTAGTAAGTAGAGCTAAAGTATTCTCTTAGTTTGATTTAGCGACTGGATTTCATAATCTTAGAGTGGTAGAGGATGGTATTCCTTTGATGGCGTTTAAGACAAGGTGTGGATCGTACGAGTGGTTAGTTATGCCATTCGGACTAACTAATGCACCGACATTCTTTGTGGATTTAATGAACCGAATTTTTCTAGAGCGCCTAGATAGATTTGTGTCGGTCTTTATAGATGATATTTTGAAATACTTTAAGGATGATAAGGAGCATGAAGTTCATCTTAGAGTTGTGCTTGAGACATTGAGGGAACATCAGTTGAATGCTAAGTTTTCGAAGTGCCATTTTCGAAAGAAGGAAGAGACCCAAGACGGTGGCCGAGATAAAGAGTTTTCTTGGATTAGCCGGATATTATCAAAGTTTTATAAAGGATTTTTCACGGATGGCAGCACCGATGACTAAGCTAACGAGAAAAGATACGAAGTTTACATGGACTGATAAGTGTGAGGAAGCATTCCAAAGCTTGAAACAATTATTGACCCATGCTCCGGTGTTAGTAGTTCCCGAGGGGAATCCGGATTTGGTTGTTTATACCGATGCGTGAGGATCAAGATTTGGAGCTGTGTTGATGCAATGAGGTAAAGTGATTGCTCATGCTTTTAGGTAGCTCAGACGACATGAAGTTAGGTATTCAACGAATGATTTGGAGTTAGCTGTCATTATATTTGCTTTGAAGGTGTGGAGGCATTATCTATTGGGAGAGCGATTTGAGATTTATATAGATCATAAGTTGTTGAAGTACTTGTTCTCTCAGAAAGAGCTGAACATGTGAATGCAGAGGTGGTTGTAGTTTATTGCTGCTTATGATTTTAGAATTGAGTACACAACCGAAAAAGGGAATAAGGTAGCAGATGCACTTAGCAGGAAACATCAGAATGTAGTATTGGCTATGATTGCTGAGTGGAAACATTTAGAAGCGTTATCAGCTTGTAGAGTGCAGTTTAGATCCGAGGCAGGTTCTAGTGTAGACAGTGCAATATTGCCTTATTTAGAAGCTCGACTGGTAATGATTGTGAAGGTATCTTCTAAACAGGAGAAGGATCCAGTTTTGGCTGAACGGATCAAAAGATTAAGGGAAGGAATAGAGACGATGACTTAATGGATTTCAGTGTTGACCAAAATGGGTGGTTGAGAAAGAAAGGAAGGTTGTGTGTTCCGAACGTAGGAGACATGAGGAAGGAAGTTTTGGATGAATGCCATCATTCAAAGTTCACTATCCATCCAGGAGGAACGATATCAGGATATAAAGAGAAGCTTCTTTTGGGAAGGTATGAAATGAGACATTGGTGTATGTGTTAAGCAGTGCTTGAATTCCCAACGGGCAAAGGCCAAAAACCAAAAGCAAAGTGGATTGCGTCAACCATTGGAAGTTCTGTTATGGAAGTGGGATTCTATCTCTATGGATTTCATTGATGGGTTGCCAAGATCTAGTAGGGGGAATGAAAGCATATGGGTCATAGTAGATAGACTAACAAAGAATGCTTATTTCATTCCAGCAAAGTCAACTAGGACGGTACCTATTGTAGCGACCCAACTTTCTAACACCAGAAAGTCGCATCACTAATTAAAAAATAAAGGGATAGAAGAAGAAAAGAAGGAGAAAGAAGAAACACAACAACATCAGATAACTCACAGCGGAATGAATGAAATAGAATATATCACATAAAATATTACATAGTGTCATATTACATCAGAGTTACACAACTTATACAACACTTATTAGAAAATTATAAACATCTGTCTAACTATACAACTCAAGTACACAACATACAGACACAACACAGCGGAACCAAAATATATCTACGCGTGGAAGCCTCCTACTCCATAACTCCTCCAGAATTTGTCAAGCAAACCTGAATCACTTGACTACTCATACATAATATGAGTACCCAAGAGTTTAATAAAACAGAAAATAAACACTTGGGTCAGATAGGGGTCTGGTGTGAGTAAACGGGTTAAAATTGCTTAACTTTAGAAAAACCTTTGAAAAGAAAAGGTATCACGTAAGACTTCCCACATATAAACATGGAAGCGTTTTTACCTTACGCTAACTAAAACATTTGATAGGAAATCCAGTGATATTATAATAGTGTCTAGGGTTTTCAAGTAAATAAGAAATAGCCGAAATTGTTACAGGATTAAATTCCAGCTACTAGCCACAAAAGTGGGTAACACAAACAAAACCGTAGGGTCTCGTAGGAAGAATGGGTTTCCATCAATGGTAGGGCTACCGGGGTACCGCCCTTCACAGTACGTGGCCTAGATCAACCTATCGAGGATTACGCCCAGTCCCCTGCATCACAAAGCCGGGACCATTTCTTATTGAACAGTCCTAAGTAAGATCACCCCGTGGTTGGCGCGACCAACCACCCACTAAGCTGAAATAAAATGGGACATCTAGACAGGAATGACCTCACCCTGAAATGGGTGCTACCCACCTAGCCTTGCTGCACCTCCCTTGTTTTAGCCATTCCCGGTTGATGAGGCTTGAGGCTGCGATACCTTTATAGAACACATCTATCTTAGAATGCTCATCGTCCAACTAACGATGTTTTGAAAGCATTCAATCCATACAAGTTCGTTCCGGGTTCGAACGAAACCAAGGGCACTATCTCGTTGCACTCATTTTGGAATCACCCTCAGAGTCAATGACCATAGCCCTTGCACTCTAAATCACCATCTCGAACCTATAAGTACTATCTTCGTCAAACTCATCACGGAATCACCCCTAGAGTTATACTGACATATAGTTCTTACACCTCGAGTCTTCACTTCAACTCCACTTGGATTCACGACCTAGCGTTTAATTTGGATCGATGTGGTTTTCGGATTATCCAAATATGGAAACTCGATCCCGGTCTCACCGAATCCAAACGCCATTTTAATGTCCAAGTTGTTTAAGGGTTTAAACAATTAAACTTATATTCAGGATGATATAAAGAGATAGATGAATCACATTATCACAAAAGATAATTCATATCAAGTATTCATCTCACAAAGCAGCATATCACATATCATAGATATCCAAATCATCCAGTATCAACCAATCACCCAATATCAATCATCCAATATTAATCAATCATCCAATATTAATCAATCATCCATAAGCAGAATGGATTAACTCTAAATCAATTTGATTTTCTTAATCCTGCTTCATTAATTTATTACAAATAAATAAATTAATCATCTCTTAATGATCTTCTTAAATTAATCTTCCTGGATTAATTATCCTATAATTACATTTAGGTAATTATCCTTAACATATACAGCAATTAACCTTTAATTACTTTCATTAATTTTAATAATTAATGATCCTTCATTTACTTCCATTTATTAATTATGATTAATTGCATTAAACCTCAATTAATTACAATTAATTAATCACACTTAAATTAATCACTTTATTAATCAACCTTGATTAATTATATTAATTAATGATCCGTATTAATTAATAATTCCTTTAATAAATTAAATAATTACTTTATAATTAACCATCTCATTAATTATAAACAGCAATTAACAACTTGTAATTACTTATCTTAATTAATTAACTTCTTAATTAATTATATTAACCCTTTGATTAATTATGATAATTAATTAATCTTTAATTATTTCATTAAGTAATTATTATTCAATTTAATTAATTAAAAAATCCTTAATTAATTACTTACTTAATTAATTACTTACTTAATTAATTACTTTTTTTCTTAATTACCCTTAGTAATTAATCTTAAATAAATCACATCCATTAATTAATCACATAATTAATTAACTAAATTAACTAAGTAATTAACCTTTAATTACTTATATAAGTAATTATCTTCTAATTACTTTTATTGGATGATTTCTCTCTTAATTAATTACTTAACAAATAATTAATTCCATCGTTAAATAATCCTTAATTCTTTAATTAATTAATTACTCCATAATTAATTAACTTCAAAACAATTATATTAATCAATTCTAAAAATTAATAACATCTAGTGATTAACCACTAATCATTTCCATTTAATTACTCCCATAAGTAATTTCCATTCTTAATTACATTCAATAATTAACCATTAATTACTTCATTAAGTAATTACGCTTAACTAATTCATAATTAAGTTATTATTTAAAATTAAATAAACAATTACCTAATTATTTAAAATTAATTAAATAATTAATTAACATCTTCTTATTTTTGAAGAAAATCCTTAATTAGTTAGGAAAAACAAAAATCTCAATTGACAAATCATATTTATTAAGTATTCCTAAGTTCATAGCAAAATAATTTAACCATATTTATCTTCATAAATAAATTATTTGAAATTAATCAAATTTTAATAACCTTAAAAAACAAATTATTCTATTTGGTTTTCAAAAATCATAACAATAACCTTATTTTGAAAATAAGGAATTTAGAAATCTACTCGAAATTTAAAACATTTTAACTATCTAATTCAAACTTATTCATTTAAATAAAAATTTGAAACTTAGTTTTTAAACATTACTTTAAAGTTTTACTTTAAACTTTGATTCAATATTTAAATTCAAAACATTCTTTTAAATTGAAATTCAAAATTTAATTAAGATAATTACTTCCAAAAGCGAAAATCTTAAAATATTTTTAAATTTGAAATGAATTCAATTATCACTTTTTAAAAGTTTGATTTACATTTATTTTTAAAACAACAAGTCTTAACCTTGTATTGGTTTTTTAATAAAACTTGTTTATAATTTAATGCTTACCTTCATTTATTTCAACAACAAGTAAATTTTGCAACTTATATCATTTTACAGAATTTAGCTACAAAGCAAGATCCTAAAAACCCGAGACAAGCACGGCAGCCACACACATGTGCCCCGAGCTAAAACCCAGACACCCTGCTTTAAGTCGTCTCTACGAAAAACACGAACACCCCTTTGAGTAGAACTCGTCTTCCCCAAACCATATTACGCAGTGCACATAAACGTGCATGGTGCACATGCGTGACCACCTCCGGCCGCCGTAGTTCGTCGCGATCGTCGTTGACAGCCACTTGAACGCGCACGAGCATGAAACCAAACCCAGAACGTCGAATTCACCAACGAATCGAAATTTCGATCCTCGATCGAAAAACTGCAGAACTCTCTTCCACAAAAACCCCCACGGCCGACACCACGACGCCGTTAGACCTTCGCCGTCCTCACCATCGAAACGCCACGTCACGAGCTTCATCCTCCCCAAAACCGAACGACTCCGGTCACGAATCCAAATCGCAAATGCCACTACAATCAAACCGAAAACAAGAACATGCTAAACCCTAATTTGATCGAATTCAAACGATTCGATCATAGGAAATTTTTTTCAACATTTTTCCCTTCATCCACTACGCAAGAACAAGCTTCAATCAAAAATCTAGCTTCAATCATCACGTTGATCTTCGGCAAATCACAAAAATCCCCACATCGAACAAACCCAAATATCACACTAAATGCTCAACTAAAAATTACAAATTCATATCAAAATTCATGATTTTCCATCATGATTACATGCATGTAATTCAAATTAAAATCTAAGATAGTTGATTTTTAACAAAAATTTAGTTTCACTATTAATCCCTTTTTTTATAATTATTTGTTTCTTTTAAAATTATGAAACTATTTTTAAAATTACCATCAAACAATTACATACAGTTTTCATTCAATATTAAGTTCAAACAAGGTATAGATTGGAAGATTTGAATTTTCATAAGGAAACGACTACAAAAAAAAAATCAAACAGAGGATGTATATCTACATCTAGTTGAATTTCCTGGTAATTCATACTTCCAACATACAAACTTAACAATATTCATATAATAAATATTCATTATAAAAACAAAATTCATTTTCATGCATCATCATTCAACAATAGATTAAATTAGAACTGTTTTTAAAACAAAATTTACTCACGTTTTTAATTTTGCAGTGAACAGAACAGGTTTAAACTTTCCAGGCCTTGAATTTTTTTTAAATCTGGAAAAGCTTTGATTGCTGATGAAATCCTACTTCATACTTCAAATTTTTGATTTAAAATGTTGAGCAGATCTGACTTGCAGTTGAACTTCATTTGAATAGCAGGTTTGTAAATTGACGTTGCCTGATGATCTTGAACTTGCTGTGTTGATCTTCCCCTTTTTAATTTCAGGTTTTAAAAGTAATTTTCTTTGCAAATTTTAATTCTCATTTGCTTTTGGTTTTAATTTCAGGTTGAAGAAAATTTTCTGGTTGCCATTAATTCGAATGAAGGGAGAAAAGAAAAGAAATGAGAAGAAAAAGATTGGAAATTGAAAGAGGAGAAAAAAACAAACTTCGTTATGTTTAAATTTCAAATAAAAGAAAAAAATAAAGGCCACTTGTTCCTTAAGAATTTACATTTGTCACTATAGTATCTAATTTTCTTACAAGTGTTATTAAGAGGTGTTAATATGGTTATACATGTCTTTGTCTCTTTAATAAATTTTTATTTAATTTAAATGTAAATATAAACTTACATATTTAAGTTACTAAAGTAATAAATACTTATGTATGCATAAAAAAAATTTAATCTTTAAAGAAAATATTATAAAGCTAGTTATAATACAAATAAATCTTATACATATATTTTTATAACCATTTTAAATTTAAACACTTTAAAGAAAACAAAACAAAACTTAAACTATCATATTTAAAAATAAATAATTGTCTTATATTTTGAAAACAATCAAATAAATCTTTAAATTATCTTTAGAAAAATATTAATTCTAAAACAAAGCTTTAAATTACAATTCATACATATATAAATTATCAATGGATTATATAATAACATATACACACATATATATTACAATCTGAAAATACAATCTTTTATTTGAAACAAAAGATCTTCTATTCACAATATATATCAAATATATATATTATAAAAGAATAAAATTTTATTAGCTTTGAAAAATAAATCTTATCAAATTTAAATTTTTTAGAAAGATATTGATCAAAATTACCAGATTAATATTTATTAACCTTTAGAAGATTAAATTTTCCAATTTAAATTAAAATTATAAAGAAAAATTATCAAATGAAATAAATTATCAATACAGATTATTAAATTGATATTGCCTGAAATTCTGGGTCGTTACACCTATTTTGGCGAAGTTGTTTATGAAGAATGCAGTTAGAGTGCACGAGATTCCTAGTAGTATTGTCAGTGATATAGATTCATTGTTCACTAGTGAGTTCTGGAAGAGTCTACAGAAGCATTAGGAACAAAGCTCAGTATGAGTATCGCTTATCATCCATAGACCGATGAGAAAACGAAAAAAGTTAACAAAGTCTTAGAGGATTTGTTAAGAGCTTGTGTATTGGATTTCGGGGGATCGTAGGAAGACCATTGCCATTTAGTCGAGTTCTCGTATAACAATATTTATCAGACTAGTATTGGGATGGAACCATTTGAAGATTTGTATGAAAGACCATGCAAATCTCTCGTATGTTGGTTGGAGATCGGGGATAGATTGGTTCTTGTCCCGATTAGGTGAAAGAAGCCGTAGAGATGATTGAGTTGATCCGAGCTTGGATGAAGGAAGCTCGGTCTAGGTAGAAAAGGTATGCTGATAGAAGAAGGAAAGATTTGGAATTCTCTTTTGGAGACTTTGTTTATTAAGGTTTCGCCAATGAAGGGTGTGATTAGATTTGGAAAGTCATGAAAGTTAGCACCTAGATTCGTTGGACCCTTCCGTATTATTGAAAGGATCAGGAAACTCGCTTATAGTGTAGAGTTACCGAGCAGTTTGACTGGAGTCCATGATGGATTCCATATTTCTCATCTTAGAAAGTGTGTTAGAGACCGATGACTACTATAGCACCTACAGTGTTCGAAGATTTAGTAATAGAGCCGGACTTGACTATAATTAGAAAGCTGATTCAGATTGTGGCTAGAGATGAAAAGAGGTTAAGGAATAATACAGTCAAAGTAGTAAAGGTCCAGCGGAGTGACGATGCTAGAGACTGTACTTGGGAGACTAAGAACAGGATTAGAGATGCTTATCCAGAGTTGTTTGAAGGTATGTTTTATCTTTGGTTGTTTTAATTGTATACCTTATCATAGTTTAAAGAAAGAATTCTTTAAGGTAGAGCGTCTGTAACACCCCATATTTTTATATAACATTATTTAGGATATTTAATTAACTAAAATTAAAAAAGATAATGTGGAGATTAATAGGTTGAGAATTGATTAGCTAAGGGTTGTCATGCCATATCAATGAGTGAATCAAAATGAGATAACATATGATAATGAGTAAGTCAAAATGAGATAACATATGATAATGTGTTAGGAAATGATCAAGGGCGATATAGGAAATAGATAGGGCTTATACCCTATACCCTTAGAAATGAAACTCACGCTCATTTTATTTTCACTCAAACTAAAATTTTACCAAGGCCGGCCACCATTATTGTTCTCAAAGAAAGATGACAGCTAGGATTCAAGGGATGGAAGATAATCAACATAATCAATATCCAATATCACATCTTTTAATCTCAAAACTAAGGGAATTATTACTTCATACATTTTTTTATGGTTTTCGATTTTTAGATTAGATCCGAAACGTTTTTGCAAGTATATGCCATATTTTTTTATGATTAAAGTTATATATATATATATATGCTTGTTGGTGAATTATGCATGTTCATGTTAGCTTTTATGATATGTTTAATATGAAACCTTATTAAATAACATTTTAATGTCTTGAAAATTTAAATATAGGTCAAAAATGATATTCTAGAGTTGGATTTCAATTTTCATAATTTTCCAAATTATTATGGATTTTATATTAATTTTCTAGTGAAGAAAATGATTTATTGTGTTATAAATTATTTACGGCTAAAATAATGATTAGTTGGGCTTGAAAATTTTATATATTGGAAAACATATTAAAATATATTTTCTAGAATTTTCACATATTTTTCCTATATGTTTTGATAAATATATAAAATTATTTAAGGTATGAGACTTTAATGTTTTATATATTTAATTAACGAGAAGGGGCATTTTATAAAATAAATATGATTATTTAATTCTGAAAATAGTGGCAACACTTTTTGGAAAAATATTTCTTAACCAATGAAAATTTGACTAATAAAGACAAGCTAGTTGAAAAGTTATCCTTTTTAAGTTAAAAACAAAAAAATCATACTTTTAGCATGTTTCAGCCTTTTACGGCATTAAACCTTCCAACCCAGATCTTTCGACAAGGTCGAGAGGTTCAAAGCTTTCGATAAGGGCAAACCAATGCATATGGTATCAAGTTACTTGGTACATAATGAAGTGGACAGAGTCGAAGGGTTCTAAGTTGAAAGGTTAGTTGCTAAAGAGGTTGAAGCGAGTTTGTTTTATAAACCAAAGATAGACTGCTTTTCTTTCGAATAAGAGCTTTTGACTTGGTCAAATGTCTAAAATAAAGGTTTTGAAACCTTTTGACATATTTGAAAGTTACTGCTATTTTATCACTATTTTGTTTTGAAACCATTACCGCCACTTTTGTTTTTTTTTGATTTGAACCTTCCGACAAAGTCCTAAGGTTTATTTGTTTTAAAATTAGTCGCTTCTCCATGCTTTCGAGAGAAATCTTTCGACTTAGGTGACTTATCTTTTTTTTTTTATAATTGAAGTATAACCCTAACTTACGAAGGAGTTGTTTTAAAGGCTGGAGCCTATTATTTAAATTTTTAAAGCTTTCGAAGCAGGGCTTTTGAAAAAGTCGAAAGCTTGCTTCCAATGAAATCGAATGGCTTTTAAAAGTAGATTTTCCATTTGTTATAGACTGAACCCTGCAAGTCTTCGAAAGGTTTATGTTTTAGAAGGTTTAATGCCCTTGAAAGGAGTGCTTATTGAATGGTTTCGAAAGGTTTGTTTGTCAAGTGACTTCGAAAGGTTTGAGTTTAATGGTTTCGAAAGGTTTAAGGTCAATGATTTGGAAATGTTTAGTTCAATGGTTTTAAAGGTTTGAGTTCAATAGTTTCGAAAGGTTAGAGATGGAAGGTTTTCCAATGATTTTCCAAGGCAATGTTTTAAAGTGATTTTTAAAGATGGATGTCCAAAGTTTTATCGCTTTCGAAAGGTTTGCTTTTCAAAGGTATCGAAAGGTTTGATGAACGGTTTTGAAAGGTAAGGTTTTGGAATATTGACCTAGATAATTAAAAGGCTTCACTTGGTTTTGGAAAGGGGTATTTTCAAAGATTTAGAAAGGAGAAATTTCGAATGTTTAAATGTTTTCATCAACTAAAGTTTGAGTGTCCAAAATTGCCCCAGCTAGTATGGGGTCGTGCCCTATACATTAGCTAATAGCTCCAGCTAATTGTTGTCTAAAATTACGGTGTGCAGGGCTTTGTCATAGGTAGACTAAAATTTTGATTACACACCGAAAGGAATATATGTTTGTATACAGATGGGTTATTGGTGAGCCTGAAAAACCATTAGGATCAGCAAGACCTGGGTGATGATTAAGTTAGGGACAGACCGTCCATAAGCGAAGTATTTAACAGATAGTTAGGAACAGACCTTCCATAAGTGAAGTATTTAATAGACACTTAAGGATAGACAATCCAGAAGAAGAATAGCTAACATATGTTAGGTTAATTTTGATTATATTGTCTGCTAGGCCCAAAAAGCCAAAGGTTAAAAGTTATCCAAACAAAACTTATATGGCTGAACAAATAGTTCATTATTACATGATATTTATGTATGTTTACAAAATGATGCTTTATAGTATTTAATCAGTTTTGATTGCAGGAAAAGGTTTTCCAAAGATATGTTTTAAAAGGATGTTAGTGAGGGGAAATCCGTTCTGCTAAGCGACATGGTCTCACTTAACATATATATTCTGGAATGTATAATATTATTCATACCAGACTTTATGTCGACTCGAAGTTTATGTTTTCTCCTTAAACTCTTGGGTGCTCAAAATTAATTTGAGCAGGTTGAGGGGTTAAGGTCTTTTTCGGTTTAAGTAGGATGATGAATAAGGCTACCAGAGAATTGCAGGAGGCAAACCGATAGCTATTTAGGAGCTGTAGTTCTTGTTTTATGTTTTGATGTATTTCCGCTGTGTTTTGTATCAAGTCTTTTATGACTCTATGACTCTGATCATCCAAGGAGGTATTTTCGTATACCGTTTGGCGTATTTGTAATAAGTATATTTTATCCATTCCTGGGAATAAATTTGGGATTATGTATTAGTAATGTGAAATATTTCGTTTTGAAATGTAATGAAGTAACATCTTTTTTTGAAATCTGTGTTTTATTTCATATTCAAGTGCTTCTAATATTATTGATACCATTAACATAGCCATATTTAGTCGCTGCAAGCTAATACTATAGATGACTGTAGCATCTGTAGCCCTTAGTTTTGGGTCTCTAGATAGGGGATGTTTCAAACTTGGCAGAAGGCAGCAAGGACTACGGGAGTCGGGGCATGGTGTAGTGCTCAGGCTTTAAAAGTAGAAGATAGCCAGCGGAGGAGAGGGGTATGCGTGAAAATGTGAAGAGGAGGTGTGGAAACCTTATACAGGTGGGATGGGTGCCGCATTGTTCGAGTTGGCCTATGGATGCGGGTTGCGTGCAGAAGTAATGTCATAAACGAGATTATGTTTGGAATGAGCTATAGTCTACGATGCAGGTTGGTTGCACGATGGCCTTAGCCCGTTTTGGTTAGATATAGTAACTTATATGTTTTGTTAATTATTTAGTATAATGTGTTTTAAGAATTATTTTCCTTAGCTTGGATAAGTAAGCAACAACGTGGTTAGTTTTGTATGTGGGCTATTGGGCCTTGATGTTGAAATAGATGAGGAGTTATTATTTAATTTAAATTCGTTAAGCTTGAAATGTTTAGGACTTTGAAAATCTACTTCTCATTCATATTAAATCCGTTTGATCCATTTATTTTTGCATTGTACTCGTATTGATACGTATGAGGTTACAACGTAATCTGTTTATATATTAGATAATGTATTAATTTATGACATATTAAAACGTTTTAGATTTAAATTACGTTATTTAATTTAATGACGTTGTTTGAATTTGTACGTTAATTATTAATGTTTATTTGGCCAATACTATTGAGTTAAATAAGATCGAATATGGTAATTCGGCATCTGTTTAGTGGAATAAACCATTGTTCCGCTAGTTTAATTAATTTGGCAATTAATTAGCCGAATAAATCCCTGTTTTGCTATTTTATAGGTTTGGACATTTGATTGTATATCGTTAATTAATATTTTGCTTTGAATAAGTGATACATAAACTAATGATGGATAAGTGATGGATTTATTTACATAGCCATGGATTATGTAAATATGTGTTATTAACTTGAAAAGTAAAATTGAATAACATGGTAGCTTATTTAAGTACCATGGCGACCGTTAAGTCTCCTTCAAAATTTTAAAAGCTAATTATTAATTTGGAAGTTATTTTAAAATAATTATTTTTATCACAAGATTTAAAGATAATTATCATTTAGTAATAAGATTTTAAAACAGTAATTATTTAGTAGTAATATTTTAAAGATAATTGTTTTCAATATGATTTAAAGTTAATTATTTTATTAATATGATTCTTAATGGTTATTTTAAAGTTATTTAGTTATTATTTTAAAGTTATTTAATTATTTTTTTAAATTGGTTTAATTTGATTATTTATTTAAAGTGATTCAATTATACTTTATTTTAATTAAAGTTATTTAATTATATTGATTTAAGTTATTTAATCATACTTATCTATCATATTAATATTAGATTAAAGTTAATTAATTATTGTTTTAATAATGCTTTAATGTTAATTAATTATTAACTTAATATTGCTTTTAAGTTAACTTATTAATACAATAATAGTATTTTAAATTAATTTAATATATTATTAACGATGTCTTAAGTTATTATTTTAAATGAGATTTAACTTAAAGGAAAAAGAAGGATGTTTAGATAATGACTTATTATTTCAATTTATTTTAAATAAGGTATGGTTTATCATGGGAACCTTGTTGACTTAAGGAGTTTATCAAAGAGGTTTGTTAAAATATGGAAAGTGTTTTATAAATGGTTCTGGATATTTATAAAATAATTTATAATCGAGTTTTAAGAAATTTGGAAAGAGATGGTTGATATTTATGGCATAATTCGAGGGGCAGGGATTGCCTATAGTTTACTATGGATTCACTGGGATAATGACATAACCATTGGGTAAGCTACGATTCATAGTCGATATTGAATAATACTTTCCATATCTATTTTTAGAAGTTTTCAAGTTCTAATTTCTGAAAGTGAAATGGTTTGTGAATATACTTATACCCTGGACATAAATACATGGTTATATTTTCTAAGTACGAAAAATATAATGGTTTGTGAATGTACTTATCCTGTTGAGATAAGTATATGGAAGTGATTTCCAAGATTCTGGAATATGATTTTTAATTAATGGAAAATTAATTAAAGAGTCTTAGTGATTTCCATGGTAAATGTAATCTTTGTTTTGAATGTTTATTTATTTGATAGTTAAATAACTGATTGTCAAATCTTGGCCCAAATATGCAATCTGTAACATCCTGCCTTTTTGTACGTTTATATCGACGATAAATCACACACGTCAGATTCAAACCATACAAAAGAGCGGTTTGTTATTGGGGGTAAATAAGAAAAGCAGAGAAAGAAACAAAACAAAACAGAATCTCACAGCGGAATAACAAAATATAATAATCAAATAACAGTTCATGAAGCTGTATTACAAAACATTTGATTATACTTATACAACACATATCAGAGTTACATATACCATAGAATAATTAATAATGCAGCGGAACAATATGAGTGCAATGGAATAATATAATAAATAATAGTAATAAAATCTTCGTCTTCGTCCTCTAGAATAAAGTCTCCAAATCATGTAATGCTCAGACTGACCCAAGCGAATTGAAAAGACAAAACACTCGAGTCAGAACTAAAAGATCTTATGTAAGTTAATATCAATGGTAAATAATACAAGTGGAACGGGTCAGAGATGTTTACGGGATATGACATCTCCTATCCAGTGTCAAACGTGAGTACAGTAACTTAAGAGATGCTCGAGATTCACATCTCCTAAGGATCCTTTAAACTATTTACTATGTAGTAATATTTTGCTATTATAATAGAGTCTAATAGTAAAATAAACTTACTTTTAAATAGCGTTAAGAGGTTACCCATATAGCTCTTAACACGTAATAGTGTAATCTATACAGTACCGTAATACCTCCTGACCGGGAGGCTATCAGAGGATACTCCATTGGTACGACACAAATCAAACTTGTACAAGGCGCGCTAGGGTAGGTGACACAACACACAAGGCAATGCCGGGGTAGATATACCAATTACGCATCCGGGATGGTGGTAATGCGTAGTAGTTACTACCGCCCACCTCGAGCCACACCCTCAAAATAAAAAAATCAAAAGTGGCCACCAAAACAATCCAAAGTCAGAATATAATATCGAAGGAGTGTGTCCGATAAGAGGGGCTACCTCCTTGGCCCGAGAACCGCTCCTGTTTTAGCCACCTTATGCCAACCCACGGGAGTCGGGTCTACATATATACCTTAATAGAATGTCGCCACCATCCTACTTCATTCTGGAATCTCTACCGCGTACACGGTTATTAAAATGGTTTTTGGAGTTGGCAGTGAGTATGACAACTTCCGATACCGGTCTCTTTAACAACCAAACGTTATTATAACACCGCGGTCATTTTCAAAATAGTTTATGCTTTAAAACAAATATCATTGCCTTTCAAAACCCAAATCAATACGATATCATTTTATTTCAAATATATCCTTTCTAAAACCATAACACTTTCAAATTTATAATATGTCAAAACCAAATGCTTGAAATATACCCTTTCAAAACATAATACTTTGAATGTCATAGCTTCTAAACCATAACTTCAACCACTTAAACGGTTTGGATATTCAAACAGTGTATAAAATAAAATAGTTTGAATTTAAAATTACTTTATAAAGTAAAAAAAGTTTCCTCAACTTCACTATTTTATTCACTTTAAATTAAATCTCAATTCATAACTTTCAACCCACTTTCAGTTTTCAATAAACCATTTCAATTTATATTGATTTCAAATATAGATTCGAACCTCCAAATAAACCACTTCAATAGATTTCAACGCTTTCAATATTCAACACTTCAAAACTAAATTTGTTAACTCCATGTATATATATATATATATATATATATATATATATATATATCAAATTTAGTTTACTATTATTTAGTTTTGAAATATTTACTTAATAATTCCAATATCATTCAAATAAACTCCAGTTTCAAATAAGTGAATATTTCCCTCACTTTATTTAACTTGATATATTCATTTATATAACCTTAAAAAAAATCAAGTTAAAAATCAAATTCTTTAAAATCTCGAATTCAATGAGTGCCAAATTATTTTTATTAAATAAAATTCGCAATTAAATACAATTTCAAATCAATTTTCAATTTATCTTTCAACCTTAATTTATTGAAATCATTATAAGTTCTATATTAAAATTAACCATATTATGTTTTAAATAAAATTGAACTTTATTATTAACTTATTTGTATCAACAAATTTATACATAGCTCAAGTCAAGAATTTGACTATATATATAAAATAGCATTTATGTAATATCTAAAATCAATATTTATATAAAACCATGTATTTCTTTCCAAAAACCATAGAAATAAATTTCAAATTATTTTATATATATAGACCATGGTGTCTGTATAAAATTTTCTATCCCATGGTCAAGTGATACAGATATTTATCATTCCAATCCGTAATTTAAAACATAAATACGGTTATATATCATTTCAAACCGCAATCCCGAAAAAATAAAAATCCCTAACAACTTGCAGTTTGTAACAATATAAAATACAACATCCGTTCATCCAATATCAATCATCAAATATTTATCACAACCATCACCCAATTCAATCTAACATCAATATAGAACAGATAATAGATAACAGGTATTACTGGCAGTTTATATTCAATAATAAATTAAATTACTATTTTATTCAAATAAATTCAAATAGAGATGATGATTCAACATATGCCAAACAATCATAAATACATTTCTAATCATATCATAAATTAATTTAACAAACATAAGAAATTTTAGAGGTTGTGAGTGGTTTAAAACACTCACTTTTGAATTTAAATTCGAAATAAGCCCAAAATTTGAATGGTCTCTGAATTCGTCCAAACCAGTGCCAAAATGTCTGTTATTCCGATACGATCCCAAAAAAATTAACTGCACATGAATCCGAGCCCGTATGCAAAAGTTATGAAAATTAGAAGATTGGAAAATTCTTGTCCAGGGTCGACTTCGGGTTTAACTTCGGTCCACTGCCTCAAATCCCCGGTGCTTGCTCTGAGTTATTGCCGAAATGACTCGGAGTGACCCGAGTCATTTTCTTCCCGACTCGAAGTTGATGCAGGGTTTTTGCCTATGAAACTCGAAGCGCGACCCGAAGTTTCTACAGATCCGCAAAATATTTTTTTGATTTTTTTGGAATTGAAATTGGATTGGGAAGATTAGGGCTTTTAGCCATTGAGAAGAGGAGTAATAGAAATTTCTGTACGTAAAGAAATGAGAAATACAAAGGCTTCTAGGGTTTATAATGATATATATATATATATATATATATATATATATATATATATATATATAGGCAGAACAAAATAGAAAGGAATGGGCCCGATTGGTTTGAGTTTTTAACGATAATTGACCCGAATAGCCCGTTTTGATTTCGAAACGGAAAAGGGTCAAACCACATATCAAAAATATGTTTTTAAATATTTTAAACGCAATGGTATAATTTTTAAGTCCAAATTCCATCGTATGAAGAAGTTATGCTAAAATCAAGTTATTTCAAATTGATTTCAATTGATTTCAATTTCATTGATTTCTAGGCGTTTCGAGCCCGCACGATAAAATGACAAGTCTGATCGCTACGAAACTTGAAATCCTAAATAATTCGCCATTATGGATCCGATGAAACTAGTTTCGTCAAAATCCAAGTCAGTTGCCAAAATTTCTATTTTCTTGTTATTAAATTAAATTAATAATTAATTAATTAAATCACTCTTCCAGTTTAAATTTAATTATTTACCTTTTCTATCATTTTTTATTTCTTAATAATTTACCATAATTTAAACAACTTAGATATCAATTCAAAGTTAATTGATTTACCCACTACTGTTACCAATTTCAATTTTAAATAAATAATTTACAACTTCTATCAATTTTGATTACTTAACCATTAACAAATAATTTAAACAAATTTAGCCGTCGATTTAAAATTGATTAATTCCTCAATTTCAGTGTTTGATTTCAATTTCATTAAATTCAGAAATTTATGATTTTTAAATTCCAAAATCCATTTACTAACTTTTAAACCTTGTTATTCAAGTCTTTTATTACAATAAGGATATAATTATCATTGGTTTATAACATGGTACATTAATATTTCTCAATTTCATCTTAATCTCTATTTACGTAATATTAAAATATTAATTTTCATTTAATTCCAACTAATCCAATTATTAAATTTAAATTAATAAATCTTGATTCCCATTCTTTTTATTCAATCGATCATTATCCTATTCATACTTTATTATCAACCAACAATTATTACAATTAATTATCTAATATTGATTTTTCCAAGTTACAACTTGTTACGTATTATTTCCTCAATTAATATAAATTTGAATTTTATTTTCCAATTTACTATTTACAATCAATTATGACCCTGTAATTGTTTCAATTAATTGGGTTTGCACTTGATTAGTCATTTATTAACTTGCATAAACATTATTACTTTTATTTTAGTGATTTCATTATTAAATTTCATATTTTTTTATTTTCTTTCCGAATTAAATTACTAAAACTTATTAAATTAATACAATTTAATTAACGAAAATTACGGGTTTTACACAATTCTTCTTAATTTTGGTGGTAGGGAAATATTCCCTACTTCACACAGAAGGATTTTACTTCCGAAAATATCTAGGGGAAACACGGGGATTATATGTGTAACGACCCGTATTTTACGTGTCGATAGATTGTAGAATTTATAGGTCGTTAGTGTTGATAAGTTGTGTGGAAGTTAACTCGTATGGTGCTTAGGTCGAATTTACGAGTTAAGTTAGTCAACGACTTAGTGCTTAAGTCGTTTGGTAGCCTAGGTCGTTAGGGATTGAGTCGTGACCGACTTAACGTCTTAGGTCATGTGATGATTGAGTCGGTAGGAGCCTAGGTCATGCGAATGAGTCATGGAGGTAGCCGACTTAAGGGGATAGGTCGTTTGGATGTTAGGTCGTTGGGGAGTCTAGTAAGCGACCTAAGAGTTAACGAGTCAGCGACCTACGTGTTAGTGAGTCAGTTGTTGGCGAGTTAAGTATGTCAACGACCTAAGAAAAGTTAGGTCGTTGAACGACTTAAGGGAGTGTTAGGCCGCTGGGCAAGTTGAGTCGCGTGAGCGACTTAGTGTTAGGGATGCTGTGTATTAAGTCGGCAGGACTTGAGTCGTTAGCGACTTATAGATAGCTTGGGCAGGAGTTAGGTCAGCATTGTTGAGTCGTAAGTCGTTGTGTTAGGTCAGCAAGGAGTTGAGTCGGCAGGGTCTTAGGTCGTAGGTCGGCATGCTAGTTAAGTCGTCAGGCGACCTAGGACTTAGGAAATGCGGCAGTGTGTTGAGTCGTGTGACAGTTGGGTCGGCAGTACGTTGAGTCGTTAGGTCGGCCTGTGTTTTAGGTCGCGTCTGGGTTAAGTCGTAAGTCGGCCTTGGTTGTATGTTGTGTTGGTTAGGTCGTAGGTCGTAGGGGCTGATGAGTCGGCAACGACTCACAGTTAGGTCGGGGACGACCTAAGGGGCGACGACCTAAGGGGTTTCCAGCCTATAAATAGAGGGGTTTGGCTCACTTTTTGGCACCGGTTTTTGAAGCGACGAAGTGCTGCCATTTTGAAGACTCGACTACAACATTTCTTCATCTTCTTTTCTCCATTCCAATCTAATTCTAACATCCATCCAAGATCGAAGATCAAGATCAAAGATCAAGAGCCAAAGTTGAAGATTTTCATCCGAAGAGGCTAGATTTCACCGTTTCAAGTGAAATTTCTCCGGATCAAGTCCAAGTCCTTGCTGTCCAGATCTGTAGTTGATTCATTTTAGGTTGTTTTGGTGATTTGGTGAGTGGTAGTTATCTCTCACACGGACCCAAAGGAGTGTAGTGGATTGGTGATATGTTTATGTGTTAAAGTTAGCGTTTTCTCGCATTTTCCTTAAGTCTGCATGTAGATCCATCATATTTGAAGATGTTTATCTATGAAAGTTATTTATCAAGTATTAGAGACAAAACCCATGTTTTAGATTTGATAGATCTATGCTAAAAACCATGATTTCACGTATGTTGGACTTTTGCTCACTTAATTACGAAATTGCCATTATAATTGATATTGCTTAATAGATCTTGTTTGAATGGTTGAATGTTTGAATGTATGTTAGATTTGATTGCTCCAAGTTAGCTTGTAGTTGATTTGGAACAAGATGGTTGAAGATGATTCAAAAGCTAAGTGGAAAGGCTCTTGAATGGTGAAAGCTGCCAATGGCATATGAAGCGGATGTGGAAGCTCATATGGATGGATTCGAGGATGTGGGATCTTGCCATGATGCGAGAAGGCAAAGCATGGTTGAGTTGGGACTTTGCGATGATATGATGAGGCAAGGCTTGTGTTGAGATGGGACGGGTCATGATGACGTTCCAAGTTGAGAGACTTTGCTATGATGTGATGAGGCAAGACATATGTTGTGATGGGACGGGTCACGAAGACGTTCCAAGCACGGGTCATGACGACGTGCAAAGTTATAACTCGGTGATGCGGTCCGGGTTGGGGTGGATAATGGTTAGCTTGAGAGGCGCTTGAGCTAGTATGGAAGTAGTCGTCGAGGAGGATGACTAGGAGGCTAAGATCTCATCGTTGTTGAAGGTTCTAGCATACTCAAAGCAAGGGTACGTTGGAACGGGTCACGATGACGTTCCAGGCACGGGTCATGATGACGTGCTAGTACTCTGGGCTGATGCGTTCGGCTTAGGCACGGGTCACGATGACGTGCGGAGTTATGGCTAAACCGGGGTTACCATTAGCCCTTGACAGGCGGTCATTCAACTAACGGTGAAATCAAGGCAATGATAACAGTGATAGCCAGAGTCATGGATGTTTGGATGTTTGGTTGTATCATCATTCGGCTTCAAGAGCGGTGTTTTCTGGGTGCTTATCTGATCTTGGTTTAGGCCTTGGGGGTTTGTATTTGGAAAACATCGTCCTTGACTCGAGTGATTATTGCTTTACCTTACTTATCTGCTATGTTATGCTTACTTCTCCTTAGTGTGTGTCTGGGGGCTATCACTGTAGAAAGAGGTGGAGTGGGATGGTTTGGTTCCTATTCCTTTTATCCCTTATGCTTTTTGGTATGTTTGATAGTTAATTTACTGCTCACTAAGACTTTGTCTGACTCAAGGTTTTATGTCTCCTCTTATTACCTTGGGCTGTTCATCCATGTTTGGGATGGGCAGACTAGGTAGCAGGTGACAGGTGCTGTGCTAGGAGTTCTACGCTAAAGATGACGAAGACGAGCAGGAGGCTTTGCATATTAGTTTTCTTACTATATGTACTGGGTATCCGCTGCTGTATTTGGTTGAGTGATTTGTAGTGAGGCTTTCATGTATGGATTCGAGTAGATGATTGTATGAAACAACTGTGATGCTTATATGATGATGTTCTGTTCTATGGAGCTTCACTATATTATATTTCTCTATTGTATTTTATCCATGCGCTGTGAGTTATGCGATAGAGATTCTTCTGTTTTGTTTTACCCTGACTATCGTCCATGGCTGCCTGGCACACCTTTTAGCGCATTATTTCCTTGATTTGGTGCGGGAGTCATGGGCGGTCGTCACATTTGGTATCAGAGCTTTGGTGAATCGATTTCAGCCAACGCTCGCTGACGTAACTACGTATGAGAGACGTAATTGTATTTTGATGGATGATTACTATATATAATATAGTAGCCTAGAAGGATTTGAACTCCTTATGCGGTTGTTTCTTAAGGTGTTCTAATCATTCTTATTACAGATACTAAGGATGAGTCGAAGAGGGAGACCAGCTGCAAGGGAAAGCCGTGCTGATGAAGGAGCTGTTGATTATGGAACTATGTTCGAAGCGATGATGACTTCGATCATGAGAAGGATACCAGCTTCAGGATCATCAGTGGATGTGGGAGTTCAAGTTCAAGCTCCAAGACCGGTGGATTTTGCTAAGCTTTGCAAGGATTATACTTCTCTTGGAGGAAAAGCTTTCTTGGGGACGGAGTCGACTATTGAGGTGCAGAGATGGATTGATGCTTGCAAAAGGATCTTTGGTGACTTAGGGATTGAGGATGCAACTAAGAGAAAGCTTGCATCGAGACAGCTTCAGGGAAGAGCTGCTGATTGGTGGAATTCTATCACCATAGATACACCAGAAGAGGATATTACTTGGGAGCAGTTCCAAGTTAGATTTGAAGCCAAGTTCATCTCTACTGCTCAGAGGTCTGTTTTGTTCAAGAGATTTGTGGAGCTCAAACAAGGCGGAAGGCCTGTTCTGGAGTATATTTCTGAGTTCGAAGCTTTGTCTAAGTATGCCAGATCATATATTGATTCTCCCTACCAGAAGAATGAAAAGTTTGTGACTGGTCTGGATGCTTATCTAGGAAGGCAGTTAGTGGATCATCTGGACGATCCATTTGAGAAGCTGGTGGAGAAAGCTCTGAGGCATGAGAGTTTGTTTCCTAGGGAAAGTTCTGTTGTTGCTGTAACCAGGGAAGGATCTAAACCACAGCAGAGTGGGAATAAGAAGAGGAAGCAGCAGCAACAGAAGGGAAAGGATGGTCAGAAGAAGCCAAAGGGCGAGGTGACTTGTTATAACTGCCGTCAGAAGGGTCATCTTTCTCGGGATTGCAAGAATCCGAAGGTGCAGTTGAAGTGTTACAACTGTGATAAGCTGGGACACATTAAGAAGGACTGTCCAGAACCGAGGAAAGATAGGCAGGTTGTGCAAGCCTATGCTTTGGGGGCTGTTCCATCGTCTTCAAAAGCTCCGACTGCTGAAGAAAAGGGGAAGAGTGTGGTGGTTCAAGGTACTCTTTCTATTTGTGGTGTTCCAGTTAGAGTGTTGTTTGATACTGGAGCGTCGCATTCTTTTGTTTGTGATGATTTGGTAAGCCGGTTAGGTATGAAACCGGATATTGTTGATAGGCCATTGGTTGTGACTAATCCAGTGGGGGGTTCGTCATGTTTGTGTATGATATGCCGTGGTCTAGTTGTGTCGAGTCATGATTGCTCGTTTGTTTGTGATTGCTTTGTTCTGAACTTTGCGGGGTTCGGAATTATTTTGGGTATGGACTGGCTTAGGAAGTATGCGGCTAGGATTGATTGTGAGAGGCTTGAGGTGACAGTCGGGAATGTGGAAGGGCGAAAGGTTGTGATACGATGTAAGCATGAAGAAGGCGTCTTCATGAGCTTCATGTATTCGCTAGTTGTTCCACGGGATGGACTGTCATCGGTGCCTATTGTGAATGAGTTTGAGAATGTCTTTGAGGAAGTCAAAGGGTTGCCGCCGCATAGGGAGATCGAGTTTCGTATCGATCTAGTTGAGGGAGCCAGACCTGTTGTGATGCCTCTTAGGCGGATGGCACCGAGGGAGCAGCAAGAGCTGAAGGTGCAAGTTGATGACCTTTTGCAGAAAGGATTCATTCGGAGAAGTGTGTCCGAATGGGGTGCGCCAGTTGTGTTCGCAACCAAAGCGGATGGATCGTTGAGGTTGTGTGTGGATTATCGTGAGCTGAATAAGGTGACTAAGAAGAACAAGTATCCATTGCCGAGAATAGATGACTTGTTTGATCAGCTTCACGAGGCTAAGGTGTTTTCTCAGATGGATTTGGCAACGGGATTTCACCAGTTGAGAGTGGCGAAGGATAGTGTGCCGAAGACTGCTTTCAGGACACCATCCGGGTTTTATGAGTGGCTGGTAATGCCGTTTGGATTGACTAACGCGCCAGCATATTTTGTGGATCTTATGAATAGAGTGTTCAGAGATCAGTTGAATAAGTTCGTGCTTGTGTTCGTGGATGATATTTTGGTTTACTCCAGAACCGAGGAAGAGCACAAGACGCACTTGAGGATTGTTTTGGGAATTTTGTGGAAACATCAGCTGAAGGCTAAGTTTTCGAAGTGTCACTTCTGGAAGAGTGAAGTGAGGTTCTTAGGCCATGTTATCTCTGGAAATGGAATAGCGGTTGATCCCGCTAAGGTGGCAGCGATCCAGGATTGGGTTAGACCTAAGAATGCATCTGATGTGAGAAGTTTTCTTGGATTAGCAGGATATTATCGTCGGTTTATCAAAGACTTTTCCAAGATAGCTGCACCGTTGACAGGATTGACGAAGAAGAACCAAGTGTTCAGATGGGATGATAAGTGTGAGCAAGCTTTCGTAATCCTGAAAGAACGACTGACAAGTGCTCCTGTTTTGACTATTCCGAGTGGGAATGATGAGATGGTGGTTTACACCGATGCATGTGGCACTGGACTAGGAGCGGTGCTAATGCAGAAGGATAAAGTTGTTGCGTATGCTAGTCGACAACTAAAGCCGCATGAAAGGAATTATCCGACTCATGATTTGGAGTTAGCGGCGATTGTGTTTGCTTTGAAGATGTGGAGACACTATCTATTGGGAGTTAGATTCGAGCTGTTTACAGATCATAAGTCGTTGAAGTATCTGTTTTCCCAAAAGGATTTGAATCTTCGACAGCAAAGGTGGCTAGAGTTCTTAGCATCGTATGATTTTGGTATAGCCTATACTCCAGGGAAAGGTAACGCAGTGGCTGATGCGTTAAGTCGAAGACATGCAGGATTGGGAGCCATGTTTTCGGAATGGAAGAGTCTTGAGTATTTGGCTGGATTTGATTTCAGGCCTAGATGCGAATTGGAACCTGAGATGTTGGCAAACTTATCAATAAGGCCTACTCTTGTGGAAAGAATTGGCGAGGGTCAAAAGCAAGACGATAAGCTTGTCAAGGTTATCCGAGATTTGGAATCTGGATTGGACCCAGAGAAGAATAAAGGATTTGAAGTCGATCGAGAGGGTTGGCTTCGAAAGCAAGGGCGACTAGTTGTTCCCGATGTAGATGGATTGAGAGATGAAGTTCTGAGGGAGAGTCATCACTCGAAGTTGACAATTCATCCAGGTGGAAATAAGATGTATCGGGATATGAAGAGAACCTACTACTGGGAAGGTATGAAGAAGGATGTTGGAAATTTTATTTCCAAATGTATGAATTGCCAGTTGGTGAAAGCTGAGCAGAAGAAGCCCAGTGGATTGCTTCAGCCATTAGAGGTTCCTACATGGAAGTGGGAGCAGGTGTCGATGGATTTTATCGGTGGTCTACCTAGGACAAGAGCAGGGAATGAAGGGATTTGGGTCATCGTAGATCGTTTGACCAAGAGTGCAAGATTCATTCCTGTTCGATCGACTAGGACTGCATCGAAGTTGGCTGAATTATATGTGAAGTGGATAGTTCGTTTCCATGGTGTTCCGAAGAGTATAGTGAGCGATCGAGATCCATTGTTCACCAGTAGATTTTGGAAGAGCTTCCAGGAAGTTTTGGGAACTGAGTTGTGTTTGAGTACAGCTTATCACCCTCAAACAGATGGTCAGACTGAGAGAGTCAACCGAGTTTTGGAAGATCTTCTTAGAGCATGTGTTTTGGACTTCGGAGGATCATGGGAAGATCACCTTCATTTGGTGGAGTTTGCTTATAATAACAGTTATCAGTCGAGTATCGGTATGGCACCATATGAGGCATTATATGGAAGACCGTGTAACTCTCCGACATGTTGGTTGGAAACTGGAGAAAAGCTGATACTTGGGCCAGAGATGATTCGACAGACTTCAGATTGTATAGAGATCATTCGGCAACGAATGAAGGCAGCCCAAGATCGTCAGAAAAGTTATGCCGATAATCGTCGTAAGGATTTGGAATTCGACGTAGGTGATATGGTTTTTGTGAAGATTTCTCCATTAAAGAATGCTATAAGGTTTGGGAAGAAAGGAAAGTTGACTCCGAGATTTGTTGGACCATTCCCGATTATCGAGCGTATTGGAAAGCTCGCTTATAGATTGGAGTTACCGGAAAAGATGGCGGGTGTGCACAATGTTTTTCATGTATCTTATCTACGGAAGTATGTGCACGACCCAACTACGGTGGTTTCTGCTGATAGCTGTGAAGACTTGGAGGTTGATCCTGTTGTTTCGAGACCTCGTAAGCCGCTTCGTATTGTTGAAACCGATACGAAACAGCTTAGGAGGAAGACGATTACGTTGCTCAAGGTACAATGGAGTGATGATGTTAACGACTGTACATGGGAGGAGGAAGAGAGGATGAAGGCAGCTCATCCCGGACTCTTCGAGGTATGGCCCTAAAGTGTCGTGACATCTCATGAATTTGTAGCTTGTTCTAAGTCTTAGAATTCTGCATGCTAGGTTAGAATTGGATGCATGATCTGTTGATTGCTATGGATGGTAGGCATGCGGAATATCTTTGATTTCTGTTGATTGCTTGGAATTTCGAGGGCGAAATTCCTAAGGGGGAGAGAATGTAACGACCCGTATTTTACGTGTCGATAGATTGTAGAATTTATAGGTCGTTAGTGTTGATAAGTTGTGTGGAAGTTAACTCGTATGGTGCTTAGGTCGAATTTACGAGTTAAGTTAGTCAACGACTTAGTGCTTAAGTCGTTTGGTAGCCTAGGTCGTTAGGGATTGAGTCGTGACCGACTTAACGTCTTAGGTCATGTGATGATTGAGTCGGTAGGAGCCTAGGTCATGCGAATGAGTCATGGAGGTAGCCGACTTAAGGGGATAGGTCGTTTGGATGTTAGGTCGTTGGGGAGTCTAGTAAGCGACCTAAGAGTTAACGAGTCAGCGACCTACGTGTTAGTGAGTCAGTTGTTGGCGAGTTAAGTATGTCAACGACCTAAGAAAAGTTAGGTCGTTGAACGACTTAAGGGAGTGTTAGGCCGCTGGGCAAGTTGAGTCGCGTGAGCGACTTAGTGTTAGGGATGCTGTGTATTAAGTCGGCAGGACTTGAGTCGTTAGCGACTTATAGATAGCTTGGGCAGGAGTTAGGTCAGCATTGTTGAGTCGTAAGTCGTTGTGTTAGGTCAGCAAGGAGTTGAGTCGGCAGGGTCTTAGGTCGTAGGTCGGCATGCTAGTTAAGTCGTCAGGCGACCTAGGACTTAGGAAATGCGGCAGTGTGTTGAGTCGTGTGACAGTTGGGTCGGCAGTACGTTGAGTCGTTAGGTCGGCCTGTGTTTTAGGTCGCGTCTGGGTTAAGTCGTAAGTCGGCCTTGGTTGTATGTTGTGTTGGTTAGGTCGTAGGTCGTAGGGGCTGATGAGTCGGCAACGACTCACAGTTAGGTCGGGGACGACCTAAGGGGCGACGACCTAAGGGGTTTCCAGCCTATAAATAGAGGGGTTTGGCTCACTTTTTGGCACCGGTTTTTGAAGCGACGAAGTGCTGCCATTTTGAAGACTCGACTACAACATTTCTTCATCTTCTTTTCTCCATTCCAATCTAATTCTAACATCCATCCAAGATCGAAGATCAAGATCAAAGATCAAGAGCCAAAGTTGAAGATTTTCATCCGAAGAGGCTAGATTTCACCGTTTCAAGTGAAATTTCTCCGGATCAAGTCCAAGTCCTTGCTGTCCAGATCTGTAGTTGATTCATTTTAGGTTGTTTTGGTGATTTGGTGAGTGGTAGTTATCTCTCACACGGACCCAAAGGAGTGTAGTGGATTGGTGATATGTTTATGTGTTAAAGTTAGCGTTTTCTCGCATTTTCCTTAAGTCTGCATGTAGATCCATCATATTTGAAGATGTTTATCTATGAAAGTTATTTATCAAGTATTAGAGACAAAACCCATGTTTTAGATTTGATAGATCTATGCTAAAAACCATGATTTCACGTATGTTGGACTTTTGCTCACTTAATTACGAAATTGCCATTATAATTGATATTGCTTAATAGATCTTGTTTGAATGGTTGAATGTTTGAATGTATGTTAGATTTGATTGCTCCAAGTTAGCTTGTAGTTGATTTGGAACAAGATGGTTGAAGATGATTCAAAAGCTAAGTGGAAAGGCTCTTGAATGGTGAAAGCTGCCAATGGCATATGAAGCGGATGTGGAAGCTCATATGGATGGATTCGAGGATGTGGGATCTTGCCATGATGCGAGAAGGCAAAGCATGGTTGAGTTGGGACTTTGCGATGATATGATGAGGCAAGGCTTGTGTTGAGATGGGACGGGTCATGATGACGTTCCAAGTTGAGAGACTTTGCTATGATGTGATGAGGCAAGACATATGTTGTGATGGGACGGGTCACGAAGACGTTCCAAGCACGGGTCATGACGACGTGCAAAGTTATAACTCGGTGATGCGGTCCGGGTTGGGGTGGATAATGGTTAGCTTGAGAGGCGCTTGAGCTAGTATGGAAGTAGTCGTCGAGGAGGATGACTAGGAGGCTAAGATCTCATCGTTGTTGAAGGTTCTAGCATACTCAAAGCAAGGGTACGTTGGAACGGGTCACGATGACGTTCCAGGCACGGGTCATGATGACGTGCTAGTACTCTGGGCTGATGCGTTCGGCTTAGGCACGGGTCACGATGACGTGCGGAGTTATGGCTAAACCGGGGTTACCATTAGCCCTTGACAGGCGGTCATTCAACTAACGGTGAAATCAAGGCAATGATAACAGTGATAGCCAGAGTCATGGATGTTTGGATGTTTGGTTGTATCATCATTCGGCTTCAAGAGCGGTGTTTTCTGGGTGCTTATCTGATCTTGGTTTAGGCCTTGGGGGTTTGTATTTGGAAAACATCGTCCTTGACTCGAGTGATTATTGCTTTACCTTACTTATCTGCTATGTTATGCTTACTTCTCCTTAGTGTGTGTCTGGGGGCTATCACTGTAGAAAGAGGTGGAGTGGGATGGTTTGGTTCCTATTCCTTTTATCCCTTATGCTTTTTGGTATGTTTGATAGTTAATTTACTGCTCACTAAGACTTTGTCTGACTCAAGGTTTTATGTCTCCTCTTATTACCTTGGGCTGTTCATCCATGTTTGGGATGGGCAGACTAGGTAGCAGGTGACAGGTGCTGTGCTAGGAGTTCTACGCTAAAGATGACGAAGACGAGCAGGAGGCTTTGCATATTAGTTTTCTTACTATATGTACTGGGTATCCGCTGCTGTATTTGGTTGAGTGATTTGTAGTGAGGCTTTCATGTATGGATTCGAGTAGATGATTGTATGAAACAACTGTGATGCTTATATGATGATGTTCTGTTCTATGGAGCTTCACTATATTATATTTCTCTATTGTATTTTATCCATGCGCTGTGAGTTATGCGATAGAGATTCTTCTGTTTTGTTTTACCCTGACTATCGTCCATGGCTGCCTGGCACACCTTTTAGCGCATTATTTCCTTGATTTGGTGCGGGAGTCATGGGCGGTCGTCACAATATGGTACAGTTACCATTGGGTGTGCTATACTATATGTATAAACTCGTTCCGTTCTTCTAGGACAAATGGTGAGGAAATCCGTCCACTTAAATGATTAGGGGTGATCCCCGTTCTTATATATTGTCTAATTATTTCGTAAAGAACTTGTATTGTGCATTCCGGAAATCTGCGTTTGGTTTTGTGGAGCACTTGGGAAAACAGAAGAGTGTACTAGTAAAAGACCCAAAATTTAACCAATTCAAAATATAATATTTAAAGTGATTTTAAATATAAATGGTTTTATGATTCAAATAATATTAGATAGGAATTGGAAATAGTAATATACATAAATATAGTAACATTTGCTTATATCGACATAAGTGATAAAATTCTATTTTAGAAAAGTATGTTTAAATGGTTTAATTATTTTAATTTGTTTATGAGTGTTTATACTTTTAAATGACATTATACAAATTTATTTTTAAATTTGGTTTATATAAATAAATAGTTTAACTAAAATGTCAAAATATGACCGTAAAACATTTTGTCAAAAATCAACGTTTTGTTGATTTAAAGTTGTCGCAACGTTGTTGCAACTTTATGTATACAATTTAATAAATATGATAACATATGAAGACAGTTAACAATTAAGTAAACAAGGTTACTTTTAGTAATCACACTTCGAAAATTCTAGAAGGTAATAAGAAAACGTAAACTAAAAAAGACAAAACACATGTCACATCAAAAGTGACATAAAGTAAAGAAAAGTGACATAAAGTAAAGAAATATGACATAAAGTAAAGTACTCATTCTTATTCTTTATTTAACTCTAAAGTATTTGAATTTTAAAAGTGTGATGTGATGTGGATGGTAAGTTTTGAATTAAACAAGTTTACTTAATTCTTAAGGAAGGTTATTTAAGTAAAAATAAAAATCTATATTTTATTCTCAAATATTTTCTATAAATACATACTCACTTTCTCACTTCCTTTCACACTTCTTCTTTTCAAAATTTCAAGCTTCTTCTTACCTCCTTTAATGACTTCCAAAGATAACTAAGTTATGCCAAAATATTCCCAAAAATAAAATAAAAAAAAATATCGACAAAACACCGCCTGAACCACTTCAAACTCCTTCTCCTTCCTCTCATTGCTCACATCCCCTATTTCTCCAGTTGGCCGAGCACTCCTAGCCTTCCATAAGCCAAGGCGAGCCATCTAAGTCGAAGCGTTCAAGGGATCGTAAGCTAAAAAGGTCAAGTAGCGAAGCTATAGCCGATTTTACATTCGCCAAAACCAAACATTGTGAGGACCCTAAATTGTTAAGTAGGAAATATTTATATGATGTTTTTCAAGTTACAAAATATTATTTGGATGTTAATAATGATGCTTGATAAGTGTTTGAAAAAAAAGTAACCACCTTTCAGTCATTTGCAAAATTTAGTAAGCAAATATGTACATAAATGAGAATTATGTGACATTGTAACAAAAATATTATTAAATTGATATGCAAGTTATATGACATATTAGAATATGTTAAAATTATTATAAATATTTTTTGGATGTTTATTAGTAATACATTGATTGTATATGTTGAAACAAGTCACGGATTTACACGACGTAAAATCATATGGAAATCACTTTCCAAAAGAAATGAAATGTGATATGAAATCATTTATACCTTGAAAAATGTTTTAAAATACTTAAAAATGATTCCTAATTGTTTAAACTCGTTTCGACAAAGTTTCGATATGAATATCAAAATACGCCAAAAATTTGACGCGTCGCGTAACAGTAGTTCGTGTTCACGCGTCAAAACTTCAAACGATCATACGAAGTGGACTATAGTTCAGAATTCTTCATAGTAAGAATTTTCCAAATCCTTATATCCATATCTTTCATTAAAAAATAAAATCAAGATTACATCTTGTATATTTTGAAATATGACAAAATCAATTTTCAAGAAAAAACTCGTTTTTGCACTAAATGACCAAAGTTGAAAATTGATAAAACTATCGTTTTAAAAATATGAAATAAATTCTAAAAATATTTTAAAATATTTTAAAAGTGATTTAAGTTGAAAATATGAATTTTTGAATGATATAAAAGTTGTTTTGAAGAATATAGCTTTTAAAGCCCTTTTTGCAACACTTTCTGTAAATGATTTTCAATAACTTTAGAAATAAAGTTTGAAACTTAACAATTCTTTTCCAAATCCTTAGTAAATGTTTTTAAGTAAAAAATAAAGCATTTCAAAAGAAATTTGAACAATTTAACATTATTTCAAAGATGGTTAAACAAGAAGTTAAGTGATTCAAAAAGGGAAAATGAGTATGCGGAAATGACTAGTACATTTGTCACGCCGATGAGATCTAAAAGTAGAAACAAGGTGTGTAACTAAGGTTAGGGATGGAGAAACCAGTGCCCTGGACTTACCTGGCCTAATTTTTCCCTTTTAGACGAGGGGTGGAACATGTCGAAAGGAAAGCCCGGATGCTCAATTTGGAATTTATAGAAATAATCTTCTTATACTCATTATTAAAATCCGAAGAGGGAACTCGTCCTATTCATGGAATTTAAAAGATGATCTCACCGTTATTCCTCCCACAGCACTTGTTGAATACGGAAGTTGATGTTGGATAAAAGTAGAATGATTTCTATAATCCTATATTTCTCAAAAGATACTCTTTAAAAATGATTTGAGAAATATTCAAAAAGAGGTTTAAATGATTCCATATTCACTAAAAGAATATTTTGAAAGTATATATCTCTTGAAGATATTTAGGTAAGGGAAAATGAATGAATCGAAAAACAATTACCTAATTACATCATTCTTATCGATGATTGGATTTCAAAGGAACCGGGGTCGGATTTGTTTGATTCCTATCTGAAAATGACTTCGAACCAGTTTACGTGTTCGAAGAATGAAGATATTTGAAGATGGGGATATCGAGACAAATAATAAAGATGGACTACTAGTTGATTAATTGGGGATAAACTCCCGATACGTTATATTGTAGCACTGCTCTCTTTGTTATGAAAAAACTCAAAACCACAAGGGCTTCTCGCCTAGTAATGGCCTAGGAAAGTGCCTTCGGTTTCGTCCGGTCCTAGAACAAACATGTATGGATGAAGTCTGACCATGTATTCCAAATCATAATGAGTGGTTTCTATAAAAGTTTATCAGTCGGTGGCGGAGATGACACCTTCTCTTAGCTTAACACCCTTTCCCGAGACATATGAGCTTAGAAAGTTATATGTTCGTAGAAATCAGTCGTGTGAATGTGGATCTCAATGTGGCATTCAAAGTGAAAGAAGATGTGCTATGTGAAAAGGTAATCGTAGCCTCGACCCTCATCAACCGGAAATGACCGAAACAGGGATAGATGTAGCAAGGCTAAGTGGGCCATTCGCAAGTAGGGTATGATCATTCCCTTCTAGATATATTTCTTCCCGCTATGACGTTCGGGATGTAAATTAATGTGGATGTATGCGAAGAGAGCTCTCGGATAAAGGTCGGTAACGACTGGGGGATGACATATTCGGTACTATCTAGTTATAGAGATAGGCCGGTCTTGTGTTGGAAGAGGAGCTTTGCGATGGTTCCTCGGGACATCCATCTAGAGGTTTACCCATCGAAAGGTAGTCCCTTCACCTGGTCATTTGTGTGGAAATCCATTCTCCAATAACAGCTTGCGGTTTTGTTTGTAGAACCTAGTATGCTGGAATTTGATAATGGTAACAATTTCGGCTAAGATTAATAAGTTTATTTGAAAATATTTTTAAAGAATGTGATTAAAAATAATATCTCTAAATTTTGTGTAATAAAGAGTTTTGGTTATCATGAGGTAAAAACCCGTTCCGAGTTTATGTGCGGCGTGGTCTTATGAGATACCTTTTTGTTTTCAAAAACATCATACTTTGAGTTCTCACACCAGTCCCATGACTGATTCGGAGTTTGTTTTCCCTTTAAACTCTGGGTGCCCTATTTTTTGGGCAGCCGTGTGGTCAGGATACCTTAGGAGCATTTTGGAGCATGTTGGGGAGCATTTTGGACAAGTCTTTTGGAGCAATGAAGCTGAAGTACCTTGTGTAGTTATCTACCCATTTTCTACTGTGTTATGTAGTATGTATTTCTAGCATATGTACGGATAGATAGTTATAACTATCCCGCTAGATTTGTATTTGACTCTGATCATTATGTGTAATTATAAATGTTGAATTCAATGTGTGATTCTATTATTATGTTGTCTTCTATCTTTATTTTCTTTTACACCCCTGATAATCTGCCTCCCCGGCACTTGGATTTACGGCCAGTGAATACCGTGGATGTATTAGTGTCGATTTTTAAGGGTCAAAGAGATGGGTCGTCACATTTTGTATCAGAGCTGAAGGTTAAGTGAGAACCTTGGCTTTGTTTGGGTATGACTTATTAGAGATAGGGTTAGTAATTCCTAGAATGAGTTTAGTCTGAGAGAGCGCATAATTAAAACTTCTAATTTGAATAAGTATATTCGTACTGCATAGCATTCCCTAAGATATCTCATCTATATGTCCTAATGATCTTTTTCTTACTATAAAAGTATAGTAGAAAATGAGTGGAAGAAGAGTACGAGGTAGGGGAGGAAGTAATGCCACAAATGGTCAAAACTCCCGCAGCTATAGAAGTCGAGGAATTAGTAGATCCGGTATAGCCCTAAATTAACTTTGCAACTTTATGCAAGAACTATACCAGCCTTGGTGGTAAACCTTTCAAAGGAACAGAAACCATCATTGAAGTACAAGCTTGGATCCGCTCGTGAAAGAATTTTCAAAGGACTAAATATTGGAGATGAGCGGAAGAGATTCTTAGCTTCTTGGCAACTATAAGATGGAGCTCTAGTTTGGTGGGACTCTATTACTCAGAATGAGTAAGAGGATGATTTTTCATGGGAACGATTCAAGAAAGTTCTAGAGGAGCAGTATATGCCAGAAGCAGGAAAATCCCGTCTTTACCGAAATTTCATGGATTTTAAACAGGAGGAGGAAATGTCATTTGAGGAGTATGCTAACAAGTTTAACGAATTATCTCGTTTTGGGCCTGGATTGATAGATACACCCCTAAAAAAGAATGAAAAGTTTATTTCTTGAATGAAGAAGCAATACCATGTTAGGATGACCGGGCATGTGAAAGAAGCATTTGTAGACTTAATAGACATGGGATACAAATATAAAGCTTTGGATAAGATAGATCCACCTATAGTACAAGAAAGCAACAACAACAACTGGAAGAAGAGGAAGTTCAATGGCAAGAAGCAATGGCAGGGAAAACCCAAAGGAGGATATCAAGAGAACCACTTTGAAGACATCACTTGTAATAATTGTAAGAAGAAAGGCCATATTGCGAAGAATTGTTGGGGTCCCAAAGCTCAGAGTGTTGCTTCTCCGGTGGCTCGGAATTATCTTTGCTATAATTGTCATAAACCAGGACACCTAATTAAGTATTGTCCCTTTATGAAGGAAGGAGAACAAGCCAAAGTTTACGCTATAAAGGATGAGCCTTCAACCTCCAAAGATGTGAAAGGCAAAGGAGTGTTGGAAGGTAATATTTTTATCAAAGATATTTTAGTTAGAGTATTATTTGATACAGAAGCTTCTCATAGTTTTATTTCTAAAACAACTACAGAAAAATTGGAACTTAAACCTAAAATTATTGACGACCCTATCTGCATAACAAATCCTATAGGAGGTTTCACTAATCTTTGTATGCTCTGTGAAATAGTCTCAATTTCCTATCCTCCCCATCACTTTCCTTTTGATTTTTTCATCTTAGATTTTATTGGATTCGAAATTTTACTTGGTATGGATTGATTAACTAAAAATGAAGCTATTCTAGATTGTCTAAAGAGAATAGTTGTGGTGAAGACAAAGTTAGGGAAACTCATAGAAATACCTTGTGAAAGTCCTAGTCCAAGAAGGGATAGTTTTCTTTATGCTTTAGATACATCCCAGACAGGATTAGAAACAATACCCGTTGTTAAAGAATTTGCAGATGTCTTGGAGGAAGTAAAAACTTTGCCCCCACGCCGAGAAATCGAATTCAATATTGATTTAGTTCCTGGTGCGATGCCAATTAAACAACATGATAGAAGGATGGCTCCGAAAGAAAGGGATGAGTTGAATGACCAAACCCAAGAGTTATTAAAGAAAGGACTGATAAGACCCGGCCGTTCAAGTTGGGGATCAACTGTAGTTTTTGTTGCTAAGTCAGATGGATCTTTGAGATTGCGTGTGGACTATTGAGATCTAAATAAGCAAGCCATTAAGAACAAGTATCCTCTACCCCGAATAGACGACTTGTTTGACCAATTACATGGAGCTCAAGTTTTCTCTAAAATGGACCTAGCTACAGGATTCCATCAGTTAAGGATCGCAGAAGATTGTCTCCATTTAACTGCATTCAAAGGTCCGAATATTTTCTAGGAGTGGTTGGTTATACCTTTTGGGTTGACTAATGCACCTTCTTAATTTGTCGACCTTATGCATAGAGTGTTCAGAGATGTGCTAAACAAATTCGTGTTAGTCTTTATCGATGATATCCTCATCTGTTCAAAGACAGAAGAAGAACACGCAAGGCATCTAGAAGCTGTGTTGGAGATATTGAGAAATAATATGCTAAAGCCAAATTCTCTAAGTGCCATTTTTGGGAGAAGGGGGTAAGATTTCTTGGACATATAATATCAAGGGATGGAATTTCAGTAGATCCGGGGAAAGTTGCAGCTATTCAAGATTGGAAGCAACTGCAAACTCCTAAAGAGGTTCGTAGCTTCTTAGGTTTGGCAGGATATTACAGAAGATTCGTTCAAGACTTCTCTAAAATTGCCTATCACCTAACGAAGTTGACAATGAAGGATGCTAAATTTATCTGGACTCCTAACCGTGAAGAGGCATTCCCAGAACTAAAGAAGAGGTTGACAACCGCTCCAGTTCTAGCAATTATAAATGGAAATAGTGGATTGACCATTTATACAGATGCTTGTGGAGAAGGAGTTGGTGTAGTTTTAATGCAAGATGGGAAGGTGATTGCTTACGCAAGTAGACAGCTGAAGACACATGAGAAGAATTATGCAATACACGACTTAGAATTATTAGCCATTGTGTTCGCTCTGATGATATGGAGACATTATTTGCTGGGTAAGAATCTTTCATAGTTTATTTCGATAAAACTTTGAGTTAACCTTAGTAAATAATCTTCTATCAACTGTAGTGTTTGTTTCTAAGTCAGATGGTTCTTTGAGATTGTGTGTGGACCATCGAGATCTAAATAACCAAGCCATTAAGAACAAGTATCCTCTGCCCCGAATAGACGACTTGTTTGACTTGTTACATGGAGCTCGAGTTTTCTCTAAAATAGACCTAGCTACAGGATTCCATCAGTTAAGGATCACAGAAGATTGCATCCATTTAACTGCATTCAAAGGTCCGAATATTTTCTATGAGTGGTTGGTTATACCTTTTGGGCTGACTAATGCACCCGCTTAGTTTGTCAACCTTATGCATAGAGTGTTTAGAGATGTGCTAAACAAATTCATGCTAGTCTTTATCGA
The DNA here is from genome assembly GCA_030765085.1 of Allium cepa. Taxonomy (NCBI): domain Eukaryota; kingdom Viridiplantae; phylum Streptophyta; class Magnoliopsida; order Asparagales; family Amaryllidaceae; genus Allium; species Allium cepa. The sequence goes on along the minus strand of CM060931.1, from coordinate 463,912,645 downwards.
TGATATCCCCATCTGTTCAAAGACAGAAGAAGAACACGCAAGGCATCTAGAAGCTATATTGGAGATATTGAGAAATAATATGCTAAAAGCCAAATTCTCAAAGTGCCATTTTTGGGAGAAGGGGGTAAGATTTCTTGGACATATAATATCAAGGGATGGAATTTCAGTAGATCCGGGGAAAGTTGCAGCTATTAAAGATTGGAAGTAGCCGCAAACTCCTAAAGAGGTTCGTAGCTTCTTAGGTTTGGCAGGATATTATAGAAGATTCGTTCAAGACTTCTCTAAAATTGCCTATCACCTAACAAAGTTGACAATGAAGGATGCTAAATTTATCTGGACTCCTAAGTGTGAAGTGGCATTCCAAGAACTAAAGAAGAGGTTGACAACCGCTCCAGTTCTAGCAATTATAAATGGAAATAGTAGATTGACCATTTATACAGATGCTTGTGGAGAAGGAGTTGGTGCAGTTTTAATGAAAGATGGGAAGGTGATTGCTTATGCAAGTAGATAGCTGAACACACATGAGAAGAATTATGCAACACACGACTTAGAATTATTAGCCGTTGTGTTCGCTCTGATGATATAGAGACATTATTTGCTGGGTAAGAATCTTTCATAGTTTATTTCGATAAAACTTTGAGTTAACCTTAGTAAATAATATTCTATCTTTTAGGTGAAAAATTCGAACTCCTCACGGACCACAAATCTTTGAAGTATCTTTTCACCCAGAAGGATTTGAACATGAGACAGCAACGCTGGCTAGAATTTCTCGCGTCATATGATCTAGATATTCTATATACACCCGAGAAAGCCAATGTAGTAGCTGATGCATTGAGTAGGAAGTTAGCTACTATTTCTTATTTGGTAGTAACTCTAACTCTTCTGGAAAGAATTGCAAATAAACAGGGAGAAGATAAAGGTTTGAGAAATACATTAAAGTAGCCGAAGGAAGAAATTCAAGCTTTAACATTGATAATCATGGAGTATTGCGGTTAAATGGAAGAATTTATGTTCCAAATGTTGAAAATCATAGGTAAGATTTACTAGCTGAATGCCACACGGCCAAACTTAGCGTTCATCCGGGGATTCATAAGATGTACAAGGACATCAAGTGTACATTTTAGTGGAGAAGCATGAAAAGGGACATATCTATCTATGTCAGCCATTGTGAAAATTGCCAAAGAATCAAAAGTGACCAACAAAGGACGGTAGGATTACTTCAACCTTTGAGATTCCATCTTGAAAGTGGGATCAAATATCCATGGATTTCATTGATGGCTTACCTCGAACAAGGAAAGGAAATGAAGGCATTTGGGTTATCATAGACCGATTAACCAAAAGTGCACACTTTATTCCAGTTAAGCCAACAAGAACTGCAGCAAGTCTTATATATATATGTATGTATATGAAGGAGACTGTTCGATTGCATGGAGTTCCAAGCAGTATAGTAAGCGATCATGATCCAATCTTCACTATCCAGTTTTGGGAAGCACTACAGACAGCTCTGGGAACCAAGTTGAGTATAAATACTGCATATCACCTCCAAATTGATGGACAGACGGAAAGAGTTAACCGTGTTTTGGGAGATCTTTTTAGGGCCTGTATTTCTAGACTTCGGAGGCTCGTGGGAGAATCATTTACATTTAGTAGAATTCTCCTATAATAATAGCTATCAAGCTAGTATCGGCATGGCATCGTATGAAGCTTTGTATAGTCGTCCATGTAAATCGCCAGCATGTTGGATAGAAACTGGAGATCGCTTAGTGCTTGGCCCAGATATGATACGAGAAGCTTCAAAGAAAGTTGATACGATTAGAAAGAAGCTAAAAGAAGCCCAAAGTAGACAAAAGAATTATGCAGACCGAAGGCATAGAAATTTGGAATTCTCAGTTGGAGATTCAGTCCTTTTGAAAGCCTCTCCAATGGAAGGAGTAGTAAGATTTGGAAAAGCTGGAAAGTTAGCACCTCGATATATTGGACCCTTTCCCATTTTCGAACGAATTGGCCCACTAGCTTTTCGAGTACAATTGCCTGAAAGATTGTCTGGTATACAAAATATTTTTCACGTATCACATTTGCGAAAGCATATATATGACCCGGAACAAATCATAGAAACAACTGCTCAGGATGACTTGGAGATGGAACCAAACTTAGAAGTTATTAGAAGACCCGTTCGAATCGTGGATCAAGATGAGAAATGATTAAGAAGGAAGGTTGTAAGGTTGGTAAAAGTTCAGTGGAGCGGGGATGCTGATGATTGCACATGGAAAATAGAAGATAGAATGAGAAAAGTATATCCCGAGTTTAAGATCGATGAGCAGACTTTATCTATCACTTGAGTATACTCACTGCCTGTGGTGTAATCACTTATCATATATATTCCATCTTATTGAATATATATTTCCTTTTGAGCTATTTTTTTCTTATCTAATTTCGAGGACGAAATTCCTTTTAGTAGGGGATAATGTAACGATCCAAAATTTAACCACTTCAAAATATAATATTTAAAGTGATTTTAAATATAAAATATAAATGGTTTTATGATTCAAATAATATTAGATAGGATTTGGAAATACTAATATACATAAAAATTGTAACATTTGCTTATATCGACAAAAGTGACAAAATTCTATTTTAGAAAAGTATGTTTAAATGGTTTAATAAATTATTTTAATTTATTTACGAGTGTTCATATTTTTAAATGACATTATACAAATTTATTTTTAAATTTGGTTTACATAAATAAATAGTTTAATTAAAACGTCAAAATAAGACCGTAAAACATTTTGTCAAAAATCAACTTTTGTTGATTTAAAGTTGTCGCAACGTTGTTGCACCTTTATGTATGAAATTTAATAAATACGATAATATATAAAGACAGTTAACAATTAACTAAACAAGGTTACTTTTAGTAATCACTCTTCGAAAATTCTAGAAAGTAATTAGCAAAAGTAAACTAAAAAAGACAAAACACATGTCACATCAAAAGCGACATAAAGTAAAGAAAAGTGACATAAAGTAAAGAAATGTGACATAAAGTAAAGTAATCGTTCTTATTCTTTACTTAACTCTAAAGTATTTGAATTTTAAAAGTGTGATGTGGTGTGCATGGTAAGTTTTGAATTAAATAAATTTACGTAATTCTTAAGGAAGGTTATTTAAGTAAAAAACACAAATTTATATTTTATTCTCAAATATTTTCTATAAATACATACCCACTTTCCCACTTCCTTTCACACTTTTTCTTCTCAAAATTTCAAGTTTCTTCTCACCTCCTTTAACGGCTTTCAACCGTGACAAAGTTATGCCAAAATATTCCCAAAAATAAATAAAGAAAATATCGAAAAAATACCGTCCGAACCACTTCAAACTCCTCCTCCTTCCTCTCAATGCTCACGCCGCTCTCTTTCCCCATTTGGCCGAGCACTCCTAGCCTTCCACAAGCCAAGCCAAGCCATCTAAGTCGAAGCGTTCAAGGGATTGTAAGATAAAAACGCCAAGTAGCGAAGCTATAGCCGATTTTACGTTCGCCAAAACCTAACAATGTGAGAACTCTAAATTGTTAAGTAGGAAATATTTATTTGCAAGTTATAAATGTTACTTGGATGTTAATAATGATGTTTGATAAGTGTTTGAAAAAGAAAGCAGCCATCTTTAAGTCATTTGCAAAAATTAGTAAGCAAATATGTATATAAATGAGAATTATGTGACATTGTAACAAAAATATTATTAAATTGATATGCAAGTTATATGACATATTAGAATATGTTAAAACGATTATAAATATAATTTGGATGTTTATTAGTTATACATTGATTATATATGTTGAAACAAGTCACGGATTTACACGACGTAAAATCACATGGAAATCACTTTCCAAAAGAAATGAAATGTGATATGGAATCATTTATAACTTGAAAAATATTTGAAAATGCTTTAAAAATGATTCTTAATTGTTTAAAATCGTTTCGACAAAGTTTGGATATGAATGTCAAAATACGCCTAAAATTTGACGCATCGCGTAACGGTAGTTTGTGTTCACGCGTCAAAAGTTCAAACGATCATACGAAGTGGAATAGTTTGGAATTCTTCGAAGTATGAATTTTTCAAATCCTTATATCATATCTTTCGTAAAAAGAAAAAAAAATCAAGATTTCATCTTGTATATTTTGAAATATGATAAAATCAATTTTCAAGGAAAATCCCTTTTTGCACTAAATGACTAAAGTTTGAAATTGATAAAATAATCGTTTTAAAAATATGAAATAAATTCTAAAAATATTTCAGAATGTTTTAAAAGTGATTTAACTTGAAAATATGAATTTCTAAATGATATAAAAGTTGTTTTGAAAAATATAGCTTTTAAAGCCCTTTTTGCAACACTTTCTGCAAATGCTTTTCAATAACTTTCGAAATAAAGTTTGAAACTTAACAATTCTTTCGCAAATCCGCAGTAAATATTTTTAAGTAAATAATAAAGCATTTTAAAATAAATTTGAACAATTTAACATTATTTCAAAGATGGTTAAACAAGAAGTTAAGTGATTCAAAATGGGAAAATGAGTATGCAGAAACGACTAGTACATTTGTCCCGCCTATGAGATCTAAAAGTGGAAACAAGGTGTGTAACTAAGGTTAGAGATGGAGCAACCAGTGTCCTGAACTTACCTGGCCTAAGTTTTCTCTTTTAGACGAAGGGTGGAACATATCGAAAGGAAAGCCTGAATGCTCAATTGGGATTTTATAGAAAAAATCATCTTATACTCATTATTAAAATGCGAAGAGAAACTTGTCCTATTGTGGAATTTAAAAGGTGATCTCACCGTTATTCCACCCATAGCACTTGTTGAATATGGAAGTTGATGTTGGATAAAAGTAGAATGATTTCTATAATCCTATATTTCTCAAAAGATACTCTTTAAAAATGATTTGAGAAATATTCGAAAAGAGGTTTAAATGATTCCATATTCACTAAAAGAATATTTTGAAAATATATATCTCTCGAAGATATTTTGGTAAGGGAAAATGAATGAATCGAAAAACAATCACCTAATTACATCATTTTTATCGTTGATTGGATTTCAAAGGAACCGGGATCGGATTTGGTTGATTCCTATCTGAAAACCACTTTGAACTAGTTAACGTGTTCGAAGAATAAAGATGTTTGAAGATGAAGATATTGAGACAAATAATAACGAGGGACTACTTGTTGATTAATCGGGGATAAACTCCCGATGCACTATATTGTAACAGTGGTCTCTTTATTATGAAAAACCTCAAAACCGCAAGGGCTTCTCACCTAGTAATGGCCTAGGAAAGTGCCTTCGGTTTCATTCGGTCCTGCAACGAACTTGTATGGATGAATGTCTGACCTTGTATTCCAAACCGTAATGAGTGGTTTCTATAAAAGTATATCAGTCGGTGGTGGAGAAGACACCTTCTCTTATCTTAACTCCCTTTCCCGAGAAATACGAGCTCAGGAAGTTATACACTTGTAGAAATCATTCGTGTGAATGTGGAATGGCAATGTGACATTCAAAGTGAAAGAAGATGTATGTGAAAAGATAATCGCAGCCTTGAGCCTCATCAACCAGAAATGACCGAAACAGGGATAGATGCAGCAAGGCTAAGTGGGTCATTCCCAAGTTGGGTATGATCATTCCCTTCTAGATATGTTTCTTCTCGCTATGACGTTCGGGATGTAAATTAATGTGGATGTATGCGAAGAGAGCTCTCGGATAAAGGTCGGTAACGACCAGGAGATGACATATTCGGTACTACCTAGTTATAGAGATAGGCTGGTCTTGTGTTGGTAGAGGAGCTTTGTGATCGTTCCTTGGGACATCCATCTAGAGGTGTACCCATCGGAAGGTAATCCCTTCACCTGGTCATTTGTATGGAAATCCATTCTCCAATAAGAACTTGCGGTTTTGTTTATAGAACCTAGTATGCTGGAATTTAATAATGGTAGCAATTTCGGCTATGATTAACACGTTTATTTGAAAATAGTTTCAAAGAATGTTATTAAAAATAATATCTCTAAATTTTGCGTAATAAAGAGTTTTGGTTATCATAAGGTAAAAATCTGTTCCGTGTTTATGTGCGGCGTGGTCTTATGAGATACCTTTTTGTTTTCAAAAACATCATACTTTGAGTTCTCACACCAGTCTCATGACTGATCCGGAGTTTATTTTTCCCTTTAAACTCTAGATGCCCTATTTTTCGGGCGGCCGTGTAGTCAGGATAGCTTAGCAGCATTTTGGAGCATGTTGGGGAGCATTTTGGACAAGTTTTTTGGAGCTATGAAGCTTTGAAGTACCTTATGTAGTTATTTACCCATTTTCTGCTGTGTTATGTAGTATGTATTTCTAGCATATGTACGGATAGACAATTATAACTATCCCGCCAGATTTGTATTTGACTCCGATCATTATGTATAATTATAAATTTGAATGCGATGTGAGATTCTATTATTCTGTTAACTTCTATCTTTATTTTCTTTCACACCCCTGATAATCTGCCTCCCCGGCACTTGGATTTACGGCAAGTAAATACCGTGGATGTATTAGTGTCGATTTCTAAGGGTCGAGGAGACGGGTCGTCATAGTTTATTTAAAGAAAACTTGAATATTATTAAATGAATATGTTAGAAATATAAAGTTGATTTGATAAAAAGTTAAGTTTTAATAAATGTTGTTTACAAAAAGAAAATTTGGAATATTTTGAAATAATATTTGGAAATGTTGAATATAAAAGTTGGTTGTATTTCATTTGGGTTTTGTAAAAGAAGTTCATTATAAAAAAAAACTTAAACATTTTCTAAAAAAATACTTGAAGAATGATTTATATAAAGAAAACTAGAATATTTTTGCAATAAATATTTGAGAAATGACGTCCTTTAGGAGAATAAATTTTATAAACTTGATTTATTAAAATGTGCCTGATAAATAAAAAGAATTTGAGAGTTTAGTTCCGGATGATTTTGGCCAAGTGATTTTCAAGGTTTAAAGCTTTAATAATAGTATTTGAAAATATTTTCGAGTTCTAAGTAGGCAATTGCTACCACTGGGATCTCGCTATATAATTATATAGATAAAACAAATTTTGATTTGATTCCAAAAGTATGGTTTGATTTACTATAAAGTAAAAGTGTATATTATTATTTCAAATAATTATGGAGAAAGGAAATAATAATTTTATTTAAGATAGTTTGGAGTATGAATGATTTTGGAAAGGGTGATAATAGTTTTCTTAAAGGTGTTTTGGTGTATCAGTATTTTGGAAATAGCTAAGTATAAATATCTTTGAAAGGGAACTTTATAGAGAAATGGGTATTCCTTTGGATTTGGGTTGGGAAACGAGTCCTGATTGTTTTGTGATGATCAGAACAATCTTCTAAGTGAACGATCGGATGTTTTCTTAGGCAAACTATATTGTGCACTTAGTAAATTATTTCTTTGTCATTGTACGGTCAGAACGAGTTCAAATTCGAGTGGATCCAAAGAAAATTGGAATTTGATATGTTTTTGAAATATTTCGCTGAAAATATGTTTATTATATTGTTTTAAATGGGTTTGAAAGAAAGAAGTGATTTTTAGTTAACTAGTTCGAGTGGCTCAAAAATAACTAAAAAAGGGTAAGAGATACATTCAGATGGTAGACATTTCTCTTGAGAATTATCCTTATAGTATGGAATATATAATACTTGGTTGTACCCAGTTCCTTGGTATAATTTTGGAGTTACTCAGGCTATATATGTGTGAGTGTGTGTGTGTGTGTGTTTGTTATGGATTAAAATGTATATAATATCATTTCAAAAGTCTTTGAAATAAATATCCAAGTATTTGACCCTTAAGTTTCCAAAGATATAGGGTGGTACCTCAATGATATTTTCCAATCTTGGAAAAATATCTTAGCATCATACTTTCTCAACCAAATTATACGCAAACTAATCCTAAATACCACAAAATCAAACATAAACAAATTATAGTAAAAATTATAAGCTAACAACTCTAAATCTAGATGGTCGCATCTCATCCCAAGAGTTGCATACTCTTCTATTGGATTCGATACCCTTAAAAAAGAAACAAGGTATGCTGATTTCAGATCCAACTTGTCAACCTAGCAATGAGAAATAAAAGAATTTTATGCATCTATATCAAACATTCTAACTAGTATGCTATGAATTAAAAGCGTACCTTCTATTATAGACTTTCCTTTCACACCCCCAGTCGGTTTGGAAATGATGGTTTTGTAGCAAAAATCTTTCGTTTATCAGCTTTAGCCGGCTCTGGCCGCAGATTCTTATAATGCCTCTCCTAGTCGGAATTGAAACAGTTCACACTTTTCTTTTTCGCAACCTTCTTCCCCTTACTAGTTCAACACTCATGAGAAAAATGTCTTTTGTTATTCCACTTGAAGCAGATAACATCAACTTTCCCTTTCTTTGCAGCTCCACCATTTTAACCTCCTTTCTTGAAGAACTTCCTCTTCTTACTCTTAAAACCTTGAGCCTCCACTGAATTCTCTTTTATAAAAGATGCAAGCATCTCTTAATTTGTTATAGCCATTTACACCATCATATTACTCGGGTCTCGAAGATGTGGCATAGTTGCTTTAGCAATCTCCGGCATCAAGCCCGGGATAAACTTCTTATTTCGCTTAATCACGGTGTCTATGGTAGCATACCCATACCTAAACAGCTCATCAAAATTCATATCATATTTAAACACCGACATTTCCCCTTCCTTCAATTCCATAAATTTCCTAGGCAAAGTTGATTTGGCTACTTTTGATAAGAATCTCTCCTCGAATCTCCTCCGAAATTCATCCCAAGTCAACTCCTCTTCTAGTACTCCAACGGTCACTATGTTCCACCGGTATAAAGCAGCTCCTTGCAACTGCCTTAATGTCAGCTGATCATCATTCAATCCTAGGTCAGCAAAGATTCTTTCATGGTGCAATTGTTAATTCTCCACTTCGATATCATCTTCCATTCGAAGAAAATGATTTCCTCCAGGAATAATATAATCTTGGTTTAGCTTAGCATAGTTAGTCCAAACGGCGCCATGGGATTAACTCATCCTACATGTGTAGCATTTCCTTCAGCTACCCCTATAGCTGCTCCAGCTTGCATCAGGTTGACGAAGAATCGATACATAGTCCCTATATCTACTGTTGGGGTTCCAGAACACACATTAGCGTTTGAGTTTTAATTAGCATTTGCCTGTCGACCTTGGTTCCTTTTGGTATTGGGTCGAACATTTCCATTATTCGTAGTGCTTCCTCACCATGATTCACTTGTTCATTTACTACTTTCATATCTTGCTTTCTCATAATTTGCATATGAGCCTTTATGTGATATAGAAGAACGGTCTAAGAGAGGGGGAGAATATAAATTTATATATAGCAAATACAAATACATTACTATAGCATTATCACATGCCCCAACCTTATTCTCTAATTCATTAGGATTATGTTTTCAAAATTCTTTTAATCTTTTAAGTTTTACATAAACATATGCTCTAATACTAAACTGTAACATCCCCCACTTTAAGGCCCGAGACTAAATGGTACGGGTGCTGCAGTCATCCATAGTACTAATTTCCAGTGACAAAACGCGTCCATGTTAATCATATCGTTAACATCAAAAGCACATGAATATGAAATTTTTTAAACATAATTTAATGGCAAACTTTCACATTTATATTCATTACTTAATGCCATTTGCAATCCCATATTCATAGAAAATATAATTATTATAAAATACTTCAAGAGTGACATATGAAGATGCCCCGTTGGTGGATCAGAGTCTGACACTTGGCAATTATATCACATGCCATTACATCCATACAGACAAAATTAAATAACAGAGTGGATTAGATAAAAACTCTTAAATAGCTAGATTGCCTCCTCCATATCTCCGGAAGCTTATTTGTCTTACTGGAAATTTGGAAACTCTTACTTATGACCTACTCAAATTAGTATCCGAGAGATAAAGGGGAAAAACAAAAACTTTGGGCGAGACAAAAAGTCTAATGTGAATAATCTACCATATTGAATCAAATAGATATCTAATGAGACCACACCATTGAGCGAAATAGGTTTTTCCCTCACTAGTACCTTAACCAATATACTAACCATATACCGTGCTCTTGCATCCACAATAGATAAAATATAATAACATAATCATATGCCAATATGCAATGTGCTTATATCTGACTCACCTGTCAATATAGGGTTATATCAACCCTAAGTTCACTCTTTTTACAAAACAGACTATTTATCTCAATCCATACTTTTTCTAGGGTAACTATGAACCTATTATTTTTCATGGGATGACTAATAACCTGTCTCAGTTTTTAAGGACTGCCTTTCTGGGATCATAGTTTTCAAGGGATTACTATGAACCTATTGAAGTCTCCGATAATATCTTTTAAATCAAAGTTTTCATGATATCACTAGGAACCTATTGGATATCCTGCAATAACACTATTCAAGCCATAATTTTTGTGGGATCACTATGAACCCGTTTGACCCTTTCAAACCATACTTCATATCATAATCTTTTGGTCAGTTTAGGTCATCCTAACTTTTTTGATCTATCTGATTGCTTGGATGCAATTCCACTCACTCTGGAGTTAAATTTGATTATTCTCATTAATACATCAAAGTAGTTTTTTATTCTACCCCTTTTTTAATATCCCAAAATGTACTTACGGGTCATGATGATGTGAGTATGACAATGATAATCATGCTTAATAACTGATCAAATAATAATAAGAACATATAACATCCATCATTCAAATATGTTTAATGGATTGATATCCTATAATTAATTACCTTAAGCACTAACCTCTTTGGTAAGTCATATCAGAACTTGGGCTAAACAACAATATATTCCTTGAAAACATTTATTATTATATGTGATTAATCCCTTTAATTCATATTCAAAACAAGGAAAATATAGTTCCTTACTTTACCAATCTATCGTGCCACTTTATAAACCATTTTAGTACTACCATGTATACATTCTGAAATAATAGGAGGATGTCGTACCTCTCCATTAAAAGTCTTAAGCCATAAATTTGAATACGTTCATCTTGGAAAGCTAGCAGTATTGATATAGCTATCATGGAACGTCTCATCGCTCAATATCAAAGCCTTCAAAATAATTCTGATTTTATAAAATTGAAGGCTATAGTGCCGAATAAATGTTGCCACAACATACAAATTTATAGGTTGCAAAATCTATTGAATATAACCATTTATATATGATATACCTTGAAGCCGACATTGATAACATGAGGCAACAATATAGTAAAACATTGATATTAAATGCTATAAATATAGCGGCTATTGTGCTGTAATTAGGGTTATCAAAACCATGATACAGCGGCGTTATTGCCGTAAAACAATCAATATCGAAAGTAAGGTTGGCGTCATCACCACCTTAAAACCATAGTTATTAAAATAGACTACATGCGACATTATAGAAACGCCGAAAAAACAGCAGAAATTGAGCCGTAAATAGTTTAATACCGAAACTAATGGGTTGTGGCATTACTTAATTGCGGCATCAATTCCATATATTATCAAAATAAGGAAATAAGGGCGGTCGATACAAGATTACCAAGTCGACATTGATAGGATGCTGACATTGATGACTTCAACATGGACCGAATCATTCCATAACTACTCGAGTAGTTATCATATACTTCCCTCCATGATTATCAAGGTGGGAATTGATTTGTGCGACATGGCGATACTGTAATTACCATAAAATCTGTTTCATTTCTATATAAGGAAATCTCTTTTCACCAACTCTTATTCATTGTCAATTTTCTATTGGTTGAAAACATACTTTTCTTAATTCTTTTTAGAAATCTAGTAAAGCTTCTTTTTCTTTCCCCAAACAATCACGTACCCTTTAAATAATTTTAATTATTTAGTACTTATTTTATAAGCTTTTCTAGGTTAATAAATTCATATACAATCTCTTGGAAAAAATCCAAAACATTCACCAAAAACCAAAATTAACATATTCTTTAACATATAAAATTTCAATGCCAAAATCCTTATTTAACTATTTTCAACATTTAAAACTCGAAATAAATGTCCTTTTTCCCTTAGAAAGTTCATAAAATATTCCTATTAATTTGAGAAATTATGAAATTTAAAAACCCATTTTCCAAATTATGTTTTACACAACATATCAAAAAGTCAAATCATTTACAGATCAAAAACGTAGGTTATACCCTTAAAACGTACTAAAATTTTTTCATAAAAATTCCAAGGAATCATTATTCTCCAAATAATATTAAAATCAAACATGGCACATCATAGCATCATCATGAATCAATATCCTTTAAGATTCGAAATCAACAAGTACAAAATTGAGATGGTCTATTATTATTCACCGTAGAGTGGATAATGGAGTTGAGATTTGACTGAGAATGTTTTCCTTAGCTTTGCCTTCTAAATCACCTTTAGATTTCTTCTTCTCTAGCTTGTTAATGATCGGCCTTGTTTTTGGTTCTTACTTAGTGGGTTTCAAAAAAAAAATTAGAATGAATGAGGGGTGTGGGTCATAGGATGACAGGAATATATATCCCTACTTTACACCACTTGTACATTCTTTTATATGTTAAGTTTTAAAACAATCCTAACAATTAATTAGTTAAGGCTCAACCTTGTTATTTGTCAAATATCATCTCCTTTATCTTATTACACATCACATTATTCTATTTAATTTATCTAATTAGATCTCCTGAATAATGCTAATCAAAATTAAGGGTGTTACGCCTTTATAGCACAACCACTATGGTAGAGCCCGATTAACTAAGAGATCTTAGGACAAAGCCTATTACATCTCGAGCCGCCACGTGCATTGTGCAACATGAAACTAGGATGCTCCGCAACAAAGAAATTAGGCTAGTTTGAGTATAATAGGGATAAGCTAGTGGAAAGCACATGGAAAATTGAAGAGAAGATGGTAACTTTCCATTTTGAGCTTTTCATTGTAAACTTTCTCTCTCCAAATTAGGTTTTGGTTGCATCATGGTTGCTAGATTGGATGGTAGGTATTAGTTGCAACACATTTTACTGCCACTTTTGCGCTCATATAGAAAACTTTTTACATGTTTAGGATGTTTACATGCATGACTATATGTCACGACACTTGCATTCACGCTGGCATACATAATTACATTGCACTTTCGGTTGAGAAGATGGTTGTGTAGATAAGTTGATTGTATAACATGGATGCTTAATGCGCATAATGCTATTCGTTCCTTAGGGATTTTAGGGACAAAATCCTTTTTAAGGGAGCAAGAATGTAGCACCCCATAAAAATTAGTAAAAATTAACCAATAAGAGAAGAAGTAATTAATAAAATTAATAATAAAGCTAAAAATGGAAATTTTGCAAATGTGAAAATTAGGCCAACAAGTTGTGCAGTTGCATTCATGGCAAAAATTTTATCGATTTTCATATATAAAATTTTGAAATCAAAGTTTAAACAAAAAGTTATTTAAGTCTAATTTTTTTGGATTAAAATTAATTTAAATATAATTAAATATCAAATAAAGAATTATGCTAAAGTTAGAAATTCAGAAGTTAATAGTAGGTAGACTTGGGGGTTAAGTAAACGTTCAAATAAAAGTTATTGTTATATTAATTTGGAATAGAATAAACAATTAAAAGGCACACAAAAACGATCTCGAAATAGCACTACAGGTCGACCGCTTACCATGGGTCGATTGATCACCAATGATCGACCTCCTAGGTATAAGCAGTCGACCGGTGATCATAGTGGCTGTAGGATTTTTAACGTTGTAAACAGTCCGGATTTTATTGTATTGAACCGAATTAAATCCAACGGTTCTATTTCTTTCTAACCACTGTAAATAAGAGCCTAGCCCCCTCACTTTTATTCACAAATTATTTTAGGTATTAAGCGAAGCTCTGTTGATCTCTTTCTTCAAAGATTCAGAAATTTCTCTAGGGTTTAAGGTAAGAAATTTTAGGAGTTTAGTATTCAATTGCTACTCTCCTCCAATCTCTAAATTTATAAATTTAATTCATATACAATTCCCTTTTTGTATATTTCTAAAGTTAGAGATCTGAAAGAGATTAAAGCGGGCATAAATAAATCCAAGAGGAAGAGCCAAGGACATTTTGTGAGTGAAAATCTGAGCCTTTCTTATTTTATTAATTATATATTATAACTTATATTTGATATATGCCTTAGGAATTTTGTTTACGAAAACATCATCCAAAAACTGCAAAATTCCTTTAAAGAGAAATGTCAATTCTTGAGTTAGAATCTCAAGTATTGTATATTAAAATAGTGGAATTGTGTAGTTATAGTAATTTTAATGTTTTACATTCTATTCCACTTCTTATCTATTTCTTTGGATCTGATCAAGGGTTTTGAAAAGAGATCAGCTAGGAAATTGTTTATAAGATATATTTTCCTTTATTTGTAGTTTGCACTGCCTATTTCCATAATTAAAATAGAAATTCACTTTTTCATTCTTATATGTAGAAGTTGAGTAGAGCGTAAAAGGATTTGAATTGCAAATTCTATTACTGTTGATTCTACTATTCTACTATAAAATAAAGTTGGTATAGATTCCACTTTCATGCAAGTCTGTTGTTGGATTGAGAATAATAGAAATATGGCATATGTTGATACAGAGTTGGACTTGTATAAATGTGAAGTTTTGACATTTAAGCAATTAGTTTAGGGTGCAATCTTCGCATGCTTAGAAATATTTTAGGCACGCGCATATACATACATATATATGTATATGAATATGAATAACATATAATTAATAGCTTACTAACTGCGTAGTAACTAGGCAATTAATTAGTATTAAATCCTCCTTAAGAAAGAAATTGATAGTATGGCAAGAAAAAGGGATTTTTTTATAAGGCCTTTATACGAAATGTGATAAGGGGTATGATAGTATGTTAAATGTGAGTAGGTTATAACTAAGTTATAAGGACGTGAGTCGGTCAAAAGCATATGGAAGTCTGCCCAGCTAATCTAGCAACCGATAATGTGACTTTAGGGCTGACGTGAGACATCACTGATAAAAAGTACCCACGGTAGATTTGAGGTTAGTCCTAAATTCTAAGGTAAACCTTACTAGCTAATCTGGCTACCGGTACATATGAATAGTAGGCCAAATGTGGGACGTCAAGTTTGGGTTTCGGACCATAATATGTTGGACCCGCTCAAGGTTAGATGCAGTAAGCGGCTGATTGAAGGCCCACCACCTTCTTATTTAGGAAGTATTACATGGCGGGTTAGCGGTTAGGCACTGTAGTGGGTATCTTGGAAGGCTCTACTTCAGGTTTGAGGTACTAAATTGCGATTATAAGGTCCGCCTTTTCCATGAACAAGTATTAAGTGGCATGATGAGATTCTATGCAATGTCATATAGATAATATCGAAGAGGAGTCGCCTTAGAATAGGTAGCAAATGTCGGGAACCTGCCTAAAAAAAGGTATTAAATGGTCAAAGTCTGCCTAGTTACCATGGAAAAGGTATTAAGTGACCTGGGTACTATCTTTTACATTGTTAGGACATTATTAAAGGTAGATGTGTGGTACTAGGAATGACCTTTCCCTTATAGTTGAAGATGGGTTAGTAAGTTAGATTGGAAAGAGTGTAGGTTATAGAGTTGGACTGGCAGTTGAAAATATTTACATAGAATATAGCTAAGACACGTAAGACATATTCTTATTTAAATTATTCTACCCACTACTATTGTAGAAATGCTCGAGTTTTTTATTCCCCAAACATTATTGTTCTGACTCCCTCCTTATTACAACACTGGTTAGCGAAGATGATGTAGTTTCCAGAGATGGTGGTGGAGACGGAAACTTGTGGCAATTATTTATAAATCTATTTGTGTTGTCTTTATTTATGATGTACCCATTTATATATGATGTTGTATTTTAGATATTTTACTATGGACATTTGGCGTTGTTATATAATATTGTGTTGTATTTTTCTGACAATTGAATTTTAAACAAAATGGGTACTATTTCTGATATTATATTTTATCCTTCCGCTGGGATGTTCTAAATGTGCAGATAGATAAATCTATGTATTGGTACTTGTATAAATTTTATGAACTAATATCCAGCATTGAAATGGGTCTAAAGTTCGACGAGCTTTTTCTAGGACGAAAATTAGGCATATGTCGGGGCGGGTTGTTACAACGACACTCACATGTGCTTATAATATGTGTGATTTGGTCCTCCGGTTCCGGTGATGAATGGAGTTGAGTTGACCTCTCCCTCTAGGGCAAAGAACTTCTTTTGCTTCCTCTATGATTACTTGTTCTCCAATCTCGACTCCGATCTTAGCTTTAGGATCGTCCGCGATGGCAAGTTTGCCTTCCATCAACTGACACTTCTATTAAGAGTGGAGAGCTCGCCTAAACTGGAATGTTTAGGCATTGCTGGTCTTGTCCACCGCCTCCACTAGTTGGTTTGTTGCCGAACCAGCCCAGGAGTGCGACTTGGGCTAGATCCTTGGTTGATCTGCTTCCTTGGCATTCTCTTGTCCTACTACTCAATTTTCTTGATTAGATCCACTACCACAGTATGACCTCCTTCTCCTTCTGGATCTTCTAGACTAGGATCACCCTCTTACTTCAGTGTTGTATGCGACTAGTTGTGACTGTCCAAAGCATGTCATGATTTGTCCCATAATTTCTTACTACTGGGCAGCGAAACGCGTGTTAAGTTCCACTACAACTCTTCCAAGTTGCCTCTGGTGACAATGTACAGTCTTGAAGTACCGGTGAATACTCGTCTTGATTGGTAGCTTTTTGATTAGCGTTTCCACTGGTAGCACCAACCTTGCTCTTAGATTTAGGGGACATGTTGATAATCAGGACCTTAGTGAAAGCACTAAAAATGTTTGCGCAAAAAGTGGCCAAACACCTCCAATCGAATTTATAATGCTAAAGAAAATAGGAAGAAAATGCTAGAAAAGTAAAGTACACAAAGATTTATAGTGGTTCAGCCATAATGGGCATACATCCACTATTCTATTTTTGTTTGCTTTTTTATATTTCAACTTTCACATGGATTCGGATGAAAAGTACCATGGATTACTATCAAATTATGTAGGTCTTAGGCTCAGTTCGGCTGTTTCTATATGACGGAGTCTGGCGGCTCCAAAAAATTGTCCAATGGCCACTCTAAGCTTGAATATTTATTAGAGTGAAGTGGAAGGGAGGTCATCCCGTTAAATCAGGTAGTTTTGTCTTAAAACATGCTCGATTTAGTTATTTTAATATATAGAAAATATGATCCTGAATTTCTTTATATTCATGTATTTCTTTCCTTAACTAGATGGTTTGGTTTGACGTTGAAGATGTGCTTGGTGGTGTCTTGTTCGGGCACAAGAAGGAAGCATGGTGGTGGATTGGATGTGAATCAAGTCTCGCTATATCATCTTCACCAGATAAGAATTCCTTTATGGAGTACCTCCTACTAAACCAGAAATTTTGTTTGAGGATGAGATTACTGGGAAGGAATTCCTATCCAGTATATCTATCATCGGACCAAGCAAGGACTTTGGTTACCGAACCAAGCGAGGATTGGTGGAACTACTGAACAAGCAAACCAAGTGAGGTTAATATGTTTTCATCTTGCTTCACCCGTCCACTCTATTAACTTAGCTTTTAGGGTGATTTGTCTCTCCTACCAGGGCTAAGATAGTAGATCGTATCCTTTATAATTCCAATACTATATTCATTTTATTCCTGGCTTAGCTTGCATCACTTAACTTCTTGAGTGTAATTGGCCACAACACTAAGTACCATATACTATCATAGTTATGTCTGATTTCAATATATATAATAAAAAGTAAGTTTCATCGATATTTTCATCTTCAACATCTTACACCGGCACATCTTCATACTCCATCCACCTATCAATGATAGATACAAAGAAAAATATGGAAAGAGATCAAACATATGTTTGGGTGAGTGAAAAAATTCTAATTAACATATACTAAAAATATACTTAAAACATCTTTATATCAGACACATACGTAAACCTACCTTGACCTGTGTAACCTTCAAATAAAAAGTCAAACCGATATAACATATATATGATTGACTAATTTACAATATACAACAATGACATGTAAGACAATATCTGATGCTCACTATTCGTTCAAGTGTTGGGCATTAGTTTGCAGCCTCGCAAGTAGATTTGTTGAAGGTTGCATATGCCTGCACACGATCATTTTCACTCACAATCCACGTACTAGATACGTATGACTCATGATGACATGGTAATACCATAGGGGAAACTACTGTTGAACACCATATAATATGGTCATCGAATAACAATCATTTCATCCATACATCAAAATCATACATCTCTTTCCATACCAAAGTCATGGGTAGTCATTTGTTTCTAATATAAATCGAGATATGAACTTGATCTTGATATGGATGCCCCATTTGATTTGGTCTTACCTGGTTCCAGGTTCATTATGGCCTAGGCTACAACCACCGATCGACCACTATGAATCCTAGTGGTCGACCACTGGATGTGCATTTCTAAAAGCACAATAGTTAGCATTTCGATTTTTGATCCTGACTTTTTCTTTTTTTTCCGTAGTTTTTTTTATTTAATCTACTATTATTCATTTCAACATGTTACCATAACTTTTCATATCCATTTTAACATCATATTAAGTTTAAATATCATTCATTTTATCATATATGGTTTATATAATCATTTCTTTCATTAACTAAACATTTTCACTAGCTATGATGGCACATTCTTCCCTATTCCTCCCCTTCCATCCTTCGAACCTCCCCCCTTCATCACCTCCTCTTAAACCTCCTTCATCATCTCCACTTCTCTACCCATCCTCCTCCATCTTTTCTCATCTATCACCCATAAGTTTGGATCCTTCTTCCCCTCTGACCCTATGTTGTCTGATGTAAATGCACATAGTCTAACTAGTCAGGAAGCTTAGGCCGGTAAGTTTCTTAGGGATGGTTGTTCCTATATGGAGGTAATAAGCATCTATGATATGGCACATGCCGCATCCTTACCTCAGAGCCAATAGTCATTATCTTCCACGCAAGCACGTGGCTTTATGTCGCCATTCCAATTAAATTTCAAAACTATATACCATCTCAATTTGAAAAATTGTTGTTGGAACAATGCCCATGGGATACATGGCTAGAGATTTCAGAAATTCAAGTGTGCTTTTTGTAGCCGTTATGTCACTTCTTGTCCAAGCTTAATTCATATGCACAAGACAAGAATTTACTCTGCTACAAAACCCCTTTCTAACACTGACTCCTTGAACTTTCCCCAAACAAAATATAAGGGAAATTTTTCCAAATAATCACTCCTGGCCCCAACCCTACTTATTTTAACACTACTCTACCCTAAGTCATTGCATGAACCTAATTAACTCCCCTCCCCTACCTAACCCTCAACCTCTAAAATGTTCTCAATAAATGAACTCTTCCAAACTGCAATCTTTATTGTTTTCGCTGGTTTCTGGACTAACAAGTCCACTAAGCATTGCCTCCAAATTGTTTTGTATCGTAGCAACTAGGACATTGCCCTTTCCTAGTCTTTGTTGTTGTCGCTAGCTCTCTTCGGTTCCTTTTAAAAGATTCTTGCCTGATTTCTTTTGCAATGCCTCTAACAAGAATATCAAAATGCGCAATGCATTCTCCCCGGATCTTCATAGCCTTCAATTCAATCGTGATGTCATTGGAAATGTTCTTCACCAGCTTCAAGCCCTCATTTCCTAAGTTATCATTTTTCCTAATCCCTGCATTAATATTCTTTCTTAGTGCATAAATCATGTTTTAATCTCTATTTATTTTGGAAATGACTATAGTTGATGTCCCATATAATTAATACCATTATTAATGTATTAAATCTTCTTAAACAATCTCCAATATCATCATTTATTTCACAAAAACCCTCTAATTTACAATGAAATTCAATTATATACCACACATAGAAATATATATATATATATATATGTATGTATGTATGTATATTAGCCAAACTTATAATTAAATACCATTTTAATAGTAATTTATCGCTACCAAATTCAGAATTATCCCTAGGCTTAGACAAAAAACCATATAATAAAAGTACAATTAGATTATAAGTAAAAGAGATAGATTCCACTCACATAGAATAGATCGAAGACTCTAAATAACAATCCACCAAACTCCTCTGCATTCCTAAGTAGAGGAACACTTAGTCTCCTAAATTGAAATCGAGATTGATACATACATACATACACACGCATGCACGCGCACACACACACACACACACACACACACACACACATATATATATCTGTGTGTGTAGCTCTCATCTTGCTCATCATTTCAGTATAAAATTTATATGATTCAATAAATAATTAATGGAGAAATGGTTATTTAAAGTTTACTATAGAGAGGAGAAAATAGGGAAGAAGAAGAGAAAGATTGATTTGATTTATATGTATGTTTATCTCATATCTAAAACTGAGATGGGAATGTCCATTCAAATTATAGGCCTTAGATCCGTTTCAGCCTGCTATGAACCGGTACCTTAAACCATCCATATCTCCTTCATATGAGCTCCGACTCATAAATTCCTATAGAAAAAATCAAACAAAGGAAATAAAAACTACGCAGTGATGTAATTCTAGTTATTCGATTCTATTGTCTGTAAAATTATAATTTTCTCAAATACCTTTTAATTATCAATATTTCTAGGGTATTGCATGCCATGGAACGCAAATGTTGAGTTGTGTTTTGAGATGTAGGGATTATGTGCATTCAAGTTCATTTTGTGGATCTGCGTGATGCTCGTTGGCATGGAGTGACTAAGCAACAATGTGATGAATTCAAAGATAGTACTCCAGGTCTCAAAAAATATGCGATGGATACAAATTGATATAAAGACAATTGTGACATTTCAAAATGCTGTTCATTTCATATGGTGATTTCATAGATTCGTCTGGTGGCGTCGAGATGAGATGGCTGGAGTATTACGATATATGACCTTATACAATGTTGAAGCAAGGTTGTCTCAATTGCTCATGTTAGACGGCATCAATTCAGAGATAGAAGACAATTTTTTTGGTAGAAAAAGCAATAGACCCTGGTCTCCTTTATATCAAGAAGTATTGGCCTTGGGTTACTTGTCCTAGGTCCTCTAAATAAAAAATGGTTGCATTTACTCGGATTCCTCTCAATAAACATTAAGGACCTTAGATAAGGGCCCAATGGCATAGCCTATGCCAGATTGCCCCACCAAGGACTAGTCTAGCCAATATTTACATATTCGCTTCGAGTGGTTTTTCTCTCGAAGGCAAGGGGCACCATTGTTTCTAGGCTCTGGATGGTGGTCCATAAAAGTGTCATTATCAACAGAAAGCCAAAATGTCTCATAAGCAACTCCACCCTACCCCCTCTAAAGATGATAGGGCCATAATAGGAAAGCCTTGCCTCCGACATTCCCATTCGAGCCTTTCATCTTTCCTTGCTCGTCTCTAACTTGGTCATCCAAAACTACCCCATCTATCATTTTTTGTTGTGACTTGATAGGCTCCGAACAAAAGCATCTAGTCATCCCTACATAAAGAAACGATAAACCGTAATGATCGGCATAAACGACATTGTCCATCTAATAAAAGTGTCATTGTGCACCAATAATCTTCTGCATTTGGTAGTCCATATAGAAATGATGCCGTTGTTCCCTAGTAGCTCTTCATCACTATGCCGCCTTTATGACACAAGCATGCCATGGCATTGCTCATAATCCGGCCTTCAACTTAGCCATTCTCTCCATCTAATATCCTAGCTGGTCAACATCTAAGTTGTATATTATTATCAACTACTACAAGGAAACCCAAGGTCTAAACTTCAATCTTAACCCTTAGGGCTTGATTTCAATAGTTAGAAATAAATATTCACATGCAATTGTACATGGATCAAAATTATCATTTTTCCATGCAATATTTCCTCAAGAATCTTGTGGAAAATCTCTTATAATCAAAGATACATAACAATAAATTTAGCCACTATAGTGGATGTAGATATTCATCAAAGTCGAACCACTATAGACCATGTATTATTTATGTTTCTTGCAATGTAGCTCATAACCCTTCATTTTTCATTTACTAAATATAAAATTAGCGAAATACCTTTTCTAATATCCACTTCTAATCATACTTTCGATGTTCGCTAGAAATCTAGTCAATACTTTAGCGCTAGAAGGATGGCCTGCTCAAATGGCTCTCAACTTTCATCACTTTTTGCTTTTAAAAAAGAACCCGGCTCTATTAAAAAATCACCATGTAGATAAATGATATAAATGAGGCTGATAAATCTAACGATCATAACACCATTGGCGACACATGAGCTAGCGCCATCGGTCTCGTACTTTGCTTTAGCAATTATACATGGTTCAACTTGTTTAATGAGTCCACCAGCATCAGGTAGATGTCCCGTGACTGGAATAAAATCATGGTTAGGATGTACGGCCTAGAAACTATAAACTATGATCTGAGAATCCTATCTGCAACAAACTGAATCCCATCCATCCTATTGTTCCCAGCATCTTCGGCATCATGCAAGACACCTAAGAGAATGTCCTGCTGGAGACCCCCGTTGAGGTCGCTCCAGCCCGTAAATAGGACATACATGCTTTGCATGACCAAGACTTCGCTCATGACATCCCCATGCCTGAACATACCCTATCCCAAGGGGCTTATGCTGCTTGTCACTCTTCCTCCACTTAAAGATTTTCTTCCTTCGACCGCCATCGGGCGATGAACGAGGATCAAGATTCGCATTTTGATCGCCTGAATGGTGGTGGATAAGAAAGAAACCACAAACATCCAGAATTTTCAATCCACTCCTTTCCATAGTGAGAAATCCCTAGACCTTTCACTCATAAAAGATAAGGCCAATATTCCAGGTCTCCTTTTATGAACAGGAATGAGAGCTAACCTAAACCCATCTGCCATCCCCGCAAATCATCGCATACCAACACCATAGATCCACCTCTCATGCAAAACACCAAAGTATTCCTTCCACGGCTAGGTCCTTGCACTGTCTAAAATAAGTGGAGATGGACCTCAAGGAGGAATGGCTTCACTTTGACATCACACACTTAGAATCCTGACCAAAATCACGACGGCGAGGGGTTGTCCGATGACGAGGATTGTAACATCCCTTATCTAGAGGTCCAAAGCTAAATGTTACAGATGCTGCAACATCTATAGTATAAACTTTCGACGAATAAATACGGCTATGTTAATGGTATCTATAATATGGGAAGCACTCGAATATGAAACTAAAAACAGATTTCAAAACAACATTTTTTCTTTTCATTTCAAAACAGATGTTCCATATCAAAATTACATAATCCCAAACGTTACCCAGGTAATGATAAAACATACTTATTATAAAACAAGCCAAAAGCGGCATATGAAGTGATGCCCCATTGGATGATTAGAGTCGTATATTCATAATTAATTTATACATACATAGTGGAAATAAATAACAAAACGAAGAAATGCAGCTCCTAAATTGCTATCCGTCGGCCTCTTCCTCTCCTTCGGTAGCTTTATTCATCATCCTACTAAACCTGAATGAACCTCAACCCTCAGCTTACACAAATCAATTTGGAGCAACCGAGAGTTTAATGCGAAATCAAAAGCTTCGAGTCAAACATAAAGCCTAGTGTGAATAATACTATACATCCCAGTTATTAACGTTAAGTGAGACCACACCGCTTAGCGGAACGGGTTTTCCCTCACTAGCATCCTTTTAAAACATATCTTTTGCAAACCTTTGTCCTGCACCCAAAATTGGTTAAAGCTGTAAAGCATCATTATATTATGTAAACATACATATCAGGTAACAGATGGACTATCTGTTCGATCATTATAGTTTTGTTTGGCTTACTATTAACCTTTGGCTGACTTGGGCCTACCAGAAAAAATAACATAATTTATCTAACATCTATTAGACACCTCTTCTGGACGGTCTATCCTTAATTGTCTATTAAATAATTCTGTTCTGGACGGTCTATCCCTAACTTAACATCTCCCAGGGTCATCAGATCCTAATGGTTTTTCGGGCTCACCAATAACCTATTTTTATACAAACATATATTCCCTTCTGTGTGTAATCATAATTTTAGTTTTACCAGTGATAAATCTTTATCCGCTGGAATTTTGGACTAAATTAGCTGGGGCCAATAGCTAATTTATAGGGCATGACGCTATATCAGTCCCATTTGGTATTGTAATATCTGAGTCATTTTCTCTTAGGGATAACTTAAATTTTCCTTGAAAAACTCTTTCAAATTTGATTTAAATCTTTAAATCATACTTACACAAGGAAAATACATATTCTCTATGCTATACTCAAAATCACTTTGCCATGTTACGTATATATATTTTACACTCAACCCTTGTTGATGAAGACATTTACCCCTTTCAAAACCATTAAACCCTGTCTTTCGAAAAACACTAGAAAATCCCATCTTTTATTTTCTCCGAAATCTTTGAAATAATAAATATCCCTCTTTAAAACCTTTAAACGTTGGCTTTCAAGAACATTGGAATAACCCTTCCTTTCTTTTCATCGAAAGCTTCGAAAATAAAGGAAAACTGTCCCTTTCAACCCCTTCGAAACCCTTAGGGAACTTACTCTTCAATGCCATTCATTAAAACTCTTTCGAAAGTAATGAAATTATAAACCTTTCGAAAGCCTTTAGGTTCAATTTAAAACGTATGGAAACCTTTCTAAACCATTCAAAATTTACTGCTTCGAAACCTTTAAAAGCTATCTCGGTCGAAACCTTTTATGCCTTCAAGTAGAGCAAAAGGATATGAAGCCCATTGAAGTCGAAAGCACTTCTTTCGAAACCAATAAAACAATTTTTTTCAAAACCATTCGAGTTACACTTCAATTATAGAAAAAGGGTCTTTAAAACATTTTAGTCGAAAACCTCTATTTCGAAACCATTTTCCAAATAAAGAAGTGATGGTGTCAATACCATCCCTTCGAAAGCATTGGAAAAGTTGTCAAGTAAATAAAAACAAAGTATTCCTTGTGAAAGCATTGCGGTCGAAAGGTAGAAAGCAGAAACTAAAAAGATTTTGACTTTGTCGAAAGCAAATATTTAAAACTAGAGTGCAACCCAATTGAAACCACCTCTTTTAAATCCATCGACCGAGTCGAAATCCCACCGAGTCGAAAGCCACTTAGTCGAAAGCATGCAGGCATATTTTAATCTAAAAATAAATTGACATTTCGACCTCTTCGGAACCTATGGTTTCGACCTAATACCTTTCGCCTTCTATCCAGTTCACTACAAACCAATTTCTTGATACTAGGCACATTGATTTCGATGGAGATAGATGCGGATGGACTTGGTCGAAACCAACTGAGGCAGAAACAAGTGTCGAAAGCAAGGAAATGGTTTAGAAGCCAGAAATAAATAGTTCTTTTCAGCTAACCTGCTTTACGTGTAAAATTTTGATTGGTTGCTTCTTTTCTTTACCATTAAAAATTGCTTCACATTTCAAAGCTGAATATTTAATATAAATTATTTGCAAAATACTCCTTCTAAATTAAATATATAAAACATTTAAGTCTCATACCTTAAATAATTTTGTATACTCATCAATACACTTAGGAAAATTCTATAAAAATTCCATAAAATCCATTTCATTATGTTTTCTAACATACATAAATTTTAGACCCAAATAATTATTTATCTTGCTGTAAATAATTTATAACCAAATAAATCATTTTGGTTTACCCTTAAATATGAAAAATATAAGAAAAATGGGATGTAGTAACCATTCACCTTAGCTTTGTGATTAAAGATATGATATTTGATGTTGAACAAATTGACTCACTTCTTCTCGAAATCCTAGCTTTTATCCTTTCTTGAGAATATTGAAAATGGTGGTCAGCCATAGGGTGTTTTTTCTTAAAAAATGAAATGAACATGTGCTTGTTTTCCTAAGGGTTTAGGGTATAAGTTCATCTTATTTCCTATTTTTCCCTTCCTTTTTTCCTAGCATATCTTATTCATGTTATCTCGTTTTGAATTACACATTAACGAGGCATGGCTACCCTTAATTTTAATCAAATCTCAATTTATTAATCATGTTACATTATTTTATTTTATTTAGCATATTAAATATTCTAGATAATTTTACTAAAAATATGGGGTGTTACAAGAACATAGAGCCTTTTCCAGAGGAAATATTAGAAACTTTTATGCCATGGAGGTATGCATTGCCTCCTATTAAGAAACATGATGGAAATTCAAATACTTTGGCTTTTAACTCTATAACCCGGGTTGGTCAGCTCTCCAACAATGCAAAATGCCTCTTCCTTCCCTTAACCTTAACTGGATTAGCCTCCCATTGGTTCTTACATCTGAAAGCGGGTAGTACTACTCTTGGACCCAGTTATGCACTTGTTTCGAAATCAGATCTTTATCTCATGAACTAGATTCATGATGGTTAGTGAACTATGCAACATATGACAAGTACTGACTGGTCACTTCACTCCTACATCAACCACTTCAACAAGAAGTCAATCTACCGAAGAGGATAAGCCTAGTGGTCACATTTTGCTTTGGGGTAAGGCACTGGTCTAGAATGTGGAAAGAACTACAACAGTAACTCACCTCATCCTTAATTGACTTCTTACAAAGAGCCAACGACATCATGCATGTAGAAGTGTTCGATTTATCAAACAATAATAATAAGGGCAAGTATGGCAATAAGTTAACTTGGGAGAGGAAGGACTTCATAGGAGGAATAACTGTCTAGAGCATAGTAGAAATACCCCAAAGACGACTCTCAATTCAAACCCAGATATGCTAAATATGCCTTACTAACTCGTGATATGGAAACCATATATCTCATCTCAAGAGATAATAACTCATACCAATGCACTCCCCTAGCTTAGTGAGGGTGAAAGGATGAGACCTACGACAAAGAGAAATATTGCTAATTCCGCCAAGTTAATGGTTACTCCACCAATGAGTGTCACCAATTAAACGATGAGATAGAGCAGTTATCCTGCAAAGGAGTACTTGTGTAATGTGTAAGGCACAAGTTTAGAAAAGAAACAAACATCAAAATCCTCCCGCCCTACTTTAGTAGGCAAATGGAAACAATGTGGTCATGATCACTACTAAAATCCAACCACATGAGGCTGGAAGTAGTTGCGGTATCCAATCCCAATAATGAATAAATGCTGCCCCAACAAATCAAGTATATTCAGTAGAGCTTCAGGCCCCAAAAGTTTTCAGGGTAAAAGAAGATGAGGTAGATACCACCTTCTTGGTTAAGAATATGAGAGGTGTCGCATATCCCTACAATGACTCATGATCATCTCAATTAATATTGCTAGCACTAAAGTGCATTAAGTTTCCATTAGGAAGGAAGCTCGGTTAATGCCATATTAAAGATTGTGTTCAATAAGACAAGACGAAACTCCCATCGTCCAGCCTACTCCTTGTGCTTTCCCTATTTATTTCTTTGGTGGTGTCAAGATCGTTATCCCTTGGGCTCGAGTTCACATAGGTTGCCTTCGGCAAGGAACCCTGCTCTACCAAGATACTTGTACTTGTGGACTTCCTGTTTTCTTATAATATCCTATAAGTAGATCGACACTGGATATATTAGATGCTATCATAACTTATTAACAGCCCACTATGAAATTCCTTATCAAGAGAGGTATTGGTTGCCTCCGTAGCAATCAAAAAACTACGAGGGATTACTTCAAAACCTCCCTACAATAGGATAAGAAATGAGTACTTTTTCTTCCAAAAAAGGTGCTAAAGCACATCAAAGGTCAACTCCAAAGTGCAAGTGCTGCACAATCTTCCACTCATTCCTAGGCGTCAATAATAGGGAAACTTCCGAGAGAGTGCGCTAGCCCGGCGTGGTTCCTTCTCATCCCAGAGCCCTCATCTAAGTAGTAGCAGATGCATCTTCCCTTGCCCTTAAGAGAATGCATGAGCCATACAATGTTGCTGTACGTGCTCAGGGTAGGGGAATAACGATAGCTCTCTCTGAAAAGACCAAACAAGACCCGAGAACTCATATCCACATGGAATGAACAATCCCATCCCTATTTGCAAGCAGGAACAATTTGTGATGTCCCGGAAATTTGGGCAATATTTATTTAATAATTTCATTTATAATTAGTTTAAAATGTGAAATACTGATTTAATAATCCAATTCAAACATAATTTTCTTTTGAAGATTTATAATTATTTAGTTTGGATAAATGATATTCTTTTGAAAATTATAATAATGATTGAATTTGAGAATCTTATTGTTTTTAAATGTTAAAATATTTTAAATGATAAAATTTCTTTCTAAATTGATTTAAAAATATTTTATTTATAATGTATATATGTGTATACATTGTAGATAGGTGTTTTGAATTTAATTTTAAATTTAATAAAAGATCTTTTCAAATTTATAATATATATATAGGTGTATAATTTATGGATTGATTAAACTAAAATGAAAATAGTATTGAACTTTTCATAAGTCAATTTATAAATCTATCTTGTTAGTTTTAGAAAAGAAATTATAGTAAATATTTTGTTATAAATATAATAGTTAAGAATTGTATTTTTATAATAAAGTTTATTTTGTTTTAAATTTTGTTTTGAAATAAATTTGGTTTATTTATATTTAGAGAATAAATGTAAATAAACATATATAAACATCTTAAAAATAAAATTAGAAATGATTTTATCTCTAATTAAAACAATTGTAAAACAAAGAAGTTTATTTTATATCTAAAATCTTACATGTGTTTAACATTCATGTTTTAAATTTGACACATGTAATTAATCTTCATAGCTAATTAACAAGTGGCATTCTAAAACCTATTTGAATTTATTATGTTAGATAAAACTTAAACATATCTTTTGTTTCAAACCCTTATCTTCTCTAATGTATCTAAATTAAGTTTTGAGAAAGCTGAAAATCATTTTCATTCTAAATCCCACAACCTAAATTCAGATCTGAGAAACTGAAATTCCAATTTACTCTAAAAATTCCACAACCCAACCTACACTCTGCAAATCAAAGTTTTGAAACCTGCAATAAGAAAATCCAAATCTGGAAATTCTGTAACTTGTGAAACAAAAGCCTTCAACCTGTGAATTCAAATCTGCAAGCAAACCAAATTCTTCAATCTGTAAAAATCAACACAAGCAAGTTGAAATGGGAAGCATGCAGTTCCAAAGCCTGAAGCATCATGGCATCATCTAGTGCAAATTCAAATAGGACTGCAAGCATCAAGCTAACACCATCTCCAACTTACATGCAAGCAGATTCAAGCATGCAACAAAATCCAGGGTGCAGGGAAATGAATGGCAGATGTAATGCTTTCTGCTTTCCAAATTTAAGTGAGTAAATTTCTGTTTTAAAAACAGTTTCTTTCTTTTTAAAATTAAGTTAATAAGGTTTCAGAAAATCAAGTTAAATTCAAAATGTTTTTCAATTAAGAAAAATCAAACAGTGGTAAATTTAAAAGATAAGAACTGCTCTGTTCTTTCTTTAGTAAGCAACATCACTATGTATAGGTTGTTTAAAAATTTATATGTGCATGTGTTTGAGTATATTCTTGACTGTTGTGTGATTATGCTTAAGTACTGATAACTTTTAATATGCTTGTTGACTGTTGATGTTGTTATGTTCTCTGTTTTCTTGAATATGCATACAGATATGTGCAGATCTTCCAACTGCACTATTTCTGTTTTTAATTAGGATTTTTATACAAATTCATTTCCTGATGTTTGAACCTTAGTAATAAATTATTATGTAACTAAATTTGAGATGTGTAGCATAGTTTCAGGTTTATAAAAATTTTATAAAAAAAAAATATATAAAATCTGCTACTGTTAAAAATAAGTAACAAAAGAAATAGTTCAAGAAGTAAGTTATCAAACATCTTAAAATTTATTCAAAACAGGTTTAAAAACTTCAATGCATGTTTCAAAAAAAAAATGATAATTAAAAAAATGCATCAAGTTTAAAAAAAAAAAAAAGCTTCTGAGAAGTAGTAATTGAGTTTGTGCAGTATTTTGGAAATTTGGGAATATCAAACCATTTAGTAAATTGTGGAATCTGAATTTTCTTCCTGGAGGTTGAAATGTTAATGGAGAGAGTGGGAAGATAAGGGGAAGATGGTCATTTACAGGTTTGTTAAGTATCTGGTGAAGAGTTGACAGGTTAGCTGGTTAGGGTGAGTTCTTCAGGTTTGTTGTTTTTGCTTGAATCAAATTTCAAGCTGCAGAGTTTTATGCTGGTGATTGTTATCAAGTTGAAGTAGTGGATGGCTTCTTGGAGTGGAGGGTGGAGTTGGAGGTCATGAAGTGGCCAGAGATGAGACCATAAGATGGTTAGAGTGGAGTGTAAGAGGATTGACAGGTTTGGTCTCTGGTGAGAATTTGGTGGTGCAGGGATTGAGTTACTCGAAGATGATTCTGTGTAATCTCTGTTGTGACTCGAAGATAGGAAACATTTGACCCGAAGTAAATTGTGATAGTCTCGGGTTAGTTGTGCAGGTGATAACCTGTGCTGTGTTTTTTTTTTAAATCTGGAAAAAAATTTCAATGTTTAAAGCATTGATTAAATTCAAGTTTAAGTTGAATTGAATTCAAGTAAGTATATGGATGTAAAAGAGTTTAAATGATGAATTTGAATTTAAGTTAGTTTTAAATTTAAATTTGGAAATAGTGTAAATTTAGTTTCAGGATTCTTTGAATCTAATTTTTACCTAAAAACAGTTTTGTTCTTTTAAAAATTTAAAGGTGGATTCAATATTTAAAACAAAATTCAAATTTAGGTTTGAATTGGAATTGAGTTTAAATTCAAATATGGAAACAGTGCAAGTGTAGTTTTCAGGTTTTAAATCCAGATTTTTATTAAAAACAGTTTTGTTTCTTTTTAATTTTTTTTAAAAGGAATTCAATGTTTAAAATTTAGATTCAAATTCAGGTTTGAATTTGAATTAAATTCAGGAATACTTTGAATTCAAAATGAAACATTTGAATGATAAGCAAGATTTAAAATTGGGTTAGAAATCAAATTCAAATATGATTTCAGTTTTTACTTTGAATCCTGTTTGAATTCAAATCAAGTTGAAATTTTTAAATATTGGACAAAGATGTTATTAAGTAGAATTTAAATTTGAATCTGATTTCAAATTAAGGTTTAGATTTAAAAGAATTCTTTCTTTTAAGTATTGAAATAAAATGATGATATGTTTAGCTTTAAATTGAAAGTTAAAATAATCTATTTATTTTCAAATGTTTGATTATTTAAATTTGGAAATGTTTATATAGTTAAACATTTGAAATCTTAAATTTTTAAATGAAAGTTGATTAGATTTTAGAAAATGTATTATTTAAATACATTTTGAATATTAATTAAGTTATAAATAAGTAAATGAATTATTTTGAAAATAATTAAGGATTTACTTATTTATTTGATTTTAAATAATAACTTGAATTAATTTATAATTAAAGATGATTAATGAATAATTAATTTAAGGTAATTATTCTTAAGTAAGGAATTAATGAAAATGTTGTTAATTATCTAAGGATAATTAATAATTAATTAATGTAATTAATTTTGATGGATTAATTAGATTAATTATTTTAAGAAAATCAATTGTAATCTGTTAAGTAATTACTTTATAAAAGTAATTAAGGGATTAATTACATATTGTAATTAATTCTGATAATATGCTTTGTTAAATTAATTAATTTAGTTTAATTAATTTAAGAATAATTTAAATGTTAATAATTACTTAATGTAATTTATGGAGTAAGATTACTTAGAGAAGTAATAATTACTGGAATGTAATTAAGGAAAGGTGATTTACTTAAAAGTAATTTGGATAATTACTTTTGTAATTAATCAAGGATTAATTAATATAGATAATTAATTATTGATAATTAATTTATTAAGGAGTAATTAAGATAGTTAATTACTGGATTTAAGTATTAATCAAGGTGATTAATAATGGTATTTAATTTAATTAGTAAATGTAATTAATTTTTAATTGAGTAATCAATTTAAATATTAATTAGAGATCATTAATTATTATAATTAATGATGTAATTAAGAATTGTTTAATTAAGAATTAATTAATTAATTAAGTGATTAATTAATTGTAATTAACTAAGGATAAATGTAATTAATTATAGTCAATTAATTAAGTAATTAAATGTTAATTACTTATGAATAAGGTTAATTAATTTTATGAAATTAATTTTAGACTAATTTCTTATTGTAATTAGTGAATGATTAATCAAAGATGTTTAATCAAGTTAAATACTTAATGAATGATTAATTAACTAGGTTGATTAATCAATGGATTTATAAGCAGGATTTATAGATGAGTAATTAATTTAATTTATTTTAAATTAATTAAAGATAGAAGTAATTAATTTAATTCATTTTAAATTAATTATAAATGATGGATAATATATCATTGTTTGTGAATGATATTGATATACCTTTGGATGGTTGTGATCTCAGAAATGAGATGAGTAGAATCTATAGAATATGGATGCTTAGTTATAGTATGATGGATTATTTGGTTGCGATGATTGTTGTTGTGATGTTTGACTGTTGTGATGATTATCTGTTATGATAATGTTATGGGTTATCTGCTATGATGAGAATATGTAGTTTATCTATCTGTGTGAAATAGATAAAAATTAAATGTGTCATTTGTTTAAAACCCTTAAGTATTACTTGGACATCAAAATGGCGTTTGGTTTCGGTGAGACCGGGATCGGGTTTCCATATTTGGATATCCGAAAACCACATCGATTCCAATTAAACGATAGGTCGTTAATCCAAGTGGAGCAAGTGAAGACTCGAGGTGTAAGGGCTATACGTCAGTATAACTCTGTGGGTGATTCCGTAATGAGTTTGACGGAATAGTACTTATAGATTCGAGATGGTGGTTTAGAGTGCAAGGGTTATCGTCGTTAACTCTGAGGGTGATTCCAATATGAGTGTAACGAGATAATGCCTTCGGTTTCGTTCGAACCCGGAACGAACTTGTATGGATCGAATGCTTTCAGAACATCGTCAGGTGGACGATGAGCATTCTAAGATAGATGTGTTCTTTAAAGGTAATCGCAGCCTCAAGCCTCATCAACCGGGAATGGCTAAAACAGGGGAGGTGCAGCAAGGCTTCGTGGGTCGCGCCCACTGGAGGGCAAGATACATCCCTGTCTAGAGGTCCCTTTATATTTCGGCTGTGTGGACGATTTTTGAGCTCCAACCGTCGGGGTGGTCTTGTTCGGGACTGTTCAGTAAGGAACGGTGCCGGCCTTGTGTTGCAGGGGAGTTAGGGTGGCTCCTCGGTACGGTGATCTAGGCCACGTACTGTGACGGGCGGTACCCCGGTAGCCCTGCCATTGATGGAATCCAAAATCCAATAAGTGCCTGTACGGTTTTGATTGTGCCCAACTATGTTGGAACGTGAGATGCAAGCATTCCAGCTATTTCTGTATTTTATTTTGAAAACCCTAGACACTATTATAATATCACTGGATTTCCTATCAAATGTTTTGGTTAGCGTAAGGTAAAAACTTTTCCATGTTTATGTGTGGGAAGTCTTACGTGATACCTTTTGTTTTCAAAAGGATTTTCTAAAGTTAAGCAACTTTTAAACTATTTACTCACACCAGACCCCTGTCTGACCCGAGTGTTTATTTTCTGTTTTATTAAACTCTTGGGTACTCATATTATGTATGAGTAGTCAAGTGATTCAGGATTGCTTTGACGAGTTATGGAGGAGCAAATGGAGCAGGAGGCTTCTGCGTTGTAGTTATCTATTTTCCGCTGTGTTGGTATCTCTGAGTCATCTCTCTGAGTTGTATCTTGTACTGTTTAGAGATGTATAACTAGACAGGTGTTTATAACTGTCTAGTATGTGTTGTATTGGCTGTAAAACTCTGATGTATATGATACTATGTAAAGTATTATGTGATATATTATATTTTATTCGTTCCGCTGTGAGATTCTGATGTTGTTTGTGTTCTTCTTTCTCTTTCTTTTCTTCTTCTATCCCTTTCTTTCTTCTTAGCGATGCAATTTCCTGGAGTTTGGAAGTTGGGTCGTTACAACGTGGTATCAGAGCAGTAGGTTGAGTGAATACCTAGGCTCTGTAGTGGTGTCTTTCTTGAGAGAGCGTACTTGTAATTTTATATATAAATATATTTAATTCTACCTATCTGTTGGGTTACCTGTTCAGGTTTTCCAATATAAGTAATAGAGGTAGATGGGGTAGTGGTGTGTGTAACACAACTACCAATGGTGAAGTTCCGAGTGTTTGAGCTTGGAAGTGATCTGCTAGGGCAGTATTGGGCATCTTGAGTAGTTTGGCAGTTTGATGTGAAGGATTTTTCTGATCTCTGAAGGAGAATCTTTTCAAGATTCGGAGTGTATCTTTGGATTTTTAAGCTTGATCTCTCTCGTGTGAGTGGATTTTTCTTGAGTCTGGATCAGTTTGGATTACTAAAGCCAGCAATGGTATTTTGGCAACCTTTGATAGGAGTTCTGTCTGTATTTGAGTTCGAGACTCAGTTTGGCAAAGTGTTTTGTGCTTGATAGGAGTCGAGTTTCCTGAGGGATATCTGTCTTCTGAAGGCTCTTTTGTGGAAGTGGCTGGTATAGTTTTGAGGTTTGATAAGTTTTTGGGTAAGGAAGTTTTGTAGCAGTAGCAGCAATGATTGGCTTGTCTCTTCGATGGTTCTGAAGTTTCTGTGATCTTTTGTCTGTAGGCCGGGCAGATGGTGAAGCTTGTCCATTTCTTCTGAAAGCTCAGCTGGGTGTGATGTTTGTGGTTGAAGGAGAACCACTAGTTTCCTTTTTGATTTGAAGGCTTTGGCTGTTCTGGTTGTTGAAGAGAGAACGATCTGAACTGAGTAGAATCGCAAAAGTGACTTGCGATGATCCGGAAGTTTTTTTGAGTAACCTTTGTTTGGTTGAAGCATCTCTAGAAGATGTTTGAGTTATCGAAGTGGTTTGATATTTTCTGGATGTCTTCGAAGGAGTTAAGTTTTGCATCCGCATCAGGAGATTGAGTTCTGTTTCGACTTGGTTTTTTGAGATTTTATGGTATTTGATGAACAATGTTTTCGGGGTAAGTTGAGCAAGTTTGTACCTGTGTTCACCAACAGCATTCTCAAATCAGAGTTGCGCAGTGGAAGCATGGTGGCAGCTATTCCGGAATAGAAGCAACACCCGATTAATGTGGGGATTTGTGTTTTGTCTTGGATCAGAAGATTTCTACCGGAAATTCATTTTTATCTGGAGATATGGATGTCTTGGGCATCTGTTCTGTTTTCTGAATAAGTGTTGTTTGTCTGAAGTTTTCTGATATCTGTAGTAGAGTTTGTGTGATGGATTGGATTGATCTAGAAGTTGAAGGCAGCCCAGGATCGACAGGAAAGATTTGTGGATAGGAGATTGGACCTTTCTGTTTTCTCTCAAGG
The DNA here is from genome assembly GCA_030765085.1 of Allium cepa. Taxonomy (NCBI): domain Eukaryota; kingdom Viridiplantae; phylum Streptophyta; class Magnoliopsida; order Asparagales; family Amaryllidaceae; genus Allium; species Allium cepa. The sequence continues at coordinate 463,877,041 of CM060931.1, read as the reverse complement.
GTTAAGTGATTGATCTACAGGATTGGATTGCCAGTTTGGATAACTGGAATTCGATGAGTTTCATGTATCTCTGAGGGAATACGTGTATGATTTATCCCTGGTTATGGAACCAGCAGTTCTGAAGTTTTGGTTGTTGAGTCAGACTCGTTTGTAGTTTGATAACTTGTCTTGTGTTGTAGATATAGCTGTATAGGAGTTTTTGGAATTTCTTAGTATTGATTGTTTGGATTCTCTAGAGCGAGTATCCCGGGATATATATATATACTTGGGGAAACTCGATAGAATCTTATCCAGAATTTGTCTGGATAATTAGGTTTGTTTGATTGGTTGAATTGGTTGTTTTGATTGTTAGCATATGTTGATATATGCTTGTGTTTTAAATAAATCTTTAAAGAGATTATTAAATTACCTTTGCTTTTAAATTTCGGGGACGAAATTCTTTTAAGGGGGGAGGAATGTGATGTCCCGGAAATTTGGGCAATATTTATTTAATAATTTCATTTATAATTAGTTTAAAATGTGAAATACTGATTTAATAATCCAATTCAAACATAATTTTCTTTTGAAGATTTATAATTATTTAGTTTGGATAAATGATGTTCTTTTGAAAATTATAATAATGATTGAATTTGAGAATCTTATTGTTTTTAAATGTTAAAATATTTTAAATGATAAAATTTCTTTCTAAATTGATTTAAAAATATTTTATTTATAATGTATATATGTGTATACATTGTAGATAGGTGTTTTGAATTTAATTTTAAATTTAATAAAAGATCTTTTCAAATTTATAATATATATATAGGTGTATAATTTATGGATTGATTAAACTAAAATGAAAATAGTATTGAACTTTTCATAAGTCAATTTATAAATCTATCTTGTTATTTTTAGAAAAGAAATTATAGTAAATATTTTGTTATAAATATAATAGTTAAGAATTGTATTTTTATAATAAAGTTTATTTTGTTTTAAATTTTGTTTTGAAATAAATTTGGTTTATTTATATTTAGAGAATAAATGTAAATAAACATATATAAACATCTTAAAAATAAAATTAGAAATGATTTTATCTCTAATTAAAACAATTGTAAAACAAAGAAGTTTATTTTATATCTAAAATCTTACATGTGTTTAACATTCATGTTTTAAATTTGACACATGTAATTAATCTTCATAGCTAATTAACAAGTGGCATTCTAAAACCTATTTGAATTTATTATGTTAGATAAAACTTAAACATATCTTTTGTTTCAAACCCTTATCTTCTCTAATGTATCTAAATTAAGTTTTGAGAAAGCTGAAAATCATTTTCATTCTAAATCCCACAACCTAAATTCAGATCTGAGAAACTGAAATTCCAATTTACTCTAAAAATTCCACAACCCAACCTACACTCTGCAAATCAAAGTTTTGAAACCTGCAATAAGAAAATCCAAATCTGGAAATTCTGTAACTTGTGAAACAAAAGCCTTCAACCTGTGAATTCAAATCTGCAAGCAAACCAAATTCTTCAATCTGTAAAAATCAACACAAGCAAGTTGAAATGGGAAGCATGTAGTTCCAAAGCCTGAAGCATCATGGCATCATCTAGTGCAAATTCAAATAGGACTGCAAGCATCAAGCTAACACCATCTCCAACTTACATGCAAGCAGATTCAAGCATGCAACAAAATCCAGGGTGCAGGGAAATGAATGGCAGATGTAATGCTTTCTGCTTTCCAAATTTAAGTGAGTAAATTTCTGTTTTAAAAACAGTTTCTTTCTTTTTAAAATTAAGTTAATAAGGTTTCAGAAAATCAAGTTAAATTCAAAATGTTTTTCAATTAAGAAAAATCAAACAGTGGTAAATTTAAAAGATAAGAACTGCTCTGTTCTTTCTTTAGTAAGCAACATCACTATGTATAGGTTGTTTAAAAATTTATATGTGCATGTGTTTGAGTATATTCTTGACTGTTGTGTGATTATGCTTAAGTACTGATAACTTTTAATATGCTTGTTGACTGTTGATGTTGTTATGTTCTCTGTTTTCTTGAATATGCATACAGATATGTGCAGATCTTCCAACTGCACTATTTCTGTTTTTAATTAGGATTTTTATACAAATTCATTTCCTGATGTTTGAACCTTAGTAATAAATTATTATGTAACTAAATTTGAGATGTGTAGCATAGTTTCAGGTTTATAAAATTTTTATAAAAAAAAATATATATAAAATCTGCTACTGTTAAAAATAAGTAACAAAAGAAATAGTTCAAGAAGTAAGTTATCAAACATCTTAAAATTTATTCAAAACAGGTTTAAAAACTTTAATGCATGTTTCAAAAAAAAATGATAATTAAAAAAATGCATCAAGTTTAAAAAAAAAAAAGCTTCTGAGAAGTAGTAATTGAGTTTGTGCAGTATTTTGGAAATTTGGGAATATCAAACCATTTAGTAAATTGTGGAATCTGAATTTTCTTCCTGGAGGTTGAAATGTTAATGGAGAGAGTGGGAAGATAAGGGGAAGATGGTCATTTACAGGTTTGTTAAGTATCTGGTGAAGAGTTGACAGGTTAGCTGGTTAGGGTGAGTTCTTCAGGTTTGTTGTTTTTGCTTGAATCAAATTTCAAGCTGCAGAGTTTTATGCTGGTGATTGTTATCAAGTTGAAGTAGTGGATGGCTTCTTGGAGTGGAGGGTGGAGTTGGAGGTCATGAAGTGGCCAGAGATGAGACCATAAGATGGTTAGAGTGGAGTGTAAGAGGATTGACAGGTTTGGTCTCTGGTGAGAATTTGGTGGTGCAGGGATTGAGTGACTCGAAGATGATTCTGTGTAATCTCTGTTGTGACTCGAAGATAGGAAACATTTGACCCGAAGTAAATTGTGATAGTCTCGGGTTAGTTGTGCAGGTGATAACCTGTGCTGTGTTTTTTTTTAAAATCTGGAAAAAAATTTCAATGTTTAAAGCATTGATTAAATTCAAGTTTAAGTTGAATTGAATTCAAGTAAGTATATGGATGTAAAAGAGTTTAAATGATGAATTTGAATTTAAGTTAGTTTTAAATTTAAATTTGGAAATAGTGTAAATTTAGTTTCAGGATTCTTTGAATCTAATTTTTACCTAAAAACAGTTTTGTTCTTTTAAAAATTTAAAGGTGGATTCAATATTTAAAACAAAATTCAAATTTAGGTTTGAATTGGAATTGAGTTTAAATTCAAATATGGAAACAGTGCAAGTGTAGTTTTCAGGTTTTAAATCCAGATTTTTATTAAAAACAGTTTTGTTTCTTTTTAATTTTTTTTAAAAGGAATTCAATGTTTAAAATTTAGATTCAAATTCAGGTTTGAATTTGAATTAAATTCAGGAATACTTTGAATTCAAAATGAAACATTTGAATGATAAGCAAGATTTAAAATTGGGTTAGAAATCAAATTCAAATATGATTTCAGTTTTTACTTTGAATCCTGTTTGAATTCAAATCAAGTTGAAATTTTTAAATATTGGACAAAGATGTTATTAAGTAGAATTTAAATTTGAATCTGATTTCAAATTAAGGTTTAGATTTAAAAGAATTCTTTCTTTTAAGTATTGAAATAAAATGATGATATGTTTAGCTTTAAATTGAAAGTTAAAATAATCTATTTATTTTCAAATGTTTGATTATTTAAATTTGGAAATGTTTATATAGTTAAACATTTGAAATCTTAAATTTTTAAATGAAAGTTGATTAGATTTTAGAAAATGTATTATTTAAATACATTTTGAATATTAATTAAGTTATAAATAAGTAAATGAATTATTTTGAAAATAATTAAGGATTTACTTATTTATTTGATTTTAAATAATAACTTGAATTAATTTATAATTAAAGATGATTAATGAATAATTAATTTAAGGTAATTATTCTTAAGTAAGGAATTAATGAAAATGTTGTTAATTATCTAAGGATAATTAATAATTAATTAATGTAATTAATTTTGATGGATTAATTAGATTAATTATTTTAAGAAAATCAATTGTAATCTGTTAAGTAATTACTTTATAAAAGTAATTAAGGGATTAATTACATATTGTAATTAATTCTGATAATATGCTTTGTTAAATTAATTAATTTAGTTTAATTAATTTAAGAATAATTTAAATGTTAATAATTACTTAATGTAATTTATGGAGTAAGATTACTTAGAGAAGTAATAATTACTGGAATGTAATTAAGGAAAGGTGATTTACTTAAAAGTAATTTGGATAATTACTTTTGTAATTAATCAAGGATTAATTAATATAGATAATTAATTATTGATAATTAATTTATTAAGGAGTAATTAAGATAGTTAATTACTGGATTTAAGTATTAATCAAGGTGATTAATAATGGTATTTAATTTAATTAGTAAATGTAATTAATTTTTAATTGAGTAATCAATTTAAATATTAATTAGAGATCATTAATTATTATAATTAATGATGTAATTAAGAATTGTTTAATTAAGAATTAATTAATTAATTAAGTGATTAATTAATTGTAATTAACTAAGGATAAATGTAATTAATTATAGTCAATTAATTAAGTAATTAAATGTTAATTACTTATGAATAAGGTTAATTAATTTTATGAAATTAATTTTAGACTAATTTCTTATTGTAATTAGTGAATGATTAATCAAAGATGTTTAATCAAGTTAAATACTTAATGAATGATTAATTAACTAGGTTGATTAATCAATGGATTTATAAGCAGGATTTATAGATGAGTAATTAATTTAATTTATTTTAAATTAATTAAAGATAGAAGTAATTAATTTAATTCATTTTAAATTAATTATAAATGATGGATAATATATCATTGTTTGTGAATGATATTGATATACCTTTGGATGGTTGTGATCTCAGAAATGAGATGAGTAGAATCTATAGAATATGGATGCTTAGTTATAGTATGATGGATTATTTGGTTGCGATGATTGTTGTTGTGATGTTTGACTGTTGTGATGATTATCTGTTATGATAATGTTATGGGTTATCTGCTATGATGAGAATATGTAGTTTATCTATCTGTGTGAAATAGATAAAAATTAAATGTGTCATTTGTTTAAAACCCTTAAGTATTACTTGGACATCAAAATGGCGTTTGGTTTCGGTGAGACCGGGATCGGGTTTCCATATTTGGATATCCGAAAACCACATCGATTCCAATTAAACGATAGGTCGTTAATCCAAGTGGAGCAAGTGAAGACTCGAGGTGTAAGGGCTATACGTCAGTATAACTCTGTGGGTGATTCCGTAATGAGTTTGACGGAATAGTACTTATAGATTCGAGATGGTGGTTTAGAGTGCAAGGGTTATCGTCGTTAACTCTGAGGGTGATTCCAATATGAGTGTAACGAGATAATGCCTTCGGTTTCGTTCGAACCCGGAACGAACTTGTATGGATCGAATGCTTTCAGAACATCGTCAGGTGGACGATGAGCATTCTAAGATAGATGTGTTCTTTAAAGGTAATCGCAGCCTCAAGCCTCATCAACCGGGAATGGCTAAAACAGGGGAGGTGCAGCAAGGCTTCGTGGGTCGCGCCCACTGGAGGGCAAGATACATCCCTGTCTAGAGGTCCCTTTATATTTCGGCTGTGTGGACGGTTTTTGAGCTCCAACCGTCGGGGTGGTCTTGTTCGGGACTGTTCAGTAAGGAACGGTGCCGGCCTTGTGTTGCAGGGGAGTTAGGGTGGCTCCTCGGTACGGTGATCTAGGCCACGTACTGTGACGGGCGGTACCCCGGTAGCCCTGCCATTGATGGAATCCAAAATCCAATAAGTGCCTGTACGGTTTTGATTGTGCCCAACTATGTTGGAACGTGAGATGCAAGCATTCCAGCTATTTCTGTATTTTATTTTGAAAACCCTAGACACTATTATAATATCACTGGATTTCCTATCAAATGTTTTGGTTAGAGTAAGGTAAAAACTTTTCCATGTTTATGTGTGGGAAGTCTTACGTGATACCTTTTGTTTTCAAAAGGATTTTCTAAAGTTAAGCAACTTTTAAACTATTTACTCACACCAGACCCCTGTCTGACCCGAGTGTTTATTTTCTGTTTTATTAAACTCTTGGGTACTCATATTATGTATGAGTAGTCAAGTGATTCAGGATTGCTTTGACGAGTTATGGAGGAGCAAATGGAGCAGGAGGCTTCTGCGTTGTAGTTATCTATTTTCCGCTGTGTTGGTATCTCTGAGTCATCTCTCTGAGTTGTATCTTGTACTGTTTAGAGATGTATAACTAGACAGGTGTTTATAACTGTCTAGTATGTGTTGTATTGGCTGTAAAACTCTGATGTATATGATACTATGTAAAGTATTATGTGATATATTATATTTTATTCGTTCCGCTGTGAGATTCTGATGTTGTTTGTATTCTTCTTTCTCTTTCTTTTCTTCTTCTATCCCTTTCTTTCTTCTTAGCGATGCAATTTCCTGGAGTTTGGAAGTTGGGTCGTTACACAATTGATATGAAATCACTTCCCCTTTAGTGTGGTGGACAAATTTGTGAGAATAAGGGGTGGCCAAAGCTCTCATGCTTGCGCACATACTTTCATCATAGTGGAGGACCTCATCTAGTGCATGATCTATTCCATGGACCAGTGCAACTTACAATTGAATGCAAGGCATGAAAATAATGACCCACTTAACCCATGCATTGGGAACATCAACTCGGATGGTGGTCTCACTACATCACTTGAAGCTATCATAATAGATCAGGGAAACCTTAGCGAGGTCATCCAAATTGACACAGGGAAGGACCCAGAGGACAGTTCAGAATTGATAATTTTTCTCAAATAAAGATGTTTTCGCCTAGGTCATGCTGATATTATTGGAATAGAAGCCACCATCTTAAACTATGCCCTCATTATAGATTCAAAAGCATACCCCATTTTTCAAAAGAAGAGATTTCTCGAATAAGAAAGATATAAGGCACTGAAGGAACAGTTAGAAAATCTTCCAAACAATTGGTTCGTCTGAGAGTCCAAGCACATAGTTTGGGTGGTCAACCTCATGTTAGTTTAAACCCTAGTGGGACTTAAAGAACGTGTATTGAGTTCTCCAACATCAATAAAGCTTGCTCGAAGGATAGTTTCCCCCCACCATGCATCAATCGGCTTATAGAAGCAACCAGTAAACATGAGCTACTCAAGTTTATGAATGCCTACTTAGAATGTAATCTAATTTCCATGCATGGCCCCGATCAGGAGCACATAACATTTAGTACCAAAACATGGCTTTATTGTTATAAAGCAATGTCATTTGGTCTCTGAAATGTAGGAACCCATCATCACTCTCTCATTAACAAAATGTTTGCAGAATAAACTGGGAGATAAATTAAAGTTTATGTCAAAGACATGTGAGTAAGTCTATAAAGGAAGGGCATATATAGAATATAACTGAGACCTTTGGCATCCACTACAGTTATAACATGAAGCTGACTCCCAAAAGGGCTCCTTTGTTGTCCGCTCCATCAAATTCTAAGGATATTTGGTAAGCACTAAAGGAATTGAAGCTAACCCTAACATGATTTAAACCTTATAAGATTTGTACTTCCCTGCACTATCGAGCAAATAGAACGCCTTTAATGGATGATTTTCATTCTCAATCGCTTCGTATCTTGAACTACTGACAGGTACATCCCATTCTTTGACCTTATAAAAAGGGGAAATTGTTTACAATGACCAACGAATGCAGCAAGCCATTTAAAGAATTGAAACATCACATGGTTCTTGTAAAACCCTGTAAAATCAAAAATAATTAATAAATAATTAATAAGGCTCCAGGAATGGAATTTGAGCTAATGTTAAAATTTGGTCATCAAATTGTGCCATTGCATTTGTGACGGTTTTCCAAACAACTTTCATATTTGGAGTTTCGCGATCGGAGCTTAAAAAAAAGTCATTAGTGTTTGAAGTTTCGAGAGCAAAAATAATCAAGTATGGAAAAAAGGAAATAAATAAACATTAAATACAAGACCCCACCGTTCATCCCCCTCATTGGGCGATCGACTTCTAGCGGTCGATCAACTATAGGGGAGCGGTCGATCGATCCCATGGTGGTTTCTAGGGTTTTAACCTTCACCAACGGCCTGAATTTAATTACTTTAATCTACCAGTTGCGATTGATCCGTGCGTCTATAAATAAAGGCCTGACCCTTCACTTCTCTTCTCGTATTTTATGATTCAAGTAGTGAAGCTCTGCCATTTTCCCTTCTCTACTATTTATAAAAATAATCAAATATATAATTATACACACACAAATCGGAGAAGGGCGGAAAATAAAAGAGAAGAAGTGAAGCTAATCAGTATTGCTGAAAAAGGTAAATTACAATCTATATTCCACTTATCCTCCATTTTCTTCTCAGAATTGCAATTCTGCTAATATGTATATACCTTGTTATCCATATTTTTTTGGATTACAATGGAAAAAAGAGTCAAGTAAAGGATTATATTTAGATCTAGAGTTTTGGAAAGATAAAAAATGTGAGTGGGAAATAGTATAATTTATTCATACATTGAAATTTATCTCTTCGAATTCTTATTTAATTATTATGCCTAAATAAGATCTGATGAGTTGTAGGCATAAAATAAACATATCGAATTAGCGCCTACACGTACAAATAAAAAGGTAATTATAATAGGAAAAGTATGTACAACCTGATCTAGAAATATGAAATCAATCCCTAATATTCATTTATAGAATGTCAGTAAAGATGTAAAATTATTCCAGATCTATAATTGGGTTGTAAATTAGGTTGCCATTGGAATGTGAATTTCGATGTTTTAATTTATTTGGAGTGGGTTCTGAGTAATTTCCATAAGTTATTCAATTCTAAAATATGTATAAAAGCGTGTCATTTGAATTAACAAAGAATGTACCAAAAAGGAAAAGAGGTGGGTAAGATATAGATATTCTTTTCCATAGTTTACATTGTCTATTCAACAAAATAAAAAAATAATTTCTTGTAATTTCAAACAAAGCAAAGACCTAACTTCTGGTTATTTTATAACAAATTATAACAGCAATCCTTTTTAGAAGGATGGTTCTAATGAATTAAAATGTTAAAAGGAATGTTCTAGTTTAGAAATTAGTAATTCGATATATACATATATATATATATATAAACATATAGCCACGGTTAATATTCAAAAATAGAAATATACAACTAGCGTAATTATGACTATATACGTTGTTTGCACAAAAATTGGTCACAACACTCTTCGGGAGTCGTTGAAGAGATAATAATGAAGAATGTAAATTCAAAACAGATATTATCTAACAAAAACCCCAATCAACAGTAAAGTAAATGCATAGACAAGCAATTTATAGTGGTTCGGCGTGTTGCCTACGTCCACTGTGAAGTTTTTTGATGTTTTATTGATTCTCTTTCAATGATTACAAGTTGTTACAGCGATCAACAGCAAGTTACAACTGGAAATTCGAAATAAACAGCAAAGTTATGATATAGGATGATGGAGATCTCAATCCGGCAGAGTCTGGGCACTTGAGAGTCGAAAGATCATTTTTCTATTGGCCCTGGGGCTCTATTTATAGGCGTAGGTTGCTGATATTTCGCTGAAAACTCGGGAGACCACTTCTGGCATGTGAGGGGGCCTACGCGCCCAGTCTCAGGAAATTTGGGCCCACTTTGGCATCGATTCGAACTCCACTCGAATCGATCATAAAATCATCCAATCGACGTGAAATTTGGTACGGACATTCTTCAACACGTATGCAAGCTTCTGTGAAAATTTCGTGGCGTTTGGACTCGTGGATCTCGAATTATGATGGATATGAAATGGAATTCTTCGTGTGGCTGTTTGGTTCGAAACCATCCCTTCGAACCGATGGCTTCGAACCGATGGTGGCACGCGCCTTCGTGTTGACGTGGAGCGCGCACTTCTCCTCGATCCGGGTTTCGCTCCGAGTTGACCGCTTCGACTCCATGTATCTCGGCGCATTCGAACCGATGGATGACACGTCATCATGGCTAGTTGACTCGGTGGATTTGAACGAAGCTTCAATGATGGGTTCGAACAAGGCTTTATTAATGGAGTCGAACGACCGATGCTTGATGGATACGAACTTGCGTTTTTCTGATGGATTCGAAGCAAACACTGGCCGATGGATACGAGGTCCATCGATACGAGCTCGATGGACTCAAAGTTGATGGAGTCGAATCCGGGGCACTTCGATGGGTTCGAAGATGATCGGTTCGAACCATTGGTCGGTGATGGGTTCGAAATCTAGGTTTCTCCCTTCAAATTGAATCGATCATAACTTGAGCGTATAAACTCGGATTGACTTGAAATTTGAGATGTTGACTTCTATGATCTTTCTTGTCATGCCCTACCAATTATAGCTCAATCTGGACTCGGACAAAATTCAACGATATCCATGGTGAAACGAAGTATGACCAATCTCTGAGATGAATTGTCCTTTGTTTTCCATCGACCTTTCGATATCATGGCTTTGCCAAGAAGCGGGATAACATTTGCCCCCCAAAGTACGTCTTGTGGAAACATGGCATGCTTTGAAGAACTGCAATTCCTCTCAGAACAATCATTGCTCTCTTTTGTTGAGGTTCGTACCCTGTATTGTCGTAACCTTGCGTTGATATGATTGATTGCTGTATAATAGTGCTTAGCCGTTGGCTGTTGCATTTGTAACAAGATGAGTATTCGATCCCTGTAAACGTTTAAAATCGAATGTTAGTCCGACATATATGCATGCATGCTAGTTTGACCCTTGCAACGTCGTGCGTCCATGAGTCGTTGTTCATTTTGTTTGCTATTGAATTTCGTATCGATTCTCTCCTGAACCGATTTGGAAATTTGAGTTGAGACAACCTTTGATGATTGTTTTGAAAAGTCCCTTCGTATCGATCCTCTCCTGAACCGATATAGAAGGTTGAAAGAATCGACTTTGTGTTGCGCGAACGTAATATTTCGAACCGATGGGTATGAGCACCGATGGATTCGAGATCAACATTTGTATTGATGAAGCACGCTTATGCTATGATGGGTACGAAATCGACACTCGTATCGATGGCTCGGATGAGTAGGAATCACCCATTCGAACCGATGAGAAAGGATGGATACGAAATCGTCGTTCGTATCGATAGGAAATGATGGGTACGAATTCGTTGCTCGTATTAGTAGGTTGTGGATGGAGTTGCGGATTTTTTGATGCGCACGAAGGCTTCGAGTCGATGTGCTCACTGTTCGTTTCGCATTGATGGAGCTCAATGTACACTGTACAGCCTTTGTTGTACACTTCGTATCGATGAAGTGTGAGGTTAACTTCGAATCGATAAGGCCTTAGGCAGATGGGTTCGGATGGAGATTTCGAACCGATCCGTGTTTTGACCGGTTGCGACCGGTCAAGTTCACTGGGAGGCGAATCGCCTCGGTTACTCTCTAGGTCCCATATAAATAGCAGAGACCTTGCCATTTTTCACTTTTTACTTTTGCCTTGTGTTTATTGTGCTTTGCATCGTCTCGAAGCTTCAGAGAGGAACTGTGTCACGTCTTCGAACCAATCAAGATCCAAATCCTTTTAATTCCTCGAATTCCCTACTCAAATTAGGTAATTAGCCTCGAATCCAAACGGAAAAGCTATTTCAAACCTACCTCTTCTTCATCGATTGGCCACTCTGATGATTGACAAAACCAGATCTGGTTTGGAGGAGCTTCGAATCGATTTAGGGACTCGTGTTCGAATCGATGAGGGTGGCATCATTTTTATTTTGATTTCGCATCGACCCTAGGATGCCCTCATGGAGGTGACGCAGTTCGCACCGATTGACTGTTGTGATGGTTCACATCGATACGAAACGACCGATATGTAAAATAGCCATTGGCCGATTCGAAGTTCTCAACTTTTCATCGATACGAATTACCTCTTTATGACCGATACGAAAGGTATCGGTTCGAACGTGATCGATGTTAAGCTGAGGTTTTCCTGATCGGTACGAACTAGTTAACTAAAGATCAATTCGAAGTCAATCTTCATCAATCGATTCGAACTCGGCACTAGATCATGGGTTCGAAGCGCGCCCCTCTGTATCGATTCAAAGTGGTATAATGATAGGTTCGAACGAGCTTCCTGTGATCGGTTCGAAACCCTCTATGATGGATACCAAAGTTTGAAATTTTCTTAGCATAATTCCGACGAGCTTCATTCCTGCATATTTGGACTTGATAATCAAACTGCATACTTGATCACCTTTCGAAGCTCGTCGATGGAACCACAACAACTTCTATCCGAATCAATTTCCATCATACAAATGGTTTAACGATGACGGTCAGCGATGACGGTCATTACAACTGGACTCTGTAGCTTTGTCGTTTGCATATTTTCTTTAAATTTGCGACATTTATTCAAGTAATGCACAGCATTGCACAACACACATTCATACACTTTACACTGGGGAATGCACGGGTCCTTTGTTGTCTAACGATGGTTTCTCATGAGTTAGCTAGTCATGGAACCTTCAAGTTCGCAGCAGCAGGAGATTCAAAGTACAGTTACTTCGAGACTAGAGGTTCCGGATATTGAACCTGAGATCATCGATCTAGCCCCGGACGAATTTCCTAATGCGTCTTTCATTGCCAATCCATCGGATTCCGTCCAATCCAATATTTCTGAAGATATGTTGGGGAGAATATGCTTGAGGCATGGCCTGTCACTGGATGACGTGTTATTGCCGGGGCCGAATGATAGACCATACAATCCGCCGGAGGGATATAAAGCATTTAACCGCCATGCGTGCGCGGCCGGGGCGCTTCCTCCGTTCAATGAGTACATAAGGGAAGTATTGTCTTTTTTGAGGATCGCTCCATCTCAACTACACCCGAACGGATATGCTTCCATGAACAGCTTGTTCATCGTCTTTATGGAGTACCTTCATAGACCACCGATCCCGACCGAGATCAGATATCTATTCAATTTCAAAACCCGAGGTGATTACCCTTCCTTCACATTTCTGGAAGCGGTGAGGAATTGTCAAGTGGTCACCGGGTCCTGGACTAGGCTAAGCTATTACAAGACAGAATGGTTTTACGTCAGATGTCCTCCAGGGTTTGTCCGGCGATGGTTATTCAGACGTAAGTGTAGCTGAGTTCTCAAATAATTACTTCGGCAATTGCAGTCGAAGTGAAACTTATATTTCTTCCTTTTTACTGCAACGATCCAGCAACTCGAAGGCGAACACTTTAAGGAGATAGTACGAGTACTCTGGGGAGTCTCGAGCGAAGATAGGGATATCGAATTGCTCTTGACGGATAGGAATCTCCGGACTTTTGGGTTGATTGAGCGAGGGCATAGCATACAGTTTGACGGGGCATTAAGGACCGTTTTGAAAAAACGAGTCAAGCACAAGAAACCCAAAGTTATTATAGCTGAGGAAGCTGATTCTGAAAGAACCCATACCGATGATGAGCCGTTGACCGAGCCTTTAGATGTAGCTCAGGATGTCACAGAGCAGAGAAAAGGCAAGGCAGCTGTTGTTAAGCCAACTAAGAAAGGGAGATGGAAATCGGTTGCCACGGCCGATCCGCTCCCGGAGTTAGAATTTTGGAGAAGTCTCCTCCGAGAATTGAAAATCTTTATGTAGGGCTCGCCGATATTCCAATTCCGGACGATGTGTCGCTGCAGCATGATGCCGCATTGGAATAACTTTCAGAAACTTTAGTTTTGAGCGAGTCTTTTCCCACTAGTGTGGCAGACACATCCGGTTGGTCGGTGGGTTGCACATTCATACATATTTCACAACACTGCATACCCTTTGACTGTAAACTACCTGTTTCGAAAGGTGATTAATACTATGTCTGGGCGAGGTTCAATGTTAGGGAGTCTCCTACATGCTCGCAAGTCTTCATATCATGGGTCGCGCAGACGAGAAGGGGACAGAGATTATGACCAGGGACGCTCTGGGTATTCTGGTCAAGAAAGATATGATACAGATAGAGGCTATAAGCGTCGATCTCGATCGCGTACTCCTCCTCCCAGAGATCCCACACAACCTCCTGCTCATGTCTCTCATCCCTCTGAATCTTCACACTACATGTCGGCCTCTCAATCTTCTAGGCATGAATCCCGCCATTATAGGAGCAAAACAATAACTGCTGCTGTTACAGAACAGCCCCCCGTGGAAATTTCAGGGGAAGGAGCAATCAAGCTTGCTCAGCTAAAGAAAGATTTTCCAAACATCTGCTTTGACAACTATATCTTTCCTCCACATTTAAAGAAGATCCCGAGGAAGCTGAGCAGTTAGTACATGACTTCGTGCACGACTTTTACGTCCAGTACAAAGCATGGTCGAAAGAAGCTGATAAAGCATCGGCGTTGGCCTTTGAGCGTGCGACCATTATTTAAAAGCTACAAGCCGAGCTGGCTCAAAAAGATCGCATCATACAAGTGCTGAACACCGAAACTGAGTCATCTCGAAAATCAGAGATGGAGGCTCTTACAAAGGTCGATGAAGCTCAAGCGGCTATGGATAGGATGAAAAAAGAGCACTATGTCACGGTGGATGACATGGGCCACCGGAACACCATCGTCACCGCCGAGCGAGATGCAGCTTTGAAAGAGCTTAATGAGCTTAAGGCTAAATTTGCCGAAATCATCAAAGATAGAGATGACGCGCATAACGCGGCCCAAGAAGCATGCGAACAAGCCGTAGTGCTTCGGACTGAAAGAGATGCGACAGTGGCCAAAGTTCAGGCTGTCGAGGCTGAGGTTGAGGAGAAGGTTCAAAGGGCAGAGGCCATACTGGAGGCCAACATCGAAGATCTCCCCGTTACTTATAATGCCAATGTGTTGAGGCACAGAAATTTGGCCTGGCTTCAGGATTATCCGGTGCATCTTCGTAACGCTTGGGCCCGGTTGGTTGAGGAGGAAGGAGAAGCGCACCCGGACGCATCAATCGACCAGTTCGAGCTTGAGAACCGGTTGCTGACCGATGATGTGAAGAATATCCTTCACGATGCCATAATTTCTCATGAGAAGGAGATGATTGGTGGCCAGCATTGGGAGATTGGGGAAGGATCAGTGTCGACCATCACGCTACTATTCTTGAATTTACTGCTCCACCTTCGTTAGAGCCTGTATCTCTGGTTGATTCATAATCCATTCCAGCTTACGATCCAGAACAGCCGCGACTATCTCCTATTCAGAAGCATACTTCTAAGGCCGCTCAGCTATCCGCAAGTCAAACTGAGGAAGGTACTCCGAACTTATCTCAAGTGTATTTCGAATAGAGAGTTTGTTTTGAAGCAGTTACTAACAACTACTTCTTATCTTTGCTTAGTGACTGGAGTTGCATCGATTGCCGCGACTCAAGGATCGAGTAAAGGGGAGAAGGCCATCACCACCGAGACTACCGTCGTAACAGTAGTGTCGACTGAGGCGGCGCAGGGGAGCGCACTATCTCTTGATGAACAAATGGTGAGCGAGCTGCTCGGCGAGCAGGGTGGCTTCTCTACAGACTTGTCGTTCATCGTTAGTGACCTCCCGCCAACCTCTAGCTCTTCAATGCAGACTGCAGATGCCCCCAGCCAGGCCCAAGCGACTCATGATGAGGAAATTATGGCCGAGATTCATGCAGCATTAGAAGCTGCGGGGCAAGGTGGTAGTGTTGGTGGCAGTACGGCGGCGCATAACCCAGCACCTGTAAGGATAATATCATCGGGTGGCACTATCCCATCTTCCGTTACGGATCCAGTCCCTCCTACTCCTCCGGTGGGAAGCCTTCATGTAGATTCGAGCTCTGAGGAGGACGTCGACATTATGCCCCCAGCCGAAGAGCAGCCACTGGAGAGGAAGCACTCCAAACGACGGATCTCTGTTTCTAGCGAGTCCGATGACGAACCGCTGATAGGGAGATTCAAAAAGAAGAAATAGATAGGCCGTTTAAGCGGATTTTTTGATAGATATGAACTTGTGTTTGTTTTCCGCTAGTAGGCCGTGTATAGACGCAGGTTCAGCCCCTGCAAGTAGGAATTCTTTTTTGGGAAGAACTTATTTGCATGTAAGTCCTTGTCTCTTGTTAGTTGAAATAAAATTCAATTTCTTTGTTTCAATTCTCATTTCTTTTGTGCTTAAGTGTTTGTAAGGTTTTGGTTTTCAGTCCGGTGTATTTGTGGTGTTTTTACCATCAAGTAGAGTTTGTTTTATTTGCCAAGTCTGAAAATCTTGGTCACAAGTTGTGATCGATGAATAAGTTGAACTTCGGACATTGCATCACTTTGGCTAGTGATTAACATTTAGCTTTTTTGCCCCGCAGTTTCGGGGAACAACATTTGCATTTCTGGTGGTTGATCGCACTTGTTGCAAATCTTAAGCAAATGCCCACATTCTGGGGACTAAGGATAATTTGAGATCGATAATCTGGTTCGCACTCCAGGAATTTGAGAGTTATCGATGTTTGTAACACGGTTCGTGCTCTGGGAACATGGAATTGATGTTTATATTCCACTTCACGCTCTGGGAAGTTGGAGTTAATGTTGATATTTCGGTTCGCACTCCGGGAACTTTGACTTGGTATTTGTGCCTCAATTCACACTCTGGGAATTTGGAGATAGCATGTATGCTGAGGTTCGCGCTCCGGGAGCCTGCAATTTATGTTTATACTCCATTCACGCTCTGAGAAGTTGGAGTTGGCCGATAGGTGGTCAGTCACACCTGTTTGGGCTTTTTAGGAATTCGCTCGCACTCTGGGAACGATGGATCTAACGTTTATATTCCAATTCACACTCTGGGAAGTTGGAGTCCGTTCGCGCTCTGGGAACGAGTTGTTGAATGTTTATACTCCAATTCACACTCTGGGAAGTTGGAGTCTGTTCGCACTCTAGGAACGAGTTATTAAATGTTTATACTCCAATTCACACTCTGGGAAGTTGGAGTTCGTTCGCGCTCTGGGAACGAGTTATTGAATGTTTATACTCCAATTCACACTCTGGGAAGTTGGAGTCCGTTCGCGCTCTGGGAACGAGTTATTGAATGTTTATACTCCAATTCACACTCTGGGAAGTTGGAGTCCGTTCGTGCTCTGGGAACGAGTTATTGAATGTTTATACTCCAAATCACACTCTGGGAAGTTGGAGTTCGTTCGCACTCCGGGAATGAATTATTGAATGTTTATACTCCAATTCACACTCCGGGAAGTTGGAGTCCGTTCGCCCTCCGGGAACGAGTTATTGAATGTTTATACTCCAATTCACACTCTGGGAAGTTGGATTTAGTTGTAGGACTGTCGTGTGTTGGTCCAGTTCAGCCTTCGATGTGATAGCTTCCCCCCGAGCTGGGGTTTCACTTAGTGAGTGGCCGGTCGTATCTCAGTCACTCGCTGTTTGAATAAATTCCATTGTTTGATGGAACTTAGCTCTCCGTGTGTCGTGATTGTTGAACGTTGCATTCGGTGAATCACAGATCTAGCTTGAAGAGATAGTATTTTATTGCTGAAATAAGAAAATATGGAAAAGTCAGTGCCTTATTACAAATTCAAATTCCATAATGTAAAGGAAATTGCAAAGTATTCATAGATTGAACAGAGCCTGTCATGTGTGACAGTGACGAGGATCTTCGTCGTTCCAGGCTCCTGAGAAAGTTGGCCCGCCACTGATGGCGTTTATCACCAATCTTCCGCAGGGACAAGTCGAGTCTTCCTATCTCGGTCGATTGGGTTCATTGTTTTTTGATGGGCCCGCTTCTCTAGGCTGCGGTATCCGCATAAACTATTCCAGCTTCCTTTCTCTAATCAGTTTTTCAACGAGGTCTTGTAAGTGGCGACACTCGTTCGTATTGTGCCAATAGCTTTCATGGAACCTGCAAAATTTTCTCGTCTGGATTTGTCTCTCTGACGACGGTTTTGGAGCAGGTTTTTGGTACTGAATTGTATTACAGGTTCGTAAGTGCAAGTCTTCTAGTGATGTATTCAGAGGAGTGTAACTGTCAAACATTGGATTCTTGCGCTGCGGGCCACGACTTTGATCTTGTTTTTTAGTTTGATTCACGCTCTCCCTTCGCCGAGCTTGTTTGTTTTTAATGTTCAACTGAACTTTTCCGGAGCTCTCACCGAACTATTTGATTACAACATTGCTTTGGATCCCTTCCGTACTTGGTCCTGCATCACTTTGCTTCCTAGACTGTTTTGCGTCTTCCCGTCTCAGAAATTGAGCCGCTTTAGCATGGAAACGGTCCAACGATGCAGGTGGTTTTCCAGCTAACCAGTTGCCAAACTCAGAATCGGGGTCGATCCCCTTAGTCAACGCTATAATGATGGATTTATCGTTTGGATTGCTGATCTCCGCACATGCAGTATGGAATCTCTCAAAATAGTGTCTGAGCGTCTCTCCGGGAGCTTGAGTGACACTAGACAGAGTGTTGACATCTTTTGTCCTTGCGACGTGCATGCGGAATTGTTCAACGAATTTTGTGGCTAACTGGTCGAACGACGAGATGGATAGAGGTGGCAGTCGAGTAAACCACATGGTAGCGATACCCCCAAGGATATGGGGAAACTACGACACTTCACTGCATCGTCGGCTTTGGCAACGGTCATTGAACATTCATATTTTAGAATATGTTGGTTGGGGTCGGAGTTCCTTTCGTACATGGGTAGAGTTGGCATCCTGAATCGCCGTAGGGGTTCAGCGGTAAGAATATCGTCCGTAAAGGGAGTGTGACTTCGAGAAACTCCCCAATCGTCGTTTGTGAATCCCTGACTCTCACGGATCATCTGACATATCATAGTTGAAAGTTCCGGCATTTGCGCATTTTATGCGGCCTGCGCCGGAGTATGATTACGTTCCATTCTTTGGGGTTGGACCGGATATTGTCGATGGTTCAAGTCTTGCCTTCTTGGCTCATAGTCCTCCGGGACGTACGGTTCAGGAGTACGTCCGCTATGAGGACGGTCCAGGTCCGACTGATCTTGGGCGTCGACTCCTGGTTCAGCCACAACGTTATTGGTGCGGTATTCTGCGGTGTGGTGAACGGCACCTCCTCAGGAGGAGGGTCCGGTTTGGAAACTGGTTGATGGACCAACTCTCAGTTGTCCAACGGCCAGTGTTGATTGATCTCCAGCAGCTGGCATGCGACTCCCATCTAGTCGGGGTCGCGGAGATCGATTATGATAATCAGAAGATGAAGAACTTTCGCTGGAGGAGCGAGAAGCATGGTCTCTCGTGGATCTCTTTCGCTTCTGGCGATCCAGCTTGTTGATCAGCTCGGCGTTAGCACGTAGCTGTTCTGCTAGTTGTTGCCGACTCTGGGTCTGCTCTTGGAGTAGCAGCTGCAACTCTTGTCAGGTAACCGGACCTGATGGTTCTGAATGTCCAGTAGTATTCTGATCAGATGGAGGTGGTGCCACAGGATTCTGTCTATCCTGTTCTTCTTGATTGATAGCGTTAGAGGTGCTTCTTGTACTAACCATCTTGAAAGTAAGATCCCTTTCCTAGATTTTATGAAAATCTGAATAGAAGGGAAGAAAGTTGGATTTGATGATCTGGATCTCTCTCTTAGATTTATTCAATCCGATATCGACGGCAGATCCAAAGAGCAGGAGAAAATCTAGGTTTTCTCAGTGAAAGCACCAAAGTGTTTGCACCAAAATTGGTCACAACACTCTTCAGGAGTCGTTGAAGAGATAATAATGAAGAATGTAAATTCAAAACAGATATTATCTAACAAAAACCCCAATCAACAGTAAAGTAAATGCGTAGACAAGCAATTTATAGTGGTTCGGCGTGTTGCCTACGTCCATTATGAAGTTTTTTTATGTTTTATTGATTCTCTTTCAATGATTACAAGTTGTTACAGCGATCAAAAGCAAGTTACAACTGGAAATTCGAAATCAATAGCAAAGTTATGATATAGGATGATGGAGATCTCAATCCGGCAGAGTCTGGGCGCTTGAGAGTCGAAAGATCCTTTTTCTGTTGGCCCTGGGGCTCTTTTTATAGGCGTAGGTTGCTGATATTTCGCTGAAAACTCGGGAGACCATTTCTGGCATGTGAGGGGGCCCACACGCCCAGTATCAGGAAATTTGGGCCCACTTTGGCATCGATTCAAACTCCACTCGAATCGATCATAAAATCATCCAATCGAGGTGAAATTTGGTATGGACATTCTTCAACATGTATGCAAGCTTCTGTGAAAATTTCGTGGCATTTGGACTCGTGGATCTCGAATTATGATGGATACGAAATGGGATTCTTCGCGTGGCTGTTTGGTTCGAAACCATCCCTTCGAACCGATGGCTTCGAACCGATGGTGGCACGCGCCTTCGTGTTGACGTGTAGCGCGCACTTCGCCTCGATCTGGGTTTCGCTCCGAGTTGACCGCTTCGACTCCATGTATCTCGGCGCATTCAAACCGATGGATGACACGTCATCATGGCTAGTTGACTCGGTGGATTCGAATGAAGCTTCAATGATGGGTTCGAACAAGGATTCATTGATGGGTTCGAACAAGGCTTTATTAATGGAGTCGAATGACCGATGCTTGACGGATACGAACTTGCGTTTTTCGGATGGATTCGAAGCAAACACTGGCCGATGGATACGAGGTCCATCGATACGAGCTCGATGGACTCGAAGTTGATGGAGTCGAATCCGGGGCACTTCGATGGGTTCGAAGATGATTGGTTCTAACCATTGGTCGGTGATGGGTTCGAAATCTAGGTTTCTCCCTTCAAATTGAATCGATCATAACTTGAGCATATGAACTCGAATTGACTTGAAATTTGAGATGTTGACTTCTATGATCTTTCTTGTCATGACCTATCAATTGTAGCTCAATCTAGACACGGAAAAAATTCAGCGATATCCATGGTTAAACGAAGTATGACCAATCTCTGAGACGAGTTGTCCTTTGTTTTCGATCGACCTTTCGTTATCATGGCTTTTCGAAGAAGCGGGATAACATACGTATTAGTTATTAACATTGTAATAATTAACGGACTAGGATTTATAGACATTACTTACAAATTTAACGGGCCAAAGATTTATAATAAATTGAGAGTTAAAAGGGAATTAAATGGGGACTGATTAGAGAAATTAGTATGGAATTTATAGGAAAATGAACAGACATAATATATTGATTTTAAAACTAGTAAATAAATGTCATCAAAAAATTTAGTATGGAAATTATGGAAAAATGAATAGCTATAATAGGTAGGTTTTGAAATGGCTAAATAGATCAAGGAATTAAATAAGGATTAATAAGAGGTTATCCAATTTTATCATTAATGACTATTATTATTGGTGATTGACATTTATCAGACATTATATAGAAACCAAAGTCTAAGATTATAAATTAGGATAATTCATAGCAAATGTACAAGTATACATACTATTTATTATACATAGAAAGAAATATAATTTTCATAGCCGAAAATTATAGAGCTTAATTTGTATGTTTATAACAATAGTGAATTAGTGGCCTAGCCCAACACTTAGGCTTTGGGTAGCAAGTTTGGTTTAGTGGGTTAGGATGTGAGATCAGTACAGTTACACAATAGAAGTTTGACCTTTACCTAAAAGCAACCAGTAATTATGTATACTTACTACTAATGTGGTACATTTCCAACCATAGGACCCGTGAGGAAGGGATATGAACTGCGGATAGGTAAAGGAAACTATACTTAGGGTTTACCTTAGATTTGAAGTATTGCATAGCCCAATACCATATGGAAAATGGGGACTACTTTATATCAAGTAAGAGGTAGTAAGTAGCCGAAATTGGCATTTTTCTTGACTTACTTAGGATAGTCTAAATGAGATGTCGGCATGGTGGGCTATGCAAGTTATTGGTACTAGTATTGAGTAGTAGGTCTAGCATATTTGCTTTGACATCCAACGATCCCGAGCGAGTGGTAGCAATGACTGGGGTTATTCCACGATGGATTTCTCTTCCTATTAGTGTAGAATTCATGTGGGATACGCACAGACCTCAAAGTAGATGGCTAGACGAAAAATTAGTGTAGTGGAGGTGGGCTAGTTAACCCTTAGATGAACCTTTGAGTTGTGTTAGTAGTACAACAATTAAATTATATATTATATTAAAATACCATATATAGGGGTCATCGATCTTTGTAGCTAGAATTAATTCACTAGCATTGACATTGGGAAGGGCTTACTTTAGGGACATGAGTTAGTAAATGGTCGATGGGTCTATTTCATCCCTATTTAAGAAGTATAAAGTGGCTGGGGTTTGGGTAGTGAAATGTATAGATAAATACGAATACACACACACACACACACACACACGATAGTACCTTGAAAATGTAAGGAAAGACAAATCATACGGGCACATAAGTATTAATGGATTAATCATAAATAATAGACATAACATTTAAATGGAAATCAACCGGCATAAATTAATGGGATGGGTAAAGTACATAATATTCCAATCATCCAAACATTGTTCTGACCCTATTCTTATAGTAACAAACATGCTGGGTTTAGAAGGACTGGATATTGGAGTAAAATAAGAACGGTAGAAGATGTAATCTTATTATTTTTGCTTGGCGTTGACAAGACAATTAAATATCCAAAGAATAATAGTCCTAATTAATTTCCTTAGTTGCATATGATATATTATATGTTTCAATTCGACTATGACTTTATATTTATCACACTCTATTAAATGTATGTTTAATACAGGTTATCAGAACCAATGATCCATGCCTTAATGGACATGGGTTTCGATTTAGTTGAAATTTAGGCCCATTAAGGTGCACGTCGTTACATTTGGCATCAAAGCTTAGGTTAATCGATCATAGGAATTAGGATATGTTGAGAGAATGTATTTGTATTTTTACCTATCATTATATATATATATATATATATATATATCAAACTCTACAAATTTGGACTATAGAAGTAGTTGTGACGATATTCAAAAGGATGGGCGAGAAAACTGTGAGTTGGAAAAATAAACAGAGTTAAAATTATGCTTCTACACCGATAACCCAAGAGGCGGAGGTCGTATCGTAAGGAGTGGAACATGAATAGCATGATCGACATGTAGAAGAATCCAAGAGGCTAGATGATACTTGACTCCTTTGTTGGGCCTAGGCTATCTCAAGATTTAGGATTTTGATGGATTGACTCACATCTCATGCAGATCGATGGGAGATAAGAACCTATATGTTTTAAACATTTGGAAGTAAGGAATGAAAGGAGTGGAGCAAGATATGAGGGAGTGAAGCAAGTTCCCGCAAGAAGGGGTGCATAAATTACTAGAAGGAGATAAGCCGGATTTTTTATGTAGATGAGCTAAGGATGATTGGAAAAGAAGGAGAGTCCAAAAGGAATGGTAATTAAAGTCCATTTCTAAGTCGAACTTAATGTGAAAGAATTTGATAAAAATATTTTTTAGAATCCCTTAAAATGTTTTGAATAGGTTTTTGAAAGGACTTATTGGGAGGTCGATTATTTTAAAAAAGCAAGAAAATTTTGAAATTCATAATTTAAAACTTTGTTGAGCGAAAAATATCTGATTTAAAGGTTTTTGATAAAATGGATTTTTCATTTTTGAAAATTTTAGTTTAAAATTAATCAAGTCAAAAGGTTCGATAATTTTTCCTATTTTGTGAAACTGGGAGTTCCAATTAAAAAAAAAATTCTTTCTCTAAAAGGGTGGATAAATGGAAATGGTACTTGATTCAAATGGGGTATAGAGAATAAAAAGGTACGAACACCCGACAATTTAGATAGAACAACAATATATATATATATATATATATATATATATATATATATATAAAATTTTGAATCCAGTTAGAAATGATATAGTAGAAAAATAATATGAATAAGGTAGGAAGAATGGATAAAATCCATGGATATGTAGTAATTGAGCATATACTTTTGATAGATGTTTAGATAGATGTTGCAGTTACGCATATCTTTTAGTAATCCCCTCATATGCTATGAATATCGCCATCAAGGGTGGAAGTTGAGATAGCGTGAGAATAGGAAAATAATAGGATGGAAAATTCCTTGTCTACTCCACTTTTCATTGTATATAATAATTGAAGTTGTTTTGAAAAAAATTACGGTTTGAAATGATAATTGAGTATTTTAACGTTTGGGGTTAAATATCCAAATTTTAAAAGTAGTAAATCTCTGTTGTAGAAAGTCCTTTAAATGGTAAAATCAGTTAGAGAAGGGAAAATTTTCATGGTTCCTTTTTGAAACTAAGTAATTTTTGAATTTAATGAGAAAAAGTTTCTAAGTTTATATTTCAAAGAAAATGGTTTTGGATTAGGTACTTCATGATTATGAAGTTTTAATTTATAAAGAATGGTGAGAACCAAACCGAGCTTTTAATATGGAACAGATATGTATCACTACCTAGATAAGATGGAGTAAAGGTTTAGGCTATGAATAAATAGCTACAAATGCACGTAGGGTAGCAGCAAGGAATCCTTGTTGAATATAAGGAATTTTGGTACGAACCTAAGAACATTTTATTAGAGATGTGTGGAAGCTGTGAGAAGAACCCTCAAAGCAATGGAGAGTGGTACCAAATTACAATTTTGTAAGTCCCATAGTATACTCGCATGAAGGAACAAACATGAAGGAACAAGGATATAGAAGAAGTAAATACCAAAGTTTAGGAATACCGTCAAGAGATTTTGATTAGGAGAAGACACTGATTTGATTGAAGTAGTGGATGGACATATTTATTAGAAGCCAAGAAGGTGAGTTAAGGAAGGTGGGTGATAGTAGAAGGGTATACTAGAAATGTCCATCTTAATGTATGTTATCCCACCTTTTAGCCAGACAGTATTAGGATGAACTGGACAAATCAAACTTGGAAAATATAAAGGCAGGAAGTCCAGAAAGATAGCCCTAGAGTCCAAGAACCAAATACAAATAGAGCCATGGCATGAACATACCTAAGATAAAAAGAGCAATGATCCACCTAAGTGGTGGATCGGTGCAGATCCAACTTCCTGGATCGATACCGATCCAACTTTGCTCCTCCAAAATTGCCGCAACTTCTACTATATGCCAGTGATGAAGTTAAAAAGCCCATTTCAAGTATTTTTTTGTTGTTTTAATGCAATTCCCTATCGATCTCCATAAGCTCTAGAATCAGCAACTCTATTATTAAATAGTTCCATCCCTTGGACTCGGAAATAAGTAAATATTTATGCAAACAAGTATGGAACCACAAAGCTAACAATAAATCGAGCCAACACAAAGTGTTCAAAACAACATCCAAGGCCATCTTATAGATCGGCACTGATCCAAGCCCTTGTATCAGCACCTACGCATGAATTATGCTGAGGTGTCCCCTTACTTCTTCGGAGAAATAGTCTATGGCATAGAAAACAAGGTAGAGACCATTGGTGCAAGATTTTAGGCTTCCTAGGTCTATAATTAGAAGGGCATGGGCATTTCTAAGGATCTTTTGGCTCTTGCTTTCCCTTACTCTAATTTCTTGTAATTACTGTCAGATTTATACCGACCCGTTAGAACAACTTCTTGTAATCTAGTGATCTAATCAATAAAATCACTATGTGAATGTAGGCCAAGTTATGCCAAACCACCAACTATGTGAATGCATCCATCCTGAAGGAATGATGCTAGAAATTCAGCTGAGGTGATGCAGAGTAATGCGACGTTCAAGTTGGCCAAAGGAAACTCGGTAAATATAGCATTTAATGTCAGGGATTCTAGTAATCAAAGGAAGAGGAATCATGCTCTAGGCAGGGCGACTAATGCGACAATAATAACAAGTGCCTACAAAACTTGAGACTAGAAGAATATACACCTCCAAACATTACATTGGAAAATATCTACTTTGCCACACAAAGGATGGAGTAATACAAAAGCCGCCCTAGAGAGAGGCGGCTAATGAACAAAAACGACCAGGAAAGTTTTGTCAATTTTATGAAACTCAAGGGCATAACACTAATGAGCATCGACATCTGATTAACGTGATGGTGAGGAATAACAAGCTCTAGCGGTAAGTTAAGGAACAATCGAAAGGTGGGGAAATTGCAAGTCCCTAGGGTCTACTTGCTCTAGGAGAACTGGTTGAACTCAATAGACAGGAGCCAAGATGAGTCGATGAAAGACTGTTCATCAACTAACCGATCACCTTCGGATGAAGCAGTGTTTGCGACAATGTTGCCTCATTCTTCATTACCTAATTTCCATTAGCAAATAAGCCTCCCAGTGACACTAAGGACATTGTAATTAGGCAGGACATGCCACTCCATCTATCACTAATAAGATTAGCTTTTTGAACCAATGGAACTGTGTTCTTACGAGCAAAAAATTCTATGTTGCGAAACCGTCAGCTTAAATGAGGAAGCACTCCACTAACCTTTAATAACAGATTGGGATGTAAATTCATAAACCGCCTGGTCGACAGTCACATTAAACTTCTAACATTTTGACAACCGATGTTGCTCTGGCGATATCGGGAAGGTCCAAAACACCGTGTTGACAGTCTCATTCGACTACAAACCTTCTGAGAACAGACATTAATTCTGCTATGTGGGGAAGGTTTAAACCGCTGGGTCGATAGCCTCATTCCATGCCCTAACCATCTATGAACTGGCATTGCTCTAATCATGTTGGGAAGGTTGTTGCCCTTAGATGATTCATCTCCAAAGCAAAAAAAATTCATCCCTTTCTTTGACATAGTAAAGAAGAGAAAGAGGAAGCTCTGCCCCTATATTCAGGCTAATCCGATCAAAGTTCCTACCGACTTGACAAGTCTTGTAGCGACCTGAGACTTCTAGAAGGCAACTGAAATGGAACATTGATTTAGGCCAATATGACATAATCTATCACCCTCAGAGAGCTATCCAGGGTCAAGCTTTAGTGGATTTCACAATCGAATAGGCTATGCGTGACGATACTCCAGAGAGGAGTGGTGAGCAGGTGCACAAATGAATGTTGATCTGGTGCGGGAGTAGTACTTGTCACTCCAGAGGAACACCGATCTATTATGTCCCGAGACTCTACTTTTCCACGATGAACAATGATGCAAAGTACAGAGCATTGTTTGTAGAACTCATAATCGCCAAGCAACAGGAAGTACCTTCTCATCGGTTAATTCACTACAATCTACAAACAATTTAGTATGTTCTGTTGGAGTCTCATGATGTGATCGATGAGAAGCATAAGGAAGCTGACATGAAAGCAGTTGCAAACTGAAACCAAGTCGCCTGACATTACAATGCCTAGGTTGGGAATTAGATCATTGAGATCGACAACCTGGTTCTCAAACATTCCGAGTCTTGGAAATTTGGGCTTGACTTAGGAAGGTTTGTACGTAATATAATAAAAGCTTATAGATGGCACTTTCAAGCTAGTAATAGTGGACGAGATCACACTCCCGAAGGCATGGAATAGTGAACACTTTGGATCTATTTCTCTTGAAACTAAATTTGTATATAATTGGTTAAAGCCATGTAATAAGTTAGATCCTATTATTCTGTGACTCTGTCATTACGTAGCTTAAGAGTTGTGAAACATGACTAACTCGAATGAATCTGCATGTGTATAATGCGGATATGCAGGTACCCGAAGTTAGGTGATAACCAAACTTCCATAGTCCATAATCGGACACTTAAAGTTCAATCACTCTCAATGTCCGGATATCGATACCAGCTAATCCGTGCCCATAACGATGGGGTAGAATATAAAATCAAAACGGGTGTGATATGACTGTCCATATGCCAACCCTTGCCCTTAACGGTAGGGCAGGAGTATAAACCAAAAAGGACGTGCCTTGACTGTCCTTCCGCTAACTCTTGCCCTCTATGCAGAGCAGCAGTATAATCAAAGAAGGACGTGTCCTGACCGTTCGTTCGCTAACTCTTAACCTAGATGCAGGACAGAAGTATAAACCAAGAAGAACGTGACCTGACCGTCCATCTATTAACTCTCCCCCTTGATATAGTGGCGAAATATAAACGTAAAAGGATATGATTTGACCATCAATTAGGTAAGGCTTGTCCTTGATGTGAGGGTAGGAGTATAAACCAAAAAGGATGCGACTTGACCATCTATCTGCTAACATTGTCCTTGGAGCGGTCCTAGAAGTATAAACATTCGAAGGGCTGAACGAGGCTATTCGCCTCTCCAACTCGTGCACAGGGTTTGGTAGAACAATCACATCTTTCCCGGAGTAGGAGAGATAAATATCTGCACTAAGAATAGGCGGGATCTCATAGTAACATCAGTAAATGCTCGGAATAGATGTGGTAGCAAGTAAACATCCTAGATAAGGATGTTAAAACTATGGTCTTAAGTATATCGCTCAAATCAAGACTCGAAGTTTGGCACGGTCAAATATCATTATCCCGGAATAGGACACGTGAGCTGCTATCCTAAGTGGTTAACCTCGACCAACACTTGGAACTAGGCATGGTCCAAAACAAGAGCATTTAAACATTGCTAGAGTGGTAAAGGAAAAAGGTCTATTCCTGGAGTTAGGAGAGATCTGATTCGAACCTCGATTGACGTGTAGAGGCAGGCACGATCGCATTTAAAGTTCCTTCAAAAGGAATGCTTAAATCTCCTTTTAAGTGATCGAAGTTTGATCAAATTCTAGAATTCGATATGGTTACATATAAATGTCCAGATATTGGCACTTCAATGATTTTTTTACATTTACAAGAAAGACGAAAGGTCGGAAAATCATAGAACAGGCTAATGGCTTGGTCCGACAATAATCATGAAAAGGAATGGATGGCCAGTACATCGAATTGGAAGCGCATTTCTCAAATACTTAGGCTAATTTCCACAAGGATTGGGAAAAGCAAAGGTCTTTGTTATTCATATTTAAAATAGAGCTTAGAATGAAAAGAACAATATTTATTTACACCTAAGATGAAAACAGAAGCAGAGTCCAAATCTGTAGAACACCGTCCGAAAAGATAAGGAAGAAGTGAAGAGTTAGGTTATATAAACCCAAAAACTTGATTCTTAAGGAAATAAAGGTGGCAAAGAAGGTCTATCTATGCCTGCATAAGTATGTTCATATAGTTGAGATCCAACAAGAATGTGCACGCCTGTACTTATGCATGTACATTAATATATTCAACATCCAACTGCTCAAATTGGATGTTCATAGGAGAACGGTCTAGATTTATAACACTAGACGTTGGTCAAGCATTACGATGGATAACTATAGACGCAACTCTTTACAAATGGGGTTCGAAGAAGGGTAATGACCATTCGATGCATGGAGCCGAATCCTTCACAACTATCCTAACTTGTCTTGATTCAAAGCACATTATGTTTAAGACAAGGTGTACTTTGGGGGGTAAGTGTTATCCTGCCTTTGGGCCAGGCAGTATCTGGAAGAACTGGATAAATCGAACTTGAAAACTATCGAGGCAGGAAATCCAGAGAGAAAGCCCCAGAATCCAAGAACCAAGAACAAACAGAGCCATGAGGCAAACACAAAACCTCCCAAGATAAAAAGAGCAAGGATCCACTTAATTGATGGACCGATGCCATTGCAACTTCCTAGATTGGTACCGATTCAACTTTTCTCCCCCAAAATTACTCCCAATACCACTACAGGCCAATGATGATGTTAGAGTACCATTTCAAGTATTGTTTTGCTGTTCCAATGCAATTCTCTATTGATCTTAACATGTATTAGATCAGTAACTCTGTTCTTCCATAGATCCATCGTTTTGAGTTAGAAACAGGCAAATATTGATGCAAACAAGTATGGAATCGCGAAGCTAACTAAAAATTGAGCCAACACAAAGTTTTCAAAACAACATTCAAGGTCATCGTACGGATGGAAACCGATCCAAGACTTTAGATCGGTACTGATTTATGAACTCTGCTAAAGTGTCCCCCTATTTCATTAGAGAAATAATTTAGAAAACGAGGTGGAGATCACTAGCGCGAGATTTTAGGCTTCTTACATCTATAAATTAGAGGGAGGGGCCCATTTCTAAGGATCTTTTAGCTCATACTTTCCCTTACTCTAATTTCTTGTAATCACTATCGGATTTATAATGATTTGTAAGAATAACTGGCCGTAATCTGGTGATCTAATCAATAAAATCACTAAATGGACGTTGGCCAAGTTACCCTGCACCAATATAAATATTGTGTGCTCTTTTCTTGCTCATTTTCTTATACTTTCTTCACCATTTATTCTCTACACAATCTTTTTGGTTATTTGTGCCATTTTTGGTACAAACAACTTAGTAAGGAGTGTTAGGGCCACAACATCATTAAACCTAGTTGATGATGAAGTGCCGCTTCCAGCAATTTTCTTTTAGGGTTTTTAGGTTGTAATCGCTTATTGGATCCCTTCATATTTAGGAAACTATACATAAGATACATTCATATTTTATCACTATGTTGATTTAATGGATGGTATAAGGCTACTATATATATTGAGAAATGGTGTAAATAAGGAAATCTCATAAGGACATGTAACTAGGGATCAAATGTAGGTAAAACTGGAAGTATATAAAATAATTAGGAAATTAAGTTGGCAACTATAAACTAAAAATCCTTAGATCCCAAAACTGTAGAAGTTTGGAAAAATAAATTTTAGCAAGTGGAGGAAAAGTGGTTGTCGAATCATAGGTTAATATCCTATGCTTGAAAAGCTGAAATTTATAAATACGCTTGTGGGTAGTTTAATTTTTTGGAGTAAAAATAAAAGGTTCCCTAAATCTAGAATTAACCGCACTATACTAGGATCAATCATATACATCAACTCATTGATTGATCCCCGATTTATTTATGGTGTGGCTTGATGTGTTTTTAAGGATAAATTGGCAAAGGTTTTGAAAAAAAGAAATTGGGTTCGATAGCTTTGGAATTTTTGTTTAAATGATTTTGAAAAGTTGGTTTCAATGTATGTGAAAATTATGAAATGTTGGTGGTATATTTAGAAGTGATATGAAGTATTTGCAAAAAGGGATTTGGGAATTTAACGATTATTTGATAAATAATTTTTCTAAAATGTTTTGGAGTAATTTTAAAAGCGGTGGAATGTTTTAGAAAATAAAATAGTGGATAAATTTTGTATAAAGGGATTTCAAGTAATTTGAAAAGTTGGCATAAGTTTCGAAAAGTTGAGTTTCACTATTTTTGGAGGATTTTGTTCAAGTGCTTAAATGCTTTTGGGTATTCGTTTCTTCAAACTGCTTTACAAGTTATAATTCTTTCGGAAATTTTGTTTATAATTTTCTTCTGAAATGGGAATTTTTTTATTTTTAAATGCCACATACTAGCATAAGGAGCATCGATGTATTAGTAAGTGTAAATTTACTACCCGACTAGGGTGACAGTATACTGTACATAGATAATAACAAGGAAAAAGGCCATTATAGCTTTAGAATTTCCATGTCCATACCTTGTTGATAACAAAATGAAACTTGCACTTATGATAATTATGATTTAACATCCATAAGTAAACCTCCTTAAGAAAAATATACTTGGAAAAGTTGAGAAAGAATTGGGAGCTTAAGTGAAGGTTCCAAGTTACAATGGATTGGGTAACAAAAAGAACGATGGAAATGTAAGATTTTTCATCTGAATTCCTTTTCCCAAGTAGGAGTAAACATTTAGAAATCTAAGTATTCAAAAATTTTGGATGTTGAAAATTATGTGCTAGGTTTTAATGATAAGGATTAGATGGAAACTGGTTGAACCATACTTCTACATGTGGGAGTGTGGAAATTAGTGTGTGAAAAATGATTTTTGAAAACTTACATACATACAGAACTGTCGGTATATCTAGGTAGCTTGCATCATATTTTCAAAATATTTTTAGAATAATGCATTCATATTAGAGGCAAATCATTATGCGTACATGTTTTATATGTTGTGATATACCTTGCTTTTGTACATATTTGGCTACAAAATTGAATGTACAATAATTGGTTGGTTAGCTTCGATTGGTTGCATGCAATGTATCATGATTCAACCTTTGAAGAATTTCAAGGACAAAATTCCTTTAAGAAGGGGAGAATGTTACACCCCGTAAATTAATGATAATTAATAAGGCTCGAAAAATGGAATTTGAGCAAATACTGAAATTTGGTTATGAAACTTGCACCATTGCATTCATGATGATTTTCTGAGTGACTTTCGCATTTGAAGTTTTGTGATAAGAGCTAAATTGAAAATTTTATTCGCATTTGAATTTTTTAGAGTGAAAATAATTAAGTACGAATAAAGGAAATAAATAAACATTAGATATGGGCCTACCATTCAACCCCCTCATTGGAAAGGTCGAATACTAGTGGTCAACAGCCTATAGGTGAGTGGCCGAACATTTGCATAGTGGAAGCTAGGGTTTGAACCATGAGCAACATCCTAGATTTAATTATTTTAATCTAGCGGTGATAATTGATTCATATACCTATAAATAAAGGCTTAACCCTTCACTTGTTTTCTCATATTTTCTAATTTCGCAGAAAAGCTCTTCTCTTATATACATAAACTGAAGAAGAGAAGAAGCGAATCAATATTACGAAAAAAGGTAAATTCCTTAACCTCCAATCTCTTCTCATATATGTAATTCTAATAATATGTATATACCTTGTTATACATATTCATTTGGATTATAATGGAAAAAGGAGTAAAGTAAAGGATTAGATACAAATATGAAGATTTGAAAGGCTTAAAAAGATGAACAGAAAATAATATAATTTATTTATAGTATTCTAGTTTATATCGTTGAATTCTTATTTAACTATTATGCATAAATAAGATTTAATGAATTTTTGGCATAAAATAAACATATAGGATCTGTACCCACGTATCCAATAAAATAGGTAATTGGAATAGGAATAGTATGTACAACCTGATTTGAAAATTTAAAATCAGACCTATATATTCATTTGTAGAATGTGAGTAAAGTTGTAAAATTATTCTAGATCATTAATTTGATTGT
Source organism: Allium cepa (assembly GCA_030765085.1). Taxonomy (NCBI): domain Eukaryota; kingdom Viridiplantae; phylum Streptophyta; class Magnoliopsida; order Asparagales; family Amaryllidaceae; genus Allium; species Allium cepa. The sequence continues at coordinate 463,844,107 of CM060931.1, read as the reverse complement.
AAATTTGGTTGTCCACGGAATGTGAACTTCTGTGTTTTGATTTATTTGAAGTGGGTTCAGTGTAATTTCCAAAAGTTATCCAATTCTAAACTATGTATAAAAGCACGTCGTTTTAATTAACAAGGAATATACCAAAAGGGAAAAGAGATGTGTAAGATATGGATAATTTTCGATAGTTTACACTATCTATTACAAAAGCAAAGGCCTCACTTTTGGTTAACATATGGAAAATTATAATAGTAATCCTTTTTACGAGGATAACTTCTATAAATTAAAATGTGAAAAGGCATATTCTAGCTAGAAATTAATAATTAGAAACAAATATATTTATATACATATACATATACATACATATACATATATATATAAACATAAAATCACACTTAACTTTCAAAAAAAGAAATATATAAATAGCGTACTTTACAACTGTATACATCTTAGTTGACGGACTAGGAATTATGGACATTAAACACCATTTTAATGGGCAATAAATTTGTAATTAAAATAAAGTTAAAAAGGAATTAAAGGGAAATTAATATGGAATTTGTAGGAAAATAATAGGCACAATAGGTTGATTTTGAAACTAGTAAATAAATGTCATTAGAAAATTTAATATGGAAGTTATTGAAAAATGTATAACGATATTTGGTAGGTTTCTAAATAGGTAAATAGATTAAAGGAATTAAATAAGGATTGATTAAAGGCTGTCCGATTTTGGCATTAATGACTAATTATTACAGGTAATTGACATTTATTATACATTATAAGGAAACCAAAGCCTATGGACGTAAATTAGGAATAACAACGTAATGAACAAGCAAGTAAAATATTATTAATTATACATATGAAGAAATATAATTTTCATAGTAGGAAATTATATTGCTTGATTTAAACATTAAGCACAAACATGAATTACTGGGCCTAGTCCAACATTTGGGCTTTGAGTGGTAGGTTTGGTTTAGTGGGTTGTGATGTTGGTGGAGTTACACAACAAAAGTCTGCCTTTCACCTAGAGGCTATCAACAGTTATGCATACTTACTACTGATGTAGGACATCTCCAACCATAGGACCTGTGGGGAAAGGGTATACGTTGCAGATAGATAAGGGAGAATATACCGAGGGTTTACCTTCGATTTGAAGTGTTAAATGGCCCAATACCATTTGGTAAACGAGGGTTAGCTTTATACCCTATAAGAGGTAGTAAGTGACCGCCCTTTACTTAAATTTAAATGGGATGTCAATTGTAGAGGGTGGATGGGTTACGCTAGTTGTTGGTCTTCGTATTTAGTAGTAGGTATGACATATAGGCTTTGATGCCCAGTGATCTCGAGCTAGCAGTAGCGAAGACTTAGGTTATGCGCTGATGGATTTAACTTCCTACTAGTATGGAATCCATATGGGAGACTCACATATCTCAAAGTAGATGGTTAGACGAAAAATTAGTTTAGTGCAAATGGGCTGGTTAATGCTTAAATGAGTCTTTGATTTGCGTTAGTAGTATGGCAGTTAAATATTATATTATATTACAAAGCTGTATATAGTTTTCATCGGTCTCTGTAGCCAGAACCGATTGATTAACATTGATGTTGCTAAGGGCCCACTTCAAGGACTTAAGGTAGTAAATGGCCGATAGATCTACTTCCTTCCTATTTAAGAAGTATTAAGTGGCTAGGATTTTGGATAGTAAAATGTTTAGATAAATATGAACAAAAATATATTACATAATGGTACCTTAAAAAGATTTGGTTAGGCATATCATACGCGCACATAAGAACTAACATATCAAACACAAATAATAGGCATAACATCTAAATGAAAATCAATCTACATAAATTAATGAGATTGGTAAATTAAGTAATTTTCCAATCACCGAAATGTTGTTCTGATCCTCACCTCATAATAATCCATAAGTAAGATTTAGAAGGACTGGAAACTGGAATAAGACGGAAAAAGTAGATGATGAATTCTTTGATTCATGCTTGGCACCCACAAGGCAATTAAATATCTAAATAATAATATTCCAAGGTAGTTTCCTTAGTCAATAAGTATGTTATATTATATGTTTCAATTCCGTTTTGAGTTTATATTTATTGCACTGTGATATACTTATATATGTTATAAGTTATCAAATCTAATGATCCATGCTCTAATGGATGTAGATTTCGATTTAAATTTGGGCCTATTAGGGTATAGATTGTTACAGTTCTCACCAAGGCATTTGAAGAATTGAAACATTACCTGGCAACACCACAGTGGAGAACATTTGTCCCTTTACCACATAGTTACTTACCATTCGATCGATGCTGCCTTTGTACGGGATAAGGGGAAGGTACAACGGCCCATAAACTATGTCTATAACTGTTATCCCGCCTTTTGGCAAGGCCGAGATACCAAGGAACTGACTGGAAAATAAGGGTCACATGTCCTCAATTTTGAATGATTGTTGGTTTACTACAAAAATCGGTGGATTTTGCCCAAGTCCGGATTGGGCTACAATTGATACGGCATGTCAAGCAAGGCCGTGGAAACCAACGTTCCAAATTTCGAGGCAATCCGAGTTCGTATGCTCGAGTTATCACTAATGGAAATTAGAGGAAATCCACGTTGTTCGAATCCATAAAGCAAGGACTTGTTTCGAATCCATCCTCCCAGAGCCTTGCCTCGAATCCATCCTCCCAGAGCCTTGCCTCGAATCCATGAAAATCTCCTTTGCTTCAACTCCATCGGGCAAGCCCTCATTTCGAATCCATCCAAAGCCTTCCCTAGTTCGAATCCATCAGAGTATTCCTATCTTCGAGTCCGTCAAGCTGGAACCCTTCGAATCCATACAGTTGTAGGGACTTCGACTCCATCTGGTAACTGTCTTCGAAACCACCCTGTTAAGACAAATTCGAATCGATCAATGGTGACTTGCCCTAATCGATTCGAATGAGCATTGGTTCAATTAATTCGAAGGTGGCGTGCCTTCGAATCCAACTCTTCAAATCCAACTCTTCGAATCCATCAGATAACGCGGCTAAAACCACTCTGAGTCACCATATGGATTCGACCCTATGGGTTCGAACCATATCGATTCGAACGAATCCATAGGACGAAGAGCACCATCTTGAATCGATCATAACTTGATATCTACAAGTCCAAATGCTATGAAATTTTCACAGGAGCTTGCATATACATAGAAGAATGTCCACGCTAAGTTTCATCACGATTGGACACTTTTTTGATCGATTCTAACCAAGGGTCGAATCGATCCCAAAGTGGGCCCGGATCTCCAGAATTCGGCCATGTGGGCCCCCCCACACGTGCCAGAAGTGGTCTCCTCAAATTTTAGGCGAAATATAAGCCTCCAGCACTTGTAAATAGAGCCCCCGGTCATTCAGAAAAGGGATCAGAGAATTTTGAGAGTAAGAGAACGCCCGGACGCTGCCAGAATTGCTTCAGAGCACCACTACTGCCCTTGATTCCGAATTTTGGCTTATTACTTGCTGTACTTTGACATTAAAAAGTTGTATTCTCCGAATATCAAGCAATAAAGTAACAAAACTTCATAGTGGACGTAGGCAAAACGCCGAACGACTCTAAATCGTTGTCTCTTGTGCAATTTACTTCCTGCTATTTGGAGTTTTTGTTAGATAATCCTCGTTTTAATTTACTTTCTTCATTTATTATCTCTTCAAAAACTTCCGACGAGTGTTGTGTCTAATTTTGACACAAACACTTTGGTGCTTTCACTGAGAAAAAACCCAGTTTTTTTCCTGCTACTTGGATCTATCTTCGATACCGGATTGCATAAATCTAAGAGAGAGATCCAGACCTCATATTCAGATTCCTTTCGTTCTATTCAGATTTGTTAAAAGTCTAGGAAAGGATTCAACACTTCAAGATGGTGAGTACAAGAACCACTTCTAATATTGGTGATCAAGAAGGTCGGGATAGGCAAAATCCCACACAGCTACAGTCTACCAATCAAGAGCTGCTGGGCATACGGATCAGTCAGGTCCGGTCATAAGACAAGAGTTCCAGGCGCTGCTCCAGGAACTAACCCAAAGCCGACAACAGCTAACTGAGCAGTTGTGCGCTAACGCTGAGTTGACCAATCAACTAAATCGCCAAAAGAGAAGAAGATCCAGAAGGGATCAAGCTCCTCATTCTTCCATCGAAAGCTCTGCTTCATCTGACTACAATAACAGATCTACCCGTCCCAGGCTAGACGAAAACCATGCGCAAGCTGCTGACTATCAACAGGCGTTAACCGTCGGGCAAATATGAGTTGGCCCATCTACCAGCTTTCATACTGGACCCTCCTCCCGAGGAGGCACTATTCCACAATATACTGCAGATGATCGAGCTGCCACAGACGCTGCAGTTGACATAGGAGTTGATACCCGAGATCACTCCAATCAAAATTATCATCAGCAGGGACGTGCTCCAGAGCCATATGTCCCAGAAGACATCGAGCCAAGGATGCGAGATACGGATCGTTGACAGCGCCCGATCCCACCTCGCACAGTGGAACCCGACCACACTTTGGCTCACCACACACAGAATTTCCAATGCCAGACTTCTCAGCCATGGTACGACAGATGATTCGCGAGAGTCAAGGCCTAACAAATGACGATTGGGGAATCTCCCAAAGTCATACCCCGTTTACTGATGACATATTGTATGGCGAACCTCCTCGGCGACTCAGAATGCCAACCCTGCCCATGTATGAAGGAAATTCCGACCCAAATCAACATATTTTGAAATACGAATGGTCGATGACTGCTGCGAGAGCTGATGACGCAGTAAAGTGCCGTAGTTTTCCCATTTCCTTAGGGGGAATCGCGACGATGTGGTTTACGCGATTACCGCACCGATCCATTTCTTCATTTGATCAGTTAGCTACCAAATTTGTTGAGCAATTTCGCATGCATATTGCCTGACCTAAAGATGTTAATACCTTATCAACTGTCACTCAAGCTCCCGGAGAAACACTTAGACGATTTTGGAGAGATTTAATGCTGCATGCGCAGAGATCACCAACCCCAATGATAATTCTATTTTAATGGCTTTGACTAAAGGAATCGATCCTGATTCCGAGTATGGAAATTGGTTAGTTGGAAAGCCTCCCGCATCGTTGGACCGTTTCTATTCCAAAGCTGCTCAATTCTTGAGGCGAGAGGATGCGAAATAGTCTAGGAAGCAGGACAATGCAAGGCCCAGCAGTGAAGGGATTCAGAGTAATGTTGCGGTTAAACAATCCGGAGAAAGTTCAGGAAAAGTCGAGTTGAATATCCAAAATAAACAGACTCAACGATCGAGAAATGGTGATAGCCGAAGCAAGAAGCAAGACCAGAATCGTGGTCCGCGATGTAGGGCCGCAATGTTTGACAGTTATACACCGCTTAACACGTCACTGGAAAACGTATACCTACAGACTTGTAATACTATGCAATACAAAAAGCCTGCTCCGAAGCCTTCGTCGGAAAGGCAGATTCAAACAGGAAAATTCTGTAGGTTTCGTGAAAGTTATGGGCATAATACCAATGAGTGTAGGCATTTGCAAGACCTCATTGAAAAGTTGATCAGAGAGAGAAAGTTGGACCAGTTTGTTCGGGGGCCGCAGTCTGGTGGAGCGGGCCTGTCTAATCAAAATCGAACGCTAAATCAGGAAAGACAAGGTGAACCCGCTCCTACGGCCGGAAGGTTGGTTATCAATACAATAAGTGGTGGTCCCCATCCAGCAGACAGAAGCTGGAGAGTAATGGAGTCATATGCTAGCTCGATCAAGCATGTGGACTTTGAATGCTATAGTAACTCAAAAGACGGAACACCGGCTAAACAACAAAAGACGATGGCTGATGAAATCGTATTTAGAAATCGAGACGCCAATAAAGTCGAAGCTCCCACAATTGACCCGTTGGTCATATCCGCTCAAGTTGGTCCTGCTTGGATGAAGAGGATCTTGGCAGACAGTGGGAGTTCTGTGAACATACTGTTTAAAAAAGCATATGATTTAATGAAAATAGAAGCTAAGGACTTAAAACCTTGTCAATCACGAGTCCATGGCTTCAACGGAGTGCGACGATACCAACCGGAATAGTTGAATTGCCGGTGGAGTTGGGAGTGGGAGAATGCCGAAGAGTTCGGATGTTGCAATTTGTTGTCTTGGATATTCCTTCCCCGTACAATGCTTTTTTGGGCCGACCGGCCCTTGCTGAATTAAGGGCCGTTATTGCCCCATGGTGTTTAACTCTGAAGTTCCCTACTGACCATGGGATAGGAGTTGTACAAGGAGATCAGGCTGCTGGAAGAACCTGTTATGTTGCTGAGCTGCGGGAGGCATAGCGAAAAGAAAAAGGAAAGGGCGTAGAGGAATCTCTCTGCGTCCGTTTTACTGACGATTGACAATTAGCGCCTGGGCCTCGGCCTGGGCACCACAACCAATTCCAAAAGGATCTTGATCCAAGGGACAATGATAATAAAGAAGAATCTACGGAAAGTCAAGCTTCTCCGGCCAAGCTAACCATCGATGTCCCGATTAACGATGATCACAATGACTCGAGAATGTTGAAGATTGGGTCTCAGCTTAACCAAGAGACACAACAGGAATTGGTTGATTTTCTCCAGGCGAATCTCGACGTATTCGCCTGGACGCACTCTGATATGTGTGGAATCTCGCCAAACATCGCGAGCCACACTTTGAACATTGACCCGCGGTATATGCCGGTCAAGAAGAAAAGACGTGGTATGGATCCAGAGAGATCTGCCACCCTTAAGGAAGAGGTCGACAAATTAAAGACGAATGGGTTCATTAGAGACGCTTTATACCCAGAATGGGTGTCCAATCCCGTACTTGTCCGGAAACCAAACGGGAAATGGAGAACGCGTATCGATTACTCTGACCTGAATAAAGCCTGCCCGAAAGACAGCTTTTCGCTTCCCCGAATCAATCAATTGGTAGATTCAACCACCGGACATGAATTATTATCCTTCATGGATGCTTACTCAGGTTACAATCAGATACCCATGCATGTACCAGACCAAGAACACACAATCTTCGTAACTGACTTAGGATTATACTGCTACAAGGTCATGCCTTTTGGACTAAAGAATGCTGGCGCAACTTATCAACGCTTAGTCAACCGAATGTTTGCCAATCAGATTGGGAAGACTATGGAGGTCTATGTAGATGACATGTTGGTGAAATCACGATGCTCCGATGATCGTGTCAAAGACTTGGAGTCAAAGTTCAATATCCTCCGGAAATACGGGATGAAGCTTAATCCACAAAAGTGTCATTTCGAAGTCGCATCCGGAAAATTCCTTGGGTTCATTGTCAATGCCCGAGGAATAGAGGCCAACCCCGAGAAGATCTGGGCTATCAGAAATCTTCAAACTCCGAGAACCATAAAGCAAGTTCAGAGTCTTAATGGGAAAGTTGCAGCACTGAGCAGGTTTATCTCAAAGTCGACCGACAAATGCATTCCTTTCTTTGATTTGATTCGAAAAGGGAAACGAAACTTCGAATGGACTGCAGAATGTGAGGGCGCATTTCAATCGCTAATCCAACATCTTTCCGTACCACCAATCCTTTCAAAGCCTGTAGATCATGAGCAGTTATATCTCTACCTGGCGGTATCTGAAAATGCAATCAGTGCTGCATTAATTCGGTAGGAGGACCGAGTGCAAAAACTGGTCTTCTACGTGGGTAAACGATTGACCGGAGCCGAGAGAAATTATCCAAAGCTTGAAAAGTTGGCATATTGCCTAGTCATTGCCTTGAGAAAGCTCCGTCCATATTTCCAGGCTCATCCTATTACAGTGTACACCGATCAGCCGTTACGACAGGTCCTCACGCGGCCTGAGACATCTGGTAGGTTACTAAAATGGAACATCGAACTGAGTCAATTCGACATCAGTTATACTCCAAGAAGGGCCATTCACGGTCAAGTCCTAGCAGATTTTATAGCCGAATTCATTGTTTCTGAAGACTTGCCCAAGACCAGCAAATCTCCCGAATACATCCGGAAGCTGTACACCGATGGTGCGTCAAACGATCGGTGCTCAGGAGCTGGGGTAGTGCTTGAAACCCCCGAGGGACGATCCATATGTTATGCTTTAAAGTTCGAGTTCCGTGCAACCAACAACGAAGCCGAGTACGAAGCTCTACTTACCGGACTAAAGCTTGCCCGTGATCTGAAAATCATTGCTGTAGAGATCTACTGTGATTCCCAGTTGATAGTATGTCAAGTTCGAGGAGAATATCAGGCCAAAGACCGAAGATTAGCCGCTTATCTAACTCGAGTTCTGGAGATGCTTGATCAATTCGATTACTAAGCCATTTTCTACATACCCCCAGAGCACAATCAGAAAGCTGATTCGTTGGCAAAGTTAGCAAGTACAGGTGAGGCTCAGCAGTTGGGGGTTGTTCCGGTTGAAACCCTATCCTCTCCGAGCATTGATCAGAGGGAGACCGATTTTACATTTGAAGCTACCTCCATTAGGGAGTCGTGGATGACTCCTTATCAAGATTATATCGAACGTGGTGTATTGCCCGAGCGACGAAGCGAGAAAAGACAAGTTCTACGAAAAGCCTCACGATTTGTTATTCAAAATGGAGTCATGTACCGGAGAGGATACTCCGTTCCTCTCCTACGGTGTATCGCGCACGATGAAGTCAAACGAGTGTTAAACGATGTACACGAAGGAGAATGTGGCGATCACACTGGGGGGCAAGCACTTGCAAATAAAATACTTCGATATGGGTATTATTGGCCTACTGTTAATCACGATGTTGCAGACTATGCTAAAAAAATGTGACAAATGCCAGAAACACGCTCGAATTCCTTGAGCCCCGCCTACTGAGATAACCCAAATGGTCAGTCCTTGGCCATTTGCGGTATGGGGAATAGATATCATCGGCACATTGCCTCTGGCCAAAGGTGGCGCGATGTACGCCATCGTCGTAGTTGATTATTTCACCAAATGGGCTGAAGCTGAACCCCTTGCGACAATTACGACAAAGAAAGTAATCAACTTTGTAGTACGTAACATCATCTGCCGTTTTGGTCTCCCACACACTATCATCACCGATAACGGAACCCAATTCGACAGTGCTCAATTCAAGAATTTCTGTCAACGATTCCACATCCATAAGAAATTTTCTACAGTAGCGCACCCTCAAGCAAATGGTCAAGTTGAAGCTGTTAATAAAGTTATCAAGTCCATTCTAAAGAAGCGACTGGAAAAAGCTGGGGGCAAATGGGTTGACGAACTTCCTATGGCATTATGGGCCTATCGAACGACTCATAAAACTGCAACCGGTCATACCCCGTTTTCTCTATCTTACGGCTCTGAAGCCGTTATTCCAGTCGAAATGGAAGTGCACTCCCATCGTGTGACATATTATGATCCGAAAACAAATGCCATACTACTTGCTGAATCTTTGGATTTACTCGATGAGAAGCGCGAAGAGGCTGACTTGAGGGCAGCCGCATATCGAAGTCAAGTCGTCCGACTGTACAATGCCAAGGTACGTCCGCGAACCTTCGAACCCGGCGATCTCGTACTCAAAAGGGTCTATCCAGTTCCTTCGCACCTGAGGCCAAATTGGGAAGGGCCGTATGTGATTTCACAAAAGCTCGGAGATGGCACGTTCAAATTATCGACCGTTGACGGTCTTACTTTGCCGAGAGCTTTGAATAGCGAAAGTCTTCGTCGCTACTACATATAAAAGACTTTACTTATTTATTTTCTGTCAATTTATCACTTTGCGTTTTATTCTAGCATTTCGAGATTTAAATTTGTAATAAGACAACTGACTTTGCCATATTTTCTCGTTTCAGAAATAAAATGCCATCTCTTCGAGCCAGAGCTGTGATTCACTGAATATGACGTACAATATCACGATGCACGGAGAGCTAAGTTCCATCACGCGATGGGATTTATTCAAATAGGGCGTGACTGTGATACGACCGGTCACTAGCTAAGTGAAAGCCGAGGTCGGGGGCAAAACACTACACCAACATAAACGGGGATTGATACACGACAATCCCTCTTCCAACTCCAAATTCCCAGAGTGCGAATTGGAGTATAAACTTTAACTCTCGGTTCCCGGAGTGCGAATCGGAGTATAAATCCGTCGCTCCCAGAGTGTGAGCCAACTCCAAATTCCCAGAGTGCGAATTGGAATATAAACTTCAACTCTCGGTTCTCGGAACGCGAACCGGAGTATAAATCCATCGCTCCCAGAGTGCGAGCCAACTCCAAATTCCCAGAGTGCGAGTTGGAGTATAAACTTCAACTCTCGGTTCCCGGAGCGCGAACTGGAGTATAACACCATCGCTCCCAGAGTGTGAGCTAACTCCAAATTCCCAGAGTGTGAATTGGAGTATAAACGTCAATTACAGGTTCGCGGAGAGCGAACTAAGTCATAAAAATTGATAATTAATAAGTTCCCAAAATATGTGCCGAACTGTTAATTGCAATTTGTGTTAAGTCCCCGAAGTGTGGATATGTGTTCAAGGCTTATGACATATGTGAGCACGAGCTAATCAATGCAATACTTAAGCAAAAGAGAAAAGAGTTGTTTTTCATTTTATCAACAAACAAAAAAGGGATTTGATTACATGATAAAACAAAAAAACAGTCCATAAAGTGGGTGCCGAGTCCACACTTATACACGGCCTAAAAAAGGAGAAGTAAAAAGAACTGCCATTTCACAATCGTATGATAAAACGAGAAGTTCACTCCTTCTTCTTCCGGGGTCTCTTCTTCGGGGTTGAGCCGCTAGACCCACTAACTGGCTTCTTGCAAGATTTTTTGTCCTTCTTTGGAGCATCCTCAGGATCTGGCATAATATCCACGTCTTCCTCAGAGCTGGAAGGGATAGAGATCCTTTTGTGAGGACGAACCGGAGGCAAAGAACCCGTAACAGGTGGTGGAGCTTCGGCACTAGAAGTTATAGCTGTGTCGGCAGGAGAAGTAACCGTGAAAGGAGTTAAACTTGGAGGAACAACATCACTTCCGGAACCACCAACCGTCGTCACCGCAGCCATTTCAGCGATTATCTCGGCAAGGATTTCTTCTTCTCGGGAAGATCGAGCGGCGCTGGACACACTGACAGTCGGCATAAACGAGCTAAAAGTTGGGGCGACACCGCCCATTGCAAAGGAAGGATCGGTAAAAGGTTCACAGGATTGCTTGAGAAGTTCCTCAATCATCTGAACATCATACGACATTGAACTCCCCTCTCCCATCTCGCCGGTTATGGCGGTAGTTGTAATAGCCTCAGTAACGACAGCCTCTTGCATTGGCTGCGAAGTTTGTGGTACCGGAAGTGCTGGCGCATCACTTTCAGTCACTGGTCGAAAAGAAATGAGAATAATTAGTCAAATGATCTGTTCCAAGTTTGTCGTTCTAAAAACACATAAGCAACACTTGAAATACCTTCTTTGCCTCGGCTCGGTGATGAGACGAGTTCGGAAACAGTAGTTGTACCAAGAGACAGTTCCGGTCGATCCGGATTATAAGCAGGAACAACATATGGACCAACTGTAGCAGTAACTCCAGACGAGGTCGGGGCATCAACTGAAACATCCTCACTATAATGTGCAGCTCCAGAACCCTCGCCAGTCTCCACATGGTGAAAACCAAGTCTCTCTCTCTTAGCAGAAATCATCGTTTCATGGAGAAGTTTCCTTTCCTCCTCGCTCAACAAGCGAGACTCGAGTTCAAATTCATCCACGACACCTTCAGTGAGAGATTCTTTCTTGTTCGCCACCAATTTTCTCCAAGCACTGAGTAGAAGCGTAGAATAATCTCCGAGCCATGAGAGATTCCTGTGCTCAAGCACATTAGCATTGTAAGTGTCAAGAAGATCATCAAACTCAGCTTCTACTCTGAATATCTCTGCTTGAACTCTCCCTTCCACTTCTGCCTCCACTGCTTCAACTTTAGCAACCGCTGCGTCTTGCTCAGCTCGGAGAGACACGGCTTGCTCGCACGCTTCTTGTGCGACCATGTTAGCGTCATCTTTTTCCTTGTTCAAGTCGGCAAATTTAGCCTTTAACTCCTCAAGTTCTTTGACCGCCGCATCTCACTCGGCCTCAACATTTTTTTACCGATGGCCCAAATCTTCAACTAAAGTGCAATGCGCTTGTTGCATCTTCGCCATCTCAGCTAGTGTCTCATCGACCTTTTTTAGCGACTCCATTTCGGCCTTACGAGAAGATTCCGTTTCAGATTGAAGTATGTCAACAATACGGTTCTTCTGAGCCAAGTCTGCTTCCAGTTTCTCAATAACTTTGGCTCGATCGAAGGCTACTTTCGAAGCTTTAACAGCCGCCCTATACCATTCTTTATACTGAGCATAAAAATCGTGGGTATAGCTGAGGGCGGTGTTCACAGCCTCTTCGGGAATTCTTTTGAGATTGGGTGGAAAGATATAAGCGTCAAAGCATATTTCTGGAAAATCTTTCTTCAATTGAGCAATTCTTATAGCCCCTTCACCAGACGGTTCGAGAGGGGCCTCCTCCACAGTCACGGTCGTAGCCGTATCAGTCCTTGAACGATGAGAACCAGGCTTTGAGATCTGTAGAGATGGCTGTTGTCGCGAAGGTTCAACTGTAGGTGCCTGGCCTCTGGGTGGCGGAGGAGAACGAGAGGGTGAACGGTACCTTCGGTCCCTATCAGAACGCTCCTGGCTAGAATAATATCGGGAATGGTCCCTTTCACGATGCTCTTGCTCATAATGCCTCCGCTCACGATCACGGTAGAAATCCCTACGGCGAGATTCGTAATAAGATGAAGAATGATGCACTCGCCGAAGTCTATCAAGTGTAGAAGGACAATCCGACATGGCACCTGTGAAGAAGAAACAATTCAGTTAAGTACCAAGGAAAAGCACTGCAATGCATGTGGAAGTCGTGAAGTGTTGTGAAAAGTGTATAAATGCGCAAACCCCCCCCCCCCAACCAACCAGAAGCGTCGATTACACTAACGGGAAAAGGTTCGCTTATATCAAGCGCTCCTCGGAGCTCTTCCAACCCGGACCCGTGGTGGAGAGATACGTAGTCCGGAATGGGAATATCGTCCAGCCCCGTGAAAAGGTCTCCGGACTGGCGAGGAGAGGCGCCGGAGACAGTAACCCCAGGTTTGGAATGGGTTACGACTACAGACTTCCATCTCTTAAACTTAGGAACAACAGCCTTGCCTTTCTGACCCTCTTCTATTCGGGAAAGGTCGGCTGCTATCTCAGCGTCCGTGGGCGTTCTTTCATCATCACTCGCTTCTCTTATCACAACGCCAGGTTTTCTTTTTGCCACTTTCTTCTTCTTCCTCGAGGCCGATTTTGTCAACCCTTCAATTACAATACTCTGGCTCATCCCAATCAAACCCAATGTCCTTAAGTTATCGTCGGTCAACAGCAAATCAATGTGCCTTGAGTTGCTTGGGACCCTTCGCAAGCTTTGAACGACGCCTCTATAGTGCCCACCGGTAGGTCTCAAAATGATGGCTGTAAGAGTAGCAGAGTATTGGTGTAAAGTATTAAAAGTGGCCATTCAAAGATGAATTATGATACCTACGTCTGGATAACCATCTCCTGGCAAACCTTGAGGGGCATCGAACAAAAAACCACTCGTTCTTGAAATAGCTAAGCCTGGTCCAGGCCCGAGTCACAACCTGACAGTTCTAACTGCTTCCAGAAAAGTGAAAGACGGGCTATCACCCCTACTCTTGAAATTGAATATATGCCTGATCTCATTTGGTCTTGGCGGGCCAAAAAGGCAATCCACGAATATGACAAGACGCTATTCAGTAATGCATGCCCGTTGGGATGGAGTTGTGAAGGAGCAATTCCTAAATACAACAGCATCTCTCTGATGTATTGGTTAAAAGGAGGAAGAGATCCAGCCGCGCAGGCATGACGGTAAAAGGCAGTATATCCTTCAGGTGGGTTATGTGGTCTGTCACTGGCATTAGGTAATAAAACATCGTCCAGGGATATGTTATGTTTCGAACATATCCGGCCCAACAGAGACTCCGAGATATTGGACTGGACAGAATCGATAGGATCTTCGATAAATATGGCCTCCGGTAACTCATCCGGAGCCGGATCTATAACTTCAGGAGGGATTTCCGGAATCTCAAGCACTGGAGGAGGAGAGCTTTGTGCTTCTTGTTGTTGATAACTCGAAGATTCCATAATTAACTAACTCACCAGAAAGCGGCGTTAAATACATAAAAAGCCCATGCATTCCCCCGGTGTAAAGTGTATGAATATGTCGTACAGTGCAAGTGCTATGCAAAACTTAAGCAGATTTTACAAGTTGAAACAAGATGAATGAATGGAGAAACTTTGGAATTTGAGAATGAAAATGACCGTCATCGCTGACCGTCACTTTCACGCCACCCAGTTGCTACTGACCAATTCAAGTATAAATTCGTTATATTTTGGTTAAGTCATGGTGCCATCGACGAGCTCCAAAAGAGAGGTCAAGTCAAATTCGATTATGCAAGGCCGAGGCTCGCTGGAGTCAAGTATGCTAAAGTTCAATGAGTTCGTTAAAGTTCAACTTGAAATTGGTCGTAGTTCAGATGTTGGAGCAAATCAGAAGAGTGGGAGTCCCAGAAGCAAGAACGTTCGAATCGATCGACTCGAATGGACACGAGTCGAATCGATGAACTTCGAATCGGTACACCCCGACTCCATGTAGTTCGACTAGATGAGACCTTGGGACAGAGAAGCAATTCGAATCCATGAAGCCCTACATGACTTCCAATCGATCAAAATTGAGCTCCTTCGAATCGATCAACGTATCGTTACTTCGAATCGATCAATATTGAGCTCCTTCGAATCGATCAGAATATAGTTATTTCGAATCGATCGCCATGAGCCTTTTTATTTTAATTTTATAACCATCGATTCGAAGCTATGCATTCAAAATCGATTCGATTCGCTCATTCTTGGATCGATGATGCGAAGCAATGAAAGACAACACTCTGATCGATACGACTCGAATGGTTTTTCTCAGTTCCATCGAGTCGACCCACTTCGTTCAGATCTCACTACTCCTCAAAATTTTCAAAAGAAAAGATTGAATCGATGCCAAAAAAAATTTCTAAGTTCTATCATTCTCATCTCGAATCGATCCCTTGATTACCTGAGTTGATTTGGTTACGAACGGAAGCATGAAGGGGTTCGATCGATTCAAGAAAAGCACGTTTGTCTTGGCCCTGGAGAGATCGATTCGAAGAGGAGGCTATAGCAACAGGGAAAAGTAAAAAGTGAAAGTGACACCGGCTTCACGTATTTATATGGGTCTCACATAGGAAACGGGACGATTCGTCTCCCGGTCAAAATGACCGACCCCAACTGGTCACGCGCTGATCAATTCGAACAAGCCACGTTCGAATCCATCACGTTCGAACCCATCGCATTCAAATCAATCAATACTCCGAATCCATCCATGCAGTGTCGATGCGAGGCATCATGGATTCGAAGGAACAACCGAACAGAGGCTGGATTGAGGGTCTTATCGACTCGAAGAACGAGGTCCATCGGGCCATCGATTCGAAATCCATTGATTCGAACAAGCATAGCTTCGAATCCATCAAAATCCACCAATGAGAACGGACGAATCGCTTCAATTTGAAAAATTACTTGTCTACCTTTTACATCGATTCAGGAGAGGATCGATACAAGAGGACGATTATAGACAATCATAAAACAATGTCTCAACTCGAATCTCAAGATCGGTTCAGGAGAGGACCGATGCAGAATTCGATAACAAACCGAACTGACAACGACTGGCAATCACACAACGTTAACCAAAACCAAAGTGGTACATATATGCACGTGTGTATGACTAACACTTGATCTTTAACATTTATAGGGATCAAATGTTCATCTCGTCGTGGTTTCAATGACTGACAATCAAATCGCAATCATACGACGATTAATTGCAGCGATAAAGAATACAACTTTCAGAAGAGCATGTCTCGATTGTCCAACGTGAAACTGCAGCTTTTCAAAGCACGTCATGTTTACACAAGATGTACTTTGGGAGGCAAATGTTATCCCGCCTTTTGGCAAGGCCGAGATACCAAGGAACTGACTGGAAAATAAGGGTCACACGTCCTCAATTTTGAATGATTGTTGGTTTACTATAAAAATCCATGGATTTTGCCCAAGTCCGGATTGGGCTATAATTGATACGGCATGTCAAGCAAAGCCGTGGAAACCAACGTTCCAAATTTTGAGGCAATCCGAGTTCGTATGCTCGAGTTATCACTAATGGAAATTAGAGGAAATCCACGTTGTTCGAATCCATAAAGCAAGGCCTTGTTTCGAATCCATCCTCCCAGAGCCTTGCCTCGAATCCATCCTCCCAGAGCCTTGCCTCGAATCCATGAAAAGCTCCTTTTCTTCGACTCCATCGGGCAAGCCCTCACTTCGAATCCATCCAAAGCCTTCCCTAGTTCGAATCCATCAGAGTATTCGTATCTTCGAGTCCGTCAAGCTGGAACCCTTCGAATCCATACAGTTGTAGGGACTTCGACTCCATCTGGTAACTGTCTTCGAAGCCACCCTGTTAAGACAAATTCGAATCGATCAATGGTGACTTGCCCTGATCGATTCGAACGAGCATTGGTTCAATTAATTCGAAGGTGACGTGCCTTCGAATCCAACTCTTCAAATCCAACTCTTCGAATCCATCAGATAACGCGGCTAAAACCACTCTGAGTCACCATATGGATTCGACCCTATGGGTTCGAACCATAACGATTCGAACGAATCCATAGGACGAAGAGCACCATCTTGAATCGATCATAACTTGAGATCTACAAGTCCAAATGCTATGAAATTTTCACAGGAGCTTGCATATACATAGAAGAATGTCCACGCCAAGTTTCATCACGATTGGACACTTTTTTGATCGATTCGAACCAAGGGTCAAATCGCTCCCAAAGTGCGCCCGGATCTCCAGAATTCGGCCATGTGGGCCCCCCACACGCGCCAGAAGTGGTCTCTCCGAATTTTAGGCGAAATATAAGCCTCCAGCACTTATAAATAGAGCCCCCGGTCATTCAGAAAAGGGATCGGAGAATTTCGAGAGTAAGAGAACGCCCGGACGCTGCCAGAATTGCTTCAGAGCACCACTACTGCCCTTGATTCCGAATTTTGGCTTATTACTTGCTGTACTTTGACATTAAAAAGTTGTATTCTCCGAATATCAAGAAATAAAGTAACAAAACTTCATAGTGGACGTAGGCAAAACGCCGAACCACTCTAAATCGTTGTCTCTTGTGCAATTTACTTCCTGGTATTTGGAGTTTTTGTTAGATAATCCACGTTTTAATTTACTTTCTTCATTTATTATCTCTTCAAAAACTTCCGACGAGTGTTGTACCCAATTTTGACACAAACAATCACAATCCGATGTTGAAAGGCTATTAATTAGTTAAAAAATTGATTTTTAAAGATTAAAATGTGAATTTGATGATATAATATTGTTTAGGAAAATCTATTTATTTTGGGAGGAATTATTTGTTAAAAAGATAATGAAATGAATTATTTTGGAATGTTAATACTTTAAAATTGTGAATTATTAATAAATGGTTAATTTAATTATTTTAAGGGGTGTTGGTATTTTAAGTTTGAAATGATTTAAATTATAGTAAAAATGATTAAAATATTTTTGTAAAGTTTAGTGCTGCTAATAATAATATTAGAAGTTTATTTTAAAATGAAAATAAATTTTATTTTAAGAGTTTTGGAATTTATTTAATGGGTTTAAAATGAAATTATGGATTAATTAGAATAAAATGAGAAAAAACGAAGGAAATCATATTTCTATAAAATTATAATATTCATGAGTAATGAAGATTTAAATAAGAGTCAATTTTTATTTGGAAACTAAAGTTAATTTAGGTTGATAAATGAATTTTTATTTTAAAGGGCTAAATATGGCAATTTTGGAATAATTAATTGTTTACAACCAAATTGATCACAAATACCCAAGGATAGATTTATGTAGAGAAATAAATAAAGAAAGTAAAATTAAAACAGAGGAATAGAATAAACTAACAAGCAAATTAAAGCAATAACCAAGAACACAAGAATTTTTAGTGGTTTGGTGTTGTATGCATTCGTCCACTTTGATGATTTTCTTTACTGGTTCACAAAAGTTTGATTACAGTAGCAAATAGTAAGAATTAGGAGAAAAACTTGATTACAATTAAGATTAATGTTACCAACAACATAAAGATCCCCAGAGTGACACCCCTAGGCCAATATTTATAGGTGAAGGCAACCATTAATCTCTTTGTAACTTCAGCTACAAGACCTTCCTATCTGTATGGGCCAACCATAGGGGTCGCTTGACCCAAATCCCAATGAAGAGGGATCGGTACTGATCCCTTCATTGGTTGATTCTTAGGCTGCGATCCCTATGGTGTCTTCTTCATGTTCAGATATGTTGGCTTTTCAAATATTATGCTTATTGGACTAGTGGAGCTCATGCTTTTGATTGATCTTTGATTCGAGTCCACTCGTAAATTACCTTTTTCCGAACCCTCCAAATGGATTATGGCGATCAATTACTAAGTACCAATCTTTGCCGACCTCTCTTATGCTTTTCCGGTCCTTAGCTTACGAATTGAAACATAGCATTTCAAACCAATAAACTATGCTGATCAATGCACCAACATCTATGTCGAACCCTTGTCTAACTAACCTTGTCGATCCATACACCTTCAATCATGCCGAACCCTTGAGTCTCACCATATCATGTCGATCCCTCTGGTTCAACTATATCATGCCGATCCATGGAGTTTCACTAAGCTATGTCGATCCATGGAGTTCCATCAATTTATGTCGATCCCTTGCTTCTCTAAGCTAATTTGCATATTTCTAGCATCCTACATCATCTGTCTACCAACTCCAATCAATCCTGATTTCCTATAACTATCTGAACTATACTTTCGGGTCCTACAGCCATTCCCATATGGTCATCCTTCTTTATAACAGTCGAATCTATTTGCATAATCGGTTTAATATAGCCGGGTCAGGATACTGGGTAACACTTGCCCCCCAAAGTACATCCTGTGAATAACATGACGTACTTTGAAACGAAACAAGTCTGAATTGTCGGAAGGAAGTAGTCTAGCTTCCTGATTGACTGTTATTCCTTTGTTGAATTGTCTTCAAAGGCATTGAATCCTCCATTGACTGCTATGACACTTGGTCAACTTCCAATAATATAAGTCTAGTGCCATATTCTGTCAGCATAAACAAATCCGGTAATCCAAGACGTATAAACCTTTTATTATCTGGCCAGCCTCGAACTCGAAGGTTTCAAGTTTAAATTCAATTCTTTTGGCTTCAAAAGGTTGGCTTTTAACTCACTCATGTGTATATTCTTATGCATGTTTCTATCGTTGGCTGCTGGACGTGTACGAATGCTCATTTTTCGTTGCCAATTTTTATAACATTTTGTATGTTCTCATTTATAGTCAAACCTTCATGATCACTATCATTATTCAATTTTCACTCATTCAATTTTTTTATATATTATCTATAGGGATTGACATTCAACATGCCCATTCATTGTTGAATCTATGCAAATAGGTATCAGCAGGTTCCAATGTCGACCCCTCTTCACCTATGACTCATTCAACTCTCTTACGGCCGATTCCTCTCCCATACATTCATATATATAAGCCATTCTTTTCTTTCTTCCTTACTTTTTCATTCTGCTTGCCTTTGCACAAAACATCTCTTCCGAACCCAGGCTCCTTGAACTTTTGACCTCATGTCCAACTTCGATTCAAGCCATCCCACAAACTCGCCTTCCTTTCTTCCTTACTTTTTCGTTCTACTTGCCTTTGCACAAAACATCTCTTTCGAACCCAGGCTCCTTGAACTTTTGACCTCATGTCCAACTTCGATTCAAGCCATCCCATAAACTCGCCTTCCTTTTGCTTGCGATTTGATAATCCTCCAACGCCCATCCCTATTTAAACTCACATCACCGCATTTTTATATAGGTACAGATTTACGATTCTCCTTCTAATTACACGATAAATTCCGTAGCCTTAAGTTGTTAGTAAGTGTTTGAGGTAGCGATGGTTAGCGTCTTTCATGCGACTTTTGGTTGATGGCCTGATGGGTTGTGTTAGGGTACGAGAGAGAGAGAGAAGAAGAAGAAGAAGGAGAACGGTTCGACAAGAGATCCTGATGGAGTAGAGGCCAAAAGTGGAGGAACGTAGGGGTCGTTATGTTATAATATGGCCATGTGAGGGTACGATGGATGAGTGGTTCGGTTGCCTAGTTATTTTTAGTTGAGGAGTTAATGGAATGAAGGAAGGTTGAAGACTAGGATCGGAAATGAAAGGTTTGGAATGGGGCCGACATAGGGTAATGGTTACGATAGGGATCGGTAAAAAAAATTGATGGAGGGATCAGTGGTTGTGGTCACATGGAGGATCGATATGGTGCTCTTGGGAAAGGAATCGGCAGCGAACACTAGGGATCGGTATATGCCTTATAAACTATTCCAATTCAACTCATTCGAATAATCAACACTAGTTTGCCTTGCTGACCTTGAACATAAGATGACACGAAACAATATAACATACATATTTGAACTGTTGAACTTGAGTTTGATATCCCAAACTTCCGGAATTTTCAATATGGACTAAGTGATAAATTGCTAATGAACTTAAGTAACTGACTTCATAATTCAATGTGCCGATAGTCAATCCCAAAGCCTTCTTTTCTTATCAATTTCCTTGATAGTTGAGATGGTTAGCGATGACGGTCTCTTTGGACAAAACTCCCAGGTCTCATCGTTTGATTTTGTGTTTTTGATTTCAAACTGTTTAGGTCTATTACATACTGCATTGCACTACACTAGTTCACAACTAGCATGGAGGGAGTAAGTTATTTTTCTAATATTAATTATCTATTGAGTACGGCTGATATAGTTCCATGACGCTCAAAGCACTCAGTTGACATGTTTTCTGATTCGACGATGCGACACATTGGTTCTAAAGTGAAATCAAGTTCCGCCAATGTATTCGACTGGCCTTCTCCAAGCCATCATACAGAGAAAACAGAAGTTTCTAATCCACAAGCTAATCTTTTCTTCTATATCCCAGTCTTTCCAACGAAGGACATAAGCCCTACCTTGATGCTATAGAGGGCGCCATTCTTCTCGATAATCCAGTGTATTCACAGGCTTCTCGAATTGGCGAAGCTGCTCTTCATCGGTTATGCTCTTTCCATGGAATTCCGTTTGGGGACGTCTTGGTTCCCTCAAGACAAGATAGACCTCACTTTTCCCCAGCAGGGTATACAACTTGCAATAAGTTTATATGTTGGGCTTGATAAGTACCGCCCTTCAATTCGTTTGTCCGAGAAATGTTGAGATATCTTGGATTCGCCCCTACACAACTTCATCCCAACAGTTATGCTTTTATTCATGGAACCTTGTTGTTTTTCATGAATGTTCTATTTCATCCACCAACTCCCAGGGACATAAGATTCATCTATAACTTCAAACGATGATAGGGAAGCCCCTCATATGTCTTTCTTGAGCCTTCTCCAAATTGCCAAATTCTGACAGGCGCTAGGAACAAACTCTTGCTATTTAAGCATGAAGGATTCTATGTGCATTGCTCTCCTGGGATTGCAAGATGATGGTTAGAAGGACGAAATTATTACTTCCACTTTTCTCTCAAGTTCACTGGTCCAAGTCATAACTTTTCCTTTGATTCCACTAACATTTGGAGTTCTTTCATGTGTTCACCCACGTCCTAAAGGCGTCGATTTTTATTTACCCACTGTTGTTATCCACGCTACTCCCATTGAGGATAGGGACATCAAACTTCTCGTAATTGATGAACTGCTATCCTTTTTTAGGCTATTAGAAGATGGCTATAGTATTGGACTTCCTGAGAGTGCAGCATTATTAAG
The DNA here is from genome assembly GCA_030765085.1 of Allium cepa. Classification (NCBI taxonomy): domain Eukaryota; kingdom Viridiplantae; phylum Streptophyta; class Magnoliopsida; order Asparagales; family Amaryllidaceae; genus Allium; species Allium cepa. The sequence goes on along the minus strand of CM060931.1, from coordinate 463,822,139 downwards.
GAATGTTGTAGAAAAAAAGTGGGATACCGTCAACCCCATTGTGCCCTCTACCAAGAGGACTTGGGATAATACTAAAGAGGGAGAGATTAATAAATCTCAAGCCAAGAAGCTGGGAGATGTCAAGGCAGGCCTCGAAAAAGCGCCAATGGTTGAACCATCGCAAGGTGAAAAATCCCAAATACCTACAAAGAGAAAGAAGAGGTTGGCGTACAGGCTTCACAAAAGAAAAACGACCTCGGACCCAGTGTTTGTTATTACTCCTGTCGAGGAGCAATCGTCCTCTCGACACTTGGAAAGCTCATTAACGGGATTTTATAATCTTCCAATTCTATATGACATCATGTCCTATGACTTTCCAAACATTAACATAGAAGGACTCAAATCTTCCACCAGAAGCGGCGAAGGCTTCCAACCTTTGAAAAAAAGGAGAAAACGTCGATAAGCAAAGCTACCTTTACCGGTCTATTGAGGAGAGAATTAGGTCACTCACAACCACATCCACTTCACTATACACTTCTATTGACCTTTCATGCGATAATTACTAATACGCTTCCAATTAGTCTTTACAGGTGCAATGTCTTAATCAACAGCCTTCAGTCGCCTCAGAAGTTCTTCTACATACCACCGATCAAGCCAGGTTCGGTGTCTACTCAGCATAGGGAAAAAGATAAGGGGTGAGATAAGAATTATCATTCAATGGAATCTTCATCCTCTTCCAAATGCAAATCCCAATCCCAATCCCAAACATCTCGACAAGGTGAAAAGTCTGACTTTCCTTCCCAAATAAAAAGCAGCCTTAATATCGTGGTCTTCAGATCACTGTGTTTCACAAGCCACATTCCGGCTCTTCAATCTCCAAACAATCTCGTGAACACCGGTCAGGGAAAAATCATCTTGCTACCTCCGAACTTTCTTTGCCAACCACAGCTCTTGGCATTTACACAACAGAGAAGTTGGCTGAGCTCAAGGCCACTTTTCTAAAGATTTGCTTTGAAAGCCTTAAATTCCTTCCTTCTGTTCATATAATCCCAAGGCTTGCCAAGGAAAGTTCTCTCGCTTGTGTGAACAACTTATTTGTCCGTTAAGAATCATTTATAGACTTGGAAGAGAATTGAGCGACAACACGAGATAGATCGCTTTAAGTCGGAAACTATACACGAAAAAGATATAATCAAGCATCAAGATGTTGAATTGATATAATTTAAAACCCAATTTGCAGAAGCGGAGAAGAACACCAAGGAAATGGTAGAGGCAGTAAGCCATCTGGAAGCGACACACGAAAAGGAACTCAACGCAGCACTCCATCGTAGTGGGGCACTCGCTTTAGAAAAGGATTCCTTGCATAAAGAGAAGGACACTCTTGTGTGCCACATCATGGAATTTAAAGACTTTAAAAGAAAGAAAAGGAGGAAAAATCGAGGCACAAGAGGAATCGTAGAAATTTTGCGAGGAAGTTGCTAAGGCTAGAATTTTAAAGGCTGATCTCGACGAGTAATTTGCCAAAATCGATGATCTTAAACAAGAAGTTCGAGTGGAGGGCCGAAGAGGGATGATCGAAGAAGTTAACTCCCAAGTGGAAGCTATAATGGAATCTGACAGGAATGAGATTAAGGACTTATTCGATCTGTTGATTAATGCCAAAGTTCTGATCCATCATGACTTAAGCCTTCTTGGTGCGGGTTACCTCGAATCGCATGCAGAAGCTTGGGTGCACATTGTCAAGATATAGAGGAAAGAGCAGGGCGAAATTGAACTCAATGAAGAAAAATTAGTGAGGGAGATTCTTTGTAGGAACGAGCCTTCAAATCTAGCTGCCACAAAACTTCGATTTTACAATGCTTCTGCACATACTAAAGGAGGTAAGAATATTTCCGAGTCTTCAGGGACTGATCCTAAAGTTCCTTCTCTATCCCAAGCAGCCGGAACATCAATTTCTCTTGATACGGAGCAAGATCTTGGTTATGATTCGAATAGGCTCGACTTTGAACCCAAGATGTTATCTCCCACTGTAGAAGGAGGCACCCCGGCAACGATGGAGAGTCAACTACATGTTAGTATTTTGCTTTACTCCTTAGTATATGAAATTTTTTCGTTCTTTACGCATACTGGATTTAAGCTAATCTCCCTGTTTTATCAAATCTTATAGGTCTTTCGGGTCCCAATCAGACTTCCATAAGTGGCAATGTTGTGCAATAACACGAGAAAACGACAAAAGACCTAGTTGCTACTAGTGTTTCGAGATCCGATGCTCAAGTCATTGTGCCCTTGATGAAGATAAGATCTACGATCCACTCCTGACCGACGAATTTGATGACGTGATAATTCTCGATGCCTTGGAACACACTGATAATACTAGCATGAGGGAGCAGATCTAAAAGGAGGAACTATTGAAAAGAAAGACTAAAATTGAACCCACTGAGGTGGACATCGATGATCCTCATCTTATGCCATTGCAAATTATTCCACCGTGTAGGTCAATCCCTAATGAACTTCCTCCTACCTCCTTAAGCTCTCTGGCCAAAGGAGGAAAACAGTCCCGAAAGTGAAGCACAAGCGGTTCTGCCCCTGAGAAATCCAAAAGAGAAAGAAAGTCAAAGAAGTAGTTACTGCTCCAGCTCAGTGTACCTAGTTTTGATAATCGTCTCTTTCACTAGTTATAGTTGTACGAGTATGATCCCAATCTTTTGAAATAATTTGCACTAATGTTTCAGCACCTATTTTGTAAATAAAAGCCTTTTATTTTCTGCTATGCTTCATGTGAACTTTTATTCAGGTATATGAACGATTACTTTCCATTCAATGTACTGGTATTTTGTTGCTTGTGTATTTAGTTAACAATCCACCATCTCCATTCCAAGGCCTCCATGTGGTCATGGCCTCGAGTCATATCAAACACCAGGCTCGGGCCTAAGTGTTACGCTGTTGGATTCAGCAGGTTTTTGAATAACCATGCTTCTACCCCCGGCATCGATTTGGCAAGGCCATAAGTCGGACAGTCGAATTCCATTGTTAGCGAGTTTGCACTCTTTCGGTTGATTTCAGGCCGGAGTTTGTGGAATAGAGAACAGTCGAAATCCACTCATCTATTCATTCATGTTTATACTCTAGTTGGCACTTTGGAGACTTAGATTTATTTTGTAGAATAAAGAACGGTTGAAATCTACTCATCTATTCATTGATGTTTATGCTCCAGTACACACTCTGAGGACTTAGAGTTATTTTACGGAATAGAAAACGGTCGAAATCCACTCATCTATTCATTGATGTTTATGATCCAGTCCACCTTCTGTGGACTTAGAGTTATTTTGCGAAATGGAGAACGTTTGAAATCCACTCATCTATTCATTCATGTTTATCCTCTAGTCCACACTCTGGGGACTTAGAGTTGTTTTGTGGCCAGTTGGTATCCACTTGATTTATGTTTATAATTAAGTCCACGCTGTAGGGACTTAGAGTTGTTTCGTGGGCTGTTGGTATCCACCCGATTTAGGTTTATACTCCAGTCCGCACCCTAGGGACTTAGAGATGTTTCGCGGGCAGTCGGTATCCACTTGATTTACGTTTACACTCTAATCTAAACTCTAGGGACTTAGAGTTGTTTCGAATAGCAACTAGGACACATACTTTTTTGGTTGATTATTCTTCCCCCTAGTATTTAGGGTTTTGATTTAGCGAGCGATCGGTGAAATCTCGATCGCTTTGATTTCTATTTCAGTCCCAAAGTTCGGCAGGAATTAGTAAACAAACAAGTTGACTAAGCTCTTCTTGTTTGATCCCATCGGGAGTTAGCACAATTGACCGATTCCAAGCTTTAGGAGCCAGTTCGTGTACATCCATATCAATCGATTTTGGAATGTAATTATAATGTAATGCAATAGCAAACATAAATACAAAGAAAAGCTAAAATTTTATTCATTAAATGGAAGGGAACAACATAAAGTGTCTTATTACATATTTGGAAAATCAAATGCTAAAACAAATTCTGAAAAAAAATACAACTGAAATGTAAAGGAAATAATCTAAGTGAAATAGCGTCGTAGATGTTCGCTATTCCATGCTCTTGGAAGTGTAATTCCATTGACAATGGCTAGCTTGAAAATTCCTTCCCCAAGCCTTTATTCAATGACATATGATCCTTCCCAAATTGGATTTATGTGTGACAGGGTAAGAAAAACCCATTTCATGATGAGATCGCCGATTTAGAAGGTTTTCGGGTGAACTTTAGTGTTGTAATACCGGGAAAATCAATGTCGATGTGCAGCTTCCCTCTGATGAGCTTCCTTGCACTTCTTATATATAAAGTCCAAATATTCCAAGAGGAGATCTTAACTTGTTTTAGGTTCGTTGTAAGTCACTCGATGAGAAGCGATTTCGAGTTCGACAGGAATAACGGCTTCTGAACCGTAATCTAGGCGAATGGAGTATGGTCAATCATGGATTTGTTGGTGGTTCTATAAGACCAAAGTGTTGTAAGGAGTTCATCCACCCACTTACCTCTGTGCTTCTTCAAACGCTCCTTCAAAATTGACATGATGATTTTATTTATAGCTTCAGCCTGTCAATTTTCTTAAGGGTGAGCGACCGCGAAAAATCTCTTTTCGTTATGGTATTTTCGACAAAAGTCTTTAAAGTCGGTACTATTGAATTGAGTCCCATTTTCTGTTACAATGGTCCATGGAAGACTAAAGCAACATATGAATTTTTAGATGATTAAGTTGATTACTTTCTGGGTCATTATTGTAGCTAAAGTTTCAGCCTCGACCCATTTGGTGAAGTAATCAATTGCCATAATAGCATACTTCAAGCTGCCTTTAGAGATTGGTAATGAACTGATAATATCTATACCCCACATAAAGAATGGCCATGAGCTGACCATTTGCATGATTTCTGTTGGTAGCGCTATTGCAATTTTGCATAAATCTGGCATTTATCACATCGTCTTACATAATCAGTTGCGCCTTAATTTACCATTGGCTAATAATACCCATAACGGAGTACCTTCTTTGCCAGAGTTTGTCCTCCAGTGCGATCGCCACATTCCCCTTTATGAACTTCATTAAAAACAAATTCTATCTCATCATGAATGATACACCGGAGTAGAGGGACCGAGAAACCTCGCCTATACATGACTCCTTGCATAATATACCATAAAGCTTTGCGAAGGACCAGTCTCTTTTCATTTCTTTTATTGGGCAGGACCCCATGTAGTAAATAGTGTTCAATTGAGGTCATCCTTGATTACCTTTCAGATTTCGCCTCCAGTATTTGATCGATTTCCATCATGTTTATACTTAGAGTATCTAATACTTCGACCGATACCAAACCAATCTGTTGTGCATCGTTAGTACTAGCGAACTTTGCTAATGAATCAGCCTCTCTGTTTTGATTGTGTGGAATATGTGAAATATTATAGTATTCAAATTCTGTCAACAACTCCTGAATTGGATTAAGATAAGAGGCAATCCACTACCTCTTAGCCTAGTAGTCTCTTCTAACTTGATACACTACCAATTGTGAATCACAAAAGTTTCCAAGAGATTTAACTCCATGTTCTTTAGCGAGTTTAAGTCCAGCAATTACAGCCTCATACTCAGCCTCATTGTTTGTTGTTGGGTGATCAAGCTTCAAACCATAATAAATCAGTCAATTTTCAAGAGTTCCAAGTACAATCCTAGTTCCGGAGCAATAAACATTATATGCTCAACCAGTATAACTTCCATCATACAGTAGGGATTTCACTTCCTTCTGGATGATCATCCTGCACATTAAACTTTGCTATAAAGTCTGCGAAGCCTATCCCTGGATAGCTCTTCGAGGGAGATAAGTGATGTTGAATTGGCAAAGCTTAATATTCCATTTAAGTAACCACCCAAACGTTTCAAGTCGCTTTAGGACGTGTCGTAACGGCAAGTCGGTGTAAATATCGATTGGATATGCCTGAAAGTACGAACAAAGCTCCCATTATGCAATAAGCAAGCAGTATGTCAGTTTCTCTATTTTCAGACAATTCCTTTCTGCTCCTTTCAATCGTTTGCCGACGTAATATACGGGTCTCTAGATTCGATTTTCCTTACGAACCAAGGGAGCACTTATAGCGTGTGCTGATATAGCCAATTAAATGAACAACAACTCATGATCTACCGGCTTTGACAAGATAGAGGGTATCGCCAAATGGTTCAATAGAACTTGGAACGCGTCTTTATAATCTTGCGTCCATTCAAAGTTTCTTTTTCCTTTTTTAATTAGATCGAAGAAAGGAATGCATTTCTCAGTAGCTTTGAAGATAAATTAACTTAAAGCAGCAACCTTCCTATTTAAACTCTACACTTGTTTAATGGTTCTTGGCCCCGAGATATCTTAGATAGTCTGAATCTTCTCTAGATTAGCTTCTATTCCATGAGCATTGACAATAAAGCCCAGAAACTTTCCTGATGCAACATTGAATGAACGTTTTAAAGGATTGATTTTCATCTTATAATATTAGAGGATGTCAAATATTTTTTCCAAATAAATATATGGTCGCTTGATCGTCTTGATGTCACAAGCATGTCACCCATGTACACTTCCATTATCTTTCTAATCTGATCCCTAAAATCCTGTTAACCAAGTGTTGATAGGTTGCTCCAGCATTCTTCAACCCAAACGGCATTACTACTTAACAGTACAACCCATCGTTTGTAACAAAACTGGTGTGCTCCTAATCGGTGATATGCATCATGATTTGGTTATATCTGAAATGCACATCCATAAACGATAACTATTCTTGTCCTACAGCTGAATTAACTAGCTGATCAAGCATGGGAAAAGGAAAACTATCTTTTAGACATGCTTTGTTAAGATTTGAATAATCAATGTATGTTCTCCATTTTCCATTTGCCTTCTTCAGAGGTACAGGATTAGATAGCCATTCAGGATAGATAGCGTAGCGGATAAACCTGTTAACTTATAGTTTATCCACCTCCTCTTTAAAAATGGTAGATCTCTCCGGACCCATGCCTCATCTTTTTTGCTTCACCAGAACATACTATGGATCAATATTCAAAGCATGGCTCGCAATGGCTGGTGAGATTCCATACATGTCACAGTAAGTCCAAGCGAATACATCTAGATTCGCTTAGAGAAAACCAGCAAGTTCTTTCATCATTCGAGGGCAGAGCTATGACCCAATCTTTGAGACTTGTGATGGGTCATCATGTCTAACCGTGATGTCAATCTTCAGCCCAACCGGTGTAGCCTTGGTCTCGTTGGGCTCCTCTTCATCATCCCTCGGATCTATATCTCTATAGAACCAACTATGGCGCCTGAGCCAAGGCCCAGGCGCTGGATGTCAATCTTCAGTGGTTTGGATGCGAACAGCTTTGTCCACAGCCTTTTCTTCCTCCTTACGACGAGCTTCACTCAACTCACAAACATGACAGGCACGTCCAGTTGCCTGATCGCCATGAATAGCTCCTACATCATCGTCCATTGTATTCTTCAGAGTGAAACACCAAGGGGCAAGAGCAACCCGGAATTCAAACAAGGTCAGTCTGCCTAGAAAAATATTGTATGGAGTGTCAACATACAAAACAATAAATGGTAAGATTTTGACTCTCCATTGTTCACCCTCTCCCAATTCGATAGGTAATTCCACATATCCTATAGCCTTAGGTGCAACTCCATTAAAACCATGAATAAGAGGTTTAGATGGTTTCAAGTGTTTGGCCTCCATTCTCACCCGATCATATGCCTTTTTGAAGATTATATTCACTGATCTTCCACAAACAATCAAAATCCTTCTTACCAACATAGGATTAGCCATAGCAGAAATGACCAACGGTTCAATTGTTGGAGCCTTTACATTGTCTGCATTCCTGTTTCTAAACATAATATCATCTACCATGGTGCACTGCTATTTTTTTGAACTTCCATCTTCCATATTTGAATAGCATTCAAAATATACATGCCTTATCGTGCTAGCATATCGCTCCATCTCTAGCCAACTTCTATCCATAGGGTGCGGTCCCCAACTATCATATTAATCACCAATCTTGCATCGGTCCGTGCAGGCTCCCCAGACCTATGCGAAGCTTGTCGTCGATTGAGGACATATGTCCCCTGTCCACCATGCTACGGAGTTTTCGCAAACCATTTCAATTTCCTTTCTTAAATCAATTTTTCTATGATATCTTGGAGGTGTCAAATTCATTCGTATTGTGCACATAACATTCGTATAACCACCAATATTTCTCGGTCTTCCTCTGTCTCTCTGATGACTCTCTTGGTTTCGGGTTCTTGCACTGCATGGTAGTACAAGTGGATAGATAAATGTTCTCCAAGGATGTGTTTAGCGGGGTGTAATTTTTACATCGGAATCCTAGGATTTAGTCTCCTGAAATCCCACTTTTGCTCTCGATTCCTGTCTCCATCTTTCTTTTGTTGATTTGGCTTATTCCGAATATTCACCTAAACTTTCTCGGAAGTGTCATCAGACTGTTTTTTTGCAATATTACTCTATACTTCTTCCCAACTCGGTCCTGTAATGTTCTTTTTCCTGGAGGACCTAGACTTCGCCTTCCTTAATAAACTGAGCTGCCTTTGAATAGAAGCACTCCAACGTGGATTGTGATTTTCCAGCCAGTCATTCGCCAAACTTAGATTCTGGATCAATCCCTTTTGTCATAGCCATGAGATAACATGATCATTCAAGTCACTGACCTCCATGGCGGAGGTATGAAATCTCTCCATGTAATTTCAATGTTTCCCCTGGGGCCTGGATCACACTGGAAAGGGACATCACGTCTTTAAGATGAACTGCATACATTGAGAATTTTTCTAGAAACATGGTTGCCAGCTCATCTAATTTCAAAATTAACAGTAGAGGTAGTCTCATGAACCACATCGTTGCTATCTCGGAATGGGTTATGGGAAAACATCTGCACTTGGTTGCATCGTTAGCTCTCGTAGAATCCATCAACCATTCATATGTCATAATATGCCGCCAGGGTTCGGTTTTTCCCTCATAGGCAGGCATTGATAGCATGGTGGACCTCCCTGCAGAACACTGTTAGTAAACGGGGTATGGCTTCTCAAGATTCCCCAGTGATCATTAGTCAAGCCTTGGTTCACTCTCACCAACTGTCTGACAATTGCTGATAAACTCAGCATTTGAATGGGTGGTGCCAAGCGATCGTCGCACTCCACTTCACATGAATGGTTTGGTCAATGTCTCCAGGTCGTTTCACGGTTTCTTGGTTCACCATCCTCTTGATGTGCATCTTGAGCATTTATCTCATTGTCATTCCAGCGGGGTACCTGGTCAACATTCGATTGAGTTGTAGCATTAAAGCTTCTAGGAAGAACTCCAGCGCAATTCCTTAAGTGTTTTCGGGGAATCCCTCCTCTAGAGGTGAGATCGACACCTATCCCTAGGGAGGGATCAGTACCTATCCCTAGGGAGGGATTGGCACTAATCAGTCGGCGCTCCAACGTTTCTGCTTGATCTCCTTCAATGCTATGACGCTTAAGTCACTAGAATTCATTTGACGAGCTTGAACTTTATGATGCCAAGTAAGGAGTGTGATCCCCTCCTGGCCTTCCCACGCCATTGTTTGGTAATTTGGTTCATCAAGCTAATAATGGTCTGAATCCGCTCGTTTAGTTATCGACGGCTTTCCATTAAATCTCTCATCAGATTATGAAATTCACTTGGGCTATAGAATCAACAGGGTTCTAAACTTACACCAGATCAGCAGTTAAATTTGCAGGTTGGTTTCTTGGGTGTCCTTGTTGAATACTAGCAGTCTCATTTCCATCAACATTCTAAGAAGTGGATCTGATATGTCTCACCATTGTCAATTTCCTTCTTTAGATTTTTGCAAATCTTAGTAATGTAAGCAAGTTTATGAAGATAGCCATGGATCTCCTTTAGGGGATTTGCCCAATCCAATAGCAACAAAGGGGATCCTAATAGGATGAGAATCAGGCTCTATTGAAAGCACCAAAATGTTTGCTACGAAATTAGTCACAAACACCCAAGTATAGATTTGTTTAGAAAAATAAATGAAGAAAGTAAAATTAAAACAGTGGAATAGAATAAACTAACAAGCAAATCAAAGAAATAACCAAGAACACAAGAATTTATAGTGGTTCGACGTGTATCGTTCACTTTGAAGATTTTCTTTATTGATTCAAAAATAGTTTGATTATAGTAGCAAATAGCAAGAAATTAGGAGAAAAACTTAACTACAATTAAAGCTAATATAATAAGTAGTGTAAAGATCGCCAGAGTGACCACTTGGCCAGCATTTATAGGTGAAGGCAACAACCCATCTGTCTGTAACTTCGGCTACAGGGCCTTCTTATCCATATGGGTCCACCATAGGGGTCACTCAGCCTAAATCCTATTAAAGAGGGATCAGTACCAATCCCTTCATCGGTTGATGCTTTGGCATTGATCCCTATGGTGGCTTCTTCATGCTTAGACATGTTGGCTTTTCAAACATCGTGTGGATTGGACTAGTGGAGCTCATGCTTTTGATTTATCTTTGATTCGATTCCACTTGCAAATTACCTTCTACAACCCTCCAAATGGATTTTGCCGATCCATTACTAACTATGAATGTTTTCCAACACCTCCTATGCATTGCTGATCCATAGCCTACGAGCTGAAACATAGCGTTTCAAACCAATAAACTATGTCGATCCATGCACCAACGTCTATCCTAAACCATCTATTGCTTCTTCCATGCCGAACCGACATCTAACAAACCATGCCGATACATACACCTTCAATCATGAAAAACTCTTGAGTCACTCCATGTCATGCCGATCCTTATGATTCCACTATGTCATGCCGACCCATTTAGTTCAACTAAGCTATACCGATTCATGGAGTTCCACTAAGCTATTCTGATCCGTGAACTTCCACTACGCTATGCCGATCCCTTGCTTGTCAAAGCTAATTTACATATTTCTAGCATCCTGCATCGTCTATGTACCAACTCTGTTCAATCCTGGCTTCATATACCATCTGAACTCGACTTCCAGGTCCTACAACCATTGCTCCATGGTCATCTTTCTTGATAACAGTCGAATCTATTTTGCGTAATCAGTTCAATATAGCTAGGTCAGGATACCGGGTGACACTAATTAAAATAAAAGAATTTATGGAAATTGAATTCTACAAAAATATCATAATGTTGCGTAAACATTTAAGTAGTTAAATTATGATTTTATTTTTAGAGTTTGACACTAAATTGAGTTAAGTAAAAATGTTATATGGAAGTAAAGGAGACAAAACATAATAATTATTTTAATGCCTTCATGAAGACCAATCCCAAAAGTAAGCCTAACGTCATATCTAAACTTTTCTAAATCAAGAAAACTCTTCTTTACGCATCTGATGACTTCATGTACACTCCTTCGTTCATGAAAATGATTCACATATGCAAAAATTAAAGGGAGCTTCCAACTCTTGAAAACAAGACAATGAACCTTACCTCCTAATCTTTCTAAATCCAAACTAAAATTAAATAAATTTTTATAAATTATGAAAATTGGATATATGCTTCTCAACATGTTATGACACAAACTAGTGCAAGCAAGTTAAAGTTTTGAGCTTCATGAAAAAGGATCCTTGCATGTTACTAAGTGGAAAAGTTAGTTTTTAGATAGTTGTAAGGAAGTTGAAGCTTCTTCAAGACAAGATGAGTGCTCAAAATTCTATATCTAAACCATGATTTGCATTATGAATGCTCTGAATTAATGATTGTTTGTGTAACAATCCATACCTTAAAGAACCTGAATTTTGACTAAATCAAAACTCAAGTCCATTCGGGTATAGATTGTTGGGGTTGGTAATTTGTAATAAACATAAGCATATCGGAGTGCTATCTACATAAACTCACATTAGAATAGAAAACTATTATAGAACATATGTATCCACTGAACCTACTACCTTGGAATCAGTATTATTCCTTGGATATCTAGTTTCCTTGTCAACGCCAAGCATGAATGAGAAGACTTCTCCATCTATCATTCATGTCTTGCACCAATAGTATATCCCTCTAAATTTATCTTATGGGTTGTAATGAGGAAGGGGTCAGAACAACCTTTGTGTGATTGGAAAATTAAATACTTTATCCAAAATTCTAGTTTATGCCGATTAATATTTTTTAAGTGTTATGTCTATTATTCATGTTTACCCATTTAATTCCCTATGCGCGTACAATATATCCAACCTTCTCCAACTTATAATTGTGTATATACATATGTGCGTGTGTATGTACATATATAAGAATTGTACTACGAAAAAGAAAAGTCTGGCCTTTTAATACTTCTTGAATGATGAAGACACATACCTAATGGCCATTTGGTAAATCAAACTCGAAACTGGCCCCCTATAATGTAATTGCTAGTCAACCGACATTAGGTACAAAGGCCGGTGATTCCTAGATACGACTTTATAATTTAGCGTTGTATTACTAATGCATCTCAAAGAGTTATCGAAGGGTTAACTAGCCTACCCCCGACAAATAAACAATTAATTAAACTTTGAGGTTTTGCGTATACCATAAAAATTCTACATTAGTGGAAGCGAAATCCATCACGACATAAATTACGTCTTTGCAAGCGACCACCCAGGACGGCTGGTAGTCAGAGCCTATAGGCCAGCCCTAATTCTAAATACCGGTTCACCAATAACACTGACATAGCCCGTCGACCCCCACAACCGAAATCCCATTTAGATTTACCAAATATGAGTCAAGGAAAATGCCTATTCTAGTTACTTAATACATCTTGTTTAGAAATGATGCAGACTCCATTACCTATTAGGCACCATTGTAAGTTATTTAAGACTTTTTTTATAGAAAGGAGGCAAACCCAACGACCATTTAATACCTTGCAGCCCGATGTAAACCCCTTGACATGCCTAAAGGGACCGAGCCATTTAATACTTCAAATCCAAAGTGAACCATTGATATATTTCCCCATACCTATACATGAACGTATATCCCTTCCCGACGGGTCCTATTGTTGGAGATATCCCACATCAGTAGTACATATACACAACTGTTGGTAAAAATCTAGTGAAGGGAAAACTTTTGCTGTGTAAATCTATCAACCTCACATCCTAACACATACTAAGCTAAATCATTTATCCTAAGCCTAAATATTAGGCCAGGACTACTAATTCAAGCTCATCCTAAAGTATTTTTGTGGCTATATGATTTCTACTATGGAAAGTATATTGCCTCCTCTGTTTATTTATTATTGTTAAAGTACTTATTCGCTACGAACCTATTCCTATCTTATAGGCTTATTTCCTATATTATTTACTTCCTACCAATGTCCTAAAAATTTCATTTTTCTATAATAAATGATCATCAATATTCTAGTTAGACAATCACCAATAACATTTATTTATTCGTTTCAAATTCAACTTATTATGCCTATTCAATTTTTCTATACATGCCTTATTTAGTTTTGCAATTAATCCCATTAAATACATTTATGTCCCCATTTAATTTATATAACATCCTATTAACTTCATATTTATTGTCCACTAAACTTACAATCACTGCTTATAAATTTTGGGGTTACTACCACTTTTCCATTGCAATCCCCGTAATACTATGATTTACTATGATATTAATATTTAGTCGTCCTGATTATAACTAATGCGAGTACTGAGGTATATTGATTTATTATGCCTTATTTGTTACCCTATGTATACTTATATTTTTAGTCCATAGGTGTGGTTATACATACATACATACATATATATGTATGTATGTATGTATTCCTACTTTTAACTCATTAATTCGTATGCTAAGAAATTTTAGAATATACAAGTTAACCCACTTTTTGCCAAGACGTTATACTGGCAAATTTAACCCAACAGACTTCAAGATTATTAAGACATGTTGCCCAAAGCGATGATTATGAGGTGCAAAAATCAAGTGTAGGTAATTATATGAAGGGAAGATCAACCAAGACCAAGAGATAGACTCCCCAGAATATTAGAAGTATGGATTAGTACCTCCCTCAAGCAGGGGATCGGTGCCTATCCCTTTCCCTAGGGGATCAGAGTATATCCTTAATTTTTGTCCTAAACTGGGCGAGGCCGGTATAAAGTGACAAGAAAGGCCCCATTTGACTACATTTCAAATCTCAAGTTATTTGTAATTCGTATGCTCAAGTTATGGAAAAATTACTTCACATAAGAAAAGGATCGATATAAAAGAGATCATGTAAAAAGGGATCGGTAAAAAGGGATTAGTATAAAAGGGATCGACATATTTCAGCCAAGAAAGTAAAATTTAATGGAAAACAATCAATATATCAAAATTCATAAGTCCAATTCATAAGGAATTCATGAGAAAGATGTAGAGACCCTAGGGAGCCTACTCTAGGGATCGCACCTCAAAAGAATGAAGAAAGAGGGACCGACCTCTTCCCTCTTAGGGATCGGCTAAACCCAACTTTATAGCAAAGATTATGTCAATATTTCGAAATCCAACTGACATAAAACTTGGAGCACAAGCCAACTACAACATATGGAACACCCCATAGGGATCAGACATCATTTAGAGAAAGTTGGATGGATCGGCCCCTATCCCTCCATAGGGATTGGCTATATCAGCCTTCACAGCAAATTGCAACAAAGATCGATCTCTAACTTGAATTGTACTAATCCAATTGCCATGAAACTTAAAGTCTATACATAATACAACATAGAGAAGCGGATCGCATGTCCTTTATTGAAATTTGGAGGGATCAACCCCTATCTCTCTAAAGGGATCAGCTGAAATAAGAATGTATGCAACACCACTTCATGGAAAACGCGATATCTCACCAACTGTAAGCAGAAATAACATGAAATTTAGAGGTCAAGTAGCTAACATCATGGGGAACCCCTTAGAGGGATTTTGCATCCCATTTGGACACCAAAATTGGGATCGGTACCGATCCTATTGTAGGCCCCAATGGGCCTAAAAAATCTTGCATGGCATCGTCATGGCCTGAAGGTTCTTCTACCGAAATTTCTACCCGATCCGTGCACGTAACCCGTATAAATACAATAGGCATAGCGTCAGAAAAAGGATCTTCTTCTTTCTACTTTTCTTTATCTTCAACATAGGCTATATTCTACCAATTTTATTGGATTTCAGATTGTAACTGTAAACGAACTACAATACAATAAAAAGTATTATTTTGGATTGGGTGTAGGCCGAGTTAGCCGAACCACTATAAATCTTGTCTCTTTTTACTTGCTTTTTTTAAATTTGTCTGTTCTCCATATTATATTCTCTACATTAGATACTATTTGAGATCTGTGACTGGATATTGGTGCTTTTATACAACTAGGTATTGGTGGCCAATTTTGACGTCAACATTTTGGTGCTTTCACTTAGAAGGGTTGCACCCATGGATTTGGAATCTATCATCTTAGATTTAGATGCTGGATATTTTGATCAAGGGACCAATGGCTAGGTAATCAACAAGGAGAGTGCTACTAGAAAGGAGCCACCATGGAGGGAAACAAGAGGCTTCCTCAGCTATTGGAGCTAATTAAGCATCTATCTTCATCACCAGGGATGAAATGGAAACGATGATGGATGCTACGCAAAAGAGGATTCTTAAAAGATAAGAGGAGATGATGTAGAATTTACTCCGACAAATTAGAAGAGTTGGAGCATAGAATCAAGGGAATAAAGTAGCATGGGCCAATGACAACATTGATCAAGGAGTTGGAGCAGCGAGAATCGTTGGAAATTGGAACTGAGACCATAGAAATTGAGACAATGGACAAAGGAATGGAATAGAGCAGACGGGGTAGTCCTCGACCATCTTAAAGGGATTGGCACTGATGCACAAAGGCTAAGGTGCATGGCCCTAGGTCTGGTTGATGGCGATGTTGGAGGACCTGTGATCAATCCTATGGAGTTTAGTACAAATCAGAATTTGGATACTCATTCGATGGAATATGCTATTGAATTCCCTCGTAGATTCAAGATGTAGCTTTTACATGATGATAGGAGACTACCATTGGAAGACAATAATTGTTTTGCAGAGATGAACAGGTGAGCTATGCATGGAGGATTGGTGAAAAGGGATCTGAAGGATGTAAATAGAAGTCCATTCGCTTCTAATATTAGGGATGCTAGGATTCCATCAAAATTCAAACTACCAACACTGGAAGTTTTTGACGTAAAGTCGCATCTGAATATGCATATGATGAGGTATATATGGCACATGAAATTACAAAGGGCATTGAAAAACGTTTTGGCACGATGCTTCCCTTGCACTTAGCGGATGTAGCGGCGCTATAGTTTAGACAGTTGGAAAGCAGTTCTATTGGCATATGGATAGAATTGGTCGAAAGATTTATAAAGCAGTTTTGGGTTCACATTACAAGACCCAATAATTTGATGAAATTGAAATTAGTAAAGTAGTAGGCAGGAGAATCACTCAAGAATTTCTTAACCAGGTTCAATGCAACAATTGTTTCGATGGATCGGCTAGATCCATGAATGGTTTTGATATGGTAGTGCCAGGAGTTGCAGATAATTAAGATTTTATGATATCAGTGATATGGGATCCATTGATGGCTCTTAGGTAATTCTAACACGAAGCAGAAAGGTTTCTGCAATAAGAAAACATGATAGTTGAAAGAGAGGCAGCAAAAGTTAATACGATACGAGATGGGAGAACAGCCTGGCGAATTTTCAGGAAAGGACAAGGGTAAACAAAACATGGACAATAGTTTCGATGGATCGAAGCGGCAGAAGGGAGAACCAAAATTCTCTTCTTGCTTGGAATTGAATGAAACCCTAGAATGGATATATCTAGATACTTGAGAACGCTTTCTATATTGAAGGCCGACAGGGAAGGAACACTCCGAACACGAACAGACATTAGGAAAGCACTGCCTATTTCATGAGCTGGATGGACACAATACAAATGACTACATGCATTTGAAGGATATCATTGAGGGTCACATAAGGAATGGTCAGTTACAATAATATATAAGGACTCGAGCTGCAGTAGTGGAATAGTAGCAGCCACCATCGAGCTCGAATGAAAATGACATCGGATCAAGGCATCATCATCAACTTATTATCAATTGATCGAGATGGCATGGAGTAAGTAACAAACTCCACAGTAGGACAGCTAAGTCACTTACACATGTACGGGATTGAGGATGGTCTTTTGGAATTTTCTAAGATGATGATAAATCGTAGTGCTTTGGTTTGTGAAATTTGTTTTCTCTCTCTTGTTTGCTTCAAATTCTTGTTTTTATAGTTTTGTTTGAACTTTGGTTTATTGGTTGTACGAAGTCTTATTTTATATTTTTGAAACGGACTTAGGAATGCTTAAATTTGGATAAATGAAATGGATAATACAGGTCGTGGTTGTGGTCCTATCCAGAGAGATGGGATAACAGTCGCAAGGTATAGATTTTTCCGTTGGGCAAACACGACGAAACGGACTTGTGCATCATGTATTAGTCCTTGTTAACCCAAAAATGGATCAACACTGTGGTTAGAGTTTGAAAGCACCAACCCTATTCTAACAGAGCAATATCGCGGATCACAGATATAGAAAAATAATAGTAATAGAAAGTAGAAAGAGAATTTTTATAGTGGTTCAGCGGTTAATGAAGCCTACGTCCATTTTATAGTTTTATTAAAGACTGAATGTTGTTACAAGAGATGTTTGATTACAAGGCTTTGATTATCTTTAGCTAGAATGAATCCCTAAGTTGGAATCCATTGGAGAATCACAATGAATTCCTTTAGAGATTGTTGTGAGGGAGGTAGAGAGTGAATAATAATTCCTACAGAGCTTCAAAAACCAGTTCGGGGAAGATCCCATTTATGTTGTAGGTAGGTTGATATTTATAGAGAGCGGAGAACATCTGGGCCAGGCCACTTTATCCACTGCTCGTAGGTAGGTTGGGAACGACCTAGGGGGTTTGGCTCGCAAACCAAGGCAAAACCATGAGTCATTGGCGACCCAAAGACTTGGCTCGTTTGTAAGCCAAAGCCTTGCCCTCTTTTCATGCATCCTTAGCTCATTTGAAGATTCGAGGGGAGGCATGGGTCGCTGATGATCCAAGCATTTATAATTTTTATTGAGTTTGGAATTGGCGATGTTTTCATAGTCTTTTGTCATCATTGCTCCAGTAATATAGCTTAGCTCTTGTTAATTTCTTGTCTTAGATTTTCCAGTTAAGTTCTGAACCATTCTGATAACAATGGGTTGTTCTGTTTCCTATTGGTTCCTGCTGGGTTAAAAACCCGGATAACATTTTCCCCCTCGAGTACATCTTCGTTGTAAACAAGGCATTCTTTGGAAGTTATTGCTCTCAATATATGTCCATCGATTTCCAAGTGATTGCATTAGAGTTTACAAATACATGGCAAGTCATGCTGTTGTTCATCTAGCTTTATTTCTAACTGCTATTAATTGTCACAACAGATCAAATTTCTTCCTATAATTTTCCAACATGCCTCAGAATGATGAATAGGTGTAAGAGATCGAGTTCAAGAAGAATAAAAGAAGCTCTCTTTTTTATTCCATATGTCGCTAACTATCCGTGTGAGATGGATCGCTAGCGACTTGACTAGGGAAAATTTGCACTTTGTAAACGTGGGCCGCCGGCGATCCTTGGTGGATAATGTACCACCTATCTACTTAGTATTTTTTTGCTTTTCTCTTTTTCTCATCTAAATATATGACTTGAGCCGACCAAAAATTCATTCGACCCAATCTAGCAAACCTCTTCACGCGATCTATCCTTCGAGCGACTCAATTCCAAGTGATTCAACAGCCCTCCTAAGCCTTGATCCATAAATCACTGGTGATTCCTTCCATCGTGATTCCAATGATTCCTTTCATCGTGATTCTAGCTCGAAATTCCAAATCTTAGTTCGAAATTCCAGCTAGCTACCATCTAGAGTCGCCACCGATCCATCAAACACGCCACTGATTAATTCATAGTTTGTTGAATTCAGCCTTTGATCCCTCCCATTTCATAGAATTCAATCGAAGGTGGCAATTAATTGCTTTGCCAATTACCATGTTTTTGTAATGATTTGATGACGAGTTTTCATTTGCAATGTTGATTGTGAGAAGTTTGAGTTGAATGCGGTTTAATGGAGGAAGGTAGTAAATCGAGTCTCGAGTTGTTTCCAGGAACGAAATTTAGGCTTCAGCCCAGTGCTTGACACGTTTTTCTATCTTCATCCATTAGACCAAAACTGATTTGTGTCCAGTTTTACGGCTATTACTGTACATCATATCACTAGTCGATTACGATTCTATCATAGAATTTGAACTTATCCTGCTTGCTTGTTGCACGCTTCGCGTTCCTGTAGTGAGAAGAGAATTCTGTGTCGCTTCGAGCAACAGATCCGTTATCGATCATTGATTGATAATGGGTAAGTGCATAGGAAGTAGAAAAAAAGTAGAAAATGAAGTGACATGGGAAGTTCTCTTCTTCTTCCACTGCTTGGAAACTATCTACCGGAGATAGGGTGTTTGCAGTGTATCAAGCATCGAGTTTATCCCGTATAGGTAGCACACTTCACTTGCCCCAGTCTGCACTTGAAATCCAAAATGACGATTGCAAGCTAATGTTTCTTAGGAATTCAAGTGTGGTAGGGGAAAGCTATTAGTTAAGGATAGATTTACCTGACCGTTTTCAGATGCGAGTTCTGTTATTTAGAATGAAGCAGCCATCCATGCGTCATAAGTCAATTGGGGGAAGGCCAGCTCTCTCAAAAGCCGAATCGTCATCCACTTCGCAAGCTCAATATGGCTAGTTAGTCCTAGTTGGGCCAATCGTGGATTGTACACCTCCCAACTTTATAGTTCTACTTAATCCACCAGAGAGAGCTTCATCGAATGTTTCCGCCAAGGTCCTTCGTAACATTTATGCACAACACGAAATTCCTGAAGAGGATTTTTGTCTACTAGAAGGACGAATCCGCTCATATGCCTCTCCTGGGGTACACCGCTTGCCATTGATACATGTGTTTGAATGTAGTCGTGCCTCCTTTCAATGAATTTCTATGTAGACTCTCTCAAACTTCGGTATTGCCCCCATTTCAGCTTCATCCGAATGGCTACGCCATCCTGAATTGCGCTCAAGAGGAGAAGTGATTGTCCCTCCTTGGTTATAATCGAAGCTCAAAGAAATCAAAACATCGTCCAGAGTTTGCAAAGCAACTTATCACAATTCAAGATGCAATATTTCTTTATCAGATGCCCTAACGGGTTCAATCGTTGATGGACGACAAGGTGTAAGCTTCTTTTTATTCATCGAGCTTTTGATGCATTGCCATGGTGTTCTTATCCAACCATATGTCTCTTGTAGTTATTCCAAGGCCGAACAGAGACGCGACACTCAATGAAGTTTGTAAGACTTTAAAACCTATCGTTGCTGAGGAAAGAAGCATTAAACTATTACCGACTGATGATAACTTGCATCGATATGTACTACTGGCTGCGGGTTAATCTTCCATTCAACTTGAAATTCCCTTTCCTGCTCGATCCAGGGTTCATAAGAGATCTATTTCCTCCTCCTACGATTCCGATGAAGGTGCCTATCAAGAGAAAGAAAGCTCGTTCGGAGGATCCACCGACGAAGCCCGTGAAGGGGGAAGAAGCTGTTGCGACTGGATTAAGCGGCCTAGGTAGAATGCCTCCAATTCCAAAGGAAGCAGAAGAGTTCAAACAACGAGGTGGAAAGGCCGCGTTGGATTCGGAAAAGGTAGAGGCGGAGTTCGAAAGTGGTAGTGATGAGTCCACTAGCAGTGATTTCTTCTTGTCTTAATCTGACGGTGGGGACTTGGAGTCTTGTGATGAAAGTTTGGGTATGAGTCCCGTTCTTCCAAGCTCGCCTCTCCTTGAAATAAGTGTTAAAGGCATAGCTCCAAAGTTCGAAAGGCAATGGGACTCTCCAAGTAAAGACATCGGAGCAGAGTTCGGGGAGTTCAACGATGTTTATGTTGACTTTGATGAGCTCATGAAAGATGATTTTAAACTTGTTACGGCGCCTACCGGCTTGGGCTATATCATGCCATAAGTTAGCCTGATTCCATCCACAACAACCGAAGTTAGTCCATTTCTGGCTACGAAGGCCATTCGCCCTGATCCGTAATGACATTTTAGGCTCGCCTTAGAAATACAATACACATCACACTAAAATTACCTTCATTTTCATTCGTTTCTCTTTATTGGTAGTGTTTATCTTATGTTTCTGAATCTTTTATGTATTTTTTTACCAGATATGACCAAAGGATGAGGTTTCTATGATGACTATGAAGAGCTTACAGACTCAAAGCGGTACACCAAGCGCAACATCAGCCGTTGTCAATCCTGAGACGAATATAGGAGGAGGAAAGATTCGAAGCCAAAACCCACCATCAGGAAGAAAGGGACCGAAATCGATTGTATATAGGCAGGTACGAGAATATGAGATTTCTTGAGGATAGGGATGAGCCATCGAAAAGTCAAAGTTTGAACACTGTCCTCATTCTTCAGAGCTCGCTCCAAAATATTCTTCCGTGGGCCAAGAAATTCCTATTAATTCTGCCCCGCTTCCACCTTCGACTCACATTTTGTCGTCTTCCATAGTTATTGTTGCCCCTGGTGCTTCTCGCCCACAATGAAGACCTGCCTATTCTCTTCATTCGGGTCCCCCTAAACTTGAGGCAGCTCTTCCTGGTTGGTTCTTAAAAGGGGTTAAGTTCGATCATGATTTGCGACCAGTCCGTAAAGATTCATACATGCCGCACCTTCAGGCCATTCGAAGAAGCTCTGTAAACAATTGGCGGATACGAATCACCATAATTATCAAGAGATCCTCTCCTTCGAATTAGAGAAGGATGACTTTGAGAGGGCATTGGCCGATCGTGATGCCAAGATTAAGAAGTTGGAGGAAGAGAAAGCGGCATCCCTACAAGAGAGCAAGTGGATTGCTGACTTGCTGAAAGAGGTGAAAGAAGATCAAACCCAAATAGAGATCTTCTATACAGATGAAATAAAAAAAGGCTCATAATGAGGAGGAAAAATTAAAACAAGAAGTGACTACCTATAGTGCAAAGATCGAGGCTCAACGAAAAACTATTATTGATCATGACCTCATCGTTAAAGGGCAGGTCGCACAGTTTAGTGCCGATAAGTCTGCCACTGAGGTTGAGAAAGCTGCTGTGAGAGCAGATTATTTGGAGCTCCATGATGCCTTTGAAAAAAACATGGAGAAGCTTGATGCAACCTTCCTTAATTTTTATGCTAACTTATTATTGCATCAAGGAAGTCTTAGTTATCTAGGCCTAAAATTCTCGCGCACTCTTGCTATGGTGTGGGAAGAAATCTTGTCCCGCTTTTCCAATAGCGGTGATGTCTACACCGAGCAGGAGTTGGAGGATGCTTATCGAAGTGAAGAATTGAAGAAAGCATTGCTCGAGGGTCAAAAGCATGAGGCAATGATGCTGCCTTGTCAACCGCTGTCGAAGCACTCACCATATCTCTGGTGCAGGCAAACATCATAGTAGCCTCACGACCTACCATCGAGTTTGGGACTTGAACATCTCCCTCAGGCAGTGAAGTCATCAAAAGAAGGCGAAAGTGGTGGATTAAAGTTGTTATTCTTGACCGTTCCTTCGGTGCAGTTAATGTTCTCGCCCCCTTCGAATTCGGGAGTTTCCAACTTATGCCACCAGAGCAAGTAGAATTCAATGCTTTCATTTTTGATCTTATATGTCCATCTACCTTCCCCGTTAACGTGTCGGCTTCTTCGATGCCCAAACCTGCCACCTTCTCCACATCTTCCTTGGTTGTTTTTGTTCCTGCTCCGGCTTCCCTATCTGCATCTAGCTTGTAGCTGTGGCCAGAGGATGAAAAGATAGCCGTGCTTCATGGTCTAGACAATCCTTCCATGTCTTCGGAAGACGACATTATAGCAGCAGAGGCCAAAGAGCAGAAGACGTAGATGGAGCAACCGTAGAGAACTTAACACAAGCTAGTCACTGTTAAGAGGGAAAAGGTCGAAATGATCAAAGCCTCTAAAAGCTCCCGCAAACTACGAACGAGAAAGACGAAGGGAGAGGTTTTTGAGAAGGCTTTGGAGGAAATTGAGGACAATGCCACTGAGTTGTTCGTTGACATTACTGGAAGCGACACCAATCTCGAGAAGAAGCAGAAGCTGCCGATCAAGGGAGAAAAGTGGAGCAACGGAAAGAGGCATTGAGCGGCTTGAATGAAGACTTACTCGTTTTTGGTCAAAAGGTTGCATGTATATTGACTTGTTTTTGTTTCTTTTTTGAGTCATCCTGTTCAAGCGTAGAGTCCGCACTTTGCATCTTTACTGTGTAGTCTGTATTTTCTTTTTGTTGGCCGGTGTTGTGTGGGTACGGTCCCCACATTTTGACCTTGTGTATAGAAAATTATAAGCAATAAATTGATATTTTGATTGTACTCTTATTTGTTTGTTCATATGTGTTTTGTGTGCTTGTGCTTGTTTTATTTCATCTTTTCTAGTTCTGTGATTATAGGCAAAGCCCTTCATTCAAAGTAACAGAACTTAGAGATTAACTGCACTTCGGAAGTTAATAGAACCTTTAGAAATTACCAAAACGTAGGAAATTTTGGTTTAGAAACTCTTAGAACTTGTAGAAATTATTTATTTAAAAATTCTTGTTTGGAGTAACAGAACTTATGAACTTATTATTTTCATGAGTTTCTATCCAAGTACAAGTGTATTCCCTCCAGTTCACAAGGATATTTACTTTGAATAATTTTCAAATAATTGGTAAATTAAAGTTTACATATTCTTTATTAAAAATTTGGCTAAGCTACGACCCGATTCTCCTTTTTTGGAATTTTTGCAACTTTATCACGCAATCCAAGCTTCTTATGAAGTTTTAAAACAGTATGTAATACATGCGTATCTCGGAGGAGCAGAGTGTATGGATCAATTGAGGGCAGTTTCAACCCTTAAATGTCTGTGGTTGAGAATTTTCAATTAGTTTGTAGCATTCCAATTTTGTTTGAGTTATGCTTATTATTCCTAATTATAGAAGCAGTTGGTGCTAATTATGAGATGCATGACATACGGAGTGCATGGCTTTTCTTTTTCCTCAGTGTTTCCTATCTTCGGGCAACGTGGGGAGTTATTATTTTAGTGTGTAGCTTATGAGGTGCACGGCTTTTGTTTTTCCTCGGTGTTGCCTATTATCGATCAACGTGAGGAGTTAATATTATAGTGAACGGCCTATAAGGTGCGCGGCTTTTGTTTTTCCATGGTGTTGTCTATCTTCGGGCAATGTAAGGAGTTATTATTTTAGTGCGCGGCTTATAAGGTGCGCGGCTTTTGTTTTTCCGCAGTGTTGCCTATCTTCGAGAAAAGTGAAGACTTATTATTTTAGTGTGTGGCTTATGAGGTGCGTGGCTTTTTTTTTCCCTCCATGTTGCCTATGTATGGGCAACGTGAGGAGTTATTAGTTTAGTGTGCGGCTTATGAGGTGCATGACTTTTGTTTTTCCTCAGTGTTTCCTATCTTCGAGAAACGTGTGGAGTTATTATTTTAGTGCACGGCTTATGAGGTGCGTGGCTTTTAGCGCTCCTCGGTGTTTCCTATCTTTGGGCAATTCGAGGAGTGTTAATTTTTGCCTTCTCGACGTTGCTGGAGCTGCATCGGGTTTTGCAAAACTAAAATCTGGTTCGGCCGATTTAACGGTTTGAGTCGATTTACTTCCGTCGACCTGAAGGTAATCGTTATGAACACGGTTTTTTTGGTTCAAGAGGCAAACTTTATTAAGGAAAGCAGGGCATTTTTTGCCTATATACGATGCCTCCGGTATCTGGGGTTGAATTATTTGCTAGAAAATAAAGAATACATAAGATAGCTTTTAGCTAAAATAATGGTGAAGCGATTTGCTATTCCATGCACCGGGAACTTGTGTTCCGTCGATGGTTGCAAGCATGAAAGTTCCATCCATTTGCTTTTGATTAATGACTTATGGTCCCTCCCAGTATGGTCTGAAGGCCCATGGAACAGGATAAACTTACTTAAGCATACGATCTCCCACTTTGAAGGTTTGATTGTGAACTTTGGAGTTGGGGTACCATGCGACCTTTTTTTGATGAGCGACGGTTCAAATCTACTTCGTCTCTTTTTTCATCAACCATATCCAGCGATTCAAGTCGGAGCTTCTCGTTATGTTTATGGTTGAAATTATACCTTCAATGCGAGGGGACTTCTAATTCAACAGGAATCATTTCTTCTAAACCATATGTTAGGGTGAACGGAGTATGGACGGTTGCCGCTTTGTGGGTAGTTCTATAAGCCCAAAGTGCGAGTGGAAGTTCATTAGATCAGTTTCCTTTGGCTTTTGTCAATCACTTTTTCATATTGGACTTGATGATCTTGTTTATCGCTTCCACCTGCCTATTTGCCTACGGATCAGTCACTGTGGATAAGCTCTTTTCAATTTGGAAGCGCTTACACAAGTCTTTGAAATCGACACTTTCGAACTGCATTCCATTGTTGATGATGATTTTTTGCAGCACACCAAACTTGCAAATGATGTTTTTAGTAACAAAGTTAATAACTTTCTTTTTGGTTATAGTGACCAACGATTCCACTTCGACCCATTTTGTCAAATAATCTATGACAACTACAACATATTTGGCTCCTCCTTTCGTTATTGGCAGGATGCCAATCAAATTGATCCTTCATATCACAAATGGCTATGGGCTGACCATTTGAATTAGCTCTGTTGAAGGAGTTCTCTTATTTTTGTTGAATCTTGGGTAGCAATCGCATCTCTTGGCATGATCTGCAGCATTATAACTTATCGTTGATCGAAAATACCCATACTGAAGGACTTTCTTCGCAGGGGTTACCCCCTAGTATGGTCACCACATTCGCCTTTATGTACATTCTTTAGGATTCTTCATGCTTCATCATCGGTCACACACCTAAGAAGAGGGGTCTTGAATCCCCTTCGGTAGAGTAACCCATCTTGTATCACAAATCGTGGCGCCTTTCAGAGGAGCGTCCATTGATTTTTGCCAGTTAGAAGGGTTCCTTCGAGTAGATAGTCTTTTGTCGGTATCATCCATGTATCTGGTTCATTGGTTGTTTCGAGGATCCATTCTACGTCCATTTCGTCTATGCTCGGGTTGGTTATATTTTCAACCAGGACAAACCCCAATGACTGAGCTTCTATGGAACTTACCAGTTTGGCCAAATAATCTGTCTTGGTGTTTTGCTCGGATGTGATTTATAGTGTAGTGCTCGATGTCCCTTAGCATTTCTTGCACTTTGGATAGGTACGGGGCAAGATTTTCTCCACATGCTTGGTATTCCCCATTCACTTGATAGACGACCAGTTGGGAGTCAATGTATACGTGAATAGATTTTATCTTAAGTTCCTTCACAACCTTCAGTTCAGCGATCGTGCTTCATACTCTGCTTCGTTATTTATTGCTCGGAATTCCAAGTGCAAAACATAGATAACGGCTCGCCCCTAGAGGGTTTGAAGCACTACCCCTGCTCCCGAACAGAAGTTGTTGGATAAGCCATCAACGAAGAGCTTACATTCCATGCTTATTTCTAACTGAACTTCTTCCTCGTCGCCCCTTATAGTAAATTCAACGATGAAGTCAGACAATGCCTGACCATTAATGGCTTTCCTAGGGTGACATGCGATGTCATATTGACTTAGCTCTATATTCCAATTGAGTAGTCGTCTAGAAGTTTCTGGCTGGTATAAAACTTGCTTCAGGTGTTGGTCAGTCAATAGGTAATTGGATGAGCCTGGAAGTATGGTCGTAATTTCCAGGATGCGATCAAAAAGCAGTACGCTAGCTTCTCCAGTTTTGGGTAATTCTTCTCAGCTTTAATGAATCATTCACTATTGTAGTAGACGAGTTGCTGGATTCTCGTACTGACCGGCGCTAAGTGCATGTGGTGGAACTACTAAATAAATAAATAGGTCTTCTCCATCCACCGGCTTTGATATAATTAGGGAGCCTCCATGTGTCGTAGCAATTCCTCGAAAGCTGTCTGACAAGCTTCACTCCATTCAAAGTTTTTCTTTCCCTTCTTCGGTACATCAAAGAATGGTATGCACTTGTCTATAGTTTTTGAGATGAATCGACTCAGTGGTTCGGCATTTCAATTCAAGCTATGAGGTTCCTTTATATTTTAATGGCTTGGACTTCCCGTAACGTTGTTATTTACTCTAGATTCACTTTGATACCTCGAGCACTGACTAGAACCCCAAGAATTTCCTAGAGGCTACTCCGAAGTGACATTTGAGCGGGTTGTGCTTCATTCCGTATTTTTAGAGTATCTCAAACATTTCAGCGAGATTGTCTAGATAATTAGTAGCTATTCGAGATTTGATCAACATGTCGTCCACATAAACTTCCATAGCCTTCCTAATTTGGCATTTGAACATAGTATTCTCTAGCCTTTGGTACATTGACCCGACATTTTTCAAGCCAAATGGCATTACCCTGTAGCGGTCCCAAATCGGTATTGAAGCAAGTGTTCTCTTGGTCTGGCTCATGCATCTGAATCTGGTTGTAGTCAGAGTATGCATCCATAAATGACAGCAGTTCATATCCAGTCTTTCCATCTACAAGCTGGTCAATTCTAAGGAGTGGGGAAGCTATCCTTCAGACAACCTTTGCTTAGGTTCGAGAAATCAGTACAAGTTCGCCATTTTCCATCAGACTTCTTAACTAGGATTGGGTTTGATACCCATTCTGGATAATTTGCATCACGGATGAAGTCATTAGCATCAGTTTATCTTCTTCCTCTCTTAGTGCCTTGGTCCATTTATGGTACTAGCTGCGCCGTTTTCGCTTTACTGGCATAAATTTGGGGTCAACATTGAGTGCGCGGCAGGCAATTTCGAGTGATAACAAACACATATCAGAGTGTGTCCAAGCAAATACGTCCAAATTGGTATGGAGGATTTAGTTTGTTCGGATTGCATCTTGTTTCCAAGGTGAGACCCAATCTTCAGGACTCGCATTGGGTCATCCATATAGACCGGGACAGACACCATCGATTCTAAAGATGCTGCCCGATCCTCCCCTGAGTTCTTCTTTCTTGGGTCCAAAGTCTTGTCGAATCGGCCTTGGTCCCCGAGCTAGGGCGACTCTGTAGTTGTTATTCAGAGGGTTCATGGATGTGGAGAGTTTTCACCACATCCTTTTCCTTTTCCTTTCCTCTTGACTCACGCAATTCTACAATGTGGCATTCCTAGGTGGCGCTCTGGTCTCCTTTCACAATTTCGACTCCGTGTTTTATAGGGAACTTCATTGTAAGGCACCATTGAGCCAGTGCTATTCTGAAGTCGGCTAATGAGGACGTCCCAAGAAGGCGTTGTATGCTACCATTTCATCCGCGATCAAAAAAGTTTGAATGAAGGTGACCCGTCACTTACCCTTTCCAAGCTCCACTGGTATGTCAATTGTTCCCACCGGTTGTTGGGTTCACCAGCAAAACCCTAAATCTTTGTTTGGCATGCGGATACATTGTTCATGCCAGTCTTCATTTGATTGAAAGTGTGTTTGAAGAGAATGTTAATGGAGCTTCCACTGTCAACCAACACCCGTCGAACTACAGCAGGTCCAATTTCTACCGTCACCACCATCGGATCGAGAGTTGGAGCTTCCATCCCTTCGGTGTCCCGATTTCGGAACACATTGTCGTCATTCATGACCTTTGCATCTTAACTGGAGTTTTGTCTTCCATAGCTAAACATGATTCCTTTGGAGCATGCTTCAATGAACTTGCACACCGCTCCATTTTTCCCAAACTTCTTTGAGCGGGATGTGGTCCAACGGATATTGTTCCGATGATGAGCCTTTGGTCAGTTCCTTTCGACCCTTCTTCATTGGTTCCTACTTGATTCCTTCGTTCTCTTGGGTTGAGGAGTCGTAGATTGATCGAGATTTTTTGCTTGTTTACGTACTGTTGGAGTTTGTTATTCTGGATTAGTTCCTTAATGAGATTCTTTAGGTGGCGGCATTCATTCGTATTATGGCCGTGTGTCTCGTGGAAGTGGTAGAATTTCCCTGAATGCTTCTGCTGCTCCGGAGCCTCCTTCATAGATGGCCTTTTGCATTACTTGGTTCCTTAAATAGCGAGAAAAATGTTTTTCGGAGTGTCGCTTAGGGGAGTGTAGCCTTTGACCCTAAACCCTTTGAGCTTTTTATTACTGCCATTTTCATTCTTCTTATTGGAGTTATGACCTTTTCTCTTTGAATTCGCGTCTTTCTTAGTGGTTCCTTCAGCAGTCCGAGAAGTGTGTGCATTTTGATTCATTGCTACATCGCTTTGCTCAGCATTTGCCGGCTGCACACTTGTAGACTTCCCTTCCAATTGCAGTGTGTTGTAGGCATTTTTTCCCATTACATAGTGAATATGAGGAGTCAGAGGAAAAATCATCATTGTTTTGTAACAGACTCAAGCTTGTTTGGAGGTATTCTCGAGATCAATATTTTGACATAGGTCAAAATTGCATCTCAATCCGAGCTATGGATTGAGAGATATCATCATCTTAAGGTTTGTCCACCATCGTCTCGTGGAGTCGATATAGAGACGCTCTACCGCCATTCAGAGTCAACGGTCCAACAGCAAGCAAAGATCCCCGGTCCGATGACCAAACTAAAACTTTGGTTGAGCGAATGCTTGGGGTTGGGGCATAAAAAGATCGAGTCTTCTTGGAGTCGGCCCGATGACCGAACCAAAGCTTTGGTTCTGCGCTTGCTTGGGGTCAGGCCTTGAAAATATAGAGTCTGCTTGGAGTTGGTTGGGCATCGAACCAAAACATTGTTCGATGCTCGCTTGGAGTCGAGCCTTGAAAATTTTGCGCCTACTTGGAGTCGGCCTGATGACCGAACCAAAAATTTAATTTGGCGTTTGCTTGGAGTCAGGTCATGAAAATTTGGAGTCTGCTTAGAGTCGCATGGACCACCGATCCAAAACTTTAGTTCGGCGCTTGCTTGAGTCGGGGCTTGAAAATATTGAGTCTGCTTGGTTCAGTGGTTGCTTGGAGTCAGGCATGAGAAGTTTAAAAGTTTACTTGGAATCGGCTGGAAGTAATGCTGCTTGGAGTCGGGTGAAGGTTTGCTTGGGCCTTAACCCAGGTATAACCAATCTAAAAAAAGTTGGAAATTTTTGTCATTGCACGACGATGCTTCGAGGATTTCTTCATGACGTATTCTGGGGTTCTTGGAGTTGTATAGCGAGCGTCACAGGTGAAAAGCTTGACAATCATGTAAGGAAGGTTGAACCAAATCTTAGAGGAAGGAAGGTTGAACCAAATTTCAAATACTATATACTCAACTTCCTCTCTTCATATATTCATTCTATAAATACCAAACACATGGCATCATAAAAAGAGAGGATGTTGAAAACGAAGCTTTCAGCAACAACGGCAGACAACTTTGAGAGGAAAAAATCTTAGTTCTAATAGCATGTTTACTCGTATTTGAAGGTTGTATTTGTAATCAGAAATGAAAGGGATAATAAAGGAAGAATAGTGGACGTAGGCACATTCAGGGCGAACCACTATAAATTATGTGTCTTTTTACATTTAAGTCCTTTACATATTATTTATTGCAAATTACTGATTTTCTACCGTAAACATTCGCAACTAGTTTCCATCAAACAATAGTTATATAACTACATACAATATTTATAGCTATACAATAACGATTTAA
This sequence comes from Allium cepa, assembly GCA_030765085.1. NCBI lineage: Eukaryota > Viridiplantae > Streptophyta > Magnoliopsida > Asparagales > Amaryllidaceae > Allium > Allium cepa. The sequence goes on along the minus strand of CM060931.1, from coordinate 463,791,395 downwards.
GAGTTTGTCCATTTTTTATGCAAACATTTTTGTGCTTTCGTTGAGAGCTGAACTTTTCTTTTTCAAAACGAAATTCTCCCTTTCTTACTTTTCAATCTATTTTGAAACCTACTATTTCTAATCTTCTGACTAGAGAATATCATTTCTTCTCTTAGGAAACTCTATCCCCTTTTCTATGATCTGAAATCTATATTTCTTTTTAGATCAATCCTGAGTGTTCTACATAGAACAAACAATCCTCATTTTTTTTCAAATTTGAACATCCATTTTACTACATAGAGAAATTATCTTGTCCTCTTTTTAGATCTTACTTTTATTATCCACAAACACCGTTTATTAGCTAAAAAAATGTCATCACTTTGATATGCAATCTTTTAGATATTACTTTTACTATTCCGGATCCACAAACACATGTCCCTTAACCAAAAAGAAACATGTATTCATTCTATGAATCTAAAATTGCCTTTTGGCAAGGCCGAGATATCAAGGTATTTACTGAAAACCAAAGACCGCTCATCCGAATATCGAGTATGCATAGGTTCACTATGGATGTCGATAAATATTGTCTGAGCCCAAATAAAGCTATAATTATTATGGCATGGCAAGCAAAGCTATAGATATGTATGAACAAACTATCAAGTCAATTGGAGTTCGTATGCTTAAGATATGATCGATACAATCTAAGGAAAACAACTTGTACGCAACCATGTGTTCGTATCCATCAAGAACACGCGGCTTCGTATCGATCAGGGGAATTACACTCTTTGTATCCATCCACATAATGGCGTTGTTCGTGTCCATAAAGCATCCAGTTCAAATCTGACTTTGAATCGATCTTATTCGAATCGATCAGAGGCGCACGATTTCGTATCGATCTGGAGAACAACACTTTTGACATCCATACAGCATCGACTCTTCGTATCCATCCATCGATATCATCTCGCATCCATCTGTTCATATCCATCGAATTATCAGTTGTTCGTACCTATCAAGTTAGTACAACTTCGATCGATACGAACAAGACAACATAATCGATGCGAGACATGCAACTTGGATCGATATGAAGAGAGCCACGACACTCGAAACGAACTGAGCCACTTCCATCGATAAGACCTGTGCCATTTCCATCGATACGAACAAAGCAACGGTATTCGATATGAATAAGGCGAAAAACTTGGAATGACTCGATTAAATCGGCATCGAAAGTGTAGCGATCCAAAATACAAGTGCCTCGTCAACTCGCAGGCACGCACTCAACATCGGTCAAAATGATCTGTACGAACAGTATCGATATGAAATGGAGCATGAACGAAAAAAATCTAATTTGCATCGATCATAACTTGCAATCCACAAGTCCAAATACTATGAAATTTTCACAGGAGCTTACTACGACCTAAGGAATGTTCATGCCAAGTTACGACTTGATTGGGTCGAATCTTGATTGATACGAAATTCGCTCGTATCGATCACAGATCGAGTCAGAATCGTGTGGGATCGATCGCATGGGCCCACTCACGTGTCAGAAGAGGTCTCTCGAGATCTAAGCGAGATATTTTCATCCTAGGTCTATAAATAGCACCCTAGAGCCTACAGGAAAAGGATTTTTTGGCTCTTTGACGTCCAGACTCTATCGAAACCATTGTTACACTTCAAGGCCGCTGTTGTACTAAAAATTCATCACTGTAATCTACCGTAATCAGTTGTAATCAGCAAGTGAATATCAATAAAATCATTAACTTCATAGTGGATATAGGCCATATGCCAAACCACTCCAACCCTATGTTTTTATGTGTTTTTCTTATCTATTTTTGAAGTATTTGTTAGATAATCCTCTTTTTACAGTTCTATTCTTCATTTTTATCTCTTCAAATACTTCCGAAGAGTGTTGTGCCCAATTTTGATACAAATACTTTGGTGCTTTCACTGAGAAAACACAGTTTTTATCCTACCCTTTGGATCTACTATCAATATCGGATTGCACAAAATCTAAGAAGAAGATCCAGATCGCAAGTTCAGAATCCTTCCAACCTATTCAAATTTGCATCAGATCTAGGAAAGGATTTCATCGTCCACCATGGTTAGCACAAGAACGGCTTCTACATCTGCAGATCAAGAAGGACGGAAAAGACCGAATCTCGTGCAACTACCGCCATCTAACCAGAATGCTACTGGACTGTCAGATCCATCAGGCCTTGTCACTAGGCATGAGTTTCAGATGCTACTTCAAGAGATGAAACGGATTCGACAATAACTTACTGAACGACTGCGCGCCAATGTAGAATCGATTAATCAGCTAAACCGCCAAAGGCGTAGGAGATACAGGGGGGATCATGCCTCTTACTCGTCCATAGAGAGTTCAGCCTCATCCGACTACCATCACAAATCTACACGCCCATGACTGGATGTAAGCTACACCCAATCTACCGAACATCAACACACGCTGAACATTGGGCAACCCAGAGTTGGCCCATCAACCAGCTACCAGACTAGACCCTCCTCCCATGGAGGTATTGTTCCTCATTACACCATAGAAAACCGTGCCACCGCCACTGCTATTGAAATAGGGGTTGATGCTCGAAATCAGCCAGATCTGAACCATCATCGGCATGGACGTACTCCCAAACACTACGTCCCCGAAGACTTGGAACCAAGGAGGCGAGACATGGACCATTGACCTCGTCTGGTCTAGCCTTGCATTATGGAACCCGACCACACCTTGGCATAGCGTGTATAAAATGTGCAGATGCCAAACATCCCCACAGTGATCCATCAGATGATTCGAGAGAGTCAAGGCATCACAAGGGAGGACTAGGGAATCTCCCGGAGCCGTACTCCCTTTCGCGATGAAATACTTTATGCTGAACCACCTCGGGGATTAAGGATGCTGACTTTACCAGTCTATGAAGGAAGTTCTTATCCCAACCAACACATCCTTAAGTATGAGTGGTCGATGAGTGCTGCATGGGCTGATGATGAAATTAAATGTTGAAGCTTCCTGATCTCTCTGGGAGCATAAGTACTATGTATTTCACTCGTTTGCCACCCCGATCTATTTCTTGTTTTGACCAACTGGCAACAAAATTTGTTGAGCAGTTTCAAATGCTTGTCGAAAGGCCGAAGGATGTTAACAATCTATTTAGTGTCACTCAAGCTCTTAGAGAGACACTCCAACGTTATTTAGAAAGATTCCATGTCGCATGTGCTGAGATCAACAACCCTAACGATAAATCCATTCTTATGGCACTGACTAAGGGGATTGACCCAGTTTCTGAATTTGGCAACTGGTTGGCCGAAAAACCACTTGCAACATTGGACTATTTCTATTCCAAGGTAGCCCAATTCTTAAGAAGGAAGGATGCGAAACAGTCTTGGAAGTAGGATGACGCAGGGCCAAGCATGGAAGGAATCCAAAGCAATGTTGGAGTTAAACAGTCCAGGGAGAGCTCCGGGAAAGTGCAATTGAATATCCAGAATAAACTGACTCAGCAAAAAAGTAATGAGAATAAAAATAGAAAGCAGGATCAGAGCCATGGTCCACGACGTAAAGCTCCTACGTTCGATAATTACACTCCTTTGAATACATTGCTAGAGAATGTATATCTACAAACCTGCAATACTATCTAGTACAAGAAGCCTTCACTGAAGCCCACATCGGAGAGGCAGATCCAAACAAGGGAATTTTGTTGGTTTCACGTGAGTTATGGCCGCAATACAAATGAGTGTCGTCATTTGCAAGATCTCATTGAGAAGTTGATTAGAGAAAGGAAGTTGGAATAGTGTGTGTGGGCGCCGTAGTCTGGAGGTGCGGCCCTGTCGAATCAGAATAATGTACCCAATCAGATAAGATAGGAGGAACCCGCTTGCATCGGTAGGAGGCTAATGATAAATACCATAAGTGGTGGTCCTCATCTAGCTGACCGAAGATGGAAGAAATGGAATTGTATGCCAACTCTATTAGGCATGCAAACTTCGAGTGTTGTAGTAGCTTTGATGAAGGGGCTCCGGCCAAACAACAGAGGATGATGACTAATGACATTCTTTTTCGAAATAGAGACGTTGATAAGGTCAAAGCCTCCACCATCGATCCACTAGTCATATCAGCTCAGGTAGGACCTGCTTGGATGAAGAGGATCTTGGTTGACAGTGGAAGCTCTGTGAATATTTTGTTTAAGTCAGTATATTATCAAATGAAAATGGAAGCTAAAGACTAGAAGCCTTGTCAGTCTTTCGTTCATGGCTTCAATGGAAGCGCAACTATACCCACTAGAGTGGTGGATCTACCAGTGGAGTTGGGAGTTGGAGAGCGCTAAAAAGTCCGGATATTACAGTTTGTTGTGTTGGACGTAGACTCCCCTTACAATGCTTTCTTGGGTCGACCGGCCCTTGCTGAATTCAGGCAGCCATTGCCCTATGGTGTTTGACTCTAAAGTTTCCCACTGATCATGGAGTTGGAGTGGTTCCAGGAAGATTAGGCTGTTGGGAGAGCTTGTTATGTTGTTGAGCTGCACGAGGCGCAGTGAAAGGAGAAAGGAAAGGGCATAGAGGAATCTCTCTATGTCCGTTTTGCTGTTAATTGAAAATTGATGCCCGGGCCTAGGCTCGGGCACCCAACCAATTCCAACAAAAGACTGTCAAGATTCCCCGGCCGAACCGGCAATCGATGTCCCGATCGACGATGACGACGATTCAAAGATGGTAAAGATTGGATCTCAGTTAAGCCAACAGACATAGCAGGAATTGGTTGAATTTCCTCGGGCGAACCTCGACGTATTCGCCTAGATGCATTCTAGCATGTGTGGGATCTCGCCGGACATCGCAAGACACACTTTGAATATTGACCCGCGGTATATCTCGGTCAAATAGAAAAGGCATGTTATGGATCCGGAAGAGGTCAATAAGTTAAAATCGAATGGGTTTATTCAAGATGCCTTATGCCCGGAGTGGGTATCCAACCCCATACTTGTCCAAAAACCAAATGGAAATCGGAGAATATGTGTTGACTACTCAGAATTGATACAAGCTTGCTCGAAACAAAGTTTTCACTTCCCCAAATTGATCAGCTTGTAGATTCAATGGCTGGGCACGAATTATTGTCCTTTATGGATGCATAATCCGGTTTCAACCAGATACCTATATGCACTTACCTACCAAGAACATACCAGCTTCGTAACCGATCTAGGACTCTACTGCTACAAAGTCATGCCCTTCGGACTCAAGAACGTCGAGAAAACATACCAACGACTAGTCAATCGAATGTTTGTTAACCAGATCCGAAAGACCATGGAAGTAAATGTAGATAACATGCTAGTGAAGTCACGATTCTCCACTAATCATATTAAAGACTTGGAATCGATGTTTAGTATCCTACGAGAATACGGGATGAAGCTCAACCCATTGAAATGTTACTTTGGGGTCGCATCCATAAAATTCCTTAGGTTTATCATCAACGCTCGAGGAATCGAAGCAAATCTCGAAAAGATTTGGGTGATTAGAAAATTGAGACTCCAAGAACCATAAAGCAAGTCCAGAGCCTCAACGGGAAAGTAGCATCACTGAGCATGTTCATTTCAAAGTCCACCGGCAAATGCATTCCTTTCTTTGGTTTGATTCAAAAAAGGAAAGGGAATTTTGAATGGACTACAGAATGTGAGGTCGCATTTCAATCACTCATCCAGCACCTCTCTACACCGCCTATTTCACCAAAGCCCATCGATCACGAGCAATTTCACCTTTACTTGGTGGTATCAGAAAACGCAATCAGTGCTGCCTTAGTTTGGGAGGAAGACCAGGTAACAAAACCGGTCTACTTTAGTAGTAAGCGACTAACCGGAGCTGAGAGAAATTATCCGAAGCGAGATAAGTTGGCTTATTGTCTCGTTATTGCCTCAAGGAAGCTTCGTCCCTATTTCCAGGCTCATCCTATCACAGTTTACACCGATCAACCATTGCGACAGGTCCTCATGCGGCCTGAGACGTCGGGTATGTTACTCAAATGGAATATTGAACTAAGCCAGTTTGATAATACTTACACTCTGAGGCGAGCTATTCAAGGAAAAGTCCTAGCGGATTTCATAACCAAATTTACCATCCCAGAGGACTTGCCCGAAACCAGTGAATCTCCCAAGTATATCTAGAAGCTGCATACTGACGGTGCATCGAATGACTGGTGCTCGAGTGCATGAGTTGTACTTGAAACCCCTGATGGTCGATCCATATGTTACGCTCTAAAGTTTGATTTTCTTGCAACCAATAATGAAGCTGAATATGAAGCCTTGCTTGCTGTATTGAAACTCGCCCGAGATTTGAGAATCATTATTGTCGAAATTTAATGTGATTCACAATTGGTTGTGTGTCAAGTTTGGGATGAATATCAGGAAAAAGATCGAAGAGTGGCTTCTTATCTAGCTCGAGTCCAGGAAATACTTAATCAATTTGATTATTATGCCACCTTCTACATGCCCCGTGAGCGCAATCAAAAGGCTGATTCATTAGCTAAGTTAGCAAGAACGGGCGAAGCACAACAAATAGGACTCATTCCTGTGGAAAAGTTATCTTCCCCAAGCATTGATCTGATTGAGATAGATGGGGTATTTGAAATCACTCCCTATAAGGTATCGTGGATGACTCCATTCCGAAATTGCCTCGAGCATGGAATGCTACTCGAGCGCAGGAGTGAGAAGAGACAGATTCTTCGAAAAGCTGCACGGTTCACTATCAATAATAGAGTCATGTATAGAAGAGGGTACTATGTTCCTCTACTCCATTATATCGCCCACGATGAAATTAAGCGAGTGTTACATGATGTTCACGAAGGAGAATGCGGCGATCACACCAGGAGGCAAGCTCTCGCTAAGAAGGTACTCCGATATCAATATTATTCACCGACTGTAAACCGCGATGCAGCAGATTACGCTAGAAAATTTGATAAATGTCAAAAGCATGCTGGAATTCCTAGAGACCCACCTACTAAGATAACCCAAATGGTTAGTCCATGGTCATTTGCAGTATGGGGCATCGATATCATTGGCTCTCTACGTCTAGCCAAAGGTGGTGCGAAGTACGCCATCGTCGTAGTTGATTACTGTACCAAGTGGGTCGAAGGTGAACCTCTTGCTACAATCACGACGAAGAAGATGATCAACTTTGTAGTCTGCAACATTATCTACCGATTTGGTATCCACCATCATCACTGATAACGGAACCCAGTTCGACAGCGTTGAATTCAAGGATTTCTGCCAATGATTCCACATTCAAAAGAAATTCTCTACAGTTGCACACCCTCAAGGGAATGGCCAAGTTGAAGCTGTTAATAAGGTTATCAAGTCTATTCTAAAGAAACGGCTGGAAAAGGCCGAGGGCAAGTAGGTTGATGAACTTCCTATGGCTTTGTGGGCTTACCGAACAACCCACAAGTCCACGACTAGACACAATCCATCCTCTCTTTTCTATGGTTCAAAAGCCATTATTCCAGTCAAGATGGAAGTACCTTCTCATCGTGTGACTTATTATAATCCAAAGACAAATGTCATACTACTTGCTGAATCTTTGGATTTTTTGGATGAGAAGCGCGAAGAGGTTGATTTGAGGGCAACCGCATACCGAAGTTGAGTCGCCCGATTATAAAATGCCAAGGTCCGACCCTAAATCATTGAACTCAGCAATCTCATCCTTAAAAGAATCTACCCGGTTCCTTCGCATTTGAAACCAACGTGGGAAGGGCCGTACGTTATTGAAGGAAAGCTCGAAGATGACACATTTAAATGATCAACCGTTGACAATCTTGCTTTGCAAAGAGCGTGGACAGCGAGAGTCTCTGTCGCTACTACACATGACAGGCTTTATTCATTTTAGTCTATTTTTCATATATAATTTGTTTCTTCATTTTGAAATTTGAATTCGGAATAAGGCAACTGACTTTGCCGTATTTTCTTATTTCAGCAATAAAATGCCATCTCTTCGAGCCAGAGCTGTGATTTATTGAATGTGACATATAACCGTCACAATGCACGAAGAGCTAAGTTCCATCATACGATGGAATTTATTCAAATAGGGAGTGACTACGATACGACCGACCACTCACTAAGTGAAACCTGAGCTCGGGGGAAAGCCATCATACTGAAGCCAAAGAAGGATTGACACACGACAATCCTTTAATTAACTCCAGTCTCTCAGAGTGTGGGCTAGAGTAACTTACGAACGCGGTTTCGAAGAGGGTGGATCCATCCACCTAATGACTTCGACCATATCCTAACCAAGTTCGAGGAGGATGGACCCATCCATCTAACGACCTCACTTGTTAACTCGGGGTGGATGTGGTTCGACCATCCATGATCATGATAATTCCATCGTTCTCGAAGTGCGAATAAAATCCTAAAAGCCTAAATAGATGTGACTGACCATTTGTCGGCCAACTCCAAATTCCCAGAGTGGGAATTGGAGTAGAAATATCAACTTTAACTTCCTAGAGTGTGAACTGGAGTATAAACACCAACTCCAAATTCCAGAGTGCGAATTAGAGTATAAATATCAACTCTAAATTCTCAGAGTGTGAGTCAGAGTATAAACATCAACTCAAAATTCCTAAACTGTCAGTTGGAGTATAAACATCAACCAACTTCAAGTTCCTAGAGTGCAAAATGGAATACAAACATCGACTATCTCCGGATTCCCAAAGTGCGAACCAGTGTATCGACCGCAAATAACTCTGAGTCCCCAGAGTATGGTCAGAGTATAAACATAACTCGGGTGTGAATGACCACTCGTAAACTAACTTAAGTCCCTAGAGCATGGACACATACTTAAAACTTAAAAAGGCGTGATCGACCACCGACGTAAAAATGCAAATCCCCGGAGTGCAGATGTGATCATTAATAAGTGAGCCAGTGTGATTCAACCACTTGACTCTCACCTGTTTTAGCATCGATTCCACGATGTTAAGCTCGACGAAATGAAGGCGAAATGCAATCGCTGGTCAATCTTTACAACTCATCCTCGAAACTGGGGGCAGACCTTAAGTAACAACCATTGACTGATTTAGTGCAACAAAATAGTTCAACTTAATCCCCGGTCATAACTTGCGTGCGTGATTTTCGGGCTTGACAAATAAAAACAAACTCAACTCAAAGGTTGGAACTTCGCAAGTGCACTAAACTGGAATCCAAATCTAGAACACTTAAGCAAAATATACAATAATTGAGTAGACGCCCAAAAAAGTTTCATTTCAACTATCTATGGAAGAAATTCATGTACAAGTTATTTCAAATTTCTACTAGCAGAGGCCGAATCCGCATCTATACATGGCCAAGCAAAGCTAACAGAAAATTCCTATCAACTCAAAAATGAGCCGAGAAGGAAGAGAATCTATTCTCTTTTCTTCTTTGGTTTCCCTTTCGGCGTGAACCCACTGGAGCCACCATTAATTTTCCTCTTCGAGCCTTTGCCTTTCGATTGCTGGTCTCTGATAGGTGGCATTATATCTACCTCCTCCTCCGAGCTCAAATGAATAGGAATGCTCCCTGCAGGCGGAGTCGGAGGAGTCGGATCCACTTAGGAGGCGGGATAGACGTGCTGGTATCGATAACTATACCACCGGATGATATCTTTTTCAGCGGAGCCGGGTCAGGTGCCTCCATTCCACCTCCAGAACTATTGCCACGAGCTGCTACCTCCATTTCAGCATCGATTTCGGCTAATATCTCTTCCTCATAAATTGCTTGAGCCTCGCTAGGAACATCGGTGATCAGCACTGAAGAGTGAGTAGCAGGTGCGTTTCCACGCATAACAAATGGTAGGTCCGCAAAAGGGTCAATATGATGACTGAGAAGTTCCTCTATCATATGTTTGTCAAAAGAGAGTGTGCACGCCTACGATACATCAATCAGTGCAGACATTCTTGCAGTCGTCGCCTCTGTAATGATTGCCTCCTGCGCTTGATGCAATTCTTGAGTTGCAAGAGGCGCAGTCGGTATAACTCCAGTCACTGGATAGAGAAAAAGAAAGACTATTGGTAAATGCTTCAAATCAAGCTCTTTATTTTGAACACGTATGAGGAATGTTCAGAATACCTTCCTCAATTTAGCTCATGGACGGCTGAACGACTTTAGAAGTGTGCTCTCTAGCTTGAGATAATTGCGGCTGTTCCGAATTGTAAGCGGGGACAGATTGGGGATCAACCGCTGGTGCAGATTCAGGTTGGGTTGGTGTAGGAATCTCAAGACTTGCATCGTGATGCTAAAAAGCCGAACCTTCACCAACCTTCGAGTGTTGGGCCCCAAGCTTCTCTTTTTCATGTGAAATCTTCGACTCGAGGAGAATCTTTCTTTCGTCATTCAGCATACGATTCTCAAGCTCAAACTCATCAATTGATTCCCTAGATGCACCGCCTTCTCCTCATCAACCGATCGGCCCCAGACGTTGTGAAGATGTATCGAATAATTTTTGAGCCAGGCTAGGTTACTGTACTTCAGCACATTATAATTATAAGCAATGAGTAGATCTTCGATATCAGCCTCTAGCCTGGACTCCACAGTTCGGACCCTCTCCTCGACCTCGGTCTCCACCACATGGACTTTAGTCGTTGCCACATCCCGTTCACCCTGGAGCATTACGGCCTGCACACATGCCTCCTCGGTTGCGCAATTTGCATCATCCCTTTCCTTGATAATCTTGGAGAATTTGGCTTTAAGCTCGTTAATTTCTTTGAGAGCGGCATCCCATTCGGCAGTGACGGTGGTGTTCCGATGGCCCATCTCCTCCACTAGGGCATAATGTGTCTGCCTCATCCTCTCCATGGCCAAGTTCGCCTAGTTGCCTTTTGAGTGGCCTCTATTTCTGAATTTTGAGAGGATTCGGCTTCATCATTAAGCACGTGGATGATTCGATCTTTCTGAGCGAAATCGTTTTCTAATTTCTCTGTGGTGGTCGCCTGCTAAAAGGCCAGCTTCGATACGTTCTCTGTGGCTTTCAACCACTTCTTATACTAGGTATAGATGTCATGAATATAATCACACGTCGTATTCTCCGCTTTCACTGGAATTCTCTTCAAGTGCAGAGGAAAGATGTAGTCATCAATGCAAATGTTCGAGAAATCATTCTTCAGCTGTGCGATTCTAACAGTCCCTTCTCCGATGGGATCAGTAATAGCGTGTTCAGTGACAACGGGAGTTTCGGCCTCGTTTATGCGATGGTGTGATTCAGGCCTGGAGGCTTGGGAAGACGGTTTCTGATGGGGAGGCTCTACAGTTTTTTTCCATGGCTCGAGGGGTATGTAGGGATTCTAGGAGGTGGAGAACACGATCAGGATCTATGTCTGCAATCCTTGTCCTTATCCCTGTCATATCTTTCTTGGCTGTAATATCCACGGTCATATTCCCTCTCTGCCCCTCTCCAACATGGGTCATAGTATGTAGAAGATCGACGAGCTGAGCGAAGACTCCCCAACATCGACCTACGTCCAGACATTGTGCCTACAAAGTAAGAGAAGCAAAGTTAGTAATCTCTTGAAGTAAATAGCTTGCGATCGAAAATCATGTAGTGCCGTGAGTGTGTATGTATGCGCAACTCCCCGACCATCCGGAAATGACGGCCATTTTTGGGGGAAGAGACTCGCTTAAGTCTAAAGCACTCTGAAGCTCCTCCAATCCGGCGTCGTGTTGGAGTAACACATAATCCGAAATCGGTATATCGACAAGCCCTTCGAAAAGGTTCTCCACTTGAGTGGGATGAGCCTCTGAAATTCTTATGCCAGAAAAAGGGGGAGACACGATCACACATTTCAATCTCCCAGACTTAGAACTCTTATAGGCTACGGCCTTGTCTTTTCTCCTTCCCTCAGAATCTTGAAAGGCGTAGGAAGGCTCGACAATGGGTTCATCATCGGTGGGTGTATCTTCATCATCACCTTCTTTAGCTATTACGACCCTGGGCGTTTTATGCTTCACACGCCTAGTCGAAACTGCCGTCAATGTCCCTTCGAGCCTTATACTCTTATTTTGCTCAATCGGCCCGGTAGTTCTCAAATTTCTGTCTGTTAGAACCGAATCAATGTCTCTCATATCAATTGGAACTTCTTGAAGAACACGAACTATCTCTCTAAAGTGTACGCCCTCGGGTCATGGAATTACAGCTGTAAAGAGAAGGAGATATTAGTTTTGATATCAGCTATGATTATCCTGTTAACTACTAGAAAAGACGGTCGTACTTACGTTCGACTAATCATCGGCTAGCAAATCCCAGAGGACAAGGGACATAGAACCATTCCGTTTTAAAGTAACTCAATCTAGTCCAGGATCCCATTACCACTTAACAATTCCTGACCGATTCCAGGAATATAGAAGAAGGGCCATCTCCCCGACTCTTGACATTAAATAAGTATCTAATCTCGAGCGGGATCGGGGGTCGAAAGAGATGCTTCATAAAAACGATGAATAGGCTGTTCAGCAGGGCGTATCCATTGGGGTGTAACTGAGATGGGGCGATTACAAAGAAAGGCAGCACTTCTCTAATGTATTAGTTAAATGGAGGAAGCGTTCCAACTATGAATGAATGGTGATTGAAAGCAGTAAACCCCTCCGGTGGGGCATGTGGTCAATCATTAGGCCCTGGCAGTAACACATAGTCCAACGACAAACCATGCCTTAGGCATATCTGTCCCAGCATGTCTTCGAAGACGTTTGATGGAAAAAAATCTTGTGGGTTACCGGTAAAAGTAGCACCTGGTAGCTCATCCATAGATGGATCTATAACTTCAGCCACGATGACCGGTATCTCTATTGTTAAAGGAAGTGAACTCTGAATCTTCTGTTGTTGTGAGCTTGTAGATTCCATAGCTAAGCAACTTATCAAAAATCATCATTAGACGATAATAAGCCCATGTATTCCTTAGTGTAAACTGTGTGAATGTGTCATGCAGTTAAGTAATACATATTACTTGTGAAATTATATGGAGTACGAGAAAGTATGCAAACGACGAGACATTGAATTTCAACTGGAGTGACCGTCGTCGCTGACCATCACAACCATGCCATCTAGACTTTAGAGATCGATCCGAGTTAAAATTCATTGAGATTGAGTTGAGTTACAGTTCCATCGACGAGCTTCGAATGATGTCAAATATGTTGTTCAACAGTTAAGTCCAGTTATGCAATGTTGAAGCTCGTCGGAGTCAGGTGTTCAAACGTGCAAAAGGTTTCAAGTTCATTAAGGTTCGACTTATATTGGCCGCAAGAACCCTGGTTCGTAACAATCAGTTTCGTATCCATCAGGATACACATTCTTATCGTTCAAGGCCGAAGACTTCGAACCGATCCAAAGTGACCATTTCGTATCGATCAATTCAACTTCCATTTCATATCGATCAATTCAACCTCCATTTTGTATCGTCATCAATTTCACATCGATCGAACTCACCATCCACGTATCAATCATAGATGTACACTTTGTATCGATCAGTAGCGATTCGAAGCGACTGATACTAAGTGGTCGTTCCACGATCGATACGAAAAGCCTGATGAAAATACGAGATTTCCAATCGATACGAGAGTAAGGTCGACAGAGATCGATATGAAACGAAGCGCCTTCTTCTTCTCCGATCCATCCAAGCGCCAATAACGCTTCCTCAACCAAGTTTCGGCCGAATTCCAGCCTAAATATCACTAGAATCGACCATAAACATGCATGGAGTGGGATAGGAACTCGATTCTCGTCGTTTCTAGATGGGTTTAGTTCGTTATTGCCTAATTTAAGCGATTAGTTCAAGAGATTAGTAGGCTGAATGATTTGGAGAGGAGGACAGGTCTTCCCATTTCCTTCTGTTCTATCGGTACGAAAGCAAGGCTGAAGGAAAAATGAGAAAGTAAAATAAAATATTCTATGTATGAAGGTCTTACATATGAAAGGCAAATGACGATTCGTATCCCAGTGCTGAACAATAGGATTCAACAGGTTTCTTCTATCGATACGAAGATGGCTATCCATATCCATCAGTTCGAGTTCATTTGAAGAGCATCGATACGGACTGCCCTATTCGTATCCATCATGAGTCCCTCGATACAAAGAGAGATTCAACAAGCAACAAAGGCATGGCTCATGCGAATTGTTCGAATCCATAAAAATGCATCGATGAGAAAGGAATAGCCAGATTGCACTGGAACCATATGGCTTAATCGATACGAAGCGTCCATCTCGTATCCATTAGTGAGAATTCCATTGATACGAAATCACAATTTTGTGTCCATCGCTATGGAGTCCACAGAAACTCACATCCATCGATACGAAGTGAATTGGGACTTCGGCTTAATTTTTGCCCATCAATGCGAAATATTCAAAAAGAGATATTGAGTTCGTAGATCACCATCGATAGGAACACAAATTTTCAACTCCTCGAATCGATCCCGAAGAGGATCAATACGAAGAAAAACTCCAAAACAACCATCAAGCATTGTTACAACTCGAATTTCACATCGATTCAAGAGAGAATCGATATGGGATTCGATACGAGAAAACTGACAATGACTTGTGAATGAGCTAACGTTAACGAGAGTCAGGTTAACATATATGCATGTGTCTCGGACTAATTTTTAATTTTCAAAATTCACGGTTCGACTGCCCACCTAATGAACAATTACAACAACAAATAGTAGATAACTATCATACAACACTCAGTTACAACAGTATACGGTACAACAATAGACAGCCAACAGTTCATGGTTCATGCTTCTATTAGTCAATCAAAGATTATATCTTTCAACGAAAAGACAACAATCGTTCAACAAGTCAGACAGAACTGTTCACAATAAAAGATACAACTATTCAAAAAACGTCATGTTCTCACAAGATGTAGTTTTGGGGTAAATGTTATCCCCCTTTCGGCAAGGCTGGGGTATCAAGGAATTGACTGAAAACCAAAGACAGCTTATCTCAAATATCTTGTATGCATAGGTTCACTATGGATGTCGATAAATTTGGTCCTAGCCCGGATCAAGCTACAATTAATATGACATGGAAAGCGAAGCTATGGAAGCCAACGCTCAAAATCTCAAGTCAATCGGAGTTCGTATGCTCAAGATATGATCGATACAATCCAAGGAAAACAACTTGTACGCAACCATTTGTTCGTATCCATCACGAACACGCAGCTGATCAAAGGAACTATACTCTTCGTATCCATCAGGAACACGCGGCTGATCAGAGGAACTATACTCTTCATATCCATCTACTTAATAGCCTTGTTCATGTCCATAAAGCATCCAGGTCAAATCTGACTTTGTATTGATCTTATTCAAATCGATCAGAGGTGCACGATTTCGTATCGATCATGAGAACTGCACTTTTTGTATCCATAAAGCATCGACTCTTCGTATCCATCCATCGATATCATCTCGCATCAATCTATTAATATCTATCAAATTATCAGTTGTTTGTATCCATCAAGTTATAACAACTTCGATTAATACGAACAAGAGCACACAATCGATGCGAGCCGTTCAACTTTGATCGATACGAACAGAGCCACGACATTTGATACGAAATGAGCCACTTCCATCTATACAAACGGTGCCACTTCCATCGATACGAACAAAGCCACGGTCTTCGATACGAACAAGGCGAAAACCTTGGAATGACTTGGTCAACTTGGCATCGAAGGTAGAGTAATCCAAAAATTAAGCGCCACGTCAACTCGTAGGTACGTGCTCAACATCGAGTCGAAATGATCGATACGAACAGTATCGATACAAATTGGACCGTGACCAAAAAACTCTAATTTACATCAATCATAACTTGCAACCCACAAGTCCAAATGCTATGAAATTTTCACAGGAGCTTACGTACAACCTAAGAAATGTTCATGCCAAGTTTCGACTTGATTAGGTCAAATCTTGGTCGATACGAAATTCATTCGTATCGATCACGGGTCGAGTCGGAATAGCATGGGATCGTTCGTGTGGGCCCACTCATGTGCCAGAAGAGGTCTTCCGAGATCCTAGCGAGATATTTGCATCCTACTCCTATAAATAGCACCCTAAAGCCTACAGAAAAAGGATCTTTTGGCTCTTTAATGTCCAGACTCTGTCGAAACCATTGTTGCACTTCAAGGCTGCTGTTGTACTCGAAATTCATCACTGTAATATGCTGTAACCAGTTGTAATCAGCAAGTTAATATCAATAAAATCATTAACTTCATAGTGGACGTAGCCTATGCGCCCATCCACTCTAAAACCATGTGTTCTGTGTGTTTTTCTCATCTTTTTTTGAAGTGTTTGTTAGGTAACCCTCTTTTTACATTTCTATTCTTCATTTTTATCTCTTCAAGTACATCCGAAGAGTGTTGTGCCCAATTTTAGTATAAAGTTGGATCTATAATCAAGCCACCTCTTTTTTATTATTTGGAATCCAAAAACACGATTTTCTTGGCATAAGAAACCCCCTTTTCCCTCTATTTAGATCTGGATCATTATTTTCTTTCACAAAAGAAAACCTGTTTCTAGTCTTAAGATCTAAAATTGCATTTTTAATAAAATGTATACCTTTTTCTTTTCAGATCATCTAAGGTCACTGTCTCCTTGGGATGAGAGATTCTCTTTTTCTCACTTTCCCAGTTTGAGATCACTGTTTCTTGGATAAAAATACTCTATATCTCCAAGATCAAAATCCGTTACTTTAGGAAAACCTATTTCTCTTCTAGAACCTGCAATCACTATTCCTTGGAGAGAAAAAATATTCTGTCTTTCTTTTCTCTTATTTTAGATCTAAAAACACCGCTCCTTAACCAACAAGGAACAAGTATTCACTTATTGGATCTGAAATCAATATATGTCCTTTCAGATCTGCGAATACTGTTTTTCAACCAAAAAGAAACATATATTTATTTCTTAGATCTGAAATTGTTCTATCCTCCTTTTCTCATTTCAGATGAAAAAACACTTTTCTGACCAAAAGAAACACTTGGTCATTTTTTGGATCTAAATTCAAATCTTATTCTCTTCCCATCCGGAAGCATTGCTTCTTTAACGTAAGAAAACTAACTTCCTCTTTTGTATAAGAGGAATCTAATGCCCTAGTAAAACGTAAAATTAAAGTTCTAGGAAAATCCTTTTTTCCCTCTGAACTCGAAATCCTTTCTCGCGATGCAAAGTCATTATCTCTTTGAACTTAGAGTTTTTATCATTTTATTTTTCCAAGTTTGTAATCACCATTTCTTGGATTGAGAAGCTATACCTCCTATCTTAAGATTCTCTCTTTATTTTAAGAGTTGGACCATCAACCTTCGAAGCTACAATCCTTTTCAAAAATTGAATTATCTCTCTCGAAAAGTGCAAACTCTCTAGGAAGGGAAGGAGAACAACTTCCCGATATGCTGCCTAAAGTGAGGGAACTCCACTACAAAGAATGCAATAGCTATCCAGATGTGAAAAAGGCAGGAAGACTAGTCTAGTAACCTCCCGGTGCTAAAAATTATCAAATGTAAATTCGACTTGGTTTTGATTGAAATCAGTAAACACTTCACTGCTTAATATAAAGCTTTGGTGGATAAACTCTTGACATGCCTAGGGCAGACAAAAGTATTCGACCTCAACGTCATAATACAAGGAAAGTCCCAGTCTAGAGAACACATCGGGCATTCCACATAACTAAATGAACCACAAGCACAACCCTTTTTCCATCCAGCATCAAATCAATGTTCTATAATTAGGATCCCACTGATGGACCGAAATATCACGATCGAAGACCAAAGTCATGATGATTGAATACTCAAAGCCTAGATATGACAAGCACGACGCTTCGTAACTCCTATCGTGCACGAAGGCATCACCAACCTAAAGCGTACCGGACATGATTCAAAAAATGTTAATAGCTCTCCTTACCTAGGGATATGTTCAACAAATATGAAAAACGAAGGAGATAAGACCAAGAGTTACTAGTCCACCCTTTAGGAAAACAAAAACATTTAAGTGCCCAATATAAACCTTTATTAAGGGATAACCCGCCCCCTAGACACTTGCCAAGACCTCCACACTTGCTGATAAACGGGGGGAACAAAGGAGGTACTATATAATTACATTTCTTTCATTCTATTCAATCTTAAGCTATTGTAGGGTTCTACCATCTACTCTTGGATCTCCATCCTTGGAAAAAGGTGAAGGAAGGATTCATAAATCTGTTGCATGTGCTGATCGACCTGAGGGTGCTTACACGCTACGCGAAGTAAAGACAAAAAATCAAACTAGCCCCTACAACTATGCATGACCTCTCCATTTGGTTAGAAAGGCATATACAGATGAGGAAACATCACCGTCAGGAGTTCAGATAGATGGTCACCAAGGGAAGCTAGCATAGCTTGTATTACAAAAGCTATAGAAAAATTGAAGAGATACAACACTTAGCCATCGGAGCTCGAATGATCAATGATCAGAGAGAAGCCATCCATTTGAGTATGGTGTTACCTCAAAGGATAAGGAAGGGGACGCGATGGAAATGACATCTTCTAAGAACTTGGATGACATAATAGTTTATACAAAAAGGCTTTGAAAGACCGAGCTCTAGCAATTCCAACATATTTGGACCATAGCAGAAACACGAGAGATATCAAACACCACTAACACTACTCCACATATCATAATTCAACACGAATTAACAATATATATAGTAAACTACTAGGACATTGCAGTCAACAATCAAGATACTAGCTTCACCACTCCATCATAATCCAATAATAAAATAACATAATTCAAATTGATTAAGAACTAAGGATAGCAGGATGCACACTGGGTACATCCAGTATATGTCCACCAAACTAGCCGGAGTAAACTTGACAAAATGATTGGACCAATGACCGCTAAGAGGCAGCACCAAAATGCCAAATAAGAATCTTCGCCTAGTAAAAGCCCTGTTAACAAATAGAGTACTTGCAGAAAATCTTTATGAGGAGCTCTGCGATCACACAATATGTTCGTATAAACAGGTCAAACGCATGACAACAGACGATCCTACAAAAGAGGCACCATAACAAACATTATTATCTAACTCGGTTATTGTCATTTCAGGACAATGCCATTGGCTCCTAGGTTCCACAGAGTCCTACTAAAATACCAAAAAAGAATTCCTATCCAAAAGAACATCCTAAACCAGACATACCACATAACCTGGTACATTGCGTTTCTTTCAAAGCGACAGTTATATTCACTTAACGCATATGCGATTATATTCACTTAACAGCTAGCTGTTACAACCACTACTTCTTTTATGATTAGCAACCAAGATCATAAGCATGTGTTGGAAGTAGTGTAAATAAGATAGCCATGACTAAGGGCACTAGCCTGTGTTGTTCACCACTGACGACCACCCCTTTCCCTAGCAATGACATACTAATCGGGCATCCGGGCTTAAATCTAGCTTGAGTAACTCAAAGGCTAAATGCATTCGAAGCCTGTTGTGGATTGTCTCATAACAGGAGTTTCCCCAAGCCAATGGGTAGATTGAAGCTATCAACGAAGTCTTGCGAACACTAATGAATGAAAAACTACATAAATCCAAAGGAGCAAGGGTTGGCGAACTACCTACGACACCATGGGCCTACCAAACCTCATACAAAACTGCAATAAGATATATTCTTTTTACTCTAAGCATACGGGGCTGAGGCCATGCATTCGGTCGACACAGTTGTCCCTTCACATCGTAGGACACATTATAATACGAAAGAAAACGAGGAGCTTCTCAGCATGTCCTTAGACCTGATTGAAGAAAGAAGGAATAACATAGCTCTCAAAACCACCGCAAACAGACAGAAAGTGGAAAAACAATACAAATCTAAGGTGAAGCCCTATGAGTTACAAGAGGGAGATATTGATCTCAAGCAAGTATCTCCCTGTCCAGGCACACTAGATCCAGTTTGGGAAGGACCATTTGTTGTTCACAAGGATCTCCGCAACTGATCTTACATTCCATCGACAGTTGACAGAAAAGGTGTTTGGGAAAGGAAGGAATCTCCAACATCTCGGCCATTACTTCTCTCAGCTTGTAAAAAGCATGTATCACCTGAAGTAGTAGACGAAAGACAATGGACTTTGGCATATTTTGGCCAAACCACTGAAAAAATTCACGTTTTCTCGATTATTTGTTTGATATTTTTCCTATTGCGCTAAATCGCAAGCTCTCACCGGCAGTAGTGAAAGAAAGATAACTATAACTAAGGGCATAAAAATAGCCTGGGTAGTTCACTACTGACGATCGACCCCCTAGCCAGCAATGATAAACCGACTATAAGCCACGGATTAGGCACGATTATGGCATAGGCAGTTTATCATTGGCTTTCAGCTCGCCGGTAACTGCAAACAGATAATTGATCCCACGATTAAGGCACGGCTGCAGCCAGGGATAGTTCGTAGTTCACGATTGGCACCCGCTCTAGCTGGGCCACGGTAAATCGAATAATACTCATGATATAAGCCTTAATGGCTCGGGTAGTTACTATGTGTAAATCCCGGCTCTAAATCTTAAATACGGCGGTCGCAAAAGTTACAATCCCTTAGAACATAGGTTGGGCTGACAAACCATATGTCACCAAAATCCATAATCAAGGTAAGTAACATACGTGAATTTAGAAGGACTCACTTGATGGAGAATAGAGTTCGCTATACTTAAAGTAGAAGCTTCTAACAATTTATTTTAGTGTTGTTGCATTACATACAGATAGTAGAAATATGGATTCCACTCTACCAACCACAGCAGGATATTCATTCGCTTTCACTCCACCAGAGGAAATGGAGCATCGACTCAACTTCGTCAGAGATAGTGGAACATCAATCCAACATTATCATAAGAATTAGAATATCCATTCCAGCCAACTTCGCTCAAGAAACTATAAGTATTCTCTATTATGGAACCTAACAAAAACTCAATGCAAAGGTATGACTAACTTTGTACGATAAGCTAAATTCAATAAAAAAATACTTTGGGGCATAGCACCACCTCACCCCTTGATTATACAAATACGGTAACAGTCCTGATTTGGAGGTTACCTGCATATATTAAATTATAATGGAAGTTATAATTTAATATTGTAAATTAAAATATAATTGGAAATTTTAAATTGTCTTTTTGGTATAAAAATGAATTTCGTAAATAAGATAGGAAAATGAAGTTTGGAATTTTATTTTGTTTATTTGGCAATAAATATGGGATTAAATATTGATTGATTAAGTATTTGGTTTAAATAAATTAACACATTAGGTATTTATTAGTTTGGAGCTAATAAATTAATTAGTGATGTATTTCAGCGTTAAATTGTTGAAATAAATCTAAAATAATGGAAACAATGTTTTAAAAACTTTATTTTGAGAATTTGGAGCGAAACTAATCAATTTGTAATTTTATTTGGGTAAATGCAATAAAATTGAAAATTAATGCCAACATTAGCCATTTATTGATTTTAAAAGAGGAAAAATGAAGTAAATTTGTATTTTATAATTATAAAAGTGTGAAATGTTGTTTAAAAATAATATTTTGATGTTTAAATAAAGTTAGAATGGTTTATTCTAATTTATTTGACGAGGAAATAATTTATGAATAATTTATTGTAGTAAAAATTGTGTTTTGCGATAAAATAATGTAAATTGTGTGATATTGTCAAAAAATAAGGTTTTATTGTTATAGCTGACTTTTTATTGTGAAATTAAATTTTATCTTGTTAAAATAACAATTTTATTTGTAAAGAAATAGATGTATACATTTTATTTAGCCTTAAAATGAAGAAAAGTATGTATACGTTGATTATATAGGTTAGAATTGGGCATAACTCAATTTTCTCTAAAGTATTATAAATTTTAGGCTTTATGGGTTTGGTATTTTGATCCATCTAATAATTTAGGATACTTCTGGTGGGAATGGAAACTAACAGTACGTTATTTTTCTCATCTTCCTTCTCAAAAACAATATACAGTAAGTGAAAAATAAGAAAATCAATTGCTCCCTTCAACCAAATTATATTTTCACTGAAATTGCTGAAAACAAAAGAAGAAAATCACCAAAACAAGATTACAATAATCTCCACCAATACTACCAGAGATTTCCTTAAAAATATTTGAATTGAGATATGAATTTGTTGTAATATTTTGTTTCCTGATGCATGCTTCTGTCTCAGCTTGTACAGATTCTAGAGACAATTCTTCATCTCAGAAGCTTGCATCTTGACTCTAAAATCATGGCAGACCTGGCTAAATTATCAAGGTGAGTGTAAAAGCTCACAATTTCTAACTAGAAATGTGGTCTGCTTGTAAAAATTGTTGTTGGAAAAATAGTTCTGTAAATATTATTATTCTTTAGTTGTTCTTTGATTTCTTGTTTCTGGTTGCCAATTTGAGTGGCCATAACTCTTTGCTTTTCAGTCATACTGTGCCAGATCTTTTTTGAAGTGTTGTTCAGATGTTAAGCTATGTGGATGTCAATTTTCACCATATATTCCATCGTTTGATATGTTAGATTGATTCTGGAAAATCGATACGAGGCAGAAAAACACCCAGGAAAATGTCTGTAGCTTGGGTCGACATGGAGGTCGACCCAGCACCATGCAGGTTGACCTGGCAGTACACCTACTAGTCAACTAGATGGTCGACCTAGCCACTAGGCTAGGTCAACCCCCTTGTTGGCCCAGTCTGTAACAACCCGCATATTTATCGATTTTATACTTAAATATTTTATTTAAATATTTCATCATTAGTCGGATTTTAGTCCGAAAAGCTACTTTTTGCATACGGTCAAATTGGGACTCGAGACCCCTTCCATTGAGTCCAAAATGCCATTTGCAACGTTTTTGAGTATAAACATTGATATGTTTGGAGCTAGCTAAAAATTTGACCTTTTTCACTTTGGGTTTGGGTTTTGGTTCAGCCCAATTGATATTGAAGGTTTGAAAGACTTTGATATTGATTCTCGTGGCGGCATTCGAAAATTTGGCAGACTTATCGTGCCAAATATTAGTGGTCTTCGTAAAGATATTTTAGAAGATTCTCATCGTTCTAAATTTACCATCCATCCTGGTAGTAGTAAAATGTACGCGGATATGAAGCGACTTTATTATTGGGAGGGAATGAAATCTGATTTTGCTAACTTTGTTAAGTGTTGCATGACTTGCCAACTTGTCAAGGCCGAACATCAAAGACCCGGTGGGTTATTGCAACCTTTAGAAATTCCAATTTGGAAGTGGGACCAAATTTCTATGGATTTTATTGATGGCCTCCCCCGTTCTCGTTCGGGCCATGATATTTTATGGGTTATAGTTGATAGACTCACTAAATCCGCCCATTTTATTCCCGTTCAGTCCAATCGAACCGTTCCTCTCTTGGCCAAACTTTTTGTCAAAGAAATTATAAAATTACATGGAGTTCCTACTTCTATTGTTAGTGATCGTGATCCATTGTTTACTAGTGGATTTTGGAAGAGTCTTCAAAAAGCTTTAGGAACGAAGCTTAATTTTAGCACCGCTTATCGCCCCCAGTCCGATGGACAAACTGAGCATGTGAATCAAACTCTTGAAGATCTTCTTCGTGCATGTGTTCTTGATTTTGGTGGAAGTTGGGAAGATCATATTTATCTTGTTGAGTTTTCCTATAATAATAGCTTCCAATCTAGTATTGGTATGGCACCTTTTGAGGCACTCTATGGATGGCCATGCCGATCTCCTTCTTGTTGGCTTGAGGCCGGTGAGAAGCTGGTTTTAGGTCCAGATTTTATTCGTGATTCCACAGAAAAGATTGACCTTATTCGTCATAGGATGAAACAAGCCCAGAGTAGACAAAGATCCTATGCCGATAACCGGAGAAGGAAATTAGAATTTTCTGTGGAAGATTTTGTGTTTGTTCGTGTTTCACCTATGAAGGGTGTTGTGCGTTTTAGTCGATCGGGAAAGTTAGCACCTCGATATATTGGTCCGTTTCCTATCACCGAACGTATTGGTTCCGTGGCATATCGCCTTTTATTACCGGCTCAATTTTCTGCTATTCACGATGTGTTTTACGTTTCTCAATTACGGAAATGCCTTCGAGATTCCGATTCCATTCTTGAGCCCGATATTGTGGAAGAAATTGAAGTTTCACCTAATTTGACTTATGAGCAACATCCTATTCGTATTATTGCTTCGGAGGTCAAGCGCCTTCAAAATAAAGATGTTTCGCTTGTTAAGGTTCAACGGTCTGCAAATCCTAAGGATTGCTCTTAGGAATCTAGAAAATTCATCGAGCGAACACATCCGGACTTACTTACTCATGCTCTTTGAGGTGAACTTCTTATTTCAAATTTTTTTTGTGTTAATATGCTTTTATGGTTGTTACTTTATGTTTCCATCTTATATATTGCGAGGAAGCAATTTATTTAAGGAGGGGAGTCTGTAACAACCCGCGTATTTATCGATTTTATACTTAAATATTTTATTTAGATATTTCATCATTAGTCGGATTTTAGTCCGAAAATCTACTTTTTGCATACGGTCAAATTGGGACTCGAGACCCCATTCATTGAGTCCAAAATGCCATTTGCAACCTTATTGAGTATAAACATTGATATGTTTGGAGCTAACTAAAAATTTGACCTTTTTCACTTTGGGTTTGGGTTTGGGTTCAGCCCAATGTTCTAACTTAATACCCCAAACCGAAACCTCCTCTTCATTCACTCCCTCTTCCTCTACTTTTCGGTTATAAAGAGATTAATGGTGAGTGGAATGGGAAATTAAAACTCAAGCCCTAGTTTTCAATTTGCAAATCAACTTCTAGCTCCAAATTCAAGAGAACCCATTGGTAAGCTTTCTCTTCACCTTCCCCAACTCCTTCTCTCTTGATTTTAGAAATTGCTAAACCTAACTTTGGGAATGTTCTTCTTTTGAGCATAGATTCAAGCTCATTTGGGTTGTGTTGAAGAGTGGTTGATTCCCCCTTTGCTTTCAAGCCTCTTCTACATTGATTTTGTGAAAAGGTGGGATTTTTAATCTCACATCTAAGTCTATGATTATCTTTGATTGTTAGGTATGAATTCCTAACACTTATTCATGTGCATTTGATTTTGATTTGGATTGGTTTTGTGAATATTCCAAATTTTAGTGTTTTGAGTTCAAATCTTCAAAAATCATAGCTTTGTTGTTTGAACTTGTTTTTGGTGATGCATTGAGAAGGCTTATAGGGCCAGGTAGTCGATTGACATAAATCCCTAGTGTCCGTTGCTCGCCCGATTGCATTTTGAAGAAGACTGCATCTTCATGTTATAGGCTAAGAAAACAGCCTTGGTGCTAGTCAGTCGACTGGTCTTGAAATTTAGTCGACTGGCTGTAGCACATAGGCATTTCAAAGGCAAAATTCAGAGGCTCGGGTCCTCTGTTTCCCTGCAATCAGTCGACTGGATTTTTAGGTCAGTCTACTGACTGCAGGAAAATGCCTAGCATGCCTATTTTTGCTTATTTTTGCTTGCGATTCTAATTTTTATCGATTTGTTTTGATTCCTAGTTGATGCTACCAATTATTCGACTTTGATGACTTCTATTTGGAATTTTTGGAAATATCCATTTTGGTGGATTTGATATCGATTTCTTTGGAATTAATTCACGTCTTCGTATGTGAATTTTGGAGATTGATTGTTTCTACAATCATTTTTGTGCTTTGTCACTTTAAAATACAAAGGTTTCTATACTAGTAGTAAATATTCAAACTCTTTATCAAAGGTTATTTAAACTCTATTTTCAATATCAAACTCGTTTATAAAACCGTTTTCCAACCTATTAGTATATACAAGCCTTTACTTCACTCGTATGAGATATCTAATTAAACGGCTTAGTAAAACGAGTGGTATGAAACGCTTGCGTTTACTTCGTCGGTTATTTCTTAGACTTGTTCGATTGAATCTCTTGTGACAATTTTCTAGTGGAGATCTACAATTTGTTGGTAAATATTTAAGTTAAGCTAGTGGTTATGGGACATGATGCTAAGCTCATATATTTACTAGCTTACTGCAATTGACACTTCTTGATGATCATGACGATCATTTTTGGTGATTCAGACTAACAATGTGCGATGTCTCTTTGTCTGCGAGGGAGACTAAACCCTGTTTTGTGGAGTTTCGACTACTCAAATTGGTGGGGTAGCAACCCATGGTCTTCGGGCCGTTTGTGGAGCTTCGGCTCAATTTGTGATGGTTAGCAACCATGAAATTAGCGTTCCGTTTGTGATACACGTGTTGGTGAGCTTTATGCTCCCGTTTGTGATAGGCCTTCCCCCTTTTTGTGATTTCTGGATTTCTATTGATGATTTCTGGGATTTGTGCTTCACCAATTTTCGTGATTTTCATTGATAAGTTTTATCAATATTTGTGCATTGGTGAATTTTTGTGTCATTGACTTTTGTGATTGATATTGATATAATTGTCAATATTTATGGTTTGGTGAATGAAATAAGGAGTATGACATTCCTTTTGATCTTTGAGAAGATTTTTGTGATATTGATTAATCTCTTGTTGATTTTCAATTGCTTAATTATCACAGCTTGGCATTGTGATTATTATACGTTTAGTCATATCTCTTATTCTATATCATTTCATCTGATATTTATAGCTAGACTGATCCGTTTATTATTTTCTTATTAAATAATACTCGGGTCAGACCGAGATGTTACAGGTGCTTCTGCTTGACTTCTCATCCAGGATCATTACCTTGACTTTTGGCTAACTACTTAGATTAGTAGTTTTTGTTGTATACACTTGAGATATAGACTCATGGTTGTACCCATATTCTTTTGTATAGCACTGATAGCTATTTCTTTTGTGATAGTGTGGATCTTGTTGACCACTACTCTGATGAACACTTTTATGTGTTATATATATTCATATCTATTTCCGCCTTTGTGATATGAATTATCTATGACTGATTTGTGTTATGTTTATTTCTATATTTGTTTCCGAAGATTACATATAGCTGTTGTGTAGTAGCTTTGAGTTTGTATCGGCATGTCGGATTTCCTCTTGAGATGAAAAGTTATATTTTTATCTGGCATATCGGTACTCTCACAAAGCAATTATACAGATGGTCGCTCCCCAACAGCCTTATTCTCCGTGCTAGTTGACAACATTACTCCGTAGTGTTCTTGGCTAGCGTGGGTATAGAGGTGGGGCCTCACAGCCTAGGTGCTTGTGGTGTGGCTTTTTGTTCGTATACCTTTCGTGGCATATTTCGTGACTTTTGCCTTTGAATTGCATATCGTTTTGTCACTTGTTTTGCTGTAAATTCTAAGACGATTTTGGTCGTGATTATGGGCTATGATATCCATCAGTGGATTTGCTAAATTTTGGAGGAATTTGGAATTTAAAATTTGAACTTGAATTCGATTTGAATTTGAATATCGATTTGAGTATTTCCTTCGTATTTCTTCGATTTCAAGCACTATTTCTTTCAAAATAAATTTTGAAAAATTTGTAAATAACTTGGTTTTTGAAATCAATATTATAAAACATTTTCAAATTATTTTTAAATTGTTATTAAACAATTTCAATGTATTTTAAATATATTTATCTCTTATAATAAGGAGAATTTTCAATAAAATACCTTCAATATAACTTTAGAAAATTATTTGAAAATACTATTTTCTCTAGTAAATTATATTATAAATAATGTACACTATTTTTACAATTTTCGGACGTATGAGAAAGAGAATTAATTGATTTAGTAAAACATGTGGTTTGGGACACGTAAGTTTAGTTTTCGGTTAATTTCGGACACGTACGATCAAAACAATTATAGTATATTGATTTGAGATGATTTATGGGATTTGCCATATTATGGCGTATTTTAAAAAAAATTATTCCTATATCTAGGAATTTTTCCATGCCAACATTTGGCAAGTTTTATGTTTTGAGCTCTCCTAATTTAGGAGTACAATCGATGAGAACCATCACGGCATATTCTTATACCAGCCAATGAAACGTGGCAAATCTTCAGGTTGAGAGTCCCTGTTTGGGAATTATGGTTTATGATAAACCATCATGATGTTGTTATGCTTGTCGATGACATGAGACAAATTATGATATTTTGATACTTGCCAATGAAATGAGGCGAGTGATGACTTTATGAGATTCTTGATTTTATGATGTTTTCTAGTGTGGCATCGACTAGCAGTTAGTAAACTGCTAAGTGCAAACGTGTGGGATGGACACATGTTAACAATTTTTAAGTTCCTATCTGAGAGTTTGTGACACATTCACGATATTTACTAGTATTATAGACCTTCGAGTCGTCATGATGTTCTATGACTTCGGTTGTCACAATGTTCTACGGCTTTGGTCGTCACGGTGTTCTACGACTCCGGCCATCATGATGTTCTACGACTTTAGTCATCATGATGTAATAGGTACCTAAATTATATATACAGTGCTGGTCTATGTTTGGCACATGCTACATTGCTTCGGCATCCAATCAAGTATTTGGCAAATTCGGGGATTTTTATGGGTTTTTGATTTGTTTCGATTTCACCATTTTGAGATGATGTATTTGTTTATAGCCTTGAGTTAGAGAAAGGCTTATATATATATATGTATTTATGGCGATTTCGATAATGGGATTTTTGAACTCTCTTATCAGAGCTCCATGAGGTTTGGCTTTAGAGGTTTTGATGCTTTCTCCTATAGTTTGAGAATTTCTTATGTCTACTTATATCAAATACCCTTATGTCTAATAACTTGAATGTGAACTATTTATGACATGTTACTCCCATTCATGAGTTAATTTGGAACCTTGAAAATCTCCACCCTTGTAGTTATAGTGGAATGATACTTATACTATTCCTTTAGAATTAAAGGAATGCTTCCCTTATACACTCTTTTCACTTTACTTATGCTAATACCAAGTTCTATTTAGCCTGACCTGTGTATTTATTTCGCAAGTCAGGCCGAGTTTCAGGTTAGGTTGTTGGACCCCTTTTGCTAGCTATGTCTTTTGGACTTATCCTTTTCCTTTGGATAGATGGCTTTGTTTTGTGTTGTAGTCTTTTTGTTGGGAACTTGTGATGTACATATTCTTTTATGGGGATGTATGTATATATTGTGGTTGAATACCACTTGTGACAAATTGTAATACATTTGATGTATGTATATGTATATATTATCTATGTTGTTGTTTTGTGACTTATGATTGTTGTAGTTATTATATTTTGTTTCTGAATCGTTCCTGTAGCCACCATAGTAGTGTATTAGTTAGGAATTAAGTATGTCGAACACCCAAGATAAAATGGAAAAGAAAAAAGTACCAAATCGACATACATAGCTCTTATCTAATGCAAGACTATGATGGTCGCCCTTAACCAGCCCTATTCCCCACATTAGCAGACAGAATTACTAAAGTAATTCTCTTTGTTAATGTGGGTCATAGGGTGGGGCACCACACATACACTACCACTTAGCTTGGTAATAGCACATTGGAACCGTGACCTTAAGTTTGCAAGTTTAAAACCTATTCATGATACATGGCAGCTTGTTGTGAGAAGCAACCAAATGCACTATACTATGGGCAAACCAGACAAATAATGAGCGCTCCCGACCGACTTTTGACAATGTCGCTAGAGTGTGCTTTGGAGGATGTGATGAGTATTTGAGAACAACAACGTCCCCAAAATTACTCTCTAAACCTTAATAATAGGGAATCACTTCGAATGATAAGGACCTCATTTAATAGAAGTGATTCGATCTCTAACCTTTTGAATGTAATTAATTCATACCAAAGTCTATTTTAACACAAATAGCTTGATAACTTTACCTAATAAATCAATCCCAAGAACACGCGGGATGACTCTAACACATATCTATGGTAAAATTCTAAATAAAAATGTATTAATAGTCTATAACTAGTTCTATGGCAAGGATGAAAGTCCTTGACCACACTAGTCCCGAAAGAACACTAAACATGTAGGTAAATTCAAAAAAAAATAAGATGATCCTCTATTTCCAAATCCAACATGACATTTGAATTAAAAATTGATTCTACCTGGTCAACATGAAATAATACACCAATAATAATCAAGATTTCCAATGTCCATAGATTATTCCAGCTAAACGCTACATATTGGGGGCATCCAACATCAGCACTTGGCATAACTTAAACCAGCAATAATGAATCACTCTTATCCAAAATTAGAGTATGCTTTCCAATCGAGCCATTCGTGACTCACATTTTTCCACGACCATGACTTCGTACGAGAATAATGAAGTACTCCAAGTATGGACAATTCTTCGCAGACCCTAGCCAAAAAAGCCAATGTCGCTCTCTCAAAGATTGGTTTAGTTATAGTCTTGTGTTAGTGCCAAACCAGAATTTTGACTTGGTCGCAATTGTTAGACACCGAACAGAAGCTTATGATTGGCATAGGCAGTGCACCAGGTCATAGTTTCGACCTTGGACCATGCAACCTTCCAACACTTTCGTCCGACCTCTTTTTGCACCTCGGTCCGGCCTCTTTTCATGTACCAGACCAAGTGGTTTGGCTAACATCTTCCACTCTCAAACCAAATTATTTCGGTCCACTAAACTCCACCAACCCAATTCCATGGTCCGACTATCCTTGCTCTTTCACCAAGATTCTCTATTATCCATTTCATCAAAATTTACTAGCAATCTGGTCTGTATAAGTACGTTGAGGATTATCAAACTAAGCTATTGAAGAAATTGGTAAAACCGATCATCACTAACCAGATTGTATGTCGCACAAACCAATGGCACCTTATCTAGTATGAGGATTCCAACCATAATCTATATAAAATATACATATCAAATGTACAGGCAGAAGATACAAAACATGGTTTAAGGAAGTCATAACCAACATTCACTCGATAACACTCTGCATCATCTCCTAAATACAAAGTCCCTTCAACAGAGATTCTTACTCTATCAAATTCTTTAATGATTGATCTTGTCAAAGCATGCACAAGAGTGGAGATAGGATTAGTAGAGAAGTACACAAACTTGGCAATCATATGAGAAGGTTAGGATAGCTTGACTCAACCACACAATGAACATTACTGGAGTACCACGTCACAGATCCAATGTCGATAATGAAAAGTATACATCAATTGGTCTGCATACCGCATGAAGCCACAACGTAGGAAACCGAAAGTCCAAGAAAAACCGCATCTCATCCGATGAAGACTAATCAAAGACGGCTTCAAAAATTTAGCAAGTCCTCCTCTATAAAAAATAAAGTCCCACATCAAACTAGTAGAAGGAGGCTTATCGAAAAATCAAAGGCGAAGATGAGATATAGATATTCAAACAATATAACAATTACAAGACCAAGAAGATAGTCTTAGATTAAACAAAGCACACTTTGTATTCAAGAAAGTAGGCTATGTAGGGCAAACGTTGTGGGCCTTTTCGCCCACTACATAGTTGGAACAAACTAAAACTAGTTTAGAGGTATTATCAAGATCAAGGTATGGACATTGGTCGAAATTGCATCTCAATGGAAGCTATGGATTGAGAGATATCATCATCTTAATATTTGTCCATCACCGTCTCATGGAATCGATAACAAGATGCTCTACCACCATTCAAGTTCGATAGTCCAACAACAACCCAGGATCCCCGGTTCGATGACCGAACCCAAAACATTGGTTCAATGATTTCTTAGAGTCAGGGCTTGAAAATATCGAGTCTACTTGGAGTTAACCCTTTGACGGAAACAAAACTTTGGTTCGGCGCTTGCTTGCAGTCGTGCCTTGAAAATCTGTATTCTACTTGTAGTCCGTTGGATTACCTAACCAAAACTTTGGTTTGGTGCTTGCTTGGAGTCGAACCTTGAAAATATTGAGTCCGCTTGGAGTCGGCCTGATGACCAGAAATTTGATTCGGTGCTTGCTTGGAGTCGGGTCTTGAAAATTTGGAGTCAGCTTGGAGTAGGGTGGATCACCAAAGAAAAACTTCGGCTAGGCGCTTGCTTGGAGTCGAGGCTTGAAAATATCGAGTCTGGTTGGAGTCGGCCTGATGACCGAACTAAAATTTCGGTTCGGCGATTGCTTGGAGTCGGGCCTTAAAAATAGGGATTCTTCTTTGAGTCAGTTGGATTACTGAACCAAAACTTTGGTTCGGCGCTTGCTTGGAGTAGGGGCTTGAAAATCTCGAGTTTGCTTGGATTCGGCCCGCTGAATGAACCAAAACATTGGTTCGGCACTTGGGTGGAGTCAAGCCTTGAAAATATGGAGTCTTTTTAGAGTCATTGGATTGCAGAACCATAACTGTGGTTCGGTGCTTGCTTGTAGTCGGATCTTGAACATCTGGAGTCTGCTTGGAGTCGGCATGATGATCGAACAAAAACTTTGGTTCGGTGCTTGCTTGGAGTCGAGCCTTGGAAATCTGGAGTCTGCTTGGAGTCGGTTGGGTTACCGAACCAAAACTTTGGTTCGTCGCAGGCTTGGAGTTGAGGCTTGAAAATCTGGAGTTTGCTTGGAGTCAGTAGGATAATCGAACCATAACTTTCGTTCGGCACTTGCTTGGAGTCGGGGCTTGAAAATATCGAGTATGCTTGGACTCAGCCGAATGACCGAACCAAAAATTTTGTTAGGCGCTTACTTGGAGTCAGGCCTTGAAAATTTAGAGTCTGCTTGGAGTCAAGTGGATTACCGAACCAAAACTTTGGTTTGGCGCTTGCTTGGAGTCGTGGCCTGAAAATCTCGAGTCAGCTTGGAGTCATCCTAATGGCTGAACCAAATTTTTGTTCGGTGTTTGCTAAGAGTCAGGCATAAGAATTTAAATGCTTACTTGTAGTTGGCTTGGAGTAATGTTTCTCAGAGTCGGGTGAAGGTTTGCTTGGGGCTTAACCTAGGTATAATCGATCGAAAAAAAAGTTGAAAATTTACGTCATGGCATGACGATACTTTGGGGATTTCTTTACGACATGTTCTGGGTTCTTAGAGGTGTATAACGGCTATCACAAGTGCAATTATTTGACAATTGTGTAAGGAAGGTTGAACCAAATTCCAAATACTATATATTTAGCTGCCTCTCCTCGTATATTCATTCCATAAACACCTAGCACATTGCATTATAAAAAGAGAGGATGCTGAAAAGCGAAGCTTTCAACAACAATGATAGAAAATTTCGATAGGAATAAATCGTTGTTTTAATAGCATGTTTACTCGTATTCAAAGATTGTACTTGTCATCAGAAGTGAAAGGGATAATAAAGAAGGAACTGTGGATGCAGGCACATTCAGGCCGAACCACTATAAATTGCACGTCTTTTTATAATTAAGTCCTTTACATATTCTTTATTTCAAATTACTGATTTTCTACCTTAAATATCCACAACTAATTTTCATCAAACAATAACTATATATTAAAAATAATATTTACAACTCTACAATAACGATTTGAGTGTTTGCCCATTTTTTGTGCAAACAATATGCTTCCTCCAACCTTAGGTACTGACCTGCTTTGCGATTGAAATCATTTCTGGTTGTCGATTGCTACATTTGAATCCACTTTTCGAATTCAGTTTCTGGGTGAATGGTACAAACTAATGCCATAAAAACCATGCCTTCTTTGGGGTAGCTTACTTTCATCACCGCAGTGTTAAACATGTTTGTGAAAGATTTCAGTGATTCGTGATGCAACCCCTTCGAGAAAGATAGGGAAGCATTTTCATCATACAGCTTCAGAGGCATTTGCTCCATCCATATACCAACTGTATTTGTGCAAGTGAGGTTTTGGGTCCTTCGTTCCATCATAGGACGGAATAGTTGGCATCATGAATTTTCAGGATATCTCTCCTTCAAGATTTCATCGGTGAAAGGAGTCCGACTAGGCTCAGATCCCCATTAATCATCTCTTCCATCTTTATTCTCCTCTATTAATCGTTTAACCATGTCCACTATATATGTCTTTGATGTCCGGTAGTCCTGAGGATGGCGATCAGTCACTACGCTAAGTGTTCGACGTTTCAAACGGTCTTGGTGAGTGGGCTGAGGCCTAGGCTCTCTCCTGTCTTCGGGAGAGCCAATCCTGCAGAGTCCCGTTGGCTTGCAATCGGTCTAACTAAAGTAGTTTGGGTATTCCATGCATTATCAAATGCATTGGCATTTTCTTCCAATTTCTGCTGTCTTGCTCTCCGTCCTCCTAGTCGAAAAGATCCATAGCTATGTCCTCTGTAGGGGTATTTGCCTCTTCGCTTAAATTCAAAATAGGTTTCCTTATGGCAAATAGAGTACTGGCATTTCTGTCCATGTTAAGTCCTATTGTCACCCTCTTTTGTGACTATTTTTCATTTCTTCTATGTATACCAGAGACGGAGGAATTCTCCTGTTCTATGGCAGTCGAGGCTTCAGGCATAGTCCTTGGAGCGGGATTCGACTGTAGGGTTAGGAGAGCGTTAAGCTTGTCCACTAGAGTCTTTTGGCTACTTTTCATTTTTCGATCGATCTCATCAACCATTTTATTTAACTCATCCCCGGTAAAAAATTCATGCTGACTGGAGGACGCTAGCGAATGATTACCTAGGTTTGCGCCATTAACTTCAATCTACTAGGGATTAACATCTTCTCCAGCTAACACTTCCCTTATGGACCTTTTAGAGGCGGTTCTTCTTTTTCCAGGGGCCATTAGTTCCAAACAGTGGATTCTTTAAGCAAAGATTAAGGATCTAACTTCTAGACCTATGGGATCCAAGGTTGATAGATAGATCTCGATCTTGAGTTGGGTTCTCAGTGAAAGCACCAAAATGTTAACCTAGAGAATAAACCAACACGCTGGTTAGAGTTTGAAAGCACTAGCCCTTTTTTGACAGAGCAATATCACAGTACATAGATATAGAAAAATAATAGTAAAAGAAAGTAGACAAAGAATTTTTCACAGTGGTTTGGCTGTTAATGAAGCTTACATCCAATTTATAGTTTTACTAAAGACTGATTGATTTTACAAGAGATGTTTGATTACAAGGCTTTGATTAACTTTTGTTAGAATGAATCCACAGAGTTAGAATTCACTAGAGAATCATACTAAATTCCTTTGGAGATTGTTGTAAGGGAGGTTGAGAGTGAAGAATAATTCTAGTGAGCTTCAACAACCAGTCCGAAGAGATCCCATTTATGTTGCAGGTTGGTTGGTATTTATAGAGAGCGGAGGACTTCTTGGCCAGGCCACTTCATCCACTGCTTGCAAGTAGGTAGGGAACGACTCAGGGGGGTTTGGCCCGCAAACCGAGGCAAAACCATGGGTCGCCCATGGTCTAGGGGTCACTGGAGACCTGCAGACTTGGCTTGCTTGCGAGCCAACACCTTGACCTCTTTTCATTGCATCCTTAGTTCGTTTGAAGATTCGAAGGGAGGCATGGGTCGCTGATGATCCAAGTACTTAGAATTTTTTTGGATTTTTGAATTGGATATATTTCATAGTCTTTTGTCATCATTGCTCTGGTAATATAGCTTGGCACTCGTTAATTCCTTATCTTAGCTTTTTTGGTTAAGTTTCGAACCATTCTGATAGCACGAGGTTTTTCAGTTTCCTATTGGTTCCTGCTGGGTCAAAAACACGGATAATAGTCCTCAATCGGTATCGACGTTGAAGAATAAAACCAAATAGGTTGTCGGATATGAACTATGCCTAGCAAGGAGTAGGTCGCTTCGCTCGAACGCGATGGATCGACTTACTCAAGTCATTAAGTATGGAATGTGCTCGGTAAGAATGTGGAGAGATCAAGGTCTTCAGGTATAGACTATGCCTGGCAAGAGGTAGGTATCTTCGCTCAAACACGATGGATTGACTTGCTCAGGTCATCAAGTATGGATTGTGCTTGGCAATGATCCGGTGAGTTCAAGGATTTGGATTCGGATAACAACCGGAAGAGGTTATAGATTTGGATATTGTTTCGAACTACAATGGATTTGGCTTTGGATGGTTGCAGATTCGGATAGAAAATCCAGAGAAATCATGGATTTGGATTGGGTTTTGGGTTGGAAAATATGGCTATCAATGGATCATGAATTTTAGATTTTGGACTTACCGTATTTCAAAACACACCTTCCTATCGCAAGGCGTGTTTTAAGGGGTAAAGTGTTAGCCCACCTTTTGCCAAGTTAGTATACAGGCGGATTAAACACAATAGACTTCATAATTATTAAGGCTAGTAGCCTAGAGAGATGATTGTAAGGTCTAGAAATCTAGTACAGGCAATGATATGAAATTACAATCAACAGAGTCCAAGAGATAGACTCTTCAGAATATTCTAAGTACGGATTAGTACCGCCCCAGGTAGGGGATCGGTGCATATCCCTTCCCCTAGGGGATCGATACATATCCTTAATTTTTGTCCTAAACTAGGTGTGACTGGTATAAAGTGACAAGGAAGGCCCTACAAGGCTATACTTCAAATATAAAGTCGTTTAGAGTTCGTATGATCAAGTTATGGGAAAATTACGTCACCTAAGAAAAGGGTTAATATAAAAAGGATCGACAAATTTCAACCAAGCATGTACAACTCGACGGTAAATAGTCAATATCTTAAAGTCCATAAGTCCAATGCATATGGAATTTTATGAGCAAAATTTTGGGACCCTAGGGAGCCTGCCCTAGGGATCGCACCTCAAAAGGATGAAGAAAAAGGGATCGGCCTTCTCCCCTCTTAGGGATCAGATAAACCCAACTTTATAGCGAAAATCATTCAATATCTCGACATCTACAAATCCAATTGACATGAATCTTAGAGCACAAGCTAACTACAATATGTGGAACACCCCATAGGGATCGCACATCATTTGGATAAAGTTGGAGGGACTGGCCCCTATACCTCCATAGGGATCGGCTATAATCAGCCTTCACAGCATATTACAACAAAGATTGATCTTTAACTCGAGTTCTACTAGTCCAATTGGCATGAAACTTAGAGGATGTAAAAATACAACATCGGGAAGCTCATCTAGGGATCGCTTGCCATTTAGAGGAGTTTGGAGGGATCGGCTCCTATCCCTCCAAAGAGATCGGTCCATATCCCTCCAAAGAGATCAGCTGAAATTAGAATGTATGTAGTGCCACTTCGTGGAAAACGTGATATTTCACAAACCGTAAATCAAAATGGAACTAAATTTGGAGGGCAAGTAGCTAACATCACGGGGAACATCCTAGATTGATCGCACTCATTTTGATACTACAATATGGATCGGAACCAATCGGTATTATGGGCATTAATAGGCTTGAAAATCTTATGTGGCCTCGTCATGGCTTGGAGGTTCTTCATTTGAAATTTCAGCCCAATCCGTGCACGTTTTTCCCTATAAATACAGCTAGCATGGCATTAGAAAAAAGATCTTCTTCTTTCTGCTTCACTTTATCTTCAACCTAGGCTACACTCTACCAATTTTATTCTTGGATTCTAGAATGCTATTATAAACGACTATAGTACAATAAAAAGGATTATTCTAGAGTGAATGTAGGCCGAAGTTAGCCGAACCATTATAAATTTGTCTCTTTCTACATGCTTTCATTTTTAGTTCATCCGTTCTCTAGCTTACATTCTCTACATTAGATACTATTTGAGATCTATGACTGTATATTGGTGCTTTCATACAACTGGGTGTTGGTGACCTATTTTGATGCCAACACAAGTATATATACTTTCTGTAAAGAACAATCGTTTCCCCATTTTAATATATTAGAGTCATCCTTTGCAAAAATGATTATTGTTATAACATTCCATAAATTACCCAAAAGGGAGAATTTTGTTCCATTTGAAATTACAAGGAATATCTCTTTTCTTTTATTGAAATAGACAGTGAAAACTACAGAGAAGAACATTCATTCTTTACTTATCTCTTTCGTTTTGGGATATTTCTATTATTCCAAACGATGCACTTTTCATATAAAATTATGGAATTAGGTGACTTATAAAAATTTACATGGAAATAGATAGAACTAAGTTGTACTTCAACGCTTTTAATATATGAAAACATAGAAATTTACATACCAAATGATTTTAGGGCAATCCAAATAAATATTAAACAGTTACAACCCAATTATCCTAAATTTGCAATAAATTTAGAACCTTGTTAACATTCGACTTAAATTTTTTTTAAGCACTGGTTTAAAAATTCCCAAATTAGGGTGTATATACCATTCCATTCCAATTACCTAACTCACAGAATATGTAGGTAAGATTCAACAGATCTTGCACAAGCATAATAATTTAATAAAATTCAATGTTATAAATTTCGATGTTATATATAAATCATATAATTTCACTGTGATAACCTGAATTCTTGGGCATCTGTTAATTGATAATTAACTGTGTTAATTAATAGAAATACTGAATTTAACAATTAAAAAACTGATTTTCAAAGTTGAAACAAATAAATCTGATAATTAATATTCATATCTGGGAAAATATTTATTTGATAATCTCCTAATATAATTATTTAAAATGGGCAGACTTATTATCTTCAAACAAATTAAATACGTGTTTGTTTAATATATATGAGTTGATTTAAATTGAATTTGAATTTGCGGTTTGAAATCCAAAAGGATAAATATATATGATTATTTTTAGTGTATAAATAAGATTTTAAAATCTTCTCTTTTAAAAGTTATATATGTGTAAATACCCTGGAAGGTATGAATATAAATATAAAACATAAATTGAGAAAAAGGAATGTATTTATCTAAAATTGAAATATAATTAAAAGACACAAGGATAAATATAGGCTTTAATAAGATTCAAGAAAGGTTTAATACATTTTAAAAAAAATAACATGAGATAAAATTTAATTTGCATATGTGTGCAACATTTATAAACAAGATAAAATGCATTTAAAACAAATGTGAGGCTAATAAATTATAAGACTAACAAATATAATCATCTCATCATAAATTTAAAATTTGTAGAATTAATGACATGCAAAAATTACAAATGTACACAAATTCCCTTGCATTTTAACAAGTGTAAGCAACTTGAAATGCTAATAACAAGTGTCACATATTTCCTTTAAATTCGTATTATTAAAATAAAATAAAATAAAATAAATATATCAGCCTATGTATCTCTATGCTCTCCTGTTTTCTCATTTTCTTTTATCACTTTCAAATTCAAAACAAATATGAAACCAGAAAATTTAAATCTCTAAACAACCTCAGGCTGATTCAAAGCTTAGAAAAAAAATTGGATCCTCTCAAAGCTTTGGAGTCAACTTAGTAATCAATGTAAGGATCAAAATCCAATTTCCCAACAAGATAAGTTTTCCATCTTTCAAAATCAAATTCAACTTCCATTTTTTAGGCCTCTGTTCTTCTTCAACATGTGAGTAAAACTCTTAAAAATCGAAATTACTTGAATTGGCGTATGGTGAATCCTTGAAATATGATATGAATAATGTATGTATAATTCTAAAGAAATGATTTTTATGTGTATATATATATATGTGTGTGTTAGAATCAATGTTCAAGTCTGGAACAGGCTAGCAAGCCTCTGTTTAAACATTATAGGTTTGAAACCCGATTCAATAATTCAAATTTTCTTCTCAAATGATTTTTAGGCCTTGATTTCTGAGTAAAAATTATTTGTATGTGAGCAACATCATTTTCAAAATTTGATTAAAGTAAAATTGTTTAGCGAATATCTCAGAGATTAAATATTACAGTGAGGAACAAATAAATGTTAGAATTTTGATCTTCAAATTTATATACTTGATTTTGTAATCGAGTTCGTTTAAGAAATTGATGAATTTTAAAAGTAATATGGTGATTTTTAAGATAGTGGATGTCGGGTCTCTGCTGATGGTAAAGGGAAGTTTGGTGAGTTTGGGAAAAATGTCTGGTGGATTTATTAACCACCGAGGCGGCGTTGCGGCGAGGAAATAGGTTTAAAACCTAGTTTTAGTCGAAGCTGAAAACTAGATCGCTGCATCATCTCTGGGGTATCGGGGTTCATCGGAGGTTGGGGAATGGAAAAGTGTGTTTTTGGCAGAGCTGTGGTCAGAGGCTTGTGATTTTAGTTGGTCGGAGGCTTGTGATTTCAGTTGGTCGGAGCAGTAAGGATGAGGAAGATTCTTGGCCGGAGTTTAGGTTCCAGTTCGATCGAAGGATCTCGATTTTGATTTGGGTTCATAATAGACTCTGGGTGGTTTGGATCGAAAGAAGAGATGATTGATGATTTGCTATAGGTGGTTTTGAGGTCTGGATCGTCGTCGATGATCGAAGGGGGTGCACGTCGTTCAGTGTATTAGTGCACAGTTTTGATTTGGGAACAAAGTTTTCCTCAGGTCGAAGTACGGGAAGGAAGATGATGAACTCGGAGTGGCTCTCGGGTTCGTATGTGTTATCATAACAGTTTTTAAATATAAAAATTAAGTTTAAAAATGGAAGAAGATGAAGGTACTCGAGATGGGACTCGAGCACTTGTCGGGCTGATCTCGAAGCAGGAGTTAAGCAAGTTGTTAATCATGTTTTAAAAGTTTTTGAAAATCAAGGTTTTGAAATTTAAAAAGAAATTTAGTTGAACTTTCCTTAAATAAAATTCTTTTATATATAGCAGTTGTTTTCTTCAATATGTGATTAGGAATTATAAGTTTGATAACTAAAATTTGTAAGTTAATCTTTAAGTTATTTAAAAACTAATTATTTTTTAGTAAAATTTAGTGGTTGATAAATGTTTAAATCAAATATGTGATTTGGTATTTAATAATGGAAATGATTTGCTAATTAATTTTTGATAATTAATAAGGTAATGAAGAGTGATTAATTTATTTAATTAATTAATGATTAAGGATTAACTAATTTGTAATTGAAGGTTATAAGTTAATTAATTAGAGATAAATTA
Source organism: Allium cepa (assembly GCA_030765085.1). Classification (NCBI taxonomy): domain Eukaryota; kingdom Viridiplantae; phylum Streptophyta; class Magnoliopsida; order Asparagales; family Amaryllidaceae; genus Allium; species Allium cepa. The sequence continues at coordinate 463,750,594 of CM060931.1, read as the reverse complement.
AATTGTAATTAGAGAGTATTAATTAATGATTAAAGATTGATTAAGTAATTAAGTAATTTGTGTAATCAATTTAAAGGATTGATTAATTAATTAAAGTAATTAATTTAAAGATGATTAATTAAGATTGATCACTTAATGGAATTAATTTATAATTAAAGGATAATTGCTTAACGACATTCATTAAGGAGGGCACTTAAAGGGGTAATTACTAAATGTGATTTATTTAATTATTTAATGATGTAATTAAGGAATAATTACTTAGTGCAATTAATTAAAAGATTGATTTAATTAAGGAAATTAATTAAGGAATAGTTAAGGATTATTAATTAATTGAGTTATAATTAATTAATGATATAGTAAGCTGGATTAAAGATGATTGAGGTGATTAATTTAGTTAAGCAGAAATGGAGTGACTAATTAATCTTGATTATAGATAATTGAATGATATTGAATGTCTTAGGTTATTGGTTATCCCTGGTGTGTGATTGTGATGTTATTGAGATAAATGCGGATTACGGATCTTAAGGCCAGGATTAACACTAGAGGGGGTTGAATAGTGTAAATAAAGAATTACTACATCTTTTTTGATTATGTTAATTTAGACACCGATGTATGCAATATACAGACACAGATACAGAAATAAAATAAAGGCAGCAAAGGAAAGAACACACCGGATTTTATACTGGTTCGGAGTTACCCTACATCCAGTCCCGCAACACAAGTACGGATTTTCTTTCAAAAGAAATTGTACAATTACACCCTCGGTTTCAAGGCTACGAGGTACGCCCTCTAGAATTTCAATCCTATGGGTAGAGATACTTGATTTTCGGGCCACTAGTTTACCTAATTGATTTACCAAGGCTACAATCACACCTTTCCTTTCTTGATTGATTTTCAAGGCTGCAAGTGATCATATACATATACAATTCGCAGTTTACAAAGAAAACCCGCAATCCCAAGTAAATAAAATAAATAAAAATCGCTTAGACCTATCATTTCAGCCCATAACGATTTTTCTCTATTCGAAAGTTCATTCGGGAATGTATCATTTCAACCCATAGTGCATCTATTCTAACAGGGAACTTGTAGTGTGATCATATACATATACAATATAAACAATGTCAATGTCACAATATAATGTCATATATCTGATGTCAGGTGATAATTAACAAAGTTAAGATGATAATAACATGGCATAGCATATCATATCATCATCATTTACTTGCATAACATTTTAAATTACTAAAAACTTGGCATCACTTCACAAATTCATAAGTAGAAATGTCAGAGTCAGAAAGACTCACCTTTATCGAAGCTAGAGATCACTACGACACACAAAACGATTCCAAAGGCACGACAAGCATGATACAGCATGACTTTTGATTTGTATGAATGGGAGCCTAGATGATGATCTTGTATACAATAAATAAACAAGATAATATGAACATATGAATTCAAAGAAAATATATTGAAACAATTAAAATTTTGAATTAACAAAGAACATCACCTAGCTTTCATCAAACTTTGCTTGACCATGATAACATGGCTTTTAACATGATCAATTGGGCTTGAGTACACCATACAAGGCTCGGCCTTGGTGTCAACATGGCTCGATCAAGACCTAGATGCAAGGCAAAGGGCATGATAGTGGAGGGCAAAGGCAAAAATAGGAGAAAGGTCAAAGGCAAGGCATGATAGGAAGTTTCGGTTCAACATTTGGCTTGGTCGTCACATATAGGCTCGGCTCATGCTTGTACAAGCTGGACATGTTTGGAGCAGCGGCTAGAGGTAGTGGAGTGGCTGGTCGTGGTGGCTATGGGGGTGGCCAAAGTGAACTATGAAGGCAATAGTGGAGTATAGGCTTGGCTAGCATTGTTTTGGTGAAGTTTACATTGTTTTTGTGGTGTTTTCATCTTTGGGATGCCACGGCCTGACATGGGGAGAGGAGGGGCTTATGTTGCAACTGGAGATAGAGGAGGTGAGGGTTGGTGGTGATGGTGGAGAGTGGGGCCGAGCTCACTAGAAGAAGAGGAAGCAAAATCATTGAAAAATATAGTGAAAAGAAGAAGAGATGGAGCCATTAGCAAAAAAAAATTCTCTCTTGTTTGCCGTGATTTTTTTGAGAGGATGAGAAATTTTTCTCAAGTGAATTAGAAGGAAGTCACGACTGAAGCAAAGAGATGTGGTCGGCTAAACGAAATGAAAAGGCAAAAGGAATTTGGAAAGGCAAGTATATGAAAAGTCAATGGAAAATGAAAGATTTAAGTCTCTTTGTATTTCTATTTTATTTTAAAACAAAATAACTAAATAAAAGTTAGATAAATAAAATAGAATGAAAAAAAACTAAATGAAAAGAAAAATAAATAATTAATTTAAGGAAAAATAGAAAATAAATAAGAAAATAGCTAATATATTGAAACTAGCATTTAAAAATATAAACAATGTACAATAAACATTTAAAAATTATAATAACACTTTAAAAATGTTTTAAAAATAAAATATATGTATAACTTGACATGTTACAAAAATTAGAACATGATTTGACAAACAAAAATTTTATTTATAAAAATTAAAATTAACAATTTTGTTAAATAAATCAATTTACATACAATATTGTAAAAAACATAACTTTCACAATATAAATCGGATTTCAACGAAAACGAAAAGCGGTATTCTTCTAATTTCATCTATTTTCATAATAAATGATAAAAATTCAAATTTTAAAATATTTAAAAGTTAAATTTGAAAGTCAAATTTGACCATATTGACCAAAATTCACATTTCTGCAAAATATTCTATTTATTCAGGTTTGAAATTACAATTCACATACAAATCAAAATTTATTTTTAAAATCAAAAAATTTAAATAAAGTTTTTAAATTAGGCATTTAAATTAAAATAATTAAAATATGCAATTAAAATAATCATAAAATACATGGTTGTTACAAATGAAATAGGCTGGAGCGAAATAAATGATATAAACTTGGCCATTTAATCTGAGTAGTCATGCTTATATTTTATTGTAAGATGTGATGTTGATTATGGCAAGTTAAGAACTCTTAATAAGGCACGAGTTACCCTGGGTATAAATAAGTATTATGCATTAGAATTTCATGTTAGATGGATCACTCACGCTGGTTTCCAGCCTGACCTGGGTGTTACTTTGATGTAATGCTCGGGTCAGACCGAGTATTACAGATTTTCATGTGAGGACGTTCTGGAGCTTAGGAGGCAAGCTGGATGGCATGAACGTATGGAGTGTAACCCGTTGAGTATATTTGATTTGTATTTGGAACATGTTGGTTGTATCTGTCCAGTGTTTGTCTATATGTTGTAACTCTGAAATATTAAAGTGTAATTTGACAAGTACATATTTCCTTTGTATGACTGTTATTATTTGATACTATATTTTGATCTGTTACGAATGTGAGAATCTGAGCTTTGCTGTTTCTATTTCTTCTTTTCCTTCTATCTCTTTTCTTCTTTTCCTAGCTATCTGGAATTTTCTGGATGGAAAATTTCGAAAATTCCGGGTTGTTACAATTTGGTATCAGAGAGAGGTTACGCGAGAACCTTGGCTCTGGTGGGATTACTCATTAAGGATAGGGAAAGTGGAACCCAAGAATGAGTTTAGTGTGTGTCTATATATATATATATATTTGTATGTATGTATGTATGTATGTATGTATGTGTATATATATATGTATGTATATATGAGAGCGTACTTGCTATTTTCTTATATAAAGATTTTAAATGGTTTTAAAAATGAATATTAAGGTAATTAGTTGTTAAATCATGGAATTAAATATAAGTGGTAATAATAATACAACTAAATTTAAATTGAATAAAGATAAGTTTGAGATGGATTCAAACTGAAATTAAAATCCTGAATTTGGAGAAGAGTTTCAAAATCAAATAATAATGAATTGGTTTCCAGATATGATAATCTTGGTTATTATCATAAATGATTGTTGTGTTTAATAATAAAATGTGTATTAATGAGTATGCAAAACGAAATGTTTTAGGGAAGTAGAACATTTAGGTAAGTATGACTTATAAATTGGAATTGAAAATGATCTAAATTATGAAGCTTTAAATCTGGGTTCAAAATTTGAAAATTGTATCAAAGTGATAGTGAAATAATAAATAATATTACTAAATGTATTTGAATAAAGGGTCCTGTTTCAAACAAGAGTTGTTTGAAAATATAAAGGAATTTGTTTTGAATTAAAAACCAAAGGTGGTTTAAAATTTAATGATAACTTGGTGTGTAAGGGAAAAAAATATGTATAAATGAGGGATATACATAATATCAAAGGTGATTTGAAATAAACTCTAAGGTTGAGTTTTGAATTTTCCTTAGAATGTGATGTGAAACCCAAAGTGAAGTAAGTTTTTAAACTTAAGTGGGAAGATTATTAATCTGAAGTTTAAAATTTGAATGGGAATTCAAATTTAAAGATGTCTATATTAAGTTAAAGTGAATTAAATTATGGGGAAAATTAAATAAATTTAGAATAGATAACCTGAATTGGAAATTTCAAAATGAAACTGAGATTTAACTTAGGAAGTTAAATGGTAGATTTGAATTGGGAGTTTGTGCGATCTCAAAATGGGTTTGAGATCTGGAAATTGGAAATGGATGGAAGTTTTAAAATAATTTGGATAATATTATCCTATTGTTATTTATAATCTTTAAACTATGAATTGGATTTGTTTAAATGAATGAAGAAATGGAGTGTGGTAATATATCCATTATTGAGATAAAAAAGGAAATTAAACTTTAATTGGAAATTAAGGAGATGAAATTACTTTGAAATTAAGATTTAATTGTTCAACAGGAACTTGGAAATTTAAATTGTTTAAGAATCGGCTTCAAAATTGGACCATAAAATTGGGTAATAAATTGAATTTTAAAAATAAAATTATTTTAAACTCTTATTTGAACTTTGAAATAAGTTAAGTAAAGATAATTTAACATGGAATTTTGAAGTTTGGACTCAGAATATAATGGTTTAAAGATTTAAATTGTTGATTTAAAGGTAAAGGTTAATTTGATTTAAGGGGATTAAATCAACACTTGAAAATTTAACTCGAATATACGTAATTGGAGATTGGAATTAGGATTAATTCAAATAGGAATAGAAATGATTTGAAATTGAAGTGGGTTCAATTTGAAATTAGTCCAAATTGATTTGAATAATATGGAATTGTAAATAAAGTTGAATAGGTTTAAAATTCAAATAGAATTTGATTTGAATTTGGAAAGAAATTGAGGTTAATTCAACTTGAATTGGGGTTAAATCAAGTTCAGTGGAAACTGAAGTTATTTAAATTGGAATTGAGTCAATTTAAATGGAAGTTGAAATTTAAATTGAATTAGTTCAAATTGAATTAGTTCAAATTGAATTTGATTTGAATTAATTAGAATTGTGACTGAAGATGGATAAGTTTAAAATTAAAATGGAAAATTTAAATTAGATTAATTTGAAATGAAATTGAAGTGGAATGAGTTTAAATTCAAATGGGAAGTTGATTTGAATTTAGGATGGGAAAGGAAGTTAACTGAATTTGAATTGAAATTGAAAGTTAATTGGAAATTGGCATTGATTGGAAATGGAGATTGGGAATTGAACAGCTTGGCACTGAACTATTTTCAAATAAATTATTTTAATGCGGATTTTTAAACCCAAACTATCTTATACTTGTTTTACAACTACACTTGGAACTAATTAACTATTTGACTACAATTTTATAAGTGTTTTACAAACTAATTTCTATTTTTCAACTACTTAATAATTACTTACCATTTTACAACTATTTGACAATTATCTAACTATTAAACTATCTTATAATTATTTTACAATCAGCTATTTTACAAACCAATAATTATTTTTCAACTACTTAACTATTTTTTTTTAAAAATCTTCAACTTATTTTCTAAATTTAAGCTGGTCAGAGTGCAAACTGTTTATGATTAAATACCCTATTGAGATAAGAATTGAGGTGATAAACCAAATAAGGATTGAGGCAATGGTGAATAAATGAATAAGAACCTAAGGGAATGCGAATAGAAAAGAGAATTGATTTAGCTAATGACAAATAAAGATAAATACGTAGGATGTACGTATATTATTCTATTCGCATAATGATTTGATCCGGATTCGAGCATAGAATTTCGAGATAATATATCGATCCGAGTTGGGATTTTCCACTCGATTTTCGACGGCAATCCTGGATATGGATTTTTGATTGGTTCTGGATATTCTCTATCATATTTCTGGCTATGCAAGGAGAATGATAGTTTCTGGTCAAGAAACCAGATCTGAATCCGTACTAGAAAGTCGGGTGGACGATACTAGTTCGGAAGTGAAATTGTATGATCGAGTGAGCAATCAGATTGATATAGCATACAGATGATATGTGTACATCGTACGGGTTTGAATTAAATTGATATTGAAAAAATTGTGAATACGAAATATAAAAATGATTTTGCAATGGAAGAGTATATTCATGTAATATGATGAAATAAAGTGGAAACTAGATATTTCTATGGTAGAAATTTACTTTATGGAAGTAAGTAATATGGTAAGTGACTTTATAGAGTAATCAAATTTGAATATTTGATTCGGAATAAACAAAGTTATGTATCGTTGATATATATATATATATATATATATATATATATGATAAAGCTCCCCTTGTTGAATCCATAGCCAGAAGAAAAGGTTTTTGAAAGTATTTGAAGTATGAAAAGGGAATATATACAAGTATGAAGTGATCCAAAGATTTTTGAAGTTACATATATCTATATATATATATATGAAGGATCTTATGAGAATGATTTTGAGAAAAGGTTTTTTTTGAAACCTATGGATTTGGAAAGGCCTTTGATTTTTGGGAAAAATCAATTTCGGAGATTCGAAAAGCCTAGTTGAGAATTATCGATTTGGGGATAATCGATTTTGAGAAAAGAAGATTTATATGGGATTCGTACTAGGTGCATGATTTGGAAGATACTATATGTGTATAGTATTAAGTGCTTTGAAAATGGCTCTGGAGAAAAAGGCGCTCCCTAGAAATGAACTTCTCAGGAGTACCATAGATTGGTACTGCCTTGAGCCTCAAAGAGGGGAGGCTCTAAAGTGGATCCTATAAGGAAGTCCGGACAAAATGAAGTTCCTAAGGATTATTGGGCAGCAAAAGTCGAGGGCGCTGGTGCCTATAGAGGCATTTAGGTTATGCTGTGATGATAGTGTAACTCGATGTCGCTGCGATCTACTATGGACCATAGTGGAAATCGTGTGGAGGTGAGTGTCAACGGTCTATGCTTGATTTTGCCACAAGGCAACATAACATCGGTAGACTGCGATCTATTGTCACGTAGAGTTGAGAAGTTTCATTCTTATGACAGCAGAATTTGAGGGCGCTGATGCCTACAATTATATGGGTTTTTGCTGTGATAGCAATGTAACCCCGGTTGTAGTTGCGATCTGTAGTGGGTTCTATGGCGTAATCGAGGGGCGCGGAATGCCTACAGTTATCTATGAATTTTGTCAGGATGGCAACGTAACCATCGGTTTAACTGTGACCATGGTTGGTGGCGATGATTTCCAGAGCATTCACACCATAAAAATTTCCTCTATTTTCAAAAAAAAATTCTATATTTTCAATAAAATTATTTTTCAAATATTTTCACTAGGTGTTGAAAATGGGTTTACCAAGTACTAATAGATTTTCAGTCCTACGCCTGATCAAAGAATGACCGAATTTTTATGAGAATGAAGATGGACTTGTGGAAACATCGAGTTATAAAAGTATTTTAAAAAAAACTATTTTGGTAGTATTATATAGATTTTAAAGAAGTGTTTTAAAAATGAACAAAGATTAGTTTTTCTGATATTAAGCATTTTAATAAAATTCTGGCTTCGTTCCTTTTCGAGGACAAAAAGACTCTAAGGGGGGAGGAATGTGATAACTCGAATTTTTGGGCATCTGTTAATTGAAAATTAATTGGGTTAATTAATAGAACTACCGATTTTAACTATTAAAATACTAATTTTTAAAGTTGAAACAAATAAATCTGATAATTAATATTCATATCTGGGAAAATATTTATTTAATAATCTCCTAATATAATTATTTAAAATACGCAAACTTATTATCTTCAAACAAATTAAATACGTGTTTGTTTAATATATATGAGTTGATTTAAATTGAATTTGAATTTTTGGTTTGAAATCCAAAAGGATAAATATATATGATTATTTTTAATGTACAATTAAGATTTTAAAATCTTCTCCTTTAAAAGTGTAAATACCAAGGAAGGTATGAATATAAATATAAAACATAAATTGAGAAAAAGGAATGTATTTATCTAAAATAGAAATATAATTAAAAGACAAGGATAAATATAGGCTTTAATAAGATTTAAGAAAGGACTAATACATTTTAGAAAAATAAATAACATGAGATAAAATATAATTTGCATATATGTGCAACATTTATAAACAAGATAAAATGCATTTAAAACAAATATGAGGCTAATACCTTATAAGATTAATAAATATAATCATCTCATCATAAATTTAACATTTTTAGAATTAATGACATGCAAAAATTACAAATGTAAACAAATTCACCTTGCATTTTAACAAGTGTAAGCAACTTAAAATGCTAATAACAAGTGTCGCATATTTCCTTTAAATTTTTATTAATAAAATAAAATAGAATAAATATATCAGCCTATGTGTCTCTATAATATCCTCTTTTCTCATTTTCTTTTGTCATTTTCAAATTCAAAAAAAATAAGAAACCAGAAAATTAAATCTCTAAACAACCTCAGGCTGATTCAAAGCTAGAAAAAAAATCGATCATCTCAAAGCTTCGGATTCAACTCAGTAATCAATGTAAGGATCAAATCAAATTTCAAAACCTGATCAGTTTTCCAGCTTTCAAAATAAAATTCAACTTCCAGGTTTAGGCCTCTGTTCTTCTTTAACATGTAAGTAAAACTCTTAAAAACTGAAATTGCTTGAATTGGCATATGGTGAATCCTTGAAATATTATATGAATCATGTGCGCATGATGTTAAAGAAATGATTTTTATGTATATATGCGTGTGTTAGAATCAGCGTTCAAGTCTGGAACAGACTAGCAAGCCTTTGTTTTAAACATTACAGGTTTGAAACCTGATTCAATAATTCAAATCTTCCTCTCAAGTAATTTTTAGGCCCTGATTTCTGAGTAAATATTGTTTGTATGTAAGCAACATCATTTTTAAAATTTGACTCAAGTAAAAATGTTTAGCGAATATCTCAGAAATTAAATATTACAGTGAGGAAAAAACAAATATCAGAAATTTGATCTTCTAATTTATGTGCTTTGATTTTGTAATCGAGTTCGTTTAAGAAATTGATAAATTTTAAAGGTAATATGGTGATTTTAAAATAGTGGATGTCGAGGATTTTTGAGTTCAACGAAAATGGTGCTTCGTCCAAATTCCAGTGATCGGCGTAATGTGGGTGATCGGGGTCTCTACTGGTGGTAGAGGGAAGTTTGGCGAGTTTGGGAAAAATCTCTGGTGGATTTATTAATGACCGAGGCGGCGTCGCGGCGAGGAACTAAGTTTAAAACCTAGTTTTAGTCGAAGTTGAAAACTTGATTGCTGCATCATCTCTAGGCATCGGGGTTCATCGGAGGCTGGGGAATGGAAACATGGGTTTTCGGGGGAGCTGTGGTCAAAGGCAAGTGATTTCAGTTGGTCGGAGCAGTGAGGACGAGGAAGATTCTTGGTCACTTGTCCGACCAACTCATGTTTGGATCGAAAGAAGAGATGATTGATGATTTGTCGTAGATGATTTTGATGTTTGGATCGTCACCGAGGATTGGAAGGGGTGCACGTCGTGTCAGTGTATCAGTGCACAGTGTTTTTTGGGAACGAAGTTTTCCACAGGTCGAGGCTCGGGAAGGAAAATGATGAACTCGGAGTGGTTCTCTGTTTCGCGTGTGTTGTCATAGCAGTTTTTAAATATAAAACTAAGTTTAAAAATGGAAGAAGATGAAGGCACTCGAGACAGGACTCGAGCACTTTTCGAGTTGATCCCAAAGCAGGAGTTAAGCAAGTTGTTAATTATGTTTTAAAAGTTTTTGAAAAGCAAGGTTTTGAAATTTAAAAAGAAATTTTGTTGAACTTTCCTTAAATAAAATTCTTTTAAATATAGCAATTGTTTTCTTCAATATGTGATTAGGAATTATAAGTTTGTTAACTAAAATTTGTAAATTAATCTTTAAGTTATTTAAAAACTAAATTTTTTAATAAAATTTAGTGGTTGATAAATGTTTAAACCAAATATGTGATTTGGTATTTAATAAAGGAAATGATTTGCTATTTAAAGTTTTGATAATTAATAAGGTAATGAAGAGTAATTAATTTATTTAATTAATTAATGATTAAGGATTAACTAATTTGTAATTAAAGGTTATAAGTTAATTAATTAGTGATAAATTAAATTTTAGTTAGAGAGTATTAATTAATGATTAAAGATTAATTAGTTAAGTAATTTGTGTAATCAATTTAAAGGATTGATTTATTATTGTGATTAATTAATAAAGTAATTAATTTAATGGTGATTAATTAAGATTGATCACTTAATGAAATTAATATACAATTAAAGGATAATTGCTTAATGACATTCATTAAGGAGGGTAATTAAAGGGGTAATTACTAAATGTTATTTATTTAATAATAATTACTTAATGAAGTAATTAAGGAATAATAACTTAGCGTAATTGATTAAAAGATTGATTTAATTAAGGAAATTAATTATGGAATAGTTAAGGATGATTAATTAATTGAGTTATAATTAATTAATGGTCTACTAAGCTGGATTAAAGATGGTTGAGGTGATTAATTTAGTTAAGCAGAAATGGAGTGACCAATTAATCTTGATTATAGATAATTAAATGATATTGAATGTTTTGGGATATTGGTTATCCCTGGTGTGTGATTATGATGTTATTGTGAGAAATGAGGATTACGGATCTTAAGGCTAGGATTAACACTAGAGGGGGTTGAATAGTGTAAATAAAGAATTACTACATCTTTTTTGGTTATGTTAATTTAGACACCGATGTATGCAATATACAGACACAGATATGATCACATAAACAAACACAGATACGGAAATAAAATAAAGGCAGCAAAGGAAAGAACACACCGGATTTTATATTGGTTCGGAGTTACCCTACATCCAGTCCCGCAACACAAGTACGGATTTCCTTTCAAAAGAAATTGTACGATTACAACCTCAGTTTCAAGGCTACGAGGTACACCCTCCAAAATTTCGATCCTCTGGGTAGAGGTACTTGATTTCTGGGCCACTAGTTTACCCAATTGATTTACCAAGGCTACAATCACACCTTTTCTTTCTTGATTGATTTTCAAGGCTGCAATCACACATTTTCTCACTTAATAGATTACAAAGAAGTCTATAACTCTGAATGGCACTGAGAATCTTGTAGAGAGAGTGATAGAGAATCAAACTACAAGTAATCGAGTTCGATTCAATGTTGATTTCGGCAGAGTAATGATAAGAATATGTATTAAGAAAAGTGGAAGAAGAAGAGGAGTGAAAAATCAAAAATTCTGATGATAATTCGTTGAAACTAACCCCTGTGTATAGAAGAACAACAGCTATGTCTATTCATGAAGAGTTATGGCGAATAAACGCTTCTTTTGAAATTTAAATTTTGAACTCAACTAACACCATGTCGACATGGGGTATATAGGCATGTCGACATCCCAAAGCATTTTTTGATGTTTGGATTTTCTTTGAAAATAACATTTATCTTATATTTAATACTAATTTAAACTTTATAAATATACTTGAATATAGTTAAAATTCATAAGTAAATATAGAGAATAATATATATATATATATATATATAATTTAACTCTAATTTTATATTTTAAATCTATGTATAAATATTTAAAAGTTAAATATGTTATATTAAAAGATAGTTTAAAATCAGGAGTAATTTGACTTTGAAATTAAAGATAATTTTGAGGCTAAAATTATTTAAAGTCAAGATAGAGGGTTTTGAATCTTTTAAAAGGAAAGTTTTGAATACATTTTGAAAACAGGATATAATTTTGAAAAATCATTTTGAATAAAAAGTTTAGCGGATACAAAACAATGTTCCACTAGATTTTTCGTAGGTTTCATCCTACTTTGGGTTCCATCCCTTTAACAGGCTCCAAGTGGATTCCATTCCACGAATAAATTTTATTTTAAGAAGCCAATGCTTCTCTATGAGTTTTAAAAAAAATTCGAATAATAAAAAATACATAACTTTGAAATCTTGAACTCTTGATAATCTTGATACTCATGAGTCTTCTATCTTGAATTTCAATACTGTACAGTCTTCATTCTTGGTACCTGCATAGTTAAATCCTGCATATACATATATATCTAAACTTATAATGTCAGTATTTATATTTTATAATCTATTCTAAGGTTGTTGTCATCAAAACAATCATCTCACGGACTAACAATCTCCCTTTTTTTGATGATGACAGCCTTTGTTAATAAAATATTACTTTTATCCTAATAACTCCCCCTAAAACTAATAACTCCCCCTTAATTTATGCCTAACTACCCTATTTTATATTTCTCCCCCTTTGTCATCAACAAAAAAACTTACTCCCCCTCATTCTTGGGCATCAGTAGCTGCATTGATAAACTATACAAAGGAATATATAATATATAGATTAAGAAATAATTATACTTATGAACATGATAACTAATCAAAGTCTATATACATTTCAATGTGTGTGTGTGTGTATGTGTGTTTTATACAACAAATTTCAAACCAATATCGAGCAATCAATCCACATAGAGTATCAATCCAAACCAAATCAATTCAAGCAAATCAAACAAAGTAAACAAATAAAAATCAAACATTACGTGGAACTTCCACCCATCATTCTTCTCCAAAGATTGGGTCTGCCTTAATAGCATCCCAATTATCATTGTCATTGGTGAGAGAGACAGGAGGATGTGCTTTGTTATCGTCCTTGTGCAGAGGGGAGATCATCCATCGTATCGCATCGAAGTGCTTTTCTTGTTCCTTGATCATCTACATTTGACTCAATTCTAAGTGACGCTGATTTCGTAGAATAAACGAGAGAAAATTCTTGAACGAATTAAGAGTTTCTTCAAGATTTTCGGATAGATTGTGAATAGGATTATCCATAGTTGAATTTATGAAAAAAATAAAGGATATAGATGATAAGAAATGAATTTCAGTGAAGAATTCTGGACGAAACAGGTATTTATAGGTGTAGAAATTCGTTTGAAATGAATAAACATTTGTTAGTTATTCAAATTTCAAATTCAGAATCAATTGTCATTTCTGACCAGTACATGTCGACATGGTCATATAGGGGATGTCGACATGGGTCAGTGAAAAATTAAGACTAATTTGATTTTGTGAATAATTGTGTGTGTGTGTGTCTATATATATATATATATATATATATATATATATATATATATATATATATATATATATATATTTATATACTATACTAACATTTATTCTGGAGATAAGATAAGACAGATAAAAGAAAGGAAGTTTCATTACATTGCATGCTACAATAATATAACGATTAGCATACAACAAACTACATGAACGTTCGAAATAAAGCAAACAAATACAACAAGATATGAAAAGATAAGACTAGTTAGAGGATGATGAAGATGAAGATAGTCCAAGTTTCTTGCTGACTTTGGAAATGAACTTGTTCATTTTGGATGAATTTTTTTCCATCTTCTTACTAACGAATCTTTTAAGAATCCGTTGATTTTCAACAATCGTCTTTTGGTTTTTGAGAAGGGTTTTGGTGGATGGATTAGGAGGATAGTCAATGCTTTCCAAAGAGGTTTCACCTTCTTCTTCTTCAATTTCCATTTCTTCCCCTTCTTCTTCTTCTTCCTCTTCCTCTTCTTCCATTTCCTCATGAGCCAAACGCTCTTCTTTTTCAGCAAGGGTGTCATAAGGTTGAAAAACAAAAGGAATTTTCATAAGCCAAATGTTGGAATAGCTGAAAACTTTTCTAGAAACAAATTCTTCGCCTTTGAAATCCGCTCCAAAATAGTTAAAAATCTGAGTGAGGTAAATTCCATGGTATAAGGTATTCTCACCCATTTCAAGATTTTTAGGACGAAGTTTATCCAAAATAACTTGAACCCAATTTATGTCATAATTTCCGAAAATAGCAAAAGAGCTTTGCAAACTTTTGAAGTAGGATTGTCAAAATTCCCCGATCTTGGGGTCAATGTATATTGCAAAAGAAGATTGACAATTCTTGCCTTTGGTCGAAAATTTCGATTTTTGAATTCAAAATTATCAATCCCTTCGAAAAGGTGATGAAATGTCTCGCGATCAATTTCATCGATTTTGAAATTAGAAAGATCCACTCCCGTACACTTGCAATTGAGAATGGTACCCAAAAGATCACAATTCAAAACAATTCTAGTGCCTTTGACACTACTCCAAATTTCATCCTCATTTCCATGATAAAATCCACGATTTAAATTAGCTAAGTAAATTTTGATAAGATTTGGATAGCAAACAAAATCATTTTGAGAAGCATCAATAAGACTAAGAACTCCATTGTTTGTAAAAAGAGAATCAAGTTCATAAGAAGAAAAATCTTGAAAAATAGCAAATGTTCCGGGATAGACTTTGGCATAGTTAGCATAATTGATGTATGCTTTTCTTGCCTCCGGATCATTGAATAATTGCTCTTTGTTTTTTCTGGAAATTCTCATGGTGGAGGGGTTGCTTGAGGAAGCCATTAAAGTTGAGAGTAGAGAGTTTGAAGTTATGAAGAGAGAGTTTGAATTTGAAAATAAGAGTGAAAAGGTATGATAAAAGATAGTGAATAAATAGATTCTCAAAGGGCATATTCTCTGGTCAATTAGCTTTTCAGAGAATTGAATGAAGTGAAAAGGTGGAGGGAAATTCAAACATTTGAATTCAAATTTTGAAATTCAAACTCAGGTACCCATGTCGACAACATGGTAGGCACCATGTCGACATGTGCTTTTGAATTCTCATGAATTGATTTTTCCTAAGTTCTCTAATATATATAAATATTATTATTAATAATGTCTATGTATATCTGAAATATTATTAAACTTCAAGTATATTTCAGAAAATATTATTATACTAATTAAAAATAATAAAAATAATAATAAAATAATGAAATAATAATAAAAAATAGAAAATAAATTTTAAAATTCAAACAACACACCAATTCAAAATCAATCAATCAAACGATCAAGCAACTATTTTTAAGCAAGCGATTTCAACCAATTGTGTTGTAAACTCGTACCTTTTTCTGAGTCTGTCTCTTTGAATTCGTTGGAGTCATGAACAGCTGTGAAACACGCGAATTATCTGTCTTCTGATCATCATCACTTAAGGATGAGTCTGAGTCATTTAGAGTAGCAGTAAATGCACGTTTCTGTTTCTTTGCTGGATCATTGTTCATAAGAGAATTTTGCCTATCTAGATACGGACAGTCTCTTTTAAAATGGCATGGTTTATCACATTTGTCATTATTTGGCACTACATTCTGATTTCCATAATTCTTATGGTTGTTTCTCTTGAGATTATTCATCTTTCTATATTTCAGGAATTTCCTAAAATTTCTAGCCATAAAGGCTATCTCTTCATCATTATCGTTGTTTGAGTCTGATCCATCGGTTAGTGCATTGAATGCCATTGATTTCTTTTCAGATGCTTTACTTTCTCTTCTCCCGATCATTTGAACTTCATACGACATTAGATTTTCAATTAATTCTTCCATCTTTAAAGTACTGATGTCATTTGCCTCTTCGATCACAAGTGTCTTTTGATCCCATTTTGGAGTTAGAGAATTTAAAATTTTCTGACTTGATCTTCTTCAGAAAATTCCTTTCCCAAGGATATTAGAGAATGCACAATATCCTGAAATCTACTATACATAAATGAAATAGACTCATTAGGATTCATTTTAAATAATTGAAACTGATTTGTAAGCATGGAAATTTTGGTCTGTTTAACTTTGCTTGTTCCTTCATGGGTAACTTGCAAAGTTTTTCAAATTTCATATACAGACTTACAAACTGACACTCTATTGAATTCATTTCTATCTAGTGAATAAAACGAATATTCATTACCTTAGAATTATTTTGTGCAATAGTCTTTTGCTCAGTAGTCCACTGTGCAAAATTAGTTGTGGGTTCAGAATATTCAGTTTGTGTGATATTCCAAGTGTCTAATCCTACAGATTGTAAATATATTTTCATCCTACATGCCCCAATATGCATAGTTACGGTCATTAAAAAGTGGTGGTCTGACAGTAGACTGACCCTCTACAAATGAACTAGTGACAGGGATACTAGTGTTAGTAACAGTACCAGTGTTGGTAGCCATTTTGAAAAAATTTCAAAAATCACATTATGAAACTTTGAAAACCTTGCTCTGATACCAATTGTGAGATATGCGGATTACGGATCTTAAGGCAGACTTCTGAGATCTGAGCGAGATATTAGCAGCCTACGCCTATAAATAGCATCCCAAGAGCTTCAAAAAAGGGTATCTTTTGGTTCTTCTACACGTCTACTCTACCAAACTCCATTGTAACTCGATCATTATCAACTACATTCTTGTAACCAACGAGAGATTATCAATAAAATATCAAGTCTTCAAAGTGGACGTAGGAAGAAGATAGCGGAACCACTATAAACCTTATGTCTTTACTGCATTCCTTTGAAATTTTGAGTGGTCTTCATATTTATTTTCTCTATGTATTTGCTATCTTTGATTTGTGACTGTAAATGGGTGCTTTCATCGGCCACTGGGTGTTTGTGACCAATTTTGGCGTAAACATTATGGTGCTTTCACTGAGAAGGCTAGCACTCAAGGATACTCAGGGATTCTTAAGCTTGGATTTCAGATTTGAAAGCTTGACAACTTGGATTTGGAAAGATATGGCAAGACAATCAGCTAGAGGACGAAGGACTGAAAGGAGTCAGGAGGCTTCCTTCAGAGCGAATCAGGCGTCGATCTTCATCACCAGAGACAAGATGGAAACGATGCTCAACAGACAAGAGGAGATGATGCAGAACCTACTTCGAAAAGTTGTATAAGTTGGAGTGCAGAATTAAGTTAACGCAACTATAGGAGATGCTGGAAATAGGGATCGGGAGCACGGAGCAACCAGAGTTCAGAACGAAGTAGGGCTATTCGATGCAGCACCAGAACTAACAGGCACTCACCCATAGCATGATCCATCCTAGACAGAGTACCAGGTGGAGCCGATCAACATGGCACTGATAGAGGAAAGAATGCTCGTCCAAGAGAGCATTCTAGGATTCCCTCATGAACTCAAGGGGAAGATCGGAGGCAATGGATGAGGACTGCAACTTGGTGACAGTGATAGATTGGTAGAGATGGTTAGGCGAGCCATGAGAGGCTGATTAGTGAATAGAGACTTGGAGGATGTTAATAGGAGTCCTTTGGCTCCAATGATCAAGCAAGCTAGGAACCCGTCAGATTTTAAATTGCCAACACAGGAGTTGTATGACGGGAGAACGGATCCCACTGTTCACTTGACGAGATACATGAGGCATATGGAAGTGCTGGGAGCATCGATGGAGGTTATGGCATGATGCATCCCTTTGCGTTTGACAGATATTGCAGCATTATGGTTAAGACAGTTGGAGAGTGGCTCTATTGGCACATGGACGGAGTTGGTTGAAAGGTTTATGAGGCAGTTTCGGGTCCACATAATCCGACCCAAGAATGAGATGACTCTGACATCGATGAAACAGTAGAAAGGAGAAAAGCTCAAGGATTTCTTAACCAGATTTAATGCTGCAGTGGCTTCAGTGGATCGACCTGATCCATCGATGGTTTTGATGGCATCACTTTCAGGAATTGTAGATAATTCAGATTTCAATATATCTTTGGAACGAGACCCACCGAGGGATCTCAGAGGGTTTTACCATGAGGAGGAAAGGTTTCTGGGGCAAGAAGATGCGCAAGCCAAAAGAGAAGGGAGAGACTCTGAAGCTTATGCGGTAAGGGGTGGAGGTCCACCTAGGGAGGGACCCAGTCAAAGATGATAAAGAAAAAGGAAAATGAGTGACAACGGTAGCACTTCGAAAAGGCCATGGAGGGAGTCAACGTTTTCTTCTTACATGGATCTAACTGAAACTCTAGAAAGGATTTACTAGGTTACTCGAGGGCGCCTCCAGTATCGAAAGACGACAAGAAGGGAACCTTCTGAATATGAGCGGGCATCGGAAAAGCATTGCATATTCCATGTGCTGAATGGGTACAACATGAATGACTTCAGGCATTTGAAGGATATTATTGAAGAGCATGTGAGGGATGGTCATTTGCAATAGTATATAAGGAATCGAGCTGTGGCAGTAGGACAGGAGAGACCACCGCCCACCACGAGCGAAGAAGGAACAGGATCCAGGCAACGTCGTCAACTCGTCATCAACTAAATAAATTTATGGCATTGAATAAGTAATAATGCTCGAAGTAATACGGCTAAGTCGCTTACACATGTATGGGATCGAGGACAGTCCCTAGGCATGCTCCGAGGCGATGACAAACCATATTGCTCGAGTCTATGAAATCCTGATTTTCATTCTATTTTCCTACAAACTTTGGTTCTTTCTTTTGTTGCATGGACATTTGTTTAGTTTTCCTTGTTTGTTTGGACTTTCAATTTGTTAAATGGATTATGTAACATGTGGATTTGGATTAATGTAATAAATAATACAGGTCTTGCGATTATGGTCTCGACCGGAGAGACGGGGCAATAATCGCAAATAACGAGTCCCTTCGCGGAGAGCGATGTAATTGACTAAAACACAATATAAAAGTCCTCGGCTGGAAAGCCGAGGCCAAATAATACATAAAAGTCCTTGGCCGGAGAGCCGAGGCCGAAGAATACATAAAATTTCTTGGTCGGAGAGCCGAGGCCGGAGAGCATAAAAGTCCTTAGCCGGAGAGTCGAGGCCATAGAACACATAAAAGTCCTTGGCCGGCTCTCCGGCCGAAGAATACATAAGTCCTCAGTCGGAGAGCCGAGGCCGAAGAATACATAAAAAGTCCTTGATCGTAGTGCCGAGGTCGAAGAACATAAAAACCCTTGATCGGTGAGTCGGGGTCAACAGAATAACGCGACCTAGCGAGGTCTATGGATTTGAAGTTAACCCGGAGAGGTCATGGATTCAGTTTTCGGCTTGGGATAAATGGGCCCGGTGAGGTCCGGGATTCGGCTGTCCAGTGCGATCCCGAATTTGGATAGCAACCTAGAAAGGACATCGAATTGGAAATCTACTCAGAGCAGTCGCAGACTTGGCCATGGCTATGGCACTTGGATAAGATGGCTTGGCAGTGGATGGAATATGGATTTTGGATATCTGATTCAGAACTATTCAAAAAACGCCTTCTTACCACAAGGCATGTTTTGGGGGCAAGTGTTATCCCGCTTTTTGGCAAGGCCGTGACACCAAAGGATTAACTGGAAACCAAAGACAGTTCTACTCGATTGCCAGTTATATACAGGTTAGCTACGGATGTCGGTGAAATTCAACCGAGTCCAGATTAAGCTACAATTTATATGGCACGACGTGCATAGCTATGGAAGACAACGGTTCAAGTTTCAAATTAATCGGAGTTCGTATACGCAAGATATGATCGATGCAAACCAAAGAAATTAACTCTTCGCATCCATAAATTCACACCAATCGACACTCATCCATCAATCCGCATCGATCGGCTCGCATTTGTTATTTCGCATTGATTGGTTTATATTCATCAGCTACTACATCTCTTCGTGTCCATCAAAGCCAAACTACTTCGTATCCATGGAGAGTTACCATTTCGTTTCGATCATATTTGCTACATTTCGTATCCATTAGCAAAAACACTACGCAACGATCTCGAAAACGATCGACACGAACTAGAGTGCACAAAAAATAAAATACAATCAATCGATACGAACAGTTCAACAATGATCGATACAAACAATGCAACAATGATCGATGTGAATAGTGCAACGTTGATCGATACGAACAGTACAACGATGATCGATGTGAACAAGGAAGAAGTGATAGAAGCAAACAAGATACATTCCAATGAAAGACTCGATCGTTCGGCATGAAATTTGGATTGATCCTAAAAGCAAGCGCCATGTAAACTTTCAGGCACGTGCCTGGAACGATAAGAACCAATCGACACGAAGAGGATCGACTCGAAGAGAATAGCAGTCGAAAAACCCGAACTTGCATCGATCATAACTCACAGTCTACAAGTCCAAATGCCACCAAATTTTCATAGGAGCTTGCATATAACCTAAAGAATGTTTATGATCGATCTTGACTCGATTGGACAAGATCTTGATCGATATGAAATTCGTTCGTACCAATCACGGATAGAGTCGAAATCACCTGGGATCAATCGCATGGGCCCATGCACGTGCAAGAAGAGTTCTCCTGAGATCAGAGCGAGATATTTGCATCCTACGCCTATAAATAGAATCCCAAGAGCTTTAGAAATGGGGATCTTCTATTTCTTCTACACTGCTACTCTGCCGAACTCCATTGCAACTCGATCATTATCAACCACATTCTTGTAACCAGCGAGAGATTATCAATAAAATATCAACTCTTCAAAGTGGACTTAGGCCGGAGATAGACGAATCACTATAAACCTTGCGTCTTTAGTGTATTCCTTTGAAATTTTGAGTGTTCTTCATTTTTATATTCTCTACATATTTGCTATCTATGATATGTGACCGTAAATTGATGCTTTCATCGGCAATTGGGTGTTTGTGACCAATTTTGGCGTAAACACGATTGAATAAGTACTTTGACAAAAATGTCAAATAGTTTGATTTTCAATCAAAATGCAAAGGAAGCATGTGTTCATAAGAAAGAACGTTAAAAGGTACATTAATATATCTAAACAATAAGTAAACAACACGTTGTTGATTTTAACGATGTACTTGTGTCTAAATTAGCATTAGTTGTTTTAATACTCAACATTGGATTAATAAATAGCGTCTTTTTATAGTAAGTATAAAAGATATCAGGAATGCCACAAATGATATGCAATGACCCTTATATAATGTTTAATACGGAATATGTAAGATTGGTTCCTTTGCATTGGTATAGGAATTATCATACATGTTATGTTGTCTACGATATCATGATTCGTTTACATACTTGATACATGAAGCAAATATCAAATCCAAATTGATATCACTAAATGATTGTTTGAAGTGCTCTCGTGTATTTATGAAATGCTAGAGAATTGTTTGTAGAAATAACAAATGCCTTATGAAGGAATGCCCAGACTCAAACTTTCACAAGTAATATTGAGTATAATACGTTAATAACAAATCTTTAATTTGGAAATGTTCCAAATGAAACGTCATGGCTAATTAAATGAAAAAAGACTAGGTACGCTGCCTTGAATAGTGCCACAATAAAAAGAATATGCATAAAAATGCAAGCGTACAAATTAATAACTGAGCTAATTCCAAATGTTGAGAATTTTATGACATTGTTATACGATAACAATGTAGTAATATAGTTTATAACAGAACTTAGAGCTCACTTGAAGTCGAGAGGCATACTCCGAATTGTTCCACATGATAAAACAATTTGCCAACGTCGGAGAGAGTTGATCGACAGAGTAGATAATTAAAACACAATAGCATACCCATTCATAAAGAGATCGACCCAATTGGTTTTAAAAAAATCGATTAGAGAAGTTGGAATAAGATTTCATAATTGACCCCAAGTGCAAGTGGGCGATTGATAGAGTTAAGGGTATGTCATAGGGGCAATTATATAATTTGTTACGTAAATCTTACTCATTGACCAATCTTGTCCGTAATAAAGGTATTTTCTTTCTATTATATACTGGATATAATGTGGCTATATTAATTAATCAATTTAATTAAAAGTATATTTGATATAAAAAATCCACAAATGATATGTTTTGTGATAGTAGTAATAAAGTGTTGTAACCATGAGTAATTTATCATGATGAAACAAATGTACCATTTTAAATATTCCTAGTCAAGATGCATCGAGACTAGATATCGATATATCCATTGAGACTAGAGTGTGTAACGCTCTCCAAATGTTGAGCGGTGTATTACTCATGGCTACGGGGCACTAACGCGTTACGTACTTATAATTATTGGATAACTGTGGAATGACTCGCTCGATAGTTTTCTGTTAGTTAACATAACTAAGGTTAAGCAGAGAATATCGATGTGACTAATTTACACGGTTCTCTCAAGTTAATAATACTGTTGATCTTCAATGTGGATGCCCGCTTTGATTATATTTATATTATGGCACAGCGTCCATCGAATGGCTATAGTTAGGTCGAATGGAAGCATTGGAAGTGAAATACTATTCAAGAGAGGATTCGTCTCCCTAGTTATATGAGGTTAGTTTCACGGTCAACAGAAGCCATCTCAAAGTCAAAGTCTCTAGCTAGAGCATTTCGGTAAATAATAAATGTTAATATCGAACCAAGGACATTGTGTTTGGACTACAAAACTAAATCTGGATGATATTGGAATTTTGACCATTACCAATTCCATAAATCCAAAGTGATATAGTTTTGACGAAGAGAATTGGTGCAAATAATTGTCACTACTAGGTACCGCTTATTATAAGTAAAATTGGATTTTACCAAAAGATGTGTAAGCGATAAATTCGACCAAAATGTCACAACGCATGCTAAGTGACGTGTGAGCGCTAATATTCGAATAGTTCGATGTTAATCGCGGACTATATTTACCCTTTTAAGTCGCACAACAGTAATGATGAATAATTTGAAAAACCACATGATTTAATTAATTTATAAAATGTTGTAAATTAATTAAATTAATTGATATTTGAGGAATGTTAACTATTATTTATTTAATGTTTGGAAGTTTTTTGTAATTATTTTAGTGCATTTATAAAAGTTATATTCGTGCATACTGATATACGATGTTGATGTAATTTAAGGATAATTGCATGAAATGATTTATGAAAATTTTATGTTATCGATGAGATGATTTATAGAAATTTTATGTCATTTGATAACATAATTTGTAGAAAATTTTTGTCATTTGATGACATATATGTAAAGAAAGGATTGGAGAGAAAAACAATCAAGAGAAATAACTAGGGAAGTTTTAATTAAAGAATGGGAAAAGTTTCATTCTTTCGAATAAAATATATTCTCTAATTTGTTCTGTACGTACAATTCATACTTTCCCATTCAGTCTATTTCTTTCTCTCCTCCTAAATTTTCATGGCAGAAAACAAAAACAAAACAAAATTTCCAAAATAAATTCAACTTCATATAAAAATATCAAAAAAATAAACAAAACAAAAGTGGTCCATCCATCTCTTGCAAGGATCGGATGAGGATCTTGAAGATTCGAAGAGATATCATTATTCAAGGTGTGGCTTCCAGGCAACATCCTAAGGGGAGTCCATTTTCAAGATGTTCTTTGAGGCTTTGGGTAATAAGGTATTTTTTTTCTTTAATAGATAATGATATTTGGTGTAATGTCTATTGATAGAGAACTTTAATTATCATAATTTGTACGCAAATATCACTGTCGTATTTAAGTTGAAAATTGTTTGTGTAGTTTGAATCATTTGTTGAATGAATTAAATATTGCTTTATTAGTAAATCAAAACTAATATTTGTATATGTTTAAATATAATTTTTTTTGGAGCTATGTTCTATACATTCAGTTTAAAGTCTAATTTTTAGATAAGACATTTTGTATGTTCAATTTATCATTTGGGTTCTTATTTTGTTGAATTAAAATTAAAATTTGTATATGTTTCAATACAATGTTTTATTCCAGATCTACATTATAAACGTTCAATTCAAAGTATAATCCTTTAGATCTAAAATTTTGTATTTTCGTATTGTTTGGATTGGATTTTACTTTAACAAATTAAGTTAATTTTTTTTTTAATATTACAGTGTTTTATTGAAGATTCGTGTTTTAATTCATATAAAACAAAATGTTATTTTAGATTTGAAAGTTTACATGAATGTATTTTATGTTTATATTGTTTTGAAAATTAAGAAAAAGGAAGATGTTTTCGCAATAAATCTAAATTTTGATTTCATTACTATAGTCTCTAATTTGTAACAGTTAGAGATATTTTATTGAATATTACATACATACAATTAATTTTTTGACAATAAACATACTTCTCAATTGATTGCTATAAATCTCTAATTTTCATGAAGTAGAAAGACCTGATTTAATCTTATATACGTACAAGTAATTTTATATGTATGTTTGCAGATGCAAAATTTGTTACATGTATTTCATACCGTCAAAGTATGATTAGATTTCTTTCCAAAAGGAGTAAGCAATTTAAATGAGGCAATGACATATGCATTCATTGATTTTTGACTGTTTATATCCTTACATTATGATGCCTATATTTTGTTGTTTATATGCTGCATTAATTAAGTCTATGAAATGGAAAATTGATTCAATCATCATTGTTTCCCTTTATTTATTTTCCATTTTTTCCTTTATGTGATTAGCCATCCATTGAATTTTTTTATATGTCTACACCTTGCCATTAATTAATAGCACCTATCATATATTGCATTTACAGAATTTACACTATAACATATTTGTTTATACTTATATTCATGCCATATACATGTTGCCAATTAATGACATTCATATGATCAATCAATTTAATTAAAGAGAGAGAAATGAAAATTTTCTCCGTCCATGTAAATTTATGCCCCATCATTAATTGAATAAGTTAAGGGGAAGGAAATAAAAAGTTTCCTTCTCTAAATAAATTTATGCCCCATCATTAATTAAATAATTTAAATGATAGGAAATAAAAAGTTTCCTTCTCTAAATAAATTTAATAAGTTACCATTACACACAAATATGTACATGAGAGTGTATTTGATATAACATATGTACGCATTAAATTAAAGTAAAACTTTATTTATAAAATTAAATAAAATATAGATTTTATTTAAAATAAACTTAGAAAAGTTCTATGTATATTTAGACTTTGTAGGCCCATTAAAGATCCAAAATGGAAGAAAAAAATTAAAATTCACACATTTCTTCGATTGCGGGCTGGCCTAGTTCCTTCAATGGTATTAGAGTGAGGTTGGTTGAGGCGTTCACCTGGCATATTGGATGTCCCCGGTTTGAACCCTACATCGAGCATGATAGGGGTTTCCCACATTGTGATCAGTGACGAAGCATTGCCTCTTACCCCTAACATGTCATATGTTGGTCATGCTAGTCGAGAGGGTGCATGTAAAACCCGCTAGTGAGGTATCTAGTTATGTCAAACAACAGTTTCGACAGAAGCTTCAAAATTAATAACTTGTTACCCCCATGCAAGATGTAAACTAGTGTGGTGTAGTGCTATGCAGTGTAGAGATAAACTATTCAAAATTAAAAGCAAAAGTAAGTGACGAGATTTTAGATCCCGACCAGAGTGACTGTTATCACTAAACTTCTCAACTGGCGTTTAGATTGATTATCGACATAACGTAGTGTGAATTTCATTGAGGTTCATATATTTGGTTTTAATTGGTATTCTATGTCCTAGAAGTAAGTCATTTAACTTCAAGTTTGATATTGGATATGCAAATCCTATTGTCCATTATAGTCATACGTTCAAGTTCATTGAGATGCGATTGGTACTAATTGTTCGTACAAGTCCA
The DNA here is from genome assembly GCA_030765085.1 of Allium cepa. Taxonomy (NCBI): domain Eukaryota; kingdom Viridiplantae; phylum Streptophyta; class Magnoliopsida; order Asparagales; family Amaryllidaceae; genus Allium; species Allium cepa. Next base: position 463,724,762 of record CM060931.1, on the reverse strand, counting down.
CATGGAGCGGTTTGTTTAAGGGTTCAAGACTGGTTCAAGGGCATGAAATTAGCTAAGTCTCCATAGCTGATCCCTCTCCTAAAGGAAACAACCAATCCCGGTTCTCAATCGGGTTTTAATTCCATTAGAATTCAAAGGATATTAGAACATTTATGACAAGTCGAAACATCTCAAGAATTAACCAAAATGACCAGAAGAAGGAACTAGGAATGTCCTAAAAGGAAAAAAGCAACAATAAGCTAAGGTGAAAGATCAATAGCGATCCATCACCTATAGATCGCTAGCGATCCATAAGGCTTTACCATGGACCCTCCAAACCTCTTGCATCATGATCCAGTATAGTTTCTAAGGATATCTACCAAGTTTCATGGTATTCCAAGCAAACTAGTTCGAGAAGTAAGCACTCATCTTATTCCAGTCATAGTTCAATGCAAACTGTGTACGAATCGCCATCAAATCAAGGCAACTAGCTACCAAATTACATAGAGAGCATCTACATAAGGCAAGGAATCCAAACAAAAGGGAACGATCCAAAAATCCACCAAGTACAAGGATCGCTAGCAACCATGCCTTATGGATCGCTAGCGATCCATCACATTAAGTTGTATCGCTGTGAAATTTTTGGAGCACCTTGGTATCATTATATTTTGGTCTCTAGCAAAGCGGTCTAGCCCAAAATCTCTCCAACCCTTATAAATACAATCATACACATGATCTTCTGGATATTCTGCTGAAACTCTATAGAAACTATTCTTCCTTCGCTCTTCTCCTCCCACATAACAATCATCCATGGTTTCACTATAATGCTCCAGTAGCCGTTGTACTTGTGATTTGATCTAACTTAGAAGATTCAACCATATTGTAATCTGATTCAACTTGTAACAGCAATTAGTTAATAGAAAGGTATAAAGTGGACGTAGGCTTCATTAACAATTGTATCACTATAAAAATCTTTTTGTCTTTTTACTATTTCTCTCTCTTTACATTTATTTTCCATATTATCACTCTGTTAGAATAGGCATGATGCTTTTACACTCAATCCAGAGTGTTGATCCTTTTTTTGGGTTAACCTCTTGGAGCTTTTATTGAGAGCCGAACTCAGGCTTAGATCTAGCTATCTACTTTGGATTAGATAGGTTCAGAAGTTAGATGCCCTATCTTTGCTTAGAAAATTAGTAGTAGAGAATCAATGGCACCAGGAAGAAAGAGAACTGCATTTGAAAGATCAATAGGAGTTACAATAGCTGGACATGAAACCAATCCTCGGCAAGTTAAAGTCAACGGTGCCAACATAGGAGATCAGGTGTCGGGATCTTCTATCCAGCGTGAAGTTGTCATTAGAGGCGAGTTAAACAAGATGGTAGATGAAATCAATCAAAAGATGGAGAATAGCCAAAAAGCACTTATAGAAAAATTCAATGCCTTCCTAGCATTGCAAACACTTGCTGCTTCAAGAACCATGCTAGAGCCCACGGCTACTTTGGAGAAGGAAAACTCTATTGTTTCTGGCCAAAACAGGAGAAACAGAAAGCAGCAGCAAACAGGGGTAGTAGGTGGGGCTGCAGGAATCACCATAGAAGGAAATGCAAGTACTCTACCAACTGCAACGTAGTCCACCGTAAACTTGAATCTTGGGACGAAAACCCCATGGGAAGATATAGCAGTGGATCTCCATGACTCTGAAGATGGAGAACAACTTGACGACGACGAGTTGAAATAAAACACTAACGCACTCAATATCGACAAAGAGGTCCAAACCGTCCCTATGCGACCAACCATAAGACAACGAAACTCCAAGGAAGTGGCTATCCCAAAGACAGAAGAGTCTAGTCTCCAGTCCACTTACCAAGACCGTTTGCAAAATCAAACACTTGGTACAGTCACTGAAAGCCAACTCATGGATTATCGGACACCGAGGCGTATATCGTGGACATGATCAAGCGCTTAGTGGACGAAAGCAAGAATAGGAGAAATGATGAATAGGGTTCTGCTCTAGGCCAGACTCCCTTCACTGATGCTATTCTGAATGAATGGTATCCTAAAAAGTTCACTATGCCAACTATTCCTCCTACGATGGAACCGGGGACACAAAACCGCATTTGTATAAGTAAGTTGGTACATGGATGGAGCGAATGTTTCAAATGTTGTTTGGTGTAGATGTTTTCCAATCTCCCTGGACTAAATCACTTCCATATGGTTCACCAGGCTCCAACCTAAATCCATCTCCACTTTCGGCGAATTAGCAATAAGGTTCCTTGATTAGTTTAGGCTTCACACGGTGCAACCAAAAGACGTGATGTCGTTATCGCGCTTATTCTAGGGACGAAGTGAATGTTTGAAATCCTTTATGAGTAGGTTTAACACTGCGGTCACTGAAGTAGGTAACCTAAATGAGGATACGGTCTTTATGGCTCTGGTCTACGCTATCCTTCCCGATACTGAATTCAGAAAATGGATCAAAATAAAGCAACCTACTACTAGGAAGGAATTTTATCGAAAGACGAACCAATATTTGAGATTGGAAGAAACAAAGGTGCTAGGAAGGGAAACCTGCTAGCCTACAACCAACCATTATTGGGCAGGATGGTATGGCAGCGAACCAAGACGCAAATGCCTCTGGGAACACTATAGAAAATGCGAGGAAGGATGGGAATTAGGAAAGGCAGAATCGGAATTCCAACAAGAGAAATGTTGGTAACAAGTGACTTAAAGGCTTAAGGCCCAAAGCCTACACCCCGCTCAATGATAGCCCAAAGAACATCTACCTTGCGACAAAAGGGACGGAGGAGTACAAGAAGCCATCAAAAAAGGAAGCGACTGGATAGTAAAAGAGCTTTGGAAACTACTGTCGTTTCCATAAAACACAAGGTCACAACATGATTAAGTGCCATCACTTGAAGAATCCAATTGAAGACCTGATCCGGGAAAACAAGCTTCAGCAGTACGTGGGGAAGCCACAAAATCCTAACCAGCCTACAACACTCCAAGCTCCCAAAGATAAGGGAAACCAAGCTGGAACCAGCAAAGAGGGATCCATATGGACTGACTAGAGACTTCTTATTGGAACAATATCTGGAGGACCTCATCTCGCATAGAATAGTTGAGGAGAAATAAAGTGATATGCGAGCTCACTAAGGAATGCTCTGGAAGATTAGTGCCTTATGATCGAAGACGGAACTCCTACAGGAGGAGCCAAGGACCTTGAAAAATGATATAGTGTTTCGGGATTGAGACATTAAAGGAATAAAAGTTCCGACCCTTGACACCTTGGTCGTGACAGTAGGAATTAGACCAGCCGTAGTCTGACGAGTATTGATGGATAGTGGCAGTTCTTTGAATATCCTGTTCAAACACACGTTCGACTAAATGAGGATCAATATAAAGGACATATCTACTTGTCGAACGAAGATCTAAGGATTTACTGGTGAACCTAAGCAACCAATCGGAACAATCAATTTACCCGTAGAAATGGGAAAAGATGATCGAAGAGTCTTCCTTACCCAAACCTTTGTGATTGTAGATGAAATATCCACCAAAAATGCTTTCTTAGGTCGGCCCACTTTGGCATATTTTAGGATTGCTTTAGCTTAGTGGTGTCTAACAATGAAATTTCCGACAGAGAATGGAGTTGGGTTGATCAAAAGAGACCAAGGTGCCACAAGAGAATGCTACATCACAAAACTACACGAGTCTAGAAGAAAAGAAAATGGGAAGAATTTGGGGAGAACTCTCCACATTCATGAACCTACGAATAGCAACTACAGAGCTGCCATTGGCTTGGAACCATAGCCGATTCGATAAGGCTTTGGACCCTAGAAAGAAGGGTTCAGCGGACGAAAAGGCACCACGATAGAACTGACGGTGTTTGTCCCAACCAATATGGATGACCCAACAAGTGTCTTGAAAATTGGATCACATCTTGGAAACAAGATGTGATTAGAACTTATCAAATTTCTTTGCGCTAACCTGGATCTATTTTCTTGGAGACATTCTGATATGTGCGGAGGTCCGCCGAAGATTGAATGCCACACATTTAATATTGATCCCAAATATACACTGGTGAAGTAGAAGAGACAAGGTCTAGGACCCGAATGGCCCAAAACACTGAGAGAAGAAGTGGTTAAGCTAATGGTGAATGGTTTTATCTACGATGCAACATACCCCAAATGGGTATCCAACTCGGTCTTAGTCAAGAAGTCTAATGGTAAATGGCGAACCTGTATCAACTATTCGGACCTAAACAAAGCTTTCCCAAAAGGAAGCTTTCTTTTGCCTAGCATCGACCAACTTGTGGATGGGACAACTGGACATAAACTATTATCCTTTATGGATGCTTATTCGGGAGACAACCAGATCATGATGCATGAACCTAACCAAGAAAATACCAATTTCATTACTGATCTAGGATCATACTGCTATAAAGTAAGGCATTTCGGCTTAAAGAACGCTGAGGCAACCTACTAACGACTGGTGAACACCATGTTCAAACGGCAGATCGGGAAGACTATAGAAGTTTATGTAGATGCTATGTTGGTTAAATTGCGCCAAATCACTTAGACAACCTTGCCAAAATGTTTGAAATACACTACAAATACGGAATGAAAATCGGTCCACTTAAATGTCACTTCGGGGTAGCCTATGTAAAGTTCTTTATATTCAACGTAAGCACCAAGGCATCGAAACAAATCCCAAACAAATTACCGCTTTTGTGATATCCCGGGAATCTCAAGCAAATAAATGTGATAATCTCCTTTATAAATTATTTATAATTGGCAAAATTGTTATTTTCAAACAATAGTAATAATGTAATGATTTTCAAATTTAATTTGTATTGTTTAAATATATACCTATATTTGAGTTGATTTCAATTTGGATTTAAAATTGAATTAGATTTGAGTTTGAATTAGAATTTAAGATTTGCAAATATATATATATATATATATATTATAAAACATAGTTTATATATATATTTGTGAACATAGGAAATAATTATAAATACTTAAATTAAAAGGGGTAACAAAATATAATTATTAAGATAAGATAAATGGAGGACTTAAACATAAAGATGCTCATGTTTAACAAGTGTAGAAGATTTCAGCCATGCCAAAACAAGTGTAACTAACAAATAACATGTACCAATTAATAAAAATGTAACATGTTTTTTTTTTAAAAGAAACTTGTTTACATTTTTTTTTCTCATCTTGATTTTCAACACTGAAAACCAAAACAAGGCAGCAGAAATTTTTTAATCCAAATTATATCAAACTCTTGCAATCTAAAACTGAAGTTAAAAAGGTACAAAATCGAACTGGAATTATCTCTTCAACCTGGAAACATTACAGCATTTCAAGTTTACATTTCAAAAGTTTTTTTAATCAAAGGAAGGCTCTGTCTTGATTTGCAACAACAGGTGAGTCAACTGTTTCCATTATTAATGTTTAACAATGTCAACCATGATGCTTGTGATTAATCATTGAAATGAATTATGGAAATTTGTTTGCAAGATGAAGATATGTCTGTATATAGATAGAAATATAGTTATCGAATAAGTACGCCAGAATATATGTTTGCAAATCTCTGTTCCTTGATATAGCCTGATAAATTTAGCTTTAAATCTTAATTTCTCATTATACAGACAATAATAAGCAAGAATTTTAAAAGGGAAATTTTTCTGGACAATGCAATTTCATTTTAAAAAAAGAATTTTAAGAAGAAATATTGAGTAAAATACGTGAAAATAAGAAATAACAATAAAGTTTTTTTTCCAGAAAATTTAAATGTCTAAATTTCTTGTATTGAATATGAAATCTGATTTATGTCGAAATTTCATGAATTTTGATAACTATAACATAATTTTTAAGTTTATGGTTAGTGAGGCATTAAGTGATAAATAGTTTTGGGTTTAACTTCGATCTCCGGCGTTCTCATAGATGGGAAATGTCGGCACTATGACAGGGGATAGATTGATGATCAACGATGGTGGGTAAAATGGCTCAGGGTTTTTCCGATGGTCGTGGAGGCCGGTACGAGTCGATTTAGGGTTTTGAACTGGGTTTGTGTATTGGTTATTCGCATAACAAATGTGACGTCGTCAGAGCGTCGAATCTGGTGGGCTGTGGGAAAAATGAAGCGTAGGCTTCAGCGAGGCTATGGTCGAGGTGCTAAGGGTTCTGGGGGTCGGAATCAGGTGGCGAATCGATTTATCGTCGGGAGGATTTAGGTTCTGATGGTCTGGTCTTAGCTCGATTCCGATTTAGAGCTTGCATTAGGTTTTGGGTAGTTGAGATCGAGTGTGGGAATGGTGATTGACTTGTTGAGTGGTCAGAAGGGCCGGAGCACTGACGATGGATGGTGCATGTGCACGTGTAAATCTGTGCACCAGCGTTCGTTTGGGAAACAATGGAGTTTTGCCTCAAGAACGATCAGGGTAAAATTGATAAATGGCTCGGGTTGTCTCGAATGTGTTTGAGGGGAACGTTTTTTTTAACATTTTTAATCTTAACAAGTTTTTTTCTTAGAAACTGAAGCTCCGAAATACAACAGGAAATGGTAGAGTAAGTTGCCGGAGTTTGTGCTCGGGAAAAACTGTAATTTTGGCTTGGGTTGATTGTAAGTAGTTTTGATTCCTTTTAAAATTTAAACAAGGTTTCAAATTTTAATTTAAATCAAGTTATAAAGATTCTCTTAATTAATAATAAGTGGTTTATACTAGTTTTGGGTTAAAAAACTTTAAAATAATTATTTTAAAATAATTAAGTTCAGGTATTTATCTCAAGATAGTTAAGGTTCTAATATCTTGAGATTAGTTAACTTAATTTAAGGAAATTAAGCATAATTAATTAGTTTAATTAATTATAAAAAAATTAAAAATAATAATTTAGGGTAATTAATTTACTTGATAAATAAATGATTAAGGATTAAAAACTAATTAATTTAAGGTTTAATTAATTTGCAATTAAAATCATTAATTAGATAATGAATATTATTAATTGATGATTAGAGATTGACAAATTAAGTAATTAAGTGTAATTAAGAATTTATCAATTAAGTAATTAGAGATGAATTGATTGGTAATTAAGATTTAATTATTTTGTAATTAATAATTGTTAATTTGAACTTTAATTACTTAGAGAAGAAATTAGAGAATTGTTAATTTTTAATGAAGACCATTAACTAGGAATTATGAATGGAAAATTAATGTGATTAACTTAAATTAATTGGGTAATTAATTAAAGCTGATCATTTGTGGAAATTGGTTAAGGATAATTACTTAAGGGAAGTAATTAAGGATCAATTACTTAGTGTAATTCATTAAGGGTTGATTGATTAAGGAAACTAACAAAAGGTTAGTGGATTAATGAGTGTGATTAATAGGATAACTAATCAATGTAAGTAATTGTGGGATGATTAATTGGTGGGATTAATTACTTATTGTAATTAAAAAATAATTAGTCAAGGGTGATTAATTAAGAAGGATAATTAAAGGATGACGAATCAAAGGTAATTAAAGATTAATCAAATGTTAAGGGTTATTAGATTAAGGATAATTAACCAATGGAATAATTACTTGATGGAAAGTAATTAATGAACAATTACTTAGTGGAAGTAATTAAGTGCTAATTATTCAGAGTAATTAATTAAAGGATTTATTAACTAATTAAGAGGTGAATTAATTAATGTAAGTAATTAAGAATAATTAGTTACTGAATGTGATTAATCAAGGTTGATTGATGAATGTGGAAATTTATTAAAGGCAAATTACTGAATGTAGTTTGAAAGGATAATTAGGGATGATTAATTAAGGGATTGTAATTAATTAATATTAAGAAAGCAAGATTAAAATGATTAAATTAATTAATTTGATTTAATTAGAAGTGGGTGATTAATTGATCTTGCTTATGAATGATTGGTTGATGTTTCTGATATGAATTGTTTCTGTAATATGATATTGGGGTTTAACAGTGATAATGTGATCATCTATTGAGATGCATTGCTGTGTAAAGTGGCATGATGTAAAAAAATGAAAGGTTTGAAATGTATTTCATTTGAATAACTTGGGTTTAGATGACATTGAATTCAAAGAGACCGGAGCCGGGTATCAGTAAATACCCGGAACCACTTTGATTTGTAATCTACAAAATTCTTTATATTGGATATATGGTATTAAACAGGCTAGAATAGAATGAATTGTGAATATGGATTTGTAACCTGAAACTGTTATGTGATAAAGGTTGACTATGAGAACTCGTAAAAGGGTATGATTTACCCTGATTTTATCATGTGTTATGGTTTGGTATTTCATATCATTTGGGTTTACTCATGCTGGTTTCCAGCCTGGCCCGGGTGTTACTTTGATGTAATGCTCGGGTCAAACCGAGTATTACAGATTTTCAGGTAAGGACGTTCTGAAGCTCAGGAGACGAGCTGGATGGCAGAAACATATGTAGAGTATTCCGTTGTGTTTTGTTGTAACTTATTTGGGGCATGTTGAACTAGACTGCTCAGTGTTGTAACTTTGATATATTAAAGTGTAATTTAACAATACAGTTTTCCTTTGTATAACTGCTATTTATTTTATATTATATTTTTATCCGCTGCGAATGTGAGAATCTTTGTTTTGGTGTTTCTGTTTTTTTCTTTTCCTTCTATCTCTTTCTTCTTTTTCATAACTATCTGGAGTTTTCGGGATCGAAAATTCCAGGTCTTTACATTTGGTATTAGAGCTGAATGGTTAAGCGGGAACCTTGGCTCTGGTGGGATACTCATTAAGGATAGGGTCAATGGTACCCTCGAATGAGTTGAGCAAATATATATATGAGAGCGTACTTGTTATTTTCTTATATATTAATTTTAAATGATTTCATAATAATATATTTTGATATATAAAGCAATATTTCTTTCTAATAAATATTAAGGTAATTGGTTGTTAAATTATTGGAACTAGATTAAGAAGTAATAGAAATACAACCAAGCTGAAATTGAAATTGAATAAAGATAAGTTCGAAATGAATTCAAACTGAAATTAAAATCTTGAATTTGGGAAAGAGTTTCAGAATAAGATAATAATAAATTGGTTTTCAGATATGATAATCTGGGTTATTATCATAAATAATTGTGTGTTTAATAATAAAATGTGTATTAACGAGTAAGAAAAGATGAAATGTTTTAAGGAAGTAATCATTTAAAGAGAGTAACTTGTAAATTTGAAAGAATGTGAATTAAAGTGTGTTTCCAACTGTGAAGTTCTGAATTCAAAATCTAAATATTTGAAATTGTTTTCAAAATGTTAAAGGAAATAATATTATTCAAACTATTTTGAATGTAATCTTATTTTAGAATAAGAAGTTGTTTGTAAACTTTAGAAGAAATTGTTTTGAATTAAAACCAAGGGTGGTTTAAATTTTAAAATTCGGCTTGGTGGGCCAAGAAGAAAATATGTATATATGTGAGGAATATACATAATATCAAAGATGGTTTGAAATAAACTCTAAATATTGAGATTTGAATCTGGAATGAGATATGATACCCAAAATGATAAGTTTTTGAACTTAATAAGTGGGAATATTATTTATGAGAAGTTTAAAATTTGAAATGAAAGTTCAAATTGGGTAAGGTTGACTGGATTAAGTGAATTGAGTTTAACTTGGGAAAAAGTTAAATAAGTTGGAATGATCAACCTAATTTGAAAATTTAAAGATGAAATCAAGATTTAACTTAGGAAGTTAAATGGTTGATTGGAATTGGGAGTTTAAGTGATCTCAAATTGGGTTTGAGATTCGAAAACTGGAAATGGATGGATGTTTTAAAATAATTTGAATGATACCATCCCGTTGTTATTAATAATCTTTAAGCTGAAATTGGATTTGTTTAAATAAATGAGAAATGAAGTGTGGTAATATATCCATTATTGAGATAAAAGGAAAATCACACTTTAATTTGAAATTAAGGATAAGGAATTATTATGAACTGAAAATTTGAATAATTACACATGTAAATTAAAATTGTTTAAGGAACTAGTTTTAAACTGGAAGATAAAATGGAGTAATAAATTAAATTTTTTTAAGATAAAATTGTTTTGAACTCTTATTTGAACTTTGGAAAAGGTTAACTAAAGATAATTTAAAATGGAATTATGAGAATTTGACTCAAAATTAAATTATTTAAAAACTTTAAAGGGAAATTGATATAAAGGAATTAAAACAAACAATAGAGAATGTAACTCGAACTTATATAATTCGAGATGGTTTAAATTTGATATTTGAATTGAATTAGTTCATATTAAATTTGATTTAAATTAATCAGAATTGTGATTGAAGATGGGTAAGTTTAAAAATTCAAATGGAAAATTTGAATTGGATTGATTTGAAATGAAATGGAAGTTGAATAAGTTCAAATTTCAATGGGAATTGGGATTTATTCGAACAGGAATTGAGATGATTTGAAATTGAAGTGGGTTCAATCTGAAGTTAGTCCAAATTGATTTGAATAATTTAGAATTGTAATTAAAGTTGAATAGTTTTAAATTCAAATGGAATTTGAATTGAATTTGGGAGGAAATCAAGAATAATTCAACTTGATTTGGAAATGGAGTTTGAAATTGGGATTAATTCAAACTGGAGTTAAAATGAACTGAAATTGGAACTAGTTCAATTGAGATTTATTTGAATTAGTAGAATTTGAGATCAAAGTTGAATAAAGTTAAATTTAGAGCAAAACGGAGGTTAATTCAGCTTGAATAGGAGATAAATTAATTACAATGGAAATTGAAGTTATGTAAAATTGGAATTGGGTCAATTTAAATGGAAGTGGAAATTTAAATTGAATTGATAAGAATGGAGATTGGGAAGTGAGCAGTTTTGACTCTGGACTATTTTTAATATAAATTGTTTTAATATAAACCTATTTTTCCAAGCTATTCATTATATATACAACTTTTCTTTTAAAAGCCAAACTATCTTATCAACTTTTTTACAATTATTTTTGAAACTGTTTAACGATTTTCCAACTCTTTTATAAACTAATTACTATATTCCAACTATTTTACAAAACTAATTATTATCTTACTATTATTTTGCAATTATCTAAAATTTCTATAATTATTTTAACTATTTTCTAACTATTTTACACCTATTTTACAAACTAGTAATTATTTTCCAACTACTTATCTATTTTTAAATTTTTCAAGCTATTTTCTAAATAAACTAGTCGGAGTTCAAACTGTTATTGGTTAAATACCCAATCGAGATAAGAATAGAGGTGATAATCCAAATGGATTGAAGCAATTGTGAGTAAGTGAATGAAAATCACAGTGAATGTGAATAGAAATGGAATTGATTTGGCTAATAACCAATAAAGATAAATACGTAGGGTGTACGTATATTATTCTATTCGCATAAAGATTTGATCCAGATTCGAGCACAGAATTTCGAGATAGTTATATCGATCCGAGTTGGGATTTTTCCACTCGATTTTCGACAGCGAACCTGGATATGGATTGCTGATTGGTTCTGGATATTCTCTATCATAGTTATTACTATGCAAGAAGAATGACGGTTTCTGATCAAGAAACCAGATATGTGTCTGCACTAGGAAGTTGGGTGGACGATACTAGTTCGGAAGTGAAATTGTGTGATCGAGAGAGCGATCGGATTGGTATAGCGTACGGATGATATGTGTACATCATACGGATTTGAATGAAAATGATATTGAAAGGAGTAATCAAGTTTGAATATTTGATTGAGTAAACAAAGTTGAATATCTTTGTTTTATAAAATGAAACTCCCATTGTTGAATCTTTCGCCAGAAGAAAAGGGTTTTTGAAAATGTTTGAAGTATAAAAGGAGTTTTATACAAGTTTGAAATGATCCAATTTTTAAAAATTTTATATATCTGTATATATAGATAAAGGATCTTATGAGGATTTTAGAAAAGGTTTTAGGAACCTTTGGATTTGGAAAGGCTTTTGACTTTTGGGTGAAATCAATATGAGAATTTGGAAAGCCTAGTTTGAGAATTATCGATTTTGGAATAATCGATTTTGTGTAAAGGAGCTTTGTATGAGATCATACTAGGTGTATGATTTTAAGATACTATATGTGTATAGTATAAAATATTTTGATGATGACTCTGGGGAAAAAGGCGCTCCCTTGAAATGAACTTCTCAGGAGTGCCACCGGGTGGTGCTGCCTTGAGCCCCAAGGGGGGTTTCTAAAGATCATCCTGTGAGGAGTCCGGACAAAACTAGTTCTTGGGGATTATGAGTAGAGTATACCATAGCGAAAGTCGTGTGTGCCGCTGATAGCCAACAGTCTACGCTTGATTTTATATCGGTAGACTGCGACCTATGTAGGAGTGGAGAAGTTTCATTTCGACAGCGAAAATCAGAGGCCGTAGAGAGCCTGCAGTTACATGGACTTTTGCTGTGATAGCAATGTAACCCAGGAATGTAATTGCAATCTGTCGTGGGTTCCATGGCGTAATCGAGAGGTCACGGAGAGCCAACAGTTACATGGACTTTTGCTGCGATGGCAACGTAACCCTGGAATGTAACTGCGACCATGGATGGGGGTGATGATTTCCAGAGCATTCTCACCAAAAGATATATCCTCTATTTCAAAAAACTATTTTCTATATTTTCAATAAAATTATTTTCAAGTATTTTCCACTAGGTGTTGAAAGTGGGTCTGCTAAGTACTTATAGACTTTCAGCCGTACGCCTGTTCAACGTATGACCGAATCTCTATGAGAACAAGGATGGGCTTATTGAAACATCGAGTTATAAAAAGTATTTTCATAAAAACAATTTTATAATATTATGTAAATTTTTAAAGTATTTTAAAAATGATCAAAGAATAACTTTTCTGATAAATAGTATTTTAATAAAAATTCTGGTTTCGTTTCTTTACGGGGACGAAAAGATTCAAAGGGGGGAAGAATGTGATATCCCGGGAATTTCAATCAAATAAATGTGATGATCTCCTTTATAAATTATTTATAATTGCCAAAATTGTTATTTTCAAACAATAGTAATAATATAATTATTTTAAAATTTAATCGGTATTATTTAAATATATACATATATTTGAGTTGATTTCAATTTGGATTTTAAATTGAATTAGATTTGAGTTTGAATTAGAATTTGAGATTTAAAAAAAATAGATATTATAAAACATAGTTTATATATATATATATATATATATATATATATATATATATATATATTTATGAACATAAGAAATAATTATAAATACTTAAATTAAATGGGGTAAAAAAATATAATTATTAAGATAAGATAAATGGAGGACTTAAACATAAAGATGCTCATTTTTAACAAGTGTAGAAGATTTCAACCATGCCAATACTAGTGTAACTAACAAATAATATGTGGCAATTAATAAAAATGTAACATGTTTTTCTTTTTAAAAAAAAGAAACTTGTTTACATTTCTTTTTCCTCATCTTGATTTTCAAAACTGAAAACCAAAACATAGCAGCTGAAAATTTTTAATCCAAATTATATCAAACTCTTGCAATCTAAAACTGAAGTTAAAAAAGTACAAAATCAAACTAGAATTATCTCTTTAACCTGCAAACATTTCAGCATTTCAAGTTTACAGTTCAAAAGTTTTTTTTATTAAAGGAAGGCTCTATCTTGATTTGCAACAACAGGTGAGTAAACTGTTTCCATTATTGATGTTTAACCCTATCAACCATGATGCTTGTGATTAATCATTGAAATGAATTATGGAAATTTGTTTGCAAGATGAAGATATGTCTGTATATAGATAGAAATAAAGTAATTGAATAAGTATGCCAGAATATATGTTTGCAAATCTCTATTCCTTGATACAGCTTGATAAATTTAGTTTTAAATCTTAATTTCTCATTATACAGACAATAATAAGCAAGAATTTTAAAAGGGAAATTGTTCTGGACAATGCAATTCATTTTTAAAAAATGAATTTTAAGAAGAAATATTGAGTAAAATACATAAAAATAAGAAATAAGAGTAAACAAAAATTTCCAGAAAATTTAAATGTCTAAAATTCTTGTATTGAATATGAAATCTGATTTATGTCGAAATTTCATGAATTCTGATAACTATAACATAATTTTTAAGTTTGTGGTTCGTGGGGCATTAAGTGATAATCAGTTTTGGGTTTAACTTCGATCTCCAGCATTCTTGTAGCTGGGAAATGTCGGCACTAAGATAGGAGATAGATTAATGATCAACGATGGTGGGAAAAATGGCTCAGGGTTTTTTCGATGGTCGTGGAGGCCGGTACGAGTCGATTTAGGGTTCTGAACTAGGTTTGTGTAATGGTTGTTCGCACAACCAATGTGCCGTCATCAGAGCGTCGAATCTGGTGGGTCGTGGGAAAAATGAAGCGTAGGCTTCAAGAGGCTATGGTTGAGGTGCAAGGGGTTTTGGTGTTCGGAATCAGGTGGCGAATCGATTTTTCGTCAGTAGGATTTGGGTTCTGATGGTCTGGTCTTAGCTCGATTTCGATTTAGAGCTTGCATTGGGTTTTGGGTGGTTGAAATGAAGTGTGGGAATGGTGATTGACTTGTCGATGGTGGTCAGAAGGGCCGGAGCACTGACGATGGACGGTGCATGTGCACGTGTAAATCTGTGCACCAGCGTTCGTTTGGGAAACAATGGAGTTTTGCCTCGAGAACAATCTGGGTAAAATTGATAAATAGCTCGGGTTGTCTCGAATGTGTTTGAGGGGAACATTTTTTTTTAACATTTTTAATCTTAACAAGTTTTTTTTTAGAAACTAAAGCTCGGAAATACAACAGGAAATGGTAGAGTAAGTTGCCGGAGTTCGTGCTCGGGAAAAACTGTAATTTTGGCTTGGGTTGATCGTAAGTAGTTTTGATTCCTTTTAAAATTTAAACAAGGTTTCAAATTTTAATTTAAATCAAGTTATAAAGATTCTCTTAATTAATAATAAGTGGTTTATACTAGTTTGGGTTAAATAAGTTTAAAATAATTATTTTAAAACAATTAAGTTCAGGTGTTTATCTCAAGATAGTTAAGGTTCTAATGTCTTGAGACTAGTTAACTTAATTTAAAGAAATTAAGTATAATTAATTAGTTTAATTAAGTATAATTAATTATTTTTATTAATTTTAAAAAATTAAAAAAAATTAATTAAGGGTAATTAATTTACTTGAAAAATAAATGATTAAGGATTAATAATTAATTAATTTAAGGGTCAATTAATTTGTAATTAAAATCATTAATGAGATAATGAAGATTATTAATTGATGATTAGAGATTGATAAACTAAGTAACTAAGTGTAATTAAGAATTTATCAATTAAGTAATTAGAGATGAATTGATTGGTAATTAAGATTTAATTATTTTGTAATTAATAATTGTTAATTTGAATTTTAATTACTTAGAGAAGAAATTAGAGAATCGTTAATTGTTAATGAAGATCATTAACTAGGAATTATGAATGGTAAATTAATGTGATTAACTTAAATTAATTGGATAATTAATTAAAGCTGATCATTTGTGGAAATTGGTTAAGGATAATTACTTAAGGGAAGTAATTAAGGATCAATTACTTAGTGTAATTCATTAAGGGTTGATTGATTAAGGAAACTAACAAAAGGTTAGTGGATTAATGAGTGTGATTAATAGGATAATTAATCAATGAAGTAATTGTGGGATGATTAATTGGTGGGATTAATTACTTGTTGTAATTAAAGAATAATTAGTCAAGGGTGATTAATTAAGAAGGATAATTAAAGGATGACGAATCAAAGGTAATTAAAGATTAATCAAATGTTAAGGGTTATTATATTAAGGATAATTAACCAATGGAATAATTACTTGATGGAAAATAATTAAAGAACAATTACTTAGTGGAAGTAATTAAGTGCTAATTATTCAGAGTAATTAATTAAAGGATTTATTAATTAATTAAGAGGTGAATTAATTAATGTAAGTAATTAAGAATAATTAGTTACTGAATGTGATTAATCAAGGTTGATTGATGAATATGGAAATTAATTAAAGGAAAATTACTGAATGTAATTTGAAAGGATAATTAGGGATGATTAATTAAGGGATTGTAATTAATTAATGTTAAGAAAGCAAGATTAAAACGATTAAAGTGATTAATTTGATTTAATTAGAAGTGAGTGACTAATTGATCTTTCTTATGAATGATTGGTTGATGTTTCTGATATGAATTGTTTCTGTAATATGATATGTTGGGTTGAACAATGATAATGTGATCGTCTATTGAGATGCATTGCTGTGTAAAGTGGCATCATGTAAAAAAATGAATGGTTTGAAATGTATTTCATTTGAATAACTTGGGTTAAGATGACATTGAATTCAAAGAGACCAGAGCCGAGTATCAGTAAATACCCGGAACCACTTCGATTTGTAATCTACAAAATTCTTTATATTGGATATATGGTATTAAACATGCTGGAATAGAATGAATTGCGAATATGGATTTTTAACTTGAAACTGTTATGTGATAAAGGTTGACTATGAGAACTCGTAAAAGGGTACGAGTTACCTTGATTTTCTCATGTGTTATGGTTTGGTATTTCATATCATTTGGGTTTACTCACGCTGATTTCCAGCCTGACCCGGGTGTTACTTTGATGTAATGCTCGGGTCAGACCGAGTATTACAAATTTTTAGGTAAGGACGTTCTGGAGCTCAGGAGACGAGCTGGATGGCAGGAACGTATGTAGAGTATTCCGCTGTGTTTTATTGTAACTTATTTGGGGCATGTTAAACTAGACTGCTCAGTCTTGTAACTCTGATATATTAAAGTGTAATTTAACAGTACAGTTTTCCTTTGTATAACTGCTATTTATTTTATATTATATTTTTATCCGCTGCGAATGTGAGAATCTATGTTTTGGTGTTTCTATTTTCTTCTTTTCCTTCTATCTCTTTCTTCTTTTTCATAACTATCTGGAGTTTTCGGGATCGAAAATTTCGGGTCGTTACAGATTTATGGAAAGTCGAGGCCCCAAGGAACAAGAAGGAGTTACAAAGCTTGAATGGAAAAGTTGCATAACTGAGTCCGTCCATTTGAGAAATAAACGACAAATTTATACCATTCGTTGACATGCTAAAGAAGAAAAGAAGTACTTCAAATGGAATCAAGCTTATCAAACTGCTTTCGAAGAGATGCCGCGATATATGAAAACCCCGCTGATCCAATGCAAGTCGTAGACAGAGAAGACCTGTTTATCCGTATATTACATCAGTAAATGATTCGTTGAAACCAATAAGAACTGTCCAAAACTGGAAAAACTAGCAAATTGCCTCTTGATCGCATCCAGAAAGTTACAACCATACTTCCAGGCACAACCGATCAAATTTCTAACAAATCAGCCCCTGAAGCAAGTGTTGTACTGCCCCGAGACCTCTGGACGGCTTATCAAATGGAATATCAAATTGAGTCTACACGAACTTACTTACCACCATCAAAGAGCGACCAATGGGCAGGCACTGGCAGACTTCATTGCCTAGTTTACAATATGATATAACGAAGAAAAATTATATCCGAAAGTGGAAACACCGTGGAAGTTGTTCGTGATTGTGCATCTAACCATTTCTGCTCGAGGGTACAAGTAGTGATCAAGACTCCTGAAGGATGATCCATTTGCTATGCTTTATGCTTGGAATTTACCACAACAAATAATGAAGTAGAATACGAAGCATTGATAGTTAGGCTGAAAGTTGTGAAAGAACTTGAGGTAATGTCCGTACACATCTATAGCGGCTCCCATCTAGTCGTTTGCCAGATGAAAGGCGAATACGAAGTTCGGTGGGAGAACCTCGTCCCGTATCTATCTAAAGTGCAGGAATTGCTAAATAACATCGAATATTACACCATAACTCGTATCCCAAGGGAAAAAACATGAAGGCATACTATCTAGCCAAATTGGCGAGTTCCTAAGAAGCTTAGTCCTTAGGCTAGTCCCAGTCGAAACTCTGACCGCTCCAAGCATAAGCGAGATGGAAATAGATTGGACTTTTAAAAAAGTCAAAGAACTGGAAATGTGGATGACACCGATCAAGGACGGCTTGATCACAGGAATAATCCTTACAGACAAGAATCAACGGAAAAGGCTCCTTCGAAAGATACCACAGTTTATAGTACTGGATGGGATACTCCATCTATTAGCGCCAAAATTGGTCACTAACACCCAAATCCAGATGAAAGCACCAAATACCAGTCACGGCTCATAGATATAATATATGTAGAGAGTATAAATATAAAGAACAGTAAAAATTAAAGAGAAAGCAGTAAAGGCACAAAATTTATAGTCGTTCGGCTGGCTCCGGCCAACGTCCACTCTAGATATTTCCTTTTTTTGATTTTAGAATCAATTACAGTTACCATCTGGTAGAGTAGCCTTAGATGTAGAAAAGAGAAAGTCAGAGAGTCGAAAGAAAATCCCTTGTCTGGAGACCCACATGCTGTATTTATAGGCAAATCCAGGTAGTTGGGCCTCTTAAGTAGTCTGGGCCCATCAAGGCCAATAGCTGAACTAGACTCTTCATCCCGACCAATCCACTATTGCTGAACCATGTATGCATTCCAACATATTCCTCATGACCGAACCACCTTCATCGCCGAACCACTTCAATAACCGAACTCCCAATGATCCAAAACCTTCACAACACCGACCCATGTGTATCGAGCCATGCTTGCCGAGCCAGTCGCACCGGGACACCCCAGCATAAGCACCGTTACCAAGTCATGCACGAGCTTTCTTCTTTGACCGAGCAGTACTTTCCAAACTATCTAGACCGAGCCACACACGAACCTCCATCCTTGGCCGAGCGGTACTTGCTGAACCACCGAGGCTGAGCCACACACGAACCTCAATCCTTTGCCGAGCGGTACTTGCTGAACCACCGAGGTCGAGCCACACACGAACCTCCATCCTTGGCCAAGCAGTACTTCCGGAACCACCGAGGCCAAGCCACACACGAACCTGCATCCTTGGCTGAGCGGTACTTGCTGAACCACCGAGGCCGAGCCATACACGAACCTCCATCCTTGGCCGAGCGAACCACCAATGCCGAGCCACACATGAACCTCCATCCTTGGAGAGCGGTACTTGCTGAACCCCCATGGCTAAGCCATATCCAAACTCCAACACCGAGCCACTTCAACCATGTCGAACGACTTGTGCCTGCAAGGCCGAACCAGCAAATGCAGAACGACCCATGCATAGCCTCTACTCCTCGATCGAGCCAGAAAGGCCATTCCATATTTCCTAGACCCAAGTCATAGCCAATCAGCTCTAAACCAATCCAACATCCATCTTCCAATCACACTGCATCATCTATCCATCCAGTCGACTCAAATCAATCGTATTCCATCCTCAATAGCCAAGCAATCGATTTAGTTAAATCTGCCTATCCAAGGCCTCGCCAAAAGGCGGGTTAACATTTGACCCCCAAAACAAGCCTTGCTATTGGAAGGTGTGTTTTGAATAACCCCAAATCCGATATCCGCAGTCCGTATGTCATCCATAGCCATACTATCCGAGCTCGACAACTGAGCCCTAACCCATCCAAATCCAATAACCATTAACCATATCCCTGACCTTTTCGGGTCGATATCCAAATCCGAGATCGTTCCGGGTCCATGCCCAAATCTTTAGCTGTTCATAGACAATATCCAAATTCGTAACCTCTTCGGGTTCTTGCCAAGCGTAATCCACACGCGACGAACTGTGTCAAGTAATGCCATGGTGTTTCGGGTTCACTATCCCTGAACGTTAAGTAATGTCGTGGCTTAAGTCCTAAGCCAAATCCTGGTTGCTCCGGACCTTTTCCGAGTATAGCCCACACTCGGTGACCTACAATTGTAACCGATATATAATTTGGGGCCTAAGTCCTAGGCCAGAATCCTGGTCTCTTCGAAACCTTGTCGAGAATAGTCCATACTCGACGACCTTTTAACCAAAAACCAAACAAAAAGTCGACCAAAAATCCAGAAATCCAAAATCCAGATTTAAACCTGAAAACCGAAAATCCATGTCAAAAGTCCAAATCAAAAGGCAGGCATCCAAACCAAGAAACCAACAAAACTGGAAGTTCAAACCGAACTCAAAAACCAAAGCAGAAAAAACGAACGTCCAAGCCAAAAGTAAAAAACAGATTTCACAAACAGGAGCGTCTCGGTAAACCATCATCTTAGAGCATGCCTAAGGGTTATCTCCAACCCCGTACATGAGTAAGTGATTTAGCCGTTTTCTCAGAGTTTGTTACTTATTCCAAACCATCACGATTAGTTGATGGCCTAACAGCCACCATTCCTGGACCTCCTGCCTTCGTAATTCAAGTCAGGCGGTGGATGCTCTTATTCCACCGCCGTATTCCGAGTTCTGACATATTGCCGCAACTGACCATTCCTTGCATAATCCTTGATTATATCCTCTACATGCCTGCAGCTGTTAGTATAATGCCCGTCCAAGCCATGAAAGAGATGGTGCCTCCCCGATGCCCTTTTGCATTCTGAGGGTTCCCTCCTTGCCGGCCTTCGATAAGGAAGGCGATCCCGAGTATCCAAGAATATCCGCTCGAGTGTTGCATTCAATCCTATGTAAGTGGAGAATTTTGGTTCTCCGCAGCGCTTCCTCTTCCCTTTATCCTTGTCCTTACCCGTGCGATCGTCGGAAAGTACTTCATCCTTAACCATGTTACTTCCTTTGACTTCATATCCAAACATCTATCCTCTTGTTGAAGAAATCTCTCAGCTTCATGAAAGAATTCCCCGAGATCCATTGGTGGGTCTCGTATCAACGGTACTTTGAAATCTAAATTATCCATGACTCCTGATACTGCAGCCATCAGAACCATTGATGGATCCGGCCGATCCGGCTGATCCACCGAAGCAACTGCTGCATTAAACGGAGTTAAGAATGTCCTGAGCAATTCATCCACCCTTGTTTAACTACATTAGCGTCATCACGTTCTTTGTCCTTTTTATGTGAACACGAAACTGACTTAAGAACTTGCCCACTAGTTTTGTCCATATTCCAATAGATCCATCCTCTTGCTGTCTGAACCACATAGCGGCTATATCAGTTAAGTACATGGGGGAACATTGGGCCATGACCACCACTGATGCACCCAACACTTCCAAATGCCTTGTATGCCTCATCAAGTGGTCAGTGGGATCTGTTTTACCGTTGTATACTTCCAGATCGGGAAGCTTGAAATTGGTGGATTCCTAGCTATCCTAATGCTACGGGTAAACGGACTTCTGTTGACTCCCTCCAAATCTCTGTTTGTCGGACCTCTGCGAATAGTCCGCCTAATAATGTCATCCAATCCAACGTTTCCAACCAAGGGTCGCCCCTATCCATATTTCCTAGCTGTTCTACAACTCTACGTGGAAATTCTGGCATATATTCCTCGTCACGTACCCCTGTGTTCCTGTTGATGCCGGGTTGCACTGCATCACCTGATATCCCTCCATGGGTTGGTCCAACATTATCCGACGGTGTGCCCCTAAGTCTTGGTCCATCTGGGTTAATAGTTGTTTGTTGATTAGGAGCTGCACCCTACTGAATCACTCCATCTGTCTGCTGGTTGACTCCCTCTAATCCAACTCTTAGAAATTGATCACCAACAGTCCCCGATTGTCCAAATTGCCTAAGAAGAGCCCGCATCATCTCCTCTTGTCGTTTCATCATCTGCACCTGCATGGAATTCATCATAACCTGCATCTCATCCCTAACGATGTAGACGGAGGCTTGATTAGCTCCAAAGGGAGCCTCCTGATTTCCCTCTTGCTAACTCATTTCCGCTGCTTGCTTTCTTATTGGTGGTCTAGCCATTGCTTTCTAGAATCTAACTTCCTAAATCCCTGAATGCTAGCTCTCTCAATGAAAGCACCAAAATATTAGCGCCAAAATTGGTCACTAACACCCAAATCTAGATGAAAGCACCAAATACCAGTCACGGCTCATAGATAGAATATATGTAGAGAGTATAAATATGAAGAACAGTAGAAATTAAAGAGAAAGCAGTAAAGGCATAGAATTTATAGTAGTTCGGATGACTCTATCCTACGACCACTTCGGAAATTTCCTTTTTATTGATGTTAGAATCAATTACAATTACCAACTGGTAGAGTAACCTTAGCCTTAGAAAATAGAAAGTAAGAGAGCCAAAAGAAGATCTCCCATTTGGAGACCCACATGTTGTATTTGTTGGAAAATCCAAGTAGTTGGGCCTCCTGAGTAGTCCGGACCCATTAAGGCCAGTAGCCGAACCAGGCTCTTCGTCCCGACCGGTCCACTATTACCGAAGCATGTATGCATTCCGACCTATTCGTCGTGAACGAACCACCTTCAACATCGAACCACTCCAATAACCGAATGGACCTTCCACCGATCCAAAACTTTCACAACACCGACCCATGTGTATCGAGTCATGCTTACCGAGCCCAGTCGCAACGGGCTACCCCAGCTTAAGCACCATGACCAAACCATGCATGAGCTTTCTTCTTTGACCAAGCAGTACTTGCCGAGCTATCTAGACCGAGCCATATAAGAACCTCCATCCTTGACCAAGCGGCCTGAACCACCAAGGCTGAGCCACACACGAACCTCCTTCCTTGGCCAAGTGGTACTTGCTGAACCACCGAGGCCGAGCCACACACGAACCTCCATCCTTGGCCGAGCGGTACTTGCTGAACCACCAAAGTCGAGCCACACATGAACCTCCATCCTTGGTCGAGCGGTACTTGCTGGAGACCGTGGCCGAGCCATATCCAAACTCCAACACCGAGCCACTTCAACCATGTCGAATGACTTATGCCACCCAGGCCGAACCAGCAATGCCGAATGACCCATGAATGACCTCTACTCCTCAACCGAGCCAGAAAGGCCGGTCCATATTTCCTAGACCTAAGTCATAGCCGATCAGCTTTAAGTCAATCCAATATCCATCTTCCATGCGCACTGCATCATCCATCCATCTAGTCGACTCAAACCAATCGTATTCCATCCTCAACGGCCAAGCAATCGATTTAGTTAAATCCGCCTGTCCATGGCCTCGCCAAAGGCGGGTTAACACTACCGTAGGGGATTCTTCACTCCCTTTCTCAGGTGTGTGACCAACGATGAAGCCCAAAGAACCCTTAGGGAAATTCATGAAGGGGACTATGGAGATCGCAATGGGGGAAACCCTCCCAAATAAATTTCTCTGATATGGGTATTTTTAGCCAACAGTAAATCACGATGCATTAGATTATGCCAGACGATGCGACCAATGCCAAAGATTTGGCAAGATCAAAAGAACTTCCTCACCGAACTGACACAGGTGGTCAGCCCATGGCCATTCGCGATCTGGGGAATCGATCTAATTGGTGCATTACCATGGCCAAAGGAGGAGCCAAATATATTATCGTTGCTGTTGACTATTTCACCAAATGGACTAAAGCATAAGCCTTGGTCATTACCACCATAAACAAAGTTATTTAATTTTGTCACTAAAAATATTATCTACAGGTTTCGAGTGATATAGATATCATCACGGATAACGGGACTCAATTCGAAAGCATAGAGTTCAAAGACTTTTGCAAACGCTTCCGCATGAGTTATATATACCCTCATGTATTGGAACTTACAATGCATTTGAACTTTTAGAGATGAATATGGATTAATAAATTAAAATTACTCTCTAACTGACTAGATTGATTATCTCATTAATCTGAATTTAAATTAAAGAAAATATATTGTAAATAATGCTCTAATAAAATTCAATCCAAATTAAATTGAATTAACTGTAATTAATTCTTTCTAATTAATGCCTTATATATGAAATGATACTTCATATTTCATTTTGTATACTCATATACATTTTTGAAAAACCATATTTTCGATCTATGATTATATCTTAACATCTCAAAACCGAAAAAGGAGAAAATAGCATAACAATGGACAATTTTTTTGAAAATCGCATTGAATCACCAAATTGTAATATAAGATAACAAATAATTTGATGGCAGCATACAAAGATATTACAAACTCAATGTTGATTAATATGGATAATAATTTTTTTATAAATATAAGTTTAGGTAGACTAAGAGTCATAAAACATTAAAGAAGAAATAAATTTACAAAACACATATTTACAACTAAACTTTTATGCAAAATTAAAACTTGATTACTGTAGGTAGTACACAACTGTTGCATATAAATTAATATATATTTTCTAAAATGGGTATGAAAATTTATGGTTTGAAATAAATCATTCTCACCAAACATGATTTTTTATATACATATGTTTGAGAATAGGAAAAAGGTTCAAATTTTCCTCTAATGAATTATTTCAACAATTGGGGTTCTTTGGTACCTAAACATTGATAAACTAATAATGCCCTACAAAATGATGAAGGAAACTAATTTCATAACGAAACTAATCAAATAAATTTTAAGGGGAAATTCAAATTTTACATAAAACTTGAGAATGAAAAATAATAATTCAACCTTACTTTTAACAAATTTTGCAGAATAATTGAAGATTCTATATATGCATGTATTTATAATACAATAACCTTCTATAAAATGAATGAAGGAAAGTAAATTTGTAATCGTATTAATCGAAAAAAAAATAATTAGAAAATAAATTTTCAAACTTAAATCTCAAAGAAAAGATCTAAATTCCAAAATCTGGAACAAAAAAAAATCAACATTCAAATGAATAAACAGATAATTAACAAAGATCAAGCATCTAAATTGTGTTGAATCAATCAAATGAACCAATGTTTTTTCTTTACTTTTAAATAACTTTTCCATATAAAGTCAATCCTTTAAAACAATAGGTAGAAACATAGCTATTGAAAAATGAACAAATCATACAAAATTTATGGACAACACAAAAGTGAATGACTATTGAATAATCAGACTAAATTCTATTAAGTTTAGAAATCTAATAAAATCAATTTAAAATTATTTAGAATGAAATCTTAATTTAATATAGATCAAGAATAAAAAAATTTGAATTGTGCTATAAATATGAAGATAAAAATTTAAAAGAGAAAACTATGAAAAAAATAAAATGTAAAGGAGAAAGGGTTAATATAAAAAATAAAGTAAGAAGCTTTAAAAAAAATATTGTATTGAAAGTGTGGAGAAGAGAAAAAAATACTATTAGATTATAAAGGTATAATTAAGCTAAAGATTGTGGTGAATGAAAATAATTATTTTTTAACGGAAATATGTGAAAGAAAGGGTTAAAATGATAGTAATTAGGATTCTGTTCTTAAAATTATGAGAGAAAGAATACGGATAGTCAACATTCGAACTTCTATTTATCTATGTATTATAATAGACACTTTTGTAAATAGTATCAATCATATCAGCAAAGAATAAATAGACCTAAGAATAAGCTATCTAAAATTAGAACATGTTCTTATAGAAATCAAATCATACCCACCACAGTTCAAGGTAGACGTGTAGTCTCATAGGTTATCCTTCACATGATAGAATAACGGTTATGAATACAAAAGGATATGTAAAGAAATAAAAAAAGTATAGAAAGCTAAAACATGAAAACCATTGTATGTACTTAAGAACTGAAGAAAAAACGAATTGGGACACATATGTATATAGCATAGATATGGCAAAACAATTGAATAAATAAAAATATGTAATAAATAAGAATTGGTGAAGAATTGATATAAAAATGTAATAAATTCTAAAATTAATTAAAAACACGTGTACTGAAGTTACCATGGAAATTGAACAAAAATTTCTTCCAACTTCTTTGTTTTTGCTTCACAGCGAACAAATTACCTACAATTAAAGAAAATTGACCACATTAACATTTTGGAAGAATGATACTTTTCAACTTGATTTTTCTAACCATGATTCTATAATATGATCACTTATTGAAGACAAAATGATGTTTTATTTTATATAGTAAATTTCTTAAAACGTCAAACTAATCCCAATAAGCTAAAGTAACTCTTAAATGGAATAAAAGTATATTAAATATAGAAAACTAATAAGATAAGTTAAAAAATTATTAAGTATGAAATCTTAATTTGATATATATTGAGAATATAGTTTTTTGAATTTTGATATAAATATGAGGATAAAAATTTGAAAGAAAAAATTATGAAAACAATTAGATATGATTGAGAAAGTTAATATAAAAAATAAATTAAGAAGTTCCAAAAAAATATTGTATTGAAAGTGTGGAGAAGAGAAATAAATATATTATTAGATTATAAAGGTATAATTAAGATAAAGAGTGTGGTGAATTAAAATAATATATTTTTTACAGGACATATGTAAAAGAAAAGGTTAAAATGTTAGAAATTAGGATTTTGTTCTTAAAATATTAGAGAAAAAGAATACACATGGTCAACATTCGAACTTCCTTCTATATAATCGAATAGATTCTTTTATAAAAAATATCAATCATATCAATAAGAACAAATAGACCTAAGTATAAGCTATCTACCATTATAAAATATTTTTATAGAAATCAAATCATACCTGGCACACTTCAAGTTAGGCATGTCATCTCATAGGTTATCCTTTGCATGATAGAATAACGGTCATCAATACAAAAGGATATATAAACAAATAAGAAATAAATAGAAATTTAAAACTACATTACACTGAAATACGAAAATCATTATATGTACTTAAGAATTGAAGAAAAAACGATTAAGACGGATATGAATAACATGGATACTGCAAAACAATTGAATAGATACAAAAATATAAATAATATTCGGTGAAGAACTGATACAAAAATATAACAAAATTCTAAATTAAATCAAAAGCATGTGTACTGGAGTTACCATGAAAATTGAATAAAAATTTCTTTCAATTTCTTCATTTTGACTTTTCAGTGAACAAATTACCTACAATTAAAGAAAAGCAACCACATTAACTTACTGAAAGAATGATACTTTTCAACTTCAGTTTTCGAATCATGTTTTTATAATATGATCACATGTTGAAGACTAAGTGATGTTAAGAAGTTAAGCTAATCCCTATGAGCCAAACTAATATAGGGCAAAATAAAATATTACATATCCGAAATCATGGCACATGCTATGAACAATAGAAGAGAGAATTTTATTATTACAACCAAAGTTAGAGGCAAAACAAACAATCAAAAGAGTAAACTTGCTACTTTGATTTAAAGGTAAAACAACTAAGAGATATTTTATTATTCTTATAGAAGTCAAATCATACACGTCACACTTCAAGATAGACATGTCATCTCATAGATTATTCTTCACATGATAGAATAGTGGTCATCAATAAAAAAGGATATCTAAACTAATCAAAACAAAGAATAGAAAATTCAAACTACTTACACTGAAACCGCATAAACAAAACAAAACAATTGAATAGTTACAAAAATGTAACAAATAAGAATTGATGAAGAATGAATAGAGTTACCATGGAAGTTGAATCAGAATTTCTTCCTATTTCTTTATTTTGACTTTTCAGTGAACAAATTACCTGTAACTAAAGAAAAGCAACCACGTTAACATTTTGAAAGAACTATACTTTTCAACTTGGTTTTTCTAATCAAGATTCTATAAAAATAATCACTTGTAGAAGGCTAAGTGGTATATTATGTTACATAGTTATTTTCTTAAGAAGTCAAACAAATCCCTATAAGTCAAACTAGTGTAGAGAAAAATAAAATATAACACACCTAAAACCATGATACGTGCTATGAAAAATGAAAGAGAAAATTCTATGACTACCACCAAAGCTAGACGAAAACACAGACAACTAAAGGAGCATACTTTCCACTTGGACTTAATGGTAAAAATATATAAGACACACATTGTTTAAGAAATAATTTTTTTTATTTCAGATAGAAACGATGGGGAATGAAAATAAAAGGGGAAATAAATTAAGATAAAAATTAGTAATATAAATACAACAAAATAATTGAATAGATACAAAATTGAACCCATTAGAAGTAATGAAAAACTGATGCAAAAATGTAACAAATTATAAAATAAATCAAAAGTGCGTATATTGAAATTACCATGCGCATTGAATCAAAGCCTTCCAATTTCTTTACTTTGACATTTCAGCGAACAAATTACCTACAACTAAAGAAGATATTTTAAAATGATACCTTTTAACCTAACCACTTGTTGGAGAATAAGAAATATCTTATTTTACGTATTAATTTTTCGAAGAAGTCGTCCCTAATTCCTACAAACCAAACTAATATGGAACAAAATATAATATTACATAACCGGCAGCATGCCATGAAACATGGAAGAGGAAGTTCTACTACTTCAACCAAAGCTAGAGGAAATTTCAACCAATAAAGGAGAAAACTTTCCACTTAGATTTAAAGACAACAAAACATATGTTATGATGGTACTAAGAAGCAGAAGAGGAGAAAACGAAAGTAGAAAAGGGACATGAAAGTGGAAGATACATCCGAGTAGATGAAATTAGAAAAAGAGGAGAAAACGAAGATTAGGAAACGAAAGTAAAATTGGTAAATGAAGATGGTAGATATTTCTAAATAGATGAGGTAGAAAATTAAAGGTCTTGTTGTAATATTATTATCATATAATGGAATTTTATTTCTGAGCGTGAAATGATGGATACTTGCTAGGTGTATATGAAAATTTCCATCAAATCAAGGAGAAAGGAGAATTCTGAATGGGAGCGAATACGAGGCAAGAATTTGAATAGTCGCATATTCTTTTTTATATACAAGTGTAGAGAAGAGAATGAAATATGTTATTATATAGTAAATGTATAATTAAGATAAAGAGTGTGGTGAATGAAAATAATAATTTTAAATGGGAAATATGTAAAGAAAGAGGTAAAATGATAGAAATATGATTTTGTTCTTAAAATTATGAGAGAGAAAAAATACAGATGGCCAACATTCGAACTTCTATTTATCCATATAATAGAATAGATTCTTTTATAGAATGTATCAATCATATCAACAAAGAATAAATAGACCTAAGCATAAACTCTCTACCATTAGAACACATTCTTAAACAAATCAATATACTTGCCAAACTTTAAGATAGATATGAAGAAAAAACGAATTGAGACACATATGAACAATGTAGATATCGCAAAAAAATTGAATAAATAAAAATATGTAACAAATAAGAATTGGTGAAGACCTGATATAAAAATGTAATAAATTCTAAAATAAATTAAAAGCATGTGTACTGAAGTTACCATTGAAACTGAATAAAAATTTCTTCCAATTTCTTTATTTTTTCTTTGCAGCGAACAAATTACCTACAACTAATGAAAACAACCACATTAACCTTTTGGAAGAATGATACTTTTTAACTTGATTTGTCTAATCATGATTCTATAATATGATCACTTGTCGGGGACCAAATGATGTTTTATTTTACATAGTAATTTTCTTAAAAAGTCAGACTACTCCCTATATGTTAAACTAATTCTTAAATAGATTACATTATACTAAGTTCGGAAAACTAATAAGATCAATTAAAAAATTATTTAGAATGAAATATTAATTCGATATAGATCGGGAATATAGTTTTTCGAATTGTGTATAAATATGAAGATAAAAATTTGAAAGAGAAAAATACGAAAATAATGAAATGTGATGGAGAAAAATTAACATAAAAAATAAAGTAAGAAGTTCCAAAAAAATATTGTATTAAAGGTGTGGAGAAGAGAAATAAACATATTATTATACTATAAAGGTATAATTAAGAAAAAGAGTGGCAAAGGAAAATAATAATTTTTTAACTGGCAATATGTGAAAGAAAGTGTAAAATGATAGAAATTAGGATTATGTTCTTAAAATTACGAAAGGAAAAGAATACAAATAGTCAACGTTCGAACTTCCATCTATAAAATAGAGTAGATTGTTTTATAAACGGTATCAATCATATCAATAAATAACATATAGACCTAAGCATAAGCTATCTACCATTAGAAAATATTCTTACAGAAATCAAATCATATCTACCACATTTCAAGTTAGGCATGTCATCTCATATGTTATCCTTCGCATGATAGAATAACGGTCATCAATACAAAAGCATATCTAAAGAAATTAAAAAAGAATAAAAATTTAAAATTACATTATGTTAAAACATGAAAACCATTATATTTACTTAAGAACCAAGAAAAAATGAATTGAGACACATATGAATAACGTAGATACTCCAAAACAGTTGAATAAATACAAAAACATAAATAAGAATTGGTGTAAAACTGATATAAAAATGTAATAAATTATAAAATAAATTAAAAGCATGTGTACTGGAGTTACCATGAAAATTGAATAAAAATTTCTTTCAGTTTATTTATTTTGACTTTTCAGCGAACGAATTACCTACAACTAAATAAAATTAACTGCATTAACCTATTGGAAGAATGATACTTTTCAACTTGATTTGTCTAATCATTTTTTTATAATATGATCGCTTGTTGAAGACTAAGTAATGTTTTATTTTATGTAGTAATTTTCTTAAGAAGTCAAGCTAATTTCTATAAGCCAAACTAATATAGAGAAAATTTAAAAATTACATATCCAAAATCATGATGCATGCTACAAACATTGGAAGAGAGAATTCTATGATTACAACTAAAATTTTAAGAAAACACAAACAATCAAAAAAGTAAACTTGCCATCT
This sequence comes from Allium cepa, assembly GCA_030765085.1. Taxonomy (NCBI): domain Eukaryota; kingdom Viridiplantae; phylum Streptophyta; class Magnoliopsida; order Asparagales; family Amaryllidaceae; genus Allium; species Allium cepa. The sequence continues at coordinate 463,694,095 of CM060931.1, read as the reverse complement.
TGATTTAAAGGTATAAAAGCTAGGAGATATTTATTATTCTTATAGAAATCAAATCATACACGTCATATTTCAAGATAGGCATGTTATCTCATAGATTATCCTTCATATGATAAAATAGTGGTCATCAATAAAAAAAATGATATCTAAACTAATCAAAACAAAGAATAAAAAATTCAAACTACATTTTACTGAAACATGAAACTATTATATATACTTATTGGGATACACATGAACATCTTAGATACATCAAAATAATTGAATAGATACAATAATGTAACAAACAAAAATTGATGAAGAATTGATATAAAAATAATAAATTCTAAAATAAATTAAAAGCTTGGTTTCCATGGTAGTTGAATCAAAATTTCTTCCTATTTCTTTATTTTGACTTTTCAGCGAACAAATTACCTGCAAGTAGAGAAAATCAACTGCATTAACTTTTTAAAAGAGCGATACCTTTCTACTTGATGTTTCTAATCAAGACTTTGTAAAAATAATCACTTGTTGGGGAATAAGTGGTGTTTTATTTTACATAATTATTTTCTTAAGAAGTCAAACTAATCTTTATAAGGCAAACTAGTCTAGAGCAAAATTAAATATATACATGCCTAAAATGATGGAGCGTACTATGAAAAATGAAAAAGATAATTCTACGAATACTACCAAAGCTAGACAAAACACTGACAACGAAGGAGTAAACTTTTTACTTGGATTTTGGATTTAAAGGTAAAATTAAAATAAAAGATACATTGTTTAAGGATTAAATTTTTTAATTTAGATGGAGAAGATGAGGAAATGAAAGAAAAATGAGAAATAAATTAAGACAAAAATTAATAATATGAATACAACAACACAATTGAATAGATAAAAATTGAACCAATTAGAATTAATGAAAAATTAATATAAAATTATAATAAATTATAAAATAAATCAAAAGTACATGTACTGAAATTACCACGGACGCCAAATCAAAACCCCTTTCAATTTCTTTACTTTGACATTTCAGCAAACAAATTACCTACAACTAAAGAAGATTACTATAATAACTTTTTTTAAACAATATCTTTTAACTTAACAATTTGTTGAAGACTAAGAAATGTTTTATTTTACATATTAATTTTCTGAAGAAGTCGACCCCAGTTCTTGTTGTGTAACGACGGTCGGACCAAACTCCCCATCTCCAACACGTGGGTAGGCATATGGGTTGGCATACACTTTGTTATAACAAAAGGAATAACCAATGTTACGTGTCTATCAACCTATATTTATACACATTTCTCCATGTTATTTGGCAATGTGAGACTTTTTTCCAATCTGAACCGTCGTTCCTCCATTAAACATACGAGACAACCCTAACAGTCTCCCCCTTGGCTTGCATCCGTTTGCGGTAACCTTTGAGACTACTGGTGTGTCTGCATGACCCAATCCGTAATCATCTGCTCCGATACCAAATGTTAAGAATTTTCCGAGATCACTGCACAATTATATTTAGAAGAAAAAGTAGTGAAGAAAGCAAACAAAAAATTCCCCAAAAAAAACTTTATTGATTTAACCAAGAAAATACAAAAGAGACCTAAAATTGAGAAGAAATCTCAATCCCGAACAACTACACAAATTTTTGGAGAGTCTTTGTCTATGGAGAAGATAATTGTGGAAAATCTTAATAGAAGGAACTAGGGGCTATGGAAGGCGAAAATGGAAGATTATCTCTATCTTAATGATCATCACCAACCCTTGGAGAACAATGGGGAAAAGCCAAATGGAATAACTGAGGCAAAATGGGAAATTTTGGATAGAAATGCAGCTGCAGCAACTCGGTGTTTTATGAAGAATTCTGTATTTCATAACATTTCTTGTGAAACTTCTACTTTTGGCATATCGAAGAAATCGGAAGGAATTTATGCAAAAAATTCTGCGACGAATAAGGCATTCCTGATGAGAAAGTTGGTCAATCTAAAACTAAAGGAATGTTAATCGATTAGCGAACATCTCAATAGCTTTCAAGCAATTGTGAACCAATTGGCGGAGATAAGCTTCAAAGTTGATGACGAAACTCAAGCTTTAATGTGACTCCCCACCTCTATACTCACGCTAGTCAAGGACAATACGGAGTAATGCCGTCAACTAGCACGAAGAATAAGGCTGTTGAGGAGCGACCATCCATGTAATTGCTTTGTGCGAGCACTGATATGTCAGATAGTATAACATGCATTTCATTTCAAGAGGAAATCCGACATGCCGATACAAAATCAAAGCTACTACACAATGGCTATGATATCTTCGAAAACAAATATAGAAATAAACATAACACAAATCAGTCACAGATATCCATATCACAAAGGCGGAAATAGATATGAATATAACACATGAAAGTGTACATCACAGTAGTAGTCAAAAAAATCCATAGTAACACAAAAGAATGGATACAAGTGCTAGACAAAAGAATATGTATACATTAAGGAGTCTCTATCTCAAATGTATAACAACAAAAACCAATCTAATGTAGTTAGACAAAAGTCAGGTAATGATGATCCCAGATCAGGAGTCAAGCAGAAGCACCTGTAACATCTCGGCCTAACCCGAGTATTATTTAATAAGAAAATAATAAACGGATCAGTCTAGTTATAAATATTAGATAAAATGAGATGGAATAAGAGACATGTCAAAACGTATGATAACAATAATGCCATACTATGAAAAGTATAGATTTAAAATCAGCAAAATCATACAATACCTCAGTTATCTCAAAAGCACCAAAAAGGAAGTCATATTCTTCACCATATTCACCAAACCACAAATATTGATAAATATATCAATGCCAATCGGAAAAGTTAATGAAAAATAAATTCACCAATGCACAAATATTGATAAAGCTTATCAATGTAAATCACGAAAATTGGCGAAACACAAATTCTAGAAATCATCAATAGAAATCCAGAAATCACAAAAGGGGGAGGTCTATCATAAAACGGGAGCATAAAAACTCACCAACACGTGTATCACAAAACGAAACGTTGTTCCATGGTTGCTAACCATCAAATTTTGAGTCGAAGCTCCACAAAACGGTCCGAAGACCATGGATCGCTACACCACAAAATTGAGCCGAAGCTCCACAGAAACGGGTTTTAGTCTCCCTCGCAGACAAAGAGACGTCGCACATTGCTAGTCTAAATCACAAAATGATCATCATTCATCAAGAATTGTCAATTACACTAAGCTGGTAAGTAGATGAGTTTAGCTTCATGTCCCATAACCACTGGCTTGACTTATATTTACGAACAAGCTGTAAGTCTCCACTCGAAAGTTGTCACAAGAGGTTCAATCGAACGAGTCTAAGAATTAACCGACAAAATAAACGCAAGCGTTTCATACCACTTGTTTTACTAAGCCGTTTAATTAGATTTCTCAAACGAATGAGAAAAATGTTTGTATATACTAATAGGTAGGAAAAACCGTTTTATAAAGAGCTTTGTATTATTAAAAATAGAGTTGAAATCATCTTTGTAAAAGAGTTTGAATATTTACTACTAGTATAGAAACCTTTGTGTTCTAAAGTGACAAACCATAAAATTGAATGTAAAAACAATCAGTCACCAAAATTTCACGTTCAAAGACGTGAATTATATCCAAAGAAATCGATACCAAATCCATCAAAATGGATATACCCAAAAATTCCAAAATAGAAGTCATCAAAGTCGATAATAAATGATAACAACAAATCGGAAAATCGCGAATCAATAAAAATTGAAATTCCTAGCAAAATAGGCAACTTGGACTGAAACAAGCAGGTCAGTCGACTGGACACTGAGTTCAGTCGACTGAACTCAGCGCCTGAAAAACTCTCGGGCTCCAGGTCAGTCGACTGAACTCAGAGAGCCAGTCGACTGGAACCTGTTTTCCAGTATTTTCAGCATAGCAAAATGAAGAGGAAACTCTCCACAATTTGCGATCGGACGAGCACGGGCCCTAGGGGTTTATGCCAATCGACAACCCAGCCCTATAGGCTCCTTGGTACACCACCAAAAGCATGATCAAGCATCAAAGCTATGATTTTTAAAGATTTAACTTCAAAACACCAAAAATTTAAACATCCATAAAACCAATTCAAACCAGAAGAAATGAACATCAATAAGTGTTAGGAATTCATACCTAACAACAACGATAGATATAGACATAGATGTCAGATAGAAATCTCACCTTTTACTCAAAAATAAGGAGGAAGAAGCTTGAAAACAAAGGATGATCAACCACTCTTCAATCTCAACTCTAAAAGCTCCAATCTAATATCATAAGAAAATAATTTCCCAAATTAGGTTGTAGGGAATTTTTCAAATTGAAGAGAGGTTGAGATGGAGAAGAAGGAGGAGATACTTACCTAAGCTTCTCTTTGAATTTGGAGCTAAAACTTGGATTTTCTAAAGAAACTAGGGCTTAGGATTTTAATTTCCCATCTCCATCACCATTTTTGCTAAAGCTTGAGTTGTAGGAAATTACGAAGGAATGAAGAGGAGAGGTGGTGGAGTTAGGATATAAGATGAGTTAGGTTAGTGGGTTGAACCCTAAGTCCAAACCCAAACCCTAAGTGAAAAGGTCAAAATTTTAGCTAGTTCCAAACATACAAATGTTTATACTCAAAAAGGTCGCAAACACCATTTTGAACTCAATGGAAGTGGTATCGAGTCCTAATTCGGTTGTTTGCAAAAAGTAACCTTTCAGACTTAAATCTAAGTGACGATGCTATATTTAAATAAAATATTTAAATATACAAATCATTAAAAATGCGGGTTGTTACAGACTCCCCTCCTTAAAGAAATTGCAACCTCGCAATACTTAAGAAGAAAATATAAAAAGTAACAACCATAAAAGCATATCAACACAAAAGAAATTTGAATTAAGAAGTTCACCTTAAGGAGCACGAGAAAGTAAATCCGGATGTGTTTGCTCGATGAATTCTCTAGATTTTTAAGAACAATCCTTAGGATTTGAGGACCATTGAACCTTCACAAGAAGGACATCTATATTTCAAAGGCGTTTTACCTCCGATGCAATGGTACGAATAAGATGCTGCTCATAAGTCAAATTAGGCGACTTCAATTTCTTCCACGACACATGGCTCAAGAATAGAATCAGAATCCCTAAGGCATTTCTGTAGTTGGGAAACGTGAAACACGTCATGAGTAGCAGAAAACTGAGCCGGTTATAAAAGGCGATAAGCCACGAAACCAATACATTCGGTGATGGGAAATGGACCAATATATCGAGGTGCTAATTTTCCCGATCGACTGAAATGCACAACGCCCTTCATAGATAAAACACGAATAAACACAAAATCTCCCACAGAAAATTCTAATTTCCTTCTTCGGTTATCGGCATAGGATTTTTGCCTACTTTGAGCTTCTTTCATCATATGGCGGATAAGGTCAATCTTTTCTGTGTAATCACAAATAAAGTCTGGACCTAAAACCAGCTTCTCACTGGCCTCAAGCTAACAAGAAGGAGATCGGCATGGCCTTCCATAGAGTGCCTCAAAAGGTGCCATACAAATACTAGATTAGAAGCTATTATTACAGGAAAACTCAACAAGAGAAATATGATCTTTCCAACTTCAACCAAAATCAAGAACACATGCATGAAGAAGATCTTCAAAAGTTTGATTCACACGCTCGGTTTGTCCATCGAACCGAGGGTGATAAGTGGTGCTAAAATTAAGCTTCATTCCCAACGCTTTCTGAAGACTCTTCCAAAATCCACTAGCAAACAATGGATCACGATCACTAACAATAGAAGTAGGGACTCCATACAATTTAACCATTTCTTTAATAAAGAGTTTGGCCAAAAGAGGTACGGTCCGATTGGACCGAACGGGAACAAAATGGGCGGATTTTGCAAGTCTATCCACTATCAACCATAGGCTATCATGACCCGCACGATAATGGGGAAGACCGTTAAAATCCATGGAAATTTGGTCCCACTTCCAAATTGGAATGTCCAAAGGTTGCAATAACCCGCCGGGCCTTTGATGCTCAGCCTTTACGAGTTGACAAGTCATGCAACGCTTAACAAAGTTTGCAATATCTGATTTCATTCCATCCCAATAATAAAGTCGCTACATATCCGCGTACATTTTACTACTACCGGGATGAATGGTAAATTTAGAACGATAAGAATCTTCTAAAATGTCTTTATGAAGATCACTACCGGGATTTCCATAACACTCTCCGGTCTCTTTCAATTTTGAATCGCTTCAATCTTTGAAGGATCAACGGAAATTCCGGATTCAGAAATGATATGACCAAGAAATTTCACACGAGATTGCCAGAAGTGGCACTTAGAAAATTTTACTTTCAATTGATTGCTCGTAAGAGTTTCCAACACAATCCGAAGATGCTTTTCATGCTCCTCATCGGTTTTAGAATAAAAAAGAATATCATCTATAAAGATGAGAACAAACTGGTCGAGGAAGTCTTTGAAAACTCGATTCATAAGGTCAACGAAATAAGCTGGAGCATTCGTTAAACCAAATGGCATAACAAGCCATTCATAAGATCCATAACGAGTACGGAACGACGTCAAAGGAATACTATCCTCTGCAATACAAAGCTGATGAAATCCGATTGCTAAGTCTAACTGTGAAAAGACTCTAGCACCACTAATTTGATCAAATAGATCATCAATCCGAGGTAATGGATACTTATTCTTGATAATAAGGTCATTAAGCTTGCGGTAGTCAACGCAAAGCGTAAGTTTACCATCGGATTTCTTCACAAAAATAGTCGAAGCTCCCCAAGGAGAGGAACTAGAACGAATAAACTGCTTCGTCTCCAATTCGGATAATTTCCTACGCATCTCCTCATTTTCTTTATTGGACATACGATAAGGAGGACGGGTGATAGGTAGAGCTCCAGGGATTAGATTGATTCTGAACTCAATTGCTCGCTTAGGTGGTGATCCTAAAACAGGCTCAAATATGTCGAAAAATTCATGAACAACGTGAATAAGAGAAATGACTTCCTCCTCATCATCATTATCATCATCATGAGGATTCAAAGAATATAAATATGCTTCCAAGTTGGAATCCGAATCTTTAAGAACAATAGAAATATGCTTAACAGATTGAGCATGTCGAAGATGAATAGTCCACTCAGGACATAGAATATGGGATTCATAACGGTTAAGCCAATCCATTCCCAAAATCATTCCGAAGCCTAAGTAATGCATGACATGCAAATCGGCTCGGAAAGAAAAATCACATAAAATAATCTTGACATCTTTACAAAGGAAACTGAGTGTTGCAGATCTACCAATCTGATTCGAAATTCTCAAAGAAGTCATTAAAGCCATAACACTCAAAGAAAAAGTATCAAAAAGCTCTTTTGATGTAAAAGAATGAGATGAACCCGTATCAAAAAGAACTCGAATAGGATGATCACGAAACATAATAATGCCATCAAGGATAGAATGAGAAATACCTTGACCACGAGAAGTGTTACCACGGGCTTACACCACATTTAGCTTTCCCTCATTCTTGCTTTGAAGTTTGGGAAATGCAGATATATAATGACCCGAGCTTTTGCAATAGCGACAAGCAAGGGGCTTTGAACACTTATTTGCATAATGGTCCTTAGAACCATAATTATAGCATTACCCACAACTAGAGGTAGAAGTCTTTGCTATCAGAGTTGTTTGTTTCCCTTTCTTATTGGGATAAGGGCCTTTGAACTTATTAGGCCTTTTCTTGTTGTTGTTGAAGCTCGGTTTGGTACCCACAACTTCAACGTCACTCTTTTTATCTGCCTTTTCAAGTCGAAGAGCGATATCAACAAGTTGATCAAAAGAAACTTCTAGTTTCAAAAATAAGGCTTTTCGAGATTCTTATTCAATCCATAAACAAATCTCTGAATTTTCGTCAATGGGGTATTAATGTACTCGACCCCATATTTAGAGAGGGATTCAAAAGATGCGACATAATCTGCCACAGAAGATTCACCTTGAACAAGGTCAATAAAACTTCGGGCCAAAGTTACTTTTTCAGCTTCCGGCACAATCTTTGATTCGAATCTTTCTCGGAGTTGCTCCCATGTAAAATCTGCTTCAATAATTTCAAAAATAAGAAGCCCATACCAATCTAATGCTCTTTCTTAGAGCATGCTAGAAGCCACTTGGACTCGATGAAGGTCAATAAGATTCATGCGAGAAAAGATGCGATCGCATGTTTTAAGCCAAGCTTGGACTTCGATAACGCCCTCGGAACCCCTGAACGACTTTCCACCCAAATTGGTATAATCATTGCATAGGCGTGCAAATCCGGATTTTGGGTGAATAGGCTCTAGAATGGATCCGACAGCTTGAGCATTCTTTACAAGATCAAGAAGTTGTTGAGCTGACATAAATACTCCATCTTGAGGGTAGCACTTGATTGACCGGCACTGGGACGGCCTAGTCTAACTATTTCTCTTCTTTAAGAAAGAAAGAAGAAGAAAAAAGTTAATCTCAGAATGAATATCAAACAATCATGATTGATAAAATAAGGCATCACAAAGAAAATAGGATAGGATGGGTCCAATGACTTGAATAAAATCCTAGGGCACGAATCCTAAGAAGAACTTAGGACAATGATGCTTGCTAGATTATTCTACATTGTTCCGAAGTTTGGCTCTGATACCAAGCTGTGTCGCTCCATCTCTATACTCACGCTAGTCAAGGACATTACGGAGTAATGCCGTCAACTAGCACGAAGAATAAGGCTGTTGAGGAGCGACCATCCATGTAATTGCTTTGTGCGAGCACCGATATGTCAGATAGTATAACATGCATTTCATTTCAAGAGGAAATCCGACATGCTGATACAAACTCAAAGCTACTACACAATGGCTATGATATCTTCGGAAACAAATATAGAAATAAACATAACACAAATCAGTCACAGATATCCATATCACAAAGGCGGAAATAGATATGAATAATAGATATGTATATAACACATGAAAGTGTACATCAAAGTAGTGGTTAAAAAGATCCACAACAACACAAAAGAGTGGATACAAGTGCTTGACAAAAGAATATGTATACATTAAGGAGTCTCTATCTCAAATGTATACAACAAAAACTACCAATCTAATGTAGTTAGACAAAAGTCAGGTAATGATGATCCCAGATCAGGAGTCAAGCAGAAGCACCTGTAACATCTCAGCCTGACCCAAGCATTATTTAATAAGAAAATAATAAAAGGATCAGTCTAGCTATAAATATCAGATAAAATGAGATGGAATACGACATATGTCAAAACGTATGACAACAATAATGCCATACTATGAAAAGTATACATTTAAAATCAGCAAAATCATACAATACCTCAGTTATCTCAAAAGCACCAAAAAGGAAGACATATTCTTCACCATATTCACCAAACCACAAATATTGATAAATATATCAATGTCATTCGAAAAAGTTAGTGAAACACAAATTCAACAATGCACAAATATTGATAAATCTTATCAATGTAAATCACGAAAATTGGCGAAACACAAATTCTAGAAATCATCAATAGAAATCCAGAAATCACAAAAGGGGAGGCTATCACAAAACGGGAGCATGAAAACTCACCAACACGTATATCACAAAACGAAACGTTATTACATGGTTGCTAACCATCAAATTTTGAGCCGAACCTCCACAAAAGGGTCCGAAGACCATGGGTCGCTACCCCACAAAATTGAGCCGAAGCTCCACAGAAACGGGGTTTAGTCTCCCTCGCAGACAAAGAGACATCGCACATTGCTAGTCTAAATCACAAAATGATCATCATCGATCATCAAGAAGTGTCAATTACACTAAGCTCGTAAATAGTTGAGTTTAGCATCATGTCCCATAACCACTGGCTTGACTTAAATATTTATGAACAAAATGTAAGTCTCCACTCGAAAGTTGTAGCAAGAGTTTCAATCGAACGAGTCTAAGAATTAACCGATAAAATAAACGCAAGCGTTTCATACCACTTGTTTTACTAAGCCGTTTAATTAGATTTCTCAAACGAATGAGGAAAAGGTTTGTATATACTAATAGGTAGGAAAAACCATTTTATAAAGAGCTTTGTATTATTAAAAATAGAGTTGAAATCATCTTTGTAAAAGAGTTTGAATATTTACTACTAGTATAGAAACCTTTACATTTTGAAGTGACAAACCATAAAAATGATTATAAAAACAATCAATCACCAAAATTTCACGTTCAAAGACGTGAATTATATCTAAAGAAATCGATATCAAATCCATCAAAATGGATATACCCAAAAATTCCAAAATAGAAGTCATCAAAGTCGATAATAAATGATAACAATCAATCGAAAAATCGCGAATCGATAAAAATTGGAATTCCTAGCAAAATAGGCAAATTGAACTGAAACAAGTAGGTCAGTCGACTGAACACTGAGTTCAGTCGACTGGACTCAGGGCCTAAAAAACTCTCGGGCACCAGGTCAGTAGACTGAACTCAGAGAGCCAGTCGACTGGAACCTATTTTCCAGTATTTTCAGCATAGCAAAATGAAGAGGAAACTCTCCACAATTTGCGATCGGACGAGCACGGCTGCTGGAGGTTTATGTCAATCGACAAACCAGCCCTATAGGCTCCTCGGTACGCCACCAAAAGCATGATCAAGCATCAAAGCTATGATTTTTAAAGATTTAACTTCAAAACACCAAAAATTGGAACATCCATAATACCAATTCAAACCAAAAGCAAATGAACATCAATAAGTGTTAGGAATCCATACCTAACAACGAAGATAGATATAGACATAGACGTGAGATAGAAATATCACCTTTTACTCAAAAACAAGGAAGAAGAAGCTTGAAAACAAAGGATGATCAGCCACTCTTCAATCTCAACTCTAAAAGCTCCAATCTAAGATCATAAGCAAATAATTTCCCAAATTAGGTTATAGGGAATTTCTGAAATTGGAGAGAGATTGAGATGGAGAAGAAGGAGGAGATACTTACTTAAGCTTATCTTTGAATTTGGAGCTAAAAATTGGATTTGCTAAAGAAACTAGGGCTTAGGATTTTAATTTCCCATCTCCATCACCATTTTTGCTAAAGCTTGAGTTGTAGGAAATTATGAAGGAACGAAGAGGAGATCTGGTGGAGTTAGGATATAAGATGAGTTTGGTTGGTGGGTTGAACCCCAAGTCGAAACCCAAAGCCCTAAGTGAAAATGTCAAAATTTTAGCTAGCTCCATACATATAAATGTTTAGATTCAAAAAGGTTGCAAACGCCATTTTGAACTCAATGGAAGTGGTATCGAGTCCTAATTCGGCTGTTTGCAAAAAGTAACCTTTCGGACTTAAATCTGACTAACGATGCTATATTTAAATAAAATATTTAAATATACAAATCGTTAAATATGCGGGTTGTTACATTTAATATTATTGAGCTCATTGCATGAAAGTTAGGAAATTCTAATAGCCGCGTTGAACAGTTCAAATTCTAGTGGTGTTGTTTCCATGAAGACTGTGGTTAGCAGCCTTCTTAATAAGAAGATGCGGATGATAAATTCATCGGAAGGAAAGGCCACTGAAAAAAAGAAAACTACAAATCCATTGGTAGAGGTCCACTTTGCAAAGAGAGAAAGATGCTCATTCAAACCAAATACGAATGGAGACTTCATTTGCTATTAATGTGTAAAACCAAGCCATCAGTTGAAATTTTACAATAAATTAAGAGAGGATAAAGAGAGGATGAAAATTCAAGAATGAAGCAAAAACAAGCAGGAGGTAGATCGTGATGAGAAGGTAAACTTGGCATTAGCAATGATGTTCTTTGTGTTGATATGAGTATGAAAAGAGATTGGGTGCTAGATTTTGCTGCATGTTTGGGAAGAATTCACCGATTATAAGGAGGAAGCATGCGGGTGGAGTCCGCTAATAGTGGAGATTTGCAAGTTTAAGGTATGGGTGCTGTTATGTTGAAGATGAATACTGGAAGGTTGATGACGCTTACAGGGGTTAGGTATTTCCTAGAAATTAAAAGAAATCTTGTCTCTATTGGACAGGAGGAGCTTCTGTTGTGTAACTATGGTCGGACTAAACTCCCCATCTCCAGTACATGGCGTACACATATGAGTTGGCATATACTTTGTTGTAATAAAAGGAATTCCCAATGTTACGTGTCCACCAACCTATATGTATACACCACTTCTCCATGTTATTTAGCGATGTGGGATTTTTTTCCAGTCCGAACCGTGTTTCTCCAATAAACATGCGAGACAACCCTAATAATTCCTATAAACCAAACTAATATAGAACGAAATATAATATTACATACCCAGTAGCATGCCATGAAAGATGGAAGAGGAAATTCTACTGCTACAACCAAAGTTAAAAGAAATCTAAACCAGTAAAACGAGCAAATTTTTTTATTTGGATTTAAAAGAGAGCAAAACGTTTGCTATGATAGTATTGAGAAGCAGCAGAGGAGAAAACACAAGGAAAAAAAAAGACATGAAAGTGGAAGACACGTTTGAGTAGATGAAATTAGAAATGGAAGATAATTAAAAGAAAGAAGATTGAAAAACGAAGACGATAGATATTTATGCGAAATGAAACGTCATGCTGTTATGGGCATTGCCATATAATAAAATTTTATTTGTAAGTTTGAAATGGTGTATAATTGTTAAGAGTTTTGTGAAAATTTTCCACCACACCAAGCAGAAAAGAGATTCTGAATAGATAATGAAGCTGGCATTTGCCCTTCCCCGGTTTAAATGCACCACGTAGAACCGATAGATCTATATTGTATATACTATAAGTTACTGCCGATAGATATTAATGTCCATGTCACGTCACCACTAGCCCATCATACAATTTTAATCATGTTAAAAAGGGTTGGTTTCTGCTTGAATCTTGCCGGGTTCCTAAAATAAATAAATAAATATAATAAAATAGGCTGCCACCAGTTGGTTGTCACCATCGCAAACACGATGTTTTAAAATAGAGGCTCAAAGAAAAGAGGAAGTTACGTACTCACGCATTACTTCGGTACCACCTTCTGTTGTTTCGGAATCTGTTCCAAGCTTACGTACATCCATCAATTTCAAAGTTAAATTAATATCGATGTTCGCAACCTTTTACTTTTCACTCTAATTTTTTACGTGCTTCTTTGTTTACAAACAGGGAAATCTTTTGTAGAAAAAAATAGAAAATTAATACTTAGCACTTGTTTAAAAATATAGTATATCTTCGAGTTGGTTACCAAAATTTGTTTGAAAGACAAGTAAAATATCCGTGTAGGTTTTTAAAAAGTTTTCCCATATGTTAGCGTCGGCTTAAAATTTAACTTGGGTGAGATTTTACGTCCACTCGAAGTTGACGCAGATAACAAGGCAACAAAATCAATATGATAAAGGTATTTTTGCATTATTCTTGCAGTAACTACTGTCTGCAAGCTAAGGATGTGTGTTTATATTATATGTATATATTTTATTATGACAATGAAGTGTAAATAAAGGCCAAACTATTGATAATTCTTCCTTCTGCTGATCTGGAAAAATATTCGAGGGCACTAGTTAAGATATATATTAATAATGGCAAGAATGCTTCTGCGTTCCATGTTGACGTTTGATACCATTTTGTAAAGTACGTATGCTTTTGACTACACAGATTAGATTGCTGCTCATTTGGATTGTCCAAAATATAGATTCATTCCGTTTATAAATGTTTAAATATAACAATGAAGTAGTTTAAATAATATGAGTGCGGTTGGTCTGTCAGTGGATTACATTCACATGCCAATTAAGTTGGTAAAAAGCATCGATAACTTTTTTCTTTTTTCGCTTTTAATTGATGCAACATCTAAATACATACTGATAAAGCATCCCCAAGTCGGTCGCTGGTGCCAAGTTCTCCAATTTCACACCCGTAGTGTACCAATGGACACAAAAAAGGCCGAGTTATAAATGCCATGTAACTAAGGAGCAATTAATCCCACGTCCGTGTATGGTTTTAAAATTAATCGCGAGCAAATAACCCCACGTCCGTGTATGGTTTTAAAATTAATCGCGAGCAAATAATCCCACGTCCGTGTATGGTTTTAAAATTAATCGCAGCTGCTACTTTATCTGATATTACAAATATTATAAATACCGGATAAACTGGTATAGAATAATCGGCTATTCTTTCTCCGCTCTTCATTTTGCCGAACCCATTTTTCAATTCGAAAAGCCCCTCTAACACAATCATTTTTAGCCTATTTTATACCGTATTTTGCAAAGTAATTGTCCAAAAATGATAAGAATATTAAATGCAATTCACGGTAGCGGTAATTCTTCCCAAAATATTGATGGTAGCAGAGATGATGGCTGTTAAGTTCCTAGCTCTAGTTTTTCGAGAAGACACAGAAGCGATGGAACAACGGTACCTCGAAGGCGGCGTATGGAAGTTGTTTTGAAGACTCTACCTTGGCTAAGAATAACAAACTTAGGACCGGTGAAGGAGTTGATTCATTTTCTTGTTTTGTCCGATGAACAAGTACAAATTTCTACCCACCTCAACATTATTGTAAGTAAAATTTTAAATTCAAACACATGATAATGATCGCCATCAATTATTATAAATTCTTTACGTATTCAAAAATATGGTATATAGTGTATGGTTTTATACTAATTGTATGGTTCTATTTTTAGGTTTGGTAAAATGTTGACATTTTAGTTTACAAATTGTATAGTTATGCGTTAGTTACAAAATTAACAACAAAATAAATTTCTCAATATGTAAGTAAAGGGAAAACTTAGGGGTCTCTTGCATCCGTTTTCATCTATATCGAGAGATAATAGCAGTCGACGTTGATTGATGTATTAGCGGAATTTTGGATGACATTGGATTTCAAGATCATTTTTTGTTATGTTTTTTAATCATGAATATTTACATGTAAAGTCGCAGTGAATTTTACTTATTCCTACATATTCCTTGTGATAGACATTCAGTTGACTTTAAATTATGATGCGCAATTGTGTGGTGTATTAACTTTTTTTGATGGAAGATCACTCATACATTTTACTTCATTTTTGGAGAAATGGACATTAGTCCTTTAGATTTTTGTTATGCTTACCGGTATTTCCGTTGGATTACCCCTCTGTTTACCATACAATAAAAAATTGCAAAGACACGATAATATACTACATGTTTTACCTAGTATTCCCATTCCATTATACTTATTGTAACACGTCGTAATTTTAGCACTGTTTAATTTAAAGTGAATAAATTAATAAATAATAACGCTGAAAAATAGAATTTTCACAAATATTGGAATTTGACTATGAAACTTGCACCATTGTGTTCTCGGTGATTTTCAATCAATTTTCATATATAAATTTTTCCGATCGAAGTTCAAACAAAAAAATTATTAACGTTTGAAATTTTAAAGTAGAAATAATTATATATATAATAAAGGAAAAAAATGATTTAATCTACATTAGTTACAAATGGTTAAGTTAATAGTAGCTTAGACGTTAAGAAAAATTAACGTTCAAACAAATCTCAGGAAATTTGTAAACAGAGAAAAAATGATAATAATATTTTAAACAAAGCAATTAATCGAACATGATAATTAAATGCCATTAAATAAGGCCGATGGTCGACTCGTAAGCCACCAAGGTCGACCGATAGCGGTCGACCATAGGGAACGAATGGTCGACCGTTGTCAGGAAAATTTTGAGAGTAGACCGTGGCCTAAACGGTCCGGATTTAAACGGTTTAATCGCATGACTTACATTGATTTGAACCCTATAAATATAAACCCAGGCCCTCATTTTCAATCTCATATTTTCTAATGGACGCGGAAGCTCTGCTATTTTCTCTTCTCCTCGAAATTTCTGAATTCTTAAATATGCTCTAGTTTAGATATATATACGATTGGACGATTGTACAAGAAGATAGAGAAAAGAGAATAGGGCCAAACCAAACCGCCAAAGCCGAGATACACTGTAAAACCGAATTTAATTAATAAGTCAATCCAAATCTCCCTTTCCTAATGTAAATTTCTAATACATCTATATATGCTTGTGACATATATCAGAATAGGATGAAAAAAAGAAGTCAAAATGGAATAACAATGATTAGTTTTACAGATTTGGAAGGCTAAAAAAGAGGTAAGTGGAAAAATTATATATTTTGTAGTAAGATTAGGTTTATATCGTCACGATCTATTTATATATGCCTATGTATAATCGATTTGGATATTTAACTGCAAATGTGTAATGATTAAATCTCGATTTCGATAATTTATTTTATACAAGTAATGAATTAGTGCGTATATAAGATTTGATAATGAATTACATACGCATAATAATTATGAAATAAATTAATTGATTATGGAATAGTTGATCTGATTGGAAAGCTTGCCAGCATATACTTTACCCGTTACTTGTTATAAATTTGTTAATAATAAATTGGTATTTGAACGAAGGACAAAAATGTTAAATAAAGAAATTTTATTAAGATTTAGGGGTTTGAGTGATATTTTAATTCTTCGAAATTTGAGATGTTGCAAGTAGATTTCTATGTATTATCGAGTTTAAAATGAATAAACGTGCGATTTTTGAAATAATAAGGAATAGGCATAAGAAGAAGGAGATACATATAATATGGATATTCACCGTGTTTTGTAATTAATATAAAAGTTAAGGGAAAATAACTGCGTGTAATACGTCAAAAGTGGTAAAATTTGAGAAGTAGAAATCAAATTTAATAAAACGAAAAACAGAGAAAATGTTAGAATTAGATTCATCTTCATAAGAAAAGGTAAAAGTTAAAAATTAAAATTTTCCACATAAAGTCAAACTTTGACCAAAGTTGACCAAAATTTGAAATTTGAGAAAAATCTTTATTTTATTAAATTTAGAAGAACATTTCACATCAAAACTCAAAATTATGCATTAAATTTCCAAATTTATCAATTTTAAAATAATTGTATTCAAGGTTTCAAATAAAATTTCTTTTAAAATGTATTCAAATTTGCGGGTTGTTACAAATTTACATAATTGCTTTTAGAGCATACCGCAATAACTCTCTCCCTACCATTTATATCGATTCTTAAAAAAAACCGTTAACAATTAATTTATCAAATAAAAGTAGATTTAATAATCTAATTGAGAACAAAGTTTTTGTCACGACCTGAAATCCAGCGTTCGAAAATCGGCATCAGATACTTCACTTGTATTCGACAGCCGGAGATTCAAATGTCGAACTTCAGTTCGGATGGAGCTTATAATAATATTGGATGAATATAAACAGCGGAAACAAAATGAATTGACATTGATCAACATGTAGATACAACATCAAAATATTTGATTACAACCATTATCACTAACATCAGAGTGCTACACTTGATGTAATAACAGAATAATTACAACTTCACAATGGAACGACAATAGAGTTTTCAAAAGGTTCCAATATACATCTACTTCGATAAGGTCTTCAAAACTCCAAACATTTCAAAAGGTATCTAAACCAAAGCTTTCAAAATCCGATAGCTTCCAAACCAAAAGACTTCAAAAGATTTCAAGCCAGCTCCAAAACACGAATAACTTGTTTTTAGGCTTCCCGTGTGAAAATTATGGGCATCCAGAGTTTAGGAAAGGAACAATAAATTCCAGATCAGTCATGAGACTGGTATGAGTAAACAAAAACAGTTGTTTGTATATAACAGTTTATAAAAGAAATTCGATATGCTTTTGAAAAATGAAACTACCATAAGACCTCCCACCACACACACAATGCAATCGTAGAATTGGAGGAGATTTCTTCTTATAATAGTCAAACATGCTTGATACGGGAAAATTCTTTTGACATTATTATGAGTGCATAGCGTAGAAAACCACTTCGAAAGTATAATATTAATCTTAGCCAGCATACAACCTTTATTGTATGCCTACTATAGCTACCATGTTTTATGGCAGGTTACCGCCACGCTGCATGGCAGGTTATACAACTAAAACCGTACAGGGCTTGTATTGTTTCTTGGATTTCCAACAAATGGTCAGGCTAAAGAACTTCCTATGCCAATTGGTACGCCTTTGGAGGGACGTCCTGAGAACTTAACTAGCTCTCTGCCAACACAAGGCCGGGTTACCTCTGTAACTAGGTAACTACTACACGAGTATGTCATTCCCCGGTCATTTGCGACCTTCATCCGAGGGCCCTCAACCATAAAGCAACAACCATGCAGTAGTGAATTTGCAGCAACCACATAGGTTAAGAATCTGGGCTCCATACTATGATACCACCTTTATCCAGAAGGAAATAGACATACGCTAAAGGGCGCGACCCTCATAACCTTACCGCATCTTTCCTGTTTTGGCCATTTCCGGTGGGTTAGGTCCGATGAGGTCTCGTCCACAAAGCTACGCTTTACATAAAAGCCTTGCTTTGTCAACAAATGATCAGCAACACACAATAGCACTCAGCATGCAACCCCACCAAATTGGGAGTATATCACTGATAACCTTCAATTAAATAACCTTTGAGCTCGTACGTCTCAGAGAAGGGCGTTAAGCTAAGAGAATAAATTCTCCGCCACCAATAGAAATGAATTTGAAAGAAATCTGTTTTATATCTCAAAGTGTAATATCAAACATACAACCATACAAGTATGTTCCGGGTTCGAACAGAACCGAAGGCACTTCTGAAAAAGCCCTTGCAATCCAGGCATCCGTAATCCTGATCGGATTCCCCATCACATATGGAGGTCTCCATATCGGAGCAACTCAGTGCAGAGTCATTCGATAGGTTATCCTATCGTTCTCGAAGACACCCGGTCTTCACCACCGTCTTTAAATGCTATCCATTTCGTCGTATCACTATTTGGAATGGGTTATATGACACAAAGGTCCTCTCCTAGCTAAACTGAATAGCGAGCGTCAATTTAAAACATGTGGATATATCATTCACAAAGATTCACAGGTTCAACGTGGGTATCAGATAACCAACTGGAATCCAACTACCTGTCGCATAGAAATTCAAATGTCGTTTTACGGGCTAATGGGTTTTCACATTCACACAGAAACAAAATTCATCACGGATATCACAGCTCAACACAAAGCAATTCATTATTACATAGCATCACAATCACATAACAAAGATATCAATCCAATACACAGAATTCAATAATAATCAATCATCTTCAATTAAGATGAATAAATCGTGTGGTTTAAATTAATCAACTACATAATTACTTTCATTAATTATCTTTAATCAATGATTAATTATCCTTAATTATAAATTAATTAAATCTTAATCACCTTCATTAATTAATCATTCCTTAATTAATTATCTTAACTAATCTTTAATTGTTAACTAATTAAATCTTAATTACCTTTATTAATTAATTATTCCTTAACTTAATTATTCCTTAATTTTTAATTAATTAAATCTTAATTACTTTTATTAAATAATTATTCCTTAATTAATTATCTTAATTAATTAATCCATAATTGTTAATTAATTAAATCTTAATTACTTTTATTAATTAATTATTCCTTAATTAATTATCTCAATTAATTAATCCTTAATTATTTATTTAATTAATCTTTAATGTTAAGTAATTAATTAAGTAATTATTCTTAAGTAATTATATTAACAAATCATTAATTGTTTAATAAATTAAAAGATAAATCTTTTATCTTCATTAATTACTTTGATTATCCTTTAAACCTTGTTTAATAAATCATTCTTATCCCATTAATTACTTTAAAAGGTTAAGGTAGTTTAAATAACATTATCTTAATTTTCCTTCTTAAATTACATTATTTATTTAATATAAATAACTTTATAAAATAATGTAACAAAATTAAATAAATTAAAATTTAATTACTTTGAAATATCTTACTTAAATCCTTAATCAATTCAAACTTTAATCAAAATCATCATTTTGAAAACATGGTTTAAAAAGGTTTAAAAGTTTGTATTTGTTTTAAAGTAAAATTGTTCCGTATAACTAACCCGAGGCCACTTCGAGTCTCACCCGAGAACAATTCCCATTCGCTTCGAGTTTTATCAAAAATATACCTGTGTGCCTAAATTTTTCAAACTTAATTTTTTTTCTAAGTGTTTAAGTATTAAACCCGGGCATACACACTAATTTACTCGAGCTAGGACTCAAGCCAGTATGCGAGCTTCCCGAAAGAAACTTTGAGTCATCGATGCTTCTTCCCCCAACCCAATTTCCTTATACCCATCAACACCGTGCACATGCACGGCCCTTCTGACCAATTCCGATTGAAGCTACTATCGTCGATGTATCGACAACGATCTCCACGAACACCCTGATGTCCAAAGCATTGACTAAATCACGATCGAGCAATCTACCCCCAACTGACATTAGACTTGATCATCAAAAAACCCTCTAGCCTCGCCACTTCAGGACACCAGAGGCCACGCGATCGCAGCCCAAACCGCACCGACGTCTGATGCTTCAATTCGCATTGGTGCGATCGACTCCGGTCGACAAACGACGACGCAGCACTACCCATTTCCCACCATGAGAAGATATGGGTTTAAAACCCAGATTGTCAGAATTAGATCACCACCATGATCTATAAATTCGCCTCGCATTTTTCTCGGGTTCAACCATCATCCAGCTATCCCCAGCCACAACCCCGAAGTTTAATTCTTCTTCGATCACTGTGGGTTGCCCTAAGTGTGCTTTGCATTCAACTCCAATTTTCTCGAAATTTTACAACTTAAAAATCCAGAATCTTTTACTAAAAATCATATTTCTTGAAGACAAACAGGATTATGAAATCAAATCCTAAATTTTATCAATTGAATTTTAACAAATTTTATGTTCTACTGTGTTTTTTTTTCTAGCAAAACCATTTATTTTTAATACTAAAAATATTTTTAAAATTAAGTTTGATAAATTTGTACACTTTTTTTTAACATTTCATTCTAACAATAACCGAAACAGGGATTTTGGGAATTTTGACAGGTTTTCTGAAAACCTAGAACCAGAAAACAGGGCTAAATATCCCTGTATATCAACATACACAGAGGAAATAAACTCATATACATACGAAAACAGGGCTAAATATCCCTGTATATCAACATACACAGAGGAAATAAACTCATATACATACATTTTATATACATGCAACCAACTCAAATCTACGAATTTCAAAGTTTACTCACTTGTAGCTTTAAGACAGAGGCTTGACAGATTGATTTTTTTCTGAGTTTGGCCTGGTTGTGATCTTCTGTTTCTTGATTGATTGTACCGAGTCTTTTGATCTTGAACTTGAAAATTTAATGTTGATTATTGAATTGATAATTTGCTTGCCATTTGTTTATAGACCTTGAGCTTGAATCTCTGTTTTCTTCAGATCTTTGTTTTACCGTTTGATATAATTCCAGGCTTTGAATTTTTTGCTTGAGGTTGAAGTTGAAATCCTTACTTGTTGGAAACTTGGAAAAATTTATGTTTGTTTTGATAAATTTTCTTATCTGTATTCTCAAATTTGCTTAAGTCTTGAAGGTGAATAAAAGAAATGGGAAAAAGGGGGTTTAAGATGTTATATAGTTTCTATTTTCTTTTTATAAATTTTTTTAAAAAATGAAAACAATATGATGACACTTGTAAATTTCTACCTTCATGAATTACACTTGTTAATTCATTTATTAATAATTAATATGTAACTAATCCTCCATGTGTCCTTTGTATGAGAAAAATGATATATATATATATATATATATATATATATTAAAATTGTTTTTCTTATTTTATACATGCATTTCTCTTTTATTTAAAAATATGAAATTTAAAAGAAAATATTTTGAACCAATTATACATTAAATAAATTACCCATATATATTGTTTTAAATCCAAAATATTTTACTAAAGCATTTATTTAAAATTTAAATTTAAATTCAAAGTCAAATTCAAATCTACTTATATATACACACATATGTATAATTTAAATTCAAATGATTTTAAAAACATTTATTGTTTCAAAATTTAAACTCAAATGAAATTGAAATCTTATCCATACAAATTAACACTTATTTTATTTGATTTGAAATTCTTTTCAAATAAATTCCAAATAAATTCCAAAAATTCAAATAAATTACCAATATAAATTGATACAATTTGGGATGTTATAGTTCCCCTCCTTAAGAAAATTTCATCCTCAAAATTTGAAAAAAAGATAAAGATAACAAAGAACATAAGAACACAGAAAAAGATAGAGAAATGGCTTACCAATCAAGCCGGAATATCCACTCTGCAATTAGGATAGGACTTTTACATGTTATCCTCTGTCTCCCAAGTACAATCCTTTGGGTCGCCACTCCATTGCACTTTAACCAGTTTCACAATTTTGTTCCTTAATTACTTTTCATCACGATCCACAATCTTTCTCAGTTCTCTTTTAACTGCCAGATTTGGTGTAATCTCCAAATCCTGCTGAGCAGCCTCTTCAGTGATACGGTCTGGATCGTGTACATATTTTCGGAGGTTAGAAATGTGAAACACATCATGCATGCCAGATAACCAGCTAGGCAGCTGTACTTGATATGCCAGAGGACCGATCCTCTTCAGTATAGGTAAAGGACCAATATATCATGGCGCCAACTTGTCCATCTTTCCGAACCTTAACCTACCACGCATTGGAGATACTTTTAAAAAAAGGAAATCTCTAACCTAGAATTCCAAATCTATTCTTCTGCGATCAACATAACACTTCTGACGACTTTTAGCCATTTTCAATTTCTTCCGTATAAAATCAACTTTCTCCGTAGCCTCCTTAATCATATCCGGTCCGAGGACGAGTCTATCACCTGATTCGATCCAACATGCAGGTGATCGACACGGACGACGATATAAAGCTTTGAAAAAAGCCATCTCGATACTGGCCTGATAGCTATTATTGTATGAGAATTTGACCAGATGCAAAAGGTCCTCCCAAGAACCACCAAAGTCAAGTATACAAGCACGCAACAGGTCTTCTAAGATTCGATTAATCCTTTCAGTCTGCCCATCAGATTGCGGATGATAAGCAGTGCTGAGATTCAGTTTGGTTCCCAATGCGGCGTGAAATGCCTCCTAAAATCTACTCGTGAAGATCGGATCACGATCACTCACTATACTGCTGGGCATGCTGTGGAGACGAACTATTTCTTTCACATATAATTCAGCCAAACTTGATGTTGTGCGGGTAGATTTCACTGGTATAAAGTGGGCTGTCTTAGTCAAACGGTCCACAATAACCCAAATTGCTTCATTCCTCATTCGAGTACGTGGCAACCCATCAATGAAATCCATCAATACTTGATCCTATTTCCACTTGGGTACTTTCAAAGGCTGGAGTAAACTCGCCATCTTCTTCTGATCACTTTTAATTTGTTGACAAGTAGTACAACGACTCAAATATATAGATATATCCCTCTTTTAATTGTCTTCCACCAGAAAGTTCTTTTGATATCTCAATACATCTTATTAACTCCTAGATGGATACTGAGTTTAGACTTGTGACGTTCATCTACAACTTCACGTTTCAGATCAGGGATATCAGGAACACATCTTTCCTTTTAGTCTTACAATTCCATTACTATCGATTCCAAAACTGGAATCCTCACCTCGCCATATTCTTCTACAAATTTCTCAAAGAAACTTGTCTTTTGTCTGCTTACTGGCGATGTTTTCAAGGAGGGTGGGAGTGACAACAAGATATGTAAGAACGGCATGTCTCCTACTTAAAGCATCAGCAACTACATTGGCTTTTTCGGGCGTATATTGAATATCTAGGTCATCGAATGCCAGAAATTCCAACTAACGTTGTTGTCGTAGATTTAAATCTTTCTGGTAAAGAGATATTTCAGAGATTTGTGGTCGGTGAATAATTCGAATTTTACACCTGAAGAAAGAGAGTTCATTAAGTGTATTTATTAAGTTAAGTTAAACTTCTTAAATTGTTAGGAAAGCTGGAAGGATTTTTTACCCAAAATATAGTGTCGCTGGATTTTCAAAGCGAAAATAACAGCTAAGAGTTTCAGATCATGGATTGGGAAAATTTTCTCATGTGGATGTAATTGTCTACTCGCATAGGCAATTACCTTCCCATTCTGTATTAGTACCGCACCCAAACCATCACCACAAGCATTAATATAGACAGATAAACCCCGGTTCCCGTTAATGATAGTGAGAACGGGAGTGGTAGTTAATCTCCTTTTCAACTCCTGGAAAGCTTCATCACATTTCAGAGTCCAATCGAATTTAGCATTCTTCATCATTAGCTTAGTCAATGGACTGACCAACTTGGAAAAATCTTGGACAAACTTTCTATAATATCCCACCAATCCCAGAAAACTTCGAACTTCTTTTGGAGTAGTGGGTTTCCTTCAGTCAAGAATAGTGGAAATCTTGTCTAGGTCAACAGAGATCCCTTCTTCATCAACAATGTGCCCGAGAAATTTAACTTCTTTGATCCAAAAATGGCATTTGAAAATTTTAGCGAATAGAATATTCTTCCTCAATATCTCCAAAACAATTCTAAGATGCTCGGCGTGCTCCTCTTTGGTTTTGGAGTAGACCAGAATATCGTCAATAAACACAATAAAAAATTTATTTAACACCTCTCGGAACACATGGGTCATTAAATCTACGAAGTATGCTGGAGCATTGGTTAGTCCGAAAGGCATGACTAACCATTCATAGAAAATGTCTAGACCCCTGAAGGCAGTTAAATGAACACAATCTTTGGCAATTCGTAGTTGATGGAATCCCTGGGCCAGATCCATCTTCGAAAAGTAACGAGCGCCATGAAGTTGATCGAATAGATCGTCGATCCTAGGTAAAGGAAACTTGTTTTTGAAAATTTGTTTATTGAGATCGTGGTAGTCTACACACAATCTCAAGGATCCGTCAGATTTAGCCACAAATACCACAGCGAACCTCATTCAGAAACATTAGGACGTATCAACCCTTTTTCTATCATATCACCGGTTAGTTTGACTAGTTCGATTCTTTCCCTGGGTGCCATCCTGCGATTTGCATGAACGACAGGACGAGCATTAGGTACTAAGTCAATTCTGAATTCTATTTCTCTGCGTGGAGGTAAGGATTTTACTTCTTCGAACACATCTAGAAATTCCCGGACAATGGGTATGGACTCCAGACTAGGTTCGGGATATCCCAAGATACACGTCAACTCATCTCTTTTAGGACTCGGATCCTCACAAGAAATCTCAATGAAATCTCCAAATTTGGCTTTGATCAAAATCAATCGATTGTTACAATCTAATTTGGCTTCGTATTTTGTTAGCCAATCCATTCCGAGTGAGATTTCAAACTCATTAAAATCAAGGACAAAGAGACCGATAGAGAATTGGTACAAGAGTATGAGATAGGAACGTCTCTACATCGTAGAAAAAGGTTCGCGGGCCCACCAACTGGATTCTTTACGCAAATAGGCTCATCGACAAATTCAGATTCAAGACTTAATTCATTTACGACTTGTTGAGAGATAAAACTATGTGTAGCGCCCGTATCAAACAAAACTCTAATAATTCTATCATAAATAGTAAGGTTACCTTCCAGAACTCCTTTCCCTTTATTTTCTTTGGAGGATGCAGGTTTATCTTTGACTGTGTACACCTTTGCTGTCTGAGCTTGCTTCATTGTTGGGCAGTCTTTAACTTCGCGTCTAGGTTTCTGACAATAATAGCATTTCCTAGGTTTTGCTTGTACAGATTGATTTACTTGTTTCTTAGGCTTTATACATCTGCTCAAGTAATGGCCCTTTTCTAAGCAATTAAAACAAGTAACACCTTTTTCCTTATCCTCTTGATTATTCTTCTTCTTCTCCTTTCCCTGCCATGGTTTCTTGCCTCTGAACTTTCTTTTTTTCCAATTTGGATTGCTTGTATTTCCTTTTTCCTCCGGGTCTTCTTGCATATCCAGTGTAGCATATCTGTACCCCATATAGATCGGATCTGAAAAAGATTCTTTGATGTGTGCTGTCATCCTTTCATGGAATTTCTTATTCGTTCCATGAATGAATCTTTTATTTTTCTTTAGAGGCGTGTTCGCCAATTCAGGACCGAAACTGGATAATTCGTTGAATTTGTTTAAGTAATCCTCAAATGACAAACTCCCTTACTTTAAGTCCATAAGTTCCTGGTATATTCGGGAAATGCCAGCCGACGACATATAGTGCTTCTCAAACACTCCCTTAAATCGACTCCAAGTAAACTCTTCTTCTGGTTCATCTACAGTAACTGTCTCCCACCAAGCAAGAGCTTCTTCTTAGAGTTGCCAAGAAGCTATTAGCCGCATTTGATCGTCTTCCAACTTTAGCCCTTAAATTTTTTTTCACATGACCTGATCCTGGCTTGGGCTTCAACAATAGACTCCTTGTCGGTAAACGGCTTGCTACTAAGTCTCGAGAAGCTTTTATATAGATCAGTCTGATTCGGCTGAGTTTTAGTAGATAAAGCTGTTTCTACTGCTGCGGGGACTTGACCAGTTGAAGTGGCGTTTCCCCAACCCCTAGCTCTTCCTCTTCGCCCGCTTATTCTTACTATTTGTAATTAGCAAGAAAATTTGATTTAGGTATACAGATAAGATATCTTAGTAAATATCAACAGTTTAAAGAAATAGACCAAGAAATTTAGGGTTTTGGTCTCTCAGTTTATACTCATTCTAGGGTATGCTTCACGCTATCTCTAATGAGCCACCTAATGTGTTATACTCCGTAGCTAAAAGTTCTTACTCAACCTTTAGCTCTGATACCACTTGTCACGACCTGAAATCCAGTGTTTGAAAATCGACATCAAATACTTCACTTGTATTCGACTGTCGAAGATTCAAACGTCGAACTTCAGTTCGGATGGAGCTTATAACAACATTAGATGAATATAAACAACGGAAACAATATGAATTGACATTGATCAACATGCAGATACAACATTACAATATTTGATTACAAGAATTATCACTAACATCAGAGTGCTACACTTGATATAACAACGGAATAATGACAACTTCACAACGGAACGACAATAGAGTCTTCAAAAGGTTCCAACATACATCTACTTCGATAAGGTCTTCAAAACTCCAAACACTTCAAAAGGTATCCAAACCAAAGCTTTGAAAATCTGATAGCATCCAAACCAAAAGACTTCAAAAGATTCCATGCCAGCTCCAAAACAAGGATAACATCTTTCTAGGCTGCCCATGAAAATTATGGGCACCCAGAATTTAGGAAAGGAACAATAAACTCCGGGTCAGTCATGGGACTGGTATGAGCAAACAAAAATAGTTGTTTGTATAAAACAGATTATAAAAGAAATTAGATATGCTTTTGGAAAATGAAACTACCATAAACCTCCCGCCACACACACACAATCCAATCACCGAATTGGAGGAGATTTCTTCTTATGATAGTTAAACATGCTTGATATGAGAACATTCTTTTGATATTATTATTAGTGCATAGTGTGGAAAACCATTTCGAAAGTATAATATTAATCTTAGCCAGCATACAACCTTTATTGTATGCCTACTATAGCTACCATGTTTTATGGCAGGTTACCGCCACGCTGCATGGCAGATTATACAACCAAAACCATACATGGCTCGTATTGTTTCGTTGGATTTCCAACAAATGGTCAGGCTAAAGAACTTCCTATGCCACATGGGTACGCCTTTGGAGGGACGTCTCGAGAACTTAACCAACTCTCTGCCAACACAAGGCCGGGTTACCTCTATAACTAGGTAATAACTACACGAGTATGCCATTCTCCAGTCGTTTGCGACCTTTATTCGAGGGACCTCAACCACAAAGAAACAACCACACAGTAGTGAATTTGCAGCAACCACATAGGTTAAGCATCTGGGCTCCATACCATGATACCACCTTTTTTCAGAAGGAAATAGACATACCCTAAAGGGCGCGACCATCAAAACCTTGCTGCATCTTTCCTGTTTCGACCATTTCTGGGGGGTTAGGTCCGATGAAGTCTCGTCCACAAAGCTACGCTTTACACAAAAGCCTTGCTTTGATCAACAAATGATCGACAAATGATCAGCAACACATAGCAGCACTCAGCATGCCACACTACCAATTTGGGAGTATATCACTGACAACCTTCAAATACATAACCTCTGAGCTCGTACGTCTCAAAGAAAGGTGCTAAGCTAAGAGAATAAATTCTCCGCCAACAACATAAATGTATTTGAAAGAAATCTTCTTTATATCTCAAAGTGTAACATCAGACCTACAACCATACAAGTCTGTTCCGGGTACGAACAGAACCGAAGGCACTTCCGAAGAAGTCTTTGCAATCCGGTCATCCACAATCCCGATCGGATTCCCCATCACACATGGAGATCTCTATACCGAAGCACCTCAGTGCAGAGTCATTCGATAGGTTATCCTATCATTCTTGAAGACACCCGGTCTTCACCACCGTCTTCAAATGCTATCCATTTCGTCGTATCACTATTCGGAATGGGTTATATGACACAAAGGTCCTGTCACGGCTAAACCGAATAGTGAGCGTCAATTTAAAACACATGGATATATCATCCACAAAGATTCACAAGTTCGATGTGGGTTTCGGATAACCAACTGGAATCCGACTCCCTATCGCATCGAAATTCAAATGCCATTTTACGGGCTAATAGGTTTTTACATTCACACAGAAGCAATATGCATCACAGATATCACAACTCAGCACAAAGCAATTCATTATTACATAGCATCATAATCACATATCAAAGATATCAATCCAATACACAGCATTAAATAATAATCAATCATCTTCAATTAAGATGAATAAATCGTGTGGTTTAAATGAATCAACTACATAATTACTTTCATTAATTATCTTTAAATCAATGATTAATTATCCTTAATTATAAATTAATTAAATCTTAGTCACCTTCATTAATTAATCGTTCCTTAGTTAATTATCTTAATTAATTAATCCTTAATTGTTAATTAATTAAATCTTAATTACCTTTATTAACTAATTATTCCTTAATTAATTATCTTAATTAAATAATCCTTAATTTTTAATTAGTTAAATCTTAATTACTTTTATTAATTAATTATTCCTTAATTAATTATCTCAATTAATTAATCCTTAATTGTTAATTAATTAAATCTTAATTACTTTTATTAATTAATTATTCCTTAATTAATTATCTCAATTAATTAATCCTTAATTGTTTCTTTAATTAATCTTTAATATTAAGTAATTAATTAAGTAATTATTCTTAAGTAATTATATTAACAAATCATTAATTTTTTTTTGTTTTTTTTTAAACGAAACAAATTTTATTAACGATCACCAAAAGCTGTCAACATGCCTGACAGGTAACCCAAAAGCGAAATAGAACAACAAACCAAACGAGAAACACCATAACAAAAAAGAAAAAAAGGCAAAAGGCCCCCATAGGCAAGCGAATCAGAACGGACGAATGCTGCAAGAAACAGACACGGAACATGGTTGATGAGCTCAGGAAAAACCACCGCCCATCAAACATCGTCATCGAGCTCCGGCAATGCCACCGCCCAACGACGATGTGGGATGACAACCGTGCAATACAACAGCAAGATAGAGGGCTAGTCTTCAAAAAATAAAATACCAAACAAAGAGCCCAACATCCAAAGAACAGCAGAATCAAGAGCTGATAATATCCAAAAAACCTACAGCCAAGCTCCACCCAAGAAAGGAAAAGAGCTCCAATCATTCCAGAAAATCCAGATCCTGAAAACAGTTGCCAGAAAAAAGACGAAAATAAAAAAAGGGGGGGTTAAGCGGGAGATGCTACAAGAAAAACAGCAAGCGAAGACACAAGTCTCGAGATTGGAGATCAACCAATACCCGATCTAATGGAGGACTGAGAGCAGGTAATAGAAAGCAGGGCCACAAGGAGAGCAGTACGAGAATTGACTGAACCCTTGAAAGGTCTACCGCGAAAAGCCATTAAGACATCATTCCTAACCCGCCGAATAACAGAGGAAGGATCCATAGGAGTCTCCTCAAATATAGCCTTATTCCGCGCACACCAGATGTGCCAACAAATCAGACAGGGAATCAATCAACTGGTGATAGATCGAAGAGATTTTCCATTTCTACCGTTCCACCAGATACCCAGAAAATTTTCCATTAACAAATCATTAATTGTTTAATAAATTAAAAGATAAATCTTTTATCTTCATTAATTACTTTGATTATCTTTTAAACCTTGTTTAATAAATCATTCTTATCAAATTAGTTACTTTAAAAGGTTAAGGTAGTTTAAATAACATTTTATCTTAATTTTCCTTCTTAAATTACATTATTCATTTAATATAAATAACTTTATACAATAATGTAACAAAATTAAATAAATTAAAATTTAATTAATTTGAAAATAACTTACTTAAATCCTTAATCAATTCAAACTTTTATCAAAATCATCATTTTGAAAACATGGTTTAAAAAGATTTAAAAGTTTAAATTTGTTTTAAAGTAAAACTGTTTCATATAACTGACCCGAGGCCACTTCGAGTCTCACCCGAGAACAATTCCCGTTCACTTCGAGTTTTGTCAAAAATCTACCCATGTGCCTAAATTTTTCAGACTTAAATTTTTTCTAAGGTTTAAGTATTAAACCCTCAGCACACACACTAATTTACTCGAGCTAGGACTCGAGCCAGTACGCGAGCTTCCCGAAGGCAACTTCGAGCCATCGATGCTTCTTCCCCCAACCCAACTTCCTGATACCCATCAACACCGTGTACATGCACGACCCTTTCGACCAATTTCGATCGAAGCTACTATTCTCGACGTATCGAAGACGATCTCCACGAACCCCACAAACACCCAAATGTCCAAAACATTAACTAAATTGCGATCGAGCAATTTACCCCTGAATGACATTAGACTTGATCATCGAAAAACCCTCTCGCCTCGCCACCTTAGGCCACCAGAGGCCACGCGATCGCAGCCCAAACCTTGCCAATTTCTGATGCTTCATTTCGCATTGGCGTGATCGACTACGGTCGACAAACGACGACGCAGCACTACCCATTTCCTACCATGAGCAGATATGGGTTTAAACCCTAGATCGTCAGAATTAGATCACTACCATGATCTATAAATTCGCCTCGCATTTTGATTGAGTTCAACCATCATCCAGCTATCTCCATCCACAACCCCGAAGTCTAATTCTTCTTCGATCGCCGTGAGTTGCTCCGAGTTTGTTTTGCGTTCAACTCGAATTTTCTCAAAATTTTACAACTTAAAAATCCAGAATATTTTACTAAAAATCATATTTCTTGAAGACGAACAAGATTATGAAATCAAATCCTAAATTTTAATCAATTGAATGTTAACAAATTTTATGTTCTACTGTGTTTTTATTTTTTCCCGCAAACCATTTATTTTTAATACTTAAAAATATTTTTAAAATAAAGTTTGATAAATTTGTACACTTTTTGTTTTAACATTTCATCCTAATAATAATTGAAACAGGGATTTTAGGAATTTTGACAGGTTTGCACAGAGGATATAAACACATATACATACATTTTATATACGTGCAACCAACTTAACTTCAAGCATGATCTCAAACACAGATTTGAATTCCAGAATTTCAAAGTTTACTCACCTGTAGCTTTGAGACAGAGGCTTGACAGATTGATTTCTTTTTTTCTTTCTAACTTTGGACTGGTTATGATCTTCTGTTTGTTGATTGATTGTACTGAGTCTTTTGATCTTGAACTTGAAAATTTGATGTTGATTATTAAATTGATAATTTGCTTGCTATTTGTTTATAGACCTTGAGCTTGAATCTCTGTTTTCTTCAGATCTTTGTTTTACTGTTTCCAGGCTTTAAATTTTTTGCTTGAGGTTGAAGTTGAAATCCTTGCTTGTTTAAAACTTGAAAAAATTTGAGTTTGTTTTGATAATGTTTCTGATCTTTTTTCTCAGATTTTCTTAAGTCTTGAAGGTGAATAAAAGAAATGAGAAAGAGGGGGTTTAAGATGTTATATAGTTTCTATTTTCTTTTTATAAATTGTTTGCGCAAAAAATGGGCAAACACCTCAAAGTCGTACGATTTAGTTGATTATATGTTGTTCTTAGTGATTTGGGTGATTTATGCAAATATATAAAAAGCAGGGACTAAAGTGTAAAAGACACACAGATTTATAGTGGTTCGGCCAGAACGTGCCTACATCCACTTTATATGTTATTCTCCTCTTTCTCTTCAGACTACAAGTACAAAGCTTTAGTTACAAGTATATGAAAGTTGTTTGAAAGTTCCTTCCGTGCTTGAGCTCTCAAACTCGTCCGCCATTGTTGTACCCCTGCCCTCTATTTATAGAGTCAGGCTGGGGGCAGGGGTCCTGGATGTATATAGCTGTTGGTGGGCCTGGGCTGAAGCAATCTAGCCTGGCACATCTGGTTCGGCGGAGCTTGGTTCGGTCGTAGCTGGGATGGTTGGACCGGTGGTAGGTTGAGTGGAGTGTTGGTCCGGTGGTAGGTTGAGTGGAGTGTTGGTCCGGTGGTAGGTTGAGTGGAGTCTGGTTCGGTGTGGTTTGGCTCGGTGTGGGTTTGGACCGGTGGAGCTTGGTCCGGTGGAGGTGATTCGGTGGAGCTCGTTCGGTAGTACATGGAAGTGTGGTTGGTTCGGCTAGGAAGGGAAGTGGAGTTGGTTCGGTGATGAGTTGGGAATGTCGAATGCTTCTATATTTGGGAGTGCCGAATGAGCTCTTGTATTGGGAACGCCGGATGAACCAAGGCATCTTGAATGCCGAATGAAACTTCGCTCTACATTGCCGAATGGACTTTTATACTTGAATCATGAGTGAAATCCCAGACTTATATACGCTTGCTGGATGCTTCTTCTTGGTTCGGTCGTGGTGGAAATGCACACAACATTGATATTCCAGTTTTGACCAAAAATGGGATAACACTTTGCCCCCCAAAACATGCCTTGCGGTAGGAAGGCGTGTTTTGTAATGCCATGAGCTGGATGTTCATATCCTGTTGATGTCCTCATGCCTTACGGTAGGAAGGCGTGTTTTGTAATGCCATGAGCTGGATGTTCATTTCCTGTTGATGTCCTGCAAAGGAATTTATAGTTTTATGTGATCTCAAATGACGACCATTCGGGATCGAGATATTTGAGATGAAGTGCGACCGGTCATGGTCAAGCGCCTAACTTCAAATGACGATCGTTCGGGATCGAGCCATTCGAGGTGAAGTGCGACCGTGCGCGGTCAAGTGGCGGACCTCAAATGACGACCGTTCGTGATCGAGCCATTTGAGGTGAAATGTGACCGTTCACGACCGGTGCCGTTCACGGCAAAAGATGGAATAGGACCGTTCGCGGTCAAGCGCCTTACTTCGAATGACGATCGTTCGAGATCGAGCCATTCGTGGTAAGGTACGACTGTTGGCGGTCAGGGGGTGGACCTCAAATGGTGACCTTTCGCGATCGAGCCATTTGTGGCGAGATGAGTTGTGCCGTTCGAGGCGAGTTTGTGACTGTTCGAAGTCGGGTGCCATTCGAGGCGAATTGTGACCGTTCGAGGTCGGGTGCCGTTCGAGGCGAGTTGTGACCGTTTGAGGTCGGGTGCCGTTCTAGGCGAGTTGTGATCATTCGCGATCGGGTGCCGTTCGAGGCGAATTGTGACTGTTCGAAGTCGGGTGCCGTTCGAGGGGAATTGTGACTGTTCGAAGTCGGGTGCCGTTCGAGGCGAATTGTGACAGTTCGAAGTCGGGTGCCGTTCGAGGCGAGTTGTGACCGTTCGAGGTCGGGTGCCGTTCTAGGCGAGTTGTGATCGTTCGCGATCGGGTGCCGTTCGAGGCGAATTGTGATCGTTCGCGATCGTGTGCCCGGGGGGGGGGGGGCTTAATATTATCGATACCAGGTTCACGTTCGAGTGGGTCCCCAGATCGTTTGTCAGAGTGGTTTATCGCCATCTCAGAGCATGCCTAAGGACCGTTCGTGATCCCGTACATGTGTAAGTAGCTTAGCTATCAAAATCAAATATTCATTCCACTGAAGAGTTTCAAAGCAAAAGTGTCCGACAAAATCAAATTCAGCATACAAAAGGCAAAAAATGAAACAGTGACGTCCGAGTGCAAACATCCACATCGACGTGGTTTATAGTTGTGTCAGAGCATGCCTGAGGATCGTTCGCGGTCCCGTACATGTGTGAACAACTTATTCATGTCAGTGTGGAGTTTTGCCACTCATTCGTTATTTTCTTAATCAATTGATAATCAAATGATGTCCCTGTGCAGGGCCACCCCTGGCTGATGTAGACGGTGGTCGCTCTGGCTCCACCGTTGGAGTTCGCCTCCTCACATACTGAAGGAGCATACCGTTCCTGATATGCCCTTCCACCTCGTCCTTCAAATGTCTACAATCATTAGTGTTATGACCGTTTAATTCATGGAATTCACAAAATTTATCTGATTTTCTTTCGTCAGAAGTGGGGTCCCTTCGTATTGGTCTACGGTATGGAACTTGCTCTCGTGTATCTTGGTAGATTCGCTCCAAACTCTCATTCAGCTCTGAATAGGTGGTGAATCGTGGCTCTCTTCGTAGCCGCTTTGTCCTGTCATCATTATCCTCAGCCTTTCTCTTTCCTTTGCTAGTCTTCGCACCCTTTCCAGGTGGGTTTCCGCTCTTGATTGCGTAAACGTCATCTTCTTCCTCTCTTTCTGCACTAGCATCTTCCAAACGCAGAAACTTTTCAGTCTCATGATAGAATTCTCCCAGATTCATAGACGGGTCATTGGTTAATGAATTCTTGAACTCTGTACTATCAGCTATTCCAGATACCGCCGCCATCATGACCATAGATGGATCTGGTCGATCCACTGATGCTGCCGCCGCATTAAATCGCGTTAGAAAGCTCCTCAAAGTCTCTCCAGTTTTCTGCTTCAAGGTTGCCAAAGTCATCACATTCTTGGGTCTCGCAATATGAACCCTGAATTGCCTCATGAATCTCTCAGTTAAATCTGCCCACGTTCCTATGGAGCCGCTCTCCAGTTGCCTAAACCATAACGCTGCAATGTCTGTCAAATACAGTGGAAAGCACCGGGCCATGATCTCCTGTGATGCCCCCAGCACTTCCATGTGCCTCATATACTTAGTAAGATGGACCGCAGGGTCTGTCCTCCCATCGTACATCTCTACTGATGGTAGCTTGAATTCTGGTGGGTTCCTAGCCATCCTAATCGCAGAAGAAAAAGGGCTCCTGTTTACATCTTCCAAGTCTCTGTTTACTAAACCGCCTCTCATAGCTCTTCTAACCATCTCTGCTAATCTGTCATTGTCTCCAAGCTGTAGTCCTCGTTCACTGCCTTCGACCTGCCCCCCGAGTCCGCGGTAGTTTTCATGTGTATGCCTCCCTGGCTGAACGTTCATTCCTCTATTGCTACCAGGTGGATCAGATGCCCCCATCTCTCTTCCTGGGGTCGGATCAACATGCTCTGCGTGAGTGCCCCCCAGCTCTGGTGCTACGCCAGATGGTCCTGCTCCGTTCTGAACTCCAGTTGCTCCTTGGTTTTGTGCTCCAAGTTGCCCAATTTGCTGAAGCAAGTTCTGGATCATCTCTTCTTGTCTTCTCATCATAGCCTCCATCTCATCCCTGGTTGTGAAGGCTGAAGCTTGGTTTGCTCCTGAGGAAGCCACTTGACTCCCTTCCTGTTGACTCTGCTCTGGCCTTGGCCTTCTGCTTGATTGTCTCGCCATGACTCTTCCAATCTGAATCTCTAAACTCTCAAATTCAACTTCCAAGCAGTAGGTCCTTGAGTTCAATTCTCGGTGAAAGCACCAAAAATGTTTGCGCAAAAAATGGGCAAACACCTCAAAGTCGTACGATTTAGTTGATTATATGTTGTTCTTAGTGATTTGGGTGATTTATGCAAATATATAAAAAGCAGGGACTAAAGTATAAAAGACACACATATTTATAGTGGTTCGGCCAGAACGTGCCTACATCCACTTTATATGTTATTCCCCTCTTTCTCTTCAGACTACAAGTACAAAGCTTTGGTTACAAGTATATGAAAGTTGTTTGAAAGTTCCTTCCGTGCTTGAGCTCTCAAACTTGTCCGCCATTGTTGTACCCCTGCCCCTCTATTTATAGAGTCAGGATGGGGGCAGGGATCCTGGATGTATATAGCTGTTGGTGGGCCTGGGCTGAAGCAATCTAGCTTGGCACATCTGGTTCGGCGGAGCTTGGTTCGGTCGTAGCTGGGATGGTTGGACCGGTGGTAGGTTGGTCCGGTGGTAGGTTGAGTGGAGTGTTGGTCCGGCGGTAGGTTGAGTGGAGTGTTGGTCCGGTGGTAGGTTGAGTGGAGTCTGGTTCGGTGTGGGTTGGTTCGGTGTGGGTTTGGACCGGTGGAGCTTGGTCCGGTGGAGGTGATTCGATGGAGCTCGTTCGGTAGTACATGGAAGTGTGGTTGGTTCGGCTAGGAAGGGAAGTGGAGTTGGTTCGGTGATGAGTTGGGAATGCCGAATGCTTCTATATTTGGGAGTGCCGAATGAGCTCTTGTATTGGGAACGCCGGATGAACCAAGGCATCTTGAATGCCGAATGAAACTTCGCTCTACATTGCCGAATGGACTTTTATACTTGAATCATGAGTGAAATCCCAGACTTATATACGCTTGCTGGCTGCTTCTTCTTGGTTCGGTCGTGGTGGAAACACACACAACATTGATATTCCAGTTTTGACCAAAAATGGGATAACATAAATTTTCTTAAAAAGTAAAAACAATATGATGACACTTGTAAATTTCTTCCTTCATGAATTGCACTTGTTAATTCATTTATTAAAATTTAAACACTTGTTAATTAATATGTTAGTAATCCTCCATGTGTCGTTTGCATGAGAAAAATTATATATATATATATATATATATATATATTTTAAAATTGTTTTTCTTATTTTATTAATGCATTTCTCTTTTATTTAAAAATTTAAAATTAAAAAAAAAATTAAACCAATTATACATTAAATAAATTACCCACATATATTGTTTTAAATCCAAAATATTTTACTAAAGCATTTATTTAAAATTTAAATTTAAATTCAAAGTCAAATGTTCTCATATATACACACATATGTATAATTTAAATTCAAATGATTTTAAAAACATTTATTATTTCAAAATTTTAAACTCAAATGAAATTGAAATCTTATCCATGCAAATTAACACTGATTTTATTTGATTCAAAATTCTTTTCAAATTAATTTCAAATTAAATTCCAAAAATTCAAATAATTACTAATTTCTATTGATAAAATTTGGGATGTTACAGTTTTGATGTTTATGGCGATGACTTTTTAGTGTTTTTGAAAAATAAGAACAAAGCTGAAAGAAAAGAGAAACACAAAATATTTATTCACATTTCTCTACAATCTCTTGATAAAGAACGGAAACTATATTTATAACAATTAATTACGTGATGCCAAAGTCAACATGTATATAACAACATGTAAATTGATGAATTCAGTCCGAGTGAGAGATGGAGAATGAGAAATAGGTATATCCATATATGTCTATTAATTTGATAAAAGTTGGAATTTGATTTTTTTTTTTTCTGTCTTATATTTATTATACTCTTCTAAATGTG
Organism: Allium cepa; assembly: GCA_030765085.1. Classification (NCBI taxonomy): domain Eukaryota; kingdom Viridiplantae; phylum Streptophyta; class Magnoliopsida; order Asparagales; family Amaryllidaceae; genus Allium; species Allium cepa. The sequence continues at coordinate 463,656,456 of CM060931.1, read as the reverse complement.
ATTTAATATCATGTAAATTTGAAAGTTATGTTGTGGGTAGCATTGATCAATCAATATTTGTGCATAATGATATTTTTAATACTTCATATTGTTATAGACACTTTGGTTTTGCATATGAGGGGGCCAAATTTTATAAGCACGCTCTACAAAATTAAGTTGCTAGGGGGAACACGCATCCTATAATTATACACACACACACACATATATATACACACACACACACACATACATATATATATTATCGCTTTTGTTCTTAGTTAAAACATCAAAATGCTAAACACTTTCATTTACTCTCTCCTTCTCCTTCCTCTTTCGAAAAAGAAAATAACAGCGAGAATAAAAATTTTATCTTGATCTTCACGGTCAGATCCAAACTTTGCTAAGAAGATGATGGAAAAATAATTTATCAATCCAATTTATTGTGCTCTTTTTGACTAGATAAAAGATAGAGTTTAATTTTACCGTATTGAATACTTTCTTGAATAAGAAAACAATATTGTTTCCTTTTTGTTTGCAATTTCATCTGAATGTGAGTTTGAATTCTACATTATTTGATTAATGATTTTGAAAGGTTAATGATAGTTGAAGGAAAAATAGGGTAAATAAAAGAAAGAACAATTTGAGAAATTTGATTGTAATTTTATGAAGAGACTAGTTTGATTAGTACCTCACATAGTAAAAGAAAAAAAATAGAAAATGACCATTCTATTTTCAAGAGTAAAGTGTAAATAATGATATAGTTTTAATTGTAATTTTAAAAATTATAATGTAATCTTTCATCTACTTATTGTATTTTGAGAATTTATACCAAACAAAAATTTTTGTTTGATATGAGTGTTTTATCTATATGACTTCTCACGGGACTTTTGTGTCATAGTAGATTATGATTAGAAGCAGTAGACGTATGCATGCTATGTCTGGTCGTTAAAGGTTTAGCTGGCATATGCATGTCATGTCGTAATAATGATACGGTGAAAACTTTATATTGCTAGGGGGGTCACCATATGAGAATGCGATGTAGATGCTTGGTGTTTTACTTGATGTTTATTTTACCCCAAGACAATCGATAGTCCTACATATTTACATGTGTCGAGTAACAATTGCATGGACAGATGTGACCGTGAATATAATAAGAGCATATGATTGTCCGTCATTTTCATTGGTTGTAAGCCACTGGCGTATGAAATTGTTTCTATTTCAATCAATAAAAGATTGATTCTACTCTTGCTATCCTTATCGTATTGCTGTAGGGTTCGGCATGGCTTGTGATGAAACATATTTAAAATATATATATATAAATATATGCCTTTTACCACTGTTTGAAAGTTGATGATATTTGGAATACTTTGTGAAACTCTATCACGGTAAACTAGTAATCCAATTTGTTTATAACACTTGCTATATATATTTTGCAGACTCAAAAAAAAAAAAAGAGAGTTTATGTTCAACTTACGAAACGTTTTCATTTTGGAATAAAGCGATTAAGATATTGGAATAGGTTAATTTTGTTTCAGTGAAGGAAAGGAACAGGCAGCAGTTTAACATGTAAAGAAGGAAAAGAAAGGAGGGACGACGGGGACAGGCAGTGGGGCATGAATTGGAGAAGTAGGCGTGATGGGTAGGACCTAGAGGCATACGTAGCCAGCGTCATTATCGCAGTTTTATAATATCTTAACCTTATCCGGCTTTCATGCCTACCCACGCAACGCAACATACGTAAGCATTTCCATTTGTTATTAAGCAGCCAATCCCACTCTATTGGGGGGTGGGAGCATCTCTTATTTGTCTGTTTCGTTCGTGCAATCAGTGCATTTATTACCAATGCAGGCCAGCTCAAACCGGTAGGAATTTTCATTTTACAACTTCAAAGATTTGACCATCTTGAATATTTGTGAGGAGGGGAATACGTTACATATGCTATAAATGGTAGATAGATATGTAAACAGACGTGATATAGTGCGAAATTTGGATTTTTGGGAACTGAATAGCAAAATATAGCTTTACTGCTAATTCAGTCTCTCCTATATGACAAATTTATATTTCAATCTGCCATTTTTTTCACCAAAGTTCCGTTGCTTAAACAGCGGGCACTTCATGTTTCCTGCAAGGTGTTCGTCAAGGGAAGCGAAGTAAGTTTATATAGCGTGTTGTTTTGCGTACATGAAAGAAAATATTGTTTCAATTAAAATTCCAAAATTTAATTTTCAGTTGCTAACATTATAACATCATTTTAATTAAACATGTGTGCATGTTTAATATAAAAAATGCATGGTAGGTCAACACAAAATAAATATTGTTACAACGATTTTTCTATATCTTCTTTCTTTTTTATCACAACACCAACACTGATAAATAAATTAGGAAGTTCAAAATTTTTTATGGCTATTTCATCGTAACTCATAGTGCTAATTGAAGTGGTAAACTTAAATCATTTATTGTATTAAACGTATCTTCATATTTGTCATCCTCTACTAGTTATTAAAACAAAAACAACAATTTAATTGAAAATTTTCTACAAATGAGATTGAAAGACAGGTTAATAGTTTCAATTAATTATGAGTACCTTTGTCACATATTCAATTTGAAAAATCGAATTTCTACATCTTTTAATAGTTATTTTTAATTTAATAAAATTTATATAATTAGAAATGATTTCAAAGTATTTTAAATTTCGTGCAAAATATTATCTAAGGAAACGAATTTATTATAATAGGATAACAACTGTTTTGATTTTCACATATTTTCTAAAGTACATTTTTCACAAAGTAAATTAAATTTTACGGAAGTGAAATAAAAAACACACTTAATGTAAATATAAATAAACAAAGAGGGGATATAGTTCTGTTACTAATGAGAATTGATAAAACAACACAAAAATTGAAAAAAAAATGTACAAATTTATCATTGGGACCCGAACTTGTAACCTTAGTACTGTCTTAAACTTTCAAATAGAAAAGGATAAAATTTTGTTACGATCGGTATTTGAATTGATGGCCTTCATATCTATTCTATTATATATAAAATTAAATGTACGACTTTTTGTTATCTACTCTCACATTCATTCTCAAACTCTATACCGAGTACTCATTTGTTTAAGGTTCATATTCACCATTCGATTATTTTATTTTTGTCTTCAAACATTAACCTGTCACAAAAGGGTAACGCTTAATAAAGTGAAATTGGATTTTATCAAAGTTTAGTAAGCGATAAATTTGGGCATAATGCCACACCACCTGCTAAATGACATGTGAACGTTGGCATTCGAAAAGTTCAATGTTGATCGCCGACCGAATTTACACTCAAGAGACACAACCGAAATAATTAATTCTTTTCAGACCGAACGATTTAATTGATCTATAATCGTTATAACTTAATTAATATTTATGAAATATTAATATGAAATTTGAATATGATATGAGAAATAAATTTATTGCATATATTTATAATATCTGTAAATATATTGGTCGATATAAGATATCGATAAGAAATTGAGTTAAATATGATTGTACATATTTAATTTGGGTTTAATGGGCTAACTACCGATGAAATTATGGAGTTGCAAGCGTTGGTTATGGCTAGGATTAGAGGTGGCTTGAAGAAATGGTTAGGTTCCGAGATGTGTGGTTAAGATCTAGTGGTTTGCTCTCTTATCTTACCATATAAATAAACTATCTCAAAACCCTAATTTTTTAGGAAATCTTGCTGCCACCCTCTTTCCTCTTTCATGGCTGAAACCCTCCTCTAATTCAATTTTAAAATTCTCATATCTATATTCAAATCAAAACTAAAAGCTATTTGATAGCAATTGGTCATAGATTCCAGATCAGCAATTTGAAAAATCAAAACATTTCAAAAGAAGGGAATTGATTATTCAAGGTGGACTTTAGGGCATCTAATTTGGGTAACTTTGATTTTATTTTTATCATATTATTGTGCTTTCATAATTATTTAATTATATGAACATATGTATATAATTAGATTGCTGTTTTGTCAGTTATGTGAGATTTTTCTACGTATTTATTCTTTTTTTAATATACATTGTCATTATTGAAGCACTATTCTAGGCGATGTACTTAGCCATTTATGTTGAATTAGCCACGATATTTCATTTGGAACATTTCCAACTTAAAAAATTTGTTATTGACATATTACACTCAATATTACTTGTGAAAGTTTGAGTCCGAACATTCCTTCATAAGGAAATTTTATTATTTTTATTTCTGCAAACAATTCTTTAGTATTTCATAAATTGTAACGACCTGAATTTTTCAACGATTTAAATTAGAATTTAACAAAAAAATTTAAACAAAATTTATTTTTAAAAATAAAAATTTGACAACGAAAATTGGATATTTGAAATACGTCCATTTAAATAAGACCAATAAAAAAATTTCCCATCTAAAGTCGTCCGAAACTCGGTCAGCCCAATTTTTAATACAAATTATCAAATTTTAAAGTATGAATATTTTTACATAGAAATGATCTAGAAAATCTTCTGATTAAAAGGCAATGTTCGTTCCATCCAATTCTGACCTCGGTAGCTCCATTTATCAAGAACTATCGTTGTCGTTCAATTTCAAAGCGGTAACAGCGGCGACAAATGAAATTTTGTTGGGAACGTCGTACCACAGATTTCTTTCCGCAAATTTTGTTGGGAACGTCGTACCACAAATTTTGTTGGGTTCATAAGTACCTACATTCTTTTCACAGCCAACAGCACATTCCTTTCCGCCGACATTATTTCTCTTCAGCATATTGCTTGCATGCGGCCCTAAGTTATTAAATGCTGCAATTAATTAGCTCCTCCGTGCATGCATTTTCTTATATGTATATACATACATGTATATATACATGTATATACTTATACATGTACATATATACACATGTATATACGTATACACGTGTACACATGTATACACGTGCACACATGTATACACGTGTATACCTACGTGTATACACGTATACACGTGTATACACATAAATACACGAATATACATGCATACACATGTATACGTGTTTACACGTATGTATATACGTATATATGTATACACATACGTTCGTGTGTATATATATGTATGTGCATATGTGTGTATGTGTGTGTATATGCATGCCTTCCTGCTCTCTTTTATTTCTTTTCGTTTTGCTCCGCTTCAGAGAAAAAATATAATACAAGCTTCCATATAACTAAACTTAGCACATCCTCTTCCATTAGCCATCCACCCACCACACCCGCAACCCGATGCTCCAAGCACCCTCACCTTCCCACTTCTCCGCCCGGCTCACCTCAAGCCTACCATCCCCTCAGCCACCTCCCACCGAAGCTAAAAATCGCACCACCGACACCTCCCACCGACGAACACCCCGCTCACGAACCCTACCACCTGACCTACCACCTTTCCACCCTACGCCCTTCAACTGGTACCCTACCCGAAGCCACACTTACCTCACCAGCCTAGCACCCTTCCATGCAAACCAGCCCACCACTTCCTACCTTCCCTCCCATCACCAGCCGAGCTAACCCGCTGCCACCACCGAATCCCGTACCGCCCCTCCGCCTATCCGAGCACCTCCTCCACCTGAAGCCCCTCTCCCTACATCCGTCTCCAGCAGCCACATCCGAAGCCTCCGCCTTCATCACCCTGTCGAACATCTCAATCCATCGAAACTCGAATCTACATTCCAACTGAACCGCCACATTATCCGAACTAACCAAACCTGCAGCCGCCTAGCTTGCATCACCACTCGATCGCACGTAGTCCACTTCGTCGAACCGTGTGCAACAACGTCGCTTAGGCAGCCGTCATCTTCCTGCTTTAGTGTGTGCATGTGTCTATATCAGCATATCACCGTACTTATTTGTCAAATCTATGAAGTTGAGCAATTTAAGCTCACGATTAGATTTTCGTATTACAAGCATCCTACTATGGTATAAATAATTGATTAATGATTATGATTGATATTGAAATTGGAAATCACTGATAGTTGATATTGCGATAAGTGATTTGTTTGAAGTAATCGAAATTATTGATTGGGATCCAAATTGCTTGAGAATTTGTTAACTATGGAAAGTTTGAATATTGGACGGCGATTGATTTATTGATACATGTCACTATTATATTGTTGTTGTATGCATTGATTTGGGCGCCGAATTTTTGACCGGGATATGGGTTGAAATGATAAATACCCAAATGAAATCACTTGGCCTAGGATAAAAAATTATAAAATAAACATCAACTGGTTAATTGAAATTTCTTTTGGATTTTAAATATTTAAATTTGAAATTAAGAAATAGTTTAGGAATTCTACATGAATTTATAATTTAAATTTCAAGTTGAAATTAATATTAAATTTAGAAATCCATCAAGTGAATTTAGATTTTTTAAATGAAAGATTAGTTGAACTATTTTGAATTATGAAATTAAATTAATAATGGTTATGTTAAATGTTAATGATTTTAAAACTCATTAAGTTGATGATTTGAAATTTAGTGAAGCGTTAATATTGTATATGTAAATAAATTTTAAATGAAGATTTGATTTAATTAAAAAGAGAATTTTAATTTGATTTGATTGAATTAAATATAATAATCAAGTTTTAAAATAAATATTTGATTTAACGTAAAACGAGAATTTTAATGGATTTTATTGAATTAAAATATAACGAATAAACTGAAATGTTTGAATTAAAGTCTAGTTAAAAGTGTTTAAGTAAAGTAATGCCGAAGATTAATTGAATTAAATATTTAATTATAAATTTTTTTGTAATTTAAGACTTAATTAACTTTGTTAACTTGAAAAGTTATTAAATTTGGATGATTTAGTAAAATTGAATCATTTGTTAAAAATTGAGTATTTGGATTTTAAATCCAAATTTGTTGAAGTCGAATGAGAATATGATATTTGAAAATAAAGGATATTTTGATAAAATATCCAATCGGTGTGAAAATGATGTTGGTTATTAAAGAGACCGGAGCCGGATATGGACATACTCTCTGTCGATACCGGAACCACTTTAATAACTGTGTATGTGGAGCGATGATCTAGAACGAAGTGGGTGGATTTGGTGTACGATTGCTGGATTTGAAGAAAGAGGACGATGATGGATTAGCCTGACACTTGTGCCAATTTGGAATGACTAAAGCAGGAGCCGTACCGGCCAAGTGAGTTAGTGACCTGCAGCGGACGCACTTCTTCGTTTGAATATACTATTTTCGTTGTTATTGGTGGTCACCCTTCGATTATGGAAGTGTTGAACGCGGTGTGCGATCATGATTATGATGCTTATTACCAGTCGGGAAGGGTAAACTGGTAGTATCCTACCTTGGGAATTGCCTTACGTGCATTGTCATACTTTTATCCCTATATGAGACCACTAGGATTTTGGTTTAGTGTGGTCGTATCACGACGCATCCATATCCACCGATGGTTTACTTGTGTTTTATATGCAAAATATACGACAATGCATAAAAACGCGTTAAGGGGATTAATGTAAAGCCTAAACGCTAAGAAAAGTATTTACTTTACTGATAGACACTGCATATATAGCATATTCTATTGTATATATAAACAGTTTGATGGATCCTTAAGAGATGGAAAATCACGTAACATGTCTTGAGTTACTTGTACATTGTCACTTGAGTAGTACTACTTACATGAGAACTTCTAGTCCTGACTCAAGTATATTGTTTTACTTTATGCTCGGATCAGCCTGAGTATTGCAGTGTATGAGCAGTGCTTATTTTGGAAGCCGAAGACTTGTTGAAGACTCTACTCTATCCAGTATTAGTTATCTACTTTCATTTTGGCTTGTATCAGTAAGCTTTTTTGTATCCGTAGTATTGTATAATTAAAATCTGAAACTCTGATGTATTTTGTCTAGTAGCTTCATAAATTACTATGTATATTATTGATTTCCGCTGCGAGATTCTGTTTTATTCTGTGAGTGATTCTATTTTCTAAAACTCCAAATTGATAATCTGTCTTATTTGAATGGTTTAAATTGGACAATGATGGTTTATTGTCAGCTTAAGTTGTTCGACAAAAGAACGGGCCATCACAGTTGGTATTAGAGTTTTGGTTTAATGAATGCCTTATCCTGAGGGATAAAACTCATTAGGTATAGGGTTAGTAATTCCCAATAATGAGCGGAGTCATTTTTGAGAGAGCGTATTCTGGAAATATAAAATGTTTTAAAAATTCTATCTATTTTCAAAATTTCTATCGATTCAATTTCATCTTCCCATTAAAAAATTCGCTTTGATTAGGATTTCCTTAAGTTTCGTGCTTTTCCATGTTCTAAATGCACCCTTGACTTTTCTGGATGAGCAACAGAAGAAATGATCGAGGTTGGGGAATAGGAAATGGCCCCGTACTAGATGCTGTTGCACTAGTTGCACCAGTTAAGTTCACCATGCTTTGCAAAGAGTTCGCATAGCTTGGTGGCACTAAATTCTCAGGGTCCGAAGGCATTTCTAAAGCTCAGCAGAGGCTTAAGGTGTTAGAAAGGATCTTCACCGGACTTGAGATTTTTGACGCTTAGAAGTGTTAGTTGGCTGCTTGGCAGTTATAGGATGCTGCTCAAGATTGGTGGGAATCTGTTAGCACCTGCATCGAAGAAGCAAACATCACATGGGCGCAGTTCAAGGAAGTATTCATGACCAGTGGATGCCTGAAGCTAAAAAATCTTAGCTGTATCGTAGCTTTATGGATCTTAAACCAGGAAGCATGTCGCTCTCAAAGTATGAAAGGAAATTTAACGAGCTATCCAAGTTCGGACAAGGTTTGACCGATACTCCACTCAAGCATAATGACAAGTTCATAGCCGGTGCTCGTCCAAAATATTATGACCGCCTGACTATCCATGTTTATGGCACCTTCACTAGTCTTATGGATATGTCCTTCAAATATGAAACTCGAGTTCGAAGGGAGCATTGGTTCACTTCGCAACTCCTTAGCAGCCGCCAACAATTCCAAGAAGAGAAAGCCTAACTTTGAGCAGCAGAAGAAGAATTGGCTGAACATGAGCGGGAACGGACGTTCTCAGAGGAAGCCAATTGATATCTCTTCTATCACTTGCTTCAAATGCGATCAGAAGGGACACTATGCCAATTGTTGTCCATCTTCTACATAAGCATCTGTCCCACCAGTTCAGATGACCAGGCAAGATCTTTGCCACATTTTCTTGCAGCTAGGCCACTTCAAGAGGGATTGTCCCACTCAGAAGAAAGGAACCCCATCAGGAGTTTTCGTAGTGACTACTTCTACTCCTAAGATAGAAGACGACAAAGGTACACTTCAGGGTACTTTTACATTTCATGATTTGCTTGTTCGTGTTTTATTTGACACCGGTGGGTCTCATAGTTTTAAATTGGTTGATTTATGTTACAAACTTAAGCATATTTTAAAACCTGAATGTGCATCAGAATCCTTATGTGTATCAAATCCCATCGATGGACCCACAAACCTTATAATGATCTATAAAGGAGTGAGACTTCTAAAGGATGGCAGACACCATTTCACCAGAGATTTTTATGTCCTAGGTTTCCAAGCTTTTGATATATCGTTCAGTGGAGATTGGTTAAGAAAGTTCGATGCATTTATTTCTTGCAGAGCTCGAACAGTTTCTCTGTTGAATGTTCAAGGTGAACCCCTGGAAATCAAATGTCAATTGCCTCAAGATTTTGCTGAAAGTTTTACCTTTTCCCTTGATTCCCATCATAGTAATCTCAACACTACTCCTTTCATCCAACACTTCCCCAATGTTTTCGCTGAAGTGAATTCTTTGCCGCCTCAGCACAAAATTGAATTTCCCATTGATCTTATTCTTGGAGCTAGGCCAGTCATACTTGCTCCAAGAAGAATGTCACCTAAAGAGAAAGCTGAATTAAGAATCCAAATCGATGATTTATTCTCCAAAGGTTTGATCGTCGTAGTCATTCGAAATAGGACTCAGCAGTGGTATTTGCTACTAAAGCTGACGGTTCTCTAAGGATGTGTGTAGATTATAGAGAGCTGAATAAGCTTACCCATAAGGACAGATACCTGATGCCTCATATCAACGACATGTTTGATGAGCTGCATGGGGTAAAGGTATTTTCTCAACTAGATCTTGCTTCTGGTTTCCGTCAGGTCAGGTTTGCAGAAGATAGCGTTCCCAAAAACGCTTTTCGAACCGATGATAGTTTCTATGAATGGTTAGTTATGCCTTTTGGTTTAACTAATGCACCGGCTTACTTTGTTGACCTCATGAATAGAGCATTCCAGGAAGTTCTAAATAAATTCGTTCTAGTTTTCGTTGACGATGTTCTAGTCTTTTTTAAGACTGAGAAGGAGCATGATGAAGACCTTAAATTTGTCCACGAAACTCTAAAAAGTCATCAACTAAAAGCAAAATTCTTTAAAAGCCACTTCTCGCGAGAAGTAGTTAGATTTCTTAGGCACGTGGTTTCGAAGAATGGAATTTCGATTGATCCAGCTAAGATCGCTGTAATCAATGATTAGGAAACTCCTAAAACTCTCATAGATGTGCGCAATTTCCTAGGCTTAGCTGGTTATTATAGAAGATTTATTTAGAACTTTGCTCGAATTTCTTCACCGCACACAGCTTTGAATAGGAAGAATGTTAAGTTTGTTTGGACTAAGATGTGTAATAAATCATTCGATTAATTAAAGCACATGCTAACCTCTGCCCCTATTCCCACCGTCTCGGATGGTAGTGAAGGGTTCGCAGTTTATAAGGATGCTTGTAGTGAAAGATTGGGTGCTGTTTTAATGCAGCATGGTAAAGTTATTGCCTATGCTAGTTGTCAATTGAAGACTCCTGAGGCAAATTATGCAACTCATGACATGGAATTGCTCGCCGTTGTCTTTGCTTTGAAGTTATGGAGATATCACCTTCTTGGAACAAAATTTGTACTCTTTATGGACCACCAATCACTAAAGTACATATTTACCCAAAACGATCTAAACTAGAGACAAGTTAGATGGCTCGAGTTCTTATCATCATTTGACATTGACATCAACTATACTTTCGGAAATGCTAATGTTTTGACCGATGCTTTGAGTAGGAGCAAAGACATGTTATATCAACTTGTTGCTTCTCCAGCTCTTATGGATCGCATAGCCGATAAGCAGGAAGAAGGTCCAATTCTTATGCGAATAAAAGAAAACGTTCATGGCAGGAAGAATAATACCCAAGGCGAATGGGGCACACAAATCGATAAAAAAGGAATTCTAAGAATTAATAATAGAATTGATGTTCTGAACGTGGATGGTTTGGGAAAAGAAGTGCTTAGGGAAAATCATCAATCCAGACTCTCTATTCACCCAAGAACCATGAAGATGTTTCAGAATATGAGGAATTTGTATTGGTGGAGAGGGATGAAGAGAGATATTTCTATTCACGTCGGCAGGTGTGCCACTTGCCAGCAAGTCAAAGCAGATCACCAGAAGACAGCATGATTATTACAACCTCTTGAGATTCCAAGCTAGAAATGGGATCAACTCATTATGGATTTTATTGATGGACTACCAAGGACCAGAAAAGGTAATGAAAGCATCTGGATTATTGTCGATAGATTGACAAAGCCTGCTCACTTTATTCATGTGAAGACCACTCGAATTGCCGCGAGTCTAGCCAAGCTTTATATGAAAGAAATTGTTCGCTTCCATGGTGATCCGTCTAGCATTATATGTGATCGGGACCCTATCTTTACTAACAATTTTCGTAAAGCTTTATAGGAGACTCTGGTTACTCAATTAAATCTAAGCACGGCTTATCATCCTCAGACGGATGGCTAGACCGAAAGGGTAAATCAGATTTTGGAAGATCTTCTTCGAGCTTGTGTTTTGGACTTTGGAGGATCGTGGAAAGAACATCTCCATCTTATTGAATTCACCTATAATAATAGCTATCAAGCGAGTATTGAAATGGCACCGTTCGAAGCTCTTTATGGATGACCGTGTAAATCTCCATCTTGTTGAGTTGAATCGAAAAAGTGAGTTGTTCTTGGCCCTAAATGATTTTGGAAGCTTCTGAGAAAGTCGAAGAAATTAGAAGAAAAATGAGAATTGCCCAGGATCGGCAGAAGAAATATGCAGATAGAAGGAGAATAGACTTGGAATTTGCCGTCAAAGATCACGTATTTCTCAAAATTTCACCTTCGAAGAATGTAATCCGATTTGGAAGGAAAGGAAAGCTCGCTCATAGATTTGTTGGTCCTTTCCGTATCTCAAAAAGAATTGGTACTTTGGCATATAGAGTTGACTTACCAGAGAAGCTATCGACGGTGCATAACCTGTTCCATGTTTCATATCTCCACAAATATGTGCACGATCCATTTGTAATTTTCCAGCCTGCTTTTCTTGAAGAAATGGATGTTGAGCCTAATCTAACTGTTGAGAGGAATTCGCTCCTTATAGTAGGCAGAAGCATGAAGCAACTTAGAAGGGAGGTTGTATATCTTATCGAAGTTCAGTGGAGTGAAGATGATCGAGATTGTACTTGAGAAACGGAAGAGAGTATTCGTGCTTCAAATCCCGAATTGCTAATGCCGGGTATGTAGTCCATGCCCACTTCTATTTCTATCTTTATGTTCCCTTATTGCGTTCCTTTCGAGGATGAAAAGTTTTGAATGAGGGAGATTGTAATGACCTGGATTTTTCAGCATTTTAAATTAGAATTTAGCGAAGATTTTGAAATAAAATTTAATTTTAAAAATAAAAATTTGACGACGAAAACTGGACATTTGAAATATGTCCATTCAAATAAGACCAATAAAATTTATTTTGCATCAAAAGTCGCCCAAAACTTAGTCAGCATAATTTTTAGTACAAATTATCAAATTTTAAAGTATGAATATTTTTACATAAAAATGATCTAAAAAATTTTGTGATTAAAACGACAAAGTTCGTTCCGTCCAATTCCGACCTTGGTAGATCCGTCTATCAAGAATTGCCAATGTCGTTCAATTTCAAAATAGTAACAGTGATGACAGATGAAATTTTTCTACGTATGTCGTAGCATAGATTTGATTACATCATTGAATTTGTCTCGTCGCGCTAATCTCCACAGTATATTTGCTTTGTATTTTGGCTTCCGTTGCAAAACGTTAAATAGTCAAGATAGTGGTCCATAACCGTGCCCGTGGTCATAGTTACCTACATTCTTTTCACAGCCAACAGCACATTCCTTTCAGCCGACATTGTTTCTCGTCACATATTTCTTGCGTGCGTCCCGTAACTTATTAAATGCTACAATTAATTAGCTTCTTCGTGCATTGCCTTTTTTCTATATAAATGCGTGCCTTCCTGCTCCCTTCATTTCTCTTCGTCCTGCTCTGCTTGAGAAACAAAAATATAACACAAGCTTCCATATAACTAAACTTAGCATATCCTCTTCCTGTAGCCATCCATCCACCACAACCGCCACTCGCTACTCCGAGCACCCTCACCCTCCCACTCCTCCGCCCGACTCACCTCCAGCCTATCACCGCCTCAGCCATCTCCATCCGAAGCTACAAAATGACCCACCGACACCTCCCACCGTCGAACACCCCGCTCTCGAACCCTGCCACCCGACCTACCACCCTTCTGCGCTGCACCCTTCAACCGGTACCTGACCCGAAGCTACACTTGCCTCACCAGCCCAGCACCCCTCCACGAGAACTAACCCACCACCTCCTACCTTCCCTCCCATCACCAGCCAAGCTAACCTACTGCCACCACCGAAGCCTGTACCGCCCCTCCGCCTATCCGAGCACCTCCTCCACCTAAAGCCCCTCTCCCTGCACCCGCCTCCAACAACCACACCCGAAACCTCCGCCTTCATAACTCCATCGAACATCCCAGTGCACCAAAACCTGAACCCGCATTCCGGTCGAACCTCCACATTAACCGAACTAACCAAACCCACAGCCTCCTAGCCCACATCACCACCCAATCGCACGTAGTCCACTTCATCGAACCATGCAAAACAACGTCGCTAAGGCATCCGTCATCTTCCTGCTTTAGTGTGTGCACATGTCCATATCACCAAATCGCCGTACTCGTTTGTCAAATCCGTGAAGGTGAGCAATTTAAGCTCACGATTAGATTTTCATATTGCAAGTATCCTACTATGGTGTAAATAATCGATTGGTGATTATGATCGATATTGAAATTGAAAATCGTTGATAGTTGATATTATGATATATGATTTTTTTGAAATAATCAAAATTATTGATTGGGATCCCAATTGCATGAAAACTGTTAACTATGGAAAGTTTGAATATTGGACGACGATTGATTTATTGATACATGTCACTGTTATAATGTTCTTGTATGCACTGATTTGGGCACTATATTTTGAACCAGGATATGAGTTGAAATGATAAATACCCAAAATTACTCACTTGGCCTAGGATAGAAAATTATATAGTGCACACTGATTGGACAATTAATATTTATTTTGGATTTTAGATATTTAAATTTTAAATTAAGAAATAATTTAAAATTTTAACGTGAATTTATAATTTAAATTTAACGTTGAAATTAATAGTAAATTTTGAAATCCATTAAGTCAATTTAGATTTTTTAAATGAAAGATTAATTGAACTATTTGAATTATGTAATTAAATTAATAATGGTTAGGTTAAATGTTAGTGATTTTAAAAGTCGTTGAGCTGATGATTCGAAATTTAATGAAGTGTTAATGTTGTATATGTAATCAAATTTTAAATGAAGATTTGATTTAATTAAAAAGAGAATTTTAATTCTATTTGATTGAATTAAAATATAGTAATCAAATTTTAAAATAAATATTTGATTTAACATAAAAAGGGAATTTTAATGGATTTTATAGAATTAAAATAAACAATTAAACTGAAGCCTTTGAATTAAAGTCTAATTAAAAGTGTTTAAGTAAAGTAATGCCGAAGTTTAATTGAATTGAATGTTTAGTTATAAAACTTTTGTAATTTAAGACTTAATTAACTTTGTTAATTTGAAAGATTATTAATTCGGATAATTTAGTAAAAATGAATTATTTGTCTGAATTTGAATTTTTGGATTTTAAATACTAATTTGTTGAAATCAAATGAGAATATGATATTTGAAATTAAAGAATATCTTGATAAAATATCCAATCGGTGTGGAAATGACGTTGGTCAATAAAGAGACTGGAGCCGGATATGGGCATACTCTCCATCGATACTGAAACCACTTTAATAATTGTGTACGTGTAGTGATGATCTAGAACGAAGTGGTTGGATTTGGCATACGATTGTTGGATTTGAAGAAAGAGAACGATGATGGATTAGCCTGGCACTTGTGCCAATTTGATATGGCTAAAACCGGAGCCATACCGGCCAAGTGGATTAGCTCCCTGAGCGGACGCACTTCTTTATTTGAATAGACTATTTCGGCTATTATTGGTGATCACCCTTCGATTATGGGAGTGTTGGACGCAGTGGGTGATCGCAGCTATGATGCGTTATCACCATCTAGGAAGGGTAAACTGGTAGAATCCTAACTTGGGTATTACCTTACGTGCCTTGCATACTTTTATCCCCTATATGAGACCACTATGAATTGGGTTTAGTGTTGTCGTATCACAGCTCATCCCTATCCACCGATGGTTTACTGCTATTTTATATGCAAAATGTACGAAAATGCTTAAAAACGCCTTAAGTTGGATTATTGTAAAGCGTTAACGCTAAGAAAAATATTTACTTTACTTATAGCCACTACATATATAGCGTATTCTATTGTATATATAAATAGTTTGACGGATCCTTAAGAGATGGAAAATCCCGTAACATCTCTTGAGTTACTTGTCCATTTTCACTTGAGTAGGACTACTTACATGAGAACTTCTAGGCCTGACTTGAGTATATTGTTTTACTTTATGCTCGGGTCAGCCTGAGTATTGCAGTGTATGAGCAGTGCTTGTTTTGAGAGCCAAAGACTGGTTGAAGACTCCATTCTATCCAGTATTAGTTATCTAATTTTATTTTGGCTTGTATTAGTAAACTTTTATGTATCCGTAGTATTAGATAATTAAAATATGAAACTCTGATGTATTTTGTCTAGTAGCTTCATGAACTACTATGTATATTATCTATTCCACTGCGAGATTCTGTCTTATTCTGTGTGTTTCTATGTTTGATTCAATTTTCTAAAACCCCAAATTAATAATTTGTCTTATTTGAACATTTAAGTTGGACAAGGATGGTTTATTGTTGGCTTAAGTTGTTCGACAAAAGGGCGGGTCGTCACACAAATACACGAGAATACTTCAAACAACTATTTAGTGATATCAGTTTGGATTAATATTTGCTTCATGTATCAAATACATAAACAAATCATGATATCGTAGACAACACAACATGTATGATAATTCCTTTTGCCAATGCAAAGGAATCCATCTTACATGTCCCATATTAAACATTTTAATAAGATGTCCTTGCATATCATTTGGAACATTACCGACATCTTTTATACTGACTATAAAAGTCATCATTTATTAATCCAATGTTGGGTATTAAAACAACTAAGGCTGATTTTAACACAAGTACATCGTTATAATCAACAACGTGTTATTTACTTATAGTTTAGAAATATCAATGTATCTTTTAACATTCTTTCTTATGAACACACGCTTCCTATGCACTTTTAAATCATGCTATTTGATATTCCTATCAAAGTACTTATTCAAACTTGATGCTTAGAAAATGATGCTTTCGTTCCATTTCTTGGATCATATCCAAAAACTGACAAATTCAATATCTCTCTACCGATTTAGAGACATTTTGGTTATTATGTATAAATAGTTTACTTTAAATCATTATTTAGAATTTTCTGTGTCAATGCATATGTACCAAACATAAAGTCATATCAAGTGCTAATTTCGTGAGTAAATCCGAATTAACATGAACACGTTGAATACCGAATCTATTACGCTAATTTCAACAATTGAAATTTGCGATATTATTCTCATCAACGTTGCTCATATAATTCCACCTACATTAGTCTTGGTCATAAAGCCACAATCACGACCGATGGATCACATCCCTTAGATTACGACTACCAAAATCATATTTTGATAACATACGTGGAATTCTTTCAGATTTGCGCATCATACCATATGATAGAGTCAATAATCTTAGTGGTTTAATTAAACAATCGAGAATTATATATCTTAGGCATTGACAAGAAACTCATAGTTTCTCTTCAATGAGTGAGAATACTTATTAGACATTCTAATGCAATGTGTTCGTTTAGGTTAGTGAATTTTATTTCATCTCATCTAATTAGTTCTATCTTTGGATCGTATCCATCCTTTTTATTACCAATAACTTCTCAAGGAAATTCCTCCACAATGAAGTTGGTATTTCTTGAAATGTTTCTCAGCGCAATAGAATAGGTATTCATAAACGTTTTTATGAATTTTCTTGTTCATAAAACTAATTTGATTTTAATTCACAAAAATTATGTTCGAAACATAAATATGTCATCCAATGACAGTCTTTTCAAAGTCCTTTTGGGAAGATTCATACAAGATCCCTCACAAACAATGATTACGTCCAATCTTTCGACTCGCATAACCTGCCAACTCCTTGGCCTAGGATATGTTGGAGTTTCTTACAAAACCCTTATCTTATAAAATTTTGTAAACTGTTATTCAGATGAAATAATATTAACCTTGTGTACAACACTTAAGTACGTTATAGAAAGAAATTAACTGAACTTCACTTACAATTAATCATACATTGCCCAATAAAGTTCGATTACTTCATATTGATGCATCATTATGTATCACTTGGTGGAGTAATTTTGAGATTGAATCTTCATTCACTTTGGATACATTTGGAACATTTGCCAATATACTTACTCATTCGATCAAATCAAATCATTTCTGTCACACGTTATTTCATTCACTTCTGTTTTATATCCTATAAGTTCAACATAGACATGCTACATGCGTATCAAATACACATGTCATGTTGACGATAACTCATCGATGAATATGATGAAGTACATGAAATAGTTTTGGTATTTATAAAATTACAATTGCATACATCTATATATTTCAATCCAAAGAGTTCATCAACTCTTATGATACTCCCACTAAATGCGTGCATAGCCCTTTATTGTTTGAGATATATAACAAGTATTACATGATTCAAAATCATATAATAAAATTATTTCTTAAAGCTACGACTTAATCTATAATTCCAAAACAATCGTAAATAATATTAGATACTTCTAAATTTTCAAATGCATCACTTTTGTTATAAAAAAATTACCACATTACAGTTTTATTTCATAAAGAATGTTCATAATATTCATATTGAAATATAGCTATGACTAACTTTTTTTCAGCCGATACCGAAAAATAATCATTTTTCATAAATAATGTATGGTAAGTTTTGCGGAAATAATTTCCGTATTATGATGCATTTAATAAGTGCTACATGGCATGCTTACACTATTTCCACCAGTACTATAATAGCGTACTAAATTCGAAGGTCCATCATTTACTTAATACCATTTATTTATTTCATGCACTGCAACTATTTACAGTGGAGAGTTCGTTGGTCAAAAATCTTGAGCTCAAAGAAATAAATCTCATAGAGAACAATTTTCGATATGAAAATACATTTCGAAATAGAAATAATATTTCTTACTCCGATATTAATTATTAATTATTATTATAATTCTCGTTTTCAATGTTTCTCTATGAAGCAGAAGTGACTATTCGTTCTCTTCATTCCAATTGTACCTTAAAGTACATCTATTTATATACATTCGTTTTCCTTTCAAATGGTCAAACCATACAAAAGAAAACCATACTACAATATCATAATGCACTCTTTACAAAAGCGCATTCAAGTATCCTTAGCTTTTAAGGACATTAGACATGTTTCGCTTTATGTAAACTGATCAAACTGACATTTCAGCGATCGAGTTCTTAGATTTATAATGTAGTTTTGGTCTAGTGTTACATTCATCACGATACATTTTGTAATCAATCAGACACATTTTGTAATCAATCAGATTGAATACTCAATCTCACACTAAGGTTTATTTGGGTTTTTTGGATGACCTAATTTTATTGAAATATTGTACATTGGAATATTCTGAACGTTCACCATATAACATTTATACACAATTATATATGGATCAAATATCCATAGTTTTGTATTTCTTTTAGAGTTTGAAACTCATAGAATGCAATACATGTCTTGACCTAATAAATGTGTATGTGACCAAACCACGAATCTATTCGATAGTTCTAAATCAGGCACTTACACGGGTGTTGAAACATTACATGCAATAGGAATTTAATAGCGAATATTATATTTCTATTTGTCAACTTTCAATTCAGTTCATTTGTATATGTTACTTGATAAACACTTTATCAATCATATTAAATGCACATTTTATCAAGCGTGAAGGAAGAATT
Source organism: Allium cepa (assembly GCA_030765085.1). NCBI lineage: Eukaryota > Viridiplantae > Streptophyta > Magnoliopsida > Asparagales > Amaryllidaceae > Allium > Allium cepa. The sequence continues at coordinate 463,637,013 of CM060931.1, read as the reverse complement.
TTAGAAAATATTAAATTGAAGTTAAGAAACGTTTATAATTATATATGAATATATTGTTTCAGATAATCGTTAAATATTAAAATTAATAAAATATATAAATATAAAAGTAATAATTTCAGCACTTATAATTCATAATAAACACAAACAAACATTTGCAAATATTCAGATCTATATATACAACATATAGCAAAACATATCTCTTAATTCAAATTGTATGTGAAGATTTAACACAAAAGATTAACATATAAGATTTACACATATGATCAATATGTAACTTAAAATTAATTTTAATGTTTAATTTTAGATCTGAAACATAATCATGGAGTAGATCTTTAATCATTATACACATACCCAATCTCCATTGTGATAACATAAATACATACAAAAATCTCAGCTAACTAACATAACAACAATCAAATTATATACATATGTTCATATGATTAACAAATTATGAAAGCATAATAATATGACAAAAATAAAATCGAAGTTACCCAAATTAGATGCCCTAAAGTCCGCCTTGAATAATCAATTCCCTTCTTTCGAAATGTTTTGATTCTTCAAATTGTTGATCTGGAATCTATGACCAATTACTATCAAATATCTTTTAGTTTTGATTTGAATAGGATATGAGAAATTTAGGATTGAATTAGAGGAGGGGTTCAGCCATAAAAGAGGAAAGAGGGTGGTGGCTCAAAAATGAACATAAGATTACTTAAAAAATATATAAGGTTTTGAGAACGTTTATTTATATGGTAAGATAAAAGACCAAACCACTAGATCTTAGCCACACATCTCCAAACCTTAACCATTTGTCCAAGCCACCGCTAATCCTGGCCATAACTAATGCCTACAACTCTATAATTTCATGGGTTATTATCCCATTTAATGCAAATTAAATATGTACAATCATATTTAACTCAATTTCTTATCGATATCTTATATCGTCCAATATATTTACAACTACTATAAATATATGCAATAAATTTATTTCTCATATCATATTCAAATTTCATAATATGTATTTCACAAATATTAATTAATTTAATTAATTAATAACAGTTATAAATCAATTAAATTGTTTGGTCTAAAGAGAATTAATTATTTTGGTAATGTGACTCTTAAATGTAAATTCGGTCAGAGATCAACATTGAACTTTTCGAATGTCAACGTGCACACGTCACTTAGCAGGTGGTGTGACATTATGGCCAAATTTACCGCTTGCTAAATTTTGGTAAAATCCAATTTCCTTTTATTAAGCGTTACCCTTTTGTGACAATTATTTACGCCATTTCTCTTCATCAAAACTATATCACTTTGGACTTATTGAATTTGATTATGGTCAAAATTCAAATATCATTCATATTTAACTCTATAATTCAAACACAAACGCCTTGATTCAATAATAACAATTATTATTAATTGAACTACTCTGCCCAGAGATTTTGACTTTGTGTTGATTTAAGTTGACTATGATACTAACCCCATATAACCGAGGAGATGAATCTTCTCTTGAATAGTATTTCACTTTCAATACTTTGATTCAACCCAACTATAGTCACTTGATGGACGTCGTGCCATAATTTGACTATAATTAAAGCAAAGCTTCCACATTGAAGATATATAGTATTACCAAGTCAAAAGAACTTCGATATTTTCTGTTTGACCTTAGTTATATTAACCAAAAGAAAACCATCGAGTGAGTCGTTCTATAGTTATCCAATAAATATTAGTACGTAACTTCTAGGTCCCCCCAGCAGTCATGAGTAATACACTGCCCAACATTTGGAGAACGTTACATACTCCAGTCTCAACTTACACACTGATATCCAATCTCGATGCATCTTGACTAGCAACATTTAAAACGGTATATTTGTTTTATTATGATAAATTATTCATGGTTACAACACTTTGTAACTACTATCCGAAAATATGCTATTTATGAATTTTGTATTAAATATACATTTAATTAAATTAATTAATTAATATAATCACATTATATCAAGTATATAATAGAAAAAAACACCTTTATTATGAACAAGGTTGTTCAATGAGTTGAATATATGTAACAAATTACATAATTGCCCCTAGAGCATACCCCTAACTCTATTAGTCTTCCACTCGTACTTAAGATCAATTATGGAATCTTATTCCAACTTCTCTAATCAGTTTCTCAAAACCAATTGGATCAGTCCCTTTGTGAACATGTATGCTATTATGTTTTAATTAATTTAGCACATGTTCTTACAGTATTAGAAAGGTATACTGTTACCATTTCATTATTCTAATAAGGCTCCCACCTGTCTTTTATGTTTCTCCAAGCCGTAATATGAAACATAGAAGTCTTTCGACTTCATTAGTGGTTGTTAGGACTCGTTTGTCTTGGTATTCAAACCTTGAATTTGCTTAACAAACCATAACCCCATAAACGATAGGTAACTTCTTATCGGTTGTATCACATACAACTCCTAACCCATTTTTCCTTGTCCTAATCTCATTTCGACCTTGAGTTTGCTCAACAAATCGAAAGAGATTATTCACTCGTACCTACCATACCGTGATGGCCTAAGTATAGTATATGTACCTTGAGTTTTCTCAACAAATACATATAGTTATCTTACCTCATCTATTCAATATATTAATTGTACTATACATAACATCCCCGGCTTGAGTTTGCTCAACAACTAGGGAGTATGCAAGTAATTTATTAATATATATATGGTAGAGGACAACATTATATTAAAGATTCATAATTTGCAATATATTATATTAAGTGATATCGACTAATAATGTATTTCTTATGAAATACCCCTATGATTCAAGTGTTGAACGCATCATAAATCACAATATACGTACATTTACGTATGTATTTATTCCTTGAGTCTATTTGGATTTCTTTAATGTTCCACTTTTAGTTTATACATTCGTATCATATAAGCTTTGTTGTTAAATTACTTTTATATTTCTTATTACTTATATGATAGTCTTATGTATAATATTTCATTAATTAAATCTTATTTAATTAATTTTAATTAATTAACTCTTTAATTAATTTTGTATTGGTATTCCAATACAACTTTTATATTGGACATATCTACTATAACGATTGTAGTGTAATACATATATCTTACATATGTTTGTTTTTATTTAATCAACTAACCTTTAATTAATTAAACAATTTTAATTAAATTATATTAATTTCAAAATTCTATCTTATTTACATACATCTATGCTTATGTTATCTTAAACACTTTAAAATAACATAACATATATTAACATATTTAATACATATGCATATAAGTATTAATTAATTTACTCATTTAATTAATTTATATTATTAATCTTATTAATAGTTTTAAATTTTGAAACTAATATTTACATAGTTTCAAACATTTTGAACATTTTCATTACATTTTCAAACAATTCGAAAATTTATGTTATATAATAACCTTTTATAATAAACATGTTTTTATTTTAAATTTAATTTTTAAATTTAAAATCATGTTTTAATTTCAAAACAATTTTAAAAATTAGATCAAGGACCAATTCAAACCGGCCTTTTCTATTAGGGGCAACCTTTAGACTCACAACACCTTCAGGCTAGGCAGGTAACTAGATAGGACAGGGTACTTGATTACCTAATTTCAGTCCTAGACATCACCTTTCTAGACATCGTACTAAGTGCACAAACTTAATTAGTTAGCCCTAACATGACTAGTTTAGACCGCGTAGGGGCTCTAATACCATTGTTGGAACTGGGTCAGCCCTTAGCGGAAGAAATGGGTGAATTTCAAAATTTTTACCATTTTGAATCTTTAATGGGCCAATGTCTAAATTTAATTAGAACTTTTCTAAATTTGATTTAAATAAAGTCATATATTTTATTTAAATTTACAAATAGTAGTTTGAGATTTTTTTAATTTTGATTTTGCTTATATATTTGTGTGTGAGTATATGTATAGTGTACATATATATACGTATGTGCATGTGTAATATAGAAATCCGTGCAGGGTATAACATGCATATATAGATGTTGGGATTTGCATCGCAACACACGCATTAGCTCATTTTGTATGTATTTTATGTTGTCAAATATGTGCGTAAATATATAACTATGAATTTCATGTGATTATTTTTAATTATATATATATATTTAATGTATGCATAAAATTTACCTTTATCATTAAAATATTGTAGAAAATATTATCTATTTATATGACAATATATTAAACCATAAATAATATATATATAAGAAGAAGAAGAATTTTTTTTATAATTCCTTTCATTTACAATTACCGGTTAGAAAATATAATAGATCTAGAATTTCAATGATTTTATTATTTAATATACATATATATTTAATATATTGAATAAAAGAGGTTTAGCCATAATAAATTATCATAAAATAATCATACAATAAAATTATAAATTTTATAATTTTAGAAAATTTAGAAATACATTTTTGGCCTCAGGAAAAATTTATGAAATTTTATGAATTAAAATAATATTTTAAATATATAATTTATCGTAGACCTGAAATCAAATTATTTATTAAAATTATAAAATTAGGTTATAAAAATATAAAACCTTTCTGAGGTTTCTATAACATATTTTGGTTCTTAAGAAAATTTCCATAATTTTTCAATTAAAATGATATTTTTATTCAATTAATTTTTTTCAGGTCCAAAATAAAATTAATTTTCAAAATTATTATTTTAATTACAAAAAATTTGAAATTTTGCCTAAAGGCTTCTGACAAAAAGGATAAATTTAAAAAAATATTAGACCGATGTTAAGAACCATTTCTTATTATACATGAATTTATTGGTTCAGATAATCATTAAATATTAAAATTAATAAAATATATAAATAAAAAATAATAATTTAAGCACTTATAATTCATAATAAACAAAACAAGCATTTGCAAATGTTCAGATGTGTATATACAACATATAATAAAACATATCTCTTAATTCAAACTGTATGAGAAAATTTAACACAAAAGATTAACATATAAGATATACACACATGATAAATATGTATAAACATAAATAATTTCAAACTTAAAGTTAATTTTAATGTTTGATTTCAGATCTGAAACATAATCATGGAATAGATATTTAATTGCTATATACATATCCAATCTCTATTGTGACAAAATAAATACGTAAAAAAATCTCACCTAACTAACAAAACAACAATCTAATTATACACAATTGTTCATATGATTAACAAATTATGAAAGCAAAATAATATGATAAAAATAAAATCAAAGTTACCCAAATTAGATGCTCTAAAGTCCACCTTGAATAATCATTTCCCTTCTTTTGAAATGTTTTGATTCTTCGGATTGCTGATTTGGAATCTACGACCAATTACTATCAAATAGCTTTTAGTTTTGATTTGAATTTGATACGAGAATTTTTTAGAATTGAATTAGAGGATGGCTTCAGCTATGAAAGAGGAAAAAGGGTGGCGGCTCAAAAATGAACAGAAAGATTTCTTAAAAAAATTAGGGTTTTCAGACCGTTTATTTATATGGTAAGATAAAAGAGCAAATCCCTAGATCTTAACCACACATCTCCCTGCCCTAACCATTTGTTCAAGCCACTTCTAATCCTATCCATAACCAACGCCTATAACTCCATAATTTCATGGGTTGTTAGCCCATTTAACCCAAACTAAACATATATAATCATATTTAACTCAATTTCTTATCGGTATCTTATATCGACGAATACATTTACAACTATTATAAATATGTGCAATAAATTTATTTATCATATCATATTCGAATTTCATAATTAATTTTTCATAAATATTAATTTGTTTAGTTAATTTATGACAATTATAAATCAATTAAATCGTTTGGTCTAGAGAATTAATTATTTCGGATGTGTGACTCTAAGGTGTAAGTTCGGTCAGTGATAAACATTGAACTTTTCAAATGTCAACATTCACACGTCACTTAGCAGGTGGTGTGACATTGTGGCCAAATTTATCGTTTACTAAACTTTGGTAAAATCCAATTTCACTTATTTAAGCGTTACCCTTTTGTGACAATTATTTATGCCAATTCTCTTCGTCAAAACTATATCACTTTGAACATATTGAATTTGGTTATGGTCAAAATTCTAATATCATCCATATTCAACTCTATAATCCAAGCATAAAAACTTTGATTCAATAATAATAATTATTATTAACCGAACTACTCTGGCAAGAGATTTTGACTTTGTGTTGACTTAAGTTGAGTGTGATACTAACCCCATATAACCGAGGAGACGAACCCTCTCTTGATTAGTGTTTCACTTATAATACTTCCACTCGACCTAACTATAGTCGTTTTATGGACGTAGTGCCATAATTTGACTATAATTAATGCAGAGCTTCCACATTGAATATCTGCAGTATTCTCAAGTCAAAGAACTATGTAAATAATTCATATCGATATTTTCTATTTGACCTTAGTTATACTAACCAACAGAAAACTATCAAGCGAGTCGTTCCATAGTTATCCAATAACTATCAGCACGTAACCTCTAGGTGCCCTGAGCAGTCATGAATAATACACGCCCAACATTTGAAGAGCGTTACATACTCTAGTCTCAACGGATACACCGATATCCAGTCTCGATGCATTTTGACTAGGGACATTTAAAATAGTATATTTGTTTTACTGTGATAAATTACTCACGGTTACAACACTTTGTAACTACTATCACAAAATATGCCATTTATGTGTTTTCTGTTGAATATACATTAAATTAATTAATTAATATAACAATATTATATCAAGTATATAATAGAAAGAAACACCTTTTATTATGAACATGACTGTTCAACGAGTTAAATATATGTAACAAATTACATAATTGCCCCCTAGGGCATACCTCTAACTCTATCATAACCTAGGTAATATGGTGTCCCCTCAACTTACCTTTTGCATATAAGCTTTTCTAAGTGTATTCATTTTTACACCCGTGCTTCGTTTATTATTTATCAACTCCCCAATTCCTTATTTAAACAATACCCCATTTCTAAAATTAATTTCAGTAATCATTCCAATTATCATCACATTTTGTTTTATTTCCCTACTCGGGTATTTTTAATCTTTATCTATTTTTGGATATAAGTTTGTGTATTATTCCCAACATAATGAGGTAATGGATCTTTAAAAATCAGTTGAGTTTATCTTATTTGTTTTATTTGCTTTATCTTCATAGAACCTAATCTTCGCTAATTGATTTGGTTTTTGATCTTTTCAGTAGCGACTTTTTTGCTGTTAGGTGTGATGATTTGATTTATCATACCGAAGTAGCCTAATTCTAAGAATAGAAAATGATGCAAGTGAATAACAGGAGGACTTCACTACCCTTTTTTTGTGGTTTTATTTGATATATCAGTGAATAATTTCATTATTCTGTCTATAGTACTTTTTTGATAAAACCTATATCTTAGTTTGTAGAGGATTATAGACTACAATTGATGAATGAATTGTATGGCTCCACGTTGATGAAACGTAATTTTATTCCATGACCATGTATTATATATATATATATATATATATATATATATATGCGTGTGTGTGTAAGATAACATTGACTCTTTGTATACTCAATATTATGACAAGATTGGACGAGTCAAACTTGGAGTTATCATGCCCAGAGAGAGAGTCCAAGAGTCCAGAAACCAAATACAACCAAAATCACAAGGCCGATTAAGAAACAACTCAAGCCAAGTCAACCACAAATTCACTCAAGGTATGGTTCGATGCCGACTCCTATCTATGGATCGGTACGGATCCCTATTTCCTCCATATGTCGGTCCCATCTTCTGCCCACAAGCCATACTTGATGTTAGAAGCCAATCCCAAGTGTTTTGTTGTTGATCCAATACAACTCTCTATTGATCTCTACGAACTCTTGAATCAAACTCTGTTCTTTCACAACTCCATCATTTGGACTTAAAAACAAGCTATTATTGATGCAAACAGCTATAAAATTATGAAGCTAACCATAATACGATCTAATATGTAGAGTTGAAGACAGCCGTTTGGCAATATTATAGGCCGGTATCGACCCCTACCCTTAGAGTTGTCTGACCCATACAATCTGATATGGTGGCAGTCTATTTTCAAGGGGAATTGGTCTAACGCGTGGAGAATGGCCTGGAGATATTGTATATAAGATTTTAGGTCCTTACCTCTATAAATAGGAAGGTAAGATTCATTTTTCAGAATCTTTTGGCTCTTTTTCTTCTTTATCTTTAATTTTTGTAACCAAGCATCAGAGTTGTACCGACCCATAAGAATTTCTACCTCCAAGTCATAATATAAGCAATAAAATTATAAAGTGGACGTTGGTCTTGATTTGCCCAACCACTATAATTGTTGTGTGCTCTTTCTTACTCATATTTCATTTAATTCTTCATTTTTTTATCCCCTACTTTAATTTATGGGTGTTTGTGTCATTTTTGATTCAAACATATACAAACTTTAACTGAAAAACTTAAAAGTGTGAAAAGAAACAAGTGGGTTGCCAAGAGATGTAGTCTTCTATTTGATTATATATGAATAACAAAGTTATTAGTGATATTTGAAATTATTATGTTATAAAATAAATTTATCAAAATGTCCTTTGAAATAGATATATTTCATTTACTAAATTAGAAAGTGTTTTGCTAAAGGCACAAAACTGTGCTCTTATTTATGTCATGACGTTTTTAATAAAAATAACACTCGGTTGAAAACCACCGTTCGAACTCAAACAACCGTAAAGATTAGTCGTTGACAACCATAGGTTTTGATGTAGATGCCAAAAAAGTGCTAATCGACAGTAAATTGCCACATGCGCCGAGTATGATAATTCCATCAATTTTGATATTAAGAAGTAGAATATCAAGTTTTAATGTTATTATTTAAAAATGATGTTACAAGGTAGAAAGCATGGTGTCTTTCATAGTTAAACGTGGAACATTTAAATTTGAAATAAGCAAACAATAAAATAAACAAGTATTACTCGTTTACATTGTAATTAACCAATATTCTTTTTGACAAAAATTACCATAATGAATTTTGATTTAGGTATATAATACCGGTTTAAATTAGGGGCTTTGCACAGAAGGTACATGTTTCTGATGTTGTTTCAAGAAAAGTCGCTGTAGCAGTGAGTGTGTAAATTAAGTAACTGTTTTTTCTAAATCGGAAAGTCCAAACTAGCTTGCGCTTTCCTGATGAAGACGCAAGCTAACTTGCGCATTTCAAAATTTTCGAAAATTTCAAAATCGTAAAGCGCAAACTAGCTTACGGTTTTTCGATAAAACTTGCGCTTTGCAAAAATTTAAAAACTTCGAAAATTTCAAAATCAAAAAGTGCTTTCCTAATAGCAAATGCAAGTCAACTTACGCTTTTTAAAAAAATTTCAAAATCGAAAAATCACAGGTTGCTTTGCATTTTCTATCAGAAAAGTGCAACACACCTTGCGTTTTCTATTTTTCAAAAATAGAATCAAATTTGCATATTCATTTCTGCAAAGACTTTTCTTATAACAAAAAAAAAAACCATGTACAGCAGATCTTTTCTTGTTTAATCTAACTCTTACATGTGAAAGGAATATTTTTAAATATAGAGATTTACAATGAAGTTATTACAATAAATATGCTTTTTTATTTATTAAACGTTTGCATATTTGGTTTTCACCATCTTACAATGTAAGGTTTGTTATCAGCGTATCTTAACTTATCCTTTGAAAGCAATAAATTTGAGATATGTTTAGAGAACCGAGCAAGGTTTCGAAAAACAGATTGTGCTTCGTTAATTATTTCATCACCGTGCTACCAAAGGCTAATAAGTTTTAATATGACAATTGTGGTAACAGTGAATTTACCAGTACCGTATCGGTATCATCAATTGACTATTTTTTTGAGTGAAATCGGTATATTCATCTAATCGGTACGGTAACGTTAAATTTCGTGAACACTAACATTTCTTTTAAATCAAACGGTGGATTTACAGGTGGTTATCGTTACCGTCTTCCCAGTCCCGCAAAACATAATTATCAACATTTACTTAACGAGGCTTTAAAAGACCAACACTTGGAGTTATTGCTGAGTTGACATATAATCTGATTCTTTGATGGATAACTAACACACTAGTATTTACTACACACGAGTAATAGGACTCGTGTACTATGGACATATTCTGATGCATGTACATGCATTTAAATAAATATATCTATATACATAAATATTGGTTATAGATGACGATTAATGTTAGAACAACTTTTATGGTTGCGACAGTGTGCATCAATGCTCAACAGCAGCGAACAAATGCTCAAGCGCTAGTTTAGCATTATAGCGTCGTCTTTAAACAATAAAATATGCACCAATGATGAACTTGTGGCTAGTACAGTGAAGAGCTATGCAAGAAAGACTAATGAACGTGTCAACTTTTGAAAAGTATTACACTCGTGAGGAGAAATCAGGGCCACATGAAATTGATTTATAGATTCGACTTCTTTGTCTACGTTTCAGTCAATCATCAACATTTAAAGGATTCTATGAAGATGGTCTTGTCTTATGTTCTCCTGTTCCCTACTATTTCCCTCCTAAAGTTTACAAGTTGCAAGAATAAACAGGGGGATATGCCAATTTGATCGTAGTAAATTTGTATCAATGACATTTCTAACCTATGAACAAAAGCTTATTTAATTATGTTTATTTGAGTTTGTTTATTGTCACAAGTTCAATTGGTACCTACTATTTTGGTCAATGTTCTTTGGTACCTAAGAAGGCAGCCCCATAGCCTTTTAATTCCAGCCCTTTGTATTTAAATAATTGTAAAGTATGATAAAAAAAAAGAGAAATTATTATTATTTAAATCGGAAAAAAGGGTGAAATTAAGGTAGTAAGTTTGAAGACTTAATAGAAGGAGCTATTAATCTTTCTCCATACACATATATCCGTGTGGAGATTAAAAACATTATTTATCTAGCATCTTAGCCCTTAGATATTAGACATAAATTCATATTTGAATTTTAAGTTCATGTGAAAAAATGAGAAATAATAAATATTTAAACAAAAACTTATGTAAACAGACTACGAAAATGGTGCTAAATAAATGTACAAAGCTAGCATTCATAATGTAAGCCTGCTAGAGTATATTCAATTTTATTATAAATATGCCAAGCCAGTAAGAAAATTATTGCTGGAGAATATACGCAATATAAAAAGTAACTAAAATGTACAAATTATTACTTTTTTTCCAATCCAAGGAGCCAACCTTTTAGTCTTAAGAGTTAAGATTCTGAGGAGCAATAAAGCGGGTCTACTATTCTTCTCTAACAAAGAAGAAGGTATTCAATATAAAACTAATTCAAAAATGGACTGGTGAATTAATTCAATTATTTGGGCCATGAAATATACGATTTCTTGATCTCAAAGTTCTAAGGAGTCATACTTCTGATAGATAATTGATTAGTATCGAACCATTTCACTAAGTGAGGAATATAAACATGCAATGTGCATTCTAATTAAACCATGGGTTTACCTCAAAAATAATATGTGATTGTTATAGCACACATTTCACGCGTTAATTGTTTTTCTACAAATTGTAAATATTTAGCATATTAAAGAGAAAATGATTTGTAGAAATAATCATATTTTTGCATTGAAATCATGTGAGCTAGTTTGAATTTTTATTTTTAAGTTTCGAAACCTTTTTTTTGTTAGTTTGAATTTTTATTTTTTAAGGTTCAAAACCTATATTTTTGTTAGTTTAAATTTTTATTTATATTATTAATAAAATAAAGAACGAATTTGTCAAGAAAAATTATTTGTTAGATTCTATTGTTAAGTAATATTAAGATGTATAAAAATGGACATTTTGAATTTGTAAAGAAAATTTAATCGTTAGATCTTATTTTCAAGCGATATTAAGATTTGTTAATATCCGCATAGAGACATGTTCATGCTGACACCAAAAAAGTGTGATACCAAATATATTACAACTATTATTAACGAAGCGTTAGGGCACGCGTAATTGTTTTTCTGCAAATTGTATATGTTTAACATATTTAGGAGAAAATGATTTGTAGAAATATTTCAGCATATTTCTGTATTGAAATCATTTGTTTTTATTTTTTAATTGCAACATCTATTTTTTTAAGTTTGAGTTTTATTTACGAGTGTTATGTCATGCGCTTCATGCGTGAATTGTTTTCCTTATAAATTGTATATGTTTAAAGCAGTCAAAATATAATTTTTTATTTTCAAAATGATACAAAGATTTGTATATTTATAAGTATTTTGAATTTGTAAAGGAAGTTTAATTTTAGATTCTATTTTTAGAAGCGTTTCGAATCTATAAAGCATGTTTAATTGTTAAATCCTGCTTTTAGGAGCATTTGAATTTGTAAAAGAACTTTAATATTAGATCCTATTTTTAAGTGATTAAGATTTGATAATATATAGAGAGATATTTTTGGTAGCTCATGTTGATATCAAAAAGGCGTGACACCAAAACTATTACAACTATTATTAAAAATAATATTAATTAAAAATTTATTTGTTAGGTTCTATTTTTAAGTGATATTAAGATGTGATAGTACTTATAGATAGATATTTTGAGTTTGTGAAAAAAACTTTATTCGTTAAATCCTATGTTAAAGTGATATTAAAGTTTGATAGTTGTAGTAAGACGTTTTGAATTTGAAAAAGAAATTTAAGTACTAGATCCTATTTTCGAGTGATATTAAAATTTGTTATTAGGAGCATTTTTGGTAGTTTATACCGACACAAAAAAGTGAGACATCAAAGGTATTACAACTACTATTAAAGAAGATAAAGATTATGCTTGTTTTTATATATAAATCTAAATAAATAAACAATAGTATTACAACAATTAAATAAAATTCAAAAGTACCTGTCTTTTTGGATTTTTGTAAAATTCCTTCAAAAAAAACCGATAACATTATTTTTTAGCATGTAAAGTATGGATAATGATAAAGGTAAAGAATAAAATTATATAAGCTTAAAGCTATCTTAACAACTCCTCAACTTTAACCTTCACAATTAAATTAACATACCAAATAATCAAGACGTGTTGTTTTTCTTTTGTTTTTATGGTTTTTTGCGGTTTTATGTTTCTATTTTTATTCTTTTGTTTTAGTTTGTTCTTTTATTTCTTGTTGACGTATAACTGTTTATTTCTCTATTATCATCCAAAGAATATCAAATGTCATATAAATAATTATATTTATGCCATAACAAGTGAACTTGCATTTCTATAGTATTACAAGAAGTAGGAAAACAAGAAGAAGGAAAAACTTTATCCACGTTTTTGAACCAATTGCATTTTTGCATATAAAGAAGGAAAATAAACCACGTACCATGTCTTATTAGTCGAATGAGCTATTGGTGTTGCTCTAGAATTTTTTTTGATAATATAGATGAAATCGAACATAATCTGATGTATTGGAGGAAGCTAAAGGGAAATGTATTTAGTTTAATTCTTGCACATCATTAATATCCAAAATTTGAGTCATTTCTTTTAAATATGAAACTGACATTGTATATATCTAGCATCCCATATTTTAGAGTATCATAATATGAGCTTAACTAATAATAAGATTGATTAAATAATAATTAATGGATAATTATGAGGATAATTTCGATGACAAAGGATTAAATGGATGAAGGGAATGTTATAGTAAAAGGTTAAAGAATTAACAAGATTAAGTGTTGACTATATTTTTTGTCAACCTCAAAGTTATGGTGATGTGTCATGAAGAGCAAATGTTACTTGCTAATCACTAACTTAAGTACGGAAAAATGCGGGGAAGAGAACATTTGATGGTAAATGTCACAAGATGAAAAGTGGTTCAACAAAGTTGCCTACATCTCATGTGTAGCTTTATTACTATATAGCTCTCTTACAACTATAAAGAACTACAAGAGAATATTAAGAAATGACGAGGCACTTAAGATTAATGAAGGAGCTAATCTCAAGTGTTTGTTGAGTAATGGATTCTCTGGTGCTGTGTAAAGCTGCTTGCGTCCACTGTGAAGCTTTCTTACTACTTGGCTCTCTTACATTTGCAAGGAATTACAAGAGAATAATATGAAAAATGGGACATTAAGAATAATGAAGCAGTTAATATTAAGGATTCGCTTAGTAATGGACTCTCTAGGGGTGTAGTGTTGGTGGTGTGGCCATGCATTCTTTGACCGACCCTTTTAAGGCGGTAATTTATAATGTAGTTGATCAACTAACATACCAATCCGCCAGTCGAGCGCTGTGGGCCGGGGCTAAAACCCTACCAACCAACCTCCTTTGATGCTACAATACATAAGGTTCTAATAGTAGATGAACTTATGTTTGAACGGTTGAAATCAAATGTTAAAATAGGCAAGAAGCGACCTGACCATTGTGTTGGTTGAACGGACTTGATAGGAGACAAGTGACTAAATGAAAGGAATATGTGGCTGAGATGAAGGCCAATAGGAAAACTATACCAGATGCATGTCCTGCTATACTTCGCATTCACTGTTAGTCCGTGAGATGATGGTTTTGATGACAACAATCTTAGAATAGATTATAAAATATAAATATTGACATTATAAGTTTAGATATATATGTATATGCAGGATTTAACCATGCAGGTACCAAGAATGAAGACTGTACAGTATAGAGATTCAAGATATCAAGATAGAAGACTCATGAGTATCAAGATTATCAAGAGTTCAAGATTTCAAGGTTAAGTATTTTTATTAAGAATTTTGTTAAAACTCATAGAAAAGCACTAACATCTTAAAATCCAATTTATTCGTGGAATGTAATCCACTTCGAGCCTGTTAAAGGGATGGAACCCTAAGTAGGATGGAACCTACGAAAAATCTAGTGGAACATTGTTTTGTATCGACTAACTTTTTATTCAAAATGATTTTACAAAATTATCTTGTTTTCAAAATGATTTCAAAACTTTCCTTTTAAAAACATCAAAACCCTCTATCCTGATTTTAAATAATTTTAGCCTCAAAATTATCTTTAATTTCAAAGTCAAAATTACTCCTGATTTTAAACTATCTTTTAAATATAATATATTTAACTTTTAAATATTTATACTTAGATTTAAATATAAAATTATAGTTAAATTCTATATATATTATTCTCTATATTTACTTATGAATTTTAACTATAGTCAAGTATATTTATAAAGTTTAAAATAGTTTTAATATAAAATAAAAGTTATTTTCAAAGAAAATCAAAACACCAAAAAATCCTTTGGGATGTCGACATGCCCAAGTACCCCATGTCGACATGGTGTCAGTTGAGTTCAAAATTTAAATTTCAAAAGAAGTGTCTATTCGCCATAACTCTTCATGAATGGACACGACTGTTGTTCTTCTATAAATATGGGTTAGTTTCAACGAATTTTAGATCAGATTTTCTGGTTTTTCACTCCTCTTCTTTTTCCATATTTCTTAATACCTATTCTTACCATTACTTTGTCGAAATCAACATTGAATCGGACTCGATTACTTCTAGTTTGATTCTCTATCACTATCTCTACAAGGTTCTCAGTGCAATTCAGAGTTCTAGACTTCTTTGTATTCTATTAAGCGAGAAAATGTGTGATTGTAGCCTTGAAAACGAATCAAAAGAGAAAAGGTGTGATTGTAGTCTTAGTAAATCAATTGGGTAAACTTGTGGCCCGGAAATCAAGTATCTCTACCCAGGGGATAGAAATTCTAGAGGGTGTACCTCGTAACCTTGAAACCGAGGGTGTAATTGTACAATTGTTTTTAAAAGGAAATCCGTACTTGTGTTGCGGGACTGGATGTAGGGTAACTCCGAACCAGTATAAAATCCGGTGTGTTCTTTCCTTTACTGCTTTTATTGTATTTATGCATCTGCGTTTATTTCTGTGATCATGTCCGTGTCTGTATATTGCATACCTTGGTGTCTAAATTAACATAAACTCAAAAAGATTTAGCAATTCTTTATTAACACTATTCACCCCCCTCAAGTGTTAATCCTAGCCTTATGATCCGTAATCCGCAATTTCTAACAGTTGGTATCAGAGCGAGGTTTTCAAAGTTTCACAATCTGATTTTTGAAAAGTTTTCAAAATGGCTATCAACACTGGTACTGTTACTAACACTAGTATCCCTATCACTAGTTCATTTGTAGAGGGACAGTCTACTGTCAGACCACCATTTTTTAATGGAAGTAACTATGCATATTGGGCATGTTGGATGAAAATATATTTACAATCTATAGGATTAGACACTTGGAATATCACACAAACTGAATATTCTGAACCCATAACTAATTTTGCACAGTGGACTGCTGAGCAAAAGACCGTTGCAAAAAATAATTCTAAGGCAATGAATATTCTATTTTGTTCACTAGATAGAAATGAATTCAATAGAATGTCAGTTTGTAAGTCTGCATATGAAATCTGGAAAACTTTGCAAGTTACTCACGAAGGAACAAGCAAAGTTAAACATACCAAAATTTCCATGCTCACAAATCAGTTTCAATTATTTAAAATGAATCCTAATGAGTCTATTTCGGATATGTATAGTAGATTTCAGGATATTGTGCATTCTCTTATATCTTTGGGAAAGGAATTTTCTGAAGAAGATCAAGTTGGAAAGATTTTAAATTCTCTAACACCAGAATGGGATCAAAAGACACTTGCGATCGAAGAGGCAAATGACATCGGTACTTTAAAGATAGAAGAATTAATTGGAAATCTAATGTCGTATGAAGTTCAAATGACAGGGAGAAGAGAAAGTAAAGCATATGAAAAGAAATCAATGGCATTCAATGCATTGACCGATGGATCAGACACAAACAACGATAATGATGAAGAGATAGCCTTTATGACCAGAAATTTTAGGAAATTCCTGAAATACAGAAAGATGAATAATCTCAAGTGAAACAACTATAAGAATTCTGGAAATCAGAATGTAGTGACAAATAATGACAAATGTTACAACTGTGATAAAACAGGCCATTTCAAAAGAGACTGTCCGTATCCAGATAGGCAAAATTCTCCGATGAACAATGATCCAACAAAGAAAAGGAAGCGTGTATTTACTGCTACTCTAGATGACTCAGATTCGTCCTCAAGTGATGATGATCAGAAGACAGATAATTTGAATTTGTCTTTTACAGCTGTTCATAACTCCGACGAATTCAAAGAGACGGACTCAGAAAAAGGTACATGTTTACAATACAATTGGTTGAAATTGCTTGCTTAGAATTAGTTGCTTGATTGATTTTGAATTGGTGTGTTGTTTGAATTTTAAAATTTGTTTTCTATTTTTTATTACTATCTCATTATTTTATTATTATTTTTATTATTTTTTAATAGTATAATAATATTTTCTGAAATATACTTGAAGTTTAATAATATTTTAGATATATATAGGCATTAAAAATAATATATATATATATATATATATATATATATATTAGTGAACTTAGAAAAAATCGATTCATGAAAATTCAAAGGCACATGTCGACATGGTCCCTACCATGATGTCGACTTAGGTACCTGAATTTGAATTTCAAAATTTGAATTCAAATGTTTGAATTTCTCTCCATCTTTTCACTTCATTCAGTTCTCTGAAAAGCCACCTTTTGACCAGAGAATATGTCCTTTAAGAATCTATTTATTCACTATCTTTTATCATATCTTTTCATTCTCATTTCCAAATTCAAACTCTCTCTTCATAACTTCAAGCTCTCTACTCTCTACTTTAATGGATTCTTCATGCAACCCCTCCACCATGAAAATTTCCAGAAAAATCAAAGAGCAATTATTCAATGATCCGGAGGCAGTAAAAGCATACATCAATTATGCTAACTATGCCAAAGTCCATCCTGGAAAATTTGCTATTTTTCAAGATTTTTCTTCTTATGAAATCGATTCTCTTTTTGCAGACAATGGAGTTCTTAGTCTTATTGATGCTTCTCAAAATGATTTTGTTTGCTATCCTAATCTTATCAACATTTTCTATGCGAATTTAAATCGTGGATTTTATGATGGTAATAAGAATGAAATTTGGAGTAGTGTCAAAGGCACTAGAATTGTTTTGAATTGTGATCTTTTGGGTATTATTTTCAATTGTAAGAATTCAGGAATGGATCTTTCTAACTTTAAAATCGATGAACATGATCGTGAGACGATTCATCACATTTTCGAAAAAGATGATGATTTTGAATTTAAAAATAGAAATTTTCGACCAAAAGCAAGAATTGTCAATCTTCTTTTGCAACATACTTTGACCCTAAGATCGGGGAACTTTAACAATCCTACTTCAAAAGTTTGCAAAGCCCTTTTTGCTATTTTTGGAAATTATGACATAAACTGGGCGCAAGTTATTTTGGATGAACTTCTCCTAAAAATCTTGAAATGGGTGAGAATCCTTTATACCATGGAATTTGTCTCACTCAGAATTTTAACTATTTTGGAGTGGATTTCAAAGGCGAAGAATTTGTTTCTAAAAAGGTTTTCAATCATTCCAATATTTTGCTTATGAAAATTCCATTTGTTTTTAACCTTATGAGACCCTTACCGAAAAGGAAGAGCGTTTGGCTCATGAGGAAATGGAAGAAGAGGAAGAAGAAGAAGAAGGGGATGAAATGGAAATTGAAGAAGAAGAATAAGGTGAAACCTCTTTGGAAAGCATAGACCATCCTCCTAATCCATCCACCAAAACCCTTCTCAAAAACCAAAAGATGATTATTGAGAACCAACAGATTCTTAAAAGATCCGTTAGTAAGAAGTTGGACAAAATTTCCTCCATGATGAACAAGTTCATTTCCAAAGTCAGCAAGAAACTTGGACTATCTTCATCATCATCATCCTCTAACTAGTTTTATCTTTTCGTAATTTGTTGTATTTGTTTTAGTTTGCTTTATTTCGAATGTTCATGTAGTTTGTTGTGTACTTAATTGTTGTATTATCGTAGTATGCAATGAAATGAAATTTCCTTTCTGTTATCTACCTTATCTTATCTCCAGAATAAATGTTAGTATATATTATATATATATATATATATAAACATAATTATTCACAAAATCAAATTAGTCATAATTTTTCACTAACCCATGTCGACATCCCGTATATTCCCATGTCGACATGTACTGGTCAGAAATGACAATTGAATTTGAATTTGAAATTTGAATAACTTCCAAATGTCTATTCATTTCAAACAAATTTCTACACCTATAAATACCTTTTTCTTCCAGAATTCTTCACTGAAATTTATTTCTCATCATCTATATCACTTTATTTCTCACAAATTCAACTATGGCTAATCCTATTCACAATCTATCCGAAAATCTTGAAGAAACCCTTAATTCATTAAAGAATATTCTCTCGTTTATTCTACGTAACCAGCGTCACTTAGAATTGAGTCAAATGTAGATGATCAAGGAACAAGAAAAGCACTTCGATGCGATATGATGGATGATCTCCTCTCTGCACAAGGATGATAACGAAGCACATCCTCCTGTCTCTCTCACCAATGACAATGATAATTGGGATGCTATTAAGGCAGACCTTATCTTTGGAGAAGAAGGATGGGTGGAAGTTATACGTAACGTTTGACTTTTTTTGTTTGCTTTGATTGATTTGGTCTGGATTGATACTCTGTGTGGATTGATTTCTTGATATTGGTTTAAAGTTTGTTGTATAAAACATGTATATACATTGAAATGTATATAGTCTTTGATTAGTTATCATGTTCATAAGTATAATTATTTCTTAATCTATATATTATATATTCCATTGTATAGTTTATCAATGCAGGCACTGAAGCCCAAGAATGAGGGGGAGTGAGTTTTTTGTTGATGACAAAGGGGGAGAAATATAAAATAGGGTAGTTAGGCATAAATTAAAGGGGAGTTATTAGTTTTAGGGGGAGTTATTAGGATAGAAATAATATTTTATAAATAAAGGTTGTCATCATCAAAAAGGGGAGATTGTTAGTCCGTGAGATGATGGTTTTGATGACAACAACCTTAGAATAGATTATAAAATATAAATACTGACATTATAAGTTTAGATATATATGTATATGCAGGATTTAACCATGCAGGTACCAAGAATGAAGACTGTGCAGTATAGAGATTCAAGATATCAAGATAGAAGACTCATGAGTATCAAGATGATCAAGAGTTCAAGATTTCAAGGTTAAGTAGTTTTATTAGGAATTTTGTTAAAACTCATAGAAAAGCACTAACATCTTAAAATCCAATTTATTCGTGCAATGGAATCCACTTCGAGCCTGTTAAAGGGATGGAACCCTGAGTAGGTTGGAACCTACGAAAAATCTAGTGGAACATTGTTTTGTATCGGCTAACTTTTTATTCAAAATGATTTTACAAAATTATCTTGTTTTCAAAATGATTTCAAAACCTTCCTTTAAAAACATCAAAACCCTCTATCCTGATTTTAAATAATTTTAGCCTCAAAATTATCTTTAATTCAAAGTCAAAATTACTCCTGATTTTAAACTATATTTTAAATATAATATATTTAACTTTTAAATATTTATACTTTTAAATATAAAATTATATTTAAATTCTATATATATTATTCTCTATATTTACTTATGAATTTTAACTATAGTCAAGTATATTTATAAAATTTAAAATAGTTTTAATATAAAATAAAAGTTATTTTCAAAGAAAATCAAAACACCAAAAAATCCTTTGGGATGTCGACATGCCCAAGTACCCCATGTCGACATGGTGTCAGTTGAGTTCAAAATTTAAATTTCAAAAGAAGTGTCTATTCGCCATAACTCTTCCTGAATAGACATGGCTGTTGTTCTTCTATAAATAGGGGTTAGTTTCAACGAATTTTAGATCAGATTTTTTGGTTTTTCACTCCTCTTCTTCTTCCACATTTATTAATACCTATTCTTACCATTACTCTGCCAAAATCAACATTGAATCGAACTCGATTACTTCTAGTTTGATCCTTTATCACTATCTCTACAAGGTTCTCAGTGCTATTCAGAGTTATAGACTTCTTGGTAATCTATTAAGCGAGAAAATGTGTGATTGTAGCCTTGGAAATCAATCAAAAGAGAAAAGGTGCGATTGTAGCCTTGGTAAATCAATTGGGTAAACTTGTGGCCCGGAAATAAAGTATCTCTACCCAGAGGGTAGAAATTCTGGAGGGTGTACCTCGTAGCCTTGAAACCGAGGGTGTAATTGTACAATTAATTTTGAAAGGAAATCCGTACTTGTGTTGCGGGACTGGATGTAGGGTAACTCCGAACCAGTATAAAATCCGGTGTGTTCTTTCCTTTACTGCTTTATTGTATTTCTGCATCTGTGTTTATTTATGTCATCATATTTGTGTCTGTATATTGCATACATTGGTGTCTAAATTAACATAAATTCAAAAAGATTTAGTAATTCTTTAGTAACACTATTCACCCCCCTCTAGTGTTAATCCTAGCCTTAAGTTCCGTAATCCGCAATTTCTAACATTCACTGCATTTGTACTATGGTAGCATGCAAAAGAAGTGGAACTTGTTTCTTGTCAGATGTTGTTGCACCTGGTTGTACCTCTTGTCGCCTTACTTTCGTATGCCTAGGTGGCAAGACGGGTCGAGTTAGTTCACTGCCACTATGACCTTAAAGAGGATAGGTAATTGTTGAGAACCGATGAAATGCTGACCAGGAAAGGGATGATAAAACGACCTATAATCCGTAAGGCTGCACTAAAACTAGATCCAATGATGGACTATGCTAAAGACGACATCTAGCTGTGTCGGTAGGCAAGGTTCTGGGAGAGATGCTTACGATGGTGAGCATACTTGGTGCCTTGTTGAAAGCATGCCGACCTGAGAAGACCGATTGTAAGGCAGACCTTTATTCAATCTTATGCTTTGCTAAGCTGTACCGCTCCTCGTCCCTTGTTAGATTGACATGAATAGATGAGCTGATATGGGCTTAGCCTAGATCAGAGATGGTAAATAAGGGAGCCTTGCCGGCTTACCCTCAACCTTTTGCTAGCTTGAGGGAGACTAGCTTGGACCTGAACTGACTTGGCTGGACTGGGTTGGGCCTGGGAGCCTTAATCACTGTATCCTTACTTACAAAAAAAGTGAGTAACATTAGACAAGGAGGAATTTTAGTCCAACCCAAATTATTAACCCTTATATCCCTAAAACATGTCATTATCCTCTTTCTCTCATCTTACAAAGATGAAAACAAAAATACCAAACTAGGATGCCACTAGAGCGAAAGGAAGAGGGAAACTTGACAAAAGCATGATTTAAACATTCGTTTCAAAGAGAGGGAATGAATTTAATCAAGTTATTTACTTCGATGGGTAATATTAATCCCATTTCATGTCCAAATATGTTTAGATTCGGATTCCATATGGTTTTGCTGCTTAAGTGATACTATACATGATTTGATGATAATAAATTAATTCTATATAAGTTTGGTTGCTAAATGACATAGTTTATGGTATGTTTTAAAAGCAAAACACGACCTAATCATCTTCAAATGAGTTTAAAATTTCTATGATGTTTATAATATTAAACCAGTGATGGGTTTAAAAAAAATTCTAATTTTCGAATGAAAAAATGAATTACTATAATCTTTCTATGATGAAAATGAGTTGTTTTATCGGTAAAACAATATTTAAAAAATTAAAATTTGATATTTTGATTCAAAATTTATACAACAGAAAAAAGAAAATGTCTTTGAATATTTATGGGTTTTGGTAACAACCCACGGTCTACGACATCTTGACTAACTTATAAAAATGGAACTGGCATCGCAGACCTTACAGATAGTGGATCTTTTTTGAGTAAATTATAAAACAGATCACATAGCTATCTGTAATATTCTACACTTCCTAAAACTCACAGCGAAAGGAATAAAAGATAATAGCAATCAGTAATAAATAATATGAACAAAATAAAACGGTATCAAATATACTTCACTTACAACATTTCTCTACCATTGAGTAACAAAAGTAACCTAATGTCCAGGAATAACTGAGATAAAATAATAGATTGCTAATAGAAAAATAAATGCACTTTTCCATCGCACCATTGTGCCTCCAAATCACTACTAGTCCTCTTTATCGTCTTATTAGAGTATAAAAAAGAGAAAATGATAGAGAGGGTCAACATATGTCTGGTGAGGGAAACACATCATATAAGTGTATAATACCTTAACCTATGCCTCATGCATCCAAAAAGTCAGTCAAACATAATATAATACTATAGTGACATCATATGCTAAGGTCCCACTAAAATTTAGCTCATTCCTAATCATAAGCTAACAATTTGGCCATAAACTCTCAACCTGCCATTGTCATACCATATGACAAGGACTTGGCTCCACTAAACGTGTCGTGATGCCAAAACGAATACCGAGGACTTAGCTCCTTGGACTAATATATATTGAGGTCTCAGATCCTTAGACTATCATATATTGAGGAATTAGCTCCTCAGACTATCGTCTGTTGAGGACTCAGATCTTCAAACTATAGTATTTGTTGAGGACTAAGCTACACTGACTATCGTTTATTGAGGACTCAACTCCTCGTACTATAACATACACACACACACACACACACACACACACACATATACATATATCGAGGACTCGACTCCTCAAATTGTCGTAATTGAGGATTTAGCTCCTTGGCCATCAAATATTAAGGACTCAGCTGCTTGGACTGTCGTTTGTAGAGGAATCAGCTCCTTAGACTTTCGCATCACCAAATACAAATTATGTATAACAAATTAGCCCAACTAAATCATTTTCTAAACTATCTCAAACTATAGCAAACAATATACTAAAATGTTCCTCATCTCTCCACGATCATGATGCCATGAACCGCATGTAAAACAGAGTCCATATGTGAGATTGTAAGTGTTCTAAGTTAGGAAACCGTTCTTCCCCAACATTAAACAAAAACCTTCAGCTACTTTTGTCTCTGCCTTGCCACCATTGCTATAATCACTTAGAACCCTATTTATCTCTTCCAATGGACTCCCCCGCCATCCTCCACCAAACGACTATACCTCGATCACCCCAATTGCCACCGATAACGCCACCACCATTAACCAATCCCGGACGAATTTTGGTCGCCTCAAACCAATTCTAGATGATTAGAAGCCACCGAGAGCCTCTACTCAATCTCCTTTACACACCTATATCTCCCAATCATCGTATAGTTGTTGTTCTACTGTTGGATTGAAATGAACGGTCTACGTTTTTCGAACTTTCGGTGCGTTTTTTGATCAATCTGCTAACCCAATCGACGAACAAACACAACTAATGGTTTTTTGTGTCAACGGAAACTATAATTTCGATATATAATATGCTTGGTTTGTGGCAATCATGTATTTCACACTTTGTAATTGGAATGAGATCAACTTTCGCTAATTTCAATTGATAAAACTTTACTTTTTAATCACCTAGCCATGACATATTAAATCCTATTCAGATGTATATAGAAAAGAATCTATTTTTATTATTAATTACATCATTATAATTTGGTTTAAGATCATAAGAAGTGGATTACAACGTCTTACCAATGTACACACAAATATAATAAATTCCACTAACCGATTAGCCGTGCATTTTCTCCGATCCATGGTGAATCCTTCTCATTCTTCACTGTCTAGAAATTCACCACCATGGAAATTCAGATCCCACGGTAGCACTTATTTATTTGCATGGCTCTCTCCCCAGTAATCGATTTTATATGTAAATTTGCATTTGATTTGGTGGATTTAGAATTAATTAAGGGGATAGGGATTTATAAGTGGAGGAAAGACTTCGAGAGAAAAGGAATAAGGTTAAAGATCTATTTATAGGCTAAAAAATAAAACATCTTGGCTAAAATCTCAAAATTAATATATTACTAAAATGTCACTATGTTTGGATTTTTCTATTTTCTTGTAACGTTAAGGATTTTCGACTCCCGAATGTCGAAATTAATACGTCCATTGTATCAACTGTCGGGCAATGGAAGGCTGGAAAACCATACCGTTAGGGTTAAAGAAGAAGCGGTAGAAGAAGAAGAAAAGAAAGAAGAAGCAACAGAAACAATATCAGAATCTCACAATCGCAGCGGAACAACATATAATAGATAAATGAATAATCTTTAAATCAAAAGAGCTGTACATTTTATACATTACATCATCATAGTAAATATACAACACAACACAACAATAGACAGTTGTATAAACCTGTCCTCACAATTGAATACACAGTGGAAAAGATAATATCATATACAAGTTGATACGCTAAGCCATCCAGCTTGCCTCCAGATCTTTACAGCAACTCCTGAATTTCAGATTGACCTAATAACCTGACTCTAGACTGCCCGTGTGGAAAATGATGGGCACCCAGAGATTAGGAAGGAAACAATAAACACCAGGTCAGTCATGTGACTGGTGTGAGAACTTAAAACAGTTTTCTTAAAAATAAACAAATAAATATTCTTTTTAAAATAGATCCGCAATGCTTTTAGAAAATGAAACTACCATAAGGCCTCCCGCACACACACATAATGCAAACGCAGAATCAGAGGAGATTTCTCCTTATGATAGTCAAAGATGCTTGATACGCAAAATTCTTAGATATTATTACTATAGGTGCAAAGTGTAGGAAAACATTTCGAAAGTATGATATAAATCATAGCCAACATACGACCATTATCGTATGCCTACTATAGCTACCATCTAAACAGTGGGGCGCCACCATAAGTAAATCGCAGGTTATACAACTAAAACCGTACAGGGCCCGTATTGTTTTGATTGGATTTCCAACAAATGGTCGGGCAAAGGAACTTCCCAAGTAAAATAGAACGCCTCTAGAGTGACGTCCCCGGATCCTAACCGGATCTCTGCTACACAAGGCCGGATTAACCCTAACTGGGTAACAACTGACACGAGCATGTCATCCCCCGGTTGTTTGCGACCTTTATTTTGAGGATCCTCTCAACCAACAACCACAAATCAATAAATATGCAGCAACCATGAAGTAAGTATCTGGGCTCCATACCATGATACCACTTATAATCCAGAAGGAAATGACATGCCCTCAGAGGGCGCTATCCTCAAAAACCCTTACTGCCACGATTCCTGTTTCGACCATAACCGGGTTGTGAGGTTCGTCGAAGTCTCGTCCACAAAGCTACGCTTTTCACAAAGCCATGCTTCGATCAACAAATGATCCGCATCACTCAGCATGTCACACTACCAAATTGAGAGTATATCATTAATAACCTTCAACTACATAACCTCTGAGATCGTACGTCTCAGAGAAGGGTGTTAAGCTAAGAGAATAAATTCTCCGCCACCAATAGATATGTATTTGAAAGAAATCAGCTTTACATCTCAATTTGTAATGTAAGACATACAATCCATACAAGTCTGTTCTGGGTTCGAATAGAACCGAAGGCACTTCCAAAGAAGTCCTTGCAATCTGGGTATTCACAATCCCGATCAAACTTCCCATCACAAAGGAAATCTCCATACCATAGCTATCGGTGCAGAGACAACCGATAGGTTATCCTATCGTTTTCACAAATACCTGGTCTTCAACACCGGTCTTCAAATGGTATCCATAAGGACATATCATTATTCGGAATGGGTTATATGACACAAAGGTCCTCCCCTGGCTAAACCGAATGACGAGCGCTAATTTTACAAATAAGCGTAGCATTCAAATTCAAGCAAATCACAACAAATACCTATTTAAAGGTCAATATTGATAGTCGGTTATTTATCTATCAATGGATATGCACAACATCACCAGATTCCAAATAATTTCCTCAAATTATTTGTTTCCAAAAAATTTCTTTACAAGATATATTTTTAACACTTTAACTATTTGAAAACAAATTTCAATCGTTTTCCACCTTTACAACTTTTGAAAACAAATTTCAAATCATTTCCCTACACGGGATATATTCACAAATATTTATTCATTCTCATTTCAAAATGGTTCATTTAAATCAATCAAGTAAATCCTTATCGATTTATTTTAAACTCACATTCCCAATCCATAAATTTATTCCCACACTTCAAAAATAAATCAATGTTTATTTTTAAACAAAATTTCCTTTCCTTTATAAATTCTATGGTGAATTTAAATTTTCAAATATCCACTGATATACGATTTTCAAATCGATTTCAAATATGCACTTTCAATTTATCTTTAAAAGATATAATCTCCAAACATTCTCTTCATATTGGAAAACATTTCCATACTTATTTAATAATAAGTAATTCACAAATATATTTATTTTCAACATTTGGAAAATATTCAATATGCTTAAATCACAATTAAGTATATATTTTATTCTTTAAGGAAAACATTCTCTTAAACAATTTATTTGGGTCAAAACGAATGTTGCGTAAAACATCGTTACGACAACCCAAAATCACTAGTATAGGGATTCGAAATTAAGATAGATATATAAATCCCAATACTACATAAAACATTTCCTTTCGAAAATCATTTTCTATAACAACAGTGTTATAGTCCACCATTTCCTTCTATTTCTCGAAAACGTCTATTTCAACGATGAATGTTGAAATCTATGGTTTTGATACTTAATACATTTTAAAACATCTTTAAATCGTTTTAATTCTATTTAAAATATCCCCAAAACATTTCTTTAATATATTATTCACTATCCAAAATCGTGAATATACTTCGTTAACCAAATTCAACATTTCTACACATTTTATTTAAAGGATTATTCACTGTTTAAAATCGTGGATATATCTCCTTTAATAAGCTATAACAATTAACTTATCAAAATAAGTCGATTTTGGATTTATAAAACAATGTTTATAAATTCCATTTATATTTTATAACAACTTCAACTTATAAAATCACTTTATCAACAAATTCTATCCATATTCCATTTCCACGACAAAATCCAAATTATAAGCAAATTACTTATAATTCTCTATTTACAAATTCCTTCTTTTTTTTTCAAAATTCAAAATCATAGATTCTATTCTTTTTATAAATCCATTTATATTATTATTTGAAAACGTCTTTAAAACTCCTTTATAATTCCATCACTTTGATTTATAAAAAAATCCAATTTTATGAATCTTATATATTAAAGCTTTTATAATAAATTCAAAAATCTCTATTTAAACTATTTTATAAAATCATTAACTCCATATTTTCAAAAATCAATTTTCAACTATATTTCTCAAAAATCATAATTTTTATAACATTGAAATTTAAACGTTTATTTATTTAAAATGAATCAAATTCCAAAATTTAATAAAACGTATACTTTCAAAAATCACTTTAACAATCCTTTTAAATTTGAAAATCATCACTTTAACACTTTTAATTTTTTTCTTTAAAATAGGCCCAATGCTGCAACAGCACTAAATATAAAAATCACGGCATCCAAAACATCATATATCATATGATAACAGAATATATCACAATTGTAACGACCCGATATTTTTGGACTATTCGCATCCACACATGTCGGACTTAGATAATTCAAAATATCGAATTATTAATTTAAATTTGGCAAAACTGAACATATATAGTAAATAAATAGTCACAGATCACAGACACAGAGTAATAATATCCAGCGGAAGCAAAAGATAGTAGTTCATGAAGCTACTATATATATATATATATATATATATATACATAACAGAGTTAAATAAGTTACAACAGCAGTCTCGAATACAATAGTCAAATACAAGAATCAGAATACATCACCGGAATCAACTAAATATTTGAAAGCTGGATCTCCATGCGAAGCTCCAACTCTAAAGGCGAGTCTCAAAAGCTGAACCACTCAGTCTGACCCGAGCGTAAAGTAAAACACAAAACACTTGAGTCAGGATTAACATTCTTATATTAATAAATGCAACTTAAGTGAAATAACAATTGAAATACAATAACTCAAAGGACGTTGGAATAACCATCCTTTAAGGATCCGTTAAACTATCTACTATGTAGTAGTATACGCTAAGTAGATAATGTTTATCAGTAATATAAAGTGTCAAAATAGTGTTAAGGCGTTTCCATTATCCCCCTTAACACATTTATATAAGCGTTATAGTCTATACAGCACTGTAAACTCCACCGTAAACTAGTGGGATATCAGGGAGTACTCCATAGGTATAACACAAAAAAAAAATTCGTAGTGATCGCGCATATAGGGATACAAGTATGACAAGGCACATGCGGCAATACCAAGGTAGTGAAACTACTGTTTGCCTGATCCGGACTGGTGAAAACGCATCGCCGCAACGATTGCAACACCGCGAAACAACACTCCCAAAAGAACGAGGGTGCACCAATCAATAACAAGTAATGAGTAGTTTACGAAAAACGGTATTCGCTCGAGGTAGCTAACCCCATTTGGCCCCGCACGGCTCCTTTTTTAGTCATTTCCAATTTGACACCAGTGTCAAGGCTATCCATTATCGTTCTCTTTCTTCAGTCATCACGTACATCATTCCAACCACTTCATTCTAGATCACACTCCGCGTATAGTTATTAAAGTGGTTTTCGGTTTAGATAGAGAGCATATCCATAACCGATTCCGGTTTCTCTAATAACTTTCGTAATTATTACACCGATTGGTCGTTTAATAAATTTCAAAACCAAACAAATTTCAATTTCAATTAGAATTTATAAATCAATATTTCATTTGTCTTTCAATATAAATATCCAAAATCTACGTTTCAAAACTTCCAAATTACCATTTGAAAGACTTACAATTCAATTTCAAATTTATTTAAACAATTCAAATATTGATTCATGTACGTATAAATTTTATTCCGAAAACAATTAAATTAATTTAATTTAACATTCAAATCAATTTGAATTCATTTATCGATTTCATTCAATATTCGTTAAGTAAATTTGTCGTTCAAAACAATTTTCATTCAATTTCTAATTCATTAAATCAATTACTTAAGTTCAACTTCATTATATCAAAACTTCAAATTGGATTAAATTAAATTCGTCAAATCAAATTCTCTAAATTACAAGTCTTATATTAATTCCAATAAATCACATTTTTCATTTCTTGTTAAAGAAATTCAATCCCACCTATTTTACTTAGTTACAAATTTCCAAACTCAATTAAGAAACCTAATTTCACATATTCAAGAAGTCAAATTTCACTTATTAACTTACTTAAATTTTCCAAAGCTTAATTAATAAAGGAACCTAATTTCATTTATGAACAAAGTTCAAATTCACTTATTCAAAATTCAATTTTCTTATCAAAGAATTCAAATTTCATTTAATTATTAAATAATTCAATCTTATTTAATTTTAAATATTTCCAGAACTTAATTATTTACAAATTTCAAAACTTAATAAATGAATAATTTCAACTTAATTCGGTGAATAATTCCAAATTTAATTGTCAATAATTAATTCCAAAACAACGCTCTTTCAGCAACTACAATGTTAATATTTGTTTTTAGATTTTAAATATTAACATTTTCCTTTCATTAAATTCAAATTCCAACTTCATTCAAAACCGTATTATTTATTCAAATAAAATCTTTATTTTATTTTTAAATCAAATTATTGACCAATCGGGTTTTTATTTAATTCTCTATCCTAGGTCAAAGTTTAATTTGGGTATTTATCATTTCAACCCGATTCCATTTCAATTCAAAAATCAAAGCATAGCAAAGGGAACTTGCAGTGTGAAAACTGGGATGGTGTAAAAGTAAATAAACAAGCAATAACAACCATACATAATCATTCAACAATTTATTTAAATAATCCCCAAATAATCGTATTAATTTACATTTGTTATTTATGCTAATTATTTCTAGAATCTACACTATCATTTCATGCAGATTAAAGATTATTCCATCAATTACTTATACGGTTTTTCACTTGTCATTCAATTTCAATTTTAATACAACAATTAATCTAATATACATTCAATGGTTCAAAGTGTAATTATCACTATTTTATATGTCAATTAATTTAACAATTAAAGGGGTCATTTTATACAAATTTGACAAATTTAAATTCAACGTTATATCAATTTCAAGTTGCTAACTATTCTACGTCAAATTCAAATTTCATATTTTAATCACTTTCTACACAACAATTTTAACATCCAATATCAAAATCAAACAATCAATCATCTATCAACCAAACTTGATTATCATCATATAAGTATCAGATAATGGTGACAGATGTCATAGATGAACTGATACATGTAATAACATATATAACAGTGCAAACAACTAACAGCAGCATATTTCAATTGTCGTTTCAATTGAAATCAAATTTAATAAATAAAATAACATTAATCACGAGTGATTGCTCACATTTCGAGGCTAAAGATGATTCGACCAATGGAAAGAGCTACGAATCCAAGCACGAATTGCAAAGCAAAGCAGATTGGCACGAACTCGACGAATAGTGCTGATAGCAGAAATCAATAGGAACGGATCAAATTAGCTTGATATAAAATTTAGGCGAGATGTATTTTATATTATAAATTTCCTTAAATCCAATATTAATTTCAAAACAGAAAATGCAATCTTTATACTATAACCAAATACGCAGATATTTAGAAGCTGTGTAAAACAAAATATATATATAAAGCTTAATATAATATGTTGCTTTAACAAAATAAACTATACTTCAACTCTGATGAAAACAAAATATATTACAGGATACTAACGGCCTTTATAAACATAACTATTAAAAATCTTTTCATAAACACAATTTACTAATATAGAAATACTAACGTATAACTGAACTGCTCTATATATACTATTATTTTGTACCTAATGACCGTAGATATAATATACTATAAATAAATAAAAAGTGTATGAAGTACACGATATAACTTCAAACTCACTATATTTAAATCAAGTATATATACATATAGCGCACTTTATGACATATATGATAGTTCTGCACAACATATTATAGATTTAACATAATATCAACTGACACATATAATATGAACTTATACACCTTGCATAAATTTTATATATACAACACCCCGGTATAAAATTAAAGTGTATATATAATATAAACCAATATACAAATTTTTCACAGGAGCTACATTATAATACTTACCTATAACTTAATATTATATAAATATATTTTATTTCACGCATACAAACAAATCTAGTTAATAGATATATATATATATACCTTCTTATTTATAAAAGAAGACAAGTATGCACGGACTGGGGGGAGCTCGGCCAGGGTGGGAAGTTGGTGGCGAAAACGGCGGCTCTGGATTGCTAGGCGGAGGCTGTACATGCGCGCTCTGGCACATCAGGGTGGTTGAGTTCGAGATGATGGTGGAAAGGTGGTTGGGTTTGCTATGGTGGAAAGAGAGGTGAGAGGAGGTGCGAAGCTCAGGGAAAGGTCGCGTCTTGCTGCGATGGACGGAGCCAGGGCCGCACTCGCATGTTCATGCGATAGGCGGAGCTCTTTGCTTGGTGCAGTGGGAATGAAAGAGCGGGGTGCAGAGGGAGAGGTTGTAGGCGCGGCTACACGTATGGTGGATGGCTTGCATGGGTTGGCTGTTAGGGGAAGTGGATGGTGGCTATAATCGAAATCAAAATATTCTTCCTTATCAATATCGATCGAAGAAGACAAAGTCACATCATGAGATCCAATATGGATGCAAAAGATAGAGGCAGATAAGATGAACTGATTTAGATATTCAGAGGATGTTACAAGAAAATAATCAATTTGGGAGGTTCCTATACAAGCTTCCAATGCACTTTTTCTGTTAAAG
Source organism: Allium cepa (assembly GCA_030765085.1). Lineage (NCBI taxonomy): Eukaryota > Viridiplantae > Streptophyta > Magnoliopsida > Asparagales > Amaryllidaceae > Allium > Allium cepa. The sequence goes on along the minus strand of CM060931.1, from coordinate 463,604,206 downwards.
ATAACTGATCGAATTTGAGAATGATGCTTGATAACATCCAAATGGTTGCACTCTCCTACAACCTCAGTTGAACATTTTTTTCAAAAAGAGCCCAATACCAAATTCTGGTAAAGCATACAGTTCTATATTCTTATACTTGTTTCTTGATGAAGATTTGTCAATATAGGATGCAGTACTACTGGAAACTCTATCTGGACATATAAGGGACTGACTCAAAAAAAATTCCTCCGAGTATCATTCAAAATAACATAAACGGCTTCAAGCTCAAGGGAAGTGTCAACCATTATTTGCGCGTCGATATTAATTATCTTAGTTTAAGGACAGATATATGCACATCCCTATTTCTTTCAGGGTTTCTACTAGTATTGGTCATCAACTTTCTGATAAGATATTCGGAATCACCAGGAGTAATAGATTCCAGGCTATTACCAGAAGGTAACTCGATGAAAAAAAATTCCTTTAAATATCTGGATAGGTTACGCTGGCGGCTGACCTGGCGTTGGCGCAGGTGGTTTATAGTCATGGTGGATCTGGGAAGACGGTTGCGGGTTCGGTGTTGAAGGCGGAGGTCGGCTAAAGGCGATGAGATGGCTATGTTGTTTAGGAGAGGTGGAGGGTGTTGCTTGGCGATGAGTGAAACGAACAGGTGGTTGGGCTAAGCTTCTCAGGAAAATATGATTGCTTTCATATTATTATCTTAAATTATTCAGAAAAACAACTGAATGAAAAGAATAAAAGGAAGAGGAATGAGAGTGGGGAACCGAACCAGAAAACTACTGAATATGATGGGAATAACAAAACATAATAATAAATTTTTAGGAATCTAAAACAGGTGGCCATTCGATTTCACCAGATGGATATACGAATGGACTTTCGAAGTTGAAAAGGTTTAAAATGCGGAACCGATACGACGGATCATTTTACCGATTTCGTCGTGTACCGGCCCTCTAAACACAGAATTGAATATACCGTATAGATCAGCACGACGAGACGATCAAAAGGTATACAGATATCAGTGGTACGATTGAATTTTAAAAATTCGAAATTTTCTACTGGCGGAAAATGCAAGAAAAACGTAGAAAAATAAGATCGACGGAGCCAAAAATGTACGAATTTGGAAAAACGAAAAATGTCGCCTTGCTCGGAAGATGATTTAAAATTTTTCTATGTAAAAATATTTAGGTTTCGAAAACGTTTTATTTTCATCGCTTTTTAACTGATTAAATTGAAGTAAATTTACGCACGAAATAAACCTTCATATTTTCGGACGAAAATTTACCAGTTGCTATGTTTAACTAGACGCATTTCAAATATCAAATTTATATTTTAAAATTTTATCGTTTAAATTCCCATAAAATTTCAATTAATAACGTTATTAAAACCGGTTAAATCTACGGGTTGTTACAACAATATTTGTAAATAAATCAATATGGGTGAGGAATCCAGTTGGATCCCTCCAACCTGTTTCCCTACATCCATAGATGTTAGCACAATACCAATCCCGTTTCAATACGGGATAACGCGTTACATGGGTTTATACAAAATATTATCCGCTATTATGCGGCGCAATAGGGTCTCATCCGCTATATAATGCGGGAAAATCAACTCCAAGTACATATATAATATAAATTCCACTTCAAGGTGGAATATCGCGGTATATGTGTTTAATAAATAACCTTCGCTTAATATACGGCGTATATGGTCTATTTTAACACAATAGATAACAATTTATCATCTAAGCATACAATCAACACAATCAAGCAATTTTAAATCTAACTATTTAAAATTTAAATCGAAACAAATTCGATTAAGTGCGAAGTTCTCACCTTGCCTTCAATAACAGTCGTAGTGTTTTATTTCGAATAAAATTAAAAACGCGTTTAATTTTACTCAAAATTCAAACTATCTCCAAACGATTCCAATCTAGCTCCAACGCGTAGTATTCATCAATACGAACCCGACGCAATTCGTTTCGTCCATTTTGGACCTCGTATGACCAAGATATAGCATTACAAAGTTTATACGATTTATAAAAGAATTAATTCACAATTTCTTTATTTATTTTATAACCTTTTGCATCTGGTCGTTAGATTTTTCTTGAACGAGATCAGGTCGTAGCCTTCCTTTTCTTCCTCACGACGCTCCTAGGTAACAAATCGTGAACGAACCCATGAAGCCGCCCCATAAACCCTAATTAACGAGGCCAACTCAAACAACTTGAAGTCGATCGGGGACCTCCACTAGAACGCCCATCACAAACTCCATCCACGCCCAGAAGAGCACGAAGCTCGGTCACCCCCCTGCGCGCAAAACGAGAATGAACGGCCATGAACGCGAGCAATTTCTGGTCGATCCACCATGTTATTCTCGATCATAACCGTTTGATTCGTAGTTCTCTTGATGCTCTTTAACTTTACAGTTGGAAGTTTGTTGAATCGCTTTACGTATTTGAAGAAAAACGAGGAGGAAGATCGTGTATTCTCGGCCATTAAAATAGAGGGAGGCGGCGGCTGTAACCCTAGCCCAATTTTGTTTAGCAAAAGTGAATATTGAGGTCCTTTTATAGAAAAATGGAAACGCACTATTCATCCAAATTTTTTTTCAAACTCCAAACAAAGTGTGCCGCCTGGCGTTTATAATGTTTTACCCCTATTTCGAACGCAATGGAATATATATCGGGAGCCAATTCGATCAAATTTAGAAGATAAGTTTTTGAATCGACTATTTAAATTCAAAATTCACTCGAATCGATTTCTACGCGTTTTAGCTTGCCCCGGAAAAACCATAAATCCGATTGACATGAAATTTGAAACCATATAATAATATAACATTACGGATCCGATGAAACCCGTTTCGCCGAAATCCAAGACTGTTTGAAAAATAGCTATTTTTCAAACAGTCAATTAAATATTAAAATATTCAATTTTCACAATTTAACTTTAATTTCAAATTTTAAAAGTTCTATAACATCATTCAATCTCCAATATGGTTAAATGTAACTTTATAAATCAATTTTAATTACATTAAACCCAATTTCCAATTATTTCTGTAATTTTAAATATTAAATTATCGATTTAATTATCCAATTAAATCACTATATTCGAAATAAAATCTATTCGACTTACAAATTTTACTTGTTAATGTTTAAAATCAATAAAATATACGAATTTCAATTGACAGAAATTCTGGGTCGTTACAAACTTCCCCCCTAAAAGAATTTCGTCCTCGAAATTACCAAGTACAAAAAAGTTACAAAATCCATTAAGTTTTCAAAACCATTTGTTCAAATTAGATTTCAAATTCACTTAAGTGTTTAACTTTCTCCAAAATAAAATAGTTAAACTTCTTACAATAACTTTACTAAGTTTTCAAATCATACTTAGTATCTTTTCAAAAATTTTCAATTTTTTCAAAAAAATATTCTAACGCCTTAAATTTTCAGAAAATTTCGCCATATTCTCCTTTGCGCGGCTCGATCCAAAAAGAAGGGCAATATATATATATCACAAATATACATCTCATCAAGTAATGAGGCATCCCGTTGGGAAAAAAGTGCAAAAGTACGATATGTAATCCGAGATATGTACCTTATATATTATTAGCGAGCATATACGGCTAATATAACACGAAAGCGAGCTCCAAAAGCGAAGCAAGCGCAATCCGCACCTACTAAACACTCAACAAACAAATGAGAAACATGCATATATGAAAGTATATCAATATACAACATATATCACTACAACAACTACATATGCCAATATAGAAAATGCAACAAAAGCAACAAATTCAACCATCAACCAACTAGCATTCAACTAACATCCATAACCAAATCAATACGCTTTCACTTCTCATTAATATTCAATGAATTGGTTTTCCAATTTAAATCACATTTGATTTATTAACATTGGATGTTTTTGTTAACATTCATTTATTCATATTTAATTAGCTTACATTCACTAATTTATATTCAAGTTAGTTCACTTCCAAATCAAATTCAATTACATTTAAGATTCACTAAACTTCCAATTTGATTTTAATTACTTTAGCTTTCAATTTCACTAATTCAATTTCATATGGATTTCTATACAATCAACTAAACATCATCTAACAAACAATGTATATCCAACATTACCAAATTTCTTTACTTTGCTTACATTCATTCAATTTGGTTCATCACTTTTAATTAGCTTTAATGAATTAACACTTACATCCATTATTTCATATCAATTTATTTACATCAATTGATTTACATTCAATTCATTCATTAATTCAATTCATTCATTAATTCAATTCATTCATTAATTCAATTGCTAATTCATTTAACAAATAAGGTTGAATTTCATTTACATAACTGAAGTCCACATCCATTTAATTCACTTTATTATTTTACTTCGATACCAAAATCAACTTCATTCAACATTACTTAAGTTATATTCCATTTCAAACATCATTTGTTTAACTTAACTTAAATTTCATATAATCACTTCAGTTTAATTTCCATTTCGATAGCTTATCTAATCCAAATCAATTTATTTAACTTTCTTTTAGTTAAATTTCACATCATATATTTACTACACTAACCCAAATCCTTTAACTTCACCAAAGCTAAATTTATTATCTTATATTATAAGTTTAAAACTTGATTACTTATATTCAACAATTACAACTTGGATTTTAATTTCAAATTTGATTATCACAACCAAACCTCAATTTTCCAATTACTATGGTGACGAATCCATCACACAGAAACTCGAAAATGGTACCGATGATGCTGCAGTCATCACCCTTATTATTTCCCAGCAATAGTAGTGAATTTAGTGCTTTATATTCTTTCAAAAATTTTTCTTTTATTCATAAGTCACATTTATAAATTTTTTTCTTATATAATTTCACTTATTGTATATATAAGATTATTTCACAATTGTAAATCACATTAATTATAATTCCATACTTATACAATTATTCTTTTAATTAACTTATATATATCCTTACATTTTCAACAACCAAACAATCAATTTATATACACTTTAATAATTTCTGAAAAATTATTCTTTTATATATAAAATATAATCGAGGTAAAATTATTTCATTTACCCAATTTTAAAATGATACTATGTCGACTTGCCTCGTTTAAGAGTTTAGAAATCCCTATCGATAATATGGCGTCCCACATACCGACCAGAATTCACAAACAGCTCAACATATAAGCAAACACAATATAAAACATTTTTATATTCACTAACAAATACGCGCTCATATCGATTAGTACACTCAAACTCATTCTAGAGTACTACTGACTCTATCTCTAATGAGTAATACCCAACAGAGCCAAGGTTGTGGCTTAACCATATGCTCTGATACCAGATGTAACGTTAAGCATTTTCGGCTCTCGAATGTCGACATTAATACGTCCACTGTATCAACTGCCGAGCAATCGAAGGCCGGAAAACCGTACCGTTAGGGTTAAAGAAGAAGAGGTAGAAGAAGTAGAAAAGAAAGAAGAAGCAACAGAAACAATATCAGAATCTCACAATCGTAGCGGAACAACATATAATAGATAAATGAATAATCTTTAAATCAAAAGAACTGTACATTTTATACATTACATCATTAGAGTCAATATACAACACAACACAACAATATACAGTATTATAAACTTGTCCCTTCAACTGAATACACAGTGGAAAAGATGATATCATATACAAGTTTATACGCTAAGCCATCCAGCTTGCCTCCAGATCTTTACAGCAACTCCTGAATTCCAGAATGACCTGATAACCTGACTCTAGACTGCCCGTGTGGAAAATGATGGGCACCCAGAGTTTAGGAAGGAAACAATAAACTCCAGGTCAGTTATGTGACTGGTGTGAGAACTTAAAACCGTTTATCTTAAAAATAAACAAATAAATATTCTTTTTAAAATAGATCCGCAATGCTTTTAGAAAATGAAACTACGATAAGGCCTCCCCCACACACACACACACACAATGCAAACGCAGAATCGAAGGAGATTTCTCCTTATGATAGTCAAAGATGCTTGATACGCAAATTTCTTTGATATTATTACTATAGGTGCAAAGTGTAGGAAAACATTTCGAAAGTATGATATAAATCTTAGCCAATATACGACCATTATCGTATGCCTACTATAGCTACCATCTAAACAGTGGGGCTCCACCATAAGTAAATGACAGGTTATACAACTAAAACCGTACAGGGCTCGTATTGTTTTGATTGGATTTCCAGCAAATGGTCGGGCAAAGGAACTTCCCAAGTAAAATAGAACGCCTCTGGAGTGACGTCCCCGGATCCAAACCGGATCTCTGCTATACAAGGCCAGGTTACCCCTAAATGGGTAACAACTGACACGAGCATGTCATCCCCCGGTCGTTTCCGACCTTTATTCCAAGGATCCTCTCAACCAACAACCACAAATCAATAAATATGCAGCAACCACGAAGTAAGTATCTGGGCTCCATACCATAATACCACTTATAACCCAGAAGGAAATGACATGCCCTCAGAGGGCGCTATCCTCAAATAACCTTGCTGCCACGATTCATGTTTCGACCATAACCGGGTTGTGAGGTTCGTCGAAGTCTCATCCACAAAGCTACGATTTTCCCAAAACCATGCTTCGATCAACAAATGATCAGCAGCACTCAGCATGCCACACCACCAAATTGGGAGTATATCACTAATAACCTTCAACTACATAACCTCTAAGCTCGTACGTCTCAGAGAAGGGTGTTAAGCTAAGAGAATAAATTCTCCGCCACCAACAGATATGTATTTGAAAGAAATCAGCTTTACATGTCAATTTGTAATGTTAGACATACAATCCATACAAGTCTGTTCTGGGTTCGAACAGAACCGTAGGCACTTCCAAAGAAGTCCTTGCAATTCGGGTATTCACAATCCCGATCGAACTTCCCATCACAAAGGAAATTTCCATACCGTAGCTATCGGTGTAGAGACAATCGATAGGTCATCCTATCATTTTCACAAATACCCGGTCTTCAACACTGGTCTTCAAATGCTATCCATAATGACATATCATTATTCGGAATGGGTTATATGACACAAAAGTCCTCCCCCGGCTAAACCGAATAACGAGCGCTTATTTTACAAATAAGCGTAGCATTCAAATTCAAGCAAATCACAACAAATACCTATTTAAAGTTCAATATTGATAGTCAGTTATTTAACTATCAATGGATATGCACAACATCACCAGATTCCAAATAATTTCCTCAAATTATTTATTTCCAAAAAATATCTTTACAAGATAAATTTTTAACACTTCAACTATTTGAAAACAAATTTCAATCATTTTCTACCTTTACAACTTGTGAAAACAAATTTCAAATCATTTCCCTACACGGTATATATTCACAAATATTTATTCATTCTCATTTCAAAATGGTTCATTTAAATCAATCAAATAAATCCTTATCGGTTTATTTTAAACTCACGTTTCCAATCCATAAATTTATTCCCACACTTCAAAAATAAACCAACGTTTATTTTTAAAGTAATTTCTTTTTCCTTTATAAATTCTATGGGGAATTTAAATTTTCAAATATCCACTGATATACGATTTTCAAATCGATTTTAAATATGCACTTTCAATTTATCTTTAAAAGATATAATCTCCAAACATTCTCTTCATATTGGAAAACATTTCCATACTTATTTAATAATAAGTAATTCACAAATCTATTTATTTTCAACATTTGGAAAATATTCAATATGCTTAAATCACAATTAAGTATATATTTTATTCTTTATGGAAAACATTCTCTTAAACACATTTATTTGGGTCAAAACGAATGTTGCCTAAAACATCGTTACGACAACCCAAAATCACTAGTATAGGGATTCGAAATTAAGATAGATATATAAATCCCAATACTACATAAAACTTTTCCTTTCGAAAATCATTTACTATAACCACAGTGTTATAGTCCACCATTTCCTTCTATTTCTCGAAAACGTCTATTTCAACAACGAATGTTGAAATCTATGGTTTCGATACTTAATACATTTTAAAACATTTTTAAATCGTTTTAATTCTATTTGAAATATCCCCAAAACATTTCTTTAATATATTATTCACTATCCAAAATCGTGAATATACTTCGTTAACCAAATTCAACATTTTTACACATTTTATTTAAAGGATTATTCACTGTTCAAAATCGTGGATATATCTCCTTTAATAAGCTATAACAATTAACTTATCAAAATAAGTCGATTTCGGATTTATAAAACAATGTTTATAAATTCCATTTATATTTTATAACAACTTCAACTTATAAAATCACTTTATTAACAAATTCTATCCATATTCCATTTACACGACAAAATCCAAATTATAATCAAATTACTTAGAATTCTCTATTTACAAATTCATTCTTTTTTTTTAAAATTCAAAATCGTAGATTCTATTCTTTTTATAAATCCATTTATATTATTATTTTAAAACGTCTTTAAAACTCCTTTATAATTTCATCACTTTGATTTATAAAAAAATCCAATTTTATAAATCTTATATATTAAAGCTTTTAAAATAAATTCAAAAATCTCTATTTAAACTATTTTATTAAATCATTAACTCCATATTTTCAAAAATCAATTTTCAACTATATTTCTCAAAAATCATAATTTTTATAACATTGAAATTTAAACGTTTATTTATTTAAAATGAATCAAATTCCAAAATTTAATAAAACGTATACTTTCAAAAAACACTTTAAAAATCCTTTTAAATTTGAAAATCATCACTTTAATACTTTTAATTTTTTTCTTTAAAATAGGCCCAATGCTGCAACAGCACTAAATATAAAAATTACGGCATCCAAAACATCATATATCATTTGATAACAGAATATATCACAATTTCTGTAAATAAATCAATACGGATGAAGAATCCAGTTGGATCCCTCCAACCTGTTTCCCTGCATCCACAGATGTTAGCACAATACCAATCCCGTTTCAATACGGGATATCGCGGTACATGGGTTTATACAAAATATTATCCGCTATTATGCGGCGCAATAGGGTCTTATTCGCTATATAATGCGGGAAAATCAACTCCAAGTACATATATAATACCAATTCCACTTCAAGGTGGAATATCGCAGTATATGTGTTTAATAAATAACCTCCGCTTAATATACGGCGCATAGGGTCTATTTCAATACAACAGATAATAATTTGTCATCTAAGCATACAATCGACACAATCAAGCAATTTTAAATCTAACTATTTAAAATTTAAATCGAAATAAATTCGATTGAGTGAGAAGTTCTCACCTTGCTTTCAATAACAGTCGTAGTGTTTTATTTCGAATAAAATTAAACACACGTTTAATTTTACTCAAAATTCAAACTATCTCCAAAAGATTCCAATCCAGCTCCAACGCGTAGTATTCGTCAATACGAACCCGACGCAATTCGTTTCGTCCATTTTCGACCTCGTATGACCAAGATATAGCATTACAAAGTTTATACGATTTATAAAAAAAATTAATTCACAATTTCTTTATTTATTTTATAACCTTTTGCATCTGGCCGTTAGATTTTTCGTGAACGAGATCAGGCCGTAGCCTTTCTTTTCTTCCTCACGACGCTCCTAGGTAACAAATCACGAACGAACCCATGAAGCCGCCCCTTAAACCCTAATTAATGAGGCCAACTCAAACAACTTGAAGTCGATCGGGGACCACCACTAGAACGCCCATCACAAACTCCATCCACGCCCAGAAGAGCACGAAGCTCGGTCACCCCTTGCACGCAAAATTCACTCGAATCAATTTCTACGCGTTTTACCTTACCCCGGACAAACCGTAAATCCGATTGACATGAAATTTGAAACCATACAATAATATAACATTGCGGATTCGATGAAACTGGTTTCGTCAAAATACGAGACTGTTTGAAAAATGGCTATTTTTATTCGTCAATTAAATATTAAAATATTCAATTTTCACAATTTAACTTTAAATTCAAAATTTAAAAGTTCTATAACATCATTCTAACTCCAATATGATTAAATGTAACTTTATAAATCAATATTAATCACATTAAACCCAATTTCCAATTATTTCTGTAATTTCAAATATTAAATTATCGATTTAATTATCCAATTAAATCGCTATATTCGAAATAAAATCTATTCGACTTACAAATTTTACTTGTTAATATTTAAAATCAATCAAAAATATATGAATTTCAATTGACAGAAACTCTGGGTCGTTACATTTCTAACCCGTTTAACCAAGTTCAACAAATTATATACGTTCTATGATAGTAAATGGCATTCCGAATGCAATTAATAGGTCCCAAAGCTTAATTCCAACTCTTGTAGAAATTTATTATTTTTCCTTTTAAGTTAAAATTATGATTCTACCCTTTTATTTCTTTACATAAATTTATTGGATATTACATTACCTTCCCTTAAATAATTTCACTCCCAAAATTCTAGGAGATGGACAATACAACACGCTTTACATCGTACAAACATACAAAACAAACATGGTTGCACCCATCTAGCATCCATTGTATAACACGAAAAAAAACACAACCAAGAATATAATATACATATAATAGATAAAATACGATGATGTGATATGGGATGAATCCAAATGTAAATAAATCGGCCTCCTATATGTATGCAAATGTAGTTCAATCAATATGTACGCAAATATCCAATATATGCAAGTGTATACATTTCTACATGCAACCATACATCCATATGCAATGTCCATATCAAAGTTCAAGTAATCAACCACGTCCGTAAACAAAATTAGTAAACACATATACAAAGGAATAATAAACAACACATATATAATTATCTATCATAAATTAGAACACCTAACCATGGGTATCTCGCATCGGTTGGAATGTATATACGTTCAGTCCAACATGGTATAAACTAAAGTTGTATAATCCAAATAAAGCAACCATAGCAACCAAAGCAAATCATAAGGATGTGCATTCGACCAATCCTAACATCCATACATCGATGCCAATGTCAACTAGCTAGCTAAAGCAACCATGGAAATAAAGAATTACATACCAAATAAACTAACCAATAAATTAACTAAAAGCAGAACTTATTAGATGAGAGCTCGTGATGGGAAACTCGGATTCTCTCCTCGAGTTTCCATATGCTCTTGCCCAAACCTTTTCTCCACTGTATGTGGACCAACTTCATTTCCTTGTATTTATGTCATATCACATCAAGTCCTAAGAGGTAAATACACCTACAAAGTGTTTTAGACTTTACCTCTACATTCACCTCATAAGCTAACTAGTCTTTACTAACAGCTAAATCATCAATGTACGTTCGCAGATGGGATAAATAGAAAACGTTTGAACACCCACCAACTTTTTAAAGAATTCTAACTTGCTGACTTCCCCACTTCCTATAAAATTGAAAAAGACCCAATAACTTATAGCGCTAGCTTTCCTACATTATATATCTCAATTGCGAGTCCTTCACTTACCTAGCTACCCATTGTGGGTTCTCTATGCATGCCTATCCTATGTGGTTGCAATTCTTTAGCGTATCACTGCGGTATCTTTAATCATTTAATATCCCAAAAAAACTTAAATTTAAATAGATTGCACTGCTAGCGTATCTCCATCATCAAATACCTTTTGCAACACACTTTAACTCTTCCTTCTTCATCCTCGGCCAACAGAAAATCCTCTTCGTGTCATTTGGTATATTTCATTAAATTCCTTCTTTAAGTCCATGGGTATGGTAACATGATAACAGATGGTGTCATACCTTTAATTTGAGTAACATTTAGGATTCCTAGCGTATCTCCATCATCAAATTCCTAAGCGAATGATCCTATATTTTCTATAACAGCCCCCATTTTTAGGCCCAATCTAACTTCTACTAATACTACAATCATCCATAGTATTAATTTTTAGTGAAAATGCAGCTCGTTAACCATATCAATAATTAGAAGCAAAATATGAAAATTTTCAAATATAATTTAGCAACAAGTTTTCACTTTCAATTTACAGTTAAGATTTTATATTCATTACATAATCCCATTCGATCCCATGTACAATGAAAGTATAATTATTATAAAACACTCCAAGAGCAACATATAAAAATGCCCACTTAGTTGATTGGAGCCTATTAGTACTTGATAGTTATAATTTTTATCAATAGATCCATTCATACAAAATAAACTGCTAGCGGATTAAATAAAACTCAGAATATAGCTAGCTTGCCTCTTGCACATCTTCGAAAGCTTATTTGTCTAACTGGAAATTTAAAATCTCTTACTCTGAACCTAATCAAATGAGTATCCGACAGTTTAAAGGGGAAAAAACTTTGACAGACAAAAATTCTAATGTGAATAAAACCTATCATCCCAAACCAAATAGATATCTAGTGAGACCCCGCCCTAAGCGGAATGAGTTTTCCCATTACTAATATCTTAATCAACATATCAACTATATATTGTGCTCCTGCATCCACCAAGGTTAAATCATAATAACAAAATCATATGCAGGTATGCAATGAGGTAAGTCTGACTAATCTGTTAATTTACGGTTATATCTAACCTAAGTTCACCCATTCTCACAAAACTGAATATATGTCTCTACTCATAATTTTCCTACTATCATAATGAATATATAGATTTTCATGGGCTGACTAATAACCTGTCAAAATTCTTAGGGACTACCTGTTGTGAATCATAGTTTTCATCAATCACTAAGTACTTATTGGTTTCCTCAAATAATACTTTCCAATAATAGTTTTCATGGGATCACTATGAACATATTGAGATTCTACAATAACATCCCCCAAATCATAGTTTTCATGGGATGACTACGAACCTATTGGATTCTTCCAATATCATACTTTCCAATCATATTTTTCATGGGATCACTAGGAACCTATTAGGTATCTCCAATAACATTACTCAAGCCATAATTTTCACGGGATGACTATGAAACTATTGGACCCTTCCAATACCAGATCTCAAATTATAATCTTTTGATTAGTCTGGGCATCCTACACCTTCGATCTACATGATATCCTGGATGCAATTCTTCTCATTTAGGAGTTAAATTTGATTATAATCACTAATGGGTCGACCTCACTGGTTATTCTGCCCTTAAATATCAAAAAATGTAGGTATGAGTCATGATGATCAGATGATGTGAGTATGATGATAATAATCATGCAAAATAACTGATCAAATAATAGAGAGAACATATAACATCCATCATTCAAATATGCTCAATCAATTGACATCTTATAATCAATCAATTGACATCTTATAATTACTTAATCTTAACTAATAACTCTTTTTGGTAATTTTATATCAAAATTTGGGCTAGGCAGTATTTTGTTCCTTGAAAACATTTATCATTATATATGATTAATCACCTTAATTCCTATTTAAAACAAGGAATACAATGCAATTACTTTACCACTTTCTCATGCCCATTTATAACCATTTTAATATTTCCATGTGTACTTTCAGTGTCAATGTGAGGACGTCGCACCTCTTTATTATAGGGCATAACACCATAAAATAGAATATGTTCATTATTGAAAACTTGCGGCATCAATATGGCCGATATGGGACGTCGCATCACTTTGTAACAAAGATTTTAACATAATTCTAATTTTGTCAAATTATAAGGCTATAATGTTGAAATCAATGTTGTCATAACCAGAAATTTATAGGTCACCGAACCAATTAAATGCAGCCTTTTATACATTAAATACATAAAAGCCGACATTGATGACATGCAACATCAATATCATAAACCATCTATATGGGGCGCTTTAAAAACAGAAAGGACGACATTAATGACTTCCAACATCAATGCTATAAAAATTAGATAATGTTATTATGAATCTTGGATACTGTGCTACTATAAAATAAAATACCACACTTGATAGCAGGAGACATTATTGCCATAATACTTCTATCTCGTAAGTAATACTAGCGACATCTATGGTGTCAAATTAGAGGCAAGCCACATAAATTTAAGAATTCTGAAAAAACTGTCGGCATTGATAACTCATGATATCAATATCATGTAACCATGGGATGCAGAATTACCATAACGTCAATGGCAGATGCATGACTCAATGATCACATACTTAGTCAATGCCACCTACTTTTGATATCACTAACAACCGTGTAGTGATATCGCTTATTATTTATGCCAAACTCATAGCAATGCCGCTTATCAATGGCATTGTCATAATTATCATAAAAATATTTTATTTCTATTAAAAGCAATTCCTTTTTATCAACTTTTATTCTTTGTCTAATTTCTATTATATAATAATATGCTTTACCCAAATCTTCTCAGAAAAACTACCGCACTTGGTTTTCTTTCCTAAAAACAATTTTGCACTCATCAAATAATGTTAATCATTTAATATTTATTTATAAGCTTTTCTAGCTTAATAAATTCATATAAAATCATAATATCCTGGAAAAATCCCCAAAAATTTTCTAAATATCAGAATTAACATATTCTTTAACATGCAAAAATTTCATAACCAAAATCATTATCTAATTATTTTAAATAATTAAAACCTAAAATAAACACCCTTCTTCCTTAGGAAATTCATAAATATACCCGTTATTTTGAAAATTTGTGAAATTAAAATCCCATTTCCAAAATTAGGTTTTACGTGCCTTATTCAGAACCAAATCGTTTTGAGATCATAAACTAAGGTTTTGACCATAAACCTATCACTATAATTTCATAAAAATTCTAACAAATTTGACCAAACAATGGTAAAAATTTAACATGGCACATTATAACATCATCAACAAATCAAAACCAGTCAGATCCGAAAATGAACAAGCATACAAATGAGATGGTTTATTATTATTCACCTTAAATTGGATGATGGAGTTGAGATTTGATGGAAAATGTCTTTCCTAGCTTTTTCCCTTGAAATTTCTCTAGCTTTCTTCTTCTAATCCTTTTTAGTTATGGCCGGCTCTAGGATTTTCAATTTGATTGTTGTGAAAATGAGGATGAAATTAGAGAGGAAGGGTTTAAGGGATAAAGAAAGATCTATTCCTAATTTACCATTCTCATATATTCTTTTATATTTTAAGTTTTAAAACAATCTTATTAGTTAATTAGTTAAGGCCTAACCCAGTGAATGATCAATTCTCATCCTCCTTATCTTGCTACACATCATACTATTCTCTTTAATCTATCATATTAAATTCCCTAAATAATGTTAATCAAAATTAGGGGCGTTACAGACTCCCTTCCTTAAAGAATTTCATCCTTAAAATTTCGTTAAGGATAATAATAAGCATACCAATCATGCAAACATCTATAACATCATATAACAATAGTACTAGCCTACCTGATAAGCAAAGAATCTACATACAACAGATATAGAACGTACCATCAGAACAATGCAGGATAAGTCTCCTTAATCCTGTCTTCCTTCTCCTAAGTATAGTCTTTTTTGTTGTCACTCCACTGGACTTTAACTAACTTGACTGTCCTATCCCTCAACCGCTTCTCATCTCTTGCCACAACATGAACTGGTTTTCTAACAAAAGTCATATCTTGTTCCACTGTTAAATCTCCTAATACAGTTGAAATAATAGTAGTCTCTAGATCATGCATATACTTTCTTAGATGTGAAACATAAAACACATTATGGATAAGCGAGTTCCCTGATCATTTCTATAATAGGAAATGGACTTACATATCTTAGTGCCAACTTCCCTATCTTTCCAAACCGTACCATACCCTTCATCGGTGATACTTCAACAAAATCACGGTCTCCAACTGAGAACTCTAGATCTTTGTGCCTTTTATCCATATATGCTTTCTTCCTAGACTGAGCTTTCTTTATCCATGCTTGGATCAACTCAATCTTTTCCATGGCTTCCCTTACCATATCTAGACCAAGAACCGATCTGTCTCCAATCTTTAACCAACATGCTAGTGATTTGCATCCATTCAAAGCTTTGAAAGGCCATATTCCTATACTAGTATGATAACAATTATTATAGAAAAAATCAACTAAGTGCAAATGGTCATCCCATGACCCACCGAAATCTAGTGTGCAAGCTCTCAAAAAATTTTCAAGTACCTTACCGACTCTCTGTGTGTTCCCATCCGTCTTTGTGTGATACACGATACTCATCTTAAGCTTGGTACCTAATATCTCTTGTAGACTCTTCTAGAAATCGCTAGTAAACAAAGTATCTCTGTCACTAACTATACTGTTAGGAATCTCATGCAGTCTAACAATATTCTACATAAACAACTTAGCCAGTACATGTGTTGTCCTTGTCAACTTAACATGATTGAAGTGTGCACTCTTGGTCAGTCTACCCATTATAACCCAAGCACTCTCATTTCCCTTATTCGACATTGGTAAGCCATCGGTAAAATCCATGGATGTAGAATTCATTACCAAACTGATATATCTAAACGTTGAAGCAAACCACCTGGTTTCTAATGCTCGGCTTTAACTTACTGGCAAATTAAACATTGCTTTACCCATAAGCATGCATCCCTTTTCATACCTACCCTGAAGAAGCTTCTTTTCATATTTTAATACATATTAATTACTCCACAATGAATAACAAACTTCGATCGTTGACATTCACTAAGAACTTCCTTCCTTAGGTCACCAAAATATGAAACACATAATCATCTCTTCTTTCTTGACCATCAATTCTGGTCAAGGCTAAAATCCTTTAAATTATAAATCTCAATTCCACCATCCAATCTTATAATCCTTTCGACTAGCAATATATCATCTCTCTATTTAGAAGCAATCCTTTCGATTAATATGGGTCGAATTTATAAACATGTTAATATGGTGGTACTCAGACTAGAACTAGTAGCCGATCTTAGCTGCACACTACAAGTAGTCAAACGCCTTTAAATCTTTCTATTCTGCCAACATAGCTAACACTATCACAAGTGTATCAGTAACTTTATTTCATTTCCCTGGCGTATGCTCAGTACCGAAACCATAAGCAGCTAAAATATCCAATCATCTCTGTTGTCTCATCTTCAACTCCTTTTGAGAGAATAAATACCACAAGGACTTATGATTCATATACTACTCATATCTTTGTGCCAATAGATAGTGTTTCCACACCTTCAAAGCAAAGATTACAACTGCTAACTCTAAATCGTGTGGCGAATACCTAATTTCATGTGGTCTGAGCTGTCGAGACAGGTAGGCAATCACTTTGCCACTTTACATCAACACAACTCCTAATCCTATTCCACATACATCTGTATACACTACTAAATCCTGATTACCATCCGTAAAACTAACATGGGCGAATTGGTCAATAAATATTTTATCTTCTAGAACGCTTTGTCACATTTACTGGACTAAATAACTTTACGTCCTTCCTAGTTAGTTCAATCAGAGATGCATCAATCTGAGAGAAATCCTTAACGAATCTCTGGTAATTACAAGCTAATCCAGGAAAACTTCTTATCTCAGTCGCTGTCTCGGGTCTCTTCTAATTATTTATAGCTTCAATCTTAGTTGGATCCACAAACGGCTCTGTTTTGAAACTACATGACCAAGAAATTTCACTTCTCTCTTCCAAAAATGACACTTCTATAACTTCACTTTTAGTTGATGCTACCTCAATGTCTCAAGCACTATTCTAAGGTGAATCTCATGATTTCTCTCATCCATAAAGTATATCAAGATGTCATCAATGAACAACAACATGAACCTATCCAAGTGCTCTCAAAAAATTTCGTTCATCAAGTCCACAAAGATAGCGGACACATTAGTCAACTAAATGGCATTACTAACCACTTGTACAAATCATATCTTATTCGATACGCCATTAAAGGAATACTTTCCTTCACCTCCCTCAATTATGGAAAACTGTTGCCATATCCATATGGGAAAATGCTTTGGCACCACTCAAATGATCAAATAATTCATTAATTCTGGGTAAGGATATCTATTTTTTGTTGTCTTCTAATTCAACTTACGATAGTCAATACACAATCTCAATGATTCGTTCGGTTTTTTTCGGACACCATGGCCACTCTCTATGGCAAACTGCTAGGCCTAATAAAATTCTTTCTTCTAAGTCCACCAGCCGCACCTTTAACTCCTTCATCTTGATAGGTTTCATTCTGCTATGCAGTCTACTTATGGGTTCAGCTCTAAGCATAGGATCTATTCGAAACTCAATAGCTCGTTCGAGTGGTAGTCCTGTAACAAGCTCAAACACATCTACGTACTCTCGTACAACAGAAACCTAATTTACTTCATCTTCTACTCCCATTGCACCCAACAAAGCACAAACATCCAAACTTGAGTTCTTAACTGAGTATGCAATTTGATCGCGCAATTAGGGTGCTGTAACAACCCTACTATTAACTATTTAATTAATTAAGCTTAAATACAAATGATTAATCTTAAATTATGGTTATGAAACTTGATTGTGATAATTAAATATGTGACGATAATTTGTAATGTAAAATGTGAATTCTAATATTTTATCCACATATTTATTATAAGTGGGGATTTATGATAAAATATATATTTTTTGTCTTAAATTATTACAGCAAGTGTTGTAAATTTTATAGAATGTTAATATCGGGATTTAGTGTTTTAAATGAGATTTTTTACAATTAATAATACTCTTCTATTAAAAATAACGAGAATAAATTTTATTTCAAAGGTTATATTTAATTTTATAAGACATCACGATATTGATAGAAATGAGGATTTTAACTTGTGATTGGTTTTGATAAATTTTGAGAAACTAAATTATGTTAAACAAAATATTGTTTAAGACTTAAATCAGTGTTTTAAAATAAGAATTTAGAAGGAAAGAAATAATACAATACCTTATTAGGTATGGGGATCCACGTAGGTCCATGTAATTATGTTAACTGGGAGAAAAATAAAATATATGTTTCTTTCTCCTTACGACTTTATCAATTTAGCAGTAATAAAAACCTAAAACAAAATTCTTTATGTTAAAAACCATAGAAACTTAAATCAACCCCAAATATAAAGCAAGCAAAGGGTTTTTGATTAATAATTAAAGACAAGATATGGTAATATCTACCACCCTATGTTACTTCTAACTGGGTTTTAATCATGGTTATTGGTCATGGTTTGTAACTCGCTTTTGTAAAATTTTAAAAATATTTCTTGGTAATCGCTGAAAGGCGATAGCTTAGGAGATTCCTAGATTATCTCATCAGTTCAAGTTATATAGGTGAGTTACCACTTACGCAGCTATTTCTAAATGTATAATGGATGCTTATGTTTGTTTTGAATGATTTGTTGTTGAACTACTTTCAATTTGATAGTGTTATTTACAAATCGTGTTAACTTATTCACTTTTTTGTGAAAATCCTTGACATGATACTTTGAATTATGATTATATGAATGAATCTAGGTTTTGCATGATGTCTAAAACAATTCCCTAGGAGTTAGAAGCATCCACCACTGGGAAATCTCGGCCAATGGACCCCAGAAGGGATAGGAAATCGCCTAAGACTTCACCTAGGCGACACCACCAGTGGACCGGTCCTAAAGGACCAATGCACCAGTCATGTACCTGGGTAGAGCCCCATGTGCGACTATTCGACCATTTATTTGCTTGATTCTCTTCTTGTCTGTTATGTCATCGTTATGTGATATACTCCATGATTGTTTTCAATGCTATTTTGGGACTTTTGAAATAACTAAATTCCTTATGTTTTTTGGACTTTGATTTATTATAATATATATATATATACATACATATATATATATATATATATATATATATATATATATATATTTCAAACCAAATTTCTATAATAATCTAATTTCCTTTGTATAAGTGATTTTACAAGTAACATATATATAATAACATTTTGGAATTGTTTGAAAGTAAAATTCTAAGCTGCTTTTAAGCAAATGCTTTAGTAACTATATAAGTTTAAAAATAAATATTTATGGTTTTATGAAATAAACGACTAATTATATATATACTTTAGAATATAATTGGTGAACTATGGAACTTTCAAGTAAGAACTTGGAACAATTATATATATAAAAGCATTTTAATATTAATAGTGGAAATATTTTTTATTTTATCAAAGGATATATATAGTTGAGAGACAAATGTGTTTATGGACTTTAAAGAAGAAGTTTGAAAATTGGTTCATATGTAAAATGTTTTAGAAATCATTTCTTATATAATAAAATGATATTATCCATTTTCAAACTATAAATTCTTATTGGATTTAACACTTGATTATTTATATGTTATTTTAGCATTTTCATGTGACTTTTAGGCTTGGAGATGATTTCAACAATTTTTTTTTTTGAGAACCTTAATTCTATAATATGAGGTATACTAATAATCGCCTTAATGTTGTTAATTGGTTTAAATGCTTTCAAGTGATGCTTCATCAAGTATTGCATAACTCGTTGAATTGAATGCTTGAGTGGTATTTACTAGCCCATTAGCAAATACTCGAATTTGACCAGGTTTTCTAGGATGCCTTTGTTAAATTCTTGTGATTGCAATAGGGTTGTAATCAACACTTTAAAGTTGTGTTCTCTTTTGATGTTCGGTGGGACTGATGGATCCTTAATGGAATATAGTTTAGGTTTTCCTTTTGTATCCGCAATGAGTGAGATTTACTAGCTTCTAGTAAATGCTTGAATTTCACTAAACGGTACGAGACATTTTGGTTAAGTTCTTATGATTACTAAAGGTGATAGTATTTAGCACTTTAGAGTTTACTTTTTTTTGTGTTCGGTGGGACTGATAGATCCTTAAGAAGTGTACTCCTAGATTTTTATACGATCCTCGTAATTGGAATGAGCTATATCTTCTCTAGTCTGGTTTTAGTGGATTTGAGATTTTTTTTTCACCGTATGGACGATCATTAATGTCGGATGGTATTAGTGATACATTTTTTGTTTTCCTATTGCATGAATACGATCATTGAGATCAGTTTATATTTGGTTTTCTTTGATTTTGATATATTCTTCTTTGGTTTGAAATTTCTAGGTTTTCGATTTATTCTATTTTGATATATGTATTGTATATGATGTACATTATTTCTCTATGATCAATGGTTATATTTCATAAGATATAACCTTTTGATTTTGAGAAACCGATGTGTTTATTTATTTTGACTAGGAATGCATATGTAAAAAATTTATTCTAGATATTTATTTAAAATAGTAAGTATGATGTGTTATTGTTAGTTTAAAGGTATTTTCACCCGTAGTATTAGATAACATTATTTATAATGTCCTTTAAAAATATGGGTATAATGCTAGGGTCATTACAGTTTATATCAAAGCAGAGTCAAAATATTATAGCATATAATATCATAGATCCAAGACCTAAATGACTTAAAGTCCTGCCACCTGGGGTGTTTGGTAGATAGTTAAATTAATTATCTAATTAAGGATAGGAATATAAAATGATTATGATATAATCATTTTCTAATCATTTGGAGCGTACTATTATTTTTTCTTGTTATATTAAAAATAATATTAGACTTTGGATTATGCAGAACAATATTTTGGCTGGAGGTAGACCTAGAGTTATACTGGGATTGGCATTCAATCGTGGTTCAGGAGGGATGTTTTTAACTTCCTAGAAAATTGTAGAGATTGTCCTTACTGCTCATACCATCACTTCGGACGATCATTTGGTTCGACAGATTTCGCCCATTTATGCTGTGGCTTCGAGCGATTGGGAGAGAGACCATTTAATGGAATGGAAAAGCTCATAGAGGTTCAAGCTTGGATAAAGACGTGCAATAGGATCTTTACTCATACGGATCTCGTGGATGCCCAAATAGTTCAAGTGACTTCTAGCCAATTGCAGGAAATGGCACCTGATTGGTAAGATTTATTAAAGCAGAGATTAAGGAGACTCAGCTTACTTAGGCAAAGTTTAGGTAGAGGTTCGAGCAGATATTTTTTCCATGGCAGAAAAAGAAGAATTGACTAACAAATTCATTAACCTTAAGCAGGATTAGTCTTTTAGTATGGAGTATGTTGCGGAATTGGAGGCATTTTCCAATTATATGTTGGATTTTATTAATACCCCAAGGAAGAAAAATCAAATGTTTATTTATGTATTGTGTAAGCCATTGAAAAAGACTTTATTACATCGGTTGGATGTATCTTTCGAGGCTTTAGTTGATTCAGCACTTTGCCTCGAGGAGGCAGAAAAGGATTTTGGGAATGAGATAATTCCTAAGAAGCAAAAGCAAGAATTAAACCAAAAAAGAAAACAACCAATTGAGCATGTAATTACGAGTCTATAGATAACAAGAGGAACCAGAATGAATCTTTATCTACAATCCTACCTAAGAGTCAAGTAGCATGTTTCAATTATGGAACCAAAGGACATTATTTGAAAGAGTGTAGTAGGCCTTGAACCGCGGGTGTTTGCTTATATTGAAAGAAGGAAGGAAGCTTTATTTCTACTTGTCCATTCAAGGCATGGAAGGGAAAGGGAAGGCCATGAGAATTTCTACTAGGCCATCTAACTAAGGTGTAGGTCTTTTAACTTGGAAAGTATTCTTCCCTTTTTCTAAGTTGCTTTGGAATTTGTTTTAGAAATAAGTCTAATGCCTTGGGTGAGCTTTTGCATTTTATGATTATGACTTAGGAGAGATTTTGTTTGATTGGAGGTTAGGAAATGGTTGCTTAATTGCATTTGTTTTATTGGATATATAAGTTTTATTAAGGATGAAACAATTTTAAACATAAAATTTTTATGTTTTTATTGTATTGGCTTATCCAGAAATTGTTTAAGGATTTTGATCGATATATTGGACGTCTTGTTATCGACAGGAATTTATACACATTGATCGAAACATTTTGACATGAGAACCTAAAATAACTATTTTAGGAAAAATATCTATACGTTAAAAATAAATTGAAATAATAATTTCGCCATAAAATAATTTTGGAGCGGAAGGACTTGGTAATGCATTCTTGATAGCGTATGCGATCAATTTTGTAAGTAACGAAGTGGATCATAATAATTACATGGCTTAGTATTTTTTATGTATAATGAACTAGTTGGAAAACTTTCAAGAGTTCCTTATGAAGTAAAAGGATTGAGTATCTTATTTATCTTTAAGTGTTTAATAAACTTGAGATAAAAATATTTTTTGTTATAAAAATTTTGGAAATTTGATTTATAGATTTCTTTTGTTAAGTAAATTGCGGGGACACAATATTCCTAAGGGGGAAGTCTTTAACAACCCTGTTGTTACCTATTTAATTAATTAAGTTTAATTAAGGATGATTAATATTAAATTATGATCTATGAAACTTAGCTGTGATAATTAAATATGTGATAATAATTTATAATGTAAAATATAATGTTTTATCCACTAATTTATTATCAGTGGAGATTTGTGATAAAGTATTTTTTTTCATCTCAAATTGTTATAGCAAGTGTCGTAAATTTAATAATGTTAATATTGGGATTTAGTGTTTTTGATAAGAATTTTTTTACAATTATAGTTTATTTCTATTAAAAATAATGAGAATAACTTTTATTTTCATAGGTTATATCTAATTTTATAAAATATCTCAATATTAATAGAAATTGTGATTTCAACTTATGATTGGTTTTGATAAATTTTGAGAAACTAAGTTATGCTAAACAAAACATTATTTAAGATTTAAATTAGTGTTTTATGATGAGAATCTAGAAGGAAAGAAATAATACAATAACTTATTAGGAATGGGGATGCACTTGGGCCCATGTTGTTGTGTTAATTAGGAGAAAAATAAAATATACGTTTCTTTCTCCTTACCACTTTCTCATTGCAGCATTAATAAAAAACATGAAACAAAATGCTCTAAGTTGAGAACCATCGAAACTTAAATAAACCCTAAATCTAAATCAAAGTGAAAGGATTTTGATTAATAATCGAAGATTTAAAGCCAAGATAATCTCTACCACTCAATGATGCTTCTAGTTGGGTTTTAAGCTCGGTTACGGGTCATGATTTTTAATCTGATTTTGTAGAATTTCTAAAACTAAACCTAGGCAATTTCTAAAAGGTGTTTGCTTAGGAGAATCCAGAATTATCTCATCAATTCAAGTTCTATAGGTGAGTTAACACTCACACAACTATTTCTAAATGTATAATGGATGCTTGTGTTTGTTTTTGAATGATTTGTTGCTGAATTTCTTTCAATTTGATAACGTTATTCATTTACCTTGTTAACTTATTCACTGTTTGCTGAAAATCCTTGCCATATGATACTTTGAATTATGATTATGTGAATAAATATAGGCTTGCATGATGTCTAAAATAATGCCCTAGGAGTTAGAAGCATCCACCTTTTGAAAACCCGACTATTGGACCCCGAAAGGAATTAGAAATCGCCTAGGGCTTCACCCAGGTGATACCATAGGTGGATCGGTCCTAAGGGACTGATGCACCGATCAAGTACTTAGGCAGAGCCCCAGGTGATGGTCGTGCGCCTCCGGTTCGCCTGTTTGACCATTTGTTTGCTTGGTTCTCTTCTTGTATGTTGTGTGCATTGTTATGTAATCTTTTCCATGATTGATTTCAACGCTATTTCGGGATTTTGAATTATGAACATACTGATTTTGTTTTCATGAAAGAGTGCTTTGAAATGATGTAGATTATACCTCTATAGATACGATTTACGGATATGGTTTTGTGATGAATTTAGGACTTTTGAAATAATTAAATTGCCTGTGTTTTATGGACTTTTGTTTATTATAATATATATAGATTTCAAACTAAATTTCTATAATAAACAATTTCCTTTGTATAAGTGATTTTATAAGTTATTATATATATATATAAAATATTTTGGAATGGTTTGGAAGTGAAATTCTATGTCGCTTTTAAGAAAATGTTTTAATAACTATATTGGTTTGAAAATAGATATTTATAGTTCTATAAAATAGATGACTACTTATATATATACACACTTTGGAATATATTTTATGAACAATGGAACTTTCAAACCAGAATTTGGAATAATTATATATCAAAAAGCTTTTTAATATTAAAATGGAATTATGGTTTATTTATCAAAAGATAAACATACATACATACATATACATATATGTATGTATAAATGTGCATACATACATACACACACACACACATATATAGTTGAGAAATAAACATGTTTATGGATTTTAAAGAAGAAGTTTGAAAATAGGTTCATATATAAAATATTCTAGAAATCATTTCTTATATAATAAAATGATATTATCAGTTTCCAAATTATTAGATCTTATTGGATTTTATTGGATTTAACACTTGGTTATTACATGCTATTTTAGCATTTTCATATGACTTCTGGATTTTGTGAAGATTTTAAAAATAAAATGATTCGAGAACCTTAATACTATAATTTGGGGAATACTAATAATCAATTTAGTGTTACTGGTGGTTTAAATGTTTTCATGTAACGTTTCATTGAATATTGTACAACTCATTAAATAGAATGTTTGAGTGGTACTTACTAGTCCATTAGCGAATACTCAAATTTCACCAGTAGTATAGGATGCCTTGATTAAATTCTTGTGATCGCTATAAAGAAGTAATTAACACTTTAGAGTTGTATTCTCTTTTGGTATTTGGTGGGACTAGTAGATCCTTAAGGGAATATTGTTTATATTTTCCTTTGGTATCCATAATAATTGAGATCTACTAGTGTCTAGTAAATGCTTGAATTTCACCAGGCGGTCTAGGACGTTTTGGTTAAATTCTCGTGATTACTAAAGGTGATAGTATTTGGCACTTTAGAGTTTACTTTCTTTTGGTATTTGGTCGGACTGACAGATCTTTAAGAAGTATACTCCTGGATTTTTATACGATCCTTATAATCGGAATGAGTTATACCTTCTTTGGACTGGTTTTCGTGGATTTGAGATTTTGTTTTTCCGATATAGACGATCATTGGTATCTTATCGGTATGAATGATACCATCTTTTTTCCTATGTATGAGTAGTATCATTGAGATCATTTTCTATTTGGTTTTCTTGGATTTTTTGATATTCTTCTTTGATGTGGAATTTGTAGGTCTTTAATTTATTCTATGTTTTAGGAGTTAGATATTTTGGTGTTTTATGATGGATTTTATGATTATGATTTATTTTATGTTTTGTGAATTTGGTATTCTTGTGTTTTAGAATGTAACTAGAGTTGGACTATTTCTTTGACTTGTTATATATATAACACTATTATTTATCTATATGTAATATATTCTTGTGTTATATCTTGTTCTCACCACTTTGATATTTAGAAATAGTCTGACCCGTTTGTTTTATAATACTCTGGTCAGGCCGAGGCTTTTTAGGTATCGGGACTTGTAGGCTTTTGGTAGGTGTGCTAGCAGATGATAGACATTTTTGACCATTCAGCTTACTTTTGTTGTATATTTCAATGTAGGATTATGGAATTTATTATTGAGATAGTGACATATTTTGGGTTGTATATTATATGGGTCTAGTATCGTATTTTGTAGGCTCAAAGTACATATTATATATGATGTATATTATTCTGCTGTGATCTGTGAATATCATTTTATATGATATACTATTTTGATTTTGAGAAACCGATGTGTTTATTTCTTTAGACTGAGACTACAAACGTAATTTTTTTTCCCGTCTATTTATTAAAAGTAGTAGGTAAAACGTACCAGTGTTAGCTTAAAGGTATATTCACATTTGGTCACCCTTAACAGGCTGTATTCTCTGTATCATTAGACAACGTTATTTATAATGTCCTTTAATAATATGGGTATAACGGTAGGGTCATTACAGGTGTTTTAATGATATCTCCCTATCTAGAAAAAATATCCTATCCTTATATCTGCTTAAAAAACCCATATTTAAAACGACCTCAAACCCAAAAGAGTCAAATACATACAAAGTGCAAAAAAATGCATGATCTAACAACTTAATATCCATGTAACAGCCCGCACCAAAATGGGCCTAATTTCAAACCAATAAAGGCCCATCGAACCTTGGGCCGTCGAACCTTAGGCCCGTCAAAAGATGAACTGTTAGGTTGATAATGTTAAACAATAAATTGTACATTGATCTATCTATATATACTTTCAGAATCCCATGATGGAATGTATAAAATATAATATCAAAAACAAGTACCCATTTCATAATGAAAAAAATTCAAAAAACATAACATATTAGACATTACATATGTTTACATTAAGCCTCCACAGTACAATATGTCAAATAACATATTTTTCTGAATTGGGTACTTAAAAAGCATAAATAAATAATAACCGCCATAAGTATTCACCTCAACTTTCGTCTCCTAAATTAACGTTACTCTCTCTAACCTATGTTGTAATGTTGAGTAGGCCATAACAAAAAAATATTTGCTGAAACGGAAATCTCAAGCTTTACCATAATTGTGCTTCTGTAGTATTATTTAAACAAGAAATACGTGTTATCCAGGTTTTTAACCCAACATAATTCAATGGAAGTTAGAACATGTATGTCAAGTTGAAATGACTCAGGATTCGACCAGAATGATTAGAAGAAGGAACCAAGAAAGGCTCAAGAGAAAAAAAAACAAAATTAGCCTAAGAGGATGGATCGCTAGCGATCCATCACCCATCGATCGCTAGCAATCCATTAATATTACTCATGGTACGTCCATTCTTCTTGCATCATGAAGCATTATCTTTTCGAGGGATGTCTGCTAAGTTTCATGATATTCCAAGAAAGTAAGATCGAGAAGTGGGTATTCATCTGATTCTAGTAATAGTTCAATGAAACATGTACATGAATCATCACCAAAAAAGGAATCTAGTCATGAAATTACATGGATAACATCTACCAGGAACATGATCCAATTAAAACGAGCTAAAAATGTGCTAACAACATGGATCACTAGTGATCCATGCCCTATGGATCGCAAGCGATCCATCATATAAGGTCGGTTCGTGGTGAAACTTTTGGAGTCTCTTCGTACCTTCAAATGTAAGCTTATGTCAAAATAGCCTAGCACAATAGCTCTCTAATCCCTATAAATACTCACTCATCTGCAACATAAGGGGGATCTTCTAGACTGGCTGCTGGAACTCTCCAGAGATTACTCTTCACTCTTCTCCTCCCACACAATAGCCATCCATGGGTTTACCGTGATTCTCCAATGAACTCTTACACTTGTGACTTTATCTAACGTAGAAGGTTCAATCAAATTGTAATCATATTCAACTTGCAATAGCATCAAGTCAATAAAAAAAATTATAAAGTGAATGTAGGCTTCGTTAACAGTCGAACCACTATAAAAATCTCTTATCTCTTTACTTTATTTGCAAGTTACTCTTCCTTTTTTTTCTATTTTTTTGCGTTGAGAAACAGGGCTAGTGCTTTTATACTTAATCCAGGGTGTTAATCCATTTTCCAAGTTAACATTTTAGTGCTTTCACCGAGAAAACTAAATCTAGGCTTAGATCTAGCTATCTACTTTGGATCAGATTAGTTCAGAAGTTGGACCCTTAATCTCTATTCAGAAGATCTGTTGTTGAGAATCAATGGCACTAGGAAGAAGGAGAACTACCTCCCGAAGATCAATAAGAGCTACCATTGCCGGAGAAGAATCAAACCCTCCGCAAATGAAGTCAATAACCACAACAAACTACAGTTAGGAGCTAACTTTGGAGATCAGGTTCCAGGGTCCTCTATACAACATGAAGTTGTGACTAAGAGGGAATTGAAAAAGATGGTCAATGAAATTAACCAGAAAATGGAAAGTAGTCAAAAGGCTCTTATGGAAAAGATAGATGCTCTCTTAGAACTCCAATCACTAACTATACCCAGAATGGCACCTGATGCTGAGGCTATTGTGGAGCAAGAGAATTCCTCTATTTCTTGCTTAAACGAGAGAAGTGGAATGCAAAAGCAAAAAGGAGTAGGTGGTGGAGTTATAGGAATCGCCATAGAAGGAAATACAAGCACTCCGCCAACTACAAAACAACCTGCTTCAGACTTGAATACAAGGGCGCAATCCTCGCGGGAAGGTATAACAGTGGACGTCTCTGACTCTAAAGATGGTGAGCAGCTTGATGATGACAATTTGAAAGAAAACCCTATTGCACTCAATACCGATAAGGGGTCCAAACTGCCCCTAGTCGACTAACCGCAAGCCAAAGGAACCCTAATGGAATGGCTCTCCCAAAGACAGGAGAGCCTAGGCTTCAACCCACTTACCAAGATCATTTGCAAAATAAAATATTTGGCTTAGTTGCTGGTCACCAACCCACAGACAACCGTAAATTAGAGGCATACACTATGTATACGATTAAGCGCTCGATGAACGAAAGTAAAGATACGAGAGATGTCGAATGAGGATCCGCTCCAAGCTGGACGCCCTTCACCAATGCCATTTTAGATGAACTGTACCTGAAATGTTTACTATGCCTACCATTCCATATTACAATGGAACTAGAGATCTGGAACCTCACTTGTATTAGTACAGTTGGTACATAGATGGAGCAAATGCTTCAGATGCCGTTCGATATAGATGTTTCTCGATTTTCCTGAAGGGAACTACTTCTATGTCGTTCACCAAGCTTCCGCCAAGATCCATATCCACCTTCAATCAATTGGAAACAAGTTTCCTTAATCAATTTAGGCTTCACACGGCATAACCAAAAGATGTTATGTCCTTATCTGGGATATTCTAGGGACGAAATGAATCTCTGAAGTCCTTCATGAATCGGTTCAACATTACAGTGATAGAAGTAAGTAATCCAAACGAGGATATGGTTTTCCTGGCTTTGTCCGTGTAATCCACTCCAAAAATGAATTTGGGAAATGGATTAAAATGAAACAACCTACCACTAGGAAGGACTTCAACTAAAAGGTGAGCATGTATTTGAGATTGGAAGAGGCACAGGAATCAGAAAGAGAATCTGCCAACTTACAAACAACAAACATTGGTCTGAGTGGTATGGCGACAAACCCAGACATAAATATCTCTAGGACTGCTGAAGGAAGCACATGGAAAAATGGAAATCAGAAAAGGAGGAACCATAATTCCAATAAGCAAAACGGAAGTAACAAGAAACATAAAGGTTTGAGGCCAGAAAAATAAACCCCACTCAACGATACTCCAAAAAACATCTATCTCGTGACATAGGGGATGGAGGAGTAAGAGAAGCCACCTAAAATGGAAGCAACTGAACGACAAAAGCGTTTCGAAAAGTACTACCGCTTCCACGAGACACATGGCCACAACATGAATGAGTGCCATCACCTTAAGAACTTGATTGAGCAGCTGATTTGGCAAAACAAGCTTAAGAATTATGTGAGATCGGGAAAAGAAGCTTAAATAGCGTGTGAGGAAACCATAGAATCTTGACCAACTCGTCGCACACTACGCTCTACAGATCGAGGGAATCATGTTGGAACCATCAAAGAGGGACCCAAACGGACTGACCAGAGACTTGTCATTGGAACGATATCTGGAGGACCTCATACCGCACAGAAGAGTTGGCAAGAAATGGAGCGGTATAAAGTTTATTAAAGCATGCTCTAAAAGATTCGTGGTTTATGATCAAAGATGGAACCCCTGCTAAGCAACAAACAACACTGAACGATGACATAATATTCAGAAATTGAGACAATGAAGGGAAAAAAGCTCTATCTCTCGACCCATGGTTGTGATAGTGGGAATCAGACCCACCGTAGTCCAACGAGTATTAGTAGACAATGGCAGTTCTATGAATATCCTTTTCAAATGCACCATTGATTGCATGAAGATCAGAATGAAAGATGTGCCCGCTTGCCAGACAAAGATCCAAGGATTCATCGGTGAACCCTAACAACCTGTTGAAATATTTGATATATCTGTAGAACTTAGGGAAGGCAACCGAAGGTTTGTCGTTATCAAACCATGGTGATCGTAGATGAAACATCCGCCAACGATGCTTTTTTAGGTCGGCCTGCCATTGCTGATTCCAGGATTGCTTTAGCCCAGCAGTGCATGAACATGAAATTCTCGATAGAGAATGGAGTCGGAGTGATCAAAGGAGACTAAAGTGCCGCTAGAGAATGCTATATCGTGGAATTACGCGAGTCTAAAAGAAGGGAAAATGGAAGAATGTGAGGAGAAATCTCCAAATTCATGAACAAATCGAATATCAACTACAGAGCCGCTCCTAGCTTAGGGACCATAGGCGATTTGATAAGGCTTTGGACACTATAAAGCAGAGTTCAGAGGAGGAATGGGCAACACCGACATAATTGATATTGTTTGTCCCATTTAATATGGATAACTCAACACAGGTCCTGAAAATTGGATCACATCTTCGATATAAGATGCGACTGGAACTCATCACATTTCTTCGTTCCAACCTATACGTATTCGCTTGGACGCATTTCGATATATGCGGGATTTTGCCAGAGATGGCATGCTATGCACTTAACATTGATCCTAAGAATATACCAGTGAAGCAGAAGAGACATAGCCTAGGACTCGAATAGTATAAAATGTTGAGAGAAGAAGTGGATAAGCTGATGGCAAATGGTTTTATCTGCGATGCAGCTTACCCCGAATGGGTATCCAATCTAGTCTTGGTCAAGAAGTCCAATAAAAATGGAAAACATGAATCGACTACTTGAAACTAAACAAAGCTTTCCCAAAAGATAGCTTTCCTCTACCTAGAATCGACTAATTTGTGGACAGGAGAGCTGGACATGAACTACTATCATTTATGGATGCTTATTCAGGGTACAACCAGATCATGATGCATGAACCTGATTAGGAGAATGCCAATTTCATTGCTGATCAGGGACTATACTGCTACAAAGTGATGCCATTTGGCTTAAAAAAAGCAGGGGCAACCTATATACACAAGTGAATGCCACGTTTAAAAATCAGATTGAGAAAACTATGGAAGTTTATGTGGACCATATGTCGGTCAAATCACTCATAGCTACAAATCATTTGGACAACCTTGCCGAAATGTTTGAAATATTTTACAAATATGGAATGAAGCTAAATCCACTTAAATGTCACTTTGTGGTAGCCTCCGTAAAGTTCTTGGATTCATAGTAAGCACTAGAGGCATCGAAGCGAATTCCAAACAAATTACCACTTTATGGGAAGTGGAGGCCTTAAGGAACAAGAAAGAGTTACAAAGCTTGAATGGAAAGGTTGTAGCACTGAGCGGGTTTATCTAAAAAGCAACCGAAAAATGTATACCGTTCTATGACATGCTAAAAAGGGAAAGCATAATTTCGAATGGAATCAAGCTTGTCAAACTTCATTCGAAGAGCTGCTGCGCCATATGGAAACCCCGCTATTCCTGTCCAAGCCGATAACGAAGAAGATTTGTACATCTACTTTGCAATCTCGCCCCATGCATTAAGTGACGCACTCGTACGAGAAGATGCTAAAATCCAGCAATCTATATATTACATCAGTAAATGGTTCACTGGAGCAGAAAAGAACTGTCCAAAATTCGAAAAACTAGCACATTGCCTCTTGATCGCATCCAGGAAGTTACGACTGTACTTCTAGGCATACCTGATCAAAGTGCGGAAAGATTAACCGTTGAAGCAAGTGTTATACCACCTCGAGACCTCTGGACGGATCATCCAATGAGATAATAGATTAAGTTAGTATGAAATCACATGCCATTCACGAAAGGCGGTCAACAGGCAGATGCTTGCAGATTTCATAGTCAAGTTTACAATACGAGATAATGAGGAAGAAATGACTCCAAAAGTGGAGACACGTTGGAAGTTGTTCGTCGGTGATGAATCTAACTACTTCTGCTCGGGAGCAGGGGTAGAGCTTATGACTTCGGAAGGATTATCCATTTGCTATCCCTTACGTTGGAATTCCCTGCAACAAATAATGAGGAAGCATATGAAGCATTGATAGTCTGGCTGAAAGCTGTGAAGGAGCTCGGGATAAAGTCTATACACATCTATAGCGACTCTTCTTCATTCGTCTGTCAGGTGAAGGCAAATACTAGGTTGAGAGGAGAACCTCACCCCGCACACTTGTGTAGGAACTGCTGAATGACATCGAGCATTACACCATAACTCACATCTCGGGGGAACAGATCACGAAGGCGGATTATCTAGCCAAACTAGCCAGTTTCGAAAAAGCTCAATCATTGAGGCTAGTCCCGGTTGAAACCCTTGCCATTCCAAGCATAAGCGAAATGGACAACGATTGGATTTTCAAAACAACCAAAAAATCACAATCATGGATGATTCCAATCAAGGACTATCTACTGGCAGGAACCATCCCCGCAGATAGGAATCAGTGGAAAAAGCTTGTCCAAAAGGCATCACGATTCGCAATACAAGATGGGATACTCCATCGAACGGGATTCCCAACCCCCTTGCTCAGATGTGTGACCAACGACGAAGCTTGAAGGATCCTAAGAGCAGATCGTGAAGGTGACTGTGGAGATCATACTGGGGGCAAACCCTTGCAAAGAAAGTTCTCTGGTATGGGTACTTTTGGCCAATAGTAAAACACGATGTAGTGGATGATGCCAGACGGTGCGATCAATGCCAAAGATTCAGCAAGGTTAAAAGCACCTCCTCGATGGAGCTAACACAGATGGTCAGGTCACGACCATTTGCAATATAGGGAATCGATCTAATCGGTGTATTATCAATGGCTAAAGAAGGAGCCAAATATGCTACGTTGCTGTTGACTATTTCACCAAATGGGCCAAAGTAGAACCTCTGGCCACTATTACCACAAAGAAAGTTATTAACTTTGTTACTAAAAATACTATTTCTAGATTTGGTGTGCCATAGAAAGTCATCATGGATAACGGGACTCAATTCGAAAGCACCGAATTCAAAGACTTTTCAAACGCTTCTATGTCAAGAAAGTCTTTTCTACTGTCGCACATCCCCAAGCAAATGGCCAAATGGAAGCAGTAAATAAGATCATCAAGTCCACCATTAAAAACTGGCTGACAAAAGCAAAGGGAAATTGGATCGATGAACTTCCACTTGCACTATAGGCTTACAGGATAACGCACAAATTTGCCACTGGGCACTCTTCGTTCACCCTAGCATATGGTTCTGAAGCAATGATCCCAATTGAGCTAGAAGTCCCTTCTCATTGAAGGCAAAACTTCAATCAAAGGCAGAACGAACACTTTTACTCGATTCGCTTGATATGGTCGATGAGAAGAGGGAAGAAGCTGAATTATTAATCGTCGTTCACCAAAAAAGGGTCGCATGGTACTTTTACTCCAAAGTTCATAACCGCACCTTCGAAATGAGAGGCCTTGTCCTAAAGAGGGTCTATATTGTACTAGGAGCATTCAGACTAAACTGGGAAGGGCCCTATGTGATTGGTTAGAAGCTAGCGGATATCACAATAAAGCCAACAACCGTTGATGGAACCCAAATTCCCCAAGCATGGAACCTTGAATCACTGCATCCTTACCTTATTTAAAACTGTCTTATGTATTTCCTATTTGCAGCAAATAAGCCATCTAGGAATACCGGAGGCATTGGAAATAGGTAAAGTTTTCCTAACCTTCATTAATAAAATTACATTGCTTTCTGTACCAATAAAAATGTGTTCACAAAGTAATCTGCTGAGTCAAGGGGGTCAAATTGATTCAAAACCATATAACTGCTGCTTGAAATAGTGGAACCACGCTCAAGTACGCCCCACCTACTTGCCGGGTCGAGGGAAGCAAAATAACTTAAGCCGTTGGATCGACGGAACTCGATCCTTGCCTTCAAAGAACGTGTCTTACTCTGAGAAAACTAGGAGGGCCCTAATCAAAGCCGCACATCTCCTTAAGCCAAATATTTCTTCTTGAGTCGTGGAACCACACTTTTGAAACATGAAATCCTCATATTGCCCAAAGATTGGTAACTTTGAGAAATTCTATACCGTTCTAGACCAATGGGTCATATCGATCCCTAAAGCAGCGCATCCCATAAGCTGTGCATACTCTTAAAAGCCGCGCATTTCGTAAGCCCCACACACTTTTAAGTACCAGTATTATCTCGAAAATGCTGGGAAACTTGTCTATTGCAGGACTAACAAGAATCAATCTACTCCCACTATTAGGATAATGGGCATGAATCCCACAATGTCGCACGACTGCGAATCGGCAAAGAATTCCGATTGTTTATCGAAAAAATATCTGGAATCGAGACGCTCAAATGACAAGTTATCGATGATAGTAACCGCAAAATAGACTCGATTACAGACATCGAAGAATCACACGAATCAACCAGTCATTTGTCAAGTGTTTGAAGTAAACAGTCCCATGAACTAGGGGCGCACACACCAATGCTCAATAAAAAAGAAAACTAAGTACTTCACAGTTTTGTTATTCCAAACAAAGAATTTTAGCAGTAATTACAGGACCGGATAAAATAGTAATAAATAAAATTGGCATAAGTGCATGAAAACATAGATATGTAGACAAATAAAGTTACAATCAGAATGTCAACATTGCATTACTTATAACATTTTCTGTACAAAATCAAAATGTGGTGGTCGTACCCACACAATATTGGCCAATAAAAAGGAAAATACAAATGCTACAACAACAAAAGTAATAATTTCAGACTCTGCGCTTGTACAAAATACGTATCAAACAAATCAGAATGTCCCAATACCTGAGCCCACTGTTGCTCGAGCCTATTAACGTTTCTTTCCACTACTCCCCTACCCACCTTTGGTCATAAATTTCTTCTTCTTCTTAAAATCTCTACGAGGAGTTCTATCACTACCAAAAATATCAACTATCTCCTCCGTGCCAGCATCTCCTCCTTGTTCTTCGACCTTTTCGAACGACTCCTCTTGGTCTTGCGCTTCTAGGACTTGCAGGAGCTCCCTGATGATTTTCTCTTCTCAATCCTTTTCTTCTTAATAGCCACCATCTGCTATTCAACTGAGCTAGCCAGTTTGGTCTTGCCGTTCTCAAGCTTCACCTGTTGGAGATCGCCCTCCAGAGATATAGAAAGGTTGTCCAGGCCATGCAACGCGGCAATCTTCTTGGATTCCGGCTATGGTTGAGACCCAGACACAGGTGAAACAATCAAAGTTGCTATAGAGACAAGCATCGAGGCAGTTGAAATAGCAGAATGCCCAGGGACCAAAGAGATCGACAGGTCGGTAGCTAAAGAAGACGGACCTATAAGATCAAAAATGAAAGCATTCAATTCGTCTTGTTCTTACGGCATGAGCTGAAAATTCTCAAACTCTGGGGAAACAAGAAGGTAACCTGCATCAGAAGAGTGGCCAAGAATTTCAACTTCATAATCCCCACCTTCTCCTTCTTTGGATGGCTGCACGATTTTTAGAGAGGTTCCAGGACCACCCGAGGCTTTCGAGACAGCTGCCAAAGGGGTAGACAACAAGGCAGTACCGGTTGGGCTTGGAATAGTTCCTAACTGATCGCAAGGCTACTTCGATGGTTCACTAGGCTTGGGAATGAAAGGCTATGATAGTGCTTTAGTAGTCTTAGTTGCAACAGCATTGATGGCCTCCAGTTCCCTCTCAGTTCGATTGATCTTCCGACTCTCTGCCAAAGCCTTCTTCCACTCTTCGTTGAGATAGGCTTCCTCCAATTCATGCCCGGTGAATAATTCCCCATTTTCCCAAAAATAGGCCAGAACTTCTTCCTAAACCATAGAAAGAGTACATGGAAATTAAAGGCCTAAATAGCGGAGGTTCCTTTGATGCAGCAAGGAGTTTACATAGAAATTCCATATGGTGTCAACCATCTTCTTCATTTTCCTTTCGAAAGCATCATGGTATTCCAAGCGGTCCGCTGTCACGGTGGCCTTATCAACACGCCGTCATGGTATTTCGAGGAGCGCAACTTCGATTTTTAGGGCAACAGACGATAGAATATAAGCCGGCCTCCTGTGTGGACGTGAATAACCAGTAACAGGCACAACGTGACTTGATGAGGCCCGGGATGAAGTTGAAACTTAAACAGTGGAAGCCGAAACTTCAGTTCCAACAGATATCGGATAGGAGGCAAATGCTTGTTTCTTGGTGGGATTAAAGCTGCGATCTACCTTTGACTTCTTGGATGGCTCTTCTTGGCCGTCATGTGTTTTTCTCTTCTCATAACCATGCCTGTAAACTTTACCCCGTTCTCTGTCATCCAGACGACGTACTTACTCTTCCGAATCTTTCATGGTTTCTTGAGGCTGATGGCGGCTTGAAGTTCTTTTGCCCAGTGTTTTCATCAGTAAATTTTTCAAGGTGCTCGTAAAGTCCAGGGCCTCTCATTGTACCTGATATAAAAAATAAATAAAGAACTTTAGCGACACGAAATGAACCTAACTAATGCATGTGTAAGTGAGTGTGACCTTAGTGAAATGTGTGACGTGTCATGAGCGGCCTAAAAGACATCAAAAACCGGATCGGGAGATCACCATAGTGGAAATCAAGCTAACTCTACACATAACATAACTGAGGCGAGGAGACAATCCATCAAACTCGAAATTCTCCCATGAGTTCATCGATATCTACATAAACGTTGGCTAAATCTTCAAAGTTAGTACCGGTTTCTTAAGCGGAGAACCGTGAAGTCACTCAATAGTCGGGGGAGCATCTTTAGCATGAATCTCTTGGAAAGGTGAATCCGGGAGAACGGGAATCAATTCTCGGAGTTTCATCGCACGATTCGAATTTTCCATCACCAGAACATGCATCAAATTCATCATCATTAGAGGAGGAATTAGAGCTATTACTCTTCTAAATTTCACCCTTCTCCTTTTCCGTTGTCACTACAGCCTTGCCCTCACGCAGCTTAAATTCTCCTTCCTCCTCCCCTGCGATCGATGGCATCCTAAGCGGGTAGCTAGCTTTGGTCGTAACACCTCTTCCTTCATGAATTTCTTTGGTTGACCCACCAGACGAGCCTTCTTTTTCTAGGAGGCCTCCCTCTTCGAAGCCATGTGGTGAAGAAGATGAGTATGTTCGAATTTTAGAATGGGAAGGAGATGGAACTTCAACGGCTATAGGAGATCTCGTAGGATGCAACAACCTGCAGCAAAACAAATTCTCATATGTTAGCAAAAACTTGACCGATATCTTTTTAGTGTTTATGATCTTTAGAGCATGGAAGAGTGGATTAAGCAATGTATCTTTGTTCAATGTCGGAATAATTACAAAGAGTATTCAATCTTTCAGAAATCCCATAGCGGCGTTTTAAATCAAAAAGGATAAAAAGGAGACTTACCCCCTGTCATCCAAAGTATTGGAAATGCGGATTACGGATCTTAAGGATGGATTAACAGTAGAAGGGGGGTGAGTAGTGTTTAATGGATTTTATGGAATTTTTGGAATCTTTTCAAATTGAAAACATATAAATGCAATTTCACAAACATAGAGAAAATCACAGAACCAGACACAGATGCAAATAGTAAATGAAAAAAGTAAAGGAAAGAATACACCAGAATTTTATACTGGTTCAAAGTTACTCTACATCCAGTCCTACACAATTTTTTATGCAGATTTCTTATAGAATTTAATGTTGATATTACAACCTCCATTTCAAGGCCATGAGATACACCCTCCTACTCCGAGTACAGGGAAAACTCTCTTGATTTTACCAGGCTACAATAACACCCAACTGATTTATAGCCACAATCACACCTAATTGATTTACGGGTCAAAATCACACCGTTTCAAGTCACACTTTGATAAAGAGACTCGATACACTTCTTTGATTACAAATGATTCTATAATTCTGAATTGCACTATGATCTTTGAGAGAGGATGGCAGAGAATCAAACTAGAGATGGTCGAGTTTGATTCACTTAGAATTTTGGCAGAGTTTTGTTAAAGCATTTGAAGTATAAGAGAATATTTGAGTGGAGAAGGAGTGAAGAAATGAAGAAAAACTAACATAAAATTCATTGAAAACAACTAGTATTCATAGGAGAACAAAAGTCATGTCCATTCTCGAAAGGTTATGAGGAATAGACACTTCTTTTGTAAATTTGAAGTTTGAATTCTATGGCTACCATGTTGACATGGGGGATAAGGGATGTCGACATGCCTATGTTATTTTCAAAAATAATTTTTGCTTTAAAATGATTTTTGTTCTAAAACTTGTCAAAACAATTTCTAAACTTTGTTAACCATTTTTAATATAGTTTAAACTTATAAAAAGTTTTAGAAAGTAATCTTAAAATGTATAATCTATAATATAAAAGTTATATTAAAAAATAAGTATAAATTTCTTTAAAATATATTAAAGCTAAAATATTAAAATCAAGAGATGGTTTAAAAACAAGAGATGATTTTGAAATTAATACGATTAAAAATAGTAATTGAATTAAGGCTAAAATATTTAAATTGATAGAGATGACTTTAAAAAGATAGTTTTGAAAAAATTAATCATTTCAAAAATCTAGTGGATTCCATTCGACTAGAGAAGGCCGTGGGTTCGATCCCACTAAAGAGGTCATGAGTTCCAACCCACTATTAAAGCGCGAAGGTGGATTCCATTCCACAATTGAAATCCGAATAAAGATTTTGGTGCTATTATGAAGTTTTAACATAATTGTAGAATTTTTTACTTATCTTGTATTCTTGAACTCTTAATAGTCCTGAGTCTTCGGTCTTGTTTTCTTCAATCTTGAATTTGTCGGTCTTAAATCTCTATACTCAGTCTTGAATCTTTATACTGCACAGTCTTCATTCTCAACACCTGCATATATATATATATATATATATATATATATATATATATATATATCCTACATGTACATATATATCTAGACAAGCATATTAGTATTTATATTTTATAACAAGTCCTAATGTTGTTTGATAGTGACTACTGTATTGCTAGTTATCACTTAGGATCGTGTAATACGGAATGTATTATAATCTAAATGCGAAAATAGATAATAATAGTAAAGTAAATAAAAATGAGCACGCCAGGAATTTTTATACTGGTTCGAACTTCCCGTTCTACGTCTAGTCCCAGACTTCCCTCTGGAATTTCTCACAATAACCCCTCACTTAACCCGGAGGAATAGGTATACAACCCCTGAACAACCGAACAACAGTTTTTTGCCTCTAACAACTGAAAGAGGACTTTACCCGCCTGAACAACCGAACAGGACTTTTCCGCCTCTAACAACCGAAAGAGGACTTTACCCGCCTGAACAACTGAACATGACTTCAACAGTTTCAAAAGAATTGCTTTGACACTATGTGTTCTTAATAACACTGATATGTCTTTGATGTACAACCTTCCTATAATCTTTCCTCAAGTATATATGTGTGTATAAAGATTTAGAAAGGAAAATATTGCTTTGAATCAAGGAATAGATTAGTTAATTCAGAGATTCAAGCAATATATGTAAGTTGTGATTGCTTTTTAGAATGCAGAGAGTATACAAAATATAATCAGAAAGTATTCAGTAAATTCATGATTTGTGAAGTGGATTTTGTGTGTTTATATAATAGTTAAAGAGTTGCAACCATTCACGAAGAGTTTCGATCAACAGAAGCATCCATGCCTCTTCATATTAGAACGTGACTCTTGGCAAAAGGAGGTGTCCATTTAGAAATAATAGCTGTTGTACAGGTTCAGTCGACTGACCCAAAACGATCAGTTGACTGAATGTTCAAAGTTATTTAAAAACTGAGTGTTCATGTGCATCTGTACAGATTCAGTCGACTGGCCATATAAGGCCAGTCGATTGATCTGACAGTGGAAGCACACTTTTCTCATTTTATAAAATTTAAATTTTTTTAAACTAACCTAACTACTTGAGGATAGATTTTAAAATTTCTATGACTAAAAAACTTTATAGATCAACATACTATACGTAGTCTTGTAGCCTTGTCTCCTTTGTAGTTTGAACGACATACTTTCTTTTTCTTTTTGTCGTGTATCCATATTGTATAATTTACTGCTTTGTCATGAATCAAAATATGTGATTCAACATTCTCCCCCTTTTTGATTGATGACAACACCTGTTTTATTTTTGAGAAATATATAATATATCTCCCCCTGAATATATGATGATACTTTTAATCCCTGCATAGAGTGGTTAGTTTCCAAATTTCTCCCCCTTTGTCATCGACAAAAAGGAAAAGATAATGGACATATAAAATTAACACAGTAGAAATAATACAATACTGAATGCAATCACAGAAACAACACCAAATGTTATGAATACAAACTTATAGAATGTAAGAAACATAATAACTAACTTACTACCACAAAAAGATAATAACCTCGCTCAGAATTAGATTCTGTCTCCTCCTCTTTAATATGCATTGGTTCTTTTCCTCTGGAGGAGCTTTCTGCAACATGTCTACCACCTCCATTACCACTTGTGTCAGAACTAGTATGTTCTTCCGATGTAGACCAAGTGAAGTGAGGGGTAGGGCGCTTGCCTGTATCACATTGAGAGGTCTCCGTAGCGATGGACGAGGAGCATGATATTGCATCCCATAGAATCCCGAAGAAGCTTTTGATTTCATCAAACCTTTTCTCAATCTTCTTATTAATATTTTTAATACGAGGATCCAAAATAACTTGATTTCTGACGATTAAATCAATTGATTCCCGAGTACTTTGGGATGGTGTTGGCATACGGATGTCATCTCGTGATTGATGTTGTTTTTGAGAAGAGGCTTCTTGGCGAGGGCGATTTTTCCATTCTTGAAAGCTCATAATAGTGAGAGGTCTTGGTGGTAGTTTCATGAGACTAATGGTGCATCTATTCAAGGTTTTAGGAATAGAAGTATTGGATTCTGGAATAGGAACATGAAGATTCATAAGCAACCACATAATATGTTCACCAAAGTAAATAATATTCATACGACCTTGGTTGAATGTTAGAAATTCATCTAGAATGAGTTTTGGACGATTTACTTCAAGTTCTCCCCAAATAGCATATAATGCTTTATAGTTGTTCGGATAGACAAGCTCGTATGAGCCAGTGCGGGGAAGGATTGTATGCATTAAAGCTCTATGCATTATTCTGGCAGTAGGTCGTAATGCAATGGACTTAAGCTTGGTCATATCATCTTCTAGAAAACGATGACTTACTTCGTCTCTTTCACTTCAACAGTATTCAATTCTTGTAATTCAACACCCCTTGTTGAAGTACGAAGTATATGACCGATTCTGTCAAAAGAGAGAAACACTTGTTGCCCACATACCAAACTCCAAACGCAATTGTCACGATTGCATGGGTTTTGATGGCCTAAGTTCAAGTTCGCATATAAGAGTTTCACTAAGAAATGATTTTTCTTGATATTGTTTTGATTATGATCTAAAAGAGATTCTAAATGGCTTCTTCTTGCTAATTCTTGAATTCTATACGATGTAAAATCAGGAAAGACAACAAAAGAACCTTCGAAGAAACATGCTTCTTTCATCTTATTCCATCGTTGAACTGCAGTTGCATCGTATAGCCATTGAGCGATTTGTGAATCAATTGGCTCGGAGGAAGAAGAAGCATGCCTAGATCTCTTTGTTTGTCGAGGTGCCATTTGAATTTGTTAAGAGAATTGGAAATTTTTTGAAAAATTTAGTAACTAGGGTTTTGGAATTCTGGAGATTTGGAGGTAAAAGTAAAAAGTAAAAGAGGGAGTGAGGGTTTTTAGGGGCAAAAAGTAGGTAAAAAGGTGGAAAGGATGTTTCAAGTGTGAATTCAATCGATTGAAATTTTTGGTCAGTCGACTGAACCACTTTCCCGAGAGCTCTGTAGTAGTTTCAGTCAACTGGTATAGTCGACTAGAAGTAGAAAAATGTTCTCTGTATGGTCATTCAGTCGACTGGTTGCATTTGATCAGTCCACTGAATACTGTATAAAAATATACAGCATGCAAATTCAGTCGACTGGTCGAAATATCCAGTCGACTGAATTTATATTTCAGCATTTTCAGTCAATGTTGAGCATAAATAAATAATTTTTATTATAGAATAATACAACGCAAATTAAATATGGATAAAAAGAAATAAAAGATTGGCAAAAACATAATTATTTTAAAGATGAGTTTGATGGAGAGTTGGATTTTGTTGGTTCATCTTTAGTCTTCTCAACATATGGTCGTAGAGGCGACCAACGGTTTCCACACTTCCAAGAGATTGGAGAGACAGGTGGAGCTTATGGAAACCTATCCCATGGATTTTCAGTTGAAAATGGTGTAGGTTGATGAGCAGAAGAAGAATATGAACCACAGAACTTCCATCCAATTTGTTTAAGAAAACGTAGACGTCTAGAGTTTATTTTCTGTTCATAATACATTTCTCGCTGAAGCGTTATTGATTCCCTCTGGTAATGATGAAGAACATCAATTTTTTGCTTCGTTTGAGGAGAACCAAAGAACAAGAACCGTCTAGCTTTCTTTTTCTCAGGTGTATAACCCGTGCAATAAGTTGATGGTTGAGCAGGTTCATGGGTAGGAGTAGGTGTAGGAAGATTTGACGATGCAGATGATGGAGTTTCAAAGTTGATAGAAGAGTAGGATGATCCATCTGATGAGTTATGTGATGATGACATTTTGAATGTAGAAGATGATATAGAGAAAGAAAAGAAATATGTTTGAATAATAATTTTCTTTTTGATGGAAAAATGAAAGCTGAGT
Source organism: Allium cepa (assembly GCA_030765085.1). Taxonomy (NCBI): domain Eukaryota; kingdom Viridiplantae; phylum Streptophyta; class Magnoliopsida; order Asparagales; family Amaryllidaceae; genus Allium; species Allium cepa. Next base: position 463,560,563 of record CM060931.1, on the reverse strand, counting down.
GGAGGAATATATAGGAGTAAAAAGCAGTTAAGACATAGTGGTTGAACGTGCAGTTTGAAATAATAAAGGAAGAGAATGAACCAAAAATTTTGTGGTTGAAATTTACTCTTAGAAAAATTAGAAAATATAAAGTAGCAGATGTATATGGTATAGATGTGAAGCGATAAATAGCCAGGTGGTAAAGACATAGACTTATCAAACCCGAGGTGCAGAGTTCGAGGACCAGAATTTTTTTTTAAAAAAAATTATAATTCTTTTAAAGAAATTATACCTAGTTCTCTTCTTAATTTTATAAAACTGTTTTCATTTAAAAGTTTAGTGAAAATGTCAGCTAATTGATTTTCAGAATTTACAAATTCTAAGTTTATTTTATCCTTTTCAATATTATCACGAAGAAAATGATGACAAATGTCAATATGTTTGGTTCGTGAGTGATTGACTGGATTTTTGGATAAATTTATTGCACTAGAGTTATCACAATATGTTATAGATTTATTTAATATTATATCAAAATATCGTAATGTTTGTTGCACGTAGATTACTTAAGCATATGCTAAAGCTGCAGATATATACTCTGCTTCACATGTCGATAGTGAAACGCAATTTTGTTTCTTACTAAACCAAGATACTAAGGACCGTCTAGTGAAATGACAAGTTCCACTTGACTTTTTCTATCCGTTCGATTTCCTCCAAAATCAGCATCACTATATGATACTAATTCAAAAGGACATTCTTTTGGATAAAATAATCCTAGATCTTTGGTTTTGTTAAGATAACAAATTATACGTTTAACTGCTCGCATATGTGATTCTTTAGGATCTGCTTGAAATCGAGCACATAAACAAACACTCATCATAATATCAGGTCGACTAGCAGTTAAGTAAAGTAGTGATCCAATCATACTACGATATAGTTTTTGGTCAACACTCTTACCATTTTCATCTTTTTCAAGATGTATAGTTGTACTCATAGGAGTTGGTGGGCATACGTGTTTTCCATACCGAATCGTTTAACTAGATTATTACAATACTTTTCTTGATTAATAAAATGCCATTTTGCATTTGTTTGATTTATAACCCGAGAAAATATGATAGTTCTCCCATATGTGACATTTCAAATTCATTTGTCATGATATTCGAAAATTCCTGACATAATTTTTCATTTGTTGAACCAAAAATAATATCATCAACATATATTTGAATGATTAAAATATCTTGTTTAGTTTTCTTGATAAATAATGTTTGATCAACCTTTCCAATCTCAAAACCAGATTCCAATAAATAGCCTTTAAGTCGATCATACCAAGCACGAGGTGCTTGTTTTAAACCATATAAAGCTTTCTTAAGTTTATAAACATGATCTGGAAATTTTTAATGAGTAAACAGAGGAGGTTGTTCAACATAAACATTTTCTTTTATAAAACCATTTAAAAAAGCACTTTTAACATCCATTTGGTATAATTTAAAGTTATGAAAACATGCAAAAGCTGGTAGAATACGTATAGCTTCTAGTCTTGCAACTGGAACAAACGTTTCTTCATAGTCTATTCCCTCTTATTGATTATAACCTTGTGCCACTAATCTAGCTTTATTTCTAGTAACGTTACCTTGCTCATTAGATTTGTTTTTGAAAACCCATTTTGTACCATGACTGATTGATCACTTGGTCTAGGAACTAATTCCCAAACTTCGTTTCTTTCAAATTGATTTAGGTCTTCTTGCATAGCTATAATCCAATAGTCATCAATTGAGGCTTCTTTAATATTTTTAGATTCTATATTTGAGAGAAAAGCTATATAGCCCATTTGATTTAATTGATGTCTTGTTCTTACATTTGAATTTACTTCTCCAATTATATTTTGAATATGGTGATTTCTAAGAATTCTTGGTGGAGATCTTACTATATTATTGTCATTAATAGTATTTACATTTTCTAAAGAAATTTCAGAATTATTATATTGAAGAATAATATCATCATCATCTGAATTATTTGTCAATTTTACATCTGTATTATTTTCCACATTTGTAAATTTAGAAGAAATTTTAATATTTTCATCGAATGAAACATGAAGAGTTTCTTCGATTGTTTTAGTTCTAGTATTAAATACTCGATAAGCTTTGCTTCTTTCCGAATATCCTTTGAATATACCTTCATCGGATTTTGGATCAAATTTGCCAAGCTGATCTTTAGTGTTAAGTATGAAACATTTTGAACCAAAAACTTTAAAATATGAAATATTTGGTTTTCTACCATTTAAAAGTTCATAAGGAGTATGTTTTGTTAATGGTCGAATAGAAACATGATTCAAAACATAGCAAGCAGTGGCAACATCTTCTGCCCAGAAATGCTTAGGTAAAGTGCTTCCATTTAATAAAGTTCGTGCACATTCTTGTAATGTTCTATTTTTCCTTTCTACAAGTCCATTTTGTTGTGGTGTTTTAGAAAAGGAAAAATTATGATTAATTTCTTTCTTGTTACAAAAATGTTCGAAAGCTTCATTTTCAAATTCACCTCCATCATCACTTCTAATGTTTTTAACTTTAAAATTCTTTATATTTTGAATTCTTTTTACAAAAATTTTAAAATCCTCAAAAGTATCACTTTTATGTTTTATAAAAATAGTCCAAGTATATCTTGAAAAATCATCTACAATAACAAACACATATCTATTGTGATTAATAGATTGAACTTGAGTTGGTCCGAAAAGGTCCACTGTAATAGTTCAAGTGGTTGTGTTGGAGATATGATTTTCTTAGATTTAAAAGAAGATTTTGTTAATTTTCCTAATTGACATGCATCACATATATGATCTATTTAAAATTTCATATCAGGTATTCCTTTAACAAGTTTATTTTTAGCTAATTTATTAATAGTATTAATGTTGATGTGACAAATCTTTTGTGCCATAGCCAAGAATTATTTTCTGTAGCTACTAACACATATCTTTGTTATGAATTACATTCATATTTAAAATAAAGGTATTTTTATCTCTTATACCTTCAAAAATTAGATTTTCATTTTTATCAGAAATATTACATTTATTTTCTGAAAAAGCTATATTAAAACCTTTATCACATAATTGACTTATACTTAATAAATTATGTTTTAAGTTTTTAACAAAAAGAACATCAGTAATGAGAGATAAATTAGAGATACCGTTATTGCTCACATCGCCTTTGCCGATGACATAACCTTTTGAATTATCTCCAAAAGTGACTGATCCTCTATTTGAGTAGACTATGTTTGTTAACATGTCTTTATCACCAGTCACGTGTTTCGAGCAACCACTATCTAGAATCCATTTTCCTCTCTTTTTAAGTGGTACCTGCAAAAAATAAAGATTAAGATGGTACCCACTCTTCTTTTAGGGCCCTAAGAGTTAGGTCTTAGGAAACCAAACCCAAGAAGGTTCAGAATTCCCTTTAAAAATATAATTCTGATTTTTATGAACAGTTTCCATAAATGTTTTGATATGTTTATTCCTAATCAAGTTATTATTTGTTTTAGGAATCCATATTTTAATAGTTTTAACATTTTTAGAAACTATTTTCTTTAAATCTTGTTTATTTTTGTTTTTAAACTTATTTTTAAACTTTTCAGATCTCTTTGGCTTTACAATTTTCTTATTCTTATATCCTATTCCCATTTTATTTGAAGTTGACCGAGAATTTTCTATTACTTTAGAAAGATTTTCTCATCCTTTATTAAAATTAGAAATATTTTTATTAATATCTTCTAGCTTAGTTTTAAGACTAGATTTTTCTTACTATAATACTTTAGTGTTAGATTTTAAATCATTAATTTCAACTGATAAATCATCATTTTTATTCTTCTGAATTTCTAATTCCTGAGTTATCATAAAAAGTTGTGAAGCTAAATTAGAATTAGATTCTTGAGATTTTTCATGTTCTTCTTCGAGAATTTTCTTTTCATCTCTTAGCATACCAATCTCCAATTCAGATCTATTTAATTTTCCTTGTAACTCCCTATTATATTTCTTAGTCTGTTTTACAAAATCTACTAGTTCAGAATTAAGTTCAATTAAATCTTCAAAACTTAGTTCACTTACATCATCATTTGAAGCCATGAAGCATACATTTGCTTGCTCTGTGTCACTGTCACTGTCGCTTTCTGATGATGAAGAATCTAAATCATCCCATGTTACAGAAAATGCTTTCTTCTTGAATTTGTTTTTCTGTTTTTCTGGACAATCTTTATTCATATCACCATTCTTATAACATTCATAACATTCCATGACAGATGATGAAGGATTATTGCTATTATTGTTGCTAGAATTATTTTTGTAGCTCTTGCCCTTGTTATTCTTTTTGAATTTCAAAAACTTTTTGAAATTCTTAGCAATAAATGCCATATCCTCTTCATCTGAGTCAGAGTCATCTTGTTCTGCTTGAAACGCTAGGTTCTTCTTGTCTCGTGCTTGAACTTTCTTTGCCTGCAAATTCACTTCATATGACATTAGATTTCCTATTAACTCTTCTGGTTTCATTGTTGAAAGATCGTTTTCTTCCTCAATAGCTAGGACCTTTCTTTTCCATTCATGCGTTAAAGAGTTTAGGATTTTTGATACTATATCAAAATCAAAAAAAATTTCGCCTAATCCTAATAGTGAATGATAGATATCTTGAAATCTAGAATACATATCATTGATGGATTCATATTGTTTCATTCTAAAGTTTTGAAACTGATTTTTGAGCATGGAGATTTTGCTTTGTTTGACTTTGTTAGTTCCTTCATGAGCGATTTTAAGCGCTCTCCATATTCCATAAGCAGTATGACACTTGCTAACACGATTAAATTCATTTCTATCTAGTGCACAAAATAACATGTTCATAGCTTTGACATTGGCAGTAGCATCTAATTTTTGTGTGTTTGACCAAGTAGAATATTCTCCTGTAGGAAGAGTGTATTTATTCTGTGTGATATTCCATCATTCAAAACTATTAGATTGCATATAAATTCTCATACGAGCAGACCAATAATTATAGTTTAAACCATTAAAGAAAGGAGGTCGTGCAGTGGATTGACCTTCAATAAAACTAGTGTTAGTGACATTGTTAGTGGTATTATTGCTATTTTCCATATTAACTAGTGAATAATTATAAAATAACTGTGTTACGGTTATAGAATGACCTTGCTTTGATACCAAATGATAGTGACTACTGTGCCGCTAGTTATCACTTAGGATCGTGTAATATGGAATGTATTATAATCTAAATGCGGAAACAGATAATAATAGTAAAGTAAATAAAAATGAGCACACCAGGAATTTTTATACTGGTTCGAACTTCCCGTTCTACGTCCAGTCCCAGACTTCCCTCTGGAATTTTTCACAATAACCCCTCACTTAACCCGGAGGAATAGGTATACAACACCTGAACAACCGAATAGGATTTTTTCGCCTCTAACAACTGAAAGAGGGCTTTACCCGTCTGAGCAACCGAATAAGACTATTCCGCCTCTAACAACCGAAAGAGGACTTTACCCGCCTGAACAACCGAATAGGACTTCAACAGTTTCAATAGAATTGCCTTGACAATATGTGTTCTTAATAACACTGATATGTCTTTGATGTACAACCTTCCTATAATCCTTCCTCAAGTATATATGTGTGTATAAAGATTTAGAAAGGAAAATATTGCTTTGAATCAAGGAATAGATTAGTTAATTTAGAGATTCAAGCAATATATGTAAGTTGTGATTGCTTTTTAGAATGCAGAGAGTAGAAAATATAATAAGAAAATATTCAGTAAATTCATGATTTGTGAAGTGGATTTTGTGTGTTTATATAATAGTTAAAGAGTTGCAACCATTCACGAAGAGTTCCGATCAACAGAAGCATCCATACCTCTTCATATTAGAATGTGACTCTTGGCAAAAGGAGGTGTCCATTAGAAAAAATAACTGTTGTACAGGTTCAGTCGACTGACCCAAAACGATCAGTTGACTGAATGTTCAAAGTTATTTAAAAACTGAGCGTTCATGTGCATCTGTACAGATTCAGTCGACTAGCCATATATGGTCAGTCGACTGATCTAACAGTCAAAGCATACTTTTCTCATTTTGTAAAATTTAAATTTTTTTAAACTAACTTAACTACTTGAGGATCGATTTTAACATTTCTATGACTAAAAAAATTTATAGATCAACATACTATACGTAGTCTTGTAGCCTTGTCTCCTTTGTAGTTTGAACAGCATACTTTCTTTTTCTTTTTTGTCGCGTATCCACATGGTATAATTTACTGCTTTGTCATGAATCAAAATATGTGATTCAACATTGTTGTCATCAAAAGCATCATTTTAGGAACTAACAATCTCCCCCTTTTTGGTGATAACAACCTATGTTTATAAAATATACTACACCAAACCCTGATTCTACTCTGACTCTACTCTGACTTCCTCTTATTCCAACAACTCCCCCTTAATATACAAAATCCCCTTAGTCTAAGCCTAACTAACCTATTTTATAATTCTCCTCCTTTTTCGTCAACAAAAACTAATCCTAAACTACATAACTCCCTATAAATCTTATACTGTAGCATTGTATAGGATAATAATACAGTATAGTAGAATATAAATGAGACGTATAATAATAAAAATAAAATATAGTAAGGTGAATGTGAGAGATATGAAAATTTCAAACATAATCAATCAATATATACATCATGTTCTTATCAAACCGTACCATGTTTGATCATATATTACACACCATATTCAAATCAATCCAAACCGTACCAAATCAAATCAAACCAAATAATTCAAACAAAATCAAAGTAAATCAAACCACGTATGACACATCATACATTTCTTACAACTTAAACCAATCCTTCTTTACCGAAGGTAGGATTTGCCTTTATAGCATCCCTTTCTTCATTATCTTTGTTCAGAGTTCCTTCTGGATTCGCTTCAAGTTCTAATTTGTTAAGGGTTGAGATTATCCATCGAGTGGCATCGAAATGCATTTCTTGTTCTTTTATCATCTGCATTTGGCGTAATTCTAAGTGACATTGATTACGAAGGATAAAAGTAAGTACGTTCTTGAAGCATTTGAGAGTTTCTTTAGTGTTCTCACTTAGTTTATGAATAAGAGAGGCCATATTTGTTAAAATATAAAAAAATTCAATAGAAAATAAAGAGAATTGAAAGTGTATTTTATTGGATGAAACATGTATTTAAAGAGTTATAAAGTCATTTGAAATAAAAAGACACAAGGTTGTTATGTCTATTTCAATTTCAAAACAAAAACCATTTTCTGGCCGTTACATGTCGACATAGGGGGTAGGGTGATGTCGACAGGCCCCTGTTAATTTTGGCAATTTTCTTTGTTTCTTTATATTATATACAAGCCTATATATGTAAAATTATATAATATAATAACAAGCATTCTAGGGATATTTTAGAGCTAATAAATAGAAATAAAAGATTTTCATTGATAAATTTAGTTAACCTTACATAAATGATATGTAATATTAACTAAAGAGAGACACAAACTAGTACAACATGAAATGAAACTAGTATTAGTTAGAGGATGATGAAGATTATGATATTCCAAGCTTGCGACTCACTTTCCCAAAGAACTTGTTGATTTTGGTGGAAATCTTATCCAAAATTTTACTAATGGATCTTTTGAGAATCCACTGATTTTCCACGATAATCTTTTGGTTAGAAGCATTTTGTTGGATGGATTGTAAGGAGTGATAGGGTATTCGATGCTTTCCAACGAATTTTCTTCCTCCTCCTCTCCTTCCTTTTCAACTTCCATCTCCTCCCCTTCCTCCTCCTCCTCCTCCTCTTCTCCCATCTCTTCATGAGCTAATCTCTCATCCTTTTCGGCAAGTGTTTCATATGGTTGAAAAAAAAAATGAAATTTTCAAGAGAGATTATTATCATGGTTAAACACTTATCTAGAAATGAACTCCTCCCTCTTATAATCAACACCAAAGTAGTTAAAAATCCGAGTAAGATAAATCCCATGATATAAAGTTATTTCACCTAAAGCAAAATTTTTGGGACGAAGTTCATCCAAAATCACTTATGCCCAATTAATGTCATAGTGCCCGAAAATTGCAAAAAGAGCCTTACAAATTTTTAAAGGAGGGTGATTGAAATTTCCCGATCTTGGAGTTATGGTATGTTGCAAAAGAAGTTTTATAGTTCTAGCTTTAGGATGGAAGTTTCAGTTTATAAACTCAAAGTTATCTTCTTCTTAAAAAATGTGATGAAATGTCTCACAATCATGTTAATTAATTTGAAAATCCGAAAGATCCATTCCCGTATACTTACAATAAAAAATGTTATCCAAAATCTCACTATTTAAAACAATATGCGCCATACTTCCTCTTTATTTGCTTCGTAAAAACCATGAATCAAATTTGCATAAAACATTTTGATAAGATTCGGATAACAAACAAAATCATTTTGAGAATCATCAATTAAGCTAAGAATTTGATTATCTTCAAAAAGAATATTGATTTCGTAGGAAGAAAAATCATTAAAGATAGCAAATTTTCCTGTATGGACCTTTCCAAAATATACATAGCTTATGTAAGCCTTGATAGCTTCCGTATCATTGTAGAGGAACTCTTTGGTGGCCTTGGATAGTCTAATAGTGGGTGGAGCTTGAGGAAGCCATTTTTGAAGAAAGTAGAGAGTTTGAGAATTTGAATTTTGAAATGAAAGTGAAAAGATAGGATAAAGTTAAAAAGATAAATAGATATCTAAGAGCTCTGTTCTCTTGTCAAGAGACACCTTTTCAAAGCTTTGAAATTGGTGAAAAGGTGGAGGGAACTTCAAAGTTCTGAATTTAAATTTGAATTTCAAATTTCTAGAGGGATGCCGACATGGGGAATAGGGTCATGTCGATATGGGTCCCTTAAATCACGTGGCTTATTTTTCTTATTTTATTTAATATCTATCTATATATATCCTATAATCTAATTTATATTTTATCTGTAATAATATTAAACGTGATAACACTTTAATATTAATTTATTAATATTAAAATATTATTAAAATAATATTATTTTGAAAATCAAAAATTTTAAATTCAAACGCCAAGAAATTTCAAAACATGCAAATAATCGAGCATTCAAATAAGCAATTTTAATCAATATAATTTAAATGCGTACCTATTTTTAGATCCATATTTCCGAGATCATCAGATTCGCAAATAGCTGTAAAGCACATGTTTGAATTTTCCTCTTCCTGATTTTCATCACTAGAGGATGACTCTGAATCGTCCACTGCAGCAGTATATGCTCTCTTTCTTTTTCTTTGACGAATCATTATTTAGTGAGAACTTTTGTTTATACGGATGCGGACAGTCTGTTTTTAAGTGACCTGGCTCATCACAATTGTAGCATCTGTCGTTGTTTTGAGTTTCATCATTATTTCCAGAATTCTTGCGATCATTTCTCTTGTAATTGTTCATTTTTGTGTATTTTAGAAATTTTAAAATTCCTTGTCATTAAGGTTATTTCTTCATCGTTATCACTGTTTGAGTCTAAACCATCTGTTATTGCATTGAGCGCGATTGACTTCTTTTCTGAGGCCTTGCTTTCTCTTCTCCGTTGCGTTTATACTTCAAATGACATCAAATTCCCAATCTCTTCTTCAATTTTCAAAGTACTAATATCATTAGCCTCTTCAATTGCTAGAGTCTTATGATCCCATTTCAAAGTGAGTGAATTCAAAATTTTTATAACTTGATCTTCTTTGGAAAAGTTCATTCCTAATGCAATTAGTGAGTGCACAATGTCTTGAAACCTACTGTACATGTCTGAAATGGACTCATTTGAATTCATCTTGAATAATTGAAACTAATTGGTCAAGATAAATATTTTGGTCTGTTTAACTTTGCTTGTCCTTTCATGAGTAACTTGCAAAGTTTTCCAGATCTCATATGCAGACCTATAAATAGACAATCTATTAAATTCATTCCTATCAAGTGAATATAATAGCATATTCATGGCTTTGGAATTATTTTGTGCAACAGTATTTTGCTCAGCAATCCACTATGCAAAATCAGTTGTGGATTCAATGTACTCAGTTTGTGTGATATTCCGAGTGTCTAATCCTATTTATTGTAAATAAATTTTCATCCTACCTGCCCAATATGCATAGTTACTGCCATTAAAAAGTATGGTCTGGCAGTAGACCGACCCCCTCTAAATGAACTAGTAATAGTTTGGACATTACCAGTGTTGGCAGCCATTTGAAAACTTTTCAAAAATCAGATTATGAAAACTTTGAAAACCAATGCTCCGATACCAAATGTTGGAAATGTAGATTACGGATCTTAAGGTTGGATTAACATTAAGGAGGGGGAGGTGAATAGTTTTTAATGGATTTTATGGATTTTTTAAAATCTTTTCAAATTAAACACATACAGATGCAATTTCACAAACATAGAGACAATTACAGAATCAGACGCATATGCAAATAGTAAATGAAAGCAGTAAAGGAAAGAATACACCTGAATTTTATACTAGTTCAGAGTTACACTGCATCTAGTCCTACATAATTTCTTATGTAGATTTCTTTTCGAATATAATTTTGATATTACAATCTCGATTTCAAGGCCACGAGATCGACCCTCTTATCTTCGAGTCTAGGGCAAACTCTCTTGATTTTACCAGGCTATAAGATCACCTAATTGATTTATGGCCTACAATCACTCCCAATTGATTTACAGCCTCAAACACACCATTTCCAATCACACTTTGATAGATGGAGACTCGATACACTTCTTTGATTACAAATGATGCTATAACTCTGAATAGCATTAAGATCTTTGGGGAAGAGAGAGAGAGAGAGTGGCAGAGAATAAAACTTGAGATGGTCGATTTTAATTCACTTAGAATTTCGGTAGAGTTTTGTTAAAGCATTTGAAATATATGTGAATATTTGAGTAGAGAATAAAGAGTAAAGAAACAAAGAAAATCTAACTTAAAATTCATTGAATACAACTAGTTCTTATATGAGAACAACGGTCATGTTCATTCACAAAAGGTTATGATGGATAGACACTTCTCTTGAAAATTTGAAATTTGAATTCTACGGCTACCATGTCGATATAGGGGGATGGGGGATGTCGACATACCTATGTTATTTTTGAAAATAGATTTTGCCTTAAAATGATTTTTATTCTAAAACTCACAGCAATTCATAAACTTTGTAAACCATTTTGAATATAGTTTAACATATAAAAGAGTTTTAGAAAGTAATCTTAAAACATATAATCCATAATATAAAAGTAATATTAGAAGATAACTATACATTTCTTTAAAATATATTAAAGCTAAAATATTAAAATCAAGAGATAGTTTAAAAAACACGAGATGATTTTGATATTAATATGATTAAAAATAGTTTTTGAATTAAGGCTAAAACATTTAAATTGACAGAGATGAGTTTGAAAAGATAGTTTTGAAAAAATAAATCATTTTGAAAATTTCTGGATTCCATTCCACTAAAGAAGGTCGTGGGTTCCATCCCACTAAAGTGGTCATGGATTCCATCCCACCATTAAAGCGAGATGTTGTATTTCATTCCATAATTAAAATCCAAATTAAGATTTTAGCGCTATTATGAAGTTTTAACATAAATCTAGACTATATTACTTATCTTGATATCTTGAACTTTTGATACTCATGAGTCTTCAGTCTGGATTTCTACAATCTTTAATTTGTTAGTCTTGAATCTCTATACTCATTCTTGAATCTTTATTCTGTAAAATATTCATTCTCAATACCGGCATATATATATATATATCCTGCATATACATAGATATCTGGACATGAATATTAGTATTTATATTTTATAACAAATCCTAAGGTTGTCATCATCAAAACCATCATCTCAGAAACTAACACAAAGACGATTAAATCCTTCAGGACACCTAATGAAAAATATTAGGTCCTGTACTTTGAAGCAGCAGCACGATTTAATGTTTCTTTGAGCCTCGATGACCACGAGGGACGACATTAGTTCTCTTTTGAATGAGAGAAAATTTCCCAATTCATCAAAGCTTGGGGCACGATTGAGTGTCCATATAAATAAGATGTGAAGGCAAGACCAGATCGCGTATCCATTGGGTTGAATCTGAAATGGGGTAATTCCTAAGATCAGAAGAGTTTCTCTCAAGAAGTAAATGAAGAGGGGCGCTGCTCCAATAAGACATATATACTTGTGGCAAGCGGGGCACCTGAAGGCGGCATGTGTGCAAACTCATTTTTCAATGGAAGGCGTAGGTCACCGTCCATTATGCCATATTGTAAGCAAATGTTATGCAGAACTTTAGCCGAGATTATAGGGGAAGCTCTCTCCAGAGGATTGAGTAGAACTCTAAAATTTGGAGGAGTTTGATCTACAACTGAACCAACCGAAACCAATTGTAGCATATAGCTAGCGGTACAGAAGAAGTGGGTGCTACTGAAACCATTTGTGAAGGCACAACTGATGACAATTCAGACAGAGTGTTAGACTTCTTCCACTGGATTTACGACGGAATGACGGGTGCTTCATTCTATTCAATAGAACATATACCTAATGCGGTCAAGTAATTCTATTTTTAACTAATAAACCCGCTCCGCTTAACACTTGAACTCCCAAAAAAATATCGATTTATTCCAATACATCTGGTTCCAAGTGTTGATTGGGGCTAGTGCATTATGTTATCTATGTGGGATAGGCTCGGTATCCTGAACACTAAAACACTCTATCTTGTTTAGATAGTTCATTCACAGTGAAGAAAGAAAAGAGCTTTTTATATCATTCATTAAAGTTATTTCTTATTTGCTTACCCGTTATCGAGCAATGATCGATAGCGGATCCGTTGTCCTAAGCGATATGGAATGCACTTCCAATTTTAGGTACCCCTAACTGTGTAATGACAAGACCATTCCAAAGTGAGTAACTGTAGATCAATGGGTCCAAATTAAGTAGGGAATTCTCATCATAAGTTGATTTCAGTTTCCTGGAAAGGGATAATAACATAAGCTGCTTACAGGACGCTACCCTAAGCTATTATCGCCTCCTATAATAATCAGGATCAATCCGTGAGATGTTGTACTTGATCAACGGTGTGACTCGGTGGCCTCCCTAAGCAGGTTCATCTCTAAAGCGCCCGACAAATGCATCCCTTTCTTCGAAGCTCTAAAGAAAGACAAAGAAAAGTTCGAATGGACCGACGAATGCTCGACAGCCTTCCTTAACCTGATCGAACACCTTCAGAGACCACCAGTACTCTCAACTCCAAATGAAGACGAAGAACTATACCTATACCTTGCTGTATCGTCCCTTGTTTTAAGCGCCGCTTTGGTGAGGGAAGACAACCGCGCACATCGGCCCGTATACTTTGTAAGCAAAAGATTTACAGGAGCAGAAACCAGATACCCTAAGCTTGAAAAGCTAGCATACTGTTTGCTAATCACGTCACGGAAGCGGCGACACTATTTTCAATCTCATTCCATCAGAGTTTTAACTGATCAACCGCTAAGGCAGGTACTCCATCGCCCCGACACTTCTGGGCGACTACTTAAGTGGTGCATTGAACTGAGTCAATATGATATCACCTACCATCCTCGCACCGCCATCAAGGGACAAGCCATAGCCGATTTCATTGCCGAATTCACGACTAACGAAGGTAAGCAGCAATCTGAAATAGCAGAAGGTATCAGGTGGAATCTCTTCATAGATGGAGCATCAAATGAACAAGGCTCGGGGGCAGGTGTTGTGATAATCACCCCCAGGGGAAGGAAGCTGCACTACACCCTAAGGTTGGAATTCACTGCCACCAACAATGACGCAGAATACGAAGCAGTGATAGCCGGATTAGAACTCGCCCTGGAGATCGGAGTCGGTTCTTTATGTCTCCGTAGTGATTCTCAACTTATTGTAAATCAAATACTGGGAGAATTCCAGACTAGAGGAGAACGACTCATAGCATATCTAAAGAAGACCAAGCTTCTGCTCAATCAATTTGATCACTATTTAATCAAACACATTCCTTGAGAAGAGAATCAGGAGGCTGACGAACTGGCAAAGCAAGCTAGCATGAAGGACGGCACCGCTTCCCGAACAATAACCATCTCAAAGCAACTAGCCCCGAGTCACGAGCCAATGAATATGATAGCTGCAATCGAAGAGGAAACTTGGATGACTCCCATACAGAAGTACTTACAAAGTGGCACACTGCCCGACGGGCGTAACGAAGCTAAGAAAATCTTAAGGAAAGCTTCCCGCTACACATTACAAGAAGGCATCCTCTACCGGCGCGGCTTCTCTAGTCCCTTATTAAGGTGTATCGCTGGAAGGAAAGCCAGGGGAGTCTTGTCCAACATCCATCAAGGGAGTTGCGGAGATCACACCGGAGCGCATACTCTAGCAAAGAAAATACTCCGATACGGGTATTACTGGCCCAATTTAAACAAAGACGCCTTAGACTTCGTCAAAAGATGTGACAGATGTCAGAAATTTGCCAAGATTTCTCGACTACCAACGAATGAAATTACTCAAATGACTAGCCCTTAGCCCTTTGCAGTATAGGGAATTGACTTGATTGGCGAACTGCCAATGGGCCGAGGTGGAGCCAAATATGCCATAGTGGCAGTCGACTATTTCACCAAATGGTTGGAAGCTGAACTCTAAATAAAATATCTTCGGCAAAAGTTATTAACTTCTTGATCAAAAATGTTTTATGCAGGTACGGAGTTCTACTCAAAATCATATCGGACAACGGACTTCAATTTGACAGCGAAGAGTTCACTAACTGGTTCCAAGAGCACGGAATTCATAAAATCGAAGCTGTCAACAAAATCCTCAAAACCCTAATCAAGAAGAAACTTGAAAAGTCAAAAGGCGCTTGGGTGGATGAACTTACTACGACACTTTGGGCCTACCGCACATCTTACAGAACATTAACAGGGCATACTCCTTTCTCTTTCGCATACGGATCGGAGGCCATGCTCCCAGTTGAAACTGTAGTGCCTTCCCACTGTAGGATCCACTACCACCCAGAAGAGAACGAAGAACACTTCCACGTGTCTTTGGATCTAATTGAGGAGAGAAGAAACGATGCAGCACTCAAAGCAGCAGCTCACAAGCAAAAAGTGGCAGCACAATACAACTCCAAAATCAAGCACCGCAGCTTACAAGAAGGAGATCTTGTCCTCAAGCGGATCTTCCCGCGTCCCGGAGCGCTAGATCCAATGTGGGACGGACCCTATGTAATTCATAAAGATCTCCACAACGGAGCTTATATTTTGTCAACAGTGGACGGAGAGGTGTTCCAGAGGGTATGGAACATCCAACACCTCCGTCGATACTTTTCTTAACCTTTACTGCCCATATGAAGTGAATTAACAAAGAGAATCAGTGGACGTAGGCATTTTTGTGCCGAACCACTTTAAAAATCTTGTCTCTTTTTAACTTGTTCCTTTATATCTTGGCTGCTTGTTAAGCTTTATCCTTTTCGGTTGAACAAAATCATGTATAACGACATTTCCATTCTGGACACTTCACGGCACAACCTCACCTGGACAAGACCTAACAGGTACTATGTGAATCTATGCACTCGCCAATGAGACCCTTTTGCTCCAGCATCCCTCTGCTGCGGGTTAACTCATTGCTCGCGACTGCCCTCAAAGCCAACTATAATGAGTCGATTATAAGCCATCAAGAAGGCCGACTATAGCCGATGGCAGCTCATTACGGCGTTTGGCTCACCGGCAACTGTGAACCTACTTTAAGACCCAACATAAGGTGTGGCCAGCCAGGGGTAGTTCACGGTTGACGATCAGCACCCACGCTAGCCGGCCGTAGTAAATCGAATAATACCCACGATTACGGGCCATAATGGCTCGGGAAGTTACTGTGCGCGATCTCGGCTCCGATATGTCTTATGTGCGGCTATGGTAAAAAAAGATAAACTCCCCGCGGAGGCGTAAGATGGGTGACAAATGTCTCCAAGACCCACAGCTAGGGAAAGTAACTATAAAACCCGTTTGCCACGAACTTAAGCATATCGATGGCCTACCGTGATTGGAAGTTTTACTATTTCTTATATTTCCATTTTATTTATAAAACTCTCCTCCTATCCTCTATAAAGATCCCTAAAGTACAGGACACAAAATAGGAGGCACTCGCTAATGGGAATGCGAACTCACAGTTGGACGGCAGGTCACTCAGCTGCATTCCATATCCAATTACGCAAGGCATTCAAAGCTACCGTCTACAGCTAAAACTTGAAGGGCGGTACTTTCTTCTCTTATACATAAATATGTAACCATAATTTATTCGCATATCACACAAACATCACAAGATATGAAATTATATTTTAAGCAAGAAATTGACATCAAACACAATTGAATCACAGGCATGTGCACAGCTATATTTCTTATGCAACGCATCAGAATAACAAGAGCATTCAAATATAGTAGAATCAGTTTATGTTATAAAATTACGTAAAACCGTTCATTACAAATGACATAATTACAGACCAAAAGTACACTAATGTTTTGGAACTAATATATACAGGAGTTCCAAGTAAACCAAAAAAGTTGTCGGCTGTAGCAGGGTTCCTCCTCTATCCTTCTAGCCCTCCGAGACCTACTTGACCACAGGATCAGAACTCCCAGCATGCTGGCCAGAGGTCCCACCTGTCCAATTCAGGAGAAGAATCTATTAGACCAACGATAGGCAATCAAGTTGAGAAAAGACTAAAATAGGGAAGACTTACCAGCGTCTGCTCCCTGATCATCATCCTCCAATTGCACACCCACTTCCTCGGCGGCAAGCTGCCGCATGCCATCTGTAACGACCTAGGATTTTTATGAATTTAAATTGATAATTTAAATGAATTTTTGAATTTAAAAATTGTAAAATTAATTATAAAAGGCAGCGAGTTTCCTCGATTCAAATAGAAATTATATTAAGTTGTATGAATTTGAAAATTTGTATATATGTGAATATATATGTATATATTGGATTTTAAATAAATTCTTAAATAAATGATTTTTGAAAAATAAATAATATACTTTGGACACAAGTATAAAAATAAATAAATAAATTGATTTAAAAATTTATAAATGATGATAATTTGAGTTATATAAAATATATGTGTACAAAGAGAAATGTAAAACAATAATTTTTAAAGTAAAATTTATGATAATTATTTAAACTAAAAATAGAAGTAAATTTAAAATGCAAGAATAAAGCAAATACATTTAAGTAAGCAAAATAAAAGTATATATTTTTACATAAATAAACAAATGCATAAATAAGAAACAAAACAAAGTAAGATATATAAACAAAGTAAAATAAGTATTAGCAATAAATGTTTCAAACAAATTTATGGTTAGAAATAAATGTTAAAGTTAAATTAGAATTCAATACATAAGTAAAATGAACTACAAGCAAAGTATAAAATATAAATCTATGTATGCACACTAAAACAAAAGAAAGAAATAAAATAAAATATACGTTGTAAATTTAACACGTATGTTAGAAATATGATTAGAAGATAAATTATAAAACAAAAACAATAAGTATAAAACAAAACTAAAGCAAAGTATAATACTGCATAAACATAAACAAAGCAAAATGTCCACAAACTAACTACATACATAATTAAAAAAAAAAAACATTAAATATACATTTAACAAACTTGTTAAGATTCAAAACAAATGAAATACATACATAACAATACGTAGCATAAGAATGTATAAACAAGTACAAACAAAACATAACTAAAATAAGAGGTACATTAGCATGGGCTGTAAACATAAAAGAATAGGAAGCATGGGAACAAAGCATCTTCAGCCATGACTTGCTTATACCTTCCCCTGTACACAATCTTCATTTATATATATACACATCCTGTATAAAAACATACAACCCTGTAACTTCTCTCCTATATATCTAAAACATCCATCTCTGTTTAGTTTATTTAAAAGCTGAGGAAGGAAAAGAAAATTTTAGTTATCAAGGGAGCAGGCTAAACTCATGTTCCAGGAAATAAAAGTACTCTCTACCTCTCTGTTTATCACCCCAGGCCAATAAGATTCATTCTCTGTTCTTCAACATTCCAGGCCTCTGCTTTCAAATCACAAGTGAGCAAATCTTCTTTTTAAACTAGACTTCTTTGATTCTTTTATCTGTGAGTAAACTCAATATCAAATTTATATTCGAAGATGATCAGTGGATGATTTATGTCAATATGGTTTGGATTCCTTCTTTATTGCTGTGAATATAAATTTGTTTTGACAATACAGAGACAGGTTCTTCTCTGTTCATGGTTTAGGATGAGACCAATATTTAAAAAAAAAAATTGATTCCTCTATTTCTACTCACTTTCAAGCCTTGATGTTTAAAGTAAAAAGGTGTATTTAGGTAAGGGCTTTAATCTAAAAATAATTCCATGAAGTAAAAACGTATACAGGAAGGAAGATTCAGTTTTTACAGAGGATACTTAAAACTTTGAAATTTTCGAATTTATTAAAACACCGATTCAAGTTTGTAGTTTGAATCCTTACACGAAATGATGATTTTTAAGGCAAATTTGGTGATTTTTAATGGTGAGTTTCATGAGCAGTTTTGAGATGAGCGTGTGAGGCATTTTGATCGAATTTAGGTGATCGATGGAACTGGGGTGGTCGGGGTTGTGCGTGGTGGTGGAGGAGCTTACCGGGGTGGCAGGAAAAATATAGGGATGGTGAGTAGATCACGGTGGTGGCGTCGGCAATTGGTTGAAGTCTGTAGCCCTAGTTTTGTTGGGGTCGAAGGATTCGATTCGTTCGTCACTATCGCTTGATCGAGTGACGCGTGGTTGGGGGTGATGGAAGAGGGAGTGAAGACGAAGAGATGACCGGAGTTTCGTGATCACCGGTGGTGGAGGCGTCGAGTACGAGCCGTTGCCAGGTTCGGGGGATTTGGGTTCAAGCGGTTCCAGGTTTTGGAATGGGAAGCTCGTTTTCGATTTTCGGTGGTTGGACGCATTTCGATGATCGAGGTGAGATGTTGAGGCAAGTACTGATGGGTGGCGATCAGTGTTGATGATCAACGGTGGCTGGAACCACCGTGCATATGCACGGCGGGATACTTGTCTGATGATGTTGTGTGGGTAGAAGCAGCGTTCTAGTGGGTTTTTACCCGAAGTGGTACTCGAGTAAATCGAGTAAGTGACTCGAGGCAAAATGATAAAGTACCGGGTAAATTTTTAACACTTAAACAAAAATTTGAAATTTATAAAGCTCGGGTAAGTTTGGGGAAAAACTCGAAGTTGTCTTCGGGTAGAACGGGGTTTGACTCGAAGCATTAGCAGGGGGGTCTCGGGTCGAATTCCTGTTTCAATTTTTAACCTGAAACCTGAAACTGTTTTGGTTTGAGAATTTTAAAACCAATTTAAATTTTAAACCAAGATTTTTAAAAGCTGAGTTCAAATTGAAATGTTAATATAAATTCAAGTTGAAGGTAGAGTTTAGTTTAAACATAAATAAGTTTTAAATTCAAATTGTTTTAATAACTTAAAAGCAATTCAATATATATTAAAGAAATTTGAAATGAAGTTGAAATTTTAAATGAAAAATTTAAGCAAGTTGAAATTAAAAGTTTAAAACTAAATTTAAATTTGAATTAAAGATAATTTGAATCCTAGTCTGAAATCAAAGAAGTTTTAGTATTTAAATTGTTTAAATTTGATTTGTGATGATGATTAAAACATTAGTTAGAAAAGGCTTTAAAATTGAATTAGTAAAGATAAATTGATCTGCACTCATTAAATTAGTTCAAGTGAATAATTGATAAATTTATTTAATCAAGAAATTAAGATTCGAGTTAAATTAATTAAGGTAAATAAATTTGTAAATAAGATTCATTGGTTTAATAAAGAGTTGTCTTTTAAACAAATGCTTGAGGTTATTTAATCAAGTAATTAAGATTTATTAAGTTACAGTTTAGAACTTAATTAATTAAATAATCAGTGATTAAACATATGATTTTAAAGGTTAATTAAATGATAATTAACGATAGTTAAATTGAGTTTAATTACTTAAAAATAGTAATTAAATAATTATGAATAGTTAATGAGAATCATTTACTTGAAATTTATTTGATAATAAATGTGAAAAGAATTATTCATAGAAATTTAATCTGATTTAAATTAATCAAATAATTAAATCAATCCTATCTATGGATGCTTGGATTATATTGGATGGTAAACTATTTGATATCCCTGTTATATGATGCTTTATGATTATCCTGATTTGTGTTGTGATCTATGATGAAATTTATTATCTGTGATATATATATATATGTCTACGAATCTGTGTATGAAAGATAAGCGTTAAAAATTTATATCGCTTATCGAATATATTGTTGTATTTGATCTGTGATGATTGAATGATGTTGCACTATCGTGTTAAACCCTTGACCACACTTATACACACACCAATATGGATTTCACGAGGAAATCGGTTAAGTCACAGATTTTTGAAATAGTTTAAAATTTGAATTTTTAAATTCAAATGTTTTGGAAATGGAATTGGAATAGAAGTGAAAAGCTTTCGAAATGGAATTTCAAAGATGGAAATTTATTTTGAATAACTGGATTAAGTGTTGGAATTTAAATACTTTAATTTAAATTTGAATTCAATATTCGAATTGAATTCTGTAATTTGAAACTAGGGATTAATGATATTATACTAGTCATTATGAGTTAAATCATTTTTAAAGTATTATTTTTGGGAATTTGAATTTAACCCAAGGAATTGAACTCGTATAAATGAATCAGATTTCCAAAATGAAAACTGTTGTTTTCAAATGATAAATACTTTTAGATAAGAACTGAGATTCCATTTAATTAGGGGAATTTCAAGATTGAATAGAGAAATGATTTTCCTAAGTTATTAATGAATTCTTTTTGAAAAGCTATGAATTAAATCTGTTTATTTTTAACAGATTTAAATTGATGATTTGTTTAAATCAAATTGAAATGAAATTGTTGAGAAAGCTATAAGTTAAATCTTTGATTTAAGGATTTAACGAGTTAATCAAATTGAAATGAAGATTGATTTGGAAAATCTGTGAATGAATCTTTTGTTTAAAAGATTAAAAGTGTGAAAATTGTTTTAAACCGTTAAAGGTTGTGAAAATGAATCTTTTTGTTTAAAGATTGAAAATGGTAATTTGTTAAGCCATTTGAAGAAAAGTTTTGGGTAATAAGTTGTGACTTAATTGAAATCCCATATCTATATGTTTTTGAAAATATTTTCGCTCACTATTCGGTTTAGCGGGGAAAGGACCTCTGTGTCGTATAACCCATTCCGAATATGTGATACGTCGCTATGGATAGCATTTGAAGACCGGTGATGAAGACCGGGTATTTGCGAAAGCGATAGGATGACCTATCGATTGTTTCTGCACCGAGTCGCGCCGGTATAGAAACTCCCTAAGTGATGGGAAATCCGATCGGGATTGTGAATATCCGGATTGCAAGGACTTCTTTGTAAGTGCCTTCGGTTCTGTTCGATCCCGGAACAGACTTGTATGGATTGTATGTCTGACATTACAAATTGAGATGTAAAGACGATTTCTTTCAAATATATTTCTGTTGGTGGCGGAGAATTTATTCTTTTAGCTTAACACCCTTCTCTGAGACGTACGAGCTCAGAGGTTATATAGTTGAAGTTATCAGCGATATATTCCCAATTTGGTAATGTGACATACTGAGTGTTGCTGTGAAATGATCATTGTGTTGATTATTTGTGATAGGATCATTTATTTGATCGTCTATCCTGGTGATCATTTCTATGATCATTTGTTGACCCAAAGCATGGCTTTTGAATAAAGTATGTTTTTTTGTGGACGTGACTTCGTCGAGCCTCACACCCCGGAATGGTCAAAACAGGAAAGATGCGGCAAGGTTATGAGGGTAGCGCCCTTTAGGATGTGTGCATTTCCTTCTGGAAAAGGGTGGTATCATGGTATGGAGCCCAGATGCTTACTCATATTGAAAACACTTTGTTATGATTGTGTGAATTGATTACGAGCGCTCGGTTGAAAGGTCCCAAAGGACCGGGGGATGGCATATTCGGTCAGTTGTTACTCAATTAGGGGTAACCCGGCCTTGTGTTGGTAGAGATCCGGTTTGGTTCTCGGGGATGTCCATCCAGAGGCATTCTCATATGGCAATGGGAAGTACCTTGGCCTGATCATTCGTTGGAAATCCAAAGAAACAATACGAGACTTGTACGGTTTTAGTTGTATAACCTGCCATGGAATGTGGCGGTAACCTGCTATTGAACATGGTAGCCATGGTAGGCATAAGTGCGAAATGTCTATGCTGGCTAAGATTTATATTCTACTTTCGAAATAAATTTTCTCTACACTATGCACTAGTAATAATATCAAATGTTTCTTTTTAATGCGTATCAAGCATCTTTGACTATCATAAGGAGAAATCTCCTCCGATTCTGCGTTTGCATTGTGTGTTTGTGCGGGAGGCCTTATGGTAGTCTCATTTTTAAAAAGCATTGCGAATTGACTTTGAAAATCTTTTGTTGAATGTTTTAAAAGATAAACTGTTTTTGTTGCTCACACCAGTCCCACGACTGATCCGGAGTTTATTGTTTTCTTTCCTAAACTCTGGGTGCTCATTATATTTCTACACGAGCAGTCTAGAGTTTGGTTTTTCAGATAGTTAGATATAGTGGATTATCTGGAGTTAGTTCAGTCTTTGGACCGCACCAGTCTTGCTTAGCTTGGTGTATCGTTATTGGGGGTTCGAGCTATTGCTGGATTGATTCTTGGAAATGGAGTTGCAGTTCTGGAGTTATTCCTTGAAGACTATCTTAGAGTTATTTGTTTCGCTGCTAGATGTTATCTATTTTCTTTCCGCTGTTGTTTTATTGTATCATATCTCTGATGTATATTGATATCTATTGGATCATCTGTTGTATCAGATATTGTATCAAAGTTGTATATCAATGTATTATTCTTTTATTCCGCTGTGTTGTTTACTTAATGATTGTTATAAGCTCCGGCGAATCGGATTTGAACGGTCGAATCTATGACATTCGAGTACGATTTGAGGTATGGATGTCGATTTTTGAGCGGGCAAAATCCGAGTCGTTACATTATCCTTCACCGCCGCCTTCTCCTCCTTGGTGAACTATGTGGTAACCACATCCATTCTGAAGGCCGCGCCACCCTCTTTATCCGCTTCAGCCTTGGCTTCCTCCAAAGCCCGAAGATATATCTTAGCCATAACCCAGGGATAATCGTCCATCCAGGACAGGTTGCCTGCCTCCAAGTACGGAAATAAATGTCCTGGAGCATCTCATCCATCATTCCCTCGTTCTCCTCAAACTCCCTCATCCGGGCCTCGGAAGCCGACAGCCTTGCAACGACAGCGTCTCTCTCCAATCGGTATCTCGAGCAATCAGCCTGAAGTGATTTCCGCATCGCCTCCATCTCCTCCTTCAGCTTAGCTTGAGCAAGCTCTGCAGCCTCAAGCTTTCCAGATAACTCCTCTATCTGCTCAAGATCCACTCTCCGAACCTCATCCACAATGGCAATGGCCATATCAATTCGTTCCGTGCAGGTGGCCTCCATTTTTCCCAACTCGGCTCTACTAGCCTCCTCCATGGTTTTCTTTAGCCATCTGGAAGCCGCCTCATGTTGGGAGATCTGAATGGCCTGATCGGCAAGCTGTTTGGCTTGATTGGAAACCATTAGCCGCAGCCAAGTGTTAGCACTTCCGATTTCCTCTCCAGTCGGGCGTGATGCTCCGTTAACTTCCAGGTCTCTTCAGCCACCCGATCGATGTTTGCCTTGGCCTCATCCCCCATAGTCACAATCCAAGTAGTCAACAAATCAAGATCCAAAGGCTTAGCCTCATCAAGTACCCTTACCATAGGATTGCGGGGTAGGAGGTGCTCACCGGTAACCTCATCGAAGGAAATATCATGAGAACTCAGTTTCAGATCTGGATGACCCGCAAATGGGTTACGAGCCAAGCCGGGACGATCAATATGGGTAACCGAAGGATTCTCTGATGGATGCAGAGATGGTATGGACTCAGTATCTTCCTCCGTGATGTCATGAATAGGCTGGGTTGGGGGCTGAGGTCCAAGTGAAGGTTCGAACATGGAACGCCTCCTCTTTCTCTTTTGAATATACTCTTCGATAACTCCGAGAAGAGGACGGTAACTGACTACGCTCCCGGAACGGTCAGTCGAGGGCTTCGGTTTAGCAGAAGCCTCGATGTAACAACCCGCATATTTATCGATTATATATTTAAATATTTTATTTAAATATTTCACCGTTTATCGGATTTTGGTCCGAAAAGCTACTTTGTGCAAACAGTCGAATTGAGACTCGAGACCACCCCCATTGAGTTCAAAATGACGTTTGCGACCTTTTTGAGTATAAGCTTCAATATGTTTGGAGTAAGTCGAATTTTGACCTTTTTCACTTAGGGCTTTGGTTTGGGCTGAGCCCACTGACCCCACTTATGTATTCAGCCCAACCCCCTCTCCTCTTCATTTCTTCATTCTTCATTTCCTAATACTCAAGCTTTTATAATAATGGTGGAGAAGAGTGGAAATTAAAACTCCAAGCCCTAGTTCCATAGCAAAATCCAAGTTCTTGCTCCAAAATCTATGAGAACCCATTGGTAAGCATCTCCTTCTTCTTCTCCAACTCATTCTCTCTTTGATTTCAGAAATTTCCTAAACCTAACTTTGGGAAATGTTTCTCTTTTTAGCTTAGAATCAAGCTTCTTGAGTTGGGTTTGAAGAGTGGTTGATTCTCTTTTTCTTTCAAGCTTCTTCTTCAATTGTTTGGGTTCAAAGGTGAGATTTTTAATCTCACATCTATGCTTATAATTCTCTTCTATTGTTAGGTATGAATTCCTAACACTTATTCATGTGCATTTGATTTTGATTTTGATTGCTTTTGTGAATATTCCAATTTTTAGTGTTTTGAGTTCAATTCGTTAAAAATCCTAACTTTGATGTTTGAACATGTTTTTGGTGATGCATCGAGGAGCATATAGGGCCGGGTAGTCGATTGGCATAAACCCTTAGCGCCGTTGCTCGTGCCATTGCAATTTGATCGAGAGTTGCACCTCTTTTGAAATAGGGTAGGAAGTGCAAGCATACAGGTTCGGCCGACCGAGCCCCTGGGCCGGTCGACCGACCTGTAGTCCAGGCACTTCCTGCCTCTGTTTGGAAGTGCTGGTTACAGGCTTCGGCCGACCGAGCCCCCTGGGCCGGTCGATCGACCTGGTGCCCCGAGCACTTCCAACCTCTGGTTCGGTCGACCGACTCAGGGAGTCCGGTCGACCGACCTGCTACTATTTGCCAGATTAGCCTATATTGCTAATTCGTTTGAATATCCAACTTTAATCGATTCTTGTTGTTTCCCTATCTGTTGTTATCATTTGTTATTGACTTTGATGGCTTATTTTCTTCGGGGATTTTTGAACATCCATTTCGATGGATTCTTTATCGGTTTCTTTGGATTTTATTCACGTCTTCGAATGTGAATTTTACTGATTGGTTGTTTTTACAATCTTCTTTGTGATTTGTCACTTTAAAAATATAAAGGTTTTCTATACTAGTAGTAAATATCAAAACTCTTTCTTCAAATGATTTCAACACTATTTTATTACAAAGCTCGTTTTCTCAAACCGACTTCTAATCTATTAGTATATACAAACCTTTACCTCACTCGTACGAGAAATCTAATTAAACGACTTAGTAAAACAAGTGGTATGAAACGCTTGCGTTTACTTCGTCGGTTAATTCTTGGACTTGTTCGATTGAATCTCTTGTGACAATTTTCTAGTGGAGATCTACAATTTGTTTGTAAATATTTAAGTTAAGCTAGTGGTTATGGGACATGAAGCTAAGCTTATATATTTACTAGCTTACTGTAATCGACACTTCCCTTTGATCATGACGATCATTTTATGTTTAGACTAGCATGTGCAATGTCTTTCCTTCTGATTCATTTGATGTACCGTTTGCACTACATCAATGATATACTTTTGATACATTGGATGTACCGTTTGCACTACATCAATGTCTTTCCTTTTGATACATTGGATGTACCGTTTGCACTACATCAATGTCTTTCCTTTTGATTCATTGGATGTACCGTTTGTACTACATCAATGATATACTTTTGATACATTGGATGTACCGTTTGCACTACATCAATGTCTTTCCTTTTGATACATTGGATGTACCGTTTGCACTACATCAATGTCTTTCCTTTTGATTCATTGGATGTACCGTTTGCACTACATCAATGTCTTTCCTTTTGATACATTGGATGTACAGTTTGCACTACATCAATGTATTTCCTTTTGATTCATTGGATGTACCGTTTGTACTACATCAATGATATACTTTTGATACATTGGATGTACCGTTTGCACTACATCAATGTCTTTCCTTTTGATACATTGGATGTACCGTTTGCACTACATCAATGTCTTTCCTTTTGATTCATTGGATGTACCGTTTGCACTACATCAATGATATGCTTTTGATACATTGGATGTACCGTTTGCACTACATCAATGCCTTAGCCATCCTTTTCTTGTGATTTCTGGATTTCGTGTGCTGAATTCTGGAATTTATGTTTTACCAACTTTTACGATTGGCATTGATATATATGTCATTTATTGTGGCTTGGTGAATGAAATTAGGAGTATGACATTCCTTTTTATCTTGAGTAGATTATTGTGATATTGATTAATCTCTTGTCGATTTTCAATTACTTATTTATCACAGCTTGGCATTGTGATTATTATATGTTTATGTCATATCTCTTATTATATATCATTTCATCTGATATTTATAGCTAGACTGATCCGTTTATTATTTTCTTATTAAATAATACGCGGGTCAGACTGAGATTTCACAGGTGCTTCTGCTTGACTCCTTATCGGACCATCATCTGACTTTTGGCTAACTACTTAGATTAGTAGTTTTTGTTGTATACATTTGAGATACAGACTCTATGATGTATACTTATTCTTTTATCTAGCACTTGTATCTATTCGTTTTGATATTGTGGATCTTGTTTGACCACTAATCTGATGTACACTTTCATGTGTTATATTCATATCTATTTCCGCCTTTGTGATATGAATTATCCGTGACTGATTTGTGTTATGTTTATTTCTATATTTGTTTCCGAAGACCTTTATAGCCACTGTGTAGCAGCTTTGAGTTTGTACCGGTATGTCGGATTTCCTCTAGAAATAGAATGCATGTTATACTATCTGACATATTGGTGCTCGCTCAAAGAAATTACACGGATGGTCGCTCCTCAACAGCCTTATTCTCCGTGCTAGTTGACAGAATTACTATGTAGTGTTCTTGGCTAGCGTGGGTATAGAGGTGGGGCATCACACTTGAAGAGTTTGAATTGCTCAAGGCGGTGCCGAATGTCTGATGTCTTGGCCGCCTCAACCGATCATGAAATAAAAAACAAGTGTTACAAGCATGCATGAGATTATGATTCACGAAACATATGAAGTTAAAAAAGGAGTTAAGAATTCACCTTGAACCGCCGGAGTTGCCTTAGCTGAAATACTCTCAGAAGATAGACTGGCACCAGACCCTGCCTTATCAAACTTCTTCGATTTCTCCACCAAGGCCGGCCTTTCCTCCAACCCCTCAAAGGCTTGGCGGAAAGCATCATCCGTCCACTCTTGAATCTCATCCGCTTGCCCAGAGGTCAGGGCACCAACGCCACTACCACCCTGACCTTCGCCACCGTTACCACCATCACATTCTCCATTGCCTCCGCTCTCCTCCTCGCCTCTTTCCTCCTCTCCACTTTCCTCCTACGGAACATCTGGGCATGTGCTGGGAGAGGGTCCATCAGATTTCTTAAGCTTCTTCCCTCCGACGACTGGAGGTATCGAGAAGGGTCTCCTCTTGCTACTCTTTGTCATGGTCCCGCCTTTAGCTTTGGCAGCCCTCTCCTCGGCTGTATCTCTCTGCTTAACCACAGATTGACGTGGCAAAATCAAGTTGTGCTCCAGGAGAGTGGCATTCCTGATCAGGTAAGAAGCTGATCTATCCCTTCCTGAGCTGGCCTCTATCTCCGCAGCCATCTGTACCAGGCGATCATTCTCCACGACCGCAAAGCCACCTGTCGCTAGTAAGAAACAGAAGCATATAAGAAGAAGCATTGTAGTCGGGACAGAGAAATTACAAATGAAATTCAACTTACAGCCAGAAGTGAAAAGGCGGAAAGAAACAAAGTCGTCCTTAACGAAGAACCATTCCTTCTTGAACATGGTGAACTTCGAGTATAAGTCCAAGACCGGCTTGAAGGACACTTCCGATTCCAAACTGATGTACGTGGACCCTTTCTTGCAGCCCCTAAGATTATACAAATATCGGATTTCCTGGTTAGAAGGGGGCGCCCATACCTCCTCTGGAAAATAACGAATAGACACACTAAGATGGCGTAAGAGTTGGGCTGAAGCTGGAAAGGAGCCACCTTCAGGTAGGTAATGAAGCTGACTATCCACGCGTTGATCGGAGGAATGGCCCCGCACATGCAATGGTATCGGCTATAGGCGAAATATCCTTCAAGAGGATCATACGGCATCACACCATCTCCCGGTAACAGCATACTCGCTCTGTCAATCCCAAAGGAGCAAGCGATGACATCAAGTTGCCCCTCTTTAAGGGAGCTCGGAAAGCAATCGGGAGGAGAGTTCAGAAGCTCTTGGGGGCCATATCCATCCACTAATGACCTCGGGGCAGGTCCATGTCGCACTGGTTCCGGCTGGACTGGGGGCACGGCGGGGGACTCTCTCCTGTCCATAGATTTCCTTTTATCTGATCGGGTTTCCACTCTTTGAGACATTTATCTGCGATACAAGAAAGTATATCGTTAAAACACATAAACTATGTAATCTAGAGTTTCACTGGTAATTCAAGTTTAAAAGTCCATCCGGTAAGGGGTTCATTGAACACTCGGAATCTCCGAGTTCATTCAGTAAGGCCCAACCTAGAGCTCATTCGGCATTCCAATTATGAAGGCTCATTCGGCATTCCAAATATGAAGGCTCGTTCGGCATTCCAAATATGAAGGCTCATTCGGCATTCCAAATATGAAGGCTCGTTCGGCATTCCAAATATGAAGGCTCATTCGGCATTCCAAATATGAAGGCTCATTTGGCATTCCGACTGTCAATCTCATTCGGCGATCGTACTCTCCAATTCATTCGGTACTCAGAACCTTCAAGTCAATTCGGTAGAACAATATAAAAGATCATTCGACGGCAAAGGGGTCTCACCTGGTTCGGCTAACATTTCGATTCGGCGAAAATGAGAGTTTGATTCGGCAAAAGGTTCGGCTCGGTTGGTAAGGAATGACGAAGGCACGTGGCCCCTATTTATAGGCAAACATCAATGACCGGACCAGGTGGCTCGGCGCTTAAAACCGAATGAGGCTGTCCCAGCGAAACAAAGCGCGACACATGCATGCATATGCCCCACTTTGGGGGGAGAATGTTGGGCGAGTTCTCACCACCGGTCCAAAGCTTTTCCAACTACCACTGACCGAACCAACCAACTACCGGTCGAAAGCCTCTCCAATAATCAACTACCGATCCAACTCCATGTCCATACCTAGCCGAACCAACCTCTGTCGGACCAAATCTCACCGAGTCCTACCGAACCAAGCTTCATACACTCGCCACAGATGCCACTCCCCTACACGCCGAACCAGATGCCTCTCCCCTACATGCCAGACCAACTGCCGCTCCAACCCTCACCGAGCCAACTCACCACCGAGTCAACTTCCACCGGTCCAAGGCCTCACCGGACCAACCCCTCCAACCATCTACTACCGGACCAAGGCATACCGAACCAATACTCCCAGGCCAGATTGCATCAGCCCAGGCCCACCAGCAGCTATATACATCCAAGACCCCTGCCCCCAGCCTTACTCTATAAATGGAGGGGCAGGGGTACGACAATGGCAGACAAGTTTGAGAGCTCAAGCACGGATAGAACTTTCAAACAACCTTCAGTTACTTGTAATCAAAGCTTTGTACTTGTAATCTGAATAGAAAAGGAGAATAACATATAAAGTGGACGTAGGCACGTTCTGGCCGAACCACTATAAATCTGTGTGTCTTTTACAGTTTAGTCCCTGTTTTTATATATTTGCATAAATCACCTAAATCACTAAGAACCACATATAATTGACTAAACCATACGACTTGGAGGTGTTTGCCCATTTTTTGTGCAAACAATAGTATTTCTGATATAATAAGAATTTTTGTGGATACATCAACAAATTTGTTTAATTTTGCAGTCTTGTTGAAAAACTATAATTATTCAAAGCATTACCAAATGAAGGATTTTGTTCAGTTGCTTTATCTTCCTCAACTGTTTTTTGTTTGTTCATTATCATCTGGATCCTTTTGTTTTTTTTCGAAATTTATTTTTTCCTCATTGTCAACATATTTTCTTTTTGATTCTTCTTTTTCTTCATCTTTATCTTTTTCCATATGATGACATTCATCTTCAACAGTATTTTCTTCAGTTTGAACATCGGTGATTTTCCTTTTCTTCTGTCTTTGAGCTGACATATATGTTTGAAATTCAACTCTTTAGTATTTTTGAAATAGCTATGGATTTAATGTGCTATCTTGCAAGGTATTATGAAAAAAATGAAGAATGAGCCGCACTTTTTAATAATTATTGCAATAATATATGCATTTATTCTTTAACAATGCTTTTGTCATATAGTAAGAATATTTGCAGATGTACCATCAAATATTTTTAATTTTTGCATTCTTGTTGAAAAACAATATATTATTGAAAGTATTACCAAATGAAGAATTCTCTTCTATTTCATTATCTTCAGTTTCTTCATCTTCTTCAATTTCATTTTCATCTTTGAGGTTTAGTTTGCTACCACTTATTTCTTTTATTGGTAGCTCTACATTCTCAGGTTGTGTGGATGATGATGTTTCCACACATTGTCTAAATTGCTTTCTTAGCATCATATTTTCGTCTTAAAGTTTTCGTTTGTCCAATTCAAGTTTTCTTATTATTTCTTTGTATTTTTCTTCCCTTTTCTTGTATAATGCTTCATATTCTTTATCTTTTTCAACTGCATCTTTCAGCAATTTTAGTTCTTCTCCTTGAAAATCCTGAAATAAAGAAGTGAATCAAGATTGAAGCTTTAGAATATTTGAATATAATTATGTAAGAATTGTGAATAATTGAAAAATGTATATAATTTTAATTATTATTGGCATGTATGTCCGTAATTATTTTTAATAATGGCAGAAAAATCTGCAAGTATTATGGAACATTGTAGATATATTTTTAATTATTGTAAATATTTATAGCCCTATGTTCAGTTTTCCTATTTACAACTGTAGATAAATATGCAGTTGTTTATAATAATTGTAGATAAGTCAGCAATTATAGTGAATAATTTCACCTTAAAATGCTCAACTGCTGCTAATAACTGCAGCTATGTCTACTACTGTTGTTAGTTGTTGTTGATAATTTTGCAAATAATAGAGTACCGGCTATTTTTGTACTTCAACTTAACAATTCTAGAAATTATATTGCAGTTATACTTATTGAGTTGTAATCTATGGTCATTAACATTATTGGCTTGAGTTTGGATATATCCCATTTGCTTGCCAAGGGATATGAATAGTCGTGTTACAATTTAGCAGATTTCAAAATTTATATGTTCTCACAGATCCACCACTACAAAAAGGTAATTAATATTAGAATAAATTATTAATTTATAGCATATTTATCTAATTAATCAAAAATTTAATACCAGTAATAATGTAGTGCAAACATTTATTTTCCTTGGCGTGTCAATATGTTTTTCAATTTGATTTATCAAACGTTTGTGAATCATTTATGGCCATGATATCTGCTGCATTTTAACTTCACAAACACAATAGTGAATCATATTCCAAGATACAGTTGAGTTTGGATTTGATATTAAGAATGTTGCAACTAAACGCAGTTGCAAAAGCTTTGCCGTATCTACCTTTTCTTCTTTTAATGTTCTTTTTTTGTTGTAAACAACTCCCTTTCTATGTTTTTTTGTTGAGACTTTTCTTTCCTTCAAAGTAACTGTTGATTAATGATGTAAACTGAGCATTGCTTTTGCCCTCTTTTTTCTTATGGCCAGAAGTTTTGATTCATTGACCATCTGTAGGAATTAATAATAATTGGCTTATATCGTTCTCTGTGAATGTTAGTAACATATCTCCAAATTGAAAGCAGTTCAAGTTCTTTCTGTAGGATTTGATGATTATGTCTATAGTTGTTGAGTTTTTTGTGTTTGCCTTTGCTGGTATAATTCCAACATAGGTCATATGAATGAATACATAGAAAGGTGAATTTTGAAGTTATTTTGTATGTGATACTGTTAGCAATTCTTCCTTCTTAATTCTGCCAAGTACATCAATGAAAGGCCTTAAAATTATTTCTGTAGTTGCCTTCCCTTGAAGTAATTTTCTCTTCACTGATTGTTTTTCATTTTTCTATAGAATATTTGATCCTCGTTGTTGTTCAACATGAATAAGTGATATTTCCATAATTACTTTTATTTCCTTCTTTTATTTCTTCTTTTGCGTTTTTTTGTAAAAGTACAATTAAAATTATTAAATAAGTATGAACAATCTGATAATATGATAGATGGTGTTAAATACTTGTAGTTAAAATGAATATGCAGAAAAAACAGAAATGTATGTAATTATCTTAAATAATTGTAGTCTGTTCGGTAAATTTTAAGGTATATGCAAATTTTTATGTATGTGGAATTGTTGCATATATTTTAGCAGTTTTAAAAAATAATTTCTTATTTTTCAGCAATTATTTGAATAACTTTGATATCAAAATTTTATTGTTTCTAATCATACAAATTTCCAAAGTTTTGTTCACTATTTGCAAATAGATTGGTAATCCATTGATAGTATTGAAAAACTGTTAACTTATACAAAAATTTTCTTGTATATGTTGTAGTTGCATATATGTCAGCAGTTTTAAAAATTAATTGACTATTTTTCAACAACAATTTGAATAATTATAAACTTTAAAATATGGCATTTGTAATTATAAATATTATCAGATTTTTCTTCACTTTTTTCGAAATAGAATGGTATTTCAATGAAACAATTCAAAAAATAGCAAATAAAAATGAGATTACTCTATTTAATTGAATTATTGCTAAAAAGTCGGCAATTAAAATGAATTGTTGCAACCATATGTGATGATGTCAGTAAGGTTTATTTTTGCTCACACATAAAAGTTGCAAAGATATTCAACAGTGCTCAGTATAGTTGCATATCTGTTGATAATAACTATGAATAAATGGCATTAAACTATTCAAAAAATACACTTAGAAGTAAGTTTGTTTTGTTTAACTGCTTTATTACTGAAAATTAAGCAATTAAAGTGAATCATTGCAGCCATATGTGATATTGTCAGTAATGTTTACTTAATTTTGTTTATACATAAATGTTGTAGAGATATTCAAAAAATTTCAATACAGTTGCATATTTGTCTGCAATAATTGTGACTAGTTGACATTAGTATGATATTTGCAGTTAGATTTGTAATTATTATGAAAAATTGCAGTCAAATACTGACATTGATCGAATAAATTGCTTAAAATATGCAAAAAACACATTAATAACATCTGCTTTGAAATTTAAAGAGAGAAAACAGTTTTTTGAACAATTTTTAAAAAAAATTGCAGTAATTAGAGGATGTTTTGTGGTTTATCGTCTGCATTCTAAATTTCTCTGTATTACCATAAAAAAGATCGATTACATGCACAGCGAACTCAAAAATCTCTAAATCACTTGAAAAAACCCTAAGATACATTGATTGAAAAAGTTGTAGTATAAATCGACTACTCTTGAAATTGACGCATATCACCTTTGATCTTCCTATTTTGCCTTGTTTGAGTTTGAAAACGTCAGATTTTGAATTGATTTTGGTTGTTTTGCTGTTCGATTTTGTAGAGTTCTTGGATTTTGTTGAATAAAATGTGATTTCAATTGGAATAATGGTCGAACGTTAAAAAAAGCGTAGGTTCAATGTTTTAGGATGATATTTGAGGGCAGTTTGAGAAAAGAAAAGTCCGCGTTTAAAAAAGGATGAAATTTATATGTTTTGTAGCTAAAGGATTTTTGGTGAATTATGAAAGTTTTTAAGGATTTTGACAAATGTTCCCATTGATTTACTAGTTTACAGCTTTGTTTAGCTGAAATGAGAATGAGGAATAATAAATAAATGTATATGTTTATCTCCTTCTCTCCAATCTTCTTTCTACATAGGCCTTGGGTATGGTACCAACCCACTAATATAATTCTTTATTCTTTTCTTATTATTTTCTCCATTTAAACACTAAGTTGCATTTTTAAATGATATTTTATTTATCAACTATTAATTTCCCAAAAATTTGACAAACTCTAAATTAACAAAACTTGTTATTGTTTGATATTAATATGTTTAGAAATTATGTGCATAAAACCTTTGTGAATAAAATCTTTTATTATTACTTTAACAAAATAAAGTATTAATTACCAAAAATCTCAATTTTTACCATAAATGTTAATATTAACATTTTTGTTGAATCTACAACATTTTTATTGCAATACTTAGAATTTTAAACATTTATAGCTAATCCTTTACTCATGAGTAATCAAATGGATAAACTATCATTATCTTTCCCATTTTAATTACAAAATTATTTACATACATTCAATTAATTATTTTCCCCAAATTTATCCATATAAATTAATTATAAGAATTAAATCACATAACTCAGTATTAAACTCCTAAACTAATTTGTTCGATCCAAATCCAATTTAAGTTTGAAAGTAGAAACAAGTAAAATTTCCCAAGTCTTCCTCTAAGACTATTCTTCTCTAAACAAACATAAAATTTAAGTTACAAAAAAGGATATTTCATAAAATATCCAATTTAATTAAACCTAAACCTATTTAAATTTCATGGCTGACAATTAAAAATTCCGAAAATTCAATTTAAAATTGATTAAGATAATTCTGAATCATATTTTAAATTTAATTCTAAGTAATCTCAAACAGGGTTGTTACAGACTTCCCCTTTACAAAAATTACGTCCCTATAAGTTTCTTAAAAGAAAAGTCTTTAATAATTAACAAAAGATATCTTTCCAAAGCCACCAATATAGATAGGCGAATAAGCATTTTGCAAACATCGGAATTTGATGATGAAAGTTCCACTATTGCATAGAGCTCGTTTCCCCATCTATTTTGACTATAAACTTGCCTGAATCAGAGATCGTACGGAGTTGACATAAGGGATTTGAGTTTAGATTTGTATAGGGATGAATGGGCTTAGACTGATATTTTTGTAATTTCAAATTTGAATTTTGAATAGACGTTCCCTCCTTTTATATATAGACCCAATTCTATACATTCATTTCTTTAACTCTTTCTTCTTGCCCGTTTCGTTTCCTCTTCCACTGCAAAACTTCAATAAGGCACAACTCTCACAACACACAAAGGATTTTGATGAATTAACAACAGAATGATTAGGGAGATGAGTACAACGATCAGTATAGATTTTCAAGATGAATTGGTGGAATTTCTGGGCGCGTCATCTCGATAATAGAGGCATTGATTTTTTTTTTTTTTGGCTTTGGATCTTCAAACTATCAGTGAGCAGGCTTATTTCTTCGAAATATAACTCCATTATAATGCTATATCCTCATTCTAATCGATTGTAGGAATATATTTCAAAATTAATAATGATTAATCCTTAATTTATGAGTATAATTTGATAATTTAAGAGTTGTTTAGTAAGCGATTGGTTTAGAAGTTGAGATTATAAAATCCATGTTTTTAAAGAAATCTAAATCAAGTACAAAATATATGGTTTGAATTATATAAGTACATAATATACAACTAATATAATTGCAAAGAATTTGGACTATAAGTCGATTAGAAAGCAAGCGCAAACGCTATTAGAAAATAAATGGTTATTTATTGAATATACATAAAATATACCTTATTATTAATATATATTAATGGTGAAAAAATGTATAAATGAAGTTATAATGGAAACTAAAATGGAATATGAGAGGTTAAGGAAGAATCATAGGGGAATCACACAAAGCGGAGTAAAATCGAAGAGAAGACGTACTAAAATCACACACAACGGTGCATGGTTAGTAGATTGATCAAACTATGACAAGTAGACCGGTCACCTAAGCGGTAGACTGGTCGTACATGATCGGTAGACCGGTCAAACCCAAATTGGGCTAGCTTTAACCAAGACCCAACCAAGTAATGTCAAATCGAAAGGCGTTGTGGAATTAAGATTTTGGGCGATGTTTTGTGATCTTACTAGAGGCGACCATGTAACATGATATAGAGGTGATGAGTCTATGGATACGCTCAAATGTTTAGTGGTTAGATACAAATGGATTTGTGGCAATAGAACTATTGACTATTCAGACCATGTTTGATAGATATTGACATTCAGCGTTCATATTGATTTTGTATTTAAGTTAGTGACTACTATTGACTTATCTTGGCATCATCGGTCGCGTATGTTGAGTTTGTGGAACATGATAAAATGAAGACATCCATATGTAGGAATATACCATCATCGATGGATCTTACCTGTAACTATATCCATCAGTTAATGTATAGTGAGTGTAGGACATGTTTTGTTATTTCATCGATCTAACAGGTCCTATAACATGTAGGGTGAGCCCAGGAGGTGTTTACATATGTGTTACATGTTATTAAAAAACAATGATAGTGAGAGTCGGGCACGCCTTAGAGTGTCATTATTATATTAATAACTTATAATTAGAGGCTATCGTGTAATTTGATGTAGTATGACCCCAATCGAGTAGTTAGCCATTGAATGTTGATGATATTGCTATTTTATGCATGTCAGCAGGCTAAGATATGTGCACGCATTTCAAGTGGAATGAAATGTTTCTATAATAATATTTTTGAGATATATGTCGAGTAGATTAGTTTCACTCAATCAGACATAAGTGAGACCCACTTTCCACATTGTTTTTGTATAATATATATAGGTTGACGGACTATGGATTCCAGCTGATGTTGGTGGTGTCAATGTTTTGTATGACGGAGGCATCACCTATATAAATATTGTGTGTGTATATATATACTTTCAATTGACATTATTGTGTTAAGGTGTGATTATGATTAATGATTGTACATTGTATGGATATATGACCTTAAATACAATGTAAGGATTAGTTTGAATATAAGCCGATTTTACATTATTTATTATTCCTCCATTATGGGTCTGGAAAGATATAGTTAAAAATATAATTTTTTTTCCTTATTATCATAACTTAATGACATGTCATTTTCAACATTCGAGGTTTGAACGTCGATTCAGTAGCCAAATCCTATAGTCGAAAATGGTGGGTTGTCACTTTTGGTATCAAAACAAAATTAAACCTAAATTGACTCTAAGATGTATTTAGAAAGCGTACCTATATTTTGTAAGAGTGTGTGTGTTTCTGTATATATATATACACACACATATATATTTGTGTGTTATATGTATATACACATACATACATACATACATATATTGAGTCGAGTACAAGTGTACATTCCATTTACTTTTCCAGATTTATTTACTGTCTACTGGGGAGTTACTAATGAATTCCATTTGCAAATAGCTAAAAATGACTAATTCAATAGAGACCGAAACGAGGCAACACTGACGGGATGGATACCATGGTCGAAACTAGTACAACAATTGATGTTGTGGATGTCCCCAGAGTAAGCATCAATTTATGGTTCATACAATATATGTAGGTGACTGAACGGGCTATTGTTAACCCCGCTGAACCTGTACCTATTGCCTAAAAAGTGTTTTCCATCCAGCAGGCACTATTTATAGATTTCCCAAAGCTATGTAAGTACTTCTTTATTCTGGGCAAGAAACCATATGTAGGAACTAAACCCTATTCAGTAACATGGGCATGGCAAAGCATCTATGTAAGAATATTCAATCTTTTAGGTTTGTGCAATATCATTAGGAGATAACTAGCGTCCTGACACCTATTAAAAGTAGCATCAACTGTTGGAGATTAGTATCTTAGAGGTCGACGTGGAAAATATCAATGGGTGGATTTCAAAAGGAGGTTTGAAGTTAACTTTTACTTTGGAGCCGAGATAGGGTTGTTATAAGAGAAGTCAATCCACATGAAACAAGGAGAGTTGTCGGTAGGGAAATATGTTAATTAATTTAATGAATTGTCAAAGTTTGGATTTGATTTGATAAATACACTAGAAAAGTAAGCACTAAAAGTTCACAAAGGGGTTGGACTCACCATTGAAGGAGTTGGCGCCGAATAAAATGCCATACGGAGCTAGTTTGTAGGGTCAGTTAAAGCAACATTGTTGAGCTCAATTAATTGAAAAGTGGATAAGGAGGAGGAACACAAGAAAGATGTAAAAACCCTTCTTTCTACGCCATAATTATACATAAATTTTGTTAAAATAAAACTCTTTGACTTCGATTTTGATAAATATTATTCGAAAAATAAGTTCTTATACATTCGAAGTTTATATAATAAAAGACTTCGTTTCAATAAATTGAATTAAACTAATAAATTCCTTTTGAATAGATTATTGAATTGAATGAAATTTGGCAGTTGTAGAAATGTATATGGTATAATAAAATGTAAATTAGTTTGAACTAGATTTAAGTATATTTATAAATAAATGTTAAGAAATTAAATTTAAATTTGACTGGAAACTAAAAATTTGAATGAATTAGAATTTACGGCCCAATTAAATTTGACCCAAACCCATTGTAATTTACACCTTTCTCCCTTAATCTACATTTTTCTTTCTTACTGTATCCCAAATCAAAACCTGCTCCTATCATACCCAACTCTCATTCCTCAATTCAGTAAAAATCAAAATCGCCTTAGTAAAAGACTCGTGTCATTAAAATCTCATGGATAGGGGTGAAGGTGATCATGCTTGGCTCAGTGACAATGATGTAGACCAAGAAGAGGAGACTTGTGTGCGAATTCACGGTTCCCAACTGCGACTTGTTGGTTGCAATTAGGGGTTGTGTGAATATGTGGGTATGACAGACAATAATGTTATTCTGGTGAGGTTGGTAGTGGTTGGAGACCCGTGAGTAGCATCGGATGATGTTGGCCGATGATTATTTGGCAATGGTGATTGGTGAAGGTGGAACCAAGAGGAAGTGAAGTCTTCTTTGGATTTTGGTGAGTATTTACTCACGTTTCTATGTATCATAACCATAATCTATTCCAGATATTATGTGCTTGGATTTACTAGATCAATGAATGTGTGAAATTTTGTTTTCGATTGGTGATTATAATTGAAGAAATTTGTAGGAGAAATTATAAATGTA
This sequence comes from Allium cepa, assembly GCA_030765085.1. Classification (NCBI taxonomy): domain Eukaryota; kingdom Viridiplantae; phylum Streptophyta; class Magnoliopsida; order Asparagales; family Amaryllidaceae; genus Allium; species Allium cepa. Next base: position 463,521,071 of record CM060931.1, on the reverse strand, counting down.
ATCGTTATTAATTAAAGAAATTAATTAATTAAAGAATAAATCGAATAATAGCTTATAAACATCGTTAAAAATAAGATATATAATCAGGAAACAAGAAATGTAATAATTAATATTTAGGTACCTTATGTAAATTATAAGATAAATGAATTTAAATAGAGTTATGTTATGTATTTATGAATATAATATAATTTAATTTTAGCAAATTGATTAATTAAAAAGTAAATTAGATATCCACTCTTAAAATTATATGATAATTGTTTATGTGTGTGTATATATATATTCTAGAAAATAAGAAACGTAATTTAATTAATATCCTATATATATTATATGGAATTTTAGTGTATAAGTCAAGTTTTAAAGTTATTAATTGAATATATATGTATGTATATTCACTAGAATAGTTATAATTATTTTGAAATAGTAATCAGCTATAAAAGGATATGGAATAACTCTTTTGCAAAAGTCCTAGTTTAATAAAGTATTGTTTAGCTATCAAAAGATAGGAATGAGACTTCTAAAGTGATTAATGTATATTAAGTCACCATACAATACTATAAAGGATTAAGAAATTCATTATTTATTATATAGAAAAATCATATTTTAGTTTAGTTAACTAACTATTTAATTATAGAGTATGTATAAACGTTATCTATTCCTAAATATCTATTTACTTATATAAGATAAAATTATGAGAATGATTATTATTAGATATTTATTTGAATGTTTTATAATTATTTAAAATAGTATTTAATAATAATCAATTGAGAAACAATTCCTATATGTAATATTTAGCTTTATAAACTAATTTATGAATTCAAAATGTAAGAATTGAGTTCCAAATGTTATTGATGAAAGTTTAATTACCAACTATTTGTACATAAGATTGGGGAAGTATTTGTTATTGTACATAATAAATCATAATAGAATTCAAATATTTATTAATCTTAGAATATATGTTTATCATTCATTCCCGAGTATTTATTTTCGTTATAAATAAGTCACTAGTGAATATTGATTTTTGGCTGTTATGTTTATTTGTTAGAATAATTGATTTTGTAGTATCTTTCTGATCATTCTTCTCTTATACATTAAATTGAGTTATATGAATGATTCACCGTTGATATGGATTTGTTTAGTGCTTTAATATGATATGGTGATGACAATCTCCTATGTGATTTCATGATATTTAGTTCCGTGGGAAGAGAAATCTAAATAAACGAAGTTATAATACCGTCTAGGATGGGGCATTTGGTAATATTTCTCCTGTAATTCTTCGAATTCGTTATACAGAATAGTATGGAGATGAGTATAGTTTATAAGCAATGAAGAAAAGTTTAAGTATTACATAGTAGTATGGGACGCTATTGCGATATTTATTCGGTTATACATTATAAGTAGATGACACTCACACGAGGGGAATAAAGTAGATGCTATGAGGTGACACATAGTGATATATGGATCCGCACCTATATTTAGTGAGTATGGCTCCATTTCTAACGATGATCATGACTCCGTGTCAATATGTGTTTGTTATATGTGTAACATCCCCTATCAGTAGGCCCAAGGCAAAGCGCTATAAATGTTACAGCCATCTAGAGAATTAACTTTCTGTGACCAAATACGGTAATCTTAATGATACTGTAACGACCCATAAAATTTTATTAATTTTTAATTGGTTTTATAACATATTTAATTTAGATTTTGAGAAATTTTAATAATAATATTTTGGAATAAAGTTTTAATATTTGGTTTACGTATAATTAAATATAGCAAATGGTAAATTTTCAATTAAGTATATGAAGGTTTATTTATTATGTAATTCTATTAAATTCAAATCAGTTAATAATTGGTGAAAATAAATTTATTTTCAAGACCTGAATATTTTTACATAGAAAAATTCTAAATCATCTTCTGACTGAGACGTCATTTTTCATTTTCCCAAATTTGGACTTCTATAGCTCCGTCGATCTTATTTTCTGCGTTTTTATTGTATTTTTCTGTTAGTGAAAATTCGAATTTTTTTTTATAATTCAATCGTACCACCAATATCTATATACCATTTTGATCGTCTCATTGTACTGATCACTACGGTATATTTATTTTTGTATTTTGAGATCCGATACGCGGCGGAAACAATAAAAAAGTGCGTCATCAGTGCTGAAATTTGTGACATGGATTTATCTACTTTTTAAATTTGAAACCGTACAACTCATACCATATTAAATTTCTTTTAAAGGTTTTAGCTAAATCTATGGGTGAGCGTTGCCACACCTTTCCATCTTATATTTAATTCTCTGCCTTTTCAATTTGCATTCTATCCGTTCTCATTTCATTTATTCTTTTTCTACCATATATTCCATTATCTCTTTCTGCTATTTGCTAATTGCTATTTGCTCATTCACGTGATCATTTAATTGAAATCAAAATTTCAATCCTTACTTCTCTTTTCTTTTCAAATTTGAAACATACTATTAAATGAAGCCATTAATTGCTTTTATTTTTTTTCTTAAATCAACGTACATCTCACACAATTATAAATTGCATTAAATTTTCTGCTGAACCACACCATGACCGTTTATATTACATTCATTTGGAATATATTCATTTGTTTGAAATCTTTTCCTTTCTCTCTCATTTCAGTTGGGAATAAAATAAATTTCAGCGGAAATCACGTTTCAATGCTTTTAACTCTTTATAACTTTTGATAAAATTTTCTGTTCTTTTTGAAACTAAAATGTATAGGGATACACGTTTTTCATTTATTAATTTCTAAATCATCCTGTTGTCCTTTTCATGTATGTTATATTTATTTATATTTTAACATTTTCTATTTATTTCACTCATCTCCCTACATGTTTCTATTTATATGCTGATTTGTTGCATACGTTTCATTTGGGAAAAATGCGGTTTATTCCTATTTATTTTCATTTCTCACATTTATTTCATCTTTTACTGAAATTCGACCGTTGCCATGTCATACCATTTTTGAAAGTATGAACGTACAAAACATGCATACGTTTTATATTCATTTAATTGGAACGGTCACTTTAATTTTTGCCTTTAATATTCCATTTTCTTCACTACAGATGGAAAGTTATAAAACATTCAAATTTTTTTGAAAGCTCACCTTAAATTGTGCAAAGCGTTTTCCTCTGCCTTTATAACTTTGGGTTATGCCAGCGGTTACTTTTTTCCATCAATTCAAAATTATTATTTGTCATTCCATTTTTGGGTCTCTTCATTCTCCTTTATCAACTTCCATATATTTATTTCCCTAGTCACTTTAAAACGTTTTATAATAATAATTAATATATAGCCGTTTCATTTTAAAGCTTTTCATACGTTTTATATATGTCAAAAAAGATGTGAATGGATATTTACCTGAGGCCCACACCGTTTTGAATTATACATTTTTTTGTATTCTTTAATTCTTTTACGGCTCATTTAATTTCACCTTTGTAAGCTTTTTTTGGGTAAAGCAAGGATCTACTGTCACTTTCTTCTCCTCAATTTTTCTTTCTCCACCCTCTCTCTTCTTTCACACTCTTACACGAAGCCGTATCTCACCTTGTCACCCATTTTTCCTTGCAGAAAACTTTAAACATATATATGATATCTTGAAAGGTAATACAACTTGTATGTTTGTCTCACTAAGTATTGTGTTTTTTTTGTGTGCGTAAGTTATTGTCTTATTTTATTTTATATATATAAGCCTAAGTATTGTTTCTAAAAACTTTAGATATTTGCATGGGTACATATTTTCATATTGGGTTGGTTGTATAGATATACTAGTATATATTTCAGAGCTTTATAGGTTTGTATTAGTTATAATATATATATATTATTTTTATTTTACCTTCATCTATTGTCATGTATTGTTTAAAATATAATATGTATACAAGTTAGGTATAACGGCTGTTGTGAATATGTGTAACAATATATGTATAACATTTTTTAAAACATGTATATAACAGCCCATATAAAGGTTTGTTTGTACACACTTTATTGTACATATAAAATGTAGGTTTGCATGTCAATATTGGTAAGCATAAGCATCCTTTCTCCATTTTTCTACTAGCATTGTGTTAGGATATTCTTATTTTTGGTAAAATAATAATAATAATAATAACGATTACAGTATATTATTTGTAAAGGAAGTCTGCATTTTGGTTAAACTATTAGATTTCTTTAAACTTACATTATTTACTGTTATGTATATCTTTGAATGTTAATTTGGTTATGTACATTTAGTTTCAGATATTGACGTTTCAAATATAACGTATATACTATAGGATAAAGTGAATTTGGTTTTGGTTTTATTTATATATGTTTGATTGCAATAAATATATTTAATTTAAGACTTATATAAAATGTATATATACTTTAATTTGAATTTTGGGTTTAAGGAGGATAATAATACAACATACATCTCGCCTGAATTTTTATCGAGCTAATTTGAACCGTTCCCATCGATTTCTTTTATCAGCTTTGATCGTCGATTCGTGCCGATCTTACTTTGCTTTGAGATTTGTGCTTGGGTTTCGTAACTCAACTTCATTGTCTATCTCTCTAACCTCGAAAGGTGAGCAATCACTCATGTTTAAGAGTTCTTATATTTATTAAATTTGATTTCAATTGAAACGACAATTGAAATATGCCGTTGCAGTTGTTTAAATTGTCATTTATGTTATTATTTGTAACCGTTCACCTGTGGGATATGACACCATATCCTATTGTTTATATTTTATTTAATTACTGATGATATATGCCTGTTGTTATATTATTATCATATCTGTTATCACTCTGCAAGTTCCCTGTTAGTATAGTATTCACTATGGGTTGAAATGATACATACTCGAACGGACTTTAGAATAGGAGGAAATCGTTATGGGTTAAAATGATAAACCCAAGCGATTTTCATTTAATTGAATTGGGATTACGGGTTGGAATGATATCCACCCGTTTATATTTAGAGTACGGATTGAAATGATAAATACTCGTAGTACTTGACTATATGATAGGAAATATATACGGACACCGTTGGTCCATATAAATATTTTGAAAATAATTTCTATAAATTTGAAAAGAAATATATGGTTTAATAAATTTTGATTCTTAAGATATTATATAAATGGAAATTTTATCGTAATATTTGACTTAAATTAGATTGATTTAATACATATAATATGGTTGAGTATTTATGTAAATCTATATTTCAAATAGATTTTCTTGAAATAAATTGAATAATTAAGATTGGGAGGAAAATTTCAGTTTTTTAAAAATGGTATTTAAATAAGGATTTATTTAAGTAAATCGATTTGAAATTATTGAATGGGAAATTTAAAGGTATGATTTTGTAACAAGATTTTTGATTTTAGTGATCAAATGAATATTTCACGTTTAAATAAATTAAAGAAAATATTAAGTAGTACGTAATTTAAGGTCACTTAAATGATATCGAATCTAATGAGGGAGTATTTCAAGACTAAATAATTGTGAGGTTAAATTGAGATCTATATGAAATTGTTATATTGGACATTTAAATATTAAAGCCTTAAACTATATTGAATTTAAATGGTTTATTTTGAGATTCGGTTCTGTATTTGAAATCAATATAGTTGAATTTGTTATTTAGAAACTAAATCGAATTAAAATGAAAATTTAGGTTGAACTAAATTTGAATTTATTATTTAGAAACCAAATTGAATAAAAATTTAGTTGAAACGTTGAATACTTAAAGGTTTGAAAATATTGAATATAAAGGGGTATTTTGTGATTACAAATCTGAATTTGAGATCGATAAAATTGAAGTGGTTATTTTTGGAATTGGGTTGAATTTAAATTGATAAATTGAGATTGAATTTAATTTAAATGGGAAGGTTGGGTTGACGTTGAAACAATTTGTTAAGTTGAGGGAATTGAAAATATTTTACGGTATAAATTATTTAGTATATCTAAATACTACTTTGGAAAATAGCTATATTTGAAGTGAAATGATATTTGATTTTGAGGTATAAATTAAGTTGATAGAACCACGGTGTTATAGTGTATATTTCTACCCTGTAGATAGTTCCATGGATACTTAGAGGATGGTTAACCCAAACATCCTTTAAGTTATTTGTATTTCAGTTGATATTTCACTTGAGTTGGATTTATTGATATAAGAATGTTAATCCTGAATCGAGTGTTTTGTGTTTTGCTTTACGCTCGGGTCAGACCGAGTGATACAGCATTTGAGACTCACCTTCGAAGTTGGAGCTTTACATGAAGATCCAGCTATCTATCCTTTCAGCCATCCTGTTGATTGGTTCAGAGAAGTCATCTGCGCGTACTGGAGACTTCACTGCATCTAAGATATTAAGTTGTATTTTATTTCTAACTCTGATGTATATAGTAGCTTCATGAACTACTATTCTTTATCTATTCCGCTGCATTATATTACTCTGTGTCGGTGATCTGTGATTGATTTATTTACTGTATATTTTAAGTTTTGCCAAATTTTAATTAACAATTCGGTATTTTGAATTATTCAAGTCGGAAATGTATGGTTTTATTGTCGATTTGAATGGTCCAAAATAGCGGGCTGTTAAAGTTGGTGTCAGAGATTTGGCTCTAGGAAAAATTTAGCATATATGGTAAATTTATTTTGCAGAATCACTTTCGTTTGAGTTGAATCTCTTCCTTTTTGACTCGATTTCCTTTGAATTTTGGAATCTCCCCCGGTTCTGAAATTCATTCTTGTCTCTTTCTATTTATATTCGTTTGATTCTGGAGTATCCCATAACTCCACCGAATGTTTTGTAAAGGGGATGAAAATTCCTTTACAATTGGCATTGATTCACCGAAGACGTCTGTATTCTCGGTTTACGATGCTGCTATATCTTGACATACCGAATTCTATCTCTGGCGATCAAATGTCGATTTGTTTTGGAATTCCGCATCGATCATATTCCTGAAGTCACGGTTGACCCGGTTAAGGTCGCCCGCGATTTATATAAGTATATCCATCTTCTATTTCTGTAATTTAATTCTCTAATCGTCGATCGAGCCTATCTTCGAATCAGAATTCTATTTGATTAGAGTCCCTCTAATTTGAATCTCTAGCTTTGTTTTGAAATCCATCCGTGAATCACCCTTTGAAAATCGGGTATGTTTGCATTTTTGAAATTGTTTTATATATCGAAATTATTATTTTGATAAGTATGATTTTATCCTATATATAAAAGTGAAATATTTTCGATAAGGATTATATATCTTTTATAAACGAAATTATGAAATTTTGAAAGGATTTGAAATTTTGGAAATTTATAAGGAATTCGATTATATAAAGGGTTTATAACTGAGGGATTTTGAATCTTAATTTCGAGGAATTGATTTCTGGTATTTTGAAATTGGTTTTAAGATTTTTGAAATTATAATAATAATACGATTTAAAAGTATTTTACGGATAAGAAATATTTCAAAAGAGTTCAAAAGAATTACAATGATTTAGAAGAAATTTCAATAAAGTTTTGATGAAAATAGAAGTCCAGAACTCACTTATGTCGCTGGAGAATAATTTCGATGATGAGTGCACGCGTCATCGACATTGATTTTCGAGTTTCAGAGTGGGGGAGAGGCCACTCTAATAGCTTTGCTATGCGAGTGATTTTGTGAAACCAAATTTTGATTTTAAGTGCCGAAGTACGATTTGATATTCGAATGATATATGTATTTATATTTGAAATGATTTGAACTGAACCGGTGTTCAGTCCTCGAGTTTTCGATTTGATTTAGTATAACTCTATTTAAAAAAAAATTTGTTTTACTGATTTGTTGCTGATTTCCAACTCTTGGATTTGAAATTTGATTTCACCGACTATTTTGAAGGTTCGAGCACTTCCAAATCAAGGTTTAAAATTTTAAAACTAAGCGGAGAGTATAAAATATTTGATAAAGAATATAAGTTTAGTTTTGTATGTTTAAGTATGTAGAGTATGACTTGAGTAAATTTGAAACTTTAGTTAAATAAATAATTCAAAAAAGGAAAATTGGATTTTTCATATAGAAATAAATAGTTTAAAGGTTTTGAAGGGATAATTATAAATTTAGAAACCATTTTGAGTATAATTGATTTTGAGAAAATATTTGGTTTTGAAATTAAATTGAAATTAAAAACCAGTACTTATATGGTGATTTTGGAAATGAATTTGTTTGACTTGAATTATTTTAATTTGGAAACTGGGATAATTTTCTAAACCTATTATTTTGGGAACTTTGAAATTTAGATATTTAATTTGGAAGAAAATTTGGTGAAATCATATATGATTTTGAAACTGAATTGATATTGAAATGATTTGAAATCGAGAACCTTATATTATTAAGCACTTGATTTGGGAGTGGTCGAACTAATATAAAATGGATTTGTATAAGTATGAAGTTGATTTGAAATCTATTGATTTGAAAGGTACTCAATTTGGAAAGAGAATTTTATATAATCGAAGTCTATATAGGAATGATTTGATATACTATTGATTTGGAAAGTATTCGATTTGAAAAAAAGAATCCTATATATAATGGACTTTATATAAGTTTGATATTTGAAGGTATTTGAAAAGGTACTATATGATATATATTTTCGAAGCAATGATATGGAAACTGCCTTCTGCTTGATATCCGCTTTGTGGCCACATTGTGGATTCATTCTATCGATATTATTCTCTCTGATTTTTGGTTTTCCGGATGTGATACTCGAGTGTTCCCACCGTGGTGTAACCCATGGTTTTTTTCTCTCGCGACTGCATAGCGCAACTGCTTGGCTGATCGGGCCTAGGGGTACGGATTATTTCCTGGGGGATCCAGGCGTAACCATTGTGTATCCTGCAATCTGTGTAGGTCGCGATTAGTAGCGAAACTGACTGGCTGAGACGGCCTAGGGATACGGATTATTTCCTGGGGGACCCAGGCGTAACCATTGTGTATGCTACACTCTACTAGTCATCATGGCGTAACTCGCAGGGCTGAGAAAGCTTACGGATACGGATTGTTTCCTGGGGTATCCAGGCGTAACCATTGTGTATCTGCGAACCATGGCTGGACAAAGGTTTTGGTCCGATTATTTTGTTTGGTTTGTACTTTCCATATCTGTTTTTAAAGGTTTTTCAAATATTTTCACTTGGTGTTGAGACAAGTCTACTAAGTACTTGAAGCTCTAGCTTTGCGCCCGATCAACGCATGGCCATAGTCTGCAAGAACGAGGATAAACTTGTTAAAAATCGAGTTATAAAAGTATTTTCGAAAAAAAGAAAAAAGGATTTATTTTGATATAAAGGTATTTATTATAAAAGTATTTCCAACAAAATAATTTGTATTAATATTTGAAACTGAAATTCTTATGGTTTGAATTAATTATTCGTGCCCGATACTATCTTTTGAATCTACCGTATCTGCTCAGCTTTAGTTATTCCCCTTGATTCTGTTTTCCAGAATCTACCTTCCTTTCCTTTTTGAATATAATCTTTTAAATATTGCTTATTTTTATACTACATTGTTTAACATATAATTTTAGTGTTATAAATATTTTTGAAGTTATTAATTAAATAAAACATATTTAAAGTGAATGATTTATTAATAATGTTTGAAAAGTGTCTAAAGACAAATTTATAAATTTATGAATTATGGATTTAATGTTTTCAATAGCTTCTTTGTAAATGTTGGGTACGTTTCTACCACCACCGAATCAGGATAAGGATGTAGCCACCGAACCATTCGGTACCGAACCATTCGGTACCGGACCAACATACCCCACTTCCTAGCCGAATCAGCTCCACTTCCCTTCCTAGCCGAACCAACTCCACTTCCATGTACTACCGAACCAGAGTGCAACCGAACCAGAACTTATTCCAACCATCTACTACCGGACCACAGTACTACCAGACCAAGGCGTACCAAACCAACACTACCAGGCCAGATTGTATCAGTCCAGGCCCACCAGCAGCTATATACATCCAAGACCCCTGCTCCCAGCCTCACTCTATAAATAGAGGGGCAGGGGTACAACAATATCAGACAAGTTTGAGAGCTCAAGCACGGATAGAACTTTCAAACAACTTTCAGTTACTTGTAATCAAAGCCTTGTACTTGTAATTTGAATAGAAAAGGAGAATAACATATAAAGTGGACGTAGGCACGTTCTGGCCGAACCATTATAAATCTGTGTGTCTTTTACAGTTTAGTCCCTGCTTTTTATATATTTGCATAAATCACCAAAATCACAAAAAACAACATAAAATCAACTAATTCATACGACTTGGAGGTGTTTTCCCATCTTTTGTGCAGACATTTTTAGTGCTTTCACTAAGAAGGATAGGAGCTCGAAGCTTCAGCTTCTCCCACTCAACCCTTTTCCTATCAACATCGTTCATTGCTTGGAAAACATGCCTCCCGGACGGAAGAAGGATGCTAACAAAGGAAAGAACATTGCAACTAGTAGTATCCCAGATCCAGTAATCAGAGATCAAGACAATCGTCCGGTTCCAACAGTAAATGAAAATCAGGCAAATCCGACAGCCCCTGCTGCGGAACAACCAATTACAAGGATGGATCTGGACAGGGTTATGGCTGAAGTAACTAACCGCTTCGCATCTCAAAAAGAAGCCTTGGTGGACCAACTCATGTCACGCTTAAGGGATGCTGAAGAATCCAACCGCAACACTGAATTATGGGGTGAGTCCCGGTCTGGAGGATCTGGGAGACGACAAAGGTCTTTCTTCTTCGAAGAGGCTAACAACAGAAACAACAATGGTAGGAGCCGAGCCCATACTCGGCCCGAATTCCGACCCGAGGAAACACTTGGAACCGAAACCAACAGGGGAGGTACCAGGCAGGGGTCGGATATAGCTGAGCCTGTCATGCTACCTAACTGTGGAAACACCAATAGACGGGGCTGAGCTGGAGTCCAGCCCGAAGTTGGACCCGAGGAAGTGCTGAGAACAGAACCCAGCAGGGGAAGATCAAGGCAAGGGCCAACTGTGGCTGACCCCAGCGTGCCCCCGGAAGACCGGAGGCAGCCATTGGAGAATGTTAGGAGTGATAGACGATACCATCCCTACAGGTCACCTGGACGGAATCAGTCCCGTAGGGAAGAACCAAACTCATTTCTATCCGCTCCAAGTTCTGATGAAAGGATGGCGTGATTGTTCAGAGAATGCGTCCAACGGGACCAAAGGGATCGGGGGATAGGCGCTAGGGTAACCAGCCCCTTCACTCGCAATATCGAAACTGCCATCACCCCCCGGGGATGGAAAATGCCAACAATGGAACCCTACAAGGGAACCTCTGACCCCGTTGTACACTTGTAGAGATACATACAGCATATGCTAATGAGCGGAGCAACAGAGAGAGTGTTGTGTAAATGCTTTCCACTATTCTTGGCAGATCTAGCTACCTCCTGGTTCAGCCATCTGCCCCAAGGATCCATCAGCTCATGGGAAATGTTGAAAGAAAAGTTCATCAGCCAGTTCCGCATTCATGTGGAACAACCCAAGGACGCTTATTCCCTATCTAATGTCAAACAGAAGCATGGAGAGATAGTGCAGCAATATTTAACCCGATTCAATGCCGCAGCAGCCGCAGTTCAAGACGCCGATGAGAAACTTATCCTAATGGCCCTCTGCAGTGGTGTGCACCCGGATACTAAATTTTCTAGAAGACTAACCAAGGAAAAACCAACTACTTTACCTGGTTTCTTACATGAAGCTGGAAAATATATGAGACTTAAAGACGCTGCCACTGAGAGGCAGTCAGGGGAACAGGCTAAGGCAGCTCCAGACAGGGTTCCGGCTGCAGCAAAGGATGTTCTGAGAAATAACTCTAGTGATAGTGCTGGGGGCAAGAAGGGGGAAAAGCGCTTATATAGGCCAAGACCGAGATTTGACTCTTACACTCCTCAAAATGAAACAATCGAAAACATCTTCTTGGCCACCCAGGATGAAGTTAGATACAAGCGCCCCCCGCACAAGAAGGAATCAGATAATGCTATTAAGTCTGGAAAGTTCTGCCGATTCCACGAATCTCATGGGCATGACACCAATGAATGCCATCATCTCCGGGATTTGATCGAAGAACACATCAGAAGGAAGAGACTAGAGCACTATGTGAAAGGTTAGAACAGGACTTCAACTCCTGTCAATGAAAACCCAGGGCTGCCCCTCCCGGAAGTAGGCGGAGGAAATCACAACACCAGCGGCTCCAGTCAAGAGAAGATAGTGGTCCTTACCATATCGGGAGGACCACACATCGCCTACGGAAGCTGGGCAGAGATGGAGAGATACGGTAAGTCACTTAGAAACAATGATGGCTACATTGATTCTGTTACAGAAGAACGCCACCCGAAACGGAAAGAGAATGATGACATCACCTTCAGTAGGCGTGATCTAGAGGGAAGGCAGTACCCTCACATGGATCCTATGGTCATCTCTGCCTGGTTCGGTCCAGCCAAGGTTTTTCGAATTCTTGTAGACACTGGAAGCTCAGTAAATATCTTATTCAAACATGCTTTCGACAAAATGAAGCTGTCAATGAAGGATGTGTATCCCTGCAGCAAACCGCTACATGGCTCCACTGGAGATGCGTAGATGCCCCTCGAGCAACTGGACCTCTTTGTCGAGATAGAAAGTCATCCCCGCTCCGTTGTGCGAAAACAAACATTTGGGCTAATAGAAAGCCACTCGGCCTACAACGCCTTTTTGGGAAGACCATCCTTGTCTGACATCCAAATTGTCCTAGCCCCGTGGTGCCTGAAAATGAAACTCCCAACAGACAACGGAGTAGGAGAAATAGAGGGAGATCAAGACGCCGCTCGAGATTGCTATGTAACTGAACTTCGCAATAACCGCAAAAAAGATAAAGGGAAAAATGTAGAGACTACTCTCTGCATGAAAAGCTTGGAAGCATAGCAACTAAAGAAAGCCTCTCCTCTTCGATATACCAGTGATCCTTTTAATGAATTAGACCCCGGGGACAAAGAGGAGGAGGCCACCGCCGAGCCTGTAGAGGCTATGGAATTTGTAGCTGTAGACAAACACGACCCAAGTAGACAACTAAGAGTTGGGTCTCAGTTAAGAGCGAAGTTAAAGGATCAACTCATCGATTTTCTTCGCCACAACATGGATGTATTTGCATGGACGCACGCCGACATGACAGGAATCTCCCCAGACGTAGCATGCCACTTATTGAACATCGATCCCACCAAGGTGCCAGTAAAGTAGAGAAAGGGGAGCATGGGGGCAGAACGATCAGCAGCCCTCGAGGAAGAAGTAAAGAACTTACTTGCCAATGACTTCATACGAGAAGCCATCTACCCAGAATGGATCGCCAACCCGGTACTGGTAAAGAAGGCTAACGGGAAGTGGCGAACATGCATCGACTTCTCCAACTTAAATGACGCTTGCCCGAAGGATTGATTCCCACTCCCCCGAATCGATCAGCTTGTGGACAGCACAGCCGGACACGAACTCTTATCCTTTATGGACGCATACTCAGGATATAACCAGATCCTTATGCACGCCCCCGATCAAGATCACACTAGTTTCATCACTGACCGGGGATTGCACTGCTACAAAGTAATGCCTTTTGGACTTAAAAACGCCGGAGCTACTTATCAACGCCTCGTCAACAAGATGTTTGCAGAATTAATAGGATGAACAATGGAAGCTTATGTGGATGACATGCTGGTAAAATCGAGGAAAACCAACGATCATATAAACTACCTGGACGAGATGTTTCAAGTACTTCGCCAATATGTAATGAAGCTGAATCCTCTAAAGTGCTCCTTCAGAGTATCGTAAGGAAAGTTCTTGGGATTCATCGTCCATGCCAGGGGGATTGAAGCGAACCCCGAACAAGTCCGGGCTTTGCAAGATATCAAGATACCATCCACGCGAAGAGAGATGCAAAGCCTAAACGGGAAGGTGGCTTCCCTGGGCAGGTTCATCTCTAAAGCGACCGACAAATGCATCCCTTTCTTTGAAGCTCTGAAGAAAGACAAAGGAAAGTTCAAATGGACTGACGAATGCTCGACAGCCTTCCTTAACTTAATCGAACACCTCCAGAAACCACCAGTACTCTCAACTCCAAATGAAGGCGAGGAACTATACCTATACCTTGCTGTATCGTCACATGCTTTAAGCGCCGCTTTGGTGAGAGAAGACAACCGCGCACAGCGGCCCGTATACTTTGTAAGCAAGAGATTTACAAGGGCAGAAGCCAGATACCATAAACTTAAAAAGTTAGCATACTGTTTACTAATCACGTCACAGAAACTGCGACACTATTTCCAATCTCATTCCATCAGAGTTTTAACCGATCAACCGCTAAGGCAGGTACTCCATCGCCCCGACACGTCTGGGGGACTACTTAAGTGGTGCATTGAACTGAGTCAATATGATATCACCTACCATCCTCGCACCGCCATCAAGGGACAAGCCATAGCCGATTTCATTGCCGAATTCACGACTAACGAAGGTAAGCAGCAATCTGAAATAGCAGAAGATATCAGGTGGAATCTCTTCATAGATGGAGCATCAAATGAACAAGGCTCGGGGGCAGGTGTTGTGATAATCACCCCCAGGGGAAGGAAGCTGCACTACGCCCTAAGGTTGGAATTCGCTGCCACCAACAATGACGCAGAATACGAAGCAGTGATAGCCGGATTAGAACTTGCCCTGGAGATTGGAGTCGGTTCTTTATGTCTCCATAGTGATTCTCAACTTATTATAAATCAAATACTGAGAGAATTCCAGACTCGACGAGAACGACTCACAGCATATCTAAAGAAGACCAAGCTGCTGCTCAATCAATTGGATCACTATTTAATCAAACACATTCCTCGAGAAGAGAATTAGGAGGCCGACGAACTGGCAAAGCAAGCTAGCATGAAGGACGGCATCGCTTCCCGAACAATAACCATCTCAAAGCAACTAGCCTCGAGTTACGAGCCAATGAATATGATAGCTGCAATCGAAGAGGAAATTTGAATGACTCCCTTCCGGAAGTACTTACAAAGTGGCACACTGCCCGACGGGCGTAACGAAGCTAAGAAAATCTTAAGGCAAGCTTCCCGCTACACATTACAAGAAGGAATCCTCTATCGGCGCGGCTTCTCTCATCCCTTATTAAGGTGTATCGCTGGAAGGGAAGCCAGGGAAGTCTTGTCCAACATCCATCAAGGAAGTTGCGGAGATCACACAGGAGGGCAGACTCTAGCAAAGAAAATACTCCGATACGGGTATTACTGGCCCACTTTGAACAAAGACGCCTTGGACTTCGCCAAAAGATGCGACAGATGTCAGAAATTTGCTAAGATCCCTCGACTGCCAACCAATGAGATTACTCAGATGACCAGCCCTTGGCCCTTTGCAATATGGGGAATTGACTTGATTGGCGAACTGCCAATGGGCCGAGGCGGATCCAAATATGCAATAGTGGCAGTCGACTATTTCACCAAATGGGTGGAAGCGGAACCTCTAAATAAAATATCTTCGGCAAAAGTCATTAACTTCTTGATCAAAATTGTTTTATGCAGGTACGGGGTTCCACTCAAAATCATATCGGACAATGGACTTCAATTTGACAGCGAGGAATTCACCGACTGGTGCCGAGAGCATGGAATTCACAAAAGCTTCTCATCTGTAGCTTATCCCCAGGAAAACGGACAAGTCAAAGCTGTCAACTAAATTCTCAAAACTCTAATCAAGAAGAAACTTGGAAAGTCAAAACGCGCTTGGGTGGATGAACTTCCTACGGCACTTTGGGCCTACCGCACATCTTACAGAACATCAACAGGACATACTCCTTTCTGTTTGGCATACGGATCGGAAGCCATGCTCCCAGTTGAAACTGTAGTGCCCTCCCACCGTAGGATCCACTACAACCCAGAAGAAAATGAAGAACTCCTAGACATGTCTTTGGACCTAATTAAAGAAAGAAGAAATGATGCAGCACTCAAGGCGGCAACTCACAAGCAAAAAGTGGCAGCACAATACAACTCCAAGGTCAAACACCGCAACTTACAAGAAGGAGATCCTGTCCTCAAACGGATCTTTCCGTCCCCTGGAGCGCTAGATCCAATCTGGGACGGACCCTATGTAATTCATAAAGATCTCCACAACGGAGCTTATATTTTGTCAACAGTGGACGGAGAGGTGTTCCAGAGGGCATGGAACATCCAACACCTTCGTCGATACTTTTCTTAACTTGTACTGCCCATATGAAGTGAATTAACAAAGAGAATCAGTGGACGTAGGCATTTTCGTGCCGAACCACTTTAAAAATCTTGTCTCTTTTTAACTTGTTCCTTTATATCTTGGCTGCTTGTTAAGCTTTATCCTTTTCTGTTGAACAAAATCCTGTGTAACGGCATTCCCATTCTGGACACTTCACGGCACAACCTCACATGGACAAGACCTAACAGGTACTATACGAATCTATGCCCTCGTCAATGAGACACTTTTGCTCCAGCATCCCTCTGCTGTGGGTTAACTCATTGCTCGCGACGGCCCTCAAAGCCAACTGTAATGAGCCGATCATAAGCCACCGAGAAGGCCGACTATAGCCGAGGCAGCTCATTACGGCGTTCGGCTCGCCGGCGACTGTGAACCGATTATAACCCCCAACATAAGGTGTGGCCAGCCAGGGGCAGTTCACAGTTGACGATCGACACCCACCCTAGCCAGCCACGGTAAATCGAATAGTACACACGATTACGGGCCATAATGGCCCAGGTAGTTACTATGCGCAATTTCCGCTCCGATGTATCTTAAGTACGGCTGTGGTAAAAAAGAAAAATCCCCGCGGAGGCGAAAGATGGGTGACGAATGTCTCCAAGACCCACAGCTAGGGAAAGTGACTACAAAACCCGTTTGCCATGAACTTAAGCACATAGAAGGCCTTCCGTGATTGGAAGTTTTACTATTTCCTATATTTCCATTTTATTTATAAAAACTTTCCTCCTATCCGCTATAACGATCACTAAAGTACAGGACACAAAATGGGAGACACTCGCTAGTGGAAATGAGAACTCACAACTGGATAACAGGTCACTCAGCTGCATTCCATCCTTAGTCACACAAGACATTCAAAGATACCGTCTACAAATAAACATGAAGGGCGGCACTTCCTTTTCTTGTACATAAACATGTAGCTATAGCCTATTCACACATCACACTCACATTGCGAGGCATGAAATTACATTTTAATAAGAGCTTAGCATCAAACACGATTAAAGCACATGCATATACACAGCTATATTTCTTATGCAATACATCAAAATAACGATAGCATTCAAATATGACAGAATCGGCTTATGTTATAAAATATATAGGAATAAAATCATTCGCTACAATGACACAATTACATAATTACAGCCTAAAAGTGGATTAATGTTTTGGAACTAGTATGTACAGAAATGTCAAGTAAAACCAAAAATGCCCGGATCAAGTCAAAATAGTCGGCAGCATCAGAACTTCACCTCTATCCTTCCAACCCCCAAGATCTACTTGACCACAGGATCAGAACTCCCAGCATGCTGACCACAGGTCCCACCTGTCCAATTCATGAGAAGAATCTATTAGACGAACGATAGGCGATCAAGTTAAGGAAGGATTAAAAGGAAAGACTTACCAGCGTCTGCTCCCTGATCATCATCCTCCAACTGCACACCCACTTCATCGACGGTAAGCAGCCGCATGCCCTCCTTCACCGCCACCTTCTCCTCCTTGGTGAACTGAGCGGTAACCACATCCATTCTGAAGGCCACGCCACCCTCTTTATCCGCATCAGCCGTGGCCTCCTCCAAAGCCCGGAGATATATCCTAGCCATGACCCGGGGGTAATTGTCCATCCAGGATAGGTTGCCCTGCTTCCAATTACGAAAATACATATCCTGCAGCATATCATCCATCATCCCCTCGTTCTCCTCAAACTCCATCATACGGGCCTCAGAAACCGACAACTTTGCAACGGCAGCATCCCTCTCCAATCGGTATCTCGAGCAGTCAGCTTGAAGGGATCTCCTCATCGCCTCCATCTCCTCCTTCATCTTAGCTTGAGCAAGCTCTGCGGCCTCAAGCTTCCCAGATAACTCCTCTATCTGCTCAAGATCCGCTCTCCGAACCTCATCCACAGTGGCAATGGCCATATCGATTCGTTCCTTGCAGGTGACCTCCATTTTTCGCAGCTCGGCTCTTCTAGCCTCCTCCATAGTTTTCTTTAACCGTCTGGAGGCCGCCTCATGCTGGGAGATCTGAATGGCCCGGTCGGCAAGCTGTTTGGCCTGATCAGAAACCATTAGTCGCAGCCGAATGTTAGCACTTCCGATTTCCTCTCTAGCCTTGACCAGTTGGGCGTGATGCCCCATTAACTTCTTGGTCTCTTTAGCCACCCGATCGATGTTTTCCTTGGCCTCATCCCCCATAGTCACAATCCGAGTGGTTAACAAGTCGAGATCCAAAGACTTAGCCTCATCAAGCACCCTTACCATAGGATTGCTGGGTAGGAGGTGCTCACTGGTAACATCATCGAAGGAAATATCATGAGAACTCGGGTCCAGATCTGGATGACCCGCAAATGGGTTACGAGCTAAGCCGGGACGATCAACATGAGTAACAGAAGGATTCTCTGATGGATGCGGAGATGGTATGGACTCAGTATCCTCCCCCGTGATGTCATAAATAGGCTGGGTTGGGGGCTGAGGTCCAAGTTAAGGTTCAAACATAGAACGCCTCCTCTTTCTCTTTTGAATATCCTCTTCGATGACTCCGAGAAGAGGACGGTAACTGACTACGCCCCCGGAATGGTCAGTCGAGGGCTTCGGTTTGGCAGAAGCTTTGAGGAGTTTGAATTGCTCGAGGCGGTGCCGAATGTCTGATGTCCTGGCCGCCTTACCCGTTCCTGAAATAAAAACCAAGTGTCACAAGCATGTATGAGACTACAATCCAAGAAACATGTGAAGTTAAGAGAGGAGTCAAGAATTCACCTTGAACCACCAGAGTTGCCCTAGCTGAAATACTCTCAGAAGATGGACAGGCACCAGTCCCGGCCTTATCAGATTTCTTCGGTTTCTCCACCAAAGCCGACCCTTCCTCCAACCCCTCAAAGGCTTGGCGGAAAGCATCATCCGTCCACTCTTGAATCTCACACGCTTGCCCAGAGGTCAAGGCACCAACGCCACTACCACCCTGTCCTTCGCCACCATTACCACCGTCACCTTCTCCATCGCCTCCGCTCTCCTCCTCGCCTCTTTCCTCCTCTCCACTTTCCTCCTCCGAAACATCTGGGCATGTGCTGGGAGAGGGTCCATCAGATTTCTTGAGCTTCTTCCCCCCGACGACTGGAGGTATCGAGAAGGGTCTCCTCTTGCTACTCTTTGTCGTGACCCCTCCTTTAGATTTGGCAGCTCTTTTCTCGGCCGTATCCCTCTGCTTGACCACAGACTGATGTGGTAGAATCAAGTTGTGTCCTAGGAGAGTGGCATACCTGATTAGGTAAGAAGCTGACCTATCCCTTCCCGAAATGGCCTCTATCTCCGCGGCCATCTGAACCAGGTGATCATTCTCCACGACCGCAAAGCCACCTGTCGCTAGCAAGAAATAAAAGCATATAAGAAGAAGCATCTCAGTCAGAACGAAAATTATAAATAAGCTTCAACTCACAGCCAGAGGTGAAGCGGTGGATCGAAACAGTGTCATCCTGGATGAAGAACCATTCATTCTTAAACATGGTGAACTTTGAATACAAGTCCAAGACCGGTTTGAAGGACACGGCCGATTCCAAGCTGATGTATGGAGACCCCTTCTCGTAACCTCTCAAGTTATATAAATATCGAATCTCCCGGTTAGAAGGGGGCGCCCGTACTTCCTCTGGAAAATCACGAATAGGAACACCAAGATAGCGTAGGAGTTGGGTTGGAGCTGGAAAGGGACCACCTTCAAATAGGTGACGAAGCGAACTATCCAAGCATTGATTGGAGGAATGGCCCCACACATACAGTGGTACCTACTATAAGCGAAGTATCCTTCAGGGGGATTATATGGCATGACCCCCTCCCCTGGCAACAGCATGCGTGCTCTATCAATCCCAAAGGAGCGGGAGATAACATCAAGTTGCTCCTCTCTGAGAGAGCTCGGAAAGCAATCAGGAGGAGAGTTCGGAAGCTCTTGGGGACCATACCCATCTACTAGCGATCTCGAGGTGGGTCCACGACGTTCCGGTCCTGGCTGAGCTGGGGGCACAACGGGGGACTCTCTTCTATCCGTAGATTTTCTCTTTTCTAATCGAGTTTCCACTTTGCGAGACATTATCTGCAACACAAAAAAGCACGTTGTTAGAACGAAGGATGTAGAAATATAAAACAAGCAAGTGTATGCTGTCTGGAGTTTTACTTGTAGTTCAAAACATAAACTCGTTCGGTACTGAAAATTTTTCAAGTTCATTCGGTATCAGGTTCATTCGATGCTAAATGTTTTCACGATTCATTCGGAATTAAGTCCATTCGGCATTGAAAACCTTTAAGTTCATTCGGTAAAACAAAGAAATTCAACCTTAAGAAGTCGTTCGGCAGAAGAGAACTTACCTGGACCAGCAGCTAAGATTGGATCGGCACAATGATTGATTCAGCAGATCAGAATTGATTCGGCTATTTCGATCGATAAGGGATGACGAAGGCATGGGGCCTCTACTTATAAAGGAAGGTAGGATAGCCGGACCAGCCGGTTCGGTCCTCGGGCCGAATATGGTCGTCCAAACTAAAACAAAGCACGACATATGCTAGCATATGCCCTACTTTGGGGGGCAAATGTTGGGTACGTTTCTACCACCACCGAATCAGGATAAGGATGTAGCCACCGAACCATTCGGTACCGGACCAACATACCCCACTTCCTAGCCGAATCAACTCCACCTCCCTTCCTAGCCGAATCAACTCCACCTCCCTTCCTAGCCGAACCAACTCCACTTCCCTTCCTAGCCGAACCAACTCCACTTCCATGTACTACCGAACCAGAGTGCAACCAAACCAGAACCTATTCCAACCATCTACTACCGGACCACAGTACTACCGGACCAAGGCGTACCGAACCAACACTACCAGGCCAGATTGTATCAGCCCAGGCCCACCAGCAGCTATGTACATCCAAGACCCCTGCCCCCAGCCTCACTCTATAAATAGAGGGGCAGGGGTACAACAATGGCAGACAAGTTTGAGAGCTCAAGCACGGATAGAACTTTCAAACAACTTTCAGTTACTTTTAATCATAGCCTTTTACTTGTAATCTGAATAGAAAAGGACAATAACATATAAAGTGGACGTAGGCACGTTCTGGCCGAACCACTATAATTCTGTGTGTCTTTTATAGTTTAGTCCCTGCTTTTTATATATTTGCATAAATCACCAAAATCACTAAAAACAACATAAAGTCAACTAATTCATACGACTTGGAGGTGTTTGCCCATCTTTTGTGCAAACAGTAAATATAACTAATGGTGCAAATAATTGTTTTCAAATAGCTTTCATATATGTATAAAGGTGTTATTTAAACATATTAGATTCTAACGAGTTTTGAAAATTTTAAAGTATTAAAGATAACTGAATCGCAAATGAATATTTCAAGTAAAATTTATATAGCTTTAAATTAGTTATTTACCCTTGACTTTCAGTCTACCTTTATTTCTGGTTGTTCTATTCTCCAACCTCCTTCCTTTTCGGGGATGAAAAGTTTTGAGTGGGGGAGAGTGTAACGACCCATAAAGTTTTATTAATTTTTAATTGGTTTTATAGCGTATTTAATTTGGATTTTGAGAAATTTTAATAATAATATTTTAAAATAAAGTTTTAATATTTGGTTTACGTATAATTAAATATAGTAAATGGTAAATTTTCAATTTACTATATGAAGGTTTATTTATTATGTAATTCTATTAAATTCAAATCAGTTAATAATTGGTGAAAATAAATTTATTTTCAAGATCTGAATATTTTTACATTGAAAAATTCTAAATCATCTTCTGACTGAGACGTCATTTTTCGTTTTCCCAAATTTGGACTTCTATAGCTCCGTCGATCTTATTTTCTGCGTTTTTACTGCATTTTTCTACTAGTGAAAAATCGAATTTTTTTTTTATAATTCAATCGTACCACCAATATCTACATACCATTTTGATCGTCTCGTTGTACTGATCACTACGGTATATTTATTTTTGTATTTTGAGATCCGATACACGACGGAAACAATAAAAACGTGTGTCATCGGTGCTGAAATTTGTGACTTGGATTTATCTACTTTTCAAATTTGAAACCGTATAACTCATACCATATTAAATTCCTTTTAATGGCTTTAGCTAAATCTATGGGTGAGCGTTGCCACACCTTTCCACCTTATATTTAATTCTCGGTCGTTTCAATTTGCATTCTATCCGTTCGCATTTCATTTATTCCTTTTCTACCATATATTCCATTAACTCTTTCTGCTATTTGCTCATTCACGCGATCAATTTGATTGAAATCAAAATTTTAACCCTTACTTCTCTTTTCTTTTCAAATTTGAAATGTACTATTAAATAAGACCATTAATTGCTTTTATTTATTTTTCTTATATCAACGTACAGCTCACACAATTATAAATTGCATTAAATTTTCTGCTGAACCACACCATGACCGTTTATATTACATTCATTTGGAATATATTCATTTGTTTGAAATCTTTCCCTTTCTCTCTCATCTCAGTTGGGAATAAAATAAATTTCAGCGGAAATCACGTTTCAATGCTTTTAATTCTTTATAACTTTTGATAAAATTTTCTATTCTTTTTGAAACTAAAACGTATAGGGATACACGTTTTTCATTTATTAATTTCTAAATCATCCTGTTTTCCTTTTCATGTATGTCATATTTATTTATATTTTAACATTTTCTTTTTATTTCACTCATCTCCCTACACGTTTCTATTTATTTGCTGATTTGTTGCATACGTTTCATTTTGGAAAAATGCGGTTTATTCCTATTTATTTTCATTTCTCACATTTATTTTATCTTTTATTGAAATTCGACCGTTGCCACGTCATACCATTTTTGAAAGTATGAATGTACAAAACATGCATACGTTTTATATTCTTTTAATTGGAACAGCCACTTTAATTTTTGCCTTTAAAATTTTATTTTCTTCACTACAGCTGGAAAGTTATAAAACATTCAACAAAATTTGAAAGCTCACCTTAAATTGTGCAAAGCGTTTTCCTCTGACTTTATAACTTTGGGTTATGCCAGCTGTTACTTTTTTCCATCAATTCAAAATTATTATTTGTCATTCCATTTTTGGGTCTCTTCATTCTCCTTTATCAACTTCCATATATTTATTTCCCTAGTCACTTTAAAACATTTTATAATAATAATTAATATATAGCCGTTTCATTTTAAAGATTTTCATACGTTTTATATATGTCAAAAAAAGACGTGAATGGATATTTATTTGAGGCCCACACCGTTTTGAATTATACGTTTTTTTTGTATTCATTAATTCTTTTACGGCTCATTTTATTTCACCTTTGTAAGTTTTTTTTGGTAAAGCAAGGATCTACTATCACTTTCTTCTCCTTAATTTTTCTTTCTCCACCCTCTCTTCTTTCACACTCTTACACGCAGGCGTATCTCACCTTGTCACCCATTTTGCCTTGTAGAATTTTTTTAACATATATATATATATATGATATCTTGAAAGGTAATACAACTTGTGCGTTTGTCTCATTAAGTATTGTGTTTTTTTTGTGTGCGTAAGTTATTGTTTTATTTTATTTTATATATATAAAAGCCTAAGTATTGTTTCTAAAAACTTTAGATATTTGCATGGGTACATATTTTTATATTGGGTTGGTTGTATAGATATACTAGTATGCATTTAAGAGCTTTATAGGTTTGTATTAGTTATATATATATATATTTTATTTTTATTTTACCTTCATCTATTGTCAGGTATTGTTTAAAATATAATATGTATACAAGTTAGGTATAACGGCTGCTGTGAATATGTATAACAATATATGTATAACATTTTTTAAAACATGTATATAGCAGCTCATATAAAGGTTTGTTTGTACACACTTTATTGTACATATAAAATTTAGGTTTGCATGTCAATATTGGTAAGCATAAGCATCCTTTCTCCATTTTTCTACTAGCATTGTGTTAGCATATTTTTATTTTTGGTAATAATAATAATAATAACGATTACAGTATATTATTTGTAAAGGAAGTCTGCATTTTGGTTAAACTATTAGGTTTCTTTAAACTTACATTATTTATTGTTATGTATGTCTTTGGATGTTAATTTGGTTATGTACATTTAGTTTCAGATATTGATGTTTCAAATATAACGTATATACTATAAGATAGAGTGAATTTGGTTTTGATTTTTTTTATATGTTTGATTGCAATAAATATATTTAATTTAAGACTTACATAAAATGTATATATACTTTAATTTGAATTTTGGGTTTGAGGAGGATAATAATATAACATACATCTCGCCTAAATTTTTATGGAGCTAATTTGACCCGTTCCCATCGATTTCTTTTATCAGCTTTGATCGTCGATTCGTGTCGATCTTACTTTGCTTTGAGATTTGTGCTTGGGTTTCGTAACTCAACTTCATTGTCTATCTCTCTAACCTCGAAAGGTGAGCAATCACTCATGTTTAAGAGTTCTTATATTTATTAAATTTGATTTCAATTGAAACGACAATTGAAATATGCCGTTGCAGTTGTTTAAATTGTCATTTATGTTATTATTTGTAACCGTTCACCTGTGGGATATGACACCATATCCTATTGTTTACATTTTATTTAATTACTGATGATATATGCCTGTTGTTATATTATTATCATATCTGTTATCACTCTGCAAGTTCCCTGTTAGTATAATATTCACTATGGGTTGAAATGATAAATACCCGAACGGACTTTAGAATAGGAGGAAATCGTTATGGGTTGAAATGATAAACCCAAGTGATTTTCATTTAATTAAATTTGGGATTACGGGTTGGAATGATATCTACCCGTATATATTTAGAGTATGGATTGAAATGATAAATATCCGTAGCACTTGACTATATGATAGGAAATATATACGGACACCGTTGGTCCATATAAATATTTTGAAAATAATTTCTATAAATTTGAAAAGAAATATATGGTTTAACAAATTTTGATTCTTAAGATATTATATAAATGGAAATTTTATCGTAATATTTGACTTAAATTAGATTGATTTAATACATTTAATATGGTTGAGTATTTATGTAAATCTATATTTCAAATAGATTTTCTTGAAATAAATTGAATAATTAAGATTGGGAGGAAAATTTGGGTTTATTAAAAATGGTATTTAAATAAGGATTTATTTAAGTAACTCGGTTTGAAATTATTGAATGGGAAATTTAAAGGTATGATTTTGTAACTAGATTTTTGATTTAAGTGATTAAATGAATATTTCACGTTTAAATAAATTAAAGAAAATATTAAGTAGTATGTAATTTAAGGTTACTTAAATGATGTCGAATCTAATGAGGGTGTATTTCAAGACTAAATAATAGAGAGGTTAAATCGAGATCTATATGAAACTGTTATATTGAACATTTAAATATTAAAGCCTTAAACTATATTGGAATTTAAATGGTTTATTACGAGATTCGGATCTGTATTTGAAATCAATATAGTTGAATTTGTTATTTAGAAACTAAATTGAATTAAAATGAAAATTTAGGTTCAACTAAATTTGAATTTATTATTTAGAAAACTAAATTGAATAAAAATTTAGTTGAAACGTTGAATACTTAAAGGTTTGAAAATATTGAATATAAAGGGGTATTTTGTGATTACAAATCCGAATTTGAGATCGATAAAATTGAAGTGGTTATTTTAGGAATTGGGTTGAATTTAAATTGGTAAACTGAGATTGAATTTAATTTAAATGGGAAGGTTGGGTTGATGTTGAAACGATTTGTTAAGTTGAGGGAATTGAAAATATTTTACGGTATAAATTATTTAATATATCTAAATACTATTTTGGAAAATAGCTATATTTGAAGTGAAATGATATTTGATTTTCGGGTATAAATTAAGTTGAAAGAACTACGGTGTTATAGTGTATATTTCTACCCTGTAGATAGTTCCATGGACCCTTAGAGGATGGTTATCCCAAACATCCTTTAAGTTATTTGTATTTCAGTTGATATTTCACTTGAGTTGGATTTATTGATATAAGAATGTTAATCCTGACTCGAGTATTTTTTTGTTTTGCGTTACGCTCGGGTCAGACCGAGTGATACAACATTTGAGACTCACCTTCGAAGTTGGAGCTTTGCTTGAAGATCCAGCTATCTATCCTTTCACCCATCCTGTTGATTGGTTCAGAGAAGTCATCGGCGCGTACTGGAGACTTCACTGTATCTAAGATATTCAGTTGTATTTTATTTCTAACTCTGATGTATATAGTAGCTTCATGAACTACTATTCTTTATCTATTCCGCTGCATTATATTACTCTGTGTCGGTGATCTGTGATTGATTTATTTACTGTATATTTTAAGTTTTGCCAAATTTTAATTAACAATTCGTTATTTTGAATTATTCAAGTCGGATATGTATGGTTTTATTGTCGATTTGAATGGTCCAAAATAGCGGGCTGTTACAAATACCCATCATATCAGAAGCACATGAATATGAAACAAAATCACAAATTTCAAAAAAAATTATGATTACATTTTACAAGCCAAATTTCCTACTCCATTACATAATCCCAAACATTTCCTTGGTTCAGATCAAATATGATTATTACACAATATGCCAAGAGCGACATGTGATGATCGCCCTTAGATGACCAGAGTAATATATAGTCATAACCGACTTAATACAACACAGCGGAATAAAACAAACAAAACAACTCCTAAATAGCTAACTTCAACCTCCTGCTCATCTTCGGAAGCTTTATTCGTCCACCTACTAAAACCTGTAAATCCTCAACCCTCAGCCTATTCATATCCATTTTGAGCACCCAAGAGTTTAAGAGGAAAAACATAAACTTCGAGTTAGACGTAAAGCCCGGATTGAATAATACTATACATATCGGTTGTTTGATATTAAGTGAGACCATTCCGCTTAGCAGAATGGGTTTCCCCTCACTAATTTCCTTTTAAAACATATCTTTTTCAAATCATTATCCTACAATCAAGACTAGTTAAAACTGTAAAGCATTATCATGTAAACATACATATCAAGTAACAAATGAACTGTCTGTAACAACCCTGTATTTTGTAATTTATTTTAATTGTTTAATTTGATTATTTTATTTAAAAATTTATTATACTTATCAAAATGAATAAATTTATTTATTTCAAAAGCATATTTTATTTTTGTGAGAATTATAATTCCAAACCTGAATAAAAAGAATCTTTTCCAGAAAATGGAGATTTTCGGTCAATCTGGCCAAACTTTGACTTTTAAATTTAAATTCAAATATTTAAATTCTTGAATTTTATCTTTTATTATGAAAATTTATTAAATTTTAAGAATAATGCTTTTTGTTTTGTTGAAATCTGATTTATATTGTGAAAGTTATGCCTTTTACACTATTGTTTGAAATTTGTTGTATTTAACAAAATTGTTATTTTTTTTACATAAATATTATTTTGTTTGTAATGTTCTAATTTATGTTTACACGTGTAACGTGATGTTATATATATATATATATATATATATATATTTTAGTTTTAAAACATTTTCAAAGTGTTATTGAAATTTTCCAATGCCAGTTGGATTCTGTTTATAATTTCTAATTGTAACGACCCAGAATTTCTGTCATTTGAAATTCGTATATTTAATTGATTTTAAATATTAATAAGTAAAATTTGTAAGTCGAATAAATTTTATTTCGAATATCTAGATTTAATTGGATAATTAAATCGATAATTTAATATTTGAAATTATAGAAATAATTAGAAATTGGATTTAATGTGATTAAAATTGATTTGTAAAGTTGTATTAAATCATATTAGGGTTAGAATGATGTTATAGAACTTTTAAAATTTAATTAAAAATTAATTTATGGAAATTGAATATTTTTATATTTAATTAACTAGTAAAAATAGTCATTTTTCAAACAGCCTCGGATTTCGACGAAACTAGTTTCATTGGATCCGTAATGTTAAATTATTGTATGGTTTCAAATTTCGTGTCAATCAGATTTACGATTTGTCCGAGGCAAGCTAAAACGCACTGAAATCGGTTTAAGTGAATTTTCAAATTTAAATAGTCGATTCAAAAACCTATCTTTCAAATGCTTTCGAATAGGTTCCCGATATATATTCCATTACGTTCGGAATAGGGGTAAAACATTATAAACGCCAGGCGGCACGCTTCGATTGGAGTTCGGGAAAAATTCGGGTGAATAGTGTCGCGTAATTTTTCTATAAAAGGACGTCACAATTTCATTTTTACACAAAAATCCTAGCTGGGGTTCACGGCCACCATTTATATCAAAGGCCGAAATTGTTCCATTCTTCTTCCTTTAATCTCTTAAAATCCATCCACTTATAGCAAAAATCTTCAACTAGCGAATGATAGAGCTTCGCAATACCTTCAATCCATGCGGCGATGATCATCGATGGAGTATCGTAGGGGCCAGATTTTGGCCAAGTACGCAGCGCATTCGCACGCGTTTTTATGTGCAAGGGGGTGGCCGAGCTTGGCCAAATTACAGCTGATGGTAGCTTGCATAGGGGGCTTCGACTCGGCGGTGTTTGATCGTGTTCGAGTTCATCGTGGTGGCCACGACCATTAGGGTTTTACGGCGGCAGATGGGTTCTCGCGTGCGTGTTTTATTGAAGGGAAGATGAGGATGGATTTCGCGGCCCAGATTTCATCAAGCTTGAGAGAACGACCCAGATGCAGCAAGGTTAAAAAATTAATAAATGAAATTGCAAATATTAATTGTATTTAAATCCGTTCAATCTTTAAAACGCTATAACTTTTTGATACGAGGTCCATTTCGCACGAAACAAGTTGCGTCGGGTTCGTATTCGCGAATACTATGCGATGAAGCTGGATTGAAATTGATTGAAGCTAATGTGAATTTTGGGTAAAATTAAACGCACGTTTAATTTCATTCAAAATGAAAAGACTACAACTGCTATTGGAAGTAAGGTGAGAACTTCTCACTCAATCGAATTGTTTTTCGATTTAAAAGTTTAAATAGTTAAATTTAAAATTGCTTGATTATGTGATTGAATGATGTTTGTTATTTGTTGTATTGAAATAGACCCTATATGCCGCATATTAAGCGGATGTTATTTATTAAACACACATACCGCGATATTCCACCTTGAAGTAAAATTGGTATTATATATGTACTTGGAGTTGATTTTTCCGCATTATATAGCAGATAAGACCCTATTGCACCGCATAATAGAGGATAATATTTTATATAAACCCATGTACCACGATATTCCTTCTTGAAACGGGATTGGTATTGTGCTAACATCTGTGGATGCAGGGAAACAGGTTGGACGGATCCAACTAGATTCCTCAACAGTATTGATTTATTTAAAAATATTTGCGATATATTCTGTTATCATATATTGATATATGATGTTGTGATGCCGTGGTTGATGTATTGGTGCTGTTGCAGCATTGGGCCTACTTTTGAAGTTTTAAAAATGTTAAAGTAACGATTTCGAATTTAAAAGGATTTTCAAGTGATTTTTGAAAGTATACATTTTATTGAATTTTGGAATTGTTTCATTTTAAACAAATAAACGTCATAATTTTTATGTTACAAAAATTATGATTTTGTGAAATATAACCGAAATGTGTTTTTTGAAATAAGTAGTTGATTAATTTGTAAAATGGTTTAAATTGGGATTTTTGAATTATTATAAACAGTTTATATAAAAGATTTATGAAATTGATATTTATAAATTAAAATATTGGAATTATAAAACGAGTTTTATAAGTGTTAAAATGAAGCATAAATGGATTTCATAAGTGAATGAAATTTATAGATTTATAATTGTGAAGTTATAAAATGAATAGATTTTGTAAAATAAAAGATTTATATGTAATTAACTTATAAATTGGATTTTGGCATTTAAATGAGATATAAATAGAATTTGTTAATTAAGGGATTTGTTTTAGTTGAAGTTTTTATAAAATATATAAGTGTGAATTTATAAACATTTTTTATAAATCAGAAATCAATTGAATTTGATAAGTAAATATGAAAGCTTATTAAAGGAGATATATCCACGATTTTGGACGGTGGATAATCCTTTAATTAAATATGTGAAGTGTTGAATTTGGTAAACGATTTATATTCTCGATTTTAGACAGTGAATAATATATTAAAGAAATGTTTTAGGAAGTGATCTTTTAAATAGAATTAAAACGATTTGAAGTTGTTTTAAAATGTGTTAAGGATCGAAATCATAGATTTCAACATTCACTGTTGAAATAGACGTTTTCGAGAAATAAGGAAAAGATGGACTATTACACTGTTGTTATGGTAAATGATTTTCGAAATTAAATGTTTTTGTATAGTATTGGGATTTATATATCTATCGTATTTTCGAATCCTTAAGCTATTGATTTTGGGTTGTCGTAACGATGTTTTACGCAACATCCGTTTTGACCCAATTAAATGTGTTTAAAGAGAACGTTTTCCTAAAAGAATAAAATATATACTTAATTGTGATTTAAGTATATTGAATATTTTCTAAGTATTGAAAATAAATAGATTTTTGAATTACTTATTGTTAAATAAGTATTTGGAAATGTTTTCCAATGTAGAAATTGAAATGGTTTAGAGAATATATATTTTTAAAGATAAATTGAAGTGAATATTTGGCAAGTTATTTAATTTATGGAAGATTAATAAAAAGGGCTTAGTGATTGTTATGGTGCTAAATATTTGTTGGTTTGCTTTGATAGTTAAATAACCGACTATCAATATTTACCTTTAAATGGGTATTTGTTGTGATGTGCTTGAATTTGATTGCTACACTTATTTTTAAAATAAGCGCTCTTTATTCGGATTAGCCGGGAGAGGACTTCGTGTCATATAACCCATTCCGAATAATGATATGTCGTTATGGATTGTAACAGCCCGCAAATCCGCACCCCTTGAGTCAACACTATTCTACATCAATTAACTCACGCGGAACAGAAATACGAACCATCAGGGATTAATGAAGAAGAGATAGAAGAAGAAGAGACTAAACAATATCAAAATCTCACAGTCGCAGCGGAATAAAATATAATAGTAAATATTGATCTTTGCACAAAATGAAATCTATAATTGTTTTATACATCATATCATCAGAGTGTCTCATACAAACAATATTTACGAGTCAGACATTACCATACAATCATAGCAGCGGATGTATATATAAATACAGGTAATACGTCTCGGACTCCAGCTCCTCTCCAGCTCTACAGCATCCTGACCTAAACATATAATACTCGGTCTGACCCGAGCATTATAATGAAATAACACCCGAGTCAGTCTGGAATACCAGCTGATAATAATGCATCCAAATTGATCATTAAATTTCAAAAAAATCCTTTTGGAAACAAAAGCATCTCGTAAGACCACGCCACAAATAAACATGTCGGGTTTTTACCTTACGATAGCTAAAACACTTTTTATAGAAATCCTATGATATTATAATAGGGTCTACATACAAATACTTATAAAATAGCCGAAATTGTTACATCTATTAAATTCCAGCTGCTAGCCACAAAGTGGGTAATACAAACAAAACTCGTACAAGGCTCGTAGGGAGAATGGATTTCCAACAATGATTAGGCATTGGGGTACCACCTGTCACAGTACGGGGCCTAGATCACCGTACCGAGGACCATTCCCGATCCCCTGCAACACAAGGCCGGAACCATCCCTTACTGGACAGTTCCGAATAAGATCACCGCGCGGTTGGGATCAACAACCGCCCACTAAGATGAAATGAAAAGGGACATCTAGACAGGGATGACCTTACTCTCAAGTGGGGGCTACCCACGAAGCCTTGATGCATATCCCCTGATTTTCAGTCATTCCCATTTGATGAGGCTTAAGGCTAAGCGTTACCTTTCAAGAACGAGTCCCACTTAGAATTCTCAACGTCCACCTGACGATGTTCTGAAAGCATTCAATCCATACAAGTCCGTCCCGGGTTCGAACGGAACCGAAGGCACTACTCCTACTACATCCATTTTGGAAATATCCTCAGGATTAGCAGCGACTAGCCCTTGCACTTCACTGCTCCATCTTCGACTCCGAACATGTTTTTTTGCACGAAACGTACAAACCGGATCGAAGTGGGTTTCGAGAAATAAATCTTGATCCCGGTCTCTTCGAAACAATCAACGCATTTGTCTAATATTGATAGTCGGTGATTTAACTATCAATTTATATTCACAAACATCCATCACACAATAAATAATTTCCCACATTATCTATTTGCCTCAAATATCTTTACAAGATATATTTCCAAATTTTCAAAACTCGTTTGAAAACAATTTCCCAAAATTCTTCCTTTACCCGGTAAATCCTTTACCATTTATTCCCATTGGAAATAACCAAGTTCAAAAAATTTAGATTTAAAACTGTTAAACCATTTTATTCTAAAATATACTTTAAAATTTGTAAATTTACTTCTAGTTATTACTCAAAAATATAATTTCAAATATGTAAAATAAAACTATTTATTAAATAAGATATTTGTTAACTAAGCTTAAAAGTAGTGGTTTAAAGAATAAATACTAGTTTTCAAATAACTTAAATCATCCATTCTTTAAATAAATCCATTTATAAAATATAGTTACTAGTAAACCTCTTAAATAATCATACTATAGCTAAATTTATTTCTTATTTTTAAAGGAGAATTTCTTAAAAACACTTCCTTGAAACAAATTTTACTTAACCTTTAAAACCTGATTTTATTTACGAACTCGGTTTTTCCCAGGGAAACATTTTCATTCAAACAACCCAAAGAATCTTCCATATAGATTCCGCCCGATCTATTCCATCTCAAATTTATGTTAGTTATCATAAATTTATTTCTAAGCTTACAAATAAACTCCCTTTGAAGTTTAAGCACTTTTCCCATTTCCGGAATTTCAATTTGTTAAAGTACATATTTCAGATAGTTATATTTTAATTTCCAGCAATTTATACTTCCACAGTTATCAACTGATAAAATGTCCTCTTCGTTAATAATTCCAAATTTTACCAAATTTTTATTTTTATTGTTATCCAAACCAGATTCCAAATTTTATTCTTTTAAATTCTTATTTATCAATTTCCTTTATTTCTTTTAAAACCCAATTTATTCCACTTATAATTAAAATTCTGAGTTTATAATTTATCCAACAATATCACAGCACAATTAAATGTCAAATTTAT
Source organism: Allium cepa (assembly GCA_030765085.1). Taxonomy (NCBI): domain Eukaryota; kingdom Viridiplantae; phylum Streptophyta; class Magnoliopsida; order Asparagales; family Amaryllidaceae; genus Allium; species Allium cepa. The sequence continues at coordinate 463,487,594 of CM060931.1, read as the reverse complement.
CAATCACAACATATAAACAGACATCATCATCAATTATAAAAATAATTTCTACGTCGTGAGGAATCTAGTTCGATCCCTCCAACCTATTTTTCCCCTAAATCACAAATATTAGCACATCACGTATATAAATAACATTCCAGACTGATAACAACAATTATATTCAACCAATCACACAATATTTAAATATTAACTATTAGCTAGCATCCAGATGTGAGTGAGAATAACTCACCTTGAGTTTTCGGCGAGCGTTCAAATTTAAATTAAACCGAACGGTGTTCGATTTAACCTAAATTTTTACTTGCCCGGAATGATTCCCGAACTGTACCACTACGCAGTACTCTTCGCTGCGATCCCGGCGCTTCTTGTTTCGTTAAATTCTTATATCGTATGACCAAGATATTCAATTTTAAAGGTTGTAAATTAATTTATAAAACAATTCCTTTTTTTTAAATTTTGTTATACCAGAACAAGTAACAGTAACGTGTTATCCAAGTGAAGGCCGCATATCATCTTCCTCAACACGCACGTCCCAGGTATGAAATCGAACCCACCACACGCAGCTAAAATTTATCGCCACGACCCCCAATCGATGACCGGACTTCAATCCGGCGCTTCCAAAACGTGCGTCCAGGCTTGCTCCACCTACGGCCAGAGGTATGCTACACTCGGTCACCTCCTCCATCACGAAATCGAGCTCGAACTGAAACCCTATATCACCAAATCGAGGACAAACCAAAGCCCTAGAACGAAAACCCACCATTGGATCTCTAGGGCTCGACGAGCTCATCGACATTCCAGTTGGAAGTTTTTGAAATTATTGCGTGGATTGATCGATAATAAGAGGTGAACAAAGAAGCTTCTCAGCCATTAAAATGTGAATAAGCGGCGGCTGAAAAGATGAATGAGGTTTTCGGCCCTTATGTGTATATATATACACGCATATCCCCATTAGTTTAATATTAAATTAAATTTTAACGAACGTTCTCAAACGAACTCCAAATCCGACATGCCGCCAGGCATTCCTAAGGTTTTACCACTTTCCAAATACAATGGAACGTGTTTCGTAAGCTAATTCGATCATACATGCGAGTTACGGAATTAAACGATCAATTTAAAATTAAATCGGTTAAATCGATTTCCATGCGTTTCGAGCTGCCACGATCAAACGACAACTCCGATTGCTAAAAAAATTGAAATCCGATAATAACTAACTTTTACGGATCCTATGGAACTAATTTCGTCGAATTTCGAGACTGTGCCCCCGGAAGGCTATTTTAACTCGTCTATTAAATCGCGCGATTTTCAAAATTGTCAAAAACGCTTAAAATTTCACTTTTAAAATTTTAGTACCTTAATAATAAATCATATAAAATATATAATCACATTACAAATCATTCTGGCTCATTCCGGACCGAAAATCTGATTAATTGCATTTTAATAATATTAAATTCATTTTTAAAATAATATAAAATCCCAAATATTAACTTATCAACTTAAAAATTCATCTAAAATTCCCACCATACTATTTACACTCAAATAACTCAAAATAAATTTTTAAAACCATTCTTATCACTATTTACATCCAGATTTACCCTTTTATCTAAATCCCGAATATTTAATTATATTTTTCCATTATTCAAATTCAACCGGAATTACTATAATTAAAAATTATAGCTTATTTCATTGATTGAACCCGAATCCATCCATTACAAAATCAATTAAGAAGCCACATTAACATTTAAAACGAATTAAATGTTCAAATTCAATGGCTTAAAAATCCAGGATGTTACATTCCTCTCCCCTTACAAAAATTTCATCCTCGAAATTTGCTAAGGTAGAAGAATGTTCCAAACCCAATAGCAAAACCAACCTAGTGAAAATCTCAAATTCGCTTTGCCCAGATCCTTTAGTTTCAAATCGAAACTACTTATTCAATCCTATTCCAAAATCCTTTATTTTCAATTGTCATTTGAAATCGACTTGTCGCTAATGAAACAAATGCTCCTACACTCATTAACTTAACCCAAACTTCTTTAGTTAAAAGCTTATATACACTTCCCAAAATCCTTTAGCCCAAATCCAATCCCATTTTCTTTATTCATACTCAAAAGCTTTTGTTTCAACATTATTTCAAAAATAACTTCCCAAATTCATTAAATTTTTCCAAAATCCTAAAAAATTTCTAACTCCCAAAATTTCCAAATTTTTTTGGCAGAGTCTCCCTTGTACGGAGGAGCTTTCGTGATATCGCGATACAAATAAATGTATATACATCGACCCACACGGTCGGAAACCAAAATATATCACAATATATATATCATTTTCCAATTATATTTGCGTAGGCGTACCTTTTTAGCAAATTTTAATAGCAAGCGGCTAATATAACGCACATACGCACTCCAACTCTATCGAACGCCTTCCGTAGCTGTACTAAACTCAACAAACTCATCAGTTTCCAAAGATATGAACATTTTAATCAACATTTCCAATATAAATGTAAGCCAAACATATCCATTTCATAATCCAATCAAACATTTGCATGATTTCATAAGTAAATCATATTTCATAGCATGAACAAAGTTTCTTTTCTAATTCCAAGCTCCATTTTATTTCACACAAATGAGTTACATACAAGTTTACCATTCTCAATTCATAATTACTACCACCAATTCATATTCACTTCAATATTATGAATATATGCCTTTAATTCACTTATCTTTCTTTTTAATTAACCTGCATTTACATACCAACCCACTAAATAGATTCCAATCCATTACTATTATTCAAATATCATTTTCATTTACTTCCTTTAATTCATTCACTTAAGTTTAATGACTAATTTCCATGCAGGTTGTGGTTATTCAAACAAATAACCAATTCTTAAACTTATAACCATTCACATTAATCCCAACTTATATTCATATTAAATTTATTAAATTTCGCATGGTTCACAATCCAAGCATTCTCATTCCATTGCAATTTTTAACTCAATTTCTTATTTTCACTTTAAGATCATCATTTAAGTTTAAATTAATGACATCCCATTCTATATTATTTACAGCCCAAACATTCTTGCTTTATCACAATTATGGAATTAAATTTCAAATCTTATATTTCCAGTTCATTATCCATATAGGTTTATATTAATATCATTCAAATTCTGGTTTATATACAACTCATACATTCTTATTTCCTCAAAATAGTTAATTTAGAATTCATTTACTTGCATTCCAATTTTATTATCTAAACAAATTTCATTTAAAACTATTTGATAAGCTTAACCATAACCATCTCACTGTATTCTTGAATGATTTTAATTCCATAATATCTCAATTTAATTCTTTTCCAATTCTAATTCAAGTTCAACCAAATTTAGTTAGCCATCTTGAATTTATACCATTTCCTTTACTATCTTAAATAAGAATTAAATTCCATTCATTTCTATTTATAACACAATTGAATCTTGTTTTTAATTAAATCCAAATCCATCTCAATTCCATCGATTGAAGTGAAATCCAATTCAATTTAATTTTAATTCTCCATATACAAGTTCAAACCTTATTTACCGACTTCAGTTCATTCACATCTTTTATCTCTCACTTTACCTTATCTCAATTCACATTTCATTTGAGATTAAGTTTGAATCCACCATACCATTTCAACTCTTTCCAATATGAATTTCATTTCCATTTCTATTCATAAGTTTCCCAACTCATTTTTTTAAAACTCCATATCACCATCTTAGTCGCTTCCATTTCATAATTGCAATTTCAAATTATAGAATAGCTTAAGGATATAAGTGTTCATTATATAATTATAACTCACAACTATAACCATGTTACATTCAACTTACATTCAATTCAATCATTAAATTTTAATTCAATTTTCATTCCCACTTTAATTTAACTTACCTTAAATTAAATTCAAATATATTTTATTTACCTTCATATGCTCAAATTAAATTCACATTCCAGGATAAAATTTCATTTCCCTTCCTTATTAATATCAACCCCTGTTCTTATTTTAACCAACTTCAAGTTCAATAGTTGGTTCTCTTCATCTTTCACATTTTAAATGGAATTTCTAAAATTTCAATTTAATCCAAATCTATTTAATTCTAAACCCAATTTATTTAACTTATCCCAAGTTAAATTCAAATTTCCTATTCCCTTCAATATATTTTATTCACTTCCATTTACTCAAGTTAAATTTTAATTCCAAGATTAAAACTTACATTTCCTTCTTATTAGCATCAACTTTACCAAAATAAGTTCATTAGTTGATGCATTTTACCGTTACACACCATTTAAATAGAATGTTCCAGAATTCAACTACCCGGTTTTATTCCAAAACCATTTTGAAATAATAATCAATTCATACCCATTTGGTATATCAATCAAATCTCTAGATTTTCCAAAACAACTTGTTTATACCAAACAAATTTCCTCCCTTGAAATTTCCAAAACAACTGGCATACCCAACAAATCCAAACAATAACATAACCAACCATTTTGGTAGCAGTACATCACTTTAGAAACTCGAAAATGAATTCTAATGATGTGGCCAGCATCATCAGGATTATTTTCCAGCGACTGAAGTGAGTTCAATGCTTCTTACTTTCCCAAATTCATTTCAAAACAGTTTCCATTCAAAAATACTTCCCAAATCAACATTCCATTATTGCCTTTGAACACTTGGGAAAACTATTACCAAACATTTCCAAGATTTTAAATTTCCAAACCTTATTTTCCTTACATTTAAAATCCTTTTCAAAATCCCCGGGATTTAAATTCTGGTTCAATTCAAATTTAGTCATTCTTCTTTTGCATAATTTACTTATAGAATCTATTTGATTATAACCAGTTCAAATTTTAGATCAGATTTTAGATTCTTATTTGATTATAGTATTAACAACCAATCATCCAAATATATATAATAAGTTCAGAAAATTATTTCTTTTATATCAAAATAAAAATTTGGGTAAAATTATTTCATTTACCTACTTTAAAAACAATACCATGTTGGTTTGTCTTATTTAAGAGTTTAGAAACCCCTAACGATACAGTTGTACTTCCTGCACCGACCAGAATTCATAAACACTCAACCGATAAGTCAACACTGTATAAAAACAAATTTTATATTCACTAACAAGTACGCTATCATATCTAGTATTACACTCAACTCATTATAGAGTACTACTGACTCTGTTTAATGAGTAATTTCCCCCACCAAAGCCTAGGTTGTCGCCAACCTAAGCTCTGATACCAAGTGTAACAGCCCGCAAATCCACACCCCTTGAGTCAACACTATTCTACATCAATTAACTCAAGCGGAACAGAAATACGAACCATTAGGGATTTAAGAAGAAGAGATAGAAGAAGAAGAGACTAAACAATATCAGAATCTCACAGTCGCAGCGGAATAAAATATAATAGTTAGATCTTTACACAAAATGAAATCTATAACTGTTTTATACATCATATCATCAGAGTGTCTCAAGCAAACAATATTTACCAGTCAGACATTACCATACAATCATAGCAGCGGATGTATATATATAAATACAGGTAATACGTCTCGGACTACAGCTCCTCTCCAGCTCCACAGCATCCTGACCAGAACATATAGTACTCGGTCTGACCCGAGCATCATAATGAAATAACACCCGAGTCAGTCTGGAATACCAGCTGATAATAATGCATCCAAATTGATTATTAAAGTTTTAAAAAATTCCTTTTGGAAACGAAAGCATCTCGTAAGACCACGCCACAAATAAACATGTCGGGTTTTTACCTTACGATAGCTAAAACACTTTTTATAGAAATCCTCTGGTATTATAATAGGGTCTATATACAAATACTTATAAAATAGCCGAAATTGTTATATCTATTAAATTCCAGCTACTAGCCACAAAGTGTGTAATACAAACAAAACTCGTATAAGGCTCGTCGGGAGAATGGATTTCCAACAATGACTAGGCACTGGGGTACCACCTGTCACAGTACGGGACCTAGATCACCGTACCGAGGACCACTACCGATCCCCTACAACACAAGGCCGGACCCATCCCTTACTGGACAGTTTCGAATAAGATCACCCCGCGGTTATCAGCAACCGCCCACTAAGCCGAAATGAAAAGGGACATCTAGACAGGGATGACCTTACTCTCAAGTGGGGGCTACCCACGAAGCCTTGCTGCATATCCCCTGATTTTCAGTCATTCCCATTTGATGAGGCTTGAGGCTAAGCGTTACCTTTCAAGAACGAGTCCCACTTTGAATGCTCATCGTCCACCCGACGATGTTTTGAAAGCATTCAATCTATACAAGTCCGTCCCGGGTTCGAACGGAACCGAAGGCACTACTACTACATCCATTTTGGAAATATCCTCAGGATTAGTAGCGACTAGCCCTTGCACTTCACTGCTCCATCTTCGACTGCGAACACGTTTTTCGCATGAAACGTACAAACTGGATCGAAGTGGGTTTCGAGAAATAAATCTCGATCCCGGTCTCTTCGAAACGATCAACGCATTTGTCCAATATTAATAGTCGATGATTTAACTATCAATTTTTATTCACAAACATCCATCACACAATAAATAATTTCCTACATTATCTATTTGCCTCAAATATCTTTACAAGATATATTTCCAAATTTTCAAAACTCGTTTGAAAACAATTTCCCAAAATTCTTCCTTTACCCGGTAAATCCTTTCCCATTTATTCCCATTGGAAATAACCAAGTTCAAAACAATTTAGATTTAAAACTGTTAAACCATTTTATTCTGAAATATACTTTAAAATTTATAGATTTACTTCTAGTTATTACTCAAAAATATAATTTCAAATATGTAAAATAAAACTATTTATTAAATAAGATATTTGTTAACTAAACTTAAAAGTAGTGGTTTAAAGAATAAATACTAGTTTTCAAATAACTTAAATCATCCATTCTTTAAATAAATCCGTTTATAAAATATAATTACTAGTAAACCTCTTAAATAATCATACTATAGCTAAATTTAATTCTTATTTTTAAAGGAGAATTTCTTAAAAACACTTCCTTGAAACAAATTTTACTTAACCTTTAAAACCTGATTTTGTTCACGAACTCGGTTTTTCCCAGGGAAACATTTTCATTCAAACATCCCAAAGAATCTTCCATATTGATTCCGCCCGATCTATTCAAACTCAAATTTATGTTAGTTATCGTAAATTTATTTCCAAGCTTACAAATAAACTCCCTTTGAAGTTTAAGCACATTTCCCATTTTCGGAATTTCAATTTGTTAAAGTATGTATTTCAGATAGTTATGTTTTAATTTCCAGCAATTTATACTTCCACGGTTATCAACTGATAAAATGTCCTCTTCGTTAATAATTTCAAATTTTACCAAATTTTTATTTTTATTGTTATCCAAACCAGATTCCAAATTTTATTCTTTTAAATTCTTATTTATCAATTTCCTTTATTTCTTTTAAAACCCAATTTATTCTACTTATATTTAAAATTCTGAGTTTATAATTTATCCTACAATATCACAGCACAATTAAATTTCAAATTTATCAATCACAACATATAAACAGACATCATCATCAATTATAAAAATAATTACTACATCGTGAGGAATCCAGTTGGATCCCTCCAACCTGTTTTTCCCCTGCATCACAAATATTAGCACATCACGTATATAAATATCAATCCAGACTGATAACAACAATTATATTCAACCAATCACACAGATTTTTAAATATTAACTATTAGCTAGCATCCAGATGTGAGTGAGAATAACTCACCTTGAGTTTTCGGCGAGCGTTCAAATTTAAATTAAACCGAACGGTGTTCTATTTAACCTAAATTTTTACTTGCTCGGTATGATTCCCGAACTCTACCACTGCGCAGTACTCTTCGCTGCGATCCCGGTGCTTCTTGTTTCGTTAAATTCTGATATCGTATGACCAAGATATTCAGTTTTAAAGGTTGTAAATTAATTTATAAAACAATTTTTTTTAAAAAATTTGTTATACCAGAACAAGTAACAGTAATGTGTTATCCAAGCGAAGGCCGCATATCATCTTCCTCAGCACGCACGTCCCAAGTATGAAATCGAACCCACCACATGCAGCTAAAATCGAACGCCACGCCCCCCAATCGATGACCGGACTTCAATCAGGCGCTTCCAAACGTGCGTCCAAGCTTGCTCCACCTACGGCCAGAGGTGTGCTACACTAGGTCACCTCCTCCATCATGAAATCGAGCTCGAACTGAAACCCTATATCACCAAATCGAGGACAAACCAAAGCCCTAGAACGAAAACCCGCCATTGGATCTCTAGGGCTCGACGAGCTAATCAACATTCCAGTTGGAAGTTTTTGAAATTATTGCGTGGTTTGATCGATAATAAGAGGTGAACGAAGAAGCTTCTCAGCCATTAAAACGTGAATAAGCGGCGGCTGAAAAGATGAATGAGGGTTTTGGCCCTTATGTGTATATATACACACACACGCATATGCCCATTAATTTAATATTAAATTAAATTTTAACGAACGTTCTCAAACGAACTACAAATCTGGCATGCCGCCAGGCATTCCTAAGGTTTTTCCATGTTCCGAACACAATGAAATGTGTTTCGTAAGCTAATTCGATCATACGTGCGAGTTACGGAATTAAACGATCAATTTAAAATTAAATCGGTTAAATCGATTTCCATGCGTTTCGAGCTGCCACGATCAAACGACAACTCCGATTGCTACGAAAATTGAAATACGATAATAACTAACTATTACGGATCCAATGGAACTAGTTTCGTTGAATTCTGAGACTGTGCCCCCGAAAGGCTATTTTAACTCGTCTATTAAATCGAGCGATTTTCAAAATTGTCAAAAACGCTTTAAATTTCACTTTTAAAATTTTAGTACCTTAATAATAAATCATATAAAATATATAATCACATTACAAATTATTCTGGCTCATTCCGGACCCAAAATCTGATTAATTGCATTTTAATAATATTAAATTCATTTTTAAATTAGTATAAAATCCCAAATATTAACTTATCACTTAAAAATTCATCTAAAATTCCCACCATACTATTTACACTCAAATAACTCAAAATAAATTTTTAAAACCATTCTTATCACAATTTACATCCAGATTTACCCTTTTATCTAAATCCCGAATATTTAATTATATTTTTCCATTATTCAAATTCAACCAGAATTACTATAATTAAAAATTATAGCTTATTTCATTGATTGAACCCGAATCCATCCATTACAAAATCAATTAAGAATCCACATTAACATTTAAAACGAATTAAATTTTCAAATTCAATGGCTTAAAAATCCGGTATGTTACATGGATAGCATTTGAAAACCGGTGTTGAAGACCGGGTATTTGTGAAAACGTTAGGATAACCTATCGATTGTCTCTGCACCAATAACTACGGTATGGATATTTCCTTTGTGATGGGAAATTCGATCTGGATTGTGAATACCCAGATCGCAAGGGCTTCTTTGAAAGTGCCTTCGGTTCTTTTCGAACCCAGAACAGACTTTTATGGATTGTATGTCTGACATTACATTTTGAGATATAAATCAGGTTTCTTTCAAATACATTTCTGTTGGTAGCGGAGAATTTATTCTCTTAGCTTAACACCCTTTTCTGAGACGTACGAGCTCAGAGGTTATGTAGTTGATGGTTATCAGTGATATACTCCTAATTTGGTAATGTGGCATGCTGAGTGCTGCTGATCATTTTTTGACCAAAGCGTGGCTTTATGAAAAGCGTGGCTTTATGAAAAGCGTAGCTTCGCAGACGAGACTTGCTTGTCTAAATGAAATGTGATGAGGGTTCTCGCTTTGTGGTTAGGTGGCGAACGGGAGACTCTTACCCCTACACGTCCTCTTTACGGGGTTGGTTAGGCGTAACCCATGACAGTCGAAAGGCTGGCCGTAAAAGCAAGTTTCGGGTACCAGTGTAAGCCACGATGGGTCTGGGATGGTTGCAAAGCCTACCGGTCGCCGCTGTTTATCAATCGTTACATCTGGTATCGAAGCAAATGGTTAAGCGACAACCTTGGCTCTGTTGGGAATTACTCATTAGAGATAGAGTCAGTAGTACTCTAGAATGAGTGTGAGTGTAATAATAGATATGAGCGCGTATTTGTTAGTGAATATAAATTTGTTTTGTATTGTGTTGACTTATCGGTTGATTGTTTATAGATTCTGGTCGGTGCAGTCTAGCTAACTGTATCGATAGGAGTTTCTAAACTCTAAAACGAGATAAATCGACATAATATCATTTTGAATTGGGCAAATGAAATAATTTTACCTCGATTATATTTTACATATAAAGGAAATAATTTTTCAAAAATTATTAAAGTGTATGTAAATTGATTGTTTGGTTGTTGAAAATGTAAGAATATATATAAGTTAATTAAAAGAATAAATTGTATAAGCAAATGAATTACTAAGTATGGAGTTATAATTAATGTGATTTACAATTGTGAAATAATCTTATATATAAGAAGAGAAACTAAATGAATATATTTATAAATATGAGTTGTAAATAAAAATGAATTTGAACTATAAATTGAAAATGTTGAATCCTGTTTATTTTGGAAATTATTTTCCAAAATAAAAAGTTAAATAGTGAAATTATACAAGAAAAAGATTTATAAATATGATTTATGAATAAAAGGAAATTTTTTTGAAAGAATATTAAGCACTGAATTCACTACTGTTACTAGAAAATTTAAGTTAAGTGAAACCAAGTGATGTTTATAAAATGAAATATAACTTAAGTAATGTTGAATGAAGATGATTTTGGTATCGAAGTAAATTAATAAAGTGAAGTGATGAATATGAACTTGAGTTATATAAATAAAATTCAACCTTATTTGTTAAATGAATTAGCAATTGAATTGAACTAATGAATTGAATGTTAATCAATCTAATGTAAATGAATTGATATAGAATAATGAATGTAAGTGTTAATTCCTTAGAAGCTAATGAAGTTGAAAAAATTGAATAATTGAATGGAAGTCAATTTAATGTCAACCAATTGGAATTAAAAGTGTTAAACCAAATTGAATGTGAATTTAATAATTTGGTTATGTTGGTTATGATTTGGTTGTTATATGATTGTTAGTTGATTGTATATAATTCATTAAGTGTTAATGAAATTGAATTGTTAAATGGAAAGCTATGTAATTTGAATTTGAATTTGAATTGAAAGTGAACTAATGTGAATTGGTTGTAAGCAATTAAAATTTGTATCGAAACCTTATAATTTGCATATGGGAATTATTTTGATTGCATTGCTTATGAAAACTATATGTTTTCTATTGAAAATTAGTGAAATGTAAATGAATTTCCTATATATGTCGCTTACATGTTTAAATTGAGTAAGTACAGGTACCGGGGATGTAGTTGGCTGGATTTGGTCATGCTAAAATGCTAATAAATAACTGCTTTGATTAAAAATGCTAAAAAGTACGCCTACGCAATAAAAATAGGAAATATGAACTGTTTTTCTGTTTTCCGACCGTGTGGGTCGATGTATATATATTGATATCTATTGTGGTATTGCAAAAGCTCCTCCGTACAAGGGAGACTCTGCCAAAATTTTCCGTAAATTTTGGGTGTTAGAAGTTTTTTTAAAATTTTTGTTAACGAAAAGTCAATTTCTAAATTGAAATGAAAATGTAGGAATTGAACTAGAAAAGTGTAACCATTGGATTTTGGAAAAGTTAAGAAATTAAAATGAATCTGAAATCAAGTTGGAACGGTTTGTTTTTGAAAAAAAAAGTTAATGGATTTTGTAACTTTTTCTTACTTGGCAATTTCGAGGACGAAATTCTTTTAAGGGGGAAGTTTGTAACGACCCAGAATTTCTGTCATTTGAAATTCGTATATTTAATTGATATTAAATATTAATAAGTAAAATTTGTAAGTCGAATAAATTTTATTTCGAATATCTAGTTTTGATTGGATAATTAAATCGATAATTTAATATTTGAAATTATAGAAATAATTAGAAATTGGATTTAATGTGATTAAAATTGATTTGTAAAGTTGTATTAAATCATATTGGAGTTAGAATGATGTTATAGAACTTTTAAAATTGAATTAATAGTTAATTTATGGAAATTGAATATTTTAGTATTTAATTAACGAGTAAAAATAGTCATTTTTCAAACAGTCTCCGATTTCGGCGAAACCAGTTTCATCGGATCCATAATGTTAAATTATTGTATGATTTCAAATTTCGTGTCAATCGGATTTACGGCGCTCCGGGGCAAGCTAAAACGCACTGAAATCTGTTTGAGTGAATTTTTAAATTTAAATTGTCGATTCAAAAACCTATCTTTCAAATACTTTCGAATTGGCTCCCGATATTTATTCCATTGCATTCGGAATAGGGGTAAAACATTATAAACGCCAGGCGGCACGCTTCGTTTGGAGTTCGGGAAAAATTCGGGTGAATAGTGTCGCGTAATTTTTCTATAAAAGGACGTCACAATTTCATTTTTACACTCACAACCCTAGCTAGGTTTCACGGCCGCCATTTATTTCAAAGGCCGAAATTGTTCCATTCTTCTTCCTTTAATCTCTTGCAATCCATCCACTTATAGCAAAAATCTTCAACTAGCAAATGATAGAGCTTCGCAATACCTTTCAATCCATACGACGATGATTACCGATGGAGCATCGCAGGGGCCAGATTTTGGCCGAGTACGCAGCGCGTTTGCACGCGTTTTGATGTGCAAGGGGGTGGCCAAGCCTGGCCAAATTTCAGCCGATGGTAGCTTGCTTAGGGGGCTTCGACTCGGCGGTGTTTGATCGTGTTCGAGTTCATCGTGGTGGCCACGACCATTGGGGTTTTACGACGGCAGATGGGTTCTCGCGTGCGTGTTTTACTGAAGGGAAGAAGAGGATGGATTTCGCGGCCCTGATTTAATCAAGCTTGAACGAACGGCCCAGATGCAGCGAGGTTAAAAAATAATAAAAGAAATAGTAAATATTAATTGTATTTAAATCCGTTCAATCTTTAAAACGCTATAACTTTTTGACACGAGGTCCGTTTCGCACGAAACGAGTTGCGTCGGGTTCGTATTCGCGAATACTACGGGATGGAGGAGGATTGGAATCGACTGGAGCTAGTGTAAACTTTGGTTAAAATTAAACGCACGTTTAATTTTATTCAAAATGAAAACACTGCAACTGTTATTGGAAGTAAGGTGAGAACATCTCACTCAATTGAATTGTGTTTCGATTTAAAATTTTAAATAGTTAAATTTTAAATTGCTTGATTATGTGATTGAATGATGTTTGTTATCTGTTGTATTGAAATAGACCCTATGCGCCACATATTAAGCGGATGTTATTTATTAAACACATATACCGCGATATTCCACCTTGAAGTAAAATTGGTATTACATATGTACTTGGATTTGATTTTCCCACATTATATAGTGGATGAGACCCTATTGCGCCACATAATAGCGGATAATATTTTATATAAACCCATGTACCGCGATATTCCATCTTGAAACGGTATTGGTATTGTGCTAACATCTGTGGATGCAGGGAAACAGGTTGGAGGGATCCAACTGAATTTCTCAACAGTATTGATTTATTTACAGATATTTACGATATATTCTGTTATCATATTGATATATAATGTTTGGATGCCGTGGTTGATGTATTGGTGCTGTTGCAGCATTGGCCTATTTTTGGAGTTTTAAAAATGTTAAAGTAACGATTTCGAATTTAAAAGGATTTTCAAGTGATTTTTGAAAGTATACATTTTATTGAATTTTGGAATTGATTCATTTAAAGTAAATAAACGTTATAATTTTTATGTTATAAAAATTATGATTTCTGTGAAATATAACCGAAATGTGATTTTTGAAATAAGTAGTTGATTAATTTGTAAAATGTTTTAAATTGGGATTTTTGAATTATTATAAACAGTTTATATAAAAGATTTATAAAATTGATATTTATAAATTAAAATATTGGAATTACTAAACGAGTTTTATAAGTGTTAAAATGAAGTATAAATGGATTTCATAAGTGAATGAAATTTATAGATTTATAAATTGTGAAGTTATAAAATGAATAGATTTTGTAAAATAAAAGATTTATAAGTAATTAACTTATAAATTGGATTTTGGCATTTAAATGAGATATAAATAGAATTTTTTAATTAAGGGTTTTTTTTAGTTGAAGTTTTTATAAAATATATAAATGTGAATTTGTAAACATTGTTTTATAAATCCGAAATCAATTGAATTTGATAAGTAAATATGAAAGCTTGTTAAAGGAGATACATCCATGATTTTGGACGGTGGATAATGCTTTAATTAAATATGTAGAAGTGTTGAATTTGGTAAACGATTTATATTCATGATTTTGGACAGTGAATAATATATTAAAGAAATGTTTTAGGAAGTGATCTTTTAAATAGAACTAAAATGATTTGAAGTTGTTTTAAAATGTGTTAAGGATTGAAATCATAGATTTCAACATTCATTGTTGAAATAGACTTTTTCGAGAAATAAGGAAAAGATGGACTGTAACATTGTTGTTATGGTAAATGATTTTCGAAAGAAAATGTTTTTGTATAGTATTGGGATTTATATATCTATCGTATTTTCAAATCCCTAGGCTATTGATTTTGGGTTGTCGTAACGATGTTTTATGCAACATTCGTTTTGACCCAAATAAATGTGTTTAAAGAGAACGTTTTCCTAAAAGAATAAAATATGTACTTAATTGTGATTTTAGTATATTGAATATTTTCTAAGTATTGAAAATAAATAGATTTGTGAATAACTTATTGTTAAATAAGTTTTTGGAAATGTTTTCCAATATAGAAATTGAAATGGTTTAGAGAATATATATTTTTAAAGATAAATTGAAGTGAATATTTGGCAAGTTATTTAATTTATGGAAGATTAATAAAAAGGGCCTAGTGATTGTTATGGTGCCGAATATTTGTTGGTTTGCTTTGATAGTTAAATAACCGACTATCAATATTTACCTTTAAATGGGTATTTGTTGTGATTTGATTGAATTTGAATGCTACACTTATTTTTAAAATAAGCGCTCGTTATTCGAATTAGCAAGGAGAGGACTTCGTGTCATATAACCCATTCCGAATAATGATATGTCGTTATTGATAGCATTTGAAGACCGGTGTTGAAGACCGGGTATTTGTGAAAACGATAGGATAACCTATCGATTGTCTCTGCACCAATAGCTTCGGTATAGAGATTTCCTTTGTGATGGGAAGTTCGATCGGGATTGTGAATACCCAGATTGCAAGGGCTTCTTTGGAAGTGCCTTCGGTTCTGTTTGAACCCAGAACAGACTTGTATGGATTGTATGTCTGACATTACATTTTGAGATATAAAGCAGATTTCTTTCAAATACATTTCTGTTGGTGGCGGAGAATTTATTCTCTTAGCTTAACACCCTTTTCTGAGACGTACGAGCTCAGAGGTTATGTAGTTGATGGTTATCAGTGATATACTCCCAATTTGGTAATGTGGCATGCTGAGTGCTGCTGATCATTTGTTGATCAAAGCGTGGCTTTATGAAAAGCTTAGCTTTGTGGACGAGACTTCGTCGAACCTCACAACTCGGTTATGGTCAAAACAAGAATCGTAGCAGCAAGGTTATTTGTGGGTAGCGCCCTCTGAAGGTATGTCATTTCCTTCTAGATTATAAGTGGTATCATGATATGGAGCCCAGATACTTACTTCGTGGTTGCTGCAAACTTATTACTTCGTGGTTGTTGGTTGAGAGGATCCTCGGATAAAGGTCGCAAACGACTGGGGGATGGCATGCTCGTGTCAGTAGTTACCTATTACAGAAGTAACCCGAGCTTGTCTAGCAGATATCCGGTTATGATCCGGGGACGTCCCTATAGAGGCGTTACATTTTATTCGGGAAGTTCCTTTGCCCGACCATTTGTTGGAAATCCAAAGAAACAATACGAGTCCTGTACGGTTTTAGTTGTAGAACCTGCCATTTAATATGGTAGCTATAGTAGGCATACTATAATGGTACCTATGCTGGCTAAGATTAATATTGTACTTTCGAAATGTTTTCCGGCACTTTGTACTTATAGTAATAATATCAAAGAAATTTGTGTATCAAGCATGGTTGACAATCATAAGGAGAAATCTCCTCCAATTCTGCGTTTGCATTGTGTGTGTGGCAGGAGGCCTTATGGTAGTTACATTTTCTAAAAGCATTATGGATCTATTTTAAAATATTTTCTTTGTTTATTTTTAAAGATAAACTGTTTTAAGTTCTCACACCAGTCCCATGATTGACCTGGAGTTTATTGTTCCCTTCCTCAACTCTAGGTGCCCACCAATTTCCACACGGGCAGTCTAGAGTCAGGTTATCAGGTCATTCTGGAATTCAGGAGGTGCTGTGGAGATCTGGAGGCAAGATGGATGGCTTGGAGTATCAACTAGTATATAATATTTCTTTTCCGTTGTTTGTTGTTGTAAACTCTGATAATGTAATGTGATGTAATGTAATAACCGATATAGTTCTTTGTTTTAAAGATATTCGTTTATCTATTATTATATGTTGTTCCGCTGCGATTGTGAGATTCTGATATTGTTTCTGTTGCTTTTCTTCCTTTCTTCTTCTTTAACCCTAACGATTCGGTTTTTCGGCATTTGATTGCTCGGTAGTAGATACAGTGGACGTATTAATGTCGACTTTCGTGAGTCCAAAATTTCAATTGTTACACTAATTTCCAGCATCAATTAATTTGAGGAATTCTTTATTTATTTTTCTATTTTCTCAAGATCTGATTTTATTCTCATTCCCACTTTATTGTGTTCCTCGTTTATTTTATTTATTTGAACCCTGTTTTGAATTTTAAGCAATTTCTTTAATTCTTTTTCTCATTTTCTTTAGAATTTGTTATTTATTTTTATTGTATATTACTTTGTTTCGGTTTTCAAAGTAAAATTTTTGATTTTATTTTTGATTTAATTGAATTAAAGAAAAGAGAAATTTGAAGAGTTTTGGACCTTTAATATGCCTTGCCTTTTCACCCTCACTTTGCCTATTCAATGCTAAATAACACTTCCATTCAATTGCTGATCATATCTCCTTTCCTTCAGCCGATCTCTCTCATATTTTTCACATTCAAAATGTTTCTCAAACCAAAAAGCATGGCCTCCATCTCCTGAAGAAAACTTTGGTAAACATTTTCACTTTTTTCTACTCTTTTCTGCCTTGTTTTTGTATGAATTCTTGCATTGCTTCAACCAATATAGCTCAGCCCTTGCTCCTCTATCACCATAGTCGCCTCCACCACTACCATAACCATCTGCCACCTCCTCTAGCCCACTGCCCAACCATGGCCATGCATCACTTGATGGCCAAACTCCACCAAAAATTGTTTTATTCCTTTGAAACACTTCATGGCCAATCACCTTCATGAATTCACCACTCCACCACATCACCTTGGCCGACCTTTGCATCATCACCACCAGCCACTTGCTGACTCAACTACCTCTGCCACACCTGTACTTGATCCTCCAGACCTGGTCGTGCTTGTACATGCCTTGGTCGAGACTTGATTGAATAGAAAAATCCACTTTTATTTGCCTCGTGTTGAAAATTCATGCATATATCCTTCTACTCCTTCATATTCATGTATGGCCGACCTATATGAATCCAAACCTGATCCAAATTCACCCCATAGCTGTCTATTCTAACATATGGCTGAAGCATAGGGTTGTTGAACGCAAGTGCAAGAGTTTTGGCTATATGGTGTGCATGTATTTCTAGTTTGTTTAACAAAATTTTGGTTTGAAAATTCATGTTGTATATTTTGTTTTGTTTGCTATGTGACAAGACAAATAACTTTGGCTCTCCCATATTCGAATCATAGCCGTGCTTTCATGCCTTTTTGGATCTCTGTTGTGTGTCTGTATTTGCTATTTCCATCTTGTAGAGGTGAGTATTTCTCACCGGATATTCCGTACTTATATAAGTAGTAAATTGACATCCTGTGAATCTGTAGTTCATATTATTATGTTATAACTGCAAGTGGTATTATTTATGTGATGAACACCCTGTTTATACACCTATCATATCATCTGTTACTGTTATATAATGTTATTCAGTTTATTTATATCAGTTTATCACACGGCAAGTTTCCTGTAGAATAGAATCACTATGGGTTGAAATGATACATACCCGAACGGACTTTAGAATAGGGAAAAATCGTTATGGGCTGAAATGATAGGCCTGAACGATTTTTATATATTTCATTTAACTTGGGATTGCGGGTTTGAAATGATAGAACCTGAAATTTTCCTTTGTAAATTTCGGATTAAAATGATATATCATCCGCATCATTTGGCTAGGTTAGAAAATTATATACAGACCCGTGGTTAATATATTTTTCCAAAATTTTTGAAAATGTTACAAAATTTAAATATTATGATATTTTGTTTTAAATTTAAATTTGAAAATGATTATTACAAAATATTAGTGATTTTCTATAAGTTAAATAAGTGGAATAAATAAATGGTAAAGTAGGATTTGAAATATAAGTAAATTTTGGAATTTATGATTTTGTTATAAATGAAGTTTAAGTCAGTAAGAAAATATGATAATTTGACTTAAATTTAAGTTTAATTTATGATTTTATAAAGTGTTATTGATTTTTCTATAAATTAAAAATAGTTAAATAAATAAATGTTTAAAAGTTGAAATTTGAAGTATAACTTAAGTTGGAAAATGTGAAAGTGTTTAAAAAAAAAGTTAAGTTAAGAAAATAAAATGGAATTTAAATAAAATTATGAAATGGTAAACTTAATTAAAATGTTAAGTAAATGAAATGTTATAAAAATTTACGTTTATTTTATAAGTGAATTATTAAAGATTTGGTAATTACTTGTGAAAATTTCACTTTGTAAAATCATAAATTAAGGGATATTTAAATTATTGTTTTAAAGTGAGAAAATACGATTTTTTTTATATGTTAAAATTGATTTAAGTAAATTTTAATTGTTTATGAAATTGTAGTGAAAGTTTGGAATTTAAATTGGCAGCATTCCTGAAATGCTATCATTTCTAAAGTTAAAGATATTGCAGCATTTTTTAAATGCCGTAATTGATATAAATGAACCAAGAGGCTAAAATAAACTAAGGCCTATTACAGCACTTTGTAAGTGCTGTAGTTGCTGAATTTAACTAAAGTTTTATTTGAAATCTAAAACCTATTACAGCATTTTTAAATGCTGTCTTTTGCTAATTGAATTGTTTTTAAACATAACTCTCCGTAGCATTTTCTAAGTGCTACGAAAGTTGAATTTTTAACGTTTTAATAAATTTAAGTGAACAGATGAATTCTGAAAATGGTAAAATTTTGAGAATTGAATATTTGATTATTAAATATAATAACTTCATTTTTAAATGATTTAAGTGGAATACTTTGATTTGAAATATTTTGATATTTTTAAACGTGATTTGATATGGTATTTAAATAAAATAAAATGAATGTGGCTTTCGAAAAATATGATATTTTGATATTTTGAAATGGATTTGAAATGATATGGAATTATTAAATGATATTTGATTTCGAAGTATAAAATACCATTATGGGATTTTAGCCACGGGATGTATTTAAATTTATGGTTTAACTGATCCTTAGAGGATGGGCGATCCCAAGCATCCTTTAAGTTATTGTGCATTACTACTACAGTTCACTTGAGTCGGTTTATACTATATTAGTATATATGTCCTGACTCGAGTGTTTTGTGTTTTACTTTACGCTCGGGTCAGCCTGAGTATTTACAACTTAGCTTTGGATTTCCTTTTCTGGAGCAAGGAATCGCTGGAGATTTTGCTTGTCTAGTTATTTATTCCCTTTCAATTTCAGTTGTTCTATTTCAGCTCTGGTATTTATAAACTTCTATGTATTTGAGTTTTCTATTGTATATGTTTTCAGACCGATGTTATGTATTATGTTTTGAGAGTTTGTTATAGTAGCTTCATGAACTACTATGGTATTTTAATTTCCGCTGCGAGTTATTCTGATATTTCTGTATCTGTGATTCTGTGATTGTATTTCATTTGCTCCAAATTTATTTACAATGCGGTATTTTGAGCAATTCAAATTCGATATGTGTGGATGCGAATGGCTGAAAATATCGGGTTGTTACACTGTTTATTCAAACACTATAGTTTTGTTTGGCTAACTACCTACCATTGGCTGACTCGGGACTACCAGACAATATAAACAAATAATGTAACATCTGTTAGATACACCTCTTTTGGACGGTGAGTCCCTAACTTACTTTCTCCATATAACAACCTGATATTTTCAACCATTCGCATTCGCACATGCCGGACTCGAATTGCTCAAAATATTACATTGTTAATTTGAATTAGGCAAAACTCAACACATACAGTAAATAAATCAATCACAGAATCATAGACATAGAGTAACATAACCATAACGCAGCGGAATAAACAAATATTAGTTCATGAAGCAACTATGTAACTATCAGAGTTAGAAATAAAATACAACAGAATATCTCAAATACAGTGAAATCTCCAATACAAACTGAGGATCTCTTTCAGCCAATCACCTAGAAAAACTAAAAGCTGAATCGATAGTTGGATCTCCAAGCGAAGCTCCAAACTCCAAAGGTGAGTCTCAAATTCTGAATTACTCAGTCTGACCCGAGCGTAAAGCAAAAAACAAAATACTCGAGTAAGGATTAACATTCTTATATCAATAAATTCAACTCAAGTGAAATATCAACTGAAATACAAGTAACTTAGAGGATGTTTGGGATAACCATCCTCTAAGGATCCATGGAACTATCTACAATGTAGAAATGTACAATATAACAACATGGTCATTTCAAATTGATTTATACTTCAAAACCAAAATATCATTTTCATTTCAAATATATCAATTTCCCAATATATATATATATATATATATATATATTAAATAATTTATAAATTAAAGTATTTGTAAATTCGTCATACTTCACAAATCGCTTCAAAATCAACTCGACTTTTCCATTCAAATTTAATTCAATCTCAATTTATCAATTTCCATTCGATTCAATTTCTGACTAAACAAATTTAAATTTTATCGCTTACAAATAAAGATTAGAGCCACGAATAAACCATTTAAATTTCAATGTAATTCAAAGTCAATATGTTTCAAATCTTTAAATATTCAACATTTCGAAGACTAAATTTTATAATTGCATTTATCTCCCAATTTGACTTCACTATTATTTAGTTTGAAACTTTCACTTAATAAATTCAATATTATTTGTATGACCATAAATTACATTTTCTATATATTACCTTCGATTTCATTAGACGTGAAATATCCATTAAATTACTTAAATAAAAGTCAAATTATAAGATCATATTTTAAACTTCCAAATTCAATAGCTTCAAATCAATCAAATTAGGTAAATTTCTAATTAAACGCAATTTCGATCAATTCAAATTATCCTCCTTAAGTTATACAAATCATTGAAAATCTATTTAAATTATAATACTTAACATACTATATTAATCAAGTCGAAATTTATTAAATTTAAGTTTATTATTGAGTCTGCTTTATATTTAAACATATTCATAAAAAAATATTTCAATATCAAATAAACCGTATATATATTCCCTTTCATGGCCATAGAAATCATTTTCAAAATATTTCTATATAGACCGACGGTGCCTGTATAATTCTCTATTCTATGGTCAAGTAATACGCATATTTATCATTTAAATCCGAAAATTAATATATACGGGTATATACCATTTCAACGCACAATCCCAAATTCAATGCAAATGAAAATCGCTTAGGTCGATCATTTCAACCCATAATGATTTTCTCCAATTCTAAAGTCCGTTCAGGTATGTATCATTTCAACCCATAGTGAATTCAACACTAACAAGGAACTTGCAGAGTGATGACAGATGCGACAATAATAATAACGGACAGATATCATAAATAACAATATAATATAAACAACATGATACAGTGTCATATCCCACAGGTGAATAGTTGCATAATAATAGCATATATACCACAATTTAACATATCTAACAGCAGCATATTTCAATTGTTGTTTCGATTGAAATCAAATTTAATAAATATAAGAACGTTAATCGTGAGTTATTTCTCACCTTTTGAGGCTGGAGAAATAACGATCATGAGATGCAATGAACACAGGTAAGCACGGATTGACAAAGGGACAACGAGACAAGAGATAAATTGCTATGTTACGGATCACGACAAGCAAGATCTAGAATTCAATGAAAAATAAATATATACTATATTTTCTTAAAAATTAATATTCAATCAAAACACATTTAACAAAATAAAATCTTCATATTATATTTAAAATTAATATTAGTTAAAACACGCATGTCAAAGTATCTCTATATAGTATGATATACTTTATAATATTCATAAAATACATAAATGCAAGCTTTATAGTATATAAACTTTTCCTTTTACATACATACATACATACATGTATGTATGTATGTTTGTATAACAAATGTTGAATGCACTTAGAATATATATAAAACTGTAACCAATAGAAAATACCAGACTGTGTATATATAACTTCTTCTCAAATTCCATATACACTTGAATCAAAGCTGTTAACAAAATAAAAAGAATATAAAAAATGAATTTATAGATAAAGAATACAAAACCTAAAATACCCAGACAAGTAGGAACAAGTCAGAGCTCGGTTATAAAAGAGGTGCAGATTTCTTTGAGGGCAAGTGCGCAAACGTGATGTTTATGAAAATGTCAAGCTTATTTCTTTTTTTTTTTGGGTAAGATTTGTGGAGATGGGTAAGTTAATTTTTGTTGATGGTGGTCTTGGAAAAATCTGAGGATGAATACATGTTGGAGGCATCTGAAGGTAACAAACAAATTTAGAAATACCGATACTCGTCTGATAAGTATATCATACAACATCTTCGTAAAAACTTCAGTCTTTAGCCCACAAACTGTAGCTTTGCAAATAGAAATGAACATATATTGTTCAAGCCACAAACTATTATATATATCTAATCGGTGGCATGAACCATGAAGGAGGAGTGATAATCGATTACAAAATGTGATATGGCTACGTAGAACGAGCAGGCTAATGGAGAAGGTGAGGGGATGGCCGAGATGGGTTGCGTGTGGTGCTTTCGGAGAGTGGGCTAATTGAGCGGGCACCAGAGCTATGAGCTTTTGTAGTGGCTATGGTAGTGAGCACTACTCGGGTGCTGGTCAAGAAAAGAGTGAAGGCCGCAAGGTTGATGAGAGGAAAGGAGGCAAGTCAGGGAGAGGGGCATTGGAGCAAAGGCAGCCATGGTGGTCGGGAGATACTTGCGCTAATGCTCGGAGCTGCTTGGGTTTTGGATCAAGGAGGAGGCGGCGCTAGTGGGGCTTAGCCGATATGGATCGGAGGCGGTTTCTGCCGCTTGATTTTGAAGGTGGAGATGAAATAGAGGAAAGCGGTGAGAACGAGAGGAGAAGAAAATGGAATAAGGAAAAATAAAGGGAATGAATCAAAACGGATGAAGTTACAAAGGCAAATAAATATCAACCGTTCAAAATAAAAAATAAAAGTGTATTCAAAATTATACTTTTGATTTTCGAACGTCTATAGGATGACAATGACTAAATTTTGTAACTGAAGAACTAAATATTAAAATAAAGCTAGCGGCTGTCTGAAATCTGAATGGACACAACTAACAAAAGGCTCGAAACGTACCGATGTGGTGAACTGTTTTATAAATTCCGTTGTCCATCGGACGTCGAAACAAGCAAATGAATATACCATGGAGATCAGCACGATGAGATGATTAAAACAGTATACAAAAATCAATTGTATGATCATCCTATCAAAAATCGATAATCGGTACCGATATACATTGTGATTCCGTACGGAAGAATCAAACGGAGCTAGAAACGTCCAAATTTCACGAAACGAATTTCGCGGTCTTATCCAAAGTGTTCTAAATAAATTTTCTTATATTCACATATTTAAGTTTCGGAATAGTTTTAAATTCAACTGTTTTTAACTGATTTAAATTGAAATAAAATTTCATAAGCAAATAAACTTCAATATTATCAAATGAACATTTACCAGTTGCTATGTCTAAATAGACGTATTCTAAATATTAAATTTTTATTTTTAAATTTTATTGTTTAAAATTTCATAAAATTTCAATTAATTTAATAAATATAATCACTAAATATTTTCGGTCGTTATACTCACCCCCACTTAAAACTTTTCATCCCCGAAAAGGAAGGAGTTAGGAGAATAGAACAACCAGAAAGAAAATTAGATTGAAAGACAAGGATAAACAATTAATTTAAAACTATATAAATTTTACTTGAAATAATCATTTGAAAACTTCATTTGCAATTCAATTATCTTTAATACTTTAATATTTTTCAAACCAATTTGTAAAATTTCTTGCTTCCTTTATAAGTACCATTTATATGTTTAAATAACACGTTTATAAATATATGGAAACTATTTGAAAACCATTATTTACATCATTACTTATATTTACAAAGAAGCTATTGAAAACGTTAAATCCATAATTCATAAATTTATTAATTTATCTCAAGATACTTTCACATATTATTAATAAATCAATAATCATTTACTTTAAATATGTTTTATTAAATTTATAATTCTAAAATATTTACAATATTAATAATTTACTATTAAGTCATGTAGTATATAAATAAACAATATTTTAAACATTATATTCAAAAAGGAAAAGAAGGCAGATTCGAATAACGGAATATAGGTGAATAAATAAAGCCGAGAAGATAAGGTAGATTCAAAAGAATAGTATTCAGCACAAATAGTTAATTCAAACCATAAGAATTTCAATTTCAAATATTAATACAGAATTCCTTTGTTGAAAAATACTTTTGTAATAAAATACCTTTATAATAAAATACTTTTATAATGAATTACTTTTATACAGAAACAAAATTTTCCTTTCAAAAATACTTTTATAACTCGATGTTTCAACCAGTTTATCTGCGTTCTTGCAGACTCTGGCCATGCGTTGATCAGGCGCAAAGCTAGAATTCTTCAAGTACTTAGTAGACCTGTTTTAAAACACAGTGATAATACTTGAAAACCCTTGAAAACTGATATGGAAAGTATAATCCGAACAAATCAACCGAATCATGGATCGACGATACACAATGGTTATGCCTAGATCCCTCAGGAAACATCTGTACCCTTAAGAAATCACTGCCTTGTGAATTACGCCATGATAACCAAAATCCGTGGACCGCGAATACACAATGGTTACACCTGGATCCCCCAAGAAACATCTGTACCCTTTAAGGAATCTCTGCCTTGCGGATTACGCCACGACAACAAAACAGGTAGACCGCGGATACACAATGGTTATGCCCGGATCCCCCAGGAAACATCCGTACCCTTTAAGCATTCTCTGCCTTGCGGGTTACGCTACCAAAATGACCATGGGTAACGCCATGGAAGGACACTCGAGTATCACATCCAAAAAACCAAAATTGGAGAGAATAATATCGATAGAATGAATCCACAATGTGGCCACAAAGCAGATATCAAGCAGAAGGTACTTTCCATATCTTTACTTCGAAATATGTATCATATAGTACCTTTTCAAATCAATTTCAAATATTGTACTTATATTAAGTCCGTTATATATAAGATTTCATTTTCAAATCGAAAACTTTCCAAAATTAATAGTATATCAAATCAAACTTATATAGACTTTGATTATATAAGATTTCACTTTTCAAATTGAGTACCTTTCCAAATCTATAGTTTTCAAATCAACTTCATACTTAAATAAATTTAAATAAGTTCGATAACTCCCAAGTCAAAGTATTCAATAAAATAAGGTTCTGAATTTCAATTCATTTCAATATCAGTTCAGTTTTCAAAATCATATACGATTTCACTAAATTATTTCTTTCAAATTAAATATCTTTGGTTTCAAAGTTTCCAAAATAATAGGTTTAGAAAATAATCCTAGTTTCCAAATCAACATAATTTAAGTCAACAAATCCATTTCCAAAGATGATTATATAAATATTGGGTTTTAAATTCCAATCTATTTTTGAAACCAAATATTTTTCTCAAATCAATTATACCTAAAAATGATTACCAAGTTTATAACCATCCCATTAAAACCTTTAAACTATTTGTTTTTATTTGAAAGATCCAATTAACCTTTTGAAAATTATTAATCTATATACATATATAGTTTTATAAAAGTTGTAACTTCGTTAAAACATTTAAAACTAAATTTTATTCAAAAAATTCCAAAACTAAACTTATATACTTTATCAAATAATTTATACCTTTCAAAACTATTTAGCTTTGAAAATTAAACCTTGATTTGCAAGTGTTCGAACATTTAAAATAGTCGGTGAAATCAAATTTCAAATCCAAGAGTTGGAAACCAGCAAGAAATAAGTAAATCAACCTCAATAGATAGGGTTAAATCCGAAACTCGAGGACTAAACACTGGCTCAGTACAAATCGTTTCAAATATATGTACATATGTCTTTCAAATATCAAAATCATACTTCGCAATTTGAAATAAAAAATGGTTTCACAAAATCACTCGCATATCCAAGCTACTAAAGTGGCCTCTCCCCCACTCAGAAACTCGAAAATCAATGTCGGTAATGCGTGCACTCATCACCGAAATTATTTTCCAACGACATAAGTGAGTTCTGGACTTCTATTTTCTTGAAAACCTCTTTTAAAAATTTTCCCCGAAATCATAGGGACTCATTTGAAACATATCTTACTTGAAAAATACTTTCAAATCGTATTATTATATATTTTCCAAATCTTAAAACCAATTTCAAAATACCAGAGTTCAATCCCTCAAATCTCTAATTTAAAACACTTTAGTTATAATTCATTTTTATATAAATCAAATTTCTTATATAATTTTTAAAATTTCAAATCCTTTCCATACTTCAAATTCTCGCTTTTAAAAGGTATATAATACTGATCGAAAATATTTTCACTTTTATATATCAAATATAATCATACTTATCAAAATAATAATTTCGACATATAAAACAATTTCTAAAATACAAACAAACCCTATTTTTTCAAAAGATGATTCAAGAATGGATTTCAAAACAAAGATAGGCTCGATCGAAGAAGAGATAATCAAATTTCAAAATAGGAGATGGATATACTTACATAAATCGCGGGCGACCTTAACTGGTCAACCGTGATTACAAAATAAGATCAGTGCAGAATTCTGAGGCAAATCGACATTCGATCGCCAGAGATAGAATTCGGCATAACAAGAGATAGCAGCATCTAAACCAAGGGATATATGAATCTCCAGTGAATCAACTGTAAATGAGTTTCACCCCTTTACAAATCATTCAAAGATTGGTGGAATCGCCTATTCTTATAGAGATCATTTGAAGTGGAGTTGTGGGATACTCCCGAATCAAGAAACACGAATAGGGAGAGAAGATAATGGATTTTGGAACCGCAAGGAACGTTCCAAAGTCCAAAGGAAAAACCAAATCAAAGAGGAAGAAAATTCAAACTCGAACGAAAGTGATTCCACAAATAAATTTACTATATATGCTAAGTTTGCCTAGAGCCAAAGCTCTGATACCAACTGTAACGACCTGATGTTTTCAACCGTTCGCATCCGCACATGCGGACTCGAATTGCTTGAAATATCACATTATTAATTTAAATTTGGTAAAACTCAGCACATACGGTAAAAAAATCAATCATAGAATCACAGACATAGAGTAATATAACCATAACGCAGCTGAATGGATAAATAGTAGTTCATGAAGCTACTATATGAATATCAGAGTTAGAAATAAAATACATTGGAACATCTCAACTACAGTGAAGTCTCCAATACAAACTGAGGACCTCTTTGAGCAAATCATCTGGAAAAGCTGAATGCTGAACCGACAGTTGGATCTCCAAGCGAAGCTCCAAACTCCAAAGGTGAGTTTGAAATGCTGAATTACTCGTCTGACCCGAGCGTAAAGCAAAACACAAAATACTCGAGTGAGGATTAACATTCTTATATCAATAAATTCAACTCAGGTGAAATATCAACTGAAATACAAGTAACATAGAGGATGTTTGGGATAACCATCCTGTAAGGATCCATGGAGCTATCTGCAATGTAGAAATATATAATATAACACCGTGGTCATTTCAAATTGATTTATACTTCAAAACCAAAATATCATTTTCATTTCAAATATATCTATTTCCCAAAAAATATATATATATTAAATAATTTATAAAGTAAAGTATTTGTAAATTCCTCAAACTTCACAAATCGCTTCAAAATCAACTCGACTTTCCCATTCAAATTTAATTCAATCTCAATTTATCAATTTCCATTCGATTCGTTTTCTGACTAAAAAATTTAAATTTTGTCGCTTACAAATACAGATGTGAACCATAAATAAACCATTTAAATTTCAATGCAATTCAAAGTCAATATGTTTCCAAGCTTTAAATATGCAACATTTCAATGACTAAATTTGATAATTGCATTTATCTCCCAATTTGACTTCACTATTATTTAGTTTTGAAACATTCACTTAATAAATTCAATATTATTTATATGACCTTAAATTACATTTTCTATACATTACCTTCGATTTCTTTAGACATGAAATATCCATTAATTACTTAAATCAAAATCAAATTATAAGATCATATTTTATAGTTTCAAATTCAATAGCTTCAAATCGATCTAATTAAGTAAATTTCTAATTAAATGCAATTTCGATCAATTCAACTTATCTTCCTTAATTTATACAAATCATTGAAAATTTATTTAAATTATGATACTTAACATATTATATTAATAAGTCAAACTTTATTAAATTTAAGTTTATTATTGGGTATACTTTATATTTAAACATATTTATATAAAATATTTCAATACTAAATATACCATATATATTCCCTTTCAAGACCATAGAAATCATTTTCGAAATATTTATATATAGACCAACGGTGCCTGTATAATTCTCTATCCTATGGTCAAGTAATACGGATACATATCATTTTAATCCTCAAATTAATATATACGGGTATATATCATTTCAACCTGCAATCCCAAATTCAGTGCAAATGATAATCGCTTGGGTCTATCATTTCTACCCATAACGATTTTCTCCTATTCGAAAGTCCGTTCGGGTATGTATCATTCCAGCCCATAGTGAATTCTATACTAACAGGGAACTTGTGGAGTGATGACATATCTGATAATAACAATAACGAACATATATCATAAATAACAATATAATATAAACAATAGAATACGGTGTTATATCCCACAGGTGAGCTGTTACATAATAATAGCATATATACCACAATTTAACATAACTAACATCAGCATATTTTAATTGTCATTTCAATTGAAATCAAATTTAATAAACATAAGAACGTTAATCGTGAGTGATTGCTCATCTTTCGAGACTGGAGAAATAACGAGAATGAGATGTGACGAATACGGGTAAGCACAGATTGACAAAGGGACAACGAGACTGTAACGACCCACCATTTTGGACCATTCAAATCGACAATAATCCACACATGTCAGACTTGAATGATGCAAAATAAAAGATTGTAATAAAATTTGGAGCTAATAAAATCAATCACACAGAATCACAAACACAGAAATATCATAATAACTCTCAGCGGAAATTAAAATACCATAGTAGTTCATGAAGCTACTACAACAAAGTCTCAAAACAAATACATAATATCAGTCTGAAAAGAACATAATAGAAATCCCAAATACATAGAAGTTCACTAATACAAGAGCTGAACTAGAACAACTGAAACTGAAATAGATAGATAACTAGATAAGTAGAATCTCCAGCGATTCCTAGCTCTAGAAAGAGAAATCCAAAGCTGTGAATATTCAGGCTGATCCGAGCATGAAGCCAAAATACAAAACACTTGAGTTAGGACATACATACTTATATAATGTAAACCAACTCAAGTGAACTGCAGTAAATGAACAAGCAACTTAAAGGATGCTTGGGACCCCCCATCCTCTAAGGATCCGTTAAACTATTTACTATGTAGTAATGTTGCGCTATTATAATAACGTCTACAGTAAAATAAACATACTTTAAAATAGCGTTAAGGGGTTACCCATGTAGCCCTTAATACGTAATAGTGAAAATAGTTTATACGGTACCTGCATATCTCATGCCCGAGAGACTATGAGATGATACTTCATAGGTATGACACAAATAGAAACTCGTAGTAAGGCTTGCTATCGTAGGTGTACGGCACACGAGGCAATGCCAGGGTTGATTTACCAAGTACGCACACGGGCTGGAGGTAACGTAGCAGCCATTACACCCACCTCAGAACACACTCCCAAATCAAAGGATAGCCTACAAACAATCACAGAGTAATAGAATGGTATCGAAGAAATGTGTCCGACCAGAGGTGCTACCCCCTTTGACCCTAGATCGCTCCTGTTTTAGCCACCTTAAGCCAAATCACGGGAGTCAGGTCCACGTTCATACCACAATAGGATCGTCGCCACCATCTTACTTCATTCTACAAACTCCACCGCGTACGCAGTTGTTAAATTGGTTTTCGGTACCGACAGAGAGTATGTCCATATCCGATCCCGGTCACTTTGACAACCAATCTTTATTATAACCCGTGGTTATAAACTTCAAAAAATGGTATTTTATACTTCAAAATCAAATTTCATTTCAAATTTAATATCAGTTCAAATTCATTTCAAAAAAAATCAAAATATCATATTTTTTTCAAAACCTCATTCATTTTTATTTAATTTATACCATTCCAAATCACATTCGAAAAAATGGTTTATATTTCAAATCAAAATACATCATTTAAACCATTTAAAAATGAAGTTATTATACTTAATAATTAAATATTAAATTCCTAAAATTTTAGCCCTTTCAGAGTTCATTTATTTACTTAAATTTATTAAAACAGTGAAATTTAAGCTTTCGCAGCATTTAGAAAATGCTACGGTAAGTTACATTTGAAAACAATTCAATTTAGCAAAGACAGCATTTAAAACTGCTGTAATAGTTCAGGTTCAATTTTTAGTTTCTACAACTACAACACTTACAAAGTGTTGTAATATCACTTAGTTAAATTTTAGCTATAGTTCATTTGTATCAACTACAAACTTAAAAATGTTGTAATATCCTTTACTTTTGGATTAAAGTTAACTTAAGAAATGATAACATTTCTGAAACGCTGTTAATTAAATTTCCAGATTTCAATACAATTTCAGAAAAAATTAAACTTTGATTTTAATTCATTTAACTTATAAAAATCATATTTTCTCACTCAAAAATGTTCATTTAAATACTTGTTACCTTATGATTTTTATAAAGTAAATTTTACACATAAAATCAAATTTTTAAATAATTCACCTATTAAATTCAAGCATACTAATTTCTATTCTTTATATTTTAAAAATTTACTTAACAATTAAGTTTAAATTTCCATTTCAAAATATAACTTAATTTTCGTTTTTATTTACTTAATTTAAAATTCACTTTTAAACAAAAATCTCAAATTTCAAATCTAAGTTATATTTCCAATTTCAACTTAACCGTTTATTTATTTCACATTTTAACTTGTACAAAAATCATTAAAATTTTATAAAAATCATTTTAAATTCAAAATTTAAATTAAATTATCATAAATTTACATTTTAAAAATACTTTAAAAATTCCAGAAAATATATACATTAACCACGGGTCTGTATAATATTTTCTAACCTAGGTTAAGTGATACGGATAATATATCATTTCAATCCATAATTTACAAAGAAAATCCGGGTTCTATCATTTCAAACCCGTAATCCCAAGTTATATGAAATAACTAAAAATCATTCAGGCCTATCATTTCAGCCCATAACGATTTTTCCTTATTCTAAAGTCCGTTCGGGTATGTATCATTTCAACCCATAGTGATTCTATGCTATAGGAACTTGCAGTGTAAGAACAGATATAAATAAATAGTATAACATCATATAGCAGTAACAGATGATATGACAGGTTTATAAACAGGGTTAAACATCATATGATCCATATCACAGGCAGGTATAACATGATAATATTATTCTACACATTAACTTGCTATCAATTTACTAATTATATAAGTATATATGTCATGTGTGAATACTCACCTCTTAACGCTTGAGTTAGCAAATCAAGACACACAAACAAGCAATCTAGAAAGCACGATAGCATGACTTTGATTCAAGTGAGGGGAGAGCCAAGATGTTAATCTTGTACACAGAAAACAAAACAAGATATTGCAAACATAAATTTACAACACAAATATCATTGAACAAAATGAAATATAAAGAAACGAAGAACTACATAACTCGACCTAGCTTTTACCACTCATATGCTCGGCCATAGGGTTCAAGTGCTCGACCTTGGCTATGTGTTTGGGTCGAGTACGGGTCAATATGGCTCGGCTAGTAAGGAGATGAAGGAGTAGTGGTGATAACATGAAGCATACACAAGGTTAAAGCAACATAGTGGAGTTTTGGTCAACAACTAGGCTCGGCCTAGGACAGATGGTGGCTCGGCCATGTATGGTTCAGATCTGCTGATGGTGCAGTAGAGGCCAAAGGTGATGAATTGCTGGTGGTTGTGGTTCTAGGGGGTGGCCGAGATGGATATATGAAGGGATGGTGGCATTTAGGGTTCGGCTAGGCTTGCTTTAAGGGGTGTTTGCAATTTTTGAGGAGTTTGCATCATAGGGATGCCATGGCCTGACTTGGTCAGAGGAGGAGGAGGAGCTGCCGTGCATGGGGGTGGTGGAGCTGATGTGGTGGTGAAGGGGTCTATGGTCGAGCTACATAAGAGAAAACAAGGCAAGAATTCAATGAAAACAAAGAAGAAAAATAGGAAAATGATGCCATGAACTTACCAAAAGAATTTCAGAAATTGTGATGGCCGAACTTTTAAGTTGAAAGAAATTTTTCCCACGTGAAAAATTAAAAGGAAATTTACGGTTAAGAAGAAAAATGGACGGTTACTCAATGAAAAGCCAAAAGCAAAATGAAAGGACAAGAGGTAAATGGAAAGTCACATGCGTATGAAAAGTTTTGATTCCTTGCTTTTCTTATTTCTTTTATGCAATTTAAACAAATAAAAAGTAAGTAAATAAAAAATAAAAAGTAAGTAAATAAAATAGAAAAACCAAATAAAGTAGGAAATAAAATAATTAAATAATTTTTAGAAAAATATAAAATAATTAAGAAAATAGCTTAATAATTGAAATTAGGATTTAAAAATTGTAAATAAAATATAATAAGCTTTGGAAAATTATACCCACACTTTAAAAATGTTTAAAAATAAAAATCTTAAAAATAAAATAAATTTTAAAATATTTTAAAAATGAAATAAAATCAAATTTAAAAATATTTCAAAAATCTAGGGTGGTTACAGTGACAAGAGATAAACTGCTACGATATAGAACACGACAAGGAAGATCTAGAGTTCAATGAAAAACAAGTATATATTATGTTTTATTAAAATCAATATTAAATTAAAACACATTTAACCAAATCAAATTTCATATTATATTTAAAATCAATATTAATTAAAACGATGTCAAAGTCTCTCTATATATTATAAAAAACTTGATAAACTTTATAATATTTATAAAATACATAAATGCAAGCTTATAATATATAAAATTTACCTTATATATATATATATGTATATATGTATAACAAAAGTTGAATGCACTTGAATACATATAAACTGTAACCAATAGAAAATACTAGACTGTGTATATATAACTTCTTCTCAAATTCCATATACACTTGAATCGATACTGTTAATAAAATAAAAAGAATATAAAACAAAGGATTTATAGATAAAGAATATAAAACAGAAAATACCCGAACAAGTAGGAACAAGTCAGAGTTCGCCTACAAAAGAGGTGTAGTTTACTCAGAGTGACAGTGTGCAAACGTGATGTTTATGAGAATACCAAGTTTTATTTTTTTTTGGTAAGATTTGTGGGGATGGGTAAGTTAATTTTTGTTGATGGTGGTCCTGGAAAAATCTGAGGATGAATACATGCTAGAGGCATCTTAAGGTAACTAACAAATTTAGAAATACTGATACTCATCTGATAAGTATATCATACAACATCTTCGTAAAACCTTCAGTCTTTAGCCCACAAACTCTGCCTTTGTAAATAGAAATGAACATATATTGTTTAAGCCACAAACTATTATATATATCTAATCGACAGCATGAAGCAAGAAGGAGGAGTGAGACTCGACTACAAAAAGGGATACGACTATGTACAACGAGCAGGCTAATGGAGGGGGTGGGGTGTTGGCCGAGATGGGTTACGTGTGGTGCTTTCGGAGAGTGGACTAATGGAGCGGGCACTGGAGCTATGGGCTTTGGTAGTGGATATAGTAGTGAGCACTGCTCGGGTGATGGTTGGAAAAAGAGTGAAGGCCGCTAGGGTGATGAGAGAAAAGGAGGCAAGTCTGGGAGAGGGGCGTTGGAGGAATGGTGGTCGGGAGATACTTGCGCTAGTGCTCGGAGCTGATTGGGTCTGTGGATCAAGAAGGAGGCTGCGCTAGTGGGGCTTGGCCGACGTGGATCGAAGGTGGTTTCTGCTCGCTTGATTTTGAAGGTAGAGTTGAAATAAAGGAAAGCAGTGAGAACGAGAGGAGAAGAAAATAGAATCGGGCAAAATAAAGGGAATGAATCGAAACAGATGAAGTTATAAAGGCAAATGAATAATAACCGTTCAAAATCAAAAATACAAATGTATTCAAATTTATACTTTTGATTTTCGAATGTCTATAGGATGACAATGGCTAAATTTTGTAACTGAAGAAATAAATATTAAAATAAAAGCTAGGGGCTGCTATTTGAAGTATGAATGGACACAGCTAACAAAAGGCTCGAAACGTACCGATGCAGTGAACTGTTTTACAAATTCCGTTGTCCATCGAATGCCGAAACAAGCAAATGAATATACCGTGGAGATCAGCACGACGAGACAATCAAAAGATATACATATATCAGTGGTACGATCATCCTAACAAAAGTCGATAATCAGTACCGATATACGTTGCTATTTCATACGGAAAAATCCAGATGGAGCTAGAAACGTCCGAATTTCGCAAAATGAATTTTGATCTCTTATTTAGAGTGTTCTAAATAAATTTTCTCATTTTTACATATTTAGGCTTCGGAATACTTTTAAATTCAACTGTTATCAACTGATTTAAATTGAAATAAAATTTCACAAGCAAATAAACTTCAAATTTATTAGATGAACATTTACCAGTTGTTGTGTTTAAATAGACGTATTCCACATATAATTTTTTTTCCAATTTTTATTGTTTAAAATTTCACAAAATTTCAATTAATTTAATAAATAAAATCACAAAAATTTTTGGGTAGTTACACTCCAGGTCAACTAATCCTAATAGTTTTACGGGCTCACCAATAACCTACCTCTATACAAATATATTCCTTTCTATGTGTAACGTAATTTTAATTTTACCTGTGACAAAGCCCTACTTATTGGAATTTTGGACTAAATTAGCTAGGAGATAATAGAAAATGTATAGAGTCTGACCCTATACCAATCTGTTATACAAATATCCGAGTCATTTTACTTAAGGCAATCTTCCCTTTAATTTTCCTTGAAAAGCTTTTCTTCTCAAATTGATTTAAACATTTAAATCATACTTTAAGAGGGAAAATAAATTCTAAGCTTTAGTTAAGTCACTTTGCCATGTTATATACCTTACATATATGTTTGTTGAGGAAAACATTTAATCTTTGAAAGTACCTCTGTCGATCCCATTGAAAGTATCCCTTTCGAAACCAAGTAAACCCTCCATCTGAAACCATTCATATAAACCTTTCAAAACCATTGAAAACCTTTCCTTTAAGCAATAAAACCTTAGACATCCTATCTTTAAAACACTTAAAACATTTTCTTTTGAAAACGTTGAAAAAGCTTTCCTTTAAAACCTTTTGAAACCATTAGGGAACCACCCTTTCGAAACCTTCATTTAAACCTTTTGAAAGCATTAAAACATCAAACCTTTCGAAAACATTTGGGTTCAAGTAAAACATGTGGAACAACCTTTTGAGACCATTTAAAACTATCTCCTTCAAAACCTTTGGGTTCTACATTCAACAGAGCAAAAGGGTCATAAAGCATTAAAGTCGAAAACACTCTTTCGAATGCTTTTACTAAGTCAAGAAGTGATGGTGTCGAAACCATCCCTTTTGAAAGTAATAGAGAAGCAGCCTGGATTTTAAAAAAAGTATACCTTCAGAGACCGTTTGCTTCGAAAAAGGTAAAAAGTAGTAGCTAGGGGTTTCGTCCCCTTCAAAAGCATTTTCTCCAACAAAGGCTCAACCCATTCCAAAACCTTTCCTTTAAAACATTTGATTCAGTCGAAAGCCAACCCATTCGGAAGCATTCCTTTCAAAAGCAAAGCAGGCGTGTTTCCATTTAAAAGCAAAATAATCTTTTGACCCTATCGAAACCCATTGTTTTGACCTAGTACCCTTCGCCTATACACAATTAACTTTGTACCAAGTATTTGATACTATGTGCATTGGTTTAGATAGTGATGGAGGCAGAACTACTACGTCAGAGCATAAGTGCCGAAAGTGGCGAAACATTCTAAAACCATGTAAAAACTGATTTTACCCTTAAAAAGAAATTCTTTTCAACTAACCAGCCTTGTTTTAAAAAATATTACTGGTTGCCAATTTTCTTTTCTAAAAGAAATGCCAAAATTTTAGAATTAAACAATTTAATTTTTTTTATAAAATACTCTTTCTCCTTTTATAAATATATAAAACATTTAAGTCCCATACCTTAAATAATTTTATATATCTGTTAAAACACTTTAGAAATTTCTATAAAAATTCTAGAAAATCATTTTTAATATGTTTTCTAACATATAATTATTTCAGACCGATAACACATATTATTTAACCGCAAATAATTTTCAAACCCAAATAATCAGTTTCCTTACTAGAAAATCAATATTAAATCCATATTGAATAAGAAAATTATGAAAATTGAAACCTGTTTCTGAAATATCATTTCTAATCTAAATCTATGATCGCAAGGCATTTGGATGTCATTTGATAGGGTTTCCACATTAAAACATATCATAAAAGCTATATGAATAAGCATAAATCATTAACACACACATATAAACATTTTATCATTCAAAAAAAAGGCTAAAATTTGCAAGACAAACCGGGTTTAACCTAAAAAACTGAAAATAATTAGAAAACATGAGATATATTCATTATTTACCTTAGCTTTGAGATTAAGGAGTTTGAGATTTGAATGGACTTGATTTTTGATTAATCTTCCTTTCTTTGATTTTTTTTATCTTCTTCCTCTTTCTCTTACTAATCATAGCCGACATCAATTTTAGTTTGGTATTGCAAATAAATGTGTGAACTGAACTCCAAAGGATTTAGGGTACTAGAATACTCTTATTCCAACTTTTCCCTTCACGTATTTCTATTGTCCATTTTATTTTAGTTCATTTTTGTCTATTTATTCTCTTAGGCATGACTACCTCTTAATTCAATCTCAAATATCAATCCCCTAATCAACACATTATTTTATTTAATTTAGCTTATTATATATACTAAATAATGTTACTAAAAATTTGGGTCATTGCAATACGCCGCTATTATGACGTACTCCAATTATATTTTTTGTAGAGTGCTAGATGGTTAGAATCCATCGTAGCGGTCTGATCATGGGGTCACTCGCCAGATTTATGACACGATATTATATCGCTTCGTGCTACCTTTATGCACACGTTTGCTTCTTATGTTAGCTAGATCAACAGTCTGTTACCTATACCTTTGTGGTACTTCATCGGGGTAATTGGAGTATCGTGACTTTTTAGTCTCCATGTACACGCGACACTGGTGGATATATGTCACATGACAGTTTAGGTAACTAAGAATGAAGAGACTTCGTGTCTCTACAGCTTATGCATGTGCTATCAGCCTCCCTTCTGGTACTGATGGAGTAGTAGATTGGCATATATAGTTGATACTCCTCACAGTAGCTTTGACATGGGCTGGGAGCTGAACATTATTATATATATGACTATACTTAGGATTTAGGTTTTATCGTACAGTCATTTCCTATCATGATACTTTCTAATAGATATGAGAAGATGAGATTATACCTACGATATATATCCAAAGTATAGTGGATTCTCGGTATTGTTATATAGCCTTTCCTATTCGATATGTGTTGATGATTTTTATAGAGATTAAGAGTTATATTTGGGCAAGCTTCACGCTAGCCTGATTATACTTGGTGATATCTCCTCCAATGATATTTCTAGATTAGATGATATGTTCAGGATATGGATGATTCACCCATCTATGTTGATTCTGAGATTTCCAATTTAATGTAATTCTATATAGGTGATGGCATCTTTTGATATTGATGTTGATTATTTCATAAAAATTTGAGCTATTTGTGAGGCATGATGCCTTAATCTATATCGATGGTACTATATAGATGTTTCAGACATATGTTTCTATATGTATATGCATCTATTGATACTTCGTTTGGTGATTTGATTATCGATGTTAAATTATATTATTATTTCGTAATTATATTGTGTGACTATTATCTATAACCTTGATTAGACATAGCTTGACATGTATGTTATTTTACAATACTCGAGTTAGTCTGAGACATTTCAGATTCAAGGACGATATGGCCAACATTTATTAATTAGGCTTAGAGAAGATACATATAATAAAATGTATAATATTATCGTATATCATTGATTCAATGTATATTTTGACAATGAGTTGTATATTGATTGTTCATCATTATATTGGGATATTTTGACATTGAGATGTACTGTATCCTTATGACATTGCTATATTATATTTTATAAGTCAGAGTTGCGATTGACTCTATACTCTTTGTATTTGTAGTATATTATGTATTCTCCTATCCTAGAGACACCCGTGCTCATTGTTTTACACTGACACTTTGTGCGCATAAGAGGGATAGTTATTTGACGTTTTAGTACGTCTTGGTGTTAGTCTAAGAGAATAATCAAGAATGTACCGCATATAGCCTCATTCTCCATATTATTTAATAATATTACTTTGTAATACTTTTAGATAGAATGGGTATAGAGGTCGGGTGCTTACAAAAGAGGTGAAACATTAGTAGGGTATGTGAAGGGTAAAGGACTACAAGGAGGATAAAATAAGAAACATGCGATCATCCGTTGGAGGTGCAAGTTGAAGGGTCATATCCCAAAAGTTTATAAAGTAGATATATCAATGATCAAGTGTTATAATTGCAACCAGTTGGTTCATCTGAAGAGGAATTACCCACATTTGTCGAAGGAAGGTTGTAACAACCCTGTACATGGTGATTTTTTTAATTGTATATTTTAATTATTTTAATTTAATTTCCTGATTTAAAAACTTTATTTTATTTATTAAATTAAATAATTTTGTTATTTTAAATATAAATTTTGATTTTTAATGTGAATTAGAATTCCAAACATGACTAAATATAATATTTTTCCAGAAAAGTGATTTTTGGTCAATATGGTCAAACTTTGACTTTAAGTTTAAAAATTTAAAAATTTGAATTTTTTAATTTCATCTTTTATTATGAAAGTAAATAAAATTTTAAGAATACTGCTATTCGTTTCATTGAAATCCGATTTATATTGTGAAAGTTATGCCTTTTACACTATTGTGTGAAATTTGCTGTATTTAACAAAATTGTTTATTTTATTTTATATAAATAATATTTTTGTTTGTCATGTTCTATTTTATGTTTATGAGTGTAAAATGATGTATATATTTTAGTTTTAAAATATTTTTAAAAGTGTAATTGAAATTTTCCAATGTCAGTTGTCTTTTGTTTACGATTTCTAATTTCTAGTTTCAATTAATTAAAGTAATTCTTTATTTATTTTTTTCTATTTTCTTAAGACCTTATTTTATTTTCATTTACATTTATTTTGTTCATCGTTTATTTTATTTATTTCACTTTTATTTGTTTAGAAGTAAAGTTATAATTTTCCAAAGTTAATGGTATTTTATTTGTAATTTTCATGTCTTGTTTCAATTTAATAAACTATTTCTTTAATTATTTTTCTATTTTTCTTAAAATTAGAATTTAATTCAGTTTATTTATTTTGTTTTCTTTTTCTAACGAATTTAATGAAATTTTATATGTTTTTATTTAATTAAAGAAGTGGAAATTTGAAAGGACTAAAGTTTTAAATTGTGTGACCTTTCATTGCCTAAGCCTCTTCATTTCCATAACCTTTCATTGATTTGCTTTTAGCCATGTATTCTTCATTGATAGCCATGAGTTTCTTATGCATTTTCACATGAGAAAACTTCTTCCTCGTATCATTTTCACGGCAAGAAAAAAATGGCAATGGCTCTCTCTTGCTTTCTACTTTTCTTCTTCTTTTCATGTGTATTGCCATGTTTTCCTCTTGTATTTGCTCTTCACCATCCACCACTTGCCACGGCCACCACCTCCTCCTCTTCACCATCCACCAGCTATCCCCACCACCATCTCCGACTTGACCAGGCCATGACACCCTAGGATCAAAACTTTACACAAAAATGATTGAAAACCCTTAACTATGCAAGCCATCACCTTATCACCTCCTCCCCTTCATTATACACCGCGGCCACCACCACTTTGCAGCCACTACATATCACTTTAGCCTCTATCTAGATTTGTCCTGACCTGTACATTCCATGGCCGAGCCATAGACACATGTAGTCGAACCCAAAAATTTCACCAAAACTCCACCTTAGCGCCTTAACTCCTTGTATTCATGTTGTGTAAACTCTACCACTTCCTATTCCTTGCAGTCATGCCTTTTAAGGTATGAAGCTGAGCCAAAAGCATGTCTTGGCTGAGCCATATAGCACCCTAGGCCGAGCACATGAGTGTTGAAAGCATGGCAAATCATTGTGTTCATTATGGTCTTTAATTTCAAAGTTTGTTTCAACATATTTTGTATTGTATTTATGTTTACAATTGTCTTGTTCTATTGGTTGTTCACAAGATCATCGGCTTGGTTCTCATCCGTTTGAGTCTATTATTGTGTCATCGTGCTTTCTGGAATTCGTTTGTGTCATTTGAATTGATAACTCCAGCACAAAAAGGTGAGTAAATCTCACATGGCATTATATACTTATGCAAATGTGAAGCGATAACGATTGAATGTGTAGAATTATATATGATTATATAACTGCCTGTGGTTATTAATTGTATGATGATAAACTTGTTATTTTACCTCTCGTCTCATCTGTTACTGATATATGTTGGTAAACTGTTTATTTTATCTGTTTCTCACACTTCAAGTTACCTATAGAATAGAATCACTATGAGTTGAAATGATACATACCCGAATGGACTTTAGAATAGAAAAAAAATCATTATGGGCTGAAATGATAGGCCTAAACGGTTTTTTATTTATTTTATTTTACTTGCGACTGCGGGTTTGAAATTATAGAGCCCGGATTTTCTTTGTAAATTGTGGATTGAAATGATATATTTCGTATCACTTGACCTAGGTTAGAAAACTATATACAGGCCTGTGGTTATTTTATAAAGTATTTTGAATATTTTTAAGTATTCTTAAAAGTATTTTTTTTGAAAATTTGATTTAAATTGGATTTTTAATGTTCAAACAAAGAAATTTTGATTTTTTTCTATAAGTTAAAAATGTTGAACAATTAAATGATTAAATTGAATTTTTGAAAGATAACTTAAATCTGAAAATTTGGACTTTGGCTTTTAAAATGACATTTGAGTTATACGAATAAAATTTTAAGTGGTTTAAAATGTAAATTTGTGATAATTTGATTTAAATAGATTCTAAAGTGTTTTAATTAAAGGATTTATGATTTTTCTATTAGTGGAAAATGTTTAATAAATAAATGGTTAAGTTGAATTATTGAAGTATAACTTAAGTCTGGAAAATTGAATTTTGGATTAAAAAGGAAATTCAAGTTATTTAAATGAATAAAAATGGAAATTAAATTATATTCGTAAAAATGGTAGTAAAATTTAAGTGTTAAGTTTATTTATTAAAAATGGGAAGGCTAGAAAATTTACACTTGAATTTATTAAGTAAATTATTGAAATTTGATTTAATTTTGAAATGTTACTTTATAAAAGTCATAAGTTAAAAGAGTATTTCTAATGAATATTTTTACATGTTAGAATATGATTTTTATAATGTTTAAAGGGTTTAAATTGAAGTTTATTATTTGACGGAAATACATCAAAATCTGGAAAATACTTTTAATAACATTCGGAAATGCTATGGTTTCTGAAATGAACTAAAACTGAATAAAAGAGGCTATTACAGCAGTTCAGAAATGTTGTAGTTGCTGTAGTAAATTTAAAGGGCTAAAACATAATAAAGGCCTATTACAGCTTTTCTATAAATGCTGTAGTGGTCTGATGTCTTTGCTGAAATTAATAAAAACCTTAAGCTCGAAACCTGAGCTATTACAGCATTTCTGAAAATGCTGTCTTTTGCTGTTTTGAACTAAATTTCAACTAAAACTAAGTTTTAATAGCAGTTTTAAAATGCTGCCTTTGCTGAAATTTTTTTTTTTTCAAGTATAACTAATAACGGCTTTTTCTAAATGCTGTGAAGGGCTGAAATTTTCAATGCTTATGGTTTTTAACTAAGTAAACGTGCTCAGAATGGTTTGAAACTTTTAAAATTGAATACTAGATTTGGAAGTATAATAAATTCACTTTTAAATGTTTTAAATGAAGTAATTTGATGGAATATAAATTATTTAAAAGGTGATTTGAAATGATAATAAATAAATGATATCTTGGAATTTAAAAAGGCATTTTAAATTTGATATTTGGATTTGAATTCAAGTAATGATTTGATAATGAAGTTTTGAAAGGATATGATATTTTGATATATTGAAATGATTTAAAAAGGAAGCTTTGAAAGGATATGATATTTTGATATTTTGAAATGATTTAAAAATAAAGCGTTTGAAATATATGATATTTTGATATTGAAATGTTTTGGAAATGATTTTATCTTTATTTTGATAAAGATTTGGATTTGAAATGATATTTTATTTTGAAGTATAAAATATTATTTTTAAAAATTATAACCACGGGTTATAATAACGATTGGTTGACAAAGAGACCGGGATCGGATATGGGCATACTCTCCGTCGATACCGAAAACCACTTTGACAGCCGTGTGCGCGGTGGAGATTCCAGAATGAAGTAGGATGGTGGCGACGTACTTGAACTATATTACGTGGACCCGACTCCCGTGAGTTAGCTTAAGGTGGCTAAAATATGAGCGATCTCGGGCCAAATAGGGTAGCTCCTCTGGTCGGAAGCATTTCTTTGATACTATTCTATTACTTTTATGATTGATTGGGTTCACCTCTTCGGATTTGGGAATGTGTTCTGAGGTGGGCGTATGTGGCTGCTATGTTACCACCAGCCCGTGTGCGTAATTGGTATATCTACCCTGGCATTGCCTCGTTGTGCCGTGTCACCTACCATATTGAGCCTGTACTAAGATTTTGGTTTTCTCCCGTAGCCTATGCGTATCTTCTCGTAGTCTCCTAATCAGGAGATATGCAGATATTGGATGTACTACTGTGGCTGTTACGTGTCTGGGGCTATATGGGTAACCCCGTGATGCTATTTTAAAGTAAGTTTATTTTACTATA
The DNA here is from genome assembly GCA_030765085.1 of Allium cepa. Lineage (NCBI taxonomy): Eukaryota > Viridiplantae > Streptophyta > Magnoliopsida > Asparagales > Amaryllidaceae > Allium > Allium cepa. Next base: position 463,443,693 of record CM060931.1, on the reverse strand, counting down.
GACATTATTATGATAGCGCAATATTACTGCATTGTAAATAGTTTAACGAATCCTAGAGGATTGGCGGTCCCAAGCACCCTTTAAGTTACTTGTGCCTTTACTACAGTTCGCTAGAGTTGGTTTACATTATATAAGTATGTATGTCTTGACTCGAGTGTTTGTATTTTTATTTACGCTCGGGTCAGCCTGAGTATTTACAGATTTGGATTCCACTTTCTGGAGATTGCAATCGCTGGAGATTATCTGCTTGTCTAGTTTTATCTATTTCACTTCCAGTTACCTTATTGATCCTAGTGTTGTATTCAACTTGTACTTGGTTATCATATTGAGACTTTTGTTGTATCTTATTTAACTCTGATATATTTATATAGTAGCTTCATGAACTACTATTTTTTTTATTTCCGATGCATTATTATTCCTCTGTGTCTGTGATATGTGATTATTTATTTACTATATTTTCTGAGATTTGCTAAATTTTATTTACAACGCGGTATTTTGAGCAATTCAAATCCAACATGTGCGGATGCGAATGGTTGAAAATAACGGGTTGTTACATTTGGTATCAGAGCACAGTTACAACTGTATGCTACGATGGGCGTTACGCCACTTACACGGTCTGTTCATTTGGTATCAGAGCTTTGGCTTTGAGGCAAAACATAGAATATAAGGTAAATTTATTGACAGAATCACTTTCGTTCGAGTTTGAATCTTTTCCTCTTTGTTTCGAATTTCCTTTGAATTTTGGAACGTTCCTCGCGGTTCCAAAATCCATGCGTGTCCCTCACTATTCATCTTCTTTTGGTTCGGTAGTATCCCATAACTCCACTTCGAATGATCTTTATAGTGAGTCGGCAGTCTCGCCTATCTCGAATTTGCTTGTAAAGGGGTGAAACTCCTTTACAATTAGCATGGATTCACCAGAGATTTATATCTATCCTTGGTTTAGATGCTAATATCTTTTGTTATTTCAAACTCTGTCTTTTGAGATCGAATGTAGATTTACCCCAGAAAATCCACATCGATCTTATTCTTTAAGTCCCGGTTGACCCGGTTAAGGTAGCTCGTGATTTATTTAAGCCTATCCATCTACCTATTTTGTTAATTAATCATCTTGTCTTTTTGTTTCCAACCTATCTATAAACATTTTGAATTGTACGTGTAAATCTATAATTACTATTTCGTTTCATATTGTGTTGTTTAAGTTGTAGATGTTGATTTGGGTTTCTGATCGATTCGTCTAATCAACGCTATCGATAGGATTTCCGAAACACTTGAACGAGCAAACTGACACAATATGTTTTTTTTCAAATTTCGTAATGATAATTTTTTTGTAACTATATTATAAATTTCTAGATCTTTATTGAATTGGTTGTTAAGAAATAATATTTGATTTCGAATATCATTTCTCTTGTTTCATATATAAATAATTGAACTATAAAACGTTTATAAGTTTATTTGGAAATTAAAATGAATTTAAAACAAGAATTTGAGAATTTAATTTCTGATGGTTTCAAACTTTGTGTTTAAAGTTTTAAAAGGATATATTATTTAAAGTATTTTCGAATAGAAATTTGTTTCCAACTAATTTTAAAGTTTAAAAGTTTGTGCTCTTCTCTTTGACGCTGGAGAATCACTTTGGTGATGACCGCAGCATCATCGACATTTATTTTCGAGTTTCGAAGTGAAGAGACCATTCTATGGTCTTGCTATAACTTTGTTTGCGGAATTAATAGATTTGAACTTCTAAATAAGATTGTATTTATAACTTATGCTGATATATGATTAAAATTTGAATGGATATATGTAGTATATGTGCATTTATTTATCTCTAAATAGTTTGGAATTTATCGAAAATTTAAATTCCTAAATTTTATTTTGAAAGATAATTTCAATTATAATTTCAAGATTTGGATAAATATACAAGCTTGAAATGATTAAATTTGGAAGTTTTGTTTGTATAATACACTATTTCATTTCAAGATAACTTACCTTAATTTTTAGAAGTTGAATATGTAATTGGATAAAATACAATATAAAATATATTTTTTAAATAAAATTTGAGTGGTTATGATAAATGTTATACACTTAAATTTTAGTTATAAAAAGATTAACAAAGTTAAATAGAATAAAAGGTAAATTGAATAATTTACAATATAAAGGATGTTAAAGGAACGGAATAAATTAAAGCAGTTATAATAAGTGTAAGTATATTTAACATAGAGGATAAAATATATTGAGTGGAATAAAATTTAATTTGAAGAACTAAATTTATTGAATACATTATGAGTATAATAAACTATTTTTTTCAAATCCATGATTTTAGAGATTGCTAAATTAAGAAAATTGGATGATAAGAAAATGAAATTTGAGATAGTGAAGATTTATTTAACTTGTGTAAAATTACTTATCAATTTAAGTTGAAATTTCCATGATCTTATTTTGTTTTCCAAACTATCTTTTGGTTGTCCTTATTTTCCTTTTCTTGATACAGGCTGGTGTAAGCATTTTTCTATAATCTTTCTATTTAGAAATCTTTCTATAATCTTTAATAATCTTTTCTACTCATTTTGAATCTGAGCACTGCTTGCCATCCACAGACTGTCGATCAAGCGGAAAGAGTGAATCAGATTCTAGAGGATTTTTTCGTGCTTGTGTTCTTGATCCTAGAGGATCTTGGGAAGATCATCTCCACCTTGTTAAACTTACCTATAACAACAGTTATTAGGTATAATTTCAGTCTTTTGTCATCTTGTCTTAATCTTATTTCATTTTATCTTTTCTGTGCTTTCTCGTACCTCATTCCTTTTCAGGGACGAAAAGTTTTGAGTGGAGGAGAGTGCAACAACCCGGTATTTTGTGATTTTTTTAATTGTATATTTTAACTATTTTAATTTAATTTCCTGATTTAAAAACTTTATTTTATTTACTTTATTAAATAATTTTGTTATTTAAATATAAATTTTGATTTTTGATGTGAATTAGAATTCCAAACATGACTAAATAGAATATTTTTCCAGAAAAGTGAATTTTGGTCAATATAGTCAAACTTTGGCTTTTAAATTTAAAAATTTAAAATTTTGTAATTTTGAATTTTATCTATTATTATGAAAGTAAATAAAATTTAAGAATACTACTTTTCATTTTATTGAAATCCGATTTATACTGTGAAAGTTATGGCTTTTACACTATTGTGTGAAATTTGCTGTATTTAACAAAATTGTTTGTTTTATTTTATATAAATAATATTTTTGTTTGTCATGTTCTAATTTATGTTTATGAGTGTAACATGATGTTATGTATATATTTTTGTTTTAAAACATTTTTAAAAGTGTAATTGAAATTTTCCAATGTCAGTTGTCTTTTGTTTACGATTTCTAATTTCTAGTTTCAATTAATTAAAGTAATTCTTTATTTATTTTTTTCCATTTTCTTAAGACCATATTTTATTTTCATTTACACTTTATTTTTTTCACCATTTATTTTATTTATTTGACATTTATTTTTTTGGAAGTAAATTTATAATTTTCAAAAGTTAATGGTAATTTATTTGTAATTTTCATGTCTTGTTTCAATTTAATAAACTATTTCTTTAGTTCTTTTTCTGTTTTTCTTAAAATTATTTATTTACTTCAGTTTATTTTTTTTGTTTTCTTTTTCGAATGCATGTACTAAAATTTTGTTTGTTTTTATTTAATTAAAAGAAGTGGAAATTTGAAAGGACTAAAGTTTTAAATTGTGCGACCTTTCATTGCCTAAGCCTCTTCATATCCATGACCTTTCATTGATTTGCTTTTAGCCGTGTATTCTTTATTGATAGCGGTGAGTTTATTATGCATTTTCACGTGAGAAAATATCTTCCTCATCTCATTTTCATGCAGGAAAAAATGGTAATGGCTCTCTCGTTCTTTCTACGTTTTCTTCTTCTTTTCATGTGTTTTGCCATGTTTTTCTCTTGTATTTTCTCTTCACCATCCTCCACTTGCCACGGCCACCACCTCCTCTTCACCATCCACCACTTATCACCACCATCTCCTATGACTTGACCAGGCCTTGACACCCTTGGATAAAACTCTACACAAAAATGATTGAAAACCCTTAACTATGCAAGCCATCACCTTATCACCTCCTCCCCTTCATTATACACCACGGCCACCAACTCTAGCCGCCACCACCACCTTGCTACCACCACTACACATAACTTTAGCCTTTGTCTAGATCTGACCTGACCTGTACATGCCATGGCCGTGCCATAGACCCATGTAGCCGAGCCCAAATAGTTCACCAAAACTCCACCTTAGTGCCACTCCTTGTATTCGTGTTATGTAACCTCTACCACTTCCTATTCCTTATAGTCATGCCTTTTTAGGTACAAACCTGAGCCAAAAGCATTTTTTGGCGGAGCCATATAGCACCCTAGGCCGAGCACATGAGTGTTGAAAGCATGGCAAATCATTGTGTTCATTATGGTCTTTAATTTCAAAGTTTGTTTCAACATATTTTACATTGTTTTTATGTTTATACTTGTCTTGTTCTATTGGTTGTTAACAAGATCATCAGCTTTGTTCTCATCCATTTGAGTCTATTGTTGTGTCATCGTGCTTTATAGAATCCGTTTGTGTCATTTGAATTGATAACTCCGACCCAAAAAGGTGAGTAAATCTCACATGACATTATATACTTATGCAAATGTGAAGCCGTAATAATTGAATGTGTAGAATTAAATATAATGTTATAACTGCCTGCGATTATTAATTCTATGATGTTAAACCTTTTATTTTACCTGTCATCTCATCTATTATTGATATATGTTGGTAAACTGTTTATTTTATTTGTTTCTCACATTGCAAGTTCCCTGTAGAATAGAATCACTATGGTTTGAAATGATACATACCCGAATGGACTTTAGAATAGGGAAAATCATAATGGGTTGAAATGATAGGCCTGAACGGTTTTTTATTTATTTTATTTTACTTGGGACTGCGGGTTTGAAATGATAGAACCCGGATTTTCTTTGTAAATTACGGATTGAAATGATATATATCCGTACACTTGACCTAGGTTAGAAAACAATATACAGGCCTGTGGTTATTTTATAAAGTATTTTGAATATTTTTAAGCATTCTTAAAAGTGTAAATTTATGAAAATTTGATTTAAATTCGATTTTTAATGTTTAAATAAAGAAATTTTGATTTTTTTCTATAAGTTAAAAATGTTGAATAATTAAATGATTAAATTGAATTTTTGAAATATTACTTAAATCTGGAAATTTGGACTTTGGCTTTTAAAAAGACATTTAAATTATATAAATAAAATTTTAAGTGGTTCAAAATGTAAATTTATGATAATTTTATTTAAATAGATTTCAAAGTATTTTAATTAAAGGATTTATGATTTTTCTATAAGTGGAAAATTTTAAATAAATCAATGGTTAAGTTGAATTATTGAAGTATAACTTAAGTCTGGAAATTTGGGTTTTGGTTTAAAAAGGAGATTTGTGTTATATAAACAAAAAAATGGAAATTATGTTATATTTGTAAAAATGGTAATAAAATTTAAGTGTTAAGTTTATTATTAAAAATGTGAAGGCTAGAAAATTTACACTTGAATTTATTAAGTAAATTATTGAAATTTGATTTAATTATGAAATGTTACTTTACAAAATCATAAGTTAAAAGAGTATTTTTTAAATGAACATTTTTAAATGTTAAAATATGATTTTTATAATGTTTAAAGGGTTTAAATTGAAGTTCATTATTTGCTGAAAATACACAAAAATATGGAAAATACTTTTAATAGCATTCAAAAATGCTATGGTTTTTGAAATGAACTAAAACTGGATAAAAGAGGCTATTACAGCAGTTCTGAAATGTTATAGTTGTTGTAGTAAATTTAAAGGGCTAAAACATAATAAAGGCCAATTACAACAGTTCTGTAAATGCTGTAGTGGTTTGCTGTCTTTGCTGAAATTAATAAAAACCTTAAACTTGAAACCTGAGCTATTACAATATTTCTAGAAATGCTGCCTTTGTTGTTTTAAACTAAATTTCAACTAAAACTGAGTTTTAACAGCAGTTTTTAAATGCTGTCTTTGCTGAATTAAAATGATTTAGAGTATAACTTATAACAGCTTTTTCTGAATACTGTGAAAGGATGAAATTTTCAATGTTTATGGTTTTTAACTAAGTAAATGAGCTCAGAATGGTTTGAAACTTTAGAAATTGAATACTTGATTTGAAAGTATAATAACTTCACTTTTAAATGGTTTAAATGAATTAATTTGATGGAATATAAATTATTTAAAAGGTGATTTGAAATGATAATAAATAAATGATATGTTGGAATTTAAAAAGGCAATTTAAATTTGATATTTGATTTGAATTCAAGTAATGATTTGATAATGAAGTTTTGAAAGGATATGATATTTTGATATATTGAAATGATTTAAAAAGGAAGCTTTGAAAGAATATGATATTTTGATATATTGAAATGATTTAAAAAGGAAGCTTTGAAAGGATATGATATTTTGATATTGAAATGTTTTCGAAATGATTTGATCTTTATTTTGATAAAGATTTGGATTTGAAATGATATTTTATTTTGAAGCATAAAATATTATTTTTAAAAATTATAACCACGGGTTATAATAACGATTGGTTGGCAAAGATACCGGGATCGAATATGGGCATACTCTCTATCGACACCGAAAACCACTTGGAAAACCGTGCATGCGGTGGAGATTCCAGAATGAAGTTGGATGGTGGCGACGTTCTTGAGGTATATTACGTGGACCCGACTCCCGTGAGTTGGCTTAAGGTGGCTAAAACAGGAGCGATCTCGGGCCAAAAGGGTAGCTCCTCTGGTCGAAAGCGTTTCTTCGATACCATTCTATTACTTTTGTGATTGATTGGGTGCACCCCGCCGGATTTGGGAATGTGTTCTGAGGTGGCCGTACGTGGCTGCTATGTTACCACCAGCCCGTATGCGTAATTGGTATATCTACCCTGGCATTGCCTCGTTGTGCCGTGTCACTTACCATATCGAGCCTTTACTACGAGTTTGGTTGTCTCCCGTAGCCCATGCGTATCTTCTCTTAGTCTCTCGATCAGGAGATACACAGATATTGGATGAACTATTGGGACTATTACGTGTCTGGGGATATATGGAACCCCGTGATGCTATTTTAAAGTAAGTTTATTTTACTAAAGACATTATTATAATAGCGCAATATTACTACATAGTAAATAGTTTAACGGATCCTTAGAGGATGAGCGGTCCCATGCACCCTTTAAGTTACTTGTGCCTTTACTATAGTTCACTTGAGTTGGTTTACATTGTATAAGCATGTATGTCCTTACTCGAGTGTAACGTCCCGCCTTTTCGCACGCTCTAAATCGACACACGTGCCAATTCAAATCATACGGAAGGGCGGATTGTTATGGGGTAAATAAGAAAAACTGAGAAGAAAAAAAACAAAATAGAATCTCGCAGCGGAAGGATAAAATATAATAATCAGTATACAGTTCATAAAACTGTTTACAAAACATTTGATTCTTCTTTATACAATAAATATCAGAGTTCACATACCAATAAATATCAATGCAGCGGAATTAAATGGTGTAGTGGAATAATATAGTAGATAATAGTACTACAAATCTTCGTCTTCATCCTCCAGAATAAAATCTTCAGATCCTGAATCGCTCGGACTGACCCGAGCGAATTGAAAAGACAACCCACTCGAGTCAGAACTAAAAGATCTTATGTAAGTTAAATCAACAGAAATAAGTATGAGTGCAGTAACTCAAGAGATGCTCGGGATTTACATCTTCTAAGGATCCGTTAAACTATTTACTATGTAGTATATTTCGCTATTATAATAGTGTCTATAGTAAAATAAACATGCTTTCAAATAGCATTAAGTCTTTACATTTTCCACCTTAACACGTAATAGTCCCAGTAGTCCATCCAATATCATGGTCCCTCCTGATCGGGAAGCCACCAGAGGATACCACACGGGCTACGGGACAAATACAAACTCGTACAAGGCGCGATAGGGTAGGTGACACGGCACAACTAGGCAATGCCAGGGTAGATATACCAATTACTCTTCCGGGTCGGTGGTAACGCGTAGCCACAGCTACCGCCCACCTCGAGCCACACCCCCAAATCAAAGAAATCAAAAGTGGCCACCGAATAAATCCAAAGTCAGAGTAGAATATCGAAGGGATGTGTCCGATCAAAGGAGCTACCTCAATTAACCCGTCGATCGCTCCAGTTTTAGCCACCTTATGCCAACTCACGGGAGTTGGGTCCATTTATTTACCTCAAAGGAAACGCCGCCGCCATCCTACTTCCTTCTGGAATCTCTACCGCGTACACGGTTGTTAAAGTGGTTTTCGGAGTTGACAGAGAGTATGACAACTTCCGATCCCTGTCTCTTCAACAACCAATCGTTATTATAACACCGCTGTTATTTCAAAATAATTTATACTTTAAAACCAGAATATAATATCCCTTTCAAAACCACATAAATACGATATCATTTATATTTTAAAGATCCAAATCAATATGATATCAAATATATCTTTTCCAAAAATCATAGCCTTTTCAAATCTATATACATTGAAACCATAGCTGTGAAAAAATAACTTTAATACTTAATGGTTTAAATACTATATTACTTTATATATGTAATAAAATAGCTTCTTTAAATTTCACAATAAAATCCCAATATCAATTTGAACCTCCAAATAAACCATTTTAATTCCATATATTTCACAACTTAAATATTCTATATTTCAAACTTAATTTTTTATAGTTCATATATTTCACTCTTTAAATATTCCACTATTTCAAAATGTATTCTTTGAAAATTTAATGTATATCAAATCCAATTCCTATTATTTAAATTTGAAATGTATACTTAATAAAACAAATATTATTTAAGTAAACCCTTAAACTTCAATAACAGGATATTCTTTTAATTAAATTAACTTGATAATATTTTTAATCAATTGGATATTCATTTAAATCCTCAAATCAATATCAAGTTCCAAAATCATACCCTTTAAATCTTAATTTATTTACATTTCAAAACAAATTTTTCGAAGATAATTCTTAAATACTTTAATTCAAATCATATTCACATTTATCTTCAACCTTACTTTTATTTAATTTATTATATACTCTATATACAACAGAATTTTTAAACAGATACTTAACCATATTATATAAAAGAAATCAAACTTCATTATTTAGCTTATTTTATAATTCAAAACAAATTTATGCATATCTAAATTCAATAATAAAATAGCATTATATAATACCTAAAATCAATATCTATGCAACCATATATTTCATTACAAAACCACAGAAATCATAATTTTTTTTTCCATATAGACCGCGGTGTCTGTTTATAATTTTCTATATTGTGGTCAAGTGATACGGATATATATCATTTCAATCCGCAATTTAAAAATAAAATTTACGGTTATATATCATTTCGAACCGCTGTCCCGACTGAGATGAAAATGCATAATAACTTGCAGTTTATAACCATATAAAAATTCAGCATCCATTCATCCAATATCAACAATCAACCATTTATTAAAAATCATCATCCAATTTAAACAAAACATCAATATAGAGCATATAAAATATAACAGGTATCAACGAACAATTTATATTCAATAATAAATTAATGACTATTTAACTGGCAGTTTATATGCAATAATAAATAAATTTAACTAGCAATTTATATGCAATACTAAATAAATTTAACTATCAAATTTATATGCAAAATAAAATTTAAATAACAATTTAATTGAATAAATGCAATTTTACTGAGATGATGATTAAAATATGCCAAACAACCATAAATAAATTTAAAATCACATCATATATCAATTTAACATACACAAGAAATTTTAGAAGTTGTGAGTGGGTTAAAACACTCACCTTTTGGATTTAAGTTGAATTTAAATCCAATTTAAACCCAAAAATTTGACCATCTCAGAATTCGTCAAAACCAGCGTCATCAAGTCCGGAATTTTATTACGAGCCTAACAAAAAAGTCGCGCGTGAAACGGAGTTCGTACGAAAGAGTTATAGCGAAAATTTTGATTTGAAAATTAAATTTATATTAAAACAAATAACACACCTCTACCAACTTTCCACGTCAACTCTTCATTCCACGCGCACGTTACTACAGAAACCCTCCTAGCCCTAACAGTAACTTGGGTACATTGAAGCTAGCCGCCATCTCTTTGACAAATTATACCTCGCCGTCGTGCGTTCTGACCACGATCCAATCACGACCCCGAGAGGCCCCCACTGAGTTGTTCCTTGCGGCAGTGGCGCGATCGCCTGAGATGATCTCAGGCACAGGCCCCGCCACCTACATGTGACGACTGCCCATAACTCCTGCACTAAACAAGGAAATAGTGCGCTGAAAAGTGTGCCAGGCCGCCATGGACGATCATCAGGGTTAAAGTAAAACAATAAACTCTATCGTATTACTCCTAGCACAGGGATAAAATACAATAGAGAAATATATATAGTGAAGCTCCACTAAATAGAATCTCATCAATACACTACAAAACAATTTGATGCAAACATCTGAATAGTCAATACATCAAGCCTCACTACATAGCACTCAGAGAATCATACAAGCAGTGGAACATCCAGTACATATAGTAAGAAAAACAATATGCAAAAGCCTCCAGCTCGTCTTCGTTGGTCACTAAGAACAGCACCTGTCACCTGCTACCTAGTCTGCCCATCCCAAAATGGATGAACAGCCCAAGGTAATAAGAGTTGAACATAAAACCTTGAGTCAGACAACAGTCTTAGTGAGCGGTAAATTAACTAACAACATACCAAAAGAGCATAAAGGAAAAAGGAATAGGAATCCAACCCTCCCACTCCACCTCTTTCTACAGTGATAGCCCCCAGACCCACTAAGAATAAATAAACATAGCAAAGCAGACATTTAAAGTAAACAATTATCACTGGAGTCAAGGTCGATGTTTTCCAAGCACAAACCCCCAAGGCCTAAACCAAGATCAGATAAGCACCCACAAAACATCGCTCTTGAGACCGAGTGACGATACAACAAAAGCATCCAAACATCCATGACTCTGGCTATCACTGTTATCATTGCCTCGATATCACCGTTAATTGAATGACCGGCTCATTCTTTCATCCGTCCGTCAAGGGCTAATGGTAACCCCGGTACTAGACATAACTCCGCACGTCATCGTGACCCATGCCTAGGACTATCGAATCTGCCCAGAGTACTAGACCTTCAACTATTGGTCTTGGGACTATCGAATCTGCCCAGCGTACTCTTTCTTTGAGCATGCTAGAACCTTCAACAATGATGAAATCTCAGCCTCCTAGTCATCCTCCTTGACGACTATTCTCATACTAGCTCAAGCGCCTCTTGAGCCAACTATTATCAACGAACTCGAACCATATCACCGAGTTATCAACATGCTTGGGATGATCCCGTCTGGATTAAACCAAGGCTATCTCACATCAAGCTTTGCTTCATCGCATCATAGCAAAGTCCCATCTCAACATCATGCTTTGCCTCATCGCATCATAGCAAAGTCCCATCTCAACATCATCATCAAATCTATCCATATGAGCTTTATCATCCGCTTCATATGCCACGAGCAGCTTTCCTTACTCAAGAGCCTTTCCACTTAGCTTTTGAATCATCTTCGACCAAGTTGTCCAAATCAAATCATCAATCAACTAATTTATAACAATTAATCAGATCAATCATTAATCCAAGTAATCAATCATTCAAACAAGATCTAAATAAAAAGTTATAACAATAATGGCAATTTCGTAAATAAGGAGTCCAAATCTAACAAGCATGAATTCTAAGTAATATCTTGATGAATGAACTAGCATAGGTTAACATGTAGTAAAGTGGATATCAAAACTTTATGAACGATGGATCTACATGCAGACTTAAGGAAAATGCATGAAATCACTATCTTTAACACACAAACAAGACACCGATCCAATATACTCCTTTGGGTCCGTGTGAGAGATAACCACCACTCACCGAATCACCTAAACACCTCAAAAGCAACACACTTCAGATCTGGACAGCAAAGGATCTAGCTTGATCTGACAAGATTTTCCTTCAAACGATGAAATCTCTCTTCGATGGATGTAGATCTTCAACTTAGGCTCTTGGATCTTCGATTTGATCTTTAATCTTGGATGGAAGGAAGCACTAGATTAGAGAAGAGATAAGAAGTGAAGAAGTGTAGCACTCGAGCTCTCAAAATGGCAGCACTTCGTCGCTTCAAAATCCGGATCCCAAAAAGTGAGATAAGGCCGTGTATTTATAGGCCAAACCTATGAGTCGTTCGCCCCCCTTAAGTCGGTCACGATTTAACAAGGCCCCATGACTTACGACTCATCAACCCCACGGCCTACCGACTCAAGCCTCTACGCGACCTAACTTAGACACGACCCAACCACTCATGCCTCTACGCGGCCTAACACAAACACGGCTCAACACACACGCGACCTAACGTGCAAGACGTTCCTTCCTAAGTCGTCTGGACGACTTAACAACCTACCGACTCACGACTCAACGACTCAATGACCTAGCGACTTAACAACACACATGGCTAAGCGACCCAGCGGCCTAACACCCTTGCCTTATCTCGTCCATGACCTAAGCCGCTAACTACCTTAAGTCGCTTCACCGACCTATCTTCCTTAGGTCGGTAACTCGTTCAACCGACCTATCTCCTATACCACTATCCCTTAGGTCGTTTACTAACTTAAGCCGTTAACTCCTAAGTCGTTAGTTCCCTTAGGTCGGCCAAACCCCTAAGTCACTCACTCCTATAGGTCGGTCACTCCTATAGGTCGCTCCAACTCCTAAGTCGCTCCCCCGACTTATGCTACGACACGACCTAACCCTGGACGACTCATCTCTGGACGACTTAAGCTCCAAACGACTTAACAACACTAACGACCTAACAACAACAATTCTACAATCCTTCGATCCGTAAAAAATACGGGTTGTTACATTCTCTCCCCCTTAGGAATTTCGCCCCCGAAATTCCAAACAAACAAGAGCAACCAAAACTATTCTGCATGCCTACCGTCCATAGCAATTAACAAACCATGCATCCAATTACTAACCTAGCATGCAGAATTCTAAAACTAGAACAAGTTACAAATTCATGAGATGTCACGACACCTTAGGGCCATACCTCGAAGAGTTCAGGATGAGCTGCCTTCATCCCCTCTTCCTCCTCCCATGTACAGTCGTTAACATCATCACTCCATTGTACCTTGAGCAACCTGACTACCTTCCTCCTAAGCTGTTTCGTGTCAGTTTCCACTACACGAAGCGGCTTACGAGGTCTTCTAACAACTGGATCAACTTCCAAATCTTCATAGCTATCAGCAAAAACCACTGTATTCGAGTCGTGCACATACTTCCGTAGACACGATACATGAAAAAAACTGTGCACACCCGACGATCGGGAATGGTCCAACAAATCTCGGAGTCAATTTTTCCTTTCTTCCCGAATCGAATAACATTCTTTAGTGGAGAAATCTTCACAAAAACCATATCACCTACGTCGAATTCCAAATCCTTACGACACTTATCGGCATAACTTGTCTGACGGTCTTGGGCTGCCTTCATTCGTCGCCGAATGATCTCTATACAATCAGAAGTCTATCGAATCATTTCTGGCCCAAGTATCAACTTTTCTCCTTTTTCCAACCAACATGTCGGAGAGTTACACGGTATTCCATACAATGCTTCATACGGTGCCATACCAATGCTTGACTGAAGACTGTTATTGTATGAAAACTCCACCAAATGAGGATGATCTTCCCATGATCCTCCGAAGTCCAAAACACATGCTCTGAGGAGATCTTCCAAAACTCGGTTGACTCTCTCTATCTGACCATCTGTTTGGGGGTGATAAGCTGTACTCAAACGCAACTCAGTTCCCAAAACTTCCTGGAAGCTCTTCCAAAATCCACTAGTGAACAATGGGTCTCGATCGCTCACTGTACTTTTCGAAATGCCATGGAATCGAACTATCCACTTAACATATAGCTCAGCCAATTTCGATGCAGTCCTAGTTGACCGAACAGGAATAAATCTTACGCTCTTAGTCGAACGATCTATGATGACCCAAATCCCTTCATTTCCCGCTCTTGTTCTAGGTAACCCATCGATAAAATCCATCGATATTTGCTCCCACTTCCATGTTGGAACTTCTAATGGCTGAAGCAATCCACTTGGCTTCTTCTGTTCGGCTTTTACCAACTGGCAGTTCATACATTTGGAAATAAAATTTCCAACATCCTTCTTCATACCTTCCCAGTAATAGGTTCTCTTCATATCCCGGTACATCTTATTTCCACCTGGATGAATTGTCAGCTTCGAGTGATGACTCTCCTTTAGAACTTCATCTCTCAATTCATCTATATCGGTGTAACGACCCGCTATTTTGGACTCTTCGCATCCGCACATGTCGGACTTGAAAAATTCAAAATACCGAATTGTAATTTAAATTTTGGCAAAACACAGATATACAGTAAATAAATAATCACAGAATCACAGACACAGAGTAATAATATGCAGCGGAAGTAAAAGAGATAGTAGTTCATGAAGCTACTATATAAATATATAAGATACATCAGAGTTAAACCAGATACAACAAAAGAGTAACACGATACATCAGGTACAAATCAGAATACATCACTGGAATCATCGAATATTGGAAGCAGAATAGATGGCTGGATCTTCAAGCAAAGCTCCAACTCCAAAGGTGAGTCTCGAATACTGGTACACTCAGTCTGACCCGAGCGTAAAGCAAAACACAAAACACTAGAGTCTGGATGAATGTTCTTATATCAATAAATCCAATTCAAGTGAAATAGCAATCGACATACAAGTAACTCAAGGGACGTTGGAATAACCGTCCTCTAAGGATCCGTTAAACTATCTACTATATAGTAATATACGCTAAATAGATAATGTCTATCAGTAATATAAATATCAAAATAGTGTTAAGGCGTTACCATTATCCCCCTTAACACATTTTATATAAATGTCATAGTCTATACAGCACTGTAAACTCCACCGTAAACTAGTGGGATATCAGGGAGTACTCCATAGGTATAACACAAAACAAACTCGTAGTGGTCGCGTATATGGGAATACAAGTATGACAAGGCACATGAGGCAATACCCATGGTAGCGAAACTACCGTTTGCCTGATCCGGACTGGTGAGAACACATCGCCGCAGCGATCGCAACACCGCGAAACAACACTCCTGAAATTCCGAGGGTGCACCAATCAATCACAAGTAATGAGTAGTAGTTACGAAGAAGTGTGTTCGCTCGAGGTGGCTAACCCCATTTGGTCTGGCACGGCTCCTGATTTTAGTCATTTCCAATTTGACACAAGTGTCAAGGCTATCCATTATCGTTCTCTTTCTTCAGTCATCACGTACGTCATTCCAACCACTTCATTCTGGATCATCAATCCGCGTATAGTTATTAAAGTGGTTTTCGGTTTAGATAGAGAGTATATCCATAACCGGTTCTGGTCTGTTTAATAACTTTCGTAATTATTACACCGATTGGTCGTTTAATAAATATCAAAACCAAATCAAACCCAATTTCAATTAGAATTTATAAATCAACATTTCATTTGTCTTTCAAAATCAATTTCCAAAAATCTATGTTTCAAAACACTCCCAAATTATCATTTCAAGGTCTTACAATTCAGTTTCAATTTTATTTAAACCATTCCAATATTGATTCAAGTTCATATATAAGTTTTATTCCGAAAATCATTTAAATGATTAAATTCAACATTCAAACTAATTTAAATTTATTTATCGACTTCATTCGTTAAGTTACTTTATTATTCAAAACAATTTTACTTGATTCCCAATTCATTAAGTCAATTACTTAAGTTCATCTTCATTTTATCAAAACTTCAAATTAACTAAATTTGATTTGTCAAATCAATTCTCAAAATTACAAGTCTTACATTAATTTCAATAAATCACATTTAATAATATAAGTTTCACATGTTCGAGAAGTTCAATTTCACTTTTTACTTATTTAAATATTTTTCCAAACTTCATAAATAAAGCAACTCCATTTCATTTGTTAACGAAGATCAAATTCACTTAAACGAAAGTTCGATTTCCTCTTATCAAAGAATTCAAATTTTTATTCAATTATCAAGTAATTAAATCTCATTCAACTATTAAATAGTTTCAATGTTAATTATTAATAATTTCAAAACTTAATAATTACAAACTTGATTATAAATTCAAACTCAATTATTAAATGATTTCAAACTTAATAATTTAAAAATTCAGTTATTACTAATTCCAAATTATTTATTAATAATCCCAAATTTAATTATTAAATAATTAAATTCCAAACAACGTGGTTTCATCTATTACTACGTCAACATTTGTTTCAGATTTCAATCTTTACATTTTCTTTTTAAAAAAAAAAATTCAAATTCCAACTTCATTTCATAACTTATTCTCTGTTCGAATAAACTCATTATTTTATTTTTAAATCAATTATTGACCAATCGGATTTTATTTAATTCTCTATCCTATGTCAAGTTCATTTTGGGTATTTATCATTTCAACCCGATTCCAATTTCAAATCAAAACATAACAAAGGGAACTTGCAGTGTGATAACTGAGATGGTGTCAAAGTAAATAAACGAGCAATAACAATCAAACACAATTCAATAATCAATCCAAATAATCCTGAAATAATCATATTAATTCGCATTGTTATTTGTGCGAATTAATATAATTATCTCTAGAATCTACACTATCATTTCGTGTAGATTAAAGATTATTACATTTCGGTTTTTCCACTTGTCGTTCAATTTCAATTCTACACAATTTATTCATTATACGTTCAAGGTTCAAAGTGTAATTTATCAAATTCTACGAGTCAATTAACTTAACAATTTCGAGGGGTCATATTATTCAAATTAACTAATCAAATTCAACACATATGTCGATTCAAAATTTATAACTATCCTATGTCAAATTCAATTGCATACTATTCATCACTTTTTTTACATTTCAATTTGACATCCAATATAAACAACAAACAATCAATCAATTTCAACCAAACTGTATTATCATTGCATAATAATTAACAGATAATGGTGTCAGATGTCCTAGGTGAACAGATACAGGTAATAACAGTGTACATAACTAACAACAGCATATTTCAATTGTCGTTTCAATTGAAATCAATTTAATAAATAAAAGAACATTAATCATGAGTGATTGCTCACCTTTCGAGGCTAGAGAGATTACAAGAGGTGACACGGATACGCACACTGATACGGACACTGAAATAGAGTTACGAATCCAAGCACGAAATTTTGAAGCAAGGCACGATTCCAACAGATAAGCTGATAATCAGAGTCAAAGAAAACAAATCAAATCAACTTTTATATAAACAAAATATATATATTATTATTATAATATATTTTTTAGAAATTTACTTTAAAACGAATGTTAAAATAATAATAAAAAAAATAATTCAAAATCATTGTTCTTAAACTCAAGTGTAACAAATCAAAGATATTTATACTTACAATTACTACTAATATATAGTTATATAAATACATAGGTGTATATAGTCTAATATATGGCATATGTTTTACTTACATTGTTACACGTGTAAGTATATACCAATAACATACAGCATCTTAAAGCCCATATATATATATCAAACGTCAAGCACCAGTATATTTAAAGATGTTGACCTTTTAACTTAAAATATCAAATGTCCTTAACAGAGATGTGTAGATATATATAAATCACGAACATATTTATATGTAACAGTAAGAATATGTATGCGTATATAATATTATATATATATATACTCAATATATATAACAGTAAAACATATATTATACTTTTTCTACTACAGGTGTTATAACCTCACCATACCTTAACATGTGATATCACTTTCCAGCATACAATATAATCTTTCATTCTAACGTATACATATATGTATGACCCATAACCAATTTAAAGTTATACTATGTAGCATTAAAGTATATGGTAATACTAACATATAAACATATATGTACAAAATTTTAAAAGAGCAGCATAGAAGTTTGCAAAGTTTCAAAAAATTTCTTTTCCTTCAGACAACTGGAAGCTGACTTTCAGAACATGTAAACAATATATTTCCATAATTAAACCTATACTCACTTAACCTTATCTGTTTGCAACTTATAAAATATAATATAACATATTATAATATAAACCGATATATATACATAACTAATATATATAAATGTAGAGGTGTAAAAGTTTCACCTTTATATATAGCATTCACAAAGAGGAGGCTTGGGAAGAACGGCAGCAAGTGATGCGGCTCTTGCGTCGAGTGTCGCTAGGCCGAAGGGATGGTGGTTGTGGAGTAAGGCGGAGGATGGGAATAAGAGCAACATCAGAGGCCATGAGAGGAAGGACGGCGTTGAGGAGGAGGTAGGAGGAAGGGGTGCCGTGCCCTTCGGCTAGGCCATTGGGCGCTCGCGAGTGAATGGCTGCGCTAACGCCGTTGAAGCTGACCGTTAGGGCTAGGGCGGTTGTAGGTGGATGCGTAAGGGTGGGCCGAGATGGGTTCCAAGGAGGGTGCGGTGATGAAACAGGGAAGGGATGCGGTGGCAAATCATGCGGAGGTGGCAAATACACACAGAGCAGGTCGGAGCCGGGTAAGTGATGCACGCGAGCAGCTAAGGTGGCAAAGGCGATGGGGTATGTAAGCGGTGGCTCCGTGATGATTGGATCGGCTATCAGTGCTCGTGCATGTGAGGAAGCTACACGCGTGGGTCTGGTGCATGGGGTTGTTGTTCGTGCTTAGGCCGAGGAAGTGAAGGCCGTGCAATTAAGTAAGGGTGATAATGATGGGTGAGGCATGCTGTGAAAAAGAAGAATGGAAGAGAAGGAATGGCTACAGGCAAAACGTACAATAAGTGATATTGTTATATTTCTCAAATATAATGAAAATGTATAAATGAAAATTTGAACAGCCACTTGAACCGATGGGACATTAACGCCAGACAATAAATTTTTGATGAAAAAGAAAAGCAAGTGACTATTCAGTTTACTTGTTGGATAATGAAAGGTCACGGAAGTCGAATTGTCCGAAAACAGTTACCGATACGGTAATCGTTTACTGATTTCATGTTGTATCAGACCTTGAAATATACAAATAAATATACTACGGAGATCAGCACGACGATACGGTCAAAACGGTATATAGATATCAGTGGTACGATTTGAATTATAAAAATTCAAAATTTTATACTACGAAAAATGCACGGAAATCGCAGAAAAATAAGATCGACGGAGCTAAAGATGTCCGAATTTGGAAAAACGACAAACTGACAACTTGCTCAAAAGATGGTTAAAAATTTTCTATGTAAAAATATTTTGGTTTTGAAACGTTTTATTTTCATCGTTTTTTAACTGATTAAATTGAAGTAAATTTACGCACGAAATAAACTTTCGTATTTTCGGACGAAAATTTACTAGTTGCTATGTTTAACTGGACGCGTTTCAATTATCGAATTTTCGTTGCGAAATTTTATTGTTTATTTTTATTTAACGAAAATTTTCATTTAACGCAAAACGCACGTTTCTTACGTTAAAATTATTAATTCAGTTTCTGTTATTGGTTACGACTATTTCATATTATTACATTACGTTTTTAGTATGTATTGCATTATTGGTATTATCGAGATTTGTCGTCTACGAATTTGGTTTTGGATTTGTAACATACATACAAAGAAATTTCCATTTAATAAATCATAAATTTTATTTCTATCGGATTTTTAAATAATTTTTTTTTTAATTTAGTATTTTAAAAGCGTTAAAAAATACGGGTCATTACAATCGGGAACAACTAGTCGTCCTTGCTTCCGAAGCGAACCCTCTCGATCGACCTCGAATCCTTTATCCTTCTCTGGGTCCAACCCAGATTCCAAATCACGGATAATCTTGACAAGCTTATCGTCTCGCTTTTGGCTCTTGCCAATTCTTTCCACAAGAGTAGGTCTTATCGATAAGTTTGCCAACATCTCAGGTTCCAATTCACATCTAGGCCTGAAGTTAAATCCAGCCAAATACTCAAGGCTCTTCCATTCTGAAAACATGGCTCCCAATTCTGCATGTCTTCGACTTAACGCATCTGCCACTGCGTTACCTTTTCCCAGAGTATAGGCTATACCAAAATCATTTGATGCTAAAAACTCTAGCCATCGTTGCTGTCGAAGATTCAAATCCTTTTGGGAGAAAAGATACTTCAATGACTTATGATCTGTAAACAACTCGAATCGAACTCCCAGTAGGTAATGTCTCCACATCTTCAGAGCAAATACAATCGCCGCTAACTCCAAATAATGAGTCGGATAATTCCTTTCATGCGACTTCAGTTGTCGGCTTGCATACGCAACAACTTTATCCTTCTGCATTAGCACTGCTCCAAGTCCAGTACCACATGCATCGGTGTAAACCACCTTCTCATCATTTCCACTTGGAATAGTCAAAACAGGAGCGCTTGTTAGTCGCTCTTTCAGGATTCCGAAAGCTTTCTCACACTTAGCAACCCATCTGAATACTTGATTCTTTTTCGTCAATCCTGTTAATGGTGCAGCTACCTTGGAAAAGTCTTTGATAAATCGTCGATAGTATCCTGCTAATCCAAGAAAACTTCTCACATCAGATGCATTCTTAGGTCTAACCCAATCATGTATTGCTGCCACCTTGGCGGGATCAACCGCTATTCCACTTCCAGAGATAACATGGCCTAAGAACCTCACTTCACTCTTCTAGAAGTGACACTTCGAAAACTTAGCCTCCAGCTGATGTTTCCGCAAGATTTCCAAAACAATACGCAAGTGCGTCTTGTGCTCTTCTTCATTACTGGAATAAATCAGAATTTCATCCACGAACACTAATACGAACTTGTTCAACTGATCCCTGAACACTCTATTCATAAGATCCATAAAATATGCTGGTGCATTGGTCAATCCAAACGGCATTACCAGCCACTCATAGAAACTGGATGGTGTCTTAAAAGCAGTCTTCGGCACACTATCCTTTGCCACTCTTAATTGGTGAAATCCCGTTGCCAAATCCATCTGGGAAAACACCTTGGCTTCGTGAAGCTGATCAAACAAGTCATCTATTCTTGGCAATGGATACTTGTTCTTCTTAGTCACTTTATTCAGCTCACGATAATCCACACACAATCTTAACGATCCATCTGCCTTGTTTGCAAACACAACTGGTGCACCCTATTCGGACACACTACGCCGAATGAATCCTTTGTGTAGGAGATCATCAACTTGCACCTTCAACTCTTGCTGTTCCCTAGGCGCCATCCGCCTAAGAGGCATCACAACAGGTCTGGCTCCCTCAACTAGATCGATGCGAAACTCGATCTCTCTATGCGGCGGTAACCCTTTGACCTCATCAAAGACATTCTCAAATCCATTCACAATTGGCACCGATGACAGTCCATCCCATGGAACAACCAGCGAATACATGAAGCTCATGAAGACGCCTTCCTCATGCTTACATCGTATCACAACCTTTCGCCCTTCCACATTCTCGACTGTCACCTCCAGCCTTTCACAATCAACCTTTGCCGCATACTTCCTAAGCCAGTCCATACCCAAAATAATTCCAAACCCCACAAAGTTTAGAACAAAACAATCACAAACAAAAGAGCAACCATGACTCGATACAACCAGACCACGGCATATCATACACAAACAAGACGAACCCCCAACTGGATTAGTCTCAACCAATGGTCTATCAACAATATCCGGTTCCAAACCCAACCGGCCTACAAGTTCATTACAAACAAAAGAATGCGACGCGCCAGTATCGAACAACACTCTAACTGGAACACCACAAATGGAGAGAGTACCTTGAACCACCACACTCTTTCCTTTTTCTTCTGCAGTAGGAGCTTTTGAAGATGATGGAATAGCCCCCAAAGCATAAGCTTGCACAATCTGCTTTTCCTTTCGCAGTTCTGGACAATTCCTCTTAATATGCCCCAGCTTGTCACAGTTGTGGCACTTCACCGGCACTTTTGGGTTCTTACAATCTCTGGAGAGATGACCCTTCTGCTGACAGTTGTAGTAGGTCACTTCACCATTCGGCTTCTTCTGGCCATCCTTATCCTTCTGTTCCTGCTGCTTCCTCTTCTTGTTCCCACCTTGCTGTGGTTTAGAATCTTCCTTGGTCATAGCAACAACAGATCCTTCCTTAGGAAACAGATTCTCATGCCTGAGAGCCTTCTCCACAAGCTTCTCAAACAGATCGTCCAAATGATCCACCAACTGCCTTCCAAGTTAAGTGTCCAAGCCTGTCACAAACTTCTCATTCTTATGATAAGGAGATTCAATATATGACCGAGCATACTTGGACAAGGCTTCAAACTCCGAAACATACTCAAGAGCTGGTCTTCCACTTTGCTTGAGTTCCACAAATCTCTTAAACAGAACGGATTTCTGAGCTGTAGAAATGAACTTAGCTTCAAATCTGACTTGGAATTGCTCCCAAGTAATTTCTTCCTCTGGAGTATCAAGGGTGATAGAGTTCCACCAATCAGAAGCTCTTCCCTGAAGCTGTCTTGATGCGAGCTTCCTTTTGGTTGCATCATCGATTCCCAAGTCACCAAAGATCCTTCTACAAGAATCTATCCATCTCTGGACTTCAATGGTTGACTCTGTTCCCAAGAAAACCTTCCCTCCAAGAGCAGTATAGTCTTTACACAGCTTAGCAAAATCCATCTGTTTTGGAGTTTGAACTTGAACTCCAACATCTATCGTTGGCCCTGGAGCTGGCATCCTTCTCATGATCGAAGTCATCATGGCCTCAAACATAGCAGCATAATCAGCAGCCCCCTCAGAATCACGGCCTTCCCTAGCAGCTGGTCTCCCTCTTCGACTCATTCTTAATATCTATAAAAGAATGATTAGTACACCTTGAGAAACAACTGCATAAGAGGTTCCAATCCTTCTGAACTACTATATTATATATAGTAATCATCCATCAAAATAAAATTACGTCTCTCATACGTAGTTACGTCAACGAGCGTTGGCTAAAATCGATTAACCTGGCTCTGATACTAAATGTGACGACTGCCCATAACTCCTGCACTAAACAAGGAAATAGTGCGCTGAAAAGTGTGTCAGGCCGCCATGGACGATCATCAGGGTTAAAGTAAAACAATAAACTCTATCGTATTACTCACAGCGCAGGGATAAAATACAATAGAGAAATATATATAGTGAAGCTCCACTAAATAGAATCTCATCAATACACTACAAAACAATTTGATACAAACATCTGAATAGTCAATACATCAAGCCTCACTACATAACACTCAGAGAATCATACAAGCAGCGGAACATCCAGTACATATAGTAAGAAAAACAATATGCAAAAGCCTCCAGCTCGTCTTCGTCATCAACAACGTTGGTCACTAAGAACAACACCTGTCACCTGCTACCTAGTCTGCCCATCCCAAAATGGATGAACAGCCCAAGGTAATAAGAGTTGAACATAAAACCTTGAGTCAGACAACAGTCATAGTCAGTGGTAAATTAACTAACAACATACCAAAAGAGCATAAAGGAAAAAGGAATAGGAATCCAACCCTCCCACTCCACCTCTTTCTACAGTGATAGCCCCCAGACCCACTAAGCAGAAATAAACATAGCAAAGCAGACATTTAAAGTAAATAATTATCACTCGAGTCAAGGTCGATGTTTTCCAAGCACAAACCCCCAAGGCCTAAACCAAGATCAGATAAGCACCCACAAAACATCGCTCTTGAGACCGAGTGACGATACAACCAAAGCATCCAAACGTCCATGACTCTGGCTATCACTGTTATCATTGCCTCGATATCACCGTTAATTGAATGACCGGCTCATTCTTTCATCCGTCCGTCAAGGGCTAATGGTAACCCCGGTTCTAGACATAACTCCGCACGTCGTCGTGACCCGTGCCTAGGACTATCGAATCTGCCCAGAGTACTAGACCTTAAACTATTAGCCTTGGGACTATCGAATCTGCCCAGCGTACTCTTGCTTTGAGCATGCTAGAACCTTCAACAACGATGAAATCTCAGCCTCCTAGTCATCCTCCTTGACGACTATTCTCATACTAGCTCAAGCGCCTCTTGAGCCAACCATTATCAACGAACTCGAACTATATCACCGAGTTATCAACATGCTTGGGATGATCCCGTCTGGATTGAACCAAGGCTATCTCACATCATGCTTTGCTTCATCGCATCATAGCAAAGTCCCATCTCAACATCATGCTTTGCCTCATCGCATCATAGCAAAGTCCCATCTCAACATCATCATCAAATCTATCCATATGAGCTTTATCATCTGCTTCATATGCCACGAGCAGCTTTCCTTATTCAAGAGCCTTTCCACTTAGCTTTTGAATCATCTTCGACCAACTTTTCCAAAACAAATCATCAATCAACTAATCTATAACAATCAATCAGATCAATCATTAATCCAAGTAATCAATCATTCAAACAAGATCTAAATAAACAGTTATGACAATAATGGCAATTTCGTAAATAAAGAGTCCAAACATAACAAGCATGAATTCTAAGTAATATCTTGATGAATGAACTAGCATAGGTTAATATGTAGTAAAGTGGATATCAAAACTTTATGAACGATGGATCTACATGCAGACTTAAGGAAAATGCATGAAATCACTATCTTTAACACACAAACAAGCCACCGATCCAATATACTCCTTTGGGTCTGTGTGAGAGATAACTACCACTCACCGAATCACCTAAACACCTCAAAAGCAACACACTTCAGATCTGGACAGCAAAGGATCTAGCTTGATCCGACAAGATTTCCCTTCAAACGATGAAATCTCTCTTCGATGGATGTAGATCTTCAACTTTGGCTCTTGGATCTTCGATTTGATCTTCAATCTTGGATGGAAGGAAGCACTAGATTAGAGAAGAGATAAGAAGTGAAGAAGTGTAGCACTCGAGCTCTCAAAATGGCAGCACTTCGTCGCCTCAAAATCCGGATCCCAAAAAGTGAGATAAGGCCGTGTATTTATAGGCCAAACCTATGAGTCGTTCGCCCACCCCCCTTAAGTCGGTCACGACTTAACAAGGCCCCGCGACTTACGACTCATCAACCCCACGGCCTACCGACTCAAGCCTCTACGCGACCTAACTTAGACACGACCTAACGACTCATGCCTTTACACGGCCTAACACAAACACGGCTCAACACACACGCGACCTAACATGCAAGCCGCGTTCCTTCCTAAGTTGTCTGGACAACTTAACAACCTACCGACTCACGACTCAACGACTCAATGACCTAGCGACTTAACAACACACACGGCTAAGCGACCCAGCGGGCTAACACCCTTGCCTTATCTCGTCCACGACCTAAGCCGCTAACTACCTTAAGTTGCTTCACCGACCTATCTTCCTTAGGTCGGTAACTCGTTCAACCGACCTATCTCCTATACCACTATCCCTTAGGTCGCTTACTAACTTAAACCGTTAACTCCTAAGTCGTTAGTTCCCATAGGTCGGCCAAACCCCTAAGTCACTCACTCCTATAGGTCGGTCACTCCTATAGGTCGCTCCAACTCCTAAGTCGCTCCACTGACTTATGCTACGACACGACCTAACCCTGGACGACTCATCTCTGGACGACTTAAGCTCCAAACGACTTAACAACACTAACGACCTAACAACAACAATTCTACGATCCTTCGATCCGTAAAAAATACGGGTCCTTACACTACATCTCGGCCAATTCTTGGCGATTTCGTCCACTGTCTCATCAAATCATCCATGCCGATGTCCCCTAGTCAACGTCCTCTACGCTCTGGAACCCTCCGATCGAACCAAAATCGCCGATCCACCGTTGAACGAGAAACCACACACGAACGGCCGAAACAATTTCGCCCAGATCTGGCCAACCAGGAACTCCAATCGAAAAATGGATCACACTAGGAGATTACGCACTTCGAGAGCTCCAACATATAATTTTTTTAAATTTTTACGAGGACTTGAAATGTTTAGCTTTGGATTCGAGTTGGAACTGTATTCGGATCTAGGGTTTCTTTGTCTGCCATTGAGGTGGAGAGATGGTTGAAATATACGTACAAACAATTGAGAAATATGGAGGTTAAGGTTTATAACAGGATTTTTATAGACAAATTGAAATAAAATAGATGGATCGGGTTGATAGATATACACGCTAACGCAAACGTGGCCCAAAAAGCCTGTTCTGACCCCGGAATGAAATTGGATAAACCCATATATCAAAATAGGTGTTTTAAAATATTTTAAACGCGATAGAGAAAGTTTCACGTCCAAATTCCATCGTACGAAGAAGTTATGCCGAAATCAATATTTTCAAATTGATTTCAGTTCATTTCAATTAAATTGATTTCAAGGCGTTCAAGCCCATACGATCAAACGACAAATCCGATCGATACGAAACTTGAAATCCTACAATAATTCACTGTTACGGATCCGATGAAACTGGTTTCGTCGAAATCCGAGTCAGTGGCCAAAATGGCTATTTTATATTAATTAAATAAGCTTAAAATAAATTAATTAAATCAAATTTCCTATTTAAATTTTGAAATTGACAATCTTTATCACTTTTATTTTCTTAATCATTCACATTAAATAAACCAAATCTAGATGTAAATTTAGAGTTAACTAATTTATTCATTTCAGCGTTAAATTTCAATTTCATTATATTCACAAATTATAAATTAAATTTGCAATAATTCCCTTTAATTGACTTTCATTCAATTATTCAATATATTAGTGTCCAATAGATGAGACTATCATTGGATTCATACTCTATTACGTAAATATCTCCAAATTTCATCTAAATTTATATTTACATAATATCTAAATATTAAGTTTCATTTTATTGCAATTAAATCCAATTATTATAGTTCGAATCTCAATAATTTATAAATCTTTATTTCCATTCTTGTATTCAACATACTTCCTTTATTACACCTGATGAAATCAACATTTGATTCAAAATCTATTATAACAATATCCTCCCATTACATCTAGTTTCAATTAGCGTAATGATAAATGTTGAATTTCATTTATTTGCAATAAATTCAATTTATTGAATTTTACACTTCAATCCAAATATTAAATCTTGCTTCCAAATCTTTAAATCAAACAAATTTCATAAAATAAATAGGTTTAGCATACATTACATCTTATAAATTATCCATCTTCAATGACAAATCAAATCTACCCTAACTGCATAATTTAAGTCAATTAATTGTAATTGATTCCACATTAAATGTTATTAATTATAAATTGAAACCTCAATAAATTCATTTATTGATTTAAAAATCTAGCTATTCAATAAATAGACATTTTATGGGTATAAATAACATTGAATCATAATACATTTCATTAACGTATTTATCAAATTTATTTCCCAATAATGTACTACTTAATTTTCTTAAATTTCAAATTTGATTTCCAAATTTTATGCAACATACTAAAGAAATGCTTAACCTAAATAATTGTTACCCTTTAACATTCAAATTCACTTACAACTATCATTATCAACAATGTTGCCATTGATTTAGATTTAATTAAATAAATTAGATGAATGGGTAAAATTTTGTAATTATCTCCAATGTCAAATTTACTCAGATTCATCCTTAATTACCAACTACAATTTATTATAATTACTTAATTTGCATTGATTAAATCAAGTTGAAAATTAATACGTATTATTTCCTCAATTAATATAACCTTTGAATTAATTTCCCAATTATCAATTACTACCTCTAAAATAACTTATTTTTCTATTTTATTTTCATTTACACTTCCGTTACTATACCAATAATCATTAAAGTAAGGTTTATTTTCAACACGAACATAAAAATTTCGTTTCTAACATTGATTGTATTTGTTTTTAATATATTCCATTTATAGCTAAGGCATAATATTGAATTTTAATTAAATTGTAACATTCATTCAAGTTCATTAAATATTAACTTGCATTAACCCGTTCCTTAAATTTACAATCAAATACCGTTAACAATGGTTTATTACATAAATCAATTTAGTACTTTCCTTTATTTCTCATATACAATTTTTCATCCAGGTATAATCTTTTCACTACTTTCATTCATTAAAATTTCTATTCCAATTACTAATAAATAGGTTTTAAATTACCATTAATTATTTTAATGTTCATTAATTACAAAAATCTCATAAATTTAACCCATTAAAATTTGTCGAAAATTACGGGTCGTTACACTTTCCCCCACTCAAAACTTTTCGTCCCCGAAAAGGAAAAAGAAGGGAGAAGAAAGAATTAAGGAATCAATATATTATTAAAAATGTTAAATTTAATAATTTAAATAGAATATATCAATTTATAACCATAAATCTTTTTATACTTAAAGTAATAAAGTTTGGAAATCATTTTCAAAATAATTTCTAAGTCTAAAATTTACGAAATTTTTTGGCAGAGTGTCCTTTGTACGGAGAGGCTCGAAAAAATAATATCAATATAACAAATACTTTTCAAAATAATATATATCCCAACACGGGAAACAATATAATAGCGCAATAAACCGTAATCCGAAAACGTACCTATTTGTCGGGTAATAACACTAATATTATGAAACCAAATGTAGTAGAAATTGCTTCCATAACCTGTATTTTACTTATGTAATCCAAAATGGTTAAAAAACATATAAAATAAAATATTTAAGGTTATTTCAACTACAAACAAACAATTCAATAAAATCAACAATCACTTGCAACAAGGCATACAACCATCACATAGAATCCATACAAATCCATCATTTAATCATATCAACAAACAAATAGTTGTTCGGGTTCCCAACTTTAAATTGTACAAAATAAAGAATAAACTACTAAGTGTACCCTTCACTCAACTGCCTTAGGTGAAACTAAATAGATTATTCATACATCCAAACAATTTAAAAGTTTCCTTACCCAAACGATCATAATCCAAAACAAACAACCATTTAAACAATATTTCCATTTCATTATTATTAATTTCATTTCATACATTTTTTGTTTGATTTCCTTTTTATTTATACAATGATTTTCCTTTTTAATTTACATTTATTTCTAACAAACTTTAATTTCATTTAATCATTCAATGTTTTTTTCATTTATTTTCACTTATTACTTACAATTATTCATTTCCATTAACTCAGGCCTTGCCAGTTCCTTTTATTTTATTATAATTATTCATTCATTTATTGCATGCTCTCATTTATTTACATTCATTTATCAATAGTATTCATGTCCCATTCAATTTCTTAGCATTTCCATTTTATTCACTTAAGTTTATAATCATCTATTTGTAATACTTACCTTTAATTATATTTACTTATAGTAAAATTTCAATTATAACTTAAGTTTATAACATTAAATTCTCATTTATAACAGCAAATTCATTGAATACTTTCATTACCTTAAGCTTTACTTTTAAGATGTCTCATTACATTTTCTTATTAACATTGTAAATTTTATTATATGGTAAGTTATATATATGCCTTTAAGAATGTAATTGAAAATCATACAAGTTTATCTTATTTCCTTTAAAATTTATTCAATGTTTAATAATTTTATCCTTTGTATTATAGGTTACCCATTTCAGATTTCTTTTAATTTCATTTATAACTAAGCATTTAAATCTCTTATTCCTTTAGAGGTTTTAATTTTTAATTACCTACGTTCCAATTTACTACAATAATTGAAACTATTAATTAATGGAAACCCTAGAATTAAATACCGGGTTCAAATTTCAAATTATTTTAAAATAATGGATAAAGGTTTATACTTACAACTTATATTTCTAATTATATTCAAAAAAATTAAAAATTAATATTTGGTTATCAAAACAGATCTGTAGTAAACTGTTATAGTGGCCTTCCCACTTCGAAACTCGAAAATGAATGTCGACGATGCGTGCACTCATCACCGAAATTATTTTCCAGCGACAGAGTGGGAAGTATAGAACTTAAATTTTTCCCAAAATCTTCTTAAAACAATTCTTTCAAATTAAATTAAAATATTTCTATCAGAAAATACATCTAATAATATTATTATATTATTTCAAAATCATTCAAAAGAAATTTTCAAAACCTCGGAACTTAAGTTCTAAATTTCCAATTTCAGTTATTTTACTTCAAACTTATTTCAACTATTATTTAAAAAATTTATTCCCTAACAGCCAATATAACACAACCAAATATAACCTTTACAAAATTTTTATTTTATATATAGAAAATATAATAGGCAAAATTATTTCATTCACCTATATTAAAACAAATATTGTGTCGGTCTGTCCTATTAAGTGTTTAGAAATCCCTATTGATGTCATAGCGTCCCATGCACCAACCAGAGTTTATAAATACAAAACAGAACAGATTAACACAACTTTTTATACACTAACAAATACGCTCTCTCATATATATACACTCAGCGACTCCCATAGGGTATTACTACCCAATTTGTAAAGAGTCAAACCCCACAAAGCTAAGGTTTATCGCTAAACCAAAGCTCTGATACCAGATGTAACGTCCCACCTTTTCGCACGCTCTAAATCGACACACGTGCCAATTCAAACCATATGGAAGGGCGGATTGTTATGGGGTAAATAAGAAAAACAACGAAGAAAAAAAACAAAGCAGAATTTCGCAGCGGAAGGATAAAATATAATAATCAATATACAGTTCATAAAACTGTTTACAAAACATTTGATTATTCTTTATACAATAAATATCAGAGTTCACTTACCAATAAATATCAATGCAGTGGAATTAAATGGTGTAGTGGAATAATATAGTAGATAATAGTACTACAAATCTTCGTCTTCATCATCCAGAATAAAATCTTCAGATTCTGAAACGCTCGGACTGACCCGAGCGAATTGAAAAGACAAAACACTCGAGTCAGAACTAAAAGATCTTATGTAAGTTAAATCAACAGAAATAAGTATGAGTGCAGTAACTCAAGAGATGCTCGGGATTTACATCTCCTAAGGATCCGCTAAACTATTTACTATATAGTATATTTCGCTACTATAATAATGTCTATAGTAAAATAAACATACTTTTAAATAGCATTAAGGCTTTACATTTTCCACCTTAACATGTAATAGTCCTAATAATCCATCCAATATCATAGTCCCTCCTGATCGAGAAGCCACCAGAGGATACCACACGGGCTACGGGAGAAATCCAAACTCGTACAAGGCGCGATAGGGTAGGTGACACGGCACAACTGGGCAATGCCAGGGTAGATATACCAATTATGCTTCCGGGTTGGTGGTAACGCGTAGCCGCAGCTACCGCCCACCTCGAGCCACACCCCCAAATCAAAGAAATCAAAAGTGGCCACCAAATAAATCCAAAGTCAGAGTAGAATATCGAAGGGATGTGTCCGATCAAAGGTGCTACCTCAATTAACCCGTCGATCGCTCCTGTTTTAGCCACCTTATGCCAACTCACAGGAGTTGGGTCCACGTATTTACCTCAAAGGAAACGCTGCCACCATCCTACTTCCTTCTGGAATCTCCACCGCGTACACGGTTGTTAAAGTGGTTTTCGGAGTTGATAGAGAGTATGACAACTTCCGATCCCGGTCTCTTCAACAACCAATCGTTATTATAGCACCGTGGTTATTTCAAAATAGTTTATACAGAATATAATATCCCTTTCAAAACCACATAAATACGATATCATTTATATTTTAAAGACCCAAATCAATATGATATCAAATATATCTTTTCCAAAAATCGCAGCCATTTCAAATCTATATACCTTGAAACCATAGCTTTGAAACACAACTTTAATACTTAATGGTTTAAATACTATATTACTTTATATATGTAATAAAATAGCTTCTTTAAATTTCACAATAAAATCCCAATATCAATTTGAACCTCCAAATAAACCATTTTAATTCCCATATATTTCACAGCTTAAATATTCTATATTTCAAACTTAAATTTTTATAGTTCATATATTTCACTCTTTAAATATTCCACTATTTTAAAATGGATTCTTTGAAAATTTAATATATATCAAATCCAATTCTTATTATTTAAATTTGAAATGTATACTTAATAAAACAAATATTATTTAAGTAAACCCATAAACTTCAGTAACATGATATTCTTTTAATTAAATTAACTTGATAATATTTTTTTAATCAATTGGATATTCATTTAAATCCTCGAATCAATATCAAGTTCCAAAATCATACCCTTTAAATCTTAATTTATTTACATTTCAAAACAAATTTTTCGAAGATAATTCTTAAATACTTTAATTCAAATCATATTCACATTTATCTTCAACCTTACTTTTATTTAATTTATTATATACTCTATATACAACAGAATTTTTAAACAGATACTTAACCATATTATATAAAAGAAATCAAACTTCATTATTTAGCTTATTTTATAATTCAAAACAAATTTATGCATATCTAAATTCAATAATAAAATAGCATTATATAATACCTAAAATCAATATCTATGCAACCATATATTTCATTACAAAACCACAGAAATCATAATTTTTTTTTCCATATAGACCGCGGTGTCTGTTTATAATTTTCTATATTGTGGTCAAGTGATACGGATATATATCATTTCAATCCGCAATTTAAAAATAAAATTTACGGTTATATATCATTTCGAACCGCTGTCCCGACTGAGATGAAAATGCATAATAACTTGCAGTTTATAACCATATAAAAATTCAGCATCCATTCATCCAATATCAACAATCAACCATTTATTAAAAATCATCATCCAATTTAAACAAAACATCAATATAGAGCATATAAAATATAACAGGTATCAACGAACAATTTATATTCAATAATAAATTAATGACTGTTTAACTGGCAGTTTATATGCAATAATAAATAAATTTAACTAGCAATTTATATGCAATACTAAATAAATTTAACTGTCAAACTTATATGAAAAATAAAAATTTAAATAACAATTTAATTTGAATAAATGCAATTTTACTTAGATGATGATTAAAACATGCCAAACAACCATAAATAAACTTAAAATCACATCATATATCAATTTAACAAATATAAGAAATTTTAGAGGCTGTGAGTGGGTTAAAACACTCACCTTTTGGATTTAAATTGAATTTAAATCCAATTTAAACCCACAAATTTGATCGTCTCAGAATTCGTCCAAACAAGCGTCATCAAGTACGGAATTTTATTACAAGCCTAACAAAAAAAGTCGCGCGTGAAACGGAGTTCGTACGAAAGAGTTATAGCGAAAATTTCGATTTGAAAATTAAATTTAAATTAAAACAAATAACACACCTCTACCAACTTTCCACGTCACCTCTTCGTTCCACGCGCACGTTACTATAGAAACCCTCCTAGCCCTAACAGTAACTCGCGTACATTGAAGCCAGTTGCCATCTCTTCGACAAATTATACCTCGCCGTCGTGCGTTCTGACCACGATCCAATCACGACCCCGAGAGGCCCCCACTGAGCCGCTCCTTGCGGCAATGGCGCGATCGCCTGAGATGATCTCAGGCACAGGCGCCGCCGCCTACATCTCGGCCAATTCTTCCTGATTTCGTCCGCTATCTCGTCAAATCAGCCATGCCGATGTCCCGCAGTCAACGTCCTCTAGGCTCTAGAACCCTCCGATCGAACCAAAATCGCCGATCCACCGTTGAATGAGAAACCACACACGAACGGCCGAAAAAATTTCGCCTCGATCTGGCCACCCAGGAACTCCAATCGAAAAACGGATCACACCAGAAGATTACGCACTTCGAGAGCTCCAATATATAATTTTTTTAAATTTTTCTGAGGTCTTGACATTTTTAGCTTTGGATTTGAGTTGGAACTGTATTCGGATCTAGGGTTTGTTTGTCTGCCATTGAAGTAGAGAGATGGTTGAAATATACGTACAAACAAATGAGAAATAGGGAGGCTAGGGTTTATAGCAGGACATTTATAGGAAAATTAAAATTAAATAGATGGATCAGGTTGATAGATATACGCGCTAACGCAAACGTGGCCCAAAAAGCCTGTTCTGACCGCTGAACGAAATTGGGTAAACCCATATATCAAAATAGGTGTTTTAAAATATTTTAAACGCGATGGAAAAAGTTTCACGTCCAAATTCCATCGTATGAAGAAGGTATGTTGAAATCAATATTTTCAAATTGATTTCAGTTGATTTCAATTAAATTGATTTCAAGGTGTTCAAGCCCATACGATCAAACGACAAATCCGATCGATACGAAACTTGAAATCCTACAATAATTCAACGGTACGGATCCGATGAAATTAGTTTCGTCGAAATCCGAGTTAGTGGCCGAAATGGCTATTTTTATATTAATTAAATAAATTTAAAATAAATTAATTAAATCAAATTTCCTATTTAAATTCAGAAATTGACAGTCTTTATCACTTTTATTTTCTTAATCATTCACATTAATTAAACCAAATCTAGATGTAAATTTAGAGTTAACTAATTTATTCATTTCAGCGTTAAATTTCAATTTCTTTATATTCACAAATTATAAATTAAATTTGCAATAATTCCCCTTAATTGACTTTCATTCAATTATTCAATCTATTAGTATCCAATAGATGAGACTACCATTGGATTCATACTTTATTACGTAAATATCTCCAAATTTCATCTAAATTTATATTTACATAATATCTAAATATTTAATTTCATTTTATTGCAATTAAATCCAATTATTATAGTTCGAATCTCAATAATTTATAAATCTTTATTTCCATTCTTATATTCAACGTACTTCCTTTATTGCACCTGATGAAATCAACATTTGATTCAAAATCTATTATAACAATATCCTCCCATTACATCTAGTTTCAAGCAGCGTAATAATAAATGTTGAATTTCATTCATTTGCAATAAATTCGATTTATTGAATTTTACACTACAATCCAAATAATAAATCTTGCTTCCAAATCTTTAAATCAAACAAATTTCATAAAATAAATAGGCTTAGCATACATTACATCTTATAAATTAATCATCTTCAATGACAAATCAAATCTACCCTAACTGCATAATTTAAGTCAATTAATTGTAATTGATTCCACATTAAATGTTATAAATTATAAATTGAAATCTCAATAAATTCATTTATTGATTTAAAAATCTAGCTATTCAATAAATAGACATTTTATGGGTATAAATAACATTGAATCATAATACATTTCATTAACGTATTTATTAAATTTATTTCCCAATAATGTACTACCTAATTTTCTTAAATTTCAAATTTGATTTCCAAATTGTATGCATCATACTAAAGAAATGGTTAACCTAAATAATTGTTACCCTTTAACATTCAAATTCACTTACAACTATCATTATCAACAATGTTGCCATTGTTTTAGATTTAATTAAATAAATTAGATGAATGGGTAAAATTTTATAATTATCTCCAATGTCAAATTTACTCAGATTCATCCTTAATTACCAACTACAATGTAACGACCCGCTATTTTGGACTATTCGCATCCGCTCATGTCGGACTTGAATAATTCAAAATTCCAAATTGTTAATTTAAATTTGGCAAAACTGAACATATACAGTAAATAAACAATCACAGAATCACAGACACAGAGTAATAATATGCAGCGGAAGCAAAAGATAGTAGTTCATGAAGCTACTATATATATAACAGAGTTAAATAAG
Organism: Allium cepa; assembly: GCA_030765085.1. Classification (NCBI taxonomy): domain Eukaryota; kingdom Viridiplantae; phylum Streptophyta; class Magnoliopsida; order Asparagales; family Amaryllidaceae; genus Allium; species Allium cepa. Next base: position 463,407,796 of record CM060931.1, on the reverse strand, counting down.
TTACAACAGAGGTATCGAGTACAATAGTCATATACAAGAATCAGAATAAAACACTGGAATCAACTAAATATCTGAAAGCTAGATAGATAGTTGGATTTCCAAGCGAAGCTCCAACCCCAAAGGTGAGTCTTGAATACTGGTACACTCAGTCTGACCCGAGCGTAAAGAAAAACACAAAACACTCGAGTCAGGATTAACATTCTTATATCAATAAATCCAACTCAAGTGAAATAACAATTGAAATACAAATAACTCAAAGGACGTTGGAATAACCGTCCTCTAAGGATCCATTAAACTATGTACTATGTAGTAATATACGCTAAATAGATAATGTCAATCAGTAATATAAAATATCAAAATAGTGTTAAGGCGTTACCATTATCCCCCTTAACACATTTTATATAAGTGTTATAGTCTATACAACACTGTAAACACCACCGTAAACTAGTGGGATATAAGGGAGTACTCCATAGGTATAACACTAAAAAATTCGTAGTGGTCGCGTATATAGGGATACAAGTATGACAAGGCACATGAGGTAATACCCAAGGTAGTGAAACTACCGTTTACCTAATCCGGACTGGTGAAAACGCATCGCCACTGCGAAACAACGCTCCCAAAAGTACGAGGTTGCACCAATCAATAACAAGTAATGAATAGTATTCGAAGAAGTGTGTTCGCTCGAGGTGGCTAACCCCATTTGGCCAGGCACGGCTCCTGTTTTAGTCATTTCCAATTTGACACAAGTGTCAAGGCTATCCATTATCGTTCTCTTTCTTCAGTCATCACGTACATCATTCCAACCACTTCATTCTGGATCACACTCCGCGTATAGTTATTAAAGTGGTTTCCGGTTTAGACAGATAGTATGTCCATAACCGATTCCGGTCTCTTTAATAACTGTCGTAATTATTACACCGATTGATCGTTTAACAAATTCCAAAACCAAATCAAATTCAATTTCAATTAGAGTTCATAAATCCACATTTCATTTGTCTTTCGAAAGTCATTTCCATAATTTACGCTTTAAACTTCCAAATTACCATTTCAAAATCTTATAATTCTATTTCAAATTTTATTTAAAACAATTCAAATATGGATTCAAGTTCGTATATAAGTTTCCTTCCGGAATCATTTAAATTAGCTTAATTTAAAATTCAAATCAATTTGAATCCATTTATCGGTTTCGTTCAATATTCGTTTCGATAAATTTTTCATTCAAAACAATTTCCATTCAATCTCCAATTCATTAAAACAGTTACTTATGTTCAACTTAATTATACCAAAGCTTACAATTTAATTAACTCAATTTCGTCGAGTCAAATTCTTTGAATTACAAGTCCTACATTTGTTTTAATAAAACGCATTTTATTTCTTGTTAAAAAAACTCAATTTAACTTATTTCTTTGCTTAGTTACAAATTTCAAAACTCAAATTATTAAGAAACTAAATTTCACCTATTCAAGAAGTTCAATTTCACTTATTAACTTACTTAAAAATTTTCCAAAACTTAATAAATAAAGAAACCCAATTTTATTTATTAACGAAGTTCAAATTCACTCAATCAAAAGTTCAATTTCTCTTATCAAAGAATTTAAATTTTATTTAATTCTCAATAAATAAATTTTATTTAATTATTACATAATTTCAAAACTTAATTATCAATAATTTCAAACTTAATTATTAATGATTTCAAACTTAATAATTTATGATCTCAAAACATAACTATTAATGATTTCAAAACTTAATTATTAATAATTTCAAACATAATTGTTAGTCAATTAAATTTAAACAATGTTCTTTCGTCAATTACTACGTTAATATTTGTTTCAAATTTCAAATATTCACATTTTCCTTTCATTTAAATTTGAATCCAAATTTTATTTCAAAACCTTATTATTATTCAAAAAAAATCTTTATTTTATTTCAAATCAAATTATTGACCAATCGGGTTTATTTAATTCTTTATCCTAAGTCGAAGTTTAATTTGGGTATTTATCATTTCAACCCGATTCCATTTCAATTCAAAAATTAAAGCATAGCAAAGGGAACTTGCAGTGTGATAACTGGGATGGTGTCAAAGTAAATAAAAAGCAATAACAACAATCAATAACAATCCAATGATTAATTCAAATAATCCCGAAACAACCGTATTAATTTACATTGTTGTTTGTGCAAATTAATATAATTATTTCTAGAATCTACACCATCATTTCATGTAGATTAAAGATTATTACATTACTGTTCTTCCCTTGATATCCATTATTCGATTTATACTACATAAATTTATACAACCTACATTCGATGGTTAAATGTGAACTTAACCAAATCCTACATGTCGATTTAATTTACATTTAAAAGAGTCAAATTTAACTAATCAATATTCAACCGATAAATCCATTTTAAATTGTTAACTATCCTATATCAAATTAAAATTTCATATTAGTTATCACTTTAACATTAACAATTAACATCCAATTTCAACATCACATAACAATCATTTTTCAACCAAACTTGTATAAACAACAAATAACTGTGTTGGATGTTACAGATGAACTAACACAGGTAATAACAATGTAAATACCAACAGCAGCATATTTCAATTGTCGTTTCGATTGAAATCAAATTTAATAAATAAAAGAACATTAATCGTGAGTGATTGCTCACCTTTCGATGCTAGAGAATACAGAAGATGACATGGATACGCACACTGATACGGACACGAGGAAATAAAAAATACTACACCACTTGGACATTGGCGAGCCAAGATTAAGGCACGATTTCGACGAACAGGTCTGATAACAGGAATCGATGAAAACAAATTAATCAAAACTAGATCGACGAAGATAACAAATATAAGTGAGTATATATATATATATATACATACAGAATTTAAAATCTAATATTTAAAAATTTCCTTTTTACCATATACGAAGCCCAATATTAAATTTAATAAAATCAAATGTTTATAGATATATAAAAAATTAATATCACGTAAAAATCAAGATAACTTTATACATTAAAACCCAAGCTGCCGAAACTAAAAGACGATATACCATAATAATATATAGAAGATATATAAGCCTATATATTTACTCAAACCGACTTACATCATTACAGGATAGAAAATCCAACACGTTATAGGAAAGATAATATAAATACACTAACATATACTGTATAATATATATATATATATATATATATATATATAGAAATATAGAAATGGACTGTAAACAATTATATTATAAATAAAATGAAACCTGTTAAATAGATATTTATAGACTAAACTTTATAAAATAACATAGAAAACTGTCATACTTTACATAGCCGAATGTATATAACCTTTATAAATATATAACAAAATCTTACTAAATAAAAATACTTTTATATATAAACTAACACAACATAGCATATATATAAAATACCCTTTGTATTGAAATCAAGGCTACAAGTCCTAGCCTACAACATGCATATAGGCGTACTACTACAAAACTAGCCCAGTAAAATAGCTTTCATACTCTACATACTTAAAATATACCATTAAGGAAAATATAAATTGTTATATAATATACATACATTGTATATAAAAGCACTGCCAAAACCAATATGCAAATGTCCACATATATTTCAAAAAAATAAAGTATTCATGTATATAACAATTTTGAAACAGATCTGATTTGTACTCCAGCTTATAAATACGTTGCTGGCATATTTAAAACTAGCATGTATATATATAAAGCCTCGTATACAATATAACACACACATATATAATAACCAATATATATACAAACAAAATATACCTCAGATCCTAAAAAAATAAAATAAAATAAAATACATACATATAAATATAAATGCTGGAAGAGGTTGTGGTGTACTCCTGTAGGCTGACGCGCGTGCAAGTGGGGTACGGGGCAGTGGAAGCATGAGTGGCCGTCACCTAGAGAGCATGGTTAGGAGAAGGTAGACTCGGGTGGTTCGGCGCGAAGGGAGAAGGTTGGAGGCGGCTGAGGTGTGGGCTGAGGCCGGTCGGAGGTTGGGATGTGAGGGAAGGTTTTGTGTGCACAGGCGAGAGGAGCTCGGCAGCTTCGTGCAACGAGGTGGCGGTGTGTCCATGGCGGGCAATGGGCTTGACGTAGAAGGTGATGCGGTGGCTAATGGCATGGGTGGACGTGGGAGAACATGGAGGAGAAGGTGCGTGTGTGGTGTCCAGTGCTGGTGGATCTCGACGGTGGTTGCGACTGCAAAGGTGGAGATGGTCAGTGCGTGGGTAGGTGGAGAGGTTGAGGGTGGTGGGTTGTCACGTGATACAGGCGGTTGCTAAGGGGTGTGGAGTAGGCGGAGTGGGTGGACGTGAGGTCGGGAGGCGGATCTAGGGAGAGGATTTGCGGAGGTGGCGGTTGTTCGACAATGGAAGGGAAGTGTGAACGGAGGTGCGACGTCGGAGCATGTTGAATAGAATGCGGCAGCCATTATATGAGTATTATGCTATATTTTTTTTCTCAAGATCTGGAAAAATAAAAAGATCTCGGCAACAAATTTTTTTTTGAGAAGAGGGAGAAGAATATGGGTAAGTGATGAAAGAGAATGACAGTTCAAAAGCAGGAAAGTGATTGGTCCTCAACTTTAAACTTATGTAAATTACAATATAATTTGGTCACAGATACCCGAAATGAATGTGAACAAACCAATGTATAATAAATGAAAAATGGAGAATGGTGACAGTCAAAAATTTAATTCCTTTGAGAATGTTGCAATAAAACAGCTGTTAGTTCAGACAGTGGATAATTCAAAGGCACGGGAAGCCAAAAAGACTTAAAAGCGGAACTAATACGACTGATCGGTTTATCGATTTCATCGCGAACCGGACGCCGAAACAGACAAACGAATATACCATGGAGATCAGCATGAAGAGACGATTAAAACGATATTTAGATATTAGCGGTACAATTTAATTATAAAAATTTCGAATTTTTATACTAGCGGAAAATGCATGAAAAACGTAGAAAAATAAGATCGACGGAGCCAAAAAAGTCCGAATTTTGAAAAAGGAAAAATGACATTTGCTCAGAAGATGGTTTAGAATTTTTCTATGTAAAAATATTTGGGTTTCGAAAACGTTTTATTTTCAACGACTTTAATTGATTAAATTGAAGTAAATTTACGTCCGTAATAAACTTTCATATTTTCGGACCAAAATTTACCGGTTGCTATGTTTAACTGGACGCATTTCAAATATCAAATTTATATTTCAAAATTTTATCGATTAAAATTTCACAAAATTTCAATTAATAACATTATTAAAACCATTTAAATTTACGGGCTGTTACATTCTGCCTAACTCAAAACTTTTCGTCCTCGAAAAGGAAGGAGGTAGGAGAATAGAGACAACCAGAAGAAAATAGACTTGAATTACGTAATAAACAATTAATTTAAACCATATAAATTTCAATTTAAATAAATTTATGTTCAATAATTTTTTTTCTCAACTCAAGGTTTTCATTTAATTGATTTTATTTCACATTTAATTCAAGATACTCTCTAAAGTTGATTTAATTCAATTTATTAACTTTCAAAACAAATTTTTTTTCCTAGCAATCACACCTATTATTTATTTAACTTATTATTCTATTTATCTCCATAAACATTTTATAATTTAAATTTAAGTGAATAACATTTATTATACGCACTTACTTTTTATTTATAAAGGCAATTTATTGTATATTATCCAATATCTTAAATTAAAAATTTCAAAGATCAAAAATTTGAATAGTCTTTTATTATAATCATACTTTATTCGACAAATTTAATTCTTCTTTATTCCAAATTATTATTAAGTTTATTCTACTTAATATATCCTAACACATATATATTAAGTATATTTACATTTATTATAACTACTCAAATTTATTTAAGAATTCATTTGATATCATTTTCTACTGCATAATATTCAATTACATAGTAAACTTTTGGAAATTTAGGTAAGTTATATATAATGCAATTTAGTATTATCCAAATAAAAATTTTCAATTCAGTTATTTCAAGTTAAGTATTTATATATAAAAGAATTTGGCTTCATTTATAATTGAAAATCATCCTTTAACAAATTTTAACAATTAATTTCCGATTAATCTCAACCATTTTATAACTAAAATAAATATATATACATAATATCAAATCAATTCAAAATCTCCAATATATATTAATAATCGAGTCATGTTTAGAAATTCAAATCAATTTATTTTTTCCAAACCAAAAGTGTAGCAGGGCTATAGAATAGTCTCTCCACTTCGAAACCCGAAAATGAATGTCGATGATGCGACCGCCATCACCGAAATTATTTTCCCGCGACAAAGAGAAGAGCACTGATTTAATCATTTAAAACTCTTTGGAAACGATTTCTATTCGAAAATACTTTAAATAATATACATTTTGGAACTTTAAAACCAAAGTCCGAAATTATCATAAATTAAATTCTCGAATTCTAATTTTAATTCACTTCAAATTCCAAATCAAATTATAACTAAGTTTATACATTCATCTGTTTATATTATGCAATAGTCAATGATTTACAAAACAATAAATGAAAATTAAATATTATCATTTCAGACAACATTTTCATTAACAATTTAATTCCAGATTTTTTTGAAATATAATCATTCAAAATTATTTTATTTATGAAATTAGAAAACAATATTGTGTCAGTTTGCTCTGTTAAAGTGTTTTGGAAATCCTATCGATAACGTTGATCAGACGAATCGATCGGAATCCCAAATCAACATCAACAACCCAAACAACACAATATATAAAACATTTTAAAATTAATTCACAAATACACTTTCTCGCTTGACGACACAGAAATGGACTTCAAAGTGAGGATAGAGATTCACCAGTTGATAGACTTAAACCAAAGAGAATTTCGATTCGACGATAAGTTCGAAACAGAAGATAAGATAATTAAATTAACGGAATAGGAAGATGGATAAGCTAATTTAATTCACTGGCAACCATAATCGGGTCGACCGTAACTTCAAGAATAAGATCGATGCTGAATTCCGAGGTAAATCGACATTCGATCGCAAGAGATAGAGTTTAGGCATAGCCGGAGATAGATAGCATCTCAAACCGAGGATTCAGAAATCTCCGGTATATCAATGCCTATTGTAAAGGAGTTTCACCCCCATTCAAATCATTTGAACTTTGGGGAGACCGCCGATTCATTATAAGAGTCATTCGAAGTGGAGTTATGGGATGCTCCAGAATTGAAAGAAGATGAATAGTGAGGGACACGAATGAATTTTGAAACCGCAGGGAACGTTCCAAAATTCAAAGGAATTGAGTCAAAAGGAAGAGATTGAAACTCTAATGAGAGTGATTCTGTAAATACATTTACCATATATGCTAAGTTTTGCCTAGAGCAACCAAAGCTCTGATACCAACTGTAACGACCCAATATTTTGGACTATTCGCATCCGCTCATGTCGGACTTGAATAATTCAAAATACCGAATTGTTAATTTAAATTTGGCAAAACTGAACATATACAACAAATAAATAATCACAGAATCACAGACACAGAGTAATAATATGCAGCGGAAGCAAAAGATAGTAGTTCATGAAGCTACAGTATATATAACAGTGTTAAATAAGTTACAACAGAAGTATTGAATATAATAGTAATATACAAGAATCAGAATACAACACTGTAATCAACCGAATATTTGCAAGCTAGATAGATAGTTGGATCTCCAGGCGAAGCTCCAATCCCAAAGATGAGTCTTGAATACTGGTACACTCAGTCTGACCCGAGCGTAAAGCAAAACACAAAACACTCAAGTCGGGATTAACATTCTTATATCAATAAATACAACTCAAGTGAAATAACAATTGAAATACAAATAACTCAAAGGACGTGGGAATAACCGTCCTCTAAGGATCCGTTAAACTATATACTATGTAGTAATATACGCTAAATAGATAATGTCAATTAGTAATATAAAATATCAAAATAGTGTTAAGGCGTTACCCTTATCCCCCTTAACAAAATTTATATAAGTGTTATAGTCTATACAACGCTGTAAACTCCACCGTAAACTAGTGGGATATCAGGGAGTACTCCATAGGTATAACACAAAACAAATTCGTGGAGGTCGCATATATAGGGATACAAGTATGACAAGGCGCATGAGGCAATACCCAAGGTAGTGAAACTACCGTTTGCCTGATCTGGACTGGTGAAAACGCATCGCCGTAACGATCAAAACACCGCGAAACAACACTCCCAAAAGTACGAGGGTGCACCAATTAATAACAAATAATGAATAGTATTCGAAGAAGTGTGTTCGCTCGAGGTGGCTAACCCCATTTGGCCTGGCACGGCTCCTGTTTTAGTCATTTCCAATTTGACACAAGTGTCAAGGATATCCATTATCGTTCTCTTTCTTCAGTCGTTACGCACATCATTCCAACCACTTCATTCTGGATCACACTCCGCGTATAATTGTTAAAGTGTTTTCCGGCTTAGACAGAGAGTATGTCCATAACCGATTCCGGTCTCTTTAATAACTGTCGTAATTATTACACCGATTGATCGTTTAACAAATTCCCAAACCAAATCAAATTCAATTTCAATTAGAGTTCATAAATCCACATATCATTTGTCTTTCGAGAGTCATTTCCATAATTTATGCTTTAAACTACCAAATTACCATTTCAAAATCTTATAATTCTATTTCAAATTTTATTTAAAACAATTCAAATATGGATTTAAGTTCATATATAAGTTTCCTTCCGGAATCATTTAAATTAGCTTAATTTAACATTCAAATCAATTTCAATCCATTTATCAGTTTCGTTCAATATTCGTTTCAATAAATTTTTCATTCAAAACAATTTTCATTCAATCGCCAATTCATTAAAACAATTACTTACGTTCAACTTAATTATACCAAAGCTTACAATTTAATTAACTCAATTTCTTCGAGTCAAATTCTTTGAATTACAAGTCCTACATTTGTTTTAATAAAACGCATTTTATTTCTTGTTAAAGAAACTCAATTTCACTTATTTCTTTACTTTGTTACAAATTTCAAAACTCAATTAATTAAGAAACTAAATTTCACATATTCAAGAAGTTCAATTTCACTTATTAACTTACTTAAAAATTTTCCAAAACTTAATAAATAAAGAAACCCAATTTTATTTATTAACGAAGTTCAAATTCACTCAATCAAAAGTTCAATTTCTCTTATCAAAGAATTTAAATTTTATTTAATTCACAATAAATTAAATTTATTTAAATATTACATAATTTCAAAACTTACTTATCAATAATTTCAAACTTAATTATTAATGATTTCAAACTTAATAATTTATGATTTCAAAACATAACTATTAATGATTTCAAAACTTAATTATTAATAATTTCAAACTTAATTATTAGTCAATTAAATTTAAACAATGTTCTTTCGTCAATTACTACGTTAATATTTGTTTCAAATTTCAAATATTCACATTTTCCTTTCATTTAAATTTGAATCCAAATTTTATTTCAAAACCTTATTATTATTCAAATAAAATCTTTATTTTATTTCAAATCAAATTATTGACCAATCGGGTTTATTTAATTCTCTATCCTAAGTCGAAGTTTAATTTGGGTATTTATCATTTCAACCCTATTCCATTTCAATTCAAAAATTAAAGCATGGCAAAGGGAACTTGCAGTATGATAACTGGGATGGTGTCAAAGTAAATAACAAGCAATAACAACAATCAATAACAATCCAATGACTAATTCAAATAATCCCGAAACAACCGTATTAATATACATTGTTGTTTGGGCAAATTAATATAATTATTTCTATAATCTACACCATCATTTCATGTAGATTAAAGATTATTACATTACTGTTCTTCTCTTGATATTCATTATTCGATTTATACTACATAAATTTGTACAACCTACATTCAATGGTTAAATGTGAAATAAACCAAATCCTACATGTCGATTTAATTTACATTTAAAAGGGTCAAATTTAACTAATCAATATTCAACCGATAAATCCATATTAAATTGTTAACTATCCTATATCAAATTAAATTTTCATATTAGTTATCACTTTAACATTAACAATTAACATCCAATTTCAACATCACATAACAATCATTTTTCAACCAAACTTTTATAAACAACAAATAACGGTGTCGGATGTTACAGGTGAGATGATACAGGTAATAACAATGTAAATAACCAACAGCAGCATATTTCAATTGTCGTTTCAATTGAAATCAAAATTAATAAATAAAAGAACATTAATCTTGAGTGATTGCTCACCTTTCGAGGCTAGAGAATACAGAAGATGACATGGATACGCACACTGATACGGACACGAGCAAATCAAAAATGCTACACCACTTGGACATTGGCGAGCCAAGACTAATGCACGATTTCGACGAATAGGTCTGATAATAGGAATCGATGAAAACAAATCAATCAAAACTAGATCGACGAAGATAACTGATATTAGTGAACATATATATATATATATACAGAATTTAAAATCTAATATTTAAAAATTTCCTTTTTACCATATACGATCCCCAATATTAAATTTAATAAAATCAAATGTTTATAGATATATACAAAACTAATATCACTTAAAAATCAAGATAACTTTATACACTAAAACCCAAGCTGCCGAAACTAAAATACGATATACCATAATAATATATAGAAGATATATAAGCCTATATATTTACTCAAACCGACTTACATCATTACAGGATAGAAAATCCAACACGTTATAGGAAAGATAATATAAATACACTAACATATACTGTATAATATATATATATATAGAAATGGACTGTAAATAGTTGTATTATAAATAAAACGAAACCTGTTAAATAGATATTTATAGACTAAACTTTATAAAATAACATAGAAAACTGTCTTACTTTACATAGCCGAATGTATATAACCTATATAAATATATAACAAAATCTTATTAAATAAACATACTTTTATATATCAACTAACACAACATAGCATATATATAAAATACCCTTTGTATTGAAATCAAGGCTACAGGTCCTAGCCTACAACATGCGTATAAGCGTACAACTACAAAACTAGCCCAGTAAAATAGCTTTCATACTCTACATACTTAAAATATACCATTAAGAAAAATATAAAATGTTATATATTATACCTACATTGTATATAAAAGAACTGCTAAAACCAATATGAAAATGTCCACATATATTTTAAAAAAATAAAGTATTTATGTATATAACAATTTTGAAACAGATCTGATTTGTACTCCAGCTTATAAATACGTTGCTGGCATATTTAAAACTTGCGTGTATATATATAAAGCCTTGTATACAATATAGCACACATATATATAATAACCAATATATATACAAACAAAATATACCTCAGATCCTAGAAAAATAAAATAAAATACTTACATATAAATATAAACGCTGGAAGAGGTTGTGGTGTACTCCCGTAGGCTGACGCGCGTGCAAGTGGGGTACGGGGCAGTGGAAGCATGAGTGGCCGTCACCTGGAGAGCATGGTTAGGAGAAGGTAGACTCGGGTGGTTCGGCGCGAAGGGAGAAGGTTGGAGGCGGCTGAGGTGTGGGCTGAGGCTGGTCGGAGGTTGGGATGTGAGGGAAGGCTTTGTGTGCACAGGCGAGAGGAGCTCGGCAGCTTCGCGCAACGAGGTGGCGGTGAGTCCATGGCGGGCAATGGGCTTAACGTAGAAGGTGATGCAGTGGCTAATGGCATGGGTGGACGTGGGAGAACATGGAGGAGAAGGTGCGTGTGTGGTGTCCGGTGCTGGTGGATCTCGGCGGTGGTTGCGGCTGCAAAGTTGGAGATGGTCAGTGTGTGGGTAGGTGGAGAGGTTGAGGGTGGTGGGTTGTCACATGATGCAGGCGGTTACTAAGGGGTGTAGAGTAGGCGGAGTGGGTGGACGTGAGGTCGGGAGGCGGATCTAGGGAGAGGATTTGCGGAAGTGGCGGTTGTTCGACAATGGAAGGGAAGTGCGAACGGAGGTGCGACGTCGGAGCACGTTGAATAGAATGCGGCAGCGATTATATGAGTATTATACTATATTTTTTTTCTCAAGATCTGGAAAAATAAAAAGATCTCGGCAACAAAAATTTTTTTGAGAAGAGGGAGAAGAATATGGGTAAGTGATGAAAGAAAATGACAGTTCAAAAGCAGGAAAGTGATTGGTCCTCAACTTTAAACTTATGTAAATTACAATATAATTTGTTCACAGATACCCGAAATGAATGTGAATAAACCAATGTATAATAAATGAAAAATGGAGAATGGTGACAGTCAAAAATTTAATTCCTTTGGGAATTTTGCAATAAAACAGCTGTTAGTTCAGACGATTGATAATTCAAAGGCACGGGAAGCCAAAAAGACTTAAAAGCGGAACTGATACGACCGATCGATTTATCGATTTCGTCGCAAACCGGACACCGAAATAGACAAAGGAATATACCATGGAGATCAGCACGAAGAGACGATCAAAACGATATTTAGATATTAGCGGTACGATTTAATTATAAAAATTTCGAATTTTTATACTAGCGGAAAATGCATGAAAAACGTAGAAAAATAAGATCGACGGAGCCAAAGAAATCCGAATTTTGAAAATCGAAAAATGACGTTCGCTCAAAAGATGGTTTAGAATTTTTCTATGTAAAAATATTTGGGTTTCGAAAACGTTTTATTTTCAACGATTTTTAACTGATTAAATTGAAGTAAATTTACGCACGAAATAAACTTTCATATTTTCGGATGAAAATTTACCAGTTGCTATGTTTAACTGGACGCATTCCAAATATCTAATTTATATTTCAAAATTTTATTGATTAAAATTTCACAAAATATCAATTAATAATGTTATTAAAACCAGTTAAATTTATGGTTTGTTACATACAATTTATTATAATTGCTTAATTTGCATTGATTAAATCAAATTGAAAATTAATACGTATTATTTTCTCAATTAATATAACCTTTGAATTAGTTTCCCAATTTATCAATTACTACCTTTAAAATAACTTATTTTTCTATTTTATTTTCATTTACGCTTCCGTTACTATACCAATAATCGTTAAAGTAAGGTTTATTTTCAACACGAACATAAAAATTTCGTTTCTAACATTGATTGTATTTGTTTTTAATATATTCCATTTATAGCTAAGTCATAATATTGAATTTATTTTAAATTGTAACGTTCATTCAAGTTCATTAAATATTAACTTGCATTAACCCGTTTCCTAAATTTACAATCAAATACCGTTAACAATGGTTTATTACGCAAATCAATTTAATACTTTCCTTTATTTCTCATATACAATTTTTCATCCAGGTATAATCTTTTCACTACTTTCATTCATTAAAATTTCTATTCCAATTACTAATAAATAGGTTTTCAATTACCATTAAATTATTTTAGTGTTCATTAATTACAAAAATCTCATAAATTTAACCCATTAAAATTTGTCAAAAATTACGGGTCGTTGCATCAAGTGCTTGTATTTTTATTTACGCTCGGGTCAGCCTGAGTATTCACAGATTTGGATTCCACTTTTTGGAGATTGGAATCGCTGGAGATTATTTGCTTGTCTAGTTTTATCTATTTCACTTCCAGTTATCCTGTTGATTCCGGTGTTGTATTCAGCTTGCACTTGGTTATCATATTGAGACTTCTGTTGTATCTTATTTAACTCTGATATATTTATATGGTAGCTACATGAACTACTATTTCTTTTACTTTCGCTACATTATTATTACTCTGTGTCTGTGATTATTTATTTGCTGTATATTCTGAGATTTGCCAAATTTTATTTACAACGTGGTATTTTGAGCAATTCAATTCCGACATGTGCGGATGCGGATGGTTGAAAATAACGGGCTGTTACCAAGGTCAAATAGTTAAAAGCTTGTGCACTAAAAGTGGCCCCAAGTGCAGGCATGCCACCATTTACTCAGGAGAAAGGGAAGCTGATCAAGATTGAAGGTGAGTTATTACCTTTTAATATAGAGTGTTATGGTATATAGTTAAGAAAGTAGATCTCATGTTATGCATTAATCCATTTCGATGACGTCAAATTTCTATCATGGAATTGACCCATTTGTCTATGATTGCCATGATTTTAGAAGTTGGTTTTATATGGTGTGAAGTGCTCTAGTAACACATATAAACTGGGGTTAATATGGATTATTTTTGGAATAGATTAGATGAATCATCATGGAATGATATTTGATGTTGTTTTGTGTTAGGAAGATGGTCTTGGTGAGAAATAATGGATCGAGCACAATCTTGTTTTATGTCATAATCCTAGTATTCCTTTATAGAAGATTCCTATCTTCCTCCCCAAGTAATTGAATATTCACTAGGCTCGTTGATACGCTACATTGGCATATTCCTATAGAAGAGCGTCACAAGTATAATTTTCAAATTAGTGAAAGAAAGATTGTATTTTTATTGAATAGAGAAAAGGAAAAATGAAATATGATAGGCTTAAAAAAATTATGGAGAAAGATGTTATCCGGATAATAAACTAATTGGGTTAAGATTCATATAAAAGAGTTTGAACAAAAGTTTGCTCACATGGTATTGGAAGCTTTATAATACAATTGAAGCAGAGTTTCACTTAGAAAACTAGATAGTAGAAGAGACGTTGGATATATAAGAGTTTTAGTAGATTGGATCTTGTTAAACAATTGATTAAAAGTCAGTTTAGTTGTGGTTGGTGTGTTCCAACATTTTAGCCAAGTAGGCTTTGCTCGAATCTAAATGTTAGGATAAAGACAAAACGATATACAAACATAGAAACCTAATTAGAAGGATAATACGAATGGACTCAAGAAGTTGCAAAGCAATTTGGGGAAAAGGAAACAACTCAGTACTAAATGGATCTACTTGGTACCAAGTACTTATTAGACCTTCAGTGGGCCCCTAAATCTATAGTTGATGGAAATATGGCTTGGGTGATTGTTGTGAAGTACATTTCTTAAGGTATAGTTTAACAAGTGCAAAAGAATTTTGAAGGAAAGCATACAAATTCAAGTGGTATCAGAAATTCTCTAAAAAAACTCGATCTCTATAGGAAAACGCTCAGAGTAGATTGAAGATAAAAGACTTAATAAAGGAAGAAGGAGACGATCACCCTCTAGAATTCAGGTCGGTACCAGCCACTTTTGGTCGGTACCGAGTAGAATTCATTGCTCGGAGGATTCTGTCTTGCCTTCCAACATTCTCCATCTGAATTTGGATTTAGAATTTTGTTGATTTTCGATTCTGTTGGACTGTTTGCATTTGTAAGGAGGACTTTTGGCTCTTTTGTTATCTCCACTTTCCATATCTCCTCAGCGTAGTCACTAAGGCATATACTATTGGCTGGTCTTGGTTTTAAGAACTTGTCAATCCATTATACTATTGACTCTAGATCAAATAATTAATATATTACAGTGGATGTAGGCTAGAGACTGCCGAACCACTTTAAAAATCATTGTGTTGTTTCTGTATTTCATTTATTTTCAACCATATTTCCGTTTTTCTACATGTCTTTGCTGTCATGCCATTTTAAAGCTCAACATTTTGGTGCTTTCACTGAGAAAGGAGTTTCACAGGCATAGATCTAGCTTTCCATCCTGGATTAGAGCAACCATAGTTTAGATTAAAAAGATTTTCATTAAGGAATTTAAAGGATTAGAATGTGGAATTAATGGCTCCTAGGACGTCTAGGAGATCATCTAGAGAAGTGGTTGGTGGTGAAGAAAAAGCTTGTTATAACATGGAGGTTTGCTACCAACAGGCTTTCCTAGGACCATCTGCTCCTCAAGAGATGGTTAACAGAGTAGAGTTTGACGAAATGATGCAGGAGCTGAATAAGAAGATAATTGACCGCCAAAAATCTCTGTTAGAAAAGATGGATGTTAACATAGATTTACTGACCCAATAGTCACAAAGGACTAGAATGAGTAGGATGAAAGTTTGACCAAACGGATCTAAAGAAGAGAACTTGTATGTTTTAGATCAGAGTAAACGAGATGGAAAACAAAAGCATACGGAGAAGGCTACCGAGGAAGCATGGGATGTTACTGGAGGAAATCGAGGAGCACACCCTAAAATAACTCAACTAGCACCAACTAGAATCGGGTCGGTATCGAAAAGAATTTTGGTACTTATGGTGGACAAGGAGTAGAGGTCGTAGACTTGTCAAATTTAGAGGATGATCTATAACATGACGGTGATGGTTATGACCATGATGTTGGAGCTCAAGGAGCTGCAATTCAATTAGCTGCTATAGAGCCGATCAAGTGTTGAAAGGATCTGAAGGAGTGGTTCTCCTAGAGACTGGAGAACCAAAACATCAGAAAGCAAATCGAGTCTGTTTGCATATTCAAACACTTGGTTTAGCTTCGGATAGTCGTTCTTTAGAGTTCTAGGCTAGTAAGGAGTACTATGGATATGGTAAAGTATTTAGTAGAAAAAAATAAATGGACGAAGAATGAGGATTAGGGTTCCACACCAAGAAGAACACCGATCACGAGGAATATTCTAAGGGACGAGTATTCTAGGAGATTTACAATGCGAACATTGCCATCGTATAACGGGACTACCAATCCCAAGAAGCACTTGTTTAAATATGAATGGCACATGGATGGTGCTCGGGTGATGGATTCGGTATGGTGCAGGCATTTTCCTACCTTTTTGGAAGGAGTTACACTGACGAGGTTTAGTTGGCTTGCATCGAAATCCATATTAACTTTTGATAAGTTAGCAAAGTAGTCTATAAAGCAGTTTAGGCTCTATACCGCTCAACCTAAGGATGTAATATCCTTGATGAGCCTTTCATAAGGACCTAAGGAATCATTGAAGGGGTTCTTGAATAGAGTAAAATGGAGTAACAGAGGTTAACAATCCAAAGGAGGATTTGATTTTTATGGGTTTGGTTCGAGGCACACATCCGGACACAGATTTTGGTAAATGGTCGAAGATCAAAACACCAATAACTGTGGAGGAAATCAACTGGAAGGCTAATCAATTCTCATGGTTGGAAGAAGCAAGCCAGGCTATAGGAAATGTTGATGGTGAGTAGTCAAAAGAGGTGATGCAAAGCAAGGTGGTAGTTAAGCAGGTAGGTGTTAATGCTGCAATCAATGTTGGAAATTTGAACAATAAAAAGTAAAGTGATTAGGGCTCTGGTGGTTTGTGAATTAAAGCGAAGAAGTGCGTAAGGAACATCAGGTCCGATGAACATACAACCTTAAATGGTATGTTGGAAAATATACACCTTGCTACATAAGGAATGAAATGATATAAAAGGTCTCATAGGAAGGAGGCACCAAAGTGGAAAGGCGCTTAGGAAAGTACTGTCGTTTCTCTGAAACTCATGGACACAACACAAATGAGCGCCAACATTTTCGAGACTTTATGGAGGAATTGATAAAGAAGAAAAAGTTGCAATAGTATGTCAGAGATCCGTAGCATTGTGGACAAATACAAGACCCTAAGAGCCAATTGCCCAAGGGAACCAACTTGGACCCAATGGAGAAAGGCCAAGGTGCACTGATGGAGTTTAGTCATAAATTCCAAAACAAGAGGACCTCAACCACCAAAGAAGAGCTGGAAGCACGTGTAGGGATATACGATCTTGTTGAAGCATGAACCACATGAGAGTTGCTTTGCCATAGATGATGGATCTTTGGCATAGTAGCGAAGGATGGTAACAAATTACATTATATCCAAGAATATAGATACCGATATAATCGAACCTCCAACCATCGTCCCCATGGTGATAACGGCTATTATTGGCCTTACTATAGTGCATCGAGTTTTGGTGGATAATGGAAGCTTGATGGATAACTCATTTAAAAGTACATTTAATCATATGCATATTAATATGAAGGATGTTAAGTCTTATAAATATAGGATTTAGGAATTTACAGGTGAGTCAAAACAATCGGTTGGGACGATTGATTTATCGTTCAGTTGGGTGATGGAGATTGTACGGTGGTGCAGATCCAAATGTTTGTTATGGAGATGAGTAATCGATGTATGTCACCTTTCTAGGATGACTGACCTTGGCAGATTTTAGGATAGCACTGGTTCTTCTTGGTGCTTAACGATGAAATTCCACATAGAGAACCAGGTCGGATCTGTGAGGAAGACTAGAACGCTGGAAGGGAATGTTATGACATTGTGCTAAGAGAAGCAATGAGAAAAAGGAAAAAATGTAAAGAAGGCTCTCCGCATTAAGAACTTGGAAGTGTAGTAGTTAAAGCCCTAGCTCAAAAACCGTAGCATGTTTGATAGGTTTATGGATCCAGAAAGAAGTTAGAGGAAATGCGGGCAGCTCCAGCGGAGCTAACGATCGATGTTCTGGTTGATATGGATATCCTTCTCGAACTCCTAAGACTGGATCTCAGCTCGGTATTGGACCGAGGAAGGAATTGGTTAATTTCCTTCAAGGGAATTTGGACGTAATCAAATATATGTAGGACATAACCTGAGATTGTGTGTCATGCATTGAATGTAGATCCAAGTTCTCATTGGTAAAGAAGAAAAGGCATAATTTGGGTCCGACAAATCCGCTGCATTAAAGGAGGTAATTGATAAACTAATGGAGAATGGCTTTATATATGGATCTTTATAGCCGAAATGGGTATCGAATATCGAGCTGGTCAGGGAATAAAATGGAAATTGACGGATGTGCATCGACTATTCTAACTTGAATAAAACATGCCTGAAAGATCGATTTCTTTTGTCATGGATTGATCTACCGGTAGATAGGACTACAGGACATGAGTTTCTCTTATTTATAGACGCTTATCCAGGCTAAAACCCGATACCAAAGCATATACTAGATTAGGAGAACACAAGCATTATAACCGATTTGGATTTATATTGATACTGGGGATGCCGTTCGATTTAAGAAACGTTGGAGCTACATACCGGAGGTTGGTCACTCTATATTTAAAATTCAATCTAGGCGAATAGTGGAAATATAGATGCATGATATGCTCATGAAGTAATGGTTGCCGAGGAATTACATGGATGACCTTTCAAGATTGCTCAAGGTATTGTGAAAGTACGTAAAGGAGTTGAATCCATTGAATGCTTATTTAGAGTTGCATCAGGGATTCTTGTAGGATTCATCATGAATTTAAAAGGCATTGAGGCTAATCTGAAGCAGATTAACGTCTTAACGTACATAAGGTCCCTGACTACGAAGAAAGAGCGGCAGAGCTTAAATGGGAAGGTTACCGCTTTAAGTTGGTTTATCATAAGAGCAACATGTAAATACATATCGTTCTTCGATGCCTTAAAAAAGGGTAATGATTTTTTTAAATGGAATGGCATTGTCAGAGTGCCTTTGACGAGTTATTGACGCACATGGAGACACTATCGGTTCTATCTAAACCGTTGGACGAGGAGGGTTTTTTTTGCTAATTTGGCAGTGTTTGCTCACGCACTAAGTGAAAAACTAGTACATGAGGAGGCAATGATTCAAAGGCTTGTTTATTATATCAACAAGTGGTTTACTGGAGCTAAAAAGAATTACCTGAAGTTGGAGAAACTTGTTTATTGCTTGTTGATTGCATCGAGGAAGTTACAGTCGCATTTTCAGCTCATACGATTAAGGTGCTAATGGATTGGCCCTTGAAGCAGATGTTGTATCGACCCAAGACCTCGGGAAGGTTGCTTAAATGGAATATTGAACTAAGCAGTATGATACCACTTACTATCCGAGGAAAGCGATAAACGGGCATGCATTGGAAGATTTCATCGGTGAGTTTACCACATGAGATGGCGAAGAGCAGGACGACATGGTCTCACTTCTTTATTGGAATTTTTTGTAGATAGAGTTTTAAATGAACATAATTCAGGTGTAGCAATAGTGCTTCTAATTCTATAGGGATGATCAATTTGTTAAGCATTGAGGTTGGAATTCCCAACGACTAATAACGAGGCTGAATATGAGGCATTAGTAGCTGGGTTGAGGATGACAAATGAGCCATAGATATGAATGTGTTGACCATATCGGGGAGCTAATTTTAGCAAAAAAGTTACTTTGCTATGGATATTTCTAGCTAATAATAAATTGGGATGTAGCTGGTTACACCAAATGATGCGAGTGTTGTCAGAGATTTGCGATGACACCAAGGATCCCATATAGAGCTTATGCCAATGGTTACCCCATGGCCATTTTCTATTTGGGGAATTGATATTTTTGTACGCTACCAATGGTGAAAGGAGGAAATTATGAAATAATTACGCTGTATTATTTCACGAAGTGGGCTGAAATGAAATCGCTTGCAATGACTATAACAAAAAAGATGATAACTTCATGACGAATAACATCATTTGTAGCTTCAGAGTATCTCATGAGATCATAACGGATAATGGAATTTAGTCGAAATTACTAAGTTCGAAGATTTCTGTAATTTGTAGAAAAATTGAGAAGAGCAATTCAACGATAGCACATCCATAGGTGAACGAACAAGTGGAGGTGGTGAACATAATCATTAAGTCCACCTTAACAAAATGTTTAACAAAAGCCGAAGACAATTGGGTCAATGAGTTTCCATTGCCCTTGTGGGCTTATAGAATGGCACATAAGTCCACAACTGGGCATACATCGTTTGCTTTGGTATATGGATTGGACGCTATGATCCTGATAGAATTGGAGCTCCCTTCTCATCATAAAAGGTTTTATAGTCCAAAGGTTAACGAGAAAATCTTTATTGAGTCCCTTAATTTTATCGATGAGAAAAAGGAAGACGTAGAATTAAGTATAGCTGCTTTCCCAAATAAGGTTGCACGACATTTTAACACCAAGTTTTGGATATCATACTTTCAAGATAGGGGATCTTGTTTTGAAATGTGTTTTTCCAAATATGGGGGCCCATGGTCCAAATTGGGGAGATCCTTTCACAATCGAACAATAGCTTGGAGATGGAACGTTCAAGCTAGCAACTATTGATTGAATCTCCCTTTTGCGTGCATGGAACGTCGATTTACTACGACACTATTTTGTTAATTTCTAGTTAATCTTTTTTGGAAAATAAGCCATCTAAGGATTCTAGGGGCAATCTAATAAACATGACTTGGTGCTTTTTTTTTGTTTATTAATAAAGGTTAGCTTCTTGAACCAATGGAACCGTGTTCTTGTAAGAAAAAATCATACAATGCGTGATAAGCTGTAAAATCATATATTAGCTCCTTTTGTCCAATATTTGTACAAATAACACGGCTAATAGGGTTGATCAAATAATTCATCCCCGTCCTCTTGTGTTGACTATTGCCCAGAAATAGGCAAGGTTTATAAGGAATGTCGGGGGGTAGGTAATAGAAAGCATCAGTTTTCGAAGATAGAAACTAGAATGCGGATAGAAACGTTAAGCCATGCTGGCGGCCTATAGGATACTTTAGGCCAAGGATAAGCGAGGACTATCAACATATACTCTCGGTCAGCGCCCCCAAATGGGTGGGGCTATGAGTGACCGAAGATAGGCATTTGAAGGCACATTTTCTTGGATACTTATAAATCGACCTATGGTTGGGATATTCACGACCGTGCTTGTAGCCTAGCGGAATACCCTCAGTCATGGATAAGCAAGGATAGTCACTGGAATATGAAAATGGGAAAGACCAGACTCCCCCAGTCCAAGGCTTGATCCAAAAGATCCAATCGGAAAGGGGGCAATTGAATAATTGGCCCCACATGGTTAATATTCGGTTAATGCCCGAAAATAGGGAAGGTCGAAAACCAATCCCCAGACTCAAGCATTTGTAGCGATCAGGCCCATAAACAGGACTCGGTACATGGAAAAACCATGTAAAAAGGCATAATTTCACTCATACCCAAGCAAGGTGCGTTTTACCGAGGATAAATAAGGTAAATCTATGGATAACCCCAACCGTGCTAGTTTATCGGCAAGGTCAGGAAAGTCAGGATGTCGATGTCCAACTTGCTATTCCTTAAAAATAAAGGAACAACATGGAACTTAGATAATTTATAGTTAATATCTGGTCGAGTAAACTCAACCTAACATAAACAAGAATATCCATGGAATTGGTTGAGCAACAATTTTATTAACCAAACGAAAATACAATGGTAGTAGTAAACCGAACTAAATGGATAAATATATATATATATATATATATATATATTTAAAGCAATTGTAAGATTTTTATTATATGCATAGAATTGTAGTAAGTAAAAGCATTACATGGAAATGGACATGCATAATATGGACAAATTGCAATAAAAGCAGTTATATTATATACGTAGCTATGGTATATAAAAGCGTGAAAAAGTAAATATAAAAGAAAATACAAAAAGGAAAGCGATCTTTCATTACTTCAGCTTTTATATGCAAGGACTGTGGGGGCGCTTTCGCATAACATGGCATGTTTGCAACAAAGAGGAACACCATACAAAAAAAAGAGCAATCATGCTCACAAGTCCTCTGAATCACCTACTTATTCTTCCCTCTGTTGCTGCCCTTGCAACTGGTACCACTTGATGGCCTCTTTTGCTTTCGTTCGCCTTTGGTTTTCCTTATTCGTGAGTGTCACCTTCAGACTTGGTGGTCTCACCCTCGGTTGTAATATGGGCCTCATCGATCTTTCAAGTCAGGGTGTCAGAAGATTTGATCTTCAGTGGCTTCAGTTTGTGTAGGTGAAGTTTGATAAAAGGACTAGTCAACGCATAAATAATCGGTTTTTCGGACCCTGGTTCGATCTTGATTTTGACCGTTGAAAGGTCAATCTCCAATCTCTCCACTATTGTGATTTGGTCAGTTGATTCTACTACATATGTAATAGCAATGCCTTCCTCTAAGGAAAAAGATACGTCCTCTAGATTTTCTAGGGCCATTATGTTCTCGAAATCAGGCCCAAGATCGAATCAGGAGGAAAGAATAGGAATGATAGGTCCCTATGGAGATGGAGGTTGATGTAAGAAGGATTGTTATAGGACCTAAGCCTTGAGTTGCTAGTGATGGAGTAGGAAGATGTAGACGATCTTTGGTTAAGTGCTGCGCTGGTGAACCTATAGAAGGGGGAATAAAGGGTTCGACGATAGCGGTCGCTGCAAATGTTGGGATGCTTTGGAGCCAAATCTCTTAGTTATGGGAATTTTACCAAATGCTCCAGGGATTTTGAAGTTTATGATTCTACCTGGCCCTATGCACTTGGGTGGGTAAAGGCTTCGACCATAGCAACATTAGCGGCAACATCTTCATCTGCGAGAATAACTTTTCCTTCTTCATGTTCACAATATCTTCAACACCGAGGTACTTGGTCATCAACTCTTCTTCATTGTGGCCTTTACGGACTACTTTCAAACAGTCCAACACTTCCTTTGAAGCATCGGCCAAGGTGATGACATATCTACTACTCATCCTCTTCTGATTCTTGTATTGTATTACAATGACGAAGAAGTGCTAAAGAGTGGTATTGAGCTCCTCCCGCTTTTTGGCTGTTTGTTCTTTGAGATCCTTGAGTTCGTGCGAAGCTATGATATAGTTAAGTTCAATGTCTAGCTTCGTAGTTTTTGCCAACAATAGACTCTCCTTGAGATTATCTTTTTCTATTTGGAGCCTCTGGATATCAACTTCCCGATCTTCAATGGTTTTATCCTTTGCCAAGATAATCACAACCTTTATATTGAGGACCAAGTTTTTCTCAACAAGCTCTATATTCAAGATAGCATTGTCCTCATTAGCAGTCTTTAGCATATTCTTTATTACAATTTCTACATCAGTATGTGCTTTCTTTATTTCTTCCATCAATCTTTTGGTTTTAGCCTAAGATTTTAGAGCCGCATCTTTCTTCACCTTCATCTTCTCCAAGTCAACTTTGTACCCCTTTATTAGACTATTGTAAGTTTTCTTCTTAGATTCAGGTGACTAAATGCTTGTCTAATTAATCTGTTTGATGTTAAAAGGGTGTATTGACCAGCCTTTTTGGACATTTTAAGCGGATACACAGGTCGAGCTCAAACCATTCAAAAGGCAGATTGTTATGGGGTAAATAAGTAAAAGAGCAAGAAATAAAACGAAAATACAGAATCTCGCAGCGGAATGACAAAATATAATAATCATGTAACGACCCATAAAATTTTATTTGTTTAAATAATATATTTAATTGAAATTTCATGAAATTCTAAATATTTTAATTTTGAAATAAAAATTTAATATATAGAATACGTCTACTTAAACATAGAAAATTGTAAATTTTCATCTGATAATATTGAAGTTATTTTATTGTGTAATTTTATCTAAATTCAAATCAGTTAATAATTGATGATAATAAAATGTTTCCAAACCTGAATATTTTTACATAATAAATTTGTAAATCATCTTCTGTGTGAGAAGTCATATTTCATTTCTTCAAATTTGAACCGTTATTACTCCGTTTTTCTTATTTCTAGCAAATTAGCAGGATTTTCGGTACTAATTATCGACTTTTGATACGATGATCATACCACTGATATTTGTATACCGTTTTAATCGTCTCGTCATGCTAATCTCGGTGGTATATTCAATTCTGGATTTTGAAGTCCGGTATGTAGTGGAAACCATGAAAACGTTTAATCACATCGGTACCCGTTTTTGAGTCCTCATTTCTAATTCCTTTTGTTTACTTTGTCTATTCATTTCTCATCGTGCAAGGCTATCAGCGGCTAGAAATTCATTATTTCTTGAATTCAACAGATGAGACTTTTTCTATTCTGCAGATTGCAAGTTTTATTTCGTTGGTTCATTTTTCTATTTACTATTTTGTGCCTTGAAAAAAGAATACAAAGCAGCTTTCACCATTTCTTCTTCCATTTGGCTCGTCTTCATTTCCTGGCCAATCGCTTGTCCCAATTCTTCTTTTATAACAAAAACAATCAAGCAGCATATATCAAGGCCATGCTCACTTTTCTGCTACGCACAGCCCAGGCCGAACCACCGCCTTCAATTCCCACGTCCACTCACACGTGCTCGTCCGAAGCCCATCACCGTGACCTGCATCCGCCTGCAACCTTCGACGTGCCTTTCTCTCCCTCACCGATCAGCAGTAGAGCACTGGCTTCTCTCCTTTGGCCGATATTGGTACCAGTAGCCTTCATCTTCTCTTTTATAAAATATATATGCTATATATTTTGAACTTCCGTGATCTCCACTTGCCTACTTTATGTTATTGGTTCTTTACCTTTATAAACGATCTGTATTAAGTACTATATATATTTTATATTATGTTAGTAAAATATTATACATAAGTGTTAGTTTTAAGGTGGCATTTGCTATTATTTATATATGTATGTATTGATTTTGAAAGTGTATATAAATACATATATACATGTGTTACAGAAAAAGAATATCTGTTTTAAGTATACGTATAAAATAAGTTCTATTATATATATATATAGCATATAGTAATTTTCGTGCATATATATATATATATATATATATATATATATATATATAAGTATGTACATTTTAAAAGAAGTATTTTGTTTACAATGTAGATATTTGATTTGCTAAAGCTATATATATAAATAGTTGTTACGAGAGATGTTATAAAAGTTTGTTAATATATATACAAAGCTGTTGTACATATAAGCTCACACAAGTGCACTTTACGTTCTTTTGTGTGTGTATATTGATTTCCGGAATGTTGAAATTATAGATTTTGCATTGATTTTTATATTGCGTATACGTATTGATATATTTTGTTTATATTGTAAGAATATACATATAGCAGTCTAGTTATATTCTAGGTACGCAAATAACAATTTGTTTATATTGTTAGTATACATGTAAGCTTTGATGTCCTATACATATATATTTCCAATCTGTAAGTTACATAGTCTCTTTGTCATATTTTTTATATACATCTTATACAAAGATCTCCTATGGAAAGCTATATAAGTTTTTGCTTAAAAATTTGTTAAAGTTGCATATTTAATTTATGTATATTTAAGATTTATAAAGCTAAACTAGCCGTATATAGGATAGTTTACATAAATTTATACTTTCATTATGACGGGCTTTATATGTATAATAAAATTTCAACTTGTTTATGTGTTGTATTTTATAAGTCTTATATACATTTTTTTTATATATTAGTATATATATATATATACATATATATTGTTGATTCCAAAGTATTTTACGTATGTCAGTATATAAATATAGAATTATGTATATTAGTTTATATATAAGTAAAGTTATGGCTGGGTATATGTCTAAGTGATTATTTCAACATATATTATGTATATATATTCTAATATAATATATGAGTTTTAGTTTAAAACTATGTTTTTTGAAATTCATATATATATATATACATATACATATTTAATTTAACATATATTCGAATTTAAAATATTTTTAGTTATATATCGTTATATATATGTTCACTCATCGATCCAGTTCTGATTAGACTTCGTCAACTCCTACCTATCAGCTTTGTCCATCGTGCCTGTTTTCTTCATCGAATCATGTCCATCTAGCGTTGCTTTGGAATTCGTAGTCATTTCTTTGTCAAATCTATCTAACCTCGAAAGATGAGCAATCCCTCACGATTAATGTTCTTACATTTATTAAATTGGATTTCAGTTGAAACGATAATTGAAATATGCTGATGTTAGTTATTTACATTGCTATATATGTGCTATTATTTGTATCTGTTCACCTATGACATCTAACACCATTATTTGTTATTTATATTGATGATATATGCCTATTATATTATTGTCATATATGTTACCATATTGCAAGTTTTCCATTTGTATAGGATTTCCTATGGGTTGAAATGATACATACCTGAACGATCAACAGAATAGGAGAATATCGTTATAGGTTAAAATGATAAACCCAAGCAATTTTCATTGAATTGAATTTGTGTAATGACCTAATTTTTTCGACACATGAAAGTCGACATCAATACGTCCACTGAATCTAATGTCGCACAATCGAATGCCCAAAACCGAACCGTTAAGTTAAAGAAGAAGATAGAAGAAGAAACAGAAAACAATAACAGAATCTCACATTACGCAGCGGAACAAATATAATAGACAAATGAATAATCTTTAAAAAAACCACTATATCAGTTTATACATACATCATCAGAGTTTTCAACAACCAATAACGGAAAAAATATAACATATACAAGTGATACGCCTTGCCATCCAGCTTGAACTTCAAATCTCCACTGCAACTTCTTGAATTCGCTCTCAAATAACTGATAACCTGACTCTAGGCTGTCCGAATGGAAAATTGCGGGCACCCACAATTTAGAAAGGGAACCATAAACTCCAGGTGAGTCATGGGACCGGTGTTAGATCTTAAAAATAGTTATTTTTACAAAGAAAATAAAAAGAAATCCGCTATGCTTTTGGGAAATGAAACTACCATCAGGCCTCCCGCCACACACACAATGCAAATGCTGAATTGGAGGATATTTTTCCTTACGATAGTCAAACATGCTTGACACAAAAAAATCCTTTTGATATTATAATTAGTGCATAGTGTAGAAAACCTTTCGAAAGTATAATATTAATCTTAGCTAGCATAGACATTTTGCACTTATGCCTACCATAGCTACCATGTTCAATAGCAAGTTACCGCCACATTCATTGGCAGGTTATACAACTAAAACTGTACAGGGCGCGTATTGTTTCTTTGGATTTCCAACAAATGGTCAGGCTAAGGAAATTCCTGGGCCACATGGGTATGCCTTTGGAGGGACGCCCGGAGAATTTAACCAGCTCTCTGCCAAAACAAGGCCGAGTTACTTCTATAACTAGGTAACTACTAAACGAGTATGCCATCCCCCGGTCGTTAGCGACCTTTATCCGAGGATCCTCAACTGCAAAGCAACAACCACAAAGTAATAAATTTGCAGCAACCACATAGGTTAAATACCTGGGTTCCATACCATGATACAATCCTTTTCTAGATGGAAATGACATACCCTCAGGGCGCTACCCTCAAATTGTCTTGCTGCATCCTTCTTGTTTCGACCATTTTCGGGCTGTGAGGTCCGATGAAGTCTTGTCCACAAAGCTACGCTTCTCACAAAAGCCATGCTTTGATCAACAAATGATCAGCAGCACTTCGTATGCCACATTACCAATTGGGAATGTATCGCTAGTAACTATCAACTACGTAACCTATGAGCTCGAAAGTCTCAGATAACGGTGTTAATCTAAGAGAATAAATTCTCAACCACCAACAGAAATGTATTTGATAGAAATCAGCTTTACATCTTAAAGTGTAACGTCAGACACACATCCATACAAGTCCGTTTCGGGATCGAACGGAACCGAAGGCACTTCAAAGAAGCCCTTGCAATCCGGATATTCACTAATCACGTCCGGACTCCCTATCACAAAGGGTGATAAAATCTCTACACCGGAGCAACTCGGTGTAGAGACATTCGACAAGTAATCCGTTCGTTTTCGAAAATACCCGATCTTCAACACCATCTTCAAATGCAATCCAATTTCGTCGTATCATTATTTGAAATGGGTTTTATGACACAAAGTCCTCTCTTGGCTAATCCGAATAACAAGCTTATTTTAAAAATAAGTGTTACATTCGGATTTCAAGTAAATCACAATCAATTTCCACTTTGATCTTTTAAACAAAAGATCCATCATAAAGATTCGATGTGGATTTTGGATGTCCATTTGGAATCCGACCCACGGTCGCATCGAAATTCAAATGCCACTTAAAGGCCAATATTGATAGTAGGTTATTTAACTATCAACCAACATTCACAACAATCATCAGATTTCAAATAATTTTCTCCCAATTATTTATTTTCAACATATCTTCGCAAGATATATTTTCACATTTCAACCTTTTGAAAACAAATTTCAAACCAATTTCCACATTTCAATCCTTTGAAAACAAATTTCAAATCATTTTCCTTACACAGAATATATTTCCAAATATTTATTCATTTCCACTGAAAATCTGCCGAGTTCAAATACTTAAAAAATAATTTAAATTACTTATCCAAATATATATACTTGGAAATATTTAAAATAAAACTATTTTAAAAACACTATATTTTAAAACATTAGTTATGAAATTTTATACTCATATCTCACATAAATCTTAAGCCCAAAATAATTTTAAAATAAAATTATTAGATAGAGTACACTATTTGAATAACCATTTTCAAAATCAAATATCAATTAAATCTTTAAAATAATCATTTCTATAATTAATTAAATAAATCTTTACTTTAAAGATTTAAAAACAATTCCCAAAAATAATTTCCCTAACAATATCCTTTCAAAGAAATTTCTAGAACTTTTAATTTACACTTCAAAAGCTACTTTAAAAACATACTCGATTTTCCAGGGAAAATACACCTTCCATTTAAAAATGGTCCATTTAAATCAATTAATAATTCTTTCTTGATCTATTTTAATTTACCTTTTAAATCCGCAAATTCCTTTCCACACTTTTCAAAATTAAATAAATATTTATTTTTAAAACAAATTTCCCTTTCCTTTATAATTTCCCATTGTGAATTTTAAATTTCCAAATATCCACTAATATATGATTTTCAAATCGATTTCCAAATATCATTTTCAAACACCAAATCAAATTCCAAATTGATTTTCCAAACATTTATTTCAAACACCAAATCAAATCAATTTCCCAAAGATTTATTTTAAAACACCAAATCAATTTCAAATCGATTTCCTAATTTATTTCAAACACCAACTCGAATTTCAAATCGATTTCCCAAGGATTTATTATCAAACACCAAATCAATTTCAATTTGATTTTCAAATTTATTTCCTTTTACAATAAATTCCTTTATTTCTTCCAAACTATTTAAAAATCTGAATTTTTAATAAATTCTTCAACTTTAAACAATATTACTAAAAATCCATTTATTAAAAACCTTTCCCATATTTTGGAACTTATTCAATAGGTTTTCAAAAATAAAACTTTATCGTTTTAAAATTCCTTCTTTTAAATTTATCCATTTTTCAAAATTTAATTTACTATAGATTTTCTACTCGAATTTCAAAGATCAATTTTTATTTATTTCTGGTATCCTATGATGCCAAAAATATATTCAGCTAAACCATGGCCTTCAACAATTTCAATCACAGATATAGTCATACATGGATTACAAATAAACCAACGCACAACATATGAAACAAATTCAAATATTTAAGGAATCCAGTTGGATCCCTCCAACCTGCTTCCCTGCATCCACAGATGTCAGCACAACAATTAAATACCAATTCCACTTCAAGGTGGAATATCACGGTATACGGGATTACATAAAATCATCTGCTACTATGCGGCGCATAGGGTCTCATCCGCTATATAATGCGAGAAACCAATCACTTTAAATACATATATAATACCAATTCCACTTCGAGGTGGAATACCGCGGTATATGGGTTTATATAATATCCTCCGCTATTATGCGGCGCATAAGGTCTAATCCAATACAATTAATAATAACTTATCATCCAAGCACACAATCAAGAATTTTAAATTTAACTGTTTAAAATTAAACTGGAAATTCCAATTGACGGAGAAGATCTCACCTTTGCTCATTTATTTTGCAATCCATTTCCAGTTCCGACTTGTTTCTCCATTTTAGACCTTGTATAAATATTTATAGAGTTGATTAATATTCAAAATAAATCGAATAATAAATTTCCATTTAATAGATCTATTTAATTTAAACTAATAATTGAATTTCTTAAACCCATTTCCCTTTAATGAATTTAATTAACTAACAATTTTGATTTTAAACTAATACTTTTAATTTTAAACACATTACTTTTTTATAAATTTATTTAGCTAAAAATTAAATTTAAGACTAAATTTACTTTAATAAATTATTTTTAGCAACTAAAAAAATTAAATTGAAACAATTTAATCACCATATACATCATTTTAAAATTAACATATGAGTTCTAAAACCATGCATAAAATTTTTCTGTTAATATCCTACTGTAATTATTTATGTCCCTACCAATTTGAATTAAATAAATAAAGAAAAAAAAATTATACCCAACTGAAAACAGAGACCGTCGATACGTCGAACTCGAACTCGTGTTCGAAACCCTAGCTTCCGCTGCCGTTGCCAGAGCCACAGACGCACATGCTCCCTCAATTGTCGCCGTTGACACACCGCTCACCCAGATACTCGCGCCTCCCTGCGAGATTGCAACCCCTAAAGATATTGATTCCATGTCGTTGCCACTGCTTCGACGTTGATTTCCCCTTCTCCCCACGCGATCTGCGAACCATTCGCAATTCCCAGATTCGAAATCCTCCTGCCATCGATTTCACGTAGCCGTGATACACCTCCCCCTTTGAATCGAAACCGCTTTTCGAAATAGTGATCGAAACCGCTTTCACGAGGCCGCGATAGCACACAGTCCCCTTTGCAAAAAAATTATATAAACGAAATCGACTACTGAATTTTTTTGAACAAATTTGATTTTTCATTCGAAAGAATATTAACTGCTCTATTTTTTGTGAATAAAGAGCGGCCATGAACTTAAATTTGCAAAAAAGAATCGATTTTTGATTTTAAAGATGCTCGTCAATTAAATTTTAAGCGTAGAAAGGGTTCCCTTTTTTCTTCTTTTATAAACATATGGCTTTGATTTTTTGTTGAAAATGAATGCGTGTTATAGAAAAGTGCCAAGTGTTTGAAGAGCGTTGACAAGTGGTGTAAGAGAAGAAACATTGAATAAAATTTTATCTTGTAAAAACACTATTATATTTAAATTTAAATTTAAACCGTTTAGGAAACAAAGCCTTAAATTCCGATCTCCTATCAAGGCGTGCCGCTAGGCATTCATAATGTTATACGCCTATTCCGAACACAATAGAAAAGGTTTCGGGTCAAAATTCGATCATATGGAGAAGATAGCTTTTTGGACACAGCTTATTAAATTAAATTTCGATATAAATTTCAACACATTTGCTGATCGTACGATCACACTACAACTCTGAATGCTACGGAAATTGAAATCCAATAATAGTACAATATTACGGATCCGATGGAACTGGTTTCGTTGAAATCCAAGACAGTGCCTCGTAAGGCTATTTTTAAATATCGATTCGAACAATATAATTTCAAAACTGAACAAAGCATTTCCATCTTCATTTCTGAAGCTTCCATTATCTTCAGTTTTATCAATACAAATTTTCTAAGCCTTTAAAATATTTTTTAATAAGCTCAAAACTGAAGATACAATATTTTACCCAACCTCTAATATTTAAATTCAAAATTTTTAATTGCCAATTTCATTCTAATATTTGAAATCCAAGTTAAATCAACTTCCAAATATATTGATTCAATCAACTATTTCGGTTTCAAATGTTCAAAATTCTGGGTCGTCACATTCTTCCCCCCTTAAAAGAATTTCGTCCCGAAATTACTAGTTAAGAAGAATGATCCTTAACCCGTTTACTATTTTACCAAAACCAAACAGTTTTAATTTTCCAAAACAATCTTCTTACTAAAAACACATTATCAATTCAACTACTTTCCAACCTTAACCATAAACTCCAAACAATATTGTTTTCTTAACCAATTCCAATTTAAATTTAAATTCCAATTTTAAATTTCAAAATTTTCTCAAAATTTTTCTAACTCCCTAAATTTTCAAATTTTTTTGCCAGCGTCTCCTTTACACGGATAGCTCGGCAAGACTATAAAATGGCACCATTGGCCCTCAGATTCCAAAAAAATGAAAAGCCAAGCGGCTGGACATGAAAATCATCAAATTTCATACTGAAATTCAAATACATACCTTCTTGTCGGGCAATTCAAATTTATCTTCAAAATCAAAATCCAAATTTCCTTTTCCTTTATAATACATGTGAACTATTACTTAACAATAACATCCAATTACAACATTCAAAAACATTTTGCTCGTTTCTTTACAAAAGTTTCAATATCTATTTTTATTCAAGTCCGTACGATATACATACATCATTCATACGCAATATCAAATTCGATCGCTCACTCGATCACACAATTTCATTTGCGAACTATTATCGTCCACTGATTTCTAGTGCGGACTCAGATCTGGATTCTTGATCAGAAACCATCATTCTCCTTGCATAGCCGTAAACTATGATAGAGAATTTACAGAATCAACCAAAAATCCATATCCAGGTTCGTCGTCGAAAATCGAGTGAAAAATTCCAATTCGGATCGATATAACTATCTCGAAATTTTATGCTCGAATTTTGGATCAAATCGCAATGCAAAAAAAATAATATAAGTACACCCTACTTATTAGTTCCAATTGATTATTAGCTTTATCAATTACTTTTCTTTTATTCACATTTGATTTTCATTTACTTATTCCCAATTACCATTTCACAATTTCCAGTTTATCCTTTTTTCACTTATCAATTTAGAATATTTTCTAATTCCAAATTTACATAAGAATTTTGCCATTTGTTTCTTAAGTCCAATATAAATATTCCATGTACACCTTATACTTAAATTGGATTTCAACTTCCATATGAATTCAATTTACCATTTATTTATAAATATTGAATTCAATTTATTTCAAACCATAATTATTTTGTCATTCCTTAGTTTCACTTACTAATTTTATTTCAATACTTTGCTTTGTTTATCACAAATCAAATTCAATTCCAACTCCAGTTCTATTTACTTACAGATTCGAAATGAATTTCAACATTCAATTTCAATTTCATTTATTTGCAATTGTAAATTCATTTATTCATTCAAATTTTATTGCATAACTACTTTTTTATCAGATTCCAGAGTCTTTCCAACTTTTCAAAACCATTTTTTAAATCAATTCAAGTTATCTTTTGAATTTCCAAAACCAAACCAAGTTCTCCAACCAACTTCCTTTTAAAACAATTCCAAGAACATTTAATTTATACTTCAAAAGCCACTTTAAAAACATACTAGGCTTTCCAGGGAAAATACACCTTCCACTTCAAAATGGTCCATTCAAATCAAATAATAGATCCTTCTTGATTTCAAAATGGGCCCATAACCCACAGGTCCTAGGATCGAAACTTGGATCTGATACCACTTTGTAACAACCCAATTTTTCGACGTCCGAAAGTCGACATCAATACGTCCACTGTATCAAATGACGCACAATCGAATGCCGAAAAACTGAACCATTAAGGTTAAAGAAGAAGAAGATAGAAGAAGAAACAGAAACAATAACAGAATCTCACATTTCACAGTGGAACAACATATAATAGATAAATGAATAATCTTTAAAACAAAGAACTATATCAGCTTTTACATTCAACGTTAGAGTTTACAACAACACAGCAGCGGAAAAGAAATATTATATACTAGTGCTACGCCTCGCCACCCAGCTTGAACTCCAGATCTCCACAGCTTCTTTTTAAAATAATTTGGCAACAATTCCTCACTTCGAAACTCGAAAATGAACACCGATGATGCTGCACTCATCATCGAAGTTATTTTCCAACGACCGAAAAGATTTTAGAGCTTTTATCCCTTCAAAACATTTTTCCAAAACCCTTGAAAACCATTTTCAAATCAAAAGGGATTTAATTTCCAGAATTTCCAAATTACAAATCTTCCAAAAAACATTTCCAAACATTTCTCTATAATTCAATTTCAAATTATAAATCTCTTTAACAATTTATATCTACAAAGCTCATTTTTATATAAATTTATTTCTTAACCTTTGGTTATGATTTCAATTTCTTATTCAATTTCAATGATAATAATTAAAATATTATCACTTCCTAACAATCAAATAACCACTTACTATAATAATTTTTGCAAAATGATTTCTCTTCTATACAAAAATAGTTTGGGTAAAATTATTTAATTTACCCTATTTTAAAACAATATCGTGTCGAATCGCTCTATTAAAGTGTTTAGAGATCCCTATCAATAACGTTAATTACTCGTATTGACCAGAGTCCATATACCACTCAACAAACCAATCAACACAATATAAATAATTTTGTATCCACTAACAAATACACGCTCATATCTATTAGTACACTCAAACTCATTCTAGAGTACTACTGACTCTATCTCTAATGAGTAATCCCCACCAGAGCAAAGGTTGTCGCTTGACTAAATGCTCTGATACCACTTGTAACGACCCAATTTTTTCGACGCCCGAAAGTCGACAACAATACGGCCACTGAATCGAATGTCGCATAATTGAATGCCAAAAAACTGAACCGTTATGTTAAAGAAGAAGAAGTTAAAAGAAGAAGAAGTTAAAAGAAGAAGTAGAAAACAATAACAGAATCTCACATTTCGCAACGGAACAAATATAATAGATAAATGAAAAATCTTTAAAACAAAAGCACTATATCAGTTTATACATACATCATCAGAGTTTACAACAACCAACAACAAAAAAATATAACATATACAAGTGATACGCCTCGCCATCTAGCTTGAAATCTAGATCTCCACAGCAACTTCTTGACTTCGCTCCCGAATAACTGATAACCTGACTCTAGGCTGTCCGTATGGAAAATTATGGGCACCCCGAGTTTAGAAAGGGAACAATAAGCTCTAGGTCAGACATGTGAATGGTGTGAGATCTTAAAAACAGTTATTTTCACAAAGAAAATAAAAATAAATCTGCTATGCTTTTGGAAAATGAAACTACCATAAGGCCTCCCGCCACACACACAATGCAAACACAGAATTGGAGGAGATTTCTCCTTATGATAGTCAAACATGATTGATATGCAAAAATCCTTTTGATATAATTATTAGTGCATAGTGCAGGAAATCTTTCGAAAGTATAATATTAATCTTAGCCAGCATAGACGTTTCGCACTTATGTCTACTATAGCTACCATATTCAATAGCAGGTTACTGCTGCATTCCATGGTAGGTTATACAACTAAAACCGTACAGGGCGCGTACTGTTTCTTTGGATGTCCAACAAATGGTCAGGATAAGGAACTTTATGGGCCACATGTGTACACCTCTGGAGGGACACCCTAAAAACTTTACCAGCTTTCTACCAACACAAGGCCGAGTTACCTCTTTAACTACGTAACTACTACACGAATATGCCATCCCCTGGTTGTTAGCGACCTTTATCCGAGGATCCTCCACCACAAGGCAACAACCACAAAGTATTGAATTTGCCGCAACCACATAGGTTAAATATCTGGGCTCCATACCATGATACAACCCTTTTCCAGAAGGAAATGACATACCCTCAGGGCTCTAACCCCAAATTGTCTTGCTGCATCCTTCCTGTTTCGACCATTTCTGGGTAGCGAGGTCAGACGAAATCTCGTCCATAAAGCTACGCTTTTCACAAAAGCCATTCTTTGATCAACAAATGATCAATAGCACTTCGTATGCCACATTACCAAATTTAGAATGTATCACTAGTAACCATCAAATACATAACCTCTGAGCTTGTACGTCTCAGAAAAGGGTGTTAAGCTAAGAGAATAAATTCTCCCCCACCAACAGAAATGTATTTGATGGAACAGCTTTACATCTCAAAGTGTAACGTCAGACACACATCCATACAAGTCCGTTTCGGGATCGAACGGAACCGAAGGCACTTCAAAGAAGCCCGTGCAATCTGGATATTCACTAATCACGTCCGGACTCCCCATCACAAAGGGTGATAAAATCTCTATACCGGATCACCTCGGCGCAAAGACATTCGACAGGTAATCCTTTCCTTTACGAAAATACCCAGTCTTCAACACCGTCTTCAAATGCAATCCCATTTCGATGTATCATTATTCGGAATAGGTTTTATGACACAAAGTCCTCTCCCGGCTAATCCGAATAACGAGCGCTTATTTTAAAAATAAGTGTTACATTCAGATTCCAAGTAAATCATAATCAATTTCCACTTTGATCTTTCAAACAAAAGATCCATCACAAAGGTTCGATGTGGATTTCGGATATCCATTTGGAATCCGACCCTCGGTCGTCGAAATTCAAATGCCAATTAAAGGCCAATATTGATAGTCGTTTATTAAACTATCATCAACATTCACAACAATCACCAGATTTCAAATAATTTTCGCGCAATTATTTATTTTCAACATATCTTTGCAAGATATATTTTCACATTTCAACTTTTTGAAAACAAATTTCAAATCAATTTCCACATTTCGATCCTTTTAAAACAAATTTCAAATCATTTTCCTTACGCGGAACATATTTCCAAATATTTATTCATTTCCACTGAAAATATGCCGAGTTCAAATACTTTTAAAATAATTTAAATTACTTATCCAAATATATATGCTTGGAAATATTTAAAATAAAACTATTTTAAAAACACTTTATTTTAAAACATTAGTTATGAAATTTTATACTCATATCATATATAAATCTTAAGCCTAAAATAATTTTAAAATAAAATTATTAGATAGAGTAAACTAGTTGAATAACCATTTTCTAAATCAGATATCAATTAACTACTTAAAATTATCATTTCTTTAATTAACTAAATAAATCTTTACTTTAAAGATTTAAAAACAATTCCCAAAAATAATTTCTCCAACAATATCCTTTAAAATCAATTTCTAGAACTTTTAATTTATACTTCGAAAGCTACTTTAAAAACATACTCGACTTTCTAGGGAAAATACAGCTTCCATTTCAAAAAATGGTCCATTTAAATCAATTAATAAATCCTCCTTGTTTTATTTTAATTTACCTTTCAAATCCGCAAATTCCTTCCCACACTTTTTAAAAATAAACCAATATTTATTTTTAAAACAAATTTCCCTTCCTTTTATAAATTCCCATTGTGAATTTTAAATTTTCAAATATCCTCTGATATACGATTTTCAAATCGATTTCCAAATATTCACTGTCAAACACCAAATCAAATTCCAAATTGATTTTCCAAACATTTATTTCAAACACCAAATCGATTTCCAAATCAATTTCAAAACGATTTCCCAATTTATTTCAAACACTAAATCGAATTTCAAATCGATTTCCCAAAGATTTATTTCAAATACCAAAGAAATTTCAATTTGATTTTCAATTTTGTTTCCTTTTACAATAAATTCCTTTATTTCTTCCAAACTATTTAAAAATCAAAATTTTTAATAAATTCTTCAACTTTAAAAAGTATTACTAAAAATCCATTTATTAAAAACCTTTCCCATATTTTGGAATTTATTCTATAGGATTTCAAAAATAAAACTTTATCCTCTTAAAATTCCTTATTCTAAATTTATCCAATTTTCAAAATTTAATTTACTATTGGTCTTCTGCTCGAATTTCAAAAATCCAATTCAATTTATTTCTGGTATCCTACGATACCAAAAATATATTTGGCTAAACCATGGCCTTCAACAATTTCAATCATAGATATAATCATACACAGATTATAAATATACCAACACACAACATCTGAAACAAATTCAAATATTTTTGATTGCCAATTTCATTCTGATATTTGAAATCCAAGTTAAATCAACTTTCAAATATTAAAATTTAATAAAATATTTCTATTTCTAATGTTCAAAATTCTGGGTTGTCACAATTTGGGACTGCGGGTTGAAATGATATATACCCGTATATTTTTAAATTGCGGATTAAAATGATAAATATCTGTATCACTTGATCATAGGATAGAAAATTATATACCTAAACCGTTGGTCAATATATATATTTTGAAATGATTTCCAAAGTTTGAAATGAATATTTTGGTTTTCATAAATATTGATTTTAAAATATATATATATATATATATGTATCTATATATGTATATAAACGTTATTTATATAAAGGTTTTAAATTTTGATTTTGCAAATTATATGTTTTGAAAATTTTAAAATTATAAGTAAGCTTTGGAATTATAAATTTTAAGATTTTACTTACAATTTTACTATTTTAAAATATATATGAAATAAGTTTAATAATTAGATATGATTATTAAAGTTTGTTTAATAAAGTTGATTTAATTAATAAATATATAATATGTTTAAGTATTTATTTACAATTTATATTTTCAAATATAGAGTAATTATAAAAATTCAGGTTGGAAAGAGAAACATATATTGGTTTGAAATTGAATTTATTTAATAATTGTAGTCAAATAAGTTTGATTTGAAATTTATTAAATTTGGGATTTTAAAGATATGATTTAATAACTTGATTTTGATTAAAAGTGATTTAAATGAACATTTCAAATTTACATAAATTAAAATGGTATATTTATTTCTATTTAAATTTGGAATTTGAAGTTTTATTTAAATGTTACTTAAAAGATTATGTAAATGTTTCAAAATAAATAATAGTAAAGTGAATTTGATATATATATATATATATATATATATGAAATTATCATATCTAGTTTTGAAATGGTTGAATATTTAAAGCTTTGAAATATAATGAAATTGAAATGGTTTATTTTGGGGTTAAAAATCTGTATTTGAAAACGATATAATTTGAAATGGTTTATTGAGAAACTGAATTAAGTTGAAATTGATGGATTGAGATTGAACTAAATTCGAATTTTGGAACTCGAGTTGATTTGTATCGATTTGTGAAATTTGAGGAAACTATTTTATTTTATAAAGTAATTTTTAAATTATATTTAAAACTATTTACATATTTTAAAATAATTTATTTTAGTATAAACTATTTTAATATAAATCATTTTTAATATAAACTATTTTAATATACTAACTATTTTTTAAACTATTTTAACCTATTACTACTTTATATAAACTAGTTTATTTTATAAACTATTTTATTTTATATATTATTTTAATGTCTAAATCGGTTAAGTGGGAAGTGTTATGGTTTTCAAAGTATTATGACTTTTAAAGTATTATGATTTCTAAATTAGGATTTCCAAAGTGTTATGATTTCCAAAGTATTATGATTTCTAAGTTATGATTTCTAAAGTGTTATGGTTTTAGAAGCTTTATAATTTGGAAAGTGTTATAAATATGAAGTGCTACAATGTAACGACCCAGAATTTTGAACAATTTAATTTGAAAATATTTAATTAATTTTAAATATTTGAATGATGGATTAGCTTGAATTCCTAATATAACTTTAAATTTGACAATTTAATTTTAGAATTTAATCTATTCATAGTTGAATAAAAAATTTGAATCTTAAATTTTAAGCTGATTAAAATTATTTCAAAGGCTTGTAAAATTCATATTGATAATACTGAAGATAATAGAAGCTTCAGAATTGAATTCGAAACTGCTTTGTTCAGTTTTGAATTTTTATCGTTCGAGTAGATATTTAAAAATAGCCTTCCGAGACACAGTCTCGGAATTCGACGAAACCAGTGCCATTGGATCCGTAATATTGAATTATTCTCGGATTTCAAATTTCGTATTTTTCGGAGTTAATATGTGAGCATTCGACACATAAACGCGTTGAAAATTTGTATCGAAACAAATTGAATTCAAATTTAAATTTGAAATTTAATTACCGACAGCATCCCTAAATTTTTGCCTAAAATCACGTGCCTCTCCTAAAATCATGCCTACAATCACTGAAGAAAATCGTGCAAGCATGCCTCGTTCAACTTTAAGTATCTCGTCCCCCTCTTCCTTTATCGTTCAAAATCAATTGAAATTAAAAATGGTCGCGTTCCACTCCTTCATTTTCAAACGAAAAAAAATCAGAAGCCAAATTAAATAAAAAATGGCCGAAGCCCTCTTCTATCTGTTCATATAAAAAAAAACCAAACAAACGAAATCGAATCGATCAAGGGCAGCGACGATTCAAGCAAAGGAGGGGAGGCAGAGGCAAGTGTGGCGGCGCCTGTAGCAGCGACTTAGGGAGAAGGGCTTCGGCGACGATGAAGTGGCGCTCACGATGATTGGTGGCGATGGAGGCGCGACAATTTGGGATTGGCGATGGAATTGGGGGCGGTAGCGAAAGGGGTCGGGGTCGCGTGTTCCAACAAGGCGCGGCAGTGGTTCGACACGAAGTGTCGCGATTGGGATTCACGACATGGCTAAGACTTCACAGCAGATGGCGGCGATGCCTCGGAATTGGCGTACGTTGTGGATCTCGCAATCGTATCGCAAGTGGAAGACGATTGCAGCGACTTCGATTTCGTGGTCGCGTGTACAGTGAGGTATAATCCTTGTTTTAGCTGAGTTTTGATTTAGTAATTTGATTTAACAGAATTTTTTTTTTGTTTAAACAGTGAAGTAAATGTTTGTCTTAAGATTCACTAAAAATAAAATAAATGTACAGATAGATTTTAAATCTACTAAGTTTATATTAAAATAATATGTAATGAGGATTAGTTAGCTTAACAAAAATTTATCTGTTTATTTTAGTGACTAAAGGATATTTTATCAAAGGAAAATTAATTCAAATAAATAGTTAGTTAAGAAAATTTATTAAAAGAAATTTAGTTCAATTTGAAATTCTAGTTAAATTAATTTATTTAAGGGAATTTAGTTTCAAAATTTAAATTTTTAGTTGAACAAATTTATTAAAAGAAATTGATTTGAAGATATTAATTTAAAGTAAAATAGTTAGTTAAAAATTTATGATTCGTTTAAATAAAATCATTAGTATAAAATTTAATCATTAGTTAGATAAATTTATTAAAGGAGAAAATTGGTTTAAAAGAAAAGAATTATCAGCTAATCAAAAAAAAATGTTAAATAAAAGTTTATTATTCGATTTGATTCGAATATTAACAAATTGCATAAATTGTTTATACAAGGTATAAATCAAGAAAATCGAGTCAAGATGGAAAATGGATTGCTAATAAAAGCAAAGGTGAGAACTTCGCACTCAATCGAATAGTTTCGATTTTTATTTTAAATAGTTATATTTAAAATACTTGAATGCATGTCTGAATGATGATTGTTATCTATTGATTGTTAAAATAGACATTATGCGCCGTTAGTAAGCGGAGGTTATTTATTAAAAACATATACCGCGAATATTT
Organism: Allium cepa; assembly: GCA_030765085.1. NCBI lineage: Eukaryota > Viridiplantae > Streptophyta > Magnoliopsida > Asparagales > Amaryllidaceae > Allium > Allium cepa. The sequence goes on along the minus strand of CM060931.1, from coordinate 463,365,806 downwards.
CATAAACAGTGAAATTGGTATTATATATATTAGCAATATATATATTGTAACGACCCTAGATTTTAATTTAATTTAAATTGATAATTTAAATGAAATTATGAATTAAAATTTGTAAAATTGATTATAAATGATGCGAGTTTCCCCGATTCAAATAGAAAATATATTAAGTCATATGGGTTTGAAAATATGTATATATTGGCTTTTTAATAAATTCTTATATTAGTGGTTTGAAAAATATATATTAAAGTATATACATTGACACAAGTACGATATGAATAAATAAGTGAATTGTTAATTTATTATTGATGGTAAAAATATATATAATAAATACAAGACAATAAATAAGAAGTAAATAAAATATAAGATATAACAATATAAAGTAAATATATATATATATATATATCTTAATCTCATATTAATAAATCAATACAAAAGTAATAAGAGTAAAATAAAAATAGAAGTTCACTTATTTTGTAAAGTAAAATAATTCATACTTAAGCTATGAATAAAAATAAGAACATTGATATATAAAATATAATCAATAAGTATTCAAACAAATAAAATAAGAAACAAAATATATATGTATATGTGCATATATTGGATTTGAAATAAAATAAAAAATAAATGTTTGAGTAAATTTGAATTTAATATATAGGAAATATGAACTACAAACAAAGTATATTTATAAAATATAAATCTATGTATAACAAGACATACAAGTCAATGAAATATTTAAGTTAGAAGTGTAAATAAATTCATACAAGATGAATTATAAAATATAAATTAAACACATTGGACAAAATATAATAACATTTATTGTCATTCATATTACAAAACAAGTAAAATAATATTTTAAGTTAACAATAGAAATTTATTCATAATGCAAAGTATAGACAAGCATGTTAAAGCAAGTAATGCAGCATCAACCTGGATAAGGCAAGGCAAATAGAAAAATAAGTATAAAAAAACATAAACAAACTGTACAAGTTTATAAAACAAATATAAATAAAGTAAGTAAGGCTGAAATAAAAAAATACAAAGCTATGAACAAGGACAGGTAGGTAGGGGATGAAGTAAAGCAAAAGTATGTACACATAAAAATATAAAACCAAAACAAAGTAAAAATATAAACATGTAAGTGTATGCAGGCAAGAAAAAAAAATGCAGGCTGAAATAAATATAAGCACAAAAGTAATAAATACACTTAAACTTGAAAACAAAACTATAACAAAGAATGCCAAAACAAAGTATATACACAATTTAAAAAGTATAAGCTAGTAAACAAATGGAAGGAAAAGAAAAAAATAGATTACATCAGCCACCATAACCTATCATCTCAGCCGAGACAAGTAAGTTGGCTGAAGTAAACAAATACATGTATATGTATAAACAAGTACAAGTAAGCATCTTCACCCATACCTATGTATAAACAAAGATATCATCCCTGTACAACTCATTTTCTTATATACCCAGCCTTCCTCAATCTCATTTTGTCCATCTTCAAAACTAAAAAAAAAAAAAAAAAAAAAAAAACTAAAGCAATATCATCTTTAATTTAAAACAAACTTCAATATTAGCAAATCAACTCAACCAAGAAAATATAAGAAGAAGCTTTAGCCTGCAAATCCAAACTGCTGTTTCAACATAAATACAACTCAGTTTTCTTTCCTGGAAATCACGTGAGTAACTTTTAAACCACTATATTTGATTTTTGGTGGCATGATTGATCTAGGTGTTAAATATGTGGAATGGATGACATTGTCTGCCTGAGTATATATAGATGTGATTGTGTATATTTATCACTGTTTAAATTCCAGGTTTGGAAACAAATTTAAAGATTCATATTACTTAAATACTGGGCTATAATCTCGAGATGGAAGGTGATTGTAATGTTGTATCACCAATTTTAACAATGACTACAATCATAATTATTGAATAAACATTTTGAAAATTGGGAAATTGGATGAAATCTGTGTATATTTATGATTGTATCTATATGTATGATTGTTACAGAGATGTATTTCTCTGTTAAATATTTTGTAGGCTAAGAGCCACTTAGGAATTCAATTTCTTCTTCCCTGGTCTGTTATAAGTCATAACATATAAGCAATAAGTGTTTGAAATAACAAGACTTTTTATCTAAAAATAGTTTCAAGTAAGTTATAAATATACAGGTTTGAAAAGAACTTGATTTTTCAGAACAAACTTAAAATATGATATACTCGAACATGATTATTTGTAAATTCAGTTACATAATGTGAATTGTTATACAAAAACAAGATTTTTAAAACAAAAATGAGAATTTTTAGCTGAGGAACAAAGGAGCAGTTTACATATGAACAAAAATCATACTTTTACAAATTTCTCGGGTTTTGATGAATTTTAGATGCTGAAATTAATTATGAAGCTAGCTTGATAATCCACGAGCACGGGAAAAATAATAGAAGATTTTTCAAATGCATGGATTTGTGGATCGAATCAATAGTAGGGTTTTGTTCGAGTTTTTTTTTCGTGCTCTGAAATTGGTTGTTTCTGCTGCCGTGACTTGATCGAGTGGATCGCGCTTCGTGGAGGTGGTTGAGGAAGTTATGGACGTGACGTTGACAAGGTGGGTTCGCCTCCGATGGTCAGTATTGAGGGAAACGTGGCGTTTTACTGAGGAGTGTTCGAGCGTTTGGGTTCGAGTTTTCAGGCTTTTTTCGATTCCTTGAATTTTGCGACAAACTGCGTTTCGATTTCGAGTTGGGGAACGATTTTTGGTTTGTGGGTGGTGGCGAGGATCGCCGAAGGAGCGGAGAACCACCGTGCATGTGCACGGTGGCGTTGGTGTGTCAGTAAGTTAGTGGGTGGTTTCGACTCGAGTGTTAGTCGAGTAGGATGGAGGGGTTGCTTCGGGTTCCTGAGAACGTGCGCGAGAGTGATGGTGTAACTGCAGTTTTTAAATTTCAACTTCAAAAAAAAAAATGTAGAAAAGGATCAGGTGGTAGAAGAAGAAGAAGAGTGGAGGAAGAATGGAACACGGGAACGAACAGGGGGTGACGCGAGTTTTACACGGGTTAATTCAGTGATTGTCTTGGGTTTATTTGCTTTGTAAATTAGCCCATTAACTCTTATGTTAGTTTGTTAAATAAAGAGTTAGTATTAGTTAAACAAATCATGTTGGCAAAATTAAAGCTAAGATATGATTTAAAATTATTAAAAGGGATTTGATTCCTAATTTAATTTATATGGAAAGTTAATTGAGAATGTAACTAATTTATAATTGTAATTATATTTAATAAATGTGTATTTAAAGGTTGATATAAATTAACTTGTAATTAAATTAATGACCTTAATTAAGTTGTAACTAGAAATTTATGTTGTTTGATCCATTTAATTTAAGAAAATTTAATTGATTATTTAAAGTTAATTAATAAATGGTAATTAACTTAAGTGATTAATTAAGAAATAAATGATTAGTTAATTGATAACAAATGATTAATTAAAATAATTTGTGATAATTAAATAAGTAAGTAACCTTTATTAATTAATTGAGAAACTAAGTAATAAACAATAAAGTTAATAAGTTATTTAATTCCACTAATAAATGGTCATTGGATACTTGACACCACCTATGAATGATTGTATTGTATGTGATGCATTGAATTGATTGTCATGTCTGATCTGTGATATTTTGTTCTATGATTTGTGCCGTGTATGATTTATTCAGTTATTTACATTCGTATATTATCTGTGAATCTGTGAATAGACAATAAGCGTTATAGTTTATATCGCTTATCAACTATATTTCTGTGTTTTAATCTGTGATGATTGAATGATGTTGCATTATTGTGTATAACCTCGGGACCACACCATAGACACACAAATATGGATTTCACGAGGAAATCGATTAAGTCGCAGATTTTTGGAATAGTTAAATTTGAATTTTTAAATTCAAATATTTTGGAATGGAATCGGAATAAAAGTGAAAAGCTTTTAAAAAAAAAATGGAATTTCAAGTTGAAATTTATTTTAATTAAGTTTTGAAATTTAAATAATTTGATTTAAATTTGAATTCAAAATTAGGAATTGAATTCTATATTTTGAAACTAGGGATTAACGATATTATACTAGTCATTATGAGTTAAACCATTTTAAAAGTATAATTTTGAGAATTTGGATTTAACCAAAGAACTTTAACTCGTATAGATGAACCAAATTTTCAAAATGAAAACTGTTTGTTTAAAAAGAATAAAAAGCTTTCAGATAAGAAATGAAATTCCAGTTTAATTAAAGGAATTTCAAGATTGAGTTGAAAAATGGTTTTCTAAGTTATGAATGAATTCTTTTTGAAAGCTATGAATTAAATCTGCTTATTCTTAACAGATTTAAATTGATGATTTAGTTTAATCAAATCAAAATGAAATTGTTTTGAATGCTATAAGTTAAATCTTTGATTTAAAGATTTAACGAGTTAATCAAATCGAAATGAAATTGTTTTGAAAGCTATAAGTTAAATCTTTGATTTAAAGATTTAACGAGTTAAATTGAAATGGAAATTGATTTGGAAAATCTGTGAATGAATCTTTTGTTTAAAAGATTAAAATGTGAAAATTGTTTAAACCGTTAAAGGTTGTGAAAATGAATCTTTTTGTTTAAAGATTTAAATGGCAATTGGATTAAACCATTTGAAATAAAGTTTTGAATTATTAAGTTGTGACTTAATTGAAATCCCATTATCCATTTGTTTTTGAAATATCATGCTCACTTTTCGGTTTAGCCGGGAAAGGACCTTTGTGTCGTATAACCCATTCCGAATATGTGATTCGACGTTATGGATAGCATTTGAAGACCGGTGATGAAGACCGGGTATTTGCGAAAGCGATAGGATGACCTGTCGATTGTTTCTGCACCGAGTCGCGCCGGTATAGAGACTCCCTAAGTGATGGGAAATCCGATCGGGATTGTGAATATCCGGATTTCAAGGACTTCTTTGGAAGTGCCTTCGGTTCTGTTCGAGCCCAGAACAGACTTGTATGGATTGTTATGTCTGACATTACAATTTGAGATATAAAGCAGATTTCTTTCAAATATATTTCTGTTGGTGGCGGAGAATTTATTCTCTTAGCTTAACACCCTTCTCTGAGACGTACGAGCTCAGAGGTTATATAGTTGAAGTTATCAGCGATATATTCCCAATTTGGTAATGTGACATGTTGAGTGATGCTGAAATGATCATTGTGTTGATTATTTGTGATAGGATCATTTATTTGATCGTCTATCTTAGTGATCATTGTGTTGATCATTTGTTGACCCAAAGCATGGCTTTTGTATAAAGTGTGTTTTTGTGGACGAGACTTCGTCGAGCCTCACACCCCGGAAATGGTCAAAACAGGAAAGATGCGGCAAGGTTATTGGGGGTAGCACCCTTTAGGGTATGTACATTTCCTTCTGGATAGAAGTGGTATCATGGTATGGAGCCCAGATACTTAACTTATGTTGATATCGCAGATATATATATATGATTTTGTGATTTGTTGCTGGGGCCCCGGTTAAAGGTTGGTTACGACCGGGAGGTGGCATACTCGTGTCAGTAGTTACCCAGTTAGGGGTAACCCGGCCTTGTGTTGGCAGAGATCCGGTTTGGTTCTCGGGTGCGTCCTTCCAGAGGCGTTCTCAGTGGCAATGGGAAGTTCCTTGGCCTGACCATTTGTTGGAAATCCAATTCCCAATACGAAACCCTGTACGGTTTTAGTTGTAGAACCTGCCATTTACTTATGGTGGTCACCACTGTTTAGATGGTAGCTATAGTAGGCATACGATAATGGTCGTATGTTGGCTAAGATTAATATTCTATTTTCGAAATGATTTACTTCACTATGCACTAGTAATAATATCAAAGAATTCTTTAATGCGTATCAAGCATCTTTGACTATCATAAGGAGAAATCTCCTCCGATTCTGCGTTTGCATTGTGTGTGTGTGCGGGAGGCCTTATGGTAGTCTCATTTTTAAAAAGCATTGCGAATTGACTTTGAAAATCTTCTGTTGAATGTTTTAAAAGATAAACTGTTTTTGTTGCTCACACCAGTCCCACGACTGATCCGGAGTTTATTGTTTTCTTTCCTAAACTCTAGATGCTCATTATTTTCTACACGAGCAGTCTATAGTTGGGTTTTTCAGATAGTCAGATTTAGTAGATTATCTGGAGTTAGTTCAGTCTTTGGATCGCACCAGTCTTGGTTATCTTGGTGCATCGTTATTGGGAGTTCAAGCTATTACTGGATTAGTTCTTGGAAATGGAGTTGCAGTTTCTGGAGTTCTTCCTTGAAGACTATCTTAGAGTTATATTGTTCCGCTGCTAGTGTTATCTATTTTCTTTTCCGCTGCTATTTTATCGTATCATATCTCTGATGTATATTGATATTCATTGTATCGTTCTGTTGTATCAAAGCTGTATATCAATATATTATTCTTTTATTCCACTGTGTTATTTACTTAATGTTGTTATAAGCTCCGGTGAATCGGATTTGAACGGTTGAATCTACGACATTCGAATACGAGTTGAAGTATGGATGTCGATTTTTGAGCGGGCAAAATCCGAGTCGTTACATGTGGTATCAGAGCTAAGGTGAAACTTTAGCTCAGGAGTGTAACACGTTAAGTAACTCATTATAGATAGGGTGAAGTATCCCTAGAATGAGTGTATTCCTAAGATATCCGTTTGAATGCCTCAGTAAATTCTCTTACTATCCGCTGATAGTAAGTATGAGTGCAAGAAGAGAACGAGATAGGGGACAGGGAAATACGACTATAATTGGTCAATACTCTGTAACAAAAGTGGAAATAGCTTTCTTATCAATTTCCTTTGATTCATTTCTAAATTCTTTTGATTTCTTCGTACCACCCACAAAAAGAAGTTTCGGTGTGATGGTGGCCTTACGAATCGTTGCAGAAAATTATTACTTCGTACTTCATCGATTTCTTATCGGCTTTTCGATTTAAACTCTAATAAATGAATTAGAAATTGGAAATTTTAAATAAATTGGAAATTTTAATTGAATTAAATTGATTAATAGAATATGAAGAATGATTAGAATTGTATCGATAAAATGATTTTGTTTAAAACTAAATTTGAAATTCTATTATAATTTCTTGTATCTATTGTTGATATTCTGATTTGGTAAGCCAAATGCAGAATTGATATCCAATTTAATCTGGAAAGATATTTCTCTATCTTTCATCTATCTCTGTGTTGTTTTCGTGCCTGCGAATTTCGAGGACGAAATCCTTTTAAGGGGGGAAGTTTGTAACGACCCTAGATTTTAATTTAATTTAAATTGATAATTTAAATGAAATTATGAATTAAAATTTGTAAAATTGATTATAAATGATGCGAGTTTCCCCGATTCAAATAGAAAATATATTAAGTCATATGGGTTTGAAAATTTGTATATATTGGCTTTTTAATAAATTCTTATATTAGTGGTTTGAAAAATATATATTAAAGTATATACATTGACACAAGTACGATATGAATAAATAAGTGAATTGTTAATTTATTATTGATGGTAAAAATATATATAATAAATACAAGACAATAAATAAGAAGTAAATAAAATATAAGATATAACAATATAAAGTAAATATATATATATATATATCTTAATCTCATATTAATAAATCAATACAAAAGTAATAAGAGTAAAATAAAAATAGAAGTTCACTTATTTTGTAAAGTAAAATAATTCATACTTAAGCTATGAATAAAAATAAGAACATTGATATATAAAATATAATCAATAAGTATTCAAACAAATAAAATAAGAAACAAAATATATATGTATATGTGCATATATTGGATTTGAAATAAAATAAAAAATAAATGTTTGAGTAAATTTGAATTTAATATATAGGAAATATGAACTACAAACAAAGTATATTTATAAAATATAAATCTATGTATAACAAGACATACAAGTCAATGAAATATTTAAGTTAGAAGTGTAAATAAATTCATACAAGATGAATTATAAAATATAAATTAAACACATTGGACAAAATATAATAACATTTATTGTCATTCATATTACAAAACAAGTAAAATAATATTTTAAGTTAACAATAGAAATTTATTCATAATGCAAAGTATAGACAAGCATGTTAAAGCAAGTAATGCAGCATCAACCTGGATAAGGCAAGGCAAATAGAAAAATAAGTATAAAAAAACATAAACAAACTGTACAAGTTTATAAAACAAATATAAATAAAGTAAGTAAGGCTGAAATAAAAAAATACAAAGCTATGAACAAGGACAGGTAGGTAGGGGATGAAGTAAAGCAAAAGTATGTACACATAAAAATATAAAACCAAAACAAAGTAAAAATATAAACATGTAAGTGTATGCAGGCAAGAAAAAAAAATGCAGGCTGAAATAAATATAAGCACAAAAGTAATAAATACACTTAAACTTGAAAACAAAACTATAACAAAGAATGCCAAAACAAAGTATATACACAATTTAAAAAGTATAAGCTAGTAAACAAATGGAAGGAAAAGAAAAAAATAGATTACATCAGCCACCATAACCTATCATCTCAGCCGAGACAAGTAAGTTGGCTGAAGTAAACAAATACATGTATATGTATAAACAAGTACAAGTAAGCATCTTCACCCATACCTATGTATAAACAAAGATATCATCCCTGTACAACTCATTTTCTTATATACCCAGCCTTCCTCAATCTCATTTTGTCCATCTTCAAAACTAAAAAAAAAAAAAAAAAAACTAAAGCAATATCATCTTTAATTTAAAACAAACTTCAATATTAGCAAATCAACTCAACCAAGAAAATATAAGAAGAAGCTTTAGCCTGCAAATCCAAACTGCTGTTTCAACATAAATACAACTCAGTTTTCTTTCCTGGAAATCACGTGAGTAACTTTTAAACCACTATATTTGATTTTTGGTGGCATGATTGATCTAGGTGTTAAATATGTGGAATGGATGACATTGTCTGCCTGAGTATATATAGATGTGATTGTGTATATTTATCACTGTTTAAATTCCAGGTTTGGAAACAAATTTAAAGATTCATATTACTTAAATACTGGGCTATAATCTCGAGATGGAAGGTGATTGTAATGTTGTATCACCAATTTTAACAATGACTACAATCATAATTATTGAATAAACATTTTGAAAATTGGGAAATTGGATGAAATCTGTGTATATCTATGATTGTATCTATATGTATGATTGTTACAGAGATGTATTTCTCTGTTAAATATTTTGTAGGCTAAGAGCCACTTAGGAATTCAATTTCTTCTTCCCTGGTCTGTTATAAGTCATAACATATAAGCAATAAGTGTTTGAAATAACAAGACTTTTTATCTAAAAATAGTTTCAAGTAAGTTATAAACATACAGGTTTGAAAAGAACTTGATTTTTCAGAACAAACTTAAAATATGATATACTCGAACATGATTATTTGTAAATTCAGTTACATAATGTGAATTGTTATACAAAAACAAGATTTTTAAAACAAAAATGAGAATTTTTAGCTGAGGAACAAAGGAGCAGTTTACATATGAACAAAAATCATACTTTTACAAATTTCTCGGGTTTTGATGAATTTTAGATGCTGAAATTAATTATGAAGCTAGCTTGATAATCCACGAGCACGGGAAAAATAATAGAAGATTTTTCAAATGCATGGATTTGTGGATCGAATCAATAGTAGGGTTTTGTTCGAGTTTTTTTTTCGTGCTCTGAAATTGGTTGTTTCTGCTGCCGTGACTTGATCGAGTGGATCGCGCTTCGTGGAGGTGGTTGAGGAAGTTATGGACGTGACGTTGACAAGGTGGGTTCGCCTCCGATGGTCAGTATTGAGGGAAACGTGACGTTTTACTGAGGAGTGTTCGAGCTTTTGGGTTCGAGTTTTCAGGCTTTTTTCGATTCCTTGAATTTTGCGACAAACTGAGTTTCGATTTCGAGTTGGGGAACGATTTTTGGTTTGTGGGTGGTGGCGAGGATCGCCGAAGGAGCGGCGAACCACCGTGCATGTGCACGGTGGCGTTGGTGTGTCAGTAAGGTAGTGGGTGGTTTCGACTCGAGTGTTAGTCGAGTAGGATGGAGGGGTTGCTTCGGGTTCCTGAGAACGTGCGCGAGAGTGATGGTGTAACTGCAGTTTTTAAATTTCAACTTCAAAAAAAAAATGTAGAAAAGGATCAGGTGGTAGAAGAAGAAGAAGAGTGGAGGAAGAATGGAACACGGGAACGAACAGGGGGTGACGCGAGTTTTACACGGGTTAATTCAGTGATTGTCTTGGGTTTATTTGCTTTGTAAATTAGCCCATCAACTCTTATGTTAGTTTGTTAAATAAAGAGTTAGTATTAGTTAAACAAATCATGTTGGCAAAATTAAAGCTAAGATATGATTTAAAATTATTAAAAGGGATTTGATTCCTAATTTAATTTATATGGAAAGTTAATTGAGAATGTAACTAATTTATAATTGTAATTATATTTAATAAATGTGTATTTAAAGGTTGATATAAATTAACTTGTAATTAAATTAATGACCTTAATTAAGTTGTAACTAGAAATTTATGTTGTTTGATCCATTTAATTTAAGAAAATTTAATTGATTATTTAAAGTTAATTAATAAATGGTAATTAACTTAAGTGATTAATTAAGAAATAAATGATTAGTTAATTGATAACAAATGATTAATTAAAATAATTTGTGATAATTAAATAAGTAAGTAACCTTTATTAATTAATTGAGAAACTAAGTAATAAACAATAAAGTTAATAAGTTATTTAATTCCACTAATAAATGGTCATTGGATACTTGACACCACCTATGAATGATTGTATTGTATGTGATGCCTTGAATTGATTGTCATGTCTGATCTGTGATATTTTGTTCTATGATTTGTGCCGTGTATGATTTATTCAGTTATTTACATTCGTATATTATCTGTGAATCTGTGAATAGACAATAAGCGTTATAGTTTATATCGCTTATCAACTATATTTCTGTGTTTTAATCTGTGATGATTGAATGATGTTGCATTATTGTGTATAACCTCGGGACCACACCATAGACACACAAATATGGATTTCACGAGGAAATCGATTAAGTCGCAGATTTTTGGAATAGTTAAATTTGAATTTTTAAATTCAAATGTTTTGGAAATGGAATCGGAATAAAAGTGAAAAGCTTTTAAAAAAAAATGGAATTTCAAGTTGAAATTTATTTTAATTAAGTTTTGAAATTTAAATAATTTGATTTAAATTTGAATTCAAAATTAGGAATTGAATTCTATATTTTGAAACTAGGGATTAACGATATTATACTAGTCATTATGAGTTAAACCATTTTAAAAGTATAATTTTGAGAATTTGGATTTAACCAAAGAACTTTAACTCATATAGATGAACCAAATTTTCAAAATGAAAACTGTTTGTTTAAAAAGAATAAAAAGCTTTCAGATAAGAAATGAAATTCCAGTTTAATTAAAGGAATTTCAAGATTGAGTTGAAAAATGGTTTTCTAAGTTATGAATGAATTCTTTTTGAAAGCTATGAATTAAATCTGCTTATTCTTAACAGATTTAAATTGATGATTTAGTTTAATCAAATCAAAATGAAATTGTTTTGAATGCTATAAGTTAAATCTTTGATTTAAAGATTTAACGAGTTAATCAAATCGAAATGAAATTGTTTTGAAAGCTATAAGTTAAATCTTTGATTTAAAGATTTAACGAGTTAAATTGAAATGGAAATTGATTTGGAAAATCTGTGAATGAATCTTTTGTTTAAAAGATTAAAATGTGAAAATTGTTTAAACCGTTAAAGGTTGTGAAAATGAATCTTTTTGTTTAAAGATTTAAATGGCAATTGGATTAAACCATTTGAAATAAAGTTTTGAATTATTAAGTTGTGACTTAATTGAAATCCCATTATCCATTTGTTTTTGAAATATCATGCTCACTTTTCGGTTTAGCCGGGAAAGGACCTTTGTGTCGTATAACCCATTCCGAATATGTGATTCGACGTTATGGATAGCATTTGAAGACCGGTGATGAAGACCGGGTATTTGCGAAAGCGATAGGATGACCTGTCGATTGTTTTTGCACCGAGTCGCGCCGGTATAGAGACTCCCTAAGTGATGGGAAATCCGATCGGGATTGTGAATATCCGGATTTCAAGGACTTCTTTGGAAGTGCCTTCGGTTCTGTTCGAGCCCAGAACAGACTTGTATGGATTGTTATGTCTGACATTACAATTTGAGATATAAAGCAGATTTCTTTCAAATATATTTCTGTTGGTGGCGGAGAATTTATTCTCTTAGCTTAACACCCTTCTCTGAGACGTACGAGCTCAGAGGTTATATAGTTGAAGTTATCAGCGATATATTCCCAATTTGGTAATGTGACATGCTGAGTGATGCTGAAATGATCATTGTCTTGATTATTTGTGATAGGATCATTTATTTGATCGTCTATCTTAGTGATCATTGTGTTGATCATTTGTTGACCCAAAGCACGGCTTTTGTATAAAGTGTGTTTTTGTGGACGAGACTTCGACGAGCCTCACACCCCGGAAATGGTCAAAACAGGAAAGATGCGGCAAGGTTATTGGGGGTAGCACCCTTTAGGGTATGTACATTTCCTTCTGGATAGAAGTGTTATCATGGTATGGAGCCCAGATACTTAACTTATGTTGATATCGCAGATATATATATATGATTTTGTGATTTGTTGCTGGGGCCCCGGTTAAAGGTTGGTTACGACCGGGAGGTGGCATACTCATGTCAGTAGTTACCCAGTTAGGGGTAACCCGGCCTTGTGTTGGCAGAGATCCGGTTTGGTTCTCGGGGGCGTCCTTCCAGAGGCGTTCTCAGTGGCAATGGGAAGTTCCTTGGCCTGACCATTTGTTGGAAATCCAATTCCCAATACGAAACCCTGTACGGTTTTAGTTGTAGAACCTGCCATTTACTTATGGTGGTCACCACTGTTTAGATGGTAGCTATAGTAGGCATACGATAATGGTCGTATGTTGGCTAAGATTAATATTCTATTTTCGAAATGATTTACTTCACTATGCACTAGTAATAATATCAAAGAATTCTTTAATGCGTATCAAGCATCTTTGACTATCATAAGGAGAAATCTCCTCCGATTCTGCGTTTGCATTGTGTGTGTGTGCGGGAGGCCTTATGGTAGTCTCATTTTTAAAAAGCATTGCGAATTGACTTTGAAAATCTTCTGTTGAATGTTTTAAAAGATAAACTGTTTTTGTTGCTCACACCAGTCCCACGACTGATCCGGAGTTTATTGTTTTCTTTCCTAAACTCTGGATGCTCATTATTTTCTACACGAGCAGTCTATAGTTGGGTTTTTCAGATAGTCAGATTTAGTAGATTATCTGGAGTTAGTTCAGTCTTTGGATCGCACCAGTCTTGGTTATCTTGGTGCATCGTTATTGGGAGTTCAAGCTATTACTGGATTAGTTCTTGGAAATGGAGTTGCAGTTTCTGGAGTTCTTCCTTGAAGACTATCTTAGAGTTATATTGTTCCGCTGCTAGTGTTATCTATTTTCTTTTCCGCTGCTATTTTATCGTATCATATCTCTGATGTATATTGATATTCATTGTATCGTTCTGTTGTATCAAAGCTGTATATCAATATATTATTCTTTTATTCCACTGTGTTATTTACTTAATGTTGTTATAAGCTCCGGCGAATCGGATTTGAACGGTTGAATCTACGACATTCGAATACGAGTTGAAGTATGGATGTCGATTTTTGAGCGGGCAAAATCCGAGTCGTTACATATATATTGGCATATGTATATATTGCAGTTGATTGATTTCCCACATTGTATAGCAGATGAGACCCCATTGCGCCGCCTATTAAGCGGATAATATTTTATAAAATCCCATATACCTCGATATTCCACCTCGAAGTGGAATGGGTATTGTGCTAATGTCTGTGGATGCAGGGAAACAGGTTGGAGGGATCCAACTGGATTCCTCACAAATATTTATTTGATTCAGATATTGTGATATTTGATTGTTTATCATATCGATATATGATATTGGAAAGTCGTGATTAACTATTTGATGTGTTGCATCATCGGATCCAATTTTGAAGTTTAAAAATAACGATTTTGATTTTTACGGGATTTCTAAAGTGATTTTTGAAAATATACGTTTATAAAATACTTTGGAATTGATTCATCTTAAATAAATAAACGTTATAATTTTAATGTATAAAAATTATGATTGTTGAGAAATACAGTTAAAAGTTGATTTTTGAAAATATGGGATTAATGATTTTATAAAATAGTTTAAATTGGGATTTCTGAAATTATTATAAAAGGTTGAAAATATAGGATTTATAGAAATTTGATTATTTTTTAAATCAAAATGATGAAATCATAAAGGACTTTAAAGACGTTTTAAAAGAATAATATAAATTGATCCATATAAAAGGTTTATAAATTGATATTTATAAATTAAAAATATTGGAATTGTAAAACGAGCTTTTATAAGTGTTAGAATGAATTGTGAATGAATTTCATAAATGAATGAAATCTATAGGATTATAACGGTGAAGTTATAAATGGAATTTTATAAACAGTAGGTTTATAAAATTTGTAAAGTTATTGAAAGAATAGATTTTGGATAAATAAATGAATCTTATAAGTTATAAGACTTATAATTATGAAGTTTAAAGGAATGATTTTGCAAACAAATAAATTATAAGTATTTAACTTATATTATGAACCTTTGGTTTATAATTGAGTTATGAATTAAAATAGCTTAATAAAGGAGATTTATAAAAGGAAGTTGTTATAAAATAAATAGAAGTGGAATTTATAAATGTTGTTTTATAAATCCGCAAACGACTTATTTTGATAAGTTAATTGTTATAACTTATAGATGGAGTTATGTTCACGTTTTAGACAGTGAATAATCCTTTAAAAATGAAATGTATAGAAATGATGAAATTGGTTAACGTAGTATATTCGCGTTTTTAAATAGTGAATAATATGTTAAAGAAAATGTTTTGGAAGTGATGTTTTAAATAAAATTAAAACGATCTAACGATGTTTTCAAAATGTGTTGAGATTCGAAGCCATAAATTTCAACATTTATTGTTGCAATAGACGTTTTCGAGAAATATAAGAAAATAGTGCACTATAACACAGTTGTTATAGTAAATGATTTCCGAAAGGAAATATTTGGTATAGTATTGGGATTTATATATCTATTTTAATTTCGAATCCCTATACTAGTGATTTTGGGTTGTCGTAACGATGTTTTACGCAACACTCGTTTTGGCCCAAATAAATATGTTTAAGGGAATGATTTCCTAAAAGAATGAAATATATACTAAATTTCGATTTAAGTATATTGAATATTTTCCAAGTGTTGAAAATAAATAGTTTTGTGAATTACTTATGAATAAATAAGTATGGAAATGTTTTCCCAATGTGAAATAAAATGTTTTGAGAATTTATCTTTTTGAAGATAAATTGAAAATGAATAATTGAAATCGTTTATTCATAAATATTTTGAAATATAAATTCACTATGGAATTTATAAAAGAAAAGGGGAATTTGTTTAAAAATAAATATTGATTTATTTTTGAAGTATGGGAATTAATTTACGGATTTGGAACGTAAATATAAAGTAAATCGTTAAGGATTTATTTAATGGGTTTAAATGAACCATGTTGAAATGAAAGTATTTTCCACGTAAGGAAAATGTTTGAAATTTGTCTTCAAAAGTGGTAAATGTGAAAAGTGATTTGAAAATTGTTTTCAAATGGGTGAAGTGTGAAAATTATATATCTTGTAAAGATATTTTTGGAAAATAAATAATTTGAAAAATTATTTGGAATCTGGTGATGCTGTGCATATCCATTGATAGTTTAATAACCGACTATCAATATTTACCTTTGAATAGGTATTTGTTGTGATTTGCTTGAAATTGAATGCCACACTTATTTTTAAATTATTGCGCTCGTTATTCGGATTACCCATTCCGAATAGTGATACGACGTAATGGATAGCATTGATGACCGGTGTTGAAGACCGGATATTTTTGAAAGTGAAAGGACAACTCGTCGAATGTCTTTGCATCGACTGGTCCTCGGTATAGAGACTCCATATGTGATGGGAAGTCCGAACGTGATTAGTGAATATCCAGATTGCAAGGACTTCTTTGTAAGTGCCTTCGGTTCTGTTCGATCCCGGAACAAACTTGTATGGATTGTATGTCTGACATTACAATTGAGATATAAAGCTGATTTCTTTCAAATATATTTCTGTTGGTGGCGGAGAATTTATTCTCTTAGCTTAACACCCTTCTCTGAGACGTATGAGCTCAGAGGTTATGTAGTTGAAAGTTTTTAGCAATTACTCCCAATTTGGTAATGTGACATGCTAAGTGTTGCTGTGAAATGATCATTGTGTTGATCATTTGTGATAGGATCATTTGTTTTATCGTTTATCTTTGTAATCATTTTTATGATCATTTGTTGACCTAAAGTATAGCTTTTGTATAAAGCGTGGCTTTGTGGACGAGACTTCGTCGAGCCTCACACCCCGGAATGGTCAAAACAGGAAAGATGCGGTAAGGTTATGAGGGGTAGCTCCCTTTAGGGTATGTGCATTTCCTTCTGGAAAAGGGTGGTATCATGGTATGGAGCGCAGATGCTTACTTATGTTGAAACACTTATTATTATGGTGTGATGTTGATTACGAGCGCTCGGTTAAAGGTCCCAAAGGACCGGGGGATGGCATACTCGTGTCAGTAGTTACCTAGTTAGGGGTAACCCGGCCTTGTGTTGGCAGAGATCCGGTTTGGTTCTCGGGGACGTCCTTCCAAAGGTGTTCTCATGTGGCAATGGGAAGTCCCTTGGCCTGACCATTCGTTGGAAATCTAAAGAAACAATACGATCTTGTACGGTATTAGTTGTAGAACCTATCATTCACTTATGGTGGCGCCCCACTGTTTGGATGGTAGTTATAGTAGGCGCATGATAATGGTCGTATGTTGGCTAAGATTTATATCTTTACTTTTGAAATATTTTCCTACACTATGCACTAGTAATAGTATCAAATGTTCTTTTTAATGCGTATCAAGCATCTTTGACTATCATAAGGTGAAATCTCCTCCGTTTCTGCGTTTGCATGTGTGTGTGTGTGGGAGGCCTTATGGTAGTCTCATTTTTAAAAGCATAGCGAATTGACTTTAAAACATATTCCTCTATTTTGATTTTAAAGATAAATAAACTGTTTTAGTTCTCACACCAGTCACATGACTGACTCGGAGTTTATTGTTTTCCTTCCTAAACTCTGGGTGCCCACCAATTTCCACACGGGCAGTCAAGAGTAAAGGTTTATCAGGATATTCTGGAATTTAGGAGTTGCTGGAGGCAAGATGGATGGCATGACGTATTACTAGTATATAGTATTTCTTTTCCGCTGTTTGTTGTTGTTTGATGTTGTACACTATGATAATGAAATGTAATGTAATGTGACGAAATGTAATAACTGATATAGTTCTTTATTTAAAGATTGTTCATTTATTTATTATATGTTGGTCCGCTGCGATTGTGAGATTCTGATATTGTTCTGTTGTTTTCTTTCTGTCCCGTTCTATTTTCTACCCTTTCTCTCTTCTTCTGTCTTTTTCTTTTTATTAAAACCCTAACTATTCGGTTTTTCGGCAACGAAAAATCGCGTACGTTACATTTGTTATCAGAGCATATGGTTAAGCGACAACCATGGCTCTGTTGGGTGTTACTCATTAGAAATAGAGTCAGCAGTAATCTAGAATGAGTTTGAGTGTAATAATAGATATGAGTGCGTATTTGTTAGTGAATATAAAATTGTTTTGTATTGTGTTGACTTATCGGTTGATTGTTTATAGATTCCAGTCGATGTAGTCTTGCTAACTATCGTAGATAGGAGTTTCTAAACTCTTAAACAAGATAAACCGACACGATATTGTTTTTGAATCGGGTAAATAAGATAATTTTGCCCAAAACTATTTTTGTATAGAAAAGAAACGATTTTCTATGAAATATTATAGTATATGGTTGCATGGTTGTTAGGAAGTGATAATATTAAATTATTATCATTAGTATATGGAATTAAATAAGAAATAAAATGTATAACCAAAGATTGAAGATAAATTTGAATTTGTATATAAATTCAAGTAAGTAAAAGAAATAAATTGAAATTCCCTTTGTTAGTAATTAAGTAAATTCGAGATGAATTGAATAAGGAAATTGAAATTTAAAATGAATAAGTGAATGTACTAATTGAATTAAATTAGTGAATGGAATAGATTTGAAATGGTTTGAATGTTGGAATTGGATATTATGACTAGCAGGATAAACAGGTGTATTAAAAGAAATGGAATTGGGATTTTGATTTCAAAGATAAAATTGAATTGCTCGACAAAAAGGTACGTATTTCAATTTCAGTGTGAGATTTGATGATTTTCTTCTCCAGCCACTTGGCTTTCTCTTTTCTTTTTGATTCTGAGGGGCCGCGGTGCCATTTTGTAGTCGTACCGAGCTAGCCGCGCAAAGGAGACGCTGGCGAAATTTTTCGAAAATTTCGAGTGTTAGAAAATTTTTGAGAAAATTTTGAAAATTTAGAATTTGAATTTAAATTTAAATTTAAATTTCAATTGTTAAGGAAACAATGTTGTCTGAAAACTTATAATTGAAGTTGGAAAGCTAGTTGAATGATAATGAATCTCTAAGAAAAAGATTTAGGTTAGAAAGTTGATAAAACTATTTGGATTGTGAAAAATAATAGACGGGATAAGGGCATTCTTCTTAACTTGTAATTTCGGGACGAAATTCTTTTAAGGGGGGAAGATTGTAACGACCCAGAATTTTGAACAATTTATTTGAAAATATTTAATTAATTTTAAATATTTGAATGATGGATTAGCTTGAATTCCTAATATAACTTTAAATTTGACGATTAAATTTTAGAATTTAATCTATTCACAGTTGAATAAAAAATTTGAATCTTAAATTTTAAGCTGATTAAAAATATTTCAAAGGCTTGTAAAATTCATATTGATAATACTGAAGATAATAGAAGCTTCAGAATTGAATTCGAAACTGCTTTGTTCAGTTTTGAATTTTTATCGTTCGAGTAGATATTTAAAAATAGCCTTCCGAGGCACAGTCTCGGAATTCGACGAAACCAGTGCCATTGGATCCGTACTATTGAATTATTCTCGGATTTCAAATTTCGTATTTTTCGGAGTTAATATGTGAGCATTCGACACATAAACGCGTTGAAAATTTGTATCAGAACAAATTGAATTCAAATTTAAATTTGAAATTTAATTACCGACAGCATCCCTAAATTTTTGCCTAAAATCACGTGCCTCTCCTAAAATCATGCCTACAATCACTGAAGAAAATCATGCAAGCAAGCCTCATTCAACTTTAAGTATCTCGTCCCCCTCTTCCTTTATCGTTCAAAATCAATTGAAATTAAAAATGGTCGCGTTCCTCTCCTTCAATTTCAAACGAAAAAAAAATCAGAAGCTAAATTAAATAAAAAAGGGCCGAAGCCCTCTTCTATCTGTTCATATAAAAAAAAAAACAAACGAAATCGAATCGATCAAGGGCAGCGACGATTCAAGCAAAGGAGGGGAGGCAGAGGCAAGTGCGGCGGCGCCTGTAGCAGCGACTTGGGGAGAAGGGCTTCGGCGACGACGAAGTGGCGCTCGCGATGATTGGTGGCGATGGAGGCGCGGCAATTTGGGATTGGCGATGGAATTGGGGGCGGCAGCGAAAGGGGTCAGGGTCGCGTGTTCCAACAAGGCGCGGCAGTAGTTCGAGGCGAAGTGTCGCGATTGGGATTCACGGCATGGCTAAGACTTCACAGCAGATGGCGGCGACGCCTCGGAATTGGCGTACGTGGTGGAGCTCGCAATCGTATCGCAAGTGGAAGACGATTGCAGCGACTTCGATTTCGTGGTCGCGTGTACAGTGAGGTATAATCCTTGTTTTAGCTGAGTTTTGATTTAGTAATTTGATTTAACAGAATTTTTTTTTGTTTAAACAGTGAAGTAAATGTTTGTCTTAAGATTCACTAAAAATAAAATAAATGTACAAATAGATTTTAAATCTACTAAGTTTATATTAAAATAATATGTAATGAGGATTAGTTAGCTTAACAAAAATTTATCTGTATATTTTAGTGACTAAAGGATATTTTATCAAAGGAAAATTAATTTAAATAAATAGTTAGTTAAGAAAATTTATTAAAAGAAATTTAGTTCAATTTGAAATTCTAGTTAAATTAATTTATTTAAGGGAATTTAGTTTCAAAATTTAAATTTTTAGTAGAACAAATTTATTAAAAGAAATTGATTTGAAGATATTAATTTAAAGTAAAATAGTTAGTTAAAAATTTATGATTCGTTTAAATAAAATCATTAATATAAAATTTAATCATTAGTTAGATAAATTTATTAAAGGAGAAAATTGGTTTTAAAAAAAAGAATTATCAGCTAATCAAAAAAAAAACTGTTAAATAAAAGTTTATTATTCGATTTGATTCGAATATTAACAAATTGCATAAATTGTTTATACAAGGTATAAATCAAGAAAATCGAGTCAAGATGGAAAATGGATTGCTAATAAAAGAAAAGGTGAGAACTTCTCACTCAATCGAATAGTTTCGATTTTTATTTTAAATAGTTATATTTAAAATACTTGAATGCATGTTTGAATGATGATTGTTATCTATTGATTGTTAAAATAGACATTATGCGCCGTTAGTAAGCGGAGGTTATTTATTAAAAACATATACCGTGAATATTTCATAAACAATGAAGTTGGTATTATATAGATTAGCAATATATATATATATATATATATATATATTGGCATATGTATATATTGCAGTTGATTGATTTCCCGCATTGTATAGCGGATGAGACCCTATTGCGCCGCCTATTAAGCGGATAATATTTTATAAAATCCCATATACCGCGATATTCCACCTCGAAGTGGAATGGGTATTGTGCTAATATCTGTGGATGCAGGGAAACAGGTTGGAGGGATCCAACAGGATTCCTCACAAATATTTATTTGATTCAGATATTGTGATATTTGATTGTTTATCATATCGATATATGATATTGGAAAGTCGTGATTGACTACTTGATATGTTGCATCATCGGATCCAATTTTGAAGTTTAAAAATAACGATTTTGATTTTTAAGGGATTTCTAAAGTGATTTTTGATAATATACGTTTATAAAATATTTTGGAATTGATTCATCTTAAATAAATAAACGTTATAATTTTAATGTATAAAAATTATGATTCTCGAGAAATACAGTTAAAAGTTGATTTTTGAAAATATGGGATTAATGATTTTATAAAATAGTTTAAATTGGGATTTCCGAAATTATTATAAAAAGTTGAAAATATAGGATTTATAGAAATTTGATTATTTTATAAATCAAAATGATGAAATCATAAAGGACTTTAAAGACTTTTTAAAAGAATAATATAAATTGATCCATATAAAAGATTTATAAATTGATATTTATAAATTAAAAATATTGGAATTGTAAAACGAGCTTTTATAAGTGTTAGAATGAATTGTGAATGAATTTCATAAATGAATGAAATCTATAGGATTATAACGGTGAAGTTATAAATGGAATTTTATAAACAGTAGGTTTATAAAATTAGTAAAGTTATTAAAAGAATAGATTTTGGATAAATAAATGAACCTTATAAGTTATAAGACTTATAATTATGAAGTTTAAAGGAACGATTTTGCAAACAAATAAATTATAAGTATTTAACTTATAATATGAACCTTTGGTTTATAATTGAGTTATGAATTGAAATAGCTTAATAAAGGAGATTTATAAAAGGAAGTTGTTATAAAATAAATAGAAGTGGAATTTATAAACGTTGTTTTATAAATCCGCAAACGACTTATTTTGATAAGTTAATTGTTATAACTTATAAATGGAGTTATGTTCACGTTTTAGACAGTGAATAATCCTTTAAAAATGAAATGTATAGAAATGATGAAATTGGTTAACGTAGTATATTCACGTTGTTGAATAGTGAATAATATGTTAAAGAAAATGTTTTGGAAGTGATGTTTTAAATAAAATTAAAACGATCTAACGATGTTTTCAAAATGTATGGAGAGTCGAAACCATAAATTTCAACATTTATTGTTGAAATAGACGTTTTCGAGAAATATAAGGAAATAATGGACTATAACACAGTTGTTATAGTAAATGATTTCCGAAAGGAAATATTTTGTATAGTATTAGGATTTATATATCTATTTTAATTTCGAATCCCTATACTAGTGATTTTGGGTTGTCGTAACGATGTTTTACGCAACACTCGTTTTGGCCCAAATAAATATGTTTAAGAGAATGATTTCCTAAAAGAATGAAATATATACTAAATTTCGATTTAAGTATATTGAATATTTTCCAAGTGTTGAAAATAAATAGATTTGTGAATTACTTATGAATAAATAAGTATGGTAATGTTTTCCCAATGTGAAATAAAACGTTTTGAGAATTTATCTTTTTGAAGATAAATTGAGAATGAATAATTGAAATCGTTTATTCATAAATATTTTGAAATATAAATTCACTATGGAATTTATAAAAGAAAAGGGGAATTTGTTTAAAAATAAATATTGATTTATTTTTGAAGTATGGGAATTGGTTTACGGATTTGGAACGTAAATATAAAGTAAATCGTTAAGGATTTATTTAATGGGTTTAAATGAACCATGTTGAAATGAAAGTATTTTCCACGTAAGGAAAATGTTTGAAATTTGTCTTCAAAAGTGGTAAATGTGAAAAGTGATTTGAAAATTGTTTTCAAATGGTTGAAGTGTGAAAATTATATATCTTGCAAAGATATTTTTGGAAAATAAATAATTTGGAAAATTATTTGGAATCTGGTGATGCTGTGCATATCCATTGATAGTTTAATAACCGACTATCAATATTTACCTTTGAATAGGTATTTGTTGTGATTTGCTTGAAATTGAATGCCACACTTATTTTTAAATTATTGCGCTCGTTATTCGGATTACCCATTTCGAATAGTGATACGATGTAATGGATAACATTGATGACCGGTGTTGAAGACCGGATATTTTTGAAAGCGAAAGGACAACTCGTCGAATGTCTTTGCATCGACTGGTCCCCGGTATAGAGACTCCATATGTGATGGGAAGTCCGAACGTGATTAGTGAATATCCGGATTGCAAGGACTTCTTTGCAAGTGCCTTCGGTTCCGTTCGATCCCGGAACAGACTTGTATGGATTGTATGTCTGACATTACAATTGAGATATAAAGCTGATTTCTTTCAAATATATTTCTGTTGGTGGCGGAGAATTTATTCTCTTAGCTTAACCCCCTTCTCTGAGACGTACGAGCTCAGAGGTTATGCAGTTGAAGGTTTTTAGCAATATACTCCCAATTTGGTAATGTGACATGCTGAGTGTTGCTGTGAAATGATCATTGTGTTGATCATTTGTGATAGGATCATTTGTTTGATCGTTTATCTTTGTGATCATTTCTATGATCATTTGTTGACCCAAAGCACATCTTTTGTATAAAGCGTGGCTTTGTGGACGAGACTTCGTCGAGCCTCACACCCCGGAATGGTCAAAACAGGAAAGATGCGGCAGGGTTAGGAGGGGTAGCTCCCTTTAGGGTATGTGCATTTCCTTTTGGAAAAGGGTGGTATCATGGTATGGAGCTCAGATGTTTACTCATGTTGAAACACTTATTATTATGGTGTGATGTTGATTACGAGCGCTCGGTTAAAGGTCCCAAAGGACCGGGGGATGGCATACTCGTGTCAGTAGTTACCCAGTTAGAGGTAACCCGGTCTTGTGTTGGCAGAGATCCGGTTTGGTTCTCGGGGACGTCCTTCCAGAGGCGTTCTCATGTGGCAATGGGAAGTTCCTTGGCCTGACCATTTGTTGGAAATTCAAAGAAACAATACGATCTTGTATGGTATTAGTTGTAGAACCTATCATTCACTTATGGTGGCGCCCCACTGTTTGGATGGTAGCTATAGTAGGCATACGATAATGGTCGTATGTTGGCTAAGATTTATATCTTTACTTTTGAAATATTTTCCTACACTATGCACTAGTAATAATATCAAATGTTCTTTTTAATGCGTATCAAGCATCTTTGACTATCATAAGGAGAAATCTCCTCCGATTCTGCGTTTGCACGTGTGTGTGCGGGAGGCCTTATGGTAGTCTCATTTTTAAAATCATAGTGAATTGACTTTAAAACATATTCCTCTATTTTGATTTTAAAGATAAATAAACTGTTTTAGTTCTCACACCAGTCACATGACTGACTCGGAGTTTATTATTTTCCTTCCTAAACTCTGGGTGCCCACCAATTTCCACACGGGAAGTCAAGAGTAAAGGTTTATCAGGATATTCTGGAATTTAGGAGTTGCAGGAAGCAAGATGGATGGCATGACGTATTACTAGTATATAGTATTTCTTTTCCGCTGTTTGTTGTTGTTTGATGTTGTACACTCTGATAATGAAATGCAATGTAATGTGATGAAATGTAATAACTGATATAGTTCTTTGTTTAAAGATTATTCATTTATTTATTATATGTTGTTCCGCTGCGATTGTGAGATTCTGATATTGTTCTGTTGTTTTCTTTCTGTCCCGTTCTATTTTCTACCCTTTCTCTCTTCTTCTGTCGTTTTCTTTTTCTTAAAACCCTAACTATTCGGTTTTTCGGCAACTAAAAATCTCGTACGTTACATACAATTTTTGGAAATGGATGTATTTAAGGTGAAAAATGATATCGTATTGATATGGTTTCGAAATGGCAATGATACTTTGGTTTTGAAGTATAAACAATTTTGAAATTATTGCGGTGTTATAATAGCGTTTGGTTGTTAAAGAGGCTGGGATCGGTTATTGTCATACTCTCTATCAATGCCGAAAACCACTTTAACAACCGTGTATGCGGTGGAGATTCCATGATGAAGTAGGATGGTGTCGACGATCCTATATGAGGTATATATGTAGACCCTACCCCTATGAATTGGCAAATAGTGGCTAAAACAGGAGTAATCGACGGGCCAAGTGACGTAGCTCCTCCAATCGGACACACTTCTTTGTATCCTATTCTGTTACTTTGTGATTGATTTGGTGCATACCTTTGATTTGGGAGTGTGGCTCGAGGAGGGCGGTAACCGCGGCTATGCATTACCACCAGCTCGGAAGTGTAATTGGTATATCTACCCCGGCATTGCCTAGTTGTGCCGTGTCACCTACCCTATCGAGACCACTACGAGTTTGTTTTTTAACGTACCTATGGAGTATCCTTTGGTAGCCTCCCGATTAGGAGGTATTACGGTACTGTACAGACTATTGGCATTATAAAATTGTTAAGGGGGATATGGGTAATGCCTTAATGCTATTTTAATACGTTACTTTACTATAGACATCATTATAATAGTGTATATTACTATATAGTAGATAGTTTAACGGATCCTTAGAGGGTGGTTATCCCAACACTTTTGATTTACTTGTATTTCGGTTGTTATTTCACTTGAGTTGGATTTATTGACATAAGAATGTTAATCTTGACTAGAGTGTTTTGTGTTTTTGCTTTACGCCCGGGTCCGATTGAGTGAAATAGCATTCGAGACTCACCTTTGGAGTTGGAGCTTCCCTTGGAGATCCATCTCTTTATACAGCTTGTAGTTATTCAGTTGACCCCTGCGATATATTCTGATCTTGTATTTGACTATTTTGTTGAGACTTCTGCTTACTCGAGACTACTATTGTTTCTTGTTTAACTCTGTTATATATAAATAGTACCTTCATGAACTACTATTCATTTGTTTCCGCTGCTTATTGTTATATACTCAGAGTATGTGATTCTATGATTATTTATTTACTGTATATGCTGAGTTTTGCAAAATATAAATTAACAATCTAATATTCTAGTTCGACAAGTGCGGATGCGAATGGTTGAAAATATCCAGATGTTACATGTGGTATTAGAGCTCTGTTTTTATGCAGAACTTAGTATATAAAGTAAATTACGGAATCACGATCGTTCAAGCTTGAATCTCTTCCTCTTTAACTCGGTTTTTCCTCTGAATTTGGAACCTCTCCAATTCGTTCTGAAATCCATTCTTATCTCTCCCTATTCATGTTTTCATGATTATGGAACATCCCATAGATCCACTAGGTGATTTGTAAAGGGGTGAAACTCCTTTAGATAAGGAATTGATTCACCGAAGATCTCTATATTGTTGGTTAAGATGTCGTTATCTCTTGTCATACCCGAATTCTATCTCTGGTAATCGGATGTCGATTTGCTTTGTAATTCTGCATCGATCTTATTGTTGAAGTCACTGTTGATCGGGTAAAGGTCGCCTACCATTTATATAAGTCTATCCATCTTCCTTTTCTGTTATTTAATCATCTTATCTTTGTTTCATGCGTAAACTCCTTATTGGAATTCGCTTTGATTTGGGCCCCTTGAATTTGAATCTCTATCCTTGTTTTCATCCAGTCTGGAATAATAGAGTGATGGAGTGTATTTGTAGTTGATATTTAAATGTTTTATATATTGTGTTGTTTGAGTTATTGATGTTGATTTGGGGTTTCGATCGATTCATCTGATCAACGCTATCGATAGGATTGCAAAAACACTTGAATAGAGCAAACAAACACAATATTATTCTCAAATTTAGTAGATGAAATAATTTTGTATGATTATATTATATATATAAGTAAATTTTCTGAAAGATAATTGTTAAATGAATTGGTTAACAAAATAATAATATTTGATTATCATTTGTTGTTCTGAAAAACAATTCCTATTGCTACATGATAAAATTATAAAACTTTGGTTTATAAATTGATATGGAAATTTAATTGAATTTAAAATTTAGAATTTGATAGTTTAATTTCTGGTTATTCCAAACTTTGATTTTAAAAGTTTTAAAATGCATATTTCATAAAGTATTTTCAAATAGAAATCGGTTTTGAAAAATTTTCAAATGTTTAAAACGGTACTCTTCTCTTTGTCGCTGGAAAATAATTTCATTGATGACAGCCACATCATCGACATTCATTTTCGAGTTTCGAAGTGGAGATACCACTCTGCAGCTTTGCTACACTTTTGTTTTGAAATGAAATTGATTTGAAGTTCTTAAGCATGATTTGAATTATAATATATATATATATATATATATATATATATATATATATATGTGTAGTTATATGATTATGAATTTAATTTGATGTATGTTGTATATATATATATTTATCTCTAAATTGTTTGAAGTTAATCTGAAATTTAATTCCTAATTTTTTATATTAAAGGATACTTAAATTATTTAAATGAAATCAAAAATTTTAATGAATATTAAAACTTGAATAAATGAATTTAAAAAATTTACTTGTATAATACTCAATTACATTTCAATACAACTTACCTAAATCATTCAGGAGTTGAATATGTAATTGGATAATATACAATATAATAAAATAAATTATAAATAAATTTTGAGTGGTTATAATATATGTTATACATTTAATTTTTAATTAAGAAAAATTCAATAGAGATAAATTGAATAATAAGATAATTGAATAATAAATTAGATAAATAAAATAAATTTTGTTTGAGGGAATTTATAAATTGAAATTAAATCAACTTACTGAAATACCTTGAATTTAAAATCACATATTGAGTATTAATTGATGTAAATTGAAATTTATACGGTTTTAATTTAATTGTTTATTTTGTTTTCAAACCTATTTTTTTTTCTTTCTGGTTGCTTCTATTCTCCTACCTCCTTCCCTTTCGGGGACGAAAAGTTTTGAGTGGGGAAAGTGTGACGACCCGTAAAATTTTATTTGTTTTAATAATATATTTAATTTAAATATCGTGAAATTTTAAATATTTTAATTTTGAAATAAGAATTTAATATCTGGAATACGTCTACTTAAACGTAGCAAATGGTAAATTTTCATCTGATAATATTGAAGTTATTTTATTGTGTAATTTTATTTGAATTCAAATCAGTTAATAATTGATGATAATAAAATGTTTCCAAACATAAATATTTTTATATAATAAATTTGTAGATCATCTTCTGAGTGAGACGTTATATTTCGTTTCTTCAAATTTGAACTGCTATGCTCCGGTTTTTATATTTCTAGCAAATTCGCAGCATTTTCGGTATGAATTATCGACTTTTGATACGATGATCGTACCACTGATATCTGTATACCGTTTTGATCGTCTCGTCGTGTTGATCTCGACGGTATATTCAATTCTATGTTTTGAAGTCTGGTACGTGGTGGAAACCACGAAAACAATTAATCGCATCGGTACCCATTTCTGAGTCCTCTCATTTCCTAGTCCTTTTATTTCCTTTGTCTATTTATTTCCCATTGTGCAAGGCTGTCAACGGCTAGAAATTAATTATTTCTTGAATTCAGCAGATGTGACTTTTGCTTTTTCGCTGGTTCCAACATTTATTTTGTTGGTTCATTTTTCCATTTACTGTTCAATGCCTTGAAAAAAGAATACAAAGTAACATTCACCATTTCTTCTTCTATTGGCTCGTCTTCCTTTCCAGGCGGATCGCTTACCCTTATTCTTCTTTTTTTTAAAAACAATCAAGCAGCATAAATCAAAGCCATGCTCACCTTTCTGCTATGCACGGCCCAGGCCGAACCATCGCCTTCAATTCCCACGTCCCCTCACCCATTCCTCGGCCGAAGCCCATCCCCATGACCCGCATCCACTTGCAACCTCCGTAATGCCTTTCTCTCCTTTACTGATCCGCAATCGAGCATTGGCTTCTCTCCTCTAGCCGATATTGGTATCACTAGCCTTCATCTTCCCTTTTATAAAATATATATGTTGTATATTTTGATCTTCTATGATCTCCACTCGCCTACTTTCTGTTATTGGTTCTTCACCTTTACAAATGATCTGTATTAATTATTATATATATTTTATATTATGTTAGTTAAATATTATATATATATGGGTTAGTTTTAAGGTGGCATTTTCTGTTATTTATATATATGTATGTATTGATTTTGAAAGTGTATATAAATACATATATACTTGTGTTACAGAAAAAGAATACGTGTTTTAAGTATATGTATAAAATGAGTTCTGTTATATATATATAGTATATAGTAGTTTTCATGCCTATATATAAGTATGTATATTTTAAAAGAAGTATTTTGTTTATAGTGTAAATATTTGATTCGCTGAAGCTATATGTGCAGATAGTTAATATGAGAGATGTTATAAGAGTTTGTTTATATATATACAAAGCTGTTGTATATATAAGTTCATGCAAGTACCCTTTATGTTCGGTTATATGTGTGTGTGTATTGATTTTCGGAATGTTGAAATTACTGATTTTGCATTGACTTTTATATTATATATACGTATTGATATATTTTGTTTGCATTGTAAGTACATACATATAGCAGTCTAGTTATATTCTAGGTATGTAGATAACAAGTTGTCTATATTATTAGTATACATGTAAGCTTTGAAGTCGTATACATATATATTTCCACTCTAAAAGTTACTTAGTCTCTTTGTCTTATTTTTTTTAATACTTCTTATACGAAGATCTGGCATGAAAAGCTATATAAGTTGTTGTCTTAAAAATATATTAAAGTTGCATATTTCATATGTGTATTTTTAAGATTTATAAAGCTAAATTGGCTGTATATAGAATAGTTTGCATAAATCGTATAATACTTACATTATGATAGGCCTTATATGTATACTAAAATTCCAACTTGTTTAAGTGTTGTATTTTATAAGTCTTATAAACATCTGTTTATATATTAATATATATATATATATATGTATATATATATATATATATATATATATATATATATATCATTGATTCCAAAGTATTTTACATATGTAAGTTTATAAATATAGAATTATATATATTAGTTTATATATATGAGTAATGTTATGACTGGGTATATATATAGCTGACTATTTCAACATATATTATGTGTGTATATATTGGACTATAATATATGAGTTTTAGTTTAAACCTATGTTTTTTGAAATACATAAATATATTTAATTTAATATATGTTTGAATTTAAAATATGATTTTTTTAGTTATATATCATTATATATAAGTTCACTCATCGATCCAGTTCTAATTTGACTTCGTCAATTCCTATTTATCAGCTTTGTCTGTCATGCCTGTTTTCTTCATCGAATCATGTCCATCTAGCGTTGCTTTGGAATCCCTAGCTCATTTTTTTGTCAAATCTATCTAGCCTCGAAAGGTGAGTAATCATTCACGATTAACGTTCTTATATTTATTAAATTGGATTTCAGTTGAAACGACAATTGAAATATGCTGCTGTTAGTTATTTACATTGCTATATATATGTGCTATTATTTATATCTGTTCACCTATGACATATGACACCATTATCTGTTATTTATATTAATGACATATGTCTGTTACATTATTATCATGTCTGTTATCACTCTAAAAGTTTCCTGTTAGTATAGGATTCCCTATGGGTTGAAATGATACATACCCGAACGATCTGTAGAATAGGAGAAAATCGTTATGGATTGAAACGATAAACCCAAGCAATTTTCATTGAATTGAATTTGAGATTGCGTGTTGAAAGGATATATACCAGTATATATTTAAATTGCGGATTGGAATGATAAATACCTGTATCACTTAACCATATGATAGAAAATTATATATAGACACCGTCGGTCAATATATATTTTTTTAAATGACTTCCAAAGTTTGAAATGAATATTTTGGTTTTAATAAATATTGATTTTAAGATATATATATATATATATATATATATATATATATATATGGTTTTAAATTTTGATTTTTAAAATTATATGTTTTGAAATTTTAAAATTATAAGTTAATTTTGGAATTATAAATTTTAAGATTGTAATTACAATTTTACTATTTTAAAATATATATAAAATAAGTTTAATAATAATATGTGATTATTAAAGTGGACTTAATAAAGTTGATTTAACCAATATATGTAATATGTTTAAGTATTTATTTAAAATTTATATTTTCAAATATAGAGTTTATAATGATTTTGTTAAAATTTAGGTTGGAAAGGGAAATAGAAATTGGTTTGAAGTTGAATTTATTTAAGAATTATACTCAAACAAGTTTGATTTGAAATTTATTAAATTTTGGATTTTAAAGATATGATTTTATAACTTGATTTTGATTAAAAGTGATTTAAATGAATTTTTCAAACTTACATAAATTAAATGGTATATTTAGTTTTATTTAAATTTGGAATTTGAAGTTTTATTTGAATGTTATTTGAAAGATTAAGTAAGTATTTCAAAAAAAAATAGTAAAGTGAATTTGATATATATATATATATATATATATATATATATATGAAACTATCAAATCTAGTTTTGAAATGCTAGAATATTTAAAGCTTTGAAATATATTGAAATTGAAATGGTTTATTTTGGGGTTAAAAATCTGTATTTGAATTCGATATAATTTGAAATGGTTTATTGAGAAACTAAATTGAGTTGAAATTGATGAATTGAGATTGAATTAAATTTGAATTTTGGAACACCCGAGTTGATTTAAATTGATTTGTGAAATTTGAGGAAACTATTTTATTGTATAAAGTATTTTCTAAAATTATATTAAAAACTATTTATATATTTTAAAATAAAATATTTTTACATAAAATATTTTAATATAAATCATTTTTAATATATAATATTTTAATATAAACTATTTTAACATACTAACTATTTTGTTTTAAACTATTTTAACCTATAACTACTTTATATAAACTATTTTATTTTATAAACTATTTTATTTTATATACTATTTTAATATCTAAATCGGTTAAGAGGGAAGTGTTGTGGTTTTCCAAAGTATTATGACTTCCAAAGTATTATGATTTCTGAATTATGATTTCCAAAGTGTTATGATTTCCAAAGTATTATGATTTTTAAGGTATGATTTCTAAAGTGTTATGGTTTTAGAAGCTATATAATTTCGAAAGTGTTATAACTTTAAAGTGCTACGATTTTTGAAAATGGATATAATTGAAGTGAAAAATGATATCGTATTGATATGGTTTTGAAATGGCAATGTTATTTTGGTTTTGAATCATAAACAATTTTGAAATGACCACGAGGTTAAAACAACGTTTGGTTGTTAAAGAGACCGGGATCGGTTATTGTTATACTCTCTTCCAATGCTGAAAACCACTGTAACAACAAAGTACGTGGTGTAGATCCCAGAATAAAGTAGGATGGTGGTGATGATCCTATATGAGGTATATATGTGGACCCGACTCCCATGAGTTGGCATAAGGTGGCTTAAAGAGGAGCAATCGACGAGCCAAGTGAGGTAACTCCTCTGATCGGACACAGTTCTTCATATGCCATTCTATTACTTTATAATTGATTTAGTGCACACCTTTGATTTGGGAGTTTGGCTCGAGGGGGCGGTAGCTGCGGCTATGCGTTACCACCAGCCTGGAAGTGTAATTGGTATATCTACCCTGGCATTGCCTAGTTGTGCCGTGTCACCTACCCTATCAAGACTACTACGAGTTTGTTTTGTGTCGAACCTATGGAGTATCCTCTGGTAACCTCTCGATCAGGAGGTATTACGGTACTGTATAGACTATTGGCACTGTAAAATGTGTTAAGAGGGATATGGGTAATGCCTTAACGCTATTTTAATAGTTCACTTTACTATAGACTTGTTATAATAGCGTATATTACTACATAGTAGATAGTTTAACGGATTCTTAGAGGATGGTTATCCCAAACATCCTTTGAGTTACTTGTATTTAGATTGTTATTTCACTTGAGTTGGATTTATTGATATAAGGATGTAAATCCTGACTCAATTGCTTTGTGTTTTTACTTTAAGCTCGGGTTCGAATGAGTGAAACAGCATTCGAGACTCACCTTTGGAATTGGAGCTTCGCTTGGAGATCCATCTCTCTATTCAGCCTGCAGTTATTCAGCTGACTCATGTGATATATTCTGATTCTGTATTTGACTATTTTATTGAGACTTCTGTGTATTCGAGACTTCGATTGTATCTTGTTTAACTCTGTTGTATATATAATGCCTTTATGAACTATTATCTATTTGTTTCCACTGCTTATTGTTATATACTATGTGTCTGTGATTCTGTGACTATTTATTTACTGTATATGCTGAGTTTTGCCAAATATAAATTAACAATCCAATATTCTAAGCAGTTCAAGTTCGATATGTGCGGATGTGAATAGCTGAAAAATATCTGGATGTTACAAATCAAATAATAGTTCATGAAGCTATTTTATAAATACATTTGACTATCCGTTACAACACAAATCAGAGTTACAGAAATAGGAAAAAATAATGAATAAATGCAGCGGAACAACATGATGCAGTGGAATAAATAAATCATAATACAAATCTTCGTCTTTGTCCTCCAGAAATAAGGTCTTCTGCCTTGAAATGCTCAGGCTGACCCGAGCGAATTGAAAAGACCAAACACTCGAGTCATAACTAAAAGATCTTATGTAAGTTAAATCAACGGTAAATATGAGTGTAATGGTGTCAGAGATGTTTACAGGGTTTGACATCTCCTATCCAGTGTCTAACGTGAGTGCAATAAGTTAAGAGATGTCCGAGATCCACATCTCCTAAGGATCTATTAAACTATCTACTATGTAGTGCAATACGCTATTATAATATGTATACAATAAAGTAAAAGTATTAAAATAGCGTTAAGGCGTTACCCATATCCCCCTTAACACATTTTATATATCCCGTAGTCTATACAATGCCATACATTCCACCAAACTAGTGGTTTACCCAGAGGACATCCCACTGGTACGGTACAAAACAAACTCGTAGAAGCGCACTAGGGAATGTGAACATGGCACTCGAGGCGAAGCTAGGTTAGATTTACCAATTGCAAAATCGAGCTAGTGGTAACACCTAACAGCTACCACCAACCACCTCGGAAAGCACTTCCATAACCAAAATCAAAGGGTGGCCACCAAATCATCACAAATGTCATAATATAGTATCGAAGAAGCATGTCCAATCGAAGGAACGATCTCACTTGGCCTAGGTGTATCTCTTGTTTTAATCACACCTAAGGTGACTCACGGAAGTCAGGGTCACATCTATCGGATCGATTTCACCCTAGAGGAGGGTGACACTCACACTAAGTTGCAAATTCTCGAACAACACCACCGTAGTTCGTCCCTAGTCACACGACAAGACAATTACACGAGCTAAAAAAAATTGCAAAATAAAAAAAACCGAAAACAAATTAAACCTTAATTTTTAAAATTTAAAGCCCAAAAATAAATAAGAACCAGCCTAAAAAAATACAGGGATATAAATCTCCCTTTCTCCTTTTATATTGTTCGGCCTCGCCTTGTATCCTTTGCGTTAAAAAATTATGGCTGTGTCTTTCTTCTTTCGTTCCTTTTTATGATTTATGGTTTTTGAGAATTGAATTAGCCGATTGTTTGTTGGTCGATTATAATGAATATTCCTTTGATTTGCTTCGGCAATCAACCGTTTCTCTAATTCACACATGGCCCCTTCAATTTGATCGAGTTCGACTGAAATGGTATGTGATTTGTTCCTTTTGCTTTACTGTTTAGCCTGCTTGAACTCGATGAACTATCTGCCGATGATGTTAATAGTTAAATAATATTCAAAGTCATATAAATTCGTTCGTATTTTTCATTTTTGAATTCGACTTTTTATATGCTTGGCCGCTGATCTTCGTATGGATGCTTATGATGATTTCTTACTTCTTCAATTCATATATTTTTGCTTGCTTGATCATCTTGGTTATCACGGCTTTGACTTTGGCTTTCTGGTCATTACGACTTTTGATTTTGTGGCATTTAGTCTTTTCTTTTGGTTACGATCTTTATGCTATGACTCCGGCTTCTCTATCTTTGTTCAAAACCGCTACTTGAATTTGTTATAACTGCTACATGCTCTATAGTATTTTCAATTTAATGCTATTGTCTCTGGTTTCACTCGTTTATGTTCTGTTCATCATGTGTACTTGATGAAACTTTGTTCGAATTCATGGTTGTTGTTCTCTGGTCATTGCATTCATACTTTAAGTTGTCTGAATTTGAGTTGAGACATGTACATAGTATATATGTGGTCTGGCATACTCGATGTTATTGTCTTCATTTTTCCTAACCATATACATGCTTTACGCCTCTATTTTATTTAATCTGGTTTAGTTTGCATTTTTGAACTACTGTTGCATTGCACGTAGTTTGGCCTGGGCATCTGATGCATTGTGATTCGATGCGCTTGTAAATGCCTTCTGGTTGACATTATGTACATGTTGCATGTTGTCATTCACTTGTGTACTTGGTTTCCCTGTCCACTGCTTGACTCAAAGTCTGGTCTTGGCCATTTGATTTATGCGCATAGAATATATATATATATATATATATATATATATATATATATATATATATATTTGTGTGTGTGTGTGTCTTTGAGTCTGGGTAGTTTGGTTGTGCTGCACTGCTCTATCCATTGATTTTAGTTGAGCTTGCATTGTTTTCATGGTCATGCACTTGGTAGAGATGTTGTTTGTTCGAGTCTGTTTGCATTTGAATTTAGTCAGCGGTGGTTTGTTGGCACTGCTCACTGCTCCTGTTTTGTGATTCACTTTATTTGAGTTGCCTCATTACTTTTGTGCTGGTTCATTATTGATTTAGGACTAGTCGAGTTGTTCGTTATTTGATGTTGTGGCCTTCACTTGTATTCAGTTGCACTTCATATGTTTTGATATCGCATTTCTTTGAACTCTGCACTGCCCTGGTTTGAGTCACTTCTATCAGTCCATTGCCGTGTTGTTTTGGGCCAGTTCAGTAAATCTTCATGTTTGTCTGGTTGTATTCCAACTGTTGCATATGTATATAAGTTGTTTACTGGTTCAACCCAAATCATGTTGTTTATGTTGTCAAGATTAGTGCAATTTCATTATGGCTTCACTTTGAACTTCACGTGTACATTTGGATTGCACCCGTTTTGAATCTAGCTTATAGCTCGGCTTTGACTAGCTTATAGCTTGGGTTTGACCTTGTGCTAATATCATGACCTTATTTTTATTTAACTTGAGTTGAACCCAGCTATTAATTGGGTTTTACCTTGTGCCCCTGCAATTCTATCTAGTGTATATCGGTATGCACGGCCTTGTGACATGTACAGTGATACACTATGCATGTCACAAGTTGTTCGTGTATAATGAATTCAAAATTAAATTGTGACGAACAACCCAAACAACTGAGGCAAATAACATTTTCAAAATATACATTTTATTTTACACTGCAAAATATTTTATTTTCAATTTTACTGCGTTGGTGTTTATTTGGCAGATTGCTCAGATGCTGGATTCAATCTGGAATAAAGTTGAAGAATAAATACGAGTGAATGAGTGATATATAGTGAGGTGCAAATGTAAATTGAAAATTGTGAGGTAATCAAATTTGTAGTGTAATTTGCAATGTTGTGTATAGTGAGAGCTCAGAATTGTACTATTCAAAATTATAATAAAATTTTTGTTTGAATAAAATATCTGTTTGAATTTAAATTCTGTGTTATTCATTTTATTTAGCAACTATTTAATAATTATGTGAAAAATAAAATAGTACATTAAAAATACATTTAAATGAATATATATGTTTATTATCATCAAACAAAAATCATATACTAGCATATTCAACAATCTCCCCCTTTTGATGACAACAATTTTTTTTTTAAAAGATTTTGAACTTATTAAATGTATTTGAACAATGATAGACTCTATTTTCTCCCCCCATTTGAATGCTCCCTCTCTACAAAAAAACCCCCCTTCATATATGCATGAGAATAAATAAAAATATGCAAATGAACGTTGATGCAAATAGAAGATACAAAATAAAATATTTGACTTTTATTTTCCAAAATCTTAACTTTTCTCTCCCCCTTTTGTTACCAACAAAAGTTTAATAAAGATATAGTGATAGACATTAATACAATATTAATACCCAATAGAGTATAAATATTAAATTTCAATTAAAAATCAAACAAAAATCATAAATACTCTTTTAGACGCATATTCCACTTTAGAATGTATGGATGATGACAGTATACAAAACCATATAGTTGTGTCTATTAGTGGTATATTTATATCTAGAACTAGAATATCTACTAACTAAGCATAACCATTAGGACTTTTAAATGAGATTAGTAGTCTTCTCAATTTAAAAAAAATGAATTCAAGTATCTTGTAACCACGCATAACCGTGAGGACTTTTAATTGGCATTAGAGTCAACTTATCTACTTAATAATCAATTTCGATATGCCTTCCATACATGCATAACCATGAGGACTTTTAAATGAGCATGAAAGCACATAATTAAAAATTCCAAGTAATTCACCCATGCATAACAGTGAGGACTTTTAAACAAGAGTGAATACTTTGGATGTTTTTTATTGGTAAAAATATAACAAAATGAAAGCGCATAATTTCTCGTTTAAAGTACCACATATTGATATATTGGATTTTGATGATGGTCGATAGAGATACGATTGAAATAGAAATGGTCATGGAATTTTTATCAACAAAAAGTTTTTACAGCTCTTGTTTAAATTTTTAAAGAAATTTTCTAAATTATACCGTCTCAAATTATAATATATGATTAATATCAACACTCATCACTTTTTCAATCACTATTTATCTTTTCGATAATCAATAGGGAGACGGATTAGTTAATATAGTCATTTAAAATCAAATCCAAAAATGATCTGATTTTCTAAAAATGATTAATCTGAAAAAAGGTCAACAAAAATTATTTTTTAGAAGGGGTTTTAAAAGAAAAATGTCTGCTAATCAAAAATTATTTTAAATGAAAAAATATGCAAATAATTTTTTTTGAAATGTGATGTAGCTAATGAATGTCTCTACATAAAATACGTTCCACCAGTAAATTTTCTATCAACTAGATTACCAGTGTAATCTGCATCTGAATTTCTTGTTTACTCAAATTTATCATTAGATGAATGTTACAGACCAGTCCGTGATGTATGCAACAGAATATCTTAAAATCATTTTTAACAGCTTTTAAATTAAATATTTTTGAATTTGAATCGAAACCATGCAAAAAACAAATAGTGAACATAGCAAATAATCCACATGCATCAAGTGTAATCACTATCATTAAACCTAACAAATCTATATGAAATAGTTCAAGAATAAAATGATGATTGGTCAACGAATCAGAATCAAAAATAAGAACAAGTCAAATAAGAACATGTCAAATAAGAACATATCCAATAAGACTAAGTCAGAATCAAAATCAACATTTGTTTTATTATCACATAACTGGCCGATTTAAATAAGATTATGGTGCAGATTATCACATTTAATATATCGTTCAAGATAGATATACCGTCACATATTTTACCTTTACCGTAATATTTCGTTATTGCCCATTGTGATTCTTCCTTCTTTGTACTAGACTAAGGAACTTTTATTTGTCACCCGTTGTGTGTTTGGAACACCCAGAATCCAGATAACACTGTTGTTCTTCCTTAGCCTGCCACCACAACTACATGATAAAAGATTTTTATGACCTATTTGTTTTTATAGGTCCATGGTTGTTAGCGGTAGTGGATTTTGACAAAATTGAAGTATTTTTCTAATCGATCTATCACACGCATTTTCAATAATATCCCTACATTTAACATTAATAGATAAATAAAATTCCATTTTGATTTCCAATCCAGAAAATCTGTTCCATCAAAAAAGGGGGAATAATATTAAACCGACCCTCAGCACAAGCATTATTAAAAGAAGCCATTTCAAAAATTCAAATTTGTAAAACAAAAATTGGTTTTTGAAAAATCAAAATTTTAAAATAAAATGGCTTTTGTTCCTAGCTTTGATACCACTTGTAGGATCGATTTCACCCTAGAAGGGGGGTGAATATGGTGATACTAATAATTAAAAAAAAATTATACGGAAGAATATAAAATAACCGCGACACCGATATAGCAGAGTAATAGTAGCACAGATAATAGAAGAATAATAAAAGTAGAAAATAGAATGCACAGGTTTACCCCGCTATGGCAAAACAATGGCTACGTGCTGCCTTCAAAGTTTCTACTAGAAATTAAGTAGTCAGATGCTTTCATACATAAACTCACGTCACCCACTATGGACTAGCCTAACTCTCTGCTCAAAACCCTGCCACAACTCAACCACTAAGTTGTGAATTCTCGAACTACACCACCGTAGTTCGTCCCTAGTCACACGACCAGACAGTTATACGAGTTAAAATAATTACAAAATAAGAACAAATGAAAAACAAATGAAACGCTAATTTTTAAAATTTAAAGCTCAAAACGTAAAAAGAACCGGCCCAAACAAATTATAATGATGAAAATCTCCTTTTCTTCTTTTACATTGTTAGTCCTGGGCTTATATCTTTTGCAATAAAAAATTATGGCTGCACCTTTCTTCTTTCGTTCCTCTTTCCGATTTAGGTTTCTGAGAATTGAATTAGTTGATTGTTTGTTGGTTGATTACAATGAATATTCCTCTGATTTGCTTCGGCAATCGACCGTTTCATCAAGTCGTACATGGCTCCTTCAATTTGATCGAGTTTGACTAAAATGGTATGTGATTTGTTCTTTTTGCTTTACTGTTTAGCTTGCTTGAACTCGATGAACTATCTACCGATGATGTTAATAGTTAAATGGGATTTAAAGTCCTATAAATTCGTTCATATTTTTCATTTTTGAATTTGTCTGTTTATATGCTTGGAAACCGATCTTCGAATGGATGCTTGTGATGATTTCTGACTTCTTCAATTCATATATTTTTGCTTGCTTGATTATCTTGGTTATCGCGGCTTTGACTTTGGCTTTCAGGTCATTACGGCTTTGATTTTGTGGCATTTAATCTTGACTTTTGGTTTCGATCTTTATGCTATGACTTCGGCTTCTCTGCCTTTGTTCAGAAATGCTACTTGAATTTGTTATAACTATTATATGCTCTGTAGTACTTTTCAACCTGATGCTATTGTGTCTAGTTTCACTCGTTTATGTTCTATTCACCACGTATCCTTGATGAAGCTTTGTTCGACTTCATGGTTGTCGTTCTCTTGTCATGGCATTCATACTTTAAGTTGTCTGAATTTGAGTTGACACATGTACATAGTATATATGAGGTCTGGCATACTCGATGTTGTTGTCTTTATTTTGCCTGACCATATATTTGCTTCGAGCCTCTGTTTTATTTAATCTGGTTTGGTTTGCATTTTTGAACTGCTGGAACATCTGATGCATTGTGGTTCGATGCACTTGTATATGTCTCCTGGTTGACATTACATACATGTTGCATGTTGTCATTCACTTGTGTACTAGGTTTATCTGTCCACTACTCGACTCGAAGTCGTGTCTGGGCCATTTGACTTATGCGCATATATATATATATACATATATATATATATACATATATATACATATACATATACATACATATATATATATATGTATATGTCTTTGAGCCTGGGCAGTTTGGTTGTGCTGCACTGCTCTGTCCATTGATTTTATTTGAGCTTGCATTGTTTTCATGATCATGCACTTCACAAAGATGTTGTTTGTTCAAGTATGTTTGCATTTGAGTTTCCTTATCACGTTTTGTGCTGGTTCATTATTGATTTAGGACTGGTCGAGTTATTCTTTAATTGACATTGAGGCCTTTGTTTGTATTCACTTGCACTTCATGTGTTTTGATATTGTATTTCTTTGAACTTTTAACTGCCCTGGTTTGAGTCACTTGTATCAGTCCATTGTATTGTTGCTTTGGGCTAGTTCATGAAACCTTCATGTTAGTCTGGATGTATTCCAACTGTTGAATATGTATATAAGTTGTTTACTGATTCGACACAAATCATGTTGTTTATGTTGTTTGGTTTAGTGCAGTTTCATTGTGGCTTCACTTTAAACTTCATTTGTACATTTGGATTGCACCTTTGTTGAATCCAGCTTATAGCTCGGCTTTGACCAGCTTGTAGCTCGAGTTTGACCTTGTCTTAATATCGTGACTTTATTTGTATTTCACTTGAATTGAACCCGGCTTTTAATTGGGTTTGACCTTGAGCCCACCTATTTCTCCAATTTTATCAAGTGTATATCGGTATGCATGGCATTGTGACATGTACAATGACACATTGTGCATGTCACAAGTTGTTTGTATATGATGGATTCAAAATTAAATGATGATGAACAACCAAAATAAATGAGGCAAATAAAATTTTCAAAATACAATTTTATTTTACACTGCAAAATATTTCCTTTTCAATTTTACCGCGTTAGTGCTTATTTGCAGATTGCTCAAACGCTGGATTCAATCTGGAATAGAGTTGAAGAATAAATACGAGTAGATAAGTGATATATAGTGAGGTGCAAATGTAAACTGAAAATTGTGATGTAATCATATTTGTATTGTAATTTGCAATGTTGTATATAGTGAGAGCTCAAAATCGTAACAAAATATTTGTTTGAATAAATTATCTGTTTGAATTTAAACTCTGTGTTATTCATTTTATTCAGCAAATATTTATTAATTATGTGAAAAATAAAATAGCACATTAACAAATACTTTTAAATGAATATATATGTTTATTATCATCAAACAAAAATCTTATATTAGCATATTCAACAACGCCATACCTTATGCAGAAATCGTTTTCAAACCATCCTACTTCATTTTTGGTATCTCAACCACGTGCACAGTCGTTATAGTGGTTTTCGGTATTGGCAGAGAGTACGACAATATCCGATCCTGGTCTCTTTAACAACCAAATGCTTATTTCACACCGGATGGTTCTTTTACATTTTCAAAGTCAATTCACCATTTATATCAAAATATCGTATTCTCAAACCATATCATTTTCGTAATCATATTAACTTTGAAATCATATTCACCCTTTAAATCATATCGTTTCCGAAATTGTATTTTCTTTCAAAAATCATATTTCCAATTACGTTAAATCATCACTTCAAAATCATTATATTCAATTAATTATAAAATTTAAATTCCAACTTAGGTTATGACATCATTTAACCGTATTTTCTTTTAAACCAATGAATTTGAATATAAACACTTTCCTCTACTTAGTCTGGAAATTCAGAAAATAGTTAAATAGTTATAATTAGTTAAAATAGTTATGAATGGTTAAAATACTCTAAAATAACTTAAAATAGAATAAAAATAGTTTTAATTTGATTTAAGAGAGTTGAATAGATTTAAAATAGATTAAATATAATTAACATAGATTAAATAGCTTTAAAATTGATTAATTAGATTTAAATTAAATTAAATGGTTAAATTAGTTTAAAATAAATTAAATTTGTTTAAAATAGGTTAAAATAATTTATATAGTTAATACAGGTTAAAATAGTGTAATTTTTTTGAAATCTTAATAATTAGAAATTTTAAATTAATATATTTTTAAAAAAGTTTATATTAGATATGAAATTGGAATTTATATAAATTTAACTATTTGTTTTACTTCAGCATATCTGTACCATTTCACATTTCCAAATCATAATACCCAATATAAATCTTTCAATTCAAACTCTTAATAAGATTATTAAATTTTACATGGCTTTCAAACCATGTTTGAAATATCCATTTTATTTTACTCACATTCCAATATATTTCAAAGTTATATTTCAAACAATTTCGATAACTCAACTCTCTTAAATTCCATTTATATTTCGAAATTCAACTTAAAATATTAAATCTATTTTCTATAAACAATTCCTTTTACCAATTCAAATTTCAACATAACCTAATTCTCAATAATAATTCAATTTATATAAATCAAATTTTATTTCAAAATATCATTTAACTAAATTCAAGGAAATTAAGGATTTAAAATCATTTAATTTAATCAATCCGGTGTCCATACATAACTCTCTACTCTAGAGTCAATTGATGCGGATATTTATCAATTCAATCGCCGTTTAAAACTTTAAGGTCATATATCATTTCAAACCGCAATCCTGAATTACATAAAATCTATAAAACCGCTCGAGTCTATCTTATCAACCCTTACTGATTTTTCCCTAATGTGTAGATCATTCGGGTGTGTATCATTTCAACCCGTAGGAAACTTGCAGAGTGATAACAGTATATAAATCAAACATTCATCCAATCATCCAAGATTAACAATCAAACATCCATTATAATCACTATTCAATTCAATTAATAAATATCAACAATCAACTAATTATCAATAACAAGTTTTTAACTGGCAATTTAAAATCAATAATAAATTAAATACGATTTATTTCAAATAAATTCAAATTAACTGAGATGATGATTTAAAATATACCAAACAGCCATAAATAAATTTTTAATCACATCTTAAATTTAATATAACTAACATAGGGAATTTTAGAAGTTGTGAGTGGGTCAAAACACTCACCTTCGATTTTAAATCGAATTAAAATCAAATTTAGGGCCCAAACTCAAACAGTCTCAGAATTCATCCAAATCAGTATCAAAATGTCCAAAATTTCGATATGATCCCAGTGGAACAAACCGTGCATAAATTGGACCTCGTGTGTAAGTAGTTATACGATTTAATTCTAAAACAAATAAAATAATAATAATGGTATTTACTTGTCACCATAAATGTAACTGTAACATCTCATTCCCAACCCTCCATCGCAAGCCGGTTGACCATGAAAACCACCCCTTTGACCGTCATAGCACGAGCCTGTCGGACCCTATCGATCAAGCCACCATCACCGGCGTGCTCCTCACCACCCCACGAGTCCACTGCCATGACGCTCCCCCACCATGTGCCAAAATAACCACAACCGCCGTCGAAATCATAAACCCTAGGCGAATTTTCACGGCCAATCTGGCCGTTGACATCGCATAACAAACTACCTAGATTATAACCCCACAATAATCTCTACACATCCATGCCCCTGATCGGTCGATCGGACGAAGTTGATTAACGCATGATTGAACGACCGAAAATAAATTACAGTTTCTTGGCAAATGACGAATCTGATTGAAAAAAGAATCACAAGTTTGGGTTGCGCTCGTCGAGAGCTTCAAAATGATATATAATTGGATATATTTTGGGGAGTTTGAAATTTTGGTTTTGGTTTTTGAAATTGAATTTGAGGGTTTGGGTATTGGAGTCTACCATTGAAATGAGGAGTTGAGAAGGAAAGTACATACAGATGAATGAAAATAAGAAGGTGCTAGGTTTATAACGGGCTATATGTAGGCAGAACAGAAACAGAAATGAATGGATCAGATTTGATTTGAAAGTAGAACGATAAACGACCCAAAAAGATCGTTTTATCTTCGAAACAAAAATGGGTCAACCCATATATTAAAATAGATATTTTTGATGATTTTAAACTCAATAGAGCAGGTTTCAAGTCCTAATTCCATTATATGAAGATGCTTTGTTAACATCAGCTAATTTCAAACTGATTTCAAATGATTTTA
The DNA here is from genome assembly GCA_030765085.1 of Allium cepa. NCBI lineage: Eukaryota > Viridiplantae > Streptophyta > Magnoliopsida > Asparagales > Amaryllidaceae > Allium > Allium cepa. The sequence goes on along the minus strand of CM060931.1, from coordinate 463,321,112 downwards.
ATTAAATTGATTTCTAGGCGTTTCGTACCTATACGATCAAACGACAAGTCCGATCGCTTCGAAACTTGAAATCCTAAAATAATTCACCGTTACGGATCCGATGAAACTAGTTTCGTCAAAATCCAAGGTAGTTCCCAAAATGCTTTTTTTATGTTAATTAAATAAATTAATATTAAATTAATTTCGTCACTTTTAAATTCAAATTTAATAGTTTACAATTTCTATCATTTTGGATTACTTAGTAATTTATAATCCTTTTAAAACAAATTTCTATATCAATTTATTATCGAATATTACACAATTTACAATGTTTAATTTCCATTTCAATAAATTCAATAATTATAATTTGATTTTCCAGTAAATCCATTTATTTGACTTTCCATCTTATTATACTATCAATTGTTACCTTATGAATATAATTATCATGGTTTATATCTTTATTACACTCATATCCTCTAATTTAATCTTTTATTTGTATTAACTACTATATTCCAATTATATTGAATCTTGTCAAATTTACGCATTAATTAAATAAAAATCCCAATTAATTATTTATCCTTGTTTCGCTCTTTTATAAATCAATTTTTGCCCAGGCAACTATAATTACATTTCTATTCCTTTTGTTACATTCAAAAATTTCAGTTATTGTCTTAACTTACATTAATCCTATATTTAATTTCAATTGATTAAATATATTGGTAACAAATAACAATCGTCACCATTATTACATTTTATAACATTTGTAAATTTATTATTTACAATTAATTGTTATAACTACTAATACCCCACTACTATTATCAGTGACAACTAATTACACCTTATTTCATTAATTAATCAACATTTAAATTATCAATTTACCTACATTAACTACACTAATTAAGTGAATTAATTGCAATTGATTTCCGGTTAAATTTAATAGATCAAATAAATAGGTAACATATAATAATTGTTACCATTAACCTTTAATCACACTTATAAATCATTATTTACAAACAAATGTTCCAACTTCTCATATAACACTAATTTTATTCAATTTCCATAAATTGTATACTAGTTCCTTAATTCATTCAACATTCACATTTATTTACTTATATCCAAATTATTACAAAGTATAACTTTTAAATTATTTCAGTTGATCGAACTATCGTTAAAATATTTAATAACTTAAAGTAACATTATTACCTTTCATCTTTGTTATTATTTCATTAATAATCCAAATTTTTTATTTCTTTCAGTATTAAATCACCAAAAATTATGGGTTGTTACACTCTCCCTTACTCAAAACATTTCGTCCTCGAAATGGAAAAAGAAGGGAAAAACAGGAATTAAGTAATCAATATATCTTATTCAAAATATTAAATTTATAAACAATCAATTTACATAATTAAATAATTTAGACAAAATATATTAATTTATAACAATTAAATCCTTTATATTCAAATTAGTAAAGGTTTGAAAACATTTCACAAAACTTTCTAAGTCCAAAATTTAAGGAAAATTTCGAAAGAGTCTTCTTTGTACGTAGAGGTCTGTGCAAAATAACAATATCAATAATAACAATATATATCATATTTTCGAAATAATATATCCCGACACCGAGAAAAATAATATAATATCGCTAGAAAATCGTAATCCGAGAACGTACCTATTTATCAGTCAAATAACGCTTATTTTATGAAATCAAAAGCAGTAGCATTTTGCTTCCACAAACCTGTATTCCACTTATATAATACAAAGAGGTTAATAATAATATAAAAGAGAAATATTCAAGTTGTTTCAATTTATACCAAACAAAACAAAACAACACAACTATAGTCGTTTACAATCAAAATCGTACAATCATAACATAAAACCAATGTAGTCAATCATACATCCATATGAAGCAAAACAAATGGTTTATTCGAGTTTAGACACTTTTAATCGCATAGAATGACAAATAAACTACTAAGTATACCATATACTCAACAGTCTTAGATAAAACTCAATAAAGCATTCATACATCCTAAACGATTTAAAGTATTACCTCCAAACATCCATAAGTCAAAACAAACAATGATATCCAAGTATTATTTAAGTTGTTCTTATAAATTTTCTTTCACAAAATATATTATTCAAATTTTTTTTCACACCATGATTATTTTCTTTAATTTACATTTATTTCTTATAAAAATTCAACTTCCATTCATTCATATAATACTTAATTCCATTTATTTACATTCATTTATTTACATATATTATTTGCATTTTCTTACATAGGTTACTCATATATAATTATTTAAACATATGTAAATCAATTTTTAAAGTACTATATAGGTTTCTTTGTAGAAAAATTCACATTCATTTATTCAGTGCTTATTTTCATTTATTTTCATTTTATTCATATAATTTCAATTTCTTTTCATTGCTTTACATTCATCTCTTACAATAATTATTTCCATTCAGTTGTTTATAATAATATGCGATTACATTATTTAAGTATTACGTATATTTTATTGCGGTTTAGTTTACATTTATACATTTTTATACTTGAATTCCATTAGATATTAATAATTGTTGGTGCATAAGTTCACATTTAAGTTTCTTATTTTTTTTTAATTCACATTCATCCTTATATAGTGTCGCTGAATAGTAAATCTGTTTTTTGAATCAATTCTACTTTCCTTAAGCTATAGCCATTTAGTTTAATATGGTATTCATTTTATTATTTACTTTAATTATCAATAGCTTCAACATTAACTTAAGTTCATAATCCTTTACTTACAATGCTCATTTTTCTATTACAGTTAATTGGTAGCATTTCAATTACAACTTAAGTTTGTAACAACTATAATATCAAAGTTCTTATTTATAAAAGTAATTCCTTTGAACACTTTTATTTATTTAAGTTTTACTTGTATAATATTCTATTACATATCCTATTTAACATTACAACTTTTAATATTTTGGTAAGTTATATATGTGTGTGTGTATGTTCTAAGGATGCAACTGAAAGTTACATAAGTTTATCTTACTTATTTTAATTAACAAAATGTTCAATAGTAATCATTTCTCATTTTCATATCGTTTTTATTTGTAGTTTCCAATTTTCAAACTTCTTGTATATTTTGTGTAACGCCCCGCAAATTTTCGACTTTCGAAAATTCAACATCGATACTCACTTTATCGACTGCCGAGAAATCGAAGGCCGGAAACCCGAAATGTTATGGTTTTAAGAAAAAGAAAGACAGAGAAAAAGAGAGAAAAAGATAGAAAAGATAGAAAGAATAGAGAATAGAAAATAGAACGGAAAGAAAACAACAGAACAACATCAGAATCTCACAATTCACAGCGGAACAACATATAATAAATAAATGAATAATCTTTAAACAAAGAACTATATCAGTTATTACATTTCATACATTACATTACATCATCATCAGAGTGTACAACAACAACAACAAACAGTGCAGCGGAAAAAGAAATACTATATACTAGTAATACGCCATGCCATCCATCTTGCCTCCAGCAACTCCAGAATATCCAGAATATCCTGATAAACCCGTCTCTTGACTGCCCGTGTGGAAATTGGTGGGCACCCAGAGTTTAGGAAGGAAAACAATAAACTCCGAGTCAGTCATGTGACTGGTGTGAGAACTCAAAACAGTTTATTTATCTTTGAAAACAAATAGAAGAATATTTTTAAAGTCAATTCGCAATGCTTTTAAAAATGAGACTACCATAAGGCCTCCCGCACACACACACAATGCAAACGCAGAATCGGAGGAGATTTCTCCTTATGATAGTCAAAGATGCTTGATACGCATTTAAAAGAACATTTGATATTATTACTAGTGCATAGTGTAGGAAAAATTCATTTCGAAAGTAGAATATAAATCTTAGCCAACATGGACATTCCGAACTATGCCTACTATAGCTACCATCCAAACAGTGGGGACCACCATAAGTGAATGGCAGGTTCTACAACTAATACCGCACAAAGTTTCGTATTGGGAATTGGATTTCCAACGAATGGTCAGGCCAAGGAACTTCCCATTGCCACATGGAAATGCCTCTGGATGGACGTCCCGAGAACTTAACCAGCTTTCTGCCAACACAAGGCCGGGTTACCTTTATCACTAGGTAACTACTACACGAGTACGCCATCCCCCGGTCCTTTGGGACCTTTAACCGAGCGCTCGTAATCAATTCACACAATCATAAAGTGTTTTCAACATGAGTAAGTATCTGGGCTCCATACCATGATACCACCCTTTTCCAGAAGGAAATGCACATACCCTAAAGGGAGCTACCCCTCATAACCTTGCCGCGTCTTTCCTGTTTTGACCATTCCGGGGTGTGAGGCTCGACGAAGTCACGTCCAAAAAAACATACTTTATACAAAAGCCATGCTTTGGGTCAACAAATGATCATAGAAATGATCACCAGGATAGACGATCAAATAAATGATCCTATCACAAATAATCAACACAATGATCATTTCACAGCAACACTCAGTATGTCACATTACCAAATTGGGAATATATCGCTGATAACATTCAACTACATAACCTCTGGGCTCGTACGTCTCAGAGAAGGGTGTTAAGCTAAAAGAATAAATTCTCCGCCACCAACAGAAATATATTTGAAAGAAATCTGCTTTATATCTCAATTTGTAACGTCAGACATACAATCCATACAAGTCTGTTCCGGGCTCGAACAAAACCGAAGGCACTTACAAAGAAGTCCTTGCAATCCGGATAATCTCTAATCACGTCCGGACTTCCCATCACATAGGGAGTCTCTATACCGTAGCTACTCGGTGCAAAGACAATCGACGAGTTGTCCTTTCGCTTTCAAAAATATCCGGTCTTCAACACCGGTCATCAATGCTATCCATTACGTCGTATCACTATTCGGAATGGGTAATCTGAATAACGAGCGCAAAAATTAAAAAAAAATAGTGTAGCATTCAAATTCAGCAAATCACAACAAATACCTTTCAAAGGTAAATTTTGATAGTCGGTTATTGAACTATCAATGGATATGCACACATCACCAGATTCCAAATAATTTTCCAAATTATTTATTTCCCAAAATTCATATCTTTACAAGATATATAATTTTCACACTTAAAAAATAAATCAATATTTATTTTTAAACAAATTCCCTTTTCATTTATAAATTCCATAGTGAATTTATATTCCAAAATATCTATGAATATACGATTTCAATTATTCATTTCAATTTATCTTCAAAAAGATAAATTCTCAAAATATTCACTTTATATTGGAAAACATTTCCATACTTATTTATTTATAACTAATTCACAAATTTTATTTATTTTCAACACTTGGAAAATATTCAATATACTTAAATCGAGATTAAGTATATATTTCATTCTTTAAGGAAATCATGCTCTTAAACATATTTATTTGGGCCAAAACGAATGTTGCATAAAACATCGTTACGACAACCCAAAATCACTAGTATAGGGATTCGAAATTAAAATAGATATATAAATCCCAATACTATACAAAACATTTCCTTTTGGAAATCATTTACTATAACAACAGTGTTATAGTCCACCATTTCCTTTTACTTCTCGAAAACGTCTATTTCAACAATGAATGTTGAAATCTATGGTTTCGAATCTCAGCACCTTTTAAAACATCGTTAGCTTGTTTTAATTCTGTTTAAAATATCACATCCTAAACATTTTCTTTAACATATTATTCACTATTCAAAAACGTGAATATACTTTGTTAACAAATTTCATCCTTTTATTCATTTTATTTCAAAGGATTATTCACAGTCAAAAACGTGAATATAACTCCATTAATAGGTTTCAACAATTTACTTATCAAAATAAGTCATTTGCGAATTTATAAAACAACGTTTATAAATTCCATTTCTATTTATTTTATAACAACTTCCTTTTATAAATTCCTTTATTAACCTATTCGATTTATAACTCAATTATAAACTAAAGTTCATATTATAAGTCAAATACTTATAATTTATTCGTTTACAAAATCGTTCCTTTAAATTTCACAATTATAAATCTTATAACTTATAAGATTCATTTATTCACCCAAATCTATTCTTTTAATATCCTTACAAATTTTATAAACCTACTGTTTATAAAATTCCATTTATAACTTCACCGTTTATAATTCTATAAATTCCATTCATTTACTAAATTCATCTTCACTTCATTCAAACACTTATAAAAACTCGTTTTATAATGTCAATATTTCAATTTATAAATATCCATTTATAAATCTCTTAATATAAATCAATTTATATTATTCTTTAAAACGTCTTTAAATTCCTTTATAATTTCATCCATTCGATTTATAAAATAATCAAATTTTATAAATCCTATATTTAACTTTTTACAATAAATTCAGAAATCCCAATTTAACTCTTTTATAAAAATCATTAACCCATATTTTCAAAAATCAACTTTTAACTATATTTCTCAAAAATCATAATTTTTATAACATTAAAAATTATAACGTTTATTTATTTAAAATGGATCAATTCCAAAAATATTTTATAAACGTATACTTTCAAAAATCACTTTGAAATCCTTTTAAAATTTCAAAATTTGGTCCAATGATGCTACATACCAAATAGTCAATCACGGCAACAACGATATCATATATCGATATGATAATCCATCAAATATCAAAATATCTGAAATCAAATAAATACTGTTGAGGAATCCAGTTGGATCCCTCCAACCTGTTTTCCTGCATCCACAAACATTAGCACAATACCAATTCCGCTCCAGTACGGAATTATCGCGGTATATGGGATTTAAAATATTATCCGCTTAATAGACGGCGCAATAGGGTCTCATCCGCTATACAATACGGGAAATCAATAACTCCAATATATACATATGCCAATATATATATATTGCTATTATATATAATACCAATTTCACTGTTTATGAAATATTCGCGGTATATGTTTTTAATAAATAACATCCGCTTAATAGACGGCGCATAATGTCTATTTTAACAATCAATAGATAACAATCACCATTCAAACATGCATTCAAATATTTTAAATCTAACTATTTAAAATAAAATCGAAACTGATTCGATTGAGTGAGAAGTTCTCACCTTGATTTCAATTCGTTTTAGCGATTTATTTCGAATAAAATTAAACGCGCGTTTAATTTTACCCAAAATTCTCACTAACTCCAAACGACTCCAATCCAATTTCATCGCGTAGTGCTCGTCCATACGATTCCAACGCAACTAGTTTCGCGCATTTTCGACCTCGTATGAAAAAGTTATGCATTTATGAAGTTTATACGATTTTTATATAAATAATTTACAACAAACTTTTATTTATTTTAACCTACAACAATTCCAGGCCGTGAGATCATGCCCCATACAATCTCCACCGTGCGTTCATCATCTCTCCCTCATGCAATCCATCTCCAGGTCGCACAAACAAAACCGAACCCAACTTTTAAATCTAGGGTTAATTAATTCGACCTCCACGCTTGATGATACTTCGATCAGGGAACGCCAATGGAAGCGCCTCCATCACCTCCATGCTCGGCCCCAAGCACATGCAACTCGGCCCCCTAATGCCTCTCGAAAACCGTGCGCAAGCCCTAGGGAACACGGCCCCCCATCTCCCAAAATACAGCTCCAATCTCGATCGTGACCGTTGATCTTGTAGTTCGTGTTGCCCTCTTCAACATTGTAGTTGAACAATTTTGGAATTAATCAATGGATTTCGAGTTAATTGAGGAAGAAGGAGGAGAAATACTGGCCTTTGGTTGCTATGAATGGCGGCTAGGGTTTTAGAATTAGGTTTGTTTATTTTTTTTATAATTTATGAAGGGTAGGGGGCTATTCATAAGGAAATGAACGAACACTATTCATCCGGAAATTCCGAACTCCGATTCATGCGTCGAAACTGACGTTCCTAGGGTTTACCCCGCGTTCCGGACACAATGGAATAGGTTTCGAAAGCTAATTCGATCATCTGTGCGAGTTATGGCTATAAACGTTCAATTTAAATTAAACCGATTAAATCGATTTTCTAGGCGTTTTAATTTGTACCGGCCAAACGGTAAATCCGATTGAGACGAAATTTGAAACCTTACAATAATATCACATTACGGATCGGATGAAACTGGTTTCGTCGAAATCCGAGACTTTTTGAAAAATGGCTATTTTAACTCGCCAAATTAATATTAAAAATAATTCGATGCGTTTCGAGCTGCCACGATCAAACGACAACTCCGATTGCTACGAAAATTGAAATCCGGTAATAACTAATTATTACGGATCCAATGGAACTGGTCTCGTTCAATTCTGAGACTGTTCAAAAATTGACTATTTTCACTAGTCGATTTAAATATTAAAATATTCAATTTTCACAAATAAACTTTTAATTCGATTTTAAAAGTTCTAAAATATCGTTCTAACTCCAATATGATAAAAAAAAATTTACAAATCATTTTCAATCATATTTAACTCAATTTTCAATTATTTCCATAATTTAACATATTAAATTATCGATTTAATTATTCAATTAAATCCAATTATTCGAATAAAAATTTATTTGACTTATAAATTCACTTATAAATATTTAAAATTAATTAAATATTCAAATTTTAATTAATAAAAATTCTGGGTCGTTACAATCTTCCCCCCTTAAAAGAATTTCGTCCTCGAAATTACCAAGTAAGAAAAGTTACAGAATTTATTAACTTTCTAAAATCCATAGTTAAACTTCTTATAATAACTTACTAAGTTTTCAAATCATACTTAGTTATCTTTTCAAAAACAACTACTATTGTTTAACTTTCAATTCCAAATCAAAGTTAAAGTTTTCAAAAAATTTCCAATTTTCTCAAATTTTTTCTAACGCCTTAAGTTTTCGGAAAAATTCGCCATAGTCTCCTTTGCGCGGCTCGATCCGAAAAAAAATGACGGTATATATATATCACAAATATACATCTCATCAAGTAATGAGGCATCCCGCAGGGAAAAAGTATAAAAGTACGGTATGTAATCCGAGATATGTACCTTATATTTTATTAGCGAGCATATACAGCTAATATAGCGCGAAAGCGAGCTCTAAATGCGAAGCAAACGCAATCCGCACCTACTAAACACTCAACAAACAACATGAGAACCATGTATATAGACAATAGTATCAATATACAACATATAGCAACATAATAACTATATATGTCAACATAGCAATTGAAACAAAAGCAATATATTCAACCATCAACCAACTATCATCCATAACCAAATCAATATTCATTCATATTCTCATTAATATTCAATGAAATAGGTTTTCAATTTAAATCACATTTGATTCATTAACAGTGGATATTTTTACTAACATTCATTTTCAATTAGTTCATATTCACTAATTCATATTCAAGTTGGTTTACTTACAATTGGATTTCAATCACTTTAGCTTTCAATTTCATTAATTCAATTTCATTAACACTTAATGAATTATATACAATCAACTAACAATCATATTATATTAATTACAACCAAATTCCTTTGCTTATATTCATTCAATTATTCAACTTCCAATAACATAAGATTTTAATGAATTAACACTTATATTCATTATTCCATATCAACTAAATTCACATTCAATTGATTTACATCCAATCCATTAATTCAATTCAATTACAAAGTTGAATTTCATTTACATAACTTAAGTTCACATTTATCAATCAATTCAGCTTCCAAATTCTAAAGTAAATCTTCATTTAACTTTAAATTCATTTTTATTTCAACTCATATTTATAAATATATTCATATAGTTTCACTTCTTATATATATATATTTATTTCACAATTGTAAATCACTTTAATTATAATTCAATTCTTATAATTCTTTTTACTTATACAATTATTCTTTTATTTAGATTATTCAAATAATTAAACAATCAACTTATATACACTTTGATAATTCTGAAAAATTATTTCTTTATATATAAAATATACTTAGGTAAAATTATTTCATTTACCCAATTTTAAAAACAATACTATGTCGAATTGTTCTGTACAAGTGTTTAGAGATCCCTATCAACAACGTTAATTACTCGTATTAACCAGAATCTATATACCACTCAACAAACCAATCATCACAATATAAAACAATTTTATATATTCACTAACAAATACGCTCTCATAGCTATTATTACACTCAAACTCATTCTAGAGTACTACTGACTCTATCTCTAATGAGTAATACCCAACAGAACCATGGTTGTCGCTTAACCATAAGCTCTGATACCAAATGTAACGCCCTGCAAATTTTCGACTTTCGAAAATTCAACATCGATACTCACTTTATCGACTGCCGAGAAATCGAGGGCCGGAAACCCGAAATGTTATGGTTTTAAGAGAAAGAAAGACAGAGAAAAAGAGAGAAAAAGATAGAAAGAATAGAGAATAGAAAATAGAACGGAAAGAAAACAACAGAACAACATCAGAATCTCACAATTCGCAGCGGAACAACATATAATAAATAAATGAATAATCTTTAAACAAAGAACTATATCAGTTATTACATTTCATACATTACATTACATCATCATCAGAGTGTACAACAACAACAACAAAAAGTGCAACGGAAAAAGAAATACTATATGCTAGTAATACGCCATGCCATCCATCTTGCCTCCAGCAACTCCAGAATATCCAGAATATCCTGATAAACCCGTCTCTTGACTGCCCGTGTGGAAATTGGTGGGCACCCAGAGTTTAGGAAGGAAAACAATAAACTCCGAGTCAGTCATGTGACTGGTGTGAGAACTCAAAACAGTTTATTTATCTTTGAAAACAAATAGAAGAATATTTTTAAAGTCAATTCGCAATGCTTTTAAAAATGAGACTACCATAAGGCCTCCCGCACACACACACAATGCAAACGCAGAATCGGAGGAGATTTCTCCTTATGATAGTCAAAGATGCTTGATACGCATTTAAAAGAACATTTGATATTATTACTAGTGCATAGTGTAGGAAAAATTCATTTCGAAAGTAGAATATAAATCTTAGCCAACATAGACATTCCGAACTATGCCTACTATAGCTACCATCCAAACAGTGGGGACCACCATAAGTGAATGGCAGGTTCTACAACTAACACCGCACAAAGTTTCGTATTGGGAATTGGATTTCCAACGAATGGTCAGGCCAAGGAACTTCCCATTGCCACATGGAAATGCCTCTGGATGGACGTCCCGAGAACTTAACCAGCTCTCTGCCAACACAAGGCCGGGTTACCTTTATCACTAGGTAACTACTACACGAGTACGCCATCCCCCGGTCCTTTGGGACCTTTAACCGAGCGCTCGTAATCAATTCACACAATCATAAAGTGTTTTCAACATGAGTAAGTATCTGGGCTCCATACCATGATACCACCCTTTTCCAGAAGGAAATGCACATACCCTAAAGGGAGCTACCCCTCATAACCTTGCCGCATCTTTCCTGTTTTGACCATTCCGGGGTGTGAGGCTCGACGAAGTCACGTCCACAAAAACATACTTTATACAAAAGCCATGCTTTGGGTCAACAAATGATCATAGAAATGATCACCAGGATAGACGATCAAATAAATGATCCTATCACAAATAATCAACACAATGATCATTTCACAGCAACACTCAGTATGTCACATTACCAAATTGGGAATATATCGCTGATAACATTCAACTACATAACCTCTGAGCTCGTACGTCTTAGAGAAGGGTGTTAAGCTAAAAGAATAAATTCTCCGTCACCAACAGAAATATATTTGAAAGAAATCTGCTTTATATCTTAATTTGTAACGTCAGACATACAATCCATACAAGTCTGTTCCGGGCTCGAACAAAACCGAAGGCACTTACTAAGAAGTCCTTGCAATCCGGATAATCTCTAATCACGTCCGGACTTCCCATCACATAGGGAGTCTCTATACCGTAGCTACTCGGTGCAAAGACAATCAACGAGTTGTCCTTTCGCTTTCAAAAATATCCGGTCTTCAACACCGGTCATCAATGCTATCCATTACGTCGTATCACTATTCGGAATGGGTAATCCGAATAACGAGCGCAAAAAAAAAAAAAAATAGTGTAGCATTCAAATTCAGCAAATCACAATAAATACCTTTCAAAGGTAAATATTGATAGTCGATTATTGAACTATCAATGGATATGCACACATCACCAGATTCCAAATAATTTTCCAAATTATTTATTTCCCAAAATTCATATCTTTACAAGATATATAATTTTCACACTTAAAAAATAAATCAATATTTATTTTTAAACAAATTCCCTTTTCATTTATAAATTCCATAGTGAATTTATATTCCAAAATATCTATGAATATACGATTTCAATTATTCATTTCAATTTATCTTCAAAAAGATAAATTCTCAAAATATTCACTTTATATTGGAAAACATTTCCATACTTATTTATTTATTTATAAGTAATTCACAAATTTTATTTATTTTCAACACTTGGAAAATGTTCAATATACTTAAATCGAGATTAAGTATATATTTCATTCTTTAAGGAAATCATGCTCTTAAACATATTTATTTGGGCCAAAACGAATGTTGCGTAAAACATCGTTACGATAACCCAAAATCACTAGTATAGGGATTCGAAATTAAAATAGATATATAAATCCCAATACTATACAAAACATTTCCTTTCGGAAATCATTTACTATAACAACAGTGTTATAGTCCACCATTTCCTTTTACTTCTCGAAAACGTCTATTTCAACAATGAATGTTGAAATCTATGGTTTCGAATCTCAACACCTTTTAAAACATCGTTAGCTTGTTTTAATTCTGTTTAAAATATCACATCCTAAACATTTTCTTTAACATATTATTCACTATTCAAAAACGTGAATATACTTTGTTAACAAATTTCATCCTTTTATTCATTTTATTTCAAAGGATTATTCACAGTCAAAAACGTGAATATAACTCCATTAATAGGTTTCAACAATTTACTTATCAAAATAAGTCATTTGCGAATTTATAAAACAACGTTTATAAATTCCATTTCTATTTATTTTATAACAACTTCCTTTTATAAATTCCTTTATTAACCTATTCGATTTATAACTCAATTATAAACTAAAGGTTCATATTATAAGTCAAATACTTATAATTTATTCGTTTACAAAATCGTTCCTTTAAATTTCACAATTATAAATCTTATAACTTATAAGATTCATTTATTCACCCAAATCTATTCTTTTAATATCCTTACAAATTTTATAAACCTACTGTTTGTAAAATTCCATTTATAACTTCACCGTTTATAATTCTATAAATTCCATTCATTTACTAAATTCATCTTCACTTCATTCAAACACTTATAAAAACTCGTTTTATAATGTCAATATTTCAATTTATAAATATCCATTTATAAATCTCTTAATATAAATCAATTTATATTATTCTTTAAAACGTCTTTAAATTCCTTTATAATTTCATCCTTTCGATTTATAAAATAATCAAATTTTATAAATCCTATATTTAACTTTTTACAATAAATTCAGAAATCCCAATTTAACTCTTTTATAAAAATCATTAACCCATATTTTCAAAAATCAACTTTTAACTATATTTCTCAAAAATCATAATTTTTATAACATTAAAAATTATAACGTTTATTTATTTAAAATGGATCAATTCCAAAAATATTTTATAAACGTATACTTTCAAAAATCACTTTGAAATCCTTTTAAAATTTCAAAATTTGGTCCAATGATGCTACATACCAAATAGTCAATCACGACAACAACGATATCATATATCGATATGATAATCCATCAAATATCAAAATATCTGAAATCAAATAAATACTGTTGAGGAATCCAGTTGGATCCCTCCAACCTGTTTTCCTGCATCCACAAACATTAGCACAATACCAATTCCGCTCCAGTACGGAATTATCACGGTATATGGGATTTAAAATATTATCCGCTTAATAGACGGCGCAATAGGGTCTCATCCGCTATACAATACGGGAAATCAATAACTCCAATATATACATATGCCAATATATATATATTGCTATTATATATAATACCAATTTCACTGTATATGAAATATTCGCGGTATATGTTTTTAATAAATAACATCCTCTTAATAGACGACGCATAATGTCTATTTTAACAATCAATAGATAACAATCACCATTCAAACATGCATTCAAATATTTTAAATCTAACTATTTAAAATAAAATCGAAACTGATTCGATTGAGTGAGAAGTTCTCACCTTGATTTCAATTCGTTTTAGCGATTTATTTCGAATAAAATTAAACGCGCGTTTAATTTTACCCAAAATTCTCACTAACTCCAAACGATTCCAATCCAATTTCATCGCATAGTGCTCGTCCATACGATTCCAACGCAACTGGTTTCGCGCATTTTCGACCTCGTATGAAAAAGTTATGCATTTATGAAGTTTATACGATTTTTATATAAATAATTTACAACAAACTTTTATTTATTTTAACCTACAACAATTCCAGGCCGTGAGATCATGCCCCATACAATCTCCACCGTGCGTTCATCATCTCTCCCTCACGCAATCCATCTCCAGGTCGCACAAACAAAACCGAACCCAACTTTCAAATCTAGGGTTAATTAATTCGACCTCCACGCTTGATGATACTTCGATCAGGGAACGCCAATGGAAGCGCCTCCATCACCTCCATGCTCGGCCCCAAGCACATGCAACTCGGCCCCCTAATGCCTCTCGAAAACCGTGCGCAAGCTCTAGGGAACACGGCCCCCCATCTCCCAAAATACAGCTCCAATCTCGATCGTGACCGTTGATCTTGTAGTTCGTGTTGCCCTCTTCAACATTGTAGTTGAACAATTTTGGAACTAATCAATGGATTTCGAGTTAATTGAGGAAGAAGGAGGAGAAATACTGGCCTTTGATTGCTATGAACGGCGGCTAGGGTTTTAGAATTAGGTTTGTTTATTTTTTTTTAATTTATGAAGGGTAGGGGGCTATTTATAAGGAAATGAAAGAACACTATTCATCCGGAAATTCCGAACTCCAATTCATGCGTCGAAACTAACGTTCCTAGGGTTTACCCCGCGTTCCGGACACAATGAAACAGGTTTCGAAAGCTAATTCGATCATTTATGCGAGTTATGGCTATAAACGTTCAATTTAAATTAAACCGATTAAATCGATTTTCTAGGCGTTTTAATTTGTACCGGACAAACGGTATATCCGATTGACACGAAATTTGAAACCTTACAATAATATCACATTACGGATCTGATGAAACTGGTTTCGTCGAAATCCGAGACTTTTTGAAAAATGGCTATTTTAACTCGCCAAATTAATATTAAAAATAATTCGATGCGTTTCGAGCTGCCACGATCAAACGACAACTCCGATTGCTACGAAACTTGAAATCCGGTAATAAATAACTATTACGGATCCAATGGAACTGGTCTCTTTCAATTCTGAGAATGTTCAAAAATTGACTATTTTCACTAGTCGATTTAAATATTAAAATATTCAATTTTCACAAATAAACTTTTAATTCGATTTTAAAAGTTCTAAAATATCGTTCTAACTCCAATATGATAAAATAAAATTTTACAAATCATTTTCAATCATATTTAACTCAATTTCCAATTATTTCCATAATTTAACATATTAAATTATCGATTTAATTATTTAATTAAATCCAATTATTCGAATAAAAATTTATTTGACTTATAAATTCACTTATAAATATTTAAAATTAATTAAATATTCAAATTTTAATTAATAAAAATTCTGGGTCGTTACATTTCGTTTAAAACTTAAAATTAAATTCCTTATTTTAAATTTTAGAACTTTCGATTATTAAATGATTAAAATTTCATCCCATTACAATAACTGAAATTTCTCATTTATAGAAAATTAAGAACTAAATACCGAGTTCTATTTCACATCATTTAAAATAATATATGTAACCAAATCTTTTATAGATCAAATCATATTTAAAAATTTAAAATCAGGATTTATTTATCAAACAAATATGTAGTTAACTACTACAATAGTCTTCCCATCTTGAAACTCGAAAAAGAATGTCAATGATGCATGCACTCATCACCGAATTATTTCCCAGCAACTGAGAGGGGAGCATAGAACTTATTTCCTTCCAAAACTCTTTTAAACATTTCTTTCAAATCACATTGAAATATTTATACTAGAAAATTCTTTCAAATAATATTGATATTATATCCCAAAAATAATTTGAAAGAAATTTTCAAAAATCCCGGAAATTAAGTTCTCAAATTTTCAATTTATATTCGTTTTATTTACAAATCTCATTTTTCAACTAGCACTTATAAATTTCACTACCTAACAAACAAATATTTTGCAACCAAATATATCATTTATAAAATATATTAAAGAATATAATAGGCAAAATTATTTCATTTAGCTATATTTCAAAACAATATTGTGTTGTTCTGTTCTATTAAGTGTTTAGAAATCCCTATCGATGTCATAGCGTCCTATGAATCAACCAGAATAAATACAAAACGGAACAAGTTAACACAATACAATAACCTTTTATAACACTAACAAATACGCTCTCTCATACACACACACACACGCGCGCGCACTCAGCAACTCATTCTAGGGTATTACCATCCTATTTAATATGAGTCAGACCCCACAAAGATAAGGTTATCGCTAAACCGTAGCTATGATACCAACTGCAACGACATGCCTTTTTGGAAGTTTTAGGCGGGCACACACGTCGAGCTCAAACCATTCAAAAGTGTAGATTGTTATGGGGTAAATAAGAAAAAGAGAAAGAAATAAAACAAAAATGCAGAATCCCGCAGCCGAATGATAAATTATAATAATCAAATAACAGTTCATGAAGCTGTTTTATAAATACATTTGACTATTCTTTATAACATAAAATCAGAGTTACCGAAACAGGAAGAATTAGTTAATAAGTGCAGTGGTACAACATGATGTGGTGGAATAATTAAATAAATAATAATACAAATCTTCTCCTTCGTCCTTCAGAAATAAGGTCTTCAACCCTGAAATGCTTGGGCCGACCAGAGCGGATTGAAAAGACCAAACACTCGAATGAGAACTAAAAGATCTTTTGTAAGTTAAATCAAAGGTAAATATGAGTGTAAAAACATCAGAGATGTTTATGAAGTTTGACATCTCCTATCAAGTGTCCAACATGAGTGTAATAACTTAAGAGATGTTCGGGATCCACATCTCCCAATGATCTATTAAACTATCTACTATGTAGTACAATAGGCTATTATAATATGTCTACAGTAAAGCAAAAGTATTAAAATAGCAATAGGCATTATCCGTATCCCATTTAACACATTTTATGTATTCCCGTAGTCTATATAATGCTGTATGATCCACCGAGCCGGTGGTTTACCCCGAGGACATCCCATAGGTACGGTACAAAACAAACTTATAGAAGGCGCTCTAAGGCATGTAAACACGACACTCGAGGGAATACCAAGGTAGATTTACCAATTGCAGAACCGGACTGGTAGTAACGCATAGCAGGTACTACCATCCACTTCGGAACACACTCCCATAATCAAAATCAAGAGGTGGCCACAAAATTATCATAAATGTCATAATATGGTATGAAAGAAGCATGTCCAATTGGAGGAATGACCTTATTTGGCCCAGGTATAGCTCCAGTTTTATTCACATTTAAGCTGACTCATGGGAGTCAACGTCACATCATACCTTATACAAAAATCGTTCGCCAAACCATCCTACTTCATTTCTAAAATCTTCACCACGTACACAGTTGTTAAAGTGGTTTTCGGTATTGGCAGAGAGTATGACAATATCTGATCCCGGTCTCTTTAAAAACCAAATGCTTAGTTCACACCGGATGGTTCTTTTACATTTTAAAAGTCAATTCACCATCTATATCAAAATATCATATTCACAAAGCATATCACTTTCGAAATCATATTCACTTTGAAACCATATTCATCCTTTAAATCATATCATTTCTGAAATCGTAATTTCTTTCAAAAATCTTATTGCTAGGTTTAATCCTCTTTTCAAAACCAACATATTCAATTAATTATAACATTTAAATTCCTACTTAGGTTATAACATTATTTAACTGTATTTTCTTTTAAACCAATGAATTTGAATATAAACACTTTTATCTAATTAGTTCGGAAATTTAGAAAATAGTTTAAATAGTTATAATTAGTAAAAATAGTTATAAATAATTAAAATACTCTAAAATAATTTGAATAGATTTAAAATAGATTAAATAGCTATAAAATAGATTAATTAGATTTAAATTCAATTAAATTGTTAAATTGGTTTAAAATAAATTAAATTAGTTTAAAATAGGTTAAAGTAATTTATGTAGTTAACACAGGTTAAAATAGTTTAATTTTTTTAAAGTCTTAATAATTAGAAATTTAAAATAATATATTTTTAAAATAGTTTATATTAAACATGAATTTGGAATTTATATAAATTTAACTATTTGTTTTACTTCAACATATTAGGACTGTTTCCCGTTTCCAAATCACAAAACCTAATTTAAATCTTTCAATTGAAACTCACAATAAGATTATTTTATATAGCTTTCAAACCATGTTTGAAATATCCATTTTAAATTACTCACATTCCAATATATTTCAAAGTTATATTTCAAACAATTTCAATAACTCAACTCCGTTAAATTCCATTTATACTTCAAAATTTAACTTAAAATTTTAAATATAATTTCTTTGAACAATTCATTTAGCCTATTCAAATTTCAACATAACTTGATTCTCGATAATAATTCAATTTATATAAATCAAATTTTATTTCAAAATATCATTTAACCAAATTCAAGGAAATTATGGATTTAAATAATTTAATTTAACCAATCCGGTGTCCGTATATAATTCTCTACCCTCGGGTCAACTGATGCAGATATTTATCATTTCAATCTGCCACATAAAAATTTGCGGTTAGATATAATTTCAAACCGCGATCCTGAATTACTTAAAATCCTTAAACTCGCTTGAGACTATCATTTCAACCCATATTGATTTTTCCCTAATCTATAGATCATTCGGGTATTTATCATTTCAATGCATAGGGAACTTGCAGAGTGATAATGGTATACAAATCAAACATATCATCCAGTCATCCAAGATTAACAATCAAACATTCATTATAATAACTATTCAATTCAATCAATAAATATCAGCAATTAACTAATTATCAATAACAAGTATTTAACTGGAAATTTAAATTCAGTAATAAATTAAATAAAATCATTCAAATTAACTGAGATGATGGCCATAAATAAATTTTTAATCACATCATAAATTTAATTTAACTAACATAGGAAATTTAGAAGTTGTGAGTGGGTCAAAACACTCACCTTTGATTTTAAGTTGAATTAAAATCCAATTTAGGGCCCAAACTCAAACAATCTCAGAATTCATTCAAACATGAGTCAAAATGTCCGAAATTTCGATACGATTTCAGCGGACAGGGCCTCGTATGCAAAAGTTATTGATATATGTAGTTATACGATTTAATTCTAAAACAAATAAAATAATAATAATGGTATTTACATGTCACCATACACGTAACAGTAACAGCTCGTTCCCAACCCTCCATCACAAGCTGGTTGACCATGAAAACCACCCCTTTGACCGCCGCCGCATGCGCATGTGGGCCCTTATCGACCAAGCCGCCACCTCCAACATGCTCCTCACCGCCCCGTGAGTCCACTGCCATGGCGTACCCCCCGCCTCCCAATGTAATGCCTAAATACCTACATGCGCCAACGAAATCATAAACCCTAAGCGAATTTTTACGGGTAATCTGGCCATTGACATCGCACGCAAACTACATAGATGAGAACCCCACGACACTCTTTACACATCCATGCCACCGATCTGTCGATTGGACGAAATTGATCAACGCGCGATTGAATGGCCGAGAATAAATTATAGTTTTCTAGCAAATAATGAATCTGATTGAAAAAAGAATCACAGATTTGGGTAGCGCTCGTCGAGAGCTTCAAAAAGATATATAATTTGATATATTTTGTGGAGTTTGAATTTTTGGATTTGATTTTTGAAATTGAATTTGGGGGCTTGGAATTTGGAGTCTGCCATTGGAATGAGGATTTAAGAAGGAGATGTACATACAAACAAATGAAAATAAGAAGGAGCTAGGGTTTTATAAAGGGCTATTTAATGGAAGATTAGAAATTGAAATTAATGGACAAGATTTGATTTTGAAGTTGAACGATAAACGACCCGAAAATCCCGTTCTGTCTCCAAAACGAAATTGGGTCAACCTATATATTAAAATAAAGGTTTTTGATGATTTTGTGCTCAATGGAATAGGTTTTAAGTCCTAATTCCATCGTATGAAGAAATTATGTTAAAATCATCTTATTTCAAATTGATTTCAAATGATTTTAATTAAATTGATTTCTTGGCATTTCGAGCCCGTACGATCAAACGACAAGTCCAATCGCTACGAAACTTGAAATCCTACAAAAACTCACCGTTACGGATTCGATGAAACTGGTTTCATCGAAATCCGTGATAGTTGCCAAAATGGCTTTTTTTCACGTTAATTAAATAATTTAATATTAAAATAAATTAGTCACTTTTCAATTCAAATTTAATAGTTTACAATTTCTATTATTTTGGATTACTTAGTAATTTATAATCCTTTTAAAACAAATTTCCACATTAATTTATTATTGAATATTTTACAATTTACAGTGTTTAATTTCAATTTCAATAAATTCAGTAATTATTATTTAAATTTCCAGTAAGTCCATTTATTTGACTTTCTACCTTATTATACAATCGTTTGTTACCTTATGGATATAATTATCATGGTTTATATCTTCTTGCACTCATATCCTCCAATTTCATCTGTTATTTGTATTAACTACTATATTCCAATTGTATTGAATCTTGTCAACTTTACGCGTTAACTAAATAAAAATCCCAATTAATTATTTATCCTGGTTTCGCTGTTTTATTAAATCAATTTTTGCCTCGGCAATTATAATTTCATTCATATTCCTTTTATTACATTCACAAATTTTAGTTATTGTCGTAATTTACATTAATGCAACATTTAATTGCATTTAATTTCAATTGGTTAAATATGTGGGTAACAAACAACAATCCTTACCATTATTACATTTGTAAGTTTATTATTTACAATTAGTTGTTATAAATACTACTACTACTACTACCCTACTAATATTATCAATGAAAATTAATTACACCTTATTTCATTAATTAATCAACACTCGAATTATCAATTTACCTACATTAACTACACTAATTAAGTGAATTAATTACAATTGATTTCCAATTAAATTTAATAGACCAAATAAATAGGTAACATATAATAATTGTTACCATTAACCTTTAATCACACTTATAAATTCATTATTTACAAACAAATGTTAAAATTTCTTAAATTGCACTAATTTTATTCAATTTCCATAAATTTTATACTAGTTCCTTAATTCATAAAACATTCACATTTATTTACTTATATCCAAATTATAACCAAGTATAACTTCTAAATTATTTCAGTTGATCGAACTATCTTTAAAATAAATAATAATTAACTTAAAGTAACATTACTACCTTTCATCTTGGTTATTATTTCGTTAATAAATCTTAAAATTTTATCTCTTTCAA
The DNA here is from genome assembly GCA_030765085.1 of Allium cepa. NCBI lineage: Eukaryota > Viridiplantae > Streptophyta > Magnoliopsida > Asparagales > Amaryllidaceae > Allium > Allium cepa. The sequence goes on along the minus strand of CM060931.1, from coordinate 463,299,371 downwards.
TATCAAATTAGCAAAAATTACGAGTCGTTACAAAGGGCATAAGTGAGCTCGTTCCACTCATAGCCTTGATCAATGATCTTCTTGATCCATCAAACTTTCTAGAAAAGCAACCTGCATGCAAGTTAATGGACCTGGAACGATTGTGATAAAAGACTGAGTCGTTGGAATTTGTTGTTGTGTAGAAGGTTGGGGTTTAGAGTAAGGCAGCGGAATGCCAAAGGAAGGACCTTGACGATCATATGAATCTTTATGTCTTTCATTGTGATCAAAAGACCGTCTTTCCTCAGCCCGTTTTTGCTCCATTATTTGCAGCCTTGCAATCTTCGCGGCGGGTTCCCTCTTTTCAGTTTCTCAAACCCTATAAGAGCTGGAATGAGGTGGCTCCGGTGTATACTTTATCGATTAGCCAACAATATATTGATGATTACCAAATCAGTCTCTGCCCATGGTACTTCAAATAAGAAAAACTGGTATAAGCTTCAGAATGTCGGAAAGGAATAGAATGCAAGGGATATGTGTTCATGATCCTAATAGTGTGTAGAGTGCCAGTGTCCCTACTAAGTACTTTATGGACACTGTTCACATGGAAATAAGGAATGAGTAACTCCTCATTCGGTCAGGATATCCCTAGGTGGGAAATTAAAATTCGAAGATCCAACCTTGAGAAGATCGACGATCGAGATGTCGAAATCACTCAAAAAACATAAGATATCCTTAAAAGAACTAACTGCAGGGATCACCTCGGCTAATGGCGGCTCGTATGGTTCTAAGGATTGATTAGGAGTGATGATTGCACATTTCAGACAAGGCGAGGTAGGAAGTTCAACGACTTCGTGTCTTGCCGGAAAATTCATCTCCCTTTGAACTAACATCGTAGTCAGAGTCGCCACCCTCAACACTCTGTTCTTCACTCATCCTCACCTTCTTTTGGAATCATTTGCATTCTAGCTCCTTTATATCCTTCTCTTCTAACTTAATCGATAGCAAGATCTTCCCTTTCTCTTTTGACCAACTCATCAATGTTTGTCGTACCTAATAGACCTTTAACTACGTCTTCAGGATTATCGTCGAAGCCGCGAGGAGGATCTGAAGATCAAGTATGCATTTTGGAACTATTTGGAGGAGTGGTAGTGGCAAAGAGAAAGCATTTAGGATGTAGCAAGCTACACCATTGAAGGGTCTTGTTCCTTAGAAGATAAGTAGTGTTGTGATGTTGGAAGATAACACTCTTGAGAGTTTTTAAAGTTTTGGCATGTGTTTGCAACCAAATTGGTCACAAACACCCAAGAATAGATTTGTGCATGGAAGTATATGATGAAAGTAAAATTAAAACTATGGAATAGATTAAGCTAACAACAAATAAAAAGAAATAATCAGAAATACAAAGATTTATAGTGGTTCAGCATTATATGGCTGCTACACTTTGAAGATTCACTTTACCAATCACTTATAAATTTTATTAGATCAGCTGAGAATAGAAAACACTAAATTAGAATGAAGTCTAAAGTAAACAACAACATAAAGATCCCTAGAATAAACCATTAGGCTTGTATTTATAGATGAAGACGACTACCAATCTCTCTGCAACTTCGACTATAGGACCTTCTAACCCACATGGGCCCACTAGTGGGGTCGTTATGCCCAAATCCCCATGAAGAAGTATTGGTACCGATCCGCTTTATTGTTTGATTTTTGGGCAGCGATCCCTATGGTGGCTTCTATATGCTTAAATATGATAGCCTTTCAAATCTTATGTCATCTGGACCAAAGGAGCTTAAGTTATTGCATGATCTTTGATTCAGCATTTCTTGTGTACTGTCTTCTGCCAATCTCTCTCGTAGGGTGTATACCGATCTCTCCATGTTTGTCCATTTGATGTGCGATCCCTAGGTTATGTTCCCTAGGGTCCGTATGCCTTCTCTCCAAATTCCATATGCTTTGGACTTACAAATCTTGAGATATTGATTGTTGAATGTATGAATGCATTCGATATTAGTTGGATGCCGAGCCCTCTTCAACAGAGCCTGCCGATCCATATATTCTAGCAAAGAATGCCGATCTATCCTCAGTCGACTATGTTGATCCTTTCTTTTTGAACTAAAGTATGTCGATCAATACTAGCCAATTATGCTAGTCCCTGCTTTTTTCAATGAAGTATACCGAACCCTATACAGGAGCCAACCCATGTTGATCCTTTCCAAGTTGCTAAGATATATTCCATATTTTAAGGATTCTACATTGTTTATCTTCCAATTCCATTCAGTTCTAACTCGGTATAACCATATATGCTTGAGTTCTGGGTCCCACTATCATCATTCTAAAATCATTGGCTTTGACGTCAATTGGGTCTAACTCCTGCAGCCAGTTCAATAAAGACAGGCTGAAATGTTGGGTAACACTTGCCCCGCAAAGTACGTCTTGCGATTAACATAACATGCTTTGAATCGACACAAGTTTGGATTGTCGAAAAGGGGTCTATCTAGCTTCCTATGTGATTATTATTCCTCACATCATTTTTCAAAGGTATTGAATTTCTCACTAATAGCCATGATGCTTGGTCTATTTCCAATAATATAAATCCAGCGCCATATTCCATCAGTATATATAAATCTGGTCAGCGAGACTGATAAGCTTTTGTTATCTAGCCCAGCCCCTAACTTGAAGGTTTCAGGTTTGACTTCAATTTCTATCAATTTCAAGAATTGAAATTTTAGGTCATTCACGTGCACATTCATATTCGCATGTGATACCGGCTTGCGAACATATTCGGACACTTATAGCTCATTGCCAATTTCTACAGTATTTTGTATGTTCTTATTCATAGCCAATTCCCTATAACCATTTTTTTTATTTTTCCCTTTTCTTTCACTCTTTTGTAAAGATTTATAGGAGTCGGCTTGCATTATGCCGATCCCTTTTTTGAGCCATGCTAATAGGGATCGACAAGCTTTTATGCCGATCCCTCTCTTCATATTACACACTCTACATTTTGGGTCGAACCCCCTTCCATATATATATACTATCCATTCTTCACTTCTACCCTTGCTTCATTTATTTGCTTGCTTTTATACCGAGCCCTCGTCTTGAAACAAAAACCTCTACCTTTTAACCTTAAATCCACTTGCGATCCTAACGTTTCCCAAAGCTAGTTCCTCATTTCCTTCCAATTCAGACATCCCCCAATTACTTGCCTTCATTTTACATCGAACATTCATATAGATAATATTTTGAAACACAATTTTCTATTATACAATAAGATTCTGTCTTTCGAGCCATTAGTGGTCAAATAGCACTCAAGGTGGTGATGACAAGTGACTCGGGAGAAATGAATGTCTAGTGAATATGGTTTGATGGATAAGGTTAGGATAAGGAAGAGGGGAGGAAGAATAAAGGAAGAGGATGTGATTAGATAGGGATCGGTGAAAATGGTGAAGTCGAATGGTGGTGCTGAAGTGGGAAGGGACCGGTTGTACCAGGTTAGAAAGGAAGGAATAAGTATTAGTGGTTGTACAAGAAGAAGACAAGGTAAAGGGATCGGCAAAGTCATGTTTAGATGAAGGGTTCGATCGTGTGGCTTTAGAAATGGTCATCTTATCCACACGGATCAGCCTATCTACATAGATCAGCTTGATTTAGTTAAAGTGAGGGATTGGTAGTGGTTCAGGGATTGGTAAGCTTTACCCAGGACAAGGGATTAGTGACTTTTTATTGTAGGAGAGGGTTCGGTGTATAGGGACAAGGATCGGCATAAACATTTGGATCGACGTAAAATTAAGAATTAGCTTTTTGAACTGGTTAACTACTCCAATCTAACTTTCTCGGACAATCACTATTAATTTACTACAACGATCGAACCTGAGATTGAACCATCAAACCCCTTGAACATTCGTCATAGACAAAAACTTGCATATGGACTTAAACGATAAAAGTCACACTCCTATATGCTGATAGTGGATCCAAAGTTTTCGTAACCAATCAATCTTCTTGTCATTTGAGACGGTCAGCGATGATGGTCTCCTAGGTCCAACTCCCAAGTCTCATTGTTTTACTTCGTTTTTTTATTTTAAACTATTTTTATCTATTATACATAGTACTGCACTACACTAGCTCACACTTAGCACGAGGGAACATGTTATCTTTTCTAACCTTAATTATCTACTGAGTATAGCTAATATGGATTCCAGACGGTCATAGCGTCTAGTTGGTATGTCTTTATGATCCGGCAATGCAACACATCGATTCTAAAGAAAAATCAACTTCTGCAACTATATCTGGCAACTTTTTCCCAGCCATCAAGCAGAATAGATAGAAGTTTCCAGCTCACCGATCGTCCTTTTTTAAGATATTGCGGTCCTTCCAACAGAGGACATAAGTCCCGTTCCTTATGCAATAGAGGGTGCCATTCTTCTAAATAACCCAATACACTCACAAGCCTACCGAATTGGTGAGGCTGCCCTTTGCCGGCTGTGTTCAGTTTATGGAATTTCGTTTGTAGAGTCTCGATTCCTTTAAGAAACGATAGGCCTCATTTGCCGCCTCCGGGTACATGGAATGTAATAAATTTATATGCTGGGTCGTGTGCGCACCGCCCTTTAACACGTTTCTTCAAGTGATGCTGAAATACCTGTGGATTGCTCCTACTCAACTCCATCCAAATAGTTATGCTTTATACATGGAACCTTCTTGCTATTTATGAGCGTTCTATTTCGTTTGCCAATTCCGATGACATAAGATTCATTTAAAACATCAAACGACAGTCGAGAATTCCTTCTTATGTTTGTCTTGGACATTCGCCAAATAGCCAAGTCTTGAGAGGCGCTTGGAATAAACTTTCTTTGTTCATGCACGAGTGGTTTTATGTATGATGTCCACTGGCTTTGCTATGCGATGGTCAGAAGGACGTAACTGTTACCTTCATTTTATTCTCAAGTTCGCTAATCAGAGTCATAACTTTTCCTTTGAATCTGCTAACATCTGGATTCTTTCAGGTGTCCATCCACGTTCTAAAGGCATCGATTGTTCAAGAGCAGTCGCCTCCAATCTTGCTACCCATGTCGAAAACAGGGCCATCAAACTTCTTGTAACAGACATGTTATTTTCTTTATTCGGGCTATTGGAGGAAGGCCATAGTATCGGGCTCCCACAAAGTGCAACATTACCGAGGAATGTTTCAGAGCAAGGAAGGGACACCATCAACCCTGTCGTGCCCCAACCGTGGGACTCGGGATGACACTAAAGAGGGTAAGATTAAAGATTCCCAGGCCAATAAACCTAGCGATATTGATTTAGGCCCAGGCAAGGCACCTATGGTCGAACCATCACAAGGCGTGTAATCTTAAACACCCACCAAGGGAAAGAAAAGGCTAGCATATAGACTTCTAGGAGAAAAATCGCTGTAGATCCGGAATGTTATTACTTCCATCGAAGAGGAATCGTCTTCTGAATACTTGGACAGTTCACTGAATCGATTTTAAAATCTCCAAATTCCAAATGCTATCATGACATGCGACTTTCCAAATATAAACATAAAAGGACTCGACTCCCCTGCTAGGCTTGGTGAAGGCGTTCATCCTTCTGATAAAGGAAAGAGAACACCTATGAGCAAGGCTACAACACTGGTCTATCAGTGGGAACATTAGGACACTCACGACCACACGCACTTCACTACACGTTGTTCATTAATCTTTTGCACAATACTTACTCACATGTTCTCATTTGTCTTTATAGGTGAGATGACTCGGTCCCAGGCCTTAGATCGCTTAAGAGGTCCTTTATCATATTATCAATCTAGTTGGGATTCAGAATCAGGATGACGTAGGGAGAAAGACGAGGGACGAGAGTAAAACTACCATTCAAGGGAATCCTCTTCTTCAAAACGCAAGTCCCAGTCCCAGACATCACGCCAAGGAGAACAGTCCAATTTTACTGCTTACAGCAGAGACCAGCCTCCTTACCGCGGCGCTTAAATTGCCACATCACATGAGCAACATTCTGGCTCCTTAAGTTTTAAAACAGTCTCGAATGTAGATCAAGTAAACATCTAATTGCCGCATCTAATACGACTTTGGTAGCTACTGCTCCCAACGTTTCTACAGCAGAGAAATTGGCCGAGCTCAAGGTTACTTTTCAAAAATTTACATTGACGGACTTAAATTTCTTCTACAATACATATGATTTTAGGACACGCCAAAGCGATTTCTCTTGCAAGGGTCAATGACGTGTTAGTGAGGCACGAATCGTTCCAATATTTGGCCGAAAAAATCGTTGAAGTGTCCATTGAGCAATAGTATGAAATAGGCCACCTTAGGTTAGAAGCGATACACGATAAGGAAATAATTAAACATCAGGTGCTGAATTGTTTAAATAGAAAACTCAACCCGCTAAATCGAAGAAAAATGCTAAGGAAATGGTAGAAGCGGTGAGCCATTTAGAAACTTATCATATAAAAGAACTTGATGCAACCCTCAACTGTAGCGAGGAACTTGCTCTAGAAAAATCTTCCTTGCAAAAGGAAAATGATTTTTTGGCGCACAATGCCAAGGAACTCGAAGAGCTTCTCAAAAAAGGAAGGAAGGAGAAAATTCCTGCCTCGGAAGAATTACAGAAGTGCTGAAAAGAGACCATCGAAGCCAAGAGCCTGAAATTCAAGCTTGATGTGTAGCTCGCTAAAATTGAAGCTCTTAAAGAGGAGGCTCAAGAAGAAGGCCGCAAAGAAATGATTGAACAAACTGAATTCCAAGTGGAAGCCGGTCAGGAGTCCGGTAAGAATGAAATTAAGGACTTGTTTAATCCATTGATCATTGAGTATAATGCAAAAGTCCTCATCAGTCGTGAATCATGTTTTCTTGGTAATGGTTATCTCGAATCACTAGCTGAAGCTTGGGAGCAAATTATTGAGATGAAGAAGAGATAATTGGGTGGAGGTAAGCTCAATGAAGAAGAATTAGTGCAGGAGGTTCTTTGTGGAAACGAACCCTTGGATTTGGCTACCGCTAAACTCCGATACTTTAATATTTCTACACCTCCAGGGAAAGGGGAACATATTGTTGGGTCTTTAGGGGCCGACCCTTAAGGTCCCTTTTCATCCCAAGTAGTCGAAGCATTAGTCTCCCTCGACATAGAGTAGGACTTAGGCTATGATCTAGACAAGCCTCACTATCAGTCCAAGATGTTATCCCCTATTTTAGAAGGAGGAAGCCTAACAACTATGGAGAGCTAACTGGATGCGGGTATTGCACTTTACTCCTCAGTTTATGTAAAGTTTTGTTCTTTATGCTTGATGATTCTAAGCTCATCTTTCTATTTTAACAAATTTTGCAGGTCTTCTAGGCCCCGGTCAAACTCCTAAGAGCGATGCCGCTATAGAGAAAATGGATAAACCAATTGAAGTTCCAATAGCTGCTGATGTATCAAGGCCCGATGCCTAAGTCAACGGAGATCTTGAGGATGAAAAGGATGAAGATCCGGTCTAAATGGATGAGTCTAATAATGTAACGAGCACCGGTGCCTCCGAACACACCGACAAGACTAGGATGAAAGAGTAGATTGAAAAGGAAGAGTTGCTGAAAAGAAAGCTAAAACTGGGCCCGTCGAGGTGGACATTGACATCCTCATCTTCTGCCACTGCAAGTTATTCCACCTAACAGGCCAATTCCCAGTGAACTAGCTCATCCTTTGTAAGCTCTCCTACTAAAAACAGCAAGAGTTCCAGAAAAAGAAGATCATGTAGAACTACTCCCGAAAAATCCAAAAAAGAGAGGAAGTCAAAGAAGTAGCCATTACTTCGGCTCAGTGGGTATATATTTTGCACAGTCGTGTCTTTCATTAGTTGTGCTTGTACGAGTATGAGTCCCGATTTTCTGAAATAACTTTTACTATGATCTTAAAACCTATTATGTAAATAAAAGTTTTTATTTCCTATTGAGCTTTCATGTGAATTGTTATTTAAGCTATTGAATTATTATGTTCCATTCAATGTACTTGTTATTCATTGTTCATAAATTTCGGTAACAATCCATAGGTTTTTTCCTAAGCCACCAAGTGCTGTGGCCTAGAGTCATATCGAACACTAGGTTGGGCCTTAATGTTACACTATCAAATTCAGCGGTTTTTAAGCAATTATACTCTTGCCCCCGGTTTTAAGTCAGCGGGGTTAGATGTCGGATGGTCGAATTCCATCCTTAGCAAATTTATACTCCTATTGTCGGTTTCAGGCTAGAGTTCATGGAATAGTGAATGGTCGAACTCCACTTATCTATTCATTCATGTTTGTATCCACACTTTGGGTATAAGATTTAGTTAATGAGTGGTCAGATTACACCCAATCTTTGTTTATAATCTAATCTTCACTTTAGAGACTTAGAGTTATTTCGTGGGCGGTCAGTTCACACACATTTTATGTTTATACTCCAGTCCACATTGTAGGAGCTTAGAGTTATTTCGTAGGTAGATGATTCACACCTAATTTATGTTTATAATCTAGTCCACACTCTGGGGACTTAGAGTTTTTTGAATAGCAGTTGGATCATAATCTCTTTGATTGATTAGTTTGCCCCCCAGGATTTTGGTTTTGATTCAACGAGCGATCAGTCGTGTGTCGATCGGTCTGATTTTATTTCAGTTCCACAGTTGGGTAGGAGTTATTCGATCATCAGATTTTGGCCACATTTATTCCTTATTGTGTATCCTGTCATTTGGATTATGAACAAGAGTTGTTAAATGAACAAGTAGAATGGGCTCATCTTAGTTAATCCCATTGGTAGTTACCATAATTGATTGATTTCAAACTCTGGAAGCATGTTCATACATATCCACATCAATCAGTTTCTCTATGTAATTAGCATACAATTCAATGACAAACATAAATATAAAGGAAGTCGGTAATTTTATTCATTAAACGGAATGGAATGACATAAATTGTCGTATTACACATTCATAAAATCAAATGCTAAAAGAAATTATGAAAGTAAATACAACTAAATGTAGAGGAAATAAAATAATTGAAATAGCATCGAAGATGTTCATTATTCCATGCCTTTGGAAGCGTGATGCCATCGATAGTCGCCAGCTTGAAAGTTCCTTCTTTAAGCCTTTATTCAATTACATATAGTCCTTCCTAGATTGGATTCATGTGTGATGAGTAGGAAAAACCCATTTTAGGACAAGATCGCCAATTTCAAAGGATCTAGTTCAAACTTTAGTGTTATAATATCGGGCAACTCGATGTCGATGTGCAGCTCCCCTTAGATCGGCTTCTTTGAACTTCTCATATATAAAGTCAAGAGATTCCAAGATGAGATCGTTATTCGTTTTGGGATCGTAGTAAGTTACTTGATGAGAACGAACTTCAAGCTCTGTTAGAATAATGGCTTTTTAACTATAAGCAAGGGCAAATGGAGTATGACCAGTCACAGACTTATGGGTGGTCCAGTAAGCCCACAATGCTACTGGAAGTTCATCCACCTATATGCCTCTAGCCTTCTCAAAACGCTTCTTCAGAATGGACTTTGTGACCTTATTTACAACTTTAACTAGTCCATTTTCCTAAGGGTTAGCAACCATTGCAAATCTCTTTTCAATATGATATCTTCGATAGAAGTGCTTGTATTCAACACTGTCGAATTGAGTCCCATTATCTGTTACAACAATCCACAGAAGACCGAAGCGGCATATGATATTCGGGACGATAAAGTTGATTACTTTCTTGGTTGTGATCGTGGATAAAGGTTCTGCTTCAGCCGACTTGGTGAAATAATCAACTGTAACGATCGCGTACATTACACCTCCTTTAGAGATCAGTAAGGAACCGATAATGTCTATACCTTAGATGGCGAACGTCCATGGGCTGACCATATATGTAATTTCTCTTGGCAGAGCTCTTAGAATTTTCACATATATCTGGTATTTATCACATCGTCGTACATAGCCAGCGGCGTCTCGATTTACGGTTGGCAAATAATACCCATAATAGAATATTTTCTTTGCCAAAGTTTTCCCCCAGTGCGATCTCCGCATTCCCCTTTAGGAACTTCTTTGAGAACATGTCTTTTCTCATCATAAGCGACACACCGTAGTAGAGGGGCTGAAAAACCTTTCTTGTACATTGATGTGCACATAATGTGCATATATATATACACACATACACATCCATATTTTATCTATTTTTATTTAAATAAATGTCATATTTGGGTATTTTAACATGTTTAAACCAAGATTCTATTATTTTCAAATCATCATATATTCATTTTCATGTAGAGGCAAAATGGACATTTTTATACATGCGTCAATTTGAGAATTTTTACTTGGATATTTTTTATGATTTTTATAGGCATTTGGATGTATATGGAAGTGGGTTTCATGAATATATAGGCATGCACAAGAGAATACAAATAAAGGAAGATGGAAATAATTCAAATACATTATCATGGAGGACCCCATCCACTTACCTAAATCTACAATTAGAAGCTAACGGACAACTAAGCGGAGGTTAAAGCTTCATGCATATTTGATGATGGATGAATTAGAGGCTGATGGTTACTTGGTGGCCATAATTCCTAAAGGGTATTTTAGGAAGCACCCTAAAAAGTGAATTAGAGTTTTAGCATGTATAAATAACCCACTTATGTATATGTAGATATCTTCTTACTCTCTTATTTTACTTAGGAAAATTAGCAAGCAAGTTGTAAACACAATATTTCATGAAATAAAAATGGCTCCCAAGCCTCTTTCTCTTTTCTTTTCTACATGCGTTTATGTTAATGTTTTTTCTATAAATTATTTCATTTCATGCTTATAGCTTAGATTTACATTCATGCAAGTAGTGTAGCTTTATTTTTTATGCAAGTAGTTAGTGTTTAATCTCTTTTTCCACCGTTGTTTAGTTTCTATTTCTTTGCTTTTTAATGTTGAAATTTACAGGTGTTGAGTTGATAACACAAATGAGCGGCTAAACCCCTTTGATTTAGAGGTAATGAAGCTCTCTAACTTTATGTAAATTCAACATTTCTATGATTTATGGTCCCTTTTATTTGTGCTTCATGAAAGAGGATTTTGATGTAAATTTATACAAGTGGGTTTTATAGCTTATGTTGCATTTGCAAATGAGCTATTCTTATTCAACATAAACATAAATTACATCATCATTTGCTAATTGGTTTTTTATTTTGATATTAAAAGTAAAAACAAAATTTGATGATCTATATTGCTAATTGTTCATACTTAAAATAGTTTTTTCCTTGACATCATTTTCGTGAAAGTTGATGAGTGAGTTAGTTGTTGTATTATAGCTTGATGGTTTAAGTTATGTTGATTAATAACACAAATAAACCATACTTATGATAAATACATAAATTATTTCACTTAAGATCAAAAATAGATATCATAAATTATTTGTTTGTTAATTTACAAAAATTTAAGAGTGGATTTGTTCTTTAATCTCATAGTATTTAATCTCATTTTTATTCTAGTTTTAGCTTTATTTTCTTTGTGGTTAACAATCTTCTCTCATATTGGTCTAATTTGATTAATTAGAAAATTTTAAAATCTTAACAATTCATTGCGGATCGACCAATACCCGCCACATACTAACTTTTGTATGCCGTGCGCTTGCGGTTATTTTTATTTTAAAATTTGTCGACAGTTTTCTAATTCGATAAAAATTTTGTTGTCAAAAAAGTTTTTTGGTGCCATTGCCATGGAATTGTTTGATTTTATTTTCTATTATTTGAATTATTTTCTTTTGATTTTTGTGTGTTTTACTCTTGTATGTGTATTTCATTTCAAAAAAAAAATTGTGTAAAGTATTTGTTTTGTGATTTGTGCTTGCATTTTTATTTGTTTGCTTCTTCTCTAGTTCTATTTGCAATTCTTTAAAAAATTAACATACACAATTAAAAAGAAAAAAAAATTATTTTGATTTTACCATTTCTGTTTTAATTTTACAAATAATTACTATTCATTACCAATCTCTTCTATTTTTCAGTTACTGTTTATTTACATAGTTTACATTCCTTAGTGTCTATCATCCTTGTCGTAGTGCTTCAACCACATTACTAAACCACTCTCTAGAATTCACCCACTTTAGTCACCACATCAACATTCATAAAAAACATCTCCTAATAACGCTATACAAACTACTACCATGCCCCTATTTGACTGTGTGCCTCCTCTACACAATTCTTCCCCTAACCATTTCCATTCTGCCATCACAAACACCCACTGCTACCTACACACCAGACAACCACTTCCCTTCCACAACACTGTTGAACCACCAATGCATTCAATCATATAACCATCTCTTTTCACAGTGCCTTGTTATCGACTGATCACCATCATATACTTGCATAACACTACCAACAGCCCCTGTCTCACATACACACAACTGAACGTAGTCACCTAAACCCATACTTCCTGTTTTACATCTACTTCAACCACCAAGTCAATCAAAATCCTCACATCCGCAACAAATTCATCTTCCCATACAAGCCTCATTCACATATACTCCATCAGTTTCCTTCTGACCTCCATGAACCTCTACAACCAACATCAAACAACAACTACCACTTGCTGGCCTCCTTCCTACCATCAAGTTTCCTGTGCACTGCAATGACACCATTAACCAACAACGAAAAACATCATATTACATTTCTATGACTACTGCCTCTTTACCACGCACTTCCTTCCAACATAATAATTCACCGTTTAAAGTTCACATAAATTAGAGAGAATAACTATAAACCACCTCACCGTCCCATTATCAATTACCTATGTACATCAAGCTACGCTTGTGTATTGTGCCTCCACTACCAGTGCATTTCTCGACCAAACACTTGTTATACTTCTAGTATACTAAAAAAAAGAATAATCAATTATAAACCCGTCTCACAAGTTTATCAATCAGATTTCCACTACTCTGGAAGTCTGTATTAGCTAATATAAGCAATAGGTATGTCATAATTAAATTACAATAACAAACTAACAACTATGTTAATAATAACTATAGCGATAGATCAAACGTTATACTATTTAAAGAAATAGTACAACGTAGAAACGAAAATGATATAACATATATATAAATGAATCATAAACCTAACCGCTTTGAAGAATAAAATTACGTCTAAGGCTTGTCGTAACAATTTCCTTAAGAATTTATTTAAAATCTTCCAAGATACAACAGACGTAATCTGCATGATATTGTAATGGGTATGTCAAGTCTATGATTTATTGTATAGTGCAGTAGAGAAGAAGAAGCAGAAGAAATTAGAATTCGAATGGAATGAGAAGGTGATCAATATTCTCTTCTATTTATAATTTCGTCCGCACCACTCCGAAGAGTCACGTCCGCCTGATGGATTGCACCCTTTGCCTTTCATTGCTTATGTTCGTTAACAGGCCACACCCGTTCGCTACTGGTTCTTCATTTGCACCCGCTCGCGTCTAACGGATCGCACCCGCTTCCGTCTGGTAATGGATGTGTCTATTCGCCAAAAAACCCATGCCCATTTCAAAAGTCGCACCTCCTCAGTCAATCTGCGTCCGCTTCTGAACAGATTCGCATCTGTTCGTATAGCCTGCAACTGTTAGAAAACATGGCCCAGTTTTGCAGTAAAAATAGGATCATATTAGAGCCAAACCCGAACCCGAACCCGAGCCCGGCCCGGTTCGGTCGGACAGAAAGCGGCAGCGTGCGCGCGTGTGTGGTGGTGATGAATGATCACTCTTCTCACAACGAAGCAAACATTTGGGTGCCCCAAGGCCCAACCCCTTCATTAGAAAGCTATTAATATACTTTTGCTTTGTTTGAAGTTTTGGCGATGTGGGACAAGTGTATTTCATTTACACTTTATATTAGAAATTCAAACAATCCCCCACATAAATCATAATATATTTTCCCCCCACATAAAGCGAAATATCACAGAGTACAAATGGAATAATGCTTCATCTTGGATAAGCAGATATTTCACTTTGAACTTTCCATAGTTAAAATATATCGGATCTACTTGGCTAATCGGTGAATTTTTTCATCTTGAACCGTCGGCCTTTATTGTATATCCAGACAATAATCTTTACGAAACATTGATTCCCTTCTCATCCAATCGCTTAATTGTGTTCGTTTTGGTCCTGAACAATTTTTTTGGTTCTGCGAGTGTTTATAGAAAATATAAGCCTTTAATATTCTCATAGAGCCGACCCAGCTCACACTAACATAGGTGATCGCATCCATTAAGAGTATCCTACATATGCTTCACTTGTTATTTTCAAGATATGGTCATCATTAAAAAAACATAGTTTTAACCTTTAAATACTTCTGTAGGCATGCATTTATATTGTGCACCATAGGAATAGAGTTGGACTATGTCCAAGCAAATGCATTACATCTTGAGTTACTCAGAATTGGTATGCCTATTGATCCTAGTCCACGGGATCTTCAGTCGCTAGGATAGATTTCCATATAAGACAACTCTTGGTGATTTAGGCTTTTAAACCCATTCCCCTCGATGCGCAGTCAATTTTCTCTATTTTCTCTCTTGATAAACCTATCTTCTAGGTTATCATTTGTTCTCACGTATTCTATGGAAATAGTTCCATTTGAGATAACTACCTAAATGTGTTATGGCGTCGATGAATGTGTCGTGACTTTCCACTATACACACAAAGTTGTGTACTCTGCTTAGCGCATCTTGGTTATCACAGTGTATGCATATGGCCGATGCAGGTTTAGGCCAAAATGGAATATCTTCTAAAAAAGGACGAAGCCATTTTTCTTCTTCGTCTGCTTTATTTAAAGCGATGAACTTCGATTCGATAGTCGATCGAGCTATGCATGTTTGTTTAGTAGATTTCCATGACACTGCTGCCCCTTCTAAGGTAAATACATAACCACTCGTTGATTTTGATTCCTCTGTATCAGCAATCTAGTTTGCATCACTATATTCTTCTAAGACGGTAGGATATTTTCCGTAATGTAAGGAATAATTTGTGGTATATTTTAAATATCCAAGCAATCTCATTATTACTTTCCAGTGTTCCTTTCCATGATTGCTTGTATACCTGCTTAGTCGACTTACTGCATAAGCTATATCTGGTCTTGTTCAATTCATGAGATACGTGAGACATCCTATTACACGAGAGTATTCCAGTTGCAATACACTGTCATTAGTGCTTTTATGCAGTACTTCTGATGAATTAAAAGGTGTTCTTACTCCTTTAATTCCAAAATTTTGAAATTTTTCAATCACTTTGTCTACATAATGTGACCGAGATAATTCAATTCCATTAGGTGTTCTTATTATTTTAATTTCCGAAATAACGTCTACAACTCCTAAGTTTTTCACATCAAAATTGCAAATTGACATCTTCTTTATGGTCTCTATTACCAGAGTATTGGGACCAAATATTAAAATATCATCTACATATAAACAAATCGTCACATATGATTGTTCAATTTGTTTATAACAAACACACTTATCGCATTCATTTATACGAAAACCATTTCCCATCATGACACTATCAAATTTTGCATGCCATTTTTTTGGAGCTTGTTTAGTCCGTATAATGATTTTACTAATCTACAGACTTTGTTTTCATTTCCTTTGGAAACAAAACATTCGGGTTGCCCATGTAGATCTGCTCATTGAGATCTCCATTTAAGAATGCTTTCTTTACATCCATTTGATGAAATTTTAGATTATAGATTGATGCAATTGCTATTAGCATTCTTATAGAGGTTATTCGTGTTACCGGAGAATATGTATCAAATAAGTTTGCTCCTTCATTTTGATGATAACCTTTGACAACTAATCTGGCTTTATACTTATCGATAGAGCCATCTTCTATCATTTTCTTCTTGAAAATCCATTTAGTGCCAATGGATTTTATTCCAGGTGGACTATCAACATTTTTCCAAGTTTTATTACTTAGAATTGAATCAATCTCACTTTGGATTGCTTCTTTCCGACATGAAGATTCAGAAGATGATATTGCTTTCTTGTAAGTTTGAGGTTCATCTCCTAACACATAGGTGAAAAAATCCAAAAAAATGTCTTGGAAGTCCTAGCCCTTATGCTTCTTCTTGGTTCAACTTCCTCAATCTCATAAGGAGTTTCATCTTCATGTGAATTGCTTGATTCTTCTCTTGTCCTTTTAGGAACATTATTCCCTTCATTCCTTTTATGTGGAAACACGTCTTCAAAGAATAAGGCATCTCTAGATTCCATGATTGTATTTACATGAATATCAACTATATCAGACTTGAATACCAAAAATCTGTAGGTACTACTATTTTGGGCTGGCCCTAAATAGTAACAATCTACTGTTTTTGGTCCAAGTTTGACTTTCTTGGGAGGCGGCACTGGAACTTTTTCCAAGCACACCTACACTTAGAGATATTTAAAACTTGGTTTGTGTCATTTCCGTAACTTTGTTTAATATGTTGTTACCTGGAGATTTGACCAAGCAACTAGGCACTCGGCATTTGCGTACCGTTCGACATCCTGAACATTCGACACAACTAGAGCGTTCAGCGTCGAGAGCATTCGGCAATAAGAGTCGTTCGGTATTGTATGTCATTCACCATTAAGGGTTGTTCGGCATCTATGGTCGTTTGGCATTAAGGGTCATTTGGCATCTATGGTCGTTTGGCACTGAGGATCGTTCGGCATGGCAGAGTCGTTCGGCATTCCACACAGCTCGGCATCCTGACCTCGTTCGGCACTCAACCCCGTTCGGCATAAAGCCTGTTCGGCATCCATGGATGTTCGGCGTCCAGAGCTCGTTCGGCATCTAAGGAAGTTCGACATATGCCGGGAGTTACTTGTTTTGGGCCGAGGTATCTTACTGCTAGGCCCACCAGAGAAGTCCAACCTAACTTCGTCTATAAATAGAGAGGCAGAGGCACGATGAAAGGGACCTTTTTTCGAGAACATCGGGGATACTCTGCCGCATTCAAGACTCATTCAAGACTTATCTTTTTTGCTTAGCAATTGTATTCAAGTAATTGGTATACAGACTGTAACTGTAATCGATTATCGAGAAAAGCAATAAAGATTAACGTCAAAGTGGACGTAGGCAATTACGTCGAACCATTATAAATCTGGTGTTCGTATTTTCTGCATTTTAATTTACGTATTGTTCTCTATTTAAATTTACTTTCTTCATTAATCTCTCTACACAATCTCTCTTAAGGGTGTTAGTGACTAATTCTGTTGCTAACATTTTGGTGCTTTCACCGAGAACCGAATTCTCAGACCGCTAGGATCTACTTTGTAGCTACTGGATTGAATAAATCCCCCAAAGTAGATCCAAATCATTCACAAGACATCTGTTGGTTCTACTCAGAGTTATAACCGACAACTCTACCATGGGGAGACCACGAACTAGATCGGCCTCTCACAATGCAGATGTCCATGAGACTGCTTGCGTGCAACAAGTTGGACCTAGCAACCAATAAGCAATTCAAGGCGCATGGCCCTCCATCCAAAATCAAGCCGAAGCCATTTCCCGAACAGAGTTCAACGAATTGATAAGAGAACTCAAGGAAAGTAGAAGGCAACTTGCTAAGCAGATTCAAGCCAACACTAATCTCATGACTCAGCTTGCCCAGCAGCAGCATCAGAATGCTGGAAGTAGTCCTGCTCCTTATTCTTCCTCTGATAGCTCAACCTCGGCTGATGAACGTCCTAGGCATAGACGCCGTAAGACAGAGGCTGCATAGGCAGGTGCCACTGACCGATCCGCCAGGGATCAGGCACGTGAGGAGATCGGATGCCCGGCTCACCATGACCCAAATCAAGCTGGCCTTCAGGACGCATGTTTGGCCGACCGCCAGCAGGTGGGACATCTACCCGCATGGTCCCGTGGAACGGAACCCAACCTGCCATCTTCCATACAAACTCCAGACTTATTAGCCATGGTCAGGTAGTTAATGTGAGAAAACCATGGCTTGGCCAACGAGGATTGGGGAGTGTCCAGGAGTCATACTCCCTTCGCAGACATTATTCTACAGGTAGAGTATCCCAAGAAATTCAGTATGCCGGCTATCCCAGCCTACGAAGGGAAGACTGACCCTAGGTAGCTCGTGATGAGGTACGAATTAATGATGGATTTTACAAGTGCGAATGATGCGACTAAGTGTAGGTTATTCCCAATCACTTTGTCCAGAATCGCCACTATGTGGTTCACTCGACTTCCTCCACGATCTATATCCAGCTTCGATGAGTTGGCGATGAAATTTGTTGAATAGTTCAGGATACATGCAACTCGTCCAAAGGACGTAATATCCTTATCAAGCATGATCCAGGCTCCGGGAGAGATTTTGAAAGCATACTTATAGAGGTTCCATGTTGCCGCCACTGAAGTTACCGACCCTAATTACCATGCAATCTTGATGGCAGTAATGCGAGGTGTAGATCCAGATTCGGAGTTTGGAGATTGGTTGGCGGGAAAGCCCGCAACTATATTGGAATGATTCTATTCCAAAGATCATCAGTTCATACGGAGGGAGGAAGCTCGATGGACGAGAAGAGATAAAGCACCAGGACCTGTTCAGGACACTGTGAAAAGTAACATGATCGTGAAGCAATCCGACGACAGTTCAGAAAAATTTCAAGTTAACGTCCAGAATAAGCCTAGGGAATCTAAAGGATCCGGAGGTGGAATTATCAGAAAGAAAAAAGAGACAGGGAGATAGAAGCCGAGGATTCCGACCTACAATGAATACACGCCCCGGAATACTTCTCTTGAAAACGTTTATCTATCTACTTGTAACACCTTTGAATACAGAAAGCCACGCCCAAAGGAGTCCACTGAAGAACAGAAATCAACAGGGAAGTACTATCGCTTCCATGAGACCCACGAGCACAATACTGAGGAGTGTAGACGCCTCTATGACGCCATAGAAAGGTTGATCAGGTAGAAAAAGCTGCAGGAGTTTGTTAAGAACCCACCAGAGGGTAGGCAAGGAATGACAGACCCCGGACGCGGGCCGGCTCCACGCCACCCAGAGGAACCAGCCCGAACCGTAGGTAGGTTGATCATAAACACTATAGTCGGAAGACCTCATCCTGCAGACAAGAATTGGCAGGAGATGGAACGATATGCTACCTTCTTGAGGCATGCAAATTATGAATGTTGTTGAAATGTGGAAGTTGGAACCCTCGCAAAACAACATCGCATGATGACAGACGATATAATGTTTAGGAGTCGAGTTGTAGACAAGGTGGAGGCTCCTACTATCGACCCGATGTTTATATCCGCAATGATCGAGCCAGCTTACGTAAAAAGAATTTTGATTGATTGTAGAAGTTCTGTCAACATCATCTTCAAGAAGGCTTATGAACAAATGAAGATGGAGACAAAAGATTTGAAACCATGCAATGCCCGCATCCACGACTTTAATGGTGCTTCAACCGATGCAATGGGGTATATTTAGTTACCAGTTGAATTGGGGGAAGTGAACGTAGGAAAGTGCGAGTGTGGGTCCTACCGTTCATAGTGATGGATGTTGACTTTCCATATAATGCATTTCTGGGTCGTCTAGCCCTGGCAGAGTTTAGGGCAGCCTTGGCCCCCTGGTGTTTAACGTTGAAATTTTCGACTGACAAGGGAGTTGGAGTGGTACATGATGATCAAGCGACCGGACGCGCATGTTATGTGGTAGAGCTGAGAGAAGCTCAGCGGAGAGAAAAAGGGAAGGTTGCGAACAACACTGTCCGCATCCTAAATACTGAAGATTGACAAGTAGTGCCCGAGCCCTGGCTCGTGCGACATTCTCGGTGCTTGAAGACATAGATCAGAGAGATGATGATGGGCAACCCGAGGAAATGAATGCAGCACCGACTGAGTTGACGATCGACATTCCAGTCAGTCGGGATGACCCATCACGAGTCCTTAAGATTGGATCACAACTCGACCCTTCAGTGGCTGAGGACCTTACTGATTTCCTCCGAGCGAATCTGGATGTTTTCGCTTGGACACACTCTGATATGTGCGGGATTTCTCCCACTATTGCGAGTCATATGTTGAACATAGACCCAAAATACGTTCCGTGAAACAGAAAAGGAGAGGCATGGACCCGAAGAGGTCCGTTGCCCTCAAAGAGGAGGTGGACAAACTCAAAGCCAATGGGTTCGTCCGCGACGCCCTCTACCTCGAATGGGTATCTAACCCTATGCTGGTGATAAAAGAGAATGGGAAGTGGAGAACTTGTTGATTACTCCTATTTGAATAAAGCATCCCCGAAGGATAGTTTTCCTTTACCAAGAATCGACCAGCTCGTCGCCTGTACCGCCGGACACGAATTATTGTCATTTATGGATGCGTATTCGGCATATAATCAGATCCCGATGCACATTCTAGACCAAGAAGACACCGGCTTTGTCACAGATGTGGGGCTATATTGCTATGTAGTAATGCCTTTTGGATTGAAAAATGCGGGAGCAACTTATCAGCGTCTGGTGAACCGAATGTTTAAAGACCAGATTGGTAGAACGATGGAAGTCTATGTGGATGACATGCTCGTGACGTCACGACAGTCAAATGACCACATCTGAGACTTAGCAGAGATGTTTGATATACTCAGGCATTATGGGATGAAGATCAACCCATTAAAGTGTTCTTTTGGCATTGCATCAGGGAAGTTCTTGGGTTTCATTATGAACGCATGTGGAATTGAAGCTTACCCGGAAATGATTCAGGCTATTCGGGACATACAAGTGCCCAGAACTATAAAGCAAGTGCAAAGCTTGAATGGAAAGGTGGCCGCACTGAGTCAATTCATATCCAGAGCCACGGATAAGTGCATTTTGTTCATTGATGTGATAAAGAAAGGAAAGAGGAATTTCGAGTGGACACCTGACTGCGAGGAAGCATTCCGAACTCTGGTTAGACATCTAGAATGTCCCCCGGTACTATCAAAACCAATTGACCATGAAATGTTGTATGTATACTTGGCAATATCCCAGCATGCTATCAGTACGGCTCTGGTTCGCGAGGAGGACAGAGTCCAAAAGCTAGTATATTATGTCAGTAAACGTTTGACGGAGGCAGAAAGAAATACCCCAGAATTGAGAAACTGGCTTATTGCTTGGTGATTGCATCACGGATGCTTCGCCCATACTTCCAGGCACACTCGATCAGTGTTTACACCGATCGACCCTTGTGACAGGTACTACAATGATCGGAAACTTATGAAGGATGTTAAAATGGAATATCGAGTTAAGTCAGTTCGATATTACTTACCTACTACGAAGGGCCATACGGGGGGAAGCGCTAGCAGATTTCATTGTCGAATTCACCGTGGCAGACGAATCAAATGGCCGCAATGTCATACCTCCCGTCCGATGGAAGATGTACACCGATGGGGAATCTAACGATCGTTGTTCGGGGGTTGGCATAGTTCTTGTCGCTCCCGAGAACCTATCAGTTTTCTACGCTTTGAAGCTCGAATTCACAGTAACGAATAACGAAGCCGAGTATGAAGAATTGATTGTCGGCTTAAGACTTATCAAAGAACTAGGAGTAAGAACGGTTGAAATCTTTTGCTACTCGCAACTGGTGGTGTACCAAGTGCGGGGAGACCACCAAGCAATGGGGCAGAGACTTCCCCCGTATTTGGTCCGAGTTCAGGAGTTGCTGGCGAATCTCGAGTATTATGATATTTCACATGTCCCGCGTGAGCAAAACAGAGCAGCCGATCCATTGGCAAAATTCGCAAGCACTGGCGATGCGCAACTGATGGGATTGTTTCCCGTGGAAACCTTACATGTTCCGAGCATAAATATGACGGAGGTAGATTTCATGTTAGAAGCAGAAATCGAGGAGGAGTCATGGATGACTTCATTCAAGCAGTACTTGTTACACGGGGTCGTGCCCGAAAGAAGGAACGAAAGACGACAAGTCATTCGTACGGCTTCGCGTTATGTAATGCAAGATGGGGTATTGTATCGAAGGGGATTCTCGACCCCCTTACTCCGGTGCATTGCCCATGATGAGATAAAACGGGTCCTGAAGGAAGTCCATGGAGGTGAGTGTGGCGACCATACTGAAGGGCAGACGTTAGCAATGAAAATCCTCCGCTATGGATACTATTTGCCAACTGTAAATTGGGATGCCGTAGAATATATGAGAAGATGTGACAAATGTCAAAAATGTGCGAAAATACCGAGAGCTCCGCCGATGAAACTCACACAAATGGTTAGTCCCTGGTAATTTGTGACGTGGGGGATCGATATAGTCGGTTCCTTACCCCTATCCAAAGGGGGCGCGGAATACGCGATAGTTGCGGTCGATTACTTTACCAAGTGGTCAGAAGCAGAGCCTCTGGCCACTATAACCACCAAAAAGGTCATTAATTTCGTTGTACGAAATATTATATGCATTTTTGGCCTTCCACGAACCATCATTACAGACAACGGAACTCAGTTTGAAGGTAAAGAGTTCAAGGAATTTTGCCAAAAATATGGTATGAGAAAAAGTTTGTAGCAATTGCTCGCCCAAAAGACAATGGAAAAGTGGAAGCCGTAAACAAAATAATCAAATCCATATTGAAAAAGCGTTTGGTAAAGGCTAGAGGCAAGTGGGTGGATGAGCTTCCAACATCGCTTTGGGCTTACAGAACCGCCCATAAGTCCGCGACTGGCCACATTCCATTCGCGTTGGCATATGGCACAAAAGCTGTCATACCCGTTGAACTTGGAGTTCCAACACATCGGGTAATTTATTATGACCCTAAGTCAAATCAAGATCTCTTGCTGGATCATTGGACTTCATTGATGAAAAGCGCGAAGAAGCTAATTTAAGAGCGGTCGCGTACAGGCACCGAGTCGCTTGATATTATAATGAAAAAGTCTGACAGAGAAATTTCGGCGTGGGTGATCTAGTTTTGAAACTAGTTTTCCCGGTTCCGTCACATATGTTCCTCGCATGGGAAGGTCCATACGTCCTTTGAACGGAAGCTAGGAGAAGGAACTTTCAAGCTAGCGATCGTTGATGGTGCGACACTCCCTCGAGCATGGAATAGCGAGCATTTGCGGCATTATTACACTTAGTTCATTTCTTTCACATTTTAGTTACATTTATTTCTAGCAAGTTTTCATTCCTAGTTTACGACATGTAATAAGACAATTTAGCTTGTTTGCATCAATAAAGGCTTGAAGCCATTTTCTCTATGAATTATCGATGTTTCTGTATATGATAACGCTATGACAAATAACTAAGAAATGCATTATTCTGCCTGACGTATGAACGCGCACGAGCACTCAAAATCTCCAAGTCCCCAGAGTGTGGACTAGTGTACTCTGATTCCCCGGAGTGCGGACCAGAGTATAAATGACTTAAAGTCTCCAAGTCCCCGGAGTGGGGTCGGGAATACTCAGAGTCCTCGGAGTGCGGACCAGAGTATAAATGACTTTAAATCTCCAAGTCCTCGGAGTGCGGACTGGAGTACTCTGAGTCCCCAGAGTGCGGACCAGAGTATAAACGACTTAAAACCTCCAAGTCCCCGGAGTGCGGACTGGAGTACTTCAAGTCCCCTGAGTGCAGACCGGAGTATAAACGACTTAAAATGTCCAAGTCCCCGGAGTGCGGGTTGGCGTACTCTGAGTCCCCTGAGTGCAGACCAGAGTGTAAACGACTTAAAATCTCCAAGTCCCCGGAGTGCGGACTGGAGTACTCTAAATCCCCAGAGTGCGGACCAGTGTATAAACGACCTAAAATCTTCAAGTCCCCGGAGTGCGGACT
This sequence comes from Allium cepa, assembly GCA_030765085.1. Taxonomy (NCBI): domain Eukaryota; kingdom Viridiplantae; phylum Streptophyta; class Magnoliopsida; order Asparagales; family Amaryllidaceae; genus Allium; species Allium cepa. Next base: position 463,275,638 of record CM060931.1, on the reverse strand, counting down.
GGTGTACTCTGAGTCCCCTGAGTGTGGACCAGAGTATAAACGACTTAAAATCTCTAAGTCCCTAGATTACAAACTGGAGTACTTCGATTCCTCAGAGTGCGGACTCGAGTATAAGCTATTCAAATCTCCCAGTCTCCTGAGCGTGGACTGGAGTACTCTAAGTTCCCAGAGTGCAGACTTGAGTATAAACGACTCAAATCTCCAAGTTCCCAGAGTGCAGATTGGTGTACTCTAAGTCCCCAGAGTGCGGATTCGAGTATAAGCGATTCAAATCTCCAAGTTCCCTAAGTGCGAACTAGGATACAAATGACTTGAATTTATGAAGTCCCCAACATACGGACTAAAAAATATTCTAAGTGTTTGAAGCATGGAATGAAAAATGAACAGTTCCAAAGAATTTTCGAGCTATATGAAGATAAATCGAGTAGTTTATGTTGTTCACAACAGCTTGGATTTCAATCACGATCACGCAGAAAACTGAACGATAAGAGTCTTTTGAAAGACAAAAGAACTAAACTTTATTCAAAAATAAGTTTCTACTACAACTCCTCCAAAATTTGGAGTCAACAGTCTACTTACAAGGACTACGAAAATAGATAAAAATAATTACATAACCGAAACTAACTCTCGTTGAATGAGAGTAATAATCATTTCTTGGATTTCTTTGACTTCTTCACCTCCTTTGTCTTCTCAGACGACTCCTCTCCCATGCATTTACATCTGGTGATTTTCTTGGATGGGGAAATGACAACTGAAGAAGTACGGGGAACTTCCATGGGCTTGGACCTGCCAAGATGGATGACCTTCAACGACTTATTCAGAGGATCGTCCAGGTCCAGAGCTTGAGGCTCAATTTTGATCTCGACTGTTTCTTTCTTCTCCTTTTCAAGCTGCTCCTTTATGCTCAGTTTAGATATGTATTCGGAGGCGCCCGTAATTTCAATTTCATAACTCCCATCGATGGGAGGCGAAGTCTCAGATTTATCCTCATCAAGCGCTCTGATCACCTGAGCATCTGGACCGGGAGCCTCTCCTGCATGAGTGGCCTCATTTGTCTTTTCGTTCACCTCCTTGGTGACATCGCTCCACGGAGTGGGCTCAGGATCAGAACGGCCTTCACAAAATCATGAAAAACAAGCATTAGATTACGTAGCTCCTTTTGATAAACAAAAACTCTTGGAATGTTAAAGTGAAAGAGTTATCTACCAGGTTCCGGCTGGCTCTCAGCCGTAAGAGGGGTCTCACCCTCTGGAATAGGAGACAAAATGTGAATGCCAAGGCCGGGGTCCTCTGGATCATAATCGATGTGCTGCTCAAATTGATTGAGTATTGGCCGACCAACCGACTGAGTAGGTGCATGAGCTGCAGACTCGATCCCGGATGGACCGACAATAACCTTTTTCCCTTTCGCTGAGGGGGAGCCATTGCAGTAAAGAGCTATTGCCGCTGACTGGTCCGAAGGCTCGTTTCCCTTAAGAAATTCTTTTATCAAAGCTCCTTCGTCAACCTCCTTGGTACCATGTTCAGACTTCCTGATTTCTATTAAGGTCTCCCATGCCTCGGCTAAATATTCGAGATAGCCCTCGCCCAGGAAAGTTAAGACTCGGTGCTTGAGAACACGGGCATAGAATTCTACAATTAGCGGGTCGAATATGCTTTTGACCTCTTCCCCACCTTCTTCTTTAGCCGCCTCAAGACGAGAGTCGATCTTCGTAGACGCTATCTTTTTGCCCTCTTCACGGGCTTTATTCTTTAGTGCCTCAACTTTAGAAAGCTCATCTTCAAGTTTCGCCTTTAGGAGTCGCGTAGCAACGATCTCGTCGCAATATCGTTGTGACTCTTCTTGGGCAGCGGTTTTCTCTTCTTTCTCTTTGCGGAGTCGCTCCTCAAGTTCTTTGACTCGGAGGCTGAATGCATCCCTCTCCTTTTGCACCTAGTCTTTCTCTAAAGCTAAGGCCCCACAGCATTGGACCGCCTCATTGATTTCTTTTTTATGGGTTGACTCCAAACGAGTTATGGCCTCGGCGGTATCTTTGGCATTCTGCTTGGCGGCTTCAAGCTATGATTAGTAAGACGGAAGCTCTTCGTCCCGAGCTTTGATAATGTCTTTGTCATGGATAGCCTTAAACTTCAGGCGATCAATCTCATGCTAGCGCTCCATAGAGACTTATGACACTTTCTCAGCAAGATGAACGAACGCATCATGTTGAACATAGACGTCGTTGGTGCAGGCGAAAACGCTCTGCTTGACATGTCCTAGAATGGGATGAATCGCCTTGGATAAATTTCAGGCCATCAAAGCAGATTTTGGGGAATTTAGCCTTGAGCTCGTTCAGGCTCTCCGGTATTGTTGGATCTGTTGCGGGAACAGGAGGAGATGGCTTTGAAAGTTCAGTTCTCTTGTAAGAATCCCGGGACTGTCGTGTGGTAGAAGAATCAGAGTGTTGATCGTGAGGGACTTCTGATTACGACCCCTTATGGCCGTGCTTATCTTTGCCTTACCCCGAGTGAGAAGGGGGATTATGATGGTATTTGGGCTGATAATAAATTTCTTCTGAGATGATGAATCTCGGGAATGATAATCCTTATCACCGTCGTCATCCCTATCTCGACGCCTTCCGGAACCTGAGTCCCATCCTGATTGATGGAAAATCGATGAACCGCGAAGGCGGTCAAGTCCATGTGTGCACCCCATGTCACCTGCACAGAATTAAGGTAATGATGAAAAGTTCAAGTGCAAAGTGAAGTGCGTGTGTTTGTGTGTGTCCTAGTGTTTCCCCCCGATAGACCAGTTTCTTTAATAATAGGAGTTTGCTCTCCCTCGCTTTGGGCTTGAGCGTTGGAATCGCCTCTCGCGGGCGAGTGGAGCTTAAGGGCCTCGGGATCGTCGAAACCGTAGTTGAGCAGATCATCAGGTATGGTAAGGTTCGACAGACCTTTTAGAGAACATTCCAAGTGTTGCGGGAAGCTTCTTTCTCTGTTGGAATAAGGGTAACTTTAAAAGTTCCGCCCACTTTCTCCTTCCTCGGCTTATACATTAGTTTCTTCTTCCTTCTCGAAGGGGAAGACGACGTTTCAATGTCGTGGACTTCAACTATTGGATCCCGAGGTGGACTAACAGTTTTTCCTTGTACTTCGAGCATTTAGGTTTCCTTAATCTCCCCCTCTTCTAGTGTGTCAGGGGCGTTACATGTCGAAGAATCGACCTACTTTTTCCCTTTGCCAGCGGTAGGCCTGGGTATGGTAATGCCCTAAGGGAGGCTTATCCGACGACCTACCGCCAATAGCCCAAACCTTGAAAGTGACTCATTTGAAATGAGAGTTCTGTTGTCCCGTTCTTTGGCGGGAATGGCTCGAATAGCCTCAACGATTTCAGAATATCCGAGTCCCTCAGGACGTGGATTAATACCTGAAAAGATGGAAAAGAGTTAAAAAAGGTACAGCTTCGACCAAGCATAAATATCGGTCCAGAGAGAAGACTTACTTCCTTCCACCTGTCTCCTCGCGAAACCAGGGGGCAATGCACATAAAACCATTCCTGTTTATACGGAGCAAACTTGCTCCATGCCCCAGTTAAGATTTGACATTTGTTGTGCGGCTCGAGAAACATGAAAAGGGGGGATATCCCTCTGCTTCTTGATGCAATATATATATCTGATATTGCCCGGGGTTGGAAGCCTGGAAAGGACACTCATGAAGAGGATGCAGGTGCCGCAGATGAATGCGTGGCTGTTCGGGTGCAGTTGCGATGGGGCAATGTCGATATACTGCAGCACATCTCGAAGAAACAAGTTGAATGGTGGCACACTACCAACCCAACACATGAATTTATTACAAGCTGCGTATCCGATTGGGGGCAAGTGCGGACGATCGTGCCCCGATGGAACTAGCACGTCATCGAATGGGATTCCGTGGCCAGAGCATATCCGACGGAGCGTACTTTCATTAATCTTCGAAGTCTGTGAATCAACTGGGTTGTCGGAGAGAATTGCTGCCTCCAGAGCATCGGGAGCCGAGTTATGAGCAGGGAAAGTTGAGGATTTGAAATGTCTGCGACTTTTTGTCGAGAGGATGGCCCAGGTCTGTCTGAGATCGTAGCAGAGCTGGATCCTAGACATCTCTAACAAGGATTGAATCTAGCAGAGCACCTGTTTGAACTATACTTGAAAAATAATCAACGTTAGACTTAACAATGCAAATATTCCCCATGTGTAGTGTGTGAACTAGTGCGATCATTCAAATATAAGTGCTAAGAAGTTAAAAATCACAGAGTTGGTAATATAAAGTTAAACTTCGAACTGTCACCTTCGAAGACCGTCATCGTTGACCGTCTCAGAAAGCCTGCCCTATGATGCTCTCGATTTTGGACTCGTACATTGGCACTATATTTTAAAGGCAATTATCCATTTTTATCGATTTAAGTTTAGGCTTTTTATTTCAAAACTAGGGAGTTTTCAGTCCAGATTAGTTTGATATGCATGTTTGCTCAAGTCCTTGTCCTTGTTTTTTGTCATGTGATTAGGCGTGGGGAATATGTAAATTCGACGAAGGTTATGTTCGAGTTGGAATGGTTTCGACTATTGTTATCTATTCATCAAAAAGTCATGGCCGACCGACACTTGAAACACATGGCCTAAAAGCCGCTCGGCCTAAATGCCGCTTGGCCTAAATGACGTTTGGCCAAAATGCCGTTCGGCCTAAATGTTGTTCGGCCTAGATATCGTTTGGCCTCCATTCTGTTTGGCCTAAATGTAAATGCCATTCGGCCTAAGTATCACTCTTCCAACCCTTCCTCTTCGTCGTTCGGCACGTGGTAAATCATGCCGAACCATGCTTGTGCCGAGCCATATCGCTCGGCATTCTACCCTTAACATTATATGTCACCTTTCCCTCCATCTCTCCCGACCGGCATGGCCTAGTCTTTCGGCAAGTCATGCCAAGCCATGTCGATCGGTATCCTATCCAATTCCTACTTCCTTCCTGTTTTTTCCACTCCACTGCTCGGCATGTGGCGAATCATGCCGAACCGAAGTTACGTCGATCCCCAACACTCGGCACTCCGCCCTTAACAACAGTTTTATCTTTTTCCTCCATCCAAACCGAACGGCATGGCCAGTCGTTCGGCAAGTCATACCGGGCCGTGTTGTTCGACATTCTAGCCAATTCCAGCTCCTCCTCTACTCTTCCCTCCAATATCGTTCGACATGAGAGAACCATATCGAACCACATCAAATCATCCACCAACTCCCTCATGTGCTCGCCTCTGACCACTTCTTCTTTCCGCCTCATCATCTAGCCCTATAACATACCTTAGTCACAGTTCGATTCTTTCATCCACACAATACCTATTGGCCACGGTTCTACCAAAATTTACGAACTTGAGCCTCGTATTAAACCTTCTAGTCAGGGGAAAGCATTTAACAAGAGGGGTCGATACCTAGTAAATGTATCGAAACCCGGGAGAATTCTAGAGTTAAGGGCGCAGTTTTAATTTATTTCGACTGATTTGGGAAAGGAGTGAGGCAATGTATGATGCTAGAGGAGGGAAGGTTAGTTAAATTTTTGGAGTTTGTTAGAAAGCGAGGTTTGTGAGTACAGGATAGCGGAGGTGAATGTGAAAAAGATAAGAAGAAGAAGGAAAAGGCTAACCTTTATAGGGGAAGAGAGGAAGTCGAAGGGACAATGACCGGTAGAACCGGTCAAGACGACATCGTTCGGCATCAGCTATGTCGTTGGGCATCTAGGGCGCTTGGCTTCGGCTATACTGATTGGCATTTGCATGTCGTTCGACGCGCATCGCCTCACCAGGTATTCAAGAGAAGTTACTATCGAGGAAACTAAGCCAACAAGCGAAGCACGGAGGACTCATGATTCAAAGCGCATCACGTTCGACCACATGATGCACTTTGGGGGGCAAGTGTTACCTGGAGATTGAACCAGGCAACTTGGCACTTAGCATTTGCGTACTGTTCGACATCCTAAGCATTCAGCACAATTAGAGCATTCGACATTCGAGAGCGTTCGACTTAAGAGCCGTTTGGTATTGTATATCATTTGGAATTGAGGGTTGTTCGGCATCTATGGTCGTTCGGCATTAAAGGCCATTTGACGTCTATGGTTGTTCGGCATTGAAGATCGTTCGGCATGGCAGATTTATTCGGCATTCCACACTGCTCGGCATCCAGACCTCGTTTGGCACTCAACCCCGTTCGGCATAAAGCCTGTTCGACATCCAGGGATGTTCGGCATCCAGACCTCGTTCGGCATCTAAGGACGTTTGGCATATGCGGTTCGGTATTTATGGATCGGCGCACGGGAGTTACTTGTTTTGGGCCGAGGTATCTTACTGCTAGGCCCACCAGATAAGTCCAACCCATCTTCGTCTATAAATGGAGAGGCAGAGGCACACCGAAAGGGACCTTTTTTCGGGAACACCGGGGAGACTCTGCCGCATTCAAGACTCATTCAAGACTTATCTTTTTTGCTTAGCAATTGTATTCATGTAATTGGTATACAGAATGTATCTGTAATCGATTTCAAGAAAAGCAATAAAGATTAACCTCAAAGTAGACGTAGGCAATTATGTGGAACCACTATAAATCTGGTGTTCGTATTTTCTGAATTTTAATCTGCGTATTGTTCTCTGTTTAACTTTACTTTCTTCATTAATCTCTCTACACAATCTCTCTTAAGGGTGTTAGTGACCAATTCTGTTTCTAACATATGTGATTAGACATATTTAAGGCTTCCCCCCACATGTTCGTCGGTAGACCAAAGGTTAAAAGCATGGCATTAATCATGTCTTTCAACGTTCTGTTCTTCCTCTCGGCCACACCATTTTGTTGTGGTGAATATGGAGATGTGGTTTGATGAATTATACCATTTTTTGCACAGAACTGTTCAAATGGTGATTCATATTCTCCACCTCGATCAGATCTCAATATCTTGATCTTTTTATTTAACTGATTTTCTACCTCGGCTTTGTACTTCATAAACGATGGAATTGCTTCATCCTTACTATTTAAAGATATACATATCAATATCGTGTATAGTCATCAATAAAAGTGATAAACTACTTTTTCCCACCTCTTATAGGTAATGATTTAAAATCACATAAATCTGTATGAACCAAACCTAGTGCTTCGGTGCTTCTATCAACAGATTGAAATGGTTTTTTAACCATTTTTGCTTCTACACATGTCTCACATTTGTAATTATTATCTACTTGGAATTTCGAAATTAATCCCAAGTTTGATAATGTTTTCGTTTTTCGAAAATTTATGTGCCCTAATCTATCATGCCATAGTAAAATTCTATGCTCAAGCAAGTAAGAAACTTAAATTTTATGAATAGCATAATCAGTATACATAGTTTTATTGCCGATAACGGCTACATTTCCCTTAAATAGGCCATCACATAAATATCCCCTTCCGATATATACTTTGGACAGTACCATCTTGTCTAACTCGAACACCATTTTGGATCCTTTCTTTGATAGTACTAAGCCAGAAATTAGATTCTTACGTATGTATGGAACGTGTAGCACGTCATTCAACTTGACAGTTTTCCAAAAGTAAACTTGAGGATTACTGTGCCAGTGCCTTCGATCATGGATATTGTAAATTACCCATGTTGAGTTTTTCTTCGTGATCGAATTTATGCTATGTAGAAAACATGGATTTATCAGAGCAGACATGATGAGTAACGCCTGTGTCTACCGACCATTGGTTAGGAATCTGAACCAAATTGCATTCAGATACAACTGCCAAGAAGTTGGACTCCTCTACTTCCATTTTGTCTACCATATTTTCCTCTTTGTTGCATTCCTTTTTGCGTCTGCAATCTTTAGTGGCATGTCCAATCTTTCCACAAACCCAACACTCACCATTAAACTTTTTGGTTCGTTTGTTGTCTTTTGGTTTGTTGTCTGAAGCTTTCATTTTCTTTTGGAAATTCTTCTTTTTGTTTTTGGTCTTTGAGCCTTCAGCCACAAATGCCTCCTCGCTTGGTTTTGCAACTTCACGGTTATCTGCCTCAATTTTATGTCGGACTATGAGATCATGTAAAGAGATTTCCTTCTTCTTATCCTTTAGATAGTTGCGGTAATCTCTCCATGACGGCGGCAGTTTTCCCATGATGGCTTCAACCAAAAAATGATTCTCCAACCTTATGTCCTTCCGCTTCGAGTTGATGAATGATGATTTGCAGTTCATGCAGTTGAGCAGTTACCGGTTTAGAGTCAACCATCTTGTAATCCATGTATTTGTCTACAATGAATTTCTTAAGATTGATATTATGCATCTTATACTTTGTGGCTAGTGCACTCCAGAGTGCTTTTGCTGTCTTTAGAGGCTGATATACTTTGTATAGCACCTTGTTGAGACAATTCAGAATATAGTTTTGGTATAGAAACTCGGAATGCTTCCACATATGAACATCTGATTCCTTGCCTGGTGCAGGAATCAGTTCCTCCTCCTCGAGATACCGTTGAAGATCGAGTGTGGTGAGATAAAATAGCATTCGATTTTTCCATGTTATGAAGTCATAACCATCTCCTTTGGATGGACCAGGCCTGTTGTGAGTACCAGCTTTTGTTGATAGTTCAACTGTTGCCATCTCTGTTTTAGTTAAAACAATAAAGTCTTAAGATGTTATAATTCTAGTATACCAAAACAGAGAATAATCAATTATAAACTCATCTCACAAGTTTATCAATCAGATTTCGACTACTCTGGAAGTCTGTATTAGCTAATTTAAGCAATAGGTATATCGTAATTAAATTACAACAACAATCTAACAACTATAGTAATAATAACTAATGTGATAGATCAAACGTTATACTATTTAAAGAAATAGTACAATGTAGAAATGAAAAAGATATATGTATATATATAAATATATAAATGAATCATAAACCTAACCGGTTTGAAGAAGGAAATTCCATCTGAGGCTTGTCGTAATAATTTTCTCCAGATTTTATTTAAAGTCTCCCAAGATACAACAGACGTAATCTGCACGAGTTTGTAATGGGCATGTCAACTTTGCGATTTATTGTATAGACAGTAGAGAAGAAGAAGAAGAAGAAATTAGAATTCGAATGGAATGAGAATGTGATCAGTATTCTCTTCTATTTATAATTTCATCCGCACCCCTTCGAACAGTCGCATCCGCTTGATAGGTTGCACTCGTTGCCTTTCATTATGCTGTCCGTTAACAGGCTGCATCCGTTCGCTGCTGGTTCTGCGTTCGCACCAGCTTGCGTTTATCGAGTCCCGCTTAAGAAGTCGCACCTCCTTAGTCAATCCATGTCCGCTTCTGAACACCCGGCCTAGTTTTGTAGTAAAAATAGGATCATATTAGACCCGAACCCTAACCCGAACCCAAGCCCGACGCGGCCCGGTTCGGTTCAGTCGGACGGATGACGGTGGAGCATGCGTGTGTGTGGTGGTGATGCATGATCACCCTTCTCATAGCAAAGAAAACATTTGGATGCCCCAAGGCCCCAACCCCTTCATTAGAAAGCTATTAATATACTTTAGCTTTGTTTGAAGTTTTGGCGATGCGGGACAAGTGTATTTCATTTACGTGTTATATTAGGAATTCCAACAACACTTATGCAAACCTTCCACGGCAACCACTAACCACCACGTGAACTTCCTCAACATCCAAATACCCCTACACTTGAATTCTACTATCTGGCGACTCTTCACTTCAACTACTACCCTTTCAACTGCCCAACGCCATCCTACATCACCAATACAACAACCAACCTCTCTGGTCCCTCCTCTACCTTCCCCTACCTTGCAATATGAAGTCATACCCTTGCCTTCCTCTTCTGTAAATAGAACCACCAATTCTGCCAATATCATACTCCCCAAAACCCTTTGCAATTTGAACTGAACTTCGAACCACCCTCCTTCCACTCTTGAATCCCCAAATAGAATGCAATTTCACTTCGATTTCTGATCGCAACCTTCCACTACAACTCACGGAAATCGACGACAAATTTTCTTCTAGGGAATGTCGATTTTGAGTTTTGTAAACAAACGAGAAATTTTGTTTAGGAATTGATATTCTTTTCTTCAATTTTTTTATCAGGATTGCATTGCTTTGTTTTGGGAACGACAAAGTTTGGTCTATTTTCTTATTGGGCTGGTTTTTTTTGGTACTTGAGTGAATTTTTTTCTTCTTTAGCTTGTTTACTTTTGCTTTAAAATTTTTTAGATTAGTTTTTAAAAGAAGCAAAAAAAGAAGGGGGTCTCAATTTGTTTTGTTTTGGTTTGCTTTAGTTCTTCTAAAAAAATTACTTTTGTTTTGCTTTGTTTTCTTACTTAAAAAAAGGAACAAAATTGTATATCTTTTTTTTTTTTAAGGTTGCGAAAGCGGAAATTCAGAAGGAAGATTTGCTTGCCAAAAAAAAGAACTACTTGCTTGCTAAATATATAAAAATTGCTGCTTTGAAAAATAAATAATTTGCTAATAATTCTACACGCTATGGTATCGTGCTTTCATTACTAGTTTTATTCTAGCTGCTTTGTTGGTCGCTTGCATTTGCATTCTTTAAAAAATAAAAATAAAAATCCAAAATCCAAAAACAAAAGCAAACTTCATTTTAGTTGCATTGTTAATACAGGTTTAATTTCTTGTTTTGCATTCATTTCGTTTTGTTTATTTTCTAACGGCAGTACCCCAATTCACATAAGGTAGGGAATTTCATCACCCTTTCCTTAGCCCATAAATCACATTTCATCGTAGAATTTGACTAATATTAATGGTTAAAAATTCGAATTAAGGGTGTCACGAGCTCAGCTAGGGCTTAATTGTATCTTTACAATTGTCTTCTTTGAATAATTTTATTTCTTGGTGTCTAGGCTACGATAGAGTAATAACCATTATAAATATTACAGTGATTCGTAATATTAGAGTGGTTATTCTATGAAGGTAATTAAAACATTGGTTGCTTTGCTACAATGATTCGTGGTGCACTGGTAACCCCTGCCCGTTACCTGGATAAGAAATATTTTTGTTGATTTAAGACAAAGTGCGATTATAAAATTTCGGGTTAGGAGCCACTAAGGATAGAAAATTTGTAATTAAGTCCTTTCATTGATTTCGTTGCATTAGTCCATACATATTTAAAAAAATAAAAAATTTGAAAACCGAAAAAAATTGTAAATTTTACTTAACTTAGTTTTTTTATTCAAAACAATCCTTTTAAATATTTTTGCCCATGAAAATTTTCATTCAATATATATATATATATATATATATATATATATATATATATATATATAAAACAAAAAAGATTCAAAATTCAAAAATAAAAACAAAATCAAACTTCCATTTTCTAACAAACAAAAATCCTTTTGGTAAATATTTGAAAATTTAAAAAAATTACCAAAACAAAAATTAGAAAACCCAAAGAAAAAAAGTCAAACTTCTCTTTTGAAATAAATTTCATTTTGTAAATATTTTTTCCTTTGTAAAAAGGAAAAAAATAATTTTTCACTTTATTTTTCAAGTCTAGTTTCATTCTCTACACTCGATTTTAACTTCCTTCTCTTTTCGACTTTCACTGTGCATGAGTATTTTGACTCGTGATACAACAACAAATCGTTGGACTCGTGACTCGACAACTAATCGTTTAATTCGAACAAACGATTTTCCCTATATGGTGATCGAGAACTCCCCTCGAACTATTATGGATAGAATCTTTTCCGATGGGGTTTCTATTCCATCTTGCATCACATTACTTGTCCCTACGAGTAACCATTTCGAAATTCCTCGAACCATATTGCCACGCTTCCAAAATTTGGCAATTTTGTACATGATGACCAATACATCTTTTTGACGAAATTGGAACAATTTTGCACAACCATGAAACTCCAACAACTTTCTGATGATGGAATCAAGCTTCGATTAATCCCATTCGCTCTTATGGATTATGTTGAAAAATGGTTGTACAGCTTACCATCAAACTCGATTAAAACTTGGGGAGAATTCATAAAAGCTTTCTTAAAAAGTTCTAAACCTTTGAAAAAACGAGTAGAATCTGAAACGAAATTGTAAGTTTTCATCAGTTCAAGAGTGAACCATTCGAAAAATATTTTAAAAGATTCAAAAAGATTTTGATAAAATGTCCACCCGATAACATCGAAAAATGGACAATTTGCCAAATTTTATACGATGCTCTCGAAAAAAGCTCACGAACCATGCTCGAATCAATGTGCCAAGGCAACTTTCTTGCCCAACATCATGGTGATGTTTGGCAATTTCTTGAAAACCTCACTGAAAAGTCGTCCCAGTGAGAAAATTCAAACGAAAAGTCAATTTACTCATGATCGAGCGCACACTCGATTGGATCATCTTTGGCATTGGAAGCTAAAATCCATGCAATGATTAACAAATTTAACAACATTTTCTTAATCAAGCTTCCCGGTCCATGTGTTATGAATTCAATAATCCTAATCATATAGCCGATCAGTGTCCAAATTCTATCAAAAAGACCATTGCTTTCAATAAAGCCAAAAACCACCCTTTTTCTTCAACGTACAATCCTGGTTGGAGAAATCATCCGAATTATGTTGAAACCAAAACAATCCCAACACGAATATGATTCGTCCCAATTTTTAAGAATTTTTGAATAATGCTCTGAATCCTCCCTTTCAGCCTAACAATTTTCAACCAAACTTTGCCGATCCGTCTCATAATCAACCGCAACAATCAAATTTTCAACCAAATTCTGCGCATCCTCCCCAAGACGATAATCGCTTAATTTCACTTGAGAAAACTCTTGAAACTTGGCTAAAGAAACTGCTCAAAGCCTTCAATCAAACAACAATTTGCAAAATTTATTGACCTCGTATATGAAAACACAAATCGATCGATTACGAAACTTGAAATGCAAATGAGTTAATTAGCCCATATGTAAGTGAACGCGGACAAGGCACATTTCCAAGCCAGCTCATTCCAAATCCCAGAAATCAAAATGCAAATTCAAATCAAGCCCATGTTGTTTAAGATAGCAACGTCACCCAATTGAATGCAATCACAACTCTATGTTTCGGTAAACAAATCGATAATCAAGTCGTTAATCCAAAGGATTTATAGGAAATCTCTCTAAACACTTCTAAAACACCAAACGGATTTGAACAAACGGGGAGCCAATCGTCAAATTGAATGCCAATAAAATTCTTCTTCTTTTACTCAAGTAGACCCGCCCACTAAGTATCACGTCCCATTTCCACAAGGTCTTCGACCCAAGAAACACTCAGACCAAATGGAAAAGATGTTGGAAATTTTTAAACATGTTAAGTTTTACATCCGGCTTCTAGACATCATTCAGTAAGTCCCCACGTACGTGAAATTTATCATGGACTTAGGTACCTAAAAGCGATACATTCAACTGCCCATAAAAGTCTTCTTAGCCGCCGGTGTGAGTGAAGTCTTGTCCTAATCCATGCCCGTTAAATACAAAGATCCAAGCTGCCCTACGATTTAGTATAAAACTGAAGACAAGACGATTAACAAATGTATGATAGACTTAGGTGCGAGTGTAAATTTAATTCCATACTATGTATATGAACAATTAGGATTGGTGAGCTTAAACCCACAAAAGTCATGCTTCAATTCACAGATCGCTCTATTAAGAAGCCCATGGGAAAAATCGAGGACGTGCTTATTTGATAGGGCAATTCATATTCTCCGTCGACTTTATCGTTCTCGAAACACAGGCCATGACAACCCCTGTGAGTCAAATTCCATTATTTTAGGCCGACCATCCTTAGCCACCTTAAATGCCTTAATAAATTATTACAACGGTTCGATGAAAATTACTTTTGGAAACATGACTGTGGATCTTAATATTTTTAATCTTGAAAGCCAATCGAATGAACCTCGTGACCGAACATTGGAAGTTAGTTCCATTCACGAAAACCTTGAAAATGAGACATTTGGCCTTAACTACGAACTTGAAGTTGAGTACGAAGAATTGTTTCATGAAATACCCAATGAGATTGAATACACTCTCCCTTTTGAATCGGTTCCAGTTGAGTCCGAGTCTCAACCCAATTATTTGATCAAGAAACACCTGAAGTTGGAAATCAAACCACTTCCTGATCACCTTAAGTACGCATATTAAGGTGATAACAAAACATTTCCCTTCATAATATCCGCAACTCTCTCTCTCTCTTGATCAAGAGACCACCTTACTTTCTATTCTTTCGAAAAATAGAGAAGCAATTGGGTGGTTCATTACCGATATTAAGCGAAATAGCCCTGCTATTGTCCAATATCACATTCACTTAACTGACGAAGCCAAACCCACTCAAGATGCACAATGTGGGCTTAACCCAAGAATGAAAGATTTGGGTCATGACGAAATTCTTAAGCTCCTTGATAACGGTATCATATACCCTATCTCCGATAGCCCATGGGTTAGTCCAATTCAATTCATGCCTAAAAAGTCCAGAGTTACCATTATAAAAAATGTCGTCAATGAACTCATTCTTACTCAGACTCAAACTGGGTGGCATGTTTGCATTAATTATCAAAAATTAAATTCTACAACATGAAAAGATCACTTCCCGCTTCCTTTCATTGACCAAATACTCGAACGTTTAGCCAATCATGAATTCTACAATTTCCTTGGTGGTCATTCCGGCTATAACCAAATTCCAATCGCTCCCAAAGATTAAGAGAAAATGACTTTCACGTGTCCATTCGGTACCTTTGCTTATCGACGTATGCCATTCAGACTTTGTAACGGTCCTGCCACTTTCCAACGATGCATGGTTGGCATCTTTTCGGACATGAATGAACGCTTTCTAGAAGTTTTTATAGACAATTTCTCTATCTTTGGTGATTCTTTTTTCGATTGTTTACATTATTTCGAGTTGGTTCTAAGCCGATGTAAAGAAGAACACTTGACTTTGAATTGGGAAAAATGCCATTTTATGGTCAAACAAGACATAGTCCTTGGACATAACATCTCAAATAAAGGCATTAAGATAGATAAAACAAAAGTTTATGTAATCGCAAACCTACCCATTTCCAAATCTGTTAAGGACATTTGATCATTTCTAGGACATGCTAGCTTTTACCGATGCTTTGTGAAAGACTTTAGCAAAATTGCTTGTCCTTTGACTACTCTTCCAGGAAAAAACGTTCCTTTCGATTTCAATTTTGATTATGTCTCTTCTTTTGAATGTCTTGAAAACAAACTCATTTCTGCTCCAATCATTTGCGCCACCAATTGGGATCTTCCATTCGAAATAATGTGTGACACTTCTAATTTTGCAATTGATGTTGTCTTAGGACAACGCATCAACAAAATACTTCATGTCATTTACTACATGAGGATACTTTGTACGACACTCAATTCAACTACACAACAACCGAAAAAGAGCTTCTAGCTATCTTTTTGCGTTCGAAAAGTTTCGACCTTACTTAATAGGTTCACACATCATGGTTTACGCTGATCGTACATCTCTTTGATACCATTTTGCCAAAAACGATGCTAAATCTCGCTTGATTCATTGGATCCTTTTACTTCAAGAATTTGACCTTACAATCAAAGAAAAAAAGGATCCAATAATGTCATAACCGATCACATGTCTTGTCTTCCCAATGCACCATCGCCTTTACCAATCAAAGAAAACTTTCCCAATGAACAACTTCTTTCCGTCTCCATTGGTCTGTGGTATGCCGACGTAGTGAACTATTTAGTCACTGAAGAAACTCCTTTTTGGTCGAAACATGGTAAATGCAAATTCATGTCCTAAGTGAAATATTTCTATTAGGACGATCCATACTTGTTCAAGTATTATTCCGACCAAATCATTCAACGTTGCATCCCAGATTGCAAATCATGAGTGTTCTTTCATTTTGCCATGATCAAGCGCATTGGACATTTCGATCCGTGAAAAACCGTGGAAAATGTGCTTCATTGTGGTTTCTACCGGCCTTCCCTTTTCAAAGACTCGTTCGAATTTTGCAAAACTTGCGATCATTGCCAAATGCTTGGAAGGATTTCTCGATGAAATATGATGCTTCTAAACCTCATTCTTACGATCAAAATCTTCGTTGTTTAGGGTATCGACTTTATGGGACCTTTTCCCAATTATTTTGGAAACTTGTATATAATTCTCGCTGTCGATTACGTCTGAAAATGGATCGATGCCATTCCGTGCAAAACCAATGACCAAAGAATTGTTCTTTTGAAACTTTAACAAAGAAATACCGATAACCCATAAGTTATCCACTCCATATCATCCTCAAACTTGTGGGTAAGTTGAAGCTTCAAATCGTCAAATAAAACAAATCTTGGAGAAAACTATTAATAAAAATCGAAATGGTTGGTATCAGAAACTGACCGATGCAATTTGGGCTTACCATACCACTTTTAAAACTAATCTTGGGATGTCTCCATTTCATTTTGTTTATGGGAAAGCTTACCATTTACCTGTTGAAATCGAACACAAAGCGTTGTCGGAAATAAAAAGCTAAACTATGATCTCGAGAAAGCCAGTGAAAATAGAAAATTACAACTCAACGAACTAGAAGAACTTAGGAACAACGCGTATGAAAACAAAAAGACCTACAAAGAAATAACAAAAAAAATTCATGATAAATCAATCCTAAGAAAAAGTTTTCATCCAACCAAAAAGTTCTTTTATGCGACACTAGACTTCATTTATTTCTTGGGAAACTAAAATCTAGATGGACCGAACCATTTGTGGTACGAACTATTTTTCCACATGGTGCCGTAGAAATATAAAAACCTATGGATGGATCGATTTTCAAAGCCTACAGTCATCGTTGGAAACCTTTCTTGGAATTGCCAAGTAACCATTAGAAGGAACTCATGATTCTTCATGAGCCAAGCCATGTCTAGTAAGAATGCGAACCTTCTTTTGTAAATATGTAGATATTATTCACAGTTACACTCATTATATCATGCATTGATTATAGGGACACGGTTAAAATTAGGTATGGGGGTCCCTTCTTGCATAATATACCGTGAAGCTTTGCAAAGGACTTGTCGCTTTTAATTTCTTTTGTCTAGTTAGACTCCATGCAAAAAATAGACTTTAATTGGAGTCATCCACGATTCCCTTTCAAGCTCTGCTTCTACTGTCTGGTCGATTTTGATCATGTTTATACTTGGGGTATTTAATACTTCGACCAGTGCCAAGCCCATCTGTTATGCACCGCTGGAAGTAGCAAACTTTGCCAATGAATCACCCTCTCAGTTTCAATCTCGTGGAATATGCGAAATATCATAGCACCCAAACTCTGTCAACAACCCTTGGACTTGGGTAAGGTACGGGGCAAGGTCATTGTCCCTTAGCTGGATAATCTCCCATAACATGATACACCACAAACTTCCAATCATAAAAGAATTCGAGAGATTTTATTTCAAGTTCTTTAGCGAATTTATGTCCAGCAATTAGAGCTTCGTATTCATCTTCATTGTTTGTTACCGAGAAATCAAGCTTTATTGCATAATAGATTGATAGATTTTAGAAGCTACAAGCATAAACCCAGCTCTGAAACAATAACCATTCGACACTTTATTAATATACAATTTCCATCATATGGTAGGGTTTTTTTTTCTTTTTGGAGGATCATCGTGTATGGTAAACTCAACTATAAAGTCTTCCAATTCCCGACCCTAGATAATCCTTCGAGGAAGATACGTTATGTCGAATTGACTGAGTTCAATATTCCACTTAAGTTACCTTCAAAACATCTCCGGTCACTGTAGGACCTATTGCAATGGCTGGTTGGAGTAAATATTGATTGGATGTGTAAGCAGGATGCCAACTTATTTATCTTTGGATAGTTCCTTTCAGCTCCTGTTAATCGTCTTCTGATGTAATACACCGGCCTTTAGATTCGATTCTCCTCACGAAGCAATGCAATACTTATAGCATGTGCCAATACGGCCAAATAGATGTATAACTCCACATGATCCACCGGCTTTGACAAGATAAGGAGTCTCTCCAAGTGGTTCATTAAAGCTTGAAATGCGTCTTCATAATCCTACATCCATTCAAAGTTTCTTTTCCCTTTCCTAATCCAATTGAAGAAAGGAATCATTTGTTGGTAGCTCTAGAGATGAATCATCTTAAGGCAGCAACTTTTCCATTCAGACTCTATACTTATTTAGTAGTTCTTGGTGCTTGGATATCATGGATGGCCGGAATCTTCTCGGGATTAGCTTCTATCCTATGAGCATTAACAATAAAGCATAAGATCTTCCTGGATGCAACACCAAAAGAACACTTCAAAGGATTGATTTTCATCGTGTAGTGTCAGAGGATGTCAAACATTTCTACCAAGTCTCCAATGTGGTCGCTTGATCGTTATGACTTCACGAACATATCATCCACATACACTTCCATTGTCTTTCCAATCTGATCTTTAAACATTCTATTGACCAAGCGCTGATAATTTGCTCCTACATTCTTTAATCCAAACGACATTAATACATAGAAGTATAGTCCAATGTTGGTAATAAAACTGGTATCTTCTGATGGGGGATATGCATTGGGATTTAGTTATATCCCGATATGCGTCTATGAAAGATAGCAATTCATATCATACGGCTAAATCAACCAGCTGGTTAATCCTCGGAAAGGGAAAACTGGCTTCCGGACATGCCTAGTTCAAGTTTGAATAATTCGACCACGTTCTCCATTTTCCATTCGCTTTCATCACAAGTACATGATTAGATATCCATTCAAGGTAGAGAGCGTTACGGATAAACCGTTGACTTTTAGTTCATCCACCTCCTCTTTGAGAGCAACAGATCTCTCCGGATCCATATTGCGTCTTTTTTGCTTTACTGGGACATACCTTAGGTCAATATTCAATGCATGGCTTGCAATGGCAGGTGAGATTCCATACATGTCAGAGTGAGTCCACGTTAATATGTCTAGATTCGCTTAGAGAAAACTAGCAAGTTCCTTCATCATCGGAGGGCTGAGCAATATCCAACTTTTAAGACTCGTGATTGATCGTTGTTGTTGATCGTAATATCAATTATCCGCTCAGCGGGTGCAGCCTTAGTCTGTTTGGGCTCTTCTTCATCATATCTTAGATCTATATCTCTATACAACCGACTACGATGCCTGAGCTAAGGCTCGGGCGCAAGTTATCAATCTTCGGTAGCTTAAATGCAGATAGACTTGTCCGCACTCTTACCCTTTTCTTTTCGGCAAACTTCCCTTAACTCGGCTACATAACATGCACATCCAGTTGCTTGATCGCTATGAACAACTACTATACTGTTGTCCGTCAAAAATTTCAAAGTCAAACACCACAGGGCAAGAGCTGCTTGGATTTCAGCTACGGCCAATCGACCTAGAAAAACATTGTATGGAGAGTCAACATCCAATATAATAAACGACAAGATCTGCGCTCTCCTCCTTTCAGTTTCTCCCAACTCAAACGGTAATTCCACATAACCAACATCTCCATTTGCAACACCATTAAAACCGTGTATATAAGATTTAGATGGTTTTAAATTTTTGGCTTCCCTCCACATCCTATCATATGCCTTTTCGAGTATTATATTCAGCGAACTTCCACAATCAATTATAATCCTTGTCACTAAAGCAGGACCAATCATTGCTGAAATAACCCTTGGGTCGATTGTCGAAGCTCCTACCTTATTTGCAACTCTTTTCCTAAATACGATATCATTTGCCATAGTACATTTCTGCTTTGCTAGAGCTCCGTCTTCCGTATTTGAACAACATCCGAAATCCACATGCCAAATCGCGCTAGCATAGCGCTCCATCTCTTGCCAACTCTTATCTGCCGGGTGCAGTCCCCTGACTATCGTGTTTATCACCAGCCTTCCACTAGTCCACATAGGCTCCTCAACCTTACGCAATACTTGTCCTTGGTGGGGGTCAGAAGTCTCCTCTCTGCCATCCTGTGCGGCTTTCACAAACTGTTATAACTTCTTTTCTATAACCACCTAGAGATGCATGCATTCATTTGTATTTTTCCCATAACACTCATGAAACCGACAATATTTCCTAGTCTGCTTCTACTTATCTGTTGACTATTTAAGAGGTGGCTTTTGGCACTACATGGTATTGTGAGTAGACAGATATATATTCTCCAAGGACGTATTCAATAGCATGTAATTATCATATATTGGAATCCATGATTTCAACCTTCCAGAATTCCTCTTTTACTGATTTTGTTTATTCTAAACATTCACTTAGACTTTCCCAGAACTGTCTTCAGACTGTTTTGATTGCAATGTTACTCTGTACTCCTTCTGCACTAGGTCCCGCCACATTCTTTTTTCTGGAGGACTTGGCTTCTTCCTTCCCCAAATATTTTTCCACCTTTGTGTAAAAGCGCTCCAACGTAGTGGGCGGCTTGTAGGCTAACCAATGGCGAAATTCGGACTCTAGATCAATCCTTCTTATCACGGCCATGAGTATTGCATGATCATTTGGATTACTAGCCTCTGTAATAGCTATATGAAATTCCTCTAAATAATCTTTCAATGACTCTCCTATAGCCTGAATCATGCTGGAAAGGGACATTAGGTCTTTAGGATGAATCGTGTGCATCTAAAATTGCTCCAACAACTTGGTTTCCAAATCATTGAACCTAGAAATTGATCGTGGGGGTAGTCTAGTGAATCACATCATCGCTTTTCCAGAATGAGTTATGGGAAAGCATCTACACTTTGTCGCATCATCAGCTTGCACGGAATCCATAACCATTCATATCTCATGATGCGCTGGCTATGGACTGTTTTTCCCTCATACGTAGGTATCGATGGCATGTTGAACTTCCTTGGGTATCGTGCATATAATACACTATCATTGAACATGGTATGACTTCTTGTGATTCCCAAGTCATCACTGGTTAAGCCTTGTCTCTCCCTCACTAACTGTCTGGCCATTGCTGATGAGTCCAGCGTTTGGATGGACAGTGCCAAGCGATGGTCGCGCTCTACCTCACATGAATGGTCTGGTCTATGTCTATGGGCCGTTTCATGCCTTCTTCGTTTTCCATCTTCCCGGTGCGCAT
Source organism: Allium cepa (assembly GCA_030765085.1). Classification (NCBI taxonomy): domain Eukaryota; kingdom Viridiplantae; phylum Streptophyta; class Magnoliopsida; order Asparagales; family Amaryllidaceae; genus Allium; species Allium cepa. The sequence continues at coordinate 463,254,572 of CM060931.1, read as the reverse complement.
CCTGCACATTCACTCTGTCATCATTCTAGGGAGGTAATCAGTTAGCATTCAATCGAACACCATGATCCAAACCTTTAGAAATAGTTCCAGCGTGATTCCCCAAGTGTATGGGGAGAATCCTCCTTTTGTAGGAGGGATCAGTACCGATCCCTAAGGAGGGTAGGCACCGATCGATCCTGGAAGACCGCGATGTTATGCCAAGTGGTGTTCAAGAGCTTTTACATGATTTTCTTCAATCCTACGTTACCTATGACATGGTATTCATCCGATGAGATGGAACTGTCTGATGTAAAATAAGGACTGGGTTCTCTCCTAGCTTTCCCCCACTGCTTCTGAGTAATTTGGTTCATCAAGTTGATATTAGTCTGAATTTGCTGATTTATTTGTCGACAGCCTTCCATCAACTCTCTCATTAAATTTTGAAATTCAGCTCTGGTAATTGATTATGCGATATTCTGAACTTCAACCGGATCAGCATTCACTTTTTTTGGTTGATTGCTTGGGTCTCCTTGCTGAATGCTAGCAGTCTCATTTCCACCCATGTTCTAAGACGTAGATCTAGTAAGTCTCACCGTGATCATTCTCATTACATAGATATTAACAAATTTGAGCAATATAAGCAACTTTATGAAGATAATTACGGATCTCCTTTATGGGATTTAGCCAATCTAGTAGCAACAAAGGGATCCTAGCAAGCTGAGAATCTAGGTTCTTGTGAAAACACCAAAATGTTCGTAACCAAATTAGTCACAACACACAAGAATAGATTTACGTAGAGAAGTAAGTGAAGAAAGAAAAATTAAAAACGAGTAATAGATTAAGCTGACATCAAATAAAAAGAAATAATCAGAAACATAGAGATTCATAGTGGTTAAACGTTGTAACCCCATGCCCACTTCGAAGATTCACTTTAGTGATCACTTATGAATCTGATTACAACAGCTGCGATTTGGAAGCACTTGATTACAATGAAGTCTAAAGTAACCAGCAACATAAAGATCCCTATAATGACCTATTATGCCATTATTTATTGGTGAAGATGACTTCCAGCCTCTCTGAAACTTCTGATGTAGGACCTTCTAACCCAAGTAGGCCCACTAGATGGGTTGCTAGGCCCAAATCGTCATAAAGAGGGATTAGTACCTACCCCCTTTATTTTTCGATTTTTAGGCAGCGATCCCTATGGTGGCTTTTGCATGCTTAAATATGTTAGTCTTTCAATTCTTATGTCATTTGGACCAAAGGAGCCCAAGTTATTGCATGATCTTTGATTCTGTATTTCTTGTGTACTATCTTCTACCGATCCCTCTCGTTGGGTGTATATCTATCTCTCCATCTTTGTCCATTTGATGTGTGATCCCTAGGGTATCTTCCCTAGGGTCCATATGTCTTGCTCTCCAAATTCCATATGTTTGGGACTTACAAATCTTGAGATATTGATTGTTGAATGTATGAAGGCACTCGAAATTGGTTGGATGCCGAGCCCCCTTCAACAGAGCCTGCCGATCCATAACTCCTAGCAAAGCATGCGATCTATTCTCATTCGACCATGCCAATCCCTTCTTCGTGAACTAAAGTATGCCGATCCATACTAGCCAACTATGCCGATCTCTCCTTTTTTAAATGAAGTATACCGAACCCTCTATAGGAGCCGACCCATGCCGATCCCTTCTAAGTTGCTAAGCTATATTTTATATTATAAGGGTTCTACATTGTTTATCTTCCAACTCCATTCAATTCTAACTTGATATAACCATATGTACTTGACTTCCAGGTCCCACAATCATCGGCCTTGATGGCAATCGAGTCTAACTCAAGCAGGCAGTTCAATATAGTTAGGGTAGAATGATAGATACCAGCATGGTCATCACTCATTTCTCGAGCACTAGTATCTATCTAGAAATTGGACAGAAGTAAAACATTTGGATGTCGAAAATTTATGTATGGGGAGAAGCGGAAGGAAAATAAATCTTACTTCCAGAAAGCAAGGGCCTATCGAAACTGTACATGCATATGACAAAAAGTGTTCATTCTTGACATACAAACTTTTATTACAGAGCTGTTTAATGACTTTGCAATGGCACCAATCCTCAATGATCATATAGGATGGCTAATCATGTAGGTAATTGAAATTTGTATTTTGAATCAACTCCTATAAATTTGGAGGTTGTCAGAGTTAGAGTTAGTTTATAAATAACATGTATAAGGAGCTCAGAAGTACATATCCATCGGGATGACTTAGGACAGATCTAACATGAGTTCTTGGAGAATTACGCAATGGAATGGATTGAAAGATGGTATGACATCGCCTAAACACATGTATCTATTGCACATCATGTAAGTAATTAAAGGATTGTAATCCCACTGGATTTTCATTGAAAGCAAGATGTCATCCTCAAGGGTATCATGCAGGCAACATAAATTGCGAAGCATATTTGCAGTTAGGATCGATATCAATTATGTAGGTAGGTTATTCAAAACTCTTAATCCGATATTTTCATTCAAAGGAGGAGGTGGATCTTGATTCGGTTCATTAGTACTATCGTTCTTTGAAGCTCAACAATGATTGAACGTCTATTTCCAACAGGCGTATAAGTTCGAGCTTGAGCTCTAGTAGACCCGGCTTCGAGCGGGGTTGACGGCCCAGAGCCAACTTCAAATCTAGGTAGGTGATGAGTCATTCTAGATAGGAAAACTTGGTGTTCAACATGGTCGGGTGTGTTTTAATTTGGAATTCTATTTTACATTTAAATTTGTATGACCAACGTCCAGAATCTAATGGATGCCAGCATGTGCAGACCAATCAGATTCTGTACATCGACCAGGGAAAGTGAAAGTGTTAATCTATGTAGTGTGGTCCTGTATCCTGTACAACATGATCGGAGCATTATGTATACGTAGCTCGCACATGCTAGAAAAACACACCATGTCACACGATGGAACTATGCATCAGATCTTACTCGTTATCATCGAGCAAACAATAATGGAACCGATGTCCGTAGCAACACGGAATTATTTTTTTACAGGAACATAGAGAGTGTAATATTTATATATTATTTGGGATATAATCATTCAGACATTAAAAAACGTTCAATATGACCATTCTTTGGGAAGAGAACCATCATATTGATATTTAAATGGAGATATATGATTAATCAAGTATTGGTCAATGAATCATTTGTAAATCTGGGTTGACACATGCATCAAAAGTTTGTAATTCTCCCAAGATCCATACAATAATCTTTATGGTAAAAAACATCGAAATGAATTCAATCACTTATAAGTAATGAATTCAAAAAATATCAATGAAATTGACATGAAATGAAGTATTAAAATTAAGCAATCAACTTTCAAATATCAAATGGGCAAATGTAACGACCTGTCTTTTTTGGATGGTGTAAATTGACGATAAACCACACACGTTAGACTCAAACCATTCAAAAGGGTAGATTTTTATGTGGTAAAAAGATAAAGGAGAAAGAGGAAGAAAACAAATACAGAATCTAGCAGCGGAATGACAAAATATATTAATCAAATAAACAGTTCATGAAGTTGTTTACAAATAATATTTATTATTCTTTTATAATACAAATTATAGTTATATACAACAAAAATAAATAATAAAAAAATGCAGCGGAACAACATGATGTAGTGGAATAAATAAAATAAATATTAATAGTACAAAATCTTCGTCATCGTCCTCTTCAAAGCAGTCTTCGATAAACTGAAAAGTTTAGACTGATCCGAGCAAATTGAAAAGACGAAACACTAGAGTCATAGCTAAAAGATCTTACGTAAGTTAAATCAAAAGAAAATAAATATGAGTGTATCGGCGTTGGAGATATTTACGGGGTTTGACATCTTCCATCCAGTGTCAACGTTATTGTAATAATATAAGTGATGTTTGGGATTTATATCTTTAAAGGTTATGTTAAACTATCTAGATACATAGTATAATACACAATTATAATAGTGTCTACAGTAGAGTAAAGTATTAAAATAGCATTAAGGCGTTACCCATAACCCCCTTAACATATTCTTATATATTCTCATAGTCTATATAGTACCGCAATTTCTCCGTAAACTAGAGGGCTATCAGAGGGCACTCCATAGGTATGGTGCAAACCAAACTCATAGAAGGCATGATATGTCATGTGAACACGGCACTCGAGGCAATGCTAGGGTGGATATACCAATTATGGATCTTGACTGGTGGTAACGTGTAGCAGCTACTACTACCCTCCTCTGAACACACTCACATAATCAAAATCAAGGGTTGGCCATCAAATCATCAAAAAGTCATAATATTGTATCGGAGAAGCATGTCCGATAGGACAAATGACCTTACTTCTCCCAGCGTGGCTCCTGTTTTAGTCACATCTAAGCTGACTCATAGGAGTTAGGGTCACTTAAATACCTCATACAGAATCATTCGCCAAACTATCCTACTTCATTTTTGGAATCTCCACCTCGTGCAGAGTTGTTAAAATGGTTTTCGGCATTGGCAGAGAGTATGAAAATATCCTATCCCAATCTCTTTAACAACCAAACGCTTATTTCACACTAGATGGTTCCTATACATTTCAAAGTAAATTCACAATTGATATCAAAATGTCATATTCTCAAACCATATTACTTTCGAATCACATTCACTTTCAAAATCACATTCACTTCCAAAATCATATTCACTTAAAAAATCATATTTACTCAACTACGCCATTCACAAAAGGTATCAATCACAAATCCCTACTTAGGTGTTCTCATCATCAAGGATTTAAATATAAATACTTCAACTTTACATAGTCTGAAATTTTAGAAAATAGTTTAGGTAGTCATAAATAGTTTTAATAGTTTAAAAATAGTTTAAAATAGATTAATATAGTTTAAATAGTAGAAATATTTTAAAATAGATTCAAATTTGATTTAATTAGATTTTTAAAATGATTTACATAGATTTAAAATAGATTAGATAGATTTAAATTACCTTAAATAGATTTTAAATAGATTAAATAAATTTAATTAGTTTAAATAGATTTAAATTATATTAAATAGATTTAAAATATATTAAATAAATTTAAAATAGATTAAATAGATTTAAATTATATTAAATAGATTTAAAATAGATTAAATGAGTTTAATTAGTTTAAAATAGGCAAAATAGATTAAATTGGATTAAATAGATTATAATAGATTAAAATAAATTAAAATAGTCTTAAATTGATTAAAAGAGTTAATTTAGTTAAAATAGTTTAAATTTGTTTAAAATAGATTTTAAAGTTATATACAAACATTTTCAATAACTCAATTCCGATAAATTTATTTACATTGGACACTTCATCTTTGAAATTCCAATTTAAATCGTTTGAACGATTCATTAAATAAATTCCAATTTCAGCATTAACGCTTGGATTATCGAAAATAATTTAGTTTATATAAATCAACTTCTATTCAAAATGCTACTTAACCAAATTCAAAATTTAAAGAATTAAAAATCATTCAATTTAACCAATCCGGTGTTCGTACATAATTTTCTACTCTATGGTCAAGTGATATGGATAATTATCATTTAAATCCACCATTTAAAATTTTACGATTATATATCATATCCAACCGCAATCCTGACTTAAATAAAAATCCATAAGATCGCTCGAGTCCATCATTTCAACCCATAATGATTTTTTCCTAATCTATAGATCATTCAGGTATATAACAACCACGTATTTTCAACCATTCGCATCCATTATAAGTGTATAGGTAGACACTCATGCCGGAATTGGGTTGCTCAAAATACCACGTTGTAAATAAAAATTTGGCAAATCTCAGAATATACAGTAAATAAAAATCACAGATCACAGACACAGAGTATATAAAAATGCAGCGGAAGAAAAAGAGATACTAGTTCATGAAGCTACTATATAAAATATAAGATACATCAGAGTTAAATACGATACAACAGAAGAGTAACATGATACATCAGGTACAAATCAGATACATCACTGAACCACTGGATACTGAAACAAAATAGATGGCTGGATCTTCAAGGAAAGCTCCAACGCCGAAGGTGAATCTTGAATGCTAACTCAATCAATCTGACCCGAGCGTAAAGCAAAACACAAAACCCTCGAGTCAGGACATAAATACTTATAAGCTGTAAATCAACTCAAGTGAACAGTAACAAAATGCATCAGTAACTTAAAGGATGCTTGGGACCGCCCATCCTCTAAGGATCCGTTAAACTATTTACTATGTAGTAATATACGCTATATACGGTAGTGTCTAATCAGTAAAGTATAATCAAATAAAAAATAGCGTTAAGGGGATGGTGGACCTTAACGCGGTCGGATCTTTAAAACCAAAATCATAGTGGGCTCGATATAAGGATATGACACGGCACGCGAGGCAATGCCAGGGTGGATACACCGTTTGCACTCCTGGACCGGTGGTGACAGCAAGCCAGCAGCTTCCGTCTACCTCGAACAATACCCCCGAATCAAAGTGGCGCCACCGAATCGAATCACAACAGTAATAGAATGGTTTCCGATGGAGCATGCTCGATGAAAGGGTGCGACCCTTTGTGTAGCCCGGTATAGCTCCTGTTTTAGTCATATATGCCAACTCACGGGAGTTGAGTCCACGTAATATACCTCGAGAACGTCGCCACCATCCTACTTCATTCTGGAATCTCCACCGCGTACACAGTTGCTAAAGTGGTTTTCAGTATTGGCCGGCTATAAGACAATATTCGATCCCGGTCTCTTTAAAAACCAATCGTTATTATAACCCGTAGTTATAACTTTAAAAAATTATTTTATACTTCAAAATAAAATATCATTTCAACCCAAATCTTTATCAAAATAAAGATTAAATTATTTCCAAACCATTTCAATATATCATCATACCATATCTTTCGATTCAAATATTTATCAAAATAAATATCAAGTCATTTCTAACCATTTAAATATATTAAATTATCATATCCTTTCAAAAATTCCTTTCAAATCATTTTAATATCAAAATATCATAACATTTCAAAACTTCGTTCAAAATATCTTATCTTTCAGCACTTCCTTTCAAATTATTTTAATATCAAAATGTCATATCTTTCAAAACTCCATTTTCAAATCATTTTAATATATCAAAATATCATATCTTTTCAAAACCACATTTCAATGATTTAATATATCAAAATATCAAAACCACATTCATTTCAAATCATTATTCATTTTATTCAATTTAAAATACCATTTCAATTCACATTTCAAAACAGTTTATATTCAAAAAAAATCATTTTTAATCATTAAATGAAGTTATTATGTTCAATAATTAAATTATTAAATTTCCAAAATTTTCAACTTCCAAAGTTCATTTATTCACTTAAGTTTATCAAAATAGTGAAAATTCACTTTTCGTGGCATTTAGAAAACGCTACGGAAAGATACATTCAAAACAGTTCAATTTAACAAAAGACAACATTTTAAAATGTTGTAATAGGGTTTACTTAAATTTCAAATAAACTTAGTTAAATTAAAAAAATTATAGCACTACAAAATTTCTATAATAGTTTTTAATGCAATTTAGCTTTTTAGTTTATTATCATCAACTACATCATTTACAAATACTGTAATATCATTTACATTGTAATTAATAGCATTTCAAAAATGCAGTCAATTAACTTCAAATATTCAATATAATTTCTCAACCAATTATATTTTTATTTAAAACATTTTTAACTCATAAAATCATACATTTTCACATTTATAAACATCATTTAATTTTCCTCAAGTTCATGATTTTATAAAGTTAAATTTCCATTCAAAAATCAAGACTTAATAATGATTCACTTATTAAATTGCAATGTTCAATTTTAAATTCATTACATTAAATTTCAACTTAACACTTAAGTTCAAATTCTCAAATATAACTTAATTTTATTTTTATTTACTTAACTAAAAGTTCACTTTTAAGTCAATTTCATAAATTTCCAATTTTAGTTATATTCAAAATTTCAACTTAAAATATTCATTCATTTCACATTTCAACTTTGTTAAAAAATCATTAATATGATATAAAATCACTTTTAATTCATTTAAATTCAAATTATCATAAATTATCACAATTTCATATTCAATTTAATTTCCAATTATAATTAAATCAAATTTTTCAAAATAACTTACGTTCAAAATTTTCATTAATTCATTTCACTTACAATTGTTCAGAAAATCAATAATATTATACAAAAATCATTTTTTATAAAATCTCAAATCAAAATATTATATTAATTAAATTTCTAATATATTTTAAAAATTTTAGAAAAACATATTTTAACTACGGGCCTGTATAAAATTTTCTACGCTAGGTGAAGTGATACGGGTAATATATCATTTCAACCCGTAATTTACAAAGAAAAATCTAGGTTTTATCATTTCAAAACCGCAATCCCAAGTCAAAATGAAAAATTTATAACCATTCAGGCCTATCATTTCATCCCATGACATTTTTTTTCTAACAGGGAACTTGCAGTGTGATCATATGCAGAAATAATATAAACAAGGTCAATATCACAATATACAGTCATATATCAGATGTCAGGTGAAAATTAACAGTTTTAACATGGTAATAATATGGTAATAACATGGCATAGCATATCATATGATCATCATTAACTTGCATAAACATTTTTTATTACTAAACACTTGTCATCAATTCACTTTTCATAAGTATAAATGTCAGAGTGAGAAAGACTCACTTTTTCAAACTGAAGACCAAAACAACAAACACAAGAGCGGTTCCAAAAGTATGACAAGCACGATACAACACTACTTTTGATTTGAATGAATGGAGAGCCTTGATATTTGCCTTGTAAACAATAACCAAAACAAGACAATACACACATAAATATTCAACGCAAAACAATGTTGAAACAATGAAAATACGAAGCGACAAAGGAATAGATTACTTGACCTTGCTTTAACCATTCAAATGCTTGGCCTAGGAGGTTCTTGGGTTCAGCCATGATGATGATATAGCTCAGGTTTGGCACCATAACTCACGGCTAGAAGGAGTATGGAGTGGTAGGGTTATAACATGAAGCATACAATTGATCAAGGTAACATATATGAAGTTTTTGAGCACAACAAGGCTCGGCCTTGGGTCAAGTGGGTCTTGGACATACTTGTACAGGTTTGGATAGTAGATGGAGGGGTGTGGGGAGGTCTGGAAAAGGTGGTGGTGGCGGCCTATGGTGGTGGCCAAGGTGGTGGATGAAGATATGAAGTGATAGGGTGGCTATCATGAATGTTTCAAGGCTTTATGCATTGTTTTTGTGGAGTTTTGGTTCATGGAGTCTTGGCCATGTCAATTTCAGATCTGGACAGAGGCTAAAATGAAGTGTAGTGGTGGTAGCAAGGTGGTGGTCGTGGCTAGAGGTGGTGGCCATGGTGTAGTATGAAGGTGGTGAAGTAATAGTGGTGGCCAGTGCATTGTTTTGGACATTATTTGCAATTTTGTGGAGTTTTGTCACTAAGGGAGGTGTGGCCATGGATGGATCTGAAATGATGGCTGGAGATGATGCCAAGGAAGAGTGGTAGGGGATGGTGGAGAGTATGGTGGTGATGGTGGGTGGTAGAGGCCAATCCAGAAAGCATAGAAAACTAGGCAAAATACATAGAAAATGAGAAGAAAAAGGTAGAAAAAAGATGTAGCCATTACCAGATTTTTTCTCAAGATGGAGGCCATGATTTTTAGGGTTTTGGAGCTTGAAAATTCGTGAATAATATGAGGGAGTCGGCTGCAAAGGATGAGGAAAGGAATGGCTAAGATAAATTGATGTATTAATTGTAAAAAGAAACGGATAAAACGCCTTTACGTTTCAGGCTTTTAAGATCTCTTAACTTTCTAAACCTTTTGCATTTCCTTTTCTTTTTAATTTTATAAAAACAAAATAAACTCATAAATGTTATTTAAAACCGAAACTAAATAAGAATAAAATAAAATAAATAATTTATTTTAAGTAAAATAGAAAAAGGAAATAAGAAATTGCTTAAAAATAGCAACCCTGACATAAAAATTAAAAGAAAATCTCCATGACTTTGGAAAATTTATTACTTCACAAAAAAAATATTTTAACACAAAATTTGAATTAACAATGGTTTTAAAACATTTTCAAGGTAAAATAATAATTTAATTTTTATTAAATAGAAAGTTAAATAAAGAAAAATGCAGTAAATACCAACCAGGCTTTATAAATTGAAATAAATTCAAATAAACTTTAGAAAAATTATATTATCATTTTAAAAATACTTAAAAGTAAAAATATACATAATGTAACATATTTTCACATATTAAAATAAAATATAACAAAGAAGAAGTAATTTATACAATTTAAAATAGTCATTGTAAATAACCCTATATACGCACAATATTGTAAAGGGTATAACTTTCACAATTTACATCCGATTTCAACGAAACGAAAAGTGGTGTTCTTAGAATTTTATGTACTTTCATAATAAAAGAAAAAATTAAAATTTTAAACTTTTAAAATTTTAAATTGAAAGTCACAGTTTGACTATTTTGACCAAAATCAGCATTTCAGGCAAATATTCAACTTACACAAGTTTGGAATTATAACTCATATAAAAATCAAGATTATATTTAAATAATAAATTTAATCATTTCAAATAAGTAAAATAAGTTTTTAAATCAAAATCTTACATTAAAAATAATTAAAATATACAATAAAATAATTACAAAATACAGGGTTGTTACACTCTCCCCACTCAAAACTTTTCGTCCCCGAAAAGGAATGAGGTATAGAAGGGCACAGAAAAGATAGAGTGAAATAGGATTAAGATAAGATGATAAGAAGATTGAAGTTATACCTGAAAACTGTTGTTATAGGTAAGTTTTACAAGGTGGAGGTGATCTTTCCAAGATCCTCCAGAATCAAGAACACAAGCACGAAAAAGGTGGATTCAAAATGATTACCAAAGGTCTATCAAAGATTATAGAAAGATTTCTAAACAGAAAGATTATAGAAAGATGCCTATACAGGTCTATAGCAAGATAAGGATAATAAGGACAACCAAAAGATAGTTTGAAAACAAAATAAGGAAATGAATTTGAAAGCATGGAAATTTCAACTTAAACAGAGAATAAATCTTTACACAAGTTAAATAAATCTTAACTATCTCAAATTTCATTATCTTATTATCCAATCATCTAAAATTAACCATTTTTAAAACCATGGGTTTGAAAATAATCATTTATTACACTCACAATGTACTTAATAAATTTTATTCTTCTTTATTCCTAATCAAAATTAAATTTATTCCTCCCAATATATTTATCACTCATGTTAAATATATTTACACTTTTTTTATATAACTACTTTCTTTTATTCTTAGTTCTTTTAACATCATTTTATTGTAAGTCATTCAATTACCCTTTATTATATTTACCTCTGTTAATCATTTTATAATTAAAATTTAAGTGTATAACATTTATTATAACTACTCAAATTTTATTTATAAAATCTTTTTATATCGTATATTATCCAATTACATTTTTAACTTCTGAAATTTTGGTAAGTTATATTTGAATGCAATTGTATTATACAAATAAAATTTCCAATTCAATCATTTATTCAATTTTTTTTATTTTCTTTTTATAATTGAAATTATTCTTTAAAAATAGAATTTAAGAATTAAATTTTCGATTTCTTCAGACCATTTAGCGATAAGAAATAATATATATACATATATAATATGTCAAATCAAATTTCAATAATATATATATATATATATTATAAATCAAGTCATATTTTGGAAATTCAAATCAATTTAATTTCCCAAAACAAAGCTGTAGCAAGACTACAGAACAGTCTCTTAACTTCGAAACTCGAAAATGAACGTCGATGATGTCGCGATCATCACCGAAGTTATTTTCCAGCGACAAAGAGAAGAGCACAAATTTTAAACCTTTAAAATTCTTTGAAAAAAATTCTATTCAAAACACTTTAAATAATATAACCCTTTAAAACTTTAAACCAAAGTTCAAAATAATCGGAATTTAAATCCTCAAATTCTTGTTTTAAATTCATTTCAGTTCCCAAATAAATTTATAAACAAATATTTATAGATCTATTTGTAGAACAATAAATGATAAATCAAGTATTATCATTTCAAATTATCAATTTAAATCATTTCATTAAGTTCCATAAATATACTTATATATCAAAATTTATTTCATTAACCAAATTTTTTTTTTAAAATATATTGTGTCTGTTTGTTCTGTCAAAGTGTTTTGGAAATCTTATCGATAGTGCTGATCAGACGTATCGATCAGAAACCCAACTCAACATCAACAACTCAAACAACACAATATATAAAAAAATTTAATTTTAAATACTACTTTACAAATACACTATGCATGAATAGATTTTCAAAGAAGGATAGAGATTCAAATTTTTTTGATAACACAAATCAAAGGAGATTATGATTTAAAAATAAGTTGGAAACAAGGATGACATGATTAAATAACAGAATAGGAAGATGGATAAGCTTATATAAATCACGGGCAACCTTAACCGGGTCAACCGTGACATAAAGAAAAAGATCAATGTTGATTTTTCTAGGGTAAGTCTACATTCGATCTCAAGAGTTAGAGTTTGAAATAACAAAAGATATTAGCATCTAAACCAAGGATAGATAAGAATCTCTGGTGAATCGATGCTAACTACAAAGGAGTTTTTCCCCTTTTTCAATTAAATTTGAAATTGGCGTGACCGCCGACTCACTAGAAATATTATTCGAAGCGGAGTTATGGGTTACTCCAGAATAAAAATAGGATGAATAGTAAGGGATACGAATGGATTTTGGAACCGTAGGGAATGTTCCAAAATTCAAAGGAATCGAGTCAAAAGGGAGAGATTCAAACTCGAATGAAAGTGATTCTGTAAATACATTCACTCCATATGCTGAGTTTTGCCTAGAGCTACCAAAGCTCTGATACCAACTATAACAACCAGGTATTTTCAACCATTCGCATCCATTATAAGTGTATAGGTAGACACTCATGCCGGAATTGGGTTGCTAAAAATACCGCGTTGTAAATAAAAATTTGGCAAATATCAGAATATACAGTAAATAAAAATCACAGATCACAGACACAGAGTATATAAAAATACAGCGGAAGAAAAAGAGATAGTAGTTCATGAAGCTACTATATAAAATATAAGATACATCAGAGTTAAATAAGATACAACAGAAGAGTAACATGATACATCAGGTACAAATCAGATACATCAATGAACCACTGGATACTGGAACAAAATAGATGGCTGGATCTTCAAGGAAAGCTCCAACGCCGAAGATGAATCTTAAATGCTAACTCAATCAATCTGACCCGAGCGTAAAGCAAAACACAAAACCCTCGAGTCAGGACATAAATACTTATAAGCTGTAAATCAACTCAAGTGAACAGTAACAAAATGCATCAGTAACTTAAAGGATGTTTGGGACCGCCCATCCTCTAAGGATCCGTTAAACTATTTACTATGTAGTAATATACGCTATATACGGTAGTATCTAATCAGTAAAGTATAATCATATAGAAAATAGCGTTAAGGGGATGGTGAACCTTAACGCGGTCGGATCTTTAAAACCAAAATCGTAGTGGGCTCGATATAAGGATATGACACGGCACGCGAGGGAATGCCAGGGTGGATACACCGTTTGCACTCCTGGACCGGTGGTGACGGCAAGCCAGCAGCTTCCGCCCACCTCGAACAATACCCCCGAATCAAAGTGGCGCCACCGAATCGAATCACAACAATAATAGAATGGTTTCCGATGGAGCATGCTCGATGAAAGGGTGCGACCCTTTGTGTAGCCCGGTATAGCTCTTGTTTTAGTCAAATATGCCAACTCACGGGAGTTGGGTCCACGTAATATACCTCGAGAACGTCGCCACCATCCTACTTCATTCTGGAATCTCCAACGCGTACACAGTTGCTAAAGCGGTTTTCTGTATTGGCCGGCTATAAGACAATATCTGATCCCGGTCTCTTTAACAACCAATCGTTATTATAACCCGTAGTTATAACTTTAAAAAATTATTTTATACTTCAAAATAAAATATCATTTCAACCCAAATCTTTATCAAAATAAAGATTAAATTATTTCCATACCATTTCAATATATCATCATACCATATCTTTCGATTCAAATATTTATCAAAATAAATATCAAGTCATTTCTAACCATTTAAATATATTACATTATCATATCCTTTCAAAAATTCCTTTCAAATCATTTTAATATCAAAATATCATAACGTTTCAAAACTTCGTTCAAAATATCTTATCTTTCAGCATTTCCTTTCAAATTATTTTAATATCAAAATGTCATATCTTTCAAAACTCCATTTTCAAATCATTTTAGTATATCAAAATATCATATCTTTTCAAAACCACATTTCAATCATTTAATATATCAAAATATCAAAACCACATTCATTTCAAATCATTATTCATTTTATTCAATTTAAAATACCATTTCAATTCACATTTCAAAACAGTTTATATTCAAAAAAAATCATTTTTAATCATTAAATGAAGTTATTATGTTCAATAATTAAATTATTAAATTTCCAAAATTTTCAACTTCCAAAGTTCATTTATTCACTTAAGTTTATCAAAATAGTGAAAATTCACTTTTCGTGGCATTTAGAAAACGCTACGGAAAGATACATTCAAAACAGTTCAATTTAACAAAAGACAACATTTTAAAATATTGTAATAGGGTTTACTTAAATTTCAAATAAACTTAGTTAAATTAAAAAAATTATAGCACTTACAAAATTTCTATAATAATTTTTAATGCAATTTAGCTTTTTAGTTCATTATCATCAACTACATCATTTACAAATACAGTAATATCATTTACATTGTAATTAATAGCATTTCAAAAATGCAGTCAATTAACTTCAAATATTCAATATAATTTCTCAACCAATTATATTTTTATCTAAAACATTTTTAACTCATAAAATCATACATTTTCACATTTATAAACATCATTTAATTTTCCTCAAGTTCATGATTTTACAAAGTTAAATTTCCATTCAAAAATCAAGATTTAATAATGATTCACTTATTAAATTGCAATGTTCAATTTTAAATTCATTACATTAAATTTCAACTTAACACTTAAGTTCAAATTCTCAAATATAACTTAATTTTGTTTTTATTTACTTAACTAAAAGTTCACTTTTAAGTCAATTTCATAAATTTCCAATTTTAGTTATATTCAAAATTTCAACTTAAAATATTCATTCATTTCACATTTCAACTTTGTTAAAAAATCATTAATATGATATAAAATCACTTTTAATTCATTTAAATTCAAATTATCATAAATTTATCACAATTTCATATTCAATTTAATTTCCAATTATAATTAAATCAAATTTTCCAAAATAACTTATGTTCAAAATTTTCATTAATTCATTTCACTTACAATTGTTCAGAAAATCAATAATATTTTACAAAAATCATTTTTTATTAAATCTCAAATCAAAATATTATATTAATTAAATTTCTAAAATATTTTAAAAATTTTAGAAAAACATATTTTAACTACGGGCCTGTATAAAATTTTCTACGCTAGGTAAAGTGATACGGGTAATATATCATTTCAACCCGTAATTTACAAAGAAAAATCTGGGTTTTATCATTTCAAACCCGCAATCCCAAGTCAAAATGAAAAATTTAAAACCATTCAGGCCTATCATTTCAGCCCATAACACTTTTTTTTTCTAACAGGGAACTTGCAGTGTGATCATATGCAGAAATAATATAAACAAGGTCAATATCACAATATACAGTCATATATCAGATGTCAGGTGAAAATTCACAGTTTTAACATGGTAATAATATGGTAATAACATGGCATAGCATATCATATGATCATTATTGACTTGCATAAACATTTTTTATTACTAAACACTTGTCATCAATTCACTTTTCATAAGTATAAATGTCAGAGTGAGAAATACTCACTTTTTCAAGCTGAAGACCAAAACAACAAACACAAGAGCGGTTCCAAAAGTATGACAAGCACGATACAGCATGACTTTTGATTTGAATGAATAGAGAGCCTTGATATTTGCCTTGTAAACAATAACCAAAACAAGACAATACACACATAAATATTCAACGCAAAACAATGTTGAAACAATGAAAATACGAAGCAACAAAGGAATAGATTACTTGACCTTGCTTTAACCATTCAAATGCTTGGCCTAGGAGGTTCTTGGGTTCAGCCATGATGATGATATAGCTCAGGTTTGGCACCATAACTCACGGCTAGAAGGAGTATGGAGTGGTAGGGTTATAACATGAAGCATACAATTGATCAAGGCAACATATATGAAGTTTTTGAGCACAACAAGGCTCGGCCTTGGGTCAAGTGGGGCTTGTCCATACTTGTACAGGTTTGGACAATAGATGGAGGGGTGTGGGGAGGTCTGGAAAAGGTGGTGGTGGCGGCCTATGGTGGTGGCCAAGGTGGTGGATGAAGATATGAAGTGATAGGGTGGCTATCATGAATGTTTCAAGGCTTTATGCATTGTTTTTGTGGAGTTTTGGTTCATGGAGTCTTGGCCATGTCAATTTCAGATCTGGACAGAGGCTAAAATGAAGTGTAGTGGTGGTAGCATGGTGGTGGTCGTGGCTAGAGGTGGTGGCCATGGTGAAGTATGAAGCTGGTGAAGTAATAGTGGTGGCCAGTGCATTGTTTTGGACATTATTTGCAATTTTGTGGAGTTTTGTCACCAAGGGAGGTGTGGCCATGGATGGAACTGAAATGTTGGCTGGAGATGATGCCAAGAAAGAGTGGTAGGGGATGGTGGAGAGTATGGTGGTGATGGTGGGTGGTAGAGGCCAATCCAGAAAGCATAGAAAACTAGGCAAAATACATAGAAAATGAGAAGAAAAAGGTAGAAAAAAGATGTAGCCATTACCATATTTTTTCTCAAGATGGAGGCCATGATTTTTAGGGTTTTGGAGCTTGAAAATTCGTGAATAATATGAGGGAGTCGGCTGCAAAGGATGAGGAAAGGAATGGCTACGATAAATTGATGTATTAATTGTAAAAAGAAACGGATAAAACGCCTTTACGTTTCAGGCTTTTAAGATCTCTTAACTTTCTAAACCTTTTGCATTTCCTTTTCTTTTTAATTTTATAAAAACAAAATAAACTCATAAATGTTATTTAAAACCGAAACTAAATAAGAATAAAATAAAATAAATAATTTATTTTAAGTAAAATAGAAAAAGGAAATAAGAAATTGCTTAAAAATAGCAACCCTGACATAAAAATTAAAAGAAAATCTCCATGACTTTGGAAAATTTATTACTTCACAAAAAAAATATTTTAACACAAAATTTGAATTAACAATGGTTTTAAAACATTTTCAAGGTAAAATAATAATTTAATTTTTATTAAATAGAAAGTTAAATAAAGAAAAATGCAGTAAATACCAACCAGGCTTTATAAATTGAAATAAATTCAAATAAACTTTAGAAAAATTATATTATCATTTTAAAAATACTTAAAAGTCAAAATATACATAATATAACATATTATCACATATTAAAATAAAATATAACAAAGAAGAAGTAATTTATACAATTTAAAATAGTCATTGTAAATAACCCTATATACGCACAATATTGTAAAGGGTATAACTTTCACAATTTGCATCCGATTTCAACGAAACGAAAAGTGGTATTCTTAGAATTTTATGTACTTTCATAATAAAAGAAAAAATTAAAATTTTAAACTTTTAAAATTTTAAGTTGAAAGTCACAGTTTGACTATTTTGACCAAAATCAGCATTTCAGGCAAATATTCAACTTACACATGTTTGGAATTATAACTCATATAAAAATCAAGATTATATTTAAATAATAAATTTAATCATTTCAAATAAGTAAAATAAGTTTTTAAATCAAAATCTTACATTAAAAATAATTAAAATATACAATAAAATAATTACAAAATACAGGGTTGTTACAGGGTATGTATCATTTCAACGCATAGGGAACTTGTAGTGTTATAACGATATAAAAATTCAACATCCAGTCATCCAATACGAATAATCAAATATCTATCACAGTCATCATGCAAATCAACCAATAAACATTAATGGGCAACTGATTATGATTAACAGGTTTTAAATTGACAAACAAATTCAATATTAAATTTAACTATGATTAAATGCAATAAAAGTCAAATTTAACTAGAATGGAAATCTAAATATACCAAACATCAATCAGTTAATTTATAATTACATCGTAATTTTAATTTAACTAACATAAGATAATTTAATAGTTGTGAGTGGGTTAAAACGCTCACCTTTGATTCCAAATCGAGTTGAAATCCAAAATAAGGCCCAAAATTCAACAGTCTCGGAATCCATCCAAAATAGTTCCATAATGTTTGGATTTCAATATGATTCCAGTGGAGAAAACTAGGCATAAATCCGAGTTCGCATGCAAAAGATATTAACACTAGAACGTTCTACAAATTAAATGGAGATTAAATTAAAAAATCAAGGCACTCACAACCACCTGACACGTCATCACATCAAGAGGAACGTAAACCTAGGCCCTTCTCCTCGTTCGAACCCAGAAAAAGCCACCGCTCTGATTACCTTTAACCAAAAATTGCTCCTCCCATGTTGGCCTTCATCCAGATCTATGCACGCCACCATGACCACCTCTGCAGGCCGCATGCCCACAACCCACGCTGTGAATTCCTGTCGCCACATGCTCAACTGCCTTTGCCAAGGACCAAAGGCACATCGTGGCGAATTCCTTGACCTTTGGTACGAACGAACACCATGGACGAGGCATGCTCGTCGTCCTCTTCCCAAACCCGCTTCCCGATCATCGATCAGACGATGATCCACCGTTGCATTATCAAAACCCTAAAATGGACGGCCGAGGTGGATTCGTGAATTCTGGAAAAACGGTGATTAGAATTGAAAAATGAATTGCACCAATGGTTTACACTCATCGAGAGCTTCCAGTTGATATATAATCCGATATGGTTTGGAGGAGTTTGATTTGGAAATCAATTTGGAGATTGAATTGTAGCATTTGGATTTGAAATTTTTTCTGCCATTGAAGAAGAAACGGACAGTAATTGATGTACATATAGGAATAAGAAATAGAATGGCTGCCAAGGTTAGAACAGAAGAACTTATGAAAACAGGGCCCAATAAGAAAATAAACTCAATCGAATTGGTTTGAATGACAATAACAACCAGAAAAGCCCGTTTTGCCTCCGAATCGAAAATGGGTCATGCCATATGTCAAAATAGTTCGATATTTTTAGACTCAATGGAATGGGTTACAAGTCCAATTCCATCGTATAAAGAAGTTAGCTTTTAAAATTAGTTCATTTCGGTTGAATTCAATTAAATTGATTTCTACGCGTTTTGAGTCCGTACGATTGAATAGCAAGTCCGACCACTGCGAAGCTTGAAATCCTACAGTAATTCACTACTACAGATCCGATGAAACTGGTTTCATCGAAATGGTTGTTTTCACATTAATTAAATAAATTAATATTAAATTAATTAAATCACCTTTTTAATTCCAATTTTATAACTAACAAATTTTATCATTTTTGATTACTTAGACATTTACAATAATTTAGAACAAATTCTCATGTCAATTCAATGTCAATTATTCTACTAATTACAGTGTTTAATTCCAATTGAAAAAATACAATGATTATTATTTAAATTCCAATAAATCCATTTATTAGCCTTTCCATCTTATTATTTAATCACTTGGCATCTCATGATTGTAATTAATATTTGTTTATATCTTATTACACTAACATTTTACCATTATCATCATAGTTTTCATTAACATGTTATTTAGTTACATTTTTTTACGATAGTCCATTTATTATAATTTAAATTCCAATAAATTGATCAAACTTCATTTCAATTCTTTTAATTAAATCAATTACTACCTTCTGAATGTAATTAACATTCCTATACACTTATTACATTCATATTTCATCTTAACTCGTATTAACGTAACATTTTACTTCATTTAAATATAATTGATTAAATAAATTGGTAGCAAATAACAATTGTCACCATTTCTGTATTTAATCACATTCTATGTTTGTTATCTACATACAAATGTTATGATTACTACCACAACACTAATTTTACCCAATTTCAATTTATTACTTATTATTTCACTAATTAATACAACATCTAATTTATTTTCTTATTTTCAATCAATGACCAATTATAACATTTCAATCATTTTAGAATATTTTGGTATTACATTAAGATAGTTATCAATTGTTTACATTACATTATTAAATTTCATTCTAGTTATTCTTTCATTATCAAATTTATATTTATTTTATTTCTTTCAACATTAAACCTCAAAACCTTATTAAATTAACTATTTTTAATTATCAAAAATTATGAGTCGTTATACTCTTCCCCACTCAAAATTTTTCTTCCTCAAAAAGGAAAAAGAAAAAAGAAGGAATTAATATATTTTATTCAAAATATTCAGTTTATAAATACTATTTGCAAAAGTAAATAATTTAAATAAAAGATATCAATTTATAAACCACTAAATTACATAATTAAATAAGTTAAACAAATTATATCAATTTGTAACAATTAAATCCTTTTATACCCAAGTTAATAAAAGTTTGGATGACATTTCACAAAAAATTTCTAAGTCTAAAATTTATGGAAAATTTCGAAAGAGTCTCCTTTGTACGAAGAGGTCTGGGAGAATAGTAATATCCGTAATAACAATATATATCATATTTTTTTAAATAATGTATCCCAAACCGCGGGAAAAACCATATAATATCACTTGAAAACCGTAATCCGAAAATGTACCTATTTTGTCGGGCAAACAACGCTTAATTTATGAAACCAAAAGCAGTAGAAATTGCTTCCACAACATGCATTTCACATATACAATCCAAAGTAGTTAATAATTATATAAAAGAGAATATTTATGTTTTCTCTATTAGTCATAGTCATATCAACACAACATACAATAGTCAAAAGCAATAAAACCATACAATCATCACATGGAATGAAACATTCAACCATCCATCCATAGCAATCAAAATAAAGGGTTTGTTTGGGTTCAGAAACTTTTAATCGTATAAAATGATAAATAAACTACTAAGTATACTGTACACTCAAGTATTAGATAAAACTCAATAGATCATTATACATCCTACACAATAGAAGCATCTTTCTCAACCAATCCATAAGTCAAACAAACAATAATTTCAAAAAATATTTAAGTTTTATTCTTATTACTCTTTCTTGTTCATATTATTCACTATTCATTTACATTTATTCATACAATGCTTATTTAATTTATTTACATCTATCACTTACAAAATTCATTTTCCGTTCATTTAGGATATTGTTATTGACTAGAGCATTATAGTGAAATAACACCTGAGTCTGTCTGGAAAACCAGCGTGAGAAAACACATTCAATTGGATTATTAAAGTTTTCAAAATCCTTTTGAAATCAAAGGTATCTCGTAAGACCATGTCACAAATAAACATGCCGAGTTTTTACCTTACGATAACCAAAACATTTCTTATAAAATCCTCTGATATTATAGCAGTGTCCGTACAAAAATACTTACTCAAATGGCCGAAATTATTACATTCATTAAATTCCAGCATAATAGGTATACAAACAAGTCCGAAGGCACTTATTGGAGATTGGGTTTCCATCAATGGAAGGGCTACTGGGGCACCGCCCATCATAGTATGTGGTCTAGATCACCGTACCGAGGATCCACCGTGATCCCCTGCTACACAAGACCGGAGCTACCCCTTACTTAATAATTGGAATAATATCACCCCGCGGTTGGGATCAGCAACCGCCCACATAGCCAAATAAAAAGGGACATCTAGACAGGGATGACCTTACCCTAATTGGTTGCTAACTACTTAGCCTTGCTGCACCTCCGTTATTTTAGCCATTCCCGGTTGATGAGGCTCGAGGCTATGTGTTACCTTTTTATAACACATCTCACTTAGAACGCTCATCGTCCTCCTAACGATGTTCTGATAACGTTCATCCATACAAGTCCGTTCTGGGTCCGAACGGAACCGAAGGCCCTATTCCTACTACATCCTTTTTGGAATCACCCTCAGGATTAGTAGTGATTATCCCTTGCACTTCCTCCTCTATCTTTGACTCCAAGCTCTTGTCTTCCTCACGAATATGTTCAAACCGGATCGAAGTGGTTTTCGAGAAATTAATCCCAATCCCGGTCTCTTCGAAACAATCAGCGCATTGGCCAATAACAATAATCTATTACTTAACTATCAAACAACATCCACAAACAATCATCAGGCCTTAATAATTTTCCCAAATTATTTATTTCGAAATATCTTCGCAAGATATATATTCCACACTTCAATCCTTTGAAAATAGTTTTCAAATCACTTTTCTCTCGTGGAATAAATTTCCACCCAATTGTTTTATTTCCGCTGAAAATCACCAAATCTTAATAATTTAGGTTTTAAATAATTTAAATCACTTAATCCAAAAATATATACTTTAGAACACTTAAAATAAAACTACTTAAAACACTTAATTTATTATACTAGTTATGAAAATTTATAATAATTTCTCATGTATAACTTAAGCCAAAACTAAATTTAGAATAAAAGTTATTCTACAAGGTATAAATATTAAATAATTATCTTTTAAATCATAATACTAGTTAAACCGTAAATTTATAATAATCATTTATATATCCTTCTCGATTTATTCCAGTTTAATTTACGTCCAAAAACCGTAAATTTCTTTTCCACACTTTAAATAAAACCACTTTTTATTTTTAAAACACATCCCCCTTTCTTATAAATTCCCATCCTGAATTTATAATTCCAAATTATCCTTTGATAAATATTTCACTTAATTTATAAACCCCATTTATAATTTCCATAATCTCATTCTCCTTTAATCCCAGTTTCAAGCACTTAATCAATTTTCAAATCGATTTTGAAAACTAACTCCATTTTTCCTTCACTTACACAAATTTATTTTAAAACCCATTAGTTCCATATTTACTTCTATATTTATGATTTAAAATCTTATTTTAGACTGAAATATCCACTTCCCAACAACTATTCAACCAAGCCATAAAATTCAATAATTTCAGTTCCCTACAAAATCAATCACATATAATCAATCAGTCATATCACAGATTATGAAAACAAGTTTCAATGATTTGAGGAATTCAGTTGGATACCTCCAACCTGTTTTCTTGCATCCATAGATATTAGCACAGTTTAAAATACCAATCCCATTTCGAGGGGGATATCATGGTATAAAGGGTCATCCACTATTGTGCGGGGTGCATAGGGTCTCATCCGCTATATAATGCGGGAAATCAATCACTCCAATATATATACTATATATAACATATCATATCCAAGCTGATAATAAATTATCAATTCAAGCAAACAACCAATAATTTAAATTTAATTATTTAAATTTAAAAGGTAATCCAAATGAGTGAGATTAACTCACATTTGATTTGTTTTGCAATCCACTCCAATCTTGACTACTTTCACGGTTTTCGACCTTGAATAAACAATTTATATGATTATTGTGATGGCCCGGAAAATTTTGACATTTGAAATTTAAAATACTTGATTGATTTTTAATATTTATAGGTTGATTTAACTTTAATTTCAAACATTATTATGAATTTGGCAATTAAATGATTAAACTTAATTTATTAATAATGGGTAAAAATTTGTATCTTCGGTTTTATGCTTATTAAAATTATTTTCAAGGCTTTGAAAATTTATATTGACGATACTCAAGATAATGGAAGCTTCGGAATTGAATTTGAAAATGTATTGATTAGTTTTTAATTTATATCGTTTAAAATCGATATTTGAAAATTGCCTTCCGAGGCATAGTCTTGGATGTGACGCCCCACCTCTATACCCATGCTTGCCAAGGACACTACACAGTAATGCCGTCAACTAGCGCGGAGAATAAGGCTGTTGAGGAGCGACCATCCGTGTAATTGCTTTGTGTGAGTACCGATATGCCAGATAAAAATATAATTTGCATTTCAAGAAGGAACCTGACATACCGATGCAAACTCAAAGCTACTACACGGTGGCTATAATATCTTCGAAAACAAATATAGATATATCATAACACAAATCAGTCATAGAAGTTCATATCACAAAGGCGGAAATAGATATAAATATAACACATAGAAGTGTATATCAGAGTAGTGGTCAAACAAGATCCACAACATCACAAAAGAATATATAAAGTGCACGACAAAAGAATAAGGATACATCAATGAGTCACTATCTCAAATGTATACAAAATAAAAACCACTAATCTAAAGTAGTTAGTCAAAAAAATCAGGCGTTGGTCCCTGATAAGAAGTCAAGTAGAAGCACCTGTAACATCTCAGTCTGACCTGATTATTATTTAATAAGAAAATAATAAACGGATCGGTTTAAGTATAAATATCAGATGAAAAGATATAGAATAAGAGATATGACAAAAACATATGATAACCATAAAGCCGTACTGTAATAAGTACGTAATTGAAAATCAACAAGAGATTAATCAATATCACACGAATCTTCTCAAAGATCAAAAGAATGTCATACTCTTTATTTTTATTCACCAAACCATAAATATTGGCAATAACATCAATGCCAATCACAAAAGTTAATGACACACAAATTCACCAGTGCACAAATATTGATAAAACTTATCAATGTAAAGCACGAAAATTGGTGAAAAGACGAATTCTAGAAATCATCAATGGAAATCCAGAAATCACGAAAAGAGGGAGGCCTATCACAAAACGGAAGCATGATAACTCACCAACGCGTGTATCACAATTAATTCAGAACATCGATGCAGTACAAACGGTACATCAGATGAATCGAAAAACCGAGACATCGATGTAGTACAAACGATACATCCGATGAATCGAAACACAAAACAATACAGAACATCGACGCGGTACAAACGATACATCAGATGAATCGAAAAGCCGAGACATCGATGTAGTACAAACGGTACATCAGATGAATCGAAAAGCCGAGACATCGATGTAGTACAAACAGTACATCAGATGAATCGAAACACAAAACAATTCAGAACATCGACGATGTACAAACGGTACATCAAATGAATAGAAAAGCCGAGACATCGATGTAATACAAATGGTACAATAGATGAATCGAAAAGCCGAGACATCGATGTAGTTCAAACGGTACACAAAATGAATCGAAACACAAAACAATTCAGAACATCGACGCAATACAAACGGTACATCAGATGAATCGAAAAGCCGAAACATCGATGTAGTACAAACGGTAAATCAGATGAATCGAAAAGCCGAGACATCGATGTAGTACAAACGGTACATCAGATGAATCGAAACACAAAAAAATTCAGAACATCGACGCAGTACAAACGGTCATCAGATGAATCGAAAAGCCGAGACATCGATGTTGTACAAACGGTACGTCAGATGAATTGAAAAGCCGAGACATCGATGTAGTACAAACGGTACATCAGATGAATCACCATAATTTCACGTTGAAAGACGTGAATTAAATCCAAAGAAATCGATTCCAAATCCATCAAAAATGGATATACCCAAAAATTCCATAATAGAAGTCATCAAGGTCGATAATAAATGATAACAACAAATCGAAAAACCACGAGTCGATAGAAATTGGAAATTAACACAAAATAGGCTAAATAGGCAAATAGGAGCAGGTCAGTCGACTGGCTCAATGAGTTCAGTCGACTAACTACAGGAAACCGAGCCCCCAAGCCTCCACAGACAGCCTTCGAAATGCTTATTAGCTAGAGCCAGTCGACTGACTGCAAAGGTCGATCGAATGACTGGTGCTTAGGCAATTTTCTAGCCTATATAATTGATGTGCAATCACATCCAATTCGCGACCGAACGAGCAATGGCGCTAGGGATTTATGCCAATCGGCCAACCGGCCCTATAGGCTCTTTGATGCATCACCACAAAACATGATCAAACATCCATAAAAGGATTTTCATAGTTTTTGCTTTCAAAACACCAAAAGTTGGAACATATATACCAATTCAATCCAAACCAAAAGCAAATGCACATGAATAAGTGTTAGGAATTCATACCCAACATCAAAGAGGGTTATAGACATAGATGTGAGATAAAAATCTCACCTTTAAACCCAAAACTATGAAGAAGAAGCTATAGAGCAATGGCAAGGACAAACACTCTTCAATTCCAACCCAAAGAGCTTGAATCTAAGCTTAAAAGAGAAACATTTCCTAAATTAGTTTTAGGAATTTCTGAAATTGGTAAGAGAATGAGTTAGAGAAGAAGACGAGGAGGCTTACCAAAGCTTCTTCTACAAATTTGGAGCTAGAACTTGATTTGCAAATGGAAACTACGGCTTGGAGTTTTAATTTCCCATTCCTCTCTCCGTTGTTGCTAAAGCTTGAGTATTAGGAAATAGAAATGAAGTAATGAAGAGAAGAGGGGTGATGCTTGGGTCTAATGAGTTGAAACAAAAAACCAAAGCCCTAAGTGAAAAAGTAGCAAAATTCCACTAACTCCAAACATATCAAAGTTTATACTCAAAAAGGCTGCAAACGTCATTTTGAACTCAATGAGGGTGATCTTGAGTCCTAATTCGACTGTTTGCAAAAAGTAGCTTTTGGGACTAAAATCCAACTAATGGTGCTATATCTAAATATACAATCGTAAAATATGCGGGTTGTTACAGACTCCCCTCCTTAAGGAAATTGCATCCTCATAATATTTAAGAAGAAAATTAAGATGTGACAACCATAAAAGCATATCAAAACAAAAGAAATTTGAAATGAAAAGTTCACCTCAAAGAGCACGAGAAAGTAAGTCCGGATGTGTTCGCTCGATGAATTCTTTAGATTCCCAAGAACAATCCTTAGGATTTGAGGACCATTGAACTTTCACAAGCGGAACATTTTTATTTCGAAGGCGTTTGACCTCCGAAGCAATGATACGAATAGGATGTGGCTCATAAGTCAAATTAGGTGAAACTTTAATTTCTTCCACAACACCGGGCTCAAGAATAGAATCGGAATCTCGAAGGCATTTTCGTAATTGAGAAACGTGAAACACGTCATGAATAGCAGAAAAATCGAGTCAGTTCAATGACGTAATTCAATAATGGTACGCCCGAGGAACTAGAAACTCGAATAATTTGGAACCACGGCGTAGTACAATAACGGCACGCCAGATGAACCAAAGTTCAAGTAGTTCGAAACACTGACGCAGTACAATGGTACGTCAAATGAATCGACCAGATGGGACATCGATGTAGTACAATAACGGTACATCCGATGAACCGAAACTCAAACTATTCAGAACATCGACGCAGTACAATCGGTACGTCAAATGAACTGACATGCCGGGACATCGATGTAGTACAATAACGGTACATCGATGAACCGAAACTCATAAAAGGACATCGGATGCTAGTCCATAAAAGAAATGAGATGAATCTCAATAAAATGAGGTACATCGAAACATCCGATGAACTTGGTAAAAAGGTCATTCCATACGGACACCATCAAAGAAACGACCACTTGCTGCTTACGACTAAGGGCATTAGCAACACGGTTTCCCCTTTCGGGAATATATAGAAAATATCAAGATCATAAGATGCAAGGAACTCGAGCCAACATTGATGACACAAATTAAGTTCCTTATGAGAAAATAAATACTTCAAAAATTTATGATCGGTATAGAGAACAAATTTCTCTTCCAAGAGATAATGACACCAAATTTGAAGAGCGAATACAATAGCCGTGAGCTCTAAATCATGAGTGACATATCTTGTCTCGGCTGGCTTCAATTTCCTAGAAGCATAAGCAATAACACGTTCTCTTTGCATAAGAACGACTCCCAAACCAACACGACTAGCGTCGGTATAAACAATAAAATCTTGGTTTTCTTTGGGAATCACAAGAATAAGAGTATCGGAAAAAATTTCTTTTAAATAATCTTCTTTCCCGAAAAGCTAAAACTTTCAAAATCACAGTTGTCTTTATGTAATTAACTTTTCTAGAAAAATTTTCATTTTTACAAGTCAATATATTGTGTCAAATTGTCTCATCAAAGCGTTTAGGAAATTCCTATCGATAACGTTGATCAGGCGCATCGACCAGAATTCTTAAAGCACTCAATAGGCAAAACAACGCAAAATCATCTTTATATGATAAAAACATCTCCCAAATTTTTTTTACGGATATTCTTTACTTATTTTAAAACAAAAATCCAATTATACTTATAAATAAATCTTATGGAAAAGATTTGCAAAATTTTAAATTTTGTTTTCATTCAAAATCAATAAATACAAGAATGGAGTCATCGAGATATTCGTAGAATACTCGATACATAAAATGGATGAAATAAGCAAGACAAACTGAATGATATAACAAGTCATTCGTAAGAATCATAACGAGTGCGGAATGCGGTAAGTGGAATGCTAACTTTCGCAACTCGTTGAAAATGAAAATCGGTGGCAAGGTCGAGCTGAAAAGACCTTAACACCACTCAAAAGATTGCTTAGGTGATAATCCTAAAACAAGCTCAAAAACACCGAAAAATTTATAAACTACCTGAATGAGAGAAATAACATTTCCTCAACATGTGGGCTTAAAGAATAAAATGACGCCATCAAATTGGAACAGAAATCGCAAAGAAAAATAGAAATCTGCTTAACAGATTAAGGATGTCGAAGATAAGTAGTCCTCTAGGGACATAGGATATGGCTTCATAATAATTAAATCAATCCCTTTTCAAAAAGTCAATTCTGAAACCTAAGTTTAAAAAATCGGCTTGGAAAGAAAAATCACATAAAATAATCTCGACATCCAAACAAAGCAAATTGAGTGTTGCGGATCCACCAACCAGATTCGCAATTCTCAAAGAAGTCATCAAGCCCAAAATATTTTAAAGAAAAAGAATCAACAAGTTCTTTTGATATAAAAATAATGAGATGAACCCATATCAAAAAGAACTCAAATAAGAAGATCACCAAATAAAACAATGTCATCAAGGATAGAATAAAAAGTACCTTGACCAAGAGAAGTGTTACTAGGCGTTTGCACAACATTAAGCCTTCCCTCCCTCTTTCTTGGAAGTTTGGGACATGTAGATAAAAGATGACCCG
This sequence comes from Allium cepa, assembly GCA_030765085.1. Lineage (NCBI taxonomy): Eukaryota > Viridiplantae > Streptophyta > Magnoliopsida > Asparagales > Amaryllidaceae > Allium > Allium cepa. Next base: position 463,225,259 of record CM060931.1, on the reverse strand, counting down.
AACCTTTGCAATAACGATAAAAGAGAGGTCTCGGACACCTATTAGCATAATGGTCTGTGGAACCACAATTATAGCAATGTCCTCGACTAGAGGTAGGAGTCTTTGCTACCGGAGTTTGTTGCTTCCCTTTCTTGTTGGGAGTTGGGTCTTTGAATTTGATAGGCCTCTTCATGTTATTGTTGAAGTTCTGTTGGGCACCCATAACATCAACATCACCCTCATTATCGGTCTCTTCAAGTCGAAGGGCGATATCAATAAGCTGATCAAAAGAAACTTCTAGTTTCAGAAGCAAAGGCTTTTTGAGATTCTTATTAAGCCATAGACGAATCTTTGATTTTTCTTCAATGGGGTATTAATGTATTCAACCCCGTATTTAGAATGAGATTCAAAAGATGCGACATATTCTGCCACAGAAGATTCATCTTGAACAAGGTCAATAAAACGACGGGCCAAAGTCACTTTTTCAGCTTCCGGCACGAACTTTGATTCGAATCTTTCCCGAAATCGCTCCCAAGTCAGATCCGCTTCAGTAATTTCAGAAATAATAAGCTCATACCAATCTAATGCTCTTTCTTGGAGCACGCTAGAAGCCACTTGGACTCGATATAGATCAATAAGGTTCGTGCGAGAAAAGATGCGATCGCACGATTTGAGACAAGCTTGAATTTCTATAACATTCTCGGATCCCTTGAATGGCCTTCCACCCAAGTCAGTATAATCTATCCACAAACGTGCAAAACTGAATTTTGGGTGAGTAGGCTCTGGGATGGGTCCGGCAGACTGAGCATTCTATACAAGATCAAGAAGTTGTTGTGCAGACATAAATACTCCATCCTTGGGAGTGGCACTAGATTGACCGGCGCTGGGATGGCCAGGTCTAACCATTTCTCTTCTTTAAGAAAGAAAGAAGAAGAAAAAGTTATTCTTAGAATGAATATCAAACAAACACGATTGATAAAACAAGGAATCATAAAAGAAAATCGGACAGAACAGGTCCAATGACTAGGATAAATCCTATGGCACGACTCTTAAGGAAGACATAGGACAGTGATCCTTGCTAGATTATTCTATATTTTTCTGAAGTTTGGCTCTGATACCAAGCTGTGATGCCCCACCTTTATAACCACGCTAGCCAAGGACACTACACGGTAATGCCGTCAACTAGCGCGGAGAATAAGGCTGTTGAGGAGCGACCATCCGTGTAATTGCATTGTGCGTGTGTAGATATGCCAGATAAAAATATAACTTGCATTTCAAGAGGGAATCTGACATACCGATGCAAACCCAAAGCTACTACACAGTGGCTATAATATCTTCGGAAACAAATATAGAAGTATTATAACACAAATCAGTCACAGAAGTTCATATCACAAAGGCGGAAATAGATATGAATATAACACATAGAAGTGTATATCAGAGTAGTGGTCCAACAAGATCCACAATATCACAAACGAATAGATACAAGTGCAAAACAAAAGAATAAGGATACATCAATGAGTCACTATCTCGAATGTATACAAAATAAAAACCACTAATCTAAAGTAGTTAGTCAAAAAAAATCAGGCGATAGTCCCTGATAAGTAGTCAAGTAGAAGCACCTGTAACATCTCGGTCTGACCCGATTATTAATTAATAAGAAATTAATAAACGGATTAGTCTAAGTATAAATATCAGATGAAAAGATATAGAATAAGAGATATGACAAAAACGTATGATAACCATAAAGCCACACTGTAATAATTATGTAATTGAAAATCAACCAGAGATTAATCAATATCACACGAATCTTCTCAAAGATCAAAAGAATGTCATACTCTTCGTTTTTATTCACCAAACCATAAATATTGACAATAACATCAATGCCAATCACAAAAGTTAATGACATACAAATTCACCAATGCACAAATATTGATAAAACTTATCAATGTAAATCACGAAAATTGGTGAAAATACGAATTCTAGAAATCATCAATGGAAATCCAGAAATCACGAAAAGAGGGAGGCCTATCACAAAACGGGAGCATGAAAACTCACCAACGCGTGTATCACAAACAATTCTGAACATCGATGCAGTACAAATGTTACATCAGATGAATCGAAAAGCTGAGACATCGATGTAGTACAAACGGTACATCAGATGAATCGAAACACAAAACAATTCAGAACATCGACGCAGTACAAACGGTACATCAGATGAATCGAAAAGCCGAGATATCGACGTAGTACAAACGGTACATCAGATGAATCGAAACACAAAACATTTCAGAACATCGACGCAGTACAAACGGTACATCAGATGAATCGAAAAGCCGAGACATCGATGTAGTACAAACGGTACATCAGATGAATCGAAAAGCCGAGACATCGATGTAGTGCAAACGGTACATCAGATGATTCGAAACACAAAACAATTCAGAACATCGACGCAGTACAAACGGTACATCAGATGAACCGAAAAGCCGAGACATCGATGTAGTACAAACGGTACATCAGATGAATCGAAAAGCCGAGACATCGATGTAGTGCAAACGGTACATCAGATGATTCGAAACACAAAACAATTCAGAAAATCGACGCAGTACAAACAGTACATCAGATGAATCGAAAAGCCGAGACATCAATGTAGTACAAACGGTACATCAGATGAATCGAAAAGCCGAGACATCGATGTAGTGTAAACGGTACATCAGATTAATCGAAACACAAAAAAAATCAGAACATCGACGCAGTACGAACGGTACATCAGATGAACCGAAAAGCCGAGACATCGATGTAGTACAAACGGTACATCAGATGAGTTGAAACACATTAAAAGTACATGAGTCGCTAGCCCACAAAGAAATGAGAGGAAGCTCAATAAAATGAGGTATAGTCCTCCACGTGGACAAAGAGACATCGCACATTGCTAGTCTAAAGCATAAAATAATCATCATCGATCATCAAGAAGTGTCAATTACACTAAGCTAGTAAATATATGAGTTTAGCTTCATGCCCCATAACCACTTGCTTAACTTAAATATTTACGAACAAATTGTAGATCTCCACTAGAAAATCTGACACAAGAGATTCAATCGAACAAGTCCAAGAATTAACCGACGAAGTAAACGCAAGCATTTCATACCACTTGTTTTACTAAGCCGTTTAATTAGATTTCTCATACGAGTGTGGTAAAGGTTTATATATACTAATAGATTGAAAAACAGTTTTAATAAATGAGCTTTGTATTGAAAATAGAGTTGAAATCATCTTTGTGAAAGAGTTTGAATATTTACTACTAGTATAGAAACCTTTATGTTTTAAAGTGACAAAGCACAAAAATGATTGTAGAAACAATCAATCGCCAAAATTTCACGTTGAAAGACGTGAATTAAATCCAAAGAAATCGATTCCAAATCCATCAAAAATGGATATACCCAAAAATTCCATAATAGAAGTCATCAAGGTCGATAATAAATGATAACAACAAATCGGAAAACCACGAGTCGATAGAAATTGGAAATTAACACAAAATAGGCTAAATAGGCAAATAGGAGCAGGTCGGTCGACTGCCTCAATGAGTTCAGTCGACTGACTGCAGGAAAACGAGCCCCTAAGCCTCTGCAGACAGCCTTCGGAATGCTTATTAGCTACAGCCAGTCGACTGACTGCAAAGGTCACTCGACTGACTGGTGCTTAAGCAGTTTTCTAGACTATATAATTAATGTGCAATCACATCCAATTCGCGACCGAACGAGCAATGACGCTAGGGATTTATGCCAATCGGCCAACCGGCCCTATAGGCTCTTTGATGCATCACCACAAAACATGATCAAACATCCATAAAAGGATTTTCATAGTTTTTGCTTTCAAAACACCAAAAGTTGGGACATATATACCAATTCAATCCAAACCAAAAGCAAATGCACATGAATAAGTGTTAGGAATTAATACCCAACAATCAAAGATAGTTATAGACATAGATGTGAGATAAAAATCTCACCTTTAAACCATAAACTATGAAGAAGAAGCTATAGAGCAATGGCAAGGACAAACACTCTTCAATTCCAACCCAAAGAGCTTGAATTTAAGCTGAAAAGAGAAACATTTCCTAAATTAGGTTTAGGAATTTCTGAAATTGGTAAGAGAATGAGTTAGAGAAGAAGAAGAGGAGGCTTACCAAAGCTTCTTCTACAAATTTGGAGCTAGAACTTGATTTGCAAATGGAAAGTAGGGCTTTGAGTTTTAATTTCACATTCCTCTCTCCATTGTTACTAAAGCTTGAGTATTCGAAAAAAGAAATGAAGTAATGAAGAGAAGAGGGGTGAAGCGTGGGTCTAATGAGCTGAAACAAAAAACCAAAGCCCTAAGTGAAAAAGTATCAAAATTCCACTAACTCCAAACATATCAAAGTTTATACTCAAAAAAGTCGCAAACGTCATTTTGAACTCAATGGGGGTGGTCTCGAGTCCTAATTCGACTGTTGGCAAAAGGTAGCTTTTGGGACTAAAATTCGACTAACGATGCTATATTTAAATAAAATATTTAAATATACAATCGTAAAATTTGCGGGTTGTTACATCGGGTTTCGAAGAAACCAGATCCATTGGATCCGTAATGTTGTATTATTATTGGTTTTCAGTTTCGTAATGTTTGGAGTGATCGTTTGGTCGTACGATGAGCAAACGCACTGAAATTAAACCGAAAATTCAATATAAAAGCTGGTTCAAAAAGCTATCTTCTCCGTACGATTGAATTTGGACCCGAAACCTTTTCCATTGCGCTCGGAATGGGCATATAACATTATAAACGCCTAGCGACATGCCTCGATTGGAGATCGAGATTTTAAGATGCGGAATCGGGACGATTTAATTTTGAATTTAAAATTTAAAAATTAAAATATAAACAATATTTTTTGCATGCCCTTTTTACACATATTAAATTTCTAGCACGTGTCCTTTCGATCTTAACACGCGTCCCCTTCTTTATGTTCCCATCATAGCCGTGTATTTTAAAAAGAAAATCGAATTTCTTTTGCAACAAAAATTTTCTCGTTCAAAAACATTAGCTTGAATTTAATGGTCGAACATTTCATAGCTTCGAAACGAAAAAAAATGGAGTGCATTTGAAATCAAATCGCGATGGTGGGTTTTGCGAGCAGGTCAGGGAAGATGATGCGTTCACAGATGAATGGTGGAGATGGGTCGCGAGCGTTCGATTGCGGCAGGGGTTTTAACTTTGTCGCGATAATGTTCTAGGCCGTAACGTCCCGCCTTTTCGTACGATTTAAATCAACAATAAACCACACACGTCAGACTTAAACCATACAAAAGGGCAGATTGTTATGGGGTAAATCAGAAAAAGCAGAGAATGAAAAAGGGAAAAATGGAATCTTGCAACGGAACGATAAAATATGATAATCAAATAAACAGTTCATGAAGCTGTTTACAAAATAATCTATTATATTTATACAATACATATTAGAGTTACACATACCATAGAATAATAATTAAGCAGTGGAATAAAATGGTGTAGCGGAATAATATAGTAGATAATAGTAATACAAATCTTCGTCTTCGTCCTCTAGAATAAAATCTTCAAATCCTGAAATACTCGAACTGACCCGAGCGAATTGAAAAGACAAAACACTTGAGTCAGAGCTAAAAGATCTTATGTAAGTTAAATCAACGGTAAATAATATGAGTGTAACGACGTCAGAGATGTTTATGGAATTTGACATCTCCTATCTAGTGTCTAACGTGAGTGCAGTAACTCAAGATATGCTCGGGATTCGCATCTCCTAAGGATCCGTTAAACTATTTAATATGTAGTAATATTTTGCTATTATAATAATATCTATAGTAAAATAAACATACATTTAAATAGCGTTAAGGAGTGACCCAATATTCCCCTTAACACGTAATAGTCCCAGCAATCCATCCAATATCATAGTCCCTCTTGATCGGGAAGCTACCAGAGGATACCACACGGGCTACGGGGAAAACCAAACTCGTACAAGGCGCGCTAGGGTAGGTGACACGGCACAACTAGGCAATCCCAGGATAGATATACCAATTACGCTTCCGGGTCAGTGGTAAAGCGTAGCTACCGCCCACCTCGAGCCGCACCCCAAAATAAAAAAAATCAAAAGTGGCCACCGAATCAATCCAAAAGTCAAAGTATAATATCGAAGGGATGTGTCCGATCAAAGGTGCTAACTCATCAACCAGTCGATCGCTCCCGTTTTAGCCACCTTATGCCAACTCACGGGAGTTGGGTCCACGTACTTACCTCAAAGGAAACGCGCCACCATCCTACTTCATTCTGGAATCTCCACCGCGTACACGGTTGTCAAAGTGGTTTTCGGAGTTGGCAGAGAGTATGACAACTTCCGATCCTGGTCTCCTCAACAACCAAACGTTATTATAACACTACGGTAATTTCAAAATAATTGTACTTTAAAACCATAGCATAATATCCATTTCAAAACCATATAAATACGATATCATCTCTATTTTAAAACCCAAATCAATATGATATCATTTTATTTCAAATATATCCTTTTCCAAAATCATAGCACTTTCAAATCTATATACCTTGAAACCCATAGCTTTGAAACATAACTTCTCATACTTAAATGGTTTAAATATTAAATTACTTTATAAAATAAAATAGCTTCTTCAATATCACAAATAAATTCCAAATACCGATTTGAACCACCAAATAAAACATTTCAATTTATAAGAATTATACCCTTTAAAATTCATTTAAATCACTTTAAACCAAATCAAGTTATAAGAATCATACCCTTTAAAATCTAAATTTTATTTAGATTTTAGGTCACATTATTCGAGTAAAATTATTAGTTGATTCAAATTAAACCAATTTCATATTTATCCTCCAACTTAATTTTTATTTTAATCATTAAAACTCTATATATATACAATATCTTAAACATGTACTTAACCATATAATATAAAACAATCAAACTCCATGAATAAACTTAATTTTATTACACAAATTTATACATAGCTTAAATTCAAGAATTTAACTATATATATAAAAATAATATTTATATAATATCATAATTTATTATTTATTAAACCATATATTTCTCTCCAAAACCATAGAAATTATTTCAAAATATTTATATATATAGACCGACGGTGACTGTATATAATTTTGTATCCTATGGTCAAGTAATACAGATATTTATCATTTCAATCCGTAATTTAAAATAAAAATACGGTTATATATCATTTTAAACGCAATCCTGAATTAAAAATGACAAATCAATAAAGAACTTGCAGATTATGGTGATATAAATAAAACATTCATTCATCCATCATAAAAATCATACATCCATCACAATCATCATCCAAAACAATCAATCCATATCAATATATAACTGATAATATATAACAGGTAACTAACTGGCAGTTATATTCAATAATAAATTAAATAACGATTTAATTTAAATAAATGCAATAACTGAGATGATGATTAAAAATATACGAAAAAGTCATAAATAAATGCATAATAACAAAAAAATTAAATTTAACAAACAAAAGAAATTTTAGAAGTCGTGAGTGGGATAAAACACTCACCTTTTGAATTTAAATTGAATTTAAATCTAATTTAAACCCAAAAATTGAACAGTCTCCAAATTCGTCCAAAACAACGCCAAAATGTCTGGAATTTCATTACAATCCTAACGGAAGAAACCGTGCGTGGAAAAGACCTCGTATTAGAAAGTTATCATTATTAGAACATTTGAATTTAAAAATTAAAAATTAAAATAGAAGAAACAAATTCACCCTCCCCTTACATGCCACATCACAGCCTATTTACGCGTCTTCTTCCCAGGCACAGAACGAAGCATGCACAAAAAACAGGAACCCACACATGCGAGTTTGCACAGCAACCACCCTACACTTCGACATTGACGTTGTCTAACACCATCGCGGCCGCACCAAGGCGACTCACTCACGCCTCCCCATGCCTCGCGACACCATCGCCGCCTTGAACGAGGCCAAAATCGGCTGCCGCCACCAATACTTCATTACCCTAATCGAATTTTTCCCGCTAATCTAACCGTTGAATCGACGAACGAACGCCACTGATGCACTCCCCATCGCCCACTCTACAATATCAAAAAATGGTTCGACGATCCGACAACGTTCATCGACGCGCGATGAATGACCGTGAATGTTTCCACTGATTCTGGATGCACAGAAACTACAATCGAAAAATAGACAGTGGATCTGAATTGCGTTCTTCAAGAGCTTTTCGACGATATATAACTTGATATTGTTTGTGGAGTTGTAATTTTTGGCTTTGGATTTGATTTGGAATTGTGTTTGGGAATTAGGGCTTGCAGCCATTGGAAAGAGGAGCTAATAGAACGTACAGAAATGAGGAATAGAGGTAGGCTAGGGTTCATAACCGGATATAAATAGCCAAAGTTGAAAATATAATAGATGGATAAGTTAGATATACGCGCTCACGACACAGTGGCCCAAAAAGGCCCGTTTCGACTCCGGAACGAAATTTGATTAACCCATATATCAAGTAGGTGTTTTAAAATATTTTAAACACAATGGAAAATGTTTCAAGTTCAAATTTCATCGTATGAAGAAGTTATGCTAAAATCAATATTTTTCAAGTTGATTTCAATTTCATAAATTTCAAGTCGTTTCGAGTCCGTACGATCAAACGACAATTCAGATTGCTACGAAACTTGAAATCCTACAATAATTCACCATTACGGATCTAATGAAACCGGTTTCGTCAAAATCCGAGTCAATGGGCAAAATGGCTATTTTTACATTAATTAAATAAATTAATATTAAATTAAATTAAATCACTTTTCAATCTCAATTCTTAAAATTAATAATCTTATCATTTTTTAAATTTCTTAAACAATTACAGAACTTAAACAAATTTAGATGTAAATCAAAGTTGATTAATTCATCACTTGCCGTGTTTAATTTAGATTCCACTAAATTCAAAAATTATAAATTAAATTGCCAATAATTCCATTTAATTGACTTTTCATTATGTTATTCACTTAATTGCTATCAAATGGAAAAATTTTAACATTGGATTCAGACTATTACATTAATATTCTTAAATTTCATCTAAATCTCAATTAACGCAATAATTAGATTTCACTTAATTACAATAAATCCAATTATTAATATAGTTCAAATCCAATAAATTAATAAATATTTATTCCCACTTTTATAATTAAGGAAATTTCCCAATTATGAATAACATTAACATTTTTTTTCTAAATATTACCTTAATTAATATTAACGTAATATCACATTAGATTTATGGTAACTGATTTCCAATTTAAATTAACAAGCAACAAGAATAGGTAACATACAATAATCGTTACGCTAAATTCTAGTCACATTAATAAGATTTTATTACTTACAAATAAATGTTACCATTTATTTTCATAGTACTAATTTTATCTAATATTCCATTTATTCGCTTATGCTATTTATAGTCAAGTATAACATATCTTCATTTATTGTCATTTCATTCAATCTATTAAGTATTAGTCTTAATTAGCACTGGTTATATCTTGATGCATTCTTTTATTACATCATTTATTACTTTACAAAATAAAATAACATTTAAACTCATCAATGTAATCCCAAATTTCATTTAAATCCAATTGATTTCCAAATCAAAGTTTATATATATTTCAAGCAACTATTATAGTTACTCCCAGAATATTGGTTTTATTAAATGACAATTTATTATAATTTAATTTCCTTAATTTTCTCCAATGCTTACATTTTGTTTTCATATATTCAATTTGTATCTAAGTATACGTCTACATTAATTCCATAGATTTGCATTTCGTTCAATTTATTAATAGTTACCATAGTTAAGTTACCTTGGTTAACATTACGTAATATTAAATTATAATTTTACAATCTTAACAAATTCATAAATAGTCAATTGCCAAATATATACATTAATTACTATTTAATGTTCTCAATAAATTTATCTACTTGGTTTCAAACTTTTTTATTCATCAATTACTACTTCGTAAATAAAATTTCGTTTCTAGTCAATTTACATTCACCTTTTCGTTATTATATTAATCATCATTAAAGTAACCTTTAATTTTTTGTATGTTCATTCTTCCTAACTTATTACACCCTATTACACAATTTCACACATTAATTCAATAATTACATTTGCTGTCTCATATTCCACTTATAACGAAGTAATACATTTAAATTATTTTATTTAATTTACCTTTTATATCCCATTATAAACTAATGCACACATTAATTAGGATTTTAAATCAATTTAATCACTTCATCTTGGTAACATTCTTTTATTACAATAAGAATATAATTAACATTTCATTATTTCACTTATTGGAATTACATCCAAGTTATTAACAATTAACTTTCATTTATACTGTTACATTCAGGTTATTAAAAATTAACTTACTAATCTTATCCAAGTTATTATTTCCATTAATAATTCACTAAATTTTTATTTCCTTCAACATTAAGTTACCAAAATCTTCTTACATTAAGAAATTAAATTACTGAATTTTACGGGTCGTTACACTCTTCCCCACTCAAAACTTTTCGTCCCCGAAAAGGAAAAAGAAAGGAAAAGAAGAATTAAGAAATCAATATATCTTACTTAAAATATTAGATTTATACACAAATAATTTTAAAAAATTTAATAATTTAAATAAAATATCAATTTATGACAATTAAATCCCTTTATACTCAAATTAGTAAAGTCTGGATAACATTCTCAAAAAATTTCTCTAAGTCCAAAATTCACGGAAAATTTCGGTAGAGTCTCCTTTATACGGAGAGGCTCGGAAGAAAATATAATATCAATATAACAATACAACATATATTTTCCAAAATAATATATATTCCAACATGGGAAAACAACATAATAACGCTATAAACCGTGATCCAAAAACATACCTATTTATCGGGCAATTAACGCTTAATTATGAAACCAAAAGCAGTAGCAATTGCTTCCATAAGCTGTATTTCACTTATATAATCCAAAAAGGTTAACAATTGTATAAAATGAAATATTTAAAGTGGTTTCAAGCATAAACAAACAAATCAATACAACATCAATCACTTGCAACAAGGCATACAACCATCACATCAACACAAATCAATCATTCACTCGTATCTATCAAACAAATAGTTGTTCGGGTTCAAAACTTCAAATTGTACATGATGAAAAATAAACTGCTAAGCACACCATTTACTCAACAGTCTCTGATGAAGCTAAATAGATTATTCATACATCCAAACAATTTAAAGTATCCTTACCCAACAACTATAAACCAAACAAACAACAAATTCCTAAATCAAGTTAATCTTTATTAATTTCATTCATATAATAATATATCTTTTAAATTTACATTTATTTCTTACAATTTTATTTAGAAATAACTTCAAATTATTTACTTAAGTTTGAAACTTCTTACTTACAATACCTGCCTCCTATTATATTTAATTAGTATTATTTCAATTATACTTAAGTTTATAACAACTACAACACCAAATTCTTATTTATTAAAGAATTTCATTGAATACCTTCATTATTTCAAATTTTTACTTGTATAATATTCTATTACAATTTCTTATTAACATTTCAACTTTTTATATATTTTGGTACGTTATATATGTGCCTTTAAGAATGTAATTAAAATCATACAAGTTTATCTTATTTCCTTTAATTAATTAATGGTTCAATATTTATATCTTTCGTTTTATAAGATTACCATTTCAACTTTCGTTTAATCTCATTTATAAATTATCATTAAATCACTTATTTTAATTAAAGGTTCCAATTTATTAATTAGTTATATTCCATTTTACTACACTTAATTAAAACTATTAATTATCAGAACATAAGAACTAAATACCAGGTTTTATTCATAATTATTTTAAAATAACAGATAAACATATGCTTGCAATTTATATATCCCATTATATTTTAAAAAAAAATTATATTTATATTTTTCATCAAAATAAATCTGTAGTAAAACTACTACAGTGGCCTTCCCACTTCGAAATTCGAAATTGAATGGCGATGATGCGGCCGCCATCACCGAAATTATTTTCTAGTGATAGAGAGGGAAGTACAGAACTTATTTTTTTCAAATTCTTTAAAACAATTCTTTCAAATTATATTGAAATATTTATAACAGAAATACTTCTAAAATATTATTATTATATCCCAAAATCATTGAAAGAAATTTTCAAACCCCGGGACTTAAGTTCTAAATTTCCAATTTTCATTTATTTTATTTTAAATCTTATTTCAACTATTATTTATAAATTCCATTACCTAACAACCAATATATTGCAACCAAATATATATATATATATATATATATATATATCTTATTTAAAAAATATATTTTATATATAGAAAATATAATAAGCAAAATTATTTCATTCACCTATATTAAAAACAAATATTATGTCAGTCTGTCCTATTAAGTGTTTAGAAATCCCTATTGATGTCATAGCATCCCATGCACCAACTAGAATTTATAAATACAGAACGGAACAAATTAACACAATATTAAAACCTTTTTATACGCTAACAAATACGCTCTCTCATATATATACACTCAGCAACTCCTCATAGGGTATCACTACCCTATTTAAAAAGAGTCTAACCCCACAAAGCTAAGGTTTATCGCTAAACCAAAGCTTTGATACCAGATGTAACGTCCCGCCGTTTTGTACACTTTAAATCGACGATAAACCACACACGTCAGACTTAAACCATACAAAAGGGAGGATTGTTATGGGGTAAATAAGAAAAAGCCGAGAAAGAAAAAGGGAAAAATGGAATCTTGTAGCGGAACGATAAAATATAATAATCAAATAAACAGTTCATGAAGCTGTTTACGAAATATTCTATTATATTTAAACAATACATATCAGAGTTACACATACCATAGAATAATAATTATGCAGTGGAATAAAATAGTGTAGCGGAATAATATAGTAGATAATAATAATACATATCTTCGTCTTTGTCCTCCAGAATGAAATCTTCAAATCCTAAAATACTCGGACTGACCCGAGCGAATTGAAAAGACAAAACACTCGAGTCAGAACTAAAAGATCTTATGTAAGTTAAATCAACAGTAAATAATATGAATGTAACAGCATCAGAGATGTTTACGGGATTTAACATCTCCTATCCAGTGTCTAACGTGAGTGCAATAACTCAACAGATGCTCGGCATTCACATCTCCTAAGGATCCGTTAAACTATTTACTATGTAGTAATATTTTTCTATTATAATAATGTCTATAGTAAAATAAACATACTTTTAAATAGCGTTAAGGAGTGACCCAATATTCCCCTTAACACGTAATAGTCCCAGTAGTCCATCCAATATCATAGTCCCTCCTGATCGGGGAGCCACCAGAGGATACCACATGGGCTACGGGAGAAAACCAAACTCGTACAAGGCGCGCGAATGTAGGTGACACGGCACAACTAGGCAATGTCAGGGTAGATATACCAATTATGCTTCCGAGTCGGTGGTAACGTGCAGCTACCGCCCGCCTCGAGCCACACCCCCAAATAAAAAAAATCAAAAGTGGCCACCGAATCAATCCAAAAGTCACAGTATAATATCGAAGGGATGTGTCCGATCAAAGGTGCTACCTCATTAACCCATCGATCACTCTTGTTTTAGCCACCTTATGCCAACTCACGGGAGTTGGGTCCACGTATTTACCTCAAAGGAAACGCCGCCACCATCCTACTTCATTCTGGAATCTCCACCCGTACACGGTTGTTAAAGTGGTTTTCGGAGTTGGTAGAGAGTATGACAACTTCCGATCCCGATCTCTTCAACAACCAAATGTTATTTGAACACCGCGGTCATTTCAAAATAATTATACTTTAAAACCAGAGCATAATATCAGTTTCAAAACCATATAAATACGATATCATTTCTATTTTAAAACCCAAATCAATATGATATCATTTTATTTCAAATATATCCTTTTCCAAAATCATTGCACTTTCAAATCTATATACCTTGAAACCCATAGCTTTGAAACAAAACTTCTCATACTTAAATGGTTTAAATATTAAATTACTTTATAAAATAAAATAGCTTCTTCAATATCACAAATAAATTACAGATACCGATTTGAACCTCCAAATAAAACATTTCAATTTATATACTTCAAAGCTTTACATATTCCACCATTTCAAAACTAGCTCTTTGATAATTCCATATATATCAAATTCAATTACTATTATTTAGATTTGAAATGTTTACTTGATAAATCAAATATAATTTAAGTAAAACTTTTAACTTCAAACAACTGGATATTCTTTTAATTTATTTGACTTGATATATTCATTTATCTCAAATTTATATTCATTTAAATCACTTTAAACCAAATCAAGTTATAAGAATCATACCATTTAAAATCTCAATTTTATTTAGATTTCAGGTCACATTTATTCGAGTAAAATTCTTAATTAATTCAAATTAAACCAATTTCATATTTATGTTGCAACTTAATTTTTATTTAAGTCATTAAAACTCTATATATGTACAATATCTTAAACAGGTACTTAACCATATAATATAAAACAATCAAACTCCATGAATAAACTTATTTTTATTACACAAATTTATACATAGCTTAAATTCAAGAATTTAACTATATATATAAAAACAATATTTACATAATATCATAATTTATTATTTATTAAACCGTATATTTCTCTCCAAAACCATAGAAATTATTTCAAAATATTTAAATATTTAGACCGACGGTGTTTGTATATAATTTTCTATCCTATGGTCAAGTGATACGGATATTTATCATTTGAATCCGCAATTTGAAATAAAAATACAGTTATATATCATTTCAAACCGCAATCCCGAATTAAAAATGACAAATCATAAAGAACTTGCAGATTATGATGATATAAATAAAACATCCATTCATCCATCATAAAAATCATACATCCATCACAATCATCACCCAAAACAATCAATCGATGTCAATATATAACTGATAATATATAACATGTAACTAACTGGCAGTTATATTCAATAATAAATTAAATAACGATTTAATTTAAATAAATCAATAACTGAGATGATGATTAAAAATATATGAAAAAGTCATAAATAAATACATAAACGCAACAAAATTAAATTTAACAAACGTAAGAAATTTTAGAAGTTGTGAGTGGGTTAAAACACTCACCTTTTGAATATAAATTGAATTTAAATCCAATTTAAACCCAAAAATTGAACAGTCTCCAAATTCGTCCAAGCCAGCACCAAAATGTCCGGAATTTCATTACGATCCTAACAGAAGAAACCGCACGTGGAAATGACCTCGTATGAGAAATTCATCATGATTAGAACATTTGAATTTAAAAATTAAAAATAAAAATAGAAGATACAAATTCACCCTCCCCTTACATGCCACGTCACAGCCTATTCACGCGTCTTCTTCCTAGGCATGGACGAAGCACGCACCCAAAACCGGAACCCACGCACTTGAGTTTGCATAGCAACCACCCTACACTTCGACGTCGATGTTGTTTAACACCATCGTGGCCGTACAAAGGCAATTCACTCGCGCCTCCCCATGCCTTGCGACACCATCGCCGCCTCGCACGAGGCCAAAAGTGGCTGCCGCAGCCAATATTTCATAACCCTAATCGAATTTTTCCCGCTAATCTAACCGTTGAATCGACGAACGAACGCCACGGATGCACTCACCATCGTCCACTCTACAATACCCAAAAATGGTTCGACAATCCGACAACGTTCATCGACGCACGATGAACGGCCGTGAATGTTTCCACTGATTCCGGATGCGTAGAAACTCCAATCGAAAAACAGACAGTGCATCTGGATTGTGCTCTTCAAGAGCTTTCCGACGATATATAATTTGATATTGTTTGTTGAGTTGGAATTTTTGGCTTTGGATTTGATTTGGAATTGTGTTTGGGAATTAGGGTTTGCAGCCATTGGAAAGAGGAGCTAATAGAATATACAGAAATGAGGAATAGAGGTAGGCTAGGGTTTATAACAGGATATAAATAGCCGAAGTTGAAAACAGAATAGATGGATAAGATAGATATATGTGCTAACGACAAAGCGGCCCAAAAAAGCCAGTTTCGACTCCAGAACGAAATTTGATTAACCCATATGTCAACATAGGTGTTTTGAAATATTTTAAACATAATGTAAAAGGTTTCAAGTTCAAATTCCATCGTATAACGAAGTTATGCTAAAATCAATATTTTTCAAATTGATTTTAATTGATTTCAATTTCACTAATTTCAAGTCGTTTTGAGTCTGCACGATCAAACGACAAGTTCGATTGCTACGAAACTTGAAATCCTACAATAATTCACTGTTACGGATCCAATGAAACTGGTTTCGTCGAAATCCGAGTCAGTGGCCAAAATGGCTATTTTTAGATTAATTAAATAAATTAATAATAAATTAAATTAAATCACTTTTCAATCTCAATTCTTAAAATTAATAATCTTATCATTTTTTAAATTTCTTAAACAATTACAGAACTTAAACAAATTTAGATGTAAATCAAAGTTGATTAATTCATCACTTTCCTTGTTTAATTTAGATTCCACTAAATTCAGAAATTATAAATTAAGTTACCAATAATTCCATTTAATTGACTTTTCATTATGTTATTCACTTCATTGCTATCAAATGGAAAAATTTTAACACTGGATTTAGAATATTACATTAATATTCTTAAATTTCATCTAAATCTCAATTAACGCAATAATTAAATTTCACTTAATTACAATAAATCCAATTATTAATGTAGTTCAAATCCAATAAATTGATAAATATTTATTCCCACTTTTATAATTCAGCAAATTTCCCAATTATGAATAAGATTAACATTTTTTTTCTAAATATTACCTTAATTAATATTAACGTAATATCACATTAGACTTATGGTAACTGATTTCCAATTTAATTAACGAGCAACAAGAATAGGTAACATACAATAATCATTACGCTAAATTCCAGTCACATTAATAAGCTTTTATTACTTACAAATAAATGTTACCATTTATTTTCATAGTACTAATTTCATCTAATATTCCATTTATTCTCTTATGCCATTTATAGTCAAGTATAACATATCTTCATTTTTTGTCATTTCATTCAATCTATTAAGTATTAATCTTAATTAGCACTGGTTATGTCTTGATGCATTCTTTTATTACATCATTTATTACTTTACAAAATAAAATAACATTTAAACTCATCAATGTAATCCCAAATTTCATTTTAAATCCAATTTATTTCCAAATCAAAGTTTATACATATTTCAAACAACTATTATAATTACTCCCAGAATATTGGTTTTATTAAATGACCATTTATTATAATTTAATTTCTTTAATTTACTCCAATGCTTACATTTTGTTTTCGTATATTCAATTTGTAGCTAAGTATACGTCTACATTAACTCCATTGATTTGCATTTCATTCAATTTATTAATAGTTGCCTTAGTTAAGTCACCTTAGTTAACATTACGTAATATTAGATTATAATTTTACAAGCTTAACAAATTTATAAATTGTCAATTGTCAAATATATACATTAATTACTATTAAATGTTCTCAATAAATTTATTTACTTGGTTTCAAACTTTTTTATTCTTCAATTATTGCCTTATAAATAAACTTTCGTTTCTAATCAATTTCCATTCACCTTTTCGTTATTATATTAATCATCATTAAAGTAACCTTTAATTTCTTGTATGTTCATTCTTCCCAAATTATTACACCCTATTACACTATTTCACACATTAATTCAATAATTACATTTGCTTCCTCATATTCCACTTATAATCAAGTCATAAATTTATATTATTTTAGTTAATTTACCTTTTATATCCCATTATAAACTAATGCATACATTAATTAAGATTTTAAATCAATTTAATCACTTCATCATGGTAACGTTGTTTTGTTACAATAAGAATATAATTAACATTTACATTGTTTCACTTATTGGAGTTACATCCAACTTATTAACAATTAACTTACATTTATACTGTTACATTCAAGTTATTAAAAATTAACTTACCAATCTTATCCAAGTTATTATTTCCATTAATAATTCCTAAATTTTTATTTCCTTCAACATTAAGTTACCAAAATCTTCTTAAATTAAGAAATTAAATTACTGAATTTTATGGGTCGTTACATGGGCAAAGGCAGTTGCTCGAGTTTAAGCAACATTCACGTGCATGCAAGGGGTGAGGCACTGTTTCGTTTTGGTAGGCGGCGTGGATTCGAATGGCACCACGGCTGGTAGTGGCGACGAGGCGCCATCGTTCGATTTGGGGTTCGCGTGATGGGGCGTTCGAGTCCGAAGCATTTCTCGAAGCTGCGTGCATGGGTTCCAGAGGCTATCATTAGAGAGGTATATATGTATATTTATATTTGTAGTTTCTCAATTCATATATGTATACAATCACAAAACAGAAGAATTTTTTTTGTATACAGTGAGTCTTTAAAATAATTTATTCCTTTAATTTATCTATATACATATGTATGTTTATATATATAGTAAAGGAAATCAGTGTTGTTATTTTCAGGTTAGAAAAAAATTTATACAGTAAGAGAATTATTTTTTTAAATCCGTAATTATTTTATAAGTACATATTTTATAAGTATATATATGCAGTCCAATAAAGAAATAAAGTTGTACTACGGTAAATTTGTTAGAAAACTCATTTAATTATTTTTGCTGTTAAAAATATTGAAAGGGAATTAGTTTAAAAATAAAATCATTGGTCAATTAAAAATTTTAAAATGGCAATTGAATTATTCGATTATTTTGAATATTAATAAAATCATATAATTATTATGCAAGGTCTGAGACCATGAAGAAATGGTCAAAATTGGAAATGGATTGCGAAACAAAAGAAAAGGTGAGATCTTCTCACTCAATCGGATACCCGATTTAATTTATATAGTTAATTTAAATTATTAGTTATTTGCTTGGATGATGATTGATATCAGTTGTATTGAATTAGACCCTATGTACCGCATAATAGCGGGTGATATTATATAAAATATACCATGATATTCCACCTCGAAGTGGAATTGGTATTATATATGTATTTGGAGTGATTGATTTCCTGCATTATATGGCGGATGAGACCCTTTGCGCCGCATAATAATGGATGATATTTTATAAATCCCATATACCGCGATATTCCACTTCGAAGTGGAATTGGTATTTAATTGTTGTGCTAACGTCTATGGATGTAGAAAAACAAGTTGGAGGGATCCAACTGGATTCCGCAAATATTGAATTTGTTTCATATGTTGTGTGTTCATTATTATAATCTCCGTGTGATTATATTTGTGATTAAAAATCGTTGAAGGCTATAGTTTAGCCAATATTTTTGGTATCGTAGGATACCGAAAAAATATATTGTATTTTTGAAATTCAAGTTGAAAGTTATAGTAAAAATTTATTTTTGAATTTGATAAATTTAAAAGAAGTAATTTTAAAAGGATGAGGAAAGAATTTAATAAATAGGTTTTAAGTAATATTGTTTAATGGTTGAAGAATTTATATACGGATTTTAAATAATTTGAAGGAGATAAAGAAATTTATTTTTAAAAGGAAATAAATTTAGAAATCAAATTTGGAATTTAATTCGGTATTTGAAACGGTTTTGGAAAATCAATTTGGAATTTGATTCGATGTCCGAAATAAATTTAGAAATCAATATGAAAATTTATTTGATGTTTAAAAATAAATCTTTCGGAAATCAATATGAAAATTGATCTGGTGTTTGAATGAAAATCGATTTGGCGTTTGAAATAAATTTGAAAAATCTATTTGGAATTTGATTTGGTGTTTGAAAGTGAATATTTAAAAAAAAACGATTTGAAAATTATATACCAGTGGATATTTGGAAGTTTAAAATTCACAATGGGAATTTTATAAAAAAGGGAATTTTTCTTTAAAAATAAATGTTGGTTTATTTTTAGAAGTGTGAAAAGAAATTTGCAGATTTAGAGGGTAAATTAAAATAAATCGAGAAGATTTGTTAATTAATTTAAGTGGACTATTTTAAAATGGAAAGTGAATTCTTTCCTGAAAAGCCGAGTATATTTTTTAAAATATCTTTTGAAGTATAAAATAAAAGTTCTAGAAATTGATTTGAAAAAGAAAAAAATTGTTGGAGAAATTATTTTTGGGAATTGTTTTAAATCTTTAAAGTAAAGGTTTATTTTATTAATTATAAAAGGGATAACTTTAAAGATTAAATTGATATTTGATTTAGAAAATAGTTATTTAAAATATTTATACTCTATTTACTAATTTTATTTTAAAATTAGTTTGGATTTGAAGCATTATATGAGTTATTGGTATAATATTTCATATCCAATATTTAGATAATTATTTAGAAATAGTTTATTCTAAATGTTTCCAATATAATTAGGATAAGTAATTTGAATTAATTTAAATTATTTGAATCGGCAGATTTTCAGTAGAAATGAATAAATATTTGGAAATATATTTCGCGTAAAGAAAATGATTTGAAATTTGTTTTCAAAGGGTTGAAATGTGGAAGGTAATTTGAAATTTTTTTCCAAAGTGTTGAAGTGTTAAAAAAAACTATATCTTGTGAAGACATATTGAAAATAAATAATTTGGGAATTTTTTTTTAAAACTGGGTGATTGTCGTGAATAATGTTTGATAGTGATTGTTGTAAATGTTGATTGGTAGCTAAATAACCGACTATAAATAGTAACCTTTAAATGACATTTGAAATTCGATGCGACCGGGGTTCGGATTCAGAATGGTTATCCGAAATCCACATCGAACCTTTGTGATGCTGATGGATCTTTTATTTAAAAGATCAAAGTGGAAATTTGTTCTGATTTGTTGAAATCTGATTGAACACTTATTTTTAAAAATAAGCACTCATTATTCGGATTAGCCGGGAGAGGACTTTGTGTCATAAAACGTATTCCGAATAATGATACGACGAAATGAGATTACATTTGATGACGGTGTTGAAGACCAGGTATTTTCAAAATGAAAGGTTTACCTGTCGAATGTCTGTGCACCGGGTTGCTCTGGGATAGAGATTTTATCACCCTTTGCGATGGGGAATCCAGACGTGATTAGTGAATATCCGGATCTGCAAGGGCTTCTTCGAAGTGCCTTCCGTTCCGTTCGATCCCGAAACGAACTTGTGTGGATGTGTGTCTGTCGTTACACTTTGAGATGTACAACTGGTTTCTATCAACTACATTTCTGTTGGTACCGGAGAATTTATTCTCTTAGCTTAACACCATTCTCTGAGACGTACGAGCTCAGAGATTATGTAGTCGATGGTTACTAGTGATATATTCCCAAATTGGTAATGTGGCATACAAAGTGCTGCTGATCATTTGTTGATCGAAGCATGACTTTGTGAAAAGTGTAGCTTTGTGAACGAGACTTCGTCGGACCGCACATCCCGAAAATGGTCAAAACAGGAAGAATGCGGCAAGGTTATGAGGGTCGCGCCCTTTAGGGTATGTCATTTCCTTCTGGAAAAGGGTGGTATCATGGTATGGAGCCCAAATATTTAACATATGTGGTTGCTGCAAATTTATTATACTTTGTGGTTGTTGCTTTGTGGATTAGGATCCTCCGATAAAGTTCGCAAACGACCGGGGGATGGGCATACTCGTGTAGTAGTTACCTCGTTATAGAGGTATCCTGGCCATGTGTTGGCATAAAGCTGGTTAAGTTTTCAGGACGTCCCTCCAAAGGCGTACCCATGTGGAAGTAGAAAGTTCCTTAGCCTGACCATTTGTTGAAAATCCAAAGAAACAATACACGCCCTGTACGGTTTTAGTTGTATAACCTGCCATGGAATGTGGCGGTAACCTGCTATCGAACATGGTAGCTATAGTAGGCATACAATAATGGTTGTATGCTGGCTAAGATTAATATTGTACTTTCGAAATGTTTCCCACACTATGCGCTAATGATAATATTAAAATGATTTTGCGTATCAAGCATGTTTGACTATCATAAGGAGAAATCTCCTCCAATTCCGCGTTTGCATTGTTGTGCGATGGGAGGCCATATGGTAGTTTCATTTTCCAAAAGCATAGCGGATTTCTTTTTATTTCTTTACGAAAAATAACTTTTTTTAAGATCTCATGCCAGTCTCATGACTGACGTGGAGTTTATTGTTCACTTTCTAAACTCTGAGTGCCCATAATTTTCCACACGGGCAGCCTAGAGTCAGGTTATCAGTTATTCGGGAGCGAAGTCAGAAAAAATTGCTGTGGAGATCTGAATTTCAAGCTGGATGACGAGGCGTATCACTAGTATATGTAATATTTCCTTTCCGCTGTTGTGTTGTTGTACACTCTGATAATGTTTGTATAAACTGATATAGTGTTTTTGTTTTAAAAGATATTCATTTATCTAGTGTATATTATTCCGCTGTGAAATGTGAGATTCTATTTATTGTTTCTGTTCTTCTTCTATCTTCTTCGTCTTTAACGTTAACGGTTTGGTTTTTTGGCATTCGACTTTGCGACATTTGATATAGTGGACTTGATGTCGACTTTCAAAAGTCAAAAAAAATCGAGTCGTTAGAGATTGGTATCAGAGCATTTGGTTAAGCGATAATCTTTGCTCTAGTGGGTGTTACTCATTAGAGATAGAGTCAGTAGTACTCTAGAATGAGTTTGAGTGTATTAATAGATATGAGTGTGTATTTGTTGGTGAATATAAAATTGTTTTATATTGTGACGATTGGTTTGTTGAGTGATATATGGATTCTGGTCAATACGAGTAATTAACGTTATTGATAGGGATCTCTAAACACTTGAATAGAATAATTCGACACGATATTGTTTTAAAATAGGGTAAATGAAATAATTTTACCCAAATTATTTTTGTATATATAAGGAATAATCTTTGTAAATTATTATAGTATATGGTTGCTTGGTTGTTAGGAAGTGATAATATTAAATTATTATCATTGATAATTGAATAGGAAATTGAAATCGTAACTCAAAAGTTAAGAAATAAAATCCATATACAAATGGGATTTGTAAATATAAATTGTACGTGTAATTTATAATTTGAAATAGAATTCCAGAGATATATTGAAAATGTATTTGAAAGGGTTTGAAGTTTTGATATTTGGAAAAGTTTAAAATCCTTTCTGAGTTTGGAAATGATTTTCAAAGATTTTGGAAATGTTTTGGAGGGATAAAAGCTCTAAACACTTTTCGGTCACTGGAAAATAATTCCAATGATGATCGCGACATCATCAGTGTTCATTTTCAAGTTTCCAAAAGAGGAATTGCTGCCAAATTATTTAAAAATTGAAGTTGTTTGCAAATTGGGTTTGGTTTTGGGAATTCAAAGTATAATTGAATTGATTTCAAAGATGATTTTGAAAGGTTCAAAAGACGCTGGAATCTTATAAAAAGTAGTTGCGGAATAATAAATAAGTTTGAAAACTTAGAAAATTCAGATTTAAACTGAAATTAACTTGAGTTAATTTGAATAAGGGTGAATTTGAGAAGTGATTGGAATAAAATCTATTAAGGTGGAAAATAAAATTGTGAATGACTAAATGAATTTACAATTGCAAGAAAATGATAGTGAAGTTGAACGTTGAAATTCATTTAGAATTTGTAAGCAAATAGAATTGAATTGGAATTAAATTTGATTTGTTATAAGAAAAAAGAAGTATCGAAATGAAATTAGTAAGTAAAACTAATTGAAATGATGACAAAATAAAGATGGTTTGAAATAATTTGAATTCAATATTTACAATTGAAAGGTAAATTGAATTCATATGGAATTTGAAATCCAGTTTAAATATAAGTAGTTATAAATTCCAATGGTGAAGTGAAGAATAAATATAAAACGTGATATGAAATATTTATTGGACTTAAGAGACAAATGGTGACATTCTTAGGTAAAATTTGGGGTTAAGGAAATATTCTAAAAATTAAAAATTGAATGAAGATTAAACTGGAAAATTATGAAATGTCGATTGTGAATAAGTGTATTGAAATGAAAATCAATGTGAATAAAACAAAACTAAATTTATATAGCTAATAATCAATTGGAATTAATACGTAGGATGTACGTATATTATTTTATTCGAATAGCGATTTGATCCAGAATTCGAGCATAGAATTTCGAGATATTTATATCAATCCACTCGATTTTCGACGATGAACCTGGATATGAATTTTTGGTTGATTCTGGAAATTCTCTATCATATTTTACGGCTATGAAAGGAGAATGATGGTTTCTGATCAAGAAACCAGGTCTAAGTCCGCACTAGGAAGTCGGATGGGCGATACTAGTTCCGAAGTAAAATTGTGTGGTCGAGTGAGCGACCGAATCTGATATTGCCTACGAATGATGTATGTATATCGTACGGACATGAATAAACAATAGATATGGAAACATTTGTAAAGAAAAGTATAAAATGATTTTTGAAAGCTATGATTAGATATTATTGTTAGCAGGGTATACAGGTAATTTAAATGCAAAGGGAATTGGATTTAATTTTGAAGATAATTGACTTCGCTCGAAAAAGGTATGTACTTGAATTGCAGCATGAAATTTGAGGATTTTCTTGTCTAGCCGCTTGGCTTTTTGTTTTCTTTTGAAATCTGGAGGCCCATTGTGACATTTTGTAGTCATACCGAGCTAGCTGCGCAAAGGAGAAGCTGGCAATTTTTTTCGAAAATTTAGGGAGTTAGAAAATTTTTGATAATTTAAAATTTGAATTTAAGTTTAAATTTGAATTGTTGGAAAAATAAAGTTGTTTAGAAACTATGGAAGATTTTGGAAAGTTACTTAAGGTGAATAAGTCTTTAATAAAAAGAATTTTTTTGGCAAGTTGATAAAACTGTTTTGGTTTTGGGAAAATAATAAGCGGGTTATGGATCAATCTTCTTAACTTGTAATTTAGAGACGAAATTCTTTTAAGAGGGAAGGATGTGACGACCAGGAAAATTTCAACCTTTGAAATTTAAAATATTTAATGGAATTTTAATATTTAGAGGTTGATTTAACTTGCATTTCAAACATTGCTATGAATTTGGCAATTAAATGATTAAATTTAATTTATTAATGATGGGTAAAAATTTGTATCTTTAGTTTTATGCTTATTAAAAACATTTTCAAGGCTTTGAAAATTTATATTGATGATACTGAAGATAATGGAAGCTTCAGAATTTAATTTGGAAATGTTTTAATTAGTTTTGAATTTATATCGTTTAAAATCGATATTTAAAAATAGCCTTCTGAGGCACAGTCTCGGATTTCGACGAAACCAATTCCATTGGATCCATAATTTTGTATTATTATCGGATTTCAATTTTCGTAATATTTGGAGTGATCGTTTGGTCGTACGATGAGCAAACGCACCGATATTAAATCGAAAACTCAATATAAAAGCTGGTTCAAAAGCTATCTTCTCTGTATGATTGAATTTTTACCCGAAACCTTTTCCATTGCGTTCAGAATGGGAGTATAACATTATAAACGCCTAGCGACACACCTCGATTAGAGATTGGGATTTTGAGATGCGGAATCGAGACGATTTAATTTTGATTTAAAATATAAACAATATTTTTTACAAGCCCTTTTTACACGTATTAAATTTCTAACACGTGTCCTTCCGATCTTAACACGCATCCCCTTCTTTCTATTCCCATCATAGCCGTGTATTTAAAAAGAAAATCGAATTTCTTTTGCAATGAAAATTTTCTCGTTCAAAAACATTAGCTTGAATTTAATGGCCGAACGTTTCATAGCTTCGAAACGAAAAAAATGGAGCAAATTCGAAATCAACTCGCAATGGTGGGTTTTGCGAGCAGGTCAGGGAAGACGATGCGCTCACAGATGAATGGTGGAGATGGGTCGCGTGCGTTCGATTGCGGCGAGGGTTTCAAATTTGTCGCGATAATGTTCTAGGCAAAGGCAGCTGCTCGAGTTTAAGCAGCATTCACGCACACGCAAGGGGTGAGGCACTGTTTCGTTTTGTTGGGCTGCGTGGATTCGTGTGGCGCGACGGCTGGTGGTGGCGACGAGGCGTCATCATTCGATTTGGGGTTCGTGCGATGGGGCGTTCGAGTCCTATGGGTTTCTCAATGCTGGATGTGTGGGTTCTAGGGGCTATCATTAGAGAGGTGTGTGTATATATATATATATATATATATATATATTTATATTTGCGGTTTTTAAATTCATATATGTATACAATCGGAAAATAGAAGATTTTTTTTTGTATACAGTAAGTCTTGAAAACAATTTATTCCTTTAATTTATCTATTTACATATGTATGTTTATATATACAGTAAAGGAAATCAGTGTTGTTATTTTCAGGTTAGAAAAAAAATTGTGCAGTAAGAGAATTTTTTTTTAAATCTATAATTATTTTATAAGTACATATATATAGTCCATTAAAGAAATAAAGTAGTACTATGGTAAATTTGTTAGTAAACTTATTTAATTATTTTTGTTGTTAAAAATATTAAAAGGGAATTAGTTTAAAAATAAAATCATTGGTCAATTAAATTTTTTAAAATGGCAATTGAATTATTCAATTATTTCGAATATTAATAAAATCATATAATTATTATGCAAGGTCTGCAACCGTGAAGAAATGGTCAAAATTGGAAATGGATTGC
Organism: Allium cepa; assembly: GCA_030765085.1. Taxonomy (NCBI): domain Eukaryota; kingdom Viridiplantae; phylum Streptophyta; class Magnoliopsida; order Asparagales; family Amaryllidaceae; genus Allium; species Allium cepa. The sequence goes on along the minus strand of CM060931.1, from coordinate 463,198,494 downwards.
GAAACAAAAGCAAAGGTGTGATCTTCTCTCTCAATCCGATACCCGATTTAATTTAAATAGTTAATTTAAATTATTAGTTGTTTTCTTGGATGATGATTGATATCAGTGGTATTGAATTAGACCCTATGCGCCACATAATAGTGGAAGATATTATATAAATCCCATATACCGCGATATTCCACCTCGAAGTTGAATTGGTATTATATATATATTTGGAGTGATTGATTTCTCGCATTATATAGTGGATGAGACCTTATGCTCCGCATAATAGCGGAGGATATTTATAAATCCCATATACGGTGATATTCCACCTCGAAGTGGAATTGGTATTTAATTGTTATTTTAACGTCCGTTGATGCAGGAAAACAGGTTGGAGGGATCCAACTGGATTCCTTGAATATTGAATTTATTTCATATGTTGTGCTTTGATTATTATAAACTCTATGTGATTATATTTGTGATCAAAAATCATTGAAGGCTATAGTTTAGCCGAATATATTTTTGGTATCGTAGGATACCCAAAAAAAATAAAATTGGATTTTTGAAATTCAAGTTGAAAGTTATAGTAAAAATTTATTTTTGAATTGGATAAATTTAAAAGAAGGAATTTTAAAAGGATGAGGTTTATTTTTTTGAAAACCTATTAAATAAATTGCAATTTGCAGGAAAGAATTTAATAAATAGGTTTTAAGTAATATTGTTTACTGGTTGAAGAATTTATTTAATATACGGATTTTAAATAATTTGGAAGAGATAAAGAAATTTATTTTTAAAAGGAAAAAAAAAATTAGAAATCTAATTTGGTATTTGAAACGATTTTGGGAAATCAATTTGGAATTTGATTCGGTGTCTGAAATAAATTTAGAAATCAATATGATAATTTATTTGATGTTTAAAAATAAATCTTTGGGAAATCAATATGAAAATTGATTTGGTGTTCGAATGAAAATTGATTTGGTGTTTGAAATAAATTAGAAAAATCAATTTGGTATTTGATTTGGTGTTTGAAAGTGAATATTAGAAAAAACGATTTGAAAATTGTATATCAGTGGATATTTGAAAGTTTAAAATTCACGATGGGAATTTTATATAGGAAAGGGAATTTTGTTTTAAAAATAAATGTTGGTTTATTTTTAAAAGTGTGGATAGAAATTCGCAGATTTGGAGGGTAAATCAAAATAAATCGAGAAGATTTATTACTTGATTTAAATAGACTATTTTGAAATGGAAAGAGAATTCTTTCTTGAAAAGCCAAGTATGTTTTTATTAAGTAGCTTTTGAAGTATAAATTAAAAGTTCTAGAAATTGATTTGAAAAAAAAAATTGTTGGAGAAATTATTTTTGGGAATTGCTTTAAATCTTTAAAGTAAAGGTTTATTTATTTAAATATAAAAGGGATTATTTTAAAGATTAAATTGATATTTGATTTAGAAAATTGTTATTTAAAATATTAATACTCTATCTACTAATTTTATTTTAAAATTAGTTTGGATTTGAAGCATTATATGAGGTATTGGTATAATATTTTCATATCTAATATTTAGATAAGTGTTTAGAAATAATTTATTCTAAATGTTTCCAATATAATTTGGATAAGTAATTTGAATTATTTTAAAGTATTTGAACTCGGCAGATTTTCAATAGAAATGAATAAATATTTGGAAATATATTCCGCGTAAGGAAAATGATTTGAAATTCTTTTTCAAAGGGTTGAAATGTGGAAAGTAATTTGAAATTTGTTTTCAAAGTGTTGAAGTGTTAAAAAAATTATAACTTGTGAAGATATGTTGAAAATAAATAATTTGGGATTTTTTTAAACTGGGTGATTGTCGTGAATATTGTTTGATAGTGACTGTTGTAAATGTTGATTGGTAGTTAAATAACCGACTATCAATATTGACCTTTAAACGAAATTAGAATTTCTATGCGACCGGGGGTCGAATTCGGAATGGTTATTCGAAATCCACATCGAACCTTTGTGATGATGATGGATCTTTTATTTAAAAGATCAAAGTGGAAATTTGTTGTGATTTGTATGAAATCTGATTGAACACTTATTTTTAAAAATAAGCGCTCACCATTCAGATTAGCCGGGAGAGGACTTTGTATCATAAAAATCATTCTGAATAATGATACGACGAAATGGGATTGCATTTGAAGACGGTGTTGAAGACCGGGTATTTTTGAAAATGAATGGATTACCTGTCGAATGTCTCTACACCGAGTTGCTCCGGCATAGAGATTTTATCACCCTTTGTGATGGGGATTCCGGATGTGATTAGTTAATATCCGGATCTGCAAGGGCTTCTTTGAAGTGCCTTCGGTTCCGTTCGATCCCAGAACGGAATTGTATGAATGTGTGTCTGACGTTACACTTTGAGATGTAAAGCTGGTTTCTATCAAATACATTTCTGTTGGTGGCGGAGAATTCGTTCTCTTAGCTTAACACTATCCTCTAAGACGTATAAGCTCAGAGGTTATATAGTTGATGATTACTAGTGATATATTTCCAAATCGGTAATGTGGCATACGAAGTGCTGCTGATCATTTGTTGATCGAGGCATGACTTTGTGAAAAGTGTAGCTTTGTGAACGAGACTTTGTCGGACCTCACACCCCGGAAATGGTCAAAACAGAAAGAATGCGGCAAGGTTATGAGGGTCGCGCCCTTTAGGGTATGTCATTTCCATCTGGAAAAGGGTGGTGTCATGGTATGGCGCCCAGATATTTAACCTATGTGGTTGCTGCAAATTTATTATACTTTGTGGTTGTTGCTTTGTGGTTGAGGATCCTCGGATAAAGCTCGCAAAGGACCGGGGGATGGCATACTCGTGTAGTAGTTACCTAGTTTCAAAGGTAATCCGGCCTTGTGTTGGTAGAGAGCTGGTTAATTCTCGAGACGTCCCTCCAGAGGCATACACATTTGGCAGTAGGAAGTTTCTTAGCCAGACCATTTGTTGGAAAGCCAAAGGAACAACATGCACCATGTACGGTTTTAGTTGTATAGCCTGCCATGGAATGTGGCGGTAACCTGCTATTGAACATGTTAGCTATAGTAGGCATACAATAATGGTTGTATGCTGGCTAAGATTAATATTATACTTTCAAAATATTTTCCACACTATGCACTAATGATAATATTAAAAAGATTTCGCGTATCAAGCATGTTTGACTATCATAAGGAGAAATCTCCTCCAATTCTTTGTTTGCATTGTGTGTGTTGCGGGAGGCCTTATGGTAGTTTCATTTTCCAAAAGCATAGCATATTTCTTTTTATTTCTTTGTGAAAAATAACTGTTTTTAAGATCTCACACATGTCCCATGACTGACCTAGAGTTTATTGTTCCCTTTCTAAACTCCGGGTGCCCTAATTTTCCACACGAGTAGCCTAGAGTCAGGTTATCAGTTATTTGGGAGCGAAGTCAGAAAAAAATGCTGTGGAGATCTGGAGTTCAAGCTGGATGACGAGGCGTATCACTAGTATATGTAATATTTCATTTCCGCTCTTGTGTTGCGCACTCTAACAATGTATGTATAAGCTGATATAGTGTTTTTATTTTAAAAGATGTTCATTTATCTATTGTATACTGTGCCGCTGCGAAATGTGAGATTTTGTTTATTTTTTCTGTTCTTTTTCTATCTTCTTCTTCTTTAACCCAAACGGTTTGGTTTTCTGGCATTCGACTGTGCGGCATTTGATATAGTGGACGTATTGATGTCGACTTTCAAAAATCGAAAATATCAAGCCGTTACGTTTATTAATATTCGAAATAAAATCGAACAATTAATTTCCATTTTATAAATTTAACATAACTAGTAGTTTATTTTTAAACTAATGATTTAATTTAAACAAATAACTAAATTCTAAACTAATTTGCCTTTAACGATCTTTTAGTAACTAAAATAAATTAAATAAGCAATTAAATAAGTTAACCATCTTAATATTTATTTTTAAAATGAAATCTTAAGTGAATATATATATATATATATATATGTTCTCTCGTTTTCTATTGAAATTATATATTTATATATACTTATAAAATAACTTATATAGATTCAAAAATCCAATTTTTTAAAAAAATCTTCAACATTTTAAATTCCCAATATATTTTTCAAAATCTTATCTTTGAAACTATATATATACACACACTTATAAAAATAATTTATATTACCATTTTAAAGTTTCTATTTTCCTAAATCTTACCTTCATATATTCTTCTCTGTTTACTGTTATTATATCTACAAATCAAGACTTAAATTAATCCCTATTCAAACTTACAGTAGGTTCAAGCATATATTACATATATATTTTTAAATTAAATTGAAAACAAATAAAATAAACTGCTATCTCACTGCTCATCGAACACAACTCGACCCACATCACTACTTGCTGCCCTTCGCGAGAACCTTCCCATTTCCAGTTCATCTCGTGTCCCCTCAATCATTCGCCACTGACGAGCTCACGTTCAAACTTCACGATTATGGCTCGGCATCGATTCCTTTATATGCCATGCGCTAGCTCAAATCGGGATGGACTAGAGATTTGCATTGCCAGAGGAAGAAATTCGCGTTCGAGTTGTTTGGACGAGCTTCGGTTAGATTCAGCTACCATTTTAATATATACGAATGAATCAATCTACGTGAGTATGCATGCGATTTTGAAGAAGAAAGATTTCTTTTTAACAGTGGCCATCTTTTTTATTATTATTATTATTTAACTTCGTTATCGATTTTAGTCTGGAACCGAAAAAAGAAAAAGAAAGAGAAACTTGCGAATTGAGTTAAAGGGCGAGGAGCATATGCGATCTTCTCTGCCATTTCTTTTTTCTTAGAGGAATTGGAACTGATTTCTTTTTTTATCAATGAGGAAGAAAAGGCATAATACGTTTTAAAAGGAGAAATTTTGTAAAAGAAAAGAGGACATGCTTTGATTTCGAACTGGAAGAAAAGAAAGCATGAAAAGCTCGTTTGAAATAAGAAAAGAACGGGTAGATTGGCTGATTGAAGGATTCTGATTTGATTTATATATTTATTTATATATATAATATTATTTGATTTCAAAATATCTCGAATAACGTAACTTGAAATCCAAAACCCCTATTGAGGCATGCTGCCCGACGTTTATAATGTTATACCCCTATTTCAAGCACAACGGAAAAGGTTTCGAGTCCTAATTCGATCGTTCGGAGAAGTTAACTATTTGGACCCAGTTATTATATTGAATTTCGATATAAATTTATGCGCGTTTACCTATCGTACGACTACACGACAATTCCAAATGCTTTAAAAATTGAAATCCGATAATAAAACACTACTACGGATCCAATGGCACTGGTTTCATCGAAATCTGAGATTGTGCCTCGGAAGGCTATTTTTTAATATCGATTTAAACGATATATTTTCAAGCCGGACAAAACACTTTTTAATTCAAGTTTAACACTTTTAGTATCTTCAGTACTATCAATATAAATTTTACAAGCCTTTTAATTATTTTTAACATGCTTAAAATTTCATATTCAACCATCTACTCAATTTCCAATTATATACTTAAATAATTAAATCACTCAATAAATAGTGGCATTTGAAATTCAAGTTATAAATTTACTTTTAAAGATTTAAAATCAATTAAATATTCTAATTTCAAATGTCCAAAATTCCAAGTCGTTGCATTCCTTCCCCCTTAAAAGAATTTCGTCCCTGAATTGCTAGTTAAGAAGAATGCCCCCACCCGTTTACTATTTTCACAACCAAATAGTTTCAACCAACTCCCCAAACAATCTTTTTATTAAAGACACATTATTACTCTTACTAACTTTCCAAACTCATCCATAACTTCCAAACAATATTATTTGCTCAAAAATTCAAATTTAAAACCAAATTTTAAATTATCAAAATTTTCTAACTCCCTAAATTTTCGAAAAATTTCGCCATCGTCTTCTTTGCGCGGCTAGCTCGGCACAACTACAAAATGCCTCTATGGGCCCCCAAATTCAAAAAGAAAATAAATGCCAAGTGCCTAGGCCAAAAAATCATCAAATTCATATAAAAATTTAAATACATACCTTTTCGTCGAGCAATTCATATGTATCTTCTGCATTCAAAAACATCAATTCCCTATTCCTTTTAAAATAATTGTATATCCTACTTAGCATTAATACTCAATCACAACATTCAAAATCATTTTATACATTTATTTACAAGAGTTCAACATCTATTTCATTCAAGCCGTACGATGCACATATATTATCCGTACGCAGTACCAAATTCGATTGCTCACTCGATCATGCAATTTTACTTCCGAACTACTATCGTCCACCGGACTTCCTAGTGTGGACTCAGATCTAGTTTCTTGATTAGAAATCGTCATTCTCCTTGCATAGACGTAAACTATGATAGAGAATTTCTAGAGTCGATCAAAAATCCATATCCAGGGTTCGCCATCGAAAACCGAGTGAATAATCCCAATTCGGATCAATATAACTATCTCGAAATTATGCGCTCGAATCTAGATCAAATTGCTATGCGAATAAAATAAAATAATATACGTACATCTTACGTATTAATATCCAATTGATTATTAGATATATCAATTTTATTTTTATTCACATTTATTTTGATTTCCATTCACTTATTCACAATCACCATTCCATAACTTTACTTAACGTTTATTCAGATTATTAACTTAGAATATTTTCCCAATACCAATTTTACTTAGGAATTTACCATTAAACCTCCTTAAGCTCAAAATAATTATTTTACCCACTTAAAAATTTATTTCCACTTTACTACTTAAGCTTTCACTTCTTTTTCACTTAACGTAGATTTTCAATGCCATTCTAAATTCAATTTACCTTTCATTTTAAATATTGAATTCTATCCTTCTTAACTCAAACTATTTTTATTTCCAAACTTTTGTTATTTTTAGTCCACTTCAAATTAATTCTATAACTTCACTTTACTTTGCACAATTTAAATTAAATATCATCCCAATATTCAATTTCAATTTCAATTCATTGGCTTACCATTTAAATCAATTAGTTTACCTATAAATTTTAATATCAATACTTTGTTTTGTTTATTTCAACATGACTAATTTTCCATTTTACTTTATTTAACACAATTCAAATTTAATTCCAATATTCAACTTCCATTTTACTTACACACAAATGTAAATTCCTTTGTTACTCTATACATTTGTTTACGATCTTAATAAACTTATTTTCAATAATCATTTTCCTCAAAGCTCACTTTTACTTGGCTCGATTCACTTACATTCCGATTCAATTCAATTTTAACTTCTATAAGTTTTCCACTTATTTAAATTCCATTTTCTAACTTCTTTTAATTCACTTCAATTAATTATCTTACCTTCCAACTTATTTTGTTATCACGCTTACTTTTATTTACTTTTTTACAAGTTAATTCCATTCCAGGCAAATTCCAAACTTTATAAGTTTCCAAACCTGTTTATAATCCATAAACATTTTTAGTTAAACTTCCATAGTTTAAACCCATTACATAAACATTTTAATTAAACTCCAAAGTCTTTAACAATCACTTAAGCATTTCAAAATCATTTGCATATCAAATTATCCTATGAATTTTAAAACATTTAGGTAGCAATTACTCTTTTGGAAACTCGAAAATGAATCTCGATGAAGCTGCAGTCATCATCGAAACTATTTTCCAGCGGCCGAAAAGAGTTTATTGCTTTTAATCGTTTTCTTTTTAAAAAAACATTTTCAAATATTTTGATCCCAATTCTCACCAAATTTTAAATCCAATTCAAAAATATTTCCCAAATGATATCACTATTATTTCTCCAAGACCATCGAAAAACATTTTCAAACTCAAAGGAAATTAAATTTCCTAAATTTCAAATTCAATCCTTTCAATCTATTTTCAAATATTTCTCTGGAATTCTATTTCAAATTATAAATCACATTTACAATTCACATTTACAAATCCCAATTGTATATGAATTTATTTCTTAGCTTTTAGTTATGATTTCAATTTCTTACTCAATTTCTACACAATAATGATAATAATTTAATATTATCATTCCCTAACAACCAAGCAACCATATATAACTATAATAATTTACGGAAAATTATTTCCATTATATACAAAAATAATTTAGGTAAAATTATTTCATATAACCTATTTTTAAAAAATACTGTGTCGGTTTATCTTTTTTAAGAGTTTAGAAACCCTATCGATGATATGGCATCCCACATATCGACCAGAATCCCTAAACACTCAACCGATAAGTCAGCACAATACAAAAAACTCATTCTAGAGTACTACGGGCTCCATTTCTAATGAGTAATTCCCCCACCAGAGCCAAGGTTCTCGCTTAACCTTTAGCTCTGATACCAACTATCACGACCCGATTTTTCGACGCCCGAAAATTGACATCAATACGTCCATTGTATAAAATTCCAAACAATCGAATGTCGAAAAACTAGTCCAAAAGGGGAAGAAGAAGGAGGTAAAAGAAGAAAAGGAAAATAATATCAGAATCTCACAAACGTAGTGGATCAATATATAATAGATAAATAACTGATCTTTGTACTGAAAGAATTATATCTATTTTATACGTTACATCATCAGAGTACAACACAAATCAACAACACAGTTCAGGATAATTATAATAACCTATCCTCCAAAGCTGAATATACAGCTTGCACTGCACAGCGGAATATAGATCTACGGGAATATGCCCCATCATCCATCTCATCCGCTGAGCTCTACAGCAGTCCATCCAAAATATGTACTCTATAATACTCAGTCTGACCCGAGCATTATAGTGAAATAACACCCGAGTCAGTCTGGAAAACCAGCGTGAGAAAACGTACTCAATTGGATTATTAAAGTTTTCAAAATCCTTTTGAAATCAAAGGTATCACGTAAGATCAAGCCACAAATAAACATGCCGGGTTTTTACCTTACGACAACTAAAACATTTCTTATCAAATCCTCTGATATTATAGTAGTGTCTACATACAAATACTTATTCAAATAGCCGAAATTGTTACATTTATTAAATTCGAGAATAATAGTTATGCAAACAAGTCCGAAGGCACTTATTGTAGATTGGATTCCATCAATTTCAGGGCTCCTGGGGTACCACCTGTCACAGTACATGGTCTAGATCACCGTACCAAGGATCCACCCTGATCCCTTGCTACACAACACCGGAGCTACCCCTTACTGAATTGTTCGAATAAGACCACCCCATGGTTGGGATCATCAACCGCCCACACAGCCGAATAAAAAGGGACGTCCAGACAGGGATGACCTTACCCTAATTGGTTGCTAGCCACTTAGCCTTGCTGCACCTCCCCTATTTTAGCGATTCTTGGTTGATGAGCTTCGAGGCTATGCGTTGCCTTTTTAGAACACATCTCACTTAGAATGCTCATCGTCCTCCCGACAATGTTCTGATAGAATTCATCCATACAAGTCTGTTCTGGGTCCGAGCGGAACCGAAGGCACTATTCCTAGTACATCCATTTTGGAATCAACCTCAGGATTAGTAGCGATCAGCCCTTGCACTTTACTGCTCCATCTTCGACTCCAGGATCTTGTCTTCCTCACGAATACGTTCAAAATGGATCGAAGTGGTTTTTGGGAAATTAATCCCGATCTCGGTCTCTTCGAAACAATCAGCGCATTGGCTAATATTGATAATCGGTTATTTAACTATCAAATAACATCCACAAACAATCATCAGTCCTTAATAATTTTATCAAATTATTTATTTCAACATATCTTCGCAAGATGTATATTCCACACTTCAATCCTTTGAAAATAGTTTTCAAATCACTTTTCTTTCTCGGAATAAATTTACACCCAATTGTTTGATTTCCACTGGAAATCACCAAGTCTTAATAATTTAGGTTTTAAATAATTTAGATCACTTAATCCAAAAATATATACTTTCAAACTCTTAAAATCAAACTACTTAAAACACTTAATACTAGTTATGAAAATTTATGATAATTTCTCATGTAAAACTTAAGCCAAAACTAAATTTAAAATAAAAGTTATTCTATAAGGTATAAATATTAAATAATTATCTTTTAAATCATAATACTAGTTAAACCTTTAAAATAATTTAACTTATACAATTAACTAAATAAATGTTTGATTTTAAAAAATTTAAAACCACTAGATAGTAATTTATTTCTAAAACATTCTTTTAAAACTACTTTAAAACCTCTAATTTATACTTGGAAATCTTCTTTTGAAAATATACTTGGCTTTTTAGGAAAATTCACTTTCCATTCCAATACAACCGTCTAATCATTTATAAATCCTCCTTGATTTATTCCAGTTTAATTTACATCCAAAAGACATATATTTCTTTTCACACTTTAAAAATTAAACCACTTTTTATTTTTAAAACACATCCCCCTTTCTTATAAATTCCCATCCTGAATTTATATATTCAAATTATCCTCTGATAAATATTTCACTTAATTTATAAACCCCGTTTATAAATTCCATAATCTCATTCTCCATTAATCCTAGTTTCAAATACTTAATCAGTTTTCAAACCGGTTTTCAAAACTAATTCCATTTTAAAATAAATTTCAAATTCCTTTACTTATCTTAATTTATTTTAAAACCCATTAATTACATATTTACTTCTTCATGTATGATTTAAAATCTTATTTTAGACTGAAATATCCACTTCATACTTCATTCAAAATCCTACCCTTTTATTTCTTCCTAAGCATTTTAAATCTCAAATTTCGAAAATAAAATCTTTTAAATTTTTAAACAATATCACTTAATTCTCCAAAACTCTTTTATTTTAATTATTTAAAATCTCTATCATTATTCCCATACTCAGAATTTATTTAATAGAATTTAAAAATCAAGCATTTTATATTTCTTTCCAAATTTAATCTTTAATTTACCTAAATTCACTATTATTTTACTTAAAAATTTCCCTTTTTATTTCTTTTAAAAATCCAAACTTATATATTTTTCATTCTCTCAAATACCAATATATATTCAACCATGCTATAGCATTCAATAATTTCAATTCCCAATAAAATCAATCATAGATAATCAATCAGTCATATCATAGATTATGAAAACAAATTTCAATGATTTGAGGAATCCAGTTGAATCCCTCCAACCTATTTTCATGCATACACAAATGTTAGCACAATATAAAATACCAATCCCACTTCGAGGGGGATACCGCGTTATAAAGGGTCATCCGTATTATGCGAGGCGCATAGGGTCTCATCCTCTATATAATGCGGGAAATCAATCACTCCAATATATACATATATAAATATCACATCCAAGCTGATAATAAATTATCAATTCAAGCAAACGACCAATAATTTAAATTTAACTATTTAAATTTAAAAGGTAATCCAAATGAGTGAGATTAACTCACCTTTGATTTGTTTTGCAATCCACTCCAATCTTGACTTGTTTCACGGTTTCTGACCTTGAATTAACAATTTATATGATTTATTAATATTTGAAATAGAATCGAACAATTAATTTCCATTTTATGAATTTAATATAACTAATAATTTATTTTCAAACTAATGATTTAATTTAAACAAATAACTAAATTCTAAACTAATCTCCCTTTAAAGATCTATTAGTAACTAAAATAAATTAAATAAGTAATTAAATAAGTTAACCATCTTAATATTTATTTTTAAAATGAAATAGTAAGTGAATATATATATATATATATATTCTTTAATTTTCTTTTGAAATCACACACATATATATACTTATAAATAACTTATATAGATTCAAAAATCCAATTTGTAAATAAACTCTTTAACATTTTAAAATCCCATATATTCTTAAAAATCTTATCTTTGAAACCATAGATATACACTTATAAAAATAATTTATATTACCATTTTAAAATTTCCATTTTCCTATATCTTATCTTCATATATTCTTTTCTGTTTACTGTTATTATATCTACAAATCAGGATTTAAATTAAACCCTATTCAAACTTACAGTAGGTTCAAGCATATATTACGTATATATTTTCAAATTAAATTAAAAACAAATAAAATAAACTACTACCTCACTACTCATCGAATAGGACTCGACCCCCATCACCACTTGCTACCCTTCGTGAGACCCTTCCCATTTGCAGTTCATCTTGCATCCCCTCAATAAATCGCCCCTGTCGTGCTCGCATTCAGACTTCATGATGATGGCTCGCCTTCGATTCTATTTTGTGCCATGTGCTCGTTCATATCGAGATGGACTCGAGATTTGCATTGCTAGAGGAAGAATTCACGTTCGAGTTGTTTGAACGAGCTACGGTTTGATTCAGCTTCCATTTTAATATATACGAACGAATTGATCTATGCAAGGAAGCATACGATTTTGAAGAAGAAAGATTTCTTTTTAAAAATGGCCATCTTTTTTTACTATTTGACTTCATTATCGGTTTTAGACTGGAACCCAAAAAAGAAAAAGAAAGAGAAGCTTATGAATTGAGTTGAAGGGCGAGGAGCATATGCGATCTTCTCTGCTATTTCTTTTTTAGAGGAACTGGAACTGTTTTCTTTTTTTCTCAATGAGGAAGAAAAGGAATAACACGTTTTAAAAGGAGAAATTTTGTAAAAGAAAAGAGGACACATTTTCATTTTGGACTGAAAGAAAAGAAAGCATGAAAAGCTCGGTTGAAATAAGAAAAGAACGGGTAGGTTGGCTGATTGAAGGTCTCTGATTTGGTTTATATATATAATATTGTTTGATTTCCAAATATCTCGAATAACGTAACTCAAAACCAGAACCCCCATTGAGGCATGCCGCTAGACGTTTATAATTTTATACCCCTATTGCGAGCACAATGGAAAAGGTTTCGAGTCCTAATTCGATCGTATTGAGCAGTTAGCTTTTTGGACCTAGTTATTATGTTGAATTTCGATATAAATTTCAACGCGTTTACTTATCGTACGGCCACATGACAACTCTAAACGCTTCAAAAATTGAAATCCGATAATAAAATACTATTACGGATCCAATGTGACTGATTTTAGGGAAATCCAAGACTGTGCCTCGGAAGGCTATTTTTAAATATCGATTTAAACGATATATTTTCAAAGCTGAACAAAACACTTTTAAATTCAAATTTAACACTTTTACTATCTTCAGTACTATCAATATGAATTTTACAAGCCTTTAAATTATTTTAACAAGCTTAAAATTTCAGATTCAACCATCTATCCAATTTCCAATTATTTAATTAAATAATTAATTCACTCAATAAATAGTGGCAGTTGAAATTCTAGTTAGAAATTTACTTTTAAACATTCAAAATCAATTAAATATTCCAATTTCAAATGTCCAAAATTCCGGGTCGTGATACTAATCATGTCGATTTTTGTTTCCATTCGATGACGACTAACTGTTCCCCCTAAGTAATGTTCGGCTGTATACAAACGACATAACTAGTTCATTTGTACACAGATAAATAACACAGCGATGTGTGACCGTAGAGCATGTTAGCTGATCGGTGGTTGACCACCGTTTAGGGGCTAAAAGAAGTTGAAATTGGAAATCATTCTTCGTACGGCTGCTTGTACCACCGTACGGTTGAATGAAAGAAAAAACTAACCTCTTTTTTATTTTCATCTTTTCTCCTCTATTCAGCAAAAAATTATCTTCTTTTCTTAGGGTTTAGGGTTTGATATCTAAGTTAGTACGTAGTTTGAGAAGGAAAGCGGAATGGATGTGAATGACTGAGTGAAAAGAAATAAATTGGTGGCCATAAGTAGGTAAAAAAATTAACGACTTCAATTAAAATTTTAAAGGTGACCAGAAGAGGAAACAGGGATGTGAATAACAACACACTTCATTTATACAATACTATTTCCTTTTCATTACCTTACATTCATTGCTTACATAAGTTATTTCCATTTCAATTAATAGATTATTTATTAGGTAAGTCACTTTACAATTTTTTCACAATTTATAGATTATTTGCTTTTCACATTTATTCTTCCATGTATAGTATTATTAAATATTAAATACGTTTCTAAATCATTTCAATGTTTTATAAAGTTATATTCATTCAACTAATTTAGTAATCTTTTTAATTATAAATGGCTTCAATATTAATTTAAGTTTGTAATTATTTACTTACAGTATTCACCTTTTCTATTAAATCTAATTATAGATTGCTTAAATGTGAACCTAAGCTTATAATCATTTTCTTACATTATTCACTTTTATTACATTTAATTAGTAGCATTTCAAACTATTAACTTTAGTTTATAACAATTTATAACATTAGAATTCTTATTTATAGAAGTAATTACGTTGAACAATTTCATTTTTTCAAGATTTACTTGTATAATATTCTAGTACATATTCTTATTAACATTTCAACTTTTAATAATTTTGTAAGTTATATATGTGTGTGTGTGTGTGTGTGTGTGTGTGTGTGTTTGTGTGTTTTAGAATGCAATTGAATATTACCCTAGTTTATCCTATATATTTAGTTAACAAAATGTTCAATAGTTACCATTTCTTATTTTCATTTCCATTTTATTTACAGTTTACAAAGTTTCAATTTCTTATTTTCATTTTAGAAGTTTTCAATTATTAATATAGTCAAGATTCCATTTATTACAATAATTTCAATTTCTAATTTACAGAAACATAAGAACTAAACAATTAGGTTCCATTTCAATCATTTTTTAATACACACATACACCCATAACGTATATATGTATATATATCAAATCAAACTTCAGAGATTAAAATTAAGAATCGTTTATCAAACGGATGTGTAGTAAAACTACTACAGCAGTCTCCCTACTTTGAAAGTTGAAAATGAACGTCGATGATGCGTGCATTCATCGCTGAAATTATTTTCCAACGACAGAGAGGGGAGTACAAAACTTATTTCCTTTAAAAAATTTCTTTTAAAACATTTCTTTCAAATCATCTTGAAATATTTCTATCAAAAAATACTTTCAAATAATAATATTATTATATTCCAAAATCATTCGGAAAAATTTTCAAACCCCAGGAACATAAGTTCTCAGATCCTCGGTTCTTATTTACTTTATCTGTAAATCTTATTTTTTGACCAATGTTTATAAAATTTCACTTATTAACAGGAAACCAAACATAATACATATAATTATATACATTTATAAAAATTATTCTTTTATATACAAAATATAACACTATGCAAAATTATTTCATTTACCAATATATCAAAACAATATTATGTCAGTCTATCCTATTAAGTGTATAGAAATTCCTATCGATGTCATAGCATCCTATGTACCGGCCGAAATTCATAAATACTAAATAGAACAAATTAACGCAATATAAAAACCTTTTATAACACTAACAAATATGCTCTCTCATATATATACGCTCAGGGACTCATTCTAGGGTAAAACTACCCTATTTTATATAAGTCAGACCCCACAAAGCTAATGTTATCGCTAAACCAAAGCTACTGTAACGACCTGCCTTTTTTGGATGGTTTAAGTCGACGAAAAGCTATAAACGTCGGACTCAAACCATTCAAAAGGGCAGATTGTTATGGGGTACATAAGAAAAAGGAGAGAGAAAGAAAACAAATACAGAATCTACAGCGGAATGACAAAATATAATAATGAAATAAACAGATCATGAAGTTGTTTACAAATAACTTTGATTATTCTTTCATTATACTGATCGGAGATACATACAACAAGAATAAATAATAAATAAATATAGCAGAACAACATGATGTAGTGGAATAAATAAAATAAATAAAAATATTACAAAATCTTCGTTTTCATCCTCCAAAAAGTAGTCTTTGATAAAACGAAAAACTCAGACTGGCCCGGGCGAATTGAAAAGATAAAACAATTGAGTCAGAGCTAAAGGATCTTATATAAGTTAAATCAAGAATAAATAAATATGAGCGTAACGGCGTCGAAGATGTTTACGGGGTTTGACATCTCCTATCCAATGTCAACTTGAGCAATAACTTCAAAGATGTTCGGGATTTACATCTCCTAAGGATCCGTTAAACTATCTACATTCATAGTACAATACGATATTATAATAGTGTCTACAGTAAAGTAATATATTAAAATAGCGTTAAGTAGTTAACCATATCCATCTTAACATATTTTTATATATTCCCATAGTCTATACAGTACTGTAATTCCTCCGTAAACCGGAGGGCTATCAAAGGGCACTCCATAGGTTGTAGGATCTAGATTAACCCTAGAGGGGGGGGTGAATAGGGTTATAGCAAATTTTCTCGAATTAAACACAGAAATATAATAGCAGAAATAAATATGCTGAAAAGTAAATCACACACAAAATTTACCCAGCTTCGGCAACCCCTGCCTACTGCTGCATTCACAGATTTCTATTAGAATTAAACAGTATCACGCTTACAAACACACTACTAGACTCGCAGACCCTTTTGCTTCCGCTCACAAACACTCTACTAGACTCGCACACCCTGCTCCCGCCTATAGAGTTTCGCTCACTCGCAAACACTGCTCCCGCCTATAGAACTTTGCAAACTCGCACACCCTGCTCACTGAACTAATTCAAAATAGACAATCTGACACTACCTAAACCTAGGTGGTGATTTACCAAGATTCTTTGATTCGTAAAATAAAAAACAATAATTAAGAAACAATAGAAAATAACCCTAAAAACTAATTAATATAATAAAGCCTTAAATTAAAAACAAAACCCCTTTTTTTTTAAATATGACCGGCCCACTTCCTTATTTCACCGATCCTTTTTTCTCGTTCGTGAGAATAATGGCGGCTTCGTTCTGATTAGGGCTTCGTTCCCTTTGTTCCAGTTAGGGCTTCGGCTCTTTGTTCCAATTAGGGCTTCGGTTTCTTCAATCGATCTGAGATATGTTGCCCTAGCTCACTGCTTCTCTGATGGTTGACTATTGCTCATTTGCAGTTGCTCGATCGAGTTCGTTGTTTGTGAATTCGGTATGTACTGTCTCCTTTTGCTTTACTAAGTTGATACTTGAACTCGATGATTTCATTTGCCAGTGATGATTGGGTTATATATGCGTTCGAATTCGTGTTTGAATTTGTCAATTTGTTCATCTCAGCCACTCGATTACACTTGGATGCTTGTGATAAAATCTGACTTTGTCAATTTCGTATTTCTAGTAGCTTGATACACACGGCTTTGAATTGCCTTGCTTATCACGGTTTTGATTTTGACTGGTTCACAATTGGCTTCGGCCTTGACTCGTTCATCTTGAAATTGTTTTGATTTCTAAAGTTACGGCTTTGACTTTCTCAAAGATGCATACTTGATACACTGATCTTGTAGTTGTACTTTTGTAATCTGCATTTCATATGCTTGCAAACTTGCTAGTGTATTCATGAGTTTTGATGCATATTTCAATTTGGACATGGTTTCATACTTGTTGTCATTTGCAACCGGTCTCTGTGCATATCTCTGCTCGACTTCGACTTGGTTTTTGACTTGTTCAACATTGATTTCACTGCCACTTCGACTTGTACCTTGGTCTTGAACGTTGCTGTGTCCACTGTGTTACTCATTGATTAGTTTGCATTGTCATATTTTATTCCTGTTTGCATTTGAGTTTGTAGCTTGGTGTCATGTTTGCTTTAAGTCTGCAACTTGGCGTCTGCAACTAGTAGCTGGACTTGATTATGTTTTGATTCATAGACTTCTGTTCACCTGCATGTATTGTTGATTCATGGTGATATTCGTTCATTTGTGTTTCACTGGTAGCACTTGAGTTGTTGCAGTTGATTTAGTTGTTCCCTGTTGAGTCTTTGGTGATGCTTCACCTGTTATGTTCATGTTGGCACTAGTTGTTGGGTCTGTTGCATGAGTCCTGGTCATTTGCACTTGCAGTTGGTTACTTGATTCAATTGTGTTGTTCATATCATGTTGTGTACTTCAGTTTGGTCACTGATGCATTCATGTACACTGCATTCATGTTCAAAGACTGCTACTTGTTTTTGTACCCTTTGTTGTTCATCTGCATTGCTGCCTTGTTGACTGTTGCATACATGAACTGTTTTGTTCTTTGTGCTTCGACTCTGTCATTTTCTTTTATGTTCACTGGCCTGTACATTTGAGTTGCAGTGAGCTCGACATTGTTGTTTACTTCACCACTGACTTGATGTTGCATACATGTTTGTTGCAGTCCCTTTTTGCTGTTGCTATCCACATTGAACTGCTTTTGATGCACTTTTGAACTTTGTTGCATTCATGTCCTTGCAATCTTCATGACTGTACTGTTGCAGTCGAGTTGTATTCATGTACACTTGTGGCTTGAACTGGAACTGTTTCTAGTCAATTGCTTTGTCTATTTGCCTTGAGTTGAACCTATCTTGGGTTTGACCTTGTTTTTGATTTCTGTGCTTTTGTTTGATTTTTTGCACACGAGTTGGCGAGGCAGTGCACACGTATACGAATGTACACGTGTGTACTGCAGCCACTCATAGTTACCTGTCCCTGATCAAAAATACTGATATGCATAGATATTGCACAGTCAAAAATGATGACGAACAACCCAAATAACTGAGGCAAACAATGTTTTCAAAATCATCGTTTCTTTCAAATTTCAAAAATATTTCTCTTTCAATTTTACTGCGTTTGAAAATATTTTTGCAGATTACTCAGATGCTGGATTCAAACTGGATTATAGTTGAAGACAAAAATATGAGTGTGAGTGATATGTAGTAAGGTTGTGATGTAAATGTGAAATGTCATGTATTGTAGTCAAAATTGTATATGTATAGTGAGAGCTTGAAATTGTATTATCAAAGTTGTAATAAATATTTGTTTGAATAAAAATTTCTGTTTGAATTCAAAATCTGTTTAACTTGTTCTGTTTGAATTCAAATTCGAATTCTGTGTAATTTAATTTTATTCAACAAATATTTATTTAATCTATAACAAAATTGGTACATTACCAAATACATACTATTCAAAATTGTAATAAATATTTGTTTGAATAAAATTTCTGTTTGAATTCAAAATCTGTTTAACTTGTTTTGTTTGAATTCAAATTCAAATTCTGTGTAATTTATTTTATTCAACAAATATTTATTTATTCTATGAAAAATAGTACATTAACAAATACATTTAAATGAATGTATATATGTTTATTATCATCAAACAAAAATCATATAGCGTAAAGCGCATATTCAACAATCTCCCCCTTTTGATGATAACAAACATATATTTAAGATTTTGAATATATTAAATGTATTTGATAATTTCATTTGCTCCCCCTATTTGAATGCTTCCTTTTTATGTGATACTCCCCCCTACATATATGGCTCCCCCTACATATATGCATACAAATAAAAATATGTAAATGAGCCTATATGCAAAGTGAAAATTATTTGACCTTTGCTTGATTCTATTTGACAAAATCTTAACTTTTCTCTCCCCCTTTTGTTATCAGCAAAAGAATAACAGTGTCATAAAAATAGGGATGAAGTGATAGACATGAATCAAACATTTAACTCAATTAAATATAAATATCAAATTTCAATAAAACTCAAACAAAAATCATAATTACCCTTGTCAAGCGCATATTCCACTTTCAGAAGTGATGGAGATAGAATCATCAAAAAATTCATATAGATATGTCTATTTGTGGTATATTTATTTCTGGAAATTTGAATATCTACTAACCATGCATAACCGTTAGGACTTTTAAATGAGATTAGTAGTATTCCAATTTAATTTAAAAAATGAAATCAAGTATCTTCTAACCACGCATGACCGTGAGGACTTTTAAATGGGATTAGAATCAACTTGTCTATTAAATCAATTATTTTTGATATGCGTTCCATACATGCATAACCGTGAGGACTTTTAAATGAGCATGGAAGCACATAATCAAAAATCCAAGTAATTCACCCATGCATAACCGTGAGGACTTTTAAATGAGAGTGAATACTTTGGATATTTATTTTTAATTGCTGAATATAATAAGTTGAAGCACAAATAATTTCCTTCACAGATTTAAAGATATTGTAGACAAATGATTTCCTTTGTAAACTACCACAAATTTACATACTAAATATGATCTTGAAGAGTGATGGTCGATAGAAAGATGATAGAAATAGAAATGGTCATGGAATTATTACCCAACAAAAAGTTTTTATAACTCTTGTTATGAAATTCTAAAGAAATTTTCTAATTATACTTTCTCGAGTTATAATATATGATAAATATCAACACTCATCTCTTTTTCAATCACTATTCATCTTTTCGATAATCAAAGAGAGTTAGATTAGTCAAAAATTTGTCATTTAAAAACAAATTAAACATTATAAAATCAATTTTTCAAAAATGATTAATCTGTAAATATGGTCAAACATGATTTTCTCGAGGGGGGTTTATCAGAAAATTTTCTGCTATTTGAAAAATTATTTCAAGTGAAAAAATATGCAGATATTTTCTTTTAAAAAAAAACGATGCAGCAAATGAATGTTTTTTAAAAAAATTAATCACGTTACACTTAGTAATTTTTTCTATCAACCATATTACCAGTGTAATCTGCATCTGAATTTAAATTTCACTCAATATTCACTCGTTGAACCATGAAGTGTGCACCAAAAATTTCAAACATAACATCCTTCTTTTGAATTTGAATTTAAGCCGTGTTAACATTCAAACAAATATCATGATGTTAATTTCAGAAACCATAGAATAAACAATTATATTCATGAGTAATCAACAGTCAATCAACATCATAATTATTTCAAAAACAATTTCTTAAAATCCTTTTTCTCATGAATTTGAAATCGTGCAAATTTACAAGCAGTGAGCAAAATATATCTACGTGTAGCATGAGTAATCAAATACCATCATTTGATCGAACAAATTTATATGGATTAGTTCAAAGTTGAAAATCTGATTGGTCATCAATTAAGCACAAATCAATGTCATAAATAAGAACAAGTCTAAAAATCATATTAGTTAAATCCGAATCAGTCAACCATCATAATTACTCCAAGTAATTCTATTTTAAAGGTGATTGGTCAATATTTTGAAAAAAAATCATAGAATCAAAATCATCATCTTTAGTTTATCTCAATATTGGCTGATTTTAATTTAGAGTATGGTGCTGATAATCACATTTGATATATCGTTCAAAAATAAATTTACCTGTTTTACCTTTACGATAATTTTTCGTCATTGTCCATTGTGATTCTGTCACCTTTGTACTAGGCTAAGGAACTTTGCTTTGTCGCCCGTTTGTTTCTAGAACAGCCAAAATCCAGAGAACACTGTTGTTGTTCCTTAGCCTGCCACCACACCTACACGATAAAAGATTTATGTGACCTATTTGTTTTTATAGGTCCATTGTTGTTAGTGGCAGAATATGAAAAATATGTTTTTGGAGACCCAAAACTATTTATATCTGTTCCTTTTGGCACCCAAATTTGTTTGACTTTCAAAGATTTTATATTTGTGCCTTTTGGAACCCAAATTGGTATAGTTTTCACGTGTTTGGGTCTATACCAACAATTATTTCGATTATGTCCAAATTCTCTACAAAACGTGCTCATTAAATTAACTTGATTAAATTTTGTGTTCCTATGACTATGATTTTCAACATGATTTCCAATTATTTCAGATCGAGCAAAAACACTTTTACTTTTTGCATTATCATCATTTTGTGATTTCCCAAAGCCTAGTCCTTTTCTATTGTTAGCAAAAATTTGAATTCCAAATAACATTTTGAAAGATTTTTCGCCTCTTGAAAAGTTATTCAAAGATTTCTCAAGATTTTGGACTTTGGTTTTTAATGTTGAATTTTCAGTGACAAGTGAGGTGCATCGATTAATAAAATCCTTTCTCCTAGTGTCGATGGTTTCCTTAAGATTCAAGTTTTCATTTTCAAGACTTTCAAAGTTATTCTTCAGTTTTGATAATTCTGAATCTAAAATCTTACATTTTTTACATTCTAGGTTTTGAATATTTTCAAGTTCAGTTTTTAACCTAAAATTTTCACGAGCAAATTCTCTCCTATCAGATTTCAGTTTTTCAATTTTAGATTCAAGAGTATCCACTACCTTAGTAAGATCAGAACACATAAAAACAAGTTCTTTATAAGAAAACTCACCTGCCTCACTAGATTCGTCGGAGGTTGCTTCTGATTCTGATTTTGCCATGCAACACAAGTTAGCCTCCTCTGAGCTGCTATCCGAAGCTTCCTCTCCTTCTTCATCATCCCAAGTCGCTGCAAATACCTTCTTCGCCTTTTTCTTTTCTTTGTTGTTTTTGAGAAGTGGGCATTTTGGTTTGATGTGGCCAGGCTTGTTGCAGTTATAACATGTCAGTTCATTATCGGAATTTTCGGAATCTTTTGACCTATTGCCCTTTGTTTTCTTCTTGCGTGGCTTGAATCTAGACCATCTTCTAAGATTATTGACAGCCATTGCAAGCTCTTCAATTGGATCTTCTTCATCGCTTTCTTCTTTACTTTTTAAGGCAATCGTCTTCTTCTTTGGTTCGGAGTTGTTGCGTTCTTCCTTTGCTTTTAACTCAAGCTCATATGTCATCAAGTTGCCAATCAACTCCTCCATGCTTAGTTTGCTCAGATCTTTCGATTCTTGGATTGCTGTGACTTTTGCCTCAAAATTCATTGGTAAAACTCGTAGCACCTTCCTCACAAGCTCTACCTCAGCGAAGACCTTCCCAAGCGCTCTAGCGTTGTGTACCAAGGTTGAAAAACGTCCAAACATGTCTTTTATGCTCTCGCCTTTGTCCATCACAAAGTTTTCGTATTCGTTGCTGAATAGGGCTAGACGAGACTCCTTGACTTGAGAAGTTCCTTCGTGTGTCACCTCCAAAGTATGCCAGATTTCCTGTGCTGTTGTACAATGAGAAATTCTATTAAATTCATTTTTATCAAGAGCACATATCAAAGCATTCATGGCTTTAGCATTTGTCGTTTTTAATCTCTTATCTTTAGCATCCCACCTATCCTTAGGTTTAGGAATCTCAGTACCACCAACGATTATGGTGGGAGGTTTGTAACAACCCAGAATTTTTATAAATTAAAATTTGAATATTTAATTAATTTTAAATATTTATAAGTGAATTTATAAGTCAAATAAATTTTTATTTGAATTATTGGATTCAATTGGATTATTAAATCGATAATTTAATATGTTAAATTATGGAAATAATTGAAAATTGAGTTAAATATGATTGTAAATGATTTGTAAAATTTTATTTTATCATGTTGAAGTTAGAACGATATTTTAGAACTTTTAAAATCGAATTAAAAGTTAATTTGTGAAAATTGAATATTTTAATATTTAATAATCGACTGTAAAATAGCCAATTTTTGAACAGTCTCAGAATTGAACGAAACCAGTTCCATTGGATCCGTAATAGTTAGTTATTACCGGATTTCAAATTTCGTGTCAATCGGAGCTATCGTTTGATCGTGGCAGCTCGAAACGCATCGATTTATTTTTAATTTAAATTTGGCGAGTCAAAATAGCCATTTTTCAAAAAGTCTCGGATTTCGACGAAACCAGTTTCATCGGATCCGTAATGTGATATTATTGTAAGGTTTCAAATTTCAAGTCAATTGGATTTACCGTTTGTCCGGTACAAATTAAAACGCCTAGAAATCGATTTAAATCGGTTTAATTTAAATTGAGCGTTTGCAGCCATAACTCGCACATACTTCCGAATTAGCTTCCGAAACCTGTTCCATTGTGTCCGGAACGTGGGGTAAACCTTAGAAACGCTGGTTACGGCGCGTAAATCGGAGTTCGGAAATTTCCGAAATGAATAGTGTTTACGCTTGGTTTTCCTATAAATATACACCTTAACCCTTCATTTAAAAAAAAAAATATAAAACATGAAACCCTAGCCGCCACATATTAAACCAAAGGCCAGAATTCAATCCCACTTCTTCATCAATCTCTCCAAATCCATTCACATTCACGCGAGGTGTTCAACACGAAGATTGAAGAGCAAGGCGAGGGCTTTAATTTCATACGGTGATGATCGAGTTTGGAGTCGCGTGGAGGGAGCAAATGTGGGCCGTATGCTTCAGTTTCGCACGCACTTTGAGAGTGGGGGGTGGGGCCGAGTTGGCCAGGCTTGGGGCCGAAGGTAGCTAATGTCGTGTGCTTCGCGTTGGCGCATGTTGATCGAGGTGTAGTTGAACGAAGGAGGTTGTATTTGGAACCCTAGATTTTGTGTTTAGGTTCAAGGGAGTGCGGCTATCTCCTGTAACAATACGTGAGGTTGGGGGAGATGAGCTAGAGGCGTTGGATTTGGATCCAGTGGCTGTAGTTGAGTTGGGTTTAAATTTTTTAATAATGTTGTAAATTAGTGAATATAAATCGTGTACGATCTTTAAAAATTCATAACTTTTTCATACGAGGTCGAAAAAATGCAAACTCAGTTGCGTTGGAATCGTATGGACGAGCACTACGCGATGGAGTTGGTTTGGAGTCGTTTGGAGTTAGTGAGAATTTTGAGTAAAATTAAACGCGCGTTTAATTTTATTCGAAATAAAAGCTAAAACGGAAATTAAAACCAAGGTGAGAACTTCTCACTCAATCGAATAGGTTTCGATTTTATTTTAAATAGTTAGATTTAAAATATTTGAATGCATGTTTGAATGATGACTGTAAATTATTGATTGTTAAAATAGACATTATACGCCGTTAGTAAGCGGATGTTATTTATTAAAAACATATACCGCGAATATTTCATAAACAGTGAAATTGGTATTATATATAATATCAATATCTATATATATTGGCATATGTATATATTGCAGTTGTTGATTTCCCGCATTTTTGTTTAGCGGATGAGACCCTATTACGCCGTTATTAAGCGGATAATATTTATTAAGAACATATACCGCGATAATTTCGTACTGGAGCGAAATTGGTATTGTGCTAATGTTTTTGGATGCAGGAAAACAGGTTGGAGGGATCCAACTGGATTCCTCAACAGTTTTTATTTAATTTCAGATATTTTGATATTTGATGGATTTTCATATTGATATATGATATCGTTGTAGTCGTGATTGACTATTTGGTGTGTAGCATCATTGGACCCAAATTTTGGGATTTTAAAATGATTTTAAAAGTGATTTTTGAGAATATACTATATTTTTGGAATTGATCCGTTTTAAATAAATAAACGTTATAATTTTTTTTAAAGTTATAAAAAATTATGATTTTGTGAAATATAGTTAAAAGCTGATTTTTGAGAAATATGGATTTATGATTTTATAAAATAGTTTAAATTGGATTTTTGAATATATTATAAAAGTTTGAATATAGGATTTATAAAATTTGATTATTTTATAAATCAAAAGGATGAAATTATAAAGGAATTTAAAGACGTTTTAAAAGAATAATATAAATGGATTTATATTAAGAGATTTGTAAATGGATATTTATAAATTGAAATATAGACATTATAAAACGAGTTTTTATAAGTGTTTGAATGAAGTGAAAATGAATTTCATAAATGAATGAAATTTATAGAATTATAAACTATGAAGTTATAGATGAAATTTATAAATAGTAAGATTTATAAATTTGGTGAAATTATTTGAAGAATAGATTGGGTTAAATAAATGAATCTTATAAGTTATAAGATTTATAATTATGAAATTCTAAGGAACGATTTTGTGAAATAATCGTTTATAAGTAGTTAACTTATTATATGAACATTTAGTTTATAATTTAGTTATAAACTGGAATAGGTTAATAAAGGAATTTATAAAAAGGAAGTTTTTATAAATAAATAGAAATGGAATTTATAAACGTTGTTTTATAAATTCGCAAACGACTTATTTTGATAAGTTAATTGTTATAACTTAGAAATAGAGCTATATTCACATTTTGAATAGTGAATAATCCTTTGAATTAAAATGAATAAAAGGATGGAATTTGTTAAAGAAGTATATTCACGTTTTTGAATAGTGAATGATATGTTAAAGAAATTGTTTTTAAATGAGATGTTTGAATTGAATTAAAACGATCTAATGATGTTTTAAAATGTGTTGAGATTCGAAACCATAGATTTCAACATTCATTGTTGAAATAGACGTTTTCGAGAAATAAAAGGAAATGGTGAACTATAACACTGTTGTTATAGTAAATGATTTCCGAAAGGAAATGTTTTGGTTTAGTATTGGGATTTATATATCTATTTTAATTTCGAATCCATATACTAGTGATTTTGGGTTGTCGTAACGATGTTTTACGCAACATTCGTTTTGGCCCAAGTAAATATGTTTAAGTGAATGATTTCCTTAAAGAATGAATTATATACTTAATTCGATTTAAGTATATTTAATATTTTCAAAGGTTGAAAATAAGAAGATTTGTGGATTACTTATGAATAAATAAGTATGGAAATGTTTTCCAATATGAAGTGAATATTTAGAATTTATCTTTTTGAAGATAAATTGAGAATGAATAATTGAAATCGGTTATTCATGGATATTTTTGAAATATAAATTCATTATGGAATTTATATGTGAAAGTGGAATTTGTATGAAAATAAATGTTGATTTATTTTTGAAGTGTTGAAATAATATATCTTGTAAAGATATTTTGGAAAATAAATAATTTGGAAAATTATTTGGAATCTGGTGATGTATGCATATCCATTGATAGTTCAATAATCGACTATCAATATTTCCCTTTGAATGGGTATTTGATGTGAATTGATTGAATTTGAAAGCACACTTATTTTTGAATAAGCGCTCACTATTCGGGTTAACCGGGAAAGGACCATGGGGTCGTATAACCCATTCCGAATATGTGATACGTCGTTGTGAATCGCATTTGAAGATCGGTGTTGAAGACCGGATATTTGCGAGAGCGATAGGATGAACTATCGATTGACTCTGCACCGAGTAGCTACGGTATTGAGTTCTCCATATGTGATGGTGAATCCGATCAGGATTGTGAATATCCGGATTGCAAGGACTTCTTTGTAAGTGCCTTCGGTTCTGTTCGAGCCCGGAACAGACTTGTATGGATTGTATGTCTGACATTACAATTTGAGATATAAAGCCGATTTCTTTCAAATATATTTCTGTTGGTGGCGGAGAATTTATTCTTTGCTTAACACCCTTCTTTGAGACGTATGTGCTCAAAGGTTATATAGTTGAAGTTATCAGCGATATATTCCCAATTTGGTAATGTGATATGCTGAGTGATGCTGAAATGATCATTGTGTTGATTATTTGTGATAGGATCGTTTATTTGATCGTCTATCCTTGTGATCATTGTGTTGATCATTTGTTGACCCAAAGCATGGCTTTTGTATAAAGTATGTTTTTGTGGACGTGACTTCGTCGAGCCTCACACCCCGTGAATGGTCAAAACAGGAAAGAAGCAGCAAGGTTATGAGGGGTAGCACCCTTTAGGATGTGTCCATTTCCTTCTGGAAAAGGGTGGTATCATGGTATGGAGCCCAGATACTTACTCATGTTGAAAACACTTTGTTATGATTGTGTGAATTGATTAGAGAGCGCTCTCGGATAAAGGTCCCAAAGGACCGGGGGATGGCATATTCGGTCAGTTGTTACTCAGTTAGGGGTAACCCGGCCTTGTGTTGGTAGAGATCCGGTTTGGTTCTCTGGGATGTCCATCCAGAGGCATTCTCATGTGGCAATGGGAAGTTCCTTGGCCTGACCATTTGTTGGAAATCCAATTCCCAATACGAAACTTGTACGGTATTAGTTGTAGAACCTGCTATTCACTTATGGTGGTCACCACTGTTTGGATAGTAGCTATAGTAGGCATACGGTAATGGTCGTATGTTGGCTAAGATTTATATCTTTATTTTTGAAATGATTTTCCTCTACACTATGCACTAATAATAATATCAAATATTATTTTAAATGCGTATCAAGCATCTTTGACTATCATAAGGAGAAATCTCCTCCGATTCTGCGTTTGCATGTGTGTGTGTGCGGGAGGCCTTATGGTAGTCTCATTTTTAAAAGCATTGCGAATTGATTTAAAAATATTCCTCTATTTTGATTTTAAAGTAAATAAACTGTTTTGAGTTCTCACACCAGACACATGACTGACTCGGAGTTTATTGTTTTCCTTCCTAAACTCTGGGTGCCCACCAATTTCCACACGGGCAGTTAAGAGTTAAGGTTTATCAGGATATTCTGGATATTCTGGAGTTGCTGGAGGCAAGCTGGATTGGCATGGCGTATTACTAGTATATAGTACTTCTTTTTCCGCTGTTATGTTGTTGTATGTTGTTGTACACTCTGATGATTTGATGTAATGTAATATGATGTAATGTAATAACTGATATAGTTCTTTGTTTAAAGATTATTCATTTATTATTATATGTTGTTCCGCTGCGAATTGTGAGATTCTGTTGTTGTTCCGTTCTGTTTCCTCTGTCCCGTTCTATTTTAAAAAAAATTCTTCTATCTTCTATTATCAAATTTTCTATTTTTCTATCTTCCTCTCTCTCTATTTTCTGTTATCTTCTTCTACTTCTCTCTTTTTCTTTTCTTAAAATTTTTGTTAAAACCCATAACATTCCGTGTTTCCGGCCTTCGATTTCTCGGCAGTCGATAAAGTGAGTATCGATGTTGAATTTACGAAAGTCGAAAATCCCTGTGTGTTACATTTGGTATCAGAGCTGATGGTTAAGCGACAGCCATGGTTCTGTTGGGTATTACTCATTAGAGATAGAGTCAGTAGTACTCTAGAATGAGTTGAGTGTAATAATAGCTATGAGAGTGTATTTGTTAGTGAATAAAAAAAAAATTGTTTTGTATTGTGTTGACTTATCGGTTGATTGTTTATAGATTCCGATCGATCTAGTCTAGCTAACTATCGTAGATAGGGGTTTCTAAACTCTTAAACAAGATAAATCGACATAGTATTGTTTTAAATTGGGTGAATGAAATAATTTTGCCTTGATTATATTTTATATATAAAGAAATAATTTTTCAGAATTATTAAAGTGTATATAAGTTGATTGTTAGGTGGTTTGAATAATCTAAATAAAAGAATTATTGTATAAGTAAAAAAATTATAAGAATTGAATTATAATTAAAGTGGTTTACAAATGTGAAATAAACTTATATATATAAGAAGTGAAACTATATGGATATATCTATGAATATGAGTTGTGAATAAAAGTGAATTTAAAGTTAAATGGAATATAACTTAAGTGTTGTTGAATTAAATTGATGTTGGTATCGAAGTAAATAATCAAGTGAATTAAAAGAAATGTGAACTTAAGTTATATAAATGAAATTCAACTTTGGACATTGAATTGAATTGAATTAATGAATTGAATGTTAATCAATTGAATGTGAATAACTGATATGAAATAATGAATGAAAGTGTAAATTCATTGAAATCTAATGTTATTAGAAGTTGAATAAATTGAAAGAGAATGAATATAAACAAAGGAATTTGGTTGTATTATATATACTTTGGTTGTTATTTGATTGTTAGATGATTGTATGTAATTCATTAAGAATTAATGAAATTAAAAGCTATGAAATTGAAATTCAAATTGAAAGTAAATAAATTTGAATAGAATTGAATGTGAATTAGATTTAATTAGTAAATGTAAACTAATTGAATTGAGAATGAATGTTAGTAAATCCAATGTAAATAAATCAAATATGATTTAAAGTGAAAACCAATTCATTGAATATTAATGAGAATATGAATGAATATTCATTGATTATGAGTGATAGTTGGTTGATGTTTGCATTTGTTGTTTTACTGCATTACTATGTTAGCATATATAGATATTATGATGTTATATGTTGTACATGGAGATTATTGTCTATATGCATGATTCTCATGTTGTTTGTTGAGTGTTTAGTAGGTGCGGATCGCGTTTGCTTCCCATTTGGAGTTCGCTTTAGCGCTATATTAGCCGTATATGCTTGCTAATAAAATATAAGGTACATATCTCGGATTAAATATCGTACTTTTATACTTTTTTCCCTTCGGGATGCCTCATTACTTGATGAGATGTATATTTGTGATATATATACTGTCATTTTTTTTTTCGGATCGAGCCGCGCAAAGGAGACTATGGCGAATTTTTCCGAAAATTTAAGGCGTTAGAAAATTTTTGAGAAAATGGGAAAATTTTGAAAACTTAAACTTTGATTTTGGAATTGAAAGTTAAACATAGTAGTTGTTTTTGAAAAGATAACTAAGTATGATTTGGAAAACTTAGTAAAGTATTGTAAGAAGTTTAATTATGAATTTTGGGAAAATTAATAGATTCTGTAACTTTTCTTACTTGTAATTTCGAGGACGAAATTCTTTTAAGGGGGAAAGATTGTAACGACCCAGAATTTTTATAAATTAAAATTTGAATATTTAATTAATTTTAAATATTTATAAGTGAATTTATAAGTCAAATAAATTTTTATTTGAATTATTGGATTCAATTGGATTATTAAATCGATAATTTAATATGTTAAATTATGGAAATAATTGAAAATTGAGTTAAATATGATTGTAAATGATTTGTAGAATTTTATTTTATCATGTTGAAGTTAGAACGATATTTTAGAACTTTTAAAATCGAATTAAAAGTTAATTTGTGAAAATTGAATATTTTAATATTTAATAATCGACTGTAAAATGGCCAATTTTTGAACAGTCTCAGAATTGAACGAAACCAGTTCCATTGGATCCGTAATAGTTAGTTATTACCGGATTTCAAATTTCGTGTCAATCGGAGCTATCGTTTGATCGTGGCAGCTCGAAACGCATCGATTTATTTTTAATTTAAATTTGGCGAGTCAAAATAGCCATTTTTCAAAAAGTCTCGGATTTCGACGAAACCAGTTTCATCGGATCCGTAATGTGATATTATTGTAAGGTTTCAAATTTCAAGTCAATTGGATTTACCGTTTGTCCGGTACAAATTAAAACGCCTAGAAATCGATTTAAATCGGTTTAATTTAAATTGAGCGTTTGCAGCCATAACTCGCACATACTTCCGAATTAGCTTCCGAAACCTGTTCCATTGTGTCCGGAACGTGGGGTAAACCTTAGAAACGCTGGTTACGGCGCGTAAATCGGAGTTCGGAAATTTCCGAAATGAATAGTGTTTACGCTTGGTTTTCCTATAAATATACACCTTAACCCTTCATTTAAAAAAAAAAAAAATATAAAACATGAAACCCTAGCCGCCACATATTAAACCAAAGGCCAGAATTCAATCCCACTTCTTCATCAATCTCTCCAAATCCATTCACATTCACGCGAGGTGTTCAACACGAAGATTGAAGAGCAAGGCGAGGGCTTTAATTTCATACGGTGATGATCGAGTTTGGAGTCGCGTGGAGGGAGAAAATGTGGGCCGTATGCTTCAGTTTCGCACGCACTTTGAGAGTGGGGGTGGGGCCGAGTTGGCCAGGCTTGGGGCCGAAGGTAGCTAATGTCGTGTGCTTCGCGTTGGCGCATGTTGATCGAGGTGTAGTTGAACGAAGGAGGTTGTATTTGGAACCCTAGATTTTGTGTTTGGGTTCAAGGGAGTGCGGCTATCTCCTGTAACAATACGTGAGGTTGGGGGAGATGAGCTAGAGGCGTTGGATTTGGATCCAGTGGCTGTAGTTGAGTTGGGTTTAAATTTTTTAATAATGTTGTAAATTAGTGAATATAAATCGTGTACGATCTTTAAAAATTCGTAACTTTTTCATACGAGGTCGAAAAAATGCAAACTCAGTTGCGTTGGAATCGTATGGACGAGCACTACGCGATGGAGTTGGTTTGGATTCGTTTGGAGTTAGTGAGAATTTTGAGTAAAATTAAACACGCGTTTAATTTTATTCGAAATAAAAGCTAAAACGGAAATTAAAACCAAGGTGAGAACTTCTCACTCAATCGAATAGGTTTCGATTTTATTTTAAATAGTTAGATTTAAAATATTTGAATGCATGTTTGAATGATGACTGTAAATTATTGATTGTTAAAATAGACATTATACGCCGTTAGTAAGCGGATGTTATTTATTAAAAACATATAATGCGAATATTTCATAAACAGTGAAATTGGTATTATATATAATATCAATATATATATATTGGCATATGTATATATTGCAGTTGTTGATTTCCCGCATTTTTGTTTAGCGGATGAGACCCTATTACGCCGTTATTAAGCGGATAATATTTATTAAGAACATATACCGCGATAATTTCGTACTGGAGCGAAATTGGTATTGTGCTAATGTTTTTGGATGCAGGAAAACAGGTTGGAGGGATCCAACTGGATTCCTCAACAGTTTTTATTTAATTTCAGATATTTTGATATTTGATGGATTTTCATATTGATATATGATATCGTTGTAGTCGTGATTGACTATTTGGTGTGTAGCATCATTGGACCCAAATTTTGGGATTTTAAAATGATTTTAAAAGTGATTTTTGAGAATATACTATATTTTTGGAATTGATCCGTTTTAAATAAATAAACGTTATAATTTTTTTTAAAGTTATAAAAAA
Source organism: Allium cepa (assembly GCA_030765085.1). Classification (NCBI taxonomy): domain Eukaryota; kingdom Viridiplantae; phylum Streptophyta; class Magnoliopsida; order Asparagales; family Amaryllidaceae; genus Allium; species Allium cepa. The sequence goes on along the minus strand of CM060931.1, from coordinate 463,165,961 downwards.
TTATGATTTTGTGAAATATAGTTAAAAGCTGATTTTTGAGAAATATGGATTTATGATTTTATAAAATAGTTTAAATTGGATTTTTGAATATATTATAAAAGTTTGAATATAGGATTTATAAAATTTGATTATTTTATAAATCAAAAGGATGAAATTATAAAGGAATTTAAAGACGTTTTAAAAGAATAATATAAATGGATTTATATTAAGAGATTTGTAAATGGATATTTATAAATTGAAATATAGACATTATAAAACGAGTTTTTATAAGTGTTTGAATGAAGTGAAAATGAATTTCATAAATGAATGAAATTTATAGAATTATAAACTATGAAGTTATAGATGAAATTTATAAATAGTAAGATTTATAAATTTGGTGAAATTATTTGAAGAATAGATTGGGTTAAATAAATGAATCTTATAAGTTATAAGATTTATAATTATGAAATTCTAAGGAACGATTTTGTGAAATAATCGTTTATAAGTAGTTAACTTATTATATAAACATTTAGTTTATAATTTAGTTATAAACTGGAATAGGTAAATAAAGGAATTTATAAAAAGGAAGTTTTTATAAATAAATAGAAATGGAATTTATAAACGTTGTTTTATAAATTCGCAAACGACTTATTTTGATAAGTTAATTGTTATAACTTAGAAATAGAGCTATATTCACATTTTGAATAGTGAATAATCCTTTGAATTAAAATGAATAAAAGGATGGAATTTGTTAAAGAAGTATATTCACGTTTTTGAATAGTGAATGATATGTTAAAGAAATTGTTTTTAAATGAGATGTTTGAATTGAATTAAAACGATCTAATGATGTTTTAAAATGTGTTGAGATTCGAAACCATAGATTTCAACATTCATTGTTGAAATAGACGTTTTCGAGAAATAAAAGGAAATGGTGAACTATAACACTGTTGTTATAGTAAATGATTTCCGAAAGGAAATGTTTTGGTTTAGTATTGGGATTTATATATCTATTTTAATTTCGAATCCATATACTAGTGATTTTGGGTTGTCGTAACGATGTTTTACGCAACATTCGTTTTGGCCCAAGTAAATATGTTTAAGTGAATGATTTCCTTAAAGAATGAATTATATACTTAATTCGATTTAAGTATATTGAATATTTTCAAAGGTTGAAAATAAGAAGATTTGTGGATTACTTATGAATAAATAAGTATGGAAATGTTTTCCAATATGAAGTGAATATTTAGAATTTATCTTTTTGAAGATAAATTGAGAATGAATAATTGAAATCGGTTATTCATGGATATTTTTGAAATATAAATTCATTATGGAATTTATATGTGAAAGTGGAATTTGTATGAAAATAAATGTTGATTTATTTTTGAAGTGTTGAAATAATATATCTTGTAAAGATATTTTGGAAAATAAATAATTTGGAAAATTATTTGGAATCTGGTGATGTATGCATATCCATTGATAGTTCAATAATCGACTATCAATATTTCCCTTTGAATAGGTATTTGATGTGAATTGATTGAATTTGAAAGCACACTTATTTTTGAATAAGCGCTCACTATTCGGGTTAACCGGGAAAGGACCATGGGGTCGTATAACCCATTCCGAATATGTGATACGTCGTTGTGAATCGCATTTGAAGATCGGTGTTGAAGACCGGATATTTGCGAGAGCGATAGGATGAACTATCGATTGACTCTGCACCGAGTAGCTACGGTATTGAGTTCTCCATATGTGATGGTGAATCCGATCAGGATTGTGAATATCCGGATTGCAAGGACTTCTTTGTAAGTGCCTTCGGTTCTGTTCGAGCCCGGAACAGACTTGTATGGATTGTATGTCTGACATTACAATTTGAGATATAAAGCCGATTTCTTTCAAATATATTTCTGTTGGTGGCGGAGAATTTATTCTTTGCTTAACACCCTTCTTTGAGACGTATGTGCTCAAAGGTTATATAGTTGAAGTTATCAGCGATATATTCCCAATTTGGTAATGTGATATGCTGAGTGATGCTGAAATGATCATTGTGTTGATTATTTGTGATAGGATCGTTTATTTGATCGTCTATCCTTGTGATCATTGTGTTGATCATTTGTTAACCCAAAGCATGGCTTTTGTATAAAGTATGTTTTTGTGGACGTGACTTCGTCGAGCCTTACACCCCGTGAATGGTCAAAACAGGAAAGAAGCAGCAAGGTTATGAGGGGTAGCACCCTTTAGGATGTGTCCATTTCCTTCTGGAAAAGGGTGGTATCATGGTATGGAGCCCAGATACTTACTCATGTTGAAAACACTTTGTTATGATTGTGTGAATTGATTAGAGAGCGCTCTCGGATAAAGGTCCCAAAGGACCGGGGGATGGCATATTCGGTCAGTTGTTACTCAGTTAGGGGTAACCCGGCCTTGTGTTGGTAGAGATCCGGTTTGGTTCTCGGGGATGTCCATCCAGAGGCATTCTCATGTGGCAATGGGAAGTTCCTTGGCCTGACCATTTGTTGGAAATCCAATTCCCAATACGAAACTTGTACGGTATTAGTTGTAGAACCTGCTATTCACTTATGGTGGTCACCACTGTTTGGATAGTAGCTATAGTAGGCATACGATAATGGTCGTATGTTGGCTAAGATTTATATCTTTATTTTCGAAATGATTTTCCTCTACACTATGCACTAATAATAATATCAAATATTATTTTAAATGCGTATCAAGCATCTTTGACTATCATAAGGAGAAATCTCCTCCGATTCTGCGTTTGCATGTGTGTGTGTGCGGGAGGCCTTATGGTAGTCTCATTTTTAAAAGCATTGCGAATTGATTTAAAAATATTCCTCTATTTTGATTTTAAAGTAAATAAACTGTTTTGAGTTCTCACACCAGTCACATGACTGACTCGGAGTTTATTGTTTTCCTTCCTAAACTCTGGGTGCCCACCATTTTCCACATGGGCAGTTAAGAGTTAAGGTTTATCAGGATATTCTGGATATTCTGGAGTTGCTGGAGGCAAGCTGGATTGGCATGGCGTATTACTAGTATATAGTACTTCTTTTTCCGCTGTTATGTTGTTGTATGTTGTTGTACACTCTGATGATTTGATGTAATGTAATATGATGTAATGTAATAACTGATATAGTTCTTTGTTTAAAGATTATTCATTTATTATTATATGTTGTTCCGCTGCGAATTGTGAGATTCTGTTGTTGTTCCGTTCTGTTTCTTCTGTCCCGTTCTATTTTAAAAAAAATTCTTCTATCTTCTATTATCAAATTTTCTATTTTTCTATCTTCCTCTCTCTCTATTTTCTGTTATCTTCTTCTACTTCTCTCTTTTTCTTTTCTTAAAATTTTTGTTAAAACCCATAACATTCCGTGTTTCCGGCCTTCGATTTCTCGGCAGTCGATAAAGTGAGTATCGATGTTGAATTTACGAAAGTCGAAAATCCCTGTGTGTTACAAGGTTTATAGCCAGTTTTAATAATATCCCAAACATCATAATCAACGGAACTAAGATAAATACTCATCCTAACTTTCCAATAAGCATAATCGTTCCCGTTAAACATGGGTGGCCTAGCAATAGACTGCCCCTTAGAAAAAGCATTATTTTGTAGACTCATGACTCTAGAGTTAAATAAAAATATACCGGGCTCTGATACCACTTGTAGGATCTAGATTAACCCTAGAGGGGGGGTGAATAGGGTTATAGCAAATTTTCTCGAATTAAACACAGAAATATAATAGCAGAAATAAATATGCTGAAAAGTAAATCACACACAAAATTTACCCAGCTTCGGCAACCCCTGCCTACTGCTGCATTCACAGATTTCTACTAGAATTAAACAGTATCACGCTTACAAACACTCTACTAGACTCGCAGACCCTTTTGCTCCCGCTCACAAACACTCTACTAGACTCGCACACCCTGCTCCCGCCTATAGAGTTTCGCTCACTCGCAAACACTGCTCCCGCCTATAGAACTTTGCAAACTCGCACACCCTGCTCACTAAACTAATTCAAAATAGACAATCTGACACTACCTAAACCTAGGTGGTGATTTACCAAGATTCTTTGATTCGTAAAATAAAAAACAATAATTAAGAAACAATAGAAAATAACCCTAAAAACTAATTAATATAATAAAGCCTTAAATTAAAAACAAAACCCCCTTTTTTTTAAATAAGACCGGCCCACTTCCTTATTTCACCGATCCTTTTGTCTCGTTCGTGAGAATAATGGCGGCTTCGTTCTGATTAGGGCTTCGTTCCCTTTGTTCCAGTTAGGGCTTTGGCTCTTTGTTCCAATTAGGGCTTCGGTTTCTTCAATCGATCTGAGATATGTTGCCCTAGCTCACTGCTTCTCTGATGGTTGACTATTGCTCGTTTGCAGTTGCTCGATCGAGTTCGTTGTTTGTGAATTCGGTATGTACTGTCTCCTTTTGCTTTACTAAGTTGATACTTGAACTCGATGATTTCATTTGCCAGTGATGATTGGGTTATATATGCGTTCGAATTCGTGTTTGAATTTGTCAATTTGTTCATCTCAGCCACTCGATTACACTTGGATGCTTGTGATAAAATCTGACTTTGTCAATTACGTATTTCTAGTAGCTTGATACACACGGCTTTGAATTGCCTTGCTTATCACGGTTTTGATTTTGACTGGTTCATAATTGGCTTCGGCCTTGACTCGTTCATCTTGAAATTGTTTTGATTTCTAAAGTTACGGCTTTGACTTTCTCAAAGATGCATACTGGATACACTGATCTTGTAGTTGTACTTTTGTAATCTGCATTTCATATGCTTGCAAACTTGCTAGTGTACTCATGAGTTTTGATGCATATTTCAATTTGGACATGGTTTCATACTTGTTGTCATTTGCAACCGGTCTCTGTGCATTTCTCTGCTCGACTTCGACTTGGTTTTTGACTTGTTCAACATTGATTTCACTACCACTTCGACTTGTACCTTGGTCTTGAACGTTGCTGTGTCCACTGTATTACTCATTGATTAGTTTGCATTGTCATATTTTATTCCTGTTTGCATTTGAGTTTGTAGCTTGGTGTCATGTTTGCTTTAAGTCTGCAACTTGGAGTCTGCAACTAGTAGCTGGACTTGATTATGTTTTGATTCAAAGACTTCTGTTCACCTGCATGTATTGTTGATTCATAGTGATATTCGTTCATTTGTGTTTCACTGGTAGCACTTGAGTTGTTGCAGTTGATTTAGTTGTTCCCTGTTGAGTCTTTGGTGATGCTTCACCTGTTATGTTCATGTTGGCACTAGTTGTTGGGTCTGTTGCATGAGTCCTGGTCATTTGCACTTGCAGTTAGTTACTTGATTCAATTGTGTTGTTCATGTCATGTTGTGTACTTCAGGTTGGTCACTGATGCATTCATGTACACTGCATTCATGTTCAAAGACTGCTACTTGTTTTTGTACCCTTTGTTGTTCATCTGCATTGTTGCCTTGTTGACTGTTGCATACATGAACTGTTTTGTTCTTTGTGCTTCGACTCTGTCATTTTCTTTTATGTTCACTGGCCTGTACATTTGAGTTGCAGTGAGTTCGACATTGTTGTTTACTTCACCACTGACTTGATGCTGCATACATGTTTGTTGCAGTCCCTTTTTGCTGTTGCTATCCACATTGAACTGCTTTTGATGCACTTTTGAACTTTGTTGCATTCATGTCCTTGCAGTCTTCATGACTGTACTGTTGCAGTCGAGTTGTATTCATGTACACTTGTGGCTTGAACTGGAACTGTTTGTAGTCAATTGCTTTGTCTATTTGCCTTGAGTTGAACCTATCTTGGGTTTGACCTTGTTTTTGATTTTTGTGCTTTTGTTTGATTTTTTGCACACGAGTTGGCGAGGCAGTGCACACGTATACGAATGTACACGTGTGTACTGCAGCCACTCATAGTTACCTGTCCCTGATAAAAAATACTGATATGCACAGATATTGCACAGTCAAAAATGATGACGAACAACCCAAATAACTGAGGCAAACAATGTTTTCAAAATCATCGTTTCTTTCAAATTTCAAAAATATTTCTCTTTCAATTTTACTGCGTTTGAAAATATTTTTGCAGATTACTCAGATGCTGGATTCAAACTGGATTATAGTTGAAGACAAAAATATGAGTGTGAGTGATATGTAGTAAGGTTGTGATGTAAATGTGAAATGTCATGTATTGTAGTCAAAATTGTATATGTATAGTGAGAGCTTGAAATTGTATTATCAAAGTTGTAATAAATATTTGTTTGAATAAAAATTTCTGTTTGAATTCAAAATCTGTTTAACTTGTTCTACTTGAATTCAAATTCGAATTCTATGTAATTTAATTTTATTCAACAAATATTTATTTAATCTATAAAAAAATAGTACATTACCAAATACATACTATTCAAAATTGTAATAAATATTTGTTTGAATAAAATTTCTGTTTGAATTCAAAATCTGTTTAACTTGTTTTGTTTGAATTCAAATTCAAATTCTGTGTAATTTATTTTATTCAACAAATATTTATTTATTCTATGAAAAATAGTACATTAACAAATACATTTAAATGAATGTATATATGTTTATTATCATCAAACAAAAATCATATAGCGTAAAGCGCATATTCAACATAGGTATGTTACAAATCAAACTCGTAGAAGGCGCGATAGGGCATGTGAACACGACACTCAAGGCATTGTCTGGGTTGATATACCAATTGCGGATCCAGGCTGGTGGTAACGCGTAACAGCTACTACCGTCCCCTCGGAACACACTCCCATAATCAAAATCAAGGGGTGGCCACCAAATCATCACAAAGTCATAATATGGTATCGATGAAGCATGTCCAATAGGAGGAATGACCTCACTTGGCCCGATGTGGCTCCTCTTTTAATCACGTCTAAGCTAACTCATGGGAGTCAGGGTCACGTAAATACCTCATACAGAATCGTTCGCCAAACCATCCTACTTCATTTCTGGAATCTCCACCACGTGCACAGTTGTTGAAGTGGTTTTCGATATGGGCAGAGATTATGACATTATCTGATACCAGTCTCTTTAACAACCAAATGCTTATTTCACACCAGATGGTTCATTTACATTTCAAAAGTTATTTCACAATTGATATTAAAATATCATATTATCAAAACATATCATGTTCGAATCACATTCACTTTCAAAATCACATTCACTTCCAAAATCATATTCACTTTAAAAAAATCATATTTACTTAACTATGTCATTTTACCGAAGGTATCAATTCCCAATTCCAACTTAGATTGTCTCATCATCATGGATTTAAATATAAATGCTTCAACTTTACATAGTCTGAAATTTTAGAAAACAGTTTAGATAGTCATAAATAGTTTTAATAGTTTACAAATAGTTTAAAATAGATTAAGTTAGCTTAAGTAGTTTAACATAGATTTAAATTTGATTTAATTAGATTTTCTAAAATGACTTATATAGATTTAAAATAGATTAAATAGATTTGAATTATCTTAAACAGATTTTAAATAGATTAGATACATTTAATTAGTTTTAAATAGATTTAAATTATATTAAATAGATTTAAAATAAATTAAATAAATCTAAAATAGATTAAATAGGTTTAAATTATATTAAATAGATTTAAAATGGTCTAAATTAATTTAATTGGTTTATAATAGGTAAAATAGATTAAATTAGATTAAATAGGTTAAAGTAGATTAAAATAAATTAAAATAAATTAAAATAGTTTTAAATTGATTAAAATAGTTAATTTAATCAAAATTGTTTAAATTAGTTTAAAATAAAATTTAAAGTGATATCTAAACATTTTCAACAACTCAACTCCGATAAATTCATTTTTATTTGACACTTCAATTTTGATATTCCAATTTAAATCCTTTGAACAATTCATTAAATAAATTCCAATTTTAGCATTAGTGCTTGGATTATCGAAAAAGATTCAGTTTATTTAAATCAATTTCTATTTCAAAATGCCAATTAAATGAACTCAAAATTTAAAGAATAAGAAATTATTTAATTTAACCAATCTGTTGTTCGTATATAATTTTCTACGCTATGGTCAAGTGATACAGATATTTGTTATTTAAATCGACAATTTAAAATTTTACGGTTATATATCATTTCAAACCGCAGTATCGACTTAAATAAAAATCCATAAAATCGTCTGTGTCCATCATTTCAACCCATAATGATTTTTCTCTAATCTATAGATCGTTTGGGTATGTTTCATTTCAACCCGTAGGGATCTTGCAGTGTTATAACAATATAAAAATACAACATCCAGTCATCTAATATCAACAATCAAACATCTATCACAACCATCATCCAAATCAACCAATAAACATCAATAGATAACTGATTATCATTGACAGGTATTAAATTGACAATTAAATTCAATATTAAATTTAGCGAAGATTAAATGCAATAAAAGTCAAATTTAACTAGAATGAGAATTTAAACATACCAAACATCAATCAATTAATTTCTTATTACATCATAATTTCAACTTAACAAACGTAAGATAATTTAATAGTTGTGAGTGGGTTAAAACACTCACCTTTGATTCCAATTGATTTGAAATCAAAATAAGGCCTAAAATTCAACAATCTCATAATTTATTCAAACCAATTCCTTAATATCTAGAATTTCAATGCGATCACAGCGGAGAAAACCAAGCGTAAATCCGAGTTTGCATGCAAAAGATATTAACATTAGAACGTTTTACTAATTAAATGTAGATTAAATAAAAAAAGACACTACAACCACTTAACACATCATCACGTGAATAGGACCGGAACCCTAAACCCCTTATTTTCGTTTGAACCAGAGAAATCCGTTGCTTCGATCACCTTTGAACTAAAATCACTCCTTCCACGTTGGCCTTCACCCAGATCGAAGCACGCCACCATGATCACCTCTCCAGGCCACACGCACACGACCTAGGTCGTGAATTTCGATCGCCACACGCTTGACCACCTCCACCAACATCCAAAGCCATGTTATGGAACATTCCTTGACCTTTGGCACGAACGAACACCATTGCCAAGGCCTGCTCATTGTCCTCTTCCCATCGCTGCTTCCCGATCGTCGATCAGACAATGATCCATCGTTGGATCATCAAAACTCTAAATTGGACAACCGAGGTTGATTCGTGAATTCTAGAAAAACGTTGATTCGAATTGAAAAAAGAATTGCACCAATGGATTACGCTCATCCAGAGCTTCGAATTGTTATATAATTTGATACGATTTGGAGGAGTTTGATTTTGAAATTGATTTGGATATTGAATTGTAGCGTTTGGAATTGAAATTGTTTTTGGCATTGAAGAAGGAATAGACAGTAGTTGATGTACATATAGGAATAAGAAACAGAAAGGCTGCAAGGGTTAGAATAGTACAATTTATATGAACAAGGTCCGATGAGAAAATAAACACAATCGAATTGGTACGAATGAAAGTAACAATCCGAAATGCCCATTTAACCTCCGAACCAAAAATGGGTCATCCTATATATCAAAATAGATGTTTTTGATATTTTTAAATTCAATGGAACAGATTTCAAGTCCTAATTCCATCGTATAAAGAAGTTAGCTTTTAAAATCAGTCTATTTTAGTTAAATTCAATTACATTAATTTCTACATGTTACGAGCCGTACGATAGAACGGCAAGTCCGATCGCTATGAACTTGAAATCTTACAAAAATTCACTATTACGGATACAATGAAAATGGATTCATAGAAATCCAAAAAAGTGGCCAAAATTGCTGTTTTTACATTAATTAAATAAATTAATATTAAATTAATTAAATTACCTTTTTAATTCCAATTTTACAATTAACAAATTTTATCATTTTTGATTACTTAAACATTTACAATAATTTTAAAAAAATTCTCATGTTAATTCAGTGTTAATTATTCTACTAGTTACAGTGTTAATGCTAATTGAAAAAATACAGTGATTATTACTTTAAATTCCGATAAATCCATTTTTCGCCTTTCCATCTTATTATTCAATCAATTGGCATCTCATGGCTATAATTAACATTTGTTTATATCCTATTACACTAATATTTTACCATTATCATATTATTTTTCATTAACATAGCATTTAATTACATTTAATTGCAATAATCCATTTATTATAATTTATATTCCAATAAATTGATCAAACTTGATTTCAATTCTTTTTATTAAATCAACAACTACCTTATGAATGCAATTGACATTCATATACATTTTATTATATTCATATTTTACAGTTATCATCTTAACTCATATTAACATTGTAACGACCCGTAAATTTCGTGGATTTAATTTGGTTAAATTAATAAGTTTTGTAATTAAATCTAGAAGAAAAAGAAAGGAAAAAAAAACTTTATAACAAATATTGAAATAAACGCTAAATTTAATTTTAAAAATGGTGATTAATTATAGAGTAACGGAAGTGTGAACGTAAAATAATAAAAGCATAGATTTATGTTAGGACATAATTTGTGGATTTGGGAATTTAAATCCAAAGATTTATTGATTGAGGAAACAATACGTATTTAATTTCAACTTGATATAATCAATGCAAATTTAGTAATTAAAAATAAATTGTAAGTTGGTAATTTAGGATGAATGTGAGTAAAATTTGGCAGGTGAGATAATTGTAAAATTTTACCCATTCATATAATTTATTTAAATAAATATAAATCAATGGCAACATTATGTTAATGATAGTCGTAAGTAAATTTGAATGCTAAAGGGTAACAATCGTTTAGGCTAACCGTTTATTTAGTATATTAAGTCAAGACTGGTAATCGATTGAAATAAATCTAAATTTGTTATTTTGTTTTGTTAATGTGATTTAGTTAATAAAGGGGAATTTTTAGGAGATGAAGCCTGCATGGGAAATGCATTATAATTCAATGTTTTGTTTACCCATTTAATATATTTACTGAATAGCAAAATTTTAAAATCAATAAACGAAATTTATTGATGTTTCAACTTTAATTAATAGCAATTAATGTGGAATCAATTACAGTTAATTGACTAAAATTGCTGCAGTTAGGGTAGATTTGTTTCGGAATTTAAGATAGTTAATTTTATAAGTTGAAATTTATGATAAGCCTATTTACTATATGAAAACTCATTGATTTAAAAAGTAAAGAGGCAAGATTTATTAATTTGATTAAGTGCAGAGTTCAATAAATGAATTTATTGCAACTAAATGAAATTCAATATTTAACATTTCGTAAAATTGAAACTTGATGGAATAAGAACACTAGTATAATAAAACGAAAGACAAATATTAGCTATGATTTTGAAAGGATTAAATTGATAATGGAAGAATTGAAATCAGGTAAAGCAATAATTATAAATAACTGGATTTATTAAATTAAATGTTAAATATTACGTTAATGGAGTTTAAGTTGAAAATTTAGAATAACAATAATATTAGACCATGAACCAATGCTAATTTATCTACTTGGTGAAAATGGAGTGAATAAAATTTATACTTGGTGATAAATGAATTTCATGGGTTTTAAGTTTAATTTCTGGATAAATTAAGATTTATACTTAATATTGTAAATTGGAAATTTTCAATGATAAATTGATTAATCTTCAATAAATTGACAGTTAAAATTTGTTAAATCATTATAAATATTTGAGAATTATAAAGTAATAAAGATTGCAAATTTCAGAAGTTAAATTTTGAAATTTGACTTAATTAATTAATTTTAATTTTTTTTTATAGCTATTTTGGTCACGGACTCGGATTTCGACGAAACCAGTTTCATCGGATTCGTAACAGTGAATTATTGTATGGTTTCAAGTTTCGTAGCGATCAGACTTGTCGTTTGATCATACGAACACGAAACGCCTTGAAATCGATAAATTGAAATCAATTTGAAATCAATTTGAAGATATTGATTTCAGCATAACTTCTTCATACGATCGAATTTGGACGTGAAATTTTTTCCATCGCGCTCAGAATATTTTAAAACACCTATTTGGATATATGGGTTTAAACAATTTCGTTCCGGGGTCAGAACGGGCTTTTGGGCCACGTTAGCGTTAGCACGTTTGTTTATCGAATCCATCTACTCTATTTCTAACCTACCTATATAAACCCACTTATAAACCCTAGCCTCCATCTATTCTCATTTGTTTGTGCGTTCATTTTTCCTCAGCTCCTCCTCTTCCCAATGGTTGCAAACCCTAGATCGAGTTTCAATACAAATCAAAAGTCAAAAATTCAAAGTCTCCGAAAAATTTCACAAAAATTATATGTCATACTTCTCGAAGAGCATAATCTGCCGGTACTGTTCATTTTTCGATTGGAGCTATTTTTCGTCCAGAAAACTTCAAATTGTTTTCGACCGTTCATCCTGTCGGAATCAAACGGAGTCTGATCGAGAAACCCCTTCTGGGTATCGTAGAGAGCACCAAGGGAAGTCGATCGGTATGGTTCGTTTGTGATTTCGACGGTTGGATTCGAAGCTAAAATTGGATTAGGGTTAACTTATAGGGGCGACGGCTGGGTGTTTATGGACTCGACGATGGGATGGCGGTCACGTAGTGATGGTCGGAGGGCGTAGCGCGGCCAGAGAAGCGAGGGGAGGCGGTCTGGGCGGCCGCGATGGCCAAGGAGGGTGGCGGCCTGTAGAGATTTGCATGCGTTGTTTTGTTTCTGTCGCGTGTTCCTATAGATGAAGAATGAGTGTGAGAGAGAAGGAAGAGGTGATGTGGCGGCCTCTTTATGGGAGGTGGGAATTTGTTTATTTATTTTGTGTCTAATTAAATTTTGATTTCAAAACTTTTAATTCAAATATCTCCCACATACGAACTCTGTTTCACGCGCAACTTTTTTTGTTAGGATCGTAATTAAATTCCAGTTCTTTTGACGTTGGTTTGGACAGATTTGGAGACCGTCGAATTTTGGGTTTAAATCGGATTTAAATTAGATTTAAATTCAAAATGTGAGTGTTTTAACCCGCTCACAACTTCTAAAAGTTCTTATGTTTATTAAATTGACTTAAGATATGAGTAGAAATTTATTTATGACTGTTTGGCATGTTTTATTCATCATCTCAGTTAAATCGCATTTATTTAAATTAACCGTTAGTTAATTTAATTATTGCATATAATTTGACAGTTAATTTTTATTTAATTGCATATAAACAGCTAGTTAAACAGTTATTAAATTTATTATTGAATATAAACTATTAGTTAATACCTGTTATTTATTACCTATTATATTTTATATGCTCTATTGAGGTTTGTTTAATTGATGATGTTTGAAATAGAAATGGTTGATGATTGATATTTGGATGAATGGATGTTTATTTATATTAACTGCAGGTTGTTATGCATTTCATTTCATTCGGGATTGCGGTTTGAAATGATATACAACCGTAAAAATTTTATTATTAAATTGCGGATTGAAATGATAAATATCCGTATCACTTGACCATAGGATAGAAAATTTTATACAGGCACCGCGGTGTATATATATATATATATATATAATTATTTTTGAAATAATTTCTATGGTTTGGATAGGATGCGGTTAAATAAATATTAATTATGATCTTATATAAAATCTTATTTTATATATACATATATAGTTAAATTTTTGAATTTAAGCTATGTATGAATTGGTTAAATGGAAATAAATAAAGTTGAAAAATGGAGTCTAATAATTTATATATATGTTTAAGTACAGGTTAAATTTTGTATATATATATATAGAGAGAGTTTTAATGATTTAAATCAGTTAAGATTGGGAGGAATTGGAAATTTATTTGATGGAACTTATTTAAGGGTTTCTCTCCATAAGTTGTTGTAAAACTTATTTAAGCTTGGAAATTTGAAAGGTACGATATTTATAACTGGATTTTTATTCAAAATAAATTAAAGGAATATTTCTAGTATAAATAAAACTGAAGGAAATATTTAATCGTTAGAAATTTGAGTTTTATTTTATGGATTTATTTTGTGAATATTTCAAAACTAAATAATAGAGCAATAAATTGTTGAATATAAATTCCAACCTTAGTTTGAAATTATTAAATACTCAAAGTTTGAATATATTGAAATCGAAGTGTTTTATTGAAACTAAAAGTGAATCTAAATTTATGATGTTTAGACCTAAAATTTTAAAAGAATAAAACTAAGAAGTCGCGGTAATTATTTTATAGAGAAAATTTTAAATTCAACTGTTGAATATCCAAATCATTCAAGTTTTAGAAGTTATGGTTTTAAAGCTATGAGTTTCGAAGTATTATGTTTCGAAAGTTATAATTTAAATGTTTGGTTTCCAGATAATATAAATTTTTAAAGCAGTATGATTTTGGAAAAGAAATATATTTGAAATAAAAATGATATTATTGATTTGGGTTTTTATAAAAATAATATCAAAATGAGTTGTTTTGGAAATGGAAATGATATAGTATTTATGGGTTTTGAAATGGATAATTATTTTCTGGTTTTTAAGTATAAACTTTTTAAATGACCGCGGTGTTATAATAACGTTTGGTTGTTGAAGAGACCGGGATCAGAAGTTGTCATACTCTCTGCCAACTTTGAAAACCACTTTAACAACCGTGTACGCGGTGGAGATTCCAGAATGAAGTTGGTTGGTGGCGGCGTTTCCTGTGAGGTAAATACATGGACCCAACTCCCGTGAGTTGGCATAAGGTGGCTAAAACAGGAGCGATCGACGGGTTAATAAGGTAGCACCTTTGATCGGACACATCACTTCGATATTATACTTTGACTTTTGGATTGATTCGATGACCACTTTTGATTTTATTTGGGGGTGTGGCTCGAGGTGGGCGGTAGCTGCGCGCTACGCATTACCACCGACCCGGAAGCGTAATTGGTATATCTACCCTTGCATTGCCTTGTACGAGTTTGGATTTCTCCCGTAGCCCATGTGGTATCCTCCGGTGGCTTCCCGATCAGGAGGGACTATGATATTGGATGGACTACTGGGACTATTACGTGTTAAGGGCTCTATGAGTAACCCCTTAATGCTAAGAAAAAAGTAAGTTTATTTTACAATTAGACACTATTATAATAGCGCAATATACTACATAGCAAATAGTTTAACGGATCCTTAGGAGATGTAAATCCTGAGCATCTCTTGAGTTACTGCACTCATATTTATTTCTGTTAATTTAACTTACATAAGATCTTTTAGTTCTGACTCGAGTGTTTTGTCTTTTCAATTCGCTCGGGTCAGTCCGAGCGTTTCAGGATTTGAAGATTTTATTCTGGAGGAAGAAGACGAAGATTTGTAGTATTACTATCTACTATATTATTCCACTACACTATTTAATTCCGCTGCATTGATATTTATTGGTATGTGAACTCTGATATTTATTGTATAAAGAAGAATCAAATGGTTTGTAAACAGTTTTATGAACTGTATATTTATTATTATATTTTATCCTTCTGCTGTGAGATTCTGGTTAGTTTACTTCTTCTCTGTTTTTCTCATTTACCCCATAACAATCCGCCCTTCCGTATGGTTTGAATTGGCACGTGTTTCGATTTAAATCACGCGAAAAGGCAGGATGTTACAAACATACATATAATTTCATTTAATTATAATTGATTAAATAAATTGGTAATAAATAAAAATTGTCACCATGTCTATGTTTAATCACATTGTATGTTTGTTATCTACACACAAATGTTATGAATACTACCACAACACTATTTTTACCCAATTTCAATTTATTACGTATGATTTCACCAATTAATACAACATTTAATTCATTTCTTATTTTCAATTAATAACCAATTATAACATTTGAATCATTTCAAAATATTTTGGAATTACATTAAGAGAGTTATCAATTGCTTTACATTACATTATTAAATTTCATTCCAGCTATTCTTTCATTATTAAGTCGAAATTTTTTATTTCTTCCAACATTAAACCCCAATAACTTATTAAATTAACTTGTTTTAATAATAAAAAATTATGGGTTGTTATAGTAAACAGGCGACAAAAGGGTCGATCTGAAAATACCGAAACGAAGCTTGGATGTCAAATTTAAGCTATAATCAATGCCCCGACTCAGCCAACTGACCTAGCGGTTGGATCGCCTAGGCCGACATCCATGCAATTTCGCCGACCTTTAGTTGATCAGTTTTGGCTCATTCTTCCTATGTTGCTTCTCTAATGGTCAAAGGTACTGAGTAGTTAGTCATGCATGCATGCAACCAAGTATTATTCGATGAAATTCACAATTTCATATGGTGATCTTCAGTAAACAGCAAAATCAATTCAATTAGACAATGAATTCATCAACATATTGAGATCATATACATTTTAAATTTAGCCATAATCATATAATGGAAGCAACCATTTATCTAAGGCTAGAAATCATTAGATAAACTCATCTATTTGAGCTTGAATAAAGGATAATAACCCAGATTCCGTTATGCTAATCTCTATCAGCAATTAGCCCCAGGTCAAACTTAGAAATTGACAACATAAATTGCACTTTATGTTGAAAACTAAAATTAAAACTATAAAAGACGGAATTGATTTAGAAAGAGTTTACCTGAATTTATTTTCTACAATAATTAATAATTACCCCTTTGATTTCCTTAGGATTTGGGGATGAATTTTATTTCTAGGGTTTTTAAAATGGTGGAATTATTTTTCAAATTAGAGAATTAGGCTGAAATGAGAAAGGAAAACAGAAAAATAATCGTACTTGTTCCTCTTTACCACCTTTTCCACTAAGACATGGGCCTAGTGGATACTATAGACCCAATGAGAGAATCTGTTTTTATTTTGTTTTGTTTTCTCTCTTCAAAATTCTATTTACATTACAAAAGCTGTTCCATTTAACTTATTTTGATTCAAAATTTAATCAACCTAACATGGAATTCTACATCAAAGACTTATCCTTACGGCCGCCCAAACACCCTAGAAGAACCCCGACAAAAATCCCCTATGATTTGGGTCTGATTGATCGGAAACCTAATTGAAGTACATCCAACTGATGCACCCATTGTGCCAACCACTGCATTTGTAGCCGACTGAATGGGCAGCCTATTATATGTGTTTTTTTATTTTTGTTTTACTTGTTTCTCACACGTTTTTAATCAGATTCTCAATCTGTTTTCTTCTAAATTTTGATGTAATTCTCTATTACCTTTCTACTTTCATTTCATCAAAAAGTTTGAAGAGAAATCATTTCAAAATTGTTGTAAAATAGATATTTTCAAGCTAGTTTCTGAAAAATACAAATATAAACTTTTCACATATATATCTTCAGAATACCTTCAAAAATTATTATAAATTCCAAATAAAATCATATTAAGACTTGATTATCAAATCACAACTAATAAATATTTTAATATATCTTATATATATTTTATGTATTTTTTTGAGATAATTCTTTTCATAGCTAAAACAATGTTTATTTTTTATTTCTCACTAAGTAAATTATATCTCTTAGAATACACACACACACACACAGATATATATATATATATATATATATAATATATATATATAAATCCATAATTAAATTTATAAATTCTCACATATATATATATATATATATATGTGTGTATTTCTTAACTTCAGAAATCAATTTTACACCATTTTGATTTGATTTTGTATACCAAATCATTTTTACACAAAACATGGCTAAATGTCACATATTATGAAATCGTATCTTTATAAATTCGTAATTAAATAAAATCCCACAAAAGTACTTTCTAGCCTACTACCATCATATTAAAATTTAAAAAGTATTTTTGTGTCAATTTGACAAGATTAAATGTCCCAATTTGTTAAAAATAGTATTTCATGAATATTTTCACATATTACAAAAATGTATGGATGTCAATTCATATAAATTATATAAAAATGCCCAGAAATTATATTTAGGTATGTGAATTTGATATTTCATCTTAGAAATTAATTCACATAAATTTATAAAAAAATATTATAAATTTACCACTTATATTTATCTCATTTGGAAAACTCGTTAAATAAATTTCTTATTTATTTATTTCCAAATTTTATTTCAAATTAGAAACAAAACTAAATAAAATTTCCCAATTTCATCTTAAAATTAATTAAGATAAATTAAATCATATTTTTATGTTTAATTTCAGGTAATCTCGAGTAGGGATGTTACGGACTCCCTCATACAAAAATTGCGTCCCCGCTATTTTCCTAAAGGAAAAGTCTGTAACAATTTCAAAAACGTATCATCTTAAAGTAAATTGAGTAATGAACGAGGGATAGTTCAAAATAAGAGACCTCTCATAAATGAACACAGGAAAATGCAGAGGATAAGTTTGCTTAATGAACTCTCAAGCTCCACAAGAATAGTCCGTAGGATCATTGGACTATTGGACTTAGTTCAGTGAAATGTCTTTATTTCGAAGGTGTTTAACCATCGAGCTACACACGAATAGAGTTATGTCCATAAGTTAGATTTTATGAGATCTCAAGTGGAACAAGGATTCTATGTCTAAGAATAGGATCAGAATTTCTATAGTGTTTCCAAGGCTGAAACACAAGAAGGACACCACGAATGCCAGAGAACTGGATAAGTACAGAAGCTTGGTAAGCAACATGGCTCTACATTCAAAGGTTGGGTAAGATCTCATATCAAAGATTCATCAACCCAAATTGATTGAAATATCAGTCATCAAACAAGGTAGAACCATGTAACATCCCCACTTGTAGGCCCAAAACTAACGGTTATGGATGCTGCAGTCATCCATAGTTATTAATCTTGGGCGGCCAAATACGGTAATGTTAGATACCTTGATATAAAAGAAACATATGGATATGGAAAATTTTAAAATCACAGAATAACTTTCACATTCCTTTTCAAATCATTTCAACATTCATTACATAATCCCATATTCGAGAACCACGTTCAGAGAAAATGTAGTTATTACAATATACGCCAAGGGCGGCATATGAAGATTCACCCTTAGATGATCGGAGTACATAACTAGGCAATTAACAACTTTGCCTTTACAATAAAATACAACGGAATAAAAATAGAAAAGAACTCTAAATAGCTATCATGCCTCTTGCACGTCTCTAGAAGCTTATTCGTCTAAAGAGGTACTTGAAACCCTCAATTCTCAAACTACTCAAAATCAATTGAGCATCCAAGAGTTTGAGGGGAAAATATAAACTTCGAGTCGGAAATAAATCATGGTATGAATAATAATCTACCATCACAAATCATTTAGATATCTAGTGAGATCACGCAGCTTATTGGAATGGGTTTCCCCTTAAGACTATCTTATCCAAAACTTTATAAAACTATATACTGTGCTCCTACATTCCCAACTGTTAAAACATAACAATTTAGAATATCATGATGATATGCAAATAATTAAATCAATTTTAGATTTTCCATCCTCATTCATTTTGACTATTTGTCTCGATTATAGTTTCTAGGGTCACTATTAGCCTACTAATTTTCGTGGGCTGACTGATAACCTATTTAATACTTATGGATTCCTTGTCCGGTTTTATAGTTTTCATGGGATCACTAAGTGTTAGCACCAAAATTGGTCACTAACACCCTTGAGTAGAGTTATGTAGAGAGATTAATGAAGAGAGTAAAGTAGAACAGAAGAATAGTGTAATTCAACGTAGAAAGAACAACAAAAACGAGAACACCAGATTTAAAGTGGTTCGGCGTAATTGCCTATGTCCACTTTAAGTTTAATCTTTATAGCTTTCTCAATCATTTGAATACAGATACAATCCGTAATCCAATCACTTGCATACAAGTTTGAATTAAAGAGAGGACAATATATAAAATGGCAGGGTATCCCTAGTGTTCTTCAAAAAAGGCCCCTTTTCACTATGCCCCTACCCTTCTATTTATAGATGAAGATGGGTTGGACTTCCCTCGTGGTCTTAGGTACAAGGTACCTCGGCCCACAGTAGGTGACTTCTGCGCACTGGGCCTGGGATGCCGAAGCATGTTGATTGCATCAAACCCTTATACCTACAGGCTCTTCTTGGTCAGAATCTTGTCTAGTGCTAATAATAATATCTTCAACTGTCGTCCTGTAGCCGAGCCAAGGTGCTGGGTAACATTTGCCCCCTAAAGTGTGTTGTGCGAGGCAACACGACACGCTTTGATTCAACGAGTACTCCTTGTTTTCAGAAATAAGTCCATCATGTTTTCTGAATAGTCATTATCCTTCGATTTTATCCTTCCAAACCGTCGTATCCTTCTTTGGTCGTCTTCACGCTTGGTTGATTCCCAATATTATAAATCCAGGGTTGTAGTTCATTAGTGGCCATCCATGTCCAGTTCTACAGGGCTAGTAAGCTTCAGCTAACTGATCCAATCTTTTCTTAATGACATTAACTGAGAATGCAATTTTTTTCCTTTTCAAGAAGTCGAACTTTACCGGATGTACACATGCATGTTTGGGTACATGTTCGTGCCATTGGCTCTCGGATGCGTTTTATATGCTCATAAGTCGTCACCAATTCCATCTAGTTTAATTGCAATTCCATATTTGTATTTTTTTTGAAATAAGGGTTGTAACAGCCACTTGATGAGAGGGTACTTCAAGTTTTACATGGATGACAACCTCAGAGCAGTAAGTAAGGGCGAATGGAGTACGGCCAGTCACGGACCCATGGGTAGTTCTATAAGCCCATAATGTTGTTGAAAGTTCATCCACCCATTTACCTCTAGCCTTTTCCAAACTTCTCTTCAAAGCAGACTATGATACTGATCATAGCTTCAACCTGTCCATTTGCAGTTATAATGGATCATGGAAGGTCATAAGAATAGATGACGTTACAGACAATGAAGTTGATTATTTCCTTCATCTTGGTCGTGTTTAAAAGTTCTTCATCTGCCCATTCGGTGAAACAATCAATGGCTATGATGGCATATTTCGCACCACCTTTAGGATTGGTAAGAAGATGATGTCAATGCCCCCTAAATGGCATACGACTATGGACTATCCATTTGAGTAATTTCTGTTAGCGGGGCACTCGTATTTTTTACAAACATCTTGCACTTGTCGCATTTTCTAACATGATCAACCACATCTGGATTGATAGTTGGCCAATAATACACGTAGCAGAGTATTTATCAAGGTTTTCCTACTGATGTAATCGCCACATTCTTCTTCATATACTTCGCTCAAGGCTCATCTAATATCATCATGGGTGATGCACCGATGTATGGGAATGGATAAACTCCTTTCTACACATGACTTCTTCTTGGATGATTTGGATGAAGCTTTGAGGAGGATCTGTCGTTTTTCATTCCTCGTTCGGTAAGAATTCCTTATTGTAGATAGTCTTTGATAGGAGTCAACTATGACCCTTTTTCTAGCTCTATCTCCAAGATCTAGCCGATCTTCATCCGTCAATGCTTGGAATATTAAGTATTTCAACCGAAACAATGTATGTATGTTGCACATCCCTAAAACTGGCCAGCTTGGCCAATGACTGGACTCTTTTCATTTTGTTCGTTGAGTATGTGCGTAATGATGTAGTATACGAATTCGGCTAGTAGCTCTTGGACCTGGCCGAGATAAGGAGCAAGACAATGCCCTCTAGCATGATCAACTTCCTTAACTTTGCATATTATCAATCAGGAACCACAAAAGATATGCAAAGTTTCCACTCCAAGTCCTTCAGAAAGTTTGAGGCTGGCGGTCGAGGCTTCATGCTAAGCATCGTTGTTTGTTACAGGGAAATCAAGTTTCAGGAAGTAGCAGATCGATCGTTCCTCAGGAGTCATTATCATGACTCCTGTGCGATTACACTGATCATTGGATGCTCCATCCATGTACATTTTCCACATATTGTTTGGTTCTCTACTACTCTTCCAGTAGCTATCTGATGCAGTGAATTCGGCTATGAGGTCTGCTAATTTCCGTCTTGGATAACATTTTGACGGAAATAAGTGATATCGAATTGGCTTAGTTTGGAATTCTATTTAAGTAGTCTTTCAGAAGTCTCTGGTTGTTGTATTCCCTGTCGCAACGGCTGGTAGGCATAGACGTTGATTGTTACTCTAGTCGAATCCTAGAATATTATCATGAGTTGTTAAGTCTAATAGTGAAGGGCTATGAATTCTCTAATGGATTATTGGCAAATGGCCAAAGATCAGGCTTAAAAGCACGTTGAACGAAATTTTGAGTAGGGGTCCGCCTCGAGTTGCATGCAGCTGCATAGCCAGATCTTGCTATTAGTTTGAATTTGCTTGTGTGTTCGAGTAACGCACTTTCTATTCAATGCATTCATGATCCTTTACCCGTCCTTTGGGTTGGAGTGACAGTCAGTTGCCCACGAGCTTAGGTATCGATTTAATGATTCTATCTTTAGATATTCTTTCGGTAGTAGCCTTGAGTAGCTGTAACCACTATATATAAGTTTCAACACTGAGCTATCACAGCCAGTCTCTGGATGACCATGCATCTGTTCCCAGTCTCGGGTTGGTAAATGTACTGCATGGACGGTTGAGTCTCATCCTAGCTATGTTTATATTCGCACCTAAACTCCAAAAAAATAGAGTTGATCAATGGATAGTCGGTTCACATTCATCTTGCTTCTAGCTCGTTCCCCCAGGTCTGTAGCATATACCGATAAATAGGAAGTTTAGCCATGCCCACTTTAGCTTTACTCTCTTTCCCATTAAATCGTGGGATCAAGTCCGTTGATTGGAGGCTGGGCCTCGCCTATCTTGGATTGCATTGTGGGATTTATGCCAAGAAGAATACTTCGATGCCTCGTCAATTTAGGGCATAATTTGGACACTAGATGGTCATCCACGTCACTTTGGTTCATGCTCTGTAATCAGATCTCGGGATAAAGTTGGCTACAAATGCAGTTGGGTAATGCTCATCCGGTTTCATACTCCTCCTAATGGATCGAAGGATGGTGGTGGAGAATTTTTGACCAAGTCTTCATGGTTTACTCTCCTATCCATACTCTGAAGGTCATAGTTTTTCAAGGAACATCCAAGTCACATTCATATGTGCTTGGTGCGGATCGGTATTCTCCCTCGATCTGAGGTATATATAGGCGGTCGCCCGTAGCTTTGGATGTCGTTTCACTTGGTTCTGTATTGAGGCCTCCCTATAGTTGTTGCCTTAAGTTGCAAAGAACACCATGCTAGAGCTATAGTAAGCTGTCATATTCATCTTTTAGTGATTTGTACTCCTGCTTCCAGCATTGATTTGGCCAGGCCATTGATCGGATGGTTGAACTCCATCCTTAGCGAGTTAATACTCCTCCTATCGGTTTTAGGCCGAAGTTTGCGGAATAGAGAACGGTCAGAATCCACTCGTCTATTTATCGATCTTTATGCACCACCCTGTATTCTGGTGACTTAGTGTTATTCTCCCCTCAGTCGACTCGCGCCCAATTTTTGTTCATGTTTCGGTCTATGCTCTGGGGACTTGGAGATTTGTCGAACGGTTTATGCTATATTCCACAGTTTGGGACGTAGAGATTTTCTTCAATTCGTTTATACTCTTGTCTGCACTCTGGGGACTTAGAGTACTCTAGTTCGCTTCAGTAACTTAGATATTTTTCTCAAGTCATTTATACTCTAGTCCGCACTCTGGGGACTGATAATCCGCACTCTGGGATTTAGATGTTTTCAAGTCATTTATACTCTAGTCCACACTCAGGGGACTCAGAGTACTCTTGTCCGTACTATGGAGACTTAGAGATTTTTAAATCGTTTAAACTCTAGTCCACATTCAGGGGCTGAGAGTACTCTAGTCCACATTAGGGACTTAGAGGTTTTTAAGTCATTTATACTCTAGTCCGCACTCAGGGGGCAGAGTACTCTAGTATGCTTCAGGGACTTAGAGATTTTTAAGTCTTTTATACTCTAGTCCGCACTTTGGGGTCTGATAATCCGCACTCTAGGGATTTAGAGGTTTTTAAGTCATTTATACTCTGGTCTGCACTCAGGGGACTCAGAGTAATAGTCCGCACTCTAGGGACTTAGAGATTTTTAAGTCTTTTAAACTCTAGTCCGCACTCAGGGGACTGAGAGTACTCTAGTCCACTTCAAGGACTTAGAAATTTTTAAGTCGTTTATACTCTAGTTCGCACTCGGGGGACTTAGAGTACCCTAGTCTGCTTCAGGGACTTAAAGGTTTTTAAGTCATTTATAGTCTAGCCCGCACTCAGGGGACTTAGAGTACTCTAGTCCGCACTCTAGGGACTTAGAATTTTTTAAGTCGTTTATACTCTAGTCCGCATTCAGGGGACTGAGAGTACTCTAGTCCACTTCAAAGACTTAGAGGTTTTTAAATCGTTTATACTCTAGTCCGCACTCATGGGGTTAAGAGTACTCTAGTCCGCTTCAGGGACTAGAGGTTTTTAAGTCGTTTATAATCTACTCCGCACTCAGTGGACTTAAAGTACTCTAGTCCGCACTCTGGGGACTTAGAGGTTTTTAAGTCGTTTATACTCTAGTCCGCACTTAGGGACTGAGAGTACCCCAGTCCACTTCAGGGACTTAGAGTTTTTTAAGTCGTTTATACTTTAGTCCGCACTCAAGGGACTTAGAGTACTCTAGTCCGCTTTAGGGACTTACAGGTTTTTAAGTCATTTATACTATAGTCCGCAGTCAGAGGACTTAGAGTACTCTAGTCCGCACTCTGGGGACTTGGAGATTTTTATTAAGAGCAGTCGTATTTCCATCCTTTAATTTATATTTCATCTACCATATCGAGGCTAATGTTGTCGAATGAATGATCGACCCACGTTTGCTCATGGAACGGGATTCCGTCCCCAACATGAGGGACGAAACTTGAAAAATGGACGGTCGATTCTCATTCGCTTGGTGATTATAGCTCTTCCAATCGAGTCAAGGAAGGTGGTATATGACAGATGGTTGGATCACATCCATGATGGGTTAGATAGTAAAATCTCACACAATTTTCTTCGTATCTCTTTCTAGAAATAAGGATAATGGATTATTGAGAGCAATGGTTGACGAGTAGGTAGTCTATCAACTACTCCAAGTCGGGCTTTCGAACAATATTTTGCATTCAGGGTAGGATTTGATGTGCAGATGATCAAACCACATCTATTCTAGATAGATCCCGGCGTCACTGAGCTTCAGGTTGGTCGTAGTTCATAGAACAATTGAAATAGAAATTGAAATGGAAATAATTCAAAGAAGATTGAAATAAATCCCATTGATAAGTGAAGTAGCATCTTGTGCCCGCTACTCAACTTTGCCCCTGGGTCCTTTCAAAGGGATGTCGGCCGTCAGCAGTCCAATTGATAATCATAGCCTTTAATTAATAGGCATCGGATGTTCGCTGCCCGCCATTCCATAGGACTTGTACATACTATTAAAGCTTTCCTTTCTAGATCGGCTTTTCAATCACACCTTGGAGGTGTTTGTAATTGCCCGTGTTAGGATCAGTGAGCATCTTGGAATATACAATATTCCCCTTATTTTCTTTAGACTTTGGTGTATTCTCTCGAGGTTGGTTTCCTGTACCACTCTGAGTCACGAGTCTTCAAGTAGAGCTTGTCGATCGAATCTTTCAAAGAGCATATGTGTCGAATTTTGAGATCTTGTTTTGTCTACTGGGATCAGCATCCTTCGCCAACGGTCCTTCATTGGTATTTTTCCTACTTTGTTCCGCTCCTCCACACTTTGATTCAGATTCATTTTGTTATAGAAACGGTCCATGGTCGTAGGAGGCTCTCCAGCTAACTAGCTACCAAAATATATATGGAGGTCGATTCTCCTCAAATGTGATCAATACGATATCCCTTTAAGAGTACCGTTTCAGTAGCGGTTGCTTGTCCGTTCCCTCATTGCCATTCAGAAGCTGTCGCTAGATCCTTTATGCCCTAGATCCTCGTTGCCGTTCGAAAATTTGGGTCTTACCCGTAAATATTTTTTTTTAAATAAGGGTCGTATAAAAGACTGGTATAACTTAAGTTTGGATCGGCCATGCATGGCTCGGCCTAGATGTCGTTCGACATAGACGTGTGGCTCGGCCTGGATGTTGTTCAACATAGACGTGTGGCTCGGCCTAGATGCCGTTCGACATAGACTGGATGTCGTTCGACATAGACGTATGGCTCGGCCTGGATGTTGTTCGGCATTGACGTATGGCTCTGCCTAGATGTCGTTCGACATGGATGTGGCTCGGTCTGGATGTGGCTTGGCATGGATGTGGCTCAGCATACTCTCGCTCGGCATGCACTGGGTCGCTCGGCATAAGGTCGCTCGGCATACTCTCGCTCGGCATGCACTGCTTCGCTCGGCATGCTCTCACTCGACATGAAATGGTTAGCTCGGCATAGGGTCGCTCGGCATACTCTGGCTCGGCATGCACTGGATCGCTTGGCATAGGGTCGCCCGGCATACTCTCACTCGGCATGCACCGGGTCGCTCGGCATGCACTGGGTTGCTGGGCATACAGTCGCTCCGCATACTCTCACTCGGCATGCCTGGGTCGCTCGGCATAAGGTCGCTCGGCATATCTCGCTTGGCATGCACTGGGTCACTTAGCATACTCTGGCTCGGCATGCAATTGGTCGCTCGGCATATGCCTTTTCGAGGGCGATCGGCATACACCTTTTCTAGGGCGATTGGCTGAATTTCCTTTAGAGGAGGGTCGGCCTACATTCAACTTGAGTGCAAACTTCAACATCCAATCCCCTGATCTTGCATACACTAGAGAATCCATTCTACGGTTATCAGCTTCCTTTAGATTTCTTTCAAATCTGAGTAGAATAGGAAGTTTTCTAGTAAACAATTGGATCTACCTCGTGAATATGGAAATCCACTGGTAGACGATGAGATCCAATCAAGCTGAGAATTCAATTCTCAGTGAAAGCACCAAAATGTTTGCACAAAAATTAGTCACTAACACCCTTGAGTAAAGTTATATAGAGAGATTAATGAAGAGAGTAAACTAGAACAGAAGAATAGTGTAATTCAATGCAAAAGGAAAAACAAAAACGAAAACACCAGATTTATAGTGGTTCGTCTTAATTGCCTATGTCCATTTTGAGTTTAATCTTTATTGCTTTCTCAATCACATGAATACAGATACAATCCGAAAATCAATCACTTACATACAAGTTTAAATTAAAGAGAGGACAGTGTATAAAATGGCAGGGTATCCCTAGTGTTCTCGAAAAAAGGCCCCTTTTCACTGTGCCCCTGCCCTTCTATTTATAGATAAAGATGAGTTGGACTTCCCTCATGGGCTTAGGAACAAGGTACCTTGGCCCACAGCAGGTGACATCTTCTCACCGGGCTTGGGATGCCGAAACATGTCGATTGCATCAAACCATTATACCTTTAGGCTCTTCTTGATCGGAATCTTGTCTAGTGCTAATAATAATATCTTCAACTATTGTCCTATAGCTGGGCCAAGGTGTCGGGTAACACTAAGAATCTATTGGCCCCCGCCAATAACTTTATCATTCCTGGGTTCTCCCTGAACCTATTGGTATCTCTAATAACTTTCCTCTTATCCTAGTTTTCATGGGTTGACTAGGAACTTATTAACTTCTGTCAATAACTTGATCCAGATGTAGCTTTTATGGATTCAGTACAAGCCTATTGGCCCTTGCCAATAACGCTTTCTAATTCTAGCTTTCATGGGTTTACTACAAACCAATTAGAATCTGCCAATAAATTTTCCTCAGAATATTTTTCATGGGTTTACTATGAACCTGTCTATCTGGCAACTTCACTACTTAGGCATCCTACATTCCAGTCTATCTGACCTCTTGGATGCAATTCTACTCATTCATGGGTTAATTCAATTTTTATTCACTAATAGGTCAACCTAGCTGGTTATTTTGCCCTTTCTCCCCAAAATGCAGTTGTGGGTTCATTATAATGTGAATATATATTACAAGAAACAAACATATTAACATAATAATCCAACACCTATGGTTTAATATCCAAAAAATCGATTTCATATAAAACATGGTTAATCCCTTTAACCTTTTATTCTATCAAGGAAAGCTTCTTCAAAAACTCCAATTCAAAAGCATTTAAAAGCTCTTTTATAATTCCATGGGGTTTACCTTTAAAAATTGAATTGGTTCTTTCCTTTGAAAACTAGTGTTTTCGAACCTATAATCTTTACTTTCGAAACCATTGGAAAACTTCATTTCGAAAGCATTCAAATCATCTTTTCAAAACACAAGGCACCTACCTTTCAAAACACTTTAAAACCTTTCTTTTGAAAAATTTCAAGTGAATTAAATTATCACCATTCAATTGTAGAAGCATAGTGTGACGACCCGACTTTCTCACCATAGAAAATCGCAACATCTTGAAGAAAGAAAGGGTTAGAAAAGAGAAAAGAAAGAGAAGAAAGAAGAAACAACATCAGAATCTCAACAGCGGAACGAATAAATTATATTAATAACATAAATATTACATATTTTACAATCATTATCAGAGTTACACAGATTATACATCTCATACTAGACAGTTATAAAAACCTGTCTAGTTATACAACTCAATAAAATACAAGGAACCACTCAGAGAAACCAACACAGCGGAACACTATATATAACTATAACGCACAAGCCTCCTGCTCCATTGCTCCTTCAGAATTCGTCAAAGCTAACCTGAATCCCTTGGCTACTCGTAAAAATTTGAGTACCCAAGAGTTTAAGAAAACAGAAGATAAACTCCGGGTCAGACATGGGTCTGGTGTGTGTAACAGGTTAAGGTTGCTTAACATTCAAAAACCTTTTGAAAAGAAAGGTATCACGTAAGACTTCCCACACATAAACATGGAAAAGTTTTTACCTTACGCTAACCAAAACATTTGATAGGAAATCCGGTGAAATTATAGTACGTCTAGGTTTTTTAAGTAAATATGAAATAGCCGAAATTGTTACATGATTAAATTCCAGCTACTAGCCACAAAAGTGGGTAATACAATCAAAACCGAGGGCACTTATTGGATTTTGGATTCCATAAAATGGCAGGGCAACTGGGGTACCGCCCGTCACAGTACGGGGCCTAGATCACCGTACCGAGGATCACTCCCAATCCCCTGCAACACAAAGCCGGAACCATCACTTACTGCACAGTCCCGAACAAGACAACCCCGACAGTTGGAGTTCACAACCGTCCACACAGCCGAAATAAAAGGGACCTCTAGACAGGGGAAAATCTCGTCCTACTTGGGCATGACCCACTTAGTCTTGCCGCACCTCCCCTGTTTTAGCCATTCCCGGTTTATGAGGCTTGAGGCTACGATTACATTTATAGAACTCATCACTTAGAATGCTTATCGTCCTCTTGACGATGTTCTGAAAGCATTCAATCCATACAAGTTCGTTTCGGGTTCGAACGAAACCGAAGGCATTATCTCGTTACACTCATTTTGGAATCACCCTCAGAGTTAACGACGATAACCCTTGCACTCTGAATCTTCGTCTTCACTTGAGATTCACGACCTACCGTTAATTTGGATCGATGTGGTTTTCGGATATCCAAATATGGAAACCCGATCCCGGTCTCATCGAAATCCAAAACGTGTCTTTTAAGGCCAAGTTGTTTTAAAGTTTAAAACAATTCAATTTAATTATCTATATACACACAGATAGATAACTCACAAATCACAAAGATGATCAACATTATCATTATAAACAGATGATCATTGTAAACAGATATTCCATACTACCATCCAAATAGATAATCCATATTATCAGATAATCCGTACTATCATCAAAATAGATAATCCATATCACACTGCAACCAAAGCATTCATACCACAAAGCATTCATACCAACACTACATTACTTATCTCATTTCGGAGCTCACAAAGCATTCAAGGCAATCATTATCATTCATTCATACATAAGCCAAGGTTTACTTAATCACACTATAATTACTTCATTAAATAAATAAATTACTACTAATTAATTTCTTAATTAATCCCTTGATTAATTACAAAGTAATTTAATCCAAATTACTTCCATTCTTAAAACATCTTCCATTAATTACATTCAGTAATTACCATTAATTATTTCACTAGGTAATTATACTCCATTAATTATATTAAGTAATTATCATCAAATCATTCAGTGTTTAAAATTAATTAAACTTGATTAATCAATTTAAACAATCACATTAAACTAAATTAATTACATTAAGTAATTAATTCATTCGTTACTTCCATTAAGTGATTACACTTAAACAATTCACAAATGATTATTATTAAATTAATTAATCTAATTAATTATTAAAATTAATCAAATTAATTAATTATTATATAATCTCAAGTTAATGGCCTTCATTAATCATTCTTTAATTACTTCCATAAGTAATTAACTTAGATTAACCATTATTAATTACAAATTAATTTATCCCTAATTATCCATCAATTAATCTCTAATTATCTAATTAATTAAGTGTTAACTGTAACTTTATTAATCCTTAATTATTTAATTAATTAACCTTGATTATAACTTAATTGCTTAATTATTAAATCTTTAATCATTAATTAATAATCTATAATTATCTAATTAATGGTCTTAATTACCAACTGATTAACCCTTAATCAATTATTTATTAATCCCTAATCAATCAATTAATTAAATTAACTAATTATTACTTAATTACCTTATTAATTTAATTAATTTCAAATCATTAAATCTTAATTTAATTTTAAGATAAAAAAATTCTTAATTATGACTAAATTGTCATTAACAAATTTATTCGAAATCAATTTACTTTTGAACTTACTTTACAATATCATTTCAAATATGAAATTTAAAATGATATAATTTGACTTAAAAAAGTTTAAACAATTAAAAAACCCTTTTAAATTACATGGTTAAAAAATCTTTTCTTACAAAAGAAAATTTATAAGAGTTTAAACCAAATTCATTTTTAAATTTAATAATTTAAATTTACACTTTAACATAAAAATTTGTTCAAATCTTTCAAATCTTTAAAATTTCTTTTATTTCAAAAACTGAAATACATATTTAAATCTTTAATTTCCAAATTTAAACTTGACTTAAAAACTTACTCATATTTTTAAAACTTCATTTTTTTATAAATTAAACTACTCAACCATTCTTTTAGAGTAGTTAACAATTCAAGTTTACACTTCATTTTTATTTTTATTTTTATTTTAAAACTGAGATTCTAAATTTAAACTTGAATTCTAAATTTAAAACTTGGATTCAAAACTTAGTTTTAAACACTAGCTTCCATTTAAAAACTGTAGTTTTAAAAATTTAAACGAACATCACAGGTTTTGTTAAAACTGTAACTTCTGTTAAACCCGAAACACCCCCCAAAATGCTTCGAGTTCAAAGCCCATCCTCCCCGAGCCAACTACCTAACATCTTCGTGTCAAACCGAGATTTACTCGAGTGTCCTTCTCTGCTTTTAACCCAAAACATCATCAGACAAAATACTTTACCGTGCATATGCACGGCGACTCCGGTCACCATTGATCATCAACGATGATCGCAACACACCAGAAATCCACTCTGCAACCAACCACGATCATTAATTCGTGCCCAACACCCAGAAACCAAAATCGATCACCAAATTCCAAAACCTGGAACAACTGAACATAACCAACCCCAAAACCTGGAAATGCCTCGACATCACAACTCCGACCACCGTGGCCCTTAGAACTCCGGCATACGGCCAAGCTTCCACTACCCAAAAATTGAAGCACTCGATCAACTACGCAAGCCGTGGCGATCAAATCTCTCCACCTAGTTAAAACTAGGGTTCTAAAAGGAATCTCACAGCTGCATCTCCCCCAATGATTTTCAACACCAACCAGCATTTTTTCCCATCAACTCCTAACACTCCTCCATCATCTGGAAGAACCCCGAGCCCTCAAAATACATAGATCACCAGAAAAATGAAATATTCCCATTTCAGTCAATATCCAAACTGCACCTTTATCTTATTCCTAAAATCTTGATTCTTGTTTTAAAAATCATATTTTTGATTATGTATTTAGTTTATGATACTGAATTTACAAATTACAAGGTTTGAGTATTACTTAATTTTAACATGCACAGAGTTGTTTTGGTTTACAGAGACAAACGGGCTTATTTTTAACTTACTTAATTTTTTTAAAACTTAACCTATGTTAAAACAAACACATTTGTTTGTAAATCAGATCCTATCAGAACTAGATCAAGGGGTAAGGATTTTAATAAAAAAAATTGAGCCTGGGAATAAGTCAGAGCACAATATACATAAAATATGCACACAATCAATATTCACATCAAATTTTACTTATATACACATGAAATAGTTATTTATAGTCAACCATTCTAGCATGCAACCAACTATATTTCAAATTTTTAAAAGTTACTCAAAGATTCTAGAAGAAGGCAGAGCCTCAGATTTGAAAAGCTTTGAATTTAAGTTGCTGAAGACATTTGCATGAAGAATTGATTTCCAGATCTAAGAAAATGCAGACTTCCTTTACATTTTAAAAATTGATTTTCAATCTTGCTTTAGTTTCAGGTAAATGATTTGAAGATGTGCAGATTTTCTTTCTGTTTGAAAAATGGCAGGCTACAGTTTTGATATGAGGAGTATTGCTGAATTTGATTAAACATGATTTTTGGATTTTTTGGTTTTGTTTGAAGAGCTGTTTACAAGGTTGCTTCAGATTTGATAATGAGGAGTTTTGATTTGCATATGTAAACTGATTTCGGAAATGGTATAGGTTATGCTCAAATTTGTTTATAGGGAAGTGATTTTCAGGTTTGAGAAATAACAGGTTGAAATTTTCTTTGATTAGAAAATGAGAAAAAGAAATAAGGGTGAAAAATGTATGTTTATATAGGCATATTTTCAGATTTTATAAAATAAAAGAAAATTAAAATTTAAAGAGACCACTTGTAAATCATTCCAACATTTGTCACATTCCTTGCTTGATTAAATTACACATGTTATTGGAAGCCTTAGGAAAACAACACATGTCTTAATAAAGTAATTAGAATTTAATTTAAATGTTAATGTATAGGTTATGCCTAATTAATTGGTTAATTAGTATTTATAGATTTTTTTTAAAGAAATAAGAACCAATTATACTTAAAATAAAAGCTTATGCATATATTTAGAAATCCAACACAATTTAAAATATATACTTTGGATTCTAAAACTTTATATTCAAATTCAAATCAAATTGAAAAATCTAATATTTAAAAATCAAGTTATATATTTAAATTAAATTTGAAATAACAAATGCTGTTTTTATTAAAAATCTATTTGTAAAGACAATACATTATTAATATTATTTTTAGAAATGACTCATTATTAAATTAAAATAATAATAAAAGAAATTATTTCTTTATTAATAAATTACTTATTTTATTAAGCTATATAAAAAAGAAAACAAAACAAACCCTTTTTGTTAATCAATTTAAATTTAAAACTTAAATCAAAATCATTTTAAACATTTAAACATCTTCCTCAATAATTTAAAATCATATACTTATTTATTAAATAGCTTTGAAAAACTTAATATTAAATTAAATCAAAATTCCCAAATTATTAAATACATAAATTAGAATTTTAAATCATGATTCATTTATTAGATTTAAACCAAGAGTATTTATTTAATAACTTTGAAAAGCTTTATATTAAATAAAAACAAATTTCCAAATTACTAAAAATATTAGAATTAGAAAATATGCTTTGTTTATTAAATTTAAAACAAAGCTAATCTATTTACAATATAAACCATATATTTATATTATAAATAGAAACCAATTTATTAGCTTTAAAAGATAAAATCTACCAATTAAATATTTATTAAAGAAGATTTTTAAATCAATTTGAATTATTATTAACAAAATTATCAAATCAGTTTAATTTTAAATAATAGATTATTAAATTGATATTGTCAAAAATTCTGGGATATTACAATCCTCCCCCCTCAAAAGAATTTCGTCCCCGAAATTTTAAACAAAGGTAATTTAATAATTTCATTAAAGATTTTAATTTTAAAACACAAGCATATATCAAACATATGCTAACAACTACAACAACCAAATCATCCAATCAAACCAATCTAACTATCCGGGCAAAATTCTGGATAGAATTTCCTCGAGTTTCCCTAAGTATATATATACTGGAATACTCGCTCTACAGAATCCAAACAATCGAAACTACTAAGCTACGGAGCTCCTACTCATCTACAAAACCAAACAGGATATCAGACTACAAACGAGTATGACTCAACAACCAAAACTCTTAAACTACTGGTTCCAAAACCAGAGATAAATCATACACGTACTCCCTCAGAGATACATGAAACTCATCGATTCCTAGTTATCCAAACTGGCAATTCAATCCTGAAAACCAAACACTTAACCTCCAAGATCATAGAAAAGATCCAAAACACTTCAGAGCTAGCTTCCCAGCCTTACCCAATCTTATAGCTTCCTAATCGGAGAAAAACTTATCCAAAATCAAATCTCCGACTCCGGAATCCAAATTCTTCCGTCTCTTATCCTCAAACAATCTTCGGACGATCCTGAGCTTCCTACACCCTTACTGATCTGCTCAACCTTCGCTGATGCCACTAGAAACAAACAAAACCAATCAACTCAACAAAATGAACTCCTCAAAATCAACCAAGATCCAGGAACACAAACTCTATTCCTCAAACATCAGAAAACTAAACTTCACTTCTCCTGTCCGGAAAAGAAAAGCAGATGCACTCCCCAAACTGCTTCCGCTGCACAACTCTGATCCGAAGTAGATGAAAATGCTAATATGGAACACGAGCACAAACTAGACAACACATCCCAGAAATATGGCTCAACAGATCCATATAGAAAACTCAGAAGTTCCTCCAAAACCCTGAGCTTCCACACCAACTCAATCTCTTGGAACCATCCTTCTACTAAACTGCACCACCGGTACCAATCCTGAAATTCTAGTCGATAAGAAAACTCAATCTCCATATGCGGACAAACCTCTGACTACTCTGAATATATCCGGAAAAACTTTGATAACCCAAGAGAACACTCAAACAATCGCAAGTCACTTTTGCGATCAATCCAACCTAATATCCAAAGAAAACTGTTCTCTCTTTACCAAACAGAACAGCTTATACTTATCTAGCCGATCCATCAAAGAAATTGGTCCACTCTGCTGCTTCTGAACTCCTCCTTCAGAAAAATTGCTAAGCCAGAAGACTCCCTGCCGACACACATAACATTCCGAGCTGCACTACTGACACAGATGCTAAAGATCTCCTAATCCAAAGCTCTTCGAGAAACTCGGACCTCAAACCAAACAGAAACATCCTGCTGAGCACAGCCACAACATCGAAGCAGACTCACTTCCTTAAACTTGTTCTGTGACGACCGCCCATGACTCCTGCACTAAACAAGGAAGTAGCGCGCTGTAAAGTGTGCCAGGCAGCCATGGATGATCATCAAGGTAAGGTAAAAACAGCGGAGTCTATCGTATTACTCACAGCGCATGGGTAAAATACAATAGAATAAATCTATATATATATATATATATATATATATATATATATATATTGAAGCTCCATAAAATAGAATCTCGTCAAATAAGCCTCATAGTAGTTTGATACAAGAATCTGAATAGTCAATACATCAAGCCTCACTACATATCACTCAGAGAATATACAAGCAGCGGAACATGCAGTACATATAGTAAAAAAATAATATGCAAGCCTCCAGCTCGTCTTCGTCATCAGCATCGTTGGTCACTAAGAACAACACCTGTCACCTGCTACCTAGTCTGCCCATCCCAAAATGGATGAACAGCCCAAGGTAATAAGAGTTGAACATAAAACCTTGAGTCAGACAACAGTCTTAGTGAGCGGTAAATTAACTAACAACATACCAAAAGAGCATAAAGGTAAAAGGAATAGGAACCCAACCCTCCCACTCCACCTCTTTCTACAGTGATAGCACCCAGACACACTAAGCAGAAGTAAACATAGCAAATCGGACATTTAAAGTAAAGTAATTATCACTCGAGTCAAGGTCGATGTTTTCCAACTACAAACCCCCAAGGCCTAAACCAAGATCAGATAAGCACCCGGAAAACATCGCTTTTGAGACCGAATGACGATACAACCAAAACATCCAAACATCCATGACTCTGGCTATCACTGTTATCATTGCTTCGATACCATCGTTAACTGAATGACCGACACCTTTCTTTCAGCCGTCCGACAAGGGCTAATGTAACCCCGGTTCTAGACAAAACTCCGCACGTCGTCGCAGCCCGTACCTAGGACTATCGAATTTGCCCAGAGTACTCGACCACCAACTGTAGTCTTTTGGAACTATCGAATCTGCCCAGCGTACTCTTGCTTTGAGTCTGCTAGAACCTTCAATAACGAAGGAATCTCAGCCTTCTAGTCATCCTCCTCGACGACTATTCTCATACTAGCTCAAGCGCCTCTCGAGCCAACCATTATCCACAAACTCGAACCATCCCTCGAGTTATCAACATGCTTGGAATGATCCCGTATGGATTATACCAAAGCTACCTCACATCATGCCTCGCCTCATCTCATTCATAGCAAAGCTCCATCTCAACATCATCATCAAATCCGTCCATATGAGCTTTATCATCCACTACATAT
The DNA here is from genome assembly GCA_030765085.1 of Allium cepa. Lineage (NCBI taxonomy): Eukaryota > Viridiplantae > Streptophyta > Magnoliopsida > Asparagales > Amaryllidaceae > Allium > Allium cepa. Next base: position 463,129,325 of record CM060931.1, on the reverse strand, counting down.
GCCACGTGCAGCTTTTCTATTCAAAAGCTTTCCCCTTAGCCTTTGAATCATCTTCGACCAACTTGTCCAAATCTAACCACTAATCAACTAATTTATAACAATCAATCAAGTCAATCATTAATCCAAGTAATTAAGCATTCAAATATGATCTAAAAGCAATTATAACAAAAATGGCAATATTGTAAATAAAGAGTCTAAATCTAACAAGCATAATCATGAATAATATCTCTACAACTTGATGGATGAACTTGCATAGGTTAACATGTATTATAATGGATGTCAAATCTTCATGAACAATGGATCTATACTTAGGTTTACGAAATTGCATGAAATCACTATTTTTTTTTAACACAAAATCTAGCCACTAATCCAAAATACTCCTTTGGGTCCGTGTGAGAGATAACCACCACTCACCGAATCACCTAAACACCTTAAAAGCAACACACTCCAAATCTGGATAGCGAAGGATCTAGCTTGATCCGCCAAAATTCCGCTTCAAATGATGAAATCCCTCTTCGATGGATGGAGATCTTCAATCTAAGCTCTTGGATCTTCGATTTGATCTTCGATTTGGATGGAAGGAAGTACAAGATTAAAGAGTAGAAAAGAAGTGAAGAAGTGTAGCACTCGAGCTCTCAAAATGGCAGAACTTCGTCGCTTCAAAAATCCGGATCCCAAAAATGAAGCTAACCCGTGTATTTATAGGCCGAACCCACAAGTCGCTCGCCCTTAAGTCGCTCACGACTTAACGAAACCCCACGACCTACGACCTATCAACTCGAGTATATGCGCGACCTAACATTCAAGCCTTCACACAACTCAACGACCTAACACAAACACGACCTAACGATGTTGCCGACCTAACGACTTAACAGCATTGCCGACCTAACGACTTAACTGCTTAAGCCCTTACACGGCCTAACTACACACACGACCTAACGTTTTAACCCTTTACGTGACCTAACACCTTCACCTTCACGCGACCTATGACCTAAGCCTTATCTCGTCCGTGACCTAACTACACAGAATCTAACTTAGGTCGTTTACGACCTAATTTCAACACGGCATCTAACATAGGTCGCTCTCCTCCTTAAGTCGCTCAATCGACCTACCTCCATTCAGTCATTAGCTTCTTGTGCCGCTAACTTCCTGTGCCGCTAATTCTCTTAGGTCGCTTACTCCCCTAAGCTGCAAACTCCTAGGTCGCTAAACCCCTTAAGCCGCTAACTACTAGGTCGTTAACTTCCTTAAGTCGCTCCAACCCCCTAAGTCGCTCCACCGACCTAAGCTACTATACGACCTAAGCTATCACACGACCTAAGCTATCACACAATCTAACTCCTTAGGTTGCCTAAACCCTTAAGTCGCTGACTTCCTTGTGTCGCTCTGCCTTATTTTTAGGTTGCTCAACACTCAAGATCTTCTACGACCTAACCTCTGGATGACTTAAGATCTGGACGTCTTAACAACACTAACGACCTAATAACAACGGTTTTACGATCTTTCGATACGTAAAATACGGGTCGTTACATGTTCCAAGTAAAACATCTTCGGAAACATTCATAGTCACTGCATCTCATCACGCAGCTACTACTTCCTGAGGTATCAAGATACCATTACTCACTTCTGCCCAACCGACAAATCCAAACTCTACTCATCCAATCTTCAAAGATAGACTCTGAACCTTAAAAGGTTTTCTTCAGAGATCGATGAAATCCTTCATCACTACAAAGCTCACTCGAGACGGTATTGGGTCTACAGTCTCAACAAATCCACTTCCAACCTCAAAACATTCAAACTCCACCCAATGATAGTCGTGTTACACACACCACTATCTTATCTACCTTTATCTTATATTGGAAAACCTGAATAGGTAACCCAACAGATAGGTAGAAATAAATAAATATAAATATATTTAAAATTACAAATACGCTCTCTCAAGATAGACACCACTCCAGAGCCTAGGTATTCGATCAACCTAGTGCTCTGATACCAAATGTGACGACCCGACTTTCTCACCACAGAAAATCGCATCATCTTGAAGGAAGATAGGGATAGAAAAGAGAAAACAAAGAGAAGAAAGAAGAAACAACATCAGAATCTCAATAGCGGAATGAATAAATTATATTAATAACATAAATATTACATAGTTTACAATCATTATTAGGGTTATACAGATTATACATCTCATACTAGACAGTTATAAACACCTGTCTAGTTATACAACTCAATACAAGACAAGGAACCACTAAGAGAAACCAACACAGCGGAACACTATATATAACTATAACGCAGAAGCCTCCTGCTCCATTGCTCCTCCAGAATTAGTCAAAGCTAACCTGAATCCCTTGGCTACTCGTAAAAATTTGAGTACCCAAGAGTTTAAGGAAATAGAAGATAAACTCCGGGTCAGACATGGGTCTGGTGTGAGTAACAGGTTAAGGTTGCTTAACTTTCAAAAACATTTTGAAAATAAAGGTATCACGTAAGACTTCCCACACATAAACATGGAAAAGTTTTCACCTTACGCTAACCAAAACATTTGATAGGAAATCCGATGATATTATAATAGGTCTAGGGTTTTCAAGTAAATATGAAATAGACGAAATTGTTACATGATTAAATTCTAGCTACTAGCCATAAAGGTGGGTAATACAATCAAAACCGAGGGGACTTATTGGATTTTGGATTCCACACAATGGCAGGGCTACTGGGGTACCGTCCGTCACAGTACGGGGCCTAGATCACCGTACCGAGGATCACTCCCAATCCCCTGCAACACAAAGCCAGAACCATCCCTTGCTGGACAGTCTCGAACAAGACAACCCCGATTGTTGGAGCTCACAACCATCCACACATCGGAAATAAAAGGGACCTCTAGACAGGGGAAAATCTTGTCCTACTTGGGCATGACCCACTTAGCCTTGCCGCACCTCCCATGTTTTAGCCACTTCCGGTTTATGAGGCTTGAGGCTACGATTACCTTTATAGAACTCATCACTTAGAATGCTTATCGTCCTCCTGACGATGTTCTGAAAGCATTCAATCCATACAAGTTCGTTCCGGGTTCGAACGAAACCGAAGGCATTATCTCGTTACACTCATTTTGGAATCACCCTTAGAGTTAACGACGATAACCCTTGCACTTTGAATCTTCGTCTTCACTTGAGATTCACGACCTACCATTAATTTGGATCGATGGGGTTTTCGGATATACAAATATGGAAACCGATCCCAGTCTCATCGAAATCCAAAACGTGTCTTTTAAGGCCAAGTTGTTTTAAAGTTTAAAACAATTCAATTTAATTATCTATACACACAGATAGATAACTCACAAATCACAAAAGATAATCAACATTATCATTATAAACAGATGATCCATATTATCATTATAAACAAATAATCCATACTATCATCCACATAGATAATCCATATCAGATAATTCGTACTATCATCAAAATAGATAATCCATATTACTTATCTCATTTCTGAGATCACAAAGCATTCAAGGCAATCATTATCATTCATTCATACGTAAGCCAAGATTTACTTAATCACACTATAATTAATTTAAAATGAATTAAATTAATTACTTGCATCTCTAATAAATATAAAGTGAATTAAATTAATTACTTCATTTTTAATTAATTCAAAATAAATTAAATTAATTACTTCATCATTTTAAATCTTGCTTATCTAACCATTAATTAATTACAAATCAATTAATTAAGCATTCAAATTAATCACCTTAATTAATCACCCTTGATTATTTATCCTTTAATTACATTCATGTAATTATCCTTTCACAAATTAATTATCCTTAACCAAAAACAGTAATTAACCTTTAATTACTTCAATTAATTAATTAACTATAATTAATTACATTAATCCTTAATTAATTACATTAATTAATTACCTTTAATCATTTATCATTAATTAATCTTAATTAATCAACTTTAGTTACATCATTACTTTATTAATTAATGATTCCCAATTACATTTTAATTAATTACTTTATTAAAATTAATTACAGTAAGTAATTAATCTTAATTAAGCCACAATTATTAATCACTCCTGATTAATCATATTCAGTAATTAACTAACCTTAATTACTTCATTAAATAAATTTATTACTCCTAATTAATTTCTTAATTAATTCCTTGTTTAATCACAAAGTAATTTAATCCAAATTACTTCCAATCTTAAAACATCTTCCATTAATTACATTCAGTAATTACCATTAATTATTTCACTATGTAATTATACTCCATTAATTACATTAAGTAATTATCATCAAATCATTCGGTGTTTAAAATTAATTAAACCTAATTAGTCAATTAAACAATCACATTAAACTAAATTAATTACATTAAGTAATTAATTCATTCATTACTTCCATTAAGTGACTACACTTAAACAATTCACAAATGATTATCATTAAATTAATTAATCTAATTAACTATTAAAATTAATCACATTAATTAATTATTAAATAATCTCAAGTTAATGACCTTCATTAACCATTCTTTAATTACTTCCATAAGTAATTAACTTTGATTAACCATTATTAATTACAAATTAATTTATCTCTAATTATCTACCAATTAATCTCTAATTATCTAATTAATTAAGTGTTAACTATAACTTAATTAATCCATAATTATTTAATTAATTAACCTTAATTATAACTTAATTGCTTAATTAATAAATCTTTAATCATTAATTAATAATCTTTAATTATCTAATTAATGATCTTAATTACCAATTGATTAACCCTTAATCAATTATTTATTAATCCCTGATCAATGAATTAATTAAATTAACTAATTATTCCTTAATTACCTTATTAATTTAATTGATTTCAAATCATTAAATTTTGAGATAAAAACATTCTTAATTATGACTAAATTGTCATTAACAAATTTATTCGAAATTAATTAACTTTTGAACTTACTTTACAATTTCATTTCAAATATGAAATTTAAAATGAATACAATTTAACTTAACAAAGTTTAAACAATTTAAAAACCCTTTTAAATTACATGGTAAAAAAAATGCTTGTCTTATAAAAGAAAATTTATAAGAGTTTAAACCAAATTCATTTTTAAATTTAATAATTTAAATTTACAATTTAACATACAAATTTGTTCAAATCTTTAAAATTTCCTTTATTTCAAAAACTGAAATACATATTTAAATCTTTAATTTCCAGATTTAAACTTAACTTAAAAACTTACTCATATTTTCTAAACTTCATTTTTTTATAAATTTAAACTACTTAACCATTTTTTTTAAAGCAGTTAACAATTCAAGTTTAAACTTTATTTTTATTTTTATTTTTATTTTAAAACTGAGATTCTAAATTAATACTTGAATTCTAAATTTCAAACTTGGATTCCAAACTTAGTTTTAAACACTAGCTTCCATTTAAAAACTGTAGTTTTAAAAATTTAAACAAACATTACAGGTTTTGTTAAAACCTGTAACTTCTGTTAAACCCGAAACACCCCCCAAAATGCTTCGAGTTCAAAGCCCATCCTCCCTGAGCCAACTACCCAACATCTTCAAGTCAAACCGAGATTTACTCGAGTGTCCTTCTCTGCTTTTAACCCAAAACATCATCAGACAAAATACTTCACTGTGCATACGCACGGTGACTCCGGCCACCATTGATCATCAACGATGATCGCAACTCACCAGAAATCCACTCTACAACCCACCACGATCATCATTTCGTGCCCAACACCAAGAAATCAAAATCGATCACCTAATTAAAAAACCTGGAACAACTGAACACAACCAACCCCAAAACCTGGAAATGCCTCGACATCACAACTCCGACCACCGTGACCCTTAGAACTCCGGCATTGACTTCAACTACGGCCAAGCTTTCACTACCCAAAGAATTGAAGCACGCAATCAAATACGCAAGCCGTGGCGATCAAATCTCTCCACCTAATTAAAACTAGGGTTCTAAAAGGAATCTCACAGCTGCATCTCCCCCAATGATTTTCAACACCAACCAGCATTTTTTACCATCAACTCCTAACACTCCTCCATTATCGGGAAGAACCCCGAGCCCTCAAAATACATAGATCACCAGAAAAATCAAATATTCCCATTTCAGTCAATATCCAAACTGCACCTTCATCTTATTCCTAAAAATCTTGATTCTTCTTTTAAAAATCATATTTTTGATTATGTATTTAGTTTATGATACTGAATTTACAAATTACAAGGTTTGAGTATTACTTAATTTTAACATGCACAGAGTTGTTTTGGTTTACAGAGACAAACGGGATTATTTTTAACTTACTTAATTTTTTTAAAACTTAAACTGTAACAACCCGCATATTTATCAATTTTATATTTAAATATTTTATTTAAATATTTTATCGTTCGTCGGATTTTAGTCCAAAAAGCTACTTTTTGCATACGGTCGAATTAGGACTCGGGACCACTCCCATTGAGTTCAAAATGACGTTTGCGACCTTTTTGAGTATAAGCTTCGATATGTTTGGAGTAAGTCGAATTTTGACCTTTTTCACTTAGGGCTTTGGTTTGGGCTGAGCCCATTAACCCCACTTATGTATTCAGTCCCAACCCCCTCTCCTCTTCATTTCTTCATTCTTCATTTCCTAATACTCAAGCTTTTATAATAATGGTGGAGAAGAGTGGAAATTAAAACTCCAAGCCCTAATTCCATAGCAAAATCCAAGTTCTTGCTCCAAAATCTATGAGAACCCATTGGTAAGCATCTCCTTCTTCTTCTCCAACTCATTCTCTCTTTGATTTCAGAAATTTCCTAAACCTAACTTTGGGAAATGTTTCTCTTTTTAGCTTAGAATCAAGCTTCTTGAGTTGGGTTTGAAGAGTGGTTGATTCTCTTTTGCTTTCAAGCTTCTTCTTCAATTGTTTGGGTTCAAAGGTGAGATTTTTAATCTCACATCTATGCTTATAATTCTCTTCTATGGTTAGGTATGAATTCCTAACACTTATTCATGTGCATTTGATTTTGATTTGGATTTCTTTTGTGAATATTCCAATTTTTAGTGTTTTGAGTTCAATTCGTTAAAAATCCTAACTTTGATGTTTGAACATGTTTTTGGTGATGCATCGAGGAGCATATAGGGCAGGGTAGTCGATTGGCATAAACCCTTAGCGCCGTTGCTCGTGCGATTGCAATTTGATCGAGAGTTGCACCTCTTTTGAAATAGGGTAGGAAGTGCAAGCATACAGGTTCGGCCGACCGAGCTCCTGGGCCGGTCGACCGACCTGTAGTCCAGGCACTTCCTGCCTCTGTTTGGAAGTGCTGGTTACAGACTTCGGCCGACCGAGCCCCTGGGCCGGTCGACCGACCTGGTTCCCCGAGCACTTCCAACCTCTGGTTCGGTCGACCGACTCAGGGAGTCCAGTCGACCGACCAGCTACTATTTGCCAGATTAGCCTATATTGCTAATTCGTTTGAATATCCAACTTTAATCGATTCGTGTTGCCTCCCTTTTGTTCTTGTCATTTATTATCGACTTTGATGACCTTTTCTTTGGGAATTTTAGATATATCCACTTTGATGGATTTTATATCGATTTCTTTGGATTTTATTCACGTCTTCGAATGTGAATTTTTATGCCCGATTGTTTCTACAATCACTTCTATGATTTGTCACTTTAAAGTATAAAGTTTTCTATACTAGTAGTAAATATCAAAACTCTTTCTTCAAATGATTTCAACACTATTTTATTACAAAGCTCGTTTTCTCAAACCGATTTCCAATCTATTAGTATATACAAACCTTTACCTCACTCGTATGAGAAATCTAATTAAACGACTTAGTAAGACAAGTGGTATGAAACTCTTGCGTTTGCTTCGTCGGTTAATTCTTGGACTTGTTCGATTGAATCTCTTGTGACAATTTTCTAGTGGAGATCAACAGTTTGTTCGTAAATATTTAAGTTAAGCTAGTGGTTATGGGACATGAAGCTAAGCTCGTATATTTACTAGCTTACTGTAATCGACACTTCTCGTTGATCATGACGATCATCTTTGTGGTTTAGACTAGCAATGTGCGATGTCTCTTTGTTTATGTGGAGGACTGTTCCTCATTTTATTGAGCTTCGTCTCATTTCTCACATGGGTCGTACCTTTTTAGGTGCGTCAATGTTTTATTATGCATGGGGTGTACCTTTCTAGGTGCATCGATGTTTGTTTAGTTCGTGGAGCAATCGGCTCAATAAGTCGGGGCATGGGGCGTATCTTTCTAGGTGCGTCGATGTTCGTCTATGCATGGGGCGTGTCTTTCTAGGTGCGTCGATGTTCGACTTAGCATGGGGTGTATCTTTCTAGGCGCATCGATGTTTATTTATACATGGGGTGTATCTTTCTAGATGCATCGATGTTTATTTATGCATGGGATGTATCTTTCTAGGTGCATCGATGTTTATTTATGCATGGGGCATATCTTTCTAGGTGCGTCGATGCTAGAGCATGGGGCATATCTTTCTAGGTGTGTCGATGTTCGACTGTACATGGGGCGTGTCTTTCTAGGTGCGTCGATGTTCGACTTAGCATGGGGTGTATCTTTCTAGGTGCATCGGTGTTAGACATTACATGGGGTGTATCTTACTAGATGCATCGATGTTTATTTATGCATGGGATGTATCTTTCTAGGTGCATCGTTGTTTATTTATGCATGGGGCGTATCTTTCTAGGTGCGTCGATGCTAGAGCATGGGGCATATCTTTCTAAGTGTGTCGATGTTCGACTGTACATGGGGCGTGTCTTTCTAGGTGCGTCGATGTCCAGTTTGTGGGATTGGCCATCCTTTTTATTGTGATTTCTGGATTTCGTGTGTTGATTTCTGGAATTTATGTTTCACCAGCTTTTACGATGGGCATTGATATATATGTCATTTATTGTGGTTTGCTGAATGAAATTAGGAGTATGACATTCCTTTTTATCTTGAGTAGATTATTGTGATATTGATTAATCTCTTGTTGATTTTCAATTACTTATTTATCACAGCTTGGCATTGAGATTATTATATGTTTATGTCATATCTCTTATTATATATCACTTCATCTGATATTTATAGCTAGACTGATCCTTTTATTATTTTCTTCTTAAATAATACTCGGGTCAGACTGAGATTTTACAGGTGCTTCCTCTTGACTTCCTATCTGGAACAATCGTCTGATTTTGGCTAACTACTCTAGATTAGTAGTTTATTGTTGTATGCATTTGAGAAATAGACTCCTTGATGTATACATATTCTTTTGTCTTAGCCCTTGTATCTATTCTTTTGTGATGTTGTGGATCTTATTTGACCACTACTCTGATATACACTTTTATGTGTAATATTAGTATCTATTTCCGCCTTTGTGATATGAATTGTCTGTGACTGATTTATGTTATGTTTATTTCTATATTTGTTTTCCGAAGATATTATAGCCACTGTGTAGTAGTTTTGAGTTTGTGTCGGCATGTCGGATTTCCACTTGAAAAGAATTGCATGTTATACTATCTGACATATCGATGCTCGCAAAAAGCAATTACACGGATGGTCGCTCCTCAACAGCCTTATTCTCCGTGCTAATTGACAACATTTAATCCGTAATGTTCTTGGCTAGCGTGGGTATAGAGGTGGGGCGTCACAGCTTGGTATCAGAGCCAAACTTCGGAACAATATGGAATATTATAACATGGATCATCGTCCTAAGTCTTTCTTAGGAGTCGTGCTTTAGGATTTTATTCGAGTCTTCGTACCGATTCATCCTATTTTCTTTATGATTCCTTGTTTTATCTATCAAGAATTTCTTGATATTTATCTTGAGAATAACTTTTTCCTCTTCTTTCTTTCTTTCTTAAAGAAGAGAAATGGTTAGACCTGGCCGTCCCAGCGCTGGTCAATCTAGTGCTACTCCCCTGGATGGAGTATTCATGTCTACTCAACAACTTTTGGATCTTGTAAAGAATCAAGAGTTTATCTATGCTTTGAGTAAGAACCCAGAAATGGTTCTACCTTTGAAACTTGAAGTTTCTTTCAATCAGCTTGTGGATGTTACTCTTCTTCATGGAGAGATTGGTAAAGGAAGTGTTTGTGATATTGGGACTTCCAAGAAGAGGCATATTAAGTTCAAGAGCCTTAATCCCAATAAGAGAGTGAAGCAAACTACTTTTGTAGCAAAGACTCCAATCCCTAATCGTGGAGGATGCTACAATTGTAATTCTATGGAACACTATGCGAATATGTGTCCAAAACCCCATTCTTGTCGCTATTGCAAGAAACCGGGTCACCTTTTATCTGCGTTTCCCAAACTTTTGAACAAGGACATGAGAAAGCTAAATATTGTGCAAGCCCCTAGCAACTCTTCTCTTGGTCAAGGTACTTTTAACTCAATCCTTGATGGCATTGTTTTATTTCGTGATCTTCTTATTTGAGTTCTTTTTGATATGGGTTCCATCTTACTATTTTATATCAAAAGAACTTGTCGATTCTTTTTCTTTGAATATTTTGGGCTTGATGACTTCTTTGAGGATTGTGAATCCGGATGGTAGATCCGCAACACTCAATTTGCTTCTATTTGATGTCGAAAATTATTTTATGTGATTTTTCTTTCCGAGCCGATATTTTTACTTAGGCTTCGGAATTGATTTTTTGAAAGGATCGACTTAATCATTGTGAAGCCCATATCCTATTTTTCGAGTGGACTATTCATCTTCGACATTTTCAATCTGTTAAGCAGATTTCTATTTTTCCTTTATGATTTTGATTCCAACTTGATGGCATCATTTTATTCTTTAAGCCCTCAAGATGAGAAAAGTGTTATTCCTCTTATCTAAATAATTTGTGAAACTTTTCAGGTATTTTTGAGCTTGTCTTAGGATTATCACCTAAGTAATCTTTTGTGTAGTGCTAAGGTCTTTTCAGTTTGACCTTGCCACCGATTTTCATTTGGCTACGAGTCACGTGAGTTAGCATTCCACTTACGCACTCCGCACTCGTTATGATTCTTATGAATGACTTATTTTGTCATTCAATTTGTCCAGCTTATTTCATCCATTTTATATATCGAGTATTCTATGAATATTTCGGTGAGACCATTCTTGAATTTATTGATTTTGGATGAAAATAGAAATTTAAAATTTTGCAAATCTTTTTCATAAGATTTATTTAGAAGTATAACCGGATTTTTGTTCTTAAAATGAACAAAGAATATTCTTAGTAGTTTTTGAGAAACTTACTTATCATATAGAATACGATTTTGTGATTGTATTGCCCATTTAGTGTTTTAAGAATTTTGGTCGATGCGCTTGATCAACGTTATCGATAGGAATTTTCTAAACGCTTTGATGAGACAATCAGACAAAGTATATTAACTTGAAAATAGTAAATTTTTCTAGAATGATTATTACATAATGATAAATGTAATTTTGAAAGTTTTAACTTTTCAGGAACGAATATTATTTAAAAGAAATTCTTTCTTTTCGATACTTTTATTCTTGTGATTCCTGGAGGGGGACCAAGACTTTGCTATTTGTACCGATACTAGTCGATTGGTTTGGATGCCGTTCTCTTGCAAAGGAGAACGTGCTATCTCTTGTGCTTTTAAATCATTATAGCCGATCGAGACTAGGTATGCCACTCATGATCTAGTGCTCGCGGCTATTGTTTTCACTTTTGGAATTTGGCATCATCATATTTGGATGAGAAATTTGTTCTCTACCTCGATCATAAATCTTTGGAATAATTATTTCCTCATATGGAACTCCATGTTGACTCGAGTTCCTGACATCTTATGATCTTGATATTCTTTTTATTCCCGGAAGGGAAATCGTGTTGCCAATGCACTTTGTCGTAGGCAACAAGTGGTTGATTCTTTGATGATGTCTGAAGGGAATTATCTCTTTATCAAGTTCATCGAACGTTTTGATGTACTTCGTTTTATTGAGTTTTATCTCATTCCTTTTATGGACTAGTGTCCGGTGTTCTTTTAAGGTGTTCGGTTCATCGGAGGTACTATTATTATACTACATCGATGATCCGTCTTATCTGGATCAATGGATGTACCATTATACTACATCGTTGTTCCGGTTTATCGGTTCATTGGACGTACCGTTTTTGTACTACGTCGGTGTTCCAAATTATTCGAGTTTCTAGTTTCTCGGGCGTACCGTTTATGTACTACGCCGTTGCACTGGCTCAATTTTCTGCTATTCTTGACGTTTTCTGCGTCTTTTAACTATGGAAATGCTTTTAGGTTTCCTATTTTTATTCTCGAGCTGGTGTTATTGATGAAATTGAAGTCTCACCGTTTTGACTTATGAGCAACATTCCATTCGCATCATTACTTCGGAGGTTGAGCGCCTTCGGAATAAAGATGTTCTTTTTGTGATAGTTCAATGATTCTCAAATCCTAAGGATTGCTCTTGGGAATCCAGAGAATTCATTGAGCGAACCCGTTCTTGCTAACTCTTTCGTGCTCTTTATGGTGAACTTCTTATTTCAATTTTTCTTTTGGTGTTGATATGCTTCCATGGTTGTTACTTCTTATTTTCCTCTTAAGTATTGCGAGGACGCAATTTCTTTAAGGAGGGGAGTCTGTAACAACCCGCATATTTATCGATTTTATATTTAAATATTTTATTTAAATATTTTATCGTTCGTCGGATTTTAGTCCGAAAAGCTACTTTTTGCATACGGTCGAATTAGGACTCAGGACCACTCCCATTGAGTTCAAAATGACGTTTGCGACCTTTTTGAGTATAAGCTTCGATATGTTTGGAGTAAGTCGAATTTTAACCTTTTTCACTTAGGGCTTTGGTTTGGGCTGAGCCCATTAACCCCACTTATGTATTCAGTCCCAACCCCCTCTCCTCTTCATTTCTTCATTCTTCATTTCCTAATACTCAAGCTTTTATAATAATGGTGGAGAAGAGTGGAAATTAAAACTCCAAGCCCTAGTTCCATAGCAAAATCCAAGTTCTTGCTCCAAAATCTATGAGAACCCATTGGTAAGCATCTCCTTCTTCTTCTCCAACTCATTCTTTCTTTGATTTCAGAAATTTCCTAAACCTAACTTTGGGAAATGTTTCTCTTTTTAGCTTAGAATCAAGCTTCTTGAGTTGGGTTTGAAGAGTGGTTGATTCTCTTTTGCTTTCAAGCTTCTTCTTCAATTGTTTGGGTTCAAAGGTGAGATTTTTAATCTCACATCTATGCTTATAATTCTCTTCTATTGTTAGGTATGAATTCCTAACACTTATTCATGTGCATTTGATTTTGATTTGGATTGCTTTTGTGAATATTCCAATTTTTAGTGTTTTGAGTTCAATTCGTTAAAAATCCTAACTTTGATGTTTGAACATGTTTTTGGTGATGCATCGAGGAGCATATAGGGCCGGGTAGTCGATTGGCTTAAACCCTTAGCGCCGTTGCTCGTGCGATTGCAATTTGATCGAGAGTTGCACCTCTTTTGAAATAGGGTAGGAAGTGCAAGCATACAGGTTCGGCCGACCGAGCTCCTGGGCCGGTCGACCGACCTGTAGTCCAGGCGCTTCCTGCCTCTGTTTGGAAGTGCTGGTTACAGGATTCGGCCGACCGAGCCCCCTGGGCCGGTCGACTGACCTGGTGCCCCGAGCACTTCCAACCTCTGGTTCGGTCGACCGACTCAGGGAGTCCGGTCGACCGACCTGCTACTATTTGCCATATTAGCCAATATTGCTAATTCGTTTGAATATCCAACTTTAATCGATTCGTGTTGTCTCCCTTTTGTTGTTGTCATTTATTATCGACTTTGATGACCTTTTCTTTGGGAATTTTATATATATCCACTTTGATGGATTTTATATCGATTTCTTTGGATTTTATTCACGTCTTCGAATGTGAATTTTTATGCCCGATTGTTTCTACAATCACTTCTATGATTTGTCACTTTAAAATATAAAGGTTTTCTATACTAGTAGTAAATATCAAAACTCTTTCTTCAAATGATTTCAACACTATTTTATTACAAAGCTCGTTTTCTCAAACCGATTTCCAATCTATTAGTATATACAAACCTTTACCTCACTCGTATGAGAAATCTAATTAAATGACTTAGTAAAACAAGTGGTATGAAACGCTTGCGTTTACTTCGTCAGTTAATTCTTGGACTTGTTCGATTGAATCTCTTGTGACAATTTTCTAGTGGAGATCTACAATTTGTTCGTAAATATTTAAGTTAAGCTAGTGGTTATGGGACATAAAGCTAAGCTCATATATTTACTAGCTTACTGTAATCGACACTTCTCGTTGATCATGACGATCATCTTTGTGGTTTAGACTAGCAATGTGCGGTGTCTCTTTGTTTATGTGGAGGACTGTTCCTCATTTTATTGAGCTTCGTCTCATTTCTCACATGGGTCGTACCTTTTTAGGTGCGTCAATGTTTTATTATGCATGGGGTGTACCTTTCTAGGTGCATCGATGTTTGTTTACTTCGTGGAGCAATCGGCTCAATAAGTCGGGGCATGGGGCGTATCTTTCTAGGTGCGTCGATGTTCGTCTATGCATGGGGCGTGTCTTTCTAGGTGTGTCGATGTTCGACCTAGCATGGGGTGTATCTTTCTAGGTGCATCGGTGTTAGACATTGCATGGGGTGTATCTTTCTAGATGCATTGATGTTTATTTATACATGGGGTGTATCTTTCTACATGCATCGATGTTTATTTATGCATGGGATGTATCTTTCTAGGTGCATCGATGTTTATTTATGCATGGGGCGTATCTTTCTAGGTGCGTCGATGCTAGAGCATGGGGCATATCTTTCTAGGTGTGTCGATGTTCGATTGTACATGGGGCGTGTCTTTCTAGGTCCGTCGATGTTTGACTTAGCATGGGGTGTATCTTTCTAGGTTCATCGGTGTTAGACATTACATGGGGTGTATCTTTCTAGATGCATCGATGTTTATTTATGCATGGGATGTATCTTTCTAGGTGCATCGATGTTTATTTATGCATGGGGCGTATCTTTCTATGTGCGTCGATGCTAGAGCATGGGGCAAATCTTTCTAGGTGTGTCGATGTTCGACTGTACATGGGGCGTGTCTTTCTAGGTGCGTCGATGTCCAGTTTGTGGGATTGGCCATCCTTTTTATTGTGATTTCTGGATTTCGTGTGTTGATTTCTGGAATTTATGTTTCGCCAACTTTTACGATGGGCATTGATATATATGTCATTTATTGTGGTTTGCTGAATGAAATTAGGAGTATGACATTCCTTTTTATCTTGAGTAGATTATTGTGATATTGATTAATCTCTTGTTGATTTTCAATTACTTATTTATCACAACTTGGCATTGTGATTATTATATGTTTATGTCATATCTCTTATTATATATCACTTCATCTGATATTTATAGCTAGACTGATCTGTTTATTATTTTCTTCTTAAATAATACTCGGGTCAGACTGAGATTTTACAGGTGCTTCCTCTTGACTTCCTTTATGGAACAATCGTCTGATTTTGGCTAACTACTCTAGATTAGTAGTTTATTGTTGTATGCATTTGAGAAATAGACTCCTTGATGTATACATATTCTTTTGTCTTAGCACTTGTATCTATTCTTTTGTGATGTTGTGGATCTTATTTGACCACTACTCTGATATACACTTTTATGTGTAATATTATATCTATTTCCGCCTTTGTGATATGAATTGTCTATGACTGATTTATGTTATGTTTATTTCTATATTTGTTTTCCGAAGATATTATAGCCACTGTGTAGTAGTTTTGAGTTTGTGTCGGCATGTCGGATTTCCGCTTGAAAAGAATTGCATGTTATACTATCTGACATATCGATGCTCGCACAAAGCAATTACACGGATGGTCGCTCCTCAACAGCCTTATTCTCCGTGCTTGTTGACAGCATTTACTCCGTAATGTCCTTGGCTAGCGTGGGTATAGAGGTGGGGCGTCACATAACCTATGTTAAAACAAACACATTTGTTTGTAAATCAGATCGTATCAGAACTAGATCAAGAGGTAAGGATTTTAATAAAAAAATTGAGCCTGGGAACAAGTCTGAGCAAAATATACATACAATATGCACACAATCAATATTCACATCAAAATTTTCATATATACACATGAAATACTTATTTATATTCAACCATTCTAGCATGCAACCAACTATATTTCAAATTTTTAAAAGTTACTCACAGATTCTAGAAGAAGGCAGAGCCTCAGATTTGAAAAGCTTTGAATTTGAGTTGCTGAAGACATTTGCATGAAGACTTGATTTCCAGATCTAAGAAAATGCAGACTTCCTTTTCTTTTTAAAAACTGATTTTCAATCTTGCTATAGTTTCAGGTAAATGATTTGAAGATGTGCGGATTTGCTTTTTGTTTGAAAATGGCAGGCTACAGTTTTGATATGAGGAGTATTACTGATTTTATTTGAACATGATTTCTGGATTTTTTAGGTTTTGTTTGAAGAGCTGTTTATAGGGTTGCTTTAGATTTGATAATGAGGAGTTTTGATTTGCATTTGTAAACTTATTTTGGAAATGGTATAGGTTATGCTCAGATTTGTTTATAGGGAAGTGATATTCAGGTTTGAGAAATAACCGGTCGAAATTTTCTTTGATTAGAAAATGAGAAAAAGAAATAAGGGTGAAAAATGTATGTTTATATAGGCATATTTTCAGATTTTATAAAATAAAAGAAAATTAAAATTTAAAGAGACCACTTGTAAATCATTCCAACATTTGTCACATTCCTTACTTGATTAAATTACACATGTTATTAGAAGCCTTAGGAAAACAACACATGTCTTAATAAAGTAATTAGTATTTAATTTAAATGTTAATGTATAGGTTATGCCTAATTATTTGGTTAATTAGTATTTATAGAATTTTTTTTAAAAGAAATAACAGCCAATTATACTTAAAATAAAAGCTTATGCATATATTTAGAAATCCAAAACAATTTAAAACCTATATGTTGGATTCTAAAATTTTATATTCAAATTCAAATCAAATTCATAAATCTAATATTTAAAAATCAAGTTATATATATAAATTAAATTTGAAATAACAAATGCTATTTTTATTAAAAATCTATTTGTAAAGACAATACATTATTAATATTATTTTTAGAAATGACTCATTATTAAATTAAAATAATTATAAAAGAAATTATTTCTTTATTAATAAATTACTTATTTTATTAAGCTATATAAAAAAGAAAACAAAACAAACCCTTTTTGTTAATTAATTTAAATTTAAAACTTAAATGAAAATCATTTTGAACATTTAAACTTCTTCCTTAATAATTTAAAATCATATACTTATTTATTAAATAGCTTTTAAAAACTTAATATTAAATTAAATCAAAATTCCTAAATTATTAAATATATAAATTAGAATTTTAAATCATGATTCATTTAGTAGATTTGAACCAAGAGTATTTATTTAATAACTTTGAAAAGCTTTATATTAAATAAAAACAAATTTCCAAATTACTAAAAATATTAGAATTAGAAAATATGCTTTGTTTATTAAATTTAAAACAAAGCAAATCTATTTACAATATAAACCATATATTTATATTATAAATAGAAACCAATTTATTAGCTTTAAAATATAAAATCTACCAACTAAATATTTATTAAAGAAGATTTTTAAATCAATTTGAATTATTATTAACAAAATTATCAATTTAATTTAATTTTAAATACAGATTATTAAATTGATATTGTCAAAAATTCTGGGATATTACACATAGCTTCGAACCAATAGAAAATACCCCTTTCTAAACCATTAGGTTTAATTTGAATTATATCTTATTAGGTCTAAGTGAATACAAGCGAAAGTATCCTTTCAAAACCATGAAAAGAGTTTGGGAAAAACAGATGGCTTCGGCACCATCCTTTTGAAAGCTCAAAACATTTTAGTAAAATATTTGAAGGATAGCTTCAAAACCCCTTTCAAAGAAATTGCCTTCGAAACCCTTAAATCCTTTCGAAAGCTTTTGGAAGTGGATTTTTACAGGTTTAAAACAGATGTACGTTTCAAATTTGTCGATGGCTTCAATTCATTCGAAAGGCATAGGAACGGTAGAAGGGTTTTGACTTCATCGAAACTACCCTCTTTCGAAAGAATTAATTTGAAAATTAAGTAACTCATTCGGAAGCTATAATTTAACCAAGAGGCGACAACCCCTTCGAAAGCTATTTAAATGACCCTTTCGATAGCATTTCTTTTGACTCCTTTAAAAGCATTTAGTAAAAACAGGCAAGCACATTTATTTGGAAAATAAATTAAAGGTTTCGACCCCATCGAAAGCTATTTTTCGACACCATGCCTTCCGCCCTTCTCCAATCCACTATGTGCCAACATTGTGATACCTTGTGTATTGGTTTCAACTTAGTTGTTTTCGACCCGGTAGCTTTCATCTTGATTGAAGGCGGAAGCATAGGGTCAAAAGGTTGCTTCTAAAAGAGGGGGAACATATTTTCTGATTCAAGTCTGATTTAATGCATTTAAAGAGAATACTTTATAACTAACCTCCCTACTTGTAAACATTTAATTGGTTGCCATAACTTTTAAAATTCTTTACTGAAATAACCGTCGCAAAATTTCAGATCTTAGCAAGGACTAACTTAACAAATAAGCCCTTCCATTTTGCAAAACCAATAAAACAATTTAGTCCTTCATCTAAAATATTTTTTTCCATAGTAAATTACTTAAGGATAATGCCTAAAAATCGTAGAAATTCACTTTCAATATGTCATCTAACATGTAAAAATTTCACACCCAAATGTCATAGAATAATTGAAATTAATTTTTTATCCCCAATTATTCATATTTTCCTTTGAAAATTCATTATAAATTTTGCATAGCTTGAAAAATTATAAAAATTGAAACCTATCTCCAAAATCTTGTTTTACATAACATATAATTTCTTATGGCATTCAAAATTCAATTTAAACAATTTTACCCTTAAAACATTGCATAAACAATTATCAAACAATCTTTTTTAAATCAAATATGTTATAAAATCCAAGCATATCATTATCATCAAAAATCATCATAATAAATTTAGACTTAAACTCGAAAATCAAATGATCATAAAATAAAAATAGAAGTGGTTTTATTATTATTCACCTTGATATAGATAAGGACTCTGAGATTTGATTGAGATTAATTTCACTTAGCTTAGATCCTTTGCTTAAAATTGATTTTCTCTTTTTTTTTAAAAGCGACTTTTCTCCTTTTGTCTATGTTTATTTATGTTTTGTAAAATGAAGATAAATGGATAGAAAAATAGAATATAAGGTAATGGGATAATGGTGCACAATTACCCTAAATACCCTTGCATTAATTACTCTCCTAATTAACAAACAAAGCCATTTATAAGCCTATTTATATAATTAATTAAGCTCGATCTCTATCTTGAATTTTCAAATCCCAATTCCCTTATCACTTTATGATTTGCATTATTCTATTTAGTTTGCCTAATTAAATCTCCAGAGTAATGTAACTGAAAATTAGGAGTGTTACAAACCATAAATAAAGATCTGTTCTTTGAAAAGAATTCCAAGATCTTTCTAAAAGATTCTCGAATAGTGTCGGGACATAAGATCACGTTTTTTTCCTTGAATTAAGAAAATAAGAGAGTGATCAACATGGCCTTCCAAATAAAGTCTCGAAATGAGCCACGCAAATACCAGATTGGAAACTATCAAAAATAGGAAAACTTCAATCAGGGAAGACACGATCCTCCTAGCGTTACCAAAGTCAAGGATATAATCATAAGGTAGATTTCTAAGATTTTATTTGCATTCAAACCACTAGGAGTTCTCTATTCAATTTCCATAAGATACGGTGTTGTTCGTTATTTATTTGTGATAAACTCAAATGATTGGTTTGAATTCTCAAGATTTCTATAATCTTTTACTTCTAGAAATTTCTTTGTTGCCTCGTTCTTAGATTGCACTAAGGATTATTTCTATAATTTCGTTAAAGGATTTTAAAGATTAAAAATTCTAATTTAAGCATATTAAATAAAGGTTATAAGCCAAAAGAGGTTCTTAATTGTAAATTTCCGAGCAAGTTTTGAGCCAAAATTTCTTATCTCAATGTGTTAAAAGTATTTTCTCTATTCAAAATACTTATCATTCTAATATTCTAAAATACTTGCTTGATTAACCATGTCCAAAAATTATGGATTAATTCTGCTATATAAATCTTTCCGATGGGTATTAGTTTTTAAAATTCACACAATCTTCAACTACAAATTATATGCTTCCAAATATGTAATTTTCTTTTTTCTATATTGAGTAGAATTCTTACTTTACATTAGTTTGGAAGGTTCGATTTATATTACTCATTCTAAAGAGTTCATGTTATTTATTTGGATTTTCAAATGAGATCTTCGTAATTAAATCTCTTATAGTTCAATCACTCCCTCTTTATTATGCAAAACATAAACCAAAAGAATTCTCATATAAAATTTATCCTTTCCCAGAATTGTAGAAGGGTGTTATGTTATTTCAACAAAATTTACATTCAGTAACAACCCAAATATAAATATATTCTTATTTCTTACCTTTGTATTTTCACCATTTTCAACTTCGGAAAATACTTCCCAATCCTTGATTATCTCTAACTAATATAATATTGAATCAATAAATCTGTATATAAAACATGTATTTTGTGATATCCCAGAATTTCAAGGAATTTAAAATATGATAGTCTCTTAATTTAACTTATTTAAAATTGATAAAATTGTTATTTTTAAATATAAACAACCAAATAATAATAATGTGATGTTTTAATTATGGTTATAGATTGATTTTTAATAAGAATAATTAATTAATTTGGGTTAATTTATAAATTTGATTTTAATTATTTTCAAATTTAATAAGTATTGTTTAAAATTATATACATGTATTAAGTTGTTTTTTAAATGGAGTAATCAATTTTAAACTTAATAATGTGTTTATTTTAAAATATAAATGTTTGAGTTGATTTTTAAATTAGATTTTAAAAGTAAAATTTAAATTTAAAATTTGAATCTGGATTTAAGTTTGAATCTTTAAAGATAAGTATTTTAGTATATTTTGATATGAAATGTATGAATAATGTTTTTATTTAAATTAGATCTTTTTTTTTATTGTTTTCCTTAAAGATGTTATTTATATAAATTTGAAAAGTGTTTATTGAATGGTAAATGAATACAAAAGTTATATTAGCATTTAAAAATTGATTAAACGTATATTATATATGATTTTATTTGAATTATAATTGGTTTATATTATATTTCTTTTAAAAGTTTTATTTATATAAATAAGAAAGGCATTTAAATGTATTAATTAATTAGGAAAAATTCATTTTAAAAGCTTTTAAATCATTTAATAATAAAATAAAATTAAATAATTACAAGTGTTAATTTTATAAGCATCTTACATACATGTGTAAGATATAAGATTATAAAGACAAGTGTCATATTTCAATTTTGTTTTTCTGTAATTCAAAAACAAATCTATACAAGCCTATATCCCCCTCTTTTCTTTTTTTTCTTTGTTCATTTTCACATTTTCAAATACAAACCAAAATCAAAAATTTATCAAACCTGAAATCATCTCTGAAAACAAAATTTGAGACCAAAACCAGAAATTTCTCAAAAACAAATTCTATAAGCTTGAAAATTTAAAACCAAAACCTGTCACATTTTCAAATCTGCAATGCAACCCAGAATCATTGTTCTCAGACCTGAAACCAAATTCAAACCCATCTTCAATGCAAACCTGTAACCATCTATCCATCAAGCTCTGTAAACAACCAAAGCCTGCAACCATCTTTCTGTTTCAAAATCAAATCTGTAACCCTTTTGCAAGTGCTAGACCAAGGCCTGTAATCAATTTCAAGGATGCATGCAAGTAAATCTGAATTAAGCCAAAGCAAAAGTTTTCAAAGCATCTCAAATTATTCAAAGCTTGTCTATTTTTAAAGGAAATCAAGGCAGTCAAGTTTACAAGTTCCCAGTTTTTCAAGCTCTGTCAAAAACTGCTTTAGTTCTCTGCATTTCGTTCAAAGGTGAGTAAACATTTACATAAAAGCTTAAGTAAATGATAGTAGTTGCATGTGAATTGCTATGTTGTAGTGCTTTGCGTATGTTTATATATATATATATATATAATGTTGTGTATATGCTTCTGATTTGAACTGTGCATGTCAATCTTTCTCTGTTTTCCAGGTTTCAGTGTTTACCCATCAATCAAAATTCATATCTTTTTATTTAATCATTGTTAACACTTGGATTAAAAACAAAATAACTTAGTTTTAGCATAATATTAGTACTAAAAATATAAACAAGTATGTAAGATTTCAAATATGCTTGTATTTGGGAAATAACATTAGAAATCTGTAAAACTTGTAAGACTAAATGTTGTATTTTAATTGATTAAAGTTTATGTCTTGAGTCAACACTGGAAAACAAGATTTTTAAAACAAAAATTAAAAATTTTATAATTGTATTAAGGGTGCAGTTCTTAGTTGACCAGAGTTTGGAGTTTTGCGGTTTTTTGGTGATTGGAGTGTTTCTGGTGATCGTGGTTTTTGCTAGAGCTAGATGGATGATCAGAGGAGTCGGCAAAAATGGGTGGAAGGTGGCTAATCTACAGTGGCATTGCGAATTGCTCGATTTAGTATTAAAACCTAATTTTGGTTGTGGTCAAAATTGGGAGGAGGGCGTCACCTATGGTTGATCAAGTGAGTCGAGGTTGAAGGGATTGGTTGCGTCGGAGTTTAGCAAGGTGTGGTCGAGGTTGATCATCTTTCGGTGGAAAGAATCGATTAGGCGAGGTTATTTTCTGGCTGTGGTTGAATTCCAGTTTCAACTGGACAGTTCGATCAAGATAGCTCGATCTTGTTTCTGGGTTTGATGTGGATATCTGAATGGTCAGATGGTGGGAGGAGGTCGATTGGGACTTGTCAACCGTGGTCGTTGATGCCAGAAGTTCACCGATGTTTGGTGCAGGTGCACAAGATGATTGGTGCACCATTGTTTGATTTAGGGACGAAGTGGTTTCCTTCGGGTTGACTCGAGGAAAATAATGATTTGCTCGGGTTCGTCTTTGGGTCTACGCGAGTTTGTGAGTGAACTATTAGAGTTTTTAACAGTTTAATTTAAACCACACAGTTTTAAAACTTAAATCAAACTGTTTTAAAAAGAAGACAAGAAGAAGATGTACTTGGTTTTAGTTCAAGTACATATGGGTTAAACCAAAGCAAATGTTTAACCAGTTTTTAAATTTAAATAAAAGTAAGTTTTTAAAACTTTAAATAATCAAGTTAAATCAATTCTCTTGGAAATCCATTTCTTTGTAATGAATGGTTTGTATAAATTATTTTGTTTAACTTAAATGTTTTAAGTTAAATCCTTAAAGTTATTTTCAAATTTAATTTGAAATGTAAAAAGGAAATGAATAAGGAAATGTTTTATCTTAAAAACATAATTAAAGTTTGATAATGAATGGAATAATTAAAGAGTGATTTATTAATGAAATTAGTTAATGATTAAGGATAAGTTAATTAACAGTTAAGAGTTTCAAGTGATTTATTAACTTGTAAATTAAGGATTGTTAATTAATAATTAGAGATAAGTAGTAAATGATTATTTTATTTTAAAACTTAATTAATGATTTAATTAGGTAAGTTAATTTCTAGAGATCAAATGTTTTATTGATAATGTTTTATCTTAAGGATAATTAAGATTCTTAACGAGTTGAACTTAATTTAAGTTTAATCAATTAATTTAATTAATTATTGATAAGGATTAATTAAGTAATTAATTAAGAATAATTAATTAATTTAATTAACTAATAATTATGATGGATTAATTAATAATTAAAGATTAATTAATTTGTGATTAGAAATTAATTAATTAAGGATGAATTAAATTGGTAATTAAGAATTACTTAATAAAGTTTTATTGAGTAATAATTAAGTTTTCTTAATTAATAATTAAGATATTATTAATCTATAATTAAAATTAATTAAGGATTAATTAACTATTATTAAGGGTTAATTAATTATCATTAAGGATTTATTAATTTGTAATAATGGATTAATTAATTTGTAATTATGGTTGTTAATTAATAATTAAGTTCATTAATTAATAATTAAGAGATAATTAATTAGTTAATTAAGGTTAATTAATTAATTATAAAAGTAATCAGGGATTAATTACTTTGTATTAAAGGATATTGATTAATAATTAAGGTTTATTAATTAATAGTTAATGAATAATTGATCTGTAATGAATGATTAATTAATTTGTTTAAAGAGTGATTACGGGTGAATTACTCAGTTGTGATTAATGAGATGAATGTGATTAATTTAAGTTAATTAATTTGTTAATTAATCAAAGATAGTCACTTGGTAATTGATTAAGTATAATTACTTAATGAGATTTGATAAGTGTAATTACTTAATGTAAGTAATTGATAAATGAATTACTGGATGTAATTGATATAAGGGAAATTATTTAATAGGAAGTAATTTAAAGGATAATTACTTGGTAGGAGTAATTAAGGATTAATTACTTGACGTAATTAATCAAAGGATTTATAAAAGTAATTAAGAAGTAATTAAGAATTGTTAATTACTGTTTATGATAATTAAGGTTGATTAATGAAAGCAATTAATTAAAGCATGATTAATTAATGTAATTAATTAAGGAATAATGTAGTTAATTATAGTTAATTAATTAATGAAAGTAATTAATTAAGGATCATTAATTAATGTAATTAATAAGAGTAGTTAAAGGATTAATTACTGAAATGATTAAGGATAATTAATTTGTGAAATTAATTAAAGGCTAATTACTTGAATATAATTAAAGAATAATCAATCAAGGATGATTAATTAAGATGAATGATTAGATGGTGATTAACTAAATTGATTTGTAATTAATTAATGGTTATGTAAGCAAGATTTATGCGATGAAAGTAATTAATTTAGTTAGTTTTAAATTAATTAGAGATGAAGTAATCAATTTAATTCATTTTAAATTAATTATAGTATGATAAATTAATCCTTATGTATGGATAAATGATATGGATTGACTTGAATGGTTTGATATCTCAGATATGAGATAATTAATGTTGTGTGATATGAATGCTTTGATTGAAGTGATATGATAATATGAATTATCTATTTGCGATGATAATGTGGATTATCTGTTCATGATTTGTGAATTATATATCTGTGTGGATAATTACTTGGACCTAAAAGACGACGTTTTGGATTTCGATGAGACCGGGATCGGGTTTCCAGATTTGGATATCCGAAAACCGCATCGATCCAAATTAATGATAGGTCGTGAATCTCAAGTGAAGACGAAGATTCAAAGTGCAAGGGTTATCGTCGTTAACTCCCAGGGTGATTCCAAAATGAGTGTAACGAGATAATGCCTTCGGTTTCGTTCGAACCCGAAACGAATTAGTATGGATTGAATGCTTTCAGAACATCGTCAGGTGGACGATGAGCATTCTAAGAGATGTGTTCTCTAAAGGTAATCATAGCCTCAAGCCTCATCAATTGGGAATGGCTAAAACAGGGGAGGTGCGGCAAGGCTAAGTGGGTAGCACCAAAGTAGGATGAGATGGACCCTTGTCCAGAGTCCCTTTTTATTTGGCTGTGTGGCCAGTTGGTTCGAAACAATTGCGGGGTTGTCTTGTTCGGGACTATCCAGTAAGGGATGGTTCCGGCCTTGTGTTGCAAGGGATTTAGGGTGGATCCTCGGTACGATGATCTAGGCTACGTACTGTAACGGGCGGTACCCCAGTAGCCCTGCCATTGATGGAAACTCATTCTTCCTACGTCCCCTTATGGTTTTGATTGTATTACCCACTTTTGTGGCTAGTGGCTGAAATTTAATCATGTAACAATTTCAGCTATTTCATATTTATTTAAAAACCCTATACCCTATTATAATATCACTGGATTTCCTATCAAATGTTTTGGTAAGCGTAAGATAAAAACTTACCCATGTTTATGTGTGGGGAGTCTTACGTGATACCTTTGTTTTTCAAAGGTTTTTAAAGTTAAGCAACTTTAACCCGTTTATTCACACCAGACCCATGTCTGACCCGAAGTTTATTTCTGTTTTCCTAAACTCTTCGGTACTCAAATTTTTACGAGTAGCCAAGGGATTCAGGTTTGCTTTGACGAATTCTGGAGGAGCAATGGAGCAGGAGGCTTCAGCGTTTGTAGATATATTGTGGTTCCTCTATGTTGACCTCTGTGATGTTATCTTTATGTACTTGAGTTGTAGTAACTAGACAGGTGTTTATAACTATCTATATGTGTTGTATAATCTATGTATCTCTGATGTATATGATAATATGTAATATCTTATGTGATATAAGTATAATTTATTCGTTCCGCTGTGAGATTATGATGTTGTTTAGTTCTTTCTTTTCTATCTTTTCTCTTTTCTATCTCTTTCTTTCTTATTAGTGATTCATCTTTTTGTGGAGTGAAAGACTGGTTGTTACAGTGGTATCGGAGCATAGGTTGAGATAATACCTAGGCTCTGGAGTGGTGTCTATCTTGAGAGAGCGTACTTGTAATTTATATATATATATATATATATATATATATATTCTACCTATCTATTGGGTGGCCTGTTCGGGTTTTCCACTATGAGTTATAAAGGTAGATAGGGTAGTGGTGTGTGTGACTACCAATGATCGGAGTGTAACGACCCGACATTCATCCTCACAGAATGACGCATCATTAATAAGAAAGAAAGGGATAGAAAAGAGAAAGAAGGAGAAAAAAGAAGAAACAACTCATCAGAATCTAAACAGCGGAAGAATAAATTATATTAATAACATAAAATATTACATAGTATACAACAACTATCAGAGTTACACAAACAATACAACACATACTAGACAGTTATAAACACCTGTCTAGTTATTACAACTCAATACAACACAGCGAAAACACAGAGATACCAAACACAGCGGAACACTATACATATCTACAACGCTGAAGCCTCCTGCTCCATTGCTCCTTCATAACTCGTCAAAGCTAACCTGAATCCCTTGGCTACTCGTAAAAATTTGAGTACCCAAGAGTTTAAGAAAAACAGAAATAAACTCCGGGTCAGACATGGGTCTGGTGTGAGTAACAGGTTAAAGTAGCTTAACATTCAAAAATCTTATGAAAAGAAAAGGTATCACGTAAGGCTTCCCACACATAAACATGGAAAAGTTTTTACCTTACGCTAACCAAAACATTTGATAGGAAATCCTGTGACGACCGCCCATGACTCCTGCACTAAATAAGGAAATAGTGCGCTGTAAAGTGTGCCAGGCAGCCATGGATGATCATCAGGGTAAGGTAAAAACAGCGGAGTCTATCGTATTACTCACAGCGCATGGGTAAAATACAATAGAATATATATATATATATATATATATATATATATATATATATATATAGTGAAGCCCCACAAACAGAATCTCAACAAATAAGCCTCATAGTAGTTTGATACAAAAATCTGAATAGTCAATACATCAAGCCTCACTACAAATCACTCAGAGAATATACAAGCAGCGGAACATCCAGTACATATAGTAAGAAAATAATATGCAAGCCTCCAGCTCGTCTTCGTCATCAGCATCGTTGGTCACTAAGAACAGCACCTGTCACCTGCTACCTAGTCTGCCCATCCCAAATGGATGAACAGCCCAAGGTAATAAGAGTTGAACATAAAACCTTGAGTCAGACAACAGTCTTAGTGAGCGGTAAATTAACTAACAACATACCAAAAAAAGCATAAAGGTAAAAGGAATAGGAACCTAACCCTCCCACTCCACCTCTTTCTACAGTGATAGCCCCCAGACACACTAAGCAGAAGTAAACATAGCAAATCAGACATTTAAAGTAAAGCAATTATCACTCGAGTCAAGGTCGATGTTTTCCAAGTACAAACCCCCAAGGCCTAAACCAAGATCAGATAAGCACCCAGAAAACATCGCTCTTGAGACCAAATGACGATATAACCAAAACATCCAAACATCCATGACTCTGGCTATCACTGTTATCATTGCTTCGATACCACCGTTAATTGAATGACCGGCACATTCTTTCAGCCGTCCGTCAAGGGCTAATGGTAACCCCGGTTCTAAACAAAACTCCGCACGTCGTCGCAGCCCGTGCCTAGGACCATCGAATCTTCCCAGAGTAGTCGACCACCAACTGTAGTCTTTTGGGACTATCGAATCTGCCCAGTGTACTCTTGCTCTGAGTCTGCTAGAACCTTCAATAACGATGAAATCTCAGCCTTCTAGTCATCCTCCTCGATGACTATTCTCATACTAGCTCAAGCGCCTCTCGAGCCAACCATTATCAACGAACTCGAACCATCCCTCGAGTTATCAACATGCTTGGAATGATCCCGTCTGGGTTATACCAAGGCTGCATCACATCATGCCTTGCCTCATCTCATCATAGCAAAGCCCATCTCAACATCATCATCAAATCTATCCATATGAGCTTCATCATCTGCCACACATGCCACGAGCAGCTTTCTTTATTCAAGAGCCTTTCCCTTAGCTTTTGAATCATCTTCCACCATACTTGTCCAAATTCAACCATAAATCATCTAATTCATAACAATCAATCAAGACAATCATTAATCCAAGTAATTAAGCATTCAAACATGATCTAAAAGCAATTATAACAAAAATGGCAATCATGTAAAGAAAGAGTTTAAATCCAACAAGCATAAATCATGAATAATATCCCTACGACTTGATGGATGATCTTGCTTAGGTTAACATGCAGTAAAATGGATGTCAAATCTTCATGAACAATGGATCTATACTTAGGTTTATGAAAATGCATGGAAATCACTATTTAACACAAAATCAAACCACCATTCCAATATACTCCTTTGGGTCCGTGTGAGAGATAACCACAACTCACCGAATCACCTAAACACCTCAAAAGCAACAAACTTCAGATCTGGACAGCGAAGGATCCAGCTTGATACGCCAAAGTTCCGCTTCAAACGATGAAATCTCTCTTCAAATGGATGGAGATCTTCAATCTAAGCTCTTGGATCTTCGATTTGATCTTCAATTTGGATGGAAGGAAGCACTAGATTAAAGAAGAGAAAAGAGGTGAAGAAGTGCAGTACTCGAGCTCTCAAAATAGCAACACTTCGTCGCTTCAAAATCCGGATCCCAAAAAGTGAGGCAAACACGTGTATTTATAGGCTGGAAAACCTAAGGCCGTTCGCCGCCTTAAGTCGCTCGCGACTAAACAAAACCCAACGACCTAAAACTCCCCACGACCTACAACTTAACCATGATGCCGACCCAACGACTTAATAGCATGCGCGACCTAGAACATGCGCGACCTAACTCCTTAGGCCTTCACGCGACTTACAACATAGGCGACCTAACACTTAATCCTAACTGGGACACGACCTAGCGACTTAACAACTCAACGACTTAGCGAATTAACGAAACACAGGGTCTCAACGACCTAACTACAACGCAAGTGCACGACACAACGACCCAGCGACCTAAGTCTTAACACTAATGCGCGACTTACGACCTAAACCGTTACGCGACCTAACATAAGTCGCTTACGGCCTAACTATACACAGAACCGGTCGTTAACTCGCTCAACCATCCTATCTCCTTAAGTCGCTAACTACTAGGTCATTAACTCCTTAAGCCGCTCACCTACCTTAAGCCGTTAACACCTTAAGTCGCTCCACTTCAGTAAGTCGCTCAACAATCCTATACCGTTAATTCTATTAGGTCGTTCCACTCCCCTAAGTCGCTCCATCGACCTAAACTACTTCACAACTTAAACTCTGGTTGACTTAACTCTGGACGACCTAACAACCCTAACGACCTAAGTCCCAACACGACCAAACTCCTAGGTCGTTTCAAATCTCTTAAGTCATCTAATTCTTAGGTCGCTCAATACTCTAGAACCTCCCTATGCTGTGCTACGACCTATCCTCAGGACGACTTAACAATACAGATGACCCAACGATAACAGTTTTTACGATCTTTCGATACGTAAAATACGGGTCATTACATTCTCTCTCCCTTAGGAATTTCGCCCACGAAATTCCAAACAAACAAGAACAACCAAAAACTATTCCGCATGCCTACCATCCATAGCAACCAATAAACCATGCATCCAATTACTTGCCTACCATGCAGAATTCTAAGACTAGAACAAGTTACAATGTCATGAGATGACACGACACCTTATGGTCATACCTCGAAGAGTTCAGGATGAGCTGCCTTCATCCTCTCTTCCTCCTCCCATGTACAGTCGTCATCATCATCACTCCATTGTACCTTGAGGAACTTGACTACCTACCTCCTAAGCTATTTCGTGTCAGTTCCCATAACACGAAGCGGCTTACGAGGTCTCTTATCAACTGGATCAACTTCAAAATCTTCACAGCTATCAGCAGAAACCACTGTGTTCGAGTCGTGCACATACTTCCGTAGATACGATACATGAAAAACATTGTGCACACCCGACATCTTTTCTGGTAGCTCCAATTTATAGGCGAGCTTTCCAATTCGCTCGATGATCAAGAATGGTCCAACAAATCTCGGAGTCAATTTCCCTTTCTTCCCGAATCGAATAACATTCCTCAAGGGAGAAATCTTCACAAAAACCATATCACCTATGTCGAACTCCAAATCCTTACGACGCTTATCGGCATAACTTTTCTGACGGTCTTGCGCTGCCTTCATTCGTTGCCGAATGATCTCTATACAATCCGTAGTCTGTTGAATCATTTCTGGCCCAAGTATCAACTTTTCTCCCGTTTCCAACCAACATGTCGGAGAGTTACACGGTCTTCCATATAATGCTTCATACGGCGCCATACCAATGCTTGATTGGTAACTGTTATTATATGAAAATTCCACCAAATGAAGATGATCTTCCCACGGTCCTCCGAAATCCAAAACACATGCTCTGAGGAGATCTTCCAAAACTCGGTTGACTCTCTCGGTCTGACCATCTGTTTGGGGGTGATAAGCTGTACTCAAACACAACTCGGTTCCCAAAACTTCCTGGAAGCTCTCTCAAAATCTACTAGTGAACAATGGGTCTCGATCGCTCACTATACTTTTCGGAATACCATGGAATCGAACTATCCACTTAACATATAGCTCAGCCAATTTCGATGCAGTCCTAGTTGACCGAACAGGAATGAATCTTGCACTCTTAGTCAAACGATCTATGATTGACCCAAATCCCTTCATTTCCCGCTCTTGTTCTAGGTAGCCCATCGATAAAATCCATCGATATTTGCTCCCACTTCCATGTAGGAACTTCTAATGGCTGAAGCAATCCACTGGGCTTCTTCTGATCGGCTTTTACCAACTAGCAGTTCATGCATTTGGAAATAAAATTTCCAACATCCTTCTTCATACCTTCCCAGTAATAGGTTCTCTTCATATCCCGATACATCTTATTTCCACCTGGATGAATTGTCAGCTTCAAGTGACGACTCTCCCTTAAAACTTCATTTCTCAATTCATCTATATCGGGAACAACTAGTCGTCCTTGCTTCCGAAGCCAACCCTCTCGATCGACCTCGAATCCTTTATCCTTCTCTGGGTCCAACCCCGATTCCAAATCACGGATAATCTTGACAAGCTTATCGTCTCGCTTTTGGCTCTCGCCAATCCTTTCCACAAGAGTAGGTCTTATCGATAAGTTTGCCAACATCTCAGGTTCCAATTCATATCTGGGCCTGAAGTCAAATCCAGCCAAAAACTGGAGACTCTTCCATTCCGAAAACATGGCTCCCAATCCTACATGTCTTCGACTTAACGCATCTGCCACTACATTACCCTTTCCCGGAGTATAGGCTATACAAAATCATATGATGCTAAAAACTCTAGCCATCGTTGCTGCCGGAGATTCAAATCCTTTTGGCAGAAAAGATACTTCAATGACTTATGATCTGTAAACAACTTGAATCAAACTCCCAGTAGGTAATGTCTCCACATCTTCAGAGCAAATACAATCGTCGCTAACTCCAAATCATGAGTCGGATAATTCCTTTCATGTGGCTTCAGTTGTCGGCTTGCATATGCAACAACTTTATCCTTCTTCATTAGCACTGCTTCAAGTCCAGTACCACATGTATCGGTGTAAACCACCATCTCATCATTTCCACTTGAAATAGTCAAAACAGGAGCACTTGCTAGTCGCTCTTTTAGGATTCCGAAAGCTTGCTCACACTTAGCATCCCATCTGAATACTTGATTCTTTTTCGTCAATCCTGTTAATGGTGCAGCTACCTTGGAAAAGTCTTTGATAAACCGACGATAGTATCCTGCTAATCCAAGAAAACTTCTCACATCAGATGCATTCTTAGGTCTAACCCAATCCTGGACTGCTGCCACCTTGGTGGGATCAACCGCTATTCCATTTCTAGAGATAATATGGCCTAAGAACCTCACTTCGCTCTTCCAGAAGTGACACTTCGAAAACTTAGCCTTCAGCTGATGTTTCCGCAAGATTTCCAAAATAATACGCAAGTGCGTCTTGTGCTCTTCTTCATTACTGGAATAAATCAAAATATCATCCACGAGCACTAGTACGAACTTGTTCAACTGATCCCTGAACACTCTATTCATAAGATCCACAAAATATGCTGGTGCATTGGTCAATCCAAACGGCATTACCAGCCACTCAAAGAAACCAGATGATGTCCTAAAAGCAGTCTTCGGCACACTATCCTTTGCCACTCTTAATTGGTGAAATCCCGTTGCCAAATCCATCTTGGAAAACACCTTGGATTCGTGAAGCTGATCAAACAAGTCATCTATTCTCGGCAATGGATACCTGTTCTTCTTAGTTACTTTATTCATCTCACGATAATCCACACACAACCTTAACGATCCATCCGCTTTGGTTGCAAACACAACTGGTGCACTCCATTCGGACACACTACGCTGAATGAATCCTTTCTGTAGAAGATCATTAACTTGCACCTTCAACTCTTGCTATTCCCTAGGCGTCATCCTCCTAAGAGGCATCACAACAGGTCTGGCTCCTTCAACTAGATCGATGCGAAACTCGATCTCTCTATGCGGCGGTAACCCTTTGACCTCATCAAAGACATCCTCAAATCCATTTACAACTGGCACCGATGACAGTCCATCCCGTGGAACAACCAGCGAATACACATGAAGCTCATGAAGATGCCTTCCTCATGCTTACATCGTATCACAACCTTTCGCCCTTCCACATTCTCGACTGTCATTTCCAGCCTTTCACAATCAACCTTTGCCGCATACTTCCTAAGCCAGTCCATGCCCAAAATAATTCCAAACCCTCAAAGTTCATAACAAAACAATCACAAACAAAAGAGAAATCATGACTCGATACAACCAGACCACGGCATATCATACACAAACAAGACGAACCCCCAATTGGATTAGTCATAACCAATGGCCTATCAACAATATCCGGTTCCAAACCCAGCCGGCCTACAAGTTCATTACAAACAAAAGAATGCGACGCCCCAGTATCGGACAACACTCTAACTGGAACACCACAAATGGAAAGGGTACCTTGTACCACCACACTCTTTCCTTTCTCTTCCATAGTAGGGGCTTTTGATGATGATGGCACAGCCCCCAAAGCATAAGCTTGTACAACCTGCCTGTCCTTCCTTGGTTCTGGACAGTTCTTCTTAATATGCCCCAGCTTGTCACAGTTGTGGCACTTCACCGGCACCTTTGGATTCTTACAATCTTTAGAGAAATGGCCCTTCTGCTGACAGTTGTAGCAGGTCACTTTGCCCTTCGGCTTCTTCTGGCCATCCTTACCCTTCTGCTGCTGCTGCTTCCTCTTCTTGTTTCCACCTTGTTGTGGTTTAGACTCCTCCTTGGTCACAGCAACAACAGATCCTTCTTTAGGAAACAGATTCTCGTGCCTGAGAGCCTTCTCTACAAGCTTCTCAAATGGATCGTCCAGATGATCCACCAACTGCCTCCCAAGATAAATGTCCAAGCCTGTCACAAACTTCTCGTTCTTCTGATATGGTGATTCAATATACGACCGGGCATACTTGGACAAGGCTTCAAACTCAGAAACATACTCAAGAACTGGCCTTCCTCCTTGCTTGAGCTCCACAAACTTCTTGAACAGAACATATTTCTGAGCTGTAGAAATGAACTTAGCTTCAAATCTGACTTGGAATTGTTCCCAAGTAATTTCTTCCTCCGGTGTATCAATGGTGATAGAGTTCCACCAATCAGAAGCTCTCCCTTGAAGCTGTCTTAATGCGAGCTTTCTTTTGGTTGCATTCTCAATTACCAAGTCACCAAAGATTCTTCTACAAGCATCTATCCATCTCTAGACTTCAATGGTTGACTCTGTTCCCAAGAAAACCTTCCCTCCAAGAGCAGTATAGTCTTTACACAGCTTAGAAAAATCCAACGGTTTTGGAGCTTGAACTTGAAGTCCAACATCTACCGTTGGCCACGGAGCTGGCATCCTTCTCATGATCGAAGTCATCATGGCCTTGAACATAGCAGCATAATCAGCAGCCCCCTCAACAGCACGGCCTTCCCTAGAAGCTGGTCTCTCCCTTCGACTCATTCTTAATATCTATAAGAAAATGATTAATACACCTTGAGAGACAACTGCATAAGAAGTTCAAATCCTTCTAAGCTACTATATTATACATAGTAATCATCCATCAAAATACAATTACGTCTCTCATACGTAGTTACGTCAGCGAGCGTTGGCTAAAATCGATTAACCAAAGCTCTGATACCAAATGTGATGACCGCCCATGACTCCTGCACTAAACAAAGAAATAGTACGCTGTAAAGTGTGCCAGGCAGCCATGGATTATCATCAAGGAAAGGTAAAAACGGCGGAGTCTATCGTATTACTCACAGCGCATGGGTAAAATACAATAGAATATATATATATATATATATATATATATATAGTGAAGCCCCACAAACAGAATCTCATCAAATAAGCCTCATAGTAGTTTGATACAAAAATATGAATAGTCAATACATCAAGCCTCACTACAAATCACTCAGAGAATATACAAGTAGCGGAACATCCAGTACATATAGTAAGAAAATAATATGCAAGCCTCCAGCTTATCTTCGTCATCAGCATCGTTGGTCACTACGAACAGCATTTGTCACCTGCTACCTAGTCTACCCATCCCAAATGGATGAACAGCCCAATGTAATAAGAGTTGAACATAAAACCTTGAGTCAGACAACAGTCTTAGTGAGCGGTAAATTAACTAACAACATACCAAAAAAGCATAAAGGTAAAAGGAATAGGAACCTAACCCTCCCACTCCACCTCTTTCTACAGTGATAGCCCCCAGACACACTAAGCAGAAGTAAACATAGCAAATCAGACATTTAAAGTAAAGCAATTATCACTCGAGTCAAGGTCGATGTTTTCCAAGTACAAACCCCTAAGGCCTAAACCAAGATCAGATAAGCACCCAGAAAACATCGCTCTTGAGACCAAATGACGATATAACCAAAACATCCAAACATCCATGACTCTGGCTATCACTGTTATCATTGCTTCGATACCACCATTAATTGAATGACCAGCACATTCTTTCAGCCGTCCGTCAAGGGCTAATGGTAACCCCAGTTCTAGACAAAACTCCGCACGTCGTCGAAGCCCGTGCCTAGGACTATCGAATCTGCCCAGAGTACTCGACCACCAACTGTAGTCTTTTGGGACTATCGAATCTGCCCAGCGTACTCTTGCTTTGAGTCTGCTAGAACCTTCAATAACGATGAAATCTCAGCCTTCTAGTCATCCTCCTTGACGACTATTCTCATACTAGCTCAAGCGCCTCTCGAGCCAACCATTATCAACGAACTTGAACCATCCCTCGAGTTATCAACATGCTTGGAATGATCCCGTCTGGGTTATACCAAGGCTGCATCACATCATGCCTTGCCTCATCTCATCATAGCAAAGCCCATCTCAACATCATCATCAAATCTATCCATATGAGCTTCATCATCTGCCACATATGCCACGAGCAGCTTTCCTTATTCAAGAGCCTTTTCCTTAGCTTTTGAATCATCTTCCACCATACTTGTCCAAATTCATCCATAAATCAACTAATTCATAACAATCAATCAAGACAATCATTAATCCAAGTAATTAAGCATTCAAACATGATCTAAAAGCAATTATAACAAAAATGGCAATCATGTAAAGAAAAAGTTTAAATCCAACAAGCATAAATCATGAATAATATCCCTACGACTTGATGGATGAACTTGCTTAGGTTAACATGTAGTAAAATGGATGTCAAATCTTCATGAAAAATAGATCTATACTTAGGTTTACGAAAATGCATGGAAATCACTATTTAACACAAAATCAAACCACCATTCCAATATACTCCTTTGGGTCCGTGTGAGAGATAACCACAACTCACCGAATCACCTAAACACCTCAAAAGCAACACACTTCAGATCAGGACAGCGAAGGATCCAGCTTGATCCGCCAAAGTTCCGCTTCAAACGATGAAATCTCTCTTCAAATGGATGGAGATCTTCAATCTAAGCTCTTGGATCTTCGATTTGATCTTCAATTTGGATGGAAGGAAGCACTAGATTAAAGAAGAGAAAAGAGGTGAAGAAGTGCAGTACTCGAGCTCTCAAAATGGCAGCACTTCGTCGCTTCAAAATCCGGATCCCAAAAAGTGAGGCAAACACGTGTATTTATAGGCTGGAAAACCTAAGGTTGTTCGCCCCCTTAAGTCGCTCGCAACTTAACAAAACCCAACGACCTAAAACTCCCAACGACCTACAACTTAACCACGAAGCCGACCCAACGACTTAATAGCATGCGCGACCTAAAACATGCACGACCTAACTCCATAGGCCTTCACGCGACTTACAATATAGGCTACCTAACACTTAATCCTAACTGGGACACGACCTAGCGACTTAACAACTCAACGACTTAGCGACTTAACTAAAAGCAGGGTCTCAATGACCTAACTACAACGCAAGTGCACGACACAACGACCCAGCGACCTAAGCCTTAACACTAATGTGCGACTTATGACCTAAACCGTTACGCGACCTAACATAAGAAGCTTACGGCCTAACAATACACAGAACCGGTCGTTAACTCGCTCAACCATCCTATCTCCTTAAGTCGCTAACTACTAGGTCGTTAACTCCTTAAGCCGCTCACCTACCTTAAGCCGTTAACTCCTTAAGTCGCTCAACAGTCCTATACCGTTAATTCTATTAGGTCGTTCCACTCCCCTAAGTCGCTCCATCGACCTAAACTACTTCACAGCTTAAACTCTGGTTGACTTAACTCTGGACGACCTAACAACCCTAACGACCTAAGCCCCAACACGACCAAACTCCTAGGTCGTTTCAAATCTCTTAAGTCGTCTGATTCTTAGGTCGCTCAATACTCTAGAACCTCCCTATGTTGTGCTACGACCTATCCTCTGGACGACTTAACAATACAGATGACCCAACGATAACAATTTTTACGATCTTTCGATACGTAAAACACGGGTCGTTACAAATCCGGTGATATTATAATAGGTCTAGGGTTTTCAAGTAAATATGAAATAGCCAAAATTGTTACATTATTAAATTCCAGCTACTAGCCACAAAAGTGGGCAATACAATCAAAACCGTTGGCACTTATTGGGTTTTGGATTCCGTACAATGGCAGGCTACTGGGGTACCGCCCGTCACAGTACGTGGCCTGGATCGCCGTACCGAGGATCACTCCCAATCACCTGCAACACAAAGTCGGAACCATCCCTTACTGGACAGTCCCGAACAAGACAACCTCGCAGTTGGTGCACATATCCAACTGCCCACTAAGCCGAAATAAAAGGGACCTCTAGACAGGGGAAAATCTTTTCCTACTTGAGCATGACCCACTTAGCCTTGTTGCATCTCCCCTTTTTTAGCCATTCCCGGTTGATGAGGCTTGAGGCTACGATTACCTTTATAGAACACATCTATCTTAGAATGCTAATCGTCCACCTGACGATGTTCTGAAAGCATTCTATCCATACAAGTTCGTTCCGGGTTCGAACGAAACCGAAGGCATTATCTCGCTACACTCATTTTGAAATCACCCTCAGAGTTAACGACGATAGCCCTTGCACTCTGAATCTTCATCTCGAATCTGAAAGTACTACCCCGTTAAACTCGTATTGGAATCTCCCTCAGAGTTTTAACGACGAATAATCCTTACACCTCGAGTCTTCACTCTTCACTTGAGATACATGACCTATCGTTAATTTGGATCGATGTGGTTTTCGGATATACAAATCTAGAAACCCAATCCCGGTCTCATCGAAATCCAAAACGTGTCTTTTAGGTCCAAGTTATTTTAGAGTTTAAAACAATTCAATTTCATTATCTATATACACAAAGATAGATAATTCACACATCACAATAAATAATCATCATAACAGATAATCCATATTATCATTATCAAAAGATAATCCATATTATCATCACAATGCAACCAATGCATCCATATCACACAACATTACTTATCTCATAGCTGAGATTTCAAACCATTCAAGGCAAACAATATCATCCATCCATACATAAGCAATGATCTAAAATCACACCATCTATAATTAATTTAAAATGAATTAAATTAATTACCTCTATCCTTAATTAATTTAAAGTGAATTAAATTAATTACTTACATCAATATAAATCTTGCTTACTTAATCATTAATTAATTACAAATTAATTAATTAATTATTCTTTAGTTAATCAACTTAATTAATCACCCTTGATTAATTATCCTTTAATTAATTTCACAAATTAATTACCCTGAACCAAAAATAACAATTAACCTTTAATTAATTAACTATAATTAATTACATTATTTCTTAATTAATTTCATTAATTAATTACCTTTAATCACTTATCATTATTGATTAATCTTAATTAGTCAACCCTTAATTACATCATTAATTATATTAATTGATGATCCTTAATTACATTTAATTATCTTATTTAAATTAATTACATTAAGTAATTAATCTCTTTTTTGAGAGAAATATGCGATCCTCTAAAAAATGAGGAGAGCACACATGGACCTATATATATAACAAATATAAAGGAGCTGCCAACATGCCTGACAGGTGACAAGACTATCAAAAAGAAAAAATAAAGAAGTAGATACCTTTCAAATGAGCTCCGGCAAAGCCACCGCCCATTAAACCCTAATACCGAGCTCCTGCAAGGCCACCGCCTGATAATAGAGTGTTAGAGGCATCTAAAACCAGAGAAACTAAAATACAACACCCACAAAATAAGATGAAATCCAAAAAGAAGAACACCAAGGGGTGAACTAAAAAGAAGAACACCACTCTGAAGACACTGAGCAGCCAACCAATGAGTGCAAGACACTATCGGAATCCCTGTGAAAAGAAATCCTGCCAACCAGTACAAAGCTGCAAGCTGCCCTGAAAACCAGTCAAGAGAAAACTAGCAACCTGTCTAAACCAAACCTAAAACAAAACTAGGAAACCAAGTTAGAATGAATCACATATATGTATACAAATAGATTTTTTATACATATATGTGAGAATAAAAACCAAAATGAAAATTAAAGCAAGGAAAAACTAGAACCAAAAGCTAACAATACTAAAGGACTAAAAAGAAAGAAATAAAAACAGAGATAAAACAATACAAGAAACTACTTTAAGGGCCTATAACAGGAAGAAAATTATACTACATCGTGTGAACATTATTTAAATTAGTATAGGAGTTAATAAAATATTATTAGGAACAAAATTATTAAAGTTAATTTTGAATATGTTAATATTATATCTAACCTTGTTAAGATATTCCTTAAAGCAATTATTTTTGGCTAATTTATATTTGGGATTTGAAATCCAATTTAAGTAGAAAGATGAAATTAAAATTATCAAATTATTATAGTGATTATTTTTATTATTAAAAATCCTTTGATTTCTCTTAAACCAAATGTACCAACAAGTAATTGTAAATATAGTATCAAGTAAGTATCTGTTAACCTTATTGAACTTAAATCTAAAAGAGTTCCAATAGAAAAAACAATCAGTAACTCTAGAACTAATATTAAACTCAAAAATAATAAGGGTCTTAATAAGAATAAAATGAGTATCCAAGCATTTGTAATAAATACGATTAATATCTTCAGAGTATGAATTACAAAAATAACATTTATTATCAATAATAATATTTTTATTTTTTAAAATTTCAATAGTATTCAATTTACCATGAATAATGAGCCACATGTGAATCTTAGATTTTGGTGGAGCATTAGATTTCCAAATAAATTTAAAACAATTGTCAGAAACACCCGAAAATTTAATAAATTTGTAAAAGGAATTCGAAGAATATTTCTTACTCTTATCCCACTCCCAACTAATATAATCATTATCATTGTCAATATTGTAGAGATTTAACTTAGCATAAAGCAAATAAAGCTGTCTAAGGGTAGAGCCTACTAAAATACTATTAAAATTGAAAATCCAAGGAGGGTCACTATCAGAGTTAAAAACATCAGAAATAAATGCAAATTTAAAGTTACAAATATCATATAAATCTTTAAACTCAACCTTAAGAGGAGTAGCGGAAATCCAATAATCGTGCCAAAAAAATGTGTTATTACCAGAATGAACTATAATATTTACACCTAAGTTGAAGATATCATTACATTTTAAAATAGATTTCAAAAAATAAGAAAGTTTACAATAACTCGAAAGACTAATTTGATAGAGATTATAACTACCATTGTAGTAATATTTAGAAATTATCTCCTTCCAAATGGCATTATCACTCGTATCTCTGAATTTCCATAACCATTTACTAAGAAGAGACAAGTTCATATTACGTAAATTAATGACACCTAAACCACCCTCTGTTTTAGACTTACAGACGGTATCCCAATTAACTAAACATTTAATGCTACTGTTTGGATTATCACCACACCAAAGGAAGTCTCTTCTAATTTTATCTATTTTGTCTATCACCCATTCCGGAAAGAGGTGCATAGACATCCAATAGATAGGGCGAGCTAATAAAACAGAGTTAATCAAAATTAGTCTACCATCTCTAGATAAGAGTCTCCCATTCCAATTAGTAATCCTATTTTTAATTTTATCAATGATTAAAAACCAATCTTCATGCTTAAGATTTGAAGGTCTTATAAGAAAACTAAGATAATTAAAAGGAAAACTCATAGTTTTACAATTTAAAGTATTCGCAACTAAATTTTCAACTTTGTCAAAGTCGTTTAAAACTAAAACCGAACTTTTATCAAAGTTTATTTTTAAACCAGATAAAAGTTCAAAACTATACAGAATAAACTTAAGAGCAATGATGTGCCTAGGAAGATTTGAGGAAAAAAATCAAAGTATCATCTGCAAATTGAAGGACAGACAAACCAAAACTCGAAATATCATTATCAAAAAAACCCAAGAGATTATCATTAACAGCATTCTTGATAATCTTAGAAAAAACATCAGCCGCTAAATTAAACAGAAGGGGCGATAAAGGATCCCCTTGCCTCAATCCTCTCTTGTATTTAATTTTATTACCCAGAATTCCATTAACCATAATACTTGCGTTACCAGTTTTAAGCAAGTTAATGATCCAGTTAATCCACCTATTACTAAAGCCTCTGGCAAGGAAAATATCAATAAGGAAATCCCAATCAACCGAGTCAAAAGCTTAGCAAAATCTAATTTTAAAATAGCACAAGTAATATTATTTTTACAACAAAGATTAATGTATTATTGAACTACTACCACTCCATCAGTGATATTTCTACCTTTAATGAAAGCTGATTGAGAACAGTCAATTAAATCATTCATTTTTAAACTAAGTCTATTAGCTAAAACTTTAGAAATAATTTTAACAGAGCAGTTAATCAATGAAATGGGTCTAAAATCTTTTAAAGTATTAGCACCAACTTTTTTATGTAATAAAATAACATTAGCAAAATTAAATCTACCTAATTGGAGATTTCCATTATAAAATTCATTAAACATATTAATTAAGTCTAATTTTAAAACCTCCCAAAATTTTTTATAAAGGAGAATAGGAAATCCATCCGGACCCGGGGATTTATCTCCCGGTAAATCAAAGATGGCTTTACGGATTTCCTCTTCAGTAAAAGGAACATCTAAATAAGAAAGATTAATATTAGAGACATACGGGTAAAGATCATTCCATCTAACATTAACTCTATGCTTATTATTATTGCCAAAGATATCTTTATAATAATCAATGAAAGCATTATTGAGATCACGTTGTTCAACTAATTCCATATTATTAACTAAAATGGAATTAATTGTGTTACTACGTTTTCTACTGTTAGCTATATTATGAAATTTTTTGGTAATGTTATCACCTTCATTAATCAATTGAATTTTTGATCTTTGTTTCCACATAACTTCCTCTTTTTCAAGAATAGAATTAAGTTCCTCTTTTAAGTTATTAAGAACATTTTCCTCTCCTAAGCTTAAATGTGTAGATTCTTCAATCTTATTAAGCTTAAGCAACTCATTAAGAATATTCTCTTTTTTTATTTTAATATTACCAAAAATGTTTTTATTCCGGTTTTTAAGAAAAGTCCGGAGATTTCTAAGTTTGAGCACAAAAGCTTTAGCTGAATTATCACAATACTTAAAACTATAATAACTCATAGAAGACCATTTATTAATGATTAAATTTGAAAACCCTGGTTCTAGAAGCCACATTTTTTCAAATTTAACGGCTCTACTAATAATTCTATGACTATCACAAGAAAGAATAATGGGACAATGATCTGAAAGGGTGTAAGGTAAACCTGACACTCTACAGAAACGAAATTTATCCTCGATTTCATCACTAACAAAAAATCTAAGAGCAAAAGAGAGAGAAACCCTATTGTTACTCCAAGTAAAATCTCTATTGGATAGAGGAATTTCAATCAAATTAGAATGAATAATAAATTGATCGAATTCCTCCATTGCCGAATAATCTCCTTCCCAAGGAGAACGCTCCCCAACAAAACGAGTAACTTTAAAATCACCCCCCAATATCCAAGATCTGGGGGCAAAAGATCTAAACTCGAGGCATTCATTCCAGAGAATCCGTCTATCAATTTTAGAGTTAGGCCCATAAACATTAGAAATATTTAAAAAAGAATTGTCAGCTAAATTAATTAAAATAATGTGTAAAGAGTGCTGCTTTTGAATACATTGCATTAATTTAAAGAGGTTATCTCTCCAACCAATCATTAAACCCCCCGAAAAGCCCATCGAAGGAAGAAAAACCCATTTACTAAAACGAAAGCCTCCTAATCTTCTAAAAAAATGAAAATCAGGACATTCTATTTCAGTATCTTGTAAAAGAGCAATGTCAATAGAAGAGTCTTTAAAAAAAGATTTTAACGTTATCACATTTATTAAGGTCATTCAGACCTCTAATGTTCCAACTAATGACTCTCATAAGCCCATAGATCCAGCCCTATCAAGTTCTTTATTTCTAATAAACTCACGATCTAACTCAATGTCCGAGAAAATAAAAGCAGAGCTATTAGCTAACTAACTAAAATCAGAAGCTGATAAGTCACCCAGAGCATAAGACGAATAAATGCTACCCAAATCAAAATGCGTACCTGAGCCTGATTTCGAAACACCACTCACGGTGCTCGAACCAGGAAACTTACCCGACGGCTGAGAGCAACTGCCACGAATCTTGACACTACGATGAACCAACCCACTAGACGCAACAAACTTTCTTTTCTACCTCTCTTATAACAAGAAAAAGAAGATACCGAATCACCACCAGCCACCCTATCCAAATACTCAGTAGAGGGAACAACAGTGACATCACCATTATCACCGACGTCACCAGAATCAATAGAGCCAAAAGAACCCATAGGAGCTAATAATAGATTAATACTCCCACCCAAAAGCTCAACAGAGGAATCTACTAAGCCTTCACCATTATCACAAACGTTAAAACCAAAAAAAGGAACAGGGTCTACAATTTCACTCTGAGCATGTGCATCATGCACGTCTGTGACTGAATGCATGTCATTTCGCAAGTGGGACTGAGCAAATTTAAGAACACATCATCCACAAAACTCTCAGGATCAACTCATTTCCATCCACGTTATGATGCTCAAATGAAAGGAGCTAATCTCGAAAGACATCAAAGTCCAGGCAAACAGAAGAAACAGAGTCCACTCATATAGTTGAAAACACCCAATCATCCATGCTAATGCTTTTAAGGGAATCAAGTTTGGAGATCTGATCTGAAAGATCGAAGTCTAAAGGCAAATTAACTGATGATAATGATGACCATAAGCCATT
Source organism: Allium cepa (assembly GCA_030765085.1). Lineage (NCBI taxonomy): Eukaryota > Viridiplantae > Streptophyta > Magnoliopsida > Asparagales > Amaryllidaceae > Allium > Allium cepa. The sequence goes on along the minus strand of CM060931.1, from coordinate 463,084,888 downwards.
CTCTAGTGTAGAATCATTTAAAACATCAACCCACTTGTTTTTATGATCCAGATCAAGATCGAACAAAAACTCATTAAAAAAAACCAATTCGAAAGCCTGTCACCTTGAACAACACAATCATTAACAACAATGGTTTCAAAACCATTCAACTCTGTCAATTGATTATCCAACAAGCGATCAGAAAATATATCTCTATCCACAACTCCATCAACCAATTTACTGGAAGATGCCGAATCTAAAAACTCAAAACTGTTTGCTGTAGGAATCACAAATTCATCCATTTTCCTATTTCGAATCTTGCTTTTCTTGGACTTTACAAGAATAAAATTATCCTGATCTCCAACACTAATACATCCTTTCAAAGAAGACATAAAACTAGGCAAACCAATGCAAAACGAAACATCAGGATCGAGAAGAATGGGGTCAAAGCCCTGATTATCATCAATAACATCAAGACAGTTGAAAGGATTTACAGAAACAAAATCCCGTGAATCATCCTTGTGATTCAAATTATCAGAGACTGCTACACTTTCCTTAACAAAACCTCCTTTGCCAATATTCGGTTCGTTGATAATTTCAAAATGATAGAAAAGTTCATCCAAAAGATTAAGACCTTCAATTTTCTTATACCAGAGATGATCAATCAATAAACCCCTCAGCAATAAATATTTTAAAGAAAACTGAAACCCATGATTAACCGTTTCTGGAACTGTATTACTGGTAACTACATCTGCCTTGCCGAAATAATCTTCAGGGTTACCAAATCTCTCCTTATAACCTTTGCCTATGTTTGGTTCATTAATGATATTAAAATGAAACAATAATTCCTCTAATTATTTAATTCCTAAATCTCTGTTAAACCAAAGAACATCGAGCAAGATACCTTTCAGCTTCAAGAAATTTAAGGTGAAAAGAAAACCATGATTGATCGAATTTGAAAATGGTTTAGAAATCAATTTCGAAGAAAAATCAGAAGCCCGAAACTTATCACAATCAATCCTCCTATGCCGAAAAGAACCACAATCAAAGCATCTTAAAGGATCACGACAATTTTTTGCAAGGTGGTTAAGATCCCCACATCTGAAGCAAACGAACTTGCCCTTTTTGGAATCGATCCACCTCGATTTTGAGACGCGCGACACTTTTTGATATCGAGATGGAAGATAATTCTTAACCACTTGAGCGCAAAAGGCCGATGGATTACTGTAAGAAAGATTGGAAAACCCAGAGGAAAGAGAAGAATTACAAAGAGGAGGATGGAAGAACGACGAATCTTACGTGTCCGCCATTCATAACATTATTAACAAATGACAACAAATGATAAAGTAATTAATCTTAATTTAAACCATAATTATTAATCACCTTAGATTAATCACATTCGTAATTAACCACCTGAATTACTTTATCAAATTAATTACTCCTTAATTAATTTCTTTAATTAATCCCTTGATTAATTATACAAAGTAATTTAATCCAAACTACTTTCATTCTTAAATCATTTTCATTAATTACATCTACTAATTATCATTTATTACTTCGCTAGGTAATTACACTCCATTAATTACATTAAGTAATTATTTACCAAAGCATCCAATGTTTAACTTAATTAAACTTAATTAATTAACTTAAACAAATTACATTTAAACTTAATTAATTACATTAGGTAATTAATTCCTTAATTACTTCCATTAAGTAAGTAATCTTAAAACAATTTCACAAATGATTACCATTAATTAATTAATCTACTTAATTATTAAAAATTAATTATATAAATTAATTATTAAATAATCCTTAGTTAATGACCATCATTAACTATTATTTAATTACTTTCCTAAAGTAATTAACTTACATTAATCATTATTAATTTCAAATTAATTAATCTTTTATAACCAATTAATTAACCTTTAATTATTTAATTAATTAAGTGTTAATTGTAACTTAATTAATTCTAAATTACTTGATTAATTAATTCTTAATTATTAATTAAAATCTAATTAAAATCCTTAATTACAAATTAATTGTTCCTAATTAATTAATCTTAACCATTAATTAATTAAAACCTTTAATTACCTATTTAATCAATCTAAAACATTAATTAATCAAATAAATTAATTATCCATTTAATTTCCTTAAAAATTTAATGAATTACAAATCATTAAATCCTAATTTACTTTAAGATAAAACTTTGTTCTTATTAATAATCAAGTTATCATTTACAAAGTACTAAAACAATTTACTTTAAATTTACTTTCAAATTTCATTTTAAATTTAAGATTTAAAAGGAATTCAAACTATCTTTAACAAAGTTTTAAAACACATTTTTAAACCTTTCATTTCACAAGTTAAAGATATACTCATTTAATAAAGAAGTTTAAAAGGATTTAAAACCCAATTCATATTTAAATTCAAATCAAATTGAATTACATTTTAAACATTCAAAATTGTTTAAATCGTTTAAATTTAAAAACTTTTCTTCATTTCAAAATTTGAATACATATTTAAATTTGAATTTAGATAAACCTTCAGATCTTAAAACCCCACTTATATTTTAAAACTTTATTTTAAAATTCAACTACTTAAACATTATAAGGTAGTTTAACAATTTAAATTTTTAAAAAGCTTTATTTTATTTTTAAATCTGAGATTTAAACTTAAACTTGAATTCTAGGTTTTAACTTGGATTCAAAATTTTGTTTAAACCTTTGCTTTTATTTTAACTCAATTTTTAATTTCATTTTAAAATTTTTAAACAGAACAGGTTATACTTTAAAACCTGTAAAACTAATACTTTACCCAAGCCCATACTTCTTTGCTTAACATCTTTAAACTTCAGTTTTAAAAATTATATAACAAAACAATACAGGTTTTAGTTTAAAACCTGCTACCATAACTATACCCGAGCCAGTGCAAATTTTGCTTCGAGTCCACAAGCAAAAATCTTCGAGCAACATATCTACTGACTTCTAGTAAAAACCCAGTTAACCCTCTTTACTCAAAAACAAACAACCATCATCAGCAACAAAGTGCACCGTGCATGTGCACGGTGCCGTTGATCATCTCCGGCCATCTCCGGTGGTCTTCCCACATCGTCCTACACTCAAACGTCACACCACGATCATCAGATTGAACTCCAACTCTCGAAATCGAGTTCGAGACTTCAACCCCAAACCTGGAACAACAAAACAATATAAACCCCAAATCCTGTCATCGCCTCGTACACGGCCCTTCGACCACCAGTAACCCCGCAACTCCGGCCATGCTCTCATCTACGACCAAGCTTCCATCTGTCAAGACCTCGTTGAACTTGATCATTCCTACAGGTCGTACCGACCAAATCTTGTTGCCTAGTTAAAACTAGGGTTACAGGAGACAATTCGCCACCGCTGCCTCCTCGACGAAGTTCAACACCTCTCTCCATTTTTGCCTCCAACACTGTTCACTCCTCCATCATCATAGAGAATCCCAGAACTTCAGATCAACTAGATCACCAGAAATCCACCCAAATCCCCTTTCTGGTTAAACCAACAATGAACCCTCAACTCAACATTAAAAATTATGATTTTAGTGTTGAAAAACATGTTTTGGTTTATGAATTCATTTCATAATACCGAATCTATGAATTTCATAGTTTGAAATTCTATTTATTTAGAGCATGCACTGATGTTTGGTTTTACAGGGATACACAGGCCTCAATTTAACTTGATTAAATTTTTAAATCTTAGTCTATGATAAATCAAACAACATTTTTTTATAAATTAAGTCCAAACAATCACTAGATCAAGTGTAAGGATTTAAATGGAATTCTTGAGCCTGGAAAAAAAATAAACATAACAGAGCCATATATTAAGCAATCATGCATACTATAAATAATCATAGTTGATTTCACTTGTATACTCATGCAGTACTTATTCATTACAGAAATACTAGCACTGCAACCATATTTATTTAAGTTTAAAAGTTACTCATCTGAAAGAAATGAAAAGCAGAGCTTCCAGATTTTATTTGAAAAGTCTTGAAACCTTTGAACTTTTTAAAACTGGAAAATTGCTTTGCATTTAGGAACTAAGTTGCTTTGATGAAGACTTGATTTACTGAAGCTTAGAACTTGATTTCAAAAGGGAACTACATGCATGCAGTTGCTTGAATTCCAGATTCTAAAGAAATGCAGGCTTCAGATTTAAAATGGTGACAGGTTATTGTTTTTGAACAGAGATTTTGATTTGCATGTTTGATTCAATTTTGAAAAATGAATTTTGCAGAGGATATGAGTTTCTAGTTTGAATGTGATTTCAGATTTTAGTTTTGAGGGAATTCGTTTTAATTTCTTCTTGGCTTTGAATAAGAAAATAGAAAAGAAATGGAGTTAAGAAAATAAGGGGGTTTATATAAATGAAAATTGTGGTTTATTAAAAATAAAGAAAATTAAAGTTTTTAAAATGACACTTGTCTCAAATTTTAACATTTGTCATTATCCTTACTTTATTAACTAACACATGTCTTTTAATTTATAAAATGTTTACATTTGTCTTTTAAAGTTAATTAGTTATAATCAAATGTTAATTACTTATTTAGTTAATAGATTAATATAAGATAAATGTAAACTTATGTCTAATTAATTAGTTAATATGTACTTATTTACATGTAGATAATTTTGAAATGAATAAATCCAATTATATTTATAAAATAAAGGTTTATACAAATATTTTAAAATCCAAAACAAATTAAAAATATTTATATTTTAAATTTTCAAAGCTTTAAATTCAAATCCAAATCAAATTCAAAAATTCAATTTTGAAATCAAGTTATATATATACATATATAACTACACAATTCAATTTTGAAAAACAACTATTTTTATGAAAATCTATTTGTCAAAAAAAAAATATTATTACATTTTGAAAATAACAAATTTGATAACTTTAAATAATTTATAAAAGAAACTGTTTCTTTATTAATAAATTGCTTATTTTATCCAACTATATTTAAAAAGGAAATCAGAATAAACCTTATTGTTAGTTTATTTAAATTTGAACTCAAAAAATATTTAAACAAATTTAAACTTTTAATCATAACAATTTAAAAACATATATTATTTATTCAATCGCTTTTAAAATTTTAACTTTAAATAAAATAAAAATTCCTAATTTTACCAAACAAGATTTATTTATTTATTAAATTTAAAACAAGGTTTATCTATTTACAATATATACAAATCCTATATACATTATAAATAAAAAACAATTTATTAGCTTTTAAAAGATAAAATCTATCAATTAAATATTTATTTTAATTGGATTATTAAATTAATTCCAATTTTATTAACATAGATCATCCAATCAATTTAATTTTTAATTTAGATTATTAAATTGATGTTGCCTAAAATTCCGGGTCATCACATGGAGGTTGAATGTTTGAGGTTGGAAGTGTATCTGTCGAAACTGTAGACCAAAACTGTCTCGAGTAAGCTTTGCAGTGGTGTAAGGATTTCACCAATCTCTGAAGGAAACATGTTAAGGTTCGGAGTCCATCATTGAAGTATAAGTTTGATCGCGCTCTTGTGAGCGGATTTTGGAGAGTTCGGATCTGTCGGTTGGATAGAAGCAAGTGATGGTATCTTGACAACTTTGGGAAGTAGTAGCTGTGCGATGAGACGCGGTGACTATGGATGTCGCCGAAGATGCTTTCTTTTGGAGCAAGTTTAAGGAGGTGTGTCTGCATCGCTGATGTGGCAGAGTTCAGCAGGATGTTTGTGTTTAGTCTGAGGTCCAAGTTTCCCAAAGAGTTTTGGCTAAGGACTTTGGCATCTATGGTAGCGGTGCAGCTCAGAGGTGTTTTGTGTTTGTGCTGGAAGATCTTTTAGCTTAGCAGTTTCTTAGAGGTGGAGTTCAGAAACTGCAGAATAGATCCATATCTTCAAATGGATTGGTCAAGCACTAAGACTGTTCTGATGGGCAAAGAAAGAACAATATTTTTGGATATTGGTATGGATAGGATCGCAAAAGTGACATGTGATAGTTAGAGTGTTCTTTTGGGAAACCTTTTGCTTGAGTTTGTGGCATCTCTAGAGGATGTAGGAGTTATAGAGTTGTCAGAGATTTTTTGGATGTCTTCTGGGAAGCGGTTTTGGGGAAGCAGGTTAAGATTTTGTGAGACTTCTTTGTTTTCTCTTTATGGATCTGAGAAACCAAGTTTTCTGGGATGTGTTGGTTAAGTTTGTGCTCGTGTTCATCGATGGCATTTTTATCTGCTCCAGATCAGAGTTCTGCAGCGGAAGCAAGGTAGCAGTTGTTCTAGGATGGAAGCAACTGGAAGTTGCAATGTTGGGATTAGAGGGTTTCTACCGGAAATTTTTCAGGATCTGAAGGTCAGATGGGGGAGTGCATCTGTTTGTCTTTTCCCGATAAGGGAAGTTATTTTTCTACTGATGATAGTAGAGTTTGTCTTCTTGAATTTGGTAGATCTTGAGAGGATCTTTTTGTTGAGTTGTTTTGATCCAGTTTGTTTCTAGAGGCATCAGTGGAGGTTGAGCTGATCAAGAAGGATAAGGTAGCACAGGATCGTCAGAAGAGTTCTGTGGATTAGAGATGGAGGAATTTGGAATTCGAAGTTGGATACTTCGTTGTTATTTCTTCGGTAAAAGGTAGCAAATAAGATTGGATAAGACTAGAAAGATAGCTCCGAGTATATTGGATCTTTTTGAGTTTTTGTATGAATAAGTGTTTTGGCTTTGAGGTTGAATTGCTAGTTTGGAAGTCTGGGATTCAATGTATATCACGTATCTCTAAGGGAGTACGTGTGTGATCCATCAACTGGTTACGGAACCAGCAGTTCAGGAGGTTTTGGTAAGTTGAGTCGATTTTGTCTGTGGTCAGATATCTTGTGTAGATAGTAAATCTAGATGAGTGGGAGCCCTGTAGCTTAGTAGTGTAGCCAGTTTGAATTTAGTAGAACGAGTATCCCAATATCTGTATTTGGGAAACTCGGGATAATTATAGGAAGCTTATCCGGATCTATGTCCGGATAGCTAGAATTGTTTGTTTGGATGTTTGGATGAATTGTTTGTTTGGATGAGTTGTTTGTTTGGATGAACAGTTGTTTGATTGATAGAGTATGGTTGATATGTATGCTTGGATTTTTGAAATAAAATTAAAAACTTTTGGATTATCTTTGTTTTAAATTTCAGGGACGAAATTCTTTTAAGGGGGGAGGGATGTGATATCCCAGAATTTCAAGGAATTTAAAATGTGATAATCACTTAATTTAAATTATTTAAAATTGATAAAATTGTTATTTTCAAATATAAATAACCAAATAATAATAATTTGATGTTTTAATTATGGTTATAGATTGATTTTTAATAAGAATAATTAATTTATTTGTGTTAATTTATAAATTTGATTTTAAATAGACCTGTTATTTTCAAATTTAATAAGTATTGTTTAAAATTATATATATGTATTAAGTTGTTTTTTTTAAATGGAGTAATCAATTTTAAACTTAATATTGTGTTTATTTTAAAATATAAATGTTTGAGTTGATTTTTAAAATAGATTTTAAAAGTAAAATTTAAATTTAAAATTTGAATCTGGATTTAAGTTTGAATCTTTAAAGATAAGTATTTTAATATATTTTGATATGAAATGTATGAATAATGTTTTCATTTAAATAAGATTTTGTTTTTTATTGTTTTCCTTAAAGATGTTATTTATATAAATTTGAAAAGTGTTTATTGAATGGTAAATAAATATAAAAGTTAGATTAGCATTAAAAAATGGATTAAATGTACATTATATATGATTTTATTTGAATTATCATTGGTTTATATTATATTTCTTTTAAGAAGTTTTATTTATATAAATAAGAAAGGCATTTAAATGTATTAATTAATTAGGATAAATTCATTTTAAAAGCTTTTAAATCATTTAATAATAAAATAAAAGTAGATAATTACAAGTGTTAATTTTATAAGCATCTTACATACATGTGTAAGATAATTAAGATTATAAGGACAAGTGTCATATTTCAATTTTGTTTTTCTTTAATTCAAAAACAAATCTATATAAGCCTATATCCCCCTCTTTTCTTTTCTTTTTCTTCATTTTCACATTTTCAAATACAAAACAAAATCAGAAATTTATCAAACCTGAAATCATCTCTCAAAAAATAGAGACCAAAACCAGAAATTTCTCGAAAAAAAATTCTATAAGCTTGAAAAATCAAAACCAAACCCTGTCACATTTTTTTAAATCTGCAATGCAACCCAGAATCATTGTTCTCATACCTAAAACAAAATTGAAACCCATCTGCAATGAAACCCATCTGCAATGTAAACCTGTAACCATCTATCCATCAAGCTCTGCAAACAACCAAAGCCTGTAACCATCTTTCTGTTTCAAAATCAAATCTGTAACCCTTTTGCAAGTGTTAGACCAAAGCTTGTAATCAATTTCAAGAATGCATGCAAGTAAATCTGAAGTAAGCCAAAGCAAAAGTTTTCAAAGCATCTCAAATTATTCAAAGCTTGTCAATTTTTAAAGGAAATCAAGGCAGTCAAGTTTACAAGTTCCCAGTTTTTCAAGCTCTGTCAAAAACTGCTTTAGTTCTCTCCATTTCTTTCAAAGGTGAGTAAACATTTACATAAAAGCTTAAGTAAATGATAGTGGTTGCATGTGAATTACTGTGTTGAAGTGCTTTGCACGTGTTTATATATATAAATGTTATGTGTATGCTTCTGATTTGAACGGTGCATGTTAATATTTCTCTGTTTTCAAGGTTTTAGTGTTTACCCATCAATCAAAATTCATATCTTTTTATTTAATCATCGTTAACACTTGGATTAAAAACAAAATAACTTAGTTTTAGCATAATCTAAGTAATAAAAAATAAAAACAAGTATGTAAGGTTTAAAATATGCTTGTATTTGGGAAATAACAGTAGAAATCTGTAAAACTTGTAAAACTAAATGTTGTATTTTAAATGACTTAAGTTTACGTCTTGAGTCATCATTGGAAAACAAGATTTTTAAAACAAAAATTACAATTTTTAGAATTGTATTAAGGGTGCAGTTCTTAGTTGACCAGAGTTTGGAGTTTAGGGTTTTTCTGGTGACTGGAGTGTTTCTGGTGATCGTGGTTCTTGCTGGAGCTAGATGGATGATCAGAGGAGTCAGTAAAAATGGGTGGAAGGTGGTTAATCAACTGTGGCATTGGTAATTGCTCGATTTAGTTTTAAAATCCAATTTTGGTTGTGGTCAAAATTGGGAGGAGGGCGTCACCTATGGTTGATCGAGTGAGTCGAGGTTGAAGGGATTTGTTGCGCATGAGTTTGGCAAGGTATGGTCGAGGTTTATCATCTTCCGGTGGCCAGAATCGATTAGGCGAGGTTCTTTCCTGGCAGTGGTTGTATTCCAGTTTCAACTAGATAGTTCGATCGAGGCAACTCGATCTTGTTTCTGGGTTTGATGTGGATATCTGAATGGTCAGATGGTGGGAGGAGGTCGAATGGGACTTGTCAACGGTGGTCGTTCATGCCAGAAGTTCACCGATGTTTGGTGCAGGTGCACAAGATGATCGATGCACCATTGTTTGATTTGGGGATGAAGTGGTTTCCTTTGGGTTGACTCGGGGAAAATAATGAATTGCTCGGGTTCGCCTCAAGGTCTACGCGAGTTTGTGAGTGAACTGTTGGAGTTTTTAACAGTTTAATTTAAACCAAACAGTTTTAAAACTTAAATCAAACTGTTTTAAAAAGAAGATAAGAGAAAGATGTACTTGGTTTTAGTTCAAGTACATATGGGTTAAACCAAAGCAAATGTTTAACCAGTTTTTAAATTTAAATAAAAGTAAGTTTTTAAAACTTTAAATAATCAAGTTAAATCAATTCTCTTGGAAATCCATTTCTTTGTAATGAATGGTTTGTATAAATTATTTTGTTTAATTTAAATGTTTTCTGTTAAATCCTTAAAGTTATTTTCAAACTTAATTTGAAATGTAAAAAGGATGAATAAGGAATTGTTTAATCTTAAAAACTTAATTAAAGTTTGATAATAAATGGAATAATTAAAGAGTGGTTTATTAATGAAATTAGTTAATGATTAAGGATAAGTTAATTAACAGTTAAGAGTTTCAAGTGATTTATTAACTTGTAAATTAAGGATTGTTAATTAATAATTAAAGATAAGTAATAAATGATTATTTTATTTTAAAACTTAATTAATGATTTAATTAAGTAAGTTAATTTCTAAAGATCAAATGTTTTAATGATAATGTTTTATCTTAAGGATAATTAAGATTCTTAATTAGTTGAAATTAATTTAAGTTTAATTAATTAATTTAATTAATTATTGATAAGGATTAATTAAGTAATTAATTAAGAATAATTAATTAATTTAATTAACTAATAATTATGATGGATTAATTAATAATTAGAGATTAGTTAATTTGTAATTAGAAGTTAATTAATTAAGTAATTAAGGGTTAACTAAATTGGTAATTAAGAATTACTTAATAAAGTTTTATTAAGTAATAATTAAGTTGTCTTAATTAATAATTAAGAGATTATTAATCTATAATTAAAATTAATTAAGGATTAATTAACTATTATTAAGGGTTAATTAATTATCATTAAGGATTTATTAATTTGTAATTATGGATTAATTAATTTGTAATTAAGGTTGTTAATTAATAGTTAAGTTTATTAATTAATAATTAAGACATAATCAATTAGTTAATTAAGGTTAATTAATTAATTATAAAAGTAATTAGGGATTAATTACTTTGTATTAAAGGATATTGATTAATAATTAAGGTTTATTAATTAATAGTTAAAGAATAATTAATCTGCAATGAATGATTAATTAATTTGTTTAAAGAATGATTACGGGTGAATTACTCAGTTGTGATTAATGAGATGAATGTGATTAATTTAAGTTAATTAATTTGTTAATTAATCAAAGATAGTCACTTAGTAATTGATTATGTATAATTACTTAATGAGATTTGATAAGTGTAATTACTTAATTGAAGTAATTGATAAATAAATTACAGGATGTAATTGATATAAGGGAAATTATTTAATGGGAAGTAATTTAAAGGATAATTACTTGGTAGAAGTAATTAAGGATTAATTACTTGATGTAATTAATCAAAGGATTTATAAAAGTAATTAAGAAGTAATTTAGAATAGTTAATTACTGTTTATGATAATTAAGGTTGATTAATGAAAGCAATTAATTAAAGCATGATTAATTAATGTAATTAATTAAGGAATAATGTAGTTAATTATAGTTAATTAATTAATGAAAGTAATTAATTAAGGATCATTAATTAATGTAATTAATAAGAGTAATTAAAGGATTAATTACTGAAATGGTTAAGGATAATTAATTTGTGAAATTAATTAAAGGCTAATTACTTTAGTATAATTAAAGAATAATTAATCAAGGATGATTAATTAAGATGAATGATTAGATGGTGATTAATTAATTGATTTGTAATTAACTAATGGTTATGTAAGAAAGATTTATGTGATGAAAGTAATTAATTTAATTTATTTTAAGTTGATTAGAGATGAAGTAATTAATTTAATTCATTTTAAATTAATTATAGTGTGATAAGTTAATCCTTGCTTATGTATGGATGAATGATATGGATTGCTTGAATGGTTTGAGATCTCAGATATGAGATAAATAATGCTGTGTGTTATGGATGCTTTAATTGAAGTGAGATAATAATATGAATTATCTATTTGTGATGATAATGTGGATTATCTGTTTGCGATTTGTGAATTATCTGTTTGTGATTTGTGAATTATCTATCTGTGTGTATATAGATAATAGAATTGAATTGTTTTAAACTTTAAAACAACTTGGACCAAAAAGATGGCATTTTGAATTTCAATGAGACCGGGATCGGGTTTTCAGATTTGGATATCCAAAAACAGCATCGATCCAAATTAACGATGGGTTGTGAATCTCAAGTGAAGATGAAGATTCAGAGTGCAAGGGTTATCGTCATTAACTCTGAGCATGATTCCAAAATGAGTGTAACGAGATAATGCCTTCGGTTTCATTCGAACCCGAAACGAACTTGTATGGATTGAATGCTTTCGGAACATCATCGGGTGGACAATGAGCATTCTAAGAGATGTGTTCTCTAAAGGTAATCGTAGCCTCAAGCTCATCAACTGGGAATGGCTAAAACAGGGGAGGTGCAGCAAGGCTAAGTGGGTAGCACCCAAGTATGATGAGATGGACCCCTGTCTAGAGTCCCTTTTTATTCGGCTGTGTGGGCAGTTGGTTCGAAACAACTGCGAGGTTGTCTTGTTCGGGACTGTCCAGTAAGGGATAGTTCCGGCCTTGTGTTGCAGGGGATTTAGGGTGGATCCTCAGTACGGTGATCTAGGCCATGTACTATGACACGCGGTACCCAGTAGCCCTGCCATTGATGGAAACCCATTCTTCCTACGTCCCCTTACAGTTTTAATTGTATTATCCACTTTTGTGGCTAGTAGCTGGAATTTAATAATGTAACAATTTCAGGTATTTCATATTTATTTGAAAACCCTAGACCCTATTATAATATCACTGGATTTCCTATCAAATGTTTTGGTTAGCGTAAGGTTAAAACTTAACCATGTTTATGCGTGGGGAGTCTTACGTGATACATTTGTTTTTCAAAGGTTTTTAAAGTTAAGTAACTTTAACCCGTTTACTCACACCAGACCCATGTCAGACCCGGAGTTTATTTCTTTTTTCCTAAACTCTTGGGTCCTCAAATTTTTACGAGTAGCCAAGGGATTCAGGTTTGCTTTGACCAATTCTGGAGGAGGAGTGGAGCAGGAGGCTTCAACATTTGTAGATATATTGTTGTTCCGCTGTGTTGATCTCTGTGATGTTATCTGTGTTGTATTTGAGTTGTGATAACTAGATAGGTGTTTATAACTGTCAAGTATGTGTTGTATAAGCTATGTATCTCTGATGTATATGATACTATGTAATATCTTATGTGATATAAATATAATTTATTCATTCCGCTGTGAGATTCTGATGTTGTTTAGTTCTTTCTTTTCTATCTTTTCTCTTTTCTATCTCTTTCTTTCTTATTAATGATTCGTCTTTTGTGGAGTGAAAGACGGGTTGTTACATATTTCTCACAGATTCTATTCACCAGCCTTTTCATAGAAATGTATCTAATTTCCTCTTAATACTTTAATTAATATCCCAGAGGATAATTAATCCATAAAGTCATAGTTAAAGTTTTCAAGAAACTTTAAAACTCTTAGTTGTTTTAGTTTAAATGGTTATCTTCTTTAATAACAAGTTTGAATAGTGAGTCAATGTATATAACATGTGTTCCACAAAGTATTTCCCAAAGCTTCTTTGAATACTAGAGTTGGTATCCCAAAGATAAATTAATTTATAAAGTTTTAACAATTGTCATTCCCAATACAATAAGTGATGGTATCTTAAATTGTCATAACATTCAACCTAAGCTTATTCTTTAAACTCAAAATTTTTATAACAATACTTAAAACATTCTTGTATGTTCTAAAGAACATATAATGTTGCTTCTCTATCCATTCACAACAAATTGCCTTGACCATTGACTGCAGTGTTGATAAAATCAACATTGCCTCGCTATTGTTCTCGGAAAACCCTATGATTAAATATTTTAGTCCACTATTGAATTATTAATTCGTATAATTTATCTTTATTGATATTCTTATTCTTTAATAATATAGGAATACATATATATTTAACTATGGGAAATAAATATCACATCAAACTTTAATATATAATTATATACACACCTTTGTATGTATTTCCAATACCATTTTATTTTAAGTCATATTAGTATTTAAAATACTTTTATCCCTTCTTAAATTGACAAATTTTCATAAATATGATTTTCCAAAGTACTTACTTTAATAAAAGTGCATGTCCAATTGTCTCGTTTGAATGTTTAAGAATCCCTATTGAGTACGTAGTCCGACTTCCCAGACCAAAACCCTTAAAAGTAACCAACGTGCAATTTAACACTCATAAATATATATTCTAGAAATTCTCCTCAAAAAATAGGGGATACTTATATCTTTAGACGCCACACTTTATACACACACAGATATATATATTACAATAAGCTTATAATCATCACTTTTAAACATCTTATAAAAAACTTCATAAGATGGTATTTCCTAATTAGTCGACGATTTCATCAAAATGATTCCTAATAAAACTCTTTGTTTAGAGTAAATAATAAATTAGTTATTTTTGGTTAATTAGTAGTCAAATACTAAAACTTATCTCCATTCCCAGTTGTTCAATTTTTATAACTAGAAGATCTGACTATTAATTATTTTATATCCTAGGATTTTAATTTCTCTTACGGTAATTTCCAATATGAAGATACCAAAAGATTTGACTGTTAACCTTCAAATAGAATTCTAATCATCACTAAGAATCCTATGCAAACAATATCCAATCGAATCAATTACAAATCTACTTGATAATATGCTCAGCGGAAACAATCCGCTTGATTACGCAACACGACCCTTATCTAAAAAAGATTAACAATAAGCTTCAATATTTGCCGTGCAGACAAAGTACTACATCTCAAATAGGCTCATGGGATTGCCCAATACGAGAAAGAGTGAATCAGTCACAAACCAGCTACATTTTCGGAATGGATACGATTGGATCCACAATAGTTTAGGGAACACATGTTTTGATAATAGGAACATTTAGGTGTAAAAGCGAAAGGAAACATTCTAGAATCCAAAAAGACACTTTCTTACTCTAAAAGGAATGATTCCTATTGTCAACTCTAAGAATCCCTAATGTATGGTCTCTAGAACTCACCTAGGCCAAGATTTGTGTCCATATCATATTTTTCTCTAAACTCAACTTTGATACCAAGCAGCGACGCCCTACCCTGAGACCCATATTAGAATAGAAAATTACAAAGTAATATTGTCGGCTAGTGCAGAGAATAGGGCTGGTTAGGAGTGCCCATCCGTGAAGTTTACTTTATGCGAGCATTGATGTAACATCCTGTATTTAGAGGCAAAAAGCGAAGGGCTACAGATGCTGCAGTCATCCATAGTATTAACTTTTGGTGACAAAATACGGTAATGATAATGGTATCCGTAATATTAGAAGCATAAGAATATGAACAAAATCACATATTTCAAAGAACAACATTTGACTGATTATATTTCAAAACAATAATTCATATCCATGTTACATAATTCCTTTACTTTTTCCACGCAATGATTAAATATATCATTGCAAAAATACACCAAGAGCGACATATGATGATGCCTCCTTGGTCGGTCAAAGCAGTATAGTTATATTTGACTTATATACACCGTGGAATTAAATAAAATGAAACGTAAAATCCTAATTAGTTACCCATCAGCTACCTGCTCGTCCTCGGATGCTTTATTCGTCAAATGACAAAAATTGAAAAACCTTAACCCTCGGCCTACTCATATCAATTTTAAGTACCCGAGAGTTTAAGGGGAAAAACTTCGAGTCAAACAAAAAGCCTGATGTGAATAATTCGGTTACATCTCGATTTACTGATATTAATTGAGACCACGTCGCTTAGTGGAATGGGATTCCCCTCACTAATATCCTTTTCAAACATATATATTTTGCAATCCTTTCCTGCAACCAAACTGGTTAATCAAACTGATTATATCAAAATAGCAATTCCCTTTATGCTAATAAATGGACCATCTATCCATAAAAAAGTAATATGTGAACTACCTGCCCGCATATAATAGCAAGGTCCGTTATGCTACAAATGGACTATATGTCCATACAATTGGGCTGACTGTCCGTAAATTGGACTAACTGTCTGAATTATTTTCTTAGGTTAACTACACTTTAAATTTTCCTTGAAAACCTTTTCAAAATGATTTCTTCCTTCAAATCATATATATATATATATACAAGGAAAATATAACTTTAGCTTTACCCTAAGCCATTTTGCCATGTTATATATACTTTACTCAAAAAAATGTTGATGGGATTTAATAAGGCTTAACTATCCTTTCAAAACCAGTGAAAACTCCTTTTTTACATGAAAATACTTAGGCTACATTGCCTATTTATTACATTCGAAACCTTTTTTTAAAACCATTTAAACAACCTTTCGACGCCTTTGAGGTAACCCCTTCAAAACCATTTGAAAACCCTTTGGAAAATAATAAATATTGCCTTTCGAAAAATATAGGAAAAACCTTTCCTTTATTTTCTCCGAAAGATTCAAAATAACAAACATCCCCCTTTAAAACCTTTAAAATATTGTCTTTTGATAACATAGGAAAAAACCTTCCTTTCAAACTTTTCGAAACCTTAGGGTACCACCATTTTTGAAACCATTCATTAAAAGCTTTCGAAACAGTCAAACTCAATCCTTTACACAGCACTTTGATTTCAATTTAATACATGTGGAAACCTTTTGAAACCATTCAAAAATGCCTCTTTCGAAACCATTTGGATAATGCCTTTAAGTAGAGCAAAAGGATTAGAAACCCATTAAAGTCGAAACCATCAGTTTCGAAACCTTTTAAAGCTATCTCTCTCAAAACCATTTGGGTTTTACTTAACTTACAGAAAAACGTTCTTAAAACATTTAAGTCAAAAGAAACTACTTTGAATCCATTTCCTAAGTAATGAAGTGATGGTGTAAACCATCCCTTCAACAGCATTGGAGAGGTGGCCTGGTTTTAGAAAAACAAAACAACACTTTTGAAGCCATCTAGGCTTGAAAGGTAGAAAGGCAGCAACAAAAAGGTCTTGACTTAGTCGAAAGAAATTATTTAAAAAAAGTGGCACAACCTAATCGAAATCATTTCCCTCAAATCATTTGACATGGTCGAAAGCTTCTTAGTCGAAAGCCATTTATTCGAAAGCAAGCAGGTGAAAACAAAGGACTGCCTCAACCCCTTCGAAACCCATGGTTTCGACTTTCTACCTTCCTCCATCATCCAATTCATTACGTACTAGTGCCTGATACCATACGATTTGGTTTTGACAGTGTTGGAGGCAATAGTATGGAAGCGGAACCTGGTGTCGAAAGAGATGAAACGGCGAAAAACTTGTAGTAAATAGTTCTTTCACCTAATCTTCCTTACATGTTGTAACGACCCGTAAATTTCGACAATTAAAGTCGTTAATTAAATTTGTCATTTTAATAAGATATTGGAATTAAATTTTGGAAGAAAAGAAAAAAATTATAATTAATAATGAAGCGAATGTTTAAAATTGTTAATTCAATAATATTTTATGAGTTAATATTGAAAGAAATTAAAATTCGCAATTTAATAATGGAATAATAACTAAATTAAAATGAAACAATGTTAATACGTGTTAATTGTCAACAATCTAAATGAAACTCCAATTTATTGTATTTAAACATGTTATGCTTAGTTATAAAATTTAACAAGTAACAAAATGTAAACATTTGATTATTGTATTAAATAGATAGTAAATGGTAATTGAAAGATGAGTTTTGTGTAAGGGATTATAATATGTGTGCACTGATTTTAGTAGGATGTAAAAAGTAAAGAATAAATTTACAAATGTTATAAAATGGAAAATGGTGACAACTATTGTTCGTTACCAATGTATTTAATCAATAGCAATTAATTGTAATTAAACATTACCTTATGTAAGTTAAGATAATATTTGAATGAATGATGATTCCATTCATACTTGTAAGCAGTTATTATAAGTTTCATGTTGAAATGGTTGATTGAATTGGGAATTTAAAATTTAACTTAAATGAACAAATAAAGGTTTATAATAACGGAAATTTAGGTAATAAGTTTTGAACAAGTTGATAAAAAATAACCAAATTAAGGGAATAGTATTAATATAAATAAAGTTGAAACAAATTGGATATAGAGAAATAAATGTAAGCATTTAATAAATTAATTAATGCGGATTTCAATAAACGGTAATTGGAATAAATTAAGGAATATGTTAGTATAAGTTAATTTTTAATAACTTAAAAGGAAATCCAACCAATTCAAGTTAAAAGTTACACTTGGTTATAAATATAATATAAGAGAACTAATAAATATTGAATAAATTTTGGAATAGTTTGTAATAATTGTTAATTGAGTAAAACTAGTGCTATGTAAGTAATTACAATATTAGGATGTAAATAATGAACCTCTAAAAGTGTAAATAAGAGTTAATGACGATATTTATTGTACGTTACTTATTTTATTAGGTTGTTAACTTAATTTGTAATCAATTTCAATCAATTCGCTAAATTATTGCAGTTAACGTGAAATAAATTGATAAGTGAAAAATGTTGAATTCAATAAGATAAAACATTTACATTGTAAATATTGTATAAATTTTGAAAAGTGTGCGGTGAACGAGTGCACATACTAATATAGTACACACGGATCGTGTAATATGGAATATATATAAATGCGCAAATAGATGATAGTAGCAAAGTAAATAAAAATAGAAAAATCACACCAGAGATTTTTATACTGGTTCGGAGCACCTTCCTACGTCCAGTCCCAGACTTCTATCTGGATTTACACTATTAACTATCTCGCTTCACCCGGAGGAACAGGTTTACAACACCCGAGCAAACGAACGGGATTTCACGCCTCTAATACATGGAGGACTTCAACACTTGCCTCTTACAACACCGAGGACTTCAACACTTGCCTCTTACAACACCGAGGACTTCAACAAAGATGAATATAATTGTTTGTTGACGGTATGTGTTCTTGCTAACACAGTTTTGTCACTTGTAGTACAAACTTCCTATAATCTTATCCTCAAAATATGTGAATGATGTTTTGTGAAGATTAAGGGAAGTATATTACTTATTGAATCAAAAGATATGAAATAATTTCAATGATTTAATAAGCAATTAAAATAATTGAGAGCTTTTAGAATGCAGGAGTATTTAGAAAGTAAGATCAGAAATTAGAGTAGAAAAACATATATTAATCTATATGCATATCTTTGAGTCAATGATTTAGATGAGTTTATATATAGAAAAAATGGTTGTAACTCTTTGTGAACAGTAGCCATTAATAGATATGACCATTGATGAAAGGTAAGAGATGCAACCATTGGAGAAAGAAGTGTCTTTTGGAAAAGGTTGCTCTCTGTTTAAAAAACGGTCGACAGGTCAAAAAATGGCCAGTAGACAGGATTTCAAATATATAGTCGTTATGTGCATGTGTGCACGTTCATTGTGCATTTTACACAGAAACGGTCGACCGCCTGATTTATGACCGGTCCCTGTTAATTTGCTCAATGAATATGCAATGCTATTCAAACATATATATATCGATTATATTGAGGTGCATGATTATTTGAGGATAGATTTTAACAAGTTTATCACTATTACAATATCAAATAATCAACATATAATCTAGAGTACCATATGTAGCTCTTTTGTGCCTCTTTATAGCCATGATGTCTTTGTTTTGTCGATCGCCTTTATTTCTTTGTCATAAATCAAAAACTTCATAGAACCAGTGACTCAACATTCTCCCCCTTTTTGATTGATGACAACATATATCTGAAGTTCTGAATCTCCCCCTGAATATGTGATCTCCCCCTGAGATTTTGTTTGTATTCTTTATATATATATATATATATATATATATTCCTGCAAATAATTGTTAGCACTTTCTCCCCCTTTGTCATCGACAAAAAATAATAATAGATAATGGAATAATATAGGAGTATATCAACCAGAATATTCATGCATAGCAAAAAACTATAACATATCCAAACATACCAGAGTATCATACACACCATAATATCATACGAATAAAAGTAACGACACTATTTAGTACAAGTGTCGAATGATGTTTTAAATTACTAAACCAAAAAATAGAGATAGAAAACAGAATCTAGGATGAGTCAGATGCTGTCTCCTCTTGATCATCTTCTTCCTCATCATCATCATCATCATCATCATCATCTTCCTCTTCACCGTCCTCTCTAGATGATTCTCCACGACCATGTCCACTAGTACCAACAGACTCCTCAGTTGATGAGCAGTTGAAAACAGGAGGAGCAGGACGTTTGCCTGGGTCTTGAGCAGAGATGGATGTGCTATATGAAATAGCATCCCATAAAATACCAAAGAATGACTTGACTTTGTTGAAGCGTTTATCAATTTTTGTGTCAATGCGCTTGAGTCTTGATTCAAGCAAGAATTGATTACGCGCAATAGTTTCAAGTGATTCTTTTGTGGTGGATTTTGATTTCAACATTTTAACTTCTTCGGAACGAGGTCGAGAGGAAGTAGCTTTTTTTTGTTGGACCTCTTTGTTGCCATTGTTCAAACGGCATAATCTTAAGGTAAGGAGGAGGAAGCTTCATGCGTTTGATGGTTATGGAATCAATACATTTTGGTTTCGAGGTGGCAGAGTCAGGAGATCTTACGCCACAAGCTAGTAAAATACGCATGATATATTCATTGAAGAAAAAGTGAGGTTGCGTAGAGTTGTTCACCTTGAGAATCTCGTCAAATAGCATATGAACCCAATTGATTTGGATATCTCCATAAATAGCATAAAGGGCCTTGAAGTTTTCTTTGTATACAGCGTCGTGGTTTCCTAGTCTAGGAAACAATGAAAACATCAAGACGCGATGTAGTAGTCTGGCAGTGGGTCGAAGTCCAATTGATTTTGTGCCAACACTGTTGTCCTCCATGAATTGATGGCTGATGCTATTGCGAGTGAAGACTTCACAGAAATGTGATGAAAACTCATCGCCTTGACTTGGAATACCCAGTATAGAAGCTATCCTATCATGAGTGATAAAAATTTGTTTGCCACATACGACAGACCAAATGACTCCGTTCGGATCAGCAGGTTTATACTCGTCCAGGTTCATCTTGGCATAGAACAATTTTATCATCAAGTGATTTATTTCCACATTGTTTTCTGAAAAATCGATCAATGGAGAAAGATTGGAGTTATTTGCTAACCTACGGATTCCATAAGATGTGAAATCATCAAATTTGATGTAAGAACCCGGATGAAATTTGTAGTTAGTCATTTGATTCCATCTTGTGATAGCTACCGGATTTTCGAGCCATTTCTTAGCGGAGATATTGAGTGATGAAGTTCCGGAGGATGACCCTTTCTTGGGTTTCTTTTGCGGAGGAGCCATTATTTTAGAAAATTTGGAGAATAGGAATTTGGAATTGAGAGAATAGAGTTTTTGGAATTTGGGGATAAATAACCGGTTGAGACAAATGAGGAGGAGGATGGGAAAAAGTGATGCAAAGTATATATAAAAACTAAATATACGTATACCGGTCGACCGCTCTAATATGGCCGGTCGACCGTTTTCATCCAGAGGCTAAACGGTCGACCGGTTCTATTATAGGTGGTCGACCGGTTTTGTTGCCTGATGAAAAACAGTCTCTTTTGCAGTTTTTTGAGAATATGTCGAGCTATATAATTCATATTTCACTCTTATTATAAAATGCAAACGTTATTACATGAGTGATAGAGAGAAAACGTTACAACATGTATATATATATAAATCTAATGAAGAGTGGAAGAATCGTCATTAGAATTTTCTTTATTATCTTTAATACGATGTGTCCATGGACTCCAGTTTTTCTGAGCACCTTCATTCCTGTTATAATTCTGATCCCAAGAGTTAGGACTCCTAGATGTTGACGGCCTAGATGGCATTGGTTCATTCACATCATGCTTGTTTGAACCACAAAAGAATGATGCCATTTTTTCTAAAACAGATAACGTGCCGATGTCCATTGTTGTTCATGATAAAGCTGGCTTTGCCCATAATGAAGCTGTCTTTGAAGATCTATTTGATGTTTCTGATAGTGGTGAATCTCGTCGATCTGTGCTTTGGTACGAGGAGAACAAAACAACGCCTTCTTTACACGTTTTGAGGTTGGTGTACTGCCAGGAGTACGTATGCATTGGTGATGATACTTCGGTTTTTGTTTTGGTGTTTCTGGAGAATAATACTCCTCTGGTTCAGAACTTGTAACGGAAATGTATGATTTTTAAGCACACTCATCACAAATGTGGGCCATAGAAAATTATGTATAGAGCTTTATGCTCAGATAAGAAAAGATGAATAAAGAGAGAAGTTTTGAAAAGCTTATAAAGAAATTCCTTATACATAAGCCTGTGGATGAGAGTGAATAAAGAAATTTGACCGTGAAGGCAAGCAAAGGCTCTTATTTAAAGAAAATAAATAGCTTTTCTTAGAAAAAAATGCTATAGTTAAGATATAACCAAAGGAAAAGACAATCATTAGTAATTACTAGTCAAGATCTTTTCTTGAAATTAAATCAAGCTCTCTTCGTAATCTAATAAAACAAGATTCGAGCAGAGGCTTAGTAAAATGTCCGCTAATTGATTATCAGTTTGGACATATTCAAGACATATATATCCTTTTTCAATATTATCTCTAAGGAAATGATGACGGATATCAATGTGTTTGGTTCTAGAATGATTCACTGGATTCTTAGAGAGATTTATAGCACTTGTGTTATCACAGTATATAATAGAATTTGATAAATGAATATCAAAATCTTGAAGTGTTTGTTGCATATATAGTACTTGAGTACAAGCAAGAGCTGCTGATATATATTCAGCTTCACATGTTGATAGTGAAACACAATTTTGTTTCTTACTAAACCAAGAGACAAGTGATTTTCCAATAAAATGGCACGTACGACTTGTACTTTTTCTATCCGTTCGCGAGCCGCCAAAATCAGCATCACTATATGATACTAATTCAAATGGACATTCTTTTGGATAAAAAAGACCTAAATCTTTGGTATTATTAAGATAACGAATTATACGTTTCACTGCTCGTAAATGTGATTCCTTTGGATCTGCTTGAAAGCGTGCACATAGACAAACACTCATCATTATATCTGGACGACTAGCTGTAAGATAAAGAAGAGAACCAATCATGCTTCGATATAATTTCTGGTCAACACTCTTACCATTTTCATCCTTTTCAAGATGTGTAGTTGTACTCATAGGAGTTGGTTTACCAGATGTATTTTCTAATCCAAAGCATTTGATAAGATTTCCACAATATTTTTCTTGATTGATAAAGATACCACTCGGAAGTTGTTTGATTTGAAGTCCAAGAAAATATGACAGTTCTCCCATATGAGACATTTCGAACTCTTTGGTCATAATACTTGCAAATTCCTTGTAGAGTTTATCGTTTGTTGAACCAAAGATGATGTCGTCTACATATATCTGGATAACTAGAATATCCTTTTTAGAACTTTTAATAAACAAAGTTTGATCGACTTTGCCTATTTGAAATCCTGAGTTAATAAGATAGCTACGTAATCGTTCATACCAAGCACGAGGTGCTTGTTTTAAACCATACAGAGCTTTCTTAAGTTTGAACACATGGTCAGGATATTTTTCATGTACGAACAAAGGAGGTTGTTCGACATAGACATTCTCTTTGATAAATCCATTGAGAAAAGCAGTTTTGACATCCATCTGATAAAGTTTGAAATTATGGTGACAAACAAAAGATAATAGGATTCTAATAGTTTCTAGTCGAGCAACTGGTGCATAAGTTTCTTCATAATCGATACCTTCTTCCTGATTATACCCTTGTGCTACTAATCTTGCTTTATTTTTTGTGATATTTCCTTGTTCGTCAGCCTTATTTTTATTGACCCATTTAGTACTAATAACTAACTGATCAGTTGGTCTTGGAACAAGTTCCCAAACGTCATTGCGCTCGAACTGATTTAGTTCTTCCTGCATGGCAATGATCCAGTAATCGTCCGTAGCAGCTTCTTTTGGATTCTTAGGTTCGATATTTGAGAGAAAAGCGACATGACACATTTGATTGAGTTTACTCCTTGTTCTGACATGTGATGTTACTTCACCGATTATATTTTGGGCCGGATGGTCTCTTAATATCCTTGGTGGTGATTGTTACTCACATATTTGAGGAATATTCTCAATAATTATTTCCGAGTCAGAATCAATATTCGTGATAATTGGATTGTCAGTGACTATTGATTCATCATCATCTGATATAGTGTGAGGATGTTGATAGAATTCATCAAAAGAGACATGAAGTGATTCTTCAATAGTTTTGGTTCGTTTATTAAATATACGATAGGCCTTACTTCGTTCCGAATAACCGACAAATATTCCTTCATCGGCTTTTGGATCGAATTTGCCAAGCTGGTCTTTCGTATTTAAAATAAAACACTTGGAACCAAAAACTTTGAAGTATGAGATTTTAGGCTTTCTTTTGTTAAATAATTCATAAGGAGTATTCTTGGTAAGAGGTCTTATGGACACACGATTTAAAACATAACAGGCAGTTGCGACGGCTTCTACCCAGAAATGTTTTGGTAAGGTGGTTCCATTCAATAATGTTCTTGCACATTCTTGTAAAGTTCGGTTCTTCCATTCGACAACTCCGTTCTGTTGTGGAGTTCTGGGAAACGAGAAATTATGATATATACCTTTCTTTGTACAAAAATGTTCAAATTTATTATTTTCAAACTCTCCGCCATGATCACTTCTTATATTTTTAACTTTAATCCCTTTTGATTTTTGAATTCTTTTGACAAAAGATTTGAAATGATCGAAAGTGTCACTTTTATTTTTTAAGAAAGTTGTCCATGTGTAACGAGAGAAATCATCAACAATTACAAGCATATATCGACTGTGATTTATTGACTGAACCCTAGTATGTCCAAATAAATCCATGTGTAGTAACTCAAGTGGTTGTAATGTTGATATGACTTTCTTGGATTTAAAAGATGATTTGGTCAATTTTCCTAATTGACATGCATCACAAATGTTGTTAACCTTAAAACTCATTTTGGGTAGTCCTCTAACTAGATTGTTTTTGGCTAGCTTATCAATAGTTCTGAAGTTTATATGACAGAAGCGTTTGTGCCATAGCCATGGATCATTATCATTAGCCACAAGACACATATCTGAATTATGATTAATATTCATATTCAGAATATATATATTTCTGTCTCTATAACCTTCGAAAACTAAATTATGGTCTTTATCTAAAATACTACACTTATTATTTGAAAAGGAAATTGTAAAACCCTTGTCACATAACTGACTAATACTAAGTAAATTGTGTTTTAAATTTCTAACTAGCATGACATTAGTAATAAGAGGTAAGTTAGATGTACCGCAATTGCTCACATCGCCTTTGCCGATGATATAGCCTTTTGAATTATCTCCAAAAGTGACGGAGCCACCATCTGAGTATGTAATATTTGTTAATAAGCTCTTATCTCCAGTCATGTGCTTCGAGCAACCACTGTCCAATATCCACTTTCCTCTTTTCTTAAGTGGGACCTGCAAAAAATAAAATTAAGTCCATGGTACCCACTTTTTATAGGGTCCTAAGAGTTAGGTCTTAGGAGTCCAAACCCATACGAGTCTGGTATCCCCTTTATATACATAATTAGTATTAAGATGCACAATATTCATGAATTGCTGAATGTATTTATTCCTAATCAAATTGTTATTTGTTTTAGGAACCCATATTTTGATAGTCTTTGTATTTTTCTTTTGAAATTTCACAACTGGCTTTGGTTTGGAATATAATAAACTAAGATTTTTCTTAACTTCAGTCTTTTGTACTTTCTTCTTTCTTTTATTACCAAGATGTTTCTTGATTTCTTGTTTCTTATATCCCAAACCTTGTTTATCCAAATAGATTGTGAACTTTCAATGATTTTTGTCAAATTTTCTCGACCTTTGTTAAAGTTAGAAACATTTTGAGTAATCTAATCTAACTTAGTTTGTACACTAGCCTTTTCTAGGTCCAGAATTTTGACTTTTGCCTCAAGCTCATGATTTTTAGTAGTGAGAGCATCATTTTTCTCTTTTTGAGTTTCAATTTCTTGACTCAAAAGAACTAGTTGAGAGTCAACATTAGATGATGATTCTTGAAATTTTTCAAGTTCTTCTTCTAATATTTTCTTCTCGTCTTTTAACATATCTCGTTCAAATTCTGCTCTACTCAAATCTGCTTTGGTTTCTTTTAGCTGTCGTTTTATGTCTTTATATTTGACTATTAATTCAGCATCAATATCAAGCATTTCATCGAATGTAGGAATTTGTACCTCATCATCTGTTGCCATGAAACATACATTAGCTTGTTCATTCTCCGAATCACTTTCACTTTCTGATGAAGATGAGTCTGAATCATCCCATGTTACTGAGAAGGCTCGTTTCTTTGACTTATCCTTCTTATATTTGAATTTGTCATTTTCTGACTTCTTCTTTTGTTCTGGACAATCCTTCTGCATGTGCCCCTTTTTGTGGCAGTTGAAACATTCTATAGAGGATGATGTTGGTTTATTCGATCCAGATTTCTTTCTGTTATAACGACTGGCTTTTCGCTGTTTTAGGAATTTTTTGAAACCTTTTGCTATGAATGCCAGATCTTCGTCTTCAGACTCTGATTCATTTTCGTCTTTTTCAGCATGGAATGCCATGTTTTTTCTTTTCTTCTTTTTGTTCCTTTCTAGTCTGCAAGTTAGCTTCGTAGGACATTAGATTTCCTATCAATTCATCTGGCTTCATGACAGAAAGGTCACTAGCTTCTTCAATTGCTAATACTTTTCCTTCCCATTCACTAGTCAGAGAATGTAGGACTGTTGAAACAACATAAAAATCAGAATACTTTTGTCCTAAGCCAATAAGTGCATGGTGGATAGTTTGAAACCGTGAATACATATCATTGATTGTCTCATTTGGTTTCATTTTGAAATTTTGAAATTGACTTTTCAGCATGGCTATTTTGGCTTGTTTAACCTTGTTAGTACCTTCATGAGTGATTTTTAGCGTTTGCCAAATTTGATATGCAGTAGTGCAGATACTAACACGGTTATATTCATTTTGGTCTATTGCACAAAACAACATATTTATTGCTCTTGCATTTACGGCTGCTGCCGTTTTCTCAGCCGCAGTCCATTCTGAATAATCAGTTGTTGGATTCACTATTTCCTTTTGAGTTGCATTCCAAGCATCATAACTATTTAATTGCATAAAGAATGACATACGTGTTGCCCAATAACTATAGTTAAGACCGTTGAAAAATGGAGGTCTTTGTGTCGATTGACCTTCCATGTAAGTGGTGTTTTGAGTGCTAGTACTTGCGTTATTTGCCATATTACAAGAATACATCAAATAACTGTGTTACGGTTATATGATGGCCGTGCTCTGATACCAAATGAAAAGTGTGCGGTGAACGAGTGCACGTACTAATATAGTACACACGGATCGTGTAATATGGAAAATATATAAATGCGGAAATAGATGATAGTAGCAAAGTAAATAAAAATAGAAAAATCACACCAGAGATTTTTATACTGGTTCGGAGCACCGTCCTACGTCCAGTCCCAGACTTCTATCTGGATTTACACTTTAACTACCTCGCTTCACCCGGAGGAACAGGTTTACAACACCCGAGCAAACGAATGGGATTTCACGCCTCTAATACACTGAGGACTTTAGCACTTGCCTCTTACAACACCGAGGACTTCAACACTTGCCTCTTACAACACCAAGGACTTCAACACTTGCCTCTTACAACACCGAGGACTTAAACAAAGATGAATATAATTGTTTGTTGACGGTATGTGTTCTTGCTAACACAGTTTTGTCACTTGTAATACAAACTTCCTATAATCTTATCCTCAAAATATGTGAATGATGTTTTGTGAAGATTAAGGGAAGTATATTACTTATTGAATCAAAAGATATGAAATAATTTCAATGATTCAATAAGCAATTAAAATAATTGAGAGCTTTTTAGAATGCAAAAGTATTTAGAAAGTAAGATCAGAAATTAGAGTAGAAAAACATATATTAATCTATATGCATATCTTTGAATCAATGATTTAGATGAGTTTGTATATAGAAAAAATGGTTGTAACTCTTTGTGAACAGTAGCCATTAATAGATATGACCATTGATGAAAGGTAAGAGATGCAACCATTGGAGAAAGAAGTGTCTTTTGGAAAAGGTTGCTCTCTGTTTAAAAAACGGTCGATAGGTCAAAAAATGGCCAGTAGACAGGATTTCAAATATATAGTCGTTATGTGCATGTGTGCACATTCATTGTGCATTTTACACAGAAACGGTCGACCGCCTAATTTATGACCGGTCGACCGTTCCCTGTTAATTTGCTCAATGAATATGCAATGCTATTCAAACATATATATATCGATTATATTGAGGTGCATGATATTTGAGGATAGATTTTAACAAGTTTATCACTATTACAATGCCAAATAATCAACCTATAATCTAGAGTACCATATGAGCTCTTTTGTGCCTCTTTATAGCCATGATGTCTTTGTTTTGTCGATCGCCTTTATTTCTTTGTTAGAAATCAAAAACTTCATAGGACCCGTGACTCAACAATATTTGTTGTTTATGAAATTCTATAAAATATGTTTGAATTAGTATAAATGAAAAGAAAACAGTGTTCTATAATTAGAATTCGTTGAAATTATTAATGAAATGAACTGGAATTAGATTAATTTAAATGTTTCAATTTGATGGAAACATAAATTAAATTGTAATCAATGAGTTAATATAAGAACTTGCATTTTTTTTATCAAAATGGAATGAACATTTCAATTAAAATAATTGCCTATTTTGAGATGTATAAAGAAAAAATTTCATTTTGAATAAGTATAATTTTATATATACGGAAAAATTGAATTTTCGAATAATGTATACAAACGCACTTTTTAGTATTCAATTTTTAAAAATATATCATAAGGTTCATGGTTGTGTAGATGTATTTGGAATCAATTAGAAATTACCTTGTATTAAAAGTTGTACATTTATTATACATGTTTATATTTATTTTACACTTTATATACGGTTAAAACGTGTAAATTTGGTTGCATTAATATCACAGTTGTAACGACCCGTTAAATTAATAATATTTAATAAATTAAATTAATATAATTTCTAATTTGTTTAAGAATAAATGTAGAAATTTGGTATAGTAGTTGTAACCTAGTGTAACAATAAAATTTTATGACAATAGATTTGGATAATGTAATTTGTCACTTTTTGTTAAAAGTAAATTTTAAGAAATCAATAAATGTTGAATTGAGAATATTAATTAAAAATATTAACTAAAATGAGATTCATTAATATAAAATCAGTAGTGAAGATGTCACCTTTGGTTGTAATAAAGGTGAATGCTATTAGTGGATGTCAACACTTAATAAAATTTATTTAGAATAAAAAGAATTTAAATGAATGTTTGAATAGAGTATTAAATTGATAGATTAAGCGTAAGTAATTAGAATTTAACCCTATAAGTTATGGAACTGAATGTATGAATATAATTTTGTAGAAATAGTTAATTAACAACTTATTTGTGCATACCCAATTTAATATAAATAACAAAATGGCTAGCACTTGATGTGCCTAAGTATTAATATATTGGAACTATAATAAAATAGAGAGTTTGGTAGTAAATAGAAATAAAAAGACCGTTATTAACTAGTAAATTAATAAATGGATTCTAACAATAGGTAGTAATTAATGCGTGTATATTGGGCATTTGCGGATTACCAATTTTTCTACCTATTCATATAATTTATTTATGTAAATCTAAACCTATGGAAACATTTTGTTAATAAATGTTGGAAGTGAATTTGAATATATCAAAGGATAACAAGTGTTTAGGTTAACCATTTATTTTATTTAGTTAAGAAGGGAAATAGATTGAAATAAAGCTAATTAAATTTTTTTGGTTGTTAATGGGTATAGTTAAATAAGGAGAAGTTATAGGAAATAAAACGCGCACTAATGAGATGTAATATAATTCCAAAGCTATTTATACCCACAAATAGGTTAATTACTGTATAGAAAGAGTCTAAATCAATAAATGAATTTATTAAGATTACATTTATAATTTTATAACCTTTATGCTGATTTAAGTTCAATTAATTTATTTGATTAAATAGTGCAGTAGCGTAGTTTTGTGCGGTAGTTGAAATAGCTAATTCTTTTAGGTGAAGTTAAGGCTAATTCTATGTATATATTTGACCTATTGTTGATATAGATTCTAGGAAGCAGGATCTATTAATTAAATGGAGTATTAGATTCAATAATTGCATTTATCGCATAAATAAAGAGAATATAACGGTTAAATTTGGCGTTATTGAAATTAAAAAGGAATGGGGGAATAATAATTTGAAATCATTGCAATAGATATTAATTTAAGGTTACCTTAAATAAATTAAGCTAATAAATGGAGGATAGTGTAAATATCTTTATAATACGATGATTTGTGTAGTTAGGGTAGTTTTGATTTGTCACTTAAGATGGAGGATTTTTATAAAATGTAATAAATGCAGTTTAAATTAAGGCATTGACGTTTGGGTATTTAAGAAGTGATAAACTAAAATTTATTTATTTATTTGAAAATTTGAAATCAAATTTGTGGATTTATTGCAAATAAGTGAAATTTGTGTTTAACCATTACATCGATAGGAATAAATTAAATTTAAGGTTATATTAATAAAATTTGGACTAGAGAAATGATATGAATCGGTTTTAGAAGCCTTAAATATAAAATGGGAAGTAGACGAGATTTCACGTTACAACCATTTTTAAAAATCCTGATGTATGTAGAAATATTTATGAAATATAACGTAAACCAATGTTGAATCAAAAGAATAGAGTCAACACTTATTTATTCATTTAATGTGATATAACTACGAGTATGATTTATTGCAAATTACATGGAAATCTAATATATAGGACATTACCTAAAAAGGAAGAGTAGATAAAATTTGTGATAAACATATTTGTATATGAAGGATATTGATTTAAGGAGAAATTGGGCAAGTTTTATGTATTTGGGTTAAGTGCAACCTTTAATAGATAAATTTAGTGCAATTAAAGAAATTGACATTTAATATTTCGATAACTTAAAATTTGATGGGATAAGAACATTTGGGTAATGAAGGGATGACAAATATTAGTTATGATTCTAGAAGGAATTAAATAGATAATGGGAAGATTAAAATCAGGTTCTAAGCAATAATTATTAAATAACAGAAGCTTAGGAGTAAAGTGAGATAATTGAAAATTTTAATCATTCATATAAGTCATTTGTTTATTAATATGAGTTAGCTAATAAATTTAACTTGGGCAATACCTATATATTGGAAACACATTTGTAAAGTGTAATTAATTGAATTTGGTGAATTGGGAATGAATCCAAGGTTATAGGAATTGATGTAATACTACGCAAATAAAAGGTAACTGCATAAAATCAATGTTTCGTAATAAATTGTAATTGATAATTAAGTAGGAATGAGTTTGAATTTGACAAAAAGGAAAATTTATTATTTGCTTACCCATCTATTCAATCTATTAAATTTGATCAGATCCATTTGCAATTAAACGAATTTATTTACAAGTTAGTATGTATTTAGCTGATAACTATAAACCAATTAGGGCAATTGGGTATATATATTACCAGTTAAGTTATATAAGATAATGGTTGACTTAATTAAGGGAGTTTATGTAATAATTTCATTTATTTTGTAAGTGGAAATAAAACGTTAATGATATCAAGTATTCAAAATTTACCATCTATTTAGTATATTAAGTATAATTGATAATCAACTGCAGCAAGTAATAAATAATAAATACGTAACGTTAAATGAAGTAATATTTGAAATTTAATATTTAGAAACTATGTAAATATAAGTGCAGATGAAATTGGGGATATTTACATATTGAAATATGAATCCAATGATAAATCAATCTAATTGACAATAAATAATGGAAAGTAAATTTAATTAAATTTTGGAAATTTAATATATATACTGTTATAAACCCTAGCTCCATCCTATTGTCATTTGTTGTATATTCAT
Organism: Allium cepa; assembly: GCA_030765085.1. Taxonomy (NCBI): domain Eukaryota; kingdom Viridiplantae; phylum Streptophyta; class Magnoliopsida; order Asparagales; family Amaryllidaceae; genus Allium; species Allium cepa. The sequence continues at coordinate 463,052,945 of CM060931.1, read as the reverse complement.
TTCTTCATCTCCTTCTCCTCCTCAAATGGTTGCAAAACCTAGATCTACTTCAATCCAAATTTCAATGAAAATGCAAACACTTCAGAAAAATTCCACAAAAAAAAATATATGTTAATGTTCTCGAGGCACGTAATCTGCTGGTACAATTCGTTTTCTGTTTTGGATATTCGTTTGACCAGAAAAAAAATTCGACGATGTGCTGTACCTTTTAGCTGACGTGGCCATTGAAGTTAAGTGGGTTTTGTTTTATTTTATTTTATTTTATCTTTGTTTTCAAATCGTTTAAAATGAATATCTTTTTCATACGTTCTTCGATTCACGCGAAATTTCTTTTGTTAGGATCGTAATTTTGTTCCGGATCTGATGACGCTGGTTTGGACGAATTCCGAGAAGGGCGAATTTTTGGGTTTAAATCGAATTTAAATTCGATTTAAATTCAAAAGGTGAGTGTTTTAACCCACTCACAACTACTAGAAGCTTTTATGTTTGTTAAATTAATTTTAGAAATGAATAGAAATTTATTTATGAGTATTTGGCATGTTTATTTATTCATATTTGTTGAATTGCATTTATTTAATTTAACTGTTAATTTAATTAATTTATTACGTATAAATTTACAGTTAAAATTTATTTGTTTATATATGAACTGCTAGTTAACAGTTATATAATTTATTACTGAATATAGACTGTAGATTAATAGCTGTTAAATTTAATTTGAATAAAATTGCCAGTATTACCTATTATGTAGTACCAAAAATAATATTGTTATTGATTGATATTGATTGGTGATTGCGATTTGGATGATGGATGATGTTGATGAATGGATGTTTATTGTATATCATTAAATTGCAAATTATCATGCATATTTCATTTCATTCGGGATTGTGGTTTGAAATGATATATAACCGCAAAATTTTATATCTTTTAAATTGCGAATTGAAATGATAAATATCCGTATCACTTGACCATAGGATAGAAAATTATATACAGGCACCGCGGTATATATATAACTATTTAAATGTGATTTCTATGGTTTGGATGGAATACGGTTTATAATAATCTTAAATTTTATATTGTATAAATATTTTTCTTCCATATATATATACATATGAAGTTGAAAATTTTGAAATTAAAAGATGTATAAAAATCTTTATTAAAAATGGAAGAAAATTAAGAAAATGGAGTTTAATAATTTATATCATATGTTTAAATGTTAAGTTTGGAAATTTTAAGATATGATATTTATAATTGGATTTTTCCCAAAATAAATTGAAATGAATATTCTAGTATAATTTGAATTGGGAATATATATATATATTATTACTAGAAATTGAAGTCTTAATATTTATGGATTTTATATGAATATTCAAGACTAATTAATAGAACAATTGATTTGTTGAAAGCATAAAATCCAACTTTAGTTTGAAATATTGATACTCAAAATGGATATACGTATATATAAATAAATTGAAGTGGTTTTGGAACTTGAGAGAGATAATATAAATTTTGGTTTAGACTTTAATAAAGAAATGTATTTGTAAAGCCATGAGAACTATTTTCTTTACAAAGTAACATTTAAGTTAAACCATTTAATTCATATACCGTTGAATGTCCAAACCATTCAAGTTTTTAGAAGTTATGGTTTTAAATTATGATTTTCAAAATATTATGCTTTGAAAATATTTGATTTTCAGACGTTATGAAGTTAAAGCATTATGATTTTGGAAAAGAATTATATTTGGGATAAGTGATAAAATATGGTTTTGGGTTTTGAAATGATATCGTATTCATGGTTATGAAATGGAATGTTTATTCTGATTTTTAAAGTATAACCTATTTTTAAATGACCGCGGTGTTATAATAACGATGGGTTGGCAAAGAGACCGGGATCGGATATGGACATACTCTCTGTCGATACCGAAAACCACTTTGACTAACCGTGTACGCGGTGGAGATTCCAGAATGAAGTAGGTGGTGGCGACGTTTCCTGTAAGGTAAATACGTGGACCCGACTCCCGTGAGTTGGCATAAGGTGGCTAAAACAGGAGCGATTCTCAGGCCAATGAGGTCATTCCTATGATCGGACCCTCCTCTTCGATATTATACTTTGATTTTGGATTGATTCAGTGGCCACTTCTATATTTTGATTTTGGGGAGTTAGTCCGAGGTGGGCGGTAACTGCGGCTACGCGTTTCCACCAGCCTGGATAGCAATTGGTATATCTACCCTGGCATTGCCTAGTTGTGCCGTGTCACCTACCATACCGAGCCTTTACTACGAGTTTCTATTTGTGTCGTACCTATGGAGTATCCTCTGGTAGCTTCCCGATCAGGAGGTATTACGGTACTGTATAGACTATTGGCATTATTTGTGTTAAGGGCTATATGGGTAACCCCTTAACGCTATTAAAAAGTAAGTTTATTTTGTAAATAGACACTATTATAATAGCGCAATATACTACATAGTAAATAGTTTAACGGATCCTTAGGAGATGTAAATCCCGAACATCTCTTGAGTTACTGTACTCATATTTATTTCTGTTAATTTAACTCACATAAGATCTTTTAGTCTCACTCGAGTGTTTTTGTCTTTTCAAATTCGCTCGGGTCAGTCCGAGCGTTTCAGGATCGAAGATTTTAGCTTTGGAGGACGAAGACGAAGAATCCGTATTATATTATTTATAGTATTGCACCACACTCTAAATTTTCGCTGCATTGATTGTATTGGTATGTGTAACTCTGATATTCATTGTATAAGTAAAATAAATATTTTGTAAACAGTTATCATGAACTGTATATTGATTATTATATTTTATCCTTCCGCTGTGAGATTCTATTTTGTTTTATTTCTTCTCTGTTTTTTCTTATTTACCCCATAACAATCCGCCCTTGCGTATGCTTTGAATTGGCACGTGTGCCGGTTTAAAGTGTGCGAAAAGGCGGGATGTTACAGTTGGTATCGGAGCTTTGGTTTAGCGATAAACTTGGCTTTGTGGGGTTTGACTCTTTGTTAATAGGGTAGTAATACCCTATGGGAGTCACTGAGAGTATATATATGAGAGAGCGTATTTGTTAGTTTTATAAAAAGATTTTGATATTGTGTTAATCTGCTCCACTTTGTATTTATAAATTCTGGTTGATGCATGGGACGCTATGTCATCAATAGGGATTTCTAAACACTTAATTAGGACAGACCGACATAATATTTGTTTTAATATAGGTGAATGAAATAATTTTGCCTATTATATTTTCTATATATAAAAATATTTTTATAAAGATATATATATTTGGTTGCTATAGATTGGGTGTTAGGTAATAAAATATTTATAATAATTGAAGCTAAGCTGAAATTATAATAAATCAAATTAGAGATTTTTGAACTTAAATCCGGGATTTTGAAATCTGCTTTCAAAGGATTTATGAAATATAATGATTTGGTTTATAAATATTTTCTTATATAAATATTTAGTATAATTCGAAGGAATTGGTTTAAAGAGGATTTTGAAGAAAATAAGTTTGTACATTCCTCTCTGTCGCTGGAAAATAATTTCGGTGATGACGGCCGCATCATCGACTTTCATTTTCGAGTTTCGAAGGGAAAGGCCACTGTAGCAAATTCTACTGCAGATTTGTTTTGAAATTATTTAAAATTTTAATTGTTTAAAGGTAATTAGAGATATGAAAGTTGTAAGAAATTAATTATCTATTATTTTAAAGAAATTTTGGAATTTGACCCGGTATTAATTCTTGAATTTCCATTAATTAGTTGTAAAAATTTAGGTTAGTGAAATAAAAGAAGTAATCAATGAATTAAAAGAGTTGAGATTAAACTTGCATAAGTTCTTTTGCTTTTTCTTTAACATAAATAACTTACCAAGTATAAAAAGTTGAAATGTAAATTAAGAGTGGAATAGAATATTATGCAAGTAGAATTTTGGAAAAAAATGAAGTATTCAATAAATTACTGTTATAAATAAGAATTTAATGGTATTAACTTAAGTGATGATTGGAATTTTACTAAAATTAAAGGTTGTATTATAATAGGTGATTTTAACCTTAGGAAAGTAAAAATGAAATTCATTAATTTATAAAGTTTGATTGTAGGGTTATTAACTTAAGTATGCTTTAATTCCCCCTATTCTAATATAATGGAAAGTAGGAAAAATATAAATGACTGCAATCCATAGTTAATGAATGAGTAAAATCTTTCACTTATAGGAATGTAAGTTATAAGGTTAATAAATTAAGTGTAAGTAGAGGGTTACTGTAATTAAATATAATGGAAACTTCAACATTAAATAAATGAATGAGATTAAAGGTAAGTTGAAATTGTAATTTATAAAACAAATATATATTAATTAAAGGAATGGAGAAGAAACTTGTAAATTTTCACTTACATTCTTAAAACATACATAACTTACCATATAATAAAAAGTTGCAAATGTTAGTAGGAAAATGTAAGGGGAAATCTTACTAGTGAAGAGTAAGGTAATAAAGGTATTCTATTAATTTGCTATTATTAATGAGAATTAATTGTGTAGACTTAAGTTAAATTGGAAATTTTACTATAAGTAAAGGTAAGTAGTATAAATAGATGATAGAAACTTTAGTAAATAAATTGGAATACAAATATAATGAATTTTGTGATAAATGGAAAATGAAAATTTGTAAGAAATAAAGAAATCACTCCATAAATGAAAGAAAGAAAATCAAACCATTGAAGCATGAGATAAATGTATAATAAATAAATTTGGGTGTTGGTTTGAATTGTGTTGTTTGATTTATGTTGTTGGGTAAGAAATTTGAAGTGGTTAAATGAATAAGTATCTATCTTTGTTCCATCTAAGACTGTTGAGTAAAGGATGCACTTGATAGTTAATTTCATTTCATACAAATTTCAAGTTTGAACCCAAACAACTATTTGTTTGATGGATTAAATGGTTGCTTTGTTTGTGTATGTATGTTGTTTGTAAGGTTGATGGTTGTTGAATTGTTTGGTTGATTAATGATTGAATCCACTTGAATAGGTCACTTTAAAATAAATATTTAACCTTTTAGATTATATAAGTGAATACAGGTGATGGAAGCAACTGCTACTGCTTTTGGTTCCATAATAATAAGCGTATATTGCCCGACAAAACGGTACGTTTTCGGATTACGTTTAAAGCGCTATTTTTCCCGTGTTGGGATATAATATTTTGATAATATATGTAATATATTTGTATATTTTGATATTATATTTTCTCCAGAGTCACTCCGTACAAAGGAGACTCTGCCAAAATTTTCCGTAAATTTTGGACTTAGAATTTTGTGAAAATATTTTCCCAACTTTAATAATTAAGTATAAAATAATATAATGATTATAAACAGGTATATTTTATTTAAGAAAATAAATTTAGTAAATTATTGTTATAAGTTAATATTTGGAATAAGATGTACTGTTTTATTCTTCATTCTCCATTCTTTTTCCTTTTCGGGGACGAAAAGTTTTGAGTGAGGGAGATTGTAACGACCCGTTAAATTAATAATATTTAATAAATTAAATTAATATAATTTCTAATTTGTTTAAGAATAAATGTAGAAATTTGGTATAGGAGTTGTAACCTAGTGTAACAATAAAATTTTATGACAATAGATTTGGATAATGTAATTTGTCACTTTTTGTTAAAAGTAAATTTTAAGAAATCAATAAATGTTGAATTGAGAATATTAATAAAAAATATTAACTAAAATGAGATTCATTAATATAAAATCAGTAGTGAAGATGTCACCTTTGGTTGTAATAAAGGTGAATGCTATTAGTGGATGTCAACACTTAATAAAATTTATTTAGAATAAAAAGAATTTAAATGCATGTTTGAATAGAGTATTAAATTGATAGATTAAGCGTAAGTAATTAGAATTTAACCCTATAAGTTATGGAACTGAATGTATGAATATAATTTTGTAGAAATAGTTAATTAACAACTTATTTGTGCATACCCAATTTAATATAAATAACAAAAGGGCTAGCACTTGATGTGCCTAAGTATTAATATATTGGAACTATAATAAAATAGAGAGTTTGGTAGTAAATAGAAATAAAAAGACCGTTATTAACTAGTAAATTAATAAATGGATTCTAACAATAGGTAGTAATTAATGCGTGTATATTGGGCATTTGCGGATTACCAATTTTTCTACCTATTCATATAATTTATTTATGTAAATCTAAACCTATGGAAACATTTTGTTAATAAATGTTGGAAGTGAATTTGAATATATCAAAGGATAACAAGTGTTTAGGTTAACCATTTATTTTATTTAGTTAAGAAGGGAAATAGATTGAAATAAAGCTAATTAAATTTTTTTGGTTGTTAATGGGTATAGTTAAATAAGGAGAAGTTATAGGAAATAAAACGCGCACTAATGAGATGTAATATAATTCCAAAGCTATTTATACCCACAAATAGGTTAATTACTGTATAGAAAGAGTCTAAATCAATAAATAAATTTATTAAGATTACATTTATAATTTTATAACCTTTATGCTGATTTAAGTTCAATTAATTTATTTGATTAAATAGTGCAGTAGCGTAGTTTTGTGCGGTAGTTGAAATAGCTAATTCTTTTAGGTGAAGTTAAGGCTAATTATATGTATATATTTGACCTATTGTTGATATAGATTCTAGGAAGCAGGATCTATTAATTAAATGGAGTATTAGATTCAATAATTGCATTTATCGCATAAATAAAGAGAATATAACGGTTAAATTTGGCGTTATTGAAATTAAAAAGGAATGGGAATAATAATTTGAAATCATTGCAATAGATATTAATTTAAGGTTACCTTAAATAAATTAAGGTAATAAATGGAGGATAGTGTAAATATCTTTATAATACGATGATTTGTGTAGTTAGGGTAGTTTTGATTTGTCACTTAAGATGGAGGATTTTTATAAAATGTAATAAATGCAGTTTAAATTAAGGCATTGACGTTTGGGTATTTAAGAAGTGATAAACTAAAATTTATTTATTTATTTGAAAATTTGAAATCAAATTTGTGGATTTATTGCAAATAAGTGAAATTTGTGTTTAACCATTACATCGATAGGAATAAATTAAATTTAAGGTTATATTAATAAAATTTGGACTAGAGAAATGATATGAATCGGTTTTAGAAGCCTTAAATATAAAATGGGAAGTAGACGAGATTTCACGTTACAACCATTTTTAAAAATCCTGATGTATGTAGAAATATTTATGAAATATAACGTAAACCAATGTTGAATCAAAAGAATAGAGTCAACACTTATTTATTCATTTAATGTGATATAACTACGAGTATGATTTATTGCAAATTACATGGAAATCTAATATATAGGACATTACCTAAAAAGGAAGAGTAGATAAAATTTGTGATAAACATATTTGTATATGAAGGATATTGATTTAAGGAGAAATTGGGCAAGTTTTATGTATTTGGGTTAAGTGCAACCTTTAATAGATAAATTTAGTGCAATTAAAGAAATTGACATTTAATATTTCGATAACTTAAAATTTGATGGGATAAGAACATTTGGGTAATGATGGGATGACAAATATTAGTTATGATTCTAGAAGGAATTAAATAGATAATGGGAAGATTAAAATCAGGTTCTAAGCAATAATTATTAAATAACAGAAGCTTAGGAGTAAAGTGAGATAATTGAAAATTTTAATCATTCATATAAGTCATTTGTTTATTAATATGAGTTAGCTAATAAATTTAACTTGGGCAATACCTATATATTGGAAACACATTTGTAAAGTGTAATTAATTGAATTTGGTGAATTGGGAATGAATCCAAGGTTATAGGAATTGATGTAATACTATGCAAATAAAAGGTAACTGCATAAAATCAATGTTTCGTAATAAATTGTAATTGATAATTAAGTAGGAATGGGTTTGAATTTGACAAAAAGGAAAATTTATTATTTGCTTACCCATCTATTCAATCTATTAAACTTGATCAGATCCATTTGCAATTAAACGAATTTATTTACAAGTTAGTATGTATTTAGCTGATAACTATAAACCAATTAGGGCAATTGGGTATATATATTACCAGTTAAGTTATATAAGATAATGGTTGACTTAATTAAGGGAGTTTATGTAATAATTTCATTTATTTTGTAAGTGGAAATAAAACGTTAATGATAACAAGTATTCAAAATTTACCATCTATTTAGTATATTAAGTATAATTGATAATCAACTGCAGCAAGTAATAAATAATAAATATGTAACGTTAAATGAAGTAATATTTGAAATTTAATATTTAGAAACTATGTAAATATAAGTGCAGATGAAATTGGGGATATTTACATATTGAAATATGAATCCAATGATAAATCAATCTAATTGACAATAAATAATGGAAAGTAAATTTAATTAAATTTTGGAAATTTAATATATATATACAGTTATAAACCCTAGCTCCATCCTATTGTCATTTGCTGTATATTCATTTTTTCATCTCCTTCTCCTCCTCAAATGGTTGCAAAACCTAGATCTACTTCAATCCAAATTTCAATGAAAATGCAAACACTTCAGAAAAATTCCACAAAAAAAATATATGTTAATGTTCTCGAGGCACGTAATCGCTGGTACAATTCGTTTTCTGTTTTGGATATTCGTTTGACCAGAAAAAAAATTCGACGATGTGCTGTAGCTTTTAGCTGACGTGGCCATTGAAGTTAAGTGGGTTTTGTTTTGTTTTATTTTATTTTATCTTTGTTTTCAAATCGTTTAAAATGAATATCTTTTTCATACGTTCTCCGATTCACGCGAAATTTCTTTTGTTAGGATCGTAATTTAGTTCCGGATCTGATGACGCTGGTTTGGACGAATTCCGAGAAGGGCAAATTTTTGGGTTTAAATCGAATTTAAATTCGATTTAAATTCAAAAGGTGAGTGTTTTAACCCACTCACAACTTCTAGAAGCTTTTATGTTTGTTAAATTAATTTTAGAAATGAATAGAAATTTATTTATGAGTATTTGGCATGTTTATTTATTCATATCTGTTGAATTGCATTTATTTAATTTAACTGTTAATTTAATTAATTTATTGCGTATAAATTTACAGTTAAAATTTATTTGTTTGTATATGAACTACTAGTTAACAGTTATATAATTTATTACTGAATATAGACTGTAGATTAATAGCTGTTAAATTTAATTTGAATAAAATTGCCAGTATTACCTGTTATGTAGTACCAAAAATAATATTGTTATTGATTGATATTGATTGGTGATTGCGATTTGGATGATGGATGATGTTGATGAATGGATGTTTATTGTATATCATTAAAATGCAAATTATCATGCATATTTCATTTCATTCGGGATTGTGGTTTGAAATGATATATAACCGCAAAATTTTATATCTTTTAAATTGCGGATTGAAATGATAAATATCCGTATCACTTGACCATAGGATAGAAAATTATATACAGGCACCGCGGTATATATATAACTATCTAAATGTGATTTCTATGGTTTGGATGGAATACGGTTTATAATAATCTTAAATTTTATATTGTATGAATATTTTTCTTCCATATATATATATACATATGAAGTTGAAAATTTTGAAATTAAAAGGTGTATAAAAATCTTTATTAAAAATGGAAGAAAATTAAGAAAATGGAGTTTAATAATTTATATCATATGTTTAAATGTTAAGTTTGGAAATTTTAAGATATGATATTTATAATTGGATTTTTCCCAAAATAAATTGAAATGAATATTCTAGTATAATTTGAATTGGGAAAATATATATATTTTATTACTAGAAATTGAAGTCTTATTATTTATGGATTTTATATGAATATTCAAGACTAATTAATAGAACAATTGATTTGTTGAAAGCATAAAATCCAACTTTAGTTTGAAATATTGATACTCAAAATGGATATACGTATATATAAATAAATTGAAGTGGTTTTGGAACTTGAGAGAGATAATATAAATTTTGGTTTAGACTTTAATAAAGAAATGTATTTGTAAAGCCATGAGAACTATTTTCTTTACAAAGTAACATTTAAGTTAAACCATTTAATTCATATACCGTTGAATGTCCAAACCATTCAAGTTTTTAGAAGTTATGGTTTTAAATTATGATTTTCAAAATATTATGCTTTGAAAATATTTGATTTTCAGACGTTATGAAGTTAAAGCATTATGATTTTGGAAAAGAATTATATTGGGATAAGTGATAAAATATGGTTTTGGGTTTTGAAATGATATCGTATTCATGGTTATGAAATGGAATGTTTATTCTGATTTTTAAAGTATAACCTATTTTTAAATGACCGCGGTGTTATAATAACGATGGGTTGGCAAAGAGACCGGGATCGGATATGGACATACTCTCTGTCGATACCGAAAACCACTTTGACTAACCGTGTACGCGGTGGAGATTCCAGAATGAAGTAGGTGGTGGCGACGTTTCCTGTAAGGTAAATACGTGGACCCGACTCCCGTGAGTTGGCATAAGGTGGCTAAAACAGGAGCGATTCTCAGGCCAATGAGGTCATTCCTATGATCGGACCCTCCTCTTCGATATTATACTTTGATTTTGGATTGATTCAGTGGCCACTTCTATATTTTGATTTTGGGGAGTTAGTCCGAGGTGGGCGGTAACTGCGGCTACGCGTTTCCACCAGCCTGGATAGCAATTGGTATATCTACCCTGGCATTGCCTAGTTGTGCCGTGTCACCTACTATACCGAGCCTTTACTACTAGTTTCTATTTGTGTCGTACCTATGGAGTATCCTCTGGTAGCTTCCCGAGCAGGAGGTATTACGGTACTGTATAGACTATTGGCATTATTTGTGTTAAGGGCTATATGGGTAACCCCTTAACGCTATTAAAAAGTAAGTTTATTTTATAAATAGACACTATTATAATAGCGCAATATACTACATAGTAAATAGTTTAACGGATCCTTAGGAGATGTAAATCCCGAACATCTCTTGAGTTACTGTACTCATATTTATTTCTGTTAATTTAACTCACATAAGATCTTTTAGTCTCACTCGAGTGTTTTTGTCTTTTCAAATTCGCTCGGGTCAGTCTGAGCGTTTCAGGATCGAAGATTTTAGCTTTGGAGGACGAAGACGAAGAATCCGTATTATATTATTTATAGTATTGCACCACACTCTAAATTTCCGCTGCATTGATTGTATTGGTATGTGTAACTCTGATATTCATTGTATAAGTAAAATAAATATTTTGTAAACAGTTATCATGAACTGTATATTGATTATTATATTTTATCCTTCCGCTGTGAGATTCTATTTTGTTTTATTTCTTCTCTGTTTTTTCTTATTTACCCCATAACAATCCGCCCTTGCGTATGCTTTGAATTGGCACGTGTGTCGGTTTAAAGTGTGCGAAAAGGCGGGATGATACATAAGTTACAGTGATCAAAAAAGTAAAGTAAATAATTTTATAGTGCATATATATATATACACATTCATAAATTAATAAAATTGGTTTGAGTAATATAAATAAAAATCTAGGTAGATTGGTTTGGTAATTGATTGATTGATTGTATAATTGATTGATTTTTTTATCGATTGAGTAATATCATTAATTGATTTTTTCATTGATTGTTTAATTGATTGCGTTAATAGAGGATGCATATATTACCATAAAATGAATGTGTTAATAAAGAATTTAATGATATAAATATGTGCATATTTGGATTTATGGGAATGCATTAACCGAAGTAAGATTCAAAATTTGGACCCCAAAGGTTTGTAGTATATAAGTGGCCCTTCATTTTCTTAATATTATTATCATATTCGCATTCTTTTTCTTTTCTTTTTCTTTTGTTCCAAGTCATCCATGTAGGTTCCACTTGAGCATCCATTTGTTAAACTACTAATTCTTATTAATTTATATTAACCTCGTATGATTGATTTCTAATTAATAACCGCCTCATTATTTTCATTTGTTTCTTTTTTGTTTGCTCCATTAAAAGTAGTTTTCCTGCAGTTTTTTTTTTACATCCAAATTACTATTCATGCCACGTCATTAGCATTTAATATTCTTTATTTCTAAACTTCATTTTGTTTACACATTACAAGTTCTTGTAGATTTCTTTTATTGGCAATTCATTCTCCTGAAGCTTCATATTTAAAAACGAAAGATTTATTTTTATCTTCATTTATATACTTATTCCTTTACTTTACCTCTTTCAACACTACCGTTTTCTACGGCTGATCAAATTTTTACTTATATTTCAATTCTTACTTGGTTTATATATACTTTGTTAGCTTTTTATTTATTTCTATCTTCATTCCTGCAGCCATTATTTATTCTTCAAATCTCCTTATTATCTCTCATTTTAATTTTTCCTTCCTCTTAAAATATTCTTCTTCTTCAAATTTTATCCTAGTTCAAACTTTCTTCTTTCTTTTCAACTTTCTCTATAAATATCCTGCAATAAACACTAGCCTCCCTAATTCTCATTTGTTCTGTACATACATCTCAACTCTCTCCTCCTCAATGGCAGACAAACAAATCTTAGATCCAAATAAAAATTCCAAACCATATCCAAAGTTAGAATTCAAGCTCCTCAGAAAAATCTGGAAGCAAAATGCGTGAGGGAGAGAGAGAAAGAAAGGGGGATGACGTGGCGCTTGAAGGTGTTCTTTTATTTCTATTCTTTTTTCTTTTTTTTCTTTTTGTTTTTGAAATTTCAATCACCATTAATGCGTATAACTTTCTCCCACGAACTCCGTTTCACGCGAGATTTTTTTCGTTAGGATCGTAATAAAATTCCAGATCTTTTGACACTGGTTTAGACGGATTTGGAGACTCTCATTTTTTGGGTTTACATTGAATTTAAATTCAATTTAAATTCAAAAGGGTGAGTGTTTTAACCCACTCACAACTTCTAAGATTTCTTATGTTTGTTAAATTGATTTAAGATATGAGTAGAAATTTATTTATGATTGTTTGGCATGTTTTATTCATTATCTCAGTTAAATCGCATTTATCTAAATTAACTGTGAATAAATTTTATTATTGCACAAAAATTTGACAGTTAAAATTTATTTATTTGCATATAAACTGCTAGTTAAACAGTTATTAAATTTATTATTGAATATAAACTGTTAGTTAATACCTGTAGTTATTACCTGTTATATTTTATATGCTCTATATTGATGTTTGTTTAAATTGGATGATGATTTGTAATAAATGGTTGACGATTGATATTTGGATGAATGAATGTTTATTTACATTAACTGCAAGTTGTTATGCATTTCATTTCATTCGGGATTGCGGTTTGAAATGATATACAACCGCATTTTTATTATTAAATTGCGGATTGAAATGACAAATATCTGTATCACTTGACCATAGGGTAGAAAACTATATACAGGCACCGCGGTATATATATAAAATTATTTTTTTGAAAGGATTTTATGGTTTTGGATAGGATACGGTTTAATAAATATTAATTTTTGGCCTTATATAAAATCTTATTTTATGTACATATATGGTTAAATTGTTGAATTTAAGCTGTGTATAAATTTGTCAAATAAAATAAACAAGATGAATAATGGAGTTTGATTATTTATATTATATTGTTAAATACATATTAAGATATTGAGAATATATAGAGTTTTTAATGTTTTAAGTCAATTTATATTCGGAGTTAAGTTGAAAATTTATTTGGAATCAAGCTTAATTAAGAATTTAACTTCATAAGTTGATGTAGAATTTATTAACTTGAAATTTTAAAAGGTATGATATTTATAACTGAAATTTTATTCAAGACGGATTAAATGAATATTTCTAGTATAAATAAATTGGAGGAAATTTTTACGGTTAAAAGTAATTTTAGTTTCATTTAAAATGATTTCGGATTTATTATGCCAATATTTCAAAATAAATAATAGGACTTTAAATTGTTGAATAGAAATTTCCAACCTTAGTTTCAATTGTTTAATATTCAAAATTTGAAATATATTGAAACTGAAGTCGTTTATTGAAACTCGAAGCGATTTTAAATTTATGGATTTTGACTTAATCTTAAATGAAATAAATGGTAAGTCGTGGAAATTATTTTATTTTATAAAGTAATATAAAATCAACTATTTTATTCTATATACTGTTGAATATCCAAAACCATTCAAATTTTAGAAGTTATGGTTTTAAAGCTATGAATTTCGAAGTATTATGTTTTGAAAGTTATAATCCAAATGTTTAGTTTCTAGATATTATAAATTTTAAGCAGTATGATTTTGGAAAAGAAATATATTTGAAATAAAAATGATATTATTGATTTGGGTTTTATCAAAATAATATCGAAATGAGTTGATTTCGAAATGGGAATGATATCATATTTATGGGTTTTGAAATGGATAATTATTTTTTAGTTTTAAAGTATAAACTATTTTAAAGACTGCGGTGTTATGATAAAGTTTGGTTGTTGAAGAGACCGGGATCGGAAGTTGTCATACTCTCTGCCAACCCCGAAAACCACTTTAACAACCGTGTACGCGGTGGAGATTCCAGAATGAAGTAGGATGGTGGTGGTGTTTCCTCTAAGTTAAATACATGGACCCGACTCCCGTGAGTTGGCATAAGGTGGCTAAAACAGGAGCGATCGACAGGTTAATAAGGTAGCACCTTTGATCGGACACATCCCTTTGATATTATACTTTGACTTTGGATTGATTCGGTGGCCACTTTTTATTTTATTTGGGGGTGTGGCTCGAGGTGGGCGGTAGCTGTGCGCTACGTGTTACCACCGACCCGGAAGCGTAATTGGTATATCTACCCTGGCATTGCCTAGTTGTGCCATGTCACCTACCCTATCGCGCCTTGTACGAGTTTCTATTTGTGTCGTACTACAGAGTATCCTCTGGTAGCCTCCCGATCAGGAGGTATTACGGTACTGTATAGACTATTGGCATTATTTGTGTTAAGGGCTATATGGGTAACCCCTTAATGCTATTAAAAAGTAAGTTTATCTTACAAATAGACACTATTGTAATAGCGAATATACTATATAGTAAATAGTTTAACGGATCCTTAGGAGATGTAAATCCCGAGCATCTCTTGAGTTACTGCACTCATATTTATTTCTGTTAATTTAACTCACATAAGATCTTTTAGTTCTGACTCGAGTGTTTTGTCTTTTCAAATTCGCTCAGGTCAGTCCGAGCGTTTCAGGATCGAAGACTTTTGATCTGGAGGACGAAGACGGGGATTTGTACTGTTATTATTAATTATATTCCACTACACAATTTAATTCCGCTGCATTGACTATGATTGCTATGTGAATTCTGATATTTATTGTATAAAGAAGAATCAAATGTTTGTAAACAGTTTATGAACTGTACATTTATTATTATATTTTATCCTTCCGCTGTGAGATTCTATTTTGTTTTTCTTCCCCTGTTTTTTCCCTATTTACCCCATAACAATCCGCCCTTCCGTATGGTTTGAATTGACATGTTTGTCAAGTTAAAGCGTGTGAAAAGACGGGACGTTGCATCTGGTATCAGAGCTTTGGTTTAGCGATGAACCTTAGCTTTGTTGGGTTTGACTCTTTACTAATAGGGTAGTAATACCCTATGGGAGTCGCTGAGTGTATATATATGAGAGAGTGTATTTATTAGTGTTATAAAAAGGTTTTAATATTGTGTTAATCTATTCCGTTTTGTATTTATAAATTCTGGTTGGTGCACGGGACGCTGTGACATCAATAGGGATTTCTAAACACTTAATAGGACGGACGGACATAATATTTGTTTTAATATAGGTGAATGAAATAATTTTGCCCATTATATTTTCTATATATAAAATAAAAAATTTCAAATGATATCTATATTTGGCTGCAATAGATTGGTTTTTAGGTAATAAAGTGTATAAATAATAATAGAAATAAGATTGAAAAATAAAATAAATGAAATTTGGAAATTTAGAACTTAAGTTCCGGGGTTTTGAAATTTCTTTTAAATGATTTTGAAATATAAATAATAATATTATTAAAATAAGTATTTTCGGATATAAATATTTCAATATAATTCGGAAGAATTATTTTAAAGAAGATTTTGGAGAAAATAAGTTTGTACTTTCCTCTCTGTCGCTGGAAAATAATTTCGGTGATGGCGGCCGCATCATCAACTTTCATTTTCGAGTTTCGAAGGGAAAGGCCACTGTAGTAGTTCTACTGAAGATTCATTTTTGAAAAATATATAAATTTTGAATTGTTTTAAATATAATTAGAGATATATAAGTTGTAAGAATATATTTATTTATTATTTTAAAATAATTTGAAATTTAACCCGGTATTAAATTCTTAAATTTCCATTAATTAATTATTTCGATTATTGTAGTGAAATGAAAGGTAAGTAATTAATAATTGAAACCTCTAATTTAGGTAAGAGATTTAAGGCTAAGTTATAAAGGAAATAAAAAGGAAGTTGAAATTGTAACTTATAAGGAAAAGATAAAAATTTATTGAACAATGAATTAATTAAAAGAAATGGGAAACTTGTATAACTTTCAATTACATTCTTTAAAAGCATATATATAACTTACCAAATATTAAAAGTTGAAATATTAATAAGAGGATGTCATAGATATTATACAAGAAATAAACTTGAGGTAATGAAAGTAATTAATGAAATTCTTTAATAAACAAGGATTTGATGTTGTAACTGTTGTAAACTTAAGTTACAATTGGAATTTTACTATATTTAAATATAATTAAAGGTAAGTATCATAAATAAATGACTATAAACTTAAGTAAATGTTAAAGTTAATTATTTTAATAAATAGAAAGATGAATACTGTAAATAAGTAAAGTTAAGCAGTGAATAAATGAATGTAAAATAATAAAAGGAAAATTCATGATATGAATAAGTGAAAAATTCTGGTAGAAATAAAGTGAATAATTGTAAGTAATAAATGAAAAAAAATTAAGTAATCACTGAATGAATGAAAGAAAGGAAATCAAACAACTAATGTATGAAATATAATTAATAATAAGTTAATTTGATTTGTTAGTAGGCATTGTTGTTTGGTTATGGTTTTTTGGGTAAGATACTTTAAAATTTGGATTTGGGTGAATGAATAATCTATTTAGTTTTATCTAAGACTGTTGAGTAAATGATGCGCTAATAGTTTATTCTTCATTCCGTACAATATAAAAGTTTTGAACCCGAACAACTATTTGTTTGTTTGATTGTATGATTATTTTGTATTTGTTGTGTATGTTGGTTGTTGAAATTGTTGGTTGTTGTATTCATTTGTTGTTAGTGATTGAAACCACTTAAATATTTCACTTTATATAAATTATTTTGAAATGTTTTCCCAAAATTTATTTATTCAAGTATAAAAAGATATAATGATTATAAAATAAGTATATTTTATTTAAAGTAATAAATTTGAAAATTATTGTTATAAGTTAATATTTTGAATAAGATGTATTGTTTATTTAATTCTTCCTTCTCCCTTCTTTTTCCTTTTCGGAGATGAAAAATTTTGAGTGTGGGAGAGTGTAACGACCCGTAAATTTCGACAATTAAAGTCGTTAATTAAATTTGTCATTTTAATAAGATATTGGAATTAAATTTAGAAAGAAAAGAAAAAAAAGAAAAAAAAATTATAACTAATAATGAAGCGAATGTTTAAAATTGTTAATTCAATAATATTTTATGAGTTAATATTGAAAGAAATTAAAATTCATAATTTGATAATGGAATAATAACTAAATTAAAATGAAACAATGTTAATACGTGTTAATTGTCAACAATCTAAATGAAACTCCAATTCATTGTATTTAAACATGTTATGCTTAGTTATAAAATTTAACAAGTAACAAAATGTAAACATTTGATTATTGTATTAAATAGATAGTAAATGGTAATTGAAAGATGAGTTTTGTGTAAGGGACTATAATATGTGTGCACTGATTTTAGTGGGATGTAAAAGGTAAAGAATAAATTTACAAATGTTATAAAATGGAAAATGGTGACAACTATTGTTTGTTACCAATGTACTTAATCAATAGCAATTAATTGTAATTAACATTACCTTATGTAAGTTAAGATAATATTTGAATGAATGATGATTCCATTCATACTTGAAAGCAGTTACTATAAGTTGCATGTTGAAATGGTTGATTGAATTGGGAATTTAAAATTTAATTTAAATGAACAAATAAAGGTTTATAATAACTGAAATTTAGGTAATAAGTTTTGAACAAGTTGATAAAAAATAACCAAATTAAGGGAATAATATTAATATAAATAAAGTTGAAACAAATTGGATATAGAGAAATAAATGTAAGCATCTAATAAATTTATTAATGTGGATTTCAATAAACGGTAATTGGAATAAATTAAGGAATATGTTAGTATAAGTTAATTTTTAATAACTTGAAAGGAAATCCAAACAATTCAATTTAAAAGTTACACTTGGTTATAAATATAATATAAGAGAACTAATAAATATTGAATAAATTTTGGAATAGTTTGTAATAAATGTTAATTGAGTAAAACCGGTGTTATGTGAGTAATTACAATATTAGGGTGTAAATAATGAACCTCTAAAAGTGTAATTAAGAGTTAATGACGATATTTATTGTACGTTACTTATTTTATTAGGTTGTTAAGTTAATTTGTAATCAATTTCAATCAATTTGCTAAATTATTGCACTTAACGTGGAATAAATTGATAAGTGAAAAATGCTGAATTCAATAAGATAAAACATTTACATTGTAAATATTGTATAAAATTTGTTGTATATAAAATTCTATAAAATATGTTTGAATTGGTATAAATGAAAAGAAAACAGTGTTATATAATTAGAATTCGTTGAAATTAGTAATGAAATGAACTGGAATTAGATTAATTTAAATGTTTCAATTTGATGGAAACATAAATTAAATTGTAATCAATGAGTTAATATAAGAACTTGCATTTTTTTGGGTCAAAATGGAACGAACATTTCAATTAAAATAATTGCCTATTTTGAGATGTATAAAGAAAAATTTTCATTTTGAATAAGTATAATTTTGTATATACGGAAAAATTGAATTTTCGAATAATGTATACAAACGCACTTATTAGTATTCATATTTTAAAAATATATCATAGGGTTCATGGTTGTGTAGATGTTATGGAATCAATTAGAAATTACCTTGTATTAAAAGTTGTACATTAATTATACATTTTTATATTTATTTCACACTTTATATACGGTTAAAACGTGTAAATTTGGTTGCATTAATATCGCAGTTACCGTGATAAAAAAGGTAAAGTAAATAATTTTATAGTGCATATATATATACACACACACACATTCATAAAGTAATTAATTGGTTTGAGTAATATAAATAAAAATCTAGGTAGATTGGTTTGGTAATTGATTGATTGATTGTATAATTGATTGATTTTTTTATCGATTGAGTAATATCATTAATTGATTTTTTAATTGATTGTTTAATTGATTGCGTTAATGGAGGATGCATATATTACCATAAAATGAATGTGTTAATAAAGAATTTAATGATATAAATATGTGCATATTTGGATTTATGGGAATGAATTAACCGAAGTAAGATTCAAAATTTGGACCCCAAAGGTTTGTAGTATATAAGTGGCCCTTCATTTGCTTAATATTATTATCATATCCGCATTCTTTTTTCTTTTCTTTTTCTTTCGTTCCAAGTCATCCATGTAGGTTCCACTTGAGCATCCATTTGTTAAACTACTCATTCTTATTAATTTATAGTAACCTCGTATGATTGATTTCCAATTAATAACCGCCTCATTCTTTTCATTTGTTTCTTTTTTGTTTGCTCCATTACAAGTAGTTTTCCTGAAGTTTTTTTTTTGACATCCAAGTTACTATTCATGCCACGTCATTAGCATTTAATATTCTTTATTTCTAAACTTCATTTTGTTTACACATTATAAGTTCTTGTAGCTTTCTTTTATTGGCAATTCATTCTCCTGAAGCTTTATATTTAAAAACGGAAGATTTATTTTTATCTTCATTTATATACTTATTCATTTACTTTACCTCTTTCAACACTACCGTTTTCTAAGGCTGTTCATATTTTTACTTATATTTCAATTCTTACTTGGTTTATATATACTTTGTTTTCTTTTCATTTATTTCTATCTTCATTCCTGCAGCCTTTATTTATTCTTCAAATCTCCTTATTATCTCTCATTTTAATTTTTCCTTCCTCTTAAAATATTCTTCTTCTTTAAATTTTATTCTGGTTCAAACTTTCTTCTTTCTTTTCAACTTTCTCTATAAATATCCTTCTATAAACCCTAGCCTCCCTAATTCTCATTTGTTCTGTACGTACATCTCAACTTTCTCCTCCTCAATGGCAGACAAACAAATCTTAGATCCAAATAAAAATTCCAAACCAAATCCAAAGCTAGAATTCAAGCTCCTCAGAAAAATCTGGAAGCAAAATCATGAGGGAGAGAGGGAAAGAAAGGGGGATGACATGGCGCTTGAAGGTGTTCTTTTATATCTATTCTTTTTCTTTTTCTTTTGAAATTTCAAACACCATTGATGCGTTTCACTTTCTCCTACGAACTCCATTTCACGCGAGATTTTTTTTCTTAGGATCATAATAAAATTCCAGATCTTTGACACTGGTTTGGACAGATTTGGAGACTGTCAACTTTTTGGATTTAAATTGAATTTAAATTCAATTTAAATTCAAAAGGGTGAGTGTTTTAACCCACTCACAACTTCTAAGGTTTCTTATGTTTGTTAAATTGATTTAAGATATGAGTAGAAATTTATTTATGACTGTTTGGCATGTTTTATTCATTATCTCAGTTAAATCGCATTTATTTAAATTAACTGTGAATTAATTTTATTATTGCATAAAAATTTGACAGTTAAAATTTATTTATTTGCATATAAACTGCTAGTTAAACAGTTACTAAATTTATTATTGAATATAAACTGTTAGTTAATACCTGTATTTATTACCTGTTATATTTTATATGCTCTATATTGATGTTTGTTTAAATTGGATGATGATTTGTAATAAATGGTTGACGATTGATATTTGGATGCATGAATGTTTATTTACATTAACTGCAAGTTGTTATGCATTTCATTTCATTCGGGATTGCGGTTTGGAATGATATACAACCGCATTTTTATTATTAAGTTGCGGACTGAAATGATAAATATCCGTATCACTTGACCATAGGGTAGAAAACTATATACATGCACCGCGGTATATATATAAAATTATTTTTTTGAAAGGATTTTTTGGTTTTGGATAGGATACGGTTTAATAAATATTAATTTTTGACCTTATATAAAATCTTATTTTATGTACATATATGGTTAAATTATTGAATTTAAGCTGTGTATAAATTTGTTAAATAACATAAACAAGATGAATAATGGAGTTTGATTATTTATATTATATGGTTAAGTACATGTTAAGATATTGAGAATATATAGAGTTTTTAATGTTTTAAGTCAATTTATATTGGGAGTTAAGTTGAAAGTTTATTTGGAATCGAGCTTAATTAAGAATTTAACTTCATAAGTTGATGTAGAATTTATTAACTTGAAATTTTAAAAGGTATGATATTTATGACTGAAATTTTATTCAAGATGGATTAAATGAATATTTCTAGTATAAATAAATTGGAGGAAATTTTGACAGTTAAAAGTAATTTGAGTTTTATTTAAAATGATTTCGGATTTATTATGCCAATATTTCAAAATAAATAATAGGACTTTAAATTGTTGAATAGAAGTTTCCAACCTTACTTCCAATTGTTTAATATTCAATGTTAGAAATATATTGAAATTGAAGTGGTTTATTGATTTTAAATTTTAAATTTTAAGCAGTATGATTTTTGAAAAGAAATATATTTGAAAAAAAAATGATATTATTGATTTGGGTTTTATAAAAATAATATCGAAATGAGTTGATTTCGAAATAGGAATGATATCGTATTTATGGGTTTTGAAATGGATAATTATTTTCTAGTTTTAAAGTATAATCTATTTTAAAGACCGCGGTGTTATAATAACGTTTGGTTGTTGAAGAGACCGGGATCGGAAGTTGTCATACTCTCTGCCAACCCCGAAAACCACTTTAACAACCGTGTACGCGGTGGAGATTCCAGAATGAAGTAGGATAGTGGTGGCTTTTCCTTTAAGGTAAATACGTGGACCCGACTCCCGTGAGTTGGCATAAGGTGGCTAAAACAGGAGAGATCGACGGGTTAATAAGGTAGCACCTTTGATCGGATACATCCCTTCTATATTGTACTTTGACTTTGGATTGATTCGGTGGCCACTTTTGATTTTATTTGGGGGTGTGGCTCGAGGTGGGCGGTAGCTGCGCGCTACGCGTTACCACCGACCCAGAAGTGTAATTGGTATATCTACCCTGGCATTGCCTAGTTGTGCCATGTCACCTACCCTATCGCGCCTTGTACGAGTTTCTATTTGTGTCGTACCTATGGAATATCCTCTGGTAGCCTCCCGATAAGGAGGTATTACGGTACTGTATAAATTATTGGCATTATTTGTGTTAAGGGCTATATGGGTAACCCCTTAACGCTATTAAAAAGTAAGTTTATTTTACAAATAGACACTATTGTAATAGCGCAATATACTATATAGTAAATAGTTTAATGGATCCTTAGGAGAGGTAAATCCCCAGCATCTCTTGAGTTACCGCACTCATATTTATTTCTGTTAATTTAACTCACATAAAATCTTTTATTTCTGACTCGAGTGTTTTGGCTTTTCAAATTCGCTCGGGTCAGTCCGAGCGTTTCAGGATCGAAGACTTTAGATCTGGAGGATGAAGACGGGGATTTCTACTATTATTATTAATTATATTCCACTACACTATTTAATTCCGCTGCATTGATTATGATTGGTATGTGAACTCTGATATTTATTGTATAAAGAAGAATCAAATGTTTGTAAACAGTTTATGAACTGTACATTTATTATTATATTTCATCCTTCCGCTGTGAGATTCTATTTTGTTTTTCTTTCCCTGTTTTTTTCTTATTTACCCCATAACAATCCGCCCTTCCATATGGTTTGAATTGACATGTGTGTCGATTTAAAGCGTGCGAAAAGGCGGGACGTTACACATGTATAATTGTGATTGGTTTCATTTTTGTTACCAATAAAAAGTACGAACTTTGTCAAAAGTGCTGCTGAATTTTCTAGATTTTATAATGTAAATCTTTTACAAAAAGCCCATTCTCCTCTTTTAATTATATAAAACATTTATGTTCCATACCTTAAATAGTCGTATATAACCAATAAAACACTTAGGAAACATCTATAAAAATTCCAAAAAATCACCTTATGTATGTTTTCCATCATATAGAAATTTCAGACCCAAATAATTAATTATTAACCCATAATTAATTTATAACCCAAAATACCATTTTCTTGACTAGAAAATTCATATTTATTCCACGAAAATTTAGAAAAAAATCTAACGATTGAAACCCATCTCCAAAATAATATTTAGGGTCTTCATAAAAATTCGCAAAGCATTGAATGTCATTTTATAGGGTTTTCACCTTAAAAATTACTATAAATTCAATATGAATAACCATAATTCGTAAACAAGTATATATATTCATTCCATCGTTCAGAAATATGGCAAATCATTACAAAATATTTAAAATTCATATTAAAACTAATAACACAATCAAAAATGAGATGTAAACATTATTCACCTTAGATCTAGAGATTATGAAGATTGAGATGTGAATAGATTTGATTTGAATTAGCTTCTTCTAGCTTTTCTTCTTCTCTTCCTCGCTAATGGTGGCTGGCCTCTTTTAACATTTTTGGAAATTAAATGAAATCTTACACGGACATGGTTTGGGGGATATAGGAATGGTCTCTTTCCTATTTCACCCTCCTCTATTTCAATTTAAGCCCTCTTTTTGTTCATTGTTAAATGACATGGCTACCCTTAGTTAAAAATCAAATCTCAATCCCCTAATCAACACATTATTTTACTTAATTCTACTAACAAGATATCCTAATAATATTACTAATAATCCAAGGTGTTACAATCTCCTCTCCTTAAAGAATTTCGTCCTCGAAATTACAATAAGGTACACAACAAATCAAACAAGAAGGTAAAACCACCATCAAACAAGTTAGGCTAAGTATCCCTAATCATGCTCTCAATCTTCCAAGTACATTCCCTGTCAACGTCGCTTCATTGGACTTTGACTAGTCTAACCGTCTTGGTTCTAAGCCTCTTCTCATCTCTGGCAAATATGCGAATAGGCTTCCTCACGATAGTCAAATTCGGTTCTACCACTAAATCATCTTGCACAGTCAGTGCAATAGTAGTCTCCGGGTCTCTAACACACTTCATAAGACGAGAAACATGAAAAACATCATAGAATCCTACTAAACTGCTCGATAACTCCATTCTATATGCGAGTTTCCAGATCCTCTTAATAATAGGAAATGGTCCAACGAAATTTGGAGCCAACTTCATCGATTTTCGAAATCTTATTACACCCTTCGTCGGTGACACTTTGATGAAAACCTGGTCTCCCATCGAGAACTCTAGATCTTTCCACCTCTTATCTACTTAACTTTTCCACCTAGACCGAGCCTCCTTCATTCTAACCTGAATGACCTCAATCTTATCTACAACTTCTCGAACTAAATTGAGACCAAGAACCAACCTATCCCCGATCTCTAGCCAACAAATGAGATATTTGAATGGCCTTCCATACAAAGCTTCAAACGGTGCCATCCCAATACTAGTCTGATAACTAGTGCTATATGAAAACTCGACTATATACAGATGATCTTCACAAGATCTCCCAAAATCCAGAACACAAGCTCATAACAAATCTTCCAAGATCTTGTTAACTCTATCTGTTTTCCCATCAGTCCGTGGATGGTAAGCGGTACTCATTTTAAGCTTGGTTTCCAAAAATTCCTGTAGACTCTTCAGAATTCCCTAGTGAACAAAGGATCTCTATCACTAACTATGCTACTAGGAACTCCATGTAGTCTAACCACATTATTTAGGAATAACCTCGCCAAAACAAGTGTCGTTCTGGTTGACCTAACTAGAATGAAATTGGAACTCTTGGTCAATTTATCCACTATGACTTATATGTTACTGTTTCCCTTGTTTGACTATGACAACCCATCAATAAAATCCATAGAGATAGAAGTCCACTTCTTTACAGGAATATCCAATGGCTGAAGCAATCCTTTTGATTTCTGGTGTTCATCCTTTGCCTACTGGAAAATCGTACACTACTTCACACTTAACCCAATATCTCGCTTCATACCTTTCCAGAAGAAACTTCTTTTTATATCTTGATACACCTTAGTATCTCCTAGGTGAATAGGGAATTTCGAACGATGAAATTCCTCCAAAATTTCTTTCCTTATGTTTCCTACACTCGGAAATATAATCTTCCTTTCTTTCTCAACATCCTATTCTGGTCAAGACTAAAATACTTTCAAGTCATCGCTCTTGGTTCCGTCCATTAACTTCCTAATCCTTTCAGCTAAAACTAGATCCTCTATCTATCTAAAATCAATCTTTTTGATCAACACTAGTCGAACATCCAAATAAGATAATACAACTGTATCTCCATTAGACCCAACCTCGGATCTCCACTACACTTTGCAATATGCTATTGCTTCTAAATCCTTCAACTTAGCAATCATTGCTAATACTGCATTCTTTTGTTTTATGCTAAGTGCATCTGCAACCTTGTTACCTTTCCCTGGTTTGTACTCAATCCCAAAATCATAAGCAGTGATGGACTCTTACCATCTCTTTTGTCTCATGTTCAACTCCTTTTGGGAGAAAAATACTTCAGCGACTTATAATCTGTATATAGCTCAAACTTTTCTCCCAAATGGTAATGTCTCCACACCTTCAACGCAAAAATCACTACAGCTGTTCTAAATCATGCATCGGATATCTGACCTCATGCGTCTAAGTTGTTTAGAAGCATAGGCAATCACTTTATCCTTTTACATCAGCACAACTCCTAGTCCTGTTCCGCACATGTTGGTGTAAACGACCAAATCTTAATTCCCTTCCATAATAACTAACATTGGTGCATGGGACAGTAAGTGTTTCAAATTCTGGAATGCTTCCTCACACTTATTGGTCCATACAAACTTCACATCCTTGCTTGTCAACTTGGTCATCGGTGCTGCTAGCAGCAAGAAATCCTTAATGAACCTTTGGTAATAACCAACCAACCCAAGAAAACTTTTTATCTCAGTTATTGTCTCGGGTCTCTTCCAACTATTTACTACCTCAACCTTAGTCGGATCAATTGACAACCCTTCCTCTGAGACTACATGACCAAGAAACTTAACTTCTTTCTCCCAGAAATGACACTTCGAAAACTTCACCTTCTATTGTTGCTGCCTCAGTATCTCAAGCACCAATCTAAGATGAATTTCATGCTCTCTTTCATCCTTAGAGTAAATTAAAATATCATCTATGAAAATAAATACGAACCTATTGAAGTGCTCTTGGAATACCTGATTCATCAAATCTGCAAAGAAAGCCGACATATTGGCCAGTCTGAACGACTTAACAAACCATTGGTACAGCTCATACTTGGTCCTAAATGCCATTAAAGGCATACTATCCTCTGCTACCTTGAGATGATGGAAACCTGTCGCCAAATCCAAGTGTGAAAATACCTTGGCTCCACTTAACTGGTAGAATAAATCATCAATCCTAGGCAATGGATATCAATTCTTTATCGTCCTCTTATTCAAATTACGATAATCGATACATAGCCTTAATGATCCATCTAGCATCGTAGCTAACACCGTGGCTGCTTCCAAAGGCGAACTACTTGGCTTGATTAAATTCTTTCCTTCTAAATCCATGAACTGTACCTTTAACTCCCTTATCTCTGTAGGGGTCATCCTGCTTGGCGGTCTACTCATTGATTCTGCTCCTGGAACCAAATTTATCTGAAACTCGATGTCCTGTTTCGGCAGCAATCCAACTACTGGTTCAAAAACATCTACGAATTTTCTAAGCACGAAAACTCAACTCATCATCTAATTCCATATCACCCAACAAGGCATAGATCTCACCGCAAGAACCTTCTATGGTATAAAATATACGATCACTACAATCTGGGTGTCTAAGAGATATTTTCCCATCCACGAAAAATATCCTCACATCGTACTCACTTAACCAATCCATACAAAGTATAATTCTGAACCCTACAAAATCCAATACATACAAAGTGCAAACAAAAGTATGACCTAATAAATCAAACTCTAACTGATCACATCTCATCCCTAGAGTTGCATACCCTCCAATTGGATTCGCAACCCGTAAGGATGTAACTAAATAAGTGGGTTCTAGGTTACGCTTATTTATCAAACATCTAGATATAAAAGATTGAGATGCACCAGTATCAAATAGATTTCTAACAATCATACCATGAATCTGAAGCATACTTCCAAAGACTGCCTTTCCTATTTCGTGAGCTGTCGGCTTAGAAGAAGTAGGCTCCAATGTGTACGCCTTGCCCTTTCCATCCTTAGCGTGCTCTATGCACTAGCTCTTATAGTGGCCAACCTGGTCATAGTTGTAGCACCTGAGATTTTTCCTCCTCACCACTTCCTTAGCCTTCATAGCGTGACACACACTAGCATAGTGCCCCTTCTTATCACACTTAAAACAGACAATCTCAGAATTTCTCTTCTTAGCTGCTCCACCCTTCTAAGCACCTTTCTTAGGAAAGAACTTCCTCTTCTGATTCTACCCGACCTAGACTTCTTTAGCCTTACTCTTTTCTAGAGAATTAAGCAACTCCTCATGCCTTAAGGCCATCTCTTATACAAAGTCAGATGGATCTCTAAGATGAGGTAATGTAGCCCTGGCAAACTCAGGGTTCAACCCCCTGATGAACTTCTCATTCCTCTTAATGACTTCATCCACTAAAGCATACCCATATTGGGCCAAATCCTCAAACTTCCTTGCATACTCCAGAACTGACATCTCCCGTTGCTCTAATTTAGCAAACTTCCTGACCAGAGATGACTATGCTATTGCTGACATAAACCTCTTATGAAATCTTCTCTTGAAATCTCCCTAGGTCATAGTTTCCACATCCGCCACCATAGTCACACTATTCCACCAGAACGGAGCTACTCCCTAAAGTTTCCTAGATGCCAACCTCGTCTTTTGCTCATCATTGAGCCCCAAATCTGCAAAAATCCTTTCGCAGTGCAACAACCACTTTTCTACTTCAGTGGTATCTTCCATTCCAACTAACGACTTCCCTCCAAGCTTGGTGTAATCTCCACTCAACTTTGCATAATGGTTGACTACTGAAATATCCGAAATCCTTGCCCCTATAGCATTTCCTCCTAACACTCCGGCCGCAACTCCTGCCTACACCATATTCCTAAAAAACTGATACATAGCTTCCATTCCAACCTATGGGACTTCGACACCTACATTTTTTGCTTACGCCCGACCTTGACTTCTTCTCACATTAGGCCTGGCATTCCCTCCAGTGCCCTCTCCTCCTTGGTTGACTCTTCCTCTTCTTCCTTCCATATCTATATTCAAACCTCATGAGATATATGAAAATATCCTAACAAAGATAGGATAATAGAGATGAAGCGTATACTTATATATAGCAAATACAAGTACTTTACTATAGCATTATCCCATACCCCAATCTTACTCTAATTCCTTAGGATATTATTTTTTAGAAACCATTTTTTGTTTAAATTTTTCATAAACCATGCTCTGATACCAAATTGTAATATCACGTATCTGGAGGCCAAAAGCTAAGCGCTTCGGATGGTGTAGTCATCCATAGTATTAACTTTTGGTGACAAAATATAGTAATAATAATGGTATTCATAATATCAAAAGCAAATGAATATGAACAAAATCACAGATTTCAAAATGCAATATTTGGCCAATTACATTCCAAACAATAAAAAATATCCATGTTACATAATCCCTTAATGTTTTCCATGCAATGATTAAATATATCATTACAAAAATACGCCAAGTGTGACATATGACGATGCTCCCTAGGTTGATCAAAGCAATATAGTCATATTTGACTAATATACAAAGAGGAAACCAAACAAAATGAAACGGCAAATCCCATTTAGCTATCCATCAGCCATCTGCTCGTCTTTGGATGCTTTATTCGCCAAAAGACAAAAACATTAACTCTCAGCCTACTCAAATAAATTTTGAGTACCCGAAAGTTTAAGGGGAACAAGAACTTTGAGTCAAACATAAAGCCTGGTGTAAATAATTCTGTTACATTTTGGTTTACTGATATTTAGTGAGACCACGCCTCTTATTGGAACGGGTTTCCCTTCACTAATATCCTTTTCAAAACATATATATTTTACAATCCTTTCTTGCAACCAAACTGGTTAATCAAACTAATTATATCAAAATAGCAATATCTTATGGATTATCTATTCGTAAAACAAGTAATATGTGAATTATCTACCCACATATAATAGCAAGGTCCGTTAGGCTATAAATGGACCATCTGTCCACACAATTGGGCCGACTTCCTACAGTTGGACTAATTATTTGAATTATTTTCTTAAGGTTAACTATCCTTTAAATTTTCCTTGAAAATCTTTTCAAAATGATTTTGCCCTTCAAATCATTTATATGTGTGTGTGTGTGTGTGAGAGAGAGAGAGAGGAAAATATATCTTCAGCTTTACTCTAAGCCATTTTTCCATGTTATATATACTTAAAATAATATTGATGGGATTTAATAAAGATTAACTATCCTTCCAAAACAAGTCCAAACCCCGTTTTTTACTTAAAATTATTTACGCTACATTGCCTATTTATTACATTCGAAACCTATGTTTAAAATCATTTAAACAACCTTTTGAAACCCATGAAGGTAACCCCTTCGAACCTATAGGAAAACCCTTTCGAAAACTAAATATTGCCTTTCGAAAATATAGGACAAAACTTTTCTTTCTTTTCTTCGAAAGCTTCAAAATAACAGATTTCCCCCTTTATAACCTTTCAAATATTTGCTTTCGAAAATATAGGAACAAACCTTTCAATCCTTTCGAAACCTTGGGGAACCACCCCTTTCGAAACTGTTCATTAAAACCTTTCAAAACAGTCAACCTTAATCCTTTCAAATGCACTTTGGGTTCAATTTAAAACATGTGGAAACCTATTCAAACCATTCAAAAAGGTCTTGGTCAAAACCATTTTGATTCTTCCTTCAAGTAGAGCAAAAGGATTAGAAATCATTAAAGTTGAAAGCATCAATTTTGAAACCTTTTAAAGCTATCTCTTTTGAAACCATTTGGGTTTTACTTCACTTATAAAAAACGGTTTTACAGACATTTAAGTCGAAAGTAGCTGCTTCGAAATCCATTTCCTAAGAAATGAAGTTCTAACGACCCTGACTTGACCTTCGCAAATCGGCATCCGTACTTCACTTGTACTCGAATGCCTCAAATACAAATGCCAAATATGGCTCGCTGAAGCTTACAACACATTAAGTACAACAACATAGTAGAAGAAAATGAATGATATCATTGATACAATAATGAATACAATATCTGATACAATATGATATAACAATATCAGAGACAATAACAACAGCAGAAAAGATAACAACGGAAGTGTTAACTCAAATAAGATCTTCGATAAAGAGTGAGTACAAAATCTGCAACTCCAAACCAAAAGATCATCCCAAAAGCTACGAGGACTCCAATCCAATAAGCTCGAACCACCATCACGATGACTTAAGCAAGGTCAGCCTGGAATGTTGAAGAGAAACAAATGCTATCGCCAAAATCCAAAGGCTGGATGCTATCAAATCTACTCCTACTATTTAATTATCTGAAAAACCCAACTCTAGACTGCCCGTGTGGAAAATGTAGGCACCTAGAGTTTAAGAAGGGAACAATAAACTCCTGGTCAGTCATGGGACTGGTATGAGCAAACGAAAACAGTTTTCTTTAGATAAAGCAAAAAAAAGAATTTAGAAAGAAATTCGCAATGCTTTTTAGAAAATGAAACTACCATAAGGCCTCCTGCCGCACACACCATGCACGCAGAATTGGAGGAGATTTCTCCTTATGATAGTCAAAAATGCTTGATACGCAAAAACCATTGATATTATTATTAGTGCGTAGTGCAGAAAACCTTTCGAAAGTATAATATTAATCTTCACCAGCATAGACATTTCGAACTATTCCTACTATAGCTACCATCTAAACAGTGGTGACCACAATAAGTAAATGGCAGGTTATACAACTAAAACCATACAAGGCGCATATTAGAGATTGGATTTCCAACGAATGGTCAGGCAAAGGAACTTCCTGGGCCACATAGGTACGCCTCTAGAGGAACATCCCATGAACCTACCTGGATCTCTGCCAACACAAGGCTGGTTTACTCCCTGCCTCGGAGTAACACCTGAAGATATGCCATCCCCGGTTGTTTGCGACCTTTATCCAAGGATCCTAATCCACAAAGAAACATCACACAGCAAGAAATTTACAGTGTCCACATGAGTTAAGTGTCTGGGCTCCATACCATGATACCACCCTATTTCAGAAGAAATGGACATACCCTAGGGGTGCGACCCCTGCAACCTAGCCGCATCTTTCCTGTTTCGGCCATTTCCGAGGTGTAAGGTCCTGATGCAATCTCGTCCACAAAGCTATGTTTTTTCATAAAGCCTTGCTTTGATCAAAAAATGATCAACAGCACTTTGTATGTCACATTACCAAATTGGGAATGTATCACTAGTAACCATCAACTATATAACCTCTGAGCTCATACATCTCAGAGAAGGGTGTTAAGATAAGATAATAAATTCTCCGCCACCAAACAAAAATGTATTTGATAGAAACCAGCTTTACATCTCAAGGTGTAATGCCAGACATACATCCATACAAGTCTGTTCCGGGTTCGAACAGAACCGGATGAACTTCCAAAGAAGTCCTTGCAATTCGGGAATTCCCAATCCCGATCGGACTCCCCATCACATATGGAGATCTCTATACCAGCGCGACTCGGTGTAGAGACATTTGACGGTTTATCCCTTCGTTCTCGAAAATACCTGTTTTTCACCATCGGTCTTCAAATGCTATCCATAATGTTGTATCATTATTCGGAATGGGTTATATGGCACAAGGTCCTCTCCTGGCTAAACTGAATAATGAGCGCAATATTTAAAAACATATGGATATATGGATTTCAGCTAAGTCAGTATTTAAAACCAAAAAACTTTTCTTTCAAATGGTTTAAACAAATTACCATTTCCAATTCTTTTAAACAAAAAAATTCACTTCATAAAGTTCACCCATCTTTCACAAAGATTCATTCATATCCTTTCAAAACAATTTCTCTTTCAAATTGGATTAACACGTCCAATCTTTAAATCAAAGATTTAATTCATAGCTTTCAAAATCATTTCCAAAGATTCATTCATAACTTGGAAAATCATTTTCATTTCAAACTTGAAATCCTTTTAACACAAATTGGAAAATCTTTCCTTATATGAAAGCTTTTTGAAAATGAATAGTTTTTGTTTCAGAAAAATCTGATTTCATTTGCTCAAGTTAAAGCCCATGGTTTAATATTCAAATTTTCAAAACAATACCTTTAAAGTGGTTTAAACCCATATAAACACATTTATAACTTGAATGACCTTTTCAAACCATAATTTCCAAACATAGAATTCAATTTCAAATCTTGAATTCAAATTCAAATTAAATTATTTAAATTTCAAAAATTTATAACTTTTATCTTTTAAAACTAATTTCCAAAAGCTTTTCATGTTCAACCCAATTCCATTTCCAAAACATTTGAATTCAAGACTCGGTTTTAAAAACCATTTCAAAAATCTGTGACTTAACCAATTTTCTCATGCTGTCCATATTTGTGTGTGTATGGTGTAGTCCAGGGGTTTTAAACAATAGTGCACAACATCAATCATCATAGATTCAATCATATTAATATCGATAAGGAGTATAATCTATAATGCTTATCTTCCATTCACAGATTCATAGATAAATGTATCATAGACAAAATAAATAAATTACACACAGCTCAATTCACAGACAGAATATTACAGCCCATAGATAACAATCAATTCACGGCATTTCATACAAGACAATCATTCATAAGCAATCCAAGCATTCAATGATCATTTATAAACATGATCAATTAATTGTTTAATCCTAAATTAATTCAATTTAATTTTCAATTTAATCAATTACTCATGAATTAATTACTCAATCCTGATTCATTAATTACAAATCATTTAGTATTAATTAATTAATAAATTAATCCTTAATTATCCATCCAAATTAATTACCTTTAATTAATTAGTCCTTAATTAATCACATTAATTAAATTAACTTTTAAGTTAATTACATAATTAATTAACCCTTAATTATAAATAAATCAACTTTAACTAATAAATTAATCAATCCCCTGATCATTAAATAATTAACCCTTAATTTTTTACTCTTAATTAATTAATGAACCTTAAATTAATTACCATTTAATTAATTATCCTTAATTAAATAAATTAATTAATTACTCCTTAATTAATTATCATTCCTTAATCACCTTCACAAATTAATCAACCTTTAATCATCAATTAATCAACCTTGATTTATAAACAAATAAACCTTTAATTATTTAAATAATTAACCTTAAATTATTTAATTATCCTCTAATTAATTAATTAATTAATTAATCAACCCTTAATTAATTACCTTAATTAATTTATCCTTAATTATAAATTAACAAACCTTTTAATAATGATTAATTAGTTAATTATCATCGACAATATAAATTAACTTAGCTTTTAAGTTAACAAATAAGAAAATATTTGATTAACTCCTTAATTACATTGTTAAGTTTTATTTAAAATAAACTCTTTTAAAATATAAGTTTAAAACATTTTAAACTTAACTAATTTTAAAATATTTTATTTCAAAACCTTTAACTACCATTCCTATTTAACAAATAATCATCAATTTTAAAAGAATAAATTTAGAAATAAATTTAACTTAAATTGTTAAAGTTTAAAAACCAGAAATTATAAAACCCGAGAATCCCCCGAAAGCATCCCGAGATAAAACCATAATTACTTCGGATTTTTGCCCAAACTACCCGAGTGCCTCCCGAAAATTCAGTTTTAAAACTAAAATTTTTGTTTAAGTTTTTATTACTCGATACCATAAAAAATACACGAGCCAGTATTCGAGCCATCCACCCTATTCCCCTGACCTTTGCTTCTAGATCAAACCCTTCTTCTCCAACTCCTTTCCACTGACACAAACTACAGGCTTTGCACGTGCACCATAAATTGGCTCACCTCCGACAAAGGTTCTAACTACCATCAAGTCGCTAATCCTCCCCTCTAACACCACGACCACTCCGATCAACGAACAAATTCGAAAATTGAGTTTAAGCCACCTCGACAACCTCCTGGAACAACAACTCCTCCAAGAACTACCTTGGCAGACCAACTCTAGCCCCCAGAAAACCTACGATGGCTTCCAGAGCTCTGCCATAGTCCAATACTTCATTTTCCTGGGTCCGAGGTACTCCGATGAACTATTATTGATGAACTCATCTCGAAAAGTCACCTCAACCCAACTTCTTGTTAAAGCCTACCCCAATGTTGATACACCACCATGATGAATTATAAATTCATCCAATATTTTTCCCGAGATTGCCAGATACCTTGCTGCCTTCAGTCATGTGCGCGACACCCCACCACTTTCTATCACCGAGAAATTGACACAAGTTCGATTCCCGTTCATCATTCGAATTCGTAATATTTACAAACCTAAAAATCTTAATTTTTATGTCAAAATTCATCATCTTGCAATTTGAATCTGCTTATAATATCAAAACATAATTTCCTGATATTGAATTTTTTCTTCATATTGAATTATCACCGTAATTTCTTAATTTTGGAATAAACATTCCATATATTTTTTTAAAACTATTTTTAAAGCAAATTTACATTATTACAGTCATGTTTCATTAAGAAATCAATGCCTAAAATCAATTATAGGAGGAGCAGTTGAATTTTTTTTTTGGTGGCTTTAAGCCTATAGAACAACAGAACAGTATATATGTACATATATACTTACACACATGCAAGTTTACACACATGCAACATATTCCACCAACATATATTCAATACTTGATCATATGCAAAACAATACTGATATAGGTTCAAAATTTTCTCACCTGGCAGTTTGGAAGAAGAGAACCAAACAAAGGACAGGCTTTGGAATTTTTCTTTTAAAATCTGAATCTTTGAATTGTTTTTGATGCTTGATTCTTGAATTTCATTTGAATTTGTCTGCTGTGGAGTTGCTTCTTGATTTTTTGCCTTTGATTTCTTTCTGATTTATTGTAAAAAAATCTGGAATGCTTTGCCTTTATATTATTTCTTCTCAGGTTGAAGACATTGATTTTCCAGGTTTGAAGATTGCTTTGATCTTCAGGCTTGCTTTTGTTTCTGATTTACTACGTTGCTTCTTGGTTTTGAATTTAAACTTGCTTTTGATTACTGATTTGATTCCAGGCTTGATACCGTTTGAAATGTTTGAAACAGATCTAGTTATTGATTCCAGGTTGAAAGCTTATGAGAGTTAAATTGCTTTTCAGGTCTGCATTTGGTTTTGATTTCCATTTTGTTTTGGTTTTCTTTTTTTTTCTTGATTTAAATTTTTATAGTCTTTTGTTTTTTTCATATTTGAAAATTGGTGAGGATGCGTTCTTGGATTTCATTTACTGGTTTCGGTTTTTGAATTATATAAAAGAAAGAAGAAAAAGGAAGGAGATATTGATATATAGCTTTGATCATACATTTTATTTATTATTTTGAAAAAAAATAAAGACACTCGTAAATTTTTATGTTCAAAAGAGTTGCACTTGTAACTTTATATTAACACTTGTAATATGAAGAATGTTATTATTAACAAATGTCACTTTTTTGATTGAGTTGTGTTTAAGTCCTTTTTGTTAAATTTTATTTTAAGATTTATGTTAAACCTTTAACTTAACTCAATTTATAAATTTTATTTTAACCTTGTGTTATTACAAATTATGTGATATGCATATATTAAATTTTAACTTTTTTAAATAGCTTTTGTAAATTCATTTATATCAATTCCAAAATAAATTTTCAAATCATCATATTAAAAATACAAAACAAGTTATTCTATTATTAAATTATAGAGTTTCCAAATCCAATATATACCCAAAACTTTTATTTTTAAATTTCAAATTCAAAAGAAATTAATATACAATCCATTTGTATTTAGAAATGAATAAACAAATAATATTTTTTTAAACTTATATTTTATTCATTCACAATCTATAAATATTTTCCAAATTCAACTTATTTTTTTAATATATGTTATACTTGAATTTCAGATTCAAATTTTCAATTTATAATCAATTTATATGTATAAATAAACAAATATCAATTTACTATGGAAAATACAAAATTAATTTACAATTTAATTTCAAAAATTAAATTACTTACCAATTTAAATTTGATTTAAAAACGGGAATGTTATAGATTCCCCCCTTAAGATAATTTCGTCCCCGAAATTTTCCATTAAGACAACGAAGGATGGATACACAAAGATAGAGAATCGACTCATCAATCAAGCCGATTATCTATTCTGTATTTGGCTCACTAAATCAGAGTATCACCAATAATTATGAGAAAAACTCATTCAATAATTCACAAGATACTTGGCTTACCAGATTTACGAAATATACAGGGGTATAGGTTCGTCCGAAGGATAACTAACCACCCGTAGAATATATCTAGACCCAATAGAACCAACAATGAATACTCAATTCAAATAGGAATATCCCAAAGTATACACTAACTTGTCCCTCTTCAGACTTTGATCCTCACAAGAAATCACAATAGAATCCCAAATTTGGTTTTGACCGAAATCGTTCTATCGATGCAATCAAATTTAACTTCATATTTTAGTTAATCAATTTATTTCGATTTAAAATTTCCAATTCATTAAAGTTAACATGAAAAGCTGATAAAGAACCGATGAAAAGAATATGAATTGAGAACCTTCTCTACAACGATTCGCAAGGCCACCTCCATACCAAAACTTCTTCCTCGAGCTGCCACGAAGCCATCAAAGAATTGAAACTAGATCAAAGGAGATTGATAGAAAAAATTATTCCCATTGTTGCAGGGTATCGACCATTTGTAGTCATATTCCCCTATCCCCTATCTCATCCTCTTCTTGCACTCATACTCACTATCAATGGATAGTAAGAGTATTTACTGAGGCACACGAATGGATATCCTAGGGAATACTCATTCTAGCGTATACTTCACCCTATCTCTAATGAGTTACCTAATGTGTTATACTCCTGAGCTAAGTTCAACCTTCAGCTCTGATACCACTTCTAACGACCCTGACTCGACCTTCAAAAATTAGCACATGTACTTCACTTGTACTTGAATGCCGCAGATTCAAACGCCGATTCTGGCTCGCCGGAGCTTATAACACATTAAGCACAACAACATAGCGAAAGAAAATTAACAATATTATTGATACAATAATGAATACAATATCTGATACAATATGATACAAAAATATCATAGACAATAACAGCAGCAGAAAAGATAGCAACAGAAGATATAACTCAAATATGATCTTCGATAAAGAGTGAATCCAATATCTGCAACTCCAAACCAAAAGCTCATCCCAAAAGCAACGAGGACTCCAATCCAATAAGCTCGAACCACCATCACGATGACTTAAGCAAGGTTAGCCTAGAATGTTGAAGAGAAACAAATTCTATCGCCAAAATCCAAAGGCTGGATGTTATCGAATCTACTCCTACTATTTGATTATTTGAAAAACCCAACTCTAGACTGCCCATATGGAAAATTATGGGCACCCAGAGTTTAAGAAGTGAACAATAAACTCTGGGTCAGTCATGGGACTGGTATGAGCAAACAAAAACAGTTTTCTTTAAACAAAGCAAACAAAAGAATTTAGAAAGAAATCCGCAATGCTTTTTAGAAAATGAAACTACCATAAGGCCTCCCACCGCACACACCATGCAAACGCAGAATTGGAGGAGATTTCTCCTTATGATAGTCGAAAATGCTTGATATGCGAAAACTATTTGATATTTTTATTAGTGCATAGTGCAGAAAACCTTTCAAAATATAATATTAATCTTAGCCAGCATAGACATTTCGAACTACGCCTACTATAGCTACCATCTAAACAGTGGTGACCACCATAAGTAAATGGCAGGTTATACAACTAAAACCGTACAAGGCGCGTATTGGAGATTGGATTTCCAACAAATGGTCAGGCAAAGGAACTTCCTAGACCACATGGGAACGCCTCCGGAGGGACGTCCCGAGAACCTTCTTGGATCTCTGCCAACACAAGGCCGGTTTACACCCTGCCCGGGAGTAACACCTAAAGATATGCCATCCCCGGTCGTTCGCGACCTTTATCCGACGATACTCGACCACAAAGCAACATCACACAGTAATAAATTTACAGTGTCCATATGAGTTAAGTATCTGGGCTCCATACCATGATTCCACCCTTTTCCATAAGAAATGGACATACCGTAGGAGTGCGACCCCTGCAACCTTGCCGCATCTTTCCTGTTTCGACTATTTCCGAGGTGTGAGGTCCTGATACAGTCTCGTCCACAAAGCCATGCTTTTTCACAAAGCCTTGCTTCGATCAACAAATGATCAGCCGCACTTCGTATGCCACATTACCAAATTGGGAATGTATCACTACTAACCATCAACTACATAACCTCTGAGCTCATACGTTTTAGAGAATGGTGTTAAGCTAAGAGAATAAATTCTCCGCCACCAAACAGAAATGTATTGATAGAAACCGGCTTTACATCTCAAGGTGTAATGTCAGACATACATCCATACAAGTCTGTTCCGGGTTCGAACTGGAATGAAGGGACTTTCAAAGAAGTCCTTGCAATACGGGAATTCCCATTCCCGATCGGACTCCCCATCACATATGGGGATCTCTATACCGGCGTGACTCAGTGTAGAGACATTCGATGGGTTATCCCTTCGTCCTCGAAAATACGCGGTCTTCACCATCGGTCTTCAAATGCTATCCATAACATCGTATCATTATTTGGAATGGATTATATGACACAAGGTCCTCTCCCGGCTAAACCAAATAATGAGCGCAATATTTAAAAACATATGGATATTGGGATTTCAGTTAAGTCACAACTTAAAACGCGAAACTTTTCTTTCAAATGGTTTAAAAAATTTACCATTTTCAAATCTTTTAAACAAAAGATTTACTTCACAAAGTTCACCCATCTTTCACAAAGATTCATTCATATCCTTTCAAAACAATTTCCCTTTCAAATTGGATTAACTCGTCCAATCTTTAAATCAAAGATTTAATTCAAAGCTTTCAAAATCATTTCCAAAGATTCATTCATGACTTGGAAAACCACTTTCATTTCAAACTTGAAATCCTTTTGACACAAATTGGAAATTCTTTACTTATATGAAACTTTTTGAAATCAAATAGCTTTTGTTTTGGAAAAATCCGATTTCATTTGCACAAGTTAAAGCCCTTGGGTTATGATTCAAATTTTCAAAACAATACCTTTAAAATGGTTTAAACCCATATAAACACATTTATAACTTGTATGACCTTTTTAAACCATAATTTCCAAACATAGAATTCAATTTCAAATCTTGAATTCAAATTAAATTATTTACATTTCAAAACTTTTTAACTTTTATCTTTTAAAACTCATTTCCAAAAGCTTTTCATATTCAACCCAATTCCATTTCCAAAACATTTGAATTCAAGATTCAGTTTTAAAAACCATTTCAAAAATTTGCGACTTAACCAATTTCCTCGTGTAATCCATATTTGTGTGTGTATGGTGTAGTCCAGGGGTTTTACATAATAGTGCACAACATCAATCATCACAGATTCAATAATATTAATATCGATAAGCGGTATAATCTATAATTCTTATCTTCCATTCATAGATTCATAGGTAAATGTATCACAGATAAAATAAATAAATAAATTACACACAGATCAATTCACAGACAGAATATTATAGTCCAGAGGTAACAATCAATTCAAGGTATTTCATAAAATACAAACATTCATAAGCAATCAAAGCATTCAATGATCGTTTATAAACAACATCAATTAATTATTTAATCCTAAATTAATTTAATTTAATTTTCAATTAAATTAATTACTCATGAGTTAATTACTCAATCCTGATTCATTAATTATAAATCATTTAGTATTAATTAATTAATTAATCCTTAATTTTCCATCTTAATTTATTACCTTTAATTAATTAATTCGTCCTTAATTAATCACATTGATTAAATTAACTTTTAACTTAATTACATAATTAATTAACCATTAATTATAAATAAATCAACTTTAATTAATAAATTAATCAGTCCTCTAATCATTAAATAATTAACCCCTAATTATTTACTCTTAATTAATTAATGAACCTTTAATAAATTACTATTTAATTAATTAGCCTTAATTAATTAAATTAATTAATTACTCCTTAATTAATTATCATTCCTTAATCACCTTCATTAATTAATTAACCTTTAATCATCAATTAATCAACCTTGATTTATAAATAAATCAACCTTTAATTATTTAAATAATTAACCTTAAATTTTTTAATTATCCTCTAATTAATTAATTAATCAACCCTTAATTAGTTACCTTAATTAATTAATCCTTGATTATAAACTAATTAATCTTTTAATTAATAATTAGTTAATTATCATTGACAATATAACTTAACTTAACTTTTAAGTTAACAATTAATAAAATATTTGATTAACTCCTTAATTACATTGTTAAGTTTTATTTAAAATAAACTCTTTTAAAATATAAGTTTAAAACATTTTAAACTTAACTAAATTTAAAATATTTTATTTCAAAACCTTTAACTACCATTCCTACTTAACAAATAATCATCATTTTTAATAGAATAAATTTAGAAATAAATTTAACTTAAATTGTTAAAGTTTTAAAACCAAAAATTATAAAAACCCGAGACTCCCCCGAAAGCATCCCAAGATAAAACCCCAATTACTTCGGGTTTTAGCCCAAATTACCTGAGTGCCTCCCAAAAATTCAGTTTTAAAACGAAAAATTTTGTTTAAGTTTTTATTACTCGATACCATAAAAAAATACATGAGCCAGTATTCGAGCCATCCGCTCTATTCCCCCTACCTTTGCTTCGAGATCAAACCCTTCTTCTCCAACTCCTTTCCACTGACACAAACTACAGGCTGTGCACATGCACCATAAATCGGCTCATCTTCGACCAAGGTTCTGACCACCATCGAGTCGCCAATCCTCCCCTCTAACACCACGACCACTCTGATCAATGAACAAATTCGAAAATCGAGTTTAAGCCACCTCGACAACCTCCTGGAACAACAAATCCTCCAAGATCTACCTCGCCGGACCACCTCTGCCATAAGAAAACGTGCGATTGCTTCCAGAGCTCCGCCATTGTCCAATACTTCAATTTCCCTAGGTCCGAGGAACTCCGGCGAACTATCGTTTGATGAACTCATCTCGAAAAGTCACCTCAACCCACTTCTTGTTATACCCTACCCCAATGTCGTTACGCCACCATGATGAATTATAGATCCATACAATATTTTTCCCAAGATCGCCAGATACCCTACTGTCTTCAGTCATGAGCGCGACACCCCACCACTTTCTATCACCGAGAAATTTACACAAGTTCGATTCTCGTTCATCTTTCGAAATCGCAATATTTATAAACCTTAAAATCTTAATTTTTATGTCAAAATTCATCGTCTTGCAATTCGAATCTGCTTGTAATAT
Organism: Allium cepa; assembly: GCA_030765085.1. NCBI lineage: Eukaryota > Viridiplantae > Streptophyta > Magnoliopsida > Asparagales > Amaryllidaceae > Allium > Allium cepa. The sequence goes on along the minus strand of CM060931.1, from coordinate 463,010,938 downwards.
CAAAACATAATTTTTGGATATTCAATTTTTCCTTCATATTGAATTATCACTGTAATTTCTTAATTTTGGGATAAACATTCCGTATATTTTTTAAAACTATTTTTGAAAACAAATTTACATTATAACAGTCATTTTTCATTAAGAAATCAAATCCTAAAATCAATTATAGGAGTAGTTGAATTTTTTTTGGGTGACTTTAAGCCTGTAGAACAACAGAACAGTATACATGTACATATACACTTACACACAGACCAGTTTACATACATGCAACATATTTCACCAACATATATTAAATACTTGATCATATGCAAAACAATACAGATATTGGTTCAAAATTTGCTCACCTGGCATTTTGAAAGCAGAGAACTAGACAGAGGATAGGTTTTTGAATTTTTCTTTCAAAATATGGATCATTGAATTGTTTTTTATGCTTGATTCATGTATTTCATTTGAATTTGTCTGCTGTTGAGTTGCTTCTTGATCTTTTTCCTTTGATTTCTTTCTGGTTTATTGTAAAAAAATTCTGGAATGCTTTGCCTTTATTTTATTTCTTCTCTGGTTGAAGACATTGATTTTCCAGGTTTGAAGATTGCTTTGATCTTCAGGCTTGCTATTGTTTCTGATTTATTGAGTTGCTTCTTGGTTTTTAATTTAAACTTTCTTTTGATTACTGATTTGATTCCAGGCTTGATCAAGTTTGAAATGTTTGAAACAGATCTGGTTATTGATTCTAGGTTGAAAGCTTATGAGAGTTAAATTGCTTTTCAGGTCTGCACTTGGTTTTGATTTCCATCTTGTTTTGGTTTTCTTCTTTTTTTTCTTGATTTAAATTTTTACAGGCTTTTGTTTTTTTCAAATTTGAAAATTGGTGAGGATTTGTTCTTGGATTTCATTTACTGGTTTTGGTTTTTGAATTATATCAAAGAAAGTGGAAAACGGAAGGAGATATTGATGTATAGCTTTGATTATACATTATTTATTATTTTGAAAAAAATAAAGACACTTGTAAATTTTTATGTTCAAAAGAGTTACACTTGTAACTTTATACTAACATTTGTAATATGAAGAATGTTATTATTAACGAATGTCACTTTTTTGATTAAATTGTGTTAAGTCCCTTTTGTTAAATTTTATTTTAAAATTTATGTTAAACCCTTAACTTAACTCAATTTATAAATTTTATTTTAAATCTTATGTTATTACAAATTATGTAATATGTATATATTAAATTTTATCTTTTTTAAATAGCTCTTGTAAATTCATTTATATCAATTCCAAAATTAAATTTTCAAATCATCATATTACAAATATAAAACAAGTTTTTCTATTATTAAATTATAGATTTTCCAAATCCAATACATACCCAAAACTTTTATTTTAAATTTCAAATTCAAAAAAAATTAATATATAATCCACTTGTATTTAGAAATGAATAAACAAACAATATATTTTTTAAATCTATATTTTATTCATTCACAATCTATAAATATTTTCCAAATTCAACTTGTTTTTTAAATATATTTCATGTTTGAATTTCGAATTCAAATTTTCAATTTATAATCAATTTATATGTATAAACAAACAAATATCTATTTAATTTGAAAAATACAAAATTAATTTACAATTTAATTTAAAAAATAAAATTACTTACCAATTTAAATTTGATTTAAAAACAGGAATGTTACCGAAGTTTTGGTGTCGAAACTATCTCATCGAAAGCATTGGAAAGGTGGCCTGGTTTTAGTAAAACAAAATAACTTATTCGAAACCATCTGGTTCGAAAGGTATAAAAGCAGCAGTAAAACGGACTTGACTTATTCGAAAGTAATTATTTAAAAAACAGAGGCGCATTCCAATCAAAACCATTTACTTTAAATCATTTCACTTGATCTAAAGCTTCTTAGTCGAAAGCCATTTAGTCAAAAGAAAGTAGGTGTATTTCTTTAATTTAAAAACAAACGACTGCCTCAACCCCTTCGAAACCCATGGTTTCGACTTCCTAGCTTCCACCCATATCCAATTCATTACGTACCAGTTGGCTGATATCATATGCTTTGTTTTCGACTGTGTCGGAGGCGATAGTATGGAGGCAGAAACTAGTGTCAAAAGAGACGAAATAGTGAAAAACTTGTAGCAAATAGTTCTTTTCACCTAACCTTCCTTGCATGTCTAGTTATGATCGGTTGCCTTTTTCTTTACCAATAAAAAGTATGGCACTTTGTCAAAAGTGCTGCCGACTTTTCCAGATTTTATAATTTAAATCTTTTAGAAAAAGCCCCTTCTCCACTTTTAATTATATAAAACATTTAAGTCCCATACATAAAATAATTTTATATAACCATTAAAGCATTTAGGAAAAATCTAGAAAATTTTCAAAAAAATCACATTATATATGTTTTCCATAATATAAAAATTCATACCCAAATAATTAATTATTTACCAGTAATTAATTTGTAACGCAAAATACCATTTTCTTTACTAGAAAATTCATATTTATTCCACAAAAATTCAGAAAAAATATGAAAATCAAAACCCGTCTTTAAAATAATATTTATGATCTTCATAAAAATTCAATGCTTTTGGATGTCATTTTATAGGGATTTTACCTTAAAACATGCCATAAATTCAATATGAATAACCAAAATTCATCATCAAGTATATATATTCATTCCATTATTAAAAAACATGCATAATCATTGAAAAATATTTGGAATTCGTACTAAAACTAATAGCATAATAAAAAATGAGATGTAAACATTATTAAACTTAGCTTTGGAGATTATGGAGATTGAGATGTGAATAGATTTGATTTGAATTAGCTTTTTCCTACCTTTCCTTTTACTTTTGGCTATTAGTGGTGGCTGTCCTCTTTTAAATTTTTTGAAATTGAAATAAATGTGTAAAATCTTACACAACCAATGTTTTGAGGATATATGAATGGCCTCTTTCCTATTTTACCCCTTCTCTATTTCAATTTAAACCCTTCTTTAGTTCATTGTTAAATGGCACGACTACCCTTAGTTAAAAATCGAATCTCAATACCCTAGTCAACACATTATTTTATTTAATTCTACTAATTAAATATCCTAATAATGTTACTAAAAATCTAGGGTGTTTTAATTGACAAGTCGATTAGTATGCTATACAGTTCTTGAATCAAGTGGAATCGACGTATACAATTCAGGCTTTAAACATTATAATGGTGGCTTTATAAATATTCAAAGCAACATATAATAGTTATGGATCATAGGATATCAGATCAGTCACAGCGAAATATAATAGATCCAAGTCTGAACCGACATATAATAAATAGATGATGTCGGCTACACATATACAAAATGCAACATCTCAAAATGAATATGTACACAAAGGAGTCTAATCTCAACACAAGATACTACATGATGTCAAATATATACAAAGGATGACAAAACGGAACTCCTAGCTAATAGTAAGATATACACTTTAAAGCCTCAAGCTGAAGGACGGGAAACATCTCGGTCTAAGCCGCGTATTATAAAAATAATAAACGAGTCAGTCTAAACTAAGAAAAATGTATTAGCAAAATTGAATGATTGATAAAGTTATCTAGATCTCAACTATAAGCATATATCGACAAATATCAAATATGCATCAATAATTTAAAATCCCAAACTACAAAAACTCATAATAACTACTTAAGAGGAAAAAAGTCCAAAATGATTTGGTGACAATCCAACAACGCTAAATCTTGAAATCCCACAAATTGAAATCCAGAAATCTCATAAATAAGAGGGCACCAAACTCCATGATTAGTGAAATAAATTCACCTACATTCATGTTATTCTAAGATAGACATATAAGTCTATAAACATCAAGAGAGGTACGAGATCTATAGACATCGAAATAGGTATAAAACCTACAAACTTCAAAATAGGTATGGAACCTATTAACATCGAATAGGAACAAGTCCTATAAATATATAGATAGGTACCAAAACCTATAAAAATCAAATAGGAACAAGCCCGATAAACATTAAAGGCGAGTCATAAACTCATCGAAAAGTGTTAAATAAATTTTTATAGCAAATGAGTAGATAATGACAATGTGTCCAATACCATAAGGTTTACCCAGATGTTTACTATATAATAGTAAGCTTCCTCATGTGTAACAATGTTTCGATCGAAGAAGTTTAGGAGTTATCGATAAAACAAACGCGGGCATTCTATACCACTCATTTTATTTAACCTTTTAGATCAGTTTCTCATTTGATTGATAACATGCCTAATGAATATATTTCTCCTTTATAACCACTTCTAAAATATATTTATATAATGGAAATATATATATATATTTCAAACTATCATTCCAAAGCATTTTTATAACCATTACATGTAAAAATAGATAGTATATATATTACTAAAATTCTTTGTATGAATATATATATATATATATATATAGTGTTGTGGTAATAAATAGTCTTGTACAAAATTATTAGATTTAGAAATCAATCATTTGTCAATTCGGGTTGCAAATAGGCATCAAAAGTGTGTAATTATTCCAAGATCCATTGAACAATCTCTGTGGTATAAAACATCAAAATGAATTCAATAATTAATTAGTCACGAATTCGAAAAATACCAATGAAATTCATATGAAATGCAGTGTTAAAATTGAGCAATCCACTTTAGGAAATCAACAGGGCAAATAAGTGACAAACGGGTCGAAGGGGAAATACTAGAATGAAGCATGTGTGTTAGGTTGTTCGACAAACCGGCTTACTGGTTGGCTCGCTTGGACTGACGTCTAGGCGATTCCAGTGATCATTCGTCGATCCGTTTTTTTCCATCCTTTCTGTATTGCTTCTCTAATGATATAAGGTACTGAATGGGTGGTCATGCATGTATATAAGCATGTATAACTGGATGAAATTCATGATTTCATATGGTAGCTTTCAGTAATCAGCAAATTCAATTCAAATAGATGATGAATCCATCATCAAATTGAGATCTTATATACGTTAAATTCAACCATAATCATATAACAGCAGCAACCATTTATTTAAGGCTTGAAATCATGAGAAAAACTCACCTATTTAAGCTTAAATGAAGGATAATAACTCAGATTACTCTATGCTAATCTCTACTAGCAATTAACCCTAGGTCAAACTTAGGGACTGACAACGCAAGATTACACTTCAAGTTGAAAAATGAAATTAAACCATAAAAGATGGAATATAATATGTGAGAGAATACCTAAATTTGTTTTCTATAATTATTGAAAATTAGCCCTTTGATTTCCTTTGGATTAGGGATGAATTTGACTTCTAGGCTTTTGAAAATGGTGGAGTTAGTTTTCAGGCTAGAGAACTAGGCTGAATGAGAAAGAAGAAGAGAAAAATGAACGTACTTGTTCCTCTTTACGTCATTTTCCTTTACTACACGGGCCTATCGTATACTACAGACCCAATAAGAGAATGTGCACTTATTTTCTTTTGTTTTATCTCATTAAAACACTATTTAAAATATAAGTATTGTTCCATTTAACCTATTTTGACACATAATATTGTCAACCTTACTTGGAGTTCTATTCAAAGACTAATTATAACCGCGGCCCGAACACACCAAAAAAAACCCCAGACTAAACCTCCTTTGATTTGGCTTCTATTGATTAGAAAATATGGTTAAAGTATGTCCAACCAGTGCACCCATTGTGCCAACCGATGCACTTGACCTAGCCGACTGAATAGGCAGCCTATTATAAGTATTTTTCTGCTTTTTGTTTTCCTTGTTTTTCACTTGTTTTTGGTTGGATTCTCATTTCGTTTTCCTATAAACTAAGGTATGACTATCTACTACCTTTCCACTTTAATTTCATCAATTTTTTTGAAGAGAAATCATTTTAAAATTATTGTACAAATTGGTGTTTTAAAACTAGCTTCCAAAAAATACTAGTATAGCATTTTCACATATATATCTTCAAAATACCTTTAAAAGTCACTGTTAATTCAAAATAAAACAATAATAAGACCTAATATATCAAACTGCAATAAATATATATATATATATATATATATACACACACACACACATATTACACATTTATTTTGTTATAATTCATTTCATAGCTCAAACATGGTTTATTTTCCATTTCTCACCAAATAAATCATATCTCTTAGAATATATCTATAAATAATTAAATTTATATATATATATCTTAACTTCAGAAATCATTTTTATACCATTTTTATGTGACTTATATCCCAAATCATTTGTACGCAAAACCTGGCTGAATTTCATGTAACAACCCTATATTTTGTGATTTATTTTATTATATATATTTCATTATGTTAAATTGCATTTCCTGATTTAAAACTTTATTTTATTTATTTAAAATGAATAATTTGTTATTTTAAATATGAATTTGATTTGTATGTGAATTATAAATCCAAACATGAATAAATAGAATATTTTCCAGAAAAGTGTATTTTTTGTCAAATTGGTCAAGCTTTGACTTTTAAATTTAAAATTTAAATATTTGAATTTTTGAATTTTATCTTTTGTTATGAAATTAGATTAAATTTCAAGAATATTGCTTTTCGTTTCATTGAAATTTGATTTATATTGAGAAAAGATATGTTTTTTACAATATTGTGTGTAAATCGATTTATTTAACAATATTGTTTATTTTAATTTATACAGATAATATTTTGTTTTTCATATCTTATTCTATTTGTATATATATGTGTAATATGTTATGTTATGTATATATTTTATCTTTTAAATATTTTAAAGTGATGTTTGAATTTTTCCAAAGCTTAGTGTATTTATTTTCAACTTTTAAAAACCTAGTTTCTATTTTTAAGCTATTTTCTTAATTAATTTATATTTATTTAAAATTCATTTATATATTTTTATTCATACATTATTTTGTTTTGTTTTTTATCTTATTTATTTACATTTTTCATGTATTTAAAAATGTAAAAAAAAAAAGAAATTTGAAGAGTTTTTGGACCTTTAATATCCCTTATCTTTTCACCTTTCATTTTGCCTTTTCATTCCAATCATCGCATCCATTCAATTGCTGACCATACCACCTTTCCTTCAGTCGTTCACCCTCATTTTATCATGTACAAAAAGTTTCTCAAACTCTAAAAAAATTCGGCCTTCACCTGAGTAAAATTTTTGGTAAATATTCATTCTTTTTTTCTTTGTTTTGTATTGATTCTTGCAATTGCTTCAACCAATATAGCTCGGCCCTTGCTCCTCCATCACCATAGCCGCCTCCACCACCGCCACAACTGGCCGCCACCTTCTCCAATCCACTGTACAGCCATGGCCGTGCACCACTTGTTGACAAACTCCACCAAATATTGCATAATCCACTTGATAACTCCATAGCTGAACCACCTATGACTCCACCGCCTCATACAACCCCTTGGCCGACCTTTGCACCACTTTCTCCGGCCTATACCTGACTCAACTACCTCCGCCACATCAGTACTGGCCTCCCCAAGCCTGGTCGTGCCTATTCATGCCTTGGCCGAAGCTTGTGGTGGCATAGAAATCCATTTGGTTGCCTTGTATTTGTGTGTACATGCATATACTCTTATACTCCTTCATATTTGTGTTATGGCCGACACTATTGAACCCACACCTAATCCAAATTCACACCATGGCAATGTATTTTTAACCTATGGGCGAGCATAGGGTTGTTGAATGAAAGTGCAAGAGATTTGGTTATTTATTGTGCATGTATTTCTGGCTTGTTCAATGCTTAATTTTGGTTGCATATTCATTTTATATATTTTGTTTGTTTGATGTGTGACAAGACAAATAGCTTTGGCTCTCCCACATTCGAATTGTAATCGTGCTTTTGTGCCTTTGTGGATCTCTATTTTGTGTATTTGGTTGTTATCTCTAGCTTGTAGAGGTGAATAATTCTCACCAGACAATTTATACTTATATAACTAGTAAACTTATAGCAATTGAATCTGTAAACCATATCATCATGTTATAACTGTTTATGCTATGATCATATGATGTTCACCCATGCTTATAAACCTGTTATATCATCGGTTACTGTTATACAATGCTATTCTATTTATTTATATCAGTTTATCATGCTGCAAATTCCCTGTAGATTAGAATCACTATGGGTTGAAATGATACATACTCGAACGGACTTTAGAATAGGGAAAAATTGTTATGGGCTGAAATGATAGGCCTGGTCGATTTTTATTCATTTCATTTTACTTGGGACTACAGGTTTGAAATGATAGAACCCGGGTTTTCTTTGTAAATTACAGATTGAAATGATGAATATCCGTATCACTTTATGTAGGATAGAAAATTTTATACAGACCCGTGGTTGGTATATATTTTTCTAAATTTTTTAAAGTATTTTAGAAATGTAAATATTATAATATTTTTATTTAAATTTGATTAAAAATGATTTTATAAAGTACTATTGATTTTCTAAAAACTTATAAGTGAAATAAATTAATAGTAAAGTTAGAAATTTGAAATATAAGTTATTTTGAAAATTATGAATTTGGTTATAAAAGGAATTTAAATTAAGTAAGAACATATGATAAATAGATTTAAAATTTGAATTTAAAATGATTTTTATAAAGTGTTATTTATTTTTCTATAAATTTAAAAATAGTTGAAAAAATGAACGAGAAAAATGTAATTTGAATTATAACTTAACTTATAAAATGTAAATTGCATTTAAAGAGAAGAAGTTAAGTTATATAAATAAAATGAAATTTAATTTAACTTATAAAAATGGTAAATTAAATTTAAAGAATAAGTATATGAAAATGGTATATTGAATTAAATAGGTGAATTATTAAAATTGATATTTAATTTGTGAAATTTCACTTTATAAAATCATAAATTAAAAGGGTATTTCAATGATCATTTTAAAAGTGAAATATGCGATTTTATAAGTTAAAAATGATTTAAAGTAAATTTAATTGTTTATGAAATTATATTGAATCTTTGGAATTTAATTAACTACAATTTTGAAATGCTATTATTTCTAATGTAAAGGATATCACAGCATTTTCTAAATGCTGTAGTTGATATAAATGAACAAAAATGGCTAGAATTGAACTAAGAGCTATTACAACACTTTGTAAGTGTTGTAGTTGCTGAATTTAACTAAAGTTTTATTAGAAACTAAATTAACCTTATTACAGCATTTTAAATGTTGTCTTTTGTTTAATTGAACTGTTTTAAAACATAACTTTCCGTAGCATTTTCTAAATGCTGCGAAAGTTGAATTTTCATTGTTTTAATAAACTTAAATGAATGAATGAACTTTAGAAAGATTTAATTTTGAGAAATTAAGTATTTGAATTTTAAATATAATGACTTCATTTTAAAATGATTTAAAATGGAGTATTTATTTTGAAAAATAAACTATTTTGGAATGTGAGTTGAAATGGTATTTTATATAAAATGAATGTGGTTTTGAACAGATATGATATTTTGAAATGGATTTGAAATGATATTGAATTGTTGAAATGATATTTATTTATTTTTTAAATATAAATACCATTTTAAATTATGACCACGGGTTATAATAACGATTGGTCGTTAATGGTTGTTAAAGAGACCGGGATCAGATATGGACATACTCTCTGTCGATACCGAAAACCACTTTAACAACTGTGTACGCGGTGGAGATTCCAAAATGAAGTAGGATGGTGGCGACGATCCTATTATGGTATGAACGTGGACCCGACTCTCATGAGTTGGCTTAAGGTGGCTAAAACAGGAGCGATCGATGGGCCAAGTGAGGTAGCTCCTCCGATCGGACACACTTCTTCGATACCATTTTATTACTTTGTGATTGATTTGGTGCGCGCCTTTGATTTGGGAGTGTGACTCGAGATGGGCGGTAGTGGCTGCTACGCGTTACCACCAGCCCGGAAGCGTAATTGGTATATCTACCCTGGCATTGCCTCGTGTGCTTGTCACCTACCATACCGAGTCTTTACTACGAGTTTGTTTTACTCCCATAGCCTATGGAATATTTATGGTAATCTCTCGATCTAGAGATATGCTCATACTGGATGGGCTACTGGGACTGTTATGTGTTGGGGGCTACATGGGTAACCCTTCGACGCTATTTTAAAGTAAGTTTATTTTACTGTAGACATTATTACAATAGCGCAATATTACTACATAGTAAATAGTTCAACGAATCCTTAGAGGATGCACGGTCCTAGGCATCCTTTAAGTTACTTGTAGTTTATTACAGTTCACTTGAGTTGGTTTACACTATATAAGTATATATATATATATATAAATATATATATCCTGACTCGAGTTCTTTGTGTTTTGCTTTACGCTCGGGTCAGCTTGAGTATTCACAGCTTTGGATTCTCTTTCTGGAGCTGGTCTTTGCTGGAGATTCTGCCTATCTATTTATATATCTATTATTGTTTCAGCTGTTCTAGTTTATCTCATGTATTAGTGAATTTCTATGTGTGGATTATTGTCGATTTGAATGATACAAGATAGTGGGCTGTCACATTTGGTATCAGAGCTTTGGTTTTCGGCAAACCATTGCCTGTGGAGCAAAAACTCATTAGAGATAGGGTAGAAATACCCTAGAATGAGTGAAATCAATCTCAGAATCATATCTTTGTGAGAGAACGTATTTTCAAAGTATAAAATGATTTTCAAAATGATTTTAAAAGGATTTTTCAAAGATTATTTTGATATAAATTTTTTCTTGTTTTAAAGGATTTTCAATGTTTTCTAATGTCCTTCCTTTCGTATCTACCTTGTTAGTATTTTCTTTCATTAGGATATTCATCCAAATGAATTTATCTTATCTTGTCTTGTCTTGTCTTAATATGTACCTTATCTTATCTTGTCTTGTCTTGTCTTAATATGTACCTTGTCCTAAATTCATTCTTGATTTTTTAGGATGAATCGAGAAAATGCCAGAGGTAGGGGTCGTGGTATTGCCCCAGCTCCTCAACCCGTTGCTCCTGTTACATTAACTGTTCTCTTTAAGGAATTCACTGAACTTGGTGGAACCCCATTTACCGGTTCAAAGAGCATCATTGAGGCTCAGTAGTGGTTGCGGAGTCTAGAGATGATATTTACTGGTCTCGAGATTACTGATGCCCAGAAGCGTCAGTTAGCAGCTTGACAGTTGCATAAGTCTGCTCTTGATTGGAGGGGGTCTGTTATGGCTAGCACCGTTGAGGCTGATATTACTTGGGAGCAGTTTAGGTACCTTCTCGTGTCTCTTTCAATTTTGTTTTGCTATCTTCTTCGTGCCTTTTCTTAGTTTGTTCTACATCTCATTCCTAGGAGGCTTTTGTGGCAAAAAGGATGCCTGAAGCCGGGAAATCTCAGCTTTATCATGAATTTATGGATCTCAAGCAGGGTAGCATGTCTTTTGCTGAGTATGAGAGGAAGTTCAATGAACTTTCCAAGTTCGGTCCTAGCTTGATTGGTAACCTCTCAAGAAGAATGAGAAGTTTATTGTTGGTGTTCGCCCTAAGTATTATAGTCGTCTCATTTCTCATGTTCATGGCACTTTCACCCAGCTTATGGATATGGCTATCTGTTATGAGAACCCTACTTCTAAGGGTCCTGCTGTTTCTTGTGCTCCTTCATCTCAGTCTTCCTTTGCCAATTCTAGGAAGAGAAAGCCTAATTTTCAGCAGCAGAAGCAGAATTGGCTCAAGAATGCCGGTTTGGGATCTTCATCATCTTCACCTTCTCAGAGGCAGCCTATTGATCTTTCTGCTATCACCCGTTGTAGACGTGATAAGAAGGGACACAATGCCAATAGCTATCCTACCTTATCTGGTATTGCTATTCCTCCACCTGCTCAGTTGGCGAGGCGTGATCTCTGCCATATCTATCTCCAGCCTGGTGATTTTAAGAAGGATTGCCCTACCCAACAGAAGGGTACGCCTTCTGGTATATTTTCTGTATCATCTGCATCTTCTCATGTTCCTCCACCGGCTAATGTTCCTAGTGATGATCAAGGTACTCTTCAGTGCAACCTTTCTTTATTTCTATATCATGTTCGTGTTTATTTGATATTGGAGTTTTCCATAGTTTTATTTCTGTTGGTTTGTGTGATAATTTTGAGTACCTCTTTTCTCCTGAGTTTGCTTCTGTACCTTTATGTGTTTCAAATCTAATTGGGGCTCCGCAAACCATAATAGGATTTGTAAGCATGTGCAACTTTTCTATTCTGATCATTGCTTTAGTAGTGATCTTCACTGACTCCTGTTGTCAGATTCTATCCCGATGTAATTGGTGAAGTCATGCTTTACCTCCTAAGGGGGAAATTGATTTTCGTATTGATCTTATTCCTGGAACTCTAAGAATGGGTTCTATAGATGGTTAGTCATGCATTTTGGTTTGACTAACGCTCCTGCTTATTTTGTTGATTTGACGAATCTTGTTTTCGTGCTGTGCTTAATAAATTTTCTAAGTGCCATTTCTGGAAAGATGAAGTCCGATTCCTTGGACATATAGTTTCTAGTAATGACATTTCTGTTGGTCTAGTCATGATCGCTGTGATCAATGAAAATCTTTCTTTCTTTTTCCATAGTCATTCAATTATTCTTTACTTTTATGTGTTTTCCTGTACCTTGTTCCATTTCGGGGACGAAAAGTTTTGAGTGGGGGAGAGTGTAACAACCCTGTATTTTGTGATTTATTTTATTGTATATTTCATTATGTTAAATTGCATTTCCTGATTTAAAACTTTATTTTATTTATTTAAAATGCATAATTTGTTATTTTAAATATGAATTTTGATCTGTATGTGAATTATAAATCCAAACATGAATAAATAGAATATTTTCTAGAAAAGTGTATTTTTGGTGAAATTGGTCAAACTTTGACTTTTGAATTTAAAATTTAGACATTTGAATTTTTGAATTTTATCTTTTATTCTGAAATTAGATTAAATTTCAATAATACCGCTTTTCATTTCGTTGAAATCTGATTTATATTGAGAAAGTTATGCTTTTTACAATATTGTGTGTAAATTGATTTATTTAACAATATTGTTTATTTTAATTTATATAAATAATATTTTATTTGTCATATCTTATTATAATTTGTATATATATATGTGTAATATGTTATGTTATGTATATATTTTATTTTAAATATTTTAAAGTGATGTTTGAATTTTTCTAAGCTTAGTGTATTTATTTTCAATATTTAAAAACCTAGTCTCTATTTTTAAGCTATTTTCTTAATTTATTTAAATTTATTTAAAATTTATTTATTTATTTTTATTCATACATTATTTTGTTTTTTTATCTTATTTATTTACATTTCTCATGAATTTAAAAATGCAAAAAAATATTAAAATTTGAAGAGTTTTTGGACCTTTGATATCCCTTGTCTTTTCACCTTTCATTTTGGCTTTTCATTCCAATCATTACGTCCATTCATTTGATGACCATATCAACATTCCTTCAGCCGTTCACCCACATTTTCTCACGCACAAAAAATTTCTCAAACTCTAAAAAAACACGGCCTTCATCTGAGCAAAAATTTTGGTAAATATTCATTCTTTTTTTCATTTTTTTCTTTGTTTTGTATTGATTCTTGCAATTGCCTCAACCAATATAGCTCGGCCCTTGCTCCTCCACCACTATAACTACCTCCACCACCACCACAACCGGCTGCCACCCTCTCCAATCCACTGTCTAGCCATGGCAGTGCAACACTTGTTGACAAACTCCACCAAATATTGCATCATCCACTTGATAACTCCATAGTCGGCCACCTATGACACCACCACCTCATACAACCCCTTGGCCGACCTTTGCACCACTTTCTCTCTCCCATACCTGACTCAACTACCTCTGCCACATCAATACCTGACCTCCCCAAGCCTAGTCGTTGCTGTTCATGCCTTGGCCGAAGCTTGTGGTGGCATAGAAATCCATTTGGTTTCCTTGTATTTGTGTGTACATGCATATACTCTTCTACTCCTTCATATTCATGTTATGGCCGACCCTATTGAACCCATACCTAATCCAAATTCACACCATGGCTGTGTATTTTTAACCTATGGGCGAGCATAGGGTTGTTGAATGCAAGTGCAAGAGATTTGGTGATTTGTTGTGCATGTATTTCTGGCTTGTTCAATGCTTAATTTTGGTTGCATATTCATGTTATATATTTTGTTTGTTTGATATGTGAAAAGACAAATAGCTTTGGTTCTCCCTCATTCGAATCGTAATCGTGCTTTCGTGCCTTTCTGGATCTCTATTTTGTGTATTTGGTTTTTATCTCTAGCTTGTAGAGGTGAGTAATTCTCACCAGACAATTTATACTTATATATAACTAGTAAACTTATAGCAATTGAATCTGTAAACCATATCATCATGTTATAACCGTTTATTCTTTGATCATATGATGTTCAACCATGCTTATAAACATGTTATATCATTTGTTACTATTATATAATGCTATTCTGTTTGTTTATATCCGTAGATTAGAATCACTATGGGTTGAAATGACGCATACCTGAATGGACTTTAGAATAGGGAGAAATCGCTATGGGCTGAAATGATAGGCCAGAGCGATTTTGTTCATTTCATTTTACTTGGGACTTCTGGTTTTAAACGATAGAACCCGGGTTTTCTTTGTAAATTACGGATTGAAATGATAAATATCCGTATCACTTTACCTAGGATAGAAAGTGATATACAAACCCGTGGTTAGTACATATTTTTCTAAAAATTTAAAGTATTTTAGAAATGTAAATATTATAATATGTTGATTTAAATTTGATTAAAAATGATTTAATAAAGTATTATTGATTTTCTAAAAATTTATAGGTGAAATAAATTAATGGCAAAGTTAGAAATTTGAAGTATTAGTTATTTTGGAAATTATGAATTTGGTTATAAAAGGAATTTAAATTAAGTAAAAACATATGATAAATAGATTTAAAATTTGAATTTAAAATGACTTTTATAAAGTGTTATTTATTTTTCTATAAATTAAGAAATAGTTAAATAAATGAATGAGAAAAATATAATTTGAATTATAACTTAACTTATAAAATGGAAGTTGTATTTAAAGAGAAGAAGTTAAGTTATATAAATAAAATGGAATTTAATTTAACTTATAAAAATGGTTAATTAAATTTAAAGAATTAGTATATGAAACTGTTATGAAAATGGTATATTGAATTTAATATTTAATTTGTGAAATTTCACTTTATAAAATCATAAATTAAAAGGGTATTTAAATGATCATTTTAAAAGTGAAATATATGATTTTATAAGTCAAAAATGATTTAAAGTAAATTTAATTGTTTATGAAATTATATTGAATCTTTGGAATTTAATTAACTGCAATTTTGAAATGCTATTATTTCTAATGTTAAGGATATTACAGCATTTTCTAAATGCTGTAGTTGATATAGATGAACTAAAATGGCTAGAATTGAACTAAGAGTTATTACAACACTTTGTAAGTGCTATAGTTGCTGAATTTAACTAAAGTTTTATTAGAAACTAAATTAACACTATTACAACATTTTAAATGCTGTCTTTTGTTTAATTGAACTGTTTTAAAACATAACTTTCCGTAGCATTTTCTAAATGCTGCGAAAGTTGAATTTTCATTGTTTTAATATACTTAAGTGAATGAATGAACTTTGGAAAGATTTAATTTTGAGAATTAAGTATTGAATTTTAGATATAATGACTTGATTTTAAAATGGTTCTAAATGGAGTATTTGTTTTGAAAAATAAACTATTTTGGAATGTGATTTGAAATGGTATTTTATATAAAATGAATGTGGTTTTGAACGGATATGATATTTTAAAGGATTTGAGATGATATTGAATTGTTGAAATGATATTTAATTTTTTTGAAATATAAACACCATTTTAAATTATGAACATGGGTTATAATAACGATTGGTTGTCAAAGAGACTGGGATCAGATATGGACATACTCTCTGTTGATACCGAAAACCGCTTTAACAACTGTGCATGTGGTGGAGATTCTAGAACAAAGTAGGATGGTGGCGACGATCCTATTATGGTATGAACGTGGATCCGACTCCCGTGAGTTGGCTTAAGGTGGCTAAAACAGGAGCGATCGACGGGCCAAGTGTGGTAGCTCCTCCGATCGGACACACTTCTTCGATACCATTCCATTATTTGTGATTGATTTGGTGCGTGCCTTTGGTTTGGGAGTGTGGCTCGAGGTGTGGGGTAGTGGCTGCTACGCGTTACCACCAGCCCGGAAGCGTAATTGGTATATCTACCCTGGCATTTCCTCGTGTGCCTTGTCACCTACCATACGGAGAATTTACTACGAGTTTGTTTTTCTCCCGTAGCCCATGGAGTATTTAGGGTAGTCTCTCGATCTAGAAATATACTGATACTGGATGGACTACTGGGACTATTATGTGTTGGGGGCTATATGGGTAACCCTTCGACGCTATTTTAAAGTAAGTTTATTTTACTGTAGACATTATTATAGTAGCGCATATTACTACATAGTAAATAGTTTAATGGATCCTTAGAGGATGGACAGTCCCAGGCAGCATTTAAGCTACTTGTACTTTATTACAGTTCACTTGAGTTGGTTTACATTACATAAGTATATATATATATATGTCCTGACTCGAGTGTTTTGTGTTTTGCTTTACGCTTTGGTCAGTCTGAGTATTCACAGCTTTGGATTCTCTTTCTGGAGCTGGTCATTTCTGGAGATTCTGCCTATCAATTTATATATCTATTACCATTTAGCTATTCTAGTTTATCTCATGTATTAGTGAACTTCTATATATTTGGATTTCTATTATGTTGTTTTCAGACTGATATTATGTATTTGTTTTGAGACTTTGTTATAGTAGCTTCATGAACTACTATGGTATTTTATATTCCACTGCGAGTTATTCTGATTGTTCTGTGTCTGTGATTTTGTGTATTTGATTTCAAATGCTCCAAATTTATCGACAATCTATTATTTTGCATCATTCAAGTCCAACATGTGTGGATTATTATCGATTTGAATGGTATAAGATAGTGGGCTGTCACACTCACATAATAGGAAATTGCATCTTTATAAATTCATATAAATTAAATAAAATCTCACAAAAGAACTTTTTATACGTATTACCATCATACTAAACTTAAAAAAGTAATATTATATCAATTTGACATGATTAAATCTCATAATTATTTAAAAATTCAATTTCATGCTCGTTTTTTACGGAGTACAAAAATGTATCAATGTCAACTCATATAAATTATATAAAAATGCCTAAAAGTTATATTTAGATCTGTAAATTTGATTTTTCATCTTATAAATTTATTTAAATAAATTTATAATCATTATACTATAAAATTTTCATTTGTATTTATCTCATATGGAAAACTCATTAATAAATTTCTTATTTGTTTAGTTCTAAATTTTATTTTAAAATGGAAAAAAAACCAAATAAAATTCCCCAATTTCATCTAAAAATTAATTAAGATAAATTAACCATATTTTTATGCTTAATTTCAGGTAATCTTGATCAGGATTATTACAATTTTTTTTACATACACTTATTTACTTAGGAACTAAAGAAAATGAAATAAAAATATTTTGCCATTTATTGAAATAAACTTTATATGGATGATGTCATGCATGAAGTAAGGGAATTTTTTAGGAAACAATCTTAAATGGAAAGTCTTAAAAGATAAGTAAATGATAAAGGAGAAGTGATACTTGTAATTTATGTCATAAGGATTGTGAGGGGTTTTTGGTCTTTTCGAATCATATTCCTAAGCCAATATAAGGAGGGGTGTGCCCTTAGGAAATAATCACAAATAATGTAATGATCCCGTTTTTAAGTCAAATTTACATTAGAAATTTAATATAAAATTTTGGATTAAATCGTGAATTAATTTGAAAATTTTCAAATTAAATAAGATATGTGCTTGTTTATTTATATAAATAGATTGTAATTTGAAATTTGAATTTGAAATTTTCCAAAATAAATAGAATTTAAATTGGAAAATCCAAAAATAAATATTTTTAAAAATGTATTAGATTTGAAAATACTATATTTTAATTAATCAAATTTGTTTTCTAATTATAACATATATATATATATATATATATATATATATATATATATATATATATTGGATGTTTTAAATTTAATATAATAAATTTTCAAAATCTATTTGAAGGTTAATTTCTATTTTTAAAAAAAACTAAAACAATTTTGTTTTCTAATTTTAATATAGATATAAATATGTATATGCATTATGGATTGGAAGTTATATTTAATATAATAATGTTTCAAGAACTATTTAAGGGTTAAATGCTAATATAACATATATATATTTATTTATTCATGTAATTAGTTTTAATATCATTTCTTTAAGGTTTAATAAATATTTATAAAAAGAAATGCATAAAGGTAAATTGTAAATATAATATATAAAATTTTATAAAAATATATTCAAAACACATAAATACATGCGTAAGCATTATAAACAAAGAGATCTACAAATGTAACCATTTAATAACATGAAGATACAAGTGTAAAACATGAAAACATGAAAATAACAAGTGTCATGCTTGGTTTTATTTTTATTTTTCTTTTTGAAATTAATGAATAAAAGGAAAAATAAGCTATATATACACATATCAATACTTCTTTCTCATTTTGTTCAAAACTAAATGAAGTCTAAAGAAAAACAAAACCAAGAAAAAAAAAAGAAAAAAAATCAAAAATAAAATAAATCAAAACAGCCGTTTACAAATCTCCAACCTGAAGCTAGCTGAGATCCAGATTTAACTCAGTAATTCAAAGATCAAGTTCAAAACAAAATTGAAAACCTAGAAACTAATTCAACTCAGACCTGAAAGCAATCAACCTGATTCAAAAGAAAATTTAAAAAAATTCAAGATCAAGCAATGATGCGAAGATTCAACATCAGAAAGCTATAGATCAGATCATCTCAAATGCAAAGCCAATATAAATCAAGTTACAAATTTAAAATCAAAATAACAGTTGCAATAGGCTTTGTTCTCTGTCTTCCCATCCAAGTGAGCAAACCCCTTGAACCTGTTATATATCTTGGTGTTTGGATTTGTTCTTGAAGTTTTGAAGTAAATTTGCTTGTATGATTGTGTAAAAATGCCTGCATGTTGTATCTATATGTAGTTTGTGTGTGCGCATGTCTATACATGCCTCTATTTATAGTTTACAAGCATATGTTAAGTTCAAAACTCAAAATCTCACTCCTCAATCTCTTTTGGGATTTGATTTCTAAATGGAATGTGTTAGTATCAACCAGAATTCATTTTTCAAAATAAATTTAAGTGTTTATATTAAAATATTATTTCAAACATAATATAGTTATAGAGAAAATCAAATACAAGTTAAAATTTGAATATCTGGAAATCATGTTTGGGTATTACCATCAGATTCACATTACAAATTCATTATTTTTGATAACCATTTTATGATTTTAAAGTTAGTATATGTCGTGAATTCATGAGTTGACCATATTTGGTATTATCGTTGCTCACCGACGATTGGCAAGGTGATATTGGTCGTGATTGATGCCGAGGGTAGTTTGGAAGATATAAATCGTCGGAAAAATAGTGGGAAGTTTTTTTGGTGGTCATGGCGACCGATCGACGACAATGTAGAGTTTTACACTTAGTTTTGGTTGAGGTGGTTCCTGTGACAATTTCGTCAACGTTGAAGCACCAGAAGTGTTCAGACCGGGGGGTTCGATGCGTAGGGTAGCGGCGAGGCTATGGTCCAACTTTCAGACCTTCTGGTGGTCAGAGCTAGATACATAAGGCGTTTTCAGATGATCAGTTTTGGGTTCCAGTTTGTTCAACATAGTTGATTTCGATTTCGTAGATGATTTGAGGATCTGGGTATTCGTGGTGAGGTAGGCAAGGTTCAGTGACTTGGTGGTGGTCGGCGACTTGGTCAGAGGTGACCAAAACGGGCGTACACGTGCACATGTGTACGTTATGTATTTGAATGTTTCTGTGATAATCAGTGAGACGGATTTCTCGGGTTGGGATTGTAGCGACCCGACTTTCTAACACCTGAAAGACGCGTCACTATTTAAGAAAGAAAGGGACAGAAGAAGAAAAGATAAGAAAGAAGAAACTCAACAACATCAGACACTCACAGCGGAACGAATGAAATATAATATATCACATAAAATATTACATAGTATCATATTACATCAGAGTACATAACTTATACAACACATATTAGACAGTTATAAACATCTGTCTAACTACACAACTCAAGTACACAAGATACAGATACAACACAAACACAGCGGAACCATAATATATCTACACGTGGAAGCCCCCTGCTCCATATCTCCTCTAGAATTCGTCAAGAAAACTTGAATCCCTCGACTACTCATACATAATATGAGTACCCAAGAGTTTAATAAAACAGAAAATAAACATTCGGGTCAGATAGGGGTCTGGA
Source organism: Allium cepa (assembly GCA_030765085.1). Classification (NCBI taxonomy): domain Eukaryota; kingdom Viridiplantae; phylum Streptophyta; class Magnoliopsida; order Asparagales; family Amaryllidaceae; genus Allium; species Allium cepa. The sequence continues at coordinate 462,990,454 of CM060931.1, read as the reverse complement.
GTGAGTAAACGGGTTAAAATTGATTAACTTTAGAAAAACCTTTGAAAGAAAAAGGTATCACGTAAAACTTCCCACACATAAACATGGAAAAGTTTTTACCTTACGCTAACCAAAACATTTGATAGGAAATCCAGTGATATTATAATAGTGTCTAGGATTCTCAAGTAAATAAGAAATAGCCGAAATTGTTGCATTATTAAATTCCAGCTACTAGCCATAAAAGTGGGTAATACAAACAAAACCGTAGGGTCTCATAGTAAGAATGGGTTTCCTTCAATGGCAGGGCTACCAGAGTACCGCACGTCACAGTACATGGCCTAGATCACTGTACCGAGGATTACTCTCAATCCCCTGCATCACAGGCCGGGGCCATTCCATACTGGACAGACTTGAATAAGATCACCACGTGGTTGGCGCGACCAACCACCCACTAAGCTGAAATAAAAGGGACATCTAGACAGGAATGACCTCACCCCAAAATGGTTGCTACCTACCTAGCCTTGCTACACCTCCCCTGTTTTAGCCATTCCCGGTTGATGAGGCTTGAGGCTGCGATTACCTTTATAGAACGCATCTATCTTAGAATGCTCATCGTCCACCTGATTATGTTTTAAAAGCATTCAATCCATAGAAGTTTATTCCGAGTTCGAACAAAACCAAAGGCACTATCTCGTTGCACTCATTTTGGAATCACCCTCAGAGTCAACGACCATAGCCTTTGCACTCTAAATCACCATCTCGAACCTGTAAGTACTATCTCCATCAAACTCATCACGGAATCACCCCCAGAGTTATACTGACGAATAGTTCTTACACTTCGAGTCTTCACTAAGCTCCACTTGGATTCACGACCTAACGTTTAATTTGGATCGATGTGGTTTTCAGATATCCAAATATGGAAACCCGATCCCGGTCTCACCGAATCCAAATGCCATTTTAATGTCCAAGTTGTTTAAGGGTTTAAACTGTTAAACTTATATTCAGGATGATATAAATAGATAGATGAATCACATTATCACAATAGATAATTCATATCAAACAATCATCTCACAAAGCAGCATAACATACATCAGAGATGTCATACCCAAATCATCCAACATCATTCAACATCCAATATCAGTCAATCAATTTTAACCAATCATCCAAAAGCAGAATTGATTAACTCTTAATCAATTGGATTACCTAAATCCTTCTTCATTAATTTATTCCAAATAAATAAATTAATCATCTCTTAAAGATCTTCCTTAGTAAATCTTCCTTGATTAATCATCCTTTAATTACATTCAAGCAATTATCCTTAACCATATACAGTAATTAACCTTTAATTACTATCATTAATTACATTAATTAATGATTCTTCATTTCCTTCCATTAATTAATCAACTATGATTAATTACATTAAACCTCAATTAATCACAATTAATTAATCACACTTAAATTAATCACTTTTATTAATCAACCTTGATTAATTCATTAATTGTATTAACTAATGATCCTTATTAATTAATCATTCCTTTAATAAATTAAATAATTAACTTGTAATTAATCATCTCATTAATTAGTCTTAATTAATCATAAACAGTAATTAATAATTTGTAATTACTTATCTTAATTAACATCTTAATTAATTATATTAACCCTTTGATTTATTAATCTAATTAATTAATCTTTAATTACTTCATTAAGTGATTATTAATCAATTAAATTAATTAATAAATCCTTAATTAATTACTTTATTAATTAATTACATTTTAATTGATTACCCTTAGTAATTAATCTTAAATTAATCTCATTCATTAATTAATTAATCACATTAATTAATAAACTAAATAATTAACTCTTAATTACTTACATAAGTATTTATCTCCTAATTACTTCCATTAGATGATCACTCTCTTAATTAATTACTTAATGAGTAATTAATTCCATCATTAAATAATCCTTAATTCTTTAATTAATTAATTACTCTTTAATTAATTAACTTCAAAACAGTTATATTAATCAATTCCTTAAAATAATAACACCGAGTGATTAACCCTTAATCACTTTACTCAATTACTTTCATAAGTAATTTCTCTTTTCTTAATTACATTAAGAAATTAACCATTAATTACTTCATTAAGTGATTACACTTAATTAATTCATAATTAAGTGATTATTTAAAGTTAAATAAACAATTAACTAATCATTTAAAATTAATTAACTTCTTATATTTAAAAATCCTTAATTAATTAAGAAAACATAAATCTTAATTAATCATTTACTTATTAACAAATCATATTTATTAAGTATTCTTAAGTTCATAACAATAATAAATTAATCATAATTATCTTCATAAATAAATTATTTGAATAAATTAAATCTTATTAACTTAATGACAAATTATTAAACTTGGTTTACAAAATCTAATAATAGCCTTACTTGAAGATAAAGCATTTAGAAATCAATTTCAAATTTAAAACACTTTAATCATCTAATTTAAACTTAGTTTTTAAATCATTACTTTAAAATTTAACTTAAAACTTTAATTTAATACTTTAAATTAAAAACCCTTCTTTTTAAATTAGAAATCTAAATTTAATTAAGATAATTACTTACAAAAGAAATCATCTTAAAACATTTTAAATTTGAAAATGAATTCAATTAACACTTTTAAAAGTTTGATTTACTTTTACATCAAAGAACAAGTTTAACTTTTATAAATTTGTTTCCTTTATAAACTTGTTTTATAATTTAAAGCCTAATTTCATTTATCCAACATCAAGTTAAATTTGCCACTTAATATCATTACAGCACTAACAGAAAAACACCACACAAAAACTCGAGTTTGAACCCCAAATTATACGAGCCTGCCCCGAAGCAAAACCCAGATCCATCTACTTCGAGTCGATCTCCATGAAAACGCGAGCTCCCCTTCGAGTTACCCTCGTCTTCCCCAACTCACAAATTTCCAATGCACACAACATACACACATGCACGTGCCCCAACGCCTCCGGCCACTGTAGGCCATCGCAACCATCGCCGACGATCACACGATCGCACGCGAGCAGAAAAACAAACCCAGATCGAACAAACCTCATTCGAATAAATTTTTTGATCATCTGCTCGAAAAACTACAGAAACTTCGACCACACAACCCATTCGCCACTGACAATCCCAACGCCGTTGAACTTCGCCGACCTTACCATCGAACACCTCGTCCACGAGCTTCATCTTCCCCAAATGCGAACACCTCCGGTCCGTTTTTCATGACGCAAAAACTTCGACAACCTATCCGAACCACAAACAAGCATAAACCCTAGATTGATCGAATCAGATCACCATGGCCACTGGAAAAATTCGAAAGCATTTTTCCCATCATCCACAACACAAAAGCAAGCTTCGATTAAGATTTCAATTTCAAATATCGAGTTGATCTTCGGCAATTCGTCAAATTGTCGAAATCATTCATTTCCAAATTCCCAACAGATTATTAAATTAAAAATTATGAATTGCATGTTAAAAATCATTATTTTTAACTACAAATCCATTTATATAATGCAAAGCAGAAATTAAAAATGTTGATTTTTGACATGAATCAAGATTTCACTGTATTTCTAAATTTTAAACTTATTTACTAAAGTAAAAATCCTGAAATGATTTTAAACACAATCGTCATCCATTAACACACAACTTCCATTTAATCATCAGAGCCAAATAATGATGTTATTGGAAGATTTAAATTTTTAAAAAAATTGATCCTGTTGTGGAAAGAAACAGATAACAGAGTCTATATTTATACACAGACCAACTACACATATATATATGCAAATCTATCAATCCAATAATATAAATACTGAAGAATTTTCATGCAACATCAAGATTAATTCACTGATCATCACATGCATTTAAGTTAAAACAAGATTAACTATTTTTAGAAAAAAAATTACTCACCATTTTTATAAGCAGAGCATGTTTGATTCTTCCAGGCTTTGAAATCTTTAATCTGGAAAAATGTTTTGCTGATGAAACCTTTGCATGCCTTCAATTGATTTTTTTAAAGGTTGAAACTTGCAGTTGTTCTTCCCTTTTAAGATGCAGGTTGAAGTTGCAGGTTTGCAGATTGCAAATTTAATTTCAGATTTGATCTTCATTTGCTTTTAGTTTTCAATTCCAGGTTTTGAAAAATTTTCTGGTTTGAGTTAAGAAAAGAAAACAAAGAAATGAAAGTGTTATATAAAAACTAGTTTTTCTTCTTTAAACATTTATTTAAAAACTAAAATAAATATGTTGCCACTTGTCGATAAATTGACCAAATGTCTCTAGCATATTTTAAAAAGTTTACAAGTGTTAACGATATTTTATTTTTGTTTTACAAGTATGCAATTTCCTTTAATTAAATCATTTTAAGTTATATATGCATTTATGAAATATTTTTATGCATATGAAATGATTTTATGTTAATAAATTTTGAATTTTAAATAAATATACAAGTATGAAATCTTTGTAAACATTTATTTTATAAATAGCTTACTTTTAAAAATCAAAGAAATGTATTATATATTTTCTTTTAAATTGTGAAGTATGTATTTGTATTTATATTTATATAAAATATGAATTTAGTAAATTTATTTATTTACATTTACAAATTATTCTAATTTAAGAGATTATTTTTAAAAGAAAGTTTATGTATAACTTTATACATATATATTTATAACCATTTTAAATTTAAATATTTTTAAAGAAAAAAAAATAGAACTTTGATTAAATCACTTATAAACTATCACACTTAAAAATAAATAAATTATTTATAATTTGAAAATAATTGAATTAATCCTAAATTAACCTTTGAAAAATATTAATTTTAAAACAAAGCTTTAAATTACAATTCATACATACATAAATTATTAATAGATTAAATTTCAAAACAACTCCAAATTATAACATATACATACATATATATTACAATTTGAAAATTCATCTTTTATTTAAAACAAAAGATTTTCCTATTCACAATATATATCAAATATATATATTATAAATAGAATAAAATTTTATTAGCTTTGAAAAATAATTCTTATCAATTTTAAATTGTTAGAAAGATATTGATCAATATTGCCAAATTAAATACTTATTAACCTTAAAAAGATTAAATTTTACCATTTTAAATTAAAATTATAAATAAAAATTATCAAATCAATTTAATTATTAATTCAGATTATTAAATTGATATTGCCTAAAATTCCGGGTCGTCACATTCCTCCCCCTTAAAAGAATTTCGTCCTCGAAATTTAAAAGCAAAGATAATTTAATAACACAGTAAAGATTTTAATTTTCAATCAGCAAAGCATACATATCAACCGGTTACTAACAACCATAGCAATAAATTAAACAAACAAACCTAACAAATTATCCTGACACAAATCAGGATAGATCTTCTAATATTATCTAGGGTTTCTCAAGTATAAATCACTGGGAGACTCGCTCTACAGAAGCTAAACTAACTACACCACCAAAATCCAGAGCTCCTCTCACCTCTAGATCCATCAATCTGAACAGAACATCAGACTATACCCAAGTCTAGCACAACTTCCAAATCCAACTGGACTGCAGATTCTGCAACCAACAATGAATCATACACGTACTCCCTCAGAGATACGTGAAATACAATGAATTCCAGCTATCCAAACTGGCAATTCAAACTTATAGACAAAAGAACTTATCCTATCAAAATACAGATAAGAAATCCCAAATGCCTCAGAACTAGCCATCCAAACTTACCCAATTACTGCTCTCTTAATCAGAGAAATCTTAACAACAATGAAGTCTTCGACTTCGAATTCCAAATTCCTTACCACATATCTGCATAACTCAAAAGACAATCCTGGGCTGCCAATCTTCTTCCTGATCAGCTCAACCTATGTTGATGCTTCTAGAAACAACTAGACCAAAGCAAACCAGTTTCTGGATCCTATTCAAAGAAAAGTCTTCCAAGATCCGTCGAAATCCAGAATACAAGCTCTACCACTCAAGCAATAGCAAACTGAACTTACTTCCTTCCTTGCATAGCTGCTGCCTCGCTTCCGCTACACAACTCTGATTTTGAAATAGATGAGAATACTATTGATGAACACGAATACAAACTTATCCAATATATCCGGGAAACTTTGCTCATCAAATCCATAAAATCTTAGTCACCCATCTGACTCGGTCACACCACCTTACAACAAAATCTAACTCAAAAACTAGATCTGACTAATCCAAACTCTAAAAATTTCTAAGCTGCTACACCAACTCTACTACTAGGCTAACCACCCAAAATCGCTTCTGGAACCCAATCAATATGGAACTCAACTGCAGATGCAGACAAACTTCTGATTACTTCAGTAGCTCCTACTTCCATATGAGAACCCTCAGCCTCAAACAAAAGATTGCCCAAGAAAAAATTCCCAAACTAATCGCAAGTCACTTTTGCGATCCTACCTAATTCGGATTCCTAAGAAACTTCCCTCTCTTTACCAATTAGAACAGCCTTAAGCTTCTCCAAACAAGGTTAACCCTTCAAGAAAACTTCACCATCTGCCCGGACTACTGAAAAAGAACCACAAAAATTCCTGAACCATTGGAGAAACGACCACACTGCTGCTTCCAAACTCTACCTCGATGATACTGCAAAGCTAAAAGACCTTCTTGCCATTACACCGAACACTTCGAGCTGAAACTGCTACCACGGCTAACTAAAGACTTCTAATCCAAAGGCTCCTCGAAAACCAAAACTATAAATAAACCACACAACGGACCTTCGAGATGGCAGACATCCTCTCAAGAAATTCAGGCACCAAACAAAGCATCAACATCTCGCTCTCCTTAAGGAATGAAAAATGAGACCATGCCAAAGCGAAACAACTTATAGACCTTAGTCTCATATTCCAAAACAGCCAACCTCCTTGTTAAAGATCTAGATAACTTCTACACAGACGAATCTTCCCTGCGACAGGTAAAGACTGCTCCTCAACACTTCTAAAACTGCTTCAAGAGAAAACATCTTCTAAAAATATCCATGGATACTGCATCTCACCACTCAATTATCAAGATACCATCACTAGCTTCTGCACTTTTGATAGATCCAAACTTACACTTCGAAGATAAACTCCGAATCTTTTAAAAATATTCCCTTCGGAGATCAGAGAAATCCTTACTCCAAGCTACAAATCTCACTCGAGATAGTATTAGGTCTATAGTCTTGGCAAATATACTTCCAACCTCAAACATATGGACATCTTCCATTAATGGCAGTCGTGTTACACACACACCACTGCTCCATCTACCTTTAAAACTTATGTTGAAAAATTCGAACAGATAACCAAATAGATCAGGTGTGTGTGTGTGTAGTTATACATAAAAATTACAAGTACGCTCTCTCAAGAAAGATACCACTCCAGAGCCTAGGTATTCACTCAACCTAATGCTCTGATACCAACTGTAGCGACCCGACTTTCTAACACCATATAGACGCGTCACTATTCAAGAAAGAAAGGGATAGAAGAGGAAAAGATAAGAAAGAAGAAACTCAATAACATCAGATACTCATAGCGGAACGAATGAAATATAATATATCACATAAAATATTACATAGCATCATATTACATCAGAGTACACAACTTATACAACACATATTAGACAATTATAAACATCTGTCTAACTATACTACTCAGGTACACAAGATGCAGATACAACACAAACACAGCGGAACCATAATATATCTACACGTGGAAGCCTCCCGCTCCATATCTCCTCTAGAATTCGTCAAGCAAACCTGAATCTCTCAACTACTCATACGTAATATGAGTACCCAATATTTTAATAAAACAGAAAATAAACATCCGGGTCAGACAGGGGTCTCGTTTGAGTAAACGGGTTGAAATTGATTAACTTTAGAAAAACCTTTGAAAGAAAAAGGTATCACGTAAGACTTCCCACACATAAACATGGAAAAGTTTTTACCTTACGCTAACCAAAACATTTGATGGGAAATCCAGCGATATTATAATAGTGTCTAGGGTTTTCAAGTAAATAAGAAATAGACGAAATTGTTACATTATTAAATTCCAGCTACTAGCCACAAAAGTGGGTAATACAAACAAAATCGTAGGGTCTCGTAGGAAGAATGGGTTTCCATCAATGGCAAGGCTACCGGGGTACCGTCCGTCACAGTACGTGGCCTAGATCACTGTACCGAGGATTACTCCTAATCCCCTGCATCACAAAGCTGGGACCATTCCTTACTGAATAGTCTCGAGCAAGATCACCCTGTGGTTGGCGCGACCAACCACCCACTAAGCCGAAATAAAAGGGACAACTAGACAGGAATGACCTTACCCTGAAATGGGTGCTACCCACCTAGCCTTGATGCACCTCCCTTGTTTTAGCCATCCCGGTTGATGAGGCTTGAGGCTGCGATTATCTTTATAGAACACATCTATCTTAGAATGCTCATCGTCCACTTGATGATGTTCTGAAAGCATTCAATCCATACAAGTTCGTTCTGGGTTCGAACGAAACCGAAGGCACGATCTCATTGCACTCAATTTGGAATCACCCATAGAGCCAACGACCATAGCCCTTGCTATGATGCCCCACCTCTATACCCACACTAGCCAAGAACACTACAGAGTAATGCTGTCGACTAGCACGGAGAATAAGGCTGTTGAGGAGCGACCATCCGTGTAATTGCTTTGTGCGAGCATCGATATGTCAGATAGTATAGCATGCAAATCTTTTCAAGTGGAAATCCGACATGCCGACCCAAACTCAAAGCTACTACACAGTGACTATGATGTCTTCGGAAACAAATAAAGAAATAAACATAACACAAATCAGTCACAGATAATTCATATCACAAAGGCGGAAATAGATATGAATATAACACATGAAAGTGTACATCAGAGTAGTGGTCAAACAAGATCCACAATATCAAAAAGAATAGATACAAGTGCTAGATAAAAGAATAAGTATACATCATAGAGTCTGTATCTCAAATGTATACAACAAAAACTACTAATCTAAGTAGTTAGCCAAAAGTCAAATGATAGTCCGATAAGGAGTCAAGCAGAAGCACCTGTAAAATCTCAGTCTGACCCGAGTATTATTTAAGAAGAAAATAATAAACGGATCAGTCTAGCTATAAATATCAGATGAAGTGATATATAATAAGAGATATGACATAAACATATAATAATCACAATGCAAAGCTGTGATATATAAGTAATTGAAAAATCAACAAGAGATTAATCAATATCACAAAGATCTACTCAAGATAAAAAGGAATGTCATACTCCTAATTTCATTCACCAAGCCACAATAAATGACATATATATCCATGCCAATCGTAAAAGTTGGTGAAACATAAATTCCAGGAATCAACACACGAAATCCAGAAATCACAATAAAAAGGATGGCCAATCCCACAAACTGGACATCGACACACCTAGAAAGACACGCCCCATGTACAGTCGAACATCGACACACCTAGAAAGATATGCCCCATGCTCTAGCATCGACGCACCTAGAAAGATACGCCCCATGCATAAAAAACATCGATGCACCTAGAATGATACACCCCATGCATAAATAAACATCGATGCACCTAGAAAGATACACCCCATGTAATGTCTAACACCGATGCACCTAAAAAGATACACCCCATGCTAAGTCGAACAACGACGCACCTAGAAAGATACGCCCCATGCTCTAGCATCGACGCACCTAGAAAGATACGCCCCATGCATAAAAAAACATCGATGCACCTAGAAAGATACACCTCATGCATAAATAAACATCGATGCACCTAGAAAGATACACCCCATGTAATGTCTAACACCGATGCACCTAGAAAGATACACCCCATGCTAAGTCGAACATCGAAGCACCTAGAAAGATACGCCCCATGCATAGACGAACATCGACGCACCTAGAAAGATACGCCCCATGTCCCGACTTATTGAGCCGATTGCTCCACGAAGTAAATAAACATCGATGCACCTAGAAAGGTACACCCCATGCATAAATAAACATTGACGCACCTAAAAAGGTACGACCCATGTGAGAAATGAGACGAAACTCAATAAAAATGAGGAACAGTCCTCCACATAGACAAAGAGACATCGCACATTGCTAGTCTAAACCACAAAGATGATCGTCATGATCAACGAGAAGTGTCAATTACAATAAGCTAGTAAATATATGAGCTTAGCTTCATGTCCCATAACCACTAGCTTAACTTAAATATTTACGAACAAATTGTAAATCTCCACTAGTAAAATGTCACAAGTGGTTCAATCGAAAAAGTCCAAAAATTAACCAACGAAGTAAACGCAAGCGTTTCATACCACTTGTTTTACTAAGTCGTTTAATTAGATTTCTCATACGAGTGAGGTAAAGGTTTGTATATACTAATAGATTGGAAATCGGTTTGAGAAAACGAGCTTTGTAATAAAATAGTGTTGAAATCATTTGAAGAAAGAGTTTTGATATTTACTACTAGTATAGGAAACCTTTATATTTTTAAAGTGACAAATCACAAAGAAGATTGTAGAAACAATCGGGCATAAAAATTCACATTCGAAGACGTGAATAAAATCCAAAGAAATCGATATAAAATCCATCAAAGTGGATATATCTAAAATTCCCAAAGAAAAGGTCATCAAAGTCGATAATAAATGACAACAACAAAAGGGAGACAATTCGAATCGATTAAAGATGGATATTCAAACGAATTAGCAATATAGGCTAATCTGGCAAATAGTAGCAGGTCGGTCGACCGGACACCCTGAGTCGGTCGACCGAACCATAGGTTGAAAACTTCTCGGGCATCAGGTCGGTCGACCGAACCAGGGGGGTCGGTCGGCCGAACCAGAAACAGAGGCACTTATACTAGCAGGTCGGTCGACCGGACCAGGGGGGTCGGTCGACCGAACCTGTTTCCAGCCTCTTCCCTGCCTATTACAAATGAGGTTCAATCTTGACCAAATTGCATTCTCTCGAGCAACGGCGCTAAGGGATTATGCCAATCGACTACCCGGCCCTATAAGCTCCTCGATGCATCACCAAAAACATGTTCAAACATCCAAGTTAGGATTTTTAACGAATTGAACTCAAAACACTAAAAATTGGAATATTCACAAAAGCAATCAAAAATCAAAATCAAATGCACATGAATAAGTGTTAGGAATTCATACCTAACAATAGAAGAGAATTATAAGCATAGATGTGAGATTAAAAATCTCACCTTTGAACCTAAATCAATGAAGAAGATGCTATGAAGCAATGGCAAGAACAAGCACTCTTTAATTCCAACTCAATAAGCTTGAATCTAAGCTTAAAGGAAGAACATTCCCTAAGTTAGGTTTAGGAAATTTCTGAAATTCAAAGAGCGAATGAGTTAGGGAAGATGAAGAGAAGCGTACCAATGGGTTCTCTAGAGTTTGGAGCTAGAAGATGGATTTGCAAAGAAAACTAGGGTTTGGGAATTTCCTAATTCTTCTTCTCTTCCACCATTGTTGAAAGCTTGAAGAGTTAGGAATTAGAAATGAAGTAATGAAGAGTTGGAAAGGGTTGGGACTGAATACATAAGTGGGCTCAGCCCAAACCAAAACCCTAAGTGAAAAGTAGCAAAATTCAACTTTCTCCAAACATATCGAAGCTTATACTCAAAAAGGTCGCAAACGGCATTTTGAACTCAATGGGGGTGGTCTCGAGTCCCAATTCGACTGTTTGCAAAAAGTAGCTTTTCGGACCAAAATCCGACGAACGGTGAAATATTTAAATAAAATATTTAAATATATAATCGATAAATATGCGGGTTGTTACAGACTCCCCTCCTTAAAGAAATTGTGTCCTCGCAATAATTAAGAAGGAAATATAAGAAGTAACAACCATAGAAGCATATTAACACAAAAGAAAATTTGAATCAAGAAGTTCACCATAAAGAGCACGAAGGAGTAAATCCGAAAGTTTTCGTTCGATGAATTCTCAAGATTTCACATGAGAAATCCTTAGGATTTGAGAACCATTGAACTTCTATGAAAAAGAATATCTTTATATCGAAGGCGCTCAACCTCCGAAGCAATGATGCGAATAGAATGTTGCTCAAAAGTCAAATTCGGTGGAACTTCAATCCCCTCAATAACACCGGGCTCAAGAATAAAAACCGGAAACATAAAAGCATTTCCATAGTTAAAAGACGTGGAAAACGTCAAGAATAACAGAAAATTGAGCCAGTGCAACGGCGTAGTACAAAAACGGTACTCCCGAGGAACTAGAATCTCAAATAATTTGGGACATCAGCGTAGTACAAAAACGGTACGCCCAATGAACCAAAGCAAAGACATTGATGTAGTACAAACGGTACATCCAATGAATCGAATAGCAAAAACATTGATGTAGTACAAACGGTACATCCAATGAATCGAATAGTAAAAACATTGATGTAGTACAAACGGTACATCCAATGAATCAAAGACGCTGATGTAGTACAAACGGTACATCCAATGAATCAAAAGCAAAGACATTGATGTAGTACAAACGGTACATCCAATGAATCAAAAGCAAAGACATTGATGTAGTACAAACGGTACATCTAATGTATCAAACAGCAAAGTCATTAATGTAGTACAACGGTACATCCAATGAACCGAACACAATAAATGGACATCGGACGCTAGTCCATAAAAGAAATGAGATGAAACTCAATAAAACGAAGTATACCAAAACGTCCGATGAACTTGATGAAAAGATAATTCCATTCAGACATCATCAAAGAATCAACCACTTGTTGCTTACGACAAAGCGCATTGGCAACACGATTTCCCTTCTCGGGGATAAAAGAATATCAAGATCATAAGATGCTAGGAATTCGAGTCAACATGAAGTTCCTTATGAGAAAATAAATATTCCAAGGATTTATGATCGAGATGGAGAACAAATTCCTCCCCTAAAAATGATGATGCAAAACTCTAAGAGTAGGAACAATAACCGCGAGAACTAGATCATAAGTGGTATATCTAGTCTCGATAGGCTATAATGATTTAGAAGCACAAGTGATAGCACGTTCTCCTTTGCAAGAGAACGGCATACAAACCAATATGACTAGTATCGGTACAAATAGCAAAGTCTTGGTTCCCCTTCAGGAATCACAAGAACAAGAGTATTGAAAGGAAGAGTTCTTTTAAATAATCTTCTTTCCCGAAAAGCTAAAACTTTCAAAATTACAATTAACTTATGTAATCATCTTTTTAGAAAATTTTACTGTGTTTGATTGTCTCATCAAAGCGTTTAGGAAATTCCTATCGATAACGTTGATCAAGCGCATCGGCCAAAATTCTTAAAGCACTCAACGGGCAATACAATCACAAAAATCATCTTTTATAGGATAAATAAATCTCTTAAAAAGTTTTAAGAATATTCTTTGTTCGTTTCAAGAAAAAAATCCAGTTTTACTTATAAATAAATCTTATGAAAAAGATTTGCAAAATTTTAAATTACTATTTTCATCCAAAATCAGTAAATACAAGAATAGTCTCATCGAAATATTCATAGAATATTCGATTTATAAAATGGATGAAATAAGCTGGACAAATTGAATGACATAATAAGTCATTCATAAGAATCATAACGAGTGCGGAATGCGGTAAGTGGACTGCTAACTTCCGCAACTCGTAGCAAATGAAAACCGGTGGTAAAGTCAAACTGAAAAGACTTTAACATCACACAAATGATTTCTTAGGTGTTAATCCTAAGATAAACTCAAAAATACCAGAAAATTTCTCAAACTACATGAATGAGAGAAATAACACTTTCCTTATAAGTGGGCTTAAGGAATAAAATGATGCCATCAAGTTGGAATCAAAATCATAAAGGAAAAATAGAAATCTGCTTAACAGATTGAAAATGTCGAAGATGAGTAGTCCACTCGAAAAATAGGATATGGGCTTCACAATGATTAAGCCGATCCTTTCAAAAAATCAATTCCGAAGCCTAAGTAAAAATATGGGCTCGGAAAGAAAAGTCTCATAAAATAATTTCGACATAAAAAAAAACAAATTGAGTGTTGCGGATCTACCATCCGGATTCACAATACTTAAAGAAGTCATCAAGCCCAAAAATATATTTAAAGAAAAAGAATCAACAAGTTCTTTTGATATAAAATAGTGAGATGGAACCCATATCAAAAAGGACTCAACTAAGAAGACCACGAAATAAAACAATGCCATCAAGGATTGAGTGAAAAATACCTTGACCACGAGAAGTGTTACTAGGAGCTCGCACAATATTCAGCTCTCCCTCTCTCCTGCTTTGAAGAATGGGACATGTAGATATAAGATGACCCGAACTTTTGCAATAATGGCAAAAGAGAGTTTTCGGGCACTCCTTTGCATAGTGGTCCGTGGAACCACAATTGTAGCATCGTCCCCGACTAGAGATAGGAGACTTTGCTACCGGAGTTTGTTGCTTCCCTTTCTTGATGGGATTGGGGCCTTCGAATTTAATAGGCCTCTTCATGTTGTTGTTGAAGTTCTGTTTGGCACGCACAACTTCAATATCGCTTTCTCTATCGGCCTCTTCAAGACGAAGAGCGATATCAATAAGCTGATCAAATGAAACCTCAAGTTTCAGGAGTAATGGCTTCTTAAGATTCTTATTCAAGCCATAGACAAATCTTTGATTTTTCTTCATCGGGCTATTAATATACTCAACCCCGTATTTAGAAAGAGACTCGAAAGAGGTGACATAATCCATCACAGAAGATTCACCTTGAACAAGGTCAATAAAACGCCGGGCTAAAGTTACTTTTTCGGCCTCCGGCACAAATTTCAATTCGAACCTTTCTCGGAATTGCTCCCAAGTGAGATCCGCTTCAATGATTTCAGAAATTAAAAGCTCATACCAATCTAATGCTCTTTCTTGGAGCATGCTAGAAGCCACTTGGACTCGATGTAGATCAATAAGATTCATGCGAGAAAAGATGCGATCGCATGATTTGAGCCAAGCTTGAATTTCTATAACACTCTCGGATCCCCTGAATGGCCTTCCACCCAAATCGGTATAGTCTCTGCACAAGCGTGCAAAACCGGATCTAGGATGAGTAGGCTCTGGATTGGGTCCGGCAGCTTGAGCGTTCTTAACAAGATCTAAAAGCTGCTGGGCAGACATAAAAACTCCATCTTGGGGAGTAGCACTAGGTTGACCGGCGCTGGGACGGCCAGGTCTAACCATTTCTCTTCTTTAAGAAAGAAAGAAATAAGAGGAAAAAGTTATTCTCAAAATAAATTTCAATCAAACTTGATTGATAAAACAAGGAATCATAAAGAAATTAGGATGAATCGGTACGAGGACACGAATTAAATCCTAAAGCACGACTCCTAAGACGGACTTAGGACGATGGTCCTTGTTAAATTATTCTACATTGTTCCGAAGTTTGGCTCTGATACCAAGCTGTGACGCCCCACCTCTATACCCACGCTAGCCAAGAACACTACGGAGTAATGCTGTCGACTAGCACGGAGAATAAGGCTGTTGAGGAGCGACCATCCGTGTAATTGCTTTGTGCGAGCATCGATATGTCAGATAGTATAGCATGCAAATCTTTTCAAGTGAAAATCCGACATGCCGACCCAAACTCAAAGCTACTACACAGTGGCTATGATGTCTTCGGAAACAAATATAGAAATAAACATAGCACAAATCAGTCACAGATAATTCATATCACAAAGGCGGAAATAGATATGAATATAACACATGAAAGTGTACATCAGAGTAGTGGTCAAACAAGATCCACAATATCAAAAAGAATAGATACAAGTGCTAGACAAAAGAATAAGTATACATCATAGAGTCTGTATCTCAAATGTATACAACAAAAACTACTAATCTAAGTAGTAAGCCAAAAGTCAGATAATAGTCCGATAAGGAGTCAAGCAGAAGCACCTGTAAAATCTCAGTCTGACCCGAGTATTATTTAAGAAGAAAATAATAAACGGATCAGTCTAGCTATAAATATCAGATGAAGTGATATATAATAAGAGATATGACATAAACATATAATAATCACAATGCAAAGCTGTGATATATAAGTAATTGAAAAATCAACAAGAGATTAATCAATATCACAAAGATCTACTCAAGATAAAAAGGAATGCCATACTCCTAATTTCATTCACCAAGCCACAATAAATGACATATATATCCATGCCAATCATAAAAGTTGGTGAAACATAAATTCCAGAAATCAACACACGAAATCCAGAAATCACGATAAAAAGGATGGCCAATCCCAAAACTGGACATCGACGCACCTAGAAAGACACGCCCCATGTACAGTCGAACATCGACACACCTAGAAAGATATGCCCCATGCTCTAGCATCGACGCACCTAGAAAAATATGCCCCATGCATAAAAAAACATCGATGCACCTAGAAAGATACACCCCATGCATAAATAAACATCGATGCACCTAGAAAGATACACCCCATGTAATGTCTAACACCGATGCACCTAGAAAGATACACCCCATGCTAAGTCGAACATCGACGCACCTAGAAAGATACGCCCCATGCTCTAGCATCGACGCACCTAGAAAGATACGCCCCATGCATAAAAAAACATCGATGCACCTAGAAAGATACACCCCATGCATAAATAAAAATCGACGCACCTAGAAAGATACACCCCATGTAATGTCTAATACCGATGCACCTAGAAAGATACACCCAATGCTAAGTCGAAGATCGACGCACCTAGAAAGATACGCCCCATGCATAGACGAACATCGACGCACCTAGAAAGATACGCCCCATGTCCCGAATTATTGAGCCGATTGCTCCATGAAGTAAATAAACATCGATGCACCTAGAAAGGTACACCCCATGCATAAATAAACATTGACGCACCTAAAAAGGTACGACCCATGTGAGAAATGAGACGAAACTCAATAAAAATTAGGAACAGTCCTCCACATAGACAAAGAGACATCGCACATTGCTAGTCTAAACCAAAAAGATGATCGTCATGATCAACGAGAAGTGTCAATTACAATAAGCTAGTAAATATATGAGCTTAGCTTCATGTCCCATAACCACTAGCTTAACTTAAATATTTACGAACAAATTGTAAATCTCCACTAGAAAAATGTCACAAGTGGTTCAATCGAACAAGTCCAAAAATTAACCAACGAAGTAAACGCAAGCGTTTCATACCACTTGTTTTACTAAGTCGTTTAATTAGATTTCTCATACGAGTGAGGTAAAGGTTTGTATACACTAATAGATTGGAAATCGGTTTGAGAAAACGAGCTTTATAATAAAATAGTGTTGAAATCATTTGAAGAAAGAGTTTTGATATTTACTACTAGTATAGGAAACCTTTATATTTTTAAAGTGACAAATCACAAAGAAGATTGTAGAAACAATCGGGCATAAAAATTCACATTCGAAGACGTGAATAAAATCCAAAGAAATCACTATAAAATCCATCAAAGTGGATATATCTAAAATTCCCAAAGAAAAGGTCGTCAAAGTCGATAATAAATGACAACAACAAAAGGGAGACAACTCGAATCGATTAAAGTTGGATATTCAAACGAATTTGCAATATAGGCTAATCTGGCAAATAGTAACAGATCGGTCGACCGGACTCCCTGAGTCGGTCGACCGAACCATAGGTTGAAAACTTCTCGAGCATCAGCTCGGTCGATCGAACCAGGGGGTCGGTCGGCCGAACAAGAAACAGAGGCATTTATACTAGCAGGTCGGTCGACCGGACCAGGGGGGTCGGTCGGCCGAACCTGTTTCCAGCCTCTTCCCTGCCTATTACAAATGAGGTTCAATCTTGACCAAATTGCATTCTCTCGAGCAACGGCGCTAAAGGATTATGCCAATCGACTACCCGGCCCTATAAGCTCCTCGATGCATCACCAAAAACATGTTCAAACATCCAAGTTAGGATTTTTAACGAATTGAACTCAAAACACTAAAAATTGGAATATTCACAAAAGCAATCAAAAATCAAAATCAAATGCACATGAATAAGTGTTAGGAATTCATACCTAACAATAGAAGAGAATTATAAGCATAGATGTGAGATTAAAAATCTCACCTTTGAACCTAAATCAATGAAGAAGATGCTATGAAGCAATGGGAAGAACAAGCACTCTTTAATTCCAACTCAACAAGCTTGAATCTAAGCTTAAAAGAAGAACATTCCCTAAGTTAGGTTTAGGAAATTTCTGAAATTCAAAGAGAGAATGAGTTGGGGAAGATGAAGAGAAGCTTACCAATGGGTTCTCTTGAGTTTGGAGCTAGAAGATGGATTTGCAAAGAAAACTAGGGTTTAGGAATTTCCTAATTCTTCTTCTCTTCCACCATTGTTGAAAGCTTAAAGAGTTAGGAATTAGAAATGAAGTAATGAAGAGTTGGAAAGGGTTGGGACTGAATACATAAGTGGGCTCAGCCCAAACCAAAACCCTAAGTGAAAAGTAGCAAAATTCAACTTTCTCCAAACATATCGAAGCTTATACTCAAAAAGGTCGCAAACGGCATTTTGAACTCAATGGGGGTGGTCTCGAGTCCCAATTCGACTGTTTGCAAAAAGTAGCTTTTCGGACCAAAATTCGACGAACGGTGAAATATTTAAATAAAATATTTAAATATATAATCGATAAATATGCGGGTTGTTACACTTGCGCTCTAAATCACCATCTCGAACCTGTATGTACTATCTCCGTCAAACTCATCACGGAATCACCCCTAGAGTTATACTGATGAATAGTTCTTACACTTCGAGTCTTCACTAAGCTCCACTTGGATTCATGACCTAACGTTTAATTTGGATCGATGTGGTTTTCGGATATCCAAATATGGAAACCCGATCCCGGTCTCACTGAATCCAAATGCCATTTTAATGTCCATTTAGGGTTTTAAACAGTTAAACTTATATTCAGGATGATATAAACAGATAGATGAATCACATTATCACAGTAGATAATTCATATCAAACATTCATCTCATAAAGCAGCATAACATACATCAGAGATATCATACCCAAATCATCCAACGTCATTCAACATCCAATATCAGTCAATCAATATTAACCAATCATCCAAAAGCAGAATTGATTAACTCTTAGTCAATTGGATTACCTAAATCCTTCTTCATTAATTTATTCCAAATAAATAAATTAATCATCTCTTAAAGATCTTCCTTAGTAAATCTTCCTTGATTAATCATCCTTTAATTACATTCAAGCAGTTATCCTTAACCATATACAGTAATTAACCTTTAATTACTATCATTAATTGCATTAATTATTGATTCTTCATTTGCTTCCATTAATTAATCAACTATGATTAATTACATTAAACCTCAACTAATTACAATTAATTAATCACACTTAAATTAATCACTTTTATTAATCAACCTTGATTAATTCATTAATTGTATTAACTAATGATCCTTATTAATTAATAATTCCTTTAATAAATTAAATAATTAACTTGTGATTAATCATCTCATTAATTAGTCTTAATTAATCATAAACAGTAAATAACAACTTGTAATTACTTATCTTAATTAACATCTTAATTAATTATATTAACCCTTTGATTAATTAATCTAATTAATTAATCTTTAATTACTTCATTAAGTGATTATTAATCAATTAAATTAATTAATAAATCCTTAATTAATTACTTTATTAATGAATTACATTTTAATTAATTACCCTTAATAATTAATCTTAAATTAATCTCATTCATTAACTAATTAATCACACTAGTTAATTAACTAAGTAATTAACTCTTAATTACTTACATGAGTAATTATCTTCTAATTACTTCCATTAGATGATTACTCTCTTAATTAATTAATTAACAAGTAATTAATTCCATCATTAAATAATCATTATTTCTTTAATTAATTAATTACTCTTTAATTAATTAACTTCAAAACAATTATATTAATCAATTCCTTAAAATAATAACACCAAGTGATTAAGCCTTAATCAGTTCACTCAATTACTTTCATAAGTCATTTCTCTTTTCTTAATTACATTAAGAAATTAACAATTAATTGCTTCATTAAGTGATTGCACTTAATTAATTCATAATTAAGTGATTATTTAAAATTAAATAAACAATTAACTAATAATTTAAAATTAATTAAATAATTAACTAATTAACTTCTTATATTTAAAAATCCTTAATTAATTAAGAAAACATAAATCTTAATTAATCTTTTACTTATTAACAAATCATATTTATTAAGTATTCTTAAGTTCATAACAATAATAAATTAACCATGATTATCTTCATAAATAAATTATTTGAATAAATTAAATCTTATTAACTTAAAGACAAATTATTAAACTTGGTTTACTGTTAGCACCAAAATTGGTCACCAACACCCTTAGAAAGATTGTATAGAGAGATTAATGAAGAAAGTAAATTGAAACAGAGAATAGAGTGTAAATTTAAATGTAGAGAACAAGAACACCAAATTTATAGTGGTTCGGCGTAACTGCCTACATCCACTTTGAAGTTGATTTCCATTGATTTCCTTGATGGGTGATTACAGATACAATCCATTTCTAGCTACTAGAATACAATTGCAAAGTAAAAGAAATAAGTCTGGAATGAGTCTTGAAAATGGCAGAGTCTCCCCAGTGTTCTCTAAAAATCTCCCTCTTTTCTGTGCCCCTGCCCCTCTATTTATAGACAAAGGTGGGATGGACTTCCCTGGTGGGCCTGGTAGCTGAATAATTTGGTCCAAATAGGACAAGTCCTGTACGCCGAACCGAGCGTGCCGAACGGTTGAAGGCCGACCCCACCTTTTCACGTCGAGTGATCTCTTTATTGTGTGGGAGGAGTAGGCCGAGCGACAATCGAGCTCGGACGTGCTGGGGAGAACGCCGAACGTTCCTTGTGCCGGACGATGGGATGCCGAGCGGTATAAAATGTTGGTCTGTCAGGCCGAATGTCCGGAGATGCCGAGCATACTTTACGCCGAGTGTTCCTTGTAGGTTGAACGTTTACTTTGGCCGAACGTACCTTGTGCCGAGCGATCCATGTTAGCCCAGGCCGGACGAACCGAGATAGCCGAACGAGATGAGTGTCGAACGAGGAGCTCGACGTTTGAACACCATCTTGACCGAACGAGGCCTTTGGCCGAGCGATGCTCTTGGCCGAACGAAGTCTCTGGTCGAGCACCATCTTTGGCCGAGCAATGTCTTAGGCCGAACGTCCTTGGTAGGCTGAGTCTTAAGTTGCTATGCTATGGTGTCGATCCATCTACAGGCCGAACGCCCTTGGTAGGCCGAGTACTAAGTCGCCCAGTCAATTCCCTGGGAAACGCTTGCCCTTCAAAGTGTATTACGTGACCGAACGTGATATGCTTTGAATTACTCACTTTCCTCGGGTCGCATGATTCTCTTGGCCGAACGCAGTATCGAAGGCCGAACGATCCACGTTACACCGAGTGACTTCGTATGCCGAACAACCCAGCCGAAGACGAGTGCCGAACGATCCATGTTAGCCCAGGCCAAACGAATCGTGATATCTGAATGATACCGCCTTGACCGGTAAAACCGGTCACAGTCTCTTCAACTTCTCCTCCTCCCTTATAAAACCCGACATCTTCTTCTTCCTCCTTTTTTCCTACTTTCACCTCTGCAACCTTGAACTTTCCAACCACCCCTGTCATCATATTCTAAAGTCCTCCCAAACCTTTCTAAAGCTCGATCCACAAACTAGGTAAAATCCCTTTATCCGACTCCTTTTTCTGATTAAAAAGGTATCGATTAGTAGCCCAAGTCTATAGATCAGAACTGTGGTCGGAAGGGCCACGTGGGTGGAGGACTCCAAGGCCAAACGTTGTGAGGTAGGGGGAAGTGGTCAGGGATGACAATTCGTAGAGGTTGTTTGGGTGAGATACTGTGGTTCGGCACGGTTCCCTCGTGTCGAACGAGGTTTGGAAAAAAGAACGGTGGAGGAGAGGAAAAATCGAAGGCCGTGCTGAGTGTTGAAGCTTGGTGTATCCATCGTTTGGCATGGCACACCATAGGCTGAATGATGGGTTGGAAGGTTAGGGAGGAAACATGAGGCAGTGGGGAGGCTGAGTGTTGTTTCGGCCGAATGGTGTTTTGGCCGAACGGTACTCTGCCGAACCATCGCAAGGCCGAACACTCTTACGTGCCGAACCATATCAAGGCCGAACACTCGTAAACCGAACAACGCATACACGCCGGACCAAAATTGCCGAATAATGTTGCGGCCGAACAATAGCTGGCCGAACAAAACATGAATGTCGAACGTATCCTATTGGCCGAACATAACTTAAACCGACCAAATAATTGCCTTTCCCAATTTCATAACTAAACAAGGACAGGAACTCCAGCATACTTGTATATCGAACTAATTTGGACTAATAATCTTCCCAGCAGATATAAACCTGAACTTAATTCGATGTAACGGATAACCTCCTCTAACGTTTCCTGAACCTGAAACTGTAATCGCCATTATGGAGGGTTTTGGAGACGGTCAGCGATGACGGTCTTCGAAAGCGATGATTTTCAGCTTAGTTTTTTATTAGTAACACTGCGACTTCCAAATTTTGAATGCTTATACATGATTGATTGCACTAGTTCACACACCACGTGGGGGGATTATTCGTGTTGTTAATTCTGACATCGATCATTTTTCAAGTATAGTTCACACAGGTGTTTTGTCAAATCCGCTATTTATTGAATATGTCTAAAAGATCCAGCTCCGCCACTATCTCAGACAGGCCCGGGCCGTCTTCCAAACAAGGGGGCGCAGACACTTCTAATCCGTCGACCTCCCCCGCTCATGATTTTGCTCCTGATACCCTGGAGTCAATGATTCTCCTGGATAATCCGATCGATTCACAGGCTTCGAGGATTAACGAAGCTACGCTCCGGCGAATATGTTCGATCCACAGAATCCCTTTCACCGATGTGTTGGTTCCGTCGGGCCGTGATTGTCCACACCTGCCCCTAGTCGGATAAACCACTTGTAACAAGTTCATGTGCTGGGTGGGCAGCGTGCCTCCGTTTAATTCTTTTCTCCGGGACGTGCTACAACATATCAACGTCGCCCCGTCGCAGTTACACCCCAACGGACACACGTTCATATATGGGACTTACCTCCTCTTTATAGCCGTCTTCTCTAGACCTCCAACTCCCAGCGACATCAGATATATTTACATGATCAAGAAGTGGACGGATAGCCACTCTTTCGTGTTCCTCGAGCCGTATCACAAGTGCCAAATCCTAACCGGAGCGTGGAGCAAGTTTTCCCTGTACAAACAGGAATGGTTCTATGTGCGCTGCCCTCCCGGCTTTGCGAGGAGATGGGTTGAAGGTAGTAAGTCTTCTTCTTTGAATGGTGCTCATGTTTTTATCGATGCTATGATTTTCCGAACTCTTGTTTTATCTTTCCAGATGTCAGTCCCCGTCCTGAGGACCGTGGTCACTCTAAGGCCGTTGAAGCTATCAGGACTCTTCCTACCAAAGAACGAGACATTCAAACTCTCATATCGAATGAGTCGTTGTCGAGGTTCGGGCTGTTAGCCGAAGGTCGTCGGGTGAGTCTTCCCGAGGGCGTCTCCGCTCCTAAGCCCAAATCTGGTAAAGGGAAAAAGTAGGCTGGATCGTCGTCACGCCACACCCCCGGTGCACAGGAGGAGGGGGAATCAAAGAGGGTGAGGCCCCTAAAAAACAAGGTGAGAATGTGGGTCCCACTCTGGATCCACTGGTCGAGATGCACGATATTGAGACGTCATCTTCCCCTTCGAAGGGAAAAAAGAAGTTGATGTATAGGATAAGGAAGGAGAAGGTTGGAGGAACTTCCAAAATTATGCTCATCCTGGTAGAGAAAGAGGCTTCTTTACAGCGAGTGGAAAGTTCTTTAAAGGGCCCGTCGAATCTCTCCATCCCCGATGATCTGCTTAACTATGACTTTGGCGATCCGGAGGCATTCAAATTCCATTCGCCCGTCAGAGGCGATGTGGGCATTCCATACCAAAGTCAGGGAGAGAAAACCTCTATTAGCAAGGCTACTGGTCCATCGGGGGGAAACACTAGGACACACACGAACACTTGCACTTCAAGTCTTACTTAGATTTTTTTTATAACTCCTCTTGCTAATTCACTATTATTAGAATTTCGTGCAGGTGACATGGGATTCTCGCATGGATTCGATCGTCTCCGTGGTTCTTCTATTTTTCATCCGTTCGGACGGGACTCGGGTCCCGAGAGACGTCGAGATAGAGATGGTGATGGTGGTGTGGACCGTCATTCTCGGGACTCATCTTCTCGAAAGAAACCGTATTACTAGCCCAAGCATCACCGACACCCCCTTTCTCATTCAGGGCAAAGCAAGGATCAGCCTGGTTACAAGGGGTCACAGTCTGATATCCCCCGAGATCAACGCTCTGATTCTTCTTCCACTCGACAGTCTCGAGATTCTCATAGAAGGGGCGAACTTGCAAAGCCGTCTCCTCCCGCATCGAATCCCACAGTATCTGAGAGACTGAGCGAGCTCAAGGCTAAATTTCCCAAGATCTGCTTCGATGGGTTGAAGTTCCTTCCGGCGATTCATCCTATACCTGGAGATGTTAAGCAAAACGCCATTGCCTGCACCAACGACGTCTATGTTCAACATGACGCGTTCGTCCACCTAGCTGAGAAACTTTCCGAAGTCTCTGTGGAGCGCCAGCATGAAATAGACCGTTTGAAACTTGAGACTACCCATGATAAAAACATCATTAAGGCCCAGGACGAAGAAATTGCCACTTATAAATCTGAGCTCGAGGCCGACCATTGGAGTGCCAGGGATACTGCTGAGGCCGTCACTCGCTTGGAATCAACTCACAAGAAAGAGTTTGACGAGGCGGTTCAACGATGTGGAGCTTTGGCCTTAGAAAAGGACTCCGTTAAAAAGGAGAGGGATGCGCTCAGCGCTCAGGTCAAGGAACTTGAAGAGCTTCTTCGCAGAGAGCGAGAGAGGAGAAAATAGCTGCCCAGGAAGAGTCACATCGATACTGTGACGAGATCGTCGCCACCCGACTTTTAAAACAACAACTCGAGGGCGAGCTCTCCAGGGTTGAGATGTTAAGGAGTGAGGCCCGTGAGGAGGGCAAGAGGACGGCGTTGACGGACATCGACTCCCGTCTTGAGGCGGCCAGGGAGGAAGGTAGAGAGGAGATCAAAACTGCGTTCGACCCACTCATTGCTGAATTCATCGCCCGCGTGCTCATGCACTGTGACCTTGAATCGTTGTTCGAGGCGTGGGAAACCTTAATTCAGATAAGGAAGGCCGAGCGCGGTGTCGAGGAGGTTGATGAGGAGGATTTGATAAAGGAAATTCTGAAGGGAAATGAGCCTTCGGACCTATCTGCGGCCAAGGCCCTTTACTGCAAAGGCTCCCCCTCGAGGAAAGGGAAAGAAGTTGTCGCCGGTCCATCCGGGGCCGAGTCTCCTGTTCACGTGCCTTCCCAGCCGGCCGGTCGGCCGACACTTGATCCCTTTGAACAGCACGTTGGCTATGATCCGGAAGCCCTCGGCCTGGGCGTTCATGTTTTGTCTCCTATCCTGGAGGGCGAAACTCCTTTGATGGCAGAGAGTTTGCCAGGGCCTGGTAGATAACCTTCCACCTTGAGATTTTAAAAGTCGTCATTCTTTGTGAAGTACTATTGCATTCTAATGCTTATCTTTTCTGATTTTGTGCAGGTCGTTCCGACCCCGATCCCACTCCGAGGAGCGATGTCTTCAAGGAGGAGGAAAAGTCCGGTGGGGGTGCTCATGCTGGTGAGGTTCCTGGGCCAGATGCTCAAGTGATCGGGGCGCTTGACGAAGGCAAGTCCGATTCCTCCTTTGGGAGTTATGAAGTAGAAGTCACAGGCGCCTCTGAGCATACATATGAATCGAACATGAAGGAGCGGCTCGAAAATGAGAAAAAAGATACAGCCAAGGTCAAGGTTGAGCCGCGTGAGGTGGACCTAGACGATCCCTTGAACAAGCCATTGAAGGTCATCCTTCCTGGCAGGTCCAAGCCCTTGGACGTTCCCCCTACTTCTTCAGTTATTACTCCTCCATCAAGGAAAGGTTCTAAGGGTAAACGCTCTGGGAAAGAGTCGTCCAGGAAGAAGTCAAAGAAACACAAAAAGTGACCACTATGCTCGTTCAACGAGAGTTAATCTAAGTCATGTAATAATTTTCGTAGATTTTGTAAATAGACTGTCGACTCCGAACTTTGGAGTGTTTTGTAGCGGAAAACTTTTCTTGAATAAAGTTTAGTTTCCTTTTCTGTTTCTTCAAAAGATCCGTATTATTCAGTTTTCTTCCATGCTTCAAGCATTTAGATTTTTTTCAACTTGTGTACCGAGAACATAGAACATTCCGGTCCACATTCTGGGGACTTGGAGAATTTTAAACATTTACACTTGATTTTGCATTCCGGGGACCCAAAATACTCCAGTCCGCACTCCGGGGACTGGGAGATTTTTAGTCGTTAATACTCGAGTCCGTGCTCCGGGGGACTTAGAGTACTCCAGTCTGCACTCCGAGGACTTGGAGATTTTTTTATTTGTTTATACTCGAGTCCGCACTCTGGGGGCTTCGAGTACTCCCGTCCGCACTCTGGGGACTTGTAGATTTTTTATTCATTTATACTCGAGTCCGCGCTCCGGGGACTTAGAGTACTCCAGTCCGCACTCCGGGGACTTGGAGATTTTTATTCGTTTATAATCGAGTCCGCGCTCCGGGGACTTAGAGTACTCCAGTCCGCACTCTGGGGACTTGAAGATTTTTAATTCGTTTATACTCGAGTCCGCACTACGGGGACTTCGAGTACTCCAGTCCGCACCCCGGGGACTTGGAGATTTTTATTCGTTTATACTCGAGTCCGCACTCCGGGGACTTCGAGTACTCCAGTCCGCACTCCGAGGACTTGGAGATTTTTATTCGTTTACTTTGATTACTTCAGTCCGCACTCCGGAGACTTGGAGATTTTTATTCGTTTATACTTGATTCCGCGCTCCGGGGACTTAGAGTACTCCAGTCCGCACTCCGGGGACATGGAGATTTTTATTCGTTTATACTCGAGTCCGCACTCTGGGGACTTCGAGTACTTCAGTTCGCACTCTGGGGACTTGGAGATTTTTATTCGTTTAAACTCGAGTCCGCGCTCCGGGGACTTAGAGTACTCTAGTCCGCACTCCGGAGACTTGGAAATTTTTATTCGTTTACACTCGAGTCTGCACTCCGGGGACTTCGAGTACTCCAGCCCGCACTCCGGGGTCTTGGAGATTTTTTATTCGTTTATACTCAAGTTAGCACTCCGAGGACTTCGAGTACTCCAGTCTGCACTCCGGGGACTTGGAGAGTTTTATTCATTTATACTCGAGTCCACACTCCGGGGACTTCGAGTACTCCAGTCCGCACTCTGGGGACTTGGAGATTTTGAACCGTTTTGAGCATTCGTACGCTAGCCAGAATAATATAATTGTAATTGCTTACCACTGGATTATCATACGCAGAAACATTAATCATTCACGAGAAAAATGGCTTCAAGCCTTTATTAATGAAAGCACTAGACTGTTTTATTACATGCCAAGAACTAGGAATGAAAACATACTGGAAATAGTTGCAATTACTGCATGAAGGAAATAGACTAGGTGTAATAACGCCGCAAGTGCTCGTTGTTCCATGCCCAGGGGAGTGTCGCACCATCGACGGTCGCTAGCTTGAGAGTTCCTTCTCCAAGCTTCCGTTCGATGACGTATGGACCTTCCCATGCGGGATTCATGTGAGATGGAGTTGGAAAGACTCGTTTCAAAACAAGATCTCCCACATCAAAGGTCCTTGGTTGGACTGTTCCATTATAATATCTAGCGACTCGGTGTCTGTATGAGGCCGCTCTCAAATCAGCTTCTTCGCATTTTTCATCAATAAGGTCCAATGATTCCAGTAAGAGATCCTGGTTCATTGCAGGGTCGTAATAAGTTAGCCAATGTGATGGAACCTCAAGTTCCACGGGTATGACAGCTTCTGTGCCATATGCCAATGCGAATGGAGTGTGGCCAGTCGCGGTCTTGTGGGTAGTTCTATAAGCCCAAAGCGCCGTCGGGAGTTCATCTACCCACTTGCCTCTAGCCTTTTCCAAACGCTTTTTATTATGGACTTGATTATTTTGTTTACGTCTTCCACCTGACCATTCGCCTTTAGGTGAGCAACTGCTGCAAACCTTTTCTTAATGCCATATTTCTGACAAAATTCTTTGAACTCTTTACTTTCGAATTGAGTTCCATTGTATGTTATGATGGTCCGTGGGAGGCCAAAACGGCATATGATATTTCATACAACGAAATTAATGAATTTCTTTGTGGTGATCGTGGCCATAGGCTCTGCCTCCGCCCGTTTGGTAAAGTAATCGACTGCCACTATTGCATATTTTGTGTCTCCTTTGGCTATGGGTAAAGAACCAATCAGGTCAATTCCCCACATTGCAAACAGCCAGGGACTAACCATTTGTGTGAGTTCCATCGGCGGAGCACTTGGAATTTTCACGTATATTTGGCATTTGTCACATTTCCTCACATAGTCAGCGGCGTCACGATTCACGGTTGGCCGAAAGTATCCATAACGGAGGATTTTCTTTGCCAATGTTCGCCCCCGGTATGATCACCACACTCTCCCTCATGGACTTCTTTCAGTACCCGTTTTATCTCGTCATGGGCCACGCATCGGAGTAAGGGGGTCGAGAATCCCCTCCGATACATTATTCCGTCCTGTACTATAATAACGTGAAGCCTTACAAAGGACTTGGCGTCTTTCACTCCTTTTTTCAGGCAAATCCCCTAGTAGCAAGTACCGTTTGATCGGGGTCAACCACGATTCCTTTTCGATTTCGGTTTCCAACACGAAATCTATCTCCATCATGTCTATATTTGGAGCAAGCAGGGTCTCAACAGGGAACAATCCCATTTACTGTGCGTCGCCAGTGCTTGAGAATTTTGCTAACGAATCAGCTTCTCTATTCTGTTCGCATGGGACATGGGAGATGTCATAATATTCGAGACTTTCCAGTAACTCTCGAGCCCGAGCGAGGTAAGGGGCAAGTCTTTGTCCCTTTGCTTGATAGTCTCCCCGCACCTGGTATACTACCAGTTGTGAATCGCAGAAGATTTCAACCGACTTCACTCCCAGTTCGATAACAAGTCTTAAGCCAGCAATCAATGCTTCATATTCAGCTTCGTTATTTGTTGCTGCAAACTCAAGCTTCAAAGCGTAGCAGATTGATCGGTCTTCCGGAGCTACGATGACTATGCCTGCCCCCGAGCGGTGGTCGTTAGATGCCCCATCGGTGTACATCTTCCATCGAACGGGAGGTATGACCCTATGACTGCTTGGTTCATCTGGCAAAGTGAATTCAACGATGAAATCAGCTAGTGCTTGTCCTTGTATGGCCCTTCACGGCAGGTAGGCAATGTCGAACTGACTCAACTCAATATTCCATTTTAACATCCTTCCGGAAGTTTCCGGTCATTGGAGTACTAGTCGCAAGGGTTGGTCAGTGTACACACCGATTGAATATGCTTGAAAGTGGGGACGAAGCTTGCGTGATGCAATCACCAAGCAATAGGCGAGTTTCTCAATTTTTGGATAATTCCTTTCTGCCCCCGTCAAGCGTTTACCAACATAGTAAACTGGCCTTTGAACTCGGTCTTCCTCGTGGACCAAGGCTGTGCTGATGGCATGCTGGGAGATAGCCAAGTACACGTACAACGTCTCGTGGTCTACTGGTTTCGATAGTACCGAGGGACTTTCTAAGTGCCTTACCAGAGCCCGAAATGCTTCCTCATAGTCGAACGTCCATTCGAAGTTTCTCTTTCCTTTCTTTATAACGTCGAAGAAGGGAATACACTTGTCTGTAGCTCTGGATATGAATCAACTTAGCACAGCCACTTTTCCATTCAGGCTTTGCACCTGCTTTATGGTTCTGGGTACCTGTATATCTCTGATAGCCTGGATCTTCTCTAGGTTTGCTTCAATCCCTCGCGCGTTCACAATGAAACCCAAGAACTTTCCTGAAGCTACGCCGAATGAACACTTCAGAGGATTGATCTTCATCCCGTAGTGCCTGAGTATATCGAACATCTCTGCTAAGTCTCGGATGTGGTCCTTTGACTGCCGCGACTTCACAAGCATGTCATCCACATAGACTTCCATTATTTTCCCAATCTGATCTTTGAACATTCGATTTACCAGACGTTGATAAGTTGCTCCTGCATTTTTTAATCCAAAGGGCACTACTACGTAGCAATACAACCCGACGATCGTGACAAAGCTGGTGTGTTCTTGGTCCGGGATGTGCATCGGAATTTTATTTTAACCAGAGTATGCGTCCATAAATGATAGTAACTCGTGTCCGGCTATTGAATCGACCAGTTGGTCAATCCTTGGTAATGGAAAGCTATCCTTCGGGCATGCTTTGTTTAAATCAAAGTAAGTGACACAAGTTCTCCATTTTCCATTTGCTTTCTTTACTAACACCGGGTTAGATACCCATTCAGGGTAGATGGCGTCGCGGACGAACCCGTTAGTTTTTAGTTTGTCCACCTCCTCTTTGAGAGCTGCGGACCTCTCTGGGTCCATGCCTCTCCTTTTCTGTTTCACTGGGACATGTTTCGGGTCTATGTTCAACATATGACTCGCAATTGCAGGAGAAATCCCACACATATCAGAATGCGTCCAAGCGAAAACATCAAGGTTCGCTCGGAGGAAAACAATGAGGTTTTCAGCAGCTACGGGGTCTAGTTGTGATCCTATTTTGAGAACTCGTGATGGGTCGTTGCAACTAACTGAGATGTCAACGTTCAGTTCGACCGGTGCTGCATTTGTTTCCCTGGATTCCCCATCATCATCATCTCTCGGATCTATGTCTCTATGGATCCGAGATTGTCGCCCGAGCCAGGGCTTGGGCGCTAGTTGTCAATCATCATAATTTTAGATGCGGACCGAGCTGTCCGCAAACTTTCCTTTCTCCCTATGCTGCGCCTCTCTGAGCTCAGCCACATAGCATGCACGACCGGTTTCCTGATCATCGTGCACTACTCCCACTCCTTTGTCTGTGGGAAATTTTAACGTCAAACACCATAGGGCCATGGCTGCCCTGAATTCCGCCAGGGCTGGACGTCCTAGGAACACGTTGTATGGGGAATCGACATCCAGCACTATGAATGGTAGGATTCGCACTCTCCTTCGTTCACCTTGCCCCGGTTCGACGGGTAATTCCACAAATCCCATGGCATCAGTTGTCGCGCCGTTAAAGACATGGATCCTGGCTTTGGACGGTTTCAAATCCTTGGTTTCCAGTCTTATTTGTCCATATGCCTTCCGGAAGATTACATTAACGAAACTTCCGCAATCAATTAGAATTCTCTTTACCAATGTCGGCCCGATGGTCGCGGATATGAACATTGGGTCGATAGTAGGGGCCTCTACCTTATCCGCATCTCTGCTCCTGAACACGATGTCATCATTCACCGTGCGCTGCTGCTTTGCGGGAGTTCCATCCTCCACATTCGAACAACACTCATAATCCGCATGTCTCAAAGAGTTAGCATATCGTTCCATATCCTGCCAATTCTTATCTGCAGGGTGAGGTCCACCAGCAATCGTGTTAATGACCAAGCTTCCCACAGTTCCGGTAGGTTGTTCTGGTTGGTGTGGGGTTGGCCCTCGCCCAGTGTCCGATGTCTCTTTCCTTCCGTCCTGTGGGTCTTTGACAAATTCCTGTAGCTTCTTCTGCCTAATCAATTTCTCTATAGCATCATGAAGATGTATGCACTTCTCTGTGTTGTTCCTATAAGACTCGTTAAAGCGGCAATACTTTCCAGTCCGCTTCTGCTCCTCTGTTGATTCCTTTGGGCATGGTTTTCTGTATTGAAAAGTGTTGCAGGTTGATAAGTAGATGTTCTCAAGTGATGCATTCAGTGGAGTGTATTCGTTGTAGGTTGGGATTCTTGACTTCCATCTCCCCATTTCCTTCTTCTTTCCGGGATTTCCACCTCCGGATTCTTTAGACTGCCCGGGCTTGTTCTGGAAGTTGGCTTGAGTCTTTCCAGGGTTATTTCCAGTTGTCTTCACGGCGACGTTGCTCTTTACAGATTCGTGAACGGGCCCTACTGCCTTGTCTTTCCTTGTCCACCGAGCTTCTTCCCTCCTTTTGAACTGATGAGCTTTCGAATAAAAACGCTCCAGTGTGGCTGGGGGCTTTTCCGCCAACCAATCTCCGAATTCAAAATTGGGATCCACTCCACGCATCACTGTCGTCAAAATTGCATGGTCGTTAGGATTGCTCACTTCGGTAGCAGCAACATGAAATCTCTGCAAGTATGCTTTCAGTGACTATCCTAGATTTTGGCTCACACTTGATAAGGACATCACGTCCTTTGGACGGGTGGTGTGTATCCTGAATTGTTCTATGAATTTCATTGCTAATTCGTCGAAGCTGGATATTGATCGTGGGGGAAGTCGAGTAAACCACATGGTGGCAATTTCGGATAGAGTAATCGGGAAGCACTTGCACTTGGTTGTGGCAATTTTCCTTTAATTAAATCATTTTAAGTTCTATATGCATTTATGAAATATATTTATGCATATGAAATGTTTTTATGTTAATAAACTTTGAATTTTAAATAAATATACAAGTATGAAATCTTTGTAAACATTTATTTTATAAATAGCTTACTTTTAAAAATCAAAGAAATGTATTATACATTTTCTTTTAAATTGTGAAGTATGTATTTGTATTTGTATTTATATTTATGTAAAATATGAATTTAGTTAATTTATTTATTTACATTTACAAATTATTCTAATTTAAGAGATTATTTTTAAAAGAAAGATTATTTATAACTTCATATATAAATATATATTTATAACCATTTTAAATTTAAACATTTTTAAAGAAAACAAAAATAAAACTTTGATTAAATCCCTTATAAACTGTGATAACCCGGATTTTTAAGCTTCAGATAAATGGATAATTATCTGAATTAACTATTAAAATACTGGGTTATAGATTGATAAAAAAAAAGTGATAATCTCCGTTATAAATTATTTATATTTGACGGATTGTTATTTTCAAACAATAATGAATTTGGGTTTATTTGAAATATATATGTATTGTTTGAATTGATTTTTAAATCTGATTAGACTTAAAGTTGAATTCAAATTTAAATTTAAAAAGATGTATATCTTATATATAGTTGATTTAAGTAGTAGAATAAATACCAAAGCGTTATAAAAACATTTTTGATAAAATAAAGACAAATGTTAAGATGTTAATACCCAAATTATCAAAAGTAAACCATTTAGCATAAAAATATAACAAATGTAAATCAATTATAATATAGTAGTGACATATGTAAGGAAGTTAACAAGTGTCATTTTGTCTTTTATTTTCAAAAAATATATATATATATATAAATACTAATAAGTTATATACACACATCTTCCTACTTCATCACCTCATTTTCTTCACTTAAGAAGCAAATCTACTAATTCAAAAATACAAACCTGCGAAGAAAAATAAATCAAAATCTGTTAACAACCTGGAATCAAACCAAGTTTCAGCTCTTAACAATCAAGTTTGGTCAAGCGAGAAGATTCAAGATCAATGCCATCTAAAGTAATTTAAGCTTCGGTTTCAAAATGAAAAATCATACTTTAAATTTCAAATGTATGTTCCCTGCCTTCAAACACAGGTGAGTAAGCTATTTCTTAAAAAAAAAAAAAACAGTTTTAAAATTTGGACTTAATCCTAATGCATGTGATGATTTTGTTTTGGTATGGAAGTTTTCAGCTTGAATTTATTTAAATTGATAACATGACTGGGTATATATATGTATGAATGCCTGTACTCTGTTGATTTAGTTTCTGTTGCTTTCAATTTTTTTTTTAAATCTCCAAACTAAATCCATATTGACCTGTGATGTGTGAGTGAACTTTATCTGGTTTAAATCATGATGTTTGTGCAAACGTATGAAGGTGTTGTGAGAAACTAAAGTATTAACCTGGCAAAGGACTATTCTGTTCTCAGTTGACAAGTGAATGTTTGTTCATTTCAGTTTCAAAAATCAATTTCTATCAATCTAGTTCATGTTTGATGATGAGATGAACTAGGAATATGTTTATCTTCTAGTAAAATTTAAGTTAAAAATAATTTCGTGAATAATTTAAGCTGAGTGGTTATCTAAGATTTAGATTTACAGTAAATATCATATTTTGAGAAATTTCAATGAAATTAAAACAAGTACCCAAGCATGCAATTAAGATTCTTGCATAAAAATATGAATTTTAGAAGTAAAATTAGAACTTCTATTGGTTTATGTCTCGAGGAATTGATAGATGAACCGTTTTCGTTCAAAAATCAATTTCTGACGATCTCACCATCGAGAGGAGTTACGGCCGGTTTGGGAGAAGCAGTGAGACGATAGGAAAGGTTCGACCATGGCGAATTTTCGTTTTTAATTCAGATTTGGGAATAGGAGCTGGTCGTAGGGTTTAAGGATTTCTTTTGTCTGGGTTTGGAAATCATTTATTGGGGTCAGCAATGGTGATCGGACAGTGTCGCGCTTGGCTAGTGAGTGCTGTGTAAAGTGGAAACCACGATGATGGAAGGATTCAGAGTTGCAGTGGCGTGAGGTGATCGGAAAGTTTTTTTTCCAGACGCGTTTCAGGCCTCTGCTGTTGACCTCACCACCGCTCGATCGGTTCGTATTTGGGGGCGATAGGCAGCGAGGCAGATCATGGAGGTGGTCAGGGTTAGGGATGCGCGTCGGTGAGTAGTCTCGGTTGGCCGAAGCTAGGGTGGCCTGCTCGTGCACGTGCACACGATGCATGGCGTGTGAGGTTTGGTTTCTCTTGAGAATTCAATTACGAGGGATTGTTGATTTGTGGTGGTTGCGTTTTATTTTGGGTGGAAGGCTGTAGGTGCTGGTTTGATCGAAGTAAGGATCGATGGTTTTTAGTGTTGCTGGAAAAGAGTCGGGGATAAAAGGATTTAGGTAGATGGAATTGAAGCTAGGTGTTGTTTGGTAATGCGAGATTGGGCTTCAGGGCGATGTTGATTGAGGGAAGAAGGAGCAGTGGGCTGAAGAATTCTTGGGCCAAGATAATAGGACTTAATTTCTTTGAAAAAAGTTAAGTTTTTGGGCCGGGCTTGATCAAGGTAGGTAGTAATGTATAATGCAAAATGAAGCATCGGAACTTAATTCTTTTGGACCAGTTCGTTTTATATTAAGTTAATGTAATAAGCAAGTTCAAAGTAAAAGCAATTTTTCAAGAGTTCAAACAAGGTTTTAGAATTTAAGGCATCGATCAAGTTTATAAACAAGTAAAAGCATTCACCTACTTATTTAAAATGGTTTTGGTTTGGAATAATTTTTAGATTTAATTATTTAACTTGAATCACTAAGGGATTTCAAATGTAATTCTCTTATGTCATTAAGTAGGTGAATAAGGTAACTAAGGTGATTTTGAATAAATTTCAATTATTTATTTTTATTAAAAATTTAATCGACGTCATTTAGTATAATTAAGATAATGGTTTATCTTTGATTAATTTAGGATTTTTTTTAAAATTAAGGTTAAATTGTTGCTGGAAGTAATTAAAGGTTAATTACAATTTGTTATTCAAATTATTTTATGTGTTTAGAAATGATAAAAATTCATTGTTTAAAACTAAATTAAAGTTATTACTAAAAAATTTATGAATGACTAGAGTTTAATAATTAGGAAGGTTATTTTTAAAGGGTTAATCATTAAATGAAATTAATAAGACTATTTGATTAATGCTATTAATTAAATTAGTGAATTATAATGGACCTTTAATTAATTAATCAATTAAGAATGATTAATTGGGGGTAATTAATTTAAATTTAATTTTTACTTAATTAAGAATAAATCTCTTATATTATGAATTAGGTATTGATTACTTAATTAAGTGGATACTTGTATAAGAGATTGAACGAATAATTATGGAATATAATTAAAGAGGACAAACTACATTATGGAAGAATTAATGAAGTAATTAAGGATTAATTACTCAGTGTAAGTAATCTAAAGGATTAATTAATGTAAATAATTGAAAGATAGTTAATTACTGTATGTGATTAAATAAATGTTGATTTACGGAGGTAATTAATCAATTTTTTTTTAATAGATGTCATTAATTAATTTAAGGTTAATTTATATGAATGGTTAAGGATATGTCATTAATCAAAGATTTATTACTTAATGAAATCAAAGAATAATTAATCAAGGAGGGTTAATTAAAAATTGATAGTTATTGTATGATAAATTGATTGGTTTGTAATTAATTAATAAGCAGGATTTTAAGGTACTTGATTTAATTCAATTTATGGTTAATTAGATTAATTCGAGATGGTGTAATTGATTTATCTTTCTTATGAATAATTGGATGATTTTTTTTTATGCCTTAGATTAGTTGATATCTCTGGTATGTGATGAGTGATGCTATGTGGAACAATATAATGGGTTAAAACCGTGACATCCTGTATTTAAAGTTTTGAGTGGTATTTCATTTAATAACTTGGATGAAGATGATATAGAATTCGAAGAGACCGGAGTGGGCTATTAGTTAATAACTGAAAACCACATCATTTCTATATAGATTGACACATGATTGGCTAAAAAGGGATAATAAGGACCCTTGAATTAATTTAGAATACTTAAAATTTGAGTTGTAATATAAGTAGTGAACATAACAAGTAATAAACTCGTAGTGAAGTGCGAGTTACCCGGGTTTTCTTCATTGATTGAAATTTAGTATTTCAATTTATTTGAGTTTACTCACACTGGTTTCCAGCCTGACCCGGGTGTTACTTTGATGTAATGCTCGGGTCAGACCGAGTATTACAGATTTTCAGGTAAGGACGTTCTGGAGCTCAGGAGATGAGCTGGATGGCAGGAACGTATGAGGTGTTTTGCTGTATTTATCTGGGACAAGTTAGTTTCTAAATTGTCCGGTATTTGTGTAATGGTGTAATTCTGATGTATAAAGATATAAGTGTAATGATATAGTTCTTCTTGTAAAACTATTATTTATGTGATATTATATTTTATCCGCTGCGAATGTTAGATTGTGTGTTCCTTTTCCGTTTTTCTTCTATCTCTTTCTTCTTTCTCTTTCTTACTTTCACTAACTATCTGGAAATTTCGGGATCGAAATTTTCGGGTCGTTACATTTGGTATCAGAGCTGAAGGTTAAGAGAGAACCTTGGCTCTGGTGGGTATACTCATTAAGGATAGGGTAAGTGGTACCCTAGGATGAGTTAAATATATATATGAGAGAGCGTACTTGTTATTTTCATATATAAAGTTTTAAAAAAAAAGATTTCAAAGGAAATGAATCTTATATAAGAAATAGATTATCTATTATGTTAAGGAAATTGGTTGTAGTATTAATTAAATTAAATAGTAAGAATTAAATGGTAATAGAATTACAGCCAAATTGATATTAAATTAAAGACAACTTTGAATTGGATTCAAACTAAAATTAAGTCTTGAATTTGGGAAAGGTTTCAGGATAATGATAATTAATTAATTTATGTAATTAATTAAACTTTATTTAATGAGATTAATTAATGGATAATAATTGGAAATGATAGATAAAGAGGGAGTTACTTAATGAAGTAACTAGAGGTAAGTAATTTAAAGGACAATTACTTAAAGGTAATTAAGAAAAAAAGTTAATTACCAAATGTAACTAATTGAAATTAATTAATGATGTAGTTAATTTAAAGAAATAATAAATAATATTATTTAATGCATTTGAATGAAATGGTTCTATTTCAAACAAGAGATGTTTGAAAATTTAAAGAAATTTGTTTTGAATTAAAAACCAAATGTGGTTTAAGATTTTAATGTATAACTTGGTATGTAAAAGAAATAAATATGTATACATGTAGATGTACATAATATCAAAGGTGGTTGGAAATAAACTCTAAATGGTGAGTTTTGAATTTAGAATAAGATGTGATACCCAAGGTGATAAGTTTTTGAACTTGTAAATGAGAAGATTATAAATGTGAAGTTTAGAATTTGAAAAGGAAGTTCAAATTGGGTAAGATTGACTGGATTATGTGAATTGAGTTTAACTTGGGAAAAAGTTAAATAGGTTGGAATGATCAACCTGATTTGAAAATTTAAGGGTGAAATTAAGATTTAACTTGGAAAGTTAAATGGTCGATTTGGATTAGGAAGTTTTAGTAATCTCAAAATGGGTTTGAGATCCGAAAATTGAAAATGGATGGACGTCTTAAAATAATTTGAATAATTCCATCCCGTTGTTATTAGTAACCTTAAAGATGGAAACTGGATTTATTTAAATGAATGAAGAAAATTAAGTGTGGTAATACATCTATTCTTGAGATGAATGGGTAATAAGTTGAATTTTAAGGTTAAAGGTGAGCTTGTGAAAGTGAAATCACTTTGAACTTAAGTTTTGAATGTTTAAAGGAACTTGGAAGTTCAAATTGTTAAGGATTGGTTTCAAAATTTAAATCTAGGGATAAATTGAATTTGATTTGAATTAATTGAAAATTTGATTGAAGATGTTTAAGTATAAAATTCAAATGGAAAATTTGAATTGGATTAATTTGCAACGATTTGAAATAGAGGTGGATTCAATTTGAAATTAGTCCAAATTTATTGGAATAATTTGGAATTGTAATTAAAGTTGAATAATTTTAAATTCAAATGGAATTTGAATTGAATTTGGGAAGAAATCAAGAATAATTCAACTTGATTTGGAAATGGAGTATGAAATTGGGATTAATTCAAGCGGGAGTTGAGATGAATTGAAATTGGAACTAGTTCAACTAAAATTTATTTGAATAATATAATTGGAGATCAAGGTTGAATAAAGTAAAATTTGAAAAGAAACTGAGGAATTCAACTTGAATTGGGTTAAATAGATTTCAATGGAAATTGAAGTTATTTAAATTGAAATTGGGTCAATTTAAATGGAAGAGGAAATTTAAATTGAATTGATTGAGAATGGAGATTGGGAAGTGAACAGTTTTGACTCTGGACTATTTTTAATATAAATTGTTTTAATATAAACCTATTTTTCCAAGCTATACATTATATATACAACCTTTCTTTTAAAAGACAAACTATCTTATACTTGTTTTACAATTATTTTTGAAACTGTTTAACAATTTTCCAACTGTTTTATAAACTAATTACTATATTTCAACTGTTTTACAAAACTAATTACTATCTTACTATTATATTGCAATTATATAAAATTTCTATAATTATTTAACTATTTTCTAACTATTTTACACCTATTTTACAAACTATTAATTATTTTCCAACTACTTATTTATTTTTAACTTTTCAAGCTATTTTCTAAATTTAAACTGGACAGAGTTCAAACTGTTATTGGTTAAATACCCAATCGAGATAAGAATAGAGGTGATAATCCAATGGATTGAAGCATTTGTGAGTAAGTAAATGGAAATCAAAGTGAGTATGAATAGAAATGGAATTGACTTGCCTAATAGCCAATGAAGATAAATACGTAGGGTGTACATATGTTATTCTATTCGCATAGTGATTTGATCCAGATTCGAGTACAGAATTTCGAGATATTTATATCAATCCGAGTGGGATTTTTCACTCGATTTTCGACGGCGAACCTGGATATGGATTGTTGATTGGTTCTGGATATTCTCTATCATAGTTATGACTATGCAAGGAGAATGACGGTTTCTGATCAAGAAACCAGATCTGTGTCCGCACTAGGAAGTCGGGTGGACGATACTAGTTCGGAAGTGAAATTGTGTGATCGAGTAAACAATCAGATTGATATAGCATACGAGTGTTATGTGTACATCGTACGGATTTGAATAAAAATGATATTGAAAAGAGTAATCAAATTTGAATATTTGATTTTGAGTAAAAAAAAGTTAAATATCTTTGTTTTTTAAGATGAAACTCCCCTTGTTGAATCTTTTTCCAAGAGAAAAGAGTTTTTGAAAATGTTTGAAGTATAAAAGGTGTTTTATACAAGTTTGAAATGATCCAAAGTTTTAAAGATCATATA
This sequence comes from Allium cepa, assembly GCA_030765085.1. Classification (NCBI taxonomy): domain Eukaryota; kingdom Viridiplantae; phylum Streptophyta; class Magnoliopsida; order Asparagales; family Amaryllidaceae; genus Allium; species Allium cepa. The sequence continues at coordinate 462,950,263 of CM060931.1, read as the reverse complement.
TATCTGTATATATATAAGGGATCTTATGAGGATTTTGGAAAAAGGTTTTGGGAACCTATGGATTTGGAAAGGCTTTTGATTTTTGGGTAAAATCAATATTGAATTTGGAAAGCCTAGTTTGAGAATTATCGATTTTGGGATAATCGACTTTGTGTAAAGGAGCTTTGTATGAGATCATACTAGGTGTATGATTTAAAGATACTATATATGTATAGTATAAAATCTTTTGATGATGGCTCTGTGGAAAAAGGCGCTTCCTTGAAATGAACTTCTCAGGAGTACCACCGGGTGGTGCTGCCTTGAGCCCCCAGAGGGGTTCTAAAGTTGATCCTGTGAGGAGTCCGGACAAAACTAGTTCCTGAGGATTATGAGTAGAGTATACCATAGCGAAAGTCGTGTGTGCCGCTGAGAGCCAACAGTTACATGGACTTTTGCTGCGATGGCAACGTAACCCAGGATGTAACTGCGACCTATGGTATAACATAGCGAAAGTCGTGTGTGCCGCTGAGAGCCAACAGTCTGCGTTTGATTTTATATCGGTAGACTGCGACCTATGTAGGAGTGGAGAGGTTTCATTTCGACAGCGAAAATCAGAGGCCGCTGAGAGCCTACGATTACATGGACTTTTGCTGCGATGGCAACGTAACCCAGGATGTAACTGTGATCTGTTGTGTGGGGATCCATGGCGTAATCGAGAGGCCGTGGAGAGCCTGCAGTTACATGGACTTTTGCTGCGACGGCAACGTAACCTTGGAATGTAACTGCGACCATGGATGGGGGTGATGATTTCTAGAGCATTCTCACCAAAGATATTTCCTCTATTTTCAAAAACTGTTTTCTATATTTTCAATAAAATTATTTTCCAAGTATTTTCACTGGGTGTTGAAAATGGGTCTGCTAAGTCTTGTAGATTTTCAGTCCTACGCTTGATCAACGTATGACCGAATTTCTGTGGGAACAAGGATGGACTGGTTGAGACATCGAGTTATAAAAGTATCTTCATAAAAACTACTTTCGTGATATTATATAGATTTTGAAAATGTTTTAAAAATGATCAAAGGAAATTTATCTGATTGTAAGCATTTTTTTTAAATTCTGGTTTCGTTTCTTTTCGGGGACGAAAAGATTCAAAGGGGGGAGGAATGTGATAACCCGGATTTTTAAGCATCAGATAAATGGATAATTATCTGAATTAACTATTAAAATACTGGGTTATAGATTGATAAAAAAAAAGTGATAATCTCCGTTATAAATTATTTATATTTGACGGATTGTTATTTTCAAACAATAATGAATTTGGGTTTATTTAAAATATATATGTATTGTTTGAATTGATTTTTAAATCTGATTAGACTTAAAGTTGAATTCAAATTTAAATTTAAAAAGATGTATATCTTATATATAGTTGATTTAAGTAGTAGAATAAATACCAAAGCGTTATAAAAACATTTTTGATAAAATAAAGACAAGTGTTAAGATGATAATACCCAAATTATCAAAAGTAAACCATTTAGCATAAAAATATAACAAATGTAAATCAATTATAATATAGTAGTGACATATGTAAGAAGTTAACAAGTGTCATTTTGTCTTTTATTTTCAAAAAAATATATATATAAATACTAATAAGTTATATACACACATCTTCCTACTTCATCACCTCATTTTCTTCACTTAAGAAGCACATCTACTAATTCAAAAATACAAACCTGTAAAGAAAAATAAATCAAAATCTGGTAACAACCTGGAATCAAACCAAGTTTCAGCTCTTAACAATCAAGTTTGGTCAAGCGAGAAGATTCAAGATCAATGCCATCTAAAGTAATTTAAGCTTCGGTTTCAAAATGCAAAATCATACTTTAAATTTCAAATGTATGTTCCCTGCCTTCAAACACAGGCGAGTAAGCTATTTCTTAAAAAAAAAACAGTTTTAAAATTTGGATTTAATCCTAATGCATGTGATAATTTTGTTTTGGTATGGATGTTTTCATCTTGAATTTATTTAGATTGATAACAGGACTGGGTATATATATGTATGAATGCCTGTACTCTATTGATTTAGTTTCTGTTGCTTTCAATTTTTTTTTTAAAATCTCCAAACTAAATCCATATTGACCTGTGATGTGTGAGTGAACTTTATCTGGTTTAAATCATGATGCTTGTGCAAACGTATGAAGGTGTTGTGAGAAACTAAAGTATTAACCTAGCAAAGGACTGTTCTGTTCTCAGTTGACAAGTGAATATTTGTTCATTTCAGTTTCAAAAATCAATTTCTATCAATCTAGTTCATGTTTGATGATGAGATGAACTAGGAATATGTTTATCTTCTAGTAAAATTTAAGTTAAAAATAATTTCGTGAATAATTTAAGCTGAGTGGTTATCTAAGATTTAGATTTACAGTAAATATCATATTTTGAGAAATTTCAATGAAATTAAAACAAGTACCCAAGCATGCAATTAAGATTCTTGCATAAAAATATGAATTTTAGAAGTAAAATTAGAACTTCTATTTGTTTATGTCTCGAGGAATTGATAGATGAACCGTTTTCGTTCAAAAATCAATTTCTGACGATCTCACCATCGAGAGGAGTTACGACCGGTTTGGGAGAAGCAGTGAGACGAGGGGAAAGCTTCGACCATGGCGAATTTTCGTTTTTAATTCAGATTTGGGAATAGGAGTTGGTCGTAGGGTTTAAGGATTTCTTTTGTCTGGGTTTGGAAATCATTTATTAGGGTCGGCAATGGTGATCGGACAGTGTCGCGCTTGGCTGGTGAGTGCTGTGTAATGTGGAAACCACGATGATGGAAGGATTCAGAGTTGCAGTGGCGTGAGGTGATCGGAAAGTTATTTTTTCCAGACGCGTTTCAGGGCCTCTGCTGTTGACCTCACCACCGCTCGATTGATTCGTATTTGGGGGCGATAGGCAGCGAGGCAGATCATGGAGGTGGTCAGGGTTGGGGATGCGCGTCGGTGAGTAGTCTCGGTTGGCCGAAGCTAGGGTGGCCTGCTCGTGCACGTGCACACGATGCATGGCGTGTGAGGTTTGGTTTCTCTTGAGAATTCAATTACGAGGGATTGTTGATTTGTGGTGGTTGCGTTTTATTTTGGGTGGAAGGCTGTAGGTGCTGGTTTGATCGAAGTAAGGATCGATGGTTTTTAGTGTTGCTGGAAAAGAGACGGGGATAAAAGGATTTAGGCAGATGGAATTGAAGCTAGGTGTTGTTTGGTAATGCGAGATTGGGCTTCAGGGCGATGTTGATTGAGGGAAGAAGGAGCGGTGGGCTGAAGAATTCTTGGGCCAAGATAATAGGACTTAATTTCTTTGAAAATAAGTTAAGTTTTTGGGCCGGGCTTGATCAAGGTAGGTAGTAGTGTATAATGCAAAATGAAGCATCGGAACTTAATTCTTTTGGACCTGTTCGTTTTATATTAAGTTAATGTAATAAGCAAGTTCAAAGTAAAAGCAAATTTTCAAGAGTTCAAACAAGGTTTCAGAATTTAAGGCATCGCTCAAGTTTATAAACAAGTAAAACCATTCACCTACTTATTTAAAATGGTTTTGGTTTGGAATAATTTTTAGATTTAATTATTTAACTTGAATCACTAAGGGATTTCAAATGTAATTCTCTTATGTCATTAAGTAGGTGAATAAGGTAACTCAGGTGATTTTGAATAAATTTCTTTATTTTTATTAAAAATTTAATCGATTTCATTTAGTATAATTAAGATAATGGTTTATCTTTGATTAATTTAGGATTTTTTTTAAAATTAAGGTTAAATTGTTGCTGGAAGTAATTAAAGGTTAATTACAATTTGTTATTCAAATTATTTTATGTGTTTAGAAATGATAAAAATTCATTGTTTAATACTAAATTAAAGTTATTACTAAAAAAATTATGAATGACTAGAGATTAATAATTAGGAAGGTTATTTTTAAAGGGTTAATCATTAAATGAAATTAATAAGACTATTTGATTAATGCTATTAATTAAATTAGTGAATTATAATGGACCTTTAATTAATTAATCAATTAAGAATGATTAATTGGGGGTAATTAATTTAAATTTAATTTTTACTTAATTAAGAATAAATCTCTTATGTTATGAATTAGGTATTGATTACTTAATTAAGTGGATACTTGCATAAGAGATTGAATGAATAATTATGGAATATAATTAAAGAGGACAAACTACATTATGGAAGAATTAATGAAGTAATTAAGGATTAATTACTCGGTGTAAGTAATCTAAAGGATTAATTAATGTAAATAATTGAAAGATAGTTAATTACTGTATGTGATTAAATAAATGTTGATTTACGGAGGTAATTAATCAAATTTTTTTTTAATAAATGTCATTAATTAATTTAAGGTTAATTTATATGAATGGTTAAGGATATGTCATTAATCAAAGATTTATTACTTAATGAACTCAAAGAATAATTAATCAAGGAGGGTTAATTAAAAAATGATAGTTATTGTATGATAAATTGATTGGTTTGTAATTAATTAATAAGCAGGATTTTAAGGTACTTGATTTAATTCAATTTATGGTTAATTAGATTAATTCGAGATGGTGTAATTGATTTATCTTGCTTATGAATAATTGGCTGATTTTTTTTTATGCCTTAGATTAGTTGATATCTCTGGTATGTGATGAGTGATGCTATGTGGAATAATATACTGGGTTAAAACAGTGACATCCTGTATTTAAAGTTTTGAGTGGTATTTCATTTAATAACTTGGATGAAGATGATATAGAATTCGAAGAGACCGGAGTGGGCTATTAGTTAATAACTGAAAACCACATCATTTCTATATAGATTGACACGTGATTGGCTAAAAAGGGATAATAAGGACCCTTGAATTAAGTTAGAATACTTAAAATTTGAGTTGTAATATAAGTAGTGAACATAACAAGTAATAAACTCGTAGTGAAGTGCGAGTTACCCGGGTTTTCTTCAATGATTGAAATTTAGTATTTCAATTTATCTGAGTTTACTCACGCTGGTTTCCAGCCTGACCCGGGTGTTACTTTGATGTAATGCTCGGGTCAGACCGAGTATTACAGATTTTCAGGTAAGGACGTTCTGGAGCTCAGGAGACGATCTGGATGGCAGGAACGTATGAGGTGTTTTGCTGTATTTATCTGGGACAAGTTAGTTTCTAAATTGTCCGTTATTTGTGTAATGATGTAATTCTGATGTATAAAGATATAAGTGTAATGATATAGTTCTTCTTGTAAAACTATTATTTATGTGATTTTATATTTTATCCGCTGCGAATGTGAGATTGTGTGTTCCTTTTCTGTTCTTCTTCTATCTCTTTCTTCTTTCTCTTTCTTACTTTCACTAACTATTTGGAAATTTCGGGATCGAAATTTTCGGGTCGTTATATAAACTATCACACTTAAAAATAAATAAATTATTTTATAATTTGAAAATAATTGAATTAATCCTAAATTAACCTTTGAAAAATATTAATTTTAAAACAAAGCTTTAAATTACAATTCGTACATATATAAATTATTAATAGATTAAATTTCAAAACAACTCCAAATTATAAAATATACATACATTTATATTACAATTTGAAAATTCATCTTTTATTTAAAACAAAAGATTTTCCTATTCACAATATATATCAAATGTGTATATATATATTATAAATAGAATAAAATTTTATTAGCTTTGAAAAATAATTCTTATCGATTTTAAATTGTTAGAAAGATATTGATCAAAATTGCCAGATTAAATATTTATTAACCTTAAAAAGATTAAATTTTACCATTTTAAATTAAAATTATAAAGAAAAATTATCAAATCAGTTTAATTATTAATTCATATTATTAAATTGATATTGCCTAAAATTCCGGGTCGTCACAGGGATCGAAGTGTAACATGATTTTTCTTGGGGTAGAAGAAGCTCGTGGGTTTCTCGCGTTTGTACTCGGGAATTCTAAATATTTTCTCGGGTTGTTGGTAATGTAGCAGGCTTTTGCAATTTAAAATAAATAATTAGAGAAGTTTAAAACAATGTAAATGTTTCAATCGAATTTTTAACAAAAATAAGAAGGCTAACAAAGTTTAAAAGTAATGGTAAATTTAATCAAGTTTTCAAGATATAGTAACTATATTTTGGAAGCCTAAATGAATTTTAAACAAGTTTTTTAAAACAAAGTTTCAAATTTTAATTTTTAAGTTAAATGTTTAAAATGGTTTTTTTAAAGTAACATATATTAGGTTAATAATATAATTAATTTCTACAAGTTTTTCAAATGGAATTTAATGATTAATACTTAATGTAGGTGATTAATTAATGGATAATTATTTATTGTGATTAATTAAAGGATAAAAAATTAAAGTGATTGATTAATTAGTTAAAGGTAATTAATTAAAGATAATTACTTAATTAAAAGTAATTAATTAATGGTTAAAGTTGATTAATCAAGTGATTGAAGGATAATTACTCAATGAAATTAATTTGTGATTTATTAATATAAGCGATTAGGGATAATCAATTATGGTAATTAATTAAGGATAATTAATTAAATGGTAACTAATTAAGGGTTAATTAATGTAATTAATTAAGGATAATTAATTAAATAATTAAAGGTTAATTATTTAATAATTAAAGGTTGATTGATTATTAATTAAAGGTTGATTAATTATTAATTGTGATTGATTAATTAATAATTAAAGGTTGATTAATTTATTATTAAAGGTAATTAATAAATGATTAAAGGGTAATTAATTAAAATGGTTTCTAATTAATTAATGTTAATCAACCTTGATTAGTAATTTATTCATGAGTAATTTATCTGGTTTAAATTAATCAGGTGATTAATTGATCTTACTTATGGTTGTTTGGATTGTATGGAATGCATTGAATTATTTGATATCCCTGATGTGTTATGTTCTATGATATGATTGAGCTGTGAACTGTGATTTATTTATCTATGATGAATTTACTCATTTATCTATGAATCTGTGAATGAAGATAAGCATTATATGATTATACCGCTTATCGTTATTGTTGTGATTGAATTGATGATGGTTGTGATACTTTTATTGTTGTGTGTAAAACCCCGTAAAACCCCTGGACTACACGACACACACAAAAAATATGGATTTCATGAGGAATTAGTTAAGTCACAGATATTTGAATTTGATCTTATTTTATTTAAAATGATGAAATGGTTTTAAAAGTTGAATTTTGAAATCTAATCGGTTTGGAAGTGAAATTAAGTTGAATATGAAAGATTTTGAAAAGGAAGTTTAGAAGATTAAATTTAGTTGAATATACTATGTTTTTTTAAATTTTGAAATTATTTTGAAACTTATGGTTTGAAAGGGGTTATATAAGTTATACAAAATATATATGTGGATTTTAAACCATTTTTAAAGTATATTAAATAAATTATTTTGGAGATTTGAATTTGATTCAAATAGAACTTGCCGTAAATACGGGAGTTCACTAATATTTCAATATATACTTTGAAAGGCTATATCTTGAGTAAATTTAATCGGATTTTCCCGAAATAAAAAGCATTTGTTTTCAAATGATAGTGGCTTTCATATATCGAAAGAACTTCCAGTTTTTTTGTTGAAAAGATTTCAAGTTGGATGTAAATCAAATTTGGATGGGAAATAGTTTTGAAAACTATGAATAAATCTTGTTAAAGATTGGTGAACTTTGTTTTCAAATTGAAGAGGATTTAAAGGGTGAATCTTTCGGTTTAAAAAGATTAAAATGGAATTTTGTTTAAACCATTCAAAAGAAAGGTTTGGGGCTAAAAGTTGTGACTTAACTAAGATCCCAATATATCATATGTTTTTAAAATAAGCGCTCATTATTCGGTTTAGCACAGAGAGGACTTTATGTCATAAAACCCATTTCGAATAATGATAGGACGAAATGGGTAGCATTTGAAGACGTTGGTGAAGACTGGCTATTTTCGAGAATGATAAGATTACCTATCAAATGTCTTTGCACTGAGTCGCGTCGGTATAGAGAACTCCATATGGGGAGTCCGATCGGGATTGGAAATACCTGGATTTGCAAGGGCTTCTTTGAAGTGCCTTCGGTTCCATTCAGACCAAGGATGTACTTGTATGGATGTATGTCTGACGTTACACTTTGAGATGTAAAGCTAGTTTCTATCAAATACATTTCTGTTTGGTGGTGGAGAATTTATTCTCTTAGCTTAACACCCTTCTCTGAGTCGTACGAGCTCAGAGGTTATGTAGTTGATGGTTACTAGCGATATATTCCCAATTTGGTAATGTAGCATTCTAAGTGCTACTGATCATTTGTTGATCGAAGCATGGCTTTTGTGAAAATCGTAACTTTGTGGACGAGACTTTGTCGAACCTCACAACCCAGAAATGGTCGAAACAGGAATGATGCGGCAAGGTTATGAGGGTCACGCCCTTTAGGGTATGTGCATTTTCTTTTGGATAAAAAGTAGTATCATGGTACGGAGCCCAGATATTTAACTTATGTGGTTGTTGGAATTTGTTGGTGTAGAGGTACCTCAGATAAAGGTCGGTGACGACCGGGGGAGGGCATACTCATGTCAGTAGTTACCTAGTTACTGAAGTAACTCCGCCTTGTATTGGCAGAGAGCCGTTAGGTTCTCGTGGCATCCCTGCAGAGGCGTACCCATTCGGTGAGGGAGTTCCTTAGCCTGACCATTTGTTGGAAATCCAATCATCTAATATGAGCCCTGTACGGTTTTAGTTGTATAACCTGCCATTTAACATGGTAGCTATAGTAGGCATACTATAATGGTATGTATGCTGGATAAGATTAATATTATACTTTCGAAATGTTTTCTGCAGTATCTAATAATAATAATATCAAATGGATTTTTGCGTATCAAGCATGTTTGACTATCATAAGGAGAAATCTCCTCCAAGTGTGCACTTGCATTGTGTTTGTGCGAGAAGGCCTTATGGTAGTTTCATTTTCCAAAAACATTGTGGATTTCTTTTATTTCTTTTGTTGCTTGTTTTTGATCAGGATAAACTACTTTTGTTTTCTCACACCAGTCCCATGACTGATCTGGAGTTTATTGTTCCCTTTCTAAACTCTGGGTGCCCACAATTTTCCACACGGGCAGCCTAGAGTCAGGTTATCAGATATTTAGCCAATAGGTGTAGCTTTCAGCAATCCTTGGAGTCTTTGATTTGGCGATCGCATCGCGTTTCATTACAGCATGATCGGGGGTTTGAGCTTCTTGGATTGGAGTTTTGGCATTGAAGATGTTATCTTTCCGCTATTGCTTCCGTTTGTCTTCTGCTTTTGTTTCTTTCCGTTGTTGTATTTCTATTTTGCTTTGATGTTATTCTATTGTATCAGAATATTGTATCCATTTGTTGTATATCAATCAAATGTTCTTATGTTTCCGCTGTGTTGTTATTCACCTAATGTTGTTATAAGCTCCGACGAAACAGACTCAACGTTTGAATCTACCGCATTCAAATTCGAGTGGTGTATTTGGGAGTCGATTTTCGAAGGTCGAGTCAAGGTCGTTAGAAATAATTCACAATGCTTGAGATGAAGTAAGTGGATTGAAAATGGCGGAAGTGCTAAAGCATTAATCCACTTGTTACTCTCTAACTTTTTCATACGTTAACCAATTCTTCTCAAATTTTTATAAACTTTTGCTTTAGCCCAAGACCTCATGGGAGGCATGATTGGCACATAACAAGTAGAAGAAGGTGAAGAGAGGGATCCAAGTAGGGCTGTGAGCATAGAGAAGGATGAGGAGGAAGGTGTTGGGTTAGGTTTGGAACTGCTAAATGTTAGACCTTTAGGCTTGTGCTGATGGAAGTGTGGTTCTTTGGTTCTTATGGCTTTGTGCTTGGGTCAGGCATGTATCTAAGTGAGTCATCTTACTATCTCTTAAGTGTGTATATATGTCGTTTGTAAAGTTTAATAGTTAAAGTGACATTAACAATGTGAAATTATAAACTTTGGACCTCTTTTGCTTTTGAAAACAAATGATAACTTTATATTATATAACATCACTTCTATTACCCTCTTAAACATGGGTTGTGTCCTTAACCTGATGTTTAAAAGGTTATTTAACTATTTTTTTAAATTAAACAAAGTTTGAAAGTGTTTAACGCGAGAATAGTCGTTATAAGTACACTTCCGAATAGCTTATTTTCAGAAATTTTAATAAATAGATAAAATTATACTCTTTACCGGTTTCTTTCCATTTTTTTAAAATACTCAATTGGATGTACTTCCTATAAAAATTTCAAGTCTTAAATCATTTGTTTAAGTGGTTAAAACTAGCCGCAAAGAATGTGCTTTTCAATGTTGTCTTAACGTGGACTTTTGGCAGCATTTACAAATGTTGTAGGTCACTTCTTGATTTAGGTGTTTAAACTGCAGTGTTTTAACTAATTTTCAATAATTTAAATGGTTTCTGCATTCTTTTCTTTATAAAATATTTTTATGGAAGTTCTTATAAAATGCGTTTGAGTTTTAGAAAAAGAATATAAGCTTAAACATAGTTTTAATGATTATTTACGAATTTTGAAAGTAAAGTGCTGCAAAATGTAAAACTGTTTTTAATCAAATTTCTAAAGTAGTTATTTTCAAGTAATTTTTACATAAATATTTAAAACCTATTTAAAAGTATTTCTAAGTATTATTTTGTACATATAAGTTTTAATAAAGGCGGTTGATTAGGCTTAACACTAAAAGTTGATAAGTAAACTTGTTTATTTGTGAGATTCAAGAATGAGATGTCTAGGGAAGGCTTAAGCAACCAGTGCCCAAACTTATCTGGGTTCACTCTTGAACGAGGAACAATATAAGTTGAAATGTACGAAACATGTTAATCATGTTGTTTGCTTACTTATTTAAAAAAGGTAATTAACTTTATATAACGCTAAAAGCTGATGAAGAAGGATTATCTATTTCTAAGAGTTAAAGATTGATTTCGAGTAGAGACGGAGCAAAAGAGCTCTAACCTACCAGTTTTCTTTTGAATGAGGAATAGTAAATTTGGGAATGTCGAAAATGGGTTAACAAGGTTGTTTGTAACTTGTTTATCAAAATCATTTGTACTACACATAAGACTAAAAAACAACGAAGTAGGTTCATCTATTTTTGGGAGTTAAGATTGATGTCATATAGGGACAAAGCAGTAAAGCTCCAACGTACTAGTCTCCTCTCTTGAATGATGAATAATTGAGTCCAGAATGTTGGAAACAAGTTAGGTATACGAGCATTGATTCTTATAAGAAACTGTTTTAACTAGATAATCGATTAGTCAACTATCGAACTTAACTTAAACTAAGATCTTTAAAAGGAATGGTTTAAAGATAAGAATAAGCGAAATGATTTTGGATTTATTGTAATAATGTATCAATAATATTCGTCTTTGACCCTTTTTGAATATACTAGTGAATGTAAATGGATCTTTAAAAGATTGTCTTAAAGATTAGCATAAGTAAAAAATGGTTTTGGGTTTGTAGTGACAATGTTTAAGTAACATTTGTCTTAAACCTTTTGATTGGAGTTTTGAAAGAACTTAGATCCTTTAAATGGGTATTTTGAAGGTAACTTTAAGTAAGAAATTTTATTAATAAATTGCAAATATACTTGGACCATTTGAGATAAGCTATGAATATGTTTTAAAGTATAGAAAAAGATTCAAGGTTATAAGTAAGAAATCTTGTTGATGATTTGTGAATATACTTATACTATTTGAGATGAGTATATGAATACAATATAGAAAAAGTAAATGTTTAAAGTAAGAAATCTTGTGAATTATTTATGAATATACTTATACCAATTGAGATAAGTATATAAATACCTTTTGAAGTATTGAGAGTACAAATGAAATGTAGAAATTCATAAACAATGATTTAGTAGATAAAAGAAGTTTTCCTTATAAAAAAGGTTTTAATTAATGAAAGATAATTAAAAAATAAATGGGATTATAGTCGGTTATGTGACTTGATCGTGCTTTGTGTGACTTGGTCATGCTTTATATGTTTATTCGTTTATGGAAAGCATTTAATCGTATACTTAGGACTAAAAACCGATGAAGTAGGCTTGTCTTTTTGTTGGAATTAAGACTAATGTTCATATATGCAAATGAGCAATAGAGCTCTAACCTATCAGCTTAACTCTTGATCGAGGGTTAGTGTGAAAGGAAAATATTGGAGACGTGATAAGTATATGAAACTTGAATTCCATATGCGATCGCTTTCATTATCATTGAATGACCAAATTTGTTGATTTAGAGATCGGAATCGGTAAGTGTTTTACCTACCGAAAACAACATCAAGGCTGAGATTTGTGTTCTATCTCTTTGAAGTGGATTTGTTTGAGATGCGAAAATTTATGTAGACGTTCGAGATCTGTTTAGGACGTTCGATATATGTAGTTGTTTGTAATCTATTCAAGATGTAGGAATCCATGTGTTATTCCGAGATCCGTTTAGATGCAGGATTCCATGGGTGGTTTTGAGATCTGTTTGAGATGAGAGGACCCAATTTAGGATTTCTATCATGTTCGAGGGATGAAGACTCGTATGAAAGCATTACACATGAAAAAGCCTTTCGTAGAGTTAAAAAACACTCAAAATTTTTAATAGCGTTTCGATAAACGCTACGATACAACATGCAACTAAAAGTTTGGAACTTTTTGTAGTGTTGTAGAAAACGCAACCAAAACTTGACCTATTCTAGGGATTTAGAAACGCTATGAAAAGTTTCATACTTTTAGTAGCATGTTGTATCATAGTGATTACCGATACTAAAATTTTTGGCAGCATTGTTTTAACGCGCGAAAGTCATATCATACCTGTTTACATTTATTTTCGTTGCGTTTTTAAAACACTAGTAAAAGTTATTAACTGTTTTGTAGCATCTGTACGCTCACCATTTCATGTTAATGACTTTTATCATTTATAGCCATTGCTCACATAATAATCTTATTAAAACCCACAATCAATCACATAATTGTCGTATTCAAACCAACAATCAAACAATCAATCACATAATCATCATATTCAAACAATTGAAAAAACAAATTAATCAAATAATCAAACATAATATACATCACATTGAGATAATAGTTTTTCGAAAAATTGAGCAAATTCACATAAAATCCATAACCATTCATAAACAAGTTTACACAACAAGTATTAACAAAATGTTATAGTATATATATAATAATTAAAACCAAGTTCATTACTAGATTACCCCTAATACTTTATTGCGGTTGGTCTTTACTTCTAAAAAGTTAATTACCAGCAGATAAGTTTAAAATAAACAAATGATTATGGAACCATTTTGCATATTTAAAGTATATTAAATAGCCTTAGTTAAACTTTTATTAAATTTAAATAATTTCTATAAAACTTAGTTAACTTAGTTAAATTTTATAAAACTTGGTTAATTTTTATAATAACCATTTTAATTTTTAAAAAGTTATTAACTTAGTTAAATTCTAATAAAACTTAATTAATTTGTATATATTTGTTTAATTTTTATAAAACGCAATAAATTATATAAAATTTAGTTAGTTTTTTAAATTTTCGTTAATTTTCCTAAATATTAGTTATATTTTTATAAAGCTCGGTTAACTTATTTATAAATTTATTTATATAACTCAAACTTATTAATTTATCAATTGCTAAAACATAAAATGTCATAATTTATATTTCAATTAATTTAAACTTCTAAGTTATCTCAAATTTAAACTTTATTAAATTAGTTAATTTTTATATATTATCTCAAACTTATAAAAAAAATTATAAACTTAGTTAATTTATTATTATTATTATTATTGTAAACTTAGTTAATTTGTTATTACAATTATTATGAACTTAAATAATTTTTATAAAATAATTTTTTTATAAAATTAGTTAACTTGGTTAATTTTTATAAATTTGGTTTTAGTTATTATTGTTGTTCTAATTATTATTAATTATAAAACTTGGTTTGCTTAGTTAATTAATTATTATTATAAAGTTAGTTAAATTTTATCAAATAATAGTTTATTATTATTATGAACATAATTAAAAAATTTATCAAACTTAGTTTATTGTTATTATTATTATAAACTTGTTAATTTTTGTAATACTTAGTTAATTTTTATAAACGTATTTAATTTTTATAAAACTTAGTTAATTTATTCAAACTATTATTTATTACTATTATTATTAAACTTATAAATTACCTCAATTGATAAAATTCAAACTATTGTTTATTTCTATTATTATTAAACTTATAAATTACCTCAATTGCTAAAACTTAAAATGACATTACTTATATTTCAATTAACTTGAACTTATAAATTATTTCAAACTTCTATTGTCTTAGTTAATTTTTATAAATTATCTCAAACTTATAAATCTTTCATAAACTTAGTTAATTTATTAGTATTATTACTGTGAACTTAGATAATTTATTGTTATTATTATTATTATAAACTTAGTTAAGTTTTATAAACTTATTTATGGGCCAAAGCTTTGTCAACCGCGGTGCATATTGTGAATTGTATTTCGTGCTTGGCTATTGTTAACAAAATTCCGAAGGAAGTGTGTGAGGGAAAAAGCATTGACTTGAGTTTTCTTTATGTGTTCCATAATCCGGTTCATGTGCATGATCTAGGAAATGAGAAGTTCGAGCCCAGAGTTTTCAAAGGGGTCTTGCTTGGCTCTACGAACGGTGTAAAATACTATCAGATTTGGAAACCAAAATGAAGAAGGTTGTGAATTCTCGTCATGTTACTTTTGATGAGTCGTCTATGTTCAAGGATAATATGGGCTCATCGGATGTTTCGAATTTGGTTCATGGTGAATCGAAGGAGAAGGATGTTACTCCCACATTTCGTCCAAGGAGAGTAGTCGATGATGCTTGTAAGGAGGAAGCGGGGTATGTAACATCACATAATCCACAGGGTTCCTCTAGTAGTGTTGGTTATGTACATGATTTTAGAGAGGATTCAGTTCAAGGTAGAGCCAAATGGAGTTTATGTGATGGTATTGCTAGTAGGGTGGGTCGTCGTGCTATAAGGCCACCTGATAGATATGGTGATTAGAACTATCTTATCTTTTGTGATAATTTGGTCGATGCTCTTCACATGGTCCAAGATGAGCTAATGGACCTTGATGACGTCATAGAGTCAGGTGAAAGCTTGAAGTGAATTTATGCCATGGAGGAAGAAATGCAATCGTTAATGAAGAATCAAACATGGTATTTGGTTCCACTTCCTAAAGGAAATCATACTATTGGGTGGAAATGGATACACAAGGTGAAGAACAATGAGTAATACAAAGCTAGGCTAGTGGCCAAGGGGTTTGCACAAAGGAAGAGAAATGAGTATGATGAGATATTCGCACCGGTTGTGGGCCATATTTCTATTCAGATATTACTTGCCATAATTTCTATTCACGACTTGGAGTTGGAGTAACTGGGATGTTTTATTGTGGATGGTAAGTCAAATTTGGTTTGCAAGTTAAAGAAATCACAATATGGTTTAAAGCAATCATCTATATAATGGTACAAGAGATTTGATCATTTTATGTTTGAAAATGGTTTTGATAGAAGCATCAAGGATGCTTGTGTATACTTCAAGAAGTTGAAAAATTATTATTGGGTATATTTACCCTTGCATATGGATGACATGCTCATTTCTCCAAAGGATAAGAATGAAATCAACAAGTTAAAACTAAGTTTAAAATCAGAGTTCGAAAAGAAAGATCATGGAGAAGCAAAGAGGAATTTGGTATGGAAATTGAAAGGGATCGAAAGCGTTTTGAGTTGAAGTTAACGCAATAGGAGTACATTGAGAAAGTGCTTTGTTGGTTTGCACGGAGAATGCAAAGAGCTCAAATAAAGCTTTAACTTTATGTATGAAGCTTTCGATTAAGGGATCACCTATCTTGGAGTAGGATAAGGCTTATATGGAGTGCGGTTGGAAGTTTGATGTATGCCACGGTGTGTACAAGGTCCGATATTGCAAATGCCATTGGGATGGTTACTCAGTATATGGCTAATCCGGGAAAATCGCATTGGGAAGCGGTGAAGCTTATATTGAGATACCTTAGGGATACATCATCTCATGGTCTTGTTTTTGGCGCTAGTGATGAAAAGAATTGCAAGTTGGTTGGTTATTGTGATTCGAACTACGCCAATGATAGGGATCGAAGAAAATCAACTTCTGGACATGTCTTCACACTTGGTGGTATGACCATAAGTTAGAGATCAAGATTATAGAATGTAGTTGCTTTATCCACTATGAGGGCGAATTTGATAGCCGCGGTGGGGACGGCAAAGGAGGCACTCTAATTGAGGCGATTGTTATGTGACATAGGATACGAGCATGATAGTACCGATGTTCAATGTGATTGCTAGAGTGCTATTCACCTGGCAGAGAATTTGGCATTTAGATCATGGATTAAGCATACTGATGTGAAAGTCATTTCTAGTAGCCACATATGAAGATAAGCCAGTATATCTTTGAAAAGTGCAAACAAAGGATAACCCGGTGGATATGTTTACAAAGGCATTGCAAGTTGGGGAGTTCGAGCATTGCTCAAACTTGATTCTCTTGTTGAAGTGCTAGGTGCCACGGTTGAGGGAGGAGCTTGGTTATGGATGAGGAAGAGTATCGGTGAGAGATTGTGATTTTATCTTCTTGGCGAGTGCTAGTTTACACTCCTTATGTAACAGGTCCGATTTCTCGACGTCCGAAAGTCGACAACAATACGTCCACTATATCGAATGTCGCACTGTCGAATGCCGGAAAACCGAACCGCTAGGGTTTAAAAAAGAAAGAGGTAGAAGAAATAGAAACAATAATAGAATCTCACATATCGCAGCGGTCAACATATAATAGATAAATAAATATCTTTAAATAGAATCACTATATCAGTTATTACATTACATCACATTACATTATCAGAGTGTACACAACAAACAGCGGAAAGAAATATTACATATACTAGTGATACGCTTCGTCGTCCAGCTTGCTCCTGATCTCCATAGCATCTCTTTTTCGATTATTGCTCCCGAATAATGCCAACCTGACTCTAGGCTGCTCGTGTGGAAAATTGTGGGCACCCAGAGTTTAGAAAGGGAACAATAAACTCCAGGTCAGTCGTGGGACTGGCGTGAGATCTCAAAAATAGTTATTTGAAATAAAACGGTTCATTTTTTATCTAAAGCAAAACAAAAGAATTTGAACGAAATCCGCAATGTTTTTTGAAAATGAAACTGCCATAAGGCCTCACGCCACACACACAATGCAAGCGCAAACTTGGAGGAGATTTCTCCTTATGACAGTCAAACATGCTTGATACGCGAAAACCATTTGATATTATTATTAGTGCATAGTGAGGGAAACCTTTCAAAAATATAATATTAATCTTAGCCAGCATAGGTACCATTATGCTATGCCAACTATAGCTACCATTTTAAATAGCAGGTTCTACAATTGAAATCGTAAAGGGCTCGTATTGTCATGGTTGGATTTCCAACAAATGGTCAGGCAAAGGAACTTCCCACATAAAATGGAACGCCTCTAGAGGGACGCCCCCGAGAACCTAACCGGATCTCTGCTACACAAGGCCGGTTTACCTATGTAACTAGGTAACAACTGACACGAGTATGCCATCCCCCGGTCGTTACCGACCTTTATCCGAGGGCCCCCAATCCAACAACCACACAGTAAAGTATCTGGGCTCCATACCATGATACCACTTTTTATAAAAAAATCACATAACTAAATATCTGGGCCCCATACCATGATATCACTTTTTATCCAGAAGGAAATGGTCATACCCTCAGCAGGAGCTACCCCCAAATAACCTTGCTGCCACGATTCCTGTTTCGACCATTATTGGGTTGTGAGGCTCGACGAAGTCTCATCCACAAAGCTACGCTTTTTCACAAAGCCATGCTTCGATCACAAATGATCAATAAATGATCATCAACACACATCAGCACTTAGCATGCCACATTACCAAATTAGGAATGTATCACTAGTAACCATCAACTACATAACCTCTAAGCTCATACGTCTCAGAGAAGGGTGTTAAGCTTAGAGAATAAATCTCCGCTACCAACAGAAATGTATTTGATAGAAACCAGCTTTACATCTCAAAGTGTAATGTCAGACACACATCCATACAAGTCTGTTTCGGGTTCGAACAGAACCGAAGGCACTTCCGAAGAAGCCCTTGCAAATCCGGTATTCACAATCCTGATCGGACTTTTCATCACTTAGAAAATCTCTATACCGGCGCGACTCAGTGCAGAGATAATCGATAGGTTATCCTATCGTTCTTGCAAATACCCGGTCTTCACCACCGGTCTTCAAATGCTATCCATATCAACGTTTCATTATTCGGAATGGGTTATATGACACAAAGTCCTCTTCCGGCTAAACCGAATAATGAGCGTAAATTTAAAAACATATGGATATTGGGATTTCAGTTAAGTCACAACTTTAAAATTCAAATCATTCTTTCAAATGGTTTAAACAAATTACCATTTTTAAATCTTTTAAATAAAATATTCATTTCACAAAGTACACCCAGTTTCACAAAAATCCATTCGTGGATTTCAAAACAATTTCCACCTCAATTGGATTAGCTAATTTAATATTTAAATCAAAGATTTAACATATAGCTTTCAAAACCGTTTCCAAATATTCATTCATAACTTGGAAAACCATTTTCAATTCAACTTGAACATCCTTTAATACAAATTGGAAATTCATTTCTTATATGAAAGCTTATACTGTTTGAAAACAAATTGTTTTTATTTCGAAAAAATCCGATCTCATTTATACAAGTTAAAATCTTTGGGCTAATTTAAATTCCCGAAGCAACACTTTCTAAAATGGTTTAAATTCATGTAAACATATATAACCTTTTTAAAATCATAAGTTCACAACAAATAATTCAATTTCAAATTTTTATTCAAATTTAAATCATATTTCAAAACTAAATTAAGTTATTCAAAAACAACTCTATTTTTTGAAAATTCCTTTTCAAAAAAGTTTTCACTTTAAATAAAATTTATTTCCAAAACAATTTGGATTCAAAAATTCAATTCTAAAATTATTTCAAAAAACTATGACTTAACCAATTTCCACCTACACTCCATATTCGTGTGTGTATAGTGTAGTCCAGGGGTTTAACACAGAAGTGCACAACATTACCCATCACAGATTCAATCATATCAACATCGATAAGCGGTATAATCCATAATGCTTATCTTCATTCACAGACTCGTAGATAAAATAAATTTATCAACGAGATATATCACAGAATATAAATAAAATTACTATTTGTGAGGAATCCAGTTGGATCCCTCCAACCTTTTTCCCTACACCCACAGATATAGCACAACCAATAAATATCGATTCAATCTGATAATAATTATCATATTTAGGCAAACAACCAATCAAACATTTAAATATTGGATATTTAAATTATCTGGAATCCAAATTTGAGTGAGATTAACTCACCTTGGGTTTTCGATGAGCGTTCAAATTTAAATTAAATCGAACGGCGTTCAATTTAACCTAAATTTTTACTTGCTCGAAACGATTCCATAATTGCTCCACTGCGTAGTATTCGTCGCTGCGATTATGGTATCGCCAGTTTCGTCGAAATCTGATAATGTATGCACAAGATACGAATTTATAAAGTTCAATTACCAATTTAAAAATAAATTTCCTTTTCAACTTAAATTTAATACACCATCAACCGTTCGATCAATATCAAGTCTGAAGTCAACCTTCTCTCTCACGCTCGCGTTATGGATTCTAATCGAACCCATCGCCGTTCCCCTAGGATTGAGTGCCGCTCCCCCTCTACCCCACTTCGCGACGATCCAATACCACCAAATGAAAGCCCATTGAAAACTCCACCTATGGCCGGAAGCACACAGAGCTCGGTCTTCCTATGGCATCGGAAATCGTGCATGAACGGCCCAGGTTAAAGCCGTGATTTCTTCCTTCTCGCCGCGCTGATCTCGATCGCCACAGCTCACAACATAGATCTTGCTCCCCTCTCTAATTTTCTAGTTGAAGATTTTTGATGAAAGTGATTAGATTAGGTGAAAATTTGTGATGTAACTTGGAGCATTTCGGCCATTGAACAATTTGGTGTCGGCTGCGTAGAAGCTACTAGGGTTTCATCCTTAAAGAACGTGTATATAAACATTTTATAATTATTATTTTAATATTAAATCCATTATAAAGCAACTTTTCAAACGATCTCCAAACAACGCGTGCCGATAGTCGTTTCTAAGGTTTTACCCACATTCCGAACATAATGGAACGTGTTTCGAAGGCTAATTCGATCATATGCGCGAGTTACGAAAATAAACGATCAATTTTAAACCAAATCGATTAAAAATAGTTTCTACGTGTTTTGAGCTGCCAGGGTCAAACGACAACTCCGATTGCTACGAAAATTGAAATCCGATAATAACTAACTATTAACTGGTTTCGTCGAATTCCGAGACTATGCCTCGGAAGGCTATTTTAACTTGTTGATTAATTCGAGCGATTTTCACAATCGTCGAAATCACTTAAAATTTCTCCTTTAAAACTTTACTAACTATTATAAATCATATAGACTTTATCATTACATTAGAAACTATTCTGATTCACTTCGAACCAAATCTGATTATTTGTATTATTATGCTATTAAATCCCATTATTAAATTAATATAAAATCCCAAATCTTAATTTATTGACTTTTGATTCCATCCAAAAGTCCAACATCATTATTTAAATTCAAATAGACTTAAAATAAATTTTAGAATCCATTTCATAACCATTTATTTCCAGATTCACCAATTATTACAATTCCAAATATTTAATTATTATTATTCAAATTTCAATTGAATTGCCATATTGAAAATTACAACTAAGTTCTGTTGATTTAACAAAATTCTTATTTCAAAATCAATTCAAAATCCACATTTAACATTTAAAATGAATTAAATGTTCCAGATCTAACGACCAAAATTCTGGGTCGTTACACCTTAGCACTTTAGTCTCTAGTAAATGGTTAGGATTTGGATGTTTTCAATACTTCGTTAGCGGGTGGGGACTTTGCCTGAGCTCTTTGATGGAGTGCAGTGGGCGGTGGCTTTGTCGGAGCTCATTGGAAAAGCATTCATGTTTGGTTGAAGGTGGAAGTGGTGATAGTTGGTACTATCGATTGTTGATGATGGTATGTCACCATTGGAGCTAGAGATGGATATATTGTCGAGGTGAAGTGTTGAATTTTGAAACACTATATGGAGAATTGAAGAGGTCGAAAGTAGCTTTATAACAGTGAAAATGGTTCGCAAATCAGAGCTCAGAGGAGGAATATATGGTGAAGTAAGTGAGTGTTGTAACCAGCATCAAGTGACAGACATCTGTCATAAAGTGACAAACGTCTATGACTATAGGGTTTGGAACCCGAGAATTTGGACGGCCGTCTATCACATTGTGAAAGACGTTTATGGCTTTAGGGGATGATTTGCCAAAACATATGACAGACGTCTATCATAAAGTAACATACGTCTGTGGCGATTCTCAGTCTATTTTATGGCTTAGGCTTGGTGATGATTTGTGATATTCGAAAGGGCAATTTTGGAATTTTACCTAAGTTTTCTATTCTCCTATATAAGCTATCTTTAGGATTCAGAGATGATGGGATTAAGGAGATTTAGGACTTAATCTAGGGTTTACTCTCCACTAATTAGGGTTTTATCTAAACCTAATTTTCTTAAATTCTCTTCTACACAAGTCATTAGAATTTTGATCATTGTAATCAATCTCTTGTACTGTTGTCATTGGTATTAATAAAGGTTCTCTCTCAAAGTGGATGTACACTAATAAGACGTTAGTGGAACAACTATTAATCGTTGTGTGATTTATTTTGTCTGATTAACTATTTCTTGTTTGGAGATTGTGATTGGTTTTGGATTGGATTGAGTTCTGGATTGAGATATTGATTGGTTGTTTTTGCACGACTTACCATGATCTTGTTTTCCACTGTGCTTTGGGGAATTGATTTGAGTAGTCTCGAGTTAGAATTTCCCACAACAACATATTCATAAATATATTCTTTGATTAAGATATGTAATGAAGGAAAAACTATCACGTTATTTTTTGAAACATCTCACCAATTTAACATCATTGTTAAATAATTTTAGGTCATTATTTTCTGTTTCTAATTATACAGAAGACATTGGCAAGAGGGCATTCTTTGGAAGTGCCGAATGTATTCCCTCTAAAAATGTTGAAGTCCATGTAGTTCATAGAAATGACCATCCATACAACCATGTACAGTCCTTAGAAGGATTTCCGATGCTAAATAATCAGGGTGCCGACTGCAGAACGCTTTCTTTTCTCTCGTTAATTTAATTTTTCGTATTTAGTTGCCAAAGGTTCTTCTTCACCCAACAGTGATGTCTGGCTAATAACAAACCTGATAAATTATCTGTACTATTTGTGAGACAAACTTTTGAATGCCTAAAATCAGCTAACTATACAAGGTAAGTAGATTACCAATGATAATAACAAATACAAGTTACTTTATAGGCCAAAATCAGTTTATACAATCCATAAAGTATGCTAAATAATATCATTGTGTTAATAATATTATGAAAGTGCAAGAAAATGATAGGTAATAGCATCCCATCAACAAAGTCTGGTGAGGAATTGAGGATAATTATAAAAAATACACATTGTATGTATGGTCGTCATTATTATTGAAATGTGTAACATGGGTATGTTAGAGACCCAACTGAGCTAAAAAGAACTCAATTAGTTAAGTAATTCCAACAGCAAAAGTGTCGTTTCTTATACCTTAATTTGCCCATCATGTGTAATCAATAACTTGACTGATTTTCAATCTCGATGTACCACTCGCAAAGATTGTGGATATTCCAAAGCAAGAACCTGAAAAAGAGTTTATAGATTGAGTACAATGCATTTTATACATTTTTCTCTCAAAAGAATTTAACTTACAAGTTTTTCTATATACACACGAGCAACAACTTCGTCTAGGCAACATAACTTCCCCAATAATGAGTGTAGATCTCCACCATTTAGGTATTCCATCACAAGATAAAGTTTTTGTAACAGCCCAATATTTTCAACCTTACATGTCGGACTTGAATTGCTCAAAATACCGTGTTGTAAATAAAATTTGGCAAAGTTCAAAATATACAGTGTATAAATAATCACATATCATAGACGCAGAGTATTTAATAATGCAGCGGAAGTAAAAGAGATAGTAGTTCATGAAGCTACTATATATATATATAAGATACATCAGAGTTAAACAAGATACAACCGAAGAATAACAAGATACATCAGGTACAAATCAGAATACGTCACTGGAATCACTGGATACTGAAAGCAAAATAGATGGCTGGATCTTCAAGTAAAGCTCCAACTCCGAAGGTGAGTCTTGAATGCTGAATCACACATTCTGACCCGAGGGTAAAGCAAAACACAAAACACTCGAGTCAGGACATAAATACTTATGAACTGTAAATCAACTCAAGTGAATAATAACAAAATGCATCAGTAACTTAAAGGATGCTTGGGATCGCCCATCCTTTAAGGATCTGTTAAACTATTTACTATGTAGCAATATTCGCTATTATAATAGTGTCTAGTAAAATAAACTTACTTTAAAATAGCGTTAAGGGGTTACACATATAGCCCTTAACACGTAATAGTGCCAGCAGTCTAAACAGTACCTGCATATCTCCTGATCAGGAGACTACGAGAAGATACTCCATAGGTACGACACGAATCAAACTCGTAGTAAACCTCGCTATGGTAGGTGACACGGAACACAAGGCAATGCGAAGGTAGATATACCAATTACGCACATGGGCTGGCGGTAATGTAGCAACCACTACGCCTACCCCGGAACACATTCCCAATCAAAATCGAAGGATGGCCATCAAATCAACCACAAGTAAGAGTATAGTATCGAAGAAGTGTGTCCGACCAGAGGAGCTACCCCTTTTGTCCCGAGATCGCTCCTGTTTTAGCCACCTTAAGCCAACTCACGGGAGTCGGGTCCACGTTCATATCTCAATAGGATCGTCGCCACCATCCTACTTCATTCTGAAATCTCCGCCGCATACACGGTTGTTAAAGTGTTTTTCGAAGTTGGCATAGAGTATGACAACTTCCGATCCCGTCCTCTTTAACAACCAATCGTTATTATAACGCCATGGTCATTTCAAAATAGTTTATACTTCAAAAATCAAATCATTTCATTTCAAAACTATATTCCTTTCAAAATAGTTTATACTTCGAAACCAAAACCATTTTTATTTCAAAAATATATTCAAATCAATATGATATCATTTCCATTTCAAACATATATTCATCTTTCAAAAGTCATAATACATTCAAAGTTATAACTCTTTCAAAACCAAAATACTTGAAATCATTACACTTTGGAAATCACAACATTTCGAAATCATACATTTGAAATCATGAAACATTCCTTGAATTCTTTACATTTTACAAATTTATTCAAATCAACCCAAATTCTCAAATTTCCAATTTAATTCAATTAAATCCATCCGTTTCAATTCAGTTTAGTTTCCCAACAAACCATTTCAAATCTTATCTGTTTCAAATACAGGTTTGATCCATTAAATAAACTATTCAATTTTTAATATATTTCAAAGCTTTAATATCCCACATTTCAAAACTAATTTTTTTTTATTTTATATAACTCTGATTTAACTTCATTATTACTTATCATTTCATAAATCCAATACCATTTAAATAAACCAGAATTACAAGTAAACCAAATATCCTTTCATACTAATATCAACTTCAAATATTCATTTATCAAATAAATCAAAATCAAATATCATTCCAAATTCATATTCATTATCAAAATAAAGATCATGTCATTTAAAACCATTTCAATCATTAAAATATCATATCCTTTCAAAACCTCATTATCAAATCATTATTTGAACTCAAAATCAAATATTCAAATTTAATACCTTTTAAAAAAATCAATTATGTTATTCATTTATTATTTCAAATATCATTAAAAATACCTTTCAAAATTCCATTCAAAAATTCATTTATCTCATTTCATTACATTCCATTTAACACATAACCAAGTAAACCTTATTTAAATCCAAATTTAATTTAAATTCCTTAAAAATTCAAATTTAAATATTAAAATTTATTCAAAACTCCTAAATTTCACAAATAATCAATTTCAAAAGTTAAATCATTTAACACTTTAAAATATAACTCAAATGGTGTTAAAATCTATAATATTTCAAAACATTGTCAATTTTTAGCAACGACAGCATTTATAAAGTGCTACAATAGGTATTTAGTTTCCAAAATAGTTCAGTTCAAGTACAACAGCATTTATAAAATGCCGTAATAGATATTTAGTTATGTCAAAACTTAGTTAAATTCAGAAATGATAGCACTTAACAAATGCCATCGTAAAACCACAACATTTTTGGAAATGCTATAATAAAATTACAGATTTTTTAATAACTTTTTCAGTAACAATAAAACTTCAATTTTTGTTATTTTAAACTTATAAATCATATTTTTTAGGCTTTAAAATTTCACATTTAAATAAATTTGACATATGATTATCACAGCAAAATTTTGTAATTAAATATCCAATTAAAAACTCAATTCATTTGTTAAGTCAAAATTAACTGTTTTCTTAACTTATTAATTTAACCAGAAACTTAAAATTTTACTTCAAATATCATTTCAAAACTTTAAATTTAATTTCCATTATTTACTACATTCTAAATATAAAATTTAAAGTCAAAAATTACATTTACTTCAAATTTACATACATAAATTCACAAATTCAAAACTTAATATTTAGCCTTCTTAAAGCTAAAAAATTTAAATTTTTAAATCAAAATTTCATACTTTAAAAATACATATCTTAAGAAAAATCATTAAAAAATATACCTTGAAGTCTGTATATAATTTTCTAACCTAGGTCAAGTGATACGGATATGTATCATTTCAATACGCAATTTAAAAATAAAACTCGGGTTCTATCATTTCAAACACGCAATCCCAAATCAAATAAAATACAATAAAAATCACTTGAGCCTATCATTTCAGCTCATAATGCTTTTCCCTATTCTAATGTCCATTCGGTTTGTATTATTTCAACCCATAGCGATTCTATTCTAACAGGGAACTTGTAGTGTGAGCATATGCATAAACAATACAAACAAATTTTCTAATATGTCAATGTCACAATATACTGTCATTTATCATATGACAAGTGATAATTAACAAAGCTAACATGAAATCACATATCATATAATCATCATTAACTTGCATAAACATTTAAATTACTAATCACTTGTCATCCATTTACCATTTCATAAGTAATGATGTCAGAGTGAGAAGGACTCATCTTTATCAATGCTAGAGACCAAAACAACACACACAAGAGCGATTCCCAAAGCACGACAAGCACGATTTGTAACGCTCCGATATTTTCAACCATTCGCATCCGCACATGTCGGACTTGAATTGCTCAAAATACCGAATTGTAAAATAAATATGGCAAAACACAACATAAACAGTAAATAAATAAATCACAGATCACACACACAGAGTAATAAATGCAGCAGAAGCAAAAAGATAGTAGTTCATGAAGCTACTATATAAATACATAAGAGTTATACATGATACAACAAAAGTATAATATGATAAACAAGCACAAGCTGAATGCATCACCAGAATCAACTAAATAACTGGAATTAATAGAATACTAAAATTGAAATAGATGGCTGGATCTTCAAGCAAGGCTCCAGCCCCAAAGGTGAGTCTATAATGCGGTACCACTCAGTCTGACCTGAGCATAAAGCAAAACACAAAACACTCGAGTCAGGACATACATACTTATACAATGTAAACCAACTCAAGTGAACTGTAATATAAGGTACAAGTAACTTAAAGGATACTTGGGACCGCCCATCCTCTAAGGATCTGTTAAACTATTTACTATGTAGTAATATTTCTCTATTATAATAATGTCTATAGTAAAATAAACTTACTTTTTTCATAGCATTAAGGGGTTAACCATATAGCCCTTAACACGTAATAGTCCTAGTAGTCCATCCAATATCATAGTCCCTCCTGATCGGGAAGCCACCAGAGGATACCACACGGGCTACAGGAGAAAACCAAACTCGTACAAGGCGCGATAGGGTAGGTGACATGGCACAACTAGGCAATGCCGGGGTAAATATACCAATTACGCTTCTAGGTCGGTGGTAACGCATAGCACGCAGCTACCACCCACCTCGAGCCACACCCCCCAAATAAAAATCAAAAGTTTCCACCGAATCAATCCAAAAGTCAAACTATAATATCGAAGGGATGTGTTCGATCAAAGGTGCTACCTCATTAACCCGTCGATCGCTCCTGTTTTAGCCACCTTATGCCAACTCACGGGAGTTGGATCCATGTATTTACCTCAAAGGAAACGCCGCCACCATCCTACTTCATTCTGGAATCTCCACTACGTACACGGTTGTTAAAGTGGTTTTCGGAGTTGGCAGAGAGTATGACAACTTCCGATCCCGGTCTTTTTAACAACCAAACGTTATTATTAACCATGGATATTTATTTCAAAATCATTTATACTTTCGAAACCAAACTAGCTTATCCATTTCAAAATCATATCATTTCTTTCAAACTAGTATATACTTTCAAAACCATATCACAATAGTATCATTTGCATTTCAAAACTAATTCAATAATATATCATTTAAATAAAACCCAAATTTCCAAATCATTGAATATTTCCTTCGATTTATTAAACTTGAAATATTCCTTTAAATTATCACAACATTTTGGAAATGTTACCTTAAGGAATCATAGCATTTTTGGAATGTAATACTTTCCACTTTAACATTTTATATAATCAAAGTATTTATATGCTTACAAATTTAACATGGTCATTTTACCATAGCCTTATGGTTAAATAAATTTTGTTATTGTAATATCCAATTTAAAGCTGAAATTCTTATGTTAAGTTAAACTTACCTTTTTAACTTACATTATTATAACAATAAAGAATCTTTATTATTTTAATCATTTAAAATATGCCATTTACTTAAATTAAAACTTGCATATCAAATGTACATTATAAACTTACATTTTATTATTTCAGTAAGTAACATTTATCATTTTAATCAATTTAAAATACACCATTACATTGATTAAAACTTATATCTCAAATGTATGTTTTAACTTACGTTTATTATAATAAAGATCATTTATCATTTTAATCAATATTACACTAATTAAAACCTTACATGTTTCTTTCATTAATTAAAACCTTACATGTTTCTTTCATTAATTAGAAATTTACACGTTTCTTTCATTAATTAAAACCTTACATGTTTCTTCATTAATTAGAACTTACACGTTTCTTTCATTAATTAAAACCTTACATGTTTCTTTCATTAATTTGAACTTTACACATTTCTTTCATTAATTAAAACTGTACATATTTCTTTCGTTTTTGTTATTACAGTACAAACATTTATTATATTAATCAATTAAAATATAAATTAAACTTACATCTCACATGTATGTTTAACTTAAATTTTTCCCTTTTAAAGTCATTGTTATTTATCTTACAAAACATAACATTTCACAAAAGAATATCTATCATAGTTAATATAACAATCAAATTCTTTACAAATTTATTCATTTAGACATCAATTCAACTATGATTCCAAGTTAAATAAACTTATTACAAAAAGTCCCATAAAAATGTATTTCATTTTATTTATTCAAAACTACATTTATTTACTATATAAATATGTCCATTTCTGGAAGTAACCCTTATTAAAATTACTAGGTTAGATTTAAGATTCCAAATTAAATCGAACTTAATTATTAAGTTATTTATCATAAATAAGACTCTTTAAATTCCATTTAAAACCAAATTAACTTATAAATAAATTAACTTATAGAAAAACAATATTTCTTTACACTTTAAAGCATTAAATCAAATTAAGTTAAAAATTTCATATATTTATAATTCCAAAATACTTAATAACTTTCAAAAAATATTTAAAATACTTAATAAATTTTTAGGAAAATATCATTTAAAAGTATAACCATGGGTCTGTATAATATTTTCTAACCTAGGTCAAGTGATACAGATATGCATCATTTCAATCCGTAATTTAGAAAGAAAAATCTGGGTTCTATCATTTCAAACCCGCAATCCCAAGTAAAAAAAATACAATAAAAATCATTCTAGCCTATCATTTCAGCGCATAATGATTTTTCCTTGTTCTAAAGTCCGTTCGGGTATGTATCATTTCAACCCATAGTGATAGGGAACTTGCAGTGGTGATTAACAGAAATAAAGTAACAGTATACATATAATATCATAACAAATGATGTAAAAAATATATAAACGACATTTATCATCATGTAATCATAACACAGACATATATGAATGACATATCAATGTCTACAGATTCACTTGTCATTTTTTCACAAAAATATAAGTATATATGTCTAGAGTGATAAAAACTCACCTTTTTAAAGTAGAATCGACAAATTCAGAAAAAATCCAAACCCCGCAAAGCATGAAAAAGCGCGACAAAGCATAATGCAAACTTGAGTGGATGAAGAGTCAGATCCAAATCTCGTGTGCAAACAAATATTACATACATAACAATATGATTCAATACAAAACAATAGATGTTAAAACAATGGAAAAATAAATGAATCAAAGTGACATAACTTGCCTTAATCAATCAATGGCTTGGCTACACCACATACGGGTTCAACCATCATCTTATATTCCTTGGTCATGATGCTAAGAGGTGTGCTAGAGGCCAGAGGCCGAGTATAAGCATGAAGAACAAAGAAGAAACAAAAAGAGAAAAAGAAAGAAGAGGAAGAGAAGCCATGGATCTAGAGCTTGAATATAATTTTTATTCACGCAAATGATAATGAGAAGTTTTGGGAAGTTTTTATGTGTGACAGACAAGAGAAATTCATGGCTAGATTAAAGGAATGAACGGCTAAGGTAAGTAATAAAGAGGCTATGCAATAAAAGACAAGATTTTGAATGGTTTGGAAAATAAAATGGCAACAAATACTTGATGTATTTAATAAAAAAATTCTTTCTTTCAAGGGATGAAATGAGAAATGGAATAAAATAAGATATGTTTGAGGAGTTTTGTACGTGAATGATAAAAGGAAATACACGGCTATAATAGAAAAACAGCTAAGGAGTTATGAATACTAGGGAAATGGAAAGGCATAAGTTAAGGAGGAAGAAACATACAATATATTTATTTTTAAATGCAAATGAAAAAAATGAGAGATGGGAAATAATTGTTTGTACGTGAATTTTTAACTTGATATGCAAAGCTATGAGTAGAGTAATTCATGGCTAGGAATGAGGAGGAAACGGCTAGAAAATAATAAAGGCCATGCAAATGAAAAAGGCAAGAGTTTAATCAATGAAACGTATGCCTCTTAAATTTCTCCAATCCATTTATTTGCATACATTTCTTTCTAGAAATGAAATGTGAAGTAAATGTGTATGTGAATTATGAAGTGGAGTGGATGGCAAGAAAAGATTTGAACGGCTAAAGAGGAGTAAATGATAGGAAAACAAAAAGGCTAGGAAATAAAAGGTAAGAAACAAGGAGAAAGAAACACACACACACACACACACACACACACACACACACACACACACACACACATATAATTCTTAAATGAAATTGAAAAGAGGATATTTTGAGATGTTTGTACGTGATTAATAAGAGCAATTCATGGCTATGAATGGTGAATGGCTAGGATAAGTAATAAAGAGGGTAGATAAATAAAAAGGCAAGCATTAAAGAAACGTAACGCATGTCTCCTTGATTTCTTCCAAGCCTTTTATGAAAAGATATACACACAAGTAAAATCCAATAAATAAAGTTTAGATAAAAAAATAGAAAAATAAAATAACATAGAAAATAAAAATATAGAAATGAACATGGAAAAATTGAAATTGAAATACAGAAAATAACTATGTGTAAAACGTTGTAATTTATCTAATTTAAAAAGTATAACTCATAATTTAACGAAACGAAAAGCAGAACAGATATCATAAATATATTCTGCTTCAAAGAAAAAGATTAAAATTTAAAAATTCAAATTTTTAAAAAATTTAAACTGAAAATTCAAATTTTGACCAAAATATAAAATTTTCAAAAATCGTTTATTTATTGCATTTGGAAAATAAATTACAAACAAATTCCAAACATGCATTGGAAAAATTCTAAAAATTCACTTTTAAATGATTTAAAAATCAAAATTTCAAATAAAAATTTAATTAAAAATATTCACAAAATTATGGGTTGTTACACGATTAGATTTGGATGGATGGTGAGCCTTGTAAACAACACAAATATAACATACATAAGCAAAAATATAAATATTGACATACAAATAAAGTCAACAAGTTTTGTTTGCAAAACAAGAGAGATAACCAAACCTTAGGAGCAAAAGGCTTGTACAAGACAACGTAAGCTTGGCCAAAATGAAAATGGGCTTGATCTAACCACACCTAGGCTCGGCCTAGGTCATGTATGCTCGGCCATGAGTCATGAGACATGGCTATAGACATGAACATGGAAGGCGAAGGCATGGAGAGGCAAAGGTATGCAAGGGGTCAAGGGAAGGAAGGTTTTGGTTCAACATAGGCTCGGCCTATGGTCCTATCGGCTTGGGTTTGGTGCATCTTCAGGTCAGGTCAGAGGTCATGCTGGTGGTCAGTGGTCAGGTCATGATGGTGGTGGAGCTAGGGGTGGTGGCCGAGGCAAAATATGGAAGTGGTGGTGAAGTTTAGGTCGGCTATGCATTGTATAGTTTAGTTTTAGCCAAGTTTTAAGGTGTTTTGCTCATGTAGAAGGCATGGCCAGATCTGGTCTGAAGGGCAGGTGTTTGGAAGTAAATGATGAGGAGGAGGAGATGGTGGTGGTGGTAGGAGAAGATGGTGGCTGTTGAGGCCGAGCTTGGCAAGAGAAAGAAAAGCAAAAACAATGGAAAAATGAAGAAGAAAAGGAGGAAAAGAGGTAGCCATCTTTTACAAAATTTTCTTCAGAAATGAAATGGCCAACCAAATGATGAGGATGAGAAGTTTTTCACGTGAAAAGCAATAAGAAATGCACGGCCAGAAAGAAAAGTGAAAAGTCAAGACAATAAAGAGCCAAGCAAATAAAGAGGCATAAGGAAAAGGAAAAGACACAAGTAGCAAAAGACTCTTCGAATTTCCAATTCTTTTAATTCAGTATAAGCAAATATAAATTAAGTGAATAAAATAAAAAGTTAAACAAAAATAAAGTAGGAATGAAAATAAATAAATATTTATAGAAAAAAAAAGAAAATACATAAAGAAAGTACTTTATTTAATTGAACTAGTTAAAATTGTAAACAAAATACAACTAACATTGGAAAATTTCAACCACACTTTTCAAATGTTTTAAAATAAAAATATATATACCTAACATGTCATGTTACACATGTAAACATAAATTAGAACATGACATGACAAACAAAGTATTATTTATTTAAAAAAATAAACAATTTTGTTAAATAAAACAATTTATGTACATTGGTTTAAAACACATAACTTTCACAATATTATTCGGATTTCAACGAAACGAAAAGTTGTACACTTAAAATTTTATTTACTTTCATAAAAGAAAAATAAATTTTGAAATTTTAAATTTTAAATTAAAAGTCAAAGTTTGACCATATTGACAAAAATTCATATTTTTGGAAAATATTCTATTTATCCCTGTTTGGAATTATAATTCACGTGCAAATCAAATTTTATTTTAAAATAAATTTTTTTATTCATTTTAATAAATAGAATATAGTTTTTAAATCGAAAATTCAATTAACATAATTAAAATATACAATTAAAATAATCACAAAAACACAGGGTTGTTACACTCTCTCTCACTCAAAACTTTTCGTCCTCGAAAAGGAATGAGGTACGGGAAAACACAGAAAAAGATAGAATGAAATAGGATTAAGACAAGATGAAAAGATGATTAAAATTGTACCTGATAAATGTTGTTATAGGTAAGTTTAACAAGGTGGAGATGATATTCCCAAGATCCTCTAGAATCAAGAACACAAGCACGAAAAAGATCTTCTAGAATCTGATTCACCCTTTCCGCTGGACCAACGGTCTATGGATGGAAAGTAGTGCTCAGATTCAAAAATGAGTACCAAAGATTATTAAAGATTATAGAAAGATTTCTAAACAGACTGGTATAAGCAATAGCCTCCCCATTCTGTAGCAAGATAAGGGAAATAAGGACAACCAAAAGATAGTTTGAAAAACAAAATAAGATAATAAATTTGAAACCATGAAAATTTCAACTTAAATTGAAAATTAATTTTACATAAGTTAAATAAATCTTAACCATCTCTAATTTCATTATCTTGTTATCCAATTATCTTAAATAAACAATCTCTAAAATCATTGATTTTAAAAAAAATCATTTATTATACTCATGATGTACTCAATAAAATTATTCTTCTTTATTCCTAATTATAATTAAATTTATACCTCTCAATATATTTTATCACCTATGTTAAATATATTTACACTTATTATAACTGCTTTAATTTATTCTTAGTTCCTTTAACATCATTTTATATTATAAATTATTCCATTAACCTTTTTCTCTATTTACCTCTGTTAATCTTTTTATAACTAAAATATTGAGTGTATAACATTTATTATAACCACTCAAAGTTTATTTATAAAATCTTTTTATATTGTATATTATCCAATTACATATTCAACTTCTGTATAATTTAGGTAAGTTATATTGGAATGAAATTGTGTATTATACAAATAAAACTTACCAATTCAATCATTTCAAGCTTGAATATTTATCCAAATCTTGAAATTATACTTAAAAATTAACTTTCAAGATAAAATTTAGGAATTAAATGTCCGATAAATTCCAAACTATTTAGAGATAAATAAATGCACATATACTATATATATATATATCCATTCAGATTTAAGTCATATATCAGCATATGTTATTAATCCAGTCTTATTTTAGAAATTCAAATCAATTAAATTCCCCAAAACAAAACTGTAGCAAGACTACAGAATGGTCTCTTCACTTCGAAACTCGAAAATGAATGTCGATGATGCTGCAGTCATCATCGAAATTATTTTCCAGCAACAAGGAGAAGAGTACGAATTTTAAACTTTAAAATTCTTTGGAAACAAATTTCTCTTCGAAAATACTTCAAATAATATATCCTTCAAAACTTTAAACACAAGGTTTGAAATCCATCGGAAATTAAATTCTCAAATTCTTGTTTTAAATTCATTTTAAATTTCCAAATAAATTTGTAATCGTGTTTATAGTTCAATTATTTATATATGAAACAAGAGATAATGATATATAAAATCAAATATTATTTCTTAACAACCAATTCAATAAAATCCAGAAAAGGATTTATAATATAGTTAAAAAATTTATTTTTTTACTAAATTTGAGAAAAAACATATTGTGTCAGTTTGCTCCGTTCAAGTGTTTCAGAAATCTTACCGGTAGCATTGATCAGACGAATCGATCGGAAACCGAAATCAACATCAACAACTCAAACAACACAATATATAAAACATTTTAAATATTGGTTTACAAATACACTTCAAGTATGATTTGAAGATAAGTTGGAAACAAAGATGAGATGATTAAATAACAAAGTAGAAAGATGGATAAGCTTATAGAAATCACGGGCAAACTTAACCGGTCAACTGTGACTTAAAGAATAAGATCGATGTGGATTTCTGGGGTAAATCTAGATTCGTTCTCAAGAGATGGAGTTCGTAATTATAAAAGATACTAGCATCTAAACCGAAGATACAAAAATCTCTGGTGAATCGATGCTGTTGTAAAGGAGTTTCATCCATTTACAAATCAATTTAAGATTGGCGGGATCGCCGACTCATTATAATGATCATTCAAACTGGAGTTATAGGATACTCCAGAATCAAAAGAAGACGAATAGTGAGGGACACGAATGGATTTTGGAACCGTAGGGAACGTTCCAAAATTCAAAGGAATCGAGACAAAAAGAAAGTGATTAAAACTCGAATGAAAGTGATTCTATAAATACATTTACCATATATGCTAAGTTTTGCCTAAAACCAAAGCTCTGATACCACGTGCAACAACCTAATATTTTCAACCATTCGCATCCGCACGTGTCGGACTTAAATTTCTCAAAATACAGCGTTGTAAATAAAATTTGGCAAATCTCATAACATAAAGTAAATAAATAATCACATATCACATGCACAGAGTATTTAATAATGCAGCAGAAATAAAAGAGATAGTAGTTCATGAAGTTGATATACATATATAAGATACATCAGAGTTAAACAAGATACAACAGAAGAGTAACAAGATACATCAGGTACAAATCAGAATACATCACTGGAATCACTGGATACTGAAAGCAAAATAGAGGGCTGGTTCTTCGAGCAAAGCTCCAACTCCGAAGGTGAGTCTTGAATGATGAATCACTCAGTCTGACCCGAGCGTAAAGCAAAACGCAAAACACACGAGTCAGAACATAAGTACTTATGAACTGTAAATCAACTCTGCTTGGGATCGCCCATCCTTTAAGGATCCATTAAACTATTTACTATGTAATAATATTCGCTATAATAATAATGTCTGTAGTAAAATAAACTTACTTTAAAATAGCGTTAAGGGGTTACCCATATAGCCCGTAACACGTAATAGTCCCAGTAGTCTATACAGTACCTGCATATCTCCTGATCGGGAGACAATGAGAAGATGCTCCATAGGTACAACACAAATCAAACGCACAGTAAAGCTCGCTATGTTAGGTGACACGACACACAAGGCAATGCCAGGGTAGATATACCAATTTCGCACACGGGACGGCGGTAACGTAGCAGCCACTACGCCCACCCCGTAACACAATCCCAATCAAAATCGGAGGATAGCTATCAAATCAATCACAAGTAAGAGTATAGTATCGAAGAAGTATGTCTGACCAGAGGAGCTACCACTTTTGGCCCGAGATCGCTCCTGTTTTAGCCACCTTAAGCCAACTCACGGGAGTCGGGTCCACTTTCATACCTCAATAGGATCATCGCCACCATCCTACTTCATTCAGGAATCTCCACCACATACATGGTTGTTAAAGTGGTTTTCAGGGTTGGCAGAGAGTATGACAACTTTCGATCCCATTCTCTTTAACAACCAATTGTTATTAGAACGCCATGGTCATTTCAAAATAGTTTATACTTCAAAAATAATCATTTCATTTCAAAAAAATATTCCTTTCAAAATAGTTTATAATTCGAAACTAAAGCCATTTTTATTTCAAAACTATATTCAAATCAATACGGTATCATTTCCATTTCAAACATATATTCACCTTTCAAAAGTCATAATACTTTCAAAGTTATAACTCTTTTGAAACCAAAATACTTGAAATCATTACACTTTGGAAATCATAATATTTCGAAATCATACATTTGAAATCATGAAACATTCCTTTAATTCTTTACATTTTACAAATTTATTCAAATCAACCTAAATTCTCAAATTTCCAGTTTAATTCAAAAATCCATCTGTTTCAATTCAATTCAGTTTCCCAACAAACCATTTCAAATCTTATCAATTTTAAATACATATTTGATTCACAAAGTAAACTATTCAATTTTTTATATATTTCAAAACTTTAGTATCCCACATTTCAAAACTATTTTTTTTATAATTTCATATAATTCTGATTTAACTTCATTATTACTTAGTTTTGAAATATTCATTTCATAAATTCAATATCATTTAAATAATCCAAAATTACAAGTAAACCAAATATCCTTTGATACTAATATAAACTTCAAATATTCATTTATCGAATAAATCAAATAAATCAAATTCAAATATCATTCCAAATTCACATTCTTTATCAGAATAAAGATCATGTCATTCAAAACCTTTTCAATCATTAATATATCATATCCTTTCAAAACCTCATTATCAAATCATTATTTGAATTCAGAATCAAATTTTCAAATTCAAATACCTTTTTAAAAAAATTATGTCATTCATTTATTATTTCAAATATCATTACATAATGCCTTTCAAAATTCCATTCAAAAATTCATTTATCTCATTTCATTTCATTCCATTTAATACATAACCAAGTAAACCTTACTTAAATTCAAATTTAATTTAAATTCCTTAAAAATTCAAAATTAAATATTGAAATATATTCAAAACTCCTAAATTTCACAAATAATCAATTCCAAAAGTTAAATCATTTAACACTTTAAAAAATAACTCAAATAGTGTTAAATTCTATAATATTTCAGAACTTTGTCAAATTTTAGCAACGATGGCATTTACAAAGTGCTATAGTAGGTATTTAGTTTCCAAAATAGTTCAGTTCAAGAACAATAGCATTTATAAAATGCCACAATAGATATTTAGTTATTTCAAAACATAGTTAAATTTCAGAAATAATAACACTTAACAAATGCCATCGTAAAACCACAGCATTTTTGGAAATGCTATAAGTAAAATTCCAGATTTTATTATAACTTTTTCAGAATAATAAAACTTCAATTTTTGTTATTCTATACTTATAAATCATATTTTTAGGCTTCAAAATTTCATGTTTAAATCAATTTAACATATGATTTATCACAACAAAATTTTATAATTAAGTATCCAATTAAAAACTCAATTCATTTGTTAAGTCAAAATTCACTGTTTTGTTAAATTATTAATTTAACCAAAAACTTAACATTTACTTCAAATATCATTTCAAAACTTTAAATATAATTTCCATTATTTACCTACACTTTAAAAATAAAATTTAAATTCAAAAATTACATTTACTTCAAATTTACATTCATAAATACACAAATTCAAAACTTAATATTTGGCCTTCTCAAAACCATAAAATATATATTTTTAAATCAAAATTTCATACTTTAAAAATACATATCTTAAGAAAAATCATTTAAAAATATACCACGGAGTCTATATATAATTTTCTAACCTAGGTCAAGTGATACATATGTGTATCATTTCAATCCGCAATTTAAAAAGAAAACCCATGTTCTATCATTTCAAACCCACAATCCAAAGTCAAATAAAATACAATAAAAATCACTTGAGCCTATCATTTTAGATCATAATGATTTTTTCCTATTCTAAATTCAATCGGGTATGTATCATTTCAACCCATAGTGATTCTATTCTAACAGGAAACTTGCAGTGTGAGCATATACATAAACAATACAAACAAATATTCTAATATGTCGATGTCACAATATACTGTCATTTATCATATGTCAAGTGATAATTAACAAAGTCAACATGGTAATAACATGAAATCACATATAATATAATTATCATTAACTTGCATAAACATTTTAATTACTAATCACTTGTCATTCATTTACCATTTCATAAGTAATAATGTCAGAGTGAGAAGGACTCACCTTTATCGAAGCTAGAGACCAAAACAACACACACAAGAGCGATTCCCAAAGCATGACAAGCACGATTAGATTTGGATGGATGAAGTTCCTTGTAAACAACACAAAATGTAACATATATAAGCACAAATATAAATATTGACGTACAAATAAAGTCAACAACTTTTGTTTGCAAATCAATTGCAAAACAAGAGAGATAACCAAACCTTAGGAGCAAAAGACTTGTATAAGACAACATAAGCTTGGCCAAAATGCAAATGGGCTTGATCTAACCACACCTAGGCTCGGCATAGGTCATGTATGCTTGGCCATGAGTCATGAGACATGGCTATGGACATGAAAATGGAAGGAGAAGGCATGGAGAGGCAAAGGTATGCAAGGGGTCAAGGGATGGAAGGTTTTGGTGCAACATAGGCTCGGCCTATGGTCCTATGGGCTCAGGTTTGGTGCATCTTCAGGTCAGTTCAGAGGTCAGGGCATGATGGTGGTGGAGCTAGGGGTGGTGGCCGAGGAAAATATGGAAGTGGTGGTGAAGTTAAGGTCGGCTATGCATTATTTAGTGGAGTTTTAGCCAAGTTTTGAGGTGTTTTGCTCATGTAGAAGGCATGGCCATATCTAGTCTGAAGGGTAGGTGTTTAGCAGTAGATGATAAGGAGGAGGAGATGGTGGTGGTGGTAGGAGAAGATGGTGGTGGTTGAGGTCGAGCTAGACAAGAGAAAGCAAAGCAAAAACAATGGAAAAATAAAGAAGAAAAGAGATAGCCATGTCTTACAAAAAATTTCTTCAGAAATGAAATGGCCAAACAAATGATGAGGATGAGAATTTTTTCATGTGAAAGGCAATAAGAAATGCACGGCCAAAAAGAAAAATGAAAAGTCAAGTCAATGAAGATCCAAGCAAATGAAGAGGCATAAGGAAAACGAGAAGACACAAGCTGCAAAAGACTCTTCGAATTTCCAATTCTTTTAATTCAATATAAACAAATATAAATTAAGTGATAAAATAAAAAGTTGAAAAAATAAAGTATAATTGAAAATAAATAAATAGTTTTAGAAAAAAAGAAAATAAATAAAGAAAGTACTTTATTTAATTGAACTAGTTAAAATTGTAAACAAAATACAATAACATTGGAAAATTTCAACCACACTTTTTTGTTTTAAAATAAAAATATATATACATAACATGTCATGTTACACATGTAAATATAAATTAAAACATGACATGACAAACAAAATATTATTTGTATAAAAAAATAAACAATTTTGTTAAATAAAATAATTTACACACAATGGTTTAAAAAGCATAACTTTCACAATATTAATCGGATTTCAACAAAATGAAAAGCAGTATACATAAAATTATATTTATTTTCATAAAAGAAAAATAAATTTCAAAATTCAAAATTTTAAATTAAAAGTCAAAGTTTGACCATATTGAAAAAATTCACATTTTTGGAAAAAATTCTATTTATCCCTGTTTGGAATTATAATTCACATACAAATCAAAATTTATTTTAAAATAACAAAAATTTATTCATTTTAATAAATAAAAAAAAAAATTTAAATCAGAAATTCAATTAAAATAATTAAAATATACAATTAAAATAATCACAAAAATACAGGGTTGTTACAGTTTTTCTCAATAAGTAAAAGAATAAAACGAGCGACCTTATCAAATTGATGTACTCCATAAAAGAAATATCAATTGAAAGCATTCATGCAAAAACATAATAAATAGTATCCATGACCATTTCTTACTACAGAAGGGTTTCAGACTGAAGTTAAGTTATCACGTTCAGCCAATATGCTTTCAACATCATTATTGCTTTTCATGTCTTCTTTTTTAAGAACCTACACATAAATTTTATAGATGTGAGTGGAAAGGATAAACTAATTGCACAAGCCATCACTATGGCAGTAGAATGCAACTGGAAAAGTATCATTCAATAAATAGGCTGAAAGTTCGATGATTAATCACCATGAAAATATCTTGAAATAGGTAAACATTGTTATTCGTCGGAACATACCTTCATAGCAAATAAACAGGGTGAAAGTTCGAAACCGATCACCATGACAATAACTTGAAATAAGCAAATAATGTTATTCATTTGGACATACCTTAATAGCAAATAAGTCGCCAGTTGTTCTTTTCTTTGCCAAAAATACATGGCTAAATGCCCCTTGGTTGAGAGTCTCTAGTATCTCAAAGTCGTCAATAGAAGTTCTTTTTTTTGTACTGGGTGAACATCACTTTTCCATAAACTAAGGACCACATTATCCTCTTCATCCATCATTGTACTTGTGGCGTTAGCCTTTTCAACGTCACTTTGTCGCATAACTGCGGATATTCCTCACTAAAATATTGAACAGAATAAATTCTAATTAAGAAAAGGGAGAATAAAGTACCCAATGATATTTTACTTGGAGCAATTTCATGCCATGACGATGTGAACCGCAACAAATTCCTAGCAAAATTGCTAGAGGAACTATCTTTTACTGATTTGCAGCTTTATCCAGACTATGCTATAACTTTGTTAATTAATTGTTGTCGCCATCTTGGTTGGAATTAGCCATTGATTTTCTTTAATTTCACATTACTTGTAACGACCCGCCGCTCTGACCGCCTCTAGTCGGTAATTAAACCAACTAGAAACATTCAAAATGACGGATTGTTATTTAGTTTATAACATTAAACAGAATCAGTCACAGAATCACAGAAACAATAATATATTTTATAAACGAACTTTTCTTTCATATACAAATATCAGAGTTATACAATGAATTACATTTAATACAGCGGAATATACATATATCTTTTTTTTAGTTACAAGAAAAATCTCTTGAAAAACTTTAGCGATGCGGTAATTCCCCTCTCTCTAACTTCGCTGCCTGAAAATCTCCAAGCTGTAAAAATACTTGGTCTGACCCGAGCGTTTTATGCAAAACACAAAAACACTCGAGTCAGGATTAATCTTTATTCAAGTAAATAAATTTGCAATGAACTGAAATAGAATAGTAACAGCAGTAAAGACAATCGTGAAAGACCACCAACTACAACGATGCACAAAGGTACAAGGTAAACTGGCATTCAGGCAGCAGTGTACAACAAATCCAGCAGCCCCAACTACAACAGTGAATACAACTACAAGTACAAGGCATGTCAACAGCAATATGAACTGTTCAGCTACCACTAAGCAAGGGTCAAGCGAATAAACACAACTCGAAGCATGTACATATGCAGCCACAAGACCACAAAGACACCAATGATACAAGTGAGGAATGCAACAACCAGGTGAAGATGCAGACATAAACAAACAAGTCTCAACCAAACATGTCAGTGAATAGTTCAGTGAAGAATCAGTGCACAACAGCATGAATATACACAGTGCAGACACAAGTCAGTGGTAAGTATACAAACATACCAGATCAAAATCGAACTAAAGTATGGTGAAACACTGCAACTCAAAGAGTATCAACAATGCAACACTTGATTGAGCTACAAACAGTGATGCAAGTATTGAAATCAGACTAAATGAAGAAACAGTGCAACAGATCAAGTGACATGATGAAGCAGAGCAAATGAGACAATGTCATGAGACTCAACATGTACATGTACTGATCAGTGAAACCCAAAGCTAACAGAGTCAACAAAAATGCAATGCTAAGTACACAAGTGACTTGAACAAGACTCGAGAAGCTACAGATATCAGTGAACATGATATGGAAATCAAAATATACAAAGTGCAACAAGCATCGCAGAAATGGATGCAGACAATTGAAACAACAGAACAGTACAGGGAAACAACACAATATTCACGAATGCAACATGACCAAATGTCCAGACAACACAACACTCACGTATGAAATGTTCAAGTGGAAACCAGAGAAGATGGCCAGAGACGAAGACAGTGATGAACAAGTTAGAGAACAAGTGTGTGTACAATTTGAAATGGTCAAATTTGTATCCTTGAAAAAGTCAAGCAAATAAAAGAGGATTAGAAAAATAAGGATTTGGATTTCCATATTAACAACTTCAATTTTTTTTTTTTTAAAATCTGTCAATCCTGTGTGGCTGCAGTACACACGTATATTTATACACATGCGCACTTCCTCGCCGACTCGTGTGCACCAAACAAAAACACACAGCTATCAGATCAAAACAAGATCAAACCCAAGTTTCAAAACTAGGTTCAACTCAAGGCCAATGCACAGACAAAAGAGTCAAGAAGGCATCAGACAAAGCAATACAAACAGCAATGTCAAAGCAGGCTATCAAGGGCAGAGTCTCAGAAATGCCAAAGACATGAAGCAACGAAAGATTCACAAATACAACTCAAAGTTTACAGAATGCAGACCAAAATGAGCACAACTCATTAAGCTCATAACAACAAGAAACAGACCATAAGAAATGCGTCAGAGAATCAATACATATGAGCAAGTGAACTAGTCAACATGCATATACCTCAAAAACAAAGGGACTGCACTGTTTCAAATGAGACAACAATTTCAAACTCAAGTGAACAGTATAGCAAAACACATGTTCAACAAAGATCAGGCTACAAAAGCATACGGTGGTGCAGACTACAAATGAGTGCTAACAAAATAAACTAATTGCAACAGGGTTAGACCAGCATAGTGCAACAGTGAAACACTGAATAGTATGCAGACCAGAAACAC
Source organism: Allium cepa (assembly GCA_030765085.1). Taxonomy (NCBI): domain Eukaryota; kingdom Viridiplantae; phylum Streptophyta; class Magnoliopsida; order Asparagales; family Amaryllidaceae; genus Allium; species Allium cepa. The sequence continues at coordinate 462,906,973 of CM060931.1, read as the reverse complement.
CAAGTCAAATGCAACGGAATGGAATGCAACTACAAGTGCAACAGTCAGGTCTAAATGCATCAATGAGGAAACTACAGTGGACATGTGTACAACAGAGGAAGCAAAATACACAAATGCAAAACCCAAGTGCAACAGTACAACTCCAAATGTATCAGTGCATGAACACAGCAGCTCGAAGACACAATACAACAATGCACAAATAAATTTTAAAACAACCTATAAATTTTATGGTTACTTACTCAAAAAGAAAAGAACAATGTAGTTTTCAAATATCACTGTTTTGATTTTCTTATTTGAAAGACATTTGAAATTAAACTTTTAAATGAAACAAACAAGTTAAATTTATAACTTAAGTTTTAAACAGAGATTAACTCTATACTTTCTCTCATTTCAAAACAGAGATTCAAACTTCTTAAATTTATGTATGATAGCAAGTAAACAAGAATCAGAAACATGCAAGTCAAACTATACTTTCCTACATCATTCAACTTCAATAGCAATAGAAAAAGGTTTTAAATTTAGTATGGTTTACACTGTAAACCAAAGTGTTACAGGAAACAGAAAACTGGAAACAACATTTCCAAGCAAATATAAACACAAGCATAGCCATTCATTCACATGCAAAAGCTATTCACAATTATACAAGCATTCAAACCCAAAGAACTGAATAAAGCATAGGTTTACTCACAAACATCATAGAATAAATTGAAGGTTGAAAGGTTTCCTCACTGTGTTTATCACAAACAGTTTTCTAAAGAACCTCAAATTTGTGTTTTTAAGGTAATTACTGAAACTGGGTCAATTTCAAACTTTTTTTTAACTAATTCATGATTTTCCAGAACCTACATTTATACTAACAAACATATTTTGTTTACACATAAAATTACTAACTATAACCGTACAGATGATAAAGATTTCTATTTAAGAATATCTTAGTTTACAAGCTAGCCAGATCTGCAACTACAGGAAATCAACACATATACATATTCACAAATATGCACACTGAACATTCATGAATAAGTAATCATCACAACATAATCAAACAACATGCTTTCTTTTATCAGGTCACAGATTTTGTGCAGGTGTGTTTACCCATTCCATTTTAACAAACAGAACAGTTTTGTTTTAAATCATTTGATTTCTGTAAATAAACATAAGCTCTGTAGTTTATGTTTGATTTTGATTTTTAAAGAAAAACTGTTTTTTTTTTTAAAGATAAGAAGCTTACTCACATTTAATTGAAGCAGGGAACAACCAGATGCACGCATTTACATTCAAACTCAAGCAAACATTATATGCTTCATGCAACAGATAATTTGAAACTCTTTTTAAATTGTGAAGTCACTCACTAAACAAAATGGGGACAGTGCAATTTATATATATATTTTTAATGACAGTTTTGTTTTGAACTTGAGTTCTAATACTTGCATGTGCATTTATTTCAAAAGAATTGGGGTTTTGAATTAGCTTGCAACTGAGAACAAGAATAGGGGGTTTTACAGACACATACATACATCACATATGAGCTGAAGTTCAAACAAGCACATGCAAACAAATTTTTCCTCATCTAGATTCAAAGATCCATCACATGCAGCAAAAACAAAACAAGTCAAGTTTTAATAGCATTTGTTCTCATCAGATTTTTAAATGATAGCATCTGTCCTCATCAGTTTTAAAACAAATTTTTAAATAGCATCTGTTCTTATTAGTTTAAATTCAAATAACCGAGCAGATGATAACAATTAACACCCCAAATCATAGCATGCAACCAAACACCCAATCCAATCAAATCTAAAAACTTGAATAAAAATTAATCGTGAGAAAAAAACTCACCTTTTTTCGAAGCGAATACGAAAACCCAAAGAAATTTCGAAAGAGGATGAACGAGAACGAAACAGCAGTGAGCGACGAAGAATTGATCGAGCAAGGCAACGCGCAAATTACTATCGGTCAAGCAAATAGCGCAGCTTCGGAAGCCCTAGTTTTTAGACGAGGAGGAACACGAAGCCGAAAGCCCTAATTTGAAGACGAGCGAAAATTGGAGAGGCCGCCATTTTTTTTTCTTTCGTGATTTTGTTAAGTTAGGGTTATGAACGAATGAGGAAATGAAATAAAGAGGGTCGGGTGAAAGTAAGAGGCAGTGCGATTTTTTTTTTTTTTACATATATATAATTTATTTATTTAATTTTTCATTTTAAATTCAATTTATTTTTTGTAGATATTTTCTTTACTTTGTTTTGTTTAATTTTGTTGTTAAAATTTTAACTAAGTGTATTTATTTATTTTATTTAAGCTAAAGAAAAGAATGTTATTAAAACTAACCATCCCTCTATAAATTTACATAAATAATACTTGTATCCAAATTATTTTCCTAAGTCATTAGTTTGAATTTAAAATACAAATTCAATATTCAATTTTCAACTCCAAAGTCAAATTTATTTTTATTCAACTTTGTATAGATTAAATTCTAAAATTTAATCGCCAAATCATAGAAATGTTTTATATAGCATTGGGAATTCAATCTAAATCATCATTCAAATATTTAAAATTAATTAAATAATTTCAATTTAAATTGTTCAAAAATCCAGGATCGTTAAAATCTCTCCTCCTTAAAAGAATTTCGTCCCGAAATTACAAGTAAGGAAAAATGATTGTTAAAATTTCAGTAATATTTATACCCTACTCAATTTTATCAAGTTTGAAATTTATTAAAAATAAATAAGTATAGGATTCATTCTATTTGTTTTGTCTCACTAACTTTGTTAATTAACTCATTTGCTCATCATTTTCTACAATCAAGACGCAAAAGTCTTTTACTAAAGTTTTCAACTTACAAAACCCAAATTTTAAATTTTAAATTCTTCATTTAAGAAATTTACATAGTATAACCTTTCCAAAGATGTGGACTTTCAAAACATTTCAAAAATCTTCTTCCTTAGTTCATTTGGTTGGAATTTATGTTACTTTAATTTCAGATTATTGATTTTCTATTTAAAGTTTGAAAATACTTGCTAACTCGAAATTTAACAAGTCTATTGTCGTTCTTAAAGACATTAAGCATACGCTGGCCAGGCGCAAGTCTAAAAATCTCCAAGTACTAAATATACTTGCTTCAATTCCCAGTGAAAATACTTTAAAAATCTTTTAAAAAATGGATATGGAAAGCACATTCCCCCATGGATCACAGTTTACCCGGCGATTACGCTACTATCCCAGTAGAATCGCTTGTAAACTATAGATTTCTCATCTCTTGAATTTCGCCATGGTTGTTGCCGTAGATCGCGGTCCACACGGCGGTTACGCTACTATCCCAGTAGAATCGCTTGTGACCGTAGGCATCTCGCCCCTCGAATTTCGCTTTGGCTTCTAGATTGCAGTTTACACGGCGGTTGCGCCACTATCCCAGTGGAATCGCTTGTAACTGTAGGCATCGCGCCCCTCAAATTACGCTAGTCACTACAACTAATGGAAAACAAATGGCCAATCCAACTAATGGAAATCAAATGGCCAATCCAACTAATGGAAAACAAATGGTCAATCCAACTAATGGAATTCTATGTAGCTACGATCTTCAAATGGACACTCATCTCGAGTTCCAACAACCTTCACAAATTTTAAATGGAAGGTACTTTTCCATATCCTCAATTTGGAAAACATAATATCATATATACATATATAATATTTCATTCACATTTCGTACATATCATACTCATGTACTTACATAAGTTTTCTATAACAATTTCTTTCCAAACTAATGGTTTTCGAATTTATCGTATTCTCATATATACGTTCTGAAAACCTCAATATCTCGTACCCATAACAAATAGAGGATTCACAAATTTTCCATTTCATTATCCATTTAAAATTTTCCTCTAAGTCGATTTGGAAATTTAAGGTTATCTCAAACCTAATTCACATTCATAATCCAATTTATCGTCGACTTCACACTCGATTTGGATTTCATGCTACATCGTCAATTCTCAACACATAATTGATGTCTATCGATATATAACCTCTGAGCTCATACGTCTCAGAGAAGGGTGTTAAGCTAAGAGAATAAATTCTCCGCCACCAACAGATATATATTTAATAGAGATCAATTGCTATGTCGTCAATTCACAATGTTAGACATACAATCCAAATCAACCATTCAAAATTCAAAATTCAACTTATATTGTTTTTGGGTGTCAAAGTTAAACTCAATTTAACTCAAGATTCAATCATTTTGAAAATTTCCAAGTTGAACTAATTGTTCAAATTTCCCAAAAAAAAAAAATATCTACACAAGATATATATAATTTTTTTCCACACTTAACCATTTGAAAACAAATTTCAAATCATTTTTTTTCACCTTTCAATCTTTGAAAACAAATTTCAAAGCAATTTCCTTAAACGGAAACATTTCCAAATAGTTATCCATTTTAAACTTAAAATGGTTCATTTAAATCAATCAAATAAATCCTTACCGATTTATTTTAAATTTACATTCCAAATCCGTAAATTTATTTCCACGTTTCAAAAATAAATCAATATTTATTTTTTAACAAATTTCCCTTTCTTTTATAAATTCCATAATGAATTTACATTTCCAAAATATCTATGAATATACGATTTTTAAATCGATTTCACATATTCATTATCAATTTATCTTTAAAACATAAAATCTCAAAACATTCACTTTTCACTTTATCTTTAAAATATAAAATTTCAAACCTTTCATTTCATATTGGAAAATATTTCCATACTTATTTAATAATAATTAATTCACAAATCCATTTATTTCCAACACTTGGAAAACATTCAATATACTTAAATCATAATCATGTATATATTTCATTCTTAAAGGAAAACATTCTTTCAAACATATTTATTTTGAGTCAAAACGAATGTTGCGTAAAACATCGTTACGACGACCCAAAATCACTAGTATAGGGATTCGAATTAAAAATAGATATATAAATCCCAATACTAAATAAAACATTTCCTTTTGGAAACCATTTACTATAACAACAGTGTTATAGTCCACCATTTCCTTTCTTTCTCTCGAAAACGTCTATTTCAACAATAAATGTTGAAATCTATGATTTCGATTCTTAACACATTTTAAAACAACTTGAAATGGATTAACTTCACTTTCTGCACATTCAAATTCAATTTCATCATTGAATCCATTAAATCTATTATGGATTTTCATGTTGACGGATTTTAATTTTGAAATCTAAATCTCATTTGAACTTTACATTTGCTTTCTATTTCCAAAATAGTCAACTAGTTCTTTAGTAAACCATTTATCGACTTGGTTTCATTAGATTTATATCTCCATATTAACTATTTTAGACATTAGTCTAAACTAGAAATATAAGCTTTACATCAAAACTTGTTTTATTCATACAGTTAAGTCGACAATTAAATTTCCTATCAAAATTTGCAATCCTCATTAGCAAAGGTTGGATTTTTCAATCATTTTACCAAGACATATCCGTTTTATTTACTAAATCGTTCTTCACAACATTTGAAATCAATTTTTCCAAAAGAATTCAGAATCAAATTTCCAAGTTATAGTTCAATAATTTTCTTGATTATAACCAAATTGACATGTCATTTTTATTTCCCAATTACTTCGGAGATATTCAAAATATTTGATTTAAACCAATTCATCAATTCACTTAACTCATATTTCATTTTTTCAAAAATCTCAACAATTCGATAATGAGTTTTCAAATGATCGAGACTCAAATCTAAGGAGACCTCACCGAAAAGAAACTATCGCAAACCTAAATTTAGAGAGGGGAATTTTCAAAATAATTCTAATTTTCAAAATACTTTTTATTTTAAAGAAAACGATTTTATACATTCTTTAGTTTTGGAAAACTTTTTTCTTTACAGTGATTCTAGTAACTATTCATATTAAACGTCATAAACTAAGCTTTGTGTAAACCAAAGCTCTGATACCACTTTTGTAACGACCCGCCGCTCTGACCGCCTCTAGTCGGTAATTAAACCAACTAGAAACATTCAAAATGACGGATTGTTATTTAGTTTATAACATTTAAACAGAATCAGTCACAGAATCACAGAAATAATAATATATTTTATAAACGAACTTTTCTTTCATATACAAATATCAGAGTTATACAATGAATTACATTTAATACAGCGGAATATACATATATCTTTTTTTTAGTTACAAGAAAAATCTCTTGAAAAACTTTAGCGATGCGGTAATTCCCCTCTCTCTAACTTCGCTGCCTGAAAATCTCCAAGCTGTAAAAATACTTGGTCTGACCCGAGCGTTTAATGCAAAACACAAAAACACTCGAGTCAGGATTAATCTTTATTCAAGTAAATAAATTTGCAATGAACTGAAATAGAATAGTAACAGCAGTAAAGACAATCGTGAAAGACCACCAACTACAACGATGCACAAAGGTACAAGGTAAACTGGCATTCAGGCAGCAGTGTACAACAAATCCAGCAGCCCCAACTACAACAGTGAATACAACTACAAGTACAAGGCATGTCAACAGCAATATGAACTGTTCAGCTACCACTAAGCAAGGGTCAAGCGAATAAACACAACTCGAAGCATGTACATATGCAGCCACAAGACCACAAAGACACCAATTGAAAGTCGCTATGCTCTGATACCAAATGAAAGTGCGGTGTGTATACAATTATATGTGCTAATATAGTACACACGGATCGTGTAATATGGACAATAATATAAATGCGGAAAATAGATGATAGTAGCAAAGTAAAAATAAAAATAGAAAAATCACACCAGAGATTTTTATACTGGTTCGGAGCACCGTCCTACGTCCAGTCCCAGATTCCTATCTGGATTTTCACTAATAACTACCTCGCTTCACCCGGAGGAACAGGTTTACAATACCCGAACAGCCGAACGGGATTTCACGCCTCTAACACACTGAGGACTTCAACACTTGCCTCTTACAACACGAGGACTTCAACACAAACAAATACAATTGTTGTTGACAACTTGTGTTCTTCAAAACACGGATTTGTCACTAGTAGTACACCCTTCCTATAATCTTATCCTCAAAGTATATGACTGATGTTTTGTGAAGATTAAAGAAGGTATATTGCTTATTGAATCAAAAGGTATAAAATAGTTTCAATGATTCAATAAGCTATTAATTAAATGAGTGCTTTTAGAATGCAAGAATGTTAGAAAGTAAGATCAGAGAAAGCATATAATAATCATATAAATTCATGTTTGAATCAACGATTTAGATGAGTATATATAAGAAGAAATAGTTGTAACTCTTGGTGAAACAGTTGCCATTAAGAGTTGTGATTATTGGTGAAAGGTAGGAGATGCAACTTTTGGAGAAGAGAAGTGTCTTTTGGAAAACTTGCTTTCTGTTTAAAAACGGTCGACAGGTCAAAAAATGACCGGTAGACAGGATTTTAAATATATAGTCGTTATGTGCATGTGTGCACGTTTACTGTGCAACTTTACCAGAAACGGTCGACCGCCCCATTTTCAACCGGTCGACCGGTCTGTGTAAATTTTATGTTTAAATGTATATATATCGACTATATTTGAAATGCATGATTATTTGAGGATAGATTTTAACAAGTTTATCACTATTACAACATCAAATAATCAACCTATAATCTAGAGTACCATATGTAGGTCTTGATTTGTCGATTGCCTTTATATTGTTGTCAGCAATCAAAATCTTCATAGAAGCTTTGACTCAACACCAATGATACAAGAGAGGAATGCAACAACCAGGTGAAGATGCAGACATAAACAAACAAGTCTCAACCAAACATGTCAGTGAATAGTTCAGTGAAGAATCAGTGCACAACATCATGAATATACACAGTGCAGACACAAGTCAGTGGTAAGTATACAAACATACCAGATCAAAATCGAACTAAAGTATGGTGAAACACTGCAACTCAAAGAGTATCAACAATGCAACACTTGATTGAGCTACAAACAGTGATGCAAGTATTGAAATCAGACTAAATGAAGAAACAGTGCAACAGATCAAGTGACATGATGAAGCAGAGCAAATGAGACAATGTCATGAGACTCAACATGTACATGTACTGATCAGTGAAACCCAAAGCTAACAGAGTCAACAAAAATGCAATGCTAAGTACACAAGTGACTTGAACAAGACTCGAGAAGCTACAGATATCAGTGAACATGATATGGAAATCAAAATATACAAAGTGCAACAAGCATCGCAGAAATGGATGCAGACAATTGAAACAACAGAACAGTACAGGGAAACAACACAATATTCACGAATGCAACATGACCAAATGTCCAGACAACACAACACTCACGTATGAAATGTTCAAGTGGAAACCAGAGAAGATGGCCAGAGACGAAGACAGTGATGAACAAGTTAGAGAACAAGTGTGTGTACAATTTGAAATGGTCAAATTTGTATCCTTGAAAAAGTCAAGCAAATAAAAGAGGATTAGAAAAATAAGGATTTGGATTTCCATATTAACAACTTCAATTTTTTTTTTTTAAATCTGTCAATCCTGTGTGGCTGCAGTACACACGTATATTTATACACATGCGCACTTCCTCGCCGACTCGTGTGCACCAAACAAAAACACACAGCTATCAGATCAAAACAAGATCAAACCCAAGTTTCAAAACTAGGTTCAACTCAAGGCCAATGCACAGACAAAAGAGTCAAGAAGGCATCAGACAAAGCAATACAAACAGCAATGTCAAAGCAGGCTATCAAGGGCAGAGTCTCAGAAATGCCAAAGACATGAAGCAACGAAAGATTCACAAATACAACTCAAAGTTTACAGAATGCAGACCAAAATGAGCACAACTCATTAAGCTCATAACAACAAGAAACAGACCATAAGAAATGCGTCAGAGAATCAATACATATGAGCAAGTGAACTAGTCAACATGCATATACCTCAAAAAAAAGGGACTGCACTGTTTCAAATGAGACAACAATTTCAAACTCAAGTGAACAGTATAGCAAAACACATGTTCAACAAAGATCAGGCTACAAAAGCATACGGTGGTGCAGACTACAAATGAGTGCTAACAAAATAAACTAATTGCAACAGGGTTAGACCAACATAGTGCAACAGTGAAACACTGAATAGTATGCAGACCAGGAACACCAAGTCAAATGCAACGGAATGGAATGCAACTACAGGTGCAACAGTCAGGTCTAAATGCATCAATGAGGAAACTGCAGTGGACATGTATACAACAGAGGAAGCAAAATACACAAATGCAAAACCCAAGTGCAACAGTACAACTCCAAATGTATCAGTGCATGAACACAGCAGCTCGAAGACACAATACAACAATGCACAAATAAATTTTAAAACAACCTATAAATTTTATGGTTACTTACTCAAAAAGAAAAGAACAATGTAGTTTTCAAATATCACTGTTTTGATTTTCTTATTTGAAAGACATTTGAAATTAAACTTTTAAATGAAACAAACAAGTTAAATTTATAACTTAAGTTTTAAACAGAGATTAACTCTATACTTTCTCTCATTTCAAATCAGAGATTCAAACTTCTTAAATTTATGTATGATAGCAAGTAAACAAGAATCAGAAACATGCAAGTCAAACTATACTTTCCTACATCATTCAACTTCAATAGCAATAGAAAAAGGTTTTAAATTTAGTATGGTTTACACTGTAAACCAAAGTGTTACAGGAAACAGAAAACTGGAAACAACATTTCCAAGCAAATATAAACACAAGCATGGCCATTCATTCACATGCAAAAGCTATTCACAATTATACAAGCATTCAAACCCAAAGAACTGAATAAAGCATAGGTTTACTCACAAACATCATAGAATAAATTGAAGGTTGAAAGGTTTCCTCACCGTGTTTATCACAAACAGTTTTCTAAAGAACCTCAAATTTGTGTTTTTAAGGTAATTACTGAAACTGGGTCAATTTCAAACTTTTTTTTAACTAATTCATGATTTTCCAGAACCTACATTTATACTAACAAACATATTTTGTTTACACATAAAATTACTAACTATAACCGTACAGATGATAAAGATTTCTATTTAAGAATATCTTAGTTTACAAGCTAGCCAGATCTGCAACTACAGGAAATCAACACATATACATATTCACAAATATGCACACTGAACATTCATGAATAAGTAATCATCACAACATAATCAAACAACATGCTTTCTTTTATCAGGTCACAGATTTTGTGCAGGTGTGTTTACCCATTCCATTTTAACAAACAGAACAGTTTTGTTTTAAATCATTTGATTTCTGTAAATAAACATAAGCTCTGTAGTTTATGTTTGATTTTGATTTTTAAAGAAAAACTGTTTTTTTTTTAAAGATAAGAAGCTTACTCACATTTAATTGAAGCATGGAACACCCAGATGCACGCATTTACATTCAAACTCAAGCAAACATTATATGCTTCATACAACAGATAATTTGAAACTCTTTTTAAATTGTGAAGTCACTCACTAAACAAAATGGGGACAGAGCAATTTATATATATATTTTTAATGATAGTTTTGTTTTGAACTTGAGTTCTAATACTTGCATGTGCATTTATTTCAAAAGAATTGGGGTTTTGAATTAGCTTGCAACTGAGAACAAGAATAGGGGGTTTTACAGACACATACATACATCACATATGAACTGAAGTTCAAACAAGCACATGCAAACAAATTTTTCCTCATCTAGATTCAAAGATCCATCACATGCAGCAAAAACAAAACAAGTCAAGTTTAAATAGCATCTGTTCTCATCAGATTTTTAAATGATAGCATCTGTCCTCATCAGTTTTAAAACAAATTTTTAAATAGCATCTGTTCTTATTAGTTTAAATTCAAATAACCGAGCAGATGATAACAATAACACCCCAAATCATAGCATGCAACCAAACACCTAATCCAATCAAATCTAAAAACTTGAATAAAAATTAATCGTGAGAAAAAAACTCACCTTTTTTCGAAGCGAATACGAAAACCCAAAGAAATTTCCAAAGAGGATGAACGAGAACGAAACAGCAGTGAGCGACGAAGAATTGATCGAGCAAGGCAAGGCGCAAATTCCTATCGGTCAAGCAAATAGCGCAGCTTCAGAAGCCCTAGTTTTTAGACGAGGAGGAACACGAAGCCGAAAGCCCTAATTTGAAGACGAGCGAAAATTGGAGAGGCCGCCATTTTTTTTTCTTTCGTGATTTTGTTAAGTTAGGGTTATGAACGAATGAGGAAATGAAATAAAGAGGGTCGGGTGAAAGTAAGAGGCAGTGCGATTTTTTTTTTTACATATATATAATTTATTTAATTAATTTTTCATTTTAAATTCAATTTATTTTTTGTAGATATTTTCTTTACTTTGTTTTGTTTAATTTTGTTGTTAAAATTTTAACTAAGTGTATTTATTTATTTTATTTAAGCTAAAGAAAAGAATGTTATTAAAACTAACCATCCCTCTATAAATTTACATAAATAATACTTGTATCCAAATTATTTTCCTAAGTCATTAGTTTGAATTTAAAATACAAATTCAATATTCAATTTTCAACTCCAAAGTCAAATTTATTTTTATTCAACTTTGTATAGATTAAATTCTAAAATTTAATCGCCAAATCATAGAAATGTTTTATATAGCTTTCCCTAATTCAATCTAAATCATCATTCAACTATTTAAAATTAATTAAATAATTTCAATTTAAATTGTTCAAAAATTCAGGATCGTTACATTACTCTTTCATAAATTCGGCTGTTAATAGAAAAGTAACCCTAATAGATTTCAAGCAACCGAGTAAAAATCATCAATTATCAAGCAAAGAATGAAACACAATCAGATTTAATTAAATTCCACCAGTTTGGGCAAAATATCAAAATAACATTCAATTAATTATTCATGGACACATAAGACCTAAATTGATTTTAAGATTATTTTAAAACCAAAAAAAGAAACCAGAAATAAATAACAAACATTACGAAGTATAACATTTAGTTTAGCAAATTCATTTTCAACTATTTCAGAAATATATTAAAACCATGAAAATATTTGCTCAAAATAAAAAGGAAAAATTAAAAATCATTTGATTTTGATTTGACAATATGTTTTATTTAATTGAATTTTTCATTCTAAACAGAATAATAAATAATTGACAAACTCAGTTAACTGAAAGAAGGAAGAAGCATTATGAGTTCATCTTTTCAGAAAGAAAATGGAGAAAGTAGTAAGGGCAGAAATGGAAAGAAATGGGTTGGCTAAAAAAGAAGGAAGTCAAGGTGTCTATGTTGTATTCATTTTCTTGAATCAAAAATAAGTGGTCGAGCAGCGGATTGACATTAGTTAGTCGGCGGGAGTTGATGATATTTGGTTCACATTGTTCATGTTTATGTTCAGAAATTGGGCCGCTTGTGTTTACCTAAATGGTATATTTTATCTAAAGATATACATCGCTCGGAGGTACTTTCTGATCCTTGTGTAGGAGATTGGATCCGGCTCCAATGGAGAGATCTCCAAGGATAATTTATTATGCGAACATTTCTTATCGGATTTGATTCTACTCCTAATATGTTGTTGAATGTAACTATTTTAACAATTGCAGCTATGTTATAATATTTGTATTCTATATCCTAGACATTATCTATTATATCACCTTATGTACCTATTAGAAGGCGGTTCTTTTAGGGGATAATCATTATGGCCTTCCATGTAGTCTCAAAAGTACCGTTTTACGTTGATCGCATATTTCTTGAGTTTCTCATGCCAGACTTATGCCTGAAACTTGGTTTTTATTTTTCCTAAATTCCCTACATGCTCTTTCAGGTAGTTTGAGAAATTCATGTTTTCATTAATGTTCATTGGAGCTCAAGAAGACGAGCTGGATGTTTTACCTACCATGGTAATCTTTTTTCCACTACATTACTATTATATAAATCAGCATTTGTGAGGATATGTTGTTATAACCGTCCAGGCTGATGATAGTACTTAGGTTTTGTAACTCCAAACTTTCTATATCAGAGTAACCCCTTTGTACTATTCTTTGGATATTATATACTATCGTTCCACTGTGAGATTCTCATATTGCATTCTTTCTTTCATTTTATATTTCTTTTCCTATTTAATTGACCCTAATAATTAGTCCTTCCGGCACTTGAATACCCAACACACGAATACCATGGATGTATTAGTGTCGACATTCGGTGGTCTAAAGGTGGAGCATTAAATTCTAGTAGTTCAAGAATTTACGAATGTTTTCAAACCAATGATGGGAGTACATTCGAGAAGAGTGATAGAATTCTGATATATCGAGGGCACAACTTATTAGTTGACCACCTAAAAGAATACAACTTAAGAAGATAGAGGAGTTGAAAAGGCAATTATTGAAACTTAAGCACATACATTTCATTAGACCGAGTAGGCTGGGCATGGGGAGCATCTGCAGTATTCATGAAGAAGTGAGATGGATCACTCCGGTTGTGTATTGATTACCGAAAGCCGAATGAGTTGGCTATGAACAATCATTTTCGGTTGCCTAGGATAGACAATTTATTTAATCAATTTAAGCTATCGTATTCTTACTATTAAATTTGGGTACTGGAATCCATTAACTGAGGGTAGCGGAAGATAATATTCCAATGACCACATTTAGAATTAGATTTGGTTCGTATGAGTTGTCAGTCACGCCCTTTAGGTTGACCAATGCCCTAACGTTCTTTAGGATCTTATAAACCAAATCTTTGCTACCAGTTGGACAGATTTGCATTGATCGATGATATTCTGTTTTACTTAAAGAATGAGCGAGAACATGAAGTCCATCTTAGAATGGTGTTGAAGACCTTAAGACGACATAAATAAAAAGCAATGTTTTCCAAATTCCATATTTCGAAATGAGAAGCTAAGTTTTCGAGTCTTGCTATTTCAATGAAAGGATTCACTACAACAAACTGGACCTTTAACAATGTTTAAAAATTGCTGTAAAAGATTTAACTGAGATTTTAACTACGCTGTAACGGCATGCCATTATATGTCAGGAACATACCATGGCAATATGGAAAATGCTATAAAAATTAGTTTTTAATAGAGTTTTATGAGATGTTATTAATGCATATTATAGCGTTTTCTAAAGAGCTAAAGTACTTTTCTTAGTGTTCAACTTGTGCTATATAATATATTCAATAACGGTTATAGTTTTCTAAGATAACTTTTTTATAGCGTTCAATTCTTTGCTAGATTAAACATATATCGATAAGCTTTTGCTATTGCAACTTTAGACAGCATTGTTAACATTGTTATGAGTTCTTTTTACAGCGTTTTTAATGTTGTCATGATACTTCTTCATAGCATTTTGTGAGTTGCTGTGAGTATTTTTTTTAAAGTCTTTTTTAGTTGTGAAGAAACCTTCTTATAGCGGTTTTGAAATGTTGATGAATTTTGCACAGCATTTTTGAAAGGCTATTGATATTTTGCAAAGAATTTTTAAAATGCTACCATTAAGGCCCACTACATTTCTCCAGGAATCAATTCCATTTATATACATATCAGTCATAATTTATATGCTAAATATACAACATAGTTAAAATCGAAGAATATTTCTTAATCAACATTTTGTATTAATCACACATTTCATTATCGATATGTAACATTACATAATCAACATACATAATATTCTTATATCAAAACATATATAATATGTCAGTAATATTTCATAAACAATGTAGAACAAGTAGTAGCTAGTAACAAAAGTAGTAATACATATAAGTATACAAACCAATATATAGTTCTAGCATTAAAAATTACTTTGAGTCCATATCTTGTTACGACATGTTACTACTTCTTTGCATCAAAGATACCTACCAACCTTTAGAGTATAAGTTCAAAAGTTAGCAGAAAAATTAAAAATACAATCAATATAACAGTAACATGAAATGCAGTATGGAACAAATGAAAAGTGCTGAAACCAAACAACTATCTGGTACAAAGTGCGAAACCAAACAACTATCGTTAAATGCATTTTCGGAAGGAGTACTAAAGAGCTGAACATGTTTGGAGTAGGAATGCTCATATCAATGAACCAATGCTAGAGGGTATCAAGTGGAGTGGTGTTTAGGGGAGTGTTTTACGTAGATGGCAGATAGTTATACAAGTAGTGGTGCATGGCTATAGAGCAAGATAGCAGTATGCAACCATATTTCCTACTTGCTGGTAAAAATTAATCTACACCTAGCAAGTTTCCCACTTGCATATAAAAATCATTAAATGCTTTTAGAATTTGAAAATCAATGGTAGAAATATAACATATGCAGATGCTTTGTAAATTTTCATCAAACATGGTTAATTTTCAAAAATAAAAATAGTTGGCTTAGATTATTTTTATAAGCTTAGTTAATTTTTATAAAACTTAATTAATTTTTATAAAACTTAGTTAGCTTAGTTAATTTTTATAAAATTAGTTAAATTTTATAAAATTTAGTTAATTTTTATAGCTATGGTTAACTTTTACAAAACTTAGTTAACTCATTTAAATTTTTATACAACTTAGTCAACTTTTATAAAACTTTGTTAATTTTCATAATACTTAATTAAATTAGTTAATTTTTTAGGCTTGATTAATTTTTGTTAAACTTAATTAACTTAGTTAAATTTTTGCAGAACATAGTTAAATTAGTTAATTTTTACAAACTTTATTAATTTTTTATAAGACTTAATTAATTTTTATAATCTTAGTTAATTTTTTAAAATTTAATCAACTTAATTAATTTTTATAAAATTTAGTTCGCTTCTATAAACTTATTTAATTTTCATAAAACTTAGTCTATTTTAGTAGAGGGTATTTAAAGGATCCAATTAGCAATAGCAATTTACCGTGGTTTAGATGTGTATTTGTTAGATGATCCTTTTCGAGCAGTTATTGCTCATTAAGGAGCACATCTCTGTAAGTATTTTTGTATAAGGCTAAAATAACACACAAACACTTTGCAAATATTTGTCGTTTTGTCAATAACAAATTTTTTTACTTTGCCCTTAATCATGTAAATTATTTCCAAAAAGATTATGCTACCCTATCATCATTTGTGTTTCATTCTTAAATATTTTACACAATCTCTGATGTAGTTTTGTAAATAGATCATTTGTACAAATCATGTAGTTTAATCAATTAACTTATTATATTGCTTTAATAGGACATACCCTTATCTAACATTGTTAGTAAAAAAAGAGTAAATAAAGATATTAAAATTGAATTCTAAGATGCGTTAAATTCTAATAAAAGTTCAAGGTCAATGCTTAACTATATTCCTCATACTAAACTTGGACGTTACATGTGCAATATTGAGTTTATCTCAGTTGTCTATATACGTTATGCATGCAACATCTTATAATATAGATAAAATGGATTTCTACACCTGATATTTATGAAAAGAAATTAATTTCTATATGCATCTACCTTGTGTAGGAATGCCTAATACACCTCTTGCCTTTAAAAACACTCATATATACAACTCATCAACTCAAATTCTTGAGTGTAGCAGAGCTTATTTTAGCAATGTTCATTGAAAATTTAGTTAAATAAATTAGCCGACCTTGGTATACCTGCATTTAAGAATAAGTTGTAAGTTGTATTATTATCCAACATGGATTGGAAGCATTTTCTTCACGTCATACACACCTAAAAGAATATAGCTGAAAAATTAAAAATGAATAAATTTTCCTACAGGAGATACAAATAAATACCTTGTGCACTAAGTTTGAGCCTTGAGTTGACTTCATTTAAGATAACGCGCTTCAGTTTCAATATCGAATAAGATTTCCACCAGAAATGTTGCATTGGTTAAGCAAAGAAAATATCTGTTTAGTTTGATTCCAGACCAACAACATTTTCTACTACGTATAAGGGATCTGTATCATCATTTCTTGAGTTCCTAGCCAAAAATCTAGCACTGCATCATTTAAAAGAAATATCACTTATAAAAAATTTCACAATGTTAAAGGGTATTTATTTATGATGTATGTACTATTAGAGTGATTGACTAGATTACTTATTTGCAACAATCGGTGAGTTAATGGAATTCCAAGTTTTGCTGCTTTTCTAGATGCAGATGTTATCCCTGTAAGAAAAAACAATTTCTGAATTTATATTCACATGGTTGCAATATTTATATGCTAAGGTTAGCTCGATGGATGGAAAGTAATTTGAATTATATTGGGAATTAGATCTCTTGATTCAATCAACTATTTCTGTTATATGTTTTGCTATTTATTTTGTCTATCAAATCCATAAGTAGTGGTATTTTAATTGTTTTATAGGGCCTCCTAAAATCACTTGATATTATTGAAACCTCTCTTAAAGAGAGCTAAAAATTGAGGAATTGGAAAAACTAGGCTCCTTTTGGTTCGCTCTTATAGCTTTGGTTTTCCCTTCAAATAAAAATTCGCATGGCCTAATTAATGAGCCTAGCCTTTGCCTTCATCTACACGGTCCAAATAGTGAGCTTAGCCTTTGGCCACATCCACACGGCCTAAATAGTGAGCTTACCCTTTGGCCACATCTATACGGCTAAAATAATATCTTTCTCCTCGTTATAGATTATAATATTCTCCTACTTAACAAACAGATTCCCATACAGTAATACAATCAAGAAATTTACTAATGTCCAATTTGAAACCATGAGCAATATCATATATAATCGGAAAAATTTCCTATTATTTTTCTCATGAAAATAGCAGTACCTCCTATATCTATGCAACTAAAGAATTATAATTATTATAACGACTCGTAATTTTCGTTAATTAAAAATAGTTAATTTAATAAGGTTTTATGATTTAATGTTGGAAGAAATAAAAATTTGTGATTTAATAATAAAAATACAACTGGAATGAAATGTAATAGTCTTAATTTAAGGTAATTGATAACTGTTTTAAATGTAATGCCAATTGATTTAAATGATCAAAAAGTTATAATTGGTTATAGATTATAAATTAACTATAATGATGTGTGTATTAATTGATAAATTGGATTAAATGAGTAATTGATAATTTAAATGTGTATAAATTGATGAAATAGTATGTAATTAATTGTAATTGGTAAAAGTAGTGTTGCAGTAGTAGTTATGACATTTTTGTGCAGATAACAAACTTATAAATGTTATTAAATTAAGAAAAAGTAATGATTGTCATTTGTTCCCAACTTGTTTAATTTGTTGAATTAAATTTGAAATCAATTGCAATTAAATGTAATTAAATATCACATTAATACGAGTTAAAAAGATAACTGCAAATTGTGAATATAGTAAAATGTATAGAAATGCCTATTATATTCACAAGGAAAGATTCAATAAAAAGGATGAGACAAAGGTAAATTAATTTATTGAGATCTAAAATTTTAATAAAATTGACAAAAATTCAATGCAATTGAAATATTGCAACTAATAAGGTAAAGATGATAATTTTAGAATATTAGTGTAATAAGATATAAACAAATGTTAACTATGTCGATAGAGTAATACTTGATTGAATAAAAATATTGAAATCAAATTAAACAATTTTTTTGGAATTAAATTATAATTAATTGGATTTAATTACAGTTGAAACTGAACACTGTAATTAGTGAAATATTTAACATTGAACTGATATGTAAAAAAAAAATTAAATTAGTGAATGACCAAGTAATCAAAAATAATAAAATTTGTTAATTATAGAATTGGAATTGAATAAAAAAATTAATTAATTTAATATTAATTTATTAAATTAAGGTGAAAATAGCCATTTTGACTACTGTCTCGAATTTCGATAAAACCAGTTTCATCAGATCCGTAACAGTGAATTGTTATAAGATTTCAAGTTTGGTAGTGACCGAACTTGTCGTTTGACCTAACGGGCTCGAAACGCGTTGAAATCAATTTAATTGAAATCAATTCGAAATAAGCTGTGTTGAAGCTACCTTCTTCATACGATGGAATTAGGAATTGAAACCTATTCCATTGAGTTTAAAACTATCGAAAATATCTATTTTGATATATAGGATGACCCATCTTCGTTCTGGAGGCAAAACGGGCTTTTTGAGTCTCTATTCGTCGTTCGTACAAATTCGATATGGGTTCATTTTCTTATCAGGCTTCGTTAATATAAATAGTTCTGTTATAAACTCTAGTAGTCATTTTCTTATTCTATACGTACATCAACTTCTGTCTATCTCCTTCTTTTCAATGGCAGAAATAAATTCAATCTTAAAACCCTTGATTCAAATTTAAAACCAATTACAGAATTCAAACTCTCCAAATTATAGAGAATTAAATATTGTTGGAAATCTCTCGACGAGTGTAATCCACTGCAGTGATTCAATTTTCAATTGGATGCATCATTGATCAGAAATCGAGGATGAACCTCGGCCGTCAATTTCTAGGGTTTACGATCCAACGGTGGATCGTCGACCCTTTGACGATCGGGAGGCGGCACTGGGAAGAGGGCGTCGAGCAGGTCATGGGAATGTTGTTCATTGGTCGTAATTTGTTCGAGAATCGCTGGATCTGGGCGATGAAGCCAGCCGGCGGCATGGTCAATTGAGGTGATCGGACATGGAGGCATTCAGGGTATTGGGGTGGCGAAGCTCCAGAAGCCGGCGGCGACCTCTGATCGGGGCGAAGGCGATCGAGTTGGTCAGTGTCGAGCAGTTGAGAGCGGCGGCTAAACGTGATAAGTCGTGAGTGACTGTACTGGGGTTTAGCATGCGCAAACGAGGAAAGATGACGTGGCCTGTATATTATTATTTTATTCAATTTGTAATATATATATCGTATAACTTCTAACGCTTATAACTTTTGTATACAAACTCGAATTTGGACGCGGTCTTCTCCGTTACAATCGTATTGAAATTCCGGACAACATGGGTCTAGTTTGAATGAATTCTGGGACTGTTAAATTTTTTGGCATTATTTTGGATTTCAAATCGATTTGAAATCAAAAGGCGAGTGTTTTAGCCCACTCATAACTACTTGATTATCTTATGTTAGTTAAATTAAATTTATAATGTGATTAGAAATTGGTTGGGCATTGTTTGGTATATTTAAATTGTCATCCCAGTTAAGCATGACTTTTATTGCATTTAATTGTCATTTAATTTAATATCGAATTTAATTTTCATTTAACATATGCTAAAGATAATCAGTTATCTATTGATGTTTATATGTTGATTTGGATGATGATTGTGACAGATATTTGATTATCGATATTGGATGACTGGATGTTATATTTTATATTGTTATAACATTGCAAGTTCCCTATGGGTTGAAATGATACATACCCGAACGATCTATAGATTAGGAAAAATCGTTGAAATAATACATACCCGAACGATCTATAGATTAGGAATAATCGTTACAGGTTGAAATGATAGACTTGAGCGATTTTATGGATTTTATTTTAATTTGGGATTTTGGGTTGAAATGATATATACTTGTAAATTTAAATATTTATGGATTGGAATGATTAATATATGTATCACTTGACCATAGGATAGAAAATTATATATGGACACCGGATTAGTTAAATTAAATGATTTTAAGCCTTCAAATTTTGAATTAAGCTAAATGATACTTTGATATTTCAAGATTTGAAATTGGGTTTTTGATTTGAAACCTTGATATGGTTTGGATTTGTTGAAATGGAAGAAATAGTTAAATTTGATGTTAATTTCAAATTGATTATCTCAATATAACTGTAAATGTTCCTTTAAATTCTAATTTCAAGATTTTCAACTATTAAAATAAGTTAATCTATTTTAAACCAACTTAATCAAATTAAACTGTTTAATTTATTTTAATCTAATCTAACCTATATTAAACTAATTAACCTATTTAACCTATCTTAACCCTTTTTGATTTATTTTAAACTATTTTAATGTATTTTATTCTATATTAAATCATTTAAAATTTATTAAACTATGTTAAGCTCTTTTAGTATATTTTAAACTATTTAATCTATTTTATTTCCATTTCATCTATTTTAAATTCATTTAATCTTAAATCTAATTAATCCAATATAAACCAATTCAATCTATTTTAAACCCATTTGGACCATTTCAAATCTATTTAAGGTATATTAATCTATTTTAAACCTATTTAACATAATTTATATCTATTTAAAACTATGTTAATCTAATTAAACTAGTAATAACCATCTAAATTATTTTAAAGATTTCAAATGGTGTAAAATGGAATTGTTCATAATTAAAGCCTTGATTTTCAAGCGAATAAGGTGTAAAAATGTTATAACATATTGGGGTTTGAAATGATATTTACTGGTGAAATGACATATTTGAATGAATATGATGATTTTGAAATGAGAATGTAACCGAATTGTGAATATGATTTCGAAAGTGATATGGTATGAATTGAATATGATATTTTGATATCAATTTGAAATGGTTTTGGAAATTTAAATGAACCATCCGGGTCGAAATAAGCATTTGGTTGTTGAAGAGACCGGGATCGAATATTGTCATACTTTCTGCCAATACCGAAAACCACTTTAACAACTATGTACATGGTGGAGATACCAGTAGTGCAGTAGGATGTTTTTTATACGATTTTGTATGAGGTATTAACGTGACCTTGACTCCCGTGAGTCAGGTTAGATATGAATACAATAGGAGCCACGCCAGGCCGAGTGAGGTAATTCCTCCTATCAGAAATGCTTCTTCGAAACCATATTATGACTTTGTGATGATTTGATAGCCACCCCTTGATTTTGATTGTGGGAGTGTGTTCCGAGGTGGGCGGTAGTAGCTGTTATGCGTTACCACCAGTCCAGATCTGCAATTGGTAGAATCCTACCCTAGCATTGCCTCGAGTGCCGTGTTTCCATACCCAATTACGCCTTCTAAGAGTTTGGTCTGTACCATACCTATGAAGTGCCCTTTGAGTCAACCTCACGGAGGAGCTTACGGTACTGTATAGACTCTAGGAATATATAAAATGTGTTAAGGGGGATATAGGTAACGCGTTATTGCTGTTTTCATACTTCACTTTACTGTAGACACTATTATAATAGAAGATTGTATTGTGTACGTAGATAGTTTAACGGATCCTTAGGAGATGTAATCCTAAAGATCTCTTAAGTTATTGCACTCACGTTAGACACTAGATAGGAGATGTCAAACTCCTAAACGTCTCTGACGCCGTTACACTAATATTTATTTATTGTTGATTTAACTACCATAAGATCTTTTAGTTCTGACTCGAGTGTTTTTTCTTTTCAACTCGCTTGGGTCAGTCCAAGCTTTTCAATGAATTGAAGACTACTTTTTGGAGGACAAAGACGAACATTTGTATTATTATTATTTATTATATTTATTCCACCACATCATGTTATTCCGATGCATTATTATTTATTTCAGTTGTATGGAACTCTGATCTGTATCATAAAAGTATAAACAAATGTTATTTGTAAACTGCTTCTTGAACTGTTTATTTGATTATTATATTTTGTCATTCCTCCGTGAGATTCTATAATTTTTCTTTCATTCTTTGCTTTTTCTTATTTACCCCATAACAATCCTCTCATTTGAATGGTTTGAGTCTATCATATTTGCTTTATCGTCGATTTAAACCATTCAAAAAGGCGGGCCGTTAAAATTATAAACTAAAACTTGATTCTTCAAATCAATGGCAGTGATAGTTTTATATTACCAAATCTGCATTTATTAGCCAATATTTTTCAATAGTAAATGTGTTTCTCCATCCTGTAAGCATGAACCACTAAAAAAATTAAAATGGTACTTTATATACTAAAATATAACAACATATACTTTCGTGATATGCCTCGTTAAAACCTTGCAAGGAAAAAGAGTACATATCATTTCCATATATTAACAGTAAAACAAATCGGAGCTTGAACCAAGTTGTCAAATTGATAGAGGAATAAACAAATGTGAATTACACTCAAAACCATTTCTGTGACAACTTGGGTCAGCAAACAAATTATAAAAATAAAAACTAAAGCAAAAGACACATGTACAACAAACGAAATATAATAAAAGAAAGTGGAACTTCGCTCTTCAACGTCGATTTATCACCCATAGAAGAGAGTAATAGCATCTACTTTATCAAATTGAACTCAACAAAATTGCTGAACGAATCAGATCAACAATGGCAGCGACAGCTGAAAAATCAAGAAGAATTAAGCAGACCAACACCAAATTGCAGAAAGCGGCAGTGCATTGATGAAGGAGGGAGATAATTAATATTGGATCCGAAGCGATGATAAATTCCACTTAGATAAGTTTTACCTCTAAGCTTATCATTTGAGACTTCAATTTCTAATTGATTAGTAACTTGCAATCTTACGTTAATTGATTGTGTCTCAAATTAATTGGTGTTTTAATTCCTTTAATGACCCGACTATTTCTTTCGCACCAAATATTCCAAATCAGAGATGAATGCTATATTAGCGATCTAGTTGTATATTGAGATACTATTTTGACTTTGACATATGTTTTCCAATATTTGGTTAATATCCTGCGAGTTTCCTTGATTGAGCTATAGCTTATGCAGAGTATCTTCCAATAATCTTCTCGAGTAATTACATTAAAAAAAACAGATGATCCCTGTCTTCATTTTGATTTAAGCATGGCACACAAGTTCAGTCTGTATTCGAGTTCCATTTACTGACTCCGTCTTTAGTATTTAATTTGTTTAATTCTGTCATAAGAGCATATACAAACGTCTAGGGAGCACATCCTTTATACCAAATTACCTTTGTTCAGTTAAAATCCGCATATTTGCATTTGAAATATTTCCATGCTGAATTCATAGAGAATTTTCCATTGCTATTCGGTATACAACACCAAACGTCTTCTTGCATTTGCTTGTGGATAGTTATATTATGAACTATTTGTTGAATTTGTGTAGGAATATAGATAAATGTGGTTTCCACTTATTATCAGACATTAGCAAAAACACTTTTTGTAACATCCTCCAGTAACAGACATACCATTCCATCCAAATATATGAATCAACAAGGAACCATTTATCCATGAGTCAAACAAAATATCAATGCTATCACCACTAAATATTT
This sequence comes from Allium cepa, assembly GCA_030765085.1. Lineage (NCBI taxonomy): Eukaryota > Viridiplantae > Streptophyta > Magnoliopsida > Asparagales > Amaryllidaceae > Allium > Allium cepa. The sequence goes on along the minus strand of CM060931.1, from coordinate 462,882,906 downwards.
TCCTATTAATTAGACCTTTGCACCATTGTTTGGCTTTTAGCATGAATTTTAAGTATATGAAGCATTGTTGTCCATTGTAACATTCCAAAAATTAACATTACAATAGTACTTATTATGTATCCATTTGGCCCAGAGAGAGTCTCCATGGATATATTTCCAAGCAAGTTTTGCTGCAACTGCTTTGGTAAGATCATTAATTCTTCTTACTCCAAGACCACCCTCACCTCTTGTTTTACAAACATCATCCCAACGCATTTTATGATTTTTAGATTTCCATTAAATATTAGCATATAAAGAGTTGATTTTTTGTATAATTGTCACTGGGAATTGAGAGAATTGTAGCCAAAACTAAATCATTGGGTATATGACAGTTTTAATCAATTCTGCACTCCCACTAATATTAACCAGTTTACTATGCCAATGTATGATTTTTATTTATTTTTTCAATAATCTATCCACAATCCCTTACTTTTAATTTATTATATGATAGAGGGATGGCCAAGTACATAATTGGAAGGTTGTTGGTATTGATTTTAAGCATGTCAGCAATTTGATGCTTGTTAATTGCACCTTTACTAAAAAACAGGGTGGAATTATTAGCATTTATATCCAGCCTAGTAAACTTCTGCAGATTTTGAAAATTTTGTTTTATGCTTTCAGCATTCCTAGTTGTAGCTTTAGCCAAAATTAGAATATCATCTGCATGCAATAGATGAGTAATCATTGGTTCACTTTGGTATATAAGGATAATATTGCCTTTCAAGTACTCCATATCAAGATTTATAGTAAGGATCACCTTGTCTTAATCCTCTCAAGCTATTACTGGAAGATATTATGCATAAGCTAAAACTCAATCACGGAAACTCGAATAATATTCCATAGCAATAAAAAATAAATATGGCGAAAGAGGATCACCGTATCTTAATCCTCTCGAGCTCTAAATGAATCAATAAAGGGAGACATCAATTAAAACCAAAAACGAAGGAGTAGAAATGCATTCAAAAATGAGGTCCATAATTAACAGAGGAAAGCCCATAGATATCAGCATATGATGAATAAATTCTCTAGTAATTTATCATAAGCTTTGTGCGGATCAATAATCAGGCATAGATTGTTAGAGTTTTTCTGTTGAAACCTCTAACCATTTCATTTCCTAGTAGAGAATTTTCAGTAATTTTTCTACCGGGAATCAAAGCATTTTGGTTATACGATATAAGATCGTTCGTATAATCATTCATTCGGTTACTTGGGAGGTTGGCTCAAATTTCATGTGAGATATTGCAAAGAGAAATTGGTCTAAAATCCATTATATCATCCGCATCAGGTTTTTTTGGAATTAGGCAAATAAATGTATGGTTGATTTCTCTAATGATCTTTCCCGATTGGAGTATACCATTCATAGCATTCCAGATGTCATATTTTATTTGTTCCCAATGGACTTTATAAAATTTTGAATTAATACCATCTAGTCCAAGGGAGTTGTTATCATTAATCTAAAAGATAGCTGTTTAATTTCCTTTACCTGAAATGGTTTGCACAAATTATTTCTAGCATTATCAGATAAAATTTTCTTACAAGTTATTCCTGGAAATTGGTATGTAGCTTGGGATGATAAAAATAAATTAGAAAAGTAGTCGATAGCTTTATGGGCAATTTTTCCTGATGCTGATGACCATGAACCATTATCATTAAGAATGAAATTGCCCCTTCGTTTGATTTTGTTGAAAAAGAAGTCTGTTGGTTTGTCCCCTTTAATAAGCCAATTAATTTTCATTCTTTGCTCATTATCGACAAATTTTTTCCTCATAATAGATTGAACCTGTTCATAATGCGAATTATATTATTCCAGTAGACTAACATTCAAAGGATTTCGAACTAATTGATTTTAAATCTCATTAGTTTCTTCCTTTAATTTCTCAACCACTGTGTATATGCTGCTTTTAATTTTTGCTCATTATTTCAGAGCAGTCTTAGCTAATTTTATTTTGCAAAGGAGCTGGTGAAGAGGACTGTCAGTGAATTCCTGCATCAGAGTATCCTGAAAGGAGGAGAGGAATCTCCCTTAAAGATGCCAAGAGTTTTTATACATGAAAGGTACTCAAATTTTCAGTTTATTTTGTAGAATAAGATTGTTCATGATAAGAGTATGATCACTCAAAGAGTGATTACCAAAGTGAATTCCAAAATAATAAAATTTATCCAACCATAAATTGTTAACAAAAACATGGTGTATTTTACTATGATTTGAAAAAGAGTGACCTTCTCTTCATGTAATGTAATCTCCTGTAAAATCTGGCTCCCCCAGTTTAGAAAAAAAATGCTGTTTAGAAAATCTTGGTCTCCCATCGAATTAAATATAACATTGTTCATTCTATTATTAGGAGATAAAATAGCATTAAAATCGTCTTTCACAATCCACGGGAGATTAATTATTAGACTATTCAGTGATATATTGCCATAGCTCTTTACGTTTTACATCTTCATTAAAAGCATGAACTGTAGTGCGTAAAACACTAATACCACTTACATTATGTAGAATAAAAGAAATTTATTCATTAATGTGCAATATGATATTCGACCATTGAGTGGAGGCCTATATGGTTAAGATACGACTTCTCTAATCATTATTTATGTTATGAGAATATTTCCAATTAGAAGTAATTATGGTCATAGGTCTTTCAATATTATCTAGAGATAGATTATTTTCAAGGATGCCAATAAAAGAATATCTATTACTGTTCAAAATACGCAACATATCAAACTGTTTTATAGGGGCGTTCATACCCCTGATGTTCCAAGAGAGGAACACCATTTAAAGGTTGTTTTCAGGGTTGCTACTATCTGCAGGGAAAGCAGCGGTTCCCGTTGTCTTAGCTTTTTTGTTTTTACCTTCAACTGATTAACTAGACTAACCCGTGTACGATTCTCAATAATGTCAGAGGTAGAGGTGACATTAAATTCAAAAGGGACTTCCTGTAACGACCCGACATTTTCAACCATTCGCATCCACACATGTCGGACTTGAATTGCTCAAAATACCGCGTCGTAAATATTTTTTTTGGCAATACTCAGAATATACAGTAAATAAATAATCACAAATCACAGACACAGAGTAATATAATGCAGCGGATGTAGAAGAGATAGTAGTTCATGAAGCTAATATATATATATATATGTAAGATACATCAGAGTTAAACAAGACACAATAGAAGAGTAACAAGGTAAAAATCTAAATACCTAACTGGAAGCAACTGGGTAACTAAAATCAACTGAGTATCTGAAGAGAATAGATAGCTGGGTCTTCAAGCAAAGCTCCAGCTATGAAGTTGAGTCTCAAATGCTGTATCACTCAGTCTGACCCGAGCGTATAGCAAAACACAAAACACTCGAGTCAGGACATACATACTTACGAACTGTAAATCGACTCAAGTGAACGGTAACAAATGCATCAGTAACTTAAAGGATGCTTGGGATCGCCCATCCTTTAAGGATCCGTTAAACTATTTACTATGTAGTAATATTTCGCTATTATAATAATGTATATTGATAAAATAAACTAACTTTTTTTCATAGCATTAAGGGGTTACCCATATAGCCCTTAAAACGTAATAGTCCCAGTAGTCCATCCAATATCATAGTCCTTCCTGATCGGAAAGCCACCAGAGGATACCACACGGGCTACGGGAGAAAACCAAACTCGTACAAGGCTCGATAGGGTAGGTGACACGGTACAACTTGACAATGCCAGGGTAGATATACCAATTACGCTTCCGGACCGGTGGTAACGCGTCGCGCGCAGCAACTGCCCACCTCGAGCCACACCTCCAAATAAAAAAATCAAAACTGGCTGCCGAATCAATCCAAAAGTCAAAGTATAATCGAAGGGATGCGTCCGATCAACGGTGCTACCTCATTAGTCCATCAATCACTCCTGTTTTAGCCACCTTATGCCAACTCACGGGAGTCGGGTCCACGTATTTACCTCAAAGGAAACGCCGCCACCATCTTACTTCATTCTGGAATCTCCACCACGTACACGGTTGTCAAAGTGGTTTTCGTTATCGACAGAGAGTATGCCCATATCTGATCCCGATCTCTTTGCCAACCATTCATTATTATAACACCGTGGTCATTTCGAAATAGTATATACTTTCAAAAACCAAAGATATCATTTCAAAGCTATATTCCTTTCAAAATAGTTTGTACTTCAAAACCAAAACCATTTTTATTTCAAAATTATATTCATATCAAAACCATTTCAATCATTTCCTATCAAATCCCATATCAATTCATTATCATTCTTAAATTCAAATATTCAATTTAAATATCATTTTTAAAAATCAATTATGTCATTCATTTATTATTTCAAATATCATTTCAAACACATCTCAAAATTCCATTCAAACATTCATTTATCTCGTTACATTTCATTCCATTTAACACATAACAAAGTAAACCTTATTTAAATTCAAATTCAATTTAGATTCCTTTGAAATTTAAATTTAAATATTAAATTATATTCAAAACTCCTTAAACTTCATAAATAATCAATTCCAAAAGTTAAATCATTTAACACTTTAAAATATAACTCCAAAACTGTGTTAAAATCTATAATATTTCAAGCATTGTCAAATTTCAGCAACGATGACACTTACAAAGTGTTATCGTGGCTTATATTAAGTATTTCAGCATATAGTTTAGTTTATCAACCATAGCACTTACCAAGTACTATAGCAGAGATGTTTTTTTTATTTACAGCAACAGCGGCACTTACAAAGTGCTACAGTAGCCATTCTTATTAATTCAAACCTTAGTTAACTTTAGCAACGGCAGCACTTACAAAGTGCTACAGTAGCCATTCTTATTAATTCAAAGCTTAGTTAACTTTAGCAACAGCAGCACTTACAAAGTGCTACAGCAGCCTATTATTAAAATTTGCAGAGTTAAATAAACTTAATTTTACCTATTTTTAAACTTATAAATCATATTTAGGCTTCAAAATTTCATATTTGAATCATTTTTAACATATGATTTATTACAACAAATTTTTTTTATAATTAAATATCCAATTTAAACACAATTCATTTGTTAAGTCAAAATTCCACTGTTTTCTTAACTTATTAATTTAATGAAACTTAACATTTTACTTCAAATATCCATTTAAAATTTAAAATTTAATTTTCATTATTTACTTGCATTTTTAAGTACAAATTAAAGTCAAAATCACATTTACTTCAAATTTTCATACTCAAATTCACAATTCAAAACTTAATATTTAAATTTCTTAAAACCATAAAATATATATTTTTAAATCAAAATTTCAAACTTTAAAAAAAATCTTAAGAAAAATCATTTAAAAAATATACCACGGGGTCTGTATATAATTTTCTATCCTAGGTCAAGTGATACAGATATGTATCATTTCAATCCGCAATTTAAAAAGAAAACCCGGGTTCTATCATTTCAAGCCTGCAATCCCAAGTCAAATAAAGTACAATAAAAATCACTTGAGCCTATCATTTCAGCTCATAATGATTTTCCCCTATTCTAATATCCGTTCGAGTATGTATCATTTCAACCCATAGTGATTTTATTTCAACAGGGAGCTTGCAGTGTGAGTATATGCATAAACAATATAACAAATATACTAACATGTCAATATCACAATATAATGTCATTTATCATAGGTCAGGTGATAATTAACAAAGTTAATATGGTAAATACATGGAATAATATATCATAATATCATCATTAACTTGCATAATATTTTAATTACTAATCACTTGTCATCCATTTACCATTTCATAAGTAATAATGTCAGAGTGAGAAGGACTCACCTTTATCAAAGCTAGAGACCCAAAACAACACCCAAGAATGATTCCCAAAAGCATGATCAACACGATTAGATTTGAATGGATGCGACAACCAGATTCAGATCTTGAAACAAAATAAATAAAAACTAAGTATGCTCACTCACATACAAATATCAAATTTGAATAAAGCAAACTGGAAAAATTGAATAAGATAATATGAACACAAGTGGCTCAGCCCTTGTTGGAGTGGAACAATGGAAACAAAAGAAAAACAAGAAAGAAGAAAGAAAATAAAAGAAAAATGTATCCGGCCATTACCTGAAGGGAGAAGCTCACGCGAGAAGAAGATGAAACCAAAATGATGTGGTAAGGGAATTGTGTGCATGGGTTTAGTATTTAAGAGGGAGGTATTTGCATTGATTAGGTAAAAAATTGGCAAGAAAATACAACTTGGTTTTTTAAACGGCTATGGAAATTAATTACTGTCAATTACAAAGAAGAAAAAGGGAAAGATGATATCCACGCACGTGAATGACAAGGCAAGTAATTTTTGTTTGAAACGGCAAGATGAAATAAGGCATTTATTCCTATCAAATATAAGGAAGCAACGGAAAGGGAATACTTTTACACGCGAATGGTAAGGCATGGTTTGAATTGATTTTTATTAGCTGCGGTAAGAAATTAATGAGCGCGTATTATAGATACAGTAATTAATCGAAACATACACCCAAATTTAAATCAAAAGTAACGTATTTTTAAATTTATACGTTTCTTATTTATTTAGTAATTATATACGCTAAAGAATATATCATCAAATAACGTACCACTTAAAACATCAAATAAATTATACAAAACGAAAATAAACCTACAAATTTAAACGTGTAATTTAATAGCTTATTTATACACTACTTATAACCTAATTCAAAATTTGATTTGTTTACATCCATTTGATTTATTTATCATTTAACTAAGAAACTGATGTATATACGTATAAAAGAAACGTAAAATTTATTTCTTTTTGCACAATATTTATTACTTAATTTAAAAAGTATATAACCAATTTTAAAGGAAACAAAAGTGGAACAAAATGTTGTACAAATATATACAGTTTAAATAAAAGTTTGGAAGAAGAAAAAAAAAGTAGAAAAAATAGAGGAGGCTAGGTTTACAAAAAGATGTGAACGGCTAAAGTTTAGGAATAGTTAGAAAATAAAAAGGCAAGGAAATTTAAAAATGCATAATGTAAGGAGGAAAAGATCTTGTATATATTTTTCTTAAACAAATGAAAAGAGGACTTTGAGAACTTTGTACGTGATTGAAAAGGAGAAAATCACGGTTATGCATTTATGAATAGATATGGTAGAAGATCAAAAGGTGGGAAATATATAAAGGCAAGAAATAAATTAAGAAACGTATGCCTATATTTAAAACGTATCTTAATTGATTTGTTACTTATCCAATAAATATAGATGTATATACACAAAAGAAACCTTCACTAAATAAAGTTTATACACACCATAGAAGTAAATAAGAGGATGGATATAGAAATAAAAAAAAATGAAATGCAGATTTTTTTTTTAAATGTTGTATGTTATCCAAATTTATAAAGCAAAGATCAGAATTAATTGAAACAAAGCAGAATGGATGTTATAAATATCTATGGTTTTAAAAATAAAATATATACAAAAGAAGCCTCTACTAAACAAAATAAATGCAAGAACATTAAACAAATAAATTTTAAAAGATATGCCTTTAAGGCAACATAACGTATATTTATTTGAAATTTCTTTCTTTGTTTACACGCAATGGAAAAGGCAACAAATACACAAAGCAGGTAACCTATATCTCTTGAAATTCCTAAATTATTATTAAAAGTAAAAATCAATCAAAATCAAATAAATATATATTCAAAATTTATAGAACAAAAATAGAAAATAAAATTAGAGAAACAAACATAGGAAATAAAAAAAGACAAAAGCAGCCAAAAGACTCTTGATTTTCCAAACTTCATGTCATGTACAAGTTCAAATAAATAAAATATATACATGGCATGTCATGTTACCCATGTAAACAAAATTAGAACATGACATGACTAATAAACATATTATTTATATAAAATAAATAATTTTGTTAAATAAAATAATTTACATTCAATAGTTTTAAAAGCATAACTTTCACAATATTAATTAGATTTCAATGGAAAAAAAAGCAGTATACTTAAAATTTTTATTTACTTTCATAAAATAAAGATAAATTTTAAAAGTTCAAATTTTAAAATTTTAAAATTAAAAGTCAAAGTTTGACCACGTTGTTAAAAATTCACATTTCTGGAAACTATTCTATTTATCAGTTTGGAATTTATCATTCACATCAAAATCAAAATTATATTTAAAATAACAAAATTTATTCATTTTAATAAAATAAAATAAAGTTTTTAAATCAGGAAATTCAAATTAAAAATAATTACAAAATACAGGGTTGTTACACTTCCGCTGTCCTAGATTTTCGAGTAGCTCTTGTTCTCATATTATGCAGTGGGTCAGAGTTTTAGTCAGCAATTATAGAGATCGGAGAAGGATCCGGAGGCGCTTCAAGGCATCTCGACTGAGTCATTAATAGTCTCCTTTGTACTTATATTAGATGATTGCATTTCCTTATTAGTATTTATAGGCAAAACATTCTGATTTGAGATTGTGTTAATAGTCGAAATTAAGGTATTCGACTGGACATTATGGACCTTGTAAGAAGCATTTCTTATAGATATATTATTACCGTCCTTGATAATATTGATGTGATGAGAATTTCCCTGCTCTAGGCTGATAGAATTTGGCTGTGCATCATAGCTCTTTGAGTTACTTTCCAAGTTATTATCCATGTTAATATCAATATGCATATCAAAATTGTCAGTCGATAAATTCCGTAACAACCCGGATATTTTAACGATTTTATTTAATTTAATTAACCGTTTTTGTGTGAAAAATGAAAATAATATAAACGATAAAATTTTGAAATATAAATTTAATATTTGAAATGCGTCAAGTTAAATATTGCAACTGGTAAATTTTCGTCCGAAAATATGAAAGTTTATTTCGCGCGTAAATTTAATTCAATTTAATCAGTAAAAAAGCAATGAAAATAAAACTTTTTCGAAACCTAAATATTTTTACATAGAAAAATTCTAAACCATCTTCTGAGCAAGATGTCAGTTTGTCGTTTCTTCAAATTCGGACATCTTTAGCTCCATCGATCTTATTTTTCTGTGTTTTTCATGCATTTTCCGTAGTAGAAAATTTCGAATTTCTATAATTCAATCGTACCACTGATATCTGTACACCGTGTTGATCATCTAGTCGTGCTGATCTCTACGGTATATTTATTTCTGGGTTTTGAAGCAGGTTCACAGCAGAATCCACAGAAACGGGTACTGTATCGATACCGGTTTCGTACCTTTTGGTTTCTTATGGCTATTCAAATTTCCACCGTTGAAAATTTTAATAGTCTTAGAATTTATTTTTCTTGAATTCAGATGCCTACCATTACTATGCCATCCGTTAAAGAAAATAAAAAAACAAAAATTAATACTCTGCAAAGAAAGTTAAGAGAGCATGCACGTTTTCTTCCTTCCCTTTTAAAATTTGTTCTGTCATTTTTTTTCATCTTACATTTTCTCCAGATCTATTTCTTGGCCAAAACTATGGCCACCTCCCCTCTATAAGAAAAACAAAACAAAAGGAGAAAAAATGTGCGCATGACAACCTCCCTCTGTTCTTTATAATTTGCATGCAAATCTCCAATTAGCCTGTAGCCACTTCCTTCTACCTCTCACTCTCTCCTACCTCCATGCTGCCTGTAACCGTTTTCCCCTCTCTAACCTAACCACCAAAGCAAACGTTGCTTGCACCCTCTCTTCACCACACATCGGCTTCCCACACGCCTCTACCGAGTTTCACACAAACCGAGGCCTGCTCCCACGATCTGGTGGTGACCCAGCACACGCTCCCTCACTCGAGCACAGCATGCTTGGCCGCTCCAACCTGTTGATGCCGTATCCTCACTGCTATGTCTTATAGGTATTAGAATAAAGTAAGTTGTATTGTTTTTTTTTATATAAATATTCATTTTAAATTATATTATGTATGCATTGCATTGAGACTTGAAGCCTACCCGCATATTACAGTTTGCAATATTTTTGCCTTACCTACGTGAAACTGGATCTTGCTCCCTGCTCTACTTATGACCGACGTGAGTTATGTTTTCAAAACATATTTTTTCTTATACTAGTCATTGTTTAAATTAAATAATGAGTTAGCAATACAATATATATTGATTTTTATATTTTAACATATACATAGATATTTTGGTTTTTGATAGGTTTTTTGATCTTAATATATGCAGGCTTAGAAAAATAAATAAAATTTAAAATAAAGAAAAAGTGCATGGTTATGTGTATAAACCTTGTACGTGTATATACGGAATTAAAGAGAAAGCAATAAACGCGTGCATGTAAAGCAGAAAAGAAAAGTGAACTATGTCCTGTGATTAACAAAAGTATACGTATACAAATATTTTATTGTACTGATTGTATGTACATATTTTTAGTTTGCCGATTTCGATTTTGATGCTAGGTTTATATATATTCTATAAGTTATATTATACATTGGGTTATTCACAGCAGTAAGAGAAATTTTTGTAGGAATATATATATATATATATATATGTGTGTGTGTGTGTTCATAGTACTAGTAAAGTATAATAATAAAATAAGTATGTATTGGTTTCTTTAAAAAAAACATTTCGCAATATGACTGTGTCTTGCTTTATTTCTATAGGTTAAAAGTTTGTAGTAATATTGATTTCGAAATAATAATATAAGGTTACGTATATTATCTAAAAGATCTCTTTTGTTGTCTTGTTGACTTGTGATTGTAAACAATAAGGTAGATATTTTCGCATTTTTTTTATGTTAATCTTTTGATTTTATAATATATTATGCCAGTTTTATACATATAAATTTATATGAATTGTATATATTTGAATATAAAATATGATTTTTATCTCGTTACATACACTAGAACAGTTTATGGGTTTCATAGCGTTTGAAAAACACTATAACAGGCTACCATAGCGTTTCAGAGAACGCCGTGGAACCACAAGCTATGGTAGGCCGACAGCATTACATAGCAGGAAGGAAAACGCTATAATAGCTAATAGCGTTTACAAAAGGGCATAGCGTTTGCAACCTACGATAGCGTTTTTTCTCTGTTATTAAACTTAAACGCTATAGGGAGTATAATCCTTCATTTAACTTCTATAGCATTTTCGAGCACATTTTTATAGCGTTTCATCAAACCATGTTATAGCGTTACAATGTTTTTCGATAGCATTTTTTGTCATGCTTGTATAGCGTTTTTATTTTCTACTATAGCGTTTTTTATTCTATTATAGCGTTTTTGATGCATAAATCTTACATCTCATATAGACTTTCGATAGCGTTTGATGAATCAATAGCGTTTGTCAAACGTATTCTATATAATATTAATTTTCAGCATTTGTTTCAATTTCCTTTTTATTATATTATATTATATATATATATATGCACACAGATAGATATATGTATACACATTACACACACACACACACACATATACATATATATTAAAATGTGGATCCCAAAAATAACAAATCGAGAAGATGACAACAACTATATGTAACAATGATAACGCTGCAGTGAATTCTAATTTGGAAACACACAATCAAACCAGTGGAAAAGTTTCAAATAATTCTGCTAATATTTCAAATACTACAAGACATGGTCGCATGATAATAGTTCAAAATAGTCTAACAAATGAACACAAATACTACAAGACATGGTCACATGATAATAGCTCAAAATAGTATAACAAATGGACACAAATACTCAGTTATGGAGACGATGATATGGAAATGGCTGCTACAGAAGATTCTTGCAAGGATCTAAACATTGCTCCAGGTTGCTTCAGTGTTAACCAAGTTCCTGCATTAAATGACAAAGTAGACAATGACAGTTCCAGGTTGAATATACTAAATTTGTAGACAATAAATGACAAAGTAGACAATGAGTTGTAGGCAATGGAGTAAATGACTTGGAGGCCTAATATAAAAATCTATCATTATTATTGCCTAACTTTGTTTGCATCATGAATATCATATTAATACATGCACTAACCCACCTACCATTTATGAATTTGCAGATGAAATTGGAAGTACAAAATGGATGTTTATTATGTTTACGCTCCACCCTCTACCTATTACGTCTTTTATGCTTGTTAGCTGTTACTGTATTTTTTGTTTAACTTTCGTTTTATCAAAAGCTAACGAAATCTTATCTTTAGAAACCAGTCATTTGCACACATTGCAATGTTTTTAGTCACGAAAATATGAACCGTTAGATATTACTAGAGGAAATGATACCTAAAGTAAATGGGAACGAAGAAAAGATGCTAAAACAGTCAGAAGTTGAAGATGAGAAAAACAAAAACATACGAGAACCGTTTTTGAGGAAAAAAACAATATGGAAAAAGATAGTGAAAAGGAATATAAAATTAGATGCATAGAATATGAAAACATCACACTCATACTTTAGACCAGCCACCAACTTCAACCATCTTCAACTCCACCACCAAAAACATCACTGCACAGTGTACATTATCAACTTCTTAAATATACAAAGTGCCTGCACATCCCTTTTCTATCCCAAACTTCATCAACCACTTATTTTCTCCCATAAATACAAACCTCAAACATAGCCATTCATACAAACTGCACTCCAGCTCCATACACCTCTCTAACAAACTTCTATCAACTTCCTAGTGCACAAACTCCAACATCCCTTTGCCATTTCAATTCTGCCAACAAGCACTTCCAACAGCTTCAATCCACTACTACCAGTCACATTGTTGCAACTTTCCTACCAAACAAACTACAACGGCCGCTACTCACTTGAACAACTGTTTCACTACCCTCCTCTACCATTCAACTACACCTATCCTCTGTTCAATCCCAAACTATCAGTTCTAAATCACAATACTACCATACCACCTCTTGCCATTTTCACAGTGCTAACATACTTCTGGCTTCACTTCTTCATCACCGACTCACTGTCATACATTCCTCCTGAATAACTGCCACACTCCACCAAAACCAGTCCTGACCTTTGCCCCCCACCCTGATCATCCACCAGCAACAGCGCACTCTCCATCTCTCTCTCTGATCAACCTTTAAACAACCAACTGAATCATTCACCAAACCACAAGACCAAAAAGAAAAAAAATCACCACTTTCGGCATACAGTTCAACCACCAAACCAAACGTTATCTTCACATCCCTTCCCCTACTCAAATTCCTCCACTCAATCACCTGAAAGCAGCCCTCAATGCCACTACTCAAACCCCACTTTATATCTTCACTTCTGCAAAAACACAATCCCCAAATTCGCAATAACCTGCTTCGTCGCCTGCAACAGAACTACTGCCAACATCCACATTTCCGGGACCTCAACTGAAATCACCGAACTTCAACAACTCATGACTTTACCTAATCGTCCCTCCCAAAAAAACCACGATAGCAAATCCTCGATTCGAACAACCCAAGTGCAACCCCATCGAGACACTCCAACTCGAAGCCACTCATCCCGCATCCAAATAGCAATTCACCAAAAATTTGCAGACAATAAACAAGGCATACTAACCTGCTTTTTCACCTCCATTCAACAGTGCCAATTACTTCCCATCCTCCACCACGTCATCCCCAAAACGATCACCTGAAAAATTACCTGAAACACTTCACCAGCACCATAAACTGCAGCAGTACAACCTGACCACCCCATCACACTCGCCAACTCAGCCACTACACACCACCTCAACATTTCATTTCCTCTTCACCAACAATGAGATGAACTAGTAGAAATATATGTGTATTTGAGGTCAGGTGATTATAAATTGACAACGATGCTTAAATCACAGAGTATTTTGATACTGGGAAGGCCACGACTAAAGGAGATGTTTATAGCTTTGGAATCGTTTTGCTTAAACTTTTAACAGGGAAAAGACCAACCGATGAATCCTTTGTAGAAGAAGGAACAAAATTGGTTACACGGGTACATACCATAAGACTTTTATATAACAGGTTTGGTAGCAAGAATTTCTTTATGTTGGTGTAAATTTCTTTTGTTATAATGTTGTAACATATGACAGGTAAAAGCAGTGGTTGAAGATAAAAGAGAAGAACACGCAATTGATCCCGATCTCTTACATTTTCAAATCGAAGAGGTAAAAGATGTATTTGCATTTGCGGAAAAATGCTTAGAACCGGACTGTTTGAAAAGACTGACAATGGCAGAGGTTGTAAAGATGCTAGAGGAAATTGAGTCTAATAAACTGTAGAAGACAAAATTGCTTAGCTTTGTAGTTGTATTCATAGATGTTTAATGGTCATTAGCAACTGTATGTAGTACAGTGCTAAGGGACAAGGATTAATTTACAGAGTTAAATGCTCTTAGTAAATAATTGTCTGTGCCGTTCATCAAAGCTTGAATGAAAAACTTGGACTGCCTGAGGAGTTGTTATTGTTGTTTTGTTCTCCTATTGTTGTAAATGCTTTCGGTAGTACAATGTTATTTCTTACAAGTTTTAAATAAATTGTCAAAGTTTTAACTTTTAACTACCGTGTCCTTATTCTAGCAAAACCTTTCAACAAATTTCGTAAACTACCGCGTAAATATCAAATTTCAACGTATTTTTACAGGAGACAATGAGTTTTTGGGTCATGTTCCAATGGCCTGTAAAGATTCAGTTGCCATACTTATTATGTTTGATCTTACCAGTCGCAGCACTTTATTCAAGTATGTCTTGTGCACTTCTGTTCATTAAAGTTAAAGATAGTTTTATTTCATTTATTAAAGATAAAAGTTTCTTGTTTTTTGAATGCAGTGCAATATGTTGGTATCAGAGAGCAAGAAAATGGAACAAGGTATTCTTTTTAAAAGAGAGTGTACTTAACAATCTTCTAAGGAAGAACATGCTTCTGGTCTATGATTCGAGGATAGTGATACATAATGAAGAATCATAGAGCAAATACAAGCATATTTCCGTTCAAGAATTTACTTATCATATCTATTACTGTAATACTGAATGTAACATAAATTTTGGTTTCAGAAAGCAATACCAATACTAATAGGAACCAAGTTCGATGATTTTGCTCAGCTTCCTCTTGATATGCAACTGGCTATTGTAAACGAGGTATATTTTTATTCAAATTTTATAGAGTTTGTTATTACAAAGAAACAGCTGAAAGGGTGGATTGTTATGGGGTAAATAAGAAAACAGAGAAGAAAAAACAAAATAGAATCTCATAGCGAAAGGATAAAATATAATAATAAAATATACAGTTTATAAAACTGTTTACAAAACATTTGATTCTTCTTTATACAATTAAATATCAGAGTTTACATACCAATAATATCAACGCAGCGGAATTAAATGGTGTAGTGGAATAATATAGTAGATACTAGTAATACAAATCTTCGTCTTCGTCCTCCAGAGCTAAATCCTCAAATCCTGAAACGCTCGGACTGACCCGAGCGAATTGAAAAGACAAAACACTCGAGTCAGAACTAAAAGATCTTATGTGAGTTAAATCAACAGGAGTAAATATGAGTGCAGTAACTCAAGAGATGCTCGGGATTTACATCTCCTAAGGATCCGTTAAACTATTTACTATGTAGTAAATTGCGCTATTATAATAGTGTCTAATTGTAAAATAAACTTACTTTTTAATAGCGTTAAGGGGTTACCCATATAGCCCTTAACACAGAATATATTCCCATAGTCTATACAGTACCGTAATCTCCCCCGTACTGGGCGTCGTCAGTGGGCACTCCATAGGTGTGGTACAAAACCAAATCGTATCAGGCGCGCTAGGGTAGGTGACACGGCACAACTAGGCAATGCCAGGGTAGATATACCAATTGCTATCCGGGCTGATGGTAACGCATAGCCGCAGCTACCGCCCACCTCGAACAAACACCCCCAAATCAAAGAAATCAATAGTGGCCACCGAAACAATCCAAAGTCAGAGTATAGTATCGAAGGAGTGCGTTCGATCAGAGGAATGACCTCATTGGCCCGAGAATCGCTCCTGTTTTAGCCACCTTATGCCAACTCACGGGAGTTCGGTCCACGTATTTACCTTACAGGAAACGTCGCCACCAACCTACTTCATTCTGGAATCTCCACCGCGTACACGGTTAGTTAAAGTGGTTTTCGGTATCGACAGAGAGTATGTCCATATCCGATCCCGGTCTTTTTGCCAACCCATCGTTATTATAACACCGCGGTCATTTAAAAATAGTTTATACTTTAAAACCAGAATAAAATTTCCCATACGATATCAAATTAAAACCCAAAATAATATGATATCATTTTATCTCAAATATAATCCTTTTCCAAAATCATACTGGTTTAAAATTTAAAATATCTGGAAACCAAACATTTGAATTATACTTTCAAAACATAATATTTCGGAATTCATACTTTTAAAACCATAACTTCTAAACTTGAATGGTTTGGATATTCAACGGTATATAAAATAAATGGTTTAACTTTAAGGTAACTTTGTAAAGAAAAATAATTTCCATGGCTTTACAAATATGTTTCTTTATTTAAAGTCTAAACCAAAATTTAAATATCACTTTCAAGTTTCAAAACTACTTCAATTTCTATATATATATATATATATATATATATATATATATATATATATATATATATATCCATTTGGAGTATTAATATTTCAAAACTAAAGTTGGAAAATTTTCTTTCAGCAAATTAAACGTACTATTATTTAGTCTTGAATATTTACATAAAATCCATAAATAAAACTCCAATTTCTAACAATTAAATATTTTCTTCAATTTAATTTGTACTAACATATTCATTTTTAATTATCTTGGAAAAGTCCGGCTATAAATATCATATCTTAAAATTTCCAAACTTAAACATTAAACATATGATATAATTACCAAACTCCATTTTCCCCAATTTTTCCATTTTTATTTAAGAGATTTATACACAGCTTAAATTCAAAATCTCTAACTTCATATGTATATATATAGAAGAAAATATCAAAGTTCAAAATTATAAACCGTATTCCATACAAACCATAGAAATCACTTTAAAATATTTTGTATATAGACCACGGTGCCTGTATAAAATTTTCTATCCTATGGTCAAGTGATACGGATATTTATCATTTCAATCCGCAATTTAAAAATAAAATTTTGCGGTTGTATATCATTTCAAACCACAATCCCGAATGAAATGAAAAATGCATGATAACTTGCAGTTTAATGATATACAATAAAACATCCATTCATCAAAATCATCCATCATCCAAATCACAATCATCATCCAATAATAAATCAATATCAATATATATCTGATAATATATAACAGGTAATAACTGGAAGTTATATTCAAAATAAAATTTAACAACTATTAAACTAACAGTTTATATGCAAATAAATAACTATAACTGTCAATCTATATGCAGTAATAAAATTTAATGAACAGTTATATTAAATGAATGCGATTTAACAGATATGATGAATAAAACATGCCAAACAGTCATAAATAAATTTCTACTCATATCTAAAATAAATTTAACAAACATAAAAACTTTTCGAAGTTGTGAGTGGGTTAAAACACTCACCTTTTGAATTTAAATTGAATTTAAATTCGATTTAAACCCAAAAATTGCACAGTCTCCAAATCAGTCCAAACTAGCGTCAACAGATCCGAAATTTAATTACGATCCTACCAAAAAAAATCTCGTGTCAATCGGATAACGTATGCGAAAGTTACGTCGAAATTTCGATTGAAACACAATTTAAATTAAAAGCAAAAACCTACCTAATAATTGTTTGCCACGTCAACGTCTTCATTATCCCTTGCTCCAGGAAAACTCGGCAACCCTGTAACGCACGCACCCTTGACCGTCCCTTTGACCGGCCGTACCTCCTGCCGTTGACCCCTATCGACCACGCCGCTACCACCATAGAGACCCCCTCCTCCGGCCGCACCCAACCCTACCTGACCGGTCCTCTATCTCCTCCGCCGCCGCCACCTCAAATTCAACCCTAAATCGCCTTTTCCGGCCTCCATGCTCGATTTCAGGCGAAGCGGCCACCACCAATCAACTCCGCAGGCCCCCCTCTCCAAAACCCATATCCCAATTTCTTCGATTGAAGCCGAAATCAAAAACCCCCAATCTGAATCTTAGGGTTCCGCGAATTTGACCCTTTGACCGTGATTTCTCGCTAATCGAAGCACAATTTCGAAAAACAAACAGCAGACGCTGATTCGTATCGTCGAGATGTTCGATATATATTTTTCTGTAATTTTTCTGGAGGATTTGAAATTTCATTTGAATTTTGAATTGAAATAGATCTAGGTTTGCACCCATTTGAGGAGGAGAGAGAGTTGAAGAATTGAACGTACAGCAAATGATAATAGGATGGGGCTAGGGTTTATAATTGTCTATTTATAGACAAACCGTAGTAGGATAGGTGGGTACGAATTTTCGAACGTGCTAAACGGTAGTTGGCCCAAAAAGCCCGTTATGACCCCGGAATGAAATTTATTAAACCCATATATCCAAATAGGTATTTTAAAATATTCTGAACGCGATGGAAAAAGTTTCGCGTCCAAATTCGATCGTATGAATAAGCTATGCCGAAAACAAAATTTCCAAATTGATTTCAAATTGATTTTTAATTAAATCGATTTCAAGGCGTTTCGCGTCCATACGATCAAACGACATGTCCGATCGTTACGAAACTTGAAACCCTACAATAATTCACCGATACGGATCCGATGAAACTGGTTTCGTCGAAATCCGAGTCCGTGGCCAAAATGGCTATTTTTATAATAATTAAATAAATTAAAAATTAGTCAATTAAATCAAATTTCCCATTTCAATTTGATAATTGACGATTCTTATCATCATAAATCTTTCAATCATCTTAACTAACTTGAACAAAATTTAACCGTCTAAATAAAATCTATACATTCTCGAAATTCATTAAATTCACCAATTATAGATTAAATTTCCAAATAATTTAATTATTTTACCTTCCATATATTCTTGTCAAATAGATAAATTTATCATTGGATTCATGCTTCATTACGTACATCTCTCCAATTTCATCTAAATTTATATTTGCATAATATCTAAATATTAAATTTCAAATATTACTTCCATTATTGTTAATGTAATAAATAAAATTTTAATTATTGCAATGGATTATCCGTTATAACTTAATATACTAAATAGATGGCAAATCTTAAATACTTGTTCTCATTAACGTTTTATTTCTAATTACAAATAATGCAATTATTTCATATCCTTCCCTTAGTTAAAAGCCTTCCTATTTCCATCTTTATTTTCCAATTAACGTAAAATGTTATATCCAATTCCCATTAATTTCAATAGATTCAAATTATCGTATTTTAAAAATCCAGATGAATAAATAAAGCTTGATTCCCGTTTAAATATTTAACTCATCTAATTTCAATTAACCTTATTATTATAAATTAAATTTTGATGTATTGATACAACTAAATTTCCATTCTTTATTCACAAATCATCATACTTATGAAGAACACTCACGTTATTCTCCATTTATTATCCTAATTTATTTAACGTAACATTTTATTTATATTTATTGCAATGCTTTCCACATAAATTTAATGAATTAAATATATATGTATCACTAATAGCAACTTGTAGTCACAACTCTTGACCACCTTTAATAAGTTTCTTACTTACAATACAAAATCACCATATACTATAATATACGAATTTATTAATTCAATATTTCCATTTCGTTTTTTTTTTCTAATACTAACTTTTTCTAAGTTTATTTATTCCATTCCTACAAATTGGAATTCCATTCTTATCATAACAATCATTTATTGCATAAACTCCATTTCATAAATCTACCTGCAATTTCTTCCTAGAGTTAAAGTTATGTTTCCATTGTAATTTACATTTACACCTTACGTTACTACACTTATTATCCTTAAAGTACCATTTATTATAAATGACAATATTACTTACTTAACATTTTATATGGTTGCTATCCTTTATTTAAAAAATAAATCCATTCCATCTAATCCTTATCTATATAATACTTCAACACTAAATTTCATCATATACCAATTGGACCCAGTCAGCTTATTTACTAAGTCATATCCTTTAAATAATTTATCAAATTGAAATGTTCATTCAAGTGTAGAGATTATTACTTGCGTTACAAAATTCCCTGATTTATTTTAATTACCATTAAAATGTTTTGTTTTTTTAAATCAATTTAATACCTTCCTTTATTCTCTCATATTCAAAGTATATACAGGAAAAATCTTTCCACTACTAAATTTATTGAAATTTATACAAATTGCTATAAATAGACTTAAATTACCATTGTTATATTTTAAATTAGTGTTCATTCCCATATAAAATTTATCACCTTCTATTATTTCTACTAAATTTAAATTACAAAATCCTATTATACAAACAAATTAAATGGTCGAAATCTACGGGTCGTTACACTCTCCCCCACTCAAAACTTTTCATCCCTGAAAAGGAAAAAGAAAAGAGAAGGAAGAGTAAGAAATCTATATACCTTATGCAAACATTAACTTTATAATAATTAAGAAATAATTTATATAAGATATCTCAATTTATAACCGCTAAAACTTTTATACTTAAATTTCTAGATTTTGGAAAACATTTCAAAATCATTTCTAAGTTCAAAATTTTATGGAAAATTTTGGGCAGAGTCTCCTTTGTACGGAGAGGCTCGGGAAAAATATAATACCACAATATAACAAAGTATCATATAGAATATTCAAAATAGTATATCCCAACACGGGAAAATATATAAAAATAGCGCTACAAAACGTAATCCGGAAACGTACCTATTTGTCGGGCAAATGACGCTTAATTTATGGAACCAAAAGCAGTAGCAATTGCTTCCATACCTGCATTTCACTTATATAATCTAAAAAGGTTAACTATTTATATAAAGTGAAATATTTTCATGGTTTCAACTACTAACAACAATAAATACACAATCATCAATTTCAACAACAGCATACACAACCAAACAAAACAACCATTCAATCAAACAAGCAAATAGTTGTTCAGGTTCAAAACTTGAAATTGTACGGAATGAAAAATAGCTATCATGTTCATCATTTACTCAACAGTCTTAGATGGGACAAAAATAGCTTATTTATTCATCCAACAACTTCAAATTTCCTTACCCAACCAACCACAGATCAAACAATGTCGATTTAAACCAACAAATCAAATTAACTTATATAATTTCCTTTCATACTTAAGTTGTTTGCTTTCCTTTCTTTTATCCAAACCACATAACTTTTCCTTTTATAATTTACATTTATTTCTAACAAACTTCAAATTTTATCTTCTCGTTCAATGGTTGTTTCTTACAATTATTCATTTTTGCTTAATCAGGTCATGTAAGTTTCTTTTATTTGTATTGTATTTAATGCACTTCTCAATTTCGATCATTCATTCTATGCTTACATTTATATTATATTTAATTATAGTAACCCTTTTTATTACACTTAAATTCTTGACCTTATAACATCCATTCTTATAGGTAAATGATTTTATTAATTTTTTGACTAGGGTTTGCAGTCATTTATTTATGTTACCTACTTTCCATTATACTCAACTAGTAGCATTTATATCATACTTAAGTTTATAACCCTACACATCAATCCTTATTTATTCAAGAATTTCATTTTATTTACTTAAGTTTTAAAATCACCTATTTATAATACTTACCTCTAATTTTGGTAAAATTTCAATTTATAACCTAAGTTTATAACATTAAATTCTCATTTATAATAGCAATTCATTTAATACTTCATTATTTCCAAAATTTCTACTTGTATAATATTCTATTCCAATTTCTTATTTAACATTTCAACCTTTAATATTTGGTAAGTTATATATGTTAAAGAAAATGCAATTGAACTCATACAAGTTTATCTCAATTCTTTTAATTCATTCATTGTTCAATAAATCTTTACTTTTTTTCTTCTTATAAGTTAAAATTTTAACTTCCTTTATAACTTAGCATTTAAGTCTCTTATTTTATTTAGGGTTTCAATTATTAATTAAATTATGTTTCACTACCATAATTGAAACAATTAATTAATGGAAATTTAGAATTAAATACCGGGTTAAATTTCAATAGATAAGTATATTCTTATAACTTATATACCTCTAATTATATTTAAAACAATTAAAATTTAGATATTTTTAAAATAAATCTACAGTAGAATTTACTATAGTGGCCTTTCCGCTTCGAAACTCGAAAATGAAAGTCGATGATGCGGCCGCCATCACCGGAATTATTTTCCAGCGACAGAGAGGAAAGTACATAACTTATTTTCTCCAAAATCTTCTTTAAAACAATTCTTCCGAATTATAATGAAATATTTATATCGGAAAATATTTATAAACAATATTATTATACTTCAAAATCCTTTGAAAGCAAATTTCAAAATCCCGGACCTAAGTTCTAAAATTTCCAAATTTCATTGATTTTAAATTCAATCTTATTTACCTATTATATATAAATTTTATTCCTAACACCCAATCTATTGCAACAAAAAATATATATATAATATCATTTAATTTTTTTTTTATATATAGAAAATATAATAGGCAAAATTATTTCATTCACCTATATTAAAACAGATATTATGTCGGTCTGTCCTATTAAGTACTTAGAAATCCCTATTGATGACACAGCGTCCCATGCATCAACCAGAATTTATAAATACAAAACGGAACAGATTAACACAATATTAAAATCTTTTTATAACACTAACAAATACGCTCTCTCATATATATACACTCAGCGACTCCCATAGGGTATTACTACCCTATTAGTAAAGAGTCAAACCCCGCAAAGCTAAGGTTTATCGCTAAACCAGGCTCTGATACCAACTGTAACGTCTGCCTTTTCGCACGATTTAAACAGACACACATGCCGATTCAAACCATACGGAAGGGCGGATTGTTATGGGGTAAATAAGAAAACAGAGAAGAAAAAAACAAAATAGAATCTCACAGCGGAAGGATAAAATATAATAATAAAATATACAGTTTATAAAACTGTTTACAAAACATTTGATTCTTCTTTATACAATTAAATATCAAAGTTTACATACCAATAATATCAACGCAGCGGAATTAAATGGTGTAGTGGAATAATATAGTAGATACTAGTAATACAAATCTTCGCCTTCGTCCTCCAGAGCTAAATCCTCAAATCCTGAAACGCTCGGACTGACCCGAGCGAATTGAAAAGACAAAACACTCGAGTCAGAACTAAAAGATCTTATGTGAGTTAAATCAACAGGAGTAAATATGAGTGCAGTAACTCAAGAGATGCTCAGGATGTACATCTCCTAAGGATCCGTTAAACTATTTACTATGTAGTATATTGCGCTATTATAATAGTGTCTAATTGTAAAAAAAACTTACTTTTTAATAGCGTTAAGGGGTTACCCATATAACCCTTAACACAGAATATATTCCCATAGTCTATACAGTACCGTAATCTCCCCCGTACTGGGCGTCGTCAGAGGGCACTCCATAGGTATGGTACAAAACCAAATCGTATAAGGCGCGCTAGGGTAGGTGACACGGCACAACTAGGCAATGCCAGGGTAGATATACCAATTGCTATCCCGGCTGATGGTAACGCATAGCCGCAACTACCGTCCACCTCGCACAAACACCCCAAAATCAAAGAAATCAATAGTGGCCACCGAAACAATCCAAAGTCAGAGTATAGTATCGAAGGAGTGCGTTCGATCAGAGGAATGACCTCATTGGCCCGAGAATCGCTCCTGTTTAGCCACCTTATGCCAACTCACGGGAGTTGGGTCCACGTATTTACCTTACAGGAAACGTCGCCACCAACCTACTTCATTCTGGAATCTCCACCGCGTACACGGTTAGTCAAAGTGGTTTTCGGTATCGACAGAGAGTATGTCCATATCCGATCCCGGTCTCTTTGCCAACCCATCGTTATTATAACACCGCGGTCATTTAAAAATAGTTTATACTTTAAAACCAGAATAAAATTTCCCATACGATATCAAATTAAAACCCAAAATAATATGATATCATTTTATCTCAAATATAATCCTTTTCCAAAATCATACTGGTTTAAAATTTAAAATATCTGGAAACCAAACATTTGAATTATACTTTCAAAACATAATATTTCGGAATTCATACTTTTAAAACCATAACTTCTAAACTTGAATGGTTTGGATATCAACGGTATATAAAATAAATGGTTTAACTTTAAGGTAACTTTGTCAAGAAAAATAATTTCCATGGCTTTACAAATATGTTTCTTTATTTAAAGTCTAAACCAAAATTTAAATATCACTTTCAAGTTCCAAAACTACTTCAATTTCTATATATATATATATATATCCATTTGGAGTATTAATATTTCAAAACTAAAGTTGGAAATTTTTCTTTCAGCAAATTAAACGTACTATTATTTAGTCTTGAATATTTACATAAAATCCCTTTATAAAACTCCAATTTCTAACAATTAAATATTTTCTTCAATTTAATTTATACTAACATATTCATTTTTAATTATCTTGGAAAAGTCCGGTTATAAATATCATATCTTAAAATTTCCAAACTTAAACATTAAACATATGATATAATTACCAAACTCCATTTTTCTCAATTTTTCCATTTTTATTTAAGAGATTTATACACAGGTTAAATTCAAAATCTCTAACTTCATATGTATATATATATAGAAGAAAATATCAAAATTAAAAATTATAAACCGTATTCCATACAAACCATAGAAATCACTTTAAAATTATAAACTGTATAAAATTTTCTATCCTATGGTCAAGTGATACGGATATTTATCATTTCAATCCGCAATTTAAAAATAAAATTTTGCGGTTGTATATCATTTCAAACCACAATCCCGAATGAAATGAAAAATGCATGATAACTTGCAGTTTAATGATATACAATAAAACATCCATTCATCAATATCATCCATCATCCAAATCACAATCATCATCCAATAATAAATCAATATCAATATATATCTGATAATATATAACAGGTAATAACTGGCAGTTATATTCAAAATAAAATTTAACAACTATTAAACTAACAGTTTATATGCAAATAAATAACTATAACTGTCAATCTATATGCAGTAATAAAATTTAATGAACAGTTATATTAAATGAATGTGATTTAACAGATATGATGAATAAAACATGCCAAACAGTCATAAATAAATTTCTACTCATATCTAAAATAAATTTAACAAACATAAAAACTTTTAGAAGTTGTGAGTGGGTTAAAACACTCACCTTTTGAATTTAAATCGAATTTAAAATTCGATTTAAACCCAAAAATTGCACAGTCTCCAAATCAGGCCCAACCAGCGTCAACAGATCCGAAATTTAATTACGGTCCTAACAAAAAAAAAATCTCGTGTCAATCGGATAACGTATGCGAAAGTTACGTCGAAATTTCGATTGAAACACAATTTAAATTAAAAGCAAAAACCTACCTAATAATATGTTTGCCACGTCAACGTCTTCATTATCCCTTGCTCCAGGAAAACTCGGCAACCCTGTAACGCACGCACCCTTGACCGTGCCTTTGACCGGCCGTACCTCCTGCCGTTGACCCCTATCGACCACGCCGCTACCACCATAGAGACCCCCTCCTCCGACCGCACCCAACCCTACCTGACTGGTCCTCTATCTCCTCCGCCGCGGCCACCTCAAATTCAACCCTAAATCGCCTTTTCCGGCCGCCATGCTCGATTTCAGGCGAAGCGGCCACCACTAATCAACTCCACAGGCCCCCCTCTCCAAAACCCATATCCCAATTTCTTCGATTGAAGCCGAAATCAAAAACCCTCAATCTGAATCTTAGGGTTTCGCGAATTTGACCCTTTGACCGTGATTTCTCGTTAATCGAAGCACAATTTCGAAAAAAAAACAGCAGACGCTGATTCGTATCGTCGAGATGTTCGATATATATTTTTCTGTAATTTTTCTGGAGGTTTTGAAATTTCATTTGAATTTTGAATTGAAATAGATCTAGGGTTGCACCCATTTGAGGAGGAGAGAGAGTTGAAG
This sequence comes from Allium cepa, assembly GCA_030765085.1. Classification (NCBI taxonomy): domain Eukaryota; kingdom Viridiplantae; phylum Streptophyta; class Magnoliopsida; order Asparagales; family Amaryllidaceae; genus Allium; species Allium cepa. The sequence goes on along the minus strand of CM060931.1, from coordinate 462,856,799 downwards.
AATTGAACGTACAGCAAATGACAATAGGATGAGGCTAGGGTTTATAATTGTCTATTTATAGACAAACTGTAGTAGGCTAGGTGGGTACGAATTTTCGAACGTGCTAAACGGTAGTTGGCCCAAAAAGCCCGTTCTGACCCCGGAATGAAATTAATTAAACCAATATATCCAAATAGGTATTTTAAAATATTCTGAACGCGATGGAAAAAGTTTCGCGTCCAAATTCGATCGTATGAAGAAGTTATGCCGAAAACAAAATTTCCAAATTGATTTCAAATTGATTTTTAATTAAATCGACTTCAAGGCGTTTCGCGTCCATACGATCAAACGACAGGTCCGATCGTTACGAAACTTGAAACCCTATAATAATTCACCGATACGGATCCGATGAAACTGGTTTCGTCGAAATCCGAGTCCGTGGCCAAAATGGCTATTTTTATAATAATTAAATAAATTAAAAATTAGTCAATTAAATCAAATTTCCCATTTCAATTTGATAATTGACGATTCTTATTATCATAAATCTTTCAATCATCTTAACTAACTTGAACAAAATTTAACCGTCTAAATAAAATCTATACATTCTCGAAATTCATCAAATTCACCAATTATAGATTAAATTTCCAAATAATTTAATTATTTTACCTTCCATATATTCTTGTCAAATAGATAAACTTATCATTGGATTCATGCTTCATTACGTACATCTCTCCAATTTCATCTAAATTTATATTTGCATAATATCTAAATATTAAATTTCAAATATTACTTCCATTATTGTTAATGTAGTAAATAAAATTTTAATTATTGCAATGGATTATCCGTTATAACTTAATATACTAAATAGATGGCAAATATTAAATACTTGTTCTCATTAACGTTTTATTTCTAATTACAAATTAATGCAATTATTTCATATCCTTCCCTTAGTTAAAAGCCTTCCTATTTCCATCTTTATTTTCCAATTAACGTAAAATGTTATATCCAATTCCCATTAATTTCAATAGATTCAAATTATCGTATTTTAAAAATCCAGATGAATAAATAAAGCTTGATTCCCGTTTAAATATTTAACTCATCTAATTTCAATTAACCTTATTATTATAAATTAAATTCTGATGTATTGATACAACTAAATTTCCATTCTTTATTCACAAATCATCATACTTATGAAGAACACTCACGTTATTCTCCATTTATTATCCTAATTTATTTAACGTAACATTTTATTTATATTTATTGCAATGCTTTCCACATAAATTTAATGAATTGAATATATATGTGTCACTAATAGCAACTTGTAGTCACAACTCTTAACCACCTTTAATAAGTTTCTTACTTACAATACAAAATCACCATATACTATAATATACGAATTTATTAATTCAATATTTCCATTTCGTTTTTTTTTTCTATACTAACTTTTTCTAAGTGTATTTATTCCATTCCTACAAATTGGAATTCCATTCTTATCATAACAATCATTTATTGCATAAACTCCATTTCATAAATCTACCTGCAATTTCTTCCTAGAGTTAAAGTTATGTTTCCATTGTAATTTACATTTACACCTTACGTTACTACACTTATTATCCTTAAAGTACCATTTATTATAAATGACAATATTACTTACTTATCATTTTATATGGTTGCTATCCTCTATTTCAAAAATAAATCCATTCCATCTAATCCTTATCTATATAATACTTCAACACTAAATTTCATCATATACCAATTGGACCCAGTCAGCTTATTTACTAAGTCATATCCTTTAAATAATTTATCAAATTGAAATGTTCATTCAAGTGTAGAGATTATTACTTGCGTTACAAAATTCCCTAATTTATTTCAATTACCATTAAAATGTTTTGTTTTGTTAAATCAATTTAATACCTTACTTTATTCTCTCATATTCAAAGTATATACAGGAAAAATCTTTCCACTACTAAATTTATTGAAATTTATACAAATTGCTATAAATAGACTTAAATTACCATTGTTGTATTTTAAATTAGTGTTCATTCCCATATAAAATTTATCACCTTCTATTATTTCTACTAAATTTAAATTACAAAATCCTATTATACAAACAAATTAAATGGTCGAAATCTACGGGTCGTTACATGTATGCAGGCCAGAGCATACGCAAGAGCGATGAATGCAACACTGTTTTTTTCAAGTTCTACGCACAACATAAACGTTAACAAGATTTTCAAGTTCATATTTGCAAAGATCTTTAACCTTCCTTGGACTGTAAAGAGAAATCTAACTATTGGAGAGCCCATCATAAATTTTTAGTTGACTTATGTATGAAAAACCTTTGAATAAATTTTCATTGGAAGTTGATATTTCTTACCTCGATAACTGATTTGATATCAGTAGATAAAAACGATGACGTAGAGACTTAAGAGGGAGACTTCATCGGATTAGAACCTGCGAAAAAAGTTGCTGTAGAAGGAAGGATGTGAAATCAAGTAACATGGAATCAAGGCGGTAACGTAAAACAAAAAATTGGTATAAAACTGAAAATAATGAAATTTGTTGAAAATATATGAAGAAACAATACCTTCTTGTCTTCCTCTAACTCTTTACTTGTTTGAATGAAATATTCTGTCTTCCAACTCTTCATTGTCAATCTGTCATTTCTTGTTCATTAACTACCTATTAGAGCTTCACTTGAAACTTAACCAAAGCGATAGAATTTTCTGTAAAGAATTAAATTATGATTTAATTTAGAAACAAATTACATCCTGAACCAAATTTAACTGATAAATTAGGATGATACAATTACCATTGGAGTACACGACTGCTTAATAATCAGATCACAACTAATATATATTAGTTTGAGAATAATAAATCTGGTATAATTTTTTTTTTCAAACATCACACAAAAACTAAATCAATAAGATTAATACAACTGATTTTTACTACTCTACACATGGTGGTCTGGTCTTTCCTAAAACATTAATTCTAGCTACTGCTCTACCATATGCAAGTACAGACCATACAATATTACTAAATCAATAAGATGTGGAACAGAGAAATAAACATTTACCCTCATATCAATCATTCACTAAATCTAAGCACATTTTTATATAAAAAGGCATGAAATTTCATACAGCCTGAGCTAGAAATGCAAACAAATATATGCCAAGGAAGCTATTGATATAACAATTTCACCCCTTAAACTTCAACTTCATAATTGCATTTTCATTCTCTTAATAGTAAACTGATCCATTTACCCTATAATGGAGCTAAAATATTAAAAACATGGTGTTGACTTGTTTTTCTCCAAAAAATAAATAAAAACAATGTGATTTTACACTACAATTAAGGCTACCTCTCTACATTTATACAAATTTGCATTAAAATACTGTTTGGCATCAGTACCCGCGACCAGCCTCAGCCGCCGTGGTCCCCTCCGCCTGCGCATCACCATCTCCAACCGATTTGCTTCCCCTCTCCGTATTCACCAGTAAGCATTTATGAGTTGTTTAAGTTTTATTAATAAATATGTATTTTTCTTTTCGTATATATATCATAGGATCCATCTGGCATATGATATGAAACCTTCCTAGAGCTTTGTTTATTTTGATGTTAAGTATATCAAAGTGGTTGTTCGTTTTGTAGCCATGTAGATATGTCCATGCATAGTCTCGGCCTGTATGTATTTATATATACTAGTTCTCTTTACTCATATGCATAAAGTATAAAACTGGCCTGTGAATGATTCCAGTAGTCTAGTTTGTATTTAATAAAATATGCCTTGTTAATATGTGTATATATGACGGGTTAGTTTGATAATATTAGTTTACATATGTGCATGTTACAATACCTTGTTTAAGTATTGGTTTAGGCTTGTTTTAAGAGAAACAAAATATATACATAAAATATATTCACAGTTGGGTTTTTATCCGCATATTATTAAAATTATACATATAGTTAAGTGTGCGAATTATATTGGATGGCAGCGATCTTTTCTCTGCCGAATGCCGTTTTGATTTCAAGTATTATAAGGTATGTTTTAATAAGTTGTAGTTATAATATAACCTGATTTATATAGGCGAGTTATGAATTGCAACTTTGCATAACATTTTATCTGATTGACTTAAATCAAGACAAACCAAAAATGCTATTTCTTTTCAGGCAGAAACTACCCATTTTTTATCCTGAAAACCGAACAAATTTAACAAGAACCCGCTGTGTTAAATGGTTATATGAAGTCAGGAGCACCGGCAGTAAAATATTCCAGGAGCAGAATTCACTAAGCTCTATAGTGCTTCAAATTTTCTTAATATTTTTCAAATGCATCTACAAGGGTCACAACGCATTTATTGTTTTTATCGTATCACCAATTTCGTATGTGGACTGCGTATGCAAAATATCTACAAGAGTAGGACATAAAATCAACCTCTTTCTTTGATATTGCACTGAAGAAAACTCCTTATTAATTTTCCAGCTTTATTGCTAACACATAACACCTATAATCAACACTTCACCTTAACAAATAGCCAGTGCAGAAATGTTGATGTAAGGCACCATTGCAAGGCATCAAAAATACAAAATGAAACAAACATGTTCATGTAATTTGTGTAACATGTTGAGATTGTACTTCAAATCCTCATGAACTAAGAGAAATGACAGCAAAAAGGTCTTGACAACAGAAAATTGTACTTTTAACGTGATCAACAATGTGCAGTTACTTAAAACATGAATTTCAGATATTCTAGAAGCACTATATAGCTGTCATACTAAGTACCTCTCTTCTAGGAATCATATGTGTTTTTAAATAATTGATTAATGGCTTTTTTTTTATCAAATAAGTGTTAGAACTCAACAAGGTGCGGCTACATTTATGGTGAAATACATTGTAACAACCAGGTATTTTCAACCATTCGCATCCATTATAAGTGCATAGGCAGACACTCATGTCGGAATTGAATTGCTCAAAATACCGTGTTGTAAATAAAATTTTGGCAAAGCTCAGAATATACAGTAAATAAAAATCACAGATCACAGACACAGAGTATATAAAAATGCAGCGGAAGAAAAAGAGATAGTAGTTCATGAAGCTACTATATAAATATGAGATACATCAGAGTTAAATAAGATACAACAGAAGAGTAACAGGATACATCAGGTACAAATCAGATACATCACTGAACCACTGGATACTGAAACAAAATAGATGGCTGGATCTTCAAGGAAAGCTCCAACGCCGAAGGTGAATCTTGAATGCTAACTCAATCAATCTGACCCGAGCGTAAAGCAAAACACAAAACCCTCGAGTCAGGACATAAATACTTATAAACTGTAAATCAACTCAAGTGAACAGTAACAAAATGCATCAGTAACTTAAATAATGCTTGGGACCGCCCATCCTCTAAGGATCCGTTAAACTATTTACTATGTAGTAATATACGCTATATACAGTAGTGTCTAATTAGTAAAGTATAATCATATAGAAAATAGCGTTAAGGGGATGGTGAACCTTAACGCGGTTGGATCATTAAAACCAAAATCGTAGTGGGCTCGATATAAGGATATGACACGGCACGCAAGGAAATGCCAGGGTGGATACACCGTTTGCACTCCCGGACCGGTGGTGACGGCAAGCCAGCAGCTTCCGCCCACCTCGAACAATACCCCCGAATCAAAATGGCACCACATATCGAATCACAAAAGCAATAGAATGGTTTCCGATGGAGCATGCTCGATGAAAGGGTGTGACCCTTTGTGTAGCCCGGTATAGCTCCTGTTTAAGTCATATATGCCAACTCACGGGAGTTGGGTCAACGTAATATACCTCGAGAACGTCGCCACCGTCCTACTTCATTCTGGAATCTCCACCGCGTACACAGTTGTTAAATTGGTTTTCGGTATTGGCCGGCTATAAGACAATATCCGATCCCGGTCTCTTTAACAACCAATCGTTATTATAACCCGTAGTTATAACTTTAAAACAATATTTTATACTTCAAAATAAAATATCCTTTTCAATCCAAATCTTTATCAAAATAAAGATTAAATCATTTCCAAAACCATTTCAATATATCATCGTAAAATATCTTTCAATTCAAATATTTATCAAAATAAATATCAAGTCATTTCTAACCATTTCAATATATTAAATTTTCATACCCTTTCAACACTACCTTTCAAATCATTTTAATATATCAAAATATCATAACCTTTCAAAGCTTCAGTTCCAAAATATCATATCTTTCAGAACTTCTTTTTAAATCATGTTAATATCAAAATGTCCTATCTTTCAAACTCCGTTTTTCAAATCATTTAATATCAAAAATATCATATCTTCCAAAACTTCATTTCAAATCATTTTAATATATCAAAATATCATATCCTTTCAAAACTTCGTTTCAAATCATTTTAATATATCAAAATATCGTATCTTTTCAAACTTCATTCATTTCAAATCATTATTCATTTTATTAAATCTAAAATACCATTTCAATTCATATTTCAAAACAGTTTATATTCCAAAAATTCTTTTTTATCATTTCAATGAAGTTATTATGCTTAATAATTAAATTATTAAATTTCCAAAAATTTCAACTTCCAAAGTTTATTTATTCACTTAAGTTTATCAAAACCGTGAAAATTCTCTTTTCGCATCATTTAGAAAACTTATACGGAAAGTTACATTCAAAATAGTTCAATTTAACAAAAGATAGCATTTTAAAATGTTATAATAGATTTACTTAAATTCGAATAACTTAGTTAAATTCAAAAATTATAGCACTTACAAAGATTGCTATAATAGCTTTTAATTCAACTTAGCTTTTTAGTTCATTATCATCAACTACAGCGTTTACAAATGCTGTAATATCATTTACATTGTAATTAATAACATTTCAAAAAATGCAGTCAATTAACTTCAAATATTCAATAAAATTTCTCAACCAATTATATTTTTATTAAAAACATTTTTAACTTATAAAATCATACATTTTCACATTTATAACATCATTTAATTTTCCTCAAGTTCATGATTTTATAAAGTTAAATTTCCATTCAAAAATCAAGATTTAATAATAATTCACTTATTAAAATGCAATGTTGAATTTTCAAAATCCATTACATTAAATTTCAACTTAACACTTAAGTTCAAATTCTCAAATATAACTTAATTTTATTTTTATTTACTTAACTAAAAGTTCACCTTTACGTCAATTTCATAAATTTCCAGTTTTAGTTATATTTCAAAATTTCAACTTACAATATTCATTCATTTCACATTTCACCTTTATTAAAATCATTAATATGATATAAAAATCACTTTAAATTCATTTAAATTCAAATTATCATAAATTTATCATAATTTCATATTCAATTAAATTTCCAATTATAATTAAATCAAAATTTCCAAAATAACTTACGTTCAAAATTTCTAACTTTTTCATTAATTCATTTCACTTACAATTATTCAGAAAATCAATAATAATTTACAAAAATCCTTTTTTTATTAAATTTAAAATCAAAATATTATAATAATTAAATTTCTAAAATATTTAAAATTTTAGAAAAACATATTTTAACTACGGGCCTGTATATAATTTTCTACGCTAGGTAAAGTGATATGGGTAATATATCATTTCAACCCATAATTTACAAAGAAAATCCGGGTTTTATCATTTCAAACCCGCAATCCCAAGTCAAAATGAAAAATTTAAAACCATTCAGGCCTATCATTTCAGCCCATAACATTTTTTTTCTAACAGGGAACTTGCAGTGTGATCATATACAGAAATAATATAAACAAGGTCAATATCACAATATACAGTCATATATCAGATGTCAGGTGAAAATTAACAGTTTTAACATGGTAATAATATGGTAATAACATGGCAAAGCATATCATATGATCATCATTAACTTGCATAAACATTTTATATTACTAAACACTTGTCATCAATTCACTTTTCATAAGTATAAATGTCAGAGTGAGAAAGACTCACTTTTTCAAGCTGAAGACCAAAACAACAAACACAAGTGCGATTCCAAAAGCACGACAAGCACGATATAGCATGACTTTTTATTTGAATGAATGGAGAGCCTTGATATTTGTCTTGTAAACAATAACCAAAACAAGACAATATACACATAAATATTCAACACAAAACAATGTTGAAACAATGAAAATACGAAGCAACAAAGGAATAGATTACTTGACCTTGCTTTAACCATTCAAATGCTTGGCCTAGGAGATTCTTGGGTTCAGCCATGATGATGATATAGCTCAGATTTGGCACCATAACTCACGGCTAGAAGGAGTATGGAGTGGTAGGGTTATAACATGAAGCATACAACTGATCAAGGCAACATATATGAAGTTTTTGAGCACAACAAGGCTCGGCCTTGGGTCAAGTGGGGCTTGGCCATACTTGTACAGGTTTGGACAGTAGATGGAGGGGTGTGGGGAGGTCTGGAAAAGGTGGTGGTGGCGGCCTATGGTGGTGGCCAAGGTGGTGGATGAAGATATGAAGTGATAGGGTGGCTATCATGAATGTTTCAAGGCTTTATGCAGTGTTTTTTGTGGAGTTTTGGTTCATGGAGCCTTGGCCGTGTCAATTTCAGATCTGGACAGAGGCTAAAATGAAGTGTAGTGGTGGTAGCAAGGTGGTGGTCATGGCTAGAGGTGGTGGCCATGGTGAAGTAATAGTGGTGGCTAGTGCATTGTTTTGGACATTATTTGCAATTTTGTGTAGTTTTGTCACCAAGGGAGGTGTGGCCATGGATGGATCTGAAATGATGGCTGGAGATGATGCCAAGGAAGAGTGGTATGGGATGGTGGAGAGTATGGTGGTGATGGTGGGTGGTAGAGGCCAATCCAGAAAGCATAGAAAACTAGGCAAAATACATAGAAAATGAGAAGAAAAAGGTAGAAAAAGATGTAGCCATTACCAGATTTTTTTCTCAAGATGGAGGCCATGATTTTTAGGGTTTTGGAGCTTGAAAATTCATGAATAATATGAGGGAGTCGGCTGCAAAGGATGAGGAAAAGAATGGCTAAGATAAATTGATGTATTAATTGCTAAAAGAAACGGATAAAACGTCTTTACGTTTCAGGCTTTTAAGATCTCTTAACTTTCTAAACCCTTTGCATTTCCTTTTCTTTTTAATTTCATAAAAACAAAATAAACTCAGAAATGTTATTTAAAACCAAAACTAAGTAAGAATAAAATAAAATAAATAATTTATTTTAAGTAAAATAGAAAAAGGAAATAAGAAATTGCTTAAAAATAGCAAGCCTGACATAAAAATTACAAGAAAATCTCCAATGACTTTGAAAAATTTATTACTTCACAAAAAAAAATATTATAACACAAATTTTGAATTAAAAATGGTTTTAAAACATTTTCAAGGTAAAATAATAATTTAATTTTTATTAAATAGAAAGTTAAATAAAGAAAAATGCAGTAAATACCAACTAGGCTTTATAAATTGAAATAAATTCAAATAAACTTTAGAAAAATTATATTATCATTTTAAAAATACTTAAAAGTCAAAATATACATAATATAACATATTATCACATATTAAAACAAAATATAACAAAGAAGAAGTAATTTATACAATTTAAAATAGTCATTGTTAAATAACCCTATATACGCACAATATTGTAAAGGGTATAACTTTCACAATTTACATCCAAATTCAACGAAACGAAAAGTGGTGTTCTTAGAATTTTATGTACTTTCATAATAAAAGAAAAAAATTAAATTTTTAAACTTTTAAAATTTTAAGTTGAAAGTCACAGTTTGACTATTTTGACCAAAATCAGCATTTCAGGCAAATATTCAACTTACACAAGTTTGGAATTATAACTCATATAAAAATCAAGATTATATTTAAATAATAAATTTAATCATTTCAAATAAGTAAAATAATTTTTTAAATCAAAATCTTACATTAAAAATAATTAAAATATACAATAAAATAATTACAAAATACAGGGTTGTTACATACATAAAAGAAAGTCACCAAATCAAATATAATATATACTAAAATAGGATATATATTTTGATAAGAAAAAAGATCACACTTAATCATTAATTCAAAATCAAATGACGTATTGAGCTGCAAAATTTACAAAAGGAATATAGCTAAAACTAGTTCATCAACAAGTAAATATAAAATAAAACTAAGCAAACACATGAGTAAATAGAAAACTCATACCCTGTTAGTCAAAAACACTAAATATAAAACAAAACCGTACAATTTAAAATAACAACCTGAATGAAATACAAGTAGACTAAATATTTAATTTCAGTTCTTCGTAACACACTTGTTCCCATTACTCTAACACTTATTAACCCTCAATTCTTTATATTCACCTTCTGCAGCTATTATTATCCTATAGATAAACAATTGACTTATAATATTACTCATTATGTTAACTTGCTTTTAAAACTCAATGCAAATAAACAAACAGTTATCTTACTTGAACAGATTGGCCTGTTTTTAAAAAATATTACCCAACTGTTAGTAGGTCTGAATAATAATTTATTGCTACTAAAGAACAACCTCTAAATATGCCGAGTGTTTGATGTCAATTCATTTCCACAGAAACGATACTAAATTTCCTTAATGTTTAAACTTGAAAACTACTGTAACTAACAATTATGATTTCCAACAGTTGTTCTATATTAAAATATCTTGCAATAAAAAAGTGAATTATCACAGTCAGACGTCTAAATCAAAATTTACATCCATATTTGTTAAGCCCTTCAAAGTGAGTTATTATTATCGAATTTTTTAGGTATTCACTTTATGGATTGATTCATACATGAACTACCAGTAAATAACATCATGTATTGATTCATACAGAATAATTCGTTTGGGATTTCTAGAAACGTAAACAATAAATCAGACACAAACAAAATAATTTGAAATGCACGGAATAATTCAATAAATCGGACGCAAATAAAATGATTCAAAATGTACCGAAGTTCGTTTGGGATTTCTGGAGACTTGTTCACACTGCTATCAGTTCGTTTGGGATTTCTGGAATCTCTGTTTACTTTTGGATATTATTGGATCGCACAGAATAATTTGATCGACAATCTAATCCACCCTTCAATCGGTATGATGAGAATTCGCTGGATTTTTGTTTACTTCTGGATCGCACAGATTTTTGGAATTGGTCGGCTGGGATTTCTGTTTGCTTCTGGATCGGAAGTGAAAGGAATTATTTGCTGGAGATGATAAAAGTGATGGCGATTAATTCTTTTTGGAGATGATGAAGTGAATGAAGTATTTAATGTAGCCTGTGAGGAGAGGAAGTGAAAGTACCCGCACAATTTTGGTTTCCCGCCTGCAAATATATAAATAGTGTTGTACGTACAAATAGCGTTCATTAGATTTACAAATAACGGACCAGACCCTAGTTTACATAGCGTACGAAAAGTGGTATGCAGAAACGCTATAGATCGATGCTATCAAAGGTCCTTTTTGTTGTAGTGATATAAGTTCGTTGATACCCTTTATCTTCATCAATCCAGTTTGGTTTGACGTCGTCAAATTCCTAATTATCAGCCTTGACCGCCGAGTTCGTGCCAATCTCGCTTGCTTTGAAATTCGTGCTTGGGTTTGTAACTCGTTCAGTGTCAATTCTCTCTAGCCTCGAAAGGTGAGCAATCACTTACGATTAATATTCTTTTATTTATTAAATTGGATTTCAATTGAAACGACAATTGAATATGCCGTTGTTAGTTAATTATACTGTTATATATGCTATCACCTATATCTGTTCACCTATGACATCTGACACTATTGTCTGTTAGCTATTTATGCGATGATAATACAGTTTGGTTGATAAATGCTTGATTGTTTGATGTAGTTATTGGACGTTAAATGTTAATGTTGCAAGTGATAAATAAATTGAAATTGAAATTGAAATTGACGTATGATAGTTAGCGACTTGAAATTAATATATGTGTTGAATTTAATTAGACAAATTTGCATAATATGACCTCTTTAAAATGTTTAAATAAATTGACATGTAGAAATATTGTTAATTACCGCTTGAATCATTTGAATGTATGTTGTACAAATTGATGTTGTATAAAATTGAGTAATAAATGACAAGTGATGAACCGTATTTATATTAGTGTAATAATCTTTGATCTACATGAAATGATAGTGTAGATTTTAGAGATAATTGTATTAATTTGCACAAATAACAATGTGAATTAATACGATTATTTCGGGATTATTTGAATTGATTATTGGATTGTTATTGATTGTTGTTATTGCTTGTTTATTTACTTTGACACCATCCCAGTTATCACACTGCAAGCTCCCTTTATTATGCTTGATCTTGAATTGAATTTGGAATTGGGTTGAAACGATATGTACCCAAATGACCTAGTATAGAGAATTAAATAAAATCCGATTGGTTAATAAATTGATTTAAAAATAAAATAATGATTTTATTCGAGCAAATAATAAGTTTTGAAACGAAGTTGGAATTTGAATTTTTTTGAAAGGAAAATGTAAAGATTGAAATCTGAAACAAATTTTAACATAGTAATTGATGAAAGAACGTTGTTTGAAATTCAATTATTTAATAATTAAATTTGAACTTATTAATAAATAATTTGGAATTAGTAATAATTGGGTTTGAAATTATTAAGTTGAATTTATAATTAAGTTGAAATGATTTGATAATTAAGTTTGAATTCATTATTAGGTGGAAATGATTTAATAATTAAGTTTGAATTTATAATTAAGTTTGGGATTATTATGTGTGAAATTATTTAATAATTATGTTTGAAATTATTTAATAATTGAATAAGATTTAATTATTTGATAATTGAATAAAAATTGAATTCTTCAATAAGAGAAATTGAACTTTTGAATAAGTGAAATTTGAACTCGTTAATAAATGAAATTGGGTTTCTTTATTTGTTAAGTTTTGGGAAATTATTTAAGTAAGTTAATAAGTGAAACTGAAACTTCTCGATTATGTGAAAATTAGTCCTTTATTAATTGAGTTTGAAATGTGTAACGAAGTCAATAAATAAGTGAAAATTGAATTTCTTTAACAAGAAGTAAAATGTGATTTATTGAAATGAATGGGGTTTATTGATATTAACGCAAGACTTGTAATTTAAAGAATTGATTTGACAAATTTAATTTAATTGAATTTGAAGTTTTGATATAATGAAGTTGAACTTAAGAAACTGATTTAATGTATTGGAAATTTAATGGAAATCGTTTTGAATAATAATTTAACTCAATGAATATTGAATGAAATCGATAAATGAATTTAAATTGATTTGAATGGAAATTAAACCATTTTAAATGATTTCAGAATGAAACTTATGTACGAACTTGAATAAATATTTGAATTGTTAAAATAAAAGATGAAATCGAATTATAAGATTTTGAAATGGTAATTTGGTAGCTTTGAAACGTAAATTTTGGAAATTAATAGTGAAAGACAAATGAAATGTTGATTTTAAATTCTAATTGAAATTGAAATTGATTTGGTTCTGAAATTTACTAAACGACCAATTGGTGTAATAATTACGAAAGTTATTAAAATGACCGGAATCGATTATGGACATACTCTCTGTCTAAACTGAAAACCACTTTAATAACTATACGCGGAGTGTGATCCAGAATGAAGTGGTTGGAATGATGTACGTGATGACTGAAGAAAGAGAACGATAATGGATAGCCTTGACACTTGTGTCAAATTGGAAATGACCAAAACAGGAGCCGTGCCGGGCCAAATGGGGTTAGCCACCTCGAGCGAACACACTTCTTCATAACTACTACTCATTACTTGTTATTGATTGGTGCACCCTCGTAATTTCAGGAGTGTTGTTTCGCGGTGTTGCGATCGTTGCGGCGATGCGTTTTAACCAGTCCGGATCAGGCAAATGGTAGTTCCACTACCTTGGGTATAGCCTCATGTGCCTTGTCATACTTGTATCCCTATATACGCGACCACTACGAATTTGTTTTGTGTTATACCTATGGAGTACTCCCTGATATCCCACTAGTTTACGGTGGAGTTTACAGTGCTGCATAGACTATAAGGCTTATATAAAATGTGTTAAAGGGGATAATGGTAACGCCTTAACACTATTTTGATACTTATATTACTGATAGACATTATCTATTTAGCGTATATTACTACATAGTAGATAGTTTAACGGATCCTTAGAGGACGGTTATTCCAACGTCCTTTGAGTTGCTTGTATTTCAATTGTTATTTCACTTGAGTTGGATTTATTGATATAAGAATGTTAATCCTGACTCGAGTGTTTTGTGTTTTGCTTTACGCTCGGGTCAGACTGAGTGGTTCAGCTTTCGAGACTCACCTTTGAAGTTGGAGCTTTATTTGAAGATCCAGCCATCTATTCTGTTTTTAGCATTCGAAGGTTTCAGTGATGTATTCTGACTTATACCTGATGTGTCGTGTTACTTTTCTGTTGTATATGGTTTAACTCTGATGTATCTTATATATATATATATATATATTAGCTTCATGAACTACTATCTCTTTTACTTCTGCTGCATATTATTACTCTGTGTCTGTGATTCTATGATTATTTATTTACTGTATATCTCAGTTTTGCCAAATTTAAATTAACAATTCGGTATTTTGAATTATTCAAGTCCGACATGTGCAGACGCGAATAGTCTAAAATAGCGGGTCGTTACAGTTGGTATCATAGCTTTGGTAGCTCTAGGCAAAACTCAGCATATATGGTAAATGTATTTACAGAATCACTCCCACTCGAGTTTCAATCTCTTCCTTTTGACTCAATTCCTTTGAATTATGGAACGTTCCCTGCGGTTCCAAATTCATTCGTATCCCTCACTATTCGTCTTCCTTCAATCCCGGAGCATCCTATAACTCCACTTCAACTGATATCTATAATAGATCGGCGGTCTCGCCAATCTTCGAATAGTTTGAAAATGGTGTAAAACTCCTTTATAATTGGCATTGATTTACCAGAGATTTCTGTATCCTCGGTTTACGTTGCTATCTATTCCCTACTATACCTGAACTCTATCCCTTGCGATCGAATGTAGATTTACCACGGAATTCTGCATCGATCTAATTATTGAAGTCACGGTCGATCCGGTTAAGGTTGCCCGTAAATTAAATAAGCTTATCCATCTCCCGATACTGTTAATTGAATCATCTTATTTTTCTTTCGAACCTATATTCGAATCAGAATTCTCTTTAATTTGAGTCCATTAAATTTGAAACCCTATACTTATTTTGAAATCCATTCCTGTATCGTCGAGCGAGGAAGTGTGTTTATTAATTAATGTTAATTTTTTTTTTATATCGTGTTGTTTGAGTTATTTATGTTGATTTAGGTTTCCGATCGATTTGTTTGATCAACGCTATCGATAGGATTTCCAAAACACTTGAGCAAACTGACTCGATATTTTTTTCAAATTTGGTAAATAAACTAAATTTTGTATGATTATATTATGTATAAGTATAAATTTTTCCGAAACTAAAATGTTAATGAATCCATTGTTGAAAATTTAATTCTCATTTATTGATTTATAAACCATTGACTATTTCATAATATAAATAAATGAATTTATAAAATTTGGTTATAATTTGATTTAGAATTTGAAGTGAATTCAAATTTAAATTTGATAATTTAATTTCCGATGATTTCAAACTTTGGTTTTAAAGGTTTTAAATTGTATTATCTAAAGTATTTTCGAATAGAAATCATTTCAAAGAAATTTTAGATGTTTAATCAGTACTCTTCTCTTTGTCGTTGGAAAATAATTTCGGTGATGACGGCCGCATCATCGACATTCATTTTCGAGTTTCGAAGTGGAGAGACCATCAGTAGCTCGCTACACTTTTGTTTTGAAATGAATTTGATTTGAATTTATAAAACACGACCTGATTTAAAATGTATATATATTAGTATTTGATTTGACTTGGATATATTGTATGTATATAGTTATCTCTAAGTTGTTTGAAGTTAATCGAAAATTTAATTCTTAAAATTTGGGTAAAAGATGATTTCAATTATGAATGAAACCAAAATTTTTGAATTAATATTTAAACTTGTGAGAATTGAATTAGAAATTTTACTTGTATAATACTCGATTTCATTATATATGACTTACTTAAATTTTCAAAAGTTAATTATGTAATTGAATATTATACAATATAAATGATATCAAAGGAATTTAAATAAAATTGAGTAGTTATAATGAGGGTAAATATACTTAATATATATGTGATAGGATATATTAAGTAGAATAAATTTAATAACAATTTGGAATAAACAAGAATTAAATTTGTCAAATAAAGTATGATTATAATAAATGACTATTTAAATTTTGATCTTTGAAATTGTTAATTTAAGAAAATTGGATAATATACAATATAAATTGTCTTTATAAATAAAATGTGAGCGCGTACAATAAATGTTATACACTTAAATTTTAAAACGTTTATGGAGATAAATAGAATAATAAGTTAATTGAATAATAGATGTGATTAAAGAAAAATTTTGTTTTGAAAGTTAATAAATTGAAATTAAATCAATTTATTGAGGTACTAATTAATTTTAAATTGAATTTCACTAGAGAGAAACCTTTTGTATCTAACATCAATAAATGTGAAATCAAGACAATTTGATGGAAGCCTTGATTTAAAACCAAATTGTTGAATATAAATTAATTTAAATTGGAATTTATATGGTTTAAATTAATTGTTTATTATGAAATTCAAAGTCTATTTCTTTTGGTTGTTTATATTCTCCTACCTACTTCCTTTTCGAGGACGAAAAGTTTTGAGTGGGGGAGAGTGTAACAACCCGGATATTTTAACGATTTTATTTAATTTAATTAACCGTTTTTGTGTGAAAAATAAAAATAATATAAACGATAAAATTTTGAAATATAAATTTAATATTTGAAATGCGTCAAGTTAAATATAGCAACTGGTAAATTTTCGTCCGAAAATATGAAAGTTTATTTCGCGCGTAAATTTACTTCAATTTAATCAGTTAAAAAGCAATGAAAATAAAACTTTTTCGAAACCTAAATATTTTTACATAGAAAAATTCTAAACTGACTTCTGAGCAAGATGTCTGTTTGTCGTTTCTCCAAATTCGGACATCTTTAGCTCCGTCGATCTTATTTTTCTGTGTTTTTCATGCATTTTCCGTAGTAGAAAATTTCGAATTTCTACAATTCAATCGTACCACTGATATCTGTACACCGTTTTGATCATCTAGTCGTGCTGATCTCTACGGTATATTTATTTCGGGGTTTTGAAGCCGGATCACAGCAGAATCCACAAAAACGGGTGCTGTATCGATACCGGTTTCGTACCTTTTGGTTTCTTATGGCTATTCAAATTTCCACCGTTGAAAATTTTAATAGTCTTAGAATTTATTTTTCTTGAATTCAGATGCCTACCGTTACTATGCCATCCGTTAAAGAAAAGAAAAAAAACAAAAATTAACACTCTGCAAAGAAAGTTATGAGAGCATGCACGTTCTCTTTCTTCCCTTTTAAAATTTGTTCTGTCATTTTTTTTCATCTTACATTTTCTCCAGATCTACTTCTTGGCCAAAACTATGGCCAGCTCCCCTCTATAAAAAAAAGAAAAAAAAGGAGAAAAAATGTGCGCATGACAACCTCCCTCTGTTCTTTATAATTTGCATGCAAATCTCCAATTAGCATGTAGCCACTTCCTTCTACCTCTCACTCTCTCCTACCTCCATGCTGCCTGTAACCGTTTTCCCCTCTCTAACCTAACCACCAAAGAAAACGTCGCTTGCACCCTCTCTTCACCACACATCGGCTTCCCACACGCCTCTACCGAGTTTCACACAAACCGAGGCCTGCTCCCACGATCTGGTGGTGACCCAAAACACGCTCCCTCACCCGAGCACAGCATGCTTGGCCGCTCCAACCTGTTGATGTCGTATCCTCACTGCTATGTCGTATAGGTATTAGACTAAAGTAAGTTGTATTGTTTTTTTTATAAATATTCATTTTAAATTATATTATGTATGCATTGCATTGAGACTTGAAGCCTACCCGCATATTACAGTTTGCAATATTTTTGCCTTACCTACGTGAAACTGGATCTTGCTCCCTGCTCTGCTTATGACCTACGTGAGTTATGTTTTCAAAACATATTTTTGCTTATACTAGTCATTGTTTAAATTAGATAATGAGTTAGCAATACAATATATATTGATTTTTATATTTTAACATATACATAGATATTTTGATTTTTGATAGGTTTTTGGATCTTAATATATGCAGTCTTGGAAAAATAAATAAAATTTAAAATAAAGAAAAAGTGCATGGTTATGTGTATAAACCTTGTACGTGTATATACTAAATTAAAGAGAAAGTAATAAACGCGTGTATGTAAAGCAGAAAAGAAAAGTGAACTATGTCCTGTGATTAATAAAAGTATACGTACACAAATATTTTATTGTACTGATTGTATGTACATATTTTTAGTTTGCTGATTTCGATTTTGATGCTAGGTTTATATATATTCTACAAGTTATATTATACAGTGGGTTATTCACAGCAGTAAGAGAAATTTTTGAAGGAATATATATATATATATGTTCATAGTACTAGTAAAGTATAATAATAAGATAAGTATGTATTGGTTTCTTAAAAAAAAAACATTTCGCAATATGACTGTGTCTTGCTTTATTTCTATAGGTTAAAAGTTTGTAGTAATATTGATTTCGAAATAATAATATAAGGTTACGCATATTATCTAAAATATCTCTTTTGTTGTGTTGTTGACTTGTGATTGTAAACAGTAAGGTAGATATTTTCGCATTTTTTTTATGTTAATCTTTTGATTTTATAATATATTATGCCAGTTTTATACATATAAATTTATATGAATTGTATATATTTGAATATAAAATATGATTTTTATCTCGTTACATATAAGTTCGCTGATATCCTTTATCTTCATCAATCCAGTTTGGTTTGACGTCGTCAAATTCCTATTTATCAGCCTTGACTGCCGAGTTCGTGCCAATCTCGCTTGCTTTGAAATTCGTGCTTGGGTTTGTAACTCGTTCAGTGTCAATTCTCTCTAGCCTCGAAAGGTGAGCAATCACTCACGATTAATATTCTTTTATTTATTAAATTGGATTTCAATTGAAACGACAATTGAATATGCTGTTGTTAGTAATTGATGAAAGAACGTTGTTTGAAAGAACGTAGTAATTGATGAAAGAACGTTTTTTGAAATTCAATTATTTAATAATTAAATTTGAAATTATTAATAAATAATTTGGAATTAGTAATAATTGGTTTTGAAATTATTAAGTTGAATTTATAATTAAGTTGAAATGATTTGATAATTAAGTTTGAATTCATTATTAGGTGGAAATGATTTAATAATTAAGTTTGAATTTATAATTAAGTTTGGGATTATTAAGTGTGAAATTATTTAATAATTATGTTTGAAATTATTTAATAATCGAATAAGATTTAATTATTTGATAATTGAATAAAAATTGAATTCTTCGACAAGAGAAATTGAACTTTAGAATAAGTGAAATTTGAACTTCGTTAATAAATGAAATTGGGTTTCTTTATTTGTTAAGTTTTGGGAAATTATTTAAGTAAGTTAATAAGTGAAATTGAAACTTCTCGATTATGTGAAATTTAGTTCTTTATTAATTGAGTTTGAAATGTGTAACGAAGTCAATAAATAAGTGAAAATTGAATTTCTTTAACAAGAAGTAAAATGTGATTTATTGAAATGAATGGGGTTTATTGAAATTAACGTAAGACTTGTAATTTAAAGAATTGATTTGACAAATTTAATTTAATCGAATTTGAAGTTTTGATATAATGAAGTTGAACTTAAGAAACTGATTTAATGAATTGAAAATTTAATGGAAATCATTTTGAATAATAATTTAACTCAATGAATATTGAATGAAATCGATAAATGAATTTAAATTGATTTGAATGGAAATTAAACCATTTTAAATGATTTCCGAATGAAACTTATGTACAAACTTGAATAAATATTTGAATTGTTAAAATAAAAGATGAAATCGAATTATAAGATTTTGAAATGGTAATTTGCTAGCTTTGAAACGTAAATTTTGGAAATTGATAGTGAAAGACAAATGAAATGTTGATTTTAAATTCTAATTGAAATTGATTTGGTTCTGAAATTTACTAAACGACCAATCGGTGTAATAATTACGAAAGTTATTAAAAAGGCCGGAATCGGTTATGGACATACTCTGTCTAAACCGAAACCCACTTTAATAACTATACGCGGAGTGTGATCCAGAATGAAGTGGTTGGAATGATGTACGTGGTGATTGAAAAAAGAGAACGATAATGGATAGCCTTGACACTTGTGTCAAATTGGAAATGACTAAAACAGGAGTCGTGCCGGGCCAAATGGGGTTAGCCACCTCGAGCGAACACACTTCTTCGTAACTACTACTCATTACTTGTTATTGATTGGTGCACCCTCGTAATTTCAGGAGTGTTGTTTCGCGGTGTTGCGATCGTTGCGGCGATGCGTTTTCACCAGTCTGGATCAGGCAAATGGTAGTTCCACTACCTTGGGTATAGCCTCATGTGCCTTGTCATACTTGTATCCCTATATACGCGACCACCACGAATTTGTTTTGTGTTATACCTATGGAGTACTCCCTGATATCCCACTAGTTTACGGTGGAGTTTACAGTGCTGTATAGACTATAACGCTTATATAAAATGTGTTAAGGGGGATAATGGTAACGCCTTAACACTATTTTGATACTTATATTACTGATAGACATTATCTATTTAGCGTATATTACTACATAGTAGATAGTTTAACGGATCCTTAGAGGACGGTTATTCCAACGTCCTTTGAGTTACTTGTATTTCAATTGTTATTTCACTTGAGTTGGATTTATTGATATAAGAATGTTAATCCTGACTCGAGTGTTTTGTGTTTTGCATTACGCTCGGGTCAGACTGAGTGGTTCAGCTTTCGAGACTCACCTTTGAAGTTGGAGCTTTATTTGAAGATCCAGCTATCTATTCTGCTTTCAACATTCGAAGATCTCAGTGATGTATTCTGACTTATACCTGATGTATCGTGTTACTTTTCTGTTATATCTGGTTTAACTCTGATGTATCTTATATATATATAGTAGCTTCATGAACTACTATCTCTTTTACTTCCGCTGCATATTATTACTCTGTGTCTGTCATTCTGTGATTACTTATTTACTGTATATCTCAGTTTTGCCAAATTTAAATTAACAATTCGGTATTTTGAATTATTCAAGTCCGACATGTGCGGATGCGAATAGTCTAAAATAGCTGGTCGTTACAAATTCTAGGTAGTCGTTTTAGACATCCAAACTTTATTAAATTGACAATGATTTTCAGCATGTTGGATAGCTTAAAAAATTCGTAAACATAGATGGTTTCCATTCATACGATAGTTCTTGCCAAATGATTTTATCCTTTTCCATTATAATAGGAATTTTATTCAAAAATTTAAGCTAGCTATTAATTTGAATTAACACTCTAGCATATGCAATTTTAATGATACTTTCAGTGAATTTATCCAATTTGATGGGGGAACCTAACATTGAGGCAATACGACCAATTCTCTCTTCCATCCAGTAACTAAGAGGGAGGTTGGGGAAACGAATCCATTTTCCATAACCGTCTTGCTTTTTGTTAATTACCTCTTCCGTCTAGTAATTACCTCTTCATCGTCATTAATTTTTATTGTAGTAATAAGGACCTCCTTCTAGAATTTTATCGCAGTCTTGCTTTTTGTTAAATTTAATAATAAAAAATCCATTTTCCACAGAGTAAATCGAAAATTCGTCATCCGGATTCCAAACTCTGATAGTATAATCTTTGAATTATGGGTTATATAGCTTAGGACCAACTTACATAAACCATGATGACATTATCCCATTATTTCCTAGCATCCCGAACAACTTCAGCAGTAATTTTGGCACAGTGCATAGAGTTAAATTCTCGAGGATGATAGAATTTTAATGGGTTAGAAACTGTGATATTAGTACCCTTAACCACTTCATTCCATGCCCTGCTAGACGATGTGGAAAAATTCCATTTGTTGAAAGTAGATCTATTGATAGATTGGTTGGGACGATCAGCGTTACTGTTGGATCTAACAAAGTTTTGATGTGCATGTTGCTAAGTGGACGTTCTTATATTCTTATGTTGTAAGTCATGGGAAATAGGATCGGCAGATCTTGGTTGATTCTGACTTTTGGATTGTCATTTCCACTTGTGAAGAAGGACTGAGTGAAGCCATCATCAGTTTCGATATCAGGCTCAGAAGGAGAGATCGACGGAAAACCTGTTGGAGATCTTGGAGGCGTGGAGGCAGTTCAGAGGGAAAACCCGACGAAAACTGGGGCTAGAAGGGGACATCACAAAGGCAGAGAGAAGGGTGTCTCGACACTACAAGGAGGAACAGAATTTCCGACGGCCAGAAACCGTCGGCGGCCGCCGGAAGCCGTCGGTCGCCGTCGGAAAAAGCCGTCGGAAAAGACTGCATCGGGGAGCAGTACTTCCGACGGCTTCCGACGGACAGCGCCGTATATTATTCCGACAACCTTCGACGGTTTCCGACGGATTCCGACGTTCGCCGGAATCCGTCGAAATCCGTCGGAAATAATGAGTTATAGACTGATTCAAAGCGCCGGAAGCCGTCAGAAATTTTGACCGATAAGCCGTCGGGAGCCGTCGGAAATCTGCAAATTTTGTTTTATATTCGCTGCAAATATAGCCTTCCAACCACATTTCTCTTCCAAATACTCTGATATCAATATTTCACAACCCAATATACAATAATCCAATCAAAGATCCAAACCTAAACTACAACATATTTAACAAACGCACAAATAAATAAAAATACAATCAAAATAAGATAAAAAAACATACATATCCATTCCAACATTAACAATAACTGTTCCACCATATTGTTAATACATAAATTTATCAATATTCTCATGCATATGTCCTAATAAAACTAGAAAACCAAGTGTGTCATACATAATTATACAAATCAATAATTACCCGCACCGTCTATCAAATCATTCTACACAAACAAAACATACCCGAACGACGAACAAGCAAGCAATGAGTCAATCTTCTCCAGATCCAGAGCCAGCCGAGGAAGGGAAGCGGCCACCAAACTGCTGCATGTACTCTAACAACTGTGTGGTCTGCGAGGCCTGTTGGCGGTTTCTGCTCCTTCAATTGGGACACTCTAGTCCGCAATTCTTCTATACTTGCTAAATCGCTCTGTGGTCTGCTCCGCCGTCCCCTACTATGACTACTGGACTGCAATAATTGAAAAATAAATAAAATCCAAGTTTATTGTTTTGAAAAGGTAAAAATATCATATTTTAAGTATTTTAATAAAAAGTAAATTATTTACCGCTAAATTGCCAAATCCGTATCGTCGACCATGCTCAGCTGGAGTCATAACGGACTCAAAAATAACGTCCTCCTCATCGGTCGTCAGCTGTTCTCGACCTGTATCAGCAAGGAGTTTCTGCCGCTGCTCCATAAACATCTCCTACATTAACAAATTAATAATATCATATCTTATTTCATCATAATTTAACAATTAAAACAATTACTAATAGTGAATAAAATGAAATATGCTTACATGGCTTTTGCTGGATTTATCGTCCTGCCATGTGTACGAAACAGTCCCGTCTGGATTAACATGCTCGACAGCATGCGTACGGGTGAACACGTCCATATAGCTGACAGGACCCTGTGCCTCGACTTCCTGGATTTGATTGTTACATACAATTATTATACATTTAGAATCATATAGCATAATCTATTTACATTTATTATTCAGTAAATTTACCAACTCCTGTCGATACTGCTGAAACGACTTCGATCCTCCGCGATGAGTGACGGGATTCTTATTTCTATTTGCAGAGTTTCTATCCGACTCTGCCTGTACATTCAAAATTTGATACATTATTTTTCAATCACGTCAAATTAATAATTCAAAAAAAAAATATTATACTTGCCTTCGCCTTGTCCGTCTCCCAGTAGCTCAACCAAGCTTGTCACATGCTCTCTCCCATCCACTTTGGTTTCTTACCAGATTTCTTAATCTCAGAGATCGTGTCCCTGTAGTTCTTGCGCATCTTCCTCATCCAGTATGCTCGTGCCAGCATCATATCGTCCGTCTGGATGTCTATCTCAGCCTGTTTGAAAAAAAGATTACACTTCAAACGATAAACAATAGAAAAACGACAAAAACGAATTAAAAATGGAAAACAGAAAAATTATACATACTAGAACATCCTGCCATATGCACTCTATGATGTGAGGAGGGATGGAATCCCACTTCGGCCAGCACGCACTCATCCTGCAGCGATATGCTGCTCTAGAAACGTCCAGCACAACCTTGGAGGGAAGTAGGTCGAACCCCCTGTTTTTAAGTACGATATAGATAAGTACATATGTATATCATAGAAAAATAAGATGCTGAATAAAATTTAATTCTAATTACCCTTCTGCTCTAGGGACCAAAGATACAACAGCACGCTGTGGCTCTTGGGATGGGCCACTGCCATCGCCTCCTGAAGATCGGGAAGAGCTCCTACCTCTATACGACATACTGATAAACCTATGACATATACGCATCATTATATAAGAGTATAAAAACATGATAATGAAATATATTTCATATGAAAATGACATCAACGGTACAAATTGCAGCTTAATTAATGACTGAAATGGAAATAGAAATGGAAGTGTGTTATACCTGATTCATAATACATCAAGAATTCAACATGCAATAGTAAACGGATTTGGTTTCATAGTTACATCAATTTAATAATATATCAAGAATTCAACATGCAAACAATAGTAAATGGATTTGGTTTCATAGTTACATCAATTTCATAATACAACATGAATTTAACATGGTTACATCAATTGCAAAAAAACAGATTCATATTTGTATCAGTCATCATCGTCTTCTGATTCAGATTCGGTCTCGTTTTCGACGATATTTTCCTCTGCACTGTCAAACGCTTCTACCAAAACATTTGATTCATCGATCAAAGGACCAAAATCTGTATGATCGTCTGTAATTATTATTTCGTTATTTTGCTCAAGATCTGCCTGATAAGCTTGTTCGTCGGGAATATTCTTCCCATCGAATGTGAATCTGGCCTTTGTTTTAAAACTGCAGACCAATCTGCTTTATCTCTTTTTAGAGACGGATAAGCAGCGTAATAAACTTGCAATGCTTATTTGGCTAGTACAAAAGGATCATACTTGTGATAGTGCGATGTATGCTTTATTTCGATAAGATTATAATCCTTGTGCACATTAATTCCAGAACCTGGAACATTGCTAAACCAATTGCATCTAAATAGAAACACCTCCACAGCGGGTCGTGAGAAATATGTCAGTTGCAAAATTTGTGTCAGAACGCCATAAAAATCATTTAAATGATTTTCTGGATCGTCACTACCTTTAACAAATACACCAGTATTATTTGTTAATTTTTCTGCACCGTATTCTTTGGTGTTAAATTTATATCCGTTGACGAAATATATTGGATATGTCTTGGCCACTCTTTTTGGTCCCATCGCAAGATGTTTCAACCCTTCGTCAACAACACAATTTCTCGGCTCATAAACGTAATTTGAAAACCAATCGGAAAATTCTTTACTGAGATCTCCGTTCGGATGTTCACGTTCATAAACACTGTTTATATGAACAAATTGTTACATTAGGTTATACACGCGCATGCGTATAAGAAAAGAATAAGACACAAATTATTATTTCAGATTACCTAACAAACGGTGCAACCTCGGCACAATTTAGAAGAATATAAATGTGTGCTACATGAAGATCTCTATCGTCTAGCCATATTTCTACACATTTTCCAGAAGGCCGACCATGTTGTCTAAAAATAGATAACATTGCTTGAGTGGACTCTTGTTCGTCGCCTTCGTCATTACGAGAAACACTTTCAAATGAAATATTCACATGGTCACTGAAATAGTGAGAGAAAAAGAACGAAGCTTCTTCTTCGATGTAAGATTTACATATCGAACCTTCAACCCTGCTTTTTGCCTCACTTTTTTCTTCAGGTGATTCAAATATCTACGCAACATTAATTTATATTAACTTCATCTTTCAAATGCAATTAAATTACGTTATAACATATATATTACATACCTCTCAAATGGATACATCCATCCGTATTGGACAGGACTTCGAAGTCGTGCTTCAGATGGGAGATGAACAGGTAAATGTTCCATCACATTAAAAAAACCAGGCGGAAATATTTTCTCTAATTTGCAAAGCAATATAGGAATGTCCACTTCAAGTTTACATAAACGTTGCACTTTTAAAGTAGTCGAACAAAGCTCTTTGTAAAACATACTAAGCTCCGTTACTACTTTCCAAACTTTTAACGGCAGTAGTTCTTTGAACATTATGGGGAATAAATTTTCCATCATTATGTGACAGTAATGACTTTTCATTCCGCTTAATCTACCATTTTTAAAGTCAACACATCTATGAAGATTTGATGATATCCTATCAGGAAATCTTAACCCTTCCACCCATTTTAACACAGCTTTAACTTGATTATTATCTAATTCGTAACAAGCTTTGGGTTTTTTATTGTCATTTGGTTTCATATGAAGCTCAGGACGTTTGCATAATTCTTCTATATCACGTCTTGATTTCAAATCATCCTTCGTCTTCCCTTTCACATTCAAAATTGTGTTAAAAACATTATCAAATACAATTTTCTCATTGTGCATCACATCTATGTTATGGAGAAGCAGAAGATGTTTCCAATACGGCAACTCCCAAAAAATAGTTTGTTTGCACAAGTTATGAACAACTGATTTGCCTTCAATTTCTATTTGCTCGCCAATTTCATATATCTTTGGATAGTCCTTAACAAGTTCATATATGTCTTCGCTTGACCATATCGTCGGTGGTTGTCTTGTTGCTACTCTATTAGCTAAAAAGTTTTTCTTGTCTCCTCTGAAGGGATGATTTACATGGAGAGAACATCGATGACAGTCAAACCATGAAACTTTCTTGCCATGAGGTAAAGAAAACGCTCGTGTTTCATCCATGCATTATGGACATGCTAGACGACCGGCAGTACTCCATCCCGAAAGCATTGCATAGGCAGGAAAATCACTTATAGTCCACAACAAAGAAGCAAACATACGAAAATTTTTCTTCTTGAACACATCGTATGTTTCAACTCCTTCGTTCCACAGTATTTTTAACTCCTCAATCAACGGTTGTAAATATACATCGATTCCTTGTGTCGAATCGTCGGGGCCAGGAACGAAAACAGTAAGAAACATATATTGCGTTTTCATACACATCCATGGAGGTAAATTATACGGTGTGACGATAATGGGCCATGATGAATATTTAGAACCAAATTGAGAAAATGGAGAAAAACCGTCCGTACATAATCCTAATCTAACATTTCGACTCTCCGCTGCAAAATTTGGATACGTTTTATCGAAATGCTTCCATACTTCTCCATCGGCCGGATGTGTCAACGTACCCTCTTCCTCTATTCTCATGCTATGCCATCTCATATTAGACGCAGTTACAGAAGATGCATATAATCTTTGAAGTCTTGGAGTTATGGGTAAGTAGTGCATACGCTTGTACGGAACTTCCTTCCCCTTCTTTTTTCTTGGTTTGTATCTCTCCTGGTTACAAACTTTACAATTTCTAAGGTTTGCGTCTTCTTTCCAAAACAACATGCATCCTTTTAAACATGTATCTATTTTCTGATACGGTAAACCAAAAGCCGACATAAGTTTTTTAACTTCGTAGTGATTTTCACACATTAGATTATCGGGCGGCATATGTCTTTTTGCAGCTTGTACAACAGCCGTAAAACCAGCTTCAGTGATGTTGTATTTTGACTTCATCGCAATGTATTCTGCGATTACTGACAGCTGAGTGCCGCTTTTACAACCATCCCAAATAGGTTTCTTAGCTGCATCTAGTAAATCGTAAAGTTTTTTAGCTTCAATATTTGGTTCTTCAACATTTCCATCATCGTCGTCAACTTGAAGCATAGGAAACATTGATCGTGCTGCATCTTCGACCATATTTTCTATACGGGTCGTTGAAACTATTTCGTTAACGACACTTTCAGACTCTACAGAAGTATTTGCTACAACTTCTCCATGCCGATCCCAAACATAATATTCGGGTACGAAACCGTGTTGGCACAAATGAACTTTCACAATATCTGGTAACAAATACTTCAAATGTCTACACCTACTACACGGACAACGAATTTCTGGATCGTTTTCGTTATTACTTAAAGCGAATTCAACAAACACGTTTATACCATTATAAAAATCTTCTTTTATTGAGCCCCTCGGTCTTTTTCTTTGGTACATCCATCCCCTCTGATCAACAAAATAATCAATCATTTTTCCTGTTTGACAAAATGAGAAGTTCAAAAATTAATATTTATTTTGAAGAATACAAATTCAAAAAAGATTATTTTCATGGTCGTATAATATTTTGAATTTAAAGAACAACTTCACAAATTTAAAAATATTTTCAAATGGGGCACATTTCATTTTTTAACGTACGTAACGATTAAAAATATATATAATTTTTTTTTCATTGGTCAGACATCCTACTTCCCATTACAAACACAGTAAGCATTTACATTTCGTATATTACTTCGTCTCAAACGATTCAATAAAATTTCGGCAGCATTTTCCTTTTGTTCCCTGCATTGTACACAAATGCGTGTACGCAGGAACAAAAAAGAAAAGTCAGGGCGGAATTTTATGAACTGTTTGAGACGAAGTAGTATACAAAATGTAAATTCTAACTGTGTTCATAACTTGTCCAACACAGGGACAAATCCGACAAACATTGTACCAGATGAATATAAATGGTCGTTTTTCGAAAAAAACGACTATTTATAAAACGATCATGTACAACACTCGTCAGACGGGGCCAAAAACTCTCTAAGGGACATTTGTCGATTAACATGCGCGCATTTTACTCAAAAATACAGTTTTACTCACTGTTCACATTTACAAAAATATATATAAATTTAACACAATTATTCGACGTATTACGCATCAAAAAGGCTGGTTTAACATTTTTGTCTTTTTTTAATACACACAATTATAATTTAGAGTAATGCATTTTTTTGTTTCATAAGTAAATACGTGCACAATATAATACTCCTAGTTCATTCAATCATTTTATCGTATGCCAAATAACGTATACAATCGTCGAATCAGGGCATACACAACAATTTACATATACATGAACAACCACAAAGTATACGTGTTTTTCACAATTTCACGATAAAAGATGAAATATGTATGCCATGTGATGCTATAAACCATTATTACGCTAATGCAAACAATTGCAATTGCTAATTTGCCCTAATTTATCAATTTATGCAAATCTAAAATTAGGGTAAAAACTGAAATTTTCAGAAAAATAAGAGATTATACTTGAGATTGAGAGCAAGAGGTGTTGAATCAGCAGCGTGGAAGAAGAAAAAATCACGAAATTGGCGAATGGAGGTGGAAAATGTGAATTTGGGGGTTTTTGGTGAGATTGGGGGAAGCTGGAAAATGAGGAAGAAAGGCTCGGCCGGCTGCAGGTATTCGCGAATTTCCGACGGCTTCCGACGGGCCGCCGACCCGTCGGAAGCCGTCGCCCCGACCCGTCGCTATTTCGCTTTTTTCTAGTAGTGCGAGGTGGAGAAGGAGGTGCAAATGGGAGGAGGCTGGCGGCAAAAGCCAAACAAGAAGGAATCGCCTGGCGCAGAGCCCGACGGCCAGGGCTGATTTAGATTTAGTGTTATATTATCTGTGAGGATTATTTATAAGTGTAAAATTATTCATTGTACCTTAACCTAAGGAAAATTTAAACATAACAAATCAATTATGGTAGATAGCAAAACAATTGATACATTACTACAAGGTAGAGTTTATGTATGAGAAAATACAAATGAAGAAAAGTACAAGCTGAAGGTGAGGAATTTGAAAGACTATTTGCTTGGAATGCAGATAAAACGATCAAGAGGTGGCATGAAGAAAGACCTAATCCATACAACCTACGAGACCATAGTCCTAAATCACTAAAATGTTCCATTAGAAAAGGCTTATTTATTTAAGCAACCTGCTAAAAAAATTCTCCAAAATTCATAGCAATTTAGCGAAAGTAAAAACATGAATTAAAGTTACAAATATCATTATTGGCTTACATCACAAAGAGGAAAGAAGAAGCATGAGGGTATATTCCATGGCTGAATAGACTCTAGCTGTTTCGCTTGAACTGGAAGAATTTGACGAGCTTGGAGGAATAACGGATTTCTTTTGTTTTTGGACTTTCAAATTTTATATAGGGAAGATAGAGAAGAAGACATATGTCCAAAATCATAAATAAATAAAAAGCGGACGCGAAATAAATTAGAAGCCCGCCTTTTCTTAGGTTTAGTTATACAACGTTTATGTTTATTTATACTGGTTCATGCAAGACTAAAAACAACATTCCACTCAAAAACGTTGTTTCACAATGCTATTTACATTTAATTTTCTTGTAGTGAATATGCATTCAAAATAGTTAAATTTACACTTATTTTATTAGTGAAGTAAGCACAAATTTCCTCCTTTTTCTTACCATTGCGTTCATCCGGTATAACTGTTTTGGTGACATTTGGCTGCAAAAGAAGAAAATATGATTATAAGCTAGAATCTTAATTTCTAAAAGGTGCTTGAGATGGATACCTTTGATCATTTTCTTATTTAGTTGCAAAGTCTACTGCTTATAGGAGTAAACGAATAGAATTTAATGCTCATTTATCCATATGATGATTTTACACACCTGTAAATTAATTAAATACCATCAAAATTCCTAAGAGAAAAGGTGCGGAAGAAGACTCTTGATAAGTTCAATTGTTCAATTTATTGTAGCTTATATAAATGGAAATGAAAAGGATGCAGCATAAAACTTCACTGTAGACCAAAAAGGTGGTATGGATGTAAATTCAAGCACATATGTCTTACTGAATATATAATATCTCAACTACTTCATTGATGCTATTTGTGGGTCGGCATAGTCTTAGAAGTGGAAAGAAATTTATTATGGTGAATAACAAAAGGATGCTCACTTTGAAATTATATTTCTTTCATATGACTAATAACACAATGAGTTAAGTAATTACGTATAGGAAAATATGCGCAATTAAACTCACAAGCATCTTCATGATATGCTAATTATATGTTACTAAAACCAGTAAACCTGTTCAAGAGGAACACACTGCTTACTACTTAAAATAATACCAGTTGTTCTAAGCAAAAATAAAATCATATAGTGCACATTGTTGTATACCAACGTGATTGGTTTTCTAACCTAGTGTTGTATATAGTTAGAAATGAAAGGAAAAGATTTAGAGAAAAATAAACCTTGACTAACTTATTTTGTAATATTAATGCTTGTACTCGATTTCAGTCATTCTTTCAAAGCCGAGTCATGTGGAATTTCATTTAGAACAAGACAATACATCCAATAGCGAGTGGATGCCACTTTAGTTTCCCAACATTAATTATGGCAAGAAATTAAATTTAATTATTTTTTCTCATGTTAATTTCAGATTTTAATAGTTCAAAATAATTAAAAAAAAAAAAACTACACATATATCATCTACTCATACAAGAACGAAGCCAAAAATACTAATACACCTATAAGCCTATAACAATATTGTAATAATATAATCAATCATTAAAAGCTACTATGTACATTTTAAAATCTATAACTGGTTTTTGTTTTTATATACTTGAATTAGTTTTTTATAGTTGAAATATTCTAAATGTTAATAAATATGCATATTAAATAATCATAGTAATGTAGTTTAATTAACCATATCATACTTGTTACAGCTGCTACAACCAACCCCTTTCCAGACCGCTACTTGACCTCTTTGCAGCCAGCTCAAATCGATTTGCAGCTATAATTGCAGCAAACTCAATTTCATTATTTGGTGGAAAACTCAAACGTGCATAGTTCTTTAGAACCAGCCTTGTCCCCCTTCAAAGCTTTAGATTTGGGCAGATCTTCTTGCATGCAATAGACTTGCATACCACCTCATCTTCAAGTAACATACTGCATCTACTACAACCAAGATATTGTAGGTCGCTTGTTTGTTGCCTGATAGCATCTAGCACACTTACTCAATAGGGACAACTCATCGGTCTTGATCTGATACCATGCTCCATTGAAACTCATCACTTCAACATTTCATCACCTCTGCACTTCAACAACTTATGTTTGTTTCAGCTCATATATCAACACATCAGCTCTTGTCTGTTTCTGCTCATATGGACCTTGAGCAAATTTACATTAGGCGTATTCTGCTTCAGCAACAACTCTGAAGTCTACCTTACTAATAGGGGTCGCCTGTTACACTGCTACTTACCGGTTACAACTTTTCTACATGCCCACTTATTGTTTATTGAAGCGTTTGTTTTATTTCTATACAATCTTCTCAGTACATGATAGCACACGTCCTTGCTAAATCCATTTCATCGTTACCTTGCCTTATTCCTTAATCAACCTACATATTGTTTAGTACGCTGCTTGCATTTTTATTGTAACCCATAGTTTTGTTACAACCTTGACATTTGGTACAACTATCTTTGTTACGAATTTGCAACCATTTGCCATGATATTTAGTACAATAATGTCACTCAGTTATCACTTGCAGCGTCATGCATTCTAGCTAAAACTTGCTACTTGCACTTCTATTACCCAGCTTGCAAACAAGGTCTCCTTACCAGGCTGCAAACGTGTATTCTAGCCTACACAATTGAGCCTACACAATTGTCAAAGTGTTCCAAGCCCAGTAGCATGATTTCTTACACCTGTTGCTTATTCTACGCAAATATCATTTTCCATGCACTCAATTTTGCTGTAGCATGGTTTAGTTAATTTTAATTTAAAGTTTAGTTGATGTTAGTTTAATTTTCATTCTAATTTTAGTTAATTTTAATTTGATTTAAAGTTTAGATAATTTTAATTTTAATTTTAATTTGAAATATAATTAATTTTATTTTCAAGTTTAGTTAATGTTTATTTTATTTTATTTTTAATTTTAACAAATTTGAATTTAAGTTTGAAGGTAGTTGATTTTTATTTTAATTTAATGTTTTTGTAACGTTAATTTACATGATTTATTTCGGAATAATTGAAGTAAATGAAGCAAATATATATACATACACACACATGCACATACACATACATATATGGTAAAATCAGAAATGGAGAAAATAGTGCATATCCATCCATTTTAAGTAATTATGATACTCATCCATTAAATTAACATTTATTACAAATATAAAAGCTTTTAGAATATAAAGTTATTACTTCATGCTTTTTACATTATAGACGCATGTCAAAGGCATGGGAAGTTTGTATTATATTGGAAAAGAAAATAATTTGTAGAAACATATGCAACATCATATGAGCATACCAAACATTTAAGCAGTTCAAGTTGGTAAAAAAAATTATTCGTAAAATTTTTAAACTAAGCATTGAAGCTTGAACTATGATAAGCTGATATAAAACACAAGTAATAAAGATTTTATCCTTAGCAAGGGTTTTGAATGCAAATTTATGTAAGGGAAAAATTCTTTAATATGTTTCAATCCCAGATTCATTTAGCTTATAATAAGAAAAATTGGTTAAAGAGTAAATGAGACAAACTAACAAACTATCTACTTCGAGTAGTAATTAAGTCAAGGATAACAGGGACTCCCATAAGCACTAAACATATAGAACTAATGATAAATTAGTTTCTTTGGTTACTTGAATATATTTTCCAATATAATTTGCTTGGTTCCAAAGATATCTTAAGGTCTAGTGCTTAATGTTATAGGTCCCAAACTCCAACACGCAGATTCTTCGAATTCATTATAAAGAGCAAATCCTCTAGCAAAATGAAAGTTTTACCTTGGAGTTTGGAGGAATTGATAGTGCAAATGCAGATAATAAGCATCTATTACTAACTTGTTTTCAATTTTTTTAATAGAGTTAAAGGAAAATAGATGTAAAAAAATCAAGTGCCAGGTTGTTTTGATGAGAAACCATGTGTAAAATATATATTGATAAGTGGATACACTGCAACCAAGGATGTGTAAAATTACATGCAAAAGTTGGGAAATAAAATAACACAATGTCCAACAACATGTTCAATGTCGAGGTGATTTATTAAAAACAAGTACGAAAATTATAAGTAAATATAACTCAAATAGACAAATAATGGCATTTTCTTTACGTGTACAATTTTTTATTTATTGCTAGAGAATCATGTAATTCCTATCCATGGCTGAATATGAAAGTTGTGTCATTATTTACGACACATAAGTGAAAAAGTTACAATGTAGTCATTTTTGGCATTAGTTTGGCATGATATATAATACATAGTTTACGAACTACAAGATTTTTTTTTTGAATGCAGAATTTTATGTTAGGAAAGTAAATGTAAGCCTATAAAAGAAGGTTTAAATCTATTGTTAACAACCCTAGATTTTTGAATATAAATTTAAATTTGACTTTATTTCATTTTGAAATTATTTTTAATTTATTTTTATTTCAAGGTTTCATTTTTAAATATTTTTAAAGTGATGATAAATTTTTTCCAAAGTTTATTTTATTTATTTTCAATTTTTAAAACCTAGTTTCTGTTTTAAAGCTATTTTCTTAATTTATTTATATTTATTTAAAATTTATTTATTTATTTTTATTCATACATTATTTTGTTGTGTTTTTATTTTATTTACATTCATTTTTCATTTGTTTAAAAATGTAAAAAGAAAAAAAGAAATTTGAAGAGTTTTTAAACCTTTCACTTGCCTTTGTCTTTTCACCTTCATTTTTGCCTTTTCAATTCCACTCAACACATGCATTAACTTTTGGCCGACCATACCTCATTCCTTCAGCCACATATCACTTCATTCTTACGCACAAAAATAGTTTCTCAACCCTAAAAACTTCGGCCTTCATTCTGAAGCAAAACTTTGGTAATGATTTTTATATTTTTTTTACTCTTTCTTTCCTTGTTTTATGTATTCATCTTGCATTGCTTTCACTATGATGTTCGGCCTCTACCCTCCGCCATCACCACGACCTCCATCACCACTTTGTCCTGTTGCAAAACACCTCCATCTCCTCTCACCTACATGGCCGTGGACATCCTTGATGTGAAATCCACAAAAAATGCTAACATCACTTTAAACATGCATTGTCGACTTCCTATGGCCATCACCACCCCATACATCCTCTTGGCCGCCTTTGCACCACCTTCACCAGCCCCTACTTGATCCAAAGACCACTTCCACATCATTACCCGACCCCACCAGGCCTGGCCGTGCCAATAGATGCCTATGGCCGAACATATTTGCATAAAAATCCACTTTGTTGCCTTGTACTTGTATTTTCATGCATATCAACTTCCATGCCTTCATACCTTAGTTAGGACGAGCATATTTGACCCAAGCTTGACTCATTCACACCCATGGCTGTGCTTTATCATCCTATGGCTGAGCATAGTGATGGTGGAAGCAAGTGCAAGTCATTTGATTTGATGTTTTGTATTATTTCTTGTTGTTTAAAATCATATTTTTGGGTTGAAATTCATGTTATATATATTGTTTTGTTTCATATGCATATGACAAATAACTTTGGCTCTCCCCTTACATGAATCGTAGTCGTGCTTTCGTGCCTTTGTGGATCTTGATTTGTGTGTTTGGTTGTTATCTCCAGCTTGTAGAGGTGAGTAGTTCTCACCAGACAATTTATACTTATATGACTAGGAAACTAATAGAATTTGAATCTGTAAACCATATCATCATGTTATAACTGCCTATGCTATGATCATATGATGTTCATCCCTGTTTATACACCTGTTTTATCATCTGTTACTGTTATATAATGCTATTCTGTTTATTTATATCAGTTTATCACACTGCAAGTTTCCTGTAGATTAGAATCACTATTGGTTGAAATGATACATACCCGAACAGACTTTAGAATAGGGAAAAATCATTATGGGCTGAAATGATAGGCCTGAGCGATTTTTATTCATTTCATTTTACTTGGGACTGCGAGTTTGAAATGATGAAACCCGGGTTTTCTTTGTAAATTACGGATTGAAATGATAAATATCCGTATCACTTTGCCTAGGATAGAAAATTATATACAGACCCGTGGTTTATATATATATTTTTCTAGAAATTTTAAAGTATTTTAACATGTAGATATTATAATATTTTGATTTAAATTTGAATGTAAATGATTTTTATAAAGTGTTATTGACTTTTCTATAAATTAAAAATGGTTAAATAAATAAATATTTAAAATTGAAAATTTGAAATATAACTTAACCTAGAAAATGTGAAATGTGTTTTTAAATTAAAAGTTAAGTTAAGAAATATGAAATGGAATTTAAATTTAACTTATGAAATAGTAAATTAAAATAAAATGTAAAGTAAATGAAATGTTATAAAGATTTTATATTTATTTTATAAGTGAATTATTATGAATGTGATAATTATTTGAGAAATTTCACTTTATAAAATCATTAATTAAAAGGTATTAAAATGATAAGTTTAAAGTGTGAAAATATGATTTTTATAAGTTAAAAATGGTTTAGATAAAAATTTATTTGTTTATGAAATTGTATTGAAATTTTGGAATTTAATTAACATCATTTTTGAAATGCTATCATTTCTTAAGTAAAGGATATTACAGCATTTCTAAGTGCTGTAGTTGATACAAATGAACTATATACGGCTAAATTGAATAAAGGGCTATTACAACACTTTGTAAATGCTTTAGTTGTTAAATTTAACTAAAGTTTTATTTGAAACTAAACTAAACCTATTACAGCATTTTTATGCTGTCTTTTGCCAAAATGAATTGTTTTAACA
This sequence comes from Allium cepa, assembly GCA_030765085.1. Classification (NCBI taxonomy): domain Eukaryota; kingdom Viridiplantae; phylum Streptophyta; class Magnoliopsida; order Asparagales; family Amaryllidaceae; genus Allium; species Allium cepa. The sequence goes on along the minus strand of CM060931.1, from coordinate 462,819,753 downwards.
CATAACTTTCCGTAGCATTTTCTAAGTGCCGCGAAAGTTGGAAATTCACTGTTGTGATAAATTTAAGTGAATAAATGGACTTTGAAAAGAGTAAATTTTTTGAGAATTTAAAATTTAATTATTAAATATAATAACTTCATTTTAAATGGTTTAAATGAAGTAATTTGATTTGAAAATATAAACCATTTTAAGTGTGATTAAAATGGTATATAAATTAAATAAAATGAATGTGGTTAGGAAATAAAATATGATATTTTGATATTTTGAAATAGATTTGAAATAATATTGAATTGTTGAAATGATATTTTTGAAATATAAATACCATTTTAAATTATAACCACGGGTTATAATAACGATTGGTTGTTAAAGAGACCGGGATCGGATATGGACGTACTCTCTATCGATACCGAAAACCACTTTAACAACTGTGTACGTGGTGGAGATACCAGAACGAAGTAGGATGGTGGCGACGATCCTATTATGGTATGAACGTGGACCCGACTCCCGTGAGTTGGTTTAAGGTGGCTTAAACAAGAGCGATCGACGGGCCAAGTGAGGTAGCTCCTCCGATCGGACACACTTCTTCGATACCATTCTATTACTGTTGTGATTGATTGGGTGCACCTTCTTTGATTTTAGGAGTATGGCTTGAGGTGGGCGGTAGTGGCTGCTATACGTTACCACCAGCCCGGAAGCGTAATTGGTATATCTACCCTGGCATTGCCTTGTGTGCCTTGTCACTTACCATAGCGAGCCTTGCTACGAGTTTGTTTTTCTCCCGTAGCCCATGGAGTATTTAGGGCAGTCTCCCGATATGGATATACGTTGATACTGGATGGACTACTGGGACTATTATGTGTTGGGGGCTATATGGGTAACCCTTCGGCGATATTTTAAAGTAAGTTTATTTTACTGTAGACATTATTATAATAGCGCAATATTACTACATAGTAAATAGTTTAACGAATTCTTAGAGGATGGGCGGTCCCAAGCATCCTTTAAGTTACTTGTACTTTATTACAGTTCACTTGAGTTGGTTTGCATTATATAAGTATATGTGTCCTGACTCGTGTGTTTTGTGTTTTGCTTTACGCTCGGGTCTGCCTGAGTATTCACAGCTTTGGATTTCTTTCTGGAGCTGGTCTTTGCTGGAGATTCTGCCTATCTATTTATATATCAATTTCAATCTCAGCCGTTCTAGTTTATCTCATGTATTAGTGAACATCTTTGTATTCGGGATTTCTATTATGTTGTTTTCATACAGATATTATGTATTTGTTTTGAGACTTTGTTATAGTAGCTTTATGAACTACTATGGTATTTCATATTCCGCTGCGAGTTATTCTGATTGTTCTGTGTCTGTGATTCTTGGTATTTTATTTCATTTGCTCTAAATTTATTTACGATCTGTTATTTTGCATCGTTCAAGTCTGACATGTTTGGATTATTGTCGATTTGAATGGTACGAAATAGTGGGTTGTCAGGCAAACCATTGCCTATGGAGCAAAAACTCATTAGAGATAGGTAGGAATACCCTAGAATGAGTGAAATCAATCTCAGAATCATATCTTTGTGAGGGAACGTACTTTCAAAGTATAAAATGATTTTCAAAATGATTTTCAAAGGTTTTTCAGTGAATTATTTTGATATATTATTTTTCTTTTTTTAAAAGGATTTTTCAAATGTTTTCTAATTGCCTTCCTTTCGTATCTACCTTGTCAGTATTTTCTTTCATTAGGATATTCATCCAAGCGAATTTATCTTGTCTTATCTTTATTCCATCACCCTGTTTGAGTTTTATTTGATACTGGAGCTTTCCATAGTTTTATTTCTGTTGATTTGTGTGATAAGTTTCAACATCTCCTTTCTCCTAGATATGCATCTATTCCTTTATGTGTCTCTAATCCTATCGGAGGTCGTTCCAACCTTAATAAGATTTGTAGAGGAGTGAAACTCTTCCACTCTGGTTATCGTTTTTCTGGTGATTTCTAAGTTCTGGGTTTCGACGCTTTTGATTTATTGCTTGGCCAAGATTGGTTAAGGAATCATGATACCCATATTTCTTGCGAATCCAGAATTGTCACTCTTGTTGGAGATAAGGGTGATTCTTTGATTATTCAGTGCCGCATATCTCAGATGTTGCTGCCAGTTTTGTTTATTCTCTGGATTCTTCTCCAAGTGATCTTGATTCGACTCCTGTGGTTAGATTATATCCCGATGTATTGATGAAGTCACTTCTTTGCCTCCTAAGCAGAAAATTGATTTTTGGATTGATCTTATTTCTGGTGCTCGACCTATTGTTCTTCCTCCTAGAAGAATGGCACCCCATGAGAAGGTTGAGTTAAGGAAAGAAATTGGGGACTTGTCTTCCAAAGGTCTAATTAGGCCTAGTTTTTCTGAATGGGTAGACGTAGTGGATTTTGTCATCAAGTCCGATGGTTCTCTACGGATGTGTGTTGATTATAAGGAGCTAAACAAGCTCACTATGAAAAACAAATATCCAATGCCTCATATCAATGATATGTTTGATCATCTTTATGGTGCCACTGTTTTCTCTCAGCTTGATCTTGCCACAGGTTTCCATCAGCTCAGGGTTGCTGGGGATAGCATTCCCAAGACTGCTTTCTGCACTAAGAATGGGTTTTACGAATGGTTAGTTATGCCTTTGTGTTTGACTAATGCTCATACTTTATATGTTGATTTGATGAATCGTGTTTTTCAAGATGTGCTTAATAAATTTGTTCTAGTCTTTGTTGATGATATCCTTGTCTTCTCTTAGACTAAGGAAGAGCATTAGTCGCATTTGAAATCTGTTTTAGAAACTCTCAGAAATCATCAATTGAAGGCTAAATTTTCTAATTGCCATTTCTGGGAAGGATGAAGTCCGATTTCTCGGGCATATTGTTTCTAGCAATGGAGTTTCTGTTGATCCAGTCAAGATCGCTGCGATCAATGTAAGCTTTCTTTCCTCTCTTTTCTTTTATCATTTAATTATTCTATCTTTTCGATTGTCCTTATGTCCTCCCTATTCTGTTGCAAGATTGGGAAATTCCAAAGACTCCATCTGATATTCGTAGTTTTCTGGGCCTTGCCGGTTACAACCGGTGATTCGTCGAGAATTTTGCTCGGATAGCTGCACCTCTCACTGCTTTGACTCGTATGAATGCTAGGTTCATCTGGGATAAGAAGTGTGAAGCTGAATTCAATGAGTTAGAGAGCAAGCTAACTTCCGCACCAGTTCCTACCGTTCCAAACGGAAGTGAGGGATTGACGGCATATACTGATGCTAGTAGTGAGGGTTTGGGTGTTGTTCGCATGCAAGATGGTAAGGTCATTGCCTATGCCAGCCATAAGTTGAAAACCCACGAGGCAAATTATGCTGCTCATGATTTATAGTTGCTTGTTGTTGTCTTTGCTTTGAAGCTTTGGAGGCATCATCTTCTAGGAACCAAGTTTGTGCTTTTCACTGATCGTCAGTCTCTGGGATATATATTCTCCCGGAAGGATTTGAATCAGAGGCATGTCCATTGGCTTGAGTTTCTAGCTTCTTATGACCTCGATATTAGCTATTCTTCTGGTAAAGCGTTGTGGACAATGCTTCGAGTCGGAAGAAGGCTTTGTTGTGTCAGCTTGTTGTTTCTTCTTCTCCTCTTTTGGATCGTATAATGGCTAAGAAGGATGAGGATGAGATGCTTAAATTGATGAAGGAGAGTGTTTGTAGTGGGGTTGGCGGTGGTAGTAGTAGTGGAGCTCAGATTGATGATAGAGGGATTTTGAGGATTAATGGCAGGATTTGTGTCCCAAATGTTAATGGTTTAAGGTAGGAGTTGCATTAGGAGAATCATCGATCCAGACTTTCTATTCATCCTGGTGTGTCGAAGATGTATCAGGATATGAAGAAGCTTTATTGGTTGAAGAGGATGAAGAGGGATATCTCTATCTTTGTTAGTCGGTGTGCGACTTGTCAGCAAGTCAAAGCCGATCACCAGAAGACCCCTGATTTGTTGCACCCCTTGGGATTCCCAATTGGAAGTGGGAACAGGTTTCCATGGATTTCATCGATGGTTTACCGAGGAATCAGAGAGGTAATGAGAGTATCTGGTTTATTGTGGATAGACTGACCAAGTTCGTTCATTTCATTCCGGTAAAGTCTACTCATTCTGCTTCTAGCTTATCTAAGATCTACATGAGGGAGATTGTTCGTCTCCATGGTGTTCCTCTCAGTATTGTTTGTGATCATGATCCTATCTTTACTAGTCGGTTTTGAAAATCTTTTCAGGCATCACTGCTTACCATCCACAGACCGACGGTCAAACGGAAAGAGTGAATCAGATTCTCGAGGATCTTCTTCGTTCTTGTGTACTTGATTATGGAGAATCTTGGGAAGATCTTCTCTATCTTGTCGAATTCACCTACAATAATAGCTATCAGGTATAATCTTATCTTCTGTTTCCAGCCTATTTTTAATCTCTTTATCTGTCTCATTCCATCTTTGCATTCAAGCCAATATCAAAATGTCTCCATTTCCTGCACTATACGGATGACCTTATAGATCACCTTCTTGCTGGATTGAATCCAGTAATCATTTGGTTCTTGGTCCTGTTGTGATTTTGGAAGCTTCTGGGAGAGTTGAAGAGATTAAGAGGAGGTTGAGAGCTGCTCAGGGTAGGTAGAAGAAGTATGCTGATAGGCGTAGGCGGAATTTGGAATTTTCTGTTGGTGATCAAGTGTTCCTTAAAGTCTTCCCCTTGAGGAATGTCATTCGCTTTGGTCGTAGAGGGAAGCTTTCTCCTAGGTTCATTGGTCCTTTCCGCATTGTGGAAAGAGTTGGTTCTTTGGCTTATCGTTTGGATTTGCCCAGGAAGCTTTCTGGAGTGCATGATGTATTCCATGTCTCGCATCTTCGTCGATATCTTCATGATCCATCTCTTATTATCATCCTTATGCTCTTGATAGTTTAGATATTGAGCCTAACCTGACTGTCGAGAGGAAGCCACTTTGTATTGTCGATAGAGGTACGAAGCAGATCAGAAGGAAATCGATTAATCTGGTCAAAGTACAGTGGAGTACTGATGATCGAGATTATACCTGGAAGACGGAGGAGAGCATTCGTGCTTCGAATCCGAAATTATTTGTTTTAGGTACTATTTTGTTTTCTATCTTGTTTCACTTTATTTTCCTTGCCCGTTCTTTTCGACTACGAAAAGATTTGAGTGGGGAAGAGTGCAACAACCCTAGATTTTTGAATATAAATTTACATTTGAGTTTATTTCATTTTGAAATTATTTGAAATTATTTTTATTTCAATATTTCATTTTTAAATATTTTTAAAGTGGTGATAAAAATTTTCCAAAATTAATTTTATTTATTTTCAATTTTAAAACCTAATTTCTATTTTTAAGCTATTTTCTTAATTTATTTATATTTATTTAATATTTATTTATTTATTTTTATTCATACAATATTTTGTTGTGTTTTTAGTTTACTTACATTCATTTTTCATTTGTTTAAAAATGTAAAAAGAAAAAAAGAAATTTGAAGAGTTTTTAAACCTTTCACTTGCCTTTGTCTTTTCACCTTCATTTTGCCTTTTCAATTCCAATCAACACATGCATTAACTTTTGGTCGACCATACCTGATTCCTTCAGCCGCATATCACTTCATTCTCAAACACAAAAATAGTTTCTCAACCCTAAAAACTTCAGCCTTCACTCTGAAGCAAAACTTTGGTAATGATTATATTTTTTTTACTCTTTCTTTCCTTTTTTTATGCATTCATCTTGCATTGCTTTCACTACGAAGTTCGGCCTCTAGCCTCCACCATCACCACCACCTCCATCACCACTTTGTCCAGTTGTAAAACACCTCCATCTCCTCTGACCAACATGGCCGTGTCCATCCTTGATGTGAAGATCCACAAAAAAATGCAAACATCACTTTAAACATGCATTGCCGACCTCCTATGGCCATCACCACCCCATACATCCTCTTGGCCGCCTTTGCACCACCTTTACCAGCCCCTACTTAACCCAAAGACCACTGCCACATCTTTCCTTGACCCCACCAGGCATGGCCATGCCAATGCATGCCTATGGCCGTACCATACTTGCATAAAATCCCACTTTGTTGCCTTGTACTGGTATTTTCATGCATATCAACTTCCATGCCTTCATACCTTAGTTAGGCCAAGCATATTTGACCCATGCTTCACTCCTTCACACCGTATGGTCGTGCCTTATCATCCTATGGCCGAGAATAGTGATGATGGAAGCAAGTGCAAGTAATTTGATTTGCTGTTGTGTATTATTTCTTGTTGTTTAAAATCATATTTTTGGGTTGAAATTCGTGTTATATATACTGTTTTGTTTCATATGCACAAGACAAATAGCTTTAACTCTCCCCTCACTTGAATCGTAGTCGTGCTTTCGTGCCTTTATGTATCTTGGTTTGTGTGTTTGGTTGTTATCTCCAGCTTGTAGAGGTGAGTAATTCTCACCTAACAATTTATACTTATATACCTGGTAAACCGATAGCATTTGAATCTGTAAACCATATCATCATGTTATAACTGCCTATGCTACCATCATACGATGTTCATCTCTGTTTATACACCTGTTATATCATCTATTACTGTTATATAAGGCTATTCTGTTTATTTATATCAGTTTATCACACTGCAAGTTCTCTGTAGATTAGAATCACTATGGGTTGAAATGATACACACCCGAACGGTCTTTAGAATAGGAAAAAATCGTTATGGGCTGAAATGACAGGCCTAAGCGATTTTTATTCATTTCATTTTACTTGGGACTGCAAGTTTTAAACGATAGAACCTGAGTTTTCTTTGTAAATTATGGATTGAAATGATAAATATCCGTATCACATTTCCTAGGATAGGAAATTATATACAGACCCGTGGTTTATATATATATATATATATATATATATATATATATATATATATATATATTTCTAGAAAGTTTGAAGTATTTTAAAATGTAAATATTATAATATTTTGATTTAAATTTGAATTTAAATGATTTTTATAAAGTGTTATTGACTTTTCTATAAATTAAAAATGGTTAAATAAATAAATATTTGAAATTGAAATTTTGAAATATAACTTAACCTAGAAAATGTGAAATGTGCTTTTAAATTAAAAGTTAAGTTAAGAAATATGAAATGGAATTTAAATTTAATTTATGAAATAGTAATTTAAAATAAAATGTAAAGTAAATGAAATGTTATAAAGATTTTATATTTATTTTATAAGTGAATTATTAAGAATTTGATAATTATTTGAGAAATTTTACATTATAAAATCATTATTAAAAGGTATTTAAACGATAAGTTTAAAGTGTGAAAATAAGATTTTTATAAGTTAAAATTGGTTTAGATAAAAATTTAATTGTTTATGAAATTGTATTGAAATTTTGGAATTTAATTGACAGCATTTTTGAAATGCTATCATTTCTTAAGTAATGGATATTACGGCATTTCTAAGTGCTGTAGTTGATACAAATGAACTATATATGGGACTAAGGGCTATTACAACACCTTGTAAATGCTGTAGTAGTTAAATTTAACTAAAGTTTTATTTGAAACTAAACTAAACCTCTTACAGCATTTTTATGCTGTCTTTTGCCAAAATGAATTGTTTTAAAACATAACTTTCCGAAGCATTTTCTATGCGCTGGGAAAGTTGGAAATTCACTATTGTGATAAATTCAAGTGAATAAATGGACTTTGAAAAGAGTAAAATTTTTGAGAATTTAATATTTAATTATTGAATATAATAACTTCATTTTAAATGGTTTAAATGAAGTAATTTGATTTGAAAATAAAACCATTTTAAATGTGATTAAAATGGTATATACATTAAATAAAATGAATGTGGTTTGGAAATAAAATATGATAATTTGACATTTTGAAATAGATTTGAAATGATATTGAATTGTTGAAATGATTTGAAATACAAATACCATTTTAAATTATAACCACGGGTTATAATTACGATTAGTTGTTAAAGAGACCTTGATCGAATATGGACATGCTTTCTGTCGATACCGAAAACCACTTTAACAACTGTGTATGCGGTGGAGATTCCAGAGCGAAGTAGGATGGTGGCGACTATCCTATTATGGTATGAATGTGGACCCGACTCCCGTGAGTTGGCTTAAGGTGGCTAAAAAAGGAGCGATCGACGGGCCAAGTGAGGTAGCTCCTCCAATTGGACACACTTCTTCGATACCATTCTATTACTGTTGTGATTGTTCGGGTGCACCTTCTTTGATTCTGGGAGTGTGGTTCGAGGTGGTCGGTAGTGGCTGTTACGCGTTACCATCAACCCGGAAGCGTAATTGGTATATGTACTCTGGCATTGCCTCATGTGCCTTGTCACCTACCATAGCGAGCCTTACTACGTGTTTGTTTTTCTCCCGCAGCCAATGAAGTATTTAGGGTAGTCTCCCGATCTGGAAATACACTGATACTGGATGGACTACTGGGACAATTATGTGTAAGGGGCTATATGGGTAACCCTTCGACGCTATTTTAAAGTAACTTTATTTTATTGTAGACATTATTATAATAGCGCAATATTACTACATAGTAAGTAGTTTAACAGATCCTTAGAGGATGGGCGGTCCCAAGCATCCTTTAAGTTACTTGTACTTTATTACAGTTCCTTGAGTTGGCTTACATTATAAAAGTATATGTGTCCCGATTCGAGTGTTTTGTGTTTTGCTTTATGCTCGGGTCAGCCTGAGTATTCACAGCTTTGGATTCTCTTTCTAGAGCTGGTCTTTGCCAGAGATTATGCCTATCTATTTATAAATCTATTTCAATTTCAGCTATTCTAGTTTTTCTCATGTATTAGTGAACTTCTTTGTATTCGGGATTTCTATTATGTTGTTTTCAAACTTATATTATGTATTTTTTTTGTGACTTTGTTATAGTAGCTTCATGAACTACTATGGTATTTTATATTCCGCTGCGAGTTATTCTGATTGTTCTGTGTCTGTGATTCTGTGTATTTGATTTCATTTGCTCCAAATTTATTTACGATCTGTTATTTTGCATCGTTCAAGTTTGACATGTGTGCATTATTGTCGATTTGAATGGTACGAAGTAGTAGGTTGTCACAATTGTTAATGCAAATATTGATGACATTCTACCACAAAATTGTTTTTACACTGTAAATAGCCGCATAAAAGTTAAAATCTTAAGAGGAAGAATAATAAGAGCCATCTTCATAATGTTGGATCTCTTTAACAACATAAAAATGAAATCAAAATAAAAGTAGTTGAAATAATTGACTTCAGTATGCATCCTACTGTAAACTTGTTGTAGAAAAAGAAATGATAAAAGGCTAAATCTTGAAGAAGAAGAAGAAGAAAGCCACCTTACTCGAGATCTCTTCAACAACAAAATTGATATTTAAATATAAAGGAAATGGCTAATTAAATAATTTAGGAGGAACAACTCACCTAAAGATTAAGCATCGGACACGAAGGAACAACATGTAAAAGAGAAAAATGGAGTAGACAATCTCATAAAAGCATTAGAAAAGTTAATATGAAAAGCAACATAGAAACGACTTAAGCATAATAGAAGAAAGGCCCATCAAACTTAAATAAATATAACAAGACAGCTATAGTAAAAAATAGAGATTACCCATCATAAAAAAGAGATAAAGTTGAACAGAAAATCTGCTGTGTTATCTAGCAGGAAGTTCACTGTATTCCAGTGGTAGAATCAGAGACATCTTATGTTTTATTTTTTTTTCAGAACACTATGACCACAAAAAACCAAGAAACCAACTTTGGAGTATTGTTTGCGGCTTTATTTATGTAATATCTCGGAATTTTTGACAATATCAATTTAATAATCTATATTAAAAATTAAATTGATATTGATAATTTTGTTAATAATAATTCAAATTGATATAATAATTTTCCTTCAATAAATATTTAATCGGTAGATTTTATCTTTTAAAACTAGTAAGTTGGTATCTATTTATAATATAAATATATGGTTTATAGTGTAAATGGATTAGCTTTATTTTAAATTTAATAAATAAAGAATATTTTCTAATTCTAATATTTTTAATAATTTGAAAATTAGTTTTTATTTGATATAAAGCTTTTCAAAGTTATTAAACAAATAAATCTTAGTTTAAATTTAATAAATGAATCATGATTTTAAATTCTAATATATATATTAATAATTTGGAAATTTTGATTTAATTTAATATTAAGTTTTTCAATGCTATTTAATAAATAAGTATATGATTTTAATTTGTTAAGGAAGATGTTTAAATGTTTAAAATGATTTTGGCTTAAGTTTTAAATTTAAATTAATTAACAAAAAGGGTTTTTTGCTTTCTTTTTAAAATATATCTTAATAACATAAGTAATTTATTAATAAAGAAATAATTTCTTTTATAATTATTTTAATTTGATAATGAGTTATTTCTAAAAATAATATTAATAATGTATTGTTTTACAATTGGATTCTTAATAAAAGTAGCATTTGTTATTTCAAATTTAATTTGTATATATAACTTGATTTTTAAATATTAGATATTAGATTTTGATTTGAATTTGAATATAAAATTCTGAAATCCAAAGTATAGATTTTTAATTGTTTTGGATTTCTAAATATATGCATAAGCTTTTATTCATAAGTATAATTGGTTTGTTTCTTTTGAAATTATCTATACATATATATAAATACAAATCAACTAATTCATTTAAGCTTAATCTTGTATTAATGTTTCATTAAACATTTAAATTAAATACTAATTATTTTAAAAATAGACATGTGTTGATTTCTTAAGCCTCATATAACAAATGTTAAAAGATAACAATTCCAATTTGACAAATGTTAAAATTTTGTACAAGTGTCCTTATTTATTTTCATTTTCTTTATTTTATTAAATCACAAAATCCACTTATATAAATGCATTTGCCTCTCATTTTTTTCCTTTTTCTATCTTCATAGTTTAAAAGTTAAGAAAACAAATCAGAAACATACAAAACATTTTCAGATTCAAGATCAAGCTAGAAATCAATTCCCTACAGAGTATTTTCAAAACAAATCTTCAAAACCAAAATCAGTTACTGTAGGATCTAGATTAACCCTAGAGGGGGGGGGGAATAGGGTTATAGCAAATTTTCTCGACTTAAACACAGAAACAAACTGCAAAAATAAATATGCTGAAAAGTAAATCACACACAAAATTTACCCAGCTTCAGCAACCCCTGCCTACTGCTGCATTTCCAGATTTCAATTAGAATTAAACAGTTTACCGCTTACAAACACTCTAACAGACTCGCACACCCTGCTACCGCCTATAGACTTATGCAAACTCGCACACCCTGCTCACTGAACTAATTCTAACTAGACAATCTGACACTACCTACAACCTAGGTGGTGATTTACAAATTCTTTGACTCGAAAAGAAAAAAACAACTTCAAAAATAAAACAGGAGCAAAAATTGAAATGCAAACGTGAATCCGTAATTTTTGCTCAAAATAAAAAAAACCCTTTAATTAAAACCCTAAGTAAAAACCAATCCCCTTTATAATAAAGGTCAGCCCACTAATTCTTGAACCCGATCCTTCTTTCTTTTGGCTTGTGAAAAATATGGCGTATCTTCATTCGTTCCTCTTTGGCGAAATTAGGGCTTGTGCAAATTTGAAGGCGCCGCTTGAATTCCTCGATCGAATAATGATTAACGTGCTTCCTTGATCGATTTGAGACCTCGTTGCTCACCGCGGCTGCTTCGTTGATCGAATTCCTTCCTTGCTTCGGTATGTAATTATATGCTTTTCCTTTTACTGATTTTATACTTGCTTGAATTCGATGCCGATGATGACAATTGGGGTTTAGTATTTATATGAATTCGTGACACTTGATTTTGTTCGTATCAATTCGATACTTTCCAAATTTCTTCTTTACTTGATGCGCACGGTTTTCCTGATTTACTTTCGACTTGTTTCGCACGGCTTTGATTATGAAACGTTCGATTTTCTTGTTTCATATGGCATTAAAACTTTCCATATTTTTTGATTACTTTGACTATTTCAAAGAATACAGATACGCACTTGATTTTTGAAATTGATTTCGGTCATCTTGTAGTCTTCATCTCTGGCCATCTTCTCTCGTCGGTTTTAACCTGACCTTCAATTTATATTCTGTAGTCACTTATGCATTGATTCACTTATTCATGCATTCAACATTGCCATTCTATTCATTGTTCGTCGTTTCTCGGCATTGACTTCTGTATATTTTCGAGTTGCAGTTGGTCTGCACTTGTGTATATTCTCGAGTTGCACACTGCTTGTTAACTACTGCTTCAACTTGTTACTTCTGGAGTTGTTGTAGTCTTCGTTGTCTGCACTTGTACTTGATATTGCAGTTTCTGGCCTTGTATCATGTACTTGTTTTCATTTATGTTGACATGTTGTGAAGTTGTGCACTTGCCTGCACTTGTACCTCTGGTTGGTCTTGTTTGGTCTTGAATACATGATTGTATGTGCACTTCACTGAGTTTCACTGCCATACTTATACTTCTGGTTCTTCACAAAAATTGCTGTGCCACTTCTCTATGTGTTCATGTTGCTGGACTTGTTGTTGGCATGTGCATTGAGTAACATTCTGGTTATTACTGCATTGTTACTTGGTCTATTGATCTGGATTGCCTGTTGTTGAGTCTTTGCTTGTATTCATGTCATGTTGCCTTGTGTTGAACCCAGTTTCAAAACTCGAGTTTGACCTTGTGCTCGTGTCGTGTTTTTCAATATATTGCACGTGAGTTGAACTCGGCTTTTCATTTGGGTTTGACCTGTGCTCACCTTTCCCTGTAGCATTATCAAGAGTATACCGATGTGCACGGCCTTGTGGCATATACGGTGATACAATGTGTATGTCACAAGTTGTTCGTCTATGATGAGTTCAAATTTAAATGATGACGAACAACCCAAATAACTGAGGCAGATCATGTTTTCAAAAATCATATTTTATTTTATATTGCAAAAACATTTCTTTTTCAATTTTACTGCGTTAGTGAATATTTTTACAGATTGCTCAGATGCTGGATTCAAACTGGAATGCAGTTGAAGACAAAATACGAGTGTGAGTGATATGTAGTGAGGAAATTATGTAAACTGAATTGTGATGCAATTGTGATGTAATCAAGAATGTATATGTATAGCGAGAGCTTGAATTTGTACTATTCAAGATTGTAATAAATATTTGTTTGAATAAAATTTCTGTTTGAATTCAAATTCTGTGTAATATATTTTATTCAACAAATATTTATTTAATCTATGAAAAACAAAATAGTACATTACCAAATACATTTAAATGAATATATATGTTTATTATCATTAAACAAAAACATATAAGAGCATATTCATACAATCTCCCCCTTTTGATGATAACAAACATATATTTAAGATTTTGATCGAGGTAAATGTATTTGACCAATTATATACTCTAATTGCCCCCCTATTTAAATGCTTCCTCTCTACATGATGCTCCCCTTACATATATGCATACAAATAGAAATATATAAATGAGCCTAGATGAAAATGGATAATTATTTGAAAATTATTTGACCTTTGCTTGATTCTATTTGACAAAATCTTAACTTTTCTCTCCCCTTTTTGTTATCAGCAAAAGAATAATAGTGCTAGAGAAAATAGAGATAGAGTGATCGTTATTAATCCAACATTAAACTCAAATTGAATATAAATATTAAACTTCAATAAGAATCAAACAAAAATCATAACTACCCTTGTTAGGCGCATATTCCACTTTTAGAAAGAATGGAAATGATGTTATAATATAAAATCATACAGTTGAATCTTCTTGTGGTACACTTATATCAGGAATTTTGAATATCTACTAATCATGCATAACCGTTTGGACTTTTAAATGAGATTAGTAGTATTCAAATTTAATTTTAAAAATGAAATCAAGTATCTTCTAACCACGCATGACCGTGAGGACTTTTAAATGGGATTAGAATCAACTTGTCTATTTAATCAATTAATTTTGATATGCGTTCCATACATGCATAACCGTAAGGACTTTTAAATGAGCATGGAAGCACATAATCAAAAATCCAAGTAATTCACCTATGCATAACCGTGAGGACTTTTAAATGAGAGTGAATACTTTGGATATTTATTTATTTTTTTACAAAAAAATGTGAAATGAAAAACAAACAATCCCTGAATATAGTACCCCATATCGACAAAATATATTGAATATTTGATAAACCATGGTCGATAGAAATAATGATAGTTATAGAAATGGTTATGGAATCTTTACCCAACAAAAAGTTTTATAATTCTTGTTTTAATTCCTAAAGAAAATTTCCAAATATACTCACTTGAGTAATGTATGTTGAATATCAACACTTATCACCTTTTCAATCACTATTTATCTTTTTGATAATTAGTAGGGAGTCGGATTAGTCAAAATTTGTCATTTAAAATCAAATAAGATGACTAATCTGAAAATATGGTCAAACAATTACTTTCTCAAAGGGGTTATATGAGAGAAAAAATTCTGCTAAATGAAAAAATTATTTAAAATGAACAATATGCAGATATTTTCTTATGAAAAACGGTTGCAGTTACAAAATGTCTCAAAAATCACGTTCAACTCGTAATTTTTCTATCAACTAGATTACCAGTGTAGTCTGCATCTGAGTTTCTCTTTCAATCCGAAATATCACTAACTAAAATTGATAATCCAGACAATGAAGTGTGCGTCAAAAATTTCAAACCCAATTTTAGCAACAATTTAAATGACATTCTTTGAATTTGAATTGAAGCCATGTAAATAGTCAGAAACTGAGAATATAGAGTTAGCCGAATTATGACCAAATGTATCCAACAAAACACAATGTTTAATTCAAACAAATATGTATGAAGTAATTCCCAGATTGAAATTGAAGTAGAAAGTATATATCCAAGAATATTTCAAATAAAAATTGAAAATTATCAGTCAATTTCTATAATCCCCAAATCCAAACGTAATCTGGAAAATCTGTCTTCGGGGAGGGGTTTTGTGAAAATATCAGCAAGCTGAGCCTCAGTTGAAATATATTCAATGCAAATGTCTTCCTTAGCAATGTGATCTCTAAGAAAGTGGTGTCTCACATCAATGTGTTTTGTGCGTGAATGATGAACAAGATTATTTGACAAGTTTATTGCACTTTTACTATCACATTTTAATGGAACTTGTTTATAAACTAAGCCAAAATCAGAAAGAGTTTGCATCATCCATAAAATTTGAGCACAACAGCTTCCTAAAGCAATATATTCTGCTTCAGTGATGGATAATGCAACACAATTCTGTTTTCGACTTGACCATGAAACTAATGAATGTCCTAGCATGAAACATGTCCCATTAGTGCTTTTCCTGTCAGCCAATGAACCAGCATAATCAGCATCAGAATAACCAACTAAATCAAAATTTTCACAAGAAGGGTACCATAATCCAAATTTGTGTGTGTGTGAAAGATATCTCAAAATTCGTTTAGTGGCTTTCAAATGAGATTCTTTAGGATTAGATTGAAAACGTGCACAGAAACACACAGAAAACATAATATCAGGTCTAGAAGCAGTAAGATAGAGAAGTGAACCAATTATCCCTCGATATCTTTTCTGATCAACAGCAATTCCTTTCTCGTCTTTGTCCAACTTCGTTGATGGACTCATAGGAGTTCTCAATGGTTTGGAGTTCTCAACTCCAAATTTCTTCAACAGTTCCAATACATACTTGGATTGTGAGATAAAAATACCATCTCTGCTTTGCCTGATTTGGAATCCAAGAAAATATTTCAATTCTCCAACCAAGCTCATCTCGAATTTAGCCTGCATGACTTGTTCAAATTTCTCGCACAAGAGTTCATTAGTAGCACCATAAATAATATCATCCACATAAATCTGAACAATCAAAAATTCACTTCCATTATGTAATAGAAACAGTGTTGTGTCAGCACTCCCCTTTTTAAAATCATTTTCCAATAGATATGTACAAAGGCAGTCATACCAAGCTCTAGGAACTTGCTTAAGACCATATAATGCTTTTTCTAGTTTATACACATGATTTGGAAAATGATGATTTTCAAAACCGGGGGGTTGTTCCACAAAAACTTCTTCTTTCAAATCACCATTTAGAAAGGCACTTTTTACATCCATTTGTTTAAGTTTGAAACCCTTATAACATGCAAAACTTAGCAAAATCCTAATGGCTTCCAACCTAGCTACTGGAGCGGATGTTTCATCAAAATCTATGCCTTCTATTTGGTTATATCCTTTAGCGACCAACCTAGCTTTGTTTCTAATTACATTTCCTGATTCATCAAGTTTGTTTTTGAACACCCATTTAGTTCCAACAATTGGATAGTCATTAGGCCTAGGAAATAATTTCCAAACTTTATTTCTTTCAAATTGATTAAGTTCATCCTGCATTGCTAAAATCCAACTTTCATCACTAAGAGCCACTTCAACAGAATCAGGTTCAATTTCAGAAATAAAACCACTGTGACAACAAAATGCACACAAATTTTTATCAAACGAAGAGCGAGTGCGTATACCTTCCGTAGGATCACCTATAACCAATTCAGGAGGGTGATTGGATTTGAACTTCAATCTATCAGCATCAACAGCCCTATTTTCAGCTTTCTTACTAAATGTCCCTTCTTCAATGACTTCATGATCTACCCTATTATCGATCGTCTTTTCCAGGTCAGATTCATCAAATTTCACATTGATTGATTCAACAATTGTCTTTGTTCGTTTGTTGTATATTCTATAAGCCTTGCTCCTTGTTGAATAGCCCATGAGAATTCTCTCATTGGCTTTTGATTCAAATTTTCCAAGTTGATCACCTGTGTTAAGAATGAAACAAGGACATCCAAATACACGAAAATAAGAAATGTTAGGTTTCCATTCAAGCCACAATTCATAAGACGTTTTGCCAAGTATTGGCCTGATCATTACTCTATTTATTACATAGCACGAAGTATTCACTGCCTCTGCCCAAAAGGTTAGTGGCAGTTTATACTCACTCAACATGGATCTAGCCAACTCCTGTAATGTACGATTTTTCCTTTCAACCACCCCATTTTGTTGAATTGTTCGTGGAGAAGAAAATTCATGTTTTAAGCCATTTTCTTCACAAAAGCTTTCAAATTCCAAGTTTTCAAATTCGCCTCCATGATCACTTCTCAAGATTTTAATAGAAACTCCTTTTTCATTTTGAACAAGTTTTGCAAATTTTGAAAAATACTCAAAAGATTCAGACTTTTTGGCTAAGAAATAAACCCATGTAAATCTAGAGTAATCATCGACCAATACATAACAATAACGTTTTCCATTCAAGCTTGCAATTTCATTTGGTCCAAATAAGTCCATGTTAATTAATTCAAGGACCCTTGATGTAATAACAATGTTTTTAGGGCGAAATGATAATCGACTAAGCTTGCCCAAGGAACATGCTTTGCACACTTTATTATTTTTAAATTTCTGATGTGGTAACCCTCTGACTAAATCTTTCGTTTCAAGTTTTTCTAAGAGGCTCATGCTAGCATGTCCAAGTCTTCTATGCCATAAAAATGCCTCTTCGTCAGTGGCTACTAAACATCTAGAAAGATTTAGATTATCAAACGAAAGTGAGTAAACATTTCCTTTTCTTTTGCCCATAAAAACAATGTTATTAGAGATTTTATCAATGATTTTGCAAGCATCACTATCAAAAACCACATTCATACCTTTGTCACATAGCTCGCTAATAGAAATGAGATTGTGTCGCAAATTATCAACGTATAAAACATTAGTCAAAGAAAAAATACCATTACCTATTTCACCTTTACCAATAATCTTACACTTGCTATTGTCCCCCATGATCACATTTCCTCCTTTAGAATTCTCTAGGCTAAGGAACTTCGATTTGTCACCTGTCATATGTCTAGAACAACCTGAATCTAGAAATCATTCTTGTTGTTCCTTAGCTCGCCAACAGACCTACATAGAGAGAGAGGAGAATGACCTACAGAAACTCTTAGGTCCAATGATATTAGTGACTGAAGCATTGTGAATAAATAGTCCCTTTGGAACCCAAACTTGTTTTTTCCTTTTATTCTTGTTCCAATAGACATGAAATTTGTTTGTAGAGTTCTTAGGAACCCAAACTTGTATAAATTTTGTGTTCTTGTTCCTATGACTACAATTTTCAATACGATGTCCAATTATTTCAGATCTATCAAAGACACTCTTACCTTTTGCATTATCCTGGACTTGTGTTTTCCCAAAACCTAGTCCCTTTCTGTTGTTAGCAAAAATTTGATTTCCCAATAGTATGTTGAAAGATTTTTCGCCTCTTGAAAAGTTATTCAGAGATTTCTCAAGATTTTGGACTTTGGTTTTTAATGTTGTTTTTTCAGTGACAAGTGAGGTGCATCTCTTTATAAAATCCTTTTTCCTAGTGTCAATGATTTCCTTAAGACTCAGGTTTTCTTTTTCAAGTTTCTCAAAGCTATTCTTAAGTCTTGATAATTCTGAATCTAAAATTTTACATTTTTTACATTCTAGGTTTTGAATATTTTCAAGTTCAGTTTCCAACCTAAAATTTTCACGAGCAAGTTCTCTCCTATCAGATTTCAGTTTTTCAATTTTAGATTCAAGAATATCAACTACTTTAGTAAGATCAAGACACATAAAAACAAGATCTTTATAAGAATAGTCACCTACCTCACTAGATTCCTCTGAGCTTGCTTCTGAATCTGATTTTGCCATAAGACACAAGTTAGCCTCCTCTGAGCTATTATTTGCAACTTCCTCTCATTCTTCATCATCCCAAGTCGCTGCAAATGCCTTCTTCTTCTTTTTCTTTTCTTTGTTGTTTTTGAGAAGTGGGCATTGTTGTTTGAAGTGGCCAGGCTTGTTGCAGTTATAGCACGTCAATTCATTATCGGAATTGTTAGACTCTCTTGGCCTATTACTAGATGTTTTCTTCTTGCGTGGTTTGAATCCTGACCATTTTCTAAGATTATTGACAGCCATTGCAAGCTCTTCAATCGGATCTTCTTCATCTTCATCGCTCTCTTCTTTGCTCTTTAAGGCAATCGTTTTCTTCTTTGATTCGGAGTTGTTGCATTCTTCCTTTGCTTTTAGCTCAAGCTCATATGTCTCAAGTTGCCAATCAACTCCTCCATGCTTAGTTTACTCAGATCTTTCGATTCTTGTATTGCCGTGACTTTTGCCTCAAAGTTCATCAGTAAGACTCGTAGTATCTTCCGCACAAGCTCTACCTCAGTGGAGACCTTCCCAAGCGCTCTAGCATTGTACACCAAAGTTTAAAAACGTCCAAACATATCCTTTATGCTCTCGCCTTTGTCCATCACAAAGTTTTCGTATTCATTGCTGAATAGGGCTAGACGAGACTCCTTGACTTGAGAAGTTCCTTCGTGTGTCACCTCCAAAGTGTGCCAAATTTCTTGTGATGTTGTACAATGAGAAATTCTATTAAATTCATTTTTATCAAGAGCACAGATCAAAGCGTTCATTGCTTTGGCATTTGTAGTTTTTAATTTCTTATCGTTAGCATCCCACCTATCCTTAGGTTTAGGAATCTCAGTATCACCAACAGTTATAGTGAGAGATTTATAGCCAGTTTCAATAATATCCCAAACATCATAATCAACGGAACTAAGATAAATACTCATCCTAACTTTCCAATAAGCATAATCATTCCCGTTAAACATGGGTGGCCTAGCAATAGATTGCCCCTCAGAAAAAGCATTATTTGGTGGATTCATGACTCTAGAGTTAAATAAAAATACCAGGCTCTGATACCACTTGTAGGATCTAGACTAACCCTAGAGTGGGGGTGAATAGGGTTATAGCAAATTTTCTCGACTTAAACACAGAAACAAACTGCAAAAATAAATATGCTGAAAAGTAAATCACACAAAAAATGTACCCAGCTTCGGCAACCCCTGCCTACTGCTGCATTCCCAGATTTCTATTAGAATTAAAAGTTTCCCGCTTACAAACACTCTAACAGACTCGCACACCCTGCTACCGCCTATAGAGTTTTGCAAACTCGCACACCTTGCTCACTGAACTAAATCTAACTAGACAATCTGACACTACCTACAACGTAGGTGGCGATTTACAAATTCTTTGACTCGAAAAGAAAAAAACAACTTCAAAAATAAAACAGGAGCAAAAATTAAAATGCAAACGTGAATCCGTAATTTTTGCTCAAAATCAAAATAAAAAAACCCCTTTAATTAAAACCCTAATTAAAAACCAATCCCCTTTATAATAAAGGCCGGCCCACTAATTCTTGAACCCGATCCTTCTTTCTTTTGGCTTGTAAAAAATATGGAGGCCTCTTTTGTATCTTCGTTCGTTCCTCTTTGGAGAAAATAGGGCTTGTGAAAATTTGAAGGCGCCGCTTGAATTCCTCGATCGAATAATGATTAACATGCTTCCTTGATCGATTTGAGACCTCGTTGCTCACTGTGGTTGCTTCGTTGATTCGAATTCCTTCCTTGCATCAGTATGTAATTATATGCTTTTCCTTTTACTGATTTTATGCTTGCTTGAATTCGATGCCGATGATGACAATTGGGGTTTAGTATTTATATGAATTCGTGACACTTGATTTTGTTCGTATCAATTCGATACTTTCCAAATTTCTTCTTTCCTTGATGCGCACGGCTTTCCAGAATTACTTTCGACTTCTTACGCACGACTTTGATTATGAAACGTTCGATTTTCTTTTTTCATACGGCATTAAAACTTTCCATTTTTTTGATTACTTTGACTATTTCAAAGAATACAGATACGCACTTGATTTTTGAAATTGATTTCGGTCATCTCGTAGTCTTCGTCTCTGGCCATCTTCTCTCGTCGGTTTTAACCTGACCTTCAATTTAGATTCTGTAGTCACTTATGCATTGATTCACTTATTCATGCATTCAACATTGCCATTCTATTCACTGTTCATCGTTTCTCGGCATTGACTTCTGTATATTTTCGAGTTGCAGTTGGTCTGCACTTGTGTATATTCTCGAGTTGCACACTGCTTGTTAACTACTGCTTCAACTTGTTACTGCTGGAGTTGTTGTAGTCTTTGTTGTCTGCACTTGTACTTGATATTGCAGTTTCTGGCCTTGTATCATGATGCAGTCTTCATTCGTGTTTGTTATTGTCCTATATATGATGTATGAACTGCTGTGTTGATCACTGATGCATTTGAAGCTGGTCTTGTTGCCGTTGCTATGTAGTTGCTATGCCTTGTAGCTTGCCACTGACTCGTGTTCCATTTATTTGCTCTGACTTGATTATGTCTTCGACTTTCACTAAGTTTGTTGTGTATACTTGTGGCTGGTCATTGAAATTGATTGTTACACATCTTCAAATCTGCCTGTTTCATTAAGCTTGATCTCTGATTTGTTCACCTGCAGTCTTACTACTGTGTTGCATTGAGTTACTGTCGTATGCACTTGCACAAGTTGACTTCGTCACTTATTTGGATCTGCATACTACATTGTATTGAGCTCGACATGCTTTATGTTGCAGTCATGTGCATTTGTTTTCCTGTGTCTGATCATCCTTTCTGTTTGTTACTGCATTCTTATGCAGTTGCTGTTGGTCTGACTTTGTTTTCATTTATGATGACATGTTGTGAAGTTGTGCACTTGCCTGCACTTGTACCTCTGGTTGGTCTTGTTTGGTCTTGAATACATGATTGTATGTGCACTTCACTGAGTTTCACTGCCATACTTATACTTCTGGTTCTTCACAAAAATTGTTGTGCCACTTCTCTATGTGTTCATGTTGCTGGACTTGTTGTTGGCATGTGCATTGAGTAACATTCTGGTTATTACTGCATTGTTTCTTGGTCTATTGATCTGGATTGCCTGTTGTTGAGTCTTTGCTTGCATTCATGTCATATTGCCTTGTGTTGAACCCAATTTCAAAACTCGGGTTTGACCTTGTGCTCGTGTCGTGTTTTTCAATATATTGCACGTGAGTTGAACCCGGCTTTTCATTTGGGTTTGACCTGTGCTCAACTGTCCCTATAGCATTATCAAGAGTATACCGATGTGCAAGGCCTTGTGGCATATACAGTGATACACTGTGTATGTCATAAGTTGTTCGTGTATGATGAATTCAAATTTAAATGATGACGAACAATCCAAATAACTGAGGCAAATCATATTTTCAAAAATCATATTTTATTTTATATTGCAAAAACATTTCTTTTTCAATTTTACTACGTTAGTGAATATTTTTACAAATTGCTCAGATGCTGGATTCAAACTGGAATGCAGTTGAAGACAAAATACAAGTGTGAGTGATATGTAGTGAGGAAATTATGTAAACTGAATTGTGATGCAATTGTGATGTAATCAAGAATGTATATGTATAGTGAGAGCTTGAATTTGTACTATTCAAGATTGTAATAAATATTTGTTTGAATAAAATTTCTGTTTGAATTCAAATTCTATGTAATATATTTTATTCAACAAATATTTATTTAATCTATGAAAAACAAAATAGTACATTACCAAATAGATTTAAATCAATATATATGTTTATTATCATCAAACAAAAACATATAAGCGCATATTCATACAGTTACAAACTCCTCATATCAAAAATCTGCACATCTTCAAATCAAACCTGCATTTTCAAAACAATACAAATTCCAGTAAACATCTTCAAACATTTACCTGAAATCATTTCAAAAAGAAAAGGAAGTCTGCATTTTTATAAAATTTGGGATTTTGTCTCTACAGGCAAATCTTTCTAGTAACTCAGTTACAAAATAAGCAAGTCAGCTTCAAAGCATTCAAGTGCAAGTTTTTAAAGAAGCATTTCAGTTTTTAAAGAATTCAAAGTATCAAAAAAGGCTGTTTTCAAAAATCTGGAGCATTTGAGTTAAAAGAATTCAAAAGCTTTTCAAATGGAGGCTCTGTCTTCTTCAAATTCAAGTGAGTAACTTTTACAATTTAAAACATAATTAGGTTGCATGTTAGTATGGTTGAATATAAATAAGTATTGCATGTGTATTGGTAAAAATCTGATGTGAATGTTTGATTTTGTGCATACTGTATATATATATATATATATATATATATATATATATATATATATATATATATATATATATATATGGTACTCTGGCTTTGTTCCCAAGCTCACATTCTCATTTAAAATCCCTTACCATTTACTTTAGTTATTGATTGGATCTGATTATTTAAATAATGTTGATTGATTTAACTTAGATTATTGTTTAAAATTTTAATCAAGTTAAATTAAACTTGATGGCCTCTGGAAGTATTAAAAGTATCAGTGCATGTTGATATAAATCAAAATTCATACTGTATAATTTATATATTCAGTATTATAGATTGAAAACATCGACTAAAACATGATTTTTAAATCAAGAATCAAGATATTAAGGAATAGGATAAAGGTGCAGTTTGGATATTGACTGAAATGGGAATATTTTATTTTTCTGGTGATCTATGTATCTGGAGGGGGTGGGTTTCTTCATGATGATAGAGGAGTGATAGGGTAGTAAGGAAAAAATACAAGAAGATGTTCAAGATCTTTGTGGAGGCGCAAGTGATTGATTTAAGTCTAGAACCCTAGTTTTTACCGTGATTTTAGAATCGATCACTACGGCTTGTGTAGTTGATCGAGTGCAGCAAGTTTTTAGGGAATGATAGCTGGATAGTAGATGAATTCATGGCCGGAGTTGCAGACCTTCGGATGGTCGGAGTGGCGAGCACGAAGTGTTGACAGGTTTGGTCGTGGAGTGCTCTGATGTTTCCAGGTTTGGGGTCGAGGTCTCGATTTTGATTTCGAGAGTGGAAGTTCAATTTGTTGATCGTGGTGGGTTGCAGAATTGTTCTCTGATGTGTTACGATCATCGTTTATGATCACTGGTGGTCGGAGTCACTGTACATATGCACGATGAAGAGATTTGTCTGGTGATGTTGGGTTGAGTTTTGAAAAAGAGGAAGTTGCTCGAGTAAATCTCTGTTGGACTCGAAATAGTAGAGTAGTTTGCTCGGGTAGGTTGAGCATTGAACTCGGAGTAAAAAAAGACGTGCTTTGGGTAATTAATTATAACAGGTTTTATCAGAAACCTGCTGATCAGCCTTTAAATTGTAAAATAAAATTTAAAAGCTAAGTTTAAAATGAAAATTAAGTTTTAAAATAAGTTTTAAATCTAATTCTTCAATCAGGAGTTTAAATTTAAAATCTCAGTTTTCAAATAAGGTAAAGTTTTTAAATTTGAATTGATTTAACTACTTTAAAAAGGGTTAAGTAGTTTGTATTTTAAAAATGAAGTTTTAAATTGTAGATAGGTTTTTGAATCTAAAGATTTATCTGGAATCAAAAATTTAAATATGAATTCCAATTTTGTAATAAAAAGAAGTTTTCAAACTTAAAATGTTTTAAACAATTCGAATATTAAAGTGTATTTTTAACTGTGGTTTGAATTTAAACATAAATTTGTTTTCAAATTTCTTTTAAACTTCTTTATAAAATGAATATTTCTTTAACATGTGAATTAAGGATTTTTGAATTGTCTTTAAGTTTTGTTAAGTCAATTTGTATTCATTTTTAAATCTTAAATTTAAAATGAACTTCGAAAGAAAAGTTTAAAGTAAATTGTTTTTAAATACTTTTGATAATGATAATTTGATCATTAATAAGAAATGTTTTTTTATCTTTACGTAAATGAATATTAAATGATTTGAATTATTAAGTTAATTAAAATGGATAATTTATTTATTTAATTAATTATGATTTGGATTAATTAAATAAGTAATTAAAGGTTTAAATTAATTAATTAAGGTTTAAGATTAATTAATTAATGAAAAATAAATTCGCAATTAAAGATCATTAATAAGATTATTAATTAGATTAAATATTTATTAATTAAGCAATTAAGTTATAATCAAGATTAATTAATCATGTAATTAAGAATTAATTAAGTTATAGTTAACACTTAATTAATTAAATAATTAGAGATTAATTAATGGATAATTAGAGATAAATTAATTTGTAATTAATAATGGTTAATCTAAGTTAATTACTTAATGGAAGAAATTAAAGAATGGTTAATGAAGGTCATTAACTAGAGTTGTTTAATAATTAATTAATGTGGTTAATTTTTAATAATTAATTAGATTAATTAATTTAAAGTTAATCAGTTGTGAATTGTTTAAGTGTAATTACTTAATGGAAGTAATTAAGGAATTAATTACTTAATGTAATTAATTGAGTTTAATGGGATTAGTTTGAATTAATTAATTAAGTTTAATTAATTTTAAATATTGAATGATTTGATGATAATTACTCAATGTAATTGATGGATTGAAATTACTTAGTGAAGTAATTGATTGGTAATTACAGGATGTAATTAATTGAAGATGTTTTAAGAATGAAAGTAATTTAGATTAAATTACTTTGTAATTAATCAAGGGATTAATTAAGAAATTAATTAAGGAGTAATTAATTTATTTTAATGAAGTAATTAAGGTTAGTTAATTAATGAATGTGATTAATCTAGAATGATTAAAAATTGTGGTTAATTACTTAAGGAAATTAATTTAAATAAAGTAATTAATTAAAATATAATTAGGGATCATTAACTAATACAATTAATGATTTAATTAAGGATTAATTAATTAAGATTAATTAATCAATGATAAGTGATTAAAGGTAACTAATTAATGTAGTTAATTAAGGATTAATGTAATTAACTATAGTTAATTAATTAATTGAAGTATTTAAAGGTTAATTACAGTTTTTGGTTAAGGATAATTAATTTATGAAATTAATTAAAGGATAATTACGAATGTAATTAAAGGATAATTAATCAATGGTGATTAATTAAGGTGATTAATTTGAGTGCTTAATTTATTAACTTGTAATGGTTAGATAAGCAAGATTTATAATGATGGAGTAATTAATTTAATTCATTTTAAATTAGTTAAAGATGAAGTAATTAATTTAATTCACTTTAAATTAATTAGAGATGAAGGTATTTAATTTAATTCATTTTACATTAATTATATTGTGATTAAGTAAATCTTTGCTTATGTATGAATGGATGATATTGATTGCCTTGAATGGTTTGTGATCTCAGAAATGAGATAAGTAATGGTGTGTGGTATGAATGCTTTGGTTGCATTGTGATGATAATATGGATTATCTATTTTGATGATAGTATGGATTATCTATTCTAATGATAATGTGGATCATCTGTTTATTATGATAATGTTGATTATCTATTGTGATTTGTGAATTATCTATCTATGTATATATGGATAATTGAATTGAATTGTTTTAAACTTTAAAACAACTTGGCCTTAAAAGACATGGTTTGGATTTCGATGAGACTGGGATCAGGTTTTCATATTTGGATATCCGAAAACCACATCGATCCAAATTAACGATAGGTCGTGAATCTCAAGTGAAGATGAAGATTCAGAGTGCAAGGGTTATCGTCGGTAACTCTGAGGGTGATTCCAAAATGAGTGTAACGAGATAATGCCTTTCATTCGAACCCCGAACGAACTTGTATGGAATGAATGCATTCAGAGCATCGTGAGGTGGACGATGAGCATTCTAAGAGATGTGTTCTCTAAAGGTAATCGTAGCCACAAGCCTCATCAACCGGGAATGGCTAAAATAGGGGAGGTGCAGCAAGGTTAAGTGGGTCATGTCCAAGTAGGACGAGATCTTCCCTTGTCTAGAGGTCCCTTTTATTTCGGCTGTGGACAATTGTGAGCTCCAACTATCGGGGTTGTCTTGTTCGGGACTGTCCGGTAAGGGATGGTTCCGGCTATGTGTTGCAAGGGATTGTGGTACGTTGACCTAGGCAACGTACTGTGACGGGTGGTACCCCGGTAGCCCTGCCATTGTATGGAATCCAAAATCCAATAAGTGCCCTCGGATTTGATTGTATTACCCACTTTTGCGGCTAGTAGCTGGAATTTAATAAATGTAACAATTTCGGCTATTTTCTATTTACTTGAAAACCCTAGACCTATTATAATATCACCAGATTTCCTATCAAATGTTTTGGTTAGCGTAAGGTAAAAACTTTTCCATGTTTATGTGTGGGAAGTCTTGCGTGATACCTTTCTTTTCAAAAGGTTTTTGAAAGTTAAGCAACCTTAACCTGTTACTCACACCAGACCCATGTCTGACCCGGAGTTTATCTTCTGTTTTTTTAAACTCTTGGGTACTCAAATTTTTATGAGTAGCCATGGGATTCAGGTTAGCTTTGACGAATTATGGAGGAGCAATGGAGCAGGAGGCTTCAGCGTGTAGATATATAGTGTTCCACTCTGTTGGTTTCTCTGAGTAGTTTCCTTGTATTGTATAACTAGACAGGTGTTTATAACTGTCTAGTATGTGATGTATAATCTGTGTAAATCTGATAATAGTTGTAAACTATGTAATATTTACGTTATTAATATAATTTATTCGTTCCGTTGTTTGAGATTCTGATGTTATTTCTTCTTTCTCTTCTTTCTTTTCTCTTTTCTATCCCTTTCTTTCTTCAAGATGATGCGATTTTATGTGGTAAGAAAGTCGAGTCGTCACATTTGGTATCAGAGCGCTAGGTTGAGCGAATACGTAGGCTCTGGAGTGGTGTCCATCTTGAGAGAGCGTATTTGTAATTTTAATATAT
The DNA here is from genome assembly GCA_030765085.1 of Allium cepa. Lineage (NCBI taxonomy): Eukaryota > Viridiplantae > Streptophyta > Magnoliopsida > Asparagales > Amaryllidaceae > Allium > Allium cepa. Next base: position 462,791,987 of record CM060931.1, on the reverse strand, counting down.
TTGCATATATTTATTTCTATCTATCTGTTGGGTTACCTGTTCAGGTTTTCCAATATAAGATAAAGATAGATTAGGTAGTGGTGTGTGTAACACGACTACCATTGGTTGGAGTTTGAATGTTTGAGGTTGGAAGTGTATCTGTCGAGACTGTAGACCTAATACCATCTCGAGTGAATTTTGTAGTGGTGTTAGGATTTCATCAATCTCTGACGGAAACCTGTTAAGGTTCGAAGTCTATTTTTGAAGTTGGATGGGTAAAGTTTGGATCTGTCGGTTGAGCAGAAGCGAGTGATGGTATCTTGATATCTCAGGAAGTAGTAGCCGCGGGATGAGATGCAGTGACTATGGATGTTTCCGAAGATATTTCTTTGGAACAAGTTTAAGGAAGTTAGTCTACATCGGTGTTGTGGCTGTGTTCAGCATGGTGTTTCTGTTTGGTTTGAAGTCCGATTTCTCAAAGAGTTTTGGATTAGGGAGTCTTTGGCATCTGTGTCAGCAGTGCAACTTGGAGTGTTCTGTATCTCGACAGGGAGTCTTCTGGCTGAGCAGTTTTTCTAAAGAGGAGTTTAGAAGCAGCAGAGTGGACCCGTTTCTTCGATGGATTGGCTAGATAAATGTAAGCTGTTCTGTTTGGTAAGGGAGAACAGTTTTCTTTGGATTTGGTCTGGATTGATTGCAAAAGTGACTTGCGATAGTTGAGTGTTCTCTTGAGTTATCAGAGTTTTTCCGGATGTCTTCAGGGAAGTCAGAGGTTTGTCCGCAGCCAAAGATTGAGTTTTCTTATCAACTAGGATACCAGGATTGGTACCGGTAGTTCAGTTTAGTAGAAGGATGGTTTCTAGAGATAGAGTTTGGTGTAGCAGCTCAAGGTTTTGGAGAAACTTCTGAGATTTTCTTTATGGATCTATTGAGCCATATTTCTGGGATGTGTTGTCTAGTTTGTGCTCGTATTCTTCATCAGCATTTTCATCTACTTCGGATTAGAGTTGTGCAGCGGAAGCAGTTTGGGTGTGCATCTGCTTTTCTTTTCCGGATAGGAGAAGTGAGTTCTGTCTTCTGTTGTTTGAGGAGTAGAGTTTGTGTTCCTGGATCTTGGTTGATCGTGAGAAGATCATTTTGTTGAGATGATTGGTTTTGTTTGTTTCTAGAGGCGTCAGCGAAGATTGAGCTGATCAGTAAGGTTGTAGGCAGCCCAGGATCGTCCGGAGACTTTTGAGGATAAGAGACGGAGGAATTTGGATTCTAGAGTCGAAGATTTGATTTTGAATAAGTTTTCTCCGATCAAAAAGGGAGCTATAAAATTGGGTAAGTCTGGGAAGTTAGCTCTGAAATGTTTTGGATCTTTTCTGTGTATAAGTGTTTGGTCTACAGGATTGAATTGCCAGTTTGGATAACTAGGATTCGATGATTTTCACGTATCTTTGAGTGAATATGTGTATGATCTATATCTGGTTTTGGAAGTAGTTCGGGAGTTTTGGTTGTTGAGTCAGACTCGTTTGTAGTCTGCTATCCTGTCTTGTGTTATAGATGTAGATGAGTAGGAGCTCTGTAGCTTAGTAGTTTCGATTGTTTGTATTATGTAGGGCGAATATCCCGATATACACACACACACACACACACACACACACACACTTAGGAAAACTCGAGGAAATTCTATCCAGAATTTTGTTCGGATAATTGGATTTGTTTGATTGAATGAATTGGTTGCTATAGTTGTTAGCATACGTTTGATATATGCCTGTGCTTAAAAATTAAAATCTTTAATGAGATTATTAAATTACCTATGTTTTAAATTTCAGGGACGAAATTCTTTTAAGGGGGAAGGATTGTAATATCCTGGAATTTTTGACAATATCAATTTAATAATCTGTATTAAAAATTAAATTGATAATGATAATTTTTTAATAAAATTCAAATTGATTTAATAATTTTCCTTTAATAAATATTTAATTGGTAGATTTTATCTTTTAAAACTAATAAATTGGTTTCTATTTATATTATAAATATATGGTTTATAGTGTAAATGGATTAGCTTTGTTTTAAATTTAATAAATAAAGCATATTTTCTAATTCTAATATTTTTAATACTTTGAAAAAAAAAATTATTTAATATGAAGCTTTTCAAAGTTATTAAACAAATAAATCTTGGTTTAAATTTAATAAATGAATCTTGATTTAAAATTCTAATATATATATTAATAATTTGGAAATTTTGATTTAATTTAATATTAAATTTTTCAAAGCTATTTAATAAATAAGTATATGATTTTAATTTGTTAAGGAAGATGTTTAAATGTTTAAAATGATTTTGGCTTAAGTTTTAAATTTAAATTAATTAACAAAAAGGTTTTTTTTTGTTTTCTTTTTAAAATATAGCTTAATAACATAAGTAATTTATTAATAAAGAAATAATTTCTTTTATAATTATTTTAATTTGATAATGAGTTATTTCTAACAATAATATTAATAATGTATTGTTTTACAATTGGATTCTTAATAAAAATAGCATTTGTTATTTCAAATTTAATTTCTATATATAACTTTATTTTTAAATATTAGATTTTAGAATTTGATTTGAATTTGAATATAAAATTCTGAAATCCAAAGTATAGATGTTTAATTGTTTTGGATTTTCAAATATATGCATAAGCTTTTATTTATAAGTATAATTGGTTTATTTCTTTTGAAATTATCTATACATATATATAAATACAAATCAACTAATTCATTTAAGCTAAATCTTGTATTAATGTTTCATCAAACATTTAAATTAAATACTAATTATTTTAAAAATAAACATGTGTTGATTTCTTAAGCCTCATATAACAAATGTTAAAAGATAACAATTCCAATTTGACAAATGTTAAAATTTTATACAAGTATCCTTATTTATTTTCATTTTCTTTATTTTACTAAATCACAAAATCCACTTATATAAATGCATTTGCCTCTCATTTTTTTTTCCTTTTTCTATCTTCATAGTTCTAAAGTTAAGAAAACAAATCTGAAACATACAAACCATTTTCAGGTTCAAGATCAAGCTAGAAATCAATTCCCTGCAAAATATTTTCAAAACAAATCTTAAAAAACCATAATCAGTTACAAACTCCTCATGTCAAAAATTTACACATCTTCAAATCAAACCTGCATTTTCAAAACAATACAAATTCCAGTAAACATCTTCAAACATTTATCTGAAATCATTTTCAAAAAGAAAAGGAAGTCTGCATTTTTATAAAATCTAGGATTTTGTCTCTACATGCAAATCTTTCCAGCAACTTAGTTACAAAATAAGCAAGTCAGCTTCAAAGTATTCAAGTGCAAGTTTTTAAAGAAGCATTTCAATTTTTAAAGAATTCAAAGTATAAAAAAAAGGCTGTTTTCAAAAATCTGTAGCATTTCAATTAAAAGAATTCAAAATCTTTTCAAATGGAGGCTCTGTCTTCTTCAAATTCAAGTGAGTAACTTTTAAAATTTAAAACATAATTAGGTTGCATGTTAGTATGGTTGAATATAAATAAGTATTGCATGTGTATTGGTAAAAATCTGATGTGAATGTTTATTTTGTGCATACTGTATATATATATGGTACTCTGGCTTTGTTCCCAGGCCCACATTCTCATTTAAAATCCCTTACTATTTACTTTAGTTATTGATAGGATCTGATTATTTAAATAATGGTGATTGATTTAACTTAGATTATTGTTTAAAATTTTAATCAAGTTAAATTAAACTTGATGGCCTTTGGAAGTATTAAAAGTATCGGTGCATGTTGATATAAATCAAAATTCATACTGTATAATTTATAAATTTAGTATTATAGATTGGAAACATCAACTAAAACATGATTTTTAAATCTAGAATCAAGATTTTTAGGAATAGGATAAAGGTGCAGTTTGGATATTGACTGAAATGGGAATATTTGATTTTTCTGGTGATCTATGTATCTGGAGGGGGTGGGTTTCTTCATGATGATAGAGGAGTGATAGGGTAGTAAGGCAAAAATACAAGAAGATGTTCAAGATCTTTGTGAAGGCGCAAGTGATTGATTTAAGTTTAGAATCCTAGTTTTTACTGTGATTTTAGAGTCGATCACTACGGCTTGTGTAGTTGATCGTGTGCAGCAAGTTTTTGGGGAATGATAGCTGGATAGCAGATAAAGTCATGGCTGGAGTTGCAGACCTTCAGATGGTCGAAGTGGCGAGCACGAAGTGTTGACAGGTTTGGTCGTGGAGGGCTCTGATGTTTCCAGGTTTGGGGTCGAGGTCTCGATTTTGATTTCGAGAATTGAAGTTCAATTTGTTGATTGCGGTGGGTTGCGGAGTTTTTCTTTGATGTGTTGCGATCATCGTTGATGATCATTGGTGGCCGGAGCCACCGTGCATATGCACGATGAAGAGATTTGTCTGGTGATGTTGGGTTGAGTTTTGATATAGAGGAAGTTGCTCGAGTAGATCTTTGTTGGACTCGAAGTAGTAGAGTAGTTTGCTCGGGTAGGTTGAGCATTGAATTCGGAGTAAAAAAAGATGTGCTTCGGGTAATTAATCATAACAGGTTTTATCAGAAACCTGTTGATCGGCCTTTAAATTTTAAAATAAAATTTAAAAGCTGAGTTTAAATTGAAATGTAAGTTTTAAATCTAGTTCTTCAATCTGAAGTTTAAGTTTAAAATCTCAGTTTTCAAATAAGGTAAAGATTTTAAATTTGAATTGATTTAACTACTTTAAAAAGGGTTAAGTAGTTTGTATTTTAAAAATGAAGTTTTAAATTGTAGATAGGTTTTTAAGTCTAAAGATTTATCTGGAATCAAATTTTTTAATATGCATTCCAATTTCGTAATAAAAAGAAGTTTTCAAATTTAAAATGTTTTAAACAATTTGAATATTAAAGTGTATTTTTAACTATGGTTTGAATTTAAACATAAATTTGGTTTTAAATTTCTTTTAAACTTTTTTATAAAATGAATATTCCTTTAACATGTGAATTAAAGATTTTTGAATTGTCTTTAAGCTTTGTTTAAGTCAATTTGTATTCATTTTTAAATCTTAAATTTAAAATGAAATTTGAAAGAAAAGTTTAAAGTAAATTGTTTTTAAATACTTTTGATAATGATAATTTGATCATTAATAAGAAATGTTTTTTATCTTTAAGTAAATGAAGATTAAATGATTTGAATTATTAAGTTAATTAAAATGAATAATTTATTTATTTAATTAATTATGTTTTGGATTAATTAAATAAGTAATTAAAGGTTTAAATTAATTAATTAAGGTTTAAGATTAATTAAATAATGAAAAATAAATTCGCAATTAAAGATCATTAATAAGATTATTGATTAATGATTAAATATTTATTAATTAAGCAATTAAGTTATAATCAAGATTAATTAATCAAGTAATTAAGAATTAATTAAGTTACAGTTAACACTTAATTAATTAAATAATTAGAGATTAATTAATGGATAATTAGAGATAAATTAATTTGTAATTAATAATGGTTAATCTAAGTTAATTACTTAATGGAAGAAATTAAAGAATGGTTAATGAAGGTCATTAACTAGAATTGTTTAATAATTAATTAATGTGGTTAATTTTTAATAATTAATTAGATTAATTAATTTAAAGATAATCAGTTGTGAATTGTTTGAGTGTAATTAATTAATGGAAGTAATTAAGGAATTAATTACTTAATGTAATTAATTGTGTTTAATGGGATTAGTTTGAATTAATTAATTAAGTTTAATTAATTTTAAACACTGAATGATTTGATGATAATTACTTAATGTAATTGATGGATTGAAATTACTTAGTGAAGTAATTGATCGGTAATTACAGGATGTAATTAATTGAAGATGTTTTAAGAATGGAAGTAATTTGGATTAAATTACTTTGTAATTAATCAAGGGATTAATTAAGAAATTAATTAAGGAGTAATTTATTTATTTTAATGAAGTAATTAAGGTTAGTTAATTACTGAATGTGATTAATCTGTAATGATTAATAATTATGGTTAATTACTTACGGAAATTAATTTAAATAAAGTAATTAATTAAAATATAATTAGGGACCATTAATTAATACAATTAATGATGTAATTAAGGATTAATTAATTAAGATTAATTAATCAATGATAAGTGATTAAAGGTAATTAATTAATGTAATTAATTAAGGATTAATGTAATTAATTACAATTAATTAATTAATTGAAGTAATTAAAGGTTAGTTACTTTTTTTGGTTAAGGATAATTAATTTGTGAAATTAATTAAAGGATAATTACGAATGTAATTAAAGGATAATTAATCAAGGGTGATTAATTAAGGTGATTAATTTGAATGCTTAATTTATTGACTTGTAATGGTTAGATAAGAAAGATTTATAATGATGGAGTAATTAATTTAATTTACTTTAAATTAATTAGAGATGGAGGTAATTAATTTAACTCATTTTAAATTAATTATATTGTGATTAAGTAAATCTTTGCTTATGTATGAATGGATGATATTGATTGCCTTGAATGGTTTGTGATCTCAGATATGAGATAAGTAATGCTGTGTGGTATGAATGCTTTGGTTGCATTGTGATGATAATATGGATTATCTATTTTAATGATCGTATGGATTATCTATTTTAATGATAATGTGGATCATTTGTTTATTATGATAATGTTGATTATCTATTGTGATTTGTGAATTATCTATCCATGTGTATATGGATAATTGAATTAAATTGTTTTAAACTTTAAAACAACTTGGCCTTAAAAGACACATTTTGGATTTCGATGAGACCGAGATCGGGTTTCCATATTTGGATATCCGAAAACCACATCGATCCAAATTAACGATAGGTCATGAATCTCAAGTGAAGATGAAGATTCAGAGTGCAAGGGTTATCGTCGTTAACTCTGAGGGTGATTCTAAAATGAGTGTAACGATATAATGCCTTCAGTTTCGTTCGAACCCGGAACGAACTTGTATGGAATGAATGCATTCAGAACATCGTCAGGTGGACGATGAGCATTCTAAGAGATGTGATCTCTAAAGGTAATCGTAACCTCAACCTCATCAACCGAGAATGGCTACAACAGGGGAGGTGTAGCAAGGCTAAGCGAGTCATGCCCAAGTAGGACGAGATTTTCGCATGTCTAGAGGTCCCTTTTATTTCGGCTGTGTGGACAGTTGTGAGCTCCAACTGTCGGGGTTGTCTTGTTCGAGACTGTCCCGTAAGGGATGGTTCTGGCTTTGTGTTGCATGGGATTAGGGGTAATCCTCGATATGTTGATCTAGGCCACGTACCATGACAGGTGGTACCCCGGTAGCCCTACCGTTATATGGAATCCAAAATCCAATAAGTGCCATCGGATTTGATTATATTACCCACTTTTGTTACTAGTAGCTGGAATTTAATAAATGTAACAATTTCGTCTATCTTCTATTTATATGAAAACCCTAGACCAATTATAATATCATCGAATTTCCTATCAAATGTTTTGGTTAGCGTAAGGTAAAAACTTTTTCATGTTTATGTGTGGGAAGTCTTACGTGATACCTTTCTTTTCAAAAGGTTTTTCAAAGTTAAGCAACCTTAACCTGTTACTCACACCAGACCCATGTCTGACCCGGAGTTTATCCTTTGTTTTCTTAAACTCTTGGGTACTCAAATTTTTACGAGTAGCCAAGGGATTCATGTTAGCTTTGACGAATTATGAAGGAGCAATGGAGAAGGAGCCTTCAGCATGTAGATATATAATGTTCCACTATGTTGGTTTCTCTGAGTAGTTTCCTTGTATTGCATTGAGTTGTATTACTAGACAGGTATTTATAACTGTCTAGTATGTGATGTATAATCTGTGTAACTCTAATAATGGTTGTAAAGTATGTAATATTTATGTTATTAATATAATTTATTCGTTCCGCTGTTGAGACCCTGATGTTGTTTCTTCTTTCTTTTCTTTCTTTTCTCTTTTATATCCCTTTCTTTCTTCAAGATGATGTGATTTTCTGTGGTTAGAAAGTCGGGTCGTCACAATTTATTTATTCTAAATGAGTGATAGAAGTCTTATGAGCATATTGTGGTCAGAATAGCACAACTTTATAAACATAAATAAAGAAGACAAAACAAATGCAAAAAGGAAAATGAAAGAGATAAACTAACAAACATGATCCATTTTCACCATGATCAGCAATCAAAAGTGAAAATCCAAAACGTTGGATGTGTAGTAGATCATAGTAATTAGAAAACATGTTGTGGTTCAGAAGAGAACGTTCAAGTTACTAGCACACACAAATGCGTGTGATTTGAACTGTTGGTGAAAACATACACAATATGCGTGCATGTGTGCATGTTAATATTCTATAGCACAATTTATACTGCAAAGAAAAATGTTTAAAAGTGATACTTAGTAGAAATTACCATTGATTCTTCATCATCTTTTCCAAATCTAAGAGCAAGATCAGATGGAACTTGTGTTTTAGGCTCCATTGTCATATGTTCACTGTACGAAAACCTATGATTCCGATAAAATACAATTTCAAAGTTAATGAGTAACACATGATAGGAAAATTGAAAGTCATTTCGGTATCTTAAAAATCTAAGAGCACATGAGTTTCGATGGATGTATGCTCTACAGGGGTCCATGCATTAGTAATCAATCCACCATTGTGCAGCCTATGCAGTCATTAATTTACATTATGTTCTCGCCACCGCTTGGCTCATGCAAAGTGAAGGGTCATTGATCAAAAGAAATGGGTTGGAATAATGGTTCAAAAGTGAGTGAATGATGCTAACATAATAAAAAACTAAACCTTATTTCTACTTTTACGTTATGCTATATATAACGCTTAAGAAAATCTAGAATCACCATTTTTTGGCAGTGAGTCTTTGTGTAGTAATGGGAAGGAACATAATGACTATAAATACTAATAATTTAGCTTTTGCACCATGAGCTAGAGTAAATTACCAAGTGTAATCATGCGTTACAGACTTATTTTATTCTTCATTTTTTAGTTCACATACTTCACTAGCATAAAGTACACAAATAGGTAGGGTAATAGTTTGTCCTATTTCTATATTTGACCCCATATTTTAAATCATTTTGCTTGGTGTAATATTCGCTACTGTAGTTTAAACATACGCGCCACTAATCCAACTTATTAAATATGAACATACAAATTCTAATTGATACTTAAACATACTCCCAAATTAAAAAAAAAACATGTACATAGTTAACTCGATAACAGATACAATCATCCAAAGAAGAATTGAAGTATGCCTATCATAAAAAAGGAATGTAAATTCGATGATTTCTCTAATAAATTTTGTTAATCAAAATGCTATAGTAAAAAGTGAAATACAAAAACAATGGTTGTTTTACCTGAATGGATTAAAAATGGAGTGATGACATCAACAATTTTTTTGCTCTAATATGTCAATACTCTAGGATTTTCTTTTTCTTTTTTCCACAGCCATTTACCCTACATAGGTTTATTCCATAGGCAGATCATTATATAACAGTTAGTAGTTATAACTACATAAATTAAAACACATATCTTAGTGGACATCTCAATTTACCTTAGTAGATATCTTAATTACCTAAAATAAATCACTTATCATGGTAGATATCATAAATATATTGATTGCAATTAAAACATAGTGACTTGCATAATAATAACAAAAAATAGTAATTAATATTGTATCTAAACGTCGAACAAATTACCTCAAATTGGGTTTCTAAAGACAATCGACATGGATTTCTTCAGGTGACTAATGCTCTTAGTTATCGAGTAAACGCGAAATTAGAGTCGTTTTCTTTTGTTTTCTAAGGATGGGTTCAAGGGGTCTTAGGGCTTGAGTGAATTGGATACTGCATGGGAAATTAAGTGGTAACCTATAGGTAGGGTTTAGGATTTGGGATTGCGTGTGAAATCAGGGAGGATTTGGGATTTTGTTGATTTCTCACTTTGCGTTAAGAGAAGATAAGACGGAAGAAAGGATGGGCAAATTATCTGCGTAATGAAATAAATCTCAAAATCAAGTGGGTTATTTTAAACAGCATTCATTTTTTCATTTTTTTTGTAAAACACTATTGTCAGCACCTATGGAAGAAATGCTGAAGATTAGTGCTGAGAAAAGCGCATTTTGTTGTAGTGATTAGTAGTGGATCCATCGAAGATAAAGACCATTACCAATCGAAAGGGACTAGAAATAACGATGGATTTGTGAAGTTTCTTAGGGTTGGCTAGCTGTTATCACAGGTTCATTAAGTACTTCTTGTATATAACAAAACCATTGACTAGGTTGATGAAGAAGAACAAGAAGATTGAGTGGACTGATAAATGTGAGGGGCTGTTTTAGGTTTTGAACAGGTCATTGACAAATTCTCCTTGCCTAAAGGAAATCATTATTTGGTTGTTTATATCGATGCTTATGGGATTGAACTAGGAGCATTATTAAAGCAAAGGAGAAAAGTGATAAGTTGTGCATCTTAGCAGTTATCCGCATAAAGCTTGCTTTTCCGCCCATGAATTAAAGTTGGCAATGGTGATTTTTGCGTTAATGATTTAGAGGAATTATCTCTTGGGAGAATGGTTTGAGTTATACACAGACCATATGCCTCCTAAGTATTAATTCTCTTAAATAGAGAGGAATATGAGGCAATAGAGGTGGTTAGAATTCTAGGGAACATATGATTTTGACGTAGAATATATATTAGGAAAAGGGAACAATGTTGTCGATGCTTTGAGTAGAAAGCAACAAAAGGGGTTGTTATCCATGGTTATGGAGTTAAAAACCATAATAACATTAATTTCTTTTACCGTTCACTATAGGTTGAATGCATAATAGATATAATTCAGGTGCATTAATAAGTTCAGAAGCACAACCAACACTTGTAGTTTGGGTTGCTATGAGACAAATAGAGGATCCATTGTTAACTGAAAGGATTATGCGACTAGAGATGGGTGCGGATGCATACGATTTGACAAGAATTGAAATTGACTCAAAAAGATAGCTTAGGGAGAAGGGAAGATCGTGCATCCCAAACGCGGGAGATTTTTTGAAGAAGTCTTGTAGCAAAGTCATCAATCAAATTTTACAATCCATCCGGAGGAACGAAGATGTATTATATGTACTAGTAAAGGCACTAGTATATCCTATATTATGATATTATTTTGTATTAGTAGTTGCGCTAATACATTTGGATCGATGATGTAATGACCCGTAAATTTTAATGGTTTAAATAACGTAAATAAGTGAATTTTTTGAAAAATTTAAAAATTGAATTAGGTAATAAAAATTTGATATTTGAAATACTTCTATTTAAACATAGCAAGTGGTAAACTTTCATTGGAAAATATGATTATTAGCTATGTTGTGTAATTTTCAATTTCAATTTAAAATCAGTTAATTTGATAAACATTAAATATTTTTGAAATCTGAACATTTGTTGATAATAGATTTGTAAATCAATTTTGAGTGAAATGCCATTTTCGTTTCGCCAAATTTGGACTGCTCTGGCTCTGTTTATCTTATTTTCGACGAATTTGCAGCAGTTTAGCAATGAATATTCGAGTTTTGATACATCGATCATATCACTCATATCTATGTACCATTATGTTCGCCTCGTCGTGCTGATCTCCGTAGTATAATCATTTGTGTATTTCAGTTCCCTGTACGCGGTGACGGCAAAATGATTTTTCATATTGGTTCTGTATTTAAATCTTTTGGATTCTGTGTCCTTTCAATTTCAATTGTCCCGAGAGAAACTAATAGCTGTTTTGCCATTAATATTCTTGAAATTTAGCTTTAGACTTTTTTTATTCTCCTAGTTGCAATATATTATTCTCCAGTTCGTACTTTCAGTCCCCACATCCTTTCTCTTAGTTATTTGCATTCAGGCTTCAGAAAATATATATAGTATATAATATAATATAATATCTTAGGTTCATATTCATAATTTCCTAAGAAAAACGTACCTCTTCTATTCTCACCAAACTCGGTTCGTATTCTTGCCAACTGAAAACCTTCAGCCATTTCTAATACGAAATTTAATATATACAAAGTTGAATATTATTCAAAACATGCTCAACTTCATTTTCTCATGCCCTTCGATTCGCTCACGCCCTCTGCCACAAAACCCGCGCATTCTCTTCATTCCTGCCACCCATCACCGAACGTAGCTCGCCTTGCCCATTGAAACCCATCACCTAGCAAACCTCCACCACCTTGCCACTTTGTTTGGCTGCCTCAGATTCCCTCTCCCATGGACCCTCTTCGGCCATGGTAGCCACCACTAGCCCTGAGTCGCCACCACAAGCAGCCACTCCGTCGTACTCGCCTAAGTAGTCACCATCACCCATGTCCCCGCATACACCACACCCTAATGCACGCAAGCACCATCTCTTCACCCTTCCCATGCAAAGCTCGCAACCACCACTTCCAATGCCCATCAGCAACCTTCAAACCGAGACAACCCTCCTCTCATCATTCCTCCACCATTGAGCTACAGCCGAAAATCCCTGTCCTCCACTTAGCCGTAACATGTGATCCTCCGACAGCCTCCTTTCACTTCATATCATTAGGCAAAAACATATGTATGTATGTATATGTGTGTGTGTGTGTGTCTATGATATGTGTTTACGCATAATTGAAAGCAGCAGCAGCATCCCTTTTTGGGAAAAAGAATATACCGTAAAGTAAATTTTATACATATATATAGATATGTTTAACAAATTATCCTGTATATGTTATAATTTTTTTGTTTACAGTTAGTTCATATATATAAGTGTATTATAAAATTTTGTTTACAGTATTTGTTATATTTTAAAAGGAGTATATATGTTTATAGTATATGTATGATTACAGCATATATTATACAAGAAAGTTATATAAAGAACTGTTATATATAATTACAATGGTGTATATGTTTACAGAGGTATATACATGTTCATAGCATGTATTATATAAGTGATTTCATACAAAACTTATATGTAATATGTTTTGTTTGGATTTTTGAATATATATATATATATATATATATTAAGTCTGTAATATATATTTATATATATATATATTATACTATACTGATTTTACATATATGTGGGTTTATAGTAATAATAATAATAAAGTAAGTTATATTGATTTTTCAATAAATATCGTTTTTTAATTATAATATATTAGTTATATAAGTATACATGAGTTTTGTTTTCAAAATTATATAGAGATCTTTTTATTTGTTTAAATTAAATTCTTGGTTTGAAAATATATATTGGGAATTTATTTTAAATTTATGTTTTTAAATAAATTAAGAGAAAATTTTATACATATATAACTTATATTTTGCTCGGTTTATATTAAGCTAATTTCGATTTGTTTTCCATCAATTCCAAACTTCAATGGTTGTTTTGATCGTCAAATTTGTGTTTATCGTACTTTGCTTTGGAATTCGTTGTCCGGATTTGTAGCTCAGTTCGTTAACAAATTTCTCTAGCCTCGAAAGGTGAGCAATCATCCACGATTAACATTCTTATATTTAATAAATTTAATTCACATGAAATGACGATTGAAATATGTTGTTAAATTTATTTTGTTAGAGATTTAATCGTTAAATATGGTGTGTTATTATTTTCTTTGTTCACCTATGCTACTTTACAGTCTTGACACCAATAACCTGTTATATATATATATATATATATTATCTTATCAATTATGATATATACCTGTTATTGATATATTCAATTTATCATATTGTTCTCACTCTACAAGTTCCCTATTAGTTTAGAAATCCTCATGGGTTGAAATGATACATACTCGAACGATACTTTAGAATAGGGAAAAATCATTATGGGTTGAAATGATAAACCCAAGCGATTTTTGTTGCTTTTTAATTTTAGGATTGCGGGTTGAAATGATATATACCCTTAAATATTTAATTTGTGGATTGAAATGCTAAAAATCCGTGTCATTAGACCATATGATAGAAAATTATATACAAACACCGTTGGTCTTTATTTTAGAAATGATTCCCAAAGTTTGAAAGGAAATATATGGGTTTTAATACATATTGTTCTTCAAAATATAATTATATATATATATATATATTATTTTTATATATGTATAAAATTTTGATTTTGAAATAATATGTTTCGGGAATTTTAATTTATAAGTTAGTTTTGAAAAAATATAAATTTTAAGATTTTACTTTTAATTTTACTATCCAAAATTATATAAAATTAGATTTAATACAAAATACAATTAATAATAAGATTTAATTTAATAAAATTTAATTTAATTGTTTGTAATATGTTTATGTATTTATTTAAATTTACATCAATGTTTTAAAAATAGCTTTTTTTATAACTTTAATAATAAAGGTTGGGAAGATAGATTAATGTTTGGCTTGGAATTTAAATTGGTTAATAATTGAATTTAAATGCGAATTGCTTTGAACCTATTGAATTTGAGATTTTAAAGATAGGATTTTATAACTTGATTTTGATAAAAGGTGACAAAATGAATATATTCAAATTTAAATAATTTAAAAATGGAAATTTAGTTTGATTTAAATATGTAATTGGAGATTTTGTTTAATTGTTATTAAAATGATTTAAGTGAATATTTTCCAATTTGAATAAAATTAAAGTTAAATTTCAAATATAAATGAAGTTTATATTGAAGATGTTTGAATATATAAGTTTGAAACTTATTAGACATGAAATGATAGTTCAAATCTAGATTTGAATCGATAAAAAATTGAAATGGTTTATTGAGAATTTGAATTGAATCTTTATCCTTTTAAATTGAAAGTGTTGAACAGGGATTGATTTAAATTGGATTTTTGGAATTTAAGTTGATTTGAATCGATTTATGGAATTGGATGAAATAATTCTAATTTGGAAACTATTTCAGTATAATCTCTTTAAAAAAATATAAATTATTTTTAATTTAGAAATTTTTTAATATATAAATTATTTTAATATATAAATTATTTTACATTGTGACTATTTTAATATATATATACTATTTCAATATCTAAACTGCTTAAGTTGGAATTATTAGGATTACGAAAGTGTTATGATTTCAAAATTGTTATGATTTCAAAAGTGTTATGATTTCGAAAGTGTTATAATTTTGAAATTGTTACGATTCTGGAAATGTGTATTATCTAAAGTGAATGATGATACCGAATTGATATGGCTTTGAAATGAATATGATATTTTGATATGAAGTATGAACTATTTGAAATGAAATGACCACGGTGTGAAATAAGCCTTTGGTTGTTAAAGAGACCAGGATCAGATATTGTCACACTTTCTGCCAATACCGAAAACCACTTTAACAACTGTGTATATGGTGGTGATTCTAAAACGAAGTAGGATGGTTGGCGATGATTCTATATGAGGTTTTAACGCAGCCTTGACTCCCATGAGTCAGCTTAATTTGGATAAAACATGAGCCACGTCGGGCCAAGTGAGGTCATTCCTCCTATCAAGCACATTTCTTCGATACCATTCTATTACTTTGTGATTTGATTGGGTGCACCTCTGATTTGGGAGTGTGTCTCGTGGTTGACGGTAGTAGCTGCTATGCGTTGCCACCAGTGTGGATCCACAAAACGATAGAATCCTACCCTGGGCATTGCCTTGCATGCCTTGTCACAAGCCATATCGTGCCTTCTACGAGTTTAGTTTGTGTCATACTTATGGACTGCTCCCTAATAGCCCACCTACAGGTGGAGTTTGCAGTACTGTATAGACTACGAGATAATATAAAATGTGTTAAGGGGATATGGGTAATGCCTTAATGCTATTTTAATACGTTACTTTACTAATAGACATATTATCATAGCGCATATTACTACATAGTAGATAGTTACACGGATCCTTAGAGGATGGAAATCCTAAACATCCTTTAATTTACTTGTATTTCGATTGACATTTCACTTGAGTTAAATTTATTGATATAAGAATGTTAATCTTGACTCGAGCGTTTAGTGTTTTGCTTTATGCTCGGGTCGGACTGAGTGCACAGAATTTGAGACTCATCTTTGGAGATTGGAGCTTTGTTTGAAGATATATCTATCCAGCTTTCAATTATTTCATTATATCTAGTAATTTATGTTTAGACTCGTCAATTGCTTATGTATTAGAGATTTATTTGTATTTGAGATTTTTTGTATTTTGTTTCAGACTCTGATGTTTTATAGTAGCTTCACGAACTATTATTTATCTGTTCCGCTGCATATTGTTGTAATACTCTGTGTTTGTGATTCTATGATTGATTTATTTACTGTATATGCTAAGTTTTGCCAAATATAAATTAAAAATCTGTTGTTTTGAGCAATTTAAGTCTGACATGTATGGATGATTGTCGATTTGAACAATTCAAGGTACCAGGTCGTTACAGTTGGTATCAAAGCTCTGGTGTAGGAAAAACTTAGTATATGGAGTAAAAATTATTATTGAATCACCTGTGTTCGAGCTTGAATTTCTCCTCTTTGATTCCGATTTCCTTTGAATTTTGGAACTTTCCCCTTCATTCTGAATATTCATTCTTGTCTTCTCCTGTTCGCGTTCTTTTGATACTAGTGCATCCAAAGCTCCAACCTCAACTGTCAACTTTATCCTTTGTGTGACCAATCCCATCGGCGGTCCCACCAACCTAAATATGATTTGTAAAGGGGTGAAACTCCTTTACAATAGGCATTGATTCACCAAAAATTTCTACGTCCTTGGTTTTGATGCTGTTATCTCTTGCTAAGCCCGAACCATTCTTTAGTAGACTACCCGAGTGATTCTCTTGTTATCCATTGTTGATTGCCTCAGATTTTGCAGGCAGTTTTATTTTCTCACTTGATTCTTAGCCTAGTGATCTTGACTCCACCCCAATAGTCAGGGATTATCCTATTGTTTTTTTGAAGCCACTTCTCATGTGACGCCCCACCTCTATACCCACGCTATCCAAGGACACTACAGTGTAATGCCGTCAACTAGCACGGAGAATAAGGCTGTTGAGGAACCACCATCCACGTAATGGCTTTGTGCGAGCATCGATATGCCAGATAAAATATAACTTGCATTCTTTTCAAGAGGAAATCCGACATGCCGATACAAACTCAAAGCTACTACACAGTGGCTAAAATATCTTCGGAAAGAAATATAGAAATAAACATAACACAAATCAGTCACAGATAATTCATATCACAAAGGAGGAAAAAGATATGAATATTACACATGAAAGTGTATATCAAAGTAGTGGTCAAACAAGATCCACAATATCACAAAAGAATAGTTACAAGTGCTAGACAAAAGAATATGTATACATCAATAAGTCTATAACTCAAATGTATACAACCAAAAACTACTAATCTAAGTAGTTAGCCAAAAGTCAGGATAATAATAAGCCCAGACGAGGAGTCAAGCAGAAGCACCTATAACATCTCAGCCTACACCGAGTATTATTTAATATGAAAATAATAAACGGATTAGTCTAGCTATAAATATCAGATGAAATGATATAGAATAAGAGATATGACAAAATCGTATAATAACCAAAATGCCATACTATGATAAGTATGTAATTGAAAATCAACTAGAGATTAATCAATATCACAAGAATTTTCTCAAAGATCAAAAAGAATGTCATACTCTTTATTTTTATTCACCAAACCATAAATATTGACAATTATATCAATGTTAATCACAAAAGTTAATGACACACAAATTCGCCAATGCACAAATATTGATAAAACTTATTAATGTAAATCGCGAAAATTGGTGAAACATAAATTCTAGAAATCATCAATGGAAATCCAGAAATCACAAAAAAAGGGGAGGCCTATCACAAAACGGGAGTATGAAAACTCACCAACACGTGTATCACAAAACGGAATGCTATTCCGTGGTTGCTAACCATTAATTTTGAGCCGAGGCTCCACTAAAACGGCCCGAAGACCATGAGCCGAAGCTCCACTAAAACGGCCTGAAGACCTTGGGTCGCTACCCCACTAAATTAAGCCGAAGCTCCACAGAAACGGGGTTTAGTCTCCCTCGCAGACAAAGAGACATCGTACATTGCTAGTCTAAATCACAAAAATGATCATCATCGATCATCAAGAAGTGTCAATTACACTAAGCTAGTAAGTATATGAGCTTAGCTTCATGTCCCATAACCACTAGCTTAACTTAAATATTTACGAACAAACTGTTAGTCCCCGCTCGAAAATTGTCACAAGGAATTCAATCGAACAAGTCCAAGAATTAAACGACGAAGTAAATGCAAGCGTTTCATAGCACTTGTTTTACTAAGCCGTTTAATT
Organism: Allium cepa; assembly: GCA_030765085.1. Lineage (NCBI taxonomy): Eukaryota > Viridiplantae > Streptophyta > Magnoliopsida > Asparagales > Amaryllidaceae > Allium > Allium cepa. The sequence continues at coordinate 462,773,677 of CM060931.1, read as the reverse complement.
AGATTTCTCATACGAGTGAGGTAAAGGTTTGTATATGCTAGTAGATTGGAAAAACGGTTTAAGAAATGGGCTTTGTAATAAAATAGTGTTGAAATCGTTTTAATGGAAGAGTTTTGATATCTACTACTAGTATTGAAACCTTTATATTTTTAAAAGTGACAAATCACAGAAATGATTGTAGAAACAATCAATCACTAAAATTCACATACGAAGACGTGAATTAATTCCAAAGAAATCGATATCAAATCCATCAAAATGGATATCTCCAAAAATCCCAAAATTAAGGTCATCAAAGTCGAATAGTACTTTAGGAATCAAAACGAATCGATAAAAAATGGAATCATAAACAAAATAGGCATAATAGGCAATTAGGAGCAGGTTAGTCGATTGGTCCTCTGCAGTCAGTCGACTGAACCATATCCCAAGAGTTTTCCAACTCTACAGTCAGTCGACTGACTGCAGGGGGCCTGTCGACTGGCTGTAGCTGGAACTGACTGACTGCAGGGGGCCAGTCGACTGGCTGTGGCTGGAAAGGTTTTCCAGCCAATCAAATGGAGGAGAAAACTCACCTCATTTGCAACCGGTCGAGCAATGGACATAAGGGCTTTTGCCAATCGATAACCCAACACCATTGACTCTCTAATTCACCGACAAAAACAATTCAAACATCCATAAAAGGATTTTCATAGATTTTGCTTTCAAAACACCAAAATTTGGAATATATACCAAATCAATCCAAACCAAAATCCAATGCACATGAATAAGAGTTAGGAATTCATACCTAAAAATCAAAGATAGTTATAGATATAGATGTGAGATAAAAATCTCACCTTTTCACAAAAATAAGGAAGGAGAAGCTTGAAAACAAAGGATGAATCAACCACACTTCAACACAACTCAAATGAGCTTGAATCTAAGCTCAAAAGAAGAATATTCCCAAAGTTAGGTTTAGGAATTTCTGAAATTGAAAGGAGAATGAGTTGGAGAAGAAGAAGATGATGCTTACCAATAGCTTCTCTTTCGATTTGGAGCTATAACCTGATTTGCAAATGAAAACTAGGGCTTGGCGTTTTAATTTCCCGTTCCTCTCTCCATTGTTGCTAAAGCTTGAGTATTAGGAAATAGAAATGAAGTAATGAAGAGAAGAGGGGTGAAGCTTGGGTCTAATGGGCTGAAACAAAACAAAATCCCTAAGTGAAAAAGTAGCAAAATTCCACTAACTCTAAACATATCAAAGTTTACACTCAAAAAGATTGCAAACGTCATTTTGAACTCAATGGGGGTGGTGTCGAGTCCTAATTTGACTTTTTGCAAAAAGTAACTTTTCGTACTAAAATCCGACTAACGATGAAATATTTAAATAAAATATTTAAATACTCGATCGTAAAATATGCGGGTTGTTACAGACTCCCCTCCTTAAAGAAATTGCATCCTCGCAATCTTAAGAAATAAATGAATCAAAAAGTAACAACCATAAAATCATATCAACACAAAAGAGGAAATTTGGAATAAGATGTTCACCTCAAAGAGCACGAGAAAGTAAGTCCGGATGTGTTCGCTCGATGAATTCTCTAGATTCCCAAGAATAATCCTTAGGATTTGAGGACCATTGAACTTTCAAAAGAGGAACATCTTTATTTCGAAGGCATTTGACCTCTGAAGCAATAATACAAATAGGATGTTGCTCGTAAGTTAAATTAGGCGAAACTTTAATTTCTTCCACAACAGCGGGCTCAAGAATAGAATCGGAATCTCGAAAGCATTTCCGTAATTGAGAAACATGAAACACGTCATGAACAGCAGAAAATTGAGTCGGTAATAAGAGGCGATAAGCCACGGAACCAAGACATTCGGGATAGGAAATGGACCAATATATCGAGGTGCTAAACTTTCTCGATCGACTGAAACGCACAACACCCTTCATAGGTGAAATACGAATAAACAAAAAATCTCCTTCAGAAAATTCTAATTTCCTTCTTGGGTTATCAGTATAGGATTTTTGTCTGCTTTGGGCCTCTTTCATCCTATGACGAATAAGATCAATCTTTTCTGTGGAATCACGAATAAAGTCTAGACCTAAAACCATTTTCTCATCGGCCTCAAGCCAACATGAAGGAGAACGACAAGGCCTTCAATAGAGAGCCTCGAAAGGTGCTATACCCATACTAGATTGGAAGCTATTATTATAGGAAAACCCTGCAAGAGAAATATGATCTTCCCAACTTCCACCAAAATCAAGAACACATGAACGAAGAAGATCTTCAAGAGTTTGATTCACACGCTCGGTTTGTCCATCGGACTGAGGATGATAAACGGTGCTAAAATTACGCTTCGTTCCCAAAGCTTTTTGAAGACTCTTTCAAAATCCACTAGTAAACAATGGATCACGATCACTAACAATAGAAGTAGGAACTCCACGTAATTTAACAATCTCTTTGCTAAAGTGTTTGGCCAAAAGAGGAACAGTTCGGTTAGACCGAACGGGAATAAAATGGGCGGATTTAGTAAGTCTATCAACTATTACCCATAAGCTATCATGACCCAAATGAGAACGGGGAAGGCCATCAACAAAATCCATGGAAATTTGATCCCACTTCCAAATTGGAATTTCTAAAGGTTGCAATAATCCACCGGGCCTTTGATGCTTGGCCTTGACAAGTTGGCAAGTCATGCAACACTTAACAAAGTTAGCAATATCAGATTTCATTCCCTCCTAATAATAAAGTCGCTTCATATCCGCGTACATTTTACCACTACCGGGATGAATGGTAAATTTAGAACGATGAGAATCTTCTAAAATGTCTTTACGAAGATCACTAATATTTGGCACGATAAGTCTACCAAATTTTCAAATACCGCCACGAGAATCAATATCAATGTCACGACCTGACTTTCTACTCCCAGAAAATCGCATCATGAATTAAAAAAGAAAGGGATAGAAGAAGAAAAGAAAGAAGAGAAAGAAGAAACAACACAAGAATCTGAATAGCGGAACGAAAGAAATTATATTAATAACATAAGTATTTACATAATATACAATACCAATCAGGCATACACAGCATACACATCACATATACTAGACAGTTATAAGCACATGTCTAGTATTTACAACTCAATACAACAACACAGAGAACACACAGCGGAATACTAATATCTAACGCAGAAGCCTCCTGCTCCATTTGCTCCTCCACAATTCGTCAAAGCTAACCTGAATCCTAACTGAATTCCCTTGACTACTCATAAAAATTTGAGTACCCAAGAGTTTATGAAAAACAAAAATAAACTTCGGGTCAGACATGGGTCTGGTGTGAGTAACAGGTTAAAGTTGCTTAACTTTTAAAAACCTTTTGGAAAGAAAGGTATCACGTAAGACTTCCCACACATAAACATGGAAAAGTTTTTACCTTACGCTAACCAAAACATTTGATAGGAAATCCGATATTATTATAATAGGGTCTAGGGTTTTCAAATAAATAAGAAATAGCCGAAATTGTTACATTATTAAATTCCATCTACTAGCCACAAAAGTGGGTAATACAATCAAAACCGTTGTCACTTATTTGATTTTGGATTCCATACAATGGCAGGGCTACCGGGGTACCGCCCGTCACAGTACGTGGCCTAGATCACCGTGCCGAGGAGTACTCCCACTCCCCTGCAACACAAGGCCGGACCCATTCCTTACTGAACAGTTCCGAACAAGACAACCCCGACGGTTGGAGCTCTCAACCGTCCACACAGCCGAAATAAAGGGACCTCTAGACAGGGATAAATCTCGCTCTCCAGTAGGTGCGACCCACGAAGCCTTGCTGCACCTCCCCTATTTTAGCCATTCCCGGTTGATGAGGCTTGAGGTTACGATTACCTTTATAGGACATATCACTTAGAATGCTCATCGTCCGCCTGACGATGTTCTGAAAGCATTCAATCCATACAAGTTCGTTTCGGGTTCGAACGAAACCGAAGGCATTATCTCGTTGCACTCATATTGGAATCACCCTCAGAGTCAAAGACAATAACCCTTGCACTCTAAACACCCATATCGAAACTATAAGTACTATCCGTCAAACTCATTACGGAATCACCCACAGAGTTATATTGACGTATAGCCCTTACACCTCGAGTCTTCACTCGCTCTACATGGATTCACGACCAAACGTTATTTGGAATCGATGTGGTTTTCGGATATCCAAATATGGAAACCCGATCCCGGTCTCACTGAAATTCAAAGCGTGTCTTTTAAGGCCAAGTTGTTTTAAAGGTTTAAAACAATTCAATATAGTATCTATATACACAGATAGATAACTCACGAATCAATAATTGATAATCTACCATTATCACATAACAGGTAATTCACATTATCAATATCATAATAGATAATCCATATGTCAACATCCCAATTGATAATCTAAGTTATCATCACAATATAACCAAGCATCCATACCATACAATACCATTTATCTCATTGCTGAGATCACAAAGCATCCAAGACAATCAATGACATCCATTCATACATAAGCAATGATTTACTCATACCAATATAATTAATTTAAAATGAATTAAATTAACTATCTCTAATTAATTTAAAGTGAATTAAATTAATTACTTTATCTATAATTAATTTAAAATAAATTAAATTAATTACCTCATCAATATAAATCTTGCTTATCAATCATTTATTAATTATTCATTATTAATTACCTTAATTAATCACCTTTGATTAATTACCCTTAATTACATTCATGTAATTACCCTTAATTAATTCCATAAATTAATTATTCTCAAACAAAACATTAATTAACCTTTAATTACTTCAATTAATTACTTAATCATAATTAATTACATTTATCCTTAATGAATTACATTAATTAATTAACTTTAATTATTTATCATTGATTAATTAATCTTAATTAATCAACTTTAATTACATCATTAATTAAAATAATTAATGATTCCCTTTTATTAATTACCTTAAGTAATATTTAACTTAATTACCACATTAAAAAAAATTAATTATCCTTAATTAATCTCTTAATTAATCCCTTGATTAATTAATAAGTAATTTAAACCAAATTACTTTACACTTAAACATCTCCACTTAATTAAAACCATGTAATTATTAATTAATTACTTAACTAAGTAATTTCTAAGTCATTAATTACATAAAGTAATTATTTGTAAAACCCAAATGTTTAAAATTAATTAAACTTAATTAATTAAATTAAACAATCCCATTAACTAAATTAATTACATTTAGTAATTAATTTCTTAATTACTTTATTAAGTAATTATACTCAAACCATTTACAATTGATTATTATTAAATTAATTAATCTAATTAATTATAAAAATTAATCACATTAATTAATTATTTAAATAATCCTGGTTAATGACCATCATTAACCCTTCTCTAATTATTTCACAAAGTAATTAACTTAAATTAATTAAAAATTTAATCATCTTTAATTATCTATAATTTAAAGTCTAATTATTTAAATAAATTAACCTTGATTAAAAAATTAATTACTTAATTAATAATTTATTAACCATTAATTAATAATCTAATTAATGATCTAAATTTCAAATTGATTAACCCTAAATCAATATACATTAAACTCTAAATAATTAATTAAATAAATAAATTAATTATTTCTTAATTACCCTTTTAATAAATTAATTTCAAACATAAATTCTTCACTTAATAAAATATTCTAAATTATGTTTAAAACAAATTTTATTTTAAACAGTACTTTTGAAACTGTTTCCCAATTTCATTTTAAATACAAGTTTTCAAATGAAAATAATTTAAACTTATCAAAGTTTAAACAATTTCTAACTTTAGCATCTCAATAACTTAATTTATATTTAGTTTAAATCTTGGAACTTCAAACTTTCTTTTAATTTTCAAAAACTGAAATACATATTCCACTTTGATTCCAGTTTTAAGCTTAAGATTCAAATTAGCTTTGAATCCAGATTTTAATTTTAATTTTAAACTCTGTTTAAACCTTAAACTTCAGATTTTTAAAACATTTTATAAAACACTTCAACAATTTCAAAGTTGTTAAAAACCTTCTATTTTTATAAAACTTATATATTTTTAAATCTGTATTTCAAACTCATTTTGAACTAAGATTTTAAACTTGTTTTAAAACTTTGTTTAAAACTTGTTCTACACTTTTTAAATTCAGTTTAAATTTTAAAAACTTAAATACTTTCAGGTTTGTAAACAGTTTTGACAAAACAGGTTTAGGTTTATTAAAACCTGTAAGAAAAAATTCTTTTAAACTTCATTTTATTTAAACTGAAATTTGAAATTAGCTTGAATTCAAATAAATTCAAAATTGAATCCAAATATGATTTAAATTCTCTTAACATTTAAAAAGATTCAGGGTTTACAAAATTTAAACCCTGATGTTACAGGTTATTAAAACCTGTAAAAAAAATAGAATACCCAAATCCACCACAAAACTGCTTCGAGACAAATGCACCCCTACTCCGAGTCAACTACCAACCTTCTTCGAGCAACTCACCAGAACCCCCCCGTTTCCACCAGCTACCCAACATCACCAGATATATCTCATCACCGTGCATATGCACGGTGATTACGGCCACCGTAGACCATCAGAGGTGATCCTCCTACATCCAAAAACACCCCAACTTTCAGATGCAATCATTATATCGTATAATCATTCCTGAAAATTGAATCCAACGCGAAATTCCCCAACCTGGAAACAACAACTAAGCCACTCTTCAAACTTGTCAACGGCCAGTTCTCATCTCACCGACACCTGACGATCAACCCCCTCCGGCCTCAACTTCATCCACGACCAAGCCACCAATTCCCAAAGTCTTACTACACTCGATCAACTACATTGGCTGCAGTGATCAATTCTTATTTCACTGTAAAACTAGGGTTTAATTCATAAAAATTCAACTGCATCCACTCTAGCTAATTTTTAACCCATTCAAGATTTTTTTCAACATCTCCTATCCCTACACAATCAACCAGAATTAACTCAAGATTTCCTAATTCCAAAATTATCAGATTTTGGTAAAAATCTATTAACAGTGAAAACCCCCACTGTAACTTCATTTATCATTTAAAAATCCTAATTCTTGGTCTAAAAATCAGGTGATAGTTAATGCTTTATATTTGTGAAACTGCATTACAAGTTTATCCTATTTTAATTTTAGTTAAAATTATCATATACTGTTGTTCTTGTGTTTTCCAGTGACAAACACCTATTATATTTTTATTTTACTTCCTTAAAATTAAATATTGACTTGAGAGAATCAAACAATATTTCTTCATAAATTTCCTTACATCAGGAATTAAAATAAAAAGGTAAAGATTTGTCATAGTTTCTTGAACAATAGAGGCAACAGAAAATTATTGCATGCAAACAAATACATGTCACAGCCACTTTATCATCACACAGGAATGTTTATCTATGTTAAACATTTTAGCATGCAACTTTTTTTTTAAAATTTAAAAAGTTAGAAGTTACTCACCTTTTTATTGAATGCAGACCCCTGATATTCTTTATGAATTTGTAGAAAATAGGATATGCAGGCTTGACCTCTGTTTTGAATTTTCCAGAAAACAAACATGTGCAGTCTCAATTTGATTTTGAGGAAGTGAATATGCAGATTGATGTTTTGAATTTTGGAATATGCAGATTTTAGGATTTGAATTTGAGGTATGCTGATGTTTGAATATGAGTACATGATTTCTTTGGTTAAGGAAAATAAAAATGAAATATGAATGTATGAAGATGCAACTTAACTAAATGTATTTTCATATTTTAACTAAAAGAAAAGAAAAGGAAAAACTAAATCTTACACTTGTCAATTATTTTTAACACTTGTCAAAAGAATGCATATGTATTTAACACTTGTTTTCTCCTTAAAAATGATTTGTACTAATTACAAATGTATGTTATATTAGCTTAATTTAAATTGTTAGTTTATATTTAAGTTGTTAGTTTATTTTAAAATATGTGTATGAATTTACAAGAGAAATAAGAACAATTCATGTTTATAAATAAACATTTACATAAAATAATTAAGCAGTTCAAAATTTATACTTTTGAATTTAAATTCAAACTAAATTCCAAATCAAATATCCTCAAATCAAGTTACAAATAAAAATTCAATTTGAAATAAAAATTACAAATCTTATTCAAAATTTATTTATAAAGACAATACATATCAATATTGTTTTTATAAATCTCTTATTATTAAATTAAAATCATTTTACAAGAAATTATATTTTTATTAAATGAAATATCTATTTTATTAAGCCGTGAAACTATTTTGTTGAATTTATTCTAAATTTAAACTCAATCTAATTTAATTTAAAACATTCAATATTTTTCTTTTCAATTTTAAAATCAAATTTTTATTTATGAATTAGTTTTGAAATCTCAATACTAATTAAAATCAAAATTCCAATTTTATTAAAATGTGTATATATTAAATTTTTTAAAACATGATTCATTTATTAAATTTAAACCAAGATTGTTTATTCAACTTTGAAAATCTTAAATATTAAATAAAACAAATTTTCCAAAATTACTACAAATAATAAAACTAGAAAATTGCTTTACTTTAAAATTAAAACAAATGCTAATCTATTTTAAATATAAACCATATATTTGTATTGTAAATAGAAATCAATTTATTATTTAAAAGATAAAATAACCAATTTAAATATTTACTGAAGAAGATTATTAAATTTATCTGAATAATTATTTACAAAATATCAATATCAATTTAATTTTAATTACAGATTATTAAATTGATATTGTTAAAAATTCCGGGATGTTACAATCAAAGTCTTTCAAACCTTCAATATCAATTTTATCCCTAAAATTTTGGCCAAGAAGAGCCAATTCGGGATCTAGCTTTTGGGCTTCAAGAATGCGGTCTAAAAGAGAAGGATGAGCCACAAGGCTACATAAAACAAGAGATGAGCATAAATCGGAAACACAACCTCGAATCTCACAAGTGGATAAAACCCCGAGATCATTCCATTCAGATATCATCATAGAAACAACCGCTTGTTGCTTGCGACTAAGTGCATCGGCAACACGATTTCCCTTTCCGGGAGTATAATGAATATCAAGATCATAAGATGCAAGGAATTCGAGCCAATGTCGTTGACGCAATTAAGTTCCTTTTGAGAAAATAGATACTTCAAAGATTTATGATCGGTGTAAAGAATAAATTTTTCTCCCAAAAGATAATGACGCCAAATTCGAAGGGCGAAAATAATAGCCGCGAGCTCTAAATCATGAATGGCATATCTAGCCTCGGCTGGCTTCAATTGCCTAGAAGCATAAGCAATAATACGGTCTCTTTGCATAAGAACGGCACCCAAACCAACGCGACTAGCATCGATATAAACAATAAAATCTTGATTCCCTTCGAGAATAATAAGAATAGTAGCATCAGAAAGAAGCTCTTTTAATTTCCGAAAAGAAGCTTCATATTTGTCCGACCAAATGTATTTAACTCCCTTCTTTGTCAAACTAGTAAGAGGCATGGAAATTTTGGAAAAGTCTTTTATGAAACGGCGGTAATGATCTGCCAATCCAAGAAAACTACGGATCTCCGTCACACTCTCCGGTCTCTTCCAATTTTGAATCGCTTCAATCTTTGAAGGATCCATGGAAATTCCAGACTCGTAAATAATATGACCAAGAAACTTCACACGAGATTGGCAAAAGTGGCATTTAGAAAATTTTGCTTTCAATTGATTGCTCCTAAGAGTTTCCAACACAATCTGAAGATGCTTATCATGCTCCTCCTCGATTTTAAAATACACAAGAATATAATCAATAAAGATGAGAACAAATCGATCGAGGAAGTCTTTGAAAACTCTATTCATAAGGTCAATGAAATAAACCGGAGCATTCGTTAAACCAAATGGCATAACAAGCCATTCACAAGATCCATAACGAGTACAGAACGATGTCAAAGGAATGCTATCCTCTGCAATACGAAGCTGATGAAAACCTGTTGCTAAGTCCAATTGTGAAAAGACTCTAACACCACAAAGTTGATCGAATAGATCATCAATCCGAGGTAAAGGATATTTATTCTTGATAGTAAGATCATTAAGCTTGCGGTAATCAACGCGAAGCCTAAGTGTACCATCGGATTTCTTCACAAAAATATCCGAAGCTCCCCAATGAGAGGAACTAGAGCGAATAAATTGCTTCGTCTCCAATTCGGATAATTTTTTGTGCATCTCCTCACTTTCTTTATTGGACAAACGATAAGGAGGACGAGTGATAGGTTGAGCTCCAGGAATGAGATTAATTCTGAACTCAATTGCTCTCTTAGGTGGCAATCCTAAAACGGGCTCAAATGTGTCAGAAAATTCACGAACAACGTGAATTAGAGAAATGACATCTGCCTCATCATCATTATCATCATCATGAGGATTTAAAGAATACAAAGATGATGCCAGGCTGGAATCCGATGTAATATGGTTTTCGCAAAGCTCATTGTAATAAGGTTTTCGCAACGGGCATGTGCCCGTTGTAATAGGCCTCGTTGTAATAGATCCATCATATTTTACAACGGGCAAAGCCCGTTGTAAAACCGTTGCAGTATACCTTTTTACAACAGGTTACGGCCGTTTTAATAGACTATAATACAACGGCCATAACCCGTTGCAATAGACTACCATACTAGTTGCATAGCCTGTTTCACGACACGCATTGAACGTTGTAAAAAGCGTATTTAACAATGTGTGTTGACCGTTGTGAAAATATTATATAACAATGCACATTGCCCGTTGCAAAATAAATGCAGATTTAAAAAAATATTATAGTAGTATCCATGCAATACATCCGTACTAATACAAAATATTGTTGTAAAATAATTAAAATCACATACGAAAAAGATTAAAAGCTAGAATCATAGAATTCTAACACTCCAAAAGGTTAGATAAGTTTACATGCCAAATACATAAAGCATTAACACTTTTCCCTCAATGTCAACTACATACGAGTTTTATAGCAAGATCAACATCATACAAAGATATTTACATCAATGGAAAATGCCAAACCTGAAAGGTAATATAAATAACTAAACAAGGATGTCAAGGAACCATATGCATAGTCCTAGTCCATAGCAGAGAAAGAGCAACAAAAGGCAACATCTGTTCAAAACACACCAGTCACCAGCCGCCAAAAGCCTATGGGGAAAATTTTCACAGAATATTGAATCCCAATCATAACGTTGTCCCTTCATATGTTTATTGTTTGTGTGAATGTTCCTAATTTTTTAGGCCTTATAGTCGCAACTTTTGAGTGTAATATTGATATCGGTACCTTTGTGTTTACCTGATATGTACATGCTCTATTATCCATACACACACTTTCATGCGATAGGTGTCTACTCCCTTCCTGAAGTGAAAACTCAGGACGTTTACTTTGTTTATCAGTATATCACAACTTAATGAGGCCAAAAATAATTAAAAGAACTTCATGTGAACTGTTTCAGTTTCTGGCTATTAATCAATCCATGCATGTAATTACTTAATATTAAATGCATTACAGAAGCAAATATTTATATCCAAAAATATCAACATATCATTAAATATACTGAAATCAAAAAGAGGTACATTAACATGCCGATGCGATTGATATCTGCACCTGTTATCCACTTCTTAACCTTTAAAAGTGCTATATATGAGAAGCAGACAGCACCTTCTCAACTGGGTATTTTAGCAAAACTAATGTAACAAATGGTCCAATACTCATATCGTATCAACTGAATATAGTTATTTTACCAAACCAGCAAGTGCCCCGCATGTGAGGTGGTTAGAATGAAAAAGATTACTCTTATCAACATCATATTATAATTCTTTTAGAATATAGTAAAATAAAATTAAAAGGTAATAATAACAGACTGCTGATAATAGAGAAATAAAACTAAAAATTATAAGTGCCTATGAAAAGGTTAATAATAGCAGTGTGAGGTTTAGACCCATTACTAAATTAAAGAATTATTAACTAGCGGTTATAAATGCATTAAATGGGTAACAAATGAAATAGTTAAAGGGATAGTTAATACCAATGTCAATAACTGAGATCTAACAGGGATCCAAGCCTTTCCAGAGCTCCAACATTGGGAATGAATCGAACCACTTTGATCACCTAAAAATCCAAGAATCTTTCTTGTTATGAAGAAATACCATTAATTTAAATTAGTTTAATTATTATAGTAGACACACACTCACAAGTGTGTGTGTGTGTGTGCAAATATTTATGTATATGTGTGTGTGTGTGTCTCACATTATGATGTACCGTCCATGCCATGTGAAATATGCAAGTTTATAATATAGTAGACATAATTTATAACATAGCAAAGAAGATGGTTTTAAATTGCCTGGTAAAATGAGAAAGACTTGAAATAGAAAATATCTTATGATCAAAAGATTTAATACAAAGAAAATATTAACTTTTGCAAATACCTTATGAGTATGAAGACCATTAATTAATCTTAGGGGCTCGGATAAAGAAGGTAATGCTACCGTTGTGTGCAAGTCATCGCACATAGAGCATTCAAATTCTGAACGAAACTTAGTAATACAGTCCAGAGTTTCCTTAGGAGGAGAATCCTTGAAACTTTTTTTGCCATTTTGCCTCAACATTTCTTCACCGTCATGTGTTATATATGACAACAGGTCATTTTCATTCATTGCTTGGATACATTTCACATTTCCTCGGCATGAAGCCTATGCGTAGGAACTTACCCACATGCACACACTAACACATTAATATATATTATGTATATGCGCATAAACTTCCCTGACCTGAAACATTTGTGCATGAACTTACCCACATGCACATAAACTCTATACCCAATTCGGCAGAGCATAACACTTCTTTGCCATGATACACGCTCACACAACGGGGGAGATATTTAAGCATGTAGTGGAGCTCGGTTGAGTTCTAACATTTCAACTAATTTAATATTGCAAACAACTTCACTTTGATTATTTATCACTATAATTTATATTTTTGCATTTATATTTTAAGTATACTGGAATCCTAAGAGTAATTGTATGTTCTTCATACATATATAGCAGAGATTAAAATCTAATTATACTATTATGGTTTGCTATCTCCTACTTAGTGGACATTTTATACATTATATTCCTATACTTGGTAACAGACTCAATTTACTATTTTAAACTTAGCTAAATACAAGTATATGATTGTATACTTTCTTCACCTTATTATATGTTATATTATTTTATATTATTATTATTATTATTATAATTATGTTAAATATATATTTTATTAATTTTTTTATTCTTCTTGGTGGGCTACTTGGCCACTAGTGTTGCAAGTGGGCCAACAACCCACTTGCCTATTCTCATGTCCACCTTCATGCACAGGTGGACAAATATGAATTGTAATTCATATATCCACATGTGCATGCAGGTGGACATATGATCTACATTTCATATGTCTCAGGACATAAGAATATAAATTCATTTGTGCTGCTACTTTTAAGTAGCAACTTGGATACGCACACAGGTGGAAGGAAGTACATGAATTGAGTGTTGCTTGATGGTGAAACTACACGGCATAAATGAACTTCATAAGGCAACACACAGGTGGAAGGAAGTACATGAACTGAGTTTTGCTTAATGGTGAAACTACACGGCATAAATGAACTTCATAAGGCAGGACTCGCAAGAACAGCGGTGAAACAGGGATGTGTTTCAGAAATTCCCAAGGACACATGTACAAGTATGACCAGTCAAGACTTTATACACACCGAGATAGCTTACACATAATTTCACAACCAGGAGTAGTAGGGGTACATACCGGGTTCCGTCAAAATATATTATCATGACATCACTACCACCCCTGAGTTCCATCAAAATAGATTCCAGACTGGAAGATTCAATCCAAACTTGCAAGATGACTTGCATAGTTACAAGGTCCAAGCCTTAATATAGTACAAACAAAACCATTTCATGTGCATAAAAATGCCATGCAGATATTGATTCCAACTATCAAAATAATTACTGGGAAGAGACCACTTCATTACCACAATGCTAAACAACATTGCATGTGCACGAAAATCCATGTTTTTGTTATTATACCGTTGCTTTAATGCTTATCTATTTGCATGATTCTAAATTAATTAGGAAGTCTTTTTTGTTTCACATTAACAAGGAAGTGTGCATGGATGTCGTTGACAAGCATGCCAATATCAAGCCTGTAATCACATCCACTAGTATTTTTCATGCACTTTAGTCATGTTAAAGATTTAAATATGTTTGACCGACGCATTCATAATCTTCATATGTCTAGAAATATTTACAGTGCATTACAAACTAACTAGCTAGTGATTTTAGTATGTTGTAAATGTTACCTTAAATGATGATGGAACCTAAATTAATGTTCTAAAAGAGGGGAATTATACATTACTGATCTGTTTGTATCAATAACATCATATACCTTCTTAATATATATACAACACCACCCCCTTTCATACTCAAAATAAAACTATAATTTAAGCTAAAAGCGTACAAAATATATAAAGGGGTCAGAATATATATAACAATATTTTGTATAGGTAGAAAGTGCAACTTTTCAACATGCGTCAAAGAGGGTTGTGCTTGTATAATCGTACTGCTATATCAAATCAAATATGTAGGGAATATTACTTTAAATTTGTTTGAAGGTATTTATTATGTCAATGAATAATATTTAATGGACATTACCGGTTAATCTCACTCCTTCTGGTGCAAATACTAGCCATCTTCGTTTGATAGATTCTAGGCTTCTTCTTGGATTCATCCCCCTTTGGTTCCCACTTTCTGGTTTTGATCAATCCCTATATGCAAATCCAAATGAGAAAGCCATGCTTTTGATTTTTGTCCGTTTAAAGATTGAAAAAATTGGGAAAAAAAGGTAAATACGATTTGTTTTAGATTTTCTATTTTAAACAGAGAATTCAACTCCAATTTTGGATTTCGGCTTTTCTCACTCAAAATTGAGTAAAAGCGGTAGTATGTCCGCACATCAAGTGTGCTCATCTCATTCCATTATTTTGTCTATCATTTTTTTTGGGTCGTGCATTTTCTCTTCTAAAAAAGACAATGCATTTTCAATTTGACTTTTACCTCAAATGTACTATAACTTTTTAAGATTGTAACATTATCAAGTGAGAATTCATACAGGTAACAGCAATCCTCAAACCAAAAAAGCAAAACTTACAAACATACAACATACATAGATTTAGAAAAGAAAATTCGACCTAAACAAGGGAAACCTTAGCACCAACTTCCTCAAGCTTCTTCTTGGCTTCCTCAGCCTCCTCCTTACTAACCCCTTCCCAGTACTTCTTGGGCAGCCCTTCTATCATCTCCTTGGCCTCCTTTAGAGCTAGAACAGTCACTGCCCTCACTACTTTAATGGCAGCAATCCTGGCATTGCTCAACCCTTCATTAATCATCACATCGAACTCTGTCTTCTCCGCCACCATAGCCGGCGTTGCATCTGCGGCCAGAGCTCCAGCAGGGGCGAACGCCGTGGCGGAGACGTCGAGGCGGTCCTACAGGTAATCGATGAGGCTGCGGGCTTCTTCTAGGGTTAGGGATGAGATTTGGGACCCGATTTCTTCGATTTTTGGGGCGTTGGCAGCGCAGTTACAGGCGAAATTGGGGGTGAGGCGAGATTGGGTTGTGAAATGGAGGTATTTTGAGGGCTGTTTAGTGGAAATTGAGGCGGTTTTCAATGGTGAAGATATGAGTGATAGAGTAGAGGAGATAATTGCTGCCATTTTTCCTTTTCTTTTTGGGAAATAAAGTTTTTATTGGATTTGAAACGAAGGAGGGAAGGGACGTACGAGAGAAAGACCCCTAATTTCGTATTCCATCTATTACAACGGGCATTTGCTGAATGTTGTAAAAAATATACTTCCATTACAACGGGCAAAAGTTGACCGTTGTAATATCTCTCTACTACAACGAGAAAATAATACAAGTTGTAAGAAGGACGTTGGATAGAGCATCTATTACAACGGTCCTAAAACGACCGTTGTAATAGCCGTCTATTACAACCGGCAGAATATGCCCGTTGTAAAAATGACGTTGTAATAAGGTATTTTTGTTGTAGTGGGATGTCGAAGATGAATTGTCCGCTCTGGACATAGGATTTGAGCTTCATAACGGTTAAGCTAATCCATTCCCAAAATCATTCCGAAGCCAAGGTAACGCATAACATGCAAATCAGCATGGAAAGAGTAATCACACAAAATAATCTCGACATCTTTACACAATAAACTGATTGTTGCAGATCCACCAACCGGATTCTCAATTCTTAAAGAAGTCATTAAAGAAACAACAATTAAAGAAAAAGTATCTACAAGTTCCTTTGATATAAAATAATGGGACACACCCGTATCAAAAAGAACTCGAATAGGTTGATCACGAAATAAAATAATGCC
The DNA here is from genome assembly GCA_030765085.1 of Allium cepa. Taxonomy (NCBI): domain Eukaryota; kingdom Viridiplantae; phylum Streptophyta; class Magnoliopsida; order Asparagales; family Amaryllidaceae; genus Allium; species Allium cepa. Next base: position 462,757,187 of record CM060931.1, on the reverse strand, counting down.
ATCAAGGATAGAATGAGAAATACCTTGACCACGAGAAGTGTGACTTGAGTTTGCACCATATTAAGCTTTCCCTCCTTCCTACCTTGAAGTTTGGGACACGAAGATATATAATGGTCCGGGCTTTTGCAATAGCGACAAGCATGGGGCTTTGAACACTTATTCGCATAATGGTCCTTAGAACCACAGTTGTAGCATTGCCTACCACTTAAGGTAGAAGTCTTTGTTGCCGGAGAGGTTTGCTTCCCTTTCTTATTGTTGGGATAAGGACCTTTGAACCTATTGGGCCTTTTCTCGTTGGTGAAGTTCGGTTTAGCACTCCCAACCTCAACATCACTTACTCTATCAGCCTCTTCAAGTCGAAGAGCGATATCAATGAGTTAATCAAAAAAAACTTCTAATTTTAGAAGTAATGGCTTCTTGAGATTTTTGATCAAGCCATAGACAAATCTTTGGTTCTTCTTCAATGGGGTGTTTATGTATTCAACCTCGGATTTAGAAAGTGACTCGAAGGATGCGACATAGTCTGCCACAGAGGATTCACCTTGAACAAGGTCAACAAAACGACGAGCCAATGTCACTTTCTCAGCCTCTTGCACAAACTTTAATTCAAATCGTTCCCGGAATTTCCCCCAAGTAAGATCCGCTTCAATAATTTCACAAATAAGAAGCTCGTACCAGTCTAATGCTCTTACTTGGAGCATACTAGAGGCTAACTGGACTCGGTGAAGATCAATAAGATTCATGCGAGAAAAGACTCGACCGCATGTTCTTAGCCAAGCCTGGACTTCAATAATGGTTTCAGAACCTTTGAATGGCTTCCCAACCAAATTGGTATAATCGTTGTACAAACGTGAAAATCCAGACTTAGGGTGAGCAGACTCCGGATTAGAACCGGCTGCTTGAGGATTCTTTACTAGATCAAGAAGCTGCTGGGCAGACATAAAAACTCCATCCTGGGGAGTAGCACTAGATTGAGCGGCGCTGGGACGGCCACGTCTAACCATTTCTCTTCTTTAAGAAAGAAAGAAAGAAGAAAAAGGTTATTCACAAAATAATTATCAAACAATCATGATTGATAAAACAAGGCATCACAAAGAAAATAGGATAGAACGGTTCGAAGATCCGAATAAAATCCTAAGGCACGACTCCTAAGATTGGACTTAGTACGATGATCCTTGTTAAATTATTCTACCTTGTTCCGAAGTTTGGCTCTGATACCAAACTGTGACGCCCCAGCTCTGTACCCACGCTAGCCAAGGACACTATGGTGTAATGCAGTCAACTAGCGGAGAATAAGGCTGTTAAGGAGCGACCATCCGTGTAATGGCTTTGTGCGAGCATCGATATGCCAGATAAAATATAACTTGCATTCTTTTCAAGAGAAAATCCGACATGCCGACACAAACTCAAAATACTACACATTGGCTAAAATATCTTCGAAAACAAATATAGAAATAAACATAACACAAATCAGTCACAGATAATTCATATCACAAAGGCGGAAAAAGATATGAATATTACACATGAAAGTGTATTTCAAAGTGGTGGTCAAACAAGATCCACAACATCACAAAAGAATAGTTACAAGTGCTAGACAAAAGAATATGTATACATCAATAAGTCTATATCTCAAATGTATACAACCAAAAACTACTAATCTAAGTAGTTAGCCAAAAGTCAGGATAATAATAAGCCCAGACGAGGAGTCAAGCAGAAGCACCCGTAACATCTCGGTCTGACCCGAGTATTATTTAATAAGAAAATAATAGACGGATCAGTCTAGCTATAAATATCAGATGAAATGGTATAGAATAAGTGATATGACAAAATCGTATAACAACCAAAATGTCATACTATGATAAGTATGTAATTGAAAATCAACTAGAGATTAATCAATATCACAAGAATCTTCTCAAAGATCAAAAAGAATGTCATACTCCTTATTTTTATTGACCAAACCATAAATATTGACAATTATATTTCAATGCCAATCATAAAAGTTAATGACACACAAATTCACCAATGCACAAATATTGATAAAACTTATCAATGTAAATCACGAAAATTGGTGAAACACAAATTCTAGAAATCATCAATGGAAATCCAGAAATCACAAAAAAAAGGGGGAGGCCTATCACAAAACGGGAGTATGAAAACTCACCAACACGTGTATCACAAAACGGAACGCTATTCCATGGTTGCTAACCATTAATTTTGAGCCGAGGCTCCACTAAAACGGCCCGAAGACCATGGGTCGCTACCCCACCAAATTGAGGCAAAGCTCCACAGAAACGGGGTTTAGTCTCCCTCGCGGACAAAGAGGCATCGCACATTGCTAGTCTAAATCACAAAAATGATCATCATAGGTCATCAAGAAGTGTCAATTACATTAAGCTAGTAAATATATGAGCTAATCTTCATGTCCCATAACCACTAGCTTAACTTAAATATTTACGAACAAACTGTAAGTCACCACTCGAAAATTGTCACAAGGAATTCAATCGAACCAGTCCAAGAATTAAACGACGAAGTAAATGCAAGCGTTTCATACCACTTGTTTTACTAAGCCGTTTAATTAGATTTCTCATACGAGTGAGACAAAGGTTTGTATATGCTAGTAGATTGGAAAAACGGTTTAAGAAACGAGCTTTGTAGTAAAATAGTGTTTAATAGTTTTAATGGAAGAGTTTTGATATCTACTACTAGTATTGAAACCATTATATTTTTAAAAGTGACAAATCACAGAAATGGTTGTAGAAACAATCAATCACTAAAATTCACATACGAAGACGTGAATTAATTCTAAAGAAATCGATATCAAATCCATCAAAATGGATATCTCTGAAAATCCCAAAATAGAGGTCATCAAAGTCGAATAGTTGATATCATCCTCTAGGAATCAAAATGAATCGATAAAAATTGGAATCATAAACAAAATAGGCAAAAGTAGGCATAATAGGCAATTAGGAGCTGGTCAGTCAACTGGTCCTCTGCAGTCAGTCGATTGAACCATAACCCGAGAGTTTTCCAACTCTGCAGTCAGTCGACTGACTGCAGGGGGCTAGTCGACTGGCTGTAGCTGGAAAGGATTTCCAGCCAATCAAATGGAGGAGCAAACTCACCCCATTTGCAACCGGTCGAGCAATGGATATAATGGGCTTTCGCCAATCGATAATCCAGCACCATTGACTCTCTGATTCACCACCAAAAACATGTTCAAACATCCATAAAAGGATTTTAATAGATTTTGCTTTCAAAACACCAAAAGTTGGAATATATACCAAATCAATCCAAACCAAAATCAAATGCACATGAATAAGAGTTGGGAATTCATACCTAACAATCAAAGAAAGTTATAGACATAGATGTGAGATAAAAATCTCACCTTTTCACAAAAATAAGGAAGGAGAAGCTTGAAAGTAAAGGAAGAATCAACCACACTTCAACACAACTCAAATGAGCTTTAATCTAAGCTCAAAAGAAGAACATTCCTAAAGTTAGGTTTAGGAATTTCTGAAATTGAAAGGAGAATGAGTTGGAGAAGAAGAAGATGATGCTTACCAATAGCTTCTCTTTGGATTTGGAGCTATAACCTGATTTGCAAGTGAAAACTAGGGCTTGGAGTTTTAATTTCCCATTCCCCTCTCCATTGTTGCTAAAGCTTGAGTATTAGGAAATAGAAATGAAGTAATGAAGAGAAGAGGGGTGAAGCTTGGGTCTAATGGGCTGAAACAAAACCAAAGCCCTAAGTGAAAAAGAAACAAAATTCCACTAACTCTAAACATATCAAAGTTTATACTCAAACAGATCGCAAACGTCATTTTGAACTCAATGGGGGTGGTCTCGAGTCCTAATTTGTTTGTTTGCAAAACGTAGCTTTTCGGACTAAAATCTGACTAACGATGAAATATTTAAATACTCGATCGTAAAATATGCGGGTTGTTACATCTCATCTCTCCCATCTAAGCAGGAAATTGAATTCCACATCAATCTAATTCCTGGAGCTCGATCTATTTTCCTTCCTTCCGGACGAATGGTTTTTATGAATGGTTTGTCATGCCCTTTGGATTACCCAATCGCCTGCCTTCTTGTTTGATCTCATAAATCGCATTTTCCGTGATTTTCTCAACAAATTGTTCCCATTTGATTTGATGACATTCTCGCATTTCTATGTTTCTCTTGACTCGGTTAAGGTCACTCGCGATTAATATGAGGCTGTCCATTTTTCTCCTTTGTAATTTAATTATTCTATCTTCCTTTCGAGCCTATCTTCTTTGATAGAATTCCCTTTGATTAGGATACCTTAAAATTTGAATCTCTGAATTGTTCTATAATCCATTATTGAATCATCCTATGAGAGAATATATTTTTAAATGATGTAAAAATGTTTTATGTTGCGTTGTTTGAATTTTTAGGTCTGATTTGGGGTTTCAATCGATTCGTCTGTCCAATGCTATCGATAGGAATTCCAAAACACTTAAACAGAGCAAATTGACACAATCCTATTTTCGAAATTAGTATATGAAATAATTTTATGTATTATAATATTTTGTGTGTGTATATATAAGCATAATTTTCTGAAATTAAATAGTTAAATGAATTAGTTGTTAGAAACGATAATACTAGATTATCATTGATTATTTGTCTGCATTTCCTAAACTATTAATTATTGTTGTTATAAGGAGAGGAATAGATAAAATGGTTTGTAAATTTGATTTAAAATTTGAAAACTAATTTAAATTAAGGATCTGAGAATTTAAATTTTCGGTGTTTTTCTACATTTAGTTTTCTAAGTTTTGGAAAAATATATTATTTGAAAGTAATTTCAGGTGGAAGTTGTTTTCAAAGAAATTTTAAAAGAATTAAATCTGTACTCTCCTCTTTTTTTGCTGGAAAATAATTTCGGTGATGACTGTAGCATCATCGGCATTCGTTTTCGAGTTTTAGAATGGGGAGACCACTTAGTAGCTTTACAGCGCTTGTGTTTTGAAATAAAAAGGATTTGACTTTAATTTCTTATGTATGATTTGACGTATAATATATATTTATAAATATGTATACGTATAGTATATGTATATATATATATATTATGATTTGAATTTCTTGTATATGTATATATTTATTTCAAAACGGTTTGAAGTGGCACCGGAAAATTTAACTCCTCCATTTTATATTAAGTAATGGTTTCCAATTATAGAAATGAATCAAAAATTTGAATAATTGGTGTGCTTAAAATGAGAATTGGAATTTAAAACAACTTGAAACAGTTAAACTAGGATAAAATTAGGATAAAATTTATTTGTATAACACTCAAAGCATTCTAAAATGTATATAACTTACCAGAATATTAAAATGGATAAGAATTAATGTGAATATGTAATTAAAGGTTATACAAGAGAAAATTTAGGTAATAAAATTTTTAAACTAAATTCTGCTTAATATAAATGTTGTAGATAAAAGGTAAATTTGTATATTATTCAATTATATTCTGAAACAGTAATAAAAACCAACCTAGGAAATAGTTTGAATGTAATTGAGTAATATACAATATAAAATAGGAAAGTGGAACAAACTGAATAATAAATAGAAAATGCTATTTGGGAAAATGAATATGAACTTAGGAATAGCCTAAATTGAACTATAATTGGAATTAACTTGAGCAAAAACAAATAGATTAAATAAATGGGATAAATAAAATAAATTTGTTTTTGGAAGAAAATTTTGTGACAAAGGTCACTAAATTGAAAACAAATCAATTAAATGAAAATGCAAGGAATGGTAATAAACAGAATATGATTAATAGGAATAGTTATTGATTGAATAGAATAGATTTAAATCAAATTTGTTAGATATTAATCAATTTGAAAATAAATGAAATTCATATGGTTTTAACCTAATTATTGTATCAGGTGTGTTTTTTTTCAATCTATCTTATCTTTTTGTTCACTTCGGTTCTACTCTCTTGTTTCTTTTCGGGAACGAAATGTTTTGAGTGGGGGAGAGTGTAATGACTCGTAAATTTTAATGGTTTAAATAACGTAAGTAAGTGAATTTTTGTAAAAATTTAAACAACAGAATTAGCTAATAAAAATTTGATATTTGAAATATTCTATTTAAACATAACAAATGGTAAATTTTCATTAAAAAATATGAATGTTAGCTCTGTTGTGTATTTTTCAGTTTCAATTTAAAATCAGTTAATTTGATAAAAACTAAATATTTTTTAAATCTGAAAAATTGTATATAATAAATTTGTGAATCATTTTCTGAGCGAGACATCATATTTCCTTTCCCCAAGTTTGGACTGGTATAGCTCTGTTTATCTTATTTTCAGTGAATTTGTAGCGGTTTGGCAATGAATATTCGAGTTTCGATACTTCGGTCATATCACTTATGTCTACATACCATTCATCTCGTCGTGCTGATCTCCGTAGTATATTCATTTCTGTATTTTGGTGCCCAGTACGCGGCAAAATCGACAAAATGATTTGCCGTATTTTTTCCGTATTTAAATCTTTTGAGTTCTGTGTCCTTTCAATTTCAATTGTCCCGAGAGAAACAAATAGCTGTTTTGACATTAATATTCTTGAAATTCAACTTTAGACTTTTGCTATCTCCCTAGTTGCAACATGTTATACTCCGTTTCGTCCTTTCAGTCCCCACCTCCTTTCTCTTAGTTTTTTGCGTTCAGGCTTTAGAAAAAATATATAGTATATAATATAATCTCTTAAGTTCATATTTGTAATTTCTTGAGAAAAACGTACCTCTTCTATTCTCACAAAACTCGGTTCGTATTCTTCCCATTTGAAACACTTCGTCCACTTCTAATAAGAAATTTAATATACACAAAGTTGTATATTATTCAAAACATGCTCAACTTCATTTACTCGTGCCCTTCAATTTGCTCATGCCCTCCGCCACAAAACCCACGCCTTCTTTTTTTCTGCCACCCATCACCAATCGTAGCTCACCTCGCCCATCAAAACCAATCACCTATAAAACCTCCACCACCTTGCCACTTTGCTCGGTTGCCCCAGATTCCCTCTCCCACCGACCATCTTCGGCCATTGCAGCCATCACTGGCTCTGACTTGCCACCATAAGCAGCCACTACGTCGAACTGGCCTAAGCAAGCACCATCACCCGGTCCCTGCATACACCGTACCCTAAAGCACGCAAGTAGTAGCTCTTCACCCTCCCCATGCAAAGCTTGCAACCACCACTTCCATCGCCCATCAACCACCTTTAAACCGAGACAGCCCACCGCTCATCATTCCTTCACCATCGAGCTACAGCTGAAAAACCCTGTCCTCCACTTAGCCGCAACGTGTGCACCTCCGGCAGCCTCCTTTCACTTCATACTATAGGCATTAACACACACACACACACATATATATATATATATATGATGTGTTTTTAGTATATTTGAAAGCAGCAGCAACAACATCCCTTTTTGGGAAAAAGAATATACATTAAAGTAAGTTTTATATGCATATGTAGATATGTTTTACAAATTATCCTATATATGAGTTATAATTTTTTTGTTTACAGTTAGTATATATATAAGTTTATTATAAAATTTTGTTTACAGTATTTATTATATTTTAAAAGGAGTATATATGTTTATATTATATATGTGATTACAGTATACATTATACATGAAAGTTATATAAAGTAGTATTATATATAGTTACAATTGTACATATGTTTACAGAGGTATATACATGTTTATAGCATCTATTATATAGGTGATTTCATATAAAAAGTATGTCTAATATATTTTGTTTGGATTTTTGAATATATATATATATATATATATATATATATTAAGTCTGTAATATATACATATTATACTATACCGGTTTTACTTATGTATGGGTTTATAATAATAATAACACTAATAAAGTAAGTTATATTGATATTTCAATAGATATCGTTTTTTAAATATAATATATATATTAGTTTATATCAATATAAATGAGTATGGTTTTCAAAAATATATAGAGATATTTTTATGTGCTTAAATTAAATTCTTGATTTGAAAATATATATAGAGAATTTACTTCAAATCTATGTTCTTAAATTGATTAAGAGAAAATTATTTATATATATATATAACATATATATTGCTCGGTTTATATTAATCTAATTTTGATTTGTTTTCCGTCAATTCCAAACTTCTAGCTTTGCTTTGATCGTCAAGTTCGTGTCCATCGTACTTTACTTTGGAATTCCTTGCTTAGATTCGTAGTTCAGTTCGTTATCAAATTTATCTAGCTTCGAAAGGTGAGCAATCAACCACGATTAACATTCTTATATTTAGTAAATTTAATTCACATGAAATGATGATTGAAGTATGCTACTAAATTTAATTTGTTAAAGATTTAATTGTTGAATATGGTGTGTTATTGTTTGCATTGTTCACCTATGCTGATTTACAGTATTGACACCAATAACTTGTTATATATATGTTATCTTACCAATTATGATATATGCTTGTTGTTGATACATTATATTTTATCATATTGTTAAAACTCTACAAGTTCCCTATGGGTTGAAATGATACATATCCGAACGATACTTTAGATTAGGGAAAAATCGTTATGGGTTGAAATGATAAGCCCAAATGATTTTATTGCTTTTAAATTTTGGGATTGCGGGTTGAAATGATATATATCTCCAATAGACTGCAAATCCGTACCCTTTAGAGCCGATAATATTCTCTATCAGATCAACTCAAAGTGGACGGAAATACAAACCATTAGGTATAAAGAAGAAAGAGGTAGAAGAAGAAATAGAAAACAACGTCAGAATCTCACAAACGCCGCGGAACAATATATAATAGATAATATCAGATCTTTGTATAAAAAGAACTATATCTGTTTATACATTGCAGCATTAGAGTACAACACAATCAGTAGCAAAATACTGGACAGTTACATTAACTTGTCCTCATAAAAGCTGACTATACAGCTTAAACTGCACAGTGGAATATACATCAAGTATGAGTGATATGTCTTTCCATCCAACTCGTCTCCTGAGCTCCACAACATCCTATCCTGTACATAATACTCGGTCTGACCCGAGCATTATAGTAAAATAACACCCGAGTCAGTCTAGAAAACCAGCGTGAGAAAAACATACTTAATTGGATTATTAAAGTTTTCAAAATCCTTTGAAATCAAAGGTGTCTCGTAAGATCACACCACAAATAAACATGTCGGGTTTTTACCTTACGATAACCAAAACATTTTTATCAAATCCATCTGATATTATAATAGTGTCTACGGAAAGTGAAATAGAATCTAGCCGAAATGCTTGAATCTCACGTTCCAGCATAGTTTGGCACAATCAAAACCGTATAGGTGTTTATTGGAGGTTGGATTCCATATAATGGCAGGGCTACTGGGGTACCTCCCATCATAGAACTTGGTCTAGATCAGAGCACCGAGGATCCCCATGATCACTTGCAACACAAGACCAGAGCTACCCCTTACTGGATGGTGCGAATAAGATCACCCCACGGTTGGGACCAGCAGCCGCCCACACAGCCGAAAAATGGGACATCTAGATAGGGATGACCTTATACTAATTGGTTGCTAGCTACTTCGCCTTGCTACACCTCCACTGTCTTAGCCATTCCCGATAGATGAGGCTTGACGCTATGCGTTACCTTTTTAGCACACATTCACTTAGAACGCTCATCGTCCTCCTGACGATGTTCTGATAGAATTCATCCATGCAAGTTGCCATGGGTCAGGACAAACCGAGTCACCATCTTCATCATCTTCGCGGTCTTCATTCGTAAATGTTCAAACCAGATTGAAGTGGTTTTCGAGAAATTAATCCCGATCTCGGTCTCTTCCAAACGATCAAGCATTGGACAATATTGATAATCAATTATTTGACTATCATATAACATTTACAAACAACCTTCAGGCCTTTATAATTTCCTAAATTATTCATTTCAAAATAATTTCACAAGATATATACCTACACTTCAACCCTTTGAAAATAGTTTTCAAATCACTGTTTCTCTCGCCGAATAAATTTTCACCCATTGGTTTTATTTCCACTAAAAATCACTAAGTCTTAATACTTTAGATTTTTAAATAATTTAAATCACTTAATCCAAAAATATGTACATTAAAACACTTAAAATAAAAACTACGTAAAACACATTATTTAAAAAACTAGTTATGAAATTTTATAATAATTTCTTATGTAAAACTTAAGCCAAAAGCCAACCGTTAAATAAAAGTTATTCTATAAGGTATAAATATTAAATAATTATCTTTTAAATCATAATAATAGTTAAACCTTTAAAATAATTTACTTATATAATTAACGTAATAAATATTTACTTTTTAAGAAATTTAAAACCAGTAAATTATAATTTCTTTCTAAAACATTCTTTTAAGACCACTTTAAACCTCTAACTTATACTTGGAAATCTTCTTTGAAAATATACTTGGATTTTCTGGAAAATACACTTTCCATATAATCTAATCATTTATAAATCCTGCTCGATTTATTCTGGTTTAATTTAAGTCCCAATCCCGTAAATTTTCTTTTTCGCACTTTAATAAAAACCACCATTTATTTTCAAAACAAATCACCCTTTCCTTATAATTCCCACCGTGAATTTATACTTCCACATTATCCAATGATAAATATTCACTTTATTTATAAACCCCGTTTGTAAATTTCATAATCTCATTCTCTTTTCAATTCCTTCATGAATCCATTCTTTATATTTTTGATATCTCAATATACCCAAAATATATATTTCGTCAATCCATAGCATTCAGTATTTCAAATCCTGACAAAATCAATCTTAGATAATCAATCAGTCATATCACATATTATGAAAACAAATTTCAATAATTTGAGGAATCCAATTGGATCCCTCCAACCTGTTTTTCCCTGCATTCATAGATGTTAGTCAACAAATAAAATAGCAAATCCCACTTCGAGGGGGACATCATGGTATAAGGGTCATTCGCTATTATGCAGGGCGCATAGGGTCTTATCCGCTATATAATGCGGGAATACCAATCACTCTAATATATATACTACTCTATATAATATACCATATCCAAACTGATAATAGACCATCAATTCAAGCAATCAAACCAATAATTTAAATTTTAACTATTTAAATTAACCAATAATCCAAATGAGTGAGATTAACTCACCTTTGACTTTTATTGTTTGCAATCCGTACCACACCAGCTTGATTCTCCATGATTTTGGACCTTGTATACACAATTCAAGATTTATTACCATTTGAATTAATCAAACAATTAATAACCATTTTCTCATTTAATTTTAACTTATAATTTGACTTAAATTATTCTTCCCTTGACATCTTTTGTAACTAAAATAATTAAATAAGTTCATTAAACAAATTAATCTCCATTATGTTAAAATTAAGCAAGTAAATAAAAAAAAGGTATATATGTGTATTTATTTTATTATATATTTTTTGAAACAACCTATATACATTTTAAAAATATACCTTTTTATAAACTCTATATAACATTTTAAAAATTCCTATACCTTTCCAAAATCTCATATATATATATATATATATATATATATATATTCCTTGCCTACTGTTATTCTACTTACAAATTAGAACAAGTTTGAACTTTATTCAAATTAATAGTTTACAACTAAATTAAACATCATGCCCTGCTTCCACCTTATGTATATAAATATATAATTTTTTTAAATCTGAATATATATATATATATTAGTAAATTTAAATAAAAACAACCCATACCTTCATGTAACTATTTTACTTTACTTTTCCGCTTTCTATAAATATGTATAAATAAAAATAAATAAATAAAATATGCAAAAATATACCTTACAGCCTTAAAGAGAACCCAGACCCCTCCTCAAGTCCCCTGCTTGTCACCACCGCCTGCATCGAAGATTCCCCTGCTTCGACTAGAAACCTCCTAAGCCTTAGCCTCCGCGAATTCTTGCAGCTACCATCGATCAACTTCGGTCGCTTGCCAAGTACTCAGCCGCCACATCGTGTGCTCGACTCACTCCCCTCATACTCACGAAGCCCTTGCTTTGACTCGTCGAACACTATCCAAAATCGCGCGCCGCCACCCAGCTTCTCTCCACAATTGAATGTTGATCCCAAAACTCGAACTCAAGTTTGAGCTTGCAACTGCAGGAGTAGAATCGTCGAAATCCAGCACGATTCGATCTTCGAATTTGATTTCGGTTTGGTTATGTATTTTTTTTTAAACAGAGGGGATTTCGATTTATCAGGCTTTGGCCATTTTTAATTTTCGAACACCTATAAATTTTTTTAACTAGCTCGAGTTTCTTTCTTTTCTTTTTTAAAAAAGTAATGAAGCGAACATCTGTACGTGATCTGAAAAGGCAGGAGACACGTATTCAAAGGGTGGACAAGGGTTGGATGTGGTCTACAGTAAATTGAAGGGAAAACATATACATCATATTTAAACTTAAAATTTACAACGTCTTCAATTCAAAGCTTAAAATTTTCACATCCTATCGAGGCATGCCCCCAGGCGTTCATAATGTTATACCCATATTTTGAACGCAATGGAAAAAGTTTGGGTCCTGATTCGATCATATGGAGAAGATATCTTTATGGACCCAAATATTATATTAAATAAATTTCAGCGTGTTTATATACCGTACCACCACACGGTAACTACAAATGCTATGAAAATTGAAATCCGATAATAATACACTATTACGAATCCAATGGAACTAGTTTCGTCAAATTCCGAGACTGTCCCTCGAAAGGCTATTTTTAAATATCGATTTAAGCGATATACTTTCGAAACCGAACAAATCATTATTAAATTCAATTTTAAAACTTTTATTACCCTCAACATTATCAGTACAGATTTTATATGCCTTCGAAATATTTTTAACATGCTTAAAATTCCAGATTTCATATTTTACCCAATTGTCAATAATTAAATTCAAAACTTTAATTATCCAATAAATGGAGATATTTGAAATTTAAGTTAAAATTAACCTTTTAAAAATTTAAAATAAATTAAATATCCCAGTTTCAAATTTTCGAAATTCAGGTTCGTCACATTCCCCCCACCCTTTAAAAGAATTTCGTCTCTGAAATAACTAGTTAGGAAGAATGGTCCAATACTCATTTACTATCTTTCCAAAACCAAACAGTTTTCAAACAAATTCCCAAAACAATCTCTCTGTTAAGACACAATATTACCCCTACTAACTTTCCAAACTCACCCATCTGTTACAAATAATATTATTCCCTTGATAATTCAAATTGTAGTTTAATACCAACTTTTTAAACTTATCAAAATTTCCTCAAAATTTTTCTAACTCCCTAAATTTACGAAATATTTTGCCAGTGTCTCCTTTGCGTGGCTAGATCAGTACAACTACAAAATGCCTCTATGGGCCTTAAATTTTCAAAAGAAAACAAAAACCAAGTGGCTAGATTAGAAAACCATCAAATTTCATATGCCTATTTAAGTACATACCTTTTTGTAGGGCAACTCAAATTTTATCTTTTAAAATCAAAGATACCAATTTTTTCTTTTGCTTTTAAGACACCTGTATCCTACTTAGCAATAATATCCAATCACAGAATACAAAATCATTTTGTTCACTTTCCTTTCAAAATCTTCAATATCTATCTCATTTAAGCACGTACAATGTACACATATCATCCTTATGCAATACCGAATGTGATCGCTCGCTCGATCACACAACTTCACTTCCGGACTAGCATCGTCCACCCGACTTCCTAATGCGGACTCAGATTTGATTTCTTGATCAGAAACCATCATTCTCCTTGCATAGACAAACACTATGATAGATAATTTCCAGAATCAATCAAAAATCCATATCCAGGGTTCGTCGTCGAATGTCAAGCGAAAAATCCCAACTCGGATCGATATATCTATCTCGAAATTCTATGCTCGAATCCGGATCAAATCGTTATGAGAATAAAATAATATACGTACATCCTACGTGTTTATACCTATTGATTTTTGGCTATATCAATTTCCTTCTTATTAACATTTATTCAAATTTCCTTCACTTATCCACCGTTATCCTTACACAATTTTACTTGATCTTTATTCAAATATTTACTTCGTATATTCCTCAATTTCAAACTTACTTAAGAACTTCACCATTTACTTCTTAAATTCGATATAAAGGTTTTACACACTTCTTATATTTATTTTCACTTCACCAATTTGGTTATATCTATTTCTATCCAAATTGGATATCGAATTTCCATATGGGTTCAATTTACCTTTCATTTTTAAATATTGAATTATATTCATCTTATCCCAAACCATATTTAATTAACCATTTCTTAAATTAGTTCCATTCATAAATTTATTTATACCTCAACACTTCTTATTTCTAAGCCTTTATTATTCTTAATCCACTTTGAACTAATTCTACAGCTTCACTTTACTTTACCCAATTTAAATTAAATATCATCTCAATATTCAATTTCGATTCATTTTCTTACCATTTACATCAATTTATTTATTTACTAATTTAATTTCAGTACTTTGTTTTATTTAGTCCAACTTGACTAATTTCCCATTTCATACAATTCAATTTAAATTCCAATATTCAGTTTCAATTCCATTTATTTACTAATTAAATTAGTTTGTTCATTCACACATTAACTTAATAAATTTTATTTCAATGGCCATTCCATTCAGTCTACTTAGACTTTTTCTCAAACTTCACTTTTACTTAACTCAATTCAATTAAACTCCAATTCAATTCAATTTTTAATTTCTATAAGTTTTCCAACTTATCTCCATTCCATTCACTAATCTCCTTAGATTTGCTTCATTTAATTGGCTCACTTTTCTAACTTATTTAAATTCCATCTACTAATCTCTTCCAATTCACTTCCTTTTATTGTCACACTTACTTTTATTTAATTCTTCCCTAGTTGAATTTCATTCTAACAAATTTCAAACTCCATAAGCCATCAAACCCATTTATATTCCATGAACATTTTAAATAAGATTCCAAAGTCTTTTAAATAATTTACTCAACATTTCAAAATCAGTTTTGAAATCAGTTGTATGTATACATAATTCATTTGCATATTAAATCATCCTGAATTTTATAACCAAACCCAGTTTTTCAAACAATTCCAATTTAAAACATTTTGGTAGCAATTCCTCTCTTGGAAACTTGAAAATGAACAACGATGATGCTGTAGTCATCACCGAAGTTATTTTCCAGCGACCGAAAAGAGTTTTGTGCTTTTATCTCTTTAAAAACATTTTCAAATATTTTTAGTTCCAAATCCCACCAGATTTCGTATCAAATTCAAAGATATTCCCGAATAATATCACTATTATTCTACCAATACATTTGAAAATCATTTTCAAACTCAAAGGAAATTAATTTTCCAAATTCCAAATCTTTTCAACTCATATTCAAATATTACTATGGAATTTCATTTTATTTCCAATTATAAACCATAATCATAATTCACATTTATGAATTCCATTTTGTATATAAATTTATCTCTTAGCTTTTAGTTATGATTTCATTTTTTTATTCAATTTCCATACGACAATGATAATAATTTAATATCATCATTTCCTAACAACCAAGCAACCATATAAACTATAATAATTCTGTAAAAATTATTTATTTTATATATAAAAATAATTTGGGCAAAATTATTTCATTTACCCTATATAAAACAACATTAAGTCGAGTTGTTCTATTCAAGTGTTTAGAGATCCCTATCAATAACTTTAATTATTCGTATTGACTAGAATCTATAAACTACTCAATAAACAAATCAATAAAAAAAAATTATATTCACCAACAAATACGCGCTCATATCTATTAATATACTCAAACTCATTCTAGAGTACTACAGACTCTATTTCTATTGAGTAATCCCAAGCAGAGCTAAGATTCTCACTTAACCTTCAGCTCTGATACCAAATATAACAGCCCGTAAATTTGTACCCCTTAGATCCGCGAATATTCTCTATCAAATCAACTCAAAGTGGATGGAAACACAAACTACTAAGGATAAAGAAGAAATGGGTAGAAGAAGAAATAGAAAACAACATCAGAACCTCACAAAAGCAGCGGAACAATATATAATAGATAATGACAGATCTTTATACGAAAGGAACTATATCTATTTATACATTACAATATCACAGTACAACAAAATCAATAGCAAAATACTGGATAGTTATATTAACTTGTCCTCATAAAAGCTGACTATACAGCTTAAAATGCAGAGCGGAATATACATCAATTGCGAGTGATAAGTCTCGCTATCCAGCTCGTTTCCTGAGCTCCACAACATCCTATCCTATATATAATACTCGGTCTAACCCGAGCATTATAGTAAAATAACACCCGAGTCAGGCTGGAAAACCAGCGTGAGAAAACACACTCAATTGGATTATTAAAGTTTTCAAAATCCTTTGAAATCAAAGGTATCTCATAAGATGATGCCACAAATAAACATGTCGGGTTTCTACCTTATGATAACCAAAACATTTTCATCAAATCCGTCTGATATTATAATAGTGTCTATAGAAAGGAAAATAGAATCTAGCTGAAATGCTTGCATCTCATTTTCCAGCATAGTTGGGCACAATTAAAACCGTACAAGCGCTTATTGGAGATTGGATTCCATACAATAGAAGGGCTACTGGGGCAACATCTGTCACAGTACCTGGTCTAGATCAGAAAACTGAGGATCCCCTTGATTCCCTACAACACAAGACCAGAGCTACCCCTTACTGGATAGTCCAAATATGATCACCCTGCAGTTAGGTTCAGCAACTGCCCACACAGTCGAAAAAAGGGACGTCTAGATAGTTATGACCTTACCCTAATTGGTTGCTAGCCACTTAGCCTTGCTGCACCTCCCCTGTTTTAGCCATTCCCGGTTGATGAGGCTTGGGGATATGCGTTACCTTTTTAGCACACATTCACTTACAATGCCCATCGTCCTCCTGACTATGTTCTGATAGCACTTATCAATACAAGTTGTCATGAGTCTGGACAAACCAAATCACCGTCTTCATCATCTTTACGGTCTTCATTCACAAACGTTCAAACTGGATCGAAGTGGTTTTTGAAAAATTGTTCCCGATCGCGGTCACTTCGAAACTATCAGCACATTGGCCAATATTTGATGGTCAGTTGTCTAACTATCATATAACATTCACAAACAACCATCAGGCCTTAATAATTTCCTAAATTATTT
The DNA here is from genome assembly GCA_030765085.1 of Allium cepa. NCBI lineage: Eukaryota > Viridiplantae > Streptophyta > Magnoliopsida > Asparagales > Amaryllidaceae > Allium > Allium cepa. Next base: position 462,739,910 of record CM060931.1, on the reverse strand, counting down.
ATTTCAAAATATCTTCGCAAGATATTTTCCTACACTTCAACTCTTTGAAAATAGTTTTCAAATCGCTTTTTCTCACGCAGAATAAATTTTCATCCAATGGTTTTATTTCCACTGAAAATCGCCAAGTCCTAATACTTTAGATTTTTAAATAATTTAAATCACTTAATCCAAAAATATATACTTTAAAACACTTCAAATAAAAATAACTTAAAACACTTTATTTAAAATATTAGTTATGAAATTTTGTAATAATTTCTCTTGTAAAACTAAAGCCAAAAGCTAACTTCAAAATAAAAGTTATTCTATATGGTATAAATATTAAATAATTATCTTTTAAATCATAACACTAGTTAAGCCTTTAGAATGATTTACTTATATAATTAACTTAATAAATATTTACATTTTAAAAAATTTAAAACCACTAAATAATAATTTCTTCCTAAGACATTCTTTTAAAACCACTTTAAAACCTTTAACTTATACTTGGAAATCTTCTTTGGAAATATACTTGGCTTTTCAGGGAAATACACTTTCCATTTAAATATAGCCGTCTAATCATTTATAAACCATGCTCGATTTATTCCGGTTTATTTTATGTCACAATCCCGTAAATTTTCTTTTCCGTACTATAAAAAAACAACTATTTATTTTCAAAACAAATCACCCTTTCCTTATAAATTCCCACCGTGAATTTATACTTCCAAATTATCCACTGATAAATATTCACTTTAATTATAAACCCCGTTTATAAATTCCATAATCTCATTCTCTTTTTAATTCCTTCAAGAATCCATTCTTTATATTTTTGATATCTTAATATACCCAAACGTAAATTCTATCAACCCATAGCATTCAGTATATTAAATCTCGATAAAATCAATCTTACTTAATCAATCATTCATGTTGAAGATTATGAAAACAAAATTCAACAATATATGGAATCAAGTTGGATCCCTCCAACCTATTTTTCCCCTGTATCCATAGATGTTAGTCAACAAATAAAATACCAAATCCCACTTCGAGGGGGACATCGTGGTACAAGTGTCATCCGCTATTATGCGGAGCACATTGGGTCTCATCTGCTATATAATGCGGGAATATCAATCACTCCAATATATATATATACTATTACATATAATATACCACATACAGACTGATAATAAATCATCAACTAAAGCAATCAATCCAATAATTTAAATTTTAAGTATTTTAATCAACCAATAATGCAAATGAGTGAGATTAACTCAATTTTGAATTTATTGTTTGCAATCTGATCCACACCGGCTCGATTCTCCATGATTTTGGACCTTGTATACACAATTCACGATTTATTACTATTTGAATTAATCAAACAATTAATCACCATTTACTCATTTAATTTTAACTTATAATTTGATTTAAACTAATCTTCTCTTGAAATCTTTAGTAACTAAAATAATTAAATAAGTTTATTAAACAAATTAATCTCCATTATGTTAAAATTAAGCTAGTAAATAAAAATAGCTTGAAATGTTTAGTAACTAAAATAATTAAATAAGTTTATTAAACAAATTAATCTCCATTATGTTAAAATTGAGCTAGTTAATAAAAATAGGTATATATATGTATTCATTTTATTTTATTATTAGTATTATTTTTGAAACAACCTATATACACTTTAAAAATCTACTTTTTTATAAACTCTATGTAACATTTTAAAAATTTCTATACATTTCCAAAATCTCATATATATATATATATATATATATATATATTCCCTGCCTACTTTTATTATGCTTACAAATCAGAACTAAATTTGAACTTTATTCAAATTAACAGTTTACAACTAAATTAAACATCGTGCCCTGCTTCCACCTTATGTATATAAATATTTTTAAATCTGAATATATATATATATATATGTATATTTTAGTAAATTTAAATAAAAATAATCTATACCTTACTGTAACTAATTTATTTTATTTTCTTTTTTTTAAATATGTATAAAAAAATAAAAAATAAAATCTACAAAAATATACCTTATAGCCTTAAAGAGAACGCAGGTCCCTTCTATAGTCCCCTGCCTATCACAATCGCTTGAATCGACAATGCCCTGCTTCGACTGGAAACCTCCCAAGCCTTAGCCTCTGCGAATTCTTAGTGCTACCATCTGTAACAACCCGCATATTTATCGATTTTTTTATTTAAATATTTTATCGTTAATCGACTATTGGTCCGAAAAGCTACTTTTTGCAAATGGTCAAATTAGGACTCGAGACCACTTCCATTAAGTTCGAATGCCATTTACAATTTTTTTAGGTATAAACATTGATAGGTTTGGAGTTAGTGGAATTTCACTTACTTTTCCCGCTTTGGACTTTGGGTTAGATTAGCCATTATAATTCAAAACCCACTTCTCTCCTTCTCCTCACTCTTCATAAATTTTCTAACAACCAAGATTTAGCATTAATAGTGAGTGGAAGGGGAAATTAATATTCCAAGCTCAAATTCTCTTGCAAATCCAACATTCAATTCCAAATTCAAGAAGAAGATATTGGATTCAATCTTGTGATTACTTCTCCATTGCTTTCAATCTTTTCTTCATAAATTTGATGCAAAGGTGAGATTTTTATCTCACAATTCTAGCCTATAACTATGTTGGACTATTGGGAATGATTCCCTATCATTTTTGCATGCATATTAGCTTTTGGTTTGGATTGGATTGGCCAAAAACTCCAATTTTTAGCGTTTTGGTGAATTTTCTGCACTTACGTCGTTCTGGCCATTTTTCTTTGTTCGGAGTTAGGTCGCTCGCGACCTAACCCTTAGGTCGCTCACGTGTTATCGCGCTAGGTCGCACTGCCTTGAATTAAAGTCTTCGGTTTTAGGCCGTATGGACCTTAGGTCGTAGGTCGTATGGACCTTAGGTCGTAGGTCGTTTTGAACATTACTGATGTCTTCGGAGTTAGGTCGTATGGACCTTAGGTCGTAGGTTGTATGGACCTTAGGTCGTAGGTTGTATGGACCTTAGGTCGTAGGTCGCTCGGCCTATTTAACTCGACCTGTTTTATGCTAGCCCCTTAGCTCGACCTAGCTTAAGTCGTTAGGTCGCGAGTTTCCCTTAGGTCGCGTACCCCCTTAAGTCGCTCGCCTCTTCTAACCAGCGAGTTCCTTAAGTCGTTCGTCTTCCTTAGGTCGCTCATCTGGTTGAGTCGCACCTTACCTTAGCTCGGCCATGTTAGGTCGCGAGTTTCCCTTAGGTCGCGTACCCCCTTAAGTCGCTCGACCACTAGGTCGCGAACACCTCTAGGTCGCTCGACCCCTTAAACTCGTAAGTCGCTCGGCCCCTTAATTTCTTGGGTCGTTCGAATGTTAGGTCGCTTGACCTTGTTTAAGACCTTAGGTCGTTGCCCCTTTAGATCGCTCGATGCTATCCTCCCTTAGGTCTTCACTAGGTCGTACCGTTTTGGACGGGGCGCTGCCCCGCACCCCACCGTGGGCGCTGCCCCCTGGACCCCCGCGACCTGATCGGGCAGCTCGAACCCGGTAGCAGGGGCGTTGCCCCCGCACCCCCACCTTGGGGGGTCGCCACACCCCCCCCCCCCCGGACCACCCTCCGTAGGGGATCTTATCTGAAAGACATTCAACAGAACTTGCTTTGTTGAGATGCTGAGTTGACCATTCTTCGAGACAAACTATCTTTGGCTTCTCGGTCGATTTTATGGATTTTTGAATATCTATTTCGATGGATTCTTTATCGGTTTCTTTGGATTTTATTCACGTCTTCGAATGTGAATTTTTATGATTGATTGTTTCTACAATCACTTCTATGATTTGTCACTTTAAAATATAAAGGTTTTCTATACTAGTAGTAAATATCAAAACTCTTTCAACAAAATGATTCCAACTCTATTTTCAATAACAAAGCTCTTTTCTTAAACTGTTTTCCAATCTACTAGTATATACAAACCTTTACCTCACTCGGATGAGTAATCTAATTAAACGGCCTAGTAAAACAAGTGGTATGAAACGCTTGCGTTCACTTCGTCGGTTAATTCTTGTACTTGTTCGATTGAACCTCTTATGACAATTTTCTAGTGAAGATTTACAGTTTGTTCGTAAATATTTAAGTTAAGCAAGTGGTTATGGGACACGAAGATAAACTTTTATATTTACTAGCTTAGTGTAATTGACACTTCTCGTTGATCATGACGATCATTTTATGATTTAGACAAGCAATTGTGCGATGTCTCTTTGTTTGGAAGGTTAGACTAGACCTCATGGGTGTGATTCTGACTCACACATATCTCTTTGTCCGCAAGGTTAGTCTAGACACCATTTGTGTGATTCCACTCACACATACCTTTTTGTTGCGAGGTTAGGCTAGACACCATTTGTGTGATTCCACTCACACATACCTTTTTGCTTTTTGGTTAGCCTAGACCTCATCTGGGTGATTCCGACTCACCCATATGGGGTAGTTCCCCATGGTCTTCGGACCGTCATGTGATAGGCCTCTTTCCCTTTTTCTGTAATTTTTGGATTTCTTGTGTTGATTTCTGCAATTTATGTCATTGACTTGTTATGAGTACAAGTTTAGGGTATGATGCCCTCTTTGGATCTTTGAGAAGATTCTTGTGATATCGATTTATCTCTTATTGATTGATCTTCTGTTGATCATCATTTGCATACTTATAGTAGTATGTCAGTATGGATATTTTATGTTTATGCCATATCTTTTATTTTATACCATGTCATCTGATATTTATAGCTAGACCGATCCGCTTATTATTTTCTTAAATAATACTCGGGTCAGACCGAGATGTTACAGGTGCTTCTGCTTGACTTCTTCCCGGGATTTGCTATTCTGACTTTTGGCTAACTATTTAGATTAGCAGTTTTTGTCATATACACTTGAGACATAGACTCATAGTTGTATTCTTTTGTATAGCACGTGTTGCTATTCTTTTGTATTATTGTGGATCTTTTTGACCACTACTCTGATGTACACTTTCATGTGTTAGTTATATATTCATATCTTCTTCCGCCTTTGTGATATGGATGTCTGTGACTGATTTGTGTTATGCTTATTTCTATGTTTGTTTTCGAAGATTATTTATAGCCACCGTATGATAAGCAATCACATGGATGGTCGCTCCTCAACAGCCTTATTCTCCGTGCTAGTTGACAGCACTACACCGTAGTGTTCTTGGCTAGCGTGGGTATAAGTGGGGAGTCACACCATCGATCAGCTTCGTCGCTTGCCTAGCACTTAGTCGGCACATCGCGCACTCGACTCAATCCCCTCGTACTCGCAAAGCCCTTGCCTTGACTCGTCGAACTCCATCCAAAATCGCACGCCGCCACCTCGCTTCTCTGTACAATTGAATGTCGATCCCAAAACTCGAGCTCGAGTTTGAGCATGCAACTACAGGAGTTAAATCGCCGAAATTTAGCACAATTTGATATTCGAATTTGATTTCGGTTTGGGTTATCTATTTTTTTTAAACAGAGCGGATTTCAATTTCTTAGGCTTCGGCCATTTTTAATTTTCAAATAACTATATTTTTTTAACTAGCTCGAGTTTCTTTCTTTTCTTTTTAAAAAGGAATGAAGGGAACATCTATAGGTGATCTGAAAAGGTAAGAGATACGTGTTCACAGGGTGGACAAGTGTTGGATGTGGTCTACAGTAAATTGAAGGGAAAACATATATATAATATTTAAATTTAAATTTAAATCGTCTTCGATTCGAAGCTTAAAATTTTCACATCCTATCGAGGTGTGCTACCAGGCGTCCATAATGTTATTTCCATATTATGATCGCAATGGAAAAGGTTTCGGGTCCTAATACGATCGTATGGAGAAGATAGCTTTTTGGACCCAGTTATTATATTAAATTTTCGATATGAATTTCAGCGCGTTTATATGCTGTACGGCCACCGATAACTCCAAGCACTATGAAAACTGAAATCCGATAATAATACACTATTATGGATCCAATGGAACTGGTTTCATCAAATTCCAAGAATGTCCCTCGGAAGGCAATTTTTAAATATCGATTTAAGGATATACTTTCAAAACAGAACAAATCACTATTAAATTCAATTTTAAAACTTTTATTACCTTTCCATTATCAATACAGTTTTATGAGCCTATGAAATATTTTTAACAAGCTTGAAATTCCGAAGTTCATATTTTTCCCAATTTCCAATAATTAAATTCAAAACTCTAATTATCGAATAAATGGAGATATTTGAAATTTAAGTTAAAATTAACCTTTTAAATATTTAAAATCAATTAAATATCCCATTTAAAACGTCCGAAATTCCGGGTCATCACAATAAGCTTGAATATTTAATTTGCAGATTGAAATGATAAATATCCTTATCACTGGACCATAGGATAGAAAATTATATATGGACACAGTTGGACTATTATTTAAAAATGATTCTCAAAGTTTGAAAGGAAATATATGGGTTTTTATAAATATTGATTTCTAAAATATAACATATATATATATATGTATGTACGTATGTATAAAATTTAGATTGTGAAATAATATGTTTTGGAAATTTTAATTTACAAGTTAGTTGTCAGAAAATATAAAATTTTCAATTTACTTATAATTTTATTTTCTATAAATATATAAATAAGATTTAATACAAAATATATTTAATAATAAGATTTAGTTTAATAAAATTTAATTTAATTAGTTTATAATATTTTTAAATATTCATTTGAATTTATATCAATATTTTAGAAATAGATTTTTTTATTACTTTAATAATAAAGGTTGGAAAGATAAATTAATGTTTGAATTGGAATTTAAATTGGTTAATAATTGAATTTAAATAAGAATTGACCTGAACTTATTGAACTTGAGATTTTAAAGACAGGATTTTATAACTTAGTTTGATAAAAGAGGACAAAATGAATATTTTCATATTAAATAACTTAATCTGGATTTGAAATCGATAAAAAAAAATGAAATGGTTTATTGAGAATATTATTTGAATCTTTAACCTTTTAAATTGAAAGTGTTGAATAGGGATTGATTTAAATTGGATTTTTGGAATTTAAGTTGATTTGAATCAATTTGTGGAATTGGATGAAACAATTCTAATTTGGAAACTATTTCGGTATAATCTCTTTAAAAAAATATAAAATATTTTTAATTAACAACTATTTGAATAAATAAATTATTTTAATATATAAACCGTTTTAATTTATAACTATTTTAATATACATATACTCTTTCAGTATCTAAACTGTTTAAATTGGAACTGTTATGATTACAAAAGTGTTATGATTTCAAAAGTGTTAGGATTTCGAAAGTGTTATAATTTTGAAAGTGTTACGATTTTGGGAAAGAATATTATTTAAAGTGAATAATGACATCAAAGTGACATGATTTTGAAATGAATATGATATTTTGATATGAAGTATGAACAATTTGAAATGAAATGACCACGGTGCAAAATAAGCTTTTGGTTGTTGATTGGGATCAAATATTGTCACAGTCTCTGCCAATACCGAAAACAACTTTAACAACTATGTACGTGGTGGAGATTCCAGAACAAAGTAGGATGGTTGGCGACGATTCTATATGAGGTTTTAGCGCAGCCCTGACTCCCATGAGTCAGCTTGATGTGGCTAAAATAGGAGCCATGTCGGGCCAAGTGAGGTCATTCCTCCTATCGGGCACACTTCTTCGATACCATTCTATCACTTTGTGATTTGATTGGGTGCACCTTTTATTTGGGAGTGTGTCTCGAGGTGGGAGGTAGTAGTTGCTATGCTTTACCACCAGTCCGGATCCGCAAGATGGTAGAATCCTACCCTAGGTATTGTCTCGCGTGCCTTTTCACATGCCATATCGCGCCTTCTACGAGTTTGGTTTGTGTCGTACCTATGGAGTTCTCCCTCATAGCCCACCTGCGGGTGGAGTTTACAGTACCGTATAGACTACGACATTATATAAAATGTGTTAAGAGGGATATAGGTAATGCCTTACGCTATATTAATACTTTACATAACTGATAGACATATTATAATAGCGTATATTACTACATAGTAGATTGTTACACGGATCCTTAGAGGATGAGAATCCCAAACATCCTTTAAGTTACATGTATTTCAATTGAAATTTCACTTGTGTTAGATTTACTGATATAAAAATGTTAATCCTGACTCGAGTGTTTAGTGTTTTTCCTTATGCAACAACCTGATATTTTCAGCCATTCGCATCCACACATGTTGGTCTTGAATCGCTCAAAATACCGCATTGTAAATAAATTTGGAGCAAATGAAATACAAATTATAGAATCACAGACACAGAAATATCAGAATAACTCGTATCAAAAATTTAAAATGCCATAGTAGTCCATGAAGCTACTATAACAGAGTCTCAAACCAAATATATAATACAGTCTGAAAACAACATAATAGAAATTTCAAATATATATATATATATATACATAGAAGTTTATAAGTACCAGAACTGAAATAGAACAACTGAAACTGAAAGGGAACAGATAACAAGACAAGCAGAATCTCCAGCGATTCCTAGCTTAAGAAAAGAAATCCAAAGCTAACCGTAGATACTCATGCTGACTCGAGCGTAAAGTAAAACATAAAACACTCGAGTCAGGACATATATACTTATATAATATAAACCAACTCAAGTGAACTGTAATATAAATGCACAATAACTTAAAGGATGCTTGGGGTCACTCATCCTTTAAGAATCAGTTAAACTATAATTTAAATACATCCCGTGGTTAAAATTTCAAAATGGTATTTTGTACTTCGAAATCAAATATCATTTCAAAAATTCAATATCATTCCAAAAATCCATTTCAAAATATCAAAATATCGTATCTTCCAAACCACATTCATTTATTTAAAATACCATTTCAACAGACATTTCAAATAGTTTATATTTCAAAACAAATTACTTCATTTTAAATCATAAAAAATGAAGTTATTATATTTAATAATTAAATTATTAAATTTCCAAAATTTTAATCTTTCAAAATTCATTTATTCACTTAAATTTATTAAAATAATGAAAATTCAACTTTCGCAGCATTTAGAAAAATGCTACGGAAAGTTACTTTTATGACAATTCAATTTAACAAAAGACAGCATTCAAAATGCTGTAATAGGGTTACACTAATTCAAATAAAACCTTAGTTAAATTCAACAATTATAGCACTTACAAAGTGCTATAATAGCCTTTAATTCAATTTAGCCCTTTAGTTCATTTATATTAACTACAGCATTTACAAGTGCTGTAATATCCTTTACTTTAGAAAATAATAGCATTTAAAAATGCTGTTAATTAAATTCCAAATATTCATTATACTTTAACAAACCATTAAATTTTTATTTAAACCATTTCAAACTTATAAAATCATATATTTTTCACTTTTATAACCATCATTTGTTTTTCCCTAAATTCATGATTTTATAAAGTGAAATTTCCATTCAAATTCAATATTTAATAATAATTCACTTATTAAATTCCAACATTCAATTTCAATTCATATAATTAAATTTTTAACTTAACACTTGAGTTTAAATTTCAAAATATAACTTATTTTATATTCTATTTACTTAACTTCAAAATTCACTTTTAAACAAAATTCACAATTTTCCAATTTAAGTTATATTTTCAAAATTCAACTCAATATTCATTTATTTCACATTTAACTTATTCAAAATCCATTAATACATTATAAAAATAATTTTAAATTCATTTAATTTAAAATGTCATAAATTTATCATATTTTCATATTTAATTTAAATTCCATTTATAATTAAATCAAAATTTCCAAAATAACTTTTTTTTTCAATTTTTCACTTTATCATTAATTTATTTCACTTATAAATTCTCAGAAAAACCAAAATACTTTACAAAAATCATTTTTAGTTAATATTAAATCAAAATATTATAATATTTACGTTTCTAAAATATTTTAAAATTTTTAGAAAAAATATATGTTAACCACGGATCTGTATATTATTTTCTACACTAGGTAAAGTGATACGCGTAATATATCATTTCAACCCGTAATTTACAAAGAAAACCCTAGTTTTATCATTTCGAGCCCACATTCCCAAGTAAATGAAATAATTTGAAAATCGTTCCGGCCTATCATTTCAGCCCATAACAATTTTCCCCTATTCTAAAGTCCATTCGGGTATGTATCATTTCTACCCATAGTGATTCTAATCTAAAGGGAACTTGCAGTGGTAAACTGATAAAAATAACAGAACAACGTAATATAACAGTAATAGATGATATAACAGGTGTTTAAGCATGGGTGAACATCATATAATCATAACATAACAGATGTAATGTGGTGATGCATTTTATAGATTCAAAAGTGGTCAATTTACTAGTTATATAGGTACAATTTGTCTGGTGAGAATAACTCACAGGTTTGAGCTGGAGACACAACAACGAATGCACCTTAAAGATCCAAACAAGCACGATAACACGACAAGATACGAGTAAGAGAGCCAAAAGATTAATTCCCTTGAAAACAAATCAAACAAAACAATACAACAAATATAAGTTTTCAACTAAAATACGATAAACTAAGCTAGAATTAACCACATAAATCAAAGTAGAATTGCTTTGCACTTGCTTCCAACATACCCTAGGTTCAGCAATAGGTGAAGTACAAGGCTAAAGGGAGGTTTTTTAATCTGGTTTTGGTTCCCTAAGGGTCGGCCTACAAAGGTTTGTTGATGGTGCAAAGGTGTTCATGGGAAAACAACACAACATTCAAAGCATCACATGGTTTCAAGGCCATTCAAGGCTCGGCCAAGGCCATATGGGTCACGGCCATCACTAGAGTGGTCAAGAGGATGATGTGGCAGAAGGTTCAGGTGGAGATGGAGGCGGTGGAGGTGGAGATGGTGGCGGCTAAGGGGGTGATGAAGTGGTAGAAGTGGATGTGAGCTCGGCTATGGTGCATAGTTGAAGGGGTTGACCAGAGACAAGGATGTGATGGTGATGTGCTCAAGTGGTGGTGGAGGCGGCAGGGCAGGTGGTGGCAAGGGCCAAACGTATATAGAGGAAGAACAAGTGCAAATCAATCAAAGAAAACAATATAAGTGAAAAAAAAGAGAAGAAGATTACCAAATTTTCTAAAAAAAAGGAAACCGAAATTTTCTTTTCAGAAGTGAGGCAAATGATTTACGTGAATGGTAAAAGTGATGGTTGGCTGAAATAAGTGAGTAGTTATGGCCAATTGATGATAAGATATGGTTAAAATGTGAAAATGTAGGAATATCAAAGGCCTTAGGAGATAAAAAGTCACAAGCCATTTCAAATTTCTTAATTTTCTTTATATAAGTTTAAATATATGAAAATACATATAATTTCAGTTAACACTCGAAAATATAAAAAATATACATATAATATAAATAAATAAATATTCATTATATATGGTTAAAATAAGAAAATAGCACAAAAATCAAAACTAGTCTTGAAAATTTGAAAATAAACAGAATAAACTTTGAAAAATTTATATGGACTTGGAATATTTAAAAATAAAGATAAGAACATAAAATAAAATGTATTCAAAAAAATAAATAATTAAATTTTAATTAGATATAATTTAAACTAAGAAAATGGCAGAAAAGTAGAAACCAGCAAATGCAATAAATTTTGGAAAAATTATAACATCACTTTAAAATGTTTTAAAAATAAAATATATATCTAACATGTCATATTACACGTATTAGAATATGATAGGACAAATAAAATATTATGTATAAAATTTAAAATAGACAATTTTATTAAATAAATCAATTTACATACAATATTGTATAAAGCATAACTTTCACAATACAAATCGGATTTAAACGAAACGAAAAGTAGTATTCTTGAAATTTCATATATTTTCATAATAAAGTATAAAATTAAAAAATTTAAATGTTTAAATTTTAAATATAAAAGTCAAAGTTTGACCAGATTGACCAAAATCCACATTTTCTGAAAATATCCTATTTATTCAGGTTTGAAATTATAATTCATACAAAGATCAAAATATACTCTTAAAATAAATTTTTTTAATCATTTTCATAAATATAATAAAAGTTTTTTTTTTAAATCAGGAGTTTCAATTTTAAATAATTAAAATAAACAATTAAAATAATCACAAAATACTGGGTTGTTACACTCTCCCCACTCAAATCTTTTCGTCTTCGAAAAGAATGAACAAGGAAAATAAGGAAAAACAAGATAGAAAAAAAACAAATAGTACCTGAAAAAAACAATTCCGGATTCGAAGCACATATGCTCTCCTCCGTTTCCCGGGTACAATCTCGATCATCAGTACCCCCATCGTACTTCGATCAAACTAACAGATTTCCTTCTTAGTTGCCTCGTACCTCATTCGACAATACGAAGTGGCTTACTCTCGACAGTCAGATTAGGCTCAATATCCCAACTATCAAGAGCAGAAGGCTGAACAAAAATAGATAGGCCAAGAAGATACCAGAGAAGATGTGAGACGTGGAATACATCATGCACTCCAGAATGCTTCTTAGGCAAATCCAAACGATTAGCCAAAGAACCAACTCTTCCCATAATGCACAAAGAACCCCAGAAGTGTAAAAAGGTAGGAATAGCTAGGAGGAAAAATAGGTTGGAACACAAGGATGGACCATTATTTTAAAACCATATACGTCTCAATTTAAGATTTTATATTTACAACATTTTAAACATTTTATAATATGATAAAAAGTCATTTGATTCAAATTTGATAGTTCGAAGTAAACAATATTTAAAACATTTTACATTATTTAGAAAAGAAAAATAAATGATCAAAATATCCTTTATACAATACATTATCAAAATACTTTTATAACTCGATGTCTTAACAAGTTTACTTTCGTTCCTGCAGACTCTGGCCATGCGTTGATCAGGCGCAAAGCTAAAATTCTCCAGGTACTTGGTAGACTTGTTTCAACACCCAGTGAAAATACTGGAAAACCCTTTTAAAATAACAAATATGGAAAGTACAATCCAAACAAATCAACCAAACCAAAACATTTTTCTAACCATGGATCACAGATACACAATGGTTACGCCTGAATCCCCCAGGAAACAATCCTTATCCGTAAGATTTCTCAGCCCTGCGAGTTACACCATGATGACTAGTAGAGTGCAGGATACACGATGGTTACGCCTGGATCCTCCAGGAAACAATCCATACCCCTAGGCCATCTCAGCCAGTCAGTTTCGCCACTAATTCGACCTACATAGATTGCAGGATACACAATGGTTATGCCTGAATCCTTTTCAAGAAACAATCCGTACCCCTAGGCCATCTCAGCCAGGAAGTTGCGTAAGACCATGGAGATCACCATGGAATTCGATGGACACCCGAGTATCATATCCGAAAAACTCAAATCAGAGAAAATAATATCGATAGAATGAATCCACAGTGTGGCCACAAAGCGAATATCAAGCAAAAGGCACTTTCCATATCTTTACTTCGAAAATATGTGTCGTATAGTACCTTTCAAATCACTTTCAAATATCATACTTATATAAAGTCCATTATATATAAGATTTCATTTCAAATCGAATACTTTCCAAAATCAATAGTATATCAAATCACACTTATATATAGGATTTCAAATTTACAAATTTAGTATCTTTATAGGTCAATTGTTTCAAATCACTTCATACTTATACAAATCAATTTTTATATAAGTTCAATAACTCCCAAATCAAAGTATTTAAGTAAACAAGGTCCTCAATTTCAAACCATTTCAATATCAATTCAGTTTCAAAATCATATATGATTTAGCCAGATCATTTCTTCCTAATTTCATGTATTCAGTTTCAAAGTTTCCAAAATAATAAGTTAGAAAAAATAATCCAAATTCCCAAATCAACAAAATTTATGTCAAACGAATTCATTTCCATTTCAAACATATACTCACTTTCAAAAATCATAATACTTTCAAAGTTATAAATCTTTCGAAACCAAAATACTTGAAATCACTACAGTTTGAAAATAATAACTTTTTGGATTATACATTTGAAATCATAAAACATTCCTTTAACTCTTTACATTTCACAAATTTATTCAATTAAACCCTAATCTAAAATTTTCAATTTTAATTCAATTCAAACCATCAGTTTCAATTCAATTTAGTTTTCCATCAAAACCATTTCAAATATTATCAAATTTCAAATAAAGATTTGATCCATAAAATAAACTATTCGATCTTTAATATATTTCAAAGCTTAAATATACCATATTCCAAAACTAATTTTCTTTTTCTTTTTAATTTCATATATCTCAAATTTTACTTCGTTATTACTTAGTTCTAAAATATTCATTTCATAAATCCATCATTTTTTAATAAACTCAAATACAAGTAAACCATATATCCTTTCATACAAATATAAACTTCAAATATTCATTTATCAAAATTAATTATCATTTCAAATTCACATTCTTCATCAAAATAAAGACTAAATCATTTCCAAACCATTTCAATCATCACAATATCTAAAATGGTTACTAAGTTTAAAACCATCTTTTTTGTAAAAAACCTCAAACTATTTATTTCTATATGAAAAATCCAATTTTCCATTGGAAAGATTATTATTCTATATATATACTTTATTCAAAACATTCAAATCTATATTTCATACCAGTATAATTGAACATAGTCTTATTTATTTCTCTCAACAAACAATTTCAAAATTATATAAATCAAATTACTTTATACTTTAATCATACCAAATTAAACTTATATTCTTTATCAAATGCCCTATACCTTACAAAATTTCTAAGCTTTGAAAAGTTGACCTAGATTTGGAAGTGCTCGAACCTTCAAAATAGTCAAAGAAATCATATTTTCAATCCAAGAGTTGGAAATCACCAACAAATCAGTAAACCAATTCCAAAAGAAAGGCTTATACCAAAACAAATATGAATCTTGAGGACTGAACACCGGTGTACTTTACATCATTTCAAATATATACACACACACACATACATATATCTTTCGAATATCAAACCATACTTCAAAATCTAAAATCTAAATTTGGTTTCACAAAATCACTCGCATAGCAGAGCTACTAGAGTGGCCTCTCCCCCACTCAGAAACTTGAAAATCAATGTCGGTGATGCATGCATTCATCACCGAAATTATTTTCCAGCTACATAAGTAGGTACTGGACATTTTTATTTTCTTGAACTTCTTTGAAATCACTTTGAAATCATTGGGATTAGTTCAAATACATTTGAAACATTTTTATTCGGAGAAATATCTTAAAATCATATTATTATTATTATATTTTCCAAAATCTTAAAACCAATTTCAAAACACCATAGTTCGATTCCTCGAAATTCAAATTCAAAACTCTTCAATTATAAATCATTTTTATTTAAATCAGATTTCTTATAAATTTTCAAAATTTAAAATCCTTTCGAATTTCAAATTTACATTTTCAAAGGTATATAATCCTTATCGGAAACATTTCACTTTTGTATACAAAATAGGGTCATCCTTATCAAAATAATAATTTCGATGTATACACAATTTCAAAATACAACCAAACGCAAATTTACAAAAAAAGATTCAAGGATGGATTTCAAACAAACAGAGATTCAAATTTAGAGGAACTTTAATCAAACAGAATTCTGATTCGAAGATAAGCTCGAACGAAGATGAGATAATTTAATTACCAAATAGGAGATGATAAGCCTATATAAATCATGGGAGACCATAACCTGGTCAACCGTGACTTCAGGAATATAACCAATGCGGAAATCTAAGGCAAATCGACATTCGATCGCCAGAGATAGAATCTGGGTAGAGAAGGAGATAGATAGCATCGTAAGCCGTGGATATAGAAATCTTCGGTGAATCAATGCCAATTCTAAAGGAATTTCACCCCTTTATAAATTTTTCGGAGGTTGGCGGAATCATCGATCTTTAGAGAGGTCATCTAAAGTGGAGGTATGGAATGCCTCAAAATCAAAAGGGTAAAATAGGGACGACAAGGCTGGATTTCAATACAAGTGGGAGCGTTCCAAAGTTCAAGGAATCCAAATCAATAAGAATCCTAGCCAAAAGATTCTAACAAGGTAGATAGCGAAGGAATGAAGTTTAGAAGATCTTGATTTCAAGATAAGAAGATTTTATACCAAATATAGTCTTTGAAAATACTTTTAAAAATCATTTGGAAATCATTTTATACTTCGAAAATACGTTCTTTAACAAAGAAAGAATTCTAAGATTGATTTCACTCATTCTAGGGTATTTCTACCCTATATCTAATGAGTTTTTGCTCCATAGGCTATGGTTTGCCTAAAACCAAAGCTCTGATACCAATTGTAATAACCCGATATTTTCAACCATTCGCATCCACATATTTCGGACTTTAATTTCTCAATATACCGCATTGTAAATAAATTTGGAGCAAATGAAATACAAATCACAGAATCATAGACACAGAAATACCAGAATAGCTCGTAGCAAAAATTTAAAATACCATAGTAGTTCATGTGGCTACTATAACAACGTCTCAAACCAAATACATAATACAGTCTGAAAACAACATAACATAAATCCCAAATATATATAGAAGTTTATAAGTACCAGAACTGAAATAGAACAACTGAAACTGAAAGGGAACAGATAACAAGACAAGCAGAATCTCCAGCGATTCCTAGCTTAAGAAAAGAAATCCAAAGCTAAGCTGTAGATACTCATGCTGACTCGAGCGTAAAGTAAAACATAAAACACTCGAGTCAGGACATATATACTTATATAATGTAAACCAACTCAAGTGAACTGTAATAGAAATGCACAATAACTTAAAGGATGGTTGGGGTCACTCATCCTTTAAGAATCAGTTAAACTATAATTTAAATACATCCCGTGGTTAAAATTTCAAAATGGTATTTTGTACTTCGAAATCAAATATCATTTCAAAAATTCAATATCATTCCAAAAATCCATTTCAAAATATCAAAATATCGTATCTTCCAAACCACATTCATTTATTTAAAATACCATTTCAACACACATTTCAAATAGTTTATATTTCAAAACAAATTACTTCATTTTAAATCATAAAAAATGAAGTTATTATATTTAATAATTAAATTATTAAATTTTCAAAATTTTAATCTTTCAAAATTCATTTATTCACTTAAATTTATTAAAATAATGAAAATTCAACTTTCGCAGCATTTAGAAAAATGCTACGGAAAGTTACTTTTATGACAATTCAATTTAACAAAAGACAGCATTCAAAATGTTGTAATAGGGTTACACTAATTCAAATAAAACCTTAGTTAAATTCAACAATTATAGCACTTACAAAGTGCTATAATAGCCTTTAATTCAATTTAGCCCTTTAGTTCATTTATATTAACTACAGCATTTAGCATTTAAAAATATGGTTAATTAAATTCCAAATATTCACTATACTTTAACAAACCATTAAATTTTTATTTAAACCATTTCAAACTTATAAAATCATATATTTTTCACTTTTATAACCATCATTTAATTTTCCCTAAATTTATTATTTTATAAATTTAAATTTCCATTCAAAATCAATATTTAATAATAATTCACTTATTAAATTCCAACATTCAATTTCAATTCATATAATTAAATTTTCAACTTAAATCTTAAGTTTAAATTTCAAAGTATAACTTATTTTACATTTTATTTACTTAATTTCAAAATTCACTTTTAAACAAAATTCACAGTTTTCCAATTTAAGTTATATTTCAAAATTCAACTCAATATTCATTTATTTCACATTTAACTTATTCAAATCCATTAATATATTATAAAAATCATTTTAAATTCACTTAATTCAAAATATCATAAATTTATCATATTTTCATATTTAATTTAAATTCCATTTATAATTAAATCAAAATTTCCAAAATAACTTTTATTTCAAGTTTCAACTTTATCATTAATTTATTTCACTTACAAATTCTCAAAAAAATCAAAATACTTTACAAAAATCATTTTTGATTAAGTTTAAATCAAATTATTATAATATTTATATTTCTAAAATATTTTAAAAATTTTAGAAAAATATATTTTAACCACGGGTCTGTATATCATTTTCTACACTAGGTAAAGTGATACGAGTAATAAATCATTTCAGCCCGTA
The DNA here is from genome assembly GCA_030765085.1 of Allium cepa. NCBI lineage: Eukaryota > Viridiplantae > Streptophyta > Magnoliopsida > Asparagales > Amaryllidaceae > Allium > Allium cepa. The sequence goes on along the minus strand of CM060931.1, from coordinate 462,721,739 downwards.
ATTTACAAAGAGAACCCGGCTTTTATCATTTCAAACCCGCGGTCCCAAGTAAATGAAATATTTTGAACACCGTTCAGGCCTATCATTTCAGCCCATAACGATTTTCCCCTATTCTAAAGTCTGTTCGGGTATGTATCATTTCTACCCATAATGATTCTAATCTAAAGGGAACTTGCAGTGATAAACTGATAAAAATAACAGAACTGCATAATATAACAGTAACAAATGATATAATAGGTGTTTAAGCATAGGTGAACATCATATAATCAAAACATAACAGATGTAATATGGTGATGCATTTTACAGATTCAAAAATGGTCAATTTACTAGTTATACAGGTACAATTTGTCTGGTGAGAATAACTCACAGGTTTGAGCTGGAGACATAACAACGAATGCACAAAAGAGATCCACACAAGCATGATAGCACGACAAGATATGAGTGAGAGAGATAAAAGATTAATTCCCTTGAAAATAAATCGAACAATATAACAAATATAAGTTTTCAACTAAAAATACGATAAACTAAGCTAGAATTAACTACATAAATCAAAGCAGAATTGCTTTGCACTTGCTTTCAACATACCCTAGGTTCAGCCATAGATGAAGTAAAAGGATAAAGGGAGGTTTTTGATCTGGTTTTGGTTTCTTAAGGGTCGGCCTGCATAGGTTTGTTGATGGTGCAAAGGTGTTGATGGGAAAACAACACAACAATCAAAGCATCACATGGTTTCAAGGCCATTCAAGGCTCGGCCAAGGCTATATGGGTCACGGCCATCACTGGAGTGGTAAAGGGGATGACATGGCAGAGGATTCAGGTGGAGCTGGAGGTGGTGGAGGTGGAGATGGTGGCGGCTAAGGCGGTGATGAAGTGGTGGAAGTGGATGTGAGCTCGACTATGGTGCATAGTTGAAGTTTTGGTGAATTTTGGTGAAGAATCAACCACCTTTGTGGCTCGGCTGGGGTTGAGCAGAGAGGAGGAGGTGATGGTGATGTTCTTAGGTAGTGGTGGAGGCGGCAGGGAAGGTGGTGGCAAGGGCCGAACCTATATAGACGAAGAACAAGTGCAAATCAATCAAAGAAAACAATATAAGTGAAAAAAGAGAGAAGAAGATTACCAAATTTTCTAAAACAATGGAGGCCAAAATTTTCTTTTCAGAAGTGGGGAAAATGATTTACAAGAATGATAAAAGTGATGGTCGGCTGAAAGAAGTATGTAGTTATGGCCAACTGATGAAAAGATATGGTTAAAATGTGAAAAGGTAGGAATATAAAAGGCCTTAGGAGATAAAAAGTCACAAACCATTTCAAATTTCTTTATTTTCTTTATATAAGTTTAAATAATGAAAATAATTATAATTTCTGTTAAAATTCAAAAATATAACAAATATACAAAATAAAAATAAATAAATATTAATTATATATGATTAAAATAAGAAAATAGCACAAAAATGAAAACTAGTATAGAAAATTTGAAAATAAACAGAATAAACTTTGGAAAATTTATATGGACTTGGAAAATATTTATAAATAAATATAATAACATAAAATAAAATGTATTCACAAAAATAAATAAATAAATTTTAATTAAATATAATTTAAATTAAGAAAATGGCAGAAAAATCGAAACTAGTCTTTAAAAATAGGAAATAAATGCAATAAATTTTGGAAAAATTATAACATCACTTTAAAATGTTTTAAAAATAAAATATACATCTAACGTGTCATATTACACATACTAGAACATGATAGGACAAATAAAATATTATTTATATAATTTAAAATAGATAATTTTACTAAATAAATCAATTTACATGAAATATTGTATAAAGCATAACTTTCACAATACAAATCGGATTTCAACGAGAAAAAAAGTCGTGTTCTTGAAATTTCATATATTTTCATAATAAAGGATAAAATTGAAAAATTCAAATATTTATATTTTAAATTTAAAAGTCAAAGTTTGACCAGATTGACCAAAATCCACATTTTCTTAAAATATCCTATTTATTCAGGTTTGAAATTACAATTCACACAAAACTCAAAATATACTCTTAAAATAACAAAATTTATTCATTTTAATAAATATAATAAATTTTTTTATATCAGGCGTTTCAATTTTAAATAATTAAAATAAACAATTGAAATAATCACGAAATACTAGGTTGTTACACCTTATGCTCGGGTCAGACTGAGCGTCACAACACTTGAGACTCACCTTTAGAGAATGGAGCTTTGTTTGAAAATCTATCTATCCAGCTTTCAATATTTCAGTTTATTCAAGTCACTTATGTTTAGACTCGTCAATTGCTTATGTATTAGTGACTCATTTGTATTTGAGATTCTGTTGTATTTTGTTTCGGACTCTAATGTCTTATAGTAGTTTCATCAACTACTATTTATCTATTCTTGTTGCTTATTGTTGTCATACTCTGTGTCTGCGATTCTATGGTTTTTTTACTTACTGTATATGCTGAGTTTTTCTAAATATAAATTAACAATCTGTTGTTTTGAGCAGTTCAAGTCTAGCATGTGTGGATGATTGTCCATTTGAACGGTTCAAGATACCAGGTCATTACAGATGACAAATGATTTTACATTAGTACTATAATTCTTGTACTTATGTGTAAATTAGTATTGATGATGGTGGTCATTGTCCTTCCTTATTTGAATTTTAAGGACAAAATTCTTAGAAGGTTGGCGCATTGTAAAATCCATATAAAATCATTAGACTGCTATAATAAAGTACTAATTGATGATAAGATAGATTAAATAATTAATTAAAGGATAATATTGGCCATAATTTATTAAATGGATAATATGAATGTTATAACAAAGGGGTTTAGGAATTAGTATGACTGCAAAGGAGGGATTTTAGCCCAAGCCCAAATTATTAATCCATAAATCTAAAAAATATTATTCCCCTCATTCTCTCATTTTATAAAGGCAAAAAAGTTATTAGACTCGAACGCCACTACAAGGACAGGAAGAGGGAAACTAGACAAAGGTGAGATTTAAGCTTTCATTTTATAGTGAAGAATTAAGGAATTAATCAAGTTATTTACTTATGTGGGTAATATAATCTTATTTCATATCCAAATTTGTTTAGATTCAGATTTTATATGATTTTACTATTTAGGTGATATTAAAAAGGATTTGATGATAAAAGATTAATTCTATTTGAGTTTGAATGCTAAATAATATAGTTTATGATATGTTTAAATGCAAAAAATGAGTTAATCATATCAAAATAGGTTTGAAATTTTAATATTTTAGTGAAATTTTCATAGCAGATAAAGGAAAGTCCATTTGTTTTTTGATGAATTTGTTAGAATTTTCCTATGATATTTCAAATTTGTATGAAATAAATGGCAAGATCAAAATTGTCCAAAATTGAAGAAATAATTAAGGAAGGGGTTTTGTTGAGGAACAATTGAGGAAGTAAATTATGGCTTGCTGCTGAGATTTGTACTACAGTGTAAAAGTAATGTATAACTGAATGACATGTGTAGAGAATTAGTCAAAAATTAGTTACACTATTAAATAAATTATTAATTTTTTATTTATTTACAGATTTGCATCCGTAGACATTTAATGTAATGACCCATAAGTTTTCAATAATTAGGTTTGGTTATTTTAATTAAAATTGAGTAATTAAATTTAGAAGAAACAAAAATTTTATATTTTATAATGAAGCAAACATTAAAAAAAGTAATGTAAATGGTAAATCACTTAAGACTTTGTGATTTAATATTTGGAGAAATAAAATTTGGGTAACTCATTAATGAAATAGTAAGTGAATTAAAAATGTAACAATGTTAATTATGGTTAATAATTAATAGGTTGAATGAAATGACAATTAACGAATTTATTTAAATTTGTAAAGTTATAATGGAATTATTGTATTTATGTGTGAATGTAAATTTAAAATAGAAACGTAGCTATAATAACGTTTGGTTGTTAAAGAGACCGGGATCGGAAGTTGTCATACTCTCTGCCAACTTCGAAAACCACTTTGACAACTGTGTACGCGGTGGAGATTCCAGAATGAAGTAGGATTGTGGCGGCGTTTCCTTTGAGGTAAATACGTGGACCCGACTCCCGTGAGTGGGCATATGGTCGTTAAAACAGGAGCGATCGACGGGTTAAGAAGGTAGCACCTTTTATCGGACACATCCCTTCGATATTATACTTTGACTTTTGGATTTATTCGGTGGCCACTTTTGATTTCTTTGATTTGGGGGTGTGGCTCGAGGTGGGCGGTAGCTGCGGCTATGCGTTACCACCGACCCGGAAGCGTAATTGGTATATCTACCTTGGCATTGCCTAGTTTTGCTGTGTCACATACACTAGCGCGCCTTATACGATTTTGTTTTATACCATACCTATGGAGTGCCCTCTGACGACGCCCAGTACGGGGGAGATTATAGTACTCTATAGACTATGGGAATATAAAAGTGTGTTAAGGGATATATAGGTAACCCCTTAACGCCATTTTCCGTATATTATACTTCACTGTAGACATTATTATAATAGCGTATATTACTACATAGTAGATAGTTTAACGGATCCTTAAGAAATGTGAATCTCGAGCATCTCTTAAGTTACTGCACTCATACTTATTCCTGTTGATTTAACTTACATAAGATCTTTTAGTTCTGACTCGAGCGTTTTATTTTTCATTTCTCTCGGGTCAGTCCGAGCATTTCAAGATTTGAAGGCTTTATTTGGAGGACAAGACGAAGATATTATTACTATTATCTATTATATTATTCACTGCATCATGTACTCCGCTGCATTGTTATTTATTGGTGTGTGTAACTCTGATATATATTGAATAAGTATAAGAATATTTTGTAAAATAGCTTTATAAACTGTATATTGATTATTATATTTTATCGTTCCACTGCAAGATTCTATTTTGTTTTTTTCTTTCTCTGCTTTTTCTTATTTACCCCACAACAATCCGCCCTTCCGTATGGTTTGAATTGGCACGTGTGTCTATTTAAAGTGTGCGAAAAGGCGGGGAGTTACATCTGGTATTAGAGCTTGGGTTTAACGATGAACCTTAGGTTTGTGGGGTTTGACTCTTTATTAATAGGGAAGTAATACCCCATGATGAGTCGCTGAGTGTATATATGAGAGAGCGTATTTGTTAGTGTTATAAAAGGTTTTAATATTGTGTTAGTTTGTTTCGTTTTCTATTTATAAATTCTGGTTGGTGCATGGGACGCTACGACATCAATAGGGATTTCTAAACACTTAATAGGACATACCGACGTAATATTTGGTTTTAATATAGGCGAGTGAAATAATTTTGCCTATTATATATTCTATATATATATAATAAAATTTATAAATGATATATATATTTGGTTGCATTATATTGGTTATTAGGTAATGAAATTTATAAATAATAGTTGAAATAAGATTGAAATTAAAATAAATAAAATTGGGAATTTAGAACTAACGTTCCGGGGTTTTGAAACTTTCTTTCGAATGATTTTGGAATATAATAATATTATTATTAGAAGTATTTTCTAATATAAATATTTCAATATAATGTGAAAGAAATGTTTAAAAGAAGATTTTGGAAATAAGTTTTGTACTTACTTCTCTGTCGCTGGAAAATAATTTCTGTGATGGCGGCCGCATCATCGACATTCATTTTCGAGTTTCAAAGTGGAAAGGCCACTGTAGTAGTTCTACTACAGATTCATTTTTGATAAATAAATATAAATTTTAAATTGTTTTAAATATAATTAAATATATAAGTTGTAAGCATATACATTTTATCTATTATTTTAAATGATTTTTAATAAAAACCTGGTATTTAAATTCTTAAGTTTTCGATAATTAATAGTTCAAGTATTGTAGTGAAACGGAATAAAACTAATAGATAATTGGAGACTTTAATTAAAATAAAAAATTTAATGCTAGGTTATGAATGAAATTAAAGGAAAGTTGAAACTGTAACATATGAAACAAAGAATAATATTATTGAACATTTAGTAATTTTAAAGAAATAGAAATTAACTTGTGAACTTCTATTACATCCTTAAAAGCATGTATATAACTTACCAACTATAAAAAGTTAGAATGTTGAAAGAAATTGTAATGGATATTATACAAGTAATAAACTTAAGGAAATAGGAAGTAAGTATTGAAAGCATAAGATTGTAACCTTAAGTAAATGAATTAATATGCGAAGAAGTTGAATTAAAGATGGATACTATAAATAAATGAAATTATAAGAAAATATAAGTAAGAAATTTTAAACTTAAGTAATGAAAAAAATATGAAGGTAAATATTAATTGAATAAAAGGAAATCAAATAATAAATGTATGAAATGAAATTATAATAAGTATATTTGATTTGTTGTTGGAATTGTTGTTTGTTTTGGTTTATGGTAGTTTGGGCAAGGATACTTTAAATCTGTTTGGAAGGTACGAATAATCTATTTAGTGTCACCTAAGACTGTTGAGTGCAGGGTACGCTTAGTAGTTTATTTTTCTTTCCTTATAATTTAAAGTTTTGAGCCCGAACAACTATTTGTTTTGTTTGATATGAATGAATGATTGATGCTTGTTGATTTTATGTGATGGTTGTATGCTTGTTGCAAGTGATGGTTGATTGATTTGTTTGTGGTAACTAAAAACAACTTAAATATTTCATATTATATAATGGTTAACCCTTTTGGATTATATAAGTGAAATACCTGTTATGGAAGTAATTGCTACTGCTTTTGGTTCCAAAAATAAGCGTTAATTGGCCGACAAATACGTACGTCTTCGGATTACTGTTTATAGCGTTATTATATTGTTCCCGTGTTGGGATATATTATTTTGGAAAATATATGTTGTATATTGTTATATTTAATATTATATTTTCTCCCGAGCCTCTCAGTACAAAGGAGACTCTACCGAAATTTTCTTGAAATTTTGGACTTAGAAATTTTTTGAAAATATTTTTCCAAACTTTATTACTTTAAGTATAAAAAGATATAATGGTTATAAATTAGTATATTTATTTAAATTAATTTATTTTGTAAATTTATTTGTTTACAAAGGTAATATTTTCGAATAAGATGTATTGTTTACTCAATTCTTTCTTTTCCCTTCTTTTTCCTTTTCGGGGATGAAAAGTTTTGAGTGGGGGAGAGTGTAATGACCTGTAAATTTTCAATAATTAAGTTTGGTTATTTCAATTAAAATTGAGTAATTAAATTTAGAAGAAACAAAACTTTTATATTTTATAATGAAGCAAACGTTAAAATAAGTAATGTAAATGGTAAATCACTTAAGACTTTAAGATTTAATATTTGGAGAAATAAAATTTAGGTAACTTATTAATGAAATAATAAGTGAATTAAAAACGTGACAATGCTAATTATGGTTAACAATTAATAGGTTGAATGAAATGACAATTAATGAATTTATTTAAATTTGTAAAGTTGTAGTGGAATTATTGTATTTATGTGTGAATGTAAATTTAAAATAGAAACGTAGATTTAGTACAAGGTATCAATTAACGTAATAGAAAGCATGAGACCAAATAGCTAAATTCGTTGAGTATATTAATTGTAATTGGATATAAGCTAATAAATAATTAATTTAGCGCAACCCTAATTAATTGAAATAACTGTAAGGTCATAATTTGGTGTATTCAGTTAATTTGGAAAATTAATTTCAGCCAATGTAAAAAAGTATTTGGAATGTATATTGTTTCCATAGGATAATATAAAGAAATGAAAACTTGCGACCTATGTTTGGAGTAATGACCAAAATAAGTGGAATGGTGTTAATGTAAGTAAATTGGTAACAAATTGAATGGATTCCCATGATTTATTTGAAATTTTATATGTTACAACTTGGTTATGAATTCAATATAAGGTAAGTGAGTGGAAATATTATAATCTGTCTATAAACGTAATAATGTAGTGTTAATGGTAATTAATTAGTGTTATACATGGAATTATAAACTGGGTTGTTAAGTAATAAACTTATAAATGCAAGTAAAGGAAAATAGGTAACAATATATATATATATATATATATGTTATTTTTTTTATTTAATATGTTAAATAAAATTTGGAAATCAAATTTCAATTAAGGGAAATTTAGTAGTACGTTTATTGGAAATTAATTTTAATAAATGTCACATTAATGTGAATAGTGTATTAACTAATGAAATTAGTAGTATGAAAATAAGTGCCAAAGTTGATTTTAAGTAATAAAAGCTTATTTATGTGACAAAAAGGTATTGGTAATGTTATGTAGGTTGCCTATTTATTTATTTAGATTATTAGTTGAAATGGGAAATAGGTTTGTAATAAATGTAAATAAATGTTACATTAATGAGAAATGTAACACACTGTTTAAGAGTGTTAAATTGGGTATATTAAGGTAATGAATGAGGAAAACAGGGTAACTAAGTTTATAGAGTGGTAACGAATTTAATAAAAAGATTTGATTTGAAACAAATCAATCCATTGAAATCCAATTTATAATAAGTGTAATTATTGGGGCAATTGAAATTTAATGTTATGCAATTGAGATAAAGATATTGGAAAAATGTTAATGTATCTGGACATATATTAAAATAAATGTTACCTAAGATGATAATATGATAAATAGTGAATTTAAAGAATGGGAATCATGATTTATTTATTTATTTATTTGAAATTTAAGTTAAATAATTGAGTCTATTGCAAATAGGTAGAATTGAACATTAAATTTTTCATTATTTGAAATGAAAATGGAATAAGAAAATATCAATGCAATAGTCTTGAATCCAATGATAAATTTATCTATTTGACAAATATAAATTGAATAATTTTTTATTTATGTAATTAAATGGAAATTTTGAAGATAAGAATTATAATTAGTGAATATAATGAAATTTAAAATTTAACGCTGAAATTGATAAATTAGTCAACTCTAAATGGACATTTGAATTTGGTTAAATAAGTTTAAACGATTAAGAATGTTAATGGATGAAATTTGTCAATTATAGAGTTGAAATTGAAAAGTGATTTAATTAATTTATTGTTAATTTATTTAATTAATGTAAAAATAGCCATTTTGGCCACTGACTCGGATTTCGACGAAACCTGTTTCATCGGATCTGTAACGGTGAATTAGTGTAGGATTTCAAGTTTCGTAATGATCGGACTTGTCGTTTGATCGTACGAACGCGAAACGCCTTGAAATCGATTTAATTGAAATCAATTGAAATCAATTTGGAAAACATTGATTTTAGCGTAACTTCTTCATACGATGGAATTTGAACTTGAAACTTGTTCCACCGTGTTTATAATATTGTAAAACATCTATTTTGATATATGGGTTGACCCAATTTCATTCCGGAGTCGAAATGGGTTTTTGGGCCACTTTGTCGTTAGCACGTATATCTAATAGATCCGATCCATTCTATTTCAACTTTCTTTATAAATACTCTGTTATAAACCCTAGCAGCCTCTATTCCTTTTTTCTATACGTACGGAAACTTCTGTGCTCCTCTTCCTCAATGGGTGTAAACCTAATTTATCCAATTCAAATTTCAATTCAATAATCAAAGTCAAAAATTCAAACTCCTCAGAAAAATTCAGAAAAAATATACTTCGAAGCTCTCGAAGAGTGAAAGTCAGATCTATAGTCCGTTTTTCGATCTGGGTTTTCGTTTGACCGTAATTTAGGAAGAAGTTTCGGCCGTCCTTCACGCTCCGATCAACTGTGACGGATCATCAAATCCTTTCTAGGTATTGCAGAGGAGACTGAGGGGATCGATCTATGTGGGTTTCGTGGCGAGTTAACGACTGGATCATCAAAAAATTTCGAGTGGAGTTTGGAAAAACATGGGACGACTGCACTGTTTCGTGTTCGGCGTCGACGAGTTGATCGCGGGGATGGGTTTTTCGAGGAGGCTTAGGAGATCGGCGGCCTCTCTGGTCGCGGCCACGATGGCCTGCACGTGCGAGCTTGATTGAAGGCGGCTTGGTTCTGTAGCATGCGATTGGGTTGGGCTTCATGAAGAAGAAGTAATGACGTGTATGTACGTATGTTTTATTTGTTTTATTTGTTTATTTTAAATTTAATTTTGAATCTTCTCATACGCATAACTATTGCATACTATATCCGATTTACGCGCTGTTTTCTTCACTAGGTTCGTATCGGAATTCCGGATTTTTTGGCACTGGTTCGGATGAATTCTAAGACCGGTCAATTTTTGGGTTTAAATTGGATTTAAATTCAATAGGCGAGTGTTTAACCCACTTACAAATTCTAAAATCTCTTATGTTTGTTAAATTAATTTGTAGTGTGATTAGAAATTTATTTATGACTGTTTGGCATATTTTTAATTATCATCTCAGTTAAATTGCATTTATTTAATTAAATTTTATTTATTTATTCATTGCATATAAACTGCCAGTTAAATTATTATTTGTTTATTATTGCATATAAATTGCCTGTTAAAAGTTATCTATTTATTGTTAAATATAAACTGCTAGTTAATACCTGTTGTTTATTATCCGTTCTATATTGATGCTATTGTTGAATTGGATGATGATTGTGATAAGTGGTTGATGGATGATATTGGATGAATGGATGTTGTATTTTATATTATTATAAACTGCAAGTTATTATGCATTTTCATTTCATTCGGGATTGCGGTTTCAAATGATATATAACCGTAATTTTTATTTTTGAATTACGGATTGAAATGATAAATATCCGTATCACTTGACAATAGGATAGAAAATTTTATACAAACACCGCGGTCTATATATAAAAATATTTCGAAATAATTTTCTATGGTTTTGAATATATATATATATATATATATATATATATATATGTTTTTATGAGATATTGATTCAGATATTTGATAAAGGTTATTTTATATATAGTAAAATTCTTGGTTTTAAGCTATGTATAAATTTGGTTTAAAGTATAAAGAAGTTTAATAATAAAGTTTGATTTTATTAGAATATAATATGGTTAAGTGTTTATTTAAATTTTATTTTTGGAGTTTAAAATAAATTAAATAAGGGTAAGGTGGGAAGATAAATGTGAAATTGATATGAATGAAAGAATAGAGGAATTATTCTCGAAGAAAAATTGATTTGAATTTAAATAAATTGAGATTTTAAAAGGTGCGATTTAGTAACTTGATTTTGATTTAGAAGATTTAAATGAATAGCAAGTCAATTTAAATGAATATTCTTAAGTTAATTAAATTGAAAGAATATCCAATTATTTGAAGTTTAATGGTTTACTTAAATGATTTTTGATTTATTAAGTAAACATTTCAAATCTAAATAATAGTAATTGGATTTGATATATTTGAAATTATCAAAGAATTCGTTTGAAATGGTGGAATGTTTAAAGCATTGAAATATATGGAAACTGAAATGGTTTAATTGGAGATTTAAATCTATATTTGGAATTTATTTGTGAAAGTAAAGAAGCTATTTTATTATATAAAGTAATTTAATATTTAAACCATTTAAGTAAATGAAGTTATGTCTCAAAGCTATGGGTTTCAAGATATATAGATTTGAAGAGCTATGATTTTTTGAAAGTGATATATTTTGAAATTAAAATGATATCATATTGATTTGGGTTTTTAAAACGGAAATGATATCGTATTTATATGGTTTTGAAAGAGGTATTTTATTCTGGTTTTGAAATATAATTATTTAAAATGACTGCGATGTTATAATAACGTTTGGTTGTTAAAGAGACCGGGATTGGAAGTTGTCATACTCACCGCCAACTCCGAAAACCACTTTAACAACCGTGTAAGCGGTGGAGATGCCAGAATGAAGTAGGATGGTGGCGGCGTTTCCTTTGAGGTAAATACGTGGACTCGACTCCCGTGAGTTGGCATAAGGTGGCTAAAACAGGAGCGATTGACGACTTAAGAAGGTAGCACCGTTTATCGGACGCACCCCTTCAATATTATATTTTTACTTTTGGATTTATTCGGTGGCCACTTTTGATTTCTTTGATTTGGGGGTGTGGCTCGAGGTGGGCGTTAGCTGCGGCTATGCGTTACCACCGACACAGAAGCGTAATTGGTATATCTATCCTGGCATTGCCTAGTTGTGCCGTGTCACCTACCCTAGCGCACCTTATACGATTTGTTTTGTACCATACCTATGGAGTGCTCTCTGACGACACCTAGTACGGGGTAGATTACGGTACTGTATAGACTATGGGAATATAAAAGTGTGTTAAGGGCTATATGGGTAACCCCTTAACGCTATTTTCAGTATATTATACTTTACTGTAGACATTATTATAATAGCGTATATTACTACATAGTATATAGTTTAACGGATCCTTAGGAGATGTGAATCCCAAACATCTCTTAAGTTATTGCACTCATATTTATTCCTGTTGAATTAACTTACATAAGATCTTTTAGTTCTGACTCGAGTGTTTTGTTTTTCAATTCGCTCGGGTCAGTTCGAGCATTTCAAGATTTGAAGACTTTATTTGGAGGACGAAGACGAAGATATTATTACTATTATCTATTATATTACTCACTGCATCATGTACTCCGCTGCATTGTTATTTATTGGTATGTGTAACTCTGATATATACTGAATAAGTATGAGAATATTTTGTAAAACAGCTTTATAAACTGTATATTGATTATTATATTTTATTGTTCCGTTGCAAGGTTCTATTTTGTTTTTTTTCTTTCTCAGCTTTTTCTTATTTACCCCATAACAATCCGCCCTTTCGTATGGTTTGAATTGGCACGTGTGTTGATTTAAAGCGTGCGAAAAGGTGGGGCGTTACATTCAACGGCTTAAATCTTCAATAGCCTAATTAAGAAGCTCAATAGCTTATATCGTTGATAGCCAAATTTAGAAGCTTGATAACTTATATCTTCCATAGTGTGTCTAGAAGACTGATAGCACATATATTTAATACCTTAATTTAGAAGCTCGATAATCTACATTTTCGATGACATATTTTACATATATAATCGCTAGATACCGGATAATTAGAAACTCAATAGCTAAGTACTCAATAACTATAAACTTGATAGGTAGCCACCCAATAGCTAGAAAATCGGTAGCGACATAATAGTATAACCATAGAGGCTCAATAATTAAACACGCGATATCAGAATCTTAAAAGCTCGATAGCTAGATATGCATAGCTTAACCATTTTATAAGTCAAATTCCATGATGTGTGAGTGAATTTTATTTTATAAATTTCTGAATACAAAACAATTAAATTTATTGTAAAGTATTAAAACTCCAAATTTATTGGGACGATGATGGGAGGTGGAACACCCTATTTCAAACGTGAAAATTAACTCTAATAACTGTACAATCTTCAATTATTTTCAGGCTATAAAATGCGACCAATTCCTTTTCTTCTAACAATCATTTTGTAAATAGAGTCGCTAAACATTTTCATTACATTAATTGTCTCTACATTTTCACAATCCTAAAATGTGCCCACGTAGTTCTAATTACGATAAAATATAAAAAATAGTGTCATGCCCAACATAAGAAGATGTTGACATGGACATGTTAATGTCATATGTATAGATTTTGATGACAACAACCATATAAATATAGATAGTGATGTTTTCCCAAGTAGTATATAATACTTTGCTGAATATTACATAGGTACGGGATAATCGAGTTTGAAGCTCGATCTGTAATGAGACTAGAGATTAGGTTTCAGAGATGATCAAAACAATTGAAGAGTCATGAGTTTAAAGACATAGACATAAAGAGTTCGAGACTATAGATAATAGTTAATATACATTTGATAAATTCGTTTAAGCTCTTAAGTAGCAACTTTCTTTTCTTGATACTCTCTCATAAAAATATTTATTTTATTTTCAAAATATATTTTTACAAATACTTTATAATAGTTTTATATGTTAAAGTACTTAAAGACTATTTTTTTTAAAAAGATTTTACAAAATATCAGAATTTTGGAACATATTAAAATTGTTGTTGTTTTACTCAAAACAGAAGGATATGTCGACATCTCCCCTTGAGTATGTCGACATTTGTACGGTCGAAAAGTTCTTTTAAAATTTTGGATAATTATGATTTTTAGCTCCATCCCATTGTGAATGAACATGTCCTTTTAGAAACTATATAAAAAAGACTGAAAAATGAATTTTTTAAACAATGTACTTTCCATTCTTCTTACTCTAAATTATCATTTTATATTTCTTAAAATCCACTTTCTATACTCTTCAAATCCATTCAAATTCAATCTCTACTTCGCTTTATTCATTCTCTATCTTCTAGTCATTGTTTTGCAAGTATTCTTTCACCAATTCAAAAATCAAATAACTATAAAAAGATTATATGATATTTTGTATCTAAGTAAAACTATTTGTATTTGTAATCAACAACTCACTACTACTATTTTATATGGGTGTCCTTGTTGGCCATTCAAATAAAGTGGGCATGCTTGTTTCTTGTTTAAATCTATTGGGTGTGCTTGCTTCCCGTTCAAATCAAGTGGGTTTGCTTATTTCCCGTTGAAATTAGGTAGGTGATCTTATTGCTTGGTTAAATCAGGAGAGTTTGTCCTAAACTTCGAAAGTTTGGAGGGTGTATCTTATTACCTTAGAATCAAGATTAATTTTGATTCGCTTGCTACCTGATAAAGAGGGCATTTGACAGGAAATCTATATAGATATCGTACCGAACTAGATGTAGGATTGGTCAATTCGAACCAGTATAAAACTCATGGTATCATTTCTTTAACTTTGACTTTATTTTTACTGCATTTATATATAAATATGACTGCTTATTATTATATATCTATGATGATTATCTGTATTTTGATTTAAATTTGAAACTATTTAGAAAATCTTTATATACATTATAAAACACTATTCACCCCCTTTACTGTTATAGGATCCTTAATATCTGTTCACAAATTTTTATTATACCGTTTCCCACATTTGGTGTCAGAATGTCAGGTTTTAAAAAACTCGTCATTTGATTTTTGAAAATTATAAGTGGCTCGTAACATTGATATTGCACTTTTTAACATTTTTTAGAAGGACAATCAATTGGTAGACCCCAACTATTTAATGGTAGTAATTATGCTTACTGGTTATGTAGGATGAAATTTATTTACAATCCAACAGCTTAGATATTTGGAACATTAAACAAAGTGAATAAACTAAACCCCAACTAAATATTCGCAATGGATCATACATAGACAGAATAAAAAAAGCACTCAATAACTTAAAGGCTATGAATATTTAATTTTTCCCCTAAATAAAAATGAATTTAAACAAGTTTCTATTTGTATGACTAGTTATGAAATTTGGAAAACATTGCAAGTCACACACGAGGGAACTAGTAAAGTAAAACAAATTAAAATTTCCATGCTAATTGATTAGTTTTGACTTTTAAAATGAAACAAAATAAGTCTATTTCTAGCACGTATTCCAAATATTAAGATATAGTTTATTCATTCGCACCATTTGGAAAAAAATTGTCAAAAGAGGATAAAGTTAGAAAAATCCTTAACTCACTCTCTTCAAAATGGGATCAAAAGAATTAGGAAAAAAGGAATCCAATGATTTTGTTATATTAAAAGTAAGTGAATTAATTGATAGTCTATTGTCTTATGAAGCATAGTTGTAGGGTAGAAAGGAAAATAAGGGCACCGAAGCAATATCAATTGCATTCAATTCAACAATTGATGATCAAGGTTTAGATTATGACGATAATGATAATATGATAGCTCTTATGAGTCAAAATTTCTGAAAATTTCTGAAATATAGAAAGATGAGAAACTTTCGAAAAATAAAAATAAAAATTCTGAAAACTAAAATGTTTGTAATGTTATGACTTTGGGAATCTGGCCATTTACGAAGAATTGTCCACATCAAAATAAAGCAAAGAATTCACAGAATATCAATTCATTTAAAAAGAGAAAAAGGGATTTCAACGCCACCATGGACGATTATGATACAACATCAAGTGACAATGAACTAGACACTTAAAATATCAACATGTATTTCACGGTGATGGAAGAATAATCAAGTCAAACAAAGTAAACAACAAAATCTGTATTTTTTTACATCTTATTTTTTATTTTTATTTTTTTTAAAAATTATTTAACATAAGAACAAATATATAATAATAAGTATGTATATATATAACTGTATATAATATTTCTTTATTTTTTGAACATTAGAACTATGATAATATGTTACCTACGTATGTCGACATATCAAAAGAATTTGAAAAATCTTTAAAAACTAGAAAATTGGAAAGTCCCTTTCTTTTGCATTCAAGTTAGAATTTGAAAAGAAACCATTTTAGTTGCCATATATTCATTCAAACTCAATATATTCGCACTTTCTAATCTCATTTCAACATACACGTTATCCTAAAAATCAAACAAATTCTTCACTCTCTTTCTTCCAAAACAAACTCATAATTCCTATTCAAACCACCTTCTCATCCAAAACCATTAGGCTTGCCAGAAGAACCAAAAATCAATATTTTAATGATCAAGAGTCTATTGAAACATACATTGACTATGTAATATATGGTAAATCTTTCGAGGAAGATTTGCTAATTTTAATGAATTTTATTCTTATGGTTTACAAGATCTTGCTTTGGAAAATAGTATTTTAGTTTTATCGATTTATCATAACATAGTTTTGATTGTTGTCCCTATTTGGCCAAAATGTTTTATGCTAATTTAAATGAAAATTTTTATCAAGGAAAAGGAGGTCAAATATGAAGTAGCATTAAAGATACTATTATTTTAGATTGTGAAATTCTTGGTCAAATTCTTAACTGTAAAAGTAGTGGAAAAGACTCCTCCTCATTTGAAATTGATTGCGGAAATAGAGTAGGTATGCATGATTTGTTTTCAAATGATGAAGAATATGGCGTTATAGGTAAATATATCAGGCCAAAAGCAAGATTAATGTGTCTTAACAGAGTATTACACCTAGGACAAGGAATTACAACCCAGCACTCATAAAGTTTTCAAAGCTTATTTTTCTATTTTTGGAAATATGATATAAATTGGCCTCAAGTGATTTTGGATAAAATACATTTTACCATGGTGTGTAACTTACTAGAATTTTCAACTACTTTTGTATTAACCTAAGAAGTGAAAAAATTTCCTCATAAAGTTTTTAATAAAACAAACCTCTCTCATGCACGTTCCTCTTTGATTCGAGCCCCATGATCTCTTATCGAAAATGAAGAAAGTTTTGCAAGAGAAGAAGAGCAAGCGATTCAATAGAAAGAAGAATGATGATATAGAAATATAAGAAGAGAAAGAAAAACAAGAAGCGGAGGAGGAAATGGAATGTCTTTTGAAAGCTATAACAAACAGCCTCGGTATTCAAACAAAGAGATCCTTTAGAATCAAGTAAAGCTTTTTAATAATCAAAAGAAGCTTAAGCGTTCTTTTAGTAAAAAATTGATAAGCCACTCAAATGAAGTTGACAATTACTTTGGAAAGATAATGAGAAAGCTTGGTATAAATTCTTCATCATTATCATCATTTTAGACCAACTTAGCTATATTTATAATATTTCTACTTCAATTTATGCCATTTCCTTGTATTTTTCATTAAGTTTATGTATCTCTCTATTTTATTAATGAAATTTGCTTAAAGACTCGATGTTTTTGTCGATTATGTTTTTTTGTTCTCTGGAATCATAAATCAAAACAATATAAAATGCAACGACCTATATTTTTGACAATTAAAAATATTAAATTAAATAAGACTTTGGAATTTAATATTGTCAGAAATTAAATTTAATGATTTACTAATAAAAAAATTATTAGAATATAACTGATCTTAAATGAATTCTAAAACAACAAATTTCATTAAGGTAAAGATAGTAATTAATCTTAGAATATAATTTAATGATATTGATTTGAATATAATTAATATCGTTTTGAATGTAAATTCCATTGATTGTTACAATAAATGTTAATAAAGAATGGAATAAACAATATTCTAAATATGTTACGATACATTAAGAAATCGATTATTTGTTATGTACATCTATTAAACTTTGTTGCAAACAATAAATTTAGAAATGTGTTTAAATTACTAAGATGTAACGGTTGTTTTATTTCCCATCTTATTATTTAATATGTTTTGAAATTAATTTTGTAATCGATGGAATTTAATGTAATCGAAATATTGTAGTTAATATAATAAAAGACGTTAACTGTAGAGTGATGTGAAATAAAATAAAAATTATGTTAATAAGTACATATGGGAATTGTCGATAAAGAACATTTAAATCAAAAGAAAAGATTTGTCGGAAATTAGAATGTAATGAACTAGGATTTTATTACGGTTGTAATTAAATGTTTGAAATTAATTTAATATTTCAATCTTGGATTTAACATGGAAATTTTAATTTTAAAAGATTATTAATTCTTATTTAATCAAAAATGATGATAGAAAACTTTTAATTTAGAATTTAAAAAGATTAAACAAGTTTACTAATAATTCGGTTACTTAACGTGTAAAAATAATTATAATTTGATTTTAAAGATAACTTCTATATACAATAGAATTAGGGTTTGAAATTAGTTGCATTGAGTTTAGAAATATTATAAACCTATATTTGGATATATATATATATATATATGACGATCTATTTTCGTTTCAGGGACGAAACGGGCTTTTCAGTTCTTTGTTATCGTTTTGGCCCAATCGATATGTTCCATCCATTCTTGTTCCATCTTTGTCTATATATATGTTTTTATGAAAACCTCGCATTCCTTATATCCTTCTGCTCTATTTTTTTTTTACATACTTTCCAATCCATCTGCTCTATTTCAAATCAAATCCAAAAATTCAAACTACTCAAGCCTTAGAAAATTATATATCATCGCGAAGCTCTCGATTAATGGAATCAGTGTCTACAATTTGTTTTTGATTTGAATCTTAGACTAACCACAAAATGATGAAACAGTCATGGCCATACATTTTAGGGTTTTGGTTTAATGGTGGATTGTCGACCATTCGACAATCGTGGGGCACCGCACTATAGATTAGGCCCAGTGGAGACAACCAATAGGTTGGATCATGTGTAAGGAGCATCAGATCGCCAGAAATCATGATCATTTGGACGAGGTGGTGGAGTCACATGGCACGACCAGAGATGATGGCACGACAAGCGATGGTGCGGCTCGGGTAGGGGAATTCGATGGTGTTGTCCGATTTGGAGATGGGTGGCCTCTAGTTGTGGTAGTTGGTGGCTCAAGGTTAATGGTTGGATGGGTTTGAACATGCTATGTTGTGTTAGGGTTTGAAGGTGATGACTGTAACGACCCACTATTTTGGACCATTCAGATCGACAATAACACACACATGTCGGACTTGAATAATTCAAAATAACAGATTGTAATAAAAATTGGAGCAAATAAAATCAAACGCAGAATCACACACACAGAATATCAGAATAACTCGCAGTGGAAATAAAATACAATATTAGTTCATGATCAACTATATACATACTCTCAAAACATACACAAAATATCATAGTTTAAAAATGGATAAAATAAAAGTCTGGATTCATAAATCACTAATAAAGAAGCAATACCAAATAGGAAAAAACTGGATCAGAAATAGACGAATAGATAGTCAGATAAGCTCCAACAAATCTCTAGCTCCAGAAGGTGAATCCAAAGCTGTGACTCTCAGGCTGACTCGAGCGTAAAGTAAAACACAAACACTCAAGTCAAGTGAACTGTAATAGCAATGCACAATAACTTAAAGGATGCTTGGGATCCTTCATCCTTTGAGGATCAGTCAAACCACCAATTAAGTAGTAATAAACACTATCCTAGAAATATCCATAATAAAGTAAACAATGCAAATAACAGTGTTATTGTGATTAGGGTAGCGTAGAGCTGCAGCAACTGCTCACCTCTAGCCACACTCTCAAAATCAAAGCTGTGCATCAAACAATCACAAGGAAATCACATGACACACAAAGCAGTGTACCCGTGGTTATAAATTTCAAAATGATTTATAATTCCAAATTGAAATCACTTATTTAAACCATTAAAAAGTGAAGTCACTATTCCTTCAAATCAAATATTCAATTCCCAAAAATTTAGCTTTCAGATTTACAGTAGAATTTCAGCCACAAATAAACTTCAATTTAAACCATTTTAACTTACAAAATGTCATATTTTCCACTTTAAAAATGGTCATTTAAATACCCTTGAACCTATGATTTTTATAAAGTAAATTTCATAAATAAATATCAATAATTTCACTTATTAAATTCAAGTGTACAAATTTCTCATTCTTTACCTTTTAACAATTATTTATCATTTAAATTTTAAATCACCATATCATACGTTGAACCAAATTTCCATTTTATTTAATTTGCTTAAAATTCCATTTTAAATCCAAATCTCACAATTCCAAGTCCAGTTAAATTCCAAATTTCCATTTAACTATCCATTTATTTTGCATTTAACTAATTACATAAATTCAAAATACACTGTAAGTTGTTTAACTTTATTTTACAAATAACTTGATATTTTCTTTTACTTTATATTTATCCAATTCATACATAAATTATATCAATTACCAATTTAAGCTTATAATTCCATTTTTACTTAAATTCCCATTATTAAGTTAAATCAAACTTTCACACTATAACCGAAACCATCTATTAACTTATACCATTTAACCTTTTAGAAAATCACTACTTAATCATTTTAAATCAAATATAAGTCAAATTTCATTTTTCTTCTTCTTTCATTTACAATAAATGAATTTTTATAAGAAATCGTACTTTGAAATCAACCATGGGTCCGGATAATATTTCACACCTAAATCAAGTGATACGGAAATTATCATTTAAATCCGTAATCAGTAAAATTCGGGCTTTGATTAATTCAAACGCACAATCCCAAGACAAATACAAATAAATAAAAATCACCCAGGCCTATCATTTCCGCCTGTAATGATTTTTCCTATTCTGAAGTCCGTTCGGGTATGTATCATTTCAACCCATAGTGATTCTATTCTACAGGGAACTTGCAGTGTGAGAAACAGAAATAAATACACAGTATAACAGACTAAAACATAACGGATGATGAGACAAGTTTATAACAGGGTTTAACATCATATAATTAACATCACACAGGTATAACATGATACAAAAATTCTACACGTTCACTTGTTGTCACTTCACTAATTATGTAAGTATAAATGTCATGAGTGAAAACTCACCTTTTATGCTGGTGTTAGCAAATCGAAACACACAAACGAATTCCAGAAAGCATGATACGACTTTTGATTTGAGTGGAGAGAGAGAGCCAAGATGTTAATCTTGTATTCAACAATAAATCAAAGCCATATATAAATATAAATATGATACCAAAGTTTATATTGAAACGAATGGAAATAGAATTAACAAATGGACATCACCAAGCTTTCTAAATCAATTTTTGCTTGACTTGCTCACACTTTGCTCAGCCACACATGCTTTAGGCTCGGCCATGATGATCTAATTGGTGGAAATGGGTCTGGTTTGGCACACATAGGCACGACAAGCAAGAGAATACAAGGGATTTGGGAGTTACATGAGGGGAATGCAAGGAGGCAAGGCAAAAGTGGAACTTTTCTTCAACATAGGCCAGGGCTAAGGTCACATCTAGGTTCGGCCATGGCATGTACATGTCAGGTAGTGGCTGGAGAGATGGCTAGTAGTGGTGAACAAGCAAGTGGTGATGGCTAAGGAAGAGGTCGAAGTGGAAAACGAAGGGTATGTGCAAAGTAGGCTTGGCTATGGCATACTTTCAAGGATTTTGCAACTTTTTGAGTTGACTGCACCATTAGATGGCCACGGCCAATATAAGTCAGAGGAGAGGGATGTCAAGCCTTTTATGGTGGTGGGAAGAAGGTGGTGTGGTGGTTGGAAGAGGTGGTGAGGAGATAGCCGAGCAAAATACATGAAGAAACAAGCAAAATGAAAAATCAATAGAAAAGTGAAAGAAAAAGTAGAAAAAATTAAGAGGAAGCCATTACCTTTTTTCTCAGATCTGAAAATAGGCATGAGAAATGAAAGAATGAGATGTTTTCTCACATGAATTTCAAAATAAAACTCACGGCTATCAAGGAGAAGTTATGGTATGAAATCAATGGATGGAAAGAGGTAATCAATCAAAACGTAACGTATGCCTTTAATTAAAAATAGGCAACGTATCTTCATTCATGCATTTCCTATACATTTAATAGAATATATGCCAAAGAAATAATTCAATAAATACATACCATTTATATAAAAACTATAGAAATAAATAAGAAAATGGTTATAGAGATGTATAAATTAATTGCTATCTACAACTTTGTATGTTACTTAATTTACAAAGTATAATCGAAATTAAATGAAACAAAAGCGAAACAAATGTTGTAAATATATACATAACATGTCATGTTACACATATATACACAATTGTAACATGATATATCAAACAAAAATACTATTTATATCAATTAAAATAAATAATTTTTGTTAAATAAAACAATTTACACACAATAGTATAAAAAGCATAACTTTCACAATATTAATCGGATTTCAACGAAACGAAAAGCAGTATAATTGAAATTTAATTTACTTTCATAATAAAATTCAAAAATTCAAAAATTCAAAATTTTAAATTTTAAATTTTAAAAGTCGAACTTTGTCCATATTGACCAAAATTCACATTTATGGAAAATATTCTATTTATTCAGGTTCGGAATTATAATTCACACAAAAATCAAAATTTATATTTAAAATAAATTTTTTTATCCATTTTAATAAATAAAATAAAGTTTTTAAATCAGGAATTTCAGTTAAAAAAAATTAAAATAATAACAAAATACAGGGTTGTTACACTCTCCCCCACTCAAAACTTTTCATCCCAGAAAAGTAATGAGATACAGGAAAACATAGAAAATAAAAATGGAATAAGATTAAGTTAATGACAAGGATATAGAAATTATACCGACAATTATTGTTATAGGTAAGTTTAACAAGGTGGAGAATAAGAATAGCTAGAAGGGAAAATAGGTTGAAAGACAAGGATGAACCATTATTTTAAAGCTATATAAATTTCAATTATTTTTTTATATTTATAACAATTTAAACAATTTATGATATGATGAATAGTCATTTTCAAATTTGTTAGTTTGAATTAACATTATTTAAAACATTTTAAATTATTTAGAAAGGTAAAATAAATGATCAAAATATCCTGTGTAATACTTTATTAAAATACTTTTATAACTCAGTGTCTTAACAAGTTTATCCTCGTTCCCATAGACTCTGGCAGTGCGTTGATCAGGCGCAAAGCTAGAATTCTCCAATTACTTAGTAGACTTGTTTCAACACCTAGTGAAAATACTGGAAAAACCTTTAAAAACAGATATGGAAAGTAAAATCCAAACAAAACAACCAAAACCTTTGTCCAACCATGGATCGCTGATACACAATGGTTACGCCTGGATCCTCCAGGAAACAATCCATATCCGTAAGCTTTCTAATCCCTGCGTATTACGCCATGATGACTAGTAGACTGCAGGATACATAATGGTTACGCTTGGATCCTCGAGCATACTCCGTACCCCTAGGCCATCTCTGCCAGGCGAATTTCGTTACTAATGCGACCTACATAGATCACAGGATACACATTGATTACGCCTGGATCCCTAGAAAAAAGTCCGTATCCCTAGGCCATCTTAGCAAGGTGAATTACGCTATGCAGTCACGCTCAAAAAAAAACCATGGGTTACGCCACGGTAGGACACTCGAGTATCACATCCGAAAAACCAAAATCAGAGAGAATAATAATATAATGAATCCACAATGTGGCCACAGAGCGGATATCAAGCAGAAGGCACTTTCCATATCTTTACTTTGAAAATATCTATCATATAGTACCTTTTCAAATCACTTTCAAATATCATACTTATATAAGGTCCATTTTATATAAGATTCCATTTTCCAATCGAATACTTTTCAAAATCAATAGTATATCAAATCATACTTGTATAGACTTCGATTATATAAGATTTCCCTTTCCAAATTGAGTACCTTTCAAATCAATAATTTTCAAATCAACTTCATACATATACAAATCCATTTTATATAAGTTCGACAACTCCCAAATCAAATACTTAATAATACAAGGTTCTTAATTTCAAATCATTTCAATATCAATTCAGTTTCAAAATCATATATGATTTCACCAAATCATTTCTTCCAAATTAAATATCTTCATTTTCAAAGTTTCCAAAATAATAAATTCAGAAAAATAATCCAAATTTCCAAATCAACATAATTTATGTCAAATAAATCTGTTTCTAAAGTCATCATATAAATACTGGGTTTTAAATTCCAATCTCTTTCCAAAACTTTATATTTTCTCAAAATCAATTATACCCAAACTGGTTACTAAGTCTAAAACCATCCTTTTCAAAACTTTTAACTATTTATTTCTACATGAAAATCCAATTTACCATTGGAAAGATTACTATTCTATATATATACACACACTTTATTCAAAACATTTCTAATCTATATTTCATGCTAGTATAAATCAAAATAGTCTTATTCATTTACTTAACAAAGCAGTTTCAAACTAATTTAAAACATAATAAAACATACAAAACTAAACTCATCTACTTTATCAAATACTTTATACTTTCAAAATTACTTAGCTTGGAAAAGTTAACCTTGATTTGGAAGTGTTCGAACATTCAAATAGACGAAGAAATCATATTTCAAATCCAAGAGTTGGAAATCAATAATAAATCAGTAAATCAATTCCAAACGATAGGGTTATATCAATCAAATTCGAAACTCAAGAACTGAACACTGGCTCAATTCAAAACCGTGTCACATATATATGCATATATCTTTTCGAAAATCAAATTATACTTTGGTATTTGAAATCAAATTGGTTTCATAAAATCACTCGCATAGCAAAGCTATTAGAGTGGCCTCTCCCTCACTCAGAAACTCGAAAATCAATGTCGGTGATGCATGCATTCATCATTGAAATTATTTTCCAGCGACGTAAGTGAGTCCTGGACTTTTATTTTCTCGTAAACTTCTTTTGAAATTTCTTTGAATCATTTGAAATTCATTAAAGTCATTTGAAACATTTCTTATTCGGAAATATACTTTAAAATCATATTATTATATATTTTCAAAACCTTAAACCAATTTAAACCGGAGTTCAATAACTCAAATTTCAATTTCAAAACCATTCCATTAAAATCATTTTATAAACCAAATAATTTTCAAAAATTTCAAATCCTTTCAAAGCTTCAAATTTCATTTTAAAAGGTACATAATTCTTATCGAAAACATTTCACTTTTATATACAAAATATGGTAATCCTTATCAAAATAATAATTTCGATGTATACACAATTTCAAAATACAATCAACAAATTTTTTTCAAGCGACGATTCAAGGATGGATTTCAAAATAGAACAGAGACTCGAATTTAGAGGAATCCTAATCAAAATAATCCTAACCAAGATTAGAGATGTATATAACTTATGTCAATACAAAAGGTTTTATATTCTTTATTTGGAAAGAATCAAATTCATATCATACGAAGAACAGGAGCATAAATATCTTTGGTTTGATAACTTCAGATAAGCAAAAGGTACAATAGAGTTCACTTAATGTAACCTAACATACAACCGATAACAAATAGAACCACGGAATACCACTCCTACATAAACAAAGTATCAGGATCGAACAAGATAGAAGTTCAAAATTCTAGAGAATCCTAACCGAAGAGATTTACAAACAAGGTGGATGCAAAAAGGATGAAGTTTAGAAAATTTTGCATTTGAAATAAAATCTATACCAAAATAATCTTTAAAAAATCCTTTAAAATCATTTGAAAATCATTTTATACTTCGAAAGTACGTTCTCTCACAAGGAAATGATTCTGGGATTGACTTCACTCATTCTATGGTATTTCTACCCTATCTCTAATGAGTTTTTGCTCCTCAAGCTAAGGTTTGCCTAAAACCAAAGCTTTGATACCAAATTGTAATGACCCACTATTTTGAACCATTCAAATCGACAATAATCCACACATGTCAGAAATGAATAACTCAAAATAACATATTGTAAAAAAAATTGGAGCAAATAAAATCAAACACAGAATCAGAGACACAGAATATCAGAATAACTCGCAACGGAAATAAAATACCATAGTAGTTCATGAAGCTACTATATACATACTCTCAAAACATATACAAAATACCATAGTTTAAAAATGGATACAATAGAAGTTAGGATACGTAAATCACTAATACAGAAGCAATACCAAATAGGAAATAACTGCATCAGAAATAGATGAATAGATAGTCAGATAAGCTTGAACAAATCTCTAGCTCCAGAAGGTGAATCCAAAGTTGTGACTCTCGGGTTGACCCGAGCGTACACAAACACTCGAGTCAGGACATACATACTTATATAATGTAAACCAACTCAAGTGAAGTGTAATAGCAATGCACAATAACTTAAAGGATGCTTTGGATCGTCCATCCTTTAAGGATCATCAAACCACCAATTAAGTAGCAAGAAACACTATCCTAGAAATATCCATAATAAAGTAAAAAATGCAAATAACAGTGTTATTGTGATTAGGGTAGCATAGAGCTGTAGTAACCGCTCACCTCTAGCCACACTCTCAAAATCAAAGGTGTGCATCAAACAATCACAAGGAAATCACATGACACACAAAGTAGTGTACCTGTGGTTATAAATTTCAAAATGATTTATAATTTCAAATTAAAATTATTCATTTAAACCGTTAAAAAGTGAAGTCATTATTCCTTCAAATCAAATATTCAATTCCCTAAAATTTAGCTTCTAGATTTACAGTAGAATTTCAGCCACAAATAAACTTCAATATAAACCATTTTAACTTATAAAATTTCATATTTTCCACTTTAAAAATGGTCATTTAAATACCCTTGAACTTATGTTTTTATAAAGTAAATTTCGCAAACAAATATCAATAATTTCGCTTATTAAATTTAAGTGTACAAATTTCCCATTCTTTACCTTTTTACAATTATTTATCACTTAAATTTCAAATCACCATTTTATACATTGAACTAAATTTCCATTTTATTTAATTTACTTAAACTTCCATTTTAAAACCAAATCATACAATTCCAAGTCAAGTTAAATTCCAAATTTCCATTTAACTATCCATTTATTTTGCATCTAGCTAATTACATAAATTCAAAATACGCTGTAAGTTGCATAACTTTATTTTACAAATAACTTGATATTTTCTTTAACTTTATATTTGTCCAATTCATGCATAAATTATATTAATTACCAAGTTAAGCTTATAATTCCTTTCTTTCTTAAATTCCCGTTATTAAGTTAAATCAAACTTTCACACTACAACTCAAACCATCTGTTAACTTATACCATTTAACCTTTTAGAAAATCACTACTTAACCATTTTAAATCCAATATAAGTCAAATTTCATTTTTTTCGTTCTTTCATTTACAATACATGAATTTTTCTAAGAAATCATATTTTGAAATCAACCACGGGTCCTAAAATATTTCACATCTAAATCAAGTGATACGGAAATTATCATTTAAATCCGTAATCAGTAAAATTTTCAGGTTTAATTAATTCAAACCCGCAATCCCAAGACAAATACAAATAAATAAAAATCACCCAGGCCTATAATTTTAGCCCGTAATGATTTTTCCTATTCTAAAGTCCATTAGAGTATGTATCATTTCAACCCATAGTGATTCTATTCTACAGGGAACTTGTAGTGTGAGAAATAGAAATAAATACAAAGTATAATAGACTAAAACATAACAGATGATGAGCCAAGTTTATAACATGGTTTAACATCATATAATTAACATCACACATGTATAATAAGATATAACAATTCAACACATTCACTTGTTGTCACTTCACTAATTATATAAGAATAAGTGTCATGAGTGAAAACTCACCTTTTATGCTGGAGTTAGCAAATCAAAACACACAAACGAATTCCAGAAAGCACGATACGAATTTTGATTTGATTGAGAAGAGAGAGAGAGATCCAAGATGTTAATCTTGTATTCAACAACAAATCAAAGCCATATACAAATATAGATACGATACCAAAGTTTATATTGAAACAAATG
Organism: Allium cepa; assembly: GCA_030765085.1. Classification (NCBI taxonomy): domain Eukaryota; kingdom Viridiplantae; phylum Streptophyta; class Magnoliopsida; order Asparagales; family Amaryllidaceae; genus Allium; species Allium cepa. The sequence goes on along the minus strand of CM060931.1, from coordinate 462,693,525 downwards.
GAAATAGAATTAACAAATGGACATCACCAAGCTTTCTAAATCAAATTTTGCTTGACTTGCTCACACTTTTGCTCGGCCACACATGCTTTAGGCTCGACCATGATGGTCTAATTGGTGGAAAAGGGTCTGGTTTGGCACATATAGGCAGGAAAGCATAAGAATACAAGGGATTTGAGAGTTACATATGAGGAATGCAAGGAGACAAGGTAAAAGTGGAACTTTTGTTCAACATAAGCCAGGCCTAGGGTCACATCTAGGTTCGACCATGACATGTACAATTCAAGTAGTGGCCGGAGAGATGGCTAGTGGTGGTGAAAAAGCAAGTGGTGATGGCTAAGGAGGAACCCGAAGTGGAAAATGAAGGTTATGTGCAAACTAGGTTTGGGTATGGCATACTTTCAAGGATTTTGCTACTTTTTGGGATGATTGCACCATTGGATGGCCACGACCAATATAGGTCAGAGGAGAGGGATGTAAGGCCTTGTATGGTGGTGGGAAGAAGGTGGTGTGGTGGTTGGAGGAGGTGGTGAGGTGATAGCCGAGGAAAATACATGAAGAAAGCAAAAATAATTGAAAAATCAATAAAAAAGTGATAGGAAATGTAGAAAAAAAAATAAGAGGAAGCCATTATCTTTTTTCTCAGATCTGAAATTAGGCGTGAGAAATGAAAGAATGAGATGTTTTCTCACGTGAATTTCAAAATAAAACTCACGGCTATCAAGGAGAAGTTATGGTATGAAATCAATGGATGGAAAGATAAAGAGGTAATAAATCAAAACGTAACGTATGCCTTTAATTAAAAGTAGGCAATGTATCTTCATTTATACGTTTCCTATATATTTAATAGAATATATGCCAAAGAAATAATTCAATAAATACATACCGTTTATATAAACACTGTAGAAATAAATAAGAAAACGGTTATAGAAACGTATAAATTAATTACTATCTACAACTTTGTATATTACTTAATTTACAAAGTATATATCCAAATTAAATGAAACAAAAGCGACACGAATGTTGTAAATATATACATAACATGTCATGTTACACATATATACACAACTATAACATGATTTATCAAACAAAAATATTATTTACATCAATTAAAATAAACAAATTTTGTTAAATAAAACAATTTACACACAATAGTATAAAAAGCATAACTTTCACCGTAACAACCCTAGATTTTTGAATATAATTTTAAATTTGACTTTATTTTATTTTATTGTAAGATTTCATTTTTAAATATTTTTAAAGTGATGATAAAAAATTTCCATAGTTTATTGAATTTATTTTCAATTTTTAAAGCCTAGTTTCCATTTTTTTTGGCTATTTTCTTAATTTAATTATAATTAATTGAAATTTATTTATTTATTTTCATTCATTCATTATTTTTTTGTGTTTTTACTTTATTTATATGCATTTTTACATGTACTTAAAATTGCAAAAAGAATTTAGAAATTTGAAAGGTTTTTGACCTTTTATATGCATGCCTCTCCATATTCAAGTCACCTTTTCATCACCAATCAACACACCACTTCAATTGCTGCCGTATACCCATTGCTCAGCCGCTGACTTCCTTCCACTTTCTCATGCAAAAAAATACTTCTCAAACCCTAAAACATTCGGCTATCACCTGAAGAACGTTTTGTAAAATTTTCATTTCTTTTTCACTTTTTCTACTTGTTTTGTTTGGATTTTGTACTTGCATCAACCTTCTTGTGTTCGGCCTCCCTCCTCCAGCACCATGGCCGCCTCCACCACCACCACAACCATCCACCATCTCCTCCTTTCCCCTACCCTTCCATGGCCATGGCCATATATGTTGATCCACCAAAAAATGAAGCAAACTCCACTTATACATCATAGCCGTGCTCACCACTTAGTTCCACCACTCCAACCACCACCTTGGCCGACCCTTACACCATCAGCCAAACCTGAGCCTGAGACCTCTGCCACACCTGTACTTGACTCACCAGATCTGGCCTTGCATGATCATGCCTTGGCCGAGACCTTTGATGGCATAGAAACTCATGTGTGTTGCCTTGTATTAGTGTGTACATGCACACATATCCTTATACTCCTTTATGTTCATGTTTTGGCCGACCTGTTGTACCCTTAACCTGATCCAAATCCTCACTTTGGCAGTGTATTTCCAACCCATGGCTGTGCATATGATTGTTGAATGCAAATGCAAAAAGCTTTGGCTTTTTGTTGTGCATTTATTTCTAGCATTGTTTAATAATAGTTTGGTTTGAAATTCATGTTGTACTTGGTTTTGTTTGCTATGTGACAAGGCAATTAGCTTTGGCTCTCCCACTTTCAAATCGAACTTGTGCTTTTATGCCTTTGAAGATCTTTGTTTTGTGTATTTGGTGGTCATCTCCAGCTTGTACAAGTGAGTAATTCTCACCAGATAAATTTATACTTATATGACTAGTAAACTGATCACAATTGAATCTATAAACCCATATCACCATGCTATATCTGCTATGCTATGATCATATGGTGTTCATCCATGCTTATACACCTGTTATAACAGCTGTTACTGTTATATAATGTTATTCTGTTATTTATATCAGTTTATCACACTGCAAGTTCCCTGTAGATTAGAATCACTATGGGTTGAAATGATACATACCCGAACAGACTTTAGAATAAGGAAAAATCATTATGGGCTGAAAGGATAGGCCTGGACGATTTTTAATTATTTCATTTTACTTGGGACTACGAGTTTGATATGATAAAACCCGGGTTTTCTTTCTAAATTACGGATTGAAATGATATATTATCCGTATCACTTTACCTAGGTTAGAAAATTTATACAGATCCGTGGTTAATATATATTTTTCTAAAAATTTTAAAGGATTTTAGAAGTGTAAATATTATAATATTTTGATTTAAACTTAATTAAAAATGATTTAGTAAAGTATTATTGATTTAAAAGTTTATAAGTGAAATAAATTAATGGTAAAGTTAGAAATTTGAAATATAAGTTATTTTGGAAATTATGATTTGGTTATAAATGTAATTTGAATTAAGTAGAAAAATATGATAAATAAATTTAAAATTTGATTTAAAATGAATTTAAATTGATTTTTATGAAGTATTAATGATTTTTGAATAGATTAAACTGTGAAATGAATGAATATTTAAGTTGAATTTTTAAATATAACTTAAATTTGAAATTTGTGAACTTTGTTTAAAAGTGAATTTTAAGTTAAGTAAATATAATGAAAATAAGTTACATTTGGAAATTTAAACTTTAATGTTAAGTTAAAAATTTAATTATAAACAATCGAAAATTTAATGCTTGAATTTTATAAGTAAATTATTATTAAATTTTGATTTTTGAATGGAATTTTAACTTTATAAAATCATAAATATAAGGGTAATTAAATGATTATTTCAAAAAGTAAAAATATATGGTTTTATAAGTTAAAATGGTTCAAATAAAAATTAAATTGTTAATGAAGTGATATTGAATATTTGGAATTTAATTAACAACATTTGGAAATGTTATTATTTCTAATGTAAAGGATATTACATCATTTTGTAAATGTTGTAGTTGATCGAATGGACTAAATGGCTAAATTTAATTAAGGGCTATTATAGCACTTTTAAGTGCTGTAGTTGCTAAATTTAACTAAATTCTTATTTGAACTATAGTAACCCTATTACAACATTAATAAATGCTGCCTTTTGTTATATTGAACTGTTTTAAATATAATTTTCCGCAGCATTTTTCTAAGTGCTGCGAAAATTGAATTTTCACTGTTTTGATAAATTTAAGTGAATAAATTAACTTTGAAAGATTAAAATTTTGAAAATTTAATATTTAACTATTAAATATAATAACTTCATTCTAATTATTTAAATGAAGTAATTCGATTTGAAATATAAACTATTTTTAAATGTGAGTTGAAATGGTATTTTAAATTGAATAAAATGAATATAGTGTTGAAAAGATATAATATATTGATATTTTGAAATGGATTTGAAATGATATTGAGTTTTGAAATGACCTTTGATTTTTGAAGTATAAATACCATTTTTAAAATTATAACCACGGGTTAACGATTGGTTGTTAAAGAGACCGGGATCGGATATGGACATACTCTCTGTCGATAACGAAACCACTTTAACAACTGTGTACGCGGTGGAGATTCCAGAATGAAGTAGGACGGTGGTGACGTTCTTGAGGTACATTATGTGCACCCGACTCCCGTGAGTTAGCTTAAGGTGGCTAAAACAGGAGCGATCTCGGGCCAAAAGGGGTAGCTCCTCTGGTTGGACACACTTCTTCGATACCATTCTATTACTATTGTGATTGATTGAGTGCACCCCTTGATTTTTGGGGTGTTTTTCGGGGTGGGCGTAGTGGCTGCTACGTCACCGCCCGCCTGTGTGCGTAATTGGTATATCTACATTGGCATTGCCTTATGTGCCGTGTCACCTACCATTCCGAGCCTTTACTACGAGTTTGTTTTTCTCCCATAGCCTATGGAGTATTTAGGGTAGTCTCCCGATCTGGAGATATGTTGATACTGGATGGACTACTGGGACTAATATGTGTTAAGGGGAATATTGGGTTACTCCTTAACGCTATTTTAAAGTAAGTTTATTTCACTGTAGACATTATTATAATAGTGCAATATTACTATATAGCAAATAGTTTAACGGATCCTTAGAGGATGGGCAGACCCAGGAATCCTTTAAGTTACTTGTATCTTTATTACAGTTGACTTGAGTTGGTTTACATTATATATAAGTATATATGTCCCGACTCGAGTGTTTTGTGTTTTGCTTTACGCTCGGGTCAGCCTCAGTATTCACAGCTTTGGATTCTCTTTCTGGAGCTGGTCTTTGCTGGAGATTCTGCCTATCTAAATATATATCTATTTCAGTTTCAGCTATTCTAGTTTATCTCAGTGTTAGTGAACTTCTATGTATTTGGGATTTCAATTATGTTGTTTTAAGACTGATATTATGTATTTGTTTTGAGACTTTGTTATAGTAGCTTCATGAACTACTATGTTATTTTATATTCCGTCGCGAGTTATTCTAATTGTTCTATGTCTATGATTCTATGTATTTGATTTTATTTGCTCCAAATTTATTTACAATCTTTTATTTTGCATCATTCAAGTCCGACATGTGTGGATTATTGTCGATTTGAATGGTACGAAATATCGGGTCGTCACATTTGGTATCAGAGCTTTGGTTTTTGGCAAACCATTGCTTGTGGAGCAAAAACTCATTAGAGATAGGGTAGAGATATCCTATAATGAGTGAAATCAATCTCAAAATCATATCTTTGTGAGAGACGTATTTTCAAAGTATAAAATGATTTTTCAAAATGTTTTCAAAAGATTTTCAAAGAATATTTTGATATAAAAATTTTCTTGTTTTAAAGGATTTTTAAATGTTTTCTATCTTCATTTCTTTCATATCTACCTTGTTAGAATTTTCTTTCTTTAGGATATTCGTCCAAGTGAATTTATCTTATTTTATCTTGTCTTATCTTACTTATCTTTGTCATCTTTTTATCTTGTTTTATCTTAATTTATCTTTCGCTTTTCTTTATCTGTCCTAAATTCATTCTTGATTATTGAGGATGAATCGAAGAAATGCCAGAGGTAGAGGTGTGGTATTGCCCTAGCTCCTTAGCCTGTTGCTCCTGTTAGATTCACTATTCTCTGTAAGGAATTCACTCAACTTGGTGGAACCCCATTCACCGGTTCAGAGAGCATCATTGAGGCTCAGTAGTGGATAGGGAGTCTTGAGAGGATATTTACTGGTCTCGAGACTACTGATGCCTAGAAGCATCAGTTAGGAGCTCGGCAGTTGCATGATTTAGCTCTAGATTGGTGGGAGTCCGTTACGGCTAACAACGTCGAGGCTGATATTACTTGGGAGAAGTTTAGGTATCCTTTGTGTTATTTTTGAATTTTCTTCCTATTTTTTCCTTTTCTTTTGAATCCATCTTAAGCTTGTTCTATATCTCATTTCCAGGGAGGTTTTTGTGGCAAAATGGATGCCAGAAGCCGGGAAATCTCAGCTTTATCATGAATTTATGGATCTTAAGAAGGTTAAGACGTCTTTTGCTGAGTATAAGAGAAACCTCAATGAACTTTTGAAGTTCGATCCTAGCCTGATTGACACTCCTCTCAAGTAGAATGAGAAATTCATTGCTGGTGCTCATCTAGAGTACTATAGTCGCCTCATTTCTCATGTTCATTGCACTTTCACCCAGCTTATGGATATGGCTATTCGCTATGAGAACCCTACATCTAAAGGTCCTGTTGTTTCTGGTGCTCAGTCTTCCTCTGCTAATTCCAAGAAGCGTAAGCCTAATTAGCATCAGTAGAAGAACAATTGGCTAAAGCGTCCTATTTTGGGATCTTCATCATCGGCTCTTGCTCAGTAGCAACCTGTTGATCTTTCCTCTATCACTTGCTCTAGGTGTGATCAGAAGGGACACTATGCCAATAGCCGTCCTACATTAGCTGGTGCTACTGTTCCTCCACCTTCTCAGTTGGCTGGGCGTGATCTCTGCCATATCTCTCTCCAGCCTGGTCATTTTAGGAAGGATTGCCCTACTCAGCAGAAGGGTACGCCTTCTGGTATATTTGCTGTCACTTCTGCCTCATCTCCAGTTCCTCCACCTGCTCCTGCTCCTAGTGATGACCAAGGTACTCTCCAGGGTACATTTACTTTATTTCATCATCTTGTCCGTGTTTTATTTGATACTGGAGCTTCCCATAATTTTATTTCTATTGATTTGTGTGATAAGTTTGAGCATCTCCTTTCTCCTGAGTATGCTTCTGTTCCATTATGTGTTTCAAATCCTATTCGGGGACCTGCTAACCTTAATTGGATTTGTAAGCAAGTGAAGCTTCTCCATTCTGATCATCGCTTTAGTGGTGATTTTTATGTTCTGGGCTTCGATGCTTTTGATTTATTGCTTGGTTAGGATTGGTTAGAGAACCATGATGCCTATATCTCTTGTAAAGTCCGGTCTGTTCACCCTATTGATGATCAAGGAAATTCCTTGATTATTCAGTGCCGCATGCCTCAGGATTTTGTTGACAACTTTATTTATTCTCCGGATTCTTCTCATGGTGATCTTGATTCGATTCATGTGGTTAGACTATATCCCGATGTATTTGGTGAAGTCGCTTCTTTACCTCCAAAGCGAGAAATTAATTTTCGGATTGATGTTATTCCTGGTGCTCGACCTGTTGTTCTTCCTTCTAGAAGAATGGCACCCCGCGAGAAGGTTGAGATGGGAAAGCAAATTGAGGACTTATTTTCCAAAGGTCTGATTAGGCCTAGTTTTTCTAAATGGGGAGCAGTGGTGGTTTTTCTCACCAAGTCTGATGGTTCTCTCGGATGTGTGTTGATTATAGCGAGCTGAACAAGCTTACTATGAAAAACAGATATCCAATGCCTCGTATCAATGACATGTTTGATCAGCTTTATGGTGCCACTGTTTTCTCTCAGCTTGAACTTGTCGCAGGTTTTCATCAGCTCAGGATAGCTGAGGATAGCATTTCTAAGACTGCTTTTCGAACTGAGAATGGGTTTTATAAATGGTTAGTCATGCCTTTCGGTTTGACTAATGCTCTTGCTTTCTTTGTTGATTTGATGAATCGTGTTTTTCATGATGTGCTTAATAAATTTGTTCTAGTCTTTGTTGATGATATCCCTTTCTTCTCTATGACCAAGGAAGAGCATGAGTCGCATTTGAAATCTATTCTGGAGACTCTTAGAAATCATCAGTTGAAGGATAAATTTTCTAAATGCCATTTATGGAAGGATGAAGTTCGATATCTCAGGCGTATTGTTTCTAGTAATGGAGTTTCTGTTGATCCAGTCAAGATCGCTGCGATCAATGTAAGTCTTTCTTTCTTTCTCTTTTCTTTACCATTTAATAATTCTATCATTTTGGTTGTCCTTATTTTCTCCCTATTCTATTTTAGGATTGGAAAACTCCAAAGACTCCATCTGACATTCGTAGTTTTCTGGGCCTCGCCGGTTACTACCGGAGATTCATTGAGAATTTTTCTTGGATTGCTGCACCTCTCACTGCTTTAAGTCGTAAGAATGCCAAGTTTATCTCGAGTGATTAGTGTAAGGCTGCATTCAATGAGTTAAAGAGTAAGCTAACTTCCGCACCAATTCTTACTGTTCCGAACGGAAGTGAGGGATTGACGGTATACACTGATGCTAGTCGTGAGGGTTTGGGTACTGTTCTCATGCATGATGGTAAGGTCATTGCCTATGCTCGCCGTCAGTTGAAAACCCATGAGGCAAATTATGCTGCTCATGATTTAGAGTTGCTTGCTGTTGTCTTTGCATTGAAGCTTTGAGGCATCATCCTCTAGGAAACAAGTTTGATCTTTTCACCAATCATTAGTCTCTGAGGTATATCTTCACCTAGAAGGATTTGAATCAGAGGAAAGTTCGTTGGCTTGAGTTTTCGGCTTCTTACGACCTTGATATTAGCTATACTCCCAGTAAAGCTAATGTTGTGGGCGATGCTCTGAGTCGGAAGAAGGCTTTGTTGTGTTAGTTTGTTATTTCTTCTTCTCCTCTTCTGGATCGTATTATGGCTAAGCAGGATGAGGATGAGATGCTTAGGTTGATGAAGGTGAGTGTTCGTAGCAGGATTGGTAGTAGTAGATGTTGTGGAGCTCAGATCGATGATAGAGGGATTTTGATGAATAATGGCAGGATTTGTCTCCCGAATGTTGATGGTTTGAGGCAGGAGTTGCTTTAGCAGAATCACCGATCCAGGCTTTCTATTCATCCTGGTGTATCGAAGATGTATCAGGATATGAAGAGTCTTTATTGGTGGAGTGGGATGAAGAGGGATATCTCTATCTTTGTCAGTCGGTGTGCGACTTTTAAGCAAGTCAAAGTCGATCACCAAAAGACCCCTGGTTTGTTGCAGCCCCTTGAGATTCCCAATTGGAAGTGGGAACATGTTTCCATGGATTTCATCGATGGTTTACCGAGGACTCGAAGGGGTAATGAGAGTATCTAGTTTATTGTTGATAGACTGACCAAGTCCACTCATTTGATTCCTGTCAAGTCTACTCGTTCTGTTTCTATCTTATCTGAGATCTACATGAGAGAGATCATTCGTCTCCATGGTGTCCCTCTCAGTATTGTTTGTGATCGTGATCCTATCTTTATCAGCCAGTTTTGGAAAGCCTTTCAGGAATCTCTAGGTACTCATTTGAATCTGAGCACTGCTTACCATCCACAGACCGACGGTCAAACGGAAAGAGTGAATCAGGTTCTCGAGGATCTTCTTCGTGCTTACGTGCTTGATTATGGAGGATCTTGGGAAGATCATCTCCACCTTGTCGAATTCACCTACAATAATAGCTATCAGGTGTAATCTTATCTTCTGTTTTTCAGTCTATTCTTAATCTTTTTATCTATCTCATTCCAACTTTACATTCATGCTAGTCTCAAAATGTCTCTGTTTGCTGCTCTATACGGACGACCTTGTAGATCCCCATCTTGCGGGATTGAATTCGGTAATCGTTTGGCTCTTGGTCCTGATGTGATTTTGGAAGCTTCTAAGAGAGTTGAGGAGATTAAGAAGAGGTTGAAGCTGCTCAGGATAGGTAGAAGAAGTATGCTGATAGGCGTAGGCAGAATTTGGAATTTGTTGTTGGTGATCTGGCGTTCCTTAAGGTTTCTTCCTTGAGGAATGTCATTAGCTTTGGTCGTAGAGGGAAGCTTTCTCCTAGGTTCATTGGTCCTTTCTGCATTGTGGAAAGAGTTGGTTCTTTGGCTTATCGTTTGGATTTGCCCGAGAAGCTTTCTGGAGTGCATGATGTATTCCATGTCTCGCATCTTTGCCGATATCTTCATGATCCATCTCTTATTGTCCAGCCTTCTGCTCTTGATAGTTTGGATATTGAGCCTAATCTGACTGTCGAGAAGAAGCCACTTCGTATTTTCAATAAAGGTACGAAGCAGCTCAGAAGGGAATCTGTTAATCTGGTCAAAGTACGGTGGAGTACTGACGATCGGGATTGTACTTGGGAAACGTAGGAGAGCATTCGTGCTTCAAATTCGGAATTGTTCATTTTAGGTACTATTTTGTTTTTTTACCTTGTTTCTCTTTATTTTCCATGCCCGTTCTTTTCGAGGACGAAAAGATTTGAGTGGGGGAGAGTGTAACAACCCTAGATTTTTGAACATAATTTTAAATTTGACTTTATTTTATTTGAAATTACTTTAAATTTATTTTTATTGTAAGATTTCCTCTTTAAATATTTTTAAAGTGATGATAAAAATTTTCCAAAGTTTATTGAATTTATTTTCAATTTTTAAAGCCTAGTTTCCATTTTTTTCTATTTTCTTAATTTAATTATATTTATTTAAAATTTATTTATTTATTTTCATTCATTCATTATTTTTTGTGTTTTTAATTTATTTATATGCATTTCTACATGTATTTAAAATTGCAAAAAGAATTTAGAAATTTGAATGGTTTTTGACCTTTTATATGCATGCCTCTGCATATTCAATGTCATCTTTTCATCACCAATCAACACGCCACTTCAATTGCTGCCATATACCCATTGTTCAGCCGAAATCCTTCCACTTTCTCATGCATAAAAAAATACTTATCAAACCCTAAAACATTCATCTGTTACCTGAAGAAAGTTCGGTAAAATTTTCATTTCGTTTTCACTTTTTTCCTACTTGTTTTGTTTGGATTTTGTACTTGCATCAACCTTCTTTTGTTCGGCATCCCTCCTCCAGCACCATGGCCGCCCCCACCACCACCACAACTGGCCACCATCTCCTTCTTTCCCCTGCGTGGCCGTGGCCATATATGTTGATGATCCACCAAAAAATGAAGCAAACTCCACTTATAAAATGAAGCAAACTCCACTTATACATCATAAACGAGCTCACCACTTTGTTCCACCACTCCAACCACCACCTTGGCCGACCCTTACACCATCAGCCAAACCTGAGCCTGAGACCTCTGCCACACCTGTACTTGACTCACTAGATCTGGCCTTGCATGATCATGCCTTGGCCGAGACCTTTGATGGCATAGAAACTCATGTGTGTTGCCTTGTATTTGTGTATACATGCACATATATCCTTATACTCCTTTATGTTCATGTTTTGGCCGACCTGTTGTCCCCTTAACCTGATCCAAATCCTCACTTTGGCAGTGTATTTCTAACCCATGGTCGTGCGTATGATTGTTGAATGCAAGTGCAAAAAGCTTTGGCTTTATGTTGTGCATTTATTTCTAACATTGTTTAATAATAGTTTGGTTTGAAATTCATGTTGTACTTGGCTTTGTTTTCTATGTGACAAGGCAATTAGCTATGGCTCTCCCACTCTCAAATCATAGTCGTGCTTTCGTGCCTTTGAAGTTCTTTGTTTTGTGTATTTGGTTGCCATCTCCATCTTGTACAAGTGAGTAATTCTCACTAGACAAATTTATATTTATATGACTAGTAAACTGATCACAATTGAATCTGTAAACCCATATCACCATGCTATATCTGCTATGCTATGATCATATGGTGTTCACCCATGCTTATACACCTTTTTTAAAATCTGTTACTGTTATATAATGTTATTCTGTTATTTATATCAGTTTATCACACTGCAAGTTCCCTGTAGATTAGAATCACTATGGGTTGAAATGATATATATCTGAACGCACTTTAGAATAGGGAAAAATCATTATGGGTTGAAATATATTGAATTTGAGATGGTTTTGAAAACAACATAATTTGGAAACTGAGTTGAATAGAAATTTGTGATTTGGGATCTGGTTAAATTAAAATCTAAAAATTTGAGTCGTTTAGAATTGATTTGTGAAATTTAAGAAGCTATTTTATTACTATAGTATTCTAATATTTTAAACTATTTAAGTGGTGGAAGTGATGTTTTAAAGTTATGAGTTTCAAGGCATTATAATTTGAAAGTGTTATATTCCAGTGTTTTGATTACGAAATGGTATAACTTTGAAGTGTTATAATTTTAGAAAAGGATATATATTGAAATGAAAATGATATCGTATTGTTTTGGTTTCGAAAAGGGCAAGGATATTTGGTTTTAAGGGTATAAATTATTTTGAAATGACCAAGTGTTATAATAACGTTTGGTTGTTAAAGAGACCGGGATCGGAAGTTGTCATACTCTCTGCCAACTCCGAAAACCACTTTAACAACCATGTACGCGGTGGAGATTCCAGAATGAAGTAGGATGGTGGCGGTGTTTCCTTTGAGGTATGAACGTGGACCCGACTCCCGTGAGTTGGCTTACGGTAGCTAAAATAGGAGCGAGCTCGGTCCAGTGAGGTAGCCCTCTTAACGGACACACTCCTTTGATACCATTCTATTACTCGGTGATTGATTGGGGCCCTTTGATTTTTTGGGGGTGTGGCTCGAGGTGGGCGGTAGCTGCGTGCTATGCGTCACCACCAGCCCGTGTGCGTAATTGGTATATCTACACTGGCATTACCTTGTGTGCCATGTCACATACCCTAGCGAGCTTTACTAGGAGTTTGATTTCTGTCGTACCTATGGAGTATCTTCTCGAAGTCTCGCGATCAGGTGATATGCAGGTGCTCTATAGACTACTGGCGCTATTACGTGTTAAGGGCTATATGGTTAATCCCTTAACGCTATTTTAAAGTAAGATTATTTTACTAGTAGACATTATTATAATAGCGTATATTACTACATAGTAAATAGTTTAATGGATCCTTAGGAGATGTGAATCCCGAGCATCTCTTAAGTTACTACACGCACGTTTGACACTGGATAGGAGATGTCAAATCCCGTAAACATCTCTAACGCCGTTCCACTCATATTATTTACCGTTGAATTAACTTACATAAGATCTTTTAGTTCTGACTCGAGTGTTTTGTCTTTTCAATTCGCTTGGGTCAGCGTGAGCATTTCAGGATTTGAAGACTTCATTTCTGGAGGACGAAGACGAAGATTGTATTATTATTATTTATTATATTCACTACATCACATTATTCCGCTGCATTATTTATTATTCTCTTGTATGGGTAACTCTGATATGTATTGTATAAGTATAATCGAATATTTTGTAAACAGCTTCATGAACTGATTATTTGATTATTATATTTTATCGTTCCGCTGTGAGATTCTGTTTTGTTTTATTTCTTTCTCTGCTTTTCTTATTTATGCCATAACAATCCACCCTTTTGTATGGTTTAGGTCTGACGTGTGTGGTTTATCGTCGATTCAAAGCATACGATGGGCGGGATGTTACAAAGACAAATCGAAGGTGAGTGTTTTAACCTACTCACAACTACTAAATTATCTTATGTTTGTTAAATTTAATTTATGATATGATTAGGAATTGATTGGTTGATGTTTGGTATATTTAAATTTTCATTCTAGTTAGATTTAACTTTTATTGAATATTATCGCCATTAATTTAGTATTAAATTTCTAAATTGCCAGATAATACCCATTATTGATAATCGGTCACATGTTATTATTTATTGATTAGTTTGAATGGTGATTATGATGGATGTTGATTGTTGATATTAAATGATTGGACGTTATATTTTTGTATTATTTTAACACTGCAAGTTTCCTATGGGTTGAAATGATACATACTCGGGCGATTTGATAGATTAGGGAGAAATCATTATGAGTTGAAATGATAGACTCAAGCGATTTCATGGACTTGATATCAAATTTGGGATGGCTGGTTGAAATGATATATACCCGTAAATTTAAATGTATTTACGGATTGAAATAATAAATATCCGTATCACTTGGCCATAGGGTAAAAACTATATAAGAATACCAGAATTGTAAATTAAATGATTCTAAATCAATAAAATTTGAATTCATTTAAATGACTTTTTGAAATAAAATTTGATTTATATAAACTGAATTATCTTCGAAATCCAAGCTTTAAATGTTGAAATTGTAATTGATTTAATGAATTGTTTAAAGAATTAAAATGGAAATTTCAAAGTTGAATTTTGAAGCATAAATGAAATTCATCGAAATTTAGTTATTGAAAATGTTTGAATATAACTTTGAAATCTATTTAATTTGAAGGGGCTTAAATTGATAATTCAAACATGGATTTGAAATCGATATTGATTAAATGGTTTAAATGAGAATCTGAATTGAAAGACCAATTTTAGTTAGTTGATTTGAAGGCTGGACCTGGTCCATATGTGTTGAAAGGGAAGAAATGGTTTAATATTGGTATTAGTTAGAAATTAATTATTTTAATATAAACTGTTCAAAGATTTATTATTTTAATATCCATAACTTAAGATTTTCAAACTATTAAACTAATATGAATCTATTTTCAACTATTTTTAATTAATTTTAGTCAGTTTAATATGTTTTAATTTATTTTAATCTATTTAACCTATTTTAACCTATTTTAAACTAATTAACCCATTTAATCTATTTTAAATCAATTTCAAATCTGTTTATCTATTTCTAGCCTATTTAATCTATTTCAAATCTATTTAATCTACTTTAAATCTACTTAAACTATTTTAAATCTATGCAAACAATGCTAAACTATTTATAACTATCCAAAACTATTTTCTAAATTTTAGATTGTATAGTGTGGAAGTGGTTATATTTAAATCTAGATTTAAAAGCGAACACGGTTGAATGATGTTATAACTAAGTTGGGATTTAAATGAAACATTTGAGGAATATGATGTTTTAAATTGAAGGTTTAACCTATTTTGGAAACATGATTCTGAAAGTAAATATGATTTCGGAAGTGATATGATTTCAATTGTGATATGTTTTCAAAAGTTAATATGTTCTCGAAAGTGTATATGATTTTGTAAGTGAATATGATTCTGAAAGTGATATGGTTTGAATCGAATATGATATTTTGATATTAATTATGGATCGGTTTTGGTAATGTAAAAGAATCATCCGGTGTGAAATAAGCGTATGGTTGTCAAAGAGACGGGATCGAATATTGTCATACTCTCGACAAATACTGAAAACCACTTTAACAACCGTATACATATTAGAGAATTTAGAATGAACTAGGATGGTTTGGAAAACGATTCTGTATGAAGTATTTACGTTGCCTTGACTCTTGTGAGTCAGCTTGATGTGACTAAAACAGGAGACAGTTGAGCCAAGTGGGGTCGCACCTCCAATAGGATATGCTACTTCGATACCATATTATGACTTTGTGATTGATTTGGTGGCCACCCCTCAATTTTGATTATGGAATGTGTTCCTAGGTGGACGGTAGTAGCTGCTATGGATTACCACCTATCTAGATCTGCGAAACGATAATATCATACCTTGGGCATTGCTTCACATGCCTTGTCACATGCCTTATCGCACCTTCTACGAGTTTGTTTGTACCGTACCTATGGAGTGCCCTTTGGACAAATCAACAGTTTGGTGGAGCTTACAGTACTGTATAGACTATGGGAATATATCAAATGTGTTAAGTGGAATATGGGTAACACCTTAATGCTATTTTAGTATTTTACTTCACTGTAGACACCATTATAATAGTGTATTGTACTATGTATGTAAATAGTTTAACGAATCCTTAGGATATGGAAATCTCGAAAATATCTTAAGTTATTGCACTAACGTTGACATTGGAAAGGAGATGTCAAAATTCGTAAACATCTCTTAAGCCGTTGCACTCATACTTATTTACTGTTGATTTAACTTATGTTATATTTTTTAGTTCTGACTTAGGTATTTTGTCTTTTCATTACGCTCGGGTCAGTTTGAGCTTTTCATTGTATTGATGACCTTATTTCTAGAGGATGAAGATGAAGATTTTGTACTATTATTATTCATTTTATTTATTCCACTCCATTATGTTGTTCTACTACATTATTTATTTATTACTGCGGTATGTACTTTGATCTTTATTTTATAGGTGTGATCGAATGTATTTGTAAAATAGCTTCATGAACTATTATTTGATTATTATATTTTGTCATTCCGCTGTAAGATTTTGTGTTTGTTTTATTTCTTTCTTTTATTTTCTTATTTACCCCATAATGCTCCTCCCTTTTGAATGGTTTGAGCTTGACATATATAGTTTATTGCCAAGCTAAACCGTTCAAAAAGGTGGGTCGTTACATTTGGTATCAGAGCTTTGGTTTAGCGATAACCTTTGTATTGTAGGGTCTAACTCGTTTGACATAGGCTAGTAATATCATAGAATGAGTTTGTCTTAGCGCATATTTATGAGACATCATAATTGTTAGTGTTATAAAATGTTTTTAATTTTTATTAATTTGTTCTGTTTAGTATTTATATGTTCTGGTCGGTACATTGGACACTATGACATCGATAGGGATTTCTAAACACTAAATAGTGTAGATCAACACAATATTATTTTGAAATATAGGTAAATGAAATAATTTTGCCAAGTACTATATTTTGTATAGAAAAGAATAATTTTATACGTAATATATTTGGTTGTGATATGTTGTTGTTCGGAAGTGAAATGTATAATATGAGTTGGAAAATGGGATTGTAAATAAAATTAACATAAATTCAAAATTCAGAACTTAAGTTTTGGGATTTTGAAATTTTCTTTCGAGGATTTTTAAATATAAATTTGTGTTATTTGGAATTATTTTCTGATATAAATATTTCAACATGATTTGAAAAGAAATGTTTTAAAAGAATTTTAAAGGAAATAAGTTCTGTACTCCCCTCTCTACCGCTAGGAAAAAATTTCGGTGATGAGTGCATGCTTCATCGAGGTTCACTTTCGAGTTTCGAAGTGGGAAGACTGTTGTAGTAGTTATACTACACATTTGTTTTGCTAAAAAAATCTCAATTTTAATCCCTGAATATGGTTGGATTTATAAAATTTATGAGTGTATATATATTTTCAAAATGACTGAAATGAATTCGGAATTTAGTTCTTAAACTCTCCGATAATTAGTAATTTCCAGTTATTGTAATAAAATGAAATCTTAACTAATTAATAGTTGGAAACTTCTAAAATGAAAAATTAGAAACTTGATGCTAAGTGATTAATGAAATATATAAGAAATTTAAAACGCTATAACTTGTAGATATGAAAATTTAGAAGATGGAACTATTGAACATTTTGTTAACTAAAATGAACAAAACAAACTTTCGTAACATTCAATTTCATTCTAAACGACATACATACATATATATATATATATATATATATATATAGCTTACCAAATATTTAAAGTTATCTTGAATAGAATATGTACTAGAATATGTAATAGAATATTATACAAGTAAAACTTTAGTAGTGAAAGTGTTCAATAGAAATTTTCTATAAATAAGAATTCTATGTTATAAAATGTCATAAACTTAAGTCAATAATTCGAAGTGCTACTAGTTAAATGTAAAAGAAAATTTGAATACTGTAAGTATATGATTGAGCTTAAGTGATGCTTGAAGCTAATTATAATTTAAGTAAATAGTAAAAAAAATTAAGTACTCTATTAATTGGATAATTATAACTTCAGAAAATGCTGAAATGATTAGACATAGATTTAATATTCAACAATGCTATATATATAAAGGAAATGAATAGGAAGAAAAAGAAAAAGTTGGAACTCTAAGTATGATTTGAACCACAAATGAATATAAATGTTAAAAAGGAAAACAAATTAAGTGATAAATGTGAATTGAACTGAAATAAAATGTATGCAATACTCTAATAATGAATCCATTGTTTATTTTGAATAATTGAATGAAAATAACTTATGTAAGTAAGTGAATGTAAGTTAATGGAAATTTGCATTTATAGGTGAATGTGAAATAATTTTTTTGTAAGAAATGAATGTAAAGTAAGAAAATAATCATTGTATGGGCGAATGAAACTGATGAATAGTAAATGATATGAAAAGAAATTAATAAGAATGAACTTGAATAATACTTGGAAATCATTATTTTATTGTTTTTTTTGAAATGGTATTTAGATATAACTTGTCATTGTGACAACACAACGCAAATCACATGTCAATATATGTTCGAATCACGCTATGCTAGTTTCGATCTTGTGATGTCTCGCACCAAAGTTGAATTACTTAACTACTGGGACAATGGTGCTTGTTGGAAAATCTCTGTTTTCTTCGTCTTATGGGATGTCTAGGATGTGATACTTAAATTGTTTAGGATGTATAAATAATCTATTAAGTTTTATCTAAGATTGTTGAGTATATGGTATACTTAGTAGTTTCTTTACAATTTTATACGATTAAAGGTTTCTGAACCCGAACAAACCATTTTTTTAGTTGTTATGGATGGTGGTTGATTACTTTGGTTGCATGAGAAGATTTTATGTTTCGTTTGCAAAGTGACTATTATTATGTTGTGTTAATTTATTGTTATTGATTGAAACAACGTAAATACTTCTCTTTGAATAATTCTAACTCTTTCAGATTATATAAGTGAAATATAGGCTATGGAAGCAATTCTACTATTTTTGGTTTCATAAATGAAGGGTTGTTTGCCCGACAAATAGGTACGTTTTTGGATTACCGTTTTCTAGTGATATAATATTGATTTTCCCATGGTTTTGGATATTTTATTTTGAATATGATATATATATATATATATATATATATGATTATTACCGATATTATTTTTTATTCCGGATCTCTCTGTATAAAGGAGACTCTGCCAAAATTTTCCGTGAATTTTGAACTTAGAAATTTTTTGTCAAAATGTTTTTCAAACTTTTATTGAACTTGAATAAGAAAGGATTTAATTGTTTATAAATTGATACATTTTATTTAAACTATATAATTATGTAAATTAACTGTTTATAAATTGAATATTTTGAATGAAATATGTCAATTCCTTCTTTTCCCTTTTTAAGGATGAAATTTTTTGGGTGGGGGAGAGTGTAACAACCCATAATGTTTCGATGATTAAATTATTGAATTTAATAAGATTTTATAATTTAATATTGGAAGAAATAAAAAATTTTGATTTATTGATAAGAAAAATAACTAGAATGTAATGTTAATAATGTTAATTTAAGGCAATTGATAATTATTTTAATGCAATCTCAATTAATTAGAATGATTTGATAGTCGTAATTGGTCATAAAGTGTAAATGCTAAATAAAACAAAAGTTGTATTTAACGGTGAAATCGTATGTAATTAATTTGAATTGATTAAAATAGAATAATTAATCTGTAGGTGAATTTATTAGTTTTGTTCGTCAGCAATAAACAAAGAAATGTGTTTGAAATCATAAGTTGTAACAATTGTTTAATTATCGTTTCACTATTTACTCCGTTGAAATTTAATTGGAAAACAATTGCAATTAATCTATTTAAATAATACAGTTAATGTGAATTAAGATGATAATTATAGAATATTAGTGTACTTAAATATAAACCAATGTTAACTTTATCCATAAGATGACAATTGATTGAATAATAAGATGCAAAATCAAATAAATGGATTTATTGAAATTTAAATTAGGGTGCGTTTGGCATACATCCTTTCTAAGGTTTGAAAATACACAAGACATCCCTCCGTTTTTTAATAAGTTTTTGGTCCTTGTTTTCATATTCAAGCGTGCACAAAGACCTAAATACCCTTTACGTTTTTAACATTTCAAACGCGTATAACTTCCAGTAGAAACATTGAATCAGCATACCGTTTTTCAGTAAAAAATAAAAAAATTATGATCTTTCAAATGAGATCCATTGTTGCTCCAAAAAAATGACATTTGTAGTAAACGTGCAATTATTTTATATATATGCAGACAATTCTGCAAATTTTAAACATCTTTGGTTTTTTCTCAAATCTGCAATCGTAGTAGACATTTCTACAATTATAAGGTATAATTGCAGACATGTCTGCAGTTATTACATTTAGTTGTAGAAAACTGCAACTATTGCATATAATTGCAAACATTTCTGCAATTATATGTCATAATTGCAGACATGTCTGCAATTATTGCATATGTATGCAACTATTGCATATAATTGCAGATATTTCTGCAATTATATGGAATAGTTGCAGACATTTCTACAAATATTACATACAGCTATAACTATTGCATATAATTGCAGATATTTCTGTAATTATATGGAATAGTTGCAGACATGTTTGCAATTATTGCATATAGTTGTAAAATGCAACTATTGCATATAATTGCAGACATATACACAATTATTGCATATAGTTGCTGAATTATCTGCAATCATACCGTATACTTGCATATATTTGAAAAACATCAATTTAATTTTTTTTATATATGCACATTGCCACTTGTTAGAAAGATAATAAAATTTGTGATTTAATGGTGAAAACAATTGTTAATCCGTCATTTCTACAAGAAGTAATTGCGTTTTAAAGATTGGTAACTAATGGGGTGAAAAATTTAATTATGATTGTGGGAATAACATCCATATATGAACAATCAACATTGCTGCAATGGAGAAGAGGGGTATTGTGGGGAAGAAAATTATGATTTTTGAAAATAGAGATGTAATTTGTATCATTTTTATGAAAAGGATGTTTTGTATATTAAGTTTGATTTTAGGGATATGTCCCCTATTTTCACTTTAAATTATAATTGAAGGAATCACTGCAATTGAAATTGAACGCTGCAATTAGTGTAGTAATTAATATTGAATTTGACAAGGGAAATTGGTTTTAAAACGATTGCTAGAAATGGTAAAAATTGTTTGATTATAAAAGTTGAATAAAAAAGTGATTTAATAATTTAATAACAATTATTTGATTAACATGAAAACAACCATTTTGGTTACTATCTCAGATTTCAATGAAGCTAAATTTGTCGGATCCACAATAGTGAATTATTGTAGAATTTCAAATTTCATAGCAATCAGACATGTCGTTACATCGTGTGGGATTGAAACGCGCAGAAATCAATTTATGGAAATCAATTTGGGATAAGCTGATTTTAAAACCTAGCTTCTTCATACAATGGAATTAGGACTTAAGATTTGTCCCTTTCAGTTTAAAAATATCAAAAATATCTACTTTGATATATGGGATGACCTATTTTCGTTTCGAGAACGAAACAGGCTTTTTAGGTCGTTATTATCGTTTCGATCCAACTCTACCTACATATAGGCTGTAATAAATCCTAGTTGTCTTTCTTTTAATATTTCTGTATTTTCATCTTCTTCCTCCTTCTCAAATGGTAGAACGTCAAAACTAATTCCCACATTCCAAAAACCTAATTTCAAAAAAAAAATTGGTTGCTCCAGATTTACTTCGAGTCAAGAAGAGGTCTGCTTCGAGTTCCACGGGTGAAAAATCCTGTAGTGACTTCGGGTCAGAGAGTGTTCCTTGCCAAATAAGGTGGATCTGGTCATGCGTCGAGTTTTGGAGGCAACAACCTAAAGCAACTTCGGGTTAGGAGCCAAATGACTCGGATCATGGGTCATTTTGGAAAAAAATCAGAGCGAACACTGGGTAATCGAGGCGGCATACCGAAGCAAGACTCGAAGTCGAAATTTCCAATCTTCTAACGTTGATAACTTTTGCACACGAGCTTCGATTCACGTGTGGTTTTCTCCATTGCGATCGTATTGAAATTCTGGTACGGGTTTGGTTGCTTTCGAAGACCGTTAAACATTGGGCAAATTTTGGATTTTAAATCGACGACAAATCTAAAGTGAGTGTTTTTACCAACTCACAACAACTAAATTATCTTATGTTGGTTAAATTGAATTTATGATGCGATTAGAAATTGATTGGTTGTTGTTTGGTGTATTTAAATTGTAATTCCAGTTAAATCTGAATTTTGTTGAATATTATTGCCATTAATTTAATATTAAATTTCTAAATTGCCAGTTAATACCCATTATTGATGATCAATGACTTGTTATTGTGTATTGACTAGTTTGAATGATAATAGTGATGGATGTTGACTGTTGATATTAGATGAATGGATGCTATAATTTTATATTGTTTTAACACTGCAAGTTTCTTTTGGGTTGAAATGATACATACACGAATGATCTGATAGATTAGGAAGAAATCGTTATGAGTTGAAATGATAGACTCTGGCGATTTCATGGATTTGAAATTAAATTTAGATGGCGGGTTGAAATGATACATAACCGTAAATTTTAATATATTTGCGGACCGAAATGATAAATATCCGTATCACTTGACCATATGGTAGAAAATTATATACGAACACCGAATTGGTTAAATTAAATGATTTTAAATCAATAAAATTTGAATTCAGTTAAATGATATTTTGAAATAAAATTTGATTTGTAAATTCAAGCTTTAAATGCTGAAATTGTAATTGATTTAATGAATTGTTTAAAGAATTAAAATGGAAATTTCAAGGTGGAATCTTGAAGCATAAATGAAATTCGTCAAAATTTAGTTATTGAAAATGTTCGAATATAACTTTGAAATCTATTTAATTTGACGTGGTTTAAATTGATAATTCAAACATGGATTTAAAATCGATATTGATTAAATGGTTTAAATATGAATTTGAATTGAAAGACCAATTTTAATTAGTGGATTTGAAAGCTGGACCTGGTCCATATGTGTTGAAATGGAAGAAATGGTTTAAATTTGATATTAATTCCAAATTAATTATTTTAATACAAATTGTTTAAAGATTTATTATTTTAAAATCTTCATTTTAAGATTTCAAACTATTAAACTAATTTAAATCTATTTCAACTATTTTAAACTATTTTTAACTAATTTAAACTATTTTAATTTGTTTTACTCTATTTAAATCTATTTAACCTATTTTAACCTATTTTAAACTAATTAACCCATCTAATATATTTTAAATCTATTTAAGCTATTTTAAATCTATTTGATCTATTTTAAATCTATTTAATCTATTTTAAGTTTTTTAATTTATTTTTAATTTGTTTAATCTATTTAAGTCTATTTAAATGATTTTTAATCTATGCAAACTATGCTAAACTATTTATAACTATCGTAAACTAATTTCTAAATTTCAGACTGTTCCGAGTGGAAGTGGTTATATTTAAATCCTTGATTTAAAAGCTAATACGGTTAAATGATTTATAACTAAGTTGGGATCTAAAATGACATATTTGAGGAGTACGTTGATTTTAAATTGAGGGTTTAACCTATTTTAGAAGCATGATTTCGAAAGTAATTATGATTTCGAAAGTGATATGATTTCAAAGGTGATATGTTTTCAAAAGTCAATATATTTTCGAATGTGAATATGATTTTGAAAGTGAATATGGTTTCAAAAGTGATATGGGTTGAATTGAATATGATATTTTGATATCAATTATAAATCGGTTTTGAAAATGTAAATGAACCATCTGGTGTGAAATAAGCGTTTGGTTATTAAAGAGATTGGGATCGGAAATTGTCATACTCCCTACTAATACCGGAAACCACTTTAACAACCGTGTACGGTGGAGAATCCAGAATGAAGTAGGATGGCTTGGAAAATGATTCTGTATGAGGTATTTCTATAGCCACGATTGAGTCAGCTTGGTAAGACTAAAACAGGAGCCACTCGGACCAAGTGAGGTCGCACCTCCGACCGGGCATGCTTCTTCGATACCATATTATGACTTTGTGATTGAATTGGTGGCCACCCCTCGATTTTTATTATGGGAGTTTGTTCCGAGATGGGTGGTAGTAGAGGCTATGCGTTACCACTAGTCTGGATCCATGAAACAATAGTGTCCTACCCTGGGCGTTGCTTCGCTTGCCTTGTCACATGCCTTATCACGCATTCTACGAGTTTATTTTGTATGGTGCATATGGAGTGCCCTTTGGGTAAACCACCGGTTGGGGGAGCTTACGATGTAGACCGTGGGAACATATAAAATGTGTTAAGGGGGATATGAGTAACGCCTTAATGCTATTTTAATACTTTACTTTACTGTGGACACTGTTATAATAGCGTATTGTACTTTGTATGTAGATAGTTTAACGAATCCTTAGGAGATGGAAATCTCGAACATCTTTTAAGTTATTGCACTAACGTTGACAGTGGATAGGAGATGTCAAACCTCATAAACATCTCTAAAGCTGTTACATTCATATTTATTTGTTGTTGATTTAACTTACACAAGATCTTTTAGTTATGACTTGAGTGTTTTGTCTTTTCATTATGCTCTGGTTAGTCTGAGCTTTTCAGTGTCTTGAAGACCTTATTTCTAGAGAATGGAGATGAAGATTTTGTACTATTATTATTTATTTTATTCATTTCACTACATCATGTTGTTCCGCTGCATTATTTATTTATTACTGTTGTATGTACTTTGATATATATTGTAAAGGTGTAATCAAATGTATTTGTAAAACAACTTCATGAGCTGTTATTTGATTATTATATTTTGTCATTCTGCTTTGAGATTCTTTGTTTGTTTTATTTCTTTCTCTTCTTTTTCTTATTTACCCCTTAAACTCCTCCCTTTTGAATAGTTTGAGCTTGACATATGTGGTTTATTGACATGTTAAACCGTCCAAAAAGGTAGATCATTACATCAACAAACTTATGATACAACACCAACTACTGAGCAGCTGTATAAACTTCTCCTCGAATCTCAACTTAGACCACTCCCAGGTAATCTAATCTATGAGTGTAGCTATCTTGATTGAGTTCCACCATCCTATTTCTCGCCCTTAAAGCTAATGAGACTAGCTTTCTCTTTATTGCATTTTCTAGTTCTAAGTCTTCGAAGATCCACTTACAAATATTTATCCACTCATGGACTTCCAAGACCAACTCCATTGTAAGGAATGGTTTACCTCCATCCAAGAATAATCTTACTCCATTCGGCAATGTCAGCCCTAAGCGCTTGCATCGGAGCACCACCACTAACAGCAACAACTAAAGAAACCCCTTGGGAAATATAAAGCATGTTCCTTATCATCTCTACAAACATAAATTTCAAGTCGAGGTCATCCATCCCCAAGCCTATTCCTTCTTTAAGTCTGGACATTGACGTTCTAGCGGCATATCTTATCATCTGACTCACTCTTACAACCAATGATAAGAATGATCGTCTCACTTAAGGAAAGATCCATAGTATACTCTAGTATGTAATGCGACTTAAACTATATACATATATTATATAGTTTGGGAATCTAGAAAATATAACAAGTACGCTTTCTCATATCGCTCAATCCATCCTAGAGTGATTACTTAAATTATATCCTTGATGAATCTGGTATCCTTAAGGTTAGCTATGCGACCTAAAATATAGTATCAAATGTGAAGGTTGCCCTACACCTAGATACCTAGTATACTTGTATAATGTGCTTAATGGTACCCAGTTAATGTAGAGTGATGGTTAAGTGGTAAAGTAATCAGATTCTAGTAGACCTCCTTTCGTATATCTCATACTGTAGAGAGAGAAATTTTGTAATAAAAAAAGATATAAAATAGGTGAGATAGTATAGAACTGAAATAAACTACATAATCAAAGTAGAGTAGGTTCATCACTGTTATTCAAAAAAATAGAGTTTTTGTGCCAATATTAAACTCAAGTAAACTATCTCTAGACAAATGTATAGCACTAATAAAATCTCCATAATGTTGCATAGCAGAATAAGCGAATAGACTCGGATAATAGAATATATGTCGGTGTGTGCTTGCGCCAAAATTGGTCACAAGCATCCAATCTTCGATGAAAGCACTTGTCTACAATCTCAGATCATAGATAGCAAGTATGTAGAGCATATAAATATGAAGAATACTCAAAAAATTAAAAGGAAAGCAGTAAAGACACAAGGTTTATAGTGGTTTGGCTATCTCCGGCCTACGTCCACTTTGAAGAGTTGTTATTTTATTGATTATCACTCGCTGGTTACAAGAATATAATTGATAATAATTGAGTTACAATGGAGTTCGGTAGAATAACGACATAAAAGAACCAAAAGATTCTTTTTTAGTATGTCCTGGGCTTCTATTTGTAAGCATAGGCAGCAAATATCTCGCTCAGATCTCAAAAGACCTCTTCTCCCATGTGGGTAGGTCGCGTGATCAATCCCCAGATGTTTGGACTTGATTCATGATCGACACGAATGAAATTCGCATCGATCATGAATATTCTTGAGGTTGCATGCAAGCTCCTATGAAAATTTGGTGGCATTTGGGCTTCTAGATTTTGAGTTACGATCCATGCAAGTTTGAATTTGTTGAACGATGTTGAGTTCGCATCGCTTCTGGACATGTGATGCCTGATGACTTGGCGCTAACTTTTTGGATCGATCCACTTTTTATGCTGAGTGACCGAGTCTCTCACTTGAATGCGCCCTGTTCGTATCCATCCATTACTTCCCATTCGTATCGCTCATGTACTTCATTTCGTATCCCTTCACGTATACATTGCTTCATATCACTTCACATACACATTTCTTTGTATCGCTTCACATATACATTAATTCTTATCGCTTCACACATACATTGCTTCATATCCATAGGTGCGGCTTTATTCGTATCGATGATTTGAAGGCACTTCGTATCGATCACTGCATGCGTTTGTTTCGTTCTCTTTAATGGTATGCCTCATATCAATAGGTCAACTGATCGATATGAGTTAAGTTGGTGTAATCGATATGAAACGTGTCTTGTTGATGGATATGAAATAATGCAAATATGATGGATATAAACTGAAGTGTGCATGATGGGGATATGAAGCAGCATGCACATGATAGATACGATCAAATGCTCACCTGATGGATACGAAGCCATGTGCATTTGATGGATTCGAACAAGATTGATACGAAGGAGGTGGTCTGATGGATACGAATGAGAGCATTACTTGATTTGTATTGATCATATCTTGAGTATATGAACTCCGATTGACTTGAAATTTGAAATGTAGCCTTTATAGCCTTATTCATTATTCCTAATCGATCCCGTCTTGATTGGAGCTCGGTCAAATTTTGATGGTATCGATCATAGCTTTGTGTTTTTACCGATCTCCAATACTAGTTTCCATCCTTTTTTGCCTATTTGTTGATATCTTGGCCTTAACCAAAAGGCAGGATAACATTTGCCCCGCTAAAACATGCCTTTTAGTAAGAAGGCGTGTTTTGAATAGCTTCGAATCCAACTTCCAATGTCCATATTCCATCCGTAGCCACATCATCCAATCCATAACCCAATCTGTTACCAAACCATTCTATCCAAGTGCCATAACCAGATCCCTGTCTGCCACTGCTTTGAGTTGATGTTCGATTCGAAGTCCAGTAACCAAATCCTTATCCAATTCCATAGCCATCTGGACCCGTCAAACGAGCCGTAATCCATCAGTATCCAATGACCAATAACCAAATCCATAACCTTTCCGAGTTGTTCTCCAAATTCGAGACTGCTCCGTGCCCTTTGCAAAAACCAGGACCTCTCTGGGTCCATTATCCCAAGTCGAAATCAAAATCCATATCCTCTACAAGTTTAACTTCAAATCAATAGACCTCATCGGGTCGCGTTATCTTGTTTTGACTTTGACTCTCCGGACAAGTGCTTTTATGTTCTTCGGCCTCGGTTATCCGACCAAGGAATTTTATATTCTTCGACCTCGGCTCTCCGACCAAGGACTTTTATATTCTCCGGCCAAGGACTTTTACTTTTATATTCTCCGGCCTTGGATCTTCGGCCAAGTACTTTCATATTGTCCGGCCTCGGTGCTCCAACCAAGGACTTTTATATTCTCCAGCCTCGGTTCTCCAGCTAAGGACTTTTATATTCTTCGGCCTCGGCTCACTGGCCAAGGACTTTTATATTCCCCGGCCTCGGCTCTTCGGCCAAGGACTTTTTATATTGTGTTTGAGTCCATTCCATCACTCTCCGATGAAGGGACTCGTAATTTACGATTGCTGCCCCGTCTCTCTGGTCGGGACCGTAATCACAAGGCCTGTATTATTTATTACAATAATCCAAATCCACTTGTTATAGAACCTTTTTAACTAATTGAAAGTTATATAAATAGTGAAACTAAAAAAAAGCCCATACAACCAAAGAAGAACCAAAGTTTGTAGAAAAACAGAAAGAAAACGGGATTTCATAGACTTGAGCAATATGGTTTATCATTGTCTCAAAGCATGCCTAGGGACCTTCCTCGATCCCGTACTCATGTAAGCGACTTAGCCGTATTACTTCGAGTTCTATTACTTATTCTAAGCCATAAATCCATTTAGTGGGGAATAAGCCGGCGATGCCTAGATCTAGTGCCATCTCCGTTCATGGTGGGTAGTGCCCGCTCCTGTTCCACTTCTACAGCTCGATTTCTTACATATTTTTGTATATGGCCATTCGTTACATGCTCCTTAATGATATCCTTCAAATGCCAACAGTCATTTATGTTGTGCCCATCCAGTTCTTGGAATAGGCAATGCCTTCTCAATGCCTGCTCGTATTCAGAGGGTTCCCTTCTTGTCGGCCTTTAAAATTGGAGGCGCCCTCGAGTATCCAAGTAAATCCTTTATAGAGTTTCAATTTGATCCATGTAAGAAGAAAACTTTGACTCCCTTCGTGGCCTTTTTGAAGTGTTACTATTGTCATTTATTTTCCTATTGCCTTTATCATCTTTGTTTGGATCCTCCCTAGATGGACCTCCATCCCTTACTGCATAATCTTCAGCCTCTCTCCCTTCTCTCTCAGCCTACATATCTTCTTTCCTTAGAAATCTCTCTGCTTCAGGTAGAAATCCCCAAGATTCATCATTGGGTCCCATTCCAATGATTTTTTGAAATTTGAATTGTTTGCAATTCCTAAAACTGCTGCCATCAAAACCATCGACGGATCGGGTCGTTCACCGAAGCTACTGCCGCATTGAATCTGGTTAAGAGATCCCTGAGCGACTCTCCTTTCCATTGTTTCATCGATGTCAAAGTCACAACAATCTTGGGTCAGGCTATGTGGACCCGAAACTACCTCATAAACCTTTCAATTAGCTTCATCCATGTGCCAATCGAGCCAGCTTCCAACTGTTTGAACCATAATGCTGATGTATCGGTCAAGTACAAAGGGAAGCATCATGCCATGACCTCCTCCGAAGCCCTTAGTACTTCCATATGCCTCATGTACCTTAACAAGTGAATAGTGGAATCCATTCTCCCGTCATACAACCCCACATTATTAGTAGGTTGAAATTTGGCGGGTTCCTAGCTTGCCTGATCGTGGTAGCAAAGGGACTCATATTCACATTCTCTAGGTCTCTATTCACAAATCTGCCTCTCATGGCTTGCCTAACCATCTCCGCTAACCTATCACTGTCACCAATATGTAGTCCTTGTCCATTGCCTCTAATCTACACCCCCTCCCTTGAGTTTACGAGGGATTTCTGGAATCTGCTCTCTTGAACGAGTATCAATTCCTCCATTAACGTCGTGTTATATAGCACCACCTAGTACTTTGCCCAGGATAGGATCAACATGCTTCGAGGGAGTGCCCCTAGTCCAGGTGCTGCTTCTGATGGTCCTGCTTTATTCTAAATTCTGGTTGCTCCGTGCTTCTGACCCCTATCTCTAGCATCTCCTGTAGTTGCGTTAACTTGATACTGCACTCCAGTTTGTCCAACTTGTCGAAGCAAACTCTACATCATCTCTTCTTGTCTTTTTAGAAGCTATTCATGCATAGCTCCCATCATTATCTCCATCTCATCCCGAGTGATGAAGACTGGGGCTTGATTCGCTCCTAAGGAAGCCTTCTGAATCCCTTCGTGCTGACTCCTTTCAGTCCTTTGTCTTCTTGCTGATTGCCTTGCCATAGCTTTCCAGATCCAAGTCTTTAAGTCTTCAAATCCAAAATCCAAGCTGTAGATTCCCTGAGCACTAGCCCCTTCTCAGTAAAAGAACTAAAATGTTTTTGCCAAAATTGGTCACAAACACCCAATTTCCGATGAATGAACTCGTCACCAATCTCAAATCACAAATAGCAAGTATGTAGAGATGTAAATATGAAGAACACTTAGAAAATTAAAAGGAAAGTAGTAAAGACATAAGTTTATAGTGGTTCGGCTCTCTCCGACCAACGTCCACTTTGAAGAGTTGCTATTTTATTGAATATCACTCGTTGGTTACAAGAATATAATTGACAATATTTGAGTAACAATGGAGTTCGGGAGAGTATTGGCTTAGATGAACTAAAAGTTCTTTTTTCAGTAGGTCCTGGGCTGCTATTTATAGGCGTAGGCAGCAAATATCTCGGTCAGATCTCGGAAGACCTCTTCTCCCACATGGGTGGGCCCGTGTGAACGATCCATGGTTGTTTGGACTCGATCCGTGGTCGATACGAACGAAATTCATATCGATTAATATTTAGCCCATTCGAGCGAAGATCGATCATGAATATTCTTGAGGTTGCACGCGAGCTTCTGTGAAAATATGGTGACATTTGGACTTGTAGATTTTGAGTTATGATCGATGCAAGTATGAATTTGTTGAAGGATCCTGAGCTCACATTGCTTCTGTTCGCATCGCTTCTATTTGCGTCCATTTGTTCACATCGCTTCTGGATACGTGATGCCTAACAACATGCCGCAAACTTTTTTGGATCGATCCACTTTTTATGCCGAGTGACCGGGTCTCTCGCTTAAATGCGCCCAGTTCGTATCCATCCATTGCCTCCTCATTCGTATTGCTCCTGTTCTTCACTTCGTTTCGCTTCACGTAGACATTGCTTTGTATCTCTTCACATACACATTGCTTCCTATCGCTTCACATACACATTACTTCGTATCGCTTCACGTACACATTGTTTCGTATCCATAAGTTTGGCTTCATTCATATCGTTGATTTGAAGGCGCTTCTTATCGATCACTGCATGCATTCTTCGTATCGCTCTCTTTAATGGTATGCCTTGTATCAATAGGTCAACTGATGGATACGAGTTAGTAGGTGTGATTGATACAAAACGTGTCTTGTTGATGGATACGAAATAAAGAAAATATGATAGATACGAACTAAAGTGTGCATGATGGATATGAAGCGGCATGCAATTGGTGGATACGATCATGTGCTCACCTGATCGATACGAAGCCTTGCACATTTGATGGATTCGAACAAGACTGATACGAAGGAGGTTGTCTGATGGATACAAATGAGAGCATTGCTTGATTTGCATCAATCATATCTCAAGCATATGAACTTCAATTGACTTGAAATTTATAACGTGGCCTTTCCTAACCTTGTCCATCATTTCCAATCGATCTTGTCTTGATTGGAACTCAGTTGAATTTTGAGATATCGATCATAGCCTTGTTTCCAATCGATCTCTAATACTAGTTTCCATCTTTTTTTTGCCTATTTGTTGATATCCTGGCCTTGACCAAAAGGATGGATAACGGTGTGTGCATTTGTGTGCGTATAATGGTCTAGCCTCCATGCTCGTCCTATGAACAACTCAATGAACTAATATCAAACTTGTTGTCTATTCTTCTCATTTAAGGGTACCCCATATGATAAGAAGAAAAGACTAAAACCTCGAGTAAGAAAACAGTCTAGTCTAAGGGATAAATATCTCAAGATGCTATAAAGGATGATATAGTATATGGAATACTTGGTATAAATAGTCATACATATCATATCCCTACATCCAACAAGTTAGCACATAACATCCCATATGTTATACTATCATCATATAAGGGTACTATGCTAAGTACAATGTGGGTGTCAGGGGTATTTTCCCGTACCCACATCATAATACATCCATCTCAATCAAACATCATTTAATGTAAGCATAGTAAATACAGCACACATAGCGATCAAAGAAATCAAGGCGATCCAAGTGACCATCCCCTGACCTCACATTACTTCCTTCCAAGAGTGCAACATCCCATGTTGCATTTAGATTCAATATTCAATCACATACTTATCCCATAGTTACTGCTCTCATCTGGATAGGCTAGACATGAATATGTTCACACACCCTTGCCCCCAAGAAACACACATCATATCTGAAATCAATAAATAATCTCCTAAGAACATGACTCTAAAGTAAAACACACCCTACATTACACTACATCACCTTATTTCCTCAAACGTGGCTCCTTGTACTCTTAGTCCTATGTACATACTTCTTACTTGAAGTACTCAATCTAAAGTCCCTACGTTGTCGACTCATCGAACTTAGAACATTACATTTAGTTCCTAGTGTCTCCCATGTGTACACCCCATAGTCGGCCATCACAAAGCTAGGGGTCAACCTCTATAAATCCTTATGTTAGCCTAGGGATTCCATTCATCTTCACAAACCACTACATCAAACTTCCTATCGCCATAACTCAACATACTTCTACTCAACAACTTGGTAATCGATAGTGGAGGGTCAACATGGTGCCATGACACCCTTGGATCGATTGCATGCCAATTAGACCATGGTTACACTCGCTTTGGTGATCGGTCGGTCACCATACATTTCCCTATGCAAGCTACTCTCTTCCCGAAAATCCAAGCTCTATCGGCCCAAAGCAGACTGTCCTCTTTCTCATGCCAAATCCCAAAGCACTCGTGCCTCAAAACATACAGATCTACAGGGGTCAGATATGACTCATATATGGATCAGATATGAACCATATGTGGCTAAGGACATAGCTATTTTGGCTGAGTCCATTATCTTTGCATTACTAAAGTTTCTACCGAATAGCCCAAAGTCCTTTCACCCAAACCCCAAATCTCTAACCCTTATTCTCAAAGTAAAAAATGGATCGCGTATGAACTATTCCACCATAGATAATCCATGCCAAATCTCAACCACTCCAAATGCATCCTTCATGAAATTGATTCTATAGATTGCCACACCATCATCTACTCCCAAAACCGGTCGCAAGCACTTTGAATTTTTTTGGATCGATCGTCGTTATAGATCAGTAGTGATGGATCTGTGACGATTGGTTTTCCATAAAATTAACTTCACTTGGCATTTTCTTAGTTGATTCCCTTACTCAAAATGGCTTAACTATCCATACGATTCATTCACGTCAATTCATCTCCAAACACACTAGATCCGATGGAATCTCTAAAGTTCATATTGATGATCTATGTCTTATCCTAAGCAAATACACATAAAAAAACTACCAAATAAATATTATATTAACATTATAAACACGATGTAATCATCAGACATGCAATACAATCGTTATGTAGCCAAATTCAAGGCAAAATGTAAAATGGGGTATTTATAAGAGCAGAAATGAGCCAATTTATATCTGCATTCAATTTAAAACATTTTATTTGTTTTAAGGCATAGTTGAGTTTAGATTTGGTAGAAATCATTTTTATAGCATTGAAAATCATTTAAAACATCATTTCGTGCCATATAAGAATCTATCATGAAGTGAGAGACCATTATCACTCAACTAGTATCCAAAATGCATGAGAATTAAGGCACATAAAATCCAATTAGCCAATACACACCTAATTTCCTAATTGCAAAATCTAAGATGCTAATTGCTATTCTCTAAGCTAATCTCCCTCTAATGACTTGATTTAGCTAATTAAGTTAAGGTTATGAGTATCTTTTTAGCTATATAGAAAATTAAGGAGTTTCAGATGTTTTTAGAAAGTGTGGAAAAATGATTATGGGTTGTCCCATCATGTTATATTAGTCCAAATACCGAAATGGGTTAATGGGGTAAGCATGGACTAGTCTAATGATCCAATAATCTATCCAAAAACTATCTAACTTCAAACGACCATATCTCCTAAATGATAAGACCAAAAAGCTATTATGACCACTCTATGAAAAGAGAAACCATTGTATATTTCCAATGGAGGTGGTATGAAACCCTAACTCGGCTGCTATCAATGTTATAAGCTTTACTAGTTCTTAAGAGTAAAATCATCCATTGAAATTCTCCAAATAAGGTCAAAACTTAACATTTTCCAAAGTTATAATCTATTTTGAAGTCATTTTAGTATAAAACAGATATTTCTACAACCATTCAATACATAGAAACATATAGAGAATGCATGTTGTTATAATAAATCTCATTATATATAATCAAACATTGAATATGAATTAATATAAAATTTAATTATTCACGATAACACATCAATAGATCTAGTGCACAATGAATAAAAGGACAAACTTTTGAAACAACCGATTTTACTTCATTGCAAAATGAAATAAATAGTAATAATAATGAAGATCATTTAGTGAAAATTTAGGAAGTTTGATGAGTTTTGAAGAGCAAGAATTTTTAAAGACAGTAATGCAGCAATTGATAAAGTGAGGAAGAAGATAATATGGGCAGTTTATATTAAAAGTGATAGTTAATCATGACCATAAATTTAATTACAAGAGAATAATCCCATCATTGCTTTATTTTCTCCCAAAAGATAATAGGCCACCCCATCAAGCTTTCAGCACTCTCGCCCTACAATACATGGCCTCGGCAACATTCGGCCAAGCCCATCATCCATGCAAATGCCTCATTTAGCAGCCTACTTAATAGGTATAACTTTATTGTATAAGTACTAACAACAAATAGACATTTTATTACTATCAGTGAACGGTTTTGAGCAATACACACCAGCTTGCTTCCTCATCGAACAACCTGTCCACATCACGAAGGCCTTAACCAAAAAAGCCTTTCCAAGCCCTTCTATTTTCTCCGCCTTGATCTCCCTTGAAGACCAATCTACTCCAACCGTCTTATTTTTTCTTAACTCGGCAACATGATTGCCCCTGCATAAAGAAGGTATGATGCTGCACCATTCTACGAAAAAGATTAGCATAAAATGGCATTGTTTGTTTGATAAACGTATTATTGCACAACGACCACCCACTATCCTTCACTATCGACATAAGCAATGACGTCATTGGTAAGGAAAAACAAGTTATCCATCATCGTGAAACAACAACCCCCTGTCCTTCACTTTCCACCAAAGCAACGATGTCGCTGATCATTAGCAACACTTAGTCTCTCATGTTACCTTTCTTATAATAAATGTCTCTGTACGAGCCACCAGCTGGCTACCATCTAAACCTTTCATTCTATTTGGCATCCAAGCTGGCCTGCATTTGAACCCTAAATGTCATCAACGGTCATGAGGATTCCTAAGGATCAGTGCATTAATCCGAACCATCTGAACCAATCTTAACTGCTATAAATTTGGTATTGCACGCACTTATATAAGGATCGAACTTTAATTTATTGCATTCAAAATTATCTCTTGTAACCTAATCAAAGCAATAAAATCAACCACCGATAATAGACGTAAATCATTTTGAACAAACCACTCTAAATCTTGAGTCACTTTACTTTACTTCAGTTTTGATTCATTATCGCTTTGTTCTACTTATTAAGCATGGTGTTAACAATTAACCTTTTTTAATATCAATTTAAATATAAAATTCCAAGGTTCGTTAAAAATTTAATCAATATTTTGTCACTAGAGGAGGGCCTCCCATAAAAAGCTCTTAATTTTAATCACTTTCTTCTTCTCAAACTTCCCACCATACTTAAAAGATTGCACTATGCAAATATTTGTGAAAATGTGGCTGAGAACTCAAAAGGTTACAACACCAATGGCGACAATGAAGCCAGCAGTGTATGTCCCATTCTAGATTTAAGTAATGATGATATGTATCTCTACACAATAAAAAAGGCTCAATACGTCGGGAAGATTACCCATGATTTGAATGAACTCGGGGATTTATGGATCCCAGAAAATTATCAACTAGGTCTAGTAGTCCAAAAGGAAGCCATTCGGACCCCCATCCAACCCATCATCCCCAATACTTTTACAACATGCATGAAGCTTATGGGAGATTGTTCTGGAAGCCCATGTTAAGGCTTTCTTCAAACCCACCATCCTAAGCACTTTTACTTACCATCCCTAATAAGTCCCTTAGGGAAATTTTGTTACTTTATTGCTTGACAATCGTCCTACATTGGCATTGTACCATTAATATACATGTATATTGGGTATCAGAGTGTAGAGCGATCATCACATTTGGTATTAGAGCTTATATTGCATTTTTACCCGAAGGATACTAAAATCCATTAAAGGTAGGTTATGTGTTATCACTTTGGAATGGGTCGAGAGTATATGAGAGAGTGTACTTGTTATATATTTTGAGTTCCAAAACTATATAATAGTGTATATGATATATAAGTCATATTTCACACATGAGTAACATTGATGTGGCTTTTTCTTTATGAGATACTGATCATTCTTATTATATGTTAAGAATGAGAAGGCATATAAGAAATGCTACTAGAAATTCCATCTTTAGTGTCGAGTAGGGGATATCTTCAGGGGCAGCTAACCTGATTTATAGCACACATTTACTAATATGGTGTGAAACATGATTATGTATGCCTACTTCGCTACTAATGCTAATGATGCTTAAGTGCAGGCCCCTAGGGGAGAATTTGCTAAATTGAATAGAGATTATTTTACCTTAGGAAGTACATCATTCCTTGGAAACTAAAAGCAATGAAGAGGAAGCTGTCCTTTAGACAACTTAAAGGGAGATTGATGGATTGTTATAGTGCCATCAAGATTGCTACTTTAGAGATTAGATAACTTCTGAGCACTTTAGGATGAGTTTTGAAGAGAGATTTATACTTACCTCTCGAAAGTAGATACTGTTCCATAAGTTTCCTGATTTGAGGCACAGATTTATGACTATCTCAGGGTATGTGGATGAATTTACATGTCGTTGAAGTACATTCTATCCTTTATCGATGCTCCACTGAATAAACATGAGAAGTTCATTATAGGCTTGGACAATTATCTCAGAGAAAATTTGCAAGGAACTTGTAGAGAAGGCTCTCCAACATGAGAGTCTCTATCATACAAGCTGGATGTTGTTTCTAAGGATGAGTGTAACATTCCTGGGTTTTAAGCCAAATTATTTTAGTAATTAATATAAATTTTGGATTTATTTGTGAATTAAATTGAGATTTTCCAAAATAAATAAAGATATATGCTGTATATTTATATATATGTATATAAATGGACGTTTAATTTAAATAGAATTTCTAATTGGAAAATTAGAAAAAAATATTTTGAATAATATATTAATTATAAATTTGATTGTGAATTAATTTGAATATTTTGATTGAGTGTTAAATTGTAAATAAAATTTTGATTTTGAAAAATTCAAAATGTAAATATTTATTAATAAATTGGATTTATTACAGAAACTATGTTTTAAAACATTTTCCTTAAAAGTTATATAAGATAAATAATAGAACATGTGTAAATATAAAATTCATTCATTTAAAAAGAATAATAACTTGAATTTAAAAATTTAAAACAATAATAAATAACAAGCTTTAATTTATACATATCACTGAAATTAATAAGATAAACATTTTTTTAAAATAATTGGATTTAAATACTCTACATTTTTAAATTTTATTCAAAATGTGTTTTTCTAATTTTAATATGTATGTATATCTTTTGAAAAAATATATTGTTCGTATGATTTAAATAGGATTTGATAAAAGAAGGTTTAGTGTACGTTTTCTTTTAAAAATATAGTTTGTAAATATATATGTATAAATATAAAATATAAAAATATAGTAGCTAAGTTGAGTATGAATTTGATAAAAAGTTTTAAAACAAAATTTCTTTTAAAATGAATAAATATAGTTTATATATTTATGAAATTGAAATATAAAACATTTACACATGTTAAGATATAAAATATAGATAATTAAGGGTTTTAACATAAAAATAAATACTTTTAACATTTGTAAACTATTAGTAAAAGGTTTTTTACAAATGTAAAACATATGATACATATATTAACAAATGCAAGGTAAGGAATCACATTGATTAACAAGTGTTAACAATAAGAACAAGTGGTAAAACAAAATAATTTTTTAAAATTTAAAAGACATGAATAATGTGAATTAAAGAGGTAACCAAGCACAAAACTTGAATTCATTTCAAAGCCTGATACCATAATCATCTCAAACCATAAAAATCAAAATTCACAAAACCCAGAAAATAAAGCTTGGATTCAACTCAAAAAATCTGAAGCATAAGGCAACAAAAATTCAAAATCTGAAATAGTAAACAAATTAAAATCAAAATAAGTTCAGGCTCAAATCAAAAGGCAAAGCATTCCGGATTTTTATAGCAAACCGAAACAAAATAAAAGATTTACATCAAAGCCAGATTCCAAGATCAGACCAGAGCAATCAATGCAAAGTTTAAAAGCTTTCAGTCTGGAATCAAGCAAGACCAAAAGTTCAACTCAGTTTCAAATTCCAGAATTTTCTAATTAAATTTTCTAGGCTTATGTTCTCTGTTTAAAACCAATCTAGGTGAGCAACTTACCATTAAAGAACTTGAATCTATGTATGCTTAAAGTAGTGAAAATTATTTGCATGGATGAAAATATTGCTGGTGTATATATAATTATGCAGATGTTTATATATGCATGTCTATACATTTGTATTTATAAAGTTCTGTTTTGGTTATAGACTTAAAGAAATAAATTAAGCAATCAATTACTCTTCATTTGATCTTCTATTGTAACAACCCGCATATTTATCGATTTTTATATTTAAATATTTTATTTAAATATTTTATCGATACTCGGAATTTAGTCCGAAAAGCTACTTTTTGCATACGGCCGAATTAGGACTCGGGACCCCTTTAATTTCGGTTCAAAACGCCGTTTGCGATCTTTTTAAGTGTAAACTTTGATATGTTTGGAGTTAGTGGAATTTTGCTACTTTTTCACTTAGGGCTTTGGTTAGGGCTGAACCCATTAACCCCACTTATGTATTAAGTCCCAACCCCTTCTCCTCTTCATTACTTCAATCCTCATTTCTTAATATTCAAGCATTTATAACAAAGGAGAGTGGAAGAGGAAATTAAAACTCCAAGCCCTAGTCTTCATTAGCAAATCCAACCTCTAGCTCCAAACTAATAGAAGAACCCATTGGTAAGCCTTCTCTTCTTCTTCTCCAACTCATTCTTTTACCAATTTCAGAAATTCCTAAACCTAACTTTGGGAATGTTCTTCTTTTATAGCTTAGAATCAAGCTTCTTGTGTTGGATTTGAAGAGTGGTTGATTCTCCTTTGCTTTCAAGCTTCTTCTTCATTTGTTTGGGTTCAAAGATGAGATTTTTATCTCACATCTTAGTCTATAATTATCTTCGATTGTTAGGTATGAATTCCTAACACTTATTCTTGTGCAATGGATTTTGGTTTGGATTGATTTGGTGTATATTCCAATTTTTGGTGTTTTGAAATCAAAATCTATGAAAATCCTTTTATGGATATTTGGACATTGATATTTAAGGCGTATCGGAGAGCCGTTAAGGCTGGGTTGTCGCTCGACGTAAATCCTTAGTCGTCGTTTGCTCGTCCGAATCGCTTCCTATATTCGTTTGGCTATTTTTGGCCTAGGTTCAGGGAATGCCCTGAACCCAGGTTTCAGACGTCTGAAACGTTGTATTCAGACGTTTGAATATTATACTGGGAATTTTTATTCCCCAGTATTCAGACGTCTAAATCTATATTTCAGACGTCTGAATTGGTTCATTTGGATTCAGAAAAGAAATAGGCTAAAAAGTGCCTATTTCAGACGTCTGAAATCAACGATTCGGACGTATGAATTCTGTTTTGGAAAATATTTTATTTTCCAGATTCAGACGTCTGAATCCTTGACCTCAGACGTCTCAATATGCACTCTTTTACCTATTTGCCTATTTGCTTGAGAATTCCAACTTTAATCAATTCGTGTGGATTCCCTTTTGTTATTATCACTTATTATCGACTTTGATGACATTTTCTTTGTTATTTTTGGGAATGTCCATGTTGATAGATTCGGTATCGATTTCTTTGTATCTCATTCACGTCTTCGAATGTGAATTTTGATGATTGATTGTTTCTACAATCATTTCTATGATTTGTCACTTTAAAAATATAAAGGTTTCAATTCTAGTAGTAAATATCAAAACCCTTTCATTAAAACGATTTCAACACTATTTTATTACAAAGCTCGTTTTCTTAAACCGATTTCGAATCTATTAGTATATACAACCTTTACCTCACTCGTATGAGAAATCTAATTAAATGACTTAGTAAAACGAGTGGTATGAAACGCTTGCGTTTACTTCGTTGGTTAATTCTTGGACTTGTTCGATTGAATCTCTTGTGACAATTTTCTAGTGGAGATCTACAATTTGTTCGTAAATATATAAGTTAAGCTAGTGGTTATGGGACATGAAGCTAAGCTCATTTATTTACTAGCTTAATGTAATTGACACTTCTTGATGATCATGACGATCATTTTTGTGATTTAGACTAGCAATTGTGCGATGTCTCTTTGTCTGCGATTTAGACTAGACCCTGTTTCTGTGTGATTTCAACTCATACTTGTGGGGTAGCGCCCCATGGTCTTCGGGTCGTTCGTGTGTCAAAAATTAATGGCTAGCTACCATGAGATAGCGTCTCGTTTGTGTGATAAATATGTTGGTGAGTTTTCATGCTCCCTTTCGTGTGATAGGCCTCCCCCCTTTTTATGATTTCTGGATTTCGTGTGTTGAATTCTGGAATTTATGCTTCACCAATTTTAGTGATTTTCATTGATATGATTTATCAATTTTTGTGCATTGGTAAATTCGTGTGTCATTGACTTGTTGTGAATACAAGTTTTGGGTGTGAAACCCTTTTTGGATCTTTGTGAAGATTCTTGTGGTATTGAACGATCTTTTGTTGATCATCATTTGCATGCTTATAGTAGTATGCCATTATGGATATTATATGCTTATGCCATATCTTTTACTTTATATCATGTCATCTGATATTTATAGCTAGACTGATCCGTTTATTATTTTCTTATAAATAATACTCGGGTCAGACCGAGATGTTGCAGGTGCTTCTGCTTGACTTATCCCTAGGGACTCATTACTCTGACTTTTGGCTAACCACATAGATTAGCAGTTTTTGTTGTATACACTTGAGATATAGACTCATAGTTGTATTCTTTTGTATAGCACGTGTTGCTATTCTTTTGTATTATTGTGCATCTTTTTAACCACTACTCTAATGTACGCTTTCATGTGTTAGTTATATATATTCATATCTTCTTCCGCCTTTGTCATATGAATTATCTGTGACTGATTTATGTTATGTTTATTTCTATATTTGTTTCCGAAGATTATATATAGCCATTGTGTAGTAGCTTTGAGTTTGTGTCGGTATGTCGGATTCCAAATGAAATGCATGTTATATTTTATCCGGTATATCGGTGCCCGCACAAAGCAATTACACAGATGGTCGCTCCTCAACAGCCTTAATCTCCGTGCTAGTTGACAGCATTACACCGTAGTGTTCTTGGCTAGCGTGGGTATAGAGGTGGGGCGTCACAGCTTGGTATCAGAGCCAAACTTCGGAACAACGTAGAATAACTTAGCAAGGATCATCGTCCTAAGTCTATCTTAGGAGTCGTGCTTTAGGATTTAATTCGAGTCTTCGTACCGATTTATCCTATTTTCTTTATGATTCCTTGTTTTATCTATCAAGATTGCTTGATATTCATTTTGTGAATAACCTTGTTCTTCTTCCTTCTTTCTTTCTTAAGGAAGAGAAATGGTTAGACCTAGTCATCC
This sequence comes from Allium cepa, assembly GCA_030765085.1. NCBI lineage: Eukaryota > Viridiplantae > Streptophyta > Magnoliopsida > Asparagales > Amaryllidaceae > Allium > Allium cepa. The sequence continues at coordinate 462,651,946 of CM060931.1, read as the reverse complement.
CAAAGCTGGACCATCTAATGCTCCACCCCATGATGGAGTTTTTATGACTACCCAGCAACTTCTTGACCTTGTCACGAATGCTCAAGCAGCTGGTTCTAATCCGGAACCTACTCACCCTAAATCTAGGTTTGCATTCTTGTGCAATGATTACACCAACCTGGGTGGGAAGCCATTTAAAGGTTTTGAAACTGTCATCGAGGTCCAGGCCTAGTTGAGGACCTGTGATCGAATCTTCATTCGCATGAATCTCGTCGATCTTCACCGTGTTCAGGTGGCTTCCAGTATGCCCCAAGAGAGAGCATTGGACTGGTACGAACTTCTTATTTCTGAGATTAGTGAAGCGGATCTCACCTGGGAGCAATTCCGGCAACGCTTCGAATTAAAATTCATGCCAGAAGCAGAGAAGGTGACATTGGCTCGACGTTTCATAGACCTTGTTCAGGGTGAAGCCTCCATGACTGATTATGTTGCATTCTTTGAGTCACTTTTCAAATATGGGGTTGAATACATCAACACCCCATTGAAGAAGAACCAAAGATTTGTTTATGGCTTTAACAAAAATCTCAAGAAGCCATTACTTCTAAAATTAGAAGTTCCCTTCGACCAACTCATTGATATCGCTCTTCGTCTTGAAGAGGCGGATAGGGAAAGTGATGTTGAAGTGGTGTGTTCCAAACCAAACTTCAACAACAAGAAGAGGCCAAACAAATTCAAAGGTCCTTATCCCCACAAAAAGAGTAAGCAAGCAACTCCTGCTGCGAAGACTTTTTCCTCTACTAAAGGGAAATGCCTTAACTGTGGTTCCAGAGACCATTTTGCGAACAAGTGTTCAAAGCCTCGTACTTGTCGCTATTGTAAAAGCCCGGATCATTATTTATCTTCTTGTCCCAAACTTCAAAATAGGAAGGAGGGAAAGCTTAATGTTGCTCAAGCCCCTGGCAACACCTCTCGTGGTCAAGGTATTTCTCATTCTATCCTTGATGGTATTATTATATTTCGTGATCAACCTATTCGAGTTCTTTTTGATACGGGAGAATCCCATTCTTTTTATCAAAAGAGCTTGTTGATACTTTTTCTTTAAGTGTTGTTGCTTTAATGACTTCTTTGAGAATTGCGAATCCGGTTGGTGGATCCGCAACGCTTAGTTTGCTTTGTAAATATGTGGAGATTATTTTATGTGATTTCTCTTTCCTAGCCAATTTGCATGTCATGCGTTATTTAGGCTTTGGGATGATTTTGGGAATGGATTGGCTTAACCGTTATGAAGCTCATATCCTATGTCCTGAGCGGACTATTCATCTTCGACATCCTCAATCTGTTAAGCAAATTTCTATTATTCTCAAAGATTCGGATTCCACTTTATCTGCATCTTTATATTCTTTAAATCCTCGTGATGATGATAATGATGATGAGGAGGACATCATTTATCTTATTCACGTTGTTCGTGAATTTTCGACATATTTGTGCCCGTTTTAGGATTGCCACCTAGGCGAGCAATTGAGTTCAGAATTAATCTTACCCCTGGAGCTCAACCTATTACTCGTTCTCCTTATCGTTTGTCCAATAAAGAAAATGAGGAGATGCGCATACAATTATCCGATTTGGAAACGAAGCAATTTATTCGCTCTAGTTCCTCGCTTTGGGAAGCTTCGGCTATTTTCGTGAAGAAATCCGATGGTACACTTAGACTTTGCATTGACTACCGCAAGCTTAATGATCTTACTATCAAAAATAAATATCCTTTACCTCGGATTGATGATCTATTTGACCAACTTAGCGGTGCTAGAGTCTTTTCACAATTAGACTTGGCTACCAGTTTTCACCAGCTTCGTATTGCAGAGGATAGCATTCCTTTGACATCGTTACATACCCGTTATGGATCTTATGAATGGCTTGTTATGCCATTTGGTTTAACGAATGCTCCGGCTTATTTCGTTGACCTTATGAATCGAGTTTTCAAAGATTTCCTTAATCGGTTTGTTCTCATATTCATTGATGATATTCTTGTGTATTCAAAAATCGAGGAGGAACATGAGAAGAATCTTCGGATTGTATTGGAAACTCTTAGGAGTAATCAATTAAAAGCAAAATTTTCTAAATGACATTTTTGGCAATCTAGTGTGAAGTTTCTCGGTCATATTATTTCCGAATCAGGAATTTCCGTGGATCCATCAAAGATTGAAGCGATTCAAGATTGGAAATGACCTGAGAGTGTGACTGAAATCCGTAGCTTTCTCGGATTCGCGGGCTATTACCATCGTTTTATTAAAGACTTTTCTAAAATTGTCGTGCCTCCCACTAGCTTAACGAAGAAAGGTGTTAAATACATTTGGTCGGACAAATGTGAAACTTCTTTTCAGAAATTAAAAGAACTCCTTTCCGATACTCCTATTCTCGTTATTCCCGAGGGGAATCAAGATTTTGTTGTTTATACCGATGCTAGTCGTGTCGGTTTGGGTGCCGTTCTTATGCAAAAAGAATGTGTTATTGCTTATGCTTCTAGGCAATTGAAGCCGGCTGAGACTAGATATGCCACTCATGATTTAGAGCTCGCGGCTATTGTTTTCGCCCTTCGAATTTGGCGTCATTATCTATTGGGAGAGAAATTTATTCTTTACACGGATCATAAGTCTTTGAAATATTTATTTTCTCAAAAGGAACTTAATTTGCGTCAACAACGTTGGCTCGAGTTCCTTTCTCCTTACGATCTTGATATTCTTTATACCCCCGGTAAGGGTAATCGTGTCGCCGATGCTCTTAGCCGTAAGCAACAAGCAGTTGTTTCTATGATGATATACGAATGGAACGATCTCGAGATCTTATCCACTTGTGAGATTCGAGACCGCGTACCCGATTTATGCTCATCATCTGTTTTATGTAGCCTTGAGGCTCATCCTTCTCTTTTAGACCGCATTCTTGAAGCTCAAAGGCCAGATCTCGAATTGGCTCTTCTTGGCCAAAATATTAAGGATAAAATTGATATTGAAGGTTTGAAAGACTTCGATATCGATTCGCATGGCGGAATTCAGAAATTTGGTAGACTTGTCGTGCCAAATATTAGTGATCTTCGTAAAGATGTTTTAGAAGATTCACATCGTTCTAAATTTACCATTCATCTCGGTAGTAGTAAAATGTACGCCGACATGAAGCGACTTTATTATTGGGAGGGAATGAAACTTGATATTGCTAACTTTGTTAAGTGTTGCATGACTTGCCAACTCATTAAGGCCGAACATCAAAGGCCCGGTGGGTTATTGCAACCTTTAGAAATTCCAATTTGGAAGTGGGACCAAATTTCCATGGATTTTATTGATGGCCTTCCCCGTTCTCGTTCAGATCATGATAGCTTATGGGTGATTGTTGATAGACTTACTAAATCCGCCCATTTTATTCCCGTTCGGTCTAACCGAACCGTTCCTCTTTTAGCCAAGCTCTTTGTTAAAGAGATTGTTAAATTACATGGAGTTCCTACTTCTATTGTTAGTGATCGTGATCCATTGTTTACTAGTGGATTTTGAAAGAGTCTTCAAAAAGCTTTGGGAACGAAGCTTAATTTTAGCACCGCTTATCATCCTCAGTCCGATGGACAAACCGAGCGTGTGAATCAAACTCTTGAAGATCTTCTTTGTGCTTGTGTGCTTGATTTCGGTGGAGGCTGGGAAGATCATATTCCTCTTGTTGAACTTTCCTATAATAATAGCTTCCAATCTAGTATTGGTATGGCACCATTTGAGACACTCTATGGAAGGCCATGCCGATCTCCTTCTTGTTGGCTTGAGGCCAGTGAGAGGCTGGTTTTAGGTCCAGACTTTATTCGGGATTCCACAGAAAAGATTGACCTTATTCGGCGTAGGATGAAAAAAGCCCAAAGTAGACAAAAATCCTATGCCGATAATCGAAGAAGGAGATTAGAATTTTCTGTTGGAGATCTTGTTTTTATTCGTGTGTCACCTATGAAAGGTGTTATACGTTTCAGTCGGTCGGGAAAGTTATCACCTCGATATATTGCGCCATTTCCTATCACTGAACGTATTGGTTCTATGGCTTATCGCCTTACATTACCGACTCAGTTTTCTGCTATGCATGACATGTTTCATGTTTCTCAATTACAGAAGTACCTTCGAGATTCTGATTCTATTCTTGAGTCCGGTGTTATGGAAGAGATTGAAGTTTTGCCTAATTTAACTTATGAGCAACATCCTATTCGTGTTATTACTTCGGAGGTCAAACGATTTAGAAATAAAGATGTTCCACTTGTTAAAGTTCAATGGTATTCAAATCCTAAGGATTGTTCTTGGGAATCTAGAGAGTTTATCGAGCGAACGCATCCTGACTTACTTTCTCATGCTCTTTAAGATAAACTTCTTACTTCAAAATTCCTTTGTGTTAATATGCTTTTATGGTTGTTACTATATATCTTCCTCTTAAATATTGCGAGGACGCAATTTCTTTAAGGAGGGGAGTTTATAACAACCCGCATATTTATCGATTTTTATATTTAAATATTTTATTTAAATATTTTACCGATACTCGGAATTTAGTCCGAAAAACTATTTTTGCATACGGTCTAATTAGGACTCGGGACCACTTCCAATGGGTTCAAAACGCCGTTTGCGATCTTTTTAAGTGTAAACTTTGATATGTTTGGAGTTAGTGGAATTTTGCTACTTTTTCACTTAGGGCTTTGTTTAGGGCTGAACCCATTAACCCCACTTATGTATTCAGTCCCAACCCCTTCTCCTTTTCATTACTTCATTCCTCATTTCTTAATATTCAAGCTTTTATAACAATGGAGAGTGGAAGAGGAAATTAAAACTCCAAGCCCTAGTCTTCATTAACAAATCCAACCTCTAGCTCCAAACTAATAGAAGAACCCATTGGTAAGCCTTCTCTTCTTCTTCTCCAATTCATTCTTTTACCAATTTCAGAAATTCCTAAACCTAACTTTGGGAATGTTCTTCTTTTAAAGCTTAGAATCAAGCTTCTTGTGTTGGATTTGAAGAGTGGTTGATTCTCCTTTGCTTTCAAGCTTCTTATTCATTTGTTAGGGTTCAAAGGTGATATTTTATCTCACATCTTAGTCTATAATTATTTTCGATTGTTAGGTATGAATTCCTAACACTTATTCTTGTGCAATGGATTTTGGTTTGGATTGATTTGGTGTATATTCCAATTTTTGGTGTTTTGAAATCAAAATCTATGAAATTCCTTTTATGGATATTTGGACATTGATATTTGAGGCGTATCGGAGAGCCGTTAAGGCTGGGTTGTCGCTCGACGTAAATCCTTAGTCGTCGTTTGCTCGTCCGAATGGCTTCCGATATTCGTTTGGCCATTTTTGGCCTAGGTTCAGGGAATGCCCTGAACCCAGGTTTCAGACGTCTGAAACGTCGTATTCAGACGTCTGAATATTATACTGGGAATCTTTATTCCCCAGTATTCAGACGTCTGAATCTATATTTCAGACGTCTGAATTGGTTCATTTGGATTCAGAAAAGAAATAGGCTAAAAAGTGCCTATTTCAGACGTATGAAATCAACGATTCGGACGTATGAATTCTGTTTTGGAAAATATTTTATTTTCCAGATTCAGACGTCTGAATCCTTGATTTCAGACGTCTAAATATGCACTCTTTTGCCTATTTGCCTATTTGCTTGAGAATTCCAACTTTAATCAATTCGTGTGGATTCCCTTTTGTTATTATCACTTATTATCGACTTTGATGGCATTTTCTTTGTGATTTTTGGGAAAATCCATGTTGATGGATTCGGTATCGATTTCTTTGGATCTCATTCACGTCTTCGAATGTGAATTTTGATGATTGATTGTTTCTACAATCATTTCTATGATTTGTCACTTTAAAAATATAAAGGTTTCAATACTAGTAGTAAATATCAAAACCCTTTCATTAAAACGATTTCAACACTATTTTATTACAAAGCTCGTTTTCTTAAACCGATTTCGAATCTATTAGTATATACAAACCTTTACCTCACTCGTATGAGAAATCTAATTAAACAACTTAGTAAAACGAGTGGTATGAAACGCTTGCGTTTACTTTGTTGGTTAATTCTTGGACTTGTTCGATTGAATCTCTTGTGATAATTTTCTAGTGGAGATCTACAATTTGTTCTTAAATATTTAAGTTAAGCTAGTGGTTATGGGACATGAAGCTAAGCTCATATATTTACTAGCTTACTGTAACTGACACTTCTTGATGATCATGACGATCATTTTTGTGATTTAGACTAGCAATTGTGCGATGTCTCTTTGTCTGCGATTTAGACTAGACCCTGTTTCAGTGTGATTTTGACTCACGCTTGTGGGGTAGTGCCCCATGGTCTTCGGGCCGTTCGTGTGTCAAAAATTAATGGCTAGCTACCACGAGATAGCGTCTCGTTCGTGTGATACATATGTTGGTGAGTTTTCATGCTCCTGTTCGTGTGATAGGCCTCCCCCCTTTTTATGATTTCTGGATTTCGTGTGTTGAATTCTGGAATTTATGCTTCACCAATTTTAGTGATTTTCATTGATATGATTTATCAATTTTTGTGCATTGGTGAATTCGTGTGTCATTGACTTGTTGTGAATACAAGTTTTGGGTATGAAACCCTATTTGGATCTTTGTGAAGATTCTTGTGGTATTGAACGATCTTTTGTTGATCATCATTTGAATGCTTATAGTAGTATGCCATTATGGGTATTATATGTTTATGCCATATCTTTTACTTTATATCATGTCATCTGATATTTATAGCTAGACTGATCCGTTTAATATTTTCTTATAAATAATACTCCGGTCAGACCGAGATGTTGCAGGTGCTTCTGCTTGACTTATCCCCAGGGATTCATTACTCTGACTTTTGGCAAACCACATAGATTAGCAGTTTTTCTTTTATACACTTGAGATATAGACTCATAGTTGTATTCTTTTGTATAGCACGTGTTGTTATTCTTTTGTATTATTGTGGATCTTTTTGACCACTACTCTGATGTACACTTTCATGTGTTAGTTATATATATTCATATCTTCTTCTTCTTTTGTGATATGAATTATCTGTGACTGATTTATGTTATGTTTATTTCTACATTTGTTTCCGAAGATTATATATAGCCACTGTGTAGTAGCTTTGAGTTTGTGTCGGTATGTCGGATTCCAAATGAAATGCATGTTATATTTTATCTGGTATGTCAATGCTCGCATAAAGCAATTACACAGATGGTCGCTCCTCAACGGCCTTATTCTCCGTGCTAGTTGACAGCATTACACCATAGTGTTCTTGGCTAGCGTGGGTATAGAGGTGAGGCGTCGCACCAATAGATCATGATTTATAAACAAAATATGTTTGTAATAACAAAATATAAGGTTTAAAAATATTTATTAGTAAAATCAGTAAGCAATTTTACTAAAGGAAGAAAATACAGTGGGAATTGGTTCAAGTAGGTAAAAATCAATCACCTTAAATTCAAGTTTTGATCATATTAACCAATTCGAATTTGAATATGATGAATTTTAACAACATTATCTGGATTTTTAAGTATGGGGTTATTGTGAATTTTTGAGTTTACCTAAAATTGGGTTTTCGTCAATTGTTAACGAACGGGAAGGAAATAGTGGTTGCGATCAAGATTGGAGGCAGTGTGAAGATTTTTGACTTTGGGGAAAAAATTATAGATTTTACAATTAAATGTTGTGGCCGTTCATAGTCGAACTAGGGTTTAAAAGCTCGTTTTTATCAAGGTTATTGTGAGCTCTGTATGGCGTAGATCAATCACCAAAGGTGATCGAACCAAGGCGAGAGGGTGCGTGGATCTTCGACGAGTTTGAGGATGAAACTGCTTGGTTGTTGGTGTATGGTGGTGTCGGGGCGAAGGAGTTTGCCGTCGGGAAGCTTTAGGTTCCAGTTCAAATTGAATTGTTCGATTTCGATTGATGATGGGTTTGAGCGATATGAGTGGACGAGCTAGTAGCAATGTCGTCGACAATTCGTTGAGGGGTCAGCGATGGTCGGAGCGTCGCCGTGCGACTGTACACATGCACCTGTGCACATGTGTGTGTCTGGTTAATCAAGTGTTGGGGAAGAAGGAAAGGTGCTCAGGTGGATCTCGGGACATTGGCGTGATTGTCTCGAAGAGGAAGTAATCGTGAGTGGCACGGGAAAGTTAAGCAGCTGGCTCGAGTTTTGATCATTTGTACTCGGGTTTGTATTTGATAAATAATAAGTTTTTAAAAGATAAGTAAAACAGTTTATAAAGGTTAAAGAAATTTTATCCAGGTTTTAAAAGTTTTCAATAAGCATAAGGGAATATTTCAAGTTTAAAAGCAAAGCAAGCTTAAATCAAGTTTTGAAGTTTAATTAAAATAAATAAATTTTTCGATAAAATTGACACTGAGTTTCTAAGTAAATTTAAAAACAAGTTTTAGATATTTAATTTTTAAAATCAAAATATGTTATAAATTGTTTTGTTTTAAGAAGTTATATATTAAGTAAAATGTAATTAATTTCCTAAGTGTTTCAAATATAATAAAATTTAAGGATGTAGTTAGGTAATTAATGAAGATGAGAGTTTATCTTTAATTAATTAAGATTGTAATTGATTTAAAGATAAATTTAATTAGTAAAATTGATTACAAGATAATTACGTAATTAAGGTAATGATTTGTATTTAAAATTTGAGTAATTAAAGATTGATTGATTAAGGTTAATTACTAAAGTAATTAAGGATAATTAATTTATAACTAAAATTTGATTAATCAAGTAATTAAGGAATAATTAATTAAAAGATAATTAATTTAGGTGATTGATTAATCAAAGTACTTAATTTGAGGATAATTAATTAATTTAAAGGTTTGTTAATTAATGAAAGTGATAAGGGATAATCACTTATTATAATTAATTAAGGAAAATTAATTAATGATAATTAATTAAGAGTTAATTAATTAATTAATTAATTAATGGTAATTACTTAAGGATAATTTAATAATTAAGATTAATAAATTAATAATTAAAGGTTGATTAATTTTTTTTGGATAATTAATGGTTTGTAAATAATTAATAATTAATTAACCAGGATTAGTGATTTATTCATAAGTACTTAATCTGATTTAAATTAATCATATAATTAATTGACCTTACTTATGGATGATTGGATTCTATTAAATGTTTGAATTGTTTAATATGTCTGATGTGTGATGCTTTGCGATATGAATTATTTTAATTTGATCTGTGATGAATGTAATTTATTTATCTGTGATGAACTTACATTATTTATGTGTGAATCCATGAATAAAAGACAAGCGTTATAGATTATACCGCTTATCGATATTGATATGATTGAATTTGTGATGATTGAATGATGTTGCATTATTGTGTAAAACCCTTGGACTACACCATACACACAAAAATATGGATTTCACAAAGAAATCAGTTAAGTCACAGATATTTGAATTTAATACTATGAAATGGTTTTTTTTTTAAGTCGAATTTTGAATCCAAAGGGTTTTCGAAATGGAATTGGGTTAAATATGAAATTTTTTTGAAAACGGAAGTTGAAATTGAAATTTAGTTTGAATGTAGTGTGTCTTGTTTAAGTTTTGACATTTTGGAAATTTGGTTTGAAAGGTTTGTACAAGTTATTTAATGTGTGTATATATATAGTCTTAAACCATCTTTAAAGTATTTTGAAAGTATTATTTAGGGGATTTGAATTTAACCCAAGTTTTTATTTTAAGGGCTATAACATGTATATATTGGATTGGGTTTTTCCGAAGCAAAAAGCATTTGTTTTGAAATGATAATAGCTTTCGTATAAAAGAAAAAATTCCCAGTTTTATCGAAAAGAAATAGTTTTGAAAGTTATCTCTGTTAAAGATTTGGTTAATCTTGTTGTTAAACTGAAGTGGATCTTTTAAATGCTATAAATGAATCTTGGTTAAAGATTTTGGTGAACTTTATTTCAAACTAAAGAGGATCTCGAGGATAGATATTTTATTTATATATTGTGAATGAATCTTTGTTAAAGATTAGTGAATTCGTTTTCAAAAATTGAGAAGTATCTTAAAGTTATATCTTTTGTATAAAAGATTTGGTATTGGAATAGTTTTGAAAGCTATGAATAACTCTTTATGAAAGATTGGTGAACTTTGTGCAGTGAATCTTTTTGTTTAAAGATTTGAAAATGGTAATTTGTTTAAACCATTTGAAAGAAAATTTTTGGGTAATAAGTTGTGACTTAACTTAGATTCCAATATCCATATGTTTTTAAATATTGCACTCATTTTTCGGTTTAGCCAGGAGAGGACCTTGTGTCATATAACCCATTTCGAATAATGATACGATGATATGGATAGCATTTGAAGACCGGTGGTGAAGACTGGGTATTTTCGAGAACGAAAGGATAACCTGTCGAATGTCTCTGCACCGAGTCGCGCCGGTGTAGAGATCTCCATATGTGGTGGGGAGTCCGATCAAGATTGTGAATACTCGGATTGCAAGGGCTTTTTTGGAAGTGCCTTCGGTTCTGTTCGAACCCGGAACAGACTTGTATGGATGTGTGTATGACGTTACACTTTGAGATGTAAAGCTGGTTTCTATCAAACACATTTCTGTTTGGTGGCGAAGAATTTATTCTCTTAGCTTAACACCCTTCTCTAAGACGTACGGCTCAGAGGTTATATAGTTGATGGTTACTAGTGATACAGTCCCAATTTAACAATGTGGCATACGAAGTGCTGCTGATCATTTGTTGATTGAAGCATGGATTTTGTGAAAAGCGTAGCTTTGTGGACGAGACTGCATCAGGACCTCACAACCCAGAATGGTCAAAACAGGAAAGATGCAGCAAGGTTATTTGGGGGCAGCGCCCCTTGAGATTATGTCCATTTCCTTCTGGATAGAGGTAGTATCATGTTATGGAGCCCAGAAACTTAACCTATATGGTTACTACAAATTTATTACTTTGTGGTTGTTGATGCCGAGGCCTCAGACAAAGGTCGGTTACGACTGGGGGGCGGCATACTCGTGTCAGTTGTTACCTAGTTACAGAGGTAACCCAGCCTTGTGTTAGCAGATATCCGGTTAGGCTCTCGGGCTGTCCCTCTAAAGGTGTTCCCATGTGGCCTAGGAAGTTCCTTAGCCTGACCATTTGTTGAAAATCCAAAGAAATAATACGAGCCCTTCACGATTTCAGTTGTATAGCATGCCACCTCAGGCGGTAGCTATAGCAGGCATAATATAATGGTACCTATGCTAGCTAAGATTTATATTATACTTTCGAATTTTTTTCGGCAGTATGCACTAATAATAATATTATCAAAAGGATTTGCGTATCAAGCTTGTTTGACTATCATAAGGAGAAATCTCCACCAAATGTGCGATTGCATGATGTGTGTGCCGGAGGCCTTATGGTATTTTCATTTTCCAAAAAGCATTCTGGATTTCAATTTTGAATTCTTTTGTTGTTTATTTTTGTTTAAAACTATTTTTTTTTGCTCATACCAGTCCCATGACTGACCTTTCTTAATACAACGTGATAGGGGTTCTCGCTTTGCATTTGGTGGCGAACAGGAGACTCTTACCCCTACATGTCCCCGGGGAGGGGTTGGCTAACCGGGCAGGTTGAGAGTCGAAAGGCTGGCTGTAAAAGTAAAGGCAGGGTACCATTGTTTGCCACGACGGGGCTGGGATGGTTGAAAGCCTACCAGTCGAGAGTGGCCGCTGTCTATGGTTGAAAATCCTAGACCGTTACAATAGTATCAGAGCTGAAGGTTGAACTTTAGCTCAGGAGTATAACACATTAGGTATCTCATTAGAGAATAGGGTGAAGTATACCCTAGAATGAGTATTCCGAAGATATCTTGTCCATATGCCTCAGTAAATTCTCTTACTATTCACTGATAGTAAGTATGAGTGCAAGATGAGGACGAGGTAGGGGACAGGGAAATACCACTACAAATGGTCAATACCCTACAATAGTGGAAACAAACTTTTCTCTTTCAATCTCCTTTGGTCCAGTTTCAATTTTTTGATGGCTTCGTTGCAGCTCGAGGGAGAAGCTTCGGTGTGGTGGTGGCCCTGTGAATCGTTTCTGTTTTTTATTCTTTTCACCAGTTTCCCTCAGCTTTTCATTTTGACTTTAATGAATTTGAAAATTTATTCGAAATAAATTGGTTAATAAAATATGGAACTAAATTTGATTGTATCGATAAAACGATTTGGGCCAAAACCAAATTTGAAATTTTTGTTGTGATTTCTTATATGAATTGAAGTCCGAAGAGGGACAAGTAAATATATAATTTGGACTATTCCGACCTGAGTTTGGAATTCATACCTAGTGTTTGAGAATTGTGGAAGACTGTGTTCATTTATCTATTCTTTTAGGTCTTGATATATTCTACGAATGGTTAGCTATCTCTTCGAACTAACCAATGCCCATGCTTATTTCGTAGACCAGATAACCCAAGTATCTTGTGAGATATAGAATGAGTTCGTTCTCATAATTATTATTGATATTCTGATTGGGTAAGCTAAATGTAGAATGAACATTCAGTTTAATCTGGTGAATCGTTCTCTGTGTGTTCATCTGTTCTTGGTTGTCTCTCTGTCTTCCAAATTTCAAGGACGAAATTTTCTTCAAGGGGGAATCTGTAGTATTCCTGGGTTTTAAACCAAAGTAATTTAGTAATTAACATAAATTTTGGATTTATTTGTGAATTAAATTGAGTTTTTCCAAAATAAATAAAGATATGTGTTGTTTATTTATATATATGTATATAAATGGATTTTTAATTTAAATAGAATTTCTAATTGGAAATTTAGAAAAAAAATATTTTGAATAATTTATTAATTATAAATTTGATTGTGAATTAATTTGAAAATTTTGATTGAGAGTTGAATTGTAAATAAATTTTTTATTTTGGAAAATTCAAAATGTAAATATTTATAAATAAATAGGATTTCTTACAGAAACTATGTCTTAAAACAATTTCCTTAAAAAGTTATATAAGGTTAAATAATAGAAAATGTGTAAATGCAAAAATTCATTCATTTAAAAGGAATAATAACTTGAATTTAAAATTTTAAAACAAGAATAAATACCAAGCTTTAATTTATACATATTTTTGAAATTAATAAGATAAACATATTATTTAGAATAAGTTGGATTCAAATACTCTACATTTTCAAATTTATTAAAATTGTGTTTTTCTAATTTTAATATGTATGTATATCTTTTGAAAAAAAATATGGTTTGTATGATTTAAATAGAATTTGATAAAAGAAGGTTTAATGTACATTTTCTTTTAAAAATATAGTTTGTAAATATATATAAGTATAAATATAAAATATAAAAATATAATAGTTAAGTTGAATATGAATTTGATAAAAAGATTTAAAACACATTTTCTTTTAAAATGAATAAATATTGTTTGTAAATTTATGAAATTAAAATGTAAAACATTTACATACGTTAAGATATAAAATATAGATAATTAAGGGTTTTAACATAAAAATAAATACTTTTAACATTTGTAAACTATTAGTAAATGGTTTTTGACAAATGTAAAAAATATAATACATATATTAACAAATGTAAGGCAAGTTATCACATTGATTAACAAGTGTTAACAATAAGAACAAGCGGAAAAACAAAATATTTTAAAAAAATTAAAAGACATGAATAATGTGAATTAAAGAGGTACCAAGCACAAATCTTGAATTCATTTCAATGCTTGAAGCCATAACTCATCTCAAAGTAGAAAAATCAAAATTCACAAAACCTAAAAAATAAAGCTTGGATTCATCTCAAAAATATCTGAAGCATAAGGAAACAAAAATTCAAAACTTGAAAAAGTAAACAAACTAAAATCAGAATAATTTTAGGCTCAAATCAAAAGGCTAAACATTCCAGATTTTTACAGCAAACCTAAACAAAATCAAAGACTTACGTCAAAGCCAGATTCCAGGATTAGATCCGAGCAATCAAAGCAAAAAGCTTTTAGTCTGGAATCAAGCAAGATCAAAAGTTCAACTCAATTTCAAATTCCAGAGTTTCCTAATTAAATTTTCCAGGCTTATGTTCACTATTTAAAATCAATCCAGGTGAGCAACTAACCATTAAAGAACTTGAATCTATGTATGCTTAAAGTGGTGAAAATTGTTTGCGTGGATGAAAATATTATTGGTGTATAGATAAGTATGTAGATGTTTATACATGTATGTCTGTACATATGTATTTATAAAGTTCTATTTTGGTTACAGATCTAAAGAAATAAATTCAGTAATCAATTACTATTCATCTGATCTCCTATAGATCATGATTTATAAACAAAATATGTTTGCAAAACAAAATATAAGGTTTAAAAATACTTATTAGTAAAATCTGTAAGCAAATTTACTAAAGGAAGAAAATACAGTGGGAATTAGTTCAATTCAGTAAAAATCAATCACCTTAAATTCATGTTTTGATCACACTAACCAATTCGAATTTGAATATGATGAATTTTAACAACATTATCTGGATTTTTAAGTATGGGGTTGTTGTGAATTTCTTAGTTGACCTAAAATTGGGTTTTCGTCAATTGTGACGAACGGAGAGGAAATGGCGGTTGCAATCAAGATTGCAGGTAGTGTGAAGATTGTTGATTGTGGGAAAAATAATGGTAGATTTTATAATTAAATGTGGTGGCCATTCATAGTCGAACTAGGGTTTAAAAGCTTGTTTTGGTCAAGGTTTTCGTGAGCTCTGTATGACGTCGATTAATCACCGAAGGTGATCGGACCAAGGCGAGAAGGTGCGTGGATCTTCTACGAGTTTAAGGATGAAGTTGCATGGTGGTTGGAGGACAGTGGCGTCGGGGCGAAGGAGTTTTTCGTCGGCAAGCGTTAGGTTCCAGTTCAATTGATTTGTTCGATTTCGATCGATGATAGGTTTGATCGATCTGGGTGGACGAGCTAGGTAGCAATGTCATCGGTGATTCGTTGAGGGGATCAGCTATGGCCGGAGCGTCGTTGTGTGACTGTACACATGCACTTATGAACATGCGTGTGTCTGGTTAATCAAGTGTTGGGGGAGAAGGAAAGTTGCTCAGGTGGATCTTGGGTCATTGGCGTGATTGTCTCGAAGAGTAAGTAATCGTGAGTGGCACCGAAAAGTTAAGTAGTTGGCTCGATTTTTGATCATTTGTACTCAGGTTTGTATTTGATAACTAACAAATTTGTAAAAGATAATTAAAACTGTTTATAAAGGCTAAAGAAATTTTACCCAGGTGTTAAAAAGTTTTCAATAAGCATAAGGGAATATTTCAAGTTTAAAAGCAATGCAAGATTAAATCAAGTTTTGAAGTTAATTAAAATAAATAAATTTTTCAATAAAAATGATACTTAGTTTCTAAGTAAATTTAAAAACAAGTTTTAGAGATTTAATTTTTAAAATCAAAATATGTTTTAAATTGTTTTGTTTTAAGAAGTTATATATTAAGTAAAATGTAATTAATTTCCTAAGTGTTTCAAATATAATAAAGTTTAAGGATGTAGTTAGGTAATTAATGAAGATAAGAGTTTATCTTTAATTAATTAAGATCGTAATTGATTTAAAGATAAATTTATTTAGTTAAATTGATTACAAGATAATTACGTAATTAAGGTAATGATTTGTCTTTAAAATTTGAGTAATTAAAGATTGATTAATTAATTAAGGATAATTACTTAAGGAAAGTAATCAAGGATAATTAAATAATAATTAAATGTTGATTAATCAAGTGATTAAGGAATAATTAATTAAAAGATAATTAATTTAGGTGATTGATTAATCAAAGTAATTAATTTGAGGATAATCAATTAATTTAAAAGTTAATTAATTAATTAATGAAAGTGATAACGGATAATCACTTATTATAATTAATTAAGGAAAATTAATTAATGAAAATAATTAAGTGTTATTTTATTAATTAATTAATTAAGGATAATTTAATAATTAAGATTAATAAATTAATAATCAAAGGTTAGTTAATTTATTATTATTGGATAATTAATTAAAATGGTTTGTAAATAATTATAATTAATTAACCAGGATTAGTGATTTATTCATAACTAATTAATTTGATTTAAATTAATCAGATAAATAGTTGACCTTACTTATGGATGATTGGATTCTATTAAATGTTTGAATTTTTTTAATACCTCTGATGTGTGATGCATTGTGATATGAATTGTTTCAATTTGAGCTTGATGAATGTAATTTATTTATCTGTGATAAATGTATATGATTAATCTGTGAATCTGTGAATAAAAGATAAGCATTATAGATTATACTGCTTATCGATATTGATATGATTGAATTTGTGATGATTGAATGATGTTGCACTATTGTGTAAAACCCTTGGACTATACCATACACACATAAATATGGATTTCACAAGGAAATTGATTTATCACAAATATTTGAATTTAATATTATGAAATGGTTTTTTTTATGTTGAATTTTGAATCCAAAGGGTTTTGGAAATGGAATTGGGTTGAACATGAAAAACTTTTGAAAAAGAAAGTAAAAATTATAATTTAGTTTGAATATAATGTATCTTGTTTAAGTTTTGAAATTGTTGTGGAAATTTTATTTGAAAGGTTTATACAAGTTATTTAATGTGTGTATGTGTGTGTGTGTATAGTCTCAAACCATCTTTAAAGTATTTTAAAAGTATTATTTTGGGAATTTGAATTTAACCCAAGTTTTTATTTTAAAGGCTTTAACTTGTATATATTTGATCGGATTTTTCAGAAGCAAAAAGCATTTGTTTTGAAATGATAATAGCTTTCATATAAAAGAAAGAATTCCCAGTTTTGTCGAAAAGAAATTGTTTTGAAAGATATCTTTATTAAAGATTTCGTTAATCTTGTTGTTAATCTGAAGTGGATCTTTTAAAGGCTATAAATGAATCTTGGTTAAAGATTTTGGTGAACTTTGTTTCAAACTAAAGAGGATCTTAAGGATAGATCTTTTGTTTATATATTGTGAATGAATCTTTGTTAAAGATTAGTAAATTCATTTTCAAAAATTGAAAAGGATCTTAAAAGTATATCTATTGTATAAAAGATATGGCATTGGAATAGTTTTGAAAGCTATGAATAAATCTTTGTGAAAGATTGGTGAACTTTATGACATGAATCTTTTTGTTTAAAGATCTGAAAATGGTAATTTGTTTAAACCATTTGAAAGAAAAGTTTTAGGTAATAAGTTGTGACTTAATTGAGATCCTAATATCCATATTGTTTCCTGGAGAATTGAGCAGGCAACTTAGTACCCGGCCTCCCCATCGTTCGTTTAAACTATCGTTCGGCATCTTGCTACGTCTAGCATCTAAGAAGCACTCGGCGTCCAAGCTCATTCGGCGTCTACAGGACGTTCGCCATGTTAAGAAAGGTCGGCATGGGACGGCCACTAAGTACTCGGCTTATCTAGATTGCTCGGCATAAGGGGATACTCGGCAGAAAGAAATGCTCGGCACTTAGAGGCGTATGGTATTGGAAAGTGTTCTGCAGGTAGCTTATCACCACACCGCTCGGCATCTAAAGAGCGCTCGGCATCTGGAAGAGCGTTCCGCATTGGACTTCATTTGGCCAAAAGCATCTTTCGGCATTCACACCTTGTTCGGCAAGTCATTTCGCCCAGCACAAATGGTGCTCGGCACTCAGATTGTAACGATCCTGAATTTTTAACAATTTAAAAATGAAGATATTTAATTAATTTTAAATATTTGAGATAATTTTAAATTGAATTCCAATAAAACTATGAATTGACGATTAAATTTTTGAATTTAATCTATTTAAAGTTGAATAGAATTTGAATTTGACTTTGAAGTTGAAATTTAATATTGAACTTATATTTTAAATTTGAATTAATGATTTAGAAAAATAATTTGGATTTAAGAATTTTTGCTATGAAATTGGATAAATTTGTGGTTAGTTTAAATAACATTCTTTAACTTCTATAGAATAGAATAAAATTTTAATCAATAACAAAATAAAAAAATATATATATACTAGTTAAAATTTTAACAAAAGTAATCAAGCAAAATAGTACAAAAACAATTGGATTTAAATAAGAAAGAAAATATAATATAAAAAAAAAATAAAAAATATAAAAAAAAGAAGTATACATGGCCTTACTTCGTTCAGCTGTAAACACGCCTTCAAACACGCAAAAATCACGATCCCCTTCCCCTTAAAAACACGAAGCCCCCTTTTCTCATTCGAAAACCTAAATCAGATAATCAAACGCGAAGAAAAATAAAAAATAAAAAAAATAATGGCGTCTTCATTCGTCTTCCTTCAATAGCTAGGGCTTCGGCTTCAAAATTCGCTCGCGGCTTCAATATCGATCGCGTGCTCGATCCTCCACTTCTCTCGCGACTGCCCAATTCATTTGCAAAGGTGAGTGATTTAATTTTCACTCACATCTAATTCTAGCTAGTTTATTCTTGCGATTTAGTGATTTTTTTGTTTTTGTTTGATTTACTGCCTTTCGCGGCTTTGAAAGTTGTTGAATTCTTGTTGGCTTGGTTTACTTTGATTTTGTCAAATCTCTTGCTGTGATGACGATTTCCTGGTTCACTAGTTCGAATTTCTGGAAATTGATTTTTGGGTAACTTCGGCCATGACTTGAATCAATGAAGTCTCGGCTGTAGTGGCACAGAGTATTTTTCGAACTTGTATCACTCGAGTCGGCTGCATAATTGTTTGATTTGCCTCTGAGTTAAATTTTGATGCTTTCTTCATACACTTGGTTTCTCTGTAGTCTCTGGTATTATTACTCGAGACGATTTGCATTTCGATTCATGGCTTTGACATGGATTTGTTTCTAATGGACATGCCAAGCATCTCATTTTTGTTTTGTGTATATAGTTGTATTACCATTAACTGCACTCTGTAATCTTGAGTTGCATTTCATCCTTCACTCGAGCATTGAAATTGTGTGTTTGTATGATTTGTCTGCACCTTTTTCATACTGCTGTGATGCAGTTTCCTTCATTGTTGTATCTTTGAAGTTTGATACTGTTGTATTTGATATCTGTTTTTTTTTACTAATAAGAACAGATACTACCAAGATATAATATTTGTTTTAAATTAAAAAGAACAAATGCTATTTGGTTTTGTTTTAAAATTGATAAGAACAGACACTATTTGGAGTTTAATTTGAACTGTTAAGAACAGATTCTATTTAGTTTTGTTTTTAAAACTAATTAGAACAAATGCTACTGGATACTTGTTTTTTTTAAACTGATAAGAATAGATGCTAGTTGATAATTTGTTTTAAATTTAAATTGATAAGAACAGATGCTATCAATTTTTTTTTTATTTAAACTAATAAGAACAGATACTATCAAGTTGTGATTTGTTTTAACTGATGAGAGCAGATGCTACCCAATATTTGTTTTGTTTTGCTGCATGCTTTGTGATTTGAAACTGCTACCATCATTTGCAATTGTGACTGCACTTCATATATATATGCATTTATGTATGTATATATGAGATTGTTGTCATCGTGACACGATCTTCTGTCTACTGGACAATTTTGTTTTGCTTACTGTTCCATGGATTGGGCATTTATTTCATAGCTCCACTTGAAATTGCACGTGATACTCACGGCCTTGTACCTCCTTGCTCACCATGTTGCATACATGTTTTCCATTCACTTGAGTCTGCACTAAAGCTCCTGACCATTGTATTGAACATGAGCATTTTCTATTTTGGTTCTGACTGGAACTCTGTTGTAGCTTCATGCTCCATTGTTGTTGGGTCCTTTGTATTCAGGTTAACTTATTTGTGAAGTATAGTTTGGTTCCATTTTAATGAAGTCGGGTTGGATTGGAATCTGGTTCTATTTGTGCTTTGCACTTGTAGTCTTGTCTCATGTCTTTGCTTTGGTGGAACTAGAGTATGTCTGATATGTTGGTTAAGTTGAAATGTTGCATTCACCAATTTGTACATGTGAGTATGTTAAACTTGTTACTGTGCTATAGTATAGTTTCATTTCCTTGTATGTTGGTTAAGTCTCATTGAATCTGTCTGTATGTTTAGTTGAGCTGCTGTCATTTCAAGTACTTGCTTTCGGATGAACTTATATCCTCGGTCATCAATTCTGTCCTTATACACTTGTTTTCATGTGTCCATCCCTACATGTCTAAAATGATATATGTTTGTTCACACATAACCAGTGTGCCCACCTATATACGGTCTAGTATCAATTGAAGGCTTTTGGTTTTGTATACATATACACTTGTATCATGTTGAAGTTCCAGATGTACTTTTTGACTTGATGCATGAGTTTCGAGTCTGCTATTTTGAAGTTTCCATTTGTTAGCTTGTAGTTCACGTATTCATATTGATTGTGTGCTTTGTACATTTGCAAACCACATAATCTTTTGTACTTGTTGCACCTCTATTTCATTTGGTATAGACATGACTGTCTATACTTGAATTTATATTGCTGTTGCATGACTTCATGAGTTCTGGTTTATGTATACTTGATGTATGCACATTACATATATACTGGGTTGCGGCAGCATATATGAGTATATTCGTCTGATCTGAGCATTTTGGTTTCAGTAGCATGTATGCTTCATTTTTATCTGGTCTTGCACCTGACATTTCTTTTCTTGATCTGTTGCCACTGTGTTCATTCCTATTGATTTGGTGCCTTCATTGTTGTTGTACGTGTGCACTTGGTGTAGCAGTTTCAATGTTGCACTCATGTGTACATCATTTATCACTGGCTTGCAAAATTTTGGGTATTGAACTGTTTTCATGCTTTATTCGAGCCTTCGTGCTTTGTGTACTTGTGGCGACCGCATT
Organism: Allium cepa; assembly: GCA_030765085.1. NCBI lineage: Eukaryota > Viridiplantae > Streptophyta > Magnoliopsida > Asparagales > Amaryllidaceae > Allium > Allium cepa. The sequence goes on along the minus strand of CM060931.1, from coordinate 462,631,100 downwards.
CTTGTGGCAGTTCGCCCTTGTATTCATTAGTGACTGCAGTTTCATTTTTATGAAAATTTAGCACTTGTTGAAAAGTGCAGTAATGAGTTGTTTGGAAACTTGTTTTATTTCACAAGTTGTAGTGGCGAGGCAGTGCACGCAAGCGTGAACTGCAGCCACGGAGTTGACATTTTAAATGTGGCGAGGCCGTACGCGCGTGTGTGTACTGCAGCCCTACCAAATTTAATGTTTTAAATTGATGTTTTCTTTTTGATGAAAATTATTTTATGTTGTAAATTCAATATATTTTGAATCGATTTTGATGATTTTGTTGTTAATTACCGTTTTGGCAAATTTTGATTGTTTTCTAAATTATCTTCATCAATAATCTCTTCATCTATCTCATTGATAATCTGAATCTACTGAATTGTTGTTAACACTGTTAAGTGTTATATGTTACCGTTATCCGATTTCTTGTTAAAGGATCGGATAGGTAAAATATATTTGACTATCATCTAATTGTTGATTATTATTGCTTCTATGCACTAATAACTGAGTTTGAATTAGACTGACCTGTGTATTATTTTCTTTTGAATATAATACTCGGGTCAGACCGAGTATTTTTACAGCTTGAAGATTTTCAGGCCGCGAAGTTAGAGAGAGGGGATTTCGGCATTCACTAAAGTTTTAAAGAAATTTTCTTGTACTTAATGAAAATAAATTGTTCCGCTGTATAAAAATTTAATGCATTGTACAAACTCTGATATATGTATGTAAGAAAAATTCATTTATGAATAATATTATGATTATTCTGTGATTCTGTGGCTGATTCTGTTTAAACTTTATAAACTGAACAACAATCCGTCATTTTGAACGTTTCGAGTTGGTTTAATTACCGACTAGAGGCGGTCAGAGCGGCGGGTCGTTACAAAAGTGGTATCAGAGCTTTGGTTTACACAAAGCTCAGTTTATGATGTTTAATACGAATAGTTACTAGAACCACTATAAAGAAAGTGCTTTTCAAATTTGAAGAAGTATAAAATTGTTTTCTTTAAAATAAAAAGGTATTTTGAAAATTAGAATTATTTTGAAAATTCCCTTCTCTAAATGTGAGTGTGCGATAGTTTATATTCGGTGAGGTCTCATTAGATTTGAGTTTCGATCGTTCGGAAACTCATTATCGAATTATTGAGATTTATGAAAATGAAATATAAGTTAAGAGAACTAGTGAATTAGTGAATTGGTTTAAATTGGTTTAAATCAAATATTTTGAATATTTCGAGTAATAATTGTGAAATAAAATGATATGTTAATTTGGTTATAATCAAACGGATTATTGAACTATAACTTGAGAATTTGACTCTGAATTCTTTTGAAATTGATTTCAAACGTTGTGAAGAACAAGTTAGTAAATAAATGAATGGATTATAAGTATTTAACTTATAATATGAACTTTTGGTATATAACTGAGGTATATAAATTGAATTGAATTGAATCAATAAGAAGATTTATAAATTGAAGTTTTATAAATAGAAAAGGAATTTGTGAAGATTGTTTATAAATTCGAAACCAATTGAATTTGATAAATGAAAAATAGAAGTTATTAAAGAAGATATATTCGTGATTTTGGACAGCGAATTATCCTTTAAGTTAAATATTGTTATAGTAAATGTTGGTTGGGAATTTTATCCACGATTTTGGACAGTGGATAATCCTTTAAATAAAAAGTGTAGAAACACTGAATTGAATAGAAAAGTATATTCACGATTTTGGACAGTGAATATATTAGTGAATAAAACAGATATGTTTTAGAGAGAATGATTGAATAATCCAACCTCTGCTAATAAAAATTTCGAATATTGATAGGAAACTTCGAAAACACCTTGTTAATTATAAATGGCGAAAACCGAAGCACAAAAAGCAGCACGCTGTGAACGAAGAGAAATTGCTCGTAGAGAAGCAGAAGCGACTCGTGCGGAAATTGAAAGGAGATTCACTGAAAGGCAAGCACCTGGTCCATATGATGAGGTTATTTGCTATCGATGTCATAAAAAGGGACATTATGCCCTTAAGTGCCGAGAGAGGAGAAAGAAAAGGAATGTGGATGACCGGTTCGCTCGTCCGGAGATTGTGTGTTTTAAATGTCAGGAGAGAGGGCATTTTCTTAGCCATTGCCCTAAAGTGAAAAAGAAAAAGTGCGTACTCAATTTACCCGTCGATAGATTGACAATCTGCTACCATTGTCGTCAGTCTGGACATATAGCCAGAAACTGCACCGAAAGACAACGGGGAGAGCAAGCTATAGCCCGACCAGCTAGAGCAAAAAGTGCTAAGGTGATAGATAAGGATGGAAACATCTCATATTATTGCAATAATTGTAAGGAATGGGGACATGTGGATTTTGAATGTGTTAATTCTCCTTTAACACAACATGAAATAATGTCATCCGAAGATGAAAGTTTGGCAAGGATGCATACTATCGGACAAGAAGTCGTTAGTCCTTAATTATTCTGAATCTTAAACCAATCGACATATGTTGTAATGCTATCTTTTATAATCCACAATCTTCTGTGTACGTCTTTTAAAAGTATTAAGCTATGTAAAATTTTGTACGGAAGAAATATTTTAATGAAATAGCATTTTGGGAAGTGATATTATGGAAGGAAATTTAATTGTTGATTTAACCGTATGAATCAAACTGAGTTTGATGTGAAGTTTATATTTCAAGCTTAAAACTATTGCCTAAAATAGTTAATGTGGAAATATGAATTTAATGGAACTAAATTGATGAATAATTTACTAAAGAATTAGTTGACTATTTTTTGAAATAGAGAGTAAATGCAAAGTTCAAATAGAATTTAAATTTCAAATTTGAAGTTGTCAACACGATAATCCATTATAGGTTTAATAAATTCAGTGATGAATTTAAATTTAAACGTGCGGAGAATTAAATTAAGTGGAAAACTTAATATTGAAAAGTTGAAATCGGTTTAAAACTGATATTGTGAAAAGTATGAAGAATTCAAACTATTGAATTCAAACTATTGAATTAAGTTGAAGTTGAAAAAGTTAATAGTTTTAAAGATGTTTTAAAATGCATTAACTATCGAATACATAGATTTTGACATTCAATTGTTGAAATAGACGTTTTCGAGAAAATTAAGGAAATGGTGGACTATAACACTTTGTTATAGTAAATGGTTTCCGGAAGGAAATGTTGTTTATAGTATTGGGATTTATATATCTATCTTAAATCCGAATCCCTATACTAGTGATTTTGAGTTGTCGTAACGATGTTTTACGCAACATTCGTTTTAACTCAAATAAATGTGTTTAAAAGAATGATTTCCTTAAAGAATGAAATATATACTTAATTTTGATTCAAGTATATTAAATATTTTCAAAGTGTTGAAAATAAAAGAATTTGTGAATTACTTATTATTGAATAAGTATGGGAATGTTTTCCAATATGAAATGAAAGGTTTGAAATTTTATCTTTTAAAGATAAATTGAGAAATGAATATTTGAAATTAGTTTCAAATGGCTAAGTGTGAAAATTTTATATCTTGTAAAGATATTATTTTGAGAAACTTGAACGATTAGTTCAACTTGGAAATTTTTCAAAGATTGAATCTTGAGTTAAATTGAGTTTAACTTTGACACCAAAAATAATATAAGTTCAGCTTTGAATTTTGGATAGTCGATTGGGATTGTATGTCTAACATTGTGAATTGATGACATAGCATTTGATCTCTATTAAATATATATCTGTGGTGGCGGAGAATTTATTCTTTTAGCTTAACACCCTTCTCTGAGACGTACGAGCTTAGAGGTTATATATCGATAGACATCAATTATGTGTTGAGAATTGACGATGTAACGTGAAATCCAGATCGAATGTGAAGTCGATAATGAATTGGATTGTGAATGTGAATTAGGTTTGAAATAAACTTAAATTTTCAAATCGATTTAGAGGAAAATTTTAAACGTGATGGAAAATTTGGAATCCTCTATTTGTTGTGAATGTGAATTGAGTTTTCGTAACTTATATATGTGAATATAATCGAAAACTATCAGTTTAGAAAGTCATTATTATGAAAATCCTGTGTAGGTTTACATAGATATGATATGTACGAAATGTGAAATGAAGTACTATATGTATATGACATATGTTTTCTAAAAACTGAGGATATGGAAATATACCTTCCATTTATTATATGTGAAAGTGATTGGAACTCGGTGGAGTGTCCATTGTAAATCGTAGCTACGTAGAATTCCATTAGTGGAATGTCCAATGGGACTGATATGATATCCCAATCGTGTTTGGGATTATGTGATTGATGCTGGCGTAATTCGTGGGGTGTGATGCCTACAGTTACAAGCGATTCCACTGAGATAGTGGCGCAACCGCCGAGTAAACTGCGATCTGGAAACCGAAGCGTAATTCGAGGGGCGTGATGCCTAAGGCTACGAGCGATTCTACTGAGATAGTAGCGTAACCGCCGTGTGGATCGCGATCTAAGGCGATAACCATGGCGAAATTCAGGAGTGATGAGAAATCTGAGATTACAAGCGATTCTACTGAGATAGTAGCGAAACCGCCGGGTAAACTGTGATCCATGGGGGAACGGACTTTCCATATCCATTTTTAAAAGAATTTTTAAAAAAAAGTATTTTCACTGGGAGTTGAAGCAAGTATGTTTAGTACTTGGAGATTTTTAGTCTTGCGTCTGATCAGCGTATGCCTAAAAGTCTGTGAGAACGACGATGGACTTGTTAAACTTTGAGTTATCAAGTATTTTCAAACTTTGAATAGAAAATCAATAATCTGAAATTAGAATTACATAATTCTAACTTAATGAATTAAGGAAGAAGATCTTTAAAATATCTTGAAAGTCCACAGCTTTGGATAAGATATATTATGCAAATATTTAGCATGAAAGATTTAAAGTTTAAAAAATCTGAGTTTTGTAAGTCGAAAAAAATTTGATAAAAGACTTTTGTGTCTTGATTATTGAAATTGATGAACAAAACTAGTGAAATGAAATAAGTGGAATGAATCCTATATTTATTTATGAGTTTGAAACTTGGTAAAATTGTGTAGGATATAAATATCGGTGAGATTTTAGCAAACGTTTTTCCTAACTTATAATTTCAGGACGAAATTCTTTTAAGTAGGGGAGATGTAACGATCCTGAATTTTTAACAATCTAAAAATGAAGATATTTAATTAATTTTAAATATTTGAGATAATTTCAAATTGAATTCCAATAAAACTATGAATTGACGATTAAATTTTTGAATTTAATCTATTTAAAGTTGAATAGAATTTGAATTTGACTTTGAAGTTGAAATTTAATATTGAACTTATATTTTAAATTTGAATTAATGATTTAGAAAAATAATTTGGATTTAAGAATTTTTGCTATGAAATTGGATAAATTTGTGGTTAGTTTAAATAACATTCTTTAACTTCTATAGAATAGAATAAAATTTTAATCAATAACAAAATAAAAATATATATATATACTAGTTAAAATTTTAACAAAAGTAATCAAGCAAAATAGTACAAAAACAATTGGATTTAAATAAGAAAGAAAATATAATATAAAAAAATAATAAAAAAAAATAATAATAATAAATATAAAAAAAAGAAGTATACATGGCCTTACTTCGTTCAGCTGTAAACACGCCTTCAAACACGCAAAAATCACGATCCCCTTCCCCTTAAAAACACGAAGCCCCCTTTTCTCATTCGAAAACCTAAATCAGATAATCAAACGCGAAGAAAAAAAAATAAAAAAATTAATGGCGTCTTCATTCGTCTTCCTTCAATAGCTAGGGCTTCGGCTTCAAAATTCGCTCGCGGCTTCAATATCGATCGCGTGCTCGATCCTCCACTTCTCTCGCGACTGCCCAATTCATTTGCAAAGGTGAGTGATTTAATTTTCACTCACATCTAATTCTAGCTAGTTTATTCTTGCGATTTAGTGATTTTTTTTTTGTTTGATTTACTGCCTTTCACGGCTTTGAAAGTTGTTGAATTCTTGTTGGCTTGGTTTACTTTGATTTTGTCAAATCTCTTGCTGTGATGACGATTTCCTGGTTCACTAGTTCGAATTTCTGGAAATTGATTTTTGGGTAACTTCGACCATGACTTGAATCAATGAAGTCTCGGCTGTAGTGGCACAGAGTATTTGTCGAACTTGTATCACTCGAGTCGGCTGCATAATTGTTTGATTTGCCTCTGAGTTAAATTTTGATGCTTTCTTCATACACTTGGTTTCTCTGTAGTCTCTGGTATTATTACTCGAGACGATTTGCATTTCGATTCATGGCTTTGACATGGATTTGTTTCTAATGGACATGCCAAGCATCTCATTTTTGTTTTGTGTATATAGTTGTATTACCATTAACTGCACTCTGTAATCTTGAGTTGCATTTCATCCTTCACTCGAGCATTGAAATTGTGTGTTTGTATGATTTGTCTGCACCTTTTTCATACTGCTGTGATGCAGTTTCCTTCATTGTTGTATCTTTGAAGTTTGATACTGTTGTATTTGATATCTGTTTTTTTTACTAATAAGAACAGATACTAGCAAGATATAATATTTGTTTTAAATTAAAAAGAACAAATGCTATTTGGTTTTGTTTTAAAATTGATAAGAACAGACACTATTTGGAGTTTAATTTGAACTGTTAAGAACAGATGCTATTTAGTTTTGTTTTTAAAACTAATTAGAACAAATGCTACTGGATACTTGTTTTTTTTAAACTGATAAGAATAGATGCTAGTTGATAATTTGTTTTAAATTTAAATTGATAAGAACAGATGCTATCAATTTTTTTTTATTTAAACTAATAAGAACAGATACTATCAAGTTGTGATTTGTTTTAACTGATGAGAGCAGATGCTACCCAATATTTGTTTTGTTTTGCTGCATGCTTTGTGATTTGAAACTGCTACCATCATTTGCAATTGTGACTGCACTTCATATATATATGCATTTATGTATGTATATATGAGATTGTTGTCATCGTGACACGATCTTCTGTCTACTGGACAATTTTGTTTTGCTTACTGTTCCATGGATTGGGCATTTATTTCATAGCTCCACTTGAAATTGCACGTGATACTCACGGCCTTGTACCTCCTTGCTCACCATGTTGCATACATGTTTTCCATTCACTTGAGTCTGCACTAAAGCTCCTGACCATTGTATTGAACATGAGCATTTTCTATTTTGGTTCTGACTGGAACTCTGTTGTAGCTTCATGCTCCATTGTTGTTGGGTCCTTTGTATTCAGGTTAACTTATTTGTGAAGTATAGTTTGGTTCCATTTTAATGAAGTCGGGTTGGATTGGAATCTGGTTCTATTTGTGCTTTGCACTTGTAGTCTTGTCTCATGTCTTTGCTTTGGTGGAACTAGAGTATGTCTGATATGTTGGTTAAGTTGAAATGTTGCATTCACCAATTTGTACATGTGAGTATGTTAAACTTGTTACTGTGCTATAGTATAGTTTCATTTCCTTGTATGTTGGTTAAGTCTCATTGAATCTGTCTGTATGTTTAGTTGAGCTGCTGTCATTTCAAGTACTTGCTTTCGGATGAACTTATATCCTCGGTCATCAATTCTGTCCTTATACACTTGTTTTCATGTGTCCATCCCTACATGTCTAAAATGATATATGTTTGTTCACACATAACCAGTGTGCCCACCTATATACGGTCTAGTATCAATTGAAGGCTTTTGGTTTTGTATACATATACACTTGTATCATGTTGAAGTTCCAGATGTACTTTTTGACTTGATGCATGAGTTTCGAGTCTGCTATTTTGAAGTTTCCATTTGTTAGCTTGTAGTTCACGTATTCATATTGATTGTGTGCTTTGTACATTTGCAAACCACATAATCTTTTGTACTTGTTGCACCTCTATTTCATTTGGTATAGACATGACTGTCTATACTTGAATTTATATTGCTGTTGCATGACTTCATGAGGTCTGGTTTATGTATACTTGATGTATGCACATTACATATATACTGGGTTGCGGCAGCATATATGAGTATATTCGTCTGATCTGAGCATTTTGGTTTCAGTAGCATGTATGCTTCATTTTTATCTGGTCTTGCACCTGACATTTCTTTTCTTGATCTGTTGCCACTGTGTTCATTCCTATTGATTTGGTGCCTTAATTGTTGTTGTACGTGTGCACTTGGTGTAGCAGTTTCAATGTTGCACTCATGTGTACATCATTTATCACTGGCTTGCAAAATTTTGGGTATTGAACTGTTTTCATGCTTTATTCGAGCCTTCGTGCTTTGTGTACTTGTGGCGACCGCATTCTTGTGGCAGTTCGCCCTTGTATTCATTAGTGACTGCAGTTTCATTTTTATGAAAATTTAGCACTTGTTGAAAAGTGCAGTAATGAGTTGTTTGGAAACTTGTTTTATTTCACAAGTTGTAGTGGCGAGGCAGTGCACGCAAGCGTGAACTGCAGCCACGGAGTTGACATTTTAAATGTGGCGAGGCCGTACGCGCGTGTGTGTACTGCAGCCCTACCAAATTTAATGTTTTAAATTGATGTTTTCTTTTTGATGAAAATTATTTTATGTTGTAAATTCAATATATTTTGAATCGATTTTGATGATTTTGTTGTTAATTACCGTTTTGGCAAATTTTGATTGTTTTCTAAATTATCTTCATCAATAATCTCTTCATCTATCTCATTGATAATCTGAATCTACTGAATTGTTGTTAACACTGTTAAGTGTTATATGTTACCGTTATCCGATTTCTTGTTAAAGGATCGGATAGGTAAAATATATTTGACTGTCATCTAATTGTTGATTATTATTGCTTCTATGCACTAATAACTGAGTTTGAATTAGACTGACCTGTGTATTATTTTCTTTTGAATATAATACTCGGGTCAGACCGAGTATTTTTACAGCTTGAAGATTTTCAGGCCGCGAAGTTAGAGAGAGGGGATTTCGGCATTCACTAAAGTTTTAAAGAAATTTTCTTGTACTTAATGAAAATAAATTGTTCCGCTGTATAAAAATTTAATGCATTGTACAAACTCTGATATATGTATGTGAGAAAAATTCATTAATGAATAATATTATGATTATTCTGTGATTCTGTGGCTGATTCTATTTAAACTTTATAAACTGAACAACAATCCGTCATTTTGAACGTTTCGAGTTGGTTTAATTACCGACTAGAGGCGGTCAGAGCGGCGGGTCGTTACACAGATTGTCCGGCCTCACCTCGTTTCGCATATGGAGGGAGGCTCGGCATTTGGTCGTTCGGCCTCACTGATTCAGCGCACAGAGAACACTCCACTTGGGCTAAGAATTCAGCTACCAGGCCCACCAGGGAAGTCCAACCCACCTTCGCCTATAAATAGAGGGGCAGGGGCACAGAAAAAAGGGGGGAGATTTTAGAGAACACTGGGGAGACTCTGCCATTTTCAAGACTCATTCCAGACTTATTTCTTTGTGTCTTGCAACTGTATTCAAGTACTTAGGAGCGGATTGTATCTGTAATCAAGTATCAATGAAAAGAATAAAGATCAACTTCAAAGTGAACATAGGCTACTACGCCGAACCACTATTAATTTGGTGTTCTTACCTTCTGCATTTAAATTTACATTCTGTTCCCAATTTTAATTTGCTTTCTTCATTAATCTCTCTACACAATCTTTCTAAGGATGTTAGTGACCAATTTTGGTGCTAACATTTTGGTGCTTTCACCGAGAATTGAATTCTCAGGCTATTAGGATCTACTTTGCAGCTACTGGATTACATAAATCCCCCGAAGGAGATCCATAATCATTCATAAGGCATCTGTTGATTCTACTCAGAGTTACAACCAACAACTCTACCATAGGAAGACCACAAACTAGATCAGCCTCTCAAAATGAAGATGCCCATGAAACCACTAGTGTGCAACAACTGGGAATTAGCAATCAGCAAGCGATTCGGGGCGCAGGTCCCTCCAACCAAATCCAAACGGAAGTGGTTTCTCGAGCAGAGTTCAATGACTTGATAAGAGAGCTTAAGGAAAGTAGAAGGCAACTTGCTGAGAAAATGCAAGCCAACGCTCACCTCATAACTCAGCTTACTCAGCAGCAGCATCAGAATGCTGAAGGTAGCCCTGTCCCATACTCTGAAGATGATAGTTCGACTTCAGCTGATGAACCTCCTAGGCGTAAATGCCGTAAGGATGAAGATGCACAAGTGGGTGCCACTGATCGATCTACTAGAAACCAGGCCCGTGAAGAGACCGGACGTCTGAATCTCCAAGACCCAAATCGAATGGGGCATCAACCTGCACGGTCCCGTAGAACAGAACCCGACCTCCCATCTTCCATACAAACCCCGGATTTGACAGCTGTGGTCAGGCGGTTGATGAACGAGAACCAGGGTCTAACTAATGAAGACCAGGGAGTATTTAAGAGTCATACTCCCTTCACGGATACCATTCTACAGGCTGAATGCCCAAGAAAGTTCAGCATGCCCACCATTCCAGCCTATGAAGGGAAGACCGATCCTAGACAACATGTGATGAGGTATGGATGGTTGATGGATTCTGCAAGAGCCAATGACACGACCAAGTGTAGGTGCTTCCCAATCACTTTGTCTGGAATTGCCACCATGCGGTTCACTTGGCTCCCACCTCGATCTATATCCATCTTTGATCAATTAGCGGTGAAATTCATAGAACTATTCAGGATACACACCACTTGCCCAAAGAACGTGATGTCCTTATCAAGCGTAATCCAAGCTCTAGGAGAGTCATTAAAAATATACCTGCAAAGATTTCATGTTGCTGCTACTGAGGTGAGAAATCCTAACGACCATGCAATTTTGATGGTGGTAATGCATGGAGTGGATCCAGATTCTGAATTCGGAGATTGGTTGGCGGGAAAGCCCCCAACTACGCTGGAACGTTTTTATTCGAAAGCTCATCAGTTCATAAGGAGGGAGGAAGCCTGGTGGACAAGGCGGGACAAGGCACCAGGGCCCGTTCAGGAGTCTGTGAAAAGAAACATCGCCGTGAAGCAAACCGGCGATAATTCTGGAAAAACTCGAATTAACGTCCAGAACAAGCCTGGGCAGTCTAAAGGATCCGGAGGTGGAAATCCCGGAAACAAAAAAAAAACAGGGAGATGGAAATCAAGGATCCTAACCTACAATGAATACACCCCGTTGAATGCATCTCTTGAGAACATCTATTTATCAACTTGCAACACTTTCCAATATAGAAAGCCACGCCCAAAGGAATCGACGGAGGAACAGAAGCGGACCGGGAAGTATTGCCATTTTCACGAGTCTTATGGTCACAACACAGAGGAGTGTAGACACCTCCATGATGCTACAGAAAAGCTGATTATACAGAAAAAGCTGCAGGAATTTGTCAAAGACCTACAGGACGGGAGGCAAGAAACATCGGACCCTGGACGTGGGCTGGCCCCACACCAACCAGAACAACCTACTCGAACTGTGGCAGATTGGTTATTAACACGACTGTTGGCGGACCTCATCCTGCGGATAAGAATTGGCAGGAGATGGAGCGACATGCTAACTCTTTAAGACATGCGGAGTATGAGTGTTGTTTGAATGTGGAGGATGGGACTCCTGCAAAGCAGTAGCGCACGATGAATGATGATATCGTATTCAGAAGCAAAGATGCAGATGAGGTAGAGGCCCCTACCATCGACCCAATGGTCATACTTGCGACCATCGGGCCGACATTCGTGAGGAGAATTCTAATTGATTGCGGAAGTTCAGTTAACATCATCTTCCGGAAGGCGTACGACCAAATGAAGCTAGAGACCAAGGATTTGAAACCATCCAAAGCCAGAATCCATGGCTTTAATGGCACAGCGACCAATGCAATGGGACACATGGAGTTACCGGTTGAACAGGGACAAGGTGAATGTAGGAGAGTGCGAATCCTAGCATTCATAGTACTGGATGCTGATTCCCCATACAACGTATTTCTGGGTTGTCCAACCCTGGCGGAATTTAGTGCGGCTTTGGCCCCTTGGTGTTTGACGTTAAAATTTCCAACAGACAAAGGGGTTGGAGTGGTACATGGTGATCAGGAAAACGGCCGTGCATGCTATGTAGCCGAGCTCAATGAGGCACGACGTAGGGAGAAAGGAAAGGTTGCGGAAAGCTCTGTCCGCTACCAAAATTCTGGTGATTGACAACTAGCGCCCGAACACTGGCTCGGTCAACATTCTCGGATCCGTAGAGACATAGATCCGAGTGATGATGATGGGGAACCTAGGAAAACAAATGCGTCACTGGCTGAACTAGTCGTTGACATCTCAGTTAGCTGCAACGACCCATCACGAGTTCTTAAAATTGGATCACAACTCGACCCCGTGGTGGCCGAGAACCTCACTGACTTCCTCCGAGCAAATCTTGATGTTTTCGCTTGGACACATTCTGATATGCATGGGATCTCTCCTGCACTTGCGAGTCATACGTTGAACATAGACCCGAAGCATGTACCTGTGAAACAAAAAAGGAGAGGCATAGACCCGGAGAGGTCTGCAGCTCTCAAAGAGGAGGTGGACAAACTCAAAGCCAACGGGTTCGTCCATGATGCCTTCTACCCTGAATGAGTATCTAACCCGGTCTTAGTATAGAAATCAAACGGGAAATGGAGAACTTGTATTGATTACTCTGATTTAAACAAAGCATGCCCGAAGGATAGCTTTCCGTTACCAAGAAATGACCAACTGGTCGATTCAACAGCTGGACATGAGTTACTGTCCTTTATGGATGCATACTCTAGATACAATCAAATCCTAATGCATGTTCCCGACCAAGAGCATACCAGTTTCGTCACGAACATCGTGCTTTATTGCTATGTAGTAATGCCCTTTGGATTGAAGAAAGCAGGAGCAACTTATCAGCGTCTGGTGAATCGAATGTTCAAAGATCAGATTGGTGAAACAATGGAAGTCTATGTGGATGACATGCTTGTGAAGTTGCGGCAGTCAACGACCACATCTGATACTTAGCGGAGATGTTCGATGTACTCAGACACTAGGGATGAAGATCAATCCTCTGAAGTGTTCATTCTATGTAGCTTCAGGAAAGTTCTTGGGTTTCATTGTGAACGCACGGGGAATTGAAGCTAACCCGGAGAAGATCCAGGCTATACGAGATATACAAGTACCCAGAACCATAAAGCGGTGCAGAGCCTGAATGGAAAAGTGGCTGCGCTAAGTCGATTCATATCCAGAGCTGCAGACAAGTGTATTCCCTTCTTCGACATTATAAAGAAAGGAAAGAGAAACTTCGAATGGACATCCGACTGTGAGGAAGCATTTCGGGCTCTGGTAAGGCACTTAGAAAGTCCCCCTGTACTGTCAAAGCCAATAGATCATGAAATGTTGTATGTATACTTGGCGGTATCCCAGCATGCTATCAGTACAGCCTTGGTTCGCAAGGAAGAACGGATTCAAAAGCCGGTTTACTATGTCAGTAAACGCTTGAGAGGGGCGGAAAGAAATTATCCAAAGATTGAGAAACTAGCCTATTGCTTGGTGATTGCGGGACGCAAGCTTCGCCCCTACTTTCAGGCACACTCAATCGGTGTCTACACTGATCAACCCTTGCGACAGGTACTCCAACGACCGGAAACTTCCGAAAGGATGCTGAAATGGAATATTGAGTTAAGTCAGTTCGATATTACCTATCTACCGTGAAGGGCCATACAAGGACAAGCACTAGCTAACTTCATTGTTGAATTCACTGTGCCAGATGAACCAAGCAGTCACAGTGTCATACCTCCTGTTCGATGGAAGATGTACACCGATGGTGCATTTAACGACCGTCACTCGGTATCTGGCATAGTCCTTGTGACTCCGGAAGACCGATCAATTTTCTATGCTTTGAAGCTTGAGTTTGCAGCGACAAATAATGAAGCCGAATATGAAGCATTGATTGCTGGCCTGAGACTTGTTAACGAACTGGGAGTGAAGTCAATTGAAATCTTTTGTGACTCGCAATTGGTAGTATATTAGGTGCAAGGAGACTATCAAGCGAAGGGACAAAGACTGGCTCCATACCTTGCTCGTGTTTAAGAGATGTTGGCGAATCTGGAATATTACGACATCTCGCATGTCCCACGCGAACAAAATAGAGAAGCCGATTCCTTGAAATAATTCACGAGCACTGGCAATGCACATCAAATGGGATTGTTCCCTATTGAGACCCTCCATGCTCCGAGTGTAGAGATGATGGAGATAGATCTCGTATTAGAAACCAAACCTGAGAAGGAATCATGGTTGACCCTGATTAGATAGTACTTGCTACAAGGGGATTTACCTTATAAGAGGAACGAAAGAGGCCAAGTCCTTCGTAAGGCTTCGCGTTATGTAATACATAACGGGATAATGTATCGGAGGGGATTCTCGACCCCCTTACTTCGATGCGTGGCCCATGATGAGATAAAACGAGTATTAAAGGAAGTCCATGAGGGAGAGTGCGGTGACCACACTATGGGGCAAACGTTACCAAGGAAAATCCTCCGTTATGGATACTATTGGCCGACTATCAATCGGGATGCTGCAGAGTACGTGAGAAAATGTGACAAATGCCAAATATATGCCAAAATCCTGAGAGCTCCTCCAACGGAACTCACATAAATGGTTAGTCCCTTGCCATTTGCGATGTGGGGGATCGACCTAGTTGGCTCTTTACCCTTAGCCAAAGGTGGAGCGAAATATGCAATAGTTGTAGTCGACTACTTTACCAAATGGGCAGAGGCAAAGCTTTAGCCACGATAACCGCCAAGAAGTTTATTAATTTGGTCGTACGAAATATCATATGCCATTTTGGCCTTCCATGGACCATCATCACAGACAATGGAACTCAATTCGAGAGCAACGAGTTTAAAGAATTTTGCCCGAAATATGGCATTGAGAAGAATTTGCAACAGTTGCTCACCCAAAGGAGAATGGAAAGGTAGAAGCCGTAAATAAAGTAATCAAGTCCATATTGAAGAAATGTTTGGAAAAGTCTAGAGGCAAGTGGATGGATGAACTCCCGACAGCACATTGGGCTTATAGAACTACCTACAAAACCGCGACTGGCCACACTCTCTTCGCATTTGCATATGGCATGGAAGTTGTCATACCCATGGAACTTGAAGTTCCATCACATCGGGTAACTCATTACGACCCCGAGTCGAACCAGAATCTCTTATAAGAATCGTTGTAATTCATTGACGAAAAGCACGAGGAAGCCAATTTGAAAGCGGCCGCATATAGACATAGAGTCGCTAAATATTATAACGAAAAGGTCCGACCGAGAAATTTTGGTGTGGGAGACCTTGTTTTGAAATGGGTTTTTCCAATCCCATCTCATATGAATCCCGCATGGGTGGGTCCATACGTCATCGAACGGAAGTTTGAGAAGGAACTTTCAAGCTATCGACCGTCGATGGTGAGACGCTCCCCCGAGCATGGAAGAACGAGCACATGCGGCATTATTATACTTAGTCTATTTCTTTCATGTACCAGCTGCATGTATTTCCAGTATGCTTTTATGTCTAGTCTTGGCGTGTAATAAGACAATTTAGCTTGATCTCGTTAATAAAGGCTTAAAGCCATCTTTTCCGTGAATTACTGATTCCCCTACAAATGAGGATCCTGTGACAAGCAAATAAAATTATGTTATCCTGGCTGACGTACAAACGCACGCAAACGACTTAAAAAATCTCCAAGTCACCGAAGTGCGGACTGGAGTACTCTAAGTCCCCAGAGCGCGGACTCGAGTGTAAACGATGAAAAATCTCCAAGTCCCCGAAGTGCAGACTGGAGTACTCTAAGTCCCCGGAGCACGGACTCGAGTATAAACGATGAAAAATCTCCAAGTCCTCGGATGCGGACTGGAGTACACTAAGTTCCCGTAGCGCGGGCTCGAGTATAAGCGACTCAAAAATCTCCAAGTCCCCGAAGTGCGGACTGGAGTACTCAAAGTCCCCAGAGCGTGGACTTGAATATAAACAATAAAAAATCTCCAAGCCCCTAGAGTGTGGACTGGAGTACTCTAAGTCCTCGTAGCGCGGACTCGAGTATAAAAAATAAAAAATCTCCTAGTCCCCGGAGTGCGGACTCGAGTATAAACAATAAATAATCTCCTAGTCCCGGGAGTGCGGACTAGAGTACTCTAAGTCCCCGGAGTGTGGACTCGAGTATAAACAATAAAAAATCTCCAAGTCCCCGGAGTGCGGACTGGAGAACTCCAAGTTCCCGGAGCACGGACTCGAGTATAAACAATAAAAAATCTCCAAGTCCCGGGAGTGCAGACCGGAGTATTCTAAGTCCCCGGAGCGCGGACTCGAGTATAAACAATAAAAAATCTCCAAGTCCCGGGAGTGCGGACTAGTGACTCTAAGTCCTCGGAGCGTGGACTCGAGTATAAACAATAAAAAATCTCCAAGCCCCGGAGTGCAGACTGGAGCACTCTAAGTCCCCGGAGCGCGGACTCGAGTGTAAACAATTAAAAATCTCCAAGTCCCCGGAGTGCGGACTGGAGTACTCTAAGTCCCCGGAGCGCGGACTCGAGTTTAAACGATTAAAAATCTCCAAGTCCCCGAAGTGTGGACTGGAGTACTCTAAGTCCCCAGAGCGCGGACTCGAGTATAAACGATTAAAAATCTCCAAGTCCCGGAGTGCGGACTGGAGTACTTTGAGTCCCTAGAGCGCGGACTCGAGTATAAACGATGAAAAATCTCCAAGTCCCCGGATGCGGACTGGAGTATTCTAAGTCCCCGGAGCGCGGACTCAAGTATAAACGATAAAAAATCTCCAAGTCGCCGGAGTGTGGACTGGAGTACTCTAAGCCCCCAGAATGCGGTCTCGAGCATGAACGATTTAAACGGCCAGGTCCCCTGAACACAAACTGGATATAAATGACTTGAAATCACCGGGCCTTTGACGCATGTATTATGAAATACTCCAAGTGCCTGGAGCGCGAAAGAAAAAAAACAAACGGCTCTCGAAGAACTTCCGAGCTATGTAAAGACGAACCGAGAGGTTTATGTTATTCACAACAGTTTGGATTCAATTCACATTCACATGGAGAAATGAATAGTAAGAATCTTTAGTAAAGACAGAAAAAGGACTAAACTCTATTCAGGAAAAGTTTCTACTACAAGCCCTCCAAAGTTCGGAGTCGACAATCTATTTACAAAGACTACGGAAGTAGATGAAAATAATTACATAACTTAAACTGACTGTCGTCGAACGAGAGTGATGATTACTTCTTATTCCTCTTCGACTTCTTTACCTCCGAAGTCTTCTCAGACGACTCCTCTCCTCCACATTTACCCTTGGTGCCCTTCTTTGATAAGGGAGTGGCAACTGAAAAAGTATAAGGAACGTCCGTGGGCTTGGGCCTGCCAAGGAGAATGATCTTCAACGGTTTGGTCAAGGGATCGTCTGGATCCACAGTTTGAGGCTCGACCTTGATCTTGGTTGTCTCTTCCTTCTCTTTCTCAAGCCTCTCCTTCATGGTCAACTCGGATGTGTGCTCAGAGGTGCCTGTGATTTCTACTTCGTAACCCCCAGAGGAGGAATCAGACTCGCCTTCGTCAAGAACCCCGATCACCTAGGCATCAGGACCGGGAGCCTCGCCTGCGTGAGAGGCCTCACTTGTTTTCTTCCCCGCCTCCTTGGCGACATCGCTCCTCGGAGTGGGTTCAGGATCAGAACGACCTGCATAAAATCATGAAAAGCAAGTATTAGAATGTGACAGCTTTCAGGGGAACACTTGGGATGTTAAAGAAACAGAATTGCCTACCAGATCCCGGCTGGTTTTCAGCCGTCAAGGGGGTCTCACCCTTCGAGATAGGAGACAAAATATGAACGCCCATGCCGGGAGCTTCCGGGTCATAGCCAATGTGCTATTCAAAAGGATCAAGTATCGGCCGACGAGCCGTCTGGGTAGGTACATGAACTGGAGGCATGGCCCCGTATGGACCGGTAATAATTTCTTTCCCTTTCTTTGAGGGGGGCCTTTGCAATAGATAGTTTTGACCACCGAAAAGTCTGAAGGCTCATTTCCCTTGAGGTATTCTATTATCAACTCCCCCTCATCAATCTCTTCGGTGCCGTGCTCGGCCTTCCTGATTTCAACCAGAGCCTCCCATGCCTCGGCTAAAGATTCAAGGTAGCCCTTGCCCAAAAAAGTCAAGTCTCGATGCATTAGAACGTGGGCGTTGAATTCAGCAATTAGCGGGTCAAACATGCTCTTGACCTCTTCCCAGCCCACTTCTCTAGCCGCCTCGAGACGCGAATCGATATCTACGGACGTTATCTTCTTGCCCTCTTCTCGGGCTTCACTCTTTATTGCCTCAACTCGAGAAAGCTCGCCCTCAGGTTTTTCTTTTAAGAGTCATGTAGCGACAACTTCTTCACAGTACCGTTGTGACTCTTCTTGAGCGGTCGTTTTCTCTTTTCTTTCCCTACAGAGATGCACTTCAAGCTCTTTGACTCGGAGGCTAAGTGCGTCCCACTCCTTTTGAACTAAGTCTTTCTCTAAAGCCAAAGCACCACATCGTTAACAGCCTCGTCGAGTTCTTTTTTATGAGTTGATTCCAGACGAGTAACGGCCTCACCAGTATCCTTGGCGCTCTGATGGGCGACCACAAGCTCAGACTTATAAGTGTTAATTTCTTCGTCCTGGGCTTTAATGATATCCTTGTCGTGGATAGCCTGACGCTTCAGGCGATTGATTTCATGGTGGCGCTGCACGGAAACTTCAGAAAGTTTTTTAGCTAGGGGAACGAACGTGTCATGTTGAACATAGACGTTGTTTGTACAGGCAAGAGCGCTCTGCTAGCATATCTAGGAATAGGATGAATAGCCGGAGGAATTTCAGGCCATCGAAGTAGATTTTTGGAAATTTATCTTTAAGCTCGGCCAGCCTCTCCGACACTGACGGGTCCGTTGCAGGAGTGGGAGGAGACGGCTTTGAAAGTTCGTCCCTCCTGTAGGAAAATGGGGACTGACGAGTGGAAAAAGAATCAGAGTGTTGGTCCTGGGAAGCATCAGGTTGCGAACTCTTACGGCCGCTCTTGTCTCCACTTTGCTCTCTGCGAGAAGATATGTCCTGGTGGCATTTTGGCTGATAGTACGTTTTCCTCCGAGACGACGAGTCCCGGGAATGATAGTCTTTATCGCCGTCACCATCCGTATCTCGACGTCTTCCGAAACCCGAGTCCCGTCTGGAATAATGAAGAACTGACGAATCGCGAAGGCGATCGAATCCATGTGAACGCCTTATACCACATGTACAGAATTCAAATAACAACGAATTAGCAATGAATAGCGTGACGACAAAAATCTAAGCGAAAATTGGAGTGCAAGTGTTCATGTGTGTCCTAGTGTTTCCCCCCAACGGACCAGTCGCTTTGCTAATAGGAGTTTTCTCTCCCTGACTCTGGGTCGGAGCGACTGCGTCGCCTTTGATGGCGAATGAAGTTTGAACGCCTTCAGATCGTCAAAGTCATAATTGAGCAGATCGTCCGGAATGGAGAGATTCGATATGCCCTTTAAAGAACTCTCTACGTGCTATGAAGAAGCCTCTTTCTCCGTCGGAATAAGCACATCTTTCGAAGTTCCGTCAATCTTCTCCTCTCTGATCTTATACATCAATCCCTTTTTCCCCTGCGAAGGAGAGGATGACGTTTAGATGTCGTGCACCTCAACTATAGGATCTTAAGCTAGACAGAGATTCTTACCTTATGCTTCGGGTGTTCAACCCTCCTTGATTTCCCCCACTTCTTGTACATCAGGGGTGTGGCATGATGATGACTCAACCAACTTTTTCCCTTTACCGGATGCGGGATTGGATATGGAGACGCCCTCAGGAAGGCTTACTCGACGGCCTTCTGCTAACAGTCCGAATCTTGACAGTGACTCATTCGTAATGAGAGTTTGGATGTTTTGTTCTTCGGAGGGAAGAGCTCTAATAGCTTCAGCGGCGTTAGACAAACCGCGGCCATCAGGGCGTGGATTGATACCTGAAAAGATGAAACAAGAGTTAGAAAAGGCATAGCCTCAGTCAAAACATGAGCATCGTTCCAAGAGAAAGACTTACTTCCTTCAACCCATCTCCTCGCGAAACCGGGGGGCAACGCACATAGAACCATTCATGTTTATACAGGGCAAATTTGCTCCATGCCCCAGTTAAAATTTAGCATTTGTGGTGCGGCTCGAGGAATACAAAAGAGGGACTATCTCTCCATTTCTTGATCATATAAATATATCTGATATCGCCGGGAGTTGGAGGCCTAGAAAAGACGGTCATGAAGAGAAGGTGTGTGCCATAAATGAATGCGTGGCCATTCGGGTGCAGCTGCAAAGGGGCGATGTCCATGTATTGCGACACGTCCCGAAGAAATAAATTGAATGGAGGCACGCTGCCCACCCAGCACATAAACTTATTACAGGCGGTATATCCAACTGGGGGCAGATGTGGGCTATCATGCCCCGACGGAACCAACACGTCGGCGAAAGGGATTCTGTGGATAGAGCATATTCGCCGGAGCGCGACTTCGTTAATCTTCGAAGCCTGTGAATCGATCGGATTATCCAAAAGAATCGATGCCTCTAGGGCATCAAGAGCTAAATCATGAGCGGGGGAAGTCAATGGGTTAGAAGAATCTGCAACCTCTTGTCTAGAAGACGGCCCGGGTTTGTCAGAAAGCATGGCGGAGCTAGATCTCTTAGACATCTCCGATAAATATTGAGTTTGGCGAAAGTACCTGTGAGAACTATACTTGAAAAATGTTCAATGTTAGAATTAACAACACGAGTATTTCCCCCACGTGGTGTGTGAACTAGTGCGGTCAATCATGTATAAGCATTGAAAATTTGAAGGTCACAAGGTTACTGATATAAAACTGAGCTTCAAATCATCGACTTCGAAGACCGTCATCGCTGACCGTCCCAAAAGCCTGCCTTATGGTGATTACAATTTCAGATTCAGAAAACGTTAAAAGAAGTTATCCGACTATGTCAATCTAAGTTCAGGTTTATGTCTACTAAAGCTAGGAAGCGAATAGTCCGGATCGGTTCGATATGCTAGTATGCTAGAGTCCTTGTCCTTATTTGTTATATGATTAAACAAGGCAATTATTAAGTCGACACTTATGGTGATTCGGCACTTATGGTGGTTCGGCATGAATGATTGTTCGGGACTTATAATTATTCGGCCTTGATATGGTTCGGCATCTACGTTTGTTCGGCCCTGATATGGTTCGGCATTTATGTTTGTTCGGCCAAGCTGTCGGCCGACGAAGCTACCGTTCGGCCTAAAACTCGTTCGATCGAACTCTCGTTCAGCCTAACTATCATTCGAACTAGTTAGCGCTCGGCAAAGCATCGTTCGGCTAAGATTATGTTCGGCCAAAACAACATTCAGCATCCCCACTAATTCATGCTTCCTCCCTAACCTTCCATTCCATCATTCGGCGTATGGTGAGACACGCCGAACCAGAGCTATGCCGAGCCTTAACTTTCGGCACTCCACCCTTGGCTACAGTTCCATTCCTCTCCTCCTCCATCCACGCCGAACAACAAGAACAGGTGGTTCAGCAAGTCATTGCGGATCATGTTGTTCGGCATCCTAACCACCACCGACACTTCCTCTATTCTTTCTTCTCCTCCCAAATCTCGTTCGGCATGAGGAAACTAAGCCGAACTACAACACATCACCCAACAACTCCTATGTGTGATCATCCCCAGCCATTTCTCCTCACCTCACACCATTCGGCTAAAAAGATATCCCAATCGGGGTTTGATTCATCCGTCCACGTAACCCTCTGGGCTACGATTCTAGTTTACAAACCAAGAATTTCTTATTTGAAACTGTTTAGGATTTAGATAGAAGGGATGATACCTAGTCGGTAGATTGAAACGTGAGAAGGATTGATTGGGCTTTTAGTATCCGATTAACATGCAAGAATTGCAGGCTCTTGGAGAATAAGGGAAATGAAAGTGGAAAAAAGGGGAAGAAGGAGGACGGCGGGTTTTATAGGGAAGAAGAAGAAGTTGAAGGGGCCATGACCGGTAGTGCCAATAAAAAGGGTATCGTTCGGCACGCACAGAGCATTCGGCATTTACACCACGATCGGCACACACCTCCACCACTGATATTCTCAAGAAGGCACCTCCGAGAAGATTTAACCAAGGTTCGAAATGGAGCATGGAGGATACGTAATTCAAAGCATATCACGTTCGGTCACGTAATACACTTTGGGGGCCAAGTGTTTCCTGGGGAATTGACCAGGCAACTTTGTACTCGGCCTCCCCATCGTTCGGTTAAACTATCGTTCGACATCATGCTATGTCCGACATCCAAGAAGCACTCGGCGTCCAAGCTCATTCGGCGTCTACGGGACGTTCGGCATGTTAAGACCATTCGTCATGGGACGACCACTAAGTACTCGGCTTATCTAGATTGCTCGGCATAAGGGCACACTCGACAGAAAGCAACGTTCGGCACTTAGAGATGTTCGGCATTGGGAAGTGCTTGGCAGGCAGCTTCTCACAAGGTTTAGATCGTTCGGCACCACACCGCTAGGCATCTAAAGAGAGCTCGGCATCTGGAAGAGAGTTCGGCATTGGACTTCGTTCGGCCAAAAGCATCGTTTGGCATCCACACCTTGTTCGGCGAGTCATTTCGCTCGGCACAAACGGATGCTCGGCACTCAGAGTGTCTGCCTCACCTCGTTTGGCATATGGAGGAAGGGTCGGCATTTGGTCGTTCGGCCTCACTGGTTCGGCGCACAGAGAACACTCCACTTGGGCCAAGATATTCAGCTACCAGGCCCACCAGGGAAGCCCTACCACCTTCGCCTATAAATAGAGGGGTAGGGGCACAGAAAAAAGGGAGGAGATTTTAGAGGACACTAGGAAGACTCTGCCATTTTCAAGACTCATTCCAGACTTATATTTTTGTGTCTTGCAACTGTATTCAAGTACTTAGAAACGGATTGTATCTGCAATCAAGTATCAATGAAAAGAATAAAGATCAACTTCAAAGTGGACATAGGCTACTACATCGAACCACTGTAAATTTGGTGTTCTTACCTTCTACATTTAAATTTACATTCTGTTCTCTATTTTAATTTACTTTCTTCATTAATCTCTCTACGCAATCTTTCTAAGGGTGTTAGTGACCAATTTTGGTGCTAACACATATGTTTTTAAATATTGCGCTTATTATTCGGTTTAGCCGAGAGAGGACCTTGTATCATATAACCCATTTTGAATAGTGATGCGATGATATGGATAGCATTTGAAGACCGGTGGTGAAGACCTGGTATTTTTGGGAACAAAGGATAACCCGTCGAATGTCTCTGCACTGAGTCGCGCCGATATAGAGATCTCCATATGTGATGGGGAGTCCGATCGGGATTGTGAGTACCTGGATTGCAAGGGCTTCTTTGGAAATGCCTTCGTTTCTGTTCGAACCTGGAACAAACTTGTATAGATTTGTGTATGACGTTACACTTTGAGATGTAAAGCTGGTTTCTACCAAATACATTTCTGTATAGTGGCGGAGAATTTATTCTCTTATCTTAACACCCTTCTCTGAGACGTATGAGCTCAGAGATTATGAAATTGATGGTTACTAGTGATACATTTCCAATTAGTATTGTGGCATACGAAGTGTTGCTGATCATTTGTTGACCGAAGCATGGATTTTTGTGAAAAACGAAGCTTTGTGGACGAGACTGCATCAGGACCTCACAACCCGGAATGGTCAAAACAGGAAAGATGCAGCAAGGTTATTTTGGGATAGCGCCCCCTGAGGGTATGTCTGTTTCCTTCTGGATAGAGGTGGTATCATGGTATGGAGCCCAGATACTTAACCTATGTGGCTACTACAAATTTATTACTTTGTGGTTGTTGGTGTCGAGGCCTCGGATAAAGGTCGGTTACGACGGGAGGTGGCATACTCGTGTCAGTAGTTATCTAGAGGTAACCCGGCCTTGTGCTTGTAGAGATCCGGTTAGGTTCTAGGGGCGTCCCTCCAGAGGCGTTCCCATGTGGTCCAGGAAGTTTCTTAGCCTGACCATTTGTTGGAAATCCAAAGAAGCAATACGAGCCCTTTACGATTTCAGTTGTATAACCTGCCACCTCAGGTGGTTGCTATATCAAGTATAATATAATGGTACCTATGCTGGCTCAGATTTATATTATACTTTCGAATTTTTTTCTGCATTGTGCACTAATAATAATATTATCAAAAGGATTTGCGTATCAAGCATGTTTGACTATCATAAGGAGAAATCTCCTCCAAGTGTGCGATTGCATGATGTGTGTGTCGGGAGGCCTTATGGTAGTTTCTTTTTCCAAAAAGCATTGTGGAATTCAATTTTGAATTCTTTTGTTGTTTGTTTTTGTTTAAAACTGTTTTTGTTTGCTCATACCAGTCACATGACTGACCTAGAGTTTATTGTCCCATTTCTAAACTCTGGGTGCCTACAATTTTCCACACGGGCAGTCTAGAGTTAGATTTTTCAAATAATCAAATAGTAGGTGTAAATTCGATACCATCCAGCCATTGGATTTGGCGAACGAATCTGTTCTCTGGGATTGGATTTGCTCAATACAACTTGATGGTGATTCGAGCTTGAAGTTTAGTGTTTTGGCTTTGGAGCTTTGGATTGGAGATATAGATTGTGGTTTCATTCTCTATTGAAGATCATATTGGAGTTATCTCTTCTGTTGTTATCATTTCCGCGGTTGTTATTGTCTCTGATATTGTTATATCATATTGTATTAGATATTGTATTCATTGTTGATCAATGATATATTCATTTTCTTCCGTTGTGTTCATGTACATAATGTGTTATAAGCTCCGGAAAACCAGATTCGATGTTTGAATCTACGGCATTCGAAAATAGGTAATGTATTCAGTATCGATTTTCGAAGCTCGAGTCAGGGTCGTTACAATGAACCAAAGCCGCAAGTTGGCATAGGAGGCAAGAGGAAATGGAACATCAAAAACAAGAAGTAGTTTTAAAAGGGTAGCCGTAAGTGAAGCCTACTTCCTAGAACTATGAGGGGAAAGACCAACTTAAAAAGATTGCAAATCTGATGGCAAGAAGTTCTATAACTATAACCAATCTTCATTCAAAAGGACCGTCTTAAACCATTAAATAAAAAGGAGCTGAAGGCATATGCATTGTAACGACCTGAAAATTTTGATCCAGAAAAATTCGGATAGTTAAGGAAAGAAAGAAAGAGAAAGTAGAAGAATCAGAAAACAAGACATAGAAACCTCACATTTGCAGCGGATCAAAATATAACATCAAATAATATTCTTTACACAAAGGAATCTGTATTACACAATTACATTTTAAATACATCAGAGCTACAACAAATATAAAAACAGTGGACATATACAACCAATATGTCCCAGATATGCGACAATTTATCACGGCGGAAATACTCCAAACGTTCATGCCATCCAGCTCGTCTCCTAAGCTCGAGAACGTCCTTACCTGAAAATCTGTAATACTCGGTCTGACCCGAGCATTACATCAAAGTAACACCCGGGTCAGGCTGGAAACCAGCATGAGTAAACCCATCTAACATGGAATACAAAAGTATACGACTCATATAAACTCGGGGTACGTATATCAATTTACAATTTCATAAGTTGTTATAGACATCACTTATTTCACAAAGCAATTAAGTGCCATATCTTAGATTTTATGGTCCAATTTCACTTAAATCATTCCATCACACTCTATTGATTTCACGTATCAATTTATAAAGAATCGAAGTGGTTTCGGGTATTAACTAATACCCGACTCCTGTCTCTTCGAATTCAGTTCATCATAACACAAATTATTCAAGTGAAATGCACTTAAATTTTAAATAAAAGATGTCACCCTCTTCACTCAGCAATTCATCAATTAATAGATAACCACATTATCACTGCCCTCCCAAACACATCGTGTCACGAAACATTTCATATCAGGGGTATCAATCAATTCAGGGCATTTAATTATCAATTATCATACATAAGCAAGGTAAATCAATCACACCATCTTGAATGAACCTTATTAAACATAATTGAATTAAATCAAACACCTTTAAGTCCTGCTTCTTAAATAATTACAACCCAATTAATTCACCATCCCATAACCATTCATCATAATCAATTTTTCTTGATTAATTATCATTAGTTACATTAAGATTATCATCATTATCTAATTACTTACATTATGTAATTATACTTAACCAAACTCCATGAATGCTTATCCTTAATTAATTGCATCCATTAATGAACCCAAATTACTCATAAACAGTAAATGCCCCTCTGTAATTACTTACATAAGTAATTAGCCCCTTACTTAATTATTAATCCTTTTTTGATTAAACTACACCAAGTAATTTATACTTAATTACTTCTACTAAGTAATTACCCTTTAATTTCTTCCCATGACGTAATTCACCTTTAATTAGCTTCATCAAGTAATTATTCCATTAGTTAATTATCTTGATCATTAATATAAATTACCACATAGATAAATTAGCCTTAACCATATTTAACAAATATCTTTAATTTAATCACCTCAATAGTTATCCCAATTTATCTCATTTAGTAATTTACTATACTTTATTTTCTTACATAATTCATGAATCGTTAATTTCTTAAGACCTTAACTTATTTAAAAGATAAACCATTTTACCTTTATTGATTTCTTTAATTATCCTTTAAATCTTTGTTAAATAAACTTTAGAAAATAATTTTCCCCATCCTATTTCCTTAAACCTAAAACGTTAAATTAAGGATTCAAATTCACTTCATCTTCTAATCCTTTCTAAATTACAACATCAAGTTTTTATTTAAAATTAAAACTTCCAAACAAAAGTTGTATATTATAAAAACACTTTAGCTTAATAAATTTAACCAAAATTTATCTTAACCCTTTTATTTTTCTTAAACTCAATCCACATTTAATACTTCAAAAGAAATGAGTTGAGAAACTATCTAAATTTTCTTAAAAAAAATTAAACCTGTATTTTGTATAGATAAAACTGGGTATCATCACAAATGACACGAGCGTACGAACCCAAAATTCTCCAGTAACCCAGCAAACCCCTCATGCAAAACCCAAGTGTACTTCGAGTTCGATGTCGAGTCAACAGCTTCTTCTAAATCTTCACCTTTCCCTGACATACACTGCACCAGTGCACGTGCACACTTCCGCGGCAACGTCCGACCATCCAAGATCACCGTTGGCAAGTCACCCCCGACTCCTCTTTGCCATCAAACCACCCAGATTCCCCCAATTATCATGATGTTGAATTTGAGTTCATATGAACCCCTCTACCCTGCCTGCAACAGAAATGATCACCCAAAAAAATCCCATGACTTCACCTCTGGCCATTAGACAACTCGCGATAGGTCTGAATCTTATCTCGATATCCCAAGGTTCGATTTTCCCCCATCGCTAACTACACCGATCCTCCATAGATGATGCCATCACCTCGAGTACCTGACCCACCCAAATAGGCGACTAAACCCCATCCTCAACTCGATCAAACAATTTATACAACAGACAATTTTCTTAGCATTTTTCCTAGATTCGTAAATGATCGCACTAGTTTCACAACGAATTTCAACTTCTATTATTTGTCAAATCAACAGAAATTGACAAAAATGCATTTTTGATTTATTTTCGAATTGCACCTTGATTACTCATCTAAAAATCATCGTTTTTGCTTTAAACATCCTACTTTTGTATATGTGTTCGAGATATGAAATCAAATCAACAAAATTTAAATATTCGAATTTTACATTTGATTCCCTATTACTGTAAATTTAGATTTGTAGTATCTATATGTTCACTGTCAACCCTCAATCACAATTCCAAGCCATGTTTTAGTTTAAACAAACTTATTTAGTTTAAATTCCTGAGTTTTAAAAATGTTTATATTAAGAAATATAAATCTTCTCTACCTTTCTATGCTCAGAAAACTTGAAACTCTGAAGAACAACACATATTAAAACTTCTAGTGTAACGGAAAGCATTACAGAACTTCTCATTTACAATAGATAACAACCACAAGTTTTCATGACTATCTATCAAGTTTAAACTTTCAGAGATAGTGTGTTTACTAACCTATATTTATTTTTAAGCAGAGACCAAAACTTGAACAGAGAACAATTTCTTTTTTAAGAACTTTACTGTTATTTCTTATTTCCTCATTTTAAATTAATATTTTCTCCTGAAATTTTTTTTAGAAATGAAATTGCATTACCTTGATCAATTTTCCTTTTAGAATTCTTGTTTAATATGGCCTGTATAAAGAGAAATTAGGATTTAAAAATTAGATTTATAAACCTGTATCGAGTATCAGAGGTTTATAAATATATACAGGGCTACTTGTTTAATAACTACATATCAATCCACCTACAGACATATCATTACCATGCAAACAAATTTCCACCAGTTATGTCAATGATAAGTCACACACATCATTGTTATCAGGCGGAAGCATAAAAAATAATAGCAGTTTACTCGCGAAGTTACACTTATGAATTCATTCACAAACTTACTTGCTTCATAGATGATCATGCAACATAATGATTTACTTAAACCTTTTAAACTGTGAGGTTACTCACCTACATATGCCTAGAACAGAGAACCTTTGATTTTTGACAACAGCTTTAGGACCTTAAAATTTGAGTTGCTGGAAAAGTGCTTTTCTTTGATTTAAAATCTTGCATGCTTGCTTCTGAAATTCGAAAACTGAGTGGTTGTAGCTTGCTTATTAAATTGAAATGCTGAGATGTTGAAAATAAATTGTAGGCTTGTTTATAAGTGTTTTAAGGATCTACAGTTTTTGATTAACAGATTTTTGGATCTGAAAAAAAAATGAATTCAGGCTTTGAGAAGAAAAGTCTGGTTTTCCTGGAAATGAATACACCCCTTTTTTTTCTTTTACACATTCATTATACAAATTCCTCCAAATTTAAGAGGTAAGTGCCACTTGTCCTTTCATGTAATCTTTAGCTTACAAATGTTCAAATGCCTATTTTAAATGTTTACACTTGTAAATGTTGTATAAATTTATATTTTTATTACATATCATATTTATGTCCTTATTATTATTATTATATATATATATATATACCTTATACATATACAACTTGTATATTTATTTAAAGAAATTATTAATCTTTGTTAAATCCTTTTTAAACTTAAGCTATGAACTTAATTTATCATTAGAGTTTTAGTTTTTTTTTTCCATATATATATATATATATATATATATCATAAATTTATACTTATACTTCTCCTTAATTTGCCCTTATATAACTTTTAAGTACAAAATTTTGATGCTAATTTATACATTAATAAATTATCACATTCTCAAGATGTTATTTTGAATTTGTAAATCCAAGTTTCACTTATAAACCAAAAATATATGTAAGAAATAGAATAACTATCATATGATAAGTTTTTGCATACATCTATTAATAAAAAAATGAGTTCTGCTAAAATGAATGATTATAAAAGAAAATCATTAAACAAATATCATCAAATTTCAATATAATTATATTAGGAGACTATTAATGAATATTTATCCCGATATTTAAATTCATCATTTATTATAGTTCTAATTCATCTATATACATATCCTATAAATTTATTATCAGATTTATTTGTTCAATTAATAAATCAGTGTTTTAATAAATCAAATTCTGTTAATTACAAATTAACTACTGTCCAAAAGTCCGGGTTATCACATTCCACCCTCCTTTTGAACCTTTTCGTCCTCGAAAAGGAACGAACCCAAAATTTATTAAATATTTTAAAACCAGTAAAAATATTCTTTGATCATTTTAAAACATTTAAAATTTATATAATATTGCCAAAATAGTTTACTTTTATAACTTGATGTTTCCACAAGTCCATCTTCGTTCTTATAGAAATTCGGTCATATGTTGATCAGGCGTAGGACTGAAAATCTATAAGTACCTAGCAGACCCATTTTCAACACCCAGTGAAAATACTTTAGAAAATAATTTTATTAAAAATATAGAAAACAGTTTTGTTTAAAAAAAATAGAGGAAATATCTTTGGTGAGAATGCTCTGGAAATCATCACCCTCATCCATAGTCGCAGCTACATTCCAGGGTTACGTTGTCGTCACAGCAAAAGTCCATGTAACTGCAGGCTCTCAGCGGCCTCTTGATTACGCCATGGATCTCACACGACAGATCACAGTTACATCCAGGGTTACGTTGCCGTCACAGCAAAAGTCCATGTAACTGTAGGCTCTCAGCGGCCTCTGATTTTCGCTGTCGAAATGAAACCTCTCCACTCCTACATAGGTCGCAGTCTGCCGATATAAAATCAAACGCAGACTGTTGGCTCTCAACGGCACACATGACTTTCGATATGTTATACCAAAGGTCGCAGTCTACCGATATATAATCAAACGCAGACTGTTGGCTCTCAGCGGCACACATGACTTTCGATATGTTATACCAAAGGTCGCAGTCTACCGATATATAATCAAACGCAGACTGTTGGCTCTCAGCGACACACACCACTTTCGCTATGGTATACTCTATTCATAATCCCCAGGAACTAGTTTTGTCCGGACTCCTCACAGGATCAACTTTAGAACCCTCCCTGTGGCTCAAGGCAGCACCACCCGGTGGTACTCCTGAGAAGTTCATTTCAAGGGAGCTCCTTTTTCCCCAGAGCCATCATCAAAACATTTTATACTATACACATATAGTATCTTCAAATCATACACCTAGTATGATCTCATACAAAGCTCCTTTACACAAAATCGATTATTCCAAAAATCGATAATTCTCAAACTAGGATTCCCAAATTCAATATTGATTTTACCCAAAAATCAAAAGCCTTTCTAAATCCAAAGGTTCCCAAAACCTTTTTCCAAAATCCTCATATGATCCTTTATATATATAGATTTATATAAAATCCTTTATAAAAATCTTTGGATCATTTTAAACTTGTATAAAATCCTTTTATACTTCAAAACACCTTCAAAAATCCTTTTCTTCTGGCAATAGATTCAACAAGGGAAGTTTCATTTTATAAAACAAAGATATTTACTTTGTTTACTCAAAATCAGATATTCAAATTTGATTAATCCTTTCAATATCAATTTCATTCAAATCCGTACGATGTACACATATCATCTGTACGCTATACCAATCTGATCGCTCACTCGATCTCACAATTTCATTTCCAAACTAGTATCATCCACGCGACTTCCTAGTGTTGACACAGATCTGGTTTCTTGATTAGAAACCGTCATTCTCCTTGCATAGTTATAACTATGATAGAGAATATCTAGAACCAATCAATAATCCATATCCAGGTGCGCCGTCGAAAATCGAGTGAAAAATCCCGCACGGATCGATATAACTATCTCGAAATTCGGTGCTCGAATCTGGATCAAATCACTATGCGAATTGAATAATATAAATACATCCTACGTATTTATTTCCATAGATTATCAGCCAAATCAATTTCCTTTCCATTCACATTTCCTTTAATTCTCGTTCACTTATCTAAAATTACCTTAATTCTCATTTGGATCATAACTTCAATCCTTATCTCAATTAGGTATTTAATTAATAACAGTTTGGACTCCGACCAGTTTATTTTTAGAAAATAGCTTGAAAATTTTAAAAATAGATAAGTAGTTGAAAAATAATTATTAGTTTGCAAAATAGCTATAAAATAGTTGAGAAATAACTAAATAGTTTCAGAGATTCTAGATAATTGCAAAATAGTTGTAAAATAATAATTAGTTTATAACATAGCTGAAAAATAGTAATTAGTTTAGAAAACAGTTGAAAAATGTTTAAATAGACCCAAAAATAATGGTAAAACAAGTATAAAATAACTTGGCTTTAAGAAACAAAGGTTGTACATATTTAATAGCTTAGAAAAATAAGTTTATATTAAAACAATTTATTGAAAATAGTTCAGAGTCAAAAATGCTCACTTCCCAATCTCCATTCTCATCAATTCAATTTAAATTTCCTCTTCCATTTAAATTGACCCAATTCGAATTTAAATAACTTCAATTTCCATTGAAATTGATTCAACCCCTAAAACCAAATTAACCTTTATTTTTAAATCAATAATCCAAATCTTTAAACAATTTAATTCCGAGTCTGATTCTCAAAATTCCATTTTAAATTATCTTTACTTAACTCATTACATGGTTCAAGTAAGAGTTTCAAACAATTTTTAATTTACAAATTCATTTCCTAACATTCAAATCTTAAGTTCAAAGGAATTCCATATCCATAATTTTAAATTTAATTTAAATTTAATTTATCTCTGCAATGGATATATTATCACCATCCATTTCTTCATTTTATTTAAACAAATCAATTTACATTTCATAAATTATTTGTAACAATGGAATGACACCGTGATAAATAAACATCCAAATTTATCCAACAGCAATTATTTCAATTTCCAGATCTCAAACCCATTTTGAGATCACTCAAACATCTTAATTGAAATCAATCATTTAATCTTCCCAAGTTAAATCTTAATTTCATCTTGAAATTTTTAAATCAGGCCGATCATTCCAACTTATTTAACTTTTCCCAAGTTAAACTCAATTCACTTAATCCAATCAACCTTACCCAATTTGAACTTCCATTTCAAATTTTAAACTTCTCATAAAAATCTTCCCACTTATTAAGTTCAAAAACTTATCACTTTGGGTTCATATTTCATTCCAGATTTAAAACTCAATATTTAGAGTTTATTTCAAGCCATCTTTGATATTATATCCACACATACACATAATTACTTCTTGGTTCACCAAGCCAAATTAAGAAAAAATTAGACCACTTTTGGTTTTAATTCAAAACAAATTCTTTTAAAGTTTACAAACAACTTCTTGTTCTAAATTAAGATTACACTCAAAATAGTTTAAATAATATTATTTCCTTTAATACTTTGAAAACTATTTCAAATGTTTAGATTTAGAATTCAGAACTTCACAATTGGAAACCCACTTTAAATTTACATCCCTTCTAATTTACAAGTTATTCTCTTTAAATGGTCACCTTCCTTAAAACATTTTATTGTTAATTGGAAAACAATCATCCCATTATTAAACACAATAACCATTCTATTTCTCTGGTTTGAAACCAATTCTAATTCATCTTATTTTGAAATACTTCCCAAATTCAAGATTTCCATTTTAGTTTGAATCCATTTCAAACTTATCTTTATTCAATTTCAATTCAGTTTGGTTGTATTTCTATTACTTCTTAATTTAATTCCAATAATTTAATAAACAATTACCTTAATATTTATTAGAAATTAATATTGCTTATATATATATATATATCAAAATATATTCTTATATAAAATCATTTAAAATCTTTATATAAGAAAATAATAAGTAAGTGCTCATATATATTCACCCAACTCATTATAGGGTACTACTGTTCCTATTCTTAATGAGTATCCCACCAGAGCCAAGGTTCTCGCTTAACCTTCGGCTCTAATACCAAATGTATCGACCCGAAAATTTCGATCCAGAAAAATTCGGATAGTTAAGGAAAGAAAGAAAGAGAAAGTAGAAGAATCAGAAAACAAGACATAGAAACCTCACATTCGCAGCGGATCAAAATATAATATCAAATAACATTCTTTACACAAAGGAATCTGTATCAGACAATTACATTTTAAATACATCAGAGTTACAACAAATATACAAACAGTGGACATAGACAACCAATATGTCCCAGATATGCGACAATTTATCACAGCGGAAATACTCCAAATGTTCCTGCCGTCCAGCTCGTCTCCTGAGCTCCAGAACGTCCTTACCTGAAAATCTATAATACTCGGTCTGACCTGAGCAGTACATCAAAGTAACATCCGGGTCAGGCTGGAAACCAACGTGAGTAGAGCCATCTAACATGGATTACAAAAGTATACGACTCATATAAACCTGGGATGCGTATATCAATTTACAATTTTATAAGTTGTTATAGACATCACTTATTTCACAAAGCAATTAAGTGCCATATCTTAGATTTTATGGTCCAATTTCACTTAAATCATTCCATCACACTCTATTGATTTCACGTATCAATTTGTAAAGAATCGAAGTGGTTTGGGGTATTAACTAATACCCGACTCCAGTCTCTTCGAATTCAGTTCATCATAACATAAATTATTCAAGTGAAATGCAATTAAATTTTAAATAAAAGATGTCACCCTCTTCACGCAGCAATTCATCAATTAATAGATAACCACATTATCACTGCCCACCCAAACACATCATATTACGAAACATTTCATATCAGGGGTATCAATCAATTCAGGGCATTTAATTATTATTTATCATACATAAGCAAGGTAAATAAATCACACCATCTTAAATGAATCTTATTAACCATAATTGAATTAAATCAATCGCCTTTAAGTCCAGCGTAATAATTAATTACAACCCAATTAATTCACCATCCCATAACCATTCATCATAATCAATTTTTCTTGATTAATTATCATTTAATTACATTAAAATTATCATCATTATATAATTACTTACATTAAGTAATTATACTTAACCAAACTCCATGAATGTTTATCCTTAATTAATTGCATCCATTAATGAACCCAAATTACTCATAAACAGTAAATGCCCCTCTGTATTTAATTACATAAGTAATTAACCCCTTACTTAATTATTAATCCTTTTTTGATTAAATTACACCAAGTAATTTATACTTAATTACTTCTACTAAGTAATTACCCTTTAATTTCTTCCCACTAAGTAATTCACCTTTAATTACCTTCTTCAAGTAATTATTCCATTAGTTAATTATCTTGATCATTAATATAAATTACCACATAGATAAATTAGCCTTAACCATATTTAACAAATATCTTTAATTTAATCACCTCAATAGTTAATCCCAATTTATCTCATTTAGTAATTTACTATGCTTTATTTACTTACATAATTCATGAATCATTAATTTCTTAAGACCTTAACTTATTTAAAAGATAAACCATTTTACCTTTATTGATTTCTTTAATTATCCTTTAAATCTTTGTTAAATAAACTTTAGAAAATAATTTTCCCTATCCTATTTCCTTAAAACTAAAAATTTGAATTAAGGATTCAAATTCACTTCGTCTTCTAATCCTTTCTAAATTACAACATCAAGTTTTTATTTAAAATAAAAACTTCCAAACAAAAGTTGTATATTATAAAAACACTTTAGCTTAATAAATTTAACCAAAATTTATCTTAACCCTTTTATTTTTCTTAAACTCAATCCACATTTAATACTTCAAAAGAAATGAGTTGAGAAACTGTCTAAATTTTCTTAAAAAAATTTAAAACTGTATTTCATACAGATAAAACTGGGTATCATCACAAATGACACGAGCTTACGAACCCAAAATTCTCGAGTAACCCAGTAAACCCCTCGCGCAAAACCCAAGTGTACTTTGAGTTCGATGCCGAGTCAACAGCTTCTTCCAAATCTTAACCTTTCCCCGACATACTTTGCACCAGTGCACGTGCACACTTCCACGGCAATGTCCGACCACCTAAGATCACCATTGGCAAGTCACACCCAACTCCTCTTTGCCATCAAACCACCCGGATTCCCCCAATTATCACGATGTCGAATTTGAGTTCATATGAACCCCTCTACCCTGCCTGCAACAGAAATGATCACCCAAAAAAAAATCTCATGACTTCACCTCGGGCCATTAGACAACTCGCTGACAGGTCTGAAGCTTATCTCGATCCCAAGCTTCGATTTTCCCCCATCGCTAACTACTCTGATCCTCCATAGATGATGCCATCCCCTCGAGTACCTGACCCACCCAAATAGGCGACTAAACCTTATCCTCAACTCGATCAAACAATTTATACAATAGATAATTTTCTTAGCATTTTTCCTAGATTCGTAAATGATCACACTAGCTTCATAACGAATTTCAACTTCTAATATTTTTTAAATCAACGGAAATTGACAAAATTGCATTTTTGATTTATTTTCGAACTTCACCTAGAATACTCATCTAAAAATCATTGTTTTTGTTTTAAAAGTCCTACTTTTGTATATTTGTTCGAGATATGAAATGTGATATCCCGGAAATTTGGGCAATATAAATTTAATAATCCATGTTATAAATTTAATTTGATTTGATAATTTTAATAACAAATTTGGAATTTGATTTAATAATCATGTTTTAATAAATATTTAAATTGAAAGATTTTATCTTTTTGAATAAATAAATTGTTTTCTGTTTATAATATATAATTTCATATATTGTAAATTGATAAATTTTAATTTTGAATTTAGTGAATGAATTGATTTTCTAATTCTAGTTTATTTTTTGTAAATTAAAAATTTGATTTAGGAATTGGCTTTTCAAAGAAATGTAATAAATAATGTTATGGTTTATACTATGATAAATCTTATTTGTTTTAAAAAATTTATTTAGCTTAAAAATATGAATTTAAATTAGAAAAATATGAAAGCTAAGTTTTACTTTATATTACTTGGGATTTATATATATATATAAGGATTTACAATGTAAATTACAAATGATTTTAGTTTGTTATAATCTCTTTTACAAATTATTTGATATTGCTTAATTTCTTATTTTTAAATAAAAAATTATAATACTTAAGTTCTAATGAACATACATTGATTTTGTAAGGAATAAATTTGTTGTTTTTAATTTTAATAGAGTTATATATGCATTTATATATGTAACTTGATTATTAAAATTTGATTTGATAAATTAATTTAAAGTTTGAATTTAATGTTTCAAAGAATAAGTATTTAAAAATATTTGAACAAGCTTGTATTTATATTTGTTTTGTTTCATTTCTTTTAACTAGAAGAGAAGAAATAAAATTCATTTATATATATATATATACATAGGAAATAATGAATTAAGATATAAAGTTTTTAAAATTCAATTTAAATTAAAAAAAATTAGATTACATGTGTAAGTTTCTTAAGATACAAATTGACATGTGTTACCATATAATAAACTAAAGTGACAATTGTTAAAATGTGAACAAGGGTAATGTTTAAATTTTCTTTTTTTCATTTTATTTCTATTAAAATAAAATCTACATATATTAAAACATTCCTTCTCATATCATTTTTCTTTTTCAAGCTTAAGAGAAATTTTCAGATTCTAAAATATGAATTCTTCTACATTCAAACAAATTCTGTTCTAAATCCAACTGTAAATCTCCTCAAAATCCATATGCAAACTCATCTTCATACAAATCAGTAGTCTCCCCTCAAAAGTTCAAATCAAAAACAATATCCAAACCTGCATATCCTTTCTGGAAACTTGCATGCATCTTTTCTCTAGAAGCCTACATTTTTCTCCTGATATAATGAAGTCTGCATTCTGTGTAAAATCAACCTGGAAACAAGCATGCACTTGTATAACTGGAAGCCTGCAAAATTCTTTTCTTTCTGGAACCTGCATGCAATGATAAAAAATCAAGGAGCAAGGCAGATTACAAGATGAATGTTTTTAAAATCAAATTGCAGTTTCTAAAAAGTACTGAAGCATTCAGATGCAAAGTTTTCAATAAATATGGATGCTCTGCTACTAAAATCCGTGAGTAACAATTTTTACTAAATAAACTTTAAGTATTAAATTAGTTGCTTGTTTATTTCTGGAAATAAGTTTGTTTACTTGTTATATTTCAAGTTTATTTTGATTAATACTGAATGTATGCATGTAGTTGAATATGTGCTCTTGCCTGTCCAGGATTCAGATTTAAATTCTGTTCAAAAATCATGATATCATACTCAAATCCTTGTTATAGTTTAGGATATAAACATAGTATGTTATGTAAAATAAGTTAGAGTTTAAAACTTTATTAATATAAGAAGAAAAAAAATCTCTGTAATTTACTCTGTAAGTCAAAATATAACAGAACAACTTTTTGTAAATAGAAATTTGATCATCCATTTTTATTAATTCAACAATATAAATCAATTACTTTAACTAGTACTTGAATTTTAAAACTGAAATCAGAAATTTTAGTTTGAATGGGAAGAGCATTTCTGGTTTAATCCAGAAATCATATTTAGGGGTGTTCTGTCGATTTAGAGAGATTGGATGGCCTGCATTGTTTCTGGTGATAGATTGGTAATGGTTGAATCATGGAAAAATGGTGAGAAGTGAATCAGAGCACTGTGGTGATAGTAATTAAGGATCGGAAATTTTAGCCCTAGTTTGTGTTCATCTAAAAAAATTGATCACCGCGACCTGATTAAGTGATCGAGTTGTCCCCTATTCGAACTGGAGAGAGATGGGATGTGGAAGTAGATGTGGCCGGAGGTGTTGACTGCCTGATGATCAGAATTTGGAGATTGAGGCGTGGCAGTTCGTCCCATTTTATTCCAGATTCGAGCACGATGCTCGGATTTTGATATGAGGCTTTTGCAGTTGGATTGAAGGTGGATTTGAAGTGTGATGATGGTCGCCGACTTGCTCAACGGGTCGCGAGTGATTGGAAGTGATGGCGGCGGAGGTGCAGGTGCATGAGGTTAATGGTATATCAGTTGATTGGGGAAGATGAGTTACCAGTGTTGTCTCGGGTTGTCTTATGTTTAGCTCGAAATTCTTGAACGTTGGACTCGAAGTAACTAAGATAGGTCTCGGGTATTAAAATTTTGTTTCAGGGTTGGGTAAACCAGTCAACATAGGTTTTGTATAAACCTGATTTTTAATTGATTTTAAGATGAATTTGAAAGAATTGTTACTCGAGTTGCTTGAGTCAGCTCGAGCTAGCTATTGAGGTTTAGTAATTGTTATGTTTCAAATTTTAAATTGGAATTTGAAATATAAAACAAAGATTTAAATTAAGTTTTAAATCTAATTTAAATTATAGATTCAAGTTGAATTGAATCTTAAAATTGGAAATGATTAAGTTTTTAAATTCAAATTTGCTTTAAAATGACTTTAAAAGAGTTTATTGTTTAAAATGTTTTTAAAAGAAATTTGAATTTAAAATTTGAAATTGAAATATGTAGTAATGTTTTAAATAAAGTTAAATTTGATTCAAGTCTAATTTTGAATCTTTGGTTTAAAATGAATTTAAATTTTATAAATTTAAGTGTTTAAAACAAATTTGAATGATAATGTGAAATTCAAATGGTTTTAATTTTAAAAGTAATTTGTTTTAACCTTTGTAAAATTTCCTTTTATAATAAAATTATTATTTAGAAATTAAGGTTTGAGATTGAATTTAAACTTCTTAAAGTTAATAATAATTTAATATTTTGTGTTTCATTAATTATTAGGGTAATTAAATGAATAATTAATTTATTTAATAAATTAATGAAATAAATAATTATTTAAAGTAATTAAGAGAATCTTAAGGGTTTAGGATTAATTATTCTTTGCATAATTAACTTGTAATTAAGAATAATTAATTAAGTAAAATTTGTTTTTAACTAATGATTAATAATTAATTAAACAAGTAAAAATGGATTAATTAAGTTTTAATCAACACTTAATTATATAATTAATTAGGGGTTAATTAATGGGTTAATTAATGATTAATTAATCTGTAATTAATAATGATTAAAATAAGTTAATTATTTTAGAAAATAATTAATGAGTTGTTAATAGTTAATGAAGGTCATTAACTAACGATTATTTAATAATTAATTAATGTGATTAATTTCAATTATTAATTAGATTAATTAATTTAAAGATAATCAATTGTGTAAATTATTTAGTATAATTACTTATGTAAGTAATTAAGGAATTAATTACTTATTGTAATTGATTAAGTTTAATTTGATTAGATTAAGTTAATTAATTCAGTTTAATTAATTTAAAATAATCATTTGATGATTTGTGAAGCATAATTACTTAATGTAATTGAATGAAGAGAAGTTACTTAGGAAAGTAATTAATGAGTAATTACTATATGTAATTAATTGGAGGTGATTAGTTGATAAAAATAATTTGAGTATAATTACTTTGTAAATTAATCAAAGGATTAATTAGAGATAATTAATTA
Source organism: Allium cepa (assembly GCA_030765085.1). Taxonomy (NCBI): domain Eukaryota; kingdom Viridiplantae; phylum Streptophyta; class Magnoliopsida; order Asparagales; family Amaryllidaceae; genus Allium; species Allium cepa. The sequence continues at coordinate 462,590,982 of CM060931.1, read as the reverse complement.
ATGAGTAATTAATTTATTTGGTGAAATAATTAAGGGTAGATAATTACTAAATGGAGTTAATCAAGGGTGATTAATAGTTATGATTTAAATAAAGATTAAATTACTTAATGTAATTAATTTAATTTGAAAATGTAATTAGAAGATCATTAATTATTATAATTAATGATGTAATTAAGATTGATTTTTTAAGATTAATTAATCAATAACAAGTTATTAAAGGTAATTAATTTAGGTAATTAATTAAGGAAGTAATTAAAGGTTAATTACTGTATTTGGTTAAATATAATTAATTTGAGAAATTAATTAGTGGATAATTACTTGAATGTAATTAAGGGTTAATTAATCAGGGATGATTAATTAAAATGAATCATTGGATAATGATTAATTAATTGATTGATAAATTATCAATAGTGATATGAGAAAGTTGACATTGGTGAAGTAATTAATTTAATTTACTTTAAATTAATTTGAATGATATAATTAATTTAATTCATTTTAAATTAATTATTTTGGTGTGATTATAAATCATTGCTTATATGGTTGGTTAGTGTTGTTTGCTTTGATTGGTTAGAATCTCAGATATGAGATAACTAATGTTGAGTGATTTGGATGCATTGGTTGTATGGTGGTTGACATAGATTATCTTTTTGGATAATGATAATAGGGTTTATCTGATATGATGATAACATTGATTATCTGTTGTAGATCTGTGATTTATCTCTTTGTATATATAGATAATTGAATTGTTTTAAACCTTTAAAATAACTTGGCCTTAAAAGACACGCTTTGGATTTCGATGAGACCGGCATCGGGTTTCCATATTTGGATATCCGAAAACCACATCGTTTCCAAATAACGTTAGGCCGTGAATCAAAGTGGAGCTTTGTGAAGACTCGAGGTGTAAGGGCTATACGTCAGTATAACTCTGTGGGTGATTCCGTAATAAGTTTGACGGAATAGTACTTATAGATTCGAGATAGTGATTTAGAGTGCAAGGGTTATCGTCGTTAACTCTGTGGGTGATTCCAAAATGAGTGTAACGAGATAATGCCTTCGGTTTCGTTCGAACCCGGAACGAACTTGTATGGATTGAATGCTTTCAGAACAACGTCAGGTGGACAATGAGCATTCTATGTGATGTGTTCTCTAAAAGTAATCTTAGCCTCAAGCCTCATCAACCGGGAATGGCTAAAACAGGGGAGGTGCAGCAAGGCTTCATGGGTATCACCCATTGGAGAGCAAGATTGATCCCTGTCTAGAGGTCCCTTTTTATTCGTCTTAGTGGGCAGTTGTCAGTGTACACCAACTGCGGGGTTGTCTTGTTCGAAACTGTTCAGTAAGGAATGGGTCCGGCTTTGTGTTGCAGAGGGGTAGGAGTACTCCTCGGTACATTGATCTGGGCCACGTACTGTGACGGGCGGTACCCCAGTAGCCCTGCCATTGTATGGAATCCAAAATCCAATAAGTGCCAACGGTTTTGATTGTATTACCCACTTTTGTGGCTAGCAGCTGGAATTTAATAATGTAACAATTTCGGCTATTTCTTATTTACATGAAAACCCTAGACACTATTATAATATCACTGGATTTCCTATCAAATGTTTTGGTTAGCGTAAGGTAAAAACTTTTCCATGTTTATGTGTGGGAAGTCTTACGTGGTACCTTTCTTTTAAAAGGATTTTCAAAATTAAGCAACTTTAACCTGTTACTCACACCAGACCCATGTCTGACCCAGAGTTTATCTTTTGTTTTCTTAAACTCTTGCGTACTCAAATTTTTACGAGTAGCCAAGGGATTCAGGTTAGCTTTTGACGAATTGTGGAGGAGTAATGGAGCAGGAGGCTTCTGCGTTAGATATATAGTATTCTGCTGTGTGATCTGTGTTTGTCTCTGAGTTGTATTATATTGTAAATACTAGATAGGTGTTTATAACTGTCTAGTATGTGTTGTATATCTGTGTACTCTGATAGTGGTTGTAAACTATGTAATATTTTATGTTATTAATATAATTTATTCGTTCCGCTGTTGAGATTCTAGTGTTGTTTCTTCTTTCTCTTATTTCTTTTCTTCTTATATCCCTTTCTTTCTTAATTGATGATGCGATTTTTTGGGAGTAGAAAGTCGGGTCGTCACATGAAATCAAATCAACAAATTTAAATATTCGAATTTTACATTTTGATTCCCTTTTACTGTAAATTTAAATTTGCAGTATCTATATTTTCACTGTCAACCCTCAATCACAATTCCAAGCCATGTTTTAGTTTAAACAAACTAATTTAGTTTAAATTCCTGAGTTTTAAAAATGTTTATATGAAGAAATATAAATCTTCTCTACCTTTCTATGCTCAGAAAACTTGAAACTCTGAAGAACAACACATATTAAAACTTCCAGTGTAACAGAAAGCATTACTGAACTTCTCATTTATAATAGATAACAAGCATAAGTTTTCATGAATAATTATCAAGTTTAAACTTTCATAAATAGTATGTTTACTAACCTGTATTTATTTTTAAGCAGAGACCAAAACTTGAACAGAGAACAATTTCTTTTTTTTTAAGAACTTTGCTGTTATTTCTTATTTCCTCATTTTAATTTAATATTTTCTCCTGAAATTTTTTTAGAAATGAAATTGAATTACCTTGATTAATTTTCCTTTTAGAATTCTTGTTTAATATGGTCTGTATAAAGAGAAATTAAGATTTTAAAATTAGATTTATAAACCTGTATCAAGTATCAGAGGTTTATAAATATATATAGGCTACTTGTTTAATAACTACATATCAATCCAGCTACAGACATATCATTACCATGCAAACAAATTTCCACAAGTTATGTCAATGATAAGTCACACACATCATTGTTATCAGGTGGAAGCATAAACAATAGCAACAGTTTACTCACGAAGTTAAACTTATGAATCAATTCACAAACTTACTTGCTTCATAGATGATCATGCAACATAATGATTTACTTAAACCTTTTAAACTGTGAGGTTACTCACCTGCATATGCCTAGAACAGAGAACTTCTGATTTTTGACAACAGCTTTAGGACCTTAAAATTTAAGTTGCTGGAAAAGTGATTTTCTTTGATTTAAAATCTTGCATGCTTGCTTCTTAAATTTGAAAACTGAGTGTTTGTAGCTTTCTTAACAAACTGAAACGCTAAGATGTTGAAAATGAATTGTAGGCTTATTTATAAGTGTTTTGAGGATCTACAGGTTTTGATTAACAGATTTTTGGATCTGAAAAAAAAATGAATTCAGGCTTTGAGAAGTAAAGTCTGGTTTTCCTGGAAATGAATACACCCCTTTTTTTTCTTTTACACATTCATTATACAAATTCCTCCAAATTAAAGAGGTATGTGCCACTTGTCCTTTCATGTAATCTTTAGCTTAAAAATGTTCAAATGCCTATTTTAAATGTTTACACTTGTAAATGTTGTATAAATTTATATATATTTTTACATATTATATTTATTTCATTATTATTATTATTATATATATTTATACCCTTATACATATATAACTTGTATATTTATTTAAATAAATTATTAATCTTTGTTAAATCCTTTTTAAACTTAAGCTATGAACTTAATTTTATCATTGGAGTTTTAGGTTTTTTTTCATATATATATATATATATATATATATATATCATAAATTTATACTTATACTTCTCCTTAATTTGCCCTTATATAACCTTTAAGAACAAAATTTTGATACTGATTTATACATTAATAAATTATCACATTCTCAAGATGTTATTTTGAATTTTTAAATCCAAGTTTCACTTATAAACCATAAATATATGTATGAAAATAGAATAGCTATCATATGATAAGTTTTTGCATACATCTGTTAATAAAAAAATGAATTCTGCTAAAATGAATGATTATAAAAGAAAATCATTAAACAAATATCATCAAATTTCAATATAATTATATTAGGAGACTATTAATGAATATTTATCCCGATATTTAAATTCATCATTTATTATAGTTCTAATTCATCTATATACATATCCTATAAATTTATTATCAGATTTATTTGTTCAATTAATAAATCGGTGTTTTAATTAATCAAATTCTGTTAATTACAAATTAACAGCTGTCCAAAAATTCGGGTTATCACATGTATTATATGTTGTTCCATCTTCGTAGTATGCTCTATCATCGAAGGGTAGGCTTCCATTGTGTAATACTATTGACATCGCATTCCAATCCATACTAAATCAAATCATTTGTAGTAAAATAAAATATTTTTCGAGGCCTATTAATTCACACTTGTTGTAAAATGTTACCGTGGCCATATAATTTTACTATGGAAATTATCACGCTCCAAAGTTCACTTATGAGTATTCATTTTATTTACGTAAAATATTTATTTCCACATTTTAATGCATTGTAACTGTATCTTCTTTGAAAAGGAAATGCTACCACTATAATTTTCTATAAGCTACCTAAAAAGTGAAATTACGCTGTGTTTGGAATTAGAAGGAACTATCTTTTATATCTTTAATGAAATAGCAGTGCAAAATACGAAAAAACATCCATACTTTGCACATCTTATTTCTTTGGACATTTTCCTCATTATTTTGGACAACTCTGTTTTTCATGTGTCAGATTAGAAACTGGTACAACATTAGTGATGCTAATTTTGACAAATTCATCTTTGATTTGAATATACATGATGACCTGAATAAGCATGAATCAATCAATGTCAACGTAATGGTGTTATAAAAAACCAATTCATTACTTGAGACTTGGTGCATGGTGAAATCATCAAAGGATGGATTGTTGATAGCATTAGGACCTTGAGGAGAAATATGCGTAAGTCTGTATGTTTTGTTAGATAAGTATGCCTGAGATCCCTTAAGGCCATTTAGAGTTGTCATATTCAAGAGTCCATATGAGCTTTTAAGAACGATATTCCAAAAAAAGGCCAATGTTACATCATACATTCAATAGAGGTATAGAAGAGATGTAAAAAATTTGTGTAGTAGTCCATTAGGCTCGATATGGACTATATAATTCATTCTTATGTTCAAAGTCCAATGTCCACATAATTATGGATATATGTGCTTGTCATAGTTCAAAGCTTTTCTAATTAGTCCATGTCAAGTTTTGATCTTGATGAGTTTGTATATATGAATATCCAAATCATTAATGTTCAAAAATGCACAGTCAAAGTTACTAGGCATGTCCAACTATTGTTCTTATAAATCATGAATGACTATAGTCAAGTAGTATCTGTCCCCAATTTAATTTAGGATTTACAAGAATTTGATTTTAAGGATTGAGAGGAGAAAGAAAAAATTCCCCCCATTAACGCACTCATAGGTCCATATTTATAGGGGTTGTGCAACTTCACTCCACCTATCATGTCTTTGGTAGGCTCGACTTCGGCATGCTTGGTTTTGACAGTGTCAACCTGGCATTAGCTTCATTGCTGAATGGCATAATGAAGAGGAAGCTCGGTGAAGGTATCATATGGTTATGAACCTTTATCATTACTTAGAATACTAGCTTTGATAGATCTCAAGAATGTTGGTAGCCTACGGCCTTGATCATCTTGTATATTGAGATGTTCTTGATTGAAGGTCGATGTCATAAGTTGAAGGCGACATTAAACATGTATGAGAAGTGGCGGTGTCGTGAGTGAAAAACTTTATATAGTTTAGTAATGAAATTGATGACTCTCGATATCAATGGTCTCCACTGTGATGATTGGTGCTTCTTATTAGCTAGTGGTAATGTTGAATTGAAGCAAATTTGATCATTATCGCTCCGTTATGGATGTCGATGACATTCATCACTGATGTCGCAAAAGTAGATGGTGCTAGTATTTGGCATGGTCTATTAGCAACACTGATTGATTGGCATCTTCACTATAATCAGTATCTTTAAATGGCGATGAAGTGCGACACAAAAAAGTGTAGTGTTTGCAACAGATGGTATAGTATTAGTGCTTCATCGCATGACAAATGGTATATAATGAAGAAGTGTGACGTCATTAGGAGGTGAAACCAAAGAGGTGCGACATATATGAAAGGCTGTATAGATGGTATTGAAGATGAGTGGCATTGCTTAGTGGCAATGTTAGTCCTTTTTCCTTATTGATGGAATTCGATGCTGATGCACCGTGACATGATGATGCACTATGTGGGTGAAGGGTGACAACGAAGAGACATGCCATCGACTGTAGTCATTACTAATCTTATGCGGCTTTACTGATCTTCAACGTAAGGCTTAGTAGCACCAATTCCTTTGTAACAATATCACTTATGACTTTACTATTGAAATTATATGGATAACATTTTCCCCCTTCTTATATAAAAACATTTTACTCTTAGGGTAAAACCAAGAATTCCTTTGCTTTCTTGATTCTTTGTGAGATTCATTTTTCGATCCCGTTTTCCTATAAAACATAGTATAAATGGTAACTTTCGTTATTAAATTTAGAATCAATTCAATTTTAAGCAATTCTCTTTTCGATTTAATGGAGTTATGAATAGGTATATCTCGTCTACATTATCTATACGAGTTAAAATTATAATTTTGCTCTAAGAGATTAATAAATAACAATAAATTTTCAAATGGGAGCCCATAAGATTATCTGAACAACATAAGAGGAAGTATTAGAAATTTTCTCAGACGATATCATAAAAAAAGATCAAAAACCCATCCAGTAGTAATAATATTCTAAATAGGAAATCAGAAAGTTATCTGAAAAGATATCCATCTGAATAATAGTAGAAGTTTAGAAGTCCATATCTGGAAATAATAATAGGAGGCCAGAAATCCACATTTGTTAGTAATAGAATAGGACCAGAAGTCCATCTGCCAATGAGAATTTCAGGCTATAATTCCTTATTTGGTAATAATAGAAAACTGGAAGTCTATTTATGGGGATAATAATTGATGTCTAGAAATCCATATCTTGAAATAATAATAGAAGACTAGAAATCCAAATCTGGGAATAATAGAAGACGAGAAATCCAAATCTGGCAATAATAATAGGAGACCAAAAATTCTTATCTAGTAGCTGAAAATTGCATCTGTCAGGGAGCATAAATGGCTCATACTCTATGGACCTTTCTCTAGAGGATTTTTTCGATTTGGTGCACTATTTAGTTTGGATTTTGATAGATCTTCCTCTAGAAGACTGGTTGACATGGAGCACTACTTGGCTCTGACTTGATAAATCATCCTTTTTGAAGATTGATTCGGTGCCTTAGTGAGGCCTTTGATGATGGAACTAAAGGGTTACTTAGAGTTACATCTATGAGGCACTTTAGAGAGGCCTTTCATGATGGCACTTAAGGCATTCATGGTGCTTTAGTGAAGCCTTTAGTGTCGGCCGTAAGGGCCCACTTTGAAATCCCTCTATGAGGAACTTCAGCGAGCCCTTTGATGATGGCACTAAAGGCTTAGATAAGACCCTTAATGGCTAGGGACATCTTGCGGTCATGAGCCTTTGATGGCAAGGGCCTTTGATGGCCAGGGACCTCTTGCGATCAACCTATTGTGGTCATGAGCCTTTGATGGCTAGGACCATTGATTGCCGAGGACCCCTTGTGGCCATAAGCCTTTGATGACTATGGCCTTTGATGGCCATGGAACTCTTGCGGTCATGAGCATTTGAATGCTAGATCCTTTTACATTAGGAGAATATTACCTCTTTTCACGATTGAATCAATAAATTCTTTTTATTCATCCATCGTTGGAAAATATGGCCACAAATGTTCATCATTCCATGTTCTCCCTATGACATTACCATTTGATCAATGGAGTTCATAGGTCCCAGGCGGGATTACTTTATTATGATTAGGGGTCCTTTCTAATTTTGTCCTAGCAGCCCACATGCCGAATTCTTAGTATTTGTCATGACTCTTCAGAGCACTAGATCTCCTTTTTAAAACGACTTTCCTCTGACTCTAGAGTTATAATATTTGGATATTCTTCGTTGATACTCAGCCATTCATATGGCTGCTTCATCTCTTAACTCATTGATTAAATCTTGGGATTCTCTCTTTGACTCTTGATTTGGATCGAGTGCATACACAATCCTTCGTTGAGAAGGTACTTCAACCTCAATTGGGAGCATGGCTTCGTAATGATATGTTGGGAAGGATGAGGTATACCATGTCACAATGTTAGTAGAAATTCTGTGTGCTCATAGAATGAGAGGTAGTACCTCAACCCAATTCCCTTTTGCTTTATCTAACCACTTCTTTAGAACGATCCATATAAATTTATTGGCCGCTCAAATAACTCTATTTTCTTGGAGATGAGCTACACCTGAAAAGCATTTGATGATTCCTGAAACGACCCGACTTTCTTACCACAGAAAATCACATCATTTTTAACAAAGAAAGGGATAGAAAAGAGAAAAGATAGAGAAGAAGAAAGGAACAACATCAGAATCTAAAACAATGGAACGAATAAATTATATTAATCACATAATACATTACGTAGTATCATATACATCATAGATACACAGCTTAAACATCACATACTAGACAGTTATAAACACATATCTAGTTATACAACTCAATACAACTCAAAGACAAACAAGTCAGAGAACACACAGCGGAATACTATATAGCTATACGCAAAAGCCTCCTACTCCATTGCATCTCCAGAATTCGTCAAGCCAACTTGAATTCCCCTGGCTACTCGTAAAAATTTGAGTACCTAAGAGTTTAAGAAAAATAGAATAAACTCCAAGTCAGACATGGGTCTGGTGTGAGTAAATGGTTAAAGTTTCTTAACTTTAAAAATCTTTTGAAAGAAAAGGTATCACGTAAGACTTCCCACACATAAACATGAAAAAGTTTTTAACTCACGCTAACCAAAACATTTGATAGGAAATTCAGTGATATTATAACAGGTCTAGGGTTTCAAATAAATATGAAATAGCCGAAATTGTTACATTTATTAAATTCCAGCTACTAGCCACAAAAGTGGGTAATATAATCAAATCGATGGCACTTATTGGATTTTGGATTCCATACAATAGCAAGGCTACTGGGGTACCGCCCATCACAGTACGTGGCCTAGATTAACGTACCGAGGAATACGCCCGCTCCCCTGCAACACAAAGCCGGAACCATTCCTTAATGAACAGTTCTGAATAAGACAACTCCGGCGGATGTAGCTATTCAACCGCCCACACAACCGAAATAAAAGGGACCTCTAGACAGGAGTAAATCTTACTCTCAAGTGGGGGCTACGGACGAAGCCTTGCTGCACTCCCCTATTTTAGCCATTCCCGGTTGATGAGGCTTGAGGCTACGATTACCTTTAGTGAATACATCACTTAGAATGCTCATCTTCCACCTGACGATGTTCTGAAAGCATTCAATTTATACAAGTTCGTTCCGGATTCGAACGAAACCGAAGTCATTATTTCGTTACACTCATTTTGGAATCACCCTCAGAGTTAATGACAATAACCCTTGCACTTTGAATTTTCATCTTCAATTGAGATTCACGACCTATCGTTAATTTGGATCGATGTGGTTTTCGGATATCCAAATATGGAAACCCGATCCCGGTCTCATCGAAATCCAAAACGTATCTTTTAGGTCCAAGTTTTTTGAAGTTAAACAAATCAATTGAACTATCTATATACATACAAAATAGATAATTCACAAGTCACAATTGATAATCACATTATCAAATAAACAAATGATTCATAACAAAATAGGTAATCCACATCATCACAATAGATAATCTATATTACCATCACAATGCAACCAAGCATTCATACCACACAACGTTACTTATCTCATTTCTGAGATTACTTTAATTCAAGATAATCAATGTCATCCATTCATACATAAGCAATGATTTACTTAATCACAACATAATTAATTTAAAATGAATTAAATTAACTATCTCAATCTCTAATTAATTTAAAGTGAATTAAATTAATTACTTCATCTCTTAATTAATTTAAAGTTAATTAAATTAATTACCTTCATCGTAATAAATCTTGCTTACTTACCCATTAATTAAACCAATTAATTAATCATCACCCTAATTAATCAACCTTCATAAATTAACTCTTAATCAAGTAATTAATTCTTAATTATTCTCATTAATCATATTAATTAATGAACCTTAACTAATTACTTTCGTTAATTAATTAACTATAATTAATTACATTATTGCTTTATTAATTACATTAATTAATCATGCTTAAATTAATTGCTTCCAATTAATCAACTTTAATAAATATAAACAGTAATCAATTATTCTTAATTACTTCTCAACTATTTTTAATTACCTTTAAATTATTTGATTTATTATACCAAGTAATAAACCCTTAATTACTTTACCAAGTAATTTATCCATTTAAAATTACTTCCAAATAAGTAATTTCATTTATCTCAATTACCTTTGTAATTTATCAATTACTTATCTTAAGTAATTAGCCGTATCAAAAATTATTAAGTAACATACCTAATCATTTATCAAGTGACTATCCTTAGTTAATTAACAAATTAATTAACTTACTTGATCACACTCATCTCATAAATCAAAATCGAGTAATTCATTCCTTAATTACTCTTTAACCAAATTAATCTTCAATTAACAGATTAATTATCATCAACTATTAATTAATAAACCTTAATTATTAATCAATCCTTTAATACAAAGTAACTAATCACTAATTACTTTTATAATTAATTAATTAACCTTAATTAACTAATTAATCATCTCTTAATCATTAATTAATAAAACTTAATTATTAATTAAAACCTTAATTACAAATTAATAAATCCATAATTATAATTAATCAATCCTTAATTACAATTAATTAACCTTTAATAATAGTTAATTAATTCTTAATTAACTTGCCTTATAGATTAATAATTCTTTTAATTATTAATTAAGAAAAACCCAATTAAAACTTAATTACAAGTTTAATCACTTGATTAATTAATAATTAAAATTTAATTTATCATTAGTTATAAATTAAATGTTCATAATTATTAGTTATTAATTATCCTTAATTACTTTACTTAATTAATCCTTTAAAATAATTAATTAAATTAATTAACCAAACTTAAATTTTTTATTCAACTTAATTAATTACAAATAATTGACATTTAATTATTATTCAAGATAAAACATTATCTCTAAATATCTTTGAAATAACTTTACTTAACTTAATTAATTAATTAGTTTAAAATATAAAGTAATCATTAATTACTTTCTTTTAATTATTAATTAACTAATTTAAAAAAAATCCTTATAATCACCTTTTATATATTTCAAATAAGTTTTGAAAATAACATTAAAGTTTTTAACTTAAAATATTTTAAATCCATTCATACAAATCCAATTATAAAAACAAATCAATTTAAAGACAAGAATTTTAATTTAACTTAAATTATTTAAAGTTTAAACTCACTTATTTTAAATTAAAAATCTTGTTAAACATTTAAATTTGGATCCAACCCACGTATACCTGAACCCAAGAAACAAGTATACTATCTTATTTTTTAAAACAAATCTGACTTTAAATTTTAGAAACCGTTTTAATCAAAAAAAATTAAAACTGTTAAACTTAACAGTTTAACCCTGTACACACAAGACCCCAGAAATAACGCGAGTCACAACTAAGAATACGCGAGCATTTCCTCGAGCCATCTTCCTTATATCCCAAGTCCTACTCGAGAAAAACATGCGAACCCAAAACAAAACCCACAGATACATTCAACCCTCTCGTGCACCTGCACCAGTGCCAGAACCACCTCTGGTCATCGTCGAACCCACCAACACATCACTCGTCCATTCTACAAGCATCCACGATCAACCAAACATCAACACCTACCCCGATTCAAAATCGAGTACCCATGGTCGGACAGAACCCCAAATACCATCATCAGCAAATCCCAAAATCCTACGCCTCCCATCGATGATAAACGCCACAACTCCGGCCATGGATCGCCGACCCACCACGCATCATTCACCCAAAATTTCTTCATGCTCGATGCACAGTGGAAGATACAGTAGACCAATTCCTAAGTTCGAATAGAACTAGGTTTAAAATCAATCTCAAGCGAATTCAAATTTCACAGTGGATTACAAATCCTTCATCCATTTTTACCCTACTGTCCAATCCAACCCCTAACTTCATGATGAATCCCGAGCAACCCAGATTCATAAATCAACTAAATTTGGCAGAAACCCAATTTCCACAAAAACCCCAATTACACACTCAATATGATTTTAAAAATTGTGATTCCTGTCTTAAAAATCCTAACATTCTAAGACGATCTAAGATATATGCTTAAATCAATATAAAATTACATTTGATTTTTTGCAAGTTAGCAGATAACTACTGTTTTTCCCCAGATACAAGCATATCTTTAGTTCATAAATACTTGTTTATATATTCGTTACCTAATTTATACTAATACTTAGCTAATTTACTTTTAATCCAAGTGTTAAAAATGAATAAATAAACAGATATGAAATTTTATACATTTGTAAACCTTTAAAACTACAAACAGGGAAGTAATAGGCATGCATAGGTTTAAAGCATAATAAAATCTATTGCATATTTATTTTCACAGAGGCAACTCATATAAACATTATCACTAACTTATTTGCAATATATAAGTACTACTTTAATTTTTTAAAAATGTTTACACACCTTCATAAAAGAAATGCAGTGCAGAGGTTTTGAAATTGAACTGGAAGTTTGATAAAACATTAAACTTGAAGCTTTTAAAAAAACAGAAATGCCCTCAACCTTTTAAATTGCTTCAGATGCCCTTGACCCAGATTCACTTGCATGCATATGGAAACTGGAAATGTTTTGAATTGGCTGGAGTTCTTGCATGCATTTGAAGATGAGGCAGACTCGATAATGCAGACTGGATTAATAACTTGCATCAAACCTTTGAAAACATATGCAGATTCTGTTTTGAGGATTGTTTCTGGAATTTGACTTGAGTTTGAGGAGTGTTTGCATTTGAAAAAGGGTTACAGGTTTTGGTATAAGGAAGCTACAGGATTTTGATCTCAGATTTCAAAATATTTGCAAACTAATGTTGAGGAAGTTTCAGGTTTTTTTGAGCATTTGTTTAAGGAGGATTTGAAGATTTTCTGGTTTTAGAATGAGTAAAAGTGGTATTGATAGTTCTAGTTTCTTTTTTTAGGAATGAACAAAATTTAAAGAAAAAGAAGATGGAGAGAAAGGGTGATTATATAGGTAAATTTCAGATTTATTAAATTAAAAAGAAAATAAAAAAAAACATGGACACTTGTCTTAAATTTTCATAAATGTGGTAACACTTGTTATTTAAATGATTCCTAACTTAACACCTGTCAAATTGAGTTTATTTTAAATCTAAGAGAAATTTAAAAGCTTTTAAAATAAATTTTATAATTAACTAATATGTTTTCTAAATTTTAAAAACACTTTTCTAATTAAATTCCTAATTAACAAATATATTTATACATTTATAAATGTTTTCTAAATTTATATAAAATACAATCTTTAAAAAGAATGAAACCAAATATAATTTAAATAAAATTATATAAAATATTGCAAACTCATTTTAAAAATGCTATTTCAAAATCCTTGCATTTTTCTTATTAAATAAATACAAACCCAAATTTCTAAGATAAATTTCTATAAAAAGAAAAATACAAAACAAATCTTATTTTTATTTAAAAACATTATCTATATATTTTATTTAAAAACATTATCTGTATATTTTTAAATTTAAACTCTATTATTATTTTATTTTAAGATGTATGTATATTCCTTTGAATTCAAATTTATATTTAATTCATAGTCAAATTTAAAAATCCAAATCTAAAATCAATTTAAATAGACATAAATATCTATTTTTAAATAAACTCATTATTATTTATAAGTAATTTACCCTATTTTAAAATCAATTTTAAATACACAGATATAAATATATTTATAACTCACTTATTAATTTTGAAAACAATAAGTCAATTTAGAATTTATTTATACAAACAAAATATTTATTATTATTTTAAAACCAATTCATAACCAAAATTAAGATATTATATTATTATTACTTGGTTAATTATTTTTGAAATAACAATTTTATTAGTCCAAATAATTTAAATTAAGAGATTATCACTTTTTAAATTCCTGGAAATTCCGGGATATTACATTCCTCCCCCCTTAAAAGAATTTCGTCCTCGAAATTTAAAACAAAGATAATCGACAGTTTTATTTTATTTTTCAACCAATTCAAACATTCGTAACAACCATATACTATAAATCAAACAAACAATTTCATCCAAACAACCAATTCAATCAAATATATAACACTAGCTATCTAGATACAAATCCGGATAAACTTCCTAAAATTATCTCGAGTTTCCCAGGTACAATCACAGGGATACTCGTTCTACTAAACCCAAACCAGCTATACTGCTAAGCTACTGAGTTCCTATTCAGCTAAATCTATAATCTTCCCAAGATACCAGATCACAGACAAGACGGATCAATAACTAAATCCTTCACAGAACTACTGGTCCCAAAACCAGTGATGAACCAAAACACGTACTCCCTCAGAGACATGTGAAATATATTGAATTCCAGTCTTCCAAAGTGGCAATTTAACTCTTCAAACCAAAGCACTGATCTTTACAAAAACTCAGATGAATCCAATATACCTTGGAGATCACCTCATAATCTCACCAAATCTTATTGCTTCATTTACCAGAGAAAATCTCAACAACATCGAAGTCTCCAGCTTCGAATTCCAAATTCTTCCGTTACTTAGCTTCAAAAACTTTCTAGATGATCCGGGTTGCCTACAGATCCTTCCTGATCAGCTCAACCTTCGCTGATGCTTCTACAACAAGCTGGATCAACTCACAAACTGATCCTCACAAGATCAATCTAAAATAAAAACTGAACTTTACTATCAACAGTAGAAAAAACCTTCTCCTATCCCGAAAAAACAGAACAGAATCACTCGCCAACTTGCCTCGGATTCTGAAAAATTTCAGTAGAAACTCTCTAATCCAAAATACTGCAACTTCCAGTTGCTTCTACTCAAGAACAACAGCCACCTTGCTTTCGCTGCACAACTCTGATCTGGAGCAGATGAAAATGTCGTAGAATGACCACAGGCACAGACTAATCATCGCATCTCGGAAATAAAGTTCAACAGAAATTCCAAGAAATGTAGAGCTGCTTCACCAAACAATCAACCTAGGAGACAACCTTCTACCCAGTTGAATCACTGGTATCACTTCTAACATCAAGTCGATTCAGAACTCAATCTCCCATGCGGGAAATTCTCTAACTTTCCTGAAGATATATCCGGAAAATCTTTGATAATTCCATAACTTCTACATCTTCTAGAAATGCTACAAACCCAAGCAAAAGATTATCTAAGATAATCCCCCAACTATCGCAAGTCACTTTTTCGATCAACCCAATCCAATATCCAAGATACTGTTCTCTCTCCACTAATTAGAACAGTTTATCCTTGACCAACTAATCCATCGAAGAAACAGATCCCCACTGCTGCTTCTGAATTCCACCTCCAGGAAATGCTAAGCCAAAAAGATCTTCCTGTTGAAACGCAGAACATTCCCGAGCTGCACCGCTAACACAGATGCCAAAGACTTCTTATCCAAAGCTCTTTGAGAAACTCGGACCTCCAACTAAACGCATACATCCTGCTGAACTCGGCTACAAATCCGAAGCAAACACACTTCCTTAAACTTGCTCCGAAAGAAAACATCTTCGGAGACATCCATAGTCACTGCATCTCATCACGTAGTTACTACTTCCTGGGGTTGCCAAGATATCGTCACTTACTTCTGCCTAACCGACAGATCCAAATTCTCAAAAATCCGCTCATACGAGCGCGATCAAACTCACACTTCAAAGATGAACTCCGAACCTTAACAGGTTTCCTTCAAAGATCAATGAAATCCTTACACCAAACTGCAAAGATTACTCGAGACGGTATTAGGTCTACAGTCTCGACAAATACACTTCCAATCTCAGACATTCAAACTCCAACCAATGGTAGTCGTGTTACACACACCACTACCTTATCTACCTTTATAACTTATATTGGAAAACCTGAACAGGTAACCCAATGGATAGGTAGAAATATATATATATATATATATAGTTATATATAAAAATTACAAGTACGCTCTCTCAAGAAAGACACCACTACAGAGCCTAGGTATTCGCTCAACCTAATGCTCTGATACCAACTGAAACGACCCGACTTTCTTACCACAGAAAATCGCATCATTTTTAAGAAAGAGAGGGATGGAAAAGAGAAAAGACAGAGAAGAAGAAAGGAACAACATCAGAATCTAAAACAGCAGGACGAATAAATTATATTAATCACATAATACATTACATAGTATCATATACATCAGAGATACACAGCTTAAACAACACATACTAGACAGTTGTAAACACCTGTCTAGTTATACAACTTAATACAACTCAAAGACAAACAACTCGGAGAACACACAACGGAATACTATATAGCTATACGCAGAAGCCTCCTGCTCCATTGCTCCTTCAGAATTCGTCAAGCCAACCTGAATTCCCCTGGCTACTCGTAAAAATTTGAGTACCCAAGAGTTTAAGAAAAACAGAATAAACTCTGGGTCAGACATGGGTCTGGTGTGAGTAAACGGTTAAAGTTGATTAACTTTAAAAATTATTTGAAAGAAAAGGTATCACGTAAGACTTCCCACACATAAACATGGAAAAGTTTTTACCATACGCTAATCAAAACATTTGATAGGAAATTCAGTGATATTATAATAGGTCTAGGGTTTTCAAATAAATATGAAATAGCCGAAATTGTTACATTTATTAAATTCCAGCTACTAGCCACAAAAGTGGGTAACACAATCAAATCCGATGGCACTTATTGGATTTTGGATTCCATACAATGGCGGGATAACAGGGTACCGCCTGTCATATTACGTAGCCTAGATCAACGTACCAAGGAGTACGCCCGCTCCCCTGCAACACAAAGCTGGAACCATTCCTTACTGAACAGTTCCGAATAAGACAACCCCGACGGATGTAGCTATTCAACTGCCCACACAGCCGAAATAAAAGGACCTCTAGACAGGGGTAAATATTACTCTCAAGTGGGGGCTACCCACGAATCCTTGTTGCACCTCCTATGTTTTAGCCATTCCCGATTGATGAGGCTAGAGGCTACGATTACCTTTAGTGAACACATCACTTAGAATGCTCATCGTCCACCGGACGATGTTCTGAAAGCATTCAATCCATACAAGTTCGTTTCGGGTTCGAACGAAACCGAAGGCATTATCTCGTTACACTCATTTTGGAATCACCCGCAGAGTTAACGACAATAACCCTTGCACTCTAAATCTTCATCTTCACTTGAGATTCACGACCCATCATTAATTTGGATCGATGTGGTTTTCGGATATCCAAATATGGAAACCCGATCCCGGTCTCATCGAAATCCAAAACATATCTTTTAGGTCCAAGTTGTTTAAAGTTAAAAAATTCAATTGAACTATCTATATATACACAGAATAGATAATTCACAAGTCACAATTGATAATCGCATTATCAAATAAACAGATGATTCATAACAAAATAGGTAATCCGCATCATCATAATGGATAATCTATATTACCATCACAGTGCAACCAAGCATTCATACCACACAACAGTACTTATATCATTTCTGAGATTACATCCATTTAAGATAATCAATGTCATCCATTTATACATAAGCAATGATTTACTTAATCAAAACATAATTAATTTAAAATGAATTAAATTAACTATCTATATCTCTAATTAATTTAAAGTGAATTAAATTAATTACTTCATCTCTTAATTAATTTAAAGTTAATTAAATTAATTACCTTCATCATAATAAATCTTGCTCACTTATCTATTAATTAAACCAATTAATTAATCATCTCCCTAACTAATCAACCTTGATTAATTAACTTTTAATCAAGTAATTAATCCTTAATTATTCTCATTAATCATATTAATTAATGAACCTTAATTAATTACTTCCATTAACTAATTAACTATAATTAATTACATTATTGCTTCATTAATTACATTAATTAATCATGCTTAAATTAATTGCTTCCAATTAATCAACTTTAATAAATATAAACAGTAATCAATTATTCTTAATTACTTCTCAATTATTTTTAATTACCTTTAAATTCTTTGATTTATTATACCAAGTAATAAACCCTTAATTACTTTACCAAGTAATTTATCCATTTAAGATTACTTCCAAACAAGTAATTTCATTTATCTCAATTACCTTTGTAATTTATCAATTACTTATCTTAAGTAATTAGCCGTATCAAAAATTATTAAGTAACATACTTAATCATTTATCAAGTGACTATCCTTAATTAATTAACAAATTAATTAACTTACTTGATCACACTCATCTCATAAATCAAAATCGAGTGATTCATTCCTTAATTACTCTTTAACCAAATTAATCTTCAATTAACAAATTAATTATCATCAACTATTAATTAATAAACCTTAATTATTAATCAATCCTTTAATACAAAGTAATTAATCACTAGTTACTTTTATAATTAATTAATTAACCTTAATTAACTAATTAATCATCTCTTAATCATTAATTAATAAAAATTAATTATTAATTAAAACCTTAATTACAAATTAATAAATCCATAATTATAATTAATCAATCCTTAATTACAATTAATTAACCTTTAATAATAGTTAATTAGTTATTAATTAACTTGCCTTATAGATTAATAATTCTTTTAATTATTAATTGAGAAAAAACCAATTAAAACTTAATTACAAGTTTAATCACTTAATTAATTAATAATTAAAATTTAATCAATCATTAGTCATTAATTAAATCATCATAATTATTAGTTAATAATTATCCTTAATTAATTTACTTATTTAATCCTTTAAAATAATTAACTAAATTAATTAACAAAATTAAAATTCTTATTCAACTTAATTAATTACAAATCATTAACACTTAATTATTATTCAAGATAAAACATTATCTTTAAATAACTTTGAAATAACTTTACTTAACTTAATTCATTAATTAGTTTAAATTATAAAGTAATCATTAATTACTTTCTTTTAATTATTAATTAACTAATTTAAAAAAGCATTTCCTTATAATCTCCTTTTATATATTTCAAATAAGTTTTGAAAATAACATTAAAGTTTTTAAGTTAAAATATCATAAATCCGTTCATACAAATCCAATTATAAAAACAAATCAATTTAAAGAAAAGAATTTTAATTTAACTTAAATTATTTAAAGTTTAAACTTACTTATTTTAAATTAAAAATCTTGTTAAACATTTAAATTCGGATCCAACCCATGTATACCTGAACCCCATAAACAAGTATACTATTTTTTTTTAAACAAATCTGACTTTAAAGTTCTAAAAACTGTTTTAATCAAAAAAAATTAAAACTGTTAAACTTAACAGTTTAACCTCGTACACACAAGAACCCAGAAATAACGCGAGTCACAACTAAGAATACGTGAGCCCGAGCCATCTTCCTTATATCCCGAGTTCTACTCGAGAAAAACATGCGAACCCAAAACAAAACACACAGATACACTCAACCCTCTCGTGCACCTGCACCAGTGCCGGAACCACCTCCGGTCATTGTCGAACCCACCGACACATCACTCTTCCATCCTATAAGCATCCACGATCAACCAAACATCAACACCTAACCCGATTCAAAATCGACCATGGTCGAACAGAACCCCAAATACCATCATCAGCAAATTCCAAAATCCTACGCCTCCGATCGATGATAAACGCCACAACTCCGGCCATGGATCGCCGACCCACCACGTATCATTCACCCAAAATTTCTTCATGCTCGATGCACAGAGGAAGATAGAGTAGACCAATTCCTAAGTTTGAACAGAACTAGGTTTAAAATCAGCAAATTCAAATTCCACAATGGATTACAAATTCTTCAACCATTTTTACCCTACTCTCCAATCCAACCCCTAGCTTCATGATGAATCCCGAGCAACCCAGATTCATAAATCAACTGAATTTGGCAGAAACCCAATTTCCAGATAACCCCAGTTACACATTCAATATTATTTTAATAATTGTGATTCCTGTCTTAAAAATCCTAACATTCTAAGATGATCTGAGATATATGCTTGAATCAATATAAATATACATTTGATTTTTGCAAGTTAACATATAACTACTGTTTTTTCCTAGATACAAGCATATATTTAGTTCATAAATACTTGTTTATATATTCAGTGCCTAGTTTATACTAATACTTAGCTAATTTACTTTTAATCCAAGTGTTAAAAACGAATAAATAAACAGATATGAAATTTTATACATTTGTAAACCTTTAAAACTGCAAACAGGGAAGTAATAGGCATGCACAGGTTTAAAGCATAATAAAATCTATTGCATATTTATTTTTGCAGAGGCAACTCATATAAACATTATCGCTAACTTATTTCCAATGGACAAGTACTACTTTAATTTTTGAAAAATGTTTACTCGCCTTCATAAAAGAAATGCAATGTAGAGGTTTTGAAATTGAACTGGAAGTTTGCTAAAACATTGAACTTGAAGCTTTTAAAAAAACAGAAATGCCCTCAACCTTTTAAATTGCTTCAGATGGCCTTGACCCAGATTCACTTGCATGCATATGGAAACTGGAAATGTTTTGAATTGGCTGGAGTTCTTGCATGCATTTGAAGATGAGGCAGACATGGATAATGCAGACTAGATTAATAACTTGCATAAAACCTTTGAGAACATATGTAGATTTTGTTTTAAGGATTGTTTCAGCCATTTGACTTGAGTTTGAGGAGTGTTTGCATTTGAAAAAGGGTTACAAGTTTTGGTATAAGGAAGCTACAGGATTTTGGTCTCAGATTTCAAAATATTTGCAGCTTAATGTTGAGGAAGTTTCAAGTTTTATTTTGAGCATTTGTTTGAGGAGGATTTGAAGATTTTATGGTTTTAGAATGAGTAAAAGTTGTATTGATAGTTCTAGTTTCTTCTTTTAGGAATGAACAAAATTTTTAAAAAAAAAAGATGGAAAGAAAGGGTGATTATATAGGTAAATTTATGATTTATTAAATTAAAAAAAAAACAAAAAAAAACAAGGACACTTGTCTTAAATTTTCATAAATGTTGTAACACTTGTTATTTAAATGATTCCTAACTTAACACTTGTCAAATTTAGTTTATTTTAATTCTAAGAGAAATTTAAAAGCTTTTAAAATAAATTTTCTAATTAACTAATATATTTTCTAAATTTTAAAAATACTTTTCTAATTAAATTCCTAATTAACAAATATATTTATACATTTATAAATGTTTTCTAAATTTATATAAAATACAATCTTTAAAAAGAATGAAACCAAATATAATTTAAATAAAATTATATAAAATATTGCAAACTCATTTTAAAAATGCTATTTCAAAAGCCTTGCATTTATTCTTATTAAATAAATACAAGTCCAAATTTCTAAGATAAATTTCTATAAAAAAATAATACAAAACAAATCTTATTTTTATTTAAAAACATTATCTATATATTTTTAAATTCAAACTATATTATCATTTTATTTTAAGATGTATGTATATTCCTTTGAATTCAAATTTATATTTAATTCAAAGTCAAATTTAAAAATCCAAATCTAAAATCAACTTAAATAAACATAAATATCTATTTTTAAATAAACTCATTATTATTTATAACTAATTTATCCTATTTTAAAATAAATTTTAAATACACAGATATAAATATATTTATAACTCACTTATTAATTTTGAAAACAATAAGTCAATTTAGAATTTGTTTATACAAACAAAATAATTATTCTTATTTTAAAACCAATTCATAACCAAAATTAAGACATTATATTATTATTACTTGGTTATTTATTTTTGAAAATAACAATTTTATTAGTTCAAATAATTTAAATTAAGAGATTATCACTTTTTAAATTCCTGGAAATTCCGAGATATTACAATTCCATTCTTATTAAAGAATCAGATGAATTCTTCACTTTCAAATTGAATTTCGTATTCGAATGTTATCCATTATGGAATCCGGAATTTGGTAGTGATATTCATGATTATGGACTTGGGAACCTTTCCTGATGTGATATTCGAAAGTGGCTTAGCTTCTACCCACTTCGTGAAATAATCAATGGCTACCATTTAGCCCCTTCCTTGAATATCTATAACACCCAATATTTTTAGTAACATTATGTAACGACCCGAAATTTTCGATCTCGAAAATTCTAGATAGTTAGAAGAAAGAGATAGAAGAAGAAGAACAGAAACAGCAAAAAACAATCTCACATTCGCGGCGGATAAAATATAATATCAATAATATCAGTTTACAAAGGAAACTGTACTTGTCAAATTTACACTTTAATACATCAGAGTTACATCATACACAAACAGTCGGATAGTTAAAATAACTTGTCCCAGATAAATAACAATATATCACAGCTGTATACACTCCATACGTTCCTGCCATCCAGCTCGCCTCCTGAGCTCCAGAACGTCCTTATCTGAAAATCTATAATACTTGGTCTGACCCGAGCATTACATCAAAGTAACACCCGGGTCAGGCTGGAAACCAGCGTGAGTAAACCCATCCAACATGAATTACAAAAGCATACAACTTATATATAACCCGAGTAACTTGTATCAATTACAAATTCACAAATGGTTATAGGCATCACTTATTTCACTCACCAATTTGTAAGTACCAAAACTTAGATTAAATGGTCCAATTTACTTAAATCATTCCATTCCAGCTTATTGATTTCACATATCTATCTATAAAGAATCGAAGTGGTTTCGGGTATTTACTAATACCCGACTCCGGTCTCTTCGAAACTAATGTCACCTTAACCCAAACAACTCAACTTTAAATACATAACAATTCATTATCGAGACATAACCACATTATCACTATCCTTCCAAACATATCGCATCAGAAAACATTTCATATCAAATATATCAACCAATTCAAGGCATTTAACATCATTCAATCATTCACAAGCAAGATTGATTAGTCACACCATTTTTAATTAATTTAAATAAATTAAATTAATTACTTCAATAACCCCTTTTAAATCCAGCTTACTTAATAATTAATTAATTAATTACAAACAAATTAATTAATTATCCTTTAGATATCTTCCAAATTAATCATCCTTGATAATTGTTCTTTAATTACATTAAGTAATTAGCTCTTAATTAATTACACAAATTAATTAACCTTTACTCATCACATTCAATAATCCCTTATTACTCTTATAAAGTAATTAACGATGATTTATTACAATCATCCCTAATTAATTAATTATTCTATAATAACTTACATTGATTAGTTATCCTTTATTTAATCATACTCATGAATTAACCAATCTTCAATTAATTTCCTTAATTAATTCAATCCCTTAATTAATTACACTAAGTAATTAATCCTTAATAATGTTCATCCAGTAATTATCCCATTGGTTAATTATCCTCCATAATTAATGACATTAAGTAATTACTTTCATAATATCACTAATTAGTTTCATTAAGTAATTAACCTTATATAATTTAATCATTCTTTAAATTAATTATCTTAATTAATTAATTGATATTAACAAGTTAATCTTTAAATTGGTCACACGAGTTAATTATTCTTTATTAATTAATTTAAATAAAAAAACTTAATTAATTAATTTTCCCCTAATTACATAAATCGGTTAACCATTCTTAATTTATTTTTTAATTTAATTCATTATTAAATTTCATTATTTAATTCACCCTAAGAAAAACATATATGAATTAATCTATTGTAAATTTACTTTAAACAACAATTCGAAAACATCTTAAAACTTCGGAAAACTTATTTAAAACTTGCCAATACTTTGTTTTAAGACTTAATTTACATTTCCTTTGAAATTTATATAATTAGATAAGCTAATTTAAAGATTCATGGAAAATTTAGTTTTAAATAATTCCTTTGACTAACTTGTTTGATAAAACCATTTGGAAAGTTTACCACAAAGATTTTACTTTTTCTTTAAACTTGGTTATAAACTACATCAATATCCCACAATTTAAAATTCTTAATTATTTAAGCGGTCCGAAGCACAAATCAATGAGGCATAGACCCTTCTTCCTCCTACAAACACACGATTCGGCTCATATTCCTTCACCAGGAACTCAACGCAAATTCGAACTATAACACTCCGATCAACTCGTTGTTCAACTTGACATTCAACTCATCGAACAACGAATAATGTAACAACCCGCATATTTATCGATTATATATTTAAATATTTTATTTAAATATTTCACCGTTCAACGGATTTTGGTCCGAAAACCTACTTTTTGCAAACTGTCGAATTGGGACTCGAGATCACTTCCATCGAGTTCAAAATGACATTTGCGACCTTTTTGAGTATAAGCTTCGATATGTTTGGAGAAAGTTGATTTTTGCCACTTTTTCCCGCTTAGGGCTTTGGTTAGGCTGAGCCAATTAACCACTTAACTCAGTTCCAACACTCTCCTCTTCATTCACTTCTCTTCTATTTTCCTTATACTCAAGCTTTTATGTTAATGGAGGGTGGAAGAGGAAATTAAAACTCCATGCCCTAACTTCCCTTGCAAATCAAATTCCTAGCTCCAAACTCAAGAAGAACCCATTGGTAAGCTTCTCTTCTTCTTCTCCAACTTATTCTCTTACCAATTTCAGAAATTCCTAAACCTAATTTTGGGAATGTTCTTGTTTTTTAGCGTAGATTCAAGCTTCTAGAGTTGGTTTTGAAGAGTGGTTGATTCCCCTTTGCCTTCAAGCTTCATCTTCATAAATTTAGTTCAAAGGTGAGATTTTTATCCCACATCTATGACTATAATTATCTTTGCTTGTTAGATTTGAATTCCTAACACTTCTTCATGAGAATTTGCTCTTGATTTGGATTGGTTTTGTGAATATTCCAATTTTTGGGTTTTTAAGTCAAATTTGTGTGAAAATCCTTTTATGGATGTTTGATCATGCTTTTAGTGATGCACCGAGGAGCATATAAGGCCGGGTTGCCGATTGGCATAAACCCTTAGAGCCAATGTTCGTCCGGTTGCATTTTGGAAGAATTTGCTCTTCATTTGAATAGGCTGAAAAATAGCCCAGGCATGATTCAGTCGATTGAAAACTCTGTTCAGTCGACTGAACCTGGAACCCGAAAGTTTCCAGGCATGATTCAGTCGACTGAATCCTCTGTTCAGTCGACTGAACCTGGAAACATAAAGTTTTCTGAACCTGGAAAATTTCCAGGTACAGGGTCAGTCGACTGAAAACTCTGTTCAGTCGACTGAACCTGCTGTTTGAGTCCATTTTGCCTTTTTGGATTGAATTTCCAATTTAAATCGATTCGTGTTGTTTCCTATTTGTTGTTATCATCTATTATGACTTGATGACCTTTTCTTTGGGAATTTTAGATATATCCACTTTGATGGATTTGATATCGATTTCTTTGGATTTTATTCACGTCTTCGAATGTGAATTTTTATGATTGATTGTTTCTACAATCAATTCTATGATTTGTCACTTAAAAATATAAAGGTTTCAATACTAGTAGTAAATATCAAAACTCTTTCAACAAAATGATTTCAACTCTATTTTCAATAACAAAGCTCGTTTTCTTAAACCGTTTTCCAATCTATTAGTATATACAAGCCTTTACCTCACTCGTATGAGAAATCTAATTAAACGACTTAGTAAAACGAGTGGTATGAAACGCTTGCGTTTACTTCGTCGGTTAATTCTTGGACTTGTTCGATTGAATCTCTTGTGACATTCTTCTAGTGGAGATTTACAGTTTGTTCGTAAATGTTTAAGTTAAGCAAGTGGTTATGGGACATGAAGCTAAACTTTTATATTTACTAGCTTAGTGTAATTGACACTTCTCTTTGATCATGACGATCATTTTATGGTTTAGACTAGCAATGTGCGATGTCTCTTTGTCTATGTGGAGGATCGTACCTCATTAAATGGAGCTTCGTCTCATTTCTTCGTGGGCTAGCGACCCATGTACTTTCTAATGTGTTTCGATTCATCGGATGTACCGTTTGTACTACATCGATGTTTTGGCTTTTGGATTCATTGGATGTACCGTTTGTACTACATCAATGTCTTGACCATCCTTTTTATTGTGATTTCTGGATTTCGTGTGTTGATTTCTGGAATTTGTGTTTCACCAACTTTTACGATTGGCATGGATATATATATGTCATTTATTGTGGCTTGGTGAATGAAATCAGGAGTATGACATTCCTTTTTATCTTGAGTAGATTATTGTGATATTGATTAATCTCTTGTTGATTTTCAATTACTTATTTATCACAGCTTGGCATTGTGATTATTATATGTTTATGTCTTATCTCTTATTATATATCACTTCATCTGATATTTATAGCTAGACTGATCCGTTTATTATTTTCTTATAAATAATACTCGGGTCAGACCGAGATGTTACAGGTACCTCTCCTTGACTTCTCTTCTGGGGTTATCATCCTGACTTTTGGCAAACTACTTAGATTAGTAGTTTATTTTGTTGTATACACTTAAGATATAGACTCATAGTTGTATTCTTTTGTATAGCACGTATTGCTATTCTTTTGTATTATTGTGGATCTTTTTAGACCGCTACTCTGATATACACTTTTATGTGTAATATTCATATCTATTTCCGCCTTTGTGATATGAATTGTCTGTGACCGATTTATGTTATTTTTATTTCTATATTTGTCTCCGAAGATATTATAGCCACTGTGTAGTAGCTTTGAGTTTGTGTCGGTATGTCGGATTTCCTCTTGATAATGTATTGCATGTTATACTATCTGACATATCGATGCTCACACAAAGTAATTACACGGATGGTCGCTCCTCAACAGCCTTATTCTCCGTGCTAGTCGACAGCATTCACCGTAATGTTCTTGTCTAGCGTGGGTATAGAGGTGGGGCGTCACAGCTTGGTATCAGAGCCAAACTTCGGAACAATATGGAATATTATAACAAGGATCATCGTCCTAAGTCCATCTTAGGAGTCGTGCTTTAGGATTTTATTCGGGTCTTCGTACCATCCTATCCTACTTTCTTTTATGATTCCTTGTTTTATCTATCAAGATTGCTTGATACTTATCTTAAGAATAACTTTTTCTTCTTCTTTATTTCTTTTTTAAAGAAGAGAAATGGTTAGACCAGGCCGCCCCAGCGCCGGTCAATCTAGTGCTACTCCCCAGGATGGAGTTTTTATGTCTGCCCAGCAGCTTTTAGATCTTGTCAAGAACGCTCAAACAGCGGGTCCCAATCAGGAGCCTACTCATCCTAGATCCGGTTTTGCACGCTTGTGCCGAGACTATACCGATTTGGGTGGAAGGCCATTCACGGGATCTGAGAGTGTTATAGAAATTCAAGCTTGGCTCAAATCATGCGATCGCATCTTTTCTCGCATGAATCTTATTGACCTTTATCGAGTCCAAGTGGCTTCTAGCATGCTCCAGGGAAGAGCGTTAGATTGGTATGAGCTTTTAATTTCTAAAATCGTTGAAGCGGATCTTACTTGGGAACGATTCCGGGAACGATTCGAACTAAAGTTTGTGCCGGAGGCTGAAAAAGTAACTTTAGCACGGCGTTTTATAGACCTTGTTCAAGGTCAATCCTCTGTGACTGATTACGTCGCATCCTTCGAGTCACTTTCCAAATATGGGGTTGAATACATCAATACCCCATTGAAGAAAAACCAAAGATTTGTCTATGGCTTGAATAAGAATCTTAAAAAGCCATTACTTCTGAAACTTGAGGTTTCATTTGATCAGCTTATTGATATCGCTCTTCGTCTTGAAGAGGCCGATAATGAAGGTGATGTTGAAGTTGTGCGTACCCAACAGAACTTCAACAATAACTCGAAGAGGCCAACTAAGTTCAAAGGCCCCAATTCTAATAAGAAAGGGAAGCAACAAATTCCGGTAGCAAAGACTCCTACCTCTAGTCTTGGTCATTGCTACAATTGTGGTTCCACGGACCATTATGCAAGGGAGTGTCCGAAACCCCCCTTTTTCGCTATTGCAAAGGTTCGGGCCATCTTTTATCTTCGTGTCCTAAGCTTCCAAGCAAGAGAGAAGGAAGGCTGCAAGTTCCTAGATCCTCTTCTCTTGGTCAAGGTATTTCTCATTTAATCCTTGATTACATTTATTTTGTGATCTTCTTATTCAAGTTCTTTTTGATATGAGTTTCATCTCATTATTTTTATATCAAAAGAACTTGTCGATTCTTTTTCTTTGAAAATATTTTGGGTTTGATGACTTCTTTAAGGATTGTGAATCCGGATGGTAGATCCGCAACACTCAATTTGCTTTTGTTTAGATGTCGAGATTATTTTATGTGACTTTTCTTTCCGAGCCGATATTTACTTTGGCTTCGGAATTTACTTTTGTACGGATTGGCTTAATTATTATGAGGCCATATCCTTTGTCCCGTGTGGACTATTCATCCTCGACATTTTTAATCTGTTAAGCAGATTTCTATTTTTCCTTTGTGATTTTTATTCCAATTTGGTGGAATCATTTTATTCCTTAAGCCCACTTATAAGGAAAGTGTTGTTTCTCTTATCTAAATAATTTGTGAAGCTTTTTCGGTATTTTTTGAGCTTGTCTTAGAATCATCACCTAAGCAATATCTTTTGTGTGGTGTTAAGGTCTTTTCAGTTTGACTTTACCACCGGTTTTCGTTTGCTACGAGTTGCGGAAATTAGCATTCCACTTACCGCATTCCGCACTTGTTATGATTCTTATGAATGACCTATTATGTCATTCAATTTGTCCAGCTCATTTCATCCATTTTTTAAATCGAATATTCTATGAATATTTCGTTGAGACCATTCTTGAGTTTATTGATTTTAGATGAAAATAGTAATTTAAAATTTTGCAAATCTTTTTCATAAGATTTATTTATAAGTAAAACTGGATTTTTGTTCTTGAAACGAACAAAGAATATTCTTAAAACTTTTTAAGAGATTTATTTATCCTATAAAAGATGATTTTGTGATTGTATTGCCCGTTGAGTGCTTTAAGAATTTTGGTCGATGCGCTTGATCAACGTTATCGATAGGAATTTCCTAAACGCTTTGATGTGACAATCAGACATGATATATTGACTTGTAAAAATGTAATTTTGAAAGTTTTAACTTTTCGGGAAAGAGAATTATTTTAAAAGAAGTTCTTTCTTTTCGATACTCTTATTCTTTCTTGTGATTCCTAAAGGGGAACCAAGACTTTGCTATTTGTACCGATACTAGTCGTATTGGTTTGGATGCCATTCTCTTGCCATAGAGAACGTGCTATCACTTGTGCTTCTAAATCATTATAGTTTATCGAGACTAGATATGCCACTTATTATCTAGTGCTCTCGGCTATTGTTTTTGCTTTTGGAATTTGGCATCATCATAATTGGATGAGAAATTTGTTCTCTACCTCGATCATAAATCTTTGGAATATTTATGTTCTCTTAAGGAACTGCATGTTGACTCGAGTTACTAGCTTCCTATGATCTTGATATTCTTTTTATTCCCGAAGGGGAAATCGTGTTGCCAATGCGTTTAGTCGTAAGCAACAAGGGGTTGTTTCTTTGTTGATGACCGAATGAAATTATCTTTTTATCAAGTTCATCGGGCGTTTTGATGTACTTCGTTTTATTGAGTTTCATCTCATTTCTTTTATGAACTTGCGTCCGATGTTCTTTTATTGTGTTCGGTTCATTGGACGTACCGTTTTTGTACTGCGTCGGTGTTTCGAAAATCATTCGGGCTTCGGTTCATTGGACGTACCGTTTTTGTACTGCGTCAGTGTTCCGAATTATTTGGGTTTTGATTCATTGGATGTACCGTTTGTACTACATCAATGTCTTTTCTTTTTGGATACATTGGATGTACAGTTTGTACTACATCGATGTCTTTGCTTTTGATTCATCGGATGTACCGTTTGTACTACATCGATGTCTTTGCTTTTGATTCATCGGATGTACCGTTTGTACTACATCGATGTCTTTTCTTTTGATTCATCGGATGTACCGTTTGTACTACATCGATGTCTTTGCTTTTGATTCACCGGATGTACCGTTTGTACTACATCGATGTCTTTGCTTTTGATTCATCGGATGTACCGTTTGTACTACATCGATGTCTTTGCTTTTGATTCATCGGATGTACCGTTTGTACTACATCGATGTCTTTGCTTTTGATTCATCGGATGTACCGTTTGTACTACATCGATGTCTTTGCTTTTGATTCATCGGATGTACCGTTGTACTACATCGATGTCTTTGCTATTTGATTCATCGGATGTACCGTTTGTACTACATCGATGTCTTTGCTTGGGTTCATTGGGCGTACCGTTTTTGTACTACGCCGATGTCCCAAATTGTTTGGGTTTCTAGTTTATCGGGCGTACCGTGATTGTACTACGCCGTTGCACCGGCTCAACTTTCTGCTATTCTTGACGTTTTCCACGTCTTTTACCTACGGAAATGCCTTAGGGATTCCGGTTTTCTTTCTTGAGACCGGTGATATTGTGGAGATTGAAGTTTCACCAAATTTGACTTTTGAGCACCATTCTATTCGCATCATTGCTTCGGAGGTTGAGCGCCTTCGATATAAAGATATTCTTTTTGATAGAGGTTCAACGGTTCTCAAATCCTAAGGATTGCTCATGTGAAATCTTGAGAATTCATCGAACGAAAACTTTCGGATTTACTCCTTCGTGCTCTTTAAGGTGAACTTCTTGATTCAAATTTTCTTTTGTGTTAATATGCTTCTATGGTTGTTACTTCTTATATTTCCTTCTTAATTATTGCGTGGACGCAATTTCTTTAAGGAGGAGAGTCTGTAACAACCCGCATATTTATCGATTATATATTTAAATATTTTATTTAAATATTTCACCGTTCATCGGATTTTGGTCCGAAAACCTACTTTTTGCAAACTGTCGAATTGGGACTCGAGACCACTTCCATCGAGTTCAAAATGACGTTTGCGACCTTTTTGAGTATAAGCTTCGATATGTTTGGAGAAAGTTGATTTTTGCCACTTTTCCCGCTTAGGGCTTTGGTTGGGCTGAGCCAATTAACCACTTAACTCAGTTCCAACACTCTCCTCTTCATTCACTTCTCTTCTATTTTCCTTATACTCAAGATTTTATGTTAATGGAGGGTGGAAGAGGAAATTAAAACTCCATGCCCTAACTTCCATTGCAAATCAAATTCCTAGCTCCAAACTCAAGAAGAACCCATTGGTAAGCTTCTCTTCTTCTTCTCCAACTTATTCTCTTACCAATTTTAGAAATCCCTAAACCTAATTTTGGGAATGTTCTTGTTTTTGAGCTTAGATTCAAACTTCTAGAGTTGGTTTTGAAGAGTGGTTGATTCCCCTTTGCTTTCAAGCTTCATCTTCATAAATTTAGTTCAAAGGTGAGATTTTTATCTCACATCTATGACTATAATTATCTTTGGTTGTTAGGTTTGAATTCCTAACACTTCTTCACGAGAATTTGCTCTTGATTTGGATTGGTTTTGTGAATATTCCAATTTTTGGGTTTTTAAGTCAAATTTGTGTGAAAATCCTTTTATGGATGTTTGATCATGCTTTTAGTGATGCACCGAGGAGCATATAGGGCCGGGTTGCCGATTGGCATAAACCCTTAGAGCCAATGTTCGTCCGGTTGCATTTTGGAAGAATTTGCTCTTCATTTGAATAGGCTGAAAAACAGCCCAGGCATGATTCAGTCGACTGAAAACTCTGTTCAGTCGACTGAACCTGGAACCCGAAAGTTTCCAGGCATGATTCAGTCGACTGAATCCTATGTTCAGTCGACTGAACCTGGAAACAGAAAGTTTCCTGAACCTGAAAAATTTCCAGGTACAGGGTCAGTCGACTGAAAACTCTGTTCAGTCGACTGAACCTACTGTTTGAAACCATTTTGCCTTTTTGGATTGAATTTCCAATTTAAATCGATTCGTGTTGTTTCCTATTTGTTGTTATCATCTATTATGACTTGATGACCTTTTTTTTGGGAATTTTAGATATATCCACTTTGATGGATTTGATATCGATTTCTTTGGATTTTATTCACGTCTTCGAATGTGAATTTTTATGATTGATTATTTCTACAATCAATTCTATGATTTGTCACTTAAAAATATAAAGGTTTCAATACTAGTAGTAAATATCAAAACTCTTTCAACAGAATGATTTCAACTCTATTTTCAATAACAAAGCTCGTTTTCTTAAACCGTTTTCCAATCTATTAGTATATACAAGCCTTTACCTCACTCGTATGAGAAATCTAATTAAACGACTTAGTAAAACGAGTGGTATGAAACGCTTGCGTTTACTTCGTCGGTTAATTCTTGGACTTGTTCGATTGAATCTCTTGTGACATTCTTCTAGTGGAGATTTACAATTTGTTCGTAAATGTTTAAGTTAAGCAAGTGGTTATGGGACATGAAGCTAAACTTTTATATTTACTAGCTTAGTGTAATTGACACTTCTCTTTGATCATGACGATCATTTTATGGTTTAGACTAGCAATGTGCGATGTCTTTTTGTCTATGTGGAGGACCGTACCTCATTAAATGGAGCTTCGTCTCATTTCTTCGTGGGCTAGCGACCCATGTACTTTCTAATGTGTTTCGATTCATCGAAAGTACCGTTTGTACTACATCGTTGTTTTGGCTTTTGGATTCATTGGATGTACCGTTTCTACTACATCAATGTCTTGACCATCCTTTTTATTGTGATTTCTGGATTTCGTGTGTTGATTTCTGGAATTTGTGTTTCGCCAACTTTTACGATTGTCATGGATATATATATGTCATTTATTGTGACTTGGTGAATGAAATCAGGAGTATGACATTCCTTTTTATCTTGGGTAGATTATTGTGATATTGATTAATCTCTTGTTGATTTTCAATTACTTATTTATCACAGCTTGGCATTGTGATTATTATATGTTTATGTCATATCTCTTATTATCTATCACTTCATCTGATATTTATAGCTAGACTGAACCGTTTATTATTTTCTTATAAATAATACTCGGGTCAGACTGAGATGTTACAGGTACCTCTCCTTGACTTCTCTTTTGGGGTTATCATCCTGACTTTTCGCAAACTACTTAGATTAGTAGTTTATTTTGTTGTATACACTTGAGATATAGACTCATAGTTGTATTCTTTTGTATAGCACGTATTGCTATTCTTTTGTATTATTGTGGATCTTTTTAGACCGCTACTCTGATATACACTTTTATGTGTAATATTCATATCTATTTCCTCCTTTGTGATATGAATTGTCTGTGACTGATTTATGTTATGTTTATTTCTATATTTGTTTCTGAAGATATTATAGCCACTGTGTAGTAGCTTTGAGTTTGTGTCGGTATGTCGGATTTCCTCTTGCTAAAGTATTGCATGTTATACTATCTGACATATCGATGCTCGCACAAAGTAATTACACGGATGGTCGCTCCTCAACGGCCTTATTCTCCGTGCTAGTCGACAGCATTCACCGTAATGTTCTTGCCTAGCGTGGGTATAGAGGTGGGGCGTCACAAATAACCTCGAACAGAATGCAAACCAGATCGAACCCAAACCTCCACACCCAATTCAATTCCAGTTCTGATCCCCATCGTGCACGTTGTGCACATGGACAACCTCTTCTTCGACCATCACACAGATGCGACACTCAATCCTAGTCTGCATTTGATTCACGCTCCAAAATAACCTTTTCATTGATGCGCACAGTTCTTCGGTCGAAAATTGATCAATAACCAACCCGCTAGTAACACATAAAATCAACCTACCCTTTCAAATTGACCCGCCGCAACGTCGACCGATCACTTCGTCATACATCACCTACCTAAATCAAAACCCACCCATACAACTATCACCATGCCAAACCATTCGACTTCCGATTGCCCCATTGACACCCAGTTCTGACGTGATTCACCCTCCATGCAAAACTTACCAAAAACCTACATTCTACCCCCCTCGCGATATAGGCCCAAAACCACGATTCTGCCATGGCCGGCACCTCCCCTAGGTCCACCAGCTTTTCCCAGTCTTGGCCGCACCATTCCACGACAATGAGATCGCCAGAAATTAATTTCTGAACGAAATTCTTTTATCCCTCAAACTCTCTAAATTTACCAATCTAAAAATCATGATTTCATTTTTAGAAGCAAATCAAGTTATATTCATGAAACCTTTAATTATAGAAATCGAACTTCTATAAAAATCATGTTTTTTTTACTGTAAATTACTTTCCAGTGGAAAGCTTCCTAAAATCTTACCTGAAACTGTTTTTAAGTTAAAAATCTTGTTATTTTCTACAATTTATGTTTAAACATCAATACATAAAACTGATCAGAGAACGAACAATTGATTTTGAATTATATTTGCATTCTGTAGTTTAAGAACAGTGCATAATTTTGAAATATAGACATGCACATGAATATATCCACATATCTCTACATATAACTATTTAAATCAACCATGCAAATTATTATCACAAATTTAAAATCAGGCTTACTCCATGCATTCAGAGTTTAAACAGCTTTAAAGCTTCATTATCACAACCCAAAATCAAGCAAATAAGGAAGGTTTGTTTACTCACCTTTGGTGTTTATAGCGAACAGAGGAGTAGCTTGGAAACTTTGAAAGCTGAAATTGCATTGGATCAATGAACTGCTGTTTATTGTAGTCAGAGAAGGAATCTATAGTTTATCTTGTTCTGGAAATTGTTTTTACAGGAATCTTAATCTTTTGAATCAACTTTGTCTTAAAATGAATCTGCATGCCTTAGACCTTGCTTGCTGTTTGATAGAATTGATTTAATCTTGCATGATTTCTTTTATTCCATGCTTGCTTGTTCCAGATTTTGAATTAGTGAAGGGCTTGCTTTAATTTTTCTGATTTGAAAATTTGTTAAAGGTTTTGTTTAAATCTCTCTTTTCTTTGTAAAATGAAGATAAGGAAAGAAGTAAAGAGATGTTTGTATAACTTGGTTTTTCTCATTTATTAATTATTTTGAAAAAAATAAAAAGAGACTATAAGAGACTTGTCATTAAACCTTATTCGTTTACTTACATTTGTAAAATTATATGCTAAAATCTCAACATTTGTAATTTCGCATGTGTAAATATATTTAAATGTTTTATAAATCTTTATATTTAATTTCTATTCAGTTAATATTTCTTAATTCATATGTAGCAAATCCTTTAAAAGAAAATAATATAAAACAAATTTTATTCAAATAAAATCATATATATATTATTTTTAAATCCAATTTACTTTAAGATATTTATCTTTTGAATTTCAAATTAAAATTCAATTTAAAATCCACTCATACATATATATGCTTAATTTGTTGGAAAATAATAAGTTTGTCAATCTTAAATAATTATATTAGGAGATTATCAAATAATAATTTCCCAGATATGAATATTGACTATCAGATTTATTTGTTTCAAATTTTAACAATCAGTATTTTAATGGTTAGAATCAGCATTTCTTATTAATTAACCCAATTAATTATCAATCAATAGATATAAAAAAATCCGGGTTATCATATCCCTCCCCCTTTGAATCTTTTCGTCCCCGAAAAGGAACCAAGCCAGTATTTTTTAAAATACTTAATATTAGTTAAATCACTTTTGATCATTTCTAAAACACTTTAAAATCTATATATTATTGCCAAAATAGTTTTATAAAAATACTTTTATAACTAGATGTTTCAACCAATCCATCCTCGTGCTCATAGAAACTCGGTCATACGTTGATCAGGCGTAAGACTGAAAATCAATAAGTACTTGGTAAACCCGTTTTCAGTATCTAGTGAAAATACTTAGAAAAACATTTTGTTAAAAATATAGAAAACATTATGAAAATAGAGGAAACATCTATGGTGAGAATGCTCTGGAAATCATCGCCCCCATCCATGGCCGTAGTTAACCCGATGGTTACGTTGCCGTCCCGGCAAAATCCATAGATAACTGTAGGCCTCCACACCCCTCGATTATGCCATGGAACCCGCTACAGATCGCAGCTACAACCAGGGTTACGTTGCTATCACAACAAAAACCCATATAACTGTAGGCCTCAGCGCACTCGAATTCCACTGCCGAAAGAATGAAACTTCTCCACTCCCACATAAGCCGCAGTCTACCGATGTAAAATCAAACGTAGACTGTTGGCTCTCACTAGCACACTGACTTTCATTATGTCACCATAGGTCGCAGTCTACCGATATATAATCAAACGTAGACCGTTGGCTCTCAGCAGCACACACGACTTTTGCTATGGTCTGTAGTAGATCGCAGTGACATCGATTTACACTATCGTCACAGCATAACCCAAATGCCTCTATCGGCATCAGCGCCCTCAACTTTCGCTACACACTACACATAGTCCTTAGGAACTAGTTTATCTGGACTCCTCACAGGATCAACTTTAGAGCCACCCCCTCTTTGAGGTTCAAGGCAGTACCTACCTATGGTACTCCTGAGAAGTTCATTTC
Source organism: Allium cepa (assembly GCA_030765085.1). Classification (NCBI taxonomy): domain Eukaryota; kingdom Viridiplantae; phylum Streptophyta; class Magnoliopsida; order Asparagales; family Amaryllidaceae; genus Allium; species Allium cepa. The sequence continues at coordinate 462,554,305 of CM060931.1, read as the reverse complement.
AAGGGAGCGCCTTTTACTCCAGAGCCATTTTCAAAACACTTTATACTATACACATATAGTATCTTCCAAATCATACACCTAGTATGAATCCCATATAAATCTCTTTTTCTCAAAAATCGATTATCCCAAAATCGATAATTCTCATAGTAGGCTTTCCAAATTCCAATATTCATTTTACCCAAAAATCAAAAGCCTTTCCCAAATCCATAGGTTCCAAAAACCTTTCCTCCAAAATCGTTCTCATAAGATACTTTATATATATATATATATAACCTTGAAAAATCTTTGGATTATTTCAAACTTGTATAAAACCCCATTTTTTTACTTCAAATATTTTCAAAACCCTTTTCTTCTGGCAAAAGATTCAACAAGGGGAGTTTATCATATATATAACAAAGATACATAACTTTGTTTATGCCAAATCAAATATTCAAATTTAATTACTCCTTACAGAACCACTTGCCATATCATTTACTTCCATAAAGTAATTTCTATAATAGAAATATCCAATTACCCCTTTATTTTATCATATATCTCAAAAAATATACTTTTCATTTCAACATTATTTTACAGTTTTTATCCACCAATTTTCCAATATCAATTTATTCAAATCCGTACGATGTACACATATCATCCGTACGTTATACCAATCTGATCGCTCGCTCGATTACACAATTTCACTTCCGAACTAGTGTCGTCCATCCGACTTCCTAGTGCGGACTCAGATCTAGTTTCTTGATCAGAAACCATCATTCTTCTTGCATAATCATAACTATGATACAGAATATCTAGATCCAATTAACAATCCATATCCAGGTTCGCCGTCGAAAATCGAGTGAAAAATCTCAATTCGGATAGATATATTATCTCGAAATTCTGTATTCGAATCTGGATCAAATCACTATACAAATAGAATAATATACGTGCATCCTACATTTTAATCTTCATTGATCATTAACCAAATTAATCCCCTTTTCTATTCACATTCACTTACTCACAATTACTTAAATCCTTATTAGGATTATCACCTCAATTCTTATCTTAAATGGATATTTAATCATAAATAGTTTGCACTCTGACCAGCTTTAAATTTAGAAAATACCTTGAAAAGTTAAAAAGAGATACATAATTGAAAAATAATTATTAGTTTGTAAAATAGCTGTAAAATAATTAAGTAATCGTAAAATAAATGGAAAACAGTCAAAAAGTTATAGAAATTTTAAATAATTGCAAAAAAGTTGTAAAATAGTAATTAGTTATAAAGCGGTTGGAAGTTAGTAATTAATTTATAAAACAATTGTAAAATAGTTAATTAGTTACAAAAATAATTATAAACTTATTATGAAATAGTTTATCTTTTAAAAGAAAGGTTGTATATAGTAAATAGCTTGTAAAAATAGTTTTATAGTAAAACAATTTATTTTGAAAATAGTCCAGAGCCAAAATGTTCAATTCCCAATCTCCATTCTATCAATTCAATTTAAATTTCCACTTTCATTTAAATTGAGTCGGTTCCAATTTAAATAACTTCAATTTCCATTGAAATTTATTTATTCCAAATTCACGTTGAATTAACCTCAATTCATTTCTAATTTCAAATCAAATTCCATTTGATTTTAAACCTATCCTACTTTAATTACAATTCCAAATTATTCAAATCAATTTGGACTAATTTCAAATTGAACCCACTTCAATTTCAAATCATTCCAATTCCTGTTTGAATTAATCCCAATTCCCATTTGAATTTGAACTCATTCAACTTCAATTTCATTTCAAATTAATCCAACTCAAATTTTCCATTTGAATTTTTAAACTTATCCATCTTCAATCACAATTTTAACTAATTCAAATCCAATTCAATTTGAACTAATTCAATTCAAATTTCAAATTTAAACCATCTCGAATTATATAAATTCGAGTTAAATTTCAAATGTTGATTTAACCTCCTAAACCAAATTAACCTTTATTTAAAGTCTTTAAACAATTCAATTCAGAGTCAAATTTAAAAATTCCATTTTAAATTATCTTTACTTAACTCATTTCAAGATTCAACTAAGAGTTCAAAACAATTTTAATTTACAAGTTCAATTCTTAACATTAAAATCTTAAGTTCAAAGGAATTCCATGTCCTTAATTTCAAATTTAAGTTAAATTTTATCTCTACAATGGATATATTACCATAATCCATTTCTTTATTCATTTAAACAAATCCAATTCATAGTTTAAAGATTAGTAACAATAGGACGATATCATCCAATTTATTTTAAAATATCCATCCATTTTAAATTTTCAGATCTCAAACCCATTTTGAGATCACACCAACTCCCAATACAAATCTACTATTTAACTTCCCAAATTAAATCTTAATTTCATTTCCAAATCAGGTTGATCATTCAAACTTATTTAACTTCTTCTAACTTAAATTCAATTTAATCCCGTTAATCCCACTCAAAATTTGAATTCTCCATTTCGAATTTCAAAATCTTATCATTTAAAAGTTCAAAAACTTATTTTATCTTGGGTTTTTACATCACTCTCCAGGGAAAATCAAAAATCGTTACTTTAGAGTTTATTCCAAATTATTTGTGATATTATATATTTATTCACACATATATACATATTTACTTCTTGGCCTACTAAGCCAAATCTTAAAATTTAAGCCACCTTTGGTTTTAATTCAACACAGATTTCTTTAAAGTTTTCAAACAACTTCTTATTTTAAAATAAGATCACATTCAAAAATATTCTGAATAATATTATTTATTATTTTCTTTCAACATTTTGAAACAATTCAAATGTTTCTAGACTTTAGATTTTAAAACTTCTCAATTTAAAACCTACTTCAGTTTGTAAGTTATACTCATCTTGAAAGTTTACTTCATTTGGCTTACTTATTAACAAATATATCATCATTAAACACAATAACTATTTATGATAATACCCAAGATTCATATCTGGATACCAATTCATTTTATCTTATTCTTACTTCTTCAAATTCAGGATTTTAGTCCAGTTTGGATCTATTTCAAACTTATTTTCATTTAATTTCAATTTGGTTGAATTACTATTACCACTTAATTCTTATTATCATTTAATTCCAATAATCAACAACCAACTTCTTTATATATATCAAAAGATAAACTTATATAAAAATCATTTTTGAAACCATATAAAATCTTTATATAAGCAATTAACAAGTACGCTCTCATATATATGTATGTATGTATGTGTGTGTGTGTGTATAAGTATATATTCAACTCATTCTAGGGTACCATTGACCCTATCCTTAATGAGTATTCCCCACTAGAGCCAAGGTTCTCGCTTAACCTTCAGCTCTGATACCAAATGTAACGACCCGGAATTTTCGTTCCCGAAAATTCCAGATAGTTAGAAGAAAGAGGTAGAAGAAGAAGAACAGAAACACCAAAACACAATCTCACATTCGCAGTGGATAAAATATAATATCAATAATATCAGTTTACAAAGGAAAACTATACTTGTCAAATTTACACTTTAATACATTAGAGTTACATCATACACAAACACTTGGATAGTTAAAATAACTTGTCCCAGATAAATAACAATATAACACGGCTGTATACACTCCATACGTTCCTTCCATCCAGCTCGCCTCCTGAGCTCTAGAACGTCCTTACCTGAAAATATGTAATACTCGGTCTGACCCGAGCATTACATCAAAGTAACACCCAAGTCAGGTTGGAAACCAGCGTGAGTAAACCTATCTAACATGAATTACAAAAGCATACAACTTATATATAACCAGGGTAACTTGTGTCAATTACAAATTCACAAATGGTTATAGGCATCACTTATTACACTCACCAATTTCTAAGTACCAAAAATTAGATTAAATGGTCCAATTTACTTAAATCATTCCATTCCAGCTTATTGATTTCACATATCAATCTATAAAGAATCAAAGTGGTTTCGGGTATTTACTAATACCCGGCTCCGGTCTCTTCGAAACCAATGTCACCTTAACCCAAACAATTCAACTTTAAATACAAAACAATTCATTATCGAGAGATAACCACATTATAACTGTCCTCCCAAACATATCATATCACAAAACATTTCATCAGATATATCAATCAATTCAAGGCATTTAACATCATTCAATCATTCACAAGCAAGATTGATTATTCACACCATTTTTAATTAATTTAAATAAATTAAATTAATTACTTCAATCACCTTTTTATATCCTGCTTACTTAATCATTAATTAATTTATTACAAACTAATTAATTAATTATCCTTTAGATATCTTCCAAATTAGTCATCCTTGATAATTGTTCTTTTATTACATTAAGTAATTAACTCTTAATTAATTACACAAATTAATTAACCTTTACTCATCATATTGAATAATACCTTATTACTCCTATAGAGTAATTGACGATGATTTATTACATTCATCCCTAATTAATTAATTATTCTATAATCATTCACATTGATTATAATTAATCAAACTCATAAATTAACTAATCTTCAATTAATTTCCCTAATTAGTTCAATCCCTTAATTAATTACACTAAGTAATTAATCCTTAATTATTTTCATCTAGTAATTATCCCATTTGTTAATTATCCTCCTTAATTAATGACATTAAGTAATTACTTTCATAATTATCACTAATTAGTTTCATTAAGTAATTAACCTTAGATAATTTAGTTATTCTTTAAATTAATTATCTTAATTAATTAATCGATATTAATAAGTCAGTCTTTAAATTGATTACACGAATTAACAAATCTTTATTAATTAATTTAAATAAAAAAACTTGATTAATTAATTTTCCTCTAATTACATAAATTAGTTAACCATTCTTAATTTATTTAATAATTTAATTCATTATTAAATTTCATCATTTGATTCACCTTAAGAAAAACATATATGAATTAATCTATTATAAATTTACTTTAAACAACAATTTGAAAACATCTTAAAACTTCAGAAAACTTATTTAAAACTTGCCAATACTTTGTTTAAGAATTAATTTACATTTCCTTTGAAATTTATATAATTAAATAAGCTAACTTAAAGATTCATGGAAAATTTAGTTAGTTTGATAAAAGCATTTGGAAAGTTTATCACAAATATTTTAATTTTGCTTTAAACTTGGTTATAAACTACATCCATATCCCACAATTTAAAATTCTTAATTATTTAAGTGGGCCGAAGCCCAAATCAATGAAGCGTAGACCCGTCTTCCTCCTCCAAACACACGATTTGGCTCCCGTTCCTTCACCAAGAACTCAACGCAAATTCGAACTATAACACTCTGATCAACTCGCCATTCAACTCACCATTCAACTCATCGAACAACGAATAACCTCGAACAGAATGCAAACCAGATCGAACCCAAACCTCAACACCTGATTTAATTCCAGTTCTGATCCCCATCGTGCATATTGTGCACATGCACAACCTCTCCTCCGACCATCACACAGATGCGACACTCAATCCCAGTCTCCATCCTATTCATGCTCCAAAATAACCACTTCTTCGATGCGCATAGTTCTTCGATCTAAAATTGATCAATAATCAACCCGCCAGTAACACAGAAAATCAACCTACCCTCTCAAATTGACCCGGCTCAACGTCGACCAATCACTTCATCATACATCACCTACCTAAATCAGAAGCCCACCCATACAACTATCACCGTGCAAAACCCTTCGACTTCTGGTCGCCTCATTGACACCCTGTTCCAACGCGATTCACCCACCTCACAAAACTTCCCAAAACCCTACAATCTACTCCCCCTCACGATCTAGGCCCAAGACCATGATTCAGCCACTGTCGATACCTCCCCTAGGTCCACCAGCTTTTCCCAGTCTTGACCGCACCATTCCACGGTGATGAGATCGCTAGAAATTAATTTATGAACGAAATTCGTTCATCCCTCAAACTCTCTAAATTTACGAATCTAAAAATCATGATTTTGTTTTTAAAATTTACAGTTTTCAATAGAAAATCAAGTTATATTCATGAAACCTTTAATTATTGAAATCGAATTTTTTACAAAAATTAAGTTTTTTTACTGTAAATTACTTTCCAATGGAAAGCTTCCTAAAATCTTTCCTGAAACTGTTTTTAATTTAAAAATCTTGTTATTTTCTATAATTTATTTTTAAACATCAATACATAAAACTGATCAGAGAAAGAACAATTGATTTTGAATTATATTTGCATTCTGTAGTTTAAGAACAGAGCATAATTTTGAAATACAGACATGCACATGAATATATCCATATATCTCTACATATAACTATTTGAATCAACCATGCAAGTTATTGTCACAGATTTAAAATAAGGTTTATTGCATGCATTCGGGGTTTAAACAGTTTTAAAGCTTCATTATCACAACCCAAAATCAAGCAAATATAGAAGGTTTGTTTACTCACCTTTCGTGTTTACAGGGAACAGAGGAGTAGCTTGGAAATTTGAAAGCTAAAATTGCATTGGATCAATTAACTGCTGTTTATTTTTGTCAGAGAAGGAATCTATAGTTTATCTTGTTCTAGAAATTGTTTTAACTGGAATCTGAATCTTTGAATCAACTTTGTTTTAAAATGAGTCTACATGCCTTAGACCTTGCTTGATGTTTGATAAAACTTAGTTAATCTTGCTTGATTTCTTTTATCCTAGGCTTGCTTGTTCCAGGTCTTGAATTAGTGAAGGGTTTGCTTTAATTTTTCTGATTTGAAAATTTGTTAGAGGTTTTGTTTAAACCTCTCTTGTGTTTGTAAAATGAAGATAAGGAAAGAAGTAAAGAGATGTTTATGTAACCTGGTTTTTCTCATTTATTAATTATTTTGAAAAAAATAAAAAGAGATTAAAAGAAACTTGTCATTAAACCTTATTCATTTACTTACATTTGTAAAATTATATGCTAAAATCTCAACATTTGTATTTGGCATGTGTAAATATATTGAAATGTTTATAAATCTTTATATTTAATTTCTATTTAGTTAATATTTCTTAATTCATATGTAGCAAATCCTTTAAAAGAAAATAATATAAAAAAAATTATACAAATAAAATCATATATATATATATATATTATTTTTAAATCCAATTTACTGTAAGATATTTATCTTTTGAATTTCAAATTCAAATTCAATTTAAAATCCACTCATACATATATATGCTTAATTTGTTTGAAAATAATAAGTTTGTCCATTTTAAATAATTATATTAGGAGATTATCAAATAATAATTCCCCTGATATGAATATTAATTATCAGATTTATTTGTCTCAAATTTTAACAATCAGTATTTTAATGGTTATAATCAGCTCTTCTTATTAATTAACCCAATTAGTTATCAATCAATAGATATAAAAAATCCGGTTATTACATATTATAAAGGATAATTAATTGGTTAAATTAATTAAAATAATATGTCAATTAATGGATTGAGATTTATGATTAAACTAAGGGGTAGCCATGCCATATTAATGAATAAATAAATGAAGTAAAATGGACTTAAGTATTAGGGGAAGGCAAAATAGGAAAAGAGGATTTCCTAATACCCTAAACCCTTGAGGAAGAAGAACACACCTTCATTTCATTTTATCATAAACGAAAACATCAAAACCAAGTCGGCCACCATTTTCAAGAGTAAGAAGAAGAAAGATAAAGAGGAGGCTTTATCAACATCAAGATTAATTCAATTCTCACATCTTTAATCACAAAGCTATGTTGAATAATTACTACATCTCATTTTCATATAATTTTCGGTTGTAAGGATAATCCAAAGTATATTTGCCTGTTTACGCCGTGTTTTGGATGATTAAAAGCTTATATATAATTGTTGATGATTTATGCACATTTATATTGATTTTTATGATATGTTTGATATGAAAACCCTACTAAAAGAAATCCAAATTCCTTGCGAATTCAAATGTAGATCAGAAATAATATTTTAAGGTTAGCTTTCAATATTCATAATTTTTTAATTAATGTGGATTTTATATTAATTTTTTGCGAAGAAAATGATTAATTGGGTTATAAATAATTTACGGGTAAATTATAATCAATTTGGGTCAGAAATTTTTATATGTTAGAAAACATATAAAAAGGGATTTTTTGGAATTTTGTAGAATTTTCCAAAGAGTTTTGATGAATATGTAAAATTATTTAAGGTATGGTACTTAAATGTTTTATATATTTAATTAAGGAGAAGGGTTGTTTTGCAAATGGTTAATAAATTCATTCTGAAATTATAGCTGTACTTTTAGAGAAAAAAATTAGCAACCAATAAGAGTTTGACGAATAAGGAAAGTTAGTTGAAAAGTTTACTTAAAAAGTTTTAAAATGAGAAATTCATGCCAAAAGTATGTTCCACCTATTTTGGTTTCGCTCAGGTAGCTTTCTACTAAGACCCTCCACCTCCTTCCACAAATCAATGCATATAGTATTAACATCTTAGTATATAGTGAATTGGAAAAAGGCAGAAGGTAAGAGTTGAAACCAAGAGGTTTCGAAAGGGTAGAAGCACCTTTTAGTTTTAAGTGAAAAGAGCGCCTGCGTTCTTTTGCCTATGTAGCTTTCAACTAAGTCGATTGATTTAAATAAAAGTTTTAAGGTTATGCTTTGTTCTAAGTAATAGCTTTCGACTTAGTGCCTATGACTAAGTCAATGGTTTTAAAGGATGGTTTTGAAATATTAGCTTCTTTATTTTTAAATAATAGCTTTTGAATATGTCAAAGCCTTTACTGCCACCTTCCAACTTTCAAAATAGAGGTTTCAAATGGGTTGTTTTGTTTTATAAATAAACCATGCCGCTTCTCCAATGCTTTCGGAAAGGGTGGTCAACAACATCACTTATCTACTTAGTTATAGCTTTCGAAAGAGTAAGCTTGTAGCATCCCGCCTTTTTGTACGTTTTAAATCGACGATAAACCACACACGTCAGACCCAAACGATACAAAAGAGAGGATTGTTATGGGGTAAATAAGAAAACGCAGAGAAATAAAAAACAAAATAGAATGTTACACCAGAACGATAAAATATAATAATCAAATAAACAGTTCATGAAGTTGTTTTACAAAAAACATTTGATTATACTTATACAATACATATCAGAGTTACACATACCAGAGAATAATAAATAACAATGCGGCGGAATACATGATGCAGTGAATTATAATAATAAATAGTAGTACAAAATCTTCGTCTTCGTCCTCTAGAAATAAGGCCTTCAAATCCTGAAATGCTCAGGTGACCCGAGTGAATTGAAAAAACAAAACACTCTAGTCAGAACTAAAGATCTTATGTAAGTTAAATCAACAATAAATAATATAAGTGAAACAGCATCAGAGATGTCTACAGGATTTGACATCTCCTACCCAGTGACTAACGTGAGGGCAGTGACTTAAGAGATGCTCGGGATTCACATCTTCTAGGGATCCGTTAAACTATATATTATGTAGTAATATTTCTCTAGTATAATAATGTCTATAGTAAAATAAACTTACTTTTTAATAGCATTAAGGGGTTACCCATATAGCCCTTAACACGTAATAGTCCCAGTAGTCCATCTAGTATCAACGCATCTCCAGATCCGGAGACTACCCTAAATACTCCACAGGCTACGAGAGAAAACCAAACTCGTACAAGGCGCGCTAGTGTAGGTGACACGGAACAACTAGGCAATGCCAGGGTAGATATACCAATTACGCTTTTGGGTCGGTGGTAATGCGTAGCGTGCAGCTACCGCCCACCTCGAGCCACACCCCCAAAATAAATAAAAAATCAAAAGTGGTCACCGAATCAATCCAAAAGTCAAAGTATAATATCGAAGGGATGTGTCTGATAAAAGGTGCTACCTTCTTAGCCCATCAGTCGCTCATGTTTTAGCCACCTTATGCCAACTCACGGGAGTCGGGTCCATGTATATACCTCAACGGAATGCCACCACCATCCTACTTCATTCTGGAATCTCCACCACGTATACGGTTGTTAAAGTGGTTTTCGGAGTTGGCAGAGAGTATGATAATTTCCGATCCCGGTCTCTTAGCCAAACGTTATTATAACACCGTGGTCATTTCAAATAGTATGTACTTTCAAAACCAAAATATCATTTCCATTTCAAATATATATTCACTTCCAAAATCATAGCACCTCAAAGTTATAATACTTTCCAAAACCAAAACACTTTAAACCATAATACCTGGAAAACCATAGTACTTTGAAATCGTAATAAATTAGATGTCATAACATTTTAAAATACTTTATGAGATATATGGTTTAAATATTAAAATACCTTATATAACAAAATAGATTCTTCAATTTCACCAATCAATTCCAAATACGGATTTGAACCCACAAATAAACCATTTCAATTCATATATTTCAAAGCTTTAAATATTCCACCATTTCAAAACTAATTCTTTGATAATTCCATATATATCAAATTCAATTACTATTATTTAGATTTGAAATGTTTACTTAATGAATTCAATATCATTTAGGTAAAACCTTTAAACTTCAAATAAGTGGATATTCTTTCAATTTATTTAACTAGATATATTCATTTAAATCAACTCGATATTCATTTAAATCACTCTAAACCAAAATAAAGTTATAAAAATCATACCCTTTTAATCTCAATTTTATTTCAAACCATATTTATTCGATTATAATTCTTAAATAATTTAATTCAACTCAAATTCATATTTATCTTCCAACCTAAATTTTATTTAAGTCATTATAAACTCTATATACAATATAATTTAAACAGATACTTAACCATATTATATAAAAACCATCAAACTTTATTATTTAGCTTATTTTACTCCTCCAAACGAATTTACACATAGCTAAAAATCAATAATAAAAAACATTTATATAACATCTGAAATCAATATTTATATAACCCATATATTTCTTTACAAAACCATAGAAATCACTTCAAAATATTTTTATATATGGACCACGGTGTCTGTATATAATTTTCGGCCCTATGGTCAAGTGATATGGTTATTTATCATTTCAATCCGTAATTTAAAATAAAAATACGGTTATATATCATTTCAAACCGCAATCCCGAATGAAATAAAAATCCATACAACTTGCATTTTTTAACAATATAACATACAACATCAATTCATCCAATATCAATCATCAACCACTTATCACAATCACCATCCAATTAAATCAATAGCATCAACATAAACAGATAATAAACAACAGATATTTACTGGCAGTTTATATTCAATAATAAATTAAGTAACAATTTAACTTGCAGTTTATATGCAATAACTAATTAAATAACAATTCAATAAATTTAATTTAACTGGAATGATGATAAAAATATGCCAAACGGTCATAAATAAATTTCTCATCACATCCGAAATTAATTTAACACACATAAGAAATTTTAGAAGTTGTGAGTGGGTTGAAACACTCACCTTTTGAACTTAAATTGAATTTAAACCCAAAATTTGAACAGTCTCAAAATCAGTCCAAGCTTGCGCCAAAATGTCTGGAATTCCAATATGAACCTAGCGGAGAAAACCGCGCGTGAATCTGAGTCCGTGTGTGAAAGTTATATAGATTAGAGCAATTGAATTTCAAAAGTTTAAATAAAAAAAACAAAACACAACAACTCATATTCACCACCCTGGCTATGTCAGCATCTTCATCATATAGCAAATACGCACGCAAAAAGCACAGACCCAAACATCGAAACCCAAGCCAGCAACGATCAGCATGCAACCCCATACGCGCGCCACCTCGCCTCGAGCCCAGCGCCGCCTCGGCCAACGGCGGCCTCTCCTCCTTCCTTCGGCCGCCAATCGCGCACAAAACCGGACGACCGCCACCTATAACTTAGACCCTAATCGAATTACATCCCCCAGTCTAGCTGATAATTCGACGAATTAATAACTCCGATGAGCAGCACTCGGTCACCTCTTCACAACCCTACCCTCGATCGAACGATCTGACGAAGTTCATCAACGCGTGATGAACAGTCGAAAATGGTTCTTTTATTTCTGGCTAAATAGTGCATCGAATTGAAAATGGATCATAAAATTGAGATGCGCCCTTCGAGAGCTTTCCGACGATATATAATTCTATATTGTTTGTGGAGTTTGAATTTTTGGCTTCGAAATTGATTTGAAATTGCAAATGGTATTTTGGTTTGTCTGCCATTCAAATGAAGAGGAGCAAATAGAATTGTACATACATAAATGGGGAATAAGAAATGAATTTGGGTTATATAACAGGGTACATATAGGTTGGGTTGAAAATAAAAGAACGGATACGATTGGTTTGGATCATTGAACGATAAATGGCCCAAAAAGCCCGTTCCGACTCCGAACGGAATTGGGTCAACCCATATATCAAAATAGATGTTTTTAAATATTTTAAACGCGATGGAAAAGGTTTCAAGTCCAAATTCCATTGTATGAAGAAGTTAGGCTCAAATTAAGTTATTTCGAATTGATTTCAATTGATTTCAATTAAATCGATTTCTAGACGTTTCAAGCCTATACGATCAACGCCAAGCCCGATCGTTATGAGACTTGAAATCCTACAATAATTCACCGTTACGGATCCAATGAAACTGGTTTCGTCAAAATCCGAGTTAGTGGCCAAAATGGCTGTTCTCCAGTTAATTAATTAAATATTAAATAGACAAAAATCAATTCTTAAATTCCAATTCCAAAATTTACAAATTTTATCATTATTGATTTCCTGCTCTTTAAACAATTAAGATATTAATTTAAAGTTAATAAATTTACCCATTACCGCATTTAGTTTCTATTTTAATAAATTTATTATTATCAATTGAAATCTCAATAAATCCGTTTATTTGATTTAAAATCTTGCTATTCAATAAATTGACATCTTATGGGTATAATTAACATTAATTTATACTACATTTCATTAATGTATGTTTCATTTCATATTAATTCCCATTAACGTAATATTTTATTTCATTTAATTTCAATAATCCATGTATTAAAGCACAAAATCCAATAAATTAATCAAACATGAATTTCAATTGTTTTCATTCAATCAATTGCCATATTATGGATAGAGTTTATGTGATATCCTTGAATTTCAAGGAATTTGAAATGTGATAATCTCTTAATTAAATTATTTAAAATTGATAAAATTATTATTTTTAAATATAAATAGCCAAATAGTTGATGTTTTTAATTATGGTTATAGATTGATTTTAAATAAGAATAATTATTTAGTTTATGTTATTGTATAAATAAATTTTAAATATAGATTTTAAATAGATTTAAATAGACTTTTTATTTCAGATTTAATAAGTGTTATTTAAATATGTATGTATATTTAAATTGATTTTAAATTGGATTTTGAATTGAAATTGAAATTGAATTTGGATTTAAAAATGAATTTAAAGGAATATATATATTTTAAAATAGAAATAATAATATGGTTTGGATTTAAAATATATGGATAAAGTTTTATTTAAAATAAGATTGTTCTCTATTATTTTCTTTAAAGAAATTTATTTATAGAAATTTGGAAAAGTATTTATTTAATAGGAATAAATACAAAGCTTTTTGAATTAGCATTTAAAAATGAGTTTAAAATATTATATGTGATTTTTATTTAAATCATTATTGTTTGATATTCCCTTTTTTTAAAAGATTGTATTTATATAAATTTAGAAAGCATTTATAAATTTATAAATGTATTTGTTAATTAGGAATTTAACAAGAAAATCTTTTTAAATCATTTAAAAATATTGTAAATATGAATAATTACAAGTGTTAAGATCAAACTACTTAAAGTAACATGTGTTAAGAAATTTAGTAAGGGATGAGACAAGTGTCACATTATTTGAATTTTCTTTTAGTTTCAATAAAATCTGAAATTGACTTATATAAAATTTTATCTTTCCCCTTCATTTTTTTCTAATCTCAGTTCTAAAATCAAAGAATTTGAAGTTCATTTCTAAAACCAGAATTTTCATGCAATCCAAAACTCTTTAAAACCAGAAATGCAAGAGTCATCAAACCTAAAGTCTCCTCATTTCAAATACAAAACCCTGTCATTCAAATGCCTAAAACCATTATCTTGAAGCTTGTAAACAAATCAACAACCTGAAATCAAGCACTTTCATTTAAGCCTATAACTTCTTTTATCAAAAGCATTTTCAAAACTCTATAATATTCTCAAAACCAAAAGACAAAGTCTGTAACCCATTTTCAAACTCAAGCCTGTAATAAAATTTTCAAGCAGAATTCAAGCAAGACAATCTGTAACCAATTTTCAAAGCCTGGAACATCTTCAGATTGGCAACCTGAAGCAAGCTTTCAAATTTTATATTTCTTCTTCAAGCATTCAAAGTTTCCCTGTTTTCAAAATTTCCAGAAAATCAAATCCTCTGCATTTTAAAAAGGTGAGTAAACCTTTAAATTAAAAAGTTTAAGTAGATGACTGATTGTAGCTTATGAAATCTCTATGATGATGATGCTTGCATGTCTATAAGTGATTATAGTTTAAAAAAAATCAGAGAACCTCAGTTTTAAAATCTCTATCCAACATCAAAACAAAAAATAACAAGTTTAAACATTATTGGATGATCCGATGCATGTTGAAATACTTGAATCTATGATGTGATACAATGCTTGCATGTTGTTTATATTTGAATTGAATGAATATATGTAAATGCATGTGTGCATGTTTGAAACAGGGATATACCCTCTGTTGTTTCACAAGTTCAAAAACCTTTCAAAAATCTGAATCCCGTTCCTTGATTTGTTTTAGGCTTTGTTGTACAAACGAAAATAGTTTAGATTTGTACGATCTACATTCTAAAAATAGTTACAAGTTCAATTAGTTTATAAACATATGGAATTTAGTAAAATACAATAAACCCAAAAACTGGAAAAAATTCAATTTTAACAAATTAGTGTTTCAGGAATATAATATAATTCTTCATGGAAAATGATGAACTTAGAAACTAAAATCATGTTTTTTAATCAAGTAATTGGTGAGGTATCTTGGGTTGAACAGAAGGTGGATTTCTGTTGACTATTGGTGTTCCCAAGATGGATGGAGGCCGCGGTTAGGTCTGGGGATTGTGGATGGTCAGGGAGCATCGGTAAATGGTGTGGCATTTTTTTAAGTTGACCGTGGTGGTCGAGGGATGGCGAAGTAGGGTTTGAAGACTGTTTTTGGTCGAGGGTGTTGTCAGGTTGTTTTCGTCGTCGGTGATGGTTCGAGTTGGACCGGACCGACGGGGAATGTGGCGTAGGGATGTGTTGTAATCGCGCGATGGTTGGTAGTCTGAGGCGACGACAGGTGATCGTTTTTGGGTTAGCAGTTAGGGTTGCTATGCGAATCGAACGGCTCGATTGGGTTTGGCTGGCGATTTCGTGGTGTTGTGTGTTCGAGTGGGTCAGTAAGATTGTGAGTAACTGGACGAGGGTCGCGGTGATGATCGTCTTCGATCGGAGTTGGTGCACGGGTGCACACGTGCACGGTTGTGTCAGTTGTTTTAGTTTGGTGATAGTCTCGAAGTATTGATCGGGATTTGGGGTTGATGGCTCGAGTTGAAACTCAAGTAGCCTGTATGGTTTTAACCTGAAAACAGTTTTGTTGTTTCTAGTGTTTTTTTTTAAATTTAAATTTTAAACTAAACTTTTTAAAATTTAAGAAACGGAATGAAACTTGGAATGATTTGAGTGTTTCTCAGGTTCAATATGAAGAAGATGGTTTGAAGGAAATTTTTGAAAGTTTTTATAAACAAATTTCAAATTTAAATAAAGGAAGTTTTAACCATTGAAGCAAATCTGGTTTTTGAATTTTTTTTTTAAATATAAATGTTTTCCTTAGCTTGCGATTAAGAAGTTGAAGTTTGTTAAATTTAAATCTGGTTAAGTAAATTTAAGTGATTTTAAATATAAGTTAAGAAATGGAATTTTATTAAGGTTTATATAAAAGTAAGTTTCTAAATTCAAATTTGAATATAGCATTTAAAGCTACTAAATGATTAATGTTTAAGTGATTTTTGAAGTTATATTTTGATAACTTTAATTTATTGAGTTAAAATGATGTTTTGCTTTAAATCTTAACAAATGATTTAATTAAGTAAGTTATGCATAAAGATAAAATGGTTTAAAATGTTTTAATGGTAATTAAGATATTTATTAAAAAATGTTCCATCTTAAGATAATTAAAGTTTATTATCTTGAAATTAATAAAGTTAGTTAAGGAAAATTAAGTTTAATTAATTAAGTTAATTAATAATGATTAAGTTAATTAAGGAATTAATTTAAAGTAATTAATTAATCTAAATTAATTTATATAAATAAGTAAGGATTGAAAATTAATTAATTTGAGATTAATTAATTAAGTAATCAAATGGGTTGATTAATTTGTAATTAGAGATTAATTAATTTGTATTTAAAAAATTACTTAATTTGTAATTAAGTTTTGTTAATTAAAAATTAGTATTTATTAATTAATAATTGAGAAATTATTAATCTATAATTAAAGTTAATTAATGATTAATTAACTATTATTTAGGGTTAATTAATTGTAATTAAGAATTGATTAACTGATTAATTAAGGATTAATTAATTTGTTATTAAGTTTTATTAATTGATAATTAAGGATTATTAATTAATAATTAAGGATTAATCAATCTATAATTAAAGATTGATTAATTTATTTAAAGGGGTAATTAAGGGATGAATTACCTAATTGTAATTAATCAAACAAGTGTGATTAATTTGGGTTAATCAAATGGGTTGACTAATTAAAGATAATCATTTGGTGATTGATTAAGTATAATTCTTAATGAGATGGATAAGTATAATTACTTAGGGTAAGTAATTATTGTATAATTACCGGGATGTAATTAATTAAAAGGAAATTACTTAATGGGAAGTAATTAAATGATAATTACTTAGTAGAAGTAATTAAGGGTTAATTACTTGGTGTAATTAATCAAGGGATTGATATAATTAAGTAAGGAGTTAATTAATTAAGGTAAGTAATTACAGGATGATAATTACTGTATATGATTAATTAAAGTTGATTAATGGAAGTAATTATTTAAGGATCATTAACTAATGCAATTAATGAGAGTGATTAAGGATTGATTAATTAAGATTAATTAATCAATACTAAGTGATTATAAGATAATTAATTAATTGTAATTAATTAAGGATTAATGTAATTAATTATAATTAATGAAGTAATTAAGGTTAATCATTTAATGGTTTGTAGGTAATTAATTTGTATAATTAATTAAGGTTTAATTACTTAATGTAATTAATGGATAATTAATCAAGGTTGATTAATTAAGATGATGATTAATTAATTGGTTTAATTAATGATTAAGCAAGAAAGATTTATTATGATGAAAGTAACTAATTTAATTTATTTTAAATTAATTAGAGATGAATTAATTAATTTAACTCATTTTAAATTAATTATAGATGGTGTGATTAATAGATCATTGCTTATGGATGGCTGATTGATATTGAATGCCTTGATTGTTTGATATCTTTAATGAGATATGTATGATATATGATATGAGATGCTTTGGTTGAAGTATGATGATAATGTGAATTATATGTTTGTGATGATAATGTGAAGTATCTGTTTGTGATGATGATGTGAATTACCTATCTGTGTGCATATAGATAATGAATTGAATTATTTTAAACTTTAAAACAACTTGGACCTAAAAGATGGCGTTTTGGATTTCAATGAAACCGAGATCGGGTTTCCAGATTTGGATATCCCAAACCACATCGATCCAAATTAACGATAGGTCGTGCTCAAGTGAAGATGAAGATTCAGAGTGCAAAGGTTATTGTCGTTAACTCTGAGGGTGATTCCAAAATGAGTGTAACGAAATAATGCCTTCGGTTTTGTTCGAACCCGCAACAAACTTGTATGGATTGAATGCTTTTAGAACATCGTCAGGTGGACGATGAGCATTCTAAAATAGATGTGTTCTATATAGGTAATCGTAGCCTCAAGCCTCATCAACAAGTAATCTCTAAAACAGGGGAGGTGCAGCATGGCTAAGTGGGTCATGCCCAAGTAGAATGAGATGAACCCCTGTCTAGAGTCCCTTTTATTTCGGCTGTGTGGGCGGTTGAATAGCTACAACCGCCGGGGTTGTCTTGATCGGGACTGTCTAGTAAGGGGTGGTTTCGGCCTTGTGTTGCAGGGGATTTAGGGTGGATCCTCGGCACGGTGATCTAGGCCACGTACTGTGACAGGCGGTACCCCGATATCCCTACCATTGATGGAAACCCATTCTTCCTACATGCCCTTACGGTTTTGATTGTATTACCCACTTTTGTGGCTAGTAGCTGGAATTTAATCATGTAACAATTTCAGCTATTTCTACTTTATTTGAAAACCCTAGACCATATTATAATATCATTGGATTTCGTATCAAATGTTTTGGTTAGCGTAAGGTAAAAACTTTCCCATGTTTATGTGTGGGGAGTCTTACATGATACCTTTTCTTTCAAAAAGCTTTTCAAAATTAAGCAACTTAACCCGTTTACTCACACCAGACCCATGTCTGACCTGAAGTTTATTCTGTTTTTCTTATACTCTTGGGTACTCAAATTTTTACGAGCAGCCAAGGTATTCAGGTTAGTTTTGACGAATTCTGAAGGAAGTATGGAGCAGGAGGCTTCAGCGATTGTAGATAGATATATAGTGGTTCCGCTGTGTCGATCTTTATATTATTATATGTGTTGTTTATGCTGTGTAACTCTGATGTATATGATACTATGTAATACTTATGCGATTAATATAATTTATTCCTTCCGCTATTGATATTCTGATGTTGTTTCTTTCTTTCTTCTCTATCTTTTCTCTTCTCTATCTCTTTCTTTCTTAATAATGATGCGTCTTTCTGTGGAGAGAAAGACGTTTCGTTTCATTTGATACCAGAGCAAGGTTGAGCGAATACCTAGGCTCTGGAGTAGTGTCTTCCATGAGAGAGCGTACTTGTAATATATATATATATATATATATATCTTTTTCTACCTATTTGTTGGGTTACCTGTTTGGGTTTTCCAACATAAGTTATAAAGGTAGATAAGGTAGTGGTGTGTATAACACGACTACCAATGGTTGGAGTTTGAATGATTGAGGTTGGATGAGTATTTGTCGAGACTGTAGATCTAATACCGTCTCGAGTGAGCTTTGTAGCTTGGTGTAAAGATTTCATTAATCTCTAAAGGAAACCTTTTAAAGGTTCGTAGTCCATTTTTGAAGTTGGATGAGTAGAATTTGGATCTGTCGGTTAGGCAGAAGCGAGTGATGGTACCTTGGCAACCTCAGAAAGTAGTAGCTGCGTGATGAGACGTAGTGACTACGGATGTCTCCGAAGATGTTTTCTTTTGGAGCAAGTTTAAGGAAGTGTGTCCGCTTCAGTGTTGAGGCTGAGTTCAACAGGGCATTCGTGTTTGACTTGAGGTCCAAGTTTCTCAAGGAGTCTTTGGTTTCTGAGGCAGCGATGCAGTTGGGTAGTGTTTTCTATGCCAGCAGAAAGATCTTTTGGCTTAGCAGTTTCCTAGAAGTGGAGTTCTGAAGCAGCGGAGTGGACCAGTTTCTTTGATGGGTTGGTCGAGAATAAGCTATTCTGATTGTTGAAGAGAGAAAAATATCTTGAATATAGGCTGAGTTGAT
This sequence comes from Allium cepa, assembly GCA_030765085.1. Lineage (NCBI taxonomy): Eukaryota > Viridiplantae > Streptophyta > Magnoliopsida > Asparagales > Amaryllidaceae > Allium > Allium cepa. The sequence continues at coordinate 462,534,612 of CM060931.1, read as the reverse complement.
CGCAAAAGTGACTTGCGATGTTTTGAGTGTTCTCTTGAGTTATAGAAGTTGTCAGATATTTTTTCCAGATGTTTTCTAGGAAGTCAGAGGTTTGTCCGCATTTGGAGTTTGAGTTCCGTGTTGACTTGGCTCATGGAGCTACCGGTAATTCAGCTGGGTAGAAGGATGGTTTCTAGAAAGAGGATTTGGTGAGGCAGCTCAGTATTTCTTGGAACTTCGGTGTTTCCTCTTTATGGATCTACTGAAGCTTATTTCCAGGTTGTGTTTTATAGTTTGTGCCTGTGTTCATCGACGACATTCTCATCTGCTCCAGATCAGAGTTGCGCAGCGGAGGTAGGTGGCAGCTATTCTAGAGTGGAAGCAACCGAAAGTTGCAGTGTTTGGATTAGAGAGATTCTACAGGATTGTGAGTGCTCCTGTTTTGTATTTTTCTGATAAGAGAAGTAAGTTTGGAGTCTACTGATGATTGTGGAGTAGAGTTTGTGTTCTTTATTTTGGTAGATCTTGAGTGGATCATTTTGTTGAGTTGTTTTGATCTAGTTTGTTTCTAGAAGCATCAGCGAAGGTTGAGCTGATCAGGAAGGATCTATAGGCAGTCCAGGATCGTCAGAAGAGTTTTAAGGTTAAGAGACGGAGGAATTTGGAATTCAAATGTAACAACTGTGATTTTTGGATTACCGTCGTAATAAAAATTTAAAATAGAAATTTTAAATTAAAATTTGAAAAATAAATTTGCAATGCAAAAATGATTTCAAAGTCAGTTGTTAAATAATCTAGCTATGTTGAAATTCATCCTTTTCCTTCACATGTAAAAAAGTATAGAACAGATATTATAAAGCAAGTGGGAATGTTATTACTTTGCTGCGACTAAATTGTGAAGCCAACGTATGAACATTATTTTCTTTGCTGTCATAAAGTTGAAATCACTTTGCTCCCATCATCACACTTTGCAGCACGTCCTTTATTCTCACTGAAGCACGTTTTCAACTTAATGCCAAGGTACTACAAAGCATCACCGGCACACTTCCTTTCTGACTTGTTCACATTTTAAAAAAGAGAAAAGTAAAGGCAGCTTCAATTCTTTCATTTTCGTTCTCACTTTTCAAGTTACTATGTAAAACATTAATGGCAGTTGAATTCGCTCCAAGAGATTCTAGTTGCTAAATTACTTTGGAAGCGAGATAAAAGTGAGTTCAAAACTCACTCTTCCAATTTAACTTATTTACCTTCTACCGTGTACAACTATTCTTTATATTTATTACTTGTATCGAAAGGGTCATTTGCATTATTGGTTTCATTTGTGCTTTGATACCATGCCCGGTTCATTTTACATTTTGCGTATAACATTTGGTGCAAAGGAGTCGCATGCAAAAGTCAGTTTCAAAGTTACTTATTTCCAAATGTGTCTACATAAATATAACGTACATGCATTTATTCGTAGCACCAAATATTCATAATTTTGTGCAAAGTGAGTTCCAGGTCCTTTAAGTTGTAAACTACATCCTTACATGAAAACACGTTACAAATTCTTGCGTGCGTGCATTTTACATTGTTCAAAAGTGAGTTTGCATTTTTTTATCTGGTCAAAACTACAAAAATCATGCGTGCAAAATATATAATGTCCAAGCCTAGACCATTTTGCATTGTGTATCTCACTCTTTCGTGTATATTGTCCAGGTTTTTTTATACCTTAGTCTATTTCATTTTGAGAAAGTGAAGTACTGGGTTACCTTGTTTCAAATTATAATTGCATGCATTTGAAGATGCCAGATTTCATTTATCCTTTCACGTGTAATCAATGTTTTAAAACATGTCGTGTGAAATGGGTCCAAGCATAAAAAGTTGCAGTCCAGAGTGTTTTTTTTATATTGTTGCATGCCTACATTTTCACATGCACAACATTTTTACTTCTATACAAACGATACCTAGGTCGTGTTGTTTTTTTGTATGAGTATAAATTTTTGATTGTCAAGGCCACCTTATTTTATAATTTCTTGCGCACCTGTTTCTGGTTTAGGCAAAGAAATTTTAATACAAGCTTTAACACATGTTCGAGTGTAATTAATGCATGCAAAATATATAGAGTTCCAGATCATTCGCGTACGCATATCCTACCATCTTTTAATTTGCATATTTAATCTCGTGTGTAAGGGAAAATTTTCACATGCTATTCTATAATTTTTGTTGAGTGTGTGTACATATATAAGTTGTCTAGGTCATTTGCTAACTTATTTTGTGCATGTGGGCAGTGCAAGGTTTTATAAATATATGTGTGTAGTGTAGACCAATATTTAATTTACTTTGAGCCGTTCTCGTTTTAAAACATATTTTGTTGCTGTTATTTTTATAACGGAATTTGTACGTCGGTACTACATTTTGTAGCATGTTGTTTTGATGACATTTTTTGACGAATAAGAATTACTGTTGTTTTGACTTCAGTAACCGTCAATTATAAGTGAATTTTTAAGCGGTTATCCCGCAACGCCGATTTAGTATCCGTTTTTACGGTGTTTTGTGAAGCGCAATTTCCTCGTTGAAATTGCTACAGATGTTGATGTTTTAATCATGTGTTTTAAAAATCGTTTTAAAATAAAATTGTTTCCTAATATTTTATAGTTTGCGCTTTCAAAAGAATGAGGAAGCGATTTAAACGATTCAGCACAATTGAGGACTATGAGCCCTTACTTTTACTGATTCGGTTAACTCCGGACTTGTCTGTTTGAGAACGTAAAATGTTATTTATATAAAATACACAATTTTGCATTTTCAAGGAAACGATGAAGAGATTTAAACGATTTAGCAAAAGTGCGGAGTATGGAACCACGCTATTACTATTTCTGTTAATTCCGGACTCGTTAATTAAAATATTTGCTGTTTGATGATTTTGATGATTTTGTTGGGCTTTCGAGCCACTCTGCTGGACCTTCGAGTCATTTGTTGGACCTTCGGGTCAATTACCAGTACTAGACCTTCGGGTCATTTGTTGGACCTTCGAGTCGTTTGTTGGGTGCCAAAAATTATAGTACTTGGTAGGCTTCGGCCATATGAGATGCACGTGCGGTGTAGCTAAAACTCGCCATCTGTTGGGATCGATCCATCTTTTATGTTGATTTTCTAGTTATCTCATTTTGATTTCTAGATTCTGCGTATTGCTGTTTTGAATTCAAATGTGAATTTGGAAATTTATTTTGATGGAGTTTAATTAGATTTCTTCATTAAAAAAATGTTGATTACTATGTTGTATAGTCTCACCCGAGACTATAACATTGTGTACAGCCTCATCCGAGATTATAATTTTGTGAGTAGTCTCATCCAAGATTATAAATTTGCGTATCACTGTTTTGAATTCAATTGGGGATTTAAAAGCTGATTTTGATAGAGTTTAAATTGAGATTTCTTCATTTAAACTATGGTGATTATTTATGTTGAATAGTCTCAATTCGAGATTGTTGATTTTGATGGAGTTTAAATTGAGATTTCTTATTTGGACTATGTTGATTATCTATGTTGTATAATCTAATTCGAGATTATGATTATTTTCTTAAGTGTTATTTATCATACACTTATTTATGAAGTTTAAATTAGACTGGTCCGTTTATTATTTTCTTTTAAATAATACTCGGGTCAGACCGAGTTATTTCAGGATAGTCGCTATCTCTGATTCTATTGCCGCTTTAGCTTTTGTGATTTCACTCCATCTTTTGTCTAGGCTTCGAGGTGTACTTTTGGTGTATAAACTATCGTCTCATGTATGTTGATGTCTTTGTGTGTATATATATATACATTTTGCTCATGTGAACTATCGATAGTTGTAGCATGTATTCCAGACTTGTCTTCCGCTATATATATATATCTGATATTTCTGTTCTGATGTGGTTATACTTATCTGTGTTGTTGTTATTATGAGTTGTTCTAGATTTTTCTTTAGACACCGTAGTTTCGTTTTAGATTTGGATTGAGTATATATCCTTAGGAGTAATTTACACAACTCCTATCGATGTAATCAATACTCGTCTAAGGCATAACTTACGGATGGTCGCTTCTAACAAGCCTTATTCTTCGCGATAGCAGACGTGATTCCTTATAATAACCTTTGTTATTGTGAGCATAGAGGTGGGGCGTCACAGCTTGGTATAAGAGCTGAGATTCAGAACAAATTATAATAAACACTGAACAGAAGCAGAATGGAACATGCGTTACAACTATTCAAGGGTTTTATTCATGCCTTTCTAATCTATTCCTTCGTTGTTCTTAAACTTTTATCCTCTCTAACGAGTTGGAATATGTCTAGGAATATATCTCATATTTCCATAGTAATCCATTTGTTAAATTCCTTATCAATTTTGAGTTGTTTTAACTACTCTTAAGGGTTTCAAATACGGGAAGCTTAATGTTGCTAAAGCTTCTGGAGATTCTTCTCAGCCCAAAGTTATTCTTCCTTCTGTTTTGGAAGATTTTATTTTATTTTGTGGCCGTAATATTAGAGTTCTTTTCAATACAGGTGCAGAACATTCATTCGTGTCAAAGGAGCTTGTTGTTGTTATTCCTTTGGTTTGTTGTGTGTTGATGTTGAGATTATTCTTTGTGGTTTTTCCTTTCATGCAAATCTGCATGTTATGGATCATCTTGGTTTTGATATGATTTTGGGAATGGATTGGCTCGTCCATTTTGAAGTTTAATCCTATGTCCTGAAAGAACTTTGTATCTCAAGCATCCCGATGCTATCGAGCAGTTGTCTATTATATTTCGAAGCATGGACCATACTTCGAATGCTATCATTTCTTCCTTCGAATCGGAGGCTGTTATAGCTAAATATTCCAGTTGTTTGTAATTTTTATGATGTCTTTGAGCCTATTTCGAGTTGGCCGCCAAAGAGGGAAATTGAGTTCCGTATTGATCTTATCTCTGGTGCTCATCCTGTCAGTCATCCTCCCACGAGGATGTCTGCTGAGGGACAATATCTGAATTGGAAGCCAAGCATTCTATTCGTTCTAGCTCCTCTCTTTGGGGCGCCGCCGTTGTCTTCATTAAGAAGCCAGATGGTACTCTTAGGCTTTGCATTGAGTATCGCAAGCTTAATGAGCTCACTATCAAAAATAGGTATCCATTACCTAGGATCGACGACATGTTCGATCAATTAAGTGGCGCTAAGCTTTTCTCCGAACTCGATCTTGCTATTGGTTTTCATTAGTTACGAGTTGCGGAAGATAGCATTCCACTTACTGCATTCCGCACTCGCTATGATTCTTATGAATGACTTATTATGTCATTCAGTTTGTCCAGCTTATTTCATTCATTTTTATGAATCGAGTCTTCTACGAATATTTCAATGACTCCATTTGTGTATTTACTGATTTTGGATGAAAATAGCGATTTAGAATTTTGCAAATCTTTTTCATAAGATTTATTACAAGTATAATTGGATTTGGTTTATCATATAGAAGATGATTTTGTGATTGTATTGCCTATTGAGTGCTTAAAGAGTTCTGGTCAATGCGCTTGATCAACGTTATCGATAGGAATCTCCTACATGCTTTGATGAGACAATTTGACATAATATATTGACCTATAAAAAGTAAATTTTTCTAGAAAATGATTTCATAAAGAAAGTTTTAATTTGGGAGTTTTAACTTTTCAGGAAAGAAGATTATTTAAAAGAACTCTTATCCTTGGGATTCCCGAAGGGAACCAAGACTTCATTATTTGCACCAATACTAGTCGTATTGATCTCGGTATTGTTCTCATGCAAAAAATAGAGTAGTTTCTATGCTTCTAGACAACTAAAGCCTAACGAGATTCGTTATGCTACCCATGATTTGGAGTCAGCTGGCATAGTATTTGCTCTAAAGATTTGGCGACATTATTTATTGGGTAAGTGTTTTATTCTCTTCACTGATCATAAATCTCTGAAGTATCTATTCACTCAGAAAGAACTTAATATGAGACAACAACGTTGGCTCCAATTTCTTGCTTCATATGATTTCGATATTCAATATACCCCTGGTAAGGGTAATCGAGTTGCTGATGAGCTTATCGCAAGCAGCAAGTTGTTGTTTCCATGATGCTAGTAGAGTGGAATATTTTGGAAGCTTTATCTTATTTTGATATTAGAGATCGTCCTTCAGTTTTAGATTCTCCTGTGCTTTTATTTTGCATGGAAGCTCTTCCTAGTTTGTTGGATTGGTTTGCTGATGCCCAGAAACAAGATCCAAATCTCTCTTATATTATTCAGAGTTGTAAATCGGAATCCCGAAGTGATAATCTAAAGGATTTCGATATTGATGTTCATAGTTGTATTCGAAAGAAGGGAAGGTTGATCGTGCTTAATGTTCCCAATCTTAGAAATGACATTCTTAAGGACTGTCATTGTTCTAAGTATACTATCCATCCGGGTAGTAGTAAGATGTATGCTGATATGAAACGTTTATACTTTTGGGAAGGTATGAAGCGTGATGTTGCAAGTTATGTGAGTTGTTGCATGACTTGTCAACTTATTAAAGCAGAACACCATCGTCCTAGTGGTTTTTTGCAGCCTCTTGAGCTTCCATTATGGAAATGAGATCAGATTTTTATGGACTTCATTGATGGTCTACCTCATTCGAGGTCGGGCCATGATGGTGTTTGATTGATTGTTGACCAATTGACCAAATCAGCCCATTTTATTCCTATCAAGTCCAATCGGACTGCTTCTTGACTTTGGAGATAGTTGGGAAGACCATTTATCTCTTGTTGAATTTGCTTATATAATAGCTTCCAGTTCGGTATTGGTATGGCTCCTTTCGAAGCTCTTTATGGAAGACCGTGTTGATCACCATCTTGTTGGTTGGAATTCGGGGAAAAGTTAGTTCTCGGCCCCGATTTTATTATTGAATCTTCCGAGAAGGTTGATTTTATTATACAGAAAATAAAAGAGGCTCAGAATAGGCAGAAATCTTATGCCAGTCATCGTAGGAAGCCTTTAGAATTTTCTGTTGGCGATCTCGTACTCATTCGTGTTTCCTAAATGAAGGGCGTGGTGCGTTTTAGTAGATCCAGGAAATTGGCTCCTCGATATATTGGACCGTTTCCTACTACGGAACGCATTGGCCTTGTTTTTTATCGGGTATCGCTACCTATCCAGTTTTCGATAATTCACGACGTATTTTATGTATCCCAGCTTCGTCGATGTTCTCGAGATTCGGATTCTATTATTGATCCTCATATGTTGCAAGATCTTGAGATCTCACCTGACTTGTCTATTGTGGAAATTCCCATTCGGGTGCTAGCTTCGGAGGTTAAACGCCTTCGAAATAAAGAAGTCCCGCTTGTGAAAATTCAATGGTCCGCAACCCCAAAGATTCACTTGGGAAACCAGAGAATTCATCGAGCGTTCTTATCCGGGTTTTCTCGCCTCTTCAGGTGGGGGTGAGCATTCTTATTCATCTTTTCTATTTTAATATTTGTTGGGATGAATTATTTGTGTATTGACTGCTTCTAGTATGAAAATTGCGGGGATGCAATTTTTATAAGGGGGGTCTGTAACAACCGTGATTTTTGGATTACCGTCATAATTAAAATTTAAAATAGAAATTTTAAACTGAAATTTGAAAAATAAATTTGCAATGCAAAAATGATTTCAAAGTAAGTTGTTAAATAATCTAGCTATGTTGAAATTCATCCTTTGCCTTCACGTGTAAAAAAGTATAGAACAAATATTATAAAGCAAGTGGGAATGTTATTACTTTGCTGTGACTAAAGTGTGAAGCCAATGTATGAACATTATTTTCTTTGCTGTCATAAATTTGAAATCACTTTGCTCCCATCATCACACTTTGCAGCAGGTCCTTTATTCTCGCTGAAGCACGTTTTCAATTTAATGCCAAAGTACTACAAAGCATCACCAGCACACTTCCTTTTTGACTTGTTCACATTTTGAAAAGGAGAAAAGTAAAGGCTGCTTCAATTCTTTCATTTTCGTTCTCACTTTTCAAGTTACTCTATAAAACACTAATGGCAGTTGAATTCTCCAAGAGATTCTAGTTGCTAACTGACTTTGGAAGTGAGATAAAAGTGAGCTCAAAACTCACTCTTCCAATTTAACTTATTTACCTTCTACCGTGTACAACTATTCTATTTATTTATTACTCGTATGGAAAGGGTCATTTGCATTATTGGTTTCATTTGTGCTTTGATACCATGCCCAATTTGTTTTACATTTTGCGTATAACATTTGGTGCAAAGGAGTCGCATACAAAAGTCAGTTTCAAAGTTACTTATTTCCAAATGTGTCTACATAAATATAACTTACATGCATTTGTTCGTAGCACCAAATATTCATAATTTTGTGCAAAGTGAGTTCCAGGTCCTTTAAGTTGGAAATTACATCCTTACATGAAAACACGTTACAAAACCTTGCGTGCGTGCATTTTACATTATGGAAAAGTGAGTTTGCATTTTGTGTATCTAGTCAAAACTACAAAAATCATGCGTGCAAAATATTTAATGTCCAAGCCTAGACCATTTTTCATTGTGTATTTCACTCTTTCGTGTATATTGTCCAGTTTTTTATATACCTTAGTCTATTTCATTTTGAGAAAGTGAAGTACTGGGTTACCTTGTTTCAAATTATAATTGCATGCATATTGAAGATGCCAGATTTCATTTATCCTTTCCCGTGTAATCAATGTTTTAAAACATGTTGTGTGAAATGTGTTCAGGCTTATAAAGTTGCAGTCCAGAGTGTTTTTTTATATTGTTGTGTGCCTACATTTTTACGTGCATAATATTTTTACTTCTATACAAACCATACCCAGGCCGTGTTGTTTTTTTGTGTGAGTATAAATTTTTGATTGTCAGGGTCACCTTATTTTATAATTTCTTGCGCACCTGTCTCTGGTTTAGGCAAAGAAATTTTAATACAAGCTTTAACACGTGTTCAAGTGTAATTAATGCATGCAAATATATCGAGTTCCAGATCATTCGCATACGCATATCCTACCATCTTTTAATTTGCATATTTAATCTCGTGTGTAAGGGGAAAATTTCACATGCTATTCTATAATTTTTGTTGAGGGCATGTACATATATAAGTTGTCTAGGTCATTTGCTAACTTATTTTGTGCAAGTGGGCAGTGCAAGGTTTTATAACTATATGTGTGTAGTGTAGACCAATATTTAATTTACTTTGAATCAGTGTCTCGTTTTAAAATGTATTTTGTTGCCGTTATTTTTATAACGGAATTTGTACGCCGGTACTATATTTTGTAGCATGTTGTTTTAATGACATTTTTTGACGAATAAAAATTACTGTTGTTTTGACTTCAGTAACCATCAATTTTAAAGTGAATTTTTAAGCGGTTATCCCGCAACGCCGATTTAGTATCCGTTTTTACGGTGTTTTGTGAAGCGCAATTTCCTCGTCGAACTTGCTACAGATGTTGCTATTTTAATTACGTGTTTTAAAATTCGTTTTAAAATAAAATTGTTTCCTAAGATTATAGTACTTGGTAGGCTTCGGCCATATGAGATGCAAGTGCGGCGTAGCTAAAACTCGCCATCTGCTGGGATAGATCCATCTTTTAGGTTGATTTTCTAGTTATCTCATTTTGATTTATAGATTCTGCGTATTGCTATTTAGAATTCAATTTTGAATTTGAAAATTTATTTTGATGGAGTTTAATGAGATTTCTTCATTAAAAAAAACTGTTGATTACTATGTTGTATAGTCTCACCAGAGACTATAACTTTGTGTATAGCCTCATCCGAGATTATAATTTTGTGTATAATCTCATCCGAGATTATGAATTTGCGTATCGCTATCTTAAATTCAATTTGGAATTTAAAAGCTGATTTTGATGGAATTTAAATTGAAATTTCTTCATTTAAACTATGGTGATTATTTATGTTGAATAGTCTCAATTCGAGGTTATTGATTTTGATGGAGTTTAATTGAGGTCTCTTTATTTGGACTATGTTGATTATCTATGTTGTATAATCTCATTCGAGATTATGACTATTTGCTTAAGTGTTATTTACCACACACTTATTTCTGAAGTTTAACTTAGACTGATCCGTTTATTATTTTCTTTTAAATAATACTCGGGTCAGACCGAGTTGTTTCATGATAGTCGCTATCTCTGATTCTGTTGCCGCTTCAGCTTTTGGGATTTCACTCCATCTTTTGTCTAGTCTTCGAGGTGTACTTTTGGTGTATAGACTATCGTCTCATGTATGTTGATGTCTTTGTATATATATATATATATATATACATTTTCTTCATGTGAACTATCGATAGTTGTAGCATGTATTCTAGACTTGTCTTCCGCTATATATATCTGATATTTCTGTTCTGATGTGGTTATACTTATCTATGTTGTTGTTATTATGAGTTGTTCTAGATTTTTCTTTAGCCATCGTAGTTTCATTTTAGATTTGGATTGAATATATATCCATGGGGGTAATTTACACAACTCCTATCGATGCAATTAATACTCGTCGAAGGCATAACTTACGGATGGTCGCTTCTAACAAGCCTTATTCTTCGCGATAGCAGACGTTATTCCTTATAATAAACTTTGATATTGTGAGCATAGAGGTGGGGCGTCACATCAAAATTGGAGATTTCATTATTATTGAGGTTTTCTCTGGTAAAAGGAGCAAAAAGATTGGGTAAGACTAGGAAGTTGGCTCCAAGGTATATTGGGTCTTTCTGAGTTTTTGTAAGGATAAGTGCTTTGGTCTGCAGAGTTGAATTGCCGGTTTGGAAGACCGGGATTCAAGGTATTTCCCATATCTCTGATGGAGTACGTGTTTGGTCCATCACTGGTTTTGGAACCAGTAGTTCAGAAGGATTTGGGTGTTGAGTCAGTCTTGCCTGTGGTCTGATATCTTGTATAGATTATCGATCTAGTTGAGTAGGAGCTCAGTAGCTTAATAGTGTAGCTAGTTTAGATTCAGTAGAGCCAGTATTCCAGTATCTGTACCTGGGAAACTCAGGAAAATTTTAGGAAGCTTATCCGGATCTACGTTCGGATAGCTAGAGTTGTTTGATAGAATGAAATTGTTTGTTTGGTTGTTTGTGTATGATTGATATGTATGCTTGAATTGGTTGAAATGAAATAAAAACTTTGGATTATCTTTTGTTTTAAATTTCGAGGACGAAATTTTTTTAGGTGGGAGGAATGTGATATCTCGGAATTTCAAGGAATTTAAAATGTGATAATCTCTTAATTAAATTGTTTAAAAATGAAAAAATTGTTAATTTTAAATATAAATAGCCAAATAATTAATAATGTAATGTTTTTAATTATGGTTATAGATTGAATTTAAATAATAATAATTATTTAGTTTGTGTTATTGTATAAATAAATTTTTAATATAGATTTTAAATAGACTTATTGTTTCAAATTTAATAAGTGTTATTTAAATATGTATATATATGTGTATTTAAATTGATTTTAATTTGGATTTTAAATTGAAATTGAATTTTAATTTGGATTCAAAAATTGAATTTAAAGGAATATACATATTTTAAAATAGAAACAATAATATGGTTTGGATTTAAAATATGTGGATAAAGTTTTGTTTAAAATAAGATTGTTCTCTATGATTTTCTTTAAATAAATTTATTTATAGAAATTAGGAAAAGTATTTATTTAATAGGAATAAATACAAAAGCTGTTTCAATGACCATTTAAAATGAGTTTAAAATATTATATATGATTTTTATTTAAATCATAATTGGTTGATATGCCAATTTTTTTTTTAAAGATTGTATTTATATAAAATTTAGAAAGCATTTATAAATTTATTAATGTATTTGTTAATTAAGAATTCAATAAGAAAAGCTTTTTAAATCATTTAAAAATAATGTAAATATGAACTATTACAAGTGCTAAGATCTAAACCACTTAAAGTAACATGTGTTAAGAAATTAAGTGAGGTATGAGACAAGTGTCACATTATTTGAATTTTCTTTTAATTTTAATAAAATCTGAAATTAACTTATATAAAATTTTATCTTTCCCCTTCATTTTTTTCTAATCTCAGTTCTAAAATCAAAGAATTTGAAGTTCATTTCTAAAAGCATAATTTTAATGCAATCCAAAACTCTTCAAAACCATAAATGCAAGAATCATCAAACCTGAAATACTCCTCATCTCAAATACAAAACCATGTCATTCAAATGCCTGAAACCATTATCTTGAAGCTTGTAAACAAATTAGCAACCTGAAATCAAGCTCTGTCATTTAAGCCTATAAATTTTTTATTAAAAGCATTTTCAAAACTCTGTAATATTCTCAAAACACAAAGACAAAGTCTGTAACCCATTTTCAAACTCATGCCCATGATAAAATTTTCAAGCAGAATTCAAGCAAGACAATCTGTAACAAATTTTCAAAGCCTGGAACATCTTCAAATTGGCAACCTGAAGCAATCTTTCCAGTTTTATATTTCTTCTTCAAGCATTCAAAGTTTCCCTATTTTCAAATTTTCTAGAAAATCAAAGCCTCCGCATTTTAAAAAGGTGAGTAAACCTTTAAATTAAAAAGTTTAAGTAGATGACTGATTGTAGCTTATGAAATCTCTGTGATGATGATGCTTGCATGTCTATATAAGTGATTACAGTTTTAAAAAAAACCAGAGAACCTCAGTTTTAAAATCTCTGTTCAACATCAAAACAAAAATTAACAAGTTTAAACATTGTTGGATGATCTGATGCATGTTGAAATACTTGAATCTATGATGTGATATAATGCTTGCATGTTGTTTAGATTTGAATTGAATGAATATATGTAAATGCATGTGTGCATGCTTGAAACAGGGATATACCCTCTGTTGTTTCATAGGTTCAAAAACCATTTAAAAATCTGAATCCCATTCCCTGATTTGTTTTAGGCTTTGTTATACAAACAAAAATAGTTTAGATTTGTAAGATCTACATTCTAAAAATAGTTACAAGTTCAATTAGTTTATAAACATCTGGAATTTAGCAAAATACAGTAAAACCCAAAAATTGGAAAAAATTCAATTTTAAAAAATTAGTGTTTCAGGAATATAATATAATTCTTCATGGCAAATGATGAATTTAGAAACTAAAATCATGTTTTTTAATCAAGTAATTGGTGAGGTATCTTGGGTTGAACAGAAGGTGGATTTCTGTTGACTATTGGTGATCGCGAGGTGGATGAAGGCCGTGGTTAGGTCTGGGGGATTGTGGATGGTCAGGGATCATCGAGAAATGGTGTGGCATTTTTTTAAGTTGACCGTGGTGGTCGAGGGATGGCCAAGTAGGGTTTGGAGACTATTTTTGGTCGATGGTGTTGTTAGGTTGTTTTCGTCGCCAGTGATGGTTCGAGTTGGACCGGACCGAAGCGGAACGTGGCGTAGGGATGTGTCGTAGTTTGGGTCGTAATCGTGCGATGGCTGGTGGTTTGAGGCGACGACCGGTGATCGTTCCTGGGTTAGCATTCAGGGTTGCTGTGCGAATCGAATGGCTCGATTGGGTTTGGCTGGCGATCTCATGGTGTTGTGTGTTCGAGTGGGTCGGTAAGGTTGTGGGTGACTGCACGAGGGTCACGGTGATGATCATCGTCGATCGGAGTTGGTGCATGGGTGCACATATGCACGGTTGTTTCAGTTGTTTTAGTTTGGTGTTAGTCTTGAAGTATTGATCGGGATTTGGGGTTGATCGCTCGAGTTGAAACTCGAGTAGCCTGTGTGGTTTTAACCTGAAAACAGTTTTGTTGTTTCCGGTTTGTTTTAAATTTAAAATTTAAACTAAACTTTTTAAAATTTAAGAAAGGGAATGAAACTTGGAATGGTTTGAGTGTTTCTCAGGTTCAATCTGAAGCAGATGATTTGAAGGAAATTTTTGGAAGTTTTTAAAAGTTTTTATAAAACAAATTTCAAATTTAAATAAAGGAAGCTTTAACCTTTGAAGTAAATCTGGTTTTTGAATTCTAATTTTTTAATATAAATGTTTTCTTTAACTTGTGATTAAGAAGTTGAAGTTTGTTAAATTTAAATCTGGTCAAGTAAATTTAAAGTGATTTTAAATTTAAGTTAAGAAATAGATTTTTTAAAGGTTATATAAAAGTAAGTTTTTAAATTCAAATTTGAATCTAGCTTTTAAAACTACTAAATGATTAATGTTTAAGTTATTTTTAAAGTTATATTTTGATAACTTTAATTTATCGAGTTAAAATGATATTTTGTTTTAAATCTTAATAAATGATTTAATTAAGTCAGTTATGCATAAAGATAAAATGGTTTAAAACGTTTTAATGGTAATTAAGATATTTATTAAAAAATGTTTTATCTTGAGATAATTAAAGTTTATTATCTTGAAATTAATTAAGTTAATAATTAAGTTTAATTAATTAAGTTAATTAATAATGATTAATAATTAATTATGGAATTAATTAAGAGTAATTAGTTATTCTAAATTAATTTATTTAAACAATTAAGGAATGAAAATTAATTAATTTGAGATTAATTAATTAAGTAATCAAATGGGTTGATTAATTTGTAATTAGAGATTAGTTAATTTGTATTTAAAAAATACTTATCGTAATTAAGTTTTATTAATTAATAATTAGGCTTTATTAATTAATAATTAAGAAATTATTAATCTATAATTAAAATTAATTAAGGGTTAATTAACTATTATTTAGGGTTAATTAATTGTAATTAAGAATTTATTAACTGATTAATTAAGGATTGATTAATTTTTTTATTAAGTTTTACTAATTGATAATTATGGTTTATTAATTAATAATTAAGGATTAATTAATCTATAATTAAAGATTAATTAATTTATTTAAAAGGGTAATTAGGGGATGAATTACCCATTTGTAATTAATCAAATAAGTGTGATTAATTTAGGTTAACCAAAAGGGTTGATTAATTAAAGATAATCATTTGGTGATTGATTAAGTATAATTACTTAATGAGATGGATAAGTATAATTACTTAGGGCAAGTAATTATTGTATAATTACTGGGATGTAATTAATTAAAAGGAAATTACTTAATGGGAATTAATTAAATGATAATTACTTAGTAGAAGTAATTAAGGGTTAATTATTTGGTGTAATTAATCAAGGGATTGATATAATTAAGTAAGGAGTTAATTAATTAAGGTAAGTATTTACAAGATGATAATTACTGTATATGATTAATTAAAGTTGATTAATGAAAGTAATTATTTAAGGATCATTAACTAATGTAATTAATGAGAGTAATTAAGGATTGATTAATTAAGATTAATTAATCAATACTAAGTGATTATAAGATAATTAATTAATTATAATTAATTAAAGATTAATGTAATTAATTATCATTAATGAAATAATTAAGGTTAATCACTTAATGGTTTGTAGATAATTAATTTGTATAATTAATTAAGGGTTAATTACTTAATGTAATTAAGGGATAATTAATCAAGGTTGATTAATTAAGATGATGATTAACTAATGGCTTAATTAATGATTATGTAAGCAAGATTTATTGTGATGAAAGTAATTAATTTAATTTATTTTAAATTAATTAGAGATGAAGTAATTAATTTAATTCATTTTAAATTAATTATAGATGGTGTGATTAATAGACCATTGCTTATGGATGGTTGATTTGTATTGAATGCCATGATTGTTTGATATCTCTGATGAGATATGTGTGATATATGATATGAGATGCTTTGGTTGAACTATGATGATAATGTGAATTATCTGTTTGTGATGATAATGTAACAACCTACATATTTATCGATTTTATATTTAAATATTTTATTTAAATATTTTGTCGTTAATCGGATATTGGTCCGAAAAGCTACTTTTTGCAAACGGTCAAATTAGGACTCGAGACCACTTCCATTGAGTTCGAAATGCCATTTACAATTTTTTTAAGTATAAACATTGATAGGTTTGGAGCTAGTGGAATTTCACTTACTTCTCCCGCTTTGAACTTTGGGTTAGTTTAAAAATTATAACTCAAACCCACTTTTCTCCTTCTCCTCACTCTTCATAAATTTCCTAACAACCAAACTTTAGCATTAATGGTGAGTGGAAGGAGAAATTAATATTCCGAGCTCAAATTCTCTTGCAAATCCAACATTCAGTTCCAAATTCAAGAAGAAGATATTGGATTCAAGCTTGTGATTACTTCTCCATTACTTTCAAGCTTTTCTTCATAAATTTGGTGCAAAGGTGAGATTTTTATCTCACAATTCTAGCCTATAACTATATTGGACTGTTGGGAATGATTCCCTATCATTTTTGTATGCATATTAGCATTTGGTTTGGATTGGATTGGCCAAAAACTCCAATTTTTAGCGTTTTGGTGATTTTTCTGCACTTAGGTCGTTCTGGCCATTTTCGTGTGTTCGGAGTTAGGTCGTTCGCGTGTTGTCGCGCTAGGTTGCACTGCCTTGAATTTTCACTTCGGAGTTAGGTCGTTTCACGTTAGGTCGTATGGGGTTTAGGTCGTAGGTCGTTTCTGGCCTTAAATCCCCTTTGCAGCGTTAGGTCCCTCAGCCTTTCCATGTTAGGTCGTCACCACTTAGGTCGCGACAAATGTTAGTACGTTAGGGCCTTAGGTCGTAGGCCTTAGCTCGCATTTGAGCTTAGGTCGTAGGTCGCTAGCTCGTAGCTCGTATTTGAGCTTAGGTCGTAGGTCGCATCACCCTTAAGTCGTTTGACCTGATGCCTCTCTTAGGTCGCGCATCCCCTTAGGTCGCTAGGTCTTAGGTGGCACATCGCCTTAAGTCGCTCGACCTGCTCTCACCTTAGGTCGCGCCATCTTTTAGGTCGCGTACCATACTTTAGGCCGTAGTCCCTTAGGTCGCTTGCACCTTAGGTCGGCCTCGTTAGCTCGCAGATCCTCTAGGTCGCGTGGCTTTTAGACCGTTAGGTCGTGAGCGTTAGGACGTTAGACCTTACCATTCCTTAGGTTGCATGACCGCAACACCGTTAGGTCGTTCGATCCTATCCTCCTTAGGCCTTCACTAAGTCGTACCGTTTTGGACGGGGCGCTGCCCGCACCCCGCCGGGGGCGCTGCCCCTTGGACCCCCACGACTTGACCGGGCAGGTCGGACCCCGTAGCAGGGGCGTTGCCCCCGCACTCCCACCTTGGGGGGTTGCCACCCCCCTCGTAGGGGATCTTATCTGAAAAACATTTAACAGAACTTGCTGAGCTGATTTCCTTGGATTTTTATCACATCTTCGAATGTGATCTTTGTGATTGATTGTTTCTACAATCGCTTCTGTGATTTATCACTTTAAAATATAAAGGTTTCAAAACTAGTAGTAAATATCAATACTCTTTCAATAAAAGGATTTCAACTCTATTTTTAATAACAAAGCTCTTTTCTTAACCCGTTTTCCAATCTATTAGTATATACAAACCTTTACCTCACTCGGATGAGAAATCTAATTAAACGGCTTAGTAAAACAAGCGGTATGAAATGCTTGCGTTTGCTTCGTCGGTCAATTCTTGGACTTGTTCGATTGAACCTCTTGTGACAATTTTCTAGTGAAGATTTACAGTTTGTTCGTAAATATTTATGTTAAGCAAGTGGTCATGGGACATGAAGCTAAACTTTTATATTTACTAGCTTAGTGTAATTGACACTTCTCGTTGATCATGACGATCATTTTATGATTTAGACTAGCAATTGTGCGATGTCTCTTTGTTTGCAAGGTTAGACTAGACCCCATTGGTGTGATTCCGACTCACACATATCTCTTTGTCCGCAAGGTTAGTCTAGACACCATTTGTGTGATTCCATTCACACATACCTTTTTGTTGCGAGGTTAGGCTAGACACCATTTGTGTGATTCCACTCACACATACCTTTTTGCTTTTTGGTTAGCCTAGACCTCATCTGGGTGATTCCGACTCACCCATATGGGGTAGCTCCCCATGGTCTTCGGACCGTCATGTGATAGGCCTCTTTCCCTTTTTATGATTTCTGGATTTCTCGTGTTGATTTCTGGAATTTATGTCATTGACTTGTTATGAGTACAAGTTTAGGGTATGATGCTCTCTTTGGATCTTTGAGAAGATTCTTGTGATATTGATTTATCTCTTTTTGATTGATCTTCTGTTGATCATCATTTGCATACTTATAGTAGTATGTCAGTATGGATATTTTATGTTTATGCCATATCTTTTAATTTATATCATGTCATCTGATATTTATAGCTAGACTGATCCGTTTATTATTTTCTTAAATAATACTCGGGTCAGACCGAGATGTTACAGGTGCTTCTGCTTGACTTCTTCCCGGGATTTGCTACTCTGACTTTTGGCTAACTATTTAGACTAGCAGTTTTTGTTGTATACACATGAGATATAGAATCATAGTTGTATTCTTTTGTATAGCACGTGTTGCTATTCTTTTGTATTATTGTGGATCTTTTTGACCACTACTCTGATGTACACTTTCATGTGTTAGTTATATATTCATATCTTCTTCTGCCTTTGTGATATGGATGTCTGTGACTGATTTGTGTTATGCTTATTTTTATGTTTGTTTCCGAAGATTATTTATAGCCACCGTGAGATAAGAAATTACATGGATGGTCGCTCCTCAACAGCCTTATTCTCCGTGCTAGTTGACAGCACTACATCGTAGTGTTCTTGGCTAGCGTGGGTATAGAGGTGGGGCGTCACAGATAATGTGAAGTATCTGTTTGTGATGATGATGTGAATTATCTATCTGTATGTATATAAATAATGAATTGAATTGTTTTAAACTTTAAAACAACTTGGACCTAAAAGATGGCATTTTGGATTTCGATGAGACCGGGATCGGATTTCCAGATTTGGATATCCGAAGACCACATCGATCCAAATTAACGATAAGTCATGAATCTCAAGTGAAGATGAAGATTCAGAATGCAAGGGTTATTGTCATTAAATCTGAGGGTGATTCCAAAATGAGTGTAACGAGATAATGCCTTCGGTTTCGTTCGAACTCGGAATGAACTTGTATGGATTGAATGCTTTCAAAACATCGTCAGGTGGACGATGAGCATTCTAAGATAGATGTGTTCTATAAAGGTAATCATAGCCTCAAGCCTCATCAATCGGGAATGGCTAAAACAGAGGAATTGCAGCACGGCTAAGTGGGTCATGCCCAAGTAGGATGAGATGAACCCCTGTCTAGAGTCCCTTTTATTTTGGCTGTGTGGGCGGTTGAATAGCTACAACCGCCGAAGTTGTCTTGTTTGGGATTGTCCAGTAAGGGATGGTTCCGGCCTTGTGTTGCAGGGGATTTAGGGTGGATCCTCGGTACGGTGATCTAGGCCACGTACTGTAACGGGCGGTACCGCAATAGCCCTGCCATTGAGGAAACTCATTCTTCCTACATGCAATTACAGTTTTGATTGTGTTACCCACTTTTGTGGCTAGTAGCTGGAATTTAATCATGTAACAATTTCTGCTATTTCTTTTTTATTTGAAAACCCTAGACCCTATTATAATATCATTGGATTTCATATCAAATGTTTTGGTTAGCGTAAGGTAAAAACTTACCCATGTTTATGTGTGGGGTGTCTTACGTGATACCATTTCTTTCAAAAAAAATTCAAAATTAAGCAACTTTAACCGTTTACTGACACCAGACCCATGTCTGACCCAAAGTTTATTCTGTTTTTCTTAAACTCTTGGGTACTCAAATTTTTACGAGTAGCCAAGGGATTCAGGTTAGGTTTGATGAATTCTGAAGGAGGTATGGAGCAAGAGGCTTCAGCGATTATAGATAGATATATAGCGGTTCCGCTGTTTCGATCTTCGTATTATTATCTGTGTTGTATGTTAAGCTGTATAACTAGACAGGTGTTTATAACTGTCTAGTATGTGTTGTTTATGCTATGTAACTCAAATGTATATGATACTATGTAATACTTATGTGATTAATATAACTTATTCATTCCGCTGTTGAGATTCTGATGTTGTTTCTTTCTTCTTTCTTTATCTTTTCTCTTCTCTATCCCTTTCTTTCTTAATAATGATGCGTCTTTCTGTGGAGAGAAAGGCGGGTCATTTCTGTTTACATTGGTTACTTTTTGTTGAATTAACAATCTTCAATGATAAATCAAATCTAACCTAACTGCACAAATTAAGTCAATTAACTGCCAATGATTTCACATTAAGTTTCAAATTCCATTTATTTTCGATTAATTCAATTATTAAATTTAAATTCAAATAAATTAATAAATCTTGAATTTCCATTCCTTTTATTCAACCAATTGTCATATTATGAATAAAGTAAATGTTATTTCCTATTATTAACTAAATTCACATTAACAAAATATTTAATTTAGATTTATTGCAATTTTTATCACATTTAAATTAACAGAATAAATAAATAGGTAACCTAAAATATTTGTTACCATTTACTTTCAATCACACTTATGAGCTATCATTCCCAAACAATTGTTACAATTGTTTGTATCATACAAATTTCATTCAATCATCATTAACATACTATTTAATTATATTTATTGAAATTTATTTCCAATTTTCTAAATACAATCAATTATAACCTTACCATTGTTTCAATTAAATTAGGATTGCACTAAATTAGTTATTTATCAACTGGCATTAACATTACTACCTTAGTTTACATTCAATTACTATTAATCAATATATTATTACACTGGTTAATTAAATCTTACTATAATTTACTTATTTTAAATTTTATACCCAAATGTAACAATTAAAACTATTTCTTTTTCACTCCTATCGTCAAAAATTAATTTTAATTACCATTGCTACATTTCATTTTTAACATTTTCTTCATTATAAATTATAAAAAAAATATTTCTTTCTAAATTAATTACAAAGATCTAATTAAATTAACCAATTTGTTTATAAAAATTTACGAGTCGTTACACTCTTCTCCACTCAAAACTTTTCGTCCCCGAAAAGGAAAAAAATGGAAAAGAAAAATTAAGAAATCAATATATCTTACTTAAAATATTAAATTTATAAACAAATAAATTTACAAAATTAATTAATTTATATAAAATATACCAATTTATAACTATGAAATCTTTTTATGCTTAAATTTATAAAGCTTGGAAAACATTTTCAAAATATTTTCTAAGTCCAAAATTGACGAAAAATTTCGACAGAGTCTCCTTTGTGCGGAGAGGCTCGGGAGAAAATATAATATCAAATATAACAATATACAGCATATATTTTCCAAAATAATATATATCCCGACTCGGGAAAAAATAATATAATAACGCTATAAACTGTAGTCCGAGAACGTGCCTATTAGTCGGGTAATTTAAGCTTATATTATGATACCAAAAGCAGTAGCAATTGCTTCCAGAACCTGCATTTCACTTATATAATCCAAAAGAGTTAATAATTATATAAAACGAAATGTTTAAAGTTGTTTCAACCATAAACAAACAAATAAATATAAACAACAACCATTCGTAACCAACAGCATACACATCATAGACAAATCGACCATTCACTCAAAACAAAACAATTGGTTGGTTCGGGTTGAGACACCTTAAATCACATAGAATGACAAATAACTATGAAGTATTCCATTTGCTCAACGGTCTTAGATAAAATTCGATAGATTATTCATATATCTAAGCAAATTTTAAAGTACCCTTGCCCAACCAAACAAAAAATAGTTTTAAATAGTATATCAAATTCATAACTATTAATTTCATTTCATACATTTGTTGTTTGATTTCCTTTTCATTCATATAATGATTTATCTTTTTAATTTACTTTTATTTTCTTATAGTTTTCATTTATTTACCTTTATTCATATCATGTAAATTTCTTTTTATTGTATTACCTTCATTTATTCACTACTTAATTTCATTTATTCATTTATTTATAATACTTACCTTTCAATTATACTTAAGTTTACACCAACTACAACATCAAATTCTTATTTATTAAAGAATTTCATTGAATACTTTCATTATTTCAAATTTTTACTTTTATAATATTCTATTACAATTTCTTATTAAACATCGTAACTTTTATTATTAGGCAAGTTATATATATGCTTTTAAGAATGCAATTGAAAATCATACAAGTTTATCCCATTTCTTTTAATTAATTTACTCTTCAATAATCATATTATTTTTTTATAGATTACAATTTCAACTTCTTAGAAATTTCATTTATAACCTAGCATTTAATCTCCTATTTTAATTAAAGGTTCTGATTATTAATTAGTTACGACCCATTTCACTGCAATAATTGAAACTATTGATTATCAGAAACTCAAGGACTAAATACCAGGTTTAATTTCAAATCATTTTAAAATAATAGATAAATATATACTTACAACTTATATATCCAATTATATTTAAAACAATTAAAAATTTATATTTGGTTATCAAAATAAATCCATGTAAAACTACTACAATTCCCTTCCCACTTTGAAACTCGAAAATGAATGTTGATGATGCGTGCACTCATCACCGAAATTATTTTCCAACGCCAGAGAGGGAAGTACATAACTTATTTCCTTTCGAAATTTCTTTAAAACAATTCTTTCAAATTATATTGAAATATTTATATCAAAACATACTTCTAATAATATCATCAATATATTTCAATATCATTCAAAAGAAATTTTCAAAAACCCCAGGACTTAGATTCTAAGTTTCCAGTTTTGTGCATTTTAATTTTAATCTTATTTCCAACCAATATTTATAAATTTCACTACCTAACAACCAATATATTACAACTAAATATATATCATTTATAAAAAAATATTTTATATATATAGAAAATATAATAGGAAAAATTATTTCATTCACCTATATTAAAAAAAAATTGTGTTGGTCTATCCTATTAAGTGTTTTATAAATCCCTATTGATGTCATAGCATCCCATGCACCAACTAGAATTTATAAATACAAAATGGAAGAAATAAACACAATATTAAAACCCTTTTTATAACACTAACAAATACGCTCTCTCGCAAATATACACTCAATGACTCATCATAGGGTATTACTACCCTATTAATAAAGAGTCAGACCCCACAAAGCTAAGGTTTATCGCTAAACCAAAGCTCTGATACCAGATGTAACATCCCGCCTTTTTGTACGTTTTAAATCGACGATAAACCACACATGTCAGACTCAAACCATACAAAAGGGCGGATTGTTATGGGATAAATAAGAAAAAGCAGAGAAAGAAAAAAAATAGAATCTTACAGCCGAACAATAAAATATAATAATCAAATAAATAGTTCATGAAGCTGTTTTATATACTTATACAATACATATCAGAGTTATACACACCAGAGAATAATAAATAACAATGCAGCAGAATACATGATGCAGTGAATTATAATAATAAATAGTAGTACAAAATCTTCGTCTTCGTCCTCCAGAAATAAGACATTCAAATCCTGAAATGCTCGGGCTGACCCGAGCGAATTGAAAAGACAAAACACTCGAGTCAGAACTAAAAGATCTTATGTAAGTTAAATCAAAGATAAATAATATGAGTGAAACGACGTCAGAGATGTTTATGGGATTTGACATCTCCTATCCAGTGTCTAACGTTAGGGCTGTGACTTAAGAAATGTGCGGGATTCACATCCCCTAAGGATCCGTTAAACTATTTACTATGTAGTAATATTTCGCTATTATAATAATGTCCATAGTAAAATAAACTTACTTTTTAATAGCATTAAGAGGTTACCCATATAGCCCTTAAAACACAATAGTCCTAATAGTCCATCCAGTATCAGTGCATCTCCAAATTGGGAGACTACCAAAATACTCCACGGGCTACGGGAGAAAACCACACTTGTACAAGGTGCGCTAGGGTAGGTGACACAGCACAACTAGGCAATGTCAGGGTAGATATACCAATTACGCTTCCGGGCCAGTGGTAACACGTAGCTCGCAGCTACCGCCCACCTCGAGCCACACCCCAAATAAAAAAAATCAAACGTGGCACCAAATCAATCCAAAAGTCAGAGTATAATATCGAAGGGATGTATCCGATAAAAGGTGCTACCTTCTTAGCCCGTCAATCGCTCCTGTTTTAGTCACCTTATGCCAACTCACAGGAGTCGGGTCCACATATATACCTCAAAGGAATGCCACCACCATCCTAATTCATTTTGGAATCTCAACCGCGTACACGGTTGTTAAAGTGGTTTTCGGAGTTGGCAGAGAGTATGACAACTTCTGATCTCGGTCTCTTTAACAACCAAACGTTATTATAACACCACGGTCATTTCAAATAGTATATACTTTCAAAACCAAAATATCATTTCCTTTTCAAATATATATTCACTTCCAAAATCATGGCACTTCAAAGTTATAATACTTTCCAAAACCAAAACACTTTAAACCATAATATCTGGAAAACCATAATACTTTGAAATCGTAATACATTGGAAGTCATAACATTTTAAAATACTTTATAATATAAATGGCTTAAATATTAAAATTCCTTATATAACAAAATTGCTTCTTCAATTTCACAAATCAATTCCAAATACGGATTTGAACCCATAAATAAACCATTTCAATTTCCATATATTTCAAAGCTTTAAATATTCCACCATTTCAAAACTAATTCTTTGATAATTCCATATATATCAAATTCAATTACTATTATTTAGATTTGAAATGTTTACTTAATAAATTCAATATCATTTAAATAAAACCTTTAAACTTCAAATAACTGGATATTCTTTCAATTTATTTAACTAGATATATTCATTTAAATCAACTCGATATTCATTTAAATCACTCTAAACCAAAATCAAGTTATAAAAATCATACCCTTTTAGTCTCAATTTTATTTCAAATCAAATTTATTCGAGTATAATTCTTAAATAATTTAATTCAACTCAAATTCATATTTATCTTCCAACCTAAATTTTACTTAATTCATTATAAACTCTACATACAATATAATTTATAGATACTTAACCATATTATATAAAAACCATCAAACTTTATTATTTAGCTTATTTTATTCCTCCAAACGAATTTACACATAGCTAAAAATCAACAATAAAATAGCATTTATATAACATCTGTAATCAATATTTATATAACCCGTATATTTCTTTACAAAACCACAGAAATCATTTCAAAATATTTTTATACATGGACCACGGTGTCTATATATAATTTTCTACCCTATGGTCAAGTGATACGGATATTTATCATTTCAATCCGTAATTTAAAATAAAAATGCAGTTATTTATCATTTCAAACCGCAATCCCGAATGAAATAAAAATCCATATAACTTGTAGTTTATAACAATATAACACACAACGTCAATTCATCCAATATCAGCCATCAACCATTTATCACAATCATCATCCAATTAAATTAATAGCATCAATATAAATAGATAATAAACAACAGATATTTGCTGGCAGTTTATATTCAATAATAAATTAAGTAACAATTTAACTGGCATTTTATACGCAATAATAAATTAAATAACAATTTAATTCAATAAATTCAATTTAACTGGAATGATGATAAAAATATGCCAAGCAGTCATAAATAAATTTCTAATCACATCAGAAATTAATTTAACACACATAAGAAATTTTAGAAGTTGTGAATGGGTTAAAACACTCACCTTTTGAATTTAATTGAATTTAAATCCAATTTAAACCCAAAATTTGAACATTCTTAGAATCCATTCAAATGAGCGCCAAAATGTTCGGAATTCCAATACGAACCTAGCTGAGAAAACCGCGCATGAATCAGAGTCCGTATGTGAAAGTTATATAAATTAGAGCAATTGAATTTGAAAGTTTATATCAAAAAAACAAAACACAACAACTCACGTTCACCACCCAGGCCATGTCAGCATCTTCATCATACAGCAAATACGCACGCAAAAAGCACAGACCCAAACATCGAAACCCTAGCCAGCAACGATCATGCACGCAACCCCGTTTGCGCGGCACCTCGGCTTCGAGCCCAGCGTCGCCTCGGCCAACGCCGGCCTCTCCTCCTTCCCTCGGCCACCAATCGTGCACAAAACAGGCCAGACGCTACTCAAAAATTAAACCCTAATCAAACTAAAACCCCCAATCTAGCCGTTAATTCGACAAATTAACAACTCCAATGAGCAGCACTCGGTCACCTCTTCACAACCCTACCCTCGATCGAACGATCTGACGAAGTTCATCAACGCGTGATGAACGACCGAAAATGGTTCTTCGATTTCTGGCTAAACAGTGCATCGAATTGAAAAATGGATCACAAAATTGAGATGCGCTCTTCGAGAGCTTTTCGACGATATATAATTTGATATTGTTTGTGGAGTTTGAATTTTTGGCTTTGAAATTGATTTGAAATTGCAAATGGAATTTTTGTTTGTCTGCCATTGAAATGAAGAGGAGAAAATAGAATTGTACGTACAGAAATGAGGAATAAAAAATGATTTAGGGTTTATACCAGGGTATATATAGGTAGGGTTGAAAATAAAAGAACGGATACGAATGCTTTGGATCGTTGAAGGATAAATGGCCCAAAAAGCCTGTTCTGACTCTGGAACGAAATTTGGTCAACCCATATATCAATATGGATGTTTTTAAATATTTTAAACGCGATGGAACAGGTTTCAAGTACAAATTCCATCATATGAAGAAGTTATGCTCAAATCTAGTTATTTCGAATTGATTTCAATTGGTTTCAATTAAATCGATTTCTAGGCGAATTTCAAGCCCATACGATCAAATGCCAAGCCCAATTATTATGAAACTTGAAACCCTACAATAATTCACCGTTACAGATCCGATGAAACTGGTTTTGTCGAAATCCGAGTCAGTAACCAAAATGGCTATTTGCCAGTTAATTAATTAAATAAATATTAAATAAATAAAAATAAATTCTTAAATTCCAATTCCAAAATTTACAAATTTTATCATTTTCGATTTCCTACACCATTACAACCCTTTAAGCAAT
The DNA here is from genome assembly GCA_030765085.1 of Allium cepa. NCBI lineage: Eukaryota > Viridiplantae > Streptophyta > Magnoliopsida > Asparagales > Amaryllidaceae > Allium > Allium cepa. The sequence continues at coordinate 462,507,672 of CM060931.1, read as the reverse complement.
TCAGATATCAATTTAAACTTAGTATATTTACCGATTACCGCATTTAGTTTCAATTTTAATAGATTTATTAATTATCAATTGAAATCTTAATAAATCCGTTTATTTGATTTAAAATCTTGCTATTCAATAACTTGACATCTTATGGGTATAATTAACATTGATTTATACTACATTTGATTAATGTATGTTTCATTTCATATTAATTCCCATTAACGTAATATTTTATTTCATTTAATTTCAATAATCCATTTATTACAGCTCAAAATCCAATAAATTAATCAAACATGAATTTCAATTGTTTTCATTCAATGAATTGTCATATTATGGATAGAGTTTACATTGGTTACTTCTTGTTGAATTAACAACCTTCAATGATAAATCAAATCTACCATAACTGCACAAATTAAGTCAATTAACTTCCATTGATTTCACATTAAATTTTAAATTCCATTTATTTACGATTAATTCTATTATTAAATTTAAATACCAATAAATTAATAAATCTTGAATTTCCATTCCTTTTATTCAACCAATTGTCATATTATGAATAAAGTAAATGTTATTTCCCATTATTAAATTCACTTTAATAAAATATTTAATTTAGATTTATTGCAATTTTTACCACGTTTAAATTAACATACTAAATAAATAGGTAACCTAAAATATTTGTTACCATTTACTTTCAATCACACTTATGAGTTATTATTCCCAAACAATTGTTACAATTGTTTACATCGCACAAATTTCATTCAATCATCATTAACATATTATTTAATTATATTTATTAAAATTTATTTCCAATTTTCTAAATACAATCCATTATAACCTTATCATTATTTCAATTAAATTAGAATTGCACTAAATTAGTTATTTATCAACTGGCATTACCATTACTATCTTAATTTACATTCAGTTATTGTTAATCAATATGTTATTACATTGGTTAATTAAATGCTTACTTTAATTTACTTATTTTAAATTTTATACCAAAATGTAACAATTATACCTATTTCTTTATTGGGATTTGACTCCAATTGTCAAAAATTAATTTTAATTACCATTGCAACATTTAATTTTTAACAATTGCTTCATTATAAATTATAATTTTTTTTATTTCTTTCTAAATTTAATTACAAATATCTAATTAAATTAACCAATTTATTTATCAAAATTTATGGGTCGTTACAAAGCTTTCGACCCTCTTACTTGTAACCCTTAGTGATTTTTAAAGATTAATCCAAAGGTTTCAACTAATTAGCGTTGAATGATTTTGAAAGGTGTTTTTCCATATGTTTTAAATTGAACCAAATGCTTTCGAAGGGTTTGAGGTTTTATTCCCTTCGAAAGGTTTTAAAGAAGGTTTTGAAGCGGTGGTTCCCTTATGTTTTCGAAAGGCTTTGAAAGAATGCTTTCGAAAGGGTGGTTTCCCTACATTTTCGACAGGCTTAAAGGACACGATTTTCCAATGGTTTTGAATAAGTTTAAAGAAAAGGTTTTTTCATATGGTTTCGAAGGCAATGTTTATTTGTTTTAAAGAGGGATTTTTAAGGTTTTTAGCTTTCGATTGAAAAGAAATTTCATTGGTTTCGAAAGCTTTATATGAATGGTTTCGAAAGGAAGGTTTTGGCCTTTCTGCCTAGATAAATGAAGCGTTTTACTTGTTTTTGAAAATGGGACTTCCAATGGAATCGGAAGGGGATTGTTTTAATGTTTTCATCAACTAAGGTTTGAGTAAAGTGGTTGTGTGTGTGTATATAACATGGCAAGGTAATTTTGAGTAAAGCATAGACTATATGTATTTTCCTTGTGTGAGTTTTATTTAAAGGTTTTAAATCATTTTGGAAAAACTTTTCAAGGAAAATTATGGGAAGGGATCCCTAAGTAAAATGACTTAGATATTAGAATACCTGATAGGAATGGTATAGGGTTGCGCCCTATACATTTGCTATTGGCCCTAGCTAATTTTGGTTCAAACTTCTAGTGTGTAGGGCTTTGTCATAAGTAAGACTAAAATTATGATTATACGCAAAAGGGAATATATATTTGTATAAAGATAGGTTATTAGTGAGCCCTCAAAATCACCAGGATTAGGTGACCTTGGGAGATGATTAAGTTAGGGATAGATCGTCCAGAAGTGAAGTATTTAACAGTTATTTGAGAACGGACTGTCCAAAAGAGGAGTGTCTGACAGATGTTAGAATTTTTTATTAGTATTTTCTAGTATGCCGAAGTCAGCCAAAGGTTAATAGTCAGCAAAAAACTAAAGTACTTGAACAGATAGTTCTTTTATTACATGATATTTATGTTTACATAATGATACATTACAATATTTAACCAGTTTTGGTTAGAGGAAAAGATTTATACAAGATATACTTTAAAATGATTTTAGTGATGTAAAACTCGTTCCGCAAAGCGGCATGTCCTCCCTTAACATTAATAATCAAGATGTGTGGCATTATTCACAGCCGAATTTATATCTGAATCGAAGTTTTTTTTTCCCCGTAAACTCTCGGGTGCTCAAAATTGATTAGAGTGGGCTAAGAGTTGAGATTTTTAGTAGGATGACGAACAAAGCTACCGGAGGCGAGCAGGAGGCTAGGAGATAGCTATTTATGAGTTGTTGTTCTTTGTTCTTTGTTTAGTTCCACTGTGTATTAAGTTATTTATGACTCTGATCATCCAAGGGGGCATCTTCATGTGTCGCTCTTGGCGTATTTTGTAATAAGTATAGTTTATCATTACTTAAGAGATGTTTGGGATTATGAAAATTGAACATGGAACATCTTTTTTGAAATGTAATGGAAAAATACTGTTTTGAAATCTTCGATTTGTTTCATATTCAAATGCTTCCGATATTATAGAACCATTAATATAGCCATATTTAGTCGCCAGAAGTTAATATTATAGATGACTACAGGATCTTTAGCATTTTGCTTTGGGCTTCTAGATAGGGGATGTTACGACTTAGTATCAGAGCATAGGTTTATGAAATACTTTAGCTAAAAATGATTTTTGAAACATAATCCTTAGGAATTAGATTTAAGATCAGGGTATGGGATAATGCTATAGTAACATACTTGTATTTACTATATATAATTATACACTTTATCTCTAGACTCTTATCTTTAGTAGGCTATTCTTCTGTATCTCACGAGGCTTGAATACAGATATGGGCAGAAGAAGAGGCAGAGTTAATCTAGGCGGAGAAAACACCACTATAAATAGAAATGCTTAATTGAATGCTAGAAGGACTCAAGGTCCAGTTGAGAAAGTTGGTGTTGGGTTTCCCCAAGTGAATATGGGAAACATGTATCATTTTTTCATGAACATGATGCAAGTTGGAATCGTAGCTAGTGTTGTCGAAGGGAATGCTGGTAGATGAGGAGTTTAGGAAGCCCTGATGGTTAATCAGTATGCTAACTTGAGCAGAGATTAAGCTAGCTTGAGGGAAAGCCATTTATTGGAACTGAGGATGCTATCAAGGTGGAAAACTGACTGTTACACTAAGAAAGGATTTTTGCTGACTTAGGGCACAATGACGAACAAAAGAGGAGGCATGCCTCGAGACAGCTTCAAAGGGCAGCTTTTTTGGTGGAATAGTATGATATTTGGATTAAACGAAGAGGAGATGACATGAGCTGAGTTTAGAAGAAGATTCCAGGAGAGGTTCTTGTCAATAATGGCACAGTCTATTTTGATCAGGAAGTTTGCTGAGTTCGGACAAGGAGAAATGTCTGTTCTAGAGTATGCTAGCAGGTTTGAAGAGTTGGCTAGATATGGGTATGCCACTATTGACACAGTGATGAAAAGGAATGAAAAGTTTATTAGAGGCTTGAAGCTAGAGTTGGCGAGGGCTACTTTACCACAGATTAGATACCCATGCGATGTAGTATATGAGGAGATGTTAGCTTGTTTGGAGAAGAAGATGGTAAAGGAAGTCCGGGTAGGTCAAGGTCAAAAGAGGAAGTTTTTTCACAAGAAGAATGCTCAAAAAGTAGGAGTAGCGAAGAAAGGAAATTCTTAGGTGATCTGCTATAAATGCGACAAGAAAGGACATTATGCTCATGAGTGTCATATTGGAAAAGAAAAAAGGAAATGAGGTGATTGGAAAGAAGAACATCAAATGCTTTAATTGTGATCAGATCGGCTACTATATGAATCCAAGCAAGGAGCCCGCAAAGGATGTACATGTCCAAGTGTATGTAGTGGAGCCCGCTGCTTCAAGGCTAGCAATGCAAGAGAAGGGAAAGGTCGTGTTAGGAGGTATGCTTCAAATTCATTGTATGTCTATTAGCGTTTTATTTGATCCTGGTGCATCGCATTATTTTATATCTCGATATTTGGTAGATATGATTAACCAAGCACCCACATATTTAGTTACTTCATTATGAGTTGCAAATCCGATAGGAGGGTATGCGATGCTTTGGACGAAGTGTGGCTACTTAAAGTTTGACTTTCTAGGTTACACCTTTGTTTGCAATTTGCATGTATTTGACTTTGTAGGATTCAGAATTATGTTGGGCATGAACTAGTTAAGTATACGACGCAAGAAATTTTGCCATGATAGGAAAATATCACTTAGACACCCAGACATACTCATCGGGTAGTTTATACCATAGAAAACCCTGGATATGAGGTGAATGCCTTGTTGGGTGTTATGGAGTTAGCAGATGAGTTGAATCGAGTTTTCGTAGTTAGATAAATCATGGATGTATTTGAACATGTAGTTGGATTGCCCTCGAAACGGGCCATTAAGTTTCATATAGATTTGGTACCCGGAGCAGAACTAGTGAGTAGGCCGCCAAGCAGGATGATCCCTACATAAATGAAGGAACTGAAGGTGCAGTTGGTGGATTTTGAAGGCAAGAGTTTTATTAGGCCAAGTAGTTTGCCATGGGGAGCAGCAGCAGTGTTTGCTAAGAAGCTGGATGGATCGTTAAGGCTATGTATTGATTATCACAAGTAGAATGAGAAGACGATAAAGAATCAATATACATTGCCAAGAAACGATGGTTTTCTCGATCGGTTAAGTAGAGCAGAGGTATTCACTCAGTTAGATTTGGTAACAAGATTTCATCAGCTTAGAGTAGCGGAGGATAATATAACTTTGACAGCATTTAGGATGAGATATGTATCACACGAGTGGTCAGTTATGTCATTCGGACTACATAATGCCCCGGCATTCTTCGTGGATTTGATGAGTTAGATTTTTCGAGAGCACTTGTACAGGTTCGTGTTAGTCTTCATAGATGATATTCCGATATACTCAAAGGATGAGAAGGAGCATGAAGTTCATCTTAGAGTTGTGCTTGAGATGTTGAGGGAGCATCAATTGAAGGCGAAAGTGCCATTTCTGGAAGAAGGAAGTGAAGTTCCTTCTTCATGATTTCTTAGAAAAATGGTTGTCTGTAGATTCGGTAATGATTGAAGCGGCGAATAATTGGAAGAGACCCGAGATAGTGACCGAGATAAAGAGTTTCCTTGTATTGGCTTGATATTATCGAAGGTTTATAAATGATTTTTCATGGATAGCTACACCGATGACTAAGCTATCTCGAAAGGATGTGAAGTTTGTGTGGACTGATAAGTCTGAGGAAGCATTACAGAGCTTGAAACACTTATTGACCCATGCACCGGTGTTGGTGATTCCGAAGGGGAATCAAGATTTAGTTGTTTATTCTAATGCATGTGGAATCGGATTGGGAGCTATGTTGGTGCAGAAAGGTAAAGTGATTTTCTATGCTTCTAGAAAGCTCATACTGCACGAGGTTAGGTATACGACGCATGATCTGGAGTTAGCTACAGTGATATTTTCTTTGAAGGTGTGGAGGCATTACCTTTTAAGAGAGCGATTTGAGTTATATATGGTTCATAAGTCGTTGATATATTTGTTCTCTCAGAAGGAACTAAACATGAGATAGCACAGATGGTTGGAGTTTATTATTGCTTATGATTTTGGGATTGAGTATACACTCGAAAAAGGAAATAAGGTGGCTAATGAACTTAGCAGTAAACAACAAAATGCAATGTTGGCGACGATTGCTGATGGAAAGATTTGGAAGTATTGTCAACTTGTAGAGTGCAGTTGTGACGACCCGGATTTCTAGCCCAGAAAACTGTTTCGTCTCAGTTGGTATCAGAGCGCTAGGTTGAGTGAATACCTAGGCTCTTGAGTGATTTCTTTCCTGAGAGAGCGTATTTATAATTTTGATATATATATATATATATGTGTGTGTGTGTGTGTGTGTGTGTGTGTGTGTGTGTGTGTGTTTATTTCTACCTATTGTTGGGTTACCTGTTTCGGTTTTCCAATAAGCTATAAAGGTAGATAGGGTAGTGGTGTGCGTAACACAACTACCAATGGATGGCGTTTAAATGATTGAGGTTGGGAGTGTAATTGTCGAGACTGTAGACTTAATACTGTCTCGAGTAAGCTTTGGGTGGTGTAAGGATTTCATCGATCTCTGAAGAAAATCTGTTAAGATTTGGAGTTCATTTTTTTGAAGTGTAATTTGGATGAGATGGAGTTTGGATCTATCGATTGAACAGAAGCAAGTCAAGATATCTTGACATCAAGGTGTAGTAGCTGTGTGATGAGACACAATGATTATGGATGTCTCCGAAGATGTTTCTTTGGGACAAGTTAAGGAAGAGTGCCTGATTCGGTTGGGGCTGTGTTAAGCTGGGTGTTTCTGTTTTCTTTGAGGTCCGAGTTTCTCGAAGAGCTTTGGATTAGGAAGTCTTCTGGCTTAGCAGTTTTTCTTGGGGTAACTTCAGAAGTAGCAGAGTGATTCCATTTCTTCGATGGATTGGCCACATAGGCGTGAGCTGTTCTGATTTGTAAAGAGAGAGCAGTATCTTTGGAATTTGGCTGGATCGATCGCAAGGGTGACTTGCGATAGTTTGAGTGTTCTCTTATGTTTCAGAGATTTTTCTGGATGTCTTCAGGAAGTCAGAGTTTTGCTAGCATTTGGAGATTGAGTTTGGTATCGACTGGATTTCAGGAGTGGTACTGATGGATCAACTTAGTAATAGGATGATTTTTGAGTTTGGTAAAGCAGCCCAGTTTTTGGAGAAACTTCTGAGTTTTATTTTTGGATATGTGAACTTTATTTTTGGAATGTGTTGTCCAGTCTGTGTTCGACTTCAGCATTTTATCTGCTCAGTTAGAGTTGCGCAGTGGAAGCCTGGTGGCAGCTGTTTTAGTTTGGAAGTAATGGGATGTTGCAATGTTTGGATTGGAGAGTTATATAGGAAATTTTTCAGGATCTGAAGCCAGGTTTGAGTGCACCTGATTTATCTCTTCCGGATGAGAGAAGTGAGATCGGTCTTCTGATTTTGGATTAGAGTGTGTTCTGAGTTTTGAGTTGATCTTGGAAAGATCATTTTGTTGGATTGTTTTTGGTCCAATTTATTTCTAAGGACATCAGCAAGAGTTGAGCTGGTCAGGAAGGATGTAGGCAACACAAGATCGTCCGAAGAGTTTGTGGGTAAGAAACGGAGGAATTTGGATTCCGAAATCGGAGATTCGATTTTGGATAAGTGTTTGGTCTTCAGGATTGAATTGTCAGTTTGGATAACTGGAATTCGTTGTGTTTCACGTATCTCTGAGGGAGTACGTGTAAGATTTATCTCTGGTTGTAGATCTAGATGAGTGGAAGTTCTGTAGCTTAGTAGATTGGTTGTTTGGATTCTGTAGAGCGAGTATCCCGGTATTTACACTAGGGGAAACTCGAGAAAATTCTATCCGGAATCTTGTCTGAATAGTAAGATTTGTTTAATTAGATGAATTGGTTGCTATGTTTGTTAGCATATGACTGATATATGCTTGTGTTTTAGAATTAAATTTTTAATTAGATTATTAAATTACCTTTGTTTTAAATTTCGGGGACGAAATTCTTGTAAGGGGGAGGAATGTGATATCCCGGAATTTATGGCAATATCAATTTAATAATCTGTGTTGAAATTAGATAGATTTGATTTTTATTGTTAATAAGATTTAAATTGATTTAATAATATTCTTTTAAAAATAAATATTTAACTGATGATTTATCTTTAAAAAGCTAGTAAATTGTTTTCTAATAATAAATATATATAAATATATATATATATATATATATATATATATATATTTGTGTTTAATCTAAAGATCAGTTTTAAAATTTAATAAATAAGAATTTGTTTTTCAAATTCTAATGTTTTGACAATTTGCAATTTGGTTTAAAATATAGCTGTTAAATAAATAATAATTTTGTTTTAAAGTATACTAAGGATAAAGTTAAAATTGTTTAAATGATTTTGACTTAAATCTAAGTTTAAGTTTAAATATGATTGATAAAATAAGTAATTTATTTATGTAGTGATTTCATTTATGAATCATTTTAAACTAATAATGAGTTATTTTTAAACAATAACAATAATGAAATATCTTTAAAATGGATTTTTAAATGAATCGAAATTTGTTATTTTAAACTTATGTGTATATATATATACACACACACACTTTGGTAAGCTATGATTTGGAATATAAAATAAAATCTTTCAAGAATGTTTAAGATGAAATAAATTTTATAAAATATTTAAACAAAGCAAAATAAAACAGCTATGTATATAGGATGTAAAGCATTCCCAGGCAAGTGAAAACATTTGTATGTAACTTGTAAAAGTTTTGAATGCAAGAACAAATCAGGTAAGTATAGAAGCAAAACATGTAAAATAAAATGCAAAGCTAAGAAAAAGAAACATAAATATCTATGTAAAATAATAAAAGTAAACCTGGCAAAGTCATAAGTATGTTGCCTGTAGGTAAAAGCAAAATATCTAAATATAAAATATGGTATGTAGGAAACATAAAGTACAACAAAACATATGCAGGCAAGTACATATATGTATAAAGTACAAAAGCAAATCAGGTAAGCTATGAAGACTGTAAATAAAATGCAAAACAAAGTATAATTAAAGAAATACAAAATTAAGAAACAAAGTAAAGTACAAGACATATGCAGGTTGCTTGTAAGAGAGATGCAAAGCTAAGCAAAAATATCTTTGTGCATGTTAAACATATAAGGTAGTTTGTAGAGCAAGCTAAAACAAAATAGAAATAAGATGCAGGTAAGAGAAATGATAAAATTAGATAAGTAGGGAACACAAGTACATTAGCATTAAATGACACCATTTCTTAGCAGCTAATAATAGTCATTTCGAGTTGTATAAAATCAACTCAGCCTCCTAATTAAAGATCTTGCCTGATAAAACAAAAAAATAATGTACCAGATAATACCTCCCTGTGTAAGCCTGCCTCCTTTATATATGCAATCTTTTTTTTCTTTTGTTCCATTGGCATTCACAACTTAGTACCAGAAAAGCAAAAAAATGTAGGCATGTCCATTTTTTTTTACAAACTGAAACAATAATCAAGCAAGATGATTAAAAGATCAAAGTTAATACTGTTCCCAGATTTAAAAGTTCAAAAACTATTGCAATTAGAGATGCTCTGTCCCTCTTTCCAAAAACAAAGGTGAGTAACATTCTTTTGTTTGAACTAAACTAGTTGCTTACGTATAACTGAAAAAAAATGTTTATGTTGTAAATTGCTGATATGTTTACACGTGAAAGTGTGACTGTATACATCCTGTACAAATTTTGAGATGCCTCTGATTGTTTTTCCCAGGCCAGAATGTGCAAACAAATGTTTATCTTTGTTCTAATCACAACCAGGACTGAAAATACAAACCAAGATGGTTTGTTTGTACATGATTTTAACTTTAAAAATCTGTTCAGGCTAAAAAAACTTATTAATGTCACTGGAAACCAAAATGATTGAGCAAAAACTTTAGACAAATTAAAATCCAAACTTTTTAATTTACGAATTCAGCGATATATACTGAATTCTTATACTATAATATGATTTTTAAAACAAAATTTATAATTTTTAGAATGGGCATTTAAGAGCAGTTTGAGTTTATCTGATTCGAGCATTTTGGGTTGCCTCGGGCAATAGACTTGATCGGAGAGGTTGGGATTCGCGCGGGAGGAAGATGAGGGATCAGAGAGGCCATGAAAAATGGCCGGAGGCACTATCAATCACTGTGGCGATGGTGGCTTTCGATTTCAGTGGGGAAACCTAATTTTTGACTGGGTTGTAGTTTGGGTCTGTTCGATTTCCCTGGTGCATCGAGTTCAACGGGGTTCCGGTCTCATCGAAATCCAAAACATGTCTTTTAGGTCCAAGTTGTTTTAAAGTTTAAAACAATTCAATTCAACATTATCTATATACACACAGATAGATAATTCACAACATCATAACAGGTAATCAACATTATCATCACAACAGATAATCCATGTTATCATTCCAAACAGATAATTCCTATTATCAATTTAAATGCAACCATAGCATCCAATCACACAACATCATTTATCTCATATCTGTGATCTCAACCATTCAGGGTAATCAGTATCAAACAACATTCACAAGCAATGACTTGTTAATCCATTCTATAATTAATTTAAAATGAATTAAATTAATCACTTCTTTCTTAATTAATTTAAAATGAATTAAATTAATTACTCATCCATATAAATCTTGCTTTCATATTCCTTAATTAATTACAAATCAATTAGTTAATTACCCTCAAATAAATTACCCTAATTAATCATCTTGATTAATTATTCTTTAATTACATTCAAGTAATTAACCTCCAATTAATTTCATAAATTAGTTATTCCAAACCAAATTAGTAATTAACCTGTAATTACTTCATTAATTAATTAATTATAATTAATTACATTAATCCTTAATTAATTACAATAATTAATACCTTCATTGATTAATTGTTCTTATTAATCAATCCTTAATTACTTCATTAATTATTTAAATTAATGATCCCAAATCATTTTATCTATAATTACCTTATTAAATTAATTATCAATTATCCTCATTGATTAATCACTCTTGATTAATCACGTTATGTAATTAATTACATTAAATTAATTTTATTTCTTTATTATCTTCAAATAACCCAATTATCAAAAGCCAAAATTAATTACACTAAGTAATTAATTATTAATTACTTACTTTAAGTAATTATTCAACATACTAATTACATATTAATTACACAAAGTAATTGAATTCCAACACTCCTCCATCATCCAAGTATCCTTCAATTAAAATTACATCAAGTAATTTATCTTCCTAATTACTTTTCTAAGTAATTATTCACTTTTAATTACATTTGTAATTACCTCTCAAATCAATCAGTGATTAATTTAAATTGATTAAACTTAATTAATTAACTTAATTAATCAAAACAAACTCAATTAATTACAATTAGTAAATAATTTCTTAATTACTTGCATTTAGTAATTATACTTAAATAATTCTCAAATGATTATCTTTAAAATAATTAATACAATTAATCATTAAAATTAATTACATTAATTAATTATAAAACAATATTAAGTTAATGACCTTCATTAACCAATAACAAAACTTTAGTTACTCTCTAAAGTAATCAACTGAATTAATCAATATCAACTACAAATTTAATTATCTATAAAACTCATTAATTAACCTCTAATTAATAATTTAATCAAGTAATAATTAAAAACTTAATTAATTATTAATTACTTGATTAATAAATTCAAATCATTAATTAATTAAATCAAACCTTATTTAATTATTTTATTTCATAATTATTTAATCAAATTTAATTAACTTACTAATCCTTTTAATTAATTAAATAAAGCCCTTAATTATTTGATTAATTAACCTAACTATTAATTAATTAAATTAATTAATTACAAACTTAATTACCTTGATCAATTAATGAATTATCAATTATTAAGTTCTAATCAATTTTAATGATAATCGTTAATCCTTATTCATTATTTAATTATCATTATCAAAATAATTTATAAACACTTTGCTTTTAAATTTCATCTAAATTCCATTTTAAATTAAGGTTAAAATGAAATCAAATTCAAACTTAAACAAGGTTTAAGTATTCCAAAATCTTTTAAATTTCAGTTTAAAGAATTACCTAATGTAAAATTTAAAAATGGTTTAACCCATAATCCATTTAAATAAATTTAATTATATTTTAAATATATTTAAGTGGTTCTGAAACTTTTGAATTCAAAATCTTATTTCATTTTAAACTAGAATTCAAACTGTGTTTCGGTTTTCAGATTCAAAAATTTACATCTAAAATTCTGTTTTAAAATATCTTTTCAGATTTATAAAAACACATGTTATAATTACTAAAATATTCAAACTTGATAATAACATCAGAACTTATCAACTTATTTCCTTTTAAACACTTTCGTATTCAAATTCTAATTTGAATTCAGGATTTCAAATTCAGATTTTAACTTAAACTTTAAATTTTGTTTTAAAATCTCATTTCTAGATTTTAAAAAAATAATTTAAAACAAGTTTCAGTTGTAAAACATTCTATTTTATAAAATTTATTTATTTTGAAACAAGAATTTAAATTTCATGTTGAATTCATATTCAAACTTACTTCAACTCTTGTTTAAATTTGGCTTTACTTTATTTTTAAATTTAGTTTTAAAATTTAAAAACCTGAAACGGTCAGGTTTTAGAAATCAAACCTGAAACAAAATAACCCGAGCTCAACTTATTTTACTTCGAATCATGAACCATCTATCTTCGGGCAAACCCTCAATTGACTCGAGTACTTACTCGAGTAAAATCTGCACTTTCCCAAACTTAACAACACCAAACATTTTTGATCATTAGAACTATGAGCACCGTGCACATGCACGGTTGCTCTGACCTCCTACAGCCAACTCCGGCAGCGTCAATACACCAGAATACAACAACCCTCATCAAGACAATCATCAAAACAATCCCATTCACTTGAAAATCAAAACCAGCCTCTCTTCACAAACCTGGAAACACAGTGCAACCCAACACCCCAAAACCTGTCAACGGCGAGTTCTCCTCCCTCCGACCATCGTTTGAGCTACAACTCTGGCTACTTCCTCCTCTAGGACCCATCAACCATCCTTCAAAACCCCTTAATACTCGATCAACCCTAGAGAGAGAAATGGTCGAATTTCTAACTGTTCACAAAACTAGGGTTACAGAATAATTTTGAACACCGCTGTCTCCATATCAATTTGACCACCATTCAAGAAATTTTCCATGATTCTCTGACTACCCATCTTCCTTCATACAGAAGCACAACCACCATTTCCACTTGAATCACCAGAGACACCCTCAAAACCCAATTCTGACCAACACCCATTTACGCAGTCAAACCCAGTTTAGAACTTATGATTTTATTCTTAAAAATCATGAATTTGTCTTAGGTTTTGATTTGTATATCTAAATTGCACAATCAACAGGTTTGAATTTTTAATAGAGAGTTGTTTTTCCCTTTTTAAATTATATTTCCAGAGCAAATTTTAGTTTTTATTCAAGTTAAATAAATTTTTAAAATATAGTTTATAACCTAAACAAACAATATTATTTAAATCCTAAGTTTTTAAAATTTACTGCATAAAGGGGAACGATTTAAATTGAATCCAGGCTTGAAATCTTAGAATAGAAATATTTTTCAGGCATTTTCAAAGTATTCATATAACCCACATCACAAATGCACAGGAGTTTCAACAAATATTCAAACACAACCTATTTAAAACATTATTTAAACAACCAGATTTTCCTTACAATAAAAAAAAAGTATCACGCACCTTAAATCTGAAGAACAAAGCAGTTTTTCCAAATCTTGAAAGGCTTTTGAATTCTGTTGACACACATGCATGCAGGCTTGTTCTTTTAAAATTTGAAAAGATGTAGACTTCAACTCCAGGTTGTTTGCAATTTAAAACTCTGACCAATTTAGATGCATGCAGGCCTTATGATTTGCTACTGATAGTCATTTTCCAGAGAAACAAAAATTTGCAGGAATTTTGTTGTGTAGGTTTGTAAAAAGAAATGTAGTTGAAATTTTGAGGAGTGTTACAGATCTTAGATTTGCCTTTTGAAATGGATTTGCAGATATTTGCTTTAGTTTTGGAATTTTGGTTTGGGCTGCAGATTTGCTTTTGAGGGGTTTTGAGTTTTCAGATTTTTAAGTGTAATGTTTTCTTTGATATTGAAAAGAGAATGAGGGGAGAAATGAAAATGGTTAAAATGTTGAAATTTATTTTAATCCAAAATAAAAATAAATTAAAATAAAACAATGACACTTGTCATGTTTCTTTATTTTTAAATAGACACATGTAGCTTAGATTGTTTAATAGTTAACATATGGCTTGTTTAAAATTTCTTTTTATTTAAATGTTAGATAAAGCTTTAAACTTAATTTATTTATATTTATGTAAATATACATGTGAATTACTTATTTAAAGAAAATGTAAATATAACAAATTATAAATTAAAACTTAAACAAATATTTTAAAGAATCAATTAATTTGAATTACATAATAAAATTCCAAATTAAAATTGATCCCTTAAATTCCAAATTAAAATCAATTTATTCAATTTAAAATGGTAATACTATTTTCTTATTTTTAATTCCTTTTTTATATTTATGGGAAAATAATACATTTATTATTATGGCTTGAAAATAACAATTTAACAAATTTTAAATGATTTATAAAGAGATTATAAATCACTTTTATTATTAAATGAATTTAAATCATATGCTATTTTATATTTTAAACTTATATAAAATATTTTCAAATCACATTTATCAATAATAATTAAAAAGAAATAAACTTTTTATTTAAACAAAAATTAAGCTAAGATAAATTTTAAATAAATTAATATTTATTTTAAATATTTATAAACCATATAGTTATTAATTTAAATAACATTGAAAAACTTAAAAATTAATTTAAAACATAATTTCCCGATTACTAATATATTATTAGAATTTAAAAACAAAACTTTATTTATTTACTAAATTCAAAAAAAAAGATTATCTATAATATATATATATAAATATATATACACATTATAATTAAAACATTCATTTAGCTTTTAAAAGATAAATCACAAATTAAATATTTATTTATTCAGATTATTAAACCAAATCATATATTATTAATCAACTTTGTCAATATCAATTTAATTTTATATAAAGATTATTAAATTGATATTGTCAAAAATTCCGGGACATCACATTCCTTCCCCCTTAAAAGAATTCCGTCCCCGAAATTTAAAACAAAGGTAATTTGATAACCTATTCAAGATTTTTAATTTTAAAACACAAGCATATATCAAACATATGCTAACAACCATAGCAATCAATTCACCCAATCAAATAAAATTAACTATTTAGACAAAATTCTGGATATAGTTTCCTCCAGTTTCCTAAGTAAACACCGGGTTACTCGCTCTATAAAACCTAAACAATCAACATTACTAAGCTACAGAACTCCTACTCATCTAGATCTACAACTAAACAAGACATTAGACTACAGACAAGTCTGACTCAACAACCAAATCTTCCTGAACAAATCTGATTCCAAAATCAGAAATAGATCATACACGTACTCCCTCAGAGATACGTGAAACACATCGAATTTCAGTTGTCCAAACTGGCAATTCAATTCAGAAAATTAAACACTTATCCAAAACAGAACATAGAAGAAATCCAAAATATCTTGGAGCTAGCTTACCCAACCTTACCAAAATTTTATAGCTCCTAAAAACCGAGAAACTTATCCAAAATCAGATCTCCAACTCAGATCCACAAAATCTTCGGTCGATCTTGGGTTGCCTACCTCCAACCTGATCAGCTCAATCCTTGCTGATGTCTCAAGAAATAAACTGGACTAAACCCAATCTACCAGAACGATCCTCCATGATCAACCAAGATCAAGAACAAACTCCACTCACAACCATCATAAGAAAACAAACTTCTCTTATCCGGAAAAGAAAAGCTGATGCACTCTCAAACTGCTTCCGCTACACAACTCTGATCTGGAGTAGAAAAGAATGCTGATGAAGAGCACAAGCACAACTGGACAGCAAAGCCAAGAAGATCTCAGATAACCAAGAGAAAACTCAGAAGTTCCTCCAATTTTGAGTTGCTTCAACAACTCCATCTCAAGAAACCAACCTTTAACTAGTTGAACCACCGGTATCACACTCGAAATCCTGGTCGATAAGAAAATTGAATCTCTAGATGCAGACAACCTCTGACTTCCCTGAAAACATTCATAAAAATTTCCAACAATCCAAAAGAAAACTCAACTATCGCAAGTCACTTTTGCGATCAATTCAAAACAAAATCCAAAGAGAACTGTTCACTCTTTACCAAATCAGAACAGCTTAAGCTGGTTTTGCAAATCTATTGAAGAAATGGATTCTACTCCACTGCTTCTGAATTCCATCTCCAGAAAACTGCTAAGCCAGAAAACTCAGCCGACACACTGAACACTCCAAGCTGCATTGCTGACACTAATGCCAAAGAATTTCCCATCCAAAGCTCTTTAAGAAACTCGGACTTCAAACCAAACATAAACACCCTGCCGAACTCAGCCACAACACTGAAGCAGGCCTAGTTCCTTTAAATTGTTCTAGAGAAATATCTTCGGAAACATCCGTAGTCACCGCATCTCATCATGCAGCTACTACTTCCTAAGGTATCAAGATACCATTACTCGCTTCTGCTCAGCCAACTGATCCAAACTCTACTCATCCAACTTCATAGATGAACTCCGAACCTTAACAGGTTACCTTCAGAGATCAATGAAGTCTTTACACCACTGCAAAGCTTACTCGAGACAGTATTAGGTCTATAGTCTCGACAAATACACTTTCAATCTCAAATATATGAACTCCAACCAATGGAAGTCACGTTATACACACCACTACCCCAATCTACCTTTATAACCTATATTGGAAAACCCAAACAGGTAACCCAATAGACAGGTAGAAATATATATATATATATATATATATATATATATAAATTATTAAAAATTATAAATACGCTCTCTCAAGATAGACACCACTCTAGAGCCTAGCTATTCACTCAACCTAATGCTCTGATACCAACTGTGACGACCCGACTTTCTACTCCCAGAAAATCGCATCATCTATTAAGAAAGAAAGGGATAGAAGAAGAAAAGAAAGAAGAGAAAGAAGAAACAACACTAGAATCTCAACAGCGGAACGAATAAATTATATTAATAACATAAGTATTACATAATATACAATATCCATCAGAGATACACAACATGCACATCACATATACTAGACAGTTATAAACACATGTCTAGTATTTACAACTTAATACAAACACAACATAGAGAAAACACAACGGAAACTACATCTCTAACGCAGAAGCCTCCTGCTCCATTGCTCCTCCATTATTCGTCAAATCCAACCTGAATCCCTTGGCTACTCGTAAAAATTTGAGTACCCAAGAGTTTAAGAAAACAAAGATAAACTCCGGGTCAGACATGGGTCTGGTGTGAGTAACAGGTTAAGGTTGCTTAACTTTAAAAACCTTTTGAAAAGAAAGGTATCACGTAAGACTTCCCACACATAAACATGGAAAAGTTTTTACCTTACGCTAACCAAAACATTTGCTAGGAAATCCGATGATATTATAATAGTGTCTAGGGCTTTCAAGTAAATAAGAAATAGCCGAAATTGTTACATTTATTAAATTCCAGCTACTAGCCACAAAAGTGGGTAATACAATCAAAACCGTTGGCACTTATTGGATTTTGGATTCCATACAATGGCAGGGCTACCGGGGTACCGCCCATCACAGTACGTGGGCTAGTTCACCGTACCGAGGAGCCACCCTAACTCCCCTGCAACACAAGGCCGGAACCAATCCTTACTGAACAGTTTCGAACAAGACAACCCCGGCAGTTGTTGCAATCAACCGCCCACACAGCCGAATATAAAGGGACCTCTAGACAGGGGTTAATCTTGCTCTCCAGTGAGAGCTACCCACGAAGCCTTACTGCACCTCCCCTGTTTTAGCCATTCTCGGTTGATGAGGCTTGAGGCTACGACTACCATTAGAGAACACATCCCTTAGAATGCTCATCGTCCACCTGACGATGTTCTGAAAGCATTCAATCCATACAAGTTCGTTTCGGGTTCGAACAAAACCGAAGGCATTATCTCGTTACACTCATTTTGGTATCACCCTCAGAGTTAACAACGATAACCCTTGCACTCTGAATCTTCATCTTCACTTGAGATTCACGACCTATCGCTAATTTGGATCGATGGGGTTTTCGGATATCCAAATATGGAAACCCGATCCCGGTCTCATCGAAATCCAAAACGTGTCTTTTAGGTCCAAGTTGTTTTAAAGTTTAAAACAATTCAATTCAACATTATCTATATACACACAGATAGATAATTCACAAAATCATAACAGGTAATCAACATTATCATCACAACAGATAATCCATGTTATCAATCCAAATAGATAATTCCTATTATCAATTCAAATGCAACCATAGCATCCAATCACACAACATCATTTATCTCATATCTGAGATCTCAACAATTCAGGGTAATCAGTATCAAACAACATTCACAAGCAATGACTTATTAATCCATTCTATAATTAATTTAAAATGAATTAAATTAATTACTTATTTCTTAATTAATTTAAAATGAATTAAATTAATTACTCATCCATGTAAATCTTGCTTTCATATTCCTTAATTAATTACAAATCAATTAATTAATTGCCCTCAAATAAATTACCCTAATTAATCATCTTGATTAATTATTCTTTAATTACATTCGAGTAATTAACCTCCAATTTAATTCACAAATTAATTATTCCAAACCAAATTAGTAATTAACCTGCAATTACTTCATTAATTAATTAATTATAATTAATTACATTAATCCTTAATTAATTACAATAATTAATACCTTCATTGATTAATTGTTTTTATTAATCAATCCTTAATTACATCATTAATTATTTAAATTTATGATCCTAAATTATTTTATCTATAATTAATTTATTAAATTAATTATCAATTATCCTCATTGATTAATCACTCTTGATTAATCATGTTAAGTAATTAATTACATTAAATTAATTTCATTTCTTTATTATCTTCGAATAACCCAATTATCAAAACCCAAAATTAATTACACTAAGTAATTAATTATTAATTACTTACTTTAAGTAATTATTCAACATACTAATTACATATTAATTACACAAAGTAATTGAATTCCAACATTCCTCCATCATCCAAGTATCCTTCAATTAAAATTACATCAAGTAATTTATCTTCATAATTACTTTTCTAAGTAATTATTCACTTTTAATTACATTTGTAATTACCTCTCAAATCAATCAGTGATTAATTTAAATTGATTAAACTTAATTAATTAACTTAATTAATCAAAACAAACTCAATTAATTACAATTAGTAATTAATTTCTTAATTACTTTCATTTAGTAATTATACTTAAATAATTCTCAAATGATTATCTTTAAATTAATTAATACAATTAATCATTAAAATTAATTATATTAATTAATTATAAAATAATATTAAGTTAATGACCTTCATTAACCAATAAAAAAAACTTTAATTACTCTCTAAATTAATCGACTGAATTAATCAGTATTAATTACAAATTTAATTATCTATAAAACTCATTAATTAACCTCTAATTAATAATTTAATCAAGTAATAATTAAAAACTTAATTAATTATTAATTACTTGATTAATAAATTCAAATCATTAATTAATTAAATCAAACCTTATTTGATTTCTTAATTATTTAACCAAATTTAATTAACTTACTAATCCTTTTAATTAATTAAATAAAGCCCTTAATTATTTTATTAATTAACCTAATTATTAATTAATTAAATTAATTAATTACAAACTTAATTACCTTGATCAGTTAACGAATTATCAATTATTAAGTTCTAATCAATTTTAATGATAATCGTTAATCCT
Source organism: Allium cepa (assembly GCA_030765085.1). NCBI lineage: Eukaryota > Viridiplantae > Streptophyta > Magnoliopsida > Asparagales > Amaryllidaceae > Allium > Allium cepa. The sequence continues at coordinate 462,487,724 of CM060931.1, read as the reverse complement.
TATTCATGATGTAATTATCATTATCAAAATAATTTATAAACACTTTGCTTTTAAATTTCATCTTAATTCTATTTTAAATTAAGATTAAAATGAAATCAAATTTAAACTTAAACAAGGTTTAAGTATTCCAAAACCTTTTAAATTTCAGTTTAAAGAATTACCTAAGGTAAAATTTAAAAATGGTTTAACCCATAATCCATTTAAATAAATTCAAATTATACTTTAGATATATTTAAGTGATTCTGAAACTTTTAAATTCAAAATCTTATTTCATTTTAAACTAGAATTCAAATTGTGTTTCAGTTTTCAGATTCAAAAATTTACATTTAAAATTCTGTTTTAAAATCTCTTTTCAGATTTATAAAAACACATGTTATAATTACTAAAATATTCAAACTTGATTATAACATCAGAACTTATCAACTTATTTCCTTTTGAAAACTTTCAGATTCAAATTTTAATTTGAATTCAGGATTTCAAATTCAGTTTTTAACTTAAATTTTAATTTTTTTTTAAAACCTCATTTCCAGTTTTTTTTTTTAAAAAAATACTGTAAAACAAGTTGCAGTTGTAAAACATTCCATTTTATAAATTTTATTTATTTTGAAACAAGAATTTAAATTTCACTTTGAATTCATATTCAAACTTACTTCAACTGTTGTTTAAATTTGGCTTTACTTTCTTTTTAAATTTAGTTTTAAAATTTGAAAACCCGAAACAGTTAGGTTTTAGAAATCAAACCTGAAACAAAATAACCGGAGCTCAACTTATTTTACTTCGAGTCATGAACCATCTATCTTTGGGAAAACCCTCAATTGACTCGAGTACTTACTCGAGTTAAATCTGCACTTTCCCAAACTTAACAACACCAAACATTTCTGATCATCAGAACTATGAGCAACGTGCACATGCACGATTGCTCTGACCTCCTCAGCCAACTCCGGCAACATCAATACACCAGAATACAACCCCACTCATCAACACAATCATCAAAACAATCCCATTCACCTGAAAATCAAAAACAGCCTCTCTTCACAAACCTGGAAACACAGTGCAACCCAACACCCCAAAACCTGTCAACGGCGAGTTCTCCTCCCTCTGACCATCGTTTGAGCTACAACTCCGGCTACTTCCTCCTCTAGGACCCAGCAACCATCCTTCAAAACCCCTTAACACTCGATCAATCCTAGAGAGAGAAATGGTCGAATTTCTAACTGTTCACAAAACTAGGGTTACAGAATAATTTTGAACACCGTTATCTCCATATCAATTTGACCACCATTCAAGAAATTTTCCATGATTCTCTGACCACCCATCTTCCTTCATATAGAAGCATAACCACCATTTCCACTTGAATCACCAGAGACACCCTCAAAACCCTATTCTGATCAACACCCATTTGCACAGTCAAACCCAGTTTAGAACTTATGATTTTATTCTTAAAAATCATGAATTTGTCTAAGGTTTTGATTTGTAAATCTTAATTGCACAATCAACAGGTTTGAATTTTTAACAGAGACTTGATTTTCCCTTTTTAAATTATATTTCCAGAGAAAATTTCAGTTTTTATTAAAGTTAAATAAATTTTTAAAATTTAGTTTATAACCTAAATAAACAATATTATTTAAATCCTAAGTTTTTAAAATTTACTGGATAAAGAGGAATGATTTAAATTGAATCCAGGCTTGAAATCTTAGAATAGAAATGTTCTTCAGGCATTTTCAAAGTATTCATATAACCCACATCACAAATGCAAAGGAGTTTCAACAAATATTCAAACACAACTTATTTAAAACATTATTTAAATAACCAAATTTTACTTACAATAAAAAAAAGTGTTACTCACCTTAAATCTGTAGAACAGAGTAGTTTTTCCAAATCTTGAAAGGCTTTTGAATTCTGTTGGCACACATGCATGCAGGCTTGTTCTTTAAAATTTGAAAAGATGCAGACTTCAACTCCAGGTTGCTTGCAATTTAAAACTCTGACCAATTTAGATGCATGCAAGCCTTATGATTTGCTACCGATGGTCATTTTCCAGAGAAACAAAAATTTATAGGAATTTTGTTGTGCAGGTTTGTAAAAACAAATGCAGTTGAAATTTTGAGGAGTGTTACAGATCTTAGATTTTCTTTTTGAAATGGATTTGCAAATATTTGCTTTAGTTTTGGAATTTTGGTTTGGGTTCCAGATTTACTTCTGAGGGGTTTTGAGTTTTCATATTTTTAAGTGTAATGTTTTATTTGATTTTGAAAAGAGAATGAGGGGAGAAATGAAAATGGTTAAAATGTTGAAATTTATTTTAATCCAAAATAAAAATAAATTAAAATAAAACAATGACACTTGTCATGTTTCTTTATTTTTAAATAGACACATGTAGCTTAGATTGTTTAATAGTTAACACATGTCTTGTTTAAATTTTCTTTTTATTTGAATGTTAGATAAAACTTTAAACTTAATTTATTTATATTTATGTAATTATACATGTGAATTACTTATTTAAAGAAAATGTAAATATAACAAATTATAAATTAAAACTTATACAAATATTTTAAAGAATCAATTAATTTAAATTTCATAATAAAATTCCAAATTCAAATTGATCCCTTAAATTCCAAATTAATATCAATTTATTCAATTTAAAATGATAATACTATTTTCTTATTTTTAATTCCTTTTTTACATTTATGGGAAAATAATACGTTTATTATTATGGCTTGAAAATAACAATTTAACAAATTTTAAATGATTTATAAAGAGATTATAAATAACTTTTATTATTAAATGAATTTAAATCATATGCTATTTTATATTTTAAACTTATATAAAATATTTTCAAATCACATTTATCAATAATATTTAAAAAGAAATAAACTTTTTATTTAAACAAAAATTAAGCTAAGATAAATTTTAAATAAATTAATATTTATTTTAAATATTTATAAACCATATAGTTATTGATTTAAATAACATTGAAAAACTTAAAAATTAGTTTAAAACATAATTTCCCAATTACTAATATATTATTAGTATTTAAAAACAAAACTTTATTTATTTATTAAATTCCGAAACAAAGATTATCTATAATATATATACAAATATATACATACATTATAATTAAAATATTCATTTAGCTTTTAAAAGATAAATCACAAATTAAATATTTATTTATTCAGATTATTAAACCAAATCATATATTATTAATCAACTTTGTCAATATCAATTTAATTTTATATAAAGATTATTAAATTGATATTGTCAAAAATTCCGGGATATTACAGCGATGGAAAGCTAAATGTTGTGCAAGCCTCTAATAACACTTCTCGTGGTCAAGGTATTTCTCATTCTATCCCTGGTAGCATTATTATGTTTCGTGATCATTCTATTCGAGTTCTTTTTGACACAAGTGCATCCCATTCTTTTGTATCAAAGGAACTTGTTGATACTTTTCTTTGAGTGTTATGGCTTTAATGGCTACTTTGAGAATTGCGAATCCGATTGGTGGATCCACAACACGTATTTTTCTTTGTAAAGATGTCAAGATTATTTTATGTGATTTTTCTTTCCAAGCCGATTTGCATGTCATGCGTTACTTAGACTTTGGAATAATTTTGGGAATGGATTGGCTTAACCGTTATGAAGCCCATATCATATGTCCTGAGCGGACTATTCATCTTCGACATCCTCCATCTGTTAAGCAGATTTCTATTGTGCTTAAAGATTCGGATTCTAAATTAGCAGCATAATTGTATTCTCTAAACCCTCATGATGACGATAATGATGATGTGGAAGAAGTCATTTCTCTTGTTCATATTGTTCGTGAATTTTTCGATATATTTGAACCTATTTTAGGATTACCACCTAAGTGAGCGATTGAGTTCTAAATTAATCTAATCCCTAGAGCTCTACCTATCACTCTCCTCCTTATCGTTTGTCTAATAAGGAAAATGAGGAGATGCGTAAGCAATTATCCGAATTGGAAGAGAAGCAATTTATTCATTCTAGTTCCTCTCCTTGGGGAACTTAAGCTATTTTTGTGAAGAAATCTGATGGTACACTTAGGCTTTGTGTTGACAACCGCAAGCTTAATGATCTTTCCATTAAGAATAAATATCCTTTACCTTGGATTGATGAATTATTTGGCCAACTTTGCGATGCTAGAATCTTTTCACAGTTAGACTTAGCAACCGGTTTTCATCAGCTTCGTATTGCAGAGGATAGCATTCCCTTGACTTCGTTCCGTACTTGTTATGGATCTTATGAATGGCTTGTTATGCCATTTGGTTTAATGAATGCTCCGGCTTATTTCGTTTACCTTATGAATTGAGTTTTCAAAGACTTCCTCGATCAGTTTGTTCTCATCTTTATGGATGATATTCTTATTTATTATAAAACCGAGGAAGAGCACGAAAAGCATCTTTGGATTGTGTTAGAAACTCTTAGAAGCAATCTATTGAAAGAAATTTTTTCTAAATTCCACTTTTGGCAATCTCGTGTGAAATTTCTCGGTCATATTATTTCCCAATCTAAAATTTCCTTGGACCCTTCAAAGATCGAAGCGATTCAAAATTGAAAGAGACCAGAGAGTATGACGGAAATCCATAGTTTTCTTAGATTGATGGGTTATTACCGTAGTTTTATAAAAGACTTTTCTAAAATTTTCATGCCTCTTACTAGTTTGACAAAGAAGGGAGTTAAATACGTTTGGTCGGACAAATGTGAAGCTTCTTTTCAGAAATTAAAATAACTCTTTTCCAATGCTCCTATTCTTGTGATTCCCGAAGGGAACCAAGATTTTATTATATATACCGATGCTAGTCGTGTTGGTTTGGGAGCCGTTCTTATGCAAAGGGAAATCGTGTTGCTGATTCTCTTAGTCGTAAACAACAAGCAGTTGTTTCTATGATGATATCTGAATGGAATGATCTCAGGATTTTGTCCACTTGCGAGATTCGAGGTCGTGAATCCAATTTATGTTCATCTCTTGTTCTATGTAGCCTTGAGGCTCATCCTTCTCTTTTAGACCGCAATCGTGAAACCCAAAAGCTAGATCCCGAATTGGCTCTTCTTAGCCAAAGTTTTAGGTATAAAATTGATATTGAAGTTTTGAAAGACTTTGATATTGATGCTCGTGATGGTATTCGAAAATTTGGTAGACTTATCGTGCCAAATATGAGTGATCTTCGTAAAGACATTTAGAAGATTCTCATCATTCTAAATTTACTATTCATCCCGGTAGTAGTAAAATGTACACGGATATGAACTGACTTTGTTATTGGGATGGAATGAAATCTGATATTGCTAATTTCATTAAGCGTTGCATGACTTGCTAACTTGTTAAGGCCAAGCATCAAAGGCCCGGTAGGTTATTGCAATCTTTGGACATTCCAATTTTAAAGTGGGACCAAATTTCCATGGATTTTATTGATGGTCTTCCCCGTTCACGTTCGGGCCATGATAGTTGACAGACTAACTAAATCCGCCTATTTTATTCCTGTTCAGTCCAATCGGACCGTACCTCTTTTGGCCAAGCTCTTTATTAAAGAAATTGTTAAATTGCATAGTGTCCCTACTTCTATTGTTAGTGATCGTGATCCATTATTTACTAGTGGATTTTAGAAGAGTCTTCAAAAAGCATTAGGAACGAAGCTTAATTTTAGCACCGCTCATCATCCTCGGTCCGATGGACAAACCGAGCGTGTGAATCAAACTCTTGAAGATCTTCTTAGTGCATGTGTTCTTGATTTTGGTGGAAGTTGGGAAGATCATATTTCTCTTGTTGAGTTTTCCTATAATAATAACTTCCAATCTAGTATTAGTATGGCACCTTTCGAGGTACTCTATGGAAGGCCGTGCCGATCTCCTTCTTGTTGGCTTGAGGCCGACGAGAAGTTGGGTTTAGGTCCAAACTTTATTCATGATTCCCCAAAAAAGATTGACCTTATTCGCCATAGAATGAAAGAAGCTCAAAGTAGAAAAAAATCCTATGCCGATAACCGAAGAAGGAAATTAGAATTTTTTGCGGGAGATTCGGCGTTTATTCGTGTTTCATCTATGAAGGGTGTTGTGCGTTTCAGTTGATCGGGAAAGTTAGCACCTCGATATATTGGTCCATTTCCCATCACCGAAGGTATTAGTTCGGTGTCTTATCGCCTTTTATTACCGGCTCAATTTTCTGCTATTCATGACGTGTTTCACATTTCTCAGTTACGGAAATGCCTTTGAGATTCCAATCCTATTCTTGAGCCCGGTATTATTGAAGACATTGAAGTTTCGCCTAATTTGACTTATGAGCAACATCCTATTCGTATTATTGCTTCGAAAGTAAAACGCCTTCGAAATAAATATGTCCCTCTTGTGAAAGTTCAATGGTCCTTAAACCCTAAGGATTATTCTTGGGAATCAAGAGAATTCATCGAGCAAACATATCCGGACTTACTTTCTCGTGCTCTTTGAGGTGAACTTCTTATTTCAAATTTCTTTTGTGTTGATATGCTTTTATGGCTGTTACTTTTATTTTCTTCTTAAAAATTGCGAGGACGCGATTTCTTTAAGGAGGGGAGTCTGTAATAACTCGCATATTTTACGATTGTATATTTAAAATTTTTATATAAATATAGCATCGTTGGTCGAATTTTAGTCCGAAATTCTACTTTTTGCAAACAGTCGAATTTGGACACGAGACCACTTCCATTGAGTTCAAAATGACGTTTGTGACCTTTTTGAGTATAAACATCGATATGTTTGCAGTTAGCTTGAATTTCGACCTTTTTACTTTGGGTTTGGGTTTCAGCCCACTAACCCAACTCATCTTATATCCTAACTCCACCCACTCTCCTCCTCAGTCATTCTAATATTTCCTAACACTTCAAGCTTTACAAAAAAAGGGGGGAGAGAAAAGAGATTAGGATTTCCTAAGCATCTCCTTCTTCTTCTCCATTTCAGTCTCTCTCCAATTTCAGAAATTTCCTATAACTAATTTGGGAAATATTGCTTCTAGACTTAGATTGGAGTTTCTAGAGTTGAAGTTGAAGAGTAGTTGATCTACCTTTGCTTTCTAGCTTCCCCTTCATTGTTTTTGGGTTTAAAGGTGAGTTTTTGAACTCACATCTACTTCTATATCTTTGATAGTTATTAGGTAGTGTTTCCTAACATCTATTCTTTGTTCATTTGTTTTGGATTGAATTGGTTTTATGAATATTCCAATTTCTAGTGTTTTGAAGTTAAGTCTTTAAAAATCTTAGCTTTGATATTTGATCATGCTTTTGGTGGTGTATGGAAGAGCCTATAGGGCTGGGTTGCCGATTGGCATAAACCCCTAACGCCCATCGCTCGTCCGATCGCAAATTATTTGGGATTTTGCCCCTTGGGGGCTAGGTTGAGAATACTGGAATATCTAGTTCAATCGACTGAACTAGAAAGTCAGACTGAACCGAACCCAGGAATTTTCCTGGGCCAGTATCAGACGACTAACCACTATGGGTCAGTCGACTAAACCTGGAAACCGAAAGTTTCTAGGCATGATTCAGTCGACTGACCGCCCACGTTCAGTCGATTGAACCTGGAAACAGAAAGTTTCTAGGATTTGTGTCAGTCGACTGACCACCCTGGTCCAATCGACTGAATCTGCTGTCTCTGCTTATTTTTCCTTTTGTGTTTGAATTTCCAATTTTTAATCAATTCTTGTTTCTCCAATTTGTTGTTATCGCCTTTGTTGACTTTGATAGCTTCTTTTTCGGGATTTTTGGGGAATGTCCATTTTGATGGATTTGGTATCGATTTCTTTGGATTTAATTCACGTCTTCGAATGTGAATTTTTGGTGATTGATTGTTCTAACAATAAATTTTGTGATTTGTTACTTTATAATACAAAGGTTTCTATACTAATAGAAATTATTCAAACTCTTTCTCAAATATGATTTCAACTCTATTTTTAATACAAAGCTTCTTTATAAAACCACTTTCCAACCTATTAGTATATACAAACCTTTACCTCATTCGTATGAGAAAATCTAATTAGACGACTTAGAAAAACAAGTGGTATGAAACATTTGCATTTACATCGTCGGTTAATTTTTGGACTTGTTCGATTGAAACTCTTCTGACAATTTTCAAGTGGAGATCTATAGTTTGTTCGTAAATACTTAAGTTAAGCCAGTGGTTATGGGACATGAAGTTGAACTCATTCATTTACTAGCTTAGTGTAATTCACCCTTTTTATTGATCAATGATGATTATTTTATGATTTAGACTTGTGATATGCGATGTCTCTTTGTCCACGTATGGAACTATACCTTTTTTTATTGAATTTCGTCTCATTTCTTTTATAGGCTAACGACCTATTGGTTCTTTGGAGTTTCGTCTCATTTTTGTGGGCTAGCGACCCATGCTCATTTATGGAGTTTGGTTCATCGGACGCACCGTTGCACTACATCGTTGTCCGGCTTATCAGGTTCATTGGGCGTACCATTGTACTACGTCGTAGTTCCGAATTATTTGAGTTTCAGGTTGCTTGGGCGTACCAATATTGTACTACGTCGTTGCATCGGCTCTATGGTTTATGACCATAGGTTAGCGACCCGTTTGTGATACACGTGTTGGTGAGTTTTCATGCTCCCGTTTGTGATAGGCCTCCCCCTCTTTGTGATTTTTGGATTTCTAGTTGATGATTTCTATAATTTATGATTCACCAATTTTGTGATTGGCATTTTATTTTTGTCAATATTTGTGTTATGGTGAATAAAATAAAGAATATGTCATTATTTTTGATGTTAAGAGATTTTTGAGATATTGTATGATTTTGGTTGATTTTCTAATGTATACTTTTCACAGTATGGTATTATTGTTATCATACGTTTTTGTCATATCTCTTATTCTATCTCATTTTATCTGATATTTATAGCTAGACTGATCCGTTTATTATTTTCTTATTAAATAATAGTCGGGTCAGACGGAGATGTTACAGGTGCTTCTGCTTGAATCCTTATCAGGGATCATCATCTGACTTTTGTCTACCTACATTAGATTGTTAGTTTTTGTTGTTATACATTTGAGATGGAGACTTCCTGTTGTATACATATTCTTTTGTCTAGCACTTGTATCTATTCTTTTGTGATATTGTGGATCTTGTTTGACCACAACTCTGATGTACACTTCTATGTGTTATATTCATATCTATTTCCGCCTTTGTGATATGGATATCTGTGACTGATTTGTGTTATGCTTATTTCTATATTTGTTTTCCGAAGATATATATAGCCACTGTGTAGTAGTTTTGAGTTTGTATCGGTATGTCAGAGTTCCTCTTGAATTGAAATGCATGTTATACTATCTGACATATCGGTACTCGCACAAATTAATTACACGGATGGTTGCTCCTCAACAGCCTTATTCTTCGTGCTAGTTGATGGCATTACCTCGTAGTGTCCTTGGCTAGCATGAGTATAGAGGTGGGGTGTCACAGGAAACATTGATCCTTTTTACTTGTTGATGGAATTCGAATTTGATGCATCGCGACGTGATGATGCATGGTGTGGGTGATGGGCGACATTGAGTAAACACACCATCGATATTATTCATTATTTATCTTGCATGGTATATACTCGCTTTTTAACCAAAGTAGCTAACTTAAAACAAACCTAGTGAACTCATACGAAGTTGAATTGACTTGAAATTTAAGGGAACACTCAAAAGACATAAAATAAGATACTTACCAAAAATGGGCTTGATTAGTTATGGATAGATAGATTTCTAGATACCTAACTAGATGGATCGCTAGCGATCCATGTAGTTTGCGCCCACCACTTGAATTTCTAGTGTAGGACCCAGACACTCACTAGAGTGTACCTGCAAAGTTTCTTCTAATTTCGTTGAGTTTTAACTGAGTTATGAATGATTCTTCTAGACCAGATGACCTACGAAGATGGATGTTTAAACAAACTCCAAACGATTTAATATTTGGACAAGGAATTCAAATAGATAAAAGGAAGGAAACCCAAAAGGGTAGACTCAAAAATAGTTTGAGGGCATGGATCACCATCGATCCATCACCCATGGATCGCTAGTGATCCATCATGATAGCTTAGATCGCCTTGAGTTTTTCTGGACATCTAGTGCTGAGTAGAGGCTTCTAACAAGTCGGCCTTGGCCCAACTACTCTACTACTCCATAAATACAATCCTACCTGCAACATACAGTGGATCTTTGAAACTGGCTGTTGAAACTCTATAAAGATTATTATTCAATCTTTTCCTCACACACAATAGCCATCTAGGTGTTTCACTATGATTCTCTAGTGAACTCTTGTACTTGTGACTTGATCTAACCTAGGATATTTAATCATATTGTAATTTGATTCAACTTTTAACAACGGTTAGTTAATAAAAGGTTACAAAGTGGATGGAAGCTTCATTAATAGTCGAACCACTATAAAAATCTTCCGGTCTGTTTATCATTTCAACTCTTTTTACATTTTTTTCTATATTATTGATTTGTTAAAACAAGGTTAGTGCTTTCACAAACTCATACCGGGTGTTGATCCATTTTTTGAGTTAACATTTTGACGCTTTTCATTAAGAGCTCTGAACGAGATTTGGAGAATTGAAGTTTGGATCTAAGATTTAGAGAAGATGAGTAGGCCCAATACTATATCCAGAGTTTTAGCAAGTCAACTAGAGAGTGAGGGCAGCTGGGAGGTGCTCTTAGTTTCTCATCAACCATGTTTATGATTAGAGAAGAAATGGAAAGCATGATGAAGGAGACGCAAGATGGGATCTTGTCCAAGCAACAAGAGATGATGGTTAGCTTCTTTCAAAGGAGGAAGCACCAAGGGATAGCTAGATCTATAGGGAATATGAATTCAACTCCGAGAAATAGCAATAAGAGCTGCTAGATCTGGATTGGAACGGGCTAGAATATTGCCTCCACACCTAGAACAATCGATACTTGGGGACAACGTTGGAATCAACATAGGACCCAATATAGGAGCATAAAGAGCTAGAACAAAACAAACTAAATCAATGCCCACACAACTTGGGGGCATGATGGATTTGGATCTAAGATGAGATTTAACGCTTGGAACGGGTGATGTTGGAGCTAGAGTAGCAAATCAAAGTACGAATACATGACCGCATGAGCCGAAACCAAAAGCCCACAGTCGAAGTAGGGGGAAGGTTTGTCCCTTATTCTACATGTGTACAAGGCCCGGATTGGCCTCTAGGCACGCTCAGATTTGGATATCTGCGATGAACATTTAGTATTTCTACTTTTTTTGATTTCATCTTGTAACAACCCATAAATTATGTAAATATTTTTAATCCAATTTGTTTGAAACATTGATTTTTAAATCATTTAAAAATTGAAATTTTGGAATTTTCCAATGTAATTTTGGATTTTGTTTATAATTTATTTTCCAAATAGAATAAAATAAAGTCTTTCTGAAAATTTTATATTTTGATCAACTTTAGTCAAACTTTGACTTTCGGTTGAAATTTTTAAATTTGAATTTTTAATTTCTAATCTTTTTCTTTTAAACCGTATTTGATTCTGATATTCGTGTTGCTTTTCATTTCGTAAAATTATGTTTTATGCTTTTAAAATCTGATAAATCTTAGCGTTTTACATGCGATTATTTTCAGTAATTTGTTTGTTCTCTATTTTATATTTTCTATTTCATTTCTATTTTCTATCTTTATTTTATTTTTCCATTCTCCACTTTCTATTTTCTTTTATTTTACTCTTGGGCTTAGAAATTCAAGAGGCATATGTTTCTTTTCTTTAATGTGTAGTGTGTCTTTTCCTTTGCCATAGCCGTTCACTTTCCACTTATTAGCCGTGCAACTTCTCATTTCCTCCTTCTTTGTAACATCCCTCCTTTTCACACGCTTTTAAATCGACACACATGCCAATTCAAACCATACGGAAGGGCAGATTGTTATAGGATAAATAAGAAAAACGAGAAAGAAATAAAACAAATAGAATCTCACAGCGGAAGGATAAAATATAATAATCAAATATACAGTTCATGAAGCTGTTTACAAAATACTCAATTTTACTTATACAATATATTAGAGTTGCACATACCAACGAATAAAAACCGAAGCAGCGGAATACAGTGAGTAGTGGAGCCATATAACAATAATAATAATAATGGAATCTTCGTCTTCGTCCTCCAGAAATAAAATCTTCAAATCCTGAAACGCTCGGACTGACCCGAGCGAATTGAAAAGACAAACATTCGAGTCAGAACTAAAAGATCTTATGTAAGTTAAATCAACAAAAATAAATATGAGTGCAGTAACTCAAGAGATGCTCGGGATTTACATCTCTTAAGGATCCGTTAAACTATTTACTGTGTAGTATATTTCACCATTATAATAGTGTCTAATTGTGAGATAAACTTACTTTAAAATAGCATTAAGGCTTTACATTTTCCACCTTAACACATTTATATATTCCCATAGTCTATACAGTACCGTAATCTCCCCCGTACTGGGCGTCATCGGAGGGCACTCCATAGGTATGGTACAAAACCAAAATTGTATAAGGCGTGCTAGGGTAGGTGACACGACACAACTAAGCAATGCCAGGGTAGATATACTAATTGCTATCTGGGCTGGTGGTGACGCATAGCCACAGCTACCGCCCATCTCGAACAAACACCCCCAAAATTAATAAAAATAAAGGTGGCCACTGAATCAATCCAAAGTCAGAGTATATTATCGAAGAGATGTGTCCGATAAAGGGTGCTACCCCTTGGCCTGAGAATCGCTCCTGTTTTAGCCACCTTATGCCAACTCACGGGAGTTAGGTCCACATTTTTACCTCCAAGGAAATGTCGCCACCATCCTACTTCATTCTGCAATCTCCACCGCGTATACGGTTGTTAAAGTGGTTTACGGCGTTGGCAGAGAGTATGACAACTTCCGATCCTGGTCTCTTCAACAACCAATCATTACTATAACACCGCGGTTATTTCAAAATAATTTATACTTTAAAACCAGAATATGATATCCCTTTCAAAACCATATAAATACGATATCATTTATATTTTTAAAACCCTAAATCAATATGATATCATTTTTATCTTATAAATATCCCTTTTCCCAAATCATAATATTTTCATATATATATATATATATATATATATATATATATATATATATATATATATATATATATATATATATCTTAACCCACATAGCTTTGAAACAAAATTTCTAATACTTAAATGGTTTAAGTATTAAACCGCTTTGCATAATAAAATAGCCTTTTTAAATTTCACAAACAAATTCCAAATATAGGTTTAAATTCCCAAATAAACCATTTCCATTCCCATACATTTCAAAGCTTTATTTATTCCACCACTTCAAAACTTACTATTTGATAATTTCATATATATCAAATTCAATTACTATTATTTAGATTTTAAATGTTTACTTATTAAATCAAATATCATTTAAGTAAAACCTTTAAACTTCAAATAACAGGATATTCTCTCAATTTAATTAACTTGATAATATTCATTTAAATCGACTTGATATTCATTTAAGTCCTCTAAACCAAAATCAAGTTATAAAGATCATACCTTTTAAAACCCCAAGTTAATTAAAATTTCAAATAAATTTTATTCAAGGATAATTCTTAAATACCTTATTTCAAAGCAAATTCATATTTATCTTCCAACATTTATTTTATTTAAGATATTATAAACTCCATCAATAAATTTAAATAAATAATTAACCGTATTATATCTAAATAAAATTGAACATTTATTTTTAAACTTGTTTTATTCTTTAAACCAAATTTATACATAGCTTAAATTCAAGCATTTAACTATATATAAAAATAATATTTATAATATCAAAAATCAATACTCATTAAACCATATTCTTTCCAAAACCATAGAAAAATCATTTCAAAGATAATTTTATATATATATATATCGCGGTGCCTGTATAAAATTTTCGATCCTATGGTCAAGTGATACGGATATTTATCATTTCAATCCGTAATTTAAAATAAAAAATAAAAATTACGGTTATATATCATTTCAAACCGCAATCCCGAATGAAATGAAAATGCATAACAACTTGCAGTTTATAACAATATAAGTACAACATTCATTCATCCAATATCAACCATCAACCATTTATCACAATCATCATCCAAAAACAATACATCAATATATAGCAGGTGGTAATAACAGGTATCAACTATCAGTTTATATTCAAAAATAAATTATAACTGTTTAACTGGCAGTTTATATGCAATAAAATAAATAACAATTTAACTTGTAGTTAATATGCAATAATGAATTAAATAACAGTTAATTAAATAAATGCAGATTAACTGAGATAATGATGAAATATATGGCAAACGGCTATAAATAAATTTCAAATCACATCATAAATTGATTTAACAAACATAAGAAATATTAGAAGTTGTGAGTGAGTTAAAACACTCACCTTTTGAATTTAAATTAAATTTAAATCCAATTTAAACCCAAAATTTTCACAGTCTCCAAATCCAACCAAACTAGCGTCAAATGTCTGGAATTTTATTACGATCCTAACAAAAAAAATCGGGCGTGAAACGGAGTTCGTATGTGAAAGTTATACAAATTAGAAGCTATGAAAACAAAATTTAAAATAAATAAAATAAATAGGATATAACCCGAACCCATGGCCATGTCAGCACGTGCGTTTGCACGCTCCAGGCAAAATCCCCTCTACAGAACGTACGTTTCTCGTTCGCACCATCTGAACCCAATTTGGACCGCCTTTGACCACGCTTCCACGACACTACAGGCCGCCGTTGGCCGTGGCGTGGCCACCATCTCCTCGTCCAGCCGAACCCCCCCCTCCCCCCGGACCACCCTGAAGCCGATCGACCTCCCCTCAAAGTCGTAGCCGCCGCTCCCACTAAAACCCTAATTGAATTAAATACGGCAATCCAACCGTTGACAAGCCAAGCGAATACCATGGATGAACTACGCAATGGACCCTCTTCACAGTGGTACAAACGAATCGACGATCGGTCGTAGGTGATCATGCTTGATTGAACGGCTGAGAATGATTTGGCCAATTTCAGAAAAAATAGAATTCGATTTGCAAAAATGAACAGCAGATTTGCGTTGCACTCGTCAAGAGCTTCAATTTGGTATATAATATGATAGGGTTTGAGGAATTTTAATTTTTCGATTTGATTTGATTTGCAAATTGAATTTGGGGATTAGGTTTTCAGCCATTGAGGAAGAAGTTAGCCAGAAGGAATTGTACGTATAGAAATGAGAAATGGAGGCTTTTAGGATTTATAACTGGATATTTATAGGCAGAATAGAAAATAGAATAGATGGATAAAACAGATATACGCGCTAACGCCAAAGTGGCCCAAAAAGCCCGTTTCGACTCCGGAACGAAATTGGGTCAACCCATATGTCAGAATAGATGTTTTAAAATATTTTAAACGCAATGGAAAAGGTTTCAGGTTCAAATTGCATCGTATGGAGAAGTTATGCTAAAATCAATATTTTTCAAATTGATTTCAATTTCATAAATTTCAAGGCGTTTTGAGTCCGTACGATCAAACGACAAGTCCGATCGCTACGAAACTTGAAATCCTACAATAATTCACCGTTATGTATCCGATGAAACTAATTTTGTCGAAATCCGAGTCAGTGGAAAAAATGGCTATTTTTCCATTAATTAATAAATTAATAATTAATTAAATCCAATTTCTAAATTTCAATTTTATAATTGACAATATTATCACGTTTATAATTCTTAATCATTTACAAAAATTTAAACAAGTTTAGATGTTAATTAAAAGTTGATAAATCTATCAATTGCAGCGTTAATTCCTACGCTTCATTATATTTAGAAATTATAAATTAAATTCTCAAAATCCCATTTATTAAATTTTTAAGCCTTCTTATTCATATCTTTTACCAAAATAAGATTTTCCACTACATTGGTTCATGATTTATTACCTTATTATCCTCGAATTCCATTTGAATTTCAATAACGTAGTATTTAAACGTTTTAATTCCATTTTATTTTGCAATAAATAAAATTATTGAATTTTATACTTAAATTAAATTAATAAATCTTGCTTCCTATACTTAAATAAACCAATAGTCATATTATGGATGGATTAAACATTGGATTCAAAGCTATTGCATAAATTTTCTCATATTTCATCTCAATTCCCATTTTAAAATATTAAATTCATTTAATTGAAATAAATCCTTTTATTAAATTTTAAATTCCAATAAAATTAATAAAGCTTTATTCACGATCCTTATAACTCAACAATTTGTCCAATATGAATAACCTTAACACTACTTACAATATCACCTTAATTAACATCAACGTAATATTAAATTATAATTGTTGTAACAAATTTCAAAGTTTAAATTAACAAGCAACCTACCTTGGTAACATACAAAAATTGTTATCATTAACCTTCAGTCACATTAATAGGCTTTTGTTGCTTACAAAACAATGTTACATTTATTTTCATAATGCTAATTTCATTTACTCTATCCGTTACTACATTTATATCCATTTAAAGTAATTATTTAATTACCTTTATTCGAAATAACCGTTTATCACCAAAATACTCTTTATAATATGGTTATTATCCACAAACAATTACCATGCATCCTATTATTTATAATTAAAGTATTAATTAAATTTATTTATCTTGATTTCACTCTTTTATTACATCATTTATTACTTTACAAAATAAACAAACATTTAATCCAATGCTTACATTTCGTTTTCATATTTTCAATGTGTAACTACGTAAACATCTTTATTAATTCCATTAATTTGCATTAACTCCATTACATAAATATACATCCAACTACTACCTTTAAATAAGTTTACGTTTCTATTAATTTCCATTCACACTTCCGTTATTTTATATTTTTTTTGAAACTCAATAGGCTAAGGGAGCCTTGCCCTTTTATTATATCAATGTTATTATAACAATTTATATCAAAATACAACTGCACATATCACTCAGAAGAAAAATACACAAGAATGCTTACATATCAATACAACTGAACATATTTGCAATTAAACATGAATTGATGCCACCCTTGCTTGAACTTCAGAGAAAAAACAGTCTATTTCCTTTAAGCTTCATAACTATAAATTGCTTCTGTACTACAGATAAATGCTACTGCCTCAAATCTTTCAGACCTGCTATAAATTCCAGTCAACATGATATTACAGATAACATGCTACAGTCTGCACCTTCAGATTCCTATTGTTCTTCAAACCCAGTCTAAAGCCTCAGTGATTCACTACCATTACAATCATCTGCACCCATAGAAAATACTATCTAACCAAATTAATTATAATCAGTTACAAAGAAATCACTCATCTTTTATGCCTGCTATGAAACAAGTTCATTATCTTTGCACACAGTTCACTGCCTGATTTATAATTATTAGAGAAAATTCTTTCATTCCTTTCCTTCCATATTGCAGTAACAAAAATTTTAAGGACAGAAAGTAAATCTTTAGCTTTTGAATTTCTCCATCTAGTAGCCTTGTATATGTTGAACCATTCTTCCTTGGAGTTCTTATTGGGAGCATGAAAATTGCCTGAAAACATCAACTTGTTCCAAATATCAAAAGAAAACTCACAACTAAAGAATAAATGAGTATTACTTTCCATATGATCATTGCATAGAACACAAGAACTATTATTAATCAAACCATATGACTCAAGTTTATCCTTTGTTAAAAGTGCATTGGCCATAACTTTCCATAACATGAAATTTTCTTTAGCAGGACTATCATTGTTCCATATTCTATCCTTTCAAAGAAATTTTTCACTACATTCAGAATCCAAAAGCATATTATATATTAATTTAACTGAATGATTTCTTCTCTGAGTTGTCCAAAATACAAGAATATCACTCTCAGGAAATTTAGTCTTTGCAATATCATTCCATACCATTCTAACCTCCCTGGAGCTGCTGTAAGGAAGTACAATGTCATCATGAAGAATAAAATTTAAAGCTTTGGACTGACAGGGTATACCAGTGGAGATAACACTAGAGTAGTTCATACACCTTTTCAAAATTAACCCAGGTTTAGCCCAAGGATCAGACCAGAAGTAACAATTAAAATTCCTGTTTGGATTTATCTGTATCATAGGTAAGAATTTTTCTCTCAACCTTAAAATATTCCTCCAACTCCAACTAGAATTATTCTGAATTTGCATTTCCCAAAAATTCTTTCTCTTAATCAAATTTCTATTAATCCATATTGTCCATAAATCAACACTATTGCTAAGAATTTTGTCAATGTATTTTGAGATTGCAGCTTGATTCCAGAGTTTCAAATTTATAATACCAAGTCCTCCTTTGTCTTTAGGCAAAATTATCTTCCTGAATGATATAGGAATTAATTTCTTAGTGAAAGGATCCCCATGCTAAAGAAATCTGTTCATAGCACTATTAATCATGGAAATTAACTTTACTGGTAAGATATAATGTCTCATCCAATAAGTTGTCATGGCAGTTGCAATAGACTGAATTATCACTAGTCTCCCAGCTTGAGAAAATTTTGCACTTGGCCATGATGTAAGTTTTTCAGTGATTTTCTCAAATAAAGGCATGCAGCTAACTTTTGTAAGTCTAGAAGTTAAAAGAGGTAGACCTAAATAAGTAGCATTAGAAGGCATTATATTTAAACCTGAAAATTTGATTATTTCTTTTTTGTTTTCCTCTTCCACTCCAGCTATTAGTATATTTGACTTACTGATATTAATATGCAGACCAGTGATCTTTCTAAACTTGTCTAATACCTCCAAAACAGTCTGAATATTTGCAATAGTAGGCTTTGTGAATAAAACTAAGTCATCAGCAAATAGTAAGTGAGTGATCATAGGATCTTTACATTTTGGATGTAATTCCAAAGATTTATTCCTAACCCTCTCCATTAAGAGAACATTCAAAATCTCCATTACAATAGTAAACAAATATGGTGAGATAGGATCTCCTTGTCTAATTCCTTGTGTGCCCTTGAAAAAACCATTTAAGCAACCATTTCTAGACACAGAATAATATGGAGATGAAATGCATGTATAGATCCAAGCTAGCAGTGGTTTTGGAAAATTCATTCTTGCCATGATTGCAATGATAGAACCCCATGAAACACTATCAAAAGCTTTCCTAATATCTAGTTTTAACATACATCTAGGAGATATATTGGCAGTTGCATATCCCCTTAGAAGTTCTTGAGTCAACAAAATATTGTCACTAATGTTCCTTTTGGGTATAAAGGCAACCTGGTTATTTGATATTATAGAAGGAAGGACAGCTTGCATTCTGGTTGATATAATTTTGGTAATAATCTTGTAAACAACATTACAACAAGATATAGGTCTAAACTCTGAAACAATAGATGGATTATCAATCTTGGGGATTAAAGTAATTGCAGTGGAGTTAAATCCTTTGGATAGCTTATTAACACTGAAAAAATACTTTACTGCTCTAAGTACTTCATATCTAATTGTCTTCCAACAGAATTGGAAAAAATAAGTGTTGAAACCATCAGGACCACCACAACTCTCCTTATTCAAATTAAAAACTGCATTTTCAATCTCTTCATTTGTGATTTCCTCAATAAGCTTACTAGCTTGATGTTCTGATATGTGAGGAGTTTGTAGATGAAATAGAGGACTCACATCAGCATTATAAGGATTAGGATTAGCAAGAATGGATGAAAAGTATTCCACAAAAGCAGAATTAATATTCTCTTCTTTATCATGCTTAACCCCATTAATATCAAATATACAATTAGTTCTATCTTTTGCTTGCTTGACCTTAATAGATTCATGGAAAACTTTTGTATTCCTATCTCCAAATTTATCATATTTGGCTTGACTTAATTCTTTAGCCATAGAAATCTCAAATTCTAACATATCTTGTAATGACTTAGAAAGTTCATTTTCCTCCTTAGCAAGTGTAGCATTTAAGGGGTCTGAAAGTAAATCATTTTGTACCTCTAATAACCTTTTCCTCAAATCAGAAGAAATACGAGAACCAGCTCCAAAATTATTCCTAGCCCATGTCTTCAGTTTGCACTTTAACTTGAAAAGTTTAGTCTTGAGAATATACATAGGATTACCAAAAACTTCTTCCTGCCAAACCTGTAAAACTAAATCCTGAAAAGAAAAATGATTAGTCCAACATTTAAAAAAATTAAAAGAGGAAAATTTTGCCTTAGCGACCTCTCCCCAGGATAAGATCAGAGGACTGTGATCAGAAATTGATGGTAGAAGTGTGTTACAGTATAAAGAAGGCCAAATTGAAATAGCAGGGGAATTTTGAAAGGCATGATCAAGTTTACAAAAAGTTCTAGGTCCAACTTTACATTTATTGTTCCAGGTGAAGAAGGGGCCAATGGATTGAATGGGAGAAAGAGATGCATGAATTAGCATTTGAAAGAGGGGAGATATATCTTTGGAAGAGAGAGGTGTACCCCCTGATTTATGAGAAGAAGAATACATACAATTGAAGTCTCCTAAAACAAGCCAGGGCAATGAAGAAATATTAAGAGTAGGCACAAGATTAAGAAAAACATTCCTTCTCTCACTGCAGTTTTGGGCATAGACAAAAGTAAGCAAAAAAGAGAGATTGGTTTCAATAGCAAGAACTTCATAATGCAGAAATTGGTCAGATTCATCCAATTTTTTCAGTTGATAATATTTTAAATACCACATTACCAAAAGTCTACCATAAGATGCACTAGAAAGATTATCATCATGATGCCAATCAGGAGCAATAAACATGCAAGCTTTTTTTGATAAATCAGCATTCAACTTGGTTTCACCAACACACATGATATGAATATTTTCCTTTTTAATCAAATTCTTAATTTCATTTTGCTTGGAGAACAAGTGCCCTCCTCTAATATTCCAGTATGCTATATTCTTTAACATCATCAAGAATTGGGAAAGTATAATTTATCAGGATTCCTTCTAGTATGCCTTGTGAATTTTCCTGAAGAATTTAATACAGTGCAGTCAGATTTAGGTTGAACTTCATCAATATTGCAATCAACATCATTGATCAATTCCTCAGCTTCCTGATCCAAATTATTAGTTTTGACTCTTCTTCCTCTTTTAACTGACAATTTCATAGATGATATTTCAGTTGGTTATCCTTCAAAGATGGTTTTGAACAATTAAAGAAGAAGTAGGAATGGAATTAGCTTGCAATTTTTTAGGAGAAGTTGTAGGCTGTGGAATAGGTGGTGTAATTTTATCTGAAAGAGGAGGAGGAAGAATTATATTATCAGGAGGAGACAGATGAGAGTATGGAGAATTAGTGCCATCCACCATATTAAATTGTAAATTGTTATTATCATCATCATTCATTTCAGCTAGAACTGACAAAGCATTAGAAGTAACCACCTCACCAGATTTATGGACTGCATTGTGATTTTGTTTTGAAAAATTGACCACAGTATCATGGTCCTTGATCACATCCTTAACATTTTTAGAACTTTGTTTATCCCCATAATGACCATCTGATTCCAAATTAGATACATTCCCATTAGAAATTTCCTTGTGCACCAAACTATCTACTTGGAAATTAACCTTTCTCTTCCAGATCTTATTCTTTCTTTTTAAAGGAACAAAAATTTTCTTTTCCAAATCCCTTGATTGAATAACTTGCATTGAATTGTATCTCTCAAAATTAACATCATTAATCCCCTTACCGAAATTACTATCTTCTGAATGCTTGTTCTCAAATTCCACTTCATTAAAAATCTCAAATGAATTCCCCATAGCAGATTCCATACAGTTATCAATTGTATGTCCAAAAACTTTGCAAAAATCACAAATACTAGGTTTCCAATCATATTCAATTCTAACTTTATATCCACTTTCTCCCAAACCATCAATTTCTATAAAATCAGGTAATTTTTGATTTGGCTTAATTTCTATCAATGCCTTCGCATATTTAAATCTCTTCAATTTTTCAGTATTCTCATCAAAACAGATCAATCTACCAATATGACATGCCAGCCAATTAATACCCATAAGAGTCCATGCAATTGTCGGAATTTTGTAAAAATGAACCCATATTGGTACTTTCCTAATACTTGCTTGAACACATCCAATAGTCGGATTCCACAAATTAATAATGAACATTTTTCCTTTGATGAAAATTGGATCTGATTGCAGAATAAGCATTTTATCTTGTTCATTCGAAAACTTAAAGTAAAAATTCTCATTGTCAGATTTAATATCAACTTCACCTTTTAGCTTCCAAATTCTTTTAAGATGGTTAGTAACAGTAAGATAAGAAAGAGAACCATCAAGAAAAAAACCAACCAAATGATCGCTCCAGAATTTGATACCTTCATTCTTGACTTCCTCAGGCAATTGATTAGGTTTCCCATCTTTATCAATATTGAAATCTCTAGGAAGGTAAACACCAGCATTCTTAGGCCTTTTCTTGAAAAGAGAAGACCACTTAGGTTCAGAAACATTAAAAGGTTGAACAGACTCCCAATCACAGACGAAGATGATGAAAAAGGGTTCAGAGACGAAGCAGAAGGAAGAGGTTTCAAAGGAGAAGTATGAGAAAGAAAATGGGAAGAAGGACCAGAAGAAAGCTGAGACGAGGAAGACAGATTAGGAGGAGGAGGAGGAGGGGAAATTGGATGAAAAGGAGGAGGAGGAGAAAGAGGAGGCGGGGAAACAGGTGGAGGAGGAGGAATTGGAGGAGGAGGAGGAGAAAAAGGAGGGGGAATGATCACGGGATCAGAGATGGGGGAGACCGCCATGGCTGCTGTTTATCTTTAGGAATTTCTTTAACCAATTTTTCCGTTATTTTATATTTAAAATCATTAAAGTACCGTTTATCAACAACACAAACGTTTGAATACTTATCAACATGCATCATCCTAATTACATTAATTTATGTTTTATCCCACTATAAATTTATGCGCACGTTAGTTAATTCATATTTACTACCACTTCCGTCTATAAATTTTGTGACCAAGTTATAACATTTACATTTTTTTCTTATTTTAATTAACTACCAATAATCCTATTTACACTCAATTATAACTTTGCAATCTTAACAAATCCATAAATTTGTCAATTGCCTAATATATACATTAATTACTATTAAATGTTCTCCATAAATTTATTTGGTTTCAAACTTTTATTCATCAATTCCTGACCTATAAATAAACTTACGTTTCTATTCAATTTACATTATTTCCAATTAATTGCAATATAAAATTTTAAATTGTTGATTTCAATAACCGTTGATACATCTAATTTCTATATTCGCTCCTATACAAATTAATAAGATTTTTATTTCTTTCTAAATTTAAATTAAAATCTTATTAATTAAATTCATTTTAAACATCGAGTTTTTATGGGTCGTTACATTCTTTCACGTACAAAACAGATACTTCTCATCTCCTTCTCATTTGCGTTCAACCAAAAGAATATTTGCAGTAAGTTTCATTTTCTCCATCTCCTTCTTTCTTTTTGTTTTTCCTTTCTCTTCTATTTTCAAGCATGCTCGACCACCACTTCCTATTGCCGACCACAACTCCTCCTCTACACCACCCATGGACAGCCACAATCATCACTATCTCACCTCCTCCACCTATGCCGTAAACCCTAGATCCCACAACTCCATCACAAATTTGCTTCAAACCCTAACCAAGCCACCACTAGATCCCCTTTCCTCCTTGCTAGCCTCGGCCACCACCAACTCCTCCTCCTTTTCCTTGCTTTTCCATGACCAGATTCACCCCTAACCATGATGACCTGACCTGACCATGCAAATAACCCAGGTCGAGCCACTTTGCATCTTGACCGAGTGCAATAACCATAGGCCGAACCCAAACATCACTTGCCTTTTCGCCTTCCTAATGCCTTTTACCCTACCATCACTTCATTTCAGTCCATAGCCGTGTGTGTTTCAGTCATAGCCGAGCCTATGTTCTCTTAAACCAACATAGCCAAGCATTATTTGATGGTGATCCAGCCCATTTGTGAAGAGGCTGAACCTACTTGAATGAGCTAATCCATTTTGTTTCATTTTTGATTCATATTTGTGTATTGTTTTGGTCTATAATCTTTTCCATAATATAGTTTCTTATGTATGTTCACATTTATTTGTTCACAAGATCTGAATCTTGGATCTCCATCCACTCAAATCTAATTTGTGCTTTATCATGCTTTTCATAGTTTGTTTGTGTGTCTTGAATTGTTAACTCCAGCTTTGGAAGGTGAGTTTATCACTCTTGACATTTGTACTTATATAATTGTGAAACAGTGGCATGTGAATCGTAGTTGATGATATGATAGTAATTTATATATGCCTAACCTGATTTATATACTTGTTACATCACCTAATATGATATGTTATGCTATATTGTTTATTTATATTCTGCTATCATACTGCAATTCCCTGTTAATATAAGATCTCTATGGGTTGAACTGATACATACCCAAACGAACATTAGAATAAGGAAAAATCATTATGAGCTGAAATGATAGGCTCAAGTGATTTTTATTTTATTTTGTTTGACTAGGGATTGCGGGTTTGAAATGATTGAACCCGGATTTTTATTTTAAATTACGGATTGAAATGATGCATATCCGTATCACTTGACCTAGGTTAGAAAATTATATACAGATCCGTGGTTAATTTTAAATATTTTCTAAAAATTACTAAATACTTTGAAATTTAAAATATGAAATTTTAACTTAAATTGAATTTAAATGATTTAGATAAATTTTATAGCGATTTTCTATAAGTTGAAAATGTATAAGTAAATAAATGGTTTAAAATGTAACTTAAAATATGACTAAACTTGATAATTGAAAATTTTCTATTCAAAGGAAATTTTTAAGCTTAACTAAGTGATAACGATATTTCATTTTTGAAATGGGTAGTTTAAAATAAAGTACTAAGTTATTTGTTAAGATAAAAAGTTAAGGAAAATAATGTACTTTTGACTTAATAAATGAATTATAGTTTAATTTGGATATTTTATTTATAAAAGTTTAATTTATTTAATCATAAGTTAAATGATATCCAATAAATATTTTTGAAAAGTGAGATATGTTTTATAAGTTAAAAATGGTGAAAAACTGAAATTATAATGTTTCTGAAATGTTATAACAAATCTTAGTTTTGTATTGGCAGCATTTTCGAAATGCTGTGGCTTTAAGGTAGCGTTTCTAAGCGCTGCTGTTTCTGAAAATGAACCGTTTTTTGAAATACTATTATACTTGCAGTAACATTTTCTAAGTGCCGTTGTTTCTATAAAGACAATATTTCTGAAATACCACTATATCTATAGTAACATTTTCTAAGTGCGGCTATCGCTATGATACAATATGTTTTTTTTGAAACTGTTATAATTGATTTTATGAAATTAGTAATGCTACAACTTTGGAAATGAATATTATTTTGAATGATATTGACATCTAATTTAAATGGTTTAAATGAATATGTTTTGGTTTGAAACGTAACCCATTTTGAAATTATAACCACATGTAAAAATAACATTTGGTTGTTAAAGAGACCGGGATCGGACGTTGTCATACTCTCTGCCAACTTCGAAAACCACTTTAACAATAGTGTACGCGGTGGAGATCGCAGAATGAAGTAGGATGGCTGTGACGTCCTTTGAGGTATGTACGTGGACCCGACTCCCGTGAGTTGGCATAAGGTGGCTAAAACATGAGCGATTCCAGGCGAATGAGGTAGCTCCTCTTATCGGACACACTTCTTCGTATGCCATTCTATTACATTGTGATTGATATGGTGCCCACCTTTTATTTAGGAGTGTGGATCGAGGTAAGCGGTAGTGGCTGCTACGCGTTACGACCAGTCCGGATGTGTAATTGGTATATCTACTGTAATGCCCCAATATTTTCAACCATTCGCATCCATTATAAGTGTATAGGTAGACACTCATGCCGTAATTGAATTTCTCAAAATACCGCGTTGTAGATAAAAATTTAGCTAATCTCAGAATATACAGTAAATAAAATCACAGATTCACGGACACAGAGTAATAAAATGCAGCGGAAGTAAAAGAAACAGTAGTTCATGAAGCTACTATATAAAATATCAAAGTTACATAAAATACAACAGAAGAAATAAAGTACAAGCGAAGTCTCACTACATAGAAGTCTACTAATACAAGAGCTGAAAGGAACAACAGGCTGCAAAAGATAAAACTTGACAAGTAGATAATCTCCAGCGATTCCAATCTCCAGAAAGTGGAAATCCAAATCTGTGAATAACTCAGGCTGACCCGAGCGTAAATAAAAATACAAACACTCGAGTCAGGACATACATACTTATATAATGTAAACCAACTCAAGTGAACTGTAGTAAAAGTAGAAGTAACTTAAAGGATGCTTGGGACCGCCCATCCTCTAAGGATCCGTTAAACTATTTATTACGTAGTAATACTTCGTTATTATAATAGTATCTATTAGTAAAATAAACTTACTTTTAAATAGCGTTAAGGCTTTACATTTTCCACCTTAACACATAATATATTCCCATAGTCTATACAGTACCGTAATCTCCTCCGGAACGGGCATTGTCAGAGGGCACTCCATGTGTATGGTACAAAACCAAAATCGTATAAGGCTCCCTATGATAGGTGACACGGCACAACTAGGCAATGCCAGGGTAGATATACCAATTACGTTTCCGGACCGGTGGTAACGCGTAGCGCGCAGCTACCGCCCACCTCAAATAACACTCTCATATCAAAGGTGCGCACCAAACAATCACAAAATAATAGAATGTCATACGTAGAAGTGCGTCCGATCAAAGGTGCTACCTTATTAGTCTGTCAATCGCTCCTGTTTTAGCCACCTTATGCCAACTCACGGGAGTCGGGTCCACGTAATATACCTCGAGAATGTCACCACCATCCTACTTCATTCTGGAATCTCCACCGCGTACACAGTTGTTAAAGTGGTTTTCGGTATTGGCCGGCTATAAGACAATATCTGATCCCGGTCTCTTTAACAACCAATCGTTATTATAACCCGTGGTTATAACTTTTAAAACAATATTTTATACTTCAAAATAAAGTATCCTTTTCAATCCGAATCTTTATCAAAATAAAGATTAAATCATTTCCAAAATCATTTCAATAAATCAACATACCATATCATTCAAATTCAAATATTTGTCAAAATAAATATCAAGTCATTTCTAACCATTTCAATATATTAAATTATCATATCCTTTCAAAACTCCTTTCAAATCATTTTAATATATTAAAATATCATATCTTTCAAAACTTCATTCCAAAATGTTTTTTTATATGAAAATATCATATCTTTCCAAAGCTTCATCTCAAAACATTTAATATATAACAAAATGTCATATCTTTCCAAAGCTTCAGTTTCAAATCATCATATAAGTTCAAATCCAAATATTCAACTTTAAATACCCTTTAAATTCAAAGATATCATTCATTTATTATCATCCCAAAATCACCTTTTTATAGCTGATATTTTAATCAAAATAATTCATTCAAACCATTTGAAATTTAAGTTTATATACTTTCAAATCAAGTATTCAATTTCCAAAGTTTTAAACCATTATGAGTTCATTTACTATGTTAAAACCATAAACATTGAAAATTTCAACCTTTACAACATTCAGAAAAAGGTACTGAAAGTTATACTTGAATACATTTCAATTTAAACAATTTAAACATTATAAAATTCATATTTTAACGTTCAAAGATGTTCATTAAATACTCTTTTAATTAATGATTTTTATAAAGCAACATTTTATAATTAAATCAAATTTCACAAATCCACTTAATAAATTCAAGTGTAAACTTCCTATTTTTACATTTAACACTTTATTAATGTTCACATTTCCAAATTATCATTTCACAAATTAAACTAAATTCCCAATTTATTTAATTAACTTAAAACTTTAAATAAAACCAAATTCCACATTTCCAAATCAAGTTGTATTTCTAAATTTCACTTTTTAAGCATTCATTTATTTAACCACTTAAATTCATAGAAAATCAATAATACTTTAATAAATCACTTAAATTCAAATTTAATCAAATTATCATATTTACCAATTTCTAATAAAATTAAATTTCCATTTTATTCATATAACTTAAATATCGTTTTTAACCAAAATTCGAAATTTCCAAACTTAAGTTATATTCAATAATCCAAATTTAACCATTCATTATACATTTTTAACTCATAGAAAAAAAAATCATAATTTTCTTTCTTTTAAAACATTTAAAAAATCTATTTAAATCAAATTTCATAAATTTATATTTTAAAATGCTTAAAAATATCCAAAATACTTTATAAAATAACCACGGGTCTGTATATAGTTTTCTAACATAAGTCAAGTGATACGGATATGTATCGTTTCAATCCGCAGTTTAAAAAGAAAAATCCAGGTTCTATCATTTCAAATACACAATCCCAAGTTAAATAAAATAAATAAAAACCGTTCAGGCTTATCATTTCATCCCATAACGATTTTTCTCTATTCTAAAGTCCGTTCGGGTATGTATCATTTCAACCCATAGTGATTTCTAATCTTCAGGGAACCTACAGTGTGATAAACATATGTAAAAATGAACAGTATCAACATATATATAATAACAGATGATATGAAATGAAATTTAACAGGTTTAACATCATATATAATTAATCACGGGCAGTTATATCATCACATATTTTTTCTACACATTTAGTTGTTGTTGTTTCACAACTGCATTAGTATAAATGTCGTGTGAGCTTTACTCACCTTTTTAGCTGGAGATTGCAATACAAACGACATAAACAGATTCCAAAAGGCAAGATGACACGACAATAGATCCAAGTGGGAAGAGAACCAAGCTCAATGATCTTGTCACAACCCATAAACAAAACCAAACATAAACATAGATTCAATACCCGATTGAATTGAAATAACTTGGGAATGAAAAGCAATATGAACACACGATCTTTTGCCTTGCTTTCTATTACTGTTTTGCATGGCCTAGGGGTGTATTTGGCTCAGGTTTGGACATAGCGTGGCTCAGGTATGAACACAAGAATGCACGGCTACAAGGCATTGAAGGTGGAGGGGTTACAACTTGAAAATGTTAAGGGTTTAAGGCAAAATAGCATGTTTTGGTCAAAAAAAAGGGCTCAGCCTTGGAGTGGTTTGGCTTGGCCATTCAAGTTCAGATCCGGAATGGTGTTGGGTGGTGTGTGGTGGTCTGGTCAGAGGTAGTGGTGGCGGCTAGAGGTGGTGGTGGTGGTGGAAAATGAAGTGGTGAAGCAACAAGGCTCAAACTAGCATGTTTTCAAGGCATAGGTTGGATTTTGAGGGGTTTTGTCACCATGGTTGGCTCGGATATGGTCATGACCTGGAGTGTAGGTGGTGATGATGGCAGGGAATAGATGTAGAGAGTGGTGGCCATGGCAATAGTGAGGAGGCCATGCAAATAGAAGAAAGAAACAAGACAAAAGTATGGAAAAAAATAGAAGAAAAAGTGCAAAAAGAGGAGGCCATTACCCAAATTTTTTCTCCTAGCCGTGAATGAAGAGAAGTGGAATTTCTTTTTTTAGTGAATGAAGACTAGAATAATCAGCCAAACAAAGTAATATACAGCCAAAATAAGTAAAGGCTAATAAATAAATAAAAACTGCCAGAGAGTAAATGAGGAAATGGTAAAAGAAACGACTTACGTTTCAAAAGCTTTTAAAACCTTTGGTATTTCCTTAATTTATTCATATAAGTTTATATTACTGAAATTAATAATGATTCCAGTCAAAATTTCGAAAATATAACAAAATATAAGATATATATAAATATTTATTAATTATATAAGGTTAAAATAAGAAAATAGCACAAAATTTCAAACTAGTCTAGAAAAATGGAAAATAAACAGAATGAACTTTGGAAAATTTAAATGGACTTGTGAAAATATTTATAAAAAAGATAACAATATAAAAGTAAAAATGCATTCACAAATAAATATATAAATTTTAATTTAAATATAATTTAAATAAAGAAAATAGCAGAAAAATGGAAACTAGGCTTTAAAATTTAGAAATAAATTCAATATGCTTTGGAAAAATTCAAACATCACTTTAAAAATATTTAAAAGACAAAATATACTTAAATTAACATATTAAAACATATAAAAAAATTAAATTTAAAGAAAATAGAAAAAGATTTAAAGAAATTGCTTAAAAATCCAAAACGGTGTCCAGAAATTATTAATAAACCACCATTGACTTTGGAAAATTGTTTACTTCATTTTAAAATTATTATAATACAAAAATATACCTACAATAACATAAATATACAAATTAGGATAAGATATATCAATTAAAATATCATTTATATACATTAAAACAAAGACTATTGTTAAATAACTTAATATACACACAATATTGAAAATAGTATAACTTTCACAAATTAAATCCGTTTTCAATAAAACGAAAAGCAGTATTCAAGTTATTTAGTCTATTTTCATAAATATAAAAATAAAATTTAAGATTATAAATAATTTAAGTTTGAAGTTTAAAAGTCAAATTTTGACCAGTTTGACTAGAAATTCACTTTTCAGTAAAATATTCAATTTATACAAGTTTGAAACTATAATTCACATAAAAACCAACATTTATATTTAAAAAAATGAAATGTTTGAAATAAAAAAAATTAAAATAATAAAAATAAAATAAAGTCAAATTTAAAATATATAGGCAAAATATAGGGTTGTTACACTCTCTCCCACTCAAAACTTTTCGTCCCCGAAAAGGAATGAGGTACGAGAAAGAATAGACAAAGATAGAGTGAAATAGGATTAAGATAAGATGACAAGGAGATTGAAATTATACCTGATAACTATTGTTATCGATAAGTTTAACAAGGTGCAGATTATCAAAGATTAGAGACAGATTTCTAAACAGAAAGATTATAGAAAGATGCCTATACTAGTCTATAGCAAGATAAGGATGATAAGGACAACCAAAAGATAGTTTGAAAAACAAAATAAGGAAATAAATTTGAAAGCATGGAAATTTCAACTTAAATTGAGAATAAATCTTTACACAAGTTAAATAAATCTTAACTATCTCATATTTCATTATCTTATTATCCAATCATCTTAAATCAACAATTTTTAAAACCATGGGTTTGAAAAATAATCATTTTTTTACACTCACAATGTACTTAATAAATTTTATTCTTCTTTATTCCCAATTAAAATTAACTTTATTCCTCTCAATATATTCATCACTTATGTTAAATATACTTACACTTATTATAACCGCTTTCTTTTATTCTTAGTTCTTTTAAAATTATTTTATTGTAGGTTATTCAATTACCCTTTATTCTATTTAACTCTGTTAATCATTTTATAATTAAAATACAAGTGTATAAAGTTTTTTATAAGCACTCAAATTTTATTTATAAAAACTTTTTATATTGTATATTATCCAATTACATTGTTAACTTCTAAAATTAAGGTAAGTTATATTGGAATGCAATTGAGTATTATACAAATAAAACTTTCCAATTCAATTATCTCAATTTTGAATTATTTATCCAAAAATTTTGATTTTCTTTTTATAATTGAAATTATTCTTTAAAAATAAAATTTAAGAATTAAATTTTCGATTTCTTTAAACCATTTAGAGATAACTAAAGGTATGTACATAGTTTATCAAATCAAATTTAAATCATATGTCTATATATATTATAGATCAAGTCATATTTTAGAAATTCAAATCAAATCAATTTTATTTACCAAAACAAAGCTGTAGTAAGTCTGCAGAGCGGTCTCTTCACTTCGAAACTCGAAAATGAACGTTGATGATGTCACAATCATCACCGAAGTAATTTTCCAGTGACAAAGAGAAGAGCACTAATTTTTAAAATTTCAAGTTCTTTGAAAACAATTTCTTATTCGAAAATACTTTAAATAATATAACCCTTTAAAACTTTAAACACAAGGTTTGAAACCATCGGAAATTAAATTCTCAAATTTCTCGTTTAAATTCATTTCAATTCCCAAATCAATTTATAACTATCTATAAATTCATTTATAGAACAATAAATGATAAATCAAGTATTACCACTTCAAATAATCAATTTAAATCAGTTTATTAAGTTTTATAAATTTACTTATATATCAAAATTTATTTCATTAACCAAATTTTAAAATAATATCGTGTTAGTTTGTTCTATCAAAGTGTTTTACAAATCCTATCGATAGCGTTGATCAGATGAATCGATCGAAAACTCAAATCAACATCAACAACCCAAAACAAAACATAGATATACAAGTACAATTCAAAATGTTTGGAAGAATAGATTGGAAACAAAATATGAGATGATTAAATAACAGAGTAGGGAGGTGGGTAAGCTTAAATAAATCGCGGGCAACCTTAACCGGGTCAACCGTGACTTAAAGAATAAGATCAATGTTGATTTTTCTAGGTTAAATCTACATTCGATCTCAAGAGTTCGGAATAACCAAAGATACTAGCATATAAACCGAGGATAAATATAAATCTCTGGTGAATCATTGCTAGTTGTAAAGGAGTTTCCCCCTTATTAGAATATTGGCGAAACCGCCAATTCACTATAAAGATCATCCGAAATGGAGTTATGGGATACTCCAGAATCGAAAGAAAATGAATA
The DNA here is from genome assembly GCA_030765085.1 of Allium cepa. Classification (NCBI taxonomy): domain Eukaryota; kingdom Viridiplantae; phylum Streptophyta; class Magnoliopsida; order Asparagales; family Amaryllidaceae; genus Allium; species Allium cepa. The sequence goes on along the minus strand of CM060931.1, from coordinate 462,454,997 downwards.
GTGAGGGACACAAATGAACTTTGGAACCGCAGGGAACGTTCCAAAATTCGAAAAGAGATTCAAGCTCGAATGAAAATGATTCTGTAAATCAAATTTACCATACATTCTAAGTTTTGCCTAGAGCCAAAGCTCTGATACCAACTGTAACTCCCAAATATTTTCAACCATTCGCATCCATTATAAGTGTATAGGTAGACATTCATGCCAGAATTGAATTGCTCAAAATACCGCGGTGTAGATAAAAATTTGGCAAATCTCAGTGTTATCCCATTTTTGGTCAAAACTGGAATATCAATGTTGTGTGCATTTCCACCACGACCGAACCAAGAAGAAGCAGCCAGTAAGCGTATATAAGTGTAGGATTTCACTCAAGGTTCAAATATAAAAGTTCATTTGGTGAAACAATGCGAGAGTCCATTCGGCACTCCAACACTCAAGCCCATTCGGCAGTATGAAAAGAGATCTCATTCGGCATTCGAAATACCATGATTCATCCGGCATTCCCAATGCCGAAGTCCATTCGGCATTCCCAACTCCACTGCCGAGCCAAACCTCAGCCTCCACCGAACCACCACCTCTCCACGCCAATGCCGAACCAACCTTCCCCCCAAACCATACCGAACCACCTCTCCACTTCCTTGCCGAACCACCATACTCCTACCACCGGACCAACGTCCCATCGAACCAACTCTCCACCCAAGCCATGCCGAACCAACTCACTCCAACCACTACCGGACCAAGTGGATACCGAACCAACATCGCCAGGCCAGATTGCTTCAGCCCAGGCCCACCAGCAGCTATATACATCCAAGACCCCTGCCCCCAGCCTCACTTTATAAATAGAGGGGCAGGGGTACAACAATGGAAGACAAGTTTGAGAGCTCAAGCACGGAAGGAACTTTCAAACAACTTTCATATACTTGTAATCAATGCTTTGTACTTGTAATCTGAAGGGAAAAGGAGAATAATATATAAAGTGGACATAGGCACGTTCTGGCCGAACCACTATAAGTCTGTGTGTCTTTTACAGTTCAGTCTCTATTTTTTTTTTATATTTGCATAAATCACCCAAATCGCTAAGAACAACATATAATCCACTAAATCGTACGACTTTGAGGTGTTTGCCCCTTTTTTGCGCAAACATTTTTGGTGCTTTCACTGAGAATTGAACTCAAAGATTCTACCGCTTGGAATTCGAACTTGAGAGTTTAGAGATTCAGATTGGAAGAGTCATGGCAAGACAATCAAGCAGAAGGCCAAGGCCAGAGCAGAGTCAACAGGAAGGGAGTCAAGAAGCTTCCTCAGGAGCAAACCAAGCTTCAGCCTTCATCACCAGGGATGAGATGGAGGCTATGATGAGAAGACAAGAAGAGATGATCCAGAACTTGCTTCAGCAAATTGGGCAACTTGGAGCACAAAACCAAGGAGCAACTGGAGTTCAGAACGGAGCAGGACCATCTGGCGTAGCACCAGAGCTAGGGGGCACTCACGCAGAGCATGTTGATCCGACCCCGGGAAGAGAGATGGGGGCATCCGAGCCACCTGGTAGCAATAGAGGAATGAACGTTCAGCCAGGGAGCCATACACATGAAAACTCCCACGGACTCGGGGGGCAGGTCGAAGGCAGTGAACGAGGACTACAGCTTGGAGACAATGACAGATTAGAAGAGATGGTTAGAAGAGCTATGAGAGGCGGTTTAGTAAACAGAGACTTGGAAGATGTAAAAAGGAGTCCTTTTTCTTCTGCGATTAGGATGGCTAGGAACCCACCAGAATTCAAGCTACCATCAGTAGAGATGTACGATGGGAGGACAGACCCTGTGGTCCATCTTACTAAGTATATGAGGCACATGGAAGTGCTGGGGGCATCACAGGAGATCATGGCCTGGTGCTTTCCACTGTATTTGACGGACATTGCAGCGTTATGGTTTAGGCAACTGGAGAGCGGCTCCATAGGAACGTGGGCAGATTTAACTGAGAGATTCATGAGGCAATTCAGGGTTCATATTGCGAGACCCAAGAATGTGATGACTTTGGCAACCTTGAAGCAGAAAACTGGAGAGACTTTGAGGAGTTTTCTAACGCGATTTAATGCGGCAGCAGCATCAGTGGATCGACCAGATCCATCCATGGTCATGATGGCGGCTGTATCTGGAATAGCTGATAGTACAGAGTTCAAGAATTCGTTAACTAAGGATCCGCCTATGAATCTGGTGGAGTTCTATCATGAGGCTGAAAAGTTTCCGCGTTTGGAAGATGCTAGTGCAGAAAGAGAGGAAGAAGTTGACGTTTACGCAATCAAGAGCGGAAACCCACCTGGAAAAGGTGCGGAGACTGGCAAAGGAAAGAGAAAGGCTGAGGATAATGATGACAGGTCAAAGCGACCACGGAGAGAGTCACGATTCACCACTCACACTGAGCTGAATGAGAGTCTGGAACGAATTTACCAGGATACCAAGGAGCAGGTTCCGTATCGTAGACCAATGCGAATGGATCCAACTTCTGACGAAAGAAAATCAGATAAGTTTTGTGAATTCCATGAATTAAACGGTCATAACACTAATAATTGTAGACATTTGAAGGACGAGGTGGAAAGGAATATCAGGAATGGTATGCTCCTTCAGTATGTGAGGAGGCGAACTCCAGCAGTGGAGCCATAGCGACCACCGTCTACATCGACTAGAGGTGACCCTGGATCGGGGCACCGTTTGATTATCCATTGATTGCTTGATTAAAATAACGATGAACAAGTTGTAAACCTCTCACTAACGCGGTTAAATCATTTACACATGTGAGCGATCGCGCACGATCCATAGGCATGCTCTGAATGACTACCAACCGCGTTATAGTAAGGGTTTGCGCTTTGACATCTTCGTTCTGCTTTTTGCTTTGATTTTGATTTGAACATTTAAATTATTCCTGTTTGGACATTTCTGCCGTAAGGTTCATATGATTATTGCTTTAACATTTACAATTCTATGGAAAAATTTACTTGTATGCCCGTTGGATCGCGAACGGTCCACGAGCACCTCTAGCATGGCAGCGAACTGCCGAAGTCTTTGATTCGGAGACTCCCCCAAACAATAACTCCGATACTGATAATATTAAGTCCCCCCTGGGCACACACAATTTGCCTCGAACGGCACCCGACTTCGAACAGTCACAATTCGCCTCGAACGGCACCCGACTTCGAACAGTCACAAGTCGCCTCGAACGGCACCCGATCGCGAACGATCACAACTCGCCTCGAACGGCACCCGACCTCGAACGGTCACAATTCGCCTCGAACGGCACCCGACTTCGAACAGTCACAAACTCACCTCGAACGGCACAACTCATCTCGCCACAAAAGGCTCGATCGCGAAAGGTCGCCATTTGAGGTCCACCCCCTGACCGCCAACAGTCGCACCTTACCACGAATGGCTCGATCTCGAACGATCGTCATCCGAAGTAAGGCGCTTGACCGCGAACGGTCCTATTTTATCTTTTGCCACGAACCGCACCGGCCGTGAACGGTCACATTTCACCCCAAGTGGCTTGATCACGAACGGTCGCCATTTGAGGTCCGCCCTCTGACCGGGCTCGGTCGCACTTTACGTCGAATGGCTTGATCCCGAACGGTCATCATTTGAAGTAAAGCGCTTGACCGTGAACGATCACATTCCACCGCAAATGACTCGATCTCGAACGATCGTCGCATGGATTTAGACGCTTGACCGCGAACGGTCGTACTTCACCTCAAATGACTCGATCGCGAATGGTCGTCATTTGAAGTTAGGCGCTTGACCATGAACGGCCGCGCTTCATCCCAAATAGCTCGATCCCGAACGGTCGTTATTTGGGGCCATATAAAATATCAAGCTCTTTACAAGTTGTCAACAGGATATGAACATCCAGCTCATGGCATTACAAAACGCGCCTTCCTACCGCAAGGACATCGACAGAATATGAACATCCAGCTCATGGCATTACAAAACACGCCTTCCTACCGCAAGGCATGTTTTGGGGGGCAAAGTGTTATCCCATTTTTGGTCAAAACTGGAATATCAATGTTGTGTGCATTTCCACCACGACCGAACCAAGAAGAAGCAGCCAGTAAGCGTATATAAGTCTAGGATTTCACTCAAGGTTCAAATATAAAAGTTCATTCGGTGAAACAATGCGAGAGTCCATTTGGCACTCCAACACTCAAGCCCATTCGGCAGTATGAAACGAGATCTCATTCGGCATTCGAAATACCATGATTCATCCGGCATTCCCAATGCCGAAGTCCATTCGGCATTCCCAACTCCACTGCCGAGCCAAACCTCAGCCTCCACCGAACCACCACCTCTCCACGCCAATGCCGAACCAACCTTCCCCCCAAACCATACCGAACCACCTCTCCACTTCCTTGCCGAACCACCATACTCCTACCACCGGACCAACGTCCCACCGAACCAACTCTCCATCTAAGCCATACCGAACCAACTCACTCCAACCACTACCGGACCAAGTGGATACCGAACCAACATCGCCAGACCAGATTGCTTCAGCCCAGGCCCACCAGCAGCTATATACATCCAAGACCCCTGCCCCCAGCCTCACTTTATAAATAGAGGGACAGGGGTACAACAATGGAAGACAAGTTTGAGAGCTCAAGCACGGAAGGAACTTTCAAACAACTTTCATATACTTGTAATCAAAGCTTTGTACTTGTAATCTGAAGGGCAAAGGAGAATAACATATAAAGTGGACGTAGGCACGTTCTGGCCGAACCACTATAAATCTGTGTGTCTTTTACAGTTCAGTCCCTGTTTTTTTATATATTTGCATAAATCATCCAAATTGCTAAGAACAACATATAATCAACTAAATCGTACGTCTTTGAGGTGTTTTGCCCATTTTTTGCGCAAACACTCAGAATATACAGTAAATACAATCACAGATTCACAGACATAGAGTAATAATAATGCAGCGGAAGTAAAAGATGTAGTAGTTCATGAAGCTACTATATAAAATATCAAAGTTACATAAAATACAACAGAAGAAATAAAGTACAAGGGAAGTCTCACTACATAGAAGTATTCCAATACAAGAGCTTAAAGGAACAACAGACTGCAAAAGATAAAACTTAACAAGTAGATAATCTCTAGCGATTCCAATCTCCAGAAAGTGGAAATCCAAATCTGTGAATAACTCAGGCTGACCCGAGCGTAAATAAAAATACAAACACTCGAGTCAGGACATACATACTTATACAATGTAAACCAACTCAAGTCAACTGTAGTAAAAGTACAAGTAACATAAATGATGCTTCGGACCGCCCATCCTCTAAGGATCCGTTAAACTATTTATTACGTAGTAATACTTCGTTATTATAATAGTGGGTATTAGTAAAATAAACTTACTTTTAAATAGCGTTAAGACTTTACATTTTCCACCTTAACACATAATATATTCCCATAGTCTATACAGTACCGTAATCTCCTCCGGAACGGGCGTCGTCAGAGGGCACTCCATAGGTATGGTACAAAACCAAAATCGTATAAGGCTCACTATGGAAGGTGACACGGAACAACTAGGCAATGTCAGGGTAGATTTACCAATTACGCTTCCGGACCGGTGGTAACGCGTAGCGCACAGCTACCGCCCACCTCGAATAACACTCTCATATCAAAGGTGTGCACCAAACAATCACAAAGTAATAGAATGGCATAGGAAGAAGTGCATCCAATCAAAGGTGCTACCTTATTAGTCCGTCAATCGCTCATGTTTTAGCCACCTTATGCCAACTCACGGGAGTCGGGTCCACGTAATATACCTCGAGAACGTCACCACCATCCTACTTAATTCTGGAATCTCCACCGCGTACACAGTTGTTAAAGTGGTTTTGGGTATTGGTCGGCTATAAGACAATATCTGATCCCGGTCTCTTTAACAACCAATCGTTTATAACCCGTGGTTATAACTTTTAAAACAATATTTTATACTTCAAAATAAAGTATCCCTTTCAATCCGAATCTTTATCAAAATAAAGATTAAATCATTTCCAAAACCATTTCAATAAATCAACATACCATATCTTTCAAATTCAAATATTTATCAAAATAAACATCATGTCATTTCTAACCATTTCAATATATTAAATTATCATATCCTTTCAAAACTCCTTTCAAATCATTTTAATATATTAAAATATCTTATCTTTCAAAACTTCATTCCAAAATGTTTTTTATATCAAAATATCATATCTTTCCAAAGCTTCATTTCAAAACATTTAATATATATAAAAATATCATATCTTTCTAAAGCTTCAATTTCAAATCATCATATAAGTTCAAATCTAAATATTCAACTTTAAATAACCTTTAAATTCAAAGATATCATTCATTTATTATCATCCAAAATCACCTTCTTTATAGCTCATATTTTAATCAAAATAATTCATTTAAACCATTTAAAATTTAAGTTTATATACTTTCAAATCAAGTATTCAATTTCCAAAGTTTTAAACCATTATGAATTCATTTACTAAGTTAAAACCATAAACATTGAAAATTTCAACCTTTACTACATTCAAAAAAAGGTGTTGAAAGTTATACTTGAAAACATTTCAATTTAAACCATTTAAACGTTATAAAAATCAAATTTTAACGTTCAAAGATGTTCATTAAATACTCTTTTAATTAATGATTTTTATAAAGCAACATTTTATAATTAAATCAAATTTCACAAATCCACTTAATAAATTCAAGTGTAAACTTCCTATTTTTACATTTAACACTTTATTAATGTTTACATTTCCAAATTATCATTTCACAAATTAAACTAAATTCCCAATTTATTTAATTAACTTAAAACTTTAAACAAAACCAAATTCCACATTTCCAAATCAAGTTGTATTTCTAAATTTCACTTTTTAAGCATTCATTTATTTAACCACTTAAATTCATAGAAAATCAATAATACTTTAATAAATCACTTAAATTCAAATTTAATAAAATTATCATATTTACCAATTTCCAATAAAATTAAATTTCCATTTTATTCATATAACTTAAATATCGTTTTTAACCAAAATTCCAAATTTCCAAACGTAAGTTATATTCAATAATCCAAATTTAACCATTCATTAATTACATTTTTAACTCGTAGAAAAAAAATCATAATTTTCTTTATTTTAAAACATTTAAAAAAATCTATTTAAATCAAATTTCATAAATTTATATTTTAAAATGCTTAAAAATATCCAAAATACTTTATAAAATAACCATGGGTCTGTATATAGTTTTCTAACCTAGGTCAAGTGATACAAATATGCATCATTTCAATCCACAGTTTAAAAAGAAAAATCCGGGTTCTATCATTTTAAATCCGCAATCCCAAGTTAAATAAAATAAACAAAAATCGTTCAAGCTTATCATTTCAGCCCATAACGATTTTTCCCTATTCTAACGTCCGTTCGGGTATGTATCATTTCAACCCATAGTGATTTCTAATCTACAAGGAACATGCAGTGTGATAAACATATATAAAAATGAACATTAACAAAATATATATAATAACAGATGATACGACATGAAATTTAACAGGTTTAACATCATATATAATTAATCACATGCAGTTATATCATCACATATTTTTTCTACACATTCAGTTGTTGTTGTTGTTTCACAACAGCATAAGTATAAATGTCGTGTGAGCTTTACTCACCGTTTTAGCTGGAGACTGCAATACAAACGGCATAAACGGATTCCAAAAGACAAGAGGACACAACAATAGATACAAGTGGGAAGAGAACCAAGATCAATGATCTTGTCACAACCCATAAACAAAACCAAACATAAACATAGATTCAATACCCGATTGAATTGAAATAACTTTGGAATAAAAAGCAATATGAACACACGATCTTTTGCCTTGCTTTCTATTATTGTTTTTCATGGCCTAGGGGTGTATTTGGCTTAGGTTTGGACATAGCATGGCTTAGGTATGAACACAAGAATGCACGGCTACAAGGCATTGAAGGTGGAGGGGTTACAACTTGAGAATGTTAAGGGTTTAAGGAAAAATAGCATGTTTTGGTCAACAAAAGGGCTAGGCCTTGGAGTGGTTTGGCTTGGCCATTAAGTTCAGATATGGAATGATGTTGGGGTGGTGTGTGGTGGTCTGGTCAGAGGTGGCGGCGGCAGCTAGAGGTGGTGGTGGAAAATGAAGTGGTGAAGCAACAAGGCTCAAACTAGCATGTTTTCAAGGCATAGGTTGGATTTTGAGGGGTTTTTTCACCATGGTTGGCTCGGATATGGTCATGACCTGGAGTGTAGGTGGTGATGATGGCAGGGAATAGATGTAGAGAGTGGTGGCCATGGAAATAGTGAGGAGGCCATGCAAATAGAAGAAAGAAACAAGACAAAAGTATAGAAAAAAAATAGAAGAAAAAGTGCAAAAAGAGGAGGCCATTACCCAAATTTTTTCTCCTAGCCATGAATGAATGAGAAGTGGAATTTTGTTTTAGTGAATGAAGACTGGAATACATGACCAAACAAAGTAATATACAGCCAGAAGAAGTAAAGGCTAATAAATAAATAAAAACTGCCAGAGTGTAAATGAGGAAACGGTAAAAGAAACGACTTACGTTTCAAAAGCTTTTAAAACCTTTGGTATTTCCTTAATTTATTCATATAAGTTTATATTACTGAAAGTAATAATGATTCCAGTCATAATTTCGAAAATATAACAAAATATAAGATAAATATAAATATTTATTAATTATATAAGGTTAAAATAAGAAAATAGCACAAAATTTCAAACTAGTCTAGAAAAATGGAAAATAAACAGAATGAACTTTGGAAAATTTATATGGACTTGTAAAAATATTTATAAAAAAGATAACAACATAAAATTAAAATTGCATTCACAAATAAATATATAAATTTTAATTTAAATATAATTTAAATAAAGAAAATAGCAGAAAAATGGAAACTGGGCTTTAAAATTTGGAAATAAATTCAATAAGCTTTGGAAAAATTCAAACATCACTTTAAAAATATTTAAAAGACAAAATATACTTAAAATAACATATTAAAAAATATAAAAAAAATTAATTTAAAGAAAATAGAAAAAGTTTAAAGAAATTGCTTAAAAATCCAAAAAAGTGTCCAGAAATTACAAATAAATCACCATTGACTTTGGAAAATTGTTTACTTCATTTTAAAATTATTATAATACAAAAATATACATAAAATAACATAAATATACAAATTAGGATAAGATATATCAAGTAAAATATCATTTATATACATTAAAACAAAGAATATTGTTAAATAACTTAATATACACACAATATTGAAAACAATGTAACTTTCACAAATTAAATCCGTTTCCAATGAAACAAAAGGCAGTATTCAAGTTATTTCATCTATTTTCATATAAAAAAATTAAGATTTTAAATAATTTAAGTTTGAAGTTTAAAAGTCAAAGTTTGACCAGTTTGACCAGAAATTCACTTTTTAGTAAAATATTCAATTTATACAAGTTTGAAACTATAATTCGCATAAAAACAAACATTTATATTTAAAAAATGAAAATTTTGAAATAAAACAAATTTAAAATGATAAAAATAAAATAAAGTCAAATTTAAAATATATAGGAAAAATCTAGGGTTGTTACGTCTACCCTGGCATTGCCTCGTTGTGCCATGTCGCCTACCCTAGCACGCCTTGTACGATTTTGGTTTTGTGTCGTACCTACGGAGTATCCTCTGGTGTCTTCCCGATCAGGATGGACTACGGTACTCTATAGACTACTGGTACTATAAAGTGTGTTAAGGGTGATACTGGGTAACTCCTTAACGCTATTTTTAAATATATTATACTTTACTTTAGACATTATTATAATAGCGTATATTACTGCATAGTAAATAGTTTAAGGGATTCTTAAAGGGTGGGCGGTCCCAAGCATCCTTTAAGTTACTTATGCATTTTATTACAGTTCACTTGTGTTGGTTTAAACTGTATAAGTATGTATGTCCTGACTCGAGTGTTTGTGTTTTGCTTTACGCTCGGGACAGTCTGAGTATCAGCTTTGGATTTCACCTTCTGGAGCTAAAGGATTTGCTGGAGATTATCCATCTATCTAGTTGTTACCTTTTTCCATTCGAGATTTCTATTCAGCTTATGTATTAGTGGACATTTATGTATTGGGATTTCTGTTGTATTTACTTTTCAGACTCTGTATTTTGTACCTGCATTGTGACTCTGTGTTGTAGTAGCTTCATGAATTACTATGGTTATTTTTATTTCTGCTGTGATTTATTCTGATTTATCTATATCTGTAATTCTATGATTGGTTTTATTTTCATCAAATTACATTACAATCCACTGTCTTGAATTATTCAAGTCTGATATGTGTAGTTTTATTATCGATTTGAGTGGTCTAAAATAGTGGGTCGTTACATTTGGTATCAGAGCTTTGGTTTTGGACAAACCTTAGCCTACGGAGCAAAAACTCATTAGAGATAGGGTAGAAATACCCTAGAATGAGTGAAATCAATCTTACAATCATTTCTTTTGTGAGAGAACGTATTTTCAAGTATAAAATGGTTTTAAAATAATTTTGAAAGGATTTTTCAAAGTTTATTTTGATATAAAAACTTTTCTTGTTTTGAAATAAATTTTTTCTTAACTTCCTTCCTTTCCTTATCCACCTTGTTAATTAAATTCCTTGATTAGGATTTCCATTCTGGTTGAATCTTGTCTTTTGTTCCTAATTACCATTGTCACACTCCGAAGTAGAGCAAGCCTTCCGGTATTATGTTGTTACCCCTACTCCTGCTCCTAGTATTACCCAAGGTACTCTTCAGGGTACTTTCTCTGTTTAATTTCCCGTTCAGGGTTTATTTGATCATGTAGTTTTCCATAGTTTTACTTCTGTGGATCTTTAGGATAAGTTAAACATGTCCTTTCTCCTAGTCTTTCTGATGAGCCTTGTGTGTTTCAAATCCTATTATGGGTCACGTGAACCTTAGTAGGAAGCTGAACAAGCTCACTATGAGGAACATATATCCTATTCCTAGCATCGATGATATATTTGATCATCTCCATAGGGCTACTACGTCTCTCAGCTTGATCTTGCCGTAGGTTTTCACCATCTCAGAGTTGCGAAGGAAAGCATTCGCAAGACTACTTTCCGTACTGAGTATGGTTTCTATGGATGGTTAGTTATGCGTTTTGGGTTTGACTAACGCTCTTGTTTTCTTTGTTGATTTTAGCCTTGTTTTAGGAACTCTTAGGAATGACCAGTGGAAAGCTAAATTCTCGAAATGCCATTTCGGGAAGGACGAAGTCCGATTTCTCGGGCACATTGTTTCTAGTAATGGAGTTTCTGTTGATCCAGTTGAAATCACTGCGATCAATGTAAGTCTTTCTTCTCTTCTCTCTTTATGGATAGATTGACCAAGTCAGCTCAATTCATTCCAGGTTAAGTCTACCTATTTTGCTTCTTGTCTAGAGGAGATCTAAATGAGGAAGATTGTTCATCCTCATAGAGATTCCACTTTTACTAGTAAATTTTGGAAACTTGTCAGTAATCTTTGGGTACACATCTGAATCTGAGCATTGCTTACCATCCACAGACCGACGGTCAAACAGAAAGATTGAATCAGATTCTTGAGGATCTTCTTCATGCTTGTATTCTGGGTTATGGAGGATCTTGGGAAGATCATCTCCATCTTGTTGAATGCACCTATAACAACAATTATCAGATATATTTCAATCTTCTATTTTAACCTTATCTTAACCCTTTACCTATCCCATTTATCTTTGAATTCTTTTGATTAGAATCTCCCAAATTTGAATTGCTATCCTTATTTTGAAACCCATTCTAGAATCATCGAGTGAGGGAGTGTATTTGTATTAATATTGATGTTTTATATGTTGTGTTGCTGGGTTGTTGATTTTGATTTGGGATTTCGATCGATTCGTCTGATCAGCGATATCGATAGGATTTCCAAAACACTTTAACAAAACAAAGTGACAAAATTTTGTTTTTAAATTTGGTAAACGAGAAAAAAAATTATATGATTTATATATATAATACTTTTATAGATTTATATTATATATTGAATTTATTTTGATAGGATGTGGAAAAGTTGATTTTTTATCAAATTATAATATGGTTAAATTTTATTTAAAAGTATATTTAATAGAGAGTTTATAATGATTTAAATAAATTAAGGTTGGAAGATAAATTTGAAATTGATTTGAAATTGGATTTATTTAAGAATTAAACTCAAAGAAATTTAATTTCAATTTTATTAAATTTGAGGTTTTAAGGATATGATTTTTATAACTTGATTTTGGTTTAAGGTGATTTAAATAAATATATCATGTTGATATAAATGAATATATTAAGTTTAAATAAATTGAAGGAATATTCAGTTATTTGAAGTTTTATTTATATGATATTGGATTTATTAAGTAAATATTTCAAAACTAAATAGTGAATTGAATTTTGATATATATATATATATATGGAATGATCAAAAATTTAATTTTGAAATTTTGGAACATTTAAAGCTTTGAAATATGTGGAAATTGAAATAGTTATTGAGAATTAAATTGAGTTGGAATTAAATAGTTAACTGAATTGGTTATTGAATTGATAATATTTGATTTCATTTATTGTTTTGAAAACCAATGACTATTAACACAAGATATAAATAAATAAATTTATAATCCATAGTTTATAAACTTATTTGGAATTTAAATAAATTTAAGTTATGGATTTGAGAATTAAATTCGGTGATTTCAAACTTCGGTTTTGTTTTAAAATGTATACTATTTAAGGGTATGTATGAATATAAATTTTAAAATGTTTAAATCTATGCCCTTCTCTTATGTCGCTAGAAAATAATTTCGGTGATGGCGGCCACATCATTGACATTGATTTTCGAGTTTCAAAGAGGAAAGACCTATTTCTAGCTTTGCTACACTTTTGTCTGAAAGAAAATTTTGATTTAAACTTCTTAAGTATGGCTTGGTTTAATATATATAAGTACATGATTTTAGATTTGATTCGATCTAATATTTAGTATATATATGATTATCTCTTAATTGTTTGAGATAAACTAGAGATTTAAATTCTTAAATTTATGATTCAAGAATGATTTCAATTTTAAACTGAAAGAATTTTGGATAAAAGAATTGAACTTGAAATAAACGAATTGGGAAATTTTAGATAAATAATTTAAATTTTGGATAAATAATTGAATTGAATATTTTATTTATATAATACTAAATTTCATTCCAATATAACTTACCTAATTATTCAGAAGTTAGGTATGTGATTGGATAATATACAATATGAAATGGTGTTAAAGGAATTTATAAATAAACTTGAGTAGTTATGATTAGAGTAAATATACTTAATATATGTGATAAGATATTAAGTGGAAATAAATTTAATAATAATTTGATAAACTGAAAGTTGAGGGAAGCTTGCTCTTGGGATTGTTGGTTCTTTCCGCACCTCTGAGAGGATAGGTTCTTTAGCTTATCATTTAGATTTGCATGAGAAGTTTTCTGGAGTGCATAATGTATTCAATGTTCACATCTTCATCGATATTTGCATGATCCATCTTTGATTGTCCAGCCTTATGCTTTCGAGAGTTTTGATATTGATCCTAATCTTACTGTCGAAAGGAAGCCACTTCCTATTATCGAAGAGGTACGAAGCGGTTGAGCAGGAAATCTGTCGACTTGGTCAAATGCAGTGGAGTACGGATGATCGGGATGGTACCTGGGTGACGGAGGAGAACATGCATGCTTCGAATCCGGAATTGTTTGTTCCATGTACTATTTGCTTTTATATCTTATCTTTCCTTGTTTCGTGTCTCGTTCCTTTTCGAGGACGAAAAATTTTGAGTGGGGGAGAGGGTAACAACCTATAAATTTTGTAAATATTATTAATCCTGTTTGTTTGAAACTTTGATTTTAAATCATTTAAAAATTGTTGGAATTTTCCAATGTAATTTTGGATTTTGTTTATAATTTACTTTCCAAATAGAATAAAATAAAGACTTTTTGAAAATTTTATATTGCTTTCAACTTTAGTCAAACTTTTACTTTCAGTTGAAATTTTTAAATTTGAATTTTTAATTTCCAATCTTTCTTTAAACCGTATTTGATTCTGATATTCATGTTGCTTTTTATTTCATAAAATTCTATTTTATGCTTTTAAATTCTGATAAATTTCAGCATTTTACGCGCGATTATTTTCATTACTTTGTTTATTCTCTATTTTATATTTTCTATTTCATTTATATTTTCTATTCTTTATCTTTATTTTATTTTTCTATTCTCCACTTTCTTTTTTCTTTTATTTGATTCTTGGGCTTAGAAATTCAAGGGGCATATGTTTCTTTTCTTTAATGTGTGGTGTGGCTTTTCCTTTGCCATATCCGTTCACTTTCCACTTCTTAGCCATGCAACTTCTGATTTCCTCCTTCATTCATGTACAAAACAAATACTTCTCATCTCCTTTATCATTTGCGTTCAATAAAAAGAATATTTACAGCAAGTTTCATTTTCTCCATCTCCTTCTTTCTTTTTCTTTTTCCTTTCTCTTCTATTTGCAAGCATGCTTGGCCACCACTTCCTATTGCCAGCCACAACTCCTCCTCTACACCACCCATGGCCGGCCACAACCATCACCATCTCACCTCCTCCACCTATACCGTGAACCCAAGATCCAAAAACTCCATCAAAAAGTTGCTTCAAACCCTAACTGAGCCACCACTAGATCCCCTTTCCTCCTTGCTAGCCTCGGCCGCCACCAACTCCTCCTCCTTTGCCTTGCTTTGTCATGACCAGATCCACCCCTAGCCATAACGACCTAACCTGACCATGCAAATCACCCAGGCCGAGCCACTTTGCATCTTGACCGAGCACAATAACCATAGGCCGAACCCGAACATCACTTGGCTTTTCCTTTTGGCCTTCCTAATGCCTTTTGCCCTACCATCACTTCATTTCAGTCCATAGCCGCATGTGTTTTGGTCATAGCCCAGCCTATATGCTCTTAAACCAACATGGCCGAGCATTATTTGATGGTGATCTAGCCCATTTGTGAAGAGGCCGAGCCTACTTGAATGAGTTAAGCCATTTTGTTTCATTTTTGATTCATATTTGTGTATTGTTTTGGTCTATAATCATTTTATAATATAGTTGCTTATGTATGTTCATATTTATTTGTTTACAAGATCTGAATCTTCGCTCTCCATCCACTCGAATCTAATTCGTGTTTTGTCATGCTTTTTGAAGTTTTTTCGTGTGTCTTAAATTGTTAACTCCAGCTTTAGAAGGCGAGTTTATCGACATTCGTACTTATATAATTGTGAAACAATGGCATGTGAATTGTAGTCGATGATATGATAGTAATTTATATATGCCTGTGATATGATGTTTTATGATGTTATAACCTGATTTATATACTTGATACATCACCTGATATGATATGTTATGCTATAACGTTTACTTATTTTCTGCTATCACACTGCAAGTTCCCAGTTAGTATAGGATAACTATGGGTTGAAATGATACATACCCGAACAAATAGTAGAATAAGGAAAAATCATTATGAGCTGAAATGATAGGCTCAAGCGATTATTATTTTATTTTCTTTGACTTGGGATTGCAGGTTTGAAATGATAGAACCCATATTTTCATTTTAAATTACAGATTAAAATGATACATATTCGTATCACTTGACCTAGGTTAGAAAATTATATACAGATCCATGGTTGATTTTAAATATTTTTTGAAAATTATTAAGCATTTTGAAATTTAAAATATGAAATTTTAACTTAAATTGGATTTAAATGATTTAAATAAATTTTATAATGATTTTCTATAAGTTAAAAATGTATAAGTAAATAAATGATTTAAAATGTAACTTAAAATATGACTAAACTTGATAATTGAAAATTTCGTTTTCAAAGGAAATTTTAAGCTTAACGTAGTGACAAGATTATTTTATTTATGAAATGGGTACTTTAAATTAAAGTATTAAGTTAATTGTTAAGATAAAAAGTTAAGGAAAATAATGTACTTTTGACTTAATAAATGAATTATAGCTTGATTTGGATATTTTATTTATTAAAGTTTGATTTATTTAATCATAAGTTAAATGATATCCAAATAAATATTTCTAAAACATGAGATATGTTTTATAAGTCAAAAATGGTGAAAAACTGAAATTATAATGTTTCTGAAATGTTATAATAAATCTTAGTTTTATATTGGCAGCATTTTCAAAATGCTGTGGTTTTAAGGTAGCTATTCTAAGTGCTGCTATTTTTGAAAATGAACTATTTTTTGAAGTACTATTATAGTTACAGTGATGTTTTCTAAGTGCTGCTATTTCTTAAAAGACAATATTTTTGAAATACCACTATATCTACAGTAACGTTTTCCAAGTGCTACTGTTTCTGAGTTTAAAATACTATTATACTTACAGTAAAGTTTTCTAAGTGCTGCTGTTTTTGAAAAGACAATGTTTCTGAAATACCACTATATCTATAGTAACGTTTTCTAAATGCTGCTATTGCTATGATACAATGTGTTTTTTTTGAAATTGATATAATTGAATGAACGAACTTAGAATGCTACAACTTTGGAAACGAATATTATTTTCAAAGATATTGGCATTGAATTCAAATAGTTTAAGTGGATATGTTTTGATTTGAAATATAAACCATTTTGAAATTATAGAGACGGGTAATAATAACGTTTCGTTATTAAAGAAACCATGATCAGAATTTTTCATACTCTCTACCAACTCCGAAAACCACTTTACAACCATGTACGCGGTGGAGATTCCAGAATGAAGTAGGATGGTGGTGACGTCCTTTGAGGTATGTACGTAGAACCGACTCCCATGAGTTGGCATAAGGTGGCTAAAAAAGGAGCAATCCCGGGCCAATGAGGTGGCTCCTCTTATCAGACACACTTCTTCGTATGTCATTCTATTACTTTGTGATTGATATGATGCGCACCTTTGATTTGGGAGTATGGCTCAAGGTGGCAGTAGTGGCTGCTATGCGTTACCTCCAGTCTAGGTGTGTAATTGGTGTATCTACCCTCACATTACCTCGTTGTGCTGTGTCACCTACCCTAACACGCCTTGTACGATTTTGGTTTTGTACCGTACCTATGGAGTACCCTTTGGCGGCTTCCCGATCAGGAGGGACTACGGTACTGTATACACTACTGGTACTATAAAATGTGTTAAGGGGGATATTGGGTAACTCCATAATGCTATTTTTAAATATATTATCTTTACTTTAGACAATATTATAATAGAGTATATTACTAATAGTGAATAGTTTAACGGAACCTTAAAGGGTGGGCGGTCCCAAGCATCCTTTAAGTTACTTGTGCACTTTATTACAGTTCACTTGAGGTTGTTTACACTGCATAAGTATGTATGTCCTAACTCGAGTGTTTATGTTTTTCTTTATGCTCGGGTCAGCCTGAGTATCAGTTTTGGATTTCACCTTCTAGAGCTAAAGGATTTGCTGGAGATTATCCATCTATCTAGTTGTTATCTTTTTCCATTCAACATTTCTATTCAACTTATGTATTGGTGGACATTTATGTATTGGGATTTCTGTTGTATTTACTTTTCAGACTCTATATTTTGTACCTGTTTTGTGTCTCTGTGATGTATATTTCCGTTGCGAGTTATTTTGATTTATCTGTGTATGTGATTCTATGATTGGTTTTATTTGCTCCAAATTATATTACAGTATACTGTTTTGAATAATTCAAGTTCGACATGTGTGGTTTTATTGTCGATTTGAATGGTCCAAAATAGTGGGTCGTTACACTTCTTGTACTGATTTCCGCTTGTTTTGATTTCTACTTGTTTTGATTCCTACTTGTTTTTATTTCTTCTTGTTTTGATTTCCACTCGTTTTGATTTCCACTTGTTTTGATTCTTTCTTGTATGATTTCTGCTTGTTTGCTATGGTTTGCACTTGAATTTTGACTTCTGCTTGTTTTCTTTGGTTTATACTTGAATTTTGATTTCCTCGAGAAAGTGATGACTGATATTGATCGCCTTAGTGTCTCGACATAGGACCGGTGTGCAAGGGGCAAGTCCCCTTGCTAGAAAAGAAAGTGGATGGACTTGTAGGATATTAATCGCCTTAGTGTCTCAACATTGGACCGCAATGCAAGGTGCAAGTCTCCCTGGGTGAATTTGCATGACATTAAATGCCATAGAGTCCCAACCAAAGAGACAGGGCCAGAGTGCAAGAAGTATGTTCCCTCACCGAAGAGTGAGCAAATGGGCTTACTTAACCTGCTTAACTTAACAAACAAACGATCCAGGGAGATTGTCCCCTCAATTTAAAATGTTAAACGATTTGGAGGGATCGCACATTAAACTAAACATTAAACGATCTAGAGTGATCGTGCATTTAACTTAAATCTTCAGAAGAGTTCAAGCATTAAAACAGATTTGATTTCGTAAAAGGATTCAAATGCCTTATAAATAAAATAAAACTGATAAATCCTGGATGAACATAGGATGATTTTGATATATGATGTGATTTTGATATAATATGATTTTGATATATGATCTGACAACTTTGAATGAGAAGCAAAATGAAAATGATGCAAAACCCGAATGAACATGAGACAATTAGAGATATGTGATGTAATCAGAGATATGTGATGTAATTTGGGATACGTGATGTAATTGGAAAGATATGTATGTGATGTAATAACTACGAATGAAATCGGAATGATTGTGATGAATAGATTACACTTAGGTAGAGTCTAGAGTCTTAGGCTATAACAGGTTTGGAACGACTTGTGATTTGGAAGAGAATCCAAAGGAACTAGATGATTCACCAAGGCTAAAGCAGATGGAAAGCAAAACTATCAAAGACCGAAGATAGCAACTTATTCTTAAGCAAAGCACATCTTTCATTTAAAAGGCGTACTCTAGGAGGGCAAATGTTTACCCGTTTTTGACCAAAGCCGTAAACTTAAAATGGACCTAGAGAACTCATATGCAGCCAGATTGACTTGATATTTTGGGAGAACCCTTAGAAGACATAAATAAAGGCACTCACCGAAAATAGGCTTGATTAGATAAGGCTAGATGGACCGCTAGTGACGAACTATATGGACCGTTGGAAATCTATGTAGATTGGGCCCCACCACTTGAAATTTTTAGGGTTAGTCCCAAACACCCTCTAGAGTGTACCTGCAAAGTTTCATATGATTTTGTTTAGTTTTTAGCGAGTTATGAATAATTCTTCTGGACCAAAAGACCGATGAAGATGGATGATTAAACAAACTCCAAATGACTTGATATTTGGACAAGACATTCAAGTAGATAATAGGAAGGCAACCCAGAATAAGGGCATGGGTCGCCAGCAATCCATCACCCAGGATCGCTAGAGATCCATCACCCAGGATCACTAGCGATCCATCATGTTAGCTTGGGTCACCTTGAGTTTTTATGGACTTCTTCTAGCGCTGAGTAGAGACTTCTGACAAGTCGGTCTTGGCCCAACTACTCTCCAGCTTCTGTAAATACAATCCTACCTGCAATACAAAGGGATCTACGGATTTGGCTCTTGGGACTATACAAATATTGTTCTTCACAGGGGTTCACTTTGGTTCTCTAGTGAAATCTTGTACTTTTGACTTGGTCTAACCTAGGATATTCAATAATACTGTAATCTGATTTAGCATGTAACAACAATTAGTTATTAAAAGTCATAAAGTGGATGTATGCATCATTAACTATAATGAACGAGATTTTCGACCCATGAAAATCGACAACACAACGTTCGCTATATAACATGCCGAGAAAACGAATGCCAGAATTACCATATCATTAGGGGTGAATAAGAAAAGATAGATGGAAATAGAAACACCAATAAACAGAAACTCACAATCGCAACGGAACAAAATATAATATATAATAACATATTTTTATACAAGAGAATCTGCAACTGTCAATTTATATACAACCATTAGAGTAAACCTCAATACATCAATATGGACAGTTATCTACAACCTATCCTCAACAGTGTTGACTATACAGTCTACACACACAACGGAATATAATCAAGTACGAGCATACATCTCTGTCATCTAGCTCATCTCCTGAGCTCCATAGTATCCTAGCCTTGATTTGTAATCCTCGGTCTGACCCGAGCGTTATCATAAAATAACAACCGAGTCAGTCTGGAAAACCAGCGCGAGAAAAACACACTCAATTTTAATTATTACGATATTCAAAATCCTTTGAAAACAAAGGTATCTCATAAGACCACATCACACATAAACACGACGGGTTTTTACCTTACGGTAACCAAAACATTTTATATTAAAATCATCTGATATTATAGTAGTATCTACAGAAAGTAAATTAGAAAATAGCTAAAATGCTTGCATCTCACGCTTCGACAAATTTATGCACAATCAAAACCGCATGACTCTTATGGAAGAATGGATTCCATACAATGACTGGGCTACAGGGGTACCGTCCGTCAAAGTACACCTCTAGAAAAATGTACCGAGGACCTCGCAGGATCCCCTGCCAACACAAGACTGGCCTACTCCTTAACTGGATAGTACCAAATATGTAATCCTCCAGTTGTTCCACCCTTAATCGAGCGCTCACTTTTCCATCCACAACCATATCCATAATTTGAAGATATCCGAGGGCATCTAGAAAGGTGATAACATACCCAAATTTGGTGCGACCCACTTTGCCTTGCTGCGTCTCCTATGTTTTAGTCTTTCCTAATTACTGAGGCTTGAGGCTAACGATTACCTTTCAAGAAAAATTTCACTTATAGTGCTTATCGTCCTTTAGTGATGGTGTTTGGATAGCGTTTGTCCATACAAGTTTCCTGGATCTGGAGAAACTAAATCACTGTCTTAACTTCTTTACGATATCACAATTTGTAACGTTCAACGGGATCGAAATGGTTTTTGGATAGTTAAATCCGATCTCGTTTTCTTAGAACGATCAATGAGATTAGCCAATATTTGATATTTTCTTATTTAAATATCAATATAACATCCACAAGCAGTCACTGGCCCCATATTATAATTTTTTTAAATTTAGTTTCAAAATATCTTTATAAGATATATATTCAAATCCCATCCAAATTATCAATATTTGAGACAACTCAAATACTTATGTCCATATTAGGATATTTCAAACCATCTCATATTTCAACACTTAGAAAAATATTAGAAAAATATTTTTCTAAACCCCTTGCTTCTCAACACTTAGGACAGTTCCATATATTTCTCTTTTCTCAAAATTCTTCACAATTTATATTGTAAATTTTTTAACTCGTTTATAACGATTCTGCAAGCTTTGGGTTCCTTAATTAATTTCATTTAATATTTCTAGAGTCAAAACACTTGTCTATAATTCCAAATATCCATTTCTAAATTCTTTTATGAATCCTAATTCATTTTTCAAAGCTCACTTTTATTTAATTACTTCGAAAATTTTCCTTACATTCTCCCAAATTCCATATTGAGAATTTCTCTTATAAACCCAATCTACTGAATAAACCGCATTTCCAAGCCTCATGAAGATTTATAAATAAATTTAAATCATTACAAAACCCAATATATATAAAATAAGTGTTTAAAGAGTAATAATTTAGTTTTAAAACATGTTCACGTAATTATTTAAAAGTATCAAAACTCATTTTATAAGCACCAACAACTCATTTTTAGATAAACAAATCAAATTTCAAAGCTGATTTAAAAAAATTAGGATTTATTAAAATAAACATTAAGTATTTGAAAAATTCACTTTTTGATGTATTTCAATTCTACTAGTTCAAAATTACAGAGTTTGATAAATAAAACTTCCCTTTTAAAAACAACTTAATTTCTTAGTAATAAAATATATTTTTAAAATCTCGATAACCAATTAATTTATTGATTCCTCTCGTTTCACAACCTATCTATTTCATTCCAATTATCCTAACCTTTTTCACTTTTCCAAATAAAATCTACCATTTTTCCCAAAATCGATTCCCATATTTCGATATAAATTCACATTGTAAACATATTTCCAATCTATCATTCGATAATCATTTCCCCTTATTTATAAACATCGTTTATAAAGTTATAAACTCCTTTAGTTTCACTTATTTATAAAACTAATATCATTTATAAAGTCTTATTTTATAAATCAATTTCTAATTAATTCCATTTATTTTTTTAAATCTATTTTTATTATCTATTTCAACTACTTTTCATATTTTTTAGAATATCATTTACAAATCCCTTCATATAATTTATTTAAAAGAAATCTCTATTTAAAATAATTTATGAATAGTTAAATACAACCAAAATTAAATATATTTTTAATCCAACTCAATTTCCTTTTAAATAATCCAAATTTCAAATGTCAATATTTTTATATCCAAAATTCTCTTTTAATTCCTTCAAATTTAAAAATAATATGTATGGTATTCAAAATACCAAAATTTAGGCAAGTGCTACTATAGTATCCAAATATTCAAATCACTACATAATCTACATCGTATTATTCACATAATCATATGTCACTATATACGAAATTAAAATAAACATTTTTGAGGAATTCAATTGGATCTCCAACCTGTTTCCCTGCATCCACGGATGTTAGACAACATAAAATACTAACCCCGCTTCGAAGTGGTATATCGCGGTAATATAGGGTCATCCGCTATTATGCGGGGAGTATAAGGTCCCATCCGCTCCAACAGTAGGAATATATCCAACTAATAATATATATACTACTATATATATATACACATATATATACAACGTCCAACTGATAATAATAATTTCCAATCCATTCAATCAATCGATAAATAAATTTTAATATTTCAAATTAAAAGCTAGCAGTCCAATTGAGTAAGATTTTACCCACCTTGACTTTTAATTTGCCAAACCAATCTTGTTACATAGATTTCATAGCTACGAACCCAACTCGACTTGTTTCATGATTTTGTATCTCGTATCCAATTTTTATTAAATTTCATTGGCTAATTAAATTTCAATTCTAAACTAAATAAACTAACTATGTAATTAAATTTTGTTACAAAATATACCTCCACCATCATCGAATGATCCCAAACCGCGATCGCTCCCCTATCCACGCATTCACACTTCGACTGCAAGTGAATGTGCCTTTTATGCCTCTTCTCTTCTCCTCCACCACCTGGAAACCTTAGTAAAATGACCCCACTAGCGAGCCAGACCCCACCCCCTCAGCCAGAAAAAACCACCAGCAGGCTATGCCTTCACCTTGACTTTGCGGACCACCAGGGCCGAGCCTCTCTCAAGTGATCTACATAACCCACGATCTCCACCAGTTGCATAACACGGCCACCCAAAATAGCCCAACTTCGCCTAACCTATCGCCTGCGATCGCATGCACCAACTTTCCATAGCTTCCATATCAGGTCGCGACTTCCACAACACACCACATCAGGTCGAGAACATTAAGGTGCGCCCTCTTCGAGCCATTTCCAGCCCTAGACCCGACACCCTAGACCAATCGCTCTCCTCCTTTGACGTCGACGAAGTTGTGTGCATCGTTCCATATTTTCTTTCGATATAGATTTCATTCGAATCTGAAGAAAGGTAAAAAGTAATTTCGTGATTTTATTTGTTTCCTTTTTTTCTCGTGCTTGTGTTCAAGCTGAACAAGATGAAGCATGATTTAAAATGAAGAAGAGGTGGCTTCGGGTACATTTAGGTTGGCTAAAGGTAGAATAGGATGGCTGATGGGAATTTTTAGTGGGTTGAATTGATAATGAATATATATATTAAAATTTCCAAAATATCTAGATATTTTATTCGAACCCCATGAATTGATATTTTAATTGCAAATAAATTATGCTGTAATTCTATCGACCCATGAATTGATATTTTATTTTCAAATAAATCAACTTGGAATCAATTAGAAATGACTTACAACTCAATTTATTTTCATTCACTCTATAATTACACACATTATAATTGTATTCATTCCAAATTGATTCCAAGTCAATTTAACTACTTACCATTGATTCACCAAATTTTTATTTACTTCCATTTATGACCCACCACAATATTTCCATGCAAATTTGGTGATATTCATTTAATAAAATAGTCATTTCAGTTTATAGTTATTTCAAATTGATTCTAAATCAATTTATACTCAATTTTTATTCCATTTCAAATTTGTTCATAATCAATTCAGTTGCATTCCTTTCTACTTCCATTACATTCAAATCCATTTTATTAAGCTCGAAATCATTCCACACTAATTTATTAAATAGCAATTTCACAATTTATTTGAGCCAAGCTTCCATCCAAAAGTAATTAACTTAAGTTAATTCATTTATTTCCAATCAATTCAACTCTATAACTTAAGTTTATTTCCATTGCCATCAAATTCCATTTCAAATTTTAGATTAATTCGTATTCAATCAAATTCCATTCCATTTACCAATTAATTTAATTAGTTCATTCACTCAATCAACTTCAAAACTTGAGTTCATACTCGAAATCATTTGAATAATATTTCGAAGTCATATTCAATTTATTTACACTTCAATTGAATTATTTGTAACTTTAGTCATCACCACTTCAATCCATTTCTATTTTATTCAACAACATTTCAAAATATACTTAATTTGCTCACGTTTAAGTCGAATTTCATTTATAACTCAAGTTCCATTTTCAAGTTCAATCCACATTCCATTTTGATTAACCAAGTTAAATTCCATTCCCATATTCAACTAACTAGTTGATTTATCTAATTAGTTCACTTCCAATTTATAAATATACACCTACTTTTCGCATTTTCAAATTTTCTATATTTGAGTTTATACCCCATTTTTAGTCAAATTCAAGTTGATTCTCCATTCATTTGATTTCCATAACTCAAGTCTGCATTCTTTTCATTAATTCAATATAAATACAAATACAATCCTACTTAATTCAAGTTCCACTTTAATAACTATCACTTATAGTTAGATATCAATCTTACAATTCAAATTTTGTATTTAATTTTATTTGATATCATTTCTAATCCAATCCTATTTTTTTATTTAACTTAAGTTAAATTCAATTCCGTACAATTTCCTTTAAAAATTTAATTTATTTTAACTTGCATAAGTTAAATTTTAATTTCATATTGAAATTCACATATCCCATGTTTTAGTTCAAAAATTATTCTCTATTGGTTTCACTTCTCATTTAATTGGAAATTCCAGAATTCAAACATCCGCTATTTATTTCAAATCACTTTGAAATCACAAATATCCCAAATCATGCTTTTTAAATTTAAACCAAACCTGGTTTTTATCCATAATGAATTCCCTTCAGAATTTCCAAAACAGCCCCTTTTTTAAACAAAAATCCCATATCAAATTACTACAATAGCAAATTCGTCGCATAGAAACTCGAAAATGAATATTGATGATGCGGCCATCATCACCAGAATTATTTTCCAACGACTGTAGTGAGTTCAGTTCTTTATCACCTTTAGAATTAATTTTAAAACCTCCCATTAAGAAATATTCCAAAAATAATATCGCCATTGTTCTTTTCAAAACACTTTGGAAAACACTTTCAAAATCTCTAATATCTAAAAATCCCTAAATACTTAGTTCAAATCCATTTAAAACATTTTTTTCAAAATTTTTGAGACTTAAAATTTTAAATTCTGGTTTGAATCCAATTCTGTATATAATCACATTAATAAATTTCACCTTTGAAATTCCTTTTGGTTATATAAACCATTTCAATAATTATAATCTTGTAGATTATAATAACAACAACCAAATAATCCAAATTTACTATAATAATTTCTGAAAAATTATTCCTTTCTATTAAAAATATAATTTTTGGTTAAATTATTTCATTTCTCCATTTTAAAACAATATTATGTTACATTGCTCTATTCAAATGTATAGAAACTCCTATCGATACAGTTGTAAGGACTGTGCCGACTAGAATTCATAAGCCACTCAATAATTCAACCAACATAATATAAAACTATTTTTATTCACTAACAAATACGCACTCATATCTATTGATACACTCAAACTTATTCTAGGGTACTACTAACCCTGTCTCTAATGAGTAACCCCACCAAAGCCAAGGGTCTCGCTTAACCTTCGGCTCTAATACCAAATGTAACAAACCGATATTTTCAACTCATGAAAATCGACACCAATACATTCACTGTATAGCTTGTAGAGAAATGGAGTGCCAGAAATACCCGATCATTAGGGGTGAAGAAGGAAAGAGAAATAATAATACACAGAATCTCACAATCGCAGCGGAACAAAATATAATATATAATAAAATATTTTATAGAAGAGAATCTGTAACTGTCAATATATATATACAACCATCAGAGTACAACCGTCAGTATATCAATATGTACAGTTATCAACAACTTGTCCTCGCCAGTGTTGGCTATACGGTCTATACACATAGCAGAATATAATCAAGTATAAGCATACGACTTTGTCATCCAGCTCGTTTCCTTAGCTCTATTGTATCCTAGCCTAGATCTGTAGTACTTGGTCTGATCCGAGCATTATCATAAAATAACACCCGAGTCAGTCTGGAAAACCAGCGTGAGAAAAACACACTCAATTTAAATTATTAATATTTTCAAATTCCTTTGAAAACAAAGGTATCTTGTAAGACACTTCACACACAAACACGGCGAGTTTTTATTTACAATAACCAAAACATTTCATATTAAAATCGTTTGATATCATAATAGTGTCTGTATAAAGTAAATTAGAAAATAAATGAAATTATTGCATCTCACATTTTAGCATAGTTGGGCACAATCAAAACTGTACGGCTCATATTGGAGAATGGATTCCATACAATGACTGGGCTACTTGGGTACCTCCCATCATAGTAAACCGCTAGAAAAATGTACTGATGTCCTCGTCAGGATCCCCTGCCAACACTAGACCGGCCTACCCCCAAACCTGGATAGCAGCGAATATGTTATCACCTCGGGTGTTCCTACCCTTTATCGAGCGCTCACGTTTCCATGCAACCATATCCATAATTTTAATATACCTAAGGGCATATTGAAAGGGTATAATATACCCTAATCGGGTGCGATCTACTGTTTTAGTCGTTCCCGATTGATGAGGCTTGAGGCTAATGATTAACTTTAAAGAATAATTTCATGTAGAATGCTCATCGTCCTCTAATGACGATGTTCAGATAGCACTCTGCCATACAAATTGTCCTAGGTCTGGGGAAACCGAACCGCCTTATTCACTCCTTCATGATATCACATTTCATAATGTTCAAACTGGATCGAAGTGGTTTCGAATAATTATATTCGATCCCCGTGTCATCGAAACGATCAACAAGATTGGGCAATATTTGATAGTTTGTTATTTAACTATCAATATAACATCCATGAGCAGTCACCAGGCTAATTTTTCAAAATTTATTTTCAAAATATCTTTATAAGATATATATTCAAATCCCTTCCAAATCTTCAATATTTGAGACAACTCAAATATTTATATCTATATTTGGATATTTCAAAGTATCTCTTATTTCAACATTTAGAAATTTTTTTTAAATTTATATTTCTAAACCCCTTACTTCTTAAAACTTGGGAAAGTTCCATTTATTTCTCTTTTCTCAAATTCCTTTACAATTTATACTGTAAATTTATTGATTCTTTTATAATGAATTCTATAAGTTTTGGGTCCCTTAATTAATTTCCTTTAATACTTCCAAAGTCAAAAACTTGTTTATAATTCCAAATATCCATTTCTTCTTTTATAAATCCTAATTCATTTTTCGAAGTTCACTTTTATTTAAAAACTTTGAAAATTTTCCTTATATTCTCCCAAATTCCATGTTGAGAATTTCTCTTATAAAACCCCATGTACTAAATAAACTACGTTTTCAAACCATGAGAAGATTTATTAATAAATTTAAATCATTACAAAACCCTATATATATAATAAGTATTTAAAGAATAATAATTTATTTTTAAAACATGTTCAAGTAATTATTTCATTTTATTGAAACTCTTTTTATAAACATCAATAACTCATTTTTAGATAAACAAATCAAATTTTAAAGTTGATTTTAAAAAATTAGGATTTATTATAATAAATATTAATTATTTGAAAAATTCATTTTTCGATGTATTTCAATTCTACAAGTTCAAAATTATAAATTTTGATAAGTAAAACTTCCCATTTTAAAAACAACTTAATTTCTTGGTAATAAAATATATTTTTAAAATATCAATAACCAGTTAATATGTGGATTCCTCTTGATTCACAACCCATCGATTTCATTCCGATTTTCCTAACTATTTTCACTTTTCAAAATAAAATCTACTATTTTTCCCAAAACCGATTTCCATATTTCGACATGTATTCACACTATAAATTTATTTTTCCAATCTATCATCTAATAATCATTTCCCTTTATTTATAAAGATGGTTTATAAATTTATAAACTCTTATAATTTCGCTTATTTGTAAAAACTAATCTCATTTGTAAACTCTCATTTTATAAATCCATTTCTAATAAATTCCATTTATTTTTACAAATCTATTTTTAATATCGATTTCAACTCATTTTCATATTTTTCAGAATATCATTTACAAATCCCTTCATATAATTTATTTAAAAAAAAATATCTATTTAAAACAATTTGCAAATAGTTAAATACAACAAAAACCAAATATATTTTTTATCCAACTCAATTTCCTTTTAAATAATCCAAATTTCAAATATATCCAAAATTCCCTTTTAATTCCTTCAAATTTAAAAATAATGTATACAAAATACCAAAATTTAGGCCGGTGCTAATATAGCATCTACATATTCAAATCACTACGTAATCTATATCAGATTATTCACACAATCATATATTACTATATACAAAACTAAAATCAACATTTTTCAGGAATCCAGTTGGATCCCGCCAACCTATTTACCTACATCCACGGATGTTTGACAACATGAAATACCAATCTCGCTTCAAGGTGGGATATCGTGGTAATATAGGGTCATCCCCTATTAAGCGGGGCGCGTAGGGTCTCATCCGCTCCAAGGACGGGAATATATCCGACTACTAATGTATACTACTATATATATATATGTGTATATATATATTTATATACATTGTAACAACCCGGGATTTTGGAGATTACTGTTAATATTAAATTGTAATGCAAATTATAATTTAATATTGTGTTTAAAAATGAATTGGATAATAAAATGAGGGATTATGTTATTTATTTTATATAAACAATATCTTGATGAATATAATTTGGGATTTGAAATTTAAATAAGTCATATTATTTTATTTGAAGCCTGTTTCAACGTTTGATTGTTGAAAAAAAAAAGTGTAAATGAATGAAATAAATTTTGAAAAACTTTATTTGTGGATTTAGATTGAAAATAAATAATTGTGATGGGTTAATTTTAGTTAATTAGCAATATTGGAAATTTATTCCAATGTTAGTTTTCTATTGTGAAATAAAAGGAATAATATGAAGAAAATAAAATTTAGAAGTGTAATTAGGCTTGGAATGTTGTATTAATATTATAAAAATGTTAAAATATTTTAATACACTTCATTAGACTTAAAAATAAATTTTATTTGGTTGAAATGGACGAAAAGTGTTTTTTCACTAAAATGGAAATATTTGAAATTATTGTTAAAAAAAAATATATGGGGAAAATAATACTTTAATTGGAAAATTAAAATTTTGATGTCACTAACTTGTTCCCTTTATTAAAACATGAAAAAGGCAACCTATTTCATGTGATTTGGAAATTTTATGCAAAAGTTATGTGTAAATTACTAAAACACATACGCATATTTACCCTAAATATTCTCTAAGTGTGAGAATTGGGATTGTAGGAATATTTTGTGTCCACAAATCCAATTTCTAGAATGTTCAAAGAGGTATACATTCATTTCTCTTTGACTATATTTTTCATTTAAACACTTTTCTTCTTAAAACTTCAATATTCTAATCAGTGGCTTCCTTCTTATAAATCAATTTCACTCAAAATCTCTGCAAAATTAAATCAATCAAATAGAGAGACAAGAGAAAGGTAATCTCCAATCTAATCTATCTTAGAATCTATGTAAACCCTATAATGCTTTTCTACAAATTTTGTTTTTATCAATTGCTTCTTTGCATGTAATGTATTTTTCTATTTTCAGATGTTTAGGGCTCCAATTTTGTGTTAAAGGTTCAATCTTGCTTGCAAATCCTTGTTTATTCACTGCAAATCAAATGGTAAGTGTAAATTCTTACAAATGCTAGCCAAAATCAAAGTTTTGAGTTGAATTTTCGTATTAATAAGGTTATGTTTCGTCTGTGTTATTTTCTGTTTTAAGTTTCCATATTGTTTTGGCCATAACTTTCTTGTTACCTATCGGAATTTAGAAATTTTCGAAGTTCTGGAAACCATATGATTTAGGCTATAATTTTAGTGTTTTGAGTTTCGAGTTTTTTTAATGTTTATATGGTGAAAAATCCATATCGTTGTGACTATCTTGTCATTGACAAAGAGTGTTTATATATTCACCTTGAAAGTAATTTGATCATAACTTTCTTCTTACCTATCGGAATTTAGAAATTTTTAAATTTCTGCAAACCATATGATTTAGGCTATAACTTTCATGTTTTAAGTTTTCTGTAAAGTTAGATATGTCAAAATCTAATTTTTCTACTACTAACCCGAGAGCTAAACCAATATTGGCTCTATCCTTGAAGCTGAAACGAAATTGGCCATAACCTTTTCGTTTCTTAACCGATTTTGATCATTCTAGATGTTCCGAAAAGAATAAATCATGTGTTACAACTTTCATGTTTTGATTTTTCTGTAATTTTCATGTGTTACAACTTCCTGAACCACCAGAACTAAGCCTCTCTCAAGCGAACAAAATGACCCACGATCGCCACCAGTTGCATAACACGGCCACCCAAAACAGCCAAGCTTCACCTACCCTATCGCCTGCGATCGCACGCACATACTTGCCACAGCTTCCACATCAGGTCGTAGCTTCCACAACGCAGCATATCAGCTTGATACCGTCAAGGTGCAACCCACTTCACGCTATTTCCAGCCCTAGACCCGGCACCCTAGACTGGTCGCTCTCCTCCTTTGTCGGCGATGAAGTCATGTGCATCGTTCCTATTTTTTTCTTTTAATAAAGATTTCATTCGAATCTGAAGAAAGGGGAAAAGTAATTTCGCGATTTTATTTGTTTCTTTCTTTTTTTTTTCCTCGTGCTCCTATTCGAACTTAAGGAGATGAAGTGCGATTTAAAAAGAAGAAGAGGCAGCACCAGGTACACTATAGGTGGCTAAAGGTAGCAGAAGGTGGCTGATGGGAATGTTTAGTGGGCTGAAGTGATAACAAAAATACACACACAAACACATACATGTGTGTGTGTCTATCTATATATATATATATATATATATATATATATATATATATATATATATATTAAAATTTCCAAAATATCTAGGCATTTTATTCGACCCCCAATCGAGGCGTGCCTCCTGGCGTTTCTAATGTTATACCCATATTCCAAACCTAATGAAACAAATCTCGAGCCCCAATTCAATCATGTAGAAGATAGCATTTTAAATCGACTACTTTAAGTTAAATCCAATTAAATTATCTCTAGCCGTTTTCAGATCATACGACTAATCTATAAATCTAGACACTATGAAATTTGAAATCCAATAATAATACATTAT
The DNA here is from genome assembly GCA_030765085.1 of Allium cepa. Lineage (NCBI taxonomy): Eukaryota > Viridiplantae > Streptophyta > Magnoliopsida > Asparagales > Amaryllidaceae > Allium > Allium cepa. The sequence goes on along the minus strand of CM060931.1, from coordinate 462,423,178 downwards.
TACAGATCTAATGGATTTAGTTTCATCGAATTCCAAGGCTGCGCCTCGGATCACTATTTTAACGCGTCGATTAAATCAACGATTTCAAAAATTGACAAAATCATTTGAAGTTTCAAGTTTTATAAACTCATTAACTCAGTTATAAAATACAAATCCAATATTTAAACCATTTAAATATTCAAAATTAATCATTGGAAAATCCGGGTCGTTACATTAACAGCCGAACCACTACAAAAATGTTTTGGTCTCTTTATTATTTCCACTCTTTTTACATTTATTTTTTATATTATTGCTTTGCAAGAATAGTGCTAGTGCTCTCACAAACTCATACGGGGTGTTAATCTATTTTTTGGGTTAACACGGGACGTGGAGCTTAGCGGCACTAATTCCTTTATGACACTATCACTGTGACGTTACTATTAAAATTATATGGATAACAGTATGTAATTGTGAGATCGTTTAGTTTATAGATATTCACGTAGGGACATTCTATATACCAAATGAATTAAAATATAGAACTTAAACCTTGAATCAAATTAAAAATATTTCCCTTTTATGATTATCAAGTTTAACCATTTTAACTCAAGCAACGAAAACTAGAAATAACCCTATAATTTTACCAGTAATTTTTTCAAATTTTTTTTTATTCTGTCCTTATAAAATTCTAGATCTGGGACGTATATATAATCATATCATTAGGTTAAACAATCAACTGATTATGTGGACAAGGGTTTCAATGTTAATTTATTTAAACCTATAATTCACTGGTTTTTACACAGGCATAAGAAAATATTTTCAATGATATAAATCTAATATTCTATAAAGCGTATAATTTTCAGCTCACCTTATAGCTTCCAAATTTCCAAATGGAATCTCATTCTTCTTACTTGACTCATTTTTCTTTCTAATCAAAATTATTTTAAAAAGATAAATACGTACCTATTAGAATTACAGATCTGAGAGAAGATTTGAGTTAAGGGAATCTAAATTTTAGTTTATTGAATTTACCCTTTTAAGCAGAACTTGATTCGCTCCTTATTTACTTCTACTATTATCATATATGTTCTTCTCTAATATATATATATATATTACTTTCGTAAATTTTATAAATAGTGAAAAAGAAAAATGGCATAGCTTCACTACTCCTTTCAAAGAATATTAGAGGAAAAGTGAGGAGCTGGGCCTGTTATTATAAGTACTCGAATAAATTACATTCGTTAGGTTAGTTTTCATTAAATCTGGATTGTTCAAGCAAAGGTTCAAAGCACGTCGACCCTAAACCAACTAGTCTACCGATGGTTGAAAGCGGTTGATGGGCTACACTCTGGCCATTGACTCGTGTAATACAGTATAATTTATATTTTTTGCCTTTTTTTATAACGTATGTTTATAATAACAACGTTTATATTAATTTTAAATTCTTAATATTTATTTCCTTAATAAATTTTGAATAAGTTCCAATCCAAAATATTCAAACGTTGTTAGCTTCTTCGTTCGAACTTCAGTCGCAAAACTTTATATATCAAACGTAATAAGAATAATGCAACGAATGCAACTGTGCAAGTTTCGTCGCCAATTTTTGACATTTGTTAAATTCCATTTTAAGAATTAATAATTTTTTTCTTAAATCTTTTAATTAATTGCTCTTCTGTTTATTTTACTAGGTGATACATTCGCCCTCCTTAATAGAATTTCATCCTTGAAATTTCTCAAGGACTAAATCATGCAACATAGCACATAACTATTCTAAACTGTCCAACAAATTTGTGTACAACCAATTTTATGACTAATCGTATGCAATGCACAGTGTATTACAAGACCTATGATATGTATGTTGAATTATACTAAATTGATGCATCCTATTGAATGCATTCTTTAAAACCATTTTGAAAATATGATGCAAACAACTTATGTTTACTAGCAGATATATATGTGTGTATGTATGTATGTATGTATGCAATTTTTTAAAAATCAAATTTTCTTTTTCACACAGCAATTTCCATACCCCTACATTATTCAACCAATTTTTCCCGTCCAATACCCAACACACCATTTCTACCATCTAAAAATTTTAAACAATCCAATTTTTCTAAATTTGCACCCTTATGTTGGAAAGATAGTTTAAATGGAATCTCTACCCGTATTTTTCATACCAATTCTGCTATATCTTGGAACCTTCTCTATTGCCCCAAATCTTTCCAGCTTTTCTAAATAAAATTCACATAAGGAGGTTTAAATTAAAATAGAATTATTATTTAAAATAGGATTTTGTTTACTATTAGTTTTGTTATAAAATTGAAATTTCAAGACTAAAACAACTTTTCCCTTGTTATTACTTACATTTTATTTACTGTCATCTTTACTAAGTAGTAGAATTCATATCCACTAACGCATCGGCCCTTCTTATGCTATGCATGTAGCATTTGAAAATCAAATTCTTAAAAAATCATTTAAAATTTTTAGGATTGTAAAATTTTTGAAAATTAAATTTTCAATCAAAATTTTAAAATAGTTTGAAAATTTTAAATATTAATTTCTTTTGTTTTAACCTCGTTTTTCATAAACATTTGCCTTTACACTTTTAAGATTAATCAAACCATATCATAACGTGATCGGAACTCGATGAATAAGTTAAAGCAATACGTTTGATCCTAGCATATTACACAGTTAATATTAAAAGTTGAAAATCTTTTCTTTTATTTTAAAACAACAACCAATAAAAAAACATATTTATAAATTTTAGCTTTTAAGGCATACGAATGGTGACTCATGAACTTCGCAACAACTCTTCCTTGTCCTACGCTTACTAAAATTTGTTTTTCCCAACATTTTAATTTTATAAGAATTAAGCATTATTTATTTGTATCTGCTAATTCGATTAATTTCCTAATTATTTTTATAAATTTCGAGCCTTACTTTACATCCATCGCTAGTTAAGTAGCCTTATGAGATTTCTTTATACCATTTTCCAATATATATAGCATTCAAAGCTTATCCAGAAAATAAACAAGGTAATAAAATAGAAATATATCTCATATCGTATCATACGTATTTTCAATACCCAAAAGAAACAACTAAGGACTATAACTCTAATTATCTAAAAGAAAGAATTGCTGGAAGTTGTCCTTCAACATCAACTGGCACTAATGATGTTGTGGCTCTATCACTTCTTATTCAAATAAAATAGACACTTTAGTACGCCACTCTGCTATAGCCCACTTTTCTTAATTTACCTTTTTGGCTCCTAATAAGGTCCGTACATTGCTTTAAATATTACTGTTTTCTTTTAATAAAAAAATCTCTATAGTACTCTTAAATTTTGGCACTTGTTTTCTTTATCATTGATCTATCATTCGAGTATACTTTAGAACCCATAGATGTGTATTTTGAATCACTCTCATTCCTTTGTTGCTTCTTTTTATGGTCTTCACATATGTCCAATAAAATATTGCTAGATTTGTACAATGGTTCCTTATACTCAATGAGGATCCCTTGTTGTTACTCTAAGAACATTCGTGGTGATTTTAATTATAGCCTTAACTTTTACCCCACTTTACCTAGGCATTTATCTCTATCTACTCTATATAAAAGTTGATTTGGTTTTACTATCCTTTGTAAATTTATTAAACTTCATAGTTATGGAGTGCTTACCCAAAACTTTTATATATAAACTTAGACACTTTTTATTAAATCCAATAATTGCAGGGTTTCTAAAAGGAGCCATGAAAAATTTCATCATTTTCACCAACTTTAATTGTCGGCGTCATAACTTTTAAAACTATAATTTTGAATTTATGAAGTACGCTTATTTATTAAGTTCAAAAGTCAGTGTTAACAATTTAATAAAGAAGATCCTTTCCATTATAGAACACATTGTTTCCTTCTTTTCGAATTGTACGAGTTAAGTTTTTATGGTGTGAATAGTCATCAACTTAATTTTTCCCTTTAAAATATCTCATAACAAAGATTTTACTTCTTTAAAAGCTTGGATTTTTAACTCAAACCATTTATTAAGTTTTACATTTAAAAAATTATTGCTGTACCAAACCATTTTTCAAAAATACATTGTCATTGTGTTTCTACAACATCTTTTATAAGACAATAAAAACTAGAGTAGTTAATGACGACTTTCATCTATTATTTTCTTTCTACTAATGTTATTTCCACCTTCAACCTTAGCGGAGATTATATTAGCCTATGATAGGGACTTTCAAAAGGTTTATGTAATTAAAGTAATTATTTATGGCAACCATTCATTTTTCCTAGCATTTTCCAACTAAAATGGAAAATGACTACTGAAATTGCATTGTACATCCAGTGTTGTTTCTAATTTGATTACTAACATTATATTAATTTAAATTCCTAATATTATTTCTATTTAATTTTTCCTATTATTTACTAATATTTAAATTTTTTATACCGAAATTGCCCTTATTTAAATAACTTCTCTCTTTTTCCTTGATTTATTTCTTCATTGTAATGTGTTGCCTACTTCTTTAGCCATTAAGCTTTTCTTAATCAATATGAAATAGTTTTTTTTCTATGTATAAATTTACGCGGCTATTTTCTCCATTTTTTCTTTATGTAGGTATATTTTTCCTATTTTTCTATGTATAAATTTACGCGGCTATTCTCTTTACCCCATACAAATCAAGTATCATTTCCATTTATTTCATAAATAAAAAATCTCTTTATTAAAAATCCTTATTTGAAAAAATTTAATCCAACTAATTTTAAATTTCAACTAGAAATCACTAAATAGTTCTTTAATTAAAACTACCGAATTTCCTTTTTTTGAAAATCTAGTTTTAAACAATATTTTTCATAGTGAAAAATTTGGTATTTATTTTCTTTTCAATAATAACAACTTTTTAGTGATGGGGTCCTTTTATTTTTAAATAAGTATTTTGAAAGCCATTTCAAATATTTTAAGAAATTGTAAAATATTTTATTAAATTCTTTCACAAAGGGTGGAACCTATATATGGATTTCTATTTGTCCCTAACTTTGGAACCATTCTCTTCCACATATTCTTAACTTGCCTTCATTAAAAACATATTAAAATTCAGTTATCATCTTGTGCTGGTTAATGCATACATTTTTGTTGAAAATTGCTCAATTATTGTATACATTACTTTCGAATGTTTGTAACATATAGGTCCTCATTTCCTATTTGACTGCATGAAATGTATTTCATCAATTGATAATCCGATGAAATAAAAAATCATAGGGCGGTCTAGGCCCAACAATAAGAGACAAGTACCATCTAGCTTTCGGGACCCCTCTATATACCGTACTCATGCTTTTCTTAAATTGGTGCCTTACTTATAATCTACATCTCGTAGGGAAATGGGGTAGATGTATAAACTACTATTTACTATTCTAACGCATAATTTTCCTATCCATCTTATTAGAATATGGTCACAACTATTTCTATAGTCGGAATTTATAGTGGCCAGTGTGTAATATATATAGGTAAAAAGATAAATACATTAAATTGGCATATCCTTATTCTAATGATTGACTAACCTAAGCTCTGATAGCTAATGTAGCAACCTATATCTTAATGGGCCCGATTTTACAACTAAACAGAAAAACCCATGTCACTGAGGGTATGAATCATTAGTGTTCGTAACCTGAAATAAACATAAGTATACCAAAGAGCTATTTATACTAGCTCACGTCGGAAGAGTAAAATATAACAAAACATATATGTTAACTAAGTCTTCAACCTTGGAACTATTATTATTCCTTGGATATCTAATTTCCTTGCTAGTGCCTAAGCAACCATTTCATTCTGGGTTAGTATCGTTCCTCTAAATCTATCCTATGGGTTGTAATGAGGAAGAGATCAATAATTTGTTCTATTGACTAGTAAATTACATACTTATTGTTAACACTAGTTTATGTCAATTGATCCCCATTACATGTTATGTCCATTATTTAGATTAGTCATTTGATTCCATTTGCACATTCGATCCATCCAACCTACTCTAAGGTATAAATTTAACTCTATTTACGTATATACATAACGTCATTATACTTGATGGATAGGGGTATTCATCAATGTCTAAGCCTAATTACCTGTGTACATCGAATGATTCCCCTTTGTGTCTCTGACAATGCACGCCGTCGGATATCCACATGCAGTGTCTAAACAGAATTGTCCGCATACACTAAGGAACCTCCTATTGGTACCTAATAATGGTGTTGTAATTTAATTAGTTGTATTACTAATGCATCTCAAATATTAACTAAGGGTTAACTAGCCTACCTCCTATAACAAATAAACAACCAAAAATTTAAGGTAATTAAATATCTACTTGTAACCTCCACCAGTAGGATGTATGGCCCATCCAGGCATAACCCGTCATTTCTAATGTTTGCACAGGACCGATGTGTTCTCGAACTATGTGTATAGCCCTACACCTCAAATATCGAGGACAGCATTGCCGACATAATGCCAAGCTTCCTACCACCATCCCATTTAGAATTTCCAAATGCAAATCAAGGAAATTCCCATCTCTTTACTTAGTACTTATGGCTTGGAATTGAAGCAGGCCCAATTTGCCACTTGAAACTTTAATTCTAGGCGAAACCCCTTTTGTATATTCCCCAAACCAATATGCGAAAATATATTCCCATGGATCCTATAATTTGAGATGTCCCATAAAAATAGGACGTATACAAAATTGTTGGTTGTTCCTTAAAGATGGTAGGTGTAACACCTCGTAATTTTTATAATACTTAATTTAAGAAATTAAGTACAATATCATCAATAAAATAGAGTTTCCAAAAACATTATAATTTGGCTACGAAACATGCACCATTAGGTTTGTGGCGATTTCCCAATCAATTTTCACAAATAAAGTTATTCGATTGGAGTTCGAATGGAAAAGTTATTAATGTTTGAATAATCTGAGTCGTAAATAAATATATATATGTAATTAGAGAAACCAAATCTAATTAAAAGAAATTAATTAACATTAACTTTGCTTAGGTTTTAAGAAAAGTTAAAGTGGAAATAAATTATCTCGATCGGGTGAAAAGGGAATGAAATTAACAAAAGTTAACACGGTAAGTATATTACCGTAAATAAACACGACCGGTAGACCCCTAAACTAGGACATTCGACCACTAAAGGTCGACCGATGGGGGCAGTGGTGGACCAGTTGAAATGTCAATTCGAGAATTTTGATATGGTCAAATGACCCATATTCAAAAATTTTAAAAAAAATCTGACGACTAGCATTGATTCTAAACCTTATAAATACTGGCCTAACCCCTCACTTTTCTTCTCATATTTTCCAAATAAATGGCAAAGTTCTTCCATTTTTTCTTCTCTACAAAATTCATAAACCTAAATAAATTTATAATTTATATGCGTATATATAAGTGGATAATAGAAGAGGATAATTGAGAAGAAGAATAGGGTCGAATCAAATCGTCAAAGCCAAGGTAAATTATAAATCTGAATCTATAATCTAAATTAAATCCAAATCTCTTTTCAAATCTAGATTTTTGATAGAATTATGAATGCTTATGGTATATGTATTCAAATAGGGAGAATAAGGGGAGCCAAATTGGAATAACAGGGATTAGATCTGGGGATTGGGAAAGCTTAAAAGGTAAGTGGAAAATTATATATTATATAATGTCAGATTTTATTCATTGTAAATCTATTACTATACGCCTAAAATGTAAATTGGAGTTGTAGGATGGAGTTGTACAAGTGTATTCATTATCAAGCCCTGCATACATATTCTATGACTAATATCTTGAAATATATATTGCATGTATGTGAATCTGGAAAGTAAGTGGTAGTCCCTGGATTTGATAAATTATATTGTAATTCCAGAATTGTCGATTAATCGATTGATGCAAGTAAATTTAAATTAGATGTTATCAAAATAAATTGTTGGAATTTAAATAATATTTTAATTCATTGGAGTATAGGGTGTTGCAATGTGAATTTCTATAGATGATCAAGTTTAGATTTACAAATAAAAGTGGATCATTTGTAATAATAAGAAATGCACCTAATATAAAGAGATGTATAGAATAGGAATATTTACCGAATTTTATACAGTCTATTTTAATAATTATGAAAAAGATATTTCCTTGTAATTCAAAACGTAACACAAATTCTCCTTTTGGATAAGACATAGAAATTTTCACTGTTAACCTTTCCTTTGGGAGAGATGTAATTCCAATGCATTAAAATGCAGAAATCCCTAAGTATTAATTAAAAGATTTTAAAAGTGATTATAATTAAGATCTCATAAAGGAATTAATATATATGCAATACAAGCAAGACAAAAATCAAATAATGATGATGAAAAGGGTTGGCAACTAGTAATTTAAAAATAAAAAGAGTATGGAAAATACATTAAACAAGGAGAGTAGTGAATATTAAAAGGTAGTAAAAGGAAAAGTTTAATTAAAAGAAATGCAGGTAAATGGAAAAACAATTAGATTTTTTACAAGGAAGCAGTAAATGACCTTAAATTGAATAAGAAGTAGACGCATTAAAATGTAAGAAATGTTATTAATAGTTGGACATAGGAGGCGTAATAATCAATCAAGTATAAATACACACACCCATGTACGTATACATATACATATACATATATATACGTGGCCTCAAGTATGCGTTTATAATGGGTTTGAATTATTAAAGTTGGTAAATAACTTAGATGGATAAGAATGACATAGTCGTTAGAATGGGTTTAAATGCGAGGTTAGTAGTGTTACACAATAGAAATCTGCCTACTATAAGGGGCTACAAGTAGTTGTGTATACATTATATTGATGCAAGACATATCCACCTGTAGGACCTATGGAATTATATACACTTGTGTATAGGTGAAAGGAACACCTTAGTATGGTATGTTTCAGTCTTTTAGAGCAGTATTTCTTTTATTGCATTAGGTAGGGATGGTGAGCAAAGATCGATGTTATGTCAATGTGTTGGTACCTTATTAGGGAGTAGGATTTAAACATAGGCTGTGAAATTCATAGGTCCAGAGCGGCCGACGGGAAAGACGAGGGTTACACTTAGATGGGATATACCTCCTACTAATGTAGGTCACGTTTCGGTCTTCATCGCCATAGTTGTTTGTTAGGGCAAGGCTAGATAACCTTAGGAGAGGTCTTTCAAAACGAGTAGGGTATTCCATGAACTGAATCCGCAATTAGTCCATGGAGCTATGTTCACAATAGTCTGAGGAGCTGAGTCCTCTATAGTCCATGGAGATAAGTCCACTATAGTTTGAGGAACCAAGTCCACAATAAGAAGCATACAAGTAGTAAATCCTTAAGGCAAGATTGAATATGGCTAAACTATTGTAATGCCATTATTATGCACAGTGAAAGTTCCTTGGTATGCATGAAAACAAGGCTGTGATACTATGTTGATGTTGGATCTTGTTGGGGTGTTGGGTAATGGATACTAGAAGGGATGTTATCATTGTCCAAAGAAGGACTGTGGTAATTACACACACACATACGTATATAGTTATGGCCTACTTCAAGAAGATGGGGCGTATCATATGCATACATGGAGTCAAGAGGACAATGTAACATATAAAGACATAACATGTAATGGAAGGCAATCGACATAACTAGTGTTATGTACAAAGTGTATAATTTTCTACTCACTAGAATTTTGTTCTGACATGCTCCTCATTGCAACCCAAAGGATAATTTTAGATGGATAGGTACTTGTGCAAGGCGGGAACAGTGAAAGGATAAATTTCCTTATGTATGCTCAACACTGACAAGTACACTAGTTATTGGAGGTGTCAATCATGGTTAGTACTATATGCCTTATTATACTTTACTATTTCGTAGTGAGTTATATGGATGGTGCTTTGACATGCATTTATTTATTTATTTGTAAGATACCAAACCAATGATCCGTATTTATTGGACTTGGGTTTTCGATTTAGTGAAATTTTAGGCCTATTTGCATGCGTATTGTCACGTTGGTATCATAGCTTAGGTTAGTTAATCTTAAAAATTAGGAAACGTCGAGTGAGCATATTTTTACCTATAATTACACATAAAATTTATGCTAGTTCCTTCAATTTGGATTATATAATTAGTTGCAACCATATTCTTAAAAGATGAATGATGCAACTATGAGTTGGAACAATGGACGAAGTAGGAAATGTACATCTGCCCCGATTGCCTCATAGAGAATAGGTCATATGGAAAGTTGTTGATTTACGAAGAGCATGAGTGCAACATATGGAAGGTCCCTACAGTTGGATAGTACGTAACTCACTAGTTGGCCTTGATAGCCCGATGGTTTTAAATCGTTGAAGATTGCAAATTGATGATTTACAGTAGTTCTAGATAAATGGGAAAGTAAGAGCCTATATATTGTAGGTATCCAAAAGTAAGAATTGAATGAGTTCCCGAAGGAACGTGTATGGTAATCGCTCTAAAATGATAGTCGAATTTTTAGTATGTTCTAAAGCAAGATAAGTTAATAAGTAAGAAAAAGAGAAGGAAAGTCCAAAATCAGAGGCAAATAAAAATCCACTTTGAGTCTGACCCGTATGAAAATTTTTAGTGTAAAGGTTAAAATGATTTCAATATAGAAGTTTTATAATATATGTAAGTAATATATTTGAAACAATGTTCAAAGAAAATTATTTAAAGCTAGAAAACTTACTTTAAAAAGTAAGCAAATATTAAATTTTTGGAAAAATAAAATATCTTTATTTTGTTTAAATAAAAAGTTTTAGTATGAATTAAAATTAGTTAAATTATACATTTTAGTAAATGGAGTTTTAATCAAAAGTTATTTCTTTTGAAAAAAAAGTATAGAGCTTATATATAGCTCGTTAATTTTTCTAGAACAAAAAATTATAAGTTGAAAAATTCTTTTTAGGGTAGGACAATGTTAAAACCACCATTCTTAGTCGATGACAACAACAATACAAAGACATATATACAATATAAACATCATCAACATAAAGGTACAAGCAATAAGATCATAGCTAGAAGACAAGCATGGAAAAAATATTACTAGTAAGGTCGTATTTACTCTTAGTTAAAATATGTAAAATATCCATGAGTGATTCACAAAACATAAATTCACATTTTCAAATTAAAACAGAACTTATCTTAAGAAAACTAAATTCACGGACACCTGTGATAAAACACAGACATCTGTAAGATTACATGGGAAAATAAATCCCTATAATGAAATACGCTTGTGATTTTCCACAGACATCTACGACGTTATTTCTAAAACATAACGGCTATTTTTATGAAAGGTTGCTTCCTTCTGAATTTTCAATACACTGAATTTACTCAAACATTGCAACTCTTTGAAAGGTAATGGTTGCTTCTCTTTAAGAAACAACTCTTGAATCTTATAAATAGCACTAAATGATTGAGGTTAACACTTATCTTGATTTTTATACTCTTATTCTATATTCTTACTTCTGCGCTTTCGCTGATTTAATTTTTTCAATCATTCAAATAACAGAATTTATATTATGGTTATATTACTTCCTAAAAATCAAAGTGCACATAAACAATATCACTTAAAGGAGAGTATAGGTAAAATTGTATTGTATACTCAATATCCATGTTATTCAAAACACACAATTGTCAAAAAATTACTTTTGTATTTAGCTTGTTCCTCCAGGTGAAATGAGGGTTATCTGGTCAGTAAATACCAAAGGGGAGCTTTGGGACTTGACGTAGGATGGGGGGTCCGAACCAATATAAAAACTCTAGTATGCATGCTTTTTATACTATAATATTTATTTTCTACTGTAGCATTAGCTCATATACTTGCATATTATACCCACGTTAGATAATATACGATCCACTAGACTTTCATTTGGTATCAGAGCAATGATTTTACATTTTTAACATAACACGTAACAAAATTTTGGTTAGTATGGCAAGTACCTTTCAAGATGGATAATCAATTGCACATCCTCCACTATTCACTAGATCAAACTATGCTTACCGATCAATACATATGAGAATTTTTATGGAAGCTAGTGGTCTAGAAATTTGACAAACAACACAAACTAGATATTAAGCGCTCACTACCGGTATAAATACTTGGACTGACGCACAAAAGAATTTGGCAACCAATAATGCAAAAAATATGAATGTTCTATTTTTCTCACTTGATAAAAATGAATTTTCACAGGTCATCCTTTGTACTAGTGCTTATGATATATGGCGTACATTACAAATAACCCATAAAGGCACAAACAAAGTTAAGCAAAACAAAATTTTCTGATCTACAAAATCAATTTTCATTTTTTAAAATGAAAACAAGTGGGTGAGTTATTAACATGTATGCTAGATTTCAAATTATATAACGCGGTCTTATGGCGCTAGTAGTTAAATTCATTGGTTTTGATTTAGTCAGAACAATTTGAACTCTTTGACAAAAGAATGGGAAAAAAGTTTTAGCCATCGAATAAGCTAACAATCTTTCCCAACTCAAATTCAAAGAGTTAATATGAAATCAGATGTCGTATGAAGCTAATTTACAAGCAAGAAAGAATAACGTCAAGAAAAGAAACGCATTGCATTTTAGGCAAATAATGACAACTTCGACTTGGAAGAAAATGTGATTATTTTCATCACGCATTGCATTTTAGGCAAATAATGACAACTTCGACTTGGAAGAAAATGTGATTATTTTCATCACCAAAAATTACAACAATTTCAAGAAATTCAAAAGGATGATGAAATTTCAAAACAACTGCAACACAAATTTCTCAGATCAAACTTCAATGAAATGATTCGGGTGTGAGAAATTTGCCCATATGAAGAACGATTGTCCACTACTCAACAATGACAAAACGAAAAACAAGTTCAAAAATTTCAAGAAAAAGAGAACGGTGTTTCACATAACTTGGGGTGACTCCAACTCTTCCTCTTTATCCGATAACAATAGTGATCCAGACAAGCAAAAGTTTGCTTCATAGCTAGCACAGATGAGGTACGTCCTGAATTAACATATGACGAAATTCATGAAATTGGTATAGAATTAGATGACAAATATAGAGAATAAAAAAATATAAAAATGCAGGAAAATTAAATAGAGTTGAAATGGAAATTGGATTGTTAAAAGATGAGAAAACTATTTTAGAAGAAGAACTAGAATTAGCACAAAAAAAGAGAAAAATTATTATCTCAAAATGCTACTCTAACATGACACAGAGAATTGCATAATAGTGAATAATAGGCTTGAAAAAGAAAAGTGTGAATTGGAACAAAATTTAGAATTAGCTAATATATTAATTTCTGATCATAGAAATAAATTAGATAAAAATTACTATTAATGTTTCATAATTTAATAAAGGAAAGCAAAGTCTGGAAAATTCGATAAAACCTTTAAAATCGTCAAGAAATAGGAAGGGGTTAGGATTTAACCAAAAAAATCACAAAGTATCAAGAAATAATTTGGTTTTTAATAATAATCGAGAATCTAAGAAGTATAGTACATTATATACTAATTTTAAATGTGAAAATAAGGGATAAAAAATGATTAAAATATGGATTCCTAAAACAAATAACAAATTAATTAGACAAAAACACATAGATGTATATTTAAAAATATAGTTTATAATGAAAATTGCATCTTATAGGTCTCAGACCATCATGGGTATGGCTACTTTCTCCTGCTAACATATAGGACCCTAATGGAGGAAGTGGGTACCAATTAGGACTTCTATTATTTTGCAGGTACCCAAAAAAATTAAAATAAGGACAAATAGATACGCGATAGCAATTGCTCCAAACATATGACGGGAAATGCACACATTCTATCAAATATAACTTACATGGACGGTAGCACGGTGACTTTTGGAGATAATTCCAAAGGATATGTTATTGGGATTGAAAACGTCATCAATGTTGGTATATATACTTCTCCAATTATTTCAAATGTCTTATTTGTTAAAAAAATAAAACATAATTTACTAAGCATATGTCAATTATGTGATAAGGGATTTGGAATCGATTTTGAAAAAGATAATGCAATATCTTTGATCAAAATATAAAACTTTAGTTTTTGAAGAAGTAAGAAATTGAAATATTTATGTTCTAAGTATGAATATTAATCATCATAATGATATATGCTTAGCTGCAAATCATGATGATCCATGGATATGACATAAAATATTTGTCATGTAAATTTCAAATATATAAACAAATTAGCTAAAAATAATTTGGTAAGAGGATTACCCAAAATAAATTTCAACGTTAAAAATCTATGTAATGCATGTCAACTTGGAAAATTATCTCTACTAAACAACCTCCAGAATTACTTCATTTGAACTAATTTTGTCCAACTCAAGTATGTTCGATAAATCACAATAAATTAGTTTTTGTATTTGTAGAAATTTTTTCAAGATATGCGTGGACAATATAGTTGAAACATAAAAGTGATACATTAGAAATGTTTAAAATTTTTGCTAAATGAATTAAGACTCTAATGGATTTAAAATCAAAATATAAGAAGTGATCACTGTGGATAATTTGAAAATGAACCATTTACATAAAAAGGGAATTAGCCATAATTTTTCATTTCAACGAACATCACAACAAGACGGAGTAGTTGAAAGAAAAATCGCACCGTGCAAGAATATGCTCGAAGGCTTCTAAATGGTAGTGGCTAACCAAATAATTTTTGGACCAAAGTAGTTGCTACTGCATGTTATGTATTAAATCGTGTAACTCTTAGACCGATGACTAAAAATACATATTATGAAATGCTTTTCAAAATGAAACCGAAAGTATCATACTTTCAAATATTTGGATCAAAATGCTTTATTTTAAATACAAAAGACAATCTTTGTAAATTCGATCCAAAAGTCGATGAAGGAATTTTTGTTGGTTATTCTGATCGAAGTAAAGCAACGGGATTTTTAATAAATGCACAAATGTTATAGAGGAAAGCCTTCATGTCTCGTTTGATGTAGAATTTAAAAATATAATGAATAAAGACGATGAAGAATTTTTGGCACTAATCAAAATAAAGTTATTGATATTACAGTTGGAAATAATAATGTTTTGAAATCATCACCTCGTATTTTAAAAGATCGTCCTATTGAAAAGATAGTTGGAAATTTAGATAACAAAGTTTCAACTAGAAGTTAAATACATTAAATGAGTAATGTAGCATTTGCACCTAACTTTGAACCAAAAATTACAAGGAAGCATTAAATGATGATTTCTGAATTTTAGCAATGCAAGAATAACTTAGTCAATTTGAATGAAATAATGTTTGGGAACTTGTACCAAGGCTAAACGATCAATCGGTAATAGGAACAAAATGGATATTTAAAAACAAAGCTGACTAAAATGGAAATTTTCTATGTAATAAAGCAAGATTAGTAGCACAGAGATGTAATAAAGAAGAAGGAATTGATTAGGAAGGAACTTTTGCACCTGTGGCACATCTTGAAGCCATAAGAATATTACTTGCTTTTATGTGACATCATAATTTTAAGCTATTTCAAATGGATGTTGAAAGTGCTTTCTTGAACGGTTTTATAAAAGAAAATGTTTGCATTGAATAACCACCACTATTTGTTCATTGAAAAATATTCAGGTCATGTTTTTAAACTTAAAAAGACATTACATGGTTTAAATCATGCGCCTCACACTTGGTAAGATCGATTAAAATCACATTTAATAAATTCCAGTTTTCATATTGAGAGTATTCTGAGAACTATTGGGGCTACTCTTATTCTTCTCAGTAAGACATTTTTTTCTTTGTCTATTTTAAAACTCTTATTGCCTTCTTCTTGATTTTGCGTTTCTTTTTTTTCAAAACACTAGTTCCTATATTTGTTTGTTCTGCACGAAACACGTTTGTGATCTTGAGTATGTTTTGTCAATGTTATCATGTTTGTGGTTTTATTTTTTGAGAATGTTTGTGTAACTGTGATGTGATTTTTGTGTTTTTTCGGTATATCTATAATTTTCTTTTTGATAGTGTCAATGGGGAGAAAAGATATGTATGTATACAGGGGGAGATTGCATACTTAGGGGGAGTAAAAACATAATTGTACATTGTTAGTGATTATATAGTTGTCATCATAAAAAAAGAGGAGAATGTTAGAACCCCCCCTTTCTTAGTTTCGATGACAATAACTATACAAACACACATATACAATATAAACCTCATCAATATGCAGATGTACGCAACAAGATCATGACTAGAAGACAAGCAAGGAGAGACTATTAGTCGTAAGGTCGTATTTAGTCTAGATAAAATATGAAAAATTTCCTTGAGTGATTCACAAAACACAAATTCACATTTTCAAATTAAAACATAACTTATCTTAAGAAAATCGAATTCGTAGACCTCTGTGAAAATCCATACCCATCTATGAAAAACCATAGACGTCTATGAGATTACACTGGAAAAATAATCCTTGTAATGACAAACATCTGTGATTTTCCACATACGTTAGCGATGTTATTTCTTAAACATAACGGCTATTTTTATGAAAGGTTGCTTCCTTCTGAATTTTTCAATATATTGAATTTACTTAAACATTGCAACTCTTTGAAAGGTAATTGTTGCTTCTCTTCGAGAAACAACTCTTGAATCACCGAAATGGCACTAACTGATTGAGGCTAACACTTACCTTGATTTCAACACTCTTATTCTATATTCTTACATCTGTGCTTTCACCAAATCAATTTTCTCAATCATTCAAATAACCAAAATTTATATTTTGGTTATACTGCTTCCTAAAAATCAAAGTGCATATAAACAGTATCACTCAAAGGAGATTATAGGATGAATTGTATTGTATAGTCAATATCCGCATTATTTAGAACACACAATTTCAACAAAATACTTTTGTGTTAAGCCTGTTTCTTTTAGGTGAAGTGAGGATTTTTTGGCTAGTAAATATCGAAGGGGAGCTTTTGGACTGGACGTAGGATGGAGGTCCGAACCGGTATAAAAACTCAAGTTTGCACATTTTTATACTTTACTTTTCATTGTGTACTATAACATTAGCTTATACACTTGCATATTATACACAAGTTAGATAATATACGATAATGGTATTAGTTTTAAATGGGATAAATAGTACGGGAAAGGAGACTAGATCTCAAAAATAAAAGATAGTTAATTGAAAGGAAATGGTGGATAAGAAGGGAAATTTAAATAATGGCAGTTTAGGTAAAAGACAATAAAATAGTAGTAACATTATGAAATAATATAAATAGAAACACCATTAGAAATTTATACAAATTAATTTTGAACAAGAAATGACATTAAGAGGTTATGTATATTAAAAATAGACCACCCACATGATACTAGAGACTTGGCCAAAGATTCAAAGTGAAGATAGAATGTGTAATAGGAGAATTGGATCTAAGTGTTCTTATCTACTCTAGTTTTACCGTTTAAAATTTTTAAATTTTTTTGGAAACATTGTAAAGTGTATTTCTAAAGAAATGGTTTAGTATAAGAATTAAGTTTTAGAAAGATTAACTTACTAAATTATTTGAGTTAAAAATCCCAAAAGTAAAAATTCTTGTTGTTGACAAAGGGCTTCAAAAGAAAAGGTTGTTTTGAAGAAAAAGGATAGAAACTTTTTTAAATTAAATTTCCATCATTTTCTTTTGGACTTGATGAATAAGCTAAATTCAAAAATCTTAAATAATAGTTTTAAAAGTTAAGACACCAAGTTATTTTTTAATTTAATAAAATGTTTCTAAATTGTATTCTGGGATTAAGTGCTTAAAAATTTTGAACTTTTAATTTTTGAAAAAAAAAAGTGGAGAAATCCAAACCAAAATTTTAATATGGAGTTGATAAGGATGATTGCCTATGTAAGACGAGGTAAAGGACAAAGCTATGAAGAATAGCGGTGGTTACTCACGTAGTAGCAATAAGGAATTCCCGTAGAGTGTAAGGAATATGGTTAGAACCCAAGTATGGTTTAATAGATATGTGTGCAAGCCATAAGAAGAACCCACAATGAAGTAGTGAAATGTATTACAGTTTACTTCTGTGAGTTCTAAGGTAAGCTCACAAGAAAGGTTAGGGATAAAGAAGGTAAATATAAAAAAATTAAGAATCCTATCAAGAGATTTAGATTTAGAGAAGATAGTAGCAATGGGTAATAAGATGGAAAAACACACAAAGGATGTTGGTAGACTCAAGGTTAAGGAAGGCAAGATAGATAGTGGAGAAGTTATTCTGCTAAACCAATTTCCTATGAATTATTCTAAATGTACATAGTTTGTATTCCTCTGCACAATAGAGTATTAGCCTATAATTAGTGGTAGTAATTAAAAGTAACGAGTGGACCTTATTTACTATAAATTAGGAAGGTGGATCAAGATATGTGGGTAATAGTATAATGGCTTGTTAGAAAGGTCCATTTAATTTTAGCAGGATAAGGACATAAACCTGTTAATGTCAGTTGATATTGAATGACACCTTCCAATACTTGTTTCTTTAAGATTTGGATTGTAAGTATTTGCAACCAAATTGGTCTCAAACACCCGAAAGTAGGTTTAAAAAGTGAAATGAATGAAGAAATTAAATGAAAACCGAGGAATAACACTAGATATTGAGGAAATTATAGGAGAAAGCAAAAATAACCAGATTTATAGTGGTTCGACTGATTGCCTTCATCCACTTTGAATACTTTCTTATTGATTCACCACTTAATTGATTACATTTACAATTAACAAGAAATGGCTTGAGAACAAGTTAGAACAAAGGGAAGCTGATTACGAAATGGCAGAGTTTTCCTTTTCAGCCAAAAAGAGAAGTCCCTCAAAATTGCCTCTGCCTCTGTATTTATAGACAAAGGGAGCCTCCAACCTACCAACATCTCGAGACCTAGACCCCCTCTACCATTCGGGCCCATCACAGAGAGAGCTGAGCCCAACTCTTCTATGGATAGGAGACGGCACCAACCCCTCCATATGTCGAGTTCGGGGCAAGCGATCTCTATGATGGACCTCTTGTGGCATAACATGATGGTACTTCAAGCATTACGACGTTTGGACATGTGAAGCTATGGTTCTGATAGTGCTTTGGTTCGAGTTATGAACTAATTAGGGAAAAACCGACCCCTTCTCCTCGAAAAATGTTAGCCCGACCCATAATCTATAAGGACACTATGCCGACCCTTCCATGTTCCATCCATATTGTACTGAGCTCAACTCACTATACCGATCCATATCATCGTGCCAATCCATATAATCATGCCAATCAATATCATCTTGTCGATCCAACTTGGTATGATGACCCTAATGTTTCCATATCCTATGTCGATCCTTCCATTTTCACATGTTATGCCGATCTGACCATTCCATACTGACCCCATAATTATGAATACATATCCCGACCCGAGCCATTCCATGCTAACCCCATACTCGTGAATACCTCATGCTGACCCAAACCATTCCATGTCGACCCTATAATCAAGAATACCTCATGCCGATCCGAACCATTCCATGTCGACTCCTTTGGGTCTCACTCGATTTGTCTAACATCCACTCTAGTCCATCTTTCAACCAAACCACATTCCAAGACTTCGACATGCAGTATTATCTATTTATCGACCTTATTTACCCTGGGACATTATACTCTGGTCAGGCGGATGTTATTTCGTGATCGCCCTTCCTATCAACAGTCGTTGACTTCATAATCAACTTTACATAGCCGGACCAATGTAATGGGTAACACTTGTCCCACAAAGTACGTCTTCTAAATAACATGACGTGCTTTGAATTGGAGAAATCCGGGTTCCTAAAAACATGCCTATCCAAGTCACGGGAGGTCATTGTTCTTCTATTAACTTTCAATGAAACAGATTTGACGTCTCGTTTTATTGAATTCATAGATTTGGTCATACGGAGTTTCTAGGCTTCTTCCTGATTTAATCTTTCAAAAGCTTGATTTGACTATTTCTTTCCTTGTACATTCATACACGTATTTCTGTTATACCTTAACCTTAACTATATCATTGCCATTTTGGTTTTCCAAACATTTTCTATTGCCTTTTGTAATTCATTCTATCTCATACATATCTCCCCTCATCTTTCATTACTTATTATATAATATTATCACTTTATTTTTATTTTTTATTTTTTTAGGGGGGATTTGCATCTGGTATGCAGAGCCCTTGGTGGATCTGTATGGATAAGGGTCATCATACCTTAAGGTTGATCCCTTTTAACATCATGACTGAGCTGCCTGGTCAAGGCAGATTCGTATTCCACTCTTTGTTGCATATATAAAAAAACTCGCTCCCCTCCTTCTTTTTTTACTTCTACTTCTCCAAGTTTTACTTTTCCCTTTGCACTTTCAATCTTCCTTTCTACTGAACCGCCATCACCACACAACCCCTCTTTCTTACAAACATGGCTCCTTCGATTTCCAATCTTAGACTCGAAGATGAATTCGAGCTATTCCCTCACAGTTCGCCCTCTAACTTAACCTGATAAAAAAATACATGTACCAATTCTTCTTTTACTTGTGTTATCATATCATAATCTTCGAGCTTGGGCGAGTTTGAGTGTCATCTAGGTGTGTAGGTGGACGGTTTTCATTAAGATGCAAATGAAAGGAAGAGAAGATGGAGGAATAGGACAAAGAGAAGGAAGAAGATGGAGAAAAAAGGATTCAGATGAGATGGTGTAGAAGATGGTTAAACTCTGGATTTGGTAGGAGAGGTTCGATATGGGTTTGAGTGAAGTGATGAAAGTTTAGTGTGAAGTGGTTAGGCGAGGAAGATGTAAAGGAAGGGATTTGTGACAACCCGGAATTTTCGAGCAATATCAATTTAATAATCTGTGTTCAATATTAAATTGATTTGATATATCTTTTCTAATTAGACCTGATGTTGTTGTTCTTTCTTCTCTATCTTTTCTATTTTGTCACCCCTTTCTTTCTTTATTAACGATACATCTTTCTGGGTGTAGGAAATCGGGTCGTTACAGTGGTATCAGAGCGCTAAGTTGAGTGAATACCTAGGCTCTTCAGTGATTTCTTTCCTGAGAGAGCGTATTTGTAATTTTGATATATATATATATATTCATTTCTATCTATTTGTTGGTCTGTTCGGGTTTTCCAATATAAGTATAAGGGTAGATAGGGTAGTGGTGACTACCAGTGGTCGGAAGTGTATCTGACGAGACCGTAGACCTAATATCGTCTCGAGTAAATTTGTGATGTAAGGATTTCACCAAATCTCTGGAGGAAACCTGTTAAGATTTGGATTCCATTTTTGTAGTACAAGTTTGGATGAGAAGAATTTGGATTTTGTCTGTTGAGCAGAAGCTAGAAATATTACCTTGGTAACTCAAGAAGTAGTAGTTGTGTGTTGAGGTGCAGTAGCGATGGATTGTTTCCGAAGAAGTTCTCAAGGATCTTTAGATAAGGAAGTGTGTCTGCATTAGTTTTGAGGCTGAGTTCAGCTGAATGTTGTGTTTGGCTTTGAGGCCCGAGTTTTTTGAGGAATTTTGGATTAAGAAATTTTTGGCATCAGTAGTAGTGTTGCAGCTCAGATTGTTCTGCCGGCACGCGAGGAGGTCATCTGTCAGCAGTTCTTTAAAGGTGAAGTTCAGAGGCAGTTTTGTGGATCCATTTCTTCAATGGATCGGCTAGATAAGCTTAAGCTGTTCAGATTGATAAGGAGAGAACAGTTTTATTTGGATATTAGCCTGGGTTGATCGCAAAAGTGACTTGCGATAGTTAAGTATTCTCTGGGATGGCAGAATTTTTTTTGGATATCTTTGAAGAGGTTAGTGGTTTGCCTTAGCATCTGAGGATTGAGTTTTCATATCAACTAGATTCCAGAAGTGGTACCGATGGTTCAGCCTAGTAATAGAATGGTTTCTGGAGAGAGGATTTGGTAAAGCAGCTCAGGTTTTGGAGGAACTTTTGAGTATTAGTGTGGATCTGTGAACCATATTTTTATAATGTGTTGTCTAGTTTATACTTATGTGTATCATCAGCATTTTCATTTACCCTAGATCAGAGTTGTGCAGCGGAAGCAGTTGGAAGTGCATCTGTTTTTCTTTTCTGGAAAAGAGAAGTTGTTTTCTACTGATGATAGTAAAGGTTGTGTACTTGGTTTTGATTGATTTTGAGAAGATCATTCTACTGGATTGTTTTTGGATTCAGATTGTTTTAGGAGTTATCAGCAAAGGTTAAGCTGATCAGTAAGGATGAAAGCGGCTCTGGATCATCAGAGGAATTTGGTGAATAAGAGACGGAGGAATTTGGATTTTAGAGTCGTAGATTTGATTTGGATGAATTTTCTCTGATTCAAAGGAGCTCTGTAGATTAGTAGTATAGACTGCTTGGATTCTATAGATCGAGTATTCCGGTATTACTAGGAAAACTCTAAGGAGCTCTATCCCGAATTTTTTCCGGATGGTTAGCTTTGTTGATTTAGTAGATTGGTTGTGATGATTGTTAGCATATGATTGATATATGAGTGTGATTTAAAATTAAAACCTTAAATAGATTACTAAATTACCTTTGCTTTTAAATTTCGGGGACAAAATTCTTTTAAGGAGGGAGGAATGTGACAACCCGGAATTTTCGAGCAATATCAATTTAATAATCTGTGTTCAATATTAAATTGATTTGATATATCTTTGTTAATTAGATCTGATGTTGTTGTTCTTTCTTCTCTATCTTTTCTATTTTCTCACCCTTTTCTTTCTTTATTAACGATACGTCTTCCTGGGTGTAGGAAGTCGGGTCGTTACAGAATAGTATGACATAATTGTGGAAAAGGTGTCGGTATTTTGTTGTACCGATGAGGGATTGGTGTGTGTTTATTAGGAAAGGGGTAGGTGTGTGTTTATTAGGCAAGGAATCAGTGTGTGTTGGCTAAGATAGGTGTCGGTATATAGGTTAAGCAAGGGATCAGTATTTTAGCGTAGCTGTAGGGATCGATGTAAAATTGTTGGGTCAGCACACATCATAGGGATCGGTGTTGGCACCAAAGACTAATCTAGTCAAAGTCCTTTGAATACTTAACTCTATACCGCCTTGCCTAAATACAAGATGACTATGGATAATGCGATTTGCACACTGGAGCTGTTGGATTAATCATAAAACGACAAATTTCTCAACTTCTCAATATGAACTAAATAAGGATCTCCCTAATGAACTTGGATAATAAACTTCATAACCCAATACGTCGATAACTTATCCTAAAGCTCCTACCGTCGATCACCTTTCACATCATTTGAGATGGTCAACGATGGCGGTCTCTCTACACATCTAAGCTTTGACATTTTACTTTTGCTTTCTTGATTTCAAACTTCTTACACTCATTTCATATTGTTTTAAACTAGCTCACACATAGCATGGGGGATAGGTTATGATTTCTAATATTGTTTGTCTACTAAGTATAGCTTACACAGATCTCAAGTTATACGAAATGTTAACCACATTGTCTTCCTAATTGTTTATGAGATCAAATTCTGCTCATTGTCTAACAAGCCTGCACCAATTTGGCAAAGAGAAAGAGTAGAGTGATCTAATTCACAAGAAAATCTTTTTTCCGATACCCCAGTCTTCCTGCAGAAGTTATTGATCCAACTCCTAATGTCGCGGACCGTGCCATTATTCTAGACATCCAGTTGACTCGCATGCATCTAGAATCAGTGAGGCCACTCTCTACCGACTATGTTCTATCCATGGGATTCCTTTTGAAAACATTCTCGTCCCATCGAGGCAAGACAAACCTCACTTTCCCCTAGACGGATATACCGCATGCAACAAATTCATGTGCTGGGCTAGATGCGTGCCACCGTTCAACTCTTTCATTAGGAAGTTTTGAAATTTATGGGAATCGCTCCTACCCAACTACACCCTAACATCTATGCCTTTGTTCACGGCACCTTTCTCCTCTTTATGTTCTTATTTCGCCCGCCAATTCCTGAGGACGTACGATACTTTTACAACTTCAAAAGACGGACCAATAGTCCTTCGTACGACTTCCCCGAACCTATGTCCAAATGTCAAGTTTTAATGGGTGTGTGGAATAAGCTGTCCTTATTCAAACATGAATGGTTCTATGTATGGTGTCATCCCAGCTTTGCAAGAAGATGGTTGTGATGTCATAAGTACTTCATCGTCCTTTTTCTTTAACCCAAAGATTCAAATTACAGTTTCTTTCTTAGCCGTACTAACTCCTTTAATTTTTTCAGGGGTTTTGTTTCGTCCCAAAGGCGTCAGATATTCCAGGCCTATCGTGGCCATTCGCAATACTCCGATGGAGGACCGGCCCATCAAATACCTCATCACCGATGAGTTTTTCTCTTTATTTGGGCTGCTAAAGTACGGCCGTGGGACTGGCCTCCCTAGAAGCAGAGCAATTTCGAAGGTTTTCACCGAGAGAAGAGAAGAAACAAATGATCCCGTAGTGCCCCTGTTGGGGGAGTCCGAGAAGGCACCGAAGAGGGAGAAATGAAGGAAATAGAAGATGTAGGGCTAAGAAACGAAGACGCATGCCTCGGAAAAACATCGACGGTTGAAGCTCCACACATGAACCAATCACAACCTCCCTCGAGAAGGGGAAAAAGTTTAGCGTGCAAGATTCAAAAGGCCGGGGCAATTCCTAAATTGTCATAACTCCAATCGAAAAAGTGTCGTCTTCTCAACAGATGGAGAGCGTGTTGAAGAGATTTTTTGATATTTCGATCCCAAGTGATCTATTAAACTACGACTTAACCAACCTTGACATCGAAGGGCTTAACTCACCCATGGGAAGCGCCAAAGGCATGCAACCTTCCAAAAAAGGGGAAAGAACTCCGATGAGTAAGGAAAGCATTACTGGTCCATCGAGGGGAATCACTAGGACACACACAAGCACTCGCACTTCACCATCCACTTGTGATTAACTCTTTACACGACAACTCCTAACACGGTTTTCAATGCTAGTTATCCAGTTATAGAAGCAACCCCACAGGCTTGTACATTCGCGTCTCTCTAAAATTGCAGTCATGGTAAAATCTTGGTTTATTCAATTTTCAAGGACTCCTAAGTATATCCCCATTTGGTTCTTTTACAGGTGCACTATCTCATTCACATGCATTCGATCGCCTCCATGGCTCCTCTATCTACAACAGCTCAGGTCGGGATTCCAAATCCGAAAGGTACCAAGATAAGGATAAAGAACGGGATAGAGACTATCATTCTAGAGAATTTTCTTCTTCATCTAGAAGGAAGTCTCAAGCATAGCTCTATGCCAAAGAGATCCATCTAACCTTCCTGCTCATAGTGGATAGAAGTCCATACATCAGGGTTCTCAATCTACCGCTCCTTGTAACCAACACTCTAAACCATAAAGCACCAGGAAATCTTTTGAGCACCGCAAGCATCCAATAGTCACGTCCGAACAAATTCCCCCAATGCCTACCTAAGATTCTACCACGATAGAGAAATTAGCTGAAATCAAGGCTACCTTCCCAAAAATTTGCTTTGATGGTTTCAAATTCCTTTCTTCCGTACACATCATTACTGGAAGTGCCAAAGAGAGCTCGTTAGCATGCATGAATGATGTGCACATCCAACATGAAGCATTCATTCACTTAGTTGAAAAAGTCCTTGAAGTTTATAACGGGCGCCAGCATAAGACTGATCGCCTTAAGCTAGAGGTCATCCACGATAAAGATATCATCAAACATCAAGAAGTTGAACTGCTCGAATTTAAGTCTCAACTTGAAGAGGCAAAGAAAAATGCAAAAGAGATGGTTGAGGCAGTTAATCACCTAGAGACTTCATATAAGAAGGAACTGAATGATGCACTTCAACGCCACAACACCATGGCTTTAGAGAAGGACTCCTTACAAAAGAAGAAAGATGTCTGAGCCCGTTGCATTAAGGAGTTAGAAAAATTACTGTCCAAAAAGAGGGATGAAAAGTTTAGGCATGGGAGGAGTCGTAGAAATACTGCAAGGAGATTGTCGAGACAAGGAATATAAAGACGACACTCGATGAACAACTCACTCAAATCAAAGTCTTGAAAGAAAATGCCTATAAAGAGGAAAGAAAAATGTGCTTATGGAAGCCAACTGCCGACTTGAGGCAGCGATAGAGTCCGATAGGGAAAAGATCAATAACTTGTTCAATCCTCTCATTGTCAAATACAATGCAAAAGTTCTCCTTCACCGCATCATAACTTTTCTTGGCAAGGGCTATCTAGAATCGCTCGTTGAAGCTTGGGAGATCATTACATAGATCAATAGAGAAGAGTTGGGAGTAGCGGAGCTTGATGAAGGGGCTCTTGTGCGGGAAGTGCTCCGAGGAAACGAGCTATTTGACATGGCTGCTGCAAAACTTCAATTCGGCAGAGCTTCTACACCGGCTAACGAAAAAGAAGATATCGCAGGGCCTTCCAAAACTGAACCCCAGGGTCCTCCTCCTACTCAACCGGTGGGAATGTCATTTCAGCCCATAGAGAAACATGTTGGTTATGATCCTGACAGGCGGACTAGGCCCGCATAGGCTGCCTCCCATCATTGAAGGGAGTACCCCGATCAACTATTGAGAGCCAACAGGATGCTGGTATCGTGTTGCACTCCTTCGAATTAAAAAAGATATTATTTTCAGTGTATAATGACTAGATACTAATGCTTGCACTTTTGATGAATTTTGGTAGGTCGTCCCTGTCCTGAATTAACTCCTAGGAGCAATATTTCCATGAAGCAGGAAGGACGAATGGCTAAGGCTCTGGCTGCTATAGATACTCCAGGGATCGATGCTCAAGTGATTGGGGCACTCGATGAGGACATGCCCGAAGACCCATCTTTTACTGAGGAGAATGATGTCTTTGTGGTTACAAGTGCTTCGAATCATACTGATAAATTCATTATAAAAGAACAAATTGAAGAGGAAGAAAAATCAAAAATCAAAGTCAAGGGTGAACTTGATGTGGTGGTGGTTGAAGATCCTCTTCGTAGGCCTTTGAAATTCATCCCACCCAGCAGAACTCCCATTGTGGTTCCTCCTCCTTCCTCAAGCACTTCCACTCAGGGCGGAAAAGGGTCTCGAAAGAGGCACTCGATTGATTCAACTCCCGTAAAAATGAAGAAGGAGACGAAATAGAAGAAGTAGCCAGCGTCCTGTGTTGTTGTACTTAGTCCAAATAAATTAGACATGCGTTGTTTTCCCTTTCCTTCTATATTTTTTTAGTAGCACGTGTATGGGTGTCGATCTCGAACAACGAATCATCTGTAGGGAACTTTTGAGATTGTAAATAATTTTTTTGTTTCTTGATTAATCGTCGAGTGAATTACCACTTCAATAGTAGAGTAATTTCTTCCCGTATCAAGTTCTTGTAGCAATTCTCACAAGTTTCGTTGATAATTCAACATCTCAATCTCTGAGCTTCTTTGTAGGATCCATCTTAAGTCATAAGCGATGCCAAGCCGAAACTGTAACCAATAGTTGTACTCCGCCACTAACAGTTCGAGCATCTTCCATCGATCTTAGATCGGAATTTGTGGGATAGCGAATGATTGAAAGCTCACTTGTCCATCCATTAGGCTTTTGAGTTAGCCAAATGTTTGGGGACTTAGAATTTTCAATCCACGGTTAGGGACCTAAGATTTTTCGTCAAATCGTTTATACTCTAGTCCACTTCAGGGACTTAGAGATTTTCATCAAATCATTTATACGCAAGTCCGCTTTAGGGACTTAGAGCATTTTAGTCCGCTTTAGGGACTTAGAGATAATCGTTAAGTTGTTTACACTCTAGTCTGCTTCACGAGCTTAGAGTACTCTAGTCCACTTCAAGGACTTAGAGATTTTTATCAAGTTGTTTATACTCTAGTCCGCTTCAGGGACTTAGAGTACTCTAATCTGCTTTAAGGACTTAGAGATTTTTTTCAAATCGTTTATACTCTAGTCCCCGCTTCGAGGACTTAGAGTACTCTAATCCGCACTCCGAGGACATAGAGATTTTTCTCAAGTCATTTATACCCTAGTTCGTGCTACGGGCACTTGAGTACTCTACTTCGCACTCCGTAGACTTAGAGATTTTTATCAAGTTGTTTATACTCTAGTCTGCGCTTCAGGGACTTATAGTATTCTAATCAACATTTCGAGGAATTATAGATTTTTCTCAAGTCGTTTATACTCTAGTCCACGCTCTGAGGACTTAGAGTACTCTAATCAACATTACGGGGACTTAGGATTTTTCTTAAGTCGTTTATACTCTAGTCCGTGCTCCGAGGACATAGAGTGCTCTAATCCACACTTTGGGGACTTAGAGATTTTTCTCAGTTCGTTTATACTCTAGTCCATGCTCCAGGGACCAAAGTACTCTAATTCGCACTCTGGAAACTTAAAGATTTTTCTCAAGCCGTTTACTCTATTCCGTGCTTCGAGGACTTAAAGTACACTAATTTGCACTCCGTGGACTTATAGATTTTTCTCAAGACGTCTATACTCTATCCCACACTCCGGTGACTTAAAGCATTGGTCGATTTTTAACATTACACATCTGTTCATACATCACATATGTCAATATCAATCTGTTTCAACACAGACTTAACATAACATGCAATAACAGTAATTTATGCAAAAGAAGCTTCAAACTTTTATTCGTCACAAAAATAAGGACAGAATAACTTACCTTATTACATATTAAAAAAGTCCAATACCAAAGCAAATATTGAAAACAAATACTACTGAAATATGAAAGAAATAGTCGGTGAAATAACGTCGTAAATGCTTGCTAGTCCACGCTCTTAGAAGCATTACACCATCAACAGTCGCTAACTTGAAAGTTCCTTTTCCAAGCCTCTTTTCATTGACGTATGGCCCTTCCAATGTCGGGTTCATGTGCGATGGGACTGGTAAAATTCATTTCAGGACAAGGTCGCCCACTTGGAAAATTCTCGGTTGGGCTTTAGTATTATAGTTGTAATGACCTGAAATTTTCGACCCCAAAATTCAACACCAATACATTCGCTGTAGAAGTGTCATGCAATCAAATGCTGGAAATCCCAGATTGTTAGGGTGAGAAGAAAAAGAGGTAGAAGAAGAAACAGAAAACAACAACATAGAAACTCACAATCGCAGCGGATCAAAATATAATATAAAATTACAGCATTTACACAAAGAAAGCTGTAAATGTCAATTTTCATACAATATATCCGAGTACAATCATTCACAATTGAACCGGACAGTTATAGTAACCTGTCCCAGACCACTACCAATACAATCTCAAATACACAGCGGAATATACTTCATGCGTCCCTGCCATCTAGCTCATCTCCTAAACTCCACAACGTCCTAACCTGAAAATTTGTAATACTCGGCCAGACCTGAGCATTAAATTAAAGTAGCACCCAAGTCAGGCTAGAAACCAGCGTGAGTAAACCCATATAATATGAAATACTAAAGTTATAAACTTTCTTGAAACCTAGGTAACTCGTTTCACTAAGAGTTTTATCTTGCTATAGCCAAACACTTATTTCATAAAACAATATCTATGTACCGTTACTTAGTTTAAAACGACCATGCTTTCCATTCCAGCCTATTTGATTCTATAATCAAATATAAAAGGAATTATAGATTACTAATTGAAACATCCTGCCTTTTTGTACATTTTAAATCGACAATAAACCACACATGTCAGACTTAAATCATACAAAAGGGCGAGTTGTTATTGGGGTGAATAAGAAAAAGGAAGAAGGAAATAAAACAAAACAGAATCTCACAACGGAATGACAAAATATAATAATAAAATAACAGTTCATGAAGCTGTTTACAAACATTTGATTATACTAATATAATACATATCAGAGTTACACACACCAGAGAATAATAAATAATGCAGCGGACCAATATGAATGCAGTGGGATAATATAATGGATAACAGTAACACGCTCTTCGTCTTCGTCCTTCAGAAATAAAGTCTTCAAATCCTGAAATGCTCAGGCTGACCCGAGCGAATTGAAAAGACAAAACACTCGAGTCAGAACTAAAATATCTTATGTAAGTTAAATGAACTGTAAATAATATGAGTGGAACAGCGTAAGAGATATTTACGAGATTTGACAGCTCCTATCCAGTGTCTAACGTGAGTGCAGTAACTTAAGATATGCTCGGGATTCACATCTCCTATGGATCCGTTAAACAAGTTACTATGTAGTAATATATGGTATTATAATAATGTCTATTAGTAAAATAAACTTACTTTTAAATAGCGTTAAGGCTTTACATTTTCCACCTTAACACGTAATAGTGCCAATAGTCTATACAGTACCTGCATATCTCCTGATCGGGAGACTACGAGAAGATACTCCATAGGTACGACACAAATCAAACTCGTACAAGGCTCGCTAGGGTAGGTGACATGGCACACAAGGCAATGCCATGGTACATATACCAATTAAACGTCCGGACTGATGGTAACGCATAGCGCACAGCTACCGCCCACCTCGAGCCACACCTCCAAAAATCAAAAGGACCCTAATCAATCATAAAGTAATAGAATGGTGTCGAAGGAGTGTGTCCGATAAGAGGGGCTACTTCACTGGCCCATAAGCGCTCATGTTTTAGCCACCTTATGCCAAATCATGGGAGTCGGGCCCATGTATTTACCTCAAAAGGAACGCTGCCACCATCCTTCTTCATTTGGAATCTCCACCGCATACACGGTTGTTAAAGTGCTTTTCGGAGTTGGCAGAGAGTATGACGACTTCTGATCCCGGTCTCTTCAACAACCAACCGTTATTATAACACCACGGTCTTTTCAAAATAGTTTATACTTTAAAACCAAATATCGTTGCCCTTTCCAAACCAAATCAATGCGATAACATTTTCATTTTGAATATATTCTTTTCAAAAATCATAACACTTTCAAAGTTATAACATTTCGAAATCAAAACATTTGAATATTACCTTGAAACTCATAACTTTGAAACATAACTTCCACCACTTAAATGGTTTAAATATTTAAAATACTTTAAAAATAAAATAGCTACTTCAATTCCCAAATGAATTCCCAAGTCATAAACTTCAATTCAATTCTGTTTCCAAATAAATTACTCCAAATTATGTCGATTCAAAAACAGATTTGATCCACAAAATAAACCATTTCAAATTCAATATATATCCAACTTTAAATATTTAACAATTTCAAAACTGAGTTTGGTAATTTCATCTATACCTATCAAATCCAATTTTCTATTTTTTTGGTTTTGGAATAATTTACGTAATAAATACATTATCATCTAAATAAATCCAAAATTACAAATAACTAAATATTTACTTCAATTATTTATACTTGCAATATTTATTTAATTTACCTTAAACCAAAATCAAGTTATGAATCATATCCTTTAAAATCCCAATTTCCATAGATTCCAAATAGGTTTCATTAAATAAATTTCTACGTTAATGCAATTCCAAACCAATTTCAAATCTATCTTCTCAATCTTAATTTTATACAAATCATTATAAACTCCATATAAAATATAATTTATATAAATACTAAACTATATTATAATTTTAATAAAATCAAACTTTGTTATTAACTTGTTTTATACCAAACCAATTTATACATAGCCTATAATCAAGAATTTAACTATATATATATAGTAAAGTGACATTTACATAATATATGAAATCAATATTGATATAAAACCAGATATTTCTTTACAAAACCATAGAAATCATTTCAAATTATTTTTATATATAGACCACGGTGTCTGTATATAATTTTCTATCCTATGGTCAAGTGATACAGTTATTTATCATTTCAATCCGCAATTTTAAATATAAATACGAATATATATCATTTCAAACCACAATCCCAAATGAAATAAAATCCATAACAACTTTTAGTTTATAACAATATAAATACAACATCCATTCATCCAATATCAATCATCAAACATTTATCACAATCATCATCCAATTCAATCAATCACATCAATATAGAACAGATAATAAATAACAAGCATTTATTGGCGGTTTATATTCAATAATAAATTAAATAATTATTTAACTGACAGTTTATATGCAATAATAAATTAAATAACAATTTAATTCCAACAAATTCAATTTAACCGAGATGATGATCAACAATATGCCAAATAGTCATAAATAAAATTCTAATCACATCATAAATCAATTTGATAAACGTAAGAAATTTTATAAGTTGTGAGTGGGTTAAAAAACTCATCTTTTGAAGTTAAATTGAATTTAAATCCAATTTAAACTGAAAATTTGAACAGTCTCAGAATTCATCCAAACCAGCATTAAAATGTCCGGAATTTTGGTACTATCCAAGCGGAGAAAATTGCGCATAAAATGGACCTCGTATGCATAAATTATTCGAGTTAGAAGATTGAACGATTTAAATTATAAAATAAATAAAATAATAAATGGAACTTACATGTCAGCATCTCTAACCAGGCGAAACCCACCATTTTCGAGCACGAACAGAAAACCAGCACCGCTACCTCGAGCGAAATGCACGCCATGCCTAGAGCTCGATGCCCCTGCCTACCTCCTCGCAACCGACTGCACTACCATGCGACCTCCCCCCGATGAACTTCGACCACCACCGGTCGTGAAAACGCACTAGCCGCCGCAAATTTCCCGAAACCATAATCGCATTATAGACATTGATCCAACCGTAAATTCGACAAACGAACCACTCTGATGCACTGCGCTCTCCCCTCTCTTTGCAACGGTGACCCTGATTTGACGATCAGACGTAGTTTATCGGGAAGCGATGAACGACCGAGAATTCTCCGATGATTACTAATCAAACGATGAATCAAAACGAAAAATGAATTGCAGTTTTGAGATGCGTTCATCGAGAACTTCGAATCTATATAATATTGGATATAGTTTGTGGAGTTTGAAATTTTGATTTGAATTTGATATTGGAATTTAACTGTGAAATTTAGGGTTTGTCTGCCATTGAGAAGGAGGAGCAACAAAAATTTCTGTACGTACACAGATGAGGAATAGAACAGCTGCTAGGTTTATGACCGGATATACATATAGGATGAACAAAATAGAACAGAATGGGCTTGATTGGTTTGGAAAATTGAACGACAAATGGCGCGAAAAGCCCGTTTCGATTCCGAAATGAAATTGGACCAACCCATATATCAAAATAGATGTTTTAAAATATTTTAAAATCAATGGAATAGGTTTCGGGTCCAAATTCCATAGTATGAAGAATTTATGCTAAAATCAAGTTATTTCAAATTGATTTCAATTGATTTGAATTAAATTGATTTCAAGCGTTTCGATTCCGTACGATCAAACGACAAGCCCGATCGCTATGAAACTTGAAATCCTACAGTAATTCACCATTACGGATCCGATGAAACTGGTTTCGTCGAAATCCGAGTCAGTGGCCAAAATGGCTTTTTTCTAGTAAATTAAGTAAAATAAATAATTGATTAATTAAATCAAGTTTTCAATTTCAACTCTATAATTAACAAATTTCATCATTTTTATATTTCTTAATCATTTGTACTAATTTAACTAAATTAAGATGTCAATTAAAAGTTGATTAATTTATCAATATCAGTGCTGGCCTTAAATTCATTAAATTTCATTTAACTGCATTTTTTCCAATTATTAAGTTTACATTCTTATAAATTAATAAATTTTGATATCCATTATTTCCATTTAACCAATTGTCATATTATGAATAGAATTAACATTATTTCCAAATATTTCCTTAATTTACAATAACATAACATTGAATTGAGATTCATTGCAATTGATTACAAATTTTGATTTAATGGACTAAATAAATGATTAACTTATAATAATTGTAATCATTAACTCTCAATCGCATTTTTATAAGTTTATCATTCCCAAACCAAGATTATAATTTCTTACTAAACATTGATTTTATTCAATTACCATTCAATATATATGAATTCATTAATTAATTCAATATTTACGTTTGTTTTCTTATATTCGATTCATAGCCTAGTATAACATTTACATTGATTCCATTAATTGTAACTTCATTCAAATAGTTAATATTTAACTTATATTAGCAACATTACAACTCATTTAAATTATTATTTCATTAATGAGTCACAAATTTCTGTTTTTCCAATATTAGATAACAAACATTTAATAAAATTAACAATTAAATCATCGAAAATTTTACGGGTCGATACACTAATTGAAGTTGTTTCGGATATTACTGATATCCACCCTCAATCTCTTCGAATCCAATGCCATCTCTTATGCCAAGTTGTTAAAGTTTAAACAATTAATTTACTTCAGAATAACAAATTCACATAGTAATTCATCACAGATGGATATCCCACATTATGACGGTTCAACCTAAGCATTTCATATCACAGAACATCACAAAATACCAGACTAGAGATATTAATCAATCCAAGCATTCAATACAATTTAATCACCTATAAGCAAGATAATTGGTCACACCATTTTAATTAACTTAATTTAAGTAACACAAAATAAATTAATTACTTTTAAATCCTGCTTAATTAACGTTAATCAATTACAATCCATTAATTATTATTTTAATTAATTATTAATATTAATTAATTATCCTTTGATTGCTGAAGACCCTAATTAATTAAAGATAAACCACTTATCTTAGTTAATTACTTAATTTTCATTTAAATCTTATTTAAATTAAATGTTTGAAATTAATTTATACAAAATCACTTAAAACCATCGATTGATTAAAGTTTGATATACTTATCTTAATCACTTACTAAACCTCAATCTTTAATTTTCATTTAAAAACACTTAGGAATTAATTTAATTAACTAACCTAATATATAATTATTTCAAATCAAAACAATTTAAAAAAAAATTTAACTTTAAATTTTATTTTTTTGAAACTTGCTTTAAAACTTGATCAACACTTTGCTTTGAAACTTATTCATCTCTTTTGCTTTGAAATCTTTGTTACTAAATTTAATTTTGCTTTTAGAAACTTAGTTAATACATACTAAAATACTTGCGCCCAAGACCAGAAATCCCGATCACCTACTCGAGCCAGTTCCATCTTTCCCGACCTTCCTTTTTCTTCTCTTCTCCTTTTTATTCTTTAAACTTAATAATCTACTTGCGTCCACACCCATCACTTCCCCGAGTCCCCACCCGACACCCATCTCTTCTTCCCTTCCTACAGCAACCCCAAACCTAAACATACCGATACACAGACACCCGTTCACATGCACAGACGAATGCCATCGCTCCGATCATGGATGCTACCACCAGCACATCAACAACAACCCTCTCCTTTGATTCTGACCACCCAGACTTCGAATCGAACACGAAATCAAATTCAAGCACAACGAACCCCACTGTAATAGAACTGATCACCCAAAAACCTCCTCGTCCCACCACCTCAAATCACCAGAAGGTTCGACACCCAGTCCAAAGCTTCGCGTAGACCCATGGACCTATTCCCCTCTCTTCGGTCGAGTCCGATGCTTCCTCATCGACGAACTAGCCTCGAATTCGACAACGGCAAAACGTGGGTCTAAAACCCTATTTTAACATCCACATGCCACCATGGTGATCGATAAATCCAAATACCATTTTTCCCGTGAGCTTTGACCTCCAAGCTACCTTCAGCGACGTACAGGAGACTCTACCATTCGCCGATGACCGAAAATCACCCAAAATAGGATTCCCGTTCAACCCAAAATCCCTCAATCAATACGTACATAAAAATCTTGATTTTATTTTTAAAATTCTTAGTTTTAAAAAACGAATTAGGTGATGTAGGTGAATCAAGAAATCATGGGATTCGAAATTTTAACATGCTTGAGTTTCACTTTATTTCTCCTTTCCAGTTAAAACTACTTTCTAAATATACTTAAAAATATTTTTAAAATTTTGATCTTGATAATTCAAACACATTACTTTAAAACATCATAACCTAAAAGAAATTAGGTGAAGAGAAATTTAATTTTTGAACTTGTTTTGGATCTGTAAAGCTAAAACAACGGCTTGTTGTAGACATGCACACAAATAATCTTCATACGTATATACAAGCAAGCATATTTACATTCATGCAAACATTTTTCACAACTTTACTTCAAAAATTTATCCCATGTATCAAGATATAAACAGATTATGGTTTTAAAAGTTAGTTTACTCACAGTATTTGTTGAGCAGAGAGAAACCAGAGAACATAGATTTTTTTCTTTGATCTAGGACTACTACTTGATTTTGAACTGATAGTTGATTTTGATCTTGAATCTACTTTGGGTTGAGCTGAATCTTTACATAGCTTCAGTTTTGAAATTTGCAAGAGTTGTTTGTTTTAGTTTTTATTTTATCTTCTCTGGTTTTCTAGTTTTCTTTGAAAGATGAAGCAAAAATGAAAGGGTAGGAGTAAAGATATATGTGCAACTTTGTTTCTATATATCATTTTCTTTTATTTAAATTTGAGAAAGAAGAAAACAATTTAAACAAGAATTTTGACACTTGTGATTTGCATGGCATCCTAAGCTTACAAATGTTCTTATGCATATATTTTTATTTTTATTTTTTTATATTATATTTTATATTTATTTTATACATTTTGATTTTTACTTATTCGATATAATTTCAAATGAAATAATATAAACCTATTTATTTATTCTTATCATAGCATAAGCTATTTATACTTTAATTAATGACTACATATATTTATATATATGCTAGTGTTTAAAATTATAAAGTTTGAATCTAATTTATTTTCAAGACATTTATTTGGAATTTCAAATCATAGTTTATTCACAAACCATAGGCATAT
This sequence comes from Allium cepa, assembly GCA_030765085.1. Classification (NCBI taxonomy): domain Eukaryota; kingdom Viridiplantae; phylum Streptophyta; class Magnoliopsida; order Asparagales; family Amaryllidaceae; genus Allium; species Allium cepa. The sequence continues at coordinate 462,386,390 of CM060931.1, read as the reverse complement.
AATAGTAAAATAGCTAGCATAATTTATTTGCTTTGAAATGATAAATTTTGAAAATTTAAATAATTATATTAGATGACTATCAAATTAATATTTATATCCAGATATATATTTTTCAGAATTTATTTTTTCAACTTCCAAATCAGTATTTTAATAAATTTAATCATGTTAATTACCCATTAACAGATGTCCGAAAATTTGGATTATCACTTTCCTTCCCCTTTAGAACTTTCATCCTCGAAAAGGAATGAAGCAAGAATTTTAATTATAATGCTTATTATTAGTTAAATTAGCCTTAAACATTCTATCTCTTAACTCTTTTTAAAATTTTAAAATAGTTTTAAAAATCTACATAATATTATCAAAATAGTTTTATGAAAATACTTTTTATAACTGATGTTTCAACAAGTCCATCCTTGTTCTCACAGAAAATTCGATCATGCGTTAATCAGGCGTAGGACTGAAAATCTATAAGTACTTAGCTATAACGACCCGCCTTTTTGGACAGTTTAAACCGACGATCAAATACACATGCCGGTTCCAAACCATTAAAAAAAGGCAGATGGTTATTGGGGTAATTAAGAAAAGAAAAGAAATAAAGGAAATGAAACAACACAGAATCTCGCAGCGGAACGATAAAATATAATAGTCAAATAAACAGTTCATGAAGCTGTTTACTATACTTAGACAATTATTTATACAACATTTATCAGAGTTATACATATACAACAGAACAAATAAATAATGCAGCAGACAACATGATGCACAGATAATAATAGTAATAGTATACCAAATCTTCGTCTTCGTCCTCCAGAATAGATCTTCAAAAATCTGAAAACTCAGGACTGACGAGCGTAATGAAAAGACAAAACACTCGAGTCAGGACTAAAATATCCATATGAAAGTTAAATCAATCGTAAATAAATATGAGTGTGACGGCGTCAGAGATGTTTACGGGGTTTGACATCTCATATCCAGTGTCAACGTGCGTGCAATAACTTAAGAGATGTTACGAGATTTTCCACCTTTCAAGGATCCGTTAAACTATCTACTAGGTAGTAATGTACGCTAAGTAGATAATGTCTATCAGTAATATAAAGTATCAAAATAGCGTTAAGGCGTTACCATAATCCCCCTTAACACATTTTATATTCCCAAAAGCATATACAAGACCGTGGTTTCCCCAAAACTGGAAGTCACCAGAGGGCAATCCATATACTCAAGGTACAAACCAAAACGTAGTGGTCGCGAATAGGATAATCAGTATGACAAGGTACATGAGGCGATACCAACTAGGATACTAGTAGTTGCGTGATCCGGACTGATGTTGAGCATAGCAGCTACTACCTCAACACCGCGAAACAACACTCCCAAATCAAGGGGTGCACCCAAATCAAATCACAAATGTAATAGATATGGTATCGAAGAAGTGTGTCCGCTAGAGGTGGCGAACCTCAATGGCCCGGCGCGGCTCCTGTTTTAGTCATGTCAGGGGTCATCCAATATCGTTCTCTTTCTTCAGTCAACGCGTTCACCAAACCATCCACTTCATTCTGGATCAACACTCCGCGTATAATAGTTATTAAAGTGGTTTTCGGTATCGACAGAGAGTATGTCCATATCCGATCCCGGTCTCTTTAATAACTACGTATTATTACACTGATGGCTCTTTTATATTTCAAATTGATTCATGATTGATAACAAAATATCATATTCGCTTTAAAATCAAATCCATTTCAAAATCATCATATATTCAAAATTATCAATTTTGTCCGATAAATCAATTTCACTTCAAAATTTGATTCGAATTCAATTTAGGTTATAATCTTTATTTAACCTAGTTCGTATTTAAACCAAAGGTTTAAATATAAACATTTCCGTCTCTTTAACCAGTTTGAATTTAAGAAAATAGTTTAAAATAGTTAAATAATTCAAAATAGTTTAATAGAAAATATTTAAATAGTTTAATCAAAAATAATTTGAATATAAAATGGTTTATATATAAAATAGTTTGGAAAAAATCAAAAATTATTTGATAAATAATTCCAAAGTCAAACCGGTCAACTTCCCAAATTTCCTATCCAAATCAAATCCAAATTCCATTTCGATTTAATCGATTTATTCCAATTTCAACTTGAATAAATTTCTATTCCACGTAAATTTCGATTTCAATTCACAAATTTCTTCAAATTTCAATTCAATTCCAAACTAATTTAAATCTAAATTTCAAATAAATTTTCAATTCCAAACTCAAACTTGAAATATCATTTCATATCAATTTTCTTAGAAATATTCAGAGTTCGATTAAAAGTCCAATCTTTTAAAACAAATCAACTTTCAAAAATTTACACCGTATTTCAATTTTCAATTTAAATCTAAACTTCGATTTTATTTAATAATTTCGTTTACCAAGTTTAAATTCTAACATTTCGAGCTCCAATTCAAAATAATTCAATTTCCATAAATTGGACTTTATTTTTAAAATCAATTCATTTAAATAATTTCAAAACAACTTTTAAAATCATTTAATTTATCCAACTCGATGTCCGTATATAATTTTCTAACCTATGGCCAAGTGATTAGTTATTACAATTAAATGTCAGGGATGAATATATCATTTAAATCAATCACAGTGTCATATGTATGCATAGCAGGATATATATAAACAAATAAACATCCAAACATTTAAATATCAACCAATAACATCCATCGAAATACATCATCCAATAGGCAATACAATTCACGGCAATTTCATATTTATCAATGTTAGGTAATTTAATCGCAATTCAATTTTAATTTAAATTTAACTGTCAATTTAATTTTTTTAACGGTGAATTCAAATGACAATCATTATGATAATTAAATTTTATCAAACAACAAAAAATAACAATCATAACTATGCATAATGTCAAATTTAACTAGCATAAAGATATTCAGTACGTTGTGAGCGTTATAAAACACTCACCTTGATTTTACGATTTTAAATCAAATCGAACGACGTTCGATTTAACATAAAATTTTAATGAGCTCCAAACACTTTCGGATCTGCACTGCAGCGCAGCTCTCATCTCCGTGATTCCGGCGCTTCTTCCCCAACGTGAAATTCACGTATGCAAACCCATTAGCCGCCGATCTTCAAGCAATTTTCATGACCACCTCGTCGACTTCCAGAACGATCAGCTAGCGCCACCACGAAGCCCTTCACCAGAGCCACCTACGCGCCAAGTTTCATCCCGTCATTCGCCGTCGTTTGCACGCAATCCAAGGAAATACGTACACACTTACAAGTCAGATCTGGACGAATCCATGAAAAATTAGCATACATCAACCGTATGGATTTGAAGAGCTCGTCGAGATTTACACTTTTGCTTTTGGAATTTTTCGATTTCGTCGAACGGATTGAGAGATATTAAGGAAAGAAGATCGGCAATTTCTGGCCATGGAATAGGTGGCGGCCATGATTTAGAATTAGGGTTTCTAGGTTAAAATAATAATAAAACTGTCTCGGTTTGCGTGCGTATTTATATCGGTAGGTCCAAAATCATCCGAACTCCAATCGTGACGTGCCGCCAGGCGTTCATAAGGTTTTTACCCCCATTCCGGACGCAATGGAACTAGTTTCAAGGCCTAATTCGATCATATCTGGAAGATAGCTTTTCGAAGTCGATTATTTTAATTAAATTCGAAATTAAATTTCTACGCGTTTCAAGCTCGCACGGCCAAACGACAAGTCCAATTGCTACGAAAATTGAAATCCTACCATAATTTACTATTACGGATCCGATGAAACAAGTTTCGTCGAAATCCGAGACTGTTTGAAAAATGGCTATTTTAACTCGTCAATTAAATATTAAAATATTCAATTTTCACAAATTTACTTTTAATTCGATTTTAAAAGTTCTACAACATCATTCTAACTTTAATATGATAAAATAGAATTTTACAAATCATTTTTAATCATATTAAACCCGTTATCCAATTATTTAAATAATTTCAAATATTAAATTATTCAACAAATTACATTAATAATCTTTTTCCTTCAATAATCACCTTAAATTTTCTAATTAAATAAGCTAAAATACGGGTCGTTACACTCTCCCCCACTCAAAACTTTTCGTCCCCGAAAAGGAAAAGAAGGGAAAAGAAATTAAGTATAGAATTCAACATTAGATATATTTTATTCAAAGTTACAAACTTATAAAACAATGAAATTCCATTTATAAAGTCATAACTACGCTTCCACAATGTTACTCCGAACGGCTTTCTAAATTTAAAAGTTAGTTATCAAAACAAGTTATAAAATTTAAAAACTTGAAAAATTTTCTAACACCCGGATTCACGGAAAATTTTGGCAGGGTCTCCTTTGCGCGGCTCGATCAGAAAATTTTACAATTCAATATATAACACAAATATAACCAATATATATCAAATATACATCTCATCTCAATGATGAGGCATCCCATATCTGGGGAAACAACATATATATATCACCAATACCATATAAAACCATAAGCGTACCATTTATTTAGCATTTATTAGCAGTTTACTTACATTTTGTATTTAGCACAGAAGCGAGCTCTACAACGAAGCGCAACCCCTTTGCTACCTACTAAAATGCTCAATAACTAAGTTAGAAGCATGCATATAAAGATAGATCGATATATTTAGCCTACACAACATATATATAACCTATTTAGCTTCAAAACTGATATTCCAATTTCAGGACAGCAAACAAATCTCAGTTTTAGGTCACCTAAACTATAAAATTTGGCAACAGAATCTAAACAAAAGTTGCTGTATTCATTTCAAGCTTACCGGAATGTCCAAAATCATCGAATTCGGACCATACATTCAAAAGTTACGGCCGTTTAACTTAGAGGATACGCCTCAGCCTGGGCAATAAATTGCGCAGGTCAGCGACGTTCACCCACGTTTTCGACCTTCTAAACGATATCAAAATACAAAACACTTAAAACAAAAGTTTTAGCTTAAGTTCTTAGCTTTCCAGAAAGTGCAAGATCATCAAACTCCGATAAACCAGTCAAAAGATATGGCGAAAATACTGAGGGTGTATACTACTGATTTTACTTATTTTTACACAGGACAGCGAGTAACATTCAAGTTTTTAACCAAGCAGACGAAAGAATTTTCTCAAGTTATCTAAACAAAAGTTGTGCTATAGTTTCTAAGATTTCTGAAAAGTCCAAAATCGTCGAATTCCGTTCAGCCATTTAAAAGTTATGGTTGTTTTCGTTTCAGCATATATTGGACAATGTTGGATTTTTTTTTTCAAAAATTTGCTTTTATTATTTCAAAGTGCAGAACATCAAAACTTCAAATTTTCTAAAGAACAATCATAAACACAAAGTCATCTATTTTCTTATTCATCCATGCAATAGGTTTACATTCAATTTGTTTCCGATTTATTCAAGTTTGTTTCATTCACATTTTTAATTCAAGTCAATTTGCTCCCAATTTGAATTTAATTATTTAAAATTTTATTCCGCTTATTCAATTCCATTAACACTAATGAATTCTACTTAATCAATTATCATCCATCTAACAACCAATGCATATCAAACATTAACATCCATCCAAAATCTACACTAAATCAATTATACATTTCCAAGTCAATTTTAATTTCATACACTTCCACGTTTATTGACATTTAGTTATATTCAAATTTAATTAGTTTCCATTTACCAATTTTATATTTCATTAAGTTTAAATTTTATTCGTTCACTTATACATGTATCATTCATTTTACAGCTTAAATTTCTTTTATATTTACAACTATCAATAGATCTTTACATTTTATTTTTCACTCTCACACTGGTATATTATTTCTCTACTTATCCTTATTAGCATTTTAAACCCTTTAAGTATTTGGTAAGTTATAGTTATGCAAATAGAATGTAGTTAAACAACATACAACTTCTTTTCATTTAAAGTTGAATTTTCGATTTATCAATTCTTAAGTCGTTACTTAAATTTCACTATAATTTAATTTCACATTTACATTCACATATAGTATTTTCATTTTATATTAACATAATTGTGAATCACCTTTAAATGTTAATTTAAATTCCAATTATTTACTAACAATTTTATTTATATTTGCAAACCATTAATTAAATGCATATTTCATTATTCAAACCTATACTTGTATATTATCCAATTAACAATTCATATAACATTTTTGAACTTCTTAAGTATTTTGGTAAGTTATATCTAAGCTATAGAATGAAATTTAATACTATGCGAGTTTTACAGTTTCTATTTTACTTTAAGTTCATAATTTCCTAATTCTAAGGATTTCTACTTCAATTGATATTTTCACTTAGCTCTTAGGTTCTTTTCTCATTTCACAATTCAGAAGTTCCTTAATGATTCAAGTCTAAATTCATTTCAATCATAAAAAAAAACATTAATTATTAAAGAACTTAAGAATTCCAATCCCGGTTTCATTTCAAATCAAGGTTTGAAATAATATATACTTATATAATTTATATATCAAATCATACTATAGAGAATGCAAAACAAAATAAAATTTGAGTCAAAACAAGGTTTAGACAAGCTATTAAGTGGTCTCCCCCACTCGGACTCTCGAAAATAAACGCCAATGATGTGTGCACACATCATCGAAATCATTTTCTAGCGTCAAGAGAAGGGAATATAACACTTATCATAAAAAAATCCTTCGAAAACAATTTCAACTCAATTATACTATCATATAATGCTCATATTATATTTTCAAATTCTTGTAAGTCAATCTCAAACACCGGAATTTAAATTCCCAAATCCAAGTTAAAATTCATTTATATTCATTATCAATTGTGTTTACAAGATTTCATTTTCCTAAATCCATTGTTATTACTCAATTGTTGTAAATATTGACTGTTCAAACAATAACGATAATAATCTAATATTATCATCTCCTAACAATCAATTCAATCAAAATGAATAAATATTCAAATAATTCTTTTATATAAAATATATTCCAAAATAATATTGTGTTGGTTTGTCCTATTCGAGTGTTTAGAAATTCCTATCGACGCCTTGGCGTCCCAAGTATCGACCAGAATTCATAAATACTCAACGGAACAAATTAACACAATATAAAACCATTTTATATCAAATAACAAGTACGCTCTCTCATATACACTCAACTCATTCATATAGTTTACCTCTATTTCAATGAGTTATTCCCCACTAGAGCCAAGGTTTATCGCTAAACCAAAGCTCCGATACCAACTGTAACGACCCGCCTTTTTGGACAGTTTAAACCGACGATCAAATACACATGCCGGTTCCAAACCATTAAAAAAAGGCAGATGGTTATTGGGGTAATTAAGAAAAGAAAAGAAATAAAGGAAATGAAACAACACAGAATCTCGCAGCGGAACGATAAAATATAATAGTCAATAAACAGTTCATGAAGCTGTTTACTGTACTTAGACAATTATTTATACAACATTTATCAGAGTTATACATATACAACAGAACAAATAAATAATGCAGCAGACAACATGATGCACAGATAATAATAGTAATAGTATACCAAATCTTCGTCTTCGCCCTCCAGAATAGATCTTCAAAAATCTGAAAACTCAGGAATGACCCGAGCGTAATGAAAAGACAAAACACTCGAGTCAGGACTAAAATATCCATATGAAAGTTAAATCAATCGTAAATAAATATGAGTGTGACGGCGTCAGAGATGTTTACGGGGTTTGACATCTCATATCCAGTGTCAACGTGCATGCAATAACTTAAGAGATGTTACGGGATTTTCCACCTTTCAAGGATCCGTTAAACTATCTACTAGGTAGTAATGTACGCTAAGTAGATAATGTCTATCAGTAATATAAAGTATCAAAATAGCATTAAGGCGTTACCATAATCCCCCTTAACACATTTTATATTCCCAAAAGCATATACAAGACCGTAGTTTCCCCAAAACCGGAAGTCACCAGAGGGCAATCCATATACTCAAGGTACAAACCAAAACGTAGTGGTCGCGAATAGGATAATCAGCATGACAAGGTACATGAGGCGATACCAACTAGGATACTAGTAGTTGCGTGATCCGGACTGATGTTGAGCATAGCAGCTACTACCTCAACACCGTGAAACAACACTCCCAAATCAAGGGGTGCACCCAAATCAAATCACAAATGTAATAGATATGGTATCGAAGAAGTGTGTCCGCTAGAGGTGGCGAACCTCAATGGCCCGGCGCGGCTCCTGTTTTAGTCATGTCAGGGGTCATCCAATATCGTTCTCTTTCTTCAGTCAACGCGTTCACCAAACCATCCACTTCATTCTGGATCAACACTCCGCGTATAATAGTTATTAAAGTGGTTTTCGGTATCGACAGAGAGTATGTCCATATCCGATCCCGGTCTCTTTAATAACTACGTATTATTACACTGATGGCTCTTTTGTATTTCAAATTGATTCATGATTGATAACAAAATATCATATTCGCTTTAAAATCAAATCCATTTCAAAATCATCATATATTCAAAATTATCAATTTTGTCCGATAAATCAATTTCACTTCAAAATTTGATTCGAATTCAATTTAGGTTATAATCTCTACTTTAACCTAGTTCGTATTTAAACCAAAGGTTTAAATATAAACATTTCCGTCTCTTTAACCAGTTTGAATTTAAGAAAATAGTTTAAAATAGTTAAATAATTCAAAATAGTTTAATAGAAAATATTTAAATAGTTTAATCAAAAATAATTTGAATATAAAATGGTTTATATATAAAATAGTTTGGAAAAAATCAAAAATTATTTGATAAATAATTCCAAAGTCAAACCGGTCAACTTCCCAAATTTCCTATCCAAATCAAATCCAAATTCCATTTCGATTTAATCGATTTATTCCAATTTCAACTTGAATAAATTTCTATTCCACGTAAATTTCGATTTCAATTCACAAATTTCTTTAAATTTCAATTCAATTCCAAATTAATTTAAATCTAAATTTCAAATAAATTTTCAATTCCAAACTCAAACTTGAAATATCATTTCATATCAATTTTCTTAGAAATATTCAGAGTTCGATTAAAAGTCCAATCTTTTAAAACAAATCAACTTTCAAAAATTTACACCGTATTTCAATTTTCAATTTAAATCTAAACTTCGATTTTATTTAATAATTTCGTTTACCAAGTTTAAATTCTAACATTTCGAGCTCCAATTCAAAATAATTCAATTTCCATAAATTGGACTTTATTCTTAAAATCAATTCAGTTAAATAATTTCAAAACAACTTTTAAAATCATTTAATTTATCCAACTCGGTGTCCGTATATAATTTTCTAACCTATGGCCAAGTGATTAGTTATTACAATTAAATGTCAGGGATGAATATATCATTTAAATCAATCACAGTGTCATATGTATGCATAGCAGGATATATATAAACAAATAAACATCCAAACATTTAAATATCAACCAATAACATCCATCGAAATACATCATCCAATAGGTAATTTAATCGCAATTCAATTTTAATTTAAATTTAACTGTCAATTTAATTTTTTAAGGGTGAATTCAAATGACAATCAATATGATAATTAAATTTTATCAAACAACAACAAATAACAATCATAACTATGCATAATGTCAAATTTAACTAGCATAAAGATATTCAGTACGTTGTGAGCGTTATAAAACACTCACCTTGATTTTACGATTTTAAATCAAATCAAACGACGTTCGATTTAACATAAAATTTTAATGAGCTCCAAACACTTTCGGATCTGCACTGCAGCGCAGCTCTCATCTCCGTGATTCCGGCGCTTCTTCCCCAACGTGAAATTCACGTATGCAAACCCATTAGCCGTCGATCTTCAAGCAATTTTCATGACCACCTCGTCGACTTCCAGAACGATCAGCTAGCGCCACCACGAAGCCCTTCACCAGAGCCACCTACGCGCCAAGTTTCATCCCGTCATTCGCCGTCGTTTGCACGCAATCCAAGAAAATACGTACACACTTCCAAGTCAGATCTGGACGAATCCATGAAAAATTAGCATACATCAACCGTATGGATTTGAAGAGCTCGTCGAGATTTACACTTTTGCTTTTGGAATTTTTCGATTTCGTCGAACGGATTGAGAGATATTAAGAAAAGAAGATCGGCAATTTCTGGCCATGGAATAGGTGGCGGCCATGATTTAGAATTTGGGTTTCTGGGTTAAAATAATAATAAAACTGTCTCGGTTTGCGTGCGTATATATATAGGTAGGTCCAAAATCATCCGAACTCCAATCGAGACGTGCCGCCAGGCGTTTATAGGGTTTTACCCCCATTCCGGACGCAATGGAACTAGTTTCAAGGCCTAATTCGATCATATCTGGAAGATAGCTTTTCGAAGTCGATTATTTTAATGAAATTCGAAATTAAATTTCTACGCGTTTCAAGCTCGCACGGCCAAACGACAAGTCCAATTGCTACGAAAATTGAAATCCTACCATAATTTACTATTACGGATCCGATGAAACAAGTTTCGTCGAAATCCGAGACTGTTTGAAAAATGGCTATTTTAACTCGTCAATTAAATATTAAAATATTCAATTTTAACAAATTTACTTTTAATTCGATTTTAAAAGTTCTACAACATCATTCTAACTTTAATATGATAAAATAGAATTTTACAAATCATTTTTAATCATATTAAACCCGTTATCCAATTATTCAAATAATTTCAAATATTAAATTATTCAACAAATTACATTAATAATCATTTTCCTTCAATAATCACCTTAAAATTTCTAATTAAAATAGCTAAAAATACGGGTCGTTACATTAGCAGACCCGTTTTCAACACCCAGTGAAAATACTTAGAAAACTATTGTGAAATTATAGAAAACATTTTTGGTGAGAATGCTCTGTAAATCATCAGCCCTCCATGGTCGTAGTTAGCCCGATGGTTACGCCGCCATCCCGGCGAAATCCATAGAATATTGTAGGCCTCCATGCCCCTCGATCACACCATGGAACCGCCACAGATCGCATTTACATCCAAGGTTACGTTGCCATCATGGAAAAAACCGTATTACTATAGGCATTAGCGCCCTCAAATTTCGCTGCAAAATGAAACTTCGCCACACAGACCATGTAGATCGCAGACTACATCAGTTGAGTCCCAGTGTAGCCTATAGGCACTCACTGCCACATGATTTTTGCTATGTCTTCATAGATTGAAGTCTACTGATTTTGCATCACTCTCCCAGCAAAATCAAACGTAGACCTTCGGCAATCATTGCCGCTCGACTTTCGCTATTGTGTGCAGTATATCGTAGTTACACCAAGTCATATTGTCGTTACAACATAACCCCGGTGTCTCTTTAGGCATCAGCACCCTCGACTTTCGCTACCCAACCACATTCCTCAGGAACTTCAGTTTGTCTGAACATCCTCTTAGGATCAAATTTAGAAACCCCCTTAGGGCTCAAGGCAGAACCACCCCATGGATCTACTACTAAAAGTTTCAACTCTAAATGGGAGCGCCTTTTTCCCCACAACATTATCAAAACATTTTATACTATACACATATAGTATCTTTCAAATCATACTCTTATATATATCACATATAAAATCCATTTACAAAAAATCGATATCTCAAAATCTATAGTTTCCAAACTTGGCTTTCCAAATTCCCAAAATTGATTTTTTCCCAAAACTCAAAAGCCTTTCAAAATCAATGGGTTCCAAAAACCTTTTTTCCAAATCTATTCATAAAATCAATCATATATATAGATATATATAATTTTATTCTTTTAACTAGAACAAAATATTTTGGATCACATCTTACTTATATATATTCCTTTTTATACTTCAAATGTTTTTCAAAGATCTTTTCTTCTGGTTATAGATTCAGCAAGGAGAGTTTATCATATATAACAAATATATATATAACTTTATTTATGCCAAAATCAACATTCAAATTCTCTTTCCTTTATAAAGTTATTTGCCACATTACTTACTTTTTATAAAATAGGTTTCAGTTATAGTGATACCCAACTTCCACTCTTATTCATCATATATTTCCCAAAATATACTTTTCCATTTCAAAAATAATTTTTATATTTCTTTTCAAAACTTTCAATATCTATTTTATTCAAGCATGTAAGATGTATGTATATCATCCGTACACAATATCAAATCCGATCGCTCCCTCGATCACACAATTTCACTTCCAAACTAGTATCGTCCACCCGACTTCCTAGTGCGGAATCAGATCTGGTTTCTTGATAAGAAACCGTCATTCTCCTTGCATAGCCACAACCATGATAGAGAATTTTCAGAATCAATCAAAATTCCATATCCAGGGTTCGCCGTCGAAAATTGAGTGGAAAAATCTCAACTAGGATTGATATACAATCTCGAAATTATGTGCTCGAATGTGGAGCAAATCGTTATGCGAATAGAATAATATGCATACATTCTACATATTTATCTTCATTGATTATTAGCTAAATCATTTTTTTTTAATTCACATTCATTTTGATTTCTATTCACTTATTCACGATTGCTTCAATTTCCATTTGGGTTATCACTTCAATTATAAACAGTTTGCACTCTGACCAACTTGAATTTAGAAATTAGCTTGAGAAGTGAAAAATTGTTAAGTAGCTGTAAAATAGTTAATAGTTGTAAATAGAAGTAGAATGGTTAAGTGATTATCAAGAAGTTGTAAAGTAGTTAAATAGTTGTAGAATGGTTAGATAGTTATAAAATAGTTGTAAAATAGCGATTAGTTTGTAAAACAGATATAAAATAGTAATTAGTTTTAAAAATAGTTGTAAAATAAGTACAAGATAGTTTGGGTTTTAACAAGAAAGGTTGTATTGTATATGGCTAGGAAAAATATGTTTAAACAGTTTATATTAAAACAATTTACTTGAAAATAGTTTCAGAGTCAAACTGGTTCAATTTTTCAATCTCCACTTCCATTCAATTTCCAATTTCCACTTCCATTTAAATTGATTCAATTTCAATTAAATTTGGATTAACTTCAATTTCTTTCCCAAATTCAAATCAATTTCCATTTGAATTTATACTTATTCAACTTCGATCGCACATCCACTTAATTCGGATCAAATTTCAATTTGAACTAATTTCAATTCCAATCTCAACTTTAACCCATCTCGAATTATAAATTCGAGCAAAATTTTCAAATGTTAATTTAATCCCATAAGTCAAATTAACTTTTTAATTTAACAACTTAGGTTTTTTTACAATTTAATTCTGAGTCCAAATTTCTAATTTTCATTTTAAATTATCTTTTCTTAATTTATTTCAACGTTCAAGTAAGTGTTCAAAACTTTTAAACAATTTAATCTTCGGAATTTAATTTATTACCAAATTTTAACTTCTAACTTTGAAACCAATTGTTAACAATTTTAGTTTGCAAGTTCATTTTTAACATTTAAATCTTAAGTTCAAAGTAATTCCATTTCCATAATTTCAATTTTATTTTTAAAAATCAAAATCATTTAAATAATTTCAAATTAAAGTTTTATTTCCATTTTATTTCAGTAATGGATATATATTATCTCAATTTACTTCTTAATTAATTTAAACAATTCAATTCACTGTTACATAGATTATTTATAACAACATGATGATACCAGGTTAAGCCAAAGTAAATAAATATCCCAATTATCTAAAACATCCATCAAAAGCATCCATTACCATTTTCTAGAACTCAAACCTGTTTTGAGATCACACAAAACTCCCTTTTCAAATTAACCCATTTAACTTCCCTAAGTTAAATCCCAATTTCATCTTGAAAATTTCAATTTAGGTTGTTTGTTCTAAAATTATTTAACTCCCCCTAAATTAAATTCAATTTATTTAATCTAGTCAACCTTACTAAATTGAATTCTCCACTTATAATTCTAAACTTCTTATCAATCTCCCCTCCCACTTATAAGTTTTAAAAAACTTATTTCTCTTTGGGTTTATACATCTCATTCTCAAGGAGACTTTAGATTTCAACACTTGGTATTTAATTCAAACCAACTTTGATATTATGTATGTCCACATATATACATATTTATTTCATTAGCTCACCAAGTCATACTTTAAAATTTAAACCATTCTTGGTTTTTAATACAAACAAATTTCTTTAAATTTTTTAAAACAACTCATGTTTTAGAATAAGATTCCTACATTTAAAAATATGATTTATTATATCATTTCACACTTTGAAACAAATTCCAAATTTTCTGGACTTAGATTTTAAAATTTAAATCCTTTTCAATTTATAAGTGTAACGATCCGGAATTTCCGATCACGAAAATTCCAGATGTCAGGAAAAAGAAGAAAGAGATAGAAGAAGAAACAGAAAACAAGACACATAATCTCACATTCGCAGCGGATCAAAATATAATATCCAATAATAACAGTTATACAAAAGAAAACTGTATCTGTCGATTTTGCATTTAATACATCAGATTTACAATCATTACACAAATACTGGACAGTTAAAATCAACATGTCCTAGATAACTACAATATCACAGCGGAATACACTCCATATATTCCTGCCATCCAGCTCGCCTCCTGAGCTCCAAAACGTCCTTACCGAAAAATTTGTAATATTCGATCTGACCCGAGCATTACATCAAAGTAACACCCAGGTCAGGCTGGATACCAGCGTGAGTAAACCCAAGGAATACCAAAAGCATAAAACTTATATAAAACCCGGGTAACTCTTATCAATTTACAAATTCACAATTTGTTTTAGACATTACTTATTTCACACATCAATTCCTGAGTACCAAAAACTTAGATTAAATGGTCCAATTCACTTAAATTATTCCATTCTAGCCTACTGATTTCACATATCAATCTATAAAGAATCGAAGTGGTTTCAGGTATTTATTAATACTAACCCAAGTTATTACATTTATCACAATTCAACATTAAATACAGGATGTCACTTATACGCAGTAACTTTTCATCGATAAATAACTGCATTATCAATGTCCACCTAATCATATCATAACACAGAACGTTTCCTATCAGAGATATCAACCAATTCAAGGCATTTAATATCATTCAATCATTCATAAGAAAAATTTGATCATTTTCCAATTAATTTAATATCTTTAAATTAATTGCTATCTTAGTCACTTAGATTACCTTTACTTAACATTAATTAATTCCAAATCAATTAATTAATCATCCTTTAATTTTCCATCTTAATTAATCCCCCTTGATTAATTACCCTTTATTTGCATTAAGTACTTAACCGTTAATTAATTACACAAATTAATTAACCTCCCATTCATACTAATTACATTGATCCTCAATTAACTACACAAATTAATTATCTTTTAACCACATGTATTGGCTAAATTTTCTTTAAGTAATCATACTCATTAATTAAGTAACCCTAAATTAATTCCCTTAATTAATCAACCCTTTAATTAATTATATTAAGTAATTAATCCTTAATTACTTCACTTGAGAATTTTTTACCTTTAATTACTTTCATCAAGTAATCTCCCATTGGTTAATTTTCCTCAATTAATTTCCCTTTAATTATTAATTAATTTATCCTTTAATTATAAATTAATTAATCCTTAACAATTTAATCCTTTAATTACTTACACTGAGTAATTAATCATTTAAGTAATTTATGTCTAATTACTAAATTAATTTATGCTTGATTACAAATTAATTAATCTCTAATTAATTAGTTCATAATCTGTTAGATTAATTAACTACCCTTAAAACATTAAATAATTAGATATATTAATTACTCTTAATTACTAAATCATCTAAGGTCTTAATTAACCTTAAGATAAATCATTTGATTTTAAAATTCAAACTAGAAAACTTGTCCAAACCTTGCTCAAATAAGTTATTTTAAAAAGTTGGTTAAACATTTTCCTTGAAACTAATCATTTAATAATTTTTTTTTGAATTGCCTAGAGAACCAAGCTTCGCTTGTAAACTCTAATTATTAAATCATTTAATAATCATTTAATAATTTTAATACCTAAAACTTGTTCAAACACTTCACTTTGGAAACTTAATAAATATTTTTAACTTTGGAATATGTTTTGTATTGCCTTTAAAACTTTGTTCGTTCATCTTAAAGCTTGAAACTTGAATTGCTTTACTTTTAAATAAACCTGAACTTTGATTCCTTCTAAATTGGAAACCTATTACTTAAAAAAAATTAAACCCAAGCCATTCAAAAAATTTCCCAAGCAAAATTCTCGAACATCCGAGACACTCTCGAATCACTGCTAAAAAAAATTACAACCTCCCTGATACGACGTGCACGCGTGCACATGCACCCACGTTTCGACCATCGATGATCCACGCCGCAATCCTCGCCTAGTCAATGACGACCTCACCTATCTCTTCGACCATTCCGATCACTGATAACACCAGCGAAAACGAAACGAACAAAATCGACCTTGCCTGGAACCACCACCATCGGAAATTCACCTCTCACCGACGATCTCGACCTTGATAAGCCTCGCCGTCCTCACCCAAGCTTCATCTCGAACCCTAGCATCCATTCCCCCTACCGCGGTCGAGTCTGGTGCATTACCGTCGCCGTGCAAAGCACAACAAGCATCATGACCAAAATGAATCGCCGAACCCTAGTACGCCACCTACCGTCTAACACGATCGTCAGTAAAACCCTTATCCATTTTTCCAAGGATCCTCGATACCCCGGCCACCCCCACAGCCAAACCCTGTGCTCCAAATCGACATTGATCACTATCGGTTTCCAAAATACCCAATTTTGATCAAGCCAACATTTCTCAAAAATTACAAGCCAAAAAATTGGGATTTTCATGCCAAAATTCAAGATTTATTACCACGAATCCATTCATGCAATTCAATCATGAAATTGTTTTCATAGAATTTTAACCAATTTTAGATTATCTCAGTATTTACTTATTTCTGAAATAATTATTCAACTAAAATTCTTGAAACCATTTTTAGAGTTGATATCATGTTGTTATACTCATATTTCATTCAAGGATCAAAGCTTAAAATTGCTTGTATCCGGAGATATGAAATTTTTAAAAGTAATTCAAGAAAACTGTGAAACAACAAAGGCCAAAACTATATATATATATATATATACACACACACACATATCCACAATATAAATATCAATTCAAGTTTATATTCATGCTAAATCATCCATGCAATCCAACAATATCTCACACATTACACATATCAAAGTTAAATCTCAGATTTAAACTATTTTTAAAATAAAATAGGTTTACTCACAGGTATAAAACAGAAAAGCCTATTTTGTATGAACCTGGAACTATACTTTAATCAGGATCCAGATTTTTGAAATGATCTTACTATTTCAACAAATTTTTGTTATATAATGAAGACTATGGAAAATCTGGCAATAGAATTTGGATTTTGATTAAAATTTTGAACATGTATAATATGAACAGAACAAACACCCTATAATAAGACATGGAAACCCATTCTATCATATAGATATACATACAAGTCATATTTAAACAAACATATAAACTTTTTTTATACTTTACTTTGAGTTCACAGCATGCAGCAAATTAAAAGTTTTAATTACTTAATGTAAGTAATTAAAGGATAATTTATTAATGCAAGTAATTAAAGGATAATTACATAATATAAGTAATTAAAAGGATAGTTAATTAATGTAAATAATTAAAGGTTAATTAGTGAATAATTAAAGGTGGATTAGTCAAACATTAAAGATTAATTAATTTATGATTAGAGGATAATTAACTAATGTAATTAATTAAGGGTAAATTAATTAATGTAATTAATTTAAGGTTAATTAATTTATGTGATTGATTAAGGGATAATTAATTAATGTAAGTAAGTAAGGATAATTAATTAAGATGGATGATTAAGGATGATCAATAATTTCATTAATTAATTAAAATAATAGCAAATGATTTGTAATTAATTAATTTTAATTAAGCAGGATTTAAAAGTAATTAAAGTAATTAATTTAATTTATCTAGAGATTAAATTGAATTAATTAGGAATTAAACAATTAATTAATCTTGCTTATGGATGATTTGATTATATTGAATGCCTTGAATTGTTTGTTATCTCCGATATGTAATATTCTATGATATGAATTGCTTTGGATTGAGCTATGATAAATGTAAGTTATTTATCTGTGATGTATTGCTGTGTAAATGTGAACTTCTGAATTGAATTAAAATTGTTTACTTAAACAACTTAGCCTTTAAGACGGCTTTTGAATTTCAATGCGACCGGGAATTGGATTCCAAATGGTTATCTGAAAACCACATCGGATCTTAAAGGTGGATCTTTTGTTTAAAAGATAAAAAATGGAAATTTATACCCACGTGTTTTAAAATAAGCTCTCATTTTTCAAAAAGGCCGGGGGAGGACATTAAGTCATAAACCTATTCCGAATAATGATACGACGAAATGGAATTGCATTTGAATATGGTGGTTGAAGACCAGGTATTTCCGAAAATGAAAGGATTGCCTGTCGATTGTCACTGCACCGAGTTGCTCCGGTATAGAGATTACCTTATGTGATGGAGAGTCCGGACAAGATAGGGGATATTCGGATTTGCAAGGACTTTTTCCTTAATTGGGCGAAGTGCGTTCGGTTCCATTCAGACCCAGGATGGATTTGTATGGATGTATATCTGACATTACACTTTGAGATATAAAGCTGGTTTCTATTAGATACATTTCTGTTTGGTGGCGGAGAATTTATTCTCTTAGCTTAACACCCTTCTTTGAGACGTACGAGCTCAGAGGTTATGTAGTTGATGGTTATTAGTTATATATTCCCAATTTGGTAATGTGGCAAGCTAAGTGCTGGGGATTGCTTGATCGAAGCATGGATTTTGTATAAAGCATAGCTTTGTGGGACGAGACTTCATCAAACCTCACACCTTAGGAAATGGTTGAAATAGGAAAGGATGCAGCAAGGTTATGGGGTTCACGGCCCTAAGGGTATGTGCATTTCCTTTTGGATAAAAAGTGCTATTCAGGTATGGAGCCCAGGCATTTTACTTATGTGGTTGTTGGAATTGGAGGCGCCTCGATAAAGGTCGGTTACGACCGAGGGATGGAATACTCGTGATAGTTAGTTACCTAGTTACAGAGGTAACATGGCCTTGAATTGGAAGAGATCCGGTTAGGTTCTCGGGACGTCCTTCCATAGGCGTACCCATTCGGATAAAGGAAGTTCCTTAGCCTTGGCCATCTGTTGGAAATCCAAACAAAACAATACGAGCCGTTTACGATTTTAGTTGTAGAACTGCCATTTAACATGGTAGCTATAGTAGGCATACTATAATGGTACGTATGCTGGCTAAGATTAATATTATACATGCAAAATGTTTTCCAAACTATGCACTAATAATAATATCAAAAGAATTTTCACGTATCAAGCATGTTGGACTACTATAAGGAGAAACCTTCCCCATTTGTGCGATTGCATTTGAGTATATTCCGAGAGACCTTATGGTAGTTTCATTTTCCAAAAGCACGAACGAATTTTTTTTTGTATAAATAACTATTTTTTATGTTTCTCATACCAGTCCCATGACTGACTCGGAGTTTATCATTTCCTTTTCTAAACTCTGGGTGCCAATAATTTTCCATACGGGCAGACTAGAATCAGGTTATCGGTAGGTTCTGGAGC
Source organism: Allium cepa (assembly GCA_030765085.1). NCBI lineage: Eukaryota > Viridiplantae > Streptophyta > Magnoliopsida > Asparagales > Amaryllidaceae > Allium > Allium cepa. The sequence goes on along the minus strand of CM060931.1, from coordinate 462,366,687 downwards.
TAAGTCAAATAGTAGAGGTGGATTTCAAAGTCTTTGGTTTGGAAGCTTTTGGTTTTGAGCTTTTTGCTTTGGAGCTTTGGAATGAAGATGCAGTATGTTGGACTCGCTCTCTCTTGGAAGACCATGTAGATGTTATCTTTCCATTGTTATATTTCCGCTGTTGTGTTGTATATATTGGCCCTAATGATGTTAAGCTCTTGTTGTAGAATGTTGTTATGCATGTGGTGTATCAATGAAGCCCTTTTGTTTTCGTTGTGTTGTTATCATCTAATGTGTTACGTCACAGAAACCTTTTCCATTGCATTTCGAATAGGGGTATAACATTATGAACGACTAGTGGCAAGCCTCGATAGGTGATCGAGATTTTGAGTTGCGATTTCATGATGACTAAAAATTTAAATAAAATTATATATATATATATATATATATATATATATATTCTCAATCTTTCAAAATCTATATTTCCATCAAACCTTTTTGGCTGTCATCTCGTAGTTACTGTTGCAAAAGCATTCCTTCAAGTCAACATCTCCACTTGTCTCCTCTATTCTTCTTTTTATAAGCATGCTTATATAGAGGAGATAATAACAATAGCCGAACTCAGAAATAAAATCGCGTCTTCCTCCGTTCCTTTTCATTTCGAATCAGAGCGGAGCCATTTTCTTTTTCTTTAGAAATCAAATCTGCAAATAAATAAATAAAATTCCTTTCCTACTTCTTTTATCCTCCAATTTCGATTGAACAAATCAAATCCACGTTGCTCAATCCAAATCTACATGCCCCGGAGCCTCATTTTTCTTCTCTCGATCGAAAACCAAATCTCCAATTCAAATTGAATGGATTCAAATTTGATTCATTCGCGGACAAACATATATACGAATTATGATTGAATCGCGATTGCGCGAGGAAGAGGGGGCGGTGGCACTCGATGGTTAGCGCGGTGGAGGTGCTTGAGCACGATGATATCGTGTGGCCAAGGAGTGATGCGACAATGGGCCTTAGTTTCACGGTGGCGGCAGAAGTAAGATGCAGTGGTCGAGGCCAGTGCATGGCATGAGTTTCTACTGCATCGACCGGTCGAGTCGCGGCAAGCTGATGGTCGAGCATAACGACATGAGTAATGAGGTATAACTAGTTCCTTTTTAATTTATATATATATATATATATATGTTAGAAAAATGTATAAGTTACAGTAAGTTTTTAAAAAGGGAAATCTATTTTAAGAACTTAACAGTGAAGTTAATTACTGTTTTATCTTTACGGAAAAGAAAAGGAGGATTTATTTTAAAATATAAACATACACATGTTTTAATATATATGCAGTAAATAGAAATTAAATATATATATATATATATATATACATATAGGACTTTGGAAAAATGTATAAGGGTTTGTATAGAAAGTTAGATTTCTAGATTTATATAGATTATTCTTATAGGTAGTTCGAAATGAACATAAAATATACATATACACATTTTTAAATGGGGCATTTCACTAGAAGGACAAACTTTGCAGTACAATTAGTTTCTAGGACACACATCCACAAGAATTAATTTCAAGGCCAAAGTCAGCAGAATAATCACTTTTAAGGACAAAATTAGCAACCTAATTACTTTCAAGGACATAATTTCATAAATTTTTAGGCCTTAGAAACTAATTATTTTGCATTTTGTCCTTAAAAGTTATTATTTCAGTTGTGTGTCCTATAAACTAATTGCATTTGCTAAAGAGGCCCTTGTGGCTAATTTCCGCTTTTTAAAACTTCTAGCCTATTTTGAAACAAGGTATTTGGTGATTAGCTTGTGAAGAAGGCAACCCGGTTTGGATCGGATTGCAAAAAAAACAAAGGTGATTTAATCTCACTCATTTGGATTACCGTTAATTTAAATAGTTAAATTTAAATTATCGGATTGATTGCTTGAATTGGTGTTCTATTATCAGTTTGGATGTGATATTATATATAATAGTATACATATTGGAGTGATTGATATTCCCAATATATAGCGGATGAGATCCTATGCACCCCGCATAATAGCGGATGACCCTTTATACCGCGATATCCCCCTCGAAATGGGATTTGGTATTTTATATTGTTGACTAACACCTTTGGATGTAGGGAAACAAGTTGGAGGAACCCAACTGGTTTCCTTAAAATTGTTGAATTTATTTCATAGTCCGTGATATGATTCATTGATTAGCTGTGATAGATTATATGGGAAATTTGAAATAGTAAATGCTATGGGTTTTGCTGAGTATGTTTCGATATTTGAAGATATCATAAATATAAAGATTTGATTTTAAAGAGAAATAAATGAGAGAATTTAAAGTCAAATAAGTATAGAGAATTTGGGTAAATTTAATATAATGAATTTGGAAAGAAATAAAAGTTTGATTTAAAAATCCTAGAAAATAAATTTCGGATATGGGGAAAATTAGAGTTTTGGAATAAATGGGAATAAAGGAGTTTTAAGGACTTAAGTGATATTTTTAAAGAATTAAAGAATTTATTTTAAATTCAAGACTTAAAATGTTGGGAAGCAATAAAAGGAAAGATTTGAAGTAAAGTATGAAAATTGGGATTTCAGAATTAAATAAGGTTTTAAATCATAATTAAGAAGTGAAATTGGAATTAATGGAATTGGAATTGATTTGGATAAGTTGGGAATAAATTTTAAAGGAAACAAAGAGTCGATTTTTAAATCAATTAAGTAATTTGAAACAGTAATTAAAAGAGAATGAGACTATGGAACTTATAAACAGGGTTTATAGATATAATGATTTGATAATTGATTGTTTAGGTGATTATTTGGAATTGTTTAAATAATTGATTCTTTAATTTAATGTGGATAAAAATGTTTTCAAAAGGCTGATTTAAATTCTATTTAGGTGAGAATGAAGATAGTAAACTTTTAAATTTGAATTAAAAATTATTTAAAGTGCTTTAATAATAATTCGTTTTAATTAATGTGTGAAAATAGCCTTCTGAGGCACTGTCTCAGATTTTGACGAAACCAGTTTTATTGGATCCGTAATAGTGAATTATTTTATGCCATTGAATTTTGTGATGAGTGGATGTATCATTTGGTCGTGCGAGTTCGAAACGTGTAGAAATTAATTAAAAGAATTTAATTTAATATAATTCAATTTGAAAGCTAACTTCTATATACGATGGAATTGGCTTTCGATACTAGTTCCATTGTGTTTGGAATAGGGGTATAACATATAAAACGCCAGGTGGCACGCCTAGATTGGAGTTAGAAAATTTAGCAAATGACTAGTGTTTTGCAAAACTTCTATATAAGGACCTCACAATTGCTCAAACCCTAGAAAAATAAAAAGAATTGCCATTAACAACCCCCTCATCCAATGATCCACAATCAAAGGCGCCACTCCATCCACTTTTGAGCTTTGACCTCAGATACGAACTCGTAGTGCTCGACTAAGTGTAGGCAATCAACAGTGGGATCGTCGTAGATCATCATGTAGGGCCAGATTTTTGTAACAGCCTGTAAATCCGTACCCCTTTGAGCCGACGATATTCTCCATCATATCAACTCTAAGTGGATAGAAACACGAACCATTAGGGTTAAAGAAGAAAGAGGTAGAAGAAGAAATAGAAAAACAATGTCAGAATCTCACAATCGTAGCAGAATAATATATAATAGATAATGACCGATCTTTATACAAAAAGAACTATATCTGTTTATACATTACATCATCAGAGTACAACACAATAAATAGCAAAATATTGGAAAGTTATATTAACTTTTCCTTACAAAAGCGGACTATACAACTTAATGCACAGCGGATTATACATCAAGTATGTGTGATACGTCTCACCATCCAGCTCGTCTTCTAAGCTCCACAGCATCCTTTCATTTATTCTATAATACTTGGCCTGACCCGAGCATTATAGTAAAATAACACCGGAGTCAGTTTGGAAGATCAGCGTGAGAAAACACACTTAATTTGGATTATTAAAGTTTTTCAAAATCCTTTGAAATTAAAGATATCTTGTAACACCACGCCACAAATAAACATGCTGGGTTTTTTAACTTACGATACCCAAAACATTTTTTTATCAGATCCGTCTGATATTATAATAATGTCTATAGAAAGTAAAATAAAATCTAGCTGAAATGATTGAATCTCACGTTCTGCAATAGTTGGGCACAATCAAAACCGCATAGGTGCTTACTAGAGATTGGATTCCATACAATGGAAGGGCAACTAACCTTCCGTCATAGTACCTGGTCTAGATCAGAGGACCGAGGATCCCTCTCGATCCCTTGCAACACAAGTCCAGAGCTACCCCTTATCGGATAGTCTGAATAAGATCACCCTATGGTTGGGATCGACAACCGCCCACGTAGCCGAAATAAAAAGGGACATCTAAACAGGGATGACCTTACCCTAATTGGTTGATAGCCACCTAGCCTTGCTGCACCTCCCCTGCTTTATCCATTCCCAGTTGATGAGGCTTGAGGCTATGTGTTACCTTTTTAGCACATATTCACTTAAAATACTCATCGTCCTCCAGACGATTGTCTGATAGCAATCATCCATACAAGTTGCCCTGGGTCTCGACAAACCAAATCACCGTCTTCATCATCTTCATGGTCTTCATTCGCAAACGTTCAATTTGGATCGAAGTGGTTTTCGGGAAATTAATCCTGATCCCATTCTCCTCGAAACGATCGGCGCTCTGGCCAATATTGATAGTAAATTATTTAACTATCATATAACATCCACAAGCAGCCAACAGATTTATATAATTTTCCAAATTATTTATCAAAAAAAATATCTTTCCAAGATATTATGTTCACGTTTAGACACTTTGAAAATAGTTACAAATCTCTCATTATTCTTACGCAACAAGTTCCAACCATCTGTTTATCTCCACAGAAAACGCCAAATCTTATTGAACTATATTTTTGAACAAATTAAATCACTTTATCCAAAAATATACACTCAGAATATTTTGAAATGAGAATACTTAAAAGACTTTATTCAAAATAGAAGTTATGAAATTATATTCTAATTTTTCAAATAAACTTTTTAGCCAACTACTTTTAAAATAAAGCTACTTCATAAAATATAAACACTAATAATTATCTTTTAAATCAAAATACCAATTTAACCTTTAAAATAATTACTATTATAATAACTTAATAAATGTTTACCTTTAAAATTTTAAACAACTTAAACAATAAATTTCTCAAAGACATTCTTTTAAAACAACTTTAAAACTTTTAACTTATACTCAAAAATCTGCTTTGGAAACGTATTTGGCTTTTCAAGAAAATAGACTTTGCATTCCAATATAGTCCGTTTAACCAGTTAGTAAATCTTTCCTGATTTAATTCCAGTTTAGTTTATGTCCCAAACCCGTAAATTCCTTTCCATACTTTCAAAAATAACCAATATTTATTTTTAAACAAATCACCTTTTTTTTTCTAAATTCCCACCATGAATTTATACTCCCAAATTATCCACTAATAATAAATAAATCACTGAATTTGAAATATTAGTTATTTAACTTATAAAGTTACTTTTTCAAAATTTAAAAATCAATTAAATATTGCCAATTCATATGGTTGAAATTCTAGGTCGTTACATTAGTACATAAAATAGCTGAAATGCTTGCATCTCACATTTCAATATAGTTGGACGCAATAAAAGCGATAAAGGCACGTGGTGCAAATTGGAGTTCCAACATGGCATGGTAAAGGACTACCCTCCATGCCGTACACCTTTAGATAAAATGTGCCCAAGGTCAACTTATGGCCCCTGGCCATCGTAGAGCCGTTTGCCCTTTTAACATGGCAATTGGATTACACCATCCCTCAGGTACTAACTATGGAAACCCCTGCCCACCCTTTATGTGCATACCAATCCGAAAATTCTATTCTAGATCTAAGAAATGATGCTTCTAATGGTAGTGAACCACATAGCTCTATTGCATCAACTCCGTTTTAGCTATTTACTGCATTGTGAGGATTGTAAGGTCATGTTTTACCCTTTTCCTCTCTTAGAAGTTTGCATTTGGAATGCTAACACTGCAATGCTAGCATTCATCCATACAAGTTATTCAATATAAGAAAAAATTGAATGTACTACTTCAACTACATCCATTTTGGAACCACCCTCTAGATTAGTAGCAAGTAGCCTTTCCACTTCAAGAAAACTATCTTCGATCATCTCGAACCATACTTGAACTTCTTCGAAGCATCAAATACATATACGATTTTGAAGTGGTTATGGTTTCAAATTATCTCGTATAAGTACACTCCCATGCTTACCAATTGTTTTAAATTCATTCGATTTTGGGTAACTCAACTTCGGTTCTTTTGGAAATATATAGATAATAAATAGGAGTGGGGATCACCCCTTAACCGTTTAGGTGGATGGATATCTCTATCATTTGCCCAAGGACAACAGAACGAGATTTACATGCATAGTATATCATTATCGAAGATGACTATGCCATATAACTCACGTGTTTCCCCTAGATACTTCAAAGTTATATCCTTCGATGTTAAAAATAGAGAGTTTCCATACCATCAAATTAAAAAGGAGTATTTAGGCCAAGATCTGATAGTCGGTTATTTAACTATCAAATAAAACAAACGACAAATCAGGGGTTCAATTTGATATGGACCACCTTAACTCGATTAAGCATATCAGTAACCACTAAGCCTCTTTAATTAATATTTCATTAATTAAAACACTTTGTAAATACTTGGAAATCATTTCCATATACTTATCTCTACGGTATAAATATACTCACAAAACATTATACATTTGAATACTTAGAAAATATAACCACGTGCTTATCTCAACGGAACAAGTATAATAACAAAACACTACATTTTTAATACTTAGAAAATATAACCATATACGTATTTCAACGATATAAGTATATTCACAAACATTATATTTTCAATGCTTAGAAAATATAAGCATATACTTATCTCAACAGAATAAGTTAATTAACAAAAATTACTTATGGTAGATTTCTTATTTCAAAATCTTATTATATGGTCAAAAAAATAAAAGCCATTTAAAACCTTGCTTGCTATAAACCTAAATCCTTAATCCTTTACATAAAATCCTTTTCATACATCTCCTTAATATTTATAAACTCTTTTCCATTTGTAAATCTCCCTATTATAGGTTTCTATAATATTTATGAAACATCTTTCATAACTGACATTTATAAATATATTCTTTTAAATCCTTTAATAAATTTCAAAATTTATTTATAAACTCTTTCTTGTTATTCGAAAACAATTACTAAATAATTATTAACATACATTAATAATTCCAAACCCACATGTAACGACCCACAAATTTATTACTTGGATAAATTATATTTATTTTTAAAATAATTAGATATGGGTTTAAAAGTAAGGAATAATCATGTTTCAAGTGATAAATAATAATAGTTATTTTGGTTGGGAAAAATATTGTGAACAAATTATCGAGGTAAAATATTGATATCTTATAAATATCATCCTAGGTAAAACATCGATTAAACAACCGGAAATCGTTTTATCTATAAAACTACTTTTAAACAATAAGGATCGTTCATGGCTCTGGACACATACACTAATATATGTATTCAAACAAGATTATGAAATAAATAATTTATTTTATTTTGGAAAATAATATGTATTTATGATATCGAAAGTTGATATTATTCGAGTTAAGTTTAAATATTAAATAAATGGGTTTTTATTTACAAGTAAACCAATTTTATTTATTTAATAATAATGGTAAAATAGTTTTTAAAAAATGTTCACCAAAATAGGTAATTCGCAGAAAAATAGAAAATGGAACTGAAGAACATTTTCCGAAATTTTGACTTTTCGACAGCGGAAAGTCATTGGGCACGTTGTCTACCTTTGTGCACTATCTATACACATATAGTAGATAATTAATCATATAATAATATACTTAATTATATATTATCTTATGTTAATTATGTTTAGCAAGTGATGTGAACAAGACATGGTTTTAAAATAATAACTTATATATACACACAAAATTGTATCATTATCTTTTGTCATTTCGTTAAGTACCATCATCATTAACCATCATGGCTTAGGGGATGTGACTAGAGGGGGGAGATGTGACACATGAAGGGGAGGAAGGTGGTGATGTGACACGTTAAAATGTTGACATGTTATGATATTTTAAACTAAGGATAAAATGGTAATTTCCCTCCTTTTCTTCATTTATTAATACACACCCATACACACACATTTTTATTTACATTATCTCCATTATTTTCTAAAACTTCCTCGCTAAAATTTCCAAGGCTTCCAAATCCTTTTCAAGCATTTAAAAATCCTAAGTTTCACTTTAAATCTCTTTTGAATTGTAATAACCCACTATTTTGGACCATTCAAATCGACAATAAAACCATACATGTCGGATTTGAATAATTCAAACCAGTAGATTGTAATATAATTTGAAGCAAATTAAAACCAATCACAGACATAGATAAATCAGAATAATTCGCAGCGAAAATAAAAATAACCATAGTAGTTCATGAAGCTACTACAACACAGTCTCAAAACAAGTACAAAATACCAGAGTCTGAAATAAATACAACAGAAATCCCGATACATAAATGTCCACTAATGCAAAGGCTGAATAGAAATACTGAATAGAAATAGATGACAACTAGATAGATAGATAAATTCCAGCAAATCCTCTAGCTCTAGAAGGTGAAATCCAAAGTTGATAATTAGGCTGACCTAAGCGTAAAGCGAAAACACAAAACACTCGAATTAGGACATACATACATATACCATATAAACCAACTCAAGTAAACTGTGACGACCCAACTTCCAAAACACTAGGAAGTTGCATCGCTAAAAAGAAAGAAAGGGATAGAAAAGAGAAAGAAAGGGAAGGAAGAAGAAACAACGCATTAGAATCTTAACAGCGGAACGAATAAATTATATTAATAACATAAAATATTACATAGTTTCTAACCATTTTCAGAGTACACTGATATACAACACATACTAGACAGTTATAAACACCTGACTAGTATTTACAACATAATACAACTCAGAGACAACACAGAACACACAACGGAATACTATATATCTAACGCAGAAGCCTCCTACTCCATTGCTCCTCCAATATTCGTCAAAGCTAACCTGAATCCCTTGGCTACTCGTAAAAATTTGAGTACCCCAGAGTTTATGAAACAAAAGATAAACTCTGGATCAGACATGGGTCTGGTGTGAGTAACAGGTTAAAGTTTCTTAACTTTCAAAAACATTTTGAAAAGAAAGGTATCACGTAAGACTTCCCACACATAAACATGGAAAAGTTTTACCTTACGCTAACCAAAACATTTGATAGGAAATTCAGTGATATTATAATAGGTCTAGGGTTTTCAAGTAAATATGAAATAGCCGAAATTGTTACATGATTAAATTCCAGCTACTAGCCACAAAAGTGGGTAATACAATCAAAACCGTTGGCACTTATTGGATTTTGGATTCCATCAATGGCAGGGCTACTGGGGTACCACCCGTCACAGTACGTGGCCTAGATCAACGTACCGAGGAGTGCGCCCGCTCCCCTACAACACAAGGCCGGACCCATTCCTTACTGAACAGTTCCGAACAAGACAACCCTGCAGTTGGTGCGCAATTCCAACTGCCCACACAGCCGAATAAAAAGGGACTTCTAGACAGGGGAAAATCTTGCTCTCCAGTGGGAGCTACCAACGAAGCCTTGCTGCACCTCCCCTATTTTATCCATTCCCGATTGATGAGGCTTGATTCTACGATTACCTTTAGAGAACACATCTCTTAGAATGCTCATCGTCCACCTGACGATGTGCTGAAAGCATTCAATCCATACAAGTTCGTTCCGGGTTCGAACGAAACCGAAGGCATTATCTCATTACATTCGTTTTGAAATCACCCTCAGAGTTAACGACAATAACCCTTGCACTCTAAATCTCCATCTTGAGCCTATAAGTACTATTTCCGTCAAACTCATTACGGAATCACCCCTAGAGTTATACTGACTAATAGTCCTTACACCTCGAGTCTTCACTCTTCACTCTTCACATAAGATTCACGACCTATCATTAATTTGGATCGATGTGGTTTTCGGATATCCAAATATGGAAACCCGATCCCGGCTCATTGAAATCCAAAGCGTGTCTTTTAGGTCCGAGTTGTTTTAGAGTTTAAAACAATTCAATTACATTATCTATATACACACAGATAGATAATTCATAGATTCACAACAGATAATTATCATTATCATTACCACAGATAATCCACATTTATCACTATCAAAAGATAATCCATATCATCGTCACAATGCAACCAATGCATCCATATCACTCAACATTATTAATCTCATAGCTGAGATTCAAAACCATTCAAAGCAACCAATAACAACCATTCATAAGTAATGATCTATAATCATACTATCTATAATTAATTTAATTTAAATTAAATTAATTACATCATCTTTAATTAATTTAAAATGAATTAAATTAATTATTATCACAATATAAATCTTGCTTACATTATCATTAATTAATTACAAATTAATTAATTGATTAACCTCTAATTTATCATCTTAATTAATCAATCCTGATTAATTATACTTTAATCAATTTCATAAAATTAATTACTCTAAACCAAATACAGTAATTAACCTTTAATTACTTCATTAATTAATTAACTATAATTAATTACATTTGATCTTAATTAATTACAATTAATTAATTACATTTAATTACTTAATAATGGTTAATTCATATTAATTAATCAATCTTAATTACATCATTAATTATATTAATTAATGATCCTTAATTATATTTAATTAATTACTCTATTAAATTAATTACTTTCAGTAATTAATTTTACTTAAACAAAAATTATTAATCACTTTTGATTAATCTCAATCTGTAATTAACTACTTTAATTACTTCATTCAACTAATTATTCCTTAATTAATTCCTTTAATTTATCCTTTGATTAATTATACAAAATAATTTGATCTAAATTACATTCACAATTTCATCATATTCCACTAATTACATACAGTAGTTATCTTTAATTACTTCATTGAGTAATCCCATTAATTACATCAAGTAATTACTATCAAATCCAATGTTTAAAATTAATTAAGCTAAATTAATTAATTTAAACCAATCTTAATAAACTCCATTAATTACATTAAGTAATTAATGTCTTAATTACTTTCATTTAAGTAATTAAACTTAAATAAATTTCACAATTTATTATCATTAATTAATTAATCTAATTAATTATTAAAAATTAATCATATTAATTAATTACTAAATAAACCTTAGTTAATGACCATCATTAACTATTATTAATTCTTTAGTTACTTTTCTTTAATTACTTCTTGATAAATCTCTAATTTAAATTAATCCAAATTATTAATTTTAAATTAAATAAATAAGTCACTCCTTAATTATCTTATTTATTTAACTATTTTAATATCTTGATCATTTCTAAGATAATCCATTCCTTATTAATAATTTTTATAAATATTAAAGTGTACTTAGAACATTTAAATTCAAATTTCAAAAGTTCAAAATGATATTTATCAAAGCATTATCCAATTTAAATTCCATTTATATTCTTTCCAAAATAAATGTAAATAACATTTATTACTTAAAATTAAAACTTATATAAGATAAGTCTTAATTTACTTAATTTAATTAAAAACTAAGTTTTAAGTACATTACTTATTTAAATTATAAATTCAAGTTAAAAATCATTTAACTTTCTTTATAAACCATTTATAATGATTTCATTCAAAAAGGAAAATCAAATTAAATATTTGTTTGAAAACAAATTTACTTCAAATAAACAATTTAAATTTAACTTGTTTGAAAAACATTCAAATTTTAATACTTATTCAGATATCCAGATTTTTAAATTCAATACACTTGAAACCATTCCTTATTTAGATCATTTGAATTTAAAACTTGAACTTTTGATTTAGATTTTTATTTTTAAAACTTTTATTTAAAATACAAATTCATTTTAAAAACCTGAAGATTCAAAGAATCTTAAGAAACTGAATTTAAAATTTAAATTCAAACTGCTGTTTTAAATTTGTTTCAGATTTTCAAAATAAAATTTAATTCCCAGAAAACTGCCAGGTTTCTTCTTTCTCCTTATTTTTTTTTAAAAACTGAAAAGCCCTGTAATTTTTTAAAAACTTATAAGATTCAAAATCTTTGAATCTATAATATAAACTAGATTTAAACCTAACTCAGGTTTACAAACTTAACTTCATTTAAATTCAGTTTTTTTTATTTTAGTTTAAAATGGAAACAGAACTACAGGTTTTTAAAAAAAAACTGTAACCTGTTAATATGATTAAACCCGAGCAAGAACAAACTTGCTTCGAGTCAGAAAAACCCCTGCTTCGAGCCAAGTACAACCACACTCGAGTATTACTTCGAGTTCTAAAATACTTCAATACCCAGAAAAGAAAACACAGACCCAAATGCACGGTGCACGAACACCGTGCCTCCGGCCATCATCACCCACCTCCGACAACCTCCAATCATCAACGACCATCCTTACAATCAACCACCATCATCAGTTTCTCCTCCAAAAATACAAAACTGAATTCGAGATGCTTGCTCAAGCCTGGAAAAAAAGATACAGGTTTTAACTCCAAACCTGTCAATCTTTTTCCCACGGTGCTCCGACTATCAGAGACCTTCCACCTCCGGTCACAGTCCCAACTACGACCAAACTATCAACCCCTAAAACCCCGTTTAACTCGAACTTACCTATGCGAAGTACTGACTCAAACAAGAGGCCTAGTTAAACTAGGGCTACTGACAAATAATCACAACTGCTACTTCCCTGATGATTTGTTTCAACATCAAATATTTCTCCCTGTATCAATGATAACTCAACTACCTTCAAGATGAATCCCGACACCTCAAGTTGCCTAGGTCACCCAAAAACCCAATTTCCCCCTTTTCTGTTCTTCACAGAACTGCACCATACCCCTTTTACTAAAAACCCTAATTTTTGTCCTAAAAATCATGGTTTGATCTAGGTATTCAATTCATAGTACTGAATTTATAATTTATTAAATATGAATTTTTCACATTTTTAAACTAAATCTGTCAATTTTGGGTTTACATAGATGTTTACAAGTTATTTTAACTTAATTAAAATCTAAAATTAAAGTTTAACATAAACAAACAAGTTTGATTTAATCTAAAGTTAAATCAGCGACATAATATGTATAGATTTAGAATTTAAATCAAAGCCTGATCATATGTCCTATATAAACAGAGAGTACTTTTTTGAAAATCACAAGCAAGTCACAGAGGATTTCATCCAAATATGCATTCAACATATTTTTATCACAGATATTAAACATGCAACCTTTTTTGTAAGTTAATTTTTTTAGAATAGAAATGTTACTCACCTGATAATTTGAGAAACAGAGCCCCTTTTTGCCTTGAAATTTAAACTGCAGTTTGCTCCTTTATATGAAAACTGCATACATGAATTGATTTCCAGGTTCTAAGTGAAATGCTTCAGCTTTGCTTCCAGATCTATCAATTGCATGCATGCTACAGATTTTGAAATGCACGCTTAAACAAAATTTGAAATTGTAGGTTGTTTTTGATGCAGGTTTACTTGAATGCAGAATTGCTTTGATGCAAGTTTGAATTCCAGAGATACATAATTCTCTGCTTGATTTCATGTATTTGATTCAATTTTGAAAAAAAATGATATGCTTTGTTTTGAGAAGTGGATTTGCAGAGTTGAAGATGATTACAGCTTTATGTTTTTGAATAGAATTGTTTTATTTTATTTGTTTGTCTTCATAGCTTTAGATTTGAAAAGAAACAAAATGGAAGAGAATATGTTTAATAAAACAGAAATTATTAAAAATAAAATCAAAAGAAAATGTTAAAATAAATTTTTTTGACACTTGTAAAGAAGTTAACATTTGTCACTTAAAATGTCTTATTTCCCAACACATGTCAATTTATGTTTCTAAAAACTTTACACATGTTTTATAAAAGTAATTTGTATTTAATTAAAAGTTAATTAGTATTTTATTTAGTATGTTATTATAAGATGGATGTAAACTTATGTTTTAAATGAATTAGTTAATCATGTATTTATTCATATGTAGATAAATTTTAAAATGAAATAAATGCAATTTTATTTATAAAAGGAAACTTATACAAATATTTCAAAATCAAAGTAAATTTAAAAATATTTATACTTTAAATTTTTAAAAACTTTAAATTCAAGTTCAAATTAAATTTTTAAATCAAGTTTATTTACAAATATAACTACACAATTACATTTTTGAAAACAATTATTTTTATTAAAAATTTATTTGTTAAAACAATGTATTATTATATTTAAAAATAACCACATTTAATAACCATAAATAACTCGTTAAAACAATTGTCTTCTTATTAATAAATTATTATTTTATCCAACTATATTTAAAAGAAAATCAAAATAACCTTATTGCTATTTATTTAAATTTTAAACTTGAGTTAAACATATTTTAAATCATTTCAATATTTATCTTATGTATTTAAAACCATATTTATTTATTAAATAACCCTTTTTAAAAACTTTAACTTTTAAATAAAAATCAAAATTCCCAATTTACTAAAGATATATATTTTATAGAAAACAGAATTTATTTATCTGTCAATAAAAAACAAGATCTAATAACATTATATACATATTCTATATATATATATAAATATAAAACAATTATTTAGATTTAAAAAGATAAAATCTATCAATTAACTATTTATTTTATTTGGATTATTAAATTAATTCAAATCTTATTACAAAGATTACCTAATCAATTTAATTTTTAATTCAGATTATTAAATTGATATTGCTTTCAAATTCCAGGTCATCACATTTGTGACGCCCCACCTCTATACCCACGCTAGCCAAGAACATTACGGTGAATGCTGTCGACTAGCACGGAGAATAAGGCTGTTGAGGAGCGACCATCCGTGTAATTTCTTTGCGCGAGCACCGATATGTCAGATAATATAACATGCATTCTATTTCAAGAGGAAATCCGACATACCGACACAAAATCAAAGCTACTACACTGTGGCTATATAAATCCTTCGGAAAACAAATATAGAAATAAGCATAACACAAATCAGTCGCAGACAATTCATATCACAAAGGCGGAAATAGATATGAATATTACACTAGGAAGTGTACATCAGAGTAGTGGTCTAAAAAGATCTACAATATCACAAAAGAATAGTTACACGAACTACACATAAGAATAAGTATACATTAAGGAGTCTATATCTCAAATGTATACAACAAAATAACTACTAATCTAAGTAGTTAACCCAAAAGTCAAGGAGTTAATCCCGGATGGGAAGTCAAGCAAAAGCACCTGTAGCATCTCGGTCTGACCCGAGTATTATTTAATAAGAAAATAATAAACGGATAAGTCTAACTATAAATATCAGATGAAACGATATAGAATAAGAGATATGACTAAACACATAATAATCACAATGTCAAGCTGTGATATATATATATATATATATATATATATATATATATACACTTAGTTGATAATCATCAAGAGATTAATCAATGTCACCAAATCTACACAAGAATCAAAGAAACATCATACTCCTTATTTCATTCACCATACCATAAATATTGACGATAATATCAATGTCAAGCACAAAAGTCAATGACACACAAATTCCAGAAGACTACACAAGAAATCTAGAAATCACTAAAGTCAATGACACACATATTCCAGAAGACTACACAAGAAATCCAGAAATCACTAAAGTCAATGACGCACAAATTCCAGAAGACTACACAAGAAATCCAGAAATCACTAAAGTCAATGACGCACAAATTCCAGAAGACTACACAAGAAATCCAAAAATCACTAAAGTCAATGACACACAAATTCACCAATGCACAAATATTGATAAGGCTTATTAATGGAAATCACGAAAAATTGGTGAAACACAAATTCTAGAAATCATCTCAAGAAATCCAGAAATCACAAAGGGGGGGAGGCCTATCACAAACGGGAGCATAAAGCTCACCAACACGTGTATCACAAACGAAACGCTAATTCCATGGTCGCTAACCATCACAAATTGAGCCGAAGCTCCACAAACGGCCCGAAGACCATGGGTTGCTACCCCATCACAAATTGAGTCGAAACTCCACAAAACGGGGTTTAGTCTCCCTCGCAGACAAAGAGACATCGCACATTGCTAGTCTAAATCACAAAGATGATCGTCATGATCAACGAGAAGTGTCAATTACACTAAGCTAGTAAATATATGAGTTTAGCTTCATGTCCCATAACCACTTGCTTAACTTAAATATTTACGAACAAACTGTAAATTTCCACTAGAAAATTGTCACAAGGGTTTCAATCGAACAAGTCCAAGAATTAACCAACAAAGTGAACGCAAGCATTTCATACCACTTGTTTTACTAAGTCGTTTAATTAGATTTCTCATAGAGTGAAGTAAAGGTTTATATATACTAATAGATTGGAAAACGGTTTTATAAACGAATTTGGTATTAAAATAGTGTTGAAATCGTTTGAGGAAAGAGTTTTGATATTTACTACTAGTATAGAAAACCTTTATATTTTTAAAGTGACAAATCACAAAGAAGATTGTAGGAACAATCAATCACTAATATTCATATTCGAAAACGTGAATAAAATCCAAAGAAATCGATATAAAATCCATCAAAGTGGATATATCTAAAATTCCCAAAGAAAAGGTCATCTAAGTCGATAATAAATGACAACAACAAAAGGGAGACTACACGAATCGAATAAAGTTGGATATTCAAACGGATTAGCAAAATAGGCTAATCTGGCAATTAACAGCAGGTCGGTCGACCGGACTCCCTACGTCGGTCGACCGAGCCTTAAACAGAGGAGTGCTTATGCACTCGGCAGGAGGTCGGTCGGCCGACTCAGGGAGCTCGGTCGACCGGACCTGTTGCCAGCCTCTTCCCAGCCCATAGTAATGAGCTCCAACCTCGTCCAAATTTCATTCTCTCGAGCAACGGCGCTAAGGGTTTATGCCAATCGACTACCCGGCCCTATATGCTCCTCGATGCATCACCAAAAACATGTTCAAACATAGAAGTTAGGGTTTTTAACGAATTGAACTCAAAACACCAAAAATTGGAATATACACCAATTCAATCCAAACCAAAAGCAAATGCACACGAATAAGTGTTAGGAATTCGTACCTAACATTCGAAGATAATTCATAGACTTAGATGTGAGATTAAAAATCTCACCTTTTCACAAAATCGAACAAGAAGATGCTTAAAAGCAAATGGAGAATCAACCTCTCTTCAACACAACCCAATTGAGCTTGAATCTAAGCTCAAAAACCAGAACATTCCCGAAATTAGGTTTAGGAATTTCTGAAATTGGTAAGAAGATAAGTTGGAGAAGAAGAAGAGAAGCTTACCAATGGGTTCTTCTTGAATTTGGAGCTAGGAATTTGATTTGCAAGAGAAACTAGGGTTTTGGAGTTTTAATTTCCAATCTCTCCCACCATTAAAGCTAAGAAAACTGAAAAGAGAAGAGAATGAGGGTGAATGGGGAAGAGTGGCTCAGATTTGAGCATAAGTAAAACATAGGGCTGAGCCCAAAAACCAAACCCAAAGTGAAAAAGTAGCAAAAATCAACTTTCTCCAAACATATCGAAGCTTATACTCAAAAAGGTCGCAAACGGCATTTTAAACTCAATGGGAGTGGTCCCGAGTCCTAATTCGACCGTATGCAAAAAGTAGCTTTTCGGACTAAAATCTGACTAACGATAAAATATTTAAATAAAATATTTAAATATAAAATCGATAAATATGCGGGTTGTTACAGACTCCCCTCCTTAAAAAAATTGCGTCCTCGCAATATTTAAGAAGGGAACATAAAGTAACAACCATAAAAGCATATTCAACACAAAAGAAATTTGAAATAAGAAGTTCACCTCAAAGAGCACGAGAAAGTAAGTCCGGATGTGTTCGCTCGATGTACTCTCTAGATTCCCAAGAACAATCCTTAGGATTTGAAGACCATTGAACTTTAACAAGCGGAACATCTTTATTTCGAAGTCGCTTGACCTCCGAAGCAATAATATGAATAGGATGTTGCTCATAAGTTAAATTAGGCGAAACTTCAATCTCTTCCACAACACCGGGCTCAAGAGCAGAATCGGAATCTCGAAGACATTTCCGAAGTTGAGAAACGTGAAACACGTCATGAATAGCAGAAAATTGAGCCGGCAATAAAAGGCGATAAGCCATGGAACCAATACGTTCAATGATAGGAAATGGCCCAATATATCGAGGCGCCAATTTTCCTGATTGACTGAAATGTACAACACCTTTCATAGGTGAAACACGAATGAACACAAGATCTCCCTCAGAAAATTCTAACTTCCTTCTCCGGTTATCGGCATAGGATTTTTGTCTACTCTGGGCTTCTTTCATTCTATGTCGAATAAGTTCAATTTTCTCTGAGGAATCACGAATAAAATCTGGACCTAAAACCAGCTTCTCACCGGCCTCAAGCCAACAAGAAGGCGATCGGCATGGCCTTCCGTAGAGTGCCTCAAAAGGTGCCATACCAATACTAGATTGGAAGCTATTATTGTAGGAAAATTCAACAAGTGAAATGTGATCTTCCCAACTTCCACCAAAATCAAGAACACAAGCACGAAGAAGATCTTCAAGAGTTTGATTCACACGCTCGGTTTGTCCGTCGGACTGGGGATGATAAGCGGTGCTAAAATTAAGCTTCGTTCCTAAAGCTTTTTGAAGACTCTTCCAAAATCCACTAGTAAACAATGGATCACGATCGCTAACAATTGAAGTAGGAACACCATGTAATTTAACAATCTCTTTAACAAAGAGTTTGGCCAAAAGAGGAACGGTTCGGTTAGACCGAACGGGAATAAAATGGGCGGATTTAGTAAGTCTATCAATAATTACCCAAAAGCTATCATAACCCGATCGAGAACGGGGAATGCCAGCTATAAAATCCATGGAAATTTGATCCCACTTCCAAACTGGAATTTCTAAAGGTTGCAATAACCCACCGGGCCTTTGATGTTCGGCCTTAACGAGTTGGCAAGTCATGCAACGCTTAACGAAGTTAGCGATGTCAAGTTTCATTCCCTCCCAATAATAAAGTCGTTTCATATCCGCGTACATTTTACTACTATCGGGATGAATGGTAAATTTAGAGTGATGAGAATCTTCTAAAATATCTTTACGAAGATCCCTAATATTTGGCACGATAAGTCTACCAAATTTCCGAATGCCGCCACGAGAATCGATATCAAAGTCTTTCAAACCTTCGATATCAATTTTATCCTTAATATTTTGGCCAAGAAGAGCCAATTCAGGATCTAGCCATTGAGCTTCAAGAATGCGGTCTAAAAGAGATGGATGAGCCCCAAGGCTACATAAAACAAATGATGAGCATAAAACAGAAACACGGTCTCGAATTTCGCAAGTGGATAAAATCTCGAGATCGTTCCATTTGGATATCATCATAGAAACAACAGCTTGTTGTTTACGGCTAAGAGCATCGGTGACACGATTACCTTTACCGAACGTATAAAGAATATCAAGATCATAAGGAGCAAGGAACTCGAGTCAACGTTGTTGACGCAAATTAAGTTCCTTTTGAGAAAATAAATATTTCAAAGACTTATGATCTGTGTAAAGAACAAATTTCTCTCCTAAAAGATAATGACGCCAAATACGGAGAGCAAAAACAATAGCCGCGAGTTCTAAATCATGAGTGGCATATCTAGACTCGGCAGGCTTCAATTGCCTAGAATCATAAGCAATAACACGTTCTCTTTGCATAAGAACGGCACCCAAACCAACGCGACTAGCATCGGTATAAACAACGAAATCTTGATTCCCCTCGGGAATAACGAGAATAGGAGCATCAGAAAGAAGTTCCTCTAATTTCTGAAAAGAAGCTTCACATTTGTCCGACCAAATGTATTTAATACCTTTCTTCGTCAAGCTAGTGAGAGGCACGACAATCTTAGAAAAGTCTTTGATAAAACGGCGGTAATAACCTGCCAATCCAAGAAAACTACGAATCTCCGTCACACTCTCTGGTCTCTTCCAATCTTGAATCGCTTCAATCTTTGAAGGATCCACGGAAATTCCGGATTCGGAAATAATGTGACCGAGAAACTTCACACGAGATTGCCAAAAGTGGCATTTAGAAGATTTTGCCTTTAATTGATTACTCCTAAGAGTTTTCAACACAATCCGAAGATGTTTTTCATGCTCCTCCTCGGTTTTAGAATACACAAGAATATCATCGATAAAGATGAGAACAAACCGGTCGAGGAAGTCTTTGAAAACTCTATTCATAAGGTCAACGAAATACGCCGGAGCATTCGTCAAACCAAATGGCATGACAAGCCATTCATAAGATCCATAACGAGTATGGAACGATGTCAAAGGAATACTATCCTCTGCAATACGAAGCTGATGAAATCCAGTAGCTAAGTCTAATTGTGAAAAGACTCTAGCACCACTAAGTTGATCGAATAGATCATCAATCCGAGGTAAAGGATATTTATTTTTGATAGTAAGATCATTAAGCTTGTGGTAGTCAACGCAAAGCCTAAGTGTACCATCGGATTTCTTCACGAAAATAGCCGAAGCTCCCCAAGGCGAGGAACTAGAGCGAATAAATTGCTTCGTCTCCAATTCAGATAATTGTTTACGCATCTCCTCATTTTCTTTATTGGACATACGATACGGAGGACGAGTGATAGGTTGAGCTCCAGGAATAAGATTAATTCTGAACTCAATTGCTCGCTTAGGTGGTAATCCTAAAACGGGCTCGAATAAGTCGGAAAATTCACGAAAGACGTGAATAAGAGAAATAATATCACCCTCATCATCATCATCATCATCATGAGGATTTAAAGAATATAAAGATGCAACCAAAGCAGAATCTGAATCATTAAGAATAACATAAACCTGATTAACAGATTGAGGATGTCGAAGATGAATAGTCCGCTCAGGACATAGGATATGGGCTTCATAATGGTTAAGCCAATCCATTCCCAAAATCATTCCAAAGCCTAAATAACGCATGACATGCAAATCGTCTCGGAAAGAAAAATCACACAAAATAATCTCGACACTTTACACAATAAACTGATTGTTGCGGATCAACCAACCGGATTCGCAATTCTCAAAGAAGTCATTAAACACAAAACATCCAAAGCAAAAGTATCAACAAGTTCTTTTGATATAAAAGAATGGGACGCACCCGTATCAAAAAGAACTCGAATAGGATGATCACGAAATAAAATAATTCCATTTAGAATAGAATGAGAAATACCTTGGCCACGAGATGTGTTGCCAGGGGCTTGAGCAACATTAAGCTTTCCCTCTTTCTTGCCTTGAAGTTTGGGGCACGAAGATATAACATGACCGGGAACTTTGCAGTAGCGACAAGAGAGAGAATTTGGGCACTTGTTCGCATAATGGTCCTTCGAACCACAATTATTGCATTCCCCACGGCCAAAGGAAGAAGTCTTTGCCACAGAGGTTGCTTGCTTCCCTTTCTTATTGGGATAGGGGCCTTTGAATTTGTTTGGCCTCTTCTTGTTGTTGAAGTTTGGTTTGGAACCCACCACTTCAACATCATTCTCCCTATCAGCCTCTTCAAGACGAAGAGCGATATCAACGAGTTGGTCGAAAGAAACTTCTAACTTTAGAAGTAATGGCTTCTTGAGACTTTTATTTAAGCCATAGATGAACCTCTGGTTCTTCTTTAAAGGGGTGTTGATGTATTCAACCCCATATTTGGAAAGCGACTCGAAGGAGGCGACGTAATCAGTCACGGAGGACTCACCTTGAACAAGGTCTATAAATCGTCGAGCCAATGTCACTTTTTCAGCTTCCGGTACGAATTTCAACTAGAAGCGTTCTCGGAATTTCTCCCAGGTGAGATCCGCTTCATTAATCTCAGAAATAAGAAGCTCGTACCAGTCCAATGCTCTTTCACGGAGCATACTAGAGGCCACCGGAACTCAGTGAAGGTCAATAAGATTCATGCGAGAAAAGATTTGATCGCATGACCTTAGCCAAGCCTGTATTTCAATAACAGTTTCGGAACCTTTGAATGGCTCCCCACCCAAATTAGTGTAATCGCTACACAAGCGTGCAAATCTCGACTTTGGGTGAGTAGGTTCCGGGTTAGCTCCAGCTGCTTGAGCATTCGTCACCAAATCAAGAAGCTGTTGAGCAGTCATAAAAACTCCATCCTGGGGTGGAATGCTAGATGGCATGGCTCTGGGGCGGCCAGGTCTAGACATTTCTCTTCCTTTAGAAAGAAAGAAGAGGAAGAAAAAGGTTATTCACCAAATTGAGTATCAAGCAATCTTGATAGACAAAACAAGGAATCATAAAGGAAAATAGGATAGAACGGTACGTAGACCCGAATAAAATCCTAAAGCACGACTCCTAAGAAGAACTTAGGACGATGATCCTTGTTATAATATTCCATATTGTTCCGAAGTTTGGCTTTGATACCAAGCTGTGACGCCCCACCTCTATACCCACGCTAGCCAAGAACATTACGGTGAATGCTGTCGACTAGCACGGAGAATAAGGCTGTTGAGGAGCGACCATCCATGTAATTTCTTTGCGCGAGCACTGATATGTCAGATAATATAACATGCATTCTATTTCAAGAGGAAATCCGACATACCGACACAAACTCAAAGCTACTACACGGTGGCTATATAAATCCTTCGGAAAACAAATATAGAAACATGCATAACACAAATCAGTCACAGACAATTCATATCACAAAGGCGGAAATAGATATGAATATTACACTAGGAAGTGTACATCAGAGTAGTGGTCTAAAAAGATCCACAATATCACAAAAGAATAGTTACACGAACTACACATAAGAATAAGTATACATTAAGGAGTCTATATCTCAAATTTATACAACAAAATAACTACTAATCTAAGTAGTTGACCCGAAAGTCAAGGAGTTAATCCTGGATGAGAAGTCAAGCAGAAGCACCTGTAACATCTCGGTCTGACCCGAGTATTATTTAATAAGAAAATAATAAACGGATCAGTCTAACTATAAATATCAGATGAAACGATATAGAATAAGAGATATGACTAAACACATAATAGTCACAATGTCAAGCTGTGATATATATATATATATATATATATATATATATATACTTAGTTGATAATCATCAAGAGATTAATCAATGTCACCAAATCTACACAAGAATCAAAGAAACGTCATACTCCTTATTTCGTTCACCATACCATAAATATTGACGATAATATCAATGTCAATGACACACAAATTCCAAAAGACTACACAAGAAATCCAGAAATCACTAAAGTCAATGACACACAAATTCCAGAAGACTACACAAGAAATCCAGAAATCACTAAAGTCAATGACGCACAAATTCCAGAAGACTACACAAGAAATCCAGAAATCACTAAAGTCAATGACGCATAAATTCCAAAAGACTACACAAGAAATCCAGAAATCACTAAAGTCAATGACACACAAATTCACCAATGCACAAATATCGATAAGGCTTATCAATGGAAATCATGAAAAATTGGTGAAACACAAATTCTAGAAATCATCTCAAGAAATCCAGAAATCACAAAGGGGGGGAGGCCTATCACAAACGGGAGCATAAAGCTCACTAACACGTGTATCACAAACGGAACGCTAATTCCATGGTCGCTAACCATCAAAAATTGAGCCGAAGCTCCACAAACGGCCCGAAGACCATGGGTTGCTACCCCATCACAAATTGAGTCGAAACTCCACAAAATGGGGTTTAGTCTCCCTCGCAGACAAAGAGACATCGCACATTGCTAGTCAAAATCACAAAGATGATCGTCATGATCAACGAGAAGTGCCAATTACACTAAGCTAGTAAATATATGAGTTTAGCTTCATGTCCCATAACCACTTGCTTAACTTAAATATTTACGAACAAACTGTAAATTTCCGCTAGAAAATTGTCACAAGGGTTTCAATCGAACAAGTCCAAGAATTAACCAACAAAGTGAACGCAAGCGTTTCATACCACTTGTTTTACTAAGTCGTTTAATTAGATTTCTCATACGAGTGAAGTAAAGGTTTATATATACTAATAGATTGGAAAACGGTTTTATAAACGAATTTGGTATTAAAATAGTGTTGAAATCGTTTGAGGAAAGAGTTTTGATATTTACTACTAGTATAGAAAACCTTTATATTTTTAAAGTGACAAATCACAAAGAAGATTGTAGGAACAATCAATCACTAAGATTCATATTCGAAAACGTGAATAAAATCCGAAGAAATCGATATAAAATCCATCAAAGTGGATATATCTAAAATTCCCAAAGAAAAGGTCATCTAAGTCGATAATAAATGACAACAACAAAAGGGAGACTACACGAATCAATTAAAGTTGGATATTCAAACGGATTAGCAAAATAGGCTAATCTGGCAATTAACAGCAGGTCGGTCGACCGGACACCCTGATTCGGTCGACCGAGCCTTAAACAGAAGAGTGCTATGCACTAGGCAGCAGGTCGGTCGGCCGACTCAGGGAGCTCGGTCGACCGGACCTGTTGCCAGCCTCTTCCCAGCCCATAGTAATGAGCTCCAACCTCGTCCAAATTTCATTCTCTCGAGCAACGACGCTAAGGGTTTATGCCAATCGACTACCCGGCCCTATATGCTCCTCGATGCATCACCAAAAGCATGTTCAAACATAGAAGTTAGGATTTTTAACGAATTGAACTCAAAACACCAAAAATTGGAATATACACCAATTCAATCCAAACCAAAAGCAAATGCACACGAATAAGTGTTAGGAATTAATACCTAACATTCGAAGATAATTCATAGACTTAGATGTGAGATTAAAAATCTCACCTTTTCACAAAATCGAATAAGAAGAAGCTTAAAAGCAAATGGAGAATCAACCTCTCTTCAACACAACCCAATTGAGCTTGAATCTAAGCTCAAAAACAAGAACATTCCCGAAATTAGGTTTAGGAATTTATGAAATTGGTAAGAGGATAAGTTGGAGAAGAAGAAGAGAAGCTTACCAATGGGTTCTTCTTGAGTTTGGAGCTAGGAATTTGATTTGCAAGAGAAACTAGGGTTTTGGAGTTTTAATTTCCAATCTCTTCCACCATTAAAGCTAAGAAAACTGAAAAGAGAAGAGAATGAGGGTGAATGGGGAAGAGTGGCTCAGATTTGAGCATAAGTAAAACATAGGGCTGAGCCCAAAAACCAAACCCAAAGTGAAAAGTAGCAAAAATCAACTTTCTCCAAACATATCGAAGCTTATACTCAAAAAGGTCACAAACGGCATTTTAAACTCAATGGGAGTGGTCCCGAGTCCTAATTCGACCGTATGCAAAAAGTAGCTTTTCGGACTAAAATCCGACAAACGATAAAATATTTAAATAAAATATTTAAATATAAAATCGATAAATATGCGGGTTGTTACAACATTCCTTCCTCCTTAAAAGAATTTCGTCCCCGAAATTTAAAACAAAGGTAATTTAATAATCTATTTAAAGATTTAATTTTTAAGACACAAGCATATACCAATGGTATGCTAATAAACGTAATAATCAATTCGTCCAATCAATCAAATATAGTTATCCAGAAAAATTCTGGATAGAACTTGCATGAGTTTCCCTGGTATAAATATCGGGATACTCGCTCTATAGATTCCAAACAATCAATACAATTAAGGTACAGACTCCTATTCATCTAGCTCTACAAAACTAGACAGCATATCAGGCTACATACGAGTCTGATTCAACAACCAACCTCAATAACTGCTGGTTCTAAAGCCAGAGATAGACCATTCACGTACTCCCTCAGAGATACGTGAAACTCATCGAATCCCAGTTATCCAAACTGGCAATTCGATCCTGAAAACCAAACACTGATCCAACCAAAACACAAATGAGATCCAAACATCTCGGAGTCAGCTTTCCAGTCTTACTCAAAACTTATAGCTCCTGAATCGGAGAAAACTCCAGCAATAACGAAGCCTCCAACTTCGAATTCCAAATTTCTCCGTCCCTTATCCACAAAAGTTTCAGACAAATTCCATCTGCCAACATCCAAACTGATCAGCTCAACCCCTTGCTGATTCCTCTAGAAACAATCAGAACCAAAAACAACTCAACACAATGATCTCCTCAAGATCAATCCAAACCAAAATACAATTCTATTCCATATCCAGCAGAAGACTACAAACTTCTCCTAATCCGGAAAAGATAATAAGAAACACTTCAAAACAGCTTCCGCTGCATCACCCTGATCCGAAGTAGATAAGAAAATGCTGATGAAAAGCACAAACTGGACATCACTTCTCAGAAATATGGTTCTACAGATCCATAAAGAAAACTGAGAAATTCCTCCGAAACCTGAGTTGCTTCATCAAACTCCATCTCTAGGAATCATTCTCCAACTAAACAGAACCACCGTTTCCCCTCCTGGAATCTTAGTCGATAAGAAAACTCAATCTCCAGATGCTGACGAACCTCTATCTTCCAAGAAGACATCCAGAAAAATCTTCGACAATCTAAGAGAACACTCAAACAATCGCAAGCCACTTTTGCGATCAACCCAAATAAATTTCCAAAGAAAATCGTTCTCTCTTTACCAAACAGAATAGCTTACACTGGTCTAGCCAATTCATTGAAGAAACGGATTCACTCTGCAGCTTCTGAATTCCACTTCCAGAAAAACTACTCAGCTAAGACCTCTCTATCGACACCCAGAACACTCTGAGCTGCACTGCTGACACCAATTCCAAACTTCCTGATCCAAAACTCTTCGAGAATCTCACACTTCAAAGCTAACCACAACATCCTGCAGACTTCAGCCACAACATCGAAGCAGAATACTTCCAAAACTTGTTCCAAAGAAAACATCTTCGGAAACAATCCATAGTCACTGCATCTCACCACGCAGTTACAACTTCCAGAGGTATCAAAATACCATTACTTTCTCTAGCCCCATCGAACAGATCAAACTCTACTCACCAAACTCTGCACTTCAAAGATGTCTCCGAACCTTAACAGGTTTCGTTGAGAGATCGATGAAATACTCCAGCACAACAAAGATTACTCGAGACGGTATTAGGTCTACAGTCTTGATAGATACACTTCCAACCTCAACATACAAACTCCAACCAATGGTAGTAACCGTGTTACACACACACCACTACCTTATCTACCTTTATAACCTATATTGGAAAACCTGAACAGGTAACCCAACATATAGATAGAAATAGATAAATATATATAAATATATATAAAATTACAATACGCTCTCTCAAGATAGACACCACTCCAGAGCCTAGGTTTCACTCAATCTAATGCTCTGATACCACTGTAACGATCCAACTTCCAAAACACTAGGAAGTTGCATCGTTAAAAAGAAAGAAAGGGATAGAAAAGAGAAAGAAAGGGAAGGAAGAAGAAACAACGCATCAGAATCTAAACAGCGGAACGAATAAATTATATTAATAACATAAAATATTACATAGTTTACAAACATTATCAGAGTACACCGATATATAACACATACTAGACAGTTATAAACACCTGACTAGTATTTACAAAGATAATTACACAATTGAATTTTGAAAAACAGTTATTTTTATTAAAAATTTATTTGTTAAAACAATGTATTATTATATTTAAAAATAACCACATTTAATAACCATAAATAACTTATTAAAAAAATTGTCTTCTTATTAATAAATTATTTATTTTATCCAACTATATTTAAAAGAAAATCAAAATAACCTTATTACTATTTATTTAAATTTTAAGCTTGAGTTAAACATATTTTAAATCATTTCAATATTTATCTTATGTATTTAAAACCATGTTTATTTATTAAATAACCCTTTTTAAAAACTTTAACTTTTAAATAAAAATCAAAATTCCCAATTTACTAAAGATATATATTTTATAGAAAAAAGAATTTATTTATCTATCAATAAAAAAACAAGATCTAATAACAATATATACATATTCTATATATATAAATATAAAACAATTATTTAGATTTAAAAAGATAAAATCTATCAATTAACTATTTATTTTATTTGGATTACTAAACTAATTCAAATCTAATTACAAAGATTACCTAATCAATTTAATTTTTAATTCAGATTATTAAATTGATATTGCTTTCAAATTCCGGGTCATCACATAAACTGTAATAAATTGCACAAGTAACTTAAAGGATGCTTGGGACCGCCCATCCTTTAAGGATCCGTTAAACTATTTACTATGTAGTAATATACGATATTATAATAATGTCTAAAGTAAAATAAACTTACTTAAAAATAGCGTTAAGGCCTTAAATTTTCCACCTTAACACATATATAGTGCCAATAGTCTATACAGTACCGTAATACCTCCTGATCAGGAGGCTACTAGAGGATACTCCATAGGTACGACACAAAATAAAACTCGTACAAGGCGCGCTAGGGTAGGTGACACGACACAACTGGGCAATGCCGGGGTAGATATACCAATTGCATTTCCGGGCGGGTGGTAGCGCATAGCAGCCACTATCACACACCTCGAGCCACACTCCCAAAACCAAAGGTGCGCACCAATCAATCATAAAGTAATAGAATGACATACGAAAAGTGTGTCCGATAAGAGGAGATGCCTCATTAGTAATAGAACAGTCTACGTATATACCTCAAAGGAACGTCGCTACCATCCTACTTCATTATGGAATCTGCACAACGTACACGGTTGTTAAAGTGGTTTTCGGAGTTAGCAGAGAGTTTGACAACTTCCGATTCCGGTCTCTTTAACAACCAAACATTATTGTCACCCATGGATATTTATTTTAGAAGATATCTATTCCAAAACCATTTAAAATCAAATGTTATTACTCTTCCCAGATAATTTCCATTTCAAAGTTGGTAATATTTCTAGATCCATATATGTAGTTATAGCACTTTTGAAAATGTTATCCTTTAGAAATCATGCCACTTTCAAAACCATACACTTATTATAGCATTTTAAAAATGTAATACGTTAGAAACTACAGCACTTTTAAGATGTTACCCTTATATAATAGCACTTTATAAAATGTTACAGTTTGGAAATAGTAGCACCTTTTAAACATAGCCTTAAAGTAACATAGCATTTTTAAGACATAACGAAGTTAACATAGCACTTTAAAAATGTTATCTTTTAGAAATCATAATACTTGAAAAATGTGATCCATATATATATATATATATATATATATATATATATGATAGCATTTCAAAATTGTTATCTTTTATAAATACAGCATTTTTAAAATATTACCTAAAATGGTATAACACTTTCAACAATATAACTCAAATAACATAGCATTTTGGAAACGCTACAAATTCTACAATAACATTTTAAAAACGTAACTAAAATACCATAGCATTTTAAAATTGCTACAAATACTACTATATCATGTTTAAAACATACTATTACAACTTTTATTATAAGTTTATTTATACAAAACATATCCATTTCATAATTAAATCTATTATTATTAGGTTAGAATTAAAATTCCATATTAAGTCAAATTTTTAATAAATAAAATTCTTAAAATTCTAGTTGTTAAACCATTCATTTACTTATAAAATTTTAACTTATTTTAACTTATTAAAACCATTACATATATTATATTCAAAGTCATTAAATAAAATTTGATGATAAAATTTCATATATTTATAAGTTCAAAATACTTAATAAATTTTTATTTTAGAAAACTATTATTAAAAATTAGCCATATGTCTGTATATAATTTTCTAACGTAGGTCAAGTGATACGAATATGTATCATTTCAGTGCATAATTTGAATAAAAATCTGAATTCTATCATTTCAAACTCGCAATCCCAAGTCAAATAAAATAAAATAAAAATCATCTAGGCACATCATTTCATCTCGTAACGATTTTTCCCTATTCTAATGTCCATTCGGGAATGTATCATTTCAGCCCATAGTGATTCTATACTAACAGGGAACTTGCAGTGTGAGAAGTAGAAATAAATAAACTGTATAACATGGCATATCATATCAGGTGATGTAACAGGCATAATAATCAGGTTATAACATCATGAAATGTCATATCACAGGCATGTATAAATTACTATCAACATAGAATATCATCAACTATAATTCACATCTCATTGTTTCACTATTATATATGTATGAATGTCGAGAGTGATAAATTCACCTTCTAAAGCTGAAGACAACAATTCAAGACGCATAATTAAACTCCAAAAAGCACGATAAAGCATGAATTAGATTCGAGTGGATGGAGAGCCAAGATCCAAGTCTTGTAAACAACCCATTCAAAACATAAGTATATACTTCAACATTCAACAATGAATCAAAACAAAGTAAAAATCTGAATCAAAATGAAGCAAAATTGGCTTACCCAAGGCAAGTGATCTTGGCCACAACACAATTGACTTGACCATCATCACAAACAAGGCTTGGCCATCATTGTTTTGAAGCATATATGCTCGGCCATGGCAAGCTAAAAGCACGGCTATGGACTGAAATGAAGGGGTGGCATGGCAAGTTCATGTAGAAGGCAAAAGGAAAGGCATGATGGGTTTTTGGGTTCGGCCATAGGACTAATGGTCCGCCATTTGGTTTGTTTGCATGGTCAGGTCAAGCACATCACTCTGCATGGCCTGGAGCAGAAGAATTGGTTACGGCAAGGGAAAAAAGGTGGTGTTTTGGTGGTGGCCGAGGCTAGGGGATGAGGAAGTGGATCATATGATGGCTCGGCTAGGGTTTGTGAGGCCACTAGGTGATGGGTTTGGATTATAAAGTCACGACACTTGGTGGGGATGGTGATGAGGTGGTGGAGGCCAGTCAGGTGGCGCTGGTGAGGAGGAGATGGTCAGCAATGGGAGATGATGCAAGTGATGGTTAAGCATATGCTAGAGAATAAAAGAGAAAGGAGAAAGAAAAAGAAGGAGAACTAGACATAAAAACTTACTATAAATTTTTTTTCCTTTGTTCGGGAACGTGAATGAGAAGATATGAGATGAGGAATGAGAAGTGTTTTGAACGTGAAATTGAAAGTTATGCATGGCTAAGTAATGTTTTTAACGGCTATGGGAAGGAAAGTGAACGGCTAGGAATTAGAAAAGGCATCACTTCATATTCAATAAAAAGAAACTTGTGTCTCTTGAAATTTCCAAGCCCATTTACCAAAACAAACTCAAAATCCAAATAAAATTTCAAAGTCCAAACCAACATAAAATAGAAAAATGAACATAGGAAATATACAATAGAAAATAACAAATAAAATACTGAAAATAATCGCGTGCAAAAGGCTGAAATTTATTAGATTTAAAAAGTAGAAAACAGAATTTGACAAAACGAAAAGCAGAACGAATATCAGAATCAAATTCAACTTCAAAGAAAAAGACTGGAAATTTAAAATTTAAATTTAAAATTTTCAACTAAAAGTCAAAGTTTGACCAAAGTTGACCGAAATATAAAATTTTTAGAAAATCTTTATTTTATGATATTTGGAAAATAAATTATAAACAAAATCCAAAATTACATTGGAAAATTCCAAAATTTCGATTTTAAATGATTTAAAAATCAAAGTTTTCAAATAAGGTGAACGAAAAATATTTATTAAAATTATGGGTTGTTACACTTTCCCCCACTGATAACTTTTCATCCTCAAAAAGGAACGAGACACACAAACAAGGAAGGCTAAGATAGAAAAGCAAATAGTACCTGAAACAAACAATTCCGGATTAGAAGCACGCATGCTCTCCTCCGTCCCCCATGAAAATCCCAATGATCCATACTCCACTACAATTTGACGAGGTTGATAGATTTCCTTCTTAGCTGCTTCGTACTTCTATCGATAATACGAAGTGGCTTCCTCTCGACAGTGAGATTAGGCTTAATATCCAAACTCACAAGAGCAGAAGGCTAGACAATCAAAGATGGATCATGCAGATGTCGACGAAGATGCGAAACATGGAATACATTATGCACTCCAGAAAACTTCTCAGGCAAATCCAGACGATAAGCTAGAGAACCAATCCTCTAAGAAATATGGAAAGGACCGAAAAACCTAGGAACAAGCTTCCCTCATCTTCCACTTTATCACAAATTATTATTAAATTTATTCCACTTAATATATCTTACCACATATATTAAGTATATTTACTCTTATTATAACTGCTCAAGTTTATTTGTAAATTCCTTTGTCCTCATTTTATATTGTATATTATCCAATTACATGCCTAACTTCTAAATAATTAGATAAGTTATATTGGTATGCAATTTGTTATTATATATAAAATTTTCCAATTCAATTATTTATCCAAAATTTAAATTATTTATTTCAAGTTAAATTTTTTTATCCAAAATTCTTTTCAGTTTATAATTGAAATCATCCCTGAATCATAAGTTTAAGAAATTAAATCTCCGATTTACCTTAAACCACTAAGAGATAAATATATACGTAGCATAGCAGATCAAATCAAATCTAAAAGCATATATTTATATATTAAATCAAGCCATACTTAAGAAATTTGAATTAAATTATTTTCTTTCAAACAAAAGTGTAGCAGAGCTATAAATTAGTCTCTCCTCTTCGAAACTCGAAAATGAATGTTGATGGTGCGGCCGCCATCACCGAAATTATTTTCCAACAACATAAGAGAAGTGCATAGATTTAAACATTTTAAAATTTATATTCAAACATACCTTTAAATGATATACATTTTAAACATTAAAACCAGAGTTTGAAATCAACAGAATTTAAATTATCAAACCCATAATTTAATTTCATTTAAATTCCAAATCAGTTTATAACTATAATTAAAATTCCAAATAAATTTATAAACTGCTTATAATTCCATTTATTTAATTTATGAGGCAATAGTCATTGGTTTACAAAACAATAAACGAATATCAACTATTATCATTTTGTTAACTAATTCATTTAACAATTATCTTTTAGAAAATTTGCTTATATATATAATAACCCTACAAATTTATTTATTTACCAAATTTGAAAATGATATTGTGTCGGTTTGCTCTGTTCAAGTGTTTTGGAATTCCTATCGATAGCATTGATTAGACGAATCGATCAAAAATCAAAATCAACATCAACAACTGAAACAACACATCATATAAACACTCAATATTAATACAAATACACTCCTCAGTCGATGATTCTAGAATGGATTTGAAAATATAAGGGTAGAATTTCATATTTGGGAGATTCAAAGAAAAATGAGATAGATAAAGGATTAAATAAGATTAAAATTGAAAATTGAAAATATACCTGATAACTAGTGTTATAGGTGGATTCAACAAGATGGAGATGATCTTCCCAAGATCCTCCATAATCCAGAACACAAGCATGAAAAGGATCCTCAAGAATCTGATTCACTCTTTCCGTTTGACCATCGATTTGAGGATGCTAAGTAGTGCTCAGTGTTAAAAGAGTGTCCAAAGATTCCTGAAAAGCTTTCCAAAACTAACTGGTTAAGATAGGATCTCTATCACAAACAATACTGATAGAACCCATTTAGACGAACAATCTCCCTCATATAGATCTCAGCCAAACAAGAAGCAAAATGGGTAGACTTGACCAGAATGCAATGAGCTGATTTGGTCAACCTATCCACACGAGAGAAGAGAAGAAAAACCTACATTGATCGTAATGATTTCAACTGGATCAACAGAAACTCCATTACTAGAAACAATATGTCCGAGAAATCGGGCTTCATCCTTCCAGAAATGGCATTTTGAGAATTTAGTTTTCCCCTGATGACTCCTAAGAGTTCCCTGAACAAAGCTAAAATCAATAAAGAAAGCAGGAGCGTTAGCCAACCAAAAGGCATAACTAACCATTCAAAGAAACCATTCTCAGTATGGAAAGCTGTCTTGGGAATACTTTCCTCAGCAACTCTAAGCTGGTGAAAACCTGTGGTAAGATCAAGTTGAGAGAAAATATTAGCTCCGTGGAGCTGATCAAACATATCATTGATGTGAAGCATAGGATATCTATTTCTCATGGTGAGCTTGTTCAGGCCCCTATAATCAACATACATCCTCAAAGAACCATCGGACTTAGTGAAGAAGACCACTGCTGCTCCCCATTCTGAATGGCTAGGTCTGATCAGACCTTGGAGAAAAAGTCCTGAATTTTCTTTCCTAACTCACATGGGGTGCCATTCTTTTAGGAGGAAGAACTACAGGTCGAGCTCCAGGAATAAGATCAATACGGAAATCAATTTACCGCTTAGGAGGTAAAGAAGTGACTTCACCAAATACAACGGGATAGAGTTTGACCACTGGAGTCGAATGAATATCACCAGGAGAAGAATCCAGAGAATAGATAAAACTGCCAGCAAAATCCTCATGCAAACAACACTGAATCACCAAAAAATCACCCTTGTCACAACAAGAGTAACAATTCGGGTTTTACAAGAGATAATGGCTGCATGCCTCTTCAGCCAATCACGTCCAAGCAGTAGATCAAAAGCATCAAAACCCAGGACATAGAAATCACCACTGAAACGGTGATCCAAATAGAGGAGTTTCACTTGGTTACAAATCCTACTAAGGTTCGCAGGACCACCAATATGATTTGAAACACACAAACATTCAGGAGCAACTTAGGAGGAAGAAGATGCTAAAAAAGATCCACAGAAATAAAACTTTGGGAAGCTCCAACACAAACAGGAAAATAGAACAAAGAAAAGTGCTCTGAAGAGCTGTGTAGTTAATGCCCTGCTATTACCCCGCTATAACGCCGCTATATCTCATAGTGGATTTCTACCGCTACAATTTTTCCATGTAGCCCCAAAATATAGCCTTTCCGCTTTAAGCCCCGCTATTTCTGCTATATCCCGTTATTTCCTCTATATTCCGCTATTTCCGCTATATCTTCTTTAGTAAAATGAATTGAAATTTTTTATTTATACATTATAAAAATTATGAAACTAATTTATTTGATTTAATTTTAATATATTTTCAGAAATGAAAATACTCTAATACTCTACTAAATTCAATTATGTTACATATAACAGTTTTATGTTTATTTAAAGTATATTCGCACATGTTTTTATTTAAAACTATTTATGTATTAATTATAATTCAATTGAATGATAATTTTTCATTTAATTACCATTTATATATTTTTAAAAACATTAAGTACGGGTTTTACATGCTATTTTAGAGCCATCCGCTATATCCCGGTATATCCTCGCTATATCCCCGCTTTGACTTTTTGCACCTCCACCGCTTTGAATCTACCGAGCGCATTAACTGCACAGCTGAAGAGTACCTTGGGTAACACTAGGAGTAGGAGCAGAAGCAACAGCAAAGATACCAGAAGGCTTGCCCTTCTGCTAAGTGGGAGAATGGTAATTAAGAAACAAAAGACAAGATTCAACCCCAATGGAAATCCTAATCAAGGAATTTAATTAACAGTGTGAATAAGGAAAGGAATGAAATTGAGAAAAAATTTATTTCAAAACAAGAAAAGTTTATATCAAATAATCTTTGAAAATCCTTTGAAAGTCATTTGGAAAATCATTTTATACTTTAAAACATGTTCTCTCACAAAGAATATGATTCTAAGATTGATTTCAATCATTCTATGGTATTTCTACCATATCTCTAATGAGTTCTTGCTCCTCAGGCTAAGGTTTGCCTAAAACCAAAGCTCTGATACCAAATGTAACAACTCAATATTTTGGACCATTCAAATCGACAATAAAACCACACATATCGAACTTGAACAATTCAAAATAGTAGATTGTAACATAAATTGGGGTAAATAAAACCAATCACAGATACAGATAAATCAGAATAATTCACAGCAGAAATAAAAATAATCATATTAGTTCATGAAGCCACTACAACACAGTATCAAAAAAAGTACAAAATACCAGAGTTTGAAAATAAATACAATAGAAATCCCAATACATAAATGTCCACTAATACATACGCTGAATAGAAATACTGAATGGAAATAGATGACATCTAGATAGATAGATAAACTCCAGTAAATCCTCCAGCTCCAGAAAGTGAAATCCAAAGCTGATACTCAAGCTGGTCCGAGCGTAAAGTAAAAACAGAAAACACTCGAGTCAGGACATACATACTTATACCATGTAAACCAACTCTAGTGAACTGTAATAAAATGCACAAGTAACTTAAAGGATGCTTGGGATCGCCCATCCTTTAAGGATCCGTTAAACTATTTACTATGTAGTAATATGCGCTATCATAATAATGTCTAAAGTAAAATAGACTTACTTAAAAATAGAGTTAAGGCTTTACATTTTCCACCTTAACAAATATATAGTTCCAATAGTCTATACAGTACTGTAATACCTCCTGATTGGGGGGCTACCAGAGGATACTCCATAGGTACTACACAAAACAAAACTCGTACAAGGCGCGCTAGGGTAGGTGATACGGCACAACTAGGCAATACCAGGGTTGATATACCAATTGCACTTCCGGGCCGGTGGTAACGTGTAGCAGCCACTAGCGCCTACGTTGAGCCACACACCCAAAATCAAAGGTGCGCACCAATCAATCACAAAGTAATAGAATGGCATACGAAGAAGTGTGTCTGATAAGAGAAGTTACCTCATTAGCCCATCAATTGCTCATGTTTTAGCCACCTTATGCCAACTCACGGAAGTCAGGTCCACGTATATACCTCAAAGGAACATCGCCACCATCCTACTTCATTCTGGAACCTCTACCGAGTACACAGTTGTTAAAGTGATTTTCGGAGTTGACAGAGAGTATGACGACTTTCGATCTCGTTCTCTTTAACAACCAAATGTTATTATTACCGACGGATATTTATTTCAAAAGATATCTATTCCAAAACCATTTAAAATCAAATGCTATTACACTTTTGAGATAATTTCCATTTCATAATTGGTAATATTTCCAAATCCATATATATAGTTATAGCACATTTAAAAATGTTATCCTTTAGAAATCATGCCACTTTCAAAACCGTACACTTATTATATCATTTTAAAAATGTAATAAGTTAGAAACTATAGCACTTTTAAGATGTTACCCTTATATAATAGCACTTTATAAAATGTTACAATTTGGAAATAGTAGCACCTTTTAAACATAACCTTAAAGTACCATAGCATTTTTAAAACATAACTAAGTTAACGTAGCACTTTAAAAATGTTATCTTTTAGAAATCATAATACTTGAAAAATGAGATCCACACACACACACACACACACACACACACATATATATATATATATATGATAGCATTTCAAAAATGTTATTTTTAGTAAATAAAACATTTTTAAAATATTGCCTAAACTAGTATAACACTTTTAACAATATAACTCACATAACATAGCATTTTGGAAATGCTACAAATTCTACTGTAACATTTAAAAAACATAACTAAAATACCATATCATTTTGAAAATGCTATGAATACTACTATATCATGTTCAAAACAAACTATTTCAATTTTTATTATAATTTTATTTATATAAAACATATCCATTTCATAAATAAAATCTATTATTATTGGGTTAGAATTAAAATTCCGTATTAAATCAAACTTTTAAATAAATAAAATTCTTAAAATTTTAGTTTTTAAACCATTCATTTCCTTATAAAATTTTAACTTATTTTAACTTATTAAAACCATTATATATATTATATTCAAAAATCATTAAATAGAATTTTAAGCTAAAATTTCATATATTTATAAGTTCAAAATGCTTAATAAATTTTTATTTTAGAAAACTATTACTAAAAATTAACCATGGGTCAGTATATAATTTTTTAACCTAGGTCAAGTGATACGGATATGTATCATTTCATTTTGTAATTTAAATAAAAATCCTGGTTTTATCATTTCAAACCCGCAATCCCAATTTAAATAAAATAAAATAAAAATCGCTTGAGCCTATCATTTCAGCTCATAACGATTTTTCCCTATTCTAATGTCCATTTGGATATCTGTTATTTCAATGCATAGTGATTCTATACTAACAGGGAACTTGCAGTGTGAGAAGGACAAATAAATAAACAGTATAACATGGCATATCATATCAGGTGATGTAACAGGCATAATATTAAGGTTATAACATCATGAAATACCATATCATAGGCATGTATAAATTACTATCAACATAGCATATCATCAACTATAATTTACATGTCATCGTTTCACTATTATATAAGTACGAATGTCGGGAGTGATAAACTCGCCTTCTAAAGGTTAAGACAACGGTTCAAGACATACAACTGAACTTCGAAAAGCACGACAAAGCATGAAGTAGATTCCAGTGGATGGAGAGCCAAGATCCAAGTCTTATAAACAACCCATTCAAAACATACATAAGTATATATTTCAACAATCAACAATGAATCAAAACAAAGTAAAAATATGAATCAAAATGAAGCAAAATTGGCTCGCCCAAGGAAAGTGGCCTCGACCACAACATAATTGACTCGACCATCATCACAACATGGCTCGGCCATCATTGTTTTGAAGCACATATCATAACAACCCGCATATTTTGCGATTGTGTATTTAAATATTTTATTTAAATATAGCATCGTTAGTCGGATTTTAGTCCAAAAGGCTACTTTTTGCAAATGGTCGAATTAGGACTCGAGACCACCCCCATCGAGTTCAAAATGACGTTTGCGACCTTTTTGAGTATAAACTTCGACATGTTTGGAGATAGTAGAATTTTGCTACTTTTCACTTAGGGCTTTGGGTTGGGTTTCAG
This sequence comes from Allium cepa, assembly GCA_030765085.1. NCBI lineage: Eukaryota > Viridiplantae > Streptophyta > Magnoliopsida > Asparagales > Amaryllidaceae > Allium > Allium cepa. The sequence goes on along the minus strand of CM060931.1, from coordinate 462,327,712 downwards.
CCCATTAATCCCACTTATTACTCTAGCTCAGTCCACCTCTCCTCTTCATTTCATTCTTTTTTTCCTAATACTCAAGCTTTAGCAACAATGGAGAGAGGAATGGGAAATTAAAACTCCAAGCCTTAATCATCTTTGCAAATTCAAGTTCTAGCTCCAAATTCATAGAAGAAGCTTTGGTAAGCCTTCTCTTCTTCTTCTCCAACTCATTCTCCTTTCAATTTCAGAAATTCCTAAACCTAACTTAGGAAAATTTTCTCTTTTAAGCTTAGATTCAAGCATGTTGGGTTGGAATTGAAGAGTGATTGTTCTTGCCATTGCTCTATAGCTTCTTCTTCATTTGTTTTGTGTAAAAAGGTTAGATTTTTATCTCACACTATGTCTATATCTATCCTTGTTGTTAGGTATGAGTTCCTAACACTTATTCATGTGCATTTGCTTTTGATTTGGATTAATTTTGTGTATATTCCAATTTTCGGTGTTTTGGTCTAATTTTATGAAATCCTATTATGGATATTTGGACATTGATATTCGAGGCGTATCGAAGAAATCTGAAACGTAGGATTCAGACGTCTGAATCAATATTATGGTGTTTTGCTCGTCCGATCGCTTCCGATAATCATTTGGCCATTTTTGGCCTAGGTTCAGGGAATGCCCTAAACTTCATTTTCAGACGTCTGAAACGTAGGATTCAGATGTCTGAATATTATACTGGGAAAATTTCTATTTCCAGATTCAAACGTCTAAATCAATATTTCCAGACGTCTGAATTGGTTCGAATTGAACCAGAAAGGAAATAGGCTAAACTAGCTATTTTTAGACGTCTGAAACCCCGTTTTTGTGGTATAATAAGTGGTATAAAATGCATGCGTTTACTTTGTCGGTTAATTCTTGGACTTGTTCGATTGAAACTCTTGTGACAACTTTCGAGTGAAAATCAACAATTTGTTCGTAGATATTTAAGTTAAGCCAATGGTTATGGGATATGAAGCTAAACTCATCTATTTACTAGTTTAGTGTAATTGACACTTCTTGATGATCGATGATGATAATTTTTGTGATTTAGACTAGCATTGTGCAATGTCTCTTTGTCTGCGAGGGAGACTAAACCCCGTTTTTGTGGAGTTTCGACTCAAATTGGTGGGGTAGCGATCCATGGTCTTCGGATCGTTTTGTGGAGCCTCGGCTCGAAATTAATGGTTAGCAACCATGGAATAGCGTTTCGTTTTGTGATACACGTGTTGGTGAGCTTTCATGCTCCCGTTTTGTGATAGGCCTACCCTTTTTGTGATTTCTGGATTTCAGTTGATGATTTCTAGAATTTATGATTCCACCAATTTTCGTGATTTACTTTGATAAGCTTTATCAATATTTGTGCATTGGTGAATTTGTTTGTCATTAAATTTTGTGAATGGCATTGATATAATTGTTAATATTTATGATTTGGTGAACAAAACTAAAGAATATGACATTCTTTTCTGTGTTTTGAGATTTCTTGAGATATTGTATGATTTTCGTGTTGTCTTAGGTATATTTGTCATTGACTGGCATTATTGTTATCGTACGTTTTTGTCACATCTCATATTCTATCTCATTTTTATATGATATTTATAGTTAGACTGATCCGTTTATTATTTTCTTATTAAATAATACTCGGGTCAGATTGAGATGTTACAGGTGATTCTGCTTAACTCCTCATCTAGGATTATTATTCTGACTTTTGGCTAACTACTTAGACTAGTAGTTTATTTTGTTGTATACATTTGGGATATAGACTCCGTGATGTATACTTATTCTTTTGTGCAGTACTTGTAACTATTCTTTTGTGATATTGTGGATCTTGTTAGACCACTACTTTGATATACACTTTTATGTGTAATGTTCATATCTATTTCCGCCTTTGAGATATGAACTCTGTAACTGATTTGTGTTATGATATTTCTATATTTGTTTCCAAAAATTTCATATAGCCACTATGTAGTAGCTTTGAGTTTTTATTGGTATGTCGGATTTCCTCTTGTGATGAAAAGTTATATTTTTATCTAGCATATTGATACTCGCACAAAGCAATTATACAGATGGTCGCTCCTCAACAGCCTTATTCTCCATGCTAGTTGACGGCATTACCGCGTAGTATCCTTGTCTAGTATGGGTATAAAGGTGGGGCGTCATAGCTTGGTATCAGAGCCAAACTTCGAAACAATGTAGAATAATCTAGCAAGGATCATTGTCCTAAGTCTTTCTTAGGAGTCGTGCCTTAGGATTCAATTCGAGTCTTTGTACCGATTCATCCTATTTTCTTTATGATTCGTTGTTTTATCTATCAAGATTGTTTGATAATTATTTTGAGAATAACTTTTCTTCTTCTTTCTTTCTTAAAGAAGGGAAATGGTTAGATCAAATCGTCCCGGTGCCGGACAATCCAGTGCTAATCCCCAGGATGGAGTTTTTATGTCTGCCCAGCAGCTTCTCGATCTTGTAAAGAATGCTCAAGAAACCAGTCCTATTTCGGAGCCTACTCACCCTAAGTCTGGATTTGCACGCTTGTGCAACGATTATACCAACTTGGGTGGGAAGCCTTTCAAAGATTCTGAAGCCATTATTGAAGTCCAGGCTTGGCTAAGAACATGCGATCGAATCTTTTCTCGCATGAATCTTATTGATCTTCACCGAGTTCAGGTGGCCTCTAGTATGCTCCAAGAAAGAGCATTAGACGGTACGAGCTTCTGATTTCTAAAATAAATGAAACGGGTCTTACTTGGAAGCAATTCCGAGAATGATTCAAATTAAAGTTTATGGCAAAAACTAAGAAAGTGATATTGGCTCGTCGTTTCATAGATCTTGTTCAAGGGGAATCTTCCATGGCAGAATATATCGCATCCATCGAGTCACTTTCTAAATACGGGGTCGAATACATAAAAACCCCATTGAAGAAGAACCAAAGATTTGTCTATGGCTTGAACAAAAATCCCAAGAAGTCATTACTTCTAAAATTAGAAGTTTCTTTTGATCAACTCATTGATATCGCTCTTCTTCTTGATAAGGCGGATAGGGAGAGTAATGTTGAAGTTGGTAGTGCCAAACTGAACTTCAACAACAACAAGAAAAGGCCTAATAAATTCAAAGATTCTTATCCCAATAAAAAGGGGAAACAAGCAACTCCACCAGCGAAGTCTTATGCCTCTTGTGGTGGGTAATGCTACAACTAAGGTTCTAAGGACCATTATGCGAATAAGTGTTCAAAGCCTTGTGCTTGTCTCTATTGAAAAAGCTCGGATCATTAATTATCTGCATGCCCCAAACTCCAAAACAAGAAGGAGGGAAAGCTTAATGTGGCGCAAGCCCCTTGCAACACTTCTCGTGGTCAAGGTATTTCTCATTCTATCCTTGGTGGCATTATTGTGTTTCGTGATCATCCTATTCGGTTTCTTTTTGATACGGTTGCGTCCCATTCTTTTATATCAAAGGAACTTGTTGATACTTTTTCTTTAAGTGTTGTTTCTTTAATGACTTCTTTGAGAATCGCGAATCTGGTTGGTGGATCCGCGACGCTCAGTTTACTTTGTAAAGATGTTGAGATTGTTTTATGTGATTTTTCTTTCCAAGCCGATTTGCATATCATGCGTTACTTAGGCTTTGGAATGATTTTGGAAATGGATTGGCTTAACCGTTATGAAGCTCATATCCTATGTCCTGTGTGGAAAATTTATCTTCGGCATCCACAATCTTTTAATTATATTTCTATTATTCTTAAAGATTCGGATTCCACTTTGGCAGCATCCTTATATTCTCTAAATCCTCGTGATGACGTTAATGATGATGAGGAAGATGTTATTTCTCTTATTCACGTTGTTCGTGAATTTTCCGACATATTTGATCCCGTTTTAGGATTACCACCTAAGCGAGTAATTGAGTTTAGAATTAATCTAATCCCTGAAGCTTTACCTATTACTTATCCTCCTTATCGCATGTCCAATAAGGAAAATGAGGAGATGCGCAAACAACTATCCGAATTGGAGGCGAAGCAATTTATTCGCTCTAGTTCCTCGCCTTGGGGAGCTTCGGCTATTTTTGTGAAGAAATCCGATGGTGCACTTAGGCTTTGCGTTGACTACCGCAAGCTTAATGATCTTACTATCAAGAATAAATATCCTTTACCTCGGATTAATGATCTATTCGATCAACTTAGTGGTGCTAGAATCTTTTCACAATTGGACTTGGCAACTGGTTTTCATCAGCTTCGTATTGCAGAGGATAGCATTCCTTTGACATCGTTCCATACTCGTTATGGATCTTATGAATGGCTTGTTATGCCATTTGGTTTAAGGAATGCTCCGGCTTATTTCGTTGACCTTATGAATCAAGTTTTCAAAGACTTCCTCGATCGATTTTTCCTCATCTTTATTGATAATATTCTTGTGTATTCAAAAACCAAGGAGGAACATGAAAAGCATCTTCGGATTCTGTTGGAAACTCTTAGGAGTAATCAATTAAAAGAAAGATTTTCTAAATGCCACTTTTGACAATCTCGTGTGAAGTTCCTCAGTCATATTATTTCTGAATCTAGAATTTCCGTGGATCCTTCAAAGATTTAAGCGATTCAAAATTGGAAGAGACTGGAGAGTGTGACGGAGATTCGTAGCTTTCTTGGATTGGCAGGTTATTACCGTCGTTTTATAAAAGACTTTTCTAAAATTGACATGCCTCTTACTACTTTGACAAAGAAAGGAGTTAAATACATTTGGTCGTACAAATGTGAAGCTTCTTTTCATAAATTAAAAGAACTCCTTCCCGATGCTCCTATTCTTGTTATTCCCGGGGGATATCAAGATTTTATTGTTTATACCGATGCTAGTTGTGTTGGTTTGGGTGCCATTCTTATGCAAAGAGAACGTGTTATTGCTTATGCTTCTAGGCAATTGAAGCCTGCCGAGACTAGATATGCCACTCATAATTTAGAGCTCGCGGCTATTGTTTTCACCCTTAAAATTTGGCGTCATTATCTTTTGGGAGAAAAATTTATTCTTTACACCGATCATAAATCTTTGAAGTATCTATTTTATCAAAAGGAACTTAATTTGCTTCAACGGCGTTGACTCGAGTTCCTTGCATCTTATGATCTTAATATTCTTTATACTCCCGGAAAGGGAAATCGTGTTGCCGACGCTCTTAGCCGAAAGCAACAAGCGGTTGTTTCCATGATGATATCTGAACAGAATGATCTCGAGACTTTATCCACTTGTGAGATTAGAGATTGTGTGTCCAATTTATGTTCATCTCTTGTTTTATGTAGCCTTGAGGCTCATCCTTCTCTTTTAGACCGCATTCTTGAAGCTCAAAAGCTAGATCCCGAATTGGCTCTTCTTAGCCAAAGTTGTAGGGATAAAATTGGTATTGAAGGTTTGAAAGACTTTGATATTGATTCTCATGGCAGTATTCGAAAATTTTGGTAGACTTATCGTGCCAAAAATTAGCAATTTTCGTAAAGACATTTTAGAAGATTCTCATCGTTCTAATTACCATTCATCCCGGTAGTAGTAAAATGTACACGGATATGAAGCGACTTTATTATTGGGAGGGAATGAAATTTGATATCACTAACTTCGTTAAGCGTTGCATGACTTGCCAAGTCATTAAGGCCGAGCATCAAAGGCCCGGTGGGTTATTGCAACCTTTAGACATTCCAATTTGGAAGTAGGATCACATTTCCATGGATTTTATCGACGGCCTTCCCTGTTCTCGTTCGGGTCATGATAGCTTATGGGTGATAGTTGATTGACTTACTAAATCCACCCATTTTATTCCCGTTCGGTCTAATCAAATCGATCCTCTTTTGGCCAAACTCTTTATCAAAGAAATTGTTAAATTCCATGGAGTTCCTACTTCTATTGTTAGTGATCGTGATCCATTGTTTGCTAGTGGATTTCGGAAGAGTCTTCAAAAATCTTTGGAAACGAAGCTTAATTTTAGCACCGCTTATCACCCCCAGTCCGATGGACAAACCGTGCGTGTGAATCAAACTCTTGAAGATCTTCTTCGTGCATGTGTTCTTGATTTTGGTGGAAGTTGGGAAGATCATATTTCTCTTGTTGAGTTTTCCTATGATAGTAGCTTCCAATCTAGTATTGTTATGGCACCTTTCGAGGCACTCTATGGAAGGCCATGCCGATATCCTTCTTGTTGGCTTGAGGTCGGTGAGAAGCTGGTTTTAGGTCCAGATTTTATTCGTGATTCCGCAGAAAAGATTGACATTATTCGTCATAGGATGAAAGAGGTCCAGAGTAGACAGAAATCCTATGTCGATAACCGAAGAAGGAAATTAGAATTTTCTGTGGGAGATTTTATGTTTGTTCGTGTTTCACCTATGAAGGGTGTTGTGTGTTTCAGTCGATCGAGAAAGTTAGCACCTCGATATATTGGTCCATTTCCCATCACCGAACGTATTGGTTCCGTGGCTTATCGCCTTTCATTATCGGCTCAGTTTTCTATTATTCAAGACGTGTTTCACGTCTCTCAATTACGGAAATGCCTTCGAGATTCCGATTCTATTCTTGAGCCCGGCGTTGTTGAAGAAATTGAAGTTTCGCCTAATTTGACTTATGAGCAACATCCTATTCGCATCATTGCTACAGAGGTTAAACGCCTTCGAAATAAAGATGTCCCACTTTTGAAAGTTCAATGGTCTTAAAATCCTAAGGATTGCTCTTGGGGATCTAGAGAATTTATCGAGTGAACACATCCGGACTTGCTTTCTAGTGCTCTTTGAGGTGAACTTTTTATTTCAAATTTCTTCTGTGTTGAATATGCTTTTATGGTTGTTGCTTTTTATTTTCTTCTTAAATATTGCGAGGACGCAATTTATTTAAGGAAGGGAGTCTGTAACAACCCGCATATTTTGCGATTATATATTTAAATATGCATCGTTAGTCGGATTTTAGTTCGAAAAGCTACGTTTTACAAACGGTCGAATTAGGACTCGAGACCACCCCCATCGAGTTCAAAATGACGTTTGCGACCTTTTTGAGTATAAACTTCGATATGTTTGGAGATAGTAGAATTTTGCTACTTTTCACATAGGGCTTTGGGTTGGGTTTCAGCCCATTAACCCAAATTATTACTCTAGTTCAGTCCACCTCTCCTCTTCACTTCATTCCTTTTTTCCTAATACTCAAGCTTTAGCAACAATGGAGAGAGGAATGGGAAATTAAAACTCCAAGCCCTAATCATCTTAGCAAATTCAAGTTCTAGCTCTAAATTCATATAAGAAGCTTTGGTAAGCCTTCTCTTCTTCTTCTCCAACTCATTCTCCTTTCAGTTTCAGAAATTCCTAAACCTAACTTAGGAAATGTTTCTCTTTTAAGCTTAGATTCAAGCTTGTTGGGTTAGAATTGAAGAGTGATTGTTCTTGCCATTGCTCTATAACTTCTTTTTCTTTTGTTTTGTGTAAAAAGGTGAGATTTTTTTCTCACATTTATGCCTATATCTATCCTTGTTGTTAAGTATGAGTTCCTAACACTTATTCATGTGCATTTGATTTTGATTTGGATTGATTTTGTGTATATTCCAATTTTTGGTGTTTTGGTCTAATTTTATGAAATCCTATTATGGATATTTGGACATTGATATTCGAGGCGTATCGAAGAGCCTTTTAGGCTGGGTTGTCGCTTTGCATGAATCCTTACTCCTCGTTGCTCGTCCGATCGCTTTCGATAATCGTTTGGCCTTTTTGGCCTAGGTTCAAGTAATGCCCTGAACTTCAGTTTCAAACGTCTAAAACGTAGGATTCAGACGTCTGAATATTATACTAGGAAAAATTCTTTTCCCAGATTCAAATGTTTGAATCAATATTTCCAGACGACTTAATAGGTTCGAATTGAACCAGAAAGAAAATAGGCTAAATCTGCTATTTTCAGATGTCTGAAATATAAGATTCATATGTCTGAATTATGTTCTGGAAAATATTTTATTTTCCAGATTCAAACGTCTGAATCCTACCCTTCAGACGTCTAAATCTGCTTGTTTTTTTTTTCCTATTTTGCCTATTTAGCTTGAGCTTTCAAATTTAATCGATTCATGTTGTTTCCCTTTTGTTGTTATCATTTATTATCGACTTTGATGACATTTTCTTCGGAATTTTTGGAAATATCCATTTCGATGGATTCGGTATCGATTTTGGATTTTATTCACGTCTTCGAATGTGAATTTTGGTGATTGATTATTCTACAATCATTTTGGTGATTTGTCACTTTTAAATATAAAGGTTTCAATACTAGCAGTAAATATCAAAACTCTTTCATCAAAACGATTTCAACACTATTTTATTAAAAAGCTCGTTTCTTAAACCGTTTTCCAATCTACTAGTATATACAAACCTTTACCTCACTCGTATGAGAAATCTAATTAAACGACTTGGTAAAACAAGTGGTATGAAACGCTTGCGTTTACTTCGTCGGTTAATTCTTGGACTTGTTCGATTGAAACTCTTGTGACAACTTTTGAGTGGAAATCTATAATTTGTTCGTAAATATTTAAGTTAAGCCAGTGGCTATGGGACATGAAGCTAAACTCATCTATTTACTAGCTTAGTGTAATTGACACTTCTTGATGATCGATGATGATCATTTTTGTGATTTAGACTAGCATTGTGCAATGTCTCTTTGTCTGCGAGGGAGACTAAACCCCGTTTTTGTGGAGTTTCGACTCAAATTGGTGGGGTAGCGACCCATGGTCTTCGGACCGTTTTGTGGAGCCTCGGCTCGAAATTAATGGTTAGCAACCATGGAATAGCGTTCCGTTTTGTGATACACGTGTTGGTGAGCTTTCATGCTCCCGTTTTGTGATAGGCCTCCCCCTTTTTGTGATTTCTAGATTTCAGTTGATGATTTCTAGAATTTATGATTCCACCAATTTTTGTGATTTACTTTGATAAGCTTTATCAATATTTGTGCATTGGTGAATTTGTGTGTCATTATCTTTTGTGAATGGCATTGATATAATTGTCAATATTTATGATTTGGTGAACAAAACTAAAGAATATGACATTCTTTTCTGTGTTTTGAGATTTCTTGAGATATTGTATGATTTTCTTGTTGTCTTAGGTATATTTGTCATTGACTGGCATTATTGTTATCATACGTTTTTGTCACATCTCATATTCTATCTCATTTTTATCTGATGTTTATAGTTAGACTGATCCGTTTATTATTTTCTTATTAAATAATACTCGGGTCAGACCGAGATGTTACAAGTGCTTCTGCTTGACTCCTCATCTAGGATTATTATTCTGACTTTTGGCTAACTACTTAGACTAGTAGTTTATTTTGTTGTATACATTTGAGATATAGACTCCGTGATGTATACTTATTCTTTTGTGTAGTACTTGTAACTATTCTTTTGTGATATTGTGGATCTTGTTAGACCACTACTCTGATATACACTTTTATGTGTAATATTCATATATGTTTCTTCCTTTGAGATATGAACTTCTGTGACTGATTTGTGTTATGATATTTCTATATTTGTTTCCAAAGATTTCATATAGCCACTGTGTAGTAGCTTTGAGTTTGTGTCGGTATGTTAGATTTCCTCCTGTGATGAAAAGTTATATTTTTATCTGACATATTGGTACTCGCACAAAGCAACTATACAGATGGTCACACCTCAACAGCCTAATTCTCCATGCTAGTTGATGGTGTTACCCCGTAGTGTCCTTGTCTTGTGTAGGTACAGTGGTGGGGCGTCACATATATGCTCGGTCATGGCAAGCTAAAAGCACGGCTATGGACTGAAATGAAGCGGTGGCAAGGCAAACTCATGTAGAAGGCAAAATGCAAGGCATGATAGGTTTTTGGGTTCGGCCCAAAGACTAATGGTTCGGCCATTTGGTTTGTTTGCATGGTCGTGTCAGGCACATCACTCTACACGGCCTAGAGCAGAAGAATTGGTCACGGACAAGGGAAAAAAGGTGGTTTTTTGGTGTTATCCGAGGCTAGGGGATGAGGAAGTGGATCATATGATGGCTCACTAGGGTTTTTGAGGCCATTAGGTGATGGGTTTAGATCCTTGAAGTCACAACACTTGGTGGGGATGATGTTGAGGTGGTAGACGCCGGTCAGGTGGTGGTGGTGAGGGGGAGATGGTCGGCAATAGGAGATGATGCAAGTGATGGCTGAGCATATGCTTGAGAATAAAAGAGAAAGGAGAAAGAAAAAGAAGGAGAAGTAGACATGAAAACTTACTGTAAAAAATTTCTTTTCTTCGGGAACGTGAATGAGAAGAGATGAGATGAGGAATGAGAAGTGTTTTGAATGTGAAATGGAAAGTTATGCAGGGTAAGAAATGTTTTGAACGGCTATGGGATGGAAAGTGCATGGCTAAGAATTAGAAAAGGCATCACTTCATATTCAATAAAATGAAACTTGTGTCTTTTGAAATTTCCAAGCCCATTACCAAAACAAACTCAAAATCCAAATAAAACATCAAAGTCCAAACCAAAATAAAATAGAAAAATGATCATAGAAAATAGACAATAGAAAATAACAAATAAAATACTGAAAATAATCGCGTGTAAAACGCTGAAATTGTTCAGTTTAAAAAGTATAAAACAGAATTTGTCGAAACGAAAAGCAGAACGAATATCAGAATCAAATTCAGCTTCAAAGAAAAAGATAGGAAATTTAAAATTCAAATTTAAAATTTTCAACTGAAAGCCAAAGTTTGACTGAAGTTGACAAAAATATAAAATTTTCAAAAAATCTTTATTTTATTATATATTGAAAATAAATTATAAACAAAATCCAAAATTACATTAGAGAATTCCAAAATTTCAATTTTAAATGATTTAAAAATCAAAGTTTTCAAATAAATTGAATTAATAATATTTATTAAAATTATGGTTTGTTACATGAATCTAGTTTAAACTTTCATATATTCATTTTCTTGCTTTATTCTTCAAGAAAACAAGCTCACACCCGCCTCATACCATTAGGCCAAGTCCCCACACATAAGGCCAAGCCTATTTGAAGCTCAAAGCCCTAGTATATCTTCACTCTTCGAAGCTCGTATGTTGTTTCCAAAGCCTAGTTGAAGTTCGCTTTGTGTTTGCGGAGTTTCAGTGAGTAAAACTACTTTGTTTTGGAAACATTTTTGACTTTGCTATGATGTGTTATTGTGGTGATAATATGATGAGAAAATGAATGGTTATTATGCCAGTCGATGGTGATTTGATGGATGTTTGCGTTTGGTGTTGAATTTGAGAGTTGAATGTGATACTGTTGAGTTAGTGAGCATATAGCCTTACATTTATATTTGGTTTCATTTTGATGTTAAAAATATGGTAGTATGGATTTGTGGGTTGTGATCTAAGAACCAAAATATGTTTCGTTGAAACAAAGTTAACAACATTGTGTGTTGCGACGAACGTGAGGTTCGAATCAAAACTATGTTTTCTTGTTTTAATGTTTGGAAATTGTTTCTAAGTTTCTATCATTATTTATAAGTCTCAAAAACTTTAAAGTAATGTTTCTAAACATGAAATAGGAAATAATAAGCAAATGTTTCCGTTAAAGTATGTTTAAGCGAATTGCGCACATAGGGATAGTCGCTATGGACATAGTTCGTCAAATTTGTGATTTTTGTTATAAAATGTTTTCTTTTAAAATGGTTTTGCAAAAGTTCAAACATAATTAGTAACATAAAAAGAGATTAATTTTAGATTATTTAATAATATAATTAAAGTTAATTAGCTGTTAATCAGTAATTAAGTAAGTGAATAGGGTTAAGTAACACTTAAGGAAGGTTAATGACTAATTAGTGATTAATAAAGTTTTTAATTAGTTATTAATGACAATAAGAAGTAATTTAATGGTTAATTATTATTTAATTAAGTTAAGTAGGTTAATCAATTATTATTTAATTAAGTGATTATTTAATTAATTTTAATTAATTTTAATTAATTAGGATTTAACTAATAATATATTGTTTAAACCTTAACTAAAATATATTAGGAAATTAATTAGGACTTAACCAAGTTTATTAAGTTAATTAAAGTTTAATTATGAATTAATCATGATTTAATTAAGATATAATTAGGTTTTAAGCTAATTAAAAATATTTTAATCTTTTCAAAGCTATTTTTAAACTTAATCAGTTATATTTTAAATCAATCTTCTTTTCGAGGTAATTGATTTTAAATCAAAGGACCTCTCATCTGGACCATTTAGTAGCAAATGAATTAAATTAGTGATTATAAAACATTGACACGTTTTGTGAGAAGTAAGTGACTTGTGTTTAGCACAAATGTCGAATATAGATAACGTGATAGACACAAGAAGTTAATTTCAATAAGCGGATCATGATAATTTAAGTATATAGAATATATTTCTATATGTACATTTTTCACCCGGTTATGAATATATTTATATTTGTAACTTGGACATCTACCTATGATTGATTGTATATAATTTGTGAATCCCTTACATATATGATGTTTGGCATTATCTATGATATAACTTAAATAAGTTAAACCTAAATTTAATGATCCATTGTAGTCGTTGAGCCTTCGTTTGGTTTTGTAAAGTAAGTATTTCATTTTCTTTTGAAATTATCTTCAAAGCCAATCTATTTTGAGTAAGATATTTGAAGAATTATTTGACAATTGGTTTGAGAGTTTTATTAATGATTTTGGAGCATTCATAAAAGGAGTCTGAGAAATAGTTTCGAATGTTTATAAAAAGATTTTATAAATGGTTTTGGATGTCTATAAAGGGAAATTTATAAAAGGATTATTAAAGATAATTACAATAGGAATTCGAGGTTTGGGTTTCTTGAGGTTGACCTTTTAAAAAAATTATGGTATGAAACATCAATTCCATACTTAACACTGAAGGTATAGTGCTTACAGTTATCCATTTCTCCAATTTAAATAATGTAGTTAAATTCGTTTAAGAGATTTGGAAATGGGAAATCTTATTAATATTTTGTGAATATACTTATGTAAAGGAGATAAATATATGAATGTTGGTAAATGTTTGGGATAGGAGATCTATAAATGAAAATGGTTTTGAGGCTTAGCGATTGCTTTGGGTAATTAATCTCTAGATTTTGTTGTTGCTATTTGATAGTTAAATAACCGATTATCAAATTTGGCCTAATTTGGCTTAGGAAGTATGAATATAGAATTTGATTTTTCGACAAGGACTTGAATACTTACTTCAAAAAGAATCGGGAATGAGTCAAACAAAAATTATCGTTTGTTGTTATGGAAAGACCAGGATTGGATTTATATATCCCAAAACCACTGCAAACCAACATGTACATTCGAATGGAAGACATCTTTGTGATGATTAAAGATGGTGCTCTTTGAAGTGTAAGGGCTACTGCTACTAATCCTGAGCACTAGTACAAAAAGTGCATATTGCTTCGCCTCATTTGAATCGGTTGAAGTAAAAACAGATGCAAATAGAACTTTTTGCATCAGTTCAATCTTAATAACCGATGCAATTGGTACATGGAAAGAAATAGATAATAAAAAAAATCAAATTTGCATCAGTTGTCACCAACAACCGAAGAAAATAAATTGATGCAAATAGTTTTAGTTGCATCGGTTTTAAATCAACCGATGCAACTACGTTAATTTGCATCCCTTAGCAACATTTCTTACACTCCCGCCGATTCCCGCCATCCCAATTTTTTCCACCGATTATTTTCTCATTCTTTCCCCCAAAAATATGTCGCCTGCTTCAAAAAAGAAAAAACCCCTAGAAATTGATTTTCGCCTTTAATTTCAAACGTGATTTCGCGGATTAGATTTGGCCACGGCTTCTCATTATCAAGATAACAAATCTTCCTTTTTTACGTTACTCGAATTAGATTTCACAGATAAGATTTTAGGGATTGCAAGTTGTCGCTGTTTGATTTGAAAAAACTGGATATGCATCACTCTATGATTGTTCGTTTGTTGCTTTTGTTTAATCATATCGTGAATGTACAATTGGATTATTTATAGCTTTTTGACAACAATCTGTTTTGAAACTTCTTAAACCAAGTTTTGAATGGTAGTAGTTTTAAACAACAGCTCATAAAAAGTGTTTGGATGTGTTTAATTACAGCTTATCGTTTGGTTGTGTTCATTGTGTTTGTTTTGGAACAAGAAATCTTAGTACTGAATGATAATTAGTGTAAAGTAAGTGAGTGTGTGTGTTTTTAATCTAGTTTTTATGCTTTATGTTATTGATATTTTCAAAATCTCAAAGACAACATTAAGAACTTTAGTAAGAACTAAAGTGGTGCCTAATGTTTAATGGTTATAATTAGTCTAGAACCACTTATTGCAATAAATGCTTAATGACATTAAAAACTTATTATATATATAAAATTAAATGCTTAACCTTGCATTATGCATCTTTTAGTTCATGCAAACATGTAATATATTCATAAAGGTAATTTATTGACGTTTATGAATTGATTCCTGGTTCATATTTTTCAGTGGTATTCACATAAACCAAGCTCTAAGAATGCAACTAGAAGTTCAATAGGGCCTTTACGAGCAATTGGAAGCATGTCCCATTTTTTAGAGTATAGTTTCATTATACAGGGTATCTAATTCATAGTGGATGATTCAGGAGGATTTTCTAGTGTACCTTCTGAATTTTTGGAAAATATTGCAGATGAATTCAAATACACCTATTTTGTTTTATGCAGTAATAGATTCATGCTCTTATATGCAGGATACAAGTTGAAAGCATTTAATTACAATATCTCTTCATGATGCTGTCTCATTTTCAAGGCTTTCTTTATACTGTAAATTGATGGTGCTTGTCGGATTACCCTTTCTGTGTGAAAGTATGCATCTTCGTACTCAAATATTGATTTATACGAATTTATATGTTACATGCTATAAGTCATTTGTGTTCAACATGCACACTTGAAACTGTTAATGTTACTATTATATAATAAAAAGTACATTCGTTCTGTAGATTCCCAAACGTTTACAACAAGCTCTTGAAAATGCTGAAAATAGGAAGAAGAAAACGTCCATAATATTTTTCAAATATTCATTCATGAACTTCACAATTTCATAGGAAAACTTCAAAACATAATTCCACCTGCCGAAAATTGACAGGCACGGTACAACAACCACAAGTTGTTTTCATCAACTGCAATTAACAATTAATGTTGCATTATATTAATGTACTTTTATTATTATATAATCCATATACTGAGCATGATATAATTACTCAAGCTAATCCACAAACATTGACACATGAACTATGCATAGTCCTCTTTTCTTCAGCTCTGATGTCCCATTCATCGCATCATTCTTCAGCTCTGTACAGTTTTCTAATATATTTCCTTCTTCCTGATTTTATTTTTTGATTAAAATAAAATTAAAACAGAGAAAGAAATTTAAAGAATTATTAATCAAGTTAATTAGTATAAAATTAGTATATATGTGTACCTGGACGCTGTAATCTTTGTCCTTCTTTGCATTTCGTTTATGCGAATAATTTCACTGACCTTGAAAAAGATACAGCTTATTTGATCAAAATATAGAGACAACAATATAAAGATTAAAAAAAATAAAATATGTAACAGTAATAATTAGAAATACCATTTTGTTTTGTTCTGCATTTCATTGGTTTGTTTTGTACCACGTTAGTGTTTGATATTAATTATTTGAGCGTTAAAATTTTTATACCACTATAAAATATAGCTTTAAACTGCACTAGTATGATGCTCTAACACTATATAGGTACATCCTCGTCCCTTACCAAAAATTCTTCACAGTTTCTAATGGAGGGGACAGTTTGTGCATATAGTCCGTATAAACTTTCGCAACAATAATTTTACTGTTTGGTATAATTACAGCAGTGCAAACTGATAAAAACGATCTGGTTATGTTGTTTGCTGTAGAGAAAAAGGGCAGGTGTGTGCTATTAAAGAGGTCAAGGTTATTTTAGATGATTCAAATTCGAAAGAATGTCTCAGACAATTAAACCAGGCAAGTTATTTTGCTATCCTGGGGGTGCAATATTGGATTTATTTCTTTTTCATGTCCAAATTTGGAAGTCTTGTTTGATTGACATTATTTACCCAATTTTTACACAGGAAATAACATTGCTTAGTCAGCTATCACATCCTAATTGTGTTTTACCTAATGACTTAGTCTTGTTTGATAGCCTTTTCTACAGCTACACGTAGAATTGTGTTTTACCTAATGACTAATTAAATTTTAGGCTTTATTCTTGTATTACTAAATTTTTGGTTTCTTTTGCGTAATAGAGTGCCTGATGGTTCTCTGATGGAGATCACCAAAGTGTATCCACTAGATGCTGTTTTTGACACTCCTGAGGATGTTCCTGAAGATGTGAGTATCTCATATCTTTTTTTTTCCTTTCTAACACATGGACTTTGCCAAACAAATTAGACTAATATTTTGCATTTTGTGCAGATTAAAAATAACAAAAAATATGCAGGTTCCTCCAACTGGATAGTTAAGGTAACTGTCTTTGATCTTAAACATACATAACAATTTTCAGTGATCTCTTACCTTCATATTTTATACACGTTGTAATTAAGCTTTTGATTACATGTATTAAAAATGTGAATCCCTAGAAGTGGCTGAAACAGTTAAGAATGATTTTGGAATCATTGACATTCTTGTGCATTCACTTGCCAATGGCCCAGAGGTGATTATCTTTCGGATTTATTAACCTTGCCAACTTGCTGCCATCGACTTATTCCATTTCTTTGCTTTTTACGGATAATGATATTTTCAATCATGCTCTTCTATCAGTGCATAAATTTTCAATCATGCATACTAAAAAGTAGTAAATAATAAACAAAGCAAATCTATGTTCTTTCGATATCAGGTTTTGCATCGATTGCTTCTATAGAATATAAACTTGAGGCAAAAAATAAAATAAAGGAGCCTTTTGCTTCTTTCTTGTTTAATGAAATTCTATGGCTGAAAATGAATCATCGCGGAATCTTTAATATCTTATTCTATATTTGTTTTTAAAATCTAATCTAATATAATGAAAAGATGTGGAGGAAACACTCAATTAGTCCTGTTTCTAGGAATAACCAGAAATCTATATGTAAGCAAACAAAAACATAAAAAATGTGTTTAGGACCACCATCTGATGTCAGATATGTACATACTGTTTTTTCATGCATTAAATATTACTGATATGAAATTAAGTGGATATCAAAGTTCTGTAACAACCCGCATATTTTAGGATTGAGTATTTAAATATTTCATCGTTAGTCGGATTTTTGTTCGAAAGGCTACTTTTTGCAAACGGTCGAATTAGGACCCGAGAGCGCTCCCATTGAGTTCAAAATGACATTTGCGATCTATTTGAGTATAAACTTTCATATGTTTGGAGTTAGTGGAATTTTGCTACTTTTTCACTTAGGGCTTTGGTTTTGTTTCAGCTCATTAGACCCAAGATCCACCCCTCTTCGCTTCATTACTTCATTTCTATTTCCTAATACTCAAGCTTTAGTAACAATGGAGAGAGGAATGAGAAATTAAAACTCCAAGCCCTAGTTTCCATTTGCAAATCAAGTTCAAGCTCCAAATTTATAGAAGAAGCTTTGGTAAGCCTCCTCCTCTTCTTCTCCAACTCATTCTCTTACCAATTTCAGAAATTCCTAAACCTAATTTAGAAAATATTTCTCTTTTAAGCTTAGATTCAAGCTCTTTGGGTTGGAATTGAAGAGTGTTTGTCCTTGCCATTGCTCTATAGCTTCTTCTTCATTTGTTTTGGGTTTAATGGTGAGATTTTTATCTCACATCTATGTCTATAACTATCTTTGATTGTTGGATATGAATTCCTAACACTTATTCATGTGCATTTGCTTTTGGTTTGGATTGGATTGGTATATATATTCCAAATTTTTGTGTTTTGAAAGAAAAATCTATGAAAATCATTTTATGGATGTTTGAACACGTTTTTGGCGATGCATCGAAGAGCCTATAGGGTCGGGTTGCCGATTGGCATAAATCCCTAGCGCCATTGCTCATTCGGTCGCAAATTGGATGTGATTGCACATCAGTTATATATGCTATAAAACTTCCTAAGCACCAGTCAGTCGACTGACCTTTGCAGTCAGTCAACTGGCTATAGCTAGTAAGCATTCAGAAGGCTGTCTGCAGAGGCTTGAGGGCTCTGTTTCCTGCAATCAGTCGACTAACTCAGTGAGCCAATCGACTGACCTGCTCCTATTTGCCTATTATGCCTATTTTTGCCTATTTTGTTTGTGATTCCAATTTTTATCGATTCGTTTTGATTCCTAGTTGTCGCTATCAATTATTCGACTTTGATGACTTCTAGTTTGGGATTTTTGGAAATATCCATTTTGATGGATTTGATATTGATTTCTTTGGAATTAATTCATGTCTTCGTATGTGAATTTTAGTGATTGATTGTTTCTACAATCATTTTTGTGATTTGTCACTTTAAAAATATAAAGGTTTTCGATACTAGTAGTAAATATCAAAACTCTTCCATTAAAACGATTTCAACACTATTTTATTATAAAGCTCGTTTCTTAAACCGTTTTCCAATCTATTAGTATATACAAACATTTACCTCACTCGTATGAGAAATCTAATTAAGCGGCTTAGTAAAACAAGTGGTATGAAATGCTTACATTTACTTCGTCGGTTAATTCTTGGACTTGTTCGATTGAATTTCTTGTGACAATTTTCGAGTGGAGACTTACAGTTTGTTCGTAAATATTTAAGTTAAGCTAGTGGTTATGGGACATGAAGCTAAGCTCATATATTTACTAGCTTAGTGTAATTGACACTTCTTGATGATCGATGATGATCATTTTGTGATTTTGACTAGCGATATGTTATGTTTCTTTGTCCACGTATTGGACGGTACCTCGTTTTATTGAGTTTCGTCTCATTTCTTTCATAGGCTAACGACCTATGTATTATTTGGAGTTTCGACTAAATTTTTGTAGGCTAGCGACCCATGTTCTTTTATGGAGTTCGGTCCATCGGACGTACCTTTTTACTACGTTGTTGCACCAGCTTATCAGGATTATCGGGCGTACCGTTGTACTGCGTCGTTGTTCCGAATTATTCGAGTTTCAGGTTCCTCGGGCGTACCGATATTGTACTACGTCGTTGCACCGGCTCTATGGTTAGCGACCATGGGATATCGTCCCGTTTGTGATACACCTGTTGGTGAGTTTCATGCTTCCGTTTTGTGATAGGCCTTCCCCTTTTTGTGATTTCTGGATTTCTATTGATGATTTCTAGAAATTGTGATCCACCAACTTTTATGATTGGCATCGGTATGATGTCGATATTTGTGACTTAGTGAATAAAACTAAAGAGTATGACATTCTTTTGATCTTTGACAAGATTCTTGTGATATTGATTAAACTCTGATTGATTTTCAATTACATACTTATCATAGTATGGCTTTATGGTTATCTTACGTTTTCGTCATATCTCTTATTCTATAACATTTTATCTGATATTTATAGCTAGACTGTTCAGTTTATTATTTTCTTATTAAATAATACTCGGGTCAGACCGAGATGTTACAGGTGCTTCTGCTTGACTTCTCATTAGGGATTATTATCCTGACTTTTGGCTAACTACTTAGCTTAGTAGTTTTTGGTTGTATACATTTGAGATATAGACTCATTGATGTATACTTATTCTTTTGTGTTGCACTTGTAACTATTCTTTTGTGATATTGTGGATCTTGTTTGACCACTACTCTGATATACACTTTCATGTGTAATATTCATATCTGTTTCCGCCTTTGAGATATGAACTTCTGTGACTGATTTGTGCTATGATATTTCTATATTTGTTTCCGAAGATATTATAGCCACCGTGTAGTAGCTTTGAATTTGCATCGGTATGTCAGATTCCCTCTTGAAATGCAAGTTATATTTTCATCTGGCATATCGGTACTCGCTCAAAGCAATTACACGGATGGTCTCTCCTCAACAGCCTTATTCTCCGTGCTAGTTGACGGCATTACCCTGTAGTGTCCTTGGCTAGCGTGGGTATAGAGGTGGGGCGTCACAGCTTGGTATCGGAGCCAAACTTCGGAACAATGTAGAATAATTTAACAAGGATCATCGTCCTACGTCCATCTTAGGAGTCGTGCCTTAGGATTTTATTCGGGTTTTCGAACCGTTCTATCCTATTTTCTTTGTGACGCCTTGTTTTATTAATCACGATTGTTTGATAATTATTTTGTGAATAACCTTTTTCTTCTTTCTTTCTTTCTTTCTTAAAGAAGAGAAATGGTTAGACCTGGCCGCCCCAGCGCCGGTCAATCTAGTGCTACTCCCCAGGATGGAGTATTTATGTCTGCCCAACAGCTTTTAGACCTCATGAAGAATGCTCATGCTGCCGGACCCAATCCAAAGCCTACTCACCCTGAGTCCGGATTTGCACGTTTGTGCAGTGACCATACCAACTTGGTGGGAAGCCATTTAAGGGTTCTGAAAGCGTCATTCAAGTCCGAGCTTGGCTCAAAACATGCGATCGCATCTTTACTCGCATGAATCTAATTGATCTTCACCGTGTCCAAGTTGCTTCAAGTATGCTCCAAGAAAGAGCATTAGATTGGTATGAGCTTCTTATTTCTGAAATTATTGAAGCGGATCTTACTTGGGAGAAATTCCATGAATGATTCGAGTTAAAATTTGTGCCAGAAGCTGAGAAGGTGACATTGGCTCGTCATTTCATAGACCTTGTTCAAGGTGAATACTCCGTGGTAGACTATGTCGCATCATTCGAGTCACTTTCTAAATACGGGGTCGAATGTATAAACACTCCATTGAAGAAGAACCAAAGATTTGTCTATGGCTTGAACAAAAATCTCTAGAAGCCATTACTTCTAAAGTTAGAAGTTTCTTTTGATCAACTTGTTGATATCGCTCTTTGACTTGAAGAGGCAGATAAAGAAAGTGATGTTGAAGTTGTGGGTGCCAAACCAAAATTCAATAACAACAAGAAAAGGCCTATTAAATTCAAAGGTCCTTATCCCAATAAGAAAGGGAGGCAAGCAACTCCGGTGGCAATGACTCCTACCCCTAGTAGTGGGCAATGCTACAATTGTGGTTCTAAAGACCTTTATGCCAATAGATGTCTGAGACCTCTCTTTTGTCGCTATTGCAAAAGTTTGGGTCATCTTTTATCTTCATGTCCCAAACCTCAAGGCAAGAAGGAGGGACAGTTAAATGTTGCACAACCCCTAGCAACACTTCTCGTAGTCAAGGTATTTCTCATTCTATCCTTGATGGCATTATTTTATTTCGTGATCAACCTATTCGAGTTCTTTTTGAAACAGGTGCGTCCCATTCTTTTATATCAAAGGAACTTGTTGATACTTTATCTTTAAGTATTGTTGCTTTAATGACTTCTTTGAGAATCGCGAATCCGGTTGGTGGATCCGCAATAATTAGTTTACTTTGTAAAGATATCGAGATTATTTTGTGTGATTTTTCTTTCCGAGCCGATTTGCATGTCATGCGTTATTTAGGCTTTGGAATGATTTTGGGAATGGATTGGCTTAACCGCTATGAAGCTCAAATCCTATGTCCTGAGCGGACTATTCATCTTCGACATCCTCAATCTGTTAAGCATATTTCTATTGATCTTAAAGATTCGGATACCAACTTGGTTGCATCTTCATATTCTTTAAATCCTCATGATGACGATAATGATGAGGAGGAAGATGTCATTTCTCTTATTCACGTTGTTCGTGAATTTTCCGACAAATTTGAGCCCGTTTTAGGATTACCACTGTAACAACCCCCAATTTCGTACCATTCAAATCGACAATAATCCACACATGTCAGACTTGAATGATGCGAAATAACAGATCGTAAATAAATTTGGAGCAAATGAAATCAAATATACAGAATCACAGACACAGAACAAACAGAATAACTCGCAGCGGAATATAAAATAACATAGTAGTTCATGAAGCTACTATAACAGAGTCTCAAACCAAATACATAATATAGTCTGAAAAACAACAGAATAGAAATCCCAAACACATAGAAGTTCACTAATACATGAGATAAACTAATACAGCTGAAACAGAAGTAGATAAATATGTACATAAGTAGAAACTCCAGTGAAAGACCAGCTCCAGGAAGAGAATCCAAAGCTGTGAATACTCAGGCTGACCCGAGCGTAAAGCAAAACACAAAACACTCGAGTCAGGACAATATATACTTATATAATGTAAACCAACTCAAGTGAACTGTAATAAAGATACAAGTAACTTAATGGATGCCTGGGACCGCCCATCCTCTAAGGATCCGTTAAACTATTTACTATATAGTAATATTTCGCTATTATACTAATGTCTACAGTAAAATAAACATACTTTTAAATAGCTTTCCAGGCTACCCATATCACCCTTCACACAAAATAGTCCCAGTAGTCCATCCAATATCATGCCATCTCCACTCCGGGTGACTGTCAGAGGATACCACACGGGCTACGGGAGAAAGACAAACTCGTAGTAAAGGCTTGGTATGGTAGGTGACACGGCACACAAGGCAATGCCAGGGTAGATATACCAATTACGCACACGGGCTGGTGGTAACGCAGCAGCCACATACGCCCACCCCGAACAACACTCCAAAAATCAAGGGGTGCACCCAATCAATCACAATAGTAGTAGAATGGTATCGAAGAAGTGCGTTCAGCCAGAGGTGCTACCTCCTTTGGCCCGAGAACGCTCCTGTTTTAGCCATCTTATGCTAACTCACGGGAGTTAGGTCCACGAAATGTACCTTAGGAACATCGTCACCATCCTACTTCATTCTGGAATCTCCACCGCGCACACAGTTGTTAAAGTGGTTTTCGGTATCGACAGAGAGTATGTCCATATCCGATCTCGGTCTCTTTAACAACCAATCGTTATTATAACCCGTAGTTATAATTTCAAAAATTGTATTTATTTCTCAAAATCCAATATCATTACGAATCCATTTCAAAACATCAACTTATCATTTCATTTGAAAAACATATTCATTTTTATTCAATTTAAAAATACCATTTCAATTCACATTTCAAAATAGTTCAATTCCAACAAATTACTTCATTTAAATCCTTTAAAAGTGAAGTTATTACATTTAATAATTAAATTATTAAACTTCCAAAATTTTCAACTTTCAAAGTTCATTCATTCACTTAATTTTATCAAAACAGTGAAAATTCAACTTTCGCAGCATTTGGAAATTGCTACAGAAAGTTATATTCAAAACAGTTAAATTTAACAAAAGACAGCGTTTAAAATGCTGTAATAGTGTTACATTAGTTTCAAAGAAAAAAAACTTAGTTTAATCCAACAATTATATTTTCTATAATTCACTTTTAACTTATAAAATCACATAATTTTACTTTTATAACCATCATTTAATTTACTTTAATTTCATGATTTCATAAAGTTAAATTTCCATTTAAAAATTCATATCTAACACTAATTCACTTATTAAATTGCAGTGTCCAATTTTAAATTCATTACATTTAAATTTCAACCTAACACTTAAGTTAAAATTCTCAAATATAACTTAGTTTATATTTTTATTTACTTAATTAAAAGTTCACTTTTAAGTCAATTCCAAAAGTTCCAATTTTAGTTACAATTTAAAATTTCAACTTAAATATTCATTCATTTCACATTTCAACTTTATTAAAATCATTAATATGATATAAAATCACTTTAAATTCCTTTAAATTCAAATTATCATAAATTTATCATGCTTTCATATTCTATTTAATTTCAAATTATAATTAAATCAAATTTCCCAAAATAGCTTACATTCAAAATTTTCTAACCTTTTCGTTAATTTATTTCACTTGTAATTATTCAGAAAATCAATAATATTTTACCAAAAATCATTTTTAATTAGGTTTAAATCAAAATATTTTAATATTTACATTTCTAAAATAATTTTAAAAATTTTAGAAAAATATATTAACTACGGGTCTGTATATAATTTTCTACACTAGGAAAAGTGATACGGGTAATATATCATTTCAACCCGTAATTTACAAAGAAAAATCCGGGTTTTATCATTTCAAACCCGCAGTCCCAAGTAAATGAAATAAATTTGAAAATCATTCAGGCCTATCATTTCAGCCCATAATGATTTTCCCTTATTCTAAAGTCCATTCGGGTATGTATCATTTCAACCCATAGTGATTCTAATCTAAAGGGAACTGGCAGTGTGATAAACGGATAAAATAACAGAACAGCATAATATAACAGTAACAAATGTCATAATATGTGTTTAAGCATGGGTGAACATCATATAATAGTGACATAGCAAATAATAATATAGTGATGCAGTTTACATATTCACAAGTGATCAATTTACTATTCATATAAGTATAAAACTGTCTGGTGAGAATAACTCACTGTTTTGAGTTGATGACACAACGATGAATAGCACAAACAGGATCTACACAAGCACAAAAGCACGACACAGATACCAATGGAGGAGCCAAGGATTAATTCCTTTGAATACCAATCAAATAAAACAATATAACAATTATAAGGTTTCAGACCAAAAATTCGATAAACTATGCTAGAAATAACTTCATAAAACAAAGCTGAAATGCTTTGCACTTGCTTCCGACATCTCATAGGCTCGGCCAGAGGTTGAGTACAGGTCTAAGGCAATGGTTTTGGGTCAGATCTGGGTTGCTAAGGTCGGCCTAACATGAGTTTGTTGATGGCAAAAATTATGGAGATGGAACAACAACACAACAAGGCATAACTACTAACAACATCACAAGTTTCAAGCAAACAAAGCTCGGCCAAGGCTGCTGTGGTCACGGCTAGAGGAGTGGGGTTCACTGTGGTGATGTGGCAGAGGGTGCTGGAGGTGGTGGTGGTCATGTAGGTGGCGGCCCTGGGTGGTGGAAGTGGTGGATGTGAAGGCTTGTGCTCGGCTAGGTCAAGATGTTGGAGTTTGGTGAACTTGGTGAAGGAACTACCGCCTAGGGTGGTACGGATGGGGATGGTCAGTGAGGAGGAGGTGCTGGTGGCGTGCTCAGGTGGTGGCGGCGGTGGCAGGGGCTGGAGAGGGGCATGGCCGATCCTATGATAAAGAAAATCAAGTGCAAATCAAACGAAAAATCAACATAAGTGAACAAAAGGAGATAAAAGAAAATAGAATTTTACCAACTTCTCAAACAAGTGATGGCTGAATTTTTTTCCAGAAATTAGGTGATAAATGATATACGTGAATGAATAATGAAGTGGTTGGCTGAAGATGTGGAGAGTTATGGCTAATTGATGGCAAGAGTTTAGGAAAATAAAGAGGTGGGAAAATCAAAAACCATTGGAAATAAAAGGTCACAAACCCTTTCAATTTACCTTTAATTATTTATAAAAGTTTATATATTCTAAAATAACAATATTATCAGATAAAATTTCGAAACTTTAACAAAATATAAAAATATATATACATTTATTAATTATATAGAGAAAAATTAAGAAAAAATAGTTAAAACAGTGAATTCGACAAGAAAATTTGAAAGTAAATGAAATAAATAAAAAAAATCATATGATCTTGTAAAATATTTTTAAACATAAATAATAACATAAAACAAAATTTTAGTCACAAAATAAATATTTAAAATTTAATTTAAATATAATTTTTAATGCAGAAAATAGCAAAAAAAGGGGAAAACAGCCCTTAAAAATAGGAAATCAATACAATAAATTTTGAAAAAATTCTATTATTATTTTTAAAATATTTAGAGGTGAAATTTCACAAATAAAACAAATTTAAAATAAAATAAAGAAATTTAAAATGAAGAAAATGGCAGAAAATTGGAAAACAGCCTTTAAAAATAGGAAATAAATACAGTAAATTTTGGAAAAATTACATTATCATTTTAAAAATGTTTATAAATGATATCACACAAATAAACAAATTTAAATTAATTTCAAAATGAAATAAAGTCAAATTTAAATATATAGTCAAAATCTAGGGTTCTTACACTCTCCCCCACTCAAATCTTTTCGTCCTCGAAAAGAACGGAAAGGAAAAATAAAGAGAAACAAGATAGAGAAACAAAATAGTACCTGAAACGAATAGTTCCAGATTCGAAGCACGAATGCTCTCCTCATTTTCCCAAGTACAATCTCGATCATCAGTACTCCACTGTACTTTGACCAGATTAACAGATTTTCTTCTGAGCTGCTTCGTATCTCTATCGACAATATGAAGTGGCTTCCTCTCAACAGTCAGGTTAGGCTCAATATCCAAACTATCAAGAGTAGAAGGCTGGACAATAAGAGATGGATCATGGAGATGACGGCGAAGATGTGAGACATGGAATACATCATGCACTCCAGAAAGCTTCTCGGGCAAATCCAGACGATAAGCCAAAGAACCAACTCTTTCCATGATGCGGAAAGGACCAATGAACATGGGAGAAAGCTTCCCTCTACGACCAAAGTGAATGACATTCCTCAAGGGAGAAACCTTAAGGAACACCTGATCACCAACAGCAAATTCCAAATTTCGCCTACGCCTATCAGCATATTTCTTCTGTCTATCCTGAGCGACTCTCAGCCTCTTCTTAATCTCCTCAACTTTCTCAGAAGCTTCCAAAATCACTTCAGGACCAAGAACCAAATGATTACCGGATTCAATCCAGCAAGATGGAGATCTACAAGGTCGCCCGTATAAAGCAGCAAACAGAGACATTTTGAGACTGGCCTGAATGCAAAGATGGAATGAGATAGATAAAAAGATCAAGAATAGACTGAAAACAGAAGATAAGATAATACCTGATAGCTATTATTGTAGGTAAATTCGGCAAGATGGAGATAATCTTCCCAAGATCCTCCAAAATCAAGCACACAGCACGAAGAAGATCCTCGAGAATCTGATTTACTCTTTTCGTCTGACCATCGGTCTGAGGATGATAAGCAGTGCTCAGATTCAAACGAGTACCCAAAGATTCCTGAAAAGCCTTCCAGAACTGACTAGTAAAGATAGGGTCACGATCACAAACAATACTAAGAGGAACACCATGGAGACGAACAATCTCTCTCATGTAAATCTTAGATAAACTAGAAGCAGAACGAGTAGACTTGACCGGAATAAAATGAGCGGACTTGGTCAGTCTATCAACAATAACCCAGATACTCTCATTGCCTTTCCGAGTCCTCGGTAAACCATCGATAAAATCCATGGAAACCTGTTCCCACTTCCAATTAGGAATCTCGAGGGGCTGCAACAAACCAGGGGTCTTCTGGTGATCGGCTTTGACTTGCTGACAAGTCGCACACCGAATAACAAAGATAGAGATATCCCTCTTCATTCCCTTCCACCAATAAAGCCTCTTTATATCCTGATACATCTTCGACACACCAGGATGAATAGAAATTCTGGATCTATGATTTTCCTGAAGCAACTCCTGTCTCAAACTATCAACCTTCGGAACAAAAATCCTGCCATTAATCCGCAAAATCCCTTTGTCATCAATCTGAGCTCCACTACTACCTCTACTACCACCAACACTGCTACGAACACTCTCCTTCATCAATCTAAGCATCTCATCCTCATCCTGCTTAGCCATAATCTGATCCAGAAGAGGAGAAGAAGAAACAACAAGCTGACACTACAAAGCCTTCTTCCGACTCAGAGCATCGGCCACAACATTAGCTTTACCGGGAGTATAGTTAATGTCGAGGTCGTAAGAAGCCAGAAACTCAAGCCAACGAAATTGCCTCTGATTCAGATCCTTCTGGGTGAAGATATATCTCAGAGACTGATGATCTGTGAAAAGCTCAAACTTGGTTCCAAGAAGATGATGCCTCCAAAGTTTCAAAGCAAAGACAACGACAAGTAACTCTAAATCATGAGTAGCATAATTTGCTTCGTGGGTCCTCAACTGACGACTGGCATAGGCAATAACCCTACCATCCTACATGAGAACAACACCCAAACCCTCACGACTAGCATCAGTATAAACTGTAAATCCCTCACTCCCATTCGGAACTGTAAGAACTGGTGCGAAAGTTAGCTTGCTCTTCAACTCACTGAATGCAGCCTTACATTTATCACTCCAGACAAATCTGGCATTCTTCCGAGTTAAAGCTGTGAGAGGTGCAGCAATCCGAGCAAAATTCTCAATGAATCTCCGGTAGTAGCCGGCAAGGCCCAGAAAACTACGAATATGAGATGGAGTCTTTGGAGTTTCCCAATCCTGGAATAATCGGGGGAAAATAAAACAATAGGAAAAAAAATAGAATTATTAAAATGATAGAGAAAGAGAAAAAAGAAAGACTTACATTGATCGCAGCAATCTTAACTGGATCAACAGAGACTCCATTACTAGAAACAATATGCCCGAGATAACGGAGTTCATCCTTCCAGAAATGGCATTTAGAAAATTTAGCCTTTAACTGATGATTTCTGAGAGTCTGAAGAACATATTTCAAATGCGACTTATGCTCATCCTTAGTCTTAGATAAGACAAGGATATCATCAACAAAGACTAGCACAAATTTATTAAGCACATCGCGAAAAACACGATTCATCAAATCAACAAAGAAAGCAGGAGCATTAGTCAAACCAAAAGGCATGACTAACCATTCATAAAATCCATTCTCAGTGCGGAAAGCAGTCTTGGGAATTCTATCCTCAGCAACCCCGAGCTGATGAAAACCTGTGGCAAGGTCAAGCTGAGAGAAAATAGTGGCACCATGAAGCTGATCAAACATATCATTGATACGAGGCATAGGATATCTGTTTTTCATAGTGAGCTTGTTCAGCTCCCTATAATCAACACACATCTGAAGTGAACCATCAGATTTGGTGACAAAAACTACCGCAGCTCCCCATTCAGAAAAACTGGGTCTAATCAGACCTTTGGAAGATAAGTCTTCAATTTGCTTTCCCATCTCAACCTTCTCGCGGGGTGCCATTCTTCTAGGAGGAAGAACAATAGGTCGAGCACCAGGAATAAGATCAATCCGAAAATCAATTTCCCGCTTCGGAGGTAAAGAAATGACTTCGCCAAATACATCGGGATATAATCTAACCACAGGGGTTGAATCAAGGTCACTGGAAGAAGAATCCAAAGAATAAATAAATTTGCCAGCAAAATCCTGAGGCATGCGACACTGAATAATCAAGGAATTCCCTTGATCATCAACAAGCTGAACAGACCGGGCTTTACAAGAGATATGAGCATTATGATTCACTAACCAATCCTGACCAAGCAATAAATCAAAAGCATCGAAGCCCAGAATATAAAAATCACCACTAAAGCGATGATCAGAATGGAGAAGTTTCACCTCTCGATAAATCCGATTAAGGTTAGCAGGACCCCCAATAGGATTTAAAACACATAATGGAACAGAAGTATACTCAGGAGAAAGGAGATGTTCAAACTTATCACACAAATCAACAGAAATAAAACTGTGTGAAGCACCAGTATCAAACAACACACGAACAGGATGATGAAATAAAGTAAATGAACCCTGGAGTGTACCTTGGTCATCACTAGGAGTAGGGGCAGGTGGAGGAACTGGAGATGAGGTAGAAGTGACAGCAAATATACCAGAAGGAGTACCCCTCTGCTGGGTAGGGCAAACCTTCGTAAAATGACCTGGCTGGAGACAGATATGGCAGAGATCACGTCTAGCCGACTAAGCAGGTGGAGGAACTGCAGCACCAGATAATGTGGGATAGCTATTGGCATAGTGCCCTCTCTGATCACACCTAAAGCAAGTGATGGAGGAGAGATCAACTGGTTGCCTCTGAGCAGGGGCAGATGATGAAGATCCCAAACCAGGACGCTTCTGCCAATTCTTCTTCTGCTGCTGGAAATTTGGCTTACGCTTCTTGGAAACTGCAGAGGAAGACTGAGCACCAGAAACAGCAGGACTTTTGGATGTGGGATTCTCATAGCGAATAGCCATATCCATAAGCTGAGTGAAAGAACCATGAACATGAGAAATAAGGCGACTATAATACTCTGGCCGAGCACCAGCAATAAATTTCTCATTCTTCTTAAGAGGAGTATCAATAAGGCCAGGACCGAACTTGGAAAATTCATTGAATTTCCTCTCATACTCAGCAAAAGACATGGTACCCTGCTTCAGATCCATAAACTCACGATAAAGCTGAGATTTCCCGGTTCTGGCATCCATTTTGCCAAAAAAGCCTCCCTGGAAAAGAGATACAGAAAACAAGCTTAAGATAGATTCAAAGAAAGGAAAAATAGGAACAAAATTAAGATAACCCAAAGGATACCTAAACTGCTCCCAAGTGAGATCAGCCTCGACGGTGTTAGCCGTAACGGACTCCCACCAATCTAAAGCAGAATCATGCAACTGCCAGGCTGCAAGCTGACGCTTCTGAGCATCAGTAATGTCAAGACCAGTAAATATCCTCTCAAGACTCGCAACCACTGCTGAGCCTCAATGATAGTCTCTGAACCGGTGAATGGGGTTCCACCAAGTTGAGAGAATTCCTTACAAAGAACAGTGAACCTGACTGGAGCAACAGATTAAGGAGCTGGGGCAATACCACGACCCCTAACTCTGGCATTTCCCCGATTCATCCTGAAAAATATCAAGAATGAATTTAGGATAAGAATAAAGACAAGCCGAAGACAAATTAAGATAAGGCAAGATAATACACTTGTATGAATATCTTAAAGAAAGAAAAGATCCTAACAAGATAGATACGAAAGAAAGGAAAGTTAGAAAACATTTGAAAATCCTTTAAAGTAAGAAAAATTTATATATCAAAATAATCTTTGAAAATCCTTTGAAAACATTTTGAAAAATCATTTTATACTTTGAAAATACGTCTCTCACAAAGATATGATTCTGAGATTGATTTCACTCATTCTAGGGTGCAAATACCCTATCTCTAATGAGTTTTTGCTCCGCCGAGGCAATGGTTGCCAAAACCAAAGCTCTGATACCAACTGTAACAACCCCCAATTTCATACCATTCAAATCGACAATAATCCACACATGTCAGACTTGAATGATGCGAAATAACAGATTGTAAATAAATTTGGAGCAAATGAAATCAAATATACAGAATCACAGACACAGAACAAAAAGAATAACTCGCAGCGGAATATAAAATAACATAGTAGTTCATGAAGCTACTATAACAGAGTCTCAAACCAAAAACATAATATAGTCTGAAAAACAACAGAATAGAAATGCCAAATACATAGAAATTCACTAATACATGAGATAAACTAATACAGCTGAAACAGAAGTAGATAAATATGTAGATAAGTAGAAACTCCAGTGAAAGACCAGCTCCAGGAAGAGAATCCAAAGCTGTGAATACTCAGGATGACCCGAGCGTAAAGCAAAACACAAAACACTCGAGTCAGGACAATAGATACTTATATAATGTAAACCAACTCAAGTGAACTGTAATAAAGATACAAGTAAAAGGATGCCTGGGACCGCCCATCCTCTAAGGATCCGTTAAACTATTTACTATATAGTAATATTTCGCTATTATACTAATGTCTACAGTAAAATAAACATACTTTTAAATAGCGTTCCAGGCTACCCATATCACCCTTCACACATAATAGTCCCAGTAGTCCATCCAATATCATGTCATCTCCACTCCGGGTGACTGTCAGAGGATACCACACGGGCTACGGGAGAAAGACAAACTCGTAGTAAAGGCTCGGTATGGTAGGTGACATGGCACACAAGGCAATGCCAGGGTAAATATACCAATTATGCACACGGGCTGGTGGTAAACATAAGCCACATTCGCCCATCCCGAACAACACTCCAAAAATCAAGGTGTGCACCCAATCGATCACAACAGTAATAGAATGGTATCGAAGAAGTGTGTTCAGCCAGAGGTGCTACCTCCTTTGGCCCGAGATCGCTCCTGTTTTAGCCACCTTATGCTAACTCACGGGAGTTAGGTCCATGAAATGTACCTTAGGAACGTCGTCACCATCCTACTTCATTCTGGAATCTCCACCGCGCACACAGTTGTTAAAGTGGTTTTCGGTATCGACAGAGAGTATGTCCATATCCGATCCCGGTCTCTTTAACAACCAATCGTTATTATAACCCGCAGTTATAATTTCAAAAATGGTATTTATTTCTCAAAATCCAATATCATTTCAAATCCATTTCAAAATATCAACTTATCATTTCATTTGAAAAACATATTCAATTTTATTCAATTTAAAAATACCATTTCAATTCACATTTCAAAATAGTTCAATTCCAACAAATTACTTCATTTAAATCCTTTAAAAGTGAAGTTATTACATTTAATAATTAAATTATTAAACTTCCAAAATTTTCAACTTTCAAAGTTCATTCATTCACTTAATTTTATCAAAACAGTGAAAATTCAACTTTCGCAGCATTTGGAAATTGCTACAGAAAGTTATATTCAAAACAGGTAAATTTAACAAAAGACAGCGTTTAAAATGCTGTAATAGTGTTACATTAGTTTCAAAGAAAAAAAAACTTAGTTTAATCCAACAATTATATTTTCTATAATTTACTTTTAACTTATAAAATCACATAATTTCACTTTTATAACCATCATTTAATTTTCTTTAATTTCATGATTTCATAAAGTTAAATTTCCATTTAAAAATTCATATCTAACACTAATTCACTTATTAAATTGCAGTGTCCAATTTTAAATTCATTACATTTAAATTTCAACCTAACACTTAAGTTAAAATTCTCAAATATAACTTAGTTTATATTTTTATTTACTTAATTAAAAGTTCACTTTTAAGTCAATTCCAAAAGTTCCAATTTTAGTTACAATTTAAAATTTCAACTTAAATATTCATTCATTTCACATTTCAACTTTATTAAAATCATTAATATGATATAAAATCACTTCAAATTCCTTTAAATTCAAATTATCATAAATTTATCATGCTTTCATATTCCATTTAATTTCAAATTATAATTAAATCAAATTTCCCAAAATAGCTTACATTCAAAATTTTCTAACCTTTCGTTAATTTATTTCACTTATAATTATTCAGAAAATCAATAATATTTTACCAAAAATCATTTGTAATTAGGTTTAAATCAAAATATTTTAATATTTACATTTCTAAAATAATTTTAAAAATTTTAGAAAAATATATTAACTACGGGTCTGTATATAATTTTCTACACTAGGAAAAGTGATACAGGTAATATATCATTTCAACCCGTAATTTACGAAGAAAAATCCGGGTTTTATCATTTCAAACCCGCAGTCCCAAGTAAATGAAATAAATTTGAAAATCATTCAGGCCTATCATTTCAGCCCATAATGATTTTCCCTTATTCTAAAGTCCGTTTGGGTATGTATCATTTCAACCCATAGTGATTCTAATCTAAAGGGAACTTGCAGTGTGATAAACGGATAAAATAACAGAACAACATAATATAACAGTAACAAATGTCATAATAGGTGTTTAAGCATGGGTGAACATCATATAATAGTGACATAGCAAATAATAATATAGTGATGCAGTTTACATATTCACAAGTGATCAATTTACTATTCATATAAGTATAAAACTGTCGGGTGAGAATAACTCACTGTTTTGAGTTGATGACACAACGACGAATTGCACAAATGGGATCTACACAAGCACAAAAGTAAGACATGGATACGAATGGAGGAGCCAAGGATTAATTCCTTTGAATACCAATCAAACAAAACAATATAACAATTATAAGGTTTCAGACCAAAAATTCGATAAACTATGCTAGAAATAACTTCATAAAACAAAGCTGAAATGCTTTGCACTTGCTTCCGACATCCCATAGGCTCGGCAAGAGGTGGAGTACAGGTCTAAGGCAATGGTTTTGGGTCAGGTCTGGGTTGCTAAGGTCGGCCTAACATGAGTTTGTTGATGGCAAAAATTGTGGAGATGGAACAACAACACAACAAGGCATAACTACTAACAACATCACAAGTTTCAAGCAAACAAAGCTCGGCCAAGGCTGATGTGGTCACGGCCAAAGGAGTGGGGTCCACTATGGTGATGTGGCAGAGGGTGCTGGAGGTGGTGGTGGTCATGTAGGTGGCGGCCATGGGTGGTGGAAGTGGTGGATGTGAAGGCTTGTGCTCGGCTAGGTCAAGATGTTGGAGTTTGGTGAACTTGGTGAAGGAACTACCGCCTAGGGTGGTACGGATGGGGATGGTCAGTGAGGAGGAGGTGCTGGTGGCGTGCTCAGGTGGTGGTGGCGGCGGCAGGGGCTGGAGATGGGCATGGCCGATCCTATGATAAAGAAAATCAAGTGCAAATCAAACGAAAAATCAACATAAGTGAACAAAAGGAGATAAAAGAAAATAGAATTTTACCAACTTCTCAAACAAGTGATGGCTGATTTTTTTTTAGAAATTAGGTGAGAAATGATGTACGTGAATGAAGAATGAAGTGGTTGGCTGAAGATGTGGAGAGTTATGGCTAATTGATGGCAAGAGTTTAGGAAAATAATGAGGTGGGAAAATCAAAAGCCATTGGAAATAAAAGGTCACAAACCCTTTCAATTTACCTTTAATTATTAATAAAAGTTTATATATTCTAAAATAATAATATTATCAGATAAAATTTCGAAATTTTAACAAAATATAAAAATATATATACATTTATTAATTATATAGAGAAAAATTAAGAAAAAATAGTTAAAACAGTGAACTAGATAAGAAAATTTGAAAGTAAATGAAATAAATAAAAAAAATTCATATGAGCTTGTAAAGTATTTTTAAACATAAATAATAACATAGAACAAAATTTTATTCACAAAATAAATATTTAAAATTTAATTTAAATATAATTTTTAATGCAGAAAATAGCAAAAAAAGGGGAAAACAACCCTTAAAAATAGGAAATCAATACAGTAAATTTTGGAAAAATTCTATTATTATTTTTAAAATATTTAGAGGTGAAATTTCAAAAATAAAACAAAGTTGAAATAAAATAAAGAAATTTAAAATGAAGAAAATGGCAGAAAATTGGAAAACAGCCTTTAAAAATAGGAAATAAATACAGTAAATTTTGGAAAAATTACATTATCATTTTAAAAATGTTTAGAAATGATATCACACAAATAATTGAATTCATAATTAATCTAATTCCTGGAGCTTTACCTATTACTCGTCCTCCTTATCGTATGTCTAATAAAGAAAGTGAGGAGATGCGCAAACAATTATCCGAATTGGAGACGAAGCAATTTATTCGTTCTAGTTCCTCTCCTTGGGGAGCTTCGGCTATTTTTGTGAAGAAATATGATGGTACACTTAGGCTTTGCGTTGAATATCATAAGCTTAATGATCTTACTATCAAGAATAAATATCCTTTGCCTCGGATTGATGATCTATGCGATCAACTTAGTGTTGCTAGAGTCTTTTAACAATTAGACTTAGCAACCGGTTTTCATCAGCTTCGTATTGCAGAGGATAGCATTCCTTTGACATCATTCCGTACACGTTATGGATCTTACGAATGGCTTGTTATGCCATTTGGTTTAACGAATGCTCCGGCTTATTTCGTTGACCTTATGAATAGAGTTTTCAAAGCATCTTTATTGATGATATTCTTATGTATTCTAAGACCGAGGAGGTGCATGAAAAGCATCTACGGATTGCGTTGGAAACTCTTAGGAGCAATCAATTGAAAGTAAAAAAATTTAAATGCCACTTTTGGCAATCTCGTGTGAAGTTTCTTTGTCATATTATTTCCGAATCCGGAATTTCCGTGGATCCTTCAAAGATTGAAGCGATTCAAAATTAGAAGAGACCGGAGAGTGTGACGGAGACCCGTAGTTTTCTTGGATTGGCAGGTTATTACCACTGTTTCATAAAAGACTTTTCCAAAATTTCCGTGCCTCTTACTAGTTTGACAAAAGAAGGGAGTTAAATACATTTGGTCGGACTAATGTAAAGCTTCTTTTCAGAAATTAAAAGAACTCCTTTCCGATGCTCCTATTCTTGCTATTCCCGAAGGGAATCAAAATTTTATTGTTTATACCGATGGTAGTCGTGTTGGTTTGGGTGCCGTTCTTATGCAAAGAGAACGTGTTATTGCTTATGCTTCTAGGCAATTGAAGCCAGCCGAGGCTAGATATGCCACTTATGATTTAGAGCTCGCGGCTATTGTTTTCGCCCTTAAAATTTGGCGTCATTATCTTTATATCGATCATAAATCTTTGAAGTATTTATTTTCCCAAAAGGAACTTAATTTGCATCAACAACATTGGCTCGAGTTCCTTGCATCTTATGATCTTGATATCCTTTATACTCTCAGAAAGGGAAATCGCGTTGCCGATACACTTAGTCGTAAGCAACAAGCGGTTGTTTCTATGATGATATCCGATTGGAATGATCTCGAGACTTTATCCACTTGTGAGATTCGAGATCGTGTATCCGATTTATGTTCATCTCTTGTTTTATGTAGCTTTGAGGCTCATCCTTCTCTTTTAGACCGCATTCTTGAAGCTCAAAAGCTAGATCCCGAATTGGCTCTTCTTGCCCAAAATTTTAGGGATAAAATTGATATTGAAGGTTTGAAAAACTTTGATATTGATTCTCGTGGCGACATTCGAAAATTTGGTAGACTTATCGTGCCAAATATTAGTGATCTTCGTAGAGATATTTTAGAAGATTCTCATCGTTCTAAATTTACCATTCATCCCGGTAATAGTAAAATGTATGCAGATATGAAGCGACTTTATTATTGGGATGGAATGAAATCTGATATTGCTAACTTTGTTAAGCGTTGCATGACTTGCCAACTTGTCAAGGCCGAGCATCAAAGGCCCAGTGGGTTATTGCAACCTTTAGAAATTCCAATTTGGAAGTGGGATCAAAATTCCATGGACTTTTTAGACGGTCTTCCCCGTTCTCGTTCGAGTCATGATAGCTTATGGGTGATTGTTGATAGACTTACTAAATCCGCCCATTTTATCCCCATTCAGTCTAACCAAACCGTTCCTCTTTTAGCCAAACTCTTTATTAAAGAAATTGTTAAATTACATGGAGTTCCTAATTGTATTGTTAGCGATCGCGATCCATTGTTTACTAGTGGATTTTGGAAGAGTCTTCAAAAAACTTTAGGAACGAAGCTTAATTTTAGCACCGCTTATCATCCTCAGTCAGATGGACAAACCGAGCATGTGAATCAAACTCTTGAAGATCTTCTTTGTACATGCGTTCTTGATTTTGGTGGAAGTTGGGAAGATCATATTTCTCTTGTTGAGTTTTCCTATAATAATAGCTTCCAATCTAGTATTGGTATGTCACCTTTCGAGGCACTCTATGGAAGGCCATGCCGATCTCCTTCTTGTTGGCTTGAGGCCGGTGAGAAGCTGGTTTTAGGTCCAGATTTCATTCGTGATTCCATAGAAAAGATTGACCTTATTCGTCATAGGATGAAAGAAGCTCAAAGTAGGCAAAAATCCTATGCCTATAACCGAAGAAGGAAATTAGAATTTTCTGTGGGAGATGTTGTGTTTGTTCGTGTTTCATCTTTGAAGGGTGTTGTGTGTTTCAATCGATCGGGAAAGTTAGCACCTCGATATGTTGGTGCATTTCCCATCCGCGAACATATTGTTTCCTTGGCGTATCGCCTTTCATTACTGGCTCAGTTTTCTGCTATTCATGACGTGTTTCACGTTTCTCAACTACGGAAATGCCTTCGAGATTCCGATTCTATTCTTGAGCCCGGTGTTGTGGAAGAAATTGAAGTTTCGCCTAATTTAACTTATGAGCAAAATCCTATTCGTATTAATGCTTCGGAGGTCAAACTCCTTTGAATAAAGATGTCCTGTAATGCCCCAGAAATTCATAGAATCTTATTTGGTTGAATTTTGAAAATATATGAATTCATTTGTATAAGAATACATGGAAAAAAAAAAGTGTTCAAGTGTGTGTGCACACTGATATGGCACAAGAAAGAACTCCAAATCCACTGAAATCAAAACAAGAATTAAAAAGTATTACAAACATAATTTTGTGATATGGATATTTGATCTCTGGAATTATATGAATCATCCAAGAAAATAAGAAAAGTAAGTTTTGTTTTGAATCAGTAAACATATTTTATTTAAACCCAGAAAAGAAAATGTTACAAGGATTTAAAAGCCTGTATGCACATATAGGTGCATATCTTTCTGAAATTAAGGAGGAGTTAAATAAGCCTAGATAGGATATGTATGCAAATGTACATTTCTGTAAGAATAGAAAATGTTAAAAAGAAATAAGCAAGTAAAAATTGTAATACTAAAATAGCAAAAGACAAATTACAAGCAGAATAATTGCTTTAGGCAGAAATAGAAAGGAGGATTTCTAGAAAATAAACAAGTGACAATGTCACACAATTTTCATGACTTGGTAAGAATATGATATATTTTGAAAAGGTAAAGAAAAATAAGGGAAAGTAAGCACCACATGTGGCCGGGGTATCAAAAGTGAAAATGAACAAATCTGAAATGCAAAATGCATGAGTCTTGGCCAGGGTAGGAATGGGATTTTACAATGATAAACCCTAGAAAACTTCTCTTATAAATCCAAGTATAAACCAGAAAAGAATCATTTGCTACCCAAAACATTTAAGAAAACAAAGAGGAAAATATTTGCAAGCAGAAAAGCAAGTTTTAAAAGGTTTCCTTTCTGATTTAAGCAGGAGAAGCATTTTTCTGTGAGTAATCTCACTAATCCATGGCATTAAGTCCTGTTATGAGGCAGCCTAGCTTATGCTAATTTTTCTGCATATTTTGGATTTTATTACTATGGTTTTAATGGATGCTTTAATGGGTGTTTCTAAATGCTTTTAGTTTTGATAGTTGAGTATTATGCTCTGATTGTTTATACCCAGAAATGTTATAGTATGAAAATATAACAGTAAATAGAGAATGCTTGTAGCTGGTTTAGTTATGGCATGACAAACATATGTATATGAGTTGCATTACACTTGTGTAAGTGCTGAGGCTCAAATGAAAGATTCAAGGTTGCAATGGAAATTCCTAAAGTGCTGAACCCTTGATCAAATAGAAAACCATGGGCCAGAAATCTTGTTTAAGCTAGATCTTGAATTTAGTTCAAACATGGTTGCTTGTGAAACAATAATAACCCACATGCCTAGTCTTTATTCCCAGTTACAAATATTCTTGTATTTTCTTTTAAACCAGAATAATTGTAGATATGAATTCCCTGGATATGAAAGTTAGCTTGTTCTGGAATTATGCTTGTGAGCTCTATATAATGTTTCATGTACACTGTGATTCAGTCACCTAGCTATCTCATGATAGGATCAAACATGAACACTTAGTAAATAAACAAAGGATTGTGAGCCAAGAGAACTGCTGGAATGCTTGTTGTATTTAAAGTATGCAAGTTGGCACATGGTTTGTTTAAGCCCTGAGATCTTTGTGCAATATTGTGAATTATTTTATTGCAATGTGTCCCCGTGATTCCTTATGGCAGATGAGGCTAGGAAGAAATTTGGTAAATGCAATCTCAGATTGATAAAGTAGGAACTAGTGTATTCCTTGATTGGTTGGACTGGAGCTATGATAGTTCTTGAGCATTTCTATTTAAAATATAAGTTTGCGTAGTTGAATGTGTGTACAAAATTAGTTTTGAATACTGATCATAATTGCACAAGGTATCATAAATAAGTCAGATAGATTGATCAAAGAAGCTCTGCCAATCTATACAAAATGTTTAGGTCTCACTTAATTACTTAATATCATGGAATTTTTGATGATGCTCATACCAGATCTTGTATCTGACCCTTGTTTGCTTATGGCAACTGGGGTGTCTCATTTAAAATGGGGCAGCCCTTAATGCTTTTTCAGGGAATGCTGGTTCTAAATAGGAAGTTGCTATGGCTAATGAGAATGATTGGATAAGCATGCTAAACTAGAGTTAGATAA
This sequence comes from Allium cepa, assembly GCA_030765085.1. Lineage (NCBI taxonomy): Eukaryota > Viridiplantae > Streptophyta > Magnoliopsida > Asparagales > Amaryllidaceae > Allium > Allium cepa. The sequence goes on along the minus strand of CM060931.1, from coordinate 462,287,765 downwards.
GAACTTAGAATGAAATATTTGCATGTAATCTGGGAAGTTTGATAGTTCTGTTTAGGTTGTTATGTAATAATCTTGAAAGTTTGGATTTATTCAGTTATTTTAAATGAATCTAGTGATGTATTAAGTAGGAAGAACTTGCAAGAAATATGTGTTATGTTGTTTCTGGTTTCTGGTTTGGTATGTATTAAGGATATTGAAGTTAAACTGAATTGAAAATCTATTTGCTAAAGTTGTTTTTGATTTAGAGGAAAAACTGGATTTTATAAGTATAATCACTTTATGATGGTTTTAGTTAATCCTGAATCTTTTCAAAAAAAAATAGATATATAGGAAATTATATTGGGAAAATCCAGAAAGAGTTATAACTGTTACATTTTCAAGTCTTGATACTGATATATGTCCAAATGCAAGTAAAAGAATGGTTTCTTTAACCAAATAGTTAGACCACAGGTCAGGCCAAATGCACACTTCAAATAAATGGAGCAAGGAACCATTTGAACTCGGTTTTCTGGAAAATGAGCAGAAACATAGACATGCACATGTATATCTGTGTACATGTTGATATTTGGGCAACAATATAAATATAAATTCCTAGAAAAGTAGTAGGAATGGGTTTTGAAAATAATAAAGCAAGAAATATTGTTTTGTATGTTAGATTATAGGCAAAATTTAAGTGTATATGTGTAGATATAGGTAGGTATCAGATTTTAAAACCATGCAGGAAAAAAAAAAAAAAGAAAACAAAAATTGAGTTTGAACTGACCAGCATAGCACTCGAACTCGTGACCTCTCATGTGTAAGTTAGGCGCGTTTCCATTACGCCTAGATGTTGCTTGTGTTCACTTATGATCCACTTTCTTTTAGCTTGAGTTTGAAACTATGCAGATTTTAACACAAACATCCATATTTAAAAAGCTTTCTTCCACCGGATTATTACTTAATCATTCCTTAATTAGAATAACAGACCAAAGTACATGTTTACAGTGGATTCTATGGTCAATAATCAGAATGTGAAAATAAATCTTTTATCAGGGAATTATCACATTTTAATAGATTTAAAAAGATTTCTACTTCCATATTAATATTATGCTCTGATTCTAGTAGGATATAACATAGATATCTTCATATATGTATGTTAGGAATGATTTAGATTTAAAACAATATTTTTATATTGAGAAAGATCCTGGATAATATGAGAATAGGTAAGGATGACCCTAGGTAGTCTTAGTTAAGTATGTTAAAAAAAAATTTTTGCTTAAGAATTAGGGTCATTCCATTTTGGTATCAGAGCTATGTTAAATTTATACATAGCTAAGAATGATTGTATTGATTGATTGAAGTACTATAATCATATGTATGTACTGTTTGAGTAAAATAATAATATAGATAGAAAGTTAAAATATATAGATATATATATACTCTCATGATAAACTAACCTTATCTACCCATACTGTAGTTGTCCAATTATGGTAGGAAGAGGATCTCAACACAATGCAGGATCAAGTACACCACAAATGCTTGATATGCAAGACTTTATGAGGGCTTTAAGGGATGGAGTAGGGCGGAGACTTGAGAATCCACATGAGGAACTTTCCAAACTATTAAAGACTTATACCAATTTAGGAGGCAAGAGCTTTGAAGGGACTGAAAATGTGATGGAAATTCAAGCATGGTTGAGAACACTGGATAGAATTTTCAATGACATGCAGTTGGATGATCAAAGGAAGAGGCAAGTGGCCTCAAGACAACTGAAAGGTGTGGCTTTAAGTTGGTGGGAGGTAGTCATAGCTGGGAGGATTGAGAATGAAATCACTTGGAATCAATTCAAGGAGATGTTGGAAGCTAGATTTGTTCCAGCATCAGCCAAAACTCTACTGCTTGAAGAATTCATCAGACTTAGGCAGGGAACTTTTAATGTGACTGAATATACTCATAGGTTTGAAGGCTTGTCTAAGTATGGAGCTATGCTTTTGGCTGATGAGGCATCAAAGAATGATAGGTATATTAAGGGTTTAAATCCAGGGCTTAGTAGGGCCATGTTGCCATATGTAGATAAAACTTTTGATCAAGTCATTGATCTGGCCTTAAAATTTGAGCAACATGACAAGGAAAGGGAGAAGTATAGGAGTTTTAAGAATAACAACAATAAGAAGAATAAGGGAAGATATCACCCCTATGACAAAAAGAAGGAGGAGACAAAAAGTAAGAAAACTAATGATATTAAGACCACTGATACAAAGAGGAAAATAACATGTAATTATTGTGGAAAAGAAGGACATATCAAACCAAGGTGCCCAGAATTGAAGGGAGGAGCTTTCAAGTGCTATCTATGTGGAAAGGAGGGACATATCAAGAGAAACTGCCCTGAGTATAAACAGCAAGGGAAGCTAGCAAGTTTGGAGAGCAAAGGCAAATCCACAGTAGAGACTATTGCAGAAAATCATGGTCAAGTAGAAGGTACCTTATTTATTTGTACCTTACCTATATCAGTAGTGTATGATACAGGGGCAACACATTCTATGATTTCCCATGAATTAGTTGCATTGCTTAAATTAAATTGCATATTGGTTGAAACTCCTTTGTTAGTGCAAAGCCCATTGGGAAGTTCTAGTGTTTTAAACATGATTTGTGTGGATGTGGGATTAAACATAGGAGGAAATGTTTTTATTTCCAATTTATATGTTTTAAATTACCCAAATATAGGTGTTATATTGGGTGTAGACTGGTTAAGGCAATACAAAGCCATAATTAATTTAGACTCATCCACCATATCATTACAAAATTCTAGAGGTCAAAGAATCACAATTTTGTGTGAAACAGCCAAAGAAAGAAAATTATATCACTTGATCGACTTAAATAAGGATTCCAGTGAGCCTTCTATTGAAGAAATCCCCATAATTAACAAATACATAGATGTGTTTGGAGAAGTTGAGGGGGTTCCACACCACAGACCAGTGGAATTTCAGATTAGTCTGATACCAGGAGCAAGTCCAATTATTAAGAAACCCACTAGGATGGGGCCAAATGAGTTGAAGGAATTAAAGAAACAGCTAGAAGAGTTAGAAAGCAAAGGATTTATAAGACCAAGTAACTCTTGCTGGGGTGCTCCAGTAGTATTTGTAAAGAAACATGATGGTACTTTAAGAATGTGCATAGATTACAGGGAGTTAAACAAAGTCACTATCAAGAACAAGTACCCCTTACCTAGAATTGATGATCTTTTTGATCAACTTAGTGGAGCAAAAATATTTTCTAGGTTAGACTTGGCATCTGGATTCCATCAGATGAAGGTTGAAGACTCAAGTGTTAAGTATACAGCCTTTAACACTAGGTATGGTTTATATGAGTTTCTTGTCATGCCATTTGGGTTGACAAATGCCCCATCATATTTTGTAGACTTAATGAATAGGATATTCAGGGATTATTTAGACAAGTTTGTATTGATTTTTATTGATGATATTTTGATTTATTCTAAAACAGTAGAGGAACATGAAAATCACTTACACCTTGTTTTGTCAAGATTAAGAGAAAAAGAATTAAAAGCCAAATTTTCTAAGTGTGCATTTTGGAAAGAAGAGGTGCATTTCCTTGGGCATGTTGTATCTGCCAAAGGCATTTCAGTGAACCCCAATAAAATTGTGGCTATCCAAGCATGGAAAAGGCCAAGCACAGTGGGAGAAGTTAGGTCATTTATGGGAATGGCAGGGTATTATAGAAGATTTATAAAAGATTTTTCTAAGATGTCATCACCTCTTACCAACCTAACTAGAAAGAACCAACCCTTTAGATGGACTGAGAAATGTGAACAAGCCTTTAGTAAAATCAAGGAGGCTTTAGTCAATGCACCAGTGTTGAGAGTACCAGAAGGAAATGAGGATTTGATTGTTTATACTGATGCAAGTGGCTCTGGGCTAGGAGCTGTATTGATGCAGCAAGACCAAGTTATAGCCTATGCATCAAGGCAACTGAAGCCGCATGAATCAAAGTATGCAACCCATGATCTTGAATTGGCAGCAGTGGTATATGCACTAAAGCTCTGGAGACATTATCTTCTAGGTGCAAAGTTCATTTTATACACTGACCATAAGGCATTGAAATATCTTTTTTCACAAAAAGATCTGAATATGAGGCAACATAGATGGGTTGAATTTTTAGCAGCATATGATTTAGACATACTTTATACTCCAGGAAAAGCTAATAAGGTTGCAGATGCTTTGAGCAGGCAGCACGCAAAAGTAGCCATGTTAATGATAGAAGAGTTTAAAAATTTATCTCTACTTACTGATTTGGAAATTGAGGAAGACAATGAGGTAAACATGGAGATGATTGAAGAAGGGAAAAAGGGAAAATTAAGTTTGATAACTTTGCAATCAGATTTAATTTTGAAAGTGGGAAAAATGCAAGAGGAAGATCCAGATTTGTTAGAAAAGAAAACTCTAATAGAAAAAGGAGAAGAAGTAGCAAACTACCACATTGATAAGAATGGTTACTTAAGGAATAAAGGTAAGATATGTGTTCCAAAGAATATAGGATTGAAGGAAGAGATACTTAATAAATATCATAGAAGCAAATATTCTATACACCCAGGTAGCACCAAGATGTACCAAAACTTGAAGAGGGATTATTGGTGGACAGGGATGAAAACTGATGTGGCCAAACATGTTGCAAAGTGTATGGCTTGCCAACAAGTCAAAGCAGAAACCCAAAGACCCTCGGGCCTATTACAACCTTTAAGTATACCACAGTGGAAGTGGGAAGATATATCTATGGATTTCATAGATGGTCTGCCTAGATCAAAGAGAGGAAATACAAGCATTTGGGTAGTAGTTGATAGATTGACCAAAGTGGCACATTTTATACCAGTAAAGGCAGAAAGAAATGCCCCTAAACTAGCTCAGATATTCATGAGAGAAGTAGTAAGGTTGCATGGAATCCCTAAAACTATAGTGAGTGATAGGGACACAATCTTTACCTCCAGATTTTGGAAGAGCTTTCAAAAAGCCATAGGGAGTGAATTATGCTTGAGTACAGCATACCACCCCCAATCAGATGGTCAAACTGAAGTGATAAATAAGGTTTTGGAGGATTTATTGAGGGCATGTACATTAGACTTTGGAGGTAATTGGGAAGATCACCTCCATTTGGCTGAATTTACATATAACAATAGTTATCAAAGCACCATAGGCATGGCACCATTTGAGGCCTTGTATGGAAAACCATGTTTGTCACCAATATGTTGGGTTGAAGCAGGAGAAAAAGCTGTCTTAGGGCCTGAGTATGTAAAAGAGACCATAGAGAAAATTGAACTGGTGAGGAGAAGAATGGCAGCAGCTCAAGATAGGCAAAAGAAGTTTGCAGATAGAAAGAGAAAGCAGGTAGAATATGAAGTTGGTGATTATGTTTTCATCAAAGTTTCACCTATGAAGAAGGTGTTAAGATTTGGCAAGCAAGGAAAACTTACCCCAAGATATGTTGGACCTTACAAGATTTTGGAAAGAATAGGTTCATTAGCATATAGGCTAGAGCTGCCTGAAGAGATGAGTGCAATGCACAATGTATTCCATGTATCACAACTTAGAAGATGGGTACATGATAAAGAAGAGATTCTAGAGAAACCCACTCAGGTTCAAATAAATTCTGATTTGGTCTATGAGAAAGAACCCGTGGGGATTTTGGCTAAAGAGGAAAAGAAGTTGAGGAACAAAACTTTAAAATTGGTAAAGGTTCAATGGAGCCTAGACCCTAAGGACTGTACATGGGAATTGGAGGATAAAATAAAGATGGATTACCCTAAGCTTTTTGTAGTGGAAGGTAAAAACTAAATTCCTAAAAGTTTAATATGTATGGTTGTTTTGACTGAATTGTTTGCTTATGCAATGTCTGATAGATTTTATGAGAATCTAGAAATATTAAAAAAAAAAAAATGAATGAGAAAATTGTGAGGACACAATTCCTAAAAAGGTGGGGTGATTGTAATGCCCCAGAAATTCATAGAATCTTATTTGGTTGAATTTTGAAAATATATGAATTCATTTGTATAAGAATACATGGAAAAAAAAAGTGTTCAAGTGTGTGTGCACACTGATATGGCACAAGAAAGAACTCCAAATCCACTGAAATCAAAACAAGAATTAAAAAGTATTACAAACATAATTTTGTGATATGGATATTTGATCTCTGGAATTATATGAATCATCCAAGAAAATAAGAAAAGTAAGTTTTGTTTTGAATCAGTAAACATATTTTATTTAAACCCAGAAAAGAAAATGTTACAAGGATTTAAAAGCCTGTATGCACATATAGGTGCATATCTTTCTGAAATTAAGGAGGAGTTAAATAAGCCTAGATAGGATATGTATGCAAATGTACATTTCTGTAAGAATAGAAAATGTTAAAAAGAAATAAGCAAGTAAAAATTGTAATACTAAAATAGCAAAAGACAAATTACAAGCAGAATAATTGCTTTAGGCAGAAATAGAAAGGAGGATTTCTAGAAAATAAACAAGTGACAATGTCACACAATTTTCATGACTTGGTAAGAATATGATATATTTTGAAAAGGTAAAGAAAAATAAAGGAAAGTAAGCACCACATGTGGCCGGGGTATCAAAAGTGAAAATGAACAAATCTGAAATGCAAAATGCATGAGTCTTGGCCAGGGTAGGAATGGGATTTTACAATGATAAACCCTAGAAAACTTCTCATATAAATCCAAGTATAAACCAGAAAAGAATCATTTGCTACCCAAAACATTTAAGAAAACAAAGAGGAAAATATTTGCAAGCAGAAAAGCAAGTTTTAAAAGGTTTCCTTTCTGATTTAAGCAGGAGAAGCATTTTTCTGTGAGTAATCTCACTAATCCATGGCATTAAGTCCTGTTATGAGGCAGCCTAGCTTATGCTAATTTTTCTGCATATTTTGGATTTTATTACTATGGTTTTAATGGATGCTTTAATGGGTGTTTCTAAATGCTTTTAGTTTTGATAGTTGAGTATTATGCTCTGATTGTTTATACCCAGAAATGTTATAGTATGAAAATATAACAGTAAATAGAGAATGCTTGTAGCTGGTTTAGTTATGGCATGACAAACATATGTATATGAGTTGCATTACACTTGTGTAAGTGCTGAGGCTCAAATGAAAGATTCAAGGTTGCAATGGAAATTCCTAAAGTGCTGAACCCTTGATCAAATAGAAAACCATGGGCCAGAAATCTTGTTTAAGCTAGATCTTGAATTTAGTTCAAACATGGTTGCTTGTGAAACAATAATAACCCACATGCCTAGTCTTTATTCCCAGTTACAAATATTCTTGTATTTTCTTTTAAACCAGAATAATTGTAGATATGAATTCCCTGGATATGAAAGTTAGCTTGTTCTGGAATTATGCTTGTGAGCTCTATATAATGTTTCATGTACACTGTGATTCAGTCACCTAGCTATCTCATGATAGGATCAAACATGAACACTTAGTAAATAAACAAAGGATTGTGAGCCAAGAGAACTGCTGGAATGCTTGTTGTATTTAAAGTATGCAAGTTGGCACATGGTTTGTTTAAGCCCTGAGATCTTTGTGCAATATTGTGAATTATTTTATTGCAATGTGTCCCCGTGATTCCTTATGGCAGATGAGGCTAGGAAGAAATTTGGTAAATGCAATCTCAGATTGATAAAGTAGGAACTAGTGTATTCCTTGATTGGTTGGACTGGAGCTATGATAGTTCTTGAGCATTTCTATTTAAAATATAAGTTTGCGTAGTTGAATGTGTGTACAAAATTAGTTTTGAATACTGATCATAATTGCACAAGGTATCATAAATAAGTCAGATAGATTGATCAAAGAAGCTCTGCCAATCTATACAAAATGTTTAGGTCTCACTTAATTACTTAATATCATGGAATTTTTGATGATGCTCATACCAGATCTTGTATCTGACCCTTGTTTGCTTATGGCAACTGGGGTGTCTCATTTAAAATGGGGCAGCCCTTAATGCTTTTTCAGGGAATGCTGGTTCTAAATAGGAAGTTGCTATGGCTAATGAGAATGATTGGATAAGCATGCTAAACTAGAGTTAGATAAGAACTTAGAATGAAATATTTGCATGTAATCTGGGAAGTTTGATAGTTCTGTTTAGGTTGTTATGTAATAATCTTGAAAGTTTGGATTTATTCAGTTATTTTAAATGAATCTAGTGATGTATTAAGTAGGAAGAACTTGCAAGAAATATGTGTTATGTTGTTTCTGGTTTCTGGTTTGGTATGTATTAAGGATATTGAAGTTAAACTGAATTGAAAATCTATTTGCTAAAGTTGTTTTTGATTTAGAGGAAAAACTGGATTTTATAAGTATAATCACTTTATGATGGTTTTAGTTAATCCTGAATCTTTTCAAAAAAAAATAGATATATAGGAAATTATATTGGGAAAATCCAGAAAGAGTTATAACTGTTACATTTTCAAGTCTTGATACTGATATATGTCCAAATGCAAGTAAAAGAATGGTTTCTTTAACCAAATAGTTAGACCACAGGTCAGGCCAAATGCACACTTCAAATAAATGGAGCAAGGAACCATTTGAACTCAGTTTTCTGGAAAATGAGCAGAAACATAGACATGCACATGTATATCTGTGTACATGTTGATATTTGGGCAACAATATAAATATAAATTCCTAGAAAAGTAGTAGGAATGGGTTTTGAAAATAATAAAGCAAGAAATATTGTTTTGTATGTTAGATTATAGGCAAAATTTAAGTGTATATGTGTAGATATAGGTAGGTATCAGATTTTAAAACCATGCAGGAAAAAAAAAAAAAAGAAAACAAAAATTGAGTTTGAACTGACCAGCATAGCACTCGAACTCGTGACCTCTCATGTGTAAGTTAGGCGCGTTTCCATTACGCCTAGATGTTGCTTGTGTTCACTTATGATCCACTTTCTTTTAGCTTGAGTTTGAAACTATGCAGATTTTAACACAAACATCCATATTTAAAAAGCTTTCTTCCACCGGATTATTACTTAATCATTCCTTAATTAGAATAACAGACCAAAGTACATGTTTACAGTGGATTCTATGGTCAATAATCAGAATGTGAAAATAAATCTTTTATCAGGGAATTATCACATTTTAATAGATTTAAAAAGATTTCTACTTCCATATTAATATTATGCTCTGATTCTAGTAGGATATAACATAGATATCTTCATATATGTATGTTAGGAATGATTTAGATTTAAAACAATATTTTTATATTGAGAAAGATCCTGGATAATATGAGAATAGGTAAGGATGACCCTAGGTAGTCTTAGTTAAGTATGTTAAAAAAAAAATTTTGCTTAAGAATTAGGGTCATTCCATGTCCCTCTTGAGAAAGTTCAATGGTCCTCAAATCCTAAGGAATGTACTTGGGAATCTAGAGAATTCATCGAACGAACACATCCGGACTTACTTTCTTGTGCTCTTTAAGATGATCTTTTTATTTCAAATTTCTTTTGTGTTGAATATGCTTTTATGGTTGTTACTTTATATTTTCTTCTTAAATATTACAAGGAAGAAATTTCTTTAAGGAGGGGAGTCTGTAACAACCAGCATATTTTACGATTGAGTATTTAAATATTTTATTTAAATATTTCATCGTTGGTCGGATTTTTGTCCGAAAGGCTACTTTTTGTAAACGGTGGAATTAGGACTCGAGAGCGCTCCCATTGAGTTCAAAATTACATTTGCGATCTTTTTGAGTATACTTTGATATGTTTTGAGTTCGTGGAATTTTGCTACTTTTTCACTTTGGGTTTGGTTTTGTTTCAGCTCATTACGCCCAAGCTCCACCCCTCTTCTCTTCATTACTTCGTTTCTACTTCCTAATACTCAAGCTTTAGCAACAATGGAGAGAGTGATGGGAAATTAAAACTCCAAGCCCTAGTTTCCATTTGCAAATCAAGTTCTAGCTCCAAATTTATAGAAGATGCTTTGGTAAGCCTCCTCCTCTTCTTCTCCATCTCATTCTCTTACCAATTTCAGAAATTCCTAAACCTAATTTAGGAAATGTTTCTCTTTTAAGCTTAGATTCAAGCTCTTTGGGTTGGAATTGAAGAGTGTCTATCCTTGCCATTACTCTATAACATCTTCTTCATTTGTTTTGGGTTTAAAGGTGTGATTTTTATCTCACATCTATGTCTATAATTATCTTTGGTTGTTGGGTGTGAATTCCTAATACTTATTCATGTGCATTTTCTTCCAGTTTGGATTGGATTGGTATTTATATTCCAACTTTTGGTGTTTTGAAATAAACATCTATGAAAATCCTTTTATTGATGTTTGAACATGTTTTTGGTGACGCATCAAAGAGCCTATAGGGCCGGGTTACCGATTGGCATAAGTCCCTAGGGCTATTGCTCGTTCGATCGCGAATTGGATGTGATTGCACATCAATTATATAGGCTAGAAAACTGCCTAAGCACCAGTCAGTCGACTGGCTGTAGCTAATAAGCATTCCGATGGCTGTCTACAGAGGCTTGGGGGCTTTGTTTCCTGCAGTCTGTCGACTGAACTCAGTGAGCCAGTCGACTGACCTACTCTTATTTGCCTATTATGCCTATTTTTGCCTATTTTGTTTGTGATTCCAATTTTCATCGATTCGTTTTGATTCTTAGTTGATGCTATGAATTATTCGACTTTGATGAATTCTATTTTGGGATTTTTGGAAATATCCATTTTGATGGATTTGATATCGATTTCTTTGGAATTAATTCACGTCTTCGTATGTGAAATTTAGTGATTGATTGTTTCTACAATCATTTTTGTGATTTGTCACTTTAAAAATATAAAGGTTTTCTATACTAGTAGTAACTATCAAAACTCTTCCATTAAAACGATTTCAACACTATTTTATTATAAAGCTCGTTTCTTAAACCGTTTTCTAATCTATTAGTATATACAAACCTTTACCTCACTCGTATGAGAAATGTAATTAAACGCTTAGTAAAACAAGTGGTATGAAACGCTTGCATTTACTTCGTCGGTTAATTCTTGGACTTGTTCGATTGAATTTCTTATGACAATTTTCGAGTGGAGACTTACAGTTTGTTCGTAAATATTTAAGTTAAGCTAGTGGTTATGGGACATGAAGCTAAGCTCATATATTTACTAGCTTAGTATAATTGACACTTCTTGATGATCGATGATGATCATTGTGTGATTTCGACTAGCGATATGCTATGTTTCTTTGTCCACGTAGGGGACGGTACCTCGTTTTATTGAGTTTCGTCTCATTTCTTTTATAGGCTAACGACCTATGTATTATTTGGAGTTTCGACTCAATTTTTGTGGGCTAGCGACCCATGTTCTTTTATGGAGTTCGGTCCATCGGACGTACCTTTGTACTACGTTGTTGCACCAGCTTATCAGGATTATCGAGCATACCGTTGTACTACGTCGTTGTTTCGAATTATTCGAGTTTCATGTTCCTCGGGCATACCAATATTGTACTACGTCATTGCACCGGCTCTATGGTTAGCAACCATGGGATAGCGTCCCGTTTGTGACACACGTGTTGGTGAGTTTTCATGCTCTCGTTTTGTGATAGGCCTCTCCCTTTTTTTGATTTCTAGATTTCTATTGATGATTTCTAGAAATTGTGATCCACCAGCTTTTATGATTGGCATCGATATGATGTCGATATTTGTGACTTGGTAAATAAAACTAAAGAGTGTGACATTCTTTTGATCTTTGAGAAAATTCTTGTGATATTGATTAATCTCTGGTGGATTTTCAATTACATACATCATAGTATGGCTTTATGGTTATCTTACTTGTTTTTCATATCTCTTATTCTATATCATTTTATCTGATATTTATAGTTAGACCAGTCCGTTTATTACTTTCTTATTAAATAATACTCGGGTCAGGCCGAGATGTTACATGTGCTTCTGCTTGACTTCTCATCAGGGATTATTATCCTGACTTTTGGCTAACTACTTAGATTAGTAGTTTTTGGTCGTATACATTTGAGATATAGAATCATTGATGTATACTTATTCTTTTGTGTTGCACTTATAACTATTCTTTTGTGATATTGTGGATCTTGTCTGACCACTACTCTGGTATACACTTTCATGTGTAATATTCATATCTGTTTCTGCCTTTGAGATATGAACTTATGTGACTGATTTGTGTTATGATATTTCTATATTTGTTTCCGAAGATATTATATCCACTGTGTAGTAGCTTTGAGTTTGCATCGGTACGTCGGATTCCCTCTTGAAATGCAAGTTATATTTTCGTCTGGCATATCGGTACTCGCACAAAGCAATTACACGGATGGTTGCTCCTCAACAGCCTTATTCTCCGCGCTAGTTGACGGCATTACCCTGTAGTGTCCTTGGCTAGCATGGGTATAGAGGTGGGGCGTCACATCAAAGTTGAATCTATAAAAGAATAACCGAAAAATAAATCTAGGAAGATCATTCATCTATTGAAATTCAAGGTCCCATACTGATTCAGTATGTTAACCGTATGTCAAGTTTTATCAACTATCCATTGACATCGTAAAAAAACATCTTATCTCAAAAACCGTAGAAATAATAACCGTATACATGAAAAAATTCTAATAACGTTAGGTTGTCACTTATTCTTTGAAGTAGCTAGGCACAGGTAGTGATAATAAAATACACCTACCAAAAGAATGAAACAAAATGAAGGATTAAAAAGTAAATAAATAATTTATATAACAAAATGAAGCAAGGTATAAATTTTCTCTCAAAATCGAGATACAAAAAACTGTGTAGTATTAAACAGTTACAAATAGGAAGAATATTATCAGTAAAATACATCTACATACAATACAACATAAATATCCAATGCATGCGATAAATGGGCTTGGGTTCTCTTTAAAACCGAGTTTGATGTGCGAGAAAACAGTGAAATCATTGCTAAAGCGGTATGTATTAATTACTTGTGTAGAATTGTCCTTGAAGTTAGTGACTAGTATTTAATATTTTGCATGTGAACTTGTAGTTGCTTGTTTCAATAGACAATTTAAGTTTGCACCTATATATGATATGTAAAATCACTATACGAAAGGGTTGAACTGTCGATTTTCTCTAAAATGAGTAGTAGACATAGGAATGCTAACCTATAGTCCTTCAGAGAGGACTCTCTTGTTGGAAAGCGAATAGCATTTAGAACCATATAAATATATGAACAAGAAGAAAGAAAAATATTTTTTATGTTGCCATTGGATTGTGATTGATAATTAGTGCTCTAAAAACATTTCAATGATGTGTCAGATAAGATGTGTTATGCTTGATTTTCATGTGTCTTTCTTATCATCTAACACAAAATGTGGATGTATTTGTTTCAAAATCCATAGCACATGAAAGTGTACTAAGAATAGTCCTACTTGAGAAAATATATAACACTTATACAAGTATTAGCGGACCAATCAGTATATGTTGATAGAAATCTACTCAGGCAAGTGGTTCCTCAACAAGTCCAATGAGTATGCTACACACATTGCTTACCTGTCTAATAAGTTTAAAATTGTGTTAGCCTAAAGCTTCTAATGATAATTAGAATTGGATGGTTAAATGGAACCCAAAACAATAAGAATTTATGACAAAACGGAAGGGGGAAAAAGGAGGGAAAAAGGCTCAATGCGAATTATCATATGCTTTAGTTTGTTAAAGTGTACAAAGAAAAGAAGCGTTTTGCTAAGCCTTCTATTTATGTTTTGCCTATCCTTTTCCTTACGAGCGTAGGAAAATCGAAAATATATATGTGGAACTTAAATATGCTATTTGCTTACCATAATTTGTAAGCCAGTTGTTGTTTTCGTTCTCATTCAACTGTTGTTTCTTGATCATCTTTGAAAAAGGTTGATATAGCAGCAAATGTGCAACCGGAGAAAGTGGAAGTTATATGGAATCTGAGAGGCATTCTTAACACATGTAACGACCCAGAATTTCTATTAATTAAAATTTGTATATTTAATAGATTTTAAATATTAATAAGTAAATTTTAAGTCGAATGAATTTAAATTCGAATAATTGGATTTAATTGGATAATTAAATCGATAATTTAATATGTTAAATTACTGAAATAATGGGAAATTGGGTTTAATCTGATTAAAAATAATTTGTAAAATTTTATTATATGATATTAGAGTTAGAATGATGTTATAGAACTTTTAAAATTGAATTTAAAGTTAATTTGTGAAAATTGAATATTTTAATATTTAATTGACAAGTTACAATTGCCATTTCTCAAACAGTCTCGGATATCAACGAAACAAGTCTCATCGGATCCGTAATGTGATATTATTTTATGATTTCAAATTTCGTGTCAATCAGATTTACCGTTTGTCTGGGGCAAGCCAAAACGCCTAGAAAATTCATTTAATTGGTTTAATTTAAAATCGATCGTTTATTTTCATAACTCGCACATACGGTGGAATTAGCCTCCGAAATACGTTCCATTGTCTTTGAAACGTGGGGTAAACCCTATAAACGTTAGCCGGCACACTTCGTTTGGAGTTCGAAAAATTTCGGGTGAATAGTAATTTCGCCAATTTTCTATATAAGAACTTGTCCATCAACAATTACAAGAAACCTCCAACTAGTAAATTGTAGAGCACGTTGTGAACTTCGAATCCAACGGTTGTGATCGAGTTTCGTTGCACGATTCAACGGCAATTGTTCCTCAAAGTTGCACGGTTGCTCATGTTTTTCACTACCTGGAAATGGCCGAGCTTCACCATACTCAGGCCGTTGGTGGCTCTCAAGTAATGCTTTGAGGTGGTGTATCCTGATCGAAGTGGAAGTGTTTGATTTGGTTGCGAAAATTCAAGATAGGAGGCGGCTAGTGGGTTGTATTTGCGTGCGTTCCTGATGAAGAACGCGAATGGGAAGATGATAGGGGGGCGGCTCAGTTCTAGTGCTGAAATGATGAAGGGCTCAGATGTGTTGGAGGTTAAAACAATAAAAGAAAGTTGTAATTAAATTATATTAAAATTGTACAAACTTTAAACGTGTATAACTTTTTGATACGAGGTCCGTTTTGGACGAAATAAATTGCGACGGGTTTGTTTTGCCGAGCACTACGCAATGGAGCTGGATTGGAGTTGATGGGAGTCGGTAAAAATTTTGGGTGAAATTAAACACTTGTTTAATGTTATTTGAAATAAAACGATGGAACGGAATTGAAATCAAGGTGAGAACTTCTCACTCAATCGAATTATTTCGATTTAAATTTTAAATGGTTATATTTAAAATTTCTTAATTGCATGTTCAAATGATGATTGTTATCTACTGATTGTTAAAATAGAAATTATGTGCCGTTAGTAAGCGGAGGTTATTTATTAAAAACATATACCGTGAATATTTAACTACAAAGTGAAATTGGTACTATATATACATGTACTTGGAGTTGGTTTTCCCGCATTATATAGCGGATGAGACCCTATTGCGCCGCATAATAGCGGATAATATTTTATAAACCCCATATACCGCGATATTCCGTATTGGAACGGAATTGGTATTGTGCTAACATCTGTGGATGTAGGGAAACAGGTTGGAGGGATCCAACTGGATTCCTCAACTATATTGATTTATTTACAGATATTGTAATATTTGTTGATTATCATATCGACATATGATATTTGGATGTCGTGATTGACTATTTGGTGTTGTTGCACTATTTGGTGTTGTTGCATCATCGGATCCATTTTTGAAGTTTTAAAACAATGGTTTTGGTTTTTAAAAGAATTTTAAAGTAATTTTTGAAAGTATACATTTTATTAAATTTTGAATTGTTAAAATAAATAAACATTAAAATTTTATTGTTATAAAAGTTATATTTTTAGAAAACAGTACTTAAGTACGATTTTGGAGTTATATAAGTTTAAATAACGTTTTGTAAATTATTAAAAGGATTGGTTTATTTAAATTGAGATTTTTGAATTTTTATAAACTGTTTATATAAAAGATTTATAATGTTGATATTTATAAATTAAAGATATAGGAATTATTAAACGAGTTTTTGTAAGTGTTAAAATGGAAAAACATGGATTTCATAAGTGAACGAAATTTATAGATTTATAAATCGGGAAGTTATATGAATAGACTGTTGTAAAATAAAAGATCTATGAGTAATTAACTTATAAATCGGATTTGACATTTTAATTAAGATTTTTGAATAATGATAAATTGTTTTATCGATGAGATTTATAAAATATATATTTTCTAAATCGAAATAATGGAATTTTAAAAGGAGTTCTGTTAATGTTGAAAATAAGGTTATGAATAAAATCTTATAAGTAATAAGATTTATAATTTGTGAAGTTTTAAAAGAACGATTTTGTAAATAAATGGATTATAAGTTCTTAACTTATAATATGGACTTCTGGTATATAATTGAGTTATATAAATTCAATTGGATAATAAAGGAGATTTATAAATAGAAGTTTTATAAATAGAAGTTTTATAAATAGAAGTGGGATTTATAAACATTGTTTGTAAATTCGAAATCAATTGAATTTGATAAATCAAACATAAAAGTTATTAAAGGAGATATATTTGTGATCTTGGACGGCGAATTATCCTTAAAGTTAAATGTTGTAATAATAAGAGTTTGGTTGGGAATTTTATCCACGATTTTGGATAGTGAATAATATTTTAATAAATGTGTTAAAACATTGAATTGGGTAAATGAAGTATATTCACGATTTTGGACAGTGAATATATTATTAAAGATAATGGACATATTTTTGAGGATGTGATATTATAAAATGAAGTTAATTGTTTTAAAGATGATTTAAAATGTATTAACTGTCGAAACCATAGAATTCAACATTCATTGTTGAAATAGACGTTTTCGAGAAATAAGGAAATAGTGGACTATAACACTGTTGTTATAGTAAATGATTTCCGAAAGGAAATGGTGTATATAGTATTAGGATTTATATATCTATCTTAATTTCGAATCCCTATAATAGTGATTTTGGGATGTCGTAACGATGTTTTACGCAAAATTCGTTTTGGCCCAAATAAATGTGTTTGAAAGAACGTTTTCTTTAAAGAATGAAATATATACTTAGTTTTAATTTAAGCATATTGAATATTTTCCAAGTGTTGAAAATAAAAGGATTTGTGAATTACTTATTATTAAATAAGTATGGAAATGTTTTCCAATATGAAGTGGATATTTTGAGATTTTATCTTTTAAAAATAAATTAAAAATGAATATTAGAAATCGATTTGGAAATCGCATATTCATAGATATTTTGAAATTGTAAATTCACTATGGAATTTATAAAAGAAAGGGAAATTTGTTTAAAAATAAACGTTGATTTATTTTTGAAGTGTGGGAATAAATTTACGAATTTGGAACGTAAATATAAAGTAAATCGGAAAGGATTTATTTAATTGGTTTAAATGAACCATTTTGAAATGAAAATGAATAAAGACTTGTGAATGTATCCCGTGTAGGGAAACGATTTGAATTTTTTTTCAAAAGTGGTAAAGGTGAAAAGTGATTTGAAAATTTGTTTTCAAATGGTTGAAGTGTGGAAAATTATATATCTAGTAAAGATATTTTTGGAAAATAAATAATTTGGGAAATTATTTGGAATTTGGTGATGTTGAACACGCCTATTGATAGTTAAATAACCGACTATCAATATTTACCTTTAAATAGGTATTTGTTGTGATTGCTTGAATTTGATTGTTACACTTATTTTTGAATAAGCGCTCACTATTCGGGTTAGCCGGGAAAGGACCTTGGGGTCGTATAACCCATTCCGAATATGTGATACGTCGTTATGGATTGCATTTTATGACCGGTGTTGAAGACCGGATATTTGTGAAAATGGAAGGATTACCGTCGAATGTTTCTGCATCGGCTGATCTCCGATATAGAAATTTATTACCCTTTGTGATGGGAAGTCCGGTCATGATTAGTGAATATCCGGATTGCAAGGACTTCTTTGTAAGTGCCTTCGGTTTTGTTCGATCCTGGAACGGACTTGTATGGATGTGTGTCTGACATTACAATTTGAGATGTAAAGCTGGTTTCTATCAAATATATTTCCGTTGGTGGCGGAAAATTTATTCTCTTAGCTTAACACCCTTAGAGGTTATGTAGTTGATGGTTACTAGTGATTATTCCCAAATTGGTAATGTGGCATACGAAGTGCTGTTGAGCATTTGTTGGACAAAGCACAGCTTTTGTATAAAGCGTGGCTTTGTGGACGAGACTTCGTCGGACCTCACACCCCGGAAATGGTCAAAACAAGAAGGATGCAGCAAGGTTATTAAGGGGTAGCACCCCTTTAGTGTATGTCATTCCTTCTGGATAGAGGTGGTATCATAGTATGGAGCCCAGATACTTAACCTATGTTGTTGCTGCAAATTTATTGCTTTGTGGTTGTTGGAAATCGCGGATCCTCGGATATAGATCGGTTACCATTAGGGAATGACATATTCGTGCCAGTAGTTACCTAGTTTGAAAGGTTACCCGGCCTTGTGTTGGCAGAGATCCGGTTAGGTTCTCAGGGCGTCTTCCCAGAGGCGTTTCCATATGGCAATGGGAAGTTCCTTGGCCTGACCATTTGTTGGAAATCCAAAGAAACAATACGAACCTTGTACGGTTTTAGTTGTAGAACTTGCCATTTAAGATAGTAGCTATAGTAGACATAATATAATGGTACCTATGCTGGCTAAGATTTATATCTTTACTTTCGAAATGTTTTCTACACCATGCACTAATAATAATATCAAAAATGATTTGATTCTGCATAGTAAGCATCTTTGACTATCATAAGGAGAAATCTCCCACAAGTCTGCGTTTGCATTGTGTGTGTGCCGGAAGGCCTTATGGTAGTTTCATTTTAAAAAGCATTTCGAATTGACTTTAAAAATATTCTTCTGTTTTGTTTTTTTTTAAAATAAACTGTTTTAGTTCTCACACCAGTCACATGACTGACTCGGAGTTTATTGTTTTCCTTCCTAAACTCTGGGTGCCCGCAAATTTCCACACGGGCAGTCAAGAGTCAGGTTTATCAGGATATTCCGGAATTCAGGAGTTGCTGGAGGCAAGCTGGATGACAGGGCGTATAACTAGTATATAGTATTTCTTTTTCGCTTTTTGCTGTTCTACACTCTGATGATGTAATGTAATGTAATATGATGTAATGTAATGTAATATGATGTAATGTAATGTAATATGATGTAATGTAATAACTGATATAGTTCTTTGTTTAAAGATTATTTATTTATCTATTATATGTTCTTCCGCTGCGATATGCGAGATTCTTATATTGTTCTATTGTTTCTTTCTGTTATGTTCTATCTTTTTCTCTCTTTTTCTATCTTTTTCTTCTTCTTTAAGCATAACGGCACGGTTTTCCGGCATTCGATTGCTCGGCAGTTGATATAGTGGACGTATTGATGTCGGTTTTCGAGCGTCGAAAAGTTGATTGTTACGACACATCTTGGCATCGCGTACGTGTCCAAAAAGCTTCAACACTACCTAAATAAAACCTGTAATCTCCGTGATGGGCACGACATGTTTGGACCTCGTTTTTTTGTCACCAATGATTGTGTCCTGTATACTGGTATCAATGATATCAGGCAAACTTGTGCATAGATTTTGTTAAACCTATTTTAAATGTTGATACATCTCAACTATTATCAGAATGATTGTAATATTTCATGCAATAATTGTTTGTTATAATCAATAATATATATATATATTTCCTGTTTGAGTACTATAATAATGATTTTTGAGAATGGCTTTTTTGCATCAGGTATAAATAGCTGTTGCAACAGAGGGATTTGTTTGCACCGGTTTTTATAAAAAACCAATGCAACAAAGAAGCCTTTTAAAGCCAAAGACTCTTATGTTGCATCGGTTTCCAACAACCACCTATGCAACAAGTTCCATTGTTGCATCGGTTTTCATTACAACCGATGCAACATGAGGGATGTGTCCAAACAACCAACCGTATTTTGCATCATTTGTCAGTAACAACCGATGCAAAAAGCACCGTTTTGCATCGGTTTTAGAACTGATGCAAAACGATTAAGCCTGTTGCATCGGTTGCATATGCATCAGATGTTGAACTGATGCAAAAGGGGGGTAAACAACCGATGCAAAATGGCCTGTTTTGTAGTAGTGGAGGATGATTCCAAAATGGACGTATAGGAGTTAGTGCCTTTAGTTTTGTTCAAACCTAAATAGAACTTGTGTGGATGAATGATGGCGTTGCATTGACACCTAGAGGGCAGTGTTTGCACTCCAAGATGGATTGCTATTCAGAACGGTAAATGTAGCCTAAAGCCTCACAACCGGGAGGATGGCAAAAACAAGGCATTTAGTAGAGCCATATGGTTAGCCACCATTCAAAATGGTCACCCCATTCTAGATGTCCCTTTCAGAGTTGGTTTGCATGCAAATACTATGGTAGTATAAGGCCTCAGTGTCAAGGGGGTGAGGTAATCCAGTCTGCCATTATAATGGGGAAGCCGACTCTATGTTAACATCAATGCATTTTCTAGAGGTGTATCATTGAAAGGTAGTCCCCTACCTTGCCATCATTGGGATCCAATCTCTAGTACGATCCTTATGATTTTGATTGTAGAGCCTAGTGTTTAAATGTGAGATGCAAGCATTTTAGCTAATTCCTCTATTTACTTTAAACTTAGACACTATGATAATATCATTGGATCTTGATATAAAACTTTTTGGTTATCGTACGGTAAAAACCCATTCCTTTTTATGTGTGCTGTGGTTTTACAAGATACCCTTTTTTGAAAAGTTTTCAAATGTAGAAATCAATTTGGTTGTTTCTTGTTATCGAGTTTTACTCACGTTGATTTACTAGATTTACCCGGGCGTTATTCCATGCAATGCACGTTGCAGACCGAGCATGTTTCAACAGGTTTAGCAGGACACTTCGGAGCTAGAGAACAGCTGAATGGCCAAGATGTATTCACGTATTTTACTTCCACTGTACTATAGAGTATATATGATTGGTCAATGTAAGGATAAGCTTCTATAACTGTCCAAATTTAGGATAAGTCTAGAGTATTCAAATTGTGTATATAAATAAAGATGTTTTCTTGTATTATATATCATTCACTACATTGTAAGATTCTATGTTGTTTAGTTTTCTTCTATCTTCCACATTCTTCTTTCACCCTAAAAAATGGGTATTTCCAGCACTTAAATGTTCGACATGTGATACAGTGGACATAATAGCATCGATTTTCGAGGGTCGAAAATCCGGTTCGTTGCATTTGGTTTCGAAGCTTAGGTTGAACAAACACTTAGGCCTTGATAGGGTAAGCTCATTAGGGATAGTATTAGTAATGTCCTAGATTGAGTGGAGTGTATTATATATAAGAGCACATATTTGTTAGTGTATAAAATGTTTTGTATTATGTTGATTTATCGATTAAGTGGCTTAAGAACATTGGTCGAGATGTGGGACGCCATGATATCGATAGGTGATTGCTAAACATTCAAACAAGGCAAACCGACACAATATCGTTTAAAAATGATAAATGAAATAATTTTACCAAAGGTTATATTTTATATAAAGGAAATTTTTAATATACTATTGGTTGTAATTAATGTTAGGGAGTAATAATGGAAGTGTATTCTAAGGATATTTTATCATGATTAGGTAATAAGAAATGGATATGTAAGAAAGGCGTGGATGGGGAAAGAGTTCGAAGAAGTCAACCATAAAGTATGGAAAGGTTGATGGAGTGGCCACCAAAGTAGTAATAGTTCCAAGTGAATAGGTATTAGGAGTTCAAAAGAAGCCGACAACCTAACCCAAGAGTAATAGTGTCAATAATCGAAAATGGAGGAAATTACTACCAAGGTGGAAGAGAGCTTGGGAAGACAAATCAGAAGAGGGGTAATCAACAAAGGAAATTTTTCAAAAATGGAAAAGAAATTAGTTGCTACAGCTGTCACAGGACAAGACATACCATGGACCATTGTACTAAAGGAAATGAAGGTCCGGTAATTCCTAAAGTTTGGAGGAAACATTGCTTCTTTTGCCAACAACTTGGACACATCAGGAAAGATTTCCGCATGATTCAAAGAGCACTGCAAGTTGGAGGAAATATTAAGAAGAAATCATCCACCTTGAGTGAGATAATTAAGGGAATATAATCATGGAAACCAGATCATAATAGTAGATGGGGATAAGTATCTTTAGTATGAACTCTTAATATGTAAGGTGTTTGGGAAGTTATGTACACCTTTGGAAATGTTTTGAATGATATGCAGTTATCTTTAGTTGCTTTAAAAACTTTCTCTAAACTTATTAAATAGTTAGTAAGAGTTAGATTCATAAGTTTGATATGAATTTAGGTAATCCAAGAATCATGAATACTAGAGTTTTTAGAACTAGGGGATATATGGTTGGGGAGAACCAATCCCTAATAGGCTTTTCTTCATTATGCCATGATTTTGAGATTTTAAGTCAAAAGAAGTTTTTGGGTTCGGAATCGATCATGGAGGTTAAGAATGGTTGGGATGGTGTGAGAAACTATGTAATAACATGATGAATTGTAACTATGGATCATTCGAAAAGACGAAAAGTAATGCGGTTTGAAGATTTTGCTCCACAACCATCTACTGCCGCACCAACTGAAGATAAGAAGAGCAAGTTGAAAGAAAAAGCTCCCAAATATGATTATTTTGGATATGGGAAAAGGATCATTCTGTTAAAGAATGTAAGGTTGGTAAGAAAAGGAAATGGGAAAAGATGAAGGCTTTTAAGAAGCAAAAGCTTGGAAAATGGACCGCACAAAGGAATTGTTATTATTGCCATTTAAAGGCCACACTATCAAGGATTGTCCAATACTCAAGATAAGGGACCAGCCTAGACCTTTTGTTATCCTCACAGAAACATCTGCTTTGGTAGCAACAAAAGGAAAGGGAGTTATGAAAGAATCAGTTTAGCCCTAGGAAATTAAGGACTAGTATTAGGAATAGTATCCTAATTTGTTCCAAGTTTGATATCTTCTACTGTATATTATCTTTTGAAGTGCACTTCCCGTCTATGATGGAGTCACTTAGTGTGTATCTAGGATTGTGTGTTGTTTGAGTGATATTATATCTACGTATCATTTCTTCTCTTGTTCTTAGTTAATATTAATTTTCATCCCAATTTTACCTCTCTTGGCCTTATTGATAGACAAAGACTAAGACAAATAATGTTCATGGCTTTAGGTTATGTCAAACTCAATAGGTTAAGGATTGACCCATCATAGGATATTTTGACTTGAAGGTAGATTAATAAATGAAAATCAAATTCGAATTAATTCAATAAGAGGACTTAATAAACTTAGTTTTATTAAACAATGTTTTTGGATTTTAACATATAAATAGAAGCGAATTATATGTTAAAATCAGATGTTATATATACTCTTAGGATGTAGAAGAGTATTCCACGAGAAAATTTTATTTGTAAGTTAAGTTATATAACTTAAATGGTTGAACCTAACTAGAGACTTTGTGGAATATTTTTATATGTTGGGAAGATAGAAAGTCATTTTTTTTAAAAAGACGAATTTTCAAATGAATAATGTTAGGTGTTTAGGGATAGGAAATTGGCAAATTTTGAGGTTGAAATTCTTTTAAAGGGGAAGAATGTAACGACCCACAAATTTATCACTTGGATAAATTTTATTTAATTTTTAAATATTTAGATGTGGTTTAAAAGTAAGAAATAATCATGTTTTAAGTGATAAATCATAATAGTTACTTTGGTTGGAAAAATATAATGAACAAATTCCTAATGTAAAATATTGATAATTTGTAAATATCGTCCTAGGTAAAATATCGATAAAACAACCGAAAATCGTTTTATCAATAAAACTACTTTTAAACAATATGGTTCGTGCATGAATCTGGACATATACACTAATACATGTATTCAAACAAGATTATGAATTATTTTTGGAAAATAAAATATGTTTATGACATCGATAGTTGATATCATCAGTTTCATGTATTTCTTCGAAAATTCAAGTTAAAGTTTAAACATAAAATAAATGGGTTTTCATTTACAAATAAACCTATTTTAATTATTTAATAAGGATGATAAAATTATTCTTCAAAATTGTTTACCAAAATAGATAGTTTGTAGAAAAATAGAAAATATGACCAAAGATTGTTTTCCTGAATTTCGACTTTTTGACACCGGAAAGTTGTTGGGATTGCTATTCGCCTTTATGCACTATATATACATATATAGTTGATAATTAACCATATAATATTATACTTAATTATGTATTATCTTAAGTTAATTATGTTTAGCAAGTGATGTCACAAGACATGGTTTTAAAATAATAACTTACATATATTAAATCATATCATTATCTCTTGTCATTTCCTTAAGTACCATCATAATTACCCATTACGCTTAGGTGATGTGACAAGAGAGGAGGGATATGTGACATGTGAGGGGGAGGAAGGTGGTGATGTGACATGTCTAAATGGTGACGTGTTATGATATTTTAAACTAAGGATAAAATGGTAATTTCTCTACTTTTCTTCATCATAAATACACACCCATACACACACATTTTTATTTACATTCTCTCTTTCATTTTCTAGAACTTCCTCTCTAAAATTTACATGGCTTCCAAAACGTTTCTAAGTATTTAAAAATCCTAACTTTTCACTTTAAATGTCTTCGAAACCTAGTTTAAACTTTCCTACATTCATTTCTTCACTTTATTCTTCAATAAAAAAGGCTCACAACCACCCCGCCCATTTGAAGCTCAAAACCCTGAAAAATCTTCACTCTTCGAAACTCATGTGTTGTGTCCAAAGTTTAGTTAAAGTTTGCATTGTGTTTGCAGAGTTTTGATAAGTAAAACTACTTTGTTTTGGAAATTTTTTTGACTTTACTATGATTTAATATTGAGGTGATAACATGATGAGAAAAACTGAATGGTTATTATGTTGGTTGATGGTGATTTGATGGGTATTTGCGTTTTGTGTTGAATTTGAGATTGGAATGTGATGCTTTCGAGTTAATAAGCATACGGTCTTACGGTTATACATGTGTTTCATTGTGATGTTAAAAGTATGGTAGTATGGATGTATGGTTGTGGTCTAAGAACAAAAGTATATTGAGTTAAAACAAAGCTAACAGCTTTGTGTGTTACGAAGGACGTGAAATTCGGTTCGAATCTAAAACATGTTCTCTTGTTTTGGAAATTGTTTCAAAATTCCTATCTTTGTTTCTATGTCCCAAAACTTTAAAATTTATGTTTCTAAGTATCAAATAATAAGCAAGTGTTTTTGTTAAAGTATGTTTAAGTGAACTGCGCTCATAGCGATAGTTGTTATGGACGCAGTTCGACAAAAATTTATGATTCTCATTTTAAAATGTTTTTTTGAAATGGTTTTGCAAAAGTTTTTCAAACTTAATTAGTAACATAAAAAGAGATTAATTTTAAATTATTTAATAACTTATTTATTTAATAAAATAATTAAAGGTAACTAGAAGTTAATTTGTAATTAAGTAAGTGATTGGTGTTAAGTAATACTTAAGGAACGTTAATGATTAGTTAGTGATTAATAAAGTTTTTATTAGTGATTAATGAAAATAAGAAGTAATTTAATGGTTAATTGTTATTTAATTAAGTTATATAGGTTAATTAATTATTATTTAATTAAGTGGTTATTTAATTAATTTTTAATTAATAGGATTTAACTAATAATGGATTGTTTAGACCTTAACTAAGATACATTATGAAGTTAATTAGGACTTAACAAAGTTCATAAGCTAATTAAATTTTAATTATGAATTAATTTGATTTAATTAATATGTAATTATGGTTTAAGCTAATTAAAAATATTTTATTTTTTTCAAAGCTATTCTTAAACTTAATCGGTTATATTTTAAATCAATCTTCTTTTCAAGCTAATTAATTTTAAATCAAAGGATCTCCCATCTAGACTATTAAGTAGCAAATTAATTAAAGTAGTGGTTATAAAACGTTGACATGTTTTATGGGAAGTGACTTACATTTGAATGTATGAATCACTTACATATCTGATGTTTGGCGGTATCTATCATATAACTTACATAAGTTAAACCTAAATTTAATGATCCATTGTAGTCGTTGAGCCTCAGTTTGGTTTTGTAAAGTAAATATTTCATTTTCTTTTGAAATGGTCTTCAAGGCTGCTCTGTTTTGAAGAAGATATTTGAAGAATGATTTGACAATTGGTTTAAGATGTTTTATAAATAATTTAGGGGTATTCATAAAGGGAATTTTAGAAATAGTTTTGAATGTTTATAAAAAGATTTTATAAATGGGTTAAATGTTTATAAAGGAAAATTTATAAAAGGATTATTGAATATATATCCAACAGGAATTAGTGGTTTGGGTTACCTGAAGTTGACGTTTTAAAAAATTGTGGTATGGATCATCTGTTTCACACTTAACACCGAAGGAATAGTACTTAGAGTTATCCTTGTCTCTAATATAAAAATGTAGTTAAATTCATTTAGAATATTTGGAAATGGGAAATCTTATAAATATTTTGTGAATATACTTATGTAAAGGAGACAAATATATGAATGTTGATAAATGTTTGGGATAGGAGATTTAAAAGTGAAAATGGTTTTGAGTCTTAGTGATTGTTTTGGGCAATTAAATCTCTAGATTTTGTTATTGCTATTTGATGGTTAAATAACGGACTATCAAATTAGGTTTAATTTGACTTAGGAAGTATGAATGTAAAATTCGAGTTTCCGATAAGGACATGAATACTTACTTCCAAAAGAACCGAGAACGAGTCAACCGGAAATTATCGTTTGTTGGTACGGTGAGACCGGGATCGGATTTATATATCCAAAAATAACTCTGAACCAACATGTACATTCAACTAGAAGACATCTTGATGATGATTGATGATGGTTTTCATTGAAGTGCAAGGGCTACTGCTACTAATCTTGAAGGTGATTCCAAAATGGATGTAGTAGAGTTAGTGTCTTCGGTTTTGTTCAAACCTAGAAAGAACTTATATGCATGAATGTTATCATTGCATTGACGCTTGAAAGGCAGTGTTAGCACTCTAAGATGGATTTCTATTCAGAAAGGTAAGTGCAGCCTCAAGCCTCACAACCGGGAGGAATGGAAAAAAACAGGGCATGAAGTAGAGCTATGTTGTTAGCAAACATTAGGAGCAGTCACCCCATTCTAGACGTCTGTAACACCCTTGATTTTATTAACATTATTTAGGAGATTTAATTAGAATAAATTAAATAGAATAATGTAGATAAGAAGATTGAGGTTGATTAATAAATTAGGTGGTCATTCTTACTTAAAGTCTAATGAACTTGTATAAATGGTTAGGAAATTAAGCACAAGGGCATTAAGGTAAATAACCATACTTACCACCCTTATACTATTCCCATTAGCTCATACACGTTCATTTCACCAAAACAAAAATTATAACCGTAAGAAGTGAAAGCAAGGCCAACCATTGTAAAATGGAGAAAAATCAACTAAAAGCTAGGATTCAAGTTAGAAGGAATCAATCTCAATCATACTTCAATTTCCTTATCCAATGTAAGGTTAATAATAATTTCTACATCTCTATTTTGATTTTTACATCATATGTTTTCGGATTTAAGGATAAATATGTTTTATGATATATTGAAAGATGATATGCATGTTTATGTTTTATATGTGTTTAAACAAGATTGTTTATTAAGAAAAACACACAGTTTTAGGGCAAAACCAAAATGAAATGATTTTTAAATGCTATGGTAAAATTTTATGTTGTATAAAACATGAATTTGAAGATGGGTTTCAATTCTCATAAATTTATGAGTTTAGATGGAATTTATATAAATTTTCCTGTAAAGAAAATAATTTATTGGGTTATAAATTATTAACGGCCAAAATAATCATTATTTGGAGTTGAAATTTTTATACACTGGAAAACATATTAATAAAGATTTTTTGGAATTTTTTCATAATTTTCCTAAGTGAGTTGATTAATATATAAAATTATTTAAATTATTGGACTTAAATATTTTATATATTTAATTAAGGAGAAGGGGCATTTTATAAAATAAAATTATTATTTAATTCTAAAATTAGTGGCAGCATTTTGCTAAAAAGTAATTGTTAACCAATGAGAATTTGATAAACTAAGGTAGATTAGTTGAAAAGATATCTTCTTTAAGTTAAAAACAAGAAATCATGCTTTTAGCATGTTTCAGCCATTTTAGGTATCAAACCTTCCGACCTAGACCTTTCGACTAAGTCGAAGGGTTATAGCTTTCGATATGGTGAAACAAATGCATATGGTATCAAGTATCTTGGTACGTAATGAATTGGACAAGGTCGAAGGTTTCTTAGTCAAAAGGTTGATGGCTAAAAAGGTTTGGGTATATTTGTTTTATAAACCAAAAGCTTTTACTTGCTTTTCTTTTGATTTAGAGCTTTTGACTTGGTTGCTTTCAACCAGGTCAAATGTTTATAATGAAAGGTTTAAAACTTTCGAAAGGTTGCTGCTGCTTTACCACTATTTTTTTGGAACTTTTCGACACAATCGAAGGTTACTTCAACTTATCATTGTTTTGTTTTGTACCTTCCGACAAAGTTGGAAGGTTGTAGCCACATTTTCCAACCTTTCGAAGTCGTTGCTTTCGACAAAGACGAAAGGTTTACTTGTTTTAAAAACCAACCGCTTCCCCCATTGCTTTCGAAAGGTTTCGAAGCTTCGACTTAGACGATTTTCCTTTGTTTTATAATTGAAATGTAACCCAAGCTTTCGAAGGAGTTGCTTTAAAAGGTGGAGGTCTATTATTTTAAATGACATGTTTTAAAGCATTCGAAGCAGACCTTCCGTTCAGGTCGAAACATTGCTTCTATTGTAGTCAAATGTTTTTTAAAGAGGACCTTCCACATATTTTAACTTGGACCCAGTAAGTCTATGAAAGGTTTATATTTTAAGAGTTGAATGCCTTTGAAAGGTTTGAAGTTTTGAATGTTTTTGATAGTTTCGAAAAGTTAGGATTCAAATGGTTGTTTTGAAGACCTTTAGACATGTCGAAAGGTTGATTTTAAAAGATTTGAAAACCCATACTCAAATTTTTAAAGTAAAACCCACGACTTATATAAAGGGGTTTTGTAAGAATTTTAAGTATGTAATTTTGAAGAAGTATTGCCTTGATAAAAAAATAAGTTGAAGGTGTTAACATTGTTTTGTGATATGTATTTCAAGAACCTTATACCCACATGAGTGGTATTGTTAATTAATGTTTTACTTCTTCAAATATGATTATAGTCACATGATAACCCATACTTGTATTTTGAGGAAAAAAGGGTAAAAGAACCAGTAGGTTAACTCAAATAGTGAATATAAATTACTTAAACTCCTGAATGAGTAGAATTACATCCATGGAGTCAAGGTAACCAAAAATATAGGATTCCTAAACTTTGTAGTTATTGGAGGTAAACCAAGAGGTTTATAGTAAACCCATAAAAACTATGATAAAGTTGTTATTGATGCATACCGAGAGGTTCATTGTAAACCCATAAAAACAATGGTAAGGTAGTTATTGGTACATACCAAGAGGTTCATAGTAAACCCATAAAACTGTGATAAGGTAATTATTGGTGTATACCAAAAGGTTCGTAGTTAAACCATGAAAACTATGCATAAGGACAGTTGGCAGGGGCTAATTGGTTTGTAGTGCACCCATGAAAACTATATTTGAATTAAG
Source organism: Allium cepa (assembly GCA_030765085.1). Lineage (NCBI taxonomy): Eukaryota > Viridiplantae > Streptophyta > Magnoliopsida > Asparagales > Amaryllidaceae > Allium > Allium cepa. Next base: position 462,257,987 of record CM060931.1, on the reverse strand, counting down.
AATTGACATCAGTAAATAGGTTTCTAGTGAACCCATGAAAACTAGGATAAGTAAGTGGCTAATGGAAGTTTAATAGATTCTTAGTCAACTTATGAAAACTAGGATATGCAACGAGTTACTGGAAATGTTCATAGGTTCCTAGTCAACCTATGAAAACTAGGATAAGGTGATTTGTAATTGGAATGACTAATAGGTTCAGGAGAACCCATGAATTAATTAAGTTAGCTGGCAGGAGCCTATAGATTATTAGTTATTCCATGAAAACTATGAATAGGACAGTGTGTCCATTAGTTATAACAAGCTTATTGGTAAACCCATGAAAACTAAAAAGGTTAATAGTGACCCTAGAAACTATAATAACAACAGGGTGTTAGACTAAACTGGGAATTGGAAAACCTTATTTATTTTCAAGCACGAATATCGTCATAATGTTTTGAAATGTATGTTTTAACCATTGTTGATGTAGGAGCACAGAATTTGGTTTTATAAAGGTTTTAGGATACTTATGAAGGTAAAACCCGTTCTGCGAAGCAGTGTGGTCTTACTAGATATGTAAAAGGATTGAGATGTTAGATTATTATTCATATCAGGCTTTATGTCTTACTCGAAGTTTTTGTTTGCCCCTTAAACTCTTGGGTACTCAATTGATTTTTAGCTTTTTGAGATTTAAGGTTCTCTGGTTTTCTTCTCCGACGAATAAAGCTTCCAAAGGCGTGTAGGAGGGAGGTAGTTATTTAGATTTTTTATTTTCGCTATGTATTTTGTTTATAAAGGCGGATTTATTAGCCTTTCTATATTTTCGGATGAACCAAGGCTGCATCTTTATATCTCGCTTTTGGCGTATTTATAATAATTATATTTTGTTGAACGCGATTAACTTAATTTGGGGATTATGTAATGAACAAGAAATGTTTTGATTTGAACATGGAAATGTGTTTTTGAAAGATTAATTTTTTTTCCATATTTCTGTGATATGTGTATCAATGTATCTAGCACCGCCGTATTTCCTAACCGAAGATTAATAATTATAGATGACTGCAGCATCTGTAGCCGTTAGTTTTGGGCCTCCAAATAGGGGGATGTTATAATTTGGTATCAGAGCATCGGTTTATGAAAGATTAAAAGAAAAGTTAAACCTAAAAGCATTTTCAAACATAGTCCAATGAATTTAAAAATAAGATCGAGGTTTGAATTAACGCTATAGTAACACACTTGTATTCAATATACATATATATATGTATATATATACACACATATATACACTAGCACATATTTCCCTCTCTCTTAGACTGTTCTTCTATATCTTACTAAGGCTCGTATGCAGATATACGAGAAAGAGGATTTGGAGGCAAGAAACAAAAGAGGAAATCTAGGTGGAGGAAGCACCACAACCAATGGAAATGCTCGACCTAATACCCGAAGAAACCAAGGTCGGCAGGCAAATAGTAACCAAAATGCTGAAGCTAATGTAGGTGCTAGAAATCCGCCAGTAGATGCGGGGATGGTGCATCAGTTGTTGAGTAATCTTTTGCAACCAAGAGCTGTAGGGAATGTTGTTGGAGCTAATCCTGTAGTTCTTGCTGGTTATAACTATGCAAAGCTGAGTAAAGACTATGTTAGTCTGGAAGGAAAGTCGTTTCTTGGAACGTAAGATGATGTTGAAGTTAGAACTGGATGTTGAACTGTGAAAGGACCTTTATAGATTTAGGCTTGAGTGATGGAGAGAAGAGAAACTAGCCTCTAGATAGTTACAAGGGTTAGCGCTTCATTGTTGGAACAGTGCAGCGGTCGGAGTGATGGAGGAAGAGTTGACTTGGGCTGACTTCAGGAGATGGATTGAGCAGAGGATCTTTTATGAGGTTGCCAAGTTGGCACTAATGAGGGAGTTTATGGATCTCGTGCAAGGACAGATGCTTGTGATCGAGTATGCTGCTAAGCTTAATGAGCTATCTCGATATGGTTTTGCTTTGGTTGACACTGACGTTAGAAGGACTTTGGATGACGCTGATGTTAGAAGGCATGAGAGATTCATTAGAGGTTTGAGGCCAGAGCTAGGCAGGATGGGTATGACTCACATTAGAGAGCCCTATAATCTGATGGTGGAGATGACCGTTCGCCATGAGGAGTGCTTGCTTTTTGAGCTAGGGAGAAGCAAGTTGAGTTCTAGGGTTTTCAGGGAAGAAAAAGGAAATTATCTAAGAAGAAAGGAGCCCAAAACGGGGAGGTCATTAAGAAGGCGAAGACTGATTTGGTGTGTCATAAGTGTGGTAAGAATGGCCATTATGCCTACGATTGCAGAAATGGTAAAGGAAAAAAGCCTGGGGAGAAGAAGAATGTGAAACGCTTCAACTGTGACCAAGTTGGGCATTATAAGAACTATTGTCCAGAGCTAGTTTGGGCGAACAGAGGGAAGGTATTTGCTATTGGACCACCGTCTTCTCTAAACCCACCGCAGCGGAGAAAGTGAAAACTGTGATGGAAGGTACGCTTTTGATTTAGAGTATACCTGTTAGAGTACTTCTCGATACCAATGCATCATATTCATTTATATCTTAGTATTTGGTTGATAGGTTATGTATAGAACCCACATACCTTATTACTTCCTTAAGGGTTGTGAATCTAATAGGAGGGTATGCAACACTTGGGATGAGATGTGACCAGTTAGAACTTAAGTTGTTAGTTTATAAGTTTGCATGCAGATTTCATAGATTATGGGATCATCTTAGGAGTGGATTGGTTGGATAAGTACGAGGCTAAATTATGTTACCAAGATCGGAAAATATCATTGAGACACCTAGATAGTCATAACCGAATCATTTTCTTGGTAGAAAATTCCAGTAAGAGTGTTTGTGCTTTGTTGAGTACCATGGAGGTTAGAGAAGAGCTTTGTCAGGTTCGTGTGGCCAGAAAGTTTACATATATATTTGAGCCGGTCACTGGACTACCCCCAAAACGAGCTGTTGAGTTTCAGATAGACCTTGTACCGGGAGCTGAACCTTTTAGCAGACCACCTGGTAGGATGACACCGATAGAGATGAAGGAATTGAAAGTATAGCTAGTGGATCTTGAGGGAAGGAATTTTATTAGACTAAGCAGTTCGCCTTGGGATGCAGCTGCGGTGTTTGTGAAGAAACCAGATGGGTCGTTAATTAAGTGCATCGACTATCGTAAGTTTAACGAGAGGATGATCAAGAATAGGTATCCTTTGTCGAGAATCAATGACTTATTTGATCAGTTGAGTGGGGCCAGAGTATTTTCCCAATTGGATTTGGCGACGGGGTTCCAGTAGTTGAGAATGGCGGAGAATAGCATTCCTTTGATGGCATTTTGGACTAGGTATGGTTCGTATGAGTGATTTGTAATGCCATTCGAGTTGATGAATGCACCTACTTAGTTTGTTGATTTGATGAACCAGGTTTTTCGAGAACATTTTGGATAGGTTTGTGTTGGTGATCATAGATGATATTTTATACACTCAAAAGATGAAAAGGAGCATAAGATTCAACGTAGAGTTGTGTTGGAGATGCTGATGCAAAATCAGTTGAAGGAAAGTTTTCCATATGTCATTTCTGGAAGAAAGAAGCTAAGTTTCTTGGTCATATGTTTTGAGAGGAAGGATTTTCAGTTAATCCAGTTAAGATCAAGGCAGTCAATAATTGGAAGAGACTAGAGATGGTAACCAAGATCAGGAGTTTTCTTGAACTTGCTAGTTATTACCGGAGATTCATCAAGGATTTCTCACGGATAGCAATGCCTTTGACTAAGTTGACTAGGAAGGACGTGAAGTTTGTTTGATCTGACAAATGTGAGGAAGGGTTCCTTAAGTTAAAGCATTTGTTAACCAATGCAATAGCGTTATTAGTTCCAGATGGTAACGGAGGGATGGTAGTATACACCGATGCATGTGGTACTGGATTGGGTGCAGTGTTGATGCACATGGCAAAGTTATTACTATGCATCTAGGCAGCTTAGACTGCACAAAGTTAGGTATCCTACTCATGAATTGGAGTTAGTTGTGGTGATTTTTGCCTTGAATATTTGGAGGCATTATCTTTTTGGAGAGAGATTTGAGTTGTATATTGATTATAAGTTATTAAAGTATTTAATCTCTTAAAAGGAGTTGAATATGAGGCATCAAAGGTAACTGAAGTTTTTGCCTTCTTATGATTTCGGTATAGGTTATACTCCTAGGAAAGGAAATAAGGTAGCAAATGCTCTCAATAGAAAACATCAGAATATGTTGTTAGCAATGTTGGTAGAGTGGAAGGATCCAGAAGCTTTAGTCAGTTGTGGTGTGCAGTTGAGATCTACTGCTAATTCTAGTGAAGTTACTACTGTGTTGTCTTGTTTAGAAGTGCAACCAGAACTAATTGACAAAATAGCTTCTAAGCAGAGAGAAGACCTAGTTTTAGCCGTAAGAATTAGAAAGCTCGAGTTCAGATTATGACGACCTAAAGGATTTTAATCTTGACCAAAGTGGGTGGTTTAGAAAGAAGAGATGGTTATGTCTTCCAGATTAGAAAACATAAGGAGAGAAGTTCTAGAAGAGTGCCATCGATCGAAGTTTACGATTCATCCTAGAGGAACCAAAATGTATCAGGACATGAAGAGGAGCTTTTATTAGGAAGGCATGAATAGGGATGTTCGCTTATGGGTTAGGAAGTGTATTAATTGTCAACAAATGAAAGCCGAACATCAGAAGCCAATTGGTTTACTTCAGCTTTTAGATATTCTAGTTTGGAAGTGGGATTCGATGTCGATGGATTTTATAGATCGGTTGCCAAGGAAAAATAAAGGAAATGAAACTATATGGGTTATAGTGGATAGGTTGACCCAGAGTGCACATTTCATTCTGGTAAAGTCAACCAGGACGACACATGTTTTAGCAAAGTTGTTCATGAAAAACATAGCTAGACTTTATGGGAATTCTAGTAGCATAGTCAACGATAGAGATGCGTTGTTCGCTATTGAATTTTGGAGGAGTCTGCAAGAGGTATTAGGTACCAAGCTCAAATTGAGTACAGCTTATCACCCATATATGGAAGGGTAGACAGAGAAAGTCAACAAGGTACTCGATGATTTGTTTAGGGCTTATGTATTGGAATTTGGTGGATCTTGGAAAGATTACCTACATCTGATTGAGTTTTCCTATAATAATAGTCATCAAACTAGTATAGGAATGGCGCCTTTTGAAGCTTTGTGTGGAAGACCATTAGATCGCCAGCATGTTGGTTAGAGACCGGAGACAGATTGGTTTTAGGTCTAGATTAAGTTAGAGGGTCATCAGAGAAGATTGAGTTAATCCAAGAACGGATGATGGAAGCTCAATCCAAGCAAAAGAGTTACGCAGATAAAAGGAATAAGGACTTAGAGTTCTCTGTAAGAGATAAAGTTTTCATTAAAGTATCACTGATGAAGGGTGTGATACGATTTACAAAGCCGGGAAAGTTGGCCCCGAGGTATGTTGGTTCATTTCAGATTATATAAACGATTGGAAAGCTTGCTTACAAAGTAGAGTTACCGAGCAATTTGGCAAGTGTCCATAATGTATTCTATATGTCTCATCTTCGCAAGTACGTGCATGATCCGGAGGCTAATATTCCACAGACAAAGTTAGAGGACCTAGTAGTGGAGTCTGATTTGACATTTTTCAGACAACCAGTTTAGGTTATAGTGAGAGATGAGAAGAGACTGAGGACCAAGACAACCGAGTCAGTTAAGTTTCAGTGGAGTAACAACAAGAAAGACCGTACTTGGGAGATAGAAGATAGGATTTGAGAGGCTTATCCTGATCTGCTTCGATGGTATGTCTATATCAGATTTATACTGATTGTGATAATCAGGTAGGCTAGTATGGTTGCTAGGAGATGTTACAGATGATTGCTAGGTTTGCTAGCTGAATTTCGAGGACGAAATTCTTTAAGGAGGGGAGCCTGTAACACCCCTAATATTATTGACATTATTCCGGAGATTCAATTAGAATAAATTAAATAGAATAATGTAGATAAGGTGATTGAGGTTGATTAATAAATTAGGTGGTTGTGCTTACATAATATCTAATTAACTTGTATAAATGGTAAGGAAATTAAACATAAGGGCATTAGGGTAAATAACCATACTTCCCACCATTATACTGTTCTTGTTAGGTCATACACGTTCATTTCACCAAAACAAAAATTATAACCGTAAGAAGTGAAAGCAAGGCCAACCATTAGAAAGAGCTGAAGAGAAAATCGACTAAAAACTAGGATTCAAGTTAGAAGGAGTTGATCTCAGTCATACGTCAATTTACTTATCAAATCTAAGGTGAATAATAATTTCTACATTTCTGTATTGATTATACAATATATGGTTTTGGATATAATGATAAATCTATTTTATGGTATATTGAATGATGATATGCTTGTTTATGATTTATATGTGTTCAAACAAGGTAGTTTAATAAGGGATACACATGGTTTTGGGGCCAAACCAAGATGAAATTATTTTTAAATCCCATGGGAAATTTTTATGTTATAGAAATCATGATTTTGGAGGAGGGTTTCAATTTTCATAATTTTTTGAGTTTATATGGATTTTATATAAATTTTATATTAAAGAAAATGATTTATTGATGAATTTATAAGATTATTTATTGTATGAGACTTAAATGTTTTATATATTTAGTTAAGGAGAACAGGCATTTTATAAAATAAAATTATTCTTTAATTCTGAAATTAGTGGTAGCATTTTTTCTTAATCGTTAACCAACGAGAATTTGATAAACCAAGGTAGGTTTGTTGAAAAGTTACCTTCTTTAAGTTAAAAAAAGAAAATCAGGCTTTTAGCATGTTTCAACCATTTTAGATAACAAACCTTTCGACCTAGACCTTTCGACTAAGTCGAAGGGTTATAGCTTTCAACAAGTTCAAACCAGTGCATATGGTATCAAGTATCTTGGTACGTAATGAATTGAACAAGGTTGAAGGGTTCTTAGTCGAAAGATTGATGGCCAAAGAGGTTTGGATATGTTTGTTTCATAAACCAAAAGCTTTCACTTGCTTTGCTTTAGAATTAGAGCTTTCGAATCGGTTGCTTTCAACTAGGTCAAATGTTTAAAAAGAAAGGTTTTAAACCTTTTGACAAAGTCAAAAAGTTACTGCTGCTTTACCACTATTTTGTTTTGGAACTTACTACCACTTATCATTGTTTCGTTTTGAAGCTTCCAACATAGTCAAAAGGTTATAGCGCTTTTTCCAACCTTTTGAAGTCATTGCTTTCGACAAAGACAAAAGGTTTACTTGTTTTATAAACCAGCCGCTTCTCCCATTCCTCTCTAAAGGTTTCAAAGCTTCGACTTAATGATTTTCCTTTGTTTTATAATTGAAAAGCAACCCAAGCTTTCGAAGGAGTTGCTATAAAAAGGCGGAGGCCTATTGTTTTAAATGAAATATTTTAAAGCTTTCGTAGCAGACCTTCTGACAAGGTCGAAAGGTTGCTTCCATTGTAGTCGAAATGTTTTAAAAGAGGATCTGCCGCATATTTTAACTTGGACCCAGTAAGTCTTCGAAAGGTTTATATTTAAGAATTGAAAGCTTTCGAAAGGTTTGAACTGCTGAATGTTTACAATAGTTTCGAAAATTTAGGATTCAAATAGTTGTTTTGAAGACATTTCGACAAGGTCGAAAGGTTTGGTTTTAACAGATTTCTCCGTTGCGATCCTAGTAAAATTTTGGACATTTTGACACTTGTTTGGTCAGATTCTGCGATGTTCAAATTTTGGGTTTAAATTGGATTTAAATTCAAAAGGTGTGTTTTGACCCACTCACAACTTCTAAAATTTCTTATGTGTGTTAAATTAATTTCTGGTGTGGTTAGAAATTTATTTATTGCTGTTTGGTATATTTTTACCATCATTCCAGTTGAATTGAATCTATTGAATTAAATTGTTATTTAATTTATTATTGAATATAAACTGCCAGTAAATACCTGTTAATTATTATCTGTTCTATATTGATGTCATTGTTTGAATGGGATGATGATTGCGATAAATGATTGATGATTGATATTGGATGAATGGATGTTGTATTTTATATTGTTATAAACTGCCAGTTGTTATGCATTTTTATTTCATTTAGGATTGCGGTTTGAAATGATATATAACCGTATTTTTATTTTAAATTACGGATTGAAATGATAAATATCTGTATCAATTGACCATAGGGTAGAAAATCATATAAAAACACCGTGGTCATATCTAAAATAACTTGAAATTGATTTCTATGGTTTTGGAAAGAAATATATGGTTTAATGAATATTGGTTTTTGATATAATGTAAGTATTATTTTTATATATAGTTAAATGCTTGAATTTAAGCCATGCATAAGTTTATTAAATAAAAATTAAGTTTAATAATAGAGTTTGATTTTTATTAAAATAAATATGAGTAAGTATTTAAATTTTATCTAATATGGAGTGTATAATGATTTGAATAAATTAAGGCTGGGAGATAAATTGGAGATTTATTTGAAATTAAATTTATTTAAGAATTAAACTCAAAAAGGTTGATTTGAAATTTATTAAATTGGAAATTTTAAAAGGTATAATTATTATAACTTGATTTTGGGTCAAGGTGAATTAAATGATTATTTCAAGTATAAATGAATTGAAGGAAATATTTAGTTATTTGTAATTTGAGTTTTACTTAAATGATAAGGGATTTATTATGTTAAATATTTCAAAACTAAATAATAGAAAAATTTAATTGTTGGATCAAAATTATCGAATTTAGTTTTGAAATTTCGAAATATTTAAAGCCTTGAAATATATCGAAATTGAAATGTTTCGAAGTTATGAATTTCAAAGTATTATGTTTTAAAAGTTTTATAATTTCAAATGTTTGGTTTCGAAATGTATAAATTTGAAAGTACTATGATTTTGGAAAGGCATATATTTGAAATAAGAATGATATTATATTGATTTGGGTTTTAATAAAAATGGTATCATATTGATTTGGTTTTTGAAGTTGGAATTATATCGCATTTATATAATTTTGAATGGATATTTTATTCTGGGTTTGAAGTAAAATTATTTTGAAATGACCGCAGTGTTAAAATAACGTTTGGTATTTAAATAGATCGGGATCGGAAGTTGTCATACTCTCTGCCAACTTCGAAAACAACTTTAACAACCATGTACGTGATGGAGATTCCAGAATGAAGTAGGATGGCGGCAACGTTCCTTCGAGGTATGAACGTGGACCCGACTCCCATGAGTTGGCTTAAGGTGGCTAAAACATGAGCAATCTTGGGCCAGTGAAGTAGCCTCTCTTATCGGACACACTCTTTCGATACCATTCTATCACTCTGTGATTGATTGGGCTCTTTGATTTTTGGGGGTGTGGCTCGAGGTAGGCGGTAGCAGCGCGCTATGAATCACCACCAGCCCGTGTGCGTAATTGGTATATCTACCCTGGCATTGCCTTGTGTGCCATGTCACCTACCCTAGCTTGCTTTACTACGACTTTGATTTGTGTCGTACCTATGGAGTATCTTCTCGTAGTCTTCCGATCAGGAGATATGCAGTAACTGTATAGACTACTAACACTATTACGTGTTAAGGGCTATATAGATAGCCCCTTAAAGCTATTTTAAAGTAAGTTTATTTTACTAATAGACATTATTATAATAGCGAAATATTACTACATAGTAAATAGTTTAACGGATCCTTAGGAGATGTGAATCCCAAGCATCTTCTAAGTTACTGCATTCAAGTTTGACACTGTATAGAAAATGCCAAATCCCGCAAACATCTCTGACGTCGTTACACTCATATTTACTTCAGTTGATTTAAATTACATAAGATCTTTTAGTTTTGACTCGAGTGTTTTGTTTCAATTCGCTCGGGTCAGTCTGAGCATTACAGGATTTGAACACTTTATTTTAGAGGACAAAGATGAAGATATTATTACTATTTATTATGATAATTCACTACATCATGTATTCCGCTGCATTGTTATTTATTATTCTCTAGTATGTGTAACTCTGATTCGTATTGTGTAAGTATAATCGAATATTTGTAAAACGGCTTCATGAACTGTTTATTTGATTATTATATTTTATCGTTCCGTTGCAAGATTCTATTTTGTTTTTTCTTTCTCTGCCTTTTCTTATTTACCCTATAACAATCGGCCCTTCTATGTGGTTTAAGTCTGACGTGTACGGTTTATCGTCGATTTAAAGCGTACAAAAAGGGTGGGATGTTACACCTGGTATCAGAGCTTTGGTTTAGCGATAAACCTTAGCATTGTGGAATCTGACTCTTTATTAATAGGGTAGTAATACCCTATAATGAGTCGCTAAGTGTGTGTATATATGAGAGAGCGTATTTGTTAGTGTTATAAAAGGGTTTTTATATTGTGTTAATTTGTTCCGTTTTGTATTTATAAATTCTGGTTGGTGCATAGGACGCTATGACATCAATAGGGATTTCTAAACACTTAATAGGACAGACGACATAATATTTGTTTTTGAATATAGTGAATGAAATAACTTTGCCTATTATATTTTCTATATATAAAATAAATTTTTATAAAGGTTATATTTGGTTGTAATATATTGGTTGTTAGGTAGATAAAATTATAAATATTGATTTGAAACAAAATTTGAAGAAAATAAAATAAGTAAAGATTGGAAATTTAGAACTTAAGTTCCGAGGTTTTTGAAATTTCTTTCGAATGATTTTGAAATTTAATAATAGCATTATTTGGAAGTTTTTTATGGTATAAATATTTCAATATAATTTGAAAGAATTGTTTTAAAGAAATTTTGAAAAGAAATAAGTACGTACTCCCCTCTCTGTCGTTGGAAAATAATTTCAGTGATGAGTGCACGCATCATCGACATTCATTTTTGAATTTCTAAGTGGGAAGGCCACTGTAGTAGTTTTACTGCAGATTTATTTGGATAAACAAAAATAAATTTCAAATTGTTAAATATAATTGGATAAATTTTTTTTAAGTATATACATTTATCTATTATTTTAAAATGGTTTGAAACTTAACCCGGTATTTAGTTCTTAAGTTTCTAATAATCAATAGTTTCAATTATTATAGTGAAATGGGTTGTAACTAAATAAATAATTGGAATCTTTAATTAAAATAAGAGATTAAATGTTAGGTTATAATGAAATAACAAGAAAGTTGAAATTTATAATCTATAAAACAAAAGATATGTTTGTTGAACATTAAATTAATTAAAAGAAATGAGAAAAACTTTTACAACTTTCAACTACATTCTTAAAGCATATATGTAACTTACCAAATATTAAAAGTTGAAATGTAGAAAATGTAATGGATATTATACAAGTAAAACCCGAAGTAATGAAAGTATTCATCGATATTCTTTAATAAATAAGAATTTGATGTTGTGGTTGTTATATACTTATGGTATAATTGAAATATTACTATAATAAATTGTGATAGAAAGTAAGTATTATAAGAAAGTAATTTAAAACTTAAGTAGATGAATTGATATGCTAAGAAATTGAATTGAACTTAAATACTATAAACAAATGAATGTAAATAATTGAAGTTATGCAATAATCAATGAATGATTAAAATAATGCAATAAAAAGAAACTGACATGACTTGAATAATTGTAATTAACAAATGAAAATAAATGAAATAAACACTAAATGAGTGAATGAAAATAAAAGTTTGCAAGAAATAAATGTAAATTAAAGGATGAATAATTATATGAATGAAAAATGAAATCAATAAGCAAATGTATGAAATGAAATCAATAAGAATGAACTTGATCTATTGCTTGAAATTGATGGTTGTTTGGTTCATGGTTGTTTGGGTAAGGATACTTTACAATTGTTTGGATGAATGAATAATCTATTTAATTCCATCTAAGACTCTTGAGTAAATGGTGCACTTAGTAGTTTAATTTTCATTCCGTACAATTTAAAGTTATGAACTCGAACAACTATTTGTGTTGGTTGATATGGATGGATAATTGATTTGTTTTGATTTCATATGATGATTGTATGTTGGTTGCAAATGATGGTTGTTTATATTGATTTGGTTGTTAGTGGTTGAAACAAGTTAAACATTTCATTTTATATAATTATTAACTCTTTTTAGATTACATAAGTGAAATGCAAGTTATGGAAGCAATTGCTACTGCTTTTGGTTCCATAATTAAGTGTTTGTTTGCGCGATAAATAGATACACTCTCGGATTATGGTTTTGTTTGCGTTATTATATTTTTCCCGTTGTTGAGATATATTATTTTGAAATATTGTGTTATATATTGTTATATTTGATATTATATTTTTCTGCCGAGCCTCTACATACAAAGGAGACTACCGAAAATTTTCGTAAATTTTGGACTTAGAAAAAATTTTGAAAAATATTTTCCAAAATTTATTAATCTGAGTAGAAAAAGATTTAATGTTTATAAATTAGTGTATTTTATTTTAATTAATTAATTTTGTAAATTTTTGTTTATAAAGTTAATATTTTTGAACAAAATATATTGTTTATTTAATCCTTTCTTTTCTCTTCTTTTCCTTTTCGGGGACGAAATGTTTTGAGTGGGGGAGAGTGTAACGATCCGAAATTTTCGATAATTTAATTTGTTAATGTAATAAGATTTTGTAATTTAATATTGAAGAGAAAAAAATTTGTGAATTGTTAGTGGAAATAATGACTAGAATGAATTATAACAATACTAAAGTAAGTTAATTATTAACAATTCATATGAAATCCCAATTAGTTGAAATGATGTAAAGGTCATAACTTGGTTATAAATTGAATGTAAGTAAATAAATATAAGTGTGTATAAATTTATGAACTAGTACATAATTAGTGGTAATTTAATAAAATTTGTGTTATAGTGGTAAGTTGTAACATTTGTTTACGATGATAAACTTAAAGGTGTTATAAATGTGATATAAGGTAAATGGTGACAAATATTATTATAGGTTACACATCATTTAATATATTAAAAATTAATTGGGAATCAATGGCAATCAATTCACTTAATTATTGCGATTATATAGATTAGACTTGTAAGTGAAGATATTAATTCAATAAGATGTAACCAAAGTAAATTCTACTGATAATATGATAATAGGTTGAATGCAAGGAATGGAAAATCAAGATTTTTTTAATTTATTGGGATTTAAATTAGTAATTGGATTAATTGCGAATAATTGAAATTAAATATTTGAGTATTACGTTAATGGAAATTAAGATGGAATGGGAGAATATTAACGCAATAGATTATGAACCCAATGTTAATTTCATCTATTTGATAATAATGAATTGAATAATAGAATGAAAAGAAGATTAAACGGAGTTATTGGAAATTAAATATATAATTTTCGAATTTAATGAAATTGAGGTTAGCACTGAAATTGATAAATTAATCAACTCTAGATTGACGTCTAATTTTTTTTTTAAATTACTGTAAATGATTAAGAAATTTAGAAATGTTAAAATTTCTCAATTGTAGAATTGAAACTGAAAGTTTGATTTAATTAATTAATTATTAATTTATTTAATTAATGTAAAAATAGCCAATTTGGCCACTGACACGGATTTCTATGAAACCTATTTCATCGGATCCGTAACAGTGAATTATTGTAGGATTTCAAGTTTCGTTGCGATCGGACTAGTCGTCTGATCGTATGGGCTCGAAATGCCTAGAAATCGATTTAATTGAAATCAATTTGAAATAACTTGATTTTAGCATAACTTCTTCATATGATGGAATTTGGACTTGAAACATGTTCCATTGCGTTTATAATATTTAAAAACATCTTTTTGATATATGGGACGACGCAATTTCGTTCCGGAGGCAGAACGGGCTTTTCGGGCCATTTATCGTACAACGGTCCTAACCAATCGTGTCCATTCATCTCTATTTCTGACCTACCTATACATACCTCATTATAAACCCTAATTGTTCCTCATTTTCAGTTGTCTGTATGTATAATTCATTATGTTCCTCCTCCTCCTCAATGGTAGATAAATTCCTAAAACCAAATTCCAATTGCAATTACAAATCAAATTCAAGGCCAAAATTTCAAACTCTCTAAACTATATCATATTTTATATCATTGGAAAGCTCTCGACGTGCGCATCTCAGATCTGTAATTCATTTCCTAATTTGAACCATCAGTTATCGAGATATCGCAGAACAATTCACGACCATTCATGTAAGGTTAGATGACCCAACGGCGGATCGTCGATCAATCGACGATCAGGGGCCGCCGTTGCGAAGAGGATGGAAAGCAGAGCCTAATCTATGGTTCGCTTGTCTCGAAGATTCTTGGATTCACTAGATTCTAAGAGGAAGGGACGGTGGCGCGATGGGTTCTTCGGCAACCAGAGTGAGTCGCATGCACCTATGAGGAGCGACCCGGAGTGAGCGAGTGGGTGGCCACCTCGAATTCTGGTGGAAAGGCTCGTGTAGTCGGCAAATTTGGAATTACGGTTTTCTGAAGGGGAGGCTACCTTCGGTTCGAACAAGATGAAGCGGGTTTGCGTGTTAACGAAGGTGACGTGTACGTTATTGTTTTTTATTTAATTTAAATTTAAATTGTGTAATGTTCTTATATACATAACTTTTACGTATTCGAGGTCCGTTTCACGCACAGTTTTCTCCGCTGCGATCCTAGTAAAATTCCGGACATTTTGGCACCGGTTTGGTCAGATTCTAATACTGTTCAAATTTTGGGTTTAAATTGGATTTAAATTCAATTTAAATTCAAAAGGTGAGTGTTTTAACCCACTCACAACTTATAAAATTTCTTATGTATGCTAAATTAATTTTTGATGTGATTAGAAATTTATTTATTGCTGTTTGGTATATTTTTAACATCATTCCAGTTAATTTGAACTTATTGAATTAAATTGTTATTTAATTTATTATTGCATATAAACTGCTAGTTAATTTGTTATTTAATTTATTATTGAATATAAAGTGCCAGTAAATACCTATTAATTATTATCTATTCAGTATTGATGTCATTGTTTGAATTGGATGACGATTGTGATAAATGGTTGATGATTGATATTGGACGAATGGATGTTGTATTTTATATTATTATAAACTGCCAGTTGTTATGCATTTTTATTTCACTCGGGATTGCGGTTTGAAATGATATGTAATTGTATTTTTATTTTAAATTACGGATTGAAATGACAAATATCCGTATCACTTGGCCATAGGGTAGAAAATTATATACATACACCGTGGTCTATACTTAAAATATTTTGAAAATGATTTCTATGGTTTTGGAAAGAAATATATGGTTTAATGAATATTGGTTTTTGATATAATATAAGCATTGTTTTTATATATAGTCAAACGCTTGAATTTAAGCTATGTATAAGTTTGTTAAATAAAAATTAAGTTTAATAATAGAGTTTCATTTTTATTGAAATAAATGTGAGTAAGTACTTAAATTTTATTTAATATAGAGTGTATAATGATTTAAATAAATTGAGGCTGGGAGATAAATTGGAGATTTATTTGAAATTAAATTTATTTAAGAATTAAACTCAAAAGGAGTTGATGTGAAATTTATTAAATTGGAAATTTTAAAAGGTATAATTATTATAACTTGATTTTTGGTCAAGGTGAATTAAATGATTATCTCAAGCATAAATGAATTGAAGGAAATATTTAGTTATTTGTAATTTGAGTTTTATTTAAATGATAAGGGATTTATTATGTATAATATTTCAAAACTAAATAACAGAAAATTTAATTGTTGGATCAAAATTATCGAATTTTGTTTTGAAATTTTGGAATATTTAAAGCTTTGAAATATATCGAAATTGAAATGTTTTATTGAAATTGAAATTTTTCGAAGCTACGAATTTCAAAGTACTATGTTTTAAAAGTGTTATAATTTCAAATGTTTGGCTTCAAAGTGTATAAATTCGAAAGTGCTATGATTTTGGAAAAGGAAAATATTTGAAATAAGAATAATATTTTATTGATTTGGGTTTTAATAAAAATGATATCATATTGATTTTTTTTTGAAGTGGAAATTATATCGTATTTATATGGTTTTGAATGGATCTTATATTCTGGGTTTGAAGTAGAATTATTTTGAAATGACCGCGGTGTTATAAAAACGTTTGGTTGTTAAATAGACCGGGATCGAAAGTTGTCATACTCTCTGCCAACTCCAAAAACCGCTCTAACTACCATGTACGCATTGGAGATTCCAGAATGAAGTAGGATGGCGGCGGCGTTCCTTTGAGGTATGAACGTGGACCCAACTCCCATGAGTTGGCTTAACGTGTCTAAACAGGAGCGATCTCGGGCCAGTGAACTAGCCCCTCTTATCGGACGCACTCCTTTGATACCATTCTATTACTCCGTGATTGATTGAGCTCTTTGATATTTCAGGGTGTGGCTCAAGGTGGGTGGTGGCTGCGCGCTATGCGTCACCACCAACCCGTGTGCGTAATTCGTATATCTACCCTGGCATTGCCTTGTGTGTCGTGTCACCTCCCCTAGCGAGCTTTACTACGAGTTTGATTTGTGTCGTACCTGTGGAGTATCTTCTCGTAGTCTCCCGATCAGGAGATATGCAAGTACTGTATAGACTACTGACACTATTACGCGTTAAGTGCTATATGGGTAACCCCTTAACGCTATTTTAAAGTAAGTTTATTTTACTAATAGACATTATTATAATAGCGAAATATTACTACATAATAAATAGTTTAACGGATCCTTAGGAGATGTGAATCCCGAGCATCTCCTAAGTTACTGCACTCACGTTTGACACTGGATAGGAGATGTCAAATCCCGTAAACATCTATGACGCCGTTACACTCATATTACTTCAATTGATTTAACTTACATAAGATCTTTTAGTTTTGACTCGAGTGTTTCGTCTTTTCAATTCGCTCGGGTCAGTTTGAGCATTACGGGATTTGAAGACTTTATTTGGAGGACGAAGTCGAAGATATTATTACTATTTATTATTATAATTCACTGCATCATGTATTCCACTGCATTGTTATTTATTATTCTCTGGTATGTGTAACTCTGATTTGTATTGTATAAGTATAATCGAATATTTGCAAAACAGCTTCATGAACTGTTTATTTGATTATTATACTTTATCGTTCTGCTACAAGATTCTATTTTGTTTTTTTCTCTCTGCTTTGTCTTATTTACCCCATAACAATCCGCCCTTCTATATGGTTTAAGTCTGACGTATGTGGTTTTTCGTCGATTTAAAGCGTACAAAAAGGGTGGGATGTTACATCAATTTTATCGATTTCAAATACAGATTTGAACCACAAATTAGACCATTTAAATTTCAGTATAATTCAAAGTCAACGCATTTCGAAGCTTTATATATTCAACATTTCAAAGACTAAATTTGATAATTGCATTCATCTCCCAATTTGACTTCACTATTATTTAGTTTTGAAATGTTCACCTAATAAATTCGATATTATTTATATGACCTTAAATTTACATTTTCTATATATTACCTTCGATTTCTTTAGACGTGACATATCCATTAAATTCCTTAAACAAAATCAAGTTATAAGATCATATTTTAAAGTTTTGAATTCAATAGCTTCAAATCAATTTAATTAAATGAAATCCTTAATTAAATACAATTTCAAATAAGTCTAAAATATATCTTCCAACCTTGGCTTATAGAATTATTCCAAAATCTATCTCTGAAATACAAATTTAATAAATCCTTAAACATATTTCATATTAATTAAATCAATCATAATTAAATTACATATTATTATTAAATCTATATATAAAATAACCTTTATATATAATATTTAAATCAATATAAAATCATATATTTCTTTCAAAAGCACATAATTCATTTTCAAAATATCTATATAGTCCAACGGCATCGATGTATACGTTTCTATTCTATGGTCCAGTGATATAGATATTTATCATTTCAATCCGTAATTTAAATATATACGGGTAGATATAATTTCGACCCGCAATCCCAAACTCCAATCCAATGAAAATCGCTTAGGTCTATCATTTCAACCCATAATAATTTTCTCCTATTCTAATGTTCATTCGGGTATGTATCTTTTCAACCAATAGTGAATTCTATACTAACAGGGAACTTGCAGATTGTTAATAGATATGACAATAAGAACAGTAGGGTTATATTATCAATAACAATATAATATAAATAACAGGATATGGTGTCGTATCCCACAGGTGAACAATTACAGATAATAGCATATATAACAATTTAATTAACTACAGCAGCATATTTCAATTGTCGTTTCAATTGAAATCAAATTTAATAAATATAAGAACGTTAATCGTGAGTGATTGCTCACCTTTCGAGGCTTGGGATGGACAAGAATAAGATGTGTTACAATCCAAGCACGAATTTCAGAACAAAGCACGATGAACAAGAGTTCGACGATCAAAGCTGATAATAAGGAATAGACGAAATAAAATTAGAATTGGATCGGTGAAGATAAATGATGTAAGCGAACTTATTTATACGTATCATATTCTACAATCAAACACAATTTAATATATATATATATATTTCAAAAGTCATTGTTTAAATCAAAACCATATTAAATAAATTTTCATATTATATACCTTAAAAATCTATATGCATTAAAGTCGATATTTTACAAAATGTTTCAAACAATATTAAACAAAAATGTGTGTATATATATATATATATATATAAATGCAGACACTACTATCATTTACATATTTATATAGAAACAAATAAAACAATATACATTTATTAAAGAACAAACATATACCTTAAAATACAATTTATATAACATTTCACAAGTACTAATGTAATCTGTATAGATAACCTATGTAACGGGATCTATTTATATTGTAATTGTATAAAAGGGAATCAAACACTAAATCTAATATATATATATATATATATACATGATTTTTTTAAACAATATTTAAATAAACAAATACACGTGTTACATCACCACATAACGTTACGTATATAGAATTGAAAGGTGTGTATACACACACACACACACAAAAGCCTGTCAAATCCAACCTATGTATAAATATATACATTAACGTACGATTTAACTTATGTTACTTTATATATACAAACTACCCTTTTATAACTAACAATGTAAATATATAGCAACATATATTAACATGTTTAACACCTTTAAAACATCTATATGATAACAATTATATACAACTATAATACATAAATATTACATATAAAATAACATGTATATATATAAATAATATAAACAAAACACTATAAGCTAATAACCAAACTCACTCATATCACTATAGACGACAAATAAAACATATACTACTCTATATACAAATATAAATGGTTCGATGGTTCATCTTAATAATATTTATATAACATAATTTTTTTTAAAGATCATATATGCAACTCACAAAATATATATATGTATATATATATATATACACACACGTAAACTCAAGCAATACATACCTTAGTTTAATAGAATAAAATACTATACATACACAAATTATGTACAAACTTAATTAACTGTTTATATCAACACCGCAAAATTATATTTGAAAACTATATAGATAAACTCACGTTATCGTATACCTATAAACAAATAAAATCCAACTGTAAATATGTATAATAGGCACAACATAACTCATCAAGTATGTAAAACTGTTAATTCAATATATACCTATATAGTATACTACATATACCCTCAGGCAGCAATGAGCCCGGCAGCAAGAAGGGGAGGCATGTCGCCATTTTGACGTAGGGGTGGTAGTGAGCAGTGGTGCACGGGCTGCTGCGAGCTTGGCTCGGCAAGGGCTACGAGGCCAGAGCCTGGAAGCTTCGATTGGAGGGAGGAGTTCGGCATGGGTTTCGGTTTGGGGTTGGAGACGGTGGAGTGGCAGTAGCTGTAATGTGGAGGGTGCGTGGCCGAACTCGAGTTTTGGTGTTATGGGGGACTGGCCGAGAATGGAAGGCGGGCTGTGGAGGTTTTGCGTGCTCGCTACGAGGAGGAGGAGCGAACAAAGGGTTGGTGGCTCGGGTTTCAGCAAGTAGAAGGTGAGGTGGGACAGAGATTGGCTGAGGCAGACGTGTGGAGGTGATGTGAAGGAGCAGGCATGGTTTTTGAGAGGAAAGGTGCAGGCCGTGGTGGTTTATGGATAGTGAGAAGGAGGAGAGGAGAGGGGATTTCGGTCATTATCTTTGGTGGAGGGAGGCTACAAAAGAAAAGATAGGAGGAGAATGTAAAGCTATAGAAGAAGTAATATAAATATATGTAACGTTATGAAATTTTATAAGGCAAGGTGAATGAAGAGACCAAAATAACACACGGTAATAAATTAATTAATTGGAGTGATGGGAAAGGTAACTGCTGTGCGCAAATAAAAAATGCTAGGCTGATTAGATTTTTAACCGTAGGAAATTTGAATGGACACACAAATTAAAAGTTAAAACAGATACCGATGTATTGGACAGTTACAACGAATAGTTTATTAATAAACTTCAATATTATTAGATGAAAATTTACCAGTTGCTATATTTAAATAGACGTATTCCAAATAATAAATTTTTATTTTCAAATTTTATTGTTTAAAATTTCACAAAATTACAATTAATTTAGTAAATAAAATCACTAAAATTTGGGTCGTTACATTTGAAATTTTGGACTTTAAATGGGATATAAATCAAAGGTGAGTGATTTAACCCACTCACAAATATTAAACCTTTTTTATATTAATTGAGTCAAATTTATGATGTGATAATAATATTATTGGTTGATGTTTGGTAGTTCAGTTTGACATTTTAATTGAAATTGAATTTTATGGAATCAAATCGCCCTTTAAATTAATATTGAATTTAAATTGTTAGTTAAATAGCTGATAATGATAACCAGTTAGTTGTTGTCATTTATTGGCCGATTGGATGTCGATTGTGATGGATGTTCATTTTGTTGACATTTTGGATGATTGGATGTTTATATCCCCGTTATCACTATTGTTGAAATGACACATACTCGAATGATCTTATAGAATAGGGAATATCGTTATGGGTTGAAATGATAAACCCAAGCTATTTTATTGATTTGGAAATTGTTAATTCGGGATACGGGTTGAAATGATATATATTCGGGAAATTTAACTATTTGGGTTGGAATGATACATACCCAATCACTTGACCATAGCGTAGAAAATTATGTACGGACACCGTTGGTCGTTTTTGAATTATTTTCAAAATAGTAAAGTACATTTGATTTATAAATCTTATTTTTACATTTAATTTAATAATTTTATTCAAAAATTAATATTTGGAAAATAATTTGTTTTGTATGTTTTAAAGCTCAAATTATAAGTTAATATACAATTTTAAAATTTTAACTTATAATTTTATTGAGATTTAAATATATTTTTTAAATAATTTAGAATTTTAACTTAATAAAATGTTTAATATAGTTTTAATATATATTGTTTGTACCAAAATTGGGTACAACACTCTTCAGATGTATACGAAGAGATAAAATGAAGAACACAAATGGAAAATGAGGAAGATCTAACAAACAAACCAATCGAGAACACTCTTCGGATGTGTTTGAAGAGATAAAATGAAGAATATAAATGGAAAATGGGGAAGATCTAACAAACACAACAATTGATAAATAGGAAAAGTGCGTAGAAACACACAGATTTAGAGTGGTTCGTCATATGGCCTACGTCTACTATGAAATGGCTGACTTTTATTGATTCGATTGTGTAAGATCAAAGCTCTTGAGGTCAAGTGTTCAAGTATGCGAAGTCTCTTATCCATCGAAGTCAAAGTTTGGATCGTTCCCAAAAGTCCGATCTCGTATCGATCAGGAAAAGTTAAGTTTCGTATCGATCCAAGAACGTCAGTTTCGTATCGATCGCTAACCAAGTATTTCGTATCAGTCACTAGACCCTCGGCTTCGTATCGATCACACGACCGAGGTTTCTTATCGATCGCTCCAAATCAATACGAACTTACACCATCCTAGGCCGATACGAAGCTCCTCCCTCCATCTACTGGTTCCAGATCGATACGAATTCCCCATTCCGGATCGATGCAAAAGACGTTTCTTCTATCCTTCATTGATGCAAGATCGACGCCAAGGATTCTTCCCATGACTGCTTCATATCCATCACTTCTTCCCCAAGCTACTAGAGCGCCATTACACCTTCCTCAACCTCACTCTGATCCAACTCCTACATCAACAACATCGGTATCGGCCATGACTTTGGACGGGTTGGCGTTAAAACTCGAGTCTCATCATTTTAGGGTCGACTT
Organism: Allium cepa; assembly: GCA_030765085.1. Lineage (NCBI taxonomy): Eukaryota > Viridiplantae > Streptophyta > Magnoliopsida > Asparagales > Amaryllidaceae > Allium > Allium cepa. The sequence continues at coordinate 462,235,673 of CM060931.1, read as the reverse complement.
AATTAGTCGATTACCTAACTTAAAAGTTTGGGTTGAAGGAGTAATGATTTAAGCGGTTTGAAGATGAAGGTATTTTTTGTTTCTCAGTTTTCTCAATTGATTCGAAGGCAAGCTAGAAAGTAAAAACAGATGAAAAATGGCTAAGTATAAAATGTATTTATATGGTTACGAAACAAAGAAGGAAAAATGATTCTTCTCCCAGTTATGTCAACCGGTTAAAAGCCATCTCCCATGTCATCAATATGAAGAACTGTTTGAATTCATCCTTTTGCATTGGCCGAGAATATAACAGCTGTTCGTAACCACCGACTCGAATCAATCCAGAGAACGTCTATTCAAATCCATCTATGATTCACTAATACAAGGTGAGAATTTCGTATCCATTATTTCAAGGACCGTAAGAGTTCATCTCCATCAATACGAATAATACTCAAAGGACCGGTTGGGCAGTTCATATCCATTGTAAGTCTATCGATACAAAATAATAGCCTTGTGTCCATCCTTTTAAAGGCTACTGGGATTCATAGCCATCAATACGAAGGCGATTTTCCAACTTCTCACATCGATCCAGTAGAGGATCGATACAAAGAGATACACCGAAACGACCATTAAGCTTTGTTACAACTCGAATTTCACATCAAATCTGGAGAGGATCGATACGAAACATTATTCAAAAAAAATAAACTTGACAAGGACTCTTGAATGTAAAAAAGGTCAACGGGAGTCAGTTAACATGCGTGCATGTATGATAGACTAACTTTCAATTTTAAAAATTCACAGGAATTAAATGCTCACCTGATGACAATTATAACAACAAACAACATTTTGCTATCATTCAATACTCAGTTAAAACAGTTCATAGTACAACAATTGGCAGTCAATAATTCATTATTTATATACTTAAGATCAATCAAAGGTTACATCTTTCGATGAATAGACAACAACTACCCAAAAGATGGATAAAACTTTTCGAAATGAAGGTGATAGCTTATCAAAGCACGTCATGTTCGCTCATGACGTACTTTGGGGGACAAATGTTATCCCGCCTTTTGGAAAGGTCATGATGCCAAGTAATTGACTTGAAACTGAAGACGGTCCATCCCAAAGATTAATGGTACATAGGTCTACTACGGATACTGATAAATTTTGTCCAAGTCTGGATTATGCTACAATTGATCTGACACGACAAGCAAAGCTATAAAAGCCAATATTTCAAAATTCAAATCAATCGGGGTTCGTATGATCAAGATATGATCGACCCAAAATCAAGTAATAATCTCAATCATATCCATCCGAGTTTGCAGGTCTCGTTCGCATCCATCAAAATCGTCATCGTTCGCACCCATCCAAAGCGGCATTCCTCATATCCATCGAACATGCGTTACTTCGTATCAATTCAGAGAGCGCCATTTTGTATCCATCACATCCACTTTTTTTGTCATCCATCACCTGAAGAGATTTCGTGTCGTTTTCACTTATACACAGTTAGTTTCGATCCCAACAAACGATAAAAGCAACACTTAAAGGGCATCGATACGAAATCAACCTTCAATCGATACGAATGGCAGCATGATCGACCGATACAAAAGGAGGGTTGACCATCGATACGAAGTAAGCAACAAGGGACCAATGCGAATGAAAGCGACATGAATGGAACAAAGTTTGGGGTGATGCAAAGGAGACACGTGAAGATGGATGATTCGGTCACAACATCATCGGTCATCACGTGCCCAGAAGCGATGCGAACAGAAGCGATGCTAACTTAGCAGCCTTCAATAAATCCTAACTTACATCGATCATAATTCGAGATCTACAAGTTCAAATGCCACTAAATTTTCACAGGAGCTTGCGTGCAATCTCAGGAATGTTTATGATCGACCTCGAATCGATTGGGCTAAATTTTGATCGATATGAATTTCATTCGTATCGATCAAGGATCGAGTCCAAACGTTTGGGGATCGATCACATGGGCCCACCCACGTAAGAGAAGAGGTCTTCCGAGATCCGGGCGTGATATTTGCTGCTTACGCCTATAAATAGCAGCCCAGGACCTACTAAAAAAGGATTTTTGGCTCTTCTACGTCCAGACTCTGTGAAATTACTACTGTACTCGAATTGTACCATTGTAACTCTTTGTAGCCAGCAAGCAAAACGTAACTACTTTGCTATATATTTGATCGCCTTTCGAAGCTTGTCGACGGAATGGTAACTAAGCCAATTTGATGAAATTTAACTTGGATCGACCACCTAAGTCGGAATGGTACGGTTGTGACGGTCAGTGATGGCAGTCACTGTAGTCGAATATCAAAATCTTATCATTTTAACATTTCTCAAATTCTATAGGATTTCTTTGAGTATTATGTAGCACTGCATTTGCACAACACATTCATGCACTTTACACTGGGGAACACAAGGGCTTACTATCATATAATGATGGTTTTTGATAAGTTGATTAGTTATGGACCTGGAAGTTCACAGAAGCAGAGGGCTCAAAGTTTACCTCCTTTGGTAACAGAGATGCTAGCCACTGCCACCAAAGTCATAAGTCCAGCTCTGGATGAGTTACTAGGAGTGATCTTTATTGGGAATCCTCAAGATTTCATACCATCTAACGTCTCCGAACATATGTTGTGGAGGATCTTCTTAAGACACAGGCTATCATTAGATAATGTCCTATTACCGGGGCCAAATGACAGGTCACATAATCCTCAAGAAGGATTCACAGCTTTTAACCAACATTCGTGCACAGCTAGAACACTCCCTCCATTTAACAAGCACATCCAAGAGGTGTTATCTTACTTTGGAATCGCTCCATCACAATTACATCCAAATGGATATGCATTCTGGAACAGTCTATTCATTGTTTTTATGGAGCATTCTTATGGCCTCGGACTTCGGAGGAAGTTAGATTCTTGTTTAATATCAAGAGTCGAGGAGATAATCCTTTATTCACTTTCCTAAAGGCGGTGAGGAATTGTCAAGTTGTGACTGGATCCTGGACCAGACTTAGCTACTTGAAGACCGAATGGTTCTATGTTTGGTGCCCCCAGGGTTTGCTAGTGGGTGGTTAGTTATACGCAAGTGTGGAAATTTCTCTGGTGACTAACGAGGAAGTAGTAATCGATGCTGATTCTAACATTTTCTTCCCTTTACAGCCGCAATTCCACGACCAGAAGGTGCCCACTTTAAAGAAATATTGTGGATTCTTCAAGAGGTGCCAGGTGAGATGAGAGAGATTGACTCGATGCTTACGGATGAAAATTTGAGGGTCGTTGGGCTAATTGTCCGAGATCAGAGCATAAGGCTTGAAGGATCTCTTAGGGCGGCTCCGACAAGATGGGATAAGCATAGGGATCCCGGGATTGTAATTATTGAATAGGGAGATGAATGATATGCCCATTGAAAATGAACCCGTAGTCGGGCACACAAATAGTCTTCAAAATTTAGAGGGGAAGAGAAAAATGCAAGGCAGTTGTTCATAAAATTCACAAGTCTTCAAGATGGAAATCCGTGGTCATGTCTCTACCAGCCACCAGTGTTATTATCTTCGAGTCTCCTCCCCCACAAATAGGGAATCCCTTCAAAGGACTGGCTGATATTCCAGTTTCGGACTATATGTCACTCCAACAAGATACCGGATTGGAAGGGCTCCACATCACTTTAGATTTAAGCGAGTCACTTCCTATGAGTATGGCCGACACAACCGGTTGGTCAGGGGGGTTATGCATATGCATACGTACACTTTCATAGCACTGCACGATTTCCAATCATAAGCTATTCATATCTAGAGACTACTGATTATGTTTCTCTTTTTACTTTAGAGATACGATGATGAGGCGGGAATCCATGCTCGGCAGCGTTTGCTCGGCAAGCATTCGTCTAGTTCATATTATGAGTCCTCTACAAGGGAGGCTAATAAAGACCGCGATTGTGGTTATTATAGCTAGGAGCGTTACAAAAAGGAGAAGGACAGAGAGAGAATATAGGCTTCGCTCTCGATCACGCTCTCCACCACCTCGAGCCCCAACACAACCTGCCGATCATAGCAAACAACCCTTGGAACCTTCAGGCTAAAGACCGCCTGCTCAAGTACCAACGTATGATTCACACGCAGGAGGACGGAAATTGAAACTCCCATTGTTACTAAGCAAGCTGTTACAGAGCCCACAAAGGAGGGAGCGATCAGAATCACCCAGCTGAAAAAATATTTTCCAAACATCTATTTTGAGGGCTTCATCCTCCCTTCGCTTTTAAAGAGAATTCCAGTCGAAGCTGAACAAACAATGCATGACTATATCTGTGATGTTTATAGCCAATATCGAGAATGGATGAAGATTGTGGAAAAAGTATTTGTGGTGGCTTTTGAGCAGGCGAAAACAATTGAGAAATTATAAACTGATCTCGCTTAAAAGGACAGAATAATTCAAGTGCTTCATGATGAGAGTGAGTCCGCCAGAAACTCAGAGACAGAGGCCAACACAAGGGCTAATGACACTACTCGGTGAATGGAAGAGATGAGGCGGACTCACTTAGCACTGGTTGAGGAGAGGGGGCATCGGACCACCATAGTCATGGCCGAACGCGACGGGGCACTTAAAGAGCTTGAAGAGCTTAAGGCCAAATTTGTTGAAATCGTCAAAGAGAAAGACGATGCAAACAAGCTGCCCAGGAAGTGTGTGAACAGGCGATGGTGCTTAGGGAAGAGAGGGATGCGACAACATTTAAAATTCAGGAAGTCGTGGCTAGGGTTGAGAATGAAGTGAAGATGGCAGAGACCAGGATGGAGGCCGATATCGAAGATCTTCTTATCACATATAACGCTAATGCTCGTAAGCACCGAAACCTAACCTGGCTTGATAACTATCCATCACACTTGTAACGAACCATAATTTCGATAATTTAAATTTGTTAATTTAATAAGATTTTGATAGAAATAAAAATTGAAAGAAATAAAAATTGGGGGGTTAGAAATGTAATAAATACTAAAATGAAATGTAACAATGGTAATTAAAGCTAATTATTGATAAATTGAATGAAATTAGAATAAATTGAAATAATGTAAATGCTATAACTTGGTCATAAATTTAATATAAGGAAATGAAAGTAAATATTGAATTTATGAATGAGATAAAATATAATGAATTGTAATTGAGTAAAACCATGGTTATGTAAGTAATTGTAACATTGGTCTATAAACAATAAACTAAAAAATGTAGTTAAAAGTAATAGTGACAATTATTATGTGTTACCTATTTATTTAGTCTATTAAATTGAAATGAGAAATCAATTTTTAATAAATGTAAATAAATGTTACATTAATATAAAATGTAATACAATGTTTCGAAGTTGTTAAATTGGAGTATATTAGGGAATGAAAGGTAAAAAAAGGTTACTAGGTTTATAGAGTAATTGTAACAACCCGCATATTTATCGATTTTATATTTAAATATTTTATCGATAGTCGGATTTTTGTCCGAAAAGCTACTTTTTGCATACGGTCGAATTAGGACTCGAGACCACTCCCATTGAGTTTAAAATGCCGTTTGCGACCTTTTTGAGTATAAGCTTCGATATGTTTGGAGAAAGTTGATTTTTGCTACTTTTTCCCGCTTAGGGCTTTGATTGGGCTGAGCCAATTAGTCACTTAACTCAGTTCCAACACTCTCCTCTTCATTCACTTCTCTTCTATTTTCCTAACACTCAAGCTCAAGCAAAAATGGAGGAAGAGAATGGGAAATAGAAATTCCTAAGCCCTAGCTTGCTTTGCAAATCCATCTCCTTGCTCCAAAGTTCATGAGAACCCATTGGTAAGCTTCCTCTTCTTCTTCTCCAACTCATTCTCTCTTTGAATTTCAGAAATTTCCTAAACCTAATTTAGGGAATGTTTCTCTTTTAAGCTTAGATTCAAGCTTGTTGTGTTGGAATTGAAGAGTGCTTGTTCTTGCCATTGCTTTCAAGCTTCATCTTCATAAATTTAGTTTAAAGGTGAGATTTTTATCTCACATCTATGACTATAATTATCTTTGGTTGTTGGGTATGAATTCCTAACACTTCTTCATGTGCATTTGCTCTTGATTTGGATTGGTTTTGTGAATATTCCAATTTTTGGGTTTTTAAGTCAAATTTGTGTAAAATCCTTTTATGGATGTTAGATCATGCTTTTGGTGATGCATCGAGGAGCATATAGGGCCGGGTTGCCGATTGGCATAAACCCTTAGAGCCAATGTTCGTCCGATTGCATTTTGGAAGAGTTTGCTCTTCATTTGAATAAGGCTAAAAAACAGCCCAGGCATGATTCAGTCGACTGAAATCTCTGTTCAGTCGACTGAACCTGAAACCCGAGAGTTTCCAGGCATGATTCAGTCGAATGAAAACTTCTGCACAGTCGACTGAAACTGGAAACAGAAAGTTTCCTGAACCTGGAAAATTTCCATGTACAGGGTCAGTCGACTGAAAATCTCTGTTCAGTCGACTGAACCTGCTGTTTGAGTCCAATTTGCCTTTTTGGATTGGAATTCCAATTTAAATCAATTCGTGATAATCCTATTTGTTGTTATCATCTATTATGATTTTGATGACTCTTTTTTAGGGATTTTTGAATATCCATTTCGATGGATCCTTTATCGATTTCATTGGATTTTTATTCACATCTTCGAATGTGATCTTTGTGATTGATTGTTTCTACAATCCCCCTTGTGCTTTGTCACTTTAAAAATATAAAGGTTTTCTATACTAGTAGTAAATACCAAAACTCTTTCCTCAAACGATTTCAATACTATTTTAATACCAAATTCGTTTATAAAACCGTTTTCCAATCTATTAGTATATACAAACCTTTACCTCACTCGTATGAGAAATCTAATTAAACGACTTAGTAAAACAAGTGGTATGAAACGCTTGCGTTTACTTCGTCGGTTAATTCTTGGACTTGTTCGATTGAATCTCTTGTGACAATTTTCTAGTGGAGATCTACAATTTGTTCGTAAATATTTAAGTTAAGCTAGTGGTTATGGGACATGAAGCTAAGCTCATATATTTACTAGCTTATTGTAATTGACACTTCTCTTTGATCATGACGATCATCTTTGTGGTTTAGACTAGCAATGTGCGATGTGTCTTTGTCTATGTGGAGGACTGTTCCTCATTTTATTGAGTTTCGTCTCATTTTATATATGGGTCTACCTTTCTAGGTGCGTCAATGTTTTATTATGCATGGGGCGTATCTTTCTAGGTGCGTCGATGCTAGAGCATGGGGTGTATCTTTCTAGATGCATCGATGTTTATTTATTTGTGCATGGGGCGTATCTTTCTAGGTGCGTCGATGCTAGAGCATGGGGTGTATCTTTTTAGGTGCATCGATGTTTATTTATTTGTGCATGGGGCGTATCTTTCTAGGTGCGTCGATGCTAGGGCATGGGGTGTATCTTTCTAGGTGCATCGATGTTCGACATTACATGGGGTGTATCTTTCTAGGTGCATCGATGTTTATTTGTGCATGGGGCGTATCTTTCTAGGTGCGTCGATGCTAGAGCATGGGGCGTATCTTTCTAGGTGCGTCGATGTTCGACTGTTCATGGGGCATATCTTTTTAGGTGTGTCGATGTCCAGTTTTTTTGGGGATTGGCCATCCTTTTTATTGTGATTTGGTTCATCGGATATCCCGCTGTACGACGTCGTTGATCCTTTCCTTGTGATTTCTGGATCTCGTGTGTTGAATTCTGGAATTTATGTTTCACTAACTTTTACGATGGGCATTGATATATGTGTCATATATTGTGGCTTGGTGAATGAAATTAGGAGTATGACATTCCTTTTTATCTTGAGTAGATTATTGTGATATTGATTAATCTCTTGTTGATTTTCAATTACTTATTTATCACAGCTTGGCATTGTGATTATTATATGTTTATGTCAAATCTCTTATTATATATCACTTCATCTGATATTTATAGCTAGACTGATCCGTTTATTATTTTCTTATTAAATAATACTCGGGTCAGACCGAGATGTTACAGGTGCTTCTGCTTGACTTCTCTCTTGGGATTGATCCCTCTGACTTTTGGCTAACTACTTAGATTAGTAGTTTATTTTGTTGTATACATTTGAGATTTAGACTCCTAGATGTATTCTTTTGTATAGCACGTGTTGCTATTCTTTTGTATTATTGTGGATCTTTTTAGACCACTACTCTGATGTACACTTTCATGTGTAGTATTCATATCTATTTCCGCCTTTGTGATATGAGTTGTCTGTGACTGATTTATGTTATGTTTATTTCTATATTTGTTTCCGAAGAAATTATAGCCACTGTGTAGTAGCTTTGAGTTTGTGTCGGTATGTCGGATTTCCTCTTGAGATGAAAAGTTATATTTTTTATCCGGTATATCGATACTCGCACAAAGCAATTATATAGATGGTCGCTCCTCAACAGCCTTATTCTCCGTGCTAGTTGACAGCATTCACAGTAATGTTCTTGGCTAGCGTGGGTATAGAGGTGGGGCGTCACAGCTTGGTATCAGAACCAAACTTCGGAACAATGTAGAATAATTTAGCAAGGATCATGTCCTAAGTCTTTCTTAGGAGTTGTGCTTTAGGATTTTATTCGGGTCTTATTACCGTTCTATCCTACCTTCTTTTATGATTCCTTGTTTTATCTATCAAGATTTCTTGATATTCATTTTAAGAATAACTTTTTCCTCTTCTTTCTTTCTTTCTTAAAGAAGAGAAATGGTTAGACCAGGCCGTCCCAACGCCGGTCAATCTAGTGCTACTACCCAGGATGGAGTATTTATGTCTGCTCAACAACTTTTGGATCTCGTAAAGAATCAAGAGTTTATCTATGCTTTGAGTAAGAACCCCGAAATGGTTCTACCTTTGAAACTTGAAGTTTCTTTCAATCAGCTTGTGGATGTTACTCTTCTTCATGGAGAGATTGGTAAAGGAAGTGTTTGTGATATTGGGAGCAATTCCGGGAAAGATTCGAATTGAAATTTGTGCCGGAGGCTGAAAAAGTAACCTTAGCCCGGCGTTTCATAGACCTTGTTCAAGGTGAATCTTCTGTGACAGACTATGTCGCATCTTTCGAATCTCTTTCCAAATACGGGGTTGAGTATATTAACACCCCAATGAAGAAAAATCAGAGATTTGTCTATGGCTTGAATAAGAATCTTAAGAAGCCGTTACTCCTGAAACTTGAGGTTTCGTTTGATCAGCTTATTGATATCGCTCTTCGTCTTGAAGAGGCCGATAATGAAGGTGATGTTGAAGTTGTGCGTGCCCAACAGAACTTCGACAATAACTTGAAGAGGCCTATCAAATTCAAAGGCCCCGATTCTAATAAGAAAGGAAAGCAACAAACTCTGGTAGCAAATGTTCCTACCTCTAGTCGTGGACGATGCTACAATTGTGGTTCCACAGACCACCATGTAAGGGAGTGCCCGAAACCCCTCTTTTGCCGTTATTGCAAAGGTTCGGGTCATCTTTTATCTTCGTGTCCTAAGCTTCCAAGCAAGTGAGAAGGAAAGCTGCAACTTTTGGTCAAGGTATTTTCATTCAATCCTCGATGGCATTGTTTTAATTCGTGAACTTTCTATTTGAGTTCTTTTTGATATGGGTTTCATCTCATTATTTTTATATCAAAAGAACTTGTTGATTCTTTTCTTTGAATATTTTGGGCTTATTGACTTCATTGAGAATTGCGAATCCGGATGGTAGATCCACAACACTCAATTTTCTTTTGTTTAGATGTCGAGATTGTTTTATGTGACTTTTCTTTCCGAGCCGATATTTTTGCTTTGGCTTCGGAATTGACCTTTCTGTAAGGATTGGCTTAATCATTGTGAAGCCCATATCCTATTTTTCCGAGTGGATTATTCATCTTCGACATTTTCAATCTGTTAAGCAGATTTCTATTTTGCTTTGTGATTTTGATTCCATCTTGATGGCATCATTTTATTCCTTAAGCCCACTTATAAGGAAAGTGTTATTTCTCTCATTCATGTAGTTTGAGAAATTTTCCGGTATTTTTGAGTTTGTCTTAAGATTATCACCTAAGGAATCTTTTGTGTGGTGTTAAGGTCTTTTCAGTTTGACTTTACCACCGGTTTTCGTTTGCTACGAGTTGCGGAAATTAGCATTCCACTTACCGCATTCCGCACTCGTCATGATTCTTATGAATGACTTATTTTGTCATTCAATTTGTCCAACTTATTTCATCCGTTTTATAAATCCAATATTCTATGAAAATTTCAATGAGACCATTCTTATTTATGGATTTTGGATGAAAATAGAAATTTAAAAATTTTGCAAATCTTTTTCATAAGATTTAATCATAAGTGCAATTTGATTTTGTTCTTGAAACGAACAAAGAATATTCTTAAAACTTTTTAAGAGATTTATTTATCCTATAAAAGATGATTTTGTGATTGTATTGCCCGTCGAGTGCTTTAAGAATTTTGGTCGATGCGCTTGATCAACGTTATCGATAGGAATCTCCTAAACGCTTTGATGTGACAATCAGACACGATATATTGACTTGTAAAAATGTAAATTTTTTGTAGAAAGATTATTACATAAAAGTAAAAATGTAATTTTGAAAGTTTTAACTTTTCGGAGAAGAGAATTATTTTAAAAAGAAGTTCTTTCTTTTCGATACTCTTATTCCTTCTTGTGATTCCTGAAGGGGAATCAAGACTTTGCTATTTGTACCTATTGGTTTGGAATGCCATTCTCTTGCAAAGGAGAACGTGCTATCACTTGTGCTTCGAAATCACTATAGCTTATCGAGACTAGATATGCCACTCATGATCTAGTGTTCGCGGCTATTGTTTTTACTTTTGAAATTTGGCATCATCGTATTTGGATGAGAAATTTGTTCCCTATCTCGATTATAAATCTTTGGAATATTTATGTTCTCTTAAGGAACTTCATGTTGACTCGAGTTTCTAGCATCTTATGATCTTGATATTCTTTTATTCCCGAGAAGGGAAATCGTGTTGCCAATGCGCTTTGTCGTAAGCAACAAGTGCTTGATTCTTTGATGTTGTCTGAATGGAATTATTTTTCTATCAAGTTCATCGGACGTTTTGGTATACTTCGTTTTATTGAGCTTTATCTCATTCCTTTTAAGGACTAGCGTCCGATGTCCTTTTATTGTGTTCGGTTCATCGGATGTACCGTTGTACTACATCGATGTCTTTTCTTTTGATTCATCGGATGTACCGTTGTGCTACATCGATGTCTTTTCTTTTGATTCATCGGATGTACCGTTGTACTACATTGATGTCTTTTCTTTTGATTCATCGGATGTACCGTTGTACTACATCGATGTCTTTTCTTTTGATTCATCGGATGTACCGTTTGTACTACATCGATGTCTTTTCTTTTGATTCATCGGATGTACCGTTGTACTACATCGATGTCTTTTCTTTTGATTCATCGGATGTACCGTTGTACTACATCGATGTCTTCTCTTTTGATTCATCGGATGTACCGTTGTACTACAACGATGTCTTTGCTTTTGATTCATCGGATGTACCGTTGTACTACATCGATGTCTTTGCTTTTGATTCATCGGATGTACCGTTGTACTACATCGATGTCTTTGCTTTTGATTCATCGGATGTACCGTTGTACTACATCGATGTCTTTTCTTTTGATTCATCTGATGTACCGTTGTACTATATCGATGTCTTTTCTTTTGATTCATCGGATGTACCGTTGTACTACATCGATGTCTTTTCTTTTGATTCATCGGATGTACCGTTGTACTACATCGATGTCTTTGCTTTTGATTCATCGGATGTATCGTTTGTACTACATCGATGTCTTTTCTTTTGATTCATCGGATGTACCGTTGTACTACATCGATGTCTTTTCTTTTGATTCATCGGATGTACCGTTGTACTACATCGATGTCTTTTCTTTTGATTCATCGGATGTACCGTTTGTACTACATCGATGTCTTTTCTTTTGATTCATCGGATGTACCGTTGTACTACATCGATGTCTTTGCTTTTTATTCATCGGATGTACCGTTGTACTACATCGATGTCTTTTCTTTAGATTCATCGGATGTACCGTTGTACTACATCGATGTCTTTTCTTTTGATTCATCGGATGTACCGTTGTACTACATCGATGTCTTTGCTTTTGATTCATCGGATGTATCGTTTGTACTACATCGATGTCTTTGCTTTTGATTCATCGGACATACCGTTGTACTACATCGATGTCTTTTCTTTTGATTCATCGGATGTACCGTTGTACTACATCGATGTCTTTGCTTTTGATTCATCGGATGTACCATTTGTACTACATCGATGTCTTTGCTTTTGATTCATCGGATGTACCGTTTGTACTACATCGATGTCTTTGCTTTTGATTCATCGGATGTACCGTTGTACTACATCGATGTCTTTGCTATTTGATTCATCGGATGTACCCTTTGTACTACATCGATGTCTTTGCTTTTGATTCATCGGATGTACCGTTGTACTGCATCGATGTCTTTGCTATTTGATTCATTGGGCGTACCGTTTTTGTACTACGCTGATGTCCCAAATTGTTTGAGTTTCCAGTTTTTCGGGCGTACCATTTTGGTACTACGCCGTTGCACCGGCTCAATTTTCTGCTATTCTTGACGTTCCCCCCGTCTTTTATCTACGGGAATGCCTTAGGGATTCCGGTTTTCATTCTTGAGCCCGGTGTTATTGTGGAAATTGAAGTTTCACTAGATTTCCTGCTAACTCTTTTGTGCACTTTAGGGTGAACTTCCGATTTCAAAATTTTCTTTTGTGTTAATATGCTTCTATGGTTGTTACTTCTTATATTTCCTTCTTACTTATTGCGAGGACGTAATTTCTTTAAGGAGGGGAGTCTGTAACAACCCGCATATTTATCGATTTTATATTTAAATATTTTATCGATAGTCGGATTTTTGTCCGAAAAGCTACTTTTTGCATACGGTCGAATTAGGATGCGAGACCACTCCCATTGAGTTTAAAATGCCGTTTGCGACCTTTTTGAGTATAAGCTTCGATATGTTTGGAGAAAGTTGATTTTTGCTACTTTTTCCCGCTTAGGGCTTTGGTTGGGCAGAGCCAATTAGTCACTTAACTCAGTTCCAACACTCTCCTCTTCATTCACTTCTCTTCTATTTTCCTAACACTCAAGCTCAAGCAAAAATGGAGGAAGAGAATGGGAAATAGAAATTACTAAGCCCTAGCTTGCTTTGCAAATATATCTCCTTGCTCCAAAGTTCATGAGAACCCATTGGTAAGCTTCCTCTTCTTCTTCTCCAACTCATTCTCTCTTTGAATTTCAGAAATTTCCTAAACCTAATTTAGGGAATGTTTCTCTTTTAAGCTTAGATTCAAGCTTGTTGTGTTGGAATTGAAGAGTGCTTGTTCTTGCCATTGCTTTCAAGCTTCATCTTCATAAATTTAGTTTAAAGGTGAGATTTTTATCTCACATCTATGACTATAATTATCTTTGGTTGTTGGGTATGAATTCCTAACACTTCTTCATGTGCATTTGCTCTTGATTTGGATTGGTTTTGTGAATATTCCAATTTTTGGGTTTTTAAGTCAAATTTGTGTAAAATCCTTTTATGGATGTTAGATCATGCTTTTGGTGATGCATCGAGGAGCATATAGGGCCGGGTTGCCGATTGGCATAAACCCTTAGAGCCAATGTTCGTCCGATTGCATTTTGGAAGAGTTTGCTCTTCATTTGAATAAGGCTGAAAAACAGCCCAGGCATGATTCAGTCGACTGAAATCTCTGTTCAGTCGACTGAACCTGAAACCCGAGAGTTTCCAGGCATGATTCAGTCGACTGAAAACTTCTGCACAGTCGACTGAAACTGGAAACAGAAAGTTTACTGAACCTGGAAAATTTCCATGTACAGGGTCAGTCGACTGAAAATCTCTGTTCAGTCGACTGAACCTGCTGTTTGAGTCCAATTTTCCTTTTTGGATTGGAATTCCAATTTAAATCGATTCGTGATAATCCTATTTGTTGTTATCATCTATTATGATTTTGATGACTCTTTTTTAGGGATTTTTGAATATCCATTTCGATGGATCCTTTATCGATTTCATTGGATTTTTATTCACATCTTCGAATGTGATCTTTGTGATTGATTGTTTCTACAATCCCCCTTGTGCTTTGTCACTTTAAAAATATAAAGGTTTTCTATACTAGTAGTAAATACCAAAACTCTTTCCTCAAACGATTTCAATACTATTTTAATACCAAATTCGTTTATAAAACCGTTTTCCAATCTATTAGTATATACAAACCTTTACCTCACTCGTATGAGAAATCTAATTAAACGACTTAGTAAAACAAGTGGTATGAAACGCTTGCGTTTACTTCGTCGGTTAATTCTTGGACTTGTTCGATTGAATCTCTTGTGACAATTTTCTAGTGGAGATCTACAATTTGTTCGTAAATATTTAAGTTAAGCTAGTGGTTATGGGACATGAAGCTAAGCTCATATATTTACTAGCTTATTGTAATTGACACTTCTCTTTGATCATGACGATCATCTTTGTGGTTTAGACTAGCAATGTGCGATGTCTCTTTGTCTATGTGGAGGACTGTTCCTCATTTTATTGAGTTTCGTCTCATTTTATATATGGGTCTACCTTTCTAGGTGCGTCAATGTTTTATTATGCATAGGACGTATCTTTCTAGGTGCGTCGATGCTAGAGCATGGGGTGTATCTTTCTAGATGCATCGATGTTTATTTATTTGTGCATGGGGCGTATCTTTCTAGGTGCGTCGATGCTAGAGCATGGGGTGTATCTTTTTAGGTGCATCGATGTTTATTTATTTGTGCATGGAGCGTATCTTTCTAGGTGCGTCGATGCTAGGGCATGGGGTGTATCTTTCTAGGTGCATCGATGTTCGACATTACATGGGGTGTATCTTTCTACGTGCATCGATGTTTATTTGTGCATGGGGCGTATCTTTCTAGGTGCATCGATGCTAGAGCATGGGGCGTATCTTTCTAGGTGCGTCGATGTTCGACTGTTCATGGGGCATATCTTTTTAGGTGTGTCGATGTCCAGTTCTTTTGGGGATTGGCCATCCTTTTTATTGTGATTTGGTTCATCGGATGTCCCCTGTACGACGTCGTTGATCCTTTCCTTGTGATTTCTGGATCTCGTGTGTTGAATTCTGGAATTTATGTTTCACCAACTTTTACGATGGGCATTGATATATGTGTCATATATTGTGGCTTGGTGAATGAAATTAGGAGTATGACATTCCTTTTTATCTTGAGTAGATTATTGTGATATTGATTAATCTCTTGTTGATTTTCAATTACTTATTTATCACAGCTTGGCATTGTGATTATTATATGTTTATGTCATATCTCTTATTATATATCACTTCATCTAATATTTATAGCTAGACTGATCCGTTTATTATTTTCTTATTAAATAATACTCGAGTCAGACCGAGATGTTACAGGTGCTTCTGCTTGACTTCTCTCTTGGGATTGATCCCTCTGACTTTTGGCTAACTACTTAGATTAGTAGTTTATTTTGTTGTATACATTTGAGATTTAGACTCCTAGATGTATTCTTTTGTATAGCACGTGTTGCTATTCTTTTGTATTATTGTGGATCTTTTTAGACCACTACTCTGATGTACACTTTCATGTGTAGTATTCATATCTATTTCCACCTTTGTGATATGAATTGTCTGTGACTGATTTATGTTATGTTTATTTCTATATTTGTTTCCGAAGAAATTATAGCCACTGTGTAGTAGCTTTGAGTTTGTGTCGGTATGTCGGATTTCCTCTTGAGATGAAAAGTTATATTTTTTATCCGGTATATCGGTACTCGCACAAAGCAATTATACAGATGGTCGCTCCTCAACAGCCTTATTCTCCGTGCTAGTTGACAGCATTCACAGTAATGTTCTTGGCTAGCGTGGGTATAGAGGTGGGGCGTCACAGTAATAACGGACTCAATAAAAAGATTGGAATCGAATCGAATCAATTTATTGGAATTAATTATAAATAATTGGAGTTCAATTTACAATAAATGGATTTATTGTAGCAAATGAAATTAAATACCACGTAATTGAAATTAAGACGAAATTAAAAATTATTAATGCACTAAGATATAAACCAATGGAATTATATCCATAAGATGATAATTGATTTAATAAGGGGATTGAAAATCAAATAAATGAACTTATTGAAATTTCAATTGATAATTAATGAATTTGCTGAAGTTAAAATTTAATACCGGGATTTGTAAATTAATTAACTTTGAGTTGATATCTAAATTGTTTAAAGTGGAATTGTTTAAGAAATCAAAAATATTAAAATTAGTTAATTATAGAATTTAAATTGAAATTTTGATTTAATTTAATTTAGTTTAATAATAATTTATTTAATTAATGAGGAAATAGCCATTTTGGCCACTTACTCGGATTTCGACGAAACCAATTTCATCGCATCCGTATCGGTGAATTATTGTAGGATTCCATGTTTCGTAATGATCGGACTTGTCGTTTGATCGTACTGGCTCGAAACGCCTAGAAAACAATATAATTAAAATCAATTGAAAACAATTTGAAAAGAAACTGATGTTAACATAACTTCTTCATATGATGGAATTAGGACGTATAACCTATTCCATTGAGTTTAAAATCTTTGAAAACATCTATTTTATATACGGGTTGACCCATTTTCGTTTCGGAAACGAAACAGGATTTTTGAATCGATATCGTTCAATCTAGTCTAGCCCATTCTTTTCTATTTCAGCCTACCTATAAATAACCAGTTATAAACCTTATCAGCCTTTCTATTTCTCATTTTTGTATGTACAGAAATTTCTTTTCCTCCTCTTTCTCAATGGCCGAAAACCCTAAATTTTACAATTCAATTTCAATATAAAATTCAACAAAATTTCAAACTCCAACCCAAACAAATTTTATATTGTTTTGAAGCTCTCAATAAGCGAATAAAATTCTGTGATTCATTTTTCAATATGGATCTTTGAGTGTCCAGAATTCGAGGGATTACTCCCAGCCGTTCACTGTACATTGTTGGAATTGGCGGCGGATCGTCGACTTCACGACGATCAGGAAGCACCACAGTGTAGAGGGGGATCGGAGGAGCCGATCCATGCAACTAATTAGGTCTGTAGAGGTTTGAATGTGCGTGAAATCGACGATGAATGGGCCAATGTCGTTCTCGTCCTGGGGAATGGCGCCGACATCAAGGAGGACCGGTCGGAGATATGTGGTGCGGCAATGCACATCCTTCGAGGTGGTGTGCTTTGATTGGTCTCAAAGTGCCTCAGGCGGTGGCTATTGGGGTTGAGAAGGTAGCGGCTGCGAATGAGGTTTGGATGTAGGGTTTCGATGAGGAGGCGCTGACATGGCGGGATCTGACAACTCTATTTTTTATTTTTATCTTTTAAAAAAAATTAATTGTCAAATGTTCTAACTAGCATAACTTTTGCGTACGAGGTCCATTTCACGCGTGGTTTCTTGTGTTGGGATCGTATTAAAATTCTGGATATTTTGCTATTGGTTTGGACGAATTCTAAGACTGTTCAAATTTTAGGCTTAATTTGAATTTAAATTTGATTTAAATTTAAAGGTGAGTGTTTTAACCCAGTCACAACTTCTAAAATTCCTTATGTTTGTTACATTAAATTTATGATGTGATTGGAAATTTAGTTATGACTGTTTGGTAAATCATCATCTCCGTTAATTTAAATTTATTTGAATTTAATCGTTATTTAATATATTATTGAATATAAATTGCAAGTAAATACCTATCATCGATTATCAGTTCTATATTGATATTTATTGATTGTTTTGGATAATGATTGTGATAGATGTGGATGTTGATATTGGTTGGATGGATATTTTATTTTATATCATTAAAAACTACAAATTCGATATGGATTTTTATTATTAATTCAGGATTGCGATTTGAAATGATATATAATTGTAAAAATTTTAAATTGTAGACTGAAATGATAAATATCAGTATCACTTGACCTTAGGGAAGAAAAGTATATACGAACACCGGATTGGTTAAATTAAATGATTTTAAAATCCTCGACTTTTGAATGTAATTAATTGATGTTTGAAATAAAATTTAATTTATATAAATTGAAGTATTATAGAAAAAACAAGTTTTGTGTTGAAATGTGAATTGGTTTAAAAAGGAATTGCTTTAAGAAATTAAATCGGAAGTTTGAAGTTAAACTTTTATGTATAAAATGATATTCTATCGAAATTGAGTTATTGAATTTGTTTGCAAATAACTTTGAAATATTTTGAAATTGGAGTAATCAACATTGATATTTTGAACATGGATTGAAACAATATGAAATTCAATGGTTTATTGAAATGTTAAATTTAAAGATTTGTAATTTGGTTTGTTGACTTGGAAATTGAAATGGTCTAAATGTGTTGAAATGAATGAATAGTTCAATTTGATAATAATTTCAAACTCATATTTTTAATATAAACTGTTTCAAAAATATATTGTTTCAAAATTTCTAATTATTAAGATTTTCAAATTTATTAAACTATTTAAATAATATTAACTATATGAATTATTTTAATCTTTTTAAAACCAATTTAATTTATTTTAAACTAATTCAACTATTTTAATTTATTTTAGATCTAATTAATCTATTTTAAAGCTATTTAATCTATTTTAATTATATTTAATCTATTTTAAATCTACATTAATTATTTATAACTATTTAAACTATTTTCTTTCAAATTCCAAACCAAGTAAAATAGATGGGTATATATTCAAATTTCTTGATTTTTAAAGTGAATATGGTTAATGATGTTAAACCTACGTTGGAATTTAAAAGTTATAATTAATTGAATATGATGATTTTGGAGTAAATATTTTACCTATTTTGGAAGTATTATTTTTTGAAAGAAATCATGATTTTGAAAATGATAATGATTTGAAAGTGATATAGTTTTGAGAATATGATATGTTGATAAAACTTGTGAATTTGACTTTGAAAGAAATATAATTATCGAACTATGATTTCAAAAGCGAATATGATTTCAAAAGAAAGTAATAATTTCGTAAGTGATATGGTTTGAATTGAACATGATATTTTGATATCAATTATGAAATGATTTTGGAAATGTAAAAGATCCGGTATGTAATAAGCGATTTGTTGTCAAAAAGATCGGGATCGGATGTTGTCATACTCTCTACGAATACCGAAAACCACTTTGACAACTGTGTACGCGGTGGAGATTCCATAATGAAGTAGGATGGTGGTGACGATCCTAAAGGTATATTTACGTGGACCTGACTCCCATGAGTTAGCTTAAGGTGGCTAAAATAGGAGCAATCGACATGCCAAGTGAGGTAGCTCCTCCGATCGAGCACATTCCATCGACACTATATTTTGACTTTTGATTTATTTGGTGGCCACCCTTCGATATTTACTCAAGAGTGTGTTTTAGGTAGGGCAGTAGTTGTGGCTATGCGTGACCAATATTCCGGAAGTGTAATTGGTATATCTACCCTAGCATTGCCTAGTTGTGCCATGCCACCTACCCTAGCGCGCCTTCTACGAGTTTGTTTTATGTCATACCCGTGGGGTATCCTCTAGCGGCTCTAGCTTACGGGGAGTTACAGTATTGTATAGACAATTGGCATCCTAAAATGTGTTAGGGTGGAAAACGTAAAACCTTAACACTATTTTTAAACAGCATACATTACTTTAGACACTAATATAATAACGTATTACTACATGGCAGATAGTTCAACGGATCCTTAGGAGATGTGAATCCCAAACATCTCTTGAGTTACTACACTCACATTAGACACTAGATAGGAGGTGTCAAACCACATAAACATCTCTGATGCCGTCACACACATATTTACCGTTGATTTAACTTACATAAGATCTTTTAGTTTTGACTCGAGTGTTTTGTCTTTTCAATTTGCTCGGGTCTGCCTGCGCATTTCAGGATTGGAAGACTTATTCCGATGGACGAAGACGAAGATTTGCACTACTACTGTTTACTATATTATTCCACTGCATCATACTGTTCCACTACATTAGTATTTTTATCTCTCATATGTGTAACTCTGATTTTGTATTGTATAAGTATAATCAAACGTTTTGTAAACAACTTTATGAACTGTTATTTAATTATTATATTTTGTTATTTCGCTACGAGATTCTATTTTGTTTTTATTTCTTTCTCTTTTTCCTATTTATCCCAATAACAATCTTCCGTTTTGTATGGTTTGAGTTGGCATGTCTATCTACTTAAAGCGTCCAAAATGGCGGGATGTTGTAGTTGGTACCAGAGCTAGTTTTAGCGAAAACCTTAGATTTATGGGGTCTGACTCTTTATTAATAGGGTAGTAATACCCTATGATGAGTTGCTGAGTGCATATATATATGAGAGAGCATATTTATTAATGTTATAAAAGGTTTTTATATTGTGTTTATTTGTTCTATTTTTCATTTATAAATTTGGTTGGTGCATAGGACGCTATGACATCGATAAGGAATTTTAAACACTTAATAGGACAAACCGATACAATATTTGTTTTAAAATATAAGTAAATGAAATAATATTGCCTATTGTACATTTTTATATATAATAATGATTTATAACTAATATGTATTTGGTTGTAATATATTGGTTGTTAGGTAGTGAAATTTATAAATATTGGGTGGGAATAAGATTTGAAAATGAAATAAATGAAAAATGGAAATTTAGAACTTAAATTCTGGGATTTTTGGAAATTTATTTTGAACGATTTTGAAATATAATGATAATATGTTTAGAGTATTTTCTGATATAAATGTTTCACTATAAATGTTTTAATGAAATTTTGGAAAGAAATAACTTATATACTCCCTTCTCCATCGCTGGAAAATAATTTCGGTGATGAGTGTATGCATCATCGACATTCATTTTTGAGTTTCTAAGTGGGAAGGCCAATGTAGTAGTTTTACTGCAGATTTATTTGATAAACAAATATAAATTTTAAATTTTTTTAAATATAATTGGACATATAAGTTGTAAGTATATACATTTATCTATTATTTTTAAAATAATTTGAAATCGAACCCGGTTTTTAGTTCTTATGTTTCTGTTAATTAGTAGTTTCAATTGTTGTAATGGAATATAATTTTACTATTTAATAATTGAAACTTCTAAATGAAAATAATAAATTAAATGCTAAGTTATGAATGAAATATATAAGAATTAAAAACTTATAACCTGTTAATCAAAAGAATGAAATCTGAAAGATATGATTATTGAATATTTTGCTAATTAAAATAAGTAAGTTAAAATTGTGTAACTTTCAATTGCATTCTTAAAAACATATATATATATATACATATACATATATATATATATATATATAACTTACCAAAAGATTTAAAAGTTGAAATGTTTAATAAGAAAATGTATTGGAAATTTTATAAAAGTAAAACTTAAAGTAGTGAAAGTGTTTAATGAAATTACTTTTATAAATAAGAATTTGATGTTATAGTTGTTATATCTTAAGTTATAATTGAAGTGTTTCTATACAAAAGTGATAGAAAGTAAGTATTGCAAGTAGATGATTATAAACTTAAGTTAATAAATTGATATGCTAAGTAACTGAATTGAATCTGAATACTATAAATAAATGAATGTAAATAAATGAAATTAAGTAATGAATGAGTGAATGGAAATTGATTTTTGTAAGGAATAAATGTAAACTAAAAAAATGATCATTTAGAAATGGAATTAAAAAGAACGAACATGATTTATTGTTTGAAATTGTTGTTTGATTGGTTTATGGGTTGTTTAGGTAAAAGATACTTTTAATTATTTGGATGTACGAATAATCTATTGATTTTTATCTAAGACTGTTGAGTAAATGGTATACATAGTGGTTATTTGTCATTCTTTGTGATTAAAAAGTGTCTTAACCCAAACAAACCATTTGTTTTGCTTGCTCGGATGGTTGATTATATTGATTTCATATGATGATTGTATGTTGTGGTTGCAAATGATTGTTGTTTTAATTGATTTGTCTGATTAGTGGTTGAAACAATTTAAATATTTCATTTTATATAATTATTAAATATTTTGGAATATATAAGTGAAATACAGGTTGTGGAAGCAATTGCTACTGCTTTTGGTTTTATAATATACGTGTTAACTGCCCGACAAATAGGTACGTTCTCGGATTACGGTTTTCTAGTGATTTTATATTATTTTTTCAAATGTTGGGATAATTTGAAATACATGACATATACTGTTATTTTTGATATTATAATTTATTCTGAGCCTCTCTGTATAAAGGAGAGTCTGCCGATTTTTTTTTGTGAATTTTGGACTTATAAAATTTTATGAAATATTTTCCAACTTTTTATAACTTGAGTATAAAAGGATTTAATGGTTATAAATTGATATATTTTATTCAGTTATTTAATTTTGTAAATTAATTATTTATAAATTTAATTTTTTTAGATAATATATATTAATTTCTTCTTTTCCCTTCTTTTTCCTTTTCGAGGACGAAAAGTTTTGAGTGAGGGAGAGTGTAACGACCCATAAATTTCTATAATTTAAATTATTTAATTTAATAAGATTTTGAAAATTAAATTTCAAAGAAATAAAAATTGGGGATTTAGTAATGTAACAAATAAAAAAAATGAAATGTAACAACGGTAATTAAAGCTAATTATTGATAAATTGAATGAAATTAAAATAAATTGAAATAATGTAAATGGTATAACTTGGTTATAAATTTAATATAAGGAAATGAATGTAAATGTTGAATTTACGAATGAGATAAAATATAATGAATGGTAATTGAGTAAAACCATGGTTATGTAAGTAACTGTAAGATTGGTCTGTAAACAATAAACTTATAAATGTAGTTATAAGTAAATATTGATAATTATTATGTGTTACCTGTTTATTTAGTCTATTAAATTGAAATGAGAAATAAATTTTTAATAAATGTAAATAATTGTTACATCGATATAAAATGTAATACAATGTTAAAAGTTGTTAAATTGGAGTATATTAAGGAATGAAAGGTAAAACAATGGTTAACTAGGTTTATATAGTTTTAACGGACTCAACAAAAAGATAGGAACTGAGTCGAATCAATTTATTGGAATTAATTATAAATAATTGGAATTCAATTTATAATAAATGGATTTATTGTAGTAAATGAAATTAAATACTACGTAATTGAAATAATGATGAAATTGGAAATTATTATTGCACTATGATATATACCAATGGTAATTATATCCACAAGATGATAATTGATTTAATAACAGGATTAAAAATCAAATAAATGGATTTATTGAAATTTCCATTAATAATTAATGAATTTACTGAAATTGAAATTTAACACTGAGATTAGTAAATTAATTAACTTTGAATTGATATCTAGATTTTTTAAAATATTGTAATTGTTTAAGAAATCAAAAATGATAAAATTTGTTAACTATAGAATTTAAATTGAAAATTTGATTAATTTAGTTTGATAATAATTTATTTAATTAATGAGAAAATAGCCATTTTGGCCACTGACTTCGATTTCGACTAAACCAACTTCATCGGATCTGTAACGGTAAATTATCATAGGATTCCAAGTTTCGTAACGATCAAACTTGTCGTTTGATTGTACGGGCTCGAAACGCCTACAAATCAATTTAATTAAAATCAATTGAAATCAATTTGAAAAGAAACTTATTTTAACATAACTTCTTCATACGATGGAATTAGAATGTGAAACCCGTTCCATTGAATTTAAAATCTTTGAAAACATCTATTTTGATATATGGGTTGATCCATTTTCGTTTCGGGAACGGCACAGGCTTTTCGGATCGATATCGTTCCATCAAGTCTAGCCCATTCTTTTCTATTTCAGCCTAGCTATAATTAACCAGTTATAAACCCTAGTAGCCTTTCTATTTCTCATTTCTATAAGTACAGAAATTTCTGTTGCTCTTCTTCCTCGATGGCTGAAAACCTTAAATTTCACAATTCAATTTCAATACGAAATTCAACTTCAAAATTTTAAACTCCTCCGACCCAAACAAATTTTATATCGTTTTGAAGCTCTCGACAAGCACATCTCAATTCTGTGATTCATTTTTCAATATGGATCTCTGAGTGTCCATAATTCGAGGGATTACTCCCGGCCGTTCATTGTACGTTATCGGAATTGATGGCGGATTGTCGACTTCACGCCGATCAGGGAGCACCGTTGTGTAGAGGGGCTCGAAGGAGCCAATCCATGCGGCTAATTGGGTCTATAGGGGTTTGGATGCGCATGAAATCGCCGATGAATGGGCCGATGTCATTCTCGACCTAGGGAATGGAGGCGACATCTTGGAGGACCGATCGGAGATATGTGGTGCGACAATGCACGACGTTCGAGGTGGTGTGCTTTGATTGGGTTCAAAGTGCCTCTGGCGGTGGCGATTGGCATTGAGAAGGTGGCGGCTGCGAATGAGGTTTAGATGCAGGGTTTCGGTGAGGAGGCGTTGACTTGGCAGGATCTAATTTATTTTTATCTTTTAAAAAAATTCAGTTGTCAAATATTCTAACTAGCATAACTTTTGCATACGGGGTTTGTTTCACGCACGGTTTTTTGCATCGGGATCGTATTAAAATTTTGGACATTTTAAAGCTAGTTTAAACGAATTCTGAGACCATTCATATTTTGGGCTTAATTTGAATTTAAATTCAAAGGTGAGTGTTTTAACCCACTCACAACTTCTAAAATTTCTTACGTTTGTTAAATTAAGTTCACGATGTGATTGAAAATTTATTTATGACTGATTTGTATATTTTAATAACCATCTCAATTAATTTGAATTTTTTTGAATTTAATCGTTATTTTATTTATTATTGAATATAAACTTCCAGTAATTATCTGTTATCGATTATCAATTCTATATTGATATTTATTGAATGTATTGGATGATGATTGTGATGGATTTGGATTGTTAATATTAGTTGAATGGATGTTTTATTTTATATCGTTAAAAACTGCAAGTTCGCTATGGATTTTTATTATTAATTCGGGATTGCGGTTTGAAATGATATATATCCTTAACATTTTAATTTGCGGATTGAAATGATAAATATCGATATCACTTGACCCGAGGGTAGAAATTTATATATGGACACTGGATTAGTTAAATTAAATGATTTTAAAATCCTCTATTTTTGAATGTAATTAATTGATGTTTGAAATAAAATTTGATTTATATTAATTGAAGTATTATAGAAAAATAAAGTTTTGTATCGAAATGTGAACTGGTTTAAAAAGGAATTTCTTTAAGAAACTAAATCGGAGGTTTAAAATTTAACTTGTATGTATAAAATGATATTCTATCGAAATTGAGTTATTGAATTTGTTTGAAAATATCTTTGAATTATTTCGAAATTGAAGTAATTTGTATTGATATTTTGAACATGAATTGAAACTATATGAAATTTAATAGTTTATTGAAATGTTAAATTTGAAGATTTGGAATTTGATTTGTTGACTTCAAAATTGAAAATGGTCCAAATGTGTTGAAATGAATGAATAGTTTAATTTGATATTAATTTCAAACTCAAATATTAATATAAACTTCTTTAAAAATATATTATTTTAAAATTTATAATTATTAATATTTTCAAATTTATTAAACTATTTAACTAATATTAACAATATGAATTATTTTAATCTATTTTAAACCAATTTCATTTATTTTAAACTAATTCAACTATTTTAATTTATTTTAAATCTTACCGATCTATTTTAAAGCTATTTAATATATATTAATTATATTTAATTTATTTCAAAACTATATTAATTATTTACAGCTATTTAAACAATTTTCTTCCAAATTCCAAAATAAGTAAAATGGATGGGTTTATATTCAAATTTCTCGATTTTTAAAGTGAATATGGTTAATGATCTCACCACCTAATTTGGAATTTAAAAGTTATAACTAATTAAAGATGATGATTTGGAGTAAGGATTTTACCTATTTCGCAAGTATGATTTTTTGAAAGAAATCATGATTTTGGAAAAGATAATGACTTGAAAGTGATATAGTTTTGAGAATACGATATGTCGATAAAAATTGTGAATTTGACTTTGGAAGGTAATATAATTATCTCACTACGATTTGGAAAGTAAGTAATAATTTCAAAGTGATATGGTTTGAATTGAATAAGATATTTCAATATCAATTATGAAATGATTTTGGAAACGTAAAAGAACCACCCGGTGTGTTATAAGCGATTGGTTCTCAAAGAGACCGAGATTGGATGTTGTCATACTCTCTACCAATATCGAAAACTACTTCGACAACTGTGTATGCGGTGGAGATTGCAGAATGAAGTAGGATGGTGGTGACGATCCTGAAGATATATTTAAGTGGACCCGACCCTTATGAGTTGGCTTAAGGTGGCTAAAACAGGAGCAATCGACGGGCCAAGTGTGGTAACTCCTTCGATCGGGCACACTCCATCGATACTATATTCTGAATTTTGATTTATTTGGAGGCCACCCTTTGATTTTTACTCAAGAGTGTTTTTTGAGTTGGGCGGTAGTTGCGGCTACGCGTTATCAACAATCCGGAAGTGTAATTAATATATCTACCCTAACATTGCCTAGTTGTCTTGTGTCACCTATCCTAGCGTGCCTTCTACGAGTTTGTTTTATGTCATACCTGTGGGGTATCCTCTGGCGGCTTCAGTTTACGGGGAGTTACGGTACTGTATAGACTATTGGCATCCTAAAATATTTTAAGGTGGAAAACGTAAAACCTTAACGCTATTTTTAAATAGTATACATTACTTTAGACACTAATATAATAGCATATTACTACATTGTAGATAGTTTAACGGATCCTTAGGAGATGTGAATCCCGAACATCTCTTAAGTTACTGCACTCACGTTAGACACTGGTTAGGAGATCTTAAACCCCATTAACATCTCTGATGCAGTCACATGCATATTTGCCGTTGATTTAACTTGCATAAGATCTTTTAGTTCTGACTCGAGTGTTTTGTCTTTTCAATTCACTCAGGTCAGCCTGAGCATTTCAGGATTTGAAGTCTTATTCCGGAGGATGAAGACGAAGATTTGTAATACTACTATTCTATTCCACTACATCATACTGTTCCAATGCATTATTATTTATTTATCTCTGATATGTTTAACTATGATTTTGTATTGTATAAGTTTAATCAAATGTTTCGTAAACAACTTCATGTATTGTTATTTAATTATTATTTTTGTCATTCCGCTGCGAGATTCTATTTGTTTTCTATTTCTATTTCCCAATACCCGATCCCAGTCCCTTCGACTCTCATATCATCCTATCTCAAGTTATCCAAATGAAATACACAACATATCATATCAGAGTTATCAACTCATTCAAAACATCCAATACCAATCAATCATTTATAAGCAAATTTTATCGCTTCCAAATTAATTCAATTTATTCTAATTATATTTCTAACCTCCAATCACTTAGATTCTTTACTTGTCAATTACTTAATTCAAATAAAATAACTCAACCATCCCTCCAATATTCCTCTTAATTAATCAACCCGAATCAATTATC
This sequence comes from Allium cepa, assembly GCA_030765085.1. Classification (NCBI taxonomy): domain Eukaryota; kingdom Viridiplantae; phylum Streptophyta; class Magnoliopsida; order Asparagales; family Amaryllidaceae; genus Allium; species Allium cepa. The sequence continues at coordinate 462,208,030 of CM060931.1, read as the reverse complement.
CTTCAATTTCATTCGAGCATCTACCTTTAATTATCTTCACAATATTAATTATACTTAACCAAAAATCATTAAGTAATCTCAATTTCTTCATGAATTAATTTACCATATTAATTGCATAAATTCTTAAGCACTTATATTAATTAATGCTTCATACATCACTTGTTATGGATTAATCAATTACAATTTATTAATCTTTAATTACAACATACATTATATAAGCTTATGATTTCGAATTATATTTCGATTATCCTTAGCTAAATTAATTATATCAAATAATTAATCATTAATTGAACCGCAAACATTTATCCTTCTTGATTTAACTCAACCGGTAATTTACTATCTTTATATTTTCTTCACAAAATAATTACTCCTTTATTTAACTATTTTAATTAATCTCTTGATTAATTCCACAAAGTAATTATATATGTATATTTTTGTCACATTTGGAAATTACTTATTAAACCACCCAATGATTATTCCAATTTAATATAAACTTAATTAATTAACCTAAATCATTAATTAATTCAATTCATAAATTTTCCATTAAATTATCATACTTATTTAATGAATCACCGATCATTAAACCTTATTTGATTTTAATCAGAAACATTTACTTATTTATGATTCAAGTTCAAAACCATTTAAAATTCAAACACCTCGAGTCAAACCACAATTAACTCGAGAAACATCCAAATCTAAAATCACTAGATCATCAGTACACATCCAAACATTTCAATCATTCACCCACTATTTAAATTCAACCATTTGAATTTAAATAAAAACCCAGAGCATGAGATTACTCGCCTTTGATTTTTCTGTTTGCAATCCATTCCAATTCGATTTTGTCTTCATAATTTTGACCTTGTATAAATATCATATAAATTAATTAACACTTGAATCTTAAATCAACAATTTATTATCATTTACTTATTTAATTTAACTTATAAATTTACTTAAATTCTTAAACTAAGAACTACCATAAACATATATTTTTAGTCCAAAAATTAAATAAGTTAATTGAAACATTTTAATCCACAACATCCATCATTTTCAATTTAAATCCTTATATCTTCAAAATCTATAGTAACCTTTGTTACTTAAATATGTAAATACATTATATACATTCATATAAATTCTATAGCATTAAAATCTTTTTTTTTAATTAAAAATATGTATTGCTTTTTTTTTCTTATTTCCGTAAAAACATAAGGATCTTGAAACTTTTTCCCATAGTTAAACCTTCCAATTCTCAAATCCAAGAAGAAATAAGAAACAAGAAAACTGCTCACCCAAAACTGTCGACATCGAAAACGCCGCAAATCCCACTATTGATCAACGAGATTACACCTCAAGCCTCCAAAACTTCGACCTTTCCATCATCTGCTCGTGTTTTCACACGAGCTGCCGTCCTCAAAGCCTTCGCTGCCCCGATTAACTCGCCGTGCCCCGCAATCACACATTGCAGCCACCATCAACATCTCCTCATTGCTATCTCGCGTGAACGCGACTTCGCCTTCCCTTGAGAATCCCCAAATCGCGATAAGACAGATGCCTGAACCTTCGTTCGAAAACCCTTCTCCTCGCGTTCGATCGCGATCGTGGATACAACCGATTTTAATAAGGAAAAGGGATTGAAGCACGCTCGAATTTCGCGAGATCGAACCACGCTCGGTCGCCATTTTTATATTCTTTATATTCTTTATATTTTCATTTTTTTGAATCTGAAGACGAATTTATTTGTTTTACTTCGGTCGCCATTATTTAAGAATATGATAGAATGAGGGATGCACGATTCTGTAAGTTAATGGGTCGAAATATCTTTCTCTTCAACTAGTTGATTTATGAAGTGGACGACGTGATTTGAAAAATAGGAGGCGTGCAGAAGAAGCTTGGCTACAGTGGAAGCAAAAAGTCTTGATGTAGAAAGGAAATAGGCGGATGGGGCAGAATTTCAACTAAAGTTGATTAATATGTAAATTTTATTTAAGTTCAATTCGTCTCCATATAAATATGAATACGTTTATATATCCTATACTCACACAACAACTCCAAATGCTACGAAAGTTGAAATCCGATAATAAAACACTATTACGGACCCAATGGGATAGGTTTCGTCGAATTCCGAGATTGTGCCTCCGAAGGCTATTTTTAAATTCCAATTTAAAGGATATATTATTAAAACCGAACAAATCATCTTTAAATTAAATTTCAATCATTCTATTGTCTTCAGTATCGTCATTATAAATTTAAAAGCCTTCAAATTAATTTAAACAGGCTTAGAGATTTCAGATTCAACAATTTACCCAATTTCAATTATTAAATTCAATATTTAAACTATATAATTCAATGATTTAATTACCAAGTAAATATTGATATCTTGAATTCAACTTAAAATTAACTTTAAAATACTTAAAATCAATTAACTATTCCAATTTAAATTGTTAGAAATTCCGGGTTGTCACATTCCTCCCCCCTTAAAAGAATTTCATCCTCGAAATTACTAGTTAGGAAGAATGGTTCAAAACACGTTTACCTTACCTCCAAACCAACAGTTTTATCAACATCCTGCCAACTATCTTTTATTAAAGACCCACTATCACCTTAACCAACTTCCCAAAACCTTCTATGGTATTCAAACAATACCATTTTTCTCAATCATCCAAATTTCAATGTAAAACCAAATTTTGAATCATCAAAATTTTCTCAAAAATTTCCTAACTCTCTAAATTTCTGAAAATTTTTGCCAGCGTCTCCTTGCGCGGCTAGCTCGGTACTACTACAAAAAGGCCTCTACATACTCCCAAATTTCTAAAAGAAAACAAAAGCCAAGTGGCTAGATCAAAAAACCAATCCAATCTTATATAGAAATTAAATACATACCTTTTTGTTGGGCAATTCAAATTTATCTTCTGATATCAAATCCAATTTCCTTTTTCCTTATAATCCCTGCATATCTTACTTAACAATAATATCCAATCGTAACATTTCCAATCCTTTTAAACATTTCCTCACATATGTTTCATACCTACTTCGATTCAAATTAGCTTTCTCATTTCATATAAATTCCATTTATCTCCACTTCTGAGTATTAAATTTTACCTTTCATTTATAACCGATTCATATTAGTTTAATCTTCTAATTTACATTAGTTTTTAATTTGAAATCGTTTTGTTGTTAACCAAATTTTTCTCAAAATTTCCAAAAAAAATTCTAACTGCCAAAATTTTCGGAAAATTTTGGCAGAGTCTCCTTTGTACGGCGGAGCTTTTGCAATTTGACAAAAGATATAAATATGTATAAATCGACCCACATGGTCGGAAAAAGCAAAAACAGTTCATATTTCCTATTTTTATTGCGTAGGCGTACCTTATTTAGCATTTTAGGCAAGCGGCCTATTTATTCTAGCAAATAGCGCAACCAAATCCAGCCAAATGGCTTTCCGGTACCTATACTTACTCAATTTAAATATGTAAGTGCCATATATAGAGAATTTATCAGCATTTCACTTACTTTACACAGCTAAACACTAGCATCACATAAACAACAAGCACCAAACGCTTCTTATAAGCGATTTACAAGATTTTAAAGCTTATTCAATTGCTTCCAACCCATTCATAAGCCGTCCCAATTAATTTTAGTAATTTGCAACTCAACTTCTTACATTCAGTTGATTTTAATTCAAACAAGCTCATATTCTGTAACGACCCTAGATTTTAATTTAATTTAAATTAATAATTAAATGAAATTTTGAATAAAAATTTATAAAATTAATTATAAAGGGCAGCGAGTTTCCCCGATTCAAATATAAAATATATTAAGTCAAATTGATTTGAAAATTTGCATATATGTGTATATATGAGAATATATATATATATGTATATGTTGGATTTTAAATAAATTCTTATATAAATGATTTTGAAAAAATAAATAATATACTTTGGACACAAGTATAAAAATAAATAAATAAATTGATTTAAAAATTTATAAATGATGATAAATTTGAGTTGTATAAAATATATGTGTATATAGAGAAATATAAAACGATAATTTTTAAAGTAAAATTTATTATAATCATTTAAACTAAAAGTACAAGTAAATATTTGTGTGTAGCCCGTAGAGTTAGGACTGCAAAGCTAAAAAAAAAAAAGTATAAAATGAAAATAACATAAGATATGTATAGGAACATATGGTACATATGTATTAAAAACCACCTCCTCTAGCATACAAAGGAAGATATTCAGCCGAGACTTGTAAATCAAACAAATAGAAAGATCCTTAGTACATAAATAAACAAATGCATAAAAAAAAAAGAAACAAAACCACATAAAGCTCCAGCCACCAAAGCAATGTATAAAGTAAAGGAAATAATGAACAAAAATATAAACAAAGTATACAAGGGAAATCTAAGTACATATAAAATATAAAGTAAGATCTGTACATACATAAAATAAAAAGTATAAGCTAGTAAACAAATGGAAGAAATAAAATATAGCCTGCATAAAGTGTAAGTGATTAATGCAACATACCTCATGCATTTAATGCAAGATTATCTTCAGCCATGCCTATTTTGTACAAACATGTCACCTATAGCCATGTATTAATATCAACCTGCAAATCTTTTCTTCTATATGTTTGTATCCTCCAGTTCATTTTCAACTATCAAAAATATAAACAAGCATTTTTATTTTTACAAACTCAAACATCATTTAATCAATAAACAAAAAAAAAGTAAGAAGATCTTCAGTAAGCATTTTCTCAAAGCCTGGTTCAAAGACAAGTTCTGTTCTTGTTTGTTCTTTCTGAAAAATCAAGTGAGTAACACCCTTTTTAAAAGCTTAAGCATATGAAACTGATTATAGGTTTAAAATCTGGATTATGTATATTGTTACATATGTATTTCTCTGTGTATACATATGGTGTCTGGATGATTTTATATGTTCTTCTTCTTTGCTTTAGGTTGTAAAGTCTAAATCAAATTCAAGTTGCACTTTCTTCACCTCTGATCTCTGATAGGCATTAGTTTTCATGCCAATTCAGTTGTTTAAACATGAACTAGGATCCAAATTTAGTTTTAAACATGTATATATTTATACAATGCCTGGAAATCCAGATTTATAGTAAACTTTTATAAACATGTTAAAATCAATTTATACAATCCTCTGATTCAAATACATAAATTGATTTGGCCTGGAAAGTTACGATTTTTGAAATCAAAATCACGATTTAAAGTGAATTATTGTTTGTGAATTTGGGGATTGCCTGGAAATTGAGTTTTGGACGAACTCTGATGATCTACGGAGTCGTGGTGGTCGAGCTTCCTCCTGGAGGTGGAGGAGTGATCAGTGGCCCTAGGAAAAATATTGGTTGGGGTTGCAAGTGAATGAGGTGGCGACGGTGATGGGTTCCTTTTCCTAGACCTAATTTATGACTGTGTAATTGTTTGGGGTCGGTTCGTACGCATCGAAGCGTCGAGTGCTTCGGGGTTTTAGGTGTTGGTGGCTTGGTCGTAGGCGAAGCTGTGGCCGGAGGTGGAAGGTCGTTGGTGGTCGGAGCGTCGTGGGGGAAACGTTGACAGGTTGGGCTTTCGTTTGCAGTTCGAGTTCCAGGTTTGAGTTGTACAACTCAAATTCGATTTTGCGCACGTGAGGAAATTTGGGTGGTCGGAGGTGATTGCGTGGATGCTGGCTGATACGTGGAAGCCATCGGAGGTGACCGGAGCGCTGCCGCGTCCATGTGCACGTGCACGAGCACGGTTGCTCTGATGGTCTGTAATTTTGTTAGTTTGGGGATGAAGCAGAATAAGTGACTCGAGTTTTTACTCGAGTATTTTCATGTTTGGCCCGAAGCACTAGGGTGTTAGACTCGAAGTCATCTTCGTTTGGCTCGGGTTGGTTTAACAGAGTTGCAGTTTTGTTTAAAAACTGTTTGCAAATTGAAATTTAAACCAAATTTAAATGAATTTGCAAACTAGATATGAGTAAAGTTAAATCAGATTTAAGTTAGATTCAAATAGAACTTTGAATCTTAAAGTTTTAAAAAGGAAAATTAAATTTTAAATTTAAAATATAAGTTTAAAATACACTCGAATGATTAATGAAATCATTAATAAAGGAATTGATTTTATATTAGAAACAATTAAGGCATTAAGTGATGTAATTTATATGATAATTAATTAAAGACTCATTTATTTAATTTATAAATTTATGATTTAGATTTGTTTAAAATTAGAGATTAATTAAAAGTAATTAAGAAATGTTATTAGTTAATGAAGATGATTAACTAAGGATAATTAAGTATTACTTAATATGATTAATTTTGATAACGAATTAGATAAATTAATTTAGATAATCAATTATATATTGTAAATTGTAAATTACATAATGGAAGCAATCAGAAATAATTACTTGTTATGATTAATTAAGGATAATAAATCAATTAGAGGTTAATTAAGGATTTATTTATTTATAAATGAGATTTATTAATATTAATTAAAGATTTATTTAAGTAAATTTATTTAAATGATAAAGATTAATTTGAAATTAATGATTTAGGGTTACGGGATGATTGCTTAATGGTAAGAAATTAAAATGATTTATTCATTTATTTACATTTGTATATTATTTCTTAAAATAATGAATTAAAGGGTTAATTAATTATGAAATTGGTTTAAAGATTAGATTTATGAATAAGATAAATTAAGGATAATTTAATTTATTAAAGTATTTGATAAATTAATTGATATCGAATGATTAATAAATCAGAATTGGTAAATTAACTCATAAGTAATTTATTGGAAATAAATTGAATTAATTAGGATAAATAATTTATAAATCCTGCTTATAAATGACTATTGAATACTTGACCTGGCTTATGAATGATTGTATTGTATGAAAAGCCTTGAATTGATTATCCTATCTGATGTGTGATATTTTGTTCTGTAGATTGAACAATGTATATTTATTTGCATTTGTATATTATCTGTGAATCTGTAAATGGACGATGAGCGTTATAAGTTTTATATCGCTTATCAATATTATTTCTGTGTTTAATCAGTGATGATTGAAATGATGTTGCACTATTGTGATTAAACCCCTGGACCACACCATACACACACAATTATGGATTTCACGAGGAAATCGATTAAGTCACAGATTTTAAAATGATTTTTAAAAGTTGAATATTTAAATTCAAATGTTTTGGAAATGGAATCGGAATAAATGTGAAAAGCTTTGGAATGGAATTTCAAAATAAAATTTATTATTTTTAAATTACTTGATTAAGTTTTGGAATTTAAATAATTTGATTTAAATTTAAATTCAATACTTGAAATTGAATTCTATGATTTGAAATTATGGATTAAAGATGTTATATTGGTTATATAGGGATTAAACCACTTTTAAGCATTATTTTTAGGAATTTGAATTTAACCCAAGGATTTCAACTCGTATAAATGAATCAGATTTCCAAAATGAAAACTGTTGTTTTGAAATGATAAACACTTTTAGATAAGAACTGAGATTCCAGTTAATTAGGGGAATTTCAAGATTGAATAGGGAAATGATTTTCCTAAGTTATTAATGAATTTTTTTTGAAAGCTATGAATTAAATCTGTTTATTTTTAACAGATTTAAATTGATGATTTGTTTAAATCAAATTGAAATGAAATTGTTTTGAAGACTATAAGATAAATCTTTGATTTAAAGATTTAACGAGTTAATCAAATTGAAATGAAAATTGATTTGGAAAATCTGTGATGAATCTTTTGTTTAAAAGATTAAAATGTGAAAATTGTTTAAACCGTTAAAGGTTGTGAAAACGAATCTTTTTGTTTAAAGATTGAAATGGTAATTGGATTAAACCATTTGAAATAAAGTTTTGAATTATTAAGTTGTGACTTAATTGAAATCCCATTATCCATTTGTTTTTTTTATATCGTGCTCACTATTCGGGTTAGCCGGGAAAGGACCTTTGTGTCGTATAACCCATTCCAAATATGTGATTCGACGTTATGGATAGCATTTAAAGACCGGTGATGAAGACCGGGTATTTGCGAAAGCGATAGGATGACCTATCGATTGTTTCTGCACCGAGTCGCGCCGGTATAGAAACTCCCTAAGTGATGGGAAATCCGATCAGGATTGTGAATATCCGGATTGCAAGGACTTCTTTGTAAGTGCCTTCGGTTCTGTTCGAACCCAGAACAGACTTGTATGGATAGTATGTCTGACATTACAAATTGAGATATAAAGCCGATTTCTTTCAAACATATTTCTGTTGGTGGCGGCGAATTTATTCTTTTAGCTTAACACCCTTCTCTGAGACGTACGAGCTCAGAGGTTATATGGTTGAAGGTTATCAGCGATATATTCCCAATTTGGTAATGTGACATACTGAGTGTTGCTGTGAAATGATCATTGTGTTGATTATTTGTGATAGGATCATTTATTTGATCGTCTATCTTGGTGATCATTTCTATGATCATTTGTTGACCCAAAGCATGGCTTTTGTATAAAGTATGTTTTTGTGGACGAGACTTCGTCGAGCCTCACACCCCGTGAATGGTCAAAACAGGAAAGAAGCAGCAAGGTTATGAGGGTTAGTGCCCTTTAGGATGTGTACATTTCCTTCTGGAAAAGGGTGGTATCATGGTATGGAGCCCAGATACTTACTCATGTTGAAAACACTTTGTTATGATTGTGTGAATTGATTGCGAGCGCTAGGTGAAAGGTCCCAAAGGACCGGGGGATGGCATATTCGGTCAGTTGTTACTCAGTTAGGGGTAATCCGGCCTTGTGTTGGTAGAGATCCGGTTTGGTTCTCGGGGATGTCCATCCAGAGGCATTCTCATGTGGCAATGGGAAGTTCCTTTGCCTGCTCATTCGTTGGAAATCCAATTCCCAATACGAAACCCTGTACGGTATTAGTTGTAGAACCTGCCATTTACTTATGGTGGTCACCACTGTTTAGATGGTAGCTATAGTAGGCATACGATAATGGTCGTATGTTGGCTAAGATTTATATTCTACTTTCGAAATGAATTTTTCCTACACTATGCACTAGTAATAATATCAAATGTTTCTTTTTAATGCGTATCAAGCATCTTTGACTATCATAAGGAGAAATCTCCTCCGATTCTGCGTTTGCATTGTGTGTGTGTGCGAGAGGCCTTATGGTAGTCTCATTTTTAAAAAGCATTGCGAATTGACTTTGAAAATCTTTTATTGAATGTTTTTAAAGATAAACTGTTTTTGTTGCTCACACCAGTCCCACGACTGATCCGGAGTTTATTGTTTCTTTCCTAAACTCTGGATGCTCATTATTTTCTACACGGGCAGTCTAGAGTTGGGTTTTTCAGATAGTCAGGTTTAGTAGATTATCTGGAGTTAGTTCAGTCTTTGGATCGCACCAGTCTTGGTTATCTAGGTGCATCGTTATTGGGAGTTCGAGCTATTGCTGGATTGATTATTGGAAATGGAGTTGCAGTTCTCGGAGTTCTCTTTTGAAGACTATCTTAGAGTTATTTGTTTCGCTGCTAGATGTTATCTATCGTTTTCTTTTCCGCTGCTATTTTATTGTATCATATCTCTGATGTATATTGATATTCATTGTATCGTTCTGTTGTATCAGATATTGTATATCAGTGTATTATTCTTTTTATTCCGCTGTGTTGTATACTTAATGTTGTTATAAGCTCCGGCGAATCGGGTTTGAACGGTCGAATCTATGGCATTCGAATACGATTTGAAGTATGGATGTTGATTTTCGAGCGGGCAAAATCCGTCTCGTCACATGTGGTATCAGAGCTAAGGGTTGAACTTTAGCTCAGGAGTATAACACATCAAGTAACTCATTAGAGATAGGGTGAAGTAAATCCTAGAATGAGTAATCCTTAAGATATCCGTTTGAATGCCTCAGTAAATTCTCTTACTATCTACTAATAGTGAGTATGAGTGCAAGAAGAGAACGAGATAGGGGACAGGTAAATACGACTATAATTAGTCAAAACTCTGTAACAACGGTGGAAATAACTTTCTCTCTCAATTTTCATTGATTCGTTTCCAAATTCTTTTGATTGATTCATGACGGTTACAGAAAGAAGTTTCGGTGTAATGAAGGCCTACGAATCGTTGTAGGAAATTTTTATTTCGTATCTTCATCAGTTTCTTATCAGCTTTTTGATTTAAAACCTTAATGAATATGAATTTGCAAATTGAAATTGAGAATTTTAAATAAATTAGAAATTTTAAATTGATTTTAAATTGATTAATAGAATATGAAGGATAATCGAATTGTATCGATAAAGCAATTTCGTTTAAAACCAAATTTTGAAATTCTATTGCAATATATTGTGAATACCAAAGTCCGAAGAGGGACAAATTGGTATGTATTCTGAGATATTCCGACTTGAGTTTGGAATTCATACCTTAAGCTTGAGGAATTATAGGAGATCGAATCTGTCTATCTCTGTGTTGTTTTCGTGCCTGCGAATATCGAGGACGAAATTCTTTTAAGGGGGGAAGTCTGTAACGACCCTAGATTTTAATTTAATTTAAATTGATAATTAAATGAAATTTTGAATAAAAATTTATAAAATTAATTATAAAGGGCAGCGAGTTTCCCCGATTCAAATATAAAATATATTAAGTCAAATTGATTTGAAAATTTGCATATATGTGTATATATGAGAATATATATATATGTATATGTTGGATTTTAAATAAATTCTTATATAAATGATTTTGAAAAAATAAATAATATACTTTGGACACAAGTATAAAAATAAATAAATAAATTGATTTAAAAATTTATAAATGATGATAAATTTGAGTTGTATAAAATATATGTGTATATAGAGAAATATAAAACGATAATTTTTAAAGTAAAATTTATTATAATCATTTAAACTAAAAGTACAAGTAAATATTTGTGTGTAGCCCGTAGAGTTAGGACTGCAAAGCTAAAAAAAAAAAGTATAAAATGAAAATAACATAAGATATGTATAGGAACATATGGTACATATGTATTAAAAACCACCTCCTCTAGCATACAAAGGAAGATATTCAGCCGAGACTTGTAAATCAAACAAATAGAAAGATCCTTAATACATAAATAAACAAATGCATAAAAAAAAAGAAACAAAACCACATAAAGCTCCAGCCACCAAAGCAATGTATAAAGTAAAGGAAATAATGAACAAAAATATAAACAAAGTATACAAGGGGAATCTAAGTACATATAAAATATAAAGTAAGATCTGTACATACATAAAATAAAAAGTATAAGCTAGTAAACAAATGGAAGAAATAAAATATAGCCTGCATAAAGTGTAAGTGATTAATGCAACATACCTCATGCATTTAATGCAAGATTATCTTCAGCCATGCCTATTTTGTACAAACATGTCACCTATAGCCATGTATTAATATCAACCTGCAAATCTTTTCTTCTATATGTTTGTATCCTCCAGTTCATTTTCAACTATCAAAAATATAAACAAGCATTTTTATTTTTACAAACTCAAACATCATTTAATCAATAAATAAAAAAAAAGTAAGAAGATCTTCAGTAAGCATTTTCTCAAAGCCTGGTTCAAAGACAAGTTCTGTTCTTGTTTGTTCTTTCTGAAAAATCAAGTGAGTAACACCCTTTTTAAAAGCTTAAGCATATGAAACTGATTATAGGTTTAAAATCTGGATTATGTATATTGTTACATATGTATTTCTCTGTGTATACATATGGTGTCTGGATGATTTTATATGTTCTTCTTCTCTGCTTTAGGTTGTAAAGTCTAAATCAAATTCAAGTTGCACTTTCTTCACCTCTGATCTCTGATAGGCATTAGTTTTCATGCCAATTCAGTTGTTTAAACATGAACTAGGATCCAAATTTAGTTTTAAACATGTATATATTTATACAGTGCCTGGAAATCCAGATTTATAGTAAACTTTTATAAACATGTTAAAATCAATTTATACAATCCTCTGATTCAAATACATAAATTGATTTGGCCTGGAAAGTTACGATTTTTGAAATCAAAATCACGATTTAAAGTGAGTTATTGGTTATGAATTTGGGGATTGCCTGGAAATTGAGTTTTGGACGAACTCTGATGATCTACGGAGTCGTGGTGGTCGAGCTTCCTCCTGGAGGTGGAGGAGTGATCAGTGGCCCTAGGAAAAATATTGGTTGGGGTTGCAAGTGAACGAGGTGGCGACGGTGATGGGTTACTTTTCCTAGACCTAATTTTTGACTTTGTAATTGTTTGGGGTCGGTTCGTACGCATCGAAGCGTCGAGTGCTTCGGGGTTTTAGGTGTTGGTGGCTTGGTCGTAGGCGAAGCTGTGGCCGGAGGTGGAAGGTCGTTGGTGGTCGGAGCGTCGTGGGGGAAACGTTGACAGGTTGGGCTTTCGTTTGCAGTTCGAGTTCCAGGTTTGAGTTGTACAACTCAAATTCGATTTTGCGCGCGTGAGGAAATTTGGGTGGTCGGAGGTGATTGCGTGGATGCTGGCTGATGCGTGGAAGCCATCGGAGGTGACCGGAGCGCTGCCGCGTCCATGTGCACGTGCACGAGCACGGTTGCTCTGATGGTCTGTAATTTTGTTAGTTTGGGGATGAAGCAGAATAAGTGACTCGAGTTTTTACTCGAGTATTTTCATGTTTGGCCCGAAGCACTAGGGTGTTAGACTCGAAGTCATCTTCGTTTGGCTCGGGTTGGTTTAACAGAGTTGCAGTTTTGTTTAAAAACTGTTTGCAAATTGAAATTTAAACCAAATTTAAATGAATTTGCAAACTAGATATGAGTAAAGTTAAATCAGATTTAAGTTAGATTCAAATAGAACTTTGAATCTTAAAGTTTTAAAAAGGAAAATTAAATTTTAAATTTAAAATATAAGTTTAAAATACACTCGAATGATTAATGAAATCATTAATAAAGGAATTGATTTTATACTAGAAACAATTAAGGCATTAAGTGATGTAATTTATATGATAATTAATTAAAGACTCATTTATTTAATTTATAAATTTATGATTTAGATTTGTTTAAAATTAGAGATTAATTAAAAGTAATTAAGAAATGTTATTAGTTAATGAAGATGATTAACTAAGGATAATTAAGTATTACTTAATATGATTAATTTTGATAACGAATTAGATAAATTAATTTAGATAATCAATTATATATTGTAAATTGTAAATTACATAATGGAAGCAATCAGAAATAATTACTTATTATGATTAATTAAGGATAATAAATCAAATAGAGGTTAATTAAGGATTTATTTATTTATAAATGAGATTTATTAATATTAATTAAAGATTTATTTAAGTAAATTTATTTAAATGATAAAGATTAATTTGAAATTAATGATTTAGGGTTACGGGATGATTGCTTAATGGTAAGAAATTAAAATGATTTATTCATTTATTTACATTTGTATATTATTTCTTAAAATAATGAATTAAAGGGTTAATTAATTATGAAATTGGTTTAAAAATTAGATTTATGAATAAGATAAATTAAGGATAATTTAATTTATTAAAGTATTTGATAAATTAATTGATATCGAATGATTAATAAATCAGAATTGGTAAATTAACTCATAAGTAATTTATTGGAAATAAATTGAATTAATTAGGATAAATAATTTATAAATCCTGCTTATAAATGACTATTGAATACTTGACCTGGCTTATGAATGATTGTATTGTATGAAAAGCCTTGAATTGATTATCCTATCTGATGTGTGATATTTTGTTCTGTAGATTGAACAATGTATATTTATTTGCATTTGTATATTATCTGTGAATCTGTGAATGGACGATGAGCGTTATAAGTTTTATATCGCTTATCAATATTATTTCTGTGTTTAATCAATGATGATTGAAATGATGTTGCACTATTGTGATTAAACCCCTGGACCACACCATACACACACAATTATGGATTTCACGAGGAAATCGATTAAGTCACAGATTTTAAAATGATTTTTAAAAGTTGAATATTTAAATTCAAATGTTTTGGAAATGGAATCGGAATAGATGTGAAAAGCTTTGGAATGGAATTTCAAAATAAAATTTATTATTTTTAAATTACTTGATTAAGTTTTGGAATTTAAATAATTTGATTTAAATTTAAATTCAATACTTGAAATTGAATTCTATGATTTGAAATTATGGATTAAAGATGTTATATTGGTTATATAGGGATTAAACCACTTTTAAGCATTATTTTTAGGAATTTGAATTTAACCCAAGGATTTCAACTCGTATAAATGAATCAGATTTCCAAAATGAAAACTGTTGTTTTCAAATGATAAACACTTTTAGATAAGAACTGAGATTCCAGTTAATTAGGGGAATTTCAAGATTGAATAGGGAAATGATTTTCCTAAGTTATGAATGAATTTTTTTTGAAAGCTATGAATTAAATCTGTTTATTTTTAACAGATTTAAATTGATGATTTGTTTAAATCAAATTGAAATGAAATTGTTTTGAAGACTATAAGTTAAATCTTTGATTTAAAGATTTAACGAGTTAATCAAATTGAAATGAAAATTGATTTGGAAAATCTGTGATGAATCTTTTGTTTAAAAGATTAAAATGTGAAAATTGTTTAAACCGTTAAAGGTTGTGAAAATGAATCTTTTTGTTTAAAGATTGAAATGGTAATTGGATTAAACCATTTGAAATAAAGTTTTGAATTATTAAGTTGTGACTTAATTGAAATCCCATTATCCATTTGTTTTTTTTATATCGTGCTCACTATTCGGGTTAGCCGGGAAAGGACCTTTGTGTCGTATAACCCATTCCGAATATGTGATTCGACGTTATGGATAGCATTTAAAGACCGGTGATGAAGACCGGGTATTTGCGAAAGCGATAGGATGACCTATCGATTGTTTCTGCACCGAGTCGCGCCGGTATAGAAACTCCCTAAGTGATGGGAAATCCGATCAGGATTGTGAATATCCGGATTGCAAGGACTTCTTTGTAAGTGCCTTCGGTTCTGTTCGAACCCAGAACAGACTTGTATGGATAGTATGTCTGACATTACAAATTGAGATATAAAGCCGATTTCTTTCAAACATATTTCTGTTGGTGGCGGAGAATTTATTCTTTTAGCTTAACACCCTTCTCTGAGACGTACGAGCTCAGAGGTTATATGGTTGAAGGTTATCAGCGATATATTCCCAATTTGGTAATGTGACATACTGAGTGTTGCTGTGAAATGATCATTGTGTTGATTATTTGTGATAGGATCATTTATTTGATCGTCTATCTTGGTGATCATTTCTATGATCATTTGTTGACCTAAAGCATGGCTTTTGTATAAAGTATGTTTTTGTGGACGAGACTTCGTCGAGCCTCACACCCCGTGAATGGTCAAAACAGGAAAGAAGCAGCAAGGTTATGAGGGGTAGCGCCCTTTAGGATGTGTCCATTTCCTTCTGGAAAAGGGTGGTATCATGGTATGGAGCCCAGATACTTACTCATGTTGAAAACACTTTGTTATGATTGTGTGAATTGATTGCGAGCGCTCGGTGAAAGGTCCCAAAGGACCGGGGGATGGCATATTCGGTCAGTTGTTACTCAGTTAGGGGTAACCCGGCCTTGTGTTGGTAGAGATCCGGTTTGGTTCTCGGGGATGTCCATCCAGAGGCATTCTCATGTGGCAATGGGAAGTTCCTTGGCCTGATCATTCGTTGGAAATCCAATTCCTAATACGAAACCATGTACGGTATTAGTTGTAGAACCTGCCATTTACTTATGGTGATCACCACTGTTTAGATGGTAGCTATAGTAGGCATACGATAATGGTCGTATGTTGGCTAAGATTTATATTCTACTTTCGAAATGAATTTTTCCTACACTATGCACTAGTAATAATATCAAATGTTTCTTTTTAATGCGTATCAAGCATCTTTGACTATCATAAGGAGAAATCTCCTCCGATTCTGCGTTTGCATTGTGTGTGTGTGCGAGAGGCCTTATGGTAGTCTCATTTTTAAAAAGCATTGCGAATTGACTTTGAAAATCTTTTATTGAATGTTTTTAAAGATAAACTGTTTTTGTTGCTCACACCAGTCCCACGACTGATCCGGAGTTTATTGTTTCTTTCCTAAACTCTGGGTGCTCATTATTTTCTACACGGGCAGTCTAGAGTTGGGTTTTTCAGATAGTCAGGTTTAGTAGATTATCTGGAGTTAGTTCAGTCTTTGGATCGCACCAGTCTTGGTTATCTAGGTGCATCGTTATTGGGAGTTCGAGCTATTGCTGGATTGATTATTGGAAATGGAGTTGCAGTTCTCGGAGTTCTCTTTTGAAGACTATCTTAGAGTTATTTGTTTCGCTGCTAGATGTTATCTATCGTTTTCTTTTCCGCTGCTATTTTATTGTATCATATCTCTGATGTATATTGATATTCATTGTATCGTTCTGTTGTATCAGATATTGTATATCAGTGTATTATTCTTTTTATTCCGCTGTGTTGTATACTTAATGTTGTTATAAGCTCTGGCGAATCGGGTTTGAACGGTCGAATCTATGGCATTCGAATACGATTTGAAGTATGGATGTTGATTTTCGAGCGGGCAAAATCCGTCTCGTCACATGTGGTATCAGAGCTAAGGGTTGAACTTTAGCTCAGGAGTATAACACATCAAGTAACTCATTAGAGATAGGGTGAAGTAAATCCTAGAATGAGTAATCCTTAAGATATCCGTTTGAATGCCTCAGTAAATTCTCTTACTATCTACTAATAGTGAGTATGAGTGCAAGAAGAGAACGAGATAGGGGACAGGTAAATACGACTATAATTAGTCAAAACTCTGTAACAACGGTGGAAATAACTTTCTCTATCAATTTTCTTTGATTCGTTTCCAAATTCTTTTGATTGATTCATGACGGTTACAGAAAGAAGTTTCGGTGTAATGAAGGCCTACGAATCGTTGTAGGAAATTTTTATTTCGTATCTTCATCAGTTTCTTATCAGCTTTTTGATTTAAAACCTTAATGAATATGAATTTGCAAATTGAAATTGAGAATTTTAAATAAATTAGAAATTTTAAATTGATTTTAAATTGATTAATAGAATACGAAGGATAATCGAATTGTATCGATAAAGCAATTTCGTTTAAAACCAAATTTTGAAATTCTATTGCAATATATTGTGAATACCAAAGTCCGAAGAGGGACAAATTGGTATGTATTCTGAGATATTCCGACTTGAGTTTGGAATTCATACCTTAAGCTTGAGGAATTATAGGAGATCGAATCTGTCTATCTCTGTGTTGTTTTCGTGCCTGTGAATTTCGAGGACGAAATTCTTTTAAGGGGGGAAGTCTGTAACGACCCTAGATTTTAATTTAATTTAAATTGATAATTAAATGAAATTTTGAATAAAAATTTATAAAATTAATTATAAAGGGCAGCGAGTTTCCCCGATTCAAATATAAAATATATTAAGTCAAATTGATTTGAAAATTTGCATATATGTGTATATATGAGAATATATATATATATGTATATGTTGGATTTTAAATAAATTCTTATATAAATGATTTTGAAAAAATAAATAATATACTTTGGACACAAGTATAAAAATAAATAAATAAATTGATTTAAAAATTTATAAATGATGATAAATTTGAGTTGTATAAAATATATGTGTATATAGAGAAATATAAAACGATAATTTTTAAAGTAAAATTTATTATAATCATTTAAACTAAAAGTACAAGTAAATATTTGTGTGTAGCCCGTAGAGTTAGGACTGCAAAGCTAAAAAAAAAGTATAAAATGAAAATAACATAAGATATGTATAGGAACATATGGTACATATGTATTAAAAACCACCTCCTCTAGCATACAAAGGAAGATATTCAGCCGAGACTTGTAAATCAAACAAATAGAAAGATCCTTAATACATAAATAAACAAATGCATAAAAAAAAAAGAAACAAAACCACATAAAGCTCCAGCCACCAAAGCAATGTATAAAGTAAAGGAAATAATGAACAAAAATATAAACAAAGTATACAAGGGGAATCTAAGTACATATAAAATATAAAGTAAGATCTGTACATACATAAAATAAAAAGTATAAGCTAGTAAACAAATGGAAGAAATAAAATATAGCCTGCATAAAGTGTAAGTGATTAATGCAACATACCTCATGCATTTAATGCAAGATTATCTTCAGCCATGCCTATTTTGTACAAACATGTCACCTATAGCCATGTATTAATATCAACCTGCAAATCTTTTCTTCTATATGTTTGTATCCTCCAGTTCATTTTCAACTATCAAAAATATAAACAAGCATTTTTATTTTTACAAACTCAAACATCATTTAATCAATAAACAAAAAAAAAAGTAAGAAGATCTTCAGTAAGCATTTTCTCAAAGCCTGGTTCAAAGACAAGTTCTGTTCTTGTTTGTTCTTTCTGAAAAATCAAGTGAGTAACACCCTTTTTAAAAGCTTAAGCATATGAAACTGATTATAGGTTTAAAATCTAGATTATGTATATTGTTACATATGTATTTCTCTGTGTATACATATGGTGTCTGGATGATTTTATATGTTCTTCTTCTCTGCTTTAGGTTGTAAAGTCTAAATCAAATTCAAGTTGCACTTTCTTCACCTCTGATCTCTGATAGGCATTAGTTTTCATGCCAATTCAGTTGTTTAAACATGAACTAGGATCCAAATTTAGTTTTAAACATGTATATATTTATACAGTGCCTAGAAATCTAGATTTATAGTAAACTTTTATAAACATGTTAAAATCAATTTATACAATCCTCTGATTCAAATACATAAATTGATTTGGCCTGGAAAGTTACGATTTTTGAAATCAAAATCACGATTTAAAGTGATTTATTGGTTGTGAATTTGGGGATTGCCTGGAAATTGAGTTTTGGACGAACTCTGATGATCTACGGAGTCGTGGTGGTCGAGCTTCCTCCCGGAGGTGGAGGAGTGATCAGTGGCCCTAGGAAAAATATTGGTTGGGGTTGCAAGTGAACGAGGTGGCGACGGTGATGGGTTCCTTTTCCTAGACCTAATTTTTGACTGTGTAATTGTTTGGGGTCGGTTCGTACGCATCGAAGCGTCGAGTGCTTCGGGGTTTTAGGTGTTGGTGGCTTGGTCGTAGGCGAAGCTGTGGCCGGAGGTGGAAGGTCGTTGGTGGTCGGAGCGTCGTGGGGGAAACGTTGACAGGTTGGGCTTTCGTTTGCAGTTCGAGTTCCAGGTTTGAGTTGTACAACTCAAATTCGATTTTGCGCGCGTGAGGAAATTTGGGTGGTCGGAGGTGATTGCGTGGATGCTGGCTGATGCGTGGAAGCCATCGGAGGTGACCGGAGCGCTGCCGCGTCCATGTGCACGTGCACGAGCACGGTTGCTCTGATGGTCTGTAATTTTGTTAGTTTGGGGATGAAGCAGAATAAGTGACTCGAGTTTTTACTCGAGTATTTTCATGTTTGGCCCGAAGCACTAGGGTGTTAGACTCGAAGTCATCTTCGTTTGGCTCGGGTTGGTTTAACAGAGTTGCAGTTTTGTTTAAAAACTGTTTGCAAATTGAAATTTAAACCAAATTTAAATGAATTTGCAAACTAGATATGAGTAAAGTTAAATCAGATTTAAGTTAGATTCAAATAGAACTTTGAATCTTAAAGTTTTAAAAAGGAAAATTAAATTTTAAATTTAAAATATAAGTTTAAAATACACTCGAATGATTAATGAAATCATTAATAAAGGAATTGATTTTATATTAGAAACAATTAAGGCATTAAGTGATGTAATTTATATGATAATTAATTAAAGACTCATTTATTTAATTTATAAATTTATGATTTAGATTTGTTTAAAATTAGAGATTAATTAAAAGTAATTAAGAAATGTTATTAGTTAATGAAGATGATTAACTAAAGATAATTAAGTATTACTTAATATGATTAATTTTGATAACGAATTAGATAAATTAATTTAGATAATCAATTATATATTGTAAATTGTAAATTACATAATGGAAGCAATCAGAAATAATTACTTGTTATGATTAATTAAGGATAATAAATCAAATAGAGGTTAATTAAGGATTTATTTATTTATAAATGAGATTTATTAATATTAATTAAAGATTTATTTAAGTAAATTTATTTAAATGATAAAGATTAATTTGAAATTAATGATTTAGGGTTACGGGATGATTGCTTAATGGTAAGAAATTAAAATGATTTATTCATTTATTTACATTTGTATATTATTTCTTAAAATAATGAATTAAAGGGTTAATTAATTATGAAATTGGTTTAAAGATTAGATTTATGAATAAGATAAATTAAGGATAATTTAATTTATTAAAGTATTTGATAAATTAATTGATATCGAATGATTAATAAATCAGAATTGGTAAATTAACTCATAAGTAATTTATTGGAAATAAATTGAATTAATTAGGATAAATAATTTATAAATCCTGCTTATAAATGACTATTGAATACTTGACCTGGCTTATGAATGATTGTATTGTATGAAAAGCCTTGAATTGATTATCCTATCTGATGTGTGATATTTTGTTCTGTAGATTGAA
Source organism: Allium cepa (assembly GCA_030765085.1). Taxonomy (NCBI): domain Eukaryota; kingdom Viridiplantae; phylum Streptophyta; class Magnoliopsida; order Asparagales; family Amaryllidaceae; genus Allium; species Allium cepa. Next base: position 462,187,437 of record CM060931.1, on the reverse strand, counting down.
CAATGTATATTTATTTGCATTTGTATATTATCTGTGAATCTGTAAATGGACGATGAGCGTTATAAGTTTTATATCGCTTATCAATATTATTTCTGTGTTTAATCAGTGATGATTGAAATGATGTTGCACTATTGTGATTAAACCCCTGGACCACACCATACACACACAATTATGGATTTCACGAGAAAATCGATTAAGTCACAGATTTTAAAATGATTTTTAAAAGTTGAATATTTAAATTCAAATGTTTTGGAAATGGAATCGGAATAAATGTGAAAAGCTTTGGAATGGAATTTCAAAATAAAATTTATTATTTTTAAATTACTTGATTAAGTTTTGGAATTTAAATAATTTGATTTAAATTTAAATTCAATACTTGAAATTGAATTCTATGATTTGAAATTATGGATTAAAGATGATATATTGGTTATATAGGGATTAAACCACTTTTAAGCATTATTTTTAGGAATTTGAATTTAACCCAAGGATTTCAACTCGTATAAATGAATCAGATTTCCAAAATGAAAACTGTTGTTTTGAAATGATAAACACTTTTAGATAAGAACTGAGATTCTAGTTAATTAGGGGAATTTCAAGATTGAATAGGGAAATGATTTTCCTAAGTTATGAATGAATTTTTTTTGAAAGCTATGAATTAAATCTGTTTATTTTTAACAGATTTAAATTGATGATTTGTTTAAATCAAATTGAAATGAAATTGTTTTGAAGACTATAAGTTAAATCTTTGATTTAAAGATTTAACGAGTTAATCAAATTGAAATGAAAATTGATTTGGAAAATCTGTGATGAATCTTTTGTTTAAAAGATTAAAATGTGAAAATTGTTTAAACCGTTAAAGGTTGTGAAAATGAATCTTTTTGTTTAAAGATTGAAATGGTAATTGGATTAAACCATTTGAAATAAAGTTTTGAATTATTAAGTTGTGACTTAATTGAAATCCCATTATCCATTTGTTTTTTTTATATCGTGCTCACTATTCGGGTTAGCCGGGAAAGGACCTTTGTGTCGTATAACCCATTCCGAATATGTGATTCGACGTTATGGATAGCATTTAAAGACCGGTGATGAAGACCGGGTATTTGCGAAAGCGATAGGATGACCTATCGATTGTTTCTGCACCGAGTCGCGCCGGTATAGAAACTCCCTAAGTGATGGGAAATCCGATCAGGATTGTGAATATCCGGATTGCAAGGACTTCTTTGTAAGTGCCTTCGGTTCTGTTCGAACCCAGAACAGACTTGTATGGATAGTATGTCTGACATTACAAATTGAGATATAAAGCCGATTTCTTTCAAACATATTTCTGTTGGTGGCGGAGAATTTATTCTTTTAGCTTAACACCCTTCTCTGAGACGTACGAGCTCAGAGGTTATATGGTTGAAGGTTATCAGCGATATATTCCCAATTTGGTAATGTGACATACTGAGTGTTGCTGTGAAATGATCATTGTGTTGATTATTTGTGATAGGATCATTTATTTGATCGTCTATCTTGGTGATCATTTCTATGATCATTTGTTGACCCAAAGCATGGCTTTTGTATAAAGTATGTTTTTGTGGACGAGACTTCGTCGAGCCTCACACCCCGTGAATGGTCAAAACAGGAAAGAAGCAGCAAGGTTATGAGGGTTAGCGCCCTTTAGGATGTGTACATTTCCTTCTGGAAAAGGGTGGTATCATGGTATGGAGCCCAGATACTTACTCATGTTGAAAACACTTTGTTATGATTGTGTGAATTGATTGCGAGCGCTCGGTGAAAGGTCCCAAAGGACCGGGGGATGGCATATTCGGTCAGTTGTTACTCAGTTAGGGGTAACCCGGCCTTGTGTTGGTAGAGATCCGGTTTGGTTCTCGGGGATGTCCATCCAGAGGCATTCTCATGTGGCAATGGGAAGTTCCTTTGCCTGCTCATTCGTTGGAAATCCAATTCCCAATACGAAACCCTGTACGGTATTAGTTGTAGAACCTGCCATTTACTTATGGTGGTCACCACTGTTTAGATGGTAGCTATAGTAGGCATACGATAATGGTCGTATGTTGGCTAAGATTTATATTCTACTTTCGAAATGAATTTTTCCTACACTATGCACTAGTAATAATATCAAATGTTTCTTTTTAATGCGTATCAAGCATCTTTGACTATCATAAGGAGAAATCTCCTCCGATTCTGCGTTTGCATTGTGTGTGTGTGCGAGAGGCCTTATGGTAGTCTCATTTTTAAAAAGCATTGCGAATTGACTTTGAAAATCTTTTATTGAATGTTTTTAAAGATAAACTGTTTTTGTTGCTCACACCAGTCCCACGACTGATCCGGAGTTTATTGTTTCTTTCCTAAACTCTGGATGCTCATTATTTTCTACACGGGCAGTCTAGAGTTGGGTTTTTCAGATAGTCAGGTTTAGTAGATTATCTGGAGTTAGTTCAGTCTTTGGATCGCACCAGTCTTGGTTATCTAGGTGCATCGTTATTGGGAGTTCGAGCTATTGCTGGATTGATTATTGGAAATGGAGTTGCAGTTCTCGGAGTTCTCTTTTGAAGACTATCTTAGAGTTATTTGTTTCGCTGCTAGATGTTATCTATCGTTTTCTTTTCCGCTGCTATTTTATTGTATCATATCTCTGATGTATATTGATATTCATTGTATCGTTCTGTTGTATCAGATATTGTATATCAGTGTATTATTCTTTTTATTCCGCTGTGTTGTATACTTAATGTTGTTATAAGCTCCGACGAATCGGGTTTGAACGGTCGAATCTATGGCATTCGAATACGATTTGAAGTATGGATGTTGATTTTCGAGCGGGCAAAATCCGTCTCGTCACATGTGGTATCAGAGCTAAGGGTTGAACTTTAGCTCAGGAGTATAACACATCAAGTAACTCATTAGAGATAGGGTGAAGTAAATCCTAGAATGAGTAATCCTTAAGATATCCGTTTGAATGCCTCAGTAAATTCTCTTACTATCTACTAATAGTGAGTATGAGTGCAAGAAGAGAACGAGATAGGGGACAGGTAAATACGACTATAATTAGTCAAAACTCTGTAACAACGGTGGAAATAACTTTCTCTCTCAATTTTCATTGATTCGTTTCCAAATTCTTTTGATTGATTCATGACGGTTACAGAAAGAAGTTTCGGTGTAATGAAGGCCTACGAATCGTTGTAGGAAATTTTTATTTCGTATCTTCATCAGTTTCTTATCAGCTTTTTGATTTAAAACCTTAATGAATATGAATTTGCAAATTGAAATTGAGAATTTTAAATAAATTAGAAATTTTAAATTGATTTTAAATTGATTAATAGAATATGAAGGATAATCGAATTGTATCGATAAAGCAATTTCGCTTAAAACCAAATTTTGAAATTCTATTGCAATATATTGTGAATACCAAAGTCCGAAGAGGGACAAATTGGTATGTATTCTGAGATATTCCGACTTGAGTTTGGAATTCATACCTTAAGCTTGAGGAATTATAGGAGATCGAATCTGTCTATCTCTGTGTTGTTTTCGTGCCTGCGAATATCGAGGACGAAATTCTTTTAAGGGGGGAAGTCTGTAACGACCCTAGATTTTAATTTAATTTAAATTGATAATTAAATGAAATTTTGAATAAAAATTTATAAAATTAATTATAAAGGGCAGCGAGTTTCCCCGATTCAAATATAAAATATATTAAGTCAAATTGATTTGAAAATTTGCATATATGTGTATATATGAGAATATATATATATGTATATGTTGGATTTTAAATAAATTCTTATATAAATGATTTTGAAAAAATAAATAATATACTTTGGACACAAGTATAAAAATAAATAAATAAATTGATTTAAAAATTTATAAATGATGATAAATTTGAGTTGTATAAAATATATGTGTATATAGAGAAATATAAAACGATAATTTTTAAAGTAAAATTTATTATAATCATTTAAACTAAAAGTACAAGTAAATATTTGTGTGTAGCCCGTAGAGTTAGGACTGCAAAGCTAAAAAAAAAAGTATAAAATGAAAATAACATAAGATATGTATAGGAACATATGGTACATATGTATTAAAAACCACCTCCTCTAGCATACAAAGGAAGATATTCAGCCGAGACTTGTAAATCAAACAAATAGAAAGATCCTTAATACATAAATAAACAAATGCATAAAAAAAAAGAAACAAAACCACATAAAGCTCCAGCCACCAAAGCAATGTATAAAGTAAAGGAAATAATGAACAAAAATATAAACAAAGTATACAAGGGAAATCTAAGTACATATAAAATATAAAGTAAGATCTGTACATACATAAAATAAAAAGTATAAGCTAGTAAACAAATGGAAGAAATAAAATATAGCCTGCATAAAGTGTAAGTGATTAATGCAACATACCTCATGCATTTAATGCAAGATTATCTTCAGCCATGCCTATTTTGTACAAACATGTCACCTATAGCCATGTATTAATATCAACCTGCAAATCTTTTCTTCTATATGTTTGTATCCTCCAGTTCATTTTCAACTATCAAAAATATAAACAAGCATTTTTATTTTTACAAACTCAAACATCATTTAATCAATAAACAAAAAAAAAGTAAGAAGATCTTCAGTAAGCATTTTCTCAAAGCCTGGTTCAAAGACAAGTTCTGTTCTTGTTTGTTCTTTCTGAAAAATCAAGTGAGTAACACCCTTTTTAAAAGCTTAAGCATATGAAACTGATTATAGGTTTAAAATCTAGATTATGTATATTGTTACATATGTATTTCTCTGTGTATACATATGGTGTCTGGATGATTTTATATGTTCTTCTTCTCTGCTTTAGGTTGTAAAGTCTAAATCAAATTCAAGTTGCACTTTCTTCACCTCTGATCTCTGATAGGCATTAGTTTTCATGCCAATTCAGTTGTTTAAACATGAACTAGGATCCAAATTTAGTTTTAAACATGTATATATTTATACAGTGCCTGGAAATCTAGATTTATAGTAAACTTTTATAAACATGTTAAAATCAATTTATACAATCCTCTGATTCAAATACATAAATTGATTTGGCCTGGAAAGTTACGATTTTTGAAATCAAAATCACGATTTAAAGTGAGTTATTGGTTGTGAATTTGGGGATTGCCTGGAAATTGAGTTTTGGACGAACTCTGATGATCTACGGAGTCGTGGTGGTCGAGCTTCCTCCTGGAGGTGGAGGAGTGATCAGTGGCCCTAGGAAAAATATTGGTTGGGGTTGCAAGTGAACGAGGTGGCGACGGTGATGGGTTCCTTTTCCTAGACCTAATTTTTGACTGTGTAATTGTTTGGGGTCGGTTCGTACGCATCGAAGCGTCGAGTGCTTCGGGGTTTTAGGTGTTGGTGGCTTGGTCGTAGGCGAAGCTGTGGCCGGAGGTGGAAGGTCGTTGGTGGTCGGAGCGTCGTGGGGGAAACGTTGACATGTTGGGCTTTCGTTTGCAGTTCGAGTTCCAGGTTTGAGTTGTACAACTCAAATTCGATTTTGCGCGCGTGAGGAAATTTGGGTGGTCGGAGGTGATTGCGTGGATGCTGGCTGATGCGTGGAAGCCATCGGAGGTGACCGGAGCGCTGCCGCGTCCATGTGCACGTGCACGAGCACGGTTGCTCTGATGGTCTGTAATTTTGTTAGTTTGGGGATGAAGCAGAATAAGTGACTCGAGTTTTTACTCGAGTATTTTCATGTTTGGCCCGAAGCACTAGGGTGTTAGACTCGAAGTCATCTTCGTTTGGCTCGGGTTGGTTTAACAGAGTTGCAGTTTTGTTTAAAAACTGTTTGCAAATTGAAATTTAAACCAAATTTAAATGAATTTGCAAACTAGATATGAGTAAAGTTAAATCAGATTTAAGTTAGATTCAAATAGAACTTTGAATCTTAAAGTTTTAAAAAGGAAAATTAAATTTTAAATTTAAAATATAAGTTTAAAATACACTCGAATGATTAATGAAATCATTAATAAAGGAATTGATTTTATATTAGAAACAATTAAGGCATTAAGTGATGTAATTTATATGATAATTAATTAAAGACTCATTTATTTAATTTATAAATTTATGATTTAGATTTATTTAAAATTAGAGATTAATTAAAAGTAATTAAGAAATGTTATTAGTTAATGAAGATGATTAACTAAGGATAATTAAGTATTACTTAATATGATTAATTTTGATAACGAATTAGATAAATTAATTTAGATAATCAATTATATATTGTAAATTGTAAATTACATAATGGAAGCAATCAGAAATAATTAATTATTATGATTAATTAAGGATAATAAATCAAATAGAGGTTAATTAAGGATTTATTTATTTATAAATGAGATTTATTTATATTAATTAAAGATTTATTTAAGTAAATTTATTTAAATGATAAAGATTAATTTGAAATTAAAGATTTAGGGTTACGGGATGATTGCTTAATGGTAAGAAATTAAAATGATTTATTCATTTATTTACATTTGCATATTATTTCTTAAAATAATGAATTAAAGTGTTAATTAATTATGAAATTGGTTTAAAGATTAGATTTATGAATAAGATAAATTAAGGATAATTTAATTTATTAAAGTATTTGATAAATTAATTGATATCGAATGATTAATAAATCAGAATTGGTAAATTAACTCATAAGTAATTTATTGGAAATAAATTGAATTAATTAGGATAAATAATTTATAAATCCTGCTTATAAATGACTATTGAATACTTGACCTGGCTTATGAATGATTGTATTGTATGAAAAGCCTTGAATTGATTATCCTATCTGATGTGTGATATTTTGTTCTGTAGATTGAACAATGTATATTTATTTGCATTTGTATATTATCTGTGAATCTGTGAATGGACGATGAGCGTTATAAGTTTTATATCGCTTATCAATATTATTTCTGTGTTTAATCAATGATGATTGAAATGATGTTGCACTATTGTGATTAAACCCCTGGACCACACCATACACACACAATTATGGATTTCACGAGGAAATCGATTAAGTCACAGATTTTAAAATGATTTTTAAAAGTTGAATATTTAAATTCAAATGTTTTGGAAATGGAATCGGAATAAATGTGAAAAGCTTTGGAATGGAATTTCAAAATAAAATTTATTATTTTTAAATTACTTGATTAAGTTTTGGAATTTAAATAATTTGATTTAAATTTAAATTCAATACTTGAAATTGAATTCTATGATTTGAAATTATGGATTAAAGATGTTATATTGGTTATATAGGGATTAAACCACTTTTAAGCATTATTTTTAGGAATTTGAATTTAACCCAAGGATTTCAACTCGTATAAATGAATCAGATTTCCAAAATGAAAACTGTTGTTTTCAAATGATAAACACTTTTAGATAAGAACTGAGATTCCAGTTAATTAGGGGAATTTCAAGATTGAATAGGGAAATGATTTTCCTAAGTTATGAATGAATTTTTTTTGAAAGCTATGAATTAAATCTGTTTATTTTTAACAGATTTAAATTGATGATTTGTTTAAATCAAATTGAAATGAAATTGTTTTGAAGACTATAAGTTAAATCTTTGATTTAAAGATTTAACGAGTTAATCAAATTGAAATGAAAATTGATTTGGAAAATCTGTGATGAATCTTTTGTTTAAAAGATTAAAATGTGAAAATTGTTTAAACCGTTAAAGGTTGTGAAAATGAATCTTTGTGTTTAAAGATTGAAATGGTAATTGGATTAAACCATTTGAAATAAAGTTTTGAATTATTAAGTTGTGACTTAATTGAAATCCCGTTATCCATTTGTTTTTTTTATATCGTGCTCACTATTCGGGTTAGCCGGGAAAGGACCTTTGTGTCGTATAACCCATTCCGAATATGTGATTCGACGTTATGGATAGCATTTAAAGACCGGTGATGAAGACCGGGTATTTGCGAAAGCGATAGGATGACCTATCGATTGTTTCTGCACCGAGTCGCGCCGGTATAGAAACTCCCTAAGTGATGGGAAATCCGATCAGGATTGTGAATATCCGGATTGCAAGGACTTCTTTGTAAGTGCCTTCGGTTCTGTTCGAACCCAGAACAGACTTGTATGGATAGTATGTCTGACATTACAAATTGAGATATAAAGCCGATTTCTTTCAAACATATTTCTGTTGGTGGCGGAGAATTTATTCTTTTAGCTTAACACCCTTCTCTGAGACGTACGAGCTCAGAGGTTATATGGTTGAAGGTTATCAGCGATATATTCCCAATTTGGTAATGTGACATACTGAGTGTTGCTGTGAAATGATCATTGTGTTGATTATTTGTGATAGGATCATTTATTTGATCGTCTATCTTGGTGATCATTTCTATGATCATTTGTTGACCCAAAGCATGGCTTTTGTATAAAGTATGTTTTTGTGGACGAGACTTCGTCGAGCCTCACACCCCGTGAATGGTCAAAACAGGAAAGAAGCAGCAAGGTTATGAGGGGTAGCGCCCTTTAGGATGTGTCCATTTCCTTCTGGAAAAGGGTGGTATCATGGTATGGAGCCCAGATACTTACTCATGTTGAAAACACTTTGTTATGATTGTGTGAATTGATTGCGAGCGCTCGGTGAAAGGTCCCAAAGGACCGGGGGATGGCATATTCGGTCAGTTGTTACTCAGTTAGGGGTAACCCGGCCTTGTGTTGGTAGAGATCCGGTTTGGTTCTCGGGGATGTCCATCCAGAGGCATTCTCATGTGGCAATGGGAAGTTCCTTGGCCTGATCATTCGTTGGAAATCCAATTCCCAATACGAAACCCTGTACGGTATTAGTTGTAGAACCTGCCATTTACTTATGGTGGTCACCACTGTTTAGATGGTAGCTATAGTAGGCATACGATAATGGTCGTATGTTGGCTAAGATTTATATTCTACTTTCGAAATGAATTTTTCCTACACTATGCACTAGTAATAATATCAAATGTTTCTTTTTAATGCGTATCAAGCATCTTTGACTATCATAAGGAGAAATCTCCTCCGATTCTGCGTTTGCATTGTGTGTGTGTGCGGGAGGCCTTATGGTAGTCTCATTTTTAAAAAGCATTGCGAATTGACTTTGAAAATCTTTTATTGAATGTTTTTAAAGATAAACTGTTTTTGTTGCTCACACCAGTCCCACGACTGATCCGTAGTTTATTGTTTCTTTCCTAAACTCTGGGTGCTCATTATTTTCTACACGAGCAGTCTAGAGTTGGGTTTTTCAGATAGTCAGGTTTAGTAGATTATCTGGAGTTAGTTCAGTCTTTGGATCGCACCAGTCTTGGTTATCTAGGTGCATCGTTATTGGGAGTTCGAGCTATTGCTGGATTGATTATTGGAAATGGAGTTGCAGTTCTCGGAGTTCTCTTTTGAAGACTATCTTAGAGTTATTTGTTTCGCTGCTAGATGTTTTCTATCGTTTTTTTTTCCGCTGCTATTTTATTGTATCATATCTATGATGTATATTGATATTCATTGTATCGTTCTGTTGTATCAGATATTGTATATCAGTGTATTATTCTTTTTATTCCGCTGTGTTGTATACTTAATGTTGTTATAAGCTCCGGCGAATCGGGTTTGAACGGTCGAATCTATGGCATTCGAATACGATTTGAAGTATGGATGTTGATTTTCGAGCGGGCAAAATCCGTCTCGTCACATATTCACTTTAAATGATTTCTAAACTAATTTAATTTAATCTCTATCGACTCATAAAATTTTAATTATTTTATTTTAATTTTAATTCACCTTCTCAATTTATCAAAATAATATCCAACCACATACTTAACTCATTTGTACTTCAAATTAATATGCCACCGAACTTAAGTTAAGTCTGATAATCCAATTCCAATCACAACTTTATTTTAGTTTTTATTTAATCAGACTTCATCCATTTATTATTTAACTCAATCAACCCATTTAAAAATTTTCATTTACTTACTTAATTGGTTATCGAATTATTTTATTAATATAAGGTCATTCTCAATTTATTTCTATTCACTTGGGTTTTGTTTTGCAACTCAAACCATTTCTATTATAATCACTTCTCTTATATCCAATTTACTTGCAAATTTCATTAAATATTATTCAAATGACCCTTAAATTTTATTTGCAATTCAAACCATCACATTTTTCAATCCAACTCTATTTTATTTTTATTTTACAACATCTCTCTTATTTAATTCATTATCAACTCTAAGTCGAATTCTATTTAAAATTCGAATTCATTTTCAAACCCATTATTACTTACAATCCATTTATTTGCCCAAGTTAAATTTTATTAATATACTCAATCAAATAATTATTTAGCCAATTAGCTTACTTTCAACTTCTAAATCAATATTCGATTTTAATTACAAATTCACTGCGTTAAAATTCCAGTTTGGATTTCCTTGATTTTCCAACATCTTTATTTAAAAAGTTTAGAAATGCTTTTAAATTCACATCATACTATTAAAATAACTCTTTATAAAAAAATACTTTTGTAACTCGATGTCTAAACCAGTCCATCCTTGTTCTCACAGAAATTCAGTCATACGTTGATCAGGCGTAGGACTGAAAATCTATAAGTACTTGGCAAACTCATTTCCAACATCTAGTGAAAATACTTTTGAAAATAATTTTATTGAAAAATATAGAAAACAGTTTTTGAAAATAGAGGAAATATCTATGGTGGGAATGCTCGGGAAATCATCACCCCCATCCATGGTCGCAGTTAACCCGATGGTTACGTTGTCATCCCGACAAAATCCATAGGTAACTATAGGCCTCCGTGCCCCTCGATTACACCATGGAACGCATGACAGATCGCAGCTACAACCGGGTTTACGTAGCTATCACAGCAAAAACCCATATAACTGTAGGCATCAGCGCCATCGAATTTCGCTGCCAAAAATGAACTTCTCCCTCCACTTGACCATAGATCACAGTCTACCGATGTTGTGTTGCTTTCCCGGCAAAATCAAGTGTAGACTGTTGGCACTCATCCTCCACACGAATTTCGCTACGGCCCCCACAATAGATCGCAGCGTCATCGAGTTACACTATCGTCATAGCATAACCCAAATGCGTCTGTAGGCATCAGCGCCCTCGACTTTCGCTACCCAATAATCCTCAGGAACTAGTTTTGTCCGGACTCCTCACACGATCAACTTTAGAACCCCCCCCCCCCCCCCTTAGGGCTTAAGGCAGCACCACCCGGTGGCACTCCTGAGAAGTTCATTTCAAGGGAGCGCCTTTTTCCCCAAAGCCATCATCAAAATCTTTTATACTATACACATATAGTATCTTCAAATCATACACCTAGTATGATATCATACAAAGCGCCTTTACACAAAATCGATTATCCCAAAATCGATAATTCTCAAATTAGGCTTTCCAAATTTTAATATTGATTTTACCCAAAAATCAAAAGCCTTTTCAAATTCAAAGGTTCCCAAAACCTTTTCCAAAATCCTCATAAGATCCTTTATATATATACAGATATATATAATTTTAAAACTTTGGATCTTTCAAACTTGTATAAAACTCCTTTTATACTTCAACACCTTCAAAAATCCTTTTCTTCCAGCAATAGATTTAACAAGGAAAGATTTATCTTATATAACAAAGATATATAACTTGTTTATTCAAAATCAAATATTCAAATTTGATTACTCTTTCCAATATCAACTTCATTCAAATCCGTACGATGTACACATAACATCCATACGCTACACCAATCTGATCGCTCACTCAATCACACAATTTCACTTCCGGACTAGTATCGTCCACCCGACTTCCTAGTGCGGACACAGATCTGGTTTCTTGATCAGAAACCGTCATTCTCCTTGCATAGCCATAACTATGATAGAGAATATCCAGAACCAATCAACATCCAGGTTCGCCGTCGAAAATCGAGTGGAAAATCCCAACTCGGATCGATAATCTATCTCGAAATTCTGTGCTTGAATCTGGATCAAATCATTATGCGAATGAAATAATATGCGTACATCCTACGTATTTATTTCCATTGATTATCAGCCAAATCAATTTCCTTTCTATTCACATTTCCTTAAATTTTCATTCATTTAGTTACAATTGTCTCAATTCCATTGAATTATCACTTCAATTCTTAACTCGGTTGGGTATTAAATTAATAACAGTTTGAACTCCGACCAATTTATATTTAGAAAATAACTTGAAAATTTTAAAAATAGATAAGTAGTTGAAAAATAATTGTTAGTTTGCAAAATAGCTATAAAATAGTTAACTAATTGTAAAATAGTCAAAAAATAGTTGAATAGTTCTAGGAATTTCAAATAATTGTAAAATAGTTGTAAAATAGAAATTAGTTTGTAACATAGTTAAAAAATAGTAATTTGTTTAGGAAACAGTTGAAAAATGGTTAAATAGCTCCTAAAATAATCGTAAAACAAGTATAAAATAATATGGCTTTAAGAAAGAAAGGTTGTATGTATTTAATAGCTTAGGAAAATAAGTTTATATCAAAATAATTTATATTAAAAATAGTCAAGAGACAACTGTTCACTTTCCCAACAATTCAATTTAAATTTCCATTTAAATTGACCCAATTCCAATTCAAATAACTCCAAATTCCATTGGACTTGATTAATCCCCAATTCAAGTTGGATCAATCTTGATTCCTTCCCAAATCTATATCAAATTCTAGTTGATTTTAATCATGTTCAATTTTAATTATAATTTCATAGTATTCCAGTCACTTCAATTTAATCAATCCAATTTCCCATTTAAATCTTTACACTTATACATCTTCAATCACCAATCCAATTAATTCAAACCAAATTCAATTTTGAACTAATTCTATTTAAATCTTGAATTTAAACTATCTCGAATTATATAAATTCGAGTTAAATTCTTAAAGGTTGGTTTAACTCTTTAAATCAAATTAACCTTTATTCAAAGTTTATAAACAATTTCATTTCTGAATCCAATTCTAAAAATTCCATTTTAAATTATCTTAACTTATGTATTTCAAGGTTCAAATAAGAGTTCAATACAATTTTATTTTAAAAATTTAATTTATTATTAAATTTTATCTTCCAGTTTGAAACCAGTCTTAATCAAGTTTAATTTACAATTTAATTTTTCACATGCATTCTATTTATACAGTACCATTCTTAATTTAAAGATTTTCATTAACAACAAGATGATATCATCCAATTTATTTTAAAATGTCCATCCATTTTCAATTTTTAAATCTCAAACCCGTTTTGGGATCACACAAATTCCCAATTTAAATCAACCATTTAACTTTTCAAGTTAAATTCCAATTTACTTAATCCAATCAACCTTACTCAAATTTAATTCCCGCTTCAAACTTCAAAATTCTTTCCCTCTTATAAGTTCAAAACTTATATCACTTGGGTTTCTACATCACACTTCAGGGAAAAAACATCAAAACTCAACCTCTTAGAGTCTATTTCAAATTATCTTTGATATCATGTATATCCATACATATATACATATTTATTTCTTAGCCCTCCCAGCCATGTTTTAAAATTTTAAACCACCCTTGGTTTTAAATCCAATTCAAATTTTCAAACAACCCATTGTTTCAACAAGTCCCAGTTATCCAAATAATACTTATTTATTATTTTCATTACTTTGAAACAAAATTTTCAAATTCTAGGACCAAATTTTAGAATTTCATTTACAATCCATTAAATTTTAATTTGGTTGTATTTCTATATCTACTAAATTTTAATTCCAATTCAAGACTTCAATTTGGTTGTATTATATTACTTCTTAATTTTAATTTCATTAATTAACAACCAATCACCTAAATATTTATTAGAAGGAAATATTACTTTATATATCAAAATATATTTTTATATAACATCATTTAAAACCTTTATATAAGAAAATAACAATTACGCCCTTATATATATATATATATATATATATATATATATTCTCAACTCATTCTAGAGTACTACAGACTCTATTAAATGAGTAATTCCCACCAGAGCCAAGGTTCTCGCTTAACCAACCTTGCTCTGATACCAAAAGTAACGACTCGGGATTTTCGATTTCGAAAATTCTAGATAGTTATGAAAAAGAAGAAAGAGATAGAAGAAGAAGAACAGAAAACACCAAACATCTCACATTCGCAACAGATAAAATATAATAATAAATAATAGTAGTTGCAAAAGAATACTATATCTGTCGATTTCATTCTAATACATCAGAGTTTCACATTACATACAGTCACTGAATATTTACAATTATCATGTCTCAGATTAACAATAATATAAATATAGCAGAAATACTCTATACGATATTGCCATCCGGCTTGCCTCCTGAGCTCCAGAACGTCCTAACCTGAAAATCTGTAATACTCGGTCTGACCCGAGCATTGCACCAAAGTAACACCCGGGTCAGGTTGGAAACCAGCGTGAGTAAACTCAACTAACATGGAATACCAAAACAAACAACTTATATGAACCCGGGGTAACATATATCAATTTATCCCATTCACAGTTTCCTATAGACAACCCTTATTTTACATATCAATTTGTAAGTACCAAACTTAGATAAAGTAATCCAATTCACTTAAATCATTTCATTCCTTCCTATTGATTTCACAAATCAAATTATAAAAAAAATTCGAAGTGGTTTCGGGTATTTCCCAATACCCGATCCCAGTCCCTTCGACTCTCATATCATCCTATCTCAAGTTATCCAAATGAAATACACAACATATCATATCAGAGTTATCAACTCATTCAAAACATCCAATACCAATCAATCATTTATAAGCAAATTTTATCGCTTCCAAATTAATTCAATTTATTCTAATTATATTTCTAACCTTCAATCACTTAGATTCTTTACTTGTCAATTACTTAATTCAAATCAAATAACTCAATCATCCCTCCAATATTCCTCTTAATTAATCATCCCAAATCAATTATCCTTCAATTTCATTCGAGCATCTATCTTTGATTATCTTCACAATATTAATTATATTTAACCAAAAATCATTAAGTAATCTCAATTTCTTCATGAATTAATTTACCATATTAATTGCATAAATTCTTAAGTACTTATATTAATTAATGCTTCATACATCACTTGTTATGGATTAATCAATTCCAATTTATTAATCCTTAATTACAACATACATTATATAAGCTTATGATTTCCAATTATATTTCAATTATCCTTAGCTAAATTAATTATATCAAATAATTAATCATTAATTGAACCGCAAACATTTATCCTTCTTGATTTAACTCAACCGGTAATTTACTATCTTTATATTTTCTTCATAAAATAATTACTCCTTTATTTAACTATTTTAATTAATCTCTTGATTAATTCCACAAAGTAGTTATATATGTATATTTTTTATCACATTTGGAAATTACTTATTAAACCACCCAATGATTATTCCAATTTAATATAAACTTAATTAATTAACCTAAATCATTAATTAGTTTAATTCATAAATTTTCCATTAAATTATCATACTTATTTAATGAATCATCGATCATTAAACCTTATTTGATTTTAATCAGAACCATTTACTTATTTATGATTCAAGTTCAAAACCATTTAAAATTCAAAAACCTCGAGTCAAACCACAATTAACTCGAGAAACATCCAAATCTAAAATCACTAGATCATCAGTACACATCCAAACATTTCAATCATTCACCCACTATTTAAATTCAACCATTTGAATTTAAATAAAAACCCAGAGCATGAGATTACTCACCTTTGATTTTTCTATTTGCAATCCATTCCAATTCGATTTTGTCTTCACAGTTTTGACCTTGTATAAATATCATATAAATTAATTAATACTAGAATCTTAAATCAACAATTTATTATCATTTACTTATTTAATTTAACTCATAAATTGACCTAAATTCTTAAACTAAGAACTACCTTAAACATATACTTTTAGTCTAAAAATTAAATAAGTTAATTGAAACGGTTTAATCTACAACATCCATCGTTTTCAATTTAAATCCTTATATCTTCAAAATCTATAGTAACTTATGTTACTTAAATATGTAAATACATTATATACATTCATATAAATTCTATAGCATTAAAATCATATGTTTTTTTAAAAAAAAATGTATTGCTTTTTTTTCTTATTTCCGTAAGAACGTAAAGATCTTGAAACGTATTCCCATAGTTAAACCTTCCAATTCTCAAATCCAAGAAGAAATAAGAAACAAGAAAACTGCCCACCCAAAACTATCGACATCGAAGATGCTGCAAGCCCCACTGTTGATCAATGAGAGTGCACCTCAAGCCTCCAAAACTTCGACCTTTCCATCATCTGCTCGTGTTTTCACATGAGCTGCCGTCCTCAAAGCCTTCGCTGCCCCGATTAACTCGCCGTGCCCCACAATCACACCTTGCAGCCACCATCAACATCTCCTCATTGCTATCTCGCGTGAACGCGACTTCGCCTTCCCTTCGAGAATCCCCAAAATCGCGACAAGACAGATGCCTAAACCTTCGTTCAAAAACCCTTCTCCTCGCGTTCGATCGCGATCGTGGATACAACCGATTTTAATAAGGAAAAGGGATTAAAGCACGCACGAATTTCACGAGATCGAACCACGCTCGGTCGCCATTTTTATATTCTTTATATATATTTTTTAACTAACAAATAGATTATTAATACATATAGTTTATGCAATATTTTATATGCAAGCATATGCTTATACATTACAAAACAATATACTTATACTCTCATAGATAATACCAAGTAAACAATGATTTATATGACATATAATATACATACAAATACATCAGCAAAATCTTATATAAAATATACGTATGTAACTTATATAATACTTATATAAATTATATAGCACATAGTATATAATTTTTTATATTATATTACCTATTTACATTACATCAATTACCTAGTGAAGACGGTTAAATTGTCTGGTCTAGTATCAAACTGCGATTGAACCATCGAGCACATAGTATATAATTTTTATATTATATTACCTATTTACATTACATCAATTACCTACTCTGTATCGCTCTTTAAAGATTTGAGCCCGCTCAGAGAGAGCACATAGTATATAATTTTTTATATTATATATTACCCGGGATAAGAGCGGGCTCGAATCTTTAAAGAGCGATACAGAGTAGGTAATTGATGTAATGTAAATAGGTAATATAATATAAAAAATTATATACTATGTGCTCCTACAAGAGCTAAACACAGGAAAGAACAGAAAGAACCCCAGTATATTAATTGGGAGGGAACTCAGGTGCGCAGCGAAAGAGCAGCTAAGAAAGAGAGAGAATTCAAATCTTTAAAGAGCGGAACAGAGTAGGTAATTGATGTAATGTAAATAGGTAATATAATGTAAAAAATTATATACTATGTGTTCTCACATAGTATATAATTTTTTATATTATATTACCTATAATATAAAAAATTATATACTATGTGCTCTCTCTCACATAGTATATAATTTTTTATATTATATTACCTATTTACATTACATCAATTACCCGGGATAAGAGCGAGCTCAAATCTTTAAAGAGCGATACAGAGTAGGTAATTGATGTAATGTAAAAGTACATAGTATATAATTTTTTATATTATATTACCTATTTACATTACATCAATATTATTATATATCTAATAATATATTACCTCTATAAGGTAGGAACAGAGTAGGTAATTGATGTAATGTAAATAGGTAATATAATATAAAAAATTATATACTATGTGCTCTCTTCTCTTCCTTTAGGTTTCTTCTGAATCTTGCAGTCTTCTGGTAGAATAATGGGCTTGATTACCTTCTTCTCTTTTACTAATTCGCAAGCACCTCTCTCTCCGGTAGGTCGCTAGACTCATGTTCTAGGGCACGTTGAGGTCAACGAGCAGCTATGTGACCCCTATTATGCCTACATAATATAAATGACTACCTTATATTACCTTATATAATTTTTTATATTATATTACCTATTATATAATTCTTATATTATATAATATATACTATGTGCTCTCTTTTATATTATATTACCTATTTACATTACATCAATTACCCGGGATAAGAGCGGGCTCAAATCTTAGAGAGCACATAGTATAAAATTTTTAATATTATATTACCTATTTACATTACATCAATTACATACTCTGTATCGCTCTTTAAAGATTTGAGCCCGCTCTTATCCCGGGTAATTGATGTAATGTAAATAGGTAATATAATATAAAAAATTATATACTATGTGCTCTCTAGAGAGCACATAGTATATAACTTTTTTATTATATTACCTATTTACATTACATCAATTACCTACTCTGTTCCGCTCTTTAAAGATTTGAGCCCGCTCTTATCCCGGGTAATTGATGTAATGTAAATAGGTAATATAATAAATAAAAATATACTATGTGCTCTAGAGGTCCTAGATACGTAACCGCTCAAGATATAGAGAGCACATAGTATATAATTTTTTATATTATATTACCTATTTAGAGAGCACATAGTATATAATTTTTTATATTATATTACCTATTTACATTACATCAATTACCCGGGATAAGAGCGAACTCAAATCTTTAAAGAGCGGAACAGAGTAGGTAATTGATGTAATGTAAATAGGTAATATAATATAAAAAATTATATACTATGTGCTCTCTGCTCTTTAAAGATTTGAGCCCGCTCTTATCCCGGGTAATTGATGTAATGTAAATAGGTAATATAATATAAAAATTATATACTATGTGCAGAGAGCACATAGTATATAATTTTTTATATTATATTACCTATTTACATTACATCAATTACCTACTCTGTATCGCTCTTTAAAGATTTGAGTCCTCTCTTATCCCGGGTAATTGATGTAATGTAAATAGGTAGAATCCGAAGACGAATTTATTTGTTTTACTTCGGTCGCCATTATTTAAGAATAGGATAGAATGAGGGATGCACGATTCTGTAAGTTAATGGATCGAAATATCTTTCTCTTCAACCAGTTGATTTATGAAGTGGATGACGTGATTTGAAAGACAGGAGGCGTGCAGAAGAAGCTTGGCTACAGTGGAAGCAAAATGTCTTGATGTAGAAAGGAAACAGGCTGATGGGGCAGAATTTCAACTAAAGTTGATTAATATGTAAATTTTATTTAAGTTCAATTCGTCTTCATATAAATATGAATACGTTTATATATCCTATACTCACACAACAACTCCAAATGCTACGAAAGTTGAAATCCGATAATAAAGCACTATTACGGACCCAATGGGACAGGTTTCGTCGCATTCCGAGACTGTGCCTCGGAAGGCTATTTTTAAATTCCAATTTAAACGATGTATTATTAAAACTGAACATATCATCTTTAAATTAAATTTCAACCATTCTATTATCTTCGGTATGGTCATTATAAATTTTATAAGCCTTCAAATGAATTTAAACAGGCTTAGAGATTTCAGATTCAACAATTTACCCAATTTCAATTATTAAATTCAATATTTAAACAATATAATTCAATGATTTAATTACCAAGTAAATATTGATATCTTGAATTCAAGTTAAAATTAACTTTTAAATATTTAAAATCAATTAACTATTCCAATTTAAATTGTTAGAAATTTCGGGTTGTCACATTACCGGTCTAGTAAATTCATTTAGTCAAATGCAATCATTGATTGATTAGTCGATATAAACATTTCTTACTTACCAATTACAATAATAATATTAACTTATTTTTCTTCCAAAAGTGATTTAAAAATGTCTATATCAATCAGCTAAAATATACCTAAATAATGATGGAACATTAGGTTTAGTGCTAACATGAATAAAACCTTGGTTAATTAACATTTTTCTTACTAAGAAGTAATTATTTCTTATACTTTAAGGGTTTTTATGTTGTTTTTGCGGCTTGAAAAATTGAACACACATACGGAGGACTGGGTCGGATAAAATTTCTTGATAAAGAGTAAATCATAAGTCGGCAATGGTAACTAGGGTTGGTAGATTTATTATTTTAGTTCATTTTATCATGTTTTCATCTACCAATAGCTATTTACTTCAGTATTTAGTAGCATTATTCATATTTAAATAAGGTATACAACTAGAAATATATTATATTATAAGCAATAATTTTTAACATGCCTTAGTGCAAACCATATTTTATATTGAATATATATTTATTCGGTTGTATCATCATAGTATATTAAAGTATATTGTCATTGACAATTATTGCTATTTCCTATTTTCACAACTAGAAATATCGTGAACTATTTATATCAAAGGAGAATTGGTTGTATGTGCATAATCAAAACTGTGTTTATTCCTTTTTATAAAGTTAGTGGTATGACATCGGGGCAGTTATGTAATTTATCACGTATATCGAACTCAGTAGCAAATCTTATTTAATATAAAAGGCATTTTCTTTCTATCATATACTTGTTATATTATGATGTAACTGATAAATTAATTAATCTAATCATATTAAATTGAAAATCTTTAAATGACATATTATGCGATATTAATTGCAAAGCATTGTAATCATGGTAAATTTACCACATTAAAATAACATGTTGTTTTAAATATTCCTAGTAAAGATATTTCAAGAAAGGATACTGATCCATCCAGTGCTTCTAGAGTGTGCAACGCTCTCTAAATATTAGGAAGAGAATAACGTACAGCTATTAGGATAACAAATTTTAACATGCTGATGTTGTTGGATAGTTATTTTTTGCTCCAAAAGTGGGATAAATACCCAACCAAATGACCAAAAAAATCGTAAATCTTAAGAGACTGAAAGAAAGAAAGAACACAAAAGGTTTAGAGTGGTTTGGCCAATTCGACCAAGAACAAATAGCATACATCCATTATTCACTTTGTTAATATGTATACTTTGCTTTAAAAGAAATTTTCTCAACTTGATATTAAATAACTTGGATATGAGTTTGATAGAATTTAGGCATAGAATCAAATAACAAAGGCCAAAGCCAAAGGATATGTTTTCTAATGTAACACCTCTTCTATTTATAAATGAAACCCATCATCAAACTTTCTAGAAGTTTCTCGACTACGTTTCCCACTTCATGCCTAAATTAGTATGAAGAAAACATGGTCAGAAAAGTGAACAAAAATGGATTGGTACTAACCCTTAAGGATCCGTATTGAGTTATGTGACTTTGTCTGTTTGTGCTTTACTTTGGTTTTTTCACTTTTGACTAAGTCATTCTGACCGATTGAACTTTAGAAAATAAGCCGGTATCAAGTAGGGCTATCAATTTCCTACACGACCCGAAACACGACCCGAAACCCGCACGGAAATTAGCAGGTTAACTCGACCCATTTAATTGGCGGGTCATTTTCGGGTCAACCCGAATTTGACCCGTTTATAAATGGGTGGGTTTCGGGTTGAAACTGACCCGATAACAACCCGTTTATACAGTATATAGGTTGAGCTGACCCGTTTACGACCCGCTACGACCCGTTTATGACCCGTTTGTACCTTATACGGGTTGACCCGACCCGTTTACGACCCGTTCCGACCCATTTACGACCCAATTATACCTTATACGGGTTGACCCGACCCGTTAACGACCCGTTTACACCTTATACGGGTCGACCTGACCCATTTACGACCCGACCCGACCCGTTTATAATCGGGTTACACGGGTTGGGTCGGGTTCGGGTTGAGCTTTTTCGACCCGTTTAATAAACGGGTTGACCCGACCCATTTAAAATCAACCCGAACCCGACTTGACCCGACCCAAACCCGACCCGACCCGACCCATTGACAGCCCTAGTATCAAGTATGGAAATAATGGACAGGTATCGAGTTGTGCTTTGAACTTCGAAGTTTAACTTTTTGATCTTCTCATCACTTTACTTGTCCTAAAGAGTGACTAAGTACTTTCTTATAGTCAATGAGGATCGATATCAACTTTTGGGACTTCCTTTGGACTTTGACATTTTGATTTCTATTCTTGACTTCTAGTTCCTTTCATAAGCATTTAACAATTTTGACTCACTGAGATATTGCTTGGTTTAGAAGAAGAATAACACTTTCCCCTAAAATATGTTTTTTGTTTGCAAAGCGTGCTTTAAATCAAGATAAG
Source organism: Allium cepa (assembly GCA_030765085.1). Lineage (NCBI taxonomy): Eukaryota > Viridiplantae > Streptophyta > Magnoliopsida > Asparagales > Amaryllidaceae > Allium > Allium cepa. Next base: position 462,165,342 of record CM060931.1, on the reverse strand, counting down.
TTATCGACCTTAGGCTCTGATTTGTAAAGATATTCTTATTCTTTGAACCACTTCATAAAACAATGCATTCTTTTTGGATAAATACGTTGCTTCAAACTGTTGAAGGATTCATACCACCTGGATGGTATAAGAGATGAAGTATCCTACTTAGACTCTTTATTTGGTCTTGGAAATCCTAAAAGCTTATCTTCTTATTTGGTAAAGTAGGATTTCATCTTTTTTTCTCAATTTACTTTTCATTTACATTACCATTCTTTTTCTCAGTTATCATTATTATTATTTAAGATCAGAACTGATTGTTTTACTTGTATAACTGTTTAAGTAACACTTTGCTGGATTCATTTTTTATGCCTATTCTTCTTTCCACACTAAGCCATGTCCCTTGAGAAGAAATCACTCGAGAAATTTAGATTTCCTTTGGTTGGCCTTTAGTTACTTTGGGTAGAACTCTAAGCTACTTCAGGTACACTCCAAGCTCTCCCTTATATTCAACTGCTTGGTGTCAACTTGGGTTTTCCTAGACTCAACTTTGAGTTTCTTACATAGCCATGGATCTTGTTCATTTTAATTATTTCTTTAAATGTAAGGTGGGAGTATTTGATTACTATTGATTCTTGGTCAAATATGGATTGGTAGTTTGGTTTAGATGGGACAGTTTCATGGAATGTTAACATCGAACGTGCTTCGGTGCTTGATGGAATCACACGCCAACAGTTTAGGTCAAACATTTCACCCCTTTTCTCTATAAAGGAAAATATCCATGTAGCTTTGGATAACAGTTCAGTTATTATATATTCTATAAGAACTGGTAAAAGTCCATACATAGTTCCATAGTGTGAAAGAGTTTGTTTGTCAACATGAACAAACTATCTACATAGGGTGTTTTGCATAGATTGTGCTTTGGACACGGGATACACGCTACATATACTGAATTGTACCTTATCGCCTTTGCCAATATACGGGATCCGATCAGTCAACACATATTGACATCCATTGGACCTCATGCATTATACACACGTGGCTTAGTTAAAGCATTAGGATTAAAGATAAATTGTACACGACCTTACTTATAAGTTGATTTTTTTGAAAGTTATAAACCATGGGTTCTCTTCGGCTCTCTCTCCCTAGGTGCAGGTCCGTCTTCTTCAAAGTTCATTCCACCAATGGTTGATCCTACTTCTGCACTAACATCTACTTTGACAACTTTTAGGCCCCATTAGGCCTCGACCATCAGTCGTTATAAGTAGTTCCTTTTACCATGGAAGATGAATCCTACATAAAGTTTGCACCAATATTAATCCAGAGAGTGTGATGATTCACGGCAACCCTCTAGGTTCTCTAAATTCTACTTAGGTTGAGGAAGATATTAAAAGAATCCATGACTTCCATCAGTTTCCTTTTGAAGAGATCCTAAGCCCAAAACCTTTTCAACGAGTACATGCCCCTCCAGAGACCTATGCATCTCGCAACTGCTACATGTGATTTTAAGGGGGTTTTCCCCTTTGAATCATTTTATTCGGCTCATTCTTCATTATATGAAGCTTTCCCTTGCCCAGCTTCATCCTAATGGGTATGCATCAATGAATTGTTCCCAAATGATTGTCTTAAGGAACTTGGGCAGGGTTCCTACTCTTGAAGAAACTATATATCGGTACAGTTTCAAAAGTAGAACAATGATCCAACCTTAACTTGTTTGAAATCTTCTAAAGTTTGTTGCATAATCATTAGCCTTTGGAATAAACTTAGTCGTCTGAAAGGAGAGTAATCTTCTATATTCATTGTCTAGTTAGTTTGCTCATAAGTGGATGTCGGGTGTAAGTTCTATCTTTATTCCTAAACTTTATGGAGTTCACTCCATCCAAATTACTGACTCTACAACTTCAAAATTTTAAAGATATTGCAAAGAGACCTACTAGTGTGATTCTAGCATATCACTTTAGGATTTGAAGGGCATACCAATCGATGTGCGAGGAATGAAATTTCTCTTTACTAATTGTCAGATGTTACACTTTTAGCTTTAATATAATTGTTGCGGTCTCGGCATTTTACCTTCTACTTGAAGGGATATGCAATTTCTCAAGAGGTGAGACTGAGCCACCACCTATTGAAAATCAAGATGCCCAACCTATGGAAAACGATCCACTTATTTGTAAAAGGGAGGATGAAGATGATGACGAGAATGGTGATGATGAATATGAGAGCAATAATGATGGCGTAGATCTTGGATATGAATCTAGAGGATAAAAAAATGGTGATGAACGAGTTTTTCCTCTTGCCCATTTGTAATGACCCACCATTCGTCTCCACAGAATGACGCATCATTAATAAGAAAGAAAGGGATAGAAAAGAGAAATGAAAGAAGAGAAAGAAGAAACAACACAGAATCTTAACAGTGGAATGAATAAATTATATTAATAACATAAATATTACATAGTTTACAACCACTATCAGAGTTACAAAGATAATACAACACATATTAGACAGTTATAAACACCTGTCTAGTTATACAACTCAATACAATACAAGAAACTACTCAGAGAAATCTACACAGCGGAATACTATATATCTACACGCAGAAGTCTCCTGCTTCATTGCTCCTCCACAATTCGTCAAAGCCAACCTGAATCCCTTGGCTACTCGTAAAAATTTGAATAGACATGTGATATCCCGGAATTTTTGAAAATATCAATTTAATAATCTTTATATAAAATTAAATTGATATTGAAAATATTGATTAATAGAATATTTTTTGGTTTAAATCAGAATAAATAAAAATTTAATTTTTGATTTTATCTTTTAAAAGCTAAATAAATGTTTTAAATTATAATGTATATATATATTTGTGTATATATATATATATATATTAGATAATCTTTGTTTTGGAATTTAATAAACAAATGAATTTTTGTTTTTAAATTCTAATAATATATTGAGTAATTGGCAAATTATGTTTAAATTTTATTTTAAGTTTTCCAATGTAATTTAAATTAATAATTTTATGGTTTGAAAATATTTAAAGTTATATCTTAGCTTAATTTTTATTTAAATAAAAAGTTTATTTCTTTTTAAATATTTTTGATAAATATGATTTAGAAATATTTTATATAAGTTTAAAATACAAATAGCATATGGTTTAAATTTATTTATTAATAAAAGTGATTTATAATTCTTTTTATAAACCATGTAGAATTTGTTAAATTGTTATTTTCAAGCCATGTTAATAAATGTATCATTTTTCCATAAATATAAAAAGAATTAAAATAAGGAAATAGAATCTTCATTTTTAATTTTAATAAATTGATTTTAATTTTGATTTCAAAGGATTATTTTGAATTTTGAATTTTATTTTGAAATTCAAATTAATTGATTCTTTAAAGTATTTGTATAAGTTTTACTTTATAATTTGTTATATTTACATTTTTCTTTAAATAAGTAATTCACATATATATTTACGTAAATGTAAATAAATTAAGTTTGAAGTTTTATCTAACATTTAAATAAAAAGAAAAAATAACCAAATTTAATTTAAAGACAAATGTTAACAATTTAACAATCTAAGCTACAAGTGTTCAGTTGTAAAACAAACAAAATGACAAGTGTCATTTAATTTTAATTTTTTCTTTATTTTAATTAAATTTTATTTCAGTTCTTTTAAAACATTTCTCTTTTTTCACTTCATTCTCTTCATAAAATTAAAAGCTAGTTGAAAATAAAGAAGAAAACATTGCATTTAAAAATCTGAATTCCTCAAAGAAGATCAACCTGAAAATAAATTTTTGCAACAATTAAGTCTTCAGTTTTCAAAAGAAAAATTAAGAAATCATGGATCTACATGCAACTGCATTTCATCTCTGGAAGATCATCAGCTTGGAAAATTAAAAATGACCTGCATGCATCTAATTTTGGTTGGAGTTTCAAATGCAAGCATTCTTCAGTCTGGAATCATAAAAGAAAACCTGTATTTCTTAAAGCCTGAAGCATGTAAAGCATTTTCATCTCTGTTTTCATGTATCATGCTTCAGCGACTCAATTCTATTTTCAAAGAAATTTCAAACCAAAATCCTATCATCATCAAATCAGTAGTTTGAAGCATTTTCTTTTCAACCTGGGTTCAAAGCTTTTCAAGATCTATAAACTGCTCTGTTCTTCAGATTTAATGTGAGTAACCCTTTATTTAAATATAATTAAGTAAATTATAGGTTGTCTGATTTTCTTTGTAAAATATTGCTTGTGAATAACATCAACATCTTCCTAATATCAAATATAGATGCATTATAATATTGAAGCTATTTGTTGTATGTATATGAGTTTTGGAAATTACTTTTTACTTAAATAAGTGTGTATACTCTGTTAGTATCAGTAAATTGTTGTGTTCTTGATTTAAGCTTTTAAATTCAAATTTTTAGGTAGTCTCATGACTTAACCCTTATTTTGAAAATAAGTTACAATAAATTTGTTTGTTAAACATAAATCTGAAGTACTAAAATTCAAATGAAGTAAATTAAATTCAAAATCTTTTCTGGAAACCAAAATGTTCAGTAAACATGAAATTGTTTAAAACATAAATTCCTTAATTTATTGAATTATGATTGTGATCTGAAACCATTCTAGAAAACATGATTTTTAAGTCTGAAAACACAATTTAAAGTTTAAGATTATAGGGGCAGTTCACTTCCATCTGGAAAATGTAAATTTGAAGAATCCTGTTGATTTGAAACATTTGGGAGTTTGAAGTTTCTTGTGAATGAAGATGAGTGATTAGGAACATCATTAAGATTATCAACCCGATGAATTAATCTTTGGATTAGCAGTGATGAGGGTTTTTGTTTTGTAACCCTAAGTTTTTAACAAGTAAGAAATTCGATCATCATCGCCACTAGGATTGTTTGAGTGTGAAGCTGTTTTGGGGAAGTGTAGCTGGGACTATGACAAGGTTGTGGCCGAAGTTTCGACTCAAACGATGGTCGGAGGAAGGTGAATTCGTCGTTGACGGGGTTGTGGGGTTCTGGGTGTACTGTGTTTCCAGGTTTAAGAAGTAAAGTTGTTTTCTGATTTTTGGGTGAATGGGGATGTTTGAGGATCGTGATGATTGCAAGGGGGTGTTTTCTAGTGTGTTGACGTTGTCGGGGTTGGCTGGAGGAGATCAGAGCCACAGCGCAGTTGCACGGTGCTTATAGTTTTGATGATCAGAAAATGTTGTGTGTTGTTTAGTTTGGGTAGTGCAGATTTTACTCGAGTAGGAACTCGTGTCATATGGGGATTTACTCGAAGTCAAGTAAGAGTAGACTCGAAGTAAATCAGTTATGGCTCAGGTAGTTTATTTTTAGTTTTCCGGTTTGTTCCTGAAACCTGAACTGTTTTAGGGTTTTAAAATTTTAAAACTTAATTTAAAAAGAAGCAAAGAAAGCTTAAATCTAAACTTGAAGCAAGTTTAATTTATGAATTCAAATGAATTTGAACTCCAGATTTTAAATAAACAAATTTGCAGAAATAAAATATTTAAAACTGAAACCTGCACAGTTTTTATATAAAGTGATTAATAAATTTGAAAATAAGATTTTAAAGCAAGATTTAAATTTTAAGTAAAAATCTGAATTTGAAATCCTGAATTCAAATTAGAATTTGAATCTGGAAGTTTTAAAAGGGAAATAAGTTAAATTCAAATGTTAAAATCATGTTGAATATTTTAGTATTTTATAACATATGTTTTATAAATCTGAAATGAAATTTAAAACAGGATTTTAAATTTAAATTTTTGAATCTGAAAACTGAAACACAATTTAAATTATAGTTATAATATAGACAAGATTTTGAATTTAAATGTTTCAAAATCACTTGAATATTTAAAGTATAATATAAATTTATTTAAATGGATTTTGGGTTAAACCATGTTTAAATTTTACCTTAGGTAATTCTTTAAACTGAAATTTAAAAGCAAATTGTTTTTAAATTACTTTGATAATGACAATTTAATCATTTATGAGATTAATGATTTTCATAAAAATTGTTTTGAAATTAATAATCTATTATTCGATCAAGGTAATTAAGTTTATAATTAATTAATTTAATTAATTGATAATAAGGTTAATTAATTAAATAATTATGGGTTTTATTTAATTAATTAAAATATTTAAGTAAGTTAATTAGACTTGATTAAAGTGTGATTTAGAAATCAATTAATTGAATAAGATTTGATTAAATTAATTAATGAACTGAATTTATTAATCTAGTAATTAATAATTTATTAAGTTTTTAATTATCACTTGATTAATTAAATAATTAGAAATAAATTAATGAGTATTATAAATAAATTAAGAATTGATATTGATTAGTTCAGTTAATTACTTTGGAAAAAGTAAATAAAGATTTGTTATTGGTTAATGAAGGTCATTAACATAGTATTATTTAATAATTAATTAATGTAATTAATTTTAATGATTAATTGGATTAATTAATTTAAGATAATCATTTGAATTGTTTAAGTGAATTACTTAATGAAGTAATTAAGGAAATTAATTACTAATTGTAATTTATTTATTTATTTTGATTAATTAAGTAAATTAATTAAGTTTAATTAATTTAAGTTAATCACTAGTTGATTTGAGAAGTAATTACAAATGTAAATTAAAATGGATAATTACTTAGTGAAGTAATTAAGAAAATAAATTACTTGGTGTAATTTAATTGAAGGATACTTGGATAATGAAGGAGTCTTGGAAAATTAATTACTTTATGTAATTAATATGTAATATGTAATATGTATGTTGAATAATTACTTAAAGTGAGTAATTAATAATTAACTACTTAGTGTAATTAATTTTGGGTTTTGATAATTAAGTTATTTAAAGATAATTAAAGAAGAAATTGATTAAGTTAATTACTTAATGTGATTAATCAAGAGTGATTAATCAATATGGATAATTGATAATTAATTTAAATAGGATAATTATAAATAAATAATTTATGATCATTAATTTATATAATTAACGATATAATTAAGGACTGATTAATAAGAACAATTAATCAATGAAGGAATTAATTAATGTAATTAATTATAATTAATTAATGAAGTAATTACAGTTAATTACTGAATTTGTTTTGGAATAATTAATTTATGAAATTAATTAAAGGATCATTACTTGAATGTAATTAAAGTATAATTAAGCAAGATGATTAATTAGGATAATTTATTTGAGGGTGATTAATTGATTTATTTATAATTAATTAATTGATGTGTATGCAAGATTTATATGGATGAATAATTAATTTAATTTATTTTAAATTAATTAAGGAAGAAGTAATTAATTTAATTCATTTTAAATTAATTATAGAATGATGGATTATAAGTCATTGCTTGTGAATATTGTTTGATACTAATTACCCTAAATGGTTGAGATCTCCGTTATGAGATAAACGATGTTGTGTGATTTGAATGCTACGGTTGCATTGGAATTGATGATATGAATTATCTGTTTGGAATGATAATACGGATTAACTGTTGTGATGATAATATTGATTATCTATTATGATGTTGTGAATTATCTATCTACGTGTATATAGATAATATTGAATTGAATTGTTTTAAAACTTTAAAACAACTTGGACCTAAAAGATATGCTTTGGATTTCGATGAGACCGAGATCGGGTTTCCATATTTGGATATCCGAAAGCCACATCGATCCAAATTAACATTAGGTCGTGAATCTCAAGTGAAGATATAGATTCAGAGTGCAAGGGTTATTGTCGTTAACTCTGAGGGTGATTCCAAAATGAGTGTAACGAGATAATGCCTTCGGTTTCGTTCGAACCCGGAACGAACTTGTACAGATTGAATGCATTCAGAACATCGTCAGGTGGACGATGAGCATTCTAAGAGATGTGTTCTCTAAAGGTAATCGTAGCCTCAAGCCTCATCATCCGGGAATGGCTAAAACAGGGGAGGTGCAGCAAGGCTTCGTGGGTAGCTCCCACTGGAGAGCGAGATTTACCCCTGTCTAGAGGTCCCTTTATATTCGGCTGTGTGGGCAGTTGGTTGCAAACAACTGCGGGGTTGTCTTGTTCGGAACTGTTCAGTAAGGAATGGTTCCGGCCTTATGTTGCAGGGGAGCGGGCATACTCCTCAATACGGTAATCTAGGCCACGTACTGTGACGGGCGGTACCCCAGTAGCCTTGCCATTGTATGGAATCCAAAATCCAATAAGTGCCGACGGTTTTGATTGTATTACCCACTTTTGTGGCTAATAGCTGGAATTTAATAAATGTAACAATTACGGCTATTTCTTATTTACTTGAAAACTCTAGACTATTATTATCACTGGATTTCCTATCAAATGTTTTGGTTAGCGTAAGGTAAAAACTTTTCCATGTTTATGTGTGGGAAGTCTTACGTGATACCTTTTCTTTTAAAAAAAGGATTTTCAAAGTTAAGCAACCTTAACCTGTTACTCATACCAGACCCATGTCTGACCCGGAGTTTATCTTTGTTTTCTTAAACTCTTGGGTACTCAAATTTTTACGAGTAGCCAAGGGATTCAGGTTGGCTTTGACGAATATTGGAGGAGCAATGGTGCATGAGGCTTCTGCGTTGTAAATATTTAGTTTCCACTGTGTTTTCTCTGTGTTGTGTTGTATTGAGTTGTAAATACTAGACAGGTGTTTATAATTGTCTAGTATATGTGATCTGTATATGGTGTATCTCTGATTGGTATTATATATTATGTAAATACTTATGTTATTAATGTAATTTATTCGTTCCGCTATTGAGATTCTAGTGTTGTTTCTTCTTTCTCTTCTTTCTTTTCTTCTCTATCCCTTTCTTTCTTAATAGATGATGCGATTTTCTAGGAGTAGAAAGTCGGGTCGTCTCAGTTGGTATCAGAGCATTAGGTTGAGTGAATACCTAGGCTCTGTAGTGGTGTCTATCTTGAGAAAGCGTATTTGTAATTTTTATTATATATTACTATATATATTTCATTTCTACCTATCTGTTGGGTCACCCGTTCAGGTTTTCCAATATAAGTTATAAAGGTAGATAAGGTAGTGGTGTGTGTAACACGATTACTACCGGTTGGTTGGAGTTTGTATGTTTGAGGTTGGAAGTGTATTTGTCGAGACAGTAGACCTAATACCGTCTCGAGTAAGCTTTGTAGTGTTGTAGAACTACATTGATCTTTGAAGGTAACCTGTGGTTCGGAGTTCATCTTTGAAGTTGGATGAGTAGAGTTTGGATCTGTTGGCCGAGCAGAAGCGAGTGATGGTATCTTGATACCTCAGGGAATAGTAGCTGCGTGATGAGATGCAGTGACTATGGATGTTTCCGAAGATAATTTCTTTGGAACAAGTTAAGGAAGTAGGTTTGCTTTGGTGTTGTGGTTGAGTTCAGCAGGGTGTTTCTGTGTGGTTTGAAATCCGAGTTTCTTGAAGAGCTTTGAATTGAGAATTCTTTGGCATTGGTGTCAGCAGTGCAGCTTGGAGTGTTTAGTGTGTCGGCTGAGTTTTCTGGCTTAGCAGTTTTCTGGAGATGGAGTTCAGAAGCAGCTGAGTGAATCCACTTCTTAGATGGATTGGCAAGACCAGTATAAGCTGTTCTGATTGGTAAAGAGAGAACAGTTTTCTTTGGAATTAGATTGAGTTGATCGCAAAAGTGACTTGCGATGATTGAGTATTCTCTTGGATTGTTGGAGATTTTCTGGATGTCTTCAGGGAAGTCAGGAGTTGTCCACATATAGAGATCCAGTTTTCTTATCGACCAGGATTCCATGTGTGGTATGGGTGGTTCAACTAGATGAAGGTTGGTTCCTTGAGATGGAGTTTATTGAAGCAGCTCAGGATTTGAGGAACTTCTGAATTTTCTCTGGGTTATCAGAGATCTTCTTGGTTGTGTTATACAACTGTGCTTGTGTTCTTCATCGGCATTCTTTTCTACTCCAGATCAGAGTTGTGCAGCGGAAGCAGTTTGGGAGTGCATCTGCTTTTCTCTTCCGGACAGGAGAAGTTTGTTTTCTTCTGATGGTTGTGAGTGGAGTTGTTCTTGATCTTGATTGATCGTGGAGGATCATTCTGGTGGATTGGGTTGGTCCAGTTTATTTCTTAAGACATCAGCAAGGATGAAGCTGATCAGGTAGGAAGTTGGCAGCCCGAGATCGTCTGAAGAGTTTTGTGAATCTGAAGTCGGGGATCTGATTTTGGATAAGTTTCTCAGTTCTTAGGAGCTATAAATTTTGGTAAGGTTGGGTAAGCTAGCTCCAAGATGTTTTGGATTTCTTCTGTGTTCTGTTTTGGATAAGTGTTTGATTTTCTAGATTGAATTGCCAAGTTTGGACAACTGAAATTCGATGTGTTTCACGTATCTCTAAGGGAGTAGGTGTATGATCTATCTCTGGTTTTGGAATCAGCTGTTTTAGGAGATTTGGTGGTTGAGTCAGACTTGTCTGCAGTCTGATATCTTGTTCAGTTGTAGATCTAGATGAATAGGATTTCTGTAGCTTAGTAGTGTTGATTGTTTGGGTTTTATAGAGCGAGTATCCCGGTGTTTACTTGGGAAACTCAAGGAAACTCTATCCAGAATTTTGTCTGGATAGTTAATTTTTTTCGATTGGATGAATTGATTGCTAGGGTTGTTAGCATATGTTTAATATATGTTTGTGCTTTAAAATTAAAAATCTTGAAATAGGTTATTAAATTACCTTTGTTTTAAATTTCGGGGACGAAATTCTTTTAAGGGGGAAGGAATGTGATATCTCGGAATTTTTGACAATATCAATTTAATAATCTTTATATAAAATTAAATTGATATTGAAAATATTGACTAATAGAATATGTTTTGGTTTAATAATCAGAATAAATAAAAATTTAATTTGTGATTTTATCTTTAAAAAGATAAATTAATGTTTTAAATTATATTGTATATATTTATTTGTATATATATTAGATAATCTTTATTTTGGAATCTAATAAATAAATGAAGTTTTGTTTTTAAATTCTAATAATATATTGAGTAATTGGGAAATTATGTTTAAATTTTATTTTAAGTTTTCCAATGTAATTTAAATTAATAATTGTTTGGTTTGAAAATATTTAAAGTTATATCTTAGCTTAATTTTTGTTTAAATAAAAAGTTTTTTTCTTTTTAAATATTTTTGATAAATATGATTTAGAAATATTTCATATAAGTTTGAAATATAAATAGCATATGGTTTAAATTTATTTATTAATAAAAGTGATTTATAATTCTTTTTATAAATCATATAGAATTTATTAAATTGTTATTTTCAAGCCATATTAATAAATGTATCATTTTTCCATAAATATTAAAAGAATTAAAATAAGGAAATAGAATCTTCATTTTTAATTTGAATAAATTAATTTTGATTTTGATTTCAAACGATTAATTTGAATTTGGAATTTTATTTTGAAATTCAAATTAATTGATTCTTTAAAGTATTTGTATATGTTTTACTTTATAATTTGTTATATTTACATTTTTCTTTAAATAAGTAATTCACATATATATTTACATAAATGTAAATAAATTAAGTTTGAAGTTTTATCTAACATTCAAAAAAAAAAGAAAATATAACCAAATTTAATTTAAAGACAAATGTTAACAATTTAACAATCTAAGCTACAAGTGTTAAGTTGTAAAACAAACAAAATGACAAGTGTCATTTGATTTTAATTTTTTCTTTATTTTCATTAAATTTTATTTCAGTTCTTTTAAAACATTTCTCATTTTTCACTTCATTCTCTTCTTAAAATTAAAAGCTAGTTGAAAATAAAGAAGAAAACATTGCATTTAAAAATCTGAATTCCTCAAAGAAGATCAACCTGCAAAATAAATTTCTGCAACAATCAAGTCTTCAGTTTTCAAAATTTTTTTTTAAGAAATCATGGATCTGCATGCAACTGCATTTTATCTTTGGAAGATCATCAGCTTGGCAAATTAAAAATGACCTGCATGCATCTAATTTTGATTGAGTTTCAAATGCGAGCATTCTTCAGTCTGGAATCATAAAAGAAAACCTGTATTTCTTAAAGCATGAAGCATATAAAGCATTTTCATCTCTGTTTTCAAGTATCATGCTTTAGCGACTCAATTCTATTTTCATAGAAAGTTCAAACCAAAATCCTATCATCATCAAATCAGTAGTTTGAAGCATTTTCTTTTCAACCTGGGTTCAAAGCTTTTCAAGATCTATAAACTGCTCTGTTCTTCAGATTTAATGTGAGTAACCTTTTATTTAAATATAATTAAGTAAATTATAGGTTGTCTGATTTTCCCTGAAAATATTGCTTGTGAATAACATCAACATCTTCCTAATCTCAAATATTGATGCATGATAATATTGAAGCTATTTGTTGTATGTATATGAGTTCTGGAAATTACTTTGTACTTAAATAAGTGTGTATACTCTGTTAGTATCAGCAAATTGCTGTGTTCCTGATTTAAGCTTTTAAATTCAAATTTTTAGGTAGTCTCATGACTTAACCCTTATTGTGAAAATAAGTTACAACAAATTTGTTTGTTAAACATAAATCCGAAGTATTAAAATTTAAATGAGGTAAATTAAATTCAAAATATTTTCTGGAAACCAAAATGTTCGGTAAACATGAAATTATTTAAAACATAAATTCCTTAATTTATTGAATTAAGAGTATGATCTGAAACAATTCTAGAAAACATGATTTTTAAGTCTGAAAACACAATTTGAAGTTTAAGATTATAGGGGCAGTTCACTTCCATCTGGAAAATCTGAATTTGAAGAATTCTGTTGATTTGAAACATTTGGGAGTTTGAAGTTTCTTGTGAATGAAGATGAGTGACCAGGAACATCATTAAAATTATCAACCCGATGAATTAATCTTTGGATTAGTAGTGATGAGGGTTTTTGTTCTGTAACCCTAAGTTTTTAACAAGTAAGAATTCGATCTTCATCGCCACTAGGATTGTTCGAGTGTGAAGCAGTTTTGGGGAAGTGTAGCTGGGACTATGATAAGGTTGTGGCTGAAGTTTTGACTCAAATGATGGTTGGAGGAAGGTGAATTCGTCGTTGACAGAGTTGTGGGGTTTTGGGTGTACTGTGTTTCCAGGTTTAAGAAGTAAAGTTGTTTTCTGATTTTTTGGTGAATGGGGATGTTTGAGGATCGTGATGATTGCAAGGGGTGTTTTCTGGTGTGTTGACGTTGTCGGGGTTGGCTGGAGGAGATCAACGCCACCGTGCAGGTGCACGGTGCTCATAGTTCTGATGATCAGGAAATGTTGTGTGTTGTTTAGTTTGGGTAGTGCAGATTTTACTCGAGTAGGAACTTGTGTCATATGGGGATTTACTCGAAGTCAAGTAAGGGTAGACTCGAAGTAAATAAGTTATAGCTCGGGTAGTTTATTTTTAGTTTTCAGGTTTGTTCCTGAGACCTGAACTATTTCAGGGTTTTAAAATTTTAAAATTTAATTTAAAAAGAAGCAAAGAAAGTTTAAATCTAAACTTGAAGCAAGTTTAATTTATGAATTCAAATGAATTTGAACTCCAGATTTTAAATAAACAAATTTGCAGAAATAAAATATTTAAAACTGAAACCTGCACAGTTTTTATATAAAGTGATTTATAAATCGAAAAATAAGATTTTCAAGCAAGATTTAAATTTTAAGTTAAAATCTGAATTTGAAATCCTCAATTCAAATTAGAATTTGAATCTAGAAGTTTTAAAAGGGAAATAAGTTAAATTCAAATGTTAAAATCAAGTTGAATATTTTAGTATTTTATAACATATGTTTTATAAATCTGAAATGAAATTTAAAACAGGATTTTCAATATAAATTTTTGAATCTAAAAACTGAAACACAATTTAAATTCTAGTTATAATATAGATAAGATTTTGAATTTAGATGTTTCAAAATCACTTGAATATTTAAAGTATAATATAAATTTATTTAAATGGATTTTGGGTTAAACCATGTTATTTACCTTAGGTAATTCTTTAAACTGAAATTTAAAAGCAAATTGTTTTTAAATTACTTTGATAATATTAATTTAATCATTTATGAGATTAATGATTTTCATAAAAATTGTTTTGAACTTAATAATCTATTATTTGATCAAGGTAATTAAGTTTATAAGTAATTAATTTAATTAATTAATAATAAGTTTAATTAATTAAATAATTAAGGGTTTTATTTAATTAATTAAAAGATTTAAGTAAGTTAATTAAACTTGATTAAAGTGTGATTAAGAAATCAATTAATTGAATAAGGTTTGATTAATTTAATTAACGAATTGAATTTGTTAATCAAGTAATTAATAATTAATTAAGTTTTTAATTATCACTTGATTAATTAAATAATTAGAAATAAATTAATGAGTTTTATAAATAAATTAAGAATTGATATTGATTAGTTCAGTTAATTACTTTGGAAAAAGTAATTAAAGATTTATTATTGGTTAATGAAGGTCATTAACATAGTATTATTTAATAATTATTTAATGTAATTAATTTTAATGATTAATTAGATTAATTAATTTAAGATAATCATTTGAATTGTTTAAGTGAATTACTTGATGAAGTAATTAAGGAAATTAATTACTAATTGTAATTAATTAATTTATTTTGACTAATTAAGTTAATTAATTAAGTTTAATTAATTTAAGCTAATCACTGGTTGATTTGAGAAGTAATTACAAATGTAAATTAAAATGGATAATTACTTAGTGAATTAATTAAGAAAATAATTTACTTGGTGTAATTAATTGAAGGATACTTGGATAATGGAGGGGTCTTGGAAAATTAATTACTTTGTGTAATTAATATGTAATATGTATGTTGAATAATTACTTAAAGTGAGTAATTAATAATTAACTACTTAGTGTAATTAATTTTGGGTTTTGATAATTAAGTTATTTAAAGATAATTAAAGAAGAAATTGATTAAGTTAATTACTTAATGTGATTAATCAAGAGTGATTAATCAATATGGATAATTGATAATTAATTTAAATAGGATAATTATAAATAAATAATTTGTGATCATTAATTTATATAATTAACGATATAATTAAGGACTGATTAATAAGAACAATTAATAAATGAAGGAATTAATTAATGTAATTAATTATAATTAATTAATGAAGTAGTTACAGGTAATTACTGAATTTTTTTTGGAATAATTATTTTATGATATTAATTAAAGTATCATTACTTGAATGTAATTAAAGGATAATTAAGCAAGATGATTAATTAGGATAATTTATTTGTGGGTGATTAATTGATTTATTTATAATTAATTAATTGATGTGTAAGCAAGATTTATATGGATGAATAATTAATTTATTTTATTTTAAATTAATTAAGGAAGAAGTAATTAATTTAATTCATTGTAAATTAATTATAGAATGATGGATTATAAGTCATTGCTTGTGAATATTGTGTGATACTAATTACCCTAAATGGTTGAGATCTCACTTATGAGATAAACGATGTTGTGTGATTTGAATGCTATGGTTGCATTGGAATTGATGATATGAATTATCTGTTTGGAATGATAATACGGATTAACAGCTATGATGATAATATTGAGTATCTATTATGTTATTGTGAATTATTTGTCTGTGTGTATATAGATAATATTGAATTGAATTGTTTTAAAACTTTAAAACAACTTGGACCTAAAAGACACGCTTTGGATTTCGATGAGACCGGGATCGGGTTTCCATATTTGGATATCCGAAAACCACATCGATCCAAATTAATGATAGGTCGTGAATCTCAAGTGAAGATGAAGATTCAGAGTGCAAGGGTTATCGTCGTTAACTCTGAGGGTGATTCCAAAATGAGTGTAACGAGATAATGCCTTCGGTTTCATTCGAACCCGAAACGAACTTGTATGGATTGAATGCTTTCAGAACATCGTCAAGTGGACGATGAGCATTCTAAGAGATGTGTTCTCTAAAGGTAATCGTAGCCTGAAGCCTCATCAACCGGGAATGGCTAAAACAGTGGAGGTGCGGCAAGGCTTCATGGGTAGCTCCTACTGGAGAGCGAGATTTACCCCTGTCTAGAGGTCCCTTTATATTCGGCTGTGTGTGCAGTTGGTTGCAAACAACTGCGGAGTTGTCTTGTTCGGAACTATTCAACAAGGAATGTTCCGGCCTTGTGTTGCAGGGGAGCGGGCATACTCCTTGGTACGGTGATCTAGGCGACGTACTGTGACGGACGGTTCCCCAGTAGCCCTGCCATTGTATGGAATCCAAAATCCAATAAGTGCCAACGGTTTTGATTGTATTACCCACTTTTGTGGCTAGTAGCTAGAATTTAATAAATGAAACAATTTCGGCTATTTCTTATTTACTTGAAAACCCTAGACACTATTATAATATCATTGGATTTCCTATCAAATGTTTTGGTTAGCGTAAGGTAAAAACTTTTCCATGTTTATGTGTGGGAAGTCTTACATGATACCTTTTCTTTTAAAAAATGGATTTTCAAAATTAAGCAACCTTAACCTGTTACTCATACCAGACCCATCTCTGACCCGGAGTTTATCTTTGTTTTCTTAAACTCTTGGGTACTCAAATTTTTACGAGTAGCCAAGGGATTCAGGTTGGCTTTGACGAATATTGGAGGAGCAATGGAGCAAGAGGCTTCTGCGTTGTAAATATTTAGTTTCCGCTGTGTTTTCTCTGTGTTGTGTTGTATTGAGTTGTAAATACTAGACAGCTGTTTATAACTGTCTAGTATATGTGATGTGTATATGGTGTATCTCTGATTGGTATTGTATATTATGTAAATACTTATGTTATTAATATAATTTATTCGTTCCGCTGTTGAGATTCTAGCGTTGTTTCTTCTTTCTCTTCTTTCTTTTCTTCTTCTATCCCTTTCTTTCTTAATAGATGATGCGATTTTCTAGGAGGAGAAAGTCGGGTCGTCACAACCCAAGAGTTTAAGAAAAACAGAATAAACTCCGGGTCAGACATGGGTCTGGTGTGAGTAACAGGTTAAGGTTGCATAATTTTCAAAACCTTTTGAAAAGAAAGGTATCACGTAAGACTTCCCACACATAAACATGGAAAAGTTTTTACCTTACGCTAACCAAAACATTTGATAGGAAATCCGATGATACTATAATAGGTCTAGGGTTTTCAAATAAATATGAATAACCGAAATTTTTACTGTTATCCCATTTTTTGGACAAAGCTGGAATATCAACGTTGAGCGCATCTCCACCACGATCGAGCTAAGAGGAAGCAAGCAAGCGTATATAAGTCTGGGATTTCACTCATGATTCAAGTATAAAAGTCCATTCGGTATCAAAGGTTTGAAGATTCATTCGGTAATATATCACATATCTCATTCGGCAAAGCCTCATTCGGCACTCAGAGCACACAGTTTCATCCGGCGTTCCCAGTACAAGAAGTCATTCGGCATTTAAAGCACAGGCTCATTCGGCATTCGGCATCTCCCTGCCGAACCAAGTACACCCCTTCACTTCCAAACTCCCACCGAACCAGACTTCTTCGCCAATCGCCGAACCATGCTACCACCGAACCAACTCCAACCTCACCATGCTACCACCGAACCAGCCCTTCCACCACTCCTAGCCGAACCGACTCCCAAGCCACAGCCGGACCACCATATGCCGAACCAACATCACTCCCTACTAATACCGGACCACCCCTTCCCACCGGACCGGCCTCTACTACCGAATGGAGCTCCGCCGAACCAGATGACTGCCAGTCCAGATTGCTTCAGCCCGGGCCCACCAGCAGCTATATGCATCCAAGACCCCTGCCCCCTACCTCACTCTATAAATAGAGGGGCAGGGGTACAACAATGGCAGACAAGTTTGAGAGCTCAAACCTGGAAGGAACTTTCAAACAACTTTCATACACTTGTACTACAAGCTTTGTACTTGTAATCGGATTGGAAAAGGAGAATAACATATAAAGTGGACGTAGGCATACTTTGGCCGAACCACTATAAATCTGTGTGTCTTTTACAGTTTAGCCCCTACTTTTTACGTATTTGCATACACCACCTAAATCAATACGAACAACATAAAATCAACTAAATCATACGACTTGGAGTTTTTTGCCCATCTTTTGTGCAAACGTATTTGAGTTATTTGCTGAGATCTGTGATTTGTGTTTGAATATCGCTGACTTATATTCATACACTGGTGCTTTCACGGTATTGGGTGTTTGTGGCCATTTTTCACGCAAACATTTTGGTGCTTTCACTGAGAAGAACCAGCTCCCGCTACATCGGATAGAGGTTTAGATTTGGAAGACAATGACTAGGCAAAACAGTAGAAGGCTAAGGGCTGAGAGAAGCCAACAAGGAGGAAGTCAACAAGCATCCTCCGGAGGTGAGGAAGGACCGGCTTCGATCTACATAACCCGGGATGAAATGGAAGCCATAACAAATTCACTGCAAGAGAGGTTGTTGAAGAGTCAACAGGAGATGATGCAAACTTTCTTGGAGCAAATGAGAGCTGCAGGGATGCAGAACTTAGGAACAGCTACAGCGGCTGTGGATGCAGGACAAGAAGCTAGGGTTGTGGAACCCAATGGAGGTCAGGACACAGAGCCAGAAGGCAATCAACAAGGACTTGGGGGCAGGCCCACAGGATTCAACACAGGAGAACCTTTGGAAGGAGTTCGACAGGCTAGAACCAACGTGGCTGCTAACGAGCCACACGAAGAGTATGTACCGGAGTTCCCTCGGGGGCAACCCCCGACAGACAACGGTGGATTGGTAGATATAATCAGGAAGACTGTGCGAGGTGGTTTGACCAACGGAGACTTGGAAGGAGTAAATAGGAGTCCGTTCACTCGGGAAATAAGGATGGCTCAGAATCCACCTAAGTTCAAGCTACCTAGCGTGGAGGTATACAATGGAAAGGAAGACCCTACGGATCACTTGATGAGATACACTAGACACATGGAGGTGCTGGGGGCATCGGAGGAGGTGATGGCCCGATGCTTCCCTTTGTACTTGACGGACTTAGCTGCGATGTGGTTCAGGCAACTGGAAGAAGGATCTATCAGGACTTGGAGGGAATTGGTGGAAAGGTTTTTGGGACAGTTTCGGGTTCATGTCAAGAGACCGAAGAACGTGATGACATTGACATCGGTAAGGCAAAGGATGGATGAATCGCTTAGAGCTTTTCTAACCCGATTCAGCGCCGCAGTTGCTTCGGTGGATCGGCCCGATCCATCGATGGTTTTAATGGCAGCAGTATCAGGAGTCAGGGAGAACTCGGATTTCAAGGTATCTCTGATACGAGATCCCCCACGGAATCTCGACGAATTCTTTCATGAGGCAGAAAGGTTCCTTCGACAAGAAGATGCGAGTACGGATTTAAAATTGAAAAAGGTTAATGCAGTTGAAGGGGGAGGACCATCCAGCAATGGTTCGGATAAAAACAAAGGAAAAAGGAAGTTGGACGATGATTCTGGAAATGCTAGGAAGCAATGGAAGGATCCAAAGTTTTCCACATACACAGGATTGAACGAAACACTGGAACGGATATACCTGGATACTCGAAATCGCCTTCACTACCGGAGGCCGGCTAGGAGAGAACCAACAGAACGGGAAAGGACATCAGGAAGGCACTGCCTCTTCCATGATTTGGATGGACACGACACCAACAGCTGCAGGCACTTAAAGGACATAATTGAGGAACATGTAAGGAATGGACAACTGCCACAATATGTTGGACCTCGGGATGCAACGGCGAGGCAGGAGCAACTGCCGCCTACCTCAAGCTACGATGGTGGGAGGCCCAGGAATGATGGTCGGTTGATCATCCCTTGACCAGGTTAATATGAAATAAGTAGCAAACTATTGGCAAGCAACCAAGTCATTTACACATGTACGGGGACGGAGATAGCCCCTAGGCATGCTCTGAATGATAATAAATTGCGATGCTGTGGTTTGTGAAATTTATCTTTTGCTTTTGGATTGGACACTGCTTTTCTTTTTGGTTTTCGATTTTGGAGCTTCGATTGAGCTCCTGGTTTTTCTTGCTTTTTGATTTGGATTTTCCTTTGGACAATCGTTTTCGGTTTTGGATGTTAGTTTGGATTTCTGTTTTTATGGTTTTGGATTTGGATTTTGGATTTGGATTCTGGATTTGGATTTTGGATTTGGATTCTGGATTTGGATTTTGGATTTGGATTCTCGATTTGGATTTTGGACTTGGATTTTGAGTTGGATTTTAATTGGATTTTTATCTGACTTTTGATAAACGGTCGTCGGGTATGGATTATGCCTGGCAAGGGGTGAGTCGCTTTGCCCGAACGTGGTAAATTGACTCATTCAGGTCGTCGAGTATGGACTATGCTCGGCAAGGGTCCGGAGTGACCAGGATTCGGCCTAGGACTTAGGCCCTATATTATCAATCGTTATTTTCAGGTCGTCGAGTATGGACTATGCTCGGCAAGGGTCCGGAGAGACCAGGATTCGGCTTAGGACTTAAGCCATGGCATTGTACAACATCCAGGGACACTGGACCAAGGTCGTCATGTGTGGATTAGGCATGGCAAGAACCCGGAGAGGTTAGCTCAAAGTCCAGGGACACTGGATCAAAATCGTCAAGTGTGGATTACGCATGGCAAGAACCCGGAGAGGTTAGCTCAACATCCAGGGACACTGGATCATGGCCGTCAGGTGTGGATTGCGCTTGGCAAGAGCCCGGAGAGGTTATAAATTTGGACATCGACCCAAAGAGGTCCTGGATTCGGTTGTTGGCTATTGGATAAGGATGGTTTGGGACTCGGTTGTCGAGTTCGGACGGACATGGAATTGGCCCAAGCTTTGGTTATTGGATTTGGAACTGGATGTCGACCCGGAGCAGTCAAGGATGATCTACTCTGGCAATATGGCTATGAATTTTGGATATTGGATTCGGGACTATACAAAACACGCCTTCCTACCGCAAGGCATATTTTGGGGGGCAAAGTGTTATCCCATTTTTTGGACAAAGCTGGAATATCAACGTTGAGCGCATCTCCACCACGATCGAGCTAAGAGGAAGCAAGCAAGCGTATATAAGTCTGGGATTTCACTCATGATTCAAGTATAAAAGTCCATTCGGTATCAAAGGTTTGAAGATTCATTCGGTAATATATCACATATCTCATTCGGCAAAGCCTCATTCGGCACTCAGAGCACACAGTTTCATCCGGCGTTCCCAGTACAAGAAGTCATTCGGCATTTAAAGCACAGGCTCATTCGGCATTCGGCATCTCCCTGCCGAACCAAGTACACCCCTTCACTTCCAAACTCCCACCGAACCAGACTTCTTCGCCAATCGCCGAACCATGCTACCACCGAACCAACTCCAACCTCACCATGCTACCACCGAACCAGCCCTTCCACCACTCCTAGCCGAACCGACTCCCAAGCCACAGCCGGACCACCATATGCCGAACCAACATCACTCCCTACTAATACCGGACCACCCCTTCCCACCGGACCGGCCTCTACTACCGAATGGAGCTCCGCCGAACCAGATGACTGCCAGTCCAGATTGCTTCAGCCCGGGCCCACCAGCAGCTATATGCATCCAAGACCCCTGCCCCCTACCTCACTCTATAAATAGAGGGGCAGGGGTACAACAATGGCAGACAAGTTTGAGAGCTCAAACCTGGAAGGAACTTTCAAACAACTTTCATACACTTGTACTACAAGCTTTGTACTTGTAATCGGATTGGAAAAGGAGAATAACATATAAAGTGGACGTAGGCATACTTTGGCCGAACCACTATAAATCTGTGTGTCTTTTACAGTTTAGCCCCTACTTTTTACGTATTTGCATACACCACCTAAATCAATACGAACAACATAAAATCAACTAAATCATACGACTTGGAGTTTTTTGCCCATCTTTTGTGCAAACGTATTTGAGTTATTTGCTGAGATCTGTGATTTGTGTTTGAATATCGCTGACTTATATTCATACACTGGTGCTTTCACGGTATTGGGTGTTTGTGGCCATTTTTCACGCAAACATTTACATTTATTAAATTCCAGCTACTAGCCACAAAAGTGGGTAATACATTCAAAACCATTGGCACTTACTGGATTTTGGATTCCATACAATGGCAGGGCTACTGGGGTACCGTCCGTCACAGTACGTGGCCTAGATCAACGTACCGAGGGGTACGCCTGCTCCCCTGCAACACAAGGCTGGAACCATCCCTTACTGGACAGTCCCGAACAAGACAACCCCGACAGTTGGAGCTCAACAACCGTCCACACAGCCGAAATAAAAGGGACCTCTAGGCAGGGAAAATCTCGTCCTACTTGGGCATGACCCACTTAGCCTTGCTGCACCTCCCATGTTTTAGCCATTCCCGGTTGATGAGGCTTGAGGCTACGATTACCTTTAGTGAACACATCACTTAGAATGCTCATCTTCCACTTGACGATGTTCTGAAAGTATTCAATCCATACAAGTTCATTCAGGGTTTGAACGAAACCGAAGGCATTATCTCGTTACACACATTTTGATATCACCCTCAGAGTTAACGACGATAACCCTTGCACTCTGAATCTTCATCTTCACTGGAGATTCACGACCTACCGTTACTTTTGGTCGATGTGGTTTTCGGATATCCAAATATGGAAACCCGATCCCAGTCTCATCGAAATCCAAAACGTATCTTTT
Source organism: Allium cepa (assembly GCA_030765085.1). Lineage (NCBI taxonomy): Eukaryota > Viridiplantae > Streptophyta > Magnoliopsida > Asparagales > Amaryllidaceae > Allium > Allium cepa. Next base: position 462,142,676 of record CM060931.1, on the reverse strand, counting down.
AGGTCCAAGTTGTTTTAGAGTTTAACACAATTCAATTATCTATATACACAAAGATAGATAACTCACAAATCACAATTGATAATCAACATTATCAAATAAACAAGTAATCCACAATATCATCAAAATAGGTAATCTGTATCACCATCACAATAGATAATCTATAAGACAAAGCAACCATAGCAATCATATCACACAACTTTACTTATCTCATTCCTGAGATCACAACTATTCAAGGCAAATCAATATCACCTATTCATATATAAGCAATTACTTACTCATCATAGTATAATTAATTTAAAATGAATTAAATTAATTACCTCCATCTCTAATTAATTTGAAGTGAATTAAATTAATTACTTCATTTTTAATTAATTTAAAATAAAATAAATTAATTATTTCACTAATATAAATCTTGCTTACTTAACCATTTAATTGATTTACAATCAATTTATTATATATTCAAATTAATCACCTTAATTAATCACCCTTGATTAATTATCCTTTAATTACATTCAAGTAATTATTCTTAATTAATTTCATAAATTAACTATTCTCAAACACAAATGGTAATTAATCTTTAATTACTTCAATTAATTAATTAATTATAATTAATAACATTAACCCTTAATTAATTACATTAATTTACCCTTAATTATTTATCATTGATAAATTAATCATAATTAATCAACTTTAATTACATCATTAATTGTAATAATTAATTATCCTTAATTTTATTTAATTAATTACTTTATTAAAATTAATTACCTTAAGTAATTAACCTATAATTATTGATCATTCCTTTTGATTAACCATAAACAGTAATTAACTCACTTAACTACTTCATTAAAACAAATTAATCATTCCTTAATTAATTTCTTAATTAATCTCTTGATTAATTTCTAAGTAATTATACTCCAAATTACTTCATTCTTAAACATCTTCAATTAATTACAATCTGTAATTATCAATCAATTACTTCACCAAGTAATTTCCCAATCCATTTATTACATAAAATAATTATCTTTAAGGGGTTTTTAGGCTCAAGGAAAAACTTAGAGAAAAATTTAGTTTCAGGGACAAGAAGTTTGTTTTTTAGCCTGAAGGACACTTTTTAGTGTAATTCACAGAATGATAGTTGTAACTATCATTTTTAGTTTACACTAAAAAGTGTCCTTCAAACTAAAAAGCAAACTTGTTGTCCCCAAGACTAAATTTTTTTGCAACTTCTTCCTTGTGCCTATTTACCTGTATCTTTAAACCCCAAGTGTTTAAAATTATTTAAACTTAATTAATTAAAATAAACAATCACATTTAACACAATTAATTACCTTAAGTAATTAATTTCTTAATTACTTCACTAAGTAATTATACTCAATAATTCACAAATGATTATTATTAAATTAATTAATCTAATTAATTGTAACAAATTAATCACATTAATTAATTATTAAATAATCCTGGTTAATGACCTTCATTAACCATTCTTCAATTATTTTCATTAATTAATTAACTTAGATTAATCAACAATTAAATTATCTATAATTATCCATTAATTAAACTCTAATTATTTAATTAATTAACCTTGATTAAAACTTAATTACTTAATTAATAATTCATTAATCATTAATTTAAAAATCTAATTAATGATCTTAACTACAAATTGATTAACTCTTAATCAATATTTAATAATTCCAAATCATTAATTGATTAAATTAATTAACCATTCCTAAATTACTCCATTAATTAAATTAATTTCAAAACATAAATCTTAATTAATTTTAAGATAAAACATCTCTAAATTATGTTTAAAAACAAATTTATTTGGAAACAAATTACTTTTGAAATTACCTTTAAATTTCATTTTAAATACAAGATTTAAAATGAATATAATTTAAACTTAATCAAAGTTTAAACAATTTAAACTTTTTTTTAGAATTACAAGACAACAAGTGCTTGTCTTTGAAATGAGATCCATAAGAATTTTAAAACAAATTTCATTTAAAAATTTCAATAACTTCAATTTACGTTTAGTTTAAATCTTTCAAATTTAAACCTTCTTTTAATTTCAAAAACTGAGGTTCATATTTAACTTTTTATTTCCAGATTTAAATTTAATTTTCAAATCTTGCTTATATTTTAAAAACTTCAAATTTAAAAAATTTAACTTCTTTCCATAATAAAGTAGTTAAACAAGTTTAAAGTTTAAAACTTTATTATTTTTTTAAATCTGAATTTTAAATTCAAACCTGAATTTCAAAAATTCAAACCTGAATTTAAACTAGGTTTAAAACCATTTTTTTACATTTAAAAACTTCTGGTTCTAAAAATTTATACAAACTGGGTACAGGTTTGTCAAAACCTGCAATATCACCTGAAACCCGAGACACCCCAATATCTCTTCGAGTAATTCCCTCATTTGCTTCGAGTTAAAACTCGAATAACTCGAATCATTTCCGGGTTCAAAATCTACATAACACTAAAAAGTTCACTTGAACTTCAACTGCACGGTGCACGTGCACCGTGGCTCTGGCCATCACCGGCCATCCATCAACACTTCATCTCATCAGTGATCATCCCCTGACGACACCACGACTCTCCAAAGCCACCTCGCTTGCTTGAATTAAAACCGAGCATCAATTCTAAAACCTGGAACCATCAGAGCCCTCTACAAGCCAAACCTATCAATGCTTCTTGCTCGCCACTCCGACCATCAGAAGGTCAACCTCTCCGGCCTCAACTTCAACCACAACCAATCTATCGATTCCCAAAATATCCAATCACTCGATCAACTACACTAGCTGTAGTGATCAAATTCTTAACTCACAGTAAAACTTGGGTTTTAAAAAGAAATTCAATACCGCAACTTCCTCACTGAATTTCAACATCATGCTATATTTTTCCAAGCATCCCTGATCACCCATCCTTCAACATGCAGAACCCCACTCCCTCCAGATGCATGAATCACCAGAGCAACCCCAAAGTTCATATGCAGTTCATCCCCTAACTGCTCCTTAACCCTTCTACTAAAAATTATAGTTTTTGTTTTAAAAATCACATTATGATTTTAGTATGCAATCTATATTCAAGAATCCAGAAAACATGATAATTAAATTTCCAGTTATCTTTGAATTTGCTCAATTGTCTGGTTTTCTAGAGCCAATCCCAGTTTATTATTAGCTTAATTCAATTTTAAACCTACTTAATAACTTAAACAAACAATTATTGTCTGTAATCTAAATCCTATCAGAGATTGGATCAAAGAGAATATGTATTTAAGACAAACAGGGTTGCTAGAAAAAACATAACAGAGGACATTTAAATATCATGCATACAAATACAACTTCACATCAACAATCACACATGCAAAACTTATTTATTTCAGTACCAAGAATGCAACCATTTTTTTTCTTTGTTTATATTTAAAATTTAAAGAACTCACAAATTCTTTTAGAGATGCAAAACAGAGCTTCAAATTTTTAAAAGCCTTTGAAATTCAGTTGCAGAAGACATTTGCATGTAGACTTGATTAAAACTGCAATTCCTTTGGTTTGAAGATGTGCAAATGCTTTTTGAAACCCTTAAAACTACAGTTGCTCCTTTTTGATACTTTGAATTCCTTAAAACTTGCACTTGAAAATAAAGTTTACTTGAAATTGCAGGAAAATGATGCAGGTTACAGATTTTCAAATTTTGCTTTTGTTTTGGAATGGAAGGCTACTGATATGATATTGCATGGATTTGAACTACTTTGATTTTGAGGAGTTTACTGATTTTTAACATATCTTTGAATTTGGTTTTGAAGGTGCATGTAATTGCATATTTGCAAATCTGCCTTTTATCATGAACTTATAGATTTTTGAAAAAACTTGAATTTGGATTTCATGTTTTCAGATCTGCATGAGATAGGTTTAAGTTTCTTTGTCTTTTGAATTGAGATGAAAAAAGAAATGAAGATATGAAGATGTAGGCTTATATAAGTGTAATTTCAGATTTATTAAATAAAAGAAAAAAATCAAAACAATTTGACACTTGTAAACTTATTTTAACATTTGTCAAATTGATATGTTAATCTTATAACACTTGTCCCTTTTTAAAGTAATTTGTATTTGATTTACAAGTTAACATATGTATTAAGCTTAAATTTTAATTTGCTAGTTAATATTTAATATGTATATAAATTTATAAAAAGAAATAAAAACAAATCATGTTTATAAATAAAACTTATACATATAAAAATTAAAACAATTAAGAATCTATACTTTGGAATTTAAATTCAAATTAAATTCAAAACCTAATATTTTAAAATCAAGTTATATATATATATATATATATATATATATATATATTTAATTTGAAATAACAATTGCAAATTTTATTCAAAATCTACTTATAAAGACAATACACTATTAATATTGTTTTTATAAATATCTTATTATTAAATTAAAATAATTGTAAAAGAAATTATCCCTTTATTAATAAATTACTTATTTAATTAAGCTATAATTTTTTTTTTGTCAATTTAATTAAATTTAAAACTCAAGCCAAAACTATTTTATACATTTAATCATTTGTCTTAACAATTTAAAAATTATATATTTATTTATTAAATAGTTTTGAAAATCTTAATATAATAAATCAAAATTTCCAAATTATTAATGTATATATTAGAATTTTGAATCATGATTCATTAATTAAATTTAAACCAAGCTCATTTATTTAATAACTTTGAAAAGCTAATATTAAATAAAAAAAATTTCCAAATTACTAAAAATATTAGAATAAGAAAATATGTTTTATTTATTAAATTTAAAACAATGCTATTCTATTTACAACATAAACTATATCTTTATATTATAAGTAGAAACCAATTTATTATTTTTAAAAGATAAAATAACCAATTTAAATATTTATTGAAGAAGATTATTAAATCTTTTTGAATTATTATTAACAAAAATATAAATATCAATTTAATTTTTAATACAGATTATTAAATTGATATTGTTAAAAATTCCGGGATATTACACCATTATCCAAGAATAATGGTAATACCATCTCATCTTGTTCCACAGCCACAATAATCTCTGGTGGAGGAGGCAACGCCGGCATCTCAGCCGATATTAATTTTGGTTCACTTGTAGGAACTCTAGGCAATATCCCCTCATATGACATTGCTGCTTTCAACCTTCCGAACCTTGCTTCTCTGAGTCATATGGCAATAGAAGTGCCTTCAATTGCTGTAAGAGAAATAACCCTACTCAACCAACAACTTAAACCCATTCAATTGGGTCAATTGGGCGCATTGACACTTTATATAACACCCGTCTTCACACTATATGCGTTATTCTTTTACTTTCGAATCTTAATTACATCGTATCTCTTTTTAGGTACGATGATGCATTTTGGCCTTTGTGATGATCTATATGGAAAGTCCATGGAGTAGTTTGGGCATATATTTTTACGTCGAATGTGAGAATCATCAAATGTCTGAATTGGTAAAACTCTTAAGAAAAGTGAGAGAAAAGCTTAGAGAGGAAGAATGAGGATACTAAGAGGATGGTTGGATCAAGAGTCTTGCGATCGCTCCAGATCGGCTATGAGACCTTCTATTCAGCATGAAGAGAAATATCCTCTTCTTGAGGAACATGACCGACATTCATCAAGGCCTGACCCTATTCTTGCTTCACAAGTTCCTATTGCCTCTGCTTTAGCACCTCCTTCTACTCAACCTTTAGTTTCTTCCTATATTCCTCAACTAGTTGGCTTGTATTCCTCGACTACTCAACTCAACAATGGCCGAAAAAGTGCGTACTCCTATGCGTATCTCTGCAGTGATCTCAACTGTGCTCTAAGTCTTCACCTCATCGAAATGCAAAAATCACTCCCCTACTTAGCTTCTCCAGGTTAATTTTGATTATCCTTTAAAGAGTATTCCTCATGAGGTTTTTGATTGCACCGAGGCATCGTTTCATAATGGTTATGAACATTATTACGTTTGTAAGATGTTCCCTCACTTATTGTTTTAGACTAACAAAATTTGGTCGATTAATCCTTCAATAGAAAGAGATCTAGAAGAAAGACCATGAGACGATCATCGCTTTTTATTCAAAAAAGACAGGTGAAGATAATTAATTTCTTAAGGAGGTAGGGGAACAAAATTTAGATGAGAAGAATGCCTTCGAGGTGAGGTTCAAGTTGCAAGAAGAACATCTTGTGGTTGCATAAAATAGACATCGTGAAATTGCCAAAGAAAGCGGCCTCCTTCAGACCGCCATCAATGCACAAGCCTCAAAAATCTCAAGTATGAAGAATGAAGTGAAAATACAAAAGAAAGAAAGTGAGATTCCCCAACCTTAGCCAAAGAATATTGAAGAGGGTGATCAATGATTAAGAGGTAAATAAGGTTTCAAAAACTCATGCAACCGAAGCTGAAAAGAGTGAAGATGCGCTTACCACTCAAATCGAGTTCATTTTGGTCTGTTTTTATGCAAAATTAATCAAATTTATGGCCTAAAGTGGTTCGATGACATGTAACCCAAGGCACTAGCCATGGAATGGGAAGAAATTGTTAAGCAAGAATGAGATCATGGAGGTGAGTTTGATGAGGATGATATAAAGGCCGATTTGCTTGAAGATGAAGATTTGGATACCTTACTATATGTTAGGCAGAACTAGCCTATGTTGCCTTGACCTTAGCGTAGGTTCCTAGTTGGGCAACCTCAAATCCAACTCAATTGATTTGGTGGAAAGCACTGTTCCCATCATATAAGGACCCCAAGCGGAGTATGTTAACACAGAAGTGGCCAGCTCTAGTATCATCACATATTCTACATCTGAAGCACTTGATTCTAATTGTGGCATCCCTTCTTTAAGGACTTCTACTACTACCACTACTATAGTGACATCGGTGGTATAAACTACATCTTCATCCTCAACTCATGGGTTGTACAACCCTAGGACCTTAGTTATTAATTGCCAAAGATTGTTGTAAAGTTCACCGCATTATCTCCGATTATAAAGGGGAGTCACACCAAAACTTGCTTTCAAACTCCATCCACTTCTCCCAAAGGTATATCATTAGTTTCTCCTATGTTTAAGAAAATTTAAATGATACATGTAGATGTTTCTAATATATAAGTAATTTTCTCTCTGTTAAGTTTCAGCTTCACCCGACTTTACTTCCCTTCTAGAGGTGATCCTTGCTTCAAGCCCTTAAGTCTTTATAATGGAGTCTATCATCATTTCCACCCCACCCTTAATCTAGACCTCTCCGTATAGGTTACTTCAAGTGTTGACACTCAAATGTTCCATGTGTTTACCAAAGAGACCATAAAGAACCCTGACTTATCCAGGGCGATGAGGACTTGATTACCATAAATGTCAAGGGTCTTAAATTTGGACGATCAATAATTGAGAGGCGGGCCACTAACCTCTCAAAGATAAAAAGTATTGAGAAGGAGAAGGGTGTCATTAACATTCCAAACCCACTTTCGATATCTCTACCAACCCAGTCGTTTGTCATTCCAACTTCCATACTTTTCGTCGCTGGTGTATTTACTTAGAGTCACAAGCCAATGGGGAGTGACTGCAACCCAAACGATGCTCCAAAAAGTTGCCTATCCATAGGGAAGGATGAAAATTCCCAAAAAAAAAAGATTTCACCTACTCCAAGGAAGGAGAAAAAGAAAATGAAGAGAAAACAAGATTAGGGATAGTCTTCCTCTATTGTTTTTTTATGTCTATTTGTGTACATAGGCCGCTGTTGCGTGAGTACAGTCCTTTCTTTTGTTTCCGAAACACTTAGATGTAAATAAAGTTCCCTTTTATTTCTTTTTGTCTAAGTTATTTCTTTATTTTTGTATCTATGGACCTATATACTTAGGGTATGCACAAATAATTATCGACATTTCAATTAAATTTATATTATTCATAGCTGAATTTCCATAATGCTATTATTTACCATAACTGCTGCACCCTTAATTTTAGTTTAGCATTATTCAGGAGATTTAATTGGATGGATTAAATAGAATAATGTAGAGGGATAAGAGGATGAAATTTGATAATTAACAAGGTCGGGCCTTAACTAATCAACCAATAAGATTGGTTTAAACTTAAGATGACGAAGAATAAACGAGAAGGGCGAAATAGGAATAATTCTATCTTTAATCCCTTAACCTCATCCTCTCATTCAATCACATTCACAAGCAATCAAAAGAAAAGAAATAGAGGCCGACCATTAAACAAGAAGACTAGAAGAGAAAAGCTAAGAAATCTCAAATGAAAAGTTAGGGAAACCATTCTCCATCAAATCTCAACTCTATTATCCAATCTAAATGAATAATAGGAAAACCATCTCATTTATGATTGTTTGATCTCGATTTATGATTGATTCCGAGTTGTTTGATGATTATATGATATTCCATGTTTGATTATGCCATTTTTTTTTAAATATTATTGGAATTTTTATGAAATTATTATGACAAGTTTATGGGAAAAACCTTAGTATATGATCTCCATGTGATTTGATTTTTCAGATATGCTGTGTAAAATATAATTTTGGAAGTGAGTTTTTAATTTCATAATTTTTTCGATTAACAGGAATATTTTATGAATTTTCTAAGGAAGAAAGAGCATCTATTTCGGGTTTTAATTATTAAATTTAATTAAATAATGATTTTGTTTTCGAAATTTTTAAATGTCAAAAAATATGTTATTTTTGACTTTTAGTGAGTTTTAGAGATTTTTCTTAAGTGTTTATGATTTATTATGAATTTATTAGGCTAGAAAAGCTTAATAATTATATTAAAATAATAATATAAATTATTTGGTCTGTAAATTATTTTAGGAATGAAAAATGTAAGTACTAGCAGATTTCTAAAAATAAAATAAGTAAAGTATACTTTGACCAATAGAAAATTGACAAAAGTTGAGAGTTGGTGAAAATGATATACTTTATATAGAAAATAACAATTTTATAGTAATTATGAGTTTGTCATGTCGTTGATAATCAATGGCGACGTTTGACCGTGTCATAGTTATCAATGTTGCCATCATTCAGAAGGAAAGCATATGATATCAACAATGCTAATATGGAATGATTCCACTCAAGTTGAACTATAGATAGGAGTGCTCGACATTAAATTAGCTTCGACATGAATAATCTCATAATATATCAATGCTGACCTTCATCAATCTCGACATCCCTTATTCCTTTCTTTTAAATTTCAGTAGACATGGTATGGATGCTGCATATGTATTTTTCTAACATTAATATAAATGGGCTGCAATGCCGCTAGTATTATTTTCAAGATAAAATATTGTGCCAACGATGCCGCTTATATAAGCAACAATCGACATCGAAATAAAGAGGCAATGATGTCACTATTCCTATTTTTCGACATTAATACTTGAGGCAGTTATGCTACTAGTTTTTATTCTGGCATTCTTTTATATGCAGTATAGTGATCATAATATTATATAGATGGTATCAATGACTGTATGATTTTGATGTCGAAGGTTATCAATGTCGGCATTCTCATATTTCCAAGTTTAAAATCTTTACACTATGCAAACCAATACACCTTTATATTTATGTCATGCGACATAGTTGATATCGGCCCTACAACATCAAGCTTTATAAAATTAGAACTTTTATAAAACTTTGTTATGCAGGGATACGACATCACATGTCGGCCATATTGATGCCGCAAGTTTTCAATGATGAACATATTCTAATTTATAGCGTTATGCCCTATACGGCAGAAGCATGACATCCTCATATTAATACTGAAATTGTACATGACGGTACTAAAATGGACTATAAATTGGAATAAGGGATTGATAAAATAATGGGCTATATTTTCCAAATTTTAAATATGAATTAAGGGGACTAATCATATAAAATGGTAAATATTTTCACGGAATAAATTATTGTTTAGCCTAGGTTTTATAATGAATAACCAAAGGGTGTTATTAATTAAGATTAAGTAATTGTATGATGTTAATGACCATTGTTTAACATATTTGAACAATGGATGCTCTATGTTCTAGTTATTATCATTTGATCGGTTATTTGCATGATTATTATTGTCGTACTCACATCATCATGACCCGTAACTTCATTTTGGGATATTTAAGGGAAAAATAATCAGCTAGGTTAACCCATTAGTGAGTATCATCCGATTTTAAGTCCTGAGCGAGTAGAATTGCATCCAGGAGATGATGTAGATCAAAAGTGTTAGGATTCCCAGAACTGATGAAAAGGTTATAATTTGAGATATGATATCGAAAGGTACCAATAGGTTGATAATCCATGAAAACTATGGCTTGGGTGATGTTATTAGAGAGGTTCAATAGTTTCATAGTGATCCCGTGAAAACTATGATTGTAAGTATGTTATTGGGAAATCCAATTGGTTCATAGTGATCCTATGAAAACAAAGATTTGAGAGATGTTCTTGTAGAGTTCCAATAGGTTCATAGTAATTGCACGAAAACTATGATTGGAAAATGTTATTAGTAGAAACCAATAGGTTCTTAGTGATCCCAACAAAATTATGATTTGGGGCAGGTATTCCCTAATAACTTTGACATGTTATTAGTCATCCATGAAAACGAATAGGTTCACGATGACACTAGGAAAACTATGGATTGGGACATATAGTCAGTTTTGTGAAAATGGGTGAACTTAGGGTAGATATAATCCTATATTGACAAATGCGTCAGACTTATCCACATTGCATACCTGCATAAGATTATGTTGTGTTAGGTTATTCTAACTATTGTGGTTGTAAGTTTATGCCTTTGATTGACATGCTTTGGTAAAGATGCCAGTAAGGGGAGAAACCCATTCCGCTCAGCGGCGTGGTCCCACTTGACATCTATTTGACTTGAGATGGTATATTATTATTCACACTAGACTTTTTGTTTGACCCAAAAATGATTTTCCCCCTTAAATTCTTGAACGCTCATTTAAGTACTTCATGAGCAGGGTTTTAGGTTTCTGAGTTGACGAATAAGCTTTCGGAGACGTGTAGGAGGAAATCTCGCTATATTAGTTCCTATATATCCTTTGTGTTGTTTGTTTCTTGTTCTAATGTATGTAATGGACAATAATATTATTGAAAAGTATTTGACTCTGATCAACTAAGGGGCCATCTTCACACATCGCTCAGGAGTATTTTGTAATAATTAATATTTTTTCTGAACTTGGGTTTACGAATGGGATTATGTAATGAATGTGAAAATTAGTTAATGAGATGTGTTTGTAAATTTTCATATTTTTGTGTCTCTGATGTTAATAATACTATTAACTAATCTCATTTTATCACCCGAGAATGATACTACTGATAATTGCGAGAATAATGCTACTGATGAATGCAGCATCAGTAGCTTTTATTTTCGGGCCTTGGAATAGGGATGTTACAATAACTCTATACACATTATAAGTTTTTATCATTACCCGGTATAACATTACTCCTTAGTTTTTTTTATCGTTTTCAATATATCTCTCATTTGGCTAGACAAAACCATGCCTCTTTGGCCGCTTCCTGGCTAATTTTATTTGCCTTTGATTTGAGGAACCTGATTGAGGGTAAATGAGGTCTTATTAATGAAATTTTTTTAATTCATATCGACTCCTATCTTTGGGAAGCAGTGCTTCGGATGTATATCTTTGGATGGTTGACCATGTTCCATCCTATCTTTGGTCATTGATCAAAAGCATTGATCGTTTTTGTTTATCATCGATCGTAAGTTGCTAGGCCGAAAGCATGGTCGTACATGCAAAAAGACATAATTTCATATTGTTCCTCTCTTTGGGAATCAGTCTTTTACCTTCCTATCTTTGGGCATTGGTAAGAGATCAAATTTGTAACGATGAATCGTCTAATCGACCATAGTATGATTACATTATAACAACCTAATCATGGATCAAAGGAGTTCATCGATACCTTTCTCTGGGTACCTAGAAATTTGGATTTCAAAATATGGAATGCCCAATTCTTTCACTATTCACATGACATAAAGATAGTCTTCTAAGAATATGCTATCATCGGCCCCAAAAACCAATTCTATTTGCATACACAAGAATGGTGGACCCAATCTTATCGCATTAGAGCCCAATTAACTATTAATAGAAATAAATCTAAGTGAAATATTGTCTCTGGTGCTCCTTATTCCGTGCTCGTGGAATCTATATCCTATCAATTGTCGATAGTCTTAAAATTCCATCTCGAAGATCATGCTTCAAAATGAGATTGTCTATCTTAAAGGTATGGTTCCTGACCTCAGTATTGAACTATTATGCTAGATCTTTTTCGATGAGCGGCAACCCTCAAATCAGCTTCTTATCGTTTCTCATCGACAAATCGTGGGACTAAAGAAAGATTTCCTCCTTTAACTTGGGATTATAGTGCATTTAATGGTGAGAAGGGACCTCCAGTTTAATCAAAACCATGGCTACAAATCCGTAGGCTGTAGCAAATGGTGTGTGGTTAGTTGTGAACTTGTGGATTGTTTGATAAGCTGACTATAGCAATGGCAATTCATCAATCCAATTTCCATTGGATTTCATTATTCATTTCTTAAAGATGGATTTGATAATCTTGTTCAATGCTTCCACCTATCCATTTGCCTTTGAGTGTGTTACTGCATGATAGCTCTTTTTAACTCAATACTGGTTATAGATTCTATGACGCCCCAACCCAAGACCCACACTAGTAAAGAATATTATAAAGTAATATTGTCTGCTAGCATAGAGAGTAGATCTAGTTAGGAGCGACCATCCATGAATTTTACTTTAAGCGAGCAATGATACGTTAATTAATATGTCATACATTTCTTTATGCATGTGGAATTGACCTATACAAATCATGCTTAAAACAAAAATATGATGGCTGTAATAGAAATCTTATACAACATATGATAAATAACATATCACTGAATCACAGATTAGACATAGCGGAATACAAATAGATACAAGTCTAAACCGACACAAAATAGATATGTAATGTAGATACATGATACATGAGTACTACATATCAAAATATGAATATGTGTACAAAAGGAGTCTAGCTCGAATAACAACAAGTTTATACATATTGATACAAAAGTTAAGTATCTAGCTACAAGATAGGAAGTCCACCCTAAAAGCATCAAGTTGAAGGTTTGAAACATCTCGGTCTTATCCAAGATTATAAAATAATAAATAGATCAATCTAGACTAAAATGAATGAGTTAGCAAAATGAATGATAGATAAAGTGAACTAGTTCTCAAATATAGTCATATACCATCAGATATCAAACATGCATCAATAATTTCAAATCACCAGATATTAAAACTCAAGATTGCTTCTTAAAAGCAAAGTGCCCAAAATCATTTGGTGATAACACAAATAGCATCTAATTTGGAAATCATAACAAATAGAAATCAAGAAAACTTAAGTAAGGGAGAAGGCACCAAACTCCATGATTGGCGATATAAATTCACCAACATGCATGTAACTCCAAGATAGACGTATACGTCTATAACATCAAGATAGGTATGAGACCTATAAACATTGAAATAGGTATAAAACCTATAAACTTCAAGATAGTTACGAAAGCTATAAACATAAAATAGGAACAAGTCCTATAAACATCAAGATAAGTACAAAAACTATAAACATCACAAGATAGGTACAAAACCTATAAACATCAAATATGAACAAGTCCTACAAACATCAAAGGCGAGTCATAAACTCATCAAAAAAGTGTTATATAATTTTATATAGCAATCGAATAGATAATGACTATATGTCCCATACCACATGGGTTTACCCAAACATTTACTATATAATAGTAAACTCCACTTGTGTGTAACAATAGTTCAGTCGAACAAGTCCATGAGTTAATTGGTAAAACAAACGTCAGCGTTCCATACTAGTCGTTTTTATTTAAATATTTAAATCAATTTCTCATTCGATCGATAATGCGCAATTTCATGAAAATATTTCTCTTTCAAAATTACTTTTAAACTATTTACATATAATGGAGAAATATATATATATATATATGTATGTATGTATGTATGTATGTATGTATGTATATGCATATATGTTTATATATAAGTAAGCTTTTCAAACTAATGTTCTAAAACATTTTTAAATCCTTTGCGTATGAGAAATATTTATTATATATGCATATTACTAAAATTCTTCGTATGAATATATATATATATAGACACACACGTTAGATTTGTATATTAATAATTTTGTATAAAATGATTGGATTTAGAAATTTATTATTTGAAAATTCTGGTCAAAAATGTGCATCAAAAGTGTGTAATCCTCCTAAGTTCGAAATAACAATTTATATGGTACAAAAGCATTGAAACAAATTCAACAATTCATAGTCACGATTCAAAAATATATTAATAAGACATGTAATGCAGAATTAAAACTTATCATTTGACTTCTAGAATTTAATATGGCAATAAATGACAAATGGGTCGATTAGGGAACACTGAAACATAGTCTAGACGTCAGGTTCAGGCTATGACCAGTGCACCGTTTGACCAACTGATCCACCATTTGGTTCGCTTGAGCTGACATATAGGCAACTCCGATGACCTTCCATCGAATCCTTTTTCACTCATTCTTCTTGTGAAGCTTCTCTAATGATTTAAGATACAAAGTAGAGAGTCATTCATGCATATAAACATGTCTAATTGGATGAATTTCATGATTTCATATGATAGGTTTTAGTAAACGGCACGCACAATGCAATTAGACAGGGAATCGGTCAAAATTTGGATATCATATACACTTTCAATTAAAGCATGACTATCTAACAGTAGCAACCATATATCCAAGACTATAATTAGTGAGATAAACTCACCTTAGCATCCAAAATTCCCAAAATTACAAGCAACAACACAACGCCAAAAAATCATAAATTTCCTGCATTTTCATCCTTAATGCAGAAAGGTTTTGGCATGGAAAACCTCATTATTTTCCTACAAAATTTGTACAGAAGAAAGGAATATGAGTTACGAACAACATATCCAAATTTTAGATTTTTCTAATTTTTCTGCAATAAGTTATGATTTTTCAGCAATTATGCATTATTTGCCCAGATCTACATGAAAATAACTTGAGAAATGGCCATCTTTGACCCATCAATACTCAATGTAATTCCATGAAATTTGGAATAGAGATTTTGCAATATGGAAACAGCAATATATCTAAATTTGAGAATTTTTAGAAATTCATTTGAATTGTTTTAATTTTTGGAGGAGGGCAGGGTTTTAGGAACTCTGATTTTTTTTTTGCATTTTCTTATTTACAGCGATGAAATGAGAAAGTGAGAAATGATGTACGTATGTTTCTCACTTCTATTTCTCTTATTTGGGCTAAGTAGGTAAGGATGTAGATCCATTAGCCAAGTGTTACTAATTTTCCAAAAATAGAAGTGTTGCTAATTTGTCTTGTTTTATTTTAACACTTTATAAACATTATTTTGATTTAAACAATGTTCTAATTTAAACAATATTGATTTCAATTTTTTTCCTTAAAATAGTAACATGATAAAATCTTAATTTTATTAATAGTGAAATGTTTTATCAAAATTAAATACAACTTTTAAAATAAAAGGTTATTCTCCATATTTTGATAAAACGATCCATTAACTAAGAAGTCATATTTCAAATAATGAAATTATTTTCATACAATTTATTTACTCATTTTCCCCAAAAAAATTTTATATTATACAAAAATTAACTATGATAATTCAAATAAATTCTCAATTTATTCTTATTCTAAATCCATTATTTGATTTGAAACACAATAGTTATGATTCCCCAAATTTATTCGATTAGTTAATTAAAATTAATACATCATACTATATTTTGATTCTAGGAAATCTTGACCAGGATTGTTACAAACTTCCCCTCAGATAAAAATTGCATCCCTTTAATTTCTTAAGAAAAGTTCAATAACAGTTCAACGATGTGTCTATCAAAAAGGACAAAATTATAAGCGCGGAAGAATACAAACCAAAAGTCTCACCATTAATAAGCCCGTGAAAATAACTCTGGATGTATTCACTTGACAAGCTCTCTAGTTCTACAAAAATAGTCCTTTGGATCATCGGGCCATAGGACTTAGATAAGCGAAACGACTATATCCCAAAGCCATAGGCTTGTACATTATCAATAAATATACTAATATTGAACTTTTACCGAGTTCTAAAGTCCTAGGGATATAATGGGAACATTGCATGGCTATGATCAATACAGTTACATTTGAATCACTTACACTAAAATAATTCGTTGAACTATTTAAAGTAGGACTAGGGAAAACCATCTAACCTAGATTAGGTGACATAAGACATTTAAAGTTTGACAATGAAATTCAAGTGTTTGTAAAATCACTTAAACCAAAAATAAAAATACCCATAGAATATTTATATCATCAGGAATACTATTTCTGCAACAGTTAAAAATAATGAAGAAAAATTTACTTTATCCAATATATTAAAATGATCACATTCAAAATGTCCGATGTTGAACTTACATCCAATATCTTAAAAGGTATCAACCATTGTATGACCTTTGGACAAGAAAATCGAATAGAAGGATGAACAATGAGGATAATTGAAAAACAAAATGAATAGGAATTAAACCGATTGGTCATAAAGATTCCTACCAAAAATGTAAAACATCATGATTATATCCATAGATCTAAATAGAAAGGCACAATTACATACATACATGTGTGTTTTTGTGTGTGTATACCAATAATGGTATGTATCCCTAAATATCAAGAATTCATGGTACGTGCTTTGTTGGATTCTAGTGCAGAATTCGGTTTACTACATAAGTGTTTATACCTCGGCAACTTTGGATACCTTTAAACAAAAAGGGAATACTAAATTATTTTACTGGAAGAAAATTTCTTGTAAATTATAAAGTAAAATGATTGTAGGTTTAAATACCTAATATACATGGATACAATAAAACCTACAGTTTTGATTTTGTGTTAGTACTAAAAGAATTTGACAATGATTGTATCCTTGGAATGGAAAATTTATGGCATCTTTCTCCCGTTGACAAATATTATTTTGACCTAGATGGCGCTTTAGTACCATGAGCTATGTTATAGTAAGCGCTAAGCGAGGCAAGGTCATGGAGGTCTCACTTTTTAAAATGTCGGTTAAGCGTCGCTTAATTTTTTTAGCATACTTTATTTGTGCCTAGATAAATATATTATAAAGAGATTACATTACGAGTGTTATATGTGTACAAGTGTACTATAAGTTTAGGCACAAATTCATCACAAATAACTAAAGTTTGACTTTGAAGTTAACTTATAAATTCACAGGTTTCAAAAGTTGGATTTGACTTCCTCTATTCATTGAAAGTTAGCATACTCAAGTTGACTACAAACATGCACATTGTTAAATAAAATAATCATATTTCAATGCAAATCGATCCATATCTTAGAAAAGGAGAAAATTTTGTTAGGAATGTAGCCTTTTGAAATAATCCTAACTTTTTGTTTCAAATGTAATGATTTTTTTGCAAAATATTGTTTAAGCATTGCTTAAATTTCGGTAAAGCACATATAAATGCCAACTACAAGTGAACTTAAGCGCTCATCACTTAATCATTTTTCTTTTTTAAAATATCCAGCGTTGTGCTTGCATTTAGCGTTGAAGTGATGCTTAAGCATGCTTTTCATAACACTAATAGGGAGCAGCATTACCGGTTACAATAGAACCACATTATACTCTAGCAACATAGCGTGGTGAAAAACCCGTTACATTGATTGAAAATGTAAGAACACCAAAATAGCACAACCAAAAATTTGCACTTACAATATACCCGATTAAAATGAGTTTGAAATATTAATACATATATGCTTGAACCTGTTTATTCAAACAATCCATTAAAATGATTTGATAAAGCACCAAGTTATTATAAAATTGAGCTAATGGAACAATATAAAGATTCCAAAATTTGAGTTAATGGTGTCACAGTAACGCCAACTAATAAAGCATAATTTGCAAAAACAAAATAAAAGATCTATTAGATTTAAAATCAATAAAAAAAAGTTTTTGGTACTCATTCTTCTCTAGCTTTCTTTACAAGAAATTATGCTGAAATTAAAAGAGGAAAGGCTAGAATGGTAATAAACTACAGAAAGCCTAATGGCCATACAAAATTTGGTGGATGTATTATTCCCTCCATTGAGAATTTGACTAAGTAGAAACAAGGTGCAAAATATCATGGTAAATTTAATGCAAAATAAGGACATTGGCAATTAAAACTTGCTAATAAACATTTTATAGAACTAACTCCCTTTATTTGGCCATAAGGACATTTTGAATGACTAGTTAGGCCTTTTGGATTAAAAAATGCACTATAAGTATTTGAGAAATGGATGAATTCTATGTTCGGGCATCAACTATTTGCGAATGTTTATATAGACGATGTCTCAGTAATTTTTGATACTACAAAAGAACACAAACAACATCTTCTAGTAACAGCACAAATACTACTATGAAATAGTCTAATTCTAAGTCCCAATAAAATTGAATTGTTTAAAAAGGAAATTGATTTTCATGGAAAGAGAATAAAAAATGGATAAATAGAATTACAATAGAACATATACACTAAAATTAGAGATTTTTCAAATACAATCAAAACATTAAAAGAACTTCAAAGTTTCTTAGGATTATTAAATAATGAAAGAAAATTCATTCATTATTTATTTTCCAAACTCAAAACCTACAAAAGAAACTTACAGAAGAATAGGCAAAATAAAAACAACATAATGGTAAACAGTCAAGAGGAAGGAATATAGATAAAATTCCGGTTAAAATAAAACAATTATAAGAAGAAGAAATAAAGAAAATTAAAGATATAGTAAAAGATCAGAAAATCATCTACTTTCCTTTGGATGAAGAATTACTTCCATTACAAACTGATGTTTTTGATAATTTTGGGTAGGAGTATTAATTGTAAAACAAAAGGAAGTAGTGGCATATTCTTATGGGAAGTTTAACAAACCTCGGATAAAAGATGGATATGAAAAGGAATCAATAGCTGTAACGACCCATAAATTTTTAATAATAGTATAAATTAATAGGTACAGAATAGAACGTATAAATTAATAGGTAGAGAATAAAACGTATAAATTAATAGGTAGAGAATAAACGTATAAATTAATCGGTAGAGAAATAAATTAATAGATAGAGAATAAAACGTATAAATTAATAGGTAGAGAATAAAACGTTTAAATTAATAGGTAGAGAATGAAACGTATATATTAATAGATAGAGAATAAAACGTATAAATTAATAGGTAGAGAACGAAACGTATAAATTAATAGGTAGAGAATAAAACGTATAAATTAATAGGTAGAGAATGAAACGTATATATTAACAGGTAGAGAATGAAACGTATAAATTAATAGGTAGAGAATAAATAGTATAAATTAAAAGGATCTACAACATCGTAGCTGTAAATTATGAATGTTATTGTTTATAATCATACATGTACCTCTAATGATATGATTTTAATAAAAAAATTCCGTGTACAAGATATGGATTATATATTAGTATTTTCTTAATATCCTTAGCTTTCAACAATAATCAATTAGCGACCTTAATCTTAATAGGATTTGAAAATCATCAACCTTTGGATAAGTCAAATGATATTCTAAAGGTTTAATAATAATCCTGAGACCACAAAAAAAAAACTTCATCAGAAGAACATTTTGAGTACACATAAATTTTTGTGGGATTATGTTAATATGTATTCAGTAGGCATATGCTAAAAACCGCTCAAACAAGAAATAATCACTAATACACAGTGTAAAAATCAAACTATCTATATTTATCATGCCAATATCATAAAGGTTATTAGTGAAATTATGCAAATCTTAACATGTGCGTAGAGGGCACATGCTGATTTTTCCAATTTTGTGCATTGCACTAAGAATTATTGGATCCTATTCATCGTTAATTTTCTACCATTTCACGACTTTGACCACCACCTTAATTTGTTGAATGTCACGAATGCCAAAATGATGAATGATGTTGCAAGTCAGAAAAAAATGCATGCTCTTATATGCGTTTCTTTTTTTAACATGGGTGTCTGACATGATTGATGCTAGTTAACATTAAATGCCAACAATATTATTATGCATTTTTATTATCTTAATTCTTTTATCAATTAACCTCTCCACTTTTCTTTCCAATCTGATTTATAACCTGTCTATTTACTTTTCTTACCTTGCGTGTCCATTTCAATCTGCTGGTCCACCACTTTCATTTGCATTTAATTTTTCCTTGATTCGATTTCAAACGCGTGATTGGTGACGGCAAATTTGCATTTTATTTATTTGCCAACGTGACTTTTACTTTTCTAGAATTTACTTCCTCTTTTTACGTTATTTCCCTGCTTATAAGATTTGTTGTCGTTCACCTTTATTTATTTACTTTCATTTCTATTCCTTTAATTTAGTTGTTGCCTTTATTTGACGGTACCCTAAGCTGTGACTTTATTCCTTCCTTCGGTTTCAAAAATTTGGAACGTGTAACCCAAGCAATAAAATAAATTGCTTTAATAAATTTCATAACTCCGAAATTTAAGGGACTGTAACTATTCCCAATTCAGTACAAACGTTCTATTCTTTAATTCGAACGTCTCAAATTGAAAATTTTGATTTTTGATTGCTCCCTGCCTTTTTTCACCTTAATCTATTGATGGTACGTTGATTTCCTTTTTCATTCCTTATCTTAGGCCCTACGCGTTGTTTTATAACCGTTGAGAAAAGCAAACGTACGTTTGCATTGATTTTTTTAAATCAAACGGCCCATAATTTATTGCTTTATGTTGGATTAATTAATTTGAACGTTACTTTTGTGGCGTTCCTTTTTTTATCGGTTGCTCCAGTCTCTTGGATTCAAATTCATACTTATATATATATTCCATTCTCTTCTATCTGCATCATTGTTCTCTTTTGTCTCCCCTGTTCATTTTCTCTCTGCCATTATATTGTTCCTCCCCTTCTTCTCTTCTTTCAGACCCAAACGAAAAAATATATTGAGAAGTTGCTCGCTCCACCTCCAACGTCTGCTCACCATCTCACTCTACTGCTTCGGCTGCGTATCTACATATAGTGGATACATATCCTTATTCAAGTATGGGTATGTTTTATGATTATATATATTTTACAAGTTATAATATTAGTTCTATTTGTTTTGACTTTAACTATAATATGTCAGGTCGTGCCTTGATTTTTCTTTTATGCGTTATGTTTATGTTTTACATAAGTATAAATTGTTGATTCGGTCTGTTTATATAAATTGGGTTATATAAGTTACAGTATGTATAACATAAATTATCTTAAGTTATAAAAGTTGGTACAGTTTATATTTTTAAGATATATTAAGTCTAAAAGTATAATATATGTGGTAGTTGATACGTTGCAAATAAACATGCATTATATATATGTATTTATATTTTAATTAGTATTATTTCAACATATATATTGCATACATGTCTAATTTTAGTGTATATACGTTTTGTTAAAAACAATGATTTGGAATGTATGTATATTAAATTTAGAATATGTTTTAATATTGATTTTAATATTTTATTTACAAGGGTTACTTTATAAAGATTTAAATTTCAAATGGTGTTGGATATTGGTTTGTAAATAGGTTTAAACATATACATTATTTTAAACTAAACTACATATAGATATGTTTTGTTTACACCAATGGTTTTTGAAAATATATATTTAATTTAATATATGTCTAAATTTAGAATACAGTTTTATATGGTTATATATAGCTCACTTATCCTATTTATCTTCAATCGACCCAACTCTGACTTGAGTTTCGTCAATTCCTCTTTATCAGCTTTGATCGTTAAAATTCTTGCCAATATTGCGTTGCTTCGAAATCTATGCTTGGATTCATATCTCTTCTCATTCCGCCCTTTCCTCTTGGCTCGAAAGGTGAGAAATCACTCACGATTAATGTTCTTTTATTTATTAAATTTGATTTCAATTGAAACGAAAATTGAAATATGTTGCTGTAGTTATTTAAATTATTATATATATATGCTATTACCTGTATCTGTTCACCTACGGGATATGACACCATATCCTATTGTTTATACTTTATTTAATTACTGATGATATATTTCTATTGTATATCATTATCATATCCTGCTATATTTTTGTTATCTGTTATCACTCTGCAAGTTCCCTGTAGTTTAGAATTCACTATGGGTTGAAATGATACATACCCGAACAGACTTTAGAATAGGAGAATTTCGTTATGGGTTGAAATGATAGACCCAAGCGATTTTCATTTAATTAAATTTGGGATTACGGATTGGAATGATATCCACCCGTATATATTTAGTGTACAGATTTAAATGATAAATATCCATAACACTTGACCAGATGATAAGGAATATATACAGACACCGTGGTTCATATATAAATATTTTGGAAATTAATTCTTTGTTTGGAAAGAAATATATGGTCTTAATAAATGTTAGTTCTTAAATTTCTATATATATATAGATTTAATAATATTTAATTTAATTAAGTTTGATTTAATACCTAAACTATTTTAATATTTATGTAAATTATATTTCAAATAGATTTTTGAAATAATTGGGATAAATTAAGATGGGGAGATAAATTTGAGTTTATTAAATGGTATCTAAATAAGGATTTATTTAATTAAACCGATCTAAAATTTTTAAATGGGAAATTTTAAAAGGGTAGGATTTTATAACTGGATTTTTGATTTAAGCGATTAAATGCATATTTCATGTTTAAGTAAGTTAAAGAAAATATTGAGAAAAATGGAATTTAAGGTTAATTAAATAATCTTGAATCAAATGAGGAAGTATTTCAAGACCAAATAATAATGAGGTTAAATCGAGATCTATATGAAACGGTAAATTGAACATTTAAATTTTTAAGCCTTAAACTATATTGGAATTTAAATGGTTTAAATTTGAGATTCGGATCTGTATTTGAAATCAATATAGTTGAATTTGTTATTTAGAAACTAAATTGAATTAAAATGAAAATTTACGTTGAACTAAATTTGAATTTATTATTTAGAAAACTAAATTGAATAAAAATTTAGTTGAAACGTTGAATACTTAAAGGTTTAAAAATATTAAATATAAAGGGGTATTTTGTGATTACAAATCCGAATTTGAGATCGATAAAATTGAAGTGGTTATTTTAGGAATTGAGTTGAATTTAAATTGATAAATTGAGATTGAATTTAATTTAAATGGGAAGGTCGGGTTGATGTTGAAACAATTTGTTAAGTTGAGGGAATTGAAAATATTTTACGGTATAAATTATTTAATGTATCTAAATACTATTTTGGAAAATAGCTATATTCGAAGTCAAATGATATTTGATTTTGAGGTATAAATTAAGATGAAAGAACCACGGTGTTATAGTGTATATTTCTACCCTGTAGATAGTTCCATGGACCCTTAGAGGATGGTAATTCCAAACATCCTTTAAGTTATTTGTATTTCAGTTGATATTTCACTTGAGTTGGATTTATTGATATAAGAATGTTAATCCTGACTCGAGTGTTTTGTGTTTTGCTTTACGCTCGGCTCAGACTGAGTGATACAGCATTTGAGACTCACCTTCGAAGTTGGAGCCTTGCTTGAAGATCCAGCTATCTATCCTTTCAGTCATCCTGTTGATTTGTTCAGAGAAGTCATCTACGCATACTGGAGACTTCACTACATCTAAGATATTCAGTTGTATTTTATTTCTAACTCCAATGTATATAGTAGCTTCATGAACTACTATTCTTTATCTATTCCGCTGCATTATATTACTCTGTGTCTATGATCTGTGATGATTTATTTACTAAATATGTTAAGTTTTGCCAAATTTTAATTAACAATTCGGTATTTTGAATTATTCAAGTCGGACATGTATGGTTTTATTGTCGATTTGAATGGTCCAAATTAGCGGGTCGCTACACTAGCTATTAAATTAGCAATGAAAAGTCTAAGATTAACTTCTGCATAAACAATCTATAATTGAAATAGAAAATAAATTCGTTGCTCAGTTTATAAAAAGAAAAACTATAAACTATAACAACCAAGAATTTTTAACGTTTTGAATGAGGATATTTAGTTTATTTAAATATTGAAATTTGATTCAAATTTGATAAATAACTAGAAAATAAATTTTTAATAAAATGACTCAATTTTTATTGCAATATTTTTGATTTAGTTTATTGTTCTTACAATATTAGAAAGCTCAAATGTTATCATTTCATTTTTTTAATAAGGCTCCCACTAGTCATTTATGTTTTGAAAACCCTAAGTTAAAACAAATAGGTCTTTCGACTTCACTGGTAGGTGTTAGGACTCATCCATCTTAGAATCTCAACCTTAAGCTTTCTTAATAAATCACTTTATGGTTGATAGATAACTCCTTATCGGTTGTATCCTATAAAAATCCTAACCCATGATACCTTATCTTAATTTCACTTCGATTTGGAGTTATTTCAATAAATCGAAATGAAATTATTCACTCGTGCCTACCATATCACGATGACCTAAGTGCAATATATTTTTCTTGAGTTTTCTTAACAAATAGGTATTATTATTTTATCTTGTCTATTCAAGATATTAATAATACTGCACATAACATCCCTTGCTTGAGTTTGTTCAACAACTCAGGAGTTTGCAAGTTGTTATCCGGGCTTTTGGACCGGCTATATTCAGAATGACTGGACAAGTTAGATTGGACGATCATTGAGGAAGAGAGCCCGGGGAGATAATTATCAGGCTCAGAGATCAAGTGCACGTATATACCGATCCCTCTGCAAGGTGTATATACCGATCCCCCTGCAAAGTAAATACCAATCCCTTTGCAAGATGTATCTACTGATCCCTCTACAAGGTGTATGTGAGAGGAGTATATACCGATCGCTCTGCAAGGTTAATATATCGATCCCTCCTTTGGTTCCATCATCTCCAACATACTTGCAACTGAACCCTCCTAAACAACAATGCAGTTTAATGAAGAAAATAAAAGGGATCAGTATATATATACATAAAAAGAAAATATGGATCCAGTACTCATGCCGCGGTGCAGTGCCCATGCATTTTGAATTTGGAAATCAACTTAAGGACAGTGCATTCTCTCCACCTTTCTTACATCCTATGACTGATTGGGGCATAGAGGATCAAGCGGTAGGTGCTGAATGTAGCCAAGGAATGTCAAGGAACCACTACTCAAATGGTACTCCCGAAGGCAGGAGAACTAAGACAATATGACATAGACTAGGATTGGTTACCGAGTCAAGCTCCCAAGGTTGATTGTGACTGCCCTCAACTTACAAGCTTCCAAACACCTGACATGGTAGCTATGGTATGACAGCTTGTTAGAGAGAGCCAAGACTAGACCGAACACGATCGGAGCATCTTCCCCCATCGTAATCCATTTACTGAAGCCATTCTATGAGCAGAATATCTAAGGATGCAATGTTACTACCCAACCTATTCCAAATGATATTAAGCCACTCAAAGGCTTCTTGCATGAATTCAACATCGCCGTCACTGAAGTGAGAACCCCTACGAGGATTTCAAACTGATAGCATTGATTAGGGGAACCGACCCCAAGTCGAATTTTAGCGATTGGTTAGCTAGAAAGCCTATACGACCTTGGATCACTTCTATTACAAAGTGAATCAATGCTTATGAAAGAAGGATGCGAGACTAATATTGATAAGAAACAATACATGCCTGATGGATAACCAGGTTCATAATCAGAGTAATAATGTTGCTCTAAAGGAGGACTCGAATTCTAGGAGATAACCCAGAATCCTAAAATTTGACTCATAATTTCCTTTGAATGATTCAATCGAAAACATTCACTAGGGACGCAAAGAAGTACTATAAACAGGGCTTGACAGAGTTCATCGAAACGCAGAAGAAATAAGGGAAATGTTGTATATTTCAAAGTACATATAATCATAACACCAGCAATTACAAGCACCTTCGAGATGTGATCAGAAAATTGATCTGGAAAGGAAAACATTGACAAACATGTGTAAACCCCATAAGATGGCAGGCTGAGATCATCTATGCCCATCAATAAAGGACTTTCATTATAAATTAGGCCAGATACAGTCGACTTTTAGCTAAGGAAGACTGGGGAAAAATGGAATAGCGAGCATACCATGCTGCTTCACTTATTAATAAGATTTATTTCTATTTCAATTGTGTTGTGACCTACAAACATTTTGACCTAAACTACTTCCAAAGAATAAGGTGGCCAAGTACTTAGATTTAGGCGCTAACCAACCTCCACGGACCATGTTCGGATCTTTGGAAGAGGATCAAGATGAGCGTTATTCAACCGCTTATCAACTACCATATGTCTCTGACTTGGGGCCAAGGTCTCGAAATGAAAAAGCCCAAAAAGATCATAAGCCAATACAAAGTGGACATGACTAAATGTCCACTCATCAACCTCCACGCTTGACATAGAGACTAAAGAAAGACTTGGAATGGATGTGACCCTACCATCCACTCCCCGATTCATACTTGAAGTTCGCCAAAATACATATGCCTCTCTCGAAGCTCGATGATGCCAGGATCCAACTAAAGTGGGCATGATCTGATCATCTATGCATCGACTCCTACCCTGCATAAAAGGGGCGGTTCGGAAGCTCGACTTAAAGTAGGCATAACTGACTGCCTACTCATTAACCATCACCCTCAACAGAAGGTTACGACTACAGCTTGAGGTTAATGTGACTTGATGGTCCAATGGATAACTCTCATCTTCGACTTATTGGGAGGAATACTAAGTAAATTAGACGAGACCTGACCGTCGAATATAGGAATGGATGTGATCCAGCCATCCATCACTTACTCCAAACCTCGACTTAATTAGAGGAGCTACAATCACCAAGTGGACGTGAATCGACCATCCATTTGTCAAGGTTTATACTTGATGTTGGGGTCATAAATTTCGACAATTCATTCAATAACTCTTACCCCGAATTAACAGTTGGAATATAAATAAAATGGGTCCGATTGACCACACATTGACTAACTCTAGTACTTAGTAAACGAAAAATACGGATGCGATACGACCGTCCATCGACCAACTCTGGTCCTAGAGCATGGACTGGAGTATAAATCAAAAATGGTTGCAACCGACCACCCATAAACTAACTCTTCGTCCCCAAAGTGTGGATCGAAGTATGAACACCAAAAAGATGGATGCAGTACGACCGTCCATCGACCAACTCTAGTCCCCAGAGCACAGACTGGAATATAAACACCAAATGAGTGTGACTGACCATCCATTGATCAACTTTGGTCTCCGGAGTGCAGAGTGGAGTATAAATACCCATCGATGAATTGTGGTCCCCAAGGTCCGGACTGGAGTATAAACACCAGATAGGTGTGACTGACCATCCATCGATCATCTCTGCTATCCAGGGCACGAACGGGAGTATAAACACTAAATGGGTGTGACTAACAACCTATCATCCAACCTTAGTTCCTAGAGTGTTAACTGGAGTACAAACTCTAAACAGGCGTGATCTTACTGTGGGTTAACAGAAGTAGTTCCCATAGAATGGACTAGAGTATAAGCAACAAAATTGGATGCGACTCGATCATTTGATATAAATCGGACACGACATGATCATTCATTTGCCAACTCCAATCTATTCCATGACATACGGATTATAAACTTACCTAGTGGACGTGGTTCGACCATCCGCTCACTATCTCTCACTCTTGGTCCAACGAAGAGAGCATATATTAAAACTGGATGTGGTTCGACTGTCCATCGAGAACTCTTAGTCCCCAAGACATGGACTATGGTACAAACAGGGTATGATTAGACCTCCCGCCAACAAACTCTTATCCACAGAGTGTGGATATGAGTATTAACAAATAGATGAGTGTGATTCGACTACTCACTATTCCGTAACTCTGACCTAAACTCGACAGGAGGAGTACAAACTCACTATGGAAGAGGTTCGTCCATCCACGAACTAACTCCGCCGACCCCAAACTGGGTGCAGGAGTACAAACCACTAAAAGTTGAATACAACATCTCATAATAGATCCATCTTGGTCTTCTTTATGACTTAAGGCAACGACTGCAAGGATGCCTTAATAAAAAACTAATCAAAATGACATCTGAAGTTACAAGCAACTGGAAATATCGTACAGCCGGATTGATGGGCAATATTGATCTAGACTTTTTATATCATACCATTGGATCGACATGAAATGTGATCGAGCTTCTATATCATGCCATTGGATTGACGGTTAATATCGATCCACACCAAACATAAACGGATGAGCATGACCTGACTACACAAGAGCTAACTCTGTCCCTAGATCAGAAAGAGAATATAAATCAAAATGGACATGATTGATCGTCCAACTCCGAATGAATACCATGAAACCACTCATTCACTAATTATTACCATGGTCCGATTAGAAGCAATACGAAATGGACATGACTCGACTATCCGCACATTTATCCTTGCACTTGGTCCAATAGAGGAAGCGTTAATCACATATTATATGTGACATAAGCATCCATTCCTCGGTCCTACCTAGAGTATGGTGACATCCGCACCAAAAGTGGACGTGATTGACCGTCCAGTACTCAACTCATACCCGAAATCTGACGAAGCATCGAAGTATTCCTTTGGGAGGAAAACCAGAATACAATCCAGGGTAGGCATGACTCAACCTTCCATCAAATAAATTGGTCCCATGATTCGACGGGAAAGAATATAAAATGAAAGAGGACATGATCACCTTCCTACTTATTGACATATGCCCCAGACTTGAAGGCACCAGTGGGAAATAAGGTGACTATGAACCGAACATTCATCAATCAACTCTAAATCTTCAAAGCTTAGGCGGAAGTATAAACATGAATATGACGAGGCTCGACCATCCATGCAGTATGTCTATCAGCCCAAGACTAGGGGTAGAAGTTTGGTCATCCAAAAGATGACTGCCATAGATCAATATTGTAACTCATGCTTAGTGTTTATAAAAACTCGAGGCTATGACCGAAAGGATGCCTAGAGATAGAATCGTTGGATCGATGTCCAGATTAATAAGCGACTGATGATCATTCCAACCTCAATGACGAGCAACAGATCACGAGTACATTTAATGGAAAGCGCATTATACAAATACACAAGTGGATTCAAACTCAAAGCAAAAGCTAGCCATACAACTGCATATAACCTGAGGATGAACCCTACTCGACATTTGATTCAACGTGCTTCTAAGCCTGATCTTTGTCCATTCGCAGATAATCACTCAAAGCATCTAGAGCCCTTTACTATCGAACTCGTTAGCCCATGAAGAGATCTAGAAGTTCGACCGAAGCGACCGTCATCACATGTCGTCCCGATCGACTTTCATTCCAACGACTATGCGTTAGAGAAATTCTCGAACATAGAGATCGACATAATATCCAATTGCCATTCTCCATGCTTACATACTCCACCTAAGAGTTGAAATTATAAGACTTTCCTAGGCAAGGGGCAATTCTGTACAAATACAAATATGTCAATCTATTCAAGTCCGAAGGTGTAAACATCTGATTCAAGGCCATGTGCTAGTTCAAGTACGCAAGTCATATATGGCATGTCCCATTGTTCGATTTCAAGTTCACAAGGTCTAATATGTTCTTGCCGAACCAAAAAATACTCAAGTTCCACTAATACAAGGGACTTAAGCATTTTTTAGCTCACTACATAAGGTCAATATCAGGCAGCAACACCACAGTCAATTCTACAAAGATATAGACCTAAGAGATGAAGAAGAGGAGCCTAAAGAATCCATGGTTGCAGCCGCTGAACTAATGATTGATATTACAGTCAGTCACGATGACTCATCAAGTGTCCTAAAGATCGAATCGCAGCTCAGTGCAACGACGATCAAGAAATTAGCTGGCTATTCCGATGTAGAATCTTGATGTGTTCACTTATACCCATTTTGACATGTGTGGGATCCCACTGTTTATCACGAGCCATACATTGAATATCGACCCAAGGCATGTCCGGTGAAGCAAATGCGACGCGGGATTGATCCGGAAAGATCTGATGCACTTAAAGAGGATGTGGACAGATTAAAAAATAATGGGCTTACCCGTGATGCCCTCTTCCCGAAATTGGTATCCAATCCAGCTCTTATTAGAAAATCCAATGAAAAGTGGCGGATATGTATCGATTATTTAGACCTAAACAAAGTGAATCCGAAGGACAACTATCCACTTCCAAAGATCGGCCAGCTAGTAGACTCAACCGATGGACATGAACTACTTCATTCATGGATGGGTACTCGGATACAAACAGATCCCAACGCACATCCCCGACCTAGAACATGCCAACTTCATTACTAACCTTGGGTTATATTGCTATACTGCAATACCATTTAGATTCTGACTAAAGGACGTTGGTGCTACTTACCAGGTTCGTCAACCAAATGTTCAAAGACTAGATCGGGTGATCAATGAAGGTATATGTGGATAATATGCTCATGAAGTGGTGGAAATCAAACAACCACATCGATGACTTGATAGAGATATTCGGTTTTATCCAAAGATATAGAATGAAACCCAGTAACTTTAAATGCTCTTTTGGAATTGCATTAGGGAAGTTCCTAGGTTTAATGCTCAACTCTCGTGGAATTGAAACCAATCCCAAGAAAATTTAAGAAATCGAAAATATTTAGGTACCAAAGACAATCAAGTAGGCATAGAGACTAAATGGGAAGGTCATTGCCTAAACTCCATTCATCTATAGGGACACTGACATGTGTACTCTCTTCTCCTACGAAATAAAGAGATGGAAAAGAAACTTTGAATGAATGCAGTATTATGTTGACACGTTTCATGCTCTGGTAGATCAAGAGACCTTTTATCCTATCCAAGACATCGGATCACAAAAGTTTATACATCTATTTAGCCATGTCAGTACATGCCATAAGCACCTTAATGCTATGTGAAGAGAACCGAATCCAAAGACTGGTATATTATGTAAGCAAGCAATTGACGGTTCTACTCCATTAACGTCTATAATGACCAGCCGTTAGGATGGATCATACAACGACCTGAGATATCTAGAAGACTACTCAAGTGGAACATTGAATTGAGCCAATTTAACATCACTTCTTCCTCAGAGAGCTATCGAAGGACATATATTAGCGGACTTCATAATTGAATTCACTACATGAAACGACTCTCCAAGAGGCAGTGTAGGTGTGATGCCCCCACCTCGAGATCAACATTAACAAAGAGTATTACTGGGTAATACCATCCACTAATGCGGAAAATAGGGCTGGTTAGGAGCGACCATCTATAGCCTTGTCTTAAATATCTATTGAATACGTTGATAAATGCTCTATAAATTTTTTTTCTAATTCAAGTGAATCAACATATCCAATAAATGCTTAATACAAAGCCATATGAGGCTATAGGATCTATCGAAATAAAATACAACAACTCAAATGCAAAACACATTACAGAACAACAGATAATAAAATATATACACATATACAGGTACATCACAGAGTATACAAAATGATACATCACATATATGGTATGATGACCACAATATACACGAATCAAAACAATATACATATCAGAGTAGTAACAAAAGGACTACACAAAAAGCTATAACAAAAAGTGCTAGTTGAATAGTCCATGCGGAAGCAGAATAGGCAATGTCCAAATGTACCTAACCTGAAACACCTCGGTCTGACCCGAGTATAAAATACACGGGTCAGTCTAGTTAAACAAATCAGTTTACAAGGATAAGTGATAATATGAGCATAAGGATAATGTGATAATACTCCCGAATGGGAAGGAATAATCTAAACTGTATGATTACATCAAGTGATAATATGGTATCACTACACAAACGTTCTCAAAGGAGATAAAATACTCATAAAGTGCTAAAACTAGCGAGCCTCATATCATCGGCATTCATAAAACATCAAATACGGTTTAGGAAAAAAACCTAAACGCTCCATCTTGGCAAACACAAAACATGCATAAAGAGATCCCATCTCAAACACGCCATAAGGAAAATATATCTCCAAAGAGTATAATAAAATCTCAAGCAAACACCAAAAGGAAAATATCATATAATTCTAGTGTAGGCAACTAAAATCTCAAAATAGAACTCCCAAGAGTTCATATTATCGAAAGGTAATCACTACAAATATATATCGAATGGTTCAAAGGACAAATTCCGAACAAAGGGCGATACACTAGGGAAATCACAAATATCAACAAAATCATCTCAAAGATATAGCACGTGCATATGGCCAAAGCCTGCCAAGTACTGCTCTCTCAAAATAAAGCACCATGTCTCTTAGACCAACGTCCCGAAGGACAAACAAATACATCTCTTAGACAAACACCCCGAAGGACAAATACGTCGCAATGACAAACGTCTCTTAGACAAACATCCCGAAAGACAAATGACCCAAAGGTCTAGTACTAGCTAATACGTCACTTAGACAAATGTATCACAAACTTTTGGATAGGAACCCAACAAGCGTTAACGTGTTTCCCATATCACACGCTCGCACTAAACAGTTTACTAACTGCTAGTAAATTTCACACCCAAATCGGTAAAAAGTTTACCTCATCTCATCGGTAAACTCGACCCGAAGGTCAAAACGATCAAACAGACAAGTCGAGGATTAACTGATAAGACAAGCACACGTGTCACAAACCACATGTTTTACCAAACCATTTAATTCTCCTTCTCATTCGCTCGAATATTACAAAAACGTGTATTATATATAAAACAATTTACTTGAGAAAACAAGTGGTTAAAACCAATTTTTGAAATCAATTTTGAAAACCGTATTTGAAAATTCCCTTATTATAAAGAATAATTAGATTTTATATTTGAAAATACTATAAAAATATCATACAATAATTATTTGAAATTCCCATTTATTTTAAAAATTATTTCAAAATCGTTTGGAAAAATCTGTGCTAGAAATCAAAGAAATCACTCAAAACCATCACTCAAATTCAATTCAAATTCAATTCAAATTTGAATTTCAAATTCATCAAAAATGAGTTATCCTATTGATAGGCATCATAGTCCTCAAAACAATTCAGAGGTATCACAAAAACATGAAGTAAAAGTCAAAAGTCGAATGGAAAAAGAACATAAAAATGCATAGGAAAAATAATACCCAGGTCTAAAATCTTCTCTGGGTGCAACTTTCAGACATGAAATAGGTGGTCAAACGACCTCTGATTGAACTAAAAATTAATGTAACCATAGTAGAAAGCATCGGCTTTCAAACAAAAAAGAATCAACGAATTCTGACTGGAAATGAAAAGGTTACACTGTCTCAAACATGAACTCAGGCTATGTTTGCAACAGTTCAAAAAAACATGTGGCCAGGCTTGAAAACCGTCTTGGGTTCAACTTACAGGCCTAAAACAGAGGACCAAACGACCTCATAGTGAGCTGAAAATTGGTATGCACATACTAAAAAACTTCATCTGTTAAAAAAATAATCAATGAATTCCGACTAGAAATAAAAAAATTATACTGTCTCAAACATGGACTCGGCAATGTTTGCAACAGTTCAAAAAACCAAAAATGTACGAGCCTGAAACCCATCTCAGGTTCAACTTTCAGGCATGAAATAGAGGGCCAAACGACCTCGGATTGAGCTGAAAATTAGTATGCGTATAGTAGATAACTATATCTTTCAAACAAAGCAATCGATGAATTTCAGTAAGAAATGAAAGGGTAATGCTATCTCAAACATTCACCCAGGTCATATTTGCAGCAACTCAGAAAACAATTGCTACAGGCAAAAATCCACATTTGAGTTGATTTTATACCACTGTTTTGAACATCCAAATGACAATATTTTTCACCCAAAACTTGTAGAGATGAAGTTCAACGTGCAAGCTACCCAATGCAAGAAATCTAGTAGCATTTGATTGCCGGAATCAAAAGTTATAGGATTTCAAAAAGGCAATATGAAACAGATTTCAAACAGAGAAACTGCTACAAAATTTATCAACCGAAGCTAATTTTGACTGCTTTTGCAATTTTCTATGAGCTTAGCTCGGCTAGATTATGTGAGTATTTCAACTCACCTCACTATTTGAATGAAAATACTTGGATTTAAGAGGAAAGACTGAAGGTTGGCTTGAAATTTTAGCCTGTAGAACTTGTAGGAAGAAGATACAGAACATGCAAATAAAAATATATGGTAAATTAGAAACCTCCATCTCAAATCAAGAATTGGATGAAATTATAAGGTTTAAATATTGGTTACCTTTACATTATCACTCTAGATTGAAAAAGATTTAATTTATCGAATTAACTTGAAGATTTGAGCTTGAATTGCGGGAATGGTGGATTTTCTTTTTACTGTATTTTGTTTACAGAAGAGGAAGAAGAAGATGAGCAATGCAAAATGAACGTACAGTAAGTTTTGTTTTCTTCTTTTTCTCAATATCAGGTAAGTGAACTAATGAGCCAATGGACTTAAAATTAAAAGAAAACCATTTAGCCAAAAGAATTATGTAACGATCCTGACTCGGCTCTCGAAAATCGGCACCCGTACTACATTTGTACTCAAGTGTCGTAGATTCAAACACCGAATCGGGCTCACCGAAGATTATAACACATCAAGTATAACAACACCGCGGAAGAAAAGAAATGAATATCATATAAACCCCAATGAATACAATATCCAATGATATACAACAATGATATCAATATGATACAAGAATATCAGAGATAATAAACAACAGCGGAAAACAAATAGCAAAAGAGATAACTCCAATATCAAACTGCAACTTCAATCCAATACTCCAAAGCCAAAACTCCAAACCACTAGCTCGAAGCACCATCAAGGTTGCACAAAGATAAGCAAGTCTGGTCGTCCTAACCAAAGACTTCAATATCCAAAGTCTCCAAGGAATACCAAAGAGAAAGCTAAAAGCTACCGAATCGATATCTACATCTACTATCTGAAAAACCCAACTATAAACTGCCCGTGTGGAAAATTGTGGGCACCTAGAGTTTAGGAAGGGAATAATAAACTCCGGGTAAGTCATGAGACTGGTATAAGCAAACAAAAACATTTTATCTTTAAAAACAACCAAAAGAATTTCCTTTTGAAATTCGCAATGTTTTTGGAAAAATGAAACTGTCATAAGGCCTCCCGCCACACACACAATGCAAGCGCAACTTGGAGGAGATTTCTCCTTATGACAGTCAAATATGCTTGATACGCGAAAGCCATTTGATATTATTATTAGTGCATAGTGCAGAAAACCTTTTGAAAGTATAATATTAATCTTAGCCAGCATACCATATTTCGTCGTATGCCTACTATAGCTACCATTTAAGAATGACAGGTTATACAATTGAAATCGTAAAGGGAACGTATTGGATGATTGAGTTTCCAACAAATGGTCAGGCAAAGGAACTTCCCACACCAAAATAGAACGCCTCTGGAAGGACGCCCCCGAAAACCTAACCGGATCTCTGCCAAACAAGGCCGACGCTACCTCATGCTTTAACCAAGCAGTAACTAGGTAACTAACACACGAGCTATTCCATCCCCAGTCGTCACCGACCTTTATTCGAGCGCTCGACACTAACAACCACAAAGTAATAATTTTGCAGTAACCACATAGGTTAAATATCTGGGCTCCATACCATGATACCACCTCTTATCCAGAAGGAAATGGACATACCCTAGGGGCGCGACCCCTAAAAACCTTGCCGCAACATTCCTGTTTTGACCATTACCGGGTTGTAAGGCTCGACGAAGTCTCGTCCACAAAGCTATGCTTTTTCACAAAGTCATGCTTCGATCAACAAATGATCAGCATCACTTAATATGCCACATTACCAAATTGGGAATGTATCACTAGTAACCATCAACTACATAACCTCTGAGCTCGTACGTCTCAGAAAAGGGTGTTAAGCTAAGAGAATAAATCTCCGTCACCAAACAGAAATGTATTTGACAGAAACCAGCTTTGCATCTCAAAGTGTAACGTCAGACACACATCCATACAAGTCTGTTCCGGGTTTGAACAGAATGGAAGGTACTTCCAAAGAAGCCCTTGCAATCCGGGCATCCCCAATCCCGATCGGACTCCCCATCACACATGGAGATCTCTATACCGTAGCTACTCAGTGCAGAGTCATTCGATAGGTCATCCTATCATTCTCGAAAACACCCGATCTTCACCATCGGTCTTCAAATGCCATCCATATCGTCGTATCATTATGGGTTATACAACAAAAAGGTCCTTTCCCGGCTAAACCGAAAAACAAGCGCAATATTTAAAAACATATGGATAATGGGATTTCAGTTAAATCACAGCTTAAAGCCCAAAACCTTTCATTCAAATGGTTTAAACAAATTACCATTTCCAATCTTTTAAACAAAAAGATTCATTTCAAAACCCTTTAATGGTTTAAACAATTTCCACACTTTAGTATTTTAAACAAAAGATTTACCTTTAAAATCGCCTTTCAATTAAATACCAGGTTCACCAATCTTTAACAAAGATTCATTCATAGCCTTTCCAAAACAATTTTCCTTTCAAATTGCATTAACTCATCCAATCTTTAAATCAAAGATTCGACTCATAGCTTTCAAAAACCATTTCCATAGAACAGTTCCATTTTAAATCTTTTATATAAAAGATACACCATTTAAAATGCTCTTCAATGTCAAAACAAGGTTCAACCATCTTTCACAAAGATTCTTTCATAGTTTCCAAAAGTATTTCAATTCCATTTCAAAATTGAAATCTTTCAACACAAATTGAAAATCCTTTCTTTATATGAAAGCTATTATTATTTGAAAACAAATAGTTTTCGTTTCGGGAAAAACTAGTTACATTTACATAAGTTAAAACCATTCAAGTATAAACTTGGGTTTAAATTTGAATTCCCAAAACAATACTTTATATTTAATGCTTTAAAAACTATATAAACACCTTTATAACTTGTATAACTTTTTAAACCATAGTTTCCAAATCATAGAATTCAATTTGAAATATTGAATTCAAATTTAAATCAAATTATTTTAAATTTCAAAACTATATCAAGTTATTCAAAATAACTTTTATTTTTGAAATTCATTTTCAAAAGCTTTCAATTCTAATTCCAAAACTATTTTGGATTCAAAAATTCAATCTTTAAAACCATTAAAAATCTGTGACTTAACCAATTTCCTTGTGAAATCCATATTTGTGTGTATAGTGTAGTCCAGGGGTTTTACATAATAGTGCAACTACAACAATCATCATAGATTCAAGCATGTCAATATCGATAAGCGGTATAATCCATAACGCTTGTCCTTATTCACAGATTCACAGATAAAATAAATCTATCAATCACAAAGATTCACCATTATGATTCGATGTGGGTTTCGGATAACCAACTGGAATCCGACTCCCTGTCGCATCAAAAATCAAATGTCGTTTTACGGGCCCAAAGGGTTTGCACATTCACACAGCAGTATATTCATCACAGATATCACAGCTCAGGATAAAGTAATTCATATTACATAGCATCATAATCACGTAACAGAGATATCAATCCAACACACAACATTCAGTAACAATCAAACATCTTCAATTAAGATGAATAAATCGTGTGGTTTAAATTAATAAACACCTAATTACTTTCACAAATTATCTTTAATCGACGATTAATTTTCATTAATTACAATTAATTAAATCTTAATCACCTTCATTAATTAATCATCCCTTAATTACTTCTCTTAATTAATTAACCTTTAAATAATTAATTATTCTCAAATTAATTACCTTAATTAATAAATCTCATAAATTAATTAATTAACCTTTAAATTGCTTGATTAATCAACCTTTAATCATTAATTATCCATTCTTAATTACCTTCATTAAGTAATTATTTTAAGTTAATTATTCATTAATTACTTGATTAATCAAACTTGGGTTATTAATCAATTTTATCTTAATTACTTTTATTAAGTAATTAACTTCAAGTAATAAATTTCTTTTAACAAATATGTTAACTGAAACCTTGAAAGTTAATTAACGATTTTAAAAAATCCTTTATATAAATTAACTTCTTTAAATATTATTAAGTTTATTAAAAATAAACTTTAAAAGTAAAGGTTATGTTTATTAGAAACCATTTTAAAACTTTGCTAATTAAAACAATTTGTTTAAAAACCATCTTAACCCATTTTAAAACATAGATAACATCTAATATTAAAGAAAATTTGTTTTAACCAGATTTATTTTTTTAAAACTTGATTTCCTATAAATTTTCAAAACTGTTTACATTACATCAAATAAATCGAGCAAAAACTCATCTTCCCCGAGGTTGACTTCGAGCAACCCAACCCTTACATCTACTTCGAGTCGACCCTGCATTTTTTCATGCTTTAACCCGAGAGAACTTTTCTTCGTTCCCAAATGCCACAAAATCCTAGACTAATCACTGACACGCGTGCACGTGTCCAGGCACTCCAACCCTCTCTGACCACCGTCGCGATCACCCACGAGTCACCCTTGACCCCGATTACAAACTCCACTACCCAGTTCCAACAATTTCGTCGGAAATTGAAATTTAAGTTTCTCGATCAACTTCTAACTCAAACCCATCACACAAATCTGCCTCGCACCACCGATTCCGGCCACCAAAAGGCTCAACCATTTATCCCAAACTTTACCACGAAGCAAAGCATCGATTCTACTGGATCCGGCCTCATCTGATATCCCATTGGAAACGCCATCATCTTGAGAAAAACTACTATCCAAATTGACATTTAAACCCTATATTTCCACAACCCGGCCAACACGCCATTCCTGAAAATTCTAGGCTATTTTTCCTAAGTTCACCAATGCTCCAGCTAGCTTCTCCAAGAACCACGACCTACAGTTCGCCGTAGATCACTAAAAAAATGAGAAATAACTCTTTCTAGTTCAACTCGAGGTTTCACAAAAACTACTAATTTAAAAATCTTAATCTTGTTATCAAAATTCATAAATTTCCAGCACGAATCACGCCATATAACTGAATCTTGGAATTTCGTTACTTGAATTCACGATATAAAGATGTTTATTACTGTAATGCTCAAATTTTAAAATATTTATTCCATGAATATATTTGCAACAGTTCTTAAAATTAGCATTACACTATTATGATAAAATTTCATTTGAAAATCGTCATCTAAATCTATTTATAATCTGAGATACAAATTTTTTTTCTGGAGTTTGGTTATCCTGTTACTAAACAGACCCCTATCAACAACATAGACAAGCATGCACATCCATTTTATACATATACACACATATTCATATGCATACCAGAGATTTTCACAATACCAACGTCAAGCATTCATCACAACCTATCAATAAAAGGATAGTTTGCTCACCTTGGTCAATGAAAAACAGAGAACATGTTATCTGGAATTTCTTGATTTACTACTGAGTTAATTTGATCTTGGGTTGTTTGAGTTGCCTGATCTATCTGGAAAAAATTTCATGCTTGATCTGGAAGTTGTATTCAACCTGAAGCTTGATTGTTGAAATCTTTGCTTTGGAATGCTTCAGATTTTGAAATAGTTTTGCTGCTTTGATTTGTTTTCTGTTTTAATGTTGTTCAGGTTTGAGAATTTCCAGGCTGCGAAAACTGAAGCTTTGAATTTGTTTAAACTTGCTTTTGAATCAGGTTGGAGCTTTTATCTCAGGTTGAAGATTTCTTGATTTCAGTTTGAAACAAGTTGAAAATTTGATCTGATTTATGATTTCTTTTGTAAGGATGTGTTTTGTTTTCTTTTGTATTTTCTGTTTTCCCTGCTTTTTTAGAAAGAAGATGTTTATCTAAACATAGCCTGGTTATTTCTTTGTTCATTTTTTTTTATAAATTTTAGATAAAAATAAAAACCCTTTGCTTGCCACTTGTATCATTATGACACACTTGTTAACCTATATTATTACTTATTAAACATTTGTCAAATACCCATCAAATTTTGTTTAAGTCCTTTATTCAAATTAATTTAAAATTTATAGTTTAAACCCTTACTTTTATAAATTATTTAATCTTTATATTTACATATGTTTATGTAATACATTTTATATTTAAACCTAATTTAGTTTAGTACATAAATATATTCATATTTATTTTCCATTCATACATTTATATATTATTTTTATTTGTACAACTTTTATTTTTAAAAGAAAAGAATGATTTAAAAATCTTGATTACATACTAACAATAATCATATTTATCTATATGAAAGAATTTATCTTAAAAATAACCTTTTGAAAATGATTACATTAATTCTTAAATTACAGTTTCCAAATATCAATATATTTAAAAATTTAAAAACCTATTTTTTTATTAATTTAAAGCTTTTAGTTCTATTTTATCTTCAACCTATTTATTTTTAAATCCAATTTTTTATTTATAAATACTTATTCTTAAATTCCAAATCAAATTTTATTTATAATCCAAAAAAATTATTTGTTCTAGAAATTTTCTAATTAATTCATAATTAAATTCACAATTGAATTTCAAAAATTAAATTAATTATCAAATTATCTTAACTAAAATTCCAGGGATGTTACAAATTAATTCACACTTAAATCTAATGCAAACGTATATTACACTATATTATAAAATAAAATGCATTTTCTTCCAATTTTTATACAAGAAAAATATTTAAACTTACATACTTATAAAATAAAACATTTTCCACTATATAAAAAAATAAATTTATATTTCAAAAACATTTTTATTGTTAAAATCCTTTATTTTACGGTAATAAATAATTTTCACCAAATAAATGTAAAAGTCTACATTTTTAACTTCTAAAATTCAATTAAAATATTTTTCTTGCTTAGAAAAATATAATTAACCATTCTAAACTCTAATCTATAATTAAAAATCATTTTTACACCAAATTCCATCTTTTTTAAATAAACACCCTTTAAAAATCAAATACCTCTTTTAAAAATTATAAAAAGAAGTAATTGGCAACAATTAATGAAATTATTGCATTTCCACTAAATAAAACCCTTTTTCCATCTATTATCAACCCAAGAAAAATAAAATAAAGTTACAAATTTTTATTTTATTATTTTCACAATTAAATTACAAAATTCATTGTTTATTTCAAATAAACAATATAAAATCTCCAATTTTATTATAATTTACAATATTAAATTATAACTACCATTATAATTTAATATTAATAGGAAATCTCCAATCCATGGTTGTTACATTAGGACCAACCATTTAGTGGGAGATGTACACAAATGGAGCATCCAATGACCGATGTTCTGTTGTTGGAGTTATGTTAGGAACTCTTGAGGAAAGATCATCTACTACGCGTTGAAGCTTGATTTACCTACGACCAATAATAAAGTTGAATATGAAGCTTTGATTGCGAAGCCCAAGTTTGCTAAAGAACTAAGAGTAAAAACCTTGCAGATCTTTTGTGATCCCCAGTCAGTAGTATGCCAGTTCAGGGAATGCACAACAATTGGGCTTAGTCCCAATCAATGTACTTAATGCTCTAAGCATTGACCGGATGGAGATCGACCGGATTTTTGAGATGGAGCCAGATAAGGAGTCATGCATGACTCCTATGAAAAACTATCGACAATGGGGAATCCTTCCCGAATGGAGGAGTGAAGAACGATAGATCCTGCGAAAGCTTCACACTACGTCATCCGAGAAGGAATCATGTACAGGAAAGGTTTACCGTTCCTCTGCTTTAGTGAATTGCTCACGGTGAAATCAAACGAATATTGAGAGAATTCCTACATTCAAAATCATTTTTGAATAAACACCATTCCTATTTCCATCAACATCCAACCCAACCATGCCT
Source organism: Allium cepa (assembly GCA_030765085.1). NCBI lineage: Eukaryota > Viridiplantae > Streptophyta > Magnoliopsida > Asparagales > Amaryllidaceae > Allium > Allium cepa. The sequence goes on along the minus strand of CM060931.1, from coordinate 462,100,706 downwards.
GCAAATCGATCGAAACTGCCCCTCACTTCATCTCTTAGGTGAGCAAATGCAGCAGGCCATATTCAACCTCAAGACCGACCCATATTCTTCAAACTCATAATTGATCATCATCGATGATATCTTCAATATCAACTTCTCCAATCACTTCATCCTATATCCACAAATATTTGGAGTGAGAAGGACCAGCGGACAAAAAATTGCAAATGATGGGATTTCATTCCACCAAATTGCAATGACCCAAGAGCGTACGAACACATCTGGGAGCCAACAAAAAATACGTGTACATGAACATGCACATGTACACCTTGAAAAATTGATTTCTTAAAATCGACAAAAATCGGATTCTCACATGGGGAAATCGAAGAAAGAATTGGATTAGATAACCGAGGCATGCTGACTCGACTAATCAGCTCAATGGAACTGAGTGCAGACGATTATCAATAGATTCTACTCTAGAACTTACATTATTGAATAACGATCAAGCAAATCATGACGAACAGAGAAACGTGACGACCTGGATTTTTAACGGTCATCAATTGGTAATTGACTGGATTAAATTATTAGAAATACAGATTTATAAGTTTAACAGATAAAATTCTGATAATAAAAATATATCTGGATATGAATATTCATTTAATAATCTTCATATATAATTATTAAATTTGCCAACTTATCTTTCAAACAATAAATATGCTATCTAATATATATATATATATATATATATATATATATATATATTGTAATGGAACTATGATTTGAAATTCAAATTGTAAATCTCAAAGTTAATTAAATTTAAATTCTACATTTTAAACACTAGGTATAAATATACATAGTTATCAATTAAAGTATAATAACTTAAGCTTAAAATAAATAAAAAGATTTTATAACATTTCTTTTGAGTTACATAAAATAAATATAATTAGTAAATATAAAAATATAAATATAAAAATATAAATATAAAACATAAGAAGAAAATAAAATATATGCTCATGGACATTTGTAAGCTAGGAAATGACATATGCATACAAGTGTCAAGTTTTTTTATTCATTAAAAAAATAAAATAAAAATAAAATAAAATATGATGTAAATAAGAAACAAAGTGCTGCACAAAATTTGTACACTTACATATATATCTCAGTTCTTTCTGTGACGCCCCACCTCTATACCCACGCTAGCCAAGAACACTACGGAGTAATGCTGTCAACTAGCACGGAGAATAAGGCTGTTGAGGAGCGACCATCCATGTAACATCTTTGTGCGAGCACCGATATGTCAGATAGTATAGCATGCTAACGAGGAGGTCCGACATACCGATACAAACTCAAAGCTATGACACAGTGGCTATATATAATCTTCGGAAACAAATATAGAAATAGACATTACATAAATCAGTCATAGATAATTCATATCACAAGGCGGAAGAAGATATGAATATATAACTAACACATGAAAGTGTACATCAGAGTGGTAGTCAAAAAGATCCACAATAATACAGAAGAATAGCAACACGTGCTATAAAAAAGAATACAACTATGAGTCTATATCTCAGGTGTAAACAACAAAAACTGCTAATCTAAATAGTTAGCCAAAAGTCAGAGTAGCAAATCCCAGAAGAGAAGTCAAGCAGGAGCACCTGCAACATCTCGGTCTGACCCGAGTATTATTTATAAGAAAATAATAAACGGATCAGTCTAACTATAAATATCAGATGACATGATATAAAGTAAAAGATATAGCATAAACATATAATATCCATAATGGCATACTACTATAAGCATGCAAATGATGATCAAAAAAGATCGTTCAATACCACAAGAATCTTCACAAAGATCCAAAAAGGGTTTCATACCCAAAACTTGTATTCACAACAAGTCAATGACACACGAATTCACCAATACACCAAAAATTGATAAATCATATCAATGAAAATCACTAAAATTGGTGAAGCATAAATTCCAGAATTCAACACACGAAATCCAGAAATCATAAAAAGGGGGGAGGCCTATCACACGAACGGGAGCATGAAAACTCACCAACATATGTATCACACGAACGAGATGCTATCACATGGTAGCTAGCCATTAAATTTTGACACACGAACTGCCCAAAGACCATGGGGCGCTACCCCATAAGTGTGAGTCGAAATGACACTGAAACAGGGTCTAGTCTAAATCACAGACAAAAAGACATCGCACAATTGCTAGTCTAAATCACAAAAATGATCGTCATGATCATCAAGAAGTGTCAATTATAGTAAGCTAATAAATATATGAGCTTAGCTTCATAGCTTAACTTAAATATTTACGAACAAATTGTAGATCTCCACTAGAAAATTTGTCACAAGAGATTCAATTGAATAAGTCCAAGAATTAACCGGCGAAGTAAACGCAAGCGTTTCATACCACTCGTTTTACTAAGTCGTTTAATTAGATTTCTCATACGAGTGAGGTAAAGGTTTGTATATACTAATAGATTGGAAAACTGTTTTATAAACTGAGCTTTGTAATAAAAAAGTGTCGAAATCATTTGAAGAAAGAGTTTTGATATTTTACAACTAGTATAGAAAACCTTTATATTTTTAAAGTGACAAATCACAGAAAGGATTGTAGAAACAATCAATCATCAAAATTCACATTCGAAGGCGTGAATAAAATCCAAAGAAATTGATACCGAATCCATCAAAATGGATATTCCCAAAAATCACGAAGAAAATGTCATCAAAGTCGATAATAAGTGATAATAACACAAGGGAATCCACACGAATCGATTAAAGTTGGAATTCTCAAGCAAATAGGCAAAAGAGTGCATATTCAGACGTCTGAAATCAAGGATTCAGACGTCTGAATCTGAAAAATAAAATATTTCCCAAAACAGAATTCAGACGTCTGAATCTTTGATTTCTGACGTCTGAAATAGGCACTTTTTAGCCTATTTCCTTTCTGGTTCCAAATGAACCAATTCAGACGTCTGAAATATAGATTTAGACGTCTGAATATTGGGGAATAAAAATTCCCAGTATAATATTCAGACGTCTGAATAATATGTTTCAGACGTCTAAAACCTGGGTTCAGGGCATTCCCTGAACCTAGGCCAAAAATGGCCAAACGAATATCGGAAGCGATTCGGACGAGAAAACGACGACTAAGGATTTACGTCGAGTGACAACCCGGCCTTAACGGCTCTCTGATACGCCTCAAATATCAATGTCCAAATATCCATAAAAGGATTTTCATAGATTTTGATTTCAAAATACTAAAAATTGGAATATACACCAGATCAATCCAAACCAAAATCAATTGCACAAGAATAAGTGTTAGAAATCCATACCTAACAAACGAAGATAATTATAGACTAAGATGTGAGATAAAAATCTCACCTTTGAACCCAAACAAATGAAGAAGAAGTTTGAAAGCAAAGTAGAATCAACCACTCTTCAAATCCAACTCAAGAAGCTTGATTCTAAGCTTTAAAAGAATAACATTCCCAAAGTTGGGTTTAGGAATTTCTGAAATTGGTAAAAGAATGAGTTGGAGAAGAAGAAGAGAAGGCTTACCAATGGGTTCTTCTATTAGTTTGGAGCTAGAGTTTGATTTGCAAAAGAAAACTAGGGCTTGAGTTTTAATTTCTCATTCCACTCTCCGTTGTTATAAAAGCTTGAGTATAAGGAAAATAGAAAGGAAGTGAATGAAGAGGAGAGGGTTGGAACAGAGTTAAGTGGGGTTAATGGGCTCAGCCCAAACCAAAGCCCTAAGTGAAAAAGTAGCAAAATTCTACTATCTCCAAACGTATCAATGTTTACACTTAAAAAGATCGCAAACGTCATTTTGAACTCAATGGAAGTGGTCCTGAGTCCTAATTCGACCGTATGCAAAAAGTAGCTTTTCACACTAAATTCTGAGTATCGATAAAATATTTAAATAAAATATTTAAATATAAAACCGATAAATACGTGGGTTGTTACACTTTCCTTTCTTTCATTTTTATCAAAAACCAAAACCAAATAAGATAAAACACCTAAATCAACTCCAAGTTTCAACTAAAGCAAACAAGATTCAAGTTCAAATCCAACCTAATCAAAAGAAGACCAGATCAAAGTTGTTTTCTGTTCCAAGTTACGGTGAGTAAACTTAACCTTTTAAAGCTAAATCATCTTCATAACTTGTGCATGTAAAGGTTGATGATAGTAATGACTTGATTACTACTTACATGAATGAAAAGAATGTGTTTCCTGGGTAATTAAGTCTTGATTGCTGTGTAATATAAGTGCATGTCTCTATTGTTCTAATAGGCTCAAAATTCATCCAAAAATTCATTTCTCTTCATTTAAGCAATTTTAGTTTACGATGTCTAAAGAAAACTTGTTTGCAATGATGAAATACTGTTTTTAAAAATGATTTCAAAAGAAGTTATGAAATAATTATCCAAAAAAAGAGAATTTACAGTACAAACAAAATATATCATAAATTCGTTCATCATAGTTTTATGTTTCTCTTATATGGTTGGATTCGATTTTGAAAATTAGGATTTTGGTATGATTTTTGTAATTTATAAGTTAGAATTTGAGGGGGAATTGTAATTTGATCGGAATAGGGTAGGAAGCCAAATTCCGGCATCACGATGGATTTCGAGGTGAACTGTTTGGCATGGAGGAGCCTTAGACCATGATGCATCGGAGAAAAATAGTTTGAGGATGTATAGGGGATCATGGTGGCAGGTTAAGGTTGATCTAGGGTTGGAAGCTCAGATTTGGGTGGTCTGGGTTATGCGGTGATAGAAGTGACAAGGTGGAGAAAGGGGCATGCGGTATAGGGGAATAAGACAAAGGGACGATGGCGACGATGCTGATGGGTTTTGGCGTTGACTAGTGGCCGGAGGTGGCGGGACGAAGCAGAGATAGGTGGTCGAGTTTGTTTCTGGTTGGGTTGGAGTGCGATATTTTCGAATCGGGGTTGCTGTGGGGAAGTGAGATGACCAGAAGGATTGTAAGGACGTATGTGACTAGAGCGATGGTCGGAGGTTAGGGGATGGTATCGGTGGCAGGTGTGCACGTGCACGGTGTTTGTGACGCCCCACCTCTATACCCACGCTAGACAAGAACATTACTGTGAATGCTGTCAACTAGCACGGAGAATAAGGCTGTTGAGGAGCGACCATCTGTATAATTGCTTTGTGCGAGTACCGATATACCGGATAAAAATATAACTTTTCATCTCAAGAGGAAATCCGACATACCGACACAAACTCAAAGCTACTACACAGTGGCTATAATTTCTTCGGAAACAAATATAGAAATAAACATAACATAAATCAGTCATAGACAATTCATATCGCAAAGGCGGAAATAGATATGAATATCACACATGAAAGTGTACATCAGAGTAGTGGTCAAAAAAGATCCACATATCACAAAAGAAATAGTTACAAGAACTACATGAAAGAATAAGTATACATTATGGAGTCTATATCTCAAATGTATACAACAAAAACTACTAATCTAAGTAGTTAGCGAAAAGTCAGAGGGATCAATCCCAAGAGAGAAGTCAAGCAAAAGCAGCTGTAACATCTCGGTCTGACCCGAGTATTATTTAATAAGAAAATAATAAACGGATCAGTCTAGCTATAAATATCAGATGAAGTGATATATAATAAGAGATATGACATAAACATATAATAATCACAATGCCAAGCTGTGATAAATAAGTAAATTGGAAATCAACAAGAGATTAATCAATATCACAATAATCTACTCAAGATAAAAAGGAATGTCATACTCCTAATTTCATTCACCAAGCCACAATATATGACACATATATCAATGCCCATCGTAAAAGTTGGTGAAACATAAATTCCAGAATTCAACACACAAAATCCAGAAATCACAAGGAAAGGATCAATGACGTCATACAGCGGGACATCCGATGAACCAAATCACAATCAAAGGGAACAATGACGTCGTACGGCGGGACGTCCGATGAACCAAATCACAAAGACATAGCACGATGCTAGTCTTAAACCTAAAATGATCGTCATGATCAAAGAGAAGTGTCGATTACACTAAGCTAGTAAATATATGAGCTTAGCTTCATGTCCCATAACCACTAGCTTAACTTAAATATTTACGAACAAATTGTAGATCTCCACTAGAAAATTGTCACAAGAGGTTCAATCGAACAAGTCCAAGAATTAACTGACGAAGTAAACGCAAGCGTTTCATACCACTCGTTTTACTAAGTCGTTTAATTAGATTTCTCATACGAGTGAGGTAAAGGTTTGTATATACTAATAGATTGGAAAACTGTTTTATAAACGAATTTGGTATTAAAGTAGAGTTGAAATCATTTGAAGAAAGAGTTTTGATATTTACTACTAGTATAGAAAACCTTTATATTTTTTTAAAGTGACAAAGCACAAGGGGGATTGTAGAAACAATCAATCACAAAGATCACATTCGAAGATGTGAATAAAAATCCAATGAAATCGATAAAGGATCCATCGAAGTGGATATTTCTAAAATTCCCAAAGAAAATAAGTCATCAAAGATGATAATAAATGACCACAACAAAAAGGGAGACAACACGAATCGATTAAAGTTGGATATTCAATCCCAAAAAGGCAAATTGGACTAAAACGTCAGGTTCAGTCGACTGAACAGAGTTTTTCAGTCGACTGATCCTGTACCTAGAAATTTTCCAGGTTCAGGAAACTTTCTGTTTCCAGTTTCAGTCGACTGTGCAGAATTTTTCAGTCGACTGAATCATGCCTGGAAACTCTCGGGTTTCAGGTTCAGTCGACTGAACAGAGTTTTCAGTCGACTGAATCATGCCTGGGCTGTTTTTCAGCCTTAATCAAATGAAGAGCAAACTCTTCCAAAATGCAACCGGACGAACATTGGCTCTAAGGGTTTATGCCAATCGGCAACCCGGCCCTATATGCTCCTCGGTGCATCACCAAAAACATGATCAAACGTCCATAAAAGGATTTCACACAAATTTGACTTAAAAACCCAAAAATTGGAGTATTCACAAAATCAATCCAAAACAAGAGCAAATGCACATGAAGAAGTGTTAGGAATTCATACCCAACAACCAAAGATAATTATAGTCATAGATGTGAGATAAAAATCTCACCTTTGCACTAAAATTTATGAAGATGAAACTTGAAAGCAATGGCAAGAACAAGCACTCTTCAATTCCAACTCAACAAGCTTGAATCTAAGCTTAAAAGAGAAACATTTCCTAAATTAGGTTTAGGAAATTTCTGAAATTGAATGGAGAAAGAGTTGGAGAAGGTGAAGGAGATGCTTACTAAAAGGTTCTTCTTGAGTTTGGAGCAAGGAGATGGATTTGCTAAGGAAGTTAGGGCTTGGAGTTTTAATTCTTTTTCCTCTCCACCATTTTCAGTTGGAGCTTGAGTTTGAGGAGTTGGAATGAAGTAATGAAGAGGAGAGGGGGATTGGGACTGAATACATAAGTGGTTAATTGGCTCAGCCCAAACCAAAACCCTAAGCAAAAAGTAGCAAAATTCAACTTTCTCCAAACATATCGAAGCTTATACTTAAAAAGGTCGCAAACGGCATTTTGAACTCAATGGAGGTGGTCTCGAGTCCTAATTCGACCGTATGAAAAAAGTAGGTTTTCGGACCAAAATCCGACGAACGATAAAATATTTAAATATAAAATCGATAAATATGCGGGTTGTTACAGACTCCCCTCCTTAAAGAAATTGCGTCCTCGCAATAAGTAAGAAGGAAATATAAGAAGTAACAACCATAGAAGCATATTAACACAAAAGAAAATTTTGAAATAGGAAGTTCGCCATAAAGTGCACAAAAGAGTTAGCAAGAAATCTAGTGAAACTTCAATTTCCACAATAACACCGGGCTCAAGAATGAAAACCGGAATCCCTAAGGCATTCCCGTAGATAAAAGACGTGGGGAACGTCAAGAATAGCAGAAAATTGAGCCGGTGCAACGGCGTAGTACAAAAACGGTACGCCTGAGAAACTAGAAACTCAAACAATTTGGGACATCAGCGTAGTACAAAAATGGTACGCCCAATGAACCAAAGCAAAGACGTCGATGTAGTACAAACGGTACATCCGATGAATCAAATAGCAAAGACATCGATGTAGTACAACGGTACATCCGGTGAATCAAATAGCAAAGACATCGATGTAGTACAACGGTACATCCGATGAATCAAATAGCAAAGACATCGATGTAGTACAACGGTACATCCGATGAATCAAATAGCAAAGACATCGATGTAGTACAACGGTACATCCGATGAATCAAAAGCAAAGACATCGATGTAGTACAACGGTACATCCGATGAATCAAATAGCAAAGACATCGATGTAGTACAACGGTACATCCGATGAATCAAATAGCAAAGACATCGATGTAGTACAACGGTACATCCGATGAATCAAAAGCAAAGACATCGATGTAGTACAACGGTACATCGGATGAATCAAACGCAAAGACATCGATGTAGTACAAACGGTACATCCGATGAATCAGAAGCAAAGACATCGATGTAGTACAAACGGTACATCCGATGAATCAAAAGCAAAGACATCGATGTAGTACAAACGGTACATCCGATGAATTAGACGCAAAGACATCGATGTAGTACAAACGGTACATCCGATGAATCAGAAGCAAAGACATCGATGTAGTACAAACGGTACATCCGATGAATCAAAAGAAAAGACATCGATGTAGTACAAACGGTACATCCGATGAATCAAAAGAAAAGGCATCGATGTAGTACAACGGTACATCCGATGAATCAAAAGCAAAGACATCGATGTAGTACAAACGGTACATCCGATGAATCAAACGCAAAGACATCGATGTAGTACAAACGATACATCCGATGAATCAAAAGAAAAGACATCGATGTAGTACAACGGTACATCCGATGAATCAAAAGCAAAGACATCGATGTAGTACAACGGTACATCCGATGAATCAAACGCAAAGACATCGATGTAGTACAAACGGTACATCCGATGAATCAGAAGCAAAGACATCGATGTAGTACAAACGGTACATCCGATGAATCAAAAGCAAAGACATCGATGTAGTACAACGGTACATCCGATGAATCAAAAGCAAAGACATCGATGTAGTACAAACGGTACATCCGATGAATCAACGCAAAGACATCGATGTAGTACAAACGGTACATCCGATGAATCAGAAGCAAAGACATCGATGTAGTACAAACGGTACATCCGATGAATCGAAGCCCGAATGATTTCGAAACACCGACGTAGTACAAAAACGGTACGTCCAATGAACCGAACACAATAAAAGAACATCGGACGCAAGTTCATAAAAGAAATGAGATGAAACTCAATAAAATGAAGTACATCAAAACGCCCGATGAACTTGATAAAAAGATAATTTCATTCGGTCATCAACAAAGAAACAACCCCTTGTTGCTTACGACTAAACGCATTGGCAACACGATTTACCCTTTGGGAATAAAAAGAATATCAAGATCATAGGAAGCTAGGAACTCGAGTCAACAAGCAGTTCCTTAAGAGAACATAAACATTCCAAAGATTTATGATCGAGATAGAGAACAAATTTCTCATCCAAATATGATGATGCCAAATTCCAAAAGTAAAAGCAATAGCCGCGAACACTAGATCATGAGTGGCATATCTAGTCTCGATAAACTATAATGATTTAGAAGCACAAGTGATAGCACGTTCTCTATGGAAAGAGAATGGCATCCAAACCAATACGACTAGTATCGGTACAAATAGCAAAGTCTTGGTTCCCCTTCAGGAATCACAAGAAAGAATAAGAGTATCGAAAAGAAAGAACTTCTTTTAAATAATTCTCTTTTCCCGAAAAGTTAAAACTTCCAAAATTACACTTTTACTTTTATGTAATAATCTTTCTACAAAAAATTTCATTTTTGCAAGTCAATATATATCGTGTCTGACTGTCTCATCAAAGCGTTTAGGAAATTCATATCGATAACGTTGATCAAGCGCATCGACCAAAATTCTTAAAGCACTCAACGGGCAATACAATCACCAAATCATATTTTATAGGATAAATAAATCTCTTAAAAAGTTTTAAGAATATTCTTTGTTTGTTTCAAGAACAAAATCCAGTTTTACTTATAAATAAATCTTATGAAAAAGATTTGCAAAATTTTAAATTTCTATTTCCATCCAAAATCCATAAATAAGAATGGTATCATTGAAATTTTCATAGAATATTGGATTTATAAAACGGATGAAACAAGCTGGACAAATTGAATGACATAATAATTCATTCATAGGAATCATAACAAGTGCGGAATGCGATAAGTGAAATGCTAACTTCCGCAACTTGTAGCAAATGAAAACGGTGGTAAATTCGAACTAAAAAGACCTTAGCACCACACAAAAGATTACTTCGGTCATAATCCTAAGACAAGTCAAATATACCAGAAAATTCTCAAACTATTTAGATGAGAGAAATAACACTTTCCTTATAAGTGGGCTTAAGGAATAAAATGATGCCATCAAGTTGGAATCAAAATCATAAAGGAAAAATAGAAATCTGCTTAACAGATTGAAAATGTCGAAGATGAATAATCCACTCGGAAAAATAGGATATGGGCTTCGCAATGATTAAGCCAATCCTTACAGAAAGGTCAATTCCGAGGCCAAAGCAAAAATATCGGCTCGGAAAGAAAAGTCACATAAAACAATCTCGACATCTAAACAAAAGCAAATAGAGTGTTGCCGATCTACCATCCGGATTCACAATCCTCAAAGAAGTCATCAAGCCCAAAAATGTTTTAAAAAGAAAGAATCAACAAGTTCTTCTTGATATAAAATAGTGAGACGGAAACTATATCAAAAAGAACATGAACAAGATAATCACAAAGCAAATGTCATCAAGGATTAAATGTAAAATACTTTGACTAAGAGAGGAGTTGCTAGGGGCTTGCACAATATTTAGCTTTCTCATGTCCTTATTCAAAAGTTTGGGACATGCAGATAAAAGATGACCCGGTTTCTTGCAATAGCGACAAGAATGGGGTTTTGGACACATACTCGCATAGTGTTCCTTAGAATTACAATTGTAGCATCCTCCACGATCAGAGATTGGAGTCTTTGCTACAAAAGTAGTTTGCTTCACTCCCTTATTGGGATTAAGGCTCTTGAACTTAATATGCCTCTTCTTGGAAGTCCCAATATCACAAACACTTCCTTTACCAACCTCTCCAGGAAGAAGAGTAACATACACAAGCTGTTTGAAAGAAACTTCAAGTTTCAAAGGTAGAACCATTTCGGGGTTCTTACTCAAAGCATAGATAAACTCTTGATTCTTTACAAGATCCAAAAGTTGTTGAGCAGACATGAATACTCCATCCAGGGGAGTAGCACTAGATTGACCGATGCTGGGGCGGCCTGGTCAACCATTTCTCTTCTTTAAGAAAGAAAGAAAGAAGAGGAAAAAGTTATTCTCAAAATAAATATCAAGCAATCTTGATAGATAAAACAAGGAATCATAAAAGAAAATAGGATAGGACGGTACGAAGACCCGAATAAAATCCTAAAGCACGACTCCTAAGATGGACTTAGGACGATGATCCTTGTTAAATTATTCTACATTGTTCCGAAGTTTGGCTCTGATACCAAGCTGTGACGCCCCACCTCTATACCCACGCTAGACAAGAACATTACTGTGGATGCTGTCAACTAGCACGGAGAATAAGGCTGTTGAGGAGCGACCATCTGTATAATTGCTTTGTGCGAGTACCGATATACCGGATAAAAATATAACTTTTCATCTCAAGAGGAAATCCGACATACCGACACAAACTCAAAGCTACTACATAGTGGCTATAATTTCTTCGGAAACAAATATAGAAATAAACATAACATAAATCAGTCATAGACAATTCATATCACAAAGGCGGAAATAGATATGAATATCACACATGAAAGTGTACATCAGAGTAGTGGTCAAAAAAGATCCACATATCACAAAAGAAATAGTTACAAGAACTACATGAAAGAATAAGTATACATTATGGAGTCTATATCTCAAATGTATACAACAAAAACTACTAATCTAAGTAGTTAGCCAAAAGTCAGAGGGATCAATCCCAAGAGAGAAGTCAAGCAGAAGCAGCTGTAACATCTCGGTCTGACCCGAGTATTATTTAATAAGAAAATAATAAACGGATCAGTCTAGCTATAAATATCAGATGAAGTGATATATAATAAGAGATATGACATAAACATATAATAATCACAATGCCAAGCTGTGATAAATAAGTAAATTGGAAATCAACAAGAGATTAATCAATATCACAATAATCTACTCAAGATAAAAAGGAATGTCATACTCCTAATTTCATTCACCAAGCCACAATATATGACACATATATCAATGCCCATCGTAAAAGTTGGTGAAACATAAATTCCAGAATTCAACACACAAAATCCAGAAATCACAAGGAAAGGATCAACGACGTCGTACAGCGGGACATCCGATGAACCAAATCACAATCAAAGGGAACAATGACGTCGTACAGCGGGACGTCCGATGAACCAAATCACAAAGACATAGCACGATGCTAGTCTAAAACCTAAAATGATCGTCATGATCAAAGAGAAGTGTCGATTACACTAAGCTAGTAAATATATGAGCTTAGCTTCATGTCCCATAACCACTAGCTTAACTTAAATATTTACGAACAAATTGTAGATCTCCACTAGAAAATTGTCACAAGAGGTTCAATCGAACAAGTCCAAGAATGTAACGTACGCGGATTTTCGTTGCCAAAAAACCGAATAGTTATGGGTTTTTTAAAAAGAATTTAAGAAAAGAAAAGGACAGAAGAAGAGAGAAGAAGACAGAAAATCAGAAAATAGAGAATTTGAAAATAGAAGAGAAGAAAGATAGAACGGAAACGGAACACAGAAGAAAATAGGATGGAACAGGAAACAACAGAACAACATCAGAATCTCACAATTCGCAGCGGAACAACATATAATAATAAATGAATAATCTTTAAACAAAGAACTATATCAGTTATTACATTTCATTTCATTTCATTACATCATATCATCAGAGTGTACAACATCATACAACAACAAACAGTGCAGCGGAAAAAGAAATACTATATAAACTAGTAAACGCCATGCCATCCAGCTTGCCTCCAGCAAATCCAGAATATCCAGAATATCCTGATAAACCTTAACTCTTAACTGCCCGTGTGGAAATTGGTGGGCACCCAGAGTTTAGGAAGGAAAACAATAAACTCCAAGTCAGTCATGTGACTGGTGCGAGAACTCAAAACAGTTTATTTATCTTTAAAATCAAAATAGAGGAATATTTTTAAAGTCAATTCGCAATGCTTTTAAAAATGAGACTACCATAAGGCCTCCCGCACACACACACAATGCAAACGCAGAATCGGAGGAGATTTCTCCTTATGATGGTCAAAGATGCTTGATACACATTAAAAGAACATTTCATATTATTATTAGTGCATAGTGTAGGGGAAAATTTCATTTTGAAAGTAGAATATAAATCTTAGCCAACATAGACATTTCGAACTATGCCTACTATAGCTACCATCCAAACAGTGGTGACCACCATAAGTGAATGGCAGGTCCTACAACTAATACCGTACAAAGTTTCGTATTGGGAATTGGATTTCCAATGAATGATCAGGCCAAGGAACTTCCCATTGCCACATGAGAATGCCTCTGGATGGACATCCCCGAGAACCAAACCGGATCTCTACCAACACAAGGCCGGGTTACCCCTAACTGAGTAACAACTGACCGAATATGCCATCCCCCGGTCCTTTGGGACCTTTTCACCGAGCGCTCGTAATCAATTCACACAATCATAACAAAATGTTTTCAACATGAGTAAGTATCTGGGCTCCATACCATGATACCACCCTTTTCCAGAAGGAAATGGACACATCCTAAAGGGTGCTACCCCTCATAACCTTGCTGCTTCTTTCCTGTTTTGACCATTCACGGGGTGTGAGGCTCGACGAAGTTTCATCCACAAAAACATACTTTATACAAAAGCCATGCTTTGGGTCAACAATTGATCAACACAATGATCACAAGGATAGACGATCAAATAAACGATCCTATTACAAATAATCAACACAATGATCATTTCAGCATCACTCAGCATGTCACATTACCAAATTGGGAATATATCGCTGATAACATTCAACTACATAACCTCTGAGCTCGTACGTCTCAGAGAAGGGTGTTAAGCTAAAAGAATAAATTCTCCGCCACCAACAGAAATATATTTGAAAGAAATCGGCTTTATATCTCAACTTGTAATGTCAGACATACTATCCATACAAGTCTGTTCCGGGCTCGAACAAAACCGAAGGCACTTCTTACGAAGCCCTTGCAATCCGGGTATTCACAATCCCGATCGAATTTCCCATCACTTAAGGAATCTCTATACCAGGAGCGACCCAGTGCAGAGACAATCGATAGGTCATCCTATCGCTCTCGCAAATACCGGTCTTCAACACCGATCTTCAAATGCAATTCACAACGACGTATCACATATTCGGAATGGGTTATACGACCCCATGGTCCTTTCCCGGTTAACCCGAATAGTGAGCGCTTATTTAAAAATAAGTGTAGCATTCAAATTCAACAAATCACATCAATTACCCATTCAAAGGGAAATATTGATAGTCGGCTATTGAACTATCAATGGATATGCACACATCACCAGTTTCCAAATAATTTTCCAAATTATTTATTTTCCAAAATATCTTTACAAGATATATAATTTTCACACTTCAAAAATAAATCAATATTTATTTTTAAACAAATTCTCCTTTTCATTCATAAATTCCATATTGAATTTATAATCCAAAATATCTATGAATATTCGATTTCAATTATTCATTTCAATTTATCTTCAAAAAGATAAATTCTCTAATATATTCACTTTATATTGGAAAACATTTCCATACTTATTTATTCATAAGTAATTCACAGATTTTATTTATTTTCAACACTTAGAAAATATTTAATATACTTAAATCGAGATTAAGTATATATTTTTCATTCTTTAAGGAAATTATTCTCTTAAACATATTTATTTGGGCCAAAACGAATGTTGCGTAGAACATCGTTACGACAACCCAAAATCACTAGTATAGGGATTCGAAATTAAAATAGATATATAAATCTCAATACTATACAAAACATTTCCTTTTGGAAATCATTTACTATAACAACAGTGTTATAGTCCATTATTTCCTTCTATTTCTCAAAAACGTCTATTTCAACAATAAATGTTGAAATCTATGGTTTTGAATCTCAACACATTTTAAAACATCGTTAGATCGTTTTTAATTCAATTTAAAATATCACATTCTAAACAATTTCTTTAACGTATTATTCACTATTCAAAAACGTGAATATACTACGTTAACAAATTTCATCAATTCTATGCATTTTATTTTAAAGGATCATTCACAGTTCAAAAACGTGAATATAACTCCATACATAAGTTATAATAATTTACTTATCAAAATAAGTCATTTCGAATTTATAAAACAACGTTTATAAATTCCATTTCTATTTATTTATAAAAACTTCCTTTTTATAAATTCCTTTATTAACCTATTCCAGTTTATAACTCAATTATAAACTAAAAGTTCATATTATAAGTCAAATGCTTATAAACTATTTGTTTGCAAAAATCGTTCCTTTGAACTTCATAATTATAAATCTTATAACCTATAAGATTCAATTATTCACCTAAATCTATTCCTCAGTTAACTTCACCAATTTATAAATCTTACTATTTATAAATTTTATTTATAACTTCACAGTTTATAATTCTATAAATTTCATTCATTTATGAAATTCATTTTCACTTCATTCAAACACTTATAAAAACTCGTTTTATAATGTATATATTTCAATTTATAAATATCCATTATGAAATTTATTTTCACTTCATTCAAACACTTATAAAAACTCGTTTTATAATGTATATATTTCAATTTATAAATATCCATTTATAAATCACTTAATATAAATCAATTTATAGTTATTCTTTAAAACGACTTTAATCTCCTTTATTATTTCACCATTTTGATTCATAAAATAATTAAATTTTATAAATCCTATTTTTAAACTTTTATAATATATTCAAAAATCCAATTTAAACTATTTTATAAAATCATAAATCCCCTATTTCTCAAAAATCAACTTTTACTATATTTCGCAAAATCATAATTTTTATAACTTTAAAAATTATAACGTTTATTTATTTAAAATGGATCAATTCCAAAAATATTTTATATTTTCAAAGATCACTTTAAAAATCATTTTAAAATTCCAAAACTTGGTCCAATGATGCTACATACCAAATAGTCAATCACGATAACAACGACATCATATATCGATATGATAGTCAATCAAATATCAAAATATCTGAAATCAAATAAATACTGTTGAGGAATCCAGTTGGATCCCTCCAACCTGTTTTCCTGCATCCACAAACATTAGCACAATACCAATTTCGCTCCAGTACGAAATTATCGCGGTATATGTTCTTATTAAATATTATCCGCTTAATAACGGCGTAATAGGGTCTCATCCGCTAAAAAAATGCGGGGAATCAACAACTGCAATATATACATATGCCAATATATATATATATATATATTGATATTATTTATAATACCAATTTCACTGTTTATGAAATATTCGCGGTATATGTTTTTATTAAATAACATCCGCTTACTAACGGCGTATAATGTCTATTTCAACAATCAATAGATATTAATCATCATTCAAACATGCATTCAAATATTTTAAATCTAACTATTTAAAAATAAAATCGAAACGGATTCGATTGAGTGAGAAGTTCTCACCTTGATTTAAATTCCGTTTTAGCGATTTATTTCGAATAAAATTAAACGGACGTTTAATTTTACCCGAAATTTTCACTAACTCCAAACGACTCAAAACCAACTCCATCGCGTAGTGCTCGTCCATACGATTCCAACGCAACTGAGTTTGCATTTTTTCGACCTCGTATGAAAAAGTTATTGATTTTACAACTTTGTACACAATTTTATATAAACAATTCAACATAACTTTAACTATTTTTAACCTATGCAAACCAAGACCGTAGGATCTAACTCCAAGCCATCACAGCCCTCCAACCTTTCTTCCCCTTCATCACGCACGGCTACAGACAATTGCCGTAACACCTTGAACCCATTAACATGATTAGGGTTTGAATTTGCAACTCCAAAACTCGATGAAACTCGATCAAACCACCGCCATCTCGAAGCACAACACCCCCTCTACCCACGCCTGCCTCCCCCTTGAGTTCGGCCCCCCCATTTGCATGGAATTGCGTGCACAACCTGAAGCAATCGGCCCCCCATATCTCCCTCTACGTTGCACCATTTCCGATCATCACCGTATGGAATCGAAGCTCTCGTCGAGCTCTTCGACTTCCGTGTTGAACACTTCGCGTAATTCTTTACGGATTGAGAGAGATTGATGAAGAAGTGAGAGCGATTTCTGGCCATTGGTTATTAAAGTGGCGGCTAGGGTTAGGTTTAGTTTTATATTTTTTTTTTTAATTTATGAAGGGGTAGGGTGCTATTTATAGAAGAAAATCGAACACTATTCATCCGGAAATTCCAAACTCCGATTTACGCGCCGAAACTGACGTTCCTAAGGTTTATCCCGCGTTCTGGATACAATGGAACAGGTTTCGGAAGCTAATTCGGAAGTATGTGCGAGTTATGGCTGTAAACGCTCAATTTGAATTAAACCGATTTAAGCGATTTTCTAGGCGTTTTAATTTGTACCGGACAAACGGTAAATCCAATCGACTTGAAATTTGAAAACTTACAATAATATCACATTACGGATCCGATGAAACTGGTTTCGTCGAAATCCAAGACTTTTTGAAAAATGGCTATTTTCACTCGTCAAATTTAAATTAAAAATAAATCGATGCGTTTCGAGCTGCCACGCTCAAACGATAGCTCCGATTGACACGAAAATTGAAATCCGGTAATAACTAACTACTACGGATCCAATGGAACTGGTTTCGTTCAATTCTGAGACTGTTCAAAAATTGGCTATTTTACAGTCGATTATTAAATATTAAAATATTCAATTTTCACAAATTAACTTTTAATTCGATTTTAAAAGTTCTAAAATATCATTCTAACTCCAATATGATAAAATAAAATTTTACAAATCATTTTAAATCATATTTAACTCAATATTCAATTATTTCCATAATTTAACGTATTAAATTATCGATTTAATTATTCAATTAAATCCAATAATTCAAAATAAAATTTATTTGACTTATAAATTCACTTTTAAATATTTAAAATAAATTAAATATTCAAATTTTTAATAAATAAAAATTCTGGGTCGTTACAATCTTTCCCCCTTAAAAGAATTTCGTCCTCGAAATTACAAGTAAGAAAGTTACAGAATCTATTAATTTTCCAAAAATTTATAATTAAACTTCTTGCAATACTTACTAAGTTTTCAAATCATACTTAGTTATCTTTTCAAAAACAACTACTATTGTTTAACTTTCCATTTCAAATCAAAGTTAAAGTTTTCAAAAATTTTCCCATTTTCTCAAATTTTTTCTAACGCCTTAAATTTTCGGAAAAATTCGCCATAGTCTCCTTTGTGCGGCTCGATCCGAAAAAAAAATGACAGTATATATATCACAAATATACATCTCATCAAGTAATGAGGCATCCCGCAGGGAAAAAAGTATAGAAGTGCGATATTTAATCCGAGATATGTACCTTATATTTTATTAGCGAGTAAATACGGCTAATATAGCGCTAAAGCGAGCTCCAAATGCGAAGCAAATGCGATCCGCACCTACTAATCACTCAAAAAACAACATGAGAATCATGCATACATGTAAATAGTATCGATATACAACATATATCAACATAATAACTATATATGCCAACATAGCAAATGTAGTAAAACAACAAATGCAATATATATTCAACCATCAACCAACTAACATCCATAACCAATAAATATTCATTCATATTCTCATTAATATTTAATGAATTGGTTTTCAATTTAAATCACATTTGATTCATTAACAGTGGATGTTTTTACTAACATTCATTTTCAATTAGTTCATATTCAATTTTCTTCACTTCCAAATCAAATTCAATTCTATTTAAGATTCACTTAACTTCTAATTTGAATTCAATTACATAGCTTTAAATTTCACTAATTCACTTTCATTAATACTTAATGAATTATATACAATCAACTAACAACCATATATCAACCAATGTATATTAATTACAACCAAATTCCTTTGCTTTCAATTGGTTTAATTATTTGATTTTTATTCAACTTCCAATAACATTAGATTTTAATGAATTTCACTTACATTCATTATTTCATATCAATTTAATTCACATTCAATTGATTAACATTTAATCCATTAATTCAATTCATATTACAAAAGTCGAATTTCATTTATATAACTCAAGTTCATATTTATCACTTCACTTTATTATTTATAACTCATATTCATAAATATATTCATTAGTTTCACTTCTTATATATATAAGTTTATTTCACAATTGTAAATCACTTTAATTATAATTCAATTCTTATAATTCATTTGCTTATACAATTATTCTTTTTATTTAGATTATTCAAACAACTAAACAATCAACTTATTTTCCTTTAATAATTCTGAAAAATTATTCCTTCATATATAAAATAAAATCAAGGTAAAATTATTTCATTTACCCAATTTAAAACAATATTGTGTCGAATTGTTCTGTACAAGTGTTTAGAGATCCCTATCAACAACGTTAATTACTCGTATTAACCAGAATCTATATACCACTCAACAAACCAATCATCACAATATAAAACAATTTCATATTCACTAACAAATACGCACTCATATCTATTATTACACTCAAATTCATTCTAGAGTACTGCTGACTCTATCTCTAATGAGTAATACCCAACAGAACCATGGTTGTCGCTTAACCATAAGCTCTGATACCAAATGTAACGTATGCGGATTTTCGTTGCCGAAAAACCGAATAGTTATGGGTTTTTTAAAAAGAATTTAAGAAAAGAAAACGACAGAAGAAGAGAGAAGAAGACAGAAAATCAGAAAATAGAGAATTTGAAAATAGAAGAGAAGAAAGATAGAACGGAAACGGAACACAGAAGAAAATAGGACGGAACAGGAAACAACAGAACAACATCAGAATCTCACAATTCGCAGCGGAACAACATATAATAATAAATGAATAATCTTTAAATAAAGAACTATATCAGTTATTACATTTCATTTCATTTCATTACATCATATCATCAGAGTGTACAACATCATACAACAACAAACAGTGCAGCGGAAAAAGAAATACTATATAAACTAGTAAACGCCATGCCATCCAGCTTGCCTCCAGCAAATCCAGAATATCCAGAATATCCTGATAAACCTTAACTCTTAACTGCCCGTGTGGAAATTGGTGGGCACCCAGAGTTTAGGAAGGAAAACAATAAACTCCAAGTCAGTCATGTGACTGGTGCGAGAACTCAAAACAGTTTATTTATCTTTAAAATCAAAATAGAGGAATATTTTTAAAGTCAATTCGTAATGCTTTTAAAAATGAGACTACCATAAGGCCTCCCGCACACACACACAATGCAAACGCAGAATCGGAGGAGATTTCTCCTTATGATGGTCAAAGATGCTTGATACGCATTAAAAGAACATTTCATATTATTATTAGTGCATAGTGTAGGGGAAAATTTCATTTTGAAAGTAGAATATAAATCTTAGCCAACATAGACATTTCGAACTACGCCTACTATAGCTACCATCCAAACAGTGGTGACCACCATAAGTGAATGGCAGGTTCTACAACTAATACCGTACAAAGTTTCGTATTGGGAATTGGATTTCCAACGAATGATCAGGCCAAGGAACTTCCCATTGCCACATGAGAATGCCTCTGGATGGACATCCCCGAGAACCAAACCGGATCTCTACGAACACAAGGCCGGGTTACCCCTAACTGAGTAACAACTGACCGAATATGCCATCCCCCGGTCCTTTGGGACCCTTTCACCGAGCGCTCGTAATCAATTCACACAATCATAACAAAGTGTTTTCAACATGAGTAAGTATCTGGGCTCCATACCATGATACCACCCTTTTCCAGAAGAAAATGGACACATCCTAAAGGGTGATACCCCTCATAACCTTGCTGCTTCTTTCCTGTTTTGACCATTCACGGGGTGTGAGGCTCGACGAAGTTTCGTCCACAAAAACATACTTTATACAAAAGCCATGCTTTGGGTCAACAAATGATCAACACAATGATCACAAGGATAGACGATCAAATAAACGATCCTATCACAAATAATCAACACAATGATCATTTCAGCATCACTCAGCATGTCACATTACCAAATTGGGAATATATCGCTGATAACATTCAACTACATAACCTCTGAGCTCGTACGTCTCAGAGAAGGGTGTTAAGCTAAAAGAATAAATTCTCCGCCACCAACAGAAATATATTTGAAAGAAATCGGCTTTATATCTCAACTTGTAATGTCAGACATACTATCCATACAAGTCTGTTCCGGGCTCGAACAAAACCGAAGGCACTTCTTACGAAGCCCTTGCAATCCGGGTATTCACAATCCCGATCGAATTTCCCATCACTTAAGGAATCTCTATACGAGGAGCGACCCAGTGCAGAGACAATCGATAGGTCATCCTATCGCTCTCGCAAATACCGGTCTTCAACACCGATCTTCAAATGCAATTCACAACGACGTATCACATATTCGGAATGGGTTATACGACCCCATGGTCCTTTCCCGGTTAACCCGAATAGTGAGCGCTTATTTAAAAATAAGTGTAGCATTCAAATTCAACAAATCACATCAATTACCCATTCAAAGGGAAATATGGATAGTCGGCTATTGAACTATCAATGGATATGCACACATCACCAGTTTCCAAATAATTTTCCAAATTATTTATTTTCCAAAATATCTTTACAAGATATATAATTTTCACACTTCAAAAATAAATCAATATTTATTTTTAAACAAATTCTCCTTTTCATTCATAAATTCCATATTGAATTTATAATCCAAAATATCTATGAATATTCGATTTCAATTATTCATTTCAATTTATCTTCAAAAAGATAGATTCTCTAATATATTCACTTTATATTGGAAAACATTTCCATACTTATTTATTCATAAGTAATTCACAGATTTTATTTATTTTCAACACTTCGAAAATATTTAATATACTTAAATCGAGATTAAGTATATATTTTTCATTCTTTAAGGAAATTATTCTCTTAAACATATTTATTTGGGCCAAAATGAATGTTGCGTAGAACATCGTTACGACAACCCAAAATCACTAGTATAGGGATTCGAAATTAAAATAGATATATAAATCTCAATACTATACAAAACATTTCCTTTTGGAAATCATTTACTATAACAATAGTGTTATAGTCCATTATTTCCTTCTATTTCTCAAAAACGTCTATTTCAACAATAAATGTTGAAATATATGGTTTTGAATCTCAACACATTTTAAAACATCGTTAGATCGTTTTTAATTCAATTTAAAATATCACATTCTAAACAATTTCTTTAACATATTATTCACTATTCAAAAACGTGAATATACTACGTTAACAAATTTCATCAATTCTATGCATTTTATTTTAAAGGATCATTCATAGTTCAAAAACGTGAATATAACTCCATACATAAGTTATAATAATTTACTTATCAAAATAAGTCATTTCGAATTTATAAAACAACGTTTATAAATTCCATTTCTATTTATTTATAAAAACTTCCTTTTTATAAATTCCTTTATTAACCTATTCCAGTTTATAACTCAATTATAAACTAAAAGTTCATATTATAAGTCAAATGCTTATAAACTATTTGTTTGCAAAAATCGTTCCTTTGAACTTCATAATTATAAATCTTATAACCTATAAGATTCAATTATTCACCCAAATCTATTCCTCAATTAACTTCACCAATTTATAAATCTTACTATTTATAAATTTTATTTATAACTTCACAGTTTATAATTCTATAAATTTCATTCATTTATGAAATTCATTTTCACTTCATTCAAACACTTATAAAAACTCGTTTTATAATGTATATATTTCAATTTATAAATATCCATTATGAAATTTATTTTCACTTCATTCAAACACTTATAAAAACTCGTTTTATAATGTATATATTTCAATTTATAAATATCCATTTATAAATCACTTAATATAAATCAATTTATAGTTATTCTTTAAAACGACTTTAATCTCCTTTATTATTTCACCATTTTGATTCATAAAATAATTAAATTTTATAAATCCTATTTTTAAACTTTTATAATATATTCAAAAATCCAATTTAAACTATTTTATAAAATCATAAATCCCCTATTTCTCAAAAATCAACTTTTACTATATTTCACAAAATCATAATTTTTATAACTTTAAAAATTATAACGTTTTTTTTTTAAAATGGATCAATTCCAAAAATATTTTATATTTTCAAAGATCACTTTAAAAATCATTTTAAAATTCCAAAACTTGGTCCAATGATGCTACATACCAAATAGTCAATCACGATAACAACGACATCATATATCGATATGATAGTCAATCAAATATCAAAATATCTGAAATCAAATAAATACTGTTGAGGAATCCAGTTGGATCCCTCCAACCTGTTTTCCTGCATCCACAAACATTAGCACAATACCAATTTCGCTCCAGTACGAAATTATCGCGGTATATGTTCTTATTGAATATTATCCGCTTAATAACGGCGTAATAGGGTCTCATCCGCTAAAAAAATGCGGGGAATCAACAACTGCAATATATACATATGCCAATATATATATATATATATATTGATATTATTTATAATACCAATTTCACTGTTTATGAAATATTCGCGGTATATGTTTTTATTAAATAACATCCGCTTACTAACGGCGTATAATGTCTATTTTAACAATCAATAGATATTAATCATCATTCAAACATGCATTCAAATATTTTAAATCTAACTATTTAAAAATAAAATCGAAACTGATTCGATTGAGTGAGAAGTTCTCACCTTGACTTAAATTCCGTTTTAGCGATTTATTTCGAATAAAATTAAACGGACGTTTAATTTTACCCGAAATTTTCACTAACTCCAAACGACTCCAAACCAACTCCATCGCGTAGTGCTCGTCCATACGATTCCAACGCAACTGAGTTTGCATTTTTTCGACCTCGTATGAAAAAGTTATTGATTTTACAAGTTTGTACACAATTTTATATAAACAATTCAACATAACTTTAACTATTTTTAACCTATGCAAACCAAGACCGTAGGATCTAACTCCAAGCCATCACAGCCCTCCAACCTTTCTTCCCCTTCATCACGCACGGCTACAGACAATTGCCGTAACACCTTGAACCCATTAGCATGATTAGGGTTTGAATTTGCAACTCCAAAACTCGATGAAACTCGATCAAACCACCGCCATCTCGAAGCACAACACCCCCTCTACCCACGCCTGCCTCCCCCTTGAGTTCGGCCCCCCCATTTGCATGGAATTGCGTGCACAACCTGAAGCAATCGGCCCCCCATATCTCCCTCTACGTTGCACCATTTCCGATCATCACCGTATGGAATCGAAGCTCTCGTCGAGCTCTTCGACTTCCGTGTTGAACACTTCGCGTAATTCTTTACGGATTGAGAGAGATTGATGAAGAAGTGAGAGCGATTTCTGGCCATTGGTTATTAAAGTGGCGGCTAGGGTTAGGTTTAGTTTTATATTTTTTTTTTTTTAATTTATGAAGGGGTAGGGTGCTATTTATAGAAGAAAATCGAACACTATTCATCCGGAAATTCCGAACTCCGATTTACGCGCCGAAACTGACGTTCCTAAGGTTTATCCCGCGTTCCGGACACAATGGAACAGGTTTCGGAAGCTAATTCGGAAGTATGTGCGAGTTATGGCTGTAAACGCTCAATTTGAATTAAACCGATTTAAGCGATTTTCTAGGCGTTTTAATTTGTACCGGACAAACGGTAAATCCAAGCGACTTGAAATTTGAAACCTTACAATAATATCACATTACGGATCCGATGAAACTGGTTTCTTCGAAATCCGAGACTTTTTGAAAAATGGCTATTTTCACTCGTCAAATTTAAATTAAAAATAAATCGATGCGTTTCGAGCTGCCACGCTCAGACGATAGCTCCGATTGACACAAAAATTGAAATCCGGTAATAAATAACTACTATGGATCCAATGGAACTGGTTTCGTTCAATTCTGAGACTGTTCAAAAATTGGCTATTTTACAGTCGATTATTAAATATTAAAATATTCAATTTTCACAAATTAACTTTTAATTCGATTTTAAAAGTTCTAAAATATCATTCTAACTCCAATATGATAAAATAAAATTTTACAAATCATTTTCAATCATATTTAACTCAATATTCAATTATTTCCATAATTTAACGTATTAAATTATCGATTTAATTATTCAATTAAATCCAATAATTCAAAATAAAATTTATTTGACTTATAAATTCACTTTTAAATATTTAAAATAAATTAAATATTCAAATTTTTAATAAATAAAAATTCTGGGTCGTTACAAAGAATTAACCGACGAAGTAAACGCAAGCGTTTCATACCGCTCGTTTTACTAAGTCGTTTAATTAGATTTCTCATACGAGTGAGGTAAAGGTTTGTATATACTAATAGATTGGAAAACTGTTTTATAAACGAATTTGGTATTAAAGTAGAGTTGAAATCATTTGAAGAAAGAGTCTTGATATTTACTACTAGTATAGAAAACCTTTATATATTTTTTAAAGTGACAAAGCACAAGGGGGATTGTAGAAACAATCAATCACAAAGATCACATTCGAAGATGTGAATAAAAATCCAATGAAATCGATAAAGGATCCATCGAAGTGGATATTTCTAAAATTCCCAAAGAAAATAAGTCATCAAAGATGATAATAAATGACCACAACAAAAAGGGAGACAACACGAATCGATTAAAGTTGGATATTCAATCCCAAAAAGGCAAATTGGACTAAAACAGCAGGTTCAGTCGACTGAACAGAGTTTTTCAGTCGACTGACCCTGTACCTGGAAATTTTTCAGGTTCAGGAAACTTTCTGTTTCCAGTTTCAGTCGACTGTGCAGAATTTTTCAGTCGACTGAATCATGCTTGGAAACTCTCGGGTTTCAGGTTCAGTCGACTGAACAGAGTTTTCAGTCGACTGAATCATGCCTGGGCTGTTTTTCAGCCTTAATCAAATGAAGAGCAAACTCTTCCAAAATGCAACCGGACGAACATTGGCTCTAAGGGTTTATGCCAATCGGCAACCCGGCCCTATATGCTCCTCGGTGCATCACCAAAAACATGATCAAACGTCCATAAAAGGATTTCACCCAAATTTGACTTAAAAACCCAAAAATTGGAGTATTCACAAAATCAATCCAAAACAAGAGCAAATGCACATGAAGAAGTGTTAGGAATTCATACCCAACAACCAAAGATAATTATACTCATAGATGTGAGATAAAAATCTCACCTTTGCACTAAAATTTATGAAGATGAAGCTTGAAAGCAATGGCAAGAACAAGCACTCTTCAATTCCAACTCAACAAGCTTGAATCTAAGCTTAAAAGAGAAACATTTCCTAAATTAGGTTTAGGAAATTTCTGAAATTGAATGGAGAAAGAAAGGAGATGCTTACCAAAAGGTTCTTCTTGAGTTTGGAGCAAGGAGATGGATTTGCTAAGGAAGTTAGGGCTTGGAGTTTTAATTCTTTTTCCTCTCCACCATTTTCAGTTGGAGCTTGAGTTGAGGAGTTGGAATGAAGTAATGAAGAGGAGAGGGGGATTGGGACTGAATACATAAGTGGTTAATTGGCTCAGCCCAAACCAAAACCCTAAGCAAAAAGTAGCAAAATTCAACTTTCTCCAAACATATCGAAGCTTATACTCAAAAAGGTCGCAAATGGCATTTTGAACTCAATGGAGGTGGTCTCGAGTCCTAATTCGACCGTATGCAAAAAGTAGGTTTTCGGACCAAAATCCGACGAACGATAAAATATTTAAATATAAAATCGATAAATATGCGGGTTGTTACAGTGTTCGTGTGCACCGGGGTGTGTGAAAATAAGGAACAAGAAAGAACATAGCATTGGAAAAAACTAGAAAAGAAAAGGAAGAAGGAGTGGGGTGAAAGTTTGGGCCGGAACATAATAGTGGGCCTTGTAATTTAAAAGAAAAAAATTAAGAATAAAAGAAAAGAAAGTAAAAATTAAAAAAGAGAAGGGATAGAGAAAAAAGGGAATAAGAATAGGAAAGGGAATAAAAGAAATAAGAAGGGAAAAGGAAAAGTATATAGAAAAAAGGAAGGGGAAATATAAAAAATTTTAAATGAAAGAACTGATTTCAAAATAAAATGTTTAGGGTTATAATTAATTTAAAAAGTCTTAAGTTAACCATGCATGTTAATTATTAACTAATTCCAGATATTTAATTAAAATGGAATTAAATGGTTTGTAATTAGTTTAGTAATAATTACACAGGAATTGTAAATAATTAATTTGGTTTAGAATTAATTAAACTATTTGGTAACTTGATAATCTAGTCCATTAATAGTTAAACTGGATCAAATAACTTTGGATTGCTTGGTTTCTCTAGTATGTTATCCCAGTTATTCTGTGATATGGAATACCCTGGGTTGAACTGTTGATAAACAAATGTTTTTGAAATAAATATTTGGAATGGAATTTCTTTGTGAACATGACATCCTAAAATTGAATCGTTTTGTTAAAACAACTTGGCTTAAAGATGGTGCTTGGATTCGAAGAGACTAGGATCGGATATCACCGATGTCTGAACCACTTTGAATTAATAAGTACACAAATCTTTACGGATTTGATTATAGAGTAAAATAGGCTGGAATTGAATAAAATTAAGTAAACCTATCTCTTAAATTAAGCAGCGATACTTAGATGTTACATTAAATATCAATGGTTTTATGTTATAAGTGTCTAGCTATAACAAGATCAAACTTGTAGGGATATACGAGTTACGCTGGTTTTCAAAAAAGTTTCAACTTAAGTATTTCATATTAATGGGTTTACTCACGCTGGTTTTCAGCCTGACTCGGGTATTACTTTATTGTAATGCTCGGGTCAGACCGAGTATTATAGGTTAGGACGTTCTGGAGCTTAAGAGACGAGCTGGATGGCAGAGACGTATTGATTATATTCCACTGCGAAGTAAAGATTATCTACACTGGATTTGGGGGCAAGTTATTACTACTGTCCAGTTATTTTCGAATGATTGTATTGTGATATACTGTATGTAAATTGACATTTACAGCTTTCTTGTGTAAATGCTATTATTTTTATATTATATTTTGATCCGCTGCGAATGTGAGATTTTGTGCTTTTGTTTCTGTTCTTTTTCTACCTTCTTCTTAACCCTAACAGTCTGGGATTTCCGACACTCGATTGCTCGGCACTCTATATAATAAACGTATTAGTGTCGAATTTTCGGAGTCGAAAATTTTGGGATGTTATTTGGTATCAGAGCTGAAGGTTAAGCGAGAACCTTGGCTCTGGTAGATTACTCATTAGAGATAGGGTCAGTAGTACCCTAGAATGAGTTGAGTGTATTATAATGAGGGCGTACTTGTTATTTTCTTATATAATGATTTTAAAAATGATTTTTATATAAGCTTATATTTTGATATAAAATGCAATAATTTTTCTAATTATTATATATATTAAGGAAATTGTTTGTTGGTTATTGGAATTAAATATAATAATAAGAATTAAGTGGTAATAGATATACAACCAAATAGAAACTTGGGTATGGATTAACTATGAAGATAAGTTGAGCTAAAAATGGATTCAAAACTGAATTTAAATCCTAGAAAATTCAAAAGAATTTTCAAAGTATTAAAATAAGTCGCCTTGATTTGATTTTCCAGCAAACGATTATGGAATATACGGTGTGTAATATTTCTAGATATAATAATTATTATTGGTTGTTGTATCTTAATAAAAGGATGTTTATTTTTCTAAAATAAACAATGATAAAGCAGAATGAAATGTTTTAAGGAAGTAAACATTTAGATAAGTATGACTTGTAAATTGGAATGGATTTAAATTGTGACGTTTTAAGGAAATATATATATATATATATACGTGTGTGTGTGTGGGGGGGTGACGCAGCGGATTAATCAAACAAAACTTCAATCGATGGAATGTAGCAATCGGTGAGTTGAAGATACCAAAATGCCCAAGTTCGTTGATCCAAAGATACCGAACTCTAGCTATCTCAAACACGTTGATAGCGCACTATACCGTGTTCAAAGATCTACGATTCTTCGCACGTTGATCTAGCGCACTAGATTCCGTGAATCGGCTTCAACAAACGTGGATTCGAGCGCACTCGAACGACGTAAGTGGAGATAGGAGATTACACTCAACTACCAATTGGTATGAAAGCACAAAGCTAACAAAAGAGAAATTTTATTCAAAATCAACCACCCAAAAATGTACAACACACGTGTATTTATAGTATGTACAACGCAACACAACAAATCAACACCTAACTCTTAGGTCGGCAGGCGACTTACGACCTAACTAAGTCGGTACCGACTTATACAATGGCGACTCAAGCTTTTACAACACAGCACAATGTACGACTCAAGACCTGGCCGACTTAACCAAGTACGGCCTACTTACAACATACGACTCAACGTAATTACATACAGGACCGACTCAACATTTAAGTCGTACACAACTTAGTACCATACATATTTACAACACCTATCTCACGACCTATACTAAGTCGGTAACGACTTATACACCCACGACTCAATACATACCGATTTAACACAGTAACACACCTTCGACCGACTCATCTCCATGCCGACCTACGACTCAAAGGCATACGGCTTAACTCCTTGCCGATTCATCTTAGGTCGTAGCTCGTTAGCTCGGCGCAACGGTCCCTCTGGTCTCCAATTAGCTCGGTCCCGACTCAACCCTTCTTCCTCAACTCGCACCTTTGCCACACATGCTTCCTTAGGTCGGAGCCGACCTAGGCCTTCACATCCTGGATTCCAGTTAGGTCGGAGACGACCCAATATGCTTCTGTTAGGTCGGTGACGACTCAAGACTCTCCAGTTAGGTCGCGCCCATGCTTTGTTAAGTCGGCTTCCCTTTCCCCTTGGCTTGTTAACTCGTGGCCTTTCTTCCATAGCTCGTAACTCGTCATCCTTGACCCTATTAACTCGGAAACGACTTAAGGCCTCTTTATCAGCTTGTGAACAACCTTTATTAAGTCGTGAGTGACTTATGCTTCTCAAACGACTTAAGGTCACTTCATTAACTCGTTCATTCTTCTTCCTGTTAAGTCGTAGACAACTTAAACTTCCTGAACGACTCATCAACAAAGCTTTGTCCAAACGACTTAAAGTTCTTGACTCATTTAAACTCGTTGACTCCGTAGTTCGCGCTGCATCATCCTTCCCTAGTCGGGAGAAATTCGTCCTCGAATTTAAAAACTTTCGTCTTCGAGACGCTGTCTTCCATTCATTATCTGGTTTAATGTGGCACTGTTGATAACTACTCTTGAGATTAATCCTATCTTGACCCTTTGACGATATGGTTCCAAATAAAGAATGTCTGGAATAAAATAGACGTGGCATCAGACAGGCGGCATAAGGAAGTGATCTGAGGGAGATGACGTAAGAAAAAGTGTGGGATAAACTAAGCACTAGATGCCAGATCCACGTCATGTAGCACAGGACTTCATAAAAATAGTGTCGTATATCATATTGCTTCTGCCAATAGGAAGACGTGATATAGAACCAAAACTTATCCAAAATGTGAGACGATATAAGGAAATTTAAAGTCATAGAATGACTTAGGAAATCCTGTCCTAAGAAGTGTGATGATTCATGCTCAGATTCTTGTCTTTCCTTATCTCGTTCAGAGATGCTATCATCTAAAATCTTCCCTTGACGTGTTGTATCAATCTTCCCTGATTGAAATGAATTCCCACTCGATTCTCCTTCAACATATTTGATTTCATAAAATGGTTCCAAGCAATTGACATTGGCCATGTTTACAGTGTGGACATCATCTGACAACTTCAATTGGCAATCATTCTCTTTCTCCTGTCGTATCAACTTTTCTTGTTCTTTCAGACTCACAAGGTCATACGATCCTGGCAGTAAAATAGCCTCTGGTATGAGTTTGGTTTGAGGTTGAATGTCCTGGAGTGATGGTAACTCTTCGGATAATGCCTCAGAATATTCGACTTCAGATTCATCGAATTCTGATCCAACTTCCTCGAAAACATCCAGATCTTCACTCACTTCTTGCTTGGTCAATTCAAACACTCCATTCCTCATTTCCACATACTCTTTCAAACATACAAAGTTAGTTTCTTCAGGTAGTTCCTCAAACATTTCATCTTCACATACTTCATCCTCCTCAGGGTTCTCAACATCAAAATCTTTTCCGGATTCAATCAACATTGACAACTCCTCATCATCTTCCATTTCATCGACGAACTCTCTTAAAGATAATAAACAATCTGATTCTGCCTTTTCTTCCATTTCACTTTCACTTTGCCCAGGCTCCTCGAAAACCCTGGAATTAATACTTGGCTGGTTCTCATCCATAAGCTCAGGTGTCAAACAAAAATCCTCCATCAACAAATGAATTCCCTCAACTCTGAACACAATTTCTTCTTCCATACTATCGATGTCAAACTTTGGCAATGACGAGTAATCAACTTCTACATCCACATACTTTGACTCAATCTCTTCGTTGCCATCAAATTTCAGCGGTTGATAAAAGTCAAATTCATCAGTCCTCCTCACCATATTACTCTCCTCATTACTTGACAAAGATCCTTTATCGTTATCAAATTGTGATGCTTGATAAGAATTAACTTTGTCAATCCTCCTCAACAAATTACATTCTTCGTTCTCTAACTCGAGCTCTTCATCTTCATTATCAAACTTTAGTGGTAAGGCTGCGAATGATTCTGTAGGACCAACCTCTTCTATCTCTTCCAGTATTGGCTTAACTTCCTCCGGAAATTGAAGTTCTTCTCTTGCCTCATACATAACCAATGTTTCAGTACTACCTTCCGATTCTTCAACACTCTCGCTGAATGATATTGGACTAGTCTGTTCCTCTTCTTCTTCTGTCCCGCTGTCAGTAGAATCATCCACTTCCTCACTTTCACATTCTTCTATAACAAAGGGTTTCTTCTGGGACTTTGTACTTTTAAAACTTCGATGGTTAGACTCCTGATAATGATAGCGCTTAACTTGGTCATCAACATTCGTCGTAATGATTCTGTGTGCAACTGGTTCGTTGATTCTCTTGGAAATTTCTCTACTGTAAGGAACGCCATCAAACTGATTACTGGGTCTTATAACCATACCCTTCCCTTGACTACCTGGATTCCTCTTCTGCAACTGTTGGTTAACACGAGATTGATAATTGTAGGGTAAGAAATTTGCTTCCATCATCCTTTTCATCTTATCCCACTTGACAACTTTAGATTTCTTCATTCTCTCTCTGGTTGATTTAGTTTGTTGCCACCAGTCCATAGCTCTACCTCTCAAGCTTGCAACAACTAACTTAACTTGGCGATCTTCAGGAATATCATGGAGTTCAAACATTCTTTCAACCTTTGACAACCAATCAAGGAATTCCTCTGCTTGTAACCCACCTCGGAATTCTGGAATTTCTGTATCCTTCCTAGATTCCTGAAATCGAAAATGAACACTATCACCATAACGATCTTCTTCAAATTTAGATGAGCTTCGATATCGATTCTGAACATTGCTTCTGCTATGAACATGCTCATCCTTTCTACTTCCTCTTTCATAATCACGATGATCTCTCCTCATCGAAACTGATGATTCTCTTCTGTCACGACTAGATGATGGTAACACCCTCCTCGCTTCCGTAACCAATGGCGAAACTCGGTTTCCTCCATGGTCCGAGATTGGCGACCTTCTGCTTTGACTTGTATTCAAATCCATCATCAATTTCTCCAATCTACCAAAACTTTCATCGAACTTCTCATGCATACGTTGCTCCATTTGATCGGCTTCTTCTTTTCGATACAAAGCTTCAATGTTTTGATGACGATTGGCTCTCCTTGGTGGCATGATTGAAAAACTTCACAAACTTCAACAATTCAATCACAAGACTTCAACAAATCACGGCTCAACAATGTCTCGGCTATGACTTGATTCGGCTCAATGTGCAACGACTTATGGTTAAGTCGGCACGGCTCCACACTTCAAATCTTGGCGCGCAAAAATCTCCTCACAAATTCAATCACTCTCCAACACTTGATTCAAAATGCTATAGATCAAATACTCCAAGCTTGTTGCAACTTCAAGATGACCACAACGAACACAACTTCAAACTTCAAAAACTTCAAAAACTTGGTTCCAAGAATCAAACTTAGCTATGATTGGCTAAGTATGGCTCTGATACCAAAACTGACGCAGCGGATTAATCAAACAAAACTTCAATCGATGGAATGTAGCAATCGGTGAGTTGAAGATACCAAAATGCCCAAGTTCGTTGATCCAAAGATACCGAACTCTAGCTATCTCAAACACGTTGATAGCGCACTATACCGTGTTCAAAGATCTACGATTCTTCGCACGTTGATCTAGCGCACTAGATTCCGTGAATCGGCTTCAACAAACGTGGATTCGAGCGCACTCGAACGACGTAAGTGGAGATAGGAGATTACACTCAACTACCAATTGGTATGAAAGCACAAAGCTAACAAAAGAGAAATTTTATTCAAAATCAACCACCCAAAAATGTACAACACACGTGTATTTATAGTATGTACAACGCAACACAACAAATCAACACCTAACTCTTAGGTCGGCAGGCGACTTACGACCTAACTAAGTCGGTACCGACTTATACAATGGCGACTCAAGCTTTTACAACACAGCACAATGTACGACTCAAGACCTGGCCGACTTAACCAAGTACGGCCTACTTACAACATACGACTCAACGTAATTACATACAGGACCGACTCAACATTTAAGTCGTACACAACTTAGTACCATACATATTTACAACACCTATCTCACGACCTATACTAAGTCGGTAACGACTTATACACCCACGACTCAATACATACCGATTTAACACAGTAACACACCTTCGACCGACTCATCTCCATGCCGACCTACGACTCAAAGGCATACGGCTTAACTCCTTGCCGATTCATCTTAGGTCGTAGCTCGTTAGCTCGGCGCAACGGTCCCTCTGGTCTCCAATTAGCTCGGTCCCGACTCAACCCTTCTTCCTCAACTCGCACCTTTGCCACACATGCTTCCTTAGGTCGGAGCCGACCTAGGCCTTCACATCCTGGATTCCAGTTAGGTCGGAGACGACCCAATATGCTTCTGTTAGGTCGGTGACGACTCAAGACTCTCCAGTTAGGTCGCGCCCATGCTTTGTTAAGTCGGCTTCCCTTTCCCCTTGGCTTGTTAACTCGTGGCCTTTCTTCCATAGCTCGTAACTCGTCATCCTTGACCCTATTAACTCGGAAACGACTTAAGGCCTCTTTATCAGCTTGTGAACAACCTTTATTAAGTCGTGAGTGACTTATGCTTCTCAAACGACTTAAGGTCACTTCATTAACTCGTTCATTCTTCTTCCTGTTAAGTCGTAGACAACTTAAACTTCCTGAACGACTCATCAACAAAGCTTTGTCCAAACGACTTAAAGTTCTTGACTCATTTAAACTCGTTGACTCCGTAGTTCGCGCTGCATCAGGGGGGGATATACATAATGTCAAAGTTGATAGGAAGTAAACATTAAGTGTTGAGTTTTGAATTTCCCCCTGAAATGTGATGTAAAAACCCAAAGAGAAATAAGTTTTTGAACTTATGAGCGGGAAGGTATATTGATGAGAAGTTTAAAATTTGGAATGGAGAATTCAACTTAAGCAAAGTTGACTGGATTAAATTGAATTTAACTTAGGAGAAGATAAATAAGTTTAGAATGAACAACCTGAATTGGAAATTTCAAGATGAAATTGAGATTTAACTTAGGGAAGTTAAATGGATTGAACTGAAAAGGGAATTGTGTGTGATCTCAAAATGGGTTTGAGTTTTGGAAATGGGTAATGGATGCTATTGATGGATGTTTTAGATAATTTGGATGTTTATTTTCTTTGACATATCCTTCTATCATCCCGTTGTTATTAATAATCTATGAAACTGTGAATTGGATTGTTTTAAATGAATTAAGAAGTGGATGTGAGATGATATAAATCCATTCTGAAATTAAATGGAATTAAAACTTTAATTTGAAATTATTTAAATAATTTTGATTTTAAGAGATAAAGATTGAACATATGAAAATCTTTGAACTTAAGATTTGAATGTTTAAATGAACTTGCAAACTGAAATTGTTAAGAATTGGTTTCAAAGTTAGAAGTTAAAATTGGGTAATAAATTGGATTCCAAAGATTGAATTGTTTAAAGACTTAAGTTGAGAATAAAAGTTTAGGGGTTAATTTGATTTAAGGGATTAAATCAATATTTTAAAATTTAACTTGAATTTGTATAAATTGAGTTGATTTAAAAATTGAAATGGAATTGGAATTAATTCAAAAGAGAAATTGAAATGAATTAATTGGAATTATAATCAAAGTTGAATAAGTTTAAACTAAAATGGGAATTGATTTGAATTTGGAATGGAAATCAAGGTTAGTTCAAATTGAATTGAAATTGAATCAATTTAATGGAAGTGGAGATTAAAAACGGATTGAAATGGAGATTGGGAAATTGAACAATTTGGCTCTGAACTATTTTCGAATAAATTGTTTTAATATAAATTATCTTAAATCTATTTTTTCTAGCTATTTACTATATCACCTTTCTTTTAAAAAACCAAACTATATTATACTTATTTTACAACTATTTGAAACTATTGAACTATTTTACAACAGTTCTACAACTGTTTATAAACTAGTTACTATTTTACAATTATTTTGTAACTATCTAACTATTCTACAATTATTTAACTATTTTACAACTATGTTGCAACTATTTAACTATTCTACGGCTATTTTACAACTAATAAATATTTTACAACTATTTATCTATTTTAAACTTTTCAAGCTATTTCCAAAATTCAAGCCGGTCAGAGTGCAAACTGATTTAATTAAATACCAATTGGGATAAGAATTGAAGTGATAACCAAAATGGGAATTGAAGCAATTGTGAATAAGTGAATAGAAATCAAAATGAATGTGAATAAAAAGAAAATTGATTTAGCTAATAATCAATGAAGATAAATACGTAGGATGTACGTATATTATTTTATTTGCATAACGATTTGATCCAGTTTCGAGCACAGAATTTTGAGATAGTATATCGATCCGAGTTGGGATTCTTTTCACTCAAATTTTGACGGCGAACCCTTGATTGGTTTTGAAAATTATCTGTCATAGTTATGGCTATGCAAGAAGAATGATGGTTTCTGATCAAGAAACCAGATCTGATTCCGCACTAGAAAGTCGGATGGACGATACTAATTCGGAAGTGAAATTGTATGATCGAGTATTAGATTTAATATTGCATACGGATGATATATGTGCATCGTACATGATTGAATGGAATAGATACATTGAAAAGAAATGTAAAATTGATTTTTGAAATGGAAAAGTATATTTTGAGAAATATATGATGAATAAGAATGGAAGTTGGATATCTCTATAATTGAAATTCACTTTATGAAGAGTAAGTAAGGTAGTAAATAACCCTATAAAAGAAATCAAACTTGAATATTTGATCTGGCATAAATGAAGTATGTATACATATATTTATGATAAACTACCCTTATTGGATTTATAACCAGAAGATGTGAACTTTGAAAAAAAATTGAAGTATAAAAAGGGAATTTGTATTAGTATGAAGTGATCTAAAGTATTTTCAAGTCGGAAAGAATAAACTTATATATATATATATATGACTTTTGAGAATGGAACTGAAAATTTTTTTGGAACCCGTTGATATTAAAAGGCTTCTGATTTTGGGAAAAGGCAAATTTTGGAAATTTGGAAAGCTAAATTTGAGAATTATCGATTTTGGGATATCGATTTTGTGTAAAGAAGATTTATATGTGATACATATAAGAGTATGATTTGAAAGATACTATATGTATAGTATAAAGTGTTTTGAGAATGCTGTGGGGAAAAAGACGCTCCCTGTGATATCCCGGAAATTTGGCAATATAAATTTAATAATCTGTGTTTAAAAATTAATTTGATTTGATAATTTTTGGTAATAAAATTTGATTTGAATTAATAATCATCTTATAATAAATATTTAAATTGGTAGATTCTATCTTTTAAAGCTAATAAACTGTTTTCTGTTTATAATATATATAATTGTATATCTTGTAAATGGATAAACTTTGATTTCGGCTATTTCTTATTTACTTGAAAACCCTAGACACTATTATAATATCACTGGATTTCCTATCAAATGTTTTGGTTAGCGTAAGGTAAAAACTTATCCATGTTTATGTGTGGGAAGTCTTACGTGATACCTTCTCTTTCAAAGGATTTTTAAAGTTAAGCAACTTTAACCTGTTACTCACACCAGACCCATGTCTGACCCGGAGTTTATTTTTGTTTTCATAAACTCTTGGGTACTCAAATTTTTACGAGTAGCCAAGGGATTCAAGTTAGCTTTGACGAATATTGGAGGAGAAATGGAGCAGGAGGCTTCTGTGTTAGTTATATAGTATTCCGCTGTGTGTTCTGTGTTGTCTCTGGAATGTATTATATTGTAAATACTAGACAGGTGTTTATAACTGTCTAGTATGTGTTGTATATCTGTGTACTCCGATAGTAGTTTTAAACTATGTAATATTTTATATTATTAATATAATTTATTCGTTTCGCTGTTTAGATTCTGATGTGTTGTTTCTTCTTCTTATCTTTATTTCTATTCTCTATCCCTTTCTTTCTTATTAACGATGCGACTTCCTGGAGTTTGGAAGTTGGGTCGTTACAGTGGTATCAGAGCGATAGGTTGAGTGAATACCTAGGCTCTGGAGTGGTGTCTATCTTGAGAGAGCGTATTTGTAATTTTTATATATATATGTTTATATATTTTTACCTATTTGTTGGGTACCCGTTCAGGTTTCCAATATAGGGTATAAAGGTAGATAAGTAGTGGGTGTGTAACACAACTACTACCATTGGTTGAAGTTTGGTGTTTGAGATTGGTAGTGTATCTGTCGAGACTGTAGACCGAATACTGTCTCGAGTAAGTTTTGCTTGAAGTAAGGGTTTCATGGATCTCTGAAGGTAACCTATTAAGGTTCGGAGTCTATCTTTGAATTGGATAAGTAGAGTTTGGATCTGTCGGTTTGGCAGTAGAGAATGATGGTTTTGATACCTCAGGGAGTAGAAACTGCGTGATGAAATGCAGTGACTATGGATGTGTTCAAAGAGTTTTCTTTAGAACAAGTTTAGGAAGTATGTCTGCTTTGATGTTGTGGCTAGGTTCAGCAGGACGTTTCTGTCCAGTTTGAGACCCGAGTTTCTCGAAGAGCTTTGGATTAGGAAGTCTTTGGCGTGGGTGTTAGCAGTGCAGCTCGAAGTATTCTATGCTGACAAGAAGGATTTCTGGTCAGCAGTTTTTCTAAAGGAGTTCAGAAGCAGCCGGGTAGATTCATTTCCTTGTTGGGTTGGCTAGTTAAACATAGACTGTATTGATTAATAATGAGAAAACAGTTTTCTTTGGATATTGGACTGGTTGATCGCAAAAGTGACTTGCGATAGTTCGAGTGTTCTCTTGAACTATGTGAAGGCTGTCCGCACCTGGAGGCTGAGTTTATTTATCAACTGGATACCAGGAGTGCTACTGGTGGTTCAGTTTAGTAGAAGGATCATAAGGGGCATCTGAGTTTACTTTTATGGATCTCTTGGACAATATTTCTGAGATATGTTATCCATTTTGTGCTCAAGTTTTTCTTCTGCTTCAAGATCAGAGTTGTGCAGCGAAAGCAGTTGGAAATGTTTTTGTTTTATCTTTTCCGGATAGGAGAAGTAAGTTGGTCTTTTGATGTTTGTGGAGTAGAGTTGGTGTTCTTGGTTTGGAATTGATCTTGAGGAGATCATTCTGTTGAGAAATTTTGGTTCTGGAGACATCAGCGAAGGTTGAGCTGATCAGGAGGTTTGAAGGCAGCCCAGGATCATTAGAAGTATTCTGTGGGTAAGAGACGAAAGAATTTGGATTCCTGAGTCGAAGATTTTATTTTTGGGTAAGTTTTCTCTGATCTAAGGAGCTTTAAGATTGTGAAAGACTGGGTAAGTCAGCTCCGAAGTATTTTGGATCTTTTCTGTGTTTTGTGAGGATTGGTGTTTTATTTTCAAGATTTAATTGCCAGTTTGGATAACTGGGATTCGATGAGTTTCACATACCTCTAAGGGAGTACGTGTATAATATATCTTTGGTTGTGGAATCAGCAGTTCAGGAGGATGTGATTGTTGAGTCAGACTTGTTTATAGTCTGATATCCTGTTTAGTGTTGTAGATCTAGTTGTATAGGAGCTTTGTAGCTTTATAGTATTGATTGTTTAGATTCTATAGAGCGAGTATCCCGATATTTATACCGGGAAAACTCGTGAAAATTTTATCCAGAATTTTCTGGATAATTAGATTTGTTTGATTATGTAAATTGGTTGCTATGGTTGTTAACACATGTTTGATATATGCTTGTGTTTTTAAAATAAAATCTTAGGATAGATTATTAAATTACCTTTGCTTTTAAATTTCGGGGACGAAATTCTTTTAAGGGGGAAGGAATGTGATATCCCGGAAATTTGGCAATATAAATTTAATAATCTGTGTTTAAAAATTAATTTGATTTGATAATTTTTGGTAATAAAATTTGAATTGAATTAATAATCATCTTATAATAAATATTTAAATTGGTAGATTCTATCTTTTAAAGCTAATAAACTGTTTTCTGTTTATAATATATATAATTGTATATCTTGTAAATGGATAAACTTTGATTTAAAACTTAGTACATGAATCAATTTATTTTTATTTTTATTTTTATTTATATTTGGTAAAATTGAAAATTTGATTTAAATTTAACATTTAATTGATCTAAACAATTTAATAAATAATTATATAATTTATATTAAAGAAAAAGCTTATTTGTTTAAATTTATATTTAATTAACTTGAATATGGATTTAAATTAGATTAACATTAAAAGCTTAGTTGTAATTTCTTTTTAAATTATTGCTTGAATTTATATGTAAGAATTTAAAATACAATTTACAAATAATTTTAATTTATCAAGTAATAGAAGTAATTTATAATCTCATTTATAAATTATTTAGAATTGTTTAATTTGTTATTTTCAAATGATATTGAGAATACTTAGTTTTTATAAACATAAATAAATTTTGTTAGAGATAAGATTTGTTATTTTAATTTTATTAAGAGTTATATATGCATATATGTGTAACTTGATTTTTAAAAATGGATTTGATAAATTAATTTTGAATTTTGATGTTCGAAAAATTTAAAGAATAAATAAGAATATTTGAATAAGCTTTTGTTTATAATTTGTTTTGTTTTGTCTTCTAAAATTTAAAAAGGAAATAAATTCATTTATATATTACTTAAGAAATAATATATTTAGACTTAAGAGTTTATAAACAATTTAAATTAAAAACTAAAATATTCTTAAATTACATGTGTAATCCCTTAAAGCACCTTAAAGACATGTGTTAACTTGTAAAGCAATTAAAGTGAAAAATGTTAAAGATTTAGAACAAGTGTATTACTTAATTTTCTTTTTCTTTTATTTTTAAAATATACTTAAACACTTCACCTCACTTCATTTTCTTTTCCCTCATTCTTCTTCATAACTTAAGAGAAATTTTCAGATCTAAAAATCTAAAATCATCTTCCTCAAATCACATCTAGAATTTAATCTATTTGATCAATCTTCTTTCAAAATAAATTTTTGTTCAAAGTGAAAATCTGTAGTCCTCACAAACAAACCTGAAAACCAGTATTCCTCTCACCCAAAACAATTTGAAATCATCTGCACACCCTCAAGCCTGAAAAGAAAAACATGTATAAAACAGTAACTCTTCACATCATCAAATTGAAGTGCAATTCATAAAACAAATTTGCTACTTTGAGGACCTGAATGCATTTTTCTTTCCTAGAAGCCTGCAAATTTCTGTTTTGAACACATCATCAACCAAAGCCTGCATTTTCATATCTGCAAGCATGCATGTAGATTAGGGAGCATTACAGCAAAGCATTTGGGTAGATCTGGAATTAAAGTTTTAAGTTCTATAGCAAAATCTGAACTTGTCAAACTTGGATGCTCTGCCTCTAAAAAGAGACTGGTGAGTAACATTTCTATTTAAACTAATTTAAGTAAATTTAGTTGCTTGAGATTATTTATTGATATAGTCATGATTGTATGGAAAAAAAATATGATGGTATTTCTTATGTATGGTTACTGAACATATGCATGCTGTTGGATATTTGTTCTTGCCTGACCTAACATTCCAGATTTATACTCTGGTAAAAATCATGACCTCATGATTCAAATCTTTGTTAAGGATTTGATTTCAAAAAAAATAGTTGTGTTATATAAGTTTAAGGTTTAAAGTTTTATAAAAATAAAGGAAAGCCTGTAGTGTCTCTGAAACACCAAATACAACAGATAAATGCCTCTGAAACACAGAGTACAACAGAGTAAACTTGTGGAAGTAAGAATTTAATTTTACAGATTCTTTAATTCAAGTGTATAAACCGATTACTTAATCAAATTCTTTAATTTTAAAACTAAAATAAGAATATTTAGTTTGTAATTGTTTGGGGAATTACTGGTTTAATCAAAATAGAGTTTTGGTATGATGCCGTCAATCTGAGAAGTCTGGATGGACAACATTATTTCTGGTGATAGAATGGTGATAGAAGATTCAAGGAAAATTATAGAAGTAAGGATTTAAGCATTAAGGCTGTGGTGAGTAGGGATTATAGTATTTAACCCTAGTTTTGTGTTCATTTGGAAAATTGATCACCGCGACTCGAATAGGTGATCAAGTCTTTTCTAATTTGAACGGGAGAAAGATGTGGTGTTGAAGTTGATGTGGCCGGTGGCGTTAACTCTCTGATGATCGCAATTTGGAGTTTGGGGCAAATTTCCAGATTCGACATGGTTGCAGTTTTGTGCATGAACTCTCGATTTTGATTTTGGGGTTCGGCATGTTGTATGATGGTTGAAATAAGGTTGAATGATCGTTACTGATTTGCGCAAGGGGTCGCGTGTGGTAGGAGGTGATGGTGGCGTCGGTGCAGGTGCACGACATTTTGGGTATCAGCGGGTTTGGGAAGAAGGATTTCTCGTGTTTTTGTTCGGGGCGACTCGTGTGTGGCTTGAAATATTGAGGTTGGGGACTCGAAGCTTTTGGGTTTGGAACTCGGGGAAACCGTTGCTATGGGGGGGTATTGATGTTTCAGGTTTATGAGTAAACCTGTCAGTACTGTTTAAAAAAAAAAAAAAAGAAACTGACTATATTTAAATATGAATGAATTCAAAGGGATGTGTTACTCGAGTTTTACTCGAGATATTTTGGGTTTTTCTCGAGCTATATTTAGGTTAGGCTCGAGCGAATTATTTAAGTTCGAGTTAGTTACAGGATTAGATCCTATTATGTTTTCAAACTTCAAACTGAAATTTAAAATATTTAGCAAAGATTCAAAATACGTTTTAAATCTAATCTTAAATTACGAGTTCAGGTTAATTTGAATCTTAAGCAGGAAATGAATGAAGTTTTAAATTCAAATTTTTTTTAAATAAACTTTAGAAGGGTTTATTGTTTAGAAATGTTTAAAGGAAATTTGAATTTAAATTTGAAATTGACATATAAAAGAAATGTGTTAAACAAGTTTAAATTTGATTCAAATCTAGTTTTGAAT
This sequence comes from Allium cepa, assembly GCA_030765085.1. NCBI lineage: Eukaryota > Viridiplantae > Streptophyta > Magnoliopsida > Asparagales > Amaryllidaceae > Allium > Allium cepa. Next base: position 462,057,492 of record CM060931.1, on the reverse strand, counting down.
CTTTTGTTTAAAATAAATTTAGGTTATATAAATTTGAAGTGTTTAACAAATTTGAATGATTAAGAAAATTTAAATGGTTGAATTTTTAAAGGGAATTTGATTTAAACCTTTGTAAAATTTCTTTTATAAGAAAGTATTATATATCAATTTAAGGTTTTAAATTGATTTTTAAAACTTGTTAAAGTTAAATTAGGAGTTAATAATTTATAATTCATTTAATTAATAGGGTAATTAAATGGATAATTAATTTTTTAATAAATTAATAAGATGGTTAATTGCTTAAAGTAATTAAAGGTTTCAATTTAAGGGTTTAAGATTTATTATTATTTTTAGAATAATTAACTTGTAATTAAGAATAATTAATTAAATAAGATTAATTTTTAACTAATGATTAATTAATTTGAAATTAATAATGATTTAAAATAAGTTAATTATTTCAGATAAGTAATTAATAAATTATTTAATTGTTAATGAAGGTCATTAACTAAAGATTATTTAATAATTAATTAATGAGATTAATTTTTCATAATTGATTAGATTAATTAATTTCAAGATAATCATTTGAGTAAATTATTAAGTATAATTACTTATGGAAGTAATTAAGGAAATTAATTACTTATTGTAATTAATTGAGTTTAATTTGATTAGATTAAGTTAATTAATTCAGTTTAATTAATTTAAAATAATCATTAAATGATCATGGAGTATAATTACTTATTGTAATTAAATAAAGAGAAATTACTTAGAGAAGTAATTAATGGGTAATTACTGTAAGTAATTTAGTGAAGGTGATTTGATAATTAAAGTAATTAAAGTATAATTACTTGGTGAATTAAACAAGGGATTAATTTGAGATAATTGATTATGGAAAAGTTAATTTGCTTGGTAAAGTAATTAAGGGTAATTAATTACTGAATGGGGTTAATCAACGGTAATTAACAATTATGGGTTAAATTAAGATTAATTTCTTATGTAATTAACTTAAATAAGGTAATTAATTTAAATGTAATTAGAGATCATTAATTAATATAATTAATGATGTAATTAAGATTGATTAATAAAGATTAATTAATCAATAATAAGTGATTTAAGGTAATTAATTAATATAATTAATTAAGGGTTAATGTAATTAATTATAGTTAATTAATTTATGAAGTAATTAAAGATTAATTACTGAATTTGGATAAGTATAATTAATTTGTGAAGTTAATTAAAGAATAATTACATAAATGTAATTAAGGAGTAATTAATCAAAGGTGATTAATTAAGGTGATTAATTGGAAGTTGATTAATTAATTAATATATAATTAATTAATAGTTATGGAAGAAAGATTTTTATTGATGGAGTAATTAATTTAATTCACTTTAAATTAATTAGAGAATGATATAGTTAATTTAATTAATTTTAAATTAATTATATTTGGTATGATAAATCATTGCTTATATGGTTGGATAATGTTGTTTGTCTTGATTGGTTTGAACCTCAAATATGAGATAGATAATGTTGAGTGACTTGGATGTATTGGTTGCATTGTGATGATGATATAGATTATCTTTGATAATGATAATATGGATTATCCGTGTGATGATGATATTGATTTCCTATTGTGAATCTACGATTTATCTATCTATGTATATAGAAAATTGAATTGTTTTAAACTTTAAAACAACTTGGCCTTAAAAGACACGCTTTGGATTTCGATGAGACCGGGATCGGGTTTTCATATTTGGATATCCGAAAACCACATCGATCCAAATTAACGTTAGGTCGTGAATATAAGTGGAGCAAGTGAAGACTCGAGGTGTAAGGGCTATACGTTAGTATAACTCTATGGGTGATTCCGTAATGAGTTTGACGGAATAGTACTTATAGATTCGAGATGGTGATTTAGAGTGCAAGGGTTATCATCGTTAACTCTGAGGGTGATTCCAATACGAGTGTAACGAGATAATGCCTTCGGTTTCGTTCGAACCCGGAACGAACTTGTATGGATTGAATGCTTTCAGAACATCGTCAGGTGGACGATGAGCATTCTAAGTGATGTGTCCTATAAAGGTAATCGTAGCCTCAAGCCTCATCAACCGGGAATGGCTAAAACAGGGGAGGTGCAGCAAGGCTTCGTGGGTAGCTCCCACTGGAGAGCAAGATTTTCCCCTGTCTAGAGGTCCCTTTATATTTCGGTTGTGTGGGCAGTTTGGAGCGTACGCCAACTGCGGGGTTGTCTTGTTCGGGACTGTCCAGTAAGGGATGGTTCCGGTCTTGTGTTGCATGGGAGTTAGGGTGGCTCCTCGGTACGTTGATCTAGGCCACGTACTGTGACGGGCGGTACCCCAGTAGCCCTGCCATTGTATGGAATCCAAAATCCAATAAGTGCCAACGGTTTTGATTGTATTACCCACTTTTGTGGCTAGTAGCTGGAATTTAATAAATGTAACAATTTCGGCTATTTCTTATTTACTTGAAAACCCTAAACACTATTATAATATCACTGGATTTCCTATCAAATGTTTTGGTTAGCGTAAGGTAAAAACTTATCCATGTTTATGTGTGGGAAGTCTTACGTGATACCTTTTCTTTCAAAGGATTTTTAAAGTTAAGCATCTTTAACCTGTTACTCACACCAGACCCATGTCTGACCTGGAGTTTATTTTTGTTTTTCATAAACTCTTGGGTACTCAAATTTTTACGAGTAGCCAAGGGATTCAGGTTAGCTTTGACGAATATTGGAGGAGAAATGGAGCAGGAGGCTTCTGTGTTAGTTATATAGTATTCCGCTGTGTGTTCTGTGTTGTCTCTGGATTGTATTATATTGTAAATACTAGACAGGTGTTTATAACTGTCTAGTATGTGTTGTATATCTGTGTACTCTGATAGTAGTTGTAAACTATGTAATATTTTATATTATTAATATAATTTATTCGTTCCGCTGTTTAGATTCTGATGTGTTGTTTCTTCTTCATCTCTTTCTTTCTATTCTCTATCCCTTTCTTTCTTATTAACGATGCGACTTTCTGGAGTTTGGAAGTTGGGTCGTTACACTCCTATTTAGAGTTGAAACTTCTAGTAAGAGATCCACTGGGTGGTTATGCCTTGAGCCCTAGGGGGGTTCTAAATTTGATCCCAGAGGACGTCCAGACTAAACTGTAGTTCCTGAGTATTGTGGTTGGGGTAGCGAAATTCGAGGGCGCTGATGCCTACAAAGACATTTGGATTATGCTATGACAATAGTGTAACTCGGTGTAACTACGATCTAATACGCTCCATAGCGTAAGTCGAGGGACAGTGATTACCTAAGGTCTACGTTTGATTTCGCTGTGAGAGCGACGTAACATCGGTAGACCGCGATCTATGAAGACATAGCGAAAGTCGTGTGGCAATGAGTGCCTACAGGCTACATTGGGACTCGACTGATGTAGTCTGCGATCTATGTGGTCCGTATGGTGAAGTTTCATTTGGCAGCAAAATTTAAGGACGCTGATGCCTACAGTTACGTGGTTTTTGCCGTGAGGGCAACGTAACCCTGGGTGTAGCTGCGATCTATGGCAATTCTATGGTGTAATCAAGGGGAGCGGATGCCAATAGTTTTCTACGGTTTTGCCAGGAAGGTGATGTAATCATCGGGCTAACTGCGACCATAGAGGGGGTGGTGATTTCCAGAGCATTCTCACCAAAAATGTTTTCTACATTTTCATAAATGTTTTCTAAGTAATTTCACTGGGTGTTGAAAGTGAATCTACTAATTATTTATAGATCTTCAGTCTTACGCCTGATCAACGTATGACCGAATTTCTGTGAGAACAAGGATGGACTTGTTGAAACATCGAGTTATAAAAGGTATTTTTATAAAACTATTTTGATAATATTATGTAGATTTTAATGTGTTTTGAAACTTTAGAATAAAAAGAGTTTAGAGTTAAAAATGTTCAAAGAGTAATATAACTAATAATAAACTTTGCAACAAAATTCTTGCTTCGTTCCTTTTCAAGGACGAAAAGTTCTAAAGGGGGAAGAATGTGACGACCTGGATTTTTAACGGTCATTAATTGGTAATTAACTGGATTAAATTATTAGAAATACTGATTTATAAGTTGAACAAATAAAATTCCGATAAAAAAATATAACTGGATATGAATATTAATTTAATAATCTTCTTATATAATTATTTAAATTTGAAAACTTATCTTTCAAACAATAAATACGCTATCTAATATATATACATATATATATGTAGATTGTAAATGAAACTATGATTTGAAATTCAAATTATATATCTCAAAGTTAATTAAATTTAAATTCTACATTTTAAACACTAGGTATAAATATACGTAGTTATTAATTAAAGTGTAATAACTTAAGCTTAAAATAAATAAAAAGATTTTATAACATTTCTTTTGAGTTACATGAAATAAATATAATTAGTAAATATAAAAATAAAAATAAAAAACATAAAAAGAAAATAAAATATATGCTTATGGACATTTGTAAGCTAGGAAATGACATATGCACACAAGTGTCAAGTTTGTTTCTTCATTAAAAAAAATGATGTAAATAAGAAATAAAGTGCTCCACAAAATTTATACACTTACATATATATCTCAATTCTTTCCTTTCTTTCATTTTTATCAAAAACCAAAACCAGAGAAAATAAAACACTTAAATCAACTTTAAGTTTCAACTAAAGCAAGCAAGATTCAAGTTCAAATCCAACCTAATCAAAAGAAGATCAGATCAAATTCAAACTTGCAGTTTCAAGGACTAGATCAAAATTGTTTCTTTGTTCCAAGTTACAGTGAGTAAACGTAACCTTTTAAAGCTAAATCATCTTCATAACTTGTGCATGTAATCATTGATGATGGTAATGACTTGATTACTTCTTGCATGAATGAAAAGAATGTGTTGCCTGGGTAAATAAGTCTTCATTGCGGTGTAATTGTAACATTCCTAGTTTTTGAGTCAAATTTGAATTGATAATTTGATAGTTTTATTTTGAAATTGATATAAATAAATTTATAAAAACTATTTAAAGAGTTAAATTCAAATATATATACATATAATATACTTGTTTATTAATGTTTAATTTATTTTAAATCATATTCTTCAAAAATATAAATATGTATGTAATAGAAAGTGGATTATTTAAATCTAAAATATGATATAAAAAATCATTTAAAACATAAAGTCGTGTTTAAATATTTTAAAAATATGAATGAACAAATATAAATTATACTAACATAAGAGTTTAAGATTATGGTAGTTTCATTTTCCAAAAAGCATTCCGAATTTCATTTTACTTTTTTTTCAAACCAAATGTTTTTGTTTGCTCATACCAGTCCCACGACTGACCTAGAGTTTATTGTTCCCTTTCTAAACTCTGGGTGCCCACAATTTTCCACACGGGCTGCCTAGAGTCAGGTTTAGTAGATTATCTGGAGCTAGTTCAGTCTTTGGAGTCTGATGACTGGTCTTTCTTAGTACAACTTGATGGGAGTTCGAGCTATTTCTGGATTGGTGCTTTGGTGATGGAGATTGCTGATATTGGAGTTCCTTCTTTGGAGTTCAAGTATATGTTATTGTTCCACTACTGGTGTTGTTATATCTTCCGCTGTGATTTGTTGTATTGTATCTCTGAGATTATATTAGTATCATCATTGTTGTGTTTCATTGGATATTGTATCATTGGAGTTATATGGTATTCATTTCTCTTCCGTTGTGTTTTGTTATACTTATTGTGTTATAAGCTCCGGCGAATTGGATTTGAACGGTCGAATCTATGTCATTCGAGTATGATGTGAAGTATGGATGTCGATTTTCAAACACGAAATTCTGGAACATCAGATTTGGTATCAGAGCTAAAGGTTGAACTTTAGCTTTTGGAGTATAACACAATAGGTGACTCATTAGAGATAGGGTGAAGTATGCCCTAGAATAAGTATTCTCTAAGATATCCATCTGTATGCCTCAGTAAATTCTCTTACTATCCACTGATAGTGAGTATGAGTGTAAGAAGAGGATGAGATAGGGGACGGGGAAATACCACTATGGTCCATACCCTGCAACAACGGGAACAACTTTTTCATCAATCTCCTTTGATCATAAATTACTTCTAATTTTTGGTTGGCTTCGTGGCAGCTACAAGAAGAAGCTTTGGTGTGATGGTGGCCCTGCGAATCATTGTAGGAAAGGTTCTAGTTCCTCTTTCATATTCTCTTCATCGGTTTCCTATCAGCTTTTCGTTTTTAAACTTTAATGAATTTGAAATTCTATTTAGAATGAATTGATGAATAACATATGAAGATTTGTATTGATAAAGCAATTTTGGTCAAAACCAAATTTGAAAATTTTATAGTAATTTCTTGTAAGGACCAAAGTCCGAAGAGGGACAAGCCAGTGTAAACTTTGGGGTATTCTGATCTGAATTTGGAATCCATATCTAGTGCTTGAGAATTGTAGACGATTGAATCTATTTATCTATTCTTTGGAATCCAGATATGTTCTACGAATGGTTAGTTGCCTGTAACGACCCGCTATTTTGGACCATTAAAATCGACAATAAAACCATGCATATCCGACTTGAATAATTTAAAATACCGAATTGTTAATTAAAATTTGGCAAAACTTAAAATATACAGTAGATAAATCAATCACAGATCACAGAGTAACATAATGCAGCAGAATAGATAAAGAATAGTAGTTCATGAAGCTACTATATACATCAGAGTTAGAAAAATACAACCGAATAGTTCAAATGCAGTGAAGTCTCCAATGCAACAGATGACTTCTCTGAACCAATTAACTGGAAAGGCTGGAATCTGAATCGATGGTTGGATTTCCAAATGAAGCTCTGAACTCCAAAGGTGAGTCTCAAATGTTGTATCACTCAGTCTGACCCGAGCGTAAAGCAAAACACAAAACATTCGAGTCGGGATTAACATTCTTATATCAATAAATCCAACTCAAGTGAAATATCAACTGAAATACAAATAACTTAAAGGATGTTTGGGATAACCATCCTCTAAGGGTCCATGGAACTTTCTACAAGGTAGAAATATACACTATAACACCGTGGTCATTTCAGCTTAATTTATACTTCAAAACCAAATCTCATTTTCACTTCAAATATCTCTATATTTCCCAAAATCGTAATTATATATATTAAATAATTTATACAGTAAAGTATTTTCAATTTCCTCAACTTAACAAAACGTTCCAACATCAACCCGACCTTCCCATTCAAATTAAATTCAATCTCAATTTATCAATTTAAATTCAACTCAATTTCTAAAATAACCACTTAAATTTTATCGATCTCAAAATCGGATTTATAATCACAAATACCCCTTTATATTTCCATATATTTCAAACTTTAAGTATTCAAGGTTTCATCTAAATTTTCATTCAATTTAGTTTTCTAAGTAATAAATTCAAATTTAGTTCAACCTAAATTTTCATTTCAATTCAATTTAGTTGCTAAATAAAAAATTCAACTACGTTAATTTCAAATACAGATCTGAATCTCAACATAAACCATTTAAATTCCAATATAGTTCAAGGCTTTAATATTCAAATGTTCTATATAACAGTTTCATATAGATCTCGATTTAACCTCTTTATTATTTAGTCTTGAAATACTCCCTTATTAGATTCAATATCATTTAAGTAACCTTAAATTACATTTTACTCAATATGTTCTTTTATTTATTTAAACGTGAAATATTCATTAAATAACTTAAATCAAAAATCCAGTTATAAAATCATACCCTTTAAAATTCCCATTCAAAAATTTCAAATCGATTTAATTAAATAAATCCTTTTTTAATACCATTTTTATAAACCCAAGTTTATCTCCCAATCTTAATTATTCAATTTATTACAAGAGAATCTATTTGAAATATAGATTTACATAAATACTTAACCATATTATATGCATTAAATCAATCTAATTTAAATCAAATATTACTACTAAATCTATATATACAATTTTCAATTATATAATATCTTAAGAATCAAATTTATTAAACCATATATTTCTTTCCAAAATTATAGAAATTATTTTCGAAATATTTATATGGACCAACGGTGTCTGTATACATTCCCTATCATATCGTCAAGTGCTACGGATATTTATCATTTCAATCCGTATAGTAAATATATACGGGTGGATATCATTTCAACCCGTAATCCAAAATTCAATTAAATGAAAATCGCTTGGGTTTATCATTTCAACCCATAACGATTTTCTCCTATTCTAAAGTCTGTTCGGGTATGTATCATTTCAACCCGTAGTGATTTCTAAACTACAGGGAACTTGCAGAGTGATAACAGAAAATACAATATAATAACAGGCATATATCATCAATAACAATATAATAAAAATAACGGGATATGGTGTCATATCCCGCAAGTGAACAGTCACAGATAATAGCATATATAACAAATTTAAATAACTACAGCAGCATATTTCAATTGTCGTTTCAATTGAAATCAAATTTAATGGAAAAAAAAAGTTAATCGTGAGTGATTGCTCACCTTTCGAGGTTAGAGAGATAGACAATGAAGTTGAGTTACGAAATGCAAGCACGACTTCCAAAGCAAAGTTAGGTGGTACGATTTCGACGGAAAAGCTGATAGATAGAAATTGATGAGAACGGATCAAATTAGCTTGATAAAATTGAAACGAAGACTATATGATTAATTTATTACTTTCTTTCAAAATGAACGTTAAATCAAAACACGCATTTTAAAAAAATGAAATATATATATATATACATATGTAATATCCCGGAATTTTGGACAATTTAAATTTAATAATCTGTGTTTAAATTTATATTGAATTGATGATTTTTGTTAATAAATTTGATTTGATTTAATAATCTTCTTTATTTAAATATTTAATTTGTGAAATTATTTTTAATGAGTTAATAAATTGTTTTCTGTTTAATAATGTATATGTATTTGTATATATTTTGAATAGATAAGTTGTTAAACTAGTATAGCATAATTTAAATAATTTGAAATTAGGAATTGTGATTTATTTTTAATTTAAGCTTTTCAAAAATATTTAATAAAATACTAAATGATTTTAAATATGTGAGATAAATGTTTTATTGGTTTAAAATTCATTATAACTTAAGTTTGTATATTGAAATAAGTTACAAAAATGTTTGTGTTTTTCTTTTTAAAATATTAATTTATAAAATGTGATTTGTTAATTTAATTTGAAATTTAAAAAACAATTTAATTTATGAAACATGTATTCATTAAGTTATAACCTCTTTTATAAATTTATTTTAATTGTTTAAAGGTGTTTTTTTCAAATGATTAATTTGTATATTATTTTACTTATAATAATACTTTGCTTCTTTCTTTAGAAATTATTTATCTCCATAACTAAGTATTAAAACTAATTTACTAAGTTTAAACATTTATTAACACTTAATTTAAATGACAATTTCTTAAAGATACATGTGTAAGTTTATTAAAGCCTAAGTTAAACATGTGTTAAATATTTAAGCGAGTAAATTAATAAGTGTCCATTCTTTTTACAAGTGTCAAATTTATCTTTTATTTTTCTTTGTTTCTAATAAATCATAAATTTAGTTTATAAGACATTGCATTTACTCATTCCTTTACTCTTTCTCATTTTTCATTTCTGAACAAAGAAATCTACAGAAACCTTTTTCATCTTTCCAAAATATAAATCACTCTTCATAATCAAAACTCTTCATTTCCTCAAATCTGAAAATCTGCATTTCAATTTTAATCAAGAAAACCTGCATGTGCTTGTAAACTAAAGCATGCATGTCATTCCCTGTAATCAACTTCCAAAATGCACAGCATTTCTCAAATCCCATGCCCATTTTCAAAATCTGCATCCCCCAAAATACAAACCTGCATGTTCTTGTTTTTTGAAGCATGCCTGTAAGGTTGAGGATTAAGGAGCAAGGTCTGCATGTCTTTTAAAAGTCTGGAAAATAAAGTATGAAGCCTGCATTTTTGTTTCTTCAATCTACAACCTTGGGGGGGGGGGGGGGGGATTTGCATCTGCAACCATGAAGCAAGCATATAGGCATTGAATTCTTTAAAAAAACTGGAAGCATCTTTTAATTACAAAATGGCTCTATTCTTCATATTAGATTCAGGTGAGTAACTTAACATATTTGAAAGTTTAAGTATAAAATATGGATTGCTTGATTTATTCATGAAAATAAGTAGGCCTATACTTATATATTGTTAAATATTTTTCTATTTATATATATATAAGCATGAATGTGATGTATGTTTGTTTACCTATGGTACTGTCTGCACAGTACAAGCTCAAATGGATCAAAATTTCTTTCCTTTTGATCTCGCTGTTGTTATGACCTAGTGATTGACTGAAGTATGTTTGGTTCATGATAAAGTAAAGTTAAAACATTTTATATAGGTTAAATAAAATTTTGAATTGCTTGAAAATTTAATAACAGAGCAAACATTAATATAAGAGGAAAAATTCAAACATTTTGATTTATTGTTTCAGGTTTATTAATAGAAACAACAAGTGAATTCATGAATTTTAAATCAAATACTACAATTTTTAGTGTTTTAAATAAAGAGCAGTTTTGAATTTACTGTACTCTACTTATTGGTCATGTTTAGTTGGAGCTTGCATTGGTTTTGGATGAATTTGATTCTGGAGATTGTTTAGCTATCAAAGATTTTAGGAAAAATACTGAATTGGAGTGAATTTCAGTTTTGATGATGAGATTTGGGGTTTTTAGGTTTAGAACCCTAGTTTTTCTAGGTTGTGCAAAATTGATCATTACTGCGTTTTTAATGGATCGAGTTCGATGTTCTCTTGGGTATGGTTAGATGTTGTATTGATGAAGTCCTCGCCGGAGTATGGAAGGTGATGGTGGAAGGTGATGGGGGAAATTGATGTTGACAGGTTGGGATGTTGTTGCTGTCGGCAGTTCCAGGTTTGGTTGGGTTATGGTCTTGTGTTTCCAGGTTTTTGTTTTAAAACCTGAATTCAAATTCAAGTTGAATTCTGGGGATCTGAGGGTTGAAGGGTGTAGAGGGGTTACTGGTTGATGTGGGATGGCCATTGACGATGGTCAGTGATGGCCGGAGTTGAAGTATGGGTGCACAGTGATGGGTGGTGCATGTTGGTGATGCTGGGTTTTAGGTTTTGTTGCTCGGTATTGTCTCGGGGGAATTTAGGTGGTGACTCGAAGCATAGGGTCTTGGGACTCGAAGTTAATATAAGGATTGCTCGTGTAGATGTTATGTTTCAGGTTTTAGAGTTGATCAGAAACTTGTTTCCAGGTTTATTAAATTTGAAGTAAAAGAAAATTACAAACAAAAATCTGAAACTAAATTGAACCTAAAATTGAATTTAAATTCAATTAGTTTAATTTTGGATCTTTGGATTAAATTTGAAATTCTTTCAAACTCAAGTTTGGTTTTAAACCAAAACATAAACTGTGTTCTGTTTTTAAAAATTTAAAAGTACAGCTTCAAATTGAAAGATGAAGTTCAAACTGTAATGTTTTAACCTGAAACTTAAATATGAAATCGATAATTTAAATCCGGGATTTTGAATCATTTTTGAATTCAAATTTAAGATGTTAAACTAAAACAGGAAGCTGTTTTTCTGTTTTAAATTTAAAAGCAAATTTTAAAAAATGCAACTGAAAACTTAAAAACAAGTTTAAAATCTAGGAACAGAATTAGGAAGCTCAAGTTTGAATTTAATTTAAATCTGGAAAGTTTAAATTAGATTTTTAAACTTTTACAGTATAAAGAACATTGTTTTGAAATTTATGAAATAAAGTTTAAAATAAGTTTAAATTCAGTTTAAAAACCTGAAATTGATTTTTATGTCAGTTTTTGAAATAAGTTTTTAAAATTTAAATTTGTTTTAACCAATTTTAGAAAAGGTTAAATAACTTGAATTTAAAAATGAAGATGAAAAAGTAAGTAATGTTTTTAATTTTTAAGATTTAATCTGAAATGAAAATTTGAATTGTGTTTCAGTTTTAAATTTAAGAGAAAATTTTTAAATTTAATTTTGTTTGAAACAAATTGTTTAAAATACTTTGTATAGAGAAGAATGTATCTTAATTTAGAACTTAAATTGATTTCATTAATTTAAATGGAATATTAATTATTTAATTAATTAATAATGTGTATGTTTAATTAAGTAATTAACAATTTTTAAAATTGATTAATTAAGATTTGAGATTTATTAATTAAGGTTAATTAATCTATAATTAAGGATGGTTAATTAAATTTTAATTAATGATTAAGATTTATTTAATCAAGTGATAAAAGTAATTAAGATTTTAATTAACACTTAATTAATTTAATTAAGAATTTATATAAGTTAATTCTTAATTTAGTAATTAAGAAATGTTAACGAAGGTCATTAACTTAAGATTATTTAACAATTAATTAATGTGATTAATTTAGTTAATTAATTAGATTAATTAATTTATAATAATAATTTATGTAATTGTTTAAGTTTAATTAATTAATGAAAATAATTAATGAATTAATTACTTAGTGTAATTAATTTGATTAAGGTGATTAGTTTAGATTAATTAAATTAAATTAATTTAAACATTTGTGGATTTTTGACAATTACTTTATGGGTTTGTAATTACTTAAGGAAGTAATTAATTAAATAATTACTAAATGTAATTAAAGATATTTATTATAGAAGTAATTTGAAAATTTATCAAGGAATTAATTTAAATAATTAATTATGAGAAATTAATTATGGGATGAGTGATTAAGGTAGTTAATTACTGAATGGTTATTAATCATGGGTGATTAATACATATATATATATATATGTTGTTTAAATTGAAGATTAATTACTTATGTAATTAATTTATATTTAGAGACTGATTAATTGTAGTTAAATCATTAATTAATTAATGATGTAATTTGGAATTGATTAATTAAGGTATAATTAATAATGAATAAATGATTAATGTAATTAATTTTAGCTAATTAATTAATTAAGCAAATACAAGTTAACTATTTGCAAAGGGTTTAATATAATTAACTTGTGAAATTAATTTGAGATGGTTAATCAATGAGGATTAATTGAAATGAATATTGAGATGATGATTTATAAATTGATTTCTAATCAATTAAAGATTAAGATAAGCAGAATTTTAATGATGAAGTAAATAATTTAATTCATTTTAAATTAATTAGAGTTTAGGTAATTAGTTTAATTCCTTTTAAATTAATTATAGAAGGCGTTATCATTAGATCATTGCTTATGTTTGATGAATTGTATTGGTTGCCTGGTATGGCTTGTAATCTCAGTTATGAGATGAGTAGTGTATGTGATATGGATGCATTGGTTGCTTTTGGATGATAATATGGATTATCTGATTATGATATGAATTATCTGTTGATGATAATGTTGATTATCTATTGTGTGGTAAATTATCTATCTGTGTATATTTAGATAATGAATTGAATTGTTTTAAACCCTAAAACAACTTGGCCTTAAAAGACACGTTTTGGTTTTTGATGAGACCGGGATCGGGTTTCCATATTTGGATATCCGAAAACCACATCGATCCAAATTAACGTTAGGTCGTGAATCTGAAGTGAAGATGGTGATTCAGAGTGCAAGGGTTATTGTCGACTCTGAGGGTGATTCCAAAACGAGTGTAACGAGATAATGCCTTCGGTTTCGTTCGAACCCGGAACGAACTTGTATGGATTGAATGCTTTCAGAATATCGTCAGGTGGACGATGAGCATTCTAAGTGTTATGTCCTATAAAGGTAATCGTAGCCTCAAGCCTCATCAACCGGGAATGGATAAAACAGGGGAGGTGCGGCAAAGCTTCGTGGGTAGCCCCCACTTGAGAGCAAGGTTTACCCCTGTCTAGATGTCCCTTTATTTTCGGCTTAGTGGTGCGGTTGCTGATCACAGCTGCGGGGTTGTCTTGTTTGGAACTTTTCAGCAAGGAATGGTTCCGGCTTTGTGTTGCAGGGGATTGGGAGTAATCCTCGGTACGGTGATCTAGGCCACGTACTGTGACGGGCGGTACCCCAGTAGCCCAGCCATTGATGGAATCCAAAATCCAATAAGTGCCATACGTATTAGTTGTGCCCAACTATGTTGGAATGTGAGATGTAAGCATTTCAGCTATTTCTGTATTTTACTTGGAAACCCTAGACACTATTATAATATCACTGGATTTCCTATCAAATGTTTTGGTTAGCGTAAGGTAAAAACTTTTCCATGTTTATGTGTGGGAAGTCTTACGTGATACCTTTTCTTTTCAAAGGTTTTTCAAAGTTAAGCAACTTTAACCTGTTACTCACACCAGACCCATGTATGACACAGAGTTATTTCTGTTTTTCTTTAACTCTTGGGTACTCAAATTTTTACGAGTAGCCAAGGGAATTCAGGTTAGGATTCAGTTTAGCTTTGACGAATTGTGGAGGAGCATATGGAGCAGGAGGCTTCTGCGTATAGATATATAATTTTCCGCTGTGTTGGTATCTCTGAGTGTTTCGGTATTGTGTATTGAATTGTAATAACTAGACAGGTGTTTATAACTGTCTAGTATGTGATGTATTGTCTGTGTAACTCTGATAATTGTTGTATACCATGTAATACTTATGTTACTAACATAATTTATTCGTTTCGCTGTTGGGATTCTAGTGTTGTTTCTTCTTTCTCTTCTTTCTTTTCTCTTTTCTATCCCTTTCTTTCTTAAGGATGATACGAATTTTTATGGAGAAAAAATCGGGTCGTCTTAGTTGGTATCAGAGTGTTAGGTTGAGTGAATACCTAGGCTCTGTAGAGGTGTCTATCTTGAGAGAGCGTATTTGTATTTTTAATATATATATATATATAATTGGTTCTACCTATTTGTTGGTTACCTGTTCAGGTTTTTCCAATATAAGTTATAAAGGTAGATGTGGTAAAAGTGTGTGTAACACGACTACCATTGGTTGGAATTTGATGGATGAGGTCGGAAGTGTATTTGTCGAGACTGTAGACCTAATACTATCTCGAGTGAGTTCTGTTATGATGAAGTACTCCATCGATCTCTAAAGGTAACCTGTAAAGGTTCGGAGTTCATCTTTGAAGTGCAGAATTGAGATTGAATCTATCGGTAGGGCAGAAGTAAGTGAGTGATGATATCTTATTATCTCAGAAAGTTGTAGCTGCGTGATGAGATGCAATGACTATGGATATTTCCGAAGATGTTTCTTTGGAACAAGAGTAAGAAGTGAGTTTGCTCGGTGATGTGGTTGAGTTTAGCAGAGTATTCTGAGTTAGTAAGGAGTCTTCCGATTGAGTAGTTTTTCTGAAGTGGAGTTCAGAAGCGGCTGAGTGGAGTCATTTCTTTGGTGAGTTGGCTAAGCCAGCATAAGCTGTTCTGTTTGGTTGAGAGAGAGCAATTTTCTTTGGATTTAGGCTGAGTTGATCGCAAACGTGACTTGCGATAGTGTGTTCTTTTGGATTGTCAGAAGTTTGTCAGAATCTGGAGATCGAGTTTTCTTTCTAGGAATGGGACAGGTGGTTCAGTTAGTAGATGGATGGTTCCTTGAGATAGAGTTGGTGAAGCAGCTCAGGTTTCGGAGGAACATCTGAGTTTTCTTATGGATATATGGAACCATATTTCTGTGCTGGGTTTTCTAGTCTGTGCTTGTACTCTTCGTCAGTATTTTCTTTTTCTTCGGATCAGAGTTGTGCAGCGGAAGCAGTTTGGGAATGTTTCTGTTTTGTCTTTTCCGGATAAGAAGAAGTTTGTTCTGTCTTCTGTTGTTGAGATGCAGGGTTTGTGTTCTTGGTTTTTGAGTGATCTTGAGGAGATCATTAGATTGCTTCGATTCAGTCTGTTTCTAAAGGCATCAGCGTAGAGTTGAGCTGATCAGGATGGATGTTGGTAGCCCATGATCGTCCGAAGAGTTTTTTATGGATAAGAGGCAGAGAAATTTAGATTCTGAAGTCGGAGATTGGATTTAGGATAAGTTTTTCTCCGATCCAAAGAGCTATAAGTCTGTGAAGCTAGCTTCGTAGTTTTTTGGATTTCTTCTGTGTTTTGGATAAGATCAATGTTTGATTTTCTAGAGTTGAATTGCCAGTTTGGATAACTGGGATTCAGGATGTTTCACGTATCTCTAAGGGAGTACGTGTTTGATATTTCTGGTTGTAAAACCATCAGTTTAGGATGGATTGGTTGTTGAGTCAGACTCGTTGGTAGTCTGATATTCTGTATAGAATTGTTATTAGGAGCTCTATAGCTTAGTAGTATTGATTGTTTGTATTCTATAGAGCGAGTATCCCGATATATATATATATATATATATATATATATATATATATATATATATATACCGGGGAAACTCGTGAAAGTTTTATCCAAAATTCTTTTGGATAATTAGATTTATTCTGATTGTGTGAATTGGTTGCTTTGGTTGTTGGCATATGATTAACATATGCTCTATTTTAAAATAAAATCTGTAAATAGATTATTAAATTACCTTTGTTTTAAATTTCGGGGACGAAATTCTTTTAAGGGGGAAGGATTATAATATCCCGGAATTTTGGACAATTTAAATTTAATAATCTGTGTTTAAATTTATATTGAATTGATGATTTTTGTTAATAAATTTGATTTGATTTAATAATCTTCTTTATTTAAATATTTAATTTGTGAAATTATTTTTAATGAGTTAATAAATTGTTTTCTATTTAATAATGTATATGCATTTGTATATATTTTGAATAGATAAGTTGTTAAACTAGTATAGCATAATTTAAATAATTTGAAATTAGGGATTGTGATTTATTTTTAATTTAAGCTTTTCAAAAATATTTAATAAAATACTAAATTATTTTAAATAGGTGAGATAAATGTTTTATTGGTTTAAAATTCATTTTAACTTAAGTTTGTATATTGAAATAAGTTACAAAAATGTTTGTGTTTTTCTTTTTAAAATATTAATTTATAAAATGTGATTTGTTAATTTAATTTGAAATTTAAAAAACAATTTAATTTATGAAACATGTATTCATTAAGTTGTAACCTCTTTTATAAATTTATTTTAATTGTTTAAAGGTTTTTTTTTCAAATGATTAATTTGTATATTATTTTATTTATAATAATACTTTGTTTCTTTCTTTAGAAATTATTTATCTCCATAACTAAGTATTAAAACTAATTTACTAAGTTTAAACATTTATTAACACTTAATTTAAATGACAATTTCTTAAAGATACATGTGTAAGTTTATTAAAGCCTAAGTTAAACATGTGTTAAATATTTAAGTGAGTAAATTAACAAGTGTCCATTTCTTTTTACAAGTGTCAAATTTATCTTTTGTTTTTCTTTGTTTTTAATAAATCATAAATTTAGTTTATAAGACATTGCATTTACTCATTCCTTTACTCTTTCTCATTTTGTCATTTCTGAACAAAGAAATCAGCAGAAACCTTTTTCATCTTTTCAAAATATAAATCACTCTTCATAATCAAAACTCTTCATTTCCTCAAATCTGAAAATCTGCATTTCAATTTTAATCAAGAAAACCTGCATGTGCTTGTAAACTAAAGCATGCATGTCATTCCCTGTAATCAACTTCCAAAATGCACAGCATTTCTCAAATCCCATGCCCATTTTCAAAATCTGCATCCCCCAAAATACAAACCTACATGTTCTTGTTTATTGTAGCATGCCTGTAAGGTTGAGGATTAAGCAGCAAGGTCTGCATGTCTTTCAAAAGTCTGGAAAATAAAGTATGAAGCCTGCATTTTTGTTTCTTCAATCTACAACCTGGGGGGGATTTGCATCTGCAACCATGAAGCAAGCATATAGGCATTCAATTCTTTAAAAAAACTGGAAGCATCTTTTAATAACAAAATGGCTTTGTTCTTCATATTAGATTCAGGTGAGTAAGTTAACATATTTGAAAGTTTAAGTATAAAATATGGATTGCTTGATTTATTCATGAAAATAAGTAGGCCTATACTTATATATTGTTAAATATTTTGCTGTGTATATATATAAGCGTGAATGTGATGTATGTTTGTTTACCTATGGTACTGTCTACACAGTACAAGCTCAAATGGATCAAAATTTCTTTCCTTTTGATCTCATTGTTGTTATGACCTAATGATTGACTAAAGTATGTTTGGTTCATGATAAAGTAAAGTTAAAAAAATTTATATAGGTTAAATAAATTTTTGAATTGCCTGAAAATTTAATAACAGAGCAAACATTAATATAAGAGGAAAAATTCAAACATTTTGATTTATTGTTTCTGGTTTATTAATAGAAACAACAAGTGAATTTATGAATTTTAAATCAAATACTATAATTTTTAGTGTTTTAAATAAAGAGCAGTTTTGAATTTACTGTATTCTACTTATTGGTCATGTTTAGTTGGAGCTTGCATTGGTTTTGGATGAATTTGATTTTGGAGATAGTTTAGCTATCAAAGATTTTAGGAAAAATAGTGAATTGGAGTGAATTTCAGTTTTGATGATGAGATTTGCGTTTTTAGGTTTAGAACCCAAGTTTTTCTAGGTTGTGCAAAATTGATCATTACTGCGTTTTTAATGGATCGAGTTCGATGTTCTTTTGGGTATGGTTAGATGTTGTATTGATGAAGTCCTCGCCGGAGTATGGAAGGTGATGGTGGACGGTGATGGGGGAAATTGATGTTGACAGGTTGGGATGTTGTTGCTGTCGGCAGTTCCAGGTTTGGTTGGGTTATGGTCTTGTGTTTCCAGGTTTTTGTTTTAAAACCTGAATTCAAATTCAAGTTGAATTTTGGGGATCTGACGGTTGAAGGGTGTAGAGGGGTTACTGGTTGATGTGGGATGGCCATTGACGATGGTCAGTGATGGCCGGAGTTGAAGTATGGGTGCACAGTGATGGGTTGTACATGTTGGTGATGCTGGGTTTCAGATTTTGTTGCTCGGGATTGTCTCGGGGGAATTTAGGTGGTGACTCGAAGCATAGGGTCTTGTGACTCGAAGTTAACATAAGGATTGCTCGTGTAGATGTTATGTTTCAGGTTTTAGAGTTGATCAAGAACTTGTTTCCAAGTTTATTAAATTTGAAGTAAAAGAAAATTACAAACAAAAATCTGAAACTAAATTGAACCTGAAACTGAATTTAAATTCAATTAGTTTAATTTGGATCTTTGGATTAAATTTGAAATTCTTTCAAACTCAAGTTTGGTTTTAAACCAAAACAGAAACTGTCTTTCTGTTTTTTAAATTTTAAAAGTACAGCTTCAAATTGAAAGATGAAGTTCAAACTGTAATGTTTTAACCTGAAACTTAAATATGAAATCAATAATTTAAATCCTGGATTTTGAATCATTTTTGAATTCAAATTTAAGATGTTAAACTAAAACAGGAAACTGTTTTTCTGTTTTAAATTTAAAAGCAAATTTTAAAAAATGCAACTGAAAACTTAAAAACAAGTTTAAAATCTGGGAACAGAATTAGGAAGCTCCAGTTTGAATTTAATTTTAATCTGGAAAGTTTAAATTAGATTTTTAAACTTTTACCGTATAAAGAACATTGTTTTGAATTTAAAACTATAAGTTTTAAATTTATGAAATAAAGTTTAAAACAAGTTTAAATTCAGTTTAAAAGCCTGAAATTGATTTTTATGTCTGTTTTTGAAATAAATTTTTAAAATTTAAATTTGTTTTAACCATTTTTAGAAAAGGTTAAATAATTGAATTTAAAAATGAAGATGAAAAAGTAAGTAATGTTTTAAATTTTTAAGATTTAATCTGAAATGAAAATTTGAATTGTGTTTCAGTTTGAAATTTAAAAAGAAAATTTTAAATTGAATTTTGTTTGAAACAAATTGTTTAAAATACTTTGTATAGAGAAGAATGTATCTTAATTTAGAACTTAAATTGATTTCATTCATTTAAATGGAATATTAATTAATTAATTAATTAATTAATAATGTGTATGTTTAATTAAGTAATTAATAATTTTTAAAATTGATTAATTAAGATTTGAGATTATTAATTAAGGTTAATTAATCTATAATTAAGGATGGTTAATTAAATTTTAATTAATGATTAAGATTTATTTAATCAAGTGATAAAAGTAATTAAGATTTTAATTAACACTTAATTAATTAATAATTAAAGATTAATTAAATTGTAATTAAAGATTAATTAATTGATAATTAATAATGATTTATGTAAGTTAATTCTTAATTTAGTAATTAAGAAATGTTAACGAAGGTCATTAACTTAAGATTATTTAACAATTAATTAATGTGATTAATTTAGATAATTAATTAGATTAATTAATTTATAATAATCATTTATGCAATTGTCTAAGTTTAATTAATTAATGAAAATAATTAATGAATTAATTACTTAGTGTAATTAATTTGATTAAGGTGATTAGTTTAGATTAATTAAATTAAATTAATTTGAACATTTGTGGATTGTTGATAATTACTTTATGGGTTTGTAATTACTTAAGGAAGTAATTAATTAAATAATTAGTGAATGTAATTAAAGATATTTATTATAAAAGTAATTTGAAAATTTATCTAGGAATTAATTTAAATAATTAATTATGAGAAACTAATTATGGGATGAGTGATTAAGGTAGTTAATTACTGAATGGTTATTAATCATGGGTGATTAATATATATATGTTGTTTAAATTGAAGATTAATTACTTATGTAATTAATTTATATTTAGAGATTGATTAATTGTAGTTAAATCATTAATTAATTAACTAATGATGTAATTTGGAATTGATTAATAAAGGTATAATTAATAATGAATAAATGATTAATGTAATTAATTTTAGCTAATTAATTAATTAAGCAAATACAAGTTAATTATTTGCAAAGGGTTTAATATAATTAACTTGTGAAATTAATTAGAGATGGTTAATCAATGAGGATTAATTGAATGAATATTGAGATGATGATTTATAAATTGATTTCTAATAAATTAAAGATTAAGATAAGCAGAATTTTAATGATGAAGTAACTAATTTAATTCATTTTAAATTAATTAGAGTTTAGGTAATTAATTTAATTCCTTTTAAATTAATTATAGAAGGTGTGATCATTAGATCATTGCTTATGTTTGATAAATGGTATTGGTTGCCTGGTATGGTTTGTAATCTCAGTTATGAGATGAGTAGTGTATATGATATGGATGCATTGGTTGCTTTTGGATGATAATATGGATTATCTGATTATGATATGAATTATCTGTTGATGATAATGTTGATTATCTATTGTGTAGTAAATTATCTATCTGTGTATATTTAGATAATGAATTGAATTGTATTAAACCCTAAAACAACTTGGCCTTAAAAGACACGTTTTGGTTTTCGATGAGACCGGGATCGGTTTCCATATTTGGATATCCGAAAACCACATCGATCCAAATTAACGTTAGGTCGTGAATCTGAAGTGAAGATGGTGATTCAGAGTGCAAGGGTTATTGTCGTTAACTCTGAGGGTGATTCCAAAACGAGTGTAACTAGATAATGCCTTCGGTTTCATTCGAACCCGGAACGAACTTGTATGGATTGAATGCTTTCAGAATATCGTCAGGTGGACGATGAGCATTCTAAGTGTTATGTCCTATAAAGGTAATCGTAGCCTCAAGCCTCATCAACCGGGAATGGCTAAAACAGGGGAGGTGCAGCAAAGCTTCGTGGGTAGCCCCCACTTGAGAGCAAGGTTTACCCCTGTCTAGATGTCCCTTTATTTTCGGGTTAGTTGTGCGGTTGCTGATCACAGCTGCGGGGATGTCTTGTTTGGAACTTTTCAGTAAGGAATGGTTCCGGCTTTGTGTTGCAGGGGATTGGGAGTAATCCTCGGTACGGTGATCTAGGCCACGTACTGTGACGGGTGGTACCCCAGTAGCCCATCCATTGATGGAATCCAAAATCCAATAAGTGTCGTACGTATTAGTTGTGCCCAACTATGTTGGAATGTGAGATGTAAGCATTTCAGCTATTTCTGCATTTTACATGGAAACCCTAGACACTATTATATTATCACTGGATTTCCTATCAAATGTTTTGGTTCGCGTAAGGTAAAAACTTTTCCTTGTTTATGTGTGGGAAGTCTTACGTGATACCTTTTCTTTTCAAAGGGTTTTCAAAGTTAAGCAACTTTAACCTGTTACTCACACCAGACCCATGTCTGACACAGAGTTATTTCTGTTTTTCTTTAACTCTTGGGTACTCAAATTTTTACGAGTAGCCAAGGGAATTCAGGTTAGGATTCAGTTTAGCTTTGACGAATTGTGGAGGAGCATATGGAGCAGGAGGCTTCTGCGTATAGATATATAATTTTCCGCTGTGTTGGTATCTCTGAGTGTTTTGGTATTGTGTATTGAATTGTAATAACTAGACAAGTGTTTATAACTGTCTAGTATGTGATGTATTGTCTGTGTAACTCTGATAATTGTTGTATACTATGTAATACTTATGTTACTAATATAATTTATTCGTTCCGCTGTTGAGATTCTAGTGTTGTTTCTTCTTTCTCTTCGTTCTTTTCTCTTTTCTATCCCTTTCTTTCTTAAGGATGATACGATTTTTTGTGGAGAAAAAGTCGGGTCGTCTCAATATATATATATATATATATATATATATATATATATATATGCACACCCATGAAAACCATATAACTTTAAAACGCTTCCATTTCATATTAATGTCAGAATAACAAATATATAATTATTCAAAATGTCACATATATAGTATATTCATTTTATGGTTGTCGTTTCCATGTAATAAATATTCATTTTAAACCAATATTAAAATAATATATATGTATAGTTAAAGATCAATGTTCTAACATAAAACACATATATTAAAGATCAACACACACATATATAATATCTTTTGAAATGAATACTTATGTTTATATATAATTATTATAGTTTATTACTTTCCTTTTCAAAATATCCAACAGGAATCAAACAAACTTATGCACATATATATGCAGATAAACAATATTCTTTATAATACATTATTAACTTACTCCTTTTTTCCCTTTTTTTTTAAAGAGTATATATGCAGTATAGTTTATAAGAAATTTTTTTTTATTTTTTGTAAAACCTTAATATATAACAAAATATATGTATAGAATCAAATATTTGTATATATAAAAATCAAAACGTTTCAAACATATATTCAAAAACTGGATCATATAAATAACAATGTATTTAGTTAACACATAGTATAAAATTCATTTATATAACACTCTTATATATTCATTATAACTAAAATCGAAACGGTTATATATACTTTTATATAAATTAACCAAATATACACGTTACATAACCTATCTGTAGCCGATCAATAGCTTTATTATTAAAGCACGCACATCATAACAGTATGAAGATATACAATGCTTTAGGCTTATTAAACAATATATTGCAACTTATGTATACTAATATGTGAATATAAATAAGCTTACATACTTATTATATAAAAATCAAAACTAAAAAAAACAATATAACAAAATATATAAACTCAGAAATTGATATATAAGCTTATAATGTTATATCGAGAAATTTTTTTTATTAAGTACAGCCATACATATATATCTTTGGGTACTACAATTTGTATTATTTTCCTTTTATAAAGAAAATTGCGGTTGCACTGAGTTTGTACATATAGCTTACTTTATGTATATAAATAATATAAGTTGTCATACATATATACACTAAAATATGTAAATTTAAGGCAGTATACTACTAGCAAATATATATAATATAATACAATGTATAGACATACCTTGTGTAAACTCGAGTCGCTGATGGGTGGGCAAAAGGAATAAATAAGAAACTGCAGACAATGGGGAAAATGTTGATGCCACCTATGTGCTGTCAGAAGTTATTACCTCTAGGCTATACACTAGGCTATGATGAGGCTGCCGATGTGGATAGGGAAGATGTTGGGTTCGGATGGAAGGCAGGGTGTTTCTTAAGAGAAGAGGAGGGGAGAATGAGGGGACAGGCGCTTGGTGGAAAGAAAATTTGCAGAGAGAGGATGAAAAGAATGCAGATGTACTAGGTAAAAGAAGGGAGGAGCAGGCTAGAATAAATAGAATGTACGAAGACAACAAGGAAGGTTATAAATCAGATTGGAATGAAAACGAAAAGAAAGAAAGAAAGAAATAAATAAAAGAAATCAATGAATGCGAAATAACGTATAGTAATTTATACGTTTCAAGCTTTGAAATGGCAACAGTCATGAGTTGATTTAGCTATATTTAAAGCAACAACTTTTTTGTTTGTTTGGATAGTACGTAATAAGTTTGGAAAGGCAACGATATTTAAAATGGAACAAGGAATGGATAGAGAAATTTAAGCAAAGATAAAACGTACAGAATAAATATAGAGTAACGGGACAGTCACGATAATTCAGTGGATAATTAAGGCAACTTTTAATGCCACCAGCTGCACGTTCAAATCTGAAAAGGCAGAGTAACGGACCATATAATAAATTGAAACGATGGATTGATAACAGCTGCAAGTATATATTTAATAGAAAAGAACGGACAGAGAAAATTTTGTGAAACGTATTGAAAATAAATATGAAGTACTTATTATATTATACGTTTCTTTTTGAATGCAGAGTCCAAAATTTGAAAGCCAAGTAACGGTCAACCCTTGATTTGGTGAAAATAATTGTAGCAATTAATAAAAGAAATAAATAACAACAGTCACGTTGCTTTGATTTAGCTGACCCATCAAAGCAAATTATTTATAACTTAACCGATAGGAAACGTAAAGGAACGTACCACCATAAAATGAAATTGATAACTTCTATGCATTGATTCTGCAATATTTATTAAAGCAATTTATTAGCTAGCTTGAATTAAATAGAATTTCACAACGGAATAAACTTTGATAAAATAAATTGAAAATTTAAAATCTGCTATGTTTAATTGGACGTAATTCAAATATTAAATTTTTATTTAAAATTTCTCAAAAGTTTCAATTAATTACGTTAAATAAAACCATTTAAAACTATTAAAATCTACGGGTCGTTACACCCTCCCCCACTCAAAACTTTTCGTCCCCAAAAAGGTAGGAGGCAGGAGAATAGAACAACCAGAAATAAAATAGATTGAAAGAAAAGTTAACAATTAATTTAAAACTATATAAATTTTATTTGAAATATTTATTTGATAACTTCATTTGAAATTTAATTTTCTTTAATACTTTTCAAACTCCTTTGAAAACAATTATCTACATTATTACTTATATTTACAAAGAAGCTATTGAAATATTAAATCCAAAATTTATAAATTTTTATTTTGTTTCAAGATACCTTCCAAATATTATTATTAAATCACAAATCATTTTAACAAAAAATGTTTTATTTTAGGTAAATAACTTCTAAAATATTTATAACACTAAAATTTCTATTAAACCATGTAGTATATAATTAAATAATATTTTAAAGGATATATCCAACAAGGAAGGAAGGTAGATTTGGAAAACAGAATCAAGGTGAATAACTAAACTGAGCAGATAAGGTAGATGCAAGGAATAGTATCGGGCACGAATAATTAATCTAGAACCATAAGAATTTAAATTTCAAATATTATTTCAACATTTCTTTGTTGGGAAAAGTACTTTTATAATAAATACCTTTATAATAATACTTTTATAATAAAATACTATTATATCAAAATAAATTTTCCTTTCGAAAATACTTTTATAACTCGATGTTTCAACAAGTTTATCCTCGTTCTTGCAGACTCTGGCCATACGTTGATCAGGCGCAAAGCTAGAATTCTTCAAGTACTTAGTAGACTTGTTTCAACACCCAATAAAATACTTGAAAAACCTTTAAAACAGATATGGAAAGTACAATCCAAACAAAACAACCAAACCAAAACCTTTGTCCGACCATGGTTCGCAGATACACAATGGTTACGCCTGGATCCCCCAGGAAACAATCTGTATCCGTAAGCTTTCTCAGCCCTGCGAGTTACGCCATGATGACTAGTAGAGTGCAGGATACACAATGGTTACGCCTGGGTCCCCCAGGAAACAATCCGTACCCCTAGGCTGTCTCAGCCAGCAGTTTTGCTACTATTCGTGACCTACACAGATTGCAGGATACACAATGGTTACGCCTGGATCCCCCAGGAAACAATCCGTACCCCTAGGCCAGACTCAGCCAGGCAATTGCGCTTTGCAGTCGTGAGAGAAAAAAAACCATGGGTTACGCCACGGTGGGAACACTTGAGTATTACATCTGAAAAACCAAAAATCAGAGAGAATAATATCGATAGAATGAATCCACGACGTGGCCACAAAGCGGATATTAAGCAGAGTGCACTTTCCATATCTTTACTTCGAAAATATATATCATATAGTACCTTTTAAAATCACTTCCAAATATCGTACTTATATAAAGTCCATATATATAGGATTCCATTTTTCCAAAATCGAATACTTTCCAAATCAATAGTAGATCAAATCATACTTATATAGACTTCGATTATATAAAATCTCTTTCCAAATTGAGTACCTTTCAAATCAATAGATTTCAAATCAACTTCATACTTATACAATCCATTTTATATAAGTTCAACCACTCCGAAATCAAGTGCTTAGTAATCTAAGGTTCTCAATTTTAAATCATTTCAATATCAATTCAGTTTCAAAATCATATATGATTTCACCAAATTTTCTTCCAAATTAAATATCTAAATTTCAAAGTTCCAAAAATAATAGGTTTACAAAATTATCCCAGTTTCCAAATTAAAATAATTCAAGTCAAACAAATTCATTTCCAAAATCAACATATAAGTACTGGTTTTTAATTTCAATTTAATTTTCAAAACCAAATATTTTCTCAAAATCAATTATACTTAAAATGGTTTCCAAATTTATAATTATCCCTGTAAAACTTTTAAACTATCTATTTCTATTTGAAATATTCAATTTACCTTTATGAAAACCATTATTCAAAATTATTTTTTTTCATAACATTTCAAAACTAAATTTATATTCTTTATCAAACATTTTATACTCTTCGAAATTTCTTAGCTTTGAAAATTTAATCTCGATTTGGAAGTGTTTAAACATTCAAAATAGTTAGGGAAATCAAATTTTCAATTCAGGAGTTGAAAATCAACAATAAATCAATAAATCAATTATTAAATCCGATACCCGAGGACTGAACACCGGTCTCATTATAAATTGTTTCAAATATATACTTATATCTTTCTAAAATATCAAATTATACTTCGGAATTTGAAATCAAAAACGGTTTTACAAAATCACTTGCATAGAGAAGCTATTAAAGTGGCCTCTCCCCCACTCTGAAACTCGAAAATCAATGTCGATGATGCGTGCACTCATCACCGAAATTATTTTCCAGCGACATAAGTGAGTCCTGGTCTTCTATTTTCTCGAATACTTCTTTGAAATTTCTTCAAAATTATTGAAATTCATTTGAACTCATTTGAAACATTTCTTATTCGAAAAAATACTTTTAAATCGTATTATTTTTATATATTTTCCAAAATCTTGAAACCAATTTCAAAATACCGGAATTCAATTCTCGAATTTCAAATTTAACTCTACAGTTATAAATCATTTTTATATAAATCAATTTCTGATAATTTTTCAAAATTTCAAATCCTCTCAAAACCTTTTTCTGTAGAATAACATTTCTTATTTGCTTTATATATAGGTATATAATCCTTATCGAAAACATTTTCACTTTTATATATATATAAAAAAAATCATAGTTATCAAAATAAAATTTCGGTATAAACAATTTCAAAAATACAAACAAAACCCGATTTTCAAAGGATGATTCAAGAATGGATTTCAAAACAAAGATAGCGATTTAATTTAGAGGAACTCCAATTACTAGAATGCTGATTTGAAGATAGACTCGATCGAAGGTGAGATAATTAAATTACAAAATAGAAGATGGATATACTTCTATAAATCGCGGGCGACCTTTACCGTCAACCGTGATTCCAAAATTAGATCGGTGTCGAATTCTGAGGCAATTCAATATTCGATCGCCAGAGATATAGAATTCGGCATAACAAGATATAGCAGCATCGTAAACCGAGGATACAGAAATCTTCGGTGAGTCAATGCCAATTGAAAAGGAGTTTTCACCCCCTTTACAAATCATTCAGTGGAGTTATAGGATACTCCAGAATCAAATGAATATAAATAGGGAGAGACGGAATGAATTTGGGAACCGAGGGACATTCCAAAATTCAAAGGAAATCGAGTCAAAAGGAAGAGATTCAACTCGAGCGAAAGTGATTCTGTAAATAAATTTACCATATATGCTAAGTTTTTCCTAGAGCCAAAGCTCTGATACCAACTGTAACGACCCGCTATTTTGGACCATTCAAATCGACAATAAAACCATACATATCCGACTTGAATAATTCAAAATACCGAATTGTTAATTAAAATTTGGCAAAACTTAAAATATACAGTAAATAAATCAATCACAGATTACAGAGTAACATAATGCAGCTGAATAGATAAAGAATAGTAGTTCATGAAGCTACGATATACATCAGAGTTAGAAAAATACAACCGAACAGTTCAAATGCAGTGAAGTCTCCAATGCAACAAATGACTTCTCTGAACCAATCAACTGGAAAGGTTGGAATCTGAATCGATAGTTGGATTTCCGAATGAAGCTCCGAACTACAAGGTGAGCCTCAAATGCTATATCACTCAGTCTGACCCGAGCGTAAAGCAAAACATAAAACACTCGAGTCAGGATTAACATTCTTATATCAATAAATCCAACTCAAGTGAAATATCAACTGAAATAGAAATAACTTAAAGGATGTTTGGGATAACCATCCTCTAAGGGTCCACGGAACTTTCTACAAGGTAGAAATATACACTATAACACCGTGGTCATTTCAGCTTAATTTATACTTCAAAATCAAATCTCAATTTCACTTCAAATATCTCTATATTTCCCAAAATCGTATTTGTATATATATTACATAATTTATGTAGTAAAGTATTTTCAATTTCCTCAACTTAACAAAACGTTCCAACATCAACCCGACCTTCCCATTCAAATTAAATTCAATCTCAATTTATCAATTTAAATTCAACTCAATTTCTAAAATAACCACTTAAATTTTATCGATCTCAAATTCAGATTTATAATCACAAATACCCCTTTATATTTCCATATATTTCAAACTTTAAGTATTCAACGTTTCATCTAAATTTTCATTCAATTTAGTTTTCTAAATAATAAATTAAAATTTAGTTCAACCTAAATTTTCATTTCAATTCAATTTAGTAGCTAAATAACAAATTCAACTACGTTGATTTCAAATACAGATCCGAATCTCAACATAAACCATTTAAATTCCATATATTTCAAGGCTTTAATATTTAAATGTTCTATATAACAGTTTCATATAGATCTCGATTTAACCTCATTATTATTTAGTCTTGAAATACTCCCTTATTAAATTCAATATCATTTAAGTAACCTTAAATTACATTTTACTCAATATTTTCTTTAATTTATTTAAACGTGAAATATTCATTAAATAACTTAAATCAAAAATCGAGTTATAAAATCATACCCTTTAAATTTCCCATTCAAAAATTTCAAATCGGTTTAATTAAATAAATCCTTATTTAAATACCATTTTTATAAAACCAAATTTATCTCCCAATCTTAATTATTCAATTTATTACAAGAGAATCTATTTGAAATATAGATTTACATAAATACTTAACCATATTATATGCATTAAATCAATCTAATTTAAATCAAATATTACTAATAAATCTATATATACAATTTTCATTTATATAATATCTTAAGGATCAAATTTATTAAACCATATATTTCTTTCCAAAATTAAAGAAATTATTTTCAAAATATTTATATGGACCAACGGTGTCTGTATATATTTCCTATCATATAGTCAAGTGCTACGGATATTTATCATTTCAATCCGTATACTAAATATATACGGGTGGATATCATTTCAACCCGTAATCCCAAATTCAATTAAATGAAAATCGCTTGGGTTTATCATTTCAACCCATAACGATTTTCTCCTATTCTAAAGTCTGTTCGGGTATGTATCATTTCAACCCATAGTGATTTATAAACTACAGGGAACTTGCAGAGTGATAACAGAAAATACAATAAAATAAAAGGCATATATCATCAATAACAATATAATATAAACAACAGGATATGGTGTCATATTCCGCAGGTGAACAGTTACAGATAATAGCATATATAACAAATTTAAATAACTACAGCAACATATTTCAATTGTCGTTTCAATTGAAATCAAATTTAATGAATAAAATAATGTTAATCGTGAGTGATTGCTCACCTTTCGAGGTTAGAGAGATAGACAATGAAGTTGAGTTACGAAATGCAAGCACCACTTCCAAAGCAAAGTTAGGTGTTACGATTTCGACGGAAAAGCTGATAGATAGAAATTGATGAGAACGGATCAAATTAGCTTGATAAAATTGAAACGAAGATTATATGATTAATTTATTACTTTCTTTCAAAATGAACGTTAAATCAAAACACGCACTTTAAAAATGAAATATATATATATGCACACCCATGAAAACCATATAACTTTAAAACGCTTCCATTTCATATTAATGTTAAAATAACAAATATATAATTATTCAAAATGTCACATATGTATATTCATTTTATGGTTGTCGTTTCCATGTAATAAATATTCATTTTAAACCAATATTAAAATAATATATATGTATAGTTAAAGATCAATGTTCTAACATAAAACACATATATTAAAGATCAACACACACACATATATAATATCTTTTGAAATGAATACTTATGTATATATATAATTATTATAGTTTATTACTTTCCTTTTCAAAATATCCAGCAGGAAATCAGACAAACTTATGCACATATATATGCAGATAAACAATATTCTTTATAATACATTGTTAATTACTCCTTTTTTCCCTTTTTATTAAAGAGTATATATGCAGTATAGTTTATAAGAATTTTTTTTTAATAAAACCTTCATATATAACAAAATATATGTATAAAATAAAATATTTTTATATATAAAAATCAAAACGTTTCAAACATATATTTAATACTGGATCATATAAATAACAATGTATTTAGTTAACACATAGTATAAAATTCATTTATATAACTCTCTTATATATTCATTATAACTAAAATGAAACGATTACATATACTTTTATATAAATTAACCAAATATACACATTACTTAACCTATCTTTACCCGATCAATAGCTTTATTATTAAAGCACGCACATCATAACAGTATGAAGATATACAATGCTTTAGGCTTATTAAACAATATATTGCAACTTATGTATACTAATATGTGAATATAAATAAGCTTACATACTTATTATATAAAAATCAAAACTAAAAAAAACAATATAACAAAATATATACGAACTCAGAAATTGATATATAAGCTTATAGTGTTATATCGAGAATTTTTTTTTATTGTTAAGTACAGCCATACATATATATCTTTGGGTACTACAATTTGTATTATTTGCTTTTTATAAAGAAAATTGCGGTTGCACTGAGTTTGTACATATAGCTTACTTTGTGTATATAAATAACATAAGCTGTCATACATAAATACACTAAAATATTTAAATTTAAGGCAGCATACTACTAGCAAATATATATAATATAATACAATGTATAGACATACCCTGTGTAAACTCGAATCGCTGATGGGTGGGCAAAAGGAAAAAATAAGAAACTACAGACAATGGGGAAAATGTTGATGCCACCTATGTGCTGTCAGAAGTTATTACATCTAGGCTATACACTCGTCTATGATGAGGCCGCCGATGTGGAAAGGGAAGATGTTGGGTTCGGCTGGAAGGCAGGGTGTTTCTTAAGAGAAGAGGAGGGGAGAATGAGGGGACAGGCGCTTGGTGGAAAGAAAATTTGCAGAGAGAGGATGAAAAGAATGCAGATGTACTAGGTAAAAGAGAGGAGCAGGCTAGAATAATTAGAATGTACGAAGAACAAGGAAGGTTATAAATCAGATTGGAATGAAAACGTAAAGAAAGAAAGAAATAAATAAAAGAAATCAATGAATGCGAAATAACGTATAGTATTTTATACATTTCAAACTTTGAAATGCTAACGGTCATGAGTTGATTTAGCTACATTTAAAGCGGCAACTTTTTTGTTTGTTCGGATAGTACGTAATAAGTTTGGAAAGGCAATGATATTTAAAATGGAACAAGGAATGGACAGAGAAATTTAAGCAAAGATAAAACGTACAGAATAAATATAGAGTAAAGGGACAGTCACGATAATTCAGTGGGTAATTAAAGCAACTTTTAATGCCACCAGCTGCACGTTCAAATCTGAAAAGGCAGAGTAACGGACCATATAATAAATTGAAACGATGGATTGATAACAGCTGCAAGTATATATTTAATAGAAAAGAACGAACAGAGAAAATTTTGTAAAACGTACTAAAAATAAATATGAAGTACTTATTATAATATACGTTTCTTTTTGAATGCAGAGTCCAAAATTTGAAAGCCAAGTAACGGTCAACCCTTGATTTGGTGAAAATAATTGTAGCAATTAATAAAAGAAATAAATAGCAACGGTCACGTTGCTTTGATTTAGCTGACCCATAAAGAAAATTATTTATAATTTAACCTGTAGGAAACGTAAAGGAACGTTCCACCATAAAATGAAATTGATAACATCTGTGCATTGATTCTGTAATATTTATTAAAGAAATTGATTCTGCAATATTTATTAATGCAATTTATTAGCTAGCTTGAATTAAATAGAATTTCACAATGGAATAAACTTTGAAAAAATAAATTTAAAATCTACTATGTTTAATTGGACGTAATCCAAATATTAAATTTTTATTTCAAAATATTATTATATAAAATTTCTCAAAAGTTTCAATTAATTACGTTAAATAAAACCATTTAAAACTATTAAAATCTACGGGTCGTTACATTGCCCTTCGAACTGACCAATGCCCCTGCATATTTCGTAGATCTAGTGACCCGAGTTCTTTATGAAATATTGAATGGGTTCGTTCTCATAAATATTGATGATATTCTAAATTGGTAAGTCAAATGCAGAATGGATATTCAATTTGATCTGGAAAACCATTTCACTATCTTTATATAATCATCTATTCTTTGTGGTCTCCCTGTTTAGCAAATTTCGAAGAAGAAATTTTTTTAAGAGGGAGGAATTTGTAACATTCTCGGTTTTTGAGTCAAATTTAATTTGATGATTTGAGAATTTTATTTTGAAATTGATATAAATAAATTTACAAAAACTATTTAAAGAGTTAAATTCAAATATATACATATTATATACTTATTTGTTTAATTGATTTTAAATCATATTCTTTAAAAATATAAATATGTATGTAATAGAAAGTGGATTATTCAAATTTAAAATATGATATCAAATTTTTATTTAAAACATAAAGTCGTATGTAAATATTTTAAAAATATGAATGAACAAATGCAAATTGTTCTAACATAAGAGCTTAAGATAAAAATTCATAAATTAATTAAAGTTAAGGATTTTTACATAAAAACACAAAACTATGACATTTGGAAGATAGACAAAATATGCTTTAACAAATGTGAGATAAGTAACTGTATAGATTAACAAATGTAAGCCTTGTTGACAAATGGCAATTTTTGCTACTTTAAAAATTTAATAATTTAATTACAGTGTTAGAAAGAAAGCAATTTCCAATTTTTGTTTTCATTTCTGAATTTCTTCTTCCACCATTCAAAAGAAAAATCAAAAGAAATCAAAATAAAACCAAACCACCTCAGTTTAAAAAAAAAATTATAAGTTGTAACCAGAGAAAAACAAAACAACCCAAACACATATTCCAGTTTTCTTTAAGGTCAAAACCTAAATGCATCTACAAACTCAACCTCAAGCAAACCAAAGTTTTTCAAATTCAAACAACCACAACCTCTTCAATTCAAAACCTATTTTCAAGCAACAATCTAATCAAATTCAAGCTTCAGATAAGCAGTTCAGAGTAGCATGCAATTAACCTTAGTCTGAACAGCAAAAAAACAAGATTTAAATCAAAATATATCAAGAAGTAGAGCATATCACCTAAATTAATCAAGCCTGGATCATTTCCAGTTTTTCAACCTGGAAGCAGTTCAACCTGATCAAGCTTTTAAATCTGGAAACCAAACATTAAAAATTCAACTCAGCATGTATTCTAGATCCAAACTCAAGTGAATCAGCTTCAGATTCAATCTAAGTTCGCAGATTCTTTTCAAAAATCATTTCCAGGCTATGTTGTCCTCTGTCTTCATTTCCAAGGCGAGCAAACTTCCCTTTTTAAACTTGACTTCCTTTATTTTCTTAAGTATGTGATGATGGAAGAAAACAATAACTTTGAAATGTGTTTTTGTGAATAAAAATGTGTTGCATATACAAATATATATATATATATATATATATATACACATAGAAAATTGTGTGCATGTCTGGGAACAGGAAATTAAATGAACCTCTGTTCTAGTTACAGGTTTTGAATCAAGTTCAAAATCCAAAATCTTCTTACCTAATTCTTGTTAGGCCTTAAGATTAAAAAAAAATATGTTTATATAAATAAGATCCAAATGCTAAAAATATTGTTAAGTTAAAAATGAAGATAATTTTGACAGGGAAGAAGATACACGGTAAAAAAAATCAAACTATGTCCAAATTCGAGTGTCATGATTACATGTTGCACTTACATCATCTGGTTCGACTTTGCAAAACATGATTTTTAAAAATAAATTTAGGGTTTTTAGTATAGTATGGAGTGAGAAATTCGTAGTTGAACGAAATTGAGTTTTCTGGCATTTTCTGGTGATCGGAACAACATAGCTGATCGGGATCGTGGTTGAGGCTTGCTCGAGTATCAGGGTTTCTGGCAAAAATACTCGCTTGAATCTTGGCTATTGTGGTGGCCGGACGATAAGATAGTAGGGTTTTAGAACCTGATGAAGACGACATTGATTCTGAGGCCAATGTGGCGTTATCATTTTATCGAGTTGCTTTAAGGGTGGGGGAAATGAAGTGTTGGTCAGAGGCAAAGGTTCTGACAAGAGGTGGTGGTCGCCAGTGGTCTGTGGTGTCAAGGCGTGGCGGTTTTTTGGATCAGGTTTGGTTCCGAAAAGTAATCGAATAGCTCGAATTCAATTTCGAGTTTGTGATGAAGTGTTGATGGTCGTAATCGAGAATGGTGGCTATGGTCGACTTTCCGAAGATGGCGATGGTGACCGGAGTGGCGGCGATCGCGTGTACAGGTGCACGTGTGCCAAGATGTGTCAGGTTGGGTTTGTTGGAGAAGATGATGATGTTGCCTCGCATTTGCTCTCGGTAAATTAGGTTGGTGGCTCGGGTATTTTAAATTTTGGCTCGGGTCGAGTTAAAGTGGAACAAAGTTTTCAAGAATTTAAAATAAACAAGTTTTTCAAATTTACATTAAATCAAGTTTAAAACACTTTCTTGTTTTAATAAATATTTTATTTTAGTTTTGGAATCGGTGAAGGTTTTAAAACAAATTGTTTTTAAATTAATTAAGTTTAAAATGTTTTAAATATATATATATAATCTTTATTTGTAAAGTTTATTTTTAATAAACTTAATAATATTAAGAAGTTAATCAAGGAAGAGATGTTTTAATTGTTAAATAAATTAAAAGTTTAAGTTAATTTATTTGTTAATGATAATTAATTCCAAGGTTTATTTAATGAAGATTTTTGATAATTAAGTAATTAAATTAAGATAAATGATTTATCTTTGGATTAATTAAAGTTTTAGTAATTAAAGAGTCGTTATTAATTAATCAAGGAGATTTATTGATTAAGGCGATTAATTAATATGGGTGATTAAAGGATAATTACTTAATAAAATTAATTAAGAATAATTAATTAATTAAGAATTAATTAATTAATATAATTAATTAGGATAATTAATTAAAGAATAACTAAGGGTTAATTATTTAATGATTAAAGGTTAATTGGTTTATTAATTAATGTAATTAATTAGGATAGTTAATTAAATTTATTATTAAAGGTTATTAATAAATGATTAAAGGTTAATTAATTAAAATGGTTTGTAAAAAATTAATGTTAACTAACCGGGGTTAGTAATTTATTCATAAATAATTTAATCTGATTTAAATTAATCTGATAATTTATTAATCTTACTTATGGATGTTTGGATTGTACTGAATACTTTGAATTGTGTGATATCCCTGATGTGTGATGCTATGTTTTGATTTGAGTTATGATGAATGTAATTTATTTATCTGTGATAAATGTAATTTATTTATCTGCGATGAATTTATATTATTTATCTGTGAATCTGTGAATGAAGATAAGCGTTATAGATTATACCACTTATCGATATTGCTGTGTTTGGATTGTGATGATTGATGATATTGCACTACTATTGTATAAAACCCCTGGACTACACCATACACACACAAATATGGATTGCACGAGGAAAACGATTAAGTCAAAGATATTTCGAAATCTAAATATTATTTTTAAAAGTAGAATTTTGAATCCAAATGGTCTAGGAAATGGAATTGGGTTGAATTTGAAAAAGCTTTTGAAAAGGAGTTTCAAAGATAAAAGTTATTTTAAGTAACTTGATAAGTTTTGAAATGATTTGATTTGAATTAGAATTCAAGATTTGAAGTTGAGTTCTATAAATATATGTTTAGAAGTTATGGTTTAACAAGTTATAAATGTATTTATATGGGTTTTAAACCATTTTAAAAAGTATTATTTTGGAAATTTGAATTTAACCCAAGTCTATATTTAAAAGCTATAACTTGTGCATTTTTAATCGAATTTTTCCAAAACTAAAAGAATTTGTTTCCAAATGATAATAGCTTCCAAATGAAGAAAGGATTTCCATTTTTTGTTGAAAGGGTTTCAAATTTGAAATGGAATTGATTTGAAAGCTATGAATGAATCTTTGTTAAAGATTTGTGAACTTCGTTTTCAAATTGAAGAGGATTTTAAAGGTGTATCTTTTATATAAAAGATTTGGAATTGAAATAGTTTTGAAAGCTGTGAATGAATCTTTGTTAAAGATTTGCGAACTTTGTTTTCAAATTGAAGAGGATTTTAAAGCTGTATCTTTTATATAAAAGTTTTGGAATTGAAATAGGTTTGAAAGCTATGAATGAATCTTTGTTAAAGATTTGTGAACTTCGTTTTCAAATTGAAGAGGATTTTAAAGGTGTATCTTTTATATAAAAGATTTGGAATTGAAATAGTTTTGAAAGCTGTGAATGAATCTTTGTGAATGATTGGTGAAACTTTGTTTCAATTTGAAAGTGATGTTAAAAGGGTGAACCTTTTGTTTAAAAGATTTGGAATGGAAATTTGTTTGAACCATTTAAAAAGAAAGGTTTTGGGAAATTGTTGTGATTTACCTAAGATTCCATATATCCATATGGTTTTAAAATATGCGCTCATTATTCGGTTTAGCCGGGAGAGGACCTTTCTGTCGTATAACCCATTCCGAATAGTGATACGATGTTATGGATTGCATTTGAAGATGGTGGTGAAGACCGGTATTTTCGAAAACGAAAGGATTACCTGTCGAATGTCTCTGCACCGGCTGATCCCCGGTATAGAGATTTGACCACCCTTTGTGATGGGGAGTCTGGATGTGATTAGGGATTATCCGGATTTGCAAGGGCTTCTTTTGAAGTGCCTTTGCACTTTGAGATGTAAAGCTGGTTTCTATCAAATACATTTCTGTTTGGTGGCGAAGAATTTATTCTCTTAGCTTAACACCCTTCTCTGAGACGTACGAGCTTAGAGGTTATAAAGTTGATTGTTACTAGTGATACATTCCCAATTTGGTAATGTGGCATGCTGAATGCTATTGATCATTGGTTGATCGAATCATGGCTTTTGTGAAAAGCGTAGCTTTGTGGACGAGACTTCGTCGGACCTCACACCCCAGAAATGGTCGAAACAGGAAGGATGCAGCAAGGTTATGGGGGTCGCGTCCCTAAGGGTATGTACATTCTGTTCTGGATAAAAAGTGATGTCATGATATGGAGCCTAGAATTTACTTATGTTGATTTTGAAAGTGGTATCATGGTATGGAGCCCAGATACTTTACTTATGCGGTGGTTGGTGTCGGGATCCCGGATTAAAGGTTGGTTACGACCTGGGGATGGCATACTCGGGTTATTTCCGGGCAGGGATAATCCGGCTTTGTGTTGGCAGGGAGCTGAGGAAGTTCTCGAGGGCGTCCCTCCAAAGGCATTTCATTCGGCAAGGAAGTTCCTTAGCCTGACCATTTGTTGGAAATCCATCATCTATACGAGCCTTGTACGGTTTTAGTTGTAGAACCTGCCATTTACTTATGGTGGTGACCCACTGTTTAGATGGTAGCTATTGTAGGCATAGTGTAATGACCCGTATTTTTCGTATTGATAATCGTAGAATTATTTGGTCGTTTGGGAGTTAGCTTAAGTCGTGGGAAGCTTGGGTTGTGTGACCGAGTTAAGGTGGTGACCAACCTATAGTTAAGTCGTAGACGACTTAGGGAGGGTGCATGAGTTACGAGTTATTGGGTCACGACCTAAAGTGTTGCAGCGACCTTGGGGAGTTAGGTCCTGAGCGAGTTAGTGGAGTTAACGACCTAAGAGTTGGTGAGTTAAGGCTTAGTGCAGTTTAAGTCGTGAGGGAGTTTAGGTCGAGTGGAGCGACCTATGGATATAAGCGACCTAGTGATAGTAAGCGACCTAGAGGTAGTAAGCGACCTAGTGGTGGTGAGCGACCTAAGGGGTTAGACGATCTAAGTTAGGTCGTTGAGTCCTGTGTTTGTTTTAGGTCATTGGATTGTTAGGTCGGTAGGTTAGTTAGGTCGTTAGACGACCTAAGGTAGGTCGCTATAAGTAGTTAGGTTGCGGCATTGTTAACTCGTGAAGTTGTTAGGTCGTAAGCTGATGAGTCGTATCTTGGGTAAGTCTTTAGGTCGTATGAGTGATAAGTCGTACGAAGGCTTGAGTGTTAGGTCGGGCACCTGATGAGTCGTGAGTCGTTGAGTCACGATGTTAATAAGTCGCTAGGTCACAGGAGTGTTAGGTCGGCCATGACGTTAGGTCGCGTGAGTATGGTGATATTAGGTCGAGCATCGGTGTAAGGCTTAGGTCGTTGGGCAGCTAGGCCGCGCGTATCTGTTAGGTCGCGTGCATGTGTTTTAGGTCGGCAGTGTTTTAGGTCGGAGGTCTTTAGGTCGGCAATAGTTAGGTCGTGGGCGACCTAAGGGGGCGGACAACCTAAGGTTTCAGCCTATAAACAGAGGGGTTTGGCTCACTTTTTGGCACCGGTTTTTGAAGCGACGAAGTGCTGCCATTTTGAGAGCTCGACTACAACATTTCTTCGTCTTCTTTTCTCCATTCCAATCTAGTTCTAACATCCATCCAAGATCGAAGATCGAGATTGAAGATCCAAGAGCCAAAGTTGAAGATCTTCATCCAACGAAGCTAGATTTCATCGTTTCAACCGAGATTTCGACAAATCAAGCTTGAATCCTTGCTGTCCAGATCTGAAGTGATTAGTTTTTGAGGTGTTTGGGTGATTCGGTGAGTGGTGGTTATCTCTCACGCGGACCCAAAGGAGTATATTGGATTGGTGGTTTGTTGAAGTGTTGTGGATAGTGATTTTATGCATATTTCTTTAGATCCAAGTGTAGATCCATTACTTATAAAGATGTTTACTTATACAAGTTCATTCATCAAGTTGTAGAGACAAAACCCATGATTTATATTTGTTAGATCTATGCTAAAAACCCATGATTCATGTATATTAGATCTATGCTCATTTATTTACGAAATTGCCATTATCATTGTAATTGTTTATTTAGATCTTGTTTGAATGATTGGTTGCTTGGATTAATGTTTGATTTGATTGATTAGTTGATATATAGCTTGATTTGATCAAGTTGGATTATGATGATTCAAAAGCTAAGTGGAAAGGCTCTTGAATGGTGAAAGCTGCTTGTGGCATATGAAGCGGATGTTGAAGCTCATATGTATGGATTAGATGATGTTGAGATGGGACTTTGCCATGATGCGATGAGGCAAGCCATGATGTTGAGATGAGACTTTGCTATGATGCGATAAAGCGAAGCATGATGTGAGATAGCCTTGGTTTAATCCAGACGGGATCATCCCAAGCATGTTGATAACTCGATGATGCGATGCGAGTTGGTTGATAATGGTTAGCTTGAGAGGCGCTTGAGCTAGTATGGAAATAGTCGTCGAGGAGGATGACTAGGAGGCTGAGACCTCATCGTTGTTGAAGGTTCTAGCATGCTCAAAGCAAGAGTACGTTGGAACGGGCTGCGACGACGTTCCAAGCACGGGCTGCGACGACGTGCTAGTACTCTGGGTAGTTGCGAAAATTCCTAGGCACGGGCTGCGACGACGTGCAGAGTTATGTCTAGAACCGGGGTTCCCATTAGCCCTTGACAGGTGGTCATTCAACTAACGGGGGAATCAAGGCAATGATAACAGTGATAGCCAGAGTCATGGATGTTTGGACTTTGATTGTATCATCATTCGATCTCAAGAGCGGTGTTTTCTGGGTGCTTATCTGATCTTGGTTTAGGCCTTGGGGGTTTGTATTTGGAAAACATCGACCTTGACTCGAGTGAATATTGCTTTACTCCAATTGTCTGCCATGTTATGCTTGCTTCTCCTTAATGTGTGTCTGGGGGCTATCACTGTAGAAAGAGGCGGAGTGGGATGGTTTGGTTCCTATTCCTTTTATCCCTTATGCTCTTTTGGTATGTTTGATAGTTGATTTACTGCTCACTAAGACTTTGTCTGACTCAAGGTTTTATGTCTCCTCTTATTACCTTGGGCTGTTCATCCATGTTGGGATGGGCAGACTAGGTAGCAGGTGACAGGTGCTGTTCTAGGAGATCTACGCTGATGATGACGAAGACGAGAAGGAGGCTTTTGCATATTATTTCATATTATATGTACTGGGTGTTCCGCTGCTGTATTTGTTTGAGTGTTATGTAGTGAGGCTTTGATGTATGGATGATTCATATGTTTGTATAAAGCTATTATGATTAGATGATGATATTCTGTTCTATGAAAGCTTCACTATATTCTATTTCTCTATTGTATTTTATCCATGCGCTGTGAGTTTTACGATAGAGTCTGCGATGTTTATCTTACCCTTGACGGTCACTCATGGCTGCCTGGCACACTTTCAGCGCACTATTCCCTTGTTTCCGTGCGGGAGTCATGGGCGGTCGTCACACATAGTACGAAATGTCTATGCTGGCTAAGACTAATATTATACTTTCGAAATGTTTTCCACTATGCAATAATAATATATCAAAAGGATTGTGCGTAGTAAGCATGTTTGACTATCATAAGGAGAAATCTCCTCCAGCTGTGCGTTTGCATTGTGTGCGTGGCGGGAGGCCTTATGGTGGTTTCATTTTCCAAAAAGTATTTCGGATTTCATTTTACTTTTATTTCAAACCAAATGTTTTTGTTTGCTAATACCAGTCCAACGACTGACCTGGAGTTTATTATTCCCTTCCTAAACTCTGGGTGCCCACAATTTTCCACACAGGCAGCCTAAAATCAGGTTTAGTAGGTTATCTGGAGCTAGTTCAGTCTTTGGAGTCCGATGACTGGCCTTGCTTAGTATAGTTTGATAGGAGTTCGAGCTATTTTTAGATTGGTGCTTTGGTGATGGAGATTGCTGATATTGGAGTTCCTTCTTTGGAGTTCAAGTATATGTTATTATTCTGCTACTGGTGTTGTTATATCTTCTGCTGTGATTTGTTGTGTTGTATCTCTGAGATTATATTAGTACATCATTGTTGTGCATCATTGGATATTGCATCATTGGAGTTATATGATATTCATTTCTCTTCCGTTGTCTTTTGTTATACGTAATGTGTTATAAGCTCCGGCGGATCAGATTTGAACGGTCGAAACTGCGGCATTCGAGTACGATGTGAAGTATGTACGTCGATTTTAGAACGTGAAAATCTGTAACGTCACATTTGGTATCAGAGCTAAAGGTTGA
Organism: Allium cepa; assembly: GCA_030765085.1. Taxonomy (NCBI): domain Eukaryota; kingdom Viridiplantae; phylum Streptophyta; class Magnoliopsida; order Asparagales; family Amaryllidaceae; genus Allium; species Allium cepa. Next base: position 462,015,324 of record CM060931.1, on the reverse strand, counting down.
ACTTTAGCTTTTGGAGTATAACACATGAGGTGACTCATTAGAGATAGGGTGAAGTATGCCCTAGAATGAGTACTCCCTAAGATATCAGTTTGTATGCCTCAGTAAATTTTCTTATTATCCACTAATAGTGAGTATTAGTGCAAGAAGAGGATGAGATAGGAGACGGGGAAATACCACTATGGTCAATACCCTGCTACAACGGGAACAACTTTTGCATCAATCTCCTTTGTTCATCAATTACTTCCAATTTTTGGATGGCTTCGTGGCAGCTACAAGAAGAAGCTTTGATGTGATGGTGGCCCTATGAATCGTTGTAGGAAAGGTTCTAGTTCCTCTTTCATATTCTCTTCATCGGTTTCCTATCAGCTTTTCGTTTTTAAACTTTAATGAATTTGAAATTCTATTTAAAATGAATTGATGAATAAAAATATGAAGATTTGTATCAATAAAGCGATTTCGGTCAAAACCAAATTTGAAAATTTGGTTGTAATTTCTTGTAAGGACCAAAGTCTGAAGAGGGACAAGCCAGTGTAAACTTTAGGGTATTCCGATCTGAGTTTGGAATCCATATCTAGTGCTTGAGAATTGTGGAAGATTGAATCAATTTATCTATTCTTTGGAATCCAGATATGTTCTACGAACGGTTAGTTGCCCTTTGAACTGACCAGTGCCCCTGCATATTTCATAGATCTGGTGACCCAAGTTCTTTGTGAAATATTGAATGAGTTCGTTCTCATAAATATTGATGATATTCTAAATTGGTAAGTCAAATGCAGAATGGATATTTAGCTTGATCTGGAAAACCGTTTCACTTTCTATAAATAATCATCTATTCTTTGTTGTCTCCCTGCTTAGCAAATTTTGAGGACAAAATTTTTTTAAGAGGGGGGAATCTATAACATTCCCGGTTTTTGAGTCAAATTTGAATTGATGATTTGAGAATTTTATTTTGAAATTGATATAAATAAATTTACAAAAACTATTTAAATAGTTAAATTGAAATATATACATATTATATACTTATTTATTAATGTTTAATTGATTTTAAATCATATTCTTTAAAAATATAAATATGTATATAATAGAGAGTGGATATTTAAATTTAAATATGATATAGAAATTTTATTCAAAACATAAAGTCATGTGTAAATATTTTAAAAATATGAATGAACAAATGTAAATTATATTAACATAAGAGTTTAAGATAAAAATTGATAAATTAGTTCAAGTTAAGGATTTTTACATAAAAACACAAACCTATGACATTTGGAAGATTGACAAAATATGCTTTAGCAAATGTGAGATAAGTAACATATAGATTAACAAATGTAAGCCTTGTTGACAAATGGCAATTTTTACTTCTTTAAAAGTTTAATACTTTAAATATAGTGTTAGAAAGAAAGCCATTTCCAGTTTTATTTTCATTTCTAAATTTCTTCTTCTACCATTCAAAAGAAAAATCGAAAGAAAATCAAAATAAAATCAAACCACCTCAGTTTAAAAAAAACCTGTAAGTTGTAACCAGAGAAAAACAAAACAATCCGAACACATATTCCAGTTTTCTTTAAGATCAAAACATAAATGCAACTGCAAACTCAACCTGAAGCAAACGAAAAATTTTCAAATTCAAACAACCACAACCTCTTCAGTTCCAAAACCTGTTTTCAAGCAACAACCTAATCAAATTCAAGCTTCAGATAAGTAGTTCATAGTAGCATGCAATTCAACTTAGTTTAAACAACAAGAAAAACAATATTTAAATCAAAATATATCAAGAAGCAAAGCAGATCATCTAAATTAATCAAGCCTAGATCATTTCCAGTTTTTCAACCTGGAAGCAGTTCAACCCGATCAGGCTTTTGAATCTGGAAACCAAACAATCAAAATTCAACTCAGCATGAATTCTAGATCCAAACTCAAGTGAATCATCTTCATATTCAATCTAAGTTCCTAGATTCTTTTCAAAAATCATTTCCAGGCTCTGTTGTCCTCTGTCTTCATTTCAAAGGTGAGCAAACTTCTCTTTTTAAACTTGATTTACTTTATTTTCTTAAGTCTGTGATGATGGATGAAAACAATTACTTGGAAATGTGTTTGTGTCAATAAAAATGTGTTACATGTATATATATATACATAGAAAATTGTGTGCATGTCTGGGAACAGGAAAATGAACCTCTTTCTAGTTACAGGTTTTGAATCAAGTTCAAAATCCAAAATCTTCTTACCTAATTCTTGTTAGGCCTTTAGTTTAAAAAAAATATGTTTATATAATTAAGATCCAAGTGCTAAAAATATTGTTAAGTTAAAAATGAAGATAATTTGGTCAGGGAAGAAGTATACAGTAAAAATAAATTCAAACTATGTCCAAATTCGAGTGTCATGAATACAAGTTGCACTTACATCATCTGGTTCGACTTCAAAAAACACAATTTTTAAAAATAAATTCAGGGTTTTTAGTATAGTATGGAGTGAGAAATTCGTAGTTGAATGAAATTGGGTTTTCTGGCCTTTTTTGGTGTCCGGAACAACATAGCTGATCGGGATCGTGGTTGAGGCTGGCTCAAGTATTAGGGTTTCTGGCAAAAATAATCGCTTAAATTCTTGGCTGATGTAGTGGCCGGACGATGAGATTGTAGGGTTTTAGAACCTGATGAAGACGACATTACTTCTGAGGCCAATGCGCCGTCATCATTTTATCGAGTTGCTTCAAGGGTGGGGCAAATGAAGTGTTGGTAAGAGGCGAAGGTTTTGACTAGAGGTGGTGGTCGCCGGTGGTTTATGACGTCAAGGAATGGCAATTTTGCTGATCAGGTTTGGTTTCGGAAAGCAATCGAATAACTCGAATTCGATTTCGAGTTTGTGATGAAGTTTTGATGGTCGGAATCGAGAATGGTGGCTATGGTCAACTTGCCGATGATGGCGATAGTGACCGGAGCGGCGGCAATCGCATGTACAGGTGCACGGTGCCAGGATGTGTCAGGATGGGTTTGTTGGAAAAGATGATGACGTTGCCTCTAGTTTGCTCTCGGGAAATTAGGTTGGTGGCTCGAGTATTTTAAATTTTGGTTTGGGTCGAGTTAAAGTGGAACAAAGTTTTCAAGAACTTAAAATAAACCAAGTTTTTCAAATTTAAATTAAATCAAGTTTAAAACACTTTCTTGATTTAATAAATATTTTATTTTAGTTTTGGAATTGGTAAAGGTTTTAAAACAAATTGTTTTTAAATTAATTAAGTTTAAAATGTTTTAAATATATATATAACCTTTATTTGTAAAGTCTATTTTTAATAAACTTAATAATATTAAGAAGTTAATCATGGAAGAGATGTTTTGATTGTTAATTAACTTGAAAGTTTAAGTTAAAGTTAATTTATTTGTTAATGATAGTTAATTCAAAGGTTTATGTAATAAAGATTTTTAATAATTAAGTAATTAAATTAAGATAAATGATTTATCATTGGATTAATTAAAGTTTTAGTAGTTAAAGAGTTATTAATTAATCAAGGAGATTTATTAATTAAGGTGACTAATTAATATGGGTGATTAAAGGATAATTACTTAATAAAATATAATTAAGAATAATTAATTAAATGGTAATTAATTGAGAATTAATTAATTTAATATAATTAATTTGGATAATTAATTAAAGAGTAACTAAGGGTCAATTATTTAATGATTAAAGGTTAATTGGTTTATTAATTAATGTAATTAATTAGGATAGTTAATTAAATTTATTATTAAAGGTTAATTAATAAATGATTAAAGGTTAATTAATTAAAATGGTTTGTAATAAATTAATGTTAATTAACCAGGGTTAGTAATTTATTCATAAGTAATTTAATCTGATTTAAATTAATCTGATAATTTATTAATCTTAATTATGGATGTTTGGATTGAATTGAATACTTTGAATTGTGTGATATCCCTGATGTCTGATGCTCTATTTTGATTTGAGCTATGATGAATGTAATTTATTTATCTGCGATGAATTTATATTATTTATCTGTGAATCTGTGAATGAAGATAAGCGTTATAGATTATACCGCTTATCGATATTGCTGTGTTTGGATTGTGATGATTGATGATATTGCACTACTATTGCATAAAACCCCTGGACTACACCATACACACATAAATATGGATTGCACGAGGAAATTGGTTAAGTCACAGATATTTTGAAATCTAAATATTATTTTTAATGGTTGAATTTTGAATCCAAATGTTTTGGAAATGGAATTGGATTGAATTTGAAAAAGCTTTTGAAAAGGAGTTTTAAAGATAAAAGTTATTATAAATAACTTGATAAGTTTTGAAATGGTTTGATTTAAATTAGAATTCAAGATTTTGAAGTTGAGTTCTATAAATATATGTTTAGAAGTTATGGTTTAACAAGTAATATAATGTAACCATTTTGAAAAGTATTATTTTGGGAATTTGAATTTAACCCAAGTCTATATTTAAAAGCTATAACTTGTGCATTTTTAATCGGATTTTTCAAATATGAAAATAATTTGTTTTCAAATGATAATAGCTTTCAAATAAAGAAAGGATTTCCAGTTTTTTTTGAAAGGATTTCAAATTTGAAATGGAATTGTTTTGAAAGCTATGAATGAATCTTTGTTAAAGATTTGTGAACTTTGTTTTCAAATTGAAGAGCATTTTAAAGGTGTATCTTTTATATAAAAGATTTGGAATTGAAATAGATTTGAAAGCTATGAATGAATCTTTGTTAAAGATTTGTGAACTTTGTTTTCAAATTGATGAGGATTTTAAAAGTGTATCTTTTATATAAAAGATTTGGAATTTAAATAGTTTTAAAAGCTATGAATGAATCTTTGTTAAAGATTTATGAACTTTGTTTTCAAATTGAAGAGGATTTTAAAGGTGTATCTTTTATATAAATGATTTGGAATTGAAATAGTTTTGAAAGCTATGAATGAATATTTGTGAAAGATTGGTGAAACTTTGTTTCAATTTGAAAGTGATGTTAAAAGGGTGAATCTTTTGTTTAGAAGATTTGAAATGATAATTTGTTTGAACCATTTAAAAAGAAAGGTTTTGGGAAATTGTTGAGATTTAACTAAGATCCCATATATCCATATGGTTTTAAAATATGCGCTCATTATTCAGTTTAGCCGGGAGAGGACCTTTGTATGATATAACCCATTCCGAATAGTGATACGACGTTATGGATTGCATTTGAAGACGGTGGTGAAGACCGGGTATTTTCGAAAACGAAAGGAGTACTTGTCGAATGTCTCTGCACCGGCTGATCCCCGGTATAGAGATTTGATCACCCTTTGTGATGAGGAGTCCGGACGTGATTAGAGATTATTCGTATTTGCAACGGCTTCTTTTGAAGTGCCTTCGATTCTGTTCGGACCCGGAACAGACTTGTATGGACGTATGTCTGACGTTACACTTTGAGATGTAAAGCTGGTTTCTATTAAATACATTTATGTTTAGTGGCGGAGAATTTATTCTCTTAGCTTAACACCCTTCTCTGAGACGTACGAGCTCAGAGGTTGTGTAGTTGATTGTTACTAGTGATACATTCCCAATTTGGTAATGTGGCATGTTGAGTGTTGCTCATCATTGTTTGATCGAAGCATGGCTTTTGTGAAAAGCGTAGCTTTATGGACGAGACTTCGTCGGACCTTACACCCTAGAAATGGTCGAAACAGGAAGGATGCAGCAAGGTTATGGGGGTCGCGCCCCTAAGTGTATGTACATTCCCTTCTGGATAAAAGTGATATCATGGTATGGAGCCTAGATATTTACTTATGTTGATTTTGAAAGTGGTGTCATTATATGGAGCCCATATACTTTACTTATGTGGTGGTTGGTTGTCGGGATCCCGAATTAAAGTTTGGTTACGACCGGGGGATGGCATACACGGGTTGCTTCCGGGCAGGGGTAATCCGGCTTTATGTTGGCAGAGAGCTGAGGGAAGTTCTCGAGGGCGTCACTCCAGAGGCGTTCCATTCGGTAAGGAAGTTCCTTTGCCTGACCATTTGTTGGAAATCCATCATCAATACAAGCCTTGTAAGGTTTTAGTTATAGAACCTGCCATTTACTATGGTGGTGACCCACTGTTTAGATGGTAGCTATAGTAGGCATAGTACGAAATGTCTATGCTGGCTAAGATTAATATTATACTTTCAAAATGTTTTCCTCTATGCAATAATAATATATCAAAAGGATTGTGCGTAGTAAGCATGTTTGACAATCATAAGGAGAAATCTCCTCCAGCTGTTCGTTTGCATTGTGTGTGTGGCGGGTGGCCTTATGGTGGTTTCATTTTCCAAAAAGTATTTCGGATTTCATTTTACTTTTATTTCAAACCAAATGTTTTTGTTTGCTCATACCAGTCCAACGACTGACCTGGAGTTTATTGTTCCCTTCCTAAACTCTGGGTGCCCCAATTTTCCATACGGGCAGCCTAGAGTCAGGTTTAGTAGATTATCTGGAGCTAGTTCAGTCTTTGGAGTCCGATGACTGGCCTTGCTTAGTACAACTTGGTAGGAGTTTGAGCTATTTCTAGATTAGTGCTTTGGTGATGGAGATAGCTGATATTGGAGTTCCTTCTTTGGAGTTCAAGTATATGTTATTGTTCTACTACTGGTGTTGTTATATCTTTCGCTGTGATTTGTTGTGTTGTATCTCTGAGATTATATTGGTATCATCATTGTTGTGTATCATTGGATATTGTATCATTGGAGTTATATGATATTGATTTCTCTTCCGTTGTGTTTTGTTATATTTAATGTGTTATAAGCTCTAGTGAATCGGATTTGAACGGTCGAATTTGCGGCATTCGAGTACGATGTGAAGTATGGATGTTGATTTTCAAACGCGAAAATCAGAAACGTCATAGTAATGTAAGTGCATGTCTCTGTTGTTCTAACAGGCTCAAGATTCATCCAAAAATTCATTTCTCTTCATTTAAGCAATTTTAGTTTATGATGTCTAAAGAAAACTTGTTTGCAATGATGAAATACTGTTTTTAAAAATGGTTTCAAGAGAAGTTATTAAATAATAATCTGGAAAAAAGATAATTTACAGTAAAAACAAAATATATCAAAAATTCGTTCATCATTGTTTTATGTTTCTCTTATATGATTGGATTCGATTTGGAAAAATTAGGATTTTTGGTATGAGTTTTGTAATTTATAAGTTAGAATTTGAGGGGGAATTGTAAGTTGATCGGAATTGGGTCGGAAGCCAAATTTCGACCCCACGATGGATTTCTAGGTGAACTGTTTGGCGTAGAGGAGCCTTAGACCATGACGCATCGGGGGGAAATAGTTCGAGGACGTATAGGGGATCGTGGTGGCTGGTTAAGGTTGATCTAGGGTTGGAAACTCGAATTTGGGTTGTCTGGGTTATGCGGTGATAGAGGTGACAAGGTGGAGACAAGGGCATGCGGTATAGGGGGAATAAGATGAGGGGACGATGGCGACGGTGCTGATGGGTTTTGGCGTTGACTAGTGGCGGGAGGTGGCAGGACGAAGCGGAGATAGGTGGTCAAGTTCGTTTGTGGTTGGGTTAGAGTGCGATATTTTCGAATCGGGGTTGCTGTGGGGAAGTGAGATGGCCAGAAGGATCGTAACAACGTACATGACCAGAGCGATGGTGTAACATCCCAAAAATTTATCAATTAAAATTAATAATGTATTTTAAACTCTTGGAATTTAATTTGAAAATAAATTGAAAAAAATCTTAAACAAATAAAATAAGTGGTAATTATATATGGATAAAATTCCAAGTTATTTTGAGTTTAAAATTTTGAAGTAATGAATGTTTTAAAAAGTCATTTGAATTTAAAAATTATATACATATATATATTGCATATATGAGTAGAATTGAATATATATTGAAATTGAATTTAAATTGTTTAAGATATGTGAGAATATATAAATGGACACAAATGGTTATATTTCAAGTTTGAATTAAAATTTGAATTTAAATTTAAAATAAATGTTTTTAAAAAAATAAGTGGCTTTCAAAATCATTAAGGAGTAATGTATATAATGTAAATATTGGTTAAAGCAATTCTTTAACATTGTATATATACACACACAAATGAATAAGGGGGTGTATTCATTTATAAAATGAATATGATATAAAAAAAATTACAAATTCTTCTGTCTTGTAAAATCACAAATGCTAGATATACACATGGGAGATGGAGTAAAGAAATTAACATAACTGAGATCTCATGATTATTTTTTACAAATGGCATTCCATATCATTGCTAGAATAAAATAATAGAATTAAAAAATATTAGAAAACTTTTTAGCTTCCAATTTCAAACTATTTAGCCTCCAAATCCCTGAAAGTACAGTAACCAAAAGATTGAGCGTCACAAATCTTAATATTCAAAGGCAACAGTAAAAATCAGAAAAGAAAAAAAACTGCCAAACTTTTCTCTACAATTCAAAAGAAAAAAAAGAATCTGAAGATCTTTCTAAAACTTCAAGTTGTAGTTTATGATTCCATCTCTCAGGTGAGTTTTAAAACTTTATAGTTTAATGAAATTACGATTTTAAAATAAAGTTTTGACACCAATTCAAAACTGCAGGTTAATTTAAAAATAATTTCTTCAGTTTTTGGCCAAAGAAAACAGTGCAGTAGATTTCTGAAATAATTTAAGGCAAGTAACTTTCTTTATTAAATTTGAATTTGAAGTTGTAATCAGTAATGAAGAAAGAATTTAAACCATGGTATTAATCAGTTACAGAGAAATTAAATCAAAGATTAAATCTATTTCTGGTTTCAACTGCAGAAAAGTGGCTTCTCTGTTATATAAAAGAATTTAACTGTAAGTGATTTAAAATTGTTATTATTGATTAATTAAGTGAACAAATACAACCAAGAATAAGACCAGATTTTTATTTACAACTTGCGGGTCTAAACTTAAAAAATTAAAGTAGGAAAAGAAAGAAAAAGTTTTCAGGCTTTATTCCTATCTTGAAAACCTGTCAGGAGCTTTTGTCTTCAAGAAAAAGGTGAGTAAACCCTTGATCTTTTCAACAATTTGTTGTTGTATGAATGCCTGAATGATGTAGGAAAGTTTAAACTTTGGTTTGCATGCAAGAATTTGTGAATATATGGATGAATTTTGCCTGTGCATGTTGTTGTACAGGGTTGTAAATCCCTGTTTTAGCTTCAGGATATAAAAACCTGTCAAACCCCAAATTCTTTGGATATAGCTTTGTTTAGATTAAAGTGTTAAAATGAAAAGTGTTCAGATTCACTTAAATTGAATTTTAAAAATAATTGTGTAAACCAAAATCAAGAACACATGCCTGAGAATGTTATTTTCTTCAAATCCTCTAATTCTCTGGTTTACAGAGTAAACCATGGCCAATCCAAATCTCTCTCTCCCTCATTTCTTCTGAAAAAAATGGATTTTAAAACAAGTTAAAGTATTATTAACCCTGCACTATATTTCGGTAACAAATCAAAGCAAAAGTTATATAGTTTTTTCCTGGAAACTGTGAAAAACACAGTCACAATCAAAATAAGGCAAAAACTCAAACTTTACAGATTTTATTTCAGTAATGTTATTTGAATCCCCTTTAAAAATAATGATTTTAGAAACCAAAATTCAAATTTTACATCAAGTTTTCACTGAGATATTTGGGATGATCAGAAAAATGAATTTTTGTCAAATTCTGGTGATCAAAGTGATTGTAGGCCTCGAGTTCGTCGTCACAGATAGTTTGAATGTTCGAGATCACTAGAAAAATGCTAGATGAATTTATAAATCTTTGGATTGTTAAGTGGAGATCAAATTAGGGTTTAATAACCCATTTCTGTTCACGTTTGAAATGATGGTGCTGCGCCATCATTGGATGATCGGACTGCATGTCAATGGTGCCAATCGGGACATCTATCGTGGGCGAAGCATCGGTCAAGTTCGGGTGACCTCTGATGGCCAGAGGAGGTAGGGCGAGGCCATTTTCTGGTGATGGCCGTTGTGCTAATTTGGATCGAGATAGCTCGATTTCGTTTTCGTGGTTAATCAGAGTATCTTCGCATTTAGGTAGCAAGGGGCGATTGTGGGTGATGCTCCAGTGGCCTCGTCGTCGATCGGCAAGGGTCGACGTGCTTGTGCACGTATACGTGCACCTTTTCGTTTCAGCGTATTGAGTTGTTGGAGAAGAAAGGGGGTGACTCGAAGCACTACTCGGGGAATTGCGGAGAAGGCTCGAAGCCATGGTCGTGTTGGGTTAGCGTCGCACCGGGTCGTTTGAACTTAAACAATTTTTTTTAATTAGAAAGTTTCACTCGGGTTAATCTGGGCAAAATCTCGAAGCAAGGGGCATTTTTCTCGAGGACAACTTGAGGCAGCCTCGAGTTGGTCATGAAAACAACAAAATCCAGTTTAAAATTTTTTTTGAAAACACAAGTTAAATAATTTTCTGAATCCACTCTTTAGAAATTAATGATAGTTTGTTAATGGAATGTGAGGGAAATTGTATTGAAACAATTACTTGAGAGTTATGAAGTTCAAAGAAATTTCCAATTCATATTTTTTAAATAAAAATTATTTTACATTTAACTTGATAAAAACTGAGAAGTAAATCAAATGTTCAAGTGTTAATTTAACAACTAAATTTATTTATATGATAAAATGATGATTTAACAATTAATGATTTGTAATTACTGTATAATTAAAAGTTAATTAATTAAAGAATAGTTAATTAATAAAAATAACTAAGATTTAATTAATTAACGATTAAGAATTAATAAATTAAGATAATTAATTAAGATAATTAATTAAATAATAAATAATTAATAAAGCCAATTAAGATTTAATTAATTCATAGTTAAGTAAAATTAATCATTGATTTAAAATAATTAATAAAGATAATTATATGGTTAGTTCACTTTAATCACATTCACCTTAATCGAAGATGATTGACTATCACCAAATATTCTGTACTGGATAGAAATTTCTGTTGTGATACCGTGATTGCTTTGTGCTGAATTGTGATTTGTGAATTGTTTCTATGTGTGTGAAAACCCCATTTTCCCGTAAAACGGCATTTAAACTTCGATGCGACAGGGAGTCGAATTTCAGTCAGTTATCTGAAACCACATCGAACCCTGAATGTGAATCCTTGTAATTGATACACCTACATGTTTTAAAATTGAGCGCTCATTATTCGGATTAGCCGGAAGAGGACCTTTGTGTCATATAACCCATTTCGAATAGTGATTCGACGAAATGGATAACATTTGAAGATGGTGTTGAAGACCGGGTGTCTTCGAAAACGATAGGATAACTTATCGATTGTCTCTGCACTGAGTTGCTCCGGTATAGAGATCTCTACATGTGATGGGGAGTCCGATCGGAATTGGGGATACCCGGATCAACAAGGGCTTCTTCCTTTATTGGACGAAGTGCCTTCGGTTTTGTTCGAACCCGCAACAGACTTGTATGGTTGTGTGTCTGAAACTACACTTTCAGATATAAAGCCGATTTCTTTCAAATACATATCTGTTGGTGGCGGAGAATTTATTCTCTTAGCTTAACACCCTTCTCTGAGACGTACGAGCTCAGAGATTATGTAGTCGAAGGTTATCAACGTTATACTTCCAATTTGGTAGTGTGGCATGCTAAGTGCTACTGTGTGTTGATGATCATTTGTTGATCATTTGTGATCAAAGCATGGCTTTCATGTAAAGCGTAGCTTTGTGGACGAGACCTCATCGGACCTCACATCCCGAAAATGGTCGAAACAGGAAAGATGTGGCAAGGTTATGAGGGTCGCACCCTTTAGGGTATGTCTTTTCCTTCTGGAAAAAGGTGGTATCATGGTATGGAGCCCAGATACTCCACCTATGTGGTTGTTGCAATCTCATTTACTGTGTGGTTGTTGCTTTGTGATGGAGAGCCCTTGGATAAATGTCGCAGACGACCGAGGAATGGTATACTCGAGTAGTAGTTACCTAGATATAGAGGTAACCCGGCCTTGTGTTGGCAGAGAGCCGGGTAGGTTCTCGGGACGTCCCGCCACAGGCGTACCCATGTGGCAGTAGGAAGTTCCTTAGCCTGACCATTTGTTGGAAATCCAATTCCCAGTACGAACCCAGTACGGTTTTAGTTGTATAACCTGCCATTTACTTATGGTGGTCACCACTGTTTAGATGGTAGCTATAGTAGACATAGTTCGGAATATCTATGCTAGCTAAGATTAATATTATACTTTCGAAATGACTTTCTACACTATGCACTAGTAATAATATCAAAGATTTTTCCGTATCAAGCATATTTGACTATCATAAGAAGAAATCTCCACCAATTCTGCGATTGCATTGTGTGTGGCGGGAGGTCTTATGGTAGTTTCATTTTCAGAAAGCATAATGGTTTTCTTGTATAAATCTGTTTTATTTAAAAGCAATTGTTTTTGTTTACTCATACTAGTCTCATGACTGACCCGGAGTTTATTATTTCCTTTCTAAACTCTGGGTGCCCATCATTTCTGCATGGGCAGCCTAGTAGCAGGTTTTTTGTATTTTGGTATTAGCTATATTTTAGGAGATTTTTGGTTTGGAGACTTTTTAACTTGGAGATATTTTGAAAGCTTTTGGATCCCAAGGTGCTTAGTTTGGATGTTCGCTATCACTCTATTTCCTTGAAGACTTTTGGTATATGATCACTTGTTGTTCTATTATGATGTTCTATTTGGAGTTGTGATATATGTATTATGATTCTCTGGTGTTGTAATGGATATTATGATGATGTTGTATCTGTGATGTAATGCATGATATTCATTTGTTTCCGCTGTTTTATATTCGTCTAATGTTGTTATAAGCTCCAAGCGACTGGAGTTCAATGTTTGAATCTTTGGCAGTCGAGTACAAGTGAGGTATTTGATGTCAATTTTCAAACATTGGATTTCGGGTCGTGACAGATGGTCGGAGGGAGGGGATGGCGTCGGTGGCAAGTGTGCACATGCATAATGTTCGTGTGCATCGGGGTGTGCAAAAATGAGGAACAAGAAAGAACAGAGCATTGGAAAACACTAGAAAAGAAAAGGAAGAAGGAGGAGGATGAAAGTTTGGGCCAAGACATAATGATGGGCCTTGTAATTTAAAAAAAAGTAAGAATAAAAGAAAAGAAAGTAAAAATGTAAAAGAGAAGGGAAGGGATAGAAAAAAGGGAATAAGAATAAGAAAGGGAAAAAAAGAAATAAGAAGGGAAAATGAAAAGTACATAGATAAAAGGATAGGGAAATATAAAAACTTTTAAATGAAAGAACTGATTTCAAAATAAAATGTTTGGGGTTATAATTAATTTAAAAAGTCTTAAGTTAACCATGCATGTTAATTATTAACTAATTCCAGATATTTAATTAAGATGGAATTAAGTGGTTTGTAATTAGTTTAATAATAATTAAACAAGAATTGTAAATAATTAATTTGGTTTAAAATTAGTTAGACTATTTGGTAACTAGATAATCTAGTCCATGAATTGTTAGACTGGATTAAATAACTTCGGATTGCTTGGTTTCTCTAGTATGTTATCCCAGTTATTCTGTGATATGGAATACCCTGGGTTGAACTGTTGATAAACGCAAAACATTTTTGAAATAAATATTTAGGATGGAATTGCTTTGTGAACATGACATCCTGAAATTGAATCATTTTGTTAAAACAACTTGGCTTAGAGACGGTGCTTGGATTCGAAGAGACCAGGATCGGATATCAGCGATGTTTGAACCATTTCGATTTAATGTGTACCACAAATCCTTACGGATTTGATTATAGAGTAAAATAGGCTAGAATTGAATGAAATTAAGTAAACCTGATCTTTTAAATTAAGCAGCGATACTTAGATGTTACTTTAAATATCAATGGTTTTGTGTTATAAGTGTCTAGCTATAACAAGATCAAACTTGTAGGGATATACAAGTTACCTTGGTTTTCAAAGAAGTTTCAACTTAAGTATTTCATATTAACGGGTTTGCTCATGCTGGTTTCTAGCCTGACTCGGATGTTACTTTATTGTAATGCTCGGGTCAGATCGATTATTATAGATCTTCAGGTTAGGACCTTCTGGAGCTCTAGAGACGAGCTGGATGGCAGGGACGTATTGATTATATTCCGCTACGAAGTAAAGATTGTTTAGACTGGATTTGGGGACAAGTTATTTTAACTGTCCAGTTATTTTTGAATGATTGTACTCTGATATATTGTATGTAAATTGACATTTACACTTTCTTGTGTAAATGCTGTTATTTGTATATTATATTTTGATCCACTGCGAATGTGAAATTCTGTGCTTTTGTTTCTGTTCTTTTTCTCTGTTTTCTTCTTAACCCTAACAGTCTAGGATTTCCGAAACTCGATTGCTCGGCACAATATACAATGAATGTATTAGTGTCGAATTTTCGAGGTCGAAAATTTCGGGATGTTACAGAGAAACATTTGACTCTGCACAAAGCATCTCAATAGCAATGGAAGGATAATGACCATTCAATACATTGAGTGGAATCCTCTATGATGCCCCTCTCTTGACATCAATTCAAAGTACGTTATGTATGCAACAAGTTGTACTTTAGGGGGAAAAAGTTATCCAGCCTTTTGGACCGGCTATATTTAGAGTGACTGGACAAGTTAGAATGGATGATCATTAAGCAAAACAGCGTAGAGAGATGGTTATTAGGCTTAGAGATCAAGCACAGGTAATGATATGAAGCGATGATCAACCGAGACCAAGAGATAGACTCTCCAGAATATTTTAAGTATGGAATAATGCCTCCCCTAGGCAACATGATCGGTCAATAACTTGAAATCTACGACTGCTATCAACATGAAACTTAGAGCATAAGCACATTAAAACATGGAGAACACCCTATAGGGATTATATCCCAATCACAGGATACTAGAGGGATCGACCTCTATCCCTCTAGAGGGATTGGCTGAAACCCGAATGCATGTAACACAACTTTACGGCAAAACAATATCTCACAAACGTAAGTCAGAATGGCATGAAATTTGGAGGGCAAGCAGCTAACGTCATGGGGGACCCACCAGAGTGATCGCACCCCATTTGGACACCATGGTAGGGATAGATACTGTTCCCTGTTGTGGGCTCCAATGGGCCTCAATATTATTGTATGGCCTCGTCTTGACCTAGAGGTTCTTCTATCGAAGTTTCAATTTGATTCGTGCATGTCTTCCCCTATAAATACAGCAGGCATAGCGTTAGAAAATGGATCCTTCATTCTACTACCGAGGCTCTTCCATTTTAATTCTTCATTCTTGTACCAATGGATCTCAACTGATCCAAACATTCTTGTAATCATAATCAAGTGCAAGATGAATAAAATTATGAAGTGGACATAGACCAAGATTGCCGAACAAGTGCAAGGCCAATAAAAATATAAAGTGAACGTAGGCCAAGATTGCCAAACCACTATAAAATCCGTGTGTTCATTTACGATTTTTTCTCTGTTTTAATTTCATTCTTCATTTAATACCTACTAGATTCTATTGGGTGTTGATGCCCTTACTATATATATATATATATATATATATATATGGTAGATGACAAAATTATATTGAAGACTAATAATCTTCAACACATTATATTGAGTGATATCGACTTATAAAATAATGCTTTTATTATGAAATATTCTAGTGATTCAAATGTTGGACATATCGAAAATCACAGTATTCATATATTTAAGTATGTGTTTATTCCTTAAGTCTATTTAGGTTTCTTTGACATTATACCTTAAGTTTACGCGTTCATCTTATATAAGTTTAATCATTATATAACTTTTATGCTTTATATTACTTATATAATAGTCTTATGTATCATACTATATTAATTAAATATTATTCAATTAATTTAATTAGATAACTCTTTGATTAATTTTATATCATTTTAATATAATATTTGTATTGAATATTTATATATTATAACCTTTATAGTATAACACGTGTTTTTATTTAATTAATTAAGTTCTAATTTATTTATATAATTAATTAACCTCTAATTTATTTATTTATTTAATTAACCTTTAATTTATTTATTTACCCTTTAATTAATTATTTAATTAAATAATTTTAATCAAATTATGTTAATTTCGAAAATCATGTTATATACATTACGTTTATGCTTATGTTATCCTAAAAATTCTAAAATATCATAACATATATCAAAATCATAAATTTTGAATTTTGGGATTATATCATTTTTCAAAAAAATTGAAAATATTGTTATATTATAACTTTTAAAATACATGTCTATCTTATTTTAAATTTAAAATTTAAATTTAAAATCTTATATTTTTAATTTTTAAACAATTTTGAAAATTAGCCCAAGGCCTAATTAAAATTAAGCCTCTTCTATAAGGACAACCTTTATGTCATATATTTGTTCGGACCAGGCTGATAGCCAGGTAAGCCAGAGTACTTGATTATTCAAACCCAATCCTGGACATTACCTTTCTAAACATCGTGTTAATACCTCATTTATTTATTTTAACGATAACAACCTTGATAACAATAAAACATTCATATACAATATGTATACTAATGTATTGCCAAGTTATATAGTATATATTGTAGGATATTATGCATGTATTGAATCGAAGACTGTATGGTATAAAAGACCCAAAAGAATGGACATGAAGACTCATGAGTATAAAGACCAAAGTATAGTGTATAGGGTCATAGAATATTGTTAAAGTCCCCGGTAGCACTCTTTGGCCTCTATTTTCCTATTTCTAAATCTTTAAAACAAGACATGTTCTTAAATTATATTTAAAAATAATTTGTAAAAGTTATTAAAGTTCAAAATGTTTATAAACTATGTTTAAACTATTTTACAAAGTATCAAATTATTATACATAGTATTTGATTTTCAAAACATTTAAAAATAAGCAAGTTTCAAATTGCACTAGCATATGTCGACATACATGCTGTAATTTTTGAATTCAAATTTTGAAATAAAGTGTCTATTCATCATAATTCTTTGTGAATGGACGTGTTTGTTTATTCTATATATAAGGGGTTTTAGAATGAATTTTAACGACTACATTCTTATTATCTTCTCTCCTCTTACTCTACCAAAATTTCTAGTGAAAAACTTATTCAAACCTTTTTAATTTCAACTAGAATCAATTCAATCTTCGTTGTGTTCATTCTCTACTATTTACTACCTAATTTCAATCATCTCTCTCTCAATCAAAGATTAAAGTCCTATAAAGTGGCTATAAGATCCAATGTATTCAAAGATCAAGAAACTAACTTCAAAAAAACCATCAAACTCTAATAGTATTTATGTATGTGTGATCGTAGGCAATTCATATCAAGGGAGTGCTTGGTAGTCTAGAAATCCAAGTGGGTATGCTTGTAGCTCGCCCAAATCAAGTGGGTGCATCTTGAGTCTGGAAAATCAAGAGGTTGTGTCTTGTAGCCATGTAATCAAGATTGTATTAGTTTTGCCTTCTACACATTGAAAGATTGGCATTTTGAAAAGAAATATGTACAACCAATTGTACGGGACCGAATGTAGGTTAACTCCAAACCAGTATAAAAATCCCTAGTATGATCTCTCTAATTCTATATTTTGTACTTTATTGCATATATGCTTATCTGTATTTGCATCTATGACTGTTCATTCTACATTGTTTAATAATAATCTTTAAATGATTTTAAAAAGATTTGCAAAAATTATAGAACACTATTCCCCTTTTTCCAGTTTTTAATTGGCTTAAGATCTATAATTCCGCAACCCACACTTGGTATCAGAGCATTAGGTTTTCAAAACTTAGAATTTTATTTTTGAAAAGTTTTGATGGCTAGTAACATTGTTGGTACATTTAGTAGCACTTTTGCCAGAAGACAATCTACAACTAGACTCTCACTTTTTAGTGACAGTAATTACACTTATTAGTCATGTAAAATGAAGATATATTCACAGTTTAATGGTTGGTATTTAGAACGGTATATAAAATGAGTACACTGAACCAGAAAATAATTTTGCACAATTGACTACTAACCAAAAGACACTTGCACGGAATAATTATAAAACCATGAATACTCTATTTGTTTACTAGATAAAAATGAATTTAATAGTCTTTACTCATAAGTCTACATATGAAATTTGGAGAAAACTGCAAATTACACATAAGGGCACTAACAAAGTGAAACAGACTAAAATTTTCATGTTAACTAATCAATCTCAATTGTTCAAAATGAATCCAAATGAGTCTATTGCTGACATGTATTGCAGATTTCAAGATATAGTGCATCCATTGGTTCATTAGGTACAAAAATTTCTGAAGAAGATCAAGTTAGAAAAATCCTCAATTTTCTCTCTTTAAAATGGGATCAAAAGACACTTGTAGTTGAAGAGGCTAACCATATTAGCACTGTGAAAATTGAAAAATTAATAGGCAATTTAATGTCCTATGAAGCACAATTATAGGGTAGAAGAGAAAGCAAGGAAATAGAAAAGAAATCCATCACTTTCAAAGCTATAACTGACAATCAGGTTTCACATGATGACAATGACAAAAAAATTGCTTTCATGACTAGAAAAATCAGAAAATTTCTGAAATATAGAAAGATGAACAACTTTTGGAAACCTAAGAACCAGATGTCAAGAACTGGAACTGCAATTAGATGCTTCAACTGTGATGAACCCGGTCATTTTTAGAGAGATTGCCCACATCCAAATAAATCAAAGATCTCACCAATCGACTGTTCGCAATCTGCTTTCATAAAAGGAAGAAATATCACAGATGGTATGGCAGTTGTTCAAGAATATATTAATCATTGTTGTAAGAATAATATTACTTGTGCTATTTTAAAATTAGACTTTGCTAAGCTTTTGATTCGGTTGATTGGGATTTTCTTATAGATATTTTTCTTGCTAGAGGCTTTAGTAATAGATGGATTAACTGGATCATGATTTTACTTAAAACTGGTAATTCTAGTATTATGGTTAATGGTATATTAGGTAATAAAATCCAATCTAAAAGAGGTTTAAGGCAAGGGGACCCTTTATTACCCTTTCTATTTAATTTAGCTGCCGATGTTTTTCTAAGATTATTAAAAATGCAGTTAATAATGGTTCTCTGGGTAATATAAGTAATGATATTTCGAGTTATGGTTTATTTGTTCTTCAATTTGCAGATGATACTTTGATTTTTTCCTCTCATCTTCCCTGACACATTATTACTCTTAAGTTTATTCTTTATAGTTTTGAACTCTTATCAGGATTAAAAATAAACTTTGATAAAAGTTCTGTCTTCGTTTTAAACGATTTTGATAAAGTTGAAGATTTAGTTGCCAACACATTGAATTGTAAAACTATGAATTTTCCGTTTGACTATCTGGGTTTTGTTATTAGATCTACAAAACTTAAACTCGATGATTGGTTAATAATCATTGATAAAATCAAAAATAGGATTACTAGTTGGAATGGGAGATTTCTATCTAGAGAAGGTAGACTGGTTTTAATTAATTCCGTTTTATCAGCTCTCCCTGTCTATTGGATGTCTATACATCTTTTTCCTGATTGAGTGATAGATAAAATAGACAAGATTAGAAGAGATTACCTTTGGAGTGGCGAAAATCCAAATAGTTGCATAAAATGTTTAGTCAATTGGGATATTGTCTGTAAGTCCAAAAAAGATGGTGGTTTAGGAGTCATTAGTTTGCGAAATATGAAATTGTCTCTTCTTGCTAAATGGTTATGGAAATTCAGAGATACTAATGTTAATGCCAGTTGGAAGGAGATTATTTCTAAATATTATTATAATGGTAGTAATAATCTCTATCAAATTAATCCTTCGATTTTATGTGAGCAATCTTATTTTTGGAAATCAATTTTAAAATGTAGTGAGATTTTTAACTTAGGTGTTAATATTATTGTTCACTCTGGTAATAATACATCTTTTTGGCATCATAGTTGGATTTCCGCTACTCCTCTTAAAAATGATTTCAAAGAATTGTATGATATTTGTAACTTTAAATTTGCTTTTATTTCTAAAGTTTTCAACTCTGAAAATGACCCTCCTTGGATTTTTAGTTTTAACAGAATTTTAGTAGGCTCAACCCTTAGATAGCTTAATTTGCTTTATTGTAGATTAAATCTTCATAATATTGACAATGATAATGATTATTTCAGTTGGGAGTAGGATAAGAGTAAGAAATATTCTACTAATTCCTAACTTGTCAAGAGTAACTGATAATTGTTTTAAATTTATTTGGAAGTCTAAAGCTCCTCCCAAATCTAAAATCCACATGTGGCTTATCATTCATGGTAAATTAAATACTATTGAATTTTTGAAACAGAAAAATATTAACATTGATAATAAATGTTATTTTTGTAATGCATTTTCGGAAGATATTAATCATCTTTACTATGAATGCATGGATACTTATTATATTCTTAAGAATACCCACTGATTGTTTTTTCTATTGGAACACTTTCAGATTTAATTTTAATAGGGATAATAGATACTTTCTTGATTCTTTGTTCACTATATCTAGTTGGTACATTTAGTTTGAGAGAAATCAAAGAATTTTTAATAATAGCAATATGCACAGTAATAATTTGATTTTCTTAATTTCATCTTTTGCTTAAATTAGGTTTCAAACCCAAATTATAAATTAGCCAAAAATAATTATTTTAAGGAATATCTTAACAAGGTTAGAAATAATATTAATATATTTAAACATAACATTCATAATTTTGACACTAATAAAAGTTATATTAATACCATTTCTAATTTAATTGATGCTCACATGATATATAATAATTTTATTCCTACTATAGGTTCTTAAAGAGGCTTCTAGTTATGTTTTTATTTTTTAATAGTTTATGTTCTAGTTTTTTTTTGTCTTTTTGTCTTTTCTTTGCTTTAGTTTTTGGTTCTACTTTATCTTAGCTTTATTTTTCACATTAGTTTTTATTCTCACATATATGTGATTATTACTAACTTGATTTCCCAGTTTTTTTTTGGGTAGATTGCTAGTTTCTCTTTTTAGATTTGCGGGATAGCTAGCATCTTCGTTCAGATGTGCTGGATAGTCATTCCCAGGAGTTTGATTGTGTCTGGCATTTCTTTCTGATTTACAGTGTTTTCAGAGTGGAGTACTTCTTTATGGATCATTTCTTGGAGTTCTCCTTCATGGATCATTTATTTTTCGAGATTAGCTTTTCTCTTCTGAGGCAGATACTTAGAGTTTCTTTTTGATGGTGCTGTCTCTCAGTACCTTTGGTCTTCGTTACTTGTGTTGTTTAGTTTAGGTACCTCTAACATTGTAATATTGGGCGGTGGCCTTGCCGTAGCTCAGTATTAGGGTGTAATGGACGGTGGCTTTGCCGGAGCTCATTATAGAGTTACTTGTTTCTTTATTTTTTCTAGTACTTAAACTTGTCACCTGTCAGGCATGTTGGCAGCTCCATTTTATGTGTTATATATATAGCTTCATGTGTGGTCTCCTCTTTTTTAGAGGATCACACATTTCTCTCAAAAATCAAAGATCTCACCAGCAAATGATTCGTTTAGAAAAATAAAAAGGGATTATACAGCAACTTTGGATGACTTGGACACTTCCTCTAGTGACAATGAACCAGATATTGAGGATATAAATATGTTTTCATGGCAATGATAGACAAATCAGAACTAATCAACAAAAAGCGGCAAAAACGTTACCTTTTATTTAATAATTTTTATTTATCTATTTTTTATTTGATTTTGGTTTTAAAGAATAACATATAGATTAATAACAATATTGGATGAATATAAGTATATAAGAGTGTGTGTGTGTGTGTATAAGAATATATTAGCATGGTTTTATTTTTGGAAATTCTGGGCAATATGTCGACATGCCCCTATGTGATATGTCGACATACATGCTAGAAAACTGAAAGTTGAAATTTGAATTCAAAATTCAAATTTCAGACTTCCCTGTTCTTCTGCACTTACTCCCATGTTCTAAAAAGGTACCTTTTTTATCAAAGAACATGACTCTTCACTCTTTATTAATTTAATATATGTTTACCCATTAATTCACTCGCTTTACTTCAAAATTCAAGTATCTCTTCGTCATCTTATATCCTCAAAAACTCAAAAATATCTTCCTCTAATCAAAATGCTAAAGCCATAAGGCTCTCTAAGAAAACTAAAAGCTTTCTCTTCAATGAGAAAGTTGGCATTGAAGTCTATATGGAGTATACTACTTTCGAAAAAGTTTCTCCCGAAAGATTTACTAAATTCAAAAAAAATTCTCCTATGGTTTACATGATCTTTGTTTTAAAAATGAAATTCTTGATTTAATTGAATCTTATCAAAATGATTTTGTTTGTTATTCGGATTTGGTTAGAGTGTTTTATGCGAATTTAAATGGAAAATTTTATCAAGGAGAAGAAGATAAAGTTTTGAGTAGTGTTAATGGTACTCAAATTGTTTTAGATTGTGAACTTTTTGGTAGTATTCTTGGTTGTAAATCTAGTGAAATTGACCTCTCCACTTTTCAAATGATGAACAAAATCATGAAGTTTTTCACGATATTTTTGAAAATGATGAAGAATTTGAAGTTAAACATAAGAATCTTCAACCAAAATTAAGACTTATGATTCTCATTCTATAACAAAGTATCACTCCAATGATGGGTAATTAAAATAATTCTACTCAAAAAAATTTTAAAGCTCATTTTGCTATTTTGGTCATTACAACATCAATTGAGAACAAGTTATGTTAGATGTTTTTGTTCAAAAGAACATTTCTAGACATGAGAACACACATGTTAGGTTGTTGGGATTAGGGAAATCTCATTATAGAAACTGGAAGAGCTAGATTTGGTAAGTATTGTTTATATTTTCTAATATATTTTGGTAGAGTAGTATTGGATTATGAGCAGAAACTGACATTTTATTGAAAAATCTCTAGTGAAAATTCATGTCTACTGAAAAGGTAAAGGTGTGTCATACATACATACATACATATATATATAGTCTTGTTGTAGACATGATGAAATTTTGTTAGCATTCTATTTCATTATAGATGTTATGTTACTAATTTATTGATCTATATAACTTATAGAAGATGATCACATTGATAACATAATATCATTTGCCATATTATTTTTCCATTCACATTACTCAGACCATTTTACCTATTTTACCAACTACGACATTTACTTGATTGCCTATGTAGTGTAATCAACAAAAGTATGTTATATGGTCTTTGGGGATGAGATCGTAAACAAGGCCTGGATTTCTAGCTGCGTTTGGATACACGTGTCCCGATCCAGCGTTGAAAAATGTAGTTGGAGTTAGATTATGATTAGGAACCAATTTGTCACTGTTAATAATGTTGCAGGCAGTGGTCATTATTGAGGACTTGATTGCAATAGGATACCAATTTGGGTATGTGGATTTTAGCAAGGCTGTGATGCCACTGAGATGAGCAGCTACCATTGATGTTATGGACAGGAAGTTGACTTTGGTGCTTGGATTTTCTATGTTGTGTGGGGAGGCAGTGAGGATATGTACATTGGTTCCGATGAACCAGGTTAGCTAAGTTTTATAAAAATTAACTAAATCTATATAAATAACAAAAATAATACTAATAATCAAAATAAATTAATTAAGTTTATAAAAATAAATTTCATTGACTAAGTTTTATAAAAATTAACTAAGTTTATAATAATAACAATAATAATAAATTAACTAAGTTTATAATAATAATATTAATAAAGTAATAAATATTAACTAAGTTAACTAAGATTCATAAAATAATAACTAAGTTTATGATAAATTAACTTAATTTATAATAATAATACTAACAACAACGATACTTACAATAATAATAACAACAATAAATAAATGAAGTTTATAAAATTAATTAAGTTTCATAAAAATTAACTAAGTTTAGAATGACAACAACAACATTAAGAATATTAATGAAAAATTATAAAGTCACCAATCTAACTAAATTTTATAAAATTTAACTAAGTTTAATAACAATAATAAATTAACTAAATTTATAAAAATTAATTTCATTAATTAAGTTTAATAAGAATTAAGAAAGTTAATTAATTTTATAATAATAATGATTAACTAAGTTTATAAAAGTTAATTAAGTTTATAATAATAATACGAACAATGACCATGAGGTAGATAATAACAATAATAAACAAAGTTAGTTAATAATAGAAATAATAATGTCTTCAGTCTTATTCTTCTAGATGATAA
This sequence comes from Allium cepa, assembly GCA_030765085.1. Taxonomy (NCBI): domain Eukaryota; kingdom Viridiplantae; phylum Streptophyta; class Magnoliopsida; order Asparagales; family Amaryllidaceae; genus Allium; species Allium cepa. Next base: position 461,991,081 of record CM060931.1, on the reverse strand, counting down.
TGCACATGACCATTCTGATTTATTGATTTTGTTAGAAAACTAGTTTTTTTTAGAATTTTAATTCTTTATCTACAAAAATTAATGTTAGTATAAAAGTCATAGTCATACTTCTATGGGTTTAGTTGCATGAATTCATAATTATTTGTGCTTACATGCTTTTTTGAGTTAAGTGTACGTATTTAATGGCTCTTGACTCGCTTTTAGTTCTTTTCATGCTTATATTTCTTTGGAAATGTTTGCGAACTCGCTGATATTGCTGAAATGTACGTTTTAATGCTTATTAGGGGTGTATGCTACGTGACATACACACTTTATAAGATATATATATATATATATATATATATATATAAGTAAATATTTTAATAGTTTCACGTGAGGGGGTTTGTGATTGATATAGTATGATTGTGATCATATTTCGGTCGTGTATATATCAATTTCTTGTGTTTCGGATTTTTTTTCCGATTGTAGCCGTGTAAAGCAAGCTTTAGCAAAATTTTACAAAAATTTAGACTCTTAGAATACTTTTGAAAAGAAATATTGAGTAAAAAAATTCTAATGAAAATCTTTTATTTTATAATTTTATTCATATTCATTTCATTTACAGGTAAGAGAACGAAAGTTTGGGATATTTCTTCCTTTTAATGCAAACAACTATCTAGTTGTTTTGTGTGTACATATACAATAGAATATTATGTGGTTAAGACTATGGGATCTTATATGTATGAATATTTGGTTCTGTTTAATACAATGTGTTATATATTATTTTGAAATGGTACTTAGATACAACATGTCACTGGGACAATATAATAAGAATTACATATCAATATATGTTTGAATCATCCTACGCAAGTTTCAAACTTGTGACCTCTCGCACCAAAGCCGGATCACTCAACCACTGGGACAATGGTGCTTGTCATGTGTTATATCTTTATGTTTAATATTTTCTATGATTTTTTATTATCCAAATGGATTTATGTTTTAGAAATATGCTTAACTCTCCATTTTGATATGCATTGACTATCGTAACTTGTACAAATGCAGTAGATTTTTAAAATGCAAAAAATAAACCGTAGCACTTAAATAAGGTTATAAAAGTTTATAAGAAAAGCATTACCAAGGAATAGTTCAGTATCTATTACAACATTTCGATATAAAGCGTTTATTAAACCATTGTAAAGACAAAATGCGCCAAAAGATGATCTTTTGTAGCAGTACTTTTGTGTTATAGACAAGCCATTCTTTTCGTAACATGTTGATATACAGTGTTTGATAAACCGCTATAAAATACCTATAATAGTGGACAAAAGCGCTTTAAAAGATGATTTTTGTAGCGGTTTTTTGTGTTATAAATAAGCCATCGTATTTTATAACATGCTGATATACGGTGCTTACTGAACCGCTATAGGTATCATTTATAGTCATTTTGGGCTGCTATTGATGACTTTTTTTGTTGAAGTGGTATCTTACCAGATTTTCCTTATATTTTGGTATTAATTTAAGAGGAGAAAAATCCATTCCTCAAAAAGTTTTTGACAAAGCCGATATCTCTCTTATGCACATTCCACCATTTTTCGAACCATATGAGACACTTCCCAAAGAGGAACAAAGATTGGCATGGGAAGAAGAACAGGAAATTTAACAAGAAGAAGAAGGCGATGAAATGGAAGTGGAAGAAGAAGAGGAGATGGAGGAAGAAGAGGATACTTTCTTAGAAATTTAACCATCCATCCCCTCTAACAAAGAGATCCTTAGGAACCAAGAAAAGCTTCTTAAAAACCAAAAGAAGCTTAAATGCTCATTTAGTAAGAAGTTCACTTCTCTTTCCAGCAAAATAAATAAATAATTTAGAAAGATAATTCGCAAACTTGACGGCTCTTCTCATCATCATTTACATCCTTCTAAGCCTATTTAATTGTTTTTTTATGATACTAGCATTGTATTATGTTCTTTTTAGTTTAAATCCATGTTGTTTTTATGTATTTTCTTTATTAATCGTTGAAATCCATGTATTCTTTTATTCTAAATAATGAAATATATTTCTTACCATCGTATATTCTTTATTAGTCTTTGGAAGTTATAAATATATAACGGTATAAGGTAAAAACAAAAATTATAGAAAATACTCTTGTTTTGAAAATTTGTGTATATATGTCAACATATATATTACCTATATGTCGACATATAAGGGGCAGACAACAGTTTTTTAAATTTCAATATGTAAATAACTATCATTCATCCATTCATTCCAAACGAATTTCTACTCTTATTAAAGCTTACTTCTTCTAGAAAGTTCACTCATCGTTTTATTTAATAATCTTTTCATTCTCAAACATATTTTTATAAATATGTCCTCTCCATATCAAAAATTATGTGAAATTCTTAAATAAACTCTCCAAACTTTCAAGGATGTTCTCTTTTATCCTAGGAAATCAATGGTATCTAGAGTAAAGTCAAATGCAGTTGAATCAAGGAACAAGAAAAGCATTTTGATGACGTTTGATGGATGATCCCTTCCTTAATTAAAGATGAATCATCCAACAATCCAGAGTGCGCTATTAACAAGGATAATGAAGATTGGGATGCTATCAAAGCATATCAACCTTTAGGTCTGACGATTGGATTGAAGTTCCATGAAACGTCTAGTTATTAGGTTTGGGTTCGATATGTGTATATATATATATAAACACATACACTTAGAATTTGGTTTGAATATTTGGATTGAATTTGACTGATTTTTTAGATTGCTTGAATTTGTATGTTTGACTTGGTTTGATTGGCTTGTACATAATTGGATTTGTTTGTGTGTGTACATGTGTGTATATATGGTGTGAATTAGATAAATAAAATTTACTTTATAAGTATTCATATCATCATTCTTTATATATATATATATATATATATATATATCCAATAGTGTAATTATTTATCATATATCATCATTTACATGTCATTTAACTTAGATTATTGATTTCGAATCTATAGTCACTAAGTATTTAAATTAAGGGGAGTTCTTAAGTTTTTTTCATCCATTTTTTGTTGATAACAAAGGTGAAGAAAAATATAAAATGTACATATGCATTTATTCATGGAGAATGGCGTGCGCACTTGTGGTTGTGATGTATGGCTTCCCTCCTCACAAAAGGGCAAACTTTGGATGCCCAAAGGGCTCAACCTTCTATTGAGTAATCTATATTTAAACAAACACAGTTTCTAATATTCTAAGATATGGGACTATTCTAATCCCCCATTCTTCCTCTTCTCTTTCTCTTTTCTAAATCAAGAGGGGTTAAACATATTTTATACTATTGTCAGAATTGGGCCAACCCGTAGTGAAAGTAATGTACGAATTTCAATTTTTTAAAACATTTTGGATCTTTGTTGGGTCTATGAGGCCTGATTTATTCAGAACATTTCTAGATTTCTTTTAAATAAATAATTATTTAATTTATATTTATAATATAGTTATTTTTTTATATTATATTATATTATGGTATAATATATATATATATATATAAATATATATATATACATGTGTATCATATACATATATACGTGTACGCATGTGCAACATAGTAATCTATGCAAAGTTTAGCACTTCCATGTATCAATGTTGGGATTTACACTGCGACGATATATTAGCTCATATAGTATACAAATATACCATCCAAATGTATGTTTATATACTTTAATTTGTGTACATAAAACATTACAAATATATATAGACTTTATTCTAAATGATTATAAATATATATATATATATATAGAACTTATAAAATATATGTATATATATAATTATGTATATAAAACATTTAAAACATATTATAAAATTTATTTATTTTGTTGTAAATCCAAAAACAATATTAAATTTATTTGTCGTATGATATATTTATGTATATAGATGTATACATATTCTTATAAATAGTTTAATAATATTGTTTACAACTAAATTCATCACAAACACACAAGAATAGTTTTTGTAGAGAATTAAGGGAAGAAAATAAAATTAAACTGCGTAGATGAATAGATAAGCAATAGAGAATAGGCAGTAATTAAAGACAAAGAAGTTTATAGTGGTTCGGTGTTGTATGGTTATGTTCACTTCGAAGATTATCCTTTATTAATCACTTTTCAATCCGATTACAATAGTAGAAGATAGAAAACACTTGACTACAATGGAACCTAAAGTAACAAGTAGCGGCCAAATCTTGAAAATGAACCAAAAGGCCTACATTTATAGGGAGAGATGATGAGATAATTCGCTAAGATTTCAGTAGAAGGCTCCCTAAATCCAAAGGGGCCCACCATAACGGTTGGTGGACCTAACTTGATATTTCGGAACGATCAGCCAAAGTACACCGATTTATTTTTCCTCCACTATATGTGCGATCGGTTTTAGGGTGTCCCATATGCCTTTTGAACTTATCTCTGAAATATAAAGTCATTTTGAATTGTAGATTCCGAGACATGGATCAACCTTTGCTACATTTGGAACGTTCGCTGAGCTACACCGATAATTACGAAGGATCAACAAAAAACGATCGGCTACCTTCATACCTCAAGATTTTGACCTGTGATTGTTTTTATGGGCTCCACTCTTCAATATACCGATGCTTTCAAAGTTTCAAGTGATTTGGCTTATGAATTTTGAGATATCGATCTCCGCCGATTTGAGCTGTTTTATGGATCGTTTCCGATCGATCCATATAAATCCTTGCTTTGTTCGTAACTCGAGCAAACGAACTTCGGTCGACTCCAAATTGGAATGTAACTTCATGGGGCTGTGCCAGTTACTCCATACTGATTGCACCTCGACTGGGACCCGATCTTTGTCTACCCGACCACTGTCCATAGTATTGTATATGATCGATCCTTAAGGCTGATTACCATCCATTCCTGGCCAAGTCAACGATACCACAGCCTTGCCAAAAGGTGGGGTAACATTTTCCCTCCAAAGTACATCTTACTCTGAAAATGACATGCTTTGTATCATTGCATGCTAGAATCGTCTGAAAGAAATCCATATGGTTCATCGAATAGTCGATATCCTTCCATTGAGTTTTTTTCTTGTCGAGGGTCGTATTTTCCTTATTTGTCATGATGATTGGTCGATTTCCAATAATATAAATATGGGATCACAACTTGCTGGTGATCATCTTGTTTTATTCCTGGCTATTTCTAAGCTTTAGCAACTTGGTTTAATTTTTCTCTGGTCCACTTCAGGTGAACATTCAATTTTTGTCAATTTTAAAAATTTTGATTTCAAAACACATACTAGCACGAATACATGTTCATGTCCGACTACCGATCACGGTTACACGTTCATGGGTCGTTATCAAATTTTGAAATTTTTATAAACAATCTCTACCGGCCGTTATTCCCTCATTCATATCTTCCTGATTATTTATTTATTTATTTTAATCACCGATCATTTACTTCATAGAAAGAAATTTTGGATTGTTCTTAGTTTTGGAAAGATCGACGTAAAACCCCTGCTTTAAAACGATCCGCATCAAGCCTGGTTATGGAACAATCGACATAACTTCGGGGTGATGAACGATCAGCATAACTTCGGGGCCATGAACGATCGGCATAACATCTAGGCCATGAACGATGCAATATGCCTTACCTATATAAGCACCTATATTTAGCCATTTTTTCTTCATCCTTAAGTTCACTTCGTATCATTCCAACTTTAACTAGAAAAGAAATCAAATTGCTTTCCTCGTTTCCTCCATCATTCCAAGCAACGACCCAAACTCCTCAAGAAAGAAATCAATCCTCCTCCATGTTAATTACTGTTGTATTTATTCCATCATATCTTATAGAGATCAGGATTCGAATTGATTTGCTTCTTCAAATTCTAATTTAGGTAGGTTAAATTTTGGGTTTTATTAATTTCGTGGTGTTCGATTCATTCCGTGGAGTGAGTAGTTATTGGAGGAGATGGAAGCTTCATCCGATCGTTTTTGGGGAGGATGAGTAGCTGCCTTGATGTAGGGTGATCGTTCTTGAACGATCGCTTAAATTTCTGGACTTAGTGATTTTTAATGGATATGGATTGATTTGCGAAGCGTTCAGATGAGGCGATGCAATGCCAACCATCGATCTGTGCTTATGTTGATTCAAACGATCAGTTGAATGTAGAACATGAACGATCGGATGAAGTGATGAAGAATATGATCGGCAAACGGGGTAAAGTGGAAAGAACTATCATAAAAGAATAGTGAAATGAACGATCAATTGGAGATTGAAGATGAACAACCGGTTGGATGGGATTTGGCTCGACTATTGACGATCGTTATAGTATGATTGTTCACAAATGATCGTTTCGGAACGATCGGCTATATCTTGGTGGATGGATTAATCGTTGGCAACTAATTTTTAAAATAGAACCTAAACAAGTGAACTTGAACTAAATGATGAGCTTTGGCCTTGCATTCTTGAACGGACATTCGAACTTGCATATGACTTGAATAGCATATTCGATAACAAATGATCTTTGAACTACGACATGAACCGATGCCTTTAACTATTCTCTTGAGGCTCATTAGTGACTTGTATATAAAAATCGAACTTTTGCTTGCTGATGATCGATCATGAAACTCAAACTGCATCATTCCCCGAAGACATAGGGAAACGATTGAGACAGTCAGGAATGATGGTCTCTCCGATCGAACCTTGAAGTCTCGTCTTCTTTTTCATCTTTAGTTACATACAACTTAATACTGCATTGTTTAGCACTTCACTACACAACACTAGCACTCATTATGCACTGGGGGACACAGGTTGCTTTATCAAACCATGTTTTTCACTAAGGTTAGTATTAATAGGTTCTAGAAGTTCTAGGCGTCTTGCAACTATGTCGACTCGATCATCTTCTTAATAAGATAACCTTGACGTGGAATCAAGTTCTACAATTGAATTAGATAGTCCGTCCTCTATTCATTATTCGAAACAACCAGAAAGTTCAAGCCCTCAATTTGATCTTTCTAGTGCAGTTCCCATCCTTCCACCAAAAGTTGTCGATCCTGCTCCTAACACTCTAGAGGACGTGATTATTCTGGAGAACCCTGCTTATTCGGTAGCCTCTAAAATTAAGGAAAATTATCATCGTCGAATCTGGGTAAGGCACGGAATTCTTTTTGATAATATGTTGGTTTCTTAATGAGATGACTGGGCTCATACGCCCCTGGAAGGGTATATGGAGTGCAAAAAAGTTCATGTGCTGGGCCGGATGCATCCTGCCATTTAATTCGTACAATCTGGAAGCTCTCAATTATTTAAGGATGACTCTAGTGCAGCTTCATCCAAATGGCTATGCTCTTCTCAACTATACTTATATGGTATTTATGGAGTTCCTGCACCGTCCTCAACCATTGATGACATTTGATTCATATTCACTTTCAAGCGATGGATAGGGAGTCTTTAGTTTACATTTTTGAATCGACGAAGAGGTGCCAGATTCTAACTAGCGCATGGGACTAATTACGCACCTTTAAAAGTGAGTGGTTATTTGTTCATTGTCCGCCCGGTTTTTCTCGGCAATGGCTGGAAAGACGTAAGTGTTATCCACCATCTTTACATTAGCACAGAAAATCGGTATTCAGGTCATATTCCTGACTATGTTAACCCTTTATAGTTATTGTCACCGCTTATCCGATGGAAATCATTATGAAGAGGCGGTCGCAACTTTGAAAAATGCCGTTGAAGGATAGAGATATCGAATCTACTTATGGACGAATGTCTCATTTCTTTTTGTTTGATAGAAGAGAGCCTCGGCGTTTGGCAAACCAAAGTCTACCAAACTATAGGGATAAGACCATGGGCTACAGTCAGTCAAAGAGACAATCGATCTGATCCCATGGCGCTCATGAGTGCTAAGGAATTCACTGGTATCGATGCCGAAAGATATAAATGCAATGTGCCTGGTCACAATAGTGAAAAATCCAGTCTTGGGGTCTATGTCAGATCATTGCAGACCTCGTAACCGTCGGTTTTCGATAGGAGAAAGAAGAAAACATTTGTTCATAATTTTCCAAAAAGTCGTCCCTTTAATCAATCCACGTCGTCGATGGCTCCTAAAATTGTTCAAGATGAATATTCTTCTTAACCATTAGAGCGTTCAAGTTTACCACTTGACTCTTTGTTTGGTGTACCAATTCTGCATGACCTTGACGCTTTTCATTTTATTGATGTGAGCATCGAGCAGTCGAAATCCCTACCAGAATTGGCACTGAGGTTCCAACTTCTAGAGGAAAAGTTACTCCAATGAGCAAAGCTCTTGCACCTGGTTTGTTGGGGGGTAACATAAGGATACTTGCATACACTTGCACCCCTCAACATTGCATTATGCTTGACTTGTGCTTTTTAATGCTTAAACTTGATTGATTTTTATTTTCCTTTGCAGAAATGATGGTGAAGAAAAGGAACATGTTTGATTCCCGTCGGGAGGTACACCACCAATCCTCTGGTCCATGCTCTGGCTCTTACCGTCAAGGTGGTAGTCGAGAGTATTATGATTCCAGTTATCACTCCGGTTGAGACCGAGGTCATCAAGAAAGAGGTGATAAGCATAAGCCACCCCATGACAAACATCGATCAAGATGGAGATTTCCCCTCCAAAGGGTTCCGAAAATCCAACTGATTGTCGGGACCTACATGTTGATCCCTTGCATGATCCTCCTCCCACTTCAGTTCCTCCACGGCCTTTGTTTTCTTCTTATTCACAGCAGTCGAGTGATCGTCATCACCATAGTTAACATGCTGCCGCCTAAAGGCCCAACAAGGAAAGTACTGAAGTTAAAGCTGCTACTAAAGGTCTTACGGTTAATCCAGCTGCTTGTATGGCATAGCTTTGTAAAGTGTTCCAAACTTATGTTTTTAAGGGTTCTTTTTCCCTCCCAACCTGGAGAGGGTCCTGGACCATGCTTAGAATATGACTATTGAATGTGTCACTAACATCCAAATGCAATATCGCAATGGATAAAGGTAGTAGAGAAAACGTTGAAAGTATCTTTCGAGCATGCTGCGGAAGTTGAAAAGTTAAAACGTCAGGAAGCTCAGGATAAAAGAATTATCGATACTTTGACAAATGAGTTAGAAGATTCTAGGACCTCTCTAGCAGAGGCCGAAGGTAAAGCTAATGCTGTAGTCAAATTCATGAGCAGACGAAATCCAATCATCTTGATATGGTTCGAGCGTTGCCTCATCAAAATCAAGAAATAGCACTCGAGCGGGATACGGCTCGAAGTAATGAATCCACATCCTTGAAGGAGATAGCGAAAATCAAAACTAAACTTGAGTATGCAAATAAGGAAAAAGATTATGCTCAGAAAATCGCTCAAGATCTTGTGACGAGCTGGCGAATGTTAGACTTGAGAGAGACACGGTTGTTGGAAGGGCCAAAAATGTCAATGCACTTATTTAGCGTGAAGCAGAAGCTACCAAGAAAAAAGTTAGGGAGTAGATAATGAGTGAGCTCAACCCACTTCTTATTCTTTACAAAGCCAATGTTCTCAAACATAGAAATTTAACATGTCTTGGTGACGATTATCCCTACCAACTCTAGCGTGTGTGGGAATTTCTTGTTGCAGAAGAAAAGAAACTTCTCAATTTGAAGGATATCGACCTGTCTAGGCTTGAAAGTGAAATGCTATTGGACGATGAATCCAAAATATTACACGATATCCATCTTACACTTCAGAAAGAATCTACTGCTGCTTCTTCACATGAAGTGGGTGAAGGATCTGGATCGGCACAACCCGATATTACAGCTGAATTGCCCCTGCACCCAAGGACATCCCCAGCTCCATGGGAAGCTCTTCAACATTCTAGAGGTATGATCCAGACAAGACTTAGCTTTCTTCAATTCCTGAATGCAGTTTTGAGGATATCTCAGCTCAACCGGAAGCCACACCGAGGAAGGTATTCCGTCGACATTTCCCATCTTTCAAAAAGTTGGGGTGTTATCAATTGATATTTCTAATCTTGTCGCCTATTTTTTCTTAGCTTTAAATCCATCAGGTGTCATTCCTCTTCCCTCGCAAAAGCCTCAATTGGGATCTCAAGCGGCCGCAACAGAATCCATTAAAGTTACAACTTCGGCCACTTCTCAAGGTGTTCAAGGCGAGGCCTTTGTTATTGATGATCAATTCATGGAGGCACTGTTCAAGGAAAGAAGTGGCCAACATCATGAAATTCCTTTTAATGAGGATATTGTGATCACGGGTTCTTCCAACCCCACCGATGAGCTTAGCATGAAAAAGCGCGTTGAGGGGTAAGAATTGTTCAAAAAAAGGCAAAAACTGAGCTTGTTGATTTGGACTTCGATGAACCGATTCCTATCCCGCTCCAAATGATCCCCCTGGTAGGACAATTCCTCGGGATGAGTTCACCCTTGTTTCTGGTGCTGAGAGTGCCTCGATCCCATCTGCTTCTAAAAATGACACCGCCTCGATTCATACAACTGAGATGCTTCTTCGAAGAGAAGCCGAGGCAAAAAAGGGTCGAGTGGCAATTGAAAGGAGCCACTCCAAAGAAACAAAGGAAAGATAGGAAATCCAAGAAATAATTCTTTAGGTTGGGAAGATAAGTAAATAGCTTGGGTGACTACTTTTCTTTTAGGTATGATCCCCACTTTTGCTTTTCATTTTGGATAAACTTGTATTATGTACATCAAATTTAGTGTAAGTAAGAATTCTTTTAATTTTTATGTATAATTCTTGCATACACTTAGTTAAATGATCGAGCTATCACAATTTTCATTTTAGGTAGTTGTGATTCATTGCTTGTCGGATTGGATGTCGATTTGATTTATCCATCCCAAGGCATCTCTTATGTCATGCCTTCGAGTCATATCAAACGCTAGGATCAAGCCTTAGTATTTGTCGAACTCGACAGTTTGAGTAACTGTACTCTTGCCCAGTGTCTCGGGTAAGCAGAGTTAGGTGTTGGATGGTCAAACTCCATCCTTAGGACGTTACACTCCTCCTGTCTTTTTCAGTCCAGAGTTTATGGAATAGGTAGCAGTCAAACCACACTCGTTTATTTGTTTATACTCATATCTGCACTACGAGGATAAAAGCTAGTTGATGGGCGGTCGAATCGCACCCAATTTTTGTTTAGTCTTTACTCCGCACTCTAGGGAATTTGAATTATTTTGTAGGTGGTCGATTCACACCAAATTTATGTTTATACTCCAATCTGCACTATGGATACTGGAGTTATTTTAGGGGTGGTCGAATCACACCCGATTTATGTTTATACTCCAGTCCGCACTCTGTGGACTTAGAGTTATTACGTAGGTGGTCGAATCACACCCGATTTATGTTTATACTCCAGTCTGCACTCTAGAGACTTAGAGTTATTTCATGGGTGATCGATTCACACTCGATTTATATTTATACTCCATTCTGCAATCTGAGGAATCAGAGTTATTTTGGAGATAAGTCGAATCATACTCTCTATGATTGATTGATTTTCCCCCAGGGGTCAGGGGTTTAATTTAGTGAGTGATATGTCATGTCACCATCGGTCTTATTTTATTTCAGTTTCTTCGTGTAGCTGACACACAATGCTACAACAAACATAAATACAAAGGGAGTCTAAGAATTTATTTTCTAAATGAGAAAGGATGATGTAATCTATCTTATTACATATCTAAAAATCAAATGCTAAAGCAAATTCTGAAAGCAAATACAGTTTAATGAAAAGGAAATCAACTAAGTGAAATAGCATCTAAATGCTCACTGTTCCACTCCCTTGGAAGTGTGATGCCATCAACAGTTACTAGCTTGAAAGTTCTCTCTTCAATCCTTTGTTCAATGACATTTGGTCCCTCCCATATTTGATTCATGTGCGATGGGGTAGAAAAAACCCGTTTCAGGACGAGATCGCCGATTTCAAAGGTTCTAGGTAAGACTTTAATGTTTTAATATTGGGCAACTCGATATCGATGCACAGTAGCACTCAAATCGGCTTCCTCGCGCTTCTCTTCTATAAAATCTAGAGATTCCAAAAGGAGATCTTTATTCGCTTTGGGATCGTAGTAAGTCACTCGATGAGAAGTGTTGGGGATGCGGATTAAGAATCTTAAGGCAGAAATAACACTAGAGGGGGGGTGAATAGTCTTTTAAAGAATATATGAACTATATGACTAAATTAAAACTTTCAACACAAATCTAAACAGAATTCTAATACAGAATGATCACAGAACATATAACAAATGCAAATAGTAAAGTAAAGAAAGTAAAAGGAAAGAACACACCGGATTTTATACTGGTTCGGAATCCTCCTACATCCAGTCCTGTACCAAGGCAATATCCTTGTACAGATTTTTATAATCCAATATCCAAATTACAACCCACAATTTCTAAGGCCTTGAGGAACCCTCCTATCTCCGAGTCTGGGGTAAACTCTCTTGATTTACGGGACACAAGATCACCCTAATACTTTCTAATAACAATCCTTTTGAATGGATAGACTCTATGGACTTTTTGAATACAAATTAATCCTATAACTCTGAATAGCACTTTGATCTTTAGTAGAATGATGGAGAATCAAATAGAGAATATCTAAATGATTTCCTATTGAGAATTTGGCAGAATGATGGCACGATCTTGAAAATAAGAAGTTTTATGGATATGGAATGGTGGAGAAGAAAGAGTGAAGAAAATAAGAAAGTAGTTATTAAAGATTTCGTTTTGGAAGCCTTTATATAGATGCACAACAGTCATAACCATTGGCGAAAGGTTTTTGAACGAATGGACACTTCTTTTGAAATTTGAATTTTGAATCCAACTGTCACCATGTCGACATGGGGTATCCCCATATGTCGACATCCCTCGGTTCAAAATTGTAGAGATGTTGTTTTGTAAAAGCATTTGAATTTAAAACAAGTTGAAACTTCTCTGAAGCAAAATAAAGTGTTTAAACAATATTTTGAGATAGAGAATGAATATAAAACACTATTTTAAATATATATATATATATATATAATTGATATAGATCGTCAATTATATAAGTATTATTTAAAATCAAAATAAGTTTTGATGTTTTAAAAATAGAAGTTTTTAAAATCAGATTGGAGGAATAATTCAAGGCTAAAACAAAGTTTGAAAACATTTTTGAAAACATGATTTTGAATGCTAAAAAATTTTGAAAAACAGATTTAAAAACATTTTGAAAAATCTATTCAAACTGAAATTGCAAGAACCTTCCTACAGAGCTCCTCCATAGGACTCGAGAACTTGTACAAAGTAGTTTAAATGATTTTGATTTTTGTGGGTTTGTAACCCACTTGTCGTAGGTTTGTAAGCTACTTGTCGTGGGTTTGTAAGCCACTAGTTTCGATAGAAATTGGGTTCGATCCCAAAAGAAAATTGGAAGAAAGATGAGAGTGCTATTATAAAGTTTTAACAAAATACTAGACATTTATCTTGAGATCTTGAAATCTTGATTCTCTAGAGTCTTGAATCTTGAATCTCTAATCTTCATCTTGATGCTTGAGTCTTTATACTGATCAAGTCTTCGATAATACCTACATATACTTCCTATTTTCATATATATATGAAAATGTTAGTATATATTTTATAAAGTAAAGTATAATAACTATATAAGGTTGTTGTCATCAAAACATCATCAACTCGGTTCCTAACAATCTCCCCCTTTTTGATGATGACAACCTTTATTTATAAAATATTCTTGCCATACCATAACTCTCCATAACTCCCCCTTACTCCGTGACTTCTTCTTAAAACTAAAACTCCCCTTTATTCCATGACTCCCCCTTACACCAAGAACATATATTTTTATAACTTTCTCCCCCTTTGTCATCAACAAAAAGGAATAAAAGATTTACCTGTTCTAAAGTATCTATAGAATAAAAGTGTAAAGTGAACGTGTAAGTGATCAAGTGTGTGTGCATATATATAAGTGTAACTTGACAATCAAATCAATATCATACATAGCAAACCAATCATGTATAGTATATGGAGTTATACACAAACCAAATCCAAATCAAACTTAAGTAAACAATCCAATCAAATCCTAATCAAATCTAAATCAAATCAAATCAAACAAACAAACAAACATACATAAGGATCAGACATTCCTTGGGACTTCCACCCATCCATCTTCTCCAAAGATAGGATCAGTTTTGATAACATCCCAATTATCTTTTTCGAGAGTGACTGGTGGATTTGCTTCGGGTTCGTCTTTTCTAAGGCTTGAGATCATCCAACGAAGTGCGTCGAAGTGTTTCTCTTGCTCTTTGATCATCTGCATTTGGCTTAATTCTAAGTGCCTTTGATTTCTAAGTATAAAAGAAAGAATATTCTTGAAAGAAGTAAGAGTTTCTTCAAGATTTTCACTTAAATTCTTAATTGGAGAAGCCATAATTTACGAAATAAGTTAAAGTACGAGAGGAGATGAATAGAAATGGAGGTAGAGAAGTTTTTCTGGAAGAAATAGGTATTTATAGGAGTTATTGGCCGTTCAAAATGAATTGTCACTTGGTAGTTACAAGAATTTGAAGTTAGAAATTGTAACTACTTTTTGACTGTTATATGTCGACATGGGGGATGGGGCATGCCGACATGGTCTAGACAGAATGACCAAGTTGAGTTATTTTTTATTTTTAAGTTTATTTTTATACTAGTGGACCTATATAAACTTAAAATAAATAACTATCAGAGATATATAAAGCCGAAAAACAGAGAATTAGATAGCATTACTTATATTAGTTAACATTACATAATCTTAACTAAAAAAGTAGAAAATACAAAGATAGATAAACGATAGCTAGAGAGATAATGGCTAGGATTAGTTTGATGAAGATGATGATGAAGATAAGCCAAGTTTCCTGCCTATCTTCGTAAAGAACTTGTCGATCTTGGTGGAGATTTTATCCATTTTCTTGCTAATAGATCTCTTAAGAACCTTTTGGTTTTGGGCAAGTATCTTTTGGTTCTTGAGTATGGTTTTGTTGGACGGATTGGCTGGGGTATGTGGATACTCTATACTTTCCAAAGATGTTTCTTCATCTTCCTCTTCTTCTTCAATTTCCATTCCTTCCCCTTCTTCTTCCCCTTCTTCTTCCTCTTCTTCTTCCTCTTCTTCCATCTCTTCGTGAGCAAGTCTCTCTTCCTTTTCGGCAAGTGTTTCATATGGTTGAAACATGAGTGGAATTTTCATGAGAGAAATGTTCCCATGATTGAACACTTTTCTACTTACATACTCTTCCTTTTTAACATCCACACCAAAATAATTGAAAATCCGAGTAAGGTAGATTCCATGATAAAGAGTGTTTTCTCCCATATTAAAATTTTTGGGTCTTAACTCATCTAAAATAGTTTGTGCCCAATTAATATCATATTTTCCAAAAATAGCAAAAAGAGCTTTACACACTTTTGAGGTGGGATTATTGTAGTTTCCCGACCTAGGAATAATTGTGTGTTGAATAAGAAGGTTGACAATTCTTGCTTTTGGGCGGAAAAAGAGATTTTTAAAATCCATGTGGTCATCGCTTTCAAAAATGTGATGAAAAGTCTCTCGATCGGTTTCATTGATTTGAAATTCTGAGAGATTCATACCGGTAGATTTGCAACCCAAAATAGTACCCAAAATATCGGAATCCAAAACAATAAGTGTTCCTTTAACACTACTCCAAATTTGATCTTCATTTCCATTATAAAATCCACGATTTAGGTTTGCATAAAACATTTTGACAAGGTTTGGACAACAAACGAAATCATTTTGCTTGTTATCAATCAAGCTAAGAATGGAGTTTTCTTCAAAAAGTTGATCGATTTCATAAGAAGAAATATATGAACTATATGAACTAAATTAAAACTTTCAACACAAATCCAAACAGAATTCTAACACAGAATGATCACAGAACATTAACAAATGCAAATAGTAAAGTAAAGCAAGTAAAAGGAAAGAACACACCGGATTTTATACTGGTTGGGAATCCTCCTACATCCAGTCCTGTACCAAGGCAATATCCTTGTACAGATTTTTATAAGCCAATATCCAAATTACAACCCTCAATTTCTAAGGCCTTGAGGAACCCTCCTATCTCCGAGTCTGGGGTAAACTCTCTTGATTTACGGGACACAAGATCACCCTAATACTTTCTAATAACAATCCTTTTGAATGGATAGACTCTATGGACTTTTTGAATACAAATTAATCCTATAACTCTGAATAGCACTTTGATCTTTAGTAGAATGATGGAGAATCAAATAGAGAGAATATCTAAATGATTTCCTATTGAAAATTTGGCAGAACGATGGCACGATCTTGAAAATAAGAAGTTTTATGGATATGCAATGATGGAGAAGAAAGAGTGAAGAAAATAAGAAAGTAGTTATTAAAAAATTCGTTTTGGAAGCCTTTATATAGATGCACAACAGTCATAACCATTAGCGAAAGGTTTTTGAACGAATGGACACTTCTTTTGAAATTTGAATTTTGAATCCAACTGTCACCATGTCGACATGGGGTATCCCCATATGTCGACATCCCTCGGTTCAAAATTGTAGAGATGTTGTTTTGTAAAAGCATTTGAATTTAAAACAAGTTGAAATTTCTCTGAAGCAAAATAAAGTGTTTAAACAATATTTTGATATAGAGAATGAATATAAAACATTATTTTAAATATATATATATATAATTGATATAGACCATCAATTATATAAGTAATATTTAAAACCAGAATAAGTTTTGATGTTTTAAAAATAGAAGATTTTAAAATCAGAATGGAGGAATAATTCAAGGCTAAAACAAAGTTTGAAAACATTTTTGAAAACATGATTTTGAAAGCTAAAACATTTTGAAAAACAGATTTAAAAACATTTTGAAAAATCTATTCAAACTGAAATTGCAAGAACCTTCCTACAGAGCTCCTCCATAGGACTCGAGAACTTGTACAAAGTAGTTTAAATGATTTTGATTTTCGTGGGTTTGTAAGCCACTTGTCGTAGGTTTGTAAGCTACTTGTCGTGGGTTTGTAAGCCACTGGTTTCGATAGAAATTGGGTTCCATCCCAAAAGAAAATTGGAAGAAAGATGAGAGTGCTATTATGAAGTTTTAACAAAATACTAGACACTTATCTTGAGATCTTGAAATCTTGATTCTCTAGAGTCTTGAATCTTGAATCTCTAATCTTCATCTTGATGATTGAGTCTTTATACTGATCAGTCTTCGATAATACCTGCATATACTTCCTATATACATATATATATATATATATATATGAAAATGTTAGTATATATTTTATAAAGTAAAGTATAATAACTATATAAGGTTGTTGTCATCAAAACATTATCAACTCAGTTCCTAACAATAAGGAGTTTCAAGCTCAACAAGAATAATGGCTTCGAAACCGTAAGCAAGGACGAACGAAATATGGCCAGTTGTGGACTTATGGGTGGTCCTGTAAGCCCATTATGTTGTAGGGAGTTCATCCACCTACCTACCTCTAGCCTTTTCTAATCGTTTATTCAGAATGGACTTTATGACACCACACCAGAAATGGCATTTCGTATCGGCTTTGAGCCGTTGCAAATGGATTTAGCAACGGCTCAGAGCTGTTACTAAACTAACAATTGCAGATACTTAGCAACAGCTTCCAACCGTTGCAAAATCCTATTTAGCAACGGCTCAAAGCCGTTGTAAAATTAGGTTTTGCAACGGCTTTGAGCCGTTGCTTTTTTTAAATTTGCAACGGTTGTTAACCATTGCTAATTTTCATTTTATGATTTCGCCACGGCTTTTAGCCATTGCTAGCATTACAATGTTGACAATTCATCATACTGGAACAAATTAATTTAACATAATATGAGGAAAAAAAATCATCAAGCCGCATATTTTTTATAAGCTCAACAAAGACATTACAATGTTCAACAACAATCAATAGATTACACTACATAGTTCAAACGCAGCGGCAGCAACAACAATAGTACTACAACATACACACATAGTTCATCGGCACATAATTTATCGGTACAATATACGTAGTATGAAGCAGTCGCCGACGAAGCTATGGAGAAGAACTTGAAAGGCAGTCGCTGACGAAGCGGTGAGAACAAACATTCACACATCAAAACAACAATGGTAGCAATGTATAAATGTAATGAAGTAATCTTGAAAACAAATAATGCTAGAATAAAATGACAATTTCTTTTGTTTCGCAGAATGACCTTGTTTACTAACTAAATAATTTGGTTAGTTTAATTCATAAAATAAACCAATGATATAATTATCTAATCACGGTACATTATTGAAAATTTATATTTTCTATGTGGAAAATTGAATGAAAAATACAACCATATGGAGTGCATCACAAAATATGTTATCGTAGCCCCGCTTGGAAATAGGTCACTTGCTACTTCAAAGCAGATAATATGTTGCTACTAGCAGCACCAGTGAGGATGCTGCTTAACAGCAGAGAGGCTGCAGTGACAAGCAGCACAGTTAGGCTGTAGCAAGAAGTAGTGTTATCCCATTTTTTGGTCAAAACTAGAATATCAACAAACTGGCAAGGAATGATGGATGTCGGGATTGAAAATCGATTGGAAGCGAGGCAAGAGTTCGTTCGGTATTCGAACTCCCCCTGGTTCATTCGGCATTCTCGGATCCGAAGGCTCATTCGGCATTCTCGAATATGAAGGGATCATTCGGCATTCTATAAGCTCCATTCGGTAGTACCCTCACCGAACCACCACCTCTCCACGCCACTGCCGAATCACCCCTGCCTTCATTCCACTGCCGAATCACCCTTGTCTCCACTACCTACCGAACCAACCATACCGAACCAGCTGCCGGACTAACTACTGCCGAACCAACCTCCTCTACCTACCATACTACCGAACCAACCACCGGTCCAGCTCCATCTCCACGCTACCACCGGTCCAACCTACCACCGAACCCCTATCTCCACCACCTGCCGAATCACCCATGTTACCACTCACCGCCGAACCAAGACGCTGCCGAACCAGAATGCTGCAAGGCCAGATTGCATCAGTCCAAGCCCACCAGCAGCTATATACATCCAAGACCTCCGCCTCCAGCCTCACTCTATAAATAAAGGGGCAGGGGTACAACAATGGGGGAGAAGTTTGAGAGCTCAAACCTGGAAGGAACTTTCAAACAACTTTCATACACTTGTACTACAAGCTTTGTACTCGTAATCGGATTGGAAAAGGAGAATAACATATAAAGTGGACGTGGGCACATTTTGGCCGAACCACTATAAATCTGTGTGTCTTTTACAGTTCAGTCCCTGCTTTTTACGTATTTGCATAAACCACCTAAATCATTACGAACAACATAAAATCAACTAAATCATACAACTTGGAGTTGTTTGCCCATCTTTTGTGCAAACGTATTTGGGTTATTTGCTGAGATCTGTGATTTGTGTTTGAATATCGCTGATTTATATTCATACACTGGTGCTTTCACGGTATTGGGTGTTTGTGACCATTTTTTACGCAAACATTTTGGTGCTTTCACTGAGAAGGACCAGCACCTGCTACATCGGATAGAAGTTTGGATTTGGAAGACAATGACTAGGCAAAACAGTAGAAGGCTAAGGGCTGAGAGAAGCCAACAAGGAGGAAGTCAACAAGCATCCTCCGGAGGTAAGGAAGGACCGGCTTCGATCTACATAACCCGGGATGAAATGGAAGCCATAACAAATTCACTGCAAGAGAGGTTGTTGAAAAGTCAACAGGAAATGATGCAAACTTTCTTGGAGCAAATGAGAGCTGCAGGGATGCAGAACTTAGGAACAGCTACAACGGCTGTGGATGCAGGACAAGAAGCTAGGGTTACGGAACCCAATGAAGGACAGGATACGGAGCCAGGTGGCAATCAACAAGGGCTTGGGGGCAGGCCCACAGGATTCAACACAGGAGAACCTTTGGAAGGAGTTCAACAGGCTAGAACCAACGTTGCTACTAACGAGCTACACGAAGAGTATGTACCGGAGTTCCCTCGGGGGCAACCTCCGACAGACAACGGTGGATTGGTATATATAATCAGGAAGACTGTGCGAGGTGGTTTGACCAACGGAGACTTGGAAGGAGTAAACAGGAGTCCGTTCACTCGGGAAATAAGGATGGCTCAGAATCCACCTAAGTTCAAGCTACCTAGCGTGGAGGTATACAATGGCAAGGAAGACCCTACGGATCACTTGATGAGATACACCAGACACATGGAGGTGCTGGGGGTATCAGAGGAGGTGATGGCCCGATGCTTCCCTTTGTACTTGACGGACTTAGCTGCGATGTGGTTCAGGCAGCTGGAAGAAGGATCTATCAGGACTTGGAGGGAATTGGTGGAAAGGTTTTTGGGACAGTTTCGGGTTCATGTCAAGAGACCGAAGAACGTGATGACATTGACATCGATAAGGCAAAGGATGGATGAATCGCTTAGAGCTTTTCTAACTCGATTCAGTGCCGCAGTTGCTTCGGTGGATCGGCCCGATCCATCGATGGTTTTAATGGCAGCAGTATCAGGAGTCAGGGAGAACTCGGATTTCAAGGTATCTCTGATACGAGATCCCCCACGGAATCTCGACGAATTCTTTCATGAGGCAGAAAGGTTCCTTCGACAAGAAGATGCGAGTACGGATTTAAAATTGAAAAAGGTTAATGCAGTTGAGGTGGGAGGACCATCCAGCAATGGTTCGGATAAAGACAAAGGAAAAAGGAAGTTGGACGGTGATTCTGGAAATGCTAGGAAGCAATGGAAGGATCCAAAGTTTTCCACATACACAGGATTGAACGAGACACTGGAGCGGATATACCTGGATACTCGAAATCGCCTTCACTACCGGAGGCCGGCTAGGAGAGAACCAACAGAACGGGAAAGGACATCGGGAAGGCACTGTCTCTTCTATGATTTGGATGGACACGACACCAACAGCTGCAGGCACTTAAAGGACATAATTGAGGAGCATGTGAGGAATGGACAGCTGCCACAATATGTTGGACCTCGGAATGCAACAGCGAGGCAGGAGCAACCGCCGCCTGCCTCAAGCTACGATGGTGGGAGGCCCAGGAATGATGGTCGGTTGATCGTCCCTTGACCAGGTTAATATGAAATAAGTAGCAAACTATTGGCAAGCAACCAAGTCATTTACACATGTACGGGGACGGAGATGGCCCCTAGGCATGCTCTGAATGATAATAAGCTGCGATGCTATGGTTTGTGAAATTTATCTTTTGCTTTTGGATTGGACACTGCTTTTCTTTTTGGTTTTCGGTTTTGGAGCTTGGATTGAGCTCCTGGTTTTTCTCGCCTTTTGATTTGGATTTTCCTCTGGACGATTATTTTCAACTTTGGATGCTGATTTGGATTTCTAGTTTTCTGGTTTTGGATTTGGATTTTGAATTTGGATTCTGGATTTGGATTTTCGGATTTGGATTCTGGATTTGGATTTTGGATTTGGATTTGGATTTTGGATTGGATTTTGATTGGATTTTTATCTGATTTTTGATAAACGGTCGTCGGGTATGGATTATGCCTGGCAAGGGGTGAGTCGCTTTGCCCGAACGTGGTAAATTGACTCATTCAGGTCGTCGAGTATGGACTATGCTCGGCAAGGGTCCGGAGTGACCAGGATTCGGCCTAGGACTTAGGCCCTATATTATCAATTGTTATTTTCAGGTCGTCGAGTATGGACTATGCTCGGCAAGGGTCCGGAGAGACCAGGATTCGGCTTAGGACTTAAGCCATGGCATTGTACAGTGCCCAGGGACACTGGGCCAAGGTCGTCAAGTGTGGATTACGCTTGGCAAGAACTCGGAGAGGTTAGCTCAACGTCCAGGGACACTGGACCAAGATCGTCAAGTGTGAATTGCGCTTGGCAAGAACCCGAAGAGGTTAGCTCAACATCCAGGGACACTGGACCAAGGTCGTCATGTGTGGATTACGCTCGACAAGAACACGAGGAGGCTAGCTTAACGTCTAGGGACACTGGATCACGACCGTCAGGTGTGGATTGTGCTTGGCAAGAGCCTGGAGAGGTTATGGATTTGGATATCGACCCAGAGAGGTCCTGGATTCGGTTATTGGCTATTGGATAAGGATGGTTTGGGGCTCGGTTGTCGAGTTCGGATGGACATGGAATTGGCTCAAGCTTTGGTTATTGGATTTGGAATTGGATATCGACTCGGAGCAGTCAAGGATGATCTACTCTGCCGATATGGCTATGGACCTTGGATATTGGATTCGGAACTATTCAAAACACGCCTTGTTATCACAAGGCATGTTTTGGGGGACAAAGTGTTATCCCATTTTTTGGTCAAAACTAGAATATCAACAAACTGGCAAGGAATGATGGATGTCGGGATTGAAAATCGATTGGAAGCGAGGCAAGAGTTCGTTCGGTATTCGAACTCCCCCTGGTTCATTCGGCATTCTCGGATCCGAAGGCTCATTCGGCATTCTCGAATATGAAGGGATCATTCGGCATTCTATAAGCTCCATTCGGTAGTACCCTCACCGAACCACCACCTCTCCACGCCACTGCCGAATCACCCCTGCCTTCATTCCACTGCCGAATCACCCTTGTCTCCACTACCTACCGAACCAACCATACCGAACCAGCTGTCGAACCAACCTCCTCTACCTACCATACTACCGAACCAACCACCGGTCCAGCTCCATCTCCACGCTACCACCGGTCCAACCTACCACCGAACCCCTATCTCCACTACCTGCCGAATCACCCATGTTACCACTCACCGCCGAACCAAGACGCTGCCGAACCAGAATGCTGCAAGGCCAGATTGCATCAGTCCAAGCCCACCAGCAGCTATATACATCCAAGACCTCCGCCTCCAGCCTCACTCTATAAATAAAGGGGCAGGGGTACAACAATGGGGGAGAAGTTTGAGAGCTCAAACCTGGAAGGAACTTTCAAACAACTTTCATACACTTGTACTACAAGCTTTGTACTCGTAATCGGATTGGAAAAGGAGAATAACATATAAAGTGGACGTGGGCACATTTTGGCCGAACCACTATAAATCTGTGTGTCTTTTACAGTTCAGTCCCTGCTTTTTACGTATTTGCATAAACCACCTAAATCATTACGAACAACATAAAATCAACTAAATCATACAACTTGGAGTTGTTTGCCCATCTTTTGTGCAAACGTATTTGGGTTATTTGCTGAGATCTGTGATTTGTGTTTGAATATCGCTGATTTATATTCATACACTGGTGCTTTCACGGTATTGGGTGTTTGTGACCATTTTTTACGCAAACATTTTGGTGCTTTCACTGAGAAGGACCAGCACCTGCTACATCGGATAGAAGTTTGGATTTGGAAGACAATGACTAGGCAAAACAGTAGAAGGCTAAGGGCTGAGAGAAGCCAACAAGGAGGAAGTCAACAAGCATCCTCCGGAGGTAAGGAAGGACCGGCTTCGATCTACATAACCCGGGATGAAATGGAAGCCATAACAAATTCACTGCAAGAGAGGTTGTTGAAAAGTCAACAGGAAATGATGCAAACTTTCTTGGAGCAAATGAGAGCTGCAGGGATGCAGAACTTAGGAACAGCTACAACGGCTGTGGATGCAGGACAAGAAGCTAGGGTTACGGAACCCAATGAAGGACAGGATACGGAGCCAGGTGGCAATCAACAAGGGCTTGGGGGCAGGCCCACAGGATTCAACACAGGAGAACCTTTGGAAGGAGTTCAACAGGCTAGAACCAACGTTGCTACTAACGAGCTACACGAAGAGTATGTACCGGAGTTCCCTCGGGGGCAACCTCCGACAGACAACGGTGGATTGGTATATATAATCAGGAAGACTGTGCGAGGTGGTTTGACCAACGGAGACTTGGAAGGAGTAAACAGGAGTCCGTTCACTCGGGAAATAAGGATGGCTCAGAATCCACCTAAGTTCAAGCTACCTAGCGTGGAGGTATACAATGGCAAGGAAGACCCTACGGATCACTTGATGAGATACACCAGACACATGGAGGTGCTGGGGGTATCAGAGGAGGTGATGGCCCGATGCTTCCCTTTGTACTTGACGGACTTAGCTGCGATGTGGTTCAGGCAGCTGGAAGAAGGATCTATCAGGACTTGGAGGGAATTGGTGGAAAGGTTTTTGGGACAGTTTCGGGTTCATGTCAAGAGACCGAAGAACGTGATGACATTGACATCGATAAGGCAAAGGATGGATGAATCGCTTAGAGCTTTTCTAACTCGATTCAGTGCCGCAGTTGCTTCGGTGGATCGGCCCGATCCATCGATGGTTTTAATGGCAGCAGTATCAGGAGTCAGGGAGAACTCGGATTTCAAGGTATCTCTGATACGAGATCCCCCACGGAATCTCGACGAATTCTTTCATGAGGCAGAAAGGTTCCTTCGACAAGAAGATGCGAGTACGGATTTAAAATTGAAAAAGGTTAATGCAGTTGAGGTGGGAGGACCATCCAGCAATGGTTCGGATAAAGACAAAGGAAAAAGGAAGTTGGACGGTGATTCTGGAAATGCTAGGAAGCAATGGAAGGATCCAAAGTTTTCCACATACACAGGATTGAACGAGACACTGGAGCGGATATACCTGGATACTCGAAATCGCCTTCACTACCGGAGGCCGGCTAGGAGAGAACCAACAGAACGGGAAAGGACATCGGGAAGGCACTGTCTCTTCTATGATTTGGATGGACACGACACCAACAGCTGCAGGCACTTAAAGGACATAATTGAGGAGCATGTGAGGAATGGACAGCTGCCACAATATGTTGGACCTCGGAATGCAACAGCGAGGCAGGAGCAACCGCCGCCTGCCTCAAGCTACGATGGTGGGAGGCCCAGGAATGATGGTCGGTTGATCGTCCCTTGACCAGGTTAATATGAAATAAGTAGCAAACTATTGGCAAGCAACCAAGTCATTTACACATGTACGGGGACGGAGATGGCCCCTAGGCATGCTCTGAATGATAATAAGCTGCGATGCTATGGTTTGTGAAATTTATCTTTTGCTTTTGGATTGGACACTGCTTTTCTTTTTGGTTTTCGGTTTTGGAGCTTGGATTGAGCTCCTGGTTTTTCTCGCCTTTTGATTTGGATTTTCCTCTGGACGATTATTTTCAACTTTGGATGCTGATTTGGATTTCTAGTTTTCTGGTTTTGGATTTGGATTTTGAATTTGGATTCTGGATTTGGATTTTCGGATTTGGATTCTGGATTTGGATTTTGGATTTGGATTTGGATTTTGGATTGGATTTTGATTGGATTTTTATCTGATTTTTGATAAACGGTCGTCGGGTATGGATTATGCCTGGCAAGGGGTGAGTCGCTTTGCCCGAACGTGGTAAATTGACTCATTCAGGTCGTCGAGTATGGACTATGCTCGGCAAGGGTCCGGAGTGACCAGGATTCGGCCTAGGACTTAGGCCCTATATTATCAATTGTTATTTTCAGGTCGTCGAGTATGGACTATGCTCGGCAAGGGTCCGGAGAGACCAGGATTCGGCTTAGGACTTAAGCCATGGCATTGTACAGTGCCCAGGGACACTGGGCCAAGGTCGTCAAGTGTGGATTACGCTTGGCAAGAACTCGGAGAGGTTAGCTCAACGTCCAGGGACACTGGACCAAGATCGTCAAGTGTGAATTGCGCTTGGCAAGAACCCGAAGAGGTTAGCTCAACATCCAGGGACACTGGACCAAGGTCGTCATGTGTGGATTACGCTCGACAAGAACACGAGGAGGCTAGCTTAACGTCTAGGGACACTGGATCACGACCGTCAGGTGTGGATTGTGCTTGGCAAGAGCCTGGAGAGGTTATGGATTTGGATATCGACCCAGAGAGGTCCTGGATTCGGTTATTGGCTATTGGATAAGGATGGTTTGGGGCTCGGTTGTCGAGTTCGGATGGACATGGAATTGGCTCAAGCTTTGGTTATTGGATTTGGAATTGGATATCGACTCGGAGCAGTCAAGGATGATCTACTCTGCCGATATGGCTATGGACCTTGGATATTGGATTCGGAACTATTCAAAACACGCCTTGTTATCACAAGGCATGTTTTGGGGGGCAAAGTGTTATCCCATTTTTTGGTCAAAACTAGAATATCAACAAACTGGCAAGGAATGATGGATGTCGGGATTGAAAATCGATTGGAAGCGAGGCAAGAGTTCGTTCGGTATTCGAACTCCCCCCGGTTCATTCGGCATTCTCGGATCCGAAGGCTCATTCGGCATTCTCGAATATGAAGGGATCATTCGGCATTCTATAAGCTCCATTCGGTAGTACCCTCACCGAACCACCACCTCTCCACGCCACTGCCGAATCACCCCTGCCTTCATTCCACTGCCGAATCACCCTTGTCTCCACTACCTACCGAACCAACCATACCGAACCAGCTGTCGAACCAACCTCCTCTACCTACCATACTACCGAACCAACCACCGGTCCAGCTCCATCTCCACGCTACCACCGGTCCAACCTACCACCGAACCCCTATCTCCACTACCTGCCGAATCACCCATGTTACCACTCACCGCCGAACCAAGACGCTGCCGAACCAGAATGCTGCAAGGCCAGATTGCATCAGCCCAAGCCCACCAGCAGCTATATACATCCAAGACCTCCGCCCCCAGCCTCATTCTATAAATAAAGGGGCAGGGGTACAACAATGGGGGAGAAGTTTGAGAGCTCAAACCTGGAAGGAACTTTCAAACAACTTTCATACACTTGTGCTACAAGCTTTGTACTCGTAATCAGATTGGAGAAGGAGAATAACATATAAAGTGGACGTAGGCCCATTTTGGCCGAACCACTATAAATCTGTGTGTCTTTTACAGTTCAGTCCCTGCTTTTTACGTATTTGCATAAACCACCTAAATCATTACGAACAACATAAAATCAACTAAATCATACAACTTGGAGTTGTTTGCCCATCTTTTGTGCAAACGTATTTGGGTTATTTGCTGAGATCTGTGATTTGTGTTTGAATATCGCTGATTTATATTCATACACTGGTGCTTTTACGGTATTGGGTGTTTGTGACCATTTTTTACGCAAACAAGTAGCAAGTTGATGGAAATGTAGACTACAATGCTTTCAGTCCTTACTATCGAATATGATAAGTCAACCACAAAAATACTTTCACCTAAATTTTTCTACCTTAACCTGCTAATTTTTTTCTTCATAATCATCAATTTGATCTTATATTACAAAACTTAAATTAGAGGTAAGTTTAAGTTTAAGTTTAGGGAGATTAATTAAGTGTTAGGAAAATAATGTGCAATATAATATTTAGACAGAGCAGTTCTAGTTTGAGAAAAGGGTATGCATTCAAATTATTAAAACTCGCACTAGATCTGAACGTGACACTTATTTAATCAATGAAGCAAGCACAAATTTCCTCCCTTTTCTTACCATCAGGTATGTCTGGTACAACTGATTTGGTGATAGCTATACTTGAAATCCTCTTCGCATTAGGTTGCGAAAGAAGAACAATCAACAGCTTTAGTTTTCAAAAGATGTCACAGACGGATATCCCAATGTGGATCATTTTTCTTGTTGACTTACAAAATTTAAATTTGATTTGCAGTAATGTATAAATGTACTGCTTTTATTCATATTCAAACACTTTATTTGATTTGCAAACCGGTATTAACTTACTTACTACGAAGGACTCTAACACCTTGTTCACTAAGTAACATGAGAACAATATCTCAATTTATGTTTGGTGTAGCAGTCTTTGTTTCTGCTAAACTATCAAGTGGAATGACATAAAAAAAATATTTGAGCCTTGTGATCAAATTAAGGAGTGAAATAAAAAAGATGAAAAAAAAAACCAGAAGACTCAAATCAGCCAAAAGAAATCACCTAATTTTCAAATTTGCTTATCATATAAATAGCCACTGATTCTGTAAACTTATGTTTCTTAGGGATTGGAAGATGCTTAAACTGACATCTTTCATACTGCTTATCATAAAAAGACCCGAACTAGTCTGGTTGTAGAATCCTAACTGAGAAAACCCAATGTTTTTTTACTACATCAATCATCTAAATGACCTAATAACATAACCATCTTTCATAATGCCAAAAGAGAAGGTATTTTTTATTTCCCAATTCAAATATAATGATACTAACAAACCATCAACTGATAAGCCTACCCAGGACACAACATACAAACCAAAAGGGAAAGCTAAAATTAACGCCAAGGCTACTACTTCTAACAGATTTCATCCGCTGTCTTCCAAATCGGATGATGATGCGGTAAATTTAAGTGACATAGTAGATAAAGAGGAGTTTATATAGGCAGAGGAGGATTTCATTCAAGAGCTAGATTTTATACAAAATGTTGCTGACCATTTAACTAAAATCCCAAATGAGAATATCCCATTCTAAGTATGTCTCGAGAAATCCACTGTATCAAACGAAAATCCATGCAGGTTCATCTACCAAGACTACTACTATAATAGAGCCCCCAAAAAGAACAGCAAGGGCTAAAAAGCCAGGTAAATGACTTTGTTTCATGGAATGTTAGAGGGATTAACATTGATTTTAAAACGAATCAAGTGTTATTTCTTCTAAAATCCTTTAAACCAACACTTATTGGTTTACTGGAAAATACATTAAATGTAAGTAAAATGAACTGAATATTAGACTATAATTAAATGATGTTGAGGAAACAACCATCCATTAAACAAGAGAATACAAGTTATATGGTTATGTCTTTATAAAAATATAAATGGAAGAAAAAGAACTTACACAAAAGAAGAAGAGTAAGTAGCCCTGAAAGTTTCCACAAAATTAGTAGTATGAATAGAAACAGGATTGATGAAGAAATAACGGCTACTGAAAGCTCATAAAACGAACATGATAATTTTTCTTCCTCCTTCAGCCGGAGGACAAATTAATAATAGAATGAAAATGGGCACAGGAAGAAACATAAAATGAAAACAGAAGAAACAAAAAACAAGACCAAGCAAATGGAAGTTTTAATTCAGGACCATAAAAATGAAAAACAACGGGAAAGAATAAAGGATAATATAAACATTAAGCGGTATAACTAGGTAACTTGCGTGCTCATTTGTTTTGGGCAAAGGGGATAAGAGTACTTGTCTTTTGTAATTTGAAGGTAACATATTTCTATTACAATAGCTCAATGGCGCTGCTACGTAATGCAGTAGCTCAACTGGACCGCTTATAGTGTTGATTGTGAGTTTTGTATGTATTAAGTCAGTCTTGTTTTTATAAAGTAGAGCCTGAGTGAACTTAATTGAGACATTTAATTTATTAATCATGTTAGTTAATCTAGTAAGTAATTACTTGCTCAAAAAGTCGTCACCGTAATCTCAGTGTTATTTAATCTTTGTTAATGTCATAGCCTATCCATCTTATGGTGAATTAATCAAAATGTCCAGGTGCATACTGTTATATCTCTAGTGTACTAAAACAGATAGCACTCTACAATAAACTCGTCGCACAAGTTTATTAATTAGAATTCCACTACGCTGGAATTCTATATTAGATAATTGTAACAATAAATTACGTCGTAAATAAAATTACAACAACAACGTTATACTATTGTAAGAAATAGTACAACTTATAAACGGGAAAGACTAAAGTGAATCTAACCAGTATATAAAGGAAATTCCGTCTGAGGCTTGTCGTAACAATTTCCTTAAGAAATTTATTTCAAAACTCTCTCAAGATACAACAGACGTAATCTGCACGAGATTGTAAAGAGTATGTCAACTCTGTGATATATACGGAATATAGAGCAGTAGAGCAAAGAAGCAGAAGAAATTAGATTGGAATAGAATGAGAATGTGATCAGTATTCTCTTATATTTATAATTTCGTCCGCATCCCTTCGAACAGTCGCGTCCGCTTGACGGGTCGCACCCGTTGCCTTTTGGTCGCTGCTGTTCGTTAACGGGTCGCACCCGCTCGCTACTGGCTTGCACCCACTCGTACCGCCTGTTACTGTTTCGCCTGCACTGCTTCAGTCAGGTCGCACCCGTTCGCGTTTGGCCGTACTTGTTTGCTTCTAACGGGCCGCACCCGCTACTGTTCGCCTCTAACGGGTCGCGCCTCTTCAGTTATTCGCGTCCGCTTATGAACAGTCGCATCTCCTCAGGAAAAAAACCCTGTGTCTGTTCACCCGCCTGCTTCTCTTTAAATTCCAGGCCCAGCCCAGTTTCAGACGAAGCCCAAAACCGTTAAACAATGGCCTAGTAAAAAGAATGGTCATTTTAGACCCGTACCCGTACCCGAACACGAGCCCGGTTCGGTCGGACGGACGGCGGTGTGGCGGTGATGCATGATCTTCCTCCTCACAACGAAGCATACTTTTGGGAGCCCCAGGCCCCCAACCTCCTCATGAGAAAGCTATATTTAAACCAATATAGCTCTCACAATTTGGAGATGTGGGACTTGTATTTTTCATTCACTTTGCTCTTTAGGAATTCCAACAATCCCCCACATGAATGATAATATACATATCCCCCACACAAAGCGAAATATCACAGAGTACATATGGAATAATGTTTTATCGTGGATAAGTAGATATTTCACTTTGAACTTTCCCTAGTTAAAACTTATCGGATCTACTTGGCTAATCGGTGAATTATTTCATCTTGAACCGTCGGCCTTTATTGTATATCCAGACAATAAGCTTTACGAAGCATTGATTCCCTTCTCATCCAATCTCTTGGTTGTGTTCATTTTGGTCCTGAACAGTTTTTGGTTCTGCGAGTGTTTTTAGAGAATAAAAGCCTTTTAATATTCTCATAGAGCCGACCCAGCTCACACTAACATAGGTGATCGCAACCATTAAGAGTATCCTACCTATACCCCACTTGTTATTTCCAAGATATGGTCATCATTAAAAATCATAGTTTTAACCTTTAAAACTTCTGTAGGCATGCATTATATTTTGCACCATAGGAATGGAGTAGGACCAAGTCCAGACAAATGCATTACTTTTTTGAGTTACTCATAACTGGTTTGCCTATTGATCCTAGTCCGTGGGATCTCTAGTCGCTAGGATAGGTTTCCGTATAAGGTAAATCTTGTTGGTTTAGGCTTTTAAACCCATTCCCCTCGATGCGCAGTCAATTTTCTCTCTTGATAAACCTTTAGTAAATGGATCCGCTAGGTTATCATTTGTTCTCACATAATCTATGGAAATAGTTCCATTTGAGAGTAACTGCCTAACTGTATTATGGCGTCGACGAATATGCCGTGACTTTCCATTATACACAAAGTTTTGCGCTCTGCTTAGCGCTGCTTGGTTATCACAGTGTATGCATATGGCCGGTACAGGTTTAGGCCAAAACGGAATATCTTCTCAAAAGTGACGAAGCCATTCTGCTTCTTCGTCTGCTTTATCTAATGCAATGAACTCTGATTCCATAGTGGATCGAGCTATGCATGTTTGTTTAGTAGATTTCCATGACACCGCTGCCCCTGCTAGGGTAAAGACATAACCACTCGTTGATTTTGATTCCTCTGAATCTGCAATCCAGTTTGCATCACTATATCCTTCTAAGACGGCAGGATATTTTCCATAATGTAAGGAATAGTTAGTGGTATTTTTTCAATATCCAAGCACTCTCATTAGTGCTTTCCAGTGTTCCTTCCCTGAATTGCTTGTATACCTGCTCAATCGACTTACTGCATAAGCTATATCTGGTCTTGTGCAATTCATGAGATACATGAGACATCCTATTACACGAGAATATTCTAGTTGCATTACACTCTCATTAGTGTTTTTATGCAGTACTTCTGATGGATTAAAAGGTGTATTTACTCCTTTAATTCCAAAGTTTTGAAATCTTTCAATCACTTTTCCTACATAATGTGATTGAGATAACTCAATTCCATTAGATGTTCTTATTATTTTTATTCCCAAAATAATATCTGCAACACCCAAGTCTTTCATGTCGAAATTGTTGATCAACATTTTCTTTATGGTCTCAATTACCTGAGTATTTGGACCGAATATTAGCATATCGTCCACATATAGACAAATCATCACATATGATTGTCCAAGTTGTTTGTAATAAACACATTTATCACATTCATTTATACGAAAACCATTTTTCATCATGACACTATCAAATTTTGCGTGCCATTGCTTTGGAGCTTGTTTTAGTCCGTATAATGATTTGACTAATCTACAGACTTTGTTTTCATTTCCTTTGGAAATAAATCCCTCAGGTTGCTCCATGTAAATCTCCTCATCGAGATTTCTATTTAAGAATGCTGTTTTTACATCCATTTGATGAATCTCTAGATTACAAATGGATGCAATTGCTATTAACATTCTTATAGAGGTTATTCGTGTAACCGGTGAATAGGTATCAAAGAAGTCTACTCCTTCTTTTTGACGATATCCTTTGGCTACTAATCTGGCTTTATACTTGTCGATAGAGCCATCTGCTTTCATTTTCTTCTTGAAAATCCATTTGCAGCCAATTGGTTTTATTCCTGGTGGAATATCAACAATTTCCCAAGTTTTATTACTTAGAATTGAATCAATCTCACTTTGGATTGCTTCTTTCCAACATGAAGATTCAGAAGATGATATTGCTTCCTTGTACGTTTGAGGTTCGTGTTCTAACATATAAGTTAAAAAATCCAAACCAAATGTTTTGGAAGTTCTTCCCCTTACGCTTCTTCTTGGTTCAACCTCCTCGTTGTCCTGATGATTTTCATCTTAACATGTCTCATCTCTGTTATCTCTTGTCCTTTTTGGGACATGATTTCCATCGTTTCTTTTATGTGGGAACACATCTTCAAAGAACGAGGCATCTCTTGATTCCATGATTGTATTTACATGAATATCATTTATATCAGACTTGAATACCAAAAATCTGTAGGCACTACTATTCTGGGCTGGCCCAAGATAATAACAAT
This sequence comes from Allium cepa, assembly GCA_030765085.1. Lineage (NCBI taxonomy): Eukaryota > Viridiplantae > Streptophyta > Magnoliopsida > Asparagales > Amaryllidaceae > Allium > Allium cepa. The sequence continues at coordinate 461,958,167 of CM060931.1, read as the reverse complement.
CTACTGTTTTTGGTCCAAGTTTGACTCTCTTGGGAGGCGGAACTGGAACTTTTGCCAAGCACCCCCACACTTTGAGGTATTTAAAGCTTGGTTTGTGTCCTTTCCATATCTCATATGGAATTGTTCCCGTTTTATTGTGAGGAACTTTGTTTAATATGTGATTAGACATATTTAAGGCTTCCCCCCATAAGTTCGTCGGCAGACCAGAAGTTAAAAGCATGGCAGTAATCATGTCTTTTAACGTTCTGTTCTTCCTCTCGGCTACACCATTTTGTTGTGGTGAATATGGAGCTGTTGTTTGATGAATTATACCATTTTCGGCACAGAACTGTTCAAATGGTGATTCATATTCTCCACCTTGATCAGATCTCAATATCTTGATCTTTTTATTTAACTGATTTTCTACCTCAGCCTTGTATTTTATAAACGCGGTTATTGCTTCATCCTTATTATTTAAAAGATATACATAGCAATATCGCGTATAATCGTCAATAAAAGTAATAAAATACTTTTTCGTAGGTAGTGATTTAAAATCACATAAATCTGTATGTACCAAACCTAATGGTTCGGTGCTTCTGTCAACAGATTTAAATGGTTGTTTGACCATTTTTGCTTTTACACATGTCTCACATTTGTAGTTCTTATCTACCTGGAAATTTGGAATGAATCCCAAGTTTGATAATTTCTTCATTTTTCGGAAGTTTATGTGTCCTAATCTATCGTGCCATAATAAAATTTCATGCTCAAGCAAGTAAGAGACTTCAATTTTATTATTAGCACAATCAGAATACATAGATTTATTGCCGATAACGGCTACATTTTCCTTAAATAGGCCATCACATAAATATCCCCTTCCGATATACATTCCAGCTTTGGACAGAACTATCTTGTCTGACTCAAACACCATCTTGAATCCCTTCTTTGATAGGACTGCACCAGAGATGAGATTCTTGCGTATGTCTGGAACGTGAAGCACGTCATTCAATTTGACAGTTTTTCCAGAAGTGAACTTGAGGATAACTGTGCCACTTCCTTCGATCATGGAAACTGCAGAATTACCCATGTAGAGTCTTTCTTTCTGATCGAATTTCTGGTATGTTGAAAACATGGATTTTTCAGAGCAAACATGACAAGTAGCTCCAGTATCAACCCACCATTGGTTAGGGTTCTGAATCAAATTGCATTCAGAAATAACCGCTGAAAAGTTGGATTTATCCATTTTCATGTTGTCAACTGTTAATATCTCTGTTTTAGTGTAAAACAGTAAAATTCTTAAGATGTTATATCTCTAGTGTACTAAAACAGATAGCACTCTACAATAAACTCGTCGCACAAGTTTATTAATTAGAATTCCACTACGCTGGAATTCTATATTAGATAATTGTAACAATAAATTACGTCGTAAATAAAATTACAACAACAACGTTATACTATTGTAAGAAATAGTACAACTTATAAACGGGAAAGACTACAGTGAATCTAACCAGTATATAAAGGAAATTCCGTCTGAGGCTTGTCGTAACAATTTCCTTAAGAAATTTATTTCAAAACTCTCTCAAGATACAACAGACGTAATCTGTACGAGATTGTAAAGAGTATGTCAACTCTGTGATATATACGAAATATAGAGCAGTAGAGCAAAGAAGCAGAAGAAATTAGATTGGAATAGAATGAGAATGTGATCAGTATTCTCTTATATTTATAATTTCGTCCGCATCCCTTCGAACAGTCGCGTCCGCTTGACGGGTCGCACCCGTTGCCTTTTGGTCGCTGCTGTTCGTTAACGGGTCGCACCCGCTCGCTACTGGCTTGCACCCACTCGTACCGCCTGGTACTGTTTCGCCTGCACTGCTTCAGTCAGGTCGCACCCGTTCGCGTTTGGCCGTACTTGTTTGCTTCTAACGGGCCGCACCCGCTACTGTTCGCCTCTAACGGGTCGCGCCTCTTCAGTTATTCGCGTCCGCTTATGAACAGTCGCATCTCCTCAGGAAAAAAACCCTGTGTCTGTTCACCCGCCTGCTTCTCTTTAAATTCCAGGCCCAGCCTAGTTTCAGACGAAGCCCAAAACCGTTAAACAATGGCCTAGTAAAAAGAATGGTCATTTTAGACCCGTACCCGTACCCGAACACGAGCCCGGTTCGGTCGGACGGACGGCGGTGTGGCGGTGATGCATGATCTTCCTCCTCACAACGAAGCATACATTTGGGAGCCCCAGGCCCCCAACCTCCTCATGAGAAAGCTATATTTAAACCAATATAGCTCTCACAATTTGGAGATGTGGGACTTGTATTTTTCATTCACTTTGCTCTTTAGGAATTCCAACAATCCCCCACATGAATGATAATATACATATCCCCCACACAAAGCGAAATATCACAGAGTACATTTGGAATAATGCTTTATCGTGGATAAGTAGATATTTCACTTTGAACTTTCTCTAGTTAAAACTTATCGGATCTACTTGGCTAATCGGTGAATTATTTCATCTTGAACCGTCGGCCTTTATTGTATATCCAGACAATAAGCTTTACGAAGCATTGATTCCCTTCTCATCCAATCTCTTGGTTGTGTTCATTTTGGTCCTGAACAGTTTTTGGTTCTGCGAGTGTTTTTAGAGAATAAAAGCCTTTTAATATTCTCATAGAGCCGACCCAGCTCACACTAACATAGGTGATCGCAACCATTAAGAGTATCCTACCTATACCCCACTTGTTATTTCCAAGATATGGTCATCATTAAAAAACATAGTTTTAACCTTTAAAACTTCTGTAGGCATGCATTATATTTTGCACGAGTAGGACCAAGTCCAGACAAATGCATTACTTTTTTGAGTTACTCATAACTGGTTTGCCTATTGATCCTAGTCCGTGGGATCTCCAGTCGCTAGGATATGTTTCCGTATAAGGTAACTCTTGTTGGTTTAGGCTTTTAAACCCATTCCCCTCGATGCGCAGTCAATTTTCTCTCTTGATAAACCTTTAGTAAATGGATCCGCTAGGTTATCATTTGTTCTCACATAATCTATGTAAATAGTTCCATTTGAGAGTAACTGCCTAACTGTATTATGGCGTCGACGAATATGTTGTGACTTTCCATTATACACAAAGTTTTGCGCTCTGCTTAGCGCTGCTTGGTTATCACAGTGTATGCATATGGTCGGTACAGGTTTAGACCAAAACGGAATATCTTCTAAAAAGTGACGAAGCCATTCTGCTTCTTCGCCTGCTTTATCTAATGCAATGAACTCTGATTCCATAGTGGATCGAACTATGCATGTTTGTTTAGTAGATTTCCATGACACCGCTGCCCCTGCTAGGGTAAAGACATAACCACTCGTTGATTTTGATTCCTCTGAATCTGCAATCCAGTTTGCATCACTATATCCTTCTAAGACGGCGGGATATTTTCCATAATGTAAGGAATAGTTAGTGGTATTTTTTAAATATCCAAGCACTCTCATTAGTGCTTTCCAGTGTTCCTTCCCTGGATTGCTTGTATACCTGCTCAATCGACTTACTGCATAATCTATATCTGGTCTTGTGCAATTCATGAGATACATGAGACATCCTATTACACGAGAATATTCCAGTTGCATTACACTCTCATTAGTGTTTTTATGCAGTACTTCTGATGGATTAAAAGGTGTATTTACTCCTTTAATTCCAAAGTTTTGAAATCTTTCAATCACTTTTCCTACATAATGTGATTGAGATAACTCAATTCCATTAGATGTTCTTATTATTTTTATTCCCAAAATAATATCTGCAACACCCAAGTCTTTCATGTCGAAATTGTTGATCAACATTTTCTTTATGGTCTCAATTACCTGAGTATTTGGACCGAATATTAGCATATCGTCCACTAGACAAATCATCACATATGATTGTCCAAGTTGTTTGTAATAAACACATTTATCACATTCATTTATACGAAAACTATTTTTCATCATGACACTATCAAATTTTGCGTGCCATTGCTTTGGAGCTTGTTTTAGTCCGTATAATGATTTGACTAATCTACAGACTTTGTTTTCATTTCCTTTGGAAATAAATTCCTCAGGTTGCTCCATGTAAATCTCCTCATCGAGATTTCCATTTAAGAATGCTGTTTTTACATTCATTTGATGAATCTCTAGATTATAAATGGATGCAATTGCTATTAACATTCTTATAGAGGTTATTCGTGTAACCGGTGAATAGGTATCAAAGAAGTCTACTCCTTCTTTTTGACGATATCCTTTGGCTACTAATCTGGCTTTATACTTGTCGATAGAGCCATCTGCTTTCATTTTCTTCTTGAAAATCCATTTGCAGCCAATTGGTTTTATTCCTGGTGGAATATCAATAATTTTCCAAGTTTTATTACTTAGAATTGAATCAATCTCACTTTGGATTGCTTCTTTCCAACATGAAGATTCAGAAGATGACATTGCTTCCTTGTACGTTTGAGGTTCGTGTTCTAACATATAAGTTAAAAAATCCGAACCAAATGTTTTGGAAGTTCTTCCCCTTACGCTTCTTCTTGGTTCAACCTCCTCGTTGTCCTGATGAGTTTCATCTTCACATGTCTCATCTCTGTTATCTCTTGTCCTTTTTGGGACAGGATTTCCATCGTTTCTTTTATGTGGGAACACATCTTCAAAGAACGAGGCATCTCTTGATTCCATGATTGTATTTACATGAATATCATTTATATCAGACTTGAATACCAAAAATCTGTAGGCACTACTATTTTGGGCTGGCCCAAGATGATAACAATCTACTGTTTTTGGTCCAAGTTTGACTCTCTTGGGAGGCGGAACTGGAACTTTTGCCAAGTACCCCCACACTTTGAGGTATTTAAAGCTTGGTTTGTGTCCTTTCCATATCTCATATGGAATTGTTCCCGTTTTATTGTGAGGAACTTTGTTTAATATGTGATTAGACATATTTAAGGCTTTCCCCCATAAGTTCGTCGGTAGACCAGAAGTTAAAAGCATGGCAGTAATCATGTCTTTTAACGTTCTGTTCTTCCTCTCGGCTACACCATTTTGTTGTGGTGAATATGGAGCTGTTGTTTGATGAATTATACCATTTTCGGCACAGAACTGTTCAAATGGTGATTCATATTCTTCACCTTGATCAGATCTCAATATCTTGATCTTTTTATTTAACTGATTTTCTACCTCAGCCTTGTATTTTATAAACGCGGTTATTGCTTCATCCTTACTATTTAAAAGATATACATAGCAATATCGCGTATAATCGTCAATAAAAGTAATAAAATACTTTTTCCCACCTCTTGTAGGTAGTGATTTAAAATCACATAAATCTGTATGTACCAAACCTAATGGTTCGATGCTTCTGTCAACAGATTTAAATGTTTGTTTGACCATTTTTGCTTCTACACATGTCTCACATTTGTAGTTCTTATCTACCTGGAAATTTGGAATGAATCCCAAGTTTGATAATTTCTTCATTTTTCGGAAGTTTATGTGTCCTAATCTATCGTGCCATAGTAAAATTTCGTGCTCAAGCAAGTAAGAGACTTCAATTTTATTATTAGCACAATCAGAATACATAGATTTATTGCCGGTAACGGCTACATTTGCCTTAAATAGGCCATCACATAAATATCCCCTTCCGATATACATTCCAGCTTTGGACAGAACTATCTTGTCTAACTCAAACACCATCTTGAATCCCTTCTTTGATAGGACTGCACCAGAGATGAGATTCTTGCGTATGTCTAGAACGTGAAGCACGTCATTCAATTTGACAGTTTTTCCAAAAGTGAACTTGAGGATAACTGTGCCACTTACTTCGATCATGGAAACTACAGAATTACCCATGTAGAGTCTTTCTTTCTGATCGAATTTCTGGTATGTTGAAAACATGAATTTTTCAGAGCAAACATGACGAGTAGCTCCAGTATCAACCCACCATTGGTTAGGGTTCTGAATCAAATTGCATTCAGAAATAACCGCTGAAAAGTTGGATTTATCCATTTTCATGTTGTCAACTGTTAGCATCTCTGTTTTAGTGTAAAACAGTAAAATTCTTAAGATGTTATATCTCTAGTGTACTAAAACAGATAGCACTCTACAATAAACTCGTCGCACAAGTTTATTAATTAGAATTCCACTACGCTGGAATTCTATATTAGATAATTGTAACAAAAAGTTACGTCCTAAATAAAATTACAACAACAACGTTATACTATTGTAAGAAATAGTACAACTTATAAACGGGAAAGACTACAGTGAATCTAACCAGTATATAAAGGAAATTCCGTCTGAGGCTTGTCGTAACAATTTCCTTAAGAATTTTATTTCAAAACTCTCCCAAGATACAACAGACGTAATTCTGCACGAGATTGTAAAGAGTATGTCAACTCTATGATATATACGGAATATAGAGCAGTAGAGCAAAGAAGCAGAAGAAATTAGATTGGAATAGAATAAGAATGTGATCAGTATTCTCTTCTATTTATAATTTCGTCCGCATCCCTTCGAACAGTCGCGTCCGCTTGACGGGTCGCACCCGTTGCCTTTTGGTCGCTGCTGTTCGTTAACGGGTCGCACCCGCTCGCTACTGGCTTGCACCCACCTGTACCGCCTGGTACTGTTTCGCCTGCACTGCTTCAGTTAGGTCGCACCCGTTCGCGTTTGGCCGCACTTGTTTGCTTCTAACGGGTCGCACCCGCAACTGTTCGCCTCTAACGGGTCGCGCCTCTTCAGTTATTCGCGTCCGCTTATGAACAGTCGCATCTCCTCAGGAAAAAACCCTACGTCTGTTCACCCGCCTTCTTCTCTTTAAATTCCAGGCCCAGCCCAGTTTCAAACGAAGCCCAAAACCGTTAAACAATGGCCTAGTAAAAAGAATGGTCATTTTAGACCCGTACCCGAACCCGAACCCGGCCCGGTTCGGTCGGACGGACGGCGGCGGCGGCGCGCGCGCGCGTGTGTGGTGGTGATGCATGATCTCCCTCCTCACAACGAAGCATACATTTGGGAGCCCCAGGCCCCCAACCTCCTCATGAGAAAGCTATATTTAAACCAATATAGCTCTCACAATTTGGAGATGTGGGACTTGTATTTTTCATTCACTTTGCTCTTTAGGAATTCCAACAATCCCCCACATGAATGATAATATACATATCCCCCACACAAAGCGAAATATCACAGAGTACATATGGAATAATGCTTTATCGTGGATAAGTAGATATTTCACTTTGAACTTTCCCTAGTTAAAACTTATCGGATCTACTTGGCTAATCGGTGAATTATTTCATCTTGAACCGTCGGCCTTTATTGTATATCCAGACAATAAGCTTTACGAAGCATTGATTCCCTTCTCATCCAATCTCTTGGTTGTGTTCATTTTGGTCCTGAACAGTTTTTGGTTCTGCGAGTGTTTTTAGAGAATAAAAGCCTTTTAATATTCTCATAGAGCCGACCCAGCTCACACTAACATAGGTGATCGCAACCATTAAGAGTATCCTACCTATACCCCACTTGTTATTTCCAAGATATGGTCATCATTAAAAAACATAGTTTTAACCTTTAAAACTTCTGTAGGCATGCATTATATTTTGCACCATAGGAATGGAGTAGGACCAAGTCCTGACAAATGCATTACTTTTTTGAGTTACTCATAACTGGTTTGCCTATTGATCCTAGTCCGTGGGATCTCCAGTCGCTAGGATAGGTTTCCGTATAAGGTAACTCTTGTTGGTTTAGGCTTTTAAACCCATTCCCCTCGATGCGCAGTCAATTTTCTCTCTTGATAAACCTTTAGTAAATGGATCCGCTAGGTTATCATTTGTTCTCACATAATCTATGGAAATAGTTCCATTTGAGAGTAACTGCCTAACTGTATTATGGCGTCGACGAATATGTCGTGACTTTCCATTATACACAAAGTTTTGCGCTCTGCTTAGCGCTGCTTGGTTATCACAGTGTATGCATATGGCCAGTACAGGTTTAGGCCAAAACGGAATATCTTCTAAAAAGTGACGAAGCCATTATGCTTCTTCGCCTGCTTTATCTAATTCAATGAACTCTGATTCCATAGTGGGTCGAGCTATTCATGTTTGTTTAGTAGATTTCCATGACACCGCTGACCCTGCTAGGGTAAAGACATAACCACTCATTGATTTTGATTCCTCTGAATCTGCAATCCAGTTTGCATCACTATATCCTTCTAAGACGGCAGGATATTTTCCATAATGTAAGGAATAGTTAGTGGTATTTTTTAAATATCCAAGCACTCTCATTAGTGCTTTCCAGTGTTCCTTCCCTGGATTTCTTGTATACCTGCTCAATCGACTTACTGCATAAGCTATATCTGGTCTTGTGCAATTCATGAGATACATGAGACATCCTATTACACGAGAATATTTCAGTTGCATTACACTCTCATTAGTGTTTTTATGCAGTACTTCTGATGGATTAAAAGGTGTATTTACTCCTTTAATTCCAAAGTTTTGAAATCTTTCAATCACTTTTCCTACATAATGTGATTGAGATAACTCAATTCCATTAGATGTTCTTATTATTTTTATTCCCAAAATAATATCTGCAACACCCAATTCTTTCATGTCGAAATTGTTGATCAACATTTTCTTTATGGTCTCAATTACCTGAGTATTTGAACCGAATATTAGCATATCGTCCACATATAGACAAATCATCACATATGATTGTCCAAGTTGTTTGTAATAAACACATTTATCACATTCATTTATACGAAAACCATTTTTCATCATGACACTATCAAATTTTGCGTGTCATTGCTTTGGAGCTTGTTTTAGTCCGTATAATGATTTGACTAATCTACAGACTTTGTTTTCATTTCCTTTGGAAATAAATCCCTCAGGTTGCTCCATGTAAATCTCCTCATCGAGATTTCTATTTAAGAATGCTGTTTTTACATCCATTTGATGAATCTCTATATTACAAATGGATGCAATTGCTATTAACATTCTTATAGAGGTTATTCGTGTAACCGGTGAATAGGTATCAAAGAAGTCTACTCCTTCTTTTTGACGATATCCTTTGGCTACTAATCTGGCTTTATACTTGTCGATAGAGCCATCTGCTTTCATTTTCTTCTTGAAAATCCATTTGCAGCCAATTGGTTTTATTCCTGGTGGAATATCAACAATTTCCCAAGTTTTATTACTTAGAATTGAATCAATCTCACTTTGGATTGCTTCTTTCCAACATGAAGATTCAGAAGATGACATTGCTTCCTTGTACGTTTGAGGTTCGTGTTCTAACATATAAGTTAAAAAATCCGAACCAAATGTTTTGGAAGTTCTTCCCCTTACGCTTCTTCTTGGTTCAACCTCCTCGTTGTCCTGATGAGTTTCATCTTCACATGTCTCATCTCTGTTATCACTTGTCCTTTTTGGGACAGGATTTTCATCGTTTCTTTTATGTGGGAACACATCTTCAAAGAACGAGGCATCTCTTGATTCCATGATTGTATTTACATGAATATCATTTATATCAGACTTGAATACCAAAAATCTGTAGGCACTACTATTTTGGGCTGGCCCAAGATAATAACAATCTACTGTTTTTTGTCCAAGTTTGACTCTCTTGGGAGGCGGAACTGGAACTTTTGCCAAGCACCCCCACACTTTGAGGTATTTAAAGCTTGGTTTGTGTCCTTTCCATATCTCATATGGAATTGTTCCTGTTTTATTGTGAGGAACTTTGTTTAATATGTGATTAGACATATTTAAGGCTTCCCCCCACAAGTTCGTCGGCAGACCAGAAGTTAAAAGCATTGCAGTAATCATGTCTTTTAACGTTCTGTTCTTCCTCTCGGCTACACCATTTTGTTGTGGTGAATATGGAGCTGTTGTTTGATGAATTATACCATTTTCGGCACAGAACTGTTCAAATGGTGATTCATATTCTCCACCTCGATCAGATCTCAATATCTTGATCTTTTTATTTAACTGATTTTCTACCTCAGCCTTGTATTTTATAAACGCGGTTATTGCTTCATCCTTACTATTTAAAAGATATACGTAGCAATATCGCGTATAATCGTCAATAAAAGTAATAAAATACTTTTTCCCACCTCTTGTAGGTAGTGATTTAAAATCACATAAATCTGTATATACCAAACCTAATGGTTCGATGCTTCTGTCAACAGATTTAAATGGTTGTTTGACCATTTTTGCTTCTACACATGTCTCACATTTGTAGTTCTTATCTACCTGGAAATTTGGAATGAATCCCAAGTTTGATAATTTCTTCATTTTTCGGAAGTTTATGTGTCCTAATCTATCGTGCCATAGTAAAATTTCGTGCTCAAGCAAGTAAGAGACTTCAATTTTATTATTAGCACAATCAGAATACATAGATTTATTGCCGGTAACGGCTACATTTGCCTTAAATATGCCATCACATAAATATCCCCTTCCGATATACATTCCAGCTTTGGATAGAACCATCTTGTCTGACTCAAACACCATCTTGAATCCCTTCTTTGATAGGACTGCACCAGAGATGAGATTCTTGCGTATGTCTAGAACGTGAAGCACGTCATTCAATTTGACAGTTTTTCCAGAAGTGAACTTGAGGATAACTGTGCCACTTCCTTCGATCATGGAAACTGTAGAATTACCCATGTAGAGTCTTTCTTTCTGATCGAATTTCTGGTATGTTGAAAACATGGATTTTTCAGAGCAAACATGACGAGTAGCTCCAGTATCAACCCACCATTGGTTAGGGTTCTGAATCAAATTGCATTCAGAAATAACCGCTGAAAAGTTGGATTTATCCATTTTCATGTTGTCAACTGTTAACATCTCTGTTTTAGTGTAAAACAGTAAAATTCTTAAGATGTTATACTAAAAATGACCATTCTTTTTACCATTGTTTAACGGTTTTGGGCTTCGTCTGAAACTGGGCTGGGCCTGGAATTTAAAGAGAAGCGGGCGGGTGAACAGACGCAGGGTTTTTTCCTGAGGAGATGCGACTGTTCATAAGCGGACGCGAATAACTGAAGAGGCGCGACCCGTTAGAGGCGAACAGTAGCGGGTGCGGCCCGTTAGAAGCAAACAGGTGCGGCCATACGCGAACGGGTGCGACCTGAATGAAGCAGTGCAGGCGAAACAGTACCAGGCGGTACGAGTGGGTGCAAGCCAGTAGCGAGCGGCTGCGACCCGTTAACGAACAGCAGCGACCAAAAGGCGTCCGTCTTCACCCGCCGCTTCTGTTTACATTACAGGCCCGGCCTAGTTTCATCCGAAACCCAAAACCGTTAAACGATGGCCTAATAAAAAGAATAGTCATTTTAGACCCGTACCCAGGCCCGGGCCCGCCGGCCGGCGGCGGCGCGCGCGTGTGGTGGTGATGCATAATCTCCCTCCTCACAACGAAGCATACATTTGGGAGCCCAGACCCCCAACCTCCACTTGAGAAAGCTATTAATATACTTGGCTTTCTTAGTGTGTTAGGCGATGTGGGACAATATGTGTATTTGTCATTCATTTTTTACTATAGGAATTCCAACAATCCCCCACATGAATGATAATATACATATCCCCCACACAAAGCGAAATATCACAAAGTATACATGGAATAATGCTTTATCGTGGATAAGTAGATATTTCACTTTGAACTTTCCCTAGTTAAAACTTATCGGATCTACTTGGCTAATCGGTGAATTATTTCATCTTGAACCGTCGGCCTTTATTGTATATCCAGACAATAAGCTTTACGAAGCATTGATTCCCTTCTCATCCAATCTTTTAGTTGTGTTCATTTTGGTCCTGAACAATTATTGGTTCTGCGAGTGTTTTAGAGAATAAAAGCCTTTTAATATTCTCATAGAGCCGACCCAGCTCACACTTACATAGGTGATCGCAACCATTAGGAGTATCTTACATATACCCCACTTGTTATTTCCAAGATATGGTCATCATTAAAAAACATAATTTTAACTTTTAAACACCTCTGTAGGCATGCATTTATATTTTGCACCATAGGAATGGAGTAGGACCAAGTCCGGACAAATGCATTACTTCTTGAGTTACTCATAACTGGTTTGTCTATTGATCCTAGTCCGTGGGATCTCCAGTCGCTAGGATAGGTTTCCGTATAAGGTAACTCTTGTTGGTTTAGGCTTTTAAACCCATTCCCCTCGATGCGCAGTCAATTTTGTCTTTTGATAAACCTTTAGTAAATGAATCCACTAGGTTATCATTTGTTCTCACATAATCTATGGAAATAGTTTCATTAGAGAGTAACTGTCTAACTGTATTATGGCGACGACGTATGTGTCGTGATTTGCCATTATACACAAGGTTTTTCCGCTCTACTTAGCGCTGCTTGATTATCGCAGTGAATACATATGGCCGTCACAGGTTTTGGCCAAAATGGAATATCTTCTAAGAATTGACGAAGGCATTCTGCCTCTTCGCCTGCTTTATCTAATGCGATAAACTCAGATTCCATGGTGGATCGAGCTATGCATGTTTGTTTAGTAGATTTCCATGACACTGCTGCTCCTGTAAGGGTAAAGACATAACCACTTGTGGATTTTGATTCCTCTGAATCTGCAATCCAGTTTGCATCACTATATCCTTCTAAGACGGCAGGATATTTTCCATAATGTAAGGAAAAATTAGTGGTATTCTTTAAATATCCCAACACTCTCATTAGTGCTTTCTAGTGTTCCTTCCCTGAATTACTTGTATACCTGCTTAGTCGACTTACCGCGTAAGCAATATCTGGTCTTGTGCAATTCATCAGATACATTAAGCATCCTATTACACGAGAGTATTCCAGTTGCATTACACTCTCATCAGTGTTTTTATGCAGTGCTTCCGATGGATTAAAAGGTGTCCTCACTCCTTTAATTCCATACTCTTGGAATTTTTCAATCACTTTGTGTACATAGTGTGACTGAGATAGTTCAATTCCATTAGGTGTTCTTATTATTTTGATTCCCAAAATAACGTCCGCAACTCCTAAGTCTTTCATATCGAAATTGTTGATTAACATCTTTTTTATAGTCTCTATTATTTTAGTATTAGGACCAAAGATTAGCATATCGTCTACATATAGACAAATCATCACATATGATTGTCCAACCTGTTTGTAATAAACACATTTATCACATTCATTTATACGAAAACCATTTTTCATCATGACACTATCAAATTTTTCATGCCATTATTTTGGAGCTTGTTTTAGTCCGTATAGTGATTTCACTAACCGACATACTTTGTTTTTATTTCCTTTGGAAATAAAACCCTCGGGTTGCTCCATGTAAATCTCCTCATCGAGATCTCCATTTAAGAATGCTGTTTTGACATCCATCTGATGAATTTCCAGATTATATATGGAAGCAATTGCTATTAACATTCTTATAGAGGTTATTCGTGTAACCGGTGAATAGGTGTCAAAGAAGTCTACTCCTTCTTTTTGACGATATCCTTTGGCTACCAATCTGACTTTATATTTATCTATAGAGCCGTCTGATTTCAATTTCTTTTTGAAAATCCATTTGCAGCCAATTGGTTTTATTCCAGGTGGAATATCAACTATTTCCCAAGTTTTAGTACTTAGAATTGAATCAATCTCACTTTGGATTGCTTCTTTCCAATATGAAGATTCAGAAGATGACATTGCTTCCTTATACGTTTGAGGTTCGTGTTCTAACATATAAGTTAAAAAATCTGAACCAAATGTTTTGGAAGTTCTTGCCCTTACGCTTCTTCTTGGTTCAACCTTCTCGTTGTCCTGATGAGTTTCATCTTCACATGTCTCATCTCTGTTATCTCTTGTCCTTTTCGGGACACACTATATTAGATAATTGTAACAATAAGTTACGTCGTAAGTAAAATTACAACAACAACGTTATACTATTGTAAGAAATAGTACAACTTATAAACGGGAAAGACTACAGTGAATCTAACTAGTATATAAAGGAAATTCCGTCTGAGCCTTGTCGTAACAATTTTCTTAAGAATTTTATTTCAAAACTCTTCCAAGATACAACAGACGTAATCTGCACGAGATTGTAAAGAGTATGTCAACTCTGTGATATATACGGAATATAGAGCAAAAAAGCAGAAGAAATTAGATTGGAATAGAATGAGAATGTGATCAGTATTCTCTTCTATTTATAATTTCGTCCGCATCCCTTCGAACAGTCGCGTCCGCTTGACGGGTCGCACCCGTTGCCTTTTGGTCGCTGCTGTTCGTTAACGGGTCGCACCCGCTCGCTACTGGCTTGCACCCACTCGTACCGCCTGGTACTGCTTCAGTCAGGTCGCACCCGTTCGCGTTTGGCCGCACCTGTTTGCTTCTAACGGGCCGCACCCGCGTCTGTTCACCCGCCCGCTTCTCTTTAAATTTCAGGCCCAGCCCAGTTTCAGACGAAGCCCAAAACCGTTAAACAATGGCCCGGCCCGGTTTGGACGGACGGCGGCGGCGCGCGCGTGTGGTGGTGATGCATGATCTCTCTCCTCATAACGAAGCATACATTTGGGAGCCCCAGGCCTCCAACCTCCTCATGAGAAAGCTGTATTTAAACCAATATAGTTCTCACAATTTGAAGATGTGGGACTTGTATTTTTCATTCACTTTGCTCTTTAGGAATTCCAACATGGAGTTCTAATCAGCATTATTCAGCAAACTTCCAGGCATCCAATAGAACTAAATCAGACAACTAGAAGATGGTTTGGCCAAAGATTCATCATTAGACACCAGTATTCCTAGCTACTTTCCAGAAAATCAGAGATTGGAACCTCAACACTAGATGGGCTCAAATTTGAACAGAATATTTCTCTTTTACTACATGCCTCATTATAAAGTTTGATTTTTTGATTATTAGCATACAATTTTGCAACGCATGTATGAATCTGATTTCGAAAGAAACTTGTTTGTTTTGAAACTTTCTAGGATTACGTTCTTGCCAAACATTCCAAGTAATTGTAGTGATTCCACATCGATGATATCATTGACGAAGTTATTGTTTGTTTTCCTGCATATTATATAATCGAAGATCCCTTTGATGTTAACTACTTGTATGTCTTGAAAATTGAGTCTTTGTTTGAAGAAATTCCATACAGATTTTGAGTAGTCGCATTCAAATAGAAGATGATCCCTAGTTTCGTCGTCTTGTTTGCATAGAATACACGTGATGGATGAGACGGTAGTCCATAACTTACTCTATCCGTTGTTTTTTGCTTATTCATGACAAATAGATATATGCAAGTTGACATTTTAAAAACACACACAAGTTCCATACATGATGACACCAATCCAATGTGGGTTTTATTACTTCTAACCAGTTCCCAGGTAGACTTGATGCTAAATTGGCCATTATGGTCGTAATTCCACCACTAATAATCTCTACTGATGTTTGAATGGATGTTGATCTCCTTATTTTATGAGCGTATATTAGTGGGAACATTTAAATGGTTAAGTTGCCATTCTGATCCTTATTATAAGTATGCATACACATTTTTGTTCAAGCTATCAGAATTACTTAGTGTTTGCTAACTCGTGAACGTACCAAGATGTTGACCATGAAACCATGGGTTAAACTAGAAATCCATATCATTTCCATTTGCAATTCTTTTTTCTAGTGCAACATTACAAATGTTTCTGGTTTTTAGAATTAGGTTCCAAGTATATGATGCATTACTATCTTCTTTAATAACCCAAAATTTATTGTTTATGCAGTATCTGTTGTGCATTCAGACCGGCCATAAACTATTCTTTTCCAAAAAAATTCCAAACTAGCTTAATGGCTACTGATTTGCCCATTTCGTTTAAGCTGTTAATTCCAAACCCACCCTCAGATTTAGGCAGACAAATAGTATCCAAATTTATTTAATGCTGCTTACCTTGCTATAAAAAACCAGAACAGAGACAGTCAATTCGATTCATTACTACATTTGGCATTTGACAAATCTGCATCCAAAAATAAACTTTAGGTAGGATAACAGATTTGATAAGTTCAAGCCTACCACCGATAGATAGAAGCATACCACTCCGTCCAGCCATTTTGAGCTTAATACGATAATGAACTCTTTGCTTATAGTGTCGTAAGCTTTCTGCAAATCAACTTTTAGACACATATTGTTTGATCCATTTCTGCTAAAAGTTCTGACCATTTCATGGGCAAGTAAAGAGTTTTCACTAATCATCACTCTTCTGGAATGTAAGCACTCTGGTTTGCTGGGATCATATCATTCAAGTACGCTTTGATTTTGTTGCATAATATATTTGATAAAATTTTGTATATAACATTGCAACATGAAATAGGACGATAGTCCGATATGCCTTGAGCATTGTCTTTTTGGGACAAGAGTGATGAAAAGTATGATTGATCTCTTTTATAAATAGTCCAGTCGCAAATATCCCCTAAATAGCAAGAGTCTTTGATTAACTCCAAATGGTGTTTATAAAATTTTGCCCCAATTCTGTCAGGACCATGGCTACTGTGATTGTTAATCTGAAATGTTGCTTTTTGAATTTCATCATAAGCAACATCTTCATCAATCTTACTTCTAGCATGTTCTGCTAGGATTTTTTTACAGATTCTGTTAGGAAAGTTGATTGAACACAATCATCGTTATATAAATAAATGTATAAGATAATTGATTGTAGAAAGTACAAGAGATTTAATATCTGTAATAATTTTACCTTCAGAACCGATCGGAGATTTTGTGGTATTTCTGCTTCTTGTGTTTGCCATGCTAGCGTAGAAAAATTTGGAACACTGGTCCCCCTCGTTGAGCCATCGAATTTTTTACTTTTGCTTATTGCTTATTGCATGATTATACATAATATTTTCCAGCTTAAATAAGCTTTCTTTGTATTCATTAATTACTGTTGTTGTGGGATCTTCTAATAATTTTAAGTACAGAGCATTGTTATTTTCTCTTATTACTTCAAGTTGTGCTTTAAATGAAGATCGCCCTTTATGGAAACTTTTATGCTAATTTCACGTTTTAAAGTTTTTGCAGGATCATGAAGAGGGGGCTACCCTGTTGACTGCTTCACCAGGCACACGAAACAACATCAACATATCCATTGGAATTAATCCAGAAATTGCAATATTTGAACGATACTTTCTTAACTGCAGACTCATTACATAATAAAGTTAAAAGAGTGGGACAATGATCGCTCGAAGAGTGATTCAATATGACAGCCATCGAGTCAGTAAATTTGGCTAGGAGTTCCACGTTTGTAAAACTTTTGTCAATTTTACTATAAGTAGTAAAGTTTTTACCGCCCCTCTAAGTAAATTTATTATCCATGGAGTACATTTCTAGTAGACCGCTCTCCATGGGAGCATCTATTACCATCCCTTTTGCTTTTCACCCTCCGTGAATTTAAAATAAATTATTTTGACAAAATTACCCGCAACCCTGTAGCTGTATATCGTAAAAACAACAAAGTTAGGTCTTTAAAAAACCAAGTTCAGAGCGAGCGAAGAAATATAAAAAACCAAGCTTTAAACGAGTGAGAAAACACAAAAAACCAAGCTTCAAGCGAGCGGGGAAACACAAAAAATCAAGTATGAAGCGAGTGAGGAAACATAGCAAACCAAGCTTGAAGCGAGTGGGGTAACCTAACTCGCTACACTGTACGTGTTTTTTTATTAAAAACCTAGCTTGGCACAAGCGTGGTGTTATACAAAACCTCTTACAATCCTTGCTCGGTCCAAGCAAGGTTTCACACGGAACATTGCTTGATCTAAGTGAGCTTTTATATAAAACAAAGCTCAGCCCGAACGTGATTTTTATTTTAAAAACCGACGTAAGATATTGAAAACAATGGGGTTATTTATGGAATAAACTGGGGGGTTAAAAGAAAATAGCGGGGTGGGTGGTTTTTTTTAACTAACCGGGGTGTGTAAGACAAATTTCGAGGTGCAAATAGAGCTAGCCGGTCTCCATAATAGTATTGAAAAACTCCTCATATGCATTTATAGAGTTGTCTCTAGGGCTAATTCTATCCAAATCATATAAAACACAATTAAAATCACCTGATAAAAAGCCCTTCAACAAAGAATTAATTTTTTTGATCTGACCACATAGAGCGTTTCTTTGAGATTGAGAGGGAAGACCATAAATGGCAGTGAAACTAAGTTAAGCCCACCTGTATTATGTAAAAAATCGTCCGGGGATCGTTACAAATCCAAATTGTAGTGTCCCATAAGACCAAAATTTTACTTATGTTACCCTCAATAGCATTGTGAACATAAAATCAAGTAGGTTTGAAGCTTTTAACGAACACAAAAATGCTATCATCAAGGAGTTTGTGTTCCAACAACGCTACAACATTAGGGTTTATATGGTTTATATGATCTATTACATCCAATTTTCTGGTAGGGGAATTGAAACCCCTAACGTTCCATATACAGGAAGGCTTAAATTACTTATTAGGGGTGGAAACCTCAATTTCTAAGACGTTAGCGTATGAACTCACTTTGCTATGTTTTATTACAATCTAGATTTGTTTTTCACTTGAGCAACCAAGTTTGGGCAAGCTGGATCGTTAATAACATCTGCAGGTGAGGCAGATTTGAATTCAAAAGGTATATCTTCAAACCTTGTTTTTATGGTCATTCTTTGGGAAGAAATGGATGAATTTGCAATTTTACTTGGAGAAGATACTGTGCCATTGTGATGATTAATCTCGGATGGAATATAGTTCTGATCAGTATTGTGTGCAATTCGCTTAGAAACCGTATGCAACTTATCCATAGGATTATCGGATTCAGTTCCTTGCCTTGTAGCTTCACGTGCTTCGTGAGATTGATCCAATTAGGCACATCAAATGGGTCGGGTCGGGTCAGAAATGGATCGGATGGAATTTGTCTCGATCTATTCAAAACATAAACAAACCCGATCCGTTTGATCCGTTTAACAAACAGGTCAACGCAACCCGATCCGTTTAATAAAGGGGTCAACATGATCCGATCCATTTAATAAAAACTGCACTGTGAACAGCAAAACATGCACCGGAAAATGAAATATTATATCATTATATTATCAATACTGTTTATATAACCAAACACTACGTCAACAGAAGATAAAAAATTGCATCGTATTATCAAAAAACTGAAGCATAACCTAAAACTACAACATATTTAAAATAACATACAAAGACCAGCCTAAAACTGTAGCATGTCACAAACTGAATCAGATAACCAAATACTGAAAGAGACAAGTCTTTGACCAAGAATCTCCTCAATCATCAAGCTTTGATAAAGTATCTGTACATATGTTGCTTATACATGAAATATCAACCGAGGCAGCTACGGAAAGAGAAGTAGTCCATGAATAAATAGCTCCAAAACTGTATGTGAAAATACCTGATAGAGTGATACCATGCTCTATGTAGAATTCATGTGTAGAATTCATGAATGTACCTGAAATTCGAAATGTATGTGCCCAATGTAAAGTAACATGCTCTTTGTTGAGTCTGTTAGGGAAGTAGCCTATGAATGTGGACTATGGTTGGTTGCTACGAAGAAACGGTAATAACCAAATATGAAAGTATGAGCAGATAACTTCACTAGATTGTTACTAACCCAACATTCAATTAAACCAGCGGAAAAGAAGCCAACTTTGAGCAGATAACTGATGATTTTATCCTACATTATTACTTATACATGGTTTATTACTTATACTTGGTTGTAGGTTGCAACAATAATAACAGAGAAACAGATAGTAAAAAGGGCATGCAAAGAAAACAATGTTAAAATACCAACTAATATCACTACTCTTACACATTAACTACCAACACTAATCTTTATCCTGTGCAGCAACACATTTTTATATGTACCAACTATTATACCAGCTTAAACTCAATAGACTAATGTAAAAATACATACATCAAAATATGAGACACAGGTTCAAACTTCATCATATGCGCTAAGAACTTCATTAGATTGTTAAACTGAAACTATATACAACTACTATAAACCGGACTAAGTAATACTTGGAAACTTTTCTTATAGATGTATCATAACCTCAAACCATCGGCATATTAGTGACACCGTTTTGTTACCGCTAAGGTAAATGAAGAGACCTATGGCCTACAATTGTAGGATAAAAAAGTTGAAAATAAAAATAAAGCATTATGATCATCCGTTTCATGTTTGTTCAGAAACTTAAAAATTAAATGAAAAATATAGCTAAATACCCACGAAGCCAAAATTGTAAACTATGAGTCTGTTTTCATGTTTGATCTCCTAATAAGTTTACTAGCCTGAACATTTTAAATATAGTTAAATATCTTTCTGACTTCGTTTTATCTCGAAACTCAACTACTATTGATGGTAACTTCTTCACATTTACTGCAATGCATCCATTAATCACATACACAGCTCCAAGTATGCGGGCACAGAATACAGAAATCATAAAAAAAACAAAAAATAACTATATCAAAATAGAAATAAAAATGAAAATTGTATCTTCTGTATGCAATCAATGATCGTCCAAGCATGGTGTAGAAAATTGAGTAAGCTTCTTCGCATCAGGTTCATTCTTCAAATTTTCCATAACAACATAATTATGTTCAATTGAATCCATAATCTACCACCTGAAAATCACAAGAAAATATTAGTTACGGAAAAGAGTTATTTCATCTTAAAGAGTTTTCAGCAGGATATTCCACGTAACTCTTAGAAATTCGACATGGGAGATTTTTATTTTGTTTTCTTTTTCCTTTTGTTTTTGTTTTTTAAACCCTGCTGCATATCTATTCGCTATGGAAGTGAAATTTTCCGTGCATAGCAATAAAAATGATCATATGCACAATCAGTTGTAAAAGAAACATGTTTAATTAAGTTTTAACCGAAGAAATTGCTTACGGGTTTAATTTAAAAATGATCAACATCGCAATAACATTGCCTTCACAAATTGAATCATAGTATTCATTGGTAAATAAAAACAACACTTTATTTCATGAGTCTAGTTTTACTTTCCCCATCAGAGATGTTATAGATTTTAAGTGTTGATAGGGGACTTGTATAATTGTATTACATGATGCTTTGCTATACTAGAGTTCGACATCACATGTTCTCATACATAATGTATCATTTGTCCCAAATCATCACACCCATCATTTGTCCCAAATCATCACATCCATCTTGCAAAACAAACAAATAAAGTAGCTAATGCAAGCTGGATGATGGTGATAAATTGAAAACATGCACATCGACAATAATCCGATCCAATCGTGCTTTAAATAGTCATGACATTTTTCTAAAGTTAGAAACAAGAATGAAAAATAGTAAAAGAGAACTAGAGCAAAAACACATTCAATTAATAATAAAATGTTGGCACAACAATTGATGCAAGATTAGGAAGAAAAATGTAGCTTGGAAAGATATGGACTATTTTTAGATTGGCCATACATGCAAAAAACCTATCTACCAACGTATCCTAGTACAAACATAACTTAAATTCAAAGGATTATTAGTCCAGTTATCTATGCTAACAAATAATCTAATTAGTGATCGTTTCCCTTTTTGTTCTTCCTACAATTCTGATTTTTATACACTGTTGTGGAAAACTAAAAGTTAGTAATAACATCAAATGGAGACCAAATGATGTGAGAGATCAAAGAAAATTGAAGTTGTAGCAGCAGCAAACGGGACCAATTAAAGTCAGCGAGATCAAATAAAATGCATTAAATAATCTATATCATCAAAAAACAGCCACATAAAACTACGAAATATCGAACATGAGCACATAATCTTTCTGGCTACATATACTCCTCCCCAAAATAAGTTACCACAAAAACAACAATTCTGAAAATATGTAACTTTTGATTAACTGGTGAATATAACATTAAACAGATCTATAATCAATCCCTTCAGCCTTTGATTCTATCTAAAGTCAAATACCTATCTTAATAATCAAACATAATTGTTATCAAACATTGATCGAACCGACCGTTTTATCAAATGAAAATACATAATCGTGACCATATGTGTCAAATATGGGACAGTAAAGAACACTTGCATACAAATCTTAGAGTATTAGGATCCCAAACACGAACCATATGGCTACCCGTGTCGATTATTTTTGCGTCTTGAGAGTTCAGTGTTTGGTGCCACTTGATGTTCAATATAAGGTAGGAAAAAACTATAATGGTAAGAACCTACTGCTGGCAACGAAGGTGGATAAATCTCTGGCGAATCGGGCGGTTTCTAAACAACGAAAAAGGAGATCCCGTCGTCGTCCTTCTTGTTTTATTGAAGATTAGAATAAACCGCTTCTTTTGTTCTATCATCTTTTGCAGATTTAGTCGATAGAGAAATTAAAATTAAAGTTGGATGGGTAAGGGGGCTGGTTTGCTTTGGATGTTTTCTTTATTGGTTATAAACGTGCAGGTAAAAAACAAACTATTAAACGGTTTACACTTTACACCTAGACCTTTTAGTATTCGGGTTATCGGTTAGGTAAATGGGTTACCGTCTGTTTTGACGGGTCTAGATCTAATACTACTGAAAATGTGAAAGGTTCAACAGGATGGAGGCCAGAACTCAATATTGAGTTTGTTAACAAAATAACATTTAAGATACAATATTTACATCATTTAAAAAATAGCTACAATTATTCATAGTCTTATACTACAATTTTAAAAAGCTGCTACTACAATTCAGAAACTGATATTATAATCCATAAAATTGTATTACAAAATAGCACCATGAACAAAAATATAAATAGCTATATTTATTTAAAAAATAAAAAAGATACTACATAGTATCATTTATACACCTCTAAAAAAATGTTATAATTATTAATAAATTGCTATTACAATTTAAAAAAAAACCGACAAAATTTAGGAATTTATAAAATGTTACCGTAAATTAACATTATGATCATAAATATACATACTTGGGTGTAAAAAGGTAATGATATTACGTAGTATCATTACCACACAATATCACATTCTTTCTCAGTTTATTGCTTCTTCTTCCTCCATTTGCCACTCCTTCGCTATCATTCACGCATCTAGAGCTACCTCTTCTTCATTCTTAATCACCACGGCTATGTTATCAGAGCACTCCAACTTCAGGCTTTCTCCAAAATCCTAGTTGACCATCATCACATTCATTTATCTCACCGCCAGCGCCAAAGCGGTCTGGTGTACCACCATCGACACTTACTGCACTCATTCTCCACAATCTAGACCTCATCATATGAAAAAAAATCCTAACCCCCATTTACCGTGTACTTATATCTAAAATGTTTGGCCTTCTGCTCTGTGTCGATTGAAATTTTGTCCTTCATGCATAAAAAAATGCACGTCCTAGCGCTTAAAAAATATTGAGATATTGTCCTATGTACTATTTTCCTGTTTTTTTATTACCACTAAAAGGAAAATGGTGAAAATCATATAAATTTTGGAATAATGGGTCACTTGATAAATAACACCAAAAGTATATCCTATATCATATAACGTGTATTCACAGACTCACAGTGGTCAAAATAATGAGCGGATTATGTGACATAATTTGGAACTAGGTTTGAAAATACATGATTCATTTTGGTTGTTATATGGAGAAATCATATTTGAAAGAACTTAAAAGTAGAAACTTAATAACATTTATCTATACTAACGCAACTTTCTGACATCGATCTCAAATCTATGCAAGTTTGGCTTCTCTATGTTTGTCATTGAATACTAATGATGAGGTTGATAATGAGTTCCAAGATAGAAAATACTGATAGAGTTGGAATGCTTGCTTCGGTACTTCATCTCGCGCTCCCGTTATTGTAAATGTAAGTCCATCCCCGTCCTATTCATTTACCCGACTCACATACAGCTCCGGCCTAAGCAGTAGGAAACTAAGGTTGCTGCCTAGGGCAACACAAGAAGGGGATAACCCAAAAAAATTCAATCTCCTTCTAACCGTTACGAGAGAAAAAAAATAACACGGGCCTACCACCTACGCCGCACCTACCTGCAGTCATACGCCACTAGCCTTCGCTGCCGCCTGCACCGCCCCTCCTCTTTCCTGCCGCCTGCTTGTGCCGAGTCTTTAACGACCCAATTATCTAGGGAAAGGCTAAACTCTAGAGCCTAGAGGAAGTCACAATGTGAGCAATGTATAATTAGATAAGTAAATCATGGTTAAATTTAATGCAGTGATATCTAAACCGATGTTCATTTGGTTGTCTGATTTGTGTTTCACTTTGATTTGCCGATGTCTAATTTAATTTACTACCGTCTAATTTTCCTTAATTTGATTTTCCCAATTTGAATTGCCATTGAATTAGATGTTTCCTCTATTCAATTACCACAAATAGCTGCTTCAAAATTTATTTATGCTGCTGAAACCATGTTTATTAGCTACTTATTATTTGACTGTTAAAATAATTGCTGTTGAAAATAATTGGTGAAAGCGTATTGAATTTATTTGAAGTATTGCATTATGTAATATTAATGATAAAATGTAATTTTTTTTAAAAAAATGACAAAGGATTAAGTATGAATTATGAATAAAATTTAAATAATGAAAAATAAAAAGTTACTAAATTGATATTGTTTTATAACTTTGAGATATGAATCGAATACAAAATTCTGGATGTTAAAATGGAAAGAAAAAGCAACGGAAAGATGAAAAAATGAAATCATTAGTTGGCTCAATATCAACTTTATTTCAAGCCAAAAATAGAAAATCTCAAACTTCTAGTCAAGTTGAAGAAACAATTGGGAACCTATAAACAAAGCCTATAGATGAAAATGTTGAAGCGGAAATTGATAATCAACCTATAAATGAAGAGCATATAGATGAAAATGGCTTGTTTATTCAAATGAATGCAATAAAGTTTATTATTGTGTGCTATTATTGAGATCCATTTTTTGCTTCTGGTCTCATTATAATTTTATCATACATTAATATTTTTAATATACTTCTGGTCACCATATTATTCTTTCGCTCAGCCGCACACAACTATACATTTCACCTCTCAATAAATCTTACATTTTTCTCTAAAATTCCAAATCCTAAACAAAAAAAACTCCTTTTGTCTAAAAGATGATGGAATGTGAAGATTTAACGGATAATTTCAATTGTAATGATCACAAAGATGTTAGTTTTCTTTTCATGTGTTAAAGTCTATTTTTTTCAACAAATCAATCACAAATACATTTCTCAGAGTTTTTTATTCTTCAATTGTAGGACTTGCTACAATTTTATTTCTTCCTAGTCTCCCTATTTTGTATAATACGATAATTACTTAAATTTTCCCCAAATGTCACGGCCATTTCTATTAAAAATCCAATTATATCACATAGGTTTCCATAAAATGGTGTAATTAATTAGTTCTTCAAAGCTATAGAAATATTTACTTTCATAGACATAATGTAGACAGTAGAGTTTTATGTGTATTTGTAATATACACTAAAGTTAGCCTTAAATTTTTAGGAAACTAGCACTATAAGAGATCTAAAGTTAAAGCAATTTGTTGCCAGTGGTGTCAAAATTAGTCAAGCATAACAAATGCTGAGTTGGAAAAGGAGAAGATGATAACATCCTCAAGTGCTATATGATCGTTCAGTCTGTTGAATTTTTTTGAAGAAAAGTGTATCGTGCGTAGTAGGTTTCATTGTTTATTATGAAGATAATGTGTATACCAATCTTTTATGCCGATTCTTCATTCTATATTAGCAATATTTTTCTTTTCTTTTTTATCAAATAACATGCCCAGATTGAGATCAAGTCAAAAAGAAGATGCCCCTTAACATGAGTTTGTGCTAATTTGAAATCTTCAATAAACAAACAAATCCAAATTAACTTCATCGGTGATCGAAATGCAAAATCAGCGATCAAACACAAAATTGGTGATCAAATTAACTCTTAACTATATGTGACATTACCAAATAAAACAAACTGTAATACTATTGTAGCTATATTACCTACCAAAATGGTAAAAAGTATATCCATAACAGATGCTTTACGGTTAATTTGGTAACACCACATCTTATTTTCCTCTTAAAGTGGTAGAAATGAAATCATACAACCTTCCATTTCATATTATTTCTTTTTCAGATTTTTGCGTACTGTATGAAAAAGGTAATTTTATTTTTATTTATGATCTGTAAATTTGCCACCATCGAAAATGAAAGGTTATTAATACAAACATCAAACTTGTATTTCTCTAAAAGTGTAAGCATGTGCAAAGGTATAAGGCATATAATAATAAAGAAGTCTCTTTGTGATTAAATGAGGTAATATAAGGTTGTACTATTTAGTTTCAGTTATATGAACCAGTTTTTGATCTGCCTGATCTAAGATATTGGGTGGTTAATGTGTCATTTTTTTTTACTTTGTTGCTTTTAATAACTCTTTTATTAATTTACATAATTAGGTGTCTATTCCAGAAAAGTGACATTCGTTAGCAGAAAAAACAATAGGTTAAAATAAGCTAAACCTATTAGTTTACAATTTACAACTATAGAAGTGAATATTGATACATGCATTATACTGCTTTTAGTTAGAGTGAATAAGTACTTCTGCAACAACTAATTAGGTGAATTTGTTATCTCAGTGCCATGTACAACTACCAAATCCTTACTTGATCAAATGCCAAGCTCAGTCGCATGAGCTTGCGACCAAGTAGGGCATTAAAGTAATGGAATGTTCGACCATGTTATTAGAATTTGGTACATTGTGCAATTAGTTGGCCTGCCTGATTCAAGTTGCTAAGTGGCATACGCAATTGGGCTATATGGTCCAACTATGCTAGCTAATAGGGCAGGAGGTAGTGCATCAAGCCGGTCACGTAGTAGTGAAAACTTAACGAGGATGGATAACATACAGCTTCACTTTTGTTCTCACAATGGATTTGGAGCACTCTCCAACAAACCATCATCTTTCCCCTTAATTGTTTTTCCGTGTTTTTTCCTACAATCTATTTGCTAAAACAAACCATTTACTTATTACAACCAACTAGATTCAACCATAACAAGTAGATGTTTCTACTTTTAGCTTTCAGTAGCAAAAGCTATACATTATCTCCTCTCAACAACAAAATATTAAAAACAAATCTCAATTTATTTTTAAAAATCGAAGCCCTATGAAGAAACTCCAACACAGTTGATGGACAACAGAACAATATAGCCTTGATTATTGGTTTGGTCTTATTTGAATGAGGTTACAAGACGATTGGGAAAGAATTAGTCACAATAGATGAAGAATAGATGAAAATCCCTTATAGTGATAGCAGAATCCAGATCCTTTCTTGGTTGCTCTATGTTTTATATTTATAAGAGTAGCAGTCATATTTGATCAGAAGTCCGCCACTAGATATGCCCAGGGAGTAATCCAAGATAGCACAACAAATATCATGACAACCCGAGTTTAGACTTGGGGACGAGTTAAGCCCTTGACTTAGGGCTGAGTCTAATCCTTAGTCAAATATTGGCTAAATTCTTTTATTCTGAGCTTCTTGCTTTTTCGAAAGGCCTTCCATGTAATTTGGTAGGTGACCGATGAGTTTTGATTATTTTTCTTCCGTGACTTGGATTATCCTATGGTTTGGACTGTCACGTCTTCACTCCTTATGATAGGTTTACTAGAACTTTATGAAACTTCATGAATACGCATAGAAGACTAGGTGTAACGACCCATCTTTTTGGACAACCGACAATTAACCACACATGTCAACTTAAACCATTATAGATCAAATAAACAGTTCATGAAGCAGTTTTACAAATGACATTTGATTACACTTCTATAATACAGATCAAAGTTATACGTACAACAATTATAGATAAATAATGCAGCGGAACAATATGATGCAGTGAAATAAGTATAATAATCTTCATCCTTCAGAAATAAAGTCTTCAACATTAAAATGCTCAGCCTGACCCGAGCATAATGAAAAGACAAAACATTCAAGTCAGAACTAAAAGTTCTTATGTAAGTTAAATCAAAATAACTAATATGAGTGTAATGACTTCAGAGATGTTAACGGGATTTTACATCTTCTATCCAGTATCTAATGTGCGTACAATAACTTAAGAGATGTTCGGGATTCCATCTCCTAAAGATCTGTTAAACTATCTACATATATAGTACAATACACTATTATAATATGTCTACAGTAAAGTAAAGTATTAAAATAGCATTAAGACGTCACCCATATCTCCCTTAACACATTTTTATAAATGTCGTAGTCTATATAGTAGTGTAAACTCCACCAAACTGGTGAGCTATCAAGGAGCATTCTATAGGTACGACACAAACCAAACATGTAGTGGGCACAATAAGGCATATGACAATGCATACGAGGCAATGCCGAGGGTAGGATACTACCGTTTTGCAGAACCGGGCTGGTGGTAACGCTTAGCAGCTACTACCGCCCACCTCGGTATATACACCCATAATCAAATCTATGATGGCCACTAAATCAAGCATAAAGTAACAGATATGGTATCGAAGAAGCATGTTCGATCAGAGGAGCGACCTCAATTAGCCTAGGTATTAGCTCCTGTTTTATTCATATCAGGCTGACCTAGGAGGGTCAGAGTTGCGTTCATACCTCATATAGTAGCATTCGCCAAACCATCCTACTTCATTCTGGGTTCTCCACCACGTGCACAGCTGTTAAAGGGGATTTCGGTATTGGCAGATAGTATGAAATATCCGATCCCAGTCTCTATAACGACCAAACACTTATTTCACACTGGTTGGTTCTTTTACATTTTCAAAACCAGTTCATAATTGATACCAAAATATCATATTCAAAATCATATCACTTTCAAAATCATATTCACTTCAAAATCATATCACTTTCGAAATCATAACCATAAAATATGTTAAACCATCATATCAAAATATTTGTACTTAAATCAATTAAATATAAATCATAATAGTTCAAACTTTAAGTAGTTTGAATGTTGAAAGTAGTTTATATATATTGGAATAGTTGTACATTAAAATAGTTTAAATTAATATATACATACATGCATACATACATACATACATGCATGCATACATACATACATACATACATATATATACATACGTACATACATACATACATATATATATATATATATATTAAAAGTTGCTTATAAATTTAAAATAATATATATTAAAATAGTTTATATATATTAGAAATAGTTTATATTTTAAAAATAGGTTATATATTAAAATAGTTTTTATATATTAGAAATAGTTTATATTTTAAAAATAGGTTATATATTAAAAACAGTTAATGTATTAAAAATTGTTTATAACTTAAAATAATATATATTAAAATAGTTTATATTTTTAAAAATAATTATACATCGAAATAGTTTATATTTCAAAAATAAGTTATATATATTAAAATTGTTTTTTATATATTAGAATTAGTTTATATTTTAAGAATAGGCCATATATGAAAACTAGTTAATGTATTAAAAATTGTTTGTAAATTTAAAATAATAGATATTAAAATGCTTTATATGAGAAAATGGTTTATATGTTAAAAGAGTTTGTATATTTAAAAAAGTTTATGTCGAAAGTAGTTTTAAATTAGAATTGTTTCTTCCAATTTCACAAATCAACTTTAGTTTCAAAAAATTCAATTTAAATCCATCTCAGTTCAACGATTTCAATTCAAAAGGCTAAAGATTTCAGTTCAAATTCCCATTAAAATCCATTTCAATTTAAATCATTTCAAATCCATGTTTGAACTACAAATTTAAACCACTTCAAATTCAATAGGTTCAAAGCTTAAATATTCAAACATTTACAATAACTCAATTTTGAAAAAATTTCATTTATATTTCAAAGTTCAACTTTAAGATTTCAATTTAAATTCTTTAAACAATTAATTTAAACCAATTTCAATTTCAACATTTTAAAGCTTGGATTTTGAAAATAATTCAGTTCATGGAAATCTAATTTTATTTCATAATGCCATTTAACAGGATTCAAAATTTAATCATTTAATTTAACCAATCCGGCGTCCGTATAAAATTTTCTACCCTATGGTCAATCGATACAGATATATCATTTCAACCCGCAACAAATTTAAATTTACAGGTATATATGTAACAACCCGCATATTTGTCGATTTTATATTTAAATATTTTATTTAAATATTTTATCGTTAGTCGGATTTTAGTCCGAAAAGCTACTTTTTGCATACGGTCGAATTAGGGCTCGGGACCACTCCCATTGAGTTTAAAATGCCGTTTGCGACCTTTTTGAGTACAAGCTTCGATATGTTTGGAGAAAGTTGATTTCTGCTACTTTTTACTTTGGGTTTGGTTTTTGGGCTCAACCCTATGTTAACTTATGCTCAAATCTGAGCCACTCTTCCCCACTCACCCTCATTCTCTTCTCATTTCAGTTTTTAGAGTGTTAATGGTGGGAGAGATTGGAAATTAAAAATCCAAAACCCTAGTTTCTCTTGCAAATCAAATTCCTTGCTCCAAACTCAAGAAGAACCCATTGGTAAGCTTCTCTTCTTCTTCTCCAACTTATTCTCTTACCAATTTCAGAAATTCCTAAACCTAATCTTGGGAATGTTCTTGTTTTTGAGCTTAGATTCAAGCTCATTTGGGTTGTGTTGAAGAGAGGTTGACTCTCCATTTGCTTTCAAGCTTCTTCTTGTTCGATTTTGTGAAAAGGTGAGATTTTTATCTCACATCTATGACTATAATTATCTTTGTTTGTTAGGTATGAATTCCTAACACTTCTTCATGAGAATTTGCTCTTGATTTGGATTGGTTTTGTAAATATTCCAATTTTTGGGTTTTTAAACCAAATTTGTGTGAAAATCCTTTTATGGATGTTTGATCATGCTTTTGGTGATGCATCGAGGAGCATATAGGGCCGGGTTGCCGATTGGCATAAACCCTTAGAGCCAATGTTCGTCCGATTGCATTTTGGAAGAGTTTGCTCTTCATTTGTATAAGGCTGAAAAACAGCCCAAGCATGATTCAGTCGACTGAAAGCTCTGTTCAGTCGACTGAACCTGAAACCCGAGAGTTTCCAGGCATGATTCAGTCGACTGAAAAACTCTGCACAGTCGACTGAAACTGGAAACAAAAAGTTTCCTGAACCTAGAAAATTTCCATGTACAGGGTCAGTCGACTGAAAAACTCTGTTCAGTCGACTGAACCTGCTATTTGAGTCTAATTTGCCTTTTTGGATTGAAATTCTAATTTAAATCGATTCGTGATAATCCTATTTGTTGTTATCATTGACTTTGATGACTCTTTTTAGGGATTTTTGAATATCCATTTCGATGGATCCTTTATCGATTTCGTTGGATTTTATTCACGTCTTCGTATGTGAATTTTTGTTATTGATTGTTCTTACAATCTTCTTCGTGATTTGTCACTTTAAAAATATAAAGGTTTCCTGTACTAGTAGTAAATATCAAAACTCTTTACTCAAACGATTTCAATACTATTTTAATACCAAATTCGTTTATAAAACCATTTTCCAATCTATTAGTATATACGAACCTTTACCTCACTCGTATGAGAAATCTAATTAAACGGCTTAGTAAAACAAGTGGTATGAAACGCTTGCGTTTACTTTGTCGGTTAATTCTTGGACTTGTTCGATTGAACCTCTTGTGACAATTTTCTAGTGGAGATTTACAGTTTGTTCGTAAATATTTAAGTTAAGCAAGTGGTTATGGGACATGAAGCTAAACTCATATATTTACTAGCTTAGTGTAATCGACACTTCTCGCTGATCATGACGATCATCTTTGTGATTTAGACTAGCAATGTGCGATGTCTCTTTGTCTGCGAGGGAGACTAAACCCCGTTTTGTGGAGTTTCGACTCAATTTGTGATGGGGTAGCAACCCATGGTCTTCGGGCCGTTTGTGGAGCTTCGGCTCAATTTGTGATGGTTAGCGACCATGGAATTAGCGTTCCGTTTGTGATACACGTGTTGGTGAGCTTTATGCTCCCGTTTGTGATAGGCCTCCCCCCCTCTATTTTTGTGATTTCTGGATTTCTTGTGTAGATTTCTAGAATTTGTGTTTCACCAATTTTTAGTGATTTCCATTGATAAGTTTTATCAATATTTGTGCATTGGTGAATTTGTGTGTCATTGACTTTAGTGGTTCTGGATTTCTTGTGTAGTCTTCTGGAATTTGTGTGTCATTGACTTTTGTGATTGACATTGATATTATCGTCAATAGTTATGGTATGGTGAACGAAATTAGGAGTATGACGTTTCTTTGATTCTTGTGTAGATTTGGTGACAGTGATTAATCTCTTGATGATTATCAACTAAGTATATATATATATATATATATATCACATCTTGGCATTGTGATTATTATGTGTTTAGTCATATCTCTTATTCTATATCGTTTCATCTGATATTTATAGTTAGACTGATCCGTTTATTATTTTCTTATTAAATAATACTCGGGTCAGACCGAGATGTTACGGGTGCTTCTGCTTGACTTCTCATCCGGGATTAACTCCTTGACTTTTGGGTTAACTACTTAGATTAGTAGTTATTTTGTTGTATACATTTGAGATATAGACTCCTTAATGTATACTTATTCTTTTGTGTAGTTCGTGTAACTATTCTTTTGTGATATTGTGGATCTTTTTAGACCACTACTCTGATGTACACTTTCTAGTGTAATATTCATATCTTATTCCGCCTTTGTGATATGAATTGTCTGTGACTGATTTATGTTATGTTTATTTCTATATTTGTTTTCCGAAGGATTTATATAGCCACCGTGTAGTAGCTTTGAGTTTGTGTCGGTATGTCGGATTTCCTCTTGAAATAGAATGCATGTTATATTATCTGACATATCGGTGCTCGCGCAAAGAAATTACATGGATGGTCGCTCCTCAACAGCCTTATTCTCCGTGCTAGTCGACAGCATTCACCGAAATGTTCTTGGCTAGAGTAGGTATAGAGGTGGGGCGTCACAGCTTGGTATCAGAGCCAAACTTCGGAACAATATGGAATATTATAACAAGGATCATCGTCCTAAGTCTTTCTTAGGAGTCGTGCTTTAGGATTTAATTCGAGCCTTAGTACCGATTCATCCTATTTTCCTTATGATTTCTTGTTTTGTCTATCAAGATTGCTTGATATTCAATTTGGTGAATAACCTTTTCTTCTTCTTCTTTCTTTCTTAAGGAAGAGAAATGTCTAGACCAGGCCGTCCCAGAGCCGTACCATCTAGCACTCCGCCCCAGGATGGAGTTTTTATGACTGCTCAACAGCTTCTTGATTTGGTAACAAATGCTCAAGCGCTGGAGCTAACCCGGAACCTACTCACCCAAAGTCGGGATTTGCACGCTTGTGTAGCGATTACACTAATTTGGGTGGGGAATCATTCAAAGGTTCCGAAACTGTTATTGAAGTACAGGCTTGGCTAAGAACATGCGATCGCATCTTTTCGCGCATGAATCTTATTGACCTTCACCGAGTTCAGGTGGCCTCTAGTATGCTCCGAGAAAGAGCATTGGACTGGTACGAGCTTCTTATTTCTGAAACTAATGAAGCGGATCTCACTTGGGAGAAATTCCGAGAACGCTTCGAGTTGAAATTCGTACCGGAAGCTGAAAAAGTGACATTGGCTCGACGGTTTATAGACCTTGTTCAAGGTGAGTCCTCCGTGACTGATTATGTCGCCTCCTTCGAGTCGCTTTCCAAATATGGGGTTGAATACATCAACACCCCTCTGAAGAAGAATCAGAGATTTGTTTATGGCTTAAACAAAAGCCTCAAGAAGCCATTACTTTTAAAGTTAGAAGTTTCTTTCGACCAACACGTTGATATCGCTCTTCGTCTTGAAGAGGCGGATAGAGAGAATGATGTTGAAGTGGTGGGTTCCAAACCAAACTTCAACAACAGAAAGAGGTCAAACAAATTTAAAGGCCCTTATCCCAATAAGAAAGGGAAGCAAGCAACCTCCGTGGCAAAGACTTCTTCCTTTAGTCGTGGGGAATGCTATAATTGTGGTTCGAAGGACCATTATGCGAACAAGTGCCCAAAGTCTCTTTCTTGTCGCTACTGCAAAGTTCCCGGTCATGTTATATCTTCATGCCCCAAGCTTCAGGGCAAGAAGGAGGGAAAGTTAAATGTTGCTCAAGCCCCTGGCAACACATCTCGTGGCCAAGGTATTTCTCATTCTATTCTAGATGGAATTATTTTGTTTCGTGACCATCCTATTCGAGTTCTTTTTGATACGGGTGCGTCCCATTCTTTTATATCAAAAGAACTTGTTGATGCTTTTTCTTTGGATGTTTTGTGTTTAATGACTTCTTTGAGAATTGCGAATCCGGTTGGTGGATCCGTAACAATCGGTTTATTGTGTAAAGATGTCGAGATTATTTTGTGTGATTTATCTTTCCGAGCCGATTTGCATGTCATGTGTTATTTAGGCTTTGGAATGATTTTGGGAATGGATTGGCTTAACCGTTATGAAGCTCATATCCTATGTCCTGAGCGGACTATTCATCTTCGACATCCTCAATCTGTTAATCAGGTTTCTGTTATTCTTAAAGATTCAGATTCTGCTTTGGTTGCATCTTTATATTCTTTAAATCCTCGTGATGATGATGATGATGATGAGGGTGATATTATTTCTCTTATTCACGTCGTTTGTGAATTTTCCGACATATTCGAGCCCATTTTAGGATTACCACCTAAACGAGCAATTGAGTTCAGAATTAATCTTACTCCGGGAGCTCAACCTATCACTCGTCCTCCTTATCGTATGTCCAATAAAGAAAACGAGGAGATGCGTAAACAATTATCTGAATTGGAAACGAAGCAATTTATTCGCTCTAGTTCCTCGCCTTTGGGAGCTTCAGCTATTTTTGTGAAGAAATCCGATGGTACACTTAGGCTTTGCGTTGACTATCGCAAGCTTAATGATCTTACTATCAAAAATAAATATCCTTTACCTCGGATTGATGATCTATTCGATCAACTTAGTGGTGCTAGAGTCTTTTCACAATTGGATTTGGCTACTGGTTTTCATCAGCTTCGTATTACAGAGGATAGCATTCCTTTGACATCGTTCCGTACTCGGTATGGATCTTATGAATGGCTTGTTATGCCATTTGGATTAACAAATGCCCCGGCTTATTTCGTTGACTTAATGAATCGAGTTTTTAAAGACTTTCTCGACCGGTTTGTTCTCATCTTTATCGATGATATTCTTGTTTATTCTAAAACCGAGGAGGAGCATGAAAAACATCTTCGGATTGTGTTGGAAACTCTTAGGAGTAATCAATTAAAGGCAAAATTTTCTAAGTGCCACTTTTGGCAATCTAGTGTGAAGTTTCTCGGCCACATTATTTCCGAATCCGGAATTTCCGTGGATCCTTCAAAGATTGAAGCGATTCAAGATTGGAAGAGACCGGAGAGTGTGACAGAGATTCGTAGTTTTCTTGGATCGGCGGGCTATTACCGTCGTTTTATTAAAGACTTTTCTAAAATTGCCGTGCCTCTCACTAGCTTGACGAAGAAAGGTGTTAAATACATTTGGTCGGACAAATGTGAAGCTTCTTTTCAGAAATTAAAAGAACTTCTTTCTGATGCTCCTATTCTTGTGATTCCCGATGGGAATCAAGATTTCGTTGTTTATACCGATGCTAGTCGCATTGGTTTGGGTGCCGTTCTTATGCAAAAGGAACGCGTTATTGCTTATGCTTCTAGGCAATTAAAGCCTGCTGAGACTAGATATGCCACTCATGATTTAGAGCTCGCGGCTATTGTTTTTGCTCTTCGGATTTGGCGTCATTATCTCTTAGGAGAGAAATTTGTTCTTTACACAGATCATAAGTCTTTGAAATATTTATTCTCTCAAAAGGAACTTAATTTGCGTCAACAGCGTTGGCTCGAATTTCTTGCACCATATGATCTTGATATTCTTTATACTCCCGGTAAGGGTAATCTTGTCGCCGATGCTCTTAGCCGTAAACAACAAGCTGTTGTTTCTATGATGATATCCGAATGGAACGATCTCGAGATTTTATCCACTTGCGAAATTCGAGACCGTGTTTCCGATTTATGCTCATCGTTTGTTTTATGTAGCCTTGTGGCTCATCCATCTCTTTTAAACCGCATTCTTGAAGCTCAAGGGCTAGATCCTGACTTGGCTCTTCTTGGCCAAAATATTAGGGATAAAATGGATATTGAAGGTTTGAAAGACTTTGATATCGATTCTCGTGGCGGCATTCGGAAATTTGGTAGACTTGTCGTGCCAAATATTGGTGATCTTCGTAAAGATATTTTAGAAGATTCACATCGTTCTAAATTCACCATTCATCCCGGTAGTAGTAAAATGTACGCGGATATGAAGCGACTTTATTATTGGGAGGGAATGAAACTTGACATCGCTAACTTCGTTAAACGTTGCATGACTTGCCAACTCGTTAAGGCCAAACATCAAAGGCCCGGAGGGTTATTGCAACCTTTAGAAATTCCAGTTTGGAAGTGGGATCAAATTTCCATGGATTTTATAGATGGCCTTCCCCGTTCTCGATCGGGTTATGATAGCTTATGGGTAATTGTTGATAGACTTACTAAATCCACCCATTTTATTCCCGTTCGGTCTAACCGAACTGTTCCTCTTTTGGCCAAAATATTTATCAAAGAAATTGTTAAATTGCATGGTGTTCCTACTTCTATTGTTAGTGATCGTGATCCATTGTTTACTAGTGGATTTTGGAAGAGTCTTCAAAAAGCTTTGGGAACGAAGCTTAATTTTAGCACCGCTTATCATCCCCAGTCCGATGGACAAACCGAGCGTGTGAATCAAACTCTTGAAGATCTTCTTCGTGCTTGTGTTCTTGATTTTGGTGGAGGTTGGGAAGATCATATTTCACTTGTTGAATTTTCCTATAATAATAGCTTCCAATCTAGTATTGGTATGGCACCTTTCGAGGCACTCTATGGTAGGCCATGCCGATCTCCTTCTTGTTGGCTTGAGGCCGGTGAGAAGCTGGCTTTAGGTCCAGATTTTATTCGTGATTCCACAGAAAAGATTGATCTTATTCGTCATAGGATGAAAGAAGCCCAAAGTAGACAAAAATCCTATGCCGATAACCGGAGAAGGAAGTTAGAATTTTCTGTGGGATATTTTGTGTTCATTCGTGTTTCACCTATGAAAGGTGTTGTACGTTTCAGTCGATCGGGAAAGTTAGCGCCTCGATATATTGGGCCATTTCCTATCACTGAACGTATTGGTTCCATGGCTTATCGCCTTTTGTTACCGGCACAATTTTCTGCTATGCATGACGTGTTTCACGTTACTCAACTTCGGAAATGTCTTCGAAATTCCGATTCTATTCTTGATCCCGGTGTTGTGGAAGAGATTGAAGTTTCGCCTAATTTAACTTATGAGCAACATCCTATTCGTATCATTGCTTCGGAAGTCAAACGACTTCGAAATAAAGATGTTCCGCTTGTTAAAGTTCAATGGTCTTCAAATCCTAAGGATTGTTCTTGGGAATCTAGAAAGTACATCGAGCGTACACATCCGGACTTACTTTCTCGTGCTCTTTGAGGTGAACTTCTTATTTCAAACTTCTTTTGTGTTGAATATGCTTCTATGGTTGTTACTATATATCTTCTTCTTGTAATATTGCGAGGACGCAATTTCTTTAAGGAGGGGAGTCTGTAACAACCCGCATATTTGTCGATTTTATATTTAAATATTTTATTTAAATATTTTATCGTTAGTCGGATTTTAGTCCGAAAAGCTACTTTTTCCATACGGTCGAATTAGGGCTCGGGACCACTCCCATTGAGTTTAAAATGCCGTTTGCGACCTTTTTGAGTATAAGCTTCGATATGTTTGGAGAAAGTTGATTTCTGCTACTTTTTACTTTGGGTTTGGTTTTTGGGCTCAACCCTATGTTAACTTATGCTCAAATCCGAGCCACTCTTCCCCACTCACCCTCATTCTCTTCTCATTTCAGTTTTTAGAGTGTTAATGGTGGGAGAGATTGTAAATTAAAATTCCAAAACCCTAGTTTCTCTTGCAAGTCAAATTCCTTGCTCCAAACTCAAGAAGAACCCATTGGTAAGCTTCTCTACTTCTTCTCCAACTTATTCTCTTACCAATTTCATAAATTCATAAACCTAATCTTGGGAATGTTCTTGTTTTTGAGCTTAGATTCAAGCTCATTTGGGTTGTGTTGAAGAGAGGTTGACTCTCCATTTGCTTTCAAGCTTCTTCTTGTTCGATTTTGTGAAAAGGTGAGATTTTTATCTCACATCTATGACTATAATTATCTTTGTTTGTTAGGTATGAATTCCTAACACTTCTTCATGAGAATTTGCTCTTGATTTGGATTGGTTTTGTAAATATTCCAATTTTTGGGTTTTTAAACCAAATTTGTGTGAAAATCCTTTTATGGATGTTTGATCATGCTTTTGGTGATGCATCGAGGAGCATATAGGGCCGGGTTGCCGATTGGCATAAACCCTTAGAGCCAATGTTCGTCCGATTGCATTTTGGAAGAGTTTGCTCTTCATTTGTATAAGGCTGAAAAACAGCCCAGGCATGATTCAGTCGACTGAAAGCTCTGTTCAGTCGACTGAACCTGAAACCCGAGAGTTTCCAGGCATGATTCAGTCGAATGAAAAACTCTGCACAGTCGACTGAAACTGGAAACAGAAAGTT
Source organism: Allium cepa (assembly GCA_030765085.1). Taxonomy (NCBI): domain Eukaryota; kingdom Viridiplantae; phylum Streptophyta; class Magnoliopsida; order Asparagales; family Amaryllidaceae; genus Allium; species Allium cepa. The sequence continues at coordinate 461,919,537 of CM060931.1, read as the reverse complement.
TCCTGAACCTGGAAAATTTCCATGTACAGGGTCAGTCGACTGAAAAACTCTGTTCAGTCGACTGAACCTGCTGTTTGAGTCTAATTTGCCTTTTTGGATTGAAATTCTAATTTAAATCGATTCGTGATAATCCTATTTGTTGTTATCATTGACTTTGATGACTCTTTTTAGGGATTTTTGAATATCCATTTCGATGGATCCTTTATCGATTTCGTTGGATTTTATTCACGTCTTCGTATGTGAATTTTTGTGATTGATTGTTCTTACAATCTTATTCGTGATTTGTCACTTTAAAAATATAAAGGTTTCCTATACTAGTAGTAAATATCAAAACTCTTTACTCAAACGATTTCAATACTATTTTAATACCAAATTCGTTTATAAAACCGTTTTCCAATCTATTAGTATATACGAACCTTTACCTCACTCGTATGAGAAATCTAATTAAACGGCTTAGTAAAACAAGCGGTATGAAACGCTTGCGTTTACTTTGTCGGTTAATTCTTGGACTTGTTCGATTGAACCTCTTGTGACAATTTTCTAGTGGAGATTTACAGTTTGTTCGTAAATATTTAAGTTAAGCAAGTGGTTATGGGACATGAAGCTAAACTCATATATTTACTAGCTTAGTGTAATCGACACTTCGCGCTGATCATGACGATCATCTTTGTGATTTAGACTAGCAATGTGCGATGTCTCTTTGTCTACGAGGGAGACTAAACCCCGTTTTGTGGAGTTTCGACTCAATTTGTAATGGGGTAGCAACCCATGGTCTTCGGGCCGTTTGTGGAGCTTCGGCTCAATTTGTGATGGTTAGCGACCATGGAATTAGCGTTCCGTTTGTGATACACGTGTTGGTGAGCTTTATGCTCCCGTTTGTGATAGGCCTCCCCCCCTCTATTTTTGTGATTTCTGGATTTCTTGTGTAGATTTCTAGAATTTGTGTTTCACCAATTTTTAGTGATTTCCATTGATAAGTTTTATCAATATTTGTGCATTGGTGAATTTGTGTGTCATTGACTTTAGTGGTTCTGGATTTCTTGTGTAGTCTTCTGGAATTTGTGTGTCATTGACTTTTGTGATTGACATTGATATTATCGTCAATAGTTATGGTATGGTGAACGAAATTAGGAGTATGACGTTTCTTTGATTCTTGTGTAGATTTGGTGACAGTGATTAATCTCTTGATGATTATCAACTAAGTATATATATATATATATATATATATATATATATATCACATCTTGGCATTGTGATTATTATGTGTTTAGTCATATCTCTTATTCTATATCGTTTCATATGATATTTATAGTTAGACTGATCCGTTTATTATTTTCTTATTAAATAATACTCGGGTCAGACCGAGATGTTATAGGTGCTTCTGCTTGACTTCTCATCCGGTATTAACTCCTTGACTTTTGGGTTAACTACTTAGATTAGTAGTTATTTTGTTGTATACATTTGAGATATAGACTCCTTAATGTATACTTATTCTTTTGTGTAGTTCGTGTAACTATTCTTTTGTGATATTGTGGATCTTTTTAGACCACTACTCTGATGTACACTTTCTAGTGTAATATTCATATCTTATTCTGCCTTTGTGATATGAATTGTCTGTGACTGATTTATGTTATGTTTATTTCTATATTTGTTTTCCGAAGGATTTATATAGCCACCGTGTAGTAGCTTTGAGTTTGTGTCGGTATGTCGGATTTCCTCTTGAAATAGAATGCATGTTATATTATCTGACATATCGGTGATCGCGCAAAGAAATTACATGGATGGTCGCTCCTCAACAGCCTTATTCTCCGTGCTAGTCGACAGCATTCACCGAAATGTTCTTGGCTAGCGTGGGTATAGAGGTGGGGCGTCACAATATATCATTTCAATCCGCAATTCCCAGTAAAATTCAAAGTCCGTAAAATCGCTCGAGTTTATCATTTCAACCCATAACGATTTTTTCCTAATTTATAATACCATTCTAGTGTGTATCATTTCAACCCATAGTGTTTTTCCTAGCAAAAACTAAGAGAACTTGCAATATGATAACAATATTTAAAATAAACATAACATCCAATCATCAAATATCAACAATTAAGCATCCATCACAATCAACATTCATATCAACCAATAAATCTCAAGAATTACCTGGTTATCAGTCAGGTATTTAACAACAATTTAAATTTCAGTATTAATTTAAAATGGAAATTAAATTCAATATAAATTTAAATGACAATTTAAATGACAATTTAAAATACTACGTCATAAATTTAATTTAACTAACATATGATGATTTAGTAGTTGTGAGTGGGTTAAACACTCGCCCTTGTTTTGTCGTTGATTTAAAATCCAATTAATACATAAAAATCTGTAGTCCCAAAATCCAACCAAACCAGTTTCATAATGTCCAGAAGTTCGATACGATCATAATGCAAGAAACCGCGTCCAAATCCGAGTTCGTATGTAAAAATTATTCAAGTCAGAAGTTGAGAATTTTAAATTAAATTAAAAATATAATGGAGGTAAAAAACGTAAATTCACGTACCCCAGAAACCTTACCACGCGTCCAACATCTGCTCGAACCCTACATGAGACTGGCCGCCATTCTTCCACTCCAATACGCCGCTACCACACTCGACTACCTCCAGGTCCACTCTCGCCCAAGAGTTCCTCATCTCAGGCCGCCTCCATTCGTGGTCACGCGACCAACCACGGTGCCCCTGAAACCCTCCACCCCCGCCATGATAACCTGCCAATCATGGCGATTCTGATGAATTGCGACTCGAACCAACCATGCCGATCGACCATGCAACCCATCCTCTAACCAATGGCCACCTCCGATCGTCGTAAAATCGACGATCCACTGTTGGATCGTCAGCCCTAGTTTCGACGACCGAGACTAAATCGTTGATTTCTGGCCTAACAGAGAATCATATGCAAAAATGAATGGCAAAAATAGATTGTGCTTATCGAGAGCTTTCCAACGATATATAATATGACAAGGTTTGATGAATTTGAATTTTTAAATTGATTTGAAATTTTGAAATTGGGGTTTGGATTTAGGAATTAGGTTTCTGCCATTAAGAAAGAGGGAAGGAATATACAGATAGAATAGTATGTATAGGAATAAGAAAATAAAAGACTACTAGGGTTAGGAAAAACTATTTATATCGACAAAACTAGATAAGAATGAGTGGACAAATCCAATTGGGTCGAATGATAACGATGACCCAAAAAGCCCGTTTCGTTTCCGAAACAAAATTAGGTCATCCTGTATATCAAAATAGTTGTTTTCAATATTTTTAAACTCAATGGAACTAATTTCAAACCCAAATTCCATTGTATACAGAAGTTAGCTGTTAAAATCAAATTATTTTAATTGAATTCACTAAATTGATTTCTATGCGTTTTGAGCCCGCACGATCAGACGATAAGTCTGATAACTACAAAACTTGAAATCCTTCAATAATTTACTATTGCGGATCCGATCAAACTGGTCTCGTTGAAATCCGAGAGTAGCCAAAATGGCTTTTTTCACATTAATTAAATAAATTATTATTAAATTAAGTTAATCACTTTTTAAATTTAAATTTAGCAGTTAAAATTTTTGTCAGTTTGATTACATAGAAATTAATAGTCTTTTTAAAATAATTTCCATGTTAATCCAATATTTAAATATTACATAAATTTTAACGTTAAATTACAATAGGAATAAAACCTATTTTATTATAATTTAAATTCAAATAAATTCTTTATTTTGATTTCACTCTTATTATATAATCAACTATTACCTTATAAATATAATTAACATTAACTTACATTTTATTACATTCATAATTTACATTTATCATCTTTACCATATTAGTTATTATATTTCAATTTCATTACTTCCACTAATTACCAATTTAATTCCTTATTTACAATTACAACTAAATTAACTTTACAATAATTTCAATTGATTGAAATTACATTAAAATAATTGTCAATAACATTCAAACAACATTAATAAATCATATTCAAATTAGTTTCCCATTAATAAGTCATAAATTTTAATTTCTCCAATATTAAATTCTAAACTCCTATTAATTTAATATTTTTAATTATAAAAAAAGGGTCCTTACACTCTTTGGCACTCAAAACTTTTCGTCTCGAAAAGGAACAAGAAGGATTTAGAAACTAATATATTTATATTCAAAATAATCAATTTATAAACACTTTAAACTTACAAAATTAAGTATTTTAAATAAAATATATCAATTTATAAGTAATTAAATCTTCCATATCCATGTTTAATAAAAGTTTGGAAATATTTTCACTTTCATAAATTTTTTCTAAGTCCTAAATTCACGAAAAATTTCAACAGAGTCTCCTTTGTACGGATAAGTCCGAAAAAATAATAATATCAATAATTACGATATATATAATATATTTAAAAAATAAAACATCCCAAACCACGGGAAAAACAATTAAATATCGCTACAAAACCATAATCGAAAAGGTACCTAATTGTCGAGCAAACAACTTTATTTATGAAACCAAAAGTAGTAGGTATTGCTTCCATAAACCTGTATTTCACTTAGATAATCCAAAACAGTGAGAATTATGTACAAGAGAAATATTTAGTTGTTTCAATTACTAACAAAATCAAATCAATCACAAAACGTATGCAAACAAACAACATGATCATTATATGCAACAAGGAATCAATCATACATCCATAGCAACCAAACTAATGGTTTGTTCAGTTTTAGACACTTTTCATCGTACAAGGGTGATGAATAAGCTACTTAGCGTACACTACGCTCAATAGCCTTAGACAATTGCTTAATAGATTATTCATACATCCTTAAACAATTTGAAGTATCCTCTCCCAAACTTCCCATTAGCCAACAATCCAAAATTTAAATATATTTAGTTTTATTCGGTTGGTTTTGTTTCACATCATTTTTATTTATTTTCATTCATTCATACAATATCTTCTTCTTTCATTCATTTACTTACATAAAATTTCCCATTTAGTATTTAAAATCATCATTGAATTCATCATTGGAGTATTACACACATTCCATTGTAGTTTATTTAACATTTATTGTTTATATATCTTGATTTCAATTTTAATATTAATATCCATACATGGACCATTACAACTTAAGCTTCTTAACATTTTAATTTACATTAATTTCTTCACAGACATTATTAGTTTATATTACATCTACTATGAATAAATAAATATTAGTTCTATTAATGAACTATTTCAACCTATTTTTAAGTTTAAAGTTATCTACTTAAATATTATTCACATTTATCTATTCAATTTAATTATAAATTACTTTAAAACATAACTTTAGTTCATAATATTCTAGTAACATCTTAATTCTTTTATTATAAACATATGTTCATTTTTGAGGCATTGCATTCATTAAGCTTTTACTTGTACTTGTATAATATTCTATAGCATATTCCTATTAACATTTCAACCTTTAAACATTTTTGGTAAGTTATATATATATATATATATATATGTGTGTGTGTGTGTGTGTGTGTGTGTGTGTGTATGTTTTAAGAATATAATTGAATGTTACACAAGTTTACCTTATTCATTTTAAATAACAAAATGTTCAATAATTACATCTTAAATTTTTATTATCTTTAATTTGCAAGTGGAAAATTTTCAATTCTTTACAGTTTCATTAATCATTTAGCTTCTAGTTACTTTTTTTTCATTTTAGAAGTTTTCAATTATTACGATTTCACTTTATTTCTACAGTGAAAATCACAAATCAAACGGAAAATTAAGAATCAAATACCGGGTTCTTTTCAAATACACACATACACATGTATCCTATATATATATATATATCAAATCATACTTAATAAAATTAAAATAAATTTTGTTTATGAAAAAAAGTGTAGCAAAGCTACTACATCGGTTTTTCTACTTTGAAACTCGAAAATGAATGTCGATGATGCGACCGTCATCACCGAAATTATTTTCCAACGATGGGATAGGAGAGTTAAAACTTATTTCCTTTTAAAATTCCTTTAAAACATTTCATTCAAATCACTTTGAAAATATTTACATCTAAAATACTTCTAAATAATACTAATATTATGTTCTAAAATCTTTGAAAACTAATTTCAAAACTCCAAAACTTAAGTCCTTAAATTTCCAATTTATATTCACTTTATTTATAAATTCTATTTTGCAACCAATACTTATAAAGTTTCACTTCTTAACAAACAATATATCACATGCAACTACATCCATTTATAAAATTTATACTTTTATACACCTAATATAATACTAGGTAAAATTATTTCATTTACCGATATTTCGAAAACGATATTGTGGTTGTCTACCCTATTAAGTATTTAAAAATCCCTATCGATGCCATAGCGTCCTATGTACCGACTAGAATTTATAATTATTAAACAGAACAAATTAACACAATATAAAAACATTTTTATAACACTAACAAATACGCTCTCTCATATATATATGCTCATACAACTCATTCTAGGGTATAACTACACTATCTCTAATGAGTTAACCCCGAACATGCTAAGGTTATCGCTAAACCAAAGCTCTGATACCAACTGTAATGACCCATCTTTTTGTATGGTTTAAATCGACAATAAACCACACATGTCAACTTAAACCATTCGAAAGGGAGGATTGTTAATGGGGTAAATGAGAAAATAAGAGAAAAGAAAGGAAAAACAAAACATAGAATCACATAGCGGAATGAAAAAAATATAATAATCAAATAAACACTTTATAAAGCTATTTTACAAATGACATTTGATTACACTGTTATAATATAGACCAAAGTTATATATACAACAAGAATAAATAAATACTGCAGTAGAACAACATGATGCAGTGAAATAAATATAATAATACTAAACTCCATCTTCGTCCTCCAGAAATAAAGTCTTCAACACTGAAAAGCTCAAGCTGACCCGAGCGTAATAAACAAACAAAACACTCAAGTCAGAACTAAAAGATCTTATGTAAGTTAAATCAACACATTTTTATAAATGTCGTAGTCTATATAATACTGTAAACTCCACCAAACCGATGGGCTATCAGGGGGCTGTGACGACCCGGGGCTCGACGGTCGAAAATCGGCATCCAATACATCACTCGTATTTGAATGCCGGAGATTCAAACATTGGAGTCTGGTTCGCCGGAGCTTATAACACATTAGCTAAAAACAACATAGTAGAAATAAATAAGAATTTTATTGATACACAAATGGATACAACATGATATAATAAATGCCCAACAATATAACAGCCAAAATAGATACAACAACGGAATACAATAGCGGAAAAGATAGCAAAAACAACGGAAATATATCTTCAACAGAACTTCCAAGAGAGAGATAGATAGAATCCAACAAATTTCATCTCCAATCCAAAGCTCCAAAGCTCAAACCAAATGCTATCATGCTGCAATGAAGCAAATGCGATCCCAAATCCATAGACTTCAAAGATTTCCAAAGTCTACATCTATTATTTGACCAGCTGATAACCTAACTCTAGGCTGCCCGTGTGGAAAATTATGGGCACCCAGAGTTTAGAAAAGGGAATAATAAACTCTGGGTCAGTCATGGGACTGGTGTGAGAAAACAAAAATAGTTATTTGAACAAAAAGAAACCACAAAAAGAAATAAAAGAAACCCGTTATGCTTTTTGAAAAATGAAACTATCATAAGGTCTCCCGACACACACTCAATGCAATCGCACACATGGGGAAGGTTTCTCCTTATAGTCGGCAAACATGCTTGATACGCGAAAATCCTTTTGATATTATTATTAGTGCAACGGCCCGCAGTTCCGTACCCCTTGAGTCGACACTATTCTCCATCACTCAACTCAAGATGAACGGAAATACAAACCGTTTGGGTTAAAGAAGAAGAGGTAGAAGAAGATAATAGAAAGCAACATCAGAATCTAACCATAACAGCGGAATAAAATATAATAGATAATAACAGATCTTTACACAAGGAAAACTATATCTGTTTTATACACACATCATCGGAATACATCATCAGAGTTCAACAATATCAATAATATACAATTGGGCAGTCATATAAACTTGTCCTCAAAACTAAATACACAACGGAATGATAATCAAGTACGACAGTACGTATCGCCATCCAGCTCGTCTCCTGAGCTCCACAGCATCATATCCTGTATTCTATAATACTCGGTCTGACCCGAGCATTATAGTTAAATAACACCCGAGTCAGTCTGGAATACCAATGTGAGAAATCACACTCAAATTGATTATTAAAGTTCCAAAAATCCTTTGAATATCAAAAGCATCTCGTAAGACCACGCCAAAAATAAACATGTCGGGTTTTTACCTTACGATAGCTAAAACATTTTTATTAAAGTCCTCTGATATTATAATAGTGTCTATAGAAAGTAAAATAGAATCTAGCTAAAATGCTTGCATCTCACATTTCAGCAATAGTTGGGCACAATCAAAACCGTACAGGCGCATAGGGAGAATGGATTTCCAACTAGTGACTAGGCACTGGGGTACCACCTGTCACAGTACGTGGCCTAGATCACCGTACCGAGGATTACTCCCAATCCCCTGCAACACAAGTCCGGAGCTACCCCTTACTGGATAATCCCGAGTAAGACACCCCACGGTTGGGATTAGCAACCGCAACACTAAGCCGAATAAAAGGGACATCTAGACAGGGACGACCTCACCCTAATGGGCGCTACCCACCTAGCCTTGCTGCATAACCCCTAATTTTCAGTCATTCACGGTTGTTGAGGCTTGAGGCTAAGCGTTACCTTTTTAGAACATATCACTTAGAATGCTCATCGCCCACCTGACAATGTTTTGAAAGCATTCATCCATAAAAGTCCGTCCCGGGTTCGAAAGGAACCGAAGGCACTACTCCTACTACATCCATTTTGGAATTACCTCAGGATTAGTAGTGACTAGCCCTTGCACTTCATTGCTCCATCTTTGAATCCAAACACATCTTCCTCACGAAAACGTTCAAATCGGATCGAAGTGGTTTTCAGGAAATAAATCTCGATCCCGGTCTCTTCGAAACGATCAGCGCGTTGGCCAATATTGATAGTCGGTTATTTATCTATCAATTAACACTCACAAACATCCATCAAACATAAATAATTTCCCCAAATTATTTATTAACCTCAAAATATCTTCGCAAGATATATTTCCATTTCCAAACCTTTTTGGAAACTGTTTTCAAACTACACTTTTCTCATGAAATAAATTTCCAAATATTTATTTCCACTGAAAACACCCAGCACCAAACTTTAGATTTTTAAAATAATTTAAAAACACTTTACTATAAAATACACTTTAAGTCATTTAAGTTAAAACTATTTTAATACTTAGTCAAAAATATATACTTTAAGAATATTTAAAATCAAGCCGCTTTATAAAATATAAAACTAAATTTTTATCTTTTTAAAACATAATACCAAGTCACCTTTAAATAATTACTACTGTAATAAATTTGAAAAAGACTTACTTTGAAATTTAAACATTTAAAAATAATAAATTTTCTAAAATATACTTTTTTTTAAAACAACTTTAAACTTTAAACTTATACTTATAGATTTGTTTTGAAAACGTACTTGGCAGTGAAATACGCCCCTCTTTCACATCTTTTAAAAATAAATATTTAAAAACAAATCACTATTTATTTTTAAACAAATTTTCCATTCCTTTAATAAATTCCCACCGTGAATTTATTCTTTCAAATATCTACTGATATATTACTTCACTTTTATAAACCCAGTTTATAAATTTCATAGTCACATTCTTCTTTAAATTTCCAATTTCAAACACTTAAATCAATTTTCAAATTGACTTCCAAATTACTCCATTTTGAAATAAATTCCTTTACTTACACAATTTATTTCAAAATCCATTAACTTCAGATTTAATTTCTTAATTATGATTTAAAGTCCCTTTTAACTGAAAATACCAATTTCATACCCTTTTTCCAAATTCCTTCTTTATCTATTTCAATAAATTTAAAACTTGGATTTTTAAAATAAATTTTTTATTCCTTTAAATAATATCACTTAAGTTTAAAATTCATTATTTCTCTGTTTATTTAAAGTCCCCCTTTTTCCATACTTGGAATTATTTATTAGAATTTTAAAATCACTTTAATTCTTTTCTAGTTCATTCTTAAATTTATTCAAATTCTCTATAATTATTTTACTTAAAAATTCACTCTTTTATTTTCTTTTCAAAAATCCAATTCTGATAACTCAGTGTACCGAAATATATTCAAGCAAACCATAGCATTCCATATTCCAAATATAATTCATTACAGAATATCAAATATTTATAACACAAAACATTAAACAATCTAAATAATTTTAAGGAATCCGGTTGGATCCCTCCAACCTGTTTCCCTGCATCCACAGATGTTAGCACAATATAAAATACCAATTCCACTTCGAGGTGTAATATCGCGGTATATGGGTTTATATAATATCATCCGCTATTATGCGGCGCATAGGGTCTCATTCGCTATATAACGTAGAAAATCAAATACTCCAATATTTACTATGTACTACTATTGTAACGCCCCGAAAATTTTCGACTTTCGAAAATTCAACATCGATACTCACTTTATCGACTGCCGAGAAATCGAAGGCCAAAAACCCGAAATGTTATGGTTTTTAAGAAAAAGAATTTAAGAAAAGAAAAAGAGAGAAGAAGAGAGAAAATAGATAATAGAGGAAAGAGAAAACAGAAGATAGAAAATTTTAAAATAGAAGAAAAAGAGAATAGAACGGAATAGAGAACAACAGAACAACATCAGAATCTCACAATTCGCAGCGGAACAACATATAATAATAAATGAATAATCTTTAAACAAAGAACTATATCAGTTATTACATTACATCACATTTCATTTCATTACATCATATCATCAGAGTATACAACAACAACAAACATCAAACAGTGCAGCGGAAAAAAAAAATACTATATAACTAGTAATACGCCATGCCATCCAGCTTGCCTCCAGCAACTCCAGAATATCCAGAATATCCTGATAAACCTTAACTCTTGACTGCCCGTGTGGAAATTGGTGGGCACCCAGAGTTTAGGAAGGAAAACAATAAACTCCAAGTCAGTCATGTGACTGGTGTGAGAACTCAAAACAGTTTATTTATCTTTAACATCAAAATAGAGGAATATTTTTAAAGTCAATTCGCAATGCTTTTAAAAATGAGACTACCATAAGACCTCCCGCCACACACACAATGCAAACGCAAACTTGGAGGAGATTTCTCCTTATGATAGTCAAAGATGCTTGATACGCATTAAAATCAAATCAATTTTGATATTATTATTAGTGCATAGTGTAGAAGAAATTCATTTCGAAAGTAGAATATAAATCTTAGCCAGCATAGGTACCATTATATTATGCCTACTATAGCTACCTCCTGAGGAAGCAGGTTCTACAACTAAAACCGTACAAGATCGTATTGTTTCTTTGGATTTCCAACGAATGATCAGGCCAAGGAACTTCCCATTGCCACATGAGAATGCCTCTGGATGGACATCCCCGAGAACCAAACCGGATCTCTACCAACACAAGGCCGGGTTACCCCTAACTGAGTAACAACTGACCGAATATGCCATCCCCCGGTCCTTTGGGACCTTTCACCGAGCGCTCGTAATCAATTCACACAATCATAACAAAGTGTTTTCAACATGAGTAAGTATCTGGGCTCCATACCATGATACCACCCTTTTCCAGAAGGAAATGCACACATCCTAAAGGGCGCTACCCCTCATAACCTTGCCCCATCTTTCCTGTTTTGACCATTCACGGGGTGTGAGGCTCGACGAAGTCACGTCCACAAAAACATACTTTATACAAAAGCCATGCTTTGGGTCAACAAATGATCAACACAATGATCACCCAGATAGACGATCAAATAAATGATCCTATCACAAATAATCAACACAATGATCATTTCAGCAACACTCAGCATGTCACATTACCAATTTGGGAATATATCGCTGATAACTTCAACTATATAACCTCTGAGCTCGTACGTCTCAGAGAAGGGTGTTAAGCTAAAAGAATAAATTCTCCGCCACCAACAGAAATATATTTGAAAGAAATCGGCTTTATATCTCAATTTGTAATGTCAGACATACAATCCATACAAGTCTGTTCCGGGCTCGAACAAAACCGAAGGCACTTACAAAGAAGTCCTTGCAATCCGGATATTCACAATCCTGATCGGATTTCCCATCACATATGGAGAACTCAATACCGTAGCTACTCGGTGCAGAGTCAATCGACAGGTCATCCTATCGCTCTTGCAAATACCGGGTCTTCAACACCGATCTTCAATGCAATTCATAACGACGTATCACATATTCGGAATGGGTTATACGACCCCATGGTCCTTTCCCGGTTAACCCGAATAGTGAGCGCTTATTTAAAAAAAAAAAAATAAGTGTGGCATTCAATTTCAAAAAAATCACAACAAATACCATTCAAAGGTAAATATTGATAGTCGGTTATTGAACTATCAATAGATATGCACACATCACCAGATTCCAAATAATTTTCCAAATTATTTATTTCCCAATAATATCTTTACAAGATATAAAGTTTTCACACTTCAAAAATAAATCAACATTTATTTCTAAACAAATTCCCCTTTTCATTTATAAATTCTATTTCCCAAAATATCTATGAATATACTATTTCAATTATTCATTTCAATTTATCTTCAAAAAGATAAATTTTCTAACATATTCACTTTATATTGGAAAACATTTCCATACTTATTAAATAAGTAATTCACAATCTTTTTATTTTCTACACTTGGAAAATATTCTATATACTTTAATCGAATTAAGTATATATTTCATTCGTTAAGGAAATCATTCTCTTAAACATATTTATTTGGGCCAAAACGAATGTTGCGTAAAACACCGTTACGACAACCCAAATTCACTAGTATAGGGATTCGAAATTAAAATAGATATATAAATCCCAATACTATACAAACCATTTCCCTTCGGAAATCATTTACTATAACAACAGTGTTATAGTCCACTATTTCCTTATATTTCTCGAAAACATCTATTTCAACAATAAATGTTGAAATCTATGGTTTCAAATCTCAACATATTTTAAAACATCGTTAGATCGTTTTAATTCTATTTAAAACACCAAATCCAAAACATTTTCTTTAACGTGTTATTCACTATTCAAAAATGTGAATAAACTTTGTTAACAATTTCATCCTTTTATTCAATTTATTTTAACTTAAAGGATTATTCACTGTCTAAAACGTGAATATAACTCCATTTATAAGTTACCACAATTCACTTTTCAAAATAAGTTGTTTGTGAATTTATAAAACAACGTTCATAAATTCCATTTCTATTTATTCTATAAAAACTTCCTTTTTATACATCTTCTTTATTAGCCTATTCGATTTATAACTCGATTATAAACCAAAAGTTCACATTATAAGTTAAATGCTTATAAAAACGATTATTTACAAAATCGTTCTTTTAAACCTCATAATTATAAATCTTATAACTTATAAGATTTAAATTATTTATCCAAAACCATTCTTTTAATAACTTTATAAATTTATAAATCTTACTATTTATAAATTTCATTTATAACTTTACCATTTATAATTCTATAAATTTCATTCATTTATGAAATTCATTTTCATTTCATTCAAACACTTATAAAAACTCGTTTTATAATGTCTATATTTCAATTTATAAATATCCATTTATAAATCTCTTAATATAAATCAATTTATATTATTATTTAAAACGTCTTCAAATTCCTTTATTATTTCACCATTTTTATTCATAAAATAATTAAATTTTATAAATCCTATATTTCAACTTTTTTTTAAAATAAATTCTAAAATCCCGATTAAACTATTTTATAGAATAATTAGCATCATATTCTCAAAAATCAGTTTTTAACTATATTTCTCAAAAACCATAATTTTTATATCTTTAAAAATTATAACGTTTATTTATTTAAAATAGATCAAATTCCAAACATATAGTATATTTTCAAAAAATCACTTTAAAAATCATTTTAAAATTTCAAAATTGGGTCCAATGATGCTACCCACCAAATAGTCAATCACGACAACAACGACATCATATATCGATATGATAATCCATCAAATATCAAAATATCTGAATTCAAATAAATACTGTTGAGGAATCCAGTTGGATCCCTCCAACCTGTTTTCCTGCATCCACAAACATTAGCACAATACCAATTTCGCTCCAGTACGAAATTATCGCGGTATATGTTTTTATTAAATATTATCCGCTTAATAACGGCGCAATAGGGTCTCATCCGCTAAAAAATGCGGGGAATCAACAACTGCAATATATACATATGCCAATATATATATATTGATATTATATATAATACCAATTTCACTGTTTATGAAATATTCGCGGTATATGTTTTTAATAAATAACATCCGCTTACTAACGGCGTATAATGTCTATTTTAACAATCAATAGATAACAATCATCATTCAAACATGCATTCAAATATTTTAAATCTAACTATTTAAAATAAAATCGAAACCGATTCGATTGAGTGAGAAGTTCTCACCTTGATTTTAAATTCCGTTTTAGCGATTTATTTCGAATAAAATTAAACGGACGTTTAATTTTACCCAAAATTCTCACTAACTCCAAACGACTCCAATCCAATTTCATCGCGTAGTGCTCGTCGATACGATTCCAACGCAACTGGTTTCGCGCGTTTTCGACCTCGTATGAAAAAGATATTGATTTTACAAGTTTACACGATTTATATTTACAAATTTACAACTAAATTTTTTATAAATTATAAACCTAAAACTTTGCTGGCCGTTAGATCTGCTCCCTCTCCATATGGACCTTAGAACGCATCTCCTCCACTCACGCAATTCATCTACAGGCCGAGCACGCAACATGAACCCATCCTTCGATCGTTAGGGTTAGATTTTTCAACCCAATTACTCGATAAAAATTCGATCAGGAGCCATCAACACGTGCGCCTACCCCTCCTTCATGCTCGGCCTCAAGGCCATAGAACTCGGCCACCCCCTTCTCATTGAAATGCGTGCGCAGCTCCCCCCATGTCGGCCCGTTTTTCTCCTTCCTCGAGTCTCTAAAAACGATCACACCCGTATGGATCTGAAGAACACACTCCCCTCTACAACTTCTTAGTTGGTGATTTCTTCTAATTGTTGATGGATCGTGAGTGATTGAGAGAGGAAGGTGGGAAAAATCTGGCCTTTCATTAGGGTAGTGGCGGCTAGGGTTTATATTAGGTTTTTATTTTTTTTTTCTAAATTATGAAGGGGTGGGTGTATTTATAGAAGAAAAATCGAACACTATTCATCCGGAAATTCCGAACTCGGATTTACGCGCCGTAACTAGCGTTTCTAAGGTTTACCCTGCGTTCCGGACACAATGGAACAGGTTTCGAAAGCTAATTCGGACATCTGTGCGAGTTATGGCTACAAATGCTCAATTTAAATTAAACCGATTTAAATCGATTTCTAGGCGTTTTAATTTGTACCGGACAAACGGTAAATCCAATTGACTTGAAATTTGAAACCTTACAATAATATCACATTACGGATCCGATGAAACTGGTTTCGTCAAAATCCGAGACTTTTTGAAAAATGGCTATTTTAACTCGCCAAATTTAAATTAAAAAACAATTCGATGCGTTTCGAGCTGCCACGATCAAACGATAACTCCGATTGACACGAAATTTGAAATCCGGTAATAACTAACTATTACGGATCCAATGGAACTGGTTTCGTTCAATTCTGAGACTGTTCAAAAATTGGCTATTTTCACTAGTCGATTTTAATATTAAAATATTCAATTTTCACAAATTAACTTTTAATTCGATTTTAAAAGTTCTAAAATATCATTCTAACTCCAATATGATAAAATAAAATTTTACAAATCATTTTCATTCATATTTAACTCTATTTTCTATTATTTCCATAATTTAACACATTAAATTATCGATTTAATTATTCAATTAAATCCAATAAATCGAAATAAAATTTATTCAATTTATAAATTCACTTATTAATATTTAAAATTAATTAAATATTCAAATTTTAATTAATAAAAATTCTGGGTCGTTACAATCTTCCCCCCTTAAAAGAATTTCGTCCTCGAAATTACAAGTAAGAAAATTACAGAATTCATTAACTTTCCCTAAATTCATAGTTAAACTTCTTATAATATTTTACTAAGTTTTCAAATCATACTTAGTTATCCTTTCAAAAAAAATTACTATTGTTTAACTTTCAATTCCAAAATCAAGTTAAAGTTTTCAAAACTTTCCAATTTTCTCAAATTTTTTCTAACGCCTTAAATTTTCGGAAAAATTCGCCATAGTCTCCTTTGCGCGGCTCGATCCGAAAAAAAAATGACAGTATATATATCACAAATATACATCTCATCAAGTAATGAGGCATCCCGCAGGGAAAAAATGTAAAAGTACGATATTTAATCCGAGATATGTACCTTATATTTTATTAGCAAGCATATACGGCTAATATAGTGCGAAAGCGAGCTCCAAATGCGAAGCAAACGCGATCCGCACCTACTAATCACTCAACAAACAACATGAGAACATGCATATAGATAATAGTATCAATATACAACATATAGCAACATAATAACCATATATGTCAACATAGCAAATGTAGTAAAAGCAATATATTCAACCATCAACCAACTAGCATTCAACAAATTCATATTCATTCATATTCTCATTAATATTCAATGAATTAGGTTTCAATTTAATCACATATGATTCATATACAGTGGATGTTCTTACTAACATTCATTTTCAATTAGTTTATATTTACTAATTCATATTCAAGTTGGTACACTTCCAAATCAAATTCAATTCTATTTAAGATTCATTTAACTTCCAATTGAATTTCAATTACTTTAGCTTCCAATTTCATTAACACTTAATGAATTATATACAATCAACTAACAATCAATTTATATTTATTTCAACCAAATTCCTTTGCTTATATTTGGTTTCATTCAATTATTCAACTTTCAAATAACATTAGATTTTAATGAATTAACACTTATATTCATTATTTCATATCAATTATTCACATTTAATTGATTAATATTCAATCCATTAATCCAATTCAATTACAAAAGTTGAACTTCATTTATATAACTCAAGTTCACATTTATCACTTCACTTTATTATTTTACTTTGATACTAATATCAACTTCATTCAACATTTATTAAGTTATATTTCATTTTTAAAGTAAATTTCCATTTAACTTTAAATTCATTTTTTTTTACAACTCATATTCATAAATATATTCATATAGTTTCACTTCTTATATATATAAGTTTATTCCCAATTGTAAATCACTTTAATTATAATTCAATTCTTATAATTCTTTTGCTTATACAATTATTCTTCAATTTAGATTATTCAAACAACTAAACAATCAACTTATATACACTTTAATAATTCTGAAAAATTATTCCTTATATATATATAAATATACTCAAGGTAAAATTATTTCATTTACCCAATTTTAAAACAATACTGTGTCGAATTGTTCTATACAAGTGTTTAGAGATCCCTATCAACAACGTTAATTACTCGTATTAACCAAAATCTATATACCACTCAACAAACCAATCATCACAATATAAAATAATTTATATTCACTAACAAATACGCTCTCATAGCTATTACTACACTCAAACTCAATCTAGAGTACTACTGACTCTATCTCTAATGAGTAATACCCAACAGAACCATGGTTGTCGCTTAACCATATGCTCTGATACCAAATGTAACGCCCCGAAAATTTTCGACTTTCGAAAATTCAACATCGATACTCACTTTATCGACTGCCGAGAAATCGAAGGCCAAAAACCCGAAATGTTATGGTTTTTAAGAAAAAGAATTTAAGAAAAGAAAAAGAGAGAAGAAGAGAGAAAATAGATAATAGAGGGAAGAGAAAACAGAAGATAGAAAATTTTAAAATAGAAGAAAAAGAGAATAGAACGGAATAGAGAACAACAGAACAACATCAGAATCTCACAATTCGCAGCGGAACAACATATAATAATAAATGAATAATCTTTAAACAAAGAACTATATCAGTTATTACACTACATCACATTTCATTTCATTACATCATATCATCAGAGTATACAACAACAACAAACATCAAACAGTGCAGCGGAAAAAAAAGAAATACTATATAACTAGTAATACGCCATGCCATCCAGCTTGCCTCCAGCAACTCCAGAATATCCAGAATATCCTGATAAACCTTAACTCTTGACTGCCCGTGTGGAAATTGGTGGGCACCCAGAGTTTAGGAAGGAAAACAATAAACTCCAAGTCAGTCATGTGACTGGTGTGAGAACTCAAAACAGTTTATTTATCTTTAACATCAAAATAGAGGAATATTTTTAAAGTCAATTCGCAATGCTTTTAAAAATGAGACTACCATAAGACCTCCCGCCACACACACAATGCAAACGCAGACTTGGAGGAGATTTCTCCTTATGATAGTCAAAGATGCTTGATACGCATTAAAATCAAATCAATTTTGATATTATTATTAGTGCATAGTGTAGAAGAAATTCATTTCGAAAGTAGAATATAAATCTTAGCCAGCATAGGTACCATTATATTATGCCTACTATAGCTACCTCCTGAGGAAGCAGGTTCTACAACTAAAACCGTACAAGATCGTATTGTTTCTTTGGATTTCCAACGAATGATCAGGCCAAGGAACTTCCCATTGCCACATGAGAATGCCTCTGGATGGACATCCCCGAGAACCAAACCGGATCTCTACCAACACAAGGCCGGGTTACCCCTAACTGAGTAACAACTGACCGAATATGCCATCCCCCGGTCCTTTGGGACCTTTCACCGAGCGCTCGTAATCAATTCACACAATCATAACAAAGTGTTTTCAACATGAGTAAGTATCTGGGCTCCATACCATGATACCACCCTTTTCCAGAAGGAAATGCACACATCCTAAAGGGCGCCACCCCTCATAACCTTGCCGCATCTTTCCTGTTTTGACCATTCACGAGGTGTGAGGCTCGACGAAGTCACGTCCACAAAAACATACTTTATACAAAAGCCATGCTTTGGGTCAACAAATGATCAACACAATGATCACCCAGATAGACGATCAAATAAATGATCCTATCACAAATAATCAACACAATGATCATTTCAGCAACACTCAGCATGTCACAATACCAATTTGGGAATATATTGCTGATAACTTCAACTATATAACCTCTGAGCTCGTACGTCTCAGAGAAGGGTGTTAAGCTAAAAGAATAAATTCTCCGCCACCAACAGAAATATATTTGAAAGAAATCGGCTTTATATCTCAATTTGTAATGTCAGACATACAATCCATACAAGTCTGTTCCGGGCTCGAACAAAACCGAAGGCACTTACAAAGAAGTCCTTGCAATCCGGATATTCACAATCCTGATCGGATTTCCCATCACATATGGAGAACTCAATACCGTAGCTACTCGGTGCAGAGTCAATCGACAGGTCATCCTATCGCTATTGCAAATACCGGGTCTTCAACACCGATCTTCAATGCAATTCATAACGACGTATCACATATTCGGAATGGGTTATACGACCCCATGGTCCTTTCCCGGTTAACCCGAATAGTGAGCGCTTATTTAAAAAAAAAAATAAGTGTGGCATTCAATTTCAAACAAATCACAACAAATACCATTCAAAGGTAAATATTGATAGTCGGTTATTGAACTATCAATAGATATGCACACATCACCAGATTCCAAATAATTTTCCAAATTATTTATTTCCCAATAATATCTTTACAAGATATAAAGTTTTCACACTTCAAAAATAAATCAACATTTATTTCTAAACAAATTCCCCTTTTCATTTATAAATTCTATTTCCCAAAATATCTATGAATATACTATTTCAATTATTCATTTCAATTTATCTTCAAAAAGATAAATTTTCTAACATATTCACTTTATATTGGAAAACATTTCCATACTTATTAAATAAGTAATTCACAATCTTTTTATTTTCTACACTTGGAAAATATTCTATATACTTTAATCGAAATTAAGTATATATTTCATTCGTTAAGGAAATCATTCTCTTAAACATATTTATTTGGGCCAAAACGAATGTTGCGTAAAACACCGTTACGACAACCCAAATTCACTAGTATAGGGATTCGAAATTAAAATAGATATATAAATCCCAATACTATACAAACCATTTCCCTTCGGAAATCATTTACTATAACAACAGTGTTATAGTCCACTATTTCCTTATATTTCTCGAAAACATCAATTTCA
Source organism: Allium cepa (assembly GCA_030765085.1). Classification (NCBI taxonomy): domain Eukaryota; kingdom Viridiplantae; phylum Streptophyta; class Magnoliopsida; order Asparagales; family Amaryllidaceae; genus Allium; species Allium cepa. The sequence continues at coordinate 461,899,081 of CM060931.1, read as the reverse complement.
ACAATAAATGTTGAAATCTATGGTTTCAAATCTCAACATATTTTAAAACATCGTTAGATCGTTTTAATTCTATTTAAAACACCAAATCCAAAACATTTTCTTTAACGTGTTATTCACTATTCAAAAATGTGAATAAACTTCGTTAACAATTTCATCCTTTTATTCAATTTATTTTAACTTAAAGGATTATTCACTGTCTAAAACGTGAATATAACTTCATTTATAAGTTACCACAATTCACTTTTCAAAATAAGTTGTTTGTGAATTTATAAAACAACGTTCATAAATTCCATTTCTATTTATTCTATAAAAACTTCCTTTTTATACATCTTCTTTATTAGCCTATTCGATTTATAACTCGATTATAAACCAAAAGTTCACATTATAATTTAAATGCTTATAAAAATGATTATTTACAAAATCGTTCTTTTAAACCTCATAATTATAAATCTTATAACTTATAAGATTTAAATTATTTATCCAAAACCATTCTTTTAATAACTTTATAAATTTATAAATCTTACTATTTATAAATTTCATTTATAACTTTACCATTTATAATTCTATAAATTTCATTCATTTATGAAATTCATTTTCATTTCATTCAAACACTTATAAAAACTCGTTTTATAATGTCTATATTTCAATTTATAAATATCCATTTATAAATCTCTTAATATAAATCAATTTATATTATTATTTAAAACGTCTTCAAATTCCTTTATTATGTCACCATTTTTATTCATAAAATAATTAAATTTTATAAATCCTATATTTCAACTTTTTTTTAAAATAAATTCTAAAATCCCGATTAAACTATTTTATAGAATCATTAGCATCATATTCTCAAAAATCAGTTTTTAACTATATTTCTCAAAAACCATAATTTTTATATCTTTAAAAATTATAACGTTTATTTATTTAAAATAGATCAAATTCCAAACATATAGTATATTTTCAAAAAATCACTTTAAAAATCATTTTAAAATTTCAAAATTGGGTCCAATGATGCTACCCACCAAATAGTCAATCACGACAACAACGACATCATATATCGATATGATAATCCATCAAATATCAAAATATCTGAATTCAAATAAATACTGTTGAGGAATCCAGTTGGATCCCTCCAACCTGTTTTCCTGCATCCACAAACATTAGCACAATACCAATTTCGCTCCAGTACGAAATTATCGCGGTATATGTTTTTATTAAATATTATCCGCTTAATAACGGCGCAATAGGGTCTCATCCGCTAAAAAATGCGGGGAATCAACAACTGCAATATATACATATGCCAATATATATATATTGATATTACATATAATACCAATTTCACTGTTTATGAAATATTCGCGGTATATGTTTTTAATAAATAACATCCGCTTACTAACGGCGTATAATGTCTATTTTAACAATCAATAGATAACAATCATCATTCAAACATGCATTCAAATATTTTAAATCTAACTATTTAAAATAAAATCGAAACCGATTCGATTGAGTGAGAAGTTCTCACCTTGATTTTAAATTCCGTTTTAGCGATTTATTTCGAATAAAATTAAACGGACGTTTAATTTTACCCAAAATTCTCACTAACTCCAAACGACTCCAATCCAATTTCGTCGCGTAGTGCTCGTCGATACGATTCCAACGCAACTGGTTTCGCGTGTTTTCGACCTCGTATGAAAAAGATATTGATTTTACAAGTTTACACGATTTATATTTACAAATTTACAACTAAATTTTTTATAAATTATAAACCTAAAACTTTGCTGGCCGTTAGATCTGCTCCCTCTCCATCTGGACCTTAGAACGCATCTCCTCCACTCACGCAATTCATCTACAGGCCGAGCACGCAACATGAACCCATCCTTCGATCGTTAGGGTTAGATTTTTCAACCCAATTACTCGATAAAAATTCGATCAGGAGCCATCAACACGTGCGCCTACCCCTCCTTCATGCTCGGCCTCAAGGCCATAGAACTCGGCCACCCCCTTCTCATTGAAATGCGTGCGCAGCTCCCCCCCTGTCGGCCCCTTTTTCTCCTTCCTCGAGTCTCTAAAAACGATCACACCCGTATGGATCTGAAGAACACACTCCCCTCTACAACTTCTTAGTTGGTTATTTCTTCTAATTGTTGATGGATCGTGAGTGATTGAGAGAGGAAGGTGGGAAAAATCTGGCCTTTCATTAGGGTAGTGGCGGCTAGGGTTTATATTAGGTTTTTATTTTTTTTTTCTAAATTATGAAGGGGTGGGTGTATTTATAGAAGAAAAATCGAACACTATTCATCCAGAAATTCCGAACTCCGATTTACGCGCCGTAACTAGCGTTTCTAAGGTTTACCCCGCGTTCCGGACACAATGGAACAGGTTTCGAAAGCTAATTCGGACATCTGTGCGAGTTATGGCTACAAATGCTCAATTTAAATTAAACCGATTTAAATCGATTTCTAGGCGTTTTAATTTGTACCGGACAAACGGTAAATCCAATTGACTTGAAATTTGAAACCTTACAATAATATCACATTACGGATCCGATGAAACTGGTTTCGTCGAAATCCGAGACTTTTTGAAAAATGGCTATTTTAACTCGCCAAATTTAAATTAAAAAACAATTCGATGCGTTTCGAGCTGCCACGATCAAACGATAACTCCGATTGACACGAAATTTGAAATCCGGTAATAACTAACTATTACGGATCCAATGGAACTGGTTTCGTTCAATTCTGAGACTGTTCAAAAATTGGCTATTTTCACTAGTCGATTTTAATATTAAAATATTCAATTTTCACAAATTAACTTTTAATTCGATTTTAAAAGTTCTAAAATATCATTCTAACTCCAATATGATAAAATAAAATTTTACAAATCATTTTCAATCATATTTAACTCTATTTTCTATTATTTCCATAATTTAACACATTAAATTATCGATTTAATTATTCAATTAAATCCAATAAATCGAAATAAAATTTATTCAATTTATAAATTCACTTATTAATATTTAAAATTAATTAAATATTCAAATTTTAATTAATAAAAATTCTGGGTCGTTACAACTATATGTAATATAGCACATCAAATCAATTCAATCATTCAACCAATTATTTAAATTTAACCATTTAAATTTAAATAGAACCCAGATGAGGGAGATTAACCCACCTTTATCTTTGTTGTCGACAAACATTTCGGATCTTGTCTGAATTCGGACGACCTTCGAATCCAGCGTAAAATCCAACAAGCTTCAACTATTGTCAACAAAATTCCATAAAGTAGAACGTGCTGGTATGGTCACAATCGTCGCATAAATTGGACCTCTAATAAGAAATTAAGCTATAAATTTCAGCGCTCCCTCATTTATTAAACAAATTTCAAAATGGATCCTTACCAATACAATTGGGCTGCGACCACACACAATCCAGATCCACACTTCTAATGCCAGCAAATTAACTTCCTACCCTGATATGCAAAGAACATATCAATTTGGGTATTTTTGCAATACCTTAAAAATGGATAGTCAATCGCATCTCCCCAAGCTCCAGGCTATCGTGCGAGCACACTAACCCCCTTCCTAACAGCACCATCTCGACCATCAACCCCAGCATCTCAACCACCGAAGCTCGCCTTCCATATCCAAACCTGAATAATTTCCAAAAAAGCGGTGTGCCATGGAGTTGAGAATCAAATTAATAGATTTTAAAAGGGAATTGGTATGTGTGTTGTAAATTTGTGGAGATCTGAAGCACATGAGGGAGAGAGACGTCTAAAACCCTAGAATTTGGAGTAAGATTTAAATAGGAAACGAGAGAGGATTGATCGAGAGATGTTTTGAGTCGATTTAGTAAAATCGCCAGGTCAGGGACTGAGGACATTATTAAAGGAATCATGAAGATTAATGGCGAAAGAGAAACTGTCGATGGCCATTATATTTTTGTTTCATTCTGTACATTTGATTTCCAGATTGCGTTTTATTAATATCTATCATTAAAAAAGACAAACGCGTGCTTCAAAATTCTCTATGTTCATGACAAATGGCTTGGCTCAGAAGAAAAGCGGCCACAATAGGGAAAAACAAATAAAGTTTGACCACTCAATATATATATATATATATATATATATATTATACTTAAATTTAAAATTTAAACCATCTCAAAATCGTAGCTCAAAATCTCGACTTCCTATCTAGGCATGCCGCAAGGCATTTATAATGTTAGATGCCTATTTCAAACACAATGGAAAAGGTTTCGAGTCCTAACTCGATCGTATGGAGAAGATAGCTTTTTGGATCCAGTTATTATATAAAATTTTCGATTTAAATTTCTGCGCATTTATCTATCGTACGATCCCATGACAACCCCAAACACTACGAAATTTTAAATTCGATAATAATACAATATTATGGATCCAACGGACTGGTTTCGTCGAATTCCGAGACCGTGCCTCGGAAGACTATTTTTAAATTCAATTTAAACAATATAATTTCAAAACCGAATAAATCATTGTTAAATTCAATTTTAAAACTTCTATTATCCTCAGCACTACCAATATAAATTTTACAAGCCTTCAAATTATTTTTAACACGCTTAAAACTCCATATTCAACATTTTACCCAACTTCAAATTATTTAATTTAATAATTAAATTACTTAATAAATGGTGATATTTGAAAACAAGTTAAAAATTAACATTTAAATATTTAAAATCAATTAAATATTCCGATTTCAAAATCCAAAAATTTCGGGTCGTCACAATTAGTGCATAGCGTGGAAAACATTTCGAAAGTATAATATTAATCTTAGCTAGCATACGTACCATTATAGTATGCTTACTATAGCTACCACGTTAAATGGCAGGTTCTACAACCAAAACCATACAAGGCACGTGTTGAGTGATTGGATTTCCAACAAATGGTCAAGGCTAAGGAATAAGGAACTTCCTTTCCGAATGGGTACGCCTCTGGAAGGACACCCCGAGAATCTAACTGAATCTCTGCCAACACAAGACCGGGTTACCTCTGTAACTAGGTAACTAACTGCCACGAGTATGCCATCCTTCGGTCGTAATCGACCTTTACCGAGGCGCCAACAACAAATTCCAACAAACACATAAGTTAAATATTTGGGCTCCATACCATGATACCACTTTTTATCCATAAGGAAATGCACATACCCTAAGGGGCGCGACCCCCGTAACCTTGCTGCATCCTTTCCTGTTTCGACCATTTTTGGGGTGTGAGGTTCGATGAAGTCTCGTCCCACAAAGCTACGCTTTTACAAAAGCCATGCTTCGATCAACCAATGATCAACACTTAGCATGCCACATTACCAAATTGGAAATATATCACTAGTAACCATCAACAACATAACTTTTGACCTCGTACGTCTCAAAGAAGGGTGTTAAGCTAAGAGAATAAATTCTCCGCCACCAAACAGAAATGTATTTGATAGAAAACTGCTTTACATCTCAAAGTGTAACGTCAGACATAAATCCATACAAGTCCATCCTGGGTCTGAATGGAACCGAAGGCATTTCGTCCAAATAAGGAAAAATTCCTTGCAAATTCGGATATTCCCTAATCATGCCCGGACTCCCCATCAGATAGGGTAATCTAAATCTCTATACTGAGACACTTGGTGCAGAGACATTCGACAGGTAATCCTTTCGTTTTCGAAAATACCAGGTCTTCAACCACCGTCTTCAAATGCAATTCCATTTCATCCTATCATTATTCGAAATGGGTTTTATGATTTAATGTCCTCTCCCGACTTAACCGAATAATGAGCGCTTATTTAAAAACGTGTGGATTCATTCACAACAAATTTCCATTTTTGATCTTTTAGACAAAAGATCCACTTTTAAGATTTGATGTGGCTTTCGGATAACTATTTGGAATCCGATCCCCGGTCGCATCGAAATTCAAATGCCATTTTCAAGGCCAAGTTGTTAAGTAAACAATTTTAATTTAATTCAGAAGTTCACATTGACATAGTAATACATCACAGATAAATAACTTACATTTATCACAGCTCAATCCAAAGCAATTCATACCACAGAACATCACATATCAGAGATATCAAACAATTCAAGGCATTCAATATAATCCAATCATCCATAAGCAAGATTAATTAATCACCTGATTATAATTAATTTATTTAAATCAAAAATAAATTAATCACTTATGAATTAATCACCTAACCCTACTTAATTATCATTAATTAATTACAAACCATTGGCTATTATTTTAATTAATCAATGAAATTAATTAATCATCCTTAATTATCCATCCTCGATTACTTACATTAATTAATTATCCTTTAATTAACCACATAAATTAATCAACCTTAAATCTATTAATTAATTAACCTTAATTAATTATCCTTTAATTAATTAATTATCATTAATTAATGACGTTAATTAATTAACCTTCAATTAATTACATTAACAAATTAACCCTTTAAGTACTTATATTAAGTAATTATCCTATAATCACTTGATTAACTAACCTTTAATCGTTAATCAATTATCCTTTAATCATAAATTAATTAACCTTTAATTAATCAATTAATTAAACTTTAATTATCGAATAACTAACCTTTAATTATTTAATTATCCTCTAATTACTTACATTAAGTAATTATCTTTTAAGTAATTAATTATCCCTTAATTACATTCGTTAATTAATTAACCTTTAATAAATTAATTATCCTTTAATTAATTACATTAAGTAATTATCTCTTAATTACATTAGATAATAACCTTTTATTAATTACATTAAGTAATTAACCTTAATTAATCTCATTAAGTAATTATACTTTAATTAGTTAATCATTCTTTAACTAATTACATTAAGTAATCATCATTAAATTACTAATTAATGATCCTTTAATTTCTTTTAAGATCTTAATTAATTTTAAGATAAACCGTTTAACTTAATCAGTTACTTAATTTCTAATTAATTTAATTTAATCACCAAATAAATTAAATTAATTACCACTAAATCCTGCTTAATTAATAAATTAATGATCCTTTAATTAATCACATTAATTAATGATCCTTTGATTAATCAAGATCTTAATTAATTAAAGATAAATCCTTTTATCTTCATTAATTACTTAATCATCATTTAAATCTTATTTAAATAACCTTGAAAATTAAATTTATTTTTAACATATGAATTCTTTAAAACCCTTAAGTTAATTAAAAACACACCATCCTTTAAATTAACTAATTATACCATTTAAATTTATTTTAAATAAACTCAAGAATTCACTTAAAATAAAGGATATATATTAAAACACTTTAAACTTGATTACTTGAAATAATTTATTTTAAAACCTTTAATTAATCCCAAACTTAAATAAACACATATTATATACAAGAATTAGTTTAAAAAAATTTGTTAAAACTTGAGTGATTTAAACTTTTAAAACTTGTTAACATATTTTTAGATCTCTGACCCGAGACCACTTTGAGTTCTTACCTGAGCCAATGCGAGTTTTCCTCGAGCAAAACCCCGACCCATCCCTTTTTCTTTTTATTTTAACTTTATTTTGTTTAAAATTTAAAACTATTGTAATCACCTACGAGCTACCCGATAACCCACTCGAGCCACTACCTTACTTTCCCGAGATCAAACCTGAGGCAAACATCTTCTTCTTAAACCCAAACTCAGATACACACTGACACCACGTTCACCTACACAAACGATCATGGCGGCTCTGACCATCCATGCCATCGTCAGCATGTCGACGATCACCTCCCTTAAAAGTCTGGCCACCCAGTTTCAACAATCGAACACGAAATCTAATTTGAGCAACCTCAACATCCACCTGGAACGAAACCAATCACCCAAAACCACCTCTTACCATTGCCTCTGACCACTAGAGTCCACACCGCTTCGCATGGAGACTGCCAAACCATTCTCTTCCTAATCCCCCTGCTCCAGTCCAACTTGATTCGATAACGAACTCGTAATTGCCATACAAACATCCTCGACCAAACCAAGCCCTAAAACCCTAATATGGCTTCGCTGCACCACTACGGCGATTCAGAAAAATGCAGCTCCATTTTTCTCAAGACCACCGACCCTCGTCCTTCCTCTAGCCACAACCCCCGAGGTTTCAGAACGTCGCGACCACCCGAATTCGTCGAAAAACCCAATTTCCGACCATCCTTAATTCCTCCTCTAATCCTAAACTAAAAGCTCAAAACTTTCTCCAAAAAATCATTAAATTCAAGAATGAATTCAATAGTGAATTAGATACTTGCAATCTACACAATTGATTTTCAACATGTTTTTTTTTTTTCACTGTAAATTAAATTTCCAGATAAATGACTTAATAATTTTACTTGTTTTTATTTTTAAAATTTGTATTACATCATTACAATCAATTTCCTTTTAAACATCATATTTTATAATGGTTTAGATGAAGACTTAAGAATTATTTTGAGAAATTTTAAGCCTGTTAAACAAACAGAGGTATGCATATGCATATATACAGACATGCATACATACATTCAATGTTTTAAATTTGTATACCCAAATAGAATTGTATTTCTACATCCATACAAATCATTTCCAAGTCATTATTCTCATCCATCATCACAGACATGAGGAAATAAAGAGGATCAAGTTTTCAAAAGTGAAGTTTACTTACAGGTTAGAGAAGCAGAGCCTGGAAATAGATCTTGAAAACTGGAAATAGATCTTGAAAACTGGAAATAGATTAGAGATGGATTGAACTTGGGTCGTTGATATACTACTGTTTTGTATTTGAAAACTGGTAATTGATCTGAAGCTTGATGTTTGAGATGGTCTCTAAATCGCTGCTTGATTAAGTTAGAGATGCATTTGAACTGAGCTTGATCTTGTATTTAGCTTCAGGTTTGAAATTGTTGTTTGCTTTTGATTGCATCAGCTTTGATTTGTTTTACTGGTTTTGTTTTCTTTAGCTTGTCTATGGTTTTATTTTGATTTTCTGGTTTTGTTTCTTTAGTTTTGAATAGATCAAAGAAAATGAGGAAAAGGGGAGAACATATGTAAATATAACTTTGTTAAAAAGATTAAAAAGAAAATTAGTATCTTGACACTTGTAACTGAATGACGTATTTATCTTACATTTGTCATTTGCATATTGAAATTTACTTACAAATGTCAAATTGCATTTTGAATGATTTACACTTGCAAATTATATGTATTAAATGTTTAAATATGATTTTATATTATTTTTATTATTTTGTTTTAATACATTTCTTTTATATTAACATATGTTTTGTAACAATTCGATTTTTCGAGCGCCGAAAAACCGGATTATAATAATATTTCCGATGATAATTGCACGTACTAAATTTTCGAACACGTGTTCCATTTATTCTATTCAAATTAACACGTGTTAAAAAAAATATGTCTCGTTCAGAAGAGAAAAAAAAGAAAAAAATGACACTACTTTATTCAAATTAAAACACAGAAGCTTCAAATTAAAATGGCAGTCGAGCTTTGATTTTTATCCCCAATTATTCATTCCCATTTTCACTCTTCTCAAACTCGAAAGATTAATGGCCGAAAGAAAAAAAAGAGGGTCGCGTTTCTTCTTTGATTTGAATTCGATAAAAAAATTCAAGCAAGTGGGCATCGCGACTTTAGGGAGTCAGCATCATCGGAAGACGGCAACTTTCGCACTTCATTGCGACCGAGGGTGAGATCAGGGGACGTGTCACAATGACTGCAATGGTGAGGCAAAGGCGGTGATACTCGTGAACTCAGACTTGTTCGCGGTGATTTTTGATGAAGCCAAAGCTGCGATCGGAGGGGGGCTACGGCCGCTCGAGTACGGCGGGACGACATGTAGGTGGTGGTCGCGGTAATGACCGAGGCGAAGGGAAGTCTCGATTTGGGTGCAAGCGCGTGGATGTCAGAGTGGTTTGAGTTTTTTCTTTGATTTAAAGCTGATGGTAATCAGCTTTTATTTTATTTTTATCTTTTTTTTCCAATTAAAATAATTTAAAATTTTGTATATGCTTATATAGTATGGTTAAATCGAATATTTTTACCGTAAAGAAAATTTTAACCGTTAAGCAATCTGTAAAATTTCAAGTTAGTCCTCTTTTTAATATATAGGTAAATAGAAATTATTTAAATTCGAAAAAAATAGAGATTTGTATAAAGTTTGGATTTTTAAAATCTATACAAGTTGTTTTTATAAGTATATGGGTTTCCAAAAATAAAATAAAATAAGTATATATGTAAGATTTTAGAAATATAGAGTTTTAAAATGTGACATTTCATATAAAATTAGATTTTTGGAATCCATAAATTACTTATTTTATACATGTGGTTCAAAGAAGCATAAATATACACATATACATTGAAAATCTACTAGTTTTTTTAAATAAGGTATAATAGTGATTAACTTGTTTAATAAAACTTATGTAATTGTTTTAGTTGCTAAATAATATTTCTATTAACAAGAAATTAGTTTAAAATTAAAAGTATTAGTTTAAAAAAATTAAATTGTTAGTTAATTAAATTTATTAAAAGGAAATTGATTATTCGATTATTTTGAATATTAATAAATTGTATAAATGTTTATACAAGGTCTAAAACTGTGAAGAAACAAGCCGGAATGGAGATGAGTTGGAATGGACTGCAAATTAAAATCAAGGGTGAGATCTTCTCACTCAACTGAAATAAGTAGAATTTCAATTTTTGATTGTTTGAATGTGATAGTATATATATAGTATGTGTGTGTGTGTGTGTATATATTAGAGTGATTAATTGCCCGCATTATATAGTGGATGAGACCCTATGCGCCGCATAATAGCGGATGATATAATATAATCCCATATACCGCGATATTCCACCTCGAAGTGGAATTGGTATTTAATTATTGTGCTAACATCCGTGGATGCAAGGAAACAGGTTGGAGGGATCCAACTAGATTTCTCACATTGTTGAATTTATTTGTATATGTTGTGGTGTGATAATCTATGAATGACTATAATAGTGTGAATGATTATATTGGTGGTTGAAATTTATTGAAGGCTATAGTTTAGTCGAATATATTTTTGATATCGTAGGATACCAGAAATATAAAAATTGGATTTTTTGGAAATTAAAGTAGAAAATTTTAAGTAAATTCATTTTAGAGAATTGAATAAATTTAAAAGAAGGAATTTTAAAAGGGTGAAGATTGATTTTTGAAATCCTATCAAATAAATTCTAAATATAGGAAAAAGATTTTTTATAATGAAAATAAATAAACTTTGACTAGTATTGATTAAAAGTTAAAGAATTTATTTTAAAATTCAGATTTTAAAATCTAAATGAAGGCGTGAATATTGGATTAATCAATTTTTTTAAATAAATTTGGAAATCAATTTGGAATTTGATTTGGTGTCGGAAAGTGAATATTTGGAAGTTGATTTGAAAATCATATATCAGTGGATATTTGAAAATTTAAATTCACAATGGGAATTTAAAAAGGAAAGGGAAATTTGTTTAAAAAATAAATATTGGATTGTTTTTAAAAAGTATGGAAATAAAATGTATGAATTTGGAATGTAAATTTGAGATAAATCAATAAGGACTCATTAATTGATTTAAATGAACATTTTATAATGGAAAGTGTATTTTCCCTAGAAAGCCGAGTATGTTTTCAAAGTAGCTTATAAATATAAATTTAAAGTTTTAGAGTTGGTTTAAAAAAAGGACACTTTAGAGAAATTATTTTCTTAAGTTGTTTTTAAATCTTTAATGTAAAGATTTATTCGGTTAACAATAGAAGTGATTATTTTAAAGATTTAATTGGTATTTGATTTAGAAAATGTTTTTTTTAAATAATTATACTCTATCAAATAATTTTATTTTTAAAATTAGTTTGGACTTGAGTTTATATGAGATATTGGTATAAAATTTCATAACTAATATTTTAAAATGGTTTTTGTGTTTTCAAGTATATATTTTTAGATAAGTGATTTAAATTATTTTAAGTATTCAGACTCGACAAATTTTCAGTGGAAATAAATAATATTTGGAAATTTATGCCGCGTGAGGAAAGTGATTTGAAATTTGTTTACAAAAGGTTGAAGTGTGAAAATATATCCTGCGAAGATATTTTGAAAATAAATAATTTGGGAAAATTATTTTAATCTAATGATTGTTGTGAACGTTGTTTGATAGTGAACTAACCGACTATCAATATTGGCCTTTAAACGACATTTGAATTTCGATGCGACCAGGGGTCGGATTCGAAACGGTTATCCGAAACCACATCGAATCTTGTGATGGATCTTCTGTTTAAAGTATCAAAGTGGAAATTTGTTGTGATTTACTTGAAATCTGAATGTAACCACTTACTTTTTTAAAATAAGCGCTCATTATTCGGTTAAGCCAAGAGAGGACTTTGTGTTATAAAACCCGTTTTGAATAATGATACGACGAAATGGAATTGCATTTGAAGATGGTGTTGAAGACCAGGTATTTTCGAAAATGAAAGGATTACCTGTCGAACATATCTACACTGAGTTGCTCCGGTATAGAGATTTATATCACCCTTTGTGGTGGGGAGTCCGGATGTGATTAGTGAATATCCGTATTTGCAAGGGCTTCTTTCCTTAATTGGATGAAGTGCCTTCGGTTCCATTCGAACACGAAATGGACTCATATGGATGTATGTCTGACGTTACACTTTGAGATGTAAAGCTGGTTTCTATCAAATACATTTCTATTGGTGACGGAGAATTTATTCTCTTAGCTTAACACCCTTTTCTGAGACGTACGAGCTCAGAGGTTATGTAGTTGATGGTTACTAGCGATATATTCCTAAATTGGTAATGTGGCATGCTAAGTGTTGTTGATCATTTGTTGATCGAAGAATGGCTTTTGTGAAAAGCATAGCTTTGTGGACGAGACTTCGTCGGACGTCATACCCCGAAAATGGTCGAAACAAGAAGGAAGCAGCAAGGCTACGAGGGTCGCGCTGCTCAGGGTATGCACATCTCTTTCTGGATAAAAAGTGGTATCTGGTATGGAGCCCAGATATTTAACTTGTGTGGATTATTAAAAGTGGTATTCCATTATGGAACCCAGATTATTTACTTAGTGGTTGTTGGTTAAGAGGTGCCTCGAGTAAAGGTTGGTCTAGACTGGGATGTGGCATACTCATGACAGTTAGTTACCTAGTTACAGAGGTAACTCGGCCTTGTGTTGGCAGAGAGCCGGTTAATTCTCGGGGCATCCCTCCAGAGGCATACCAATTCGCTGAGGAAGTTTCTTAGCCTGACCATTTGTTGGAAATCCAAACAAAATAATACGAGCTCTGTACGGTTTTAGTTGTATAACCTGCCATGGAATATGGTGGTGACCTGCTATTGAACATGGTAGCTATAGTAGGTATACTATAACGGTAGTATGCTGGCTAAGATTAATATTATACTTTCGAAATGTTTTCCACACTATGCACTAATAATAATATCAAAAAAAAAAGATTTTGCGTATCAAGTATGTTTGACTATCATAAGGAGAAATCTCCTCCAATTGTGCGCTTGCATTGTGTGTGCGGGGAGACCTTATGGTAGTTTCATTTTTCAAAAGCATAGCGGATTTCTTTTTATTTCCTTTATGTAAATAACTGTTTTAAAATCTCACACCAGTCCCATAACTGACCTGTAGTTTACCGTTCCCTTTCTAAACTCTTGTTACCCATCATTTTCCACACAGGCAGCCTAGAGTCAGGTTAGCAGTTGTTCTGAAGCGAAGTCAGAAAAGTATGCTATGGAGATTAGGAGGCAAGCTGGATGGCGAGACGTATCATTTATATTATATAGTATCCATTGCGTATGGTTTGTTGTAATGTCAATTTCCATGTGGGCAAGTTATAGTAATTGCCAGTGTTGTATATACTTTGGTGGTATATGTAAAAAACTGATATAGTTCTTTTGTTTAAAGATTATTCATTTATCTATTATATATTGTTCCGCTGTGAAATGTGAGATTTTGATATTGTTTATGTTTTCTTCTTCTATCTTCTTCATCTTTAACCCTAATGGTTCGGGTTTTGGGCATTTGTTTGTTCGACATTTGATACAGTGGGCGTATTGATGTCGACTTTCGAAAGTCGAAAACGACAATTTTTCGAATTTCGAAAGTCTACATCAATACGACCACTGTATCAAATGCCGAACAATCGAACGCCGGAAAACCGAACCGTTAGGGTTAAAGAAGAAGAAGATAGAAGAAGAAAACAGAAACAATATCAGAATCTCACATTTCACAGCCGAACAATATATAATAGATAAATGAACAATCTTTAAACAAAAGACTATATCACTTAATACATTACATCATCAAAGTCATATGCAAAACAACAACAGAAAAGAAATAACATATACTAGTGATACGTCTCGATATCCAACTAGCCTCCTGATCTCCACAACATACTTTTTGACTTCGCTCCAGAACAACTGATAACCTGACTCTAGGCTGCCTGCGTGGAAATTTATGGGCACCCGGAGTTTAGAAAGAGAACAATAAAATCTAGGTCAGTCATGGGACTGGTGTGAGGTCATAAAACGGTTATTTGCGTAAAGGAAATAAAAAGAAATCCGCCGTGCTTTTGGAAAATGAAACTACCATAAAGCCTCCTCGCACACACATAATGCAAGCGCGCTATTGGAGGAGATTTCTCCTTATGATAGTCAAACATGCTTGATACGCAAAATCTTTTTGATATTATTATTAGTGCATAGTGTGGGAATCATTTCAAAAGTATAATATAAACCTTAGCCAGCATAGGTACAATTATATTATGCCTGCTATAGTTACCTCCTGAGGAGGCAGGTTATACAACTGTAATCGTAAAGGGCTCGTATTGGATGGTTGGATTTCCAAAAAATGGTCAAGGCTAAGGAACTTCCTCATCGAATGGGTACACCTATGGAGGGACGCCCCGAGAACCTAACTGGATCTCTGCCAACACAAGACCAGGTTACCTCTATAACTAGGTAACTAACTGTCACGAGTATGCCACCCTCGGTCTAGACCGACCTTTATCCGAGGCGTCTCTACAACCAACAACCACTAAGTAAATCATCTGGGCTCCTTACCAGAATACCACTTTTAATAATCCACACAAGTTAAGTATCTGGGCTCCATACCATATACCACCTTTTATCCAGAAGGAAATGTACATACCATGAGGGGCGTGACCCCATGACCTTGCCGCATCCTTCTTGTTTCGACCATTTTCGGGGTGTGAGGTCCGAAGAAGTCTCGTCCACAAAGCTACGCTTTTCACAAAATCCATGCTTCGATCAACAAATGATCAACAACACTTAGCATGCCACATTACCAAATTGGGAGTACATCACTAGTAACCATCAATTACATAACCTCTGAGCTCGTACGTCTCAGAGACGGGTGTTAAGCTGAGAGAATAAATTCTCCGCCACCAACAAAAATGTATTTGATAGAAACCAGCTTTACATCTCAAAGTGTAACTCAGACATACATCCATACAAGTCCGTTCCGGGTTCGAACGAAACCGAGGGCACTTCCTCCAATTAAGGAAAGAAGCCCTTGCAAATCCGGATATTCACTAATCACGTTCGGACTTCCCGTCACAAAGGGTGATAAAATCTATATACCGGAGAAACTCGGTGCAGAGACGTTCGATAGGTAATCCTTTCATTTTCGAAAATACCTGGTCTTCAACACCATCTTCAAATGCAATCCCATTTCGTCTTATCATTATTCAGAATGGGTTTTATGACATAAAGTCCTCTCCCGGCTTAACAAATAATTAGTACTTATTTTTGAAAACAAATTCAAGTGCCATTTCAAAGGCCAATATTGATAGTCAGTTATTTAACTATCAAACAACATTCAAACAATCACTAAGCCTCAATAATTTCTCACATTGTTTATACTCATAGCCGGTTATTTAACTATCAAATAGTATTCACAACAACCATCAAATTTAAATAATTTTCTCAAATTATTTATTTCCAAAATATCTTCGCAAGATATGTTTTCACACTTCAAACTTTTGAAAACAAATTTCAAATCACTTTCCACACATGGAATAAATTTCAAATACTATTTATTTCCGCTGAAAAATTTGCCGAGTGCGAATAGTTTAAAGTAATTTAAATTAATTATTCAAAAATATATTCTTGGAACATTTAAAATAAAAATTATTTTAAAACATTTTATTTTAAAATATTAGTCAGGAAATTTTATACCCATATCTCATATAAAACTTAAGCCCAAAATAATTTTAAAATAAAATAAAATTATTAGATAGAGTATAACTATTTAAATAACCATTTTCTAAATCAAATATCAATTAAATCTTTAAAATAATTACTCCTATAATTAACTTAATAAATATTCACTTTACAGATTTAAAAACAATTTACGAAAATAATTTCTCTAAAAACATTCTTTTTAAATCTTTAGAACTTTTAATTTATGTTTGAAAGCTACTTTAAAACATATTCGACTTTCTAGGGAAAATACATTTTCCATTTCAAAATGGTCAATTTAAATCAACTAATAAATCCTTCTTGATTTATTTTAAATTTACTTCCCAAACTCGTAAATTTTCTTTCCACACTTTTAAAAATAATCCAGTATTTATTTTTAAAACAAATTTCCCAATCCTTTATAAATTCCCATTGTGAATTTAAGTTCCAAAAATCCACTGATATACGATTTTTAAATCGATTTCCAAATATTCACTTTCAGACACCAAATCAAATTCCAAATTGATTTCCAATTTTTTTTCAAACAACAAATCAAATTCTTAATTGATTTCCAATTTTTATTTTCAAACACCAAGTCAAATTCCAAATTGATTTCCAAATTTATTTTCAAACGCCAAATCAAATTTCAAATTGATTTCCAAAATTTATTTTAAACACCCAAATCAAATTCCAAATTGATTTCCAAATTTATTTTCAAACACCAAATCAAATTCCAAATTGATTTCCAAATTTATTTTCGAATGCCAAATCAAATTTCAAATTGATTTCCAAAATTTATTTCAAGCACCCAAATCAAATTGCAAATTAATTTCAAACACAAAATTATTCCTTTATTTCTCCCAAACTATTTAAAATTCGAATTTTAAATAAATTCTTCAACTTTGAAACAATATTACTCAAAATCCATTTATTAAAATCTTTTTCCCATATTTTGGAATTAATTCAATAGGATTACAAAAAATCAATCTTTTACTTTTTAAAATTCTTTTTTTAATTTATTCGACTCTCTAAAATTAATTTACTTAAAATTTTCTACTTAAATCTCCAAAAATTCGATTATATATCCTGATATTTTAAAATACCAGCATATATTGGACCAACCCATAGTCTTCAATAAATTTCAATCACCAATATAATCATTTACAGATTATTGATGATCACATCACCATATATAAAATAAATTTAAGGAATTCAATCGGATCCCTCCAACCCATTTCCCTGCATCCGTAGATGTTAGCACAATAAATAAATACCTATTCCACTTCGAGGTGGAATATCACGGTATATGAGATTATATCAAATCATCTGCTATTATGCGGCGCATAGGGTCTCATCCGCTATATAATATGGAAAATAAATCACTCCAATACACACACACACACTACTATTTCTAATATCACCAATAGATAAATTATCAAATTCATCCAAGCACAGCACATTCATCAATTTTTCCCAGTTTAAAATTTAATAATTAGTTAATTAAATCTATCAAATGGGAATTTAATTGTTTGATTTATCCGAATATTAATAAAAATCATCTAATGTTTATACAAGGTCGAAATCCGTGAAACGAAGGCAAAGTTGAAGTGGATTGCAAAATCAAAGGTTAGTTATTCTCACTCATCTGGATTGTTATTGAATGATTGAATTGATTGGGTGTGGTATATTATATATAGTAGTATATATATTGGAATGATTGATTTCCTGCATTATATAGCGGATGAGACCCTATGCGCCGCATAATAGCGAATGACATGATATAACCCCCTATACCGTGATATTCCACCTCGAAGTGGAATTAGTATTTTATATTGTGCCAACCTCTATGGATGCAGGAAAATAGGCTGGAGGGATCCAACTGGATTCCTCAAAATTATTTAGATTGTTTTAATATCCTGCGATATGGTTTATTTGATATTCTATAATAAATTGTATTGGTAATTGAAAATATTGAATGCCATGGTATGATTGAATATATTTGGATGTGCCGAGTTATCAAAATGTATAGATTGGATTTTCAAAGAGAAATAAAAGAAAATTTCTTAAGTAAATAATTGTAGAGGTTGGGATAAATGAATTGGAAAAGGATAAAAGTGGATTTTAAAAAAAATAAATTCCAAGTATGGGGATGGATATTTTGAATAAAAGGGAAATAATGAATTTTAAAACTTAAGTGATATTATTTAAAGGAATAAAGAATTTATTTTAAAATTCAAGGTTTAAATTTATTGGAAAGGATAAGGAAGTAATTTGGAAAAGTATGAAATTGGTATTTTCATTTAAATAAGATTCTAAATCATAATTAAGAAATAAAATCTGAAGTTAACGGGTTTTGAAATGAATTGAGCAAGTAAAATAATTTATTTTAAAATGGAGTAAATTTGGAAATTGATAAAGTGTTTGAAACTTTGATTTAAAAGGAGTGAGACTATGGGATTTTATAAACTGGGTTTATAAGGTGAAATAAGATATCAGTGGATGTTTGGAAGTATAAATTTCACGATGGAAATTTATATAGGAATGGGTAAATTTGTCTTAAAAATAAATAGTGATTTATTTTTAAAAGGTGTGAAAGAGAAGTGTATTTCCCTGGAAAGCCAAGTACGTTTTCAAAGCAATTTTTGTAAGTATAAGTTAAAAATTTTAAATTTGCATAAAGGAATGTTTTTAAGAAATAATTATTAAGTTGTTAAATTTATAAAGGTAAAGATTTATTAAATTAGTTATAGTGTTAATTATTTTTAAAGGTTAATTGGTATTATGATTTTAAAAAGATAATTATTAATATTTATATTTCTGATGTAATTTTATTTTAAAGATAGTTGGTTAAAGTTTTATTTAAAAACTAGTATAGAATTTCATAACTCTTATTTTAAAATTTAGCTTGGCTTAATTTTTATTTTTAAAAATTAGTTTTATATTTTATAAAGTTGTTTTATTTTAAATATTTTTAAAGTATATATTTTTGAATAAAGTGGCTAGGTGGTTTTAGTTTAAATGTTTTAAAGTATATTTTAGAATAAAGTGATTTAAATTATTTTAAAATCAAAGGTATTTGGATTTGGTGATTTTCAATGGAAATAAACAATTTTGGGAACTTTTTTCCATGAGTGAAAAGAGATTTGAAACTGATTTCAAAGGATTGAAGTGTAGAAGATATCTTGCGAAGATATTTTGAATAATAAATAATTTGGAAAATTATTTAAATCTGATGGTTGTTTGTGGATGTTAATTGATAGTTATATAACCGACTATCAATATTGGCTAAATGCGCTGATCGTTTCGAAGAGACCAGGATCAGAATTTATTTTTCGAAAACCACTTCGATCCGTTTTGAACATTTCCGTGAGGAAGACAAGAGCTGGGAGTCGAAGATGGAGCAGTAAAGTGCAAGGGCTAATCACTACTAATCCTAGAGGTGATTTCAAAATGGATGTAGTAGGAGTAATGCTTTCGGTTACGTTCGAACCCGGAACGGACTTGTATGGATGAATGCTTTCAGAACACCGTCAGGAGGACGATGAGCATTCTAAGTGAGTGTATGCTAAAAATGTAACGTCTAGCCTTGAGCCTCATTAACCGGGAATGGCTAAAACATGGGAGGTGCACACAAGGCTAAGTGGCTAGCAACCAATTAGGGTAAGGTCACCGCTGTTTAGATGTCCCTTTATATATCCGGCTGTGTGGGCGGTTGCTGATCCCAACCGCGGGGTAAACTTATTCGGACTATCTAGTAAGAGTAGCTCAGCTCTTGTGATGCAGGGGATCAGAGTAAATCCTCGGTACGATGATCTAGACCACAATTGTGACGAGCGGTACCCCAGTAGCCCTGCCATTGATGGAAATCCATTCTCCTGACGTGCCTTTATGGTTTCTGTTTGTAGAACCCACTTTGTGGCTAGTAGCTGGAAGTTAATAATTTAACAATTTTGGTTATTTGAATAAGTATATGTATATAGACACTATTACAATATCATAGGATTTTATAAGAAATATTTTGGTTATCGTAAGGTAGAACCCGGCATGTTTATTTGTGGCGTGGTCTTACGAGATACCTTTGATTTCAAATGATTTTGAAAACTTTGATAATCCAATTGAGTGTGTTCTCTCAAGATGGTTTTCCAGACTGACTCGGGTGTTATTTAACTATAATGTTCGGGTCAGACCGAGTATTATAGAGTACATGAAAGGATGCTATGAAGCTCAGGAGATGAGCTGGATGGCGAGACATAGCATACGTACTTGATGTATAATTCCGCTGTGTTGTAAGTTGTATTGTCTAATATAACTGTCCAGTCGTGTGTTATAGATATTCTTGAACTCTGATGTTGTATTCTGATGATGTATGTATGAACAGATATAGTTTCTTTGATGTAAAGATCAGTTATTATCTATTATATTTTATTCCGCTGTGATAGTAAGATTCTGTTGTGTTGTTTTCTCTTCTTCTACCTCCTTTTTTTAATCCTAATGGTTCGACTTTCGGGCGTCGAAAAATTAGGTCGTTACATTGTGTTAAAAATTTTCTTGATTTATTATTTAAAGATAATAAAAGTTTATTTTTAGTTTTAGAATTAATTAAGGATTTTTAAAATATTTTAATTAATCAAACTTGTAGTGTTTTAATATATATATATATATATATCCTTATTTATTCTTAAATTTATTTTGATAAATGTAATAGTACAATTAAGAATTTAAGTAAGAAAATAAATGTTTTTGATATACTTAAAGGTTTTAAGTTAAATTAGATGTTAATGATAATTTATCTCAAAGGTTATTTAAAATAAGATTATGAAATTAATTAAGATAATTGGGTTATCTTAAGAATAAAGGATTATAAATTTGTAATTTAATTACTTAATTAAAGGTAAATTAAGTAATAAATTAAGATTATTTACTTTGTAAAGGGTTAATTAATTAATGTATTTAATTATATGATTATCAATTAATTAAAGGTGAAATAAATTAAGGGGAGTAAACTAACCTATTTAAAGCCTGAATCTATGATATATCTTGATATTGGTGATTAATGTTTAAAGTTGGGATGTTTTTAACTGGATGTAAGTTTGAACTACATTGTACTGTGCATGCATGTCTGTATATATACATATATACTGCTTTGTTGAATCTCAGGCTCAAAGCCACTATACAAAATTCAATTGCCCCACCCATAATCAATTATAGACTCTTATTATTAAAAAGATAATGCTTAAAATAATGTAAATTCATTTATAAAAATAGTTTCAGATAAACATAGTTAGTAAATATTGTGAAAAATGATAATTTACAGTGAACCTATTATAAATCAAAAAAATCAAACATTTCAATTTCATAATCTGATTACATAATCGAATTCGTATTACGAAATGATGATTTTTGAAGAAGGTCGCATAATATTTAAGTAAGTTGTAACAACCCGGTATTTCGCGTCGATTTATAATCGACATTAAACGATTAATATTTTCTCTTATTGCCAATTGAAGTTTTAAAATTTGAATTAAAATTCTTTTATAAAGTGTTAAAAAGATTGATGAGCTTTGAAAATTAAATAGTGGTCCATTTTTTAATTTGGGCCGTGAAAAATTAACAAAAGCCAATAACCCGTTCCCCTTTCTATTCATTTTTTTTCTCATTCTAAAACCCTAAGCCCAAAAACACTCGAAAGAAAATAAATGGCGGCCACATCGTTCACTCCTTCTCGTTCGCCCCTCTTTAAAGAAATCTAGGGCTCGTGACAATCGAAGTCGCCAACCATTGAAGCTTGATCGAATGAAGACTATGGCTTCGCTCGATTTCTGGTGTGGTAGACTTCTTCTAAATTCGTCGACAAGGTGAGTGCTTTCCCACTCACATCTAATTCGAATTGTTCGACCTTTTCTGCTTATTTTATTTTCGATTGTCTCGGCCTCGTTCTGATTTTATCAATGTTGATTTTGTAACTTGATATGCTCAGCATTGATTTTTGACTTCGATCACTTTGATTTGTTTGATTGTTTTACTGTGAGGTTGATTTCGTGACCACCACTGTCTCGAATTCTTTTGTTGATATTGACTTTTGTGGACTTCGTATTTTCTGTCTTCGTTCAAACTGCTACTTAATTTTTAAGTTTAAACTTGGCATTGCTTTTTTATTGCAGTATGAAATCTCTTCTGGCTTTGTTCGAACTACCTAGGTTACTTGTTTATACTGGTGCTGTTGCATTAGGTATAGATATGTATGTGTTTTATATATATAGACATACACGCACACTTGTATTAGTATTTGTTCGCTTTGTCTTTCTGATGACATGAATTTCTGCTGCTTACTGCCTTGGCTTGAGAGTGCATTTAGTTGAACTTGACTATTTGTGACTGCACGCTGCTGTGTAGTGTCATTTATGTCCTCTTGCTCCACGTACATTGAGCACTTCATTTGATCCACCACTGCATTTCCAGTTGCAGCCCACCTGAGTACATATGTAGGGTGTCTTGCATACATTTATATTTGTATGCATGTTTCTACTGCATTGTATATGTTTACCTGTTACTCTTGCAGAGTATTGATACTCATGTCTGCAATTTGATTCATATTGCATTTCCCCTGTGGCACACTTGAACTTATTTATGAAATTCCATAACCTTGGCCATTGATTATTGGTATCAGTCTTGAATTTAATCTTGGCATTTACTTGAATTAGAGGTATTTGCTTGCATCCATATGGTCACTACATCAAGTATGATATGGGTTACCTTTGAGTTGAACATTGTCCAATTTCATTTAGTTATTCACCAGCCACTGTAACATATATGACATAGTTGCATTTGAGTTGTTACTGTTGCCTTGAACTGTTGCAACTGCATTTTTCATTATGTCACTTCATTTTCTTCACTGGTTCATTTTGGCATGTTGTCACTGAAATGTGAACTGTTGAGATCCTTGCGACAGTTTGGATATTCTTGTAGTCTGATTCGTAGTACTTGCACTTGTCAAACTTTGCACTTCCTTTGTATACTTGCTTCGGCCTTTATACCTTTGACCTGCAGCTTGAAAATTATATATAGGTTGGCTGCTGTGCACTTGATTTAGTTGTACACAGCCTTGTACACTTACTCATTTGAGTTGCACTGCTTCTTGATTGCACCTCTGATTCATTTTGACCATGTGCAGCCTTCTCATGTGCACTTGTATACGCACAGTACTTGTTCATGTGCATTTATACGTTTCTTGATTTTGTTTTGTTGTACATGACTTGCTACTTTACTCTTCGTCTTGAGTTGAGCCTAAAATTCATTGGGCTTGACCTCGCATTTGTCTCTGCAATTTAATCAACACTCGGCCTTAGGACATTCACAGCGATGCTTTTAAATTTTCATTGGGTACATCATCACTGTAGTGGCAAGGAAGTGCACGCAAGCATGAACTGCAGCCACACGGTATTCATTGGGTACATCATCACTGTAGTGGCAAGGCAGTGCACGCAAGCGTGAACTGCAGCCACACGGTATGGCTTTTATGATATTCTATCTTGTTTTGATTTATTGATCTTTTGCATATTCCGTACGCTGTAGTGGCGAGGCAGTGCACGCGTGCGTGTACTGCAGCCCTACTCGAATTAATATTTTAATTGATATTTCAATGGTTTGAACTGTTTTGTTTATTCAGTTCAATATTCTGATTGGGTTTAATTTGCTGATTTGTTGTTTAACACTGTTACGTGTTATATTTATCGTTATCCGATTTCTTTATTTAAGGATCGGATAGACGAGATTTATTGTGACTGTCGTCTATTCATTATTTAATTATTATTGCTTCTGTGCACTAATAACTGAGTTTTAATTAGACTGACCCGAGTATTATTTTCTTTTGAATTTAATACTCGGGTCAGACCGAGTATTTACAGGTTGTAGATTTTTAGCTTTGGGTTGCGAGCTATGAAGACTTTTCATATCTTTTGGAGTTGTCGTGTCATAGTCTAGGTTGATATGTATTCATGTATATTAGTCGAAAATGTACTTGTATATATACTTCCTTTGTCGACTGTTGTAGTTATATCATATGTACCGTGTCAAATGTATTGTAACTGCCATCAGTTATTTTATATATATATATATATATATATATATATATATGAGACTTTCTGTTTCATCTATGTTCCGCTTTATATTTTTCTGTGTTATTATTATATATTTTGTCCTAAACTATTATAGCCACTGTGTAGTAGCTTTGTGTTTGCATCGGTATGTCGGATTTCCTCCTGAAATAAAAATCCATGTTATACTATCTGATATATCGGTGCTCGCACAAGGCAATTACACGGATGGTCGCTCCTCAACAGCATTATTCTCCGTGCTAGTTGACAGCACTACACCGTAGTGTTCTTGGCTAGCGTGGGCATAGAGGTGGGGCGTCACATAAGTAGAAGTCGAGAATTTTCAAGTTGAACATAAAACATGTTTTGGGTAAATTCCGCCGCTCGACGGTGAACTGGGTGTCGTACTTGTTGCTGAGGGTAGCTGGGTTGTTGGTGATTGTCGGATGGTCGAAGACCCTAGATCATTAAATGTGGAAAAAAATAAGTTAAAATAAAATTACTAGTTTAAAATCAAATTTGTTAGTTAATTAAATTTATTAAGAGGAATTGGTTTACAATTAAAAATATTGGTTTAAAATAAAATCATTGGTTAATTATAATTATTAAATTTAAATTTAATTTGTTCAACAAATTCGAATATTAATAAAATCGTATAAATGTTTATACAAGGTCTAATACTGTGAAGAAGACAAGTCGGGATTGGAAACGAATTGCAAATGAAAAGGGCAAAGGTGAGAACTTCTCACTCAAACAAATTGTTTTGTTTAATTTAACTAGTTAAATTTAAATTATTGGTCGTGCTTGGATAAATTTGATGATTTATCTGTTGGGGGATAATATATATATAGTGTGTGTATATATATTGGATCAATTGATTTCCCGCATTATATAGCGGATGAGACCCTATGCGCCGCATAATAGCGGATGATATCATATAATCCCATATATCGTGATATTCGACCTCGAAGTGGAATTGGTATTTAATTGTTGTGCTAACATCTATGGATGCAGGGAAACAGGTTGGAGGGATCCAACTGGATTCCTTAAATTGTTGAATTTATTTTATACGTTTGTTGTGATTTATTGATAATCTGTGAATGATTATATTGCTGAATGAAATTTACTGAAAGTTACGGTTTAGCCGAATATATTTTGGTATCGTAGGATACTAGAAATATAAAATTGGATTTTTGGAAATTAAAGAAGAAAATTTTAAGTAAATTAATTTTAAAGTATTGGGTAAATTTAAAAGAAGGAATTTAAAAGGGTAAAAATTGATTTTTGAAATCCAGTTGAATAAATTCCAAAATATGAGGAAAGGTTTTAATAAATGGATTTTGAGTAATATTGTTAAAAAGTCAAAGAATTTATTTAAAATTTGGATTTTAAATAGTTAGGGAGAAATAAAGGAATTTATTTTAAAGGTAATAGAAATTTGAAAATCAATTTGGTGTTTGAAATAAATGTGAAAATCAATTTGGAATTTGATTTGGTGTTTGAAAGTGAATATTCGGAAATAGATTTGAAAATCGTACATCAGTGGATATTTGGAAATTTAAATTCACAATGGGAATTTATTAAGGAAAGGGAAATTTATTTTAAAAATAAATATTGGTCTATTTTTAAAAAAGTATGGAAAGAAAATTTACGAATTTGGAATGTAAATTTGGGATTAAGGAAGAAGGATTTAGTGATTGATTTATATGGACTAGTTTGAAATCGAAAGTGTATTTTCCCTGGAAAACCGAGTATGTTTTCAAAAATAGCTTATAAATATAAATTGAAAGTTTTATGGATGGTTTTAAAAAGGATGCTTTCGATAAATTATTTTCTTAAGTTGTTTTAAAATATTTAAAGTAAAGATTTATTAAGTTAATTAGAGAAGTAATTATTTTAAAGATTTAATTGATATTTGACCTAGAAATTGGTTATTTAAATAGTTGTACTCTATCTAATGATTTTATTTTTAAAATTAGTTTAGACTTGAGATTTATATGAAATATTAGTATAAAAATTTCATAACTAATATTTAAAATAAAGTTTTTAAATTAATTTTTATTTTAAGTGTTTCCAAGTATGTTTTTGGATAAATATTTTAAATTATTTTAAATTATTCGGACTTGGCAATTTTTCAGTGGAAATAAATAATATTTGGAAATTTATTCCGCGTGAGGAAAGTGATTTGAAATTTGCTTTCAAAGGGTTGAAGTGTGAAATTATATCTTGCAAAGATATTTTGAAAATAAATAATTGGGGGAAAATTCTTTAAAATTCGGTGATTGTTGTGAATATTGATTGATAGTTAAATAACCGATTATCAATGTTGGCCTTTAAATGACATTTGAATTTCGATGCGACCGGGGGTCGGATTCCAGACTGTTATCCGAAAACCACATCGAACCTTTGTGATGGATATTTTGTTTAAAAGATCAATGTGGGGATTTGTTGTGATTTACTTGAAATCTGAATTTAACCACTTATTTACAAAATAAGCGCACATTATTCGGTTAAGCCGGGAGAGGACTTTATGTCATAAAACCCATTTCGAATAATGATACGACGAAATGGGATTGCATTTGAAGATGGGGTTGAAGACCGGGTATTTTCGATAATGAAAGGATTACCTGTCGATTGTCTCTGCACCGATGTAACAACCCATAAATTTTTAAACGGTTTTTAATAACGTATTTAATTGAATATTTGAGAAATTTTAAATAATAATATTTTGAAATAAAAATTTAATGTTTGGATTACGTATAATTAAATATAAGTGAATAAATAAGAAAACATATAAATTTAGATTACATTACTTGTTAATTAATTTGGGCGTACGTTCGTTTTAATTTTTGCATCTATTGTATGCACTCTTTGATTTCATATCCTAGCGGTTAAAAATCAAATCAGCACGTGCATTTCAAAAAAAAAAGAATTAAAACCCTGCCTCCAATTCAAGTGTAAAACTTTCCACTTTCATTTGCGTCTCCGTATTTAATAGGAATAAAAATATTTGATTTCCTGACCATTTCAAAATCTCTTTCCATCTTCATTTTTTTGCAACGCAGTTCAGATCTGAAAAAAAAGGGTAATGGGTAACGATCCGAAATTTTAAACCAATTTAAAATTCTAATATTTTTTTAATATATTGAACAAAATTTTGTAGAAACTAAAATGATGGGAATAATAATAGTTTATACGAGATTTACAATTTGAATTAAAAACAACAAATGTTAAGAATTTAATAATAATTGTTAATTGTAAATATTGATCTATTAAATAAAATTATAGAGGAAACAATAGTTTAATTGTATTGTTGTAATTCAAATAAGTTAACCTCTAACCAATGAACTAAAATTGGTAACTAATGGATATGTTGAGTTATGTGAAATTATTAAATAATGTTTGATTTATTGTTAATAAAAAGAAGTAGTTGATTATATTTTTATTTGATTTTAATACGAAATTAATATTTGTATTTGTTGAAATCTTTCCATTAAGGAAAGAGAATGTATTAAAATGAACATTTAATTTGGTAGTTAACATAATAATATTTTATTTATGAGTTATAAAAGAGAAAATTATTTCAAAATGGTTTCCAAATATAATAATTATTATAAGAAAGATATTTTGAAATAAAAGTAACAGGTTGTATTCTGTGAATTAACAATTTTTTTAACTATAAAGCAGTAGATAGTTGTTATTATTTTATATGTTAATTTAATGATTTAAAAGTTAATATAGTTTCAATTGGGAACAATATTTATTTTGACGTTAAATAATAAATTTATCTGTAGCCTTGCATTCCAAGTGGGAAAGAAATCATTTCCCTAGACGTTCAATTTCTTTTAAATCTAGTTTTGATAAGTTACGTGTAAATTTCTATGCTTCCCTTTTTTCTCATTTTTATAATAGGAATAAAAATTCGCGTAGCAGTTTCAAGCAAATTTATTCCTCTTTAGAAGTTCAAAATCCATTTCAAGATTGTTTGAAATTCACATGTATAAGTGTCACTTCTTTTCCATTTACTCCTTTGCAATTAATAGGAACAAAATCTTTGATTTTCCTTACCATTCAAACGAAATTCTTTTATTTCCTTAATGTTCATATACCATTAATTAGTACGTTTCTTTATTTTATCTATCCAACGTAATTATCTCCTAAATCAAATATCACGCGCAAATTCCTCCTGACAAGAATTATTTCATGCCGTCTCTCCAAGCAATCAATACTAGTTTCATTTAAATACTCAACCTTGTACGTAAATAATTTTCACCGCCTTCCCATTTTATAAATATTTCTTGCGTTTTAATCAACGCATTTACTTCCTAATAAATTTTAAACGTGTACATAATGTTTGCCAAAGATTTCTTGCAGTTTCCTTTTGCTAAATTCACGCAATCAATACCACTGTAAATATTCGCTCAAATCTTTCTTGCCTATATTCTCTCAACTCAATCAATGCAATCGTGTATAATTGATTTAAATTTATTTTTTGCCAATATTCTCTCACCTCAATCAATGCAATCGTGTATAAATATAAGCCTCGTACACAAAATAGTTTTCAATTGCATCTCAACATTTTCTTCATTTCTTCTTACATGCGTGAGCTCTGAAGGTATGGCCTCCATTTTCTTCTTTTTATTTTATATTTTTTTTCCATGCTTTGCTTCTCCCCTCTCTGTCCTCTGCTTCCAATATATTTGACAAATCCATCTTTATATTTCAACTCGCGTTCAAAAATTTTCACATTATAACAGTCTCCATTTAATTGATATTTTAGCATAAAACTATATCTACATATTTTTTATGTTTAATGCTTATGTGAATTTTAAGCCAAGCTTTTCAGAGACGTAAATATATGTTAGTCTTATATCTTATTTGCTATTATAAAATATTAGAAATATACATATTTTGAAAATATAATTAGACTTTTATTCCTATTCGAATATAACATATATTAGTACGGCAGCTGAGTGTTGTAAAAGCATTAGTGATTTATGTTGTAAAACTAAAAAATTTAAATGTATAATTTTCATCTCGATTCTAGTGTATATATATAAAGTATGTTTTGTTTTTTTATCTTTTCTGTAGTGCTTTCATAATGTATGGTCTATATATATAGATTGATTTTCTTAGTATATGCTTTGAATTTTGATTAAACTATATATAAATATGTTATTTTAAAATGCGTGTTTTAATTATATATATATTATGCCTATATTTTATTTTGTGTGTGTGTAAATGTAATATTGATTTAAGAGGAAAAACGTTTATGTATTTAAATTTAAGTATTAATTTTTCAATAATATGATGATGTTTTGTTTTAATATGTATTTTAAATTTAATATCAGTTTCAAACAATGTGATATTTGAATATCCGTCTTAAATTAAATTTATTGAGATTTTAAGGAAATTTAAATAACACATATAATATATACTCTGTTTATATCAAACCGATTGATTTTTTTCATCGATTTCTATCTATCAGCTTTGTCATCAAATTCGTGCCAATTTTGCTTTGCTTCAAAGTTCGTATTTGGATCCATAACTGGCCTCATCATCGTTCTTCTCTAGCCTCGAAAGGTGAGCAATCACTCATGATTAACGTTCTTGTATTTTATTAAATTTGATTTCAATTGAAACGAAAATTGAAATATGATGCTGTAGTCATTTAAATTGTTATATATATGCTATTTTCTGTAAATGTTCACCTGTGGGATATGACAACATATCATGTTGTTTATATTATATTTTTATTGATGATATATGCTTGTTATTTTATTGTATTATCTGTTATCACTCTGCAAGTTCCCTGTAGTTTTGAATTCACCATGGATTGAAATGATACATACCCAAACGGACTTTTGGATAAGAGAACTTTGTTATGGGTTGAAATGATAAACCCAAGCGATTTTCAATTAAATTGAATTTGGGATTGCAGGTCGAAGTGATATCTACCCGTATATTTAAATTTCGGATTGAAATGATAAATATCTGTATCCCTTGACCATAGCGTAGGAAATTATATAAAACATCGTTGGTCCATATATATATATATAAATGTTTTGAAAATAATTTCTATGGTTTGGGAAAGAAAAATATAGTTTTAATAAAGACTGATTCTTAGAATATTATATGTATAAAAATGAAAATTTTATGTATAGACCTAATAATAATATTTAATCTAATTGAAATTGATTTAATACATGTAATATGTTTATGGATTCGTTTAAATTTATATTTCAAATTAGATTTGGTAAAATTTTAAATAAGCTAGAGTTGAGAGGATAAAGTTGAATTAATTGGAAATGGTATTTATTAAGAATTATGTTCAATTAAATCGATTTGAAACTATTGAATTCGGGATTTAAGATATGGTTTTATAACTTGGTTTTGGTAAAAGGGATTAAATGGATATTTTAAGTTTAAATAAATTTGAGGAAATATTCTGTAAAATGAAATCTAAGGCTATTTAAATGATACTGAACTTGTTAAGTGGATATTTCCTGACTAAATAATAATGATGAAGCTAAATCAAGATCTATATGAAACTGCTAGATTTAACTTTAAAATATTGAATATTAAGGCTTTGAATATAACGGAAGTCTAAATGGTTATTGGGAGCTGAATTGAATTAATGAATTAAGCTTTGAATAAATGGGAATTTGGAACTTGAGTTGATTAGAATCAATTTGTGTAGTTGAGGAAATTTCAAATACTTTACTTTATAAATTATTTAATATGTATATACTATCTTGGAAAGTATATATATTTGAAAGGGAAATGATGTTTTGATTTTGAAGTCTAAATAAAATTGAATGACCACGGTGTTATAGTGTATATTTCTACCTTGTAGATAGTTCCATGGACCCATAGAGGATGGTTATCCCAAACATCCTTAAGTTATTTGTATTTCAGTTGATATTTCACTTGAGTTGGATTTATTGATATAAGAATATTAATCTTGACTCGAGTGTTTTGTGTTTTTGCTTTACGCTCGGGTCAGACTGAGCGATACAGCATTTGAGACTCGCCTTTGGAGTTTGGAGCTTCGTTTGAGGATCCAACTATTAATTCATCTTTCAGCTCTTTCAGTTGATTCGTTCGGAGAGGTCATCTGTTCGTACTGGAGACTTCACTGTATTTGAGATATTCTGTTGTATTTTTATTTCTAACTCTGATATTTATATAGTAGCTTCAGAACTACTATTTATCTATTCCGCTGCATTATTTTATATTAATTTGTGTCTGTGATTCTGTGGTTGATTTATTTACTGTATATAAGAGTTTTGCCAAATTTTAATTAACAATTCGGTATTTTGAATTATTCAAGTCGGACATGTATGGTTTTATTGTCGATTTGAATGGTCCAAAATAGCGGGTCGTTGCAGTTGGTATCATAGCTTTGGCTCTAGGCAAAACTTAGCATATATGGTAAATTTATTTACAGAATCACTTTCGTTCGAGTTGAATCTCTTCCTTTGACTCGATTTCCTTTGAACTTTGAAACGTTCCCCGTGGTTCAAAAATTCATTCTTGTCTCTCTCTATTTATATTCTTTTGATTCTGGAGTATCCAATGACTCCACTGAATGATTTGTAAAGGGGGTGAAACTCCTTTACAATTGGCATTGATTCACCGGAGATTTATGTATCCTTCGGTTTAGATGCTACTATCTCTTGTTATTCCGAATTATATCTCTGGCGATCGAATGTCGAGTTGCCTCAGAATTCTGCACCGATCTAATTTTGGAATCACGGTTGACCGGTAAAGGTCGCCCGTGATTTATATAAGTATATCTATCTTCTATTTTGTAATTTAATTATCTCATCTTCAATTGAGTCTATCTTCGAATCAGGGTTCTATTGATTGGAGTTCCTCTAAATTAAATCTCTATCTTTGTTTTAAAATCCATTCTTGAATCATCCTTTGAAAATCGGGTTTTGTTTGTATTATAAAATTGTTTTATATGCCGAAATTTTTATTTGGGTAACTATGATTTTATTCTATATATAAAAGAGAAAATGTTTTCGATAAGGGTTATATACCTTTAAAAAAAACGAGAATTTGAAGTTTCGAAAAGATTTGAAATTTTGAAAATATTATAAGAAAATTGATTTATATAAAAATGATTTATAACTGAAAGGTTTTGAATTTGAAATTCGAGAGCTTGGACTCCGGTATTTTTGAAAATTGGTTTAAGATTTTGAAATATATAATAATAAGATTTGAAAGTATTTTTTGAATAAGAAATGTTTCAAATGACTTCAAATAAGTTTCAAGGATTTTGAAAAAAATTTCAAAGAAGTTTTCAAGAAAATAGAAGTCCAGAACTCACTTATGTCGTTGGAAAATAATTTCGGTCATGAGTGCACGCATCATCGACATTGATTTTCGAGTTTCAAAGTGGGGAGAGGCCACTTTAATAGATTTGCTATGCGAGTGACTTTGTGAAACCAATTTCGATTTCAAATTCCGAAGTATGATTTGATATTCGAAAGATATAGGTATATATATTTGAAATAATTTAAAGTAAGCCGGTGTTCAATCCTCGAGTTTTCGATTTGATTTAGTATAACTCTATTTATAAAAAATAATAATAATTTTTTTTTTGATTTACTGATTTCCAACTCTTGGATTTGAAATTTGATTTCACCGACTAGTTTGAAGGTTCGAGCATTTCCAAATCAAGGTTTAAAATTTTAAAACTAAGAAATTTCGAAGAGTATAAAATATTTGATAAAGAATATAAGTTTAGTTTTGTATGTTTAAAGTATGAAGAGTATGACTTAAGTAAATTTGAAACTTTTGTTAAATAAATAATCTGAAAAAGGAAAATGGATTTTCATATAGAAATAAATAGTTTAAAGGTTTTAAAGGGATAATTATAAATTTAGAAACCATTTTGAGTATAATTGATTGTGAGAAAAATATTTGGTTTTGAAATTAGATTGGAATTAAAACCAGTACTTATGTAGTGATTTTGGAAATGAATTTGTTTGACCTAAATTTTGTTGATTTGGAAATTTGGATTATTTTCTGAACCTATTGTTTAAGAAACTTTGAAACTGAATGTATTTAATTTGGAAGAAAATTTGGTGAAAATCATATATGATCTTGAAACTGAAATGCTATTGAAACGAGAAAAATTTGAGAACCTTGATTTACTAAGTACTTGATTTGGGAGTGGTCGAACTTATATGAAATGGATTTGTATAAGTATGAAGTTGATTTGAAATCTATTGATTTGAAAGGTACTCAATTTGGAAAGAGAATTTTTTATATAATCGAAGTCTATATAAGTGTGATTTGATATACTATTGATTTGGAAAGTATTCAATTTGAAAATGGAATCCTATATATAATGGACTTTATATAAGTATGATTTTTGAAAGTGAATTGAAAAGGTACTATATGATACATATTTTCGAAGTAAAGATATGGAAAGTGCCTCTGTTTGATATCCGCTTTGTGGTCAAATTGTGGATTCATTCTATCGATATTATTCTATTTGATTTTTGGTTTTCCAGATGTGCTACTCGACTGTCCCACCGTGGCATAGCCCATGGTTTTTTTCTCGTGACTGCATAGCGCAACTGCTTCGTTGAGACGGCCTAGGGGTACGTTTATTTTCCTGGGGGATCCAGGCGTAACCATTGTGTATCCTGCAATCTATGTAGGTCGCATTAGTAGCGAAACAGCCTGGCCGAGACAGCCTAGGGGTACGGATTATTTCCTAGGGGATCCAGGCGTAACCATTGTGTATCCTGCACCCTACTAGTCATCATGGCGTAACTCGCAGTGTAACGACCCAGAATTTTGAACAATTTAATTTGGAAATATTTAATTAATTTTAAATATTTGAATGATTGTTTGAATTGAATTTTCAAATTTTTAGAATGAATTTGGCGATTAAATTATAAAATTTAATCTATTGAAGGTTGAATAAAAATTTGAATCTTCAATTTTAAGCCGATTAAAAATATTTCAAAGGCTTGTAAAATTCATATTGATAATACTGAAGATAATCGAAGCTTCAGAATTTAATTTGAAAGTGAATTGTTCAGTTTTGAAATTTATATCGTTGGAATCGATATTTAAAAATAGCCATCCGAGGCACAATCTCGGAATTCGACGAAACACGTTCCATTGGGTCCGTAATATTGAATTATTCTCGGATTTCAAATTTCGTATTTTTCGGAGTTGATATGTGAGCACACGGCGAGTAAACGCATTGAAATTGAATCGAATTCAATTTAAATTTAAATTTAAATTAGTCAAACGGTAGCACGTTCCCTCCTTCAATTACGCCTAAAAGTACGCCTAAAATCACGAAAAATAAATCGTGCAAGCCTTCCTCCTTCACGTTTTAAATATCCCTCTCCCTCTCCAGTAAATCAAAATTATTCAGAGAATTTTTTTTTAATGGCCGACCAAATAAAATGTTCCTCTCCTCTTTGTTCTTTCAATTCAAAAATGCACGGCCCCCTTCCTCTTTCAAATTCATTCCAACGACATTAAAAATCGAAAGCTTCAAACAACAATGGCCGCGAAAAGCAATCCAGGCCGATCAAAAGAATTCAAAAAAACCGCGGCTCCCCATTTTCTATTCTTAAATCGAACGCGAAAAAAAAAAAATCAATGGCCGCGCGCTCGAACGATTCTAGGGGGGTGCGACGCTCGATGGCGGCGGCGACGATTTAGGGCGTGGTGGCAATTTGAGGGAAGCGGCCTGGGATAGTGGCGAAGTCGCGATGGAGGATTCGCGATGCTGATGGAGGCGACCGCGTAGTGGCGCGCGCGTAGGCCGAGGGGAAGGCTGCGATGGGACGTAGCGTGCTCGATTTGGAAGCAGTGATGCTAGCAAGTCGACTATGTGATGGTGTTCAAGATCGAGTTGCGTTGGGCGAGGCCTGAGTTCACAGTGATGGGTAAGGCAGTAAGTATTTTCCTTTAAATCTATTTATATATATATATATATATGTAAATTGAAAATGTATAAACAGTAAAACAGAAAATATAAACAGAAATTAATTTACATATAAATAGATATATGGACAGTTTCCAAATAAATTGTGTATAGGAAAATAGGAATTTTGAATAATTTGGAAGTTTAATTTAAAAAAATCAGATTATGGAAATAGAAAATAGTTAGTTAATAAAATTTTAAAAAAATGACAACTTGAATTGTTCGATTTAATTCGAATATTAATGAACTGTGTAAATATTTATACAAGGTATAAATCAAGGAAATCGAGTTGAGATGGAAAATGGATAGCAAATTAAAAAGCAAAGGTGAGAACTTATCACTCAAAAATTTAAAGCTGGATTTGCAGTTATTCATGGATTGTTGTTTGGTTGTGATATTAGATATAGTAGGATATATCTATATATATAGCAATATATATATATATTGGCATATGTATATATTGCAGTTGATTGATTTCCTGCATTGTATAGCGGATGAGACCCTATTGTGCCGCCTATTAAGCGGATAATATTTTATAAATCCCATATACCGCGATATTCCACCTCGTAGTGGAATGGGTATTGTGCTAATGTCTGTGGATGCAGGGAAACAGGTTGGAGGGATCCAACTGGATCCCTCACAAATATTTATTTGATTTTAGATATTGTGATATTTGATTGATTATCATATCGATATATGATGTTTGAAAGTCGTAATTGACTATTTGATGTGTTGCATCATCGAATCCAATTTTGAAGTTTAAAAATAACGATTTTGATTTTTTAAGGGATTTTTAAAGTGATTTTTGAAAGTATACGTTTATAAATTTTTTTTTTGAATTGATTCATCTTAAATAAATAAACGTTATAATTTCAATGTATAAAAATTATGATTTTTGAGAAATACAGTTAAAAGTTGATTTTCGAAAATATGCGATTAATGATTTTATAAAATAGCTTAAATTGGGATTTCTGAATTTATTATAAAAAGTTTAAAAAATAGGATTTATGAAATTTGATTATTTTATATAAATCAAAATGATGAAATTATAAAGGAGTTTAAAGACGTTTTAAAAGAATAATATAAATTGATCCATATAAAAGATTTATAAATTGATATTTATCAATTAGAAATATTGGAATTATAAAACGAGTTTTTTATAAGTGTTTGAATGAATTGTGAATGGACTCCATAAATGAATGAAATTTATAGAATTATAACGGTGAAGTTATAAATGGAATTTTATAAACAGAAGGTTTATAAAATGTGTAAAGTTATTTAAAAAAATAGATTTGGATAAATAAATGAATCTTATAAGTTATAAGATTTATAATTATGAAGTTTAAAGGAACGATTTTGCAAACAAATAAATTCTAAGTATTTAACTTATAACATGAACTTTTGGGTTATAATTGAGTTATAAATCGAATAGATTAATAAAGGAAATTTGTAAAAGGAAGTTGTTATAAAATAAATAGAAATGGAATTTATAAACATTGTTTTATAAATCCGCAACGACTTATTTTGATAAGTAAATTGTTGTAATTTGTTAATGGAGTTATATTCACGTTTTAGACAGTGAATAATCCTTTAAAACAAAATGTAAAGAAATGATGAAATTTGTTAACAAGTATATTCACGTTTTTGAATAGTGAATAATATGTTAAAGAAATATTTTGGATGTGATGTTTTAGATAGAATTAAAACGATCTAACGATGTTTTAAATGTATTAAGATTCGAAACCATAGATTTCAACATTAATTGTTGAAATAGACGTTTTCGAGAAATAGAAGGAAATGGTAGATTATAACACTGTTGTTATAATAGATGATTTCCGAAAGGAAATGTTTTATGTAGTATTGGGATTTATATGTCTATTTTAATTTCGAATCCCTATACTAGTGATTTTGGGTTGTCGTAACGATGTTTTACGCAACATTCGTTTTGGCCCAAATAAATATGTCTAAGAGAATGATTTCCTTAAAGAATGAACTATATACTTAATGTCGATTAGAGTATATTGAATATTTTCCAAGTGAAGAAAATAAAAAGACTTGTGAATTACTTATAAATAAGTATGGAAATGTTTTTCCAATGTGAAGTGAAAAGTTTAGAGAATCTATCTTTTTGAAGATAAATTGAAAGTGAATAATTGAAAACGTATATTCATAGTTATTTTGGGAAATGTAAATTCAATATGGAATTTATAAATGAAATTTGGAAAATGGGTTTAAAAATAAATATTGATTTATTTTTGAAGAATGGAAAATATATATCTTGTAAAGATATTTTTGGAAAATAAATAATTTGGAAAATTATTTGGAATCTGTCGATGTTGTGCATATCCATTAATAGTTCAATAACCGACTATCAATATTTACCTTTAATAGGTATTTGTTGTGATTTGCTTGAAATTGAATGCCACACTTTTTTTTTTAAAATAAGCGCTCACTATTCGGGTTAACCGGGAAAGGACCTTGGGGTCGTATAACCCATTCCGAATATGTGATACGTCGTTATGAATTTCATTTGAAGATCGGTGTTGAAGACCGGATATTTTCGAAAACGAAAGGGTTTCTTGTTGATTGTCTCTGCACTGGCTGATCCCCGGTATAGCAATCTCCATATGTGATGGGAAATTCGGACGTGATTAGAGATTATCCGGATTGCAAGGACTTCTTTGTAACTGCCTTCGGTTCTGTTCGAGCCCGGAACAGACTTGTATGGATTGTATGTATGACATTACAAATTGAGATATAAAGCCGATTTCTTTCAAATATATTTCTGTTGGTGGCGGAGAATTTATTCTCTTAGCTTAACACCCTTCTCTGAGACGTACGAGCTCAGAGGTTATATAGTTGAAGGTCATCAGCAATATATTCCCAATTTGGTAATGTGACATGCTGAGTGTTGCTGTGAAATGATCATTGTATTGATTATTTGTGATAGGATCACTTGTTTGATCGTCTATCTTGGTGATCATTTGTTGACCCAAAGCATAGCTTTTGTATAAAGCATGGCTTTGTGGACGTGACTTCGTCGAGCCTCACACCCCGGAATGGTCAAAACAGGAAAGATGCAGCAAGGTTATGAGGGGTAGCTCCCTTTAGGGTGTGTGCATTTCCTTCTGGAAAAGGGTGGTATCATGGTATGGAGCCCAGATACTTACTCATGTTGAAACACTTTATTTATGATGGTGTGATGTTGATTAGAGAGCTCTCGGATAAAGGTCCCAAAGGACCGGGGGATGGCATGCTCGTGTCAGTTGTTACCCAGTTAGGGGTAACCCGGCCTTGTGTTGGCAGAGATTCGGTTTGGTTCTCGGGGACGTCCTTCCAGAGGCGTTCTCATGTGGCAATGGGAAGTTCCTTGGCCTGACCATTCGTTGGAAATCCAAAGAAACAATACGAGACTTGTACGGTTTTAGTTGTAGAACCTGCTTCCTCAGGAGATAGCTATAGTAGGCATAATATAATGGTACCTATGCTGGATAAGATTTATATTCTCCTTTCGAAATGATTTTCCTACACTATGCACTAGTAATAATAACAAATGTTTTCTTTTAATACGTATCAAGCATCTTTGACTAACATAAGAAGAAATCTCCTCCAAGTCTGCGTTTGCATTGTGTGTGTGGCGGGAGGTCTTATGGTAGTCTCATTTTAAAAGCATTGCGAATTGACTTTAAAAATATTCCTCTATTTTGATTTTAAAGATAAATAATCTATTTTGAGTTCTCACACCAGTCACATGACTGACTTGGAGTTTATTGTTTTCCTTCCTAAACTCTGGGTGCCCACCAATTTTCACACGGGCAGTCAAGAGTTAGGTTTATCAGGATATTTGGAATTCAGGAATTGCTGGAGGCAAGATGGATGACATTGGCGTATTACTAGTATATAGTATTTCTTTTCCGCTATTTGTTTGTTGTTGTTGTACACTGATGATGAAATGTAATGTGATGTAATGTAATAACTGATATAGTTCTTTGTTTAAAGATTATTCATTTATCTATTATATGTTGTTCCGCTGCGAATTGTGAGATTCTGATGTTGTTCTGTTATTTCTGTCCGTTCTATTTTCTATCTTTTCTCTCTTCTTTTCCTCTTTCTTTTTCTTAAACCCTCAGTGTTCGGTTTTCCGTCATCCGACTGAGCGGCATTCGATACAGTGGACGTATTGATGTCGATATTCAGGAGTCGAAGAATCGGGTCCTGACAATGTGGTATCAGAGCATATGGTTAGGCGACAACCATGGCTCTGTTGGGTGTTACTCATTAGAGATAGAGTCAGCAGTACTCTAGAATGAGTTTGAGTATAATAATAGATATGAGCGCGTATTTGTTAGTGAATATAAAATTGTTTTTGAATCGGGTAAATAAGATAATTTTGCCCAAAACTATTTTTGTATAGAAAAGAAATGATTTTCTACGAATTATTATAGTATATGGTTGCATGGTTGTTAGGAAGTGATAATATTAAATTATTATCATTATTTATGGAATTAAATAAGAAATAAAATGGATTGAATTCAAGTAAACTAACTTGATAAATTATTAATTCTTGGACTAATAAATTGGAATTTGAATTGGTTAAATTAAAGTTTAGTCGTGAGCTAAATTTGAAGATAAATTTGAATTTGTATATAAATTCAAATAAGTAAAAGAAATAAATTGAAATTCCCTTTGTTAGTAATTAAGTAAATTCGAGATGAATTGAATATGGAAATTGAAATTTAAAATGAATAAGTGAATGTACTAATTGAAATGAATTAGTAAATGAAAGTTAATCGTTAGAATTCAATAGTTAGAATTGAGAATTGAATTCAAATTGAATTGAAATTGTGAAATGAAATTGAAATGTAAAATTGAATGAAATGAATGTGTAACTTCAATAGTGAAGTAAAACTGTAAAAGAATCATATATTAGAAATTTTGTAATGAAATTGGCAAAATGGTTTGAATGTTGGAATTAGATATTATGACTAGCAGGATATACAGGTGTATAAAGGAATTGGGATTTTGATTTCAAAGATAAAAATTGAATTGCTCGACAAAAAGGTACCTATTTCAATTTCAATATGAGATTTGGTGATTTTCTTCTCCAGCCACTTGGCTTTCTCTTTTCTTTTTGATTCTGAGGGGCCGTGGTGCCATTTTGTAGTCGTACCGAGCTAGCCGTGTAAAGGAGACGCTGGCGAAATTTTTCGAAAATTTAGGGTGTTAGAAAAATTTTGAGAAATTTAGGAAGTTTGAAATTTAAATTTAAATTTAAATTTGAATT
This sequence comes from Allium cepa, assembly GCA_030765085.1. NCBI lineage: Eukaryota > Viridiplantae > Streptophyta > Magnoliopsida > Asparagales > Amaryllidaceae > Allium > Allium cepa. The sequence goes on along the minus strand of CM060931.1, from coordinate 461,858,488 downwards.
TTGAAGTAAACAATGTTGTTTGAAACTTAGAATTGAAGTTGGAAAGCTTGTTGAAATGATAATGGATCTTTAATAAAAAGATTTAGGTTAGTAGGTTGATAAAACTATTTGAATTGTGAAAAAAATGATAGACGTGATAAGGGCATTCTTCTTAACTTGTAATTTTGGGACGAAATTCTTTTAAGGAGGGAAGATTGTAACGACCCATAATTTTGAACAATTTAATTTGGAAATATTTAATTAATTTTAAATATTTGAATGATGGTTTGAATTGAATTTTCAAATTTTCAGAATGAATTTGGCGATTAAATTATAGAATTTAATCTATTGAAGGTTGAATAAAAATTTGAATCTTTAATTTTAAGCCGATTAAAAATATTTCAAAGGCTTGTAAAATTCATATTGATAATACTGAAGATAATCGAAGCTTCAGAATTTAATTTAAAAGTGAATTGTTCAGTTTTGAAATTTATATCGTTGGAATCGATATTTAAAAATAGCCGTCCGAGGCACAGTTTCGGAATTCGACGAAACCCGTTCCATTGGGTCCGTAATATTGAATTATTATCGGATTTCAAATTTCGTATTTTTCGGAGTTGATATGTGAGCACACGGCGAGTAAACGCATTGAAATTGAATCGAATTCAATTTAAATTTAAATTAGTCAAACGGTAGCACGTTGCCTCCTTCAATTACGCCTAAAAGTACACCTAAAATCACGAAAAATAAATCGTGCAAGCCTTCCTCCTTCACGTTTTAAATATCCCTCTCCCTCTCCAGTAAATCAAAATTATTCAGAGAAATTTTTTTTAATGGCCAACCAAATAAAATGTTCCTCTCCCCTTTGTTCTTTCAATTCAAAAATGCATGGCCCCCTTCCTCTTTCAAATTCATTCCAACGACATTAAAAATCGAAAGCTTCAAACAACAATGGCCGCGAAAAGCAATCCAGGCCGATCAAAAGAATTCAAAATTCAAAACCGGGGCTCCCCATTTTCTATTCTCAAATCGAACGCGAAAAAAAAAAAAATCAATGGCCGCGCGCTCAAACGATTCTGGAGGGGTGCGACGCTCGATGGCGGCGGCGGCGATTTAGGGCGTGGTGGCAATTTGAGGGAAGCGGCCTGGGATAGTGGCGAAGTCGCGATGGGGGATTCGCGATGCTGATGGAGGCGACCGCGTGGTGGCGCGCGCGTAGGCCGAGGGGAAGGCTGCGATGGGACGTAGCGTGCTCGATTTGGAAGCAGTGATGCTCGCAAGTCGACTATGTGATGGTGTTCAAGATCGAGTTGCGTTGGGCGAGGCCTGAGTTCACAGTGATGGGTAAGGCAGTAAGTATTTTCCTTTAAATCTATTTATATATATATATGTAAATTGAAAATGTATAAACAGTAAAACAGAAAATATAAACAGAAGTTAATTTACATATAAATAGATATATGGACAGTTTCCAAATAAATTGTGTATAGGAAAATAGGAATTTTGAATAATTTGGAAGTTTAATTTAAAAAAATCAGATTATGGAAATAGAAAATAGTTAGTTAATAAAATTTTAAAAAAATGACAACTTGAATTGTTTGATTTAATTCGAATATTAATGAACAGTGTAAATATTTATACAAGGTATAAATCAAGGAAATCGAGTTGAGATGGAAAATGGATGGCAAATTAAAAAGCAAAGGTGAGAACTTCTCACTCAAAAATTTAAAGTTGGATTTGCAGTTATTTATTGATTGTTGTTTGGTTGTGATATTAGATATAGTAGGATATACCTATATATATAGCAATATATATATATATATATATATATATATTGGCATATGTGTATATTGCAGTTGATTGATTTCCCGCATTGTATAGCGGATGAGACCCTATTGCGCCGCCTATTAAGCGGATAATATTTTATAAATCCCATATACCGCGATATTCCACCTCGAAGTGGAATGGGTATTGTGCTAATGTCTATGGATGCAGGGAAACAGGTTGGAGGGATCCAACTGGATTCCTCACAAATATTTATTTGATTTTAGATATTGTGATATTTGATTGATTATCATATCGATATATGATGTTTGAAATTCGTAATTGACTATTTGATGTGTTGCATCATTGAATCCAATTTTGAAGTTTAAAAATAACGATTTTGATTTTTTAAGGGATTTTTAAAGTGATTTTTGAAAGTATACGTTTATAAAATATTTTTTTTGAATTGATTCATCTTAAATAAATAAACGTTATAATTTCAATGTATAAAATTTATGATTTTTGAGAAATACAGTTAAAAGTTGATTTTTGAAAATATGCGATTAATGATTTTATAAAATAGCTTAAATTGGGATTTCTGAATTTATTATAAAAAATTTAAAAAGTAGGATTTATGAAATTTGATTATTTTATATAAATCAAAATGATGAAATTATAAAGGAGTTTAAAGACGTTTTAAAAGAATAATATAAATTGATCCATATAAAAGATTTATAAATTGATATTTATAAATTAGAAATATTGGAATTATAAAACGAGTTTTTTATAAGTGTTAGAATGAATTGTGAATGAATTTCATAAACGAATGAAATTTATAGAATTATAACGGTGAAGTTATAAATGGAATTTTATAAACAGTAGGTTTATAAAATGTGTAAAGTTATTTAAAAAAATAGATTTGGATAAATAAATGAATCTTATAAGTTATAAGATTTATAATTATGAAGTTTAAAGGAACGATTTTGCAAACAAATAAATTCTAAGTATTTAACTTATAACATGAACTTTTGGGTTATAATTGAGTTATAAATCGAATAGATTAATAAAGGAAATTTGTAAAAGGAAGTTGTTATAAAATAAATAGAAATGGAATTTATAAACATTGTTTTATAAATCCGCAACGACTTATTTTGATAAGTAAATTGTTGTAATTTGTTAATGGAGTTATATTCACGTTTTAGACAGTGAATAATCCTTTAAAACAAAATGTATAGAAATGATGAAATTTGTTAACAAGTATATTCACGTTTTTGAATAGTGAATAATATGTTAAAGAAATATTTTGGATGTGATGTTTTAGATAGAATTAAAACGATCTAACGATGTTTTAAATGTATTAAGATTCGAAACCATAGATTTCAACATTCATTGTTGAAATAGACGTTTTCGAGAAATAGAAGGAAATGGTAGATTATAACACTGTTGTTATAATAGATGATTTCCGAAAGGAAATGTTTTGTATAGTATTGGGATTTATATGTCTATTTTAGTTTCGAATCCCTATACTAGTGATTTTGGGTTGTCGTAACGATGTTTTACGCAACATTCGTTTTGGCCCAGATAAATAAGTCTAAGAGAATGATTTCCTTAAAGAATGAACTATATACTTAATGTCGATTAGAGTATATTGAATATTTTCCAAGTGAAGAAAATAAAAAGACTTGTGAATTACTTATAAATAAGTATGGAAATGTTTTTCCAATGTGAAGTGAAAAGTTTAGAGAATTTATCTTTTTGAAGATAAATTGAAAGTGAATAATTGAAAACGTATATTCATAGTTATTGTGGGAAATGTAAATTCAATATGGAATTTATAAATGAAATTTGGAAAATGGGTTTAAAAATAAATATTGATTTATTTTTGAAGAATGGAAAATATATATCTTGTAAAGATATTTTTGGAAAATAAATAATTTGGAAAATTATTTGGAATCTGTCGATGTTGTGCATATCCATTAATAGTTCAATAACCGACTATCAATATTTACCTTTAATAGGTATTTGTTGTGATTTGCTTGAAATTGAATGCCACACTTATTTTTTTTTAAAAATAAGCGCTCACTATTCGGGTTAACCGGGAAAGGACCTTGAGGTCGTATAACCCATTCCGAATATGTGATACGTCGTTATGAATTTCATTTGAAGATCGGTGTTGAAGACCGGATATTTTCGAAAACGAAAGGGTTTCTTGTTGATTGTCTCTGCACTGGCTGATCCCCGGTATAGAGATCTCCATATGTGATGGGAAATTCGGACGTGATTAGAGATTATCCGGATTGCAAGGACTTCTTTGTAAGTGCCTTCGGTTCTGTTCGAGCCCGGAACAGACTTGTATGGATTGTATGTCTGACATTACAAATTGAGATATAAAGCCGATTTCTTTCAAATATATTTCTGTTGGTGGCGGAGAATTTATTCTCTTAGCTTAGCACCCTTCTCTGAGACGTACGAGCTCAGAGGTTATATAGTTGAAGGTCATCAGCAATATATTCCCAATTTGGTAATGTGACATGCTGAGTGTTGCCGTGAAATGATCATTGTGTTGATTATTTGTGATAGGATCATTTGTTTGATCGTCTATCTTGGTGATCATTTCTATGATCATTTATTGACCCAAAGCATAGCTTTTGTATAAAGCGTGGCTTTGTGGACGTGACTTCGTCGAGCCTCACACCCCGGAATGGTCAAAACAGGAAAGATGCAGCAAGGTTATGAGGGGTAGCTCCCTTTAGGGTGTGTGCATTTCCTTCTGGAAAAGGGTCGTATCATGGTATGGAGCCCAGATACTTACTCATGTTGAAACACTTTATTTATGATGGTGTGATGTTGATTAGAGAGCTCTCGGATAAAGGTCCCAAAGGACCGGGGGATGGCATGCTCGTGTCAGTTGTTACCCAGTTAGGGGTAACCCGGCCATGTGTTGGCAGAGATCCGGTTTGGTTCTCGGGGACGTCCTTCCAGAGGCGTTCTCATGTGGCAATGGGAAGTTCCTTGGCCTGACCATTCGTTGGAAATCCAAAGAAACAATACGAGACTTGTACGGTTTTAGTTGTAGAACCTGCTTCCTCAGGAGGTAGCTATAGTGGGCATAATATAATGGTACCTATGCTGGCTAAGATTTATATTCTACTTTCGAAATGATTTTCCTACACTATGCACTAGTAATAATAACAAATGTTTTCTTTTAATACGTATCAAGCATCTTTGACTAACATAAGAAGAAATCTCCTCCAAGTCTGCGTTTGCATTGTGTGTGTGGTGGGAGGTCTTATGGTAGTCTCATTTTTAAAAGCATTGCGAATTGACTTTAAAAATATTCCTCTATTTTGATTTTAAAGATAAATAAACTGTTTTGAGTTCTCACATCAGTCACATGACTGACTCGGAGTTTATTGTTTTCCTTCCTAAACTCTGGGTGCCCACCAATTTTCACACGGGCAGTCAAGAGTTAGGTTTATCAGGATATTTGGAATTCAGGAATTGCTGGAGGCAAGATGGATGACATTGGCGTATTACTAGTATATAGTATTTCTTTTCCGCTGTTTGTTTGTTGTTGTTGTACACTCTGATGATGAAATGTAATGTGATGTAATGTAATAACTGATGTAGTTCTTTGTTTAAAGATTATTCATTTATCTGTTATATGTTGTTCCGCTGCGAATTGTGAGATTCTGATGTTGTTCTGTTATTTCTGTCCGTTCTATTTTCTATCTTTTCTCTCTTCTTTTCCTCTTTCTTTTTCTTAAACCCTCAGTGTTCGGTTTTCCGTCATCCGACTGAGCGGCATTCGATACAGTGGACGTATTGATGTCGATATTCGGGAGTCGAAGAATCGGGTCCTGACACGCAGGGCTGAGAAAGCTTACGGATACGGATTGTTTCGTAGGGGATCCAGGCGTAACCATTGTGTATCTGCGAACCATGGTTAGACAAAGGTTTTGGTTTGGTTATTTTATTTGGATTGTACTTTCCATATCTATTTTTAAAGGTTTTTCAAGTATTTTCACTGGTTGTTGAAACAGGTTTACTAAGTACTTGAAGAATTCTAGCTTTGCGCCTGATCAACGCATGGTCAGAGTCTGTAAGAACGAGGATAAACTTGTTGAAACATCGAGTTATAGAAGTATTTTCGTAAGAAAATTTGGTTTCGACATAAAAGTATTATTTTTGAAAAGGTATTTTATTATAGAAGTATTTCCAACAAGAAATTTTGTATTAATCTTTGAAATTGAAATTCTTTTGGTTTGAAATTAACTATTCGTGCCCGATACTATTCTTTTGAATCTACCTTATCAGCTCAACTTTAGTTATTCACCTTGATTCTGTTTTCCGAATCTACCGTCTTTCCGTGTTGGATATATCCTTTTTAAATATTGTTTATTTATTTACTACATGGTATAATAGAATTTTTTTAGTGTTTCAGAAGTTATTAATTAATTATAACATATTTAAAGAGAATGATTATTAATTTATCTATAATGTTGGAAGTATCTTGAGATAAATATTTTTTTTTATAAATTTTGGATTTAATATTTTCAGTGGCTTCTTTGTAAATATAAGTAATAATGTAAATAATTGTTTTCAAAGGAGTTTTGAAAAGTATTAAAGTATTAAAGAAAATTAAATTTCAATGAAGTTTTTAAATGAATATTTCAAGTAAAATTTGTATAGTTTTAAATTAATTATTTATCTTGTACTTGAATCTATTTTTCTTTCTGTTTGTTGCTATCCCCCTACCTTCTTCCTTTTCGGGGATGAAAAGTTTTGAGTGGGGGAGAGTGTAACAACCCATAAATTTTTAAACGGTTTTTAATAACATATTTAATTGAATTTTTGAGAAATTTTAAATAATAATATTTTGAAATAAAAATTTAATGTTTGGATTACGTATAATTAAATATAAGCAGTGAATAAATAAGAAAGCATATAAATTTAGATTACATTACTTGTTAATTAATTTGGATGTACGTTCGTTTTAGTTTTTGCATCTATTGTACGCACTCTTTGATTTCATATCTTAGCTGTTAAAAATCAAATCAGCACGTGCATTTAAAAAAAAAAAGAATTAAAACCCTGCCTCCAATTCACGTGTAAAACTTTCCACTTTCATTTGCGTCTCCGTACTTAATAGGAATAAAAATCTTTGATTTCCTGACCGTTTCAAAATCTCTTCCCATCTTCATTTTTTTGCAACGCAGTTCAGATCTGAAAAAAAATGGGTAATGGGTAACGATCCGAAATTTTAAACCAATTTAAAATTCTATTTTTTTTTAAATATTGAACAAAATTTGGTAGAAACAAAAATGATGGGAATAATAATAGTTTATACGAGATTTACAATTTGAATTAAAAACAACAAATGTTAAGAATTTAATAATAATTGTTAATTGTAAATATTGATCTATTGAATAAAATTAAAGAGGAAACAATAGTTTAATTGTATTGTTGTAATTCAAATAAGTTAACCTCTAACAAATGAACTAAAATTGGTAACTAATGGATATGTTGAGTTATGTGAAATTATTAAATAATGTTTGATTTATTGTTAATAAAAAGAAGTAGTTGAATTAGATTTTTATTTGATTTTAATACGAAATTAATATTTGTATTTTTTGAAATCTTTCCATTAAGGAAAGAGAATGTATTAAAATGAACATTTAATTTGGTAGTTAACATAATAATATTTTATTTATAAGTTTTAAAAGAGAAAATTATTTCAAAATGTTTACCAAATATAATAATTATTATAAGAAAGATATTTTGAAATAAAAGTAACAGGCTGTATTCTGTGAATTTAGAATTTTTTTAACTATAAAGCAGTAGGTAGTTGTTATTATTTGATATGTTAATTTAATGATTTAAAAGTTAATATGGTTTCAATTGGGAATAATATTTATTTTGACGTTAAATAATAAATTTATCTGTAGCCTTGCATTCCAAGTGGGAAAGAATTCATTTCCCTAGACGTTCAATTTCTTTTAAATCTAGTTTTGATAAGTTACATGTAAATTTCTACGCTTCCCTTTTTCCTCATTTTTATAATAGGAATAAAAATTTGCGTAGCAGTTTCAAGCAAATTTATTTCTCTTTAGAAGTTCAAAATCCGTTTCAAGACTGTTTGAAATTCACGTGTATAAGTGTTTCTTCTTTTCCATTTACTTCTTTGCAATTAATAGGAACAAAATCTTTGATTTTCCTTACCATTCAAACGAAATTCTTTTATTTCCTTAATGTTCCTACACCATTAATTAGTACATTTCTTTACTTAATCTATCCAACACAATTATCTCCTAAATCAAATATCACGCGCAAATTCCTCCTGACAGGAATTATTTCCTGCCATTTCTCCAAGCAATCAATACTAGTTTCATTTAAATACTCAACCTTGTACGCAAATAATTTTCACCACCTTCCCATTTTATCAATATTTCTTGCGTTTTAATCAACGCATTTACTTCCTAATAAATTTTAAATGTGTACAAAATGTTTGCCAAAAATTTCTTGCAGTTCCTTTTGCTAAATTCACGCAATCAATACCACAGTAAATATTCACTCAAATCTTTCTTGCCTATATTCTCTCACCTCAATCAATGCAATCATGTATAATTGATTTAAATTTATTTATTGCCTATATTCTCTCACCTCAATCAATGCAATCGTGTATAAATATAAGCCTTGTACACATATAGTTTTCAATTGCATCTCAACATTTTCTTTATTTCTTCTTGCGTGCGTGAGCTCTGAAGGTATGGCCTCCATTTTTTTTTTCCCGTGCTTTACTTCTCCCCTCCCTGTCCTCTGCTTCCAATATATTTGACAAATCCATATTTATATTTCATGTAACATTTCCGTTTTTAAATCGAATTAAAACTGGAAATAAATTTAATTTTTGAAATTCAATTATGGTTTAAACCGGTGTTTCCAAAAAATTAAATAAATATTTGTTTGTTTATTTATGAAAATGAATGTAAATATGGTTTTAAATAGAATTTTTAATTGGTAATTCTGAAATAAATATTTTGAATAATATTTTAATCACAAATTTAATTGTGAATTTATTTGGAGATTTGAATAAATATATATAAAGATTGATAACTTGATTCATTAATATATATAAAGATTGTAAATAAATGTTTTCTCTTTAAAATAAATAAAGATTAATGATTTGGAATTCAAAAGTGAATATTTTATCTTAATTTGAGATTTGAATTTGGATTCAATAAAAATTGTATTTACTTAAGAGATTTCTTTCTTAGTAATGTATGTTTTAACCACTTCAATAAAAATTGGAAATCACTTCAATATTTTAATCACTTGAAATTCAATTAGACTTAAAGAAATTTATATTTGAAATAAGTTTAATATCTTAAGTTTAAATATAAATGTATTGAAAATAAAAATTGTATTTACTAACTTATAAATCTTTATTAGTAATGTATAATTTAATTCCAAACCATTTTTCTTTAAATTGTATAAGTACAAAACAAAGTGTGATTTTGAAATTTACTAATATCTTGAATTAAAAATTTCTGTATATTTAAAACTAATAAAAAAATTTGTTTCTTAATTTTGTGAATATGCATTCTGATATATAAGTATAAGTGGTTAATTTTTTTTTTAAAATAAACATGATTCGAAATAAAAATAAAAGAAGGTATAAAACACAAAGATATGAATATATAAAACATAAAGTATACAAGGATTTAAACAAAGTTGTAAATTAATTTTTAGACAAGGTTAAAAACATAAAAATAACTATATGGTAACAAGTGTTGAAAGAAAAATATGGGAAACTAACAAATGTAAACATAATGAACAAGTGGCATTTTAAATTTATTTTCTCTTAAATTAAAATGTAAATAAAATATAAAAGAAAAAGAAATCAGGTCATTTTCTTGCAAAACATTTGTAAACCTGAAGACATTTTTTTGTGGCTGTTCCAAATTCAAGTTAAAATCTGGAAGCTTTAAAATAAAACTGAATCAAAAGCAGACCTGGAACAAACAACTTAAAGCATGAATTCAACCTGAAAGCATAGAAAAGGGATTATCAAAGAGAAATCAAAAACTTTCAAGCCTGGAAAACAATTTTATAGATCAAAGCATTTCCAGGAAACAGTAGATCTGAAAGAAAGGTAATCAAAGAAAGAAAATTCAAACTCAACTCAGCTAATAAAATGATCAATTCAAACTTGAGAATCAAATGCAACATTAAAAGCTTTAGATTTAAGTTCCAGGCAAAATTCTCTGCTCTGTTCCACAATAACAAGGTGAGCAAACTATTTCTTTTGAGCCTAATTTTGATTGATACATTGAAATGTTGCTGAGCAAACTTTGAATCCATATCTACCTATGTTTGCATGTGATCAAAATATGTGGATGTATAGGTGAATGCATGTATCAGTGTTATCTTGTTATGGTTGCCAGGCTCAGAATTTTTGATAAAAAAATAAAATCAAACAGAGTGCAAATCAAAACAACAAAACAAGATCCAGAAAAAAAAGAATTCATCAACCTAAAAATCAAAACAAAATTGGACAAAGTATGATCAAGGCAAATAACAAGTAGCAAGTAGCAGGATAATCTTGGAACAAGATCAAACTCCAGGAAATCTGTGAGGACCCGCAAATCCGTACTCCTTGAATAGACACTAATCTCCATTGGTTAACTCAAGATGAACGGAAATACGAATTCTTAGGGTTTTTAAAAAAAGAAAAAGAAAAAGATAGAAGAAGAAAGAAAAGATAGGACAGAACAGAAAGAAAACAGCAGAACAATATCAGAATCTCACAATCGCAGCGGAACAAGATATAATAAATAAATGAATAATCTTTAGACATAGAACTATATCAGTTATTACATTACATTTCATTTCATTACATTATCAGAGTGTACAACTATTAGAAAACAACAAACAGCGGAAAAGAAATACTATATACTAAATGAATACGCCATGCCATCCAACTTACCTCCAGCAACTTCCGAATTCCAGAATATCCTGATAACCTGACTCTTGACTGCCCGTGTGGCAAATTGGTGGGCACCAAGTGTTTAGGAAGGAAAGCAATAAACTCCAAGTCAGTCATGTGACTGGTGTGAGAACTAAAACAATTTATTTTTAAAATAAAGTACAGGATAATTTTAAAATAGATTCGCAATGCTTTTAAAAATGAGACTACCATAAGGCCTCCCGCACACACACACAATGCAAATGCAGAATCGGAGGAGATTTCTCCTTATGATAGTCAAAGATGCTTGATACGCATTAAAAAGAAACATTTGATATTATTACTAGTGCATAGTGTAGGGAAAATCATTTCGAAAGTAAAGATATAAATCTTAGCCAACATACGACCATTATCGTATGCCTACTATAGCTACCATATTCAATAGCAGGTTACCGCCACATTCCATGGCAGGTTATACAACTAAAACCGTACAAGATCGTACTGTTTCTTTGGATTTCCAACAAATGGTCAGGCCAAGGAACTTTCCATTGCCACATGGAAACGCCTCTGGAATGACGTCTCGAGAACCAAACCGGATCTCTGCCAACACAAGGCCGGTTACCCCTAACTGGGTAACTACTGACACGAATATGTCATCCCCCGATCGTAACCGATCTACATCCGAGGATCCTCGATTTCCAACAACCACAAAGTAATAAGTTTGCAGCAACAACATAGGTTAAATATCTAGGCTCCATACCATGATACCACCTCTATCCAGAAGGAATGACATACATAAAGGGGCGCTACCCCCTAATAACCTTGCTGCATCCTTCCTATTTTGACCATTTTCGGGGTGTGAGGCCCGACGCAGTCTCGTCCACAAAGCTACGCTTTATACAAAAGCTGTGCTTTGATTCAACAAATGCTCAACAGCACTTAGCATATCACACTACCAAATTGGGAGTATATTACTAATAACCTTCAACTACATAACCTCTGAGCTCGTACGTCTCAGAGAAGAGTGTTAATGCTAGGAGAATAAATTCTCCGCCACCAACAGATATGTATTTGAAAGAAATCAGCTTTATATCTCAATTTGTAATGTCAGACATACCATCAATACAAGTCTGTTCCGGAATCGAACAGAACTGAAGGCACTTACAAAGAAGTCCTTGCAATCCGGATATTCACTAATCACGTCCGGACTTCCCATCAAATATGGAATTTCTATACCGAGGCCATTCGGTGCAGAAACATTCGACGGTAATCCTTCCGTTTTCAAAAATATCCGGTCTTCAACACCGGTCTTCAAATGCAATTCATAACGACATATCACATATTCGGAATGGGTTATACGACCCCAAGGTCCTTTCTCGGTTAACCCGAATAGTGAGCGCTTATTCAAAAATAAGTGTGGCATTCGAATTCAAACAAATCACAACAAATACCCATTCAAAGGAAAATATTGACAATCGGTTATTGAACTATTAATGGATATGCACAACATCACCAGATTCCAAATAATTTTCCAAATTATTTAATTTCCAAAAATATCTTTACAAGATATATAATTTTCACACTTCAACCATTTGAAAACAATTTTCAAATCAATTTTCATCTTTACCACTTTTGAAAACAGATTTCAAACATTTTCCTTACGCGGATATATTCACAAATCTTTATTCATTTTCACTTCAAAATGGTTCATTTAAACCAATTAAATAAATCCTTACCGATTTACGTTCCAAATCCGTGAATTAATTCCCACACTTCAAAAATAAATCAACGTTTATTTTTAAACAAATTCCCCTTTTCATTTATAAATTCCATAGTGAATTTACATTCCAAAATATTTATGAATACACGATTTCAATTATTCATTTTCAATTTATCTTCAAAAAGATAAATTCTCAAAACGTTTCATTTAACATTGAAAAAAAAACATTTCCATACTTATTTAATAAGTAATTCACAAATCTTTTTATTTTCTACAATTGGAAAATATTCAATATACTTAAATCGAAATTAAGTATATATTTCATTCTTTAAGGAAAACATTCTCTTAAACATATTTATTTTGGCCAAAACGAATGTTGCGTAAAACATCGTTACGACAACCCAAAATCACTAGTATAGGGATTCGAATTTAAAATAGATATATAATCCTAATACTATACAAAACATTTCCTTTCGGAAATCATTTACAATAACAACAGTGTTATAGTCCACCATTTCCTCCTATTTCTCGAAAACGTTTATTTCAACAATGAATGTTGAAATATATGGTTTCGAATCTTAACACATTTTAAAAACATCGTTAGATCGTTTTAATTCTATTTAAAACATCACATCCAAAACTTTTTCTTTAACATATTATTCACTATCCAAAAACGTGAATATACTTCGTTAACCAATTTCATCATTTCTATACATTTTATTTTAAAGGATTATTCACTGTCTAAAACGTGAATATAACTCCATTAATAAGTCATAACAATTTACTTGTCAAAATAAGTCGTTTGCGGATTTATAAAACAATGTTTATAAATTCCATTTCTATTTATTTTATAACAACTTCCTTTTATAAATCTCCTTTATTAACCTATTTCAATTTATAACTCAATTATATACCAAAAGTTCATATTATAATTTAAATACTTATAATTTATTTGTTTACAAATCGTTCTTTTAAACTTCCCAAATTATAAATCTTATAACTTATAAGATTCATTTATTTACCCAAATCTATTCTTTTAATAACTTTACAAATTTTATAAATCTACTGCTTATAAAATTCCATTTATAACTTCACCGTTTATAATTCTATAAATTTCATTTATTTATGAAATTCATTTACACTTCATTCTAACACTTATAAAACTCGTTTTATAATTCAAACTTTTTAATTTATAAATCTATTTATATAAATCAGTTTATATTATTATTTTAAAAACATCTTTAAACTCCTTTATAATTTCATCATTTTGATTTATAAAATAATCAAATTTTATAAATCCTATATTTAAACTTTTTACAATAAATTCAAAAATCCCAATTTAAACTATTTTATAAAATCATTTACCTCATATTTTCAAAAATCAACTTTTAACTATATTTCTCAAAAATCATAATTTTTATAACCTTAAAATTATAACGTTTATTTATTTAAAATGAATCAATTCCAAAAAATATCTTATAACGTATACTTTCGAAAATCATTTTAATATCCTTTTAAAATTCCAAAATTGGCCCAATGATGCTACACACCAAATAGTCAATCACGACAACAATGACATCATATATCTGTATATGATAATCAATAAATATCAAAATATCTGAAATCAAATATATACTGTTTAGGAATCCAGCTGGACCCCTCCAACCTGTTTTCCTACATCCAAAGATGTTAACACAATACCAATTCCGTTCCAGTACGGAATTATCGCGGTATATGGGATTTATAAAATATTATCCGCTTAATAGGCGACGCAATAGGGTCTCATCCGCTATATAATGCGGGAAATCAACTCAAGTACATAAATAATACCAATTTCAGTGTACTGTGAAATATTCGCGGTATATGTTTTTAATAAATAACCTCCGCTTACTAACAGTGTATAATGTCTATTTTAACAATCAATAGATAACAATCATCATTCAAACATACATTCAAGAATTTTAAATCTAACTACTTAAAATTAAAAATTGAAACCGATTCGATTGAGTGAGAAGTTCTCACCTTGCTTTAAATTTTGTTTTCAGCTTTTATTTCGAATAAAATTAAACGAAACCCGAAATTTTCGCTAGCTCTAAACAACTCCAATTCAATTCCATAGCGTAGTGCTTATCTACACGATTCCAACGTAACTGGTTTCGTCAATTTTCGATCTCGTATGAAAGAGTTATCGCATTACAAAGATTACACGATTTAAATTATAATTATATTTACAACTAAAATTTAATTTCAAACCCTACACTATCATCACCGTCCATCCTAGCTTGCAAAATCACGGCCGCACACTATCTTCATCTTCCTTCCAGTATTTTCCGTGCCCTCTAACCCAACTGCCGCCCCTTAAGGCTTGATGCCTCGACCTCTACAAGCACTTCCACCACGATCAAAGGACACCATACGAACGACCATCACCTACTCTACACTCGGCTGCAACCATAGCGATATCGGCCACCCTACCACCTCAAAAAACGCGCCATAGACGAGCATGAACGTGGCCACTTTTCTCCCTCTTCGCTGCGCCATACCCCATCAACCCCGTATGGATTGAAAGTTCTCTCCACGCTCTTCAACTTTCGTGTTGAAAGTTTGCTGTAAATTTGATGGATTTGAAGAAAAGAGGAGGAGAAGAATGGAAGTTTTCGGCCATAGATTTTATATGGAGGCGGCAGCTGAAGGTTTTTAGGGTTAGGTTTTCATTTTTTTGTAAATGTGAAAACATAGGGCCTTTTATAGAAATTTTCTCAAACACTATTCATCCCGGAATTTTCGAACTTCAAACGAAGCATGCCGGTTGGCGTTCCTAAGGTTTACCCCACATTCCAAACACAATGAAACGTATTTCGGGAGCTAATTCGATCATCTGGGCGAGTTATGGCAAAAAACGATCAATTTAAAATTAAATCGGTAAATCAAATTTCTAGGCTTTTTAGCTTGCCTCGGACAAATGGTAAATCCGATTGACACGAAATTTGAAACCATACAATAATATCACATTGCGGATCTGATGAAACTGGTTTCGTCGAAATCCGAGATTGTTTGAAAAATAGCTATTTTAACTCGCCAAATAAATATTAAAACAATTTCGATGCGTTTCGAGCTGCCACGGTCAAACGAAAACTCTGATTGCTACGAAAATTGAAATCCGATAATAAAAAACTATTACGGATCCATTGAGACTAGTTTCGTCCAATTCTGAGACTGTTCGAAAATTGACTAATTTCACTAGTCGATTTAAATATTAAAATATTCAATTTTCACAAATTAACTTTTAATTCAATTTTAAAAGTTCTAAAATATCGTTCTAACTCTAATATGATTAAATAAAATTTTACAAATCAATTTCAATCATATTTAACCCATTTTCAATTATTTCTGTATTTTCAACTATTTAATTATCGATTCAATTATCCAATTAAATCCAATTATTCGAAATAAAATTTATTCGACTCATAAATTTCACTTATTAAATTTAAAATCAACTAAATATACGAATTTTAATTAATATAAATTATGGGCCATTACAAAATCAATTTCTAGTTCAAGTTTTTTTCAAAATTTCATGGCTCTGCTTTTAGTTTCAATGAACAAACTTCTTTGACTTGATCTTTAAAATTGATATAACAATTTATGTTTGTATGTTGATAAATTTAGGGATGATAAGTACAGAGGCATAGCTCTGTTCTTGATAAAAGAATCAAGTTTTTACATTCTCTTATAAGTTGAGAATTTCAAACAAAAACATGTTGTTTAAACTCAAGATTAAGATTTAGAAATATGTTTGAGTACCATAGGTTTGCAAATTATCTGTAAAATTTAGGAAGACAGTGAGCAAATCTTCTCCCTGAATCTGTTACTTTTGTTTGTGAGCAAACTCTTCAACCTTCATATATATATATGTATGTATGTATGTATGTATATATATATATATGTATGTATATATATATATATGTATGTATATATATATATATATGTATGTATGTATGTATATATATATATATATGTATGTATATATATATATGTATGTATATATATATATGTATGTATATATATAGGATCTGGTTTGCATGTTGATTTATGTGCATATGCTTGAAAATCCTCTGTTTAAATGCGTATGCATCTATGTGTATGTATATATATGAACAGGCTGTTCTGTTATATTCACAGGCTTAAGCACACTCAAAATAAAAATCAATTTCTCTATGTACAATAAATTCTAGACCTTGGATCCTAAATAAAAGATGATAGTTGGGGTGTAAACTTAATTTTTAAAATACATTTAAGTTTAAATAGTAAGAAGAATTGCTGGAAAATGTGAATAACAGTAAAAAAAATAAATTTAAGTCGAAGATTTGGTTTTGGAATTTTAAAGTTTTGATCATAAGAACTTATTCATATTTCGAAAATATGAATTTAGGGATTCATTTCATAAATTTTAAGGGTATAATCATCGAGTAATTGGGAGTTGAACATAGTTTATAATTTAGGCATTTGTTGGTAAACGAAGAAGTCTGGAATCTCGAGATCATTGCTGGAGGAAGGTAGTGAATGGGTGGTCCTAGGAAAAATATTATAAGTACTTATTGATGATCGAGGCGGCGGAACGTTGGTGAATTAGTGTTTAAGGCCCTGTTTGAGTTGACAAAGTTTCGAGGTGATTGTGCAGGCATGAGTGTATTGGGCTGGATGAGATCGGAGGGAATAGGAGCGTGGCGACGTAACGTAGCTTGTGGTCGATTGGCGTGAGCTCTGGTGAACTATATCGGTGGGGCAAGATGTTTTTCTAGAGGGTTATATGGGTTCCAGTGGTGGTTGCATACTTCAATTTTGATTTTTCAATTAATTGTGTAACCTGGGTTGTCGTGGTGGCTTAGGGGAGGATCAGCAACTTGTTGAGGCTTAGGGCAGTGGTCGGAGATGATCGGGAAGGTCGTACACGTGCACGAGCACGTTGTCGTTGTGTCAGGTCCGATGGTGAATGTCGCGAGTCGATTCTCAAGTGAGGGTAGTGGTCGCTTTGGGTTCATGCACGAGAACGCGAGTTGGATTATCTGATGCCTTAGTTTTTAACTTACACTAAAATTTAATTTACTGTAAGGAAAAAAAAGAAAGGGGAAAGAAGAGCGCGAGAGGGAGTGAGATGACTCGGAGCAAGTGGGTGGTGGACTCGAAGTAACACTCGAGTATCATAGGGATGGATCTCGGGTTTTGTTGTGAACAGGTTTAAGCCTTACATATTAAAGATAAAAATATTTAACGAGTTTTAGTGTTAATAAAGTAATAAATGTTTGATTACTTTGAGTTAAGAATTTGTTTCAAATTTAAATTAACCACGTGAATATGTTAGAATGTTTTAAAAACTAAATTAATATTTTAATTAAGTTAATAATTTAAGTTGAATGTTAAAGTTAATCAATATTAAAGTTTCATAATTAATAATAATTTGTTTTCAAAGTTTAAAGAAGAATTTTTTTAATGTTAATTAAGATAAATTATTATTATTGATTGTTTAAAAAGGGTAATTAAAAATGGTTAATTAATTGAAAATAGTAATTAACTAAGTGATTAGAGATTGATTAATTTAAAATCAAAGATCGGTTAGTTAATAATTATGTGTTTGATTAATTGGAAATTAAGAATTGTAAACTAGATAATTAAAGTTAACTAATCAATAATTAGTAGTTAATTGAGTTAATTGATTAAAGAATAATCAATTAAAAATTTAATTTATTCATCATTAAGAATAGTTAATCATTGATTTAGATAAATCAATAAAAATAGTTATGTGGTAAATTCTTTTGAGTCACCTTACCTTAAATTGAAAACGATTGACTATCATCAAATGTTTTCTATTGAACTGATATTTCTGTTTCTGATTGTGATACTATGTGATGTGAACTGCCTTGTGCTGTACTGTGAGTTATGATTTGTTTTTGTATGTTTGTGAAAACTCCTTTGCTCGTAAAACGGTACTTGAATTTCGATGCAACATGGAGTCGGATCCCAGTTGGTTATCCAAAACCCATATCGAATTGTAATGATAAATCTTTGTGATTGATAAATTTATCTTATCTGTGAAACTGTGAATGAAGATAAGCGTTATGGGTTATACCGCTTGTCGATGTTGATATATCTGAGATGATCGATGTGGTGCACTATTGTGTAAAACTGCTGGACTACACTATACACACACAAATATGGATTACACGTGGAAATCGATTAAGTCATAGATTTTTAAATAATTTGAATCTTAATTTCAAATTCAAATGGTTTTGGAAATGGATTGGGTTTTAAGTGGAAAACTTTTGAAAAGGTGTTTTAAGAATGCAAGTTATTTTGAATAACTTAATAAAGATTTGAAATTTAAAAAATTTGATCTAAACTGAATTCAATATCTGAAATTGAATTCTATATCTGGTATTTACGACGTAAAAATGTTATACAAAGTTATAAATTTGTTTATATGGATTTTAAACCATTTTAAAAAGTATTACTTTGAGAATTTGAATTTAACGCAACTTTATATTTTAAAAGTCCTTAACTCGTGCAATTATAATCGGGTTTTCCGAAACGGAATTTTAAATAACAATAGCTTTTATATAAGGAAAGGATTTCCAAAATTACGATGAAAGGATTTCCAATTTGAAATGGAGTTGTTTTGAAAGGCTATGAATGAATTTTTTTGTTTAAAAGATTGGTAAACCTTGTTTTAAATTGAAAGGGGTCTTAAAAGTGATTCTTTTGTTTAAAAGATTTAAATGTGGAAGTTGTTTAAAAATTTGAAGGTTTTTGACATGAATCTTTTTGTTTAAAAGATTTGTAAATGGTAAATTTGTTTAACCATTTGGAAGGAAAGTTTTGGATAATAAGTTGTGACTTAACTGAGATCCCATATCCATATGTTTTTAAATATTGCGCTCATTATTCGATTTAGCCGGGAGAGGACCTTTGTGTCGTATAACCCATTCCAAATAGTGATACGACGTTATGGATAGCATTTGAAGACCGGTGGTGAAGACCGGATACTTTCGAAAACGAAAGGGTTTCTTGTCGAATGTCTCTGCATCGGCTGATCCCCGGTATAGAGATTCGAGCACTTATTGTGATAGGAAGTCCGGACGTGATTTGGAATCATCCGGATTTGCAAGGACTTCTTTGGAAGTGCCTTCGGGTCTGTTCGTACGCGGAACAGACTTGTATGGATTGTGTGTCTGACGTTACACCTTGAGATTAAAACCAGTTTCTATCGAATACATTCTGTTTGGTGGCGGAGATTTATTCTCTTAGCTTAACACCCTTCTCTGAGACGTACGAGCTCAGAGGTTATGTAGTTGATGGTTACCAGTGATACATTTCCAATTTGGTAATGTGACATACAAAGTTCTGCTGATCATTTGTTGATCAAAGCATGGATTTTGTGAAAAGCGTAGCTTTGTGGACGAGACTTCGTCGAACTTCACAACCCGGAATGGTCGAAACAGGAAGAATGCGGCAAGGTTATTTGGGGGTATCCCCCCTGAGGGTATGTTTATTTCCTTCTGGATAGAGGTGGTATCATGGTATGGAGCCCAGACACTTAACCTATGTGGTAGCTGCAAATTTATTACTTTGTGGTTGTTGGTGAATCCCGGGATAAAGGTTAGTTACGACCGGGAGATGGCATACTCGTGTAGTAGTTACCTAGTTACAGAGGTAACCCGGCCTTGTGTTGGCATAGATCCGGTTAGGTTCTCAGGGCGTTCCTCCAGAGGCATACCCATGTGGCAATGGGAAGTTCCTTGGCCTGACCATTTGTTGGAAATCCAATCACCAATACGCGCCTTGTACGGTTTTAGTTGTAGAACCTGCCATTTAAAATGGTAGCTATAGCAGGCATAATATAATGGTACCTATGCTGGCTATGATTAATATTGTATTTTTGAAATGATTTTCTACACCATGCACTTATAATAATATATCAAAGAAATTTTCTCGTATCAAGCATATTTGACTATCATAAGGAGAAATCTCCTCCAAGTCTGCGTTTGCGTTGTGTGTGTGGCGGGAGGCCTTATGGTAGTTTCATTTTCTAAAAAGCATTGTGGATTTCAATAATAAATTCTTTTGTTTGTTTTTAAAAGACCAAACTGTTTTCGTTTGCTCATACCAGTCCCATGACTGACCCGGAGTTTATTGTTCCTTTCCTAAACTCTGGGTGCCCACTATTTTCCACATGGGCAGTCTAGAGTTGGGTTTTTCAGATAGTAGATATAGAATCGATTCTGTAGCTTTTGGCTTTCTCTTTGGTATTCTTTGGAGATCTTGGATATTGGAGTCTTTGGATTCATCGGACGAGACTTGCTTATCTTGGTGCATTTGATGGTGGGTCAAGCTATTTCTAGATTGGTGCTTTGGAGTTAGAGTTGCTGTTGCTGTTTGGAGTTTTTATTTTCCGCTGCTGTATCATGTTGTTATTCCACTGTAGCATTGTTATCTTGTATCTCTGATATTGATTCATATTGTATCATTGTTGTATCAAAGGTTATATATCAATGATATTCATTCTTTTCTTCCGCTGTGTTGTTATACTTAATTGTGTTATAGGCTCCGGCGAACCAGGTTCGACGTTTGAATATGTGGCATTCGAATACAAGCGTCGTATTCAGTGCAGATTTTCGAAGGTCGAGTAAGGGTCGTTACATTTCAACTCGCATTCACAAATTTTCACATTATAACAGTCTCCATTTAATTGATATTTTAGCATAAAACTATACCTACATATTTTTTTATGTTTAATGCTTATGTGAATTTTAAGCCAAGCTTTTCAGAGACGTATATATACGTTAGTCTTATATCTTATTTGTTATTATAAAATATTAGTAATATACATATTTTGAAAATATAATTAGATTTTTATTCCTGTTCGAATATAACATATATTAGTATGGCAGCTGAGTGTTGTAAAAGCATTAGTGATTTATGTTGAAAAATAAAAATTTAAATGTATAATTTTCATCTTGATTCTAGTGTATATATAAAGTATGTTTTGTTTTTCCTCTTTTCTGTAGTGCTTTCATAATGTATGGTCTATATATATAGATTGATTTTCTCAGTATATGCTTTGAATTTTGGGTAAACTATATATAAATATGTTACTTTAAAATGTGTGTCTTAAATAAGTGATGATTTATATATATATTATGCCTATATTTTATTTTGTGTGTGTGTTTAAATTTAATATTGATTTAAAAGGAAAAACGTTTATGTGTTTAAATTTAAGTATTGATTTTTCAATAATATGATGATGTTTTGTTTTAATATGTATTTTAAATTTAATATCAGTTTCCAACAATGTGATATTTGAATATCCATCTTAAATTAAATTTATTGAGATTTTAAGGAAGTTTAAATAACACATATAATATATACTCTGTTTATATCAAACCGATTGATTTTTTTTCTCATCGATTTCTACCTATCAGCTTTGTCATCAAATTCGTGCCAATTTTGCTTTGCTTCAAAGTTCGTATTTGGATCCATAACTGACCTCGTTATCGTTCTTCTCTAGCCTCGAAAGGTGAGCAATCACTCACGATTAACGTTCTTGTATTTTATTAAATTTGATTTCAATTGAGACGACAATTAAAATATGATGTGGTAGTCATTTAAATTGTTATATATATGCTATTTTCTATAACTGTTCACCTCTGGGATATGACACCATATCCTGGTTTTTGTATTATATTTTTATTGATGATATATGCCTATTATTTTATTGTATTATCTGTTATCACTCTGCAAGTTCCCTATAGTTTAGAATTCACTATGGGTTGAAATGATACATACCCGAACGGACTTTTGGATAAGAGAATTTCGTTATGGGTTGAAATGATAAACCCAAGCGATTTTTAATTAAATTGAATTTGGGATTGCGGGTCGAAGTGATATCTACCCGTATATTTAAATTTCGGATTGAAATGATAAATATCCGTATCCCTTGACCATAGCGTAGGAAATTATATACAGACATCGCTGGTCCATATATATATATATAAACATTTTGAAAATATTTCTATGGTTTGGGAAAGAAAAATATAGTTTTAATAAAAACTGTTTCTTAGAATATTATATGTATAAAAATGAAAATTTTATGTATAGACCTAATAATAATATTTAATCTAATTGAAATTGATTTAATACATATAATATGTTTAAGGATTCGTTTAAATTTATATTTCAAATTAGATTTGGTAAAATTTTGAATAAGCTAGAGTTGAGAAGATAAAGTTGAATTAATTGGAAATGGTATTTAATTAAGAATTATGTTCATTTAAATCGATTTGAAACTATTGAATTTGGGATTTAAGATATGATTTTATAACTTGGTTTTGGTAAAAGGATTAAATGGATATTTTAAGTTTAAATAAATTTAAGGAAATATTCTGTAAAATGAAATCTAAGGCTATTTAAATGATATTGAACTTGTTAAGTGGATATTTCCTGACTAAATAATAATGATGAAGCTAAATCAAGATCTATATGAAACTGCTAGATTTAACTTTAAAATATTGAATATTAAAGCTTTGAATATAACGAAAGTCTAAATGGTTATTGGGAGCTGAATTGAATTAATGAATTGAGCTTTGAATAAATGGGAATTTGGAACTTGAGTTGATTAGAATCAATTTGTGTAGTTAAGGAAATTTCAAATACTTTACTTTATAAATTATTTAATATATATATACACTATCTTGGAAAGTATATATATTTGATAGGGAAATGATGTTTTGATTTAGAAGTCTAAATAAAATTGAATGACCACGGTGTTATAGTGTATATTTCTATGTTGTAGATAGTTCCATGGACCCTTAAAGGATGGTTATCCCAAACATCCCTAAGTTATTTATATTTTAGTTGATATTTCACTTGAGTTTGATTTATTGATATAAGAATGTTAATCCTGACTCAAGTGTTTTGTGTTTTTGCTTTACGCTCGGGTCAGACTGAGCGATACAGCATTTGAGACTCGCCTTTGGAGTTTGGAGCTTCGTTTGAGGATCCAACTATGGATTCATCTTTCAGCTTTTTCAGTTGATTCGTTCGGAGAGGTCATCTGTTCGTACTGGAGAATTCACTGTATTTGAGATATTCTGTTGTATTTTTATTTCTAACTCTGATATTTATATAGTAGCTTCAGAACTACTGTTTGTCTATTCCGCTGCATTATTTTATATTACTCCGTGTCTGTGATTCTGTGGCTGATTTATTTACTGTATATGATGAGTTTTGCCAAATTTTAATTAACAATTTGGTATTTTGAATTATTCAAGTTGCACATGTATGGTTTTATTGTCGATTTGAATGGTCCAAAATAGCGGGTCATTACAACCGAGTTGCTTCGGTATAGAGATTTTATCACCCTTTGTGATGGGGAGTCCGAACATGATTAGTGATTATCCAGATTTGCAAGGGCTTCTTTCCTTAATTGGAGGAAGTGCCTTCGGTTCCGTTCGAACCTAGAATGGACTCGTATGGATGTATGTCTAACGTTACACTTTGAGATGCAAAGCTAGTTTCTATCAATTACATTTCTGTTGGTGGCGGATAATTTATTCTCTTAACTTAACACCCTTCTCTGAGACGTACGAGCTCAGAGGTTATGTATTTGATGGTTACTAGCGATATACTTCCAATTTGGTAATGTGGCATGCTTAGTATTTCTGATGATTTGTTGAATGAAGCATGGCTTTTGTGAAAAGCGTAGCTTTGTGGACGAGACTTCATCGGACCTCACACTCCGGAAATGGTCGAAACAGGAAGGATGCAGCAAGGTTATAGGGTCATGCCCCTCAGGGTATGTACATTTCCTACTGGATAAAAAGTGGTATCTGTTATGGAGCCCAGATATTTAACTTGTGTGGATTATTAAAAGTGGTATTCTGGTATGGAGCCAAGATTATTTAATTAGTGGTTGTTGGTTATGGAGGCGCCTCAGATAAAGGTCGGGACCGGAGGGTGGCATACTCGTGACAGTTAGTTACTTAGTTACAGAGGTAACCTGGCCTTGTGTTGGCAGAGGGCTGGTTAAGTTCTCAGGGCATCCCTCCAGAGGCATACTCATTCGGTGTAGGAAGTTCCTTAGCCTGACCATTTGTTGGAAATCTAAACAAAACAATACGAGCCCTTTACGATTGCAGTTGTATAACCTGCCTCCTCAGGAGGTAGCTATAGCAGGCGTAATATAATGGTACCTATGCTGGATAAGATTTATATTATACTTTCGAAATGTTTTCCACACTATGCACTAATAATAATGTCGAAAAGATTTTACGTATCAAGCATGTTTGACTATCATAAGGAGAAATCTTCTCTAATTGTGGGCTTGCATTGTGTGTGTATGGGAGGCCTTATGGTAATTTCATTTTCCAAAAGCATGGAGGATTTCTTTTTATTTCCTTTGTGCAAATAACTGTTTTAAGATCTCACACCAGTCCCATGACAGACCTAGAGTTTATTGTTCCCTTTCTAAACTCTGGGTGCCCACAATTTTCCACACGGGCAGCGGAGAGTTAGGTTTTCAGTAATTCTGGAGCGAAGTCAGGAAGTATGCTATGAAGATCAGGAGGCAAGCTGGACGTCGAGACGTATCGCTAGTATATGTTATTTCTTTTCTGCTGTTGTTTTGTATATGACTCTGATGATGTAATGTATCAACTGATATATTTCTTTTGTTTAAAGATTATTCATTTATCTGTTATATATAGTTCCGCTGCGAAATGTGAGATTCTATTATTGTTTCTGTTTCTTCTTCTATCTTCTTCTTCTTTAACCCTAACGGTTCAGTTTTTCGGCATTCG
The DNA here is from genome assembly GCA_030765085.1 of Allium cepa. NCBI lineage: Eukaryota > Viridiplantae > Streptophyta > Magnoliopsida > Asparagales > Amaryllidaceae > Allium > Allium cepa. Next base: position 461,833,206 of record CM060931.1, on the reverse strand, counting down.
ATTGTTCGGCATTTGATACAGTGGACGTATTAATGTCGACTTTCGAAAGTCAAAAAATTGGGTCGTTACAATAGGTATTTTATATGGAAGTTAAAATTATGTAATGCACTATCTTAGTTAAAATTTGAGAAATTTTGATAATTTAAAATTTAGTTTTAAATTCAAATTTGAAACGGATTAGAGGGATCCAACTGGATTCCTCAAATTTTTTTAGATTTTTTAATGTACTACAATATGGTTTATTTGATAATCTGTGATAGATTATAATTGGTAAATTGCATATATTGGATGCTATGGTTTGATTGTATATATTTAGGAATACTGAGTTATCAAAAATATATAGATTGGATTTTTGAAGGAGATTAAAAGAGAGAATTCTTAGGCAAATAATTATAGAGGTTTGGATAAATAAATTGGAAAAGGATAAAAGTTGATTTTTAAATTCTAATAAATAAATTCCGAGCATGGAAAGTAGATTTTGGATAAAGTAGAAATTTGGGAAAAGTATGAAATTTGTATTTCAGTTTAAATAAGATTTTGAATCATAATAAAGAAGTTAAATTTGAAACTAATGAGTTTTGAAATAAAATTGGATAAGTAAAGAAATTTATTTTAAATGGAGTTAATTTTGAAAATCAATTTGAAAATTGATTTAATGTTTGAAACTGTGATTTAAAGAAGATGAGACTATGGGATTTATAAACTGGGTTTATAAGGTGAAACAAGATATCAGTGGATATTTGAAAATATAAATTCATGGTGGGAATTTATAAAGGAATGGGTAAACTGTCTTAAAAATAAAAAGTGGTTTATTTTTAAAGGTATGGAAATGGTAAGTGTATTTCCCTAGAAAGCCAAGTATATTTTTAAGGGGACTTTTTATGTATAAGTTAAAGGCTTTAAAAATTTGTTTTAAAGTAATGTTTAAAGAATTTATTATTTTTAAATTTTTTAAATTTTAAAGTAAATATGATTCAAATTTATTTTAGTAGCATTCATTTAAAGATTAATTGCTATTATATTTTAAAAAGATAATTATTAATATTTATATTTTATAAAGTAGTTTTATTTTAAAAATAGTTGGTTAAAATTTTATAGAATTTCATAACTCTTATTAAACAAATAATTTGGGAGAAATTATTATGCCTTGATGATTGTTTATGAATGTTATTTGATAGTTAAATAATAGACTACCAATATTGGACAATGCGCTGATCGTTTCGTAGTGACCGGGATCGGGATTTATTTCTCGAAAACCACTTCGATCCGGTTTGAATGTTTTCGTGAGAAAGACAAGAGCCGGGAGTCGAAGATGGAGCAGTGAAGTGCAAGGGCTAATCGCTACTAATCCTGAGGGTGATTCCAAAATGGATGTAGTAGGAGTAGTGCCTTCGGTTCCGTTCGAACCCAGAATGGACTTGTATGGATGAATGCTTTCAAAACATCGTCAGGAGGACGATGACTATTTTAAGTGAATGTGTGCTAAAAAGGTAATGCATGGTTTCGAGCCCCATCAATCGGGAATGGCTAAAACAATGGAGGTTCACATAAGGCTAAGTGGCTAGCAACCAATTAGGGCAAGATCACCCCTGTCTAGATGTCCCTTTTATTTTGGCTGTGTGGGCAGTTGTTGATCCCAACCGCGGGGTGAACTTATTCGGACTATCCAGTAAGGGGTAGCTCCGGTCTTGTGATGCAGGGGATCAGAGAGAATCCTCGGTACGGTGATCTAGACCACGTACTGTGATGGGCGGTACCCCAGTAGCCCTGCCATTGATGGAAATCCATTTTCCTTACGTTCCTTTATGGTTTGTAGAACCCACTTCGTGTCTAGTAACTGGAATTTAGTAATGTAACAATTTCGACTATTTGAATAAGTATTTGTATATAGACACTATTATAATATCAGAGCATTTTATAAGAAATGTTTTGGTTATCGTAAGGTAAAAACCCAGCATATTTATTTGTAGCGTTGTCTTACGAGATACCTTTGATTTCAAATGATTTTGAAAACTTTAGTAATTCAATTGAGCGTGTTTTCTCAAGCTGGTTTTCTAGATTAACTCGGGAGTTATTTAACTATAATGCTCGGGTCAGACCGAGGATTATAGAGTACATGAAAGGATGCTGTGAAGCTCAGGAGATGAGCTGGATGGTGAGACGTGGCATACATACTTGATGTATAATTCCACTGTGTTGTAAGTTGTATTGTTAGTTTAGTAAGGACAAGCTAATATAACTGTCCAGTTGTGTGTTATAGATATTGTTGTACTCTGATGTTGTATTCTGATGATGTATGTATAAAATAGATATAGTTTCTTTTGTGTAAATATTGAAATTAGTTTATATATATATATTGGAATAGATGTACATTAAAATTGTTTATATTAATATATTAATATATATATATATATATGTATAAAGTTGATTATAAATTTAAATAATATATATTAAAATAGTTTATATTTTAAAAATATGTTATAGATTAAAATAGTTTATATATATCAAAAATACTTTATATTTTAAAAATAGATTATATATTAAAATAGTTTTTATATAATAGAAATAGTTTATATTTTAAAAATAGTTTATATATAAAAATAGTTTATATATAAAAATAGTTAATGTATTAAAAATTGTTTATAAATTTAAAATAATATATATTAAAATAGTTTATATTTTTAAAAATAGGTTATAGATCATAACAGTATATATATGTTAGAAATAGTTTATATTTTAAAAATAAGTTATATATTAATTTTTTTTTATATTAGAAATAGTTTATATTTTAAAAATAGGTTACATATCAAAAATAGTTAATGTATTAAAAATCGTTTATAAATTTAAAATAATATATATAAAAATGGTTTATACGAGGAATAGTTTATATGTTAAAAGAGTTCGTATATTAAAAAAGGTTTATAACGGAAATAGTTTCAAATTAGAATTGTTACTTCCAATTTCACAAATTAATTCAAATCAACTTTAGTTCCAAAAAATTCAATTTAAATCAATCTCATTCAACAATTTCAATTCAAAAGGCTAAAGGTTTCAATTCAAAATTTTCATTAAAAACAATTTCAATTTATATCGATTTCAAATCCATGTTTGAACTATAATTATAAACCACTTCAAATTCAATAGGTTCAAAGCTTAAATATTCAAACGTTTACAATAACTCAATTTTGAAAAAAATTCATTTATATTTCAAATTTCAACTTTAAGATTTCAATTTAAATTCTTTAAACAATTAATTTAAACCAATTTCAATTTCAACATTTTAAAGCTTAGATTTTGAAAATAATCCAGTTCATGGAAATCTAATTTTATTTCATAATACCATTTAACTGGATTCAAAATTTAATCATTTAATTTAACCAATCCGGTGTCCGTATATAATTTTCTACCCTATGGTCAAGTGATACAGATATATCATTTCAACCCACAATAAATTTAAATTTACGAGTAAATATCATTTCAACCTGGAATTTCGAGTAAAATTCAAAATCCACAAAATCGCTCGAGTTTACTATTTCAACACATGACTATTTTTCCCTAATCTATAAGACAATTCGGGTATGTATCATTTCAACCCATAGTGATTTTTCTTGCAATAACTAAGGAAACTTGCAATGTGATAACAATATATAAAATAAACATAACATCCAATCATTCGAATATCAATAATTAAGCATCTATCACAGTCATCATTCGAATCAACCAATAAACCTCAACAATTAACCGGTTATCAATCAGGTATTTAACAAACAATTTAAATTCCAATATTAGTTTAAAATGGCAATTAAATTAAAATTAAATTTAAATGACAATTTAAAATACCAAACAACAATCAGTAAATTTCTAATCATACCATAATTTAATTTAACTAACATAGGATGATTTAGTAGTTATGAGTGGGTTAAACACTCCCCTTTGGTTTGTCGTCGATTTAAAATCCAATCAAACCCCAAATACCTACAATCTCAGAATCTAGCCAAATCAGTTCCATAATATTCAAAATTTCGATATGATCACAACGCAAGAAACCGCGCCCAAATATGAGCTTGGATGTAAAAGTAATTCAAGTTAGAAGTTGAAAATTTTAAATTAAATTAAAAATATAATTGAGGGAAAAAAATGTAAATTCACATACCCTAGAAACCCTACCACGTGTCCAACATCTATTTGTACCCTACACGAGACTGGCTACCATTCTTCCACTTCAATACGCCGCTACCACGCTCGACTACCTCCAGATCCACTCTCTCCAAAGAATTCCTTGTCTCAGGCCGCCTCCATTCGTCGTCACACGATCAACTACGGTGCCCCTGAAACCCTCCACCCCTACCATGATAACAAGCCAATCGCGGCGATTCTGATGACCTACGACTAGAACCAACCATGCCAGTCGACCAAGCAACCCATCCTCTACCCAATGGTCTCCTTCGATCATCGTAAAATCGACGATCCACCATTGGATCGAAAACCCTAGTTTCGAAAGCCTAGACTAAATCGTCGATTTCTGGCCAAACCAAGAATCAAATGCAAAAACGAATCGTAGAACTAGATTGCACTCGTAGAGAGCTTTCCAATGATTTATAATATGACAGGGTTTGATGAATTTGAATTTTGAAATTGATTTGACAATTTGAAATTAGGGCTTGGATTTAAGAATTAGGTTTCTGCCATTGAGTAGGAGGGAAGGAGAAGACAAATAAAATTGTACGTATAGGAACAAAAAAATAAAAGGCTACTAGTTTTAGGAAAAACTATTTATGTGGACAAAGCTAGATAAGAATGAATGGACAAATCAAATTGGGTCGAATGATTACGATGACCCAAAAAGCCCGTTTCGTTTTCGAAACGAAACTAGGCCATCCCATATATCAAAATATACGTTTTCGATATTTTTAAACTCGATGGAACTAGTTTCAAACCCAAATTTCATTGTAAACAGAATTTAACTATTAAAATCAAATTATTTTAATTGAATTCATTAAATTGATTTCTACGCGTTTCGAGCTCGCACGATCAAACGGTAAGTCCGATCGCTAAGAAACTTGAAATCCTATAATAATTCACTATTATAGATCTGACGAAACTAGTTTTATCGAAAACAAAGATAGTGGCCAAAATTTCTATTTTCACATTAATTAAATAAATTATTATTAAATTAGGTTAATCACTTTTTAAATTCAAATTTAGTAGTTCAAATTTTTAACAGTCTTGATTGCATAGAAATTAATAGTATTTTTAAAATAATTTCCATATTAATCCAATACTTAAAATTACATAAATTTTAACGTTAAGTTACAACAGGAATAAAACCAAATTCGAATAAATTCTTTTATTTTGATTTCACTCTTATTATTTAATCAACTATTACCTTATGAATACAATTAACATTAGTTTACATTTTATTACATTCATAATTACAATTATCATCTTTTTCCATATTAGCTATAATATTTCAATTTCATTAATTCCATTAATTACCAATTTAATTCCTTATTTACAGTTACAACCAAATTAACTTTACAATAATTTCAATTGATTAAAATTACATTAAAATAATTGTCAATAACATTCAAACAACATTAATAAATCATATTCAAATTATTTTCCCCATTAATAAGTCATAAGTTTTAATTTCTCCAATATTAAATTCTAATATCTTATTAAATTTAATATTTTTAATTACCAAAAAATATGGGTCGTTACACCAGGGGTTCGCTTGGTAAAAGTACGAAGATGCTATGATATGGATTTAGACTCTATACCGAGTCAAGTGGGTTGACTCGGGCTGAGTTAGTAACTTAGCCTATTTTGAGTCCACACTTTCTAGAGCCTTTCCTCTTGTCAATTTGAGTATCTTTATCAAGTTTAAGGTCGGTTTGTCTTCGTGCCAATGTTCTAACTCCTATTTATTTCTACTTAGATAAATACCTAGTTAACATTTGACTCATAGAGTTTGCTTTCGTTTGTAAACAAAGTGTGTTTGGAGAAAGATATGTCTGCAACTTTTTATGAGTTTAAGTTTATTGTTTGATTCTGTCTCAAGATGTTGTTTTCACTTTTTTGACTTCCAACTAGCTACTCATTTTGATTTTGTATTGAACTCCAATTCCCTGTACTAAAAATGTAATCTTTGCTCCAAATTTATGCAAGACTTTAAGTCGGTATATAGGTCCATTGTTATGAGTTGGAGTGTACCTGGTATTGAGTTTGTGAGTAAGCTATCCAGATAAGAAACATATGTATTGAAATAAAATATTCAAAATAATGATTTAGAGTAAGCTGTTTACACATATTAACCAAAAATGTATCAAAGTTAGTGGAAGCGATATTGAGTTTGTGAGTCTTTGGATATGATCCAAGAAATGATACGAAAGTATCATTTTATAAGCATCAAGATTGAATAAGTACTTTGATAGAAATATCAAATAGTTTGATTTTCAATCAAAGTGCAGAGAAAGTGTGTATTCATAAGAAAGAACATCAAAAGGTACATTGATATTTCTAAACTATAAGTAAACAATATGTTGTTGATTTTAACAATGTACTTGTGTCTAAATCAGCCTTAGTTGTTCTAATACTCAACATTGGATTAATTAATGATGTCTTTTATAGCAAGTATAAAAGATGTTGGAAATGTCCCAAATGACATGCAAGGGAACCTTATTAAAATGTTTAATACAGAACATGTAAGCTCGATTCCTTTGCATTGGCAATAGGAATTATCATACATGTTATTTTCTCTACGATATCGTGATTTATTTATTTATTTGATACATGAAGCAAATATCAAATCCAAATTGATATCACTAAATGGTTGTTTGAAGTGTTCTCGTGTATTTATGAAATACTAGAGAATCGTTTACAGAAACAATTAATTCCTTATGAAGGTATGTTCAGACTCAAACTTTCATAGGTAATATTGAGTATAATATGTCAATAATAAATCTTTAAGTTAGAAATGTTCCAACTTAAAGACCGTGGCCGGCCAAATGAAAAAGGCTAGGTACACTGCCTTGAATAGTATCGCAATAAAAACAATGTATATAAAAATATAAGTGCGCAAATTTATAACTGAACCGATTCCAAATATTGAGAATCTCATGACATAGCTATATGATAACAATATCTTAATATAGTTTGTAACAAAACTTAGAGCTCACTTGAATTCATGATACATACTCCGAATTATTCCACGTGATAAAATAATTTATCATCATCGGAGAGAGTTGATTGACATTGTAGACAATTAAAACATTATAGCATGCTCATTCAGAAGGGGACCGACCCAATTGGTTTTGAGAAAACCGATTGGAGATGTTGGAATCCATAATTGACCATAAATGCAATTGGAAGATTGATAGAGTTAAGGATATGCCATAGAGGCGATTATGTAATTTGTTACATAAATCTAATTCGTTGACCCATCTTGTTCGAAATAGAGGTATTTTCTTTCTATTATATACTTGATATAATGAGGTCATATTAACTAAGCAATTTAATTAAAGTATATTTAATAGAAAATCCACAAATGGTATGTTTTGCGACAGTAGTTACAAAGAATTGTAACCGTTAGTAATTTATCACGATGAAACAAATATACCATTTTAAATGTTCCTAATCAAGATGCATCGAGACTGGATATCGATGTATCCGTTGAGAGTAGAGTACATAATGCTCTCCAAATGTTAGGCAGTGTATTACTAATGACTGTTGGGGCACCAAAGGGTTACATACTGATAGTTATTGGATAACTATGGAGTGACTCACTTGATAATTTTCTATTAGTTAATATAACTAAGGTCAATCAGAGAATATTGATGTGACTAATTTATAGAGTTCTCTTGACTTAAGAATACCTTTGATCTTCAACGTGGAAGCTTCGCGTTGATTATAATTAAATCGTGGCACGACGTCTATCGAACGACTATAGTTGGGTCGAGTTAAAGCATTGGAAGTGAAACATTATTTTAGGGAGGATTCGTCTCCTCAGTTATATGAGGCTAGTATCATGGTCAATTGAAGTCAACTGAAAGTCAAAGTCTCTAGCCAGAATAGTTCGGATAATAATAGTTGTATTATTGAACCAAAGACTTTGTGTTTGGACTATAAAGTTGAATGTTGATGATATTGGAATTGTGACCATTACCAAATTCCATAAATCCAAGTGATATAGTTTTGACAAAGAGAATTAGTGTAAATAATTATCACTATTATATACCTCTTATGATAAGTAAAATTGGATTTTACCAAAAGATGTGTAAGCGATAAATTCAACCAAAATGTCACACCATCTGCTAAATGACATGTGATTGTTAATATTCGAATAGTTTGGTATTCATCGCTGATTGAATTTATATCTATAAGTCGCACAACCGTAATGATGAATTCTCTAAAAAACCTCATGATTTAATTATTTATAAAATGTTGTAAGTTTATTAAATTAATTGAAATTTGATAAATATTAGTTATTATTTATTTGATGTTTGGAAGATTTTTTGTAATTATTTTGATGCATTTATAAAAGTTATATTTCACACATTGATATACAATATCGATGTAATTCAAAATAATTGCATGCCATTTGATGACATGATTTATGGAAATTTTATGTCATTTGGTGACATGTTTTTTGGAAATTTTATGTCATTTGATGAATTTCGTGTAAAGAAAGGATTGGAGAGAGAGAAACAATCTAGGGAATTTATTAGGGAAGTTTTAATTAAAGAATGAGAAAAGCTTCAAAAAAGTTTTATTCTTTCAAATAAAATATATTTTCCAATTCATTATGAACGTATAATTTATTTTCCTTCTTATTCATTCTTTCTTTTTCTCTACTCCTAACTTTTCATGGCAGAAACAGAACAAAGAAAACAAATTTCTAGAATCTTCCAACTCTAAATAAAAAGATTAAATAAAATAAACAAAAGTGGTTCATCCATCTCTTGTAAGGATAAGATGTGAATCTTGAAGATCTAAGGAGATATCATCATTGAAGGTGTGATTTCTAGTCGACATCCTAAGGTGATTCAATCGGATATAGAAGCATTCTTCACACAAGGTGCAAATCAAAGACAACATCAATAAGGTGTGTTTTAAGGATTTGATAGCAAGTATTTCATTTTCTACATATAGATAGTGATTTTGCAATGTTTGGTGGAAATTGAATTTGACTTTCATTATTTGTATGATGTACTACTATCTTGCTTAACCAAAAATTGTTTATGAAGATTGAAATTATTTGTTGAATGATATGATTGAGTTTTCATTTGATAGATCAAAATTAAATTTTTTTATGTTTTAAATCCACATTTAAGTGTAGATCTATGTTTTAAAACATTCTAATTAAATTGTAATTCTTCAGATCTGAATGTTTACATGTTCGAATTGATTCGCTATTTTTCTTTACTTTGTTAAATTGAAACTAAATCTATATATTTTAAAATACAATGTTTTATTTTAGTCCTATGTTTTAACATTTAATTTATATTCCATTTCTTTAAATCCGGAAATTTACATTTTCATGTTGATTGATTGAATTATATTTAAAGTTAAAATTAAAATGTATATTGAATCAATACAATGTTTTAATTATAGATCTATGTTTTAATCTTTCATAATAAACTATAATTTTAGTCTTGAGTTTTAATATATGTATATATGTATACATGTATTACTTGCACTTTTTATCGCATCAGATATTTATATATGAATAAAAGGTATTTTAACAATAAATCAAAGTTTCGAAATTGACTGTAATAACCATCTAGTTTATATTATTATAAAGCTTTAATTGAATTCCGTATATATATATATATTTGGATTTACTTGTATGTGTTTATATAAAATTTATTTTTATTTACATATATTGTCATAGTATGAAATTATTTCTCTTTTTTAATTAGGATAATAATGTATACATACAATTCATTGTTTACCTTCCATATTCTTACATTATGGTACATATTGCTTGTCATTAGTATGTTGCAATAATTAAGTTTACCAAAATGGAAACTATATCTATCTTCCTTGTCATCCCTTATTTATTCCCATTTTAGTTCCTAGGTTATAACCATTCGAATTGTTCATGTTTATTTTATGTATACATATCAATTACCACTGACTGTGCACACTTCTTATATGTTGCACTTGCACAATATTTACTGCGAATATATTTACAATTCATGTCATATTTGGATTAGTCATGAATGTTTTTATTAATCAATTATTCAATTTAATTAATAGAAGGAAACGAAAAGCTTTATTATCTAACTAAATTTATGATCCCTCATTAATTTAATAATTTAAGAGAAAGGAAATGAAAAGTTTCCTTCTCCAAATAATTTTATGCCCCTCATTAATTAAATAAGTTAAGAGAAAGGAAATGAAATATTTCCTTCTCTAAATAAATTGGAAAAGTAAACGTTACACACAAATTTGTTACACACAAATTTGTTACACACAAAAGTAAATGAATTTGGACTTCATAGACTCATTAAAGATCCAAAATGGTTGAAAATTTTGAAATCCACCCATTTCTTCCGCTGCAGGCTGACTCAGCTCCTTCAATGGTATCAGAGCCCAATATCATACGCGGTCTAAATTATTCATGTTAGGGCTAATTAATGATGCTTTTTCACTTAATACGGTGTTTAGAAAGGTGATGTCTATGATTGGAATTTGGTAATCAAGTACCCTATCCTACCTAGTTACCTACTTGGCCTGAGAGGTGACATGAGCCCAAAAGTTGCCCCTAATAGAAAAGTCCCAATTTGTTGAGCTAAATTTCAAAATAGTTCTACAAATTAAGACATGATTTTAAATTTAAAAGCTAAATTTGAAATAAAAACATATTTGTTTTAAAAGGTTATAATATAATGTGAATTTTCAAAATGCGAAAATGTAGTGAAAAGTTCAAATTGTTTGAAACTATGTAAATACTAATTTTAAAATTTAGAATTATTAATAAGATTAATAATATAAATTAATTAAATGACTTAATTAATTAATGCTTATATGCATGTATTATATATGTTAGTATATGTTATGTTATTTTAAAGTGTTTAAAATAACATAAGCATACTTGTATGTATATAAGATAAACTTTCAAAATTAATATAAATAAATTAAATTTTTTTAATTAAATAAGTAATTAAAGGTTAGTTAATTAACTAAAAATATGCATATATAAGATATATGTGTCTTGCTACAAAGGTTATAGTAGATATGTCCAATATAAAAGTTATACCGGAATACTAATTTGAAATTAATCATAATGTTAATTAATTAAAAGTAATTAAATGAGATTTAATTAGTAAAATATCACACATAAGACGATCATATGAGCAATATGAAATATAAAAGTTATATAATAATATAACTTATATGATATGAATGGATAAACTAAAGATGGAACATTAAAAAAACCTATAGAGACTTAAGGAATAAATACATACGTAAATGTATGTATACTTTGATTTTTGATGATAGACTTAAAGAATAAATATATACGTAAATGTACATATACTATGATTTCTGATGTGTTTGACACTTGAATCATGAGGGTATTTCATAAGAAATACATTATTCAATAAGCCGATGTCACTCAATATGATACATTAAAGATTATGAATCTTTAATATAATGTTGTCCTCTACCATATATATTAATAAATTTCTTATCATACTCCTTAGTTGTTGAGAAAAATCAAGCTAGGGATGTTATGTGTTGTATTATTAATATACTGAACAGTTGAGGTAAGATAACTATATGTATTTGTTGAGCAAACTCAAGGTACATACAGTATACTTAGGCTATCATGATATGGTAGGTACGAGTGAATAATCTCTTTCGATTTGTTGAGCAAACTCAAGGTTAAAATGAGATTAGGAAAAGGAAAAATGGGTTAGGAGTTATATGTGATACAATCGATAAGGTGTTATCCACTGATTATGGGGCTATGATTTACTGAGCAAACTCAAGATCAGAATACCAAGATAGACGAGTCATAACTCCCACTAGTGAAGTCCAAAGACTTTTATGTTTCATCTTAGGGTTTAGAGAAACATAAAAGACCAGTGGGAGCCTTATTAGAAAAATAAAATGGTAACATTTAACCTTTCTAATATTATAAGAATATATGCTAAATTATATTATAATTACCTATAATGATAAATTTGTGCATTTAATATGATTGATAAATGTTTGTCAATTAACATATACAAATGAACTGAATTGAAAGTTTACAAATGGAAATGTAATGCCCGCTATTAAATTCCTATTGAATGTTAACGTTTCAACACCCATGCAAGTGACTGATTTTACAACAACTGAATACATTCATGGTTTGGTCACTTATGAATTTATTTGGTCAAGACCATGTATTGCATTCAATGAGTTTCGAACTCTTAAAGCAATACAAGACTATGGATATTTGATCCATATACAGTTGCATATAAATGTTACATGGTGAACGGTCAACGTTTGTGATGTACAATATTCTGATGAAATTAGTTCATTTGAAAAACCAAATAAACCCTAGTGCGAGATCGAGTATTCAATCGGATTGATTATAAAAGTGATCATACTGTGTTAATGTAACACAAGCTAAAAACTACAAGACAGATCTAATAACTCGATCGCTGAAATGTCATTTTGATCTGTTTACGTAAAGTGCAACATATTTGATATCCTTAAATGTTAAGGTTAATCGAATGCGCTTTTGTAAAGAGTTTGTTATGATATTGTAGTAATACTTTCTTTTGAATAGTTTGACCATTTGAAAGAAAAATGAATGTATAAGAATAGATGTAATTTAAGGTATTATGATAAAGAGAAGGAATAGTCACTTCTGCTTCATAGAGAAACATTGGAAATGAGAATTGTAATAATACTTGATACTTAATATTGGAATGAGAAAAATGATTTCTATTCCGAAATGTATTTTCATATAGAAAATTGTTTTATATGAGATTTATTTCTTCGAGCTCAAGATGTTTGATCAACAAACTCTCCACTGTAAATAGTTGCAGTGTATGAGATAAACAAATCATATTAAGTGAACGAAAGACCTTCGAATTTAGTACGGTACTATAGTGATGGTGGAAATAGTGGGAGCATGCCATATAACACTTATTAATTGCATCGTAGTACAAAAATTGTTTTTATAAAACTTACCATACATTATTTATGAAATAATGATTATTTTTTGGTATCAACTAAAAAAATACATAGCTACATTTCAATATGAATATTCTTTGTGAAATTGATTTATAATGTGGTAATTTTCTATAACAAAAGTGACGTATTGGAAAATACAAAAGCATCTAATATTATTTACAGTTGTTTTGGAATTATAGACTAAACCTTAGTTTTGAGAAATAATTATTGTATGATTTTGAATTATATGATACTTGTTAATTATATCTCTAACAATAAAGGGCTATGCACCCACTTAGCGGGAGTATTATAAGAGATGATGAACTCTTTGGATTGATAAAATATAGATGTATGCAATCGTAATTCTACAAATACCAAAAGGGTTGCACGTACTTTGTCATATTCACCGATGAGTTATCATTGACATGGACATGTGTTTGATACACATGTAGTATGTCTATGGTAAACTTATAGAATATAAAACAGAAGTAAATAAAATAACATATGATGGAAATGATTTAACTTGATCGAATGAGTGAGTATATTTCAAAAATGTTTCAAACGTACTTAAAATGAATAAAGGTTCAATCTCAAAATTACTCCTCTATGTGATACATAATGATGCATCGCTATGGAGTAATAAAACTTTATTGGACAATGTACGATGAATTATGAGTGAAGTTAAGTTAGTTTCTTTCTATAAGGTAATGTATTAATATATTACATAAGGTTAATATTATTTCATCTGAATAACAATTTATAGAGTTTTACAAGATAAGGGTTTATAAGAAACTCTAACATATCATAGGCCAAGAAGTTGGTAGGTTGTGCGTGTCGAAATATAGCACACAATAATTGTTCGTAAGGATCATGTATGAATCTCCCTGAAAGAGTTTTTGGAAGACAACCATTGGATGACATATTTATGTTTAAACGTAAGTTTAGTAAATTAAAACCAGATACGTTTAATAAATAAAGAAATTCATAAAACATTTATGAATACCTATTCTGTTGCACTGAGAAATAATTTTTGTTTCGAGAAATGCCAATTTCATTGTGAAGAAATTTCTTTAAAGAATTACTAGTGATAAAATGGAATTGGATATGATCTATAGATAATACTGATTAGATGAGATGAAATGAAATTAACTAACCTAAACAAACACAATGCATTAGAGTATCTTATAAGTAATTTCACACATTGAAGATAAATTATGAGTTTCTCATTAGTGTCGAAAATATATAATCCTAGATTGTTTAATTAACATTAAGATTGTTGACTATATATGGCATGCTGTGCAAATCCGAAAGAATTCCAAGTACGCTATCAGAATATATATTTTGGTGGTCATAGTTAAAGGGATATGATCCATCAACCACGACTATGTCTTTATGAGTAAGACTAATGCAGTTGGAATTAAATGAGCAACATTGATAAGAATAATATTGCAGATTTCAATTGTTGAAATTATCGTAAGATATTTGATATTCAACATGTTCAAGTCAGTCCGGATTTACTCATGAAATTATCGTTTGATAAGTCCTAGTGTTTTGGTACATATGTATTGAAATAGAAAATTCTAAATATTGATTTAGAGCAAGCTGTTTATATATATTAACCAAAAATGTCTCAAAGTCAGTGGAAGCGATATTGAGTTGTGAGTCTTTGGATATGATCCAAGATACATTTTATAAGCATCAAGATTGAATAAGTACTTTGATGGAAATATCAAATAGTTTGATTTTCAATCAAAGTGTAAAGGAAGAATGTTGTCATAAGAAAGAACATTAAAAGGTACATTGATATTTCTAAACTATAAGTAAACTATGCGTTGTTGATTTCAACGATGTACTTGTGTCAAAATCTGTCTTAGTTATTTTCATACTTAACATTGGATTAATAAATGGTGTCTTTTATAGTAAGTATAAAAGATGTTGGGGGTGCCCAAATGGCATGCATGGACACCTTATCAAAATGTTTAATATGTAACATGTAAGATTGATTCCTTTGTATTGGAATATGAGTTATCATACATGTTATTTTGTCTACGATATCATGATTTGTTATGTATTTGATACATGAAGCCAATATCAAATCCAAATTGATATCACTAAATGGTTGTTTGAATTGTTCTCGTGTATTTATGAAATACTTGAGAATTGTATATAGAAATAATTAATTCCTTATGAAGGTATGTTCGGACTCAAACTTTTGCAAGTAATATTGAGTATATTAGGTCAATAACAAATCATTAAGTTAAAAATGTTCCAAATGAAAAACCGTGGTTGATTCACAAAAAATGGCTTGGTATATCACCTTGAATAGCCCCAAAATAAAAACAATGTGTATAAAGATGTAAGTGAACAAATATATAACTGAAGCAATTCCAAATGTTGAGAATCTCATGACATAGTTATATGATAATGTTAACCAGACTTTTGGCAAAGCCGTATGCAGGAACATTTAACCCAATGGACTTCACGGTTATCGAGGCTGGAATATCATAGATTTGGTTCTGATGGATGGATGGACAATTAACTATGAATGTAATATGAATCCAGGGTTAAACATAGCCGGTGGATGAAAGATGCAGGTTGCTTGGAAGGTGAATATTGGCTTGAATAAATAAGGATCGACATGGGTTGGAATAGCTGGGTTTGGCATAGAAAGGGTTCGACATAGTAGAGGTCGACATGGAAGGATTGGCATAAGAAGGGTTCAAAATAGTTTGGGATCGACATGATTAGATAGGAAAGGGGTCAGCATTCTTATGAGGAAAAGAAGGGATTGGTGTAGATGGAGCAAGATGGATCGGTATGCTCTAGTATGAAGCGATCAGTGTAATCTGGTGAACAAGAGGGATCAGCATTGGTTTGGATAAAGGAATAACGTTCGACATGACTATGCCGATTTTTTTTTTTCATGAGTTGGGCTTGCCAATCGTTATGGCGGGCCCATGTAGGCAAGAAAGCCCTGTAGCCGAAGTCTCACGTAGGCTTGGCTCCAGAAAAGGCACCTTCATTCTGTTTCTCTTCGATTTCTACCTAAGTGAAACTCTGCAATCTTTATTCTGGAATCTTGGATTGTAACTGTAATCAAACTTCAGTATAATAAAAATGATTGTTTTGGAGTGGACATAGGCCGGAGTTAGCCAAACCATTATAAATCTTGTCTCTTTTACTTGCTTTCATTGTAATTTGATTATTCTTTATATCATATTCTCTACATCATATACTATCTACGATATGTGAATGGATATTCGTGCTTTCACATAAAATTGGGTGTTGGTAGCCAATTTTGATGCCAACATTTTAGTACTTTCATCGAGAAAGCTTACACTCAGGGATTTGGAAGTTAGGATCTTGGATTTGAAAGCTTTGGAACTTGGATTTTGGAAGAAATGGCTAGGCAATCAACAAGGAGGCAGAGAATAGAGAGGAGCCATTATGAAGGAAGCCAGAAGGCTTCCTTAGAACCTAATTAGAACCCAATCTTCATTACTAGGGACGAGATGGAATCAATGATGGATGCTATGCAAGAAAGGATGTTGAAGAGACATGAGGAAATGATGCAGAATCAACTCTGACAGATTGGACAAGCTAGAGTGCGAAATCCAGGGATTGGAGTTGCAGGGAATACTGCAAATATGGATCATGGATTTAGAGCAGACAGTATAGAGGAAGTCAGAATCAGAACTTAGGAAATGGAACAACTAGGATACAGGATGGAGTGGAGCAACCGGGAGCAGCCCCTGGGCAAACGAGAGCGATTAGCCAAAGTAATGCCGATCATTATAGAACGATTGATGCCGATCATTCCACTCTCATGGGCATACCTTCGGCACATATTAGTTCAACCACTGGTAGGATACCAAATGGTGCCATGCAATTTGGCGTTAATCGAGATATGGGTGCTTGTCCAAAAGAGCATCTTTCAAGATTCCATCACGAACTTGGGTGTCAGGTTAGAGACAATGGACAAAGACTACCAATTGATGACAATGACAAGTTGGTAGAAATGATCAAACGGAGTATGAGAGGAGGATTGGTAAATAGAGATTTCGAAGATTCGAATAGGAGCCCCTTCCCTTCTACGATTAGGCCAGCTAGGAATCCATTGGAATTCAAACTACCAACGCTGGAGACGTATGATGGAAGAACAGATCCCGCTATTCATCTAACGAGGTACATGAGGCACATGGAAGTAATGAGGGCATCGAAGGAGGTCATGGCGTGGTGTTTCTCTTTGTATTTAACAGATATAGCAACACTATGGTTCAGATAATTGGAAAACGGATCTATCGGTACATGGATAGAATTGATCGAAAGGTTTATGAGGCAGTTTAGAGTTCACATCTCAAGACCCAAAAATGTGATGAGTTTGGTAACACTGAAACAGAGGAGCGGAGAGTTCTGAGGAGTTTCCTAATACGGTTTAATGCTACAGCGGTAATGGTGGATCGTCCAGATTCATCCATGATTTTGATGGCAGTTGTATCTGGCCTAATGGCATAGAGTTCAAGGATTCACTAGCATGGGATCCACCTATGGGTTTAAGGGAGTTTTACCATGAAGCAGAAAGGTTTCTACAATAGGAAGACGCATGATCAAACAAACTGGAGGTGAATGTTGTGCAAAGTGGAGGATCATCAGGAAATGCGAACAAAAATGGTAAGGGCAAATGGAGATCATGGGCAGAGTAGGATACCCCACAGATTAAGTTCTCGACCAAAGAGTCGAAGCCGGAGAAGGATAACCATGGATAAGCCCTCAATCGGATAGTCGAGGCCGAAGTAGGATAAAGCGACCCGGGGAGGTCCTGGATTGGGACCTGGAGAGGTCCCAAATTTGGATATGGACCTGGAGAGGTTTTGGATTTGAATATGGACCCGGAGAGGTCCCGGATTTGGATTAAATGAGTTAGAGAAGACTAAGGATTTAGGTATGGACCCGAAGTGGTCCCGGATTTGGATAAAATGATCCGGAGAGATCATGGATTTGGTTAGTGGATTGGGTTAATGGATTTGGATAGAATTCGGAATGGGATATTGACTCAGAGCAATCATGGATTTTACTAACGATCTAGAGGGGTCAAGGTATTGGGTTGGCAATGGATCAGGTTCTAGGTTGGGTAATATATTGATCGATGGATTATAGGCTTCTTATTTTAGACTCATGGCAATTCAAAACACACCTTCCTATCGCATGACATGTTTTGGGGGGCAAGGTGTTAACCCACCTTTTAGCAAGGCTGTATGTAGGTGGATTTAAACTAATGGACTTTACGGTTATTGAGGCTGGAATACCATAGATTTGGTTCAGATGGATGGACGGACATCAATTATGAATGCAATACGTAGCTAGGGTTAAACATAATCGGTGGATGAATGATGCAGGGTGCTTGGAAGGTGGATATTTGCTTGAATGAAGAAGGATCGACATAAGAGAGCTCGTAGTGATATGGATCGGCATGGGTTGGATTAGTAGGGCTCAGCATAGGAAGGGTTCAGCATAGTAGAGGTCGACGTGGAAGGGGTCGCCAAGGCATGAGGCAACATAGTTTGTGTTGGCATAGTTCAAGGCAAGGTGGATCGACACTTAATGGGTCAGCATAGCTTGGGTCGGCCGGGCTTGGAGGAAGGCTTGGGCTCGGCAGGACTAGGAGGAAGGGATAACTTGGGTCGGCATGTGAGAAGGAATAACGGTCGACATAGGAAGGGTTTAGCATAGTTTGGGATCGGCATGATTAGATAGGCAAGGGGTTAGCATTCTTATTGGAAAAAGAAAGGATCGACGCAGATGGAGGAAGATGGATCGGTATGCTTTAATATGAGGGATCAGCGCTGTAATGATCCCTTTTTAAGCCAAATTTAACTTAGTAATTAATTTAATTTTTAGAATTAATTTGTGAATTAATTTGAATTTTTTCAAAAAAATAAGATATGGGTTTGTTTATGTGTGTGTATATATATAGATTGTAAATAGAATTTGAATTTAAAATTCAAAAATAATACCTTAAAAATAAATTGGATTTAAAAACTCTATATTTTAAAAACTAATAAAAATTTGTTTTCTAATAATAATATATATATGTATACATATACATACATACATACATACATACATATATATATATATATATATATATATATATGGTGATTTGGAAGTTATGTTTTGAATTCAATATAATAATTTTCAAAAAAGCTATTTAAGGGTAAAATTCTATATTTTAAAAACTCTAAAGATAAATATTTGTCGATTTAAAAAGTGTCATAGCTTAAAATAAATATTAATAAGAGGTTTAATATACTTTCTTTTTAAAATTGTACATGAATAAATATGGTTTGTGTGTGTGTATATATATAAATATAAAACATGATACTTAAATTAATAAAAACATAAAACACACACACATATATATAAACTAAATTGAAAATATAATATAAAATTATATAAAAAACATAATATATGCAAATTAACATGTAACATTTAATAACATGCCAAATTTAACAAGTGTAAGAATTTTAACATGCATTAAACAATTGTAACTATTTTAGCATAAAAATAACAAGTTTCACATTTTTGATATTCTTTTATTTTTAAAAATAAAAAAACAAGATTATATATATACATCATTACTCTTCTCTTCTCATTTTTCTTTCATTCTAAATTATTTTCAAAAAAAAAAAACTACAAACTAGAGATTAGAAATAAAATCTAAAACCTGAACAAGATTCAAATCAAATTCAAGTTGCAATACAGATCATCTTAAAACAACAAGCAGATCAAGATCATTTTATAGTTCAAACAATTCCAGTTTTTAAAGTTAAAAAGATCAACTTTCCAGGCTTTTCTAATCAAAACAACTATGAGTAAACATCTGCTTAAAAATTTATCTGTCTTAATGTATGTGATAATCTTTGAAGTATGATGTGAAATATGTTTTGCATGATTGTGTAAATATGATTGCATGTATATATGTATGATGTATTTGTGTGCATGTCTGGATATATATATATGTGTGTGTGTGTATGTGTGTGTGTGTGTTTTTGTTTTTACAGACTAAAAACAAGATCAAAGCAATCAAAATATTTTCCCCCATTCACTTTTAGGTTACGATGTTTAAAGGAAACATGTTTGAATTTACAAGATCTTAATTTTAAAAATATTTTTGAGTAAAATTAGTTTGAGTTTTTCTGGTAAATTGGAAATACAGTGAAACTCGATGCATGTTGAAAGCTTGACTTCCTTGATTTCTTGATTCACTTATATAACCTAATTAGTTTTCGAAAAATATGATTTTAAGAGTAAAATCATGATTTTCAACATAGTAAATCGAGAGAGCTTGCGAGTTGAACGGAATGGTTTTTTTTTTGGAAATTGCTGGTGATCGCAGCAAGGTGGGAGGTCGAGATCGTGGCTGAAGCTTGCTCGATGGTCGGGGTTCTGGCAAAAATGGTAGTTGGATTTATCAATCGTCATGGTGGTTGGAGGATGGTGAAATAGGGTTTATGGACCTGATTTGGTCGATGTTGGAATTCGAGCTGCTACCTCGTCGAGATGCATCGGGATGGATCAAAACAAGGGGGATAGGAGCGTGGTTCTACGGCGAGGCTATGGTCTGAGTTTCAGACCTTCTGGTGATCAGAGGTGGCCATGCAAGGTGATTCTTCGAAGATTAGGTTCGATCCAGTGGAGTTCAATGTTGATCGTTTTCAATTTTGGAGTTCTTTCGAAGCTCAGGTGGTCGAAATCGAGGGAAAGGGTTGTCGTTAACATGCTGGTGGTAGAAGCGATAGCCGGAGTGCCGGCGTTCATCTGTTCACCTGCACGTGGTGTCAGGCTATGGTAGTTGCTGTAGGGTTGACGAAGAAGGAGAGAGCTCGGGTTTTGACTCGGGAAAGAGAGGGGATGGCTCGGGTCTACTATCGGGTAGGTACGTGAGTATTTAACAGGGTTTAAAATCTAAATCAAAAAAAGTTTAATAAAAATGAAGAAGAAGGGTGCGACTCGGGTTATTGCTTGGGAATTATGTAATTTGGCTCAGGTTGATACAGGAAGGGGCTCAAATTTCTTTTGCAATTTTAAAGGTTAAAAAGTAAAAGAAAATTATTAAACAAAGTTTTCACAGCAAAACGAAATGAACGAATTTCAAAGCAATTATTAAACAAGTTTGCAAAACATAAGTGTTATCAAGTTTTTCAAACAAGTTTCAAAGATTGAAATTTTAAAGTATAATGTTTTTAAATTTGTTTTGATTTAAATAATTTTATATATTAGGATAATTATTTGATTTAAATCCCCAGGTGTTTTCAAAATATAATTATATAATTTGGTAGGAGATTAAGATAAGTAAATTAAGCTTTAATTAATCAAAGGGTCTCAAGTGATTTTGTATGTTGATGATTAATTTCAAACCTTTAATTTAAATATGATTTAAACGATCTAATTAAGTAATTAATTAAGATAATGATTTATCTTAGATTAATTAAGGACTTAAGTAATTAAAGGTTAGCTAAGTAATAATTAAAGATTAATTAATGTAAGTAACTAAAGGATAATTTATTTATTAATTAAAGGTTAATTAATTAATAAATTAAAGGATAATTAATTAATGATTAAAGGATAATTAATTAATGATTAAAGGGTAATTAATTAATGATTAAAGGGTAATTAATCAGTAATTATACGATAATTAATTAATGTAAGTAATCGAAGGATAATTACTTAATGTAAGCAATTAAATGATACTTTAATAATTAAAGGTTAATTAATTATTAATTAAAGATTAATTAATTAATTAAGGGATAATTAATTACTGAAAGGATAATTACTTAATGTAATTAATTAAAGGATGATTAATTAATGTGAGTAATTAAAGGATAATCACTTAAAGGATAATTACTTAATGTAAGTAATTAAAGGGTTAATTTGTTAATGTAATTAATTAAGGGATAATTAATTAAAGTAAGTAATTAAGGATAATTAATTAAGATGGATAATTAAGAATGTTTAATTAATTTCATTAATTAATTAAAATAATAACAAATGGTTTGTAATTAATTAATGTTAATTACGCAGGGTTAGGTGATTAATTCATAAGTAATTAGATTATTTTGAGTTAATTAAATTAATTATAATTATGGGATTAATTAATCTTACTTATGGATGATTGGATTATATTGGATGCCTTGAACTGTTTGATATCTCTGTATGTAAAATTATGTGATATGAATTATTTTGGATTAAGCTGCGATAAATGTAAGATATTTATCTGTGACGTATTGATGTGTGAATATAATGTTTTACTTTGAATTATAAAAGGTGGATCTTTATTTAAAAGATCTACAAATGGAAATTTGTTCAAACCATTCAAAAGGAAAGGTTATGGGAAATAAGTTGTGATTTAACTAAGATCCGAATGTATCCACATGTTTTAAAATAAGAGCTCATTATTCGGGAAGGCTGGGCGAGGACATTAAGTCATAAAACCAATTCCGAATAATGATACGATGGAATGGAATTGCATTTGAAGACGGTGGTTGAAGACTCAGTATTTTCGAAAACGAAAGGATTGCCTGTTGATTGTCTCTGCACCGAGTTGCTCCGGTATAGAGATTACCCTATGTGGTGGGGAGTCCAGACATGATTAGGGGATATCCAAATTTGCAAGGACTTCTTTCCTTAATTGGAAGAAGCGCCTTCGGTTCCATTCAGACCCAGGATGGGCTTGTGATGTATGTCTGACATTACACTTTGAGATATAAAGCTAGTCTTTGTCAGAAATATTTCTATTGGTGGCGAAAAATTTATTCTCTTAGCTTAACACCCTTCTCTGAGACGTACGAGCTCAGAGGTTATGTAGTTGACCGTTATTAGTGATATATTCCCAATTTGGTAATGTGGCAAGTGCTGAGCATTGGTTGATCAAAGCATGGCTTTTGTGTAAAGCATAGCTTTGTAGGACGAGACTTCATCGAACCTCACACCCCGAGAAATGGTCGAAACAGGAAAGGATGCAGCAAGGTTATGGGGTTCGCGACCCTCAGGATATGTGCATTTCCTTTTGGATAAAAAGTGGTATTCTGGTATGGAGCCCAGATATTTTATTTATGTGGTCGTTGGTTGTTGAGGCGCCTCGGTAAAGGTCGGTTACAACCAGGGGATGACATACTCGTGACAGTTAGTTTCCTAGTTACAGAGGTAACCCGGCCTTGTGTTGGTAGAGATCCGGTTAGGTTCTCGAGACGTCCCTCCAGAGGCGTACCCATTCGAATAAAAAAGTTCCTTAGCTTTGACCATTTGTTGGAAATCCAAACAATCAATACGAGCCCTTTACGGTTTAGTTGTAGAACCTGCCATTTAAAATGGTAGCTATGGTAGGTATACTATAATGGTACGTATGTTGGATAAGATTAATATTATACTTATAAAATGTTTTCTACACTATGCACTAATAATAATATCAAAGTATTTTCGCATATCATACATGTTTGACCACTATAAGGAGAAACCTTCCCCATGTGTGCGATTGCATTTGAGTGTGTGCCGGGAGACCTTATGGTAGTTTCATTTTTCAAAAAACATGAACGGATTTTTTTTGTATAAATAACTATTTCTATGTTTACTCACACTAGTCCCATGACTGACTCGGAGTTTATTGTTCCCTTTTCTAAACTCTGGGTGCCCATAATTTTCCACACGGGCAGCCTTGAGTCAGGTTATCAGTAGATGTAGATTTGGAAGTCTTTGGTTTGGAAGCTTTTGGTTATTATCTTTTTGGTATGGACTTTGAAACTTTGGAAATGAAAACGCAGTATGTTAGACTCCCTCTCTCTCTCTTGGAAGACCTCTGTTGATGTTATTTTTCCACTGTTCTGTTGTATTCCGCTGTTGTGTGGTATATACGGGCTCTGATAATGTTGGGCATTTGTTGTAGAATGTTGTATTCCATATTGTGTATTAATAAAGTTATTTTTGTTCCGCTGTGTTGTTATCATCTAATGTGTTATAGCTCCAACGAACTAGACTCCAACGTTTGAATCTACGACATTTGAATACGGGTGATGTATTGGATGCCCATTTTCGAAGGTTGAAATGCGGGTCGTTACATTTTTGGTATCAGAGCTAAAGTTTGAGTAAAGAACTTTATCTTTGGAGTATAACTCATTTGGTGACTCATTAGAGATAGGTTTAAAAATTCCCTAGAATGAGTATATTCCTTATGATATATTGTCTGTATGCCTAAGTCAATTTTCTTACTGTTTACGGATAGTGAGAATGAGTGCAAGAAGAGGATGAGGTATGGGAAAGGGGAGTACCACTACAATGGTTGAGACCCTGCAACAACAATAATGGAAGGAGCAGCTTTTCACATCCAACCTCAGCCAAATCTGGCAGAGTTATATCAGAATTTCTCAAGACTTGGAGGAAACTATTCAAAGGTTCGAAGACTATTATAGGAGCACAAGCTTGGATTCGATCTTGTGAGAGGATTTTTAAAGGATTGAAGTTGGATGATGATCAAAAGAGGTTGAAGGCTTCCTGGCAGCTCCAGGAAGAAGATTTGGTATGGTGGAAGACCATTACTTTGGCCGAATTAGAGGATGAGTTTACATGAGATAGATTCAAGCAAGTAGTTGAGCAGCGTTATATGCCTTCCGCTAGTATTTCCAGGATGTATCAAGAAGATTACCATACTTCTTATTTATGATAAAATTGTTAGAGTTGTATTCGACACTAGAGCCACATATAGTTTTATTTCCCTACAAACCGTTGAAGAGTTAAATCTTGAACCCGAATTCGTAGACGAACCTATTTGTGTGAAGAACCCAGTAGGAGGCCCTGTGAATCTTTGTTTACATTATAGAAAGTTCCTATTTCGTATTTTCATCATCAGTTTCCTATTAGCCTTTTCGTTCTTGACTTTAATAAATTTGAGATTTTACTTTGAATGAATTGGTTAAAAAAATTTGAAGCTAAATTAGATTGTATCAATAGAACGATTTCAGTCAAAACAAACTTGAGAATTTTATTGTGATTTCTTGTGAGGATCCAAGTCCAAAGGGGACAAGCTAATGTATACTTTAGGGTATTCCAACATGAGTTTGGAATCCATACCTACTGTTCGAGAATTTCCTGTCGTATTTAAATCTTTACCCCTGCATAGGGAAATCGAATTTAGAATCGACTTGGTTCTCAATGCCCGTCCAGTTTTGCATGCAAGTAGTAGCATTGCACCAAAGGAAAGAGTAGAGATAGTTAAGCAAACCTAAGATTTACTGGAGAAAGGATTTATACGACCCAGTCGTTCCAGTTGGGATTCAGTTGTAGTATTTTAGCCAAGTCCGCTGGATCTTTGAGATTGTGCGTAGATTATCGTGATCTTAATAAGTTAACCCTTAAGAATAAATTTCCTTTGCCCCGAATCGACGACCTGTTCGATCAATTGCATGGTGCTCGACTCTTTTCCAAGATGGACCTAGCCAAAGGATTCCATCATTTGAGAATTGCGGAATCCATTTAACTGCTTTTAGGGGTCCCGACACATTCTGCGAATGGTTAGTTATGCCCTTCGGACTAACCAATACCCCTGCATATTTCGTAAACCTGATGACCTGAATATTTCATGAAGTGTTGAATAAGTTTGTTCTTGTATTTATTGATGATATTCCGATTTATTCCAAAACTAGAAAAAAAGCATGTAGAAGTCCTATCCCAAATGTAGAATAGATATTTCGGCTTGATCTGGTAAGCCAATTCTCTATCTTTTTATTTGTCCCTATGTTCTTTGTTTGTCTCCCTGTCTGTCAAATTTCGAGGATGAAATTTTCTTAAGGTAGAATCTGTAACGATCCCGTTTTTAGCCAAATTTAATATAGTAATTAATTTAATTTTTAGAATTAATTTATGAATTAATTTGAATTTTTCCAGAACAAATAAGATATGGGTTTGTTTATGTGTATATATATATAGATTGTAAATAGGATTTAAATTTGAAATTCAAAAATAAATATCTTAAAAATAAATTGGATTTAAAAACTCTATATTTTAAAAACTCTATATTTTAAAAACTAATAAAAATTTGTTTTCTAATTAATATATATATATATATATATATATGTATATGTATGCATATATATTATGATTTGGAAGTTATGTTTTGAATTCAATATAATAATTTTCAAAAAAAAATTATTTAAGGATAAAATTCTATATTTTAAAAACTCTAAAGATAAACATTTATTTATTTAAAAAGTATGATAGCTTAAAATAAATATTAATAAAAGGTTTGATATACTTTCTTTTAAAAATTGTACATGAATAAATATGGAATGGAAATACACACACACACACACACACATATATATATAACATAATACTTAAATTAATAAAAACATAAAACATATATATATATATATATATAAAGCTAAATTTAAAATATAATATAAAATTATATAAAAAAACATAATACATGCAAATTAACATGTGTAACACTTAATAACATGCCAAATTTAACAAGTGTAAGAATTTTAACATGCATTAAACAAGTGTAACTATTTTAGCATAAAAAATAACAAGTGTTGCATTTTTGATTTTCTTTTGTTTTTAAAAATAATAAAACAAGATTATATATATACATCATTACTCTTCTCTTCTCATTTTTCTTTCATTCTAAATTATTTTCAAAAAAAAAAACTAAAACTACAAACCAGAGATTAGAAATAAAATCTAAAACCTGAACAAGATTCAAACCAAATTCAAGTTGCAATACAGATCATCTCAAAACAACAAGCAGATCAAGATCATTTTCCAGTTCAAACATTTCCAGTTTTCAAAAGTAAAAAAAATCAACTATCCAGGCTTCTCTGCTCAAAACAACTATGAGTAAACATCTGCTTAAAAATTTATCTGTCTTGATGTATGTGATAATCTTTGAAGTGTGATGTGAAATATGCTTTGCATGATTGTGTAAATATGATTGCATGTATATATGTATGATGTATTTGTGTGCACGTCTAGATATATATATATATATATATATATATATATATATATCCCTGTTTTTGCGTTTACGGACTAAAAACAAGATCAAAAAAATCAATATCTTCTTCCCCATTCTCTTTTAGGTTAAGATGTTTAAAGGAAACATGTTTGAATTTATTAGATCTTAATTTTAAAAATATTTTTGAGTAAAATTAGTTTGAGTTTTTCTGGAAAATTAGAAAATATAGTGAAACTCAATGCATGTTGAAAATTCGATTTCCTTGATTTCTTGATTCACTTATACAACCTAATTAGTTTTCAAAAACTATGATTTTTAAGAGAAAAATCATTATTTTTAAGATGGTAAATCGAGAGAGCTTACCAATTGAAAGGAAATTTTTTTTCCGGCAATTGCTGGTGATCGGAGCAAGATGGGAGGTCGGGATCGTGGCTGAAGCTTGCACGGAGGTCAGGGGTTCTGAAAAAAATGGTAGGTGGATTTATCAATCACCGTGGTGGCTAGATGACGGTGAAATAGGGTTTATGGACCTGATTTGGTTGATGTTGGAATTCGAGCTGCTACGTCGTCAACGATGCATTGGGATGGATCAAAACAAGAGGGATAGGAGCGTGGTTCTACGGCGAGGCTATGGTCTGAGTTTTAGACCTTTTGGTGATCGGAGGTGGCCACGCGAGGCGATTCTTGGATGATTAGGTTCGATCCAGTGGAGTACGATGTTGCTCCTTTTCGATTTTGGAGTTCGTTCGAAGCTCAGGTGGTCGAAATTGAGGGGAAGGGTTGTCGTCAACATGTTGGTGGTAGCAGCGATGGCCGAAGTGTCGACGTTCATCTATGCAGTACACGTGGTGTCAGGCTTGGGTAGCAGTTGTAGGGTTGAGGAAGACAGAGAGAGCTCGGGTTTTGACTCGGGAAAGAGATGGGATGGCTCGAGTTTGCTATCGGGTAGGTATGCAAGTATGTAACAGGGTTTAAAATCTAAATCAAAACAAGTTTTTTTAAAAAGAAGAAGAAGAAGGGTGTGACTCAGGTTGTTGCTTGGGAATTATGTAATTTGGCTCGGGTTGATATAGGAAGGGGCTCGAGTTTCTTTTGTAATTTTAAAGGTTTAAAAGTAAAAGAAATTTTTTAAACAAAGTTTTCAAAGCAAAATGAAATGAACAAAGTTTCAAAGCAATTATTAAACAAGTTTGCAAAATATAAGTGTTATCAAGTTTTTCAGACAAGTTTCAAAGATTGAAATTTTAAAATATAATGTTTTTAAATTTGTTTTGATTTAAAATAATTTTATATACTAGGATAATTATTTGATTTAAATCCCCAAGTGTTTTTAAAATATAATAATGTAATTTAGTAGGAGATTAAGATAAGTAAATTAAGCTTTAATCAATCAAAAGGTCTCAAGGGATTTTGTATGTTGATGGTTAATTTCAAACCTTTAATTTAAATAAGATTTAAATGATCTAATTAAGTAATTAATTAAGATAATGATTTATCTTAGATTAATTAAGGACTTCAGTAATTAAATTTTAATTAAGTAATAATTAAAGATTAATTAATGTAAGTAATTAAAGGAAAACTTATTAATTAATTAAAGGTTAATAAATTAATAAATTAAAGGTTAATTAATTAATGATTAAATGATAATTAATTAACGATTAAAGAGTAATTAATCAGTAATCATAGGATAATTAATTAACGTAAGTAATTGAAGGATAATTAATTAACGTAAGTAATTGAAGGATAATTACTTAATGTAAGTAATTAAAGGATAATTTAATAATTAAAGGTTAATTAATTAATAATTAACGGCTAATTAATTAATAACTAAAGGTTAATTAATTAATTAAGGGATAATTAATTACTTAAAGGATAATTACTTAATGTAATTAATTGAAGGATGATTAATTAATGTGAGTAATTAAAGGATAATTACTTAAAGGATAATTACTTAAAGGATAATTACTTAATATAAGTAATTAAAAATTTAATTTTTTAATGTAATTAATTAAGGGATAATTAATTAATTAAGATGGATAATTAAGGACGATTAATTAATTAAAATATAACAAATGGGTTGTAATTAATTAATGTTAATTAACCAGGGTTAGGTGATTAATTCATAAGTAATTAGGTTATTTTGAGTTAATTAACTTAATTATAATTATGGATTAATTAATCTTACTTATGGATGATTGGATTATATTGGATGCCTTGAATTGTTTGATATCTCTGATATGTAATATTCTGTGATATGAATTGTTTTGGATTGAGGTGTGATAAATGTAAGTTATTTATCTGTGATGTATTGCTGTGTGAATATAATGTTCAGCTTTGAATTATAAATGGTGGATCTTTTTTTTAAAAGATCTACAAATGGAAATTTGTTTAAACTATTTAAAAGGAAAGGTTTTGGGAAATAAGTTGTGATTTAACTAAGATCCGAATGTATCCACATGTTTTAAAATAAGCGCTCATTATTCGAAAAGGCAGGGGAAGACATTAAGTCATAAAACCCATTCCGGATAATGATACGACGGAATGGAATTGCATTTGAAGATGGTGGTTGAAGACCAAGTATTTTCGAAAACGAAAGGATTGCCTGATGATTGTCTCTGCACCGAGTTTCTCCGGTGTAGAGATTACCCTATGTGATGGTGAGTCCGGATGTGATTAGGGATATTCGGATTTGCAAGGACCTCTTTCTTTAATTGGACGAAGTGCCTTCGATTCCATTCAGATCCAGGATGGACTTGTATGGATGTATGTCTGACATTACACCTTGAGATATAAAGCTGGTTTCTATCAAATATATTTCTATTGGCGGTGGAGAATTTATTCTCTTAACTTAACACCCTTCTCTGAGATGTACGAGCTCAGAGATTATGTAGTTGATCGCTATTAGTGATATATTCCCAATTTGGTAATGTGGCATGATAAGTGCTGAGCATTGGTTGATCAAAGCATGGCTTTTGTGTAAAGCGTAGTTTTGTGGGACGAGACTTCATCGAACCTCACACCCCGAGAAATGGTCGAAACAGGAAAAGATGCAGCAAAGTTATGGGGTTCGCGACCCTTAGGGTATGTGCATTTCCTTCTGGATAAAAAGAGGTATTCTGGTATGGAGCCTAGATATTTTACTTATGTGGTTGTTGGTTGTTGAGGCGCTTTGGTAAAGGTCGGTTACGACCAGAGGATGGCATACTTATGACAGTTAGTTACCTAGTTACAGAGGTAACCCAGCATTGTGCTGGCAGGGATCCGGTTAGGTTCTCGGGACGTCCCTCCAGAGACGTACTCTTCGGATAAAGGAAGTTCCTTAGTCTTGACTATTTGTTGAAAATCCAAACAATCAATACGAGCCCTTTACGGTTTTAGTTATAGAACCTGCCATTTAACATGGTAGTTATAGTAGGCACACTATAATGGTACGTATGCTGGCTAAGATTAATTTTATACTTGCAAAATGTTTTCCACACTATGCACTAATAATAATATCAAAGTATTTTTGTGTATCGAGCATATTTGACTACTATAAGGAGAAGCCACCCCCATGTGTGCGATTGCATTTGAGTGTGTGCCGGAAGACCTTATAGTAGTTTCATTTTCCTAAAAGCATGAATGGATTTCTTTTTGTATAAATAACTATTTTTATGTTTGCTCACACCAGTCCCATAACTGAATCGGAGTTTATTGTTCCTTTTTCTAAACTCTGGGTGCCCATAATTTTCCACACGGGCAGCCTAGAGCCGGGTTATCAGTAGATGTAGATTTGGAAGCTTTTGGTTCTTATCTTTTTGGTTTGGACTTTAAAACTTTGGAAATGAAGACGCACTATGTTGGACTCTCTCTCTCTCTCTCTCTTGGAAGACCTCTATTGATGTTATTTTTCCACTGCTCTTTGTATTCCGCTGTTGAGTGGTATATATTGGCTCTGATGATGTTGGGCATTTGTTGTAGAATGTTGTAATTCATATTATTTATCAATAAAAGTTATTTTTGTTCTACTGTGTTGTTATCATTTAATTTGTTATAGCTCCAGCGAACCGGACTCCAACGTTTGAATCTCCAGCATTTGAATACGGGTGATGTATTGGATGCCGATTTTCGAAGGTTGAAGTGCGGGTCGTTACAAGTGCAATTTGTTGAACGAGAGGGATCGACAATGGTTTGGAAAAAGAGACAACGTTCGGCATGACTATGTCGATCGTTATCTTTTAACAACTTAGGCTTTCCGATTGTTATGGTGGGCCCATGTGGGTGAGAAGCGCTACAGTCAATGTCTTACCTACAAATACAATAGGCTTGGCTCCATAAAAGGCACCTTCATTCTGTTTCTCCTCATTTTCTACCTAAGGGAAACTCTGCATTTTTATTCTGGAATCTTGGATTTTAACTGCAATCAAACTTTAGTATAATAAAAAGGATTGTTTTAGAATGGATGTAGGCATGAGTTAGCCGAACCACTATAATGTAACCACCCGCCTTTCTCTCCATAGAAAGACGCATCATTATTTAGAAAGAAAGTGATAGAGAAGAGAAAAGAAAGAGAAGAAAGAAAGAAACAACATCAGAATCCCAACAGCGGAATGAATAAATTATATTAATCACATACTATATTACATAGTATCATATGCATCAGAGTTACACAGCTTATACATAACAAATTAGACAGTTATAAACACCTGTCCATCATACAACTCACGTACAACTCAGATAATAACACAGAGATCAACACAGCGGAACCACTATATATCTACAACGCTGAAGCCTCCTGCTCCATATCTCCTCCAGAATTCGTCAAAGCTAATCTGAATCCCTTGGCTACTCGTAAAAATTTGAGTACCTAAGAGTTTAAGAAAACAGAAGATAAACTCCAGGTCAGACATGGGTCTGGTGTGAGTAAACGGGTTAAAGTTGCTTAACTTTGAAAACTTTTGAAACAAAAGGTATCACGTAGGACTCCCCACACATAAACATGTGTAAGTTTCTACCTTACATTAACCAAAACATTTTATAGGAAATTCAATGATATTATAATAGGGTCTAGGATTTTCAAGTAAAATACAGAAATAGCTGGAATGCTTACATCTCACATTCCAACATAGTTGGGCACAACTAAAATGCACGACACTTATTGGAGTTTGGATTCCATACAATAGCATGGCTACTGGGGTACCGCCCGTCATAGTACGTGGCCTAGGTCAACGTACCGAGGATCCACCCTAAATTCCTTGCAACACAAGGCCAGAACCATCCCTTACTGGACAGTCCCGAATAAGAAAACCCCACGATTATATCTAGCAACCGCCCACATAGCCGAATAAAAAGGGACTCTAGACATGGGTAAATCTCATCCTACTTGAGTGCTACACACTCATCCTTACTGCACCTCCCCTGTTTTAGCCATTCCCAGTTGATGAGGCTTGAGGATTCGATTACCTTTATAGAACACATCTATCTTAGAATGCTCATTGTCCACCTGACGATGTTCTGAAAGCATTCAGTCCATACAAGTTCGTTCTGGGTTCGAACGAAACCGAAGGCGCTATCACATTACACTCGTTTTGGAATCACCCTCAGACTTAATGACAATAGCCCGTGCACACTGAATCTTCATCTTCACTTGAGATTCACGACCTATCGTTAATTTGGATCGATGTGGTTTTCGGATATCCAAATTTGGAAACCTGATCCCAGTCTCACCAAAATCCAAACCGCCATATTTTAAGTCCAAGTTTTTTTAAAGTTAAAACAATTTAAATCATTATCTATATTCACACAGATAGATAATTCACATATATACAGATAGCTAATTTAAGGCAATCAATATCATCCATCCATACATAAGCAATGATTAATTAATCAAACTATCTTTAATTAATTTAAAATGAATTAAATTAATTACTTCCATCTCTAATTAATTTAAATAAATTAAATTACATACTTTCATTGCTATAAATCCTGCTTACAAACCAATTAATTAATTACAAGCCAATTAATTAATCATCATCTTAATTAATCACCCTTGATTAATTATCCTAATTACATTAAGTAATTAACCCTTAATTAATTACATAAATTAATTATTCTTAATCATTTATAGTAATTAACCCTTAATTAATTACATAAATTAATTATTCTTAATCATTTACAGTAATTAACTCTTAATTACTCTTGTTAATTACATTAATTAATGATCCTTAATCAATTACTTCCATTAATTAATTACATTAATCCTTAATTAATTACATTAATTAATTAAACTTTAATTAATCTCTTCAATTAATCAACCTTTATTAATCATATACAGTAATTACCATCCTGTAATTACTTTGCTTAGTTAATTAACTGCTTAATTAATTATATTAATCCTTTAATTAATTACACCAAGTAATTAACCCTTAATTACTTCTACTAAGCAAGTATCCTTTAATTACTTCCCATTAAGTATTTCCCTTTAATTAATTACATCTCAGTAATTATACGTTAATTACTTTGCCTAAGTAATTACACTAGTT
The DNA here is from genome assembly GCA_030765085.1 of Allium cepa. Classification (NCBI taxonomy): domain Eukaryota; kingdom Viridiplantae; phylum Streptophyta; class Magnoliopsida; order Asparagales; family Amaryllidaceae; genus Allium; species Allium cepa. The sequence continues at coordinate 461,799,507 of CM060931.1, read as the reverse complement.
AATCTCATCAAGTATTCATACTTAATCAATCATCAAGATTATCTATAATTACTAAACCAGTTAATTAATCACATTCACTTTATTAATTACAATTGGGTAAGTCATCCCTTAATTACCCCTTTTAAATAAATTAATTAATCTTTAATTACAGATTAATTAATCCATAATTATTAATTAAAAAACCTTAAATATCAATTAATAAACTTAATAACCAATTTATTAATCCTTAATAAATCAGTTAATCAATCCTTAATAGCAATTAATTAACCCTAAATAACAGTTAATTAATCCTTAATTAACTTTAATTATAGATTAATAATTTCTTAATTATTAATTAATAAAGCCTAATTATTATTTAATAAAACTTAATTATAAATTACGTACTTTTTAATTACAAGTTAATTAATCTCTAATTATTAATTAATAATCTCTTATTATCAAATTAATTATACTTAATTATAGATTAATTAACTTCCAATTAATTAACTTATAACCCATAATTATTAATTTTAAATAAATTAATTAAGTCAATTAATTACTCTTAATTAATACCTTAATTAATTCTTAATCATTATTAATTAACTAATTACTTATACTTAATTTCCTTTAATTAACTTAACTAAGACATTAAAACCTTAATTATTTTCAGATAAAACATTATCTTATTATTACCTTAATTATCATTAAAACATTTTAAACCATTTATCCTTATGAATAACTTTACTTAATTAAATCATTAATTAAGATTTAAAATAAAATAAACATTTAACCTGATAAATTTTAAGTTAACAAAACATAACTTCCATAACCTTAATCATTTATCAAATGATGTTTAAATTAAATTCAATTTAAATTTTAAAACTAGTCTTTAAATTTCACTTCTACTTAAGTTCAAAAGTAACTTTAACAAATTTTAAATTAAACAAAATTTTAAACTTCTTAATAAAATGTTAAAGAAAACATTTATTTTTATAAAGAATAGAATTTAAAACAAGATTTATTTCAAAAATTTAAAACTTACATTAATCAAAATTTGAAAACTTGTTTTTATAAAAACTCTTTAAAACTTTTGAAAACTGTTTCTAATCTTACTTCAGGTCTAACGCGATCATTACATGAGAGCCACTCGAGTTCTCTTCTTTTATTTTATTTTAAAACTTTGTTTAAATTTTAAGTTTTAAAAATCTGTAACAACTAATACTACAGGCTAATCACCTATCAACTGCTCGAGTACAGACTCGAGCTATTACCCCAAAACCCCGATCCCCACTTCGAGCAAAACAACCTAAAGACCACAACCTAAACCTCCTGCCACAACATCACCTGTGTACATGAACCATCGTCGAAGCCACCTCCGGCCTTCGATGATCTCTCCAGCACATCACATAACATCGTAGCAACCCATCCCTATCAACAAATTTGAAATACAAGCCTCGATCAAAAATCGAGTTTCGCAGATGAAAAAGAACACCAAACCTCCTTCAGCAAAACCCCTCGACTAACCTATTCCGACCACTAAAGGTTGAGAGACTCTGGCCACACCTTGCCGACCATCCACACCACCATTTCCCCGAGCCATGAATCACTCGATCACCCTGAGACTATGCACAGACCCCAAATCCAACCTCAACCAAACTAGGGTTTAAAACAAGATCGCCACACCGTCGACGTCACAGTGAACTATCACCCTTTCTAACATTTTTCCCAACATCCATGATCACCATACTTCCTCCAGACAAAACCCCGACCACCAAAGATTCTCTGGTCACCAGAGAATGCTCAAAATCCATATTCCAGTCATCACCAAATTGCATGCTGAATACATCATTAAAAATTTTGATTTTCTTTTTAAAATTCATATCTTCCAGAGACAATTCAGTTTGTATAATTGATTCATCCAATTTCATCATTTGATTTTAACATGATGTTAAAATGGTTACTACATTTCTTGATTTTCAGAGAATTTTCAAACATAAGATACTTGTATCTATTTTTAGTACTTAGATTGTAATTAAACTAATCTATTTTGTTTTGAATCCAAGTCCAAACAGTGATTAAATAAAAAGATCTTGAGTTTAATTGTAACTTAAACTCTGAAATAAGGAAACAGAGAAGATGAATACAACCAGACATGCACACATGAACACAGTTATATATACAGATTTTTATACTTATATATACACACATGCATGGCATCATTATCACAGCAATTTCAAAAAAATAAACATTTACTTACTTAATACTTTTTGATAAAAATGTTTACTCACCTTTTAAATGAAATGCATAGAGTTTGAAAAGAACTGGGAAGCTTTTGAAACAGTTTTGGATTCCTGAATCTTGTATTGCTTTGAGACTTGGTTGATGCAGGTTAAGCTTTTGAAAACTTGAAGTTTTGCATTATTGAAGGAAATACTTTGACATAGACATGCTTTGATTAACTAGCCTCAGATTGCACTTGAAACTAAATCCTGGTTTACAGGTTTGATTAACTTGCTTCAGGTTGCAAATCTGAAGATGTTCCAGGCTTTAAAAATGTTTTGAGAATTTATTTCAGATTTTCTTTCTTATAGCTTTCTGGTTTGAAGCTTCGGATTTGAAAAGATGTTTACAGGCTTGAAGAAGAAATAGTTTATATGGTTTTTGAAAAATGCTTTTAGACTTGAATTTGTTTTCAAATTCTGGGAAAGTTTTGATTTTTATTTTGAGGAGGGTTTCGGATTTGATCTGGTTTGAGAAGAATTGAAACAAAGGTGAGTTTTTGGTTTATAGACTGAAGATAAAGTGTTTTACAGGTTCTTTTCTTGCTTTGAAATTGGACAGATAAGAAAAAAGAAATGAAGGAAGAAGTTAAGAGTTTATATGTAGATTAAATTGTGATTTGTTTAAAATTAAAGAAAATAAAAATTAGATAATCACACTTGTCTACTACCATTGTTTATTTGTTTACACATGTTACTTATCACTTGATTTCATTACACTTGTATTTATTCATTTTCTTATTATTTTAAAAGCTTTTATTATAAATTTCAAAATTAATAAATACCTTTCTAAATAAATAATTGCTTTTCTAATTTTAAATAAAAAATACTTTTAAAAGAAAATAAAAACAATCATATTTTAAACAAAATCATATATAGTATATCTAATCCATTTTAAATGTAAATATTAAACCTTTGTATTTATTTACTATTAAATGAATATTTACTAAATTTATATAAATAAATTTCTTTTAAAAAATAATAAAAAAACAAATCTTATTTTAGTGAAAACCATATATTTTTATATTCAAAATATTTAAAAAAATTATCTTTAAAGATTCAAATTTTAAATCCAGATTCAAATTCAAATTAAATTTAAAATCCAATTTAAAATAAATTCAAATAAATATAGATATCAATTTTAAACAAACACATTATTTGTAGATAATTATTCCATTTAAAAATAACTTAAACACACACACACACACACATATATATATATTTAAACACACTTATTAAATTTGAAAATAATAAGTCTATTTAAAATCTATTTATAAAATAACACAATTTAAATTTGTAAATTATTATTCCATTTAAAAATCTATTTATAACTATATTTAAAAACATCACATTAAATTTATTATTTTTTGAAATTAACAAATTTTACCAATTTTAAATAATTAATTAAGAGATTATCACATTTTAAATTCCTTGAAATTTCGGTATATCATAATCCTCCGCCTTAAAAGAATTTCGTCCTCGAAATTTGAAACAAAAGATAATCCAAAATTTTTATTTTATTTCAACCAATTCAAGCATACATATCAGCCATACACAAACAACCAAACAAACAATTTCATCCAAACGAACAATTTATTCTATCAAACAACTCTAGCTATCCGGACACAGATCCAGATAAGCTTCCTAAAATTATCCAGAGTTTCCTAGGTATAGAAACTGGGATACTCGCTCTACTGAATCCAAACTAGCTACACTACTAAGCTACTGAGCTCTTACTCATCTAGATCTACAATCTACATAAGATACCTGATCACAGACAAGATCGACTCAACTACCAAATCCTTCTGAATTGTTGATTCCACAACCAGTGATGGATCATATACGTACTCCCTCAGAAATATGTGAAATACCTTGAATCCTAGTCTTCCAAACTGGCAATTCAACCCCTATAAGCCAAACTCTTATTTCTTACAAAAACTTAGAAGAATCCAATATACCTTGGAGCTAACTTCCTAGTCTTACCCAATCTTATTACTCCTTTTACCGGAGGGAACCTCAACAAAAACAAAGTCTCCAACTTCGAATTCCAAATTCCTCCATTTCTTATCCACAGAACTCTTCTGACGCTCCTGGGCTGCCTACATCCTTCTTGATTAGCCCAACCTTCGTTGATGCCTCTAGAAACAAACTGGATCAAAAACAACCCAACAAAATGATTCTCTCAAGATCTACCAAAATCAAGAGCACAAACTCTACTTCACAATCATCAGTAGATTACTAACTTCCTTATCAGGAAAAGACAAAACATGAGCACTTGCCAATCTCGCCTTCAGATCCTGAAAATTACCTGTAGAAACCCTCTAATCCAAAACACTGCAACTTCCGGTTGCTTCCATTCTAGAACAGCTGCCACCTTGCTTCCGCTGCACAACTCTGATCTGAAGCATATGAGAATATCGTTCAATGAACACGAGCATAGACTAGACAGCACATCCTAGAAATATGGTTCAACAGATCCATAAAGAGAAAACTCATAATTTCTAAGAAATACAGAGCTGCTTCACAAAAACCTCAACCTAGGAGTCATCCTTCTACCTAGCTGAACTACCTATAGTTCCATGAACCAAATTGATACGGAACTCAATCTCTAATGCAAACAAACTTCTGACTTCCCTGAAGACATCCGGAAAAATATCTGACAACTCTATATCTCCTACATCCTCTAGAGATGCCTCAATCCCGAGCAAAAGATTATCCAAGAGAATCACTCAAACTATCGTAAGTCACTTTTGTGATCCTATCCAGATCAGTATCCAGAGATATTATTCTCCTTCACCAATCGAAACAGCTTATCCTTGACCAATCCATCTAAGAAACGGGTCCACACTGTTGCTTCAGAACTCCACCTCTAGGAAAGCTAAGCCAAAAGATCTTCCTGTAGGCACACCAAACACTCCAAGCTGCACTGTTGACACAGATACCAAAGACTCCTTAACTAAAAATTCTTTGATCCTCAAAATCAGATTAACCAATCCCCCACAGAACCTTGAGATGGACAGACATCTCCTCAAGAAACTCGGGCCCTAAACCAAACACAAACATCCTTTGAAAATTCAGTCTCACCACCGATGCAGACACAGTTCCTTAAACTTGTTCCAAAAGAAACATCCATAGTCACTGCATCTCACTACGCAGTTGCTCTTTCTTGAAGTTGCCAAGATACGATCACTCGCTTTTGCTCAACCTACAGATCCAAACTCTCGAAAATCCACTCACACAAGCGCGATCAAACTTATACTTCAAAGATGGACTCCGAACCTTAACAGGTTTCCTTTAGAGATTGGTGAAATCCTTACTGCACGCTGCAAGGCTCACTCGAGATGGTATTGGGTCTACAGTCTCGACAGATACACTTCCAACCTCAACGCTCAAACTTCTTCCATTGGTAGTCATGCTACACACACCACTACCCCATCTACCTTTAGAACTCACACTGGAAAAAACCCGAACAGGTAATCCAACAAATAGGTAGAATAGATATATATAGTTATATAAAAGTACAAATACGCTCTCTCAAGAAATACACCACTCCAGAGCCTATGTATTCACTCAACCTATGCTCTGATACTAATTGTAACGACCTGCCTTTCTCTCCACAGAAAGACGCATCATTATTTGGAACCAAAGGGATAGAGAAGAGAAAAGATAGAGAAGAAAGAAAGAAACAACATCAGAATTTCAACAGCGGAACGAATAAATTATATTAATCACATACTTTGTTATATAGTGTCATATATATCAGAGTTACACAGCTTATACATCACAAATTAGATAGTTATAAACACCTGTCGATCATACAACTCAATTACAACTCAGATAATAACATAGAGATCAACACAGCGGAACCACTATATATGTACAACGCTGAAGCCTCCTGCTCCATATCTCCTCCAGAATTCATCAAAGCTAACTTGAATCCCTTGGCTACTCGTAAAAATTTGAGTACCCAAGAGTTTAAGAAAACAGAAGATAAACTCCGGGTCAGACATGGGTCTGATGCGAGTAAAGGGTTAAAGTTGCTTAACTTTGAAAACCTTTTGAAACAAAAGGTATCACGTAAGACTCCCCACATATAAACATGGGTAAGTTTTTACCTTACGCTAACCAAAACATTTGATAGGAAATCCAGTGATATTATAATAGGGTCTAGGATTTTCAAGTAAAATACAGAAATAGTTGGAATGCTTACATCTCACGTTCCAACATAGTTGGGCACAACTAAAATGTATGGCACTTATTGGAGTCTGGATTCCATACAATGGCAGGGCTACTGGGGTACCGCCCATCACAGTACGTTGCCTAGATCAACGTACTGAGGATCCACCCTAAATCCCCTGCAACACAAGGCCCGAATCATCCCTTTTTGGACAATCCTGAATAAGAAAACCCCACGGCTGTAGCTAGCAACCGCCCACACAGCTGAATAAGTAAGGACTCTAGACAGGGGTAAATCTCATCCTACTTGGGTGCTACCCACTTAGCCTTACTGCACCTCCCATGTTTTATCCATTCCCGGTTGATGAAGCTTGAGGCTACGATTACATTTATAGAACACATCTATCTTAGAATGCTCATCGTCCACCTAATGATGTTCTGAAAGCATTCAATCCATACAAGTTCGTTCCGGATTCGAACGAAACCGAAGGCATTATCTCGTTACACTCGTTTCGGAATCACCCTCTAAGTTAACGACAATAGCCCTTGCACTCTGAATCTTCATCTTCACTTGAGATTCACGACCTATCGTTAAATTAGATCGATGTGGTTTTTGGATATCCAAATTTGAAAACCCGATCCCGGTCTCACCGAAATCCAAACCGCAAACTTTTAGGTCCAAGTTGTTTTAAAGTAAAAAACAATTCAAATCATTACCTATATTCACACAGATCGATAATTCACATATACACAGATAGCTAATTCAAAGCATCGATTTCACAAATCAGCACATATCTCATATCAGAGATATCAAACCATCTAAGGCAATCAATATCTTCCATCCATTCATAAGCAAGGATTAGTTAATCACACTATCTTTAATTAATTTAAAATGAATTAAATTAATTACTTCCATCTCTAATTAATTTAAATAAATTAAATTAATTACTTTTATTACTATAAATCCTGCTTACAAACCAACTAATTAATTACAAACCAATTAATTAATCACCATCTTAATTAATCACCCTTGATTAATTATCCTTTAATTACATTAAGTAATTAACCCTTGATTAATTACACAAATTAATTATTCTTAATCATTTACAGTAATTAACCCTTAATTAATTACACTAATTAATTATTCTTAATCATTTACAGTAATTAACCCTCAAATACTCTCTTTAGTAACATTAATTGATGATCCTTAATTAATTACTTCCATTAATCAATTAACTATAATTAATTACATTGATCCTTAATTAATTACATTAATTAATTAAAATTTAATTAACCACTTTTATTAATCAACTTTAATTAATCATAAACAGTAATTACCATCCTGTAATTACTTACCTTAATTAATTAACTCCTTAATTAATTATATTAATTCTTTAATTAATTACACCAAGTAATTAACCCTCAATTACTTCTACTAAGTAATTATCCTTTAATTACTTCCCATTAAGTAATTTCCCTTTAATTAATTACATCTCAGTAATTATACATTAATTACTTAGCCTAAGTAGTTACACTATTTAATCTTAATAAGTATTCATACTTAATAAATCATCAAGATTATCTATAATTAATCAACCAATTAATTAATCACGTTCACTTGATTAATTAAAATTGGGTAATTCATCCCTTAATTACCCCTTTTAAATAAATAAATTAATACTTAATTACAGATTAATTAATCCATAATTATTAATTAATAAACCTTAATTATTAATTAATAAAACTTAATAACCAATTTGTTAATCCTTAATAAATCAGTTAATCAATCCTTAATAACAATTAATTAACCCTAAATAACAGTTAATTAATCCTTAATTAACTTTAATTATAGATCAATAATTTCTTAATTATTACTTAATAAAGCCTAATTATTAATTAATAAAACTTGATTAAAAATTAAGTACTTTTTAATTACAAGTTAATTAATCTCTAATCAATAATCAATATCTCTAATTATCAAATTAATTATACTTAATTATAAATCAAATAACTTTCAATTAATTAACTTATAACCCTTAATTATTAATTTTAAATAAATCAATTAAATCAATTAATTACTCTTAATTAATTCCTTAATTAATTCTTAATCATTATTAATTAAATTAATTACTTATACTTAATTACCTTTAATTAACTTAATTAAGACATTACAAACCTTAATTATTTTAAAACTTTATCTTATTATTACCTTAATTATCATTAAAACATTTTAAACCATTTATCCTTATGAATAACTTTACTTAATTAAATCATTAATTAAGATTTAAAATAAAATAAACATTTAACTTGATAAATTTAAAGTTAACAAAACATAACTTCCATAACCTTTAACATTTATCAAATGATAGTTTAAATTAAATTCAATTTAAATTTTAAAACTAGTCTTTAAATTTCACTTCTACTTAAGTTTTAAAAAAAGTTTGACAAATTTTAAATTAAACAAACACTTAAACTTCTTAATAAAATGTTAAAGAAAACATTTATTTTTATAAAGAATAGAATTTAAAACAAGATTTATTTCAAAAATTTAAAACTTACATTAATTAAATTTGAAAACTTGTTTTTATAAAAACTCTTTAAAACTTTTGAAAGCCGTTTCTAATCTTACTTCGAGTCTAACCCGATCATTACTTGAGAGCCACCCGAGTTCTCTTCTTTTATTTTATTTCAAAACTTGGTTTAAATTTTAAAAATCTATAACAACTAATACTACAGGCTAACCACCCATCAACTACTCAAGTACAAACTTGAGCTATTACCCCAAAACCCCGATCCCTACTTCGAGCAAACACAACCCAAAGACCACAACCCAAACCTCCTACCACAACATCACCTGTGCACATGCACCATTGCCGGATCCACCTCCGGCCTTCGATGATCTCTTCGGCACATCGCATAACATCGTAGCAACCCAACCCTATCAACAAATCTCAAATACAAGCCTCAATCCAAAATCAAGTTTCACAAATGAAACAAGCACCCTAAACCTCCTTTAGCAAAACCCCTCGACCAACCTATTCCTACCACCAGAGGTCCTAAGACTCTGGCCACACCTTGCCGACCATCCACGCCACTATTTCCCTGAGCCACGAGTCACTCGATCACCGTGAGACTATGCACAGACCACAAATCCAACCTCAACCCAAACTAGGGTTTAAAACAAGATCGCCACACTGCCGACACCACAGTGAATATCACCCTTCCTATCATTTTTCCCAACATCCCTGATCACCAGACTTCCTCCATACGAAACCCTGACCACCAAAGATTCTCTGGTCACCAGAAAATGTTCAAAATCCATATTCCAGTTATCACCAAATTGCATGCCCAATACATCATTAAAAATTCTGATTTTCCTTTTAAAATTCATTTCTTCCAGAGACAATTCAGTTTATATAATTGATTCATCCAATTTCATCATCTGATTTTAACATGATGTTAGAATGTTTACTGCATTTCTTGATTTTCAGAGGATTTTCAAACATAAGATACTTGAATCTATTTTTAGTACTTAAATTATAATTAAACTAATCTATTTTGTTTTGAATCCAAGTCCAAATAGTGATTAAATAAAAAGATCTTGAGTTTAATTGTAACTTAAACTCTGAAATAAGGAAACAGAGAAGATGAATACAACCAGACATGCACACATGAACACATTTATACATACAGATTTTTATACTTACATATACACACATGCATGGCATCATTATCACAGCAATTTCAAAAAAATAAACATTTACTTACTTAATACTTTTTGATAAAAATGTTTACTCACCTTTTAAATAAATTGCAGAGAGTTTGAAAAGAACTGGGAAGCTTTTGAAACAGTTTTGGATTCCTGAACCTTGTATTGCTTCGAGACTTGGTTGATGTAGGTTAAAGCTTTTGAAAACTTGAAATTTTGCATTGTTGATGGAAATACTTTGACATAGACATGCTTTGATTAACTAGCCTCAGATAGCACTTGAAACTAAATCCTGGTTTACAGGTTTGATTAACTTGCTTCAGGTTTCAAATCTGAAGATGTTCCAGGCTTTGAATATGTTTTGAGAATTAGTTTCAGATTTTCTTGCTTATAGCTTTCTGGTTTGAAGCTTCTGATTTGAATAGGATGTTTACAGGCTTGAAGAGGAAATAATTTACAGGGTTTTTGAAAAATGCTTTTAGACTTGAATTTGTTTTTTAGATTTTAGGAAAGTTTTGACTTTTAGTTTGAGGACAGTTTTAGATTTGATCTGGTTTGAGAAGAATTGAAACAAAGGTGAGTTTTTGGTTTATATACTGAAGATAAAGTGTTTTACAGGTTCTTCTTTTGCTTTGAAATTGAATAGATAAGAAAAAAGAAATGAAGGAAGAAGTTAAGAGTTTATATGTAGATTAAATACACTTGCCTATTACCATGTTTATTTGTTTACACATGTTACTTATCACTTGATTTAACACTTGTATTTATTCATTTTCTTATTATTTTAAAATGATTTTAAAATCTTTTATAACAAATTTCCTAATTAATAAATACCTTTCTAAATAAATAAATGCTTTTCTAATTTTAAATAAAAAAATTAAAAGAAAATAAAACAAATCATATTTTAAACAAAATCATATATAGTATATGTAATCCATTTTAAATGTAAATATCAAACCTTTGTGTTTATTTACTATTAAATGAGTATTTTTTAAATTTATATACATAAATTTCTTTTAAAGGAATAATAAAAAACAAATCTTATTTTTAATGAAAACCATATATTTTTATGTTCAAAATATTTTTTTAAAAACATTATCTTTAAAGATTCAAATTTTAAATCCAGATTCAAATTCAATTTAAAATCCAATTTAAAATCAATTCAAATAAATATATATATCAATTTTAAACAAACACATTATTAAATTTGTAGATAATAAAATAACTTAAATACACACACACATATATATTTAAACACAATTTATTAAATTTGAAAATAAAAAGTCTATTTCAAATCTATTTATAAAATAACACTATTTAAATTTGTAAATTATTATTCCCATTAAAAATCTATTCTTAACTATATTTAAAAAACATCACACTATATTTATTATTGTTTGAAATTAACAAATTTTACCAATTTTAAATAATTAATTAAGAGATTATTACATTTTAAATTCCTTGAAATTCCAGGATATCTAATAAATCTTGTCTCTTTTACTTACTTTCATTTTAATTTTATTATTCTTAACATTTTTTTTACATCATATACTATCTACGATCTGCGATTGGATATTGGTGCTTTCACGTATGATTTGTCGTTGGTGGTCAATTTTGATGCTAACAGATAACAATGTTGTAATGTAGTTCATAGTAGAACTTAGAGCTCACTTGAAGTCGAGAGACAAATTCCGAATTGCTCGACACGATAAAACAATTTATCACCGTCCGAGAGAGTTGATTGATAAAGTTGGTAATTAAAACATAATAGCATACCCGTTCACAAAGCGACTGACCTAATTGGTTTTTAGAAAACCGATTGGAGAAGTTGAAATAAGAGTCCATAATTGCCCCTTAGTGCAAGTGGGAGATTGATAACCTAGGGCAATTATGTAATTTGTTACATAAATCTAACTAGTTGACCAATCTTCTTCGAAATAAAGGTATTTTCTTTCTACTATATATACTTAATATAATATGGTTATATTAATTAATCAATTTAATTAAAAGTATATTTAATAGAAAATTCACAAATGGTATGTTTTGTGGTAGTAGCTACAAAGTGTTGTAACCGTGGATAATTTATCACAATGAAACAAATATACCATTTCAAATGTTTAGTCAAGATACATCGAGACTGGATATCGATGTATCCACTAAGACTAGAGTACGTAACGCTCTCCAAATGTTGGGCAATGTATTACTCATGACTGTTGGGGGCGCAAGAGGGTCACATGCCAATAATTATTGGATAACTATGGAATGGCTCACTAGATAGTTTTCTGTTGTTATTATAACTAAATTAAGTAGAGAATTTCGATGTGAATAACTTACGAGTTCTCTTGACTTGAGAACACTGTTGACCTTCAACGTGGAAGCTCCGCTTTGATTATAGTTAAATCATGGCACGGCGTCCATTGAACGACTATAGTTAGGTCCAGTGGAAGCATTGGAAGTGAAACACAGTTCAAGAGAGGATTCATCTCCTCGGTTATATAAGGTTAATATCACGATCAATTGAAGTCAACTCAAAGTCAAAGTCTCTGGCTAGAGCATTTCGATTAATAATATTTGTTATTATTGAACCAAAAACTTTGTGTTTGGAATATAAAGTTGAACGTGGATGATATTAGAATTTTGACCATTACCAAATTCTATAAATCCAAAGTGATATAGTTTTGACGAAGAGAATTGGTGTAAATGATTGTCACTACTAGGTACCGCTTATAATAAGTAAAATTGGATTATATTAAAAGATATGTAAGTGATAAATTCGGCCAAAATATCACACCACTTTCTAAGTAACGTGTGAACGTTAATATTTAAATAGTTCGATATTAATCGCTTACTGAATTTATACTTAGAGTCGCATAACCGTAATGATGAATTCTTTGAAAAACCACATGATTTAATTAAATTATAAAATGTTGTAAATTCATTAAATTAATTGATATACGAAAAATATGAGTTATTATTAATTTTACGTTTTAGATATTTTTTGTAATTGTTTTCATGCATTTATAAAAGTTATATTTGCACGCGTTGATATATGACATCGATGTAATTTAAAGATAATTTCATGAAATGATTTATGAGAATTTTATGTCATTCGACGACATGATTTGTGAAAATTTTATTTCATTTAATGACATACATGTAAAGAAATGATTGGAGAGATAGAAATAATCAAGGAAATTAATTAAGGAAGTTTTAATCAAAAAATGAGAAAAGTTTCATTCTTTCACATACAACATATTTCCTAATTCATTCTGTACATACAATTTATTTTCCTTCTCATTCATTCTTTCCCTTTCTCAACTCCTATCTTTTCATGGTAGAAAACAAAACAAATAAAACGCATTTCCAAAATCTTTCAACTCCAAATAAAAAGATCAAATAAAATAAAAGTGGTTCTTCTATATCTTGCAAGGATAAGATGTGGATCTTGAAGATCTAAGGTGATATCATCATTCATGGTGTGATTTCTAGGCAACATCCTAAGGTGATTCAATCAGATTTAGAAGCATTCTTAGTTCAAGGTGTAGATAAGATGCTACATCAACAAGGCATGTTTTAAGGATTGGGTAGCAAGATATGTCATTTTTTATACATAGATAGTGATTTGCAATGTTTGGTGGAAATTTAATTTGACTTTCATAATTTGTATGATGTATTACGTATTTGCTTAATTAAAGATTGTTTATGAAGATTGGAATTATTTGTTGAATGATATGATTGATTTTTATTTGGTAGATCAAAATTAAATTTGTTATGTTTTAAAACTACGTATAAGTGTAGATCTATGTTTTTAAACATCCTAACTAAATTGCAATTCTTCAGATCTAAATGTTTACATGTTTGAATTGATTAGCGTTTTCCTTTACTTTGTTAAATTGAAACTAAATCTATATATTTTAAAATATAATGTATAGTTTTAGTTCTATGTTTTAACATGTAATTCATATTTCATTTCTTTAAATCTGGTAATTTACATTTTCTTGTTGATTGATTGAATTATATTTAAAGTTAAAAATGAAATTTATATGGAATCAATGTAGTGTTTCAACTGTAGATCTATGTTTTAATCATTCATAACAAAGTATAATTTTTGTTTTGAATTTTAATACATGTATGTTTGTATGTTTGCATGTGCTACTTGCACTTTTTATTGCATTAGATATTTATATATGAATAAAAGGAATTTTAACAATAAATCAAAGTTTTGAAATTGACTGTAATAACTATCTAATTTATATTATTCGAAACCTTTGATCGAATTCCATATATACATATTTAGATATACTTGTATGTGTTCATATAAAATTTATTTTTCCTTACATATATTGTCATAGTATGAAATCATTTCCTTTTTTTAATTAAGACGATAATAAATACATACAGTTAATTGTTTACCTTCCAAATTCTTACATTATGGTACCTATTGATTGTCAATAATATGTTGCAATAATTAATTTTACCAAAAGGGAAACTGTATCAATCACCCTTATCATCCCTTATTTATTTCCATTTCAATTCCTATGTAATAACCATTCAAATTGTTCTTGTTCATTTTATGTATACATATCAATTACCACTGACTATGCACACTCCCTGTATGTTGCACTTGCACATCATTTACTGTGAATATTTTAGCAATTCATGTCATATTTAGATTAATCATTAATATTGTTTCATTAATATATTATTTAATTTAATTAAGAGAAGGAAATGAAGAGCTTCCTTCTCTGACTAAATTTATGACCCGTCATTAATTGATTAATTTAAGAGAAAGAAACAAAAAGTTTCCTTCTCCAAATAAATTTATGCCCCCTCATTAATTGAATAAGTTAAGAAAAAGGAAATGAAACATTTCATTCTCTAAATAAATTTAAAAGTTAACGTTACACACAAATTCGTATATAAGAATATATTTGATATACTCTAACCTATATGCGCATTAAATTAAAGTGAAACTTTATTTATAAAGTTAAATAACATATTGATTGTATTTAAAAGAAACTTAAAAAAGTTCCAAATGAATTTACACTGCGTAGGCTTATTAAAGTTTCAAAATGGTTAACATTTTTGAAATTCACCCATTTCTTCCTCTATGGGCTGACTCAGTTCCTTCATTTATTAGTTGTAATTGATACATGTGCTTGAGTGGTGCCTTGCCATCGCTCAATCGTTTCTTGTCCATGGTGCTTCAAGATTTAGGATTGGCGATGTTTTAAATCATCCCAACGATTATGCACTCTTAAGTTCCTTGTACGTCTTATTCATGATCAGGCTTGGGTGACCCTAATGCTAAATGAACTTGCATATCTCCTATTCTTCAAGAGGAGATATGAATGCCTAACCTTTATAATAATTGAAGTTTGGAGGGATGTAAGTTGATAAAAGGTCTTCACAATAAACGTTCAGCCTTCAAGAATGATTTCTCTTTCATCCAATGTTCAGAGAGCTTCAACCGCTTCTGGTTATTTAGAAGTATGTTCTTATTTCTTAGCACTTTCCGTTCCATGTAATTTTCCAATTTTATAACCCATCATATGTCTTATTGTTGTCATCTTAAGGCGGGAAAGTGACGACGAGCTCAAAGCAGTGCTTGAAACTCTTAAGGTGTAGGAGCTTTCGAGCGCATAATGGAGTTCCTTTTGACAATTGAGAACCCCAGGAAGTTAGGCTTGCTTCATCCTAATATATTTTCTATAGATGATGAGCCATCAAATTTGAGTTTCCCTAGTAGACATACTCATTCTTTATCCCTTACTCATGACTCTGACAAGGTGGCTCAAGAAGACATGGATAGTTCGTTAGAGGAAGCACAACCCAAAGAGATTCCTAGTGCTGATACAGACTTACCCTTTGGAGTGGACATTATGTGGGATAGGGTTAAGGCCCATAGGATGTCTTCGATTCCTAAGGAAGAAGTCAAAACGTATCACGGAAGAGATGAGAAACAGCCGATGCTGAAGAAGGAGAGGAAGAGGATTCAGACGGTGGCGGCATCTACTTTCACATATCTAAAGAGAAAGATGAATTTTCTGTGAGTCATTGGAGTTGAGCGTTGATCTTCCCAAGCTGCCCTCTCCAAACTTATTAATCACCAAGGGATTAGGTCCCAAACTCTCGATTACCCCTCCTTAAGAATAACCTGCTACCGAGACTCCACAGTTTGTTGGAGATCAAGCTACTGGGACCTCCGATGGAAATACATCTACTTTTAATTCCATGAGAGTTGTCGCCATATATGTAGATGAATATGAGGATATCTCCATTAGTGAAATGATAGTTGAGATCGGCTCGGAAATTGACATTTCGTCAAGCGCATTTGTGAGTAGTGATAACAAGAATTTGACTCTTAAACCCTACTGATATGGTTGGTAGAGTATATACGAGGTCATCAGCACTACACACAACACTTTAGGATCACAAACGCACATTCTACACCGCTTTATGTTCAAATTTGAGTGTTAACTTCAATCTTGTTTTCGTTTTAGATACTATAGGACATAGGTTAAGTCATCAATTACGTCAAGACACCAGTTCCCATAAAGTAAAACTTTTGATCATTCTTACCACTCTCATCGTGAAATATATATGGAGGGAAGGAAAAGAAAGGAGGATGAGGCTTGCCATCTAGAGCGAGAGCGCGTGAGAGGAGAGAAGAGAAAAGGAGGTTACGAGCGTAGTGCCCCTGGTGACATACACAAGCACTAGAGAGACTTTCACGGTCGCCACGGACCTTCAATGTCGATTATTCATCCTTATACCAATGCTTGGACTGCTGAAATATCAACCATTCCATCTTCTCAAGCAACAACCATTGCGATGGCCCTTACATCTTTCGTATGAATCAGGAAGTTCATGCTTCCGTCGGGTCCCACCCATGCTACAAGCTAGCTTTCCAAATCTATTCATTAAAGGAGTCTAGTTTGACAAAAAAATAAATCCCTTTAACCGGTCCACTTCTCCCAACAATCTAGAGATAGTCCTGGAGGACTTGGAAGTCGAGTGTAATGTGCAACATTTAGTGAAGGCCCATTCAGATGTAAATCACAGTAACTATTAGGGGATCCTCTCATTTGAGGTTGGAAGGGAAGACCATGCTAAGGTAATCAAAGACTGTGATGATGAGGTAGTCCAGTTGAAGACTGAGAGGGATGCAACCCTAATAGGAAAGGCTGGTAACAACAAATTATTGACTGAGGCAAACCAGGCTCACGATAAAGCCATTATTGTGATAAAGATCAACTCGAAAATTCTTATATTGAATCTAGGAAACTAAAAGAACATCTTATTGAAGCTGAAAGCACTATTAAATCTTGGAACTAAACTATCGCTGGTCATGCTACAGTCATTGCTAAACATGCCATTGAGATCACTCATTTTCATGAGGAGATTGTGCAGCTGATGAAAGAGAAGGAAGAGACTGCATCTGGCAAGCTAGCGGAGAAGATTGAGCATCTAAGAAATAAGTCAGAGCTTACAGAGCTACGATTGGAATATGATGATGTGATAAGCTAAATAGATGCCAATGTGCTTCATCTTTATACTAGCTGCATGATGAATAAGGGAAGCTTGAAATGGCTTGGTAATAACTATCCTCGGACTCTTAACATGGAATGGGAGGAAGTATTGATCGAGCTTAAGAGGGTTAAGGATATGTGTCTGAAGAGGAACTGAAGGCCGCTTCTCAGCCCTGAGGACATAGATTTCTTCTTGGCTGTCACTAGAGAGATCCTTAGGGAAGAGAGGGAGAAGGAAACTGCCGATGCTACAACCAAATTTTTTGTTGGCCCAAGTTCTTTGTGTTAGCATTGAACATTTATTCATACTTCTCAAGAGTAGATGGCGATCATCCTCATATACACGGTTATTATTTCTAAAGCTACTCATGCCCATGTAACTTTCATAGCCTTGGGTGAGCCATGCCCTTTTTCAGCTATAATACAATGTTCAAAGATGGGGACAGACGGTGAAGCCTTGGAGATTGAAGTTCATGAACAAACCTTAGGTTAGGTATTTCTCTCGTCCATTCAGTTCTCCAAACACTTCGGTTTACTCCGAAATCCATTTATAAATTGTGCACCTCTCTTTCCCAACTCGTTGGTCAACTAACTCTCCCACCTCCTCCTCCTACTATTCAAGGTTCAGGACCTACTGCTATTTTCACTACTTCCACCGCCGTTGCTGCAATGGCTTCTAGCATAGTTCCTGTCTCTAGCTCCGAGCCTGGACCCGATTCCAAACAGTTAGAGGCGCTGCAAAACTTGGATGACTCTTAACGTTTATGAATAAAGAGGTGGTGATTACAAGCGAATTGGGGCTAACAGGTAAGGCGACCATCGCAGAGAGACTGGAGAAGGAAAAGAAGGGGTTGTAGATGAAGAAGGAAAATGAGAAGCGGAAGAACATGACTCCCACTTCCATTACATTAAAGGTGTTGAAGGATGTGAGTTCAGCTACTAGAGGGTCAAAGGGGTCCGACCCCCCTGTATAAGGCCGACAACTGTAGAAGGAAGTAGCTCCCAATTCACCCAGGAAGAGGTGGTAAAGGTGGAGGAAAGGCGAAAAGAAGTCAAGTTAAGATCGAGCACCGGTGGAGCAGGGTACTCATTGTCTTTTTGCATGTTTTTGTGGCGTCAGAGTATGCACAAGTACAGAGTCTGTAACTAGCGTCTTTTTTCTTTTGTTGCAGCGTCAGTAACATCTATACTTTTTCTTTTGATGCCCAAAACTAGCTGGTACTATGCGGGTATGGGCCTCGCTGTTTGATATTTACATAAAATAATATAAGTAATGAAAAAGATTAGCATTTGCTAAGTAATGAAAAAGATTAGCATTTGCACTACAATCTCTTCTGTATACTTTTCCATATTTTATGCACTATGCATGTTTATATACCACTGTATGTGTACACAATACGATTGCTTATCTCGCGATTTCCATATTATATACTGTTGTATTGTATGATATATGATATGATTATTTAGCGCCTTTCCATGATGTAAGTAGTGTAAATATTGTAACTTGTAGTTATTTAATTTTCTGCTTTACTTAGCTATGTTGTGGTTGCCAAAATTCTCTATTCGGCGTAGCAGAACTTTGGAGTGATTTTCATTCTGATCAAGTGTTAGTGTGTTGTGTACCCCCCAGTCCACGAGGCTTGTTACTTCGAACACCTAACATGATATCAGATGCTCTGGGCAGCTCTTTAGATGCCTACAGTCCACGATATATTACGACTCCTGTATCTAGGAACTTGTAATTTAAATGCTTGATTCCAAGCACCCTATACTTTAATTGTGGTTGATTCTCTCTACGCTTAATATTGAGGTTCTATCCGCATACTATTTTCTGTTTCTAGAGACCCGTAGACAACTCAATCCCTTAGATGTTCCTCCCACATTGTTGGTATCTGGGTGATATTGAGTTTTGGGAGGTGGGGATCTATTTCTACGAATCCCACAGCCAATGAGTTTTTGGATGTTGCTAAAGCAATGTTGTTACTTAAGACATTTTGGCAAAACGATGGTGATACTGAGGTACATCGATAATTCAAAGAGTACTTGAACGCGGTTCCATTGGTCCAAGCATCAAAAGAATAGATACTTACTTGGGATGCAGTTCCGTTGGCCTAAGATGCGAGAGAATGGAGTTCCATTGGTTTAAGTAGCAACGTAATAGATGCTTACTTGGATGCGGTCCCATTGGTCCAAGAAGTAAAGAAATGGAGTGCACCTGGACGTAGTTCTATTGGTTTAAGAGGCAAAATGAAGGATGTTTACTTTGATCGAGTTCCATTTATCGAAGAAGTTGGGTGTGACTTATGGATGCATGCAACGATTGGGCCTTCTCGATGTTGCCAGTGCAACTCCGGTTCTTAGATGGCTGGGATCAATTTTCTTTGCCAATCCAATGGTTTGAGTTGATTTGATCCCGTTAACTCGATAGTTACTCACATGAACACGATTCCATTGGTTCAAGAAGCGAAATTACTTTGCTAATAAAATAAAGGGAAAGGAAATTCCTGCCTATTTATAGTGCCCCCAGTAGTCCTCGTGGTTTATTTGTAGAAACAGAAAACACATAGATAAGTACCAAATAAAGTAGTGTTGTAGCAAGTCACTGTTCCAAGCATGGAGAATCAGATTTCCATCAATCTTCGTGAGCTTGAACATTCCATCTCTAAGTTTCCAACCGATAACATAGGGCACTTCTCAGTCCAGGCCAACTACCCCTATATCCAGGAAAATTCATTTCAGGATGAGACCTCCCACTTTGAAGGTACGGTTGTGAACTTTGGTGTTGAAGTGCCACGCCACTTGCTTCTGGTGAGTAGCATTTTTTGGTTCTGCTTCTTCCTGCTTCTCATCAATCTGGTCAAGTAACTACAACAAAAGCAACTCATTTTCATTTTGATTGAAGTGTCAGCTTCGATGATAGAAGACTTCCAGTACCATTGGGATCATTGTGTCTGAACCGTACGCCAAGGCGAATGGTGAGTGCCCGGTCATGGGTTTATATGTTGTTCTATAAGCTCATAGTGTAGGTGGAAGTTCATTCGCCCAGTTTCCTTTTGCTTTATTAGTCACTTTTTGATGGTGAATTTGATGAGTTTGTTCACTACTGCCACTTGCCATTTTCCTATGGGTGCGCTACTATGGGAAAATTCTTCTCGATTTGATAATGCTTGTAGAAATCCTTGAATCCAGTACTCTTGAATTGAGTTCCGTTGTTTGTAATGAGTTTCTGTAGTACTCCAAACTGACAAATAATGTTTTTTACAAAGTTAATTACCTTTTAGCAGTAATAGTGGCGAGCGGTTTCGCTTCAGCCCATTTGGCAAAGTAATCAATTGCAACGATGACATATTTGGCTCCTCCTTTAGCTATTGGTAATACACCGATTAGTTTGATTCCCTAGATTGTAAATGGCCAAGGACTGACCATTTATGTAAACTTCAAAGACGGGGTTCTTGAGATTCTTGAAAATCTCCAGCACAGATCATAGCGCTTAATGTAGTTTGCTGCACCTTGGTTAATTATGGGCTAGAAATATCTATAGCATAAAACCTTCTTTGCTAGTGTTTGCCTTCCAGTGTGATTGTCACAACCGCCTTCGTGGACTTCCATCAGAATCTTCTTGGCTTCGTCTTTGGTTACACGCCTTAGTAGGGGGTGGAGAAGCCTCTCTTATATAGCACTCCATCTGTAGCATGAACCATGGTGTCTTTTGGAGGAGCTTCTTCCATTCATTCCGGTTTTTGGGGAGTATTCCTTTGAGCAGATAATCGCTGCTTGGCATCATCCATGATTCTTTCTCTTTCGTGGTCTCTAGGACCCAATCTACATCCATCTTATCTATGCTTGGAGCTATT
Source organism: Allium cepa (assembly GCA_030765085.1). Taxonomy (NCBI): domain Eukaryota; kingdom Viridiplantae; phylum Streptophyta; class Magnoliopsida; order Asparagales; family Amaryllidaceae; genus Allium; species Allium cepa. The sequence continues at coordinate 461,777,978 of CM060931.1, read as the reverse complement.
AACAGTTCAACTAGAACCAATCCCATTGATCGTGCCTCTTTGGAACTGGCCAATTTGGCTAAGTAATCAACCTTTACGTTCTATTCCCTGGGAGTATGGGTTATCGTGTGGTGTTGAGTTTCATTGAGCCGTCCCCATGCTTTTGATAAGTAGGGAGTGAGATTTGGCCCTTTATCTTGGCATTACCTCTTTATCTAACAAATGACTAGTTGAGAGTCACTATAGATATGCACAGCCTCTATTCCTAGTTCCTTTACAATCTTCAATCCTGCTACTAATTCCTCATACTCTACCTATTATTACTAGTAGGGAACTCCAGCCTTAAGGCATAGTAGAATGATTGGCCTCCGGAAGTCTCAAGCATAACTCCAGCTACTAAGAAAAATTCTTTTGATGGGTCATCGACGAACAACTTCCATTGTGATTCCAAGTCCTCAATCTCTTACTCTTCTCCATCTCAAATGGTGAATTCCACGATACAATCAGCTAGTGTCTGTCCATTAATTTCCCTTCGGGGGTGATAAGTTATGTCATACTAGCTTAATTCAATATTCCACTATAGAAGCCGCCTTGAAGTCTCAGGTCGATATATTATTTGTTTCAAAGGTTGATTTGTCAACACTTTAACTACATGTTCTTGAAAATACGATCGCAACTTCCTCGACGCTATTAGTAAGCGATATACTAATTTTCCAACTTTGGATAGTTTCCTTCAGCTCCGGTGAAGAATTTGCTATTGTAGTACATGGGTCGTTGAATTATGGGTTCTGCTCATACAAGTGTTGCACTTAGAGCATGATGGGATACTGCCAATATATGAATAAGTTTCCCCATCCATCGGTTTGGATAGAACCGGTGGGGTCTCCATATGTTGCAATAATTCTTCAAAAGCGGTTTGGTAGGCTTGATTCAATTCAAAAAATTTCTTACCCTTCTTCAATGCGTCGAAGAACTATATACACTTGCATGTTACTTTGGAAATAAATCGGCTCAATTTTATGACCTTTCTTTTCAAACTCTACGACTCCTTCTTTGTTATAGGGGCTGTGACATTATACAAGGGAGTATTTTGATCAGGTTGGCTTCAGTGCCCGTAGCATTCATGAAGAAACATAAAAATTTCCCAGAAGCCACACCAAAAGAGCATTTCAGCGGGTTAAGCTTCATTCCATACTTTCAAAGAATCTTAAACATTTTTGAGAGGTTATCCAAATGATTTCTAGATACACATCATTTGAATAGCATGTCGTCTACATAGTCTATTGTTCGTCTAATTTGACTATCGAACATACTGTTCACCAAACGTTGATAAGTTGTTCCGGCATTCTTCAGGCCAAATGGCTTTACCCAGTAATGATACAATCCGAGGTCGATGATCAAGCTGGTGTTCACTTGAATGGGTTTGTGCATCATAATTTGGTTGTATCCTGAGTAGGCATTAAATGGAAGAGAGTAGTTCGTGCCCTGTTGTTCCGTTAAATAACTGGTTAATTATGGATAGGGGAAATCTATACTTCAGGTAAGCTTTGGTCAAGTAAGAATAGCCAATACAAGTCTGCCACTTTCCATTTGATATCTTGACTAGTACAAGGTTCGATGCCCATCCAGATATGTTGCATCATGGATAAACCCATTCGCTTACAACTTTTCCACTTCTTCACATCAAATCGCTTCGGATCCAGACTGCGTCTTTTCTGCCTTACTGGAGTGAACTTAGGATCTATATTGCGTTCATGACATGCTATCTTTGGCGTTACCCCACATATATTGAAATGCGTCCAAGCGAGCACGTCCAAGTTGGTGCTAAGAAATTTGATCAAATCTTGTTGCATTTTGATCCAAGTTATGACCCTGTTTTTAGGACTCGAGTTGGGTCATCTATATCGATAGAGATTGATAACGTATTCTATGTCTATGCCACTTGTTCCTCCCCTGAACTCATCTTCCCAGGGTCTATAGCCTTGTCGAAATAGCTACGGTCCTCGAGCCAGGGGACGTTCTATAATTGCTACATTGACGGTTCACGAATGTGGAGAGACTTCTCCATATTCTTTACTTTTTCCTTTCGTTTTGATTCGCGTAACAGCAAATTCTCTAGCAAAGCTTTGATCTTCTATTACAACTCCAACCCCATTCATCGTTAGAATTTCATGGTAAGGCACAAAGGAGACAAAGTGATCTTGAAATTAGCAAGGGTCAGTCGACCTACGAATGCATTGTAAGCCAACATTTCATCCACGATCATGAAGATTTGGATAAGGACTACCATTTTTTTTCCTTCTCCAAGCTCCACAGACAATTCAATCGTCTCAACCAGCTATCTTGATTCTCTCATAAAGCCATGGATTTTCATTCAACAACCAAATACATCCTTCATACTGATCTTCATATGGTCGAACGTGTGTTGAAAAAATATGTTAGCAGAACTTCCACTCTCTACCAGGACTCAGTGTACAACTGCCAATCCAATTCCAACTTCACTACCATCATGTTGGGAGTCGGTTTTTCTACTCCTTCGCAGTCTCGTTCCCAAAACATCGTGTCATCGTTGAGCGTCCTTTGCTATTTGGCTGAAGCACCATCCTCAATTGAAATACAAGCTTCTTTTGGAGCATGCTTTGGTGAACTCGCATATCACTCAATCTCCCCTCGGCTCTTCTATGCTGGGTGAGGTCCTCTAGAAATAGTGCTGATAACAAGTCTCAATCCTATCCATCTAGATACTTCTCCATTAGGTTCGGATTGGTTTCCTTAAGTACTTGGAACTTAGAGTCTAGCAGGCTGGTCGAGTTTTATGGTTTCTTCACATATTATTGGAGCTTATTGTTCCTAATCAATTCCTTAATCAGATCTTTTAGGTGTCAGCACTCATTCCTGCCTTGTCCATGAATTTCATGAAAGTGGCAGAATTTTCCTGATTGCTTTTGTTGTTCAGATTCATCCTTCCTGGAAGGCTTGTTGTATTACTCAATTCCCTAAGTTGTAAGGTAGATGTTCTCCAAGCTGTCATTCAATGGCGTATACTCCTCGGGTCTTAGGTTCATGATCCATTTTCCATTCCCGTCATGCCTACTAGTATTCTGGTTTTTCCTTTTCTGATTTCCATCTTTCCTTACATTTCCTACCATGGCTCTAGAATTGTTTCCATCCTGGTTGATTGCTACATTGCTTTAAACTATCTCCTTTGGGTGCACATTGATGGTCCTGCTCTCCAATAGGTCTGCCTCTTCCATTCTCAAGTACCGACTCACCTTTTGGTTAAACTCTTTCACAGTGGTTGGTTGTGTCATCTTAATCCATATTCCAAAATCTGTTTTCGGATGGATAGCTCAGGCTAAAGCCATGAATACCATATCTTTGTTGAGATTTCTCACTTTACTAATCGAACAATTAAACCGACTCATAAAGGTTTTTAGTGACCCATTTGGACTTTGGAAATGGCCGGATAGAGAAGTCATGTCTTTTGGCAATTCCATATGAAGTCTAAACTGCTCCAAGAGTTTCCTTGCCAACTTATCATAGAAAAAGATCTTGTAGGAGTCCGGTGAACAATATAGAAGAAACACCTCCAAGGAAAATAAGGAAACATCTACAACAGACATCATCCGTTTCCCTAGCTTCATCCATATGCCAACTGTACTTGTATAAGTGTTGTATGGGGTCCGTTGTCCTGTTGTAAGATGGCATAGTCGGTATTGTAAACTTCTGAGGGAACTCTTCCCTTAAAATGTTTTCAGTAAACAGAGTTCAACTTGGTGCAGAATCCCAATCGTCGTCCTCCTACCCTTACTTTCTTCCATTAAGCCTTTAACCATGTCTGCAATGAATGCCTCTCTAGTTTGGTAATCCACAGGTCAGTTGTCAGGGGGCTACACCAAGTGTTTGAGTCTTTAAAACCCGCCTTGGTTTGCCAACTAAAGTCTAGGTTCTCCATTCTTCGGGAGAACCACTCTTGCAGAATTCCGTTGGCGCATGGTTGGATTTATAGTGGCAGTTTGAACTTCCTTTTCGGCATTTTTCCTACTTTTGTCAGCATTCAATTCTAGTTCTTTAGCCTTAAGTTGCATGTCATCTTCAAAACCGGGGAGAAGCATTGAAGTATTTCCTTATAGAGCCTTTGCTCCAGGGTAGTGGTTTATGGCAAGTTGTCCTCCAATAGGAGGAGTACTTCCATTACCTTCAATAAAAATTCTAGTTGCTTCATCAACTATCTTCTTTCACTTTTGCTTACCATCCCTACTATTCAAGTCTAGAGGAGGAATTCTCCTATTCCATGGTCTCTACAAATATTTTCTAGTCCGTGGGGAAGTTGGTAGTCATAGCACTAGCATAACATCAACCTTGTTCATAAGAGTCTTCTAACTATCGGCCATCTTTTGGTTAAGTTGATTAACCAACTATTTAAGATCTCCTCTGGTTACAAACTTATGTTGAGCAGAAGTACTTAGTGCTAGGCTTTTAGCATTAACCTCAGTTCGATGATTGTTAGTGTTATACACTTCCGTTTTTGCTGTAGATTGGTTTTATCAACACTAAGTGTTGTCCTAAGAGATCTTCCACTTAGGAACCATTAGAATAATAAATTTTCAAGAAATATTCCTGATCTAACCTCTAGATATATCCAATCTAAAGTAGATAGCTAGATCCAAGCCTGGGTTCTTTATTCTCGGTGAAAACACCAAAATGGTAACCTAAAAAATGGATCAACACCCCAAAGTACGATGTGAAAACATCAGCCCTGTTAGAAGGGAGCAAATATAACGGAAAATAACAGAAAAGTAAATGAGACATGGAGATTTTTATAGCAGTCCAGCTGTTAACTAAGCCTATGTCCACTTTATAGCTTTGGTTATTGGTTTGATCTTGTTTGAATGAGATTACAAGGTGGTTGGAAAAGAATTAGTCACATTTACAGGGGTTAGACTGATTCTAAGTCCTAGAATTGCCTAGAGTAGCTATCTTGGTGACTATGGTGTAGAGGAAAGAGTTAAAGAATAGATGGAGATCCCATATAGTTATTAGCAGAATCCATATCCTTTCTTGGTTACTCCATGGTTTGTATTTATAGGCGTAGTAGTGATATTGGATCAAAAGCCCACTGCCAGAAAAGTCTAGATAGTGGCCCAAGATAGCACAACAAATATCGTGATGACCTGAGTTAAGGTTTAGACTCGGTGCCGAGTCAAGCCTTTGACTCAGGATCGAGTTTAATTCTTGGTCAATCTTGGATAAATTCTTTTGTTTTGAGCTCTTTTCTTTGCCTAAATTCCCTCCTTGTAATTTTGTAGGTTACCAATGAGTTTTGATTATCCTTCTTCCATGACTTGGATTATCCTGTGATTTGGACCATTACATCTTCATTCCTTATGATGAGTTTACTAAAACTCTATGAAACTTCATGTATATGCATAATAAGACTAGGGGATTACTTAGGAAAAGTATGAAGACACTACGATATGGCATTTAGACTCGATATCAAGTTACCGAGTCAAGTGAGTTGATACTCGGGCCGTGTTAGTCACTTAGCCTATTTTGAGTCCATAATTTCTAGGTCCTTTCTCTTGTCCATTTGAGCATCTTTGCCAATTTTTAGGTTTTTCTATCTTCGTAGCAACGTTCTAACTCCTATTGATTTCTTCTTGGATAAAAATATAGTTAACAGTAATAATATACTTCAATAATAGCTTGGTTTGTTGTTTTTACACTCACCATCTTCCTTCTATTGTCATGAATTATAAATTTCGTTTGGTAGAGATGTCATCATCTTCTATGCATGATCTTTTAGTATGGGTATTGGTTTGTGCTAGTGCAACTAAGTAAAGAACAAAAATTAGTAACAATTTTCATGTATGCTCACTTTTCTTATGCTGAATATATTTTCCATTATTCAAACTTCCTTCTTCTTGCATTGAAAGAGCAAAACTTACGGCTATAAAGTAGAAGCAGATGTCCAGGCTGGACAAAGCTATTCTTTTGTAATTTTTTGTCATTTCATGTTTTATTTAACAACTATGTAACATCATTCTGATCATATAAAATATAACTATTATATCATGTGTTTATACCATTCCATGTGCAATGACCTGGAAATTCGAACACTTCGTCTTCGAACATCGTAACATTTTGAAATATAGTTAAGTATTATAAATATGATTTTAAAATCTTGTTAGACATCATTTAATTAATAAATAATAATGAGAAGCTTATTCTTGAAATTTGTTTACAAAAATATGTTGTTTGAAGAAAAATTAATAATGCGACCGAAAATTAGTTTATTGATAAACAACGTTTTGATTGGTATAAGTTGTTCAAACTCTTATACAATTGATTGAAGATCAAATGAACACATTAGCAACTAATCAACACACACACATACACATCTTCAAAGGGCTTGGAATGTTCTAGATTGTTCTAATGGATATGAGATATTATCGTGAGAGTGGTATAATGGTAATAATCATAACGAAGAAGTGACATAAAGTTATAATGTGAGAAGGAGGCTCCTTTTTGACCTTCCATTAGAGGTAGAGGTGGTAATGACCCCTTGCACAAGCCTATATAAACTAGGGAATACCCTTAGTAATCATTCATAAAAACTACAAATCTTTAAGTTAGAAAATTCATGGCTTCTCTTCTTCTTCATCTCTAAATTATTAAAGAAAAATATTTGCAAATCAACTCCAAATCACTTCAAACTTTGCCACAAGGCAAGTGTAAAATATTAAAACACCTTCTATCAAGCCAAAATAAATGTGAAGCCAAACTCCAAAAGGAAGGAGAGGCCGTGATCTTCAATGGGAAATGGAGGAAAATAGCAAGGTGAAGCGAAGGGGTAAGAGAAAAGGTGTTACAAGCTAGGATTTGGACTTTGGTTCTTGGATTTTAGTTGTTTGCATGGTTAAAGGTGAGTTGATGCCTTAGTTTGAATAGAAAATTATATATATATACACACAAATATGTGTGTATGTTGTGTTTGATTGTGTTTATGTTGTTTGATTAGTTGTTAACTTATGCTAAAACATTGGTTTGGATTCTCACTCTAGAAGTAAGTGACATGTGCGATCCATGTATATGGACTCGAAAAAATTAGGAATGGACTTTAATGGACTTGTATGAATTGAGACAAGACCTTGAACAAAGTACATAGGTTATAGATGGACTTTGGTTTAGATCGGACTTGGATTTGAAAGTGCACTTTAGACGATAGTCGCTATAAATGTAGTTTTGAATTGCCTTATTGTTGGCAATTGCCATTGAACTTTATAAAGAGATCCTTAGGTGTTTCTTGTGACATTTATAATGTTATATATATGCGTTTGTTGTTATCAAAAGCTTAAATAGTAAAAAGTTAAGTAACATTTCGAAAAGTTGCCAAAACATCACTAGTGCAAAGCTGCCCCGTTTAGCCTTGATTTGGGACTTTAAAAGGATTGAAAAGATACTTAATTTTTTTTATTTCATTCATTTTACAATATCAATGTTTACTAACTATTACTAGAATATTTCAAAATTTATTTGAGATGTTTATGAATTTTTAAGAATTAGTTGTGATTTTCTAAAGAAGAGATATTTTGTTGAAAACATGTCGTCCTTGTCATTTTCAAGTTTTGAGGGAAAATGTAAATTTGTTATTTTCAAGTATTATTTTGGATAAAGTTTTAAAATATATTATAAGTATTTTCATGTATTTTAAAATTGTAACAAAAGGTTTAGAAAAGGGTTAGAATTACTTAATGGCTAAATGGTTGATTGTTTAATTGCTTGTTTGAAAAGTAATTAACTATGCTTAACATTGAAAGCCCAAGAAGTAAGTCTTATCTATTTGTGAGAGTTAAGATTGATGTCGAGTAGGGATGGAGCAATTGAGGTCTAACCTACTAGGCTTCCATCTTGACCGATGAATGGTAAGTCGAAAATGTCAGAAACATGTTATCGTGTTGATTTCTGATTGTTTGTGGAAATCCTTAATACTATACTTAACACTAAAAGCCAATGAGGTAGACTTACCTATTTCTAAGATTCAAAAATGAAGTGTCTAGGCAAGGATTAATGCAACTAGTGCTCAAACTTACCGGCTTCACTCTTGGGTGAGAATAGTTAAGTTGGAATGTCGAAAATGAGTTAAGCGTACGAATCGTGATTTGTATACCCAATTGTTTTGACTATATAACCAATTAGTCAAATATCGAACTTGACCTAATCTTGAATTACGAAGTTATCGAAATGCTTTGCGATTTATACCAATAAGAACCCATGGGGAGGAGTATTGGTACGAAACATCTCTATCTTTCGCTTACTTTTAAAAAAAACCAGAATTGAATTAGCCGAAAATTCATCGAATTAGTTTTGAAGTGACCGGGATTGGTAAGTTGTTTACTTATCGAATTCCACTTCAAAAATAGTGTATGAGTTCTATATTTTGGAAGCGGTTGTAAAATGAAATATTATAGAGTTGAACCGTCAATCCTAAGGTTAATCCCAAGTGAGACATAAGCCTTAAAAATTCAAAGTGTGAAATGTCTATCTTGAGGAGTATTCCTAGCGGGAGGACAGCGTTAGCATTTATCGAAGGACTTATGCTGAGGTTCGAGATCTATTTGAGATGCTTGAATCCATTTAGTGATTTGTGATTTGCTCAAGATGTGGGAATCTATTTGGGGATTTGTGTTCTACTCGAGTGATGAAGACTCATGTGAAAGACGACGAACTCGTCCTCGACATCAGAAATGGCAAAAGATAGAGCAAGATGCACATTCTAGGGTTTTGCAGACCCATGATAGGGTATTGTCAACTCCAGATCCAGAGTATGCTTATCGTGTTGCGCACTAGAGTTGATGATATTTGGTTCCATATAATACATGTTTATGTTCGGGTGTGGGCCATTGTGTTTATGTTATAGTATATTCTATCTACAGATATACAACGCTTGAAAGCTATTTTCTGATCCTTGTGCATAGAGTTTGGATCCGGCTTCTCCAGAAAGATCTCTGCGGTAAATCCATTATACGAACATTCCTTATCGGTTTTGATTGTAACCCGTATTATACTGGAATGTAATTAACGTGGCAATTTCGGATATGATTAATATTTATGTTGAACCTTATAGATAATTATTAAATCATTGGATTTTCTATAAATAGTTTGGTTATCATAAGGTAAAAACCCATCTATATTTATGTGCGGCATAGTCTTACGAAATACCTTTATTTTGAAGGGTTTATTACATTAAATTCCTATTTGATTGATGTTTCTCATGCTAGTTTGCCAGACTGATCTATGTGTTATTTTCTTATAATATTATATCATCGGAATTTATGAGCATAAGTTGTTATAACTGTGCAGGTTGATTACTATAACTCTAAAAAACTTTGTATCTTAGAATAACAATTTATATTTTCTTTTAATATTATATACGATCGTTTCGTTGTGAGATTCTAATATTATGTTCCTCCTTCCTCGTTCTATTTTCTTTTCTTTTATTTAACCATAACAATTCATCTTTCCAATACTTGGTACTCGGCACGTGACTATCGTGGATGTACTATTGTTGACATTTAGGGGTCAAAAATGCGGGTCAATACATCTGGCATCAGAGTTAAAGGTTGAAAGGACACCTTGGCCTTGGTTGGGTATGAATCATTAGAGATATGGTAAGTGACATCCTAGAATGACTCGAGTGTATTATATATATGAAAGCTTATTTGTATTTTGGAAACTAGACTTTTAAAATTATTCTTTAGCAATATCACTTTCTTCGCAACTCTCCCTTTGAAATAACTCTATCCTTTAGTTTTCTGAAGCTTTTTCGCTTTAATTTGGCAGTAAGAACTATGGATGCTAGAGATCCTAATGCTTTGAGAAAGATGTAGAAGAAGAAGCGGTGTATGTTCGACAATAGAAAGACTTTGCTTCGATATGGCGTGAGTTTGAGATATTGTGCAAAAAGGGGTTCAAGGGTGCTGAGATTATCTTAGAAGTCCAGACTTTGATTAGTTTGTGTAATATGGTATGTAAGGAAATGATGGATCATATCTAAGGAGCATTCAAGGATTTTATAAGTACAACTTTTCTGTTTGAGGGTTCGGCTCTAAGGTCGTCTTTATCTGCACTGACCAGAGGCAATAAGCATAAGCTCGATTATTAAAGAGTAAGCCCACTCTTGATTGCTATGAATGTAGGAAGAAGGGCCACTTTTCTAATAAATTTAGATCGTGAAGGTGAGGACTCATGGTGAGAGCACCGATCAAAATGGCATTTATATTTGATGCATAGTTTGTACCGAGGAGTTGCTACAGTTGTTGTCAGCATGGTCATTTTGTTAGAGATTGTCCTATGGTTTAGATATGGCAACAGCCTAAAGCTTTTGCATTTGCTTCAACACCTTCCACTTCTACAGCTGAGAAGGGGAAGGAGATCCTTGAGGGTACACTATCTCTTTATATTTTACCTATTTGTATTTTGTTTGATATTAGTGCTTCTTATAGTTTAATATCCCGTAACCCTGATTGTTTAGTCATGCTCGGCACGTTAGGGACATTTGGTATTGTTTTTTTTGATTTGTGCTCAACTAGTTTATGAGTAGCTTTATCTTTCTATATCATGAGATAGGTATATAATAATTATAGATACATCGAAACAAACACCTTGTAAATTAAGTTTAAGGCTTTGACTAAAAGGCGTTCGATGATAACATTGGGTTAGAAGTTAAAATTTAGTAACAGATGTTTAATATAACCAAAACAAGGAAAGAAAAAATGTTTTGGAAATAACTATTTGTGAAAAGAATTTTATATAGAAAGAATATTGTAACACCCCGTATCTAGAGGCCAAAAGCAAAATGCTACAGATGCTGCAGTCATCTATAGTATTAACTTCTCCTGACAAAATACGGTAACGATAATGGTATGCATAATATCAGAAGCACTTAGATATGAATAAAATCTCAGATTTCATAAATAATATTTTACCGATTACATTACAAAACAATTATTCATAACCAAGTTACATAATCCTTTAACGGTTCCTAGGCAACTATCAATTATATTAATTACAAAACACGCAAAGAGTGACATAGGACGACGTCTCCTTGGTTGAACAGAGTCAATATAGTCATATTTGACTTAATATGCACACAACAGAAATAAACTGTAACTGCTAGTTAGCTATCCATTAGCCACCTGCCCATCTCTAGAAACTTTATTCGCCAAAATTTCAAAAACCTGAAAACTTCAACCCTCAGCCTACTAAATCAATTCAAGCCCCTGAGAATTTAAGGGAAGACAAAAACTTTGAGTCAAATATAAAGCCTGGTCTGAATAATACTGTTACATCTCGGTTTACTGGCATTAAGTGGGACCACACTGCTTAACGGAATGGGTTTCCCCTCACTAATACCCTCTTCAAAACATATATTTTGCAAATCTTTTCCTGCAACCAAGCTGGTTAATCAAACTGATAATAACAACAACAACAACGATGTCTGTTAAGCTATAATCAGTAAACTAATGGATTATCTGTCCAAAAGTAATAAATTGACTATCTGTCCGAAAAGATGGGTTAACTGCCTGCAAACAGGACTAACTTTCCACAAACTGGACTAACATCTACAAACTGGACAAACTGTCTACAAACTGGACTAACTGTCCACACCAAAATGGTCTATCTGTCCGAATCATTTTCTTAGGGTTAAATACTCTTCATCTTTTTCCTTGAAAACCTTTTCAAAATGATCTAACCTTTTAAATCATATTTACACAAGGAAAATATATTCTTAGCTTTACTCTAAGCTATTTTGCCATGTTATATATACTTCACTCTAAATAATGTTGATGAATTTTATATAAGGATTAGCCATCCTTTCAAACAAGTTAACACCCTTTTTAACTTGAAAACGCTTAGGCTATATTTCCTAGTTAATATAATCGAAACCTTTTTTAAAACCTTTAAACAACCCTTTCAAAATTCTTGAAGGTATCCCTTCGAAACCATTAAAAGCACTCCTTTGGAAACCATTGAAAGCAACCCTTTTGAAACCATTAAATGCCTTTCCTTCAAAAGCTTTAAAACATTAGACATCCTTCTTTGCATCCTTTAAACCATGTGTTAACGCTAAAAATCGAACGCTAACACCCTGGTGTAAGTAGAGATTAAGTGAAAGCATCACCCGTCAATACGGGAATTAAAAGTAAGTAGAAAAGTCACAGAAAAAGCAGTAAAGAGACAACAGTTTTATAGTGGTTCGGCTTCAAGTTAAGCCTACGTCCACTTTAATCTTCTTTATTGCTGAATCAATTACAACTTTACAACAATCTTCGATTACAACACTGCTAGGACAAATAGCTAGAACTCCGGTGTAGAAGAATTCTTTGAATCCATGTCGAATGTGTTAGATTTCCTCTTGAAGTTCGTTGAGACGTCTTTCGTGTTTGAAGTGTCGAGTGAGTCGAGAAATCAGCAGATTAAAGGCGTTCCAGAAATGAGCCCAAAAGATCCCTTCTCAGTTGGAGTAGGTAGGATATTTATAGGAGAATTCTGAATTAGGTCATAGGTCGCGAGCGACCTTGGATAGGTCGTAGGTCGTGTGCGACCTAGTGGGAGCGGTTTACGGCTTAACTAGGGTATACTTGATCACCTCGAACAATCTAGCAAGTCATAGGTCGTGACCGACCTAGGGAGGAAGCGGCGTAGAAGTTACTTCGGTATTGTTTAGGTCGTAAGCGACCTAGGGAAGGATGGTTGGCGAACTAAGGTTGGGAACGGCCTATAAGCAAGCCGCTTCATTCTGTGATAACTCGCTAGGTCGCTGGGTCTTTTAGGTCGCTAGGTCATTTAGCTACTAGGTTGCTAGGTCGCTTTAGTCCATAGGTCGATAAGCCTCTCTATTGTGATATGATGTTGCCCTGTGTTGACGGTTAGGTCGCTAGGTCGTTGATAAGCTTAGGTCGCTAGGTCGCGATATCTTTAGGTCGTTAGGTCATTGGGGGTCTTTAATTCCTTCGGTCGCTTATTTCCTTAGGTCGCTGATCCGTGGAATAAAAGAGGGTTAACACTTTCCCCTCGAAGTATATGCCTAGGAGTTAGGTCGTGTGCTTCGATATCTCTTAACCCGTGCTACTTTAGATTGTTTAAGTCATGAGCGACCTATGAGGGAGTTAGGTCGTTCGTGTCGATTCGTGTTCCTCTGCTCTTGTATATAAGCCGCTGAGACCACCTCTTCCTTTCTTTACCTGCTCTAACATTCTAACCTGCCCTCAAAGGATTTCCAAGCTCTTAAAGAAGAAATCAATCAATCAATTGCCGATCATCTCTACAATCACACTATGTAAGTGAATTCCGATCATCCTCCAACCACGATCACCGTTGAATTGTGAACTCCTCATTTTTCGACCCTAACCCGATTTCACATGCAATATTTTGCTACGAATCACATTACGATAGATTTTTGACCGTTATTGGACATGCCGTCACTGTAATTCATGTGAGCACAGCAATGTATCGGGTTTATGATGGATCTGAGGCGTTTTGAATTGGTTTTGGATGATCTGGTGGTGTGGGGAGAGGACGGAGTTTATTGTAGAGAGGATAACGGGATATTGGGTTAACCGATTAGTGGGTCAGGCGATTTGTTGAAAGAAAAGGAGTTCGCGAGTTAAGGAGAGTTAGGTCATGCTCGACCTAAGAGCCTTGAACGACTTTGGGCTTCAACAGTGTGGACATGAATCACACGTCTTAGCTCTGTGAACGACTTAGCAACTTAGCCACAAAACTCCAAACGACATAAGGGACAGCAACTTAACTTTCCAGGATTGCATGCGACCTAAATTTGAACGACCTAAAGGACCAGCGACCTAACTTAACTCGCAGCATAGATTTAACTTGTAGGAAGATAACTGATAAACTTCATAACTTGAGAAGAGCGACCTAGGGAGAATAGTTGACTTTACTTCTTGCGGCATAGGTCGTAGGTCGCGTATGCATAGGTCCTAGGTCGCGTATGCATTTGAGCGACCTAGTACTTAGCCTGTTTTTCATTGCCTTGAACTCCTTTCAACTTGAATGAACATGACGTTGCTGAATTGAATTCCCAACTTGAAATGTCGAGAAAACATGCTTGAACTTATTGCACTTATTTACAGATCTCATTAACTTTAATGCTAATAACCTGTTAAATACAACATTTGCATAAAAATGGGACGAATATACTGCCACTAATCACCCACATCGAATGACAGATTAGTCGATAAAAGATAATCAACTTAAAGAAATTATATGAAATGCTGTGAATCAACAAATTCAAGTGAAGTATTAAAGCAAAGCCATATTAATCAATTAAGACTGATTTGTTTGCATCAACACTGCACTTGTATTTGGACTTAAAACAACAAGCCCTGAAACTTTAAAATTTACAAATGCATATTAGTTTTATTTTAGTTATATTTGCTTGTCGTTTTATTAGTTTTGCACAACACTTCACACATTTAGGAAACGTGCACCTTCATATTTGAATATCCAGTTCCTTGTGTAGAATGTCTTCTCAACAAGAGGAAATGGTAGGACAAGCTGGAGCGGCCTTCCCGATAGCCAATCCACTGGATAATCTACCAGAGAGGACTCCAACTACCCTGAGTCAATGGGCATTCAACCAGTTACGCATTTAGTTTGGCGTTGCTGAAGCGGATGCTACACTTCCTGGGCCAAATGATACTGCTGACAGGCCACCTCTCGGTTTTGTCACTGTTAATCGCCAGATGTGCCTATGCGGCGCTATTCCTCCTGTGAATGAATTTATTCAACAACTCCTTCTCCGACTAGCCATCTCTCCCTTCCAATTGCATCCCAATGGCTACGCCATCTTGATGGGATTGTGCGTTCTATTCAGGTGGACATTTAACCATCTTTCGAGCTTTGAAGAAATCTGTTACTTATGCACATTCGCAAAGAATAAAGATCATCCCCCTATCACACTCGTAAGAAGCGCCAGGAACCGTAGACTGATCATCGATCTTCCGGAAAGCGCCCACGGGTTCTTGAATCAATTCTTCTTCGTTCGATGCCCTCCAGGATTTTATGCCATCTGGAGAGTAGGAAGTAAGATTGCTTATTCCCGTTCTTTCCATTTGAGCTTTTCAAAGTCAGAGTTGCTAGGTGCTAACTTCGCTCTTTATTTTTACAGCGCTTCCTCCTCCTTCTAGAGACTCTAGCCATAAGCCAACTTTTGAAAGATTAAGTGCCGTGGCGGTTGAGGAAAGAAGTATTAAATTTTTGCTGAAAGAGGAATTTCTTCACCAATTCGGACTTCTGCGCCCTTCCCGTTCTACTCAGCCTCATGAAGTCCCTGATTCTCCAGTAGAGACATCGGATGCCCCAGTTTCCGTCGGAGAACTCGCACCGAAAGAACATACTATTGAGGCTTCACTGGTGAAGTGCTCTACTTCGATTGACATTGCGTGGTCGTCCGACAAACTTGCACTTGCCCCGGTCATTGAGGAAGTGGAACCTCCTTATCAGTCCAGGAAAACTGTTGATGAAGGAGCTGAGGGGAAGGGTCCCGCCGGGCACGATGGTGACGACATTTTTGAGGGGTTGAGCGACTTGATGATCACTTCACAGGAGCTTTTTTAAAGATGATACCGCTGCTACTAAAGTTATTTCTCCAGTAGTTGAAGCGACATCTGTCTTGCAACAAACTCCGTCAGCCTAAGAATTAACACTTGCTGTAAAATCTGCTATCACCCCCCAATCGAGGAGTGGTTCGTAGTTTGACGCGCATAGTTTGCACGTTAAACACACTTAGGATTTTCGGCACTTCTATGCATTCAACTTCCTTGCTTTGAAGATTTCTGAACTTATCTTTTCTTCATTTTCAGGTTCTCTAATGGGACGAAGTGGCTCTTACTATGATGACTTCCAGCATTATGGGAGGCGCGGTTCTTATGACCCCAAGAGGTATTTTCCTGCTTCCTGGGAAATCGACGAAGAAAGAGCTACGAGGAAAGCTCGTGAGAAGCGTGCTTATGAAGAACGCCACGGGAGAAGGGACGAACGACATGACTCCTCCCAGAGGGATGATGATTCCCACAAAAAAAAGTCCCATGATGATAGAGGGAAAGGTCATGTTGTTGAAGATCCCAGTAAGCGGGCCAAGCTTAGTGAAAAGCCGGCGTCTGCAATTTCTGAAAAGCCCACTGCTCCCATCTCTTTGGAAATTCCTTCCTGTTCCCCTGCCTTTCAAAGAGATGATATTCAAACAATCATCAGTAGGCCATCATACCAAGTTGGACAGGGTCCGGCTACTCTTCAAAGCCGGTTTCCGCACTAGTGCTTAAAGGCAGTGCGTTTCGATCTTGACTTGGTCCCAATCGACAAGCAAGCCATGTTGCGAAATCTTGATGCCATCAAACTCGATATCGAGAGAATGTCTGGTTGGCAGAAACTTGTTGACGAGCTTCAAAGGGTTAACCGCGCAAATCTTGAAGCCATGTTGACTATGGAAAATGATAAATCCGAGTGGCAGAAAACACTCGATCATCATAATGCAGAGATGAGGAGCATCGCCGCTTACAATGAGAAGCTTGAAGCGGAAGTTGAAAAACTTAAAGAAGAGCTTGCCACTTCTTCCACTTCCTATTCTCAAAGAGAAGTAGTGCTTCAAAAACATGTGAGAGATGATCACGCTGCTCAAAGAGATGTTGAAACTAAATTTGAAGCACAACAGCGAGTTATAGAAAGCTACCGAGCTGACGTTGCTCAACTGCGGGAAAAAATCAGCTCCCATAACTTGGAAATCGAAATATTAAAAGCCCAGCTTTCCAAAGATGAAAGAGAGCGTGATGAGGCCATCGTCGGTAAGGCAGCAGCTGAAGTAGCTCATGAGGCGACTAAAGCCGAGGTCAGCTCTACTTTATTCGAGTTTTACATTCATAGTGTTCTGGGGCGCGGTAACCTTTCATTTTTGGGACCGGAGTACGAAATCACTTTGGCCAAAGTGTGGGAAGCCACACTTGATATGCTTGGAGGAGCTAGATATGCTGAAGAAGATTTAATGGTGCACTATCTAGATAATGATGCATGTGCTGCTCTTACTAAGGGAAAGGAGCAACTTGCTAAAGAGAGAACCAAAATGACAGAAGGAGAACATTTAAGGAAGGTAACCTCAACCGACCTAGTTCATCCTTCGGTTATAGCTGACATTGATATTGTTGGCTCCAGTTCCCATTCTCCACCTCCTGCTAAAGCCGTCATTGAAAGTGCAACTGCTCGCACTGGAAATGAGACTCAAGAGAGCGTTGAAGCACAGGACTTTGAAGTTGACATAGTAAAGCCTACTTCTCCAGGTAACCTCAATGCCGATCTTGCTCAAGTGGACTGCTTATTTGTTTCACATGAGCTTGATGAACTTTTTGATTATTACTTAAATCTTGACGCGCCACTTTCTCCTCTTTTTATGAGAGATACTGATTTTAACTTCTCTTCCCCTATAGTGATTGTGCCAAGTGTTGTTCAGACTTCCCCTCTTCCTGCTGTTTCTTCTCCGCCTCTTCAGATTACTCCTCCTTCCGTTTCTCAACCGGGGTCACAATAGGATCAGATAGAAGCTCTTCAAGGCTTGGATGACCCGGTTGCTTCTCAAGAACATAAGGCCGAAGAAGCTGAAGAAGGAGAAAGAAATACGAAGCAAACTATTTCTGATGACATAAAGTTGTCTACACTTTTCACTCCGCACAGTGAGTCCTCTTCAAAGAAGAAGGGAAAGCGTCGAGTCTCAAAGAAAAAGTGGGAAGCTTCTGCTAGCAAAGAAAAAGCAGAAGAAAGTCCAATTGCACCCCTTCCTCTTTCTTCCCCTACTCTCACAAGCCGACCCAAAAAGTTAATCATCCGGCCAGGCGAGGGCTCGAAAGGTGGCAGGAAGAAGAAGTGATGGGTTGGCACTTATGCATTTCGTCTCGCTTTTTGCTTTTTTGCTTGTATAAATAAAGACTTGTGTTGACCGGAGATTGTGCGGGTACCGGTCCCCACCTTCTTTTATTTTGAAACCTGCACATGTATAAAATTTTCATAGTATGGAATAAAATGTTTCTTTTACTTGTAAAAACTTCTGTCTGTACTTGAGAATGCATCTATTCTTTTTGTTTTCATACAAGTTTCTTTACTTTCTTTGTGTGAAGTTGCAGTAAACCTGTGGTATGTTGCTTGAGCATTGCTTTTATTTTTGTAACTACATTAAATTGCCCCTATACCACGGTTTATTGCAATCTCTTTCACATTGGCAAAATTTTGGAGAACAACTCTTCTGTTTCGAGAAGACTTGTACTCTTTTTTTAGAGAACAACTTTTCCAATTGAAGGAGGTTTGCATCTGTACTTTAGAGAATTATTTTTCCATTTTAAGGAAATATTTTTCTGATTTAGTAGAATGCGCCTCGTATTGGAAAAGTCTTCTCTTTCTTTCTCTTTTTTTTGAGGAAGTTTTTATACTTCACTTTCCGGGAAAGTCACTTTTATTTTTGGCAAGCGAATTTTCCTACGCGGTAAAGTGGCCTCCGAAAAGGGCTTTGACCTGTTTGTGCCTCCGAAGAGGGCTTTTGTTTGATTGTGCCTCTGGTAAGAGGTCTTTTTTGTGTGTGCCTCTGGGGAGAGGGCTTTTGTTTTTCCCTGTATGCGGGGAAGAGGGCCTCCGAAGAGGGCTTTTTTTTTCTGCCTCTGGGGAGAGGCTTTTGTTTTTTCCTTGTTCGCTGGGAAGCGGGCCTCCGAAGAGGTCTTTTTGTTTCTGCCTCTGGGGAGAGGCTTTTGTTTTTTCCCTGTTCGTTGGGAAGCGGGCTTCCGATGAGGGCTTTTCACATTTCGACTCGTGTGAAGTTTTATTTCAGATCGCGGTGAAATGTGTGCCTCCGAAGAGGTCTTTTAGCATTTCCACTCTGGTGAAATGGGCCTCCGAAGAGGGCTTTTCACATTCCAACACTTGTGAAGTTTTATTTCAGATCTTGGTGGAATGCGTGCGTCCGAAGAGGTCTTTTCACCTTTCAACTCGTGTGAAGTTTTATTTTAGATCACGGTGAAATGTGTGCCTTCGAATAGGGTTTTTGCCTGGAAATTTCTTTCTCATGGTTGGATGGATTCACGGGGCGGACACATGTAACTTGGATGCTTGTTTACTCAAACGATCTCAGCTAGTTAACGAATGCCATGCCTTCCACTTGGGAAGGTGCCTCCGGTCATTCCACCAAACTTTTTTGGTTGAGAAAGAGAACTTTCTTTTTCTGGAAAGTCCCGTTAGAGGTCTTTATCCTCCGAAGAGTTGTGCCTCCGAAGAGGGCTTGTGCCTCTGAAGAGGTCTTTTGTTGTCTCCTGCCTGCTCGCCCATGTCTTTTCACCATTTTCACATATCAGCGACTCCTTGTTATCATTTTCAAGCTCACATTCCTTTCTTTTGCAAGTAGTTTGTTTTATCCAAAGAGGTGTACTTCATTGTTAAGTGAGTTCGCTGGGGCAGACACAGGCTAATTAATCGGATGTTCGTTTGCACAAACGATCACAATTTGTTAGCAAGGGCCCACCTCCGACGGAACCACTAACTGTTTGTTTGAAGCACTTCTTATATAGGATTTGAGTCTGGAATTTTTGTGGCTTAACATTTGTTTGTTGAGTGATGTCAAGGATCGCTTGGTCTTGTGATGGGTGAGCTTTGTTTTAATGGCCTGCAATATTAAATCGACATTTTAACAATACAATCGAAGTACTTTATATATCGAAATAAAATAGGCATTTTATAATAGTAGAGAACACAAGATTTATAGTGGTTCGGCCAAGAACTGGGCCTACATCCACTTTATAGTTCTTATTATTCACTTGCACTGGCTTTACAATGGCCTTCAATACAAGAATCCTACATTCATAATTCTTTTACAGTATTTCAATAAAGCTTTTAAGTAAAATATGTGCGCAAGTGATTGCTGTTCCAAGCCCTTGGAATTGGATCTCCTTCGACGGTTGTTAGTTTAAAAGTGCCATCAAGAAGTTTTTTGCCTATGACATATGGCCCTTCCCAGTTTGGCGCAAACACTCCTGTTGCTGTCATGATCCTTTTCAAGACTAGATCTCCAATCTCAGAGCTGCGTTGGTGAACTTTGGCATTGAAGTGCCTGTCAATTCTTTGCTGATGAGCTGCGATTCCGAGCTGAGCCTCTTCCCTTTTTTCATCAAGGAAGTCAAGCGCTTCAAGTTGCAACTCTTCGTTTTCAGCCTGGTTGAAATGAATTCTTCTGTGTGAAGGGACTTCTATTTCTACCGGAATCATTGCTTCCGATCCATATGCTAATGAGAATGGGGTGTGCCCAGTCGCAGTTTTGTGGGTAGTTCTGTATGCTCGTAGTGCTAGTGCTAGCTTATCGACCCAACCACCTTTTGCTTTTTCTAGCTGTTTTTTCATGGTTGATTTGATAATTTTGTTTACTGCTTCCACTTGCCCGTTTGTCTACGGATGAGCCATTGTTGAGAAGCTTTTTTGGATCTTGAATCGCTTGCAAAAATCTTGGAACTCTTCACTTTCGAATTGGGTTCCATTTTCTGTGATTATCTTTTGAGGCACACCATACCTGCAAATGATATTCTTAGTTACAAAGTTTATCATCTTTTAGAGGCAATAGTAGCTAATGGTTCAGATTCAGCCCACTTAGTAAAATAATCAACAGCAACAATGGCATATCTGATTTCGGACTTGGAGGTTGGCAAAGGTCCGATGAGATCTATTCCCAAATAGCAAATGGCCAAGGACTGACCATTTGCGTTATCTCGGTAGAAGGTGCTCTTGGGATTTTTGCAAATCTCTGGCATCGGTCACATTTTCGGGCATAGCTGGCAGCATCACGATTAATGTCCAGCCAAAAATACCCATAATGGAGAATTTTCTTTTCTAGAGTTTGACCACCTGAATGATCTCCACACTCTCCTCTGTGTACTTCAGCTAGAATTGTCTTAAACTCTTCCTTGGTCACACATCAGAGTAATGGCATTGAGAATCCCCGCCTGTACAATCAGTCATCTTGAATTATATATCTAGAGGCTTTCCTCAACAACTTCTGACGCTCTTTTGAATTTTATGGTAGAGAACCGTCAGATATTCCATTATCGGAGTCATCCACGATTCTTGCTCTTGAGATATAGTCATGACCCAATCAATCTCCATTTCATCAATACTTGGGGCTGATAAGACTTCTACAGGAACCAATCCCAACAATTGAGCTTCATCAGCGCTTGCGTACTTTGCGAGAGAATCTGCTTTCATGTTCTCTTCCCGGGGTATATGACTTATCGTATAATGGTCAAGATCATCGAGAAGTTCCCAAGCTCTTAACAAGTAAGCAGGCAGATTTCCTCCTTTAGTTTGAAATTCTTTCTTGATTTGGCATACAATAAGCCGTGAATCACTAAAGATCTGCAACACTTTAGCATTCAGTTCTTTAGCAATCTTCAAGCCAACAATAAGAGCTTCATATTCTGCTTCGTTATTTGTCGAAGGAAATTCCAATCTCAATGCGTAGCACAACGACCGCCCTTCAGGGGTTTCAAGCACAACCCCAGCTCCAGAACAGTAATCGTTTCTTGCACCATCAACATATAATTTCCATCGAATTGGGGTATTATCAGTCTCCTCTTCCTCACTATCACCTTTATCTGTACATTCTACGATGAAATCTGCTAAAGCTTGTCCATTGATTGCTCTCCGGGGATGATAAGAGATGTCGTATTGGCTGAGTTCAATATTCCACTTCAGAAGATGACCCGAAGTCTCAGGGCGAAACAGGACTTGCTTCAGAGGTTGATCAGTGAGGACTTTGATAGGATGAGCTTGGAAATATGGCGTCAATTTTCTTGATGCAATCAGTAGACAATAGGCGAGCTTTTCCAATTTTGAATAATTCATCTCTGCCCCAGTGAATCTTTTGCTGATATAATAGACCGGGCGCTGAATTTTTTCGTCTTCACGTACCAACGCTGCACTGAGAGCATGAGATGAGATTGCCAAATATACGAAAAGATCTTCACCATTGTCGGGCTTTGAAAGTATTGAAGGCCTTTCCATATGACGAATCAACTCATCGAAAGCTTTCTGGCATTCAGGAGTCCAGTCAAAGTTTTTCCTTCCTTTCTTCAGAGCATCAAAGAACGGAATGCATTTATCAGTGGCTTTGGAAATGAACCGACTCAAGGCAGCGACTTTTCCATTGAGACTCTGCAATTCCTTCTTCGTTCTAGGAGCTTTGACTTCTCTTAAGGCAGCAATCTGAGTAGGATTAGCCTCAATGCCCCTGGCACTCACAATGAAACCCAAGAACTTTCCAGACTCTACCATAAATGAGCATTTCAAAGGATTAAGCTTCATTCCATACTTTCGGAGGACTGCAAGCATTTCTACCAAGTGATCCATATGGTCTACTGCCTTCTTTGATTTTACCAGCATATCATCAACATAAACTTCCATAGTCTTGCCAATCTACGGTTTGAACATAGCATTAACAAGTCTTTGATAAGTTTCCCCTGCATTCTTAAGTCCAAAGGGAATGACTTTATAGCAGTAGAGACCGACATCGGTGATGAAGCTCGTGTCCTCCTGATCCGGCTCATGCATCATGATCTGGTTGTACCCGGAGTAAGCATTCATAAAAGATAACAATTCATGCCCCGCTGTTCCATCCACCAACTGATCTATCCTGGGTAACGGGAAGCAGTCTTTGGGGGCAGGCTTTGTTTAAATCTGAGAAATCGATGCATACTCTCCACTTTCCATTAGCTTTCTTAACCGGTACTGGATTTGAAACCCAATTCTGATAAGTAAACTTCCTGATGTAACCATTCTCCATGAGCCGATCTACCTCTTCTTTCAATGCTGCTGACCTTTCAGGACCCTGGGTTCTTTTTTTCTGCTTTACCGGTGTAAACTTCGGATCAATATTCAGAGTATGTACTGCAATTTCTGGGGATATTCCACACATATCAGCATGAGTCCAATGAATATGTCCAGATTTGCTTTCAAGAATGATATCAAGGAATTCTGAACCATCACACTAAGTTGCGAACCCACATTCACCACTTTGTTCGGATCTTTCGGGTCAACATGTCCGGTACCGTTACTTCCACTGGCACCACTCTATTCTCCCCTGCACTGGCTTTTCTAGAATCCATTTCTCTTCGTGCCCCGCTATGCTCGCCAGTGCAGGGTCCACCCTATAATTGCTACAAGGTTGGTTCTTTGATGCGAATTGGGGCTGCCGCATCCTTTCCCATCTCTCTCTTCCTTGCTTCATGCAATTTCATAAGATAACATTCTCGCCCAGCATTCTGATCCCCTTTAATAACACCAACTCCATTATCTGTGGGGAATTTCATAGTAAGGCACCATGGGGCGAGAATTGCCTTAAAAGCCGCAAGAGTTGGTCGGCCTAGTAAGGCATTGTAGGCAGAAAATTCATCAACAATTACAAAAGTCTGTTTTCGAACCACCTTTTTCTGCCCCTCTCCAAGCTCCACGAACAAGTCGATAGTTCCAATTGGCAGCTTCGTTTCCCTAGTAAACCCAACAATTTTTTGCGATGAAGCTTGAACATCAGCCATCGGAATTTTCATTTGATCGAATGTCTTTTTAAAGAGAATATTGCAAGAAGCGCCGCAATCAACAAGCACTCTCCTTACAATAGCCGGCCCAATGCCTGCAGAGATGACCAAGGGATCCATGGTTGGAGCTTCAATGCCCATAGAGTCGCTGGCTCTGAACACAATATCATCATTAAAAGTTTTCTGCTGCTTCAAAGGTGCAGCATCTTCCAACACAAAAACACTTTCTTCTGTTGGTGCATACTTCAAGGCACGGGCATATCTTTCCATCTCGCCCCAGCTTCTGCCTGTTGGGTGAGGACCTCCCGTAATCACATTAATAACAGGCCTTTTTGATTCATGCGCAGCAGTCCTCTCACCCGAGCCAGATGGATGAACAGGAAGTTGATGGCCCTTAGTAGATGAAGTTGGGTCATTCCTATTCCTCTTCACATATTGCTGTAACTTGTTCTCTCTCAGCAATTCTTCAATCAAACTTTTCAGGTGGCGACATTCGTTGGTTTCATGACCGGGCTGATTATGAAACCGACAAAATGTCCCACTTTGAGAAGCTTTTTTCCCAACTCTCATCTCAGGTGGTTTCGGATATTCCACCACATCTTTGGTAGCAAAAAAGATATTCTCTGGGGTGTCAGTCAAAGGAGTGAAATCTGAAGGTTTTAAGAAGCGAGGTTTCTTCACGTCCTTCTACCTCTTCTCACCATTATTCTCCCTTTTCTGACTTCCAGATTCTTTTTTGGTAGGAGCAACAATGTTATTCTTAACCTCTATCAATGCCACTTTAGCCGGTGCATGAAGGCTTTCCAAGCGCATGAATTCGTCAGCTTTCTTATAGAATTTGTCAAGCGAGTTTGGTTCCTTCATCTTCAACCATTTCCCAAACTCACTCGATTTGTCGATAGCCCTCATAAAGTAGGTCAAGACCGTTCGTGGCTCTGCATTATCCACTTCAGCCAAAGCTATGTTGAAGCGGTTCAAGAAAAATCTAATAGATTCTCTAGGATTCTGTTCCAGGCTTGACAGTGACATAATATCCTTTGCCTTTGAAGCATACAACCTGAATTGCTCTTTAAACTTCCGAGTCAAATCGGCGAACTGGTCTACGGATCGGATCGGAAACTTTGTGAACCAGAGTAGAGCCACTCCTTCCAAGTATACCGGAAAGTACCAGCATTTGATCTCATCAGATGCTCTAGCACCAGTCATGTGCCAATCATACTTATACAGGAATTGATTAGGGTCGCTTGTTCCCTTATAAGCCGGGATGGTAGGAGGAACAAACTTCCTTGGAAATTCAGCTTTCAAAATCCTTTCAGTGAACGGAGTCTTGCTCGGAGCGAATCCCCATTCTTTTTCATCTTCATCCCTCTGCATGCTCTCTTTCATGATTTGTCGCACCATGCCCGAAAGGTATTCCTCATCATTTAAAGGCTCTGTAGGACAGACTTCGGCCATTTTCTCGGAAGTTTGTCTGGATAAATGATTGCGGAGAGTTGGCTGCGGTCTCGATCCTCCAGCTTGGGGAGGTTTTTCTTTGGCGGGGCTAGCTGCTCTTTGAGGAATATTCCTCTCTTCAGGATTATGAACATCATCTGTAAGGTTTTCTCCATTATTCACCGGTTAACGGTTAGCTTCGAGCAATTCATTTAACCTATCAAGCATTCTGAATTTCCATCTGCTGGTATAATCCAGATACTGCAGCATCTAACTCCGCTCGTGTAATTCCAGCACTTGGTGCTGCTTGACTTGACGAAGGAGAAGTGGCAGTATTCTCACGAGCATCACTGAGTCTAGTATATCCGCGCTTTCTTCCAGGAGCCATTATGTCTGATAGACTTCTGATTTTGTGAGAGATTTTTTTCAACAAACTTTTGCGAAACAATGGTGAAAGTAGCTTGAGTTCAATTCTCAGTGAAAGCACCAAAAATGTTAACGTTAAAAATCGAACGCTAACACTCCGGTGTAAGTAGAGATTAAGTGAAAGCACCACCCTTCAATACGGGAATTAAAAGAAAGTAGAAAAGTCACAGAAAAAGCAGTAAAGAGACAACAGTTTTGTAGTGGTTCGGCTTCAAGTTAAGCCTACGTCCACTTTAATCTTCTTTATTGCTGAATCAATTACAACTTTACAACAATCTTCGATTACAACACTGCTAGGACAAATAGCTAGAACTCCGATGTAGAAGAACTCTTTGAATCCATGTCGAATGTGTTAGATTTCCTCTTGAAGTTCATTGAGACGTCTTTCGTGTTTGAAGTGTCGAGTGAGTCGAGAAATCAGCAGAGTAAAGGCGTTCCAGAAATGAGCCCAAAAGATCCCTTCTCAGTTGAAGTAGGTGGGATATTTATATGAGAATTCTGAATTAGGTCGTAGGTCGCGAGCGACCTTGGATAGGTCGTCGGTCGTGTGCGACCTAGTGGGAGCGGTTTACGGCTTAACTAGGGTGTACTTGATCACCTCGAACAATCTAGCAAGTCATAGGTCGTGAACGACCTAGGGAGGAAGCGACATAAGACTTCAGTATTGTTTAGGTCGTAAGCGGCCTAGGGAAGGATGGTTGGCGACCTAAGGTTGGAAGCGGCCTATAAGTAAGTGGCTTCATTCTGTGATAACTCGCTAGGTCGCTGGGTCTTTTAGGTCGCTAGGTCGTTTAGCTACTAGGTCGCAGGTCGCTTTAGTCCATAGGTTGATAAGCCTCTCTATTGTGATATGTTGTTGCCCTGTGTTGATGGTTAGGTCGCTAGGTCGTTGATAAGCTTAGGTCGCTAGGTCGCGATATCTTTAGGTCGTTGGGGGTCTTTAATTCCTTCGGTCGCTTATTTCCTTAGGTCGTTGATCCGTGGAATAAAAGAGGGTTAACACCATGCCTTTCGAAAACATTGGAAAACCTTTCCTTTTGACTTCTTCAAAACCATTGGGGAACCACCCCTTTGAAACCTTTCTTTAATACCTTTTGAAAGAATTAAATCTTTGTAAACAAAAACCTTGCAGAAGCACTTGGGTTCAATTTAAAACACGTAGAGACCTTTCGAAACCATTCAAAAGTTTAGTCCTTCAAAACCTTTGAAAGCAGTCTTGGTCGAAATCATTTGGAGTATGCCTTCAAGTAGAGAAAAAGGATCAGAAACCCATTAAAGTTGAAAGTACTCCTTTTGAAATCATTCATAAGTAAAAAGTGATGGTGATGAAACCATCACTTCAAAAGCATTGGGGAAGTGGCGAAAATTTAGAAAATAAAATAACCCCTTCGAAACTATCTGAGTTGAAAGGTAAGAAGCGGTAGTTGTAGGTTTTGACTTAGTCGAAAGAAATAATTTAAAACAAAAGTGCAACCCAATCGAAACCATTTCCTTTAAAACCATTTGACCTAGCGATAGCCAAACTAGTCGAAAGCAAGCCGGCGCATTTTCATTTAAAAGCGAAGTAATGCCTCAACCCCTTCAGAACCCCTAGTTTCGATTCTATACCTTCCGCCTACCTCCAATTCACTACTTACCAGTTAACTAATACCATGTGCATTGGTTTTGACAGTGTCGGAGATGAAGGTAAGGAGGCGGAACCTGGTGCCAAAAGCATCGAAATAGTGAAAAACATGTAAATTTGTACTAATCAAATTATTTCTTTTAACCTAACCTGCCTTGTTTGTCTAATTATGATTGGCTTCAAGTTTCTCTTTTCCAAAAGTACTACCGACTTTCCAGAAATAAAAATTTAAATTTATTTACAAAGAAGCCCCTTCTCCTTTTATAACTATACAAAACATTTAAGTCTCATACCTTAAATAATTTCCATTAAAACACTTAGGAAAATTCTATAAAAATTCCATAAAATCACTTTTAATATGTTTTCTAACATATATTAATTTCAGACCCAAACCAATTATTATTAACCGTAAATAATTTCTAACCCAAATATCATTTTCTTCACTAGAAACTTGTAATCCAATTCCAAAATAATATTTCCTATATAAAAAATCGCAAGACATTTGGTTGTCATTTAATAAGGTTTTCATATTAAAACACGTCATAAAAGCTATATGAACAATCATAATTCATCAACAGGTATATATAATTATTCCATCATTCAAAAACATGACAAATCAATGCAAAATATTTTGGATTTCATCTTTACCGAAAACAAAAGAAATATAAGATGTAAACATTATGCACCTTTGCTTTAGAGATCGAGTAGATTGAGATATGAATGGATTTGATTTGCTTAAACTTTTTCCTAGTTTTTCTTTATCTTCTTCCCTTTTCTCTTGTTAATGGTGGCCGACCTTAAGGTTTTAATATTTTGATAAAAACGAAATGAACGTGAATGGGAATTCACGGCCAAGTTTTAAGGATATAGGAATGACCACTTTCCTATTTTACCGCTCCTTTATTTCATTTTAATTCTTCTTTTAGTTTATTGCCTAAATGAAATGGCTACCCCTTAATTAAATCAAATCTCAATCCCTTAATCAATATATTATTTTATTTAATTTAACCAAATAAATATTCTAAATAATGTTACCAAAAATATGGGGTGTTACAAACTTCCATTCTTAAAGAATTTCATCCTCGAAATTATGATAAGGTACAGAACAAATCAATCAAAGAGGTAAGACATAGCATCAAACAAGTCAGGATAAATATCTCTAATCTTGCTCTCAATCTCCCATGTACAGTCCCTGTCATCATCTTTCTACTAGACTTTGACTGATCTAAATGTCTTGTTCTAAGCCTTTTCTCATCTGCCACAATAATACGATTTGACTTTCTCACTATGGTCAAGTCCGGTTTTACTACCAAGTCCTCTAGCACAGTCGGTGCAATACTATTCTGATAACTTTCGTTATCCCATGATACCTCGAAATCTAGTACACAAGCTCTTAACAAATCTTCCGAGGTTTTATTAACTCTTTCTGTTTTCACATCTATCTACAGATGATAAGCGGTCCTTATCTTCAGCTTGGTTCCCAAAACTTCTAGTACACTCTTCCAGAACTCGCTAGTGAATAAGGAATCTCTATCACTAACTATGCTACTAGGAATTCCATATAGTCTGACCACATTCTTCATGGACAACTTTGCAAATACAAGTGCCATTCTGGTTGAATTAACTGGAATGAAATGGGCACTCTTGGTCAATCTGTCCACTATAACCCATATACTTTCATTGTCTCTGTTCGACCTTGGAAACCAGTCAATAAAATCTATGGAAACAGAATCCCACTTCCATACTGGGATATCTAATGGTTGAAACAACCCACTCGATTTATGATGTTCGGCTTGTACCTACTGGTAGTTCAAACATTGCTTCACCCATAACCCCACATCTTGCTTCATACCTTCCTAGAAGAAACTTCTCTTTATATTCTAATACATCTTAGTTCCTCCTAGGTGAACAGAGAACTTCGAAACGATGGCATTCCTTCTAGACTTCTTTCCTTATGTTTCCTACACTCGGAACACATAATCACCCTTTCTTTCTCAACCACCCATTCTGTTCAAGATTGAAATCCTTTAAGTCATCGCTCTCGATTCCACCTAATAACTTCCTGATCTGTTCATCTAACACTGGATCGTCCTCCTATTTAGAAGTAATCCTTTCAATCGTCATTGGTCGAACTTCCAAACAAGATAATATAACAATCTCTCTACTAGACCTAGCCTCGAATCTCCATCACACTCTACAAGCTGCTAATGCTTCTAAATTACAATCATTGCCAACACTGCATTCTAATGTTTTCTGCTAAATGCATCTGCAAACTTTTTGCATTTCCCTAACGTGTACTCAATCCCAAAATCATAAGCGACAATAAACTCGAACCACCTCTGCTGTCTCATGTTCAGCTCCTTCCGAAGAGAACAAATATTCAGGGGCTTATGATATGTATATAACTCAAACCTCTCTCCCAAAAGGTAATTTCTTTACACCTTCAATGCAAAAATCACTGCAGCCAATTAAAAATCATGCATCGGATATCCGACCTCATACGGTCTAAGCTGTCTAGAAGCATAGGCAATCACTTTAGCCTTCTACATCATCACAGCTCCTAATCCTATTCCACACACTTCTCTAAAATCCACCAAATCCTGATTCTCTTCCGGAACAACAACACAGGTGCATGGGTCAATAAGTATTTCAAATTTTGGAATGCTTTCTCACACTTATCGGTCCACAAAAACCTTCATATCCTTTCTCGTTAGCTTGGTTATCGGTCCTGCTATCCACGAAAATATCCAATAATAACTAGATAATCCAAGAAAACTCTTTATCTCAGCCAATGTTTCTGGTCTCTTCCAACCACTCACTGCTTCAATCTTAATCAGATCTACTGAAAACCCTTTCTCTAAGATTACATGACAAAGAAACTTCATTTCCTCCTTTTGAAAATGACATTTTGAAAACTTCACCTTTAGTTGATGCCGCCTCAGCGTCTCAATTACCACTATAAGATAAAATTCATGCTGTCACGACCCAAATTTCATCGTTTGAAAACCGACACCCGTACTTCATTTGTACTCGATTGCCGTAGATTCAACTGTTGAAATCCGACTCGTGTCGGAGCTTATAACACATTAAGTATAACAACGCATCGGAAGAAAAGGAATAATATCATTGATACACAACAGTTGATTACAATAATGATACAACAAACTATCAATACAAGTCAGAGCCAAAAGATATACAACAGCGGAAGACAACGCAAGAAGATGGTCTAGACTTTGCAACCATCGACAACAGAAAGATAACTCCTATGGGATGCATCTTCAAAAGAATCCAACACCATCCTACAACTCCATCTCCAAAACTCCAAACCAAAGATAGCTCGAACCCCCAACCATGATGCAATGAAGAAAACTAGATAACTCCAAATATTGAAGAGAAACAAATATAATCGCCAAAATCGAAACGGCTCCAAACACCAAAGAATTCAAGATTTTCGAACAGAAAGCTGAAGACTATCGAATCTACATCTACTAGATGACTGTCTGAAAAATCCAACCCTAGACTTCCCATGTGGAAAATTGTGGGCACCCAGAGTTTAGAAAAGGAACAATAAACTCCAGGTCAGTCATGGGACTAGAAACAAAAATAGTTTTCCTTAAAACAAACAACAAGAGAATTTAAAATTTTAAAATCCGCAATGCTTTTGGAAAACGAAATTACCATAAGGCCTCCCGGTACACACACCATGCAATCGCAGACTTGGGGGAGATTTCTCCTTATGATAGTCAAACATGCTTCATATGCGAGAACCTTTTGATATTATTAGTAGTGCATAGTGGAAAACACTTCGAAAGTATAATATTAATCTTAGCCAGCATACGTACCATTATAGTATGCCTACTATAGCTACCATGTTAAATGGCAGGTTCTACAACTAAAACGTACAGGGCGCGTATTGGTGATTAGATTTTCAACAAATGGTCAGGCAAAGGAACTTCCTGCACAAATGGAACGCCTCTGAAGGGACGTCCCCGAGAACCTAACCGGATCTCTGCTACGCAAGGCTGAGTCACCTCTGTAACTAGCTAACTACTAATACGAGTATGCCATCTCCCGGTCGTTACCAACCTCTATCCAAGGAGCCTCTCAACCAACAACCACAAAGCAATAAGTTTGCAGCAACCACAAAGTTAAGTATCTGGGCTCCATACCATGATACCACTTATAACCCAGAAGAAAATGGACATACCCTTGGGGGCTCTACCCCCAAATAACTGCTGCAATGATTCCTGTTTCGACCATAACTGGGTTGTGAGGTTCGACGAAGTCTCATCCATAAAGCTATGCTTTTTCACAAGGTCATGCTTCGATCAACAAATGATCATCAACATACAACATCACTTAGCTTGCCACACTACCAAATTGGGAGTATATCACTGATAACCTTCAACTACATAACCTCTGAGCTCGTATGTCTCAGAGAAGGGTGTTAAGCTAAGAGAATAAATTCTCCGCCACCAGCAGAAATGTATTTGAAAGAAATATTCTTTATATCTCAAAGTGTAATGTCAGACATACAACCATACAAGTCTGTTCCAAGTTCGAACAGAACCAAAGGCACTTCCAAAGAAGCCCTTGCAATCCAGGCATCCACAATCCCAATCGGACTCCCCATCATATATGGATATCTCTATACCGGAGCAACTAGTGCAGAGTCATTCGACAGGTTATCCTATCGTTCTCAAAGACGCTGGGTCTTCACCACCGTCTTCAAATGCTATCCATTTCCTCGTATCACATATTCGGAATGGGTTATACGACACAAAGTTCTCTCCCGGCTAAACCGATTAGTGAGCGCTCAATTTAAAACACGTGGATATATCATTCACAAAGATTCACAGGTTCGATGTGGGTTTCGGATAACCAACTAGAATCCGACTCCCCGTCGCATCGAAATTCAAGTGCCGTTTTACGGGCCAATGTGTTTTCACATTCACACAGAAGTATATTCATCACAGATATCACAGCTCAGCACAAAGCAATTCGTATTACATAGCATCACAATCACATATCACAGATATCAATCCAATACACAGCATTTAATAATAATCAATCTTCTTCAATTAAGATGAATAAATCGTGTGGTTTAAATTAATTAACCACGTAATTACTTTCATTAATTATCCTTAATCAATGATTAATTATCCTTAATTATAGATTAATTTAATCTTAATCACCTTAATTAATTAATTAATTAATTAATTAGTCCTTAATTAATTATCTTAATTAATTAAACCTTAATTGTTAATTAAGTAAATCTTACTTACTTTTATTAATTAACTATTCCTTAATTAATTAATAATTAGTTACAAATTAATTAACCTTAATCATTTATTTAATTAATCTTAATATTAAGTAATTAATTAAGTAATTACTTCTTAAGTAATTATATTAAAAAAATCATTAATTATTTAATAAATCAAGAGATAAATTAATTACTCTGATTATCCTTTAGAAATTGTTTAATAAATCATCTTTATCACATTAGTTACTTTAAAAGGTTAAGATTAGTTTAAATAACATTTTATCTTAATTACCCTTTTTATTACATTATTTATTAATATAATTAACATAATAAAATAATGTAACAAAATTAAATAAATTAAATTTAATTCCTTTTAAAAACATCTTACTTAATTAATTCAAACTTTAATCAAATCATCATTTTCAAAACATGGTTTAAAAAGGTTTAAAAGTTTGAATTTGTTTTAAAGTAAAACTGTTTCATAAAACTGACCCAAGGCCACTTCGAGTCACACCCGAGTCAATTTCTGGTTTGCTTCGAGTTTTACAGAAATCAATCCGTGCGCCAATTTTTTTTCAAACTTAAAAATTTTCTAAGTGTTTACCCTGCGCATCCAAAGATGTACTCGAGTCAAAACTCGAGTCATCATACGATCCTCCCGATGCTTGCTTCGAGTCATCAACCACTCATTCCTTTACCCCGCTTCCTGATACATATCAGGCCTTGTGCACATGCACATGAACGCTAGCGATCTTCGATCGATGTCGCAACTCTTGACTATTCGACGACAACCACCATCAACTACCAGAGCACCCAGAAATCCATAATATCGATGAATTCGAGATTTCACCATTTTCCACAACTGGAACGAACCTGGATTCCTCAATCTTTGATTTGCTTCGCCACCATAGGCCATAAGAGGCCACGATACTTTTGTCAGACCATCGATGAACTCCAACGTATCGATCGCACAAACTTCGATGAGGTCCGATTCGACCTAGGCAATGCCATTGCCTCAAGATACAATCGACAAAAACACAGGGCTAAAACCCTAATTCGATCTCGTCAGCCCTCCATGATGAATTATAAAATTGTCGAGTATTTTTTTGATGGTCCCTGAGTCTTCCTCCACCTTTAAGAGAAACCTCGACCATTCCCATTGCATCGATGATCGGCAATGGCCAAAAACCCCAAATTCGTTCGTTTTTGCCTATCTCAGTAAATACTGGATTAAAAATTATGATTTTACTTTCAAAAATCATTGTTTTCTAAAGCATTTCAATTGATATAATTGTAGTCAAAGATTATGATAATTGAATTTCCAACAAGTTTAAGTTTTGCCTATAATTTCAATTTTTCAGAAAATTCCTCGATTTGATTTGCTTAAATCTATTTTTAGAACTTGAATCATGCTTAAACAAACAACTTTTGTTTAGATCCTATGGTTTAATATTGATAGAAGAAGAAGAAATCATTTTTTTGATTAGGCTTATGCCTGTCAACCTGGGACAGAACCCCTATTCAAATGCACAGACATGCATACTCCGTTTTCATATGTATATATATACATGCAACTCAAATTTTCAATCCAAACATCTATATTTTTCACAACAATAGATTTTAGATCAAATCAAAAAAGAGTTTACTCACCAGTTAGCCTGAAAAGGGAAAGCAGAGAGTAATGTTGATGTTGTCAGACTTGAAGACTGGGAAAAAAAGAATTTTGATTGCTGAATTGTTAATCTGGGATTGATCTTATTATCTGATGATGAAACATGATTGTTGAATGGTGCTTTGCTGTGTTGTTTACAGACTTGGTTGTTTGCTTTTGATCTTGAATTGCTGATTCAAAAATTGAAGAAGAAGCCCTTTTGTTTATTTTGAAGTGTTTTTCTGGTTTGTGAATTTGATTTGTTTTAAAGCTTGATGATCTAGTTTGAGAATTTGATGCTTCTCAGGTTTTTTTCTCCTTTCGTTTTAAGCTTTGAAAATGAGATAAAAGAGATGAGAGGAATGAGAGTAATAATGTTACATAGCTTAAATTTATTTTATAAATTTTCTTAAAAACTAAAACAAGGAAGATGACACTTGTTCATTTTGTATTTCAAGATTATTACACTTGATAAATTAGGTGTCTCACTAGTTAACACTTGTATTACTTATGCATAAATATTTTAAATAAAATTTTATATTATTTTTCTCTTATTTATATAATTACATTCTCGTTTATATTTATACAACCTTTTAAAAGAAAATGTTTTTAATACTAATTCACATATGTTAATATTTCGAATCCAAATAATTTACTTAAAATATTTATTTTGAATTTAAATTCAAATACAAGTTCATATTCAATTTCAGATATTAAAATTCAAATTTGAAATTAAATCCATTCTCTCTATATATAATTAAACAAACAAAATGTTCATATGTTTTGAAAATTTAAAATTAATTCAAATTAACTCAAATTCAATTTTAGAAATTCAAATAAATTACTAGTTTTAAATTTATAAAATTTTGGGGATGTTACACATGCTCCTTCTCATCCTTAGAGTATATCAAGATATCATCTATGAAAATCAACAGAACCTATCCGAGTACTCTCGGAAAACCTGGTTCATCAAACCCACAAAGAATGCTGGTGAGTCAGTCAGTCCGAATTACATATCTAACCATTCATGCGACCCATATGTGGTCGCCATTAAAGGTATACTATCTTCTGCTACTCAGAGCTGATGGAAACCTATCGCCAAATCCAACTGGAAAAATATCTTGGCTCCACTTAACTGATCGAATAAATCATCAATCTTTGGCAATGGATATCAGTTCTTTATCGTCCTCTTATTCAACTTATGATAATCGATACATAGCCTTAATGATTCATCCGACTTCTTAGCAAACACTACGGTTGCTCCCCAAAGTGAATTGCTCGGCCTGATAAAATTCTTGCCTTATAAATCCACCAATTGGACCGTCAACTCCCTCATCTCTATAGGAGTCATCCTGCTTGGTAGCCTACTCACTAGTTCTGCTCTTGGAACCTAATATATCTGAAACTCGATGGCTTGTTTCGCTGGCAGTCCAACTATAGGCTCAAAAACATCCGTGAATTCTATTACCATGAAAACTTGATTCAGCTCATCTTCTAACTCCACAACACCCAGCAAAATATTCTTCAAACCTCACCACTAAAACCTACTACAATATAAATAATCTGATCACTACAATTAGGGAGTCTAAGAGATATTTTCCTATCATGGTAAAATATCCTAGCATTGTACTTACTTAACCAATCTATCCCAAGAATAATCCCAAACCCCACAAAATCAAACACATGCAAACTGCAAACAAAAGCATGTCCTTTCAAGTCAAACTCTAACTAGTCACATCTCAACCCTAGAGTTGCATACCCTCTCATTGGATTTGCAACCTGTAAGTAAGTAACTTAATATGGAAGTTCTAGGTTAAGCTTGTCTATCAAGCATCTGCATATAAAATATTGCGATGCACCTGTACCAAACAGAACACTAACAGACATACCAAGAATCTGAAGTGTATCTCCCAAAACTGCCTTTCCTTTCTCTCGAGCTGTTGGCTTCGAAGTAACAAGCTCCAATGCATACACCTTGCCCTTTCCATCCTAGCAGGCTCCTTGCATTAATTATTATAGTGGCTAATTAGGTTGCAATTGAAGCACCTGACATTCTTCTTCCAGTCACTTCCTTTTCCTTTCCAGCACGACACTCATTAGCAAAATGTCCCTTCTTGTCGCACTTGATGCAAACAATCTCAGACATCCCCTTCCCAGCTGCTCCACCCTTCTGAGCAACTTTTTTATGGAAGAACTTCCTCTTCCGACTTTGCCTTACCTGGACCTCCTTAGCCTTACTCTTCTTTAGAGAATCAAGCATTTCCTCATGCCTTAAGGCCATCTCCATTACAAAAATATAAGGACCTCTGATATGAGGTAATGTTTCCCTTGCTAACTTAGGCTTCAACCCCTAATAAACTTCTCATTTCTCTTCATCACTGTATCCACTGAAGCATACCCATATCTGGCCAACCCCTCGAACCTTTTGGCATACTCCGAAATAGTCATCTCCCCTAACTCTAACTCAGCAAACTTTCTCATCATAGTAGATTGTGTCATCGCAGACATGAACCTATCCCGTAACTTCCCCTTGAAATATGCCCATGTCAAGGTTTCCTAATCCACACCACCCGTTACACTGTTCCACCAAAACAAAGCTTCCACTTGAAGCTAACTCGAAGCAAGCCTCCTCTGCTGCTCATTATTGAGCCCCATGTCTGCAAAGATTCTCTCACCCTGCACCAACCAATTCTCCACCTTAATGGCATCCTTGGTTCCAAGATATGGCTTCCTTCCAAGCTTAGTATAATCTCCACTCAGCTTAGCATAATGGTTAACTACCAAAACTTCTAGAACCTTTGCTCCTGCAGCTTTTCCTCTTAACACTCCAGTTGCAACACACGCTTGCATCATATTCATGAAAAAATGATACATAGATTCCATTCCAACTTGTGGGACTCTAGCATCCACATTCTCTTCTTGTGCCTAACCTTAGGTTCTCCTCGCATTAGGTCCGACATTCCCATCGGTGCCCTCCCTTCCTGTGTTAACTTTTCCTCTTCTACCATCCATATCTGTATTCAAACCTTATGAGGCAAAAAAAATAACCTAACAAAGATAGAAGACCAGAGATAAAGTGTATACATATATATAGCAAATACAAGTACATTGCTATAGCACTATCCCATACCCCTATGTTACCCTAATTCCTTAGGATCATGTTTTAAAAACTATTTTTAGTTTAAATTTTTTCTTAGACCTTTGCTCCGATACAAAGTTGTAACACCACATATCTGGAGGCCAAAAGCTAAATGCTAAAGATGCTGCAATCATCAATAATATAAACTTTTGGTGATAAAATACGGTAATGCTAATGGTATCCACAATATCCAAAGCACTTGAATATGAACAAAATAATAAATTTAAAAAACAAGATTTTATTTATTATATTTCAAAGCAACTATTCACATCTAATTGACATAATCCCTTAACGATTCCTAGGCAACGATTAATTATACAGATTATAAAATATGCCAAGAGTGATATATGACGATGTCCTCTTAGTTGACCAGAGTCAAATAATCATATTTGACTTAATATACACACAACAAAAATAAAATGTAACTCCTAATTAGTTGTCCGTCAGCCACCTACTCATCTTCGAATGCTTTATTCGCCAAAATTTCAGAAACCTGAAAACCTCAACCCTCAGCCAACTCAAATCAATTTTGAGCACCCGAGAGTTTAAGAAGAAACAAAAACTTCAAGTTAGGCATAAAGCCTGGTGTAAATAATACTATTACATCTCAGTTTACTGGTATTGAGTGACACCACGTCGCTTAGCCGAACGGATTCCCCTCACTAATACCCTCTTCAAAACATATGTTTGCAAATCTTTTCCTACAACCAAACTGGTTAATCAAACTGATTATAATAATAATAACAATGTTTGTTAAGCTATAATCAGTTAACTAATGGACTATCTGTCCATAAGTGATAAATGCACTATCTGTTTGAAAAACTAGGCTAATTGCCCGCAAACTAGACTAACTGTCTGTAAACTGGACTACCTATCCACATTAAAATGGACTATCTGTCTGAATCATTTTCTTAGGGTTAACTACCCTTCATCTTTTTCCTTCAAAACCTACTCTAAGCTATTTTTCCATGTTACATACATTTTACTCTAAATAATGTTAATGAATTTTAAATAAGGATTAGCTATCCTTTCAAAATAAGCTAACACCCTTTTTAACTTGGAAAACTTAGGCTATGTTGCCTAGTTAATACAGTCGAAACCTTTGTTTAAAACCTTCAAACAACCATTTAGAAACCATTGAATATAATCCCTTCGAAACCATTGAAAGTACTCTTTCGAAGCCATTAAAAGTAACCCATTTGAAAACATTGAAAGTAACCCTTTTGAAACCATTAAAAGCCTTTCCATGAAAGCTTTAAAACAATTGACATCCTTCTTTTCAACCTTTAAACCATGCCTTTCGAAAACATTTGAAATCCTTTCCTTTCGACCCCTTAGAAACCTTTAGGGAACCACCCCTTAGAAACCTTTCTTTAAGACCTTTCAAAGGCATTAAACCTTTGCAAACACAAACCTTTCAGAAGCACTTAGTTTTAATTTAAAACATGTGGAGACCTTTCGAAACCATTCTAAGATTTACTTCTTTGAAACATTTGGAAACCATCTCGGTCAAAACCACTTGGATTATGCCTTTTGGTAAAGCAAAAGGATTAGAAACCTATTAAATTCGAAAGCACTCCTTTTGAAATCATTTATAAGTTAAGAAGTGATGGCGTCGAACCATCTCTTCAAAATCATTGGAGAAGTGGCCAAATTTTAGAAAAAAAATAACCCCTTCAAAACCGTCTGAGTCGAAAGGTAGGAAGCGACATCTATAGGTTTTGACTTAGTCAAAAGCAATCATTTAAAACAAAAGTGCCACCTAACCGTTACCATTTCCTTTAAAACCATTTGACCTGGTCGAAAGCCAACCTGGTCGAAAGCTAGTTAGTCGAAAGCAAGCAGGCGCATTTTCATTTAAAAGCGAAGTAATGCCTCAACTCCTTCAGAACCTAGATTTTCGATTCTATACTTCCCTTATACCTACAATTCACTACATACTAGTTAATGATACCATATGCATTGGTTTCGATGGTATAGGAGGCGAAGGAAAGAGGCGAAATCTAGCGCCGAAAGCATTGAAACAGTGAGAAACATACACACACAAATATACACACACACACACATACACTTTCTAAACTATTTCTTTGTACCTAAATGTGACGAAAGGGATTTTTGACCCTTGAAAATCGACACTAATACATTCTCGGTATTCACGCACCACAAATTCGAGTGTCGGAAACTCAATTGTTAGGGGGTAAAAGGTAATAAAGATAGAACAAAATCTCACATGAATGAAATAACATATATATTATTCCAACATATAATATTTACAACGGAAACTTCAAATACATTTATCAGAGCTAAACACAGACAGTTAGAAATATCCGTCCCTTCAAATGAGGAATACAATAGTGCATGATTGTGGGTGAAATGGATAAAAATCTTTAGAAGAATCTTCTAACTCCATGCTTCGAGCTCCATCCAGCTTTCTTCTAAACTAAGCATGACTACTAGGCTGTCGGGGAAAATTAGGACACCTAGAGTTTAAGGGAATAAAAAAAACTTTGGGTAAGTCATAGGCTTAGTGTGAGAACTCAAAATATGTGTTTCGAAAACAAAAAGGTATTTTATAAGACCACGCCGCACATAAACACGGAATGAGATTTTACCTTATGATAACCAAAATATTTTACATCGAAATCATTTATATTATCTTTAATGATATATCTTTGAAAACATTTGTAAATAAA
The DNA here is from genome assembly GCA_030765085.1 of Allium cepa. Taxonomy (NCBI): domain Eukaryota; kingdom Viridiplantae; phylum Streptophyta; class Magnoliopsida; order Asparagales; family Amaryllidaceae; genus Allium; species Allium cepa. The sequence continues at coordinate 461,738,142 of CM060931.1, read as the reverse complement.
CTTATTAATCTTAGCCGTAATTGTTACCATTATTAAATTCTAATATACTAGGCTCTACAAACAAAACTCTTTCAAGGCTCATTCGGAGAATGGATTCCATTTAATGGCAAGGTGAAGGACTACCTACTGTATGATATACCTTTAAAGGGATATACCTAGATACTGAACATCTATACCAACATAGAACCGACATACCCCTTTGTTGGATAGCACCAAATATGACATCACCCTGATCGTTACCAACCTTTAACGAGATCCAAAGCATACACCACATACTCGACATATAGAGAGTAATCAAGAAGGGTGATGATCATCTCATAATGGGTGCAACCCACATTGCTCTATCGCATCTACCTGCTTTGACCATTCTCAGTTGACAAGGCCTGTGGTAGCGATTACCTTTTTCTTATGCCACATTCCATTCTGAATGCCACACTTCCATTCCATGATCACACAACTGATTTCTACAAAAGTATAACTCCTGATCTCATATGTCTCGGGAAAGTGTGTTAAGCTAAGAGAAGTTGCCTTCTCTGCCAGCAAATAGACGATACGTTCATAGAGATCAATCAATGTAATTAGAAATGCAACGTCAGACATTCAATCATATAAGTTGTCTAGGAATAGGACAAACTGAATGTACTCTCCTACCACATCCTGTCCGGAGATACTCCTAGGATTAGTAGCAAGAAGTCCATGCATCAAAGATCTTAAATCAAGAATGACTGCCACAATAATACGATATGGGAAATTTCCCTCCGAGGGTCACTAATAAGTTGCCTTACATTCCATCTTCCATAAATTTCTTCATGTCCTTACTTCGAATGCGTAAATTGGTTCAAAGTGGTCTTCGGACGTGAATTATCTAAATCCGACCTTTGTTTCTCCGAACCAATCATCGATAAAAGGGGTCAAGTGAATCGGGAATCATTCGTTAACTGATTAAGTTCTTTTATCGAAATATCTTTTGGAGATATACATTTGAAAAATATTCTTACTGGTATATACGGAAATATTAAACCTCTCTTATAAATCCCTTGATAACTTTTAAACTTCTTTTTACTGTGAATAAATTCAAAATCGTTTCATTTTCATTTAGGAAGATATTAATCCAAGTAAACCAAATTCACCATCCCCTCCGTCAGACCAATCCAAATAGCCAGGGAGAGCAGGAAACTGGTTTTCTAAACTCAAGCCTAGATACTATCTCTCTAACACCCATAAGGCTGTCAAGTTATTTGATCGGCTCTAAATCTTTAATCATTCCAAAAAATCCAAATCAACTTCATAAAAATAGTTCATAAATCATTCAAAAACATTTACAAAAGATTTATTAAAGAATTTTTAAGTTTAAAACTATATTTCAAATGTTATAGAAAAGTGCCGCGGAAAGTGCTTTTTTAAGCTATGTTGATCAAAATGACTTTTTACTACTTCAAAATTCACTTTTATTACTCAAATCACTTTTAACCATTTCAAAACATTTATAAGATTTATTCCACATTTTTAAACAGTTTTAAAACATTATTTTCTAAGAAATCCAATTTTCGATTCCGAAATGCAGATTCAGGATTTTTCAATTTTTTTTACTCACATTTCAAAATCTACACATCGGAATCTCGATTTGCTTTGTTAGTTAGAAAACTATGGATATAGTAGTTCATAAAATTCTTATCTCGAAGAATTTTAAGCTACATTCCAACTTTAAACTAGTTTGATTTTTATAGCGTGAAATCGCGAACTACAGATACACGACGCACTTATTTTTAATCAACTTTTCTATTTCTTTTCAAATTTTTCCAAAACACTTCTAAATGTTTATAAAACATTTCAAATATATTTTAAACCATTTTAAATAGGTTTAACACTTCCATATATGCCATTTGATTAATTCAAGGTAAATGATTTCCTTTTTGTGCTTATAGACGTTTATAATCGTGACTTGCACATATACTCAACATTCATATGAAAACAACCAAACATAATGATCAAAGCATATTAAACATCCATTTGCAACAATTATACCATCATCCAACATGTATAAAAATAAATTAGGAGTTCTCACCTTAATTTTAACTTCGCATAAATAGAAAATTGGCTGTAGCTCCGCTACGATTGAGCCAAAGCAAATAAAACCAAGCCTATGACCCAAAGAGGGGCTCGGCCTAGGCTAGGAGGAAATGATGCTCATGGTCAAGATGTGCGGTGTAGTGTTCGTTGACGTCAGAAGAGAAATGGAGGAGTTTCAGACTAGTTTTAAAGTAGATTGATATTATAAACTAGTATATATATCTTTTTCTTCTTTTATTTATGGAATTTTTTTCTAGCTTTATTTTATTTTATTTTTCATGAAGAAAAAGACATTAGAGAGCTTTAGAAAGCTTGAAAAGAAGAGGAAGAAGAAGCGAAATGGTATTTGGAATTTGTGAGAAAGAGCGGTGGTATTTATAGGAAAAAAAGAGGAGTATAAATGAAGATATGCATATACCACTTTTTCCAAGCTTCTCAAATACACTTCCCCTTTAAAACACATGACAATAACCCTTCCCCCATGTGCACATCACACTTTTACTCATGTATGCATATGTTGACTTGTTTTAGCTTAAGGAAGAAGGTTTATACAAAGTATCTTTGATTTTTTTGTCTTATGTATGTATCTGTAAGTGTATAAGTATATATGTATGTATACATATATTCATGTGTATGTTAGTGGATGCATTTGTATGTTACATATGTGTACATGACATATAAAAAACGTTGCTTTGATTCTGAACAACTTTCGTTCGACAAACCGTTGCTGATCGGAAAGCCGATTCCCAATCCATTTTCACTTATACTTTAACATACATATATTTGTAAACAAAATTTAAAAATAATTTTTTTATCATTTTAAACCTATTAAAATGATTAAATTTGAATATAAAACCATATAAATTCATATTAAAATTTGTTTAAAAAATTGCTAGTATCCGATAAAGCGATATCGATTTTTCATATATTTTGAAATTAAATATATCCCTTTATAAAACTATTATAAATGATCCATTATCAATTTATAACTATTTAAAATGAGTTTTCAAATTTTAAAATAATTACTTGAATAACTAAAATTATTTATCAAACCATTGAAACTTGATATAATTTAAATAAATCTATATTTAAATGCAATGCCACGGATCGATATAAATCCCGAGGAAAATATTCTTGTAAATATTTGGCCAAAATAAGTTTATTATTACTTATTATCACTTGAAACGATATTATTTGAATTTTCAATCTTTGATTTAAATAAATGTAAAAATAAATACAATTTATCAAAGTGATAAATCGACGGGTCATTACAGGATCCCCTCCTTGAAAGAATTTCATCCTTGAAATTAAGATAATAAAAAAGAAATTTATTCGATATGATGGAATATATACAAAAGTATCAATAAGTGACTACACCACAGGCAATAAGTACACTATAATGATATAGTTTTTTCTTCAATTCTAAACTCGGGATATGCCTTTTTCATTCTATCCTTTGTTTTCCAAGCGCAATCTTTTGCATCACCACTCCATTGAACTTTACTAGCCTAACCACCTTCTTTCTTAATCATTTCTCATCTTGATCAATGATTTGAATAGGCTGTCTGATAACTGCTAAATTTGGTTCCACTTCCAAGTCTTCCTGAGTGGCCAGATGATTTGCCCCAGGTCATGCACATGTTTCCTTAAATAAGATACATGAAAAACATTATGCGCTCCTGCCAACCTTTCTGGCAATTGCACTCGATAAGCTAGTGGGTCGATTCATTCAAGAATGAGAAATGGTCTAATATATCGAGGTGCTAACTTTCCCATCCTTCCAAACCTCATTACTCCTCTCATCGGAGAGACTTTCAGAAAGACTAAATCTCCAACTGAGAATTCTAGGTTTCTATGCCTTTGGTCTGCATAGATTTTCTATCTGCTTTGGGATTCCTTTAGCTTCTTTCTAATTACATCGACTTTCTATGAAGCTTCTTGTATCATATAAGGACCAAGTACTAACCAATCTCTGGTTTCGATCCCACATGATGGTGATCTGCATGGACGACCATATAGAGCTTCATATGGTGCCATGCCGATACTAGCTTGATAATTGTTGTTATAATTGAACTCTACTAAAAGCAGATGATTTTCCCAGGAGCCTTCAAAGTCTAGAATACATGCCCTGAGAAGATCTTCTAAAATGCGGTTAACTCTCTCCGTCTGTCCATCAGTTTGGGGATGATACACAGTGCTTATATTCAACCTTGTTCCTAAAGCGGTTTATAATGCTTCCTAAAACTGACTAGTAAAGATTGGATCCCGATCACTTATTATACTACCCGAAACTCCATGAAATCATACAATCTCCTTCATACATACATACATACATATATATATGTATGTATGTATATATATCTGCCAGGCTTAAGCAGTCCTTATTAACTTAACTGGGATGAAGTGTGCACTTTTAGTTAATCTGTCTATATAATCCAAATGCCTTCGTTCCCTTTTCTCATTCAAGGTAAACCATAAATGAAATCCATTGATATTTAATCCCACTTCCAAGTTGGAATCTCCAAAGTTTGAAGTAACCCTGTAATTTTCCGCTGGTCGCTCTTGACTTGTTGACGATTGATGCATCTGCTATAAATGGATATGTCCCTTTTCATGCTTTTCCACCAAAATGGGCTCTTCATATCTTTGTACATTTTGTTAATTCCCAGATGAATGCTAAATTTTGATTTGTGACATTCAATTAATACCTCTTGCTTGAGATTTTCCACATCTAGAACACAAAATCGCCCTTTCAATCGTAATACTCCATGGCTATCAATTTCAAAGCTTAAATTTCTTCCTTTCTCAGTTGCCTTAATGAACTTTTCAAACTGTCTATCTTCTCTTTGTTTACTGGCTATTCTTTTCAGATGAGTTGAGGTAACTACAAGATAAGCTATAACGACACACTTTTTTCTTAATGCGTCTGGTACTACATTGGCCTTCCCGGATGTATATAAGATATCAAGTCATATGATGCGAGAAATCTAGCCAACATTATTGTCTCATGTTCAAATCCTTCTGGGTGGAAAGATACTTCAAAGATTTGTGATCTGTGAAGAGCACAAAGTTTTCGCCTATTTAAAGAAGGAATATTATTTACCTGGGTTAACCAAAGTTTACCTAAAATATAATATAATGAATTCTTACCCAATAGATAATGTCTCCATATTTTTAATGCAAACACAATGGCTAATAGTTCTAAGTCCTGTGTTGCACAGTTCTTCTCATCACTCTTCATTTGTCGGCTTGCATAAGCGATTACTTTCCCATGCTGCATTAAAATTGTGCCTACAACTTTTCCACAAGCATCAGTATATATAGTTAAACCACCACTTTTATCAGCAATATCTAGGGCTGGAGTGCTGGTCAATCTTTTCTTCAACTCAACAAATGCTTCTTCACATTTTGGAATCCATGCAAATTTAACATTCTTTTTTGTTAACTTTGTAAGGTGGGGGGAAATTATTGAGAAATCCCGGATGAACCTCCGGCAATAGCCTGCCAATCCTAAAAAGCTACGGATGTCTTTTGGAGTTTGGGGTTTCTTCCAACCTTAGACTACTACAACTTTCCTTGGATGTAACGATCCTGATTTTTTGATTCAAATTTAATTAATAATTAAATTAAATTTTGCATTTAATTATGAATTAATTGAGAATTTATTTGGATTTGTAATATAAAAAATAAAATTTAATTGAATTTTAAGCTGGAAATTCTAGAAAAAATAAAATATATTGTAAATAGAATTTTGAGTATATTTGAATTCTCCAAATTTAAATAAGGTATATAGTTATATAAATGAATTATAATTGGAAGTTTGATTTTGAAATTTAATTAATTTATTGACAATGAATATTATTGTTTTGAAAATACTAAAATGAATATCTTGAAAACAAAATAAGTATACATACTTTCTTTAAAAAAAAGATTCACTTATTAATAAAATTAGTTTTAAAATCATTTTCTTAAGGATATGTAAATAGTTATGAAAGTAAATGTATATAGATTAAATATTTTTAAATAATGAGAAGGTTTGTATGCAAAAATACATAACATGAAAACATATACGTGTAAAGTTAAATTGAAATTTTATATATATATATAAACATAAGTTCTAAAACAGAAAAGGGGTTTAAAATACAAATAGCAAATTATAAAATGACAAGGGTTTAAAACATAGTTTATTAAACAAGGGCTGAAACATAAATTTATTTGAATTTTGACAAGTGTAAACCTCTTATGATGTAATCTAACATTTGTAAGCCATGCAATATGCAAGATTAACAAGTGGCAAAACAAAATATTTTTAAAAATTTAAAGAAAGGAAGAACTGGCTATTCATTTTCAGATCAAAGTTAAACCTTTCTCTTCATCTTCATTTTCTCAAATTGCTTTCCTTCATTTAGAACTCTGAAACTTGGAAATAAGATAAAGGTTTCAGTTCAAATTCTTCATGTATTCAAAACAAAAGAAATCTGAAGCTTGAGAATCAACTTGCAAATCACTAAAAACCATCAAGTATTCAGATTCAAGCAGCAATTTAAAATCAATAAAGCCTGGAAAAATCAAGCTTTCGGGCCTAAAGATCTTTTAAAGTTATTTACAGATCAGGCAACAACTTTGTGCATTTGAAATCAGAAAACAAGAAAATTTCAAGCAAATCAAGCCCGAAATCAAAATGATGGGAAACCTAGAAATCAAGATAGTTTTGAGTTCAACCTGGAAAGCTTAGACTTCAAACTGGAAACAAGAAAGTTTCAGGATCTTTTCAACAAATCAATTTCCAGTTTTTCAACATTCCAAGCAAAACTCTCTACTTTCAAACCATTCAATGTAAGCAAACCCCTAAACTAAATCTTTCTGTTTATCTGTTGTTGCTTGTGAGTCTGGAAATTGATTTGCCATTGAAAATTAGTTGCATGTGAATGAATCTGTGTGCATATATGTGTAAGTTTGTATGCATGTCTGTTTACAAGCAGTATATCTCTGTTTACTTCATTCATAGACTAAGAATAACATAAATAAACCTACATTTCTCCAAATAAACATTATTAAGTGATGTTTTCTAAATGGAAAAGGATAGCGATGGAGTAATATGTATTTCAAAAATAATTACGAGTGTTTATGTTGAATAATCATTTCAAAATTGATCAAAGTCAGTAGTGATCCAAATAATTAGAAAATTCAAGTATTTTAATTTCCATTTTTGATCATACAATTAGATTCGAATTGAAAATCAATGATTTTTGATCATTATTTCAAGATTTTTAAGTAAGAATTTGGCGAGTTATCTCGAATTTCTTAAAACTAGCATTTTCGTCAAATTCCATCCAATGACGACGAGTGGGATGTCGCAATCGATGGTGGAGGAGGCTAGTGTATAGGAGATTGTCAGAAAAATGCTTGTTTAAATTTTTGATTGTTGTGGTGATCAAGCGATGTGATTTTAGGGTTATTTAACTGTTTGGGTTGAGGGTGGAATCGAGATGATTTCTTCATCGTCGTTGCATCGGGTCGCATCGGACCGGGGGAAAGTGCTGTGTGGGTGATCAACGGAGTTTAGGTCGGAGTCGCGAGAATTCTGGTGTCGTGATGTGGCAGAGTGAGGCGCTTTTGGGTTGATCGATGAGTTCCAGTTTGGGTTGAGTAGCTGGATTTCAAATTCGTGATTGCTTTGGATTTCTGAGAGGTCGGTGAACTCAAGGCGATTGTCGATGAGTTGTGGATGATGGCGAAGTTGACCAAAGATGGGCAGAATAACGGTGCATGTGCACACATTCATGTTTGTGCTTCTGGGATAATATGGTTTGGGAAGAAGGTGAAACTCGGGTTCGAGTACGAGAGATTGAAAAATTAACTCGAGTTTTGTACCGTGTAGTTCAGATGTTTAACTTTGTAACATGGTTTTTAAATTAAACTTAAGCAACGTTTAAAAAGAAAAGGGAGAAGAAGGAAGGGTCTCGTGATGGTCTCGAAGACAGGCTCGGGTGAATCCCGGGTTGAGCTCGAGTTTGTTTCTAAAATGTAATTTCCAGGTTTTTGAAAATTTAAAGGAAATAAAGAAATGGAATTTCTAATGCAAAATGAAAATAAATACATTTTCAAATTTAAAGTATAAAACAAGTTTTAAAAATAAGTTTTTAAAATTATTTTGGTTTATAAAATTTTGTATTAGACTAATTATCTTATTCAATCTCTAATTGTTTTCAAAATGTAATGATGTAATTAATGATTTGTTAAGGTGATTAGTTAATGCATTAATGATAACAAATTACAAGGGTTATGAATCAAATAATAATTAAGGGTAATTAATTAAATAATTAATGGTTAATTAATTATATAATTAACTTAAAGGTTAATTTAATTAATGTAGTTAATAAAGGAGAATTAAATAATTGAAGGCTAATTATTTAATGATTAAAGACTAATTGATTAATGAAGGTGATTAAGGAATGATAATTAATTAAAGGCAAATTAATTATTGTAATTAATTAAGGATAATTAATTAAGGTTAATTAATTTAATGATAATTGATTAAGGGTTAATTAATCAATGTAATTAAGGATAATTAATTAAAATGGTTTGTAATCAACTAATATTAATTAACCAGGATTAGTAATTCATAAGTAATTAATCTAATTTGGATTAATCAGACAATTAGCTAATCTTACTTGTGAATGTTTGGATCCTATTAGATGATTGAATTATTTGATATCCCTAATATGTGATGCACTGTTTTGATTTGAGCTGTGTTTAATGTAATTTATTATCTGTGATATATATATCTGTGATCTGTGAAAGAAAGATAAGCATTATAGTTTATACCGCTTATCAAATATATTGCTGTATTTGAATATGTACTGATTGATGATGTTGCACTTCTGTTGTGTAAAACCCCTGGACCACACTTATACACACACAAATATGGATTGTATGTGGAAATTGGTTAAGTCACAGATTTTTGAAATAGTTTTAAAATCGAAATTTTGAACCCAAATGGTTTTGGAAATGGATTGGGATTAAAGTAAAAAGTTTTTGAAAAGGAATTTCAAAGATAAAAGTTATTTTTTTGATAACTTGATTAAGTCTTGAAGTTTAAATAATTTCATTTAAATTTAAATTCAAATTTGAAATTGAATTCTATGTTTGAAAACAAGGGATTAAAGATGTTATATAAGTTATATATGGGTTAAACCATTTTAAAGGTATTGATTTGGGAATTTGAATTTAATTCAAGGGCTTTAACTAGTGCAAATATAATCGGATTTTTCTGAAACAAAAAACTATTTGTTTTCAAATAATAAAAGCTTTCATATAAGAAAAGAAATTTCCAATCTATGTTAAAGGGATTTCAAGTTGAAATAAAAAAATGGTTTTCCAAGTTACGAATAAATCTTTGGAAACGTGTTTTGAAAGCTATAAGTTAAATCTTTGACTTAAAAATTTAATGAGTTAATCCAATCGAAATGGAAATTGTTTTGAAAACCTGTGAATGAATTTTTGTGAAACTAGGTGAACTTTGTGAAATGAATCTTTTTATTTAAAGACTTGAAATGGTAATTTGTTTAAACCATTTGAAGAAAGGTTTTGGGTTCTTTAAAGTTGTGACCTAACTGAAATTCCATATCCATATGTTTTTTAATATTGTGCTCCCTATTCGGTTTAGCTGGGAGAGGACCTTGTGTCATATAACCCATTCCGAATAATGATACGACGTTATGGATTGCATTTGAAGACAGGTGTTGAAGACCGGGTATTTGTGAGAACGATAGGATAATCTATCGATTGTCTCTACACCGAGTAGCTATGGTATAGAGATTCCCTAAGTGATGGGAAGTTTGGTCGGGATTGTGGATACCCGGATTGCAAGGGCTTCTTCGGAAGTGCCTTCGGCTCTGTTCGAACCCAGAACATGCTTGTATGGTTGTATGTCTGACATTACACTTTGAGATATTAAACCAATCTCTATCAAATACATTTCTGCTTTGTGGCGGAGAATTCATTCTCTTAGCTTAACACCCTTCTTTGAGATGTACGAGCTCATAGGTTATGTAGTTGATAGTTATCAGTGATATACTCCCAATTTGGTAGTGTGGCATGCTGAGTGCTGCTGTGTATTTTGTTGATCAAAGCATGGATTTTGTATAAAGCGTAGCTTTGTGGACGAGACTGCATCAGGACCTCACACCCCAGAAATGGTCGAAATAGGAAAGATGCGGCAATGTTACGAGGGTCGCTCCCTTTAGGGTGTGTCATTCCCTTCTGGAAAAGGGTGGTATCATGGTATGGAGCCCAGATACTTAACCCATGTGGTCACTGCAAATCTATTACTTCGTGATTGCTTTGTGGTTGAGAGGCGCCTCAGATAAAGGTCCCAAAGGATCGAGGGTTGGCATGCTCGAGTAGTAGTTACCTAGTTACAGAGGTAACCTGGCCTTGTGTTGGCAGAGAGTCGGGCAGGTTCTCGGGACGTCCCTCCAGAGGCGTACCCATGTGACAGTAGGAAGTTCCCTAGCCTGACCATTTATTGGAAATCCAATCAAAACAATACAAGCCCTGTACGGTTTTAGTTGTATAACCTGTCATTGAATGTTGCGGTAACCTGCTATTGATCATGATAGCTATAGTAGACATAAGTGCGAAATGCCTATGCTGGCTAGGATTAATATTATACTTTCGAAAGATTTTCTGCACTATGCACTAATAATAATATCAAAATGTTTTAGCGTATTAAGCATGTTTGACTATCATAAGGAGAAATCTCCTCCAATTCTGCGTTTGCATTGTATGTGTGGCGGGAGGCCTTATGGTAGTTTCATTTTCTAAAAAGCATTGTGGATTTCATTTTTAAGTTCTTTTGTTGTTTGTTTCAAAAGATATACTGTTTTGTTTGCTCATACTAGTCTCACGACTGACCTGGAGTTTATTGTTCCCTTCGTAAACTCTGGGTGCCCACAATTTTCCCTCACGGGCAGTCTAGAGTTGGGTTTTTCAGATAATCAATAATAGGTGTAGATTCGATAGCTTTCAAAGTCTTTGGTTTGGTAGCTTTTAGTCTTTGGGAATCTTCTTCAGTCTTCCTGACTGCACTTGCTTAGCTTTGTGAAACGTGATGGGAAGTTCGAGCTATTTCTGGATTGGTGCCTTGGAGATGGAGATTACTGATACTGGAGTTCTCTCTTGAAGGCCATCTTGGAGATATTGTTACGCTGCTGGTGTTATCTTTTCTTTCCGCTGCTTTTGTCTTGTATCATATTTTCTGATGTATATTGATATTCATTGTATCATTCAATTGTATCTGAATATTGTATCAAATGTTGTATATCAAATGTATATTCTTTTTCTTCCGTTGTGTTGTTATACTTAGTGTGTTATAAGATCCGGCGAACCAGATTCGACATTTGGATCTGCGGCACTTGAATGCAAGTGTCGTATTTGGTGCCGATTTTCGAAGGTCGAGTCAGGGCTGCTACATTCGATTAACTAAAACTCCTTATCCTGATACTACATGCTTTAGGAATCTAATTTCTACCTTCTAGAAATAGCCCTTCGAGAATTGGGCTTTGAACACGTTCCTTCTTATAAGAACATCATCAATAATGACAAATACAAATTTATTTAGCACATCTCTAAATACTCTATTCATGAGGTCAACAAAATAAGCGAGCACATTAGTTAGCCCAAAAGGCATTACTAACCACTCATAGAAGAAATTTGGACCTCTGAATACAGTTAAATGTACCGTGTCTTCTTCTATCCTAAGTTGATGGAATCCTGGGACTAGATCCATTTTTCAGAATACCCGAGCACCATAAAGTTGATCGAACAAGTCATCTATTCAAGGTAGAGGATACTTGTTCTTAATTATTTGCTTATTTAGGTCTCGATAGTCTACATGGAGCCTTACGGAACCATCAGGGCAATGAAAACTACTACCGCTCCCCAATTTGAGCGACTTGGTCTTATCAATCCCTTTTTCAACAACTCATCTGTTTGTTCCCTCAATTCATCCATCTCTCATGGAACCATTCTTCTCTTTTGGTGAATAACAGGTCTTGCATCAGAAATCAAATTGATATGAAACTCAATTTTCCGTTGTGGGGGAAAAAAATTTCACCTCTTTGAAACATCTGGAAACTTCTTAACAATCATTATGGTCTCTAAATTTTCTTGAGGTAAATCAAGGGAATATTGAAAACTATCCCTTATCGAGCTGGGCTTGTTGCAGATATTTCTATAAATTTTCCAAAGCCAGTCCACAAAGATACCGTTCTTTTAACACAACCAAAGATAGCTTTATTTTTTGATAACAATCCATATCAAGCAATACTTTAAATCCAATAAAATCGAGGACAAACATGTCACATGAAAAACAATGATAAAGATATGTAACTTGGACCTTTTCATAAATCATACGAAGATTTGTGGTGCCACATATGGGATTTAACACATAGATAGGGATATATACTATTTTTGTGGTAAGCTTCAATTTTTCCCCTAATTATTTGGAAATAAAACTACGGGAAGCCCCAGAATCAAATAATACTTTAACCGTAATGCCTTCAACACAACTCATACCTTTGAGAACTCCTCTTTCCCTAGTCTCTTCCAAAGCTAATGGTTCTTCTTCCACGGCATATGTCTTAGCTACCGAGACAATCTCCATAAATGGACAACCCATCATCATATGCCTTATTGGTGGCAATTAGAACAACGTTCCTTTCCTTGTTGCCTCTTCTCACTCCTGCAGTCTTCCATAATATGCCATTTCTTTTAACAATTTCCAAATCTGGTACCAGTTAAATTCTTTTTCTTCTTTCCCCCTTGTCGCCCTTTCGCCTTTGGATTGAATTCCTTCCCACTGAGATTGTTGCTACCATTGCAAATATTTATCCCCTTAGGTGAGCAGTCATTCTATCATGAAACTCTTTTCTCATCCCAGCCAAAAACATTTCATTCTTCTTAAGTGGAGCATCAAGCAGTCCAGGCCCAAAGAGAGATAATTCATCAAACTTTCTTAAGTATTCTTCCACATCATTTCTCCATGCTTTAGATCCATAAGCTTTTGAGAGATGGGACTTTCTAGCATCGGATAGGCATTGTTCTCCAAAAACTTCCTTAAATCTTTCCCATGAAATATCATCTTATGGTTCATTGGTGGTAATTGACTCCCATCAAGCGAAATCCCCATCTTGCAATTGCCAAGATGTCAGGAAGCGCTTTTGCTCATCCTTAACGCTCAATCCTTTGAAGATTCTCTCACATGAATGGAACCAAGCCCGAGCTTCACAAATTTAGATTCGGTACCCTTGAATTGTTTCCTGCCCAAATTGGTAAAAGTAAGGTAGAAAGTTGCAAGGTTAACTTGAGGTTGTGCAGGAACTATCGTTTCCTCGACCCATTTGTTTCCCATTCCTCGTCATTTTAAGTACTCATTTCTACCTCCTGGGTATAATAAGGAAATATCTTTAGGAATATAGAAGAGATCATCTTAGGGAATGGCATAAATCTCGAATATACTTGTTTGGATAAGATTTTTCAAATGTGCGCTCTCTCAGACTAAACTAATTCTAGGGCATTGCTAACCCTATCCCTAATGGGTTGACCCTAACCAGGCTTACGTATTCACTCAACCATAAGATTTGATTCCAAATGTGATGGATGAGATTATCGACCCTCGAAAATCGACACTAATACATCATCGATAATCACATGTCACTAATTCAAGTGTCGGAAATCCAATTGTTAGGGGTAAAAAGAAAAAAAGATAGAACAGAATTTTGCATGAATGAAATAACATATATTATTCCAACATATAATCTTTATAGCAGAAAATTTAAATACATTTATCAAAGTTAAACATGGAAAGTTATAAATATCTGTCCTTGCAAATATGGAATATAATATGACAAGAGTGTGGTGGAAATGGATAAAAATCTTCAGAAGAGTCTTCTAACTCCATGCTCCAAGCTTCATCCAACTTTCTTCTTAATTAAACCTGATTACTGGGCTGCCCGTGGAAAATTAGGGCACCCAGAGTTTAAGGAAAAGAAAATAAACTCCAGATCAATTATGAGACTGGTGTGAGAGCTCCATATACACGTTTTCAAAATAACAAGGTATCTCATAAGACCACGCCACATATAAACATGGAACGGGATTTCACCTTATGAATACCAAAAATGTTTATGTCAAAATTTTTGATATTATCTTTAATGACATATCTTTGAAAACATTTGCAAATAAAATTATTAATCTTGGTTGAAATTGTTACCATTATTAAATTCTAACAGACTAGGCTCTACAAATAAAACTCTTATAAGGCTCATTCGGAGAATGGATTCCATACAATGGTAGGGTGGGGGACTACCTTTCATATAGTATACGTATAGAGCGATATACCTAGGGTTCAGATACTAAACACCTATTCTAATACAGAACTGGCCTACCCCTTCGTTGGATAGTGCAAAATATGACATCACCCTGGTCGTTATAAACCTTTGAGGGGATTCGAAGCATACACCATATACTCGACATATAGAGAGTAATCTAGAAGGATGATGATCATCTCCTAAGGGGTGCGACCCACATAACTCTACTGCATCTACCCTGCTTTGACCATTCCCAGTTGATGAGGCCTGAGGTAGCGATTACCTTTTTCACATGGCACATTCCACTTTGAATGCCACACTACCATTCTACAATCATACAACAGATTCGTACAAACATACAATTCCTAAGCTCATACGTCTTAGGAAAGGGTGTTAACCTAAGAGAAGTTGCCTTCTCTACCACCAAGCAGATGATATGTTTATAGAGATCACTCAATGTAATTAGAAATGCAACGTCAGACATTCATCCATACAAGTTGTCTAGGACTGTGTTGTGAGATTTTGTATTGTTTAGTTTTCTTCTATCTTCTACCTTCTTCTTTCACCCTAATATATCGGTGTTTTCAGCACTTGAATGTTCAACATGTAATACAGTGGAGGTATTAGTATCGATTTTCGAGGGTCGAAAATCTGGTTCATTACATTTGGTATCAGAGCAAGGTTGATCGAACACCTAGTCCATGATAGGGTAAGCTCGTTAGGGATAGAATAAGTAATGTCCTAGGTTGAGTGGAGTGTATTGTATATAAGAGCACGTATTTGTTAGTGTATAAAAATGTTTTGTATTGTATTGGTTTATTGGTAAAGTGGCTTAAGAACTATGGTCGAGACATGGGATGCCATGGTATCGATAGAGAATTCCTAAACACTCGAACACGACAAACCAACATGATACGGTTTAAAAATGGCAAATGAAATAATTTTATCAATGGTTGAATTCCATATTAAGGAAAATTTTCAAAATTAATAGACTATTGGTTGTAATTAATGTTAGTGAGTAATAATGGAAGTGTGTTCTAAGGATATCTTACCATGATTAGTTAATAAGAAATGGGTATGCAAGAAAGACATAGACAGAGAATGAGAACGTAGAAGTCAACCAGAAATTATGGAAAGGTTGATGGACATGCCACCAAAGAAGAAATAGTTCCAAGTGAAGAGGTATTGGGAGTTTAGAAGAAGCCGACAACCTCACCCAAGAATAATAGTGTTAATCGCAAAATGAGGAAATTCCTACTACATTAGAAGAGACTTTGGAAAGACAAATTAGAAGAGGGTTGACAACCAAGGAAATTCTTCAAAAAGGGAATGAAATTAGTTGCTTTCGCTATCACAAGACAGGACATACAATGGACTTTGTATCGAAGGAAAGGATGGACTAGTAGTTTCCAAAGTTTGGGAGAAACATTGCTTCTTTTACCAACAACTTGGACACATTTAGAAAGGTTGCCCCATGATTTGAAGAGCACTGCAAGTCGGAGGAATTATTAAGAAGAAACCAGCCACCTGGAGAGAGATAATTCTGGGAATATGTTCATGGAAACCGAAGGATAATAAAAGATGAGAATAATTTCTTTATTATGAAATTTTAATATGTAAGGTGTTTGGGAAGTTATGTATAATATGTTTACCCTTGGAAATGTTCTGAATGATATGTATTTACCTTTAGTTTCTTTTAAAACCTTTCTTTAAACTTATCAAATAGTGAGTAAGTGTTTGAAATCAGATGTTGGATATGAATTCAGGTAATCCAGAAATCATGAGTATTTGAGTTTTCAAAACTAAGTGATATATGGGTGAGGAAAATCAAACCCTTATGGACTATGCTTCATTATGCCATGATTCTAAGATTTTAAGTCAATGGAAGTTTTGGGGTTTCGAATCGATCGCGGAGGTTAAGAATTTGTTGGGATGGTGTAACAAGCTACGTAATGACATGATGAATTATATCCATTGATCATTCAAAAGAATGATAAGTAATGCTCTACGATTTTAAGATTATTCTCCACAGCCACCTACTGCCGCACCAACTTATGATAAGAAGTGCAAGTTCAAAGAAAAAGCTCCCAAATATGGTTGTTTCATTTATGGGGAAAAGGATCACTTTGTTAAAAAATGAAAGGTTGGTATGAAAAAGAATTGGGAAAAGTTGAAGACTTTTAAGAAGCAAAAGCTTGGAAAAAAGGTCGCACAAAGAAAATGATATTGCTGCAACTTGAAGAGCCACATTGTCAAGGACTTTCCAATGCTCAAAATAGAGGAGCAGCCTAGACGTTTTGTTATCCTCACAGAACCATCTGCTTCAACAGCAGCAAAAGGAAAGGGACTTATGGAAGGATCAGTTTCACCCTAAGAAGATAAGGACTAGTATTAGGAATATTATCCTAAGTTATTACATGTTTAATATCTTCTGCTGTATATTATCTTTTGAAGTGCACTTTCAATGTGTGATGGAGTCACTTGGTGTGTATCTAGGATTGTGTGTTGTTTGAATGATATTATATGTATCATTTATTCTATTGTTTTTAGTTGATATTAATCTTCATCCTAGTTTTACCTCTCTTGGCCTTGTGGATAGACTAAGACCAATAAGGTTCATGGCTTTAGCTTATATCAAACTCAGTAGGTTAAGGAGTGATCCACCATAAGGTATTTTGACTAGAAAGTAGATTAATAAACGAAAATTGAATTCAAATTAATTTAACAAGAGGATCTAACAAACTTGGTTTTATTAAACAGTGTTTTGGATTTTAACATCTAAATAGCTGGAAGCAAATTAGATTTTAAAATCAAATATTATATATACTCTAAGGATGTAAAAGACTATTACATAAGAAAATTTTGAAATAAATTTATAAACTTAAATGGTTGAACCCAAGTAATGAATATGTGAAATATTTTTATATGTTGGGAGTATAGAAAATTATTTATTAAAAAAAAAAATTTCAAATGAATAATGTTAGGTGTTTTGGGATAGGACTTTGGTAAATTTTAAGGATGAAACTCTTTTAAGGGGGAATAATGTAACGACCCATAAATTTATCACTTGGATTAATTATATTTATTTTAAAGATATTTAATTATGGGTTTAAAAGTAAGAAATAATCGTGTTTTAAGTGATAAATGATAATGGTTATTTTGGTTGGGAAAAATATTGTGATAAAATTAGCTAGTTAAAATATTGATAATTATTAAATATCATCCTTGGTAAAATATTGATAAAACAACCGAAAAACATTTTATCGATAAAGCTGCTTTTAAACAATAAGAATCGTGCATGGCTTTGGATACATACTCTAATATATGTTTTTCAAAACAAAATTATGAAATAAAATATTTTATTTTATTTTTGAAAAATAAAATACATTTATGACATCGACGGTTGATATCAGCGGTTCTATATATTTCTTTGGAAATTCAAGTAAAGTTTAAATAATCAATAAATTGGTTTTATTAACAAATAAACCTATTTTAATTATTTAATAATAATGGTAAAAGAGTTTTTAAAATTCGTTTACCAAACTAGATAGTTCGTAGAAAAATGGTAAATGTGACCGAAGAAGATTTTTTGAAATTTCGACCTTTCGACACTGGAAAGTCATCGAGAACATTGTTTGTCTTTATGCGCTATAAATACACATATATAAAAGTTAATTAACAAAATAATAAAAATGCGCTAATAGTATATTTCCTTATGTTAATTATGTTTAGCAAGTGATGTGACAGGTCAAGGTTTTAAAAATAATAACTTATATAATATGTATAAGTAAAATCATTATCTTTGTCATATCTTAGCATTATCATCATTATCCATCATGACATAGAGGATGTGACTAGACAGGGGGAGATGCGACATATGAGGGGGAGGAAGGTGGTGATGTGACTTGTCAAAATGATGACATGTAGGATATTTTAAAACTAAGGTTAAAGTGGTAATTTTCCTACTTTTTCATCAATAAATACACACCCTCTCATACACATTAACATTTACATTCCAACTTCATTTTTTTCTAACTTTCTTCTCTTAAAATTCTATGATTTCTATAGTTCAAGAAAATTAGAAAAAGTTAGTTTTTTCTGTTGTAACTTGCTTCCATACCTTCTATACTTCTTATACTTTCATTTCAACATCCTCTCTTCGAAAAACCAATGCCATCATTACCCCCACAAAGCCCTAGCCAAGCTAAATCACCTCATGCCGAACCCACTCAAAGGCCTTACCCCATCCAAAGTTTCAAAATTTTAAGCTAGAGTCGAGCATAGAGGCGTTGCCGAGTTATAGTCGAAGTTTAGGCAAAGTTAGTTATCATAAAAGTGAGTAAACTACTTTATTTTGGAAAGGTTTTGGACTTTACTATGATGTGTTATTGTGATGATAATATCTTGAGAAAATTGGATGGTTATATGTTGATCGATGACGATTTGATGGATGTTTGCGTTTGGAGTTGAATTTGAGATTTGAATGTGATGTTGTTGAGTTAATAAGCAAATAACCTTATGCTTATATATGTGTTTCATTGTGATTTTAAAAGTATGGTAGTATGGATGTATGGTTGTGATCTAAGAACCAAAGAATGCTGAGTTGAAACAAAATGAACAACTTCATGTGTTGCGACGGACGTAAAATCCGATTCAAAATCAAGAATTATATTTTCTTGTTTTAGAGTTTGAAAATTGTTTCAAAGTTTCTATCTTTGTTTCTAAGTATCAAAAGCTTTAAAAGTTATGTTTATAAACTTGAAATAGAAAAGAACAAGCAAGTTTTTTTCTTAAAGTATGTTTAAGCGAACTGCACTCGTAGCGATAGTCGCTATGGACTCAGTTCGACAAAATTGTCAATTTTTATTTTAAAACAATTTCTTTTGAAATGATTGTGCAAAAGTTTTCAAACTTTATTAGTAATGTTAAAAGAGTTAAGTTTGGATAATTCAAAATATTATTTATTTAAATGTAATAAGTACCTAATTAGTAATTAAGGGTTAAATAACACTTAAGAAAGGTTAATGACTAATTATTGATTTATAAATTTTTAATTAGTGATTAATGAAGTTAACAAGTAATTTAATGATTAATTACCATTCAATTAAGTTAACTAGTTGATTAATTATTATTTAATTAAGTGATCATTTAATTAATTTTAATTAATTAGGGTATAACTAATAATGAATTGATTTAACCTTAACTAAGATACATTAAGCAATTAGTTTGGACCTAACCAAGTACGTTAAGTTAATTAAAGTTTAATTACGAATTAACCTTGACTTAATTAAGATATTATTAGGATTCAGCTAATTAAAAATATTTTAATATTTTCAAAGCTATTTTTAAACTTAATCGGTTATATATTGAATCAATCTTCTTTTCAAGTTAATTGATTTCAAATCAAAGGATCTCTCGTCTGGACCATTAATTTGCCAAATGAATTAAAGTAACAATTATAAAACATTGACATGTTTTATGGGATGTAAATGACTTGTTTTTAGCACAAGTGTCAAATATCAGTAATGTGATAGACACAAGAAATTTAATTTTAACAAGCAGGCCATGATAACTTAAGTATGTGGATATACTTCTATGCATACAATTTTCACCTAATTATGGATCTACCCATATTTATAATCTAGACATGTACATATGATTAGTTGTATGTCATGTGTCCATCCCCTACATATCTGATGTTTGGCAGTATCTATGATGTAACATATATAAGTTAAACCAAAATTTAATGATCTATTGTAATCATTGAGCCAATGTTTGGTTTTGTAAAGTAAATATTTCATTTTCTTTTGAAATGGTCTTCAAAATTATTCTATTTTGAACAAGATATTTGAGGAATGATTTGACAATTGGTAATGATTTTGGGTATTCATAGAAGGAGTTCTAGAAACGGTTTTGTTTGTTTAATTTTATAAATGGATTTAAATATCTATAAAGGGAAGTTTTATATAAGGTTTGAATGCTTATAAAGAAGTTGTATAACCGGGTTTTAATAATTACAAAGAGTTCATAAATGTGTATGGAAGTTGATAAATGTTTATCAACGGGTTTGGGTTAAAGCAAAGAAGATTTCATGGATAAAGAAAATTTATAAAAGGATTTATTTAAGATAAATAAAAAGGGAATTTGAAGTTTGGGTTTATCGAGGCTGTCCTTTTAAAAATGGTGGTATGGGATACCTGTTCCATACTTAACACCGAAGGAATAGTGCTTAGAGTTATCATTTTCCCCAATTTAAATAATGTTGTTCAATCCTTTTTAAGAGATTTGGTAATGGGAAATCTTACACTATTTTGTGAATATATATATATATATATATATGTAAAGGATATAAGTATATGAATGCTAATAAATTTTGGGAAAAGAGATTTAATAAATGAAAATGGTTTTGAGGCTTAATGATTGCTTTGGATAATTAAATCTCTAGATATTGTTGTTGTTATTTGAAAGTTAAATAACCGGCTATCAATTTGAACTAATTTGACTTAGGAAGTATCAATGTAAGTTCGAGTCCCATGGTGAGGACTCGAATACTTACTTCCAAAAGAACCAGGAATGAGTCAATCGAAAAATATTGGTTATTGGTATGGAAAGACTGGGATCTAATCTATATCTGAAAATCACTCCAAACCAACATTTTTGTCGAGTGGAAGACATTTTGATGATGATTGAAGATGGTGCTCTTTGAAGTGCAAGGGCTACTGCTACTAACCTTGAGGGTGAGTCCAAAATGGATGTAGTAGATTTAGCGTCTTCGGTTTCATTCAAACCTAGAACAAACTTGTATGAATGAATTCTGGCATTGCATTAACGCCTGGAGGGCAATGTTAGCATTCTAAGATAGTCTGCTAAGAGAAAAAAGGTAAAGCATAACCTTAAGCCTCATAACCGGGAGGATGCCAAAAATAAGGCATGGGGCAGAGCTATGTGGTTAGCTACCATTAGGGGTGGTCACTCCAGTTTAGACGTCCCTTTCAGAGTTGATTTGCGCAAAAACACCATGGTTATATAAGGCCTTAATGTCAATGAGGTGAGGTAATCCGGCCTGCCATGTTATAGGGGCAGACGACTCTGTGTTAACATCAGTGCATTTTCTAGAGGTGTATCATCGAAAGGTGGTCCCTTACCTTGCTGTTGTTGGGATCCAATCTCCAATATATGGCTTACAGTTTTGATTGTAGAACCTAGTGTTGAAATGGAAGATACAAGCATTTCAACTGTTTCCTCTATTTACTTTAAACCTAGATACGATGATAATACCACTAAATCTCGATATAAAATGTTTTAGTTATAGTAAGGTAAAAACTCATCTGTGTTTATGTGCGGTGTAGTCTTACGAGATACCCTTTGTTTTAAAAAGCTTTTAAATGTTGAAATCGGTTGGTTGTTACATGTTTTCAAGTTTTACTCACGCTAGTTAACTAGACCGACGTGGGCGTTATTCCATGTAATACTCGGGTCAGACCGAGAATGTTTTACCAGGTTTCGCATGATACTTCAGAGCTGGAGAAGAGCTCAATGGAAAAGACATATTCATGTATTTTACTTCCACTATACTATAGAGTTCGTATGATTGGTCAATGTAAGGATAGGTTTCTATAACTATATAAAAGTTTAGGATAAGTTAGTGCACTCTGATGTTGTATATATGAATAAAGACATTTCCCCTTTGTAAAGATCATTGTTGTAATATATATTATTCGCTGCATTGTGAGATTTTATGTTGTTTAGTTTTCTTCTATCTTCTACTTTCTTTATTCACCCTAACAGATCGGTGTTTTTGGCACTTGAATGTTCGGCATGTAATACTATAAATGTACTAATATCGATTTTTGAAGGTCGAAAATCTTGTTCGTTACAACTTGATCGAAGAACGATTTATACTTTTCATTTGCTTTGGAAATGAATCTGCTAAGAGCGGCCACCCTACAATTTAAGCACATGATGTATTTTGGTCTTTCTGAGACCTTCTTATTCCTTATGGCTTCAATTTGTTCCAGGTTTTCTTAGATCATGCGAGCGCTCACTATGTATACCAAGAACTTTCTTGATTGGATAGTAAAGGTGAAATTCAGGGGTTCAACTTCATGCAAGCGCTCACTATAGCCTTAGAACTGCACCAACACTTCTAAAGTCGTACATCACCACCCAATCTACTATATTAGCATAGCACAATGCTGGGGATGGTTGGAGTTCGCTTAATGAAAGAGAATTGGCCATTGTTTTGGATGGTGATTGTCCTGTGTGACCCCGTTCTAAGTTGCTCTCAACATTAGAGGACTACTTTATCGACTTTGTTCTAAAGGCGAATTATATGATCTTGGAGAAGAAGTTAGGATCTCTTGGTTTTGCATTTAAGGAATGAGTTCGACTTTTATTATGGATTGTGTTTTTAGGATTGCGACACTATTCTATCACATCAAGATGGCTACTGTTCTTGATTAAGCGACTTTGATATAAGATTATGGCATAGTTCTATCATTTCAAGGTGGCGGCGCATTCCTTATAGCTCTTTGATATTGAATTGCGGTGCAGACCTACCAGTTTAGGCAATAGTTCAAGATTGCGACACAATCCACTTTTGCTTATAATTGCCTAATGGGGTGTGTCGCAATTTCGTTTTGTTTAGATTGTTCTTGGGATTGTAGTACAAGCGCAATTTCTTTCTATTACTTAGAGATTGTGCCTTGGTTCCAACCCGGTACATTTTATTTTATAGGGCCATAGCACAAGCTTCATACTTGGTATATAGAGGCTACGCCTTGTTCTACTTGCTAAAATAAGAGAGGTTTGTAGAAAATTTCACATGCTTTATGAGTATTCCAACTTTCCAATTTTGCTCTTACGTCTTTTTCATTAGTTCGACTCATGTTATGGTTGCAATTCCTTTAGCTCAGTATTTGCATTAATTTCCCTTTGACAATTTTTGGAAAATATTGGTTATATAAAGCATGCAACATATAAGTGCATGCAACATATGTGTGCATGTTTATTCGGTCACACATACATGTAAGTGCACGTGCAACATATAATGATTACTAGACCTAAATTTTGATTTATTAATGATTAATAAATAAATATTCTTTACTGCTCCATTTAATCATCTTCCTTTCTATTATTCTTCAATGATTGATTGATTGATTGTATCAATTAATTTTTATTACTTCTTTTCTAGTAACATTCAATTATAAAAAATATAACTAGTAAATAAATGTATGTGTGTGTATTCACGTACAAATAATTATATTTAAATTTAAATGTACAAACCGTTTCAAATATTTAATGTTTAAAATTGCTTTAGATAAATTTTAAAATATATTTAGATCCAAATAATATCTTATTTAAAAATTCGAACTTAAAAATTTATATTTAATGTGCACATGCACGTGTGTGTGTGTGCATTAAAAATATATGTATTATTAGTTTGAAAATATGCATAAGTGTGTGCATATATATGTATGTGTGTGTGTGTTTTAAAATATACTAAACTTCAATATGTAAATATAAATGTAATATTAAATATTTAAACATAAAAAAATTGGTTTATACTTTCAGCTAAGAAAATGTTTTGAAAAAATCAATTTTTTATTTAATCCGTTCAGAAAAAACCATTTTTTATTTTGTAAATTCAGAATGATTTTTAATAATTTTGTTTAAATTCTAAATATAATTTAGCTTATATATATACATTATAAAGATTTATATATTTATATGTATATAATTATATAATTTTTTGAAACATGCATTTCTTTGCTGAATTATATTTGTATAAAATTTGTTAAAAATGTTATACATGCATGCATGCATGCACATATATATATATATATATATATATATATATGTATGTATGTATGTTTGTATGTATGTATGTATGTATATGTATGTATGTATGTATGTATGTATGTATACATATGAATTATCTATTTATTGTTTAAAAGTTGAAATTTTACACTTTTAAAATACAAAGTTTACTTTCAAAAATAATTTCTAATGAATGGCCAAAAGTGAAATACTGATATAAAAAGAGTTTATTTATACATACGTATGCAAAATTATTAACCAACAAATTTATAAATTCATGACAATATGAATTTAAATTTGTACATGTATATAATGATGCAAACGAGCATATAAATAAATAATCATAGATCATATCGTACCTTTATTGCAGCCTTAATATTTCACCTTGAATGTTGAATCAAAAATACTCCTTGAATCAAATTCAATCTCTTCTAGAAATGCTATTAACCGAAGAGATCACCACACCTTAAATTATATTTGATTTTATTTGTATTTAGGTTAGAAATATAGATGATAGGAAGGCATAAACTTGTAGCCAAAGCTAGGGAGAAGGAGGTACAGAGTAGATAAGAAAATCAGGAGGTGTTGAGTTTATATAGGAAACAAAAATGTGAGAGAGGCAGAGATTTATATCTCAGTTTTACCTCTTATATTAAACCAATTCAAAACCATATTTTAAACTAAAATAACACATCTTCACCCCATCCTACCATGACCAACCGTAATGCTAAACCAATGGCCTACGCACATTTCCAAATTTGATCTGTATTTGAATATTTCAAATCCAATTTATATCCATATTGTATATTTGTATGTACATATATAACTTTTATATACGAATTATATTAAATACTTAGTCAAATAAAAAAATTTAAATTAATGATTCATAAGTACTAATTAATTTATTACAATTATAATCTAATTAAATCAATTGGTAGTAGAAGTATTCAACATCGTGGTTATGCGACTCAAAGTTGTAAACTCAGTCAGCAATCAACATCGAAAAATTCAAATATTAATGCTCAAATGTCATCTTGGCTAGCGTTGTGATAATTTGGCAGAATTTATCGCTTACACTATTTTGGTAAAAATCCAATTTAACTATTTTACCTATTATAGTTATGATTATTTACATAATTCTCTATGTCAAAACTACATCACATTAGGACTCATGGAATTTGGTTTTGGTCAAATTCCAATATAGTCCACATTTTAACTTATATAATCCAAATATGAAGTCCTTTGTTTAATAATAACAATTATTATTAACCAAACCACGCTAGGGACTTTGAATTTGAGTTGACAATAGTTGATCATGATACTAACATCATTTCAATTGCATTGTACCATGATTTAACTATGTCAAAGTGGAGTGTTATGTAATAATCCGCCCTTCTGACCCTAGGTAGGAGCCGAAATTAACAACCGAGGACTATACATTGGGGGTTAGACAAAATATTATCAGATACAGTCACATACAATACTAACTACCGACTTTTAGAATAATGAGAGGAAATAAAATATAATACATCAATAATATCTATGGTCATATCACTATAACCTGTCTATAATATCAAATACACATATCTGAATAATACAACTACACCCTAAGACATACAAATAATCAAATCCAGGTTACATCACCAATTACATCATATATGGTATACAAAAATGAGTCTCTGTCTTTGATACCATCTTGTCTCATCGCCAAACTCCATCAACCTGGATATGTGTGTGTATGCATATTCATACATACATACATACATACATACATGCATGCATGCATGTATGTATGTATGTATGTATGGAAAAATATGAAGGGGTAAGACATGAATATAGGGAGTGAGCAATACTTTTACTGATATTACTATAAATATAATACACTTATGAAATAATCTATTTAATCTGACTAACTTAACTAGCAATATAAGACCACAATCAATTCAATAAACGAAGAAGTACCACCAAAGTAAAATATCATTGTCCTATACTTCGAAATGGGTAATCTTAGTCCCATATCCATTTCTTTCTCTAGAAGGAAATAACAAGACATCCCTACAACAATTTAGGGTAGGGAATACAAAATAGGCATATAATTTAACTTCTTCCTTCTAAAATTCACTTTTGATTTCCATCCCGGTACACATTTTTCCAAAATATCTATTGATATTTTACATTACTTTTTTGAAAAAACAAACAGGATACTATCCCCTTTATTTAAAAAAAGTTTCTCTTCAAACACCATTTTTTAAATAGCGCTCTTTACATAAAAATAATTACAATCAAAAATTTCTTTTGCATAAAAAGTTTTGAAATTTCAAGCATGTTCTTTTAGCAAAAAAATTTCCTAAAGAAAACTGTTCCTCACAGTCTTTACTCAAAAGATATTCTTCAAAACATTTCTAAAAAAATACTCTCAAGTATTTTTCCGTTAAAATAACTCCACAATGGTATCTTTCTACGTTCCAATATCTTTTTACAAAAACAGCTTTTTCCAAAAAAAAATCCTCAAAAACAAATTTTCATTATGTAAAAAAAAATCACCTTTTTAAAACTTTAGTAAATCACTTTAGGTCCGAAACATATATATTTATTTCTCAAATAAAATACCTTACAAAATCCAAAATATATACTCTTAATATAACCTTGAGTTGAAATTCCATTAAAATGACCCCACTTTTTAAGGTTAGGTTTTATTGTCGCGTATATCATTTGAGTTACAACCAACACTTAACCATCCTATAAGTACTCATCCTATCCAATTCTTACAGTATTTATTACCCATTCAATTGTTACTATAAATAACTAGCATCTTACGATGAGTTAATTATCGTTACGCACACAACACACACAAATCATACAACCATCAACAAGAATGCATAATCGTTCTATAATCTTTAACCCAACCAAATATGTAAATTTTCCTACCTTAAATTGTTAAGCCTACCTAATATGTAGAGATTCGCTACAGCTAAGCTTTAATACCAAGTGCAACACCTCTATTCTACAAACCATAACTTCAAATGCATCAATACTATTCACCAAACTTATCATCTCGGAAAGTCCATCGCAATAGTTATAATCACGATACCAAATTTACCATTTTATTAAAAATTCATTTTTGATTAATTTAATATTTTACAGCATCATATATGCGGGTCCTTATAATGACTTTCTTCACATCAACAAGAATGGCATCGAATAAAGGATCAAATATCCTGATCCATGTCGGCAAGCCATAATGGATGGCATCGGATAAGGCCGCTGTTGAAATCAAACTTTTGTATGCGTCTGTGTGTGTATGTATAAGACATATACACGAATGTACGAATGTTCAATCGGTAAACTATTGTGTACATGTGTGTATTTATGTGTATGTGTGTATATGTGTGTGTGAGTGTGTACGTACATGTATGTGAATATATATGTGAGTGTATGTGTATGCACATGTATGTGTGTGTGTCTGTTTATATGCGTGTGTGTATTTGTAGGTATACATATATAGTATATGTTTGTAACTACTGTAATACCCCAAAATTTTGTGAAAAACCATTTTGATAAAATGATTTAATTTTGAAATATTTAGATTCAAATATGGTGAAATCTTGGGATTAGATAGTGTGCAAGGATATGTGTGCACATGCATACTGGAAATGGCACTGGGAAAATCCAAGAATTTGTGAAAAAAATATAGGGAAAAGAAAACATTTCAAATATAATTTTGAAAATGTGGATTATTCTGTCCTCAGACCACATGTATTATTTTGAAAAAAATAATAACAAATAAATAAATAAAGAGACAGAATTTTTTTATTTGAAACAAGAAAGTAAAATTCTTATTTAAAAACATTGGAATTTAACTTAGGCCTGGCCAGGTTAAATACAGAAGATATGCCTATATGCATTTTCTATAAAGCAAGAAATAAAATATATGCACCTATGTACATGTATATTTTCTATGAGCAGAAAGTGTTTAAAAAAAAAGGAGACATCAAAATGACATAAAATGTAAATACAAGTCAGCATGCTTGTGTAGGTAAAAAAATAGAAAAAAGAGATTTTCAGAAAAGAATAAAAGCATAAATAAAAACTGAGTCACACATTTAGCATGACTTGGGTAAGTAATTAAAGATAGCCATTTACTGGAAAAGTAAATAAAGAAAAAAAAAGGTACTAACCATAATGGACTAAGGTGGTCGGGGTATCAAGGAGGAAAATGTGAAAATGCAAAAATGAAAAATGCATGATGATGGTCAGGTCAGAAATGGAATTTTATCTTGCCAAAACCCCAGTGGAAAAAGCATATAAATAAACAGCTTTGGCCAAGAAACCATTTTACCCCGAGTTACTCAAAAATAAAATAAGAAAGAAAATATTTAAAAGGGAAGAGAAACACACATACATAAGGATTTTCTGGATCAAGAGAAGGAAGAACTTAGGTGAGTAACCTCACTAGATTCATGGCATTAAGACCTGAAATGAGGCAGCCACTTTTTATATTGCCATTTACATATAGCTAGTTTTGATGCATATGATTTTATCAATTCTCTTTGGATGTTTCTTTTTGGATCTGATATGATTTTATTATGGATGTTTTTGGGTGATCTTTGACTTGTTGAGATGTTTTCCTTTGGATGTGCAACTTATTGTTTCATTTTCTCAGAAATGTTAAGGCCCAGAATTTTAAGTGTATGAAGAGGATATTCTAAACTGTTATAGATTTATGGCATGGGAAATCTTATCAAGGAAAATGTTATGATCTGCATTACACTTTGTGTAAGTGCTGAGGCTTGGAAAAGAAAAAGAAAGAAATTAAGGGTGCAATAGAAATTTTCTAGGTGCCGAGCCCTTAATCAAATAAAAAAAAAGAAATCACAAGCTAAAATTATGATTGAGCCAGCATGAATCTGATTCAATCATAGAGGCTTGCAGATCAATATAACATGCCATGCCTCTTTTACAGTTGAAAATATTCTTATATTTTACTGAGATCAAGACATAATGTCCACATTTTTTGGAAAATAACTGTCTACTTAATTTCTGAGAAAATTATGCAAAAAAAAAAGTTATGGGTGTTTCCATGTTTGAAGTGACATGTTCACTTAGCTAATTGGTAATAGGATTTAAATTAATGCACTGGTGAATAAACTAGGGAAGGGAAGGCCAAGAAGGCTGCTGGAATGCTTGTTATATTTGATGTATGCAAGTTGACATATGGCTTGTTTAAGCCCTGAGATCTTTGTGTAATGATGCGAATTAGTTCATTACAATATGTCCATGTGATTCCATGATAGCAGATGAGGCTGGAATTCAAATTGAATTATACAACCTGTACATAAAGAGATAGAATATTTCTTAGGTAGGTTGGTGAGGAACCATGATTGTTCCAGTGAATGCACATGTTGCAGATTTATATTTATGATTCCAAGATTATGTATACATGTGTGGGAATGATAGATGAAGTTATCATACTTGTGTCATTTTATTTACACAATGATAACATAAGTGATTGCAGAAATTTGTTCAAATAACCAGTCACTACGCTTATATTCTCAGTTGTTTAATATCATGAATATATTGATGTTGCTCACACCAGATCCTAGATCTGACCCTTATTTGCTCATGGCATTTGGGGGTGTCTCATTTTAAAATGAGGCAGCCACAAATGTTCTTGCAGGGAATACCAAGCTTAATAAAGATGGAAAGGGGGTATTGGCTAATGAGAATATGGATGTGCATGCTTGCAAATTTTAATAAGAGCCTAAGATGTTTTTTTATCTGCATGTATTCATGAGAAAGTTGTGTTAGAACTTGATGATATGTAATGAACTTGCTGTATTTGATTGAACTAGTTGTTTATCTGTTGAATATTTCTATACATTAAGGCTTTAAAATTAAGAGAAATATCTGGGTTGAAAACAAGAGGAAAAAAAAGAGATATGCTAAGTATTAGATATAAAAGCCTGGAAAAGAAATATACATATATGTATGTGAGCAATTGTTTTGCATAACTTATATTATGTATTAGTCAATTCTTGAGATATAGCAATGGCACTGTGTTTATAGTATAAAATCTGGATTTAACTAGAGGTAAACTTATAAATATTTAAGTTCTTTCTACTGTAATACTTTGTAAATAAGTTTAAGTCCTCTTTCTGAATCATTTTGAGAAAAGTAAATATTTTGCCAGGCTTCAGATATAATGCTATTGCTTTGAACAAGAATTTGTTAGACACAAGACACATGGGTTAACCAGCTTCAAATAAGTGAAGTTTTGGTTAATTATATTTGATGGTATTCTGAATGTAAAATACATTTCAAAAAGCTTTAGTTCATTTAGCAATTGTTTCACCACAAACAACTTTTAAAAGCCATAATAGACATGAAATCTGGACAGGTTTGCGCTATTAAACCTGGAAGCACACATTGTTCTTTTAAATATTTTTAAGTTCAAATTCTTGGCACAACAAATCTTATGCAAATATACAACTTACAATGTGTCATAAAGGTTAAGACTGAAATAAATAAACCATATAGATTGAATCAAAATAAGAAGGTTTCTAGAAAATACATATGTGGAAAAATGATAAGTGAATATATCATTTTCTGGTCTTAGCCAAATATTAATATATTTGAACTATATATATAAAAAAACTAAGAATCCTAAGTACTTTGAGATTTATCTGCCGAGACAAATTGACAGCAAATTTATAAATTAGAATGACTAAATCCATATGAATTAAAATTAAATATGCACAGGATTTACTAATATATTACAAATGTTCAAAAGAATAGGGTATTCAACTGTGGACAGATCCATTTAAATCCAAAATCAAACAACATGCTCTTGTTTAACAAATGAAATTAAAAACATACTCTGGCTTTAAACAAGAGGAACATATACATCCTCATATGTATGTGTATATCCTTTAGAAATAAACTGATATATTTATATTGGTAGAAAATTTTGAATCCTGGGTGAATTGTTTGAAAAGAAAATGACTCTAAGAGTTCAAAGGAAGTTTAAATTAAACTTAGAGGTGGGAATGAATATATATATATATATATATATATATATATATATATATATATATATGGGCATACAAATTAAATGTGTATGTGTATGTAAAAAAAATCCTTGAGAAATTAAGGTGGAAATTGTAAGGGTCATTTCATTTTGGTATCAGAGCAAATGTTAGCATAATTACATGGTTGCATTGATGGTTGAGTGCTATGAAATGTGTTATGTCTGTTTATTTTGGATGAAATAAATTGGATAAGAAAATATTAATTATAGAAATACTCATAATATACTAATATCATTTTCCCAGAATTTAGTTTGCAAATCATGGTAGGAAGGGGATCACATCAAGCAGGGACACGTGCACCACAGATGCTTGATATGCAAGAGTTTGTGAGAATTTTAAGGGATGGAATTGGGCATAGACCTGAGAATCCACATGAGGAACTTACAAAACTATTAAAGGCTTATACAAATTTGGGAGGCAAAAGTTTTGAAGGGGCTGAGAATGTGATGGAAATTCAAGCATGGTTGAGAACATTAGAAAGGATTTTCAATGACATGCAGCTGGATGATCGAAGGAAGAGGCAAGTGGCTTCAAGACATCTGAAAGGAGTGGCTTTAAGCTGGTGGGAGGTGATCATAGCTGGAAGAATTGAAAATGAAATTACATGGAATCAATTCAAGGAGATGTTGGAGGCAAGATTTGTACCAGCATCAGCCAAGACCACTTTACTTCAAGAATTTATTAAACTTAGGCAAGGAACTTTGAATGTCACTGAGTACACTCAAAAGTTTGAGGGGTTGTCTAAATATGGAGCAATGTTGGTGGCAGATGAAGTGTAACGACCCAGAATTTTAATTAATTAAAATTTGTATATTTAATTAATTTTAAATATTAATAAGTGAAATTTATAAGTCGAATAAATTTTATTTCGAATAATTTGATTTAATTGGATAATTAAATCGATAATTTAATATGTGAAAATACAGAAAAAATTGAAAATTGAGTTTAATATGACTGAAAATGTTTGTAAAATTTTATTTTATCATATTGAAGTTAGAATGATGTTATAGAACTTTTAAAATCGAATTAAAGTTAATTGTGAAAATTGAATATTTTAATATTTAATCGACTAGTGAAATTAGCCATTTTTCGAACAGTCTCAGAATTGGACGAAACTAGTTCCAATGGATCCGTAATAGTTTGTTATTACCGGATTTCAATTTTCGTAGCAATCGAAGTTATCGTTTGATCGTGGCAGCTCGTAACGCATCGAAATTGTTTTTAATATTAATTTGGCGAGTTAAAATAGCCATTTTTCAAACAGTCTCGGATTTTGACTAAACAAGTTTCATCGGATCCGTAATGTGATATCATTGTATGGTTTCAAATTTCGTGTCAATTGGATTTACCGTTTGTCCGGTGCAAGCTAAAACGCCTAGAAAATCGTTTAATCGGTTTAATTTTAAATTGAACATTTGTTGCCATAACTCGCACAGATGATCGAATTAGCTCCCGAAACACGTTCCATTGTGTTCGGAACGTGGGGTAAATCTTAAAAAGGCCAACCGGCACACTTCGTTTGGAGTTCGGAAAATCCGAGATGAATAGTGTCGCGCGAATTCTCTATAAAAGGCCACAAATATTCATTATTTGCAAAAAAAAAAAAAAAATCCTAGGTCATCTCTTCAGGCTCCCGCCTCCAACTGAATGAATGGCCGAAAATTATCAAATTCTTTCTTAAATTTTTCTCAATCCATCAACAATTAGGAAAAACTTTCAACATGAAAGTTGTAGACGACAACGAGATCTTCAATCTGAACGGTCATGATCGTATTTGGAGCTTTGGATCAACGGGAAAGAGGCTGTAAAGGCCATGCGTTCGGCCTTGTTTTCTGTGCAAATAGCTCGACCGAGCTTCACATGGTGGCAGCCGAAGATAGTGGTGGTGATGAGCTTTCGCGTGGTGGTGGTGTGATGGAGTTTCGACAAGCGTGGTGATTGCAAAATCAAACCCTAATGTCGTGCTAATGGGTTTCGGTCTCGTGCTCAACCTGTAGAAGCGCGCGTGAAGATGGGAGAAGAGACGTGCGGCTATGATGCATGGTGAGGGGATCCAACGGCCAGAAGGGGAAGGTTTAGAAAATAAAAAAAAATTGTTGTAAATTGATATATAAATTCGTGTAAACTTTGAAAATTCATATCTTTTTCATACGAGGTCGAAAACGCGCGAAACCAGTTGCGTTGGAATAGTATGGACGAGCATTACGCTATGGAATTGGATTGGAGTCGTTTGGAGTTAGCGAAAATTTTGGGTAAAATTAAACGCGCGTTTAATTTTATTCGAAATAAACGCTGAAACGAAATTGAAATCAAGGTGAGAACTTCTCACTCAATCGAATCGGTTTTGATTTTTATTTTAAATAGTTAGATTTAAAATTCTTGAATGCATGTTTGAATGATGATGGTTATCTATTGATTGTTAAAATAGACATTATACGCCGTTAGTAAGCGGATGTTATTTATTAAAAACATATACCGCGAATATTTCATAAACAGTGAAATTGGTATTATTTATGTATTTGGAATTGATTTCCCACAGTATATAGCGGATGAGACCCTATTGCGCCGTCTATTAAGCGGATAATATTATAAATCCCATATACCGCGATAATTTCGTGCTGGAACGGAATTGGTATTGTGCTAACATCTTTGGATGCAGGAAAACAGGTTGGAGGGATCCAACTGCATTCCTCAACAATATTTATTTGATTTTGGATATTTTGATATTTGATTGATTATGATATCGATATATGATGTCATTATTGTCGTGATTGACTATTTGGTATGTAGCATCATTGGACCAATTTTGAAATTTTAAAATGATTTTTAAAGTGATTTTTGAAAGTATACGTTATAAAATATTTTTGGAATTAATCCATTTTAAATAAATAATGTTATAATTTTTAATGTTATAAAAATTATGATTTTTGAGAAATATATATAAAGGTTGATTTTTGAAAATAAGAGGTAAATGATTTTACAAAATAGTTTAAATCAGGATTTTTGAATTTATTATAAAAAAAAGTTTGAAATACAGGATTTATAGAATTTGATTATTTTATAAATCAAAAAGATGAAATTATAAAGGAGTTTAAAGACATTTTAAAATAATAATACAAATTGATTTGTATAAAAGAATTATAAGATGGATATTTATAAATTAAAGTATTGGAATTATAAAAGGAGTTTTTATAAGTGTTAAAATGAATTGTAAATGAATTTCATAAATGAATGAATTTATAGGATTATAAACGGTGAAGTTATTAATGGAATTTTATAAGCAGTAGGTTTATAAAATTTGTAAAGTTATTTGAAGAATAAGTTTTGGGTAAATAAATGAATCTTATAAGTTATAAGATTTATAATTTGGGAAGTTTAAAAGAACGGTTTTGTAAACAAATAAATTATAAGCATTTAACTTATAGTAGGAACTTTTGGTATATAATTGAGTTATAAATTGAATAGGTTAGTAAAGGAGATTTATAAAGGAAGTTGTTATAAAATAAATAGAAATGGAATTTATAAACGTTGTTTTATAAATCCGCAAACGACTTATTTTGATAAGTAAATTGTTATAACTTATTAATGGAGTTATATTCACGTTTTAGACAGTGAATAATCTTTTAAAATAAAATGTATAGAAATGATGAAATTGGTTAACGTAGTATATTCACGTTTTTGAATAGTGAATAATATGTTAAAGAAAATGTTTTGGATGTGATGTTTTAAATAAAATTAAAACGATCTAATGATGTTTTTAAAAGGTGCTAAGATTTGAAACAATAGATTTCAACATTCATTGTTGAAATAGATGTTTTCGAGAAATAGAAGGAAATGGTGGACTATAACACTGTTGTTATAGTAAATGATTTCCGAAAGGAAATGTTTTGTATAGTATTGGGATTTATGTATCTATTTTAAATTCGAATGCCTATACTAGTGATTTTGGGTTGTCGTAACGATGTTTTACACAACAATTGTTTTGGCCCAAATAAATATGGTTAAGGGAATGATTTCCTTAAAGAATGAAATATATACTTAATTTCGATTTAAGTATATTGAATATTTTCCAAGTGTTGAAAATAAATAGATTTGTGAATTACTTATTAATAAATAAGTATGGAAATGTTTTCCAATGTGAAATGAAATGTTTTGAGAATTTATCTTTTTGAAGATAAATTGAAAAATGAATAATTGAAATCGTTTATTCATAAATATTTTGGAATGTAAATTCGCTATGGAATTTATAAAAAGGGGAATTTGTTTAAAAATAAATATTGATTTATTTTTGAAGTGTGAAAATTATATATCTTGTAAAGATATTTTTGGGAAATGAATAATTTGGAAAATTATTTGGAATCTGGTGATGTTGTGCATATCCATTGATAGTTCAATAACCAACTATCAATATTTACCTTTGAATAGGTATTTGTTGTGATTTGCTGAATTTGAATGCCACACTTATATTTAAATTATTACGCTCGTTATTCGGATTACCCATTCCGAATAGTGATACGACGTAATGGATAGCATTGATGACCGGTGTTGAGGACCGGATATTTTTGAAAGCGGAAGGACAACTCGTCGAATGTCTTTGCATCGACTGGTCCCCGGTATAGAGACTCCATATGTGATGGGAAGTCCGAACGTGATTAGTGAATATCCGGATTGCAAGGACTTCTTTGTAAGTGCCTTCGGTTCTGTTCGAACCCGGAACAGACTTGTATGGATTGTATGTATGACGTTACAAATTGAGATATAAAGCAGTTTCTTTCAAATATATTTCTGTTGGTGGCGGAGAATTTATTCTCTTAGCTTAGCACCCTTCTCTAAGACGTACACGTTCAGAGGTTATGTAGTTGATGGTTATCAGTGATATATTCCCAATTTGGTAATGTGACATGCTGAGTGTTGCTGTGAAATGATCATTGTTTGACCATTTGTGATATGATCATTTGTTTGATCACTTATCTTTGTGATCATTTCTATGATCATTTTTCGACCCAAAGCACAGCTTTTGTACAAAGCGTGGCTTTGTGGACGAGACTTCGTCGAACCTCACACCCCGAAATGGTCAAAACAGGAAAGATGCAGCAAGGTTATGAGGGGTAGCTCCCTTTAGGGTATGTGCATTTCCTTCTGGAAAAGGGTGGTATCATGGTATGGAGCCCATATACTTACTCATGTTGAAACACTTTATTTATGATTGTGTGATGTTGGTTACGAGCGCTCGGATAATGGTCCCAAAGGACCGGGGGATGGCATACTCGTGTCAGTAGTTACCCAGTTAGGGGTAACCCGGCCTTGTGTTAGCTGAGATCCGGTTTGGTTCTCGAGGACGTCCTTCCAGAGGCGTTCTCATGTGGCAATGGGAAGTTCCTTGGCCTGACCATTTGTCGGAAATCCAATTCCCAATACGAAACCCTGTACGGTTTTAGTTGTAGAACCTGCCATTTACTTATGGTGGTCACCACTGTTTAGATGGTAGCTATAGTAGGCATAGTTCGAAATGTCTATGCTGGCTAAGATTTATATCTTTATTTTCGAAATGAATTTTTCCTACACTATGCACTAGTAATAATATCAAATGTTTTTTATGCGTATCAAGCATCTTTGACTATCATAAGGAGAAATCTCCTCTGATTCTGCGTTTTCATGTGTGTGTGTGCGGGTGGCCTTATGTTAGTCTCATTTTTAAAAGCATTGCGAATTGACTTTAAAAATATTCCTCTATTTTGATTTTAAAGATAAATAAACTATTTTGAGTTCTCACACCAGTTACATGACTGACTCGGAGTTTATTGTTTTCCTTCCTAAACTCTGGGTGCCCACCAATTTCCACACGGGCAGTCAAGAATTAGGTTTATCAGGATATTCTGGAATTCAGGAGTTGCTGGAGGCAAGCTGGATGGCATGGCGTATTACTTGTATATAGTATTTCTTTTCCGCTGTTTGTGTTTGTTTGTTGTACACTCTGATGATGATGTAAAGTAATGAAATGTGATGTAATGTAATAACCGATATAGTTCTTTGTTTAAAGATTATTCATTTATTTATTATATGTTGTTCCGCAGCGAATTGTGAGATCCTGATATTGTTCTTTTTTTTTTCTTTCTGTTCTATTCTATCTTTTTCTCTCTTCTTCTACCTGTTTTCTTTTCTTAAAACCCTAAGTGTTCGGTTTTCCGGCATTCGATTGCTCGGTAGTTGATACAGTGGACGTATTGATGTCAGTTTTCGAAAGTCGAAGAATCGGGTCCTTACAGTGTGGTATCAGAGCATACGGTTAAGCGACAACCATGGTTCTATTGGGTATTACTCATTAGAGATAGAGTCAGTAGTACTCTAGAATGAGTTTGAGTGTAATAATAGCTATGAGAGCGTATTTGATAGCGAATATAAAATTGTTTTATATTGTGATGATTGGTTTGTTGAGTGGTATATGGATTCTGGTTAATACGAGTAATTAACGTTGTTGATAGGGATCTCTAAACACCGGTACAGAACAATTCGACACAATATTGTTTTAAATTGAGTAAATGAAATAATTTTACCTTGATTTTATTTTATAAATAAAGGAATAATTTTTCAGAATTATTAAAGTGTATATAAGTTGATTGTTTAGTTGTTTGAATAATCTAAATAAAAGAATAATTGTATAAGAAAAAGAATTATAAGTATGAATTATAATTAAAGTGATTTATAATTGTGAAATAAACTTATATATTTAAGAAGTGAAATTATATGAATATATTTATGAATTAGTTGTAATAAAAATGAATTTAAAGTTAAATGGAAATTTACTTAGAATTGAAATCTGAATTGATTTATAAGTGGGAATTTAATTTAAGTAAAACCAAGTGATGTTTGTAAAATGGAATATAACTTAAGAGATGTTGAATGAAGTTGATTTTGGTATCAAAGTAAATTATTAAAGTTAAGTGATAAATGTGAACTTGAGTTATGTAATGAAATTCAACTTTTGTAATTGAATTGAATGAGTGGATTAAATGTTAATCAAATGAATGTAAATTAAGTTGATATGGAGTAATGAATATAAGTGTTTATTCATTAAAATCTAATGTTATTGGAAAATTGAATAATTGGATGAAACTCAATTTAATTAAACCAATTGAAAGTAAAGGTGTTAAACCAAATTGAATGAATATAAGCAAAGGAATTTGGTTGTAATGAATATACATTGGTTGTTATATGATTGTTAGTTGATTGTACAGAATTCATTAAGTATTAATGGAAATTGGAAGCTAATGTAATTGAAATCCAATTGGAAGTTAAGTGAATCTTAAATAGAATTGAATTTGATTTGGGAGTGAACCAACTTGAATGTGGATTGGTGAATATAAACTAATTGAAAATAAATGTTAGTAAGAACATCCACTGTTAATGAATCAAATGTGATTAAATTGAAAACCCATTTCATTGAATATTAATGAGAATATGAATGAATATTAATTTGATATGGATTAGTTGGATGTTAGTTGGTTGATGATTGAATATATTGCTTTTACTACATTTTCTATGTTGGCATATATAATTATTATGTTGATATATGTTGTATATCGATACTATTGTCTATATACATGTTCTCATGTTGAGTGTTTAGTAGGTGCGGATCGCGTTTGCTTCGCATTTGGAGCTCGCTTTCGCGCTATATTGGCCGTATATGCTTGCTAATAAAATATAAGGTACATATCTCGGATTAAATATCGTACTTTTACACTTTTTTCCCTGCGGGATGCCTCATCACTTGATGAGATGTATATTTGTGATATATATATACTGTCATTTTTTTTTCGGATCGAGCCGCGCAAAGGAGACTATGG
Organism: Allium cepa; assembly: GCA_030765085.1. Taxonomy (NCBI): domain Eukaryota; kingdom Viridiplantae; phylum Streptophyta; class Magnoliopsida; order Asparagales; family Amaryllidaceae; genus Allium; species Allium cepa. Next base: position 461,698,947 of record CM060931.1, on the reverse strand, counting down.
CGAATTTTTTCGAAAATTTAAGGCGTTAGAAAAATTTGAGAAAAATTGGAAAGTTTTAAAAACTATAACTTTGATTTGGAATTGAAAGTTAAGCAATAGTAGATTGGTTTGAAAAGATAACTAAGTATGATTTGAAAACTTAGTAAAGTATGGTAAGAAGTTTAAATTTGTTTTGGAAAGTTAATGAATTCTGTAACTTTTTCTTACTTAGTAATTTCGAGGACGAAATTCTTTTAAGGGGGGAAGTACGTAACGACCCAGAATTTTAATTAATTAAATTTTTTATATTTAATTAATTTTAAATATTAATAAGTGAAATTTATAAGTCGAATAAATTTTTTTTTGAATAATTTGATTTAGTTGGATAATTAAATCGATAATTTAATATGTGAAATACAGAAAAAATTGAAAATTGAGTTTAATATGATTGAAAATGATTTGTAAAATTTTATTTTATCATATTGAAGTTAGAATGATGTTATAGAACTTTTAAAATCGAATTAAAGTTAATTTGTGAAAATTGAATATTTTAATATTTAATCGACTAGTGAAATTAGCCATTTTTCAAACAGTCTCAGAATTGGACAAAACTAGTTCCATTGGATCCGTAATAGTTTCATATTATCGGATTTCAATTTTCGTAGCAATCGGAGTTATCGTTTGATCGTGGCAGCTCGAAACGCATCGAAATTCTTTTTAATATTAATTTGGCGAGTTAAAATAGCCATTTTTCAAATAGTCTCGGATTTCGACGAAACAAGTTTCATTGGATCCGTAATGTGATATTATTGTATGGTTTCAAATTTCGTGTCAATTGGACTTATTTGTCCGGTGCAAGCTAAAACGCCTAGAAAATCGTTTAATCGGTTTAATTTTAAATCGAACGTTTATTGCCATAACTCGCACAGATGACCGAATTAGCTCTCGAAACACATTCCATTGCGTTCGAAACGCGGGGTAAACCTTAGAAACGCCAACCGGCACACTTCGTTTGGAGTTCGGAAAATCCGGGATGAATAGTGTCGCGCGAATTCTCTATAAAAGGCCACAAATATTCATTATTTGCAAAAAAAAATAAAATCCTATGTCATCTCTTCAGGCCGCCGCCTCCAACTGAATGAATGGATGAAAATTATCAAATTCTTCGTCAAATTTTTCTCAATCCATCAATAATTAGGAAAAACTTTCAACATGAAAGTTGTAGACGACAACGAGATCTTCAATCTGAACGGTCATGATCGTATTTGGAGCTTTGGATCAACGGGAAAGAGGCTGCAAAGTCCATGCATTCGGCCACGTTTTTTGTGCAAATAGCTCGACCGAGCTTCACATGGTGGCAGCCGAAGATAGTGGTGGTGATGAGCTTTCGCGTGGTGGTGGTGTGATGGAGTTTCGACAAGCGTGGTGATTGCAAAATCAAAACCTAATGTCGTGCTAATGGGTTTCGGTCTCGTGCTCAACCTGTAGAAGCGCGCGTGAAGATGGGAGAAGAGACGTGCAGCTATGATGCAGGGTGAGGGGATCCAACGGCCAGAAGGGGAAGGTTTAGAAAATAAAATTAAAAATTGTTGTAAATTTATATATAAATTCGTGTAAACTTTGAAAATTCATATCTTTTTCATACGAGGTCGAAAATGCGCGAAACCAGTTGCGTTGGAATCCTATGGACGAGCACTACGCTATGGAATTGGATTGGAGTCGTTTGGAGTTAGCGAAAATTTTAGGTAAAATTAAACTCGCGTTTAATTTTATTCGAAATAAACGCTGAAACGAAATTGAAATTAAGGTGAGAACTTCTCACTCAATCGAATCGGTTTCGATTTTTATTTTAAATAGTTAGATTTAAAATTCTTGAATGTATGTTTGGATGATGATTGTTATCTATTGATTGTTAAAATAGACATTATACGCCGCTAGTAAGCGGATGTTATTTATTAAAAACATATACCGCGAATATTCCATAAACAGTGAAATTGGTTTTATTTATGTACTTGGAATTGATTTCCCGCAGTATATAGCGGATGAGACCCTATTGCGCCGTCTATTAAGCGGATAATATTATAAATCCCATATACCGCGATAATTTCGTACTGGAACGGAATTGGTATTGTGCTAACATCTTTGGATGCAGGAAAACAAGTTGGAGGGATCCAACTAGATTCCTCAACAGTATTTATTTGATTTTGGATATTTTGATATTTGATTGATTATCATATCGATATATGATGTCGTTGTTGTCGTGATTGTCTATTTGGTATGTAGCATCATTGGACCAATTTTGGAATTTTAAAATGATTTTTAAAGTGATTTTTGAAAGTATACGTTATAAAATATTTTTGGAATTGATCCATTTTAAATAAATAACGTTATAATTTTTAATGTTATAAAAATTATGATTTTTGAGAAATATATTTAAAGGTTGATTTTTGAAAATAAGAGGTTAATGATTTTACAAAATAGTTTTAATCGGGACTTTTGAATTTATTATAAAAAAAAGTTTGAAATACAGGATTTATAGAATTTGATTATTTTATAAATCAAAAAGATGAAATTATAAAGGAGTTTAAAGACGTTTTAAAATAATAATACAAATTGATTTGTATAAAAGAATTATAAGATGGATATTTATGAATTAAAGTATTGGAATTATAAAAGGAGTTTTTATAAATGTTAGAATGAATTGTAAATGAATTTCATAAATGAATGAATTTATAGGATTATAAACGGTGAAGTTATAAATGGAATTTTATAAGCAGTAGGTTTATAAAATTTGTAAAGTTATTTGAAGAATAAGTTGTGGGTAAATAAATGAATCTTATAAGTTATAAGATTTATAATTTGGGAAGTTTAAAAGAACGGTTTTGTAAACAAATAAATTATAAGCATTTAACTTATAATAGGAACTTTTGGTATATAATTAAGTTATAAATTGAATAGGTTAATAAAGGAGATTTATAAAGGAAGTTGTTATAAAATAAATAGAAATGGAATTTATAAATGTTGTTTTATAAATCCGCAAACGACTTATTTTGATAAGTAAATTATTATAACTTATTAATGGAGTTATATTCACGTTTTAGACAGTGAATAATCTTTTAAAATAAAATGTATAGAAATGATGAAATTGGTTAACGTAGTATATTCACGTTTTTGAATAGTGAATAATATGTTAAAGAAAATGTTTTGGATGTGATGTTTTAAATAAAATTAAAACGATCTAATGATGTTTTTAAAAGGTGTTAAGATTCGAAACCATAGATTTCAACATTCATTGTTGAAATAGACGTTTTCGAGAAATAGAAGGAAATGGTGGACTATAACACTGTTGTTATAGTAAATGATTTTCGAAAGGAAATGTTTTGTATAGTATTGGGATTTATATATCTATCTTAAATTCGAATCCCTATACTAGTGATTTTGGGTTGTCGTAACGATGTTTTACACAACATTCGTTTTGGCCCAAATAAATATGGTTAAGAGAATGATTTCCTTAAAGAATGAAATATAAACTTAATTTCGATTTAAGTATATTGAATATTTTCCAAGTGTTGAAAATAAATAGATTTGTGAATTACTTATTAATAAATACGTATGGAAATGTTTTCCAATGTGAAATGAAACGTTTTGAGAATTTATCTTTTTGAAGATAAATTGAAAATGAATAATTGAAATCGTTTATTCATAAATTTTTTGGAATGTAAATTCACTATGGAATTTGTAAAAAGGGGAATTTGTTTAAAAATAAATATTGATTTATTTTTGAAGTGTGAAAATTATATATCTTGTAAAGATACTTTTGGGAAATGAATAATTTGGAAAATTATTTGGAATCTAGTGATGTTGTGCATATCCATTGATAGTTCAATAACCGACTATCAATATTTACCTTTGAATAGGTATTTGTTGTGATTTGCTGAATTTGAATGCCACACTTATTTTTAAATTATTGCGCTCGTTATTCGGATTACCCATTCCGAATAGTGATACGACGTAATGGATAGCATTGATGACCGGTGTTGAAGACCAGATATTTTTGAAAGCGGAAGGACAACTCGTCGAATGTCTTTGCATCGACTGGTCCCCGGTATAGAGACTCCATATGTGATGGGAAGTCCGAACGTGATTAGTGAACATCCGGATTGCAAGGACTTCTTTGTAAGTGCCTTCGGTTCTGTTCGAACCCGGAACAGACTTGTATGGATTGCATGTCTGACGTTACAAATTGAGATATAAAGCAGATTTCTTTCAAATATATTTCTGTTGGTGGCGGAGAATTTATTCTCTTAGCTTAACACCCTTCTCTGAGACGTACGAGCTCAGAGGTTATGTAGTTGATGGTTATCAGTGATATATTCCCAATTTGGTAATGTGACATGCTGAGTGTTGCTGTGAAATGATCATTGTTTGATCATTTGTGATATGATCATTTGTTTGATCACTTATCTTTGTGATCATTTCTATGATCATTTGTTGACCCAAAGCATAGCTTTTGTACAAAGCGTGGCTTTATGGACGAGACTTCGTCGAACCTCACACCCCGGAATGGTCAAAATAGGAAAGATGCAGCAAGGTTATGAGGGGTAGCTCTCTTTAAGGTATGTGCATTTCCTTCTGGAAAAGGGTGGTATCATGGTATGGAGCCCAGATACTTACTCATGTTGAAACACTTTATTTATGATTGTGTGATGTTGGTTACGAGCGCTCGGATAAAGGTCCCAAAGGACCGGGGGATGGCATACTCGTGTCAGTAGTTACCCAGTTAGGGGTAACCCGGCCTTGTGTTGGCAGAGATCCGGTTTGGTTCTCGGGGATGTCCTTCCAGAGGCGTTCTCATGTGCAATGGGAAGTTCCTTGGTCTGACCATTTGTTGGAAATCCAATTCCCAATACGAAAACCTGTACGGTTTTAGTTGTAGAACCTGCCATTTACTTATGGTGGTCACCACTGTTTAGATGGTAGCTATAGTAGGCATAGTTCGAAATGTCTATGCTGGCTAAGATTTATATCTTTATTTTCGAAATGAATTTTTCCTACTCTACTAGGAATAATATCAAATGTTTTTTTTATGCGTATCAAGCATCTTTGACTATCATAAGGAGAAATCTCCTTCGATTCTGCGTTTGCATGTGTGTGTGTGCGGGAGGCCTTATGGTAGTCGTATTTTTAAAAGCATTGCGAATTGACTTTAAAAATATTCCTCTATTTTGATTTTAAAGATAAATAAACTGTTTTGAGTTCTCACACCAGTCACATGACTGACTCAGAGTTTATTGTTTTCCTTCCTAAACTCTGGGCGCCCACTAATTTCCACACGGGCAGTCAAGAGTTAGGTTTATCAGGATATTCTGGAATTCAGGAGTTGCTGGAGGCAAGCTGGATGGCATGGCGTATTAGTAGTATATAGTATTTCTTTTCCGCTGTTTGTGTTTGTTTGTTGTACACTCTGATGATGATGTAAAGTAATGAAATGTGATTTAATGTAATAACTGATATAGTTCTTTGTTTAAAGATTATTCATTTATTTATTATATGTTGTTCCGTTGCGAATTGTGAGATCCTGATATTGTTCTGTTTTTTTTTCTTTCTGTTCTATTCTATCTTTTTCTCTCTTCTTCTACCTCTTTTCTTTTCTTAAAACCCTAAGTGTTCGGTTTTTCGGCATTCGATCGCTCGGTAGTTGATACAGTGGACGTATTGATGTCAGTTTTCGGAAGTCGAAGAATCGGGTCCTTACATGAAGCATCCAAGAATGATAGGTATATTAATCGTTTGAATCCAGGACTTAGCAGGGCCATGTTACCATATGCTGACAGAACTTTTGATCAAGTAATAGACTTGGCTTTGAAATTTGAGCAGCATGACAAGGAAAGAGAGAAGCATAGGAATTTTAAGAGCAGAAACAACAAGAAGAACAAGGGAAGATATCACCCTTATGATAAAAAGAAGGAAGAGACAGACAATAAAAAGGCCAATGATGCCAAGGCTAATGATACTAAGAAGAAATTGGTCTGCCATTAATGTGGAAAGGAAGGACACATCAAACCAAGGTGCCCAGAGTTGAAAGGAGGAGCCTTCAAATGCTACCTATGTGGGAAAGAGGGGCACATGAAGAGGAACTGTCCTGAGAACAGACAGCAAGGGAAAATAGCAAATTTGGAAGCGAAAGCCAAATCCACAGTGGAGAGTGGAGCTGAAAATCATGGTCAAGTGGAAGGTACATTATTTATTTGTACCATACCTATAGCAGTAGTATATGACACTGGGCAAATCACTCTTTGATTTCCTATGAGTTAGTTAATGCTAAAATTACATTGCATATTGGTTGAAACCCCACTGCTCATACATAGTCCACTGGGGAGTTCTAGTGTTTTGAACATGAATTGTGTGGACGTGGAGTTAAACATAGGAGGAAATATTTTTATTTCCAATTTATATGTTCTGAATTACCCAAATATAGGTGTTATATTGGGGGTAGACTGGTTAAGGAAATTTAAAGCCATAATTAATTTAGACTCATCCACCATATCATTGCAAAATTCTAGAGGCCAGAGGATCACATTATGTGAAGTAGCTAAGGAAAGAAAATTATATCATTTAATTGACTCAAAAAAAGATTTCAGTGAACTAACCATTAAAGAAATTCCCATAGTCAATGAATACTTGGATGTGTTTGGGGAAGTTAAGGGTGTTTCACACCATAGACCAGTTGAGTTTCAAATTAATCTCATTCCAGGGCAAGTCCAATAATCACGAAACCCACCAGAATGGGGCCAAGTTAATTGAAGGAATTGAAAAGTCAGTTGGAAGAACTAGTAGGCAAAGGATTTATAAGGCCAAGTAATTCATGTTGGGGTGCTCCAGTAGTGTTTGTAAGAAAACATGATGGTGCTTTGAAAATGTGCATAGATTACAGAGAACTAAATAAAGTAACCATCAAGAACTAATACCCATTGCCTAGAATAGATGATCTTTTTGATCAACTCAGTGAAGCTAAAATATTTTCAAGATTACACTTAGCATCAGGATTTCATCAGATGAAGGTTGAAGACTCAAGTGTTAAGTATACTGCATTTAACACTAGATATGGCTTATATGAATTCATGGTTATGCCATTTGGATTGACAAATGCTCCTTCATATTTTGTAGATTTAATGAATAGAATATTTAGAGATTATTTAGACAAGTTTGTACTGATCTTTATTGATGATATTTTGGTTAATTCCAAAACAGTGGAAGAGCATAAAAATCATTTGCATTTGGTTTTGATAAGATTAAGGAAAAATGATTTAAAGGCAAAATTTTCAAAATGTGCATTTTGGAAGGAAGAAGTACATTTTCTTGGACAAGTTATCTCTGCCAAAGGAATTTCAGTAAACCCCAATAAGGTAGTAGCTATTCAAACATAGAAAAGACCAGATACAGTAAGTGAGGTTAGATCATTTAGGGGGATGGCATGATATTATAGGAGATTTGTAAAAGATTTTTCAAAAATATCATCACCCCTTACCAATTAACTTGAAAGAACCAAGCCTTTGTATGGACAGAAAAATGTGAACAATCTTTTATCAAGATAAAAGAAGCTTTAATTAATGCACCAGTATTGAGAGTGCCTGAAGGGATGAGAACTTAATTGTGTATACTGATGCAAGTGGCTCTGGACTAGGGGCTGTGTTGATGCAGCAAGACCAGGTGATAGCCTATGCATCTAGGCAATTAAAGCCACATGAAACAAGATATGCAACCCATGATCTTGAACTAGCAGAGTAGTGTATGCCTTGAAATTCTAGAGACATTATCTGTTAGGTGCCAAATTTATTTTGTACACTGATCATAAGGCACTGGAATATTTATTCTCACAAAAAGATTTGAACATGAGGCAACATAGATGGGTGGAGTTCCTAGCTGCCTACGATTTAGATATACTCTATACACTAGGTAAGGCAAACAAAGTTGCAGAAGCCTTGAGTAGACAACATGCTAAAGTAGCCATGTTGATGATCGAAGAGTTTAAGGATTTGTCCATACTTACTGGTTTGGAAATTGAAGCAAACAGTGAGGTACAAATGGTACCTATTGAAGAAGATGAAAGTAAAGGAAAATTGAGTGTGGTATCTCCGCAATCAGATTTACTTCTGAATTTTGGAAAAATGCAGGAACAAGACCTGAACCTATTGAAAAATAAAATGCTCTTATCAAAAGGGGAAGAAGTAATAAATTATCAAATTGATAAAAATGGTTATTTGAGGAACAAGAACAGAATATGTGTCCCAGGAAACATAGAGTTGAAGGAGGAAATATTGAATGAATACCATAGGAGTAAGTACTCCATACACCCAGGCAGTACAAAGATGTATCAAAATTTGAAGAGAAATCTTTGGTGGAAGGGAATGAAGTCCGATGTGTCCAAACATGTTGCAAAATGTATGACTTGCCAACAAGTCAAGGTAGAGACACAAAGGCCATCAGGACTGTTGCGTCCTCTTAGCATACCATAGTGGAAGTGGGAGGATATATTTATGGATTTCATAGATGGTCTGCCTAGATCTAAGAGAGGAAACACTAGTATATGGGTAAATAGTGGGTAGGCTGACTAAAGTAGCACATTTCATCACAGTAAAATCAGAAAGAAATGCCCCAAAATTGGCTCAAATATTCATGAAAGAGGTGGTAAGATTGCATGGCATTCCCAAAACTATTGTGAGTGATAGGGATACCATCTTCACCTCATGATTTTGAAAGAGTTTTCAAGAAGCCATGGGAAGTGAACTATGTTTGAGCGCTACCTACCATGCATAATCAGATGGACAAACTGAGGTGGTGAACAAAATTTTAGAGGACTTGTTGAGAGCATGTGTACTGGACTTTGGAGGCAACTGGGAAGACCGTCTCCATTTAGCTGAGTTCATATACAATAACAGTTACCAAAGCACCATAGGGATGGCGCCATTTGAAGCCTTATATGGCAAACCATGTTTATCACCTGTGTGTTGGGTAGAAACAGGAGAAAGAACTATTTTAGGACCTGAGTACATATAAGAAACTAGAGAGAAAATTAAATTGGTAAAGAAAAGAATTGCAACAGCTCAAGACAGGAAAAAGAATTTTGCAGAAAAGAGGAGAAAGCAAGTGGAATATGAAGTGGGTGACTTTGTTTTTATCAAAGTTTTACCTAGGAAAAAGGTCTTGAGATTTGGCAGGTAAGGAAAACTCACACCATGGTATGTTGGACCCTATAAGATTCTAGAAAGAATAGGTTCATTAGCATACAAATTGGAACTGCCAGAGGATATGAAAGCAATTCATAATGTTTTTCATGTGTCACAACTTAGAAGATGGGTACATGATAAGGAGGAAATTCTGGTCAAGCCTACTCAAATCAAGATAAATCCCAATTTGGTTTATGAGAAAGAACCATTGGGGATATTAGCTAAAGAAAAGAAATTGAGAAATAAAACTTTAAAACTGTTGAAGGTCCAATGGAGTCTTGATCCTAATGATTGAACATGGGAATTAGAAGATAAGATAAGGAGGGATTATCCTAAGCTTTTTGCAAATTAAAGGTATTTTTTTCTGAAAAATATGATATGTATGGTTGCTGTGGTTGAATTTGCTTGCTTATGCATATGTTTGATAAATTTCCAGAAAATCAGACGATGCTTGTTATAAGTATTAGAAAATTGTGAGGACACAATTCCTAAAAGGAGGGGTGAATGTAATACCCCAAAATTTTGTGAAAAACCATTTCGATAAAATTATTTAATTTTGAAATATTTAGATTCAAATATGGTGAAATTCTTGGGATTAGATAGTGTGCAAGGATATATGTGCACATGCACACTGGAAATGGAACAGGGGAAAATCCAAGAATTTGTGAAAAAATATATAGGGAAAAGAAAACATTTCAAATATAATTTTGAAAATGTGAATTATTCTGTCCTCGGACCACATGTATTATTTTGAAAAAAAAGAGAGACGGAAATTTTTATTTGAAACAAGAAAGTAAAATTCTTATTTAAAAACATTGGAATTTAACTTAGGCCTAGCCAGGTTAAATACAGAAGATATTCCTATATGCATTTTCTGTAAAGCAAGAAATAAAATATATGCACCTATGTACATGTATATTTTCGATGAGCAGATAGTGTTAAAAAAAAGGAGACATCAAAATGACATAAAATGTAAATACAAGTCAGTATGCTTGTGTAGGTACAAAATAGAAAAAAGAGATTTCTAGAAAAGAATAAAAGCATAAATAAAAACTGAGTCACACATTTAGCATGACTTGGGTAAGTAATTAAAGATAGCCACTTTTTGGAAAAGTAAATAAAGAAAAAAAAAGGTACTAACCATAATGAACTAAGGTGGTCGGGGTATTAAGGAGGAAAATGTGAAAATGCAAAAATGAAAAATGCATGATGATGGTCAGGTCAGAAATGGAATTTTGTCTTGCCAAAACCCTAGTGGAAAAAGCATATAAATAAACAGCTTTGGCCAAGAAACCATTTTACCCCGAGTTACTCAAAAATAAAATAAGAAAGAAAATATTTAAAAGGGAAGAGAAACACACATACATAAGGATTTTCTGGATCAAGAGAAGGAAGAACCTAGGTGAGTAACCTCACTAGATTCATGGCATCAAGACCTGAGATGAGGCAGCCACTTTTTATATTGCCATTTACATATTGATGGTTTTGATGCATATGATTTTATCAATGGTCTTTGGATGTTTCTTTTTGGATCTGATATGATTTTATTATGGATGTTTTTGGGTGATCTTCGGCTTGTTGAAATGTTTGCCTTTGGATGTGCAACTTATTGTTTCATTTTGCTCAGAAATGTTAAGGTCCAGAATTTTAAATGTATGAAGAGGAAATTCTCAACTGTTATAGATTTATGGCATGGGAAATCTTATCAAGGAAAATGTTATGAGCTGCATTACACTTTGTGTAAGTGTTGAGGCTTGGAAAAGAAAATGAAAGAAATTAAGGGTGTAATAGAAATTTTCTAGGTGCTGAGCCCTTAATCGAATAAAAAAAGAACGCACAAGCTAAAATTATGATTGAGCCAGATCATGAATCTGATTAAAACATAGAGGCTTGCATATCAATATAACATGCCATGCCTCTTTTACAGTTGAAAATATTCTTATATTTTACTGAGATCAAGACATAATGTCCACATTTTTGGAAAATAACTGTCTACTTAATTTCTGAGAAAATTATGCAAAAAAAAGTTATGGGTGTTTCCATGTTTGAAGTGACATGTTCACTTAGCTAATTGGTAATAGGATTTAAATTAATGCACTGGTGAATAAACTAGGGAAGGGAAGGCCAAGAAGGCTGCTGGAATGCTTGTTATATTTGATGTATGCAAGTTGACATATGGCTTGTTTAAGCCCTGAGACCTTTGTGTAATGATGTGAATTAGTTCATTACAATATGTCCCTGTGATTCGATGATAGCAGATGAGGCCAGAATTTAAATTGAATTATACAACCTGTACATGAAGAGATAGAATATTTCTTAGGTAGGTTGGTGAGGAACCATGATTGTTCCAGTGAATGCACATGTTGCAGATTTATATTTATGATTGCAAGATTATGTATGCATGTGTGGGAATGATATATGAAGTTATCATACTTGAGTCATTTTATTTACACAATGATAAAATAAGTGATTGCAGAAATTTGTTCAAATAACCAGTCACTACGCTTATATTCTCAGTTGTTTAATATCATGAATATATTGATGTTGCTCACACCAAATCATAGATCTGACCCTTATTTGCTCATGGCATATGGGGGTGTCTCATTTTAAAATGAGGCAGCCACTAATGTTCTTGTAGGGAATACCAAGCTTAATTAAGATGGAAAGGGGGTATTGGCTAATGAGAATATGGATGTGCATGCTTGCAAATTTTAATAAGAGCCTAAGATTTTTTTTATCTGCATGTACTCATGAGACCGTTGTGTTTGAACTTTATGATATGCAATGAACTTGCTGTGTTTGATTGAACTATTTGTTTATCTGTTGAATATTGCTATACATTAGGGCTTTAAAATTAAGAGAAATATCTGGGTTGAAAACAAGAGAAAAAAAAGATATATGCTAAGTATTAGATATAAAAGCCTGGAAAATAAATATACATATATGTATGTGAGCAATTGTTTTGCATAACTTATATTATGTATTAGTCAATTCTTGAGATATAGCAATAGCACTTTGTTTATAGTATAAAATCTGGATTTAACTAGAGGTAAACTTATAAATATTTAAGTTCTTTCTACTGTAATACTTTGTAAGTAAGTTTAAGTCCTCTTTCTGAATCATTTTGAGAAAAGTAAATATTTTGCCAGGCTTCAGATATAATGCTATTGCTTTGAACAAGGATCTGTTAGACACAAGACACATGGGTTAACCAGCTTCAAATAAGTGAAGTTTTGGTTAATTATATTTGATGGTATTCTGAATGTAAGATACATTTCAAAAAGCTTTAGTTCATTTATTAATTGTTTCACCACAACCAACTTTTAAAAGCCATAACAGACATGAAATTTGGACAGGTTTGCACTATCAAACCTGGAAGCACACATTGTTCTTTTAAATATTTTTAAGTTCAAATTCTTGTCACAGCAAATCTTATGCAAATATACAACTCACAATATGTCATAAAGGTTAAGATTGAAATAAATAAGCCATATAGATTGAATCAAAATAAGAAGGTTTCTAGAAAATACATATGTGGAAAAATGATAAGTGAATATATCATTTTCTGGTCTTAGCCAAATATTAACATATTTGAACTATATATACAAAAAAACTAAGAATCCCAAGTGCTTTGAGATTTATCCGCTGAGACAAATTGACAGCAAATTTATAAATTAGAATGACTAAATCCATATGAATTAAAATTAAATATGCACAGGATTTACTAATATATTACAAATGTTCAAAAGAATAGGGTATTCAACTGTGGACAGATTCATTTAAATCCAAAATCAAACAACTTGCTCTTTTTTAACAAATGGAATTAAAAACATACTCTGACTTTAAACAAGAGAAGCATATACATCCTCATATGTATGTGTATATCTTTTAGAAATAAACTGATATATTTATATTGGTAGAAAATTTTGAATCCTAGGTGAATTGTTTGAAAAGAAAATGACTCTGAGAGATCAAAGGTAGATTAAATTAAACTTAGAGGTGGGAATGAATATATATATATATATATATATATATATATATATATGGGCATACAAATTAAATGTGTATGTAAAAAAAAATCCTTGAGAAATTAAGGTGGAAATTGTGAGGGTCATTTCAACTACTCACCCGATATTCGACCTCTTGGGAAGACATTAAGTTGGTTGATGGACGTGGAAGAGTCCATCTTCGATACACGGAAAGATGACAGGTAGCAGTGATAGGAGCATTAACATGAGTACTGGTAATACAAATAAACGATGAGATCATCTAGGCATCAAAGTCATGCTCCAAGGCGTATAAGCCACCATGACCTGATTATGAGCTACTACAGCTGTAATGGCATCATCGATTAGACATATATATGCTAATAGTATATATACAAATGTATATAATAAAAAAATGATAAATCCATCTTCATACCATAACTGGTTGATAAAAAACTGATGTTTACACTCAATACCATTAACCAACTATCAATATCAATATGTATAAGAACAAAATTAAAAAAATTGCACATTTGCTTAGCACGACAAACAAAGAAAAATGAAAATAACAAGCATATACAAAACCAGTCTTTCAATAAACTGTACATAAGCTACTAAATTTCAGCATTATTATCAATATCATCATTTACAATGTCACTGTCATATTTATGTTTATATACTTCGACCTTATCATCACCAACCTCAACATATTCATCTATACAACTCTGTCAAATACTTTATTGTTTAGTGGCCCTATATCATCAACATCTTCTATTATTTGGAGTATTTCATTATCCCCTAGATCATATATCACGTATGATCATCAGTTATGATCATATCCCCTTTGGACGACCAACTCTATTTTGTTTTAGTGACAGTCCACCAATTTTCCTTTTTGTTATTCATGGTAGGATAAGGAGCATAATATACTTGTATTCCTTGCATCGCTAGTACAAATGGATCTTTCTTTTTATCCCCTTTTATTATCTACTTCTACAAGAGGATAATATTTATGCGTGTGGCATATTCCTACATCAGGATTAGTATCAAACCTTTGCAATCCCAATGTTGAAAAATAGTGCATTCTAGTGAAAGGTACCACTGGTTTTCATCGACTTATATTTGGGTTGTTTACTTAATTCACACAATGACAAACCTTTATCTTCCTTCAAATAAATCATGCATCCACCGGGATACATGTCAATTTTTCATAAGGCAATCCAAAGGCTGAGTCTCCTCTTTAAAGGAGCAACGGTTCTTCGTTAATATGTTTTCAGATGGAAGCATATCCTTACACAAGTTAAGAAATGCATTCATTAGGTTTTCTAATGCATTGTATGCGTATTTTAAAATGATTAATCTTGATGTATCTGACAAGTGTGTCATTTTATAACTATTATAGAGTAGTCATTTGATGCTTCTAACAAGTTGACAAATTTTTTCGCTTCCAAGTCCAGTTCTTCCTCTAAATATGGTTCTTCAATCCACATACTTGAACCATCAATATCGTGAACCATTTCTGTTTATCTATTTTATAGATCTACATTTTCTTTAATGAGTGGTTCATCGCAACCACATTTATATTTACGGCCTCCTCTTGTACAGTGTGATATTCTACTCCATAATATACCCACAAAACATAGTTAGGCATAAAACCATATTGGTTTAAATATAATATTGCAGTATAATGCTCTTAAGTATTAGGCAATGACATTTTTCACAAGGATATCGAACTTCTTTCATATTTGTTTTATTACAAGATGCCACACCCATGAATGCATCCAACCCATTTCTAAATCGAATGAAATTGTTCTTCTATTTTTACCATTAATAGATGTGACAACCCGCAAATCCGCACCTTTGAATCGACAATAAACCACACATGTCCGACCACAAAAGCACAAACTGATGGAAAGTCATGAGAAAGAAAAGAAAAGAGAAGAAGAGAAGAGAAGAAAGAGAGACGAGAGAACCAAACCGAACAATATAGAATTTCACATCGCAATGGAAAACATATAATATCACATGAATGATCTTTATAAAATAGAAGCTATATATACATACATCAATCAGAGTTCAACAATCAATCGCTAGTTATCAGCCTGGACAGTTATAACAACCTGTCCTTACAATTGCTGATAATTAAAACAACAAATAATGTAGCGGATAATAAACAGATACGCGCATACGAAAATGAAGATCTCCAGCTCGCCTACTGAAGCTCCAAAAGCACCAAATATGAACTTGTAAATATATTCGGTCTGACCTAAGCATTGAAAGGAAAGATGGCCTGAATCAGTCTGGTAAACCAGCATGAGAAAACACACTCAACTGAATTTATTAAATTACCAAAACTTTTCCTTTTAAAAAAAAGTATCACTTGATACACGCCCACACATAAACACGGACATGTTTTTACCTTACGATAACCAAAACATTTCATATCAAATCATGTTATATTATACTAGTGTCTAGTATACAAATAATATTAATCATAGCCTAAATGGTTACCCATATATCATTTTGGGGCTATTCATTACGCCAATACAAACAAAACCGCAAGCTCATAATGGAGTTTGGATTTCCATACAAATGACCAGGTGAAGGGAGTACCTTTCAGCAGTACATATCTAAAGGAATGTACCAAGGAACATCACCAAGGAACTCTACCAATACAACACCGGCCTATCTCCATAACTAGATAGTACCGAATATGTCATCCCTCGGTCGTTACCGACCTTTCCGAGGGCCCTCATAGCATACAAACCACATTAATTTACATCCCGAACGCCATAGCGGGAAGAAATAAATCTAGAAGGGGATGATCATATCCTACTTAGGAATGCCCCATATAGCCTTGCCACATCCAACCCTGTTTCGGTCATTTCCGGTTGATGAGGCCTGAGGTATTAACGACCCAGAATTTTCGATCCCGAAAATTCCAAATAGTTAGAAGAAGAAGAAAGAGATAGAAGAAGAAGAAATAGAAACACAACACAGATTCTCACATTCATAGTGGATCCAAATATAATATCAAATAATATCAGTTTACAAAATAATACTGTATCTATCAATTACATTTTAATACATCAGAGTTACACACTTACACAAACACTGGACATATACAAATCAACATATCTCAGATAAACAGAACGTCCTTACCTAAAACTGGCCATCCAGCTCGTATCCTGAGCTCTAGAACGTCCTTACCTAAAAATCTGTAATACTCGGTCTGACCCGAGCATTACATCAAAGTAACACCTGTGTCAGGCTGGAAACCAGCGTGAGTAAACCTATCTAACATGGAATACATCAGCATGAAACTTACATAAAACCCGGGTAACTCATATCAATTTACAAATTCACAATTTTTTATAGACATCACTTATTTCACACATCATTTTCTAAGTGCCAAAACGTAGATTAAATGGTCCAATTCACTTAAATCATGCCATACTATTGATTTTACATCTCAATCTGTAAAGAAACAAAGTGGTTTCGGGTATTAACTAATACCCGACTCCGGTCTCTTCGAATTGAATGTCATCTAAACTCAAGTTATTCAATTAAAAAAAATCAATTTTAATTACCGGATAACCCTTTTACACAGCAATTCATAATTGATAGATAATCACATTATCCCTGTTCATCCTACATATCATACCACAAAGCAATTCATATCAGAGATATCAACCAATCCAAAGCACTTATCATCATTCAATTATTCATAAGCAAGATTGATCATTTCCATTATTTACATTAATTAATGATCCTCTAATTACTTCCATTAGTTAATTATTCTTAAGTTTCATTTAATAATTAATCTTTAACTTAATCAACCTTGATTAATCACAATCACAATTTAACTTTTTTTAATTACTCCATCAATTAAACCAACTACATGATTAATTATATTGATTAATCCTTTAATTAAACTGACTAGTTATCACTTAATTTCTTCCACCATAAAATTATCCTTTAATTACTTCCCAAGATGCAATTTCCTTTTTATTAGTTACATTCAGTAATTATCTACTAATTACTTTACTAAGTAATTACACCTCATTAGTTACCTTAAGTAATTATACTTATCCAATCATCAAAAGATTACCTTTAATTAATTAAACTTAATTAATTGACTAAAATTAACCACATTAACTTAATTAATTACACCAGGTAATTAATTCCTCAATTAATTACCTTGATTAATTATTTTTTAGTTATTAAGTAATTATCCTTTCATAAATCACATTCATTGATTAACTTTTAATTAATGCCTAAATTAATAAATCCTTAAATTATTCAATCCTTAATTAATTACATAAGTAATTAATCCCTAACAATTTATCTTTTAATTACTTGCACTAAGTAATTCCATTTAAGTAATTATTCTTCAATTACTTACATTAATAATCTTTAATCAACAAATAATTAATTACAAATTTCCAATTAATTAATATCTAATTAATTAATGACATTATGCAATTATCTTTAACTGAAGTAATTATCATTAATCAATTACATTAAGTGATTAATCCTTGATTAGTCATCTTTTAATTAATAGCTTAATTAATTAATCACATTAATAAATCAATCTTTTAAACTGATTCCACAAATTAATTAACCTTTAATTAATTAGTCATACCCTGATTACATAAATAAATTAACCATCCTTAATACATTAAATAATTTGTACTCCATTTAATTACAATTTTAATTCACCTTAAAACATATAAGATTTAACCTATTAAATAATCATTCAATACAAACAATTTGAAACATTATAACTTTGGAAATTCAATTAAAACTTGCTTAATACTTTGTTTAAAACTTAATTTACATTTCCTTTGAAATTTATATAATTAGATGAACTAATTTAAAGATTCATGGAAAATTTAGTTTTAAAATAATTTCTTTGATAACTTGTTCGATAAAAGCATTTGGAAAGTTTAACACAAAGATTTTACTCTTGCCTTAACTTTGGTCGTAAGCTACATCCATACCCCACAATTTAAAATTCTTAATTTATAAAGCGGGCCGAAGCCCAAAACGATGTAGCACAGTCCCGTCTTCCACCTCCAAACACACGACTCGGCTCTAGTTTTTCACCAAGAACACAATGCAAATTCAAACTATAACAACACCGATCAACTCGCCGTTCAACTCATCGAACAACGAATATCCTTGAACAGAAAGCAAACCAGGTCAAACCCAAACCTCCACACCGATTCAATTCCAATTCTGATCCCCATCGTGCACGCTGTGCACATGCACAACGTCTCCTCCGACCATCACACAGATGCGACACTCAATCTTAGTCTACATCCTTCTCACGCTCTAAAATAACCACTTCAACGATGCGCACAATTCTTCGATCGAAATTTGATCAAAAAATCAACCCTCCAGTAACACCGAGAATCGCCCTACCCTCACAAATCAACCCGCCTCAACGTCGACCGACCACTTCATCACGCCGCACCCATCTCAAATAGTAGCCCACCCATACAACTATCACCTTGCCAAACCCTTCGATTTCCGGTTGCCCAATTGACACCCAGTTCTGTCGTCATTCACCCTCCTCGCAAAACTTTCCAAAACCCTACAATCTACTCCCCCTCATGATCTAGGCCCAAAAGCACGATTCTGCCACGGTTGGCACCTCCCCTAGGTCCACCAGCATTTCCCAGTCTTGGGCGCACCATCCATGGTGACGAGATTGCTAGAAATTTATTTCTGAATGAAATTCGTTCATCCCTCAAATTCTCTAAATTTACCAATCCAAAAATCATGATTTTACTCTTAAACATCCTTATTTTCAAAATTGAATCAGATCATAATCTTGAATTAATGAATTATTACAGCCGAGTTTTTGTTATAGTTAAGATTTTACTGTAATTCTTTAATCTGGTCAAAACTATCTTCGATTTCTTCCCCAAAGCATTTTTAAAATTTATAACAGAATATTATTAACAAGTTATTTTTGTATATCAAGGTCTGGAAAAGATCAAGTGAAGAGATATTGAATTTTTGATCAAATTTGGAACCTATAAAGCTAAACAAAGTGTTCAATTTTGTATACAAACATTTACAACCATATATCCATACATATACACATAACATTCATATTAAGCAAACAGATAAGCAGGTATCATACTTTTTCTAAGTAATTACTGCATGCACAAGATTTTAAAACAGATTTAGGGATTAATTACTCACCTGTTGTTGAAAATGAAGAAAGAGCCTTCTTTTCGATAAAAAGCTTTTGAACTGTAAATTTGAATGCTGAAATGTTTCTGATTTAAGAACTTGAATTGCTGACATTGATTTGAAAACTTGAATGTTAGGATCTGAAAACTTGTTGAAACTGCTTCGATTTTGAGTTGCTGTTTCCTTATTAAAACTGGAATGCTAAAGATTGCATTAGCTTGGAAACAGAGATGAACTGCTTTGTTTCCAGGTTGAAGAGATAATTCCAGTTTTGATTTTGTACTTGCTTAGCTTCAGTTTTAGATTTCTAAAGTTTAATATAATTTAGATTAAAAAAATTAAGCTGCTTTACTTTGGGTTTCAGTTTTTGAAAATCAAGATGAGAAAAATATGTAAACAAGTTTCTCTTTTTTTTTCAAAACATGTTATAATTTTATTAATTGCCACATGTTATTTTGTCAGTGACACTTGTATTTGCATGGTTGTAATCTTTTACAGTTGTTAAAAATGAGTATCTTTATGTTTAAGTCCTCCATTTATCTTAACTTAATAATTATATTTTAACCCCTTTAAATTAAGTATTTATGATTATTTATTATGTTCACAAATATATATATATATATATACATATATAAATAAACTATGTTTTATAATATCTTTTATTAAATCTCAAATTCTAATTCAAACTCAAATCCAAATTCAATTTAAAATCCAAATTGAAATCAACTCAATATATGTATATATTTAAACAATACAAACTAAATTTGTAAATAATAAATTTTATTTTTAAATCTATTTTTTTTTTAAAGTCATTATATTTTTACTATTATTTGAAAATAACAATTTTGCCAATTTTAAATAATTTATAAAGGAGATTATCACATTTATTTCTTTAATCTATAAATCAACATTTTCAATAGTTAAATCAGATAATTATTCGATTATCTGATGCCCGAAAATCCAGATTATCACATTCCTCCCCCTTTGAATCTTTTCGTCCTCGAAAAGGGACGAAGCCAGAATTTATTTAAAATACTATTTATCAAAAATTATTCTTTGATCACTTTCCAAAACACTTTTAAAATCTATATAATATTATAAAATAGTTTTATAAAAATACTTTTTTATAATACGATGTCTCAACCAGTCCATCCTTGTTCTCACAGAAATTCGGTCATACGTTGATCAGGCGTATGACCAAAAATCTATAAGTACTTGGTAAACCCGTTTTCAACACCCTATGAAAATACTTGAAAAAATAATTTTATTGAAAATGTAGAAAACATTTTGAAAATAGAGGAAATATCTTTGGTGAGAATGCTTTGGAAATCATCACCCCCATCCATGATCGTAGTTACATCCTGGGTTATGTTGCCATCGCAGCAAAAGTCCATGTAACTGTAGGCACTCTATGTCCCTCGATTACGCAATGGAACCCACAACAGATTGCAGTTACATTCCAGTGTTCTTTGCCATCACGGAAAAAGTCCATGTAACTGTAGGCATCAGCGGCCTCAATTTTCGCTGCTAAAAATGAAATTTCTCCACTCCCACATAGGTCGCAGTCTACTGATGTGAAATCAAACGCAGACTGTTGGCTCTCAGCAGCACACACGATTTTCGCTATGTTACCATAGAAATCTCCAATTTTCACTTTACTTTTCATATATTTCATAAAATATACCTTTCCTTTCAAAAACCATTTCACATTTCTTATCCACAAATTCCCAGTATCAATTTCATTCAAATTTGTACGATGTGCACATATCATCCGTACGCTATACCAATCTGATCGCTCACTCGATCACACAATTTCACTTCCGAACTAGTATCGTCCACCCGACTTCCTAGTGCGGACTTAGATCTGGTTTCTTGATCAGAAATCTCATTCTCCTTCCATAGCCTAACTATGATAAAGAATATCCAGAATCAATCAACAACCCATATTTAAGTTCGCCGTCAAAAATCGAGTGAAAAATCCCAACTCGGATCGATACAACTATCTCGAAATTCTGTTCCCGAATCTGGATCAAATCACTATGCGAATAGAATAATATACGTACATCCTACGTATCTACCTTTATTGATTATTAGCCAAATCAATTCTCCTTTCTATTCACATTCACTTAAATTTCTATCCACTTACTCACATTTTTCTTTCAATCCCATTTGGTTTATCACCTCTATTTTTATCTCAATTGGGTATTTAATCATAAATAATTTGTACTCTGTCCAGCTTAAATTTTGAAAATAGCTTGAAGAGTTTGAAAACAGATAAGTAATTAAAAAATAATTATTAGTTTGTAAAATAGCTTCAAAATAGTTAAGTAATTGTAAAATAGTTGGAAAATAGTCAAATAGTTATAGAAATAATTGCAAAATAGTTGTAAAATAGAAATTAGTTATGAAGTAGTTAAAAAATAGTAATTAGTTTATAAAACAGTTGTAAAATAGTCAAATAGTTTCAAAAAAAATTGTAAAACAAGTATAAGATAGTTTTAGGTTTTAAAAAAGAAAAGTTGTATAGTAAATAGTTTGGAAAAAATAGATTTATATTAAAACAATTTATTTTAAAAAAAACAATTCAGAGTCAAACTGTTCAATTTCCAACCTCCATTCCCATCAATTCAATTTAAATTTCCACTTCCATTAAAATTGACTCAATTCCAAATCTAGAACACAACATTTAGAGTTTATTTCAAACCATCTTTGATATTATGTATATTCCTCACATATATACATATTTACTTCTTGGCCCACTAAGCCGAATTTTAAAATTTAAACCACCCTTGGTTTTAATTCGAAACAAATACTTTTAAGGTTTACAAACAACTTCTTATTCTAAATTAAGATTATATCCAAAATAGTTTAAATAATATTATTTCTTTTACACACCCAATTAACCTTAAATTTTAGACCACCTTTTAATTCAAAACAAATTTCTTTAAAATTTTCAAACAACTTCTTATTTTAAAATAAGATTACATTCAAAAATAGTCTGAATAATATTATTTATTCTTTTATTTCAATACTTTGAAACAATTCAAATGTTTCTAGACTTAGGTTTTAAAACTTCACAATTTAAAACCTAGTTTAATTTATAATTATACTCATCTTCAGTTTCAATTTATAAGTCATGCTTACCCAAACGTTTTATTTCCTTAAAACATTTCAGTTTTCTTCCTCATTAACACACGTTTCATTATTAAACACAACAATGATAATAACCAAGGAAACCAATCCATTATTATCTTTTCTGAAACTCTTTTCCAAATTCAAGATTTTAATTTCATTTTGAATCCGTTTCAAACTTATCTTTATCTAATTTCAATTTGGTTGCATTTCTATTACCACTTAATTTAATTCCAATAATTTAACAACCAATTACCTTAATATATATTAGAAAGATATATTGCTTTATATATCAAAATATATTCTTATATAAGATCATTTAAAATATTTATATAAGAAAATAACAAGTACACTCTCATATATATATATATATATATATATATATATATATATACTTATATTAAGGACCATTGACCCTATCCTTAGAGAGTAATCTCACCAGAGCCAAGGTTCTCGCTTAACCTTCAGCTCTGATACCGAATGTAACGACCTGGAATTTTCGATCCCGAAAATTCCAGATAGTTAGAAGAAGAAGAAACAGAAACAGGAACACAACACAGATTCTCACATTCGCAGCTGATCCAAATATAATATCAAATAACATCAGTTTACAAAAGAATACTGTATCGTCAATTACATTTTAATACATTAGAGTTACACACTTACACAAACACTGGACATATACAAATCAACATATCTCAGATAAATAGAAATATCTCTCAGTGGAAACAATCCATACGTTCCTACCATCCAACTCCTCTCCTGAGCTCTAGAACGTCTGTGACGCCCCACCTCTATACCCATGCTAGCCAAGGACACTATAGTGTAATTCCGTCAACTAGCACGGAGAATAAGACTGTTGAGGAGCGGCCATCCGTAGTTAGGCCTTACACTAGTATTGGTTACCTCGGTAGGAGCAGTATATATTTTTATTTTTCATCTCTTATTTATTTACTCCCATCGACATACCCAATTCCAGTATAAAATGAACTACGATGGTTCATAATAGTTTAGGACAATAAATATAATAATAACACAGATAATATAAATGCGGAACACAGATAAAAAAAAGTCTCATATATATAATAACTAATGTCAGTTACAATACATGTGATACAGTACATATGATACAACTACAACTATCGACTCTGGAAGTTACATATACAAGTACATTAACGTATATAATATACATGAATACATATCTTCCTATACTACGACACGATTACTCAAAAAATATGAAAAGACTTCATAGCTCTAGCAGCAACCCAAAGCAAGATATCTACAACCTGTAATAACTCGGTCTGACCCGAGTATTACATTCAAAAGAAAATATTACACGGGTCAGCCTAATTCAAACTCAGTTATTAGTGCACAGAAGCAATAATAATTAAATAACAATTAGACGACAGTCAAAATAAATCTCGTCTACCCAATTCTTTAATAAGGAATCAGATAACGATAAATATAACACGTGCCAGTGTTAAACAACAAATCAACAAATCGAGATTATCAACGAAGATAAATTAAAAAGATTATCAATGAGGATAATTTAGAAAACAACAGAATTGCCTAAACGACAATTAACGACAAAAATCTAACTATTGAATAAATAATAAGAAGCTCATAATCTAATTATCAAAAAGATAATTAGATATCAACAAAACCATCAAATTAAACCAAATTAAAATGCAATTCAAAATACTGAATCAGACACACAAAACAATTCAAACAATTGAAATATCAATTAAAATGCCAACTCGAGTAGGGCTGCAGTACACGCACGCGTGCACTGCCTCGCCACTATAGTATCTGGAATACGCAAAAGATCAATAAATCAACACAAAATAGAATATCATAAAAGTCATACCGTGTGGCTGCAGTACACGCTTGCGTGCACTGCCTTGCCACTACAGTGATGATGTACCCAAAAGATCAACGAACCAAAATCAATGAAGAATCAAATATTGATGCAACGCAAACCGACAAGGGCAAACTGCATAAATGAATATAAGGGCAAACTGCAACAAAACTGCAGCCACCACAAGGTCACAAGCTACAGAGCTCGAAAACATCCATGCATGAAGACCAACGGCACACAACTAAAACATGCAGCAATGCCAAATGAGACCAGACATACATGAACATGAAGACCACAAGTGTACAACCCTTCCAAACTAGTCCAGGTAGCACAAAGAATGGTCAAAAACAACTACAAGCAGATGCAAACTAACCAGAAAACTCAATCAATGCCGATGCCAGTGAACAGCAGACCAAAGTCAACACAGAGGTTCTCAAATTCAACATGGCAGTAAGCGTCAGTGCACAAGGGCAACGACACATACATATACATGAACCAGCAGAAGAAATTGAAATGCAACACTACAACATTGATCCAATGAACACTTGATTCATCACTGAGACATGAATGCATGGAGTAAAGGCATCAGTCGACAATGAAGACATCTAAATATGCTTCAGAGAGCAGGGCAACAACAATGATGAGCCAACATCGAAATATACTTAAGACGAGTTCAAATATCATTGGTGCAGCAGTCAAGTTGAATTCTCATCTAAAATATTTTCGCAAATCAATTTACAGATTTCAATCCAAAATCAGAAATCACACCAAGTATTAAAACAAATCATACGGCCGAGATAATAAAGTGATGAAGTCAATGATCATATACGAACACATATGTATGAGTTCAATTCCTATATAAACGGAAACATCATCGGCAACAACAAATAATCAAACATCGGATCAAAAGTACTCGGCAAATTCAAAGCAGTAAACAGTGAAGACTGTAGCTCATAGCTACAGCAACAAGTACACAAGGCAAGGCATTTGACAGTAATAACAATGTCAAGAATATCAAGCCAGAAAGTCATAAAACAAAAATCAAAATAAGGCTGGAGGTAGTTCCAACCCAAATCAGCAAGTAAAATCGATCAAGGAAGAAAGTACAACCAGTGACGGTGAACAATATGGCCAAGGTCGAAAAAACAACATCGTCGAATTCAAAGCAAAAGTCAACAAATTATACGAACTCGATAGTGTCCGAGAAATCATCAACCTTCGAACTAAATCGAATGACCAAAACACAGTATAGAACTAGATGCGAGTGAAAGAAATTCACTCACCTTATCGACGAATTGGAGACGAACTCAAACGAGCATCCGCACGCATGCATCTCAAGAGACCACTCAAGCAAGGAAATCGAGTTGAATCAAGCATCTGTAATCGGCCTCATAGATTTACCAAAAACCCTAGTTTATGAAGATCGATTGAGCGCAGCCGCCATTTTTTATTTTCTTTCGTTTGTTATGCTAGGGTTTGCCAATGAAAGGGTAAAGAGGGGAACGTTGTAAATAATTATCACGACACAAAAGAAACGTGGGCCAAATAAATTTTAAAGCCCGCATAATTCTTAACAATTTTTGAAAAGAATTTCAGCTGATTAAAACTCCCAATAGCAAAATCATTTAATGACGATAACGAATTAAAAGTCGTCAATAACAATAATTTTTCTAACATAAACTGGTTAAGCTAGATAATAAAGGACAAGAACACAAATCCCAAAGAAATCTTTTAAATTTAATAAAAGAAATTCACAAATTCTCAACAACATCTAATTATCAATAGATAATCAGAAAACAACTAAACTGAATAAATGCAATTATTAGCAGTATTCAATTATCAATTAGATAATTAGAATATAGAAATCACAAACAATAATAATCTAATTATCGATAGGACAATTAGAAAACAGCAAAATCTAATTATCAACAAAGACAATTAGAAAACACCAAATCACAAATTTTAAAACCGCAAACATCTAGTTATCAACTAGAAAATCAGAAAAACACAAACTCCATAATCAGCAAACTCTAACCATCAACAGAGATAGATAGAAAACAACAGATATCCAATTATCAAAAACGATAATCAGAAATCTCAAACCAATAAATATTCAATTATCGAAAACGATAATCAAATCTCAAATCAACAAATATTCAATTATCAAAAACGAAGTCAACAAATATTCAATTATCAAAAACGATAATCAAATATCAAATCAAAAAATATTCAATTATCAAAAACGATAATCAAATCTCAAATCAACAAATATTCAATTATCAAAAACGATAATCAAATCTCAAATCAACAAATATTCAATTATCAAAAACGATAATCAAATCCCAAATCAACAAGTATTCAATTATCAAAAACGATAATCAAATCCCAAATCAACAGATATTCAATTATCAAAAACGATAATCAAATCCCAAATCAGTAGATATTCAATTATCAAAAACGATAATCAAACCCAAATTACCAGATATACAATTATCAAAAACGATAATCAAATCTCAAATCAACAGATATACAATTATCAAAAACGATAATCAAATCTCAAATCAACAGATATTCAATTATCAAAAACGATAATCAAATCTCAAATCAACAGATATTCAATTATCAAAAACGATAATCAAATCTCAAATCAACAAATATTCAATTATCAAAAACGATAATCAAATCTCAAATCAACAAATATTCAATTATCAAAAACGATAATCAAATCTCAAATCAACAAATATTCAATTATCAAATACGATAATCAAATCTCAAATCAACAAATATTCAATTATCACAAACGATAATCAAATCAACAAATATCTAATTATCAAAAACGATAATCAGAATCAACAAATATCTAGTTATCAACAAAGATAACTAAAACTCATATCAACAAATATCCAATTACCTGCTGAATAATTGGAAACAACAAATATCTAGAAATCAATTAAGAAGACTAGAAAATCAACATAAAAGGTTGGATCGATCCCATCAGATGGCGAGTTTTTAAGCTACGCCGCACGTGCAACAACATATAGCCGAAGCCTACTATAACGACCCAACTTCCACACTCCAGGAAGTCACATTGCTAATAAGAAAGAAGAGGATAGAAAAGAGAAAGAAAGAGAAGAAGAAGAAACAACACATCAGAATCTAAACAGTGGAACGAATAAATTATATTAATAACATAAAATATTACATAGTTTACAACCACTATCAGAGTACACAGATAATACAACACATACTAGACAGTTATAAACACCTGTCTAGTATTTACAACATAGTATAATCCAGAGACAACACAGAACACATAGCGGAATACTAATATCTAACGCAGAAGCCTCCTGCTCCATTGCTCCTCCAATATTCGTCAAAGCTAACCTGAATCCCTTGGCTACTCATAAAAATTTGAGTACCCAAGAGTTTATGAAAAAAAAAACTCCGGGTCAGACATGGGACTGGTGTGAGTAACAGGTTAAAGTTGCTCAACTTTAAAAATCCTTTGAAAAGAAAAGGTATCACGTAAGACTTCCCACACATAAACATGGAAAAGTTTTTACCTTACGCTAACCAAAACATTTGATAGGAAATCCGATGATATTATAATAGTGTCTAGGGTTTTCAAGTAAATAAGAAATAGCCGAAATTGTTACATCTATTAAATTCCAGCTACTAGCCACAAAAGTGGGTAATACAATCAAAACCGTTGGCACTTATTGGATTTTGGATTCCATACAATGGCAGGGCTACCGGGGTACCGCCCGTCACAGTACGTGGCCTAGATCAACGTACCGAGGAGTACTCCCACTCCCCTGCAACACAAGGCCGGACCCATTCCTTACTGAATAGTTCCGAACAAGACAACCCCGCAGTTGGTGCGCACTAACAACTGCCCACTAAGCCGAATATAAAGGAACCTCTAGACATGGATCAATCTTGCTCTCCAGTGGGTGCTACCCACGAAGCCTTGCTGCACCTCCCCTGTTTTAGCCATTCCCAGTTGATGAGGCTTGAAGCTACGATTACCTTTAGAGAACACATTATCTTAGAATGCTCATCGTCCACCTGACGATGTTCTGAAAGCATTCAATCCATACAAGTTCGTTCCGGGTTCGAACGAAACCGAAGGCATTATCTCGTTACACTCGTTTTGGAATCACCCTCAGAATTAACGACGATAACCCTTGCACTCTAAATCTCCATCTCGAATCTATAAGTACTATTCCGTCAAACTCATTACGGAATCACCCACAGAGTTATACTGACGTATAGCCCTTACACCTCGAGTCTTCACTCGCTCTACTTGGATTAACGACCAAACGTTTAATTGGAATCGATGTGGTTTTCGAATATCCAAATATGGAAACCTGATCCCGGTCTCATCGAAATCCAAAGCGTATCTTTTTAGGTCCAAGTTGTTTTAAAGTTTAAAACAAATTCAATTATATCATCTATATATACACAGATAGATAATTCATAGATTCACAACAGATAATTATCATTATCAAACCACAGATAATCCACATTATCACTATCAAAAGATAATCCATATCAATATCACAATACAACCAATGCATCCATATCAATCAACATTACTAATCTCATATCTGAGATTCAAAACCATTTCAATAACCAATAACAACCATTCATAAGCAATGATCTAAAATCATACTATCTATAATTAATTTAAAATGAATTAAATTAATTCCATCATCTCTAATAAATTTAAAATGAATTAAATTAATTATTTACCCAATATGAATCTTGCTTATATCATCATTAATTAATTACAAATTAATTAATTAATTAACCTCTCATTTATCATCTTAATTAATCAGTCCTGATTAATTATACTTTAATTAATTCCACAAAATTAATTACTCTAAACCAAATACAGTAATTAACCTTTAATTACTTCATTTATTAATTAACTGTAATTAATTTAACCCTAATTAATTACAATTAATTAATTATCCTTAATTACTTATTATTGATTAATTAATTTTAGTTAATCAATCTTAATTATACCATTAATTATATATATTAATTAATGATTCTTAATTATATTTAATTAATTACTCCATTTAATTAATCACTTTCAGTAATTAATCTCACTTAATCCATAATTATTAATCACCTTTGATTAATCTTAATCTGTAATTAATTACCCTTAATTACTTATCAAATTAATCATTCCTTAATTAATTTCTTTAATTAATCACTTGATTAATTATACAAAATAATTTAATCTAAATTATTTTCACAACTCCATCATTATTCACTAATTACATCCAGTAATTACCTTTAATTACTTTACTGAGTAAACCCATTAATTACATTAAGTAATTATTATCAAATCTCATGTTTAAAATTAATTAAACCTAATTAAACAATTTATTAACATTAATTAATTAATTTAATTAATTATTGAAAATTAATCATATTAATTAATCACCAAATAAACCTTAGTTAAAGACCATCATTAACTATTATTTATTCCTTCATTATTTCCTAATTATCTCTAGATTAACTTAATCCAAATTATTAATTAAATAAATTAAATAAATAAGTTACTTCTTCATTATCTTATTTATTTAATTATTTTAATATCTTAATAATTTTTTAAGATAAACCATTCCTTATTAATAGTTATATAAATATCAAAGTGTACTTAGAATATTGCAATTTAAAATTTAAATCCAAATTCCATTTTTTTTTGAATTTAAAATTCAAAAATGATATTTATTAAAGCATTATCCAACTTAAATTCATTTACATTTCTTTTTAGAATAAATATAAATAACATTTAAAACTTATGATTAAAACTTATATAAGATAAGTCTTAATATACTTAATTTAATTAAAAACTAAGTTTAAAATACATTATTATTTCAAAAGGGAAATCTAGTTTCAAAAATATTTGTTTGGAAACAATTTACTCCTAATTAAACAATTTAAATTTAAACTTGTTTGAAAATCATTCAAATTTTTTTAACTTATTTGAATATCAGTTTTTAAATTCAATATACTTGAAACCATTCTTTATTTAAATTGTTTTGAATTTAAACTTGAATTTACTCATGTTTTACACCTTGATTTTAAACTCCTTATCTAAAAGTACAAATTCATTTTTAAAAACTTGAAGATTTAAAAATCCTTAAGAAATTCTGGACCTAGATTTGAATTTAAGCTGATAATTTAAAATTAGCTTTCAAATTTAAAATGAAATTTAAAATTTCAAGAAAACTGTCAATTTCCTTTTTTTTTTAAAAAACTGAAAACCACTTTTAAATTTTTAAAACTTATAAGATTCAAAATCATTTGAATCTATAATACAACTAGCTTTAAACCTAACTCGGATTTAAAACTAACTTCACTTAAACTTTTGATTCAAAATTTAAAAACTGCAGACAGTTTCTACAGGAAACTGTAATATTACAGTTACCCCAGTCCACCTCAAAACGCTTCGAGTCAGACAGGCCATTTCTTCGAGCAAAATAAAAGAAAACCCGAGTTACACTTCGAGTCCAAACATTCCTATACCCAGAAATCAACAGGCTCAAAGATTTTTGCACGGTGCACGTGCACCGTGCCTCCAGCCATCACCAGCCACCTCTGGTGGCTTCCCTACGCCGGCGTCCAACCTCTCAAACAACTACCACACTCAGATTCTCCTTCGAATTCACGAAATTGAAATTTCGTTTCCATTCCAAAACCTGGAAACCCAACAGAAACAATTTCCAAAACCTGTCATCACTTCCCCCTCCGTGCTCCGTTCACCAGAGAGACTTCCACCACCGGCCACCACTTCGCCTACACTTCAGCTATCTCCTCCCAAAAGCCCATGACACTCGGTCCTTTCTGTAGTTCATATCGACCGCATCAAAATGTTCATACAGAACTAGGGCTACAGGTAATAATTCTTCACCCCTGTCCCCATGTTGATTTTCATCAACAACCATTATTTTTCTCAACTACAATAATCACTCCTCTACCCATAATAAGAATCCAATTATCCCCAAATCATTAGATCATCAAAAATCATCACATTTTCTCTTTTTGTTCAACAGAAAACTGCACCAAACCCTTTTGATTAAAAATGCTGATCTTTATATTGAAATTCCTATTTTTGCTTTATGTTTCCATTTATATTATTGAATATCATAATTTTACAAAGTTTGATTTTCATTTTGTATATCAAATACTGCTGTTATGATTTCTTTTTATTCCCAGAGATACTCAAATGGACTTTGGCTTAAATAAGTTTTTAAAACACTAATCTATAATAAATCACACCACCTTTGTTTATAAACTAAAACCTATTAACATTTGTTTGAAGAGAAAATGAATTTGAATTTAAATCAGGGAAACTAGAATTCAAACATAGGAATACTTATATGGAACAAACATACATACTGCAGTCTTCATCATTTAATATACATACTATAATTTTAACCACAGAATAATCAGCAACCATGTTTTATACTAAATCCTTTTTTAAAAAAAAAAATATAAGTTACTCACCTCAATCAAAAGAAGACAGTGCAGATATTTTAAGATAAACTGGAAATTTGCAAAAGATTTGAACTTGAAGCTGAAGCCTCAAAACTGAATTTGCTTCCAACAGAAAATCTTCAGGTTGCTTTGACCCATTTGCATGCATATGAAAGTTTGCAAAAGCTTAACATTTTTGAAATCATACTGCTGGCTTGTTGAGATTACAGATTTGTTTTCTGATTTTGAAATGCATTACATGTTTAAATTTTAGTTTTGAGGATTGCACTTCAGGTTTGAATTGAGCAATTGTTTCAGATTTGAGTTTTTGAGAATGTGATTTTTTTTTATATATTTAGATCTAGAAAAGAAATAGAAATGAAAGTGAATTTGTTTTATATGTAAAAACCGAAATTAAACTTTATTAAACAAATAGAAGAAAACCAAATTTAAATGCCACTTGTCTCAAATTTTAACATTTGTCATGTTAATATGTAATTTACTTAACACATGTTCTTTTAATTTGTAAAAAGTTTACATTTGTCTTAAATTTTAATTTGTTATAATTATGTAATTTAGTTATAGTTAAATGCTAATTAGTTATTTAGTTATCATGTTAATATAAGATAAAAGTGAATCTTTGTTTAGTTCATTAGTTAACATGTATTATCTACATGTATATAGATTTTAAAATAAAATAAATCAAACTATATTCATAAATTTAAACCTACACAAATATTTCAAAATCAAGATAAAATAAAAACAATTATACTTTAGATTTAAAACTTTGAATTCATGTTCAAAATTTTTTTTTTGGAAATCTAGTTTATTTACAAATACAACTACAAATTTGAATTTTGTAAAACAATTATTTTTATTAAAAATTTATTTGTTGAAACAAATGTTTTATTATATATTTAAAAATAACAATAAACAACTTATAAAAGAAATTATCTTCTTTATTAATAAATTATTTATCTTATCACATTATATTTAAAAGAAACTCAAAATAAATCTCATTGTTATTTATTTAAATTTTAAACTTGAGTTACATATTTTAGATCATTTAAAATTTATCTTAAGTATTTAAAACCATATTTGTTTCTTAAATAACCCTTTAAAAGTTTAACTATTAAATAAAATCATAATTTCCAAATTACTAAAGATACATATTTTACAGAAAACAGGATTTATTTATTAACCAGATTAAAACAATACTTATTTACAATATATACAATATTCTATATATATTATAAATAAAAAAAAATCTATCAATTAACTATGTATGTTATTGAATTATAATTCAAATCTTATTACAAAGATTATTAAATCAATTTAGTTTTTATTCCAGATTATTAAATTGATATTGCTTTAAAATTCCGGGTCATCACATTCCTTCCCCCTTAAAAGAATTTCGTCCCCGAAATTTATAACAAAGGTAATTTAATAATCTATTTAAAGGATTTAATTTTAAAACACAAGCATATACCAATGATATGCTAACAACTATAACAATCAATTCAACCAATCAAACAAATCTAATTATCCAGAAAAATTCTGGATAAAACTTCCACGAGTTTCCCTGGTATAAAAATACGGGATACTCGCTCTATAAATTCCAAACAATCAATACTATTAAACTACAGAGCTCCTATTCATCTATATCTACAGAACTAGAAAACATATCAGACTACAGGCGAGTCCGACTCAACAACCAAACTCCATAGCTGCTGGTTCTAAAACCAGAGATAGACCATACACGTACTCCCTCAGAGATACGTGAAACTCATCGAATTCCAGTTATCCTAACTGACAATTCAATCCTGAAAACCAAATACCAATCCAACCAAAACACAGATAAAAGATCCAAGAATCACTGAGCTAGCTTTTCTAATCTTACCAAAACTTATAGCTCCTAAATCAAAGAAAACTCCAACAACAACGAAGTCTTCAGACAATCCTGGGCTGCCAACATCCAAACTGATCAGCTCAACCCTTGCTGATTCCTCTAGAACAATCAGAACTAAAAACAACCCAACATAATAATTACCTCAAGATCAATCCAAAACCAAAACACAATTCTATTCCATAGACATCAGAAAACAACAAACTTCTCCCAATCTGGAAAAGAAAAACAGAAACACTATCAAACTGCTTCCGCTGCACAACTCTGATCCATAGTAGATAAGAAAATGCTGACGAAGAATCACAAGCACCAACTGGACATCACCTTTCAGAAATATGGTTCAACTGATCCATAAAAGAATACTCAGAAATTCCTCTGAGCACTGAGTTACTCCATCAAACTCCATCTCAAGGAATCATTCTCCAACTAAACAGAACTATCAGTTTCACTCCTGGAATTCTAGTCGATAAGAAAACTCAATCTCCAGATGCGGACAAATCTCTGTCTTCTTAGAAGACATCCAGAACAATCTTCAACAATCCAAGAGAACACTCAAACAATCGCAAGTCACTTTTGCGATCTACCTAGATAAATTTCCAAATAAAACTGTTCTCTCTTAACAAATAGAACAGCTTACACTGGTCTAGTCAATCCACTGAAGAAACGGATTCACTCAGCGGCTTCTGAACTCCATCTTCAGAAAAACTACTCGGCTAAGACCTCTCTGTCGGCTCACAGAACACTTCGAGCTGCACTGCTGTTGCCAATGCCAAACTTCTTAATCCAAAGTTCTTCGAGAAACTCGGACTTCAAAGCAAACAGAAACCCCACAACATCTTGCTGTCTTCAGCCACAACATCAAAGCAGACTCACTTCCAAAATTTGTTCCAAAGAAAATATCTTCGGAAACAATCCATAGTCACTACATCTCATCACGCAGTTACAACTTCCTGAGGTATCAAAATACCATCACTTACTTTAGCTCAACTGTCTGATCCAAATTTTACTCACCAAACTCTCCACTTCAAAGATGTCTTCGAACCTTAACAGGTTTCCTTCAGAGATCGATGAAATACTTCAACATAACAAAACTTATTCGAGACGGTATTAGGTCTACAGTCTCGACACATACACTTCCAATCTCAACATCAGACTCCAACCAATGGTAGTAATCGTGTTACAAACACTACTACCTTATCTACCTTTATAGCCTATATTGGAAAACCCGAACAGGTAACCCAACAGATAGGTAGAAATAAATAAATATTTATAAATACATATAAAATTACAAATACGCTCTCTCAAGATAGACATCACTCCATAGCCTAGGTATTCACTCAACCTAATGCTCTGATACCACCTGTAACAACCCAACTTCCACACTCCAGGAAGTCACATCGCTAATAAGAAAGAAGAGGATAGAAAAGAGAAAGAAAGAGAAGAAGAAGAAATAACACATCAGAATCTAAACAGCGGAACGAATAAATTATATTAATAACATAAAATATTACATAGTTTACAACCACTATCAGAGTACACAGATAATACAACACATACTAGACAGTTATAAACACCTGTCTAGTATTTACAACATAGTATAATCCAGAGACAACACAGAACACACAGCGGAATACTAATATCTAACGCAGAAGCCTCCTGCTCCATTGCTCCTCCAATATTCGTCAAAGCTAACCTGAATCCCTTGGCTACTCATAAAAATTTGAGTACCCAAGAGTTTATGAAAAAAAAAATCCGGGTCAGACATGGGTCTGGTGTGAGTAACAGGTTAAAGTTGCTTAACTTTAAAAATCCTTTGAAAAGAAAAGGTATCACGTAAGACTTCCCACACATAAACATGGAAAAGTTTTTACCTTACGCTAACCAAAACATTTGATAGGAAATCAGATGATATTATAATAGTGTCTAGGGTTTTCAAGTAAATAAGAAATAGCCGAAATTGTTACATCTATTAAATTCCAGCTACTAGCCACAAAAGTGGGTAATACAATCAAAACCGTTGGCACTTATTGGATTTTGGATTCCATACAATGGCAGGGCTACCGGGGTACCGCCCGTCACAGTACGTGGCCTAGATCAACGTACCGAGGAGTACTCCCACTCCCCTGCAACACAAGGCCGGACCCATTCCTTACTGAATATTTCCGAACAATACAACCCCGCAGTTGGTGCGCACTAACAACTGCCCACTAAGCCGAATATAAAGGAACCTCTAGACAGGGATCAATCTTGCTCTCCAGTGGGTGCTACCCACGAAGCCTTGCTGCACCTCCCCTGTTTTAGCCATTCCCAGTTGATGATGCTTGAGGCTACGATTACCTTTAGAGAACACATTATCTTAGAATGCTCATCATCCACCTGACGATGTTCTGAAAGCATTCAATCCATACAAGTTCGTTCCGGGTTCGAAAGAAACCGAAGGCATTATCTCGTTACACTCGTTTTGGAATCACCCTCAGAGTTAACGACGATAACCCTTGCACTCTAAATCTCCATCTCGAATCTATAAGTACTATTCCGTCAAACTCATTACGGAATCACCCACAGAGTTATACTGACGTATAGCCCTTACACCTCGAGTCATCACTCGCTCTACTTAGATTAACGACCTAACGTTTAATTGGAATCGATGTGGTTTTCGAATATCCAAATATGGAAACCTGATCCCGATCTCATCGAAATCCAAAGCGTGTCTTTTTAGGTCCAAGTTGTTTTAAAGTTTAAAACAAATTCAATTATATCATCTATATATACACAGATAGATAATTCATAGATTCACAACAGATAATTATCATTATCAAACCACAGATAATCCACATTATCACTATCAAAAGATAATCCATATCAATATCACAATGCAACCAATGCATCCATATCAATCAACATTACTAATCTCATATCTGAGATTCAAAACCATTTCAACAACCAATAACAACCATTCATAAGCAATGATCTAAAATCATACTATTTATAATTAATTTAAAATGAATTAAATTAATTCCATCATCTCTAATAAATTTAAAATGAATTAAATTAATTATTTACCCAATATGAATCTTGCTTATATCATCATTAATTAATTACAAATGAATTAATTAATTAACCTCTCATTTATCATCTTAATTAACAAGTCCTGATTAATTATACTTTAGTTAATTCCACAAAATTAATTACTCTAAACCAAATACAGTAATTAACCTTTAATTACTTCATTTATTAATTAACTATAATTAATTTAACCCTAATTAATTACAATTAATTAATTATCCTTAATTACTTATTATTGATTAATTAATATTAATTAATCAATCTTAATTATACCATTAATTATATATATTAATTAAT
Source organism: Allium cepa (assembly GCA_030765085.1). Taxonomy (NCBI): domain Eukaryota; kingdom Viridiplantae; phylum Streptophyta; class Magnoliopsida; order Asparagales; family Amaryllidaceae; genus Allium; species Allium cepa. The sequence continues at coordinate 461,661,792 of CM060931.1, read as the reverse complement.
GATTCTTAATTATATTTAATTAATTACTCCATTTAATTAATCACTTTCAGTAATTAATCTCACTTAATCCATAATTATTAATCACCTTTGATTAATCTCAATCTGTAATTAATTACCCTTATTACTTATAAAATTAATCATTCCTTAATTAATTTCTTTAATTAATCACTTGATTAATTATACAAAATAATTTAATCTAAATTATTTTCACAACTCCATCATTATTCACTAATTACATCCAGTAATTACCTTTAATTACTTTACTGAGTAAACCCATTAATTACATTAAGTAATTTTTATCAAATCTCATGTTTAAAATTAATTAAACCTAATTAAATAATTTATTAACATTAATTAATTAATTTAATTAATTATTGAAAATTAATCATATTAATTAATTACCAAATAAACCTTAGTTAAAGACCATCATTAACTATTATTTATTCCTTAATTATTTCCTAATTATCTCTAGATTAACTTAATCCAAATTATTAATTAAATAAATTAAATAAATAAGTTACTTCTTCATTATCTTATTTATGTAATTATTTTAATATCTTAATAATTTTTTAAGATAAACTTATTAATAGTTATATAAATATCAAAGTGTACTTAGAATATTGCAATTTAAAATTTAAATCCAAATTCCATTTTTTTTTGAATTTAAAATTCAAACATGATATTTATTAAAGCATTATCCAACTTAAATTCATTTATATTTCTTTTTAGAATAAATATAAATAACATTTAAAACTTATGATTAAAACTTATATAAGATAAGTCTTAATATACTTAATTTAATTAAAAACGAAGTTTAAAATACATTATTATTTCAAAAAGGAAATCAAGTTTCAAAAATATTTGTTTGGAAACAATTTACTCCTAATTAAACAATTTAAATTTAAACTTGTTTGAAAATCATTCAATTTTTTTTAACTTATTTAAATATCAGTTTTTAAATTCAATATACTTGAAACCATTCTTTATTTAAATTGTTTTGAATTTAAACTTGAATTTACTCATGTTTTACACCTTGATTTTAAACTCCTTATTTAAAAGTACAAATTCATTTTTAAAAACTTGAAGATTTAAAAATCCTTAAGAAATCTGGACCTAGATTTGAATTTAAACTGCTAATTTAAAATTAGCTTTCAAATTCAAAATGAAATTTAAAATTTCCAGAAAACTGTCAATTTCCTATTATTTTTTTTTAAAACTGAAAACCTCTTTTAAATTTTTAAAACTTATAAGATTCAAAATCATTTGAATCTATAATACAACTAGCTTTAAACCTAACTCGGATTTAAAACTTAACTTCACTTAAACTTTTGATTCAAATTTTAAAAACTGCAGACAGTTTCTACAGGAAACTGTAATATTACAGTTACCCGAGTCCACCTCAAAACGCTTCGAGTCAGACAGGCCATTTCTTCGAGCAAAATAAAAGAAAACCCGAGTTACACTTCGAGTCCAAACACTCCTATACCCAGAAATCAACAAGCTCAAAGATTTTTGCACGGTGCACGTGCACCGTGCCTCCAGCCATCACCAGCCACCTCTGGTGGCTTCCCTACACCGGCGTCCAACCTCTCAAACAACTACCACACTCAGATTCTCCTTCGAATTCACGAAATCGAAATTTCGTTTCCATTCCAAAACCTGGAAACCCAACAGAAACAATTTCCAATACCTGTCATCACTTCCCCCTCCGTGCTCCGTTCACCAGAGAGACTTCCACCACCGGCCACCACTTCGCCTACACTTCAGCTATCTCCTCCCAAAAGCCCATGACACTCGGTCCTTTCTGTAGTTCGTATCAACCGCATCAAAATGTTCATATAGAACTAGGGCTACAGGTAATAATTCTTCACCCCTGTCCCCATGTTGATTTTCATCAACAACCATTATTTTTCTCAACTACAATAATCACTCCTCTACCCATAATAAGAATCCAATTATCCCCAAATCATTAGATCATCAAAAATCATCACATTTTCCCTTTTTGTTCAACAGAAAACTGCACCAAACCCTTTTGATTAAAAATGCTGATCTTTATATTGAAATTCCTATTTTTGCTTTATGTTTCCATTTATATTACTGAATATCATAATTTTACAAAGTTTGATTTTCATTTTGTATATCAAATACTGCTGTTATGATTTCTTTTTATTCCCAGAGATACTCAAATGGATTTTGGCTTAAATAAGTTTTTAAAACACTAATCTATAATAAATCACACCACCTTTGTTTATAAACTAAAACCTATTAACATTTGTTTGAAGAGAAAATGAATTTGAATTTAAATCAGGGAAACTAGAATTCAAACAGAGGAATACTTATATGGAACAAACATACATACTACAGTCTTCATCATTTAATATACATACTATAATTTTAACCACAGAATAATCAGCAACCATGTTTAAGTCCTTCGTTTATGGTTGAAATCTTTTACACTTGTTAAAAATGAGTATCTTTATGTTTAAGTCCTCCATTTATCTTAACTTAATAATTATATTTTAACCCCTTTTAAATTAAGTATTTATAATTATTTATACGTTCACAAATATATATATATATATATATATACTACGTTTTATAATCTTTTTTTAAATCTCAAATTCTAATTCAAACTCAAATCCAAATTCAATTAAAATCCAAATTGAAATCAACTCAAATATATGTATATATTTAAACAATACAAATTAAATTTGTAAATAATAAATTTTACTTTTAAATCTATATTTTTTTTGAAAATCATTACACTATTACTATTGTTTGAAAATAATAATTTTGCCACTTGTAAATAATTTATAAAGGAGATTATCACATTTATTTGTTTAATCTATAAATCAACATTTTCAATAGTTAAATCAGATAACTATTCAATTATCTGATGCTTGAAAATCCGGATTATCACGAGGTAACAATTTCCTTTCACATATCACATCACTTTGAATGCAACATTGCCATTTCCGTTGACTACTAATTGCCTTCCATAAAAATACAACCCATGAGCTCGTACGTCTCAAGGAGGGTGTTAAGCTAAGAGAAGTTGCCTTCTCCGTCACCACTAATGTACGTTTATAAAAACCAATGTACGTAATCTTAGAAATGCAATGTCAGACAAACGTCCATACAAGTTGTGTAGGAACAGGACAAACCGAAGGTACTTTCTTACCACATCCTGTCGGGAAATCCCTAGGATTAGTTGCGAATAGTCCTTGCATTGAATATTTCGTAACGAAGAGACTACTGCTACTGGATGTATATTGGGAATTTAACCCCAAATGATCAACAAGCAGTCCTCCACTATGAAAATCTTGAATATCAATATCATCACAACCTGCACAACCGAACATATGTACGTTGGTCCGAAGTGTTTTTCAGATAAATTTGATCCCGGTCTCTTCGCACCAACAAGGCAAAAGCGTTTCTCAACCTCACACAGAAACTAAGTCTCCTAGACTTATCATGTGTCCAACTTTCAACTTGCTATCCTTCGACCAAGAAGGAAGCTTGATAGTTTGGAGTAATACTCTGCACTACACGAATCAACATCCTCAACACAAACAATAATCATGCCTGCACGGATGTCTACATACTAAGTGTACGACTAAGTAGTTCCCACATCAAGTCGAGGAACTAAAATGGCTAAATTTGATAGTCAGTTTTTTAACTATCAAAGCAACAAACAAATATCTAGCACCATAGGCAAAAACTAGGCCTTTTGATTAATCATTTATTAATTAAATCACTTTCCTAAATATTCAATTCAAATTATCTTTAAAAATATATAATTCCCAAAATCATTTCAACATTTCACTATTTGGAAAACATTTCCATATACTCATTTAATAATAAGTGAATTCACAAATCAACTTATTTTCAACACTTAGAAAATATTACATAGACTTAAATCATGATTAAGTCTATATTTTATTCTTTAACAAAAACATTCTCTTTAACATACTTATTTGGGTCAAAATGAATGTTGCGTAAAACATCGTTACGACAACCCAAAATCATTTGTATAGGGATTCGATAATTAGATAGATAAATAAATCCCACATACTATACAAACATCTCCTTTCGAAAATCATTTACTATAAAACAGTGTTATAGTCTATACTTTCCTTACTTCTCGAAAACGACCATTTCAACAATGTGTGTTGAAATCTATGTATTCGATGCTCACACCTTTTAAAACATCTTCAAACCATTTAACTCCATTTAAAAGACCATTTTTCAAAACATTTTAAAATATTATTCACCGTCCAAAATCGTGAATATAATACTCTAATCAAATTCATTACTTCTACACATTTAATTAAAAGGATTATCCACTGTCCAAAATCGTGAATATATTTCCTTTAATGAGCTTTCACATTTATCTTATCAAAATAAGTTGATTTTGGATTTATAAAACAAAGTTTATAAATCCCACTTATATTTTATAAAAACTTCCATATACAAAATTCCTTTTCTAACAAATCTCATTTATATCCCATTTACATGCCCAAATCCGATTATAAGTTAATTTACTTATAAGTCTTTTATTTACGCATTCATTCTTTTTATAACTTCGTCGATTCATAAATCTCATTTACTTATAAGATTCATTTATAACTTCATTTTAACACTTATAAAAATCTTTTATAATTCCATTATTTTCATTTATAAAATATCAATTTTATAAATCTTATATATAAATCGTCTAAAATAAGTTCAAAATTATCAATTTTAACTTATTTCACAAAATAATTAACTTCATATTTCAAAAGAAATATTTTGATTCCATTTAAATAAACTTATTCTTTTAATAGTTTGTAAATCATTATTAAAACTTATATAACTTCAAAAACCATATTTAAGTATATTTCACAAATCATATTTTCGAATATTTCACAAAATCATAATTTTTATAACATAAAAGTTATAATTTTTATTTATTTGAAATAAATTCATTTCCTAACAATTCAAAAATTAATAACAAATCAATTTTCAAAATAACTTTGAAATCCTTTTCAATTTGAAATCATCACTTTAATATTTTTAAAATTCTGAAATATGGCCCAATGCTACAATAGCACTAAATAAGGTGATTCATATCAATCACGACATCCAAACATCATGTATCACACGATAACAACATATATAACAATGTCTGTAAATAAAAATAAACACTGATGAGGAATCCAGTTGGATCCCTCCAACTTGTCACCTGCAACAATTATACATATGAGAAAATATGTACAATGTCCGCTTCGAGGCAGATGTACGTATAAAAGGTCATCTGCTCATACACGGGAACGTATAGGGTCTATCCGCTAAAATATGCGGGAATATTTCCAAATACCAATAAATATATATAATATATCATATACCATCCAAACAATCATCAATCGGCATAAAATAAATTTATTCTTACTTGTATAAAAATATAAGCGAGTCAGAAAGAGTGAGTTGTAATCACTTTGATTCCAATAGCCATTGCAGCGTTTTATTACGAATAAAATTAAACGCACGTTTAATTTTACCTACAATTCCTAGCAGCTCCAAATCAATCCAATCCAGCTCCATCATGTAGTGTTCATTAATACGAACCGAATGCAACTTGTTTCGTCCGATTTCGACCTCATAGGAAGAAGTTATAGCATTTTAAAGTTTACACGAATTATAATATAAATTAATTTACAAATTCTTTTTTTTAACCTTCAAATTATCAAGGCCGTTCATTTTTAAAGAGTTGATCTGGGCCATGTGTTTTCTTTCTTCTCATTCGTTCACCCAGGAAAGACAACGTGCATGAACCCATAGATGTCAATCTCCTCATCATCATAACGCGCCTCCTATCGATGACTAGAATTCGATCGAGCAACGCCATTCGAAGTGCCTACGCCTGGTGCACCACCGCCCTTGATCACGGCAAGCTTGGTCTCTCCATCACGTGGAAAAACGTGGATGAACACACTACATTCAAACTAAAGTTGGCGTTGATCCATCGCACCAAATAACATCCATCACACCATATAACGTCATGACTGTTGGATTCATAGATCTCGATGCTCTCTAAAATGTTGTAGTTGAAAGTTTTTGTTGAAAGTGGATTGATTTCGAGATATTAGGTGAGGAAGATTGAATGTTTTCGACCATTCATGATGAAGGTTGCATCTAGACCTAGATTAGTTAGGGTTTTGGTGAATGAATGTCCTTATATAGAAAATTACAAAACACTATTCGTCCGAAAATATTTCGAACTCCAATCGAAGCATGCCTCTGGCATTTATAATGTTAACACAATGGAATATATATATCAGGAGTCAATTCCATCGTATTTGGAAGATAGGTCTTCGAATCGAGCTATTTCAACTAAAATTTACTTAATCAAATTTCTATGCGTTTTAGCTTCCCACGACCAAATCGTAAATCCGATTGGCACGAAACTTGAAATCCTACAATAATATAACATTTTGGATCCAGTGAAACTAGTTTCGTCAAAATCCGAGACCGTGTCAAAAATGACTATTTTTACACGTTAATTAAGTATTAAAATTTTCAATTTCTATAAATTAACTTTTAATTCAATTTTAAAATTTGCTAACATCATTCTAATTCAAATAGAATTTAATTCATCTTTATAAATCAGCTTCATTCGCATTAAATTCAAAATTCTATTATTTCCACAATTTCAAACATTAAATTACCAATTTAATTATCCAATAAATTATTTTATTTAAAACAAAAGTTATTCAACTTATAAAATTGACTTATGAATATTCAAAATCAATTAAATATCCAGATTTCAAATGACTGAAATTCTGGGTCATTGCAATGGACATCCAACTTATATCTTTCATATATTGTCTGTTTTAAAATCAGTTAACATGTCTGTTTTAAATGCTAAATTCCTATGCTTAGAGAGTTTTATTGTGCTTGCTTATTTTCAATATTTTAACATCTATATAAGCACATTCACTGAAATGAAAGTCAAGTACTTTACTAGTAACGACCTGGGATTTTCGATTCCGAAAATTCCAGATAGTTGTGAAAAAGAAGAAAGAGATAGAAGAAGAAGAACAGAAAACACCAAACATCTCACATTCGCAGCGGATAAAATATAATAACAAATTATAACAGTTGCAAAAGAATACTATATCTGTCGAATTCATTCTAATACATCAGAGTTTCACATTACATACAGTCGCTGAATATTTACAATTATCATGTCTCAGATTAACAATAATATAAATATAGCGGAAATACTCTATACGATATTGCCATCCAGCTCGCCTCCTGAGCTCCAGAACGTCCTAACCTGAAAATCTGTAATACTCGGTCTGACCTGAGCATTACACAATGTAACACCTGGGTCAGGCTGGAAACCAGCGTGAGTAAACTCAACTAACATGGAATACCAAAGCAAACAACTTATATGAACCCGGAGTAACATATATCAATTTATCCCATTCACAGTTTCCTATAGACAACCCTTGTTTTACATATCAATTTCTAAGTACCAAATTTAGATAAAGTAATCCAATTCACTTAAATCATTTCATTCCTGCCTATTGATTTCACAAATCAATTTATAAAAAAAATTCGAAGTGGTTTCGGTTTTCTCTTTTTCCTGTTTACCCCCAATAACAATCTGCCTTTGTGTATGGTTTGAGTTGGCACGTGTATCTGCTTAAAACGTCCAAAAAGGCGGGATGTTACAACACTAGTATAATGCTTGGGGCTGCTTAGTTGAAGATGAAAGAGCTGAGCATCAAGCCGAATCCATAGATGAATTTGAGTTGGAGATGCGGGTACTGAGTAAAGATGAGAGAAAAGTTCTCCATGACATCACAATCACATATGAAAAGGAGAAACTTAGTACCCGAAATTCAAAGACTGGAGAAGGTTCTAGTGTTGAGCACCATGATGTAGGTTCTAAAACTATTGAGCCAACCCTGCCTATGTCTACTTCTACGGTTGATTCCTATTCTGTTCCTGCATATAATCCCGATCAACCGTAGTTGCCTCCAGCTCGCTAGCATATCTCTAAAGCTGCTCGCCATCCGCAAGCCAATATGAGGAAGGTATTCTGAACATTTCTTGTACTCATTCAAAGTCAAAAACGCAGATTGAATTAATCACTAACTCTTTTTCTTTGTCTCTATTTAGTGATAGAGCAATATCAACTGTGCCCCCTGTAACCCAAGAGCCGCATCACGCGTAGGAGACCCTTATTACAGAAGCTACCATTACAACGGCTACTGCACCAACCGACAGAGCATAGGGGAGTACACTTGCTTTTCACGAACAGATGATTTAGGAATTTCTCGGTCATCACAGTGACCCTTTTATCAATCTACCATTTGTCATGGATGGAGGTGCATTTGTGACCAGCTCCTTGGGCCCAACTGCTAGCATCCTCATGATGCCCAAACAATCCACGAAGAGGAGACAATAGCTGAAATCAACGCTGAGATGGAGGCAGCTGCGTGGGCCAGTGGCTTTGGTGGTGGGATTGCGGGCCTTGGATCAGTCCCTTTGAGAATGATTTCTCTTAGAGGCAAGATCGTTGACACTAGGATGCCTCCTTCACCTTCTAACATTGATCTTATCCCTCCAACTCCGCCTTTAGGAAATATTCCAATACATGTGAGTTCGGAGGAGGACGTTAACATAGCACCACCGGCTGGAGATCAACCGTCGAAAAGTAAGGGCTCAAAGAGGTAGCCGAGCGGTAGTTCTAGTGGGTCAACACCAAAGAAGAAGAAGAAAGTTATAGGCATAACTTCTTAGTGCATTTTTGGTAGATAGATAGGAATTTCCTTTTGTATCTTGTAGGCCATGTATAGATGTGGGTTCGTCCCCTGCTAGTAGGATTTTCTGGAATAATTTTGTACTTATCTTTCTTTTCCAAAGAATAGTTGAAATAAAGTTCCATTTCGTCTTCACCATAGTTTGTGTAAATTTTGCTTATGTATTTCAGCATTCGAACTTCCATTCAATGTACTTATGGAGTCTTAGCCTTCAAATCGGACCCGGGTTTAGTTGCTAAGTTCTGGAGTTACGGCTTCGGGTAAGTCGAATTCCAATACCACACTGTCTCAATCAGTGGTTGATACTTAAGATCTACCCCCAATTTTGGGGACAAATTGAAAAGATCGATAGTCCAATATTTTTCCCCTTTAATATATCAAGCTAAAATCTGTTGAATCGAGGTTGAAACAAGACGAGTTCGGGTGGTCGAATCATGCCTGCTCCTCCATTGGTGATTGCATCCACGCTTTGGGGATTGCACTTGTACATCGACGATCGGTAACGCCCGCTTAAGGTTTTGAAATGTGTCCACGCTCCGGGGACTTAAGTTATTTTATGGGTGGTCAGCCACACCCTTTCATATTTAGAACTTCATCCGCACTCTATGGACTTTGACTGATTCGTGGGTGGTAAGGCACGCCCACGTCGCGTTTCTCTGACTCGCACTCCGAGGGCTTGGAGTTGTCGTACGGGTATTCGATTCACACTCGGTTTGTGTTTAAACTCCAATCCGCACCCTGGGGATTTAAGGTTAGTCGATGTTTATACTCCAGTCCACACTCTAGGGACTAAAAGTATGTTGATGTTTCTACTAGTTCACACTCTAGGGATCCGTAGTTCGTAAACAGAGGGCCGATCACATCTGTTTTGAGTTTCAGAATTTCATTTGCACTGGGAACGATGGAATTATCAGGACCGTAGATGGTAGATTCACATCCACCCTGAGTTAACAAGTAAGGTCATCAGATGGAACGGTCCATCCTCCTCGAACTTGGTTTGAATATGGGCGAAGTCGTTAGGTAGACGGATCCACCCTCTTCAAGGTCGTATTAATGAGTTTATACCCTAGTTCGCATTCTGGGAATCTGGGGTTAGTGAGAGGATTGTCGTGTATCAATCCTTTTTCGGCTTCAGTGTGATGATTTGTCCCCAAGCTCGGGTTTCACTAAGCGAGTGACCGGTTGTATCACAGCCACTCCTTATTCGAATAAATCCCACCATAGGGTGGAACTTAGCTCTCCATGCATTGCGATAGTCGTATGATGCATTTTAAAAATCACTGCTCTGGCTCAAAGAGATTGCATTTTATTGCTGAAATAAGAAAATACGGCAAAGTTGGATGCCTTATTACAAATTCAGATTCCGAAATGCATAAAAAAATTGCAAATGACAAGTAGACTGCATAAATAAATAAAGCCTGTTATGTATAGTAGCGACGAAGACTTCCACGGTTCCAGGCTCTTGGTAGAGTAAGACTATCAACGGTCGATAATTTAAATGTGTTGTCTCCGAGCTTTGGTTCGATAACATATGGCCCTTTCCATATTGGCTTCATATGTGAAGGAATTGGGTAAATTCTCTTGAGGAAGAGATCGTAGAGTTCAAATGTTTGGGGTCGGACCTTGGCAATGCACAATCGGGAGACTCGACTTCGGTATGCGGCTGCCCTCAAATCAACCTCTTCTCGCTTCTCATCCAATAAATCCAGAGATTCGATAAGTAATATGGCATTTGTCTTCGGATCATAACATGTCACATGATGAGAAGGTACTTCCATCTCGACTTGAATAACGGCTTCATAACCGTAGGAAAGAGAGAAAGGAGTGTGGCCGATCAAGGATTTATGGGTTGTCCGGTAAGCCTATAGGGCCGTAGAGAGTTCATCGACCCATTCGCCCCCGGCCTTTTATAGTCGTTTTTTTAGAATAGACTTTATAACTTTATTAATAGCTTCAACCTATCCATTCACTTGAGGGTGTGCAACTAAAAAGAACTTCTTCTGGATGTGGAATCGTTGATAGAAATCCTAAAATTCAACATTATCGATCTGTGATTCGTTGTCGGTAATGATGGTATGTGGAAGGCCGAATCGACAGATAATGTTGCGTACCACAAAATTGATTACTTTTTTCATTGTGATAGTAGCAAAGGGCTCGGCTTCCGCCCACTTGGTAAAGTTATCAACTGCAACGGTGACGTACTTCGCATAACCTTTGGATAGAGGTAGAGAACCAATAATGTCAATGCCCTATACTATAAACAACCATGGACTGACCATCTAAGTTATTTCGGCAGGTGGGGCTCTTGGAATTCGAGCATGTTTATGACATCTATCACATTTTCTAGCGTAATCCGATGCATTGTGATTTACAGTCGGCCAATAATGTCCTTATCGGAGCACTTTCTTGGCATGCCTCCCGGTGTGATCGTCACGTTCTCCTTCATGTACGTCATGCAATACCCGTTTGATTTCATCATGAGCAATAAGATAGAGTAAAGGAACATGGTACCCACTACTATACATGGCTCTATTTTGAATAGTGAACCGTGAAGCCTTTCGAAGAACTTGTCTTTTTTTACTCATGTGCTCCAGTAGTGTCCTATGCTCGAGATAGTTTCTGAACGGAGTCATCCATGACTCATTATCGGAAATGACATCGACTACCCGGTTTGTTTCCATCTGATCGTTGCTATGGGAAGATAATGTTTCCATGGGAACGATTCCCATTTGCTGTGCCTCATCTATACTAGCTAACTTTGCTACTGAATCGAATTTCTGATTGCGTTCACGGGTATGCAATAGGTGGCATAATAAGCGAACTGATCTAATATTTTCTGAGCCTAAGCAAGATAAGTAGCCAATCTTCGGTCTTTGGCCTTGTACTCTCCCCGAAATTGACACACGACCAATTGTGAATCGCAGTATATCTCCACAACATTAATTCTTAAATCTTTGGCAAGTCTCAATCCAGTAAGCAGGGCTTCATATTCAGCCTCGTTGTTAATTGCATGAAAATCGAACTTTAAGGCATAGCTTATAGACCAGCCTTCAAGAGTTCCAAGTACAATTCCGGTTCCTGAGCAGAAATCATTTGATGCACCATCAGTATGTAGCTTCTAGACATATTTAGGAGATTCAGTGGTTTTAGGCAAGTCCTTCGGAATAGTGAATTCAACGATAAAATCTGATAGGACTTGTCCTTAAATGGCTCGTCTTGGTGTGTGAGTGATGTTGAACTGACCTGGCTCGATATTCCACATGAGTAACCTATCAGACATCTTATGCCACATAAGGACCCATCGTAATGGCTAGTCGGTGTAGACGGTGATAGGATGAGCCTGGAAATATGAGCATAGCTTTCTTGAGGAATTGATAAGACAATAGGCCAACTTTTCTAGCTTCGGATAATTTCGCTCTGCTTTGGTTAGTCGTTTGCTAATGTAATATACTGGTCATTGTATCCGGTCCTCCTCTCGAATTAGGGAAGCACTGGTTGCATTTTTTTACACTGCCAAGTAGATATACAATCTCTCATGATCAATCGGCTTTGACAGAATGAGTGGTGTGGACAGATGTTGAACTAATGCTCGAAATGTGCCCTCACACTACCCTTTCCCGATCAAATCGAAGAAGAGAACGCACTTGTCGGTGGATTTTGAAATGAACCCACTCAGTGCTGCCACTTTTCCGTTGAGGCTCTGAACCTGCTTTATAGTCCTTGGAGTTTCAAGATTTTTGATTGCCTAGATCTCCTCGGGATTGGCTTCAATTCCTCGAGCATTGACGTTAAATCCAAGGAATTTTCCAGATGCGACCCCAAAGTGGCATTTCAATGGGTTGAGTTTCATTCTACATTCTCGGAGGATGTTGATACTCGATTCCAGGTCTTTGATATGATCAATGGAGAACCGTGACTTCATAAGCATGTCGTCTACGTATACCTCCAAGGTTTTTCTGATCTAGTTAACGAACATTCGATTAACTAACTGTTGGTAGGTTTCCCCAATATTCTTGAGTCCAAAGGGCATGACTTTGTAGCTGTAAAGTCCCAAATCGATAAAGAAACTAGTATGCTCCTGATCGGGCAAGTGCATGGGCAACCGTCTGTAGCCAGAATACACATCCACAAAGGATAAGTGTTTATGTTCGGTCATTGAGTCTACGAGCTGATCGATTTAGGGAAGTGGAAAACTGTCTTTAGGGAAAGCTTTATTTAAGTATGAATAATCAATGCATGTTCTCCATTTCTAGTTTGGCTTTTGACAAGTACAAGATTGGACAACCATTCCGAATATAATGCATCTCGGATAAGCCCGTTCGACTTGTCTCTTCCTTATGGGTGGCAGATTTCTTTGGATCTATACCATGCCTTTTTGCCTGATTGGGATGTGCTGCGGATCAATATTCAATGTTTGCTCGCGATGTCTGGAGAGATTCCACATATGTCAGAATGCGTCTAGGCAAACACGTCTAGGTTTGCCCGGACAAATTCAACCAATTCCTCCTGCATCTGTTGGCTTAGCATAAATCTAACTTTTTTCATTTTAAATCGTCGTCGATCGGAACATCGATCGTCCGCTCGGCCTAGGAAGCTTGAATGTCTTTACTTTCGTCTTCACTCCCAGTATCTCTCAGGTTAAGATCCCTTGGGAATTGGTTGGGGTGCCCGGGCCTAGGCTCAGGCGTTAACTGTCAATTTTCAGCAAAGTGGACGCAAAGAGATTCCTCTACTCCCTTTCCTTTTTCTTTTCACCGCTCTTCCCATAGCTAAGCAACATAACAAGCACGTCTAGTAGCCTGGTCTCCCTGAACGACTCGAACACCATTGTCGATAAGGAATTCAAAAGGCAGACACCAAGAGGCAGTTGCAGCCGTGAACTCAGCTAAGTGTGTTCGGCCCAAGAAAGCATTATATGGCGAGTCTATATCCAATACAACAAACTGTTATATCCGGAATCTTCGGCATTCTCCAATTCCTAATTCCAAAGGTAGATCCACCATTTCGGTGGCTATAGTCGCACTTCCATTGAAGCCATGAATGCAAGATTGACAAGGCTTCAAATCCTTTGCTTCCATCTTCATCTGACCACAAGCTCGCTTAAACAAGTTTGCACTTTTATCGATATATGTTTCATATCGATCAGACAAACGCATCTCCTAGGTCAAGTTTGCACTCATTCATTTCGTATCCATCAGACAAACACAACTTCGGGTCAAGCCATGAATCGATCAGCAACCAAGGTCCTCATCAATTTCATATCCATGCTATTCGTATCCATCAAGTTTGCACTCGCTCCTTTCGTATCCATCAGACAAAAACATCTCCTAGGTCGATCAAGGTTGTTCACTTTTATCGATATATGTTTTGTATCGATCAAACAGATGATCGATATGAAACCCAACCCTTCCATCGATACGAAGTAGCCCATGGATTTCAACTTCGTATCAATTATGTTGATGTATATTTCACATCAATCAACCGGATGATCGATACGAAACTATCACTTTCCATCAATATAAAGCCAATGCCACGTGATCAATATGAAGAGAGAGTGCCATGCATCGATATGAAAAAAGACGAGGATCGATATGAAGAGCATAACACCCGATGGATACGAAGAAAGAAGAAGTCAACGCGGCATAAAAGATGGATCTACCCTAGCTTATCGCATTATGTCAACCTCGTCTGATTCATACAAACGAGATTGATGCGAACGGCATTGATATGAGCTCGAAAATGCCTTACAAACCCAAATTTGCATCGACCATAACTCAAGATCTACAAGTCGAAATGCTACCAAATTTTGCAGGAGCTTGCGTACAACCTCAGGAATGTTCATGATCGATCTCGGTACGATTGGGTAAGATTTGGATCAATACGAATCTCGTTCGTATGGATCATGGATTGAGTCAAAATGACCGGGTATTGATCATATGGGCCCACCAATGTGAGAGGAGTCTACCGAGATCTGAATGTGATATTTAAAGCCTACACCTATAAATAGCAGTCCAAGAGCTTCAGAAAAGGGATCTTTTTGGGTTCTTCTACCCCGTTACTCTGCAGAACTCCATTGTTACTTGATTATTATCATCTATACTCTTTTAACTAGCGAGTGATAATTAATTAAACAGCAACTCTTCAACGTGGATGTAGGCTACAACGCCTAACCACTATAAATCGTGTGTTCCAACTGATTTCCTTTTTTAATTTTCAGTGTTCTTCATGTTTAAATTCTCTACATACTTGATATCTATGATATGTGATTTTAAATGGGTGCTTTCATCAACAATTGGGTGTTTGTGACCAATTTTGGCGCAAACATTTTGGTGCATTCGCTGAGAAGCTTTTGAATCTGAAGGCTTAAGAACTTAAATCTGGAAAGCAATGGTGAAGCAATCAGCAAGGAGACCAAGAGCAGAAAGGAGCCATCATGATGGAAGTCAGGAGGCTTCCTTTGGAGTGAATCAGGCCTCAGTCTTCATCACCCGAGATGAGATAGAGATGATAATGGAAGCTATGCGAGAGGGGATGCTGTAAAGGCAAGAACAGATGATGCAAAACCTACTGCAGCAAATCGAAAGAGCTTGAGTGCAGAGTCAAGAGAACGCCACTGCAAAGGGTGCTAGAGATAGGGATCGGAAGCATGGAACAACCCGGTTTCAGAGTAGAGCAGGACCATTAGGAGCAGACCATGAGCTTGGGGCAGTCCCCAAGAGCATGTTGATCCAACCTCAGGTAGGATACTAGGTGAAGCTATTCAAAACGGTATTGATTGAGGAATGGATGCATGTCTAAGAGAGCAGATTCCAGGATTCAGTGGAGAACTCAAGGAGCAGATCGGAGGCAACAGACAAGGACTACAACTTGACAACAGTGACAGATTGGCGAAGATGGTCAAACGAGAGGCGGATTGGTAAATAAAGATTTGAAAGATGTTAACAGGATCCCCTTCGCTCCTGTAATTAGGCAGGCTAGGAATCAACTAGAATTTAAGCTACTGACATTGGGGATGTACGGTGGAAGGACCGATCTTGTTGTTCATCTGATAAGGTATATGAGGCACAAAGAGGTACTAGGGCCATTGGAGGAGGTCATGGCCCTGTGTTTCCTATTGTATTTGATAGACATGGCAGCACTATGGTTCAGGCAATTGGAGAGCGGCTCCATTGGAACATGGACCGAGTTGATTGAAAAATTTAGAAGGCAGTTCAGAGTTCACATTTCAAGACCCAAGAATGTGATGAGTCCAATGAAACTGAAACAGAAGATCAGACAGTCTTTAAGGAACTTTTAACCAGGTTTAATGCGGCTGCAGCATCGATAGATCACCCGAATCCGTCCAGTCTTGATGACTGCCGTATCTGGCATAGCTAATGGAACAGAATTCATGTATTCATTGACAAGGGACCCACCTATAAATCTCGGAGAATTCTACCATGAGGCAGAAAGGTTTCTACAAAAAGAGGATGCAAATGTTGAGAGAGAGAGGAAGGAGATGGATTTGATGTTTATGCAATCAAAAGCGGAGATTCACCCGGAAAGGATTCGAGCAAGGATAGAGGGAAACGGAAAGCAAAGGACAGATGTGGTGAGTCAAGACGGCCGCGAAAGGAGCCAAGATTCACCTCTTATTTAGAGCGGAACAAGACTTTGGAACGTATCAAAAAAGACACTAGGGGTAAATTCCCTACTAGAGGCTAATGAGGAGGGATCTGACCAACAATGAGCAGAAATCAGAAAAGTACTACTTATTTTATGAGCTAAACGGCCATATCACAAATGATTGCACGCACTTGAGGAATGAGATAGAAGGGCATATCTGGAACAGCATGCTATTACAATACGTGAGGAGGCGAGCAGCAACGGTGCAGCAAGAATGACCACCATCTGCATCAGTTGGGGAAGGCTCAGGTTCGAGGCATCAGCTTGTCATCAAATGATTGAAATAATGTTGAATAAGTCACAAAATCCACACTAGTGTGGTTAAGTCACTTACACGTGTACCTGATCACGAACGGTCCTTAGGCGTGCTCTTAGATGACTATCAACCGCATCAGCGTAGGTGTCTGGACTTTGACATTCCTGCTTTGCTTTTGTTTTTTATTCTTTGTATCTGGACTTGATTTGGTTGACATGTTGGTTGTAAGACTCATTTTGAATGTAAATCTGGTATTTGTAATTCTATAATGGCTAAGTCACTTACATATGTACGAGATCACGAATGGTCCTCAGGCTTGCTTTGAGATGGCGATAAACCGCCATAACATACAATTCAGAAACTCACTCGAATGTTAAATCTAACATTAATGATACTAAGTCCCTCCTGGGCACACATTACTCGTCTCAAACAGCACCCAACCTCGAACGGTCACAGTTCGCCTCGAACGGCACCTGAATGCGAACGGTCATCATTCGCCTCGAATGGCACCCAACCTCGAACGGTCACAACTCGCCGCGAATGGCACCTGACTGCGAACGATCATCATTCACCACAAATGGCATAAGATCTCGAACGATCTCCATTCGTGGTTTGGTAAGAATATCAATCTCTTTACAGGTCATTAACAGGATATGAACATCAAGCTCATGGCATTGCAAAACACACCTTCCTATTGCAAGGCATGTTTTGAGAGGCAAGTGTTATCCCACCTATTAGCAAGGTCGTGACACCAAAAGATTAACTGGAAACCAAGGGGAGATCATCCCCGAATATCGGTTGCACACAGTTCTATTACGGATCCTAGTAAATTTTGCTCGAATCCGAATCGAGCTACAATTGATACAACACGACAAGCGATGCTATGGAAGCCAACATTTCAAATTTCAAGTCGGAGCGTGTATGCTCAAGATATTGATCGATTAAAATCGAATCACTTCAAGTTGTTTGGAGTTTGCTTCGAGTCGTCACAAGCTTTACTTCGAATTTCCAAGAAAAATGCTTCGAGTTAGAGATGGGTTTGCTTCGGTCTTGGACAGGTTAACATGTTTATAAGTTGCTTTGCGCCACCACCACACTTGCTTTGAGTCACTAGAGGGACTACTTTGGGTCAAGAAGGAGGCTACTTCGAGTCAAAGACATGAATCGATCATCAACCAAGGTCCCCATCAATTTCATGCTCATGCTACTTGTATCCATCAAGTTTCACTCGTTCCTTTCGCTTCCATCAAACAAACGCATCTCCCAGGTCGACCAAGGTTGTTCACTTCGTATCAATATATGTTTCATATCGATCAACCAGATGATCGATATGAAACCTAAACCTTTCCATCAATAAGAAGTAGCCCATGATTTCTAATTCGTATCAATCATGTTGGTGTATATTATCGAATGATCGATACGAAACTATCACTTTCCATCAATATGAAGCCAACTGCAAGTGATTGATATGAAGAGTGCATGCCATGCATCGATACGAAAAAAGATGGGGATCAATACTAAGAGCATAGCACCCGATGGATATGAAGAAAGAAGTAGTCAACTTGGCATAAAAGAAGGATCCACCCTAGCTTATCGCACCACGTCACCATCGTCTGATCGATACAAACAAGATCGATGTGAACGGCATCGATACGAGCTCGACAATGCCTTACAAACCCAAATTTGCATCGACCAGAACTCAAGATCTACAAGTCCAAATGCTGCCAAATTTTCACAAGAGCTTGCGTACGACCTCAGGAATGTTCATGATTGATATCGGCATGATTGGGAAAGATTTGAATCGATACGAACGTTCGTATTGATCATGGATCGAGTTGAAATGACTGAGGATCGATCACATGAGACCGCCCATGTAAGAGAAGGAGTCTACTATGATCTAAGCGAGGTACTTGCAGCCTGCACCTATAAATTGTAGTCCAAGAGCTTTGAAAAAGGGATATTTTTGGGTTCTTCTATGCCGTTACTCTGCAAAACTCCATTCTAACTTGATTATTATCATATATACTCTTGTAACCAACGAGTGATAATTAATGAAACAGTAACACTTTAAAGTGGACTTAGTCTACAATGCCAAACCACTATAAATCTTGTGTTTCTACTGCTTTCCTTTTGAATTTTGAGTTTTCTTCATATAAATATTCTCTATATACTTGGTATCTATGAGCTTTGATTATAAACGGGTGCTTTCATCGGTAATTGGGTGTTTGTGACCAATTTTGGTGCAAACATTATTATTAGTTATAAATTAATAGATGGCTATTTAATTATTAGTATCATTAATCAAATATTTAAATAAATTAAATATTCATAAATTAAAGAGGTAAAATTTTAAGCTATTACAGTCTTCTCACTTGAAATTACTTAACATAAAAATGTAATTTGTGGTCATATATGGACATGGTTGAAGTCTTGGCCAAACAAAGTAGTACTATACTTTTAAGACGGGTTACCATCCTTGCTTATTATCCTATTATTGCACTTACTATGTTTGCGTTTACATGTATTTTATTTAATAGTGAAAGTATTTAACAATTTCTTATGATTATTATCATATTATTTCACTTACTATGCTTGCATGAATATTTGAAGTAAAAAAGAAAATTATTTGGTTATTCCCAAATTTTGACAACATTGTATATATTATGCATAATTTTTGTCGTACGCGCTATCTATATTAGAAATTGTAACATTGCAAATCTATTATAATATTTTTTATAAATTAATTATATTTTGTAATGTTATTATTTAATAATGTAAATGTTGGAATGTGATGTCCTTTGATAAAATTTAAACATTATCTCACTTTTAATATAATTTCTCTATCTTAGGTTTAGAATACCATTATCAAAGTAAACCGTGTATACATTTAAACTTATATATTGACTATTGCATAAAATTATGTTGATTATATCATTTATATTTGAATATAAATTATAGATATGCTTAGTAAGGCAATGCTTACCAAATTTGGAACAACTATAGCCGATGTTAACGTTTGTTGTATAAAACGATTGTGCTAAAAAATATTAATATTAGTTTATATGCTTTAATATTTGATAAGAAAATTTGTCCAAAAACTATTTTTGATAGTGTTGAATAAAAAGATAATTTAAAAAATTATGATCCATAAACACGCATTTTCAGTATCATGTAACTAAAAATTCAAAAAAATGGACCATCTAAATTATATGGTGAAACCTGTGTGTACAGCATGAGTTCACACGTAATAAAAATATATAACATTGTCATGCCATGAACTTTTTGCTATTTGCTTTGCCAATTGGCTGCAATTTTGATTACTTTGGATGATATGTCAGCATTGCCTCAACATTGACCTCAACTTTTCTTTAATACCCCAATAGTTGCATACATCGTTTTAAATATTTGAACTTGGGAGAATAAATTAAAAAATTTGGTAAAAAATTAATTCATAAAATAATATACCATTCTGTGTAAAATATTATTAATATCATTTCTAAAATATTATGTCAAAATGCCTCGTTTAAGCGTTTAGGAATCTTAATCGATACTTTGGTCATACTTATTGTTTAAATCAAAAATAGTACAACATCCAAAAGTTTATGTAGAGAAGAAAATAAAAAATGTAAATGAAAATAAGAAATAAACGAGACATGATCATTTATATTATTCGGAAAATCAAGGCGTACATCCACTCTAAGATTATATTGCTTATATATGACTTGGAGATAGAAGTTCTTAGGGGTCGGTACAACTCCGACACTTAGATTTTCGAAATTACAAGAATATGGTGTAGAGTAGAACTAGAGTTAAAAGATCCTAGAAAATGAGACCTATCCTTCTATTTATAGAGCTAGGGAGCCTAAAATCTTGCACAAAATATCTCCAGCACATTCTCCATGCTTTAGACCAATTCTCCCAACGAAGTAGGAGCTACCTCATTAGTTTGTATAGGTCGGTACCGACCTTGAAGATGGCTAATCTGGTCATCTTGAGCTCTTTACTTCGGCTTGCCTTGTGGTTATCTTCACAATTTCATATTGTTTATAGCAACATTAGCTTATTTAAGAGTTCAAATGATGAAGTTGTAGAAGAGCAGAGTTGCAGATTCAAGAGTTCATGTAGATCGATATGGAACTGCATTGGAATGACTAAACAACATCGAAAATAGGTTTCGAACATCATGTAGGGAAGGTAGGCAAAAGATGGGACCCACTAATAGAGGAAATAAGGGTCTATACCGACCAATAGATCGGGGTCAGTACCGACCCATAACTTTGGTGATTTCCATCCTTGCTTCAACTTGGGTTAGCTTAGTCTTTGTTAACTTGAACAAACTTGGAGTCCGACATGAGAAATTTGAGTGTTTTCATAGGGTCGACTAGAATAATTTTTGAGATTTTTTTTGATATAAGTTTTCCTTCATTTTCTTAAAGATAGAGCTAGGAATTTTGTGTGTCCGAGCCGAGACTTCTGTTTGTCCGATCCGAGTTTGCTTGCTTGAAGTTAAACCTGAGATTTCTGTATGTACGACCCAAATTTTCATGGGTCGGTATCAATCCCACTCTATGGGTCGGTACCAAGCCAACTTTGGGTCGCACTTAGGGTTTTTGCATGGATTACTTTGGGTTACGTTTGGAGTTTTCCCAAGGCTATCCTCATTTGAGTCTTACCTGAGGAATTTGCAAGTTTGCTTCGAGTTGGCTCTTTGAAAAACTTGAACTTCCAAATTTTCAACTTTTTTTGCTTATTTTTTTATGTTTCTTATTTCTTTCCTTTTTGTGATATTCCAAAGTCCTTGGGTCATTGCTCCATCATTCGCTAATCCAATTTGATTGTTTAAGTCTGTTCGAAGACTACGATAAATTTGGTCATAACACTTGCCCCTCAAGGTACACCTTATTAGTTCTTAGGTGTACTTGGTTTCCAGAGTCTAAGGCTCTCTTTCTGGACCGCCTGCCTTGATAATTCCCAAATTCAACCTATCCATTCTATCTACATATTGGCTGGTCAAAAGGTTAGATAATATTTTCCCACCAAAGTACATCTTGTTTCAAACATGATGTTCTTTGAATCAAGAAAATACTAAATTTCTTTAAAGGATTCCACTATGTGCTTTAAATGGTTGTTATCTTTCTCATGATCGTTTATATGAAGAGTTTTGTCCATAGCTATTCGTCCTGACGCTTGACCAGCGTGCAATATTATAAATTTGGTGAATTCTCTCTCGATCTATTATTCTGAGCATAGTTGTTCAAAACTAGTTACTCATATGGATTTTCCAGACATGAATCTGCTTTCCTTTGACTCTAGTCGTTAGGTGTCGAGTATGATTGCGTACATGTGCACTCTCTTGTAGAAGTTCTCCATCATATGCATATATTCATGTAGGCATATGTAGGTCATCATCTTCATTATTGTTTTTATTTGTTTTGTGTAGCTTGACTTGCTTTTGGTTTGCAATTATAGAAGTCTGTTGTTGTTTTTGGCCAGCGTTGTGCGGGTTCAGCCCCGTCTTTTGTTTTCAGCTTAAGTGTGAGTAAAACTTGTACTTTCCTTTTCCAATTTCTATTCCAAATGTGAACAACGAAGACTTTTGTTTCGTGCAATCTTTATATGAATCAGTCTAAGTATTTGAGAAATGCACTTTCCATTCAATGTACTTGCAATCCACTTCTTATCTACATTTTTGTCGGACTAAGTCCGTTGGCATCAAAATGGGCCACCAACACCCAATTATAAGTGAAAGCATCAATATCCAGTCAAAGACAATAGATAGAGTATGTGTGGAGAGTATAATATGAAGAGCAACAAAAATTAAAATGAAAGCAGTAAAAAAGACAATATTTATAGTTGTTCACCTAACTCCGGCCTACATCCACTCTAGAAAAATCCATTTTCTTATACTGATTTTTTATTATAGTTACAATCCAGAATTTTTGAAACAAAAATGGCAGAGTGGCCTCTAGGTGGAAGATGGAGAGAAAAAAAAATGAAGAAGATCCCTTTTCTGAAGCCAAGGCCTTTGTATTTATAGGGGAAACTTTGGCGACAAGTGTGAGAAATGCGGAATATGGATCTTAAGGCTAGGATTAACACTAGAGGGGGTGAATAGTGTTTAAAGAAATTGCTAAATCTTTTTGAGTTTTTGTTAATTTGAACAAAAATGCATGCAATATTCAGACATAGATACGATCACAGAATCAAACACAGATGCAGAAATAAAGTAAAAGCAATAAAGGAAAGAACATAACGGGTTTTATACTCGTTCGGAGTTACCCTACATCCAGTCCCGCACACAGTACGGATTTCCTTTCAAAAGAAAATGTACAATTAGATCCTCGATTTCAAGGCCACGAGGTACACCACTTCAGATTCACAATCCTTTGGGTAGAAATACTTGATTTCTAGGGTAACAAGTTCACCCAATTGATTTCCTAGGCTACAATCACACCTTTTCTAACTTGATTGATTTCCAAGGCCACAATCACATCTTTTCTTGCTTGATTGATTTCCAAGGCTACAGTCACACCTTTTCTCGCTAAATTGATTACAAAGAAGTCTATAACTCTGAATAGCACTGATATCTTGATGAGATAGTGATAGAGAATCAAACTAGAAATGATTTAGTTAGATTCAATGTTGATTTCGACAGAGTAATGGTAAGAATATGTATAAAGAAATGTGGAAGAAGAAGAGGAGTGAAAACCGGAAAATATGATGATAAATTCGTTCAAAACCACCCCTATTTATAGTAAAACAACAGCCATGTCCATTTGTGAAGGGATATGACGAATAGACACCTCTTTTGAAATTCAAATTTTGAAATCAACTGCTACGAAGTCGACATGGGGTACTTGAGTATGTCGACATGCCAAAGGAAATTTTGGTGATTTGTTTTTCTTTGAAAATAACTTCTATCTTAAATTAAAACTATTTTAAACTTTATAAATATACTTAACTATAGTTAAAATACATAAGTAAATATAGAGAACAATATTTTGGTACGTATAAATTTTTACTATAATTTTATATTTAAATCTAAGTATAAATATTTCAAAATTAAATATATTATTATTAAAAGATAGTTTAAAACTAAGGATAATTTGATTTTGAAAATAAAGATTATTTTGAAGCTAAAAGTATTAAAACCAGGATAGATGTTTTTGATTCTTTTAAAGGAAGATTTTTAAAACATTTTGAAAACAAGATATAATTTTGTAAAATGTTTTGAATAAAAGTTAGCGGACACAAAACAATGTTCCACTAGATTTTTCGTAGGTTCCATCCCTTTAAGGGCTCGAAGTGGATTCCATTACACGAATAAATTGGATTTTAAGATGCCAGTGCTTTTCTAGGAGTTTTAAAAAAATTCCTAATTAAATTATATATCTTGAAATCTTGAACTCTTGATAATCTTGATACTCATGAGTCTTCAATCTTGATATCTTCAGTCTTGAATCTCCATACTATACATTCTTCATTCTTGGTAGGTACATGGTTAAATCCTGCATATACATATATATCTAAACTATAATGTTAGTATTTATATTTTATAATCTTATTCTAAGGTTGTTGTCATCAAAACCAACATCTCAAGGACTAACAACATCCCCTTTTTCGGTGATGACAACCTTTGTTTATAAAATATTACTTCTATCCTAAGAACTCCCCCTAAAACTAATAAATCCCCCTTAATCTGTGCCTAACTATCCTATTTTATACTTCTCCCCCTTTGTCATCAACAAAAAAATAACTCGAAACTATATAACTCCCCCTAAATCTAATACTTTATGACATGTGATTATAATGATAGTGTTATCATAAATAATCAACACTTGATTCTAAAACTAAAACTTAGTCCTAAACTACTAACTATCCTAACTAAGTATCCATGTAATAATACTTTTAATAGAACACATATAAGAACAAAAATTATTTATAATTATATAAGTTATATTTACATGAGCATAAAGAATGCAAAAAAAATATACAACAATAGGAAAGAGAGAAAGAAACTAATATGTGTCTTTGAAAATAGGAGATCTATGAACCTAATAATTTGGATAGTGGAAAAAGAAATTTTCACGTTGTTCAACAAGATTTCCATCCTTGTCAAAGCACACTTTGCCAACGCAAACGACTTTGTCGTCGTCATCAGCATGCTTTTCTTCCATGAATGCTTCTTCTTCTTCTTCCTCGCTATCCTCTTGCACTTGATCTCTTGAAGACTCTTCATCAATCAAGATCGGATTAACATGATTGTCCATTATAAATTTTTGCAAATTTCTAAGGATTTTGCCTTGCCGTTCTTATTCCTTTGCCATTCTAAGTTGCACCACTAGAATTTCAGTCATTGATTGCAATGCATCCTTCAAAGAATCCTCCATTTTCATTATTCTTGCAAGCATAGTTCATTGAAAAGGTCCAGAGGTAGGAGAAGGAAACGAAAAGGTTGAATTTTTGTTTGATTTGGAAGAGGAGGCCATAGTTTTATCGATTTCAGAAGTTAGAACAGAAAGGAAATAGAAAGAATGATAAAGATTTGAAAATAAGAAGAATATATAACCACTTATTTGAATTTTGATGGCAAAATTTTCAAAAATAAAAAAATATGTCGACATAGGTATAGGGGGGATGTCGACGTGATTCTTGAAATTTTTACTATTTAATTTATTTTGATTTAATTTTTTAATATACTTTGTTATTTATATTTTATATTTCAGTTATTGTACAAATACCTAATTCTCTTCTTAAGTTAGTAAATATAGATTGATTTAATGGTTTTGTTATAAGATATCAGCAATTTGATTCTCAGAATTGATATAATCGAGAGTAATTACTTCCTTACTTATATTATCGCTGAGAAAATAATGTCCGATATCAATATGTTTAGTTCGAGCATGATGGATAGTATTTTTGGATAAATTTATTGCACTAGTTTGTCATAATAAATTGGTGATTTTGAGATATTTAAACCATAATCTTTTAAAGTTTGTTGCATATATATTACTTGAGAACATGCCAAAGCAGCAGAAATATACTCTGCTTCAGTTGTTGATAAGGAAACTGTGTTTTGCTTTTTACTAAACCAGGAAATCAGAGAATGCCCCAAAAAGTGACAAGTTCCACTTGTACTTTTTCGGTCTGATTTACAACCAGCATAATCAGCATCACAGTAAGATATTAAGTCAAAAGAATCATTTTTAGGGTAAAATAGGCCATAATCAGAGGTTTGTTTAACATATCTTATGATACGTTTTACGGCTTTTAAGTGGGTCTTTTTAGGTTGGGATTGATATCTTGCACAGTGACAAACTCTATGCATGATATTAGGTCTACTAGTAGTGATATAGAGTATTGATCGATTCATTCCTCTATATAATTTTTGATCTACATCTTTTGAGAGATCTTCTTTACTTAGGTACTCATTGGTTGCCATGGGAGTGGGTTTTCCACTTGCAGTAGTCAAACCAAATTTAATAACTAGGTCTTTAGCATATTTTTCCTGACTAATAAAGATACCATTATCTAATTGCTTTATTTGTAATCCTAGAAAGAAGTTTAATTCACCCATGTGACTCATCTTAAAGTCTTTTGTCATTATTTCAGAAAATTCCTTATCCTTTTCAAAATTAGTTGATCCAAAAATGATATCATCTACGTAGACTTGTACTAGTTAAATATCATTTTTATTTCTTTTAATAAAAAGAATATTATCTACTTTACCAATTTCAAATTTTGATTGTAATAAGTAAGATCTTAGTCTATCATACCAGGCTCTAGGAGCTTGTTTTAGACCATATAGAGCTTTCTTAAGTTTGTAAACATGATTTGGTCATTTTTCATTTTCAAAAAGTGGTGGTTGTTCAACATATACTTCATCTTTTACAAATCCATTTAAAATGCACTTTTAACATCCATTTGATATAATTTGAAATTATTGTGATTTGCGAAAGAAAGTAGAATCCTAATGGCTTCTAATTTCGCTACGGGAGGAAAGGTTTCATCATAATCTATTCCTTCTTCTTGATAATAACCTTAAGCGACTAACCGGGATTTATTTCTAACAACTCTCCTTGTTAATTCATTTTAATTTTATAAACCCATTTAGTTCCAATTATAGTTTTGTTTTCAGGTCTAGGAACATGTTCTCAAACATCATTTCTAGCGAATTGATTTAATTCTTCTTGCGTAGCCAAAATCCATGAATCGTCAGTTGATGCTTCTTTTGGATTTTTGGGTTCAATGGTTGATATAAAGGCTACATTGCTCATTTTACTTAGTTGATTTCTAGTTTTAACAACAGATTACATATCTCCTAGTATATTTTATATAGGATGATCTTTTAAAAGTTTAGTCCTTTTATTAGGATAATTAATTTCATTATTAGTTTCAGTTGACTCTTGATTTTGAGTGATTAAATCCTCTTCATTATTTGTATCTTCAAAAAAATTTAAATTTTCATCGACTGAAACATGCATTGTTTCTTCGATGGTATTAGTTCTTAAATTAAACACTCTTTATGCTTTACTTCTATTAGAATATCCGGTAAAGATACTTTTGTCGGATTTAGGATCAAATTTATCTGAGTTATCTTTTGTATTTAAAATAAAACATTTGCTTACAAAAATTCTAAAATAAGATACCTTAGGTTTCTTTCTGTAAAGAATTTCATAAGATGTTTTATCAGTTAGAGGTCTAATTAAAATTATATTTAAAAAATAACAGGTGGTAGCAACTGCTTCTGCCTAAAAATACTTTGGTAATTTACTATCTGAAAGCATAGTTCTCGCACACTCTTGAATCGTCCTATTTTTACGTTCTACTACTCCGTTTTGTTGTGGAGTTCTTGGAAATGAAAAATTGTGAGTTATTCCCTTTTTATTGCAGAATTCATCGAACTTTTCATTTTCAAATTCCCCACCGTGATCACTAAGGATGGTTATAATTTTTAGAGAAAGTTGATTTTGAATCCTTTTTGTAAAGTTCTTAAAACATTCAAAATATCACTTTTATGTTTCAAAAATATTGTCCGTGTAAATCTAGAATAATCATCTACAATTACAAAAACATATTTATTATGGTTTATTGACAGAATTTGAGATGGACCAAATAAATCAAGATGAAGTAAATCAAGAGGTTTTGATATCTTATAATTTAAAGGAACTTTTTAAAAGTTTTTCTAATTGACATGCATCACATAGACTATCTACTTTAAAATTCATTTTAGGGAGACCTCTTACTGGATCATGTTTTGACAGTTTAGATGAGAGTTTGAAATTCAAATGCTCAAATCTCTTATGCCAAATCCAAGGGTCACTTGTATTTGCCAAAAGACATAGGTGATCATTTGAAACTTTAACACTAAGAATATAAATATTCTTTTTCCTAATTCCCTCAAATATTATGGTCGAATTATTATCTTCAATGTGACACTTATCTTTTTCAAATTTAATTTTATATCCTTTATCGCAAAGTTGACTTATACTTAGCAGATTATGTTTCAGATTCTTAACTAGTAAAACATTAGTAATAATAGGAGTTTCAAAATTTCCGACTTTGCCGATGCCAATCACATATCTTTGAATTGTCTCCAAAGTCAACCAGTCATCGGTCTTTGTATATTATATCATTCATCATATCTGGATTACCAGTCATGTGTCTAGAGCATCCACTATCGAGTATCCATTTATTCTTTCCGATTTGCACGATTTGACTGTTGTGGATTGATTCCTCAACCCTCATAAAGCATGTTTCCTGCACATCAAACAATCTTAGTAGACAACTTGAATTTAAATATTGATTATATGCAGACTCATGAGATAATGATGATCTGAACATTTCTAAACTAGTATTAACAAATTTTTAAACATAGACATTTTAAAAACTTTTTCAAAAATCAAATTATGAAACTTTAAAAACCTTGCTCTGATACCAAATCTGAGAAATGCGGAATACAGATCTTAAGGTTAGGATTAACACTAGAGGAGGGTGAATAGTGTTTAAAGAAATTACTAAATCCTTTTGAGTTTTTGTTAATTTGAACACAAATGTATGCAATATTCAGACACAGGTATGATCACAGAATCAAACACGGATGTAGAAATAAAGTAAAAGCAATAAAGGAAAGAACACACCGGATTTTATACTGGTTTGGAGTTACCTTACATTCAGTTCCGCACACAAGTATGGATTTCCTTTCAAAATAAATTGTACAATTACACCCTCGATTTCAAGGCCACGAGGTACACCACTCCAGATTCACAATCCTCTGGGTATAGATACTTGATTTCAGGGGCAACTAGTTCACCCAATTGATTTCCTAGGCTACAATCACACCTTTTCTAACTTGATTGATTTCCAAGGCCACAATCACACCTTTTCTCGCTTGATTGATTTCCAGGGCTAAAATCACACCTTTTCTCGCTAAATTGATTACAAAGAAGTCTATAACTCTGAATAGCACTGAGTTCTTGATGAGATAGTGATACAGAATCAAACTAGAAATGATCTAGTTAGATTCAATGTTGATTTCGGCAGAGTAATGGTAAGAATATGTATAAAGAAATGTGGAAGAAGAAGAGGAGTGAAAACCAGAAAAATATGATGATAAATTCGTTCAAAACCAATCCTATTTCTAGTAGAACAACAGCCATGTGCATTCGTGAAGGGATATGACGAAAGACACTTCTTTTGAAATTCAAATTTTGAAATCAACTGCTACCATGTCGACAAGGGGTACTTGAGTATGTCGACATGCCAAAGGAAATTTTGGTGATTTGTTTTTCTTTGAAAATAAATTATATCTTAAATTAAAACTATTTTAAACTTTATAAATATACTTAACTACAGTTAAAATACATAAGTAAATATAGAGATGCTATAATTTTATATTTAAATCTAAGTATAAATATTTAAAAATTAAATATATTATTATTAAAAGTTAGTTTAAAACCAAGGATAATTTGATTTTGAAAACAAAGATTATTTTGAGGATAATAGTATTAAATCCAGGATAGATGTTTTTGATTCTTTTAAAAGGAAGATTTTGAAAACATTTTGAAAAAAAGATATAATTTTGTAAAACACTTTGAGTAAAAGTTAGCAGATACGAAACAATGTTCCACTAGATTTTTCGTAGGTTCCATTCTACTTAGGGTTCCATCCCTTTAATGGGCTCGAAGTGGATTCCATTGAGGATAATAGTATTAAATCCAGGATAGATGTTTTTGATTCTTTTAAAAGGAAGATTTTGAAAACATTTTGAAAAAAAGATATAATTTTGTAAAACACTTTGAGTAAAAGTTAGCAGATACGAAACAATGTTCCACTAGATTTTTCGTAGGTTCCATTCTACTTAGGGTTCCATCCCTTTAATGGGCTCGAAGTGGATTCCATTCCATGAATAAATTGGATTTTAATATGCCAGTGCTTTTCTAGGAGTTGTAACAAAATTCCTAATTAAATTACTTATCATGAAATCTTGAACTCTTGATAATCTTGATACTCATGAGTCTTCAATCTTGATATCTTCAGTCTTGAATCTCTATACTGTACAGTCTTCATTCTTGGTACCTTCATGGTTAAACCCAACATATACGTATATATCTAAACTATAATGTTAGTATTTATATTTTATAATCTTATTCTAAGGTTGTTGCCATCAAAACCATCATCTCAAGGACTAACAACAGGGCCTCCTCACCTACATGGGTCTGCCATGTCAACCACCAGCCCAACCCGTTAATTTATGCCGACTTGAAATAGATGTCATCTGACCCAAAGTTGCCTTGATAATGACCCAAAGTATCCTAAATGCTGAACCGATGTTAATCCACAACTCACCCGAAGTCATATGACTCCTAGCCTAGGCCGATCCAATCCATCGCCTTTAGTTGCCTACTTGAAGTACCCCCCTTGCCGACCCGAAGCAACCACCAGCTGACCTGAAGAACCACAAATGCCAACCCTTGCCGACCTAAAGTTGTATGCCGACCTAGAGTGAAGAACATGCCAACCCGAAGCACCTTCATATGCCGACCCCTCGACCTGTTGCAACCTCCAACCAATGTCGATTCAATTGTATGCTGAACCAAAGCCCAAGCAATGCCAACCTGAAGTATTGTCGATCCCTTATCTCCTTATTGACCCCTAATCTCCTTGCCAACCTGAAGTTCCGACACCGACCCGGAGTTATCCCTGATGCTGAACCAAAGCCAATACGACACCAACCCGAAGTACAACTAATGTCGACCCCTTGCCATCTCCTTATGCAGACCCCTTGCATCTCCCACAACCGACCTAAAGCCTTATGAGTGCTGACCAGAATCAATGCCGATCCAAACCTAAGTTGAAGCAACATCAAACTGACCAAAGTGCATCCAATCGTGATCTGAAGGAAATGCTTTCCTGACCCGAAGCAAACAACATGGTGACTCGAAGTAAACCCTAAGCAAATCGTATCTAGCTAAAATCCATACTCCGATTAACCTGCACCACTTATCCATCGACCATGCTCAATCCTGGCTTCATATGACCGTTCGAGGTCGGGTGCCGTTCGAGGCCAAATGTGACCAATCGAGGTTGGTGCCGTTCGAGGCCAAATGTGACCATTCGAGGTTGGGTGCCATCCAAGGTGAAATGTGACCATTCGAGGTCAGAGGTAGTTCGAGGTGAAATGTGACTGTTCGAGGTCGAGTGCCGTTCGAGGCAAGATGTGATCGTTCGAGGTCGAGTGCCATTGAGGTAAAATGTGACCATTTTAGGTCGGGTGCCATTTGAGGCGAGATGTGACCGTTCGAGGTCGGGTGACGTTCGAGGCGAGATGTGACCGTTCAATGTCGGGTGCCATTCGAGGCAAAATGTGACTGTTCGAGGTCGGGACTCGGTATGATTAGTGTCAGATTTCACGTTCGAGTGAATTTCGGGATCATTTGTTACTGTGGTTCATCATCATCTCAGAGCATGCCTAAGGACCGTTTACGATCTTGTACATATGTAATTTACTTAACCATTTTGGTGAAGGATTTCTTATTAGTTATTTAGTTAATGTCATCAAGAGGATGATGACTGCGTCAGTTCCATCACTACTATTCATTTCCAAGCAAAGCCATCCAAATTCACGCCTCTAGTTCCGTGGAGATTTGTGTTGATCCA
The DNA here is from genome assembly GCA_030765085.1 of Allium cepa. Taxonomy (NCBI): domain Eukaryota; kingdom Viridiplantae; phylum Streptophyta; class Magnoliopsida; order Asparagales; family Amaryllidaceae; genus Allium; species Allium cepa. Next base: position 461,629,899 of record CM060931.1, on the reverse strand, counting down.
TTCTCCTTGGTCGGGGTTTGCCCCTGGTTGATCCAATCCATATTTAAGCCTATTAATTTCCGCTCCAAATCCTAGATTCTAATTTCCAACTATTCTAGCATCCATAAGTGGTCTCCAATTGTCATTTCCATCCTACTCCCAAGTCCGCGAGGGAATCCAAAATTATCCACTTCCAAACGTGCATCTAAGTTCCGTTCCATGACAAAATCCATAGCATCATCTTGCTTGCATCTTTTTCCTGGCTTTGATCCTGGATTTCCTCCTATCTCTTTATCATTCTTTCCTACATAGCATCCATCATTGCTTTCATCTGGTCCCTTATCTTTCTCTCCTCGTCGATTTCGAAGCCATTACTTCCCAAATCCAAGATCCAAACTTCAAAATCCTTGAGTGCTAGCCTTCCCAATGGAAGCACCAAAATGTTGGTGTCAAAATTAGCCATCAATGCTGAATTATAAGTGAAAGCACCAATATCTGGTCACAGATCACAAATAGAGTATATGTGGAAAGTATAATATAAACAATCAAAATTAAAATGAAAGTGGTAAAAAGACAAGATTTGTAGTGGTTCGGCTAACTTCAGCCTACGTTCACAAGAAAAATCCTTTATATTATACTGAAATTTGATTACAGTTACAATCAAGAATTTTTGAAACAAAAATGGCAGAGCAGCCTCTAGATGGAAGTTGAAGAGTAACAAAAATGAAGAAGATCCCCTTTCTAAAGCCAAGCCCTCTGTATTTATAGGGGAAGCTCTGGCTACAAGGCCTTCTCACCTACATGGGCCGCCCGTAGCGACCATATAGCCCAACTCTTTGATTTATGCTTACCTGAAGTAGATGACATGCCGACCTGAAGTTGCCTTGATAATGACCTGAAGTATCCTGGTTGCTGACACAAAGTTAATCCATAACTGAAGAAGTCATACGAACCCTAGCCTAGGCTGATCCAATCCATCGCCTTCAATTATTAACCTGAAGTGCCTCCCTTGTCGACCCAAGCAACCATTATAGCTGACCGAAAGCAACCACAATTCTTACCCCAAGTGCATTCTGACCTAAAGTTGTATGTCGACCTAGAGTAAAGGCCATGCCAACACGAAGCACCTTCATGTGTCGACCCCTCGACCTTTTGCAACCTCTAACTATGCCAACCTAATTGTAAACCGACTCGAAGCCCAAGCAATGTTGATCCAAAGTAATACCAATCCCTTGTCTCCTTGCCGACCCCTTATCTCCTTGCCGACCTGAAACTCCAACACCAACATGGAGTTGTCCGTTATGCCTACCCAAAGCCAATGCCCAAGCAACCTGCAGTCCAGCCAATGCAGACCTCTTGCCATCCCCATATGCCGACACCTTGCATCTCCCATACCCGTATCGAAGCCATATGAGTGCCGACCCGAAGCAATGCCAATCCGACCCTAAGTTGAAGAAACATAGACCTGGCCAAAGCACATCAAATCATGACCAGAAGTAAATGCTTTCCTGACTCGAAGCAATTTACATGGTGACTTGAAGTAAACCCAAGCAATTCATCTCTTGCCAAAATCCATACTTCGAGTACCCTACACCATTTATCCATCGACCATGCTTAATCCCGGCTTCATATTATTAACCGTCATTGATTGTCCATTCATTCATCTAAACCAAGTCCACGACATTCCAGCTTCGATAATAGTGAAGTTTATTGGATTAAATCTGCCTGTATCCTGCCTTGCCAAAAGGCGGGTTAACAAAGTCATTAGCCCGTTTCATGATTTGCTGGCCTTTCATTGTAAAGCAATCGTTGAATGCCAATCTCTAGGCATTTACATGTAACCATATCTAATTCCAAAACCCAATTGAACTTTGATCGCCTAAAAAGGCAATTCAAGCATTCCTTTTGAAGGAACTTATAATGCGATCGTGCCTGCCTCTATATATCGATCGAAGTAAATTGCCTTGAACAGCAAGTCGGGCATCCTTCTCTAGGATGAATGTTTTGACCGTGATGAACTATGGACATTGGTCAGGGCTAACCACTTAAGATTGAGGTTTAGGTTTCCTTTTCTAGGGTAGTAACTTTTGATCGCACCAGACTTGGGGAATCGATCAATGTTATAAGTAAGATCTTTCCTTTCACTGGGCATAGATCTTTTGCCGTGCCTACTCGAAGCAAGTATCATTTGCCATCCTCAGGGCAAGAAATTAACGCTTTACCAAACTCCAAGAATGAGCAAATGAGTGGATGGTCATGTCATATCCACTTTGATTTGCCCCTATGTCGAGGGTTGAAATAGTTGGCATCTACCTCCAGATGCCAAGGAAGGTTGAAGTTCAATGGTCCGATCATGGACTATAGAAGTTTGGTCAGCACCTAACTCCGGGTACTTGCATACATGCAATGGCTTTAATCAATTATGAATAAATTTATTTCTAAGTAAAATAGCGCTGCAAATATTCACTATTTCACACCCTCAAGAGTGAATCCCATCAATCGTCGCAAGCTTAAAAGTTCCATCTCCAAGCTTCTGCTCTTTTGTGTAATGTACATTCCCAAATTGAGTTTAGATTTCTAAAGCATGGGAAGATTCATTTGAGAACTGGCTCACCAGCTTCAAAGGTTCGATTTCTTACCCTAACGTTGTGATGTCAGGCGACTCGATGTCCGAGTGCAGTTTCTCTCAACTCGGCTTCGTCACGCTTCACATCGATCATATCAAGAGACTTTAGTAGGAGTTGTTTATTAGTCCATGTATTATAGTGAGTCGCTCGATGAGAAGGTATTTCTAGTTCAACTAGAATCATAGCCTCTGATCTGCAGGCTAGGGCGATTAGAGAATGGCCAGTTGCTGACTTGTGGGTCATTTGGTAAGCCCGTAGTACTAACGGAATTTCCTCGAGCCACTTGCCCTTGGCCTTTTCCAATCATTTCTTAAGAATGGACTTGATAATCTTGTTTACAACTTCAACATGTCCATTCGCCTAGAGGTACGCCACAGCAGCAAATCTCTTCTCTGTGCAATGTCAGTGGCAAAAATCTTCGAATTATATACTTTGAAATTAGGTCCCACTATCGACAATAATTGCCTGTGGAACTCCATAACGACAGATGATATTCTGGACAATAAAGTTGATTACTTTCTTTATGGTAATCATGGCCAATGGCTCTACGTCAGCATATTTGGCGAAGCAATCAACTGCGACGACAGCGCACTTTGTGCCACCTTAAGAAATCCGTAACTCACCGATGATGCCAATTCCCCAAACTAAAAACGATCAAGGATTGACCATTTGAGTAATCTCTGTTGGTTGAGCTCTTGAAATTTTAGCAAATCTCTAGTAATTATCATACTTTTGGGTGTAATTAGTCGTGTCTCGGTTTATAGTTGGCCAGAAGTATCTATAGCGAAGAATCTTCTTTGCTAGAGTTTGCCCCCAGTGTGGTCGCTACAGGCCTCTTCATGAACTTCTTTTAGAACTCACTTGGCCTTATCGTTGGCAACACACCGTAGCATTAGACCTGAGAATCCTTGCCTATAAAGTGCTCCTTGCTAAAGAATATATCTTGAGGCTTGGTGAAGGAGATTCCATCACTCGTTCCTTCTGTCTAGAAGAATTCCCCTATGCAAGTAGTATTTTATTACAGTTATCCATGACTCCTTTTCTGGTTTATCCTCCAAGGTCTAATCGACACCCATTTGTTCGACGCTTAGAGCTAATAATTCTTCCATCGAAACGAAGCCCGTGAGCTGTATATTACCGAAACTGGCCAAATTAGCTGGTGAGTCGACCTTTTCATTTTCCTCTTTGGGATTTTAAGTGTTACCGCGCCTACCTCCAGGCATCGATCAAGATTAACCGCTTAGGATAGAAGTTTAGATACCCCTTTCCGGGATAGTGATTATTTATTGTGCCAGGTTCTGGTTAATAGTTTAAGTTAACTCCTTATGAATGTAATACCAGGATATTTATTTCCAATCATGCCTATCTCCGGGCGTTGGTTCAAAATTCATAGGTAAGATTCCACCTTACACTCGACAAGGATCTTTCATTTTGCCTACTCCAGCCAAAATTTCTAGGTTAGACGGTCTTCTCACATCTGTTTCAGTGTGTACTCCTACCCCCACATCAAGGGGGAGAGTTAGTGTATGGATGTTTAGGTCATCTCCACTTTAAGGTTTATATTCCTGCCCCCACACCAAGGGAAAGAGTTGGTTGATGGATGGTTGTGTCATGTCCATCTATAGTTTATACTCCTGCCTCCAATCCAAGGATAAGATTTTGCTGATGGACGGTCATGTCACGTCCATCTTTAGTTTATACTCCTACCACCAATCCGAGGATAAGAGTTGGCAGGTATTAATCTTTGGATAACAAGGAGAACTTCAAAGGTCTGATCATGGACCGTAGAAGTTTCGTTGGTACCTATCTCCAAGTAGTTGCATACCGGTGATATACACATGCAGATTTATTCGAATCAGTCAAATCACTACTTTTAAGTAATGGAATAACAAAGTCTCTAACTTGGAAAGCCGTTTTCCTCTATAAAATAGGGGAAATGGTAGGTTTCGTCTTAAACCTTCCTAACGTTGTCGGAGCAACACCAGTTCTAATAAGGTTGGGGATCGAATATGGCCATCGACGTATCATTCGGACCTTCCCAACATTGCCAGAGCAATACCTGCTCTCAGAAGGTTAAGGGTTTAATGTGACTGTTGATTCGGTGGTTAAGACCTTCCCAATGTTGTTGGAGCAACATCGGTTCTCAGAAGATTGTGGTTCAAATATGACCGTTAACCCGGTGGTTAGGACCTTCCCAATGTTGTTGGAGCAATGACAGTTCTCAAAAGGTTGGGGTTCGAATGTGATAATTAACCCGTTGGTTAGAACCTTCCCAACGTTCCTAGAGCAATGCATGTTTTCAATAGGTTAGGAGTTGAATGTGACCGTCGACCCGACAGTTATGACCTTCCTAATGTTGTCGGAGCAACGTAGATTCTCAGAAGGTTAGGGGTTGAATGTGACCGTCGACCTGACGGTTAAGACCTTCCAAACATCGTTGAAGCAATGCCAGTTCTCAGAAAGTTAAGGGCTCGAATGTGACCATCGACCCGGTGATTAGGACCTTTCCAACATTGCTGAAGCAACATTGGTTCTCAAAAGGTTAGGGGTCGAATGTGATCGTCGACGCACCGGTTAATGAGTCTACACCCCCCTCTGGCATTCGAGGACAAAGAAGTGTTTCCATGGTTGTGTTGATGGTTATGAAGCATGGAATTTTTTGCTTGGAAGAACTTGATTCCATTGGTTTAAGAAGCAGATTTTATTAATAGGTAGAAGAAATGGAAAGACCTGCATGTTTACACAATGCCCCTAGTGTTATTGGGAGGCTTGTTTGTGAAATGAAATTAGATAATGAAGAAAAGGGCAGTATTATCATAGGTTGCTGCTTCATCCATGGGTAACCGGTTAGTTGACGACTGGTGTTACATTAGTTCATCTTGGCCTATGCTACTTGATTTGGGCAATTCTCCTGGAGCAGGTAGACAATGGGGTTTGTAGTTTCCCCATGGTTTGGCAGTTCCTTAACATACTACTGGAGCTTGTTATTCTGTAACATCCTGTATCTAGAGGCCAAAAGATAAGTGCTACATATGCTGCAGTCATCTATAGTATTAACTTCTGGTGACAAAATACGATAATGCTAATGGTATCCATAATATTAAAAACACTTGAATATAAAAAAATCAAAGATTCCCAAAACAACATTTTAGCTATACACATTTCCAAACAAATTCATATCCAGATTACATAATCCTGTATCGTTTCCCAAGTAAAGATTTATTATAATCATTACAAAAATATGCCTAGAGCAACATATGACGATGCCCCATTGGTTGACCAAAGAAATATAGTCCTATCTGACTTAATACACAACATAAATAAACAAAATAAACTACAACTCCTAATTAGCTATCCGTCGTCCACCTGCTCATCTCCGGAAGCTTTATTCTCCAAAATTTCTAAAACCTGTAAACCTTAACCCTTAGCCTAGTTAAATCAATTCTGAGCACCTAAGACTTTAAGTGGAAACAAAAACTTCGAATCATACATAAAGCATGGTATGAATAATTCTATTACATCTCGGTTTATTAGTACTAAGTGAGACCACCCCGCTTACCGGAATGGGTTTCCCTTAACTAATATCCTCTTTAAAACATACATTTTGCAAATTCTTTCCTGCAACCAAACTGGTTAATCAAAATGTTATATCAAAATAGTAATATACTTTATGCTAATAAATGGACTATATGTCCATAAAATAGTTAATAAGCGGACTATCTATCTATAACATAATAGCAAGGTCCGTTATGCTAACAAATGGACTATCTATCCCTAAAACTCGGCTAACTGCCACAAACTGGACTAACTATCCAGATTAAAATGGACTCACTATCCGAATCATTTTCTCAGGGTTAACTAGCCTTCATTTTTTTCCTTGAAAACTTTTTCAAAATGGTTTAAACTTTAATATCATACATATACAAGGAAAATATATTCTTCGCTTTAATCTATTTTTTTTTGCCATGATATATATACTTTACTCGAAATAATTTTGATGAATTTTAATGAGGATTTTCTATCCTTCCAAAACAAGTTAAACCCTTTTTAACTTGAAAATACTTAGGCTATATTTCCTATTTAATACATTCGAAATCTTTGTTTAAAACCTTTAAATAACCCTTTCGAAACCATTGAAGGCAACCCTTTCAAAACCATTGAAAGTGGGCCTTTCAAAACAATTAAAAGCCTTTCGTAAACATTGGACAAAACCTTTCCTTTCTTTTCTCCGAAAGCTTTAAAACGTTAAATACCCTCCTTTAAAACCTTTAAATATTGCCTTTCAAAAACATAGGGAAAACCCTTCCTTTCAATTCTTTTGAAACCTTGGAGAACCACCCCATTTGAAACCATTCATTAAAAACTCTTGAAACAATCAAAACTCAATCCTTTCAAAAGCACTTTGGGTTCAATTTAAAATATGTGGAAACCTTTTGAAACAATTTGAAAATTTACTCCTTCGAGACTTTGAAATCATTTCGGTCAAAAGCAGTTGGATTATGCCTTCAAGTGGAGAAAAAGGATTTGAAACCCGTTAAAGTCGAAAGCATCTGTTTCAAAACCATTTAAAACTTCCTCTATATATAGCATTTGGGTTTTACTTCAATCATAGAAAAAGGGTCTTTAAAACATTTAAGTCGAAAGCATCTTTTTCGAATCATTTCTTAAGTAAATAAGTGATGGTGTTGAAACCATCCCTTCAAAAGCATTGGAGAAGTGGCCAAACTTTAGAAAACAAAGTAAACAGCCCTTCCGAAACCATCTAGGTTGAAAGGTAGAAAGCGGCAGTAAAAAGGCTTCGACTTAGTCGAAAGCAATCATTTAAAATAAAAGCGCAACCCAATCGAAACCATTTCTTCAAATTCGTTAAACCCATTCGAAAGCTAGCTAAGTTGTCAATCGAAAGCCATTTAGTCAAAAGAAAGCAGGTGCATTTTTAATTCAGAAGCAAAGTAATGCCTCAACCCCTTCGAAACCCCTGGTTTTGACTCCAAACCTTCCGCCTACATCCAACTCACTACGCACCAGTTCCCTGATAACATATGCATTGGTTTCGACTGTGTTGAAAGCGAAGCTAAGGAGGCGGAACCTGGTGCCGAAAGCGACAAAACAGTGAAAAATATGTAGCAAATAGTTCTTTTCACCTAGCATGCTTTACATGTCAAATTTGATTGGTTGCCTCTTTCTTTACCAATAAAATGTAGTGCCAAAATATTTGCAAAAAGCCCCTTCTCCTTTTATAAATATATAAAACATTTAAGTCACATACCTTAAATAATTTTATATACCTATTAAAACACTTTAAGAAAAATCTACAAAATTTCCAGAAAATTTCTTTTACTATGTCTTCCAACATATAATAATTTCAGACCCAAATCTTTTGTTATTTAACCATAAATAATTATTAACCCAAATTAACATTTTTTTACTAGAAAATTCATATAAATTCCAAAAATATTCATAAAATTCTAAAAATTGAAACCCATCTCTAAAATATCATTATAATCTTCACGAAAATTTGAAAGGTATTTGGATGTCGTTTTATAGGGTTTCACTTTAAAACATATCATAAATTCAATATGAACAACCATAATTCATCAACAAGTATATATAATCATTATATCATTCAAAAACATGGCAAATTAACGCAAAATATTTCGAAATTCACCTTAATTCTAAAAACAAAACAAATATGAGATGTAAACATTATTCACCCTAGCTTTATAGACTAAAGAGATTGAGATGAGAATGGATTTGATTTGAATTAGCATTTTCCTAGGCTTTTCTTAATCTTCTTCCATTTTTCCTTGTTAATGGTGGCGGACCACTTTAAAAAAAAGTGATAATAATAAGTGAACATGTATATGAATATACGGTCAAGTTTTAGGGATATAGGAATGGCACCTTTCCTATTTTACCCCACCTTTATTTCAGTTTAACTCTCATTTTAATTCATAGGTTAAATGGCACGACTACCCTCTAATTAAATCAAATCTCAGTCCCCTAATCAACACATTATTTTATTTGGTTTAACTAATTAAATATCCTAAATAATGTTACCAAAAATCTGGGGTGTTACATATTCTTATCAACTCCTCAATCACACTTTCCATATGTCGAGACTCACTAGTGTTATGTTCGTGAGTTTCATGGAAGCGATAGTATTTTCTTGAGCACTTCTTTTCATCAGTTGCCTTTCTCCAAGGCAGCTTCTTGTATTATTCCATCCCTTACATGGCAAGGTATATGTTTTCCAAAAGTATCATTCAGAGGTGTATATTTTTCTAGTTTCAAGTCCCTCAGGAGCTTGCTTTTCTGACTGCATTGGACACCTAGAGCTTGATTTCTCTTCCTTTGATTGTTAGAATCCCCGGCGCTAGCCACTGCGTTCATAGAGTTTCCTCCATTGCTTTGCATCACTTCAGCCGAAATACCAGCACCTTTCCTTTGGGGACGGTTACGTGCTTCTTCCAAGCGTAAGTACTTGTTAGCATTTCTATAAAAAGCATTCATCATCGATGGGGGTTTCCTTTCCAACCGTTCCTCAAAATTCATTTTGGGATGGATTCCCCTAATCAGCACCATCAACACTATGTCACTATTGGGATTTGTAACTTTTCTCACAGCCATATGGAACTAATTTAAGAAGTCCCTTAGCGACTCTCCATCAACTTTGAAGAGGTTTGATGGTGACATTACATGCGTTGGACATGAAGTGTGTAAGCGGAATAGCTGTAGAAACTTTCATGCTAACTAAACGAAAGTTGATATGGTTGTGAGAAATGCGGATTGCGGATCTTAAGGCTAGAATTAACACTAGAGGAGGGGAGGTGAATAGTGTTTACAAAGAATTACTATATCTTTTTGAGTTTATGTTAATTTAAACACAGATGTGTACAATATACAGACGTAGATGCAGAAATAAAATAAAAACTAGTAAAGGAAAGAACACACCGGATTTTATACTAGCTCGGAGTTACCCTACATCCAGTCCCGCAACACAAGTACGGATTTCCTTTCAAAAGAAATCTTTACAATTACACCCTCGATTTCAAGGCTACGAGGTACACCCTCCAGAATCACAATCCTCTGGGCAGAGATACTTGATTCTCCGGGCTACAAGTTCAACCACTTGATTTTACGGGCAACAAGTTCACCCAATTGATTTCCCAAGGCTACAATCACACCTTATCACGCTTGATTGATTTCAAGGCTACAATCACACCTTTTCTCGCTAAGATGATTACAAAAGCCCTATAACTCTGAATAGCACTGAGGATCTTGTTGAGGTAGTGATAGAGAATCAAACTATGAATGATTGAGTTTAATTCAATGTAGATTTCTGTAGAGTAATGATAAGAATCTTTATTAAAAAAAGTGGAAGAAGAAGAGTAGTGAAAAACCAGAAAATCTGATGTAAAATCGTTGAAACTGACCCCTATTTATAGTAGAACTACAGTCGTGTCCATTCGTGAAGAGTTATGGCGAATAGACACTTCTTTTGAAATTAAAATTTTGAACTCAACTGACACCATGTCGACATGGTCACCATGAGTATGTCGACATCCCAAAGCATTTTTTGATGATTTGATTTTCTTTGAAAATAACCTTTATCTTATATTAAAACTATTTTAAACTTTATAAATATACTTGACATAGTTAAAATTCATAAGTAAATATAGAGAATAATATATATAGAATTTAACTATAACTTTATATTTAAATCTAAGTATAAATATTTAAAAGTTAAATATATTATATTAAAAGATAGTTTAAAATCAGGAGTAACTTGACTTTGAAATTAAAGATGATTTTGAGGCTAAAATTATTTAAAATAAGGATAGATGTTTTCAATGCTTTTAAAAGGAAGTTTTTGAAATCATTTTAAAAACAAGATATAATTTTGAAAAATCATTTTGAATAAAAGGTTAGCGGATACAAAACAATGTTCCACTAGATTTTTCGTAGGTTCCATCGTACTTAGGGTTCCATCCCTTCAACATGCTCGAAGTGGATTCCATTCCACGAATAAATTGGATTTTAAGATGCCAGTGCTTTTCTAGGAGTTTTAACAAAATTTTCTAATTAAAGAATAAATTACTTGAATTCTTGAACTCTTGATAATCTTGATACTCATGAGCCTTTAGTCTTGATATCTTGAATCTCTATACTGTACAGTCTTCATTTTTGGTACCTGCATGGTTAATTCCTGCATATACATATATATCTAAACTTATAATGTTCGTATTTATATTTTATAATCTATTCTAAGGTTGTTGTCATCAAAACCATCATCTCATGGACTAACAATCTCCCCCTTTTTGATGATGACAACCTTTGTTTATAAAATATTACTTCTATCCTAATAACTCCCCTAAAACTAATAACTCCTCCTTAATCTATGCCTAACTACCCTATTTTATACTTCTCCCCTTTGTCATCAACAAAAAACAAACTCTAAACTTTATAACTTCAAACTATATAACTCCCCTTAAATCTAATACACTATGATATGTGATTATAATGATAGTGTTATCATAAATAATCAACACTTAGATAATCCTAATCCTAAACTACTAACTATTCTAAGTATATGATAACCATATAGTTATATTTATTAATAGGGAGGAACACATATAAGAACACAATTTATTAATCATCTAATTATATTTACATTTTCGTTGTATACGTAAGAAGGAATAAACGATAAAGGTAAAGAAAGAGAAGAAACTAATGTGTGTTTTTGAATATAGGAGATCTATGAATCGAACAGTTTGGATAATGGAAACAGAAATTTCCACGTTGTTCGACAAGATTCCCATCTTTGTCGAAACACACTTCTCCAACGCACACAACTTTGTCGTCATCCTCTGCTTGTGCTTCTTCCATGGGTTCTTCTTCTTCTTCTTCGCTGGCCTCTTGTTCTTGATTGCATGAAGAATCTTCTTCAATCAAGATAGGTTGTCTTGATTATCCATTAGAAATTTTTGCAAATTCCAAAGAATCTTGCATTGTCTCTCTTGTTCCTTTGCCATACGGAGATGAATCACTTGAATTTCAATCATTATCTGAAGTGCATCCTTCAGAGACTCCTCCATTTTTGTTACACGAGCGAGAGTAGTACGTTGAAATGGACCAGAAGTAGGAGAGGGTAACGAAAATGTTGATTTTATGTTTGATTTGGAAGATGATGCCATGATTTTATTTGTTTCAGAAGATAGAATAGAAAGAGAACAGAGAGAATGATCAAAAATTCGAAAATAAGAAGAACATATAACCAATTTTTTGAATTTTGGTGGGAAATTTAAAAAAAAACGTTGTATGTCGATTAGGGTATATGGGGGATGTCGACATGCTTCTTTATATTTCTACTATTTGATTTATTTTAGTATTAATTATTTATTATAATGGATATTTATATTTTATATTTCAGTTATTGAACAAATACCTAATTTTCTTCTTAATTTAGTAAATATTGATTCATTTAAGGGTTTTGTTAAAGTATCAGCAATTGGATTTTCAGAATTGATACAATCGAGAGTAACTACTTCCTTACTTATATTATCTCTGAGAAAATGATGTCTGATATCAATATGTTTGGTTCGAGCATGTTGAGTAGTATTTTTGGATATATTTATTGCACTAGTATTATTACGATAAATTGGTGATTTTGACATATTTAAATCATAATCTTTTGAAGTTTGTTGCATATATATTACTTGAGAACAAGCCAAAGCAGCAGAAATATACTCTGCTTCAGTTACTGATAAAGAAACCGTGTTTTGCTTTTTACTAAACCAAGAAACCAGAGAATGCCCCAAAAAGTGACAAGTCGTACTTGTACTTTTTCGTTCTGATTTACAACCAGCATAATCAGCATCACAGTAAGATATTAAGTCAAAAGAATCATTTTTAGGGTAAAATAAACTACAATCGGATGTGTGTTTAACATATCTTATGATTCGTTTTACGGCTTTTAAGTGGGTCTCTTTAGGTTGGGATTGATATCTGGCACAGAGACAAACACTATGCATGATATCAGGTCTACTAGCAGTAATATAGAGTAATGATCCTATCATTCCTCTATATAATTTTTGATCTACATCTTTCGATAGATCTTCTTTACTAAGGTACACATTGGTTGCCATGGGAGTGGGTTTTCCACTTGCGTAGTCAAACCAAAATTACTAGTTAGGTCTTTAGCATATTTTTCTTGACTAATAAAGATACCATTATCTAATTGTTTTATTTGTAATCCTAAAAAGAAATTTAATTCATCCATATGACTCGTCTCAAACTCTTTTGTCATTATTTTAGAAAATTCTTTATTCATTTTAAAATTAGTTGATCGAAAAATTGATATCATCTACGTAAACTTGTACTAGTTGAATATCATTTTTATTTCTTTTAATAAAAAGAGTATAATCTACTTGACCAATTTCAAAATTTTGATAGTAATAAATAAGATCTTAGTCTATCATACCAGGCTCTAGGAGCTTGTTTTAGACCATATAAAGCTTTCTTAAGTTTGTAAATATAATTTGGTAATTTATCATTTTAAAAAGTGGTAGTTGTTCAGCATATACTTCTTCTTTTACAAATCCATTTAAAAGGCACTTTTAACATCCATTCGAAATAATTCAAAATTATTATGATTTGCGAAAGCAGGTAGAATCCTAATGGCTTCTAATCTTGCTACGGGAGCAAAGGTTTCATCAAAATCTATTCCTTCTTCTTAACAATAACCTTGAGTGACTAATCGAGCTTTATTTCTAACTACCTCTCCTTATTCATTCATTTTACTTTTGTAAACCCATTTAGTTCCAATTATAGTTTTATTTTCAGGTCTAGGAACAAGTTCCCAAACACCATTTCTAGTAAATTGATTAATTCTTCCTACGTAGCCAAAATCCATGATTCATCAGTTGATGCTTCTTTTGGATTTTTGGGTTCAATGGTTGATATAAAAGCTACATTACTCATTTGACTTAGTTGATTTCTAGTTTTAACAACAGACTGCATATCTCCCATTATATTTTCTATAGTATGATCTTTTAAAAGTTTAGTCCTTTTATTACGATGATTAATTTCAATATTAGTTTCAATTGATTCTTGATTTTGAGTGATTAAATCCTCTTCATCATTTTATCTTCAAAATTTTTGAAATTTTCATCAAATGAAACATGCATAGTTTCTTCGATGGTGTTAGTTTTTAAATTAAACACTCTATATGCTTTACTTCTATTAGAGTATCCGATAAAAATTCCTTTGTCGGATTTAGGATCAAAATTATCTAAATTATCTTTTGTATGTAAAATAAAACATTTACTTCCAAAAATTATGAAATACGATACCTTAGGTTTCTTTGAATAAGTTCATAAGGTGTTCTATCAGTTAAAGGTCTAATTAAAATTCAATTTAAAATATAACAGGCGGTAGCAACTGCTTCTGCCCAAATATTCTTTGATAAATTACTATATGAAAGCATAGTTCTCGCACACTCTTGAATCAACCTATTTTTACGTTCTACTACTCCGTTTTTTTGTGGAGTCCTTAGAAATGAAAAATTGTGAGTTATTCCCTTTTTATTGCAGAATTCCTCAAACTTTTCATTTTCAAATTCACCACCGTGATCACTTCGAATAGTTATAATTTTTATAGAAAATTGATTTTGAATTATTTTTGAAAAGGTCTTAAAACATTCTAAAGTATCACTTTTATGTATCAAAAATATTGTCCATGTAAATCTAGAATAATCATCTACAATTACAAAAACATATTTACTATGATTTATTGACAGAATTTGAGATGGACCAAATAAATCAAGATGAAGTAATTCAAGAGATTTTGAAGTTGAAATCATATCTTTTAATTTAAAAGCAATTTTTCTAAGTTTTCCTGATTGACAAGCATCACATAGACTATCTACTTTAAAATTCATTTTAGGAAGCCCTTTTACTAGATCATGTTTTGACAATCTAGATAAGAGTTTGAAATTCAAATGCCCAAATCTCTTATGCCAAATCCAAGGGTCACTTGTATTTACCAACAGACACAGGTTATCATTTGAAACTCTCATACTAAGAATATAAATATTCTTTTTCCAGACTCCCTCAAATATAATGGTTGAATTATTATCTTCAATGTGACATTTATATTTTTCAAATTTAATTTTATATCTTTTATCGCATAGTTGACTTATACTTAGCAGATTATGTGTCAGATTCTTAACTAGTAAAACTTTAGTAATAGTAGGAGTTTTAGAATTACCGACTTCGCCGATGCCAATCACATATCCTTTTGAGTTGTCTCCAAAATTAACCAGTCCTCCGTCTTTGTATATAATATCATTCAGTATATCTGGATTGCCAGTCATATGTCTAGAACATCCACTATCAAGTATCCATTTGTTCTTTCTGATCTGCATAATTTGTCCGTTTTGGATTTATTCCTCAATAGTCATAAAACATGATTCCTGCACACCAAATAATTTTGGTAGATAACTTGAATTTGAATATTGATTATATGCAGACTCATGAAACAATGATGATTTGAATATTTCTAAACTAGTATTAACAAATATAGCCATTTTGAATATTTTTCAAAAATTAGATTATGAAACTTTGAAAACCTTTCTTTGACACCAATTGTGAGAAATGCGGATTACGGATCTTAAGGCTAGAATTAACGTTAGAGGGGGGTGAATAGTGTTTATAAGGAATTACTAAATATTTTTGAGTTTATGTTAATTTAAACACAAATGTGTGCAATATACAGACACAGATATGATCGCAGAAACAAACACAAATGCAGAAACAAAATAAAAAGCAGTAAAGGAAAGAACACACCGGATTTTATTCTGGTTCGGAGTTACCCTACATCCAGTCTCGCAACACATGTACGAATTTCCTTTCAAAAGAAATCTTTACAATTACACCCTCTATTTCAAGGCTACGAGGTACACCCTCTAGAATCACAATCCTCTGGGTAGATATACTTGATTTTTCGGGCTACAAGTTCACCCACTTGATTTTACGGGCAACAAGTTCACCCAATTGATTTCCCAAGGCAACAATCACACCTTATCACGCTTGATTGATTTTCAAGGCTACAATCACACCTTTTCACGCTAAGATGATTACAAAAGCCCTATAACTCTGAATAGCACTGAGGATCTTGTTGAGGTAGTGATAGAGAATCAAACTATGAATGATTGAGTTCAATTCAATGTAGATTTCAGCAGAGTAATGATAATAATCTTTATTAGGAAAAGTGAAAGAAGAAGAGGAGTGGAAAACCAGAAAATCGGATGTAAAATTCATTGAAACTAACCCCTATTTATAGTAGAACTACAGTCGTGTCCATTCGTGAAGAGTTATGGCGAATAGACACTTCTTTTGAAATTAAAATTTTGAACTCAAGTGACACCATGTCGACATGGTCACCATGAGTATGTCGACATCCCAAAGCATTTTTTGATGATTTGATTTTCTTTGAAAATAACCTTTATCTTATATTAAAACTATTTTAAACTTTATAAATATACTTGACATAGTTAAAATTCATAAGTAAATATAGAGAATAATATATATAGAATTTAACTATAACTTTATATTTAAATCTAAGTATAAACATTTAAAATTTAAATATATTATGTTAAAAGATAGTTTAAAATCAAGAGTAACTTGACTTTGAAATTAAAGATGATTTTGAGGCTAAAATTATTTAAAATAAGGATAGATGTTTTCAATGCTTTTAAAAGGAAGTTTTTGAAATCATTTTAAAAACAAGATATAATTTTGAAAAATCATTTTGAATAAAAGGTTAGCGGATACAAAACAATGTTCCACTAGATTTTTCGTAGGTTCCATCCTACTTAGGGTTCCATCCCTTCAACATGCTCGAAGTGGATTCCATTCCACGAATAAATTGGATTTTAAGATGCCAGTGCTTTTCTAGGAGTTTTAACAAAATTTTCTAATTAAAGAATAAATTACTTGAATTCTTGAACTCTTGATAATCTTGATACTCATGAGTCTTCAGTCTTGATATCTTGAATCTCTATACTATACGGTCTTCATTTTTGGTACCTGCATGGTTAATTCCTGCATATACATAAATATCTAAACTTATAATGTTAGTATTTATATTTTATAATCTATTCTAAGGTTGTTGTCATCAAAACCATCATCTCATGGACTAACGATGGACCTCGATGATAGTCAAATGAACCACATCTTAGCTGCGCTTTTTAAGAAAAATCAGGAAACGATAGCATTTGATGGCATCAGAATCCCTAAATGAATCTGTATGCCACTCATATCTCATCAAGTATTGCTAAGGATCCATTGTTCTTCCGTACAGTGGCATCGTCGACATTGAAGATCTCTAGGGATATCTCTCGTAACGATCCAATATTTCAATACCCGAAAGTCGATATCAATACGTCCACTGTATCAAATTCTGCACAGTCGAATGCCGAAAAACCGGACCTTTATGGTTAAAGAAGAAGAAAATCGAAGAAGAAACAGAAACAATAACAAAATCTCACATTTTGCAGCGGAATAACATATAATAGATAAATGAATAATCTTTGAAACAAAGAACTATATCAGTTTTACATTGCATCATCAGAGTTTACAACAACACAACAAAATAGAGGAAAAGAAATATTATATATTATTGATATGCCTTGCCATTCAGCTTGAACTCTAGGTCTCCACAGCATACTTCTTGACTTCGCTCCCGAACCACTGCTAACCTAACTCTAGACTGCCCTGTGGAAAATTAGGGGCACCCAGAGTTTAGAAAGGGAACAACAAACTCTAAGTCAGTCATAAGACTGGTGTAAGACCTTAAAAGTAGTTATTTTCACAAATAAAATAAAAAGAAATCCGCTATGCTTTTGGAAAATGAAACTACCATAAGGCCTCCTACCACACCCAGTGCAAGCGCAGAATAGGAGGAGATTTCTCCTTATGATAGTCAAACATGCTTGATATGCAAAATTTCTTTTTAATATTATCATTAGTGCATGGTGTGGAAAAAATTTCGAAAGTACAATATTAATCTTAGCCAGCATAGACATTTTGTACTATGCCTACTATAGCTACCATGTTCAATAGCAAATTACCGCCATATTCCATGGCAGGTTGTACAA
Organism: Allium cepa; assembly: GCA_030765085.1. Classification (NCBI taxonomy): domain Eukaryota; kingdom Viridiplantae; phylum Streptophyta; class Magnoliopsida; order Asparagales; family Amaryllidaceae; genus Allium; species Allium cepa. The sequence goes on along the minus strand of CM060931.1, from coordinate 461,612,133 downwards.
CTAAAACCGTACAATGCGTGTATTGTTTCTTTGGATTTCCAACAAATGGTCAGGCTAAGGAACTTCCTGGGCCACATGGGCATGCCTCTGGAGGGACACCCCCAGAGGTTAACCATCTCTCTGCCAACACATGGTCGGGTTACCTCTGCAACTAGGTAACTACTACACAAGTATGCCATCCCCCAGTCGTTACCGACCTTTATCCGAGGATCCTCAACCAAAAAGCAATAACCACAAAATAATAAACTTGTAGTAACCACTAAGGTTAAATATCCGGGCTCCATATAATGATACCACCCTTTTCCAGAAGAAAATGGACATACCTTCAGGGGGCGCTACCCCCCAAATAACCTTGTCGCATCTTTCTTATTTCGACCATTTTCGTGTTATGAGGTGTGACGAGGTCTCGTCCACAAAGCTACACTTTACGCAAAAGCCATGCTTCGATCAACAAATGATCAGCAGCACTTCGTATGTCACATTACCAAATTGGGAATGTATCACTAGTAACCATCAACTACATAACCTCTAAGCTCATACGTCTCAGAGAAGGGTGTTAAGCTAAGAGAATAAATTCTCCGCCATCAACAGAAATGTATTTGATAGTAACTAGCTTTACATCAAAGTGTAAAGTCAGATACACATCCATATAAGTCCATTCCGGGATCGAATGGAACCGAAGGCACTTCAAAGAAGCCCTTGCAAATCCGGATATTCACTAATCACGTCTGGACTCCCCATCACAAAGGGTGATAAAATCTCTATACTGGAGCAATTCGGTGTAGAGACATTCGACAGGTAATCCTTTTGCTTTTGAAAATACCTGGTCTTCAACACCGTTTTCAAATGCAATCCCATTTCATCATATCATTATTCGGAATAGGTTTTATGACATAAAGTCCTCTCCTGGCTAATCCGAATAATGAGCGCTTATTTTAAAAATAAGTGTTACATTCAGATTTCAAGTAAATCACAACAAATTTACAATTGATCTTTTAAAAAAAAAAGATCCATCACAAAAATTCGATGTGGTTTTCGAATATCCATTTGGAATCTGACCCTCGGTCGCATCGAAATTCAAATGCCATTTAAAGGCCAATATTGATAGTCAGTTATTTAACTATCAATCAATATTCACAACAATCACTATCAAACAATATTCACAACAATCACCAAGATTTAAATAATTTTCCCAAATTATATATTTTCAAAATATCTTCGCAAGATATTTTTTTTAACACTTCAACACTTTGAAAACAAATTTCAAATCACTTTTCACATTTCAATCCTTGGAAACAAATTTCAAATCATTTTCCTCACGTGGAATAAATCTCCAAATATTTATTTATTTCCACTGAAAATTTTGCCAAGTTCAAATGCTTTAAAATAATTTTAAATCACTTATCCAAAAATATATGTACTTGTATATATTTAAAATAAAAACTATTTTTAGACACTTTATTTAAATACTGGTTATGAAAATATTGTATCAATATCTCATATAAAACTTTAAGTCCGAACTAATTTTAAAATAAAATTAGTAGATAGAGTATAACTTTTTAAATAAACATTTTCTAAATCAAATCTCAATTAAATTTTTAAATAATCATTTTTTAATTAACTTAATAATATTATCTTTAAAGATTAAAAAACAATTTACAAAAACAATTTCTCCAACAATATTATTTTTAAAACCAATTCTAGAAGTTTTAATTTATTCTTCAAAAGCTACTTTGAAAATATACTCGGCTTTCCAGGGAAAATACATTTCCACTTTAAAAATGGTTCATTTAAATCAATTAATAAATCCTTCTTGATTTATTTTAAATTTACATTCCAAATCTGCAAATTTCTTTCCATAATTTAAAAATAAACAAATATTCATTTTAAAATGAATTTCCCTTTCCTTTATAAATACCCATTGTGAATTTAAATCTCCAAATATCCACTGATACACGATTTTAAAAAACGATCTCTAAATATTCACTTTCAAACACCCAATTAAATTCCAAATTGATTTCCAATTAATTTTCAAATACCGAATCAAATTCCAAATTGATTCCTAATTTATTTCCAACACCAAATAAAATTTCCAAATCGATTTCCTTAAGATTTATTTTTAAACACTAAATCAATTTCCATATTTTTGTCTAAAATTTGTTGCCTTTTAAAATAAATCCCTTTATTTTTCCCAAACTATTTAAAATCCGAATTTTAAATAAACTCTTCAACTATTAAACAATATCACTCGAAATCCATTTATTAAAATCTTTTCCCATATTTTGTAATTTATTCAATAGGATTTAAAAAATAAAACTTTGTCCTTTTAAATTCCTTCTTTTAAATTTATCTGATTCTCAAAAACAAATTTTACTACAAACTTTCTACTTCAATTTCAAAAATTCAATTTTATTTATTTTTGGCATCCTACGATACCAAAAATATATTCGGTTAAACTATAACCTTCAATGATTTTAACCACAAATATAATCACGCACAAATTATAAATAAATCAACACACAATTTTGAAACAAATTAAAATATTTGAGGAATTCAGTTGGATCCCTCCAACCTGTTTCTCTGCATCCACAGATGTTAGCACAACAATTAAATACCAATTCCACTTCGAGGTGGAATATCGCGATATATGGGATTAAATAATATCGTCTGTTATTATGCGGCCCGTAGGGTCTCATCCGCTATATAATGCGGGAAATCAATCGCTCCAAATATATATATATATATATATATATACTACTATAGATACTATCACAAATAGATAATCAATCAGTAACTGCAATTTTCAGTTATTAAATTTGAGTGAGAAGATCTCACCTTTAACAATACATGCAATCCATTTTCCATTCCGGCTTGTTCCTTGATTTTTAGACCTTGTATATACATTGTATGATATTTATTAATATTCGAACTAATTAAGTATCATCATACAAATTCAATTAATTAATGATTTGATTTTTTTCTTTTTTTTCTTTCAAACCAATTTTCCATTATTAAATAGTATATTTATTTTTTCAAAACCTAACAAGGACAGTAATTTCTTTACTGTAAAACCTTTTATTTTATACTTATATATTTGTAAAATAAAATCCAGTTTAAAAAAAGCATTTTTTTCCTTTGTCTGATCCACATGCATTTTCTGTTTACATGTTAAATCAAATAAGACCAAAATCAAATACCTTACAGACTTCACCATGCAACAACACGAAGCTACTACCGCGCCTCAACCCAATAGTGACCGCCCAAACTCTAAGCGACGATCCCTCTGTCGATCATCATGCTCTACCTAAACTCAACAGAAGTTGCATCGACCATCACTTGTGAGGGCACCCTAGCCACAACATCTTGTGCGCCAGATCGCGGCACGACCCTCCTCATCGCCGCTTCGCTTGGTTTGAAGGCGGTTTGCACCACAATTTCTTTACCTCGACCCATCTTCCCAACCCTGCGCTTCGACTCGACCATACGCGACAATTCACTACTCGCCGCCTACGTACGTGAGCGAGATCTACTGCTTCGATCGAATTGGAAAAAGGCGGCCGTGATTTAGGAAGGGGAATTACAATTCGAACGATATTGGGTTCTTTGATTATTTTTTTATTTGTAAAGGGACTGGCCATTAATGGATTTGAATCTGAAGACAAGAGATGGAAGAAAATGTTTTTTGTTTTCGTTCGATTTTGAACGAAATATTCCATCAATTTTTTTTAACAAACACGTGTCTCAAAAATTTTTTTACATGCATGACAAATGTTAGAAAGAGGAGAAACATGTAGTTTGTTTTTATGAAAATATTTTAATAATAAATATATGTATTATATTTTAAATGTAAATTCAAATCATATCAGTTTCGCAACCCACAATCTCGATCTTCGATCAAGATAAGCCGCCAGGCATTTATAATGTTATACGCCTATTTCAAATGCGATGGAAAAGGTTTCGAGCCAAAATTCGATTGTATAGAGAAGAAAGCTTTTTGGACCAGCTATAATATCGAATTTTCGATTTAAATTTTAGCATGTTTGCTTACCGTACGATCACATGCCAACTCCGAAAGCTACGAAAATTAAAATCCGAAAATAATGCACTATTACTGATCTAATGGAACTGGTTTCGTCGAATTCCGAGATGGTGCCTCGAAAGGCTATTTTTAAATATCGATTTAAATGATATAATTTCAAAACTGAACAAATCATTTTCAAATCCCATTCTAAAGCTTCCATTCTCTTTAGTATTATAAATATAAATTTTCTTAGCTTTTAAAATATTTTTAATCAGCTTAAAAATCAAGATTCAATATTTTATCCAACTTCAATAAATTAAATTCAATAATTTAATTGCTAAATTTATATTTATATTTGAAATTCGAGTTAAAATAACGTCCAAATATTAAAAATCAATTTAATATTTCAATTACAAATGTTCAGAAATTTTGGGTCATCACATTCTTCCCCCTTAAAAGAATTTCGTCTCGAAATTACTAGTGAAGAAGAATAATCCTTAACCCGTTTATCATTTTCCCAAAACCAAATAGTTTTCAACAACTTGCCAAAACAAATCATTTTATTAAAGATCCATTATCACTTCAACTATCTTTCTACAATCTTCCATAGATTCCAAACAACATTTTTTTCTTAACAATTCAAATTTAAATTTAAATTCAGATTTAAATTTAAATTTAAATTCAAATTCAAATTTTAAATTTTCAAAATTTTCTCAAAATTTTTCTAATTCCCTAAATTTTTGAAAAATTTCGTCAGTGCCTCCTTTGCGCAGCTAGCTCGGTACGACTACAAAATGGCACCATGGGCCTCCAGATTTCAAGAAGAAAACAAAAGGCCAAGCGGCTAGACAAGAAAGTCATCAAATTTCATACTGAAATTTAAATACGTACCTTTTTCGAGCAATTCAAATTATCTTTGAAATCAAAAATCCAATTCCCTTTTCCTTTAACACACCTTTATATCCTGCTTATCATTTTGCACATTTTTTACTAAATTTCAATATTCATTTAACTCAAACTCGTATGATGCATTTATATCATTCGTACGCAATATCAAATCCGATCGCACACCCGATCACACAATTTCACTTCCAAACTAGTATCATCCATCCGACTTCCTAGTGCGGACTCTGATCCGGTTTCTTGATCAGAAACAGTCGTTCTCCTTGTATTGTCGTAAACTATGATAGATAATTTATAGAATCAACAAAAAATCCATATCCAAGGTTCGCTGTCGAAAATCGAGTGAAAAATTCCAACTTGAATCGATATAATTATCTCGAAATTCTGTGCCCAAATTCTGGATCAAATCGCTATGCGAAAATAATATACTTATATTCTACATATAAATTCTAATTGATTATTAACTTTATCAATTTTCTTTTCCTTTATTCACACTGATTTTCATTCACTTATTTGCAATCACCTTTTCACAGTTTTCCAGTTTAACCTTCATTCACTTATTGATTTAGAATATTTTCTCAACTCAAAAATTACTTCAAAATTTCACCATTCGTTTTTCTTAAGTTCGATACAACTATTTTACATATTTTCTATATTTATTTTCATTTTGCCACTTCGGTTAATATTTACTTATATTTAAACTGGATTTCAAATCCCATATGAATTCAATTTAATTCATACCATATGTAATTTGTCATTACTTCAATTAGTTTCACCTGCTAATTTTTATTTCAATACTTCACTTTGTTTACCATAAATCAATTCAATTCCAATTCCAGTTCTATTTACTTACAAATTCCAAACGAATTTCAACATTCAATTTCATTTTCACTCACTTGCAATTGTAAATTCATTTATTCATTCATAATTTTGTTTTCGACCTTAATAAATTTTATTCCATAACTATTTATATCAGATTTCAAAGTCTTTCCAATATTTAAAAATCATTTTTGAAATCAATTCAAATTATCTTTTGAATTTTCAAAACCAACCCTAGTTTTCCAAACAACTTCCTTTTAAAATAATTTGGCAGCAATTTCTCTCCTAGAAACTCGAAAATGAACATCGATGATGCTGCAGTCATCACGGAAATTATTTTCCAACGACCGAAAAAAGAGTTTAGTGCTTTTATCCCTCCAAAACATTTTTCCAAAACCTTTGAAAACCATTTTCAAACTCAAAAGGGATTTAATCTTTTACAAATATCCCAAACTTCAAATCATCAATTTCTTTTCAAATATTTCTCCAGAATTCTACTTCAAATTATAAATCACGTTTACAATTTATATTTACAAATCTCATTTGTACATAAATTTTATTTCTCAATAAGTTATGATTTCAATTTTTATTCAATAGTCAATGATAATAATTTAATATTATAACTTTCTACCAAACAATTAACCATATACTATAATAAATTACAGAAAATTATTCCATTTATATACAAAAATAATTTGGTTAACATTATTTCGTTTACCCTATTTTAAAACAATATTGTGTCGGTTTTTCTTATTCAAGAGTTTAGAAACCCCTATTGATACAGTTGGCCAAACGACACCGACCAGAATCTATAAACAATCAACCAATAAGTCAACACAATATAAAACAATTTATATTCACTGAAAAATATGCACCCATATATATTATTACATTCAAACTCATTCTAGAGTACTACTGACTCTATCTCTAATGAGTAATCCCCACCAGAGTCAAGGTTGTCGCTTAACCAATTGCATTGATACCACTCTGCAACAACCTAATATTTCGACGCCCGAAAGTCGACATTAATACGTCCACTGTATCAAATATCGGACAGTCAAAGGCCGAAAAACCGTACCTTAGGGTTAAAGAAGAAGACGATAGAAGAAGAAAAAAACAATAACAGAATCTCACATTTCACGACGGAACAATATATAATTTATAAATGAATAATCTTCAGAACAAAGAACTATATCAGTTTTACATTACATCATCAGAGTTTACAACAACACAATAAAACAGCGGAAAAGAAATATTATATATCATTGATATGCCTCGCCATCCAGCTTGAACTCCAGATCTCCACAGCATACTTCTTGACTTCGCTTCCGAACATCTGCTAACCTGACTCTAGACTGCTCGTGTGAAAAAGTATGGGCACCCAGAGTTTAGGAAGGGAACAATAAACTCCAGGTCAGTCATGAGACTGGTATGAGATCTTAAAAACAGTTATTTTCACAAAGAAATAAAAAGAAATCTGCTATGCTTTTGGTAAATGAAACTACCATAAGGCCTTCCACCACATACACAATGCAAATGCAGAATTGGTGGAGATTTCTCCTTATGATAGTCAAACATGCTTGATACGAAAAATTCATTTTTAATATTATCATTAGTGCATAGTGTGGTAAACATTTCGAAAGTATAATATTCATCTTAGCCAGTATAGACATTTCGTACTATGCCTACTATAGCTACCATGTTCAATAGCAAGTTACCGCCACATTCCATGGCAGGTTATACGACGAAAACCGTACAGGCTGCGTGTTGTTTCTTTGGATTTCCAACAAATGTTCAGGCTAAGGAACTTCCTGGGCCACATGGGTACGCCTCTGGAGGGACGCCCCAAGAACTTAACCAGCTCTCTGCCCACACAAGGCCAAGTTACCTCTGTAATTAGGTAACTACTACACGAGTATGTCATCCCCCGGTCGTTACCGACCTTTATCCGAGGATCCTCAACCACAAAGCAATAACCCCAAAGTAATAAATTTGCAGTAACCACATAGGTTAAATATCTAGGCTCTATACCATGATACTACCCTTTTCCAAAAGGAAATGGACATACCTCAGGGGCGCTACACCCAAATAACCTTGCCGCATCTTTCTTGTTTCGACCATTTCCGGGTTTTGAGGTCCAACGAGGTCTCATCCATAAAGCTACGCTTTACACAAAAGTCATGCTTCGATCAACACATGATCAGCAACACTTCGTATGCCACATTACCAAATTGGGAATGTATCACTAGTAACCATCAACTACACAACCTCTAAGCTCGTACATCTCAAAGGATGGTGTTAAGCTAAGGGAATAAATTCTCCGCCACCAACAGAAATGTTTTGATAGAAACCAGCTTTACATCTCGAAATGTAATGTCAGACATACATCCATATAAGTCCATTCCGGGATCGAACGAAACTGAAGGAACTTCAAAGAATCCCTTGCAAATTCGGATATTCACTAATCACGTCCGGATTCCCCATTACAAAAGGTGATAAAATCTCTATACCGGAGCAACTCGGTGCAGAGACATTCGGCAAGTAATCCTTTCGCTTTCGAAAATACCCGGTCTTCAACACCGACTTCAAATGCAATCTCATTTCGTTGTGTCATTATTTAGAATGGGTTTTATGATACAAAGTCCTCTCCAGGCTAATCCGAAGAATGAGCGCTTACTTTAAAAATAAGTTTTACATTCAGATTTCAAGTAAATCCAAACAAATTTCCCCTTTGATCTTTTTAAACAAAAATCCATCACAAAGATTCGATGTGGTTTTCAAATATTCATTTGGAATCCACCCCCGGCTGCATGAAATTCAAATGCCATTTAAATGCCAATATTGATAGTCGGTTATTTAACTATCAATCAATATTCACAACAATCGCTATCAAACAATATTCATAACAATCACCAAGATTTTAATAATTTTCCCAAATTATTTATTTTCAAAATATCTTCGCAAATTTTTTTTAACACTTCAACACTTTGAAAATAAATTTCAAATCACTTTTTACATTTCAATCCTTTGAAAAAAATTCAAATTAGTTTCCTCACGTGGAATGAATCTCCAAATAGTTATTTATTTCCACTGAAAATTTTGCCGAGTTCAAATGCTTTAGAATAATTTTAAATCACTTATCCAAAAATATATGTACTTGGATATATTTAAAATAAAAACAATTTTTCGACACTGTATTTAAATACTGGTTATGAAAATATTATATCAATCTCTCATATAAAACTTCAAGTCTAAACTAATTTTAAAATAAAATTAGTAGATAGAGTATAACTATTTAAATAACCATTTTCAAAATCAAATCTCAATCAAATCTGTAAATAATCACTTTTTTAATTAACTTAATAATATTCGCTTTAAAGATTTAAAAACAATTTACAAAAATAATTTCTCCAACAATATTCTTTTTAAAACCAATTCTAGAACTTTTAATTTATACTTCAAAAGCTACTTTGTAAATATACTTGTCTTTCCAGGGAAAATACACTTTCCATTTTACAAACGGTCCATTTAAATCAATCAATAAATCCATCTTGATTTATTTTAAATTTACATTCCAAATCCGTAAATTTCTTTCCATACTTTTGCTACCTGGAGATTTGACCAGGCAACTAGGCACTTGGCATTTGCATACCGTTCGGCATCCCGAGCGTTTGGCACGACATACTTGGTCGGCTTCCAGGTACGTTCGACGCAAATGGTTCGTTCGGCATTCAAGTTCGATCGGCTTCCATGTTCGTTCGGCATAAATGGTTCGTTCGACATTCAAGTTCGATCGGCTTCCACGGACGTTTGGCATTCAGCATTCGGCATCGAGAGCCGTTTGGTATTGCATATCGTTCGGCATTAAGTGTCGTTCGGCATTTATGGACGTTCGGCATGGCAGAGTCGTTTGGCATTACATACTGCTCGGCATCCAGACCTTGTTCGGCACTCAACCCCGTTAGGCATAAATCTCGATCGGCAGTCGAGATCATTCGGCATCCGGAGGTGTTCGGCATTCATGCCTTGTTCGGCATTCGGGATCGGTCGGCATCCAGAGGTGTTCGGCATTCATCCAATCTCGACCGGCTTCGATTATTGCTCGACCTGCACTCTCCACTCAGCACATCACTTCGTTCGGCATGAAGATATCGTTCGTCATTTTGCCATTCGGCATCTATGGATCGGAACATAGAACTCACTCTTCTTGGGCCGAGATATTTAGCTACCAGGCCCACCAGGGAGTCCAATCCATCTTCATCTATAAATAGAGAGGCAGGGGCACAATGAAAGGGGCTCCTTTTCGAGAACACCGAGGAGACTCTACTGCATTCAAGACTCATTGAAGACTTATCTTTTTTGCTTAGAAATCGTATTTAGGTAATTGATATACGGATTGTATCTGTAATCGATTATTAAGAGAAGCAATAAAGATCTACCTCAAAGTGAACGTAGGTAATTACGCCGAACCACTATAAATCTGGTGTTCATTTTTTCTACATTTAAATTTACGTATTGTTCTTTGTTTAACTTTAATTTTCTCATTAATCTCTCTACACAATCTCTCTTAAGGGTGTTAGTGACCAATTCTGGTGCTAACATTTCGGTGCTTTCACCGTAACCGAATTCTCAGGACGACAGGATCTACTTTGTAGCTACTGGATTGAAAATTCCCCCGAAGGAGATCCCAATCATTCGTAAGACATCTGTTGATTCTACTTAGAGTTACAACCGACAACTCTACCATGGGAAGGCCACGAACTAGATCGGCCTCTCACAATGCAGATGTCAATGAAACTGCTAGTGTACAACAGATAGGACCTAACAATCAACAAACAATTCAAGGCGCAGGAACCTCCACCCAGAACCAAGCGGAGGTCGTTTCCCGAACAGAGTTCAACGACTTGATAAGAGAACTCAAGAAAAGTAGAAGGCAACTTGCTGAGCAGATCCAAGCCAATACTAATCTCATGACTCAGCTTGCCCAGCAGCAGCATCAGAATGCTGGAAGTAGTCCTGCTCCTTATTCTTCATCTGATAGCTCGACCTCAGCTGACGAACCTCCTATGAGTAGACGCCGCAAGAAAAAAGCTGCACGGACATGTGCCACTGATCGATCCGCCAGGGATCAAGCATGTGAAGAGACTGAATGCCCGGCTCATCAAGACCCAAATCAAGCTGGCCTTCAGGACGCATGTTTGGCCGACCGTCAGCAGGCGGGACATCAACCCGCATGGTCTCGTGGAGCAGAACCCAACCTCCCACCCTCCATACAAACTCCAGATTTATCAGCCATGGTCAGGCAGTTAATGAGAGAGAACCAAGGCCTAACCAATGAAGATTGGGGAGTGTCTAGGAGTCATACTCCCTTTACAGACATCATTCTACAGGCTGAGTACCCTAAGAAATTCAGTATGCCGACTATCCCAGCATACGAAGGGAAGACTGACCCTAGGCAACACGTAATGAGGTACAAATGGATGATGGATTCGCCAAGGGCGAATGACGCGACTAAGTATAGGTGTTTCCCAATCAGTCTGTCCGGAACCGCCACTATGTGATTCACTCGACTTCCTCCGCGATCCATATCCAACTTCGACGAGTTAGCGATGAAATTTGTTGAATAATTCAAGATACATCGTCCAAAGGAAGTGATGTCCTTATCAAGCGTAATCCAGGCTCCGGGAGAGTCTTTGCAAGCATACTTACAGAGGTTTCATGTTGCCACCACTGAAGTTAGCAATCCTAACGACCATGCAATTTTGATGGCGGTAATGCGAGGTGTAGATCCAGACTCGGAGTTTTGAGATTGGTTGGCGGGAAAGTTCCCAGCTACGTTGGAACGATTCTATTCCAAAGCTCATCAGTTCATATGGAGGAAGGAGGCTCGATGGACGAGACGAGATAAGGCACCAGGGCCTGCTCAGGAGACTGTGAAAAGTAACATCACCGTGAAGCAGTTCGGCGATAATTTGGCAAAAATTCAAGTCAATGTCCAGAACAAGTCTGGGCAGTCCAAAGGATCCGGAGGTGGAAATCCCGGAAAGAAAAGATAAGTAGGGAAATGGAAGTCAAGGATTCTGACCTACAATGAATACACTCCTCTGAATACTTCTCTTGAAAACATTTATCTATCTACTTATAACACTTTTGAATACAGAAAGCCGCGCCCAAAGGAGTCCATTGAAGAACAGAAATGGACAGGGAAGTACTGCCGCTTCCATGAGACCCATGGGCATAATACCGAGGAGTGTAGACACCTCCATGACACCATAGAAAGATTGATTAGGCAGAAAAAGCTGCAAGAGTTTTTTAAAAACCCACCAGAGTGTAGGCAAGGAACGTCGGACCCCGGGCGTCGGTCGGCTCCACGTCACCCAGAGGAACCTGCCCGGACTGTAGGTAAATTGATCATAAACACTATGGTCGGAGGACCTCATCCTGCAGACAAAAATTGGCAGGAGATGGAACGATATGCTACCTCCTTGAGGCATGCGGATTATGAATGTTGTTCGAATGTGGAAGATGGAACCCCCGCAAAACAACAACGCACGATGAATGACGATATAGTGTTTAGGAGTCGAGACGCGGACAAGTTGGAGGCTCCTACTATCGACCCGATGGTTATATCTACAACAATCGGGCCAGCTTACATGAAAAGAATTTTGATTGATTGCGGGAGTTCTGTCAACATCATCTTCAAGAAAGCTTATAACCAAATGAAGATGGAGATAAAAGATTTGAAACCATGCAAAGCCTGCATCCACGGCTTTAATGGTGCTGCGACTGACGCAATGGGATATATTGAGTTACCATTTGAACTAGGGGAAGGTGAGCATAGGAGAGTGCGAGTCCTACCGTTCATAGTGATGGATGTTGACTCTTCGTACAATGCATTTCTGGGTCGTCCGGCCCTGGCGGAGTTTAGGGCCGCTTTGGCCCCATGGTGCTTGACACTAAAATTTCCAACATACAAAGGAGTCGGTGTAGTACATGGCGATCAAGCGACCGGTCGCGCATGTTATGTGGCGGAGTTGAGAGAAGCCCAGTGGAGAGAAAAAGGAAAGGTTGCGGACAGCTCCGTCCGCATCCTAAAAACTGACGATTGACAAATATTGCCCAAGCCCTGACTCGGGCGACATTATCGGATCCTTAGAGACATAGATCCGAGAGATGATGATGGGGAATCCAAGGAAACGAATGCAGCACCGGTTGAGCCGACGATCGACATTCCAGTCAGCCGGGATGACCCATCACGAGTTCTTAAGATTGGATCACAACTCGACCCTTCGGTGGCCGAGGATCTTACTGATTTCCTTCGGGCGAATCTGAACGTTTTCGGTTGGACACACTCTGTGCAGGATTTCACCTGCCATCGCAAGCCATATGTTGAACATAGACCCAAAATACATTCCTGTGAAGCAGAAAAGGAGAGGCATGGACCCGAAGAGGTCTACTGCTCTCAAAGAGGAGGTGGACAAACTCAAAGCCAATGGGTTCGTCCGTGATGCCCTCTACCCTGAATAGGTATCTAACCCTATGCTGGTATGAAAAGAAAATGGCAAGTCGAGAACTTGTGTTGATTACTCCGATCTAAATAAAGCATCCCCGAAGAATAGTTTCCCTTTAACTAGAATCGACCCCTTAAAGTGCTCTTTTGGCATTGCATCAGGGATGTTCTTGGGTTTCATTGTTAATGCCCGTGGAATTAAAGCCAACCCGGAAAAGATTCAGGCTATTCGGGGCATACAAGTGCCCAGAACTATAAACCAAGCACAAAGCTTGAACGGGAAGGTGGCCGCGCTGGGTCGATTCATATCCAAAGCCACGGATAAGTCCATTCCTTTCTTTGATGTGATAAAGAAGGGAAAAAGGAACTTCGAGTGGACATCCGACTGCGAGGAAGCATTCCGATCTCTGGTAAGGCATTTGGAGTGCCCCGCGGTGCTATCGAAACCAATAGATCACGAAATGTTGTATGTGTACTTGGCAGTATCCCAGCATGCTATCAGTACGGCTTTGGTACATGAAGAGGACCGAGTTCAAAAGCCAGTTTACTATATTAGTAAACGTCTGACGGAGGCAGAATGAAATTATCCTAAGATCGAGAAATTAGCCTATTGCTTGGTGATTGCATCACGTAAGCTTCACCCATATTTTCAGGCATACTCAATCAGTGTTTACATTGATCAACTCTTACGACAGGTACTCCAACGACTGGAAACTTCTGGAAGGATGTTAAAATGGAATATCGAGTTGAGTCAGTTCGATATTACTTGCCTACCGCGAAAGTCCATACAGGGACAAGCGCTAGCAGATTTCATCGCTGAATTCACCTGACAGACGAAATAAACGGCCGCAATGTCATACCTCCCGTTCGATGGAAGATGTACACCGATGGGGCATCTAACGACCGTTGTTCGAGGGTTGGCATAGTTCTTATAACTCCTGAGAACCGATCAGTTTGCTACGCTTTGAAGCTCGAATTCACAGCAACGAATAACAAAGTCGAGTATGAAGCATTGATTGTCGGCTTTAGACTCATCAAAGAACTGGATGTAAGATCGGTTGAAATCTTTTCCGACTTGCAACTGGTGGTGTACCTAGTGCGGGGAGACTACCAAGCAAGCGGGATAAGGCTTGCCCTATATTTTGTCCGAGTTCAGGAACTGCTAGCGAATCTTGAGTATTATGATATTTCACATGTCCCGCATGAGCAAAACAGAGCAGCCGATTCATTGGCAATATTCGCAAGCACTGGTGATGTGCAGCAGATGGGATTGTTTCCCGTTGAAACCTTACATGTTCAAAGCATAAATATGATTAAAGTAGATTTCATGTTGGAAACAGAAATCGAAATGGAGTCATGGATAACCCCATTCAAGCAGTACTTGTTACACGGGGTCGTGCCCGAAAGAAGGAGCGAAAGACGACAGGTCATTCGTAAGGCTTCACGTTATGTGATGCAAGATAGGGTAATGTATCGGAGGGGATTCTCGACCCCCTTACTCCGGTGCATTGCCCATGATGAGATAAAACGTGTCCTGAAGGAAGTCCATGAAGGTGAATGTGGCGACCATACCGAAGGGCAAACATTGGCCAAGAAAATCATCCTTTACGGATACTATTGGCCAACCGTAAATCGGGATGCACAGACTACGTGAAAAGATGTGACAAATGTCTGAAATATGCAAAAATCCCAAGAGCCCAACCGACGGAACTCACGCAAATGGTTAGTCCCTGGCCATTTGCAATGTGGGGGATCGACATAGTCGGTTCCTTACCCCTATCCAAAGGTGGTGCAAAATACGCAATACTTGCTGTCGATTGTTTTACCAAGTGGGCAGAAGCAGAGCCTTTGGCCACTATCACCACCAAAAAGGTCATTAATTTCACTGTATGAAATATAATATACTGTGACGCCCCACCTCTATACCCACGCTAGACAAGAACACTATGGGGTAATGCTGTCGACTAGCACGGAGAATAAGGCTGTTGAGGAGCGACCATCTGTATAATTGCTTTGTGCGAGTTCCGGTATGCCAGATAAAAATATAAATTTTCATCTCTAGAGGAAAAATCCGACATACAGATACAAACTCAAAGCTATCACACAGTGGCTATATAAAATCTTCGGAAACAAATATAGAAATAAACATAACATAAATCAGTCACAGATAATTCATATCACAAAGGCGGAAGAAGATATGAATATAACACTAGAAAGTGTACATCAGAGTATTGGTCTAAAAAGATCCACAATATCACAAAAGAATAGTTACACGAACTACACATAAGAATAAGTATACATTAAGGAGTCTATATCTCAAATGTATACAACAAAATAACTACTAATCTAAGTAGTTAACCCAAAAGTCAAGGAGTTAATCCCGGATGAGAAGTCAAGCAGAAGCACCTGTAACATCACGGTCTGACCCGAGTATTATTTAATAAGAAAATAATAAACGGATCAGTCTAGCTATAAATATCAGATGAAACGATATAGAATAAGAGATATGACTAAACACGTAATAATCACAATGCCAAGCTGTGATATATATATATATACTTAGTTGATAATCATCAAGAGATTAATCAATGTCACCAAATCTACACAAGAATCAAAGAAACGTCATACTCCTAATTTCGTTCACCATACCATAAATATTGACGATAATATCAACGTCAATCACAAAAGTCAATGACACACAAATTCCAGAAGACTACACAAGAAATCCAGAAATCACAAAAGTCAATGACACACAAATTCACCAATGCACCAATATTGATAAAACTTATCAATGGAAATCACGAAAATTGGTGAAACACAAATTCTAGAAATCTACACAAGAAATCCAGAAATCACAAAAGTCAATGACACACAAATTCACCAATGCACCAATATTGATAAAACTTATCAATGGAAATCACGAAAATTGGTGAAACACAAATTCTAGAAATCTACACAAGAAATCCATAAATCACAAAAGGGGGGAGGCCTATCACAAACGGGAGCATAAAGCTCACCAACACGTGTATCACAAACGGAACGCTAATTCCATGGTCGCTAACCATCACAAATTGAGCCGAAGCTCCACAAACGGCCCGAAGACCATGGGTTGCTACCCCATCACAAATTGAGTCGAAACTCCACAAAACAGGGTTTAGTCTCCCTCGTAGACAAAGAGACATCGCACATTGCTAGTCTAAATCACAAAGATGATCGTCATGATCAGCGAGAAGTGTCGATTACACTAAGCTAGTAAATATATGAGTTTAGCTTCATGTCCCATAACCACTTGCTTAACTTAAATATTTACGAACAAACTGTAAATCTCCACTAGAAAATTGTCACAAGAGGTTCAATCGAACAAGTCCAAGAATTAACCGACAAAGTAAACGCAAGCGTTTCATACCACTTGTTTTACTAAGCCGTTTAATTAGATTTCTCATACGAGTGAGGTAAAGGTTTGTATATACTAATAGATTGGAAAACGGTTTTATAAACGAGTTTGGTATTAAAATAGTATTGAAATCATTTGAGGAAAGGGTTTTGATATTTACTACTAGTATAGAAAACCTTTATATTTTTAAAGTGACAAATCACGAAGAAGATTGTAAGAACAATCAATCACAAAAATTCACATACGAAGACGTGAATAAAATCCAAAGAAATCGATAAAAAATCCATCGAAATGGATATTCAAAAATCCCTAAAAAGAGTCATCAAAATCATAATAGATGATAACAACAAATAGGATTATCACGAATCGATTTAAATTGGAATTCCAATCCAAAAAGGCAAATTGGACTCAAACAGCAGGTTCAGTCGACTGAACAGAGTTTTTCAGTCGACTGACCCTGTACATGGAAATTTTCCAGGTTCAGGAAACTTTCTGTTTCCAGTTTCAGTCGACTGTGCAGAAGTTTTCAGTCGACTGAATCATGCCTGGAAACTCTCGGGTTTCAGGTTCAGTCGACTGAACAGAGATTTCAGTCGACTGAATCATGCCTGGGCTGTTTTTCAGCCTTTTACAAATGAAGAGCAAACTCTTCCAAAATGCAATCGGACGAACATTGGCTCTAAGGGTTTATGCCAATCGGCAACCCGGCCCTATATGCTCCTCGATGCATCACCAAAAGCATGATCAAACATCCATAAAAGGATTTTACACAAATTTGGCTTAAAAACCCAAAAATTGGAATATTCACAAAACCAATCCAAATCAAGAGCAAATGCACATGAAGAAGTGTTAGGAATTCATACCCAACAACCAAAGATAATTATAGTCATAGATGTAAGATAAAAATCTCACCTTTTCACAAAATCGAACAAGAAGAAGCTTGAAAGCAAATGGAGAGTCAACCTTTCTTCAATCACAACCCAAATGAGCTTGAATCTAAGCTCAAAAACAAGAACATTCCCAAATTTCTGAAATTGAATGGAGAAAGAGTTGGAGAAGAAGAAGGAGATGCTTACCAAGGGGTTCTTCTTGAGTTTGGAGCAAGGAGATGGATTTGCAAGAGAAACTAGGGTTTTGGAATTTTAATTTCCAATCTCTCCCACCATTAACACTCTAAAAACTGAAATGAGAAGAGAATGAGGGTGAGTGGGGAAGAGTGGCTCAGATTTGAGCATAAGTTAACATAGGGTTGAGCCCAAAAACCAAACCCAAAGTAAAAAGTAGCAGAAATCAACTTTCTCCAAACATATCGAAGCTTATACTCAAAAAGGTCGCAAACGGCATTTTAAACTCAATGGGAGTGGTCCCGAGCCCTAATTCGACCGTATGCAAAAAGTAGCTTTTCGGACTAAAATCCGACTAACGATAAAATATTTAAATATAAAATCGACAAATATGCGGGTTGTTACATATACCGTTTTGGCCTTCCATGAACCATCGTTACAAACAACAGAACTCAGTTTGAAAGCAAAGAGTTCAAGGAATTTTGCCTAAAATATGGTATTGAGAAAAAGTTTGCAGCAGTTGCTCACCCGAAAGCTAATGGACAAGTGGAAGCCGTAAATAAGATAATCAAATCCATATTGAAAAAACGTTTGGAAAAGGCTAGAGGCAAGTGGGTGGATGAGCTTCCAACAGTGCTTTGGGCTTACAAAACAACCCACATGTCCACAACTGGCCACAATCTATTCGCATTGGCATATGGCATGGAAGGTGTCATACCCGTGGAACTTGAAGTTCCATTACATCGGGTAACTAATTATGGCTCTTAGTCAAATCAAGGTCTCTTCCCGGAATCATTGGATTTCATTGATGAAAAAAGCGAAGAAGCTAATTTAAGAGCGGCCGCGTATAGGCACCGAGTCGCTCGATATTATAATGAAAAAGTCCGACCAAGAATCTTTCGCGTGGGTGATCTCATTTTGAAACGTGTTTTCCCAGTACCATCACATATAGTTCGCATGGGAAGGTCCATACGTCATTGAACGGAAGCTTGGAGAATGAACTTTCAACCAAGCGACCGTTGATGGTGCGACACTTCCCCGAGCATGGAATAGTGAACATTTGCGGCATTATTACACTTAGTTCATTTCTTTCATATTTTAATTGCATTTATTTCCAGCAAGTTTTTATTCCTAGTTTATAGCATGTAAAAAGACAATTTAGCTTATTTGCATTAATAAAGGCTTGAAGCCAGTTTCTCTATGAATTGTCGATGTTTCTGTGTACGATAACGCTGTGACAAATAACTAAAGAATACATTATTCTGCCAGACGTACGAACGCGCTCGAGCACTTAAAATCTCCAAGTCTCCGAAGTGCAGATTGGAGTACTCCGAGTCTCCGGAGTGCAGACCAGAGTATAAACGACTCAAAATCTCCAAGTCCCCAGAGTGCGGACTGGAGTACTCTCAGTCCTCGGCGTGTGGACTAGAGTATAAACGACTCAAAATCTTCAAGTCCCCGGAGTGCGAACAAGATTACTTTGAGCCCCAGAGTGCGGACCAGAGTATAAACGACTCAAAATCTCCAAGTCCCCGGAGTGCGGACTAGAGTACTCTAAGTCCCCGGAGTACGGACCAGGGTATAAACGATTCAAAATCTCCGAGTCCCTAGAGTGCGGGCTGCAGTATTCTAGGTCCCCGGAGTGTAGACCAGAGTATAAATGACTCAAAATCTCCAAATCCCCGAAGTGCGGAATGGAGTACTCTAAGTCCCCGGAGTGCAGATTCGAGTATAAGAGACTCAAAAATCCAAGTCCCCTGAGTGCGGACTGGAGTACTCTAAGTCCCCGGAGTGCGGATTCGAGTATAAACAACTAAAATCTCCAAGTCCCCTGAGTGCGGACTGGAGTACCCTGAGTCCCCGAAGTCCGGATTCGAGTATAAATGACTCAAATCTCCAAGTCCCTTGAGTGCGGACAGGAGTACTCAAAGTCCACGGAGTGCGGATTCGAGTATAAGCTATTCAAATCTCCAAGTTCCCTGAGTATGAACTAAGACACAAATGACTTGAATTTATCAAACCCCCGACATACGGACTAAAAAATATTCTAAGTGCTTGAAGCACAGATTGAAAAATGAACAACTCCCAAAGAATTTCCGAGCTATATGAAGATGAACAGAGAATTCTATGTTATTCACAACATTTTGGATTTCAATCACAATCGCATAGAAATTTGAACGATAAGAGTCTTTTGAAAGATAGGAAAACTAAACTTTATTCAAAAATGAGTTTCCACTACAACTCCTCCAAAATTTGGTGTCAACGGTCTATTTACAAGGACTACGAAAATAGATAAAAATAATTACATAACTTAAACTAACTCTCATTGAATGAGAATAATGATTACTTCTTAGATTTCTTCAAATTCTTCCCCTCCTTTGTCTTCTCAGATGACTCCTCTCCTATGCGTTTACCCTTGGTAATCCTCTTTGATGGAGATGTAGCGACCGAAGAAGTATGGGGAACTTCCATTGGCCTGGACCCGCCAAGAAGGATAATTTTCAACGGCTTGTTCAGGGGATCGTTTAAGTCCACAACTTGAGGCTCGACTTTGATCTTGACTGTCTCTTTCTTCTCCTTCTCAAGTTGCTCCTTCATGCTCAGCTTAGATGTGTGTTCAGAAGCTCCTGTAATCTCGACTTCATAACTCCCATCGATAGGAGAGGAAGTCTCGGACTTGTCCTCATCAAGCGCTCCGATCACCTGAGCATCTGGACCAGGAGCCTCCCTTGCATGAGTAGCCTCAATTGTTTTTTCCTCCACCTCCTTGGCAACATCGCTCCTCGGAGTGGGCTCGGGATCAGAACGGCCTATACAAAATCATGAAAAACAAGCATTAGAATACAATAGTCCTTCATGAAGAACGACGACTTTTGGAATCTTAAAGTGAAGGGTTATCTACCAAGTTCTGGCAAACTTTTAGCCATACGAGGGGTCTCACCCTCTGGAATGGGAGACAGAATGTGGACGCCAAGGCCAAGGTCCTCCGGGTTGTAACCAAATGCTGCTCAAATGGACCGAGTATCGGCCGATCGACCGACTAAGTAGGCACATGAGCTGGAGACTCGACCCCGGATGGACCGGTAATTGTATCTTTCCATTTGATGAGGGGGAGCCTTTGCAATAAAGGGCTTTCGCCGCAGACAGGTCTGAAGGCTCGTTCCCCTCAAGATATTGCTTTATCAGAGCGTCCTCGTCAACCTCATCAGTGTTAAGTTCAACCTTCCTGATTTCGATTAAGGTCTCCCACGCCTCAGCTAAAGATTCCAGATAGCCCTCGTCCAAGAAAGTTAAATCCCGGTGCATGAGAACGCGGGCATTGAATTCCGCAATAAGCAGGTCGAACATGCTTTTGACCTCTTTCCTACCTTCTTCCTTAGCCGCCTCAAGGCAGTGGTCTATCTCCGTAGACGCTATCTTTTTGCCCTCTTCACGGGCGTCATTCTTTAGCGCCTCAACCTTAGAAAGCTCATCCTCAAGTTTCGACTTTAGGAGTTGCATAGCAATGATCTCGTTGCAATACTGTTGTGACTCTTCTTGGGCAGTAGTCTTCTCTTCTTGCTCGTTACGGAGTCGCTCCTCAAGTTCTTTGACTCGAAGGCAGAATGCATCCCTCTCTTTTTGCACAGAGTCTTTTTCCAAAGCTAAGGCCATACAACGTTCGACCGCCTCATCAATTTCTTTCTTGTGGGTTGCTTCCAATGAGTTAAGGCTTCGGTAGTATCTTTGGCGCTCTGTTGGGCGGCCTCAAGCTGAGATTTGTAAGATGCAAGCTCTTCGTCCTGAGCTTTGATAATGTCTTTGTCATGGATAGCCTCAAGCTTTAGGCAATCAGTCTCATGCTGGTGCTCTATGGAGACTTCTGACACTTTCTCAGTAAGATGAACGAATGCGTCGTGTTGAACATAGACATCATTGGTGCAGGCGATAGCACTCTGCTTGACATGTCCCGGAATAGGATGAATCGCCGGGAGTAATTTCAGGCCATCAAAACAGATTTTTGGGAATTTAGCCTTGAGCTTGTTCGGTCTCTTCGGTATTTTTGAATCTGCTGTGGGAACAGGAGGAGATGGCTTTGAAATTTCAGTCCTCTTATGAGAATCACGGGACTGTCGAGTGGTGGAAGAATCAGAGTGTTGATCGCGAAGGACATCTAATTGCGACCCCTTATGGCCATGCCTATCTTTGCTTTGCCCCGAGTGAGAAGGGGGATTATGATGTTATTTGGGCTAATAATAAGATTTCTTCCGAGATGATGAATCTTGGGAATGATAATCCCTATCGCTGTCGTCATCCCTATCTCGGCGTCTTTCAGAACCCGAGTCCCGTCCTGATTGATGGAAAATCGATGAACCGCGAAGGCGGTCAAGTCCATGTGTGTGCCCCATGTCACCTGCGTAGAATTTAAGTAACGACGAGTTAGTAAAAAGTAAGGTAGTGACAGAAAGTTCAAGTCCAAAGTGGAGTGCGTGTGTTTGTGTGTGTCTTGGTGTTTCCACCCGACAGACCAGTTTCTTTACTAATAGGAGTTTATCCTCCCTCGCTTTGGGTTTGAGCATTGGCATTGCCTCTTGCAGGCGAGTGGAGCTTAAGGGCCTCGGGATCGTCGAAACCATAGTTGAGCAAGTCGTCAGGTATCGTAAGGTTCGACAGACCTTTTAGAGAACTTTCCAAGTGCTGCGGGGAAGCTTCTTTCTCTGTTGGAATAAGGGTAACTTAGAAGTTCCGCCCACTTTCTCCTTCCTCGGCTTATACGTTAGTTTCTTCTTCCACTTCGAAGGGGAAGACGACGTTTGAATGTCGTGGACTTCAACTATTGGATCCCGAGGTGGACTAATAGTTTTGCCTTGTACTTCGGGCGTTTCGGTTTCCTTAATCTCACCCTCTTCTAGTGTGTCAGAGGTGTTACGTGTCGAAGACTCGGCCTGCTTTTTCCCTTTGCCAGCAGTAGGCCTGGGTATGGTAACGCCCGGAGATAGGCTTATCCGGCGACCTTCCGCCAACAGCCCGAACCTTGAAAACGACTCATTTGTAATGGGAGTTTTGATGTCCCGTTCTTTGGCGGGAATGGCTCGAATAGCCTCGACGACTACAGAGTATCCGAGTCCCTCAGGACGTGGGTTAATGTCTGAAAAGATGGAAAAGGGTTAGAAAAGGTACAGCTTCGACCAAACATGAGTGTTAGTCCAGGAAAAAGACTTACTTCCTTCCACCCATCTCCTCACAAAGCCAGGAGGACAGCGCACATAAAACCATTCTTGTTTATACAGTGCGAACTTGGTCCATGCTCTAGTTAAGATTTGACATTTGTTATGCGGATCGGGAAACATAAAAGATGGGCTATCCCTCCGCTTCTTGATGCAATATATGTATCAGTTAACGCTCGAAGTTGGAAGCCTAGAAAGGACACTCATGAAGAGGATACAGGTGCCATAGATGAATGCGTGGGTGTTCGGGTGCAGTTGCAACGGGGAGATGTCGAATACTGCTGCACGTCTCGAAGAAACAAGTTGAACGGTGGCACACTACCAACCTAGCACATGAATTTATTACAAGCTGCGTATCCGTCTGGGGGCAAGTGTGGACGATCGTGCCCCGATGGAACTAGCACGTCGTCAAAGGGGATTCCGTGAACAGAGCATGTCCGACGGAGTGTACTTTCATTAATCTTTGAAGCCTGAGAATCGACTGGGTTGTGCAAAAAAATTGCTGCTTCCAGAGAGTCGGGAGCCAAGTTATGAGCAGGGGAAGTTGACGGATTTGAAGTATCTGCGACTTCTTGTCGAGAGGATGGCCGAGGTCTGTCTGAGATTGTAGCAGAGCTAGATTTCCTAGACATCGCTAACGAAGATTGAATATAACAGAGTACCTGTTTGAACTATACTTGAAAAGTAATCGACATTAGACTTGACAGAATAAGTATTCCCCCTGTGTGGTGTGTGAACTAGTGCAATCATTCAAGTATAAGTGCTTAGAAATTATAAGTCACAGAGTTGATGGTATATAGTTAAGCTTTGAACTATCGTCTTCGAAGACCGTCATCGCTGACCGTCTCCGAAAGCCAGTCTTTCAACGTTTTCAATTTTGGACTCAGACATTGGCAAAATCTTTTATCTATTTTTATCAATTTAAGCTTAGGCTTGTGATTATTGAAACTAGAAAGCTATCAGTCTAGATTAGTTCGATATGCTAGTATGCTTAGGTCATTGTCCTTATTTTTTTCATATGATTAGGCAAGGTGAATAGGTGAATTCGACGAGGGTTATGTTCAAGTTGGAACAATTTCGGCTGTTGTTATCAACCCATCAAGGGTCAAGGCCGAGCAATACTTGAAACGCACGGCCTAAATGACGTTCGGCCTAAATGCCGTTTGTCCTAAATATTGTTCGGCCTGAATATCAATCGGCCATTATTTTGTTCGGCCATTATTCTGTTCGGCCATTATTCTGTTCGGCCTAAATTCAAGTAACGATCGGCGTAAGTAACAAACTTCCAACCCTTCTTATTCGCCGTTCGGCACGCGGCAAATCGTGCCGAACCCTGCTTATGCCGAGCCGCTTCGCTCGGCATTCTGCCCTTAACATCATTTTTCCTCTTTTCCTCCATCTCTCCCGACCAGAATGGCCGAGTCCTTCGGCAAGTCATACTGAACCGTTTCGATCGGCATCCTGCCCACTCCCTACTTCCTTTCTTTTCTTCCACTCCAACCTCGTTCGGCATGGGGGGATCATGCCGAACCATAGCCATGCCGATCCATACCACTAGGCCTTATCACCAATTCCATTCACATGCTCCCTTATGATCACTCGGCATTAAAAGATCATGCTGAGCCGCAACAATGCATCTTCCACTTTTCTCTTCTCCATTCCACCTACCTTGAAATCACCTAAAAGCATACTAATTTCCAGCCCTAGGACGCGTCCGAACCTTAACTCGTCTCCCTCATCCACACGCCTCCTAATTTCTACAATCTATGAAGGATTTACGCGTTCGAGCTATGTGTTATACTTCCTGATTTGAGAAAGCAATCGAAAGGTTCTTACCGAAGAGAACGGCAGGAGCTTGGAGGTCTATGAACTTAAGATTGGAAGTTGTTAGAATTTAACCTGGGAAGAAGTTGTAGGAAGGGCGTGATGGATTCGAAGTTGGAAGGGAAGATCAGAGAGGTGAATAAAACTTAAGGGAGGTAAGTTAGGTGCTCTTGGAAAATAGAGGAGGTGAAAAAGTAAAAAGAGAAGAAGAAGTGGAGTGCAGGGTTTTATAGGGGAAGAAAGGAAGTCGAAGAGACGATGACCGGTAGAACCGGTCAAAGCACTTCATTCGTTCGGCGTCGGCTATACTGTTCGGCATCCAGAGCGCTCGGCTTCGACCATGCTGTTCGACATTCGTATGACGTTCGGCATGCATTTCCTCACCTAGTATTCACAAGAAAACACCATCGAGAAGAATAAGCCAAGGCTCGAAGCGAAGCACGGAGGCCTCGAGATTCAAAGCGCATCACGTTCGATTACGTGATGCACTATGGAGGGCAAGTGTTACCTGGAGATTTGACCAGGCAACTAGGCACTCGGCATTTGCATACCGTTCGGCATCCCGAGCATTCGACACAACATACTTGGTTGGCTTTCAAGTTCGTTCGGCACAAATGGTTCGTTCGTCATTTAAGTTTGATCGGCTTCCAGGTTCGTTCGGCACAAATGGTTCGTTCTGCATTCAAGTTCGATCGGCTTCCAAGGACGTTCGGCATTCAAGAGCATTCGGCATTGAGAGCCGTTCGGTATTGCATATCATTCGGCATTAAGTGTCGTTCGGCATCTATGGACGTTTGGCATGGCAGAGTCGCTCGGCATTCCATAGTGCTCGGCATCAGACCTTTTTCGGCACTCAACCCCGTTCGGTGTAAATCTCAATTGGCATTCGAGATCGTTCGGCATCTAGAGGTGTTCGGCATCCATGCCTTACTCGGCATTTGGGATCAGTTGGCATCTTGGGGTGTTCGGCATTCATCCAATCTCGACCGGCTTCGATTATTGCTCGGCCTGCACTCTCCACTCAGCACATCACTTCGTTCGGCATGAAGATATCTTTCGGCATTTTGCTGTTCGGCATCTATGGATCGGCACATAGAACTCACTCTTCTTGGGCCGATATATTTAGCTACCAAGCCCACCACGGAAGTCCAACCCATCTTCGTCTATAAATAGAGAGGCAGGGGCACAGTGAAAGGGACCCTTTTTCGAGAACACCGAGGAGACTCTACTGCATTCAAGACTCATTGAAGAATCACCTTTTTTTCTTAGCAATTGTATTTAAGTAATTGATATACAGATTGTATCTGTAATCAATTATCTAGAGAAGCAATAAAGATCTACCTCAAAGTGGATGTAGGCAATTACGCCGAACCACTATAAATCTGGTGTTCATTTTTTCCGCATTTAAATTTACGTACTATTCTCTGTTTAACTTTACTTTCTTCATTAATCTCTCTACACAATCTCTCTTAAGGGTGTTAGTGACCAATTCTGGTGCTAACAACTTTAAAAATAAACCAATACTTATTTTTAAAACAAAATTTCCTTTCCTTTACAAATTCCCATCATGAATTTAATTCTCCAAATATCCACCGATATATGATTTTATAAATCGATTTCTAAATATTCACTTTCAAACTCCCAATCAAATTCCAAATTGATTCCCAATTTATTTTCAAATACCGAATCAAATTCCAAATTGATTTCCAATTTATTTCCAACACCAAATCAAATTTCCCAATCGATTTCCCAAAGATTTATTTTTAAACACCAAATCAATTTCCAAATTGATTTCTAAAATTTGTTACCTTTTAAAATAAATCCCTTTATGTTTCCGATGCTATTTAAAATCCGAATTTAAAATAAATTCTTGAACTATTAAACAATATCACTCAAAATCCATTTATTAAAATCTTTTCCCATATTTTGGAATGTATTCAATAGGATTTCAAAAATAAAACTTCATCCTTTTAAAATTCCAACTTTTAAATTTATCCAATTATCAAAAATAAATTTTACTATAAACTTTCTACTTGAATTTCAAAAATCCAAGTTTATTTGTTTCTGGTATCCTATGATACCAAAAATATATTCGGCTAAACTATAGTCTTCAATGATTTCAATCACAAATATAATCACACATAGATTATAAATAAATCAACACACAATATTGAAACAAATTCAAATATTTGATGAATCCAGTTGGATCCCTCCAACCTGTTTCCCTACATCCATAGATGTTAGCACAATAATTATATAACAATTCCACTTCAAGGCGGAATATCACGGTATATGGGATTAAATAATATCATCTGCTATTATGAGACACATAGGGTCTCATCCGCTATATAATGCGAGAAATCAATCACTATAAATAAATAAATATATATATATATATATATATATATATATGCACTACTATAGATACTATCACAAACAGATAATCAATCAATAACTGCAATTTTCAATTATTAAATTTAAGTGAGAAGATCTCACCTGTAACAATGCATGCAATCCATTTTCCATTCCGGCTTGTTCCTCGATTTTTAGGCATTGTATAAAGATTTTATGATTTTTATTAAAATTCAAACTAATCAAGTATCATTATACAAAATTCAATTAATTAATGATTTGAATTTTTTTTCTTTTTTCCTTCTAAACCAATTTTCCATTATTAAATAATATATTAATTTTTCCAAAACCTAAAAAGGACGGTAATTTCTTTATGGTAAAACCTTTTATTTTCATACATATATATTTGTAAAATAAAATCCAGTTTTTCAAATAAATCCTTTTTTCCTTTTTCTAATCCATATGTATTTTCTGTTTACATATTAAATCAAATATGACCAAAATCAAATACCTTACAAACTTCACCATGCAATATCATGAAGCTACTATCGCGTCTCATCCCAGTCGTGACCGCCCAAACTCTAAGCGACGATTCCTCTGTCGATCATCGTTCTCTACCCAAACTCACTAGAAGTTGCATCGACCATCACTTGCGAGGCCGCCCTAGCCATAACATCGTGCGCGCCAGATCGCGACGCGACCCGCCTCGTCGCCGCTTCACTTGGTTCGAAGGCGATTTGTGCCACCAATTCTTCGCCTCGACCCATCTTCCCAACCCTGCGCTTCGACTCGACCATATGCGACAATTTGCTACTCGCCGCCCACGTACGCGCATGAGATCACTACTTCGATCGAATTGGAAAGAGGCGGCCTTGATTTAGGAAGGGGAATTTCAATTCAAACGATAAAGGTTTCTTTGATTTTATTTTATTTTATTTGTAAAGGGATCGACCATTAATGGATTTGAATCTGAAGACGAGAGATGAATGAAAATGTTTTTCGTTTTCGTTCGATTTTTGCTTTTGAACGAAATATTCCATCAATTTTTTTTAACAAACACGCGTCTCAATTTTTTTTTACATGCATGACAAATGTTAGAAAGAGAAGAAACGTGTAGTTTGGTTTTATGAAAATATTATTATAATAAATATATGTATTATATTTTAAATTTAAATTCAAATTCAAATTGTATCAATTTCGTAATTCACAATTTCGACCTCCGATCGAGATGTGCCGCCAGACATTTATAATGTTATATGCCTATTCTAAATGCAATGGAAAATGTTTTGAGCCCAAATTCGATCATATGGAGAAGATAGCTTTTTGGACCAGTTATAGTATCGAATTTTCGATTTAAATTTTAGCGCGTTTGCTTACCATACGATTACACGCCAACTCCGAATGCTATGACAATTGAAATCCGATAATAATGCACTATTGCGGATCCAATGGAACTTGTTTCGTCGAATTCCAAGACTGTGCCTTGGAAGGCTATTTTTAAATATCAATTTAATAATATAATTTCAAAACCAAACAAATCACTTTCCAATCCAATTCTGAAGCTTCCATTCTCTTTAGTATTGTAAAAATAAATTTTCTATGGTTTTAAAATATTTTTAATCAACTTAAAAATCAAGATTCAATATTATATCCAACTTCAATAAATTAAATTCAATAATTTAATTCCCATATTTATATTTATATTTGAAATTTGAGTTAAAAAACTTCCAAATATTAAAAATCAATGAAATATTTAAATTTAAAATGTTCAAAAATTTGGGTCGTCACATCTCTCAAGTAGTATGTTCTCAGTAAAAGGAGTCCAACTGGGAGAGGTACCCCATTCATTATTGCTTCTAAAATAATTTTCGCTAATAAGCCTCCTGACCATACCCTCTAAGTAGTTTGGGACTGTAGGTTTGACTGAACGACGGTGATAGGGACCTACCCCGAGTGCCCGACTAGGCGAGCGCCCTAGGGAAGTTTCTCGATACCTAGGCTCCACAGTCTTTAGAGGTTCTGTTTGTCCAGTAGTCCCTCCTTTTTGACTCAAGTGCATTGTATTATCAATAGCAGCTTGATTCTCAAGGTTCTGACCATCAGCAGCACTTCCAAGGATCACATCCACTCCACCTTCTTGATGATAGCCTTTGGGCCCACCATATGTGGGGTCGGTATTGACCCGTCCTCTTGGGACAGTACCGACCCACATACTTGTGCCTTAGGTTGGTATTCTCCTTTGGTAAAGCATTCCAGTGGTTTTTTGAGTACTTTTCTACCTTCTATCCCTTCGTCTCTACTCGTTTAATGAGGAACTTTCAGATAAAGAAGTAGAATCCCTTCTACTCCTTCTACAGTTTTTTTAAGTTAGCTCATTCAACAGTCTCAAGCTTTGCTGCATCGTTTGACTCATCTCATTTTGACTAGCCTAGAACCTATCTTTCGTTTGCTTCATCATCCTATCCACCTCCATTCTAGTTATGATGTAAGTTAGAATTTGGTTCTCCATTTGTCCTAGTTTCACTACTTCATCTATGTGTTTAGGATTCTAATTCTCTAATTTGGTATTAGCTCTAGAATTTGTAGAGTGGTCACTTCTCGATGGAGCCATTGCAAATAGTTTCTCTTAGATTTTTGGAAATACGAATAGTAGAAAATAAGGTAGGAAGACTAATCTATCTCTTGGAATTAAGAAATCCAATAGTAGACGATGGATCCAAGTAGCCTAATAATATCACTCTTAATGAAAGCATCAAAATGTTTGAACTAAAAATGGCACAAACACCCAAAAGTTTATGTAGAGAATAGAATATAAAGAAATGTAAATACAAAAGAGAAATAAACGAGATACAATAATTTAAAGTGGTTCGGAAAAGCAAGGCCTACGTCAAGATTTTATTGCTTATATCTTACTTGGAGGCAGAAGTTCTTAGAGGTTGGTACAACTATGACACTTAGAATTTCAGAATTACAAGAATATGGAGTAGAGTATAATTAGATCCAAAAGATCCTAAAAATAACCCCTAACCTCCTATTTATAACCTAAGGAGACTAAAGTCTTGCATAAAATATATCTAGGCCGTTCTCCACGCTTTAAGCCAATTCTTGTAAGAAAGTATGTGTCACCTCATCAGTTTAAATGGGTTGGTATAACTCTAAGGTTAAGGACCAGTACTGCAATGACCCGTAATTTTACCAGTTTGAAAATGAAATATTTAATGCATTTAAATATTCAAATATAGAATTTTCAAACTTAAATAATCGTTTTTATATAATAAATAAGAATGGTGAACTTATTTTTAGAATTGAATAATGATTTTGGACTTTTACCGTAACATTGACAAAATTGACAAAAGTCAGTTTTCAATAAAATTGAATATATAGTCCAATAATTGTTTTAAAGGATAAATAATTGCTTTTAAAATCATTATATAATTGGTTGATAAAAGTTTGATAACTATATATATACTTATGTTGTAGTGAGTGACAAATTTCATCGCGCATTGACAAAATCAATGTCGTATATTTGTAAACCAATTTTAATATTGTTTTATATTATTTTATAATTCAAATACACTCGTTTTAATTATTTAAAAATGATAAAAAAAATTATTTTTAAGTTTAGCTTTACATGAATAAATAGTTTAATAAAAAATTCAAAATATGGCCGTAAAACATTCTGTCTAAAATTAACGTTTTGTCAAATAAAGTTACAGCAACGTTGTTGAACCTTTATGTACATATACATGTACACATTTAAAAACATGTTATGTATTAACAATTAACTAATCAAGTTTACTTTCTCTAATTAAGGTTAGAAATTCTAGAAAACCATTAATAAAAGGTACACATAAAAGGACAAAATCATGTTAAATCAAATAAAATATTTATTTTATTTTCCTTACGCATCAAGTGATTAAGACATAAAGTAGTGACATGACAAGGTAATGGTAAGTGTTGAAAAAGTAAGATAAAGTAAGGATGTTTTGGTAATTTTCTAAAGGGTTAATTTTATAATTCACACTCCTTACTTTTACTATAAATACCCGTCTGTTCTTCTCATTTCTTCACGCTTCTCATTCTTCTTTGTTTTTTAGCCCTCTTTCGCTCATTAGTGGCTTCTCTTTTTTAATAGAATAGGAGAGTTAAAAATAGTGGAGTGCTTAAGAACCATCCACTAATTACTCTC
This sequence comes from Allium cepa, assembly GCA_030765085.1. NCBI lineage: Eukaryota > Viridiplantae > Streptophyta > Magnoliopsida > Asparagales > Amaryllidaceae > Allium > Allium cepa. Next base: position 461,580,850 of record CM060931.1, on the reverse strand, counting down.
TAACCCCTTCTTAACTCACTTCTTCTTCTCCTCTTTAAATGGCCTTAGGTCGTGAGTATTAGGATGGGGAAGCTGCGACAGTGATCAATGGAGGTGGGAGGATGGTTTGGGCCGACAGCAAAGTGGAGTAGGGAAGGGTGCTCGTGAGCATAGGCAAGGTGGTGGAGTTGTTTATGGATGTATTAGTGAAGTATAGGTTAGTTTAGTGAAGTGTGTTTGGATAAGAGTGTTGATATGAAGTTAATCAATTTGGTTAAAGGTAAGTACTCATTTTTGAATTAAGTAGTAATTCCAATTTTAATAATATGAAAGTTAAATATCTTAGATGATTAATATGTTTGATAACAAAGTTGGTTGTTTACATGATTGTTAGTATGGATGATTACTTGGTTTGATAAATGATAAGAGAAATGGATAGAAATTAACCATGGTTAAGTAAATGAGAATTTAAATCCATATAAATATGTATATGGTTATTATTTAGCCTCTTAATTATTTTAAAATATCTAGTAATGTTGGAAATGATATTATAATAATGTAATAGTATGACATGAAATGGAAAATGGATTTGAAATATGTATATGGATGATTACTTTTGTGCGGTAGTTTCTATAAATTTTGAAATAAGGATATAAACTTAGTGATTCTTTCTAGAATCATTTAAAATGTTTTTAAATGAATAATTAAGTGTTTTAAAGATAAATTGGAAGTTTTATAATTCTTTTAGAAAGAGTTTAAATAGATGGTTATTATAACACTTAAACAATACAGTAGAAATCATTTCATCGAATGTAATAACAAACTGATTATGAAAAAACGACTAGTATATTTGTCCCGCTTGTGAGATCTAAACGGTAAAACAAGATATGTTTAGGAATGGAGCAACCAGTGCCCTAAACTTACCTGGTCTTTGTTTTCTCTTTTAGACTAGGGATGGAACAGATCGAAGAGAAAGCCCGGATGGTCTAAATAATATTTTATAATATGAGATTGAAATAAATGATTTGGAATTATTTTAAATTCCTATAATTAAAATTAATTGTTTTGGGTTTGTAATAAACTATGTCTTAAATAACATAGTTTTTGACCCATTTAAAGTTATGAATTGAAATGGAAAATCTTTGTTGAAGAGAAGTAAATGGTTTGAAATAATTTTTCTAAGTAAAAGGTGAATTGGTTTGGAATTATTTCAAGATAAAAAAGATTTTTAAATAAACCAAATGATTTGATAAATGAGGCTTAATGATTCTAGATACTCCTGAAAAGAAAATAGAATACATTGAAAAGAATATATCTAAGAAAGATATTAGATTTAAATAAAAGATGAATTAATTGATTGATGATGATATCCATATGTGAACAAAATTTCTTTTTATCGTTAATTGGATTCGAAGGAACCGGGGTCGGATTTGAGTAACTCCTAACCGAAAACCACTTCGAACCAACATATACGTTCAAAAGTGAAGATATGTTGAAGATGATGATTTTTGAAGACCGGGGATCTTTAGGATGTAGGGATTGCTGTCACAAGTCCCGAGGGTTTTTCCTCGACATTATATTTATATGGCAGTGATGACTGCATTATGAAAATCTTCGTTGTATTGAAGACCGAAGATCTTTATAGCGGAAGGACTGCTTGTTGACATTCTCTAAGTAGCTCCCAATATAGAGACATTTATAGTAGTGGTTCTATCGTGTTTTGAAGTCTTTGGATTGCAAGGACTACTTGCTACTAATGGTAGTAGGAGGAGTGCCTTTAGTTTCATTCAGTCGTAGAATGAACTTGTATGGATGAGTGCCTTATGGTGCATTTTTTATCACATAAATTTATCTCTATCAACGTATTATCTGCTTGGTGGCAGAGAAGGCAACTTCTCATAGCTTAGCACCCTTTTCTGAGACGTACGAGCTTAAGAGTTAAACATCGGTAGAAATCAGTTATGTGATTATGGAATGGCAATTGGCATTCAAAGTGGAACTATTATGATCAAATTGTGGTTTTGTATGAAAAGGATGGATTTGTATAAGCTAAGCGTAACCTAACTCCCAAGCCTCACATCTCGAAACTAATACAGGAACTATGTTACATATTTTAGGCTTTGTATGACGAGGGTGGCGTATGATCCCTCAAGGTGACTAGCGGCGTATGATCAAGGCATCTTGACAGGACCCTTATTTTATGGTATAATGGTGTGTGAGTCCTTGCATGTGAAGTCACCGGATATCAGGAAGTGTGGAAATATAAGGAATAGTGGTGTGCGAGTCCTTACACGAAAAATCACCAGGTTTCGGTTGTTATGCTTGGTTATCGAGGTTTCTTATCATATTGAAAAATCCAATTCCAATACGAGCTTTACGCTTTTGATTATGTTCCCAAAATAGCTGTAATTCTTTGCTAATATTTCAGCTTCCCCTTTCGGCATCATATATTCCATCTGGTATATTCCATTTGACCAAGTTTGGATATATTCCCTTAGACTTAGTCTGGGTATTGATACCTTATTTAAATAAGTTAATTTGAAAGATTTTTTCCAAAAGAATGTCATTAAAGATAATATTAAATTAATTTGGTAATAAAAGTGTTTTGGTTATCGTATGGTAAACACCCGTCAGTATTCATGCGTGGGCGTGGTCTTATTAGACACCCTTCTTTCAAAGGTTTTGATTGACATCAACATTTACAGTTTCGAGTATCCCACACTGGTTTATCAAGCCCGATATGAGTATTTTTAATACTCGGGTTAGATCCGAGTAGTTTTAGGATTAGTTGAAGACATTAAGAGTTTCCAGAAGGGAACTAGAGATTTTGTCACCGTTTAGATGTATTCTATTATCCGCTACATCTATTACATTTTTTGTTACAATTTGTAAGGGCAGATGTTATAATGTCTGGCTTGAATCTAGGTTAAACTATGATATATGTTTTAAAATTTTCCACTGTAAAGATTATTGTTGAAATAATATATGTTATTCCATTCGTGTGAGATTCTAATTTTCTATTCCATTCTATCTTTATTTTTCTTTCTACTCTTAGTAATATGCTTGATCATGCAATTTCGGTTGGACATGTGTGGTTTATTGTCGATTCAAATGTCCAAAAAAATGGGTCGTTAGAAGTATTGAGCCTTAAGATAGCGAATTTGGTCATCTTGAACTCTTCACTTTGGCTCATCTTGTGGGTAGCTTCACGATTCAATAGTTGTTTATACCAACATTAGCTTGTTTCGGAGTTCAAATGACGGAGTTCTAGAAGAGTGGAGTTGCAAATTCAAAAGTTCATGGAGATCAATAGGGAATTGCATTGGAACAATAGAATAACACTGGAAATTGGTTTCTAACATCATGTAGGGTAGGTAAGCAAAAATGGGACCCGCTTGTAGAGGAAATAGGGGTCGGTACCGACCTACAACATTGTTGATTTCCATCCTTACTTCAACTTGGTTGGCTTGGTCTTTATTAACTTGAACTAACTAGGAATCCGACATGAGAAATTTGAGTGTTAGCTTGGGGCTCGAATTGAAGAATTTCTGATATTTTTATGCGTCGAGTTTTCCTTCATTTGCTTGGAGTCAGACCCGAGAATTTCGTATGTCCAACCCGACACTTCTGTCTGTCCGACCCGAGTTCGCTAGCTTGGAGTCAGACCTGAGATTTCTGTGTCCAACCTGAGTTTTCATGTGTTAGTGTGATACCACTCTATGGATCGGTACCGATCCAACATTAGGTCGTGCTTGAGATTTCTACATGGATTACTTCGGGTCGCACTTGGAGTTTTCCCAAGGCTATCCTGGTTCGAGTTTGACCTAAGGATTTTGTGGGTTTGCTTCGAGTCAGCTCTTCCAAAAACTTAAACTTCCAAATTTTCAACTTTTTTTCACTCATCTTTTGATATTTCTTTTTACTTGTTTTTTATGATATTCCCCATGTAGTCGGGTAATTTCTCCATCATTCGCTTGTCTGATTCGATGTTTAAGTCTGTTCGAAGACTATGGAAAATTCGACTGTAACACTTGCCTCCTCATAATATGCCTTATGAATTATCGGTTGTACTTGGTTTCTGGACTTTAGGGCTATCTCTTCGGGTTGCCTGCCTTGAATACTCCTAACCTATCCATTCTATCCGCATATTGCCTAATCAAAAGGCTAAATAACACTTACCGATCAAAATTCTCAAAGCACTCTATGGCTAAATCGGCACAAAATAAACTATTGTTTACACCAAAATTCGTCACAAACACGCAATTGCCGATGAAAGCACCCATTTACAATCACAGATCAAAGATAGCAAACATGTAGAGATAATAAATATGAAGAACACTCAAAATTTCAAAGGAATGCAATAAAGACACAAGGTTTTTAGTGGTTCAACTCTCTCCGGCCTGTGTTTACTTTGAAGAGTTGATATTTTATTAATAATTACTCATTGGCTACAAGAATGTAGTTGATAATGATCGAATTACAATGGAGTTCGACAGAGTAGCAGCGTAGAAGAATCAGAAAATCCCCTTTTTTGAAGCTCTTGGGATGCTGTTTATAGGTGGAGGCTGCAAATATCTCACTCAGATCTCGGAAGACCTCTTCTTGTACGTGCGTGGGCCCACGTGATTGATCCCAGGTGATTTCGACTTGATCTGTGATTGATACGAATGAATTTCGTATTGATCAAAATCTTGTCCAATCGAGTTGAGATCGATCATGAACATTCTTTTGGTTGTACACAAGCTCCTGTGAAATTTGGTGGCATTTGGACTTCTAGATTGTGAGTTATGATCGATGCAAGTTTGGGTTTTTCGACTGTTGTTCTCTTCGTACCGATCCTCTCCATGTCGATCTGTTCTTGTTGATCCGGGCACGTGCCTGAAAGTTGACGTGGCGCTTGCTTTTAGGATCGATCCACATTTCATGCCGAATGATTGAGTCTTCATTGGAGTGTACCTTGTTCGCATCGATTACCTCTTCCTTGTTCGCATCGTTCATCGTTGCACTGTTCGTATCGATCATCATTGTAGTGTTCATATCGATCATAGTTGTACTATTTATATCAATTGATTGTATTTCACATTTTGTGCACTCAACTTCATATCTTTCGTTTTCGAGATCGATGCAAAGTGTTGTTTGCTTAATGATACGAAATGTACCAAATATGATCGATATGAAATGACAACTCTCCATGGATACATAGTAGTTTGGCTTTGATGGACATGAAGAAATGCAGTGGCTGATGGATACGAACCAATCGATGCGAAATAACGGATGCGAGCCGATCGATGCGAATTGATGGATGCAAGTCGACCATTGCGAATTTATGGATGCGAAGAGTTAATTTGTTTGCTTTGTATCGATCATATCTTGAGCATACGAACTCCGATTATTCAAAGCTTTAACCGTTATCTTCCGTAGCTTTGCATGTTGTGCCATATCAATTGTAGCTTGATCCAGACTCGATCGAAATTCACTGACATCCATAGCTAACCTATACATAACTGGCAATCGAGGAGAACTCTCTTTGGTTTCTAGTTAATCTTTTGGTGTCACGCCTTGCCAAAAGGTAGGATAACACTTGCCCCCCCCCCCAAAAACATGCATTGTGGTAAGAAGGCGTGTTATGAATGCTCTAAATCCGTTATCCAAAATCCATATTCCATCTATTGTCAAGCCATCCTATCCAAGTGCCATAGCCATAGCCAAGTCTGGGACTTCTATGAGTGGATGTCCAATTCGAAATCCTTTCTGGGTTGCTATCCAAACTCGAGAACGCATTAGGCCCTTTGCGGAATCTAGGATCCCACTGGGCTCATTTATCCGTAGTCGAAATCTGAATCCATGACCTCTTCGGGTTAACTTCAAATCCATAGACCTTGCTGGATCGCGTTATCCTGTTGACCCGGACTCTTCGGTTAAGGGTTTTTATGTTCTCCGCCTCGGCTCTCTGTCCAAGGACTTTTATGTATTCTCCAGCCTTGGCTCTCCGACCAAGGATATTTATGTATTCTCCTGCCTCGGCACTTCGGCTAAAGACTTTTATGTTGTGTTTTAGTCTAATCCATCACTCTCCGGCGAAAAGACTCGTTATTTGCGGTTACTACCCCATCTCTCTGGTTGGGACCGTAACCTCGAGACCTGTATTATTTATTACATTAATCCAAATCCACTTGTTATAGAATCCAGTTAACAAATCGAAAGTCCAAACAAACAGGGAAAACTAAAAAAATGTCCGTGCAACCAAAGAAAGAACCAAAGTTTGTAGGAAAATAGAAAGAAAATAGGATTTCATAGACTCGAGCAATATGGTTTGTCATCGCCTCAGAGCATGCCAAGGGACCGTCCTCGATCCCATACACGTGTAAGCGACTTAGCCGTATTACTTTGAGCATTATTAATTATTCAATGCCATAAATTTATTTAGTTGATGACGAGCGGACGACTTTTCCTAGATCCAGTTCTTTCTTTTCTCAAGGTGGGCGGTGGTCTCTCCTATCCTACAGCTATAATTCGATTCCTTATGTACAGTTGCAAATGACCATCCCTTATATGCTTTTAAATAATATCATTCAAATGCCTGCAATCGTTCTTGTTGTGCCCATTCAGCTCACGGAATATGCAATGCTTTCCCGATGCCCGCTCGTATTCAAAAAGTTCCTTTCTTGTCGGCTTTCGATACTGGAGGCGCCCTCGAGTATCCAAGTAAATCCTTTCTAGAGTTTCATTTAGACTCGTGTAAGAAGAAAACTTTGACTATCTCCATGGCCTTTTCGAAGTGCTACCGTTGTCATTCATTTTCCTTTTTCCTTTATCATCTTTGACTAGGTCTTACCTAGGTGGACCTCCACCTCTTACAACGTAAGCTTCAGCCTCTCTCCCTTATCTCTCAGCATGCACATCTTCTTTCCTCGGTAACCTTTCCGCCTCATGGTGCAACTCACCGAGATCCCTCGACGGGTCCCGTTCCAATGATATCTTGAAATCTGAATTATCTATAGTTTCCTAAACTGCCGCCATCAAAACTATCGAGGGATCAGGTCGATCAACCGAAGCCACTGCCGCTTTAAATCTAGTTAAGAAATCCCTGAGCGATTCTCCCTTCCACTGTTTCATCGATGTCAGGGTCATCACATTCTTAGGTCGACTATGTTGACCCGAAACTACCTCATAAACCTTTCAATCAGCTACATCCATGAGCCAATAGAGCAAATATCCAGTAGTCTGAACCATAATGCTACAATATTTGTCAAATACAAAGGGAAGCATTGTGCCATGCCCTCCTCCGATACCCAGCACTTCCATATGCCTTATGTATCTCGTCAAGTGAACAGTTGGAACTTTCTCCCATCATACATCTCCAGTGTTGGCAATTTGAAATCTAACGGGTTCCTATCTTGCCAGATCATTGGAGCAAAAGGACTCCTATTAACATCCTCCAAGTCTCTATTCACTAATCCGCCTCTCATGGTCACCTAACCATCTCTGCTAATCTATCACTGTCACCAAGCTACAGTCCTCGTCCATTGCCTTCAATCTGCCCTTGAGTTCATGAGGGAATCCTGAAATCTACTGTACTGGACGAGCATTCATTCCTCTATCAGTGCCTTGTTGATTGGCTCCACCTGGTACTCTGGCCGAGATTGGATCATGCTCGGGGTGAGTGCCCCCTAGTTCTCATGCTGCATCGGATGGTCCTAGTCCGCTCTGAACTCTGGTCGCTCCATGCTTCCAATCCCTATCTCCAGCATCTCCTGTGGTTGTGTTAACTTGACTCTACACTCCAACTTGTCCAACTTGTCGAAGTAGGTTCTACGTCATCTCCTCTTATCTCTTGAGCATCATTTCCATCTCGTCTCTGGTGATGAAGATCGATGCTTGATTCGCTCCCGCGGAAGCCTCTTGACTCCCTTCATGCTGACTCCTTTCAGTCCTTTGTCTTCTAGCTGACTGCCTTGCCATAGCTTTCCAAATCCAAGTCTTCAAGATTTTAAATCTGAAATCTGAGCTCTAGAATCCCTAATTGCTAGCCTTCTCAGTGAAAGCACCAAAATGTTTGCGCCAAAATTGGTCACAAACACCCAATTACCGATGAAAGCACTTGTTTATAGTCACAGATCACATACAAGAAAATATGTAGAGAAAATAAATATGAAGAACACTCAAAATTTCAAAGGAATGCAGTAAAGACACAAGTTTTATAGTGGTTTGGCTACCTCTGGCCTACGTCCACTTTGAAGAGTTGATATTTTATTGATAATCGCTAGTTGGCTACAAGAATGTTATTGATAATGATTGAGTTACAATGGAGTTTGGAAGAGTAGCAACATAGAAGAATTAAAAGATCCTCTTTTCTGAAGCTCTTGGGATGCTATTTATAGGTGTAGGCTGCAAATATCTTGCTTAAATCTCGGGAGACCTCTTCTTGCACGTAAATGGGTCCACGTGATTGATCCCAGGTGATTTCGGCTAGATCCGTTGTCGATACGAATGAATTTTGTATCGATCAAGATCTTGTCCAATCGAGTCGAGATCGATCATGAACATTCTTTAGGTTGTATGCAAGCTCCTGTGAAAATTTGGTGGCATATGGACTTGCAGATTGTGAGTTATGATCGATGCAAGTTCGGGTTTTTCGACTGCTATTCTCTTCATATCGATCCTCTTCGTGTCGATCTGTTCTTATCGATCCGGGCATGTGCCTAAAAGTCTCGTGGTGCTTGCTTTTAGGATGTATCCACATTTCATGCCGAACGAACGAGTCTTTCATTGGAGTATATCTTTTTCGCATCGATCACCTCTTCCTTGTTCGCATCGATTATGTTTGCACTGTTCATATCGACCAACGTTGTACGATTCGTATCGATCATTGTTGCACTGCTCATATCAATCATAGTTGTACCATTTGTATCGATCATCATTGTACTGTTCGAATCGATTGATTGTATTTCACATTTTGTGCACTCCACTTCGTATCGATCATTTTCGAGATCAATGCGAAGTGTCATTTGCTAATGGATACGAAATGTAGCAAATATGATCGATACAACATGAAAACTCTCCATGGATATGAAGTAGTTTGGCTTTGATGGTCATGAAGGGATGCAGTGGCTGATGGATAAGAACCAATTAATGTGAAATAACGGATGCGAGCCGTTGGATGCAAATTGATGGATGCGAGCCGATCGGTGTGAATTTATGGATGCAAAGAGTTAATTTCTTTGGTTTTCATCGATTATATCTTGAGCACACGAACTTAGATTGATTTGAAACTTGAACTATTGTCTTCTATAGCTTTGCATGTCGTGCCATATCAATTGTAGCTTGATCCAACCTTGGTCGAAATTCACAGACATCCATAGCTAACATGTACATAACTGGCAATTGAGGAGAACTGTCTTTGGTTTCCAGTTAATCATTTGATGTCACGCGTTACCCAAAGGCGAGATAACAACTATTGAAACCCTTTCAATCATTTTATAAAATAATATTCATACTTTGTCAAAATCATATGCTTACTTGTATAAAAATATCTACTTATGATATTTATGCATATGATCATTTATCAACCATTAGCAACAATATAATTCGTTACAAAACATTCATCCATTATTAATAACAAGCAAGCATTTGTTTCAAAATTTCAGTCACATTCTCTTTCAGTCATCTATATCAATATTAATATAACTGAAACACACCTCAAATCAAATAACCTAAAGCATCCAATGGAAAGCAGTCTACCGGCTTCTGCTGCACCACTCTAATCGCTATTGGATCCTTCTACCCAAACTCGCTTTGTAATAACTTAGTGTTGTGACACATCCAATTTGTGAGATTCAGGTTTGGGCCTCTAAATCTTTCATAACTAAACTATTTCATTATCACTTCAAATCACACAAAGGTTTATTCCACCATACCATTGTTGACATCACTAGTCGAAATAACACTACTTCCACCAGTACAATATCCACCAATTATTCTACCTCTCATATAAAGACTTAGACTCAAAAAGAGTTACAAAAAATATCATATAATAGGAAAAAAAAACCCTAATATATCGATTAATCTAGCAATAATCATGTACTCCTACAATTCCTTAATATATATAGTAACTACCGCACACCCAAGTGGAGAGGGACTTAAATCTCACTAAGGCCTTGACTTGTATCTCATATACTCTGTGTTGTTTTGAACTTGCTCTAATACCAAATGTAACATTCCACCTATATACACATGCTAATAAAGAGTATCACAAAGTAATATCGTCTAGTAATACAGAGAATAAGGCAATATTGGGTGACCATACATGAATATTCACTTATGCTAACACCGATTTGTTTTTTAAAATCACAAACATCTCACATGTACATACCCATTATTTATACAAAGCAATAAACATACATTTTTTCAACACATAATATAATTAGAGTAAACAAAGTTATAGAATATAGCGAAAAATATAACATCATAATATACGTATCTTAAAGTAGCTCTACAAAAGGATGTACATGACCTACTATGCAAGTATACACCCATCTCAAAGAGTTAAGAATGATATACAACTGAGCATCATCACATGTATACATAGACACATGGAGAAATCAAAAGGCCATATACATTTAAGACTTTCAAAATACAATATATTCTATAAAATGCATCCTCATAAAGCCTAACATCTAACAGCTAATGTCATTATACTTGAAAAGCCTCGGACTGACCTGAGTACTATATAAACAATAAACTGGTCATACTATGTCTAGAAAGAAGTGTCAAAATATATTGGGCGATACTTGTATGATAAACAAGATCGATAAGTAACATATGAGTATAATGGCAAATTCCCATAATATAGACATATCATATGATAGAGTTATGGATATGCCACAGAGGCAATTATGTAACTTGTTACATATATCTAACTCATTAAACGATCTTGTTTGTAATAAATATGTTTCTTTCTATTATATACTTGGTATAATGTGGTTATATTAATTAATTAAATTAATCAAAAGTGCATTTAATAGAAAGTCCATAAAGTGTATATTTTGTGATAGTAGTTACAAAGTGTTGTAACAATGAGTAATTTATCATAATAAAACAAATATACCATTCTAAATGCTCCTAGTCAAGATGCATCGAGATTGCATATCGATGTATCCGTTGAGACTAGAGTATGTAACACTATCCAAATGTTGGGCAGTGTATTACGCATGACTGCTGGGGCACCTAGCGGTTACGCTCTTATAGTTATTCGATAACTATGTAGTGACTCACTCGATAGTTTTCTTTGTTAATATAACTAATGTCAAACAGAAAATATCGATGTGAATAGTTTACATAATTCTCTCGATCTGAGAATAATGTGGATATTAAATATGAAAGCTCCACTTTAATTATAATCAAATCATGGCATAGCATTCCATCGAGTGACTATAATTGGGTCGAGCGGGAGCGTTGGAAGTGAAGCATTATTGAAGAGAGGATTCGTATTCTCAGTTATATGGGATCAGTATCATGGTCAACTCAAGTCAACTCAAAGTCAAAATCTCTAGCTAAAGAATTTTGGTTAATAATAATCGTTATTATTGAACCAAGGACTTTGTGTTTGGACTATAAAGTTGAATGTGGACGTTATTGGAATTTTGACCATTACCAAATTCCATAAGTCCTAATATGATATAGTTTTGACGAATAGAATTGGTTTAAATAATTGTCAATGTCAGGCACTGCTTATAATAAGTAAAATTTGATTTTACCGAAAAGATTTGTAAGCGATGAATTCATCCAAACTGTCCTACCACTTACCAAGTGACATATGAACATTAATATTTGAATATTTCGATATTAATCACTGACTGTTCACACCTCTAAGTAGCACAACCATATTTGTGATTTCTCTAAAAACCACATAATTTAATTAGTTTGTAAAATCTAGCAGACTGATTAAATTAGTTAATATTTATGAAATATTAATTATTATTAATTTATTTGAAATTTTGAATGTTGTTGGTAATTATTTTAATGCATATATAAAATTTATATTTGCATATATCATTATGCGATATCGGTATAATTTTGTACATGTTAAGAGAAAGAAAACCGAAGGTTTTCCTTCTCTAAAATTTCTCATGCTTAGGTACACAAATATACACTTCTTATATGTTACACTTATATTTCACAACATCAATGTATTTGATACACCCTTTCCATTACACATAAATATGTATATAAGAGCATATTTGATACACTCTAATTTACATACACAATAAATTAAAGTAAACTTTATTTATAAATTAAATAAAATATTGATTTTATTTAAAAGAAACTTAGAATGGTTCTAAATGAATTTAGACTTCATAAGCTTATTAATGATCCAAAATGGTAAAATTTCTAAAATTCACCCATTTCTTCCGCTACGGGCGGGCTTAGTTCCAACAATGGTATAAGAGCCTAATAGCCTATACGGTCTAAATTAGTCATGTTAAGCTTAACTAGTTAAGCTTGCACACTTAGTACATTGTCTAGAACGGTGATGTCTAGGATTGGAATTGGGTAGTCAAGTACCTTGTCCTACCTGGTTACATGTCTGGCCTTCAGGTGGAGTAAGCCCGAAGGTTGGCTATAATAGAAAAGGCCCAATTTAATTAGGCCTTGGGCTGATTTTCGGAATAGTTTTGAAAATTAACACATGATTTTAAATTTTAAATTTAAAATAAAAACATGTTTATATAAAAGGTTATAGTATAATATAAATTTTCAAAATGTTAGAAAATGTAATGAAAAGTTCAAAATATTTGAAACTATGTAAATATTAATTTCGAAATTTAAGATTATTAATAAGATCAATAATATAAATTAATTTAATGAGTTAATGAATTAATACTTATATGCATGTATTATATATGTTGATACATATTATGTTATTTTAAAGTGTTTAAGATAACATAAGCATACATGTATGTATATAAGATAAATTTTCGAAATTAATATACTTTAATTAAAATTGTTCAACTAATAAAGTAATTAAAGGTCAATTAATTAACTGAAAATATGCATATATATGATATATGTGTCGTACTGTAACGACCCGTAAATTTTCGATAATTAAAAATTGTTAATTTAATAAGATTTTACGATTTAATATTGGAAAAAATTAAAATTAGTAATTTAATAACGAAATAATAACTAAAATGAAATGTAACAATGTTAATTATAGTTAATCATTAACAATTTAAATGAAATCCCAGCTAACTAAAATAATATAAATGTTACACTAGATTATAAATCAAATATAATAAAACAAATGTAAATATTGAGTTAACTAATGAAATAATATATGGCTAATAATACTTGAACAAAATCGGTATTATATAAGAAATTATAACATTTGTTTTGTGAAAAATAAACCTATAAATGTGATTAAAAGTAAATGGTGACAATTATTATATGTTACCTATTTATTTAGTCTATTAAATTAAATTGAAAATCAATTGTAATAAATCTAATTAAATATTATGTTAATGTAAATTAAGGTAATAATTAGAAATAATGTTAATTTTATTCATAATATGAAAATTGGTTGGATAAAAAGAATGGAAATAAAGGTTTATCAATTTATTGAAATTTAAGCCATAATAAGTGGATTTATTGTAATTAAATGGAATTAAGTATTTCGTTAATTGAAATTAAGATGAATTTGAAGAACATTAACGTACTAATATATAAATTTAATGTTAATTATACCTATAAGACGATAATTGATGGAATAACAAGATCGACAATCAAATAATGGGATTTATTGAAATTGAAATTTATAATTACTGAATTATTTGAAATAGAAATTAATTACTGTAATTTGTGTAATATTGAATATTGAATTGATATAGAAGTTGGTTTTAAAAGATTTTAAATTACTAAGTAATCCAAAGTGATGGAAATTTGAAGTTATTAAAGATGAATTGAAAATTTGATTTAATTAATGTAATATTTATTTATTTAATTAACGTGAAAATAGCCATTTTGACCATCGACTCGGATTTTGATGAAACTAGTTTCATCGGATCCGTAACGGTGAGTTATTGAAGGATTTCAAGTTTTGTAGCGGTCAGACTTGTTGTTTGATCGTACGGCTCGAAACGCTTAGAAATGAATTTTATTGAAATCAACTGAAATCAATTTGAAATCAGCTGATTTTAAACTAACTTCTTCATACGACGGAATTAGGACTTGAAACTTGTTCCATTGAATTTCAAATCGTTAAAAACATCTATTTTGATATATGGGATGACTCATTTTCGTTTCGGAGATAAAACGGGCATTTCGGGTCGTTTATCGTTCAGCTTCCAAATGAAATCTTTTCCATTCATTCTATTTTCAGCTTTTCCTATAAACAGCCCTTATAAACCCTAGCCACTTCTTATTTTCATTTGTGTGTGCATACAATTCTTTTTGTCTTCTTCTTCTCAATGGCAGACGGACCAAAAAATTCCCAATTCAATTGCAAATCAAAATCAAATCAAAAATCAAACTCCTTCAAAGTATATCGAATTATATACCAATTCGAAGCACTTAACGAGCGTAATTCACTAGTGTGATTCGTTTTCCAATTAGATTCACCAATTGTCTAGAATTCGCAAATCAATTCGGGTCGTCCATATGAATTTTTGACGATCTAACGGCGGATCGCCACCCAATCGACGATTGGGTGGTGCCATTGCGATGAGGGTGTCAAGGAGATCTTAGGGGTGCTATTTGTTTGTCCCATTGGTCGATGGTTTCACCAGAAAATGGCTTCAATGCTGGTGACGATGCACGACATTCTGGGGGCCGTGGTGCACGCGAGCCACTTGTTGTGGCGGTCGAAGGTGAGGGGAAGGATGATGGTCTCTGATCAGTGCGTAGTGGCGTGAGTGCCAAGCGTAATTTGATGATCATCGGTGCCATAGGGTTCTTAGCCTGGAGGGATCGCACGCGATTTTAGCATTCGATGATTAGGGCTGACGTAATATGAGGCGACGTGTCCAATTAATTTTATTTATTTTAAAACATTATTGTCTAACTTCTAATTTCAACAACTTTTCATACCAGCTCCAATTTACATGCGGTTTGCTCCACTAGGATCATATCAAAACTCTGGACATTTTGACGTTGGTTTGGACGAATTCTTAGACTGTTCAATTTTGGGCCCTATTTTGGATTTTAGTACGATTTAAAATCGAAGGTGGGTGTTTTGACCCACTCACAACTTCTAAAATTTCTTATGTTTGTCAATTTAAATTTATAATGTGAGTAGGAATTTATTTATGGCTATTTGGTATATTTAAATTGCCATTCCTATTAATTTGTATTATTTTGAATTAAATTGTTATTTAATTTATTATTGAATTTAAACTACCAGTTAATTACTTGTATATAACAATCTGTTTAATTGTTGATATTCATTGGTTGAATTGAATGATGGGTATGATGGATGCTTGATTGTTGATATTGGATGATTGGATGTTATGTTTGATTTATAAAATGTTATCACACTGCAAGTTCCCTTAGTTATTGTTTGGGAAAAATCACCATGGGTTGAAATGATATATACCCAAACAATCTATAGATTAAGGAGAAATCGTTATGGGTTGAAATGATAGACTCGAGCGATTTTATGGATTATACTTAATTCGGGATTGCGGTTTGAAATGATATATAACCGTAAAAATTTAAATTGCGAATTGAAATGATAAATATTCATACCACTTGACCCTAGGGTAGAGAATTATATACGGACACCAGATTGGTTAAATTAAATGATTTTAAAAATCCTAAATTTTTGAGTTTAGTTAAATGATATTTTGATACAAAATTTGATTTATATATATTGAATTCTTATCGAAAATTAGGTTTTATGTTGAGATTTGAATTTTTTAACGGAATTGCTTTATGGAATTTAATTGAAATTTTAAGTTGATTTTTGAAGTATAATTGAAACTTATAGGAAATGAGTTATTGAAACTGTTTGAATATAACTTTGAATATGCATTGAAATTTAAGTAGCTAAATTTGATATTTCAAACATGAATTGAAATCGATGCAAATTTAATTAGTTTATTGAGAATTTAAATGGAGATTTGGAATTAGATTTTGTTGATTTGGAAACTGGAAAGGATTTAAGTGTTTTGGAATGGAATAAACAGTTTTAATTGATATCTATTTCAAATCATATTTTAATATAAACTGAGAAAATTTATCATTTTAAAACTTCTAATTATTAATATTTTTAAATTTTTTAAACTATTTTAACCTATATTAACTATAAAAATTATTTTAGCCTATTTCAAACCAATTTATTAACTTTAAACTAATTAAACCATTTTAATTTATCTTAAATTTAATTAATATATTTTATGTTATTTAATCTATTTTAATTATATTTATTTTATATAAATCTATTTGACCATCTTAATTAATTTAAAACTACAGTAAACATATTTTAAAATATATTAGAGTACTCTAACTATCCAAAAAATTTATTCTTAACTTTGTTAAACTATTTATAACTATCTGAACTATTTTTCTAAATTCCAAACTAAGTAAAGTAGATGTGTTTATATTCAAATACTCGGTTTTAAATTGAATATGGTTATACGACATTATAGCCTAAGTTAGGATTTAAATAACATATTTGATTTAATATGATAATTTTGAAATTAGGATTTAGCCTATTTGGAAGTATGATCTTGAAAGAAATTATGATTTCGGAAAAGGTATGATTTCAAATGTGATAAGAATTTGAAAGTGAATGTGATTTCAAAAGTATTATACTTTTGAGAATATGATATCTTGATATAAATTGTGAATTGACTTTTGAAATGTAAATGAATCATCCGGTGTGAAATAAGCATTTGGTTGTCAAAGAGACCGGGATCAGATATTATCATACTCTCTGCTGATACCGAAAACCATTTTAACAACTGTGCATGTGGTGGAGATTCCAGAAATGAAGTAGGATGGTTTGGCGAACAATTTTATATGCGGTATTTACACGACCCTGACTCCCTTTGTTAACTTGATGCGGCTAAAATCATGAGCCATGTCGAGCCATGTGAGGTCATTCCTTCGATCGGGCACACTTCTTCGATACTATTTTCTGACATTGTGATTTGATTTGGTGGCCACCCTTGATTTTTGATATGGGAGTGTGTTCCGAGGTGGGCGGTAGTAGCTGCTATGTGTTACCACCATTCGGGATACGCAAATGGTATATCTACCCTGGCATTTCTTCGAGTGTCGTGGCACATTCCCAATCGCACCTTCTACGAGTTTGTTTTGTACCATACCTATGGGGTGCCCTCTGCGTAAACCTCTAGTTTACGAAGGAGCGTACGGTACTGTATAGACTATAGAAATATATAAAATATGTTAAGTTGGATATAGGTAACGCCTTAACGCAATTTTAGTATTTTCACTTTACTATAGACATATTATAATAGCGTGTTGTACAACATAGTAGATAGTTTAACGGATCTTTAAGAGACATGAATCTCAAACATCTTTTAAGTTATTGCACTCACATTTGACACTGGATAGGGGATGTCCAAACACGTAAACATCTCTGACGCCATCACACTCATATTTACCATTGATTTAACTTACATAAGATCTTTTAGTTCTGACTTGAGTGTTTTGTCTTTTCAATCCATTTAGGTCAGCCTGAACTTCAGGGTTGAAGACCTTATTTATGAAGGACGAAGATGAAGATTTGCATTATTATTTATTTATTTATTCCACTGCATCATGTTGTTCCGCTGCATTTATTTAGTTAACCTATTTATGTAACTCTGATGTTTGTGTTGTAAAGAATAATCAAATGTACTTATAAAACAGCTTCATGAACTGTTATTTGATAATTTTATTTTGTCTTTCCGCTGCGAGATTCTATGTTTGTTTTATTTTTGTCTCTTTTTCATATTTATCCCATAACAATCTACCCTTTTGAAAGGTTTGAGTTTGATGTGTTCATCTGCTTAAAACGACCAAAAAGGGAAGGTCGTCACAGTTGGTATTAGAGCTTTGGTTTAGCGATAACCATAGCATTGTGGGGTCTGACTCATATTAAATAGGGCAGTAATACCCTAGAATGAGTCGTTGAGTGTATATATATGAGAGAGCATATTTGTTAGTGTTATGAAAGGTTTTTTTATTATGTTAATTTGTTCTGTTTTGTATTAATAAATCCTAATTGGTGCATAGGACGCTATGACATTGATAGGAATTTCTAAACACTTACTTGAACAGACCGATACAATATTTGTTTTCAAATATAGCTAAATGAAATAATTTTGCCTATTATATATTTTTGTATATAAAATAATAATTTTATAAATGATATATTTAGTCGGAATATGTTGTTTGTTAGGTAGATAAATTTTATAAATATTGATTGTAAAGTAGGATTTACAAGTACAATGAATATAAATTGAAATTCGAGAACTCAAAGTTATGGGATTTTTCACAATTTCTTTCAAAAAGATTTTGGAATATAGTAATAATATTATTCAAAAGTATTTTCTGATATAATTATTTCAATGTGATTTGAAAGAAATGTTTTGAAAAAAAAGAAATTTTAAAGGAAATAAGTTCCATATGTAACATCCTGCCTTTTTGTACGTTTTAAATCGACGATAAACCACACGCTTCAGACTCAAACCATACAAAAGAGCGAATTGTTATTGGGTGAATAAGAAAAGGGAAGAAAGAAAAGAAAACAAAACAGAATCTCTCAGTGGAATGACAAAATATAATAATTAAATAACAGTTCATGAAGCTGTTTTACAAAAAAAATTGATTATACTTTTACAACACAAAATCAGAATTACACATACCAAAGAATAATAAATAACAATGCAGCGGAATGTTTGATGCGGCAGTACAATATAGTAAATAATAGTAATAATAAAATCTTCGTCTTCGTCTTCTAGAAATAAGGTCTTCAAACCCTGAAATGCTCAGACTGACCCAAGCGAATTGAAAGGACAAAACACTCGAGTCAGAACTAAAAGATCTTATGTGAGTTAAATCAACAGAAAATAATACGAGTGGAATGGCATCAGAGATGTTTATGGGATTTGACATATCCTATCTAGTGTCTAATGTGAGTGCAGTAACTTAAGAGATGCTCGGGATTCACATCTCCTTAGGAACCGTTAAACTATTTACTATGTAGTAATATTTCGCTATTATAATAATGTCTATAGTAAAATAAATTTACTTTTAAATAGCGTTAAGGCTTTACATTTTCCACCTTAAGACGTAATAGTGCCAATATTCTATACAACACCTGCGTACCTCCTGACCGAGAGGCTACGAGGAGATGCTCCATAGGTACGACACAAATCAAACTTGTACAAGGCTCGTTAGTGTAGGTGACATGGCACAACTAGGCAACGCCAGGGTAGATACAATTACGCTTCCGGACCGGTGGTAACGCGTAGCAGCTACTACCGCCTACCTCGAGCTACATCCCTAATCAAAAGGGCCAAAATCAATCACAAAGTAATAGAATGGTACGAAGGAGTGTGTCCGATAAAAAATGCTACCTTCTTAACCCGTCAATCGCTCCTGTTTTAGCCACCTTATGCCAACTCACGAGAGTCGGGTCCATGTATATACCTCAAAGGAACGCCGTTACCATCCTACTTCATTTTGGAATCTCCACCACATACACAGTTGTTAAAGTGGTTTTCAGAGTTAGCAGAGAGTATGACAACTTCCGGTCCCGGTCTCTTCAGTAACCAAATGTTATTATAACACCACGGTCATTTCAAGATAATTATACTTCAATACCAGAATATACTATCCAGTTCAAAACCATATCAATGCGATGTCATTTCCCTTTCAAAAACCAAATCAATATGATATTACTTTTATAAAAACCCGAATATCTCCTTTTCCAAAATCATAGCGCTTTCGAAGTTATAACACTTCGAAATCAAAACACTTAAAGTATAACACTTACGAATTATAATGCTTTGAAACTCATAACTTTGAAACATAACTACACCACTTAAATGGCTTAAATATTAAATTACTTTACACAATAAAATAGCTTCTTCAATTTCACAATCAATCCTAAATACAGATTTGAGCCCCAAAATAAACCATTTTGATTTCCATATATTCAAGCTTTAAATATTCCACTATTTCAAAACTAATTCTTTGATAATTCCATATATATCAAATTCAGTTACTATTATTTTAGATTTGAAATGTTTACTTAATAAATCCAATATCCTTTAAGTAAAACTTTTAAACTTCAAATAACTGGATATTCTTTCAATTTATTTAACTTGATATATTCATTTAAATCAACTGGATATTCATTTAAATCACTCTAAACCAAAATCAAGTTATAAAAATCATACCCTTTAACATCTCAATTTTATTTAAATTTCAAATCAAATTTATTCGGGTATAATTCTTAAATAATTTAATTCAAATCAATTTCATATTTATCTTCCAACCTAAATTTTATTTAAGTCATTATAAACTCTATATACAATATAATTTGAACAAATACTTAACCATATGATATAAAAACAATCAAACTTTATTATTTGGCTTATTTTATATTTCAAAACAAACTACACATAGCTAAAAATCAATAAAAAAATAACATTTATATAACATCTGAAATCAATATTTATATAACTCATACATTTCTTTAGAAAACCGTAGAAATCATATCAAAATATTTTTATATATAGACCGCGGTGTCTGTATATATTTTTCTATCCTATGGTCAAGTGATACAGATATTTATCATTTCAATCCGAAATTTAAAATATAAACACGGTTATATACCATTTCAAACCGCAATCCCGATTGAAATAAGATCCATAACAACTTGCAGTTTATAACAATATAAAATACAACATACATTCATCCAATATCAATCATCAAACATTTATCACAATCATCATCCAATTTAATCAACAACGTCAATATAGAACAGATAAAAATAACAGGTATTTACTATCAGTTTATATTCAATAATAAATTAAATAACAATTTAACTGGTAGTTTATATGCAATAATAGGTTAAATAACAATTTAACTGGAAGTTTATATGCAATAATAGATTAAATAACAATCTAATTCAATAAATTCAATTTAACTGGTACGATGATTAAAATTTTTCCAAAAGTCATAAATAAATTTCTAATCACATCGGAAATTAATTTAACACACATAAGAAATTTCAGAAGTTGTGAGTAGGTTAAAACACTCACCTTTTGAATTTAAACTGGGTTTAAATCCAATTTAAACCCAAAATTTGAGCAGCTTCAGAATCCGACCAAACCAGCGTCAAAATGTCAGAAATTTAAATACAATCCTAACAAAAGAAACCACGCATTAATCGGTCATCGTATGCAAAAGTTATGCAAATTTAAACAAGTTGAAATTTTTAATTTTAAATAAAACAAAACAACAGCATCACCCTACCATCTCAATCCACGTCACTCACCTGGAATGCACATGAGCTCTACCCGATTTCGAACGTGAGAACGAACAGCAGGCTTCGCAGCCTTCTCCATCACTAATGCGCGCCTCTTCCCCATCGATGGTCGAACGTCATGCTCCGCCCACATCCTCCTCTCGCCGTCGACCCCTCCTAGCCTCGCGATCACCCAAATCCGCCATCGGCCGCCACCCATACCGAAATCCTAATCCTATTCTTGTTGATGATCTAACCATTGAAACTGCCTACGAACCACGTCGATGAACAACACTCGGCCCCCTCTGCAATACGCTACTCTCAGATCGACGATCCGTGGAAGTTGATCATTACGTGATGAACGTTCGAGGATTTATCATCCATTTCTGGGCAACCGATGATTCAAATTGAAAAACGAATCTCAAATCTGAGATTCTTTTATTTGAGGAGTTTGAATTTTTGTTGTTGGATTTTGAATAGGAATTGAATTGGAAAATTTAGGGTTTACAGCCATTGAGAAAGAGGAGCAGCAGAAGTTTCTGTACGTACATAAATGAGAAATAGAAAGGTTGTTGGGGGTGTATAACAGGGTATATATAGGTAGAGCTGAGAAATAGAGGAGCGGATACGATTGGTTTGGACCGTTGAATGATAAATGGCGCGAAAAGCCCGTTTTGATTCTGGAATGAAATTGGGTCAACCCATGTATCAAAATAGATGTTTTTGAGTATTTAAAAATTAGTGGAATAGGTTTCAAGTCCAAATTCTATCGTATGAATAAGTTATGCTAAAATCAAGCTATTTCAAATTGATTTCAATTAAATTGATTTCAATTAAATTGATTTCCAGGCGTTTCGAGCCCGTTCGACCACACGACAAGTCTGATCGCTACGAAACTTGAAATCCTACAATAATTCACCATTTCGTATCCGATGAAACTGGTTTCGTCGAAATCCGAGTCAGGACAAAATGGCTATTTTCTAGTTGATTAAATAAATTAATATTAAATTAATAAATCACTTCTTCAATTTAAGTTCTATAATCAACAAATCTTATCATCTTTGATTTCTTAAACAATCACAATAATTTTAAACAATTTTAGATGTCAAATTAAAGTTGATTAACTCATCAATTTTCGTGTTATTTTCCAATTTTGTTAAATTCAGAAATTATAAATTAAAACTCCAAATTCCATTTATTAAATTTTTAAACCTTGTTATTCGAGTTTTTATCACAATATGAATATAACTAACATTGTTTTTAAATCTTGGTTCTTAATATTCTCCCATTTTATCTTAATCTCAATTAACGTACTATTTAATTACCTTAAATTGCGATTTGATTTTCAATTTTATTTAACACCCTAAATAAATAAATAACATATATTAATTGTCACCTATTTACTTTTACTTACATTTATAAGTTTATTTCTTAACAATACAGGTTATAATCCTATATATAACACTAATTTTGTTTAATTACCATTAACACTGTATTATTTTATTAATTAATTCAATACTTACATTTTTTTTCTTACAATTTGTTTATAAACAAATTATAATATTTCCACTATTTCAATTAACTTGAATTCCATTCAAGTTATTAGCCATTTACTTATATTCATATTGTTGTAATTCGTTCTAGTTATTATTTTTTATTAATAATTCACAAATTTATATTTTCATCAATATTAAATTTAAAAAATACTATTAGATTAATAATTTTAATTATTGAAAATTCATGGGTCATTACACTCTCCCCCAATCAAAACATTTCGTCCCTGAAAAGGAATAATAAGGGGAAAAGAAAGAATTAAGTAGTCAATACATCTTATTCAAAATATTAATTTTATAAACAAACAAATTTACAAAATTTAATAATTTAAATCAAATATATCAATTTATAACCCTTAAATCATTTTATAGTTAAATTAATAAAGTTTGGAAACATTTTTCAAAAAATTTCTAAGTTCAACGTTTACGAAAAATTTCGACAAAATCTCCTTTGTACAGAGAGGCTTGGGAGAAAATATAATATCAAATATAAGAAAATATCACATATAATTTCCAAAATAATATATCCTAACCCGGGGAAAACAATATAATAACGCTATAAAACCGTAATCCGAGAACGTACCTATTTGTCGGGCAAACAAATGCTTAATTATGAAACCAAAAGTAGTAGGAATTGCTTCCATAACCTGTATTTCACTAATATAATCCAAAAAGAGTCAATAATTATATAAATTGAAATATTTAAAGTTGTTTCAATCAATAGCAAACAAATCAATATAGACAACTATCCCTTACACAAAGCTATAACCATCACATAAAATCAACACATTCAATTATCCATTCATATCAAACACACAAATAGTTGTTGGGTTCAAAACTTTAAATTGTACATAATGAAAATTAAACAACTAAGTGCACCATTTACTCAATAGTCTTAGATGAAACTAAATAGATTATTCATACATCCAAATAATTTTAAAGTATCCTTGCCCAACAACCATAAACCAAACAAACAACAATTTCAAACAATAGATCAAGTTCATTCTTATTAATTTCATTTCATAATATCTGTTGTTTGATTTCATTTTCATTCATATAATGATTTATCATTTTAATTTACATTTACTTCTTACAAATTTTTCTTTTTATCGCATTACATTCATTTATCCATAGTATTCATGTTCAATCCAATTACTTGGCATATTAATTTCATTTACTTTCATTTATTACTTACAATTATTCATTTTCACTTATTCAGGTCATGTCAGTTTCTTTTTGTTGCATTTTATTCATTCATTCATTATTACATAATTTCATTTATTTAAATTCATTTATTTATAGTATTTACCTTTTTATTATATTTAATTAGTAGCATTTCAGTCATGCTTAAGTTTACAACAATTACAACAATAAATTCTTATTTATAAAAGCAAATTCATTGAATACTCTCATTACCTCAAGTTTTCTTGTAAAATTTCCCGTTACACTTTCTTTTAACATTTTAACTTTTTATATTTTTTAAGTTATATATATGTTAAAGAATGCAATTGAAAATCATTCAAGTTTATCTCAATTCAATAAATTTAATGATCAATAATCCTATCTTTTGTCTTTTACATTGATTATAAATTTCAACTTTCTTGTTATTTCATTGATAACCTAGCATTAAACCTCTTATTTCATTTAGAGGTTCCAATTATTTATTAGTTACATTCCATTTTACTATAATAACTAAAACTATTAATTAACGGAAATTTAAGAACTAATTACCGGGTTAAATTTCAAATCATTTTAAAATAACAGATAGACGTATATACTTACAATTTTTATATCCAATTATATTTAAAACAAATTTGAATTTATATTTGTTTATCAAAATAAATCTGCAGTAAATCTACTACAGTGGCCTTCCCACTTTGAAACTCAAAAATGAAAGTCGATGATGCGTGTACTCATCACCGAAATTATTTTCCAGTGACAAAGAGGGGAGTACAGAACTTATTTTTTCCAAAATTTCTTTAAAACAATTCTTTCAATTTATATTGAAATATTTATATCAGCAAATACTTCTAATTATATTATTACTATATTCCAAAATCATCGAAAAGAAATTTTCGAAACCCCGGAACTTAAGTTCTAAAATTTTCAATTAATATTTACAAATTTCACTACCTAACAACCAGTATATTACAACCAAATATAATCTTTATAAAATTTATTTTACATATAGAAATATGATGGGCAAAAAAATTTCATTTACCTATATTTCAAAACAAATATTGTGTCGGTCTGTCCTATTAAGTGTTTAGAAATCCCTATTGATGTCATAGCATCCTATGTACCAACCAGAATTTATAAATACAAAATGGAAAAAATTAACACAATATAAAACTTTTTATAACACTAACAAATATGCTCTCACATATATATACACTCAGCGACTCATCATAGGGTATTACTACCCTATTAGTAAAGAGTCAAATCCCACAAAGCTAAGGTTTATCGCTAAACCAAAGCTCTGATGCCACATTGTAACATCCCGCCTTTTTGTACATTTTAAATCAACGATAAACTACACGCATCAGACTAAAACCATATAAAATGGCGAATTGTTATTGGGGTGAATAAGGAAAGGAAAGAAAGAAAAGAAAACAAAACAGAATCTCGCCGTGGAATGAAAAAATATAATAATCAAATAACAGTTCATGAAGCTGTTTTACAGAAAAATTTGATTATACTTTTACAACACAAAATCAGAGTTACACATACCAAAGAATAATAAATAACAATGCAGTTGAACAATGTGATGCGGCGGAACAATATAGTAAATAATAGTAATAATACAATCTTCGTCTTCGTCTTCCAAAAATAAGGTCTTCAAACCCTGAAATGATCAGACTGACCCAAGCGAATTGAAAGGACAAAACACTCGAGTCAGAACTAAAAGTTCATATGTGAGTTAAATCAATAGAAATAAATGTGAGTGGAATGGCGTCAGAGATGTTTACGGGATTTGACATCTCCTACCCAGTGTCTAACATGAGCGTAGTAACTTAAGAAATGCTCGGGATTCACATCTCCTAAGGATCTGTTAAACTATTTAATATGTAATAATATTTCGCTATTATAGTAATGTCTATATTAAAATAAACTTACTTTTAAATTGCGTTAAGGCTTTACATTTTCCAGCTTAACGCGTAATAGTGCCAATAGTCTATACAACGCCTGCGTACCTCCTGATCGGGAGGCTACGAGGAGATGCTCCATAGGTACGACACAAATCAAACTCGTACAAGGCTCGCTAAGGTAGGTGACACGGCACAACTAGGCAATGCCGGGGTAGATATACCAAATGCGCTTCCAGACCGGTGATAACGCGTAGCAGCTACTACCGCCCACCTCGAGCCACACCCCTAAAATCAAAAGGGCCCAAATCAATCACAAAGTAATAGAATGGTATCGAAGGAGTGTGTCCGATAAAAGGTGCTACCTTCTTAGCCTATCAATCGCTCCTGTTTTAGCCACCTTATGCCAACTCACGGGAGTCGGGTCAACGTATATACCTCATAGGAACGCTGCCGCCATCCTACTTCATTCTGGAATCTCCACCGCGTACACGGTTGTTAAAGTGGTTTTCAGAGTGGGCAGATAGTATGACAACTTCCGATCCCGGTCTCTTGAACAACCAAACATTATTATAACACCGTGGTCATTTCAAGATAATTATACTTCAAACCAGGATATGCTATCCATTTCAAAACCATATAAATACGATATCATTTTCCTTTCAAAAACCAAATTAATATGATATCATTTTTATAAAAACCAAATATCTCCTTTTCCAAAATCACAGTGCCTTCGAAGTTATAACACTTCAAAATCAATACACTTAAAGTATAACACTTTTGAATTACAATGCTTTGAAACTCATAACTTTGAAACATGACTACACCACTTAAATGGCTTAAATATTAAATTACTTTACATAATAAAATAGCTTCTTCAATTTCACAATCAATCCCAAATACAGATTTGAACCCCAAAATAAACCATTTCAATTTCCATATATTTCAAGCTTTAAATGCTCCACCATTTCAAAACCAATTCTTTGATAATTCCATATATATCAAATTCAGTTACTATTATTTTAGATTTGAAATGTTTACTTAATAAATCAATATCCTTTAAGTAAAACTTTTAAACTTCAAATAACCGGATATTCTTTCAATTTATTTAACTTGATATATTCATTTAAATCAACTTGATATTCATTTAAATCACTCTAAACCAAAATCAAGTTATAAAAATCATACCCTTTAAAATCTCAATTTTATTCAAATTTCAAATCAAATTTATTCGGGTATAATTCTTAAATAATTTCGTTCAAATCAATTTCATATTTATCTTCTAACCTAAATTTTATTTAGGTCATTATAAACTATATATACAATATAATTTGAACAGATACTTAACCATATTATATAAAAACAATCAAACTTTATTATTTGGCTTATTTTATATTTCAAAACAAATTACACATAGCTAAAAATCAATAATAAAATAACATTTATATAACATCTGAAATCAATATTTATACGACTCATATATTTCTTTACAAAACCATAGAAATCATATCAAAATATTTATATATATAGACCACGGTGTCTGTATATAATTTTCTATCCTATGGTCAAGTGATACAGATATTTATCATTTCAATCCGAAATTTAAAATATAAACATGGTTATATACCATTTCAAACCGCAATCCCGATTGAAATAAGATCCATAACAACTTGCAGTTTATAACAATATAAAATACAACATACATTCATCCAATATCAATCATCAAACATTTATCACAATCATCATCCAATTTAATCAACAACGTCAATATAGAACAGATAAAAATAACAGGTATTTACTATCAGTTTATATTCAATAATAAATTAAATAACAATTTAACTGGCAGTTCATATGCAATAATAGGTAAAATAACAATTTAACTGGCAGTTTATATGCAATAATAGATTAAATAACAATTTAATTCAATAAATTCAATTTTACTAGGATGATGATTAAAAATATGCCAAACAATCATAAATAAATTTCAAATCACATCAGAAATTAATTTAACACACATAAAAAAAATTAGAAGTCGTGAGTGGGTTAAAACACCCACCTTTTTGAATTTAAAATAAATTTAAATTCAATTTAAACCCAAAATTTGAGCAGCCTCAGAATCTGACAATACCAGCATCAAAATATCAGCAATTTAAATACGATCCTAACAAAAGAAACCGTGCACTAATCGGTTATCGTATGCAAAAATTATGCAAATTTAAACAAGTTGAAAATTTTATTTTAAATAAAACAAAACAACGGCATCACCCTACCATCTCAAGCC
Source organism: Allium cepa (assembly GCA_030765085.1). Classification (NCBI taxonomy): domain Eukaryota; kingdom Viridiplantae; phylum Streptophyta; class Magnoliopsida; order Asparagales; family Amaryllidaceae; genus Allium; species Allium cepa. The sequence goes on along the minus strand of CM060931.1, from coordinate 461,552,470 downwards.
ACGTCACTCACATGGAATGCGCAAGAGCTCTACCTGGCTTCGAATGCGAGCACAAACAGCAGACTTCGTCGCCCTCTCCATCACTAATGCATGCCTCTTCCCCGTCGATGGTCGAACGCCACGCTTCTCACACATCCTCCTCTCGCCGACGACCCCCCGGGCCTCGAGATCGCCCAAATCCGCACCGGCCGCCACCCATATGAAACCCTAATCTTATTCTTGTCGATGACCTAACCGTAGAAACTACCTGCGACCTACACCGATGAACAACACTAGGCCCCCTCTACAATACGCTACTCTCAAATCGGCGATCTGTGGATGTTGATCGTCGCGTGATGAACGTTCGAGGATTGATCATCAATTTCTAGGCAACCGATGATTCAAATTGAAAAATGAATCTTGAATCTAAGATACACTCGTTGAGAGCTTTAGATCGATATAAAATTTGCTATTATTTGAGGAGTTTGAATTTTTGTTGTTGGATTTTGAATTGGAATTGAATTGGAAAATTTAGGTTTTACAACTATTGAGGAAGAGGAGCAACATGAGTTTCTGTACGTATAGAAATGAGAAATAGAAAGGCTATTAGGGTTTATAACAGGGTATATATAGGTAGAGCTGAGAAATAGAGGAACGGATACGATTGGTTTGGACCGTTGAACGATAAATGGCTCGAAAAGCACGTTCTGACTCCGTAATGAAATTGGGTCAACCCATATATCAAAATAGATGTTTTTGAGTATTTAAAAATCAATGGAATGGGTTTCAAGTTCAAATTCTATCATATGAAGAAGTTATGCTAAAATTAAGTTATTTCAAATCGATTTCAATTGATTTCAATTAAATTGATTTTTAGGCATTTCGAGCCTGTTCGACCACACGACAAGTCCGATCGCTACGAAACATAAAAACCTACAATAATTCAGTGTTTCGGATCCAATGAAACTGGTTTCGTTAAAATCCGAGTCAGGCCAAAATGACTATTTTCTAGTTGATTAAATAAATTAATATTAAATTAATTAATCACTTCTTCAATTTAATTCTATAATCAACAAATCTTATCATCTTTGATTTCTTAAACAATTACAATAATTTTAAACAAATTTAGATGTCAAACTAATGTTGATTAACTCATCAATTTCCATATTATTTTCCAATTTTGTTAAATTTAGAAATTATAAATTAAAACTCCAAAATCCATTTATTAAATTTTTAAACCTTGTTATTCGAGTCTTTCTTACAATAAGAATATAAGTAACATTGTTTTTAAATCTTGGTTCTTAATATTCTCCCATTTTATCTTAATCTTAATTAACGTACTATTTAATTACCTTAAATTGCAATTTGATTTCCAATTTTATTTAACACCCTAAATAAATAAATAACATATATTAATTGTCACCTATTTACTTTTACTTACATTTATAAGTTTATTACTTCCCAACACATAATCCCATATATAACACTAATTTTATTTAATTACCATTAACACTGTATTATTTCATTAATTAATTCAATACTTACATTTGTTTTTCTTACATTTCATTTATAAACAAATTATAATATTTCCACTATTTCAATTAACTTGAATTCCACTCAAGTTATTAGCCATTCACTTACATTCATACTGTTGCAATTCATTCTAGTTATTATTTTTTATTAATAATTCACAAATTTATTTTTTCTTCAATATTAAATTTCAAAAATCCTATTAAATTAACAATTTTAATTATTGAAAATTTACGGGTCGTTACACTTTACTTCCCGCTCTGTCATTGGGAAATAATTCGACGATGAGTGCATGCATCATTGACGTTCATTTTCGAATTTCAAGGTGGGAAGTTGTTGTCGTAGTCTTACTATGTGTTTTTTATAACAAAAATTAATTTTCTAAATATGATAGGATATCTATAAGTTATGGGTGTGTATATGTATATTATTTTAAAATGATTTGAATGGGAACCGAGCATTTAGTTCTTAAATTTCTATAAATTAGAGATTTCAACTATTGTAATGAAATGAAATTTTAACTATTTAATAATTGAAACTTCTAAAATAGAAAATAAGGAAATATATGCTAAGTTATAAATGAAATATACAAGAAATTGAAATTTTGAAAACTGTAAATAAAAAGGGTGTGAAAAGTAAGAAATCGTGAGTATTGAACAATTATTAACTAAATAAACAAGACGAACCTGTATATTGTTTAATTGCATTCTACAAGACATTTATATAAATAACTTACCCAAAATATCATAAGTTGAAATGTTAAATAGGATATGTGATAAAATATTGTACAAGTAAACTTAAGTAATGAAAGTATTCAATGAAATTTCTTTATAAATTAGAGTTCTGATGTTAAAATTTGTTATAAACTTAAGTGATAGTTGAAATGCTACTAATTAAATGTAAAAGAAAAATAAGTACTGTAAGTAAAGGACTATGAACTTAAGTTAATGTTTGAAGCTATTGGTGATTAAAGTAAATAATAAAATGAATATTATATTAAGGTAAATGGTTATAACTTCAGAAAGGTTGAAATGATTTAAAAAATGAATTCAATATTCTGTAGCACTGTATAAAGAAATGAATGTAAATTAAAAAGGTAAGAATCTTAAGTAAGAATTTATGCACTAATGAATATTAATATGTAATGGAAATCAAGTATATAAACTAGTAAATGTAAGCTAAACTATAATAAAATGTCTAAAATACTTAAATAATGAATTCATTGATTTTATAATCAAAATAACTTATGTAAGAAATGAATGTAATGAAGTAAAATGAAATTTGCATTATATGGATAAATGAAAAAGGAACGATCCCGGATTTTTACTAAGTTTAAATTGATAATTAATTTAATTTCTGAATAAAAATGGTGAAATTAATTGGTAATTAATATAAGATTCTAGTTAAATTATGAATTAATTGAGAATTAATCTGGATATTTGAAAATAAATATGCGTATGAAATTGATTGAAAATAGAGTCGAATTGGGATTTATAAATAATGTAAAGATGTTTGAATTTAATTTTATATAATGGATTTTTAAAGGTTGTGTAAATATAATGAATAAATGCAAAATGTAAAAATAAGACAATAAGTATTAAAGTTAAAAATAAATATTTAAACTAGAAATAGAAATAGATATATATAAAAGATGGATTAAAATATAAAGTAAATACATTAGGATAAATTCCAACAACATACTGGCTATAGAATTTCATTTATATTACAAAGCAAAAGAAAAGAAAAAATATGTATACTCATGTATGTAAAATATACAGTAGACACCTAGCTAAATTTAAACAACATGTTAAAAATAGAATCCATTTGTATCACATAGAAAGAAGACAAATTGGATAAGTATAAACAAGAAAAAAAATCTAAATATCTATGAAGCTTATAAAATAAGACAAGTAACAATTAATATCTTAGCACACATTTTATCATTTCAGCCGAAATAACACATCAGCTTAGCCACCAAAGTAGATTCATCAGCCTCCAAACATAAAAATCCCTGACTTATACTGTACAAACAAATAATTATCAACCTGTACAATTCTTTTATATATATCAAGTTTTTCATTTCAGTTTCGATCAAGCAAAAGCTAAGAAATCTGAAGTAAGCATCATCTAAAACTTAAACAAAAAAAATTCGACTGCAAACAACAATACAATAAATATAAACCAGAGAATCAAAGAAGAAGGCTTTAGCTAACAGTTTCAAAGCCTGTTTCAACGTACAAGCTCTGTTCTTTCTTCTGAAACAAGGTGAGTAATACCACTTTTAAACAAACTTAAAGTATCTGCAATCTACTGCATGTTGGATACTGGAAAATAAAGATGATTTGTGTGATTTTATGGATGTATAGTTGTATGTATACCTGATGTTATCTGTGCACCTCTGTTCAAATTTTCCCAACAAAAATTAGAATAGAATTCATATTCTCTTATTATAATTGCACTTAGTATTTAAACTATAAACAAACTTGTTTGTTAAAGGATAGAATAGAGATTTAAAATGTGTTTAGATTAAACTAAACTAAATGTTTCTCTGGGAAAACATAAGAACAAGAATGCTTAAAATTTTGTCAAAAATTCAAACATTTTTATGTATCAATTCAAGCATGTAATTTGAATCAATAACCAGAAACATGATTTTTAAACCAAACATCATAATTTTTAGTTAAGTTTTAAAGGTGAGGTTCTGGGTTCATCAAAATATTGGTTTTTGATGATCACTGATGATCCATGGGTTTGTGGTGATTGGGATCTTGGCTGGAGGTGCAGGAGTGAACGGGGTTTGCGGGAAAAATAGTGAGAGGATGTGAAGTTGTACATGGTGGCGGTGGCGAGTTTTCGAAATTTGTAAACCTAGTTTTTGTGAAGTCGAGTGTTTTAGTTCGATGTTGTCTGTAGATGATCGAGGGCGACAAGGCTCTGGGGGAGGATAGCATGGGAGTTGGCGATCGAGTGGCCGGAGTTGTTGACCTCCTGGTGGTCAAGGTCATGATGTCGAGGCGCTTCCATGTCTGATGGTTACGGTTCAATGGTTTCTAGGTTTCCATTTTTGAACTCGATTTTTGATTTCGGGTGAAGGATGGATATTTGGGTGGTCGAAGATTGGTTAGTAGGTGATCGTCGACTTGTGCGACGATGTAGCGTTGATCGGAGGTGACGGCGGTGCCGTGCACGTGCACCGTGCACAAGTTCTGGTAATCTGGAAATTGGGTGGTTTCAGGGTGCTCTTGCGTGTTTAACTCGAGTTTTTACTCGAAGTTTTTGGTGGTTGGCTCGAAGCAAGTATAGGTGTGGCTTGGGTAGCATGTTGTACAGGTTGTAAAACCTGTTTTGTTTTGGAATTTGGAAACTTAAATTTTAAATTTCAAAGCAAAGACTGAACCCAGTTTTAAAATCAAAGTTTAAAAATAAATTCAAATCAGTTTGAAACTTAGGTTTGGAATAAATAAGTTTTAAATTTAAATTGTTTTAACAACTAAAAGATGTTAAGCAATTAAGTGTTTCTATTATAAAGGGTAGCTTAAAACAAAGTTAAATCTGAAATTAAGATTTTGAAGTAAAATAAGTTTTATAAATTTAAATGTTTAAATAAGTTGAAAATGTTTAAGTATACTTTAATATGTGAACTTAAGGGGAATTTGATTTGAACTCTTTTAAATTTCTTTCATAACAAAAGTGATACTTTAACATGTGAATTTAAAAGCAAGTTGAAAATCAATGTTTTCAAAATATTTGTGAGTGGTAATTAAATCATTAACTAATATGATTTTTATTTTTTTAAGTAAACAAAGATTGAATGATTTGTAATTCATTAACTACTAAGTTAAGTAGAATGGATGTTTTGTATTAATAAACTTAGTAATTACAAGTTTGAATTTATTTATTTAAAGTTAAGTTAATTTAATTAAGGAATAATTAATCAAGAACTAATTAACTTACAATTAACACTTAATTAATTAACTAATTAGGACTAATTAATGAGTTATTAATGGTTTATCAATTTTAATTAATAATGACTAATGTGAAGAAATTTCTTTAGCAAAGTAAGTAAAGGATTTATATTAGTTAATGAAGGTCATTAACTAAGATTATTTAAATAATTAAATTAAGGTGATTAATTTTAAATAATTAATTGAGACTAATTAATTAATGATAATCACTTATGAAATTATGTAAGTGTAACTACTTTATGAAAGTAATTAAGCAGTTAATTGCTCATTGTAATTAATTGAGTTTAATTCGATTGTCAAATATTGTGTACTGGATTGATATTTCTGATATGTGATTGTGATGCTGTGTAATGTGAATTGCTTTATGATGAACTGTGACTTGTGATTTGTTTATATGTGTATGTGAAAACCCTATCTGCCCGTAAAACGGCATTTAAATTTCGATGCGACAGGGAGTTGGATTCCAGTTGGTTATCCGAAACCCACATCGAATCGTAATGGTAAATCTTTGTGATTGATTAATTTACTTTATCTGTGAATCTGTGATGATTGATGGTGTTGCACTATTGTGTAAAACACCTGGACTACACCATACGCACACAAATATGGATTGCATGTGGAAATCGGTTAAGTCACGGATTTTTAAAATAGTTTTAAATTTGAATTTTAAATTCAAATGGGTTGGAATAGGATTGGGTTTAAAATGAAAAGCTTTTGAAAAGGTGTTTTAAAAATGTAAGTTATTTTGAATAACTTAATAAAGATTTGAAATTTGAATAATTTGATTTAAATTGGAATTCAATATCTGAAATTGAATCCTATATTGGTATTTATGATTTAAAAATATTTTACAAGTTTACACAGGTTTTAAACTATTTTTAAAGTGTTGTTTTTGGGAATTTGAATTAACCCAAAGTTTTTAACTTGTATAAATGAGATCGGATTTCTCCGAAACGAAAACTATTTGTTTTCAAATGATAAAAGCTTTCGTATAAGAAACGAATTTCCAATTTGTATTAAAGGGGATTTCAAATTTGAATTGAAATGGGTTTCCTAGTTATGAATAAATCTTTGGAAACGGTTTGAAAGCTATAAGTTAAATCTTTGACTTAAAGATTTAATTGAGTTAAACCGAATTGAAATGGAAATTGTTTTGAAATCCATAAATGGATCTATGTGAAACTGGGTGGAATTTGTGAAATAAATCTGTTTGTTTAATGATTTGAAATGGTAATTTGTTTAACCATTTGAAACGAATGTTTTGGCTTTTATAAGTTGTGACTTAACTGAAATCCCATATCCATATATTTTTAAAATATTGGGCTCATTATTCGGTTTAGCCGGGAGAGGACCTTGTGTCATGTAACCCATTCTGAATAGTGATACGACGTTATGGATTGCATTGAAGACCGGTGTTGAAGACCGGGTATTTGTGAGAACGATAGGATAACCTATCGATTGACTCTGCACCGAGTTGCTCCGGTATAGAGTTTTCCTAAGTAATGGGAAGTCCGATCGGGATTATGGATACCAAGATTGCAAGGGCTTCTTCGGAAGTGCCTTCGGTTATGTTCGAAAATGGGACAGACTTGTTTGGTTGTATGCCTGACACTACACTTTGAGATATAAAGCAGATTTCTTTCAAATACATATCTGTTGGTGGCGGAGAATTTATTCTCTTATCTTAACACCCTTCTCTGAGACGTACGAGCTCATAGGTTATGTAGTTGAAGGTTATCAGCGATATACTCCCAATTTGGTAGTGTGGCATGCTAAGTGCCGCTGTGTGTTGATGATCATTTGTTGATCATTTGTGATAAAAGCATGGCTTTTGTATAAAGAGTAGCTTTGTGGACGAAACTACATCAGGACCTCACACCCCGAAAATGGTCGAAACAGAAAAGATGCGGCAAGGTTATGAAGGTCTCGCCCTTTAGGGTGTGTCATTCCCTTCTGGTAAAGGGTGGTATCATGGTATGGAGCCCATATATTACCTATATGGTGGCTTCAATCTCATTTACTGTGTGGTTTTTGCTTTGTGGTTTAGAGGCGCCTCGGATAAAGGTCCCAAAGGACAGGGGGATGGCATACTCGTGTAGTAGTTACCTAGTTACAGAGGTAATCCGGCCTTGTGTTGGTAGAGAGCTGGTTAACTTCTCGGGACGTCCCGCCAGAGGCGTACCCATTGACAGTGGGAAATTCCTTAGCCTGACCATTTGTTGGAAAACCCAAACGAAACAATACGCGCCCTGTACGGTTTTAGCTGTAGAACCTGCCATTTACTTATGGTGGCACCCCACTGTTTAGATGGTAGCTATAGTAGGCATAGTTCGAAATGTCTACGCTGGCTAAGATTCATATTATACTTTCGAAATGTTTTCTGCACTATGCACTAATAATAATATCAAAGAAATTTTCTCGTATTAAGCATGTTTGACTATCATAAGGAGAAATCTCCTCCAATTCTGCGTTTGCATTGTGTGTGTTGTGGGAGGCCTTATGGTAGTTTCATTTTCCAAAAAGCATTGCGGATTTATTTTTAAATTCTTTTGTTATTTGTTTTAAAAGATAAACTATTTTTGTTACTCATACTAGTCCTATGACTGACTTAGAGTTTATTATTCCTTTCCTAAACTCTGGGTGCCCACTATTTTCCACACGGGCAGTCTAGAGTTGGGTTTTTCAGATAGTCAAGTTTAGTAGATTATCTGGAGTTAGTCCAGTCTTCAGATGGGACGAGACTTGCTTATCTAGGTGAAACGTGATGATGGTTCGAGATATTTCAAGCTATTTCTGGATTGGTGCCTTGGAGATGGAGATATTGTTCCGCTACTGGCGTTATCGTTATATTTCCGCTGCTAATTCTTGTATCTCTGTTAGAATTGATATCTATTGTATCATTCTGTTGAATATGAGATTATTCTTTTCTTCCCCTGTGTTGTACTTAATGGTATTATAATCTCCGACAAACCAGATTCGACATTTGGATCTACGGCATTTGAATACGAGTGTCGTATTCGATGCCGATGTTTGAAGGTCGAGTCAGAGGGCCGTTATATTTGGTATCAGAGCTGAGGGTTAAAACTTTAGCTCAGAAGTATAACACATTAAGTAGCTCGTTAGAGATAGGGTGAAGTATACCCTAGAATGAGCATATCCCTAAGATATCCGTTCGTATGCCTCAGTAAATTTTCTTACTATCTACTGATAGTGAGTATGAGTGTAAGAAGAGAACAAGATAGGGGAAAGAGGAGTACCACTACAAATGGTCAATACCCTACAATAGCGGAAACAATATTTCTCTATCAATCTCCTTTGATTCGATTTCAATTTCTTTGATTGCTTCATATCAGCAACAAGAAGAAGTTTCACTGTGATGGTGACTCTACGAATCATTGTAGAAAATGCTTACTTCGTATCTTCATCGGTTTCTTATCAGCTTTTTGATCTAAACTTTAATGAATTAGAAATTTAGAATTTAAAATTTAAATAAATTGGAAATTTTAAATTGAGTTAAATTGATAGAATATAAGGCTAAATTTGAATTGTATCGATAAAATGATATCGGTTAAAACCAAATTGGAAATTCTATTATAATTTCTTGTGTAGACTGAAGTTCGAAGAGGGACAAGTTGGTATATAGTTTGGGATATTCCGACTTGAGTTCGGAATCCATATCTTGTGTTTGAGAAATTGTAGAAGATTGAATCTATCTATCCATTTATCTATTGTTTGGGTCCCGATATATTCTACGAATGGTTAGTTATCCCTTCGAACTAACCAGTGCCTTGAATATTTTGTAGGTTTGATGACCCGAGTAACCTATGTAGTATTGTATGAGTTTGTTCTCATATTAGTGATATTCTGATTTAGTGAGCCAAATACAGAATAGATATCCAGTTTGACCTGGAAAACTATTTCTCTGTCTTTGTGTATCTACCTTTGTTGTTTTCGTGCCTGCAAATTTCGGGGACGAAATTTCTTAAGGGGGGAATTTGTAACGATCCCGGATTTTTACTAAGTTTAAATTGATAATTGATTTAATTTTTGAATAAAAAATGGTGAAATTAATTGGTAATTAATATAATATTCTAGTTAAATTATGAATTATTTTAGAATTAATCTAGATATTTGAAAATAAATATGTGTATAAAATAGATTGAAAATAGAGTTTGAATTGGGATTTATAATTAATGTACAGACATTTGAATTTAATCTTATAAAATGGGTTGTTAAAGGTTGTGTAAATATAATGAATAAATGCAAAATGTAAAAATAAGACAATAAGTATTAAAGTTAAAAATAAATATTTAAATTAGAAATAGAAGTAGATATATATAAAAGATGGATTAAAATATAAAGTCAATACATTAGGACAAATTCCAACAACATACTGACTATAGAATTTCATTTATATTACAAATCAAAAGAAAAGAAAAAATATATATACTCATGTATGTAAAATATACAGTAAACACCTAGCTAAATTTAAACATGTTAAAAATAGAATCCATTTGTATCACATAGAAAGAAGACAAATTGGATAAGTATAAACAAGAAACAAAAAAAATCTAAATATCTATGAAGCTTATAAAATAAGACAAGTAACAATTAATATCTTAGCACACATTTTATCATTTCAGCCGAAATAACACATCAGCTTAGCCACCAAAGTAGATTCATCAGCCTCCAAACATAAAAATCCCTGACTTATATTGTACAAACAAATAATTATCAACCTGTACACTTCTTTTATATATATCAAGCCTTTTTATTTCAGTTTCAATCAAGCAAAAGCTAAGAAATCTGAAGTAAACATCATCTAAAACTTAAACAAAAAATTTCAACTGCAAACAACAATACAATAAATATAAACCAGAGAATCAAAGAAGAAGGCTTTAGCTAACAGTTTCAAAGCCTGTTTCAACATACAAGCTCTGTTCTTTCTTCTGAAATAAGGTGAATAACACCACTTTTAAACAAACTTAAAGTATCTGTAATCTGTTGCATGTTGAATATCTGGAAAATAAAGAAGATTTGTGTGATTTTATGGATGTATAGTTGTATGTATACCTGATGTTATCTGTGCACCTCTGTTCAAAATTTTCCAACAAAAATTTAGAATAGAATTCATATTCTCTTATAATAATTGCAGTTAGTATCTAAACTATAAACAAACTTGTTTGTTAAAGCATAGAATAGAGATCTAAAATGTGTTTAAATTAAACTAAACTAAATATTGCTCTGGGAAAACATAAGAACAGGAATGCTTAAAACATTGTCAAAAATTTAAACATTTTTATTTATCAGTTCAAGCATGTAACTTGAATCAATAACCAGAAACATGATTGTTAAACCAAACATCATAATTTTTAGTTAAGTTTTAAAGGTGTAGTTCTGGGTTCATCGAAATATGGGTTTTTGATGATTTCTGATGATCCATGGGTTTGTGGTGATCATGATCTTGGCTGGAGGTGCAGGAGTGAACGGGGTTTGCGAGAAAAATAGTGAGAGGATGTGAAGTTGAACGTGGTGGCGGTGGCGAGCTTTCAAAATTTTAAACCTAGTTTTGTGAAGTCGAGTGTTTTAGTTCGATCGTCGTCTATAGATGATCGAGCGCAACGAGGCTCTGGGGATGATAGCAGGGGAGTTGGCGATCGAGTGGCCGGAGTTGCTGACCTCCTGGTGGTCGAGGTCGTGATGTCATGGCGTTTCCAGGTCTGATGGTTTCCGGTTCAATTATAGCTTATTGTTTCAAGACATTGTCAAATTATAGCAACGACAACATTTATAAAGTGCTATCGTAGCTTATAGTTTCCAAAATAGTTTAGTTCAGAAACAACGACATTTATAAAATGTCATAATAGATATATAGTTATTTCAAACATAGTTAAGTTCCAAAACAACGGCATTAGAAATGCTGTCAAAATACCACAACATTTTTGTAAATGCTATTAATAAAATTCTAGATTTTATTATAACTTTCGGAAACATTTCAAAACTTCAATTTTTGTCATTCTAAACTAATAGGTCATATTTCTAGACTTCAAAACTTCAATATGATTTCAAAATTTCATATTTTAATAATTTTAACAAATGATTTATCACAACAAAGATTTTAAATCAAATATCCAATTTAAAACTCACTTTCATTTGTTAGGTCAAAATTTCACTGTTTATTTACTTATAAATTTAATAAAACTTAATATTTTGCTTCAATTATCATTTCAAAACCTTAAATTAATTTTCCATTATTTACTTACATTTTAAAAATAAATCTAAAGTCAAAAATCACATTTATTTTTAATCTGCATACTTATATTCACAATTCTAAGACTTAATATTTTTTTTAAAACCATAATATATATATTTTTAAATCAAATTTTCATATTTTAAAAATACATATCTTAAGAAAAATCATTTAAGAATATACCACGGGGTCTGTACATAATTTTCTAACCTAGGGCAAGTGATACAGATATGTATCATTTCAATTTGCCATTTAAAAAGAAAACCGGGTTCTATCATTTCAAACCCGCAATCCCAAGTAAATAATAATAAAATAAAAATTGCTTAGGCCTATCATTTCATCCCATAACGATTTTTCCCTATTCTAATGTCCATTCGGCTATGTATCATTTCAAGCCATAGTGAATCTATTCTACAGGGAACTTGCAGTGTGAACATATACACATGCAATATAAACAATGTCAATGTCACAATATAATGTCTTATATCAGATGTCAGGTGATAATTAACAGAGTTAACATGGTAATAACATGGCATAGCATATCATATGATCATCATTAACTTGCATAACATTTTTATTTACTAAACACTTGTCATCGATTTACGATTTCATAGGTAAAAATGTCGGAGTGAGAAAGACTCACATTTTCAAGCTAGAGTTAGCAAATCGAGACACAAAACACGAATTCAAAAAGCATGATAGCATGACACAGCACGACATTGGATTCAAATGAGTGGAGAGAGCCAAGATGATCATCCTGTAACAACCAATAACACAACAATGCAACACAAATATACAACACAAAGCACATTGAATTGAATTGAATTGAAATTAAAGAGCAACAAAGACAAAATAACTTGACCTTGCTACAACCATTCAAAAGCTCAACAAAGGGGCCATTTATGCTCGGCCAAAGATGGTGTTAAGCTCAGGTATGACACCAATATGGCACGGCAACAAGTGGAGATAAAGGGTAGTGGTTGCAACATGGAATACAAAAGGAACTAGGCAAGAAAAGGCAAGTTTGGTTCAACCATTGGCTCAGCTAGGCCATACTTGTAAAGGTCTAGACAAAGGTCATGTGGCAGCCATAGGTGATGTAGATGATGGTGTTGGTGGCTAAGGAGGTGGCCAATGTGATAGGTGAAGGGTAAGTGAAGAACTAGCTCGGCTAGGCAATGTTTGGAAGGGTTTTTTTGTGCAATTTTGTGGTGCTAACTTCAATGGATGAGCATGGCTTGGTCTGTGGAGGAGCAGTGTTTTCTACTGTAGATGGAGGGGATGATGGAGGAGCTGATGGAGTGGAGAGCTAGGCCGAGTAAACAAGAGGAAGAGCATGGCAAAAATCAAGGAAAGAAGAAGAGAAAGTGGAGAAAAAGAAGCCATTAGCAATTTTTCTTCAAAGAATGATAGATGTGAGTTTTTTGAAGGTGAGAAAGAAATTTCACGTGAAATGAAGAGAGAAGTCACGACAATTGCATAAGAGAATGGATGGCTACACAAAATGGAAAAGGCAATTGGAAATTGAAAGGACAAGATAATGAAAAGTCATGGCATACGAAAGGGTTTTGACTCCTTGTATTCTATTTCTTTTAAATTAAAAATAAACCATATATATTTCAGTAAATAAAATATAAAATGAACAAAATAAAGTGAAAAAGGAAAATAAATAATTATTCTTAGGAAAATAAAAAATAAATGAAGAAAATAGCTATTAAATTGAAACTAGAATATTAAACATTGTAAACAAAGTACAATAAACATTTGAAAATTTTAACAACACTTTTAAATGTTTTAAAAATAAAATTATATACATAACATATCATATAACACATGTATACACAAGATAAAAAAAAATATTATCTATAAAAATTAAAATAACCAATTTCATTAAATAAAACAATTTACACACAATATTGCAAAAAACATAACTTTCACAATATAAATCGGATTTCAAAGAAACGAAAAACAGTATTCTTGAAATTTAATTTATTTTCATTATAAAATATAAAATTCAAAATTTTAAATATTTAAAATTTAAATTTTAAATTTAAAAGTCAAAGTTAACCATTTTGACCAAAATTCACATTTTTTGAAAAATATTCTATTTATTCAGGTTTGAAATTCTAATTCACATCAAAATCAAAATTTATATTTAAAATAACAAAAAAAATTCATTTTAACAAATAAAATAAAAAAAATTAATTATCAATTCAATTAAGATAATCAAAATATACAATTAAAATAATTACAAAATACCGTGTTGTTACACTCTCCCCCACTCAAAACTTTTCGTCCCCGAAAAGGAATGAGGCACGGAGAAACACAGAAAAAGATAGAAAGAAATAGGATTAAGGCAAGATGACAAGAAGATTGAAATTTTACCTGATAACTGTTGTTATAGGTAAGTTTAACAAGGTGGAGATGATCTTCCCAAGATCCTCCAGATCAGTACACAAGCATGAAAAAGATCTTCTAGAATATGATTCACCTTTTCCGCTTGACCGACAGTCTATGGATGGTAAGCAGTGCTCAGTTTCAAAAAAATGAATACCAAAGGTTATAGAAATGTTTCCAAACAGACTGGTATAAGCAATTGCTTCCCCATTCTGTAGCAAGATAAGGGAAATAAGGACAACCAAAAGATAGCTTGAAAAACAAAATAAGATAATAAATTTGAAGCCATGAAAATTTCAACTTAAATTGAAAATTAATTTCACATAAGTTAAATAAATCTTAACTATCTCCAATTTCATTATCTTATTATCAAATTATCTAAATAAACAATCTCCGAAATCATGGATTTGAAAAAATCATTTATTATACTCGTAATGTATTCAATAAAATTTAATTCTTCTTTATTCCTAATTATAATTAAATTTATTTCTCTCAATATATTTTATCACCTATGTTAAATATATTTATACTTATTATAATTGCTTTAATTTTATTCTTAGTTCCTTTAACATCATTTTATATTGTAAATTATTCCATTACCCTTTTTTTCTATTTACCACTATTAATCTTTTTATAACTAAAATTTAAGTGCATAACATTTGTTATAACCACTCAAATCTTATTTATAAAATCCTTTTTTATACATTGTATATTATCCAATTACATAATCAACTTCTGTATAGTGTAGGTAAGTTATATTGGAATGAAATTGTGCATTATACAAATAAAACTTCTAATTCAATCATTTCAAGCTTGAATATTCATCCAAATCTTGAAATTATACTTGAAAATTATCTTTCGAGAAAAAAATTAGGAATTAAATTTTCGATAAATTCCAAACTATTTAGAGATAAATAAATGCACATATACTATATATATCCATTCAAATTTTAAATCAAATATCAGCATATGTTATAAATCCAGTCTTATTTTAGAAATTCAAATCAATTAAATTCCCCAAAACAAAACTGTAGCAAGACTACAGAACGGCTCTTCACTTCAAAACTCGAAAATGAATGTCGATGATGCTGTAGTCATCATCGAAATTGTTTTCTAGCGACAAAGAGAAGAGCACTAATTTTTAAAAAATTAAAATTCTTTGGAAACAAATTTCTATTCGAAAATGCTTTAAATAATATATCCTTTTAAAACTTTAAATACAAGGTTTGAAATCCATCGGAAATTAAATTCTCAATTTTTTTTAAATTCATTTTAAATTTTCAAATAAATTTATAATCGTGTTTATAATTCAATTATTTATATATGAAACAAGAGATACTGGTATATAAAATCAATTATTATTTCTTAACAACCAATTCAATAAAATCCAGAAAAAGATTTATAATATAGTTACAAAATTTATTTCATTACTAAATTTGAAAAACATATTGTGTCAGTTTTCTCTGTTCAAATGTTTTGGAAATCTTATCGATAGCGTTGATCAGACAAATCGATCAGAAGCCCGAATCAACATCAACAACTCAAACAGCACAATATTTAAATATTTTAAATATTCAAATACACTTCAATAATGATTTGAAGATAAGTTGGAACAAAATGAGATGAATAAATAACAGAATAGAAAGATGAATCAGCTTATATAAATCGCAGGCAACCTTTACTGGGACAACCGTGACCTAAAGAATAAGATCGATGTGGATTTCTGGGTAAATCAACATTCGATCTTAAGAGATAGAGTTTGGAATTATAAGAGATACTAGCATCTAAACCGAGGATATAAAATCCTTGGTGAATCGACGCTGTTGTAAAGGAGTTTCACCCCTTTACAAATAAATTGAGAATGGTGGGACCGCCGACTCATTATAAAGATCATTCGAAGTGGAGTTATGGGATACTCCAGAATCAGAAGAAGCCAAATAGTGAGGGACGTGAATGGATTTTGGAACCGCAGGGAACGTTCCGAAATTCAAAGGAATCGAGTCAAAAAGGAAGAGATTCAAACTTGAATGAAAGTGATTCTGTAAATACATTCACCATATATGCTGAGTTTTGCCTAGAGCCACCAAAGCTCTGATACCAAATGTAACGACCCGATATTTTCAACCATTCGCATACGTACATGTCAGACTTGAATTTCTCAAAATACTGTGTTGTAAATAAAATTTGGCAAATCTCAGAATATACAGTAAATACATAATCACATATCACAGACACAGAGTGAATAATAATGCAGCGGAATTAAAAGAGATAGTAGTCCATGAAGCTACTATATAAAAATAAGATACATCAGAGTTAAACAAGATACAACAAAAGAGTAAGAAGATACATCAGGTACAAATCAGAATACATCACTGAAATCACTGGATACCGAAAGCAAAATAGATGGCTGGACCTTCAAGAAAAGCACCAACTCCGAAGGTGAGTCTTGAATGTTGAATCACTCAATCTGACTCGAGCGTAAAGAAAAACACTAAACACTCGAGTCAGGACATAAATACTTATAAACTATAAATCAACTCAAGTGAACGGTAACAAAAATGCATCAGTAACTTAAAGGATGCTTGGGATCGTCCGTCCTTTGAGGATCCATTAAACTATTTACTATGTAGTAATATTGCGCTATTAAAATAGCATCTACAGTAAAATAAACTTACTTTAAAGTAGCGTTGAAGGGTTACCCATATAGCCCCCAACACGTAATAGTCCCAGTTGTCCATCCAGTATCAGCATACTTCCAGATCGGGAGGCTACCTCAAATATTCCATGGGCTACGGGAGAAAAACAAACTCGTAGTAAGGCTCGATATGGTAGGTGACACAGCACAACTGGGCAATGCTAGGGTAGTTATACCAATTACGCTTCCGGGCTGGTGGTAACGCATAGCAGCCACTACCGCCCACCTCGAAACACACTCCCAAATAAAAATCGGAGGATGGCCATCAAATCAACCATAAGATAAGAGTATAGTATCAAAGAAATGTGTCCGATCGGGGGAATGACCTCACTTGGCCCATCGACCGCTCTTGTTTTAGCCACCTTATGCCAACTCACGGGAGTGGGGTCCACGTTCATACCTCAATAGGATTGCCGTCGCCATCCTATTTCATTCTGGAATCTCCACCGCGTACACATTTGTTAAAGTGGTTTTCGAAGTTGGCAGAGAGTATGACAACTTACGATCCCGGTCTCTTTAACAACCAAACGTTATTATGACGTCGTGGTCATTTCAAAATAATTCATGCTTCAAAAAATCAAATTATTTCATTTCAAAACTATATTCCTTTCAAAATAGTTTATACTTCGAAACCAAAACCATTTCTATTTCGAAACTATAATCAAATCAATATAGTTTATCATTTCCATTTCAAACATATATTCATTTTCAAAAATCATAATACTTTCAAAGTTATAACTCTTTCGAAACCATAATACATGAAATCATTACTCTTTGAAAATCATAACATTTGGAAATCATACATTTGAAATCATGGAACATTCCTTTAATTCTTTACATTTTACAAATTTATTCAATTAAACCAAAATTTCAAATTTCCAATTTAATTCAATTCAAACCATCAATTTCAATTCAAGTCGGTTTCCCAACAAGCCATTTCAAATCATATCAATTTCATATACAGATTTGATTCACAAAATAAACTATTCAAATCTTTAATATATTTCAAAACTTTAATATCCCACATTTCAAAACTAAATTTTATAATTTCATATATCTCAAATTTAACTTCATTATTACTTGGTTTTGAAATATTCATTTCATAAATACAATATCATTTTAAATAAACTCAAATTACAAGTAAATAAAATATCCTTCAAATATTCATTTGTCAAATATCATTTCAAATTCATAGTCTTTATCAAAATAAAGTCCAAATCAATTCCAAACCATTTCAATCATCAAAATATCATGTCCTTTCAAAATCTCATTATCAAATCATTATTTGAATTCAAATTCAAATATTAAATTTAAATATAATTTAAAAATCAAATATGTCATTCATTTATTATTTCAAATATCATTACAAAATACATTTATCTTATTACATTTCATTCCATTTAACATATAACCAAGTAAACCTTATTTAAATTCATATTCAATTTAAATTCCTCAAAATTCAAATTTAAATATTAAATTATGTTCAAAACTCCTTATATTTGACGAATAATCAATTTCCACAAGTTAAGTCATTTAACACTTTAAATTATAACTTAAACAGTGTTAAAATCTATAACATTTCAAGACATTGTCAAATTATAGCAACGACAACATTTATAAAGTGATATCGTAGCTTATAGTTTCCAAAATAGTTTAGTTTAGAAACAACGGCATTTATAAAATGATGTAATAAATATATAGTTATTTCAAAAATGGTTAAGTTAAAAAACAATAGCATTTAAAATGCTGTCAAAATGCCACAGTATTTTTGGAAATGCTATTAATAAAATTCCAGATTTTATTATAACTTTCAGAAACATTTTAAAACTTCAATTTTTGTTATTTTAAACTTATAAATCATATTTCTAGACTTCAAAATTTAAATATGATTTCAAAATTTCATATTTTAATAATTTTAACAAATAATTTATCATAACAAAATTTTTAAATTAAATATCCAATTTAAAACTCACTTTCATTTATCAAGCCAAAATTTCACTGTTTATTTACATATAAATTTAATAAACTTAATATTTTGCTGTAAATATCATTTCTAAACTTTAAATTAAATTTCCGTTATTTATTTACATTTTAAAAATAAATTTAAAGTCAAAATCACATTTACTTCAAATTTACACACTTAAATTCACAATTTCAAGACATAATATTTAATTTTCTTAAAACCATAAAATATATACTTTTAAATCAAAATTTCATATTTTAAAAATACATATCTTAAGAAAAATCATTTAAAATATACCACGTGTCTATGTATAATTTTCTTACCTAGGTCAAGTGATACGGATATGTATCATTTTAATCCGCAATTTAAAAAGAAAACGTGTTCTATCAATTCAAACCCGCGATCCCACGTAAATAAAAATAAAATAAAAATCGCTCAGGCCTATCATTTCAGCCCATAACAATTTTCCCTATTCTAAGGTCCGTTCGGGTATGTGTCATTTCAACCCATAGTGAATCTATTCTACAAGGAACTTGTAGTGTGAACATATACACATATAATATAAACAATGTCAATGTTACAATATAATGTCGTATATCAGATATCTGGTGATAATTAACAGAGTTAACATGGTAATAATATGGCATAGAATATCATATGATCATCATTAATTTGCATAACATTTTTATTTACTAAACACTTGTCATCGATTTACGGTTTCATAGGTAAAAATGTCAGAGTGAGAAAGACTTGCCTTTTCAAGCTGGAGTTAGCAAATCGAGACACAAAACACAAATTCAGAAAGCACAATAGCATGACACAGTATGACATTGGATTCAAACGAGTAGAGAGAGCCAAGATGATCATCTTGCAATAAATAATAACACAAAACAATATAACATAAATATACAACACAAAGCACATTGAAATGAATTGAAATTAAAGAGCAATAAAGACAAAATAACTTGACCTTGCTACGACCATTCAAAAGCTCAACCAAGTGGCCATTTATGCTCAGCCAAAGATGGTGTTAAGCTCAGGTATGACATCAATATGGCACGGCAACAAGTGGAGATAAAGGGTAGTGGTTGCAACATGGAATACAAAAGGAACTAGGCAAGAAAAGACAAGTTTGGTTCAACCATTGGCTCAGCTAGGTCATCATTGGGCTTGGCCATACTTGTACAGGTCTGGACAGAGGTCATGTGCCAGCCATAGGTGATGTAGATGATGGTGTTGGTGGCTAAGGGGGTTGCCAAAGTGATAGGTGAAGGGTAAGTGAAGAACTAGCTCGGCTAGGCAATGTTTGGAAGGGTTTTTTGGTGCAATTTTGTGGTGCTAACTTCAATGGATGGGCACGGCTTGGTCATGGTCAGTAGAGGAGGAGTGTTTTCTACTATAGATGGAGGAGATGATGGAGGAGATGATGGAGTGGAGAGCTAGGCCGAGTAAACAAGAGGAAGAGCATGGCAAAAATCAAGGAAAGAAGAAGAGAAAGTGGAGCAAAAGAAGCCATTAGCAATTTTACTTCAAAGAATGATACCCGTTAGTTTTTTGAAGGTGAGAAAGAAAATTTCACGTGAAATGAAGAGACAAGTCACGACAATTGCATAAGAGAATGGATGGCTACACAAAATGGAAAAGGCAATTGGAAATTGAAAGGACAAGATAATGAGAAGTCGTGGCATATAAAAGGGTTTTGACTCCTTGTATTCTATTTCTTTTAAATTAAAAATAAACCATATATATTTAAGTAAATAAAATATAAAACTGAACAAAATAAAGTGAAATAGGAAAATAGATAATTATTCTAAGGAAAATAAAAATAAATGAAGAAAATAGCTATTAAATTGAAACTAGAATATTAAAAATTGTAAACAACGTACAATAAACATTTGAAAATTTTAATGACACTTGTAAAATGTTTTAAAATAAAATTTTATGCATAGCATAACATATAATACATATATACACAAGATATGATAAACACAAATATTATTTAAAAAAATTAAAATAAGCTATTTTATTAAATAAAACAATTTACACACAATATTGTAAAAAGCATAACTTTCACAATATAAATCGGATTTCAACGAAACGAAAAGCAGTATTCTTGAAATTTCATTTATTTTCATAATAAAAGATAAAATTAAGAAACTAAAAAATTTAAATTTTAAATTTAAAAGTCAAAGTTTGACCATTTTGACCAAAATTCACATTTTTGAAAAATATTCTATTTATTTAGGTTTGAAATTCTAAATTCACATCAAAATCAAAATTTATATTTAAATTAACAAAATTTTATTCATTTTAGTAAATAAATAAAAAATTCTAAATTAGAAATTCAATTAAAATAATTCGAAATATACAATTAAAATAATTAAAAAATACAGGGTTGTTACACTTGTAGAATATAAAACAGAGGTAAATAAAATAACATACGATAGAAATATTTGATTTGATCGATTGAGTTAGTAAATTTGAAAACGTTCCAAACGTACCAAAGATGAATAAAGATTCAATCTCAAAATTACTCCTCCATGTGACGCATAATGATGCACCGATATGGAGTAATCGAACTTTGTTGGACAATATACGATTAATTATGAGTGAGTTCAGTTAGTTTCTTTCTAGAAGGTAATGTACTCAAGGGTAGATTAATACTATTTCATCTGAATAACAGTTTACAAAATTTTACAGGATAAGGGTTTATAAGGAATTCCAACATATCATAGGCCAAGGAGTTGGCAGGTTGTGCGAGTCGAAAGATTGCACGTAATAATTGTTCATGAGAGATCATGTATGAAACTCCCCAAAAGGATTTTGAAAAGACATTTCATTGGACGATATATTTATATTTCGAACATAATTTTTGTAAACTAAAACCAAATCAGTTTTATAAATAAATAAATTCATAAAACTTACGAATACCTATTTTATTGCATTAAGAAACAAGTGTTGTTTCAAGATATACCAACTTCATTGTAAAGAACATCTTTGAGGAATTATTGGTAGTAAAATGGAATTGTATACAATCCATGGATAGAACTGATTATATGAGATTAAGTGAAATTAACTAACATAAATGAACATATAACATTAGAATGTCTAATGAGTATTCTTGCACATTGAAGAGAAACTATGAGTTTCTTATTAATATTGAAAATATATAATCCTAGATTGTTTAATTAAACCATTGAGAATGTTGACTCTATACGGTATGATGCGCAAATCCCAAAGAATTCCAAGTACACTATCAAAATATAGATTTCGGTGGTCGTAACTAAGGGGATATGTTTCATCAATCTTGATTGTGTCTTTATGAGTAAGACTAATGCAGTTGGAATTAAATGAGCAATGTTGATAAGAATAATATCGCAAATTTCAATTATTTAAATTAACGTAATAGATTTGATATTCAACATGTTCAAGTCAATATGTATTTACTCACAAAATTATTGCTTGATAAGTCCTAGTGTTTTGGTACATATGTATAGAAACGGAAAATTGTAAATAATGATTTAGAGAGATGTTTACACATATTAACCAAAAATATCTCAAAGTCAGTGGGAGCGATATTGAGTTTGTGAGTCCTTGGATATGATCCAAGAAAATGATATGAAAAATCATCAAGATTGAATAAGTATTTTGATAGAAAAATCAAATAGTTTGACTTTTAATCAAAATGCAGAGGAAGCTTGTGTTTATAAGAAAGAACGTTAAGAGGTGCATTGATATTTCTAAACTATAAGTAAACAACATGTTGCTGATTTTAGCGATGTACTTGTGTTAAGATCATCCTTTGTTGTTTTAATACTCAACATTAGGTTAATAAATGTTGACTTTTATATTAAGTATAAAAGAAGTCGGGAGTGTCCCAAACGGTATGAAAGTTTACCTTATTAAAATGTTAAAATACGAAACATGTAAGATTGATTTCTTTACATTGGCAATAGGAATTGTCATACAGTTTATGTCGTCTATGATATCATGATTTGTTTATGTATTTGATACATAAAGCAAATATCAAATCCAAATTGATATCACTTAATTGTTGTTTGAAGTGTTCTTATGTATTTATGAAATATTAGAGAATTATTTACAAAAATAAAAACACCTATGAAGGAGTGCTCAGACTCGACTTCATAAGTGATATTGACTATAATATGTCAATAATAAATTTAAGTTAAGAATCTTTAAGTTGAAAATGTTCCAAATGAAAGACTGTGGCTGATTCAATGAAAAGCCTAAGTACATCGTCTTGAATGTTGCCTAAATAAAAATAATGTATAAAAAATTATAAGTGCACAAATTTATAACCGAGCCGATTCCAAATGTTTAGAATCTCATAATATTATTATATGATAATAATGTCGAGATATGGTTAATAATAGAACTTAGAGCTCACTTGAGGTCGAGAGATATACTCCGAATTGTTCCATGTATAAAGCAGTTTATCACCATCGAAGAAAGTTGATTGACAGAGTAGATAATTGAAACATAATAGCATACCATTCACAAAAGGACACCCAACTAGTTATGAGAAACCGATTGGAGAAGTTGTAATAATATTCCATAATTGACCCTAAGTACAAGTGGGAGATTGATAGAGTTAGGGGTATTCCCTAGGGGAAATTATGTAATTTGTTACATATATCTAACTCGTTGAACGTGCTTGTTCACAATAAAGGTGTTTCTTTCTATTATGTACTTGATATAATGTAGTTATATTAATTCATTAAATTAATTAAAAGTATATTTAATAAAAAAAATCTATAAATGGTATAATTTGTGATAGTGGTTACAAAGTGTTGTAACCGTGAGTAATTTATCATAAGAAAACAAATATACCATTTTAGATGTTCTTAGTCAAGATGCATCGAGACTGGATATCGATGTATACGTTGAGACTAGAGTATTTAACGCTCTTCAAATGTTGGGAAGTATTTTACTCATGACTGCTGGAGGCACCTAGGGGTTACGTACTGATAGTTAGTGGATAATTGTGGAACGACTCACTCGATGGATTTTTGTTGTTTAATATAACTATGGCCAAACAGAAAATATCGATGTGACTGATTTACACAGTTCTTTCGACTTGAGAATAATATGAATCTACACTATGAAAGCTCCACTTTGATTATAATCAAATCACGGCATGGCTTCCATCGAGGGACTGTAGTTGGATCGAGTGGGAGTATTGGAAGTGAAGTGCTATTCAAGAGAGGATTTGTCTTCTTAATTATATGGGGTTGGTATCATGGTTAACTCAAGTCAACTCAAAGTCAATGTCTCTCATCAAAGCATTGTGGTTAATAATAATTGTTGTTATCGAAGTAAGGACTTTGTGTTTGGACTATAAAATTGAATGTGGACAATATTGGAACTTTTACCATTACCAAATTCCATAAACACTAATATGATATAATTTTAACGAATAGAATTGGCTTAAATAATTGTCGCTATCAGGTACGGCTTAAAATAAGTAAAATTTGATTTTACCAAAAAGACTTGCAAGGGATGAATTCAACCAAACTGTCATACCACTTGCTTAGTGATGTGTGAACATTAATATTTGAATTGTTTCATACTAATCGCTGACTGTTCACACCCCTGTTTACAAGCATGAAGAAAGTCGTTGGGTTAGGCTACAAATGACCGACAAGCACACATAAGTCTCCAATGTCATATAATCATCAGCTCAGGTAAGTTGATAACATCAAATATCTCATCAGAAATGAGTCTACCTAAGCCATCCAAATAGGAGACTACAATATAGCTGCATTACTCTAGAAAATACTAATGACTACAGCCCATTCCTTACCGACCCTTAGTTATTTACAGAGTCATGACACCTATATCCATCTGCATATCATAAACACGCTGCATGACTACGCTATGCATTGATCACAACTCCTAATTACCCCTGGTAATGGACTGTTGGTCCTTAAGTGTCGTTTGGGTAATAGCTCTAATAAGAGCAAGTACTCTCAACTTTATCAACTATTTCTAATCTGACATCATAGGTTTGAGGTGCGCCCCCTCAATCAGGACTACTATAGGTACTAGCTTATATGGTAGGTTTTAATCCATGCTCTCCATAGTGGCGTGAACCCTATATTATAGGTTCCCAATGAAAACTCTTTATTGGATGAGTCCTAACGAGAGTAACAATAATTACTATTGACTCCATGAGTCCTAATGAGAGCATCTCAACATAATAAATCCTCAACTACTAACACTAAGAGTAAATAATATTTCTCGACTAGATAGTCCTTGGAGGATGAATCCATAGTTCCCCGCATTACTTTAGCTTGTAGTCCTTAGAGAGTAAATATATTACTCTCAACTACTAATCTCTATAAAAGAGTCACCTTTAGACGATGTCATAAATTCCTAACCCCACATTACAAATGAGAGTGATGTTTACTTATAGAAGTAGTGTAACAAATACCACTTTAGTTTTCCATACCACTAAGTGTTACTCGATAGTTCACCAAATGCTCGCAAATTACACTTAATACAAACATACAATATTCTATATGATGAGTCAAAGAAATAATCGAAAAAATATTACCGAGCCTCCCATACCGCTTGGTATTCACATTTGGTTATTCAAAATTCTCATTATATAGAACTACACACCATTTAAACAATCATTTGAATAAAAAGATGTTTTATCATAAAAGATTGCTTTCCAAAATCTTCATTTTAATTTCAAATATCGATATAAAATTTCACAGAGGTTTTTAATTTAAAAATTCTCATTCTATTTTAAAATCTTTATTAAATTCCAAATTTTAGTACTTTAAAACGTCTTAGTTGTGGAGAAATTCTTCTTTAAACCCATAGTTAGTTTCAAAATTGTCAAATTTCTTTTTTAAATTAATTCACACCATATGAAGCCGATCTTTAACACTTTACAACATTGATAAAAGAGGTTTGTAATTCAAGAATTACTTCAAAACCTAAAATCAAATTATATTATTTTTCCTAATATAATTTTTTGTCCAAAAACATCGCTACAACAAAAGTTGTTTTTAATAACGCCAATAGATAATAGTGTTACTACTTGTTTTAGTTTCATTTATTTAAAGAAGGGTCTGCTGCATAACCTTAAATGAAGTGGGATATCTCAGTTATTTTTTAGGCCGTCGCTTCTCAAATTATTTTGCTTTCCCTCCTCCTTATGTTATTTCTCTTTTTCCTTTTCCTCAAATTATTTCCTTAATTCATCAAAAGAAAAATCTTCTCTTAATTACTTTTTTTGGTATTTCAAGCTTTCCTCTATCACCAAAAAATCCTAATTTCCTACCATCGCTATTGCAAATTGCCACCTTTGAACAACCGTCACGGCAATCACCATTGCCACCAATTGTACTCTTCCTTGGGTATGATAGCAAAAATCATTGCAACTGTGGAATTTGTGAATCTGCTCATTAGTCTATGCTTATACGAACGCTTTCAAAAAGAGATGAGACAGATTTTAAGGGGAGATTAGTGTTGTATCCAAAGGCGATGGGTCGGATCTTTTTGAAAGTGGAATTGCAAGGTTATAACAGTTATCCACTAACTTGAGAGGTATTTTTTGGTTGTCACTCTTAGACTTGATTTATTTTTATTGCAAACATATTTTAATCTTTTCTATGCTTGGTTTAATTACCAATTCTATCAAATTCATGCGTGAATATGGTTATTACATGAAGTATTTAAAAATAATGGTCAACCTAGTTGTTTCTCGGTTCAACACATGGTGGTGAATCCAATGTTGTATTGCAACCATTTTATTTAACATGAACAAAAAAGATGAAATGATTATTAGCGGAAAGTTCATCCAAATTGGTTTATTGATAAATTTTATTATATCAAGTTCTTATATATAAAACATTTATCATTATCAAGTTGGTTTCTAAGAGTACCATACTTTTATAATTTTTTACATGCAGTTCATAATCCGATATATATATTTCCTTTTTATACACTTAAGGGAGATTCTAAATTAATGCATACTTATGTTCAAGTAGAGTTATTGCTAAAGTTATATATATCCATAGCATTCAATTTATACTGCATTTGAATTTGAAAGTTAAATGCACTGAGAGGAAGTGATTTGAAGTTATGTGTATGATGTAACTTAGAAATTGTTACATGCACATTTTGTAGGAGAATCCAGTATGTTAGACTAGAAAAAAGGGATCAAACCCTCATTTTTTATGGTCGCATGCATGTGTTCAGGGTCATCTATGTTATACATCTATTATACCAAAACAGAGAATAATCAATTATAAAGTCGTCTCACAAGTTTATCAATCAGATTTCCACTACTCCGGAAGTCTGTATTTGCTAAATTAAGCAATATGCCGTAATTAAATTATAACCACAATCTAACAACTATAGTAATAATAACTATAGCGATAGATCAAACAGTATAACATAGAAACGAAAATGATATATATAAACAAATATATAAATCAATTATAAACCTAACCGGTTGAAGAAGGAAATTCCGTCTGAGGCTTGTCGTAACAATTTCCTTAAGACTTTATTTAAAGTCTCCCAAGATACAACAGACGTACTCTGCACGAGATTGTAATGAGTATGTCAACTTTGTGATTAGAATTGTATGAAGCAGTAGAAAAGAAGAAGCGGAAGAAATTAAAATTGGAATGGAATGAGAATGTAATTAGGATTCTCTCCTACTTATAATTTCATCCTCGTCACTTCAAATAGTAGCGTCCGCTTGACGGGTCGCACCCGTTGCCTTTTGAACCTATATTGTTCGCTAACGGGTCGCACCCGCCTGCTCCTCGCATCCGTTCGCATCGCACTACTTCTGTTCGCCCGCGCTTCTTCAGTCGGGTCGCACCCGTTCACGTCTAATGGTTGCTTCTGTTCTCCCATAGGTCGCACCTCCTCAGTCAATCCGCGTCCGCATCTCAACAGTTGCGTCTGTTCATATAGCCTGCAGCTGTTAGAAAACCCAACCTATTCTTGCAGTAAAAATAGAATCATTTAGACCAAAACCCGAACCCAGCCCCAGCTTTGTACTTCATAAACGATGTAATTGCTTCATCCTTACAATTTAAAAGATATACATAGCGATATCGTGTATAGTCATCACTAAAAGTGATAAAGTACTTTTTCCCACCTCTTGTAGGCAATGACTTAAAATCACATAAATCTGTATGAACCAAACCTAGTGGTTTGGTGCTTCCATCAACAGATTGAAATGGTTTTTAACAATTTTTTCTTCTACACATGTCTCACATTTGCAGTTCTTATCTACTTGGAATTTTGGAATTAGTCCCAAGTTTGATAATGTTTTCATTTTTTGGAAATTTATGTGTCCCAATCTATCATGCCATAGTAAAATTTCACGCTCAAGCAAGTAAGAAACTTCAATTTTATTAATAGCACAATCAGAATACATAGTTTTATTGCCGATAACGGCTACTTTTGCCTAAAATAGGCCATCACATAAATATCCCCTTTCGATATATATTCCAGCTTTAGACAGAACCATCTTGCCTGACTTGAATACCATTTTGAATCCTTTCTTTGATAGTACTGCACTAGAGATGAGATTCTTGTGTATGTCTGGAACGTGGAGCACATCATTCAACTTGACAGTTTTTCCATAAGTAAACTTGAGGATTATTGTGCCACTGCCTTCGATCATGGATACTGCAAAATTACCTATGTAGAGTTTTTCTTCATGATCGAATTTCTGGTAGGAAGAAAACATGGATTTGTCAAAGCAGACATGACGAGTAGCGCCTATGTCTACTCACCATTGGTTAGGATTCTGAATCAAATTGCATTCAGATACAACTGCCGAGAAGTTGGACTCATCTACTTCCATATTGCCTGCTATATTTGCCTCTATGTTGCGTTCCTTTCTATGTCTGCAATATCTAAAGGCAAGTCCAACTTTTCCACAAACCCAACATTCGCCATTAAACTTTTTGGTTCGTTTGTTGTCTTTTGGTTTGTTGTCTAGAGCTTTCCTTTTCTTCTGTAAATTCTTCTTTTTGTTTTTGATCTTTGAACCTTTAGCCACAAATGCCTCCTCGCTTGGTTTTGTAACTCCACGGTTATCTTCCTCAGTTTTCAGTCGGACTATGAGATCCTGTAAAGAGATTTCCTTTTTCTTATGCTTAGATTGTTGTTGGTAGTCTCTCCTTGACGGCGGTAGTTTTCCCATGATGGCTTCAATCAAAAACGATTCTCCAACCTTATGACCTTCTTCTTCGAGTTCAAGAATAATGATTTGCATTTCATGCAATTAGCTGTCATCGGTTTGGAATTAGCCATCTTGTAGTCCATGAATTTTTCTACAATTAATTTTCTTAAGACTGATATTCTGCATCTTAAACTTCGTGGCAAGTGCATTCCAAAGTGCTTTTGCTGTCTTTATAGGCTAATATACTTTGTATAGCACCTTATCGAGACAATTCAGAATATAGTTTCTGCATAGAAAGTCGGAATGCTTCCACATATCAACATCTGATTCCTTGCCTGGTGCAGGAATCGCTTCCTCCTCCTCGAGATACCGTTGCAGAACGAGTGTGGTGAGATAAAATAACATCTGATTCTGCCATGTTAAAAGTCGTCACCATCTCCATTGAAAGGATCGGGCCTGTTGTGTGTAGTATCCTTTGTTGAGAGCTCTATTGTTGCCATCTCTGTTTTAGTTAAAACAGGAAATCTTAAGATGTTATCCATCTAATATACCAAAATAGAGAATAATCAATTATAAACTCGTCTCACAAGTTTATCAATCAGATTTCTACTACTCCGAAATTTTGTATTTGCTAAATTAAGCAATATGTCGTACTTAAATTACAACCATATTCTAACAACTATAGTAATAATAACTATAGCGATAGATCAAATGTTATACTATTTAAAGAAATAGTACAACGTAGAAACGAAAATAATATATATAAATAAATCAATCAATCAATTATAAACCTAACCGGTTGAAGAAGGAAATTCCGTCTGAGGCTTGCCATAACAATTTCCTTAAGGCTTTATTTAAAGTCTCCCAAGATACAACAGACGTAATCTGCATGAGATTGTAACGAGTATGTCAACTCTGTGATTAGAATTGTATATAGCTGTAGAAAAGAAGAAATAGAAGAAATTAGAATTGGAATCGAATGGGAATGTGATCAGGATTCTCTCCTCATTATAATTAGTTTAATGTCACATTAGTAAAACCATAAATGTCACATCGAGGTAAAATTAGAAGAAATTATAATTACTTTAATGTCACATTAGTAAAACCATAAATTTGTATCAATGTACGGGTTAAAATAGTTTTTGGACAAGTAAACTTCATTGGCCTACTACATTTGCAAGAAACATTACACTACTTCAAGATCATTTAATGATGAAACTTGAGCAAGACTTTGGAAACTTCGAAATGTTAAGTTAATTTCCACTTTTGCAATTCAGGTAAATTAGCATATTTAATCATATCTGCATGTATGCATGTTGTTTTACACGTAATATATTTAGTCATGTATGTACTTGTATTTTCAAATAAATTGGCAAAATGCGGGTGGTCACTAAAACTCTGTTATCCATGTTAATTTACCATATAAGATTTAAAGTACTATCAACTCACAATCTTATTAACATATTTATTCACAAAATGTATTGTGTTTGTCCATTTATCATCATTGTGTATATATATTTTCTTCTTTGAAATAATATTGAAATGGCAAAAATCACAATAAAGCACAAAGAGGTATAGGTGTAGTTAACCTAATTTGTTAGGTGGACATGTAATTTATAAACGGTAAAGTAGAGCACAGAATTATTGCTATAAGAAACTATCTTCTGAAGTGACATCATGTAAATTCCAAGATTCTATTTAATATAGCAAATTTTCATACCGATTCTGTATATGTTCTGCAAATGGAAATCTGGCATAAAAAACCATGCTACTTCTACTTGAGAATATTGTAGCATTTGTTTATAAAGGGTTTTAAGCTTAGTTTTGAGAACAGAACCATAAGTCAAACAGTGATGGATCAAGGTCGAAGGTTTCGAAGATCCAACTGGTCGAACCATAAAAGCCATGCACGTAAGAAATTTAATTAAAATTTGCATGTTAATGCAAAAAAAATATTAGTCCTTGATAAGAAACTAGAAAAAAAATCGTGATAGTCATTAGAACTAACCCTATGCAAATCACTCCTTGTATAAACAGCGATCTATGTATTATACAGCTATTAAGTATGCTACTAATATGAATATTTTTGAACAAAAATAAAGTTCATTGGAGAATATATGTCCCACATCCCATAATAATAAAAAACCTCACATATTTACTTCTATAAATATACTTGCTCCTTCTGCCTATACAAACACAGCAGACATCTAGTGCTTCTTGTGGATTGTTTCCTTCCACTAAACCAAAGCCTTGTTAACATATAAATAAAATATTTATTTTTGGTTTAATTTTTGGTTTATTAAGTAAAAAAAACTGGGTATTTGAAGATTGAACCATGGTTCTTGCGGATCGATGTAAATAGGGGCTTGATTGGATTCCGGGCTGAACTGGCTCACGGTTCGCGGTTTTTCGATTGAATCGCCAGTTCGGTACGGTTTTTAAAACAAGTACTGGTTTTGATCATTAATCAGAGGTTGGGTCTTAAGAGGTCTTACAATTGGTTTATATATGTGTGTACGCGCACATATATATATATATATATATATATATATATATATAGTTGAAAGTTTAGTTTTCAAGGATTTTGAAAATTGTAAAATCACATATTATCCAAATGGAAAGCATTTTAAACTAATTATTGAAAATATTTTTTTAACAAAACTAAAAGATTAAACTTTAGAATATGCATCATAAATTCATAACAAATAAATTTTTGGAAGGAAAAAACAGATAAAATGAGTTTTCAATATAAAGGAAATTTCTATGAAATTTTTTTAAAAAAATGACGTTTAAGCCATATACGTTTAACGTAACTTTATTTTTTATTAAAAATCATAAAAATTCAAAAATATTTATGAAGTTTTTCAGAATAAATAATTTGAAATCAAAGTTAGTTTTTTATTTAGGAGTTTAAAATAATTGTTTTAAACAAGGTAGGTTGGAAAGAAATTTGAGAAATGATCAAAAATCACTAATTTCATAGGTTGAAAGAAATGGCTAAAGTTATACTGCACCAGTTTCGAATGGTATTTAAAACATCCAAAACATTGATTTGAAAAGATCACAAGTGCCAAATTTCATATCCTCTCATAAAGAAAACTGTACAAAATGAACAAGCCGGTATAAGAGGAACTCCCACAGAGAGGCTTAGCTTAGAGTTATGGTTTGAAAATTGCCGGACTAGTGTTACGTCTAAAGGGGAAATTGCATTTGGTTTACTAAAGTATTGGAGTTATTAACTAGTTTAACATGTGTGTGTACACACATATATGTACATACGCGCATACATATGTAAGAGATAAACTAGCCAATGCAGAAAAAATTTGAACAGTGGCTTAAGCTCCTGCTGATCCTACACTACATCAACCTATGCACAACATAGTAGCAGAATGATGATGTTGAATAATTTGCTATGAATATGTTGTAGGAAATGTCTCTGAATAAGGAGTCGAAAATAATTTGTAATTGCAACTGAAGGAGGATTTTTACAAAAAGTAACCACATGTATGCAACGTTTATATACATGAGTATGACTCTAATACTCATTTCCTCATGGTCCTATTGTAGACTCTAGCTACACTGAAAAAGAAATGGCAATAAATCATTTCACTTCCCAGTAAGAACAGCGTATTATTTTTTGAAATTAGATAATTAGATGGTATTAAATATTAGTACTACAAGTCTTAGATAGTAAATAACATACTACATGCCAATATATGTTTGAATCACGTTACGCAAGTTTCGAACCTATAACCTCTCGCACCAAAGTCGAAGCACCTAACCACTGGGACAGTGGTGTTGGTCAAGGAACATCGTATTTTGCAATATTACTAACATTGTTTACACTCAATCATTGTACTAGTTATCTTCTGTTTTTCTATTACATAATCTTATATATATATACATATATATATATATATATTCATCTGTTTTCCTACTATATACTACACGAAGCTAGAAGGTTTAGCATTTCAATGTTCAAATTGCATCCAGTATTGTAACACCTCATATTTTTGGTAACATTATTTACGATATTTAATTAGTTAAACTAAATAAAATAATGTGTTGATTAGGGGATTGAGATTTGATTTAATTAAGGGGTAGTCGTGCCATTTAACCAACGAATTAAATTAAGAGTTGAAATGAAATAGAGGAGGAGTAAAATATGAAAGAGGTCATTCTTATACACTAAACCCTTGGCCGTGTATCCCATACACGTTCAATTTCATTCATTAAAAAAAATTTAAACTTGAGGTCGGCCACTATTAACAAGAGAAAAAGGAAGAAGATTAAGAAAAGGTAAGGAAGAAGATAAATCAAATCAAATCCATTCAAATCTCAAGCTCCTTAATCTCAAAAGCTAAGTGAATAATAACTACATCTCAAATTTCTAAAAAAAAAATTGATTCTGAGATAAAATCTTAACCTATTTGTAAAGATTTGTCATGTTTTGAATGATGGAATGATTATATATACTTGTTGATGAATTATATTTGTTCATATAGACTTTATGACATGTTTTAAGGTGAAAACCCTATCAAATATTTAAATGCCTTATGAATTTTTATATGGACAAAAAATGATATTTTAGAGATGGGTTTTAGTTTTCTGAATTTATATGGATTTTATATGAATTTTCTAGTGAAGAAAATGTTATTTTGGATTAAAAATTATTTACGGTTAAATAGTTAATGGTTTGGGTCTAAAATTAATATATGTTAGAAAACATATTAAAAGTGATTTTTTGGAATTTTTGTAGAATTTTCCTAAGTATTTTAATGGGTATATAAAATTATTTAAAGTATAGGACTTAAGTGTTTTATATATTTATGAAAGGAGAAGGGTCTTTCTATAAATAATTTCAGTTTGTTAATTTTGGAAAGTCGATAGTACTTTTAGAAAAGAGAAACTTGCAACCAATCACAATTTGACAAACAAGATATGTTAGGTACAAATAAATAGTTCGAAAAGAACTAATCCACATAGTTTTTACTATTTTGATGCTTTCGGCACCAGGCTTTCGCCTCCTTACCTTCACCTCCGACTCTATTAAAACCAATATACATGGTATCATTTAACTGGTACGTAGTGAATTGGATATAGGTGGAAGGTATAGGGTCAAAACTAGGGATTCCGAAGGGCTTGAACCACTACTTTGCTTTTAAATGAACATGTGCCTGCTTGCTTTCGATTAAGTAGCTTTCAACTTGGTTAGCTTTGGACTAGGACAAATGGATTTAAAGAAATCGTTTCGATTGCTTTGCGTCTTTTAAATGACTACTTTCAACTTAGTCAAAACCTTTTGCTGCTGCTTTCTTCCTTTAATTCGACCCAGATGGTATTGTAGGGGTTACTTTATTTTCTAAAATTTGGCCACTTCTCCAATGCTTTCAAAGGAATGATTTCGACACCATCACTTCTTTATTTAGGAATGATTTTGGAAGGAATGCTTTTGACTTTAATGCGTTTCCGATCCTTTTGCTCTACTTGAAGGAATAATCCAAATGGTTTTGACCAAAATAGTTTTCAAAGGTTTCGAAGGAGTAAATTTGTAAATAGTTTTGAAAGGTTTCCACACGTTTAAATTAAACCCAAAAGCTTTCGAAAGGTTTAGTGTTTTAAGGTTATCGAAAGGGTTTTAAAGGCAAGTTTCGAAGGGGTGGTCCCTTAATAATTTCGAAAGGTATTGAAAGAAGGTTTTGCAATGGTTGTGAAAGGTCTAAGAGGAAAGGTTTTCCAACATTTTCAAAAGGATGGTTTAAAGGTTGTAAATAAGGATGCCTAATGTTTTAAAGCTTTCGAAGGAAAGAATTTTAATGGTTTTGAAAAGGTTATTTTTATTGATTTCGAAAGGGTAACTTTTAAGGGTTTCGAAAGGGTTGTTTAAAGTTTTTAAACAAAGGTTTCAAATATACTAACTAGGTAGCATAGCCTATGTGTTTTTAAGTTAAAAAGGATTTTAACTAATTTTGAGGGGATAGGTAATCCTCGTTAAAATTTATCAATATTATTTGAGTAAGGTATCTATAACATGGCAAAATAGCTTAGAGTTTCCTTGTATAAGTATGATTTAAAAGGTTAAATCATTTTGAAAAGGTTTTTATGGAAAAAGATGAAGGGTAGTTAACCCTAAGAAAATGATTCGGACGGATAATCCATTTTGATGCAAACAATTAGTCCAGTTTGCGAACGTTTAGTCCCGTTTGAGGGCAGTCGGCCCAGTTTTTGAGTCATTTATTGCTTTTGGACAGATAGTCCATTAGTAACCTGATTATAGCTTAACGGACATTGCTAATATTATTATTATAATCGGTTTGATTAACCAATTTGGTTGCAGGAAAAGATTTGCAAAATATATGTTTTAAAGAGGGTATTAGTGAAGGGAAACCCGTTCTGCTAGCGGCGTGGTCCTACTTAATACTAGTAAACCGAGATGTAATAATATTATGTACACCAGGCTTTATGTCTGACTAGATGTTTTTGTTTCCCCTTAAACTCATGGGTGCTCAAAATTTATTTTGTTAGACTGAGAGTTGAGGTTTTCAGGTTTTTGTAAGTTTAGTGTATAAAGCTTCCAGAGACAAGCAAGTGCTATCGGATAGCTAATTATGTGTTGTGGTTTATTTAATTTATTTTCGCTGTGTATATTAAGTCAAATATGACTATATTGACTCTGGTCAACCAAAAGGGCATCGTCATATGTCGCTCTTGGCATATTTTGTAATTGATATATTTGACCACTGCTTGAGAAACGTTAAGGGATTATGTAACTTGGATATGAATTATTGTTTTGAAATGTAATCTGTAAAATGTTGTTTTTGGAATCTGTGATTTTTTTTCATATTCAAGTGCTTCTGATATTATGGATACCATTAGCGTTATCGTATTTTGTCACCAGAAGTTAATACTGTAGATAACTGCAGCATCTGTAGCGCTTAGCTTTCGACCTCTAGATATGGGTCCTACAACTTGGCATTAGAGCGTAGGTTTATGAAAGACTTTAATTAAAAATGATTTTTAAAACATAATCCTAAGGAATTAGAGTAAGATTGGGGTATGGGATAAGGCTATAGTAACATGCTTGTATTTGCTATATATAAGTATACGCTTTATCTCTAGTCTCCTATCTTTATTAGGTTATTCTTCTATATCTTATGAGGTTTGATTACAGATATGGATGGTAGAAGAGGAAGAGTTAAACCAGGAGGAGAGGGCACCGATGAGAATGCCAGACCTAATACAAGGAAGACCCAAGGTCAGCCACAAGCAGAGAATGTGGGTGCTGGAGTCCCGCAAATAGATATGGAAGATATGTATCAGCTTTTTGTGAATATGATGCAAGTTGGAATTGTAGCTGGAGTGGTAGGAGGAGATGTTGCAGGAGCAAGAGTTCCTGAGTTTTTGGTAGTTAACCATTATGCTAAGCTGAGCGGAGATTACGATGACCATGGAGGGAAGTCATTTCTGGAAACAGAGAATGCTATAGAGGTGGAGAATTGGTTGTTGTACTATAAGAGAATCTTTGCAGACTTGGGACTCAATGATGAGCAGAAGAAGAGGCTTGCTTTGAGACAGCTTTAAGGAGCAGCTTTGTTTTGGTGGAACAATGTGACGGCTAGTGTGGATGAGGAAACCTTGATATGGACAAATTACAAGGGGAGGTTCCAAGAGAGGTTCATGTCTATAATTGCACAGCCAGCACTGATCAGAAAGTTTTTTGAGTTGGAGCTGGGAGAGATGTCTATTCTAGAGTATGCTAGAAGGTTTGAGGAGTTGGCCAAATATGGATATGCTTCCATGGATACAGTGATGAAGGGGAATGAGAAGTTTATCAGGGGGTTGAAGCCTGAGTTAGCAAGGGCTAAATTACCTTATATTAGAGATCCTTTTGATTTTGTAGTAGAGATAGCCTTAAGGCATGATGAGATACTTGATTCTCAAAAGAAGAGTAAGGCTATGGAGGTTCAGGTTGGGCAGAGTCAGAAGAGGAAATTCTTTTTTAAGAAGCGTGCTTAGAAGGGTGAAGCATCGAAGAAAGGGAGGTCTGAGGTTGTCTGTTTTAAGTGCAACAAGAAGGGGCATTTTGCTAAGAGTGTCATGCTGTAAGGAAAAAGTGGTGGATGGGAAGAAGAATGTCTAGTGCTTCATTTGCGACCAAATTGGCCACTATAAGAATCAATGCAATGAGCTCATGGAAAGCAAAAGGTGTATGCACTGAAGCCTGTTACTTCAAAGCCAACAGCTTAAGAGAAGGGAAAGGCAGTTTTGGGAGGTACGCTTTAGATTCATGATATGTCTGTTAGCGTTCTCTTTGATACTAGTGCATCACATTCTTTAATATCTAGATGTTTGATAGATAAGCTTAACCTAGAACCACATATTTAGTTACTTCCTTGCGGGTTGCAAATCCAATAGGAGGGTATGCAACAGTAGGATTGAGATGTGACCAGTTAAAGTTTGACTTGTTAGGTCATACTTTTGTTTGCAGTTTATGTGTGTTTGATTTTGTGGGGTTCGGAATTATTCTTAGTATGGATTGGTGAAGCGAGTATGATGCTAGGATATTTTTCCATGATAGGAAAATATCGCTTAGGCACCCTGACTGTAGCAACAGGATTGTTTGTGGCATAGAATATTATAGCGATGAGGTGAATGCCTTGTTGGTTGTTATGGAATTGGAAGATGAGCTGAATCGAGTTTTTATGGTCAAAGAATTCGTGGATGTTTTTGAGCCTGTAGCTGGATTACCACCGAAACAAGCTATTGAGTTTTAGATAGATTTGCTTCCGGGAGCAGAACCAGTGAGTAAGCGCTGGAGCCAAGAATGACACTTGTAGAGATGAGGGAGTTGAAGGTGTAGTTAGTGGACTGGGAAGGCAAGAGTTTTATCAGACCAAGTAGTTCACCTTAGGGAGCAGCCGTAGTGTAAGAAGCTAAATGGATCGTTAAGGCTATGTATCGATTATCGTAAGTTGAATGAGAGGCCAATAAGGAATCGATATCAACTTTCAAGGATTGATGATTTTTTTGATTAGTTAAGCGGAGCCAAGGTATTTTCCTAGTTGGATTTCGAGATAGATTTCCATTACCTCAAAGTAGCAGAGGATAGAATACCTTTGACGGTGTTTAAGACCAGATATTTTATGAATGGTTAGTTATGCACTTCAGACCGACTAACGTGCCGGTATTCTTTATGGATTTGATGAACCGGGTTTTCCGGGAGCACTTGGATAAGTTCATGTTGGTTTTCATAGACGATATCTTAATATACTTTAAGGATGAGAAGGAGCATGAAGTTCATCTTAGAGTGGTGCTTTGAGACACTAAGGCAGTATCAGATAAAGATGAAGTTTTTGAAGTGCCATTTCTGAAAGAATTAAGTGAAGTTTCTTGGTCATGTAATCCTAGAGAAAGGGTTGTTACTAGATTCGACTAAGATTGAAGCGGTGAATAGTTGGAAAAGACTCGAGACAGTGACTGAGATAAAGAGTTTCTTTGGATTAGCTAGTTACTATCAGAGATTGATTAAGGATTTCTCACGAATAGCAGCACCAATGACTAAGCTAACAAGAAAGGACGTTAAGTGTGTGTGGACCGATAAGTGTGAGGAAGCATTCTAGATTTTGAAACAATTATTGACCCATGCACCAGTTTTGGTTGTTCCAAAAGGGAATCAGGATTTGGTGGTTTATACAAATGCATGTGGAATAGGATTAGGAGTTGTGTTGATGTAGAATGGTGAAGTGATTGCCTATGCTTCTAGGGAACTTAGACCGCATGAGGTCAGATATTTGACGCATGATTTGGAATTGGCTACAATGATTTTTGTGTTGAAGAGACATTACCATTTGGGAGCTGTACCATAAGTCGCTGAAGTATTTGTTCTCTCAAAAGGAGCTAAACATGAGACAACAGAGGTGATTAAATTTTATCGCTGCTTGTGATTTTGGGATTGAGTACACATTAGGGAAAGGCATCAGATTTGAAGATGCATTTAGTAAGAGATATCATATGCGATGCTTTCAATGATTGCTAAGTGGAAAGATTTGGAAGCCATGATAGCTTGTAAAGTTCAATGGAAATCCGTGGCTAGGCCTAGTGGAGAGACTGTGATATTATCTTGTTTGGAAGTTCGACCAGTATGATTGAAAGGATTCCTTCTAAGCTGAAGGAGGATCTAGTGTTAGCTGAACGGATCAGGAAGTTAAGAGATGAATCCGATAGCGATGACTTAAAGGGTTTCAATCTTGACCAAAATGGGTGGTTGAGAAAGAAAGGGAGGTTATGTGTTCTGAATGTAGGAAACATAAGAAAAGAAGTTTTGGAGAAATGCCATCGTTCGAAATTCACTATTCTTCCGGAAGGAACTAAGATGTATCAGGATATGAAGAGAAGTTTCTTCTGGGAAGTTATGAAGCGAGATGTGGGCTTATGGGTAAAGCAGTGTTTGAACTGCTAGCGGGTAAAAGCCGAACATTAGAAGCTGAGTGGGTTTCATCAGCCATTAGATATTCTGGTATGAAAATGGGATTCTATTTCTATGGATTTTATTCACAGGTTTCCAAGGTCGAATAGAGGAAATGAAAGTATATGGGTCATGTGAACAGACTGACCGAGAGTTCCCATTTCATTCTAGTTAAGTCAACTAGGATGGCACCTGTTTTAGTGAAGTTGTTTATGAAAGTTGTAGTTAGACTGCACGGAATTCAAAGTAGATAAATTAGTGATAGAGATTCCTTATGCACTAGTGTTTCTGGAAGAGTCTATAGGAATTTCAGAAACCAAGAACAAGGTGAGTACCGCTTACCATCTATAGACAGATGGACAAATGGAAAGAGTTGACAAAATCTTGAAATATTTGTTAAGAGCTTATGTATTAGATTTCGACGGATCATGTAAAGACCATTTGCATTATGTTGAGTTTTCATATAACAGCAGTTATCAGACTAGTATTGGGATGACATTGTTTGAAGCATTGTATGGAAGGCCATGCAAACTCATGTTTGTTGGTTGGAGACTGGAGATAGGTTGGTTCTTGGTCCAGATTTGGTTAGAGAAACTGCATAAAAGATTGAGGTCATTTGAGCAAGGATGAAGGAGGCTCGGTCTAGACAGAAGATTTATGCAGATAAAAGACGGAAAGATTTAGAAGTCTCAGTTGGAGATCAGGTTTTCATTAAGGTGTCACCGATGAATGGTGTGATCGGACTTGGAAGATCAAGAAAGTTGGCACTGAGATTCGTTGGACCTTTTTAATTGTTGAGAGGATCGGGAAACATGCACACAGAGTTGAATTACCAAGCAGTTTGAAAGGAGTCCACAACGTTTTCCATGTTTCTCATCTTAGAAAGTGTATTAGAGACCCAGAGAGTACTATTGCATCGATTGTGCTAGATGACATAGTGGTGGAACCAGACTTGACTATAGTGAGAAAGCGGATTCACATTGTAGCAAGAGATGAGAAGAGGATTAGAACCAAGACAGTCAGATTAGTTAAAGTCCAGTGGAGCGATGATGACAGGGACTGTACTTGAGAGATTGAGAGCAGGCTTAGAAATACTTATCCTGACTTTTCGATGGTGTGTTTTACCTCTTTGTTTGATTTGTTTTGCACCTTATCGTAATTTCGAGGATGAAATTTTATAAGGAGGGTTTGTAACATCTCATATTTTGGGTAACATTATTTAGGATATTTAATTAGTTAAACTAAATAAAATAATGTGTTGATTAGGAGATTGCACTACAAAAAAATCAGCTTTTGGTTGCAAAAATTGGTGATGTTTGAAGGTAAATGCAACTAATAATATTTCACCTTATTATATAAATGTAACAAAAAATATTTCACTTCCCGCCTTTGTAAAAAAATCAGCATTTTCCCAAATAAACGTAACCCAAAAAATTATCGCCTTGTTATTCCTCTACTACTTAGAAAAATTAAACTTTTTCCCCCAAAATAGGCAACCCTAAATCAAATACGTTCCCCAATCCAAATTTGTAATGCTCATCCGTTCCTTAAATTTTGTTTCACCAAACTATATATGTATTCACATAAATTAGGTTTCATCTAACTCAATATGTTCTGTAGATAAGAAGGCGCAAAAACTCGAGGATTGATGTATTTGAACTATTCTTTTTTTTCATTGTAAGACTGAATCGAAGTGGTAATCGACCTCTGTGATTGCTTTTGCATTGTGCATAGATATTTTTATTTTTGTAAGTTTACATATAGGGTTTGATAAGGTATTTTGATTGGGTGCAGATTTGACCTGGTAGATCTGGAGGAATTTGTGGAAATTTTTAGGTGGAGAGGATGGATTCGGATACTGTGCTTGATTTTTCTCAATTTCAGTTGTGTCCTTGAAAATCAAGGTAAAATGGATAAATTTGAAATAAAATCCAGTTTTTTGTCCCTTTAATTTAAGCTATGCTACATTAAATTGTGCTTGTTTAAAGTAATGAAAGTGAATTGCAAGAATATTCTTAACATAATCTTAGTAGTGAAGACGATAGGAGTTGATGAAGTTTCCATTATGTTGGCTACATTCACTTTCAATAATTTGGTAGTAAAATTTATAGAAAGATTGAATTTTGGTAGGTGTGAACTGTTCATTTCTAGAGGTGGTAAAACTGAGAAGATCGCATCTGGATTCTTAGAACCATTTCTGCCTCATTCGACCGTTGTGGAGGAACAGGTTGATCAATTAGATTCCTTGATTAACCTTGAAATAGAGAAAAGGAATAACTGGTTCAACAAAGGAACTCTTGAAAGGTTTTTAATATGTACTAAATAGTTATTTATTTAGCAGTATAAGTGATCTTGCAATCCATGAAAATTTTGATAAAACTATTACAGTTTCATGTAAAACTGCTAATTTCAATACTTCTATGTTGGATATATTTACATATTTGTAATTTGAGCTTTGCACAAACATTGTTGTAGCGATCTAACCGAACTTATTTCATGATGTTGGACTAATCTAAATCCAAATATCCTATCACTTCTTTTTAAATTGGCATGAGACACCCCCTCAACACTAACAACATATGTTAGCACATGAAATGGTGAGAGTATTATGCAGCACTACTGCCATATTATTTCATCAGTGATACATACCAAGCAAGATCATTGTGTACATTGTGATAGTGAGACTAGCTATAAACTTTAAGCTAATATAATTCTATCTTTGAATCCTATATATTCAGAAGCTGCTAACTTATAGTAATTATTAACTATTTGAACATTAAATACGCAATCTAAATGTTTATAGGCCGTCTTATCAGAATTATAAATAGTCTATTTCAACTATTGTATCAACTCAATATGTAATTATAATTTGCAAACCTTGCATTATTGGAGACAATTAAATCATGCTAACTGTAAACAACTGTTCATAGTAATCCATTTTAAATGGAGCTTTCTTATACAGTTGTCCAGTATGATTATCTATAGCTAGCATATTATTAATATCCATTCGTGTATTCTCCTTATTTTACACTCTTAAGATTTGTGCCTCAAACTTGTGCCTCAAAATTCTAATCCAACTTAATTTGTACTATAGTTAGGGTGACAATTGATCAACATACAATGATTTGTAAATTGTTATTCAAAGTAATTTAGGGATCAAAGATATTTATGCTTCAATCCTTTTTAAAGAAACATTAAATCAATGTTCACTGGTATCAAGATATATTAACATTGACATTGTGAAAGATTTAGAGATGGAATTGAGATTAATTGCATATCATTTTCACCAATTCATATTATTTACTCCTTACTTCATATGATACCATCCAAATTACATGTAGTTTGTCAAAGAATGCTTGATCAAATTTCTCTCTCTCAGTTTGCACACAGGAAATGCATACAAAGATGGTGCAATAAAAAAGGGGACGTTACTTGTGAAATTTGCAACCAGGTTGGTTTAATTCTGTTTTAGTGTTACCTATACGTTTACATTCTGTATATTTGTCTACACTATATCATTCTATATGTTATGTGAATGTTATGGGCTCGATTTTTCCTTTTTTATGCATCAAAGATGAGTAAAGGGTACCCTTATCATTATCTAAGTATATATTGACATGGTAACTATAGTATCATTGGAACGTCTCACTTGAATCATGCTATAAATACACATTAGGGGCTGGAAGTGGCTCATGTACCGTTGTATAAACTGACATTTTGATTTATCTTGTATAAATTATTCATATTCCATGTTTATTCTTTGACGATTGATGCAGGAGTCTAGTGCCTTGGGAAAAGTAGTAAGAGATGTACCTTCTTCAGTTATTGATGATTCCAGTACTTTCGATGTTGTGACCTTTAAAGATGCAATAAAGTAAAGCATATCAAAGTTATTTTTGAGCAAATTCGCGATGGTAGCACCTTGGGACTCAATTTACTCCCACAATTCCAATTTTTCCAAGCATTTGTTGCAGGAGTTCAGGTAATTTCTTGGTATCGTATGTTTTAAATTCATGCAAATTATTTGTGTGGTTTTTGATATTTAAACACATCAATGTTTGTACTTTCACTTTGAACTTGGATGTTGTGTACTGGAACTTGGAAGTTATACATGAACTTTGAACTTTGGACTTTGATAGAAACACCCATGAAACTATTTACTCGTTACACTTTTGTATAAAGTGTATTGCAAATAAAGAGAATTTGTTAATACTATGAAACAAGTATATGATTCATAGACACAGTTGTATAAGTTATCCAATCCTAACTCCTATTATAATAAGTTAACCGAGTTTATAAATAATAATAATAATAATAATAATAATAATAACAACAACAAATTAACTAAGTTAACCAAGATAATAGAAATTAACTAATTTTTTTAAAATTAAACAAGTTTTATAAAATTAACTAAGTTTAAGATAACTAAATTTTATAAATAATAATAACAATACTAATTTAACAATTTTTGATGATGATGATGATGAATTGCCTAATTTTACAAATATTAACTAATTTTATAATAATAATAATAATAATAATAATAATAATAATAAATTAACCAAGTTAATAAAAATTAACTAAGTTTTGTTAAAATTAAACTAGTTTTACTAAATTAACTAAGTTTAATTTCACAAAATTTTACACATAATAATAACACAACTATTGTCATGATGTACACTATTCAGGGAAATTGTAAGTAGTTGATGCTCGTGTAGTCTTGATATCCATCAGAATTTGACAACCGCTTTCATTTATTCCTTACTAGCTGTTCTTTTTACATCAAATTTGGCTCATTAAACCTATTGGTGTGTAAGCAATAAATTAATAATAATAATAATAATAATAAATTAACCAAACTAAT
Organism: Allium cepa; assembly: GCA_030765085.1. NCBI lineage: Eukaryota > Viridiplantae > Streptophyta > Magnoliopsida > Asparagales > Amaryllidaceae > Allium > Allium cepa. The sequence goes on along the minus strand of CM060931.1, from coordinate 461,508,179 downwards.
AAAAATTAACTAAGTTTTGTTAAAATTAAATAACTTTATAAAATTAACTAAGTTTAAGTTTACTAAAATTTAAAATAATAATAATATAACTAATTTAACATAGTTTTATAAATGATGATGATGATGATGAATTAACTAAGTTTATAAAAATTAACTAAGTCTATTATAATAATAATAAAACTAATTTAACAAAGTTTGGTAGATAATAATTAATAATGGTGACAACGATGATCATTAACTAAGTTTATAAAATTAACCAAGTTTATATTAATAATAATAATGATACTAATAATAATAAGATTAAATTAACCTTGTTTTTTATAATAATAATAATAATAATAATAATAATAATAATAATAATAATAAATTAACTAAGTTAACCAAGTTAATAAAAATTAACTAATTTTTGTTAAAATTAAACAAGTTTTAAAAAATCAGTTAAGTTTAAGCTAACTAAATTTTATAAATAATAATATAACTAATTTAACAAAGTTTTATAAATAATAACAATGATTATGATGATGATGATGAATTAACTATGTTTATAAAAATTAACTAAGTTTAAAATAATAATATAACTAAATTAACCTAGTTTTAGTAATAATAATAATAAATTAATTAACCAAGTTAATAAAAATTAACCAAGTCTTGTTATCATTAACTAAGTTTAAGTTAACTAAATTTTATAAATAATAATAATATAACTAATTTAAAAAAGATTTATAAATAACGATGATGATGATAAATTAACTTAGCTTATAAAATTTAACTAAGTTTATAATAATAATAATATAATTAAGTTAACTGAGTTTGAATAATAATAATAATAATAAATTAAGTTAACAAAGTTAACAAAAATTAACTAGGCTTTATTAAAATTAAACAAGTTTTATAAAATTAACTAAGTTTAAGTTAACTAAATTTTATAAATAATAATAATATAACTAATTTAACCTCATTTTATATATAACCGTAAGATTAGATTTTATTTATTTCATTTTGCATATAACTTTGATTATTTATATGACATTATTTATAATATGATACACTCATACAATGTTGTAGATGTTTGATATTAGATTTGAAGTCCTACGAACTAACAAAATTGTTTGACTATATGTTTTACTTTCACTTATGCAGGCATTGGATTTCCGAAGGGAGTAAGGTTTGACTTTTATGGTGCTAGCTTTCACGTATGCATGCAATAAAGAAATACGGGTAATCAAGCGCTTTGTTAACTCCTGTCATGACCCTATTTTTCGACTTACGAAAATCGACATTAATACGTCGTATCAACTGCCGAGCAATCGAAAGCTGGAAAACCGAATTGTTAGGGTTAAAGAAGAAGAGATAGAAGAAGAAAGAAAGAAGAAGCAACAGAAACAATATCTGAATCTCACAATCACAGCGGAACAACATATAATAGATAAATGAATAATCTTTAAATCAAAAGAACTGTACATTTTATACATTACATCATCAGAGTCAACTTACAACACAACACAACTGGACAATTATATGAACTTGTCCTTACAAGTGGATACACAGCGGAAAAGATAATATCATATACAAGTGATATGTTTCACCACAGCTCGCCTCTTGAGCTCCACAGCACCTCCTGAATTCCAGAATATCCTGATAACCTGACTCTAGGCTGCGCGTGTGGAAAATGATGGGCACCCAGAGTTTAGGAAGGGAATAATAAACTCCAGGTCAGTCATGGGACTAGTGTGAGAAATTAAAACAGTTTATCTTTAAAAAAACAAACAAAGAAATATTTTAAAATAGATCCGCAATGCTTTTTAGAAAATGTAACTACCATAAGGCCTCCCGCCCCACACACCATGCAAACGCAGAATTGGAGGAGATTTCTCCTTATGATATCAAACATGCTTGATACGTAAATTTCTTTGATATTATTACTGTAAGTGCAAAGTGCAGGAAAACATTTCAAAAATATAATATAAATCTTGCCAGCATAGACATTCTGAACATGCCTACTATAGCTACCATGTTCAATAGTTGGTTACCACCACATTCCATGGCAGGTTATACAAGTAAAACCGTACAGGGCTCGTATTGTGTCTTTGGATTTTCCAACAAATGGTCAGGCTAAGGAAATTCCTATTGCCACATGGGAACGCCTCTGGTGGGAGGCCCCGAGAACCTAACCCGATCTCTGCTAACACAAGGCCGGGTTACCTATGCAAAAATAGGTAACTACTGACATGAGTATGTCATCCCCGGTTGTAAGCAACCTTTATCCGAGGATCCTCAATACCAACAACCACAAAGTAATAAATTTACAGAAACCACATAGGTCAAGTATCTGGGCTCCATACCATGATACCACCTCCATCCAGAAGGAAATGAACATACCCTAAGGGGTGCTACCCCCTAAAACCTTGCTGCATTCTTCCTGTTTCGACCATACCGGGGTGTGAGGTCTGACGATGTCTCGTCCACAAAGCTATGCTTTTTACAAAAGCCATGCTTCGATCAACAAATGATCAGCAGCACTTCGTTTGTCACATTACCAAATTGGGAATGTATCACTAGTAACCATCAACTACATAACCTCTAAGCTCGTACGTCTCAGAGAAGGGTGTTAAGCTAAGAGAATAAATTCTCCACCACCAACAGAAATGTTTTGATAGAAACCAGCTTTACATCTCAAATTGTAACATCAAACACACATCCATACAAGTCCGTTCCAGGATCGAACGGAATCGAAGGCACTTCCAAAGGAGCCCTTGCAATCCGGATATTCACTAATCACTTCCGGACTTCCCATCACAAAGGGTGATAAAATCTCTATATCGGGGATCAACCGATGCAGAGACATTCGACGGTAATCCTTCCATTTTCGAATATATCCGGTCTTCAACACCGATCTTCAAATGCTATCCATTACGATATATCACCATTTGGAATGGAATTTATGACCCAAAGGTCCTCTCCCGGCTAAACCGAATAACGAGCGCTTATTTTAAAATAAGTGTATCATTCAAATTCAAGCAAATCACAACAAATTCCCATTTAAAGGTAAATATTGATAGTCGGTTATTTAACTATCAATAGATATGCACAACATCACCAGATTCCAAATAATTTCCCAAATTATTTATTTTCCAAAGATATCTTTGCAAGATATATTTTTCCACACTTCAACCATTTGAAAACAAATTTCAAATAACTTTTCACCTTTACAACTTTTGAAAACAAATTTCAAATCATTTTCCTTACGCGGAAACACTTTCAAATATTTATTCATTTTCACTCGAAATCTGCCGAGTTCAAATACTTTAAAATAATTTATAGCACTTATCCAATATATATCGGGAAAACACTTTGAAATAAAACTATTTTTCTTTAAACACTTTACTTAAAATATTAGTTATAAAAATATTATACCAATATTACATATAACTTAAGTCCAAACTAATTTTCAAAATAAAATTAGTAGATAGAGTATAACTATTTAAATAACTATTTTCTAAAACAATTATTGATTAAATCTTAGAAATAATCATTTCTATATCAACTTAATAAATCTTTATTTAAAGGATTTAAAACAATTTAAGAAGTTAATTTCTCCAAAGTATCCTTTCAAAACCAATTCTAGAATTATATGCTTATATATGTATATATTTTTCAAAATTATTCAGAAATTTTATTTGGTTTTCCAGGGAGAATACACTTTCATTTCAAAACGGTTCATTTAAACCAATTAAATAAATCCTTACCGATTTACTTTAAATTTATGTTCCAAATCCGTAAATTTATTTCCACACTTCAAAAATAAATCAATTTTTATTTTTAAACAAATTTCCCTATCCTTTATAAATTCCATGGTGAATTTAAATTTCCAAATATCCATTAATATACGATTTTCAAATCGATTTCAAATATTCACTTTCAACAACAATTAAATTTTTCAATCGATTTCAAAAACAACCAAAACAAATTCCATATTGATTTTCCAAGAAATTAAACACCAAGTGAATTTCATTCTAATTTCAAATTGAAATCAATTTCTACTAAACCCTAAATCAATTTTAAAATTGATTCCAAATTCTTTTCAAAACACCTAATAAATTTCCAAATGGATTTACAAAAGATTTAAATTCAATCACCAAAAATCAATTCCCAAATGGGTTTCAAATTTTATTTCCTTTTAAAGAAAACCAATTCTTTTATTTTTCAAACACTTTAAAATCTGTATTTTGAATAAATTCTTCAACCTTTGAATAATATTACCTAAAATCCATTTATTAAAGCTTTTCCCATATTTTTAAATTTTATTCAATATGATTAAAAATAAAACTTTATTATTTTAGAATTCCTTCTTTTAAATTTATCCAATTCTCAAAAATAAATTTTAATATAAACCTTCAACCTAAATTTTCAAAAATCAAATTTTATTTATTTATTTTCGGTATCCAACGATATCAAAATTATATACGGCTAAATTTTAGCCTTTAACGATTTCAATCACAAAGATAATCACAAAGAGATTATAAATAATCAACACACAGCATTGAAACAAATTCAATTATTTGAGGAATCTAGTTGGATCCCTCCAACCTGTTTCCCTGCATCCAAAGATGTTAGCACAATACCAACCCCATTTAAAGACAGGATATCGCGGTACATGGGTTTATATAAAATATCATCCGCTATTATGCGGCGCAATAGGGTCTCATCCTCTATATAATGCGGGAAATCAACTCCAAGTACATATATAATACCAATTCCACTTCAAGGTGGAATATCGCGGTATATGTGTTTAATAAAATAACCTCCGCTTAATATGCGGCGTTTAGGGTCCATTTCAATACAACAAATAGCAACCATCATTCAATCACACAATCAAGCAATTTTAAGTTTAACTATTTAAAATTTAAATCGAAACAAATTCGATTGAGTGAGAAGCTCGCACCTTGCTTCCAATAGCAGTTTCAGCGTTTTATTCCGAATAAAATTAAACGCGCGTTTAATTTTACCCAAAATTCACACTAGCTCCAATCAATATCAATCTAGCTCCATCGCGTAGTATTCGTCCATACAAACCCAAGCAACTCGTTTCGTGCGAAACGGACCTCGTATGAAAAAGTTACGTAGTTTTAAAGTTTAAACGAATTTAATATAATCAATTCACATATTCTATTTTTAAATTTTCAAACCCTAGATCATCTCGGCCATCCATTTTCTTTTTCTAGATCCAGGCCGCACAATCCTTCTTCTCCCCTTCGTGAATCCGTGCACCCTAACAAACCCATAATCGCCTCTATACCTAGAATTTTCGCTCCACCATACAACGTTTTGAAGACGATCGAAGACAAGGGTTTTGAAGCCCAACTCAAGAGCCACCATCGGTTTGAATCTCGTATAGCTCGATGATGATTTCGCCTCAAAAATACATGCAACCTGATGATGAACGCGGCCCATTTGACGTCGATCCGTTGCGTGAAATCCAATCATAACCGTTGGATTTGAAGTTCTCGACGTTGCCTGCAACTTTATAGTTGAAACTTTTTCGAATAGATCGATGGATTCGAAGATATTTGAGGAGAAATGAAATGAAATTCTGGCCATAGACAGTATAATGGCGGCTAGGGCTTCTAGGGTTAGGTTTTTGATGAAAATAATGAATTATGAAGTCCTTTTATAGAAAAAATTTCGACACTATTCATCCCGAAAATTTCCGAACTCGAAACGAAGCGTGCCGCCTGGCGTTTATAATGTTTTACCCATATTCCGAATGCAATGGAATATATATCAGAAGCCAATTCGATCGTATTTGAAAGATAGGTTTTCAAATCGACTAATTTAAATTCAAAATTTACTTTAACCGATTTCTACGCGTTTTAACTTCCCCCGGACAAACCGTAAACCCATTTGACACGAAATTTGAAATCTTACAATAATTTAACATTACGGATCGAATGAAACTTGTTTCGTCGAATCTGAGACTGTTTGAAAAATGACAATTTTTACTCGTCAATTAGATATTAAAATATTCAATTTCCACAATTAACTTTTAATTCAATTTTAAAAGTTCTATAACATCATTCTAACTCCAATATGATTTAATACAACTTTACAAATCAAATTTAATCACATTAAACCCAATTTCCAAAAATTTCTGTAATTTCAAATATTAATTATCGATTTAATTATCCAATTAAATCTAGATATTCGAAATAAAATTTATTCGACTTACAAATTTTACTTGTTAATATTTAAAATCAATTAAATATACGAATTTCAAATGGCAGAAATTCTGGGTTGTTACAAACTTCCCCCCTTAAAAGAATTTCGTCCTCGAAATTGCCAAGTCAGAAAAAGTCTTGAAATCCGTTAACTTTTTTTCTTTTCAAAAACAAACCGTTCCAACTCTATTTCAGATTCATTTTAATTTCTTAACTTTTCCAAAATCCGATGGTTACACTTTTCTAGTTCAATTCCTACATTTTCATTTCAATTTAGAAATTGACTTTTCGTTAACAAAAAAATTTCAAAAATTTTCAAAATTTTTCTATCTCCCAAAATTTACGGAAAAATTTGGCAGAGTCTCCCTTGTACGGAGGAGCTTTTGCAATATCACAATAGATATAAATATAAATATATATATATATATATATATATATATATATATCGACCAACGCGGTCGGAAAACATAAAAACAGTTCATATTTCCTATTTTTATTGCATAGGCGTACCTTTTTAGCATTTTTAAGCAAAGCAGTTATTTATTAGCATTTTAGCGTGACCAAATCCAGCCAACTACAGCCCCGGTACCTGTACTTACTCAATTTAAACATGTAGGTGACATATATAGGAAATTCATTTACATTTCACTAATTTCCAATAGAAAACACATAGTTTTCATAAGCAATACAATCAAAATAATTACCATAAGCAATTTATAAGGTTTCGATACAAATTTTAATTGCTTACAACCAATTCACATTAGTTCACTTTCAATTCAAATTCAATTACATAGCTTTCCATTTATCAATTCAATTTCATTAACACTTAATGAATTATATACAATCAACTAACAATCATATAACAACCAAATCATAACCAACATAACCAAATTATTAAATTTACATTCAATTTGGTTTAATTGACTTTTCTTTCAGTTATTCAATTTTTTTTTTCAACTTCATTAGCTTCTAATGAATTAACACTTACATTCATTATTCAATATCAATTCTTTTTCATTCGATTAATTAATATTCAATCCATTTATTAATTCGATTGCTAATTCATTTAACAAATAAGGTTGAATTTCATTTATATAACTCAAGTCCACATCCATTTAATTCACTTTATTATTATACTTCGATACCAAAACCAACTTCATTCAACATCACTTAAGTCATATTCCATTTCAAACATCATTTGTTTAACTTAACTTAAATTTCCCCTTATAAATCCAATTCAGATTCCAATTCTATTTAACTTTTACCAAAGTCAAATTTCATCACTTATTCAAATTCATATCTCGTTTTTCTTAACAGAATTGTTTAACCATTTTATCATTTGGTTTCACTTACATTTTCTCACTTTACAAGTTATACAACTTATTTAAACTTCAAAGTTATTTTATACAATCACTTCAGTTTAATTTCCATTTCGATAGCTTGCCTAATCCAAATCAATTTATTTAACCTTCGTTTAGTTAAATTTCAAATCATATGTTTTATTATGCCAACTCAAATTTATTTCAAATTTACCAAAGTAAAATCTTTATTATTTCATATTATAAGTCCAAAACTTGATTACTTAATTCAACAATTACAACTTGGATTTTAAATTTTCAAATTTGTTTATCACAACAAAACTTCAATTTCCAATTTACTATGGCAGCAAATCCATCACATAGAAACTCGAAAATGATACTGATGATGCTGTAGTCATCACCCTTATTATTTTCCAGCAACAGTAGCGAATCCAGTGCTTTAAATTCTTCCAAAAAATTTCCTTTTACTTATAATTCACATTTATAAGTCTTTTTCTTATAGAATTTCACTATTCCACTTCACTTACATAAGATTATTCCAAATTGATCTATCTTACTTAATAACATCTTTAACTTTGAAAAACAACTTTCAAAATAGACGGGATTCAAAACTTTCAAATTCATAGTCCAAATTCATTTTTATTTACAACTCATATTTATAAATATATTTATATAGTTTCACTTCTTTTATATATATAAGATTGTTTCACAATTGCAAATCACATTAATTATAATTCCATACTTAATAATTCATTTGCTTATACAATTATTCTTTTACAATTGTTGTTTTTATTTAGATTATTAAAACATCTTTTAATTAACTTATATATATTCTTACATTTTCAACAACCAAACAATCAATTTATATACACTTTAATAATTTCTGAAAAATTATTTCCTATATATGTAAAATATAATCGAGGTAAAATTATTTCATTTACCCAATTTAAAATGATACTATGTCGACTTGCCTCGTTTAAGTGTTTAGAAATCCCTATCGATAATATGGCGTCCCACATACCGACTAGATTTCACAAACAGCTCAACGGATAAGAAAAACAACATAAAACATTTTTATATTCACTAACAAATACGCGCTCGTATCTATGATTACACTCACACTCATTCTAGAGTACTACTGACTCTATCTCTAATGAGTAATTCCCAACAGAGCCAGGGTTGTCGCTTAACCAAATGCTCCGATACCAAATTGTCATGACCTTATTTTTCGACTTACGAAAATCGACATTAATATGTCCACTGTATCAACTGCCAAGCAATCGAAGGCCGGAAAACCGAATTGTTAGGGTTAAAGAAGAAGAGGTAGAAGAAGAAAGAAAGAAGAAGCAACAGAAACAATATCTGAATCTCACAATCGCAGCCGAACAACTTATAATAGATAAATGAATAATCTTTAAATCAAAAGAACTGTACATTTTATACATTACATCATCAAAGTCAACTTACAACACGACACAACTGGACAATTATATGAACTTGTCCTTACAAGTGGATACACAGCGGAAAAGATAATATCATATACAAGTGATACATTTCGCCATCCAGCTCGCCTCTTGAGCTCCACAGCACCTCCTGAATTCCAGAATATCCTAATAACCTGACTCTAGGCTGCCCGTGTGGAAAATGATGGGCACCCCGAGTTTAGGAAGGGAACAATAAACTCCAGGTCAGTCATGGGACTGGTGTGAGAACTTAAAACAGTTTATCTTTAAAAAAACAAACGAAGAAATATTTTAAAATAGATCCGCAATGCTTTTTAGAAAATGTAACTACCATAAGGCCTCCCGCCACACACACACCATGCAAACGCAGAATTGGAGGAGATTTCTCCTTATGATAGTCAAACATGCTTGACATGCAAATTTCTTTGATATTATTATTATAAGTGCAAAGTGCAAGAAAACATTTCGAAAGTATAATATAAATCTTAGCTGGCATAGACAGTTCGAACTGTGCCTACTATAGCTACCATGTTCAATAGCAGGTTACCTCCACATTCCATGGCATGTTATACAACTAAAACCGTACAGGGCTCGTATTGTTTCTTTGGATTTTCCAACAAATGGTCAGGCTAAGGAACTTCCTATTGCCACATGGGAACGCCTCTGGCGGGACGCCCCGAGAACCTAACCTGATCTCTGCCAACACAAGACCGAGTTACCTCTGCAAAAATAGGTAATTACTGACACGAGTATATCATCCCTCGGTTGTAAACAACCTTTATCTGAGGATCTTCAATACCGACAACCATAAAGTAAATAATTTGCAGCAACCACATAGGTCAAGTATCTGGGTTCTATACCATGATACCACCTCTATCCAGAAGGAAATGAACATACCCTAAGAGGAGCTACCCCCTAAAACCTTGCTGCATTCTTCCTATTTCGACCATTCCGGGGTGTGAGGTCCAACGAAGTCTCATCCACAAAGTTATGCTTTTCACAAAAGCCATGCTTCGATCAACAAATGATCAGCAGCACTTCGTATGTCACATTACCAAATTGGGAATGTATCACTAGTAACCATCAACTACATAACCTCTGAGCTCGTACGTCTTAGAGAAGGATGTTAAGCTAAGAGAATAAATTCTCCGCAACCAACAGAAATGTATTTGATAGAAACCAGCTTTAAATCTCAAATTGTAACGTCAGACACACATCCATACATGTCCGTTCCGAGATCGAACGGAACCGAAGGCACTTTCAAAGAATCCCCTGCAATCGGATATTCACTAATCACGTCCGGACTTCCCATCACAAAGGGTGATAAAATCTCTAGATCGGGGATCAGCCGATGCGGAGACATTCGACGGTAATCCTTCCGTTTTCCAATATATCCGGTCTTCAACACCGGTCTTCAAATGCTATCCATTACGAAGTATCACTATTCGGAATGGGATTTATGACCTAAAGGTCCTCTCCCGGCTAAACCGAATAACGAGCGCTTATTTTAAAATAAGTGTAGCATTCAAATTCAAGCAAATCACAAAAAATGCCCATTTAAAGGTAAATATTGATATATGGTTATTTAACTATCAATAGATATGCACAACATCACCAGATTCCAAATAATTTCCCAAATTATTTATTTTTCAAAGATATCTTTACAAGAAATATTTCTCCACACTTCAACCATTTGAAAACAAATTTCAAATCACTTTTCACCTTTACAACTTTTGAAAACAAATTTCAAATCATTTTCCTTACGCGGAAACACTTCCAAATATTTATTCATTTTCATTCGAAATCTGCCGAGTTCAAATACTTTAAAATAATTTATACCACTTATCCAAAATATAAGGGGAAAACACTTTGAAATATACTATTTTTCTTTAAACACTTTACTTAAAATATTAGTTATAAAAATATTATACCAATATTACATATAACTTAAGTCCAAACTAATTTTCAAAATAAAATTAGTAGATAGAGTATAACTATTTAAATAACTATTTTCTAAAACAATTATTGATTAAATCTTAGAAATAATCATTTCTATATCAACTTAATAAATCTTTACTTAAAGGATTTAAAACAATTTAAGAAGTGAATTTCTCCAAAGTATCATTTTCAAAACCAATTCTAGAATTATATACTATATATGTATATATTTTTCAAAGTTATTCAGAAATTTTATTCGGCTTTCCAGGGAAATACACTTTCATTTCAAAATGGTTCATTTAAACCAATTAAATAAATCCTTACCGATTTACTTTAAATTTAAGTTCCAAATCCGAAAATTTATTTCCACACTTCAAAAATAAATCAATGTTTATTTTTAAACAAATTTCTCTTTCCTTTATAAATTCCGTTGTGAATTTAAATTTTCAAATATCCACCGATATATGATTTTCAAATCGATTTCAAATATTCAACAACAATTAAATTTTTCAATCGATTTCGAAAACAACCAAATCAAATTCCATATTGATTTTCCATGAAATTAAACACTAAGTGAATTTCATTCTAATTTCAAATTGAAATCAATTTCTACTAAACCCCAAATCAATTTTCAAATTGATTCCAATTCTTTTCAAAACACTTAATAAATTTCCGAATGGATTTACAAAAGATTTAAATTCAATCGCCAAAAATCAATTCCCAAATGGGTTTTAAATTTTATTTCCTTTTAAAAATAAATTCCTTTTAAAGAAAACCAATTCTTTTATTTTTCAAACACTTTAAAATCCATATTTTGAATAAATTCTTCAACCTTTGAATAATATTACCCGAAATCCATTTATTAAAGCTTTTCCCATATTTTCAAATTTTATTCAATAAGATTAAAAATAAAACTTGATTATTTTAGAATTCCTTCTTTTAAATTTATCCAATTCTCAAAAATAAATTTTAATATAAACTTTCAACCTAAATTTTCAAAAATCAAATTTTATTTATTTATTTCTAGTATCCAACGATACCAAAATTGTATTCGGCTAAATTTTAGCCTTCAATGATTTAGATCACAAAGATAATCATATAGAGATTATAAATAATCAACACACAACATTGAAACAAATTCAATTATTTGAGGAATCCAGTTGGATCCCTCCAACCTGTTTCCCTACATCCACAGATGTTAGCACAATACCAATCTCGTTTCAAGATGGGATATCGCGGTACATGGGTTTATATAAAATATCTTCCGCTATTATGCGGCGCAATAGGATCTTATCCGCTATGTAGTGCGGGAAATCAACTCCAAGTACATATATAATACCAATTCCACTTCAAGGTGGAATATCGCGGTATATGTTTTTAATAAAATAACATCCGCTTAATATGCGGCGTATAGGGTCCATTTCAATACAAGAAATAGCAATCATCATTCAATCACACAATCAAGCAATTTTAAATTTAACTATTTAAAATTTAAATCGAAACAAATTCGATTGAGTGAGAAGTTCTCACATTGCTTCCAATAGCGGTTTCAGCGTTTTATTCCGAATAAAATTAAACACGCGTTTAATTTTACCCAAAATTCACACTAGCTCCAATCAATCCCAGTCCAGCTCCATCGCGTAGTATTCATCCATACGAACCCGACATAATTCGTTTCGTGCGAAACGCACCTTGTATGAAAAAGTTATGTAGTTTTAAAGTTGAAACGAATTTAATATAATCAATTCACATATTCTATTTTTAAATTTTCAAACCCTAGATCATCTCGGCCATTCATTTTCTTTTGCTAGATCCAGGCCAAACAATCCTTCTTCTCCCCTTCGTGAAACCGTGCACCCTAACAAACCCATAGCCGCCTCTACACCTTGAATTTTCGCTCCACCATACAACGTTTTGAAGACGATCAAAGACAAGGGTTTCGAAGCCCAACTCGAGAGCCACCATAGGCTTGAATCTCGTACAGCTCGGTGGTGATTTCCCCTCAAAAATTGCATGCAAACTGATGATAAAAGCGGCTCATTTGACGTCGATCCGTTGCATGAAATCCAATCATAACCATTGGACTTGAAGTTCTCGACGTTGCCTACAACTTTGTAGTTGAAACTTTTTCGAATAGATCGATGGATTTTAAGACATTTGAGGAGAAACGAAATGAAATTCTGGCCATAGACGGTATAATGGAGGCTAGGGCTTCTAGGGTTAGGGTTTTGGTGAAAATAATGAATTATGAAGTCCTTTTATAGAAAAAAATTTGACACTATTCATCCCGAAAATTTCCGAACTCGAAACGAAGCGTGCCGCCTGGCGTTTATAATGTTTTACCCATATTCCGAACGCAATGGAATATATATCGGAAGCCAATTCTATCGTATTTGAAAGATAGGTTTCAAATCGACTAATTTAAATTTAAAATTTACTTAAACCGATTTCTACGCGTTTTAACTTGCACCGGACAAACCATAAACCTGATTGACACAAAATTTGAAATCTTACAACAATTTAACCTTACAGATCCAATGAAACTAGTTTCGTCGAAATCCGAGACTGTTTAAAAAATGACTATTTTTACTCGTCAAATAAATATTAAAATATTCAATTTCCACAAATTGGCTTTTAATTCAATTTTAAAAGTTCTATAACATCATTCTAACTCCAATATAATTTAATACAACTTTACAAATCAAATTTAATCACATTAAACCCAATTTCCAATTATTTCTGTAATTTCAAATATTAAATTATCGATTTAATTATCCAATTAAATCTAGATATTTGAAATAAAATTTATTCGACTTACAAATTTTACTTGTTAATATTTAAAATCAATTAAATATAGGAATTTCAAATGACAGAAATTTTGGATGGTTACAATAACGGTGAGTGATTGTTGATTGATATAGTAGAAATAAAGTAGACCATCAACAGGAAATAATAACATGAAAAAATGGTGCAAAAGATCAACAACTTTTACAGCGTTTCGAAAACGCTAAGAAATACATATAGTGGCGTCGAGTAAACACAACCGTAAAGTAGAGATAAAGTTGAAAACCCTATGGTAGCGTAAAAAACCTCTTGGTGGCGTTTTTAAAACACTACAAAAAGATTTATGATGGCGTTTGAGAAACGCTGCAATAAAAGAATTTATAGTGGCATTGAAATAAATGCAACTAAAAATCATAGATTTTTAGTTGAGGGCTTTATCACGGCGTTTATCAAAATGCTATCATAAGTTTTGGTAGCGTTTTTTGTGCGCCACCAAAAATAAAATTTCTTGTAGCGTTGGGATTTGATTTAATAAAGGGGTAGTTGTACCTTTTAACCAATGAATTAAAATAAGAGTTAAAATGAAATAGAGGAGGGGTAAAATAGAAAAGAGGTCATTCTTATATCCTAAACCTTTGGCCGTGTATCCCATAACGTTCATTTTCATTCATCAAATTTTTTTAAATTTGAGGTCGGCCGCCATTAACAAGAGAAAGAGGAAGAAGATTAAGATAAGCTAAGGCAGAAGATAAATCAAATTAAATTCATTCAAATCTTAATCTCCTTAATCTCAAAAGCTAAGTATTTAAAGAAATGGTTTCGATTGTGTTACGCTTTTGTTTTAAATGACTGCTTTCGACTAAGTCGAAACTTTTTGCTGCCGCTTTCTTCCTTTCGACCAGATGGTTTCGCAGGGGTTACTTTGTTTTCTAAAATTTAGCAACTTCTCCAATGCTTTCGAAGGGATGGTTTCGACACCATCACTTCTTTACTTAGGAATGATTTCAAAAGGAATGCTTTCGACTTTAATGGGTTTCTGATCCTTTTTCCTTACTTGAAGGCATAATCCAAATGGTTTGACCAAAACGGTTTTCAAAGGTTTTGAAGGAGTAAATTTTTAAATAATTTTGAAAGGTTTCCACACGTTTAAATTAAACCCAAAGGCTTTCGAAAGGTTTAGTGTTTTAAGGCTTTTGAAAGGGTTTCAAATGCAGGTTTCGAAGGGTTGGTTCCCCAATGATTTCGAAAGATATTAAATGAAGGTTTTGTAATGGTTTCGAAAGGTCTGAGAGGAAAGGTTTTTCCAAGGTTTTCGGAAGGCATGGTTTAAAGGTTGTAACGAATGGTGTCTAATGCTTTAAAGCTTTTGAAGGAAAGGCTTTTAACGGTTCCGAAAGGATAATTTTTAATGGTTTCGAAAGGGTTGCTTTCAAGGGTTTTGAAAGGGTTGTTTAAAGTTTTTAAATAATTGTTTCGGATGTACTAGCTAGGTAGTTCAGCCTATGTGTTTGTAAGTTGAAAAGGATTTTAAATTATTTGAAGGGGATATGTAATCCTCATTAAAATTCATCAACATTATTTGAATAAAGTATATATAACATGGAAAAATAGCTTAGAGTTTCCTTGTATAAGTATGATTTAAAAGGTTAAATCATTTTGAAAAGGTTTTCAACGGAAAAAGATGAAGGGTAGTTAACCTAAAAAATGATTCGGAAAGATCGTCTATTTTGATGCGGACAGTTAGTCCTGTTTGCATACAGTTAGTCCTGTTTGCGGATAGTTAATCCAGTTTGCGGATAGTTAGTCCAGTTTGCGGGAAGTCAGCACAGTTTTTGAGCAGATAGTCCATTTATTACTTGTGGACATATAGTCCATTAGTTACCTGATAATAGCTTAACGGACATTGCTATTATTATAGTTATTATCAGTTTGATTAACCAGTTTGGTTGCAGGAAAAGATTTGCAAAACATATGTTTTGAAGAGGGTATTAGTGACGGGAAACTCGTTCCGCTAAGCGGCATGGTCTCACTTAATACGAATAAACCGAGATGTAACAGTATTATTCACATCAGGCTTTATGTTTGACTCGAAGTTTTTGTTTATCCTTAAACTTTCGGGTGCTCAAAACTGATTTGAGTAAACTGAGGGTTGAGGTTTTCGCTTTTTGCATGTTCGGCGAATAAAGCTTCCGGGGATGAGCAGGTGGCTGTCAAATAGCTAATTAGGAGTTGCAGTTTATTCTTTTATTTTCGTTGTGTGTATTAAATCATATGACTATACTGACTCTAATCAACCAAGAGCGCATCGTCATACGTCGTTCTTGACGTATTTTGTAATTGATATATCTGATTATTGTCTGGGAAATGTCAAGGGATTATGTAACTTGGATGTGAATTATTGATTTGAAATGTAATTTGTAAATGTTGTTTTCGGAATCTGTGATCTTGTTCATATTCAAGTGCTTTTGATATTATGGATACTATTAGCGTTGTCGTATTTTGTCACCAGAAGTTAATATTATAGATGACTGCAACATCTGTAGCGCTTAGCTTTTAGCCTCCAGATACGGGGTGTTACAAGTATATTGTGATGTTCTTTTAAAACTATAATGCCCCTGTTTCACTACTCTGTTTGATACTATTTATTTTATCCTCTATTTTTCAATGCTCTACAATATTAATGAACTATTAAAAACTTATATTCTATGACCGATTACATTCATGTTTAATAAAAATATCTTATATGTATATTCCAAGCATGTGTATATCAGCCAGGCCCGGCCCAAAGGGTAGGCAACTGAGGCTGTTGCCTAGGGCAACAAGAGGAGGAGGGCAACAAAAAATTCCATCTCTTCATGAAGTGGTTTCTTCCCTTGAGCAACAGTTCTTCACCGAATCACCAATCAACATCAGCTTGCAACGCCTGCCATCGCCATCTGCCGCAACGACTACCTCTGCCTGCCACCAAGCGCTGCCAAGTGCTGAGCCCTAATTTAATTTTTCCAGCCTAAGCCCTAAAAGGATGTGAGTATAATTAATTTGATTTATACAAGTTATCGCCAAACACCTTCTTTTTTTGGGGTTGCTCCTTCAGCAAATAAAGTAGCAGCTTTTTTAAGAGAATACCATCCATAGCAAAAGTAGATAATGAAATAATGGTACGCTACGTTTAATGTCTCGTCAATAACAAGTCATGGACAGTGTAATGAAAGCTTATTGGATCAATAGCAAGTCATGCACAGCAGCAGTAGCAGTATTATTATTATTATTATTATTATTATTATTATTATTATTATTATTATTATTATTAGTATGAGCCCGTGTTTTGCACCACGGGTTATTTGTATTATTGCATACGTTGATTTTTTATTTTGATTGAGTGCAAACATGTAACGAAAAGAAATGGCATTTTTGGAATTTTAAAAAGACACCGAGTAAATTAGTTCAACCAATTTTCTTTATTAGTAGTACAGATTTGTGTATTAGTAAAGGCTAGAGTATGATTGAACTATGTATGCTCCACTGATTTATTTTGAACTTCATAACTATGTCGTCAGTATGATGTTGCCCCAATTACATTAAATTATGTATAGTTTGTCATCAAATAGCTATTTAATAATTTATTTTATGCCATTTAATTTATGTAATTAGCTACTCAATAATTGACTGTTAAAATATTGGTTGCAGAAAAATAAATGGTGAAAAGTTTATTGAGACCATTTGAATTATTGTATTATGTAACATTGATAATTAAAAATTGCTATATTGATATTATGTTATAACTAAATTTGAGATAAGAATGGAAGACAAAATTCTAAGTGTTAAAATAGAAAGAAAAAACAACGAAAAGGTGAAGAATTGTTACTTTGATTTTTTGATATTTTGAATTCTAAATCAATTGATATTTTAAATTTTTTGAGGTCTTATATATTAGGATGTAAGTGGATTTTTAAATGTTTGGTTTGCTTATCGAATTTTTTGACTATTTCGGTTACCGTTGCTTCGGCGAAAAACTTACTTTTTCAAAATTAAAATTGATAAAAACATACTTTCATACTACTGTGTTGCAAGAAAGGTTGAGCGAATTAGCTATGATTTCAATTAAAAACTATGTTTCAAAAAATACGAGAAGGAGTTGTTTCTGTTAATTGTATTAATATGTTATAATATCATGTGGCCGTTTAGATTTTTGATATGTAATCTAAATGACTAGTTGACTAATTTTTTGTGATCATCATTTAATACACGAAAGAAGATTCATTTTGTTTTTACATTTAAAAATATTGTTTTTTCAAGAAATGGGGCAAAAAAGATGAAAAAATAAAACTCGCCTAGGGCATCGTATACCGATGGGCCGGCCCTGATATCAGTTATTGCATTATAATTCAGTATCTACAGAACATTGTATTTTAACAAATGAAGCAAATACATAGCCTCACTACGCACGATCTGGTCCTCATTGACACTGTATTTCCAACAATTATCCATATGTGAAGCACAAGTTCTATTCTACTTAATTTCTATTTGTTGATAGTTTCTTTCCGTATTAACAGATATTTCCTTTTGTTTTGTTCCCTTTTATACATATTGTCATCATTCTTCATTAATCCATCATTTTGTCCTCTTTGTATATGTCCAGTCATCCACCTTTGCATTCCATTTTTTATACATGTTTCTCATATCATTTATAACACTCCGCTCTACACAACATGGTTAATGTAAACACCGTTTGATATATTTCTTCCTTTAATTTATTGGTGTACTTTAGACTTTTGTTAAATAATATTTTCACAATCATAACTTGGTATATTTATGGTTCAGGATTTAACTTTTTATTATAGTAAGTTTGTATACATTTAAAGTAATATTTATAGTTTTAATTTTATTATTATTATTATTATATTCATTTATGATGCAGGTAGTTTTACTCGGCCCAAAATCCTTGGATACAAAAAAAATTTGTGAATTTAGCAAATCAGCTGCATTCTTCACACGCTGACAGAGCCCATCTTATTTTAACCTATGATGAGCCTCTTTCACACTTACTAGGTTTTTTCCTCGACTGATAGAAATATTTTGCTACATTCAAAGTTTATTATTTATCTAATTTTTTTCCCCTTTCATAGATATACGTGGCTTCATATTTTACTCTCGTTCCATCAATTTTTGAGTCATGCGGTCTAACCTAGCTTATAGCAATGAGATATGATGTTATTACCATTGTTTGTAAAACTGGAGGTTAGTTTAAAATAGAATCGTTTAAAGGGATTTTCACTTCAAGAGCTTATTTGTGCAGGATAATAAGTTTTAAACACACAACTTATGAAAAATTAGTTTTAAGGACATTTTACAGGAAAAAACTAAAAGAATTTATCATTTTCAGTTATACAGAAATAATGATAAAAGGATTTATTATTTTTCTGTATAACTTAAAAAGATAAATGAATTTAACATTATGCTGTAAATTGTCTTTAAAACTAATTATTCAAAAGTGTCGTCCTTAAAACTTATTACCCTTTCAAGTAGAAGCCCTTTAACCTAATTTCCACATCGTTTAATTTGTAAAATAAAATAAGAGGAAATTGAGGCATTATAATCAGGGGACACAATGTTTGAAGGAGTCTGTTACCACTTTCATCATCGTCGAAGAAGTTCAAAGAAATAGAACCAAGAATCATTAATGTGAAAGCTACGATGAGTGAAGCCGAAGAAAAGAAGTCCATTACCACCAATAAAGCATGATGCTTGGGGCATAGATGTCGTATTTCATAAGGAAGAACCGATCTTTTGTCGTATTCCAAAAATCATTAGACATTGACATCGGGAGTCATGATCTCCGAAGCAATAGTTAATGAAACCATATCCTATCAATGATGATGTTGCCAGCGTCGACCATTCATAATGCCATTTGTGATAAGAGTTATTAAGTACTGATGGTGTTTCCCATCCCCGACATCGCTGCTCATCGAAATTCCCTAATAAACGGAAACATAAGTTATGAATGTTGTCGAGATTCGATACTACAGCATCAACTCTTATGAACATGCTTTGAAGACACCATACATCTACAAGAATGATGTCGATGAATGACATGGTCAATGTCCACAGGTGTTATCAATGCGCATTTCATTGGCTATTGTGCACTGATGTCGATGATTATTAATGCTGCCAGTACACATGTCAAAACGCTATTCTGTGCCCACGTCACTAATAAATAATCGGTAATGCCGCCAACCATCAATCAAGATGATCACATGGTATGAAGTGGTCATGGCCGACAACCATTGTCGGTGTGGAGAATCATCCATACAAATAAGATTCATTGAAGCCGCCTCCAACGAACGTCATCATTCATCGATGCTGCTACATCATGATTGTAAAAGAGTCAATCAATGTAATAAAAGCCACCAACATCGAAGCCAAGCTATGTGAACAAAAAAATTCTAGCATTAATGCTTAATGATGCTGCTAATGTCGAAGCCAATGAAGTGTCAACCTTAATGTTCAACGATGCTGATAACGTCGAAGCTAATAATTGCCAAAGCTTGCCACTTGCCGAACCCTATAAACATGGACCAAGGGGCTTCGTAGAAGGGCTGAATTCTTCCATCTCATTTCTTACTTTTCATCTTTGTAAATCTTAAATTTATTTGGGGATTTTTAGAGCCTATTGTACAATTCGAAACTTGTACACATAAGGATTAGAAAATTAAACAAGTGCAAAGCATAGCATATGAAATTGTTTTGAATTTGTGACCTGAATGATCTATTGACTTTGCATATTGACTGTTTGAATTACTTGAACTTATAATTGCGTAGCATACTAGACTTTGAACTGGTACTAGCAAAGCATATTGGACTTCAGGCTTGAACCTTCGCAAAACATATGGCATTTGACTTCGATTTCCAACTTACCTAAGCTTATATTACATTGACCATGATGACAACATCAAGGAATATCATGGAAACTCTCTTTGAATCGATGACTTCAACAAGCCTCGACAAGGCCTTTCATTGAATTTACACTATTTTACGACACTTTTAGAGTTGAAAATTTTATTTGTAAATATTTTGGCACCATAAGGAGGGCTCGAACCGCCAACTTTATGAACATCCCAAGTGGAACTTCCCTAGATTGCATATTTAGGGCATAAAGAACTTCCATAACCAAGCATATCCCATTCAGGATAACCAACCTTAATCCTTATCACCATGTTATTTAATCGTGTTAAGATGTAGAACAAGGTTCTTTTGAACCTCGAATTATTAGGCCCGCCTATCAAGTTACTAGTGACCTTCAACCTTATAAAGAACAAGTGTTGAAATTACCAACCTTGCAAATTATAAATGAGAAGAAGCAGGCTCCCCTTTATGATCCAAACAATCGTGGCATAAATCCATTTCATATAGGCTTTACTTTAAATTTTTCCTTGGAAAGAGAGAGAGCCCAAAGAAGGATAATTTGTTCTTAAAGATAAGGAGGGCCATCCGATTCCAATCCAAGGAACTATATTGAAGAAAGAGACAATAAGTGATTTTGATATGTTTGTTTGAAAATGGCATAGTGTCATGAGTCATTCATTGACCGTGATTGAAGTTTAAAGGACATCAAAGAGGAAACTAATCTAGAAGAAGAGATACCTATAGGCGAAAAAAGGGTTAATTATTAGCCAAGAGGGCTAGCCTCTAAAACAAAACTTCCAAAAGATTGCATTCTCATCACTTTTCTTGAAAACATCTATCTCTTGACTAAGGACGAGCTTAACTATTTGCCTTTGCAAAAAAGGAGACACAAGTTCGAAAGGGATCAAGGAAGATCGTATTGTCTTTATCATCTCAAAATGGTCGTGATATCAATCAATGTCGGAGCTTAGAAGGAATGATCATCAATTTTCTAAGACAAGGAAAACTCAACTAGTTTGTACAAAGATGTTAATTCAATCATCAATAAAGGTTTTTTTAAAAAAAAAACTGAATCTACATAGGCATCAAAGGCTCATCACCACACGAGGTCCCTGGCCATCAAAGGCTCTAAGCCTTCAGTGTTGTCATGAAAGGCCTCACCGAAGTGCCTCCTAGAGGGAAGTGGAATAATCCTTTAGTACCGCCATCAAAGGCCTCGCTAATGCACCGAGAAAGCATTCAATCCCTACCTAAGTGGCCCAATTGAATCGTCTTCTAGAGGAAGGATGGAGTAAGTCTTTAGTGTCATCATCAAAGGTTTCACTAAAGCATCAAACTAATCCTTCAGTGCCATTATCAAAGGCCTTACTAAAGCACCTCTTAGAGGGAGGCTAGGTATGTTTTTGGTTCTGCATAAAATAACTACCAACCACACCATTCAAGATACCCATGTCATCATCTATGACGGTGACATGGGTTTCGATGTAAGTAAAGATCATCAACTAAGATGGTGCTAAAAAACTATCAAAATCAGAGACAAGTAGTGCTCCCAATCTATCAGGATCCGAGCCAAGTAATGCTTCCTGTCAATCTATCTTTTATAGGAATATCTATCAGATATAAGCTAAATGTGCTCCCAAGCAAATGCAGCATCCAGTTAACAGATAAAGATTTCTAGTCTTCAACTATTATTACCAGATAAAGATTTCTGGTCTTCAACTATTATTTTCAGATATAAACTCTAGTCTTATTTTAAATATGGATTTCTAGTCTTTTATTATTGCCAGATATGAATTTCTGGTCTTCTTTCAGATATGGCTTTCTAGTCGTCAACTATTTTTGCCAGATATGAATTTTTGGTCTTCAACTATTATTGCTAGATATAGATTTTTGGTCTTCTTTTAGTTATGGATTTCTGATCTTCTACTATTGCCAGATATGAATTATGATTTTCTTCCAAGGAGTTTTGGTCTTCTGTTATTGGCAGATATGGATTTCTAGTATTCTTTCAGATATGGGTTTCTAGTCTTCAATAGTTATTGCCAAATATGGATTTGAGTCTTCTTTTAGATATGGATGTCAGGTCTACTACTATTATTATTATCAAATTTGGGTTTCTAGTCTTCTGCAATTTCTAGATTTAGTTTCAAGGCTTCTTTAAGTCAGTTTTCAACTCAGATTCATTTGATGGGAATCTTTATTACTAAAACAAGCTACTGCATATTTAAACCTAGCTCAATTAGTAAGATTTTTAATTCCCTAAGAAGGATAAAAGTTAATCTACACAATGGAATGCTTAAATATGGAAAATTAAAGTACTAATCATCAAAGCAATTTTAGATCAAAATCGAAATTCAATTCACGATTATATACCCTACATTCAAAGTGACATTCATTCAACTGTAAATTTACTTACAATATAATACATTATGTACAAAGTGGCAGGTACAAAAGTTAAATGGAAAAGAAAGCTAGTTTAAGGCAAAGCATCACTAAAGTTTAAGGTTTTATGCAGTCTCCTCTAAATCCCTAGCACTTATGGGGGTTAATAACATAGTGAAAAGCAGCATCCAAGAGTTCTTTAAATTTCTTTTCCTTTTTTTGAATGGTATTTGCATCATCAATTGAAGCAACCTGGATATTCAAAATGCACTGGAGAGTCTTATTGGCTCCTCGTAAAGATTTGGTTATGCTATTCAACTCTTCGATCTTTTATTTGAAAGTATATCTCTCATGCTCGTGCTTTTGAACTTTGCTCTCATATTCACTTATATGCTGAGATACTTTCTCATCCCATTTCCTACCATGTTGTATAACCTCAACTTTGACCTTTTTGCTCCATGTCGAGATTGTTTCATTGCTTAAGCCTAGAGGCGGGTTTAGCAAAGTAGGGAATTCTTGGCTTGTAGAAGAACGATATCTAGTAATTCTTCTAGGAGTGGGGGTAGTAAGGCTGGCTTTGCCCTCACTTGCAATAAGCTCTAATGATTGACAGTGACCATGACTCTTTATTAAGCCTACTTCGATTTTTTATTCTCTGACATAATTCAGCTATCTCTACGTCAGCTTTGGTTAAAGGACTAGACTCATGAATCGAGTTAGATTTCTCTTTTAACGTTTGAAGCTCTTTCTCCTTTTGTTTAAGTTGCTCCTTAATGCAAGAAATCATTTCATTATAAGTCCTAAACACCGATTTCAATATAAAGTAATTACTATGCCACTCTTGCGCTATAGGATTATTCAGGAATCAAGAAGTTGAGTCATCATGAGATAATCATTTTTTTCTACATAAGCTAGCAACATGTCCTTAATCTCAATGATATAGAAGAATATAGAGAATTAGATGTACGCACTGATTGAGTCTCTCAGTAAGAATAAAGGAGACAATATTTAATATACGAAAAAAAACTTTTCTATTTATAATAAGCAGAGTTCACAAGTAACATAAAAATTATGGTTATATCATAGTTCTATTATCCAAAACATACAAACAACAATCAAAGTTTCGAAACTATGGTTTTGGCCCTTTCAAATGACTTAGCAGACAATGTAAGTATAGAATCGAAGGAGGCCTTAAATTTCTATTGAGATATAAATAGGAAGGAATCGACGATAATCCCATTTACTTAAGTGGAGGACTATCACAACCACATATTACTTTGGTGCAATAAGATTGGATGTCACTGAATAACTTATCCTTTTCATCACCTTGAAAGTCAAAGAAAAACTAGGGTAATGTGTGTAGACTTTTTATCAATCACTAAGGAAATAATGTCTTGCTAAATGTGATATTTTGAGAATCGAAGACTTTTCCTTGAAGTATTTTCTTTGCTTAACAAATTTATTCAAGAGATCCCTAGAGATCGGACTGCTTGAGAGTTCTTTATTATGTACAACACATTAAAATCAAACCGAGGATAAGAAAAACAAAACGATGAAAGCTATAAGTAAAACAAGAAATATATCACTATTGCATAATCATTCTTGTTCATAGAAAATCATTTTCTTATACATTTAAAAAATAATTGTCTTCTTATTGTACTTGAGGTTTTCAGGGGGAATGGAGCTAGAAGAAAGTGGGATGGATGCCACTTTGGGAATGTTCCAACACATCCAAGTGTAGGGATCAGACTCGTACTTATTCAAATATCTATAATGAAAGTGTCGGAGCAAACCTCCGTAGTTGTCACCTAAGTATGTGAAATCGACAAATTTACCCCGATAACAAGCTTTGTATAGATATTCCACTAGGGGGTTTCTATCATCAATTAGCATCCAAAAGAGAGTTATTGGTTTGAAATTCTCCTTCATGAGTATTTACCGGTGATGACAGGCTTTCTTCATCCGAGCAGCAATTTCTCTTTCTTTAAAAAATCTTAACTTTGATGCGCTCTTAGCAAGCTTCTTGTACTTCTCAGATAATTTGTTTTATTCTTTTAGTTGTTTGTCTAATTCTTTTTTTAGATGACATGTATTCATTAGTTTCTTTTCAACATCACATCATAACAGTATTTTTATTTTCTCCTTGACTAAAACTATTAATGTATTAATAGAAGTTATTTAGCTTAAGGTGTTTGGATAAAGAGATCCATGCCTGAGAGAGTGGAACTAAAGACGATGAGATCTTTCCTTTGTCTTCAGACTATTGGCCTTGGAAAGTGCAACCCTTATTAGGAGAATCCTTCTTTGAAGGGTGTTGCATGTCGACAGTTTATGCATCTTGGGTAGTTGAGTCTAAGTTAGCGTCGTTAGATCCATCCCTTTCCTTTAGTTGACCAGAAAAAATCATGTCATCGCCTTCCTATCATCATCATTAATGTCATCGTGATATCCCCTTGATCATCATTGTGACCATCATCATCATTATTATCATCGTCGTCGTCGTCTTTTTCTTCATCAAGATTTGGCTCTTCATCAAAGGGACCATTGTTGAATATGCACTTATATGATTTTTGTTTGATGATAATAAACATATATACATTCATTTAAATGTATTTGTTAATTTACTATTTTATTTTCCATAGATTAAATAAATATTTGCTGAATAAAATAAATAACACTGAATTTGAATTCAAACGAATATTTTATTCAAATAAATATTTATTACAGTTTTTGATAGTACAACTTCAAGCTCTCACTATAAATATATATTTTCTATTACAATACATTTCTAATTACATCACAATTCATTTTTACATTTTCACCTCACTACATATCACTCACACTCGTATTAATCTTCAACTTCATTCCAGTTTGAATCCAGCATCTGAGCAATCTGCAAAAATATTCACTAACGCAGTAAAATTGAAAATAAAATATTTTTGCAATATAAAATAAAAGATGGATTTTGAAAATATTATTTGCCTCAGTTATTTGGGTTGTTCGTCATCATTCAAATTTGAATTCATCACACACGAACAATGTGACATGCACAGTGTATCACTGTACATGCCACAAGGCAGTGCACACCGATATACACTTGATAATGCTACAGGGACAGGTGAGCACAAGGTCAAACACAAATAAAAAGACGGGTTCAACTCAGGTGCAACATAAATAAAATCACGACTTCAGCACAAGGTCAAACCCAAATAAAAAGACGGGTTCAACTCAGGTGCAACATAAATAAAATCTCGACTTCAGCACAAGGTCAAACCCGAGTTGTGAAACTGGATTCAACTCAAGTGTAATGCACAGTCTACACAAATTCAACAGTGCATCAAAGCAAACTCAAGTAGACAGTAGCATATACTACAGGGATGAACACACGAGAATGGAATGCACAGGTCAGAGATGCAACAATGGAACCAACACAAAAGTTCACAATGGAACATGATCAACTCAACTCGACTAACAGTAAACGGTGTACAACATTAAAGCCAAACTACAAGCTGCAGTAACTCAAGCAAGTGCACAAACTAAACCAACATGAATGAAGATACAGTGAAGCATGTACACGGGTAAACAACACAATCAAACTGCAACAAGGCAACAAGGAATGGCCAGAACCAAGGCAAGACCAAGCTGCAGTATACAAGTGACACAATGCAAATTAAAACAGAGAATACAATATGAAGACCAGAAGTACAAAATGAACAAGCTGCTGCATATCAGTGGTGCAGACGATCAAGTGGCCATATACAGACTTTAAACTTACAAGCATGGTCGTGCATGCTACAACTACATGAAGACCAGGCCACACAAGAACATAACTGAAGTCAACATGATCGAATGCAACAGTGAACAGTGCAGCATCAGGTCGGGCACGAAGGAATGTGAAAGAACAGAATCACTTACATATATACAACATTTTTTTATGTACCAATATACTATGCACAAGTAACCAAAGCAAACAGAGGTGGCAATATGAACAACTACAACAGGTCAAGGATATGTACTAAAATTTAAACCAACAAAATGCATTATGAATAGTATATGCCGAGAACCAGACCAGGTAGTGCAAGTTACAAGCCCAAATGACAACACAGCAACTACAAACTACTCATAACAGTGCACCACTGACCATGAATGCAGACATATTCAAGTTGAAGCCGTGTAAGTCCAGAATGACACAAATACAGGCAGTGAAGAATCTCAAGTCAAGGCCGTAGAGGTACAAGAAAATTCACGAAACCAAAAATTCACGTAATCAAAAGACCAAGCCGAAGTCGAAGTATGAAAAAGTCAGAACCTTGAGAATAAAGGTATCGAACCAAGCCAAAATCAATACCGTATGATTCAAGTAAATAGAATAAGTCAAAATCAATCTCAAACATTCAAGCATCATCAAGTGGCCGAGATGAATAATTGATAAATTCAAATAGAGAATTGTACGAACGCAAATCTAGGGTTACAAACCCTATATAAACAATCATCATCGGCAATCTCAAAACCATCGAGTTCAAGTACAAATACACAAAAGCACAAAAGCATAAAATTACATACCGAAGCAAGGAGACGAACTCGATCCAAATTGAAGAACCGTGAGCAAATCAAAGAGCGTCGAAGTCTACTATTGAACAGTATGAAAGGTCGGCGCTTCAATTTTCAAGAACCCTAGTTTGGATCGAAAGGACGAAAAGCCCTAATTTAGCTTCAAAGAGGAACGACCGCCATCTCCAAATAAACGAACGAAGAAAATAGAAGAGACGAGCTAAAATATAAAAGGGGCCGACATTTTTAATAAGGGCTTTAAATTTAAAATTAGGGTTGTTTGTTTTAAATTGTTTTTAATTTGCATCTTTATTCTTAAAACGTTTAAATTTCTAGTCGTGTGACTAGGGGACAAGCTACGTGGCGTAGCTTGAGAATTCGCAACTCAGTGGCTGAGTTGTGGCAGGATTTTGAGCGTAGAGTTAGATTTAGTCGATAGCGGGTGTCGCGAGTTTACGTGTGTAAGCGAGGGACTATCTAATTTCTAGTATAAACCTTGGGGGTAGCACGTAGGCAGGGTTTTGCCGAAGCTGGGTAAATTCTGTATCGTTCTATTTCTGCATTTATTATTCTGCTATTATCTGTGCTGTTATTCTTCTGTGATCTGTGTTGAAATTATTTTATAAGCTTCCGCGATTAATTTCTATAATTTATACCAACACCCTATTCACCCTCCCTCTAGGGTGAAATCGATCCTACAAGTGGTATCAGAGCTAGGAACAAAAGCCGTTTTTGTTTTAGAAATTTGATTTTACAAAAACCAATTTTTGTTTTAAAAAATTGAATTTTTAAAAATGGCTTCTTTTAATAATACTTTTATTAAGGGTCATTCCACTATTATTCCTTCTATTTTCGATGGAACGGATTTTTTGAATTGGAAATTGAAAATGGAATTTTATTTGAAATCTGTTAATATTAAATGTTGGGATATTATTGAAAACGGGTGTGATATAACAGATAAGAAAATTATCTCAATTAACGCTCTTACTATGCATATATTGCATTCTCATATTAATCAAGATAATTTTAATTTCATCTCTCACTGTGAAAATGCATAGGAAATCTGGAATACTTTCAATGCAATATATGGTGCAAAAGTCAACAGCAATGAGAAATCCTCCACAACCAACTTAGTTGAAGAAATGTGCTTAACAGGATTTGTAAAAAGCAGTTGTGATGAGGATGATGATGATGGAGCAGCTGAGCTGGCGTTAATAATGAAGAAATTCAAAAGGTGGAACCACAAATATGGAAATCCAGCTCTAAATAAAAAATTAAAAAGCAGAATAATCAAAACACTAGACAACTCGGAAGAACACGGGATCATTTGCAACAAACCCGGTGATATCAAGCCCAATTATCCCCGATTTCAACGCGATTTTAAAAAGAAATCAAACGGTGTTTTGCAGCCACGTGGAATAAAAGCGATAGCAGTGAGAGTGAGAAAGCAGATATGTGGCTTCATGGGAATATAACCGATAGCGACGATGACGAGCCAAGCGAGGTATCAAAACTTACTCACTCTGAATTACTTATTTATTTCCACGAAGTAAATGGCTGTTTTGAACGACTTAGGGAGAAATATGCTAAACTTGAATCATAAAAAGTTACTTTGATAGAATTAGATAAACAACTTGACCAATTAGTTAAAACCTATCAAAGTAGGATCCCTAAGTGTGATAAGTGTCCAACATTTGAAAACGAAATTAAAAAAATCAGAAATCAATATAAAATCACTTGAAAATGAAATTCTGATTTTAAAAGAAAGCGAAAATGCTAGGAGAGAGAATTCTATTAAAAAGTGCACACAATTGTTAAACGAAAATAAATCTCTCAAAACACAAGTCCAACAATTGTCAACGACTTTAGATAAATTCTCAAAAAGTGAAAAATCGTTGAATATGCTATTAGGAAAGCAAACTGTTAATACGGTTAGACAAGGACTTGGATATAATTGTTCGAAAATTGTTGAAAGAAATATTAGTCAAGTTAATTCCATGTGCACAATTTGTAGAAAATATGGACACAATCACAATAATTGTTGGTATAGACCCAAAAATGTGAAAACTATATCGATTTGGGTTCCTAAAGGCACAAATATAAAATCTCTCAAAGTTAAACAAATTTAGGTGCCGAAGGGAACAATTATAAATAGTTTTGGGTCTTCACAAAATTATTTTTCTAAATATTCTGCCACTAACAATCATGGACCTATAAAAACAAATAGGTCACATAAATCCTTTTCCGTGTAGGTGTGGTGGCAGGCTAAGGAACAACAATAGTGTTCTCTGGATTTTGGCTGTTCCAGAAACACAACGGGCGACAAAGCTAAGTTCCTTAGCCTAGTATAAAGGTGACAGAATCACAACGGACAACTACGAAAAATATCGTAAAGGTAAAACAGGTAATGGTATGTTTTAAACGATATATTAGATGTGATAATCTGCACCGTATTCTGAATTAAAATCAGCCAATATTGAGATGATGAAAAGATGATGATTCTGACTTATTCAAAATAGTTGGCCAATTATATTCTTATGCCAAAAACACTATAAAAATCACTAGATTCTTTGAATTACTTCATATATATCAGTTTGGATTAAAAATAGTGTTTTGTTGGATAATACAATTGGTTATAATACGGCTGACTCTATATTCACGGTTTTCTGATTATTTACATGGCTTCAATTCAATTTCAAAAGAATGTCATTTAAATTGTTGTTAAAATTGAATTTGAAATTTTTGGTGCACACTTCATGGTTTGGTTAATCAAACTCAATTAATGATGATTTTGAGTGAAAGAGAAATTCAGATGCAGATTACACTGATAATCTAGTTGATGGAAAAATTACTAGTTGAACGTGATTTTTGAGACATTTAGTAACTGCATCGTTTTTCAAAGAAAATAACTGCATATTCTTCATTTCAAATAATTTTCAAATAGCAGAAAATTTTCTTTTAAAACCCCCTGGAGAAAATCATTTTTGACCATATTTTCAGATTAGTCATTTTTGAAAAATTAATTTCATAATTATTTTTGAATTTGATTTTAAATGACTATTTTGACTAATCTGACTCCCTAATGTTTATCGAAAAGAAAAATAGTGATTGAAAAAGTGATGAGTGTTAATATTGATCAAATATTATGACTCGAGACGGTATAATTAATAAATTTCTTTATAAATTTAAACAAGAGTTATAAAACTTTTTGTTGGTAAAAAATTCCATGACCATCTCTATGTCTATCATATTTCTAACAACCATCACTCATCAAAATTCTATATAGTTTGTTAATATGTGGTACTTTAAACAGGAATCGTTCGTTTTTCATTTTTACATTTTAAAAATAATAATAATAATAATAAATACCAAAGTATTCACTCTCATTTAAAAGTCCTCACGGTTATGCATGGGTGAATTACTTGGAATTTGTTATGTGCTTCCATGCTCATTTAAAAGTCCTCACGGTTATGCATGTATGGAACGCATATCAAAAATTGATTTTTAAAATAAACAAGTTGATTCTAATCCCATTTAAAAGTCCTCACGGTTATGCGTGGTTAGAACATACTTGAATTCATTTTTAAAAAATAAAATTGGAATACTACTAATCTCATTTAAAAGTCCTAACGGTTATGCATGGTTAGTAGATATTTAAATTCCTGATATAACTTACCACGAATAGACACATCTGTATGGTTTTATATGATGACATCATTTCCATCATTCTAAAAGTGGAATATGCGCGTAACAAAATATTTATGATTTTTGTTTGATTTTTTTTATTGAAATTTAATATTTATATTCAATTGAGTTTTAATGTTGAATTAATATCGATCACTATATCTCTACTTTTCTACTACTATTACTCTTTTGCTGATAACAAAAGGGGGAGAGAAAGGTTAAGATTTTGTCAAATAAAATTAAGCAAAGGTCAAATAATTTTCTATTTGTATCTAGGCTCATTTGCATATTTTTATTTGTATGCATACATGTCGGGGGAGTATTGTGTAGAGAGGAAGCATTTAAATAGGGGGAGCAAATTAGAGCATATCAATGATCAAATACATTTAACATATTCAAAATCTTAAATATATGTTTGTTATCATCAAAAGGAGGAGATTGTTGAATATGCGCTTATATGATTTTTGTTTGATGATAATAAACATATATACATTCGTTTAAATGTATTTGTGAATGTACTATTTAATTTTTCATAGATTAAATAAATATTTGCTGAATAAAATAAATAACACTGAATTTGAATTCAAACGAATATTTTATTCAAATAAATATTTATTACAGTTTTTGATAATACAACTTCAAGCTCTCACTATAAATATACATTTTCTATTACAATACATTTCTGATTACATCACAATTCATTTTTACATTTTCACCTCACTACATATCACTCACACTCGTATTAATCTTCAACTTCATTCCAGTTTGAATCCAACATCTGAGGAATCTGCAAAAATATTCACTAACGCGGTAAAATTGAAAATAAAATATTTTTGCAATATAAAATAAAAGATGGATTTTGAAAATATTATTTTCCTCAGTCATTTGGGTTGTTCGTCATCATTTAAATTTGAATTCATCACACACGAACAATGTGACATGCACAGTGTATCACTGTACATGCCACAAGGCAGTGCACACCGATATACACTTGATAATGCTACAGGGACAGGTGAGCACAAGGTCAAACACAAATAAAAAGACGGGTTCAACTCAGGTGCAACATAAATAAAATCACGACTTCAGCACAAGGTCAAACCCAAATAAAAAGACGGGTTCAACTCAGGTGCAACATAAATAAAATCTCGACTTCAGCACAAGGTCAAACCCGAGTTGTGAAACTGGATTCAACTCAAGTGTAATGCACAGTCTACACAAATTCAACAGTGCATCAAAGCAAACTCAAGTAGACAGTAGCATATACTACAGGGATGAACACACGAGAATGGAATGCACAGGTCAGAGATGCAACAATGGAACCAACACAAAAGTTCACAATGGAACATGATCAACTCAACTCGACTAACAGTAAACGGTGTACAACATTAAAGCCAAACTACAAGCTGCAGTAACTCAAGCAAGTGCACAAACTAAACCAACATGAATGAAGATACAGTGAAGCATGTACACGGGTAAACAACACAATCAAACTGCAACAAGGCAACAAGGAATGGCCAGAACCAAGGCAAGACCAAGCTGCAGTATACAAGTGACACAATGCAAATTAAAATAGAGAATACAATATGAAGACCAGAAGTACAAAATGAACAAGCTGCTGCATATCAGTGGTGTAGACGATCAAGTGGCTATATACAGACTTTAAACTTACAAGCATGGTCGTGCATGCTACAACTACATGAAGACCAGGCCACACAAGAACATAACTGAAGTCAACATGATCGAATGCAACAGTGAACAGTGCAGCATCAGGTCGGGCACGAAGGAATGTGAAAGAACAGAATCACTTACATATATACAACATTTTTTTATGTACCAATATACTATGCACAAGTAACCAAAGCAAACAGAGGTGGCAATATGAACAACTACAACAGGTCAAGGATGTGTACTAAAATTTAAACCAACAAAATGCATTATGAATAGTATATGCCGAGAACCAGACCAGGTAGTGCAAGTTACAAGCCCAAATGACAACACAGCAACTACAAACTACTCATAACAGTGCACCACTGACCATGAATGCAGACATATTCAAGTTGAAGCCGTGTAAGTCCAGAATGACACAAATACAGGCAGTGAAGAATCTCAAGTCAAGGCCGTAGAGGTACAAGAAAATTCACGAAACCAAAAATTCACGTAATCAAAAGACCAAGCCGAAGTCGAAGTATGAAAAAGTCAGAACCTTGAGAATAAAGGTATCGAACCAAGCTAAAATCAATACCGTATGATTCAAGTAAATAGAAGAAGTCAAAATCAATCTCAAACATTCAAGCATCATCAAGTGGCCGAGATGAATAATTGATAAATTCAAATAGAGAATTGTACGAACGCAAATCTAGGGTTACAAACCCTATATAAACAATCATCATCGGCAATCTCAAAACCATCGAGTTCAAGTACAAATACACAAAAGCACAAAAGCATAAAATTACATACCGAAGCAAGGAGACGAACTCGATCCAAATTGAAGAACCGTGAGCAAATCAAAGAGCGTCGAAGTCTACTATTGAACAGTATTAAAGGTCGGCGCTTCAATTTTCAAGAACCCTAGTTTGGATCGAAAGGACGAAATTTAGCTTCAAAGAGGAACGGCGACCATCTCCAAATAAACGAACGAAGAAAATAAAAGAGACGAGCTAAAATATAAAAGGGGCCGGCATTTTTAATAAGGGCTTTAAATTTAAAATTAGGGTTGTTTGTTTTAAATTGTTTTTAATTTGCATCTTTATTTTTAAACTGTTTAAATTTCTAGTCGTGTGACTAGGGGACAAGCTACGTGGCGTAGCTTGAGAATTCGCAACTCAGTGGTTGAGTTGTGGCAGGGTTTTGAGCGTAGAGTTAGATTTAGTCGATAGCGGGTGTCGCGAGTTTACGTATGTAAGCGAGGGACTATATAATTTCTAGTAGAAACTTTGGGGGCAGCACGTAGGCAGGGTTTTGCCGAAGCTGGGTAAATTCTGTGTCGTTCTATTTCTGCATTTATTATTATGCTATTATCTGTGCTGCTATTGTTCTGTGATCTGTGTTGGAATTATTTTATAAGCTTCCGCGATTAATTTCTATAATTTATACCATCACCCTATTCACCCCCCCTCTAGGGTGAAATCGATCCTACAACCATCATCAAATGATAGCCACTTTTCAGCATCGATTTCCTCTTCGGTAGGGAATTCTTCCTCAAGAGCCTTTTTGTCCTTTTTATCCTGAGACCGAACTTTCTCTTACAATTTTAATTCAAGGCCAAAAGAGATGGAAAGTCCAAGTCTGGGCATTTTTGAATGATACTGGAATATGATATATACAAAGCATCTTCATAGCACTTCATTTTGAATTTAGAAGAGAAACATCAAGAAAGGAAGTGACCTTTTTCTTAGCATTATTGGTAATGTTATTTGAATAATCCAAGATGCTGGACTACCATTGCAGTTGGCCTTTTAATAATTTGTTCTTCTTGATTAGCTCAGAGTTTTCCTTGACACGCTCAGTGTTTTCCTTAGTCACCCTCTCTAGATCTGCGCTATGTCTATTAGACGACTTAAGGTCAGCTCTAAGCTTATTATCCTTTCTTCTAACAGATGCTTGGCTTTATTATCTTCCTCGGGGGAGGAAGCAAGCCTACCTTTTTCAGTGATCACCTTACTTTCCCCATAGTAATGTCAATCATGATATTTTAAAGCGAGGAGATCTTTTCTTTAAGGTCAACTACCTCATATGGCAGCCTTTGAGAGGCATCTCGAAGAAAAAGCATGTGCTTTCCCACCAAGAATACATAGCTTGTCTAAGTTAAAATGAAATCTATAAAGTTAAAGTTAATCAAATAAACACAGAAAAATGTACCTATAGAAGTTGTTTGAGGATTGGGAAAAGGTGGTCATTGGAATAAATTAGTGGTTGCAATAATCCAAGGGAGTTGATTAAGGGAGACTGAATGGCCAATTAGGCAAGTTCCTCAAAATTCATTGATGAAGTTCAAGTTTGAGTCCTCAAAGGAAAAGGATCATTTGAAGAGTGAATTAGACCGAGTTTAGCGCACATGCGGCTGATGGACGTTGGGAAAGTAGGGAATGTAATATTAAGAAGTATGTTAGGAGTTTGAGCCTCCTTGGGTATCTCAGTTTGAGCCTCTACAGGCTTTTCTGGAGCTTTGTCCAAATGTATTGCTTTGGGACTTGGATCAATATTTATATGTCCAATCTCATCTATGATAAAGGGGGCGAAGTCATTTGTAACTTTGGGCCTATTATCTTGGGGAGGAAAAGGAGCGTCAATAAGAACATCATCACCCATTTCATCTTTATCTAATTTTTTAATAGCTTGGGCATTAGAACCATTAAAGGATACAGGCTTAGTTGGTTGAGACGAAGTAGGAAATTCATCATTACATTTTTGTTTTTGGGAACTTTTCTTTGACCTTTGATTCCTTGGGAGCGATAACGAGAGCGGATGAACCTAAAAAAATGAAGTTAGTAAGCTGATAACATTAGAAATTTCGTTTTTAGCTATACTAAAACTTACCAGCAGAATTAGGCTTAACTGGAGAGTTAGAGGTGAAGGATTTTGATTTTCCCCTCACCAATTAGCATCCTCCTCTAGCATTGAGTCTGATCTTCGGGCACTCTCCCAAGACCTTATAACAATCCAAAATGATGGAATACCTATGGAGTATAGCCGAAGTCAATAATCCAACCCTGTTCCCTATGCTTTCTACTGCTTTAGCTAAGGATAGCATGATTTCCTGGTCTTCAAGTTGTAGCTATTTAGGAGAAGAATCTAAAAAGAAACATTGTTAGTAAAAGATAATGAGTGAGCGTGGTGTACAAAGGAAATACTTACTGGGAATAGAGAATGTCACTCTAATATTAGAAATACACTTGATGAAAAAGTATTAGTTTCCCATTTCCCTACCTTGTTGACACCTTCGAAAATCATGCTTTTTGGGTAAGGATGAATTCGGTATAATTGAGGATCCAGTCGGTCACCAACTTTAGCGGGGATTGCTATGGAATGGAGGATTTCAACGCTGAGGGAAGGGAGCCCTACTTCCTGAGCCAGAACCTTTAAGCAAGTCAGATAGTATATGAGTTGGCTAGAAATTTGATGGGAGCAATGTCTAAGTTTCCTAATATCTTTGAAGGAAACCTAAAAACGGAAGATAGTCAGTATGCCAAATATGTACTGCGGTGAAGGAAAAGTATCCCTTGGGTGGATTGGTAATACTATCGAAAGGACCTACAAGAAGGACTTTTATTCTAGTAATGCCAAACTGTCTAAGAATAGAATTCACTTCTTCCTAGGTCATTCTATATAATGGATTCAAAAGGTTGTCTTCTTTCTTGCCAACCGAAGGATAAGATTTGGACCCCTTGCT
This sequence comes from Allium cepa, assembly GCA_030765085.1. Lineage (NCBI taxonomy): Eukaryota > Viridiplantae > Streptophyta > Magnoliopsida > Asparagales > Amaryllidaceae > Allium > Allium cepa. The sequence goes on along the minus strand of CM060931.1, from coordinate 461,471,551 downwards.
GGGTTAGTAGGCTTCATGTTGACTTGTTGACCTTCCATTAACCTATCAGGTGATATTATTCTAAATTTAAGAAATGATCACGTTCATGTTATAGAAAAATTTAAAACATTTTTGTCTAAATAAACTATTATTGTCTAAATGAAATGGTTTGAACTAACTATGAGTAAATAATCTTTAGATGGCATATGAAGATTTTATTAGTAAATCTAAGTTTTATTCTTGATGAGAGAGCCCCAAGAGAGAACAATACAAAAGTTGAGTAGGAATGGACATGTAACACTACTAAACTCATTTCAACCACATTATGTAATCTATGATTTAAAATGCTAATAAGCATTGCAACTATAATTAACAATGAAGTATTAAATGTCGTCGGCATTAATGAGTAACGGCAATGTAGATTATCGGCAAGTTAATTGGTTATATAGCTCATAATGTGTTAAGAAAGATAGGTTGTAGATAATGGTGTCGAATGAAGCTTAATACATGAGATGAAAAGTACTCACGAAACAATAACGATAAGCAAAAAGCTCTTTGATGTTAAGTTAAGGCTTTACTTTACGAATCAATGTCAACTACAAGCAACGTCGACTATGATTGAATGACATCGCCTTTAATTGGTATATGTTTTCTTTTAACAATGGAAAGTTTTAATACATTACATTAATCGTTAACACTACAAATATGGTAAGTTATCAAAATAATTGGTTAACAAATGGTATTATTGTAGTCATGCGACATGCTAGTGTCATAACGTTGACTTTAATTAATACAAAGACTATTGATGTTCCATTCAAATAACAACGACATTTATAATTCTAGTGGATTAACGACATTAATAAGTAATGAAGAAGACGGGTAATGAATAAGAATTATATGAGAAGTAATGGCGGTTAGGTGACATTAATAAACCTAAGTCAACAGTCATAACGATGCAAGTATCACAAATCATCAATGACCCTTGCTACTTTAGTTAAAATTGAAGTAATGAAAATCATCAACATCAATAAATGGCACGACAAGAGATAACATTTGTTATCTATCAATGAATGGTGACAACATGAGCTAATATGAATCAGTGAGTGACGATATAACTGTAATTAAATAACTCTACAACTAATTGTTATACATTATATTTTTATAATAAAAAGTTACCGCATCATATCTTGATCAATAGTAGGTTATTGAAGAGTCTTGTCGACGTCGAGGATCATGCCAGTGTAATAACAGTGACATTTGTAATTCTGGATAGATTATCCATAATATAAAAGCTTTGAGTGAAAACAACAGCTAATGAAATAACATAATAATGTGACGTTTTTTCGATTTTGAGTATATTGACAACATTGTTGAATGTCAATGTCGGCATCATTGTAATGACGTCGTGAATAAAATATCGAGTTTTAGGCCTAATAAGTCACTTTTGTTGGTGAGTAAACTTATAACATACAAGTTTTTCTACCAATATCGATTGATATCAAAGTCTATTTATGCGACATAGAAAGATTATTCCAATGAATTAACAACATAAGGTTAATCAACCTACTTCAAGTTTATCAATTGCATCATGTGTGATAACACCAGCACAGGTCTAAGTAACAACAGGTCTCGGTTTGATACCCTACCCATTTTGTCAAAAAATAAAAATGCCCAAATCCCCAAATCAACACCACTAAGCAACTAATCTAATATTATGGAAGGTTAATAATAACGACCCACAACAAATTTGAGTTATTAGGACCAAATAATTGAACTCGATTGGTGATTTCAAACGTAATAAAATCAAAGAAAAAACTTAGTCATGATTTCAGTATAAACTTTGTGAAAAAATAATTTACGAGTTAATTGAACGAGAGCTATACTGGGATGGAAATTGCTATTAAAGAGCTTGGGCTTGCAGATAATTTAGAGAATTTAATTGTTTGTTCAAGTTTTCTAAATCATAGGCAACAGAGGAAAGGAAGATAAGCTTACATATTTATAGGAATAATTAACCAAATGGGTGTTGTTGGGTTTAATTTAAATGCACGAATAAATTAGCAGAAGAAGACTAAAACACAAGAGAAAATATGACGTCGTGAATATTGACTTGAAATTCAATGGTTCTTTACACTAGGCTACACAAGTTACCACTATCATCATCGGCGAAGAAGTTCAAAGAAATAACGCCGACAATCATTGATATGAAAGCTACGATGAGTGAAGCCGAAGAATAGCGACATCATGCAAAGTGCATCAGCACCAACAATGCACGATGCTTTGCGGCATCGATGTCGTCTTCCATAAGGAAGAACCGGACTTTTCTTACGTCGACCGCGATCATTACAAGAAATTCTATGCTACCGCATTCCAATAACCACTAGACAATGTGAAACGACCCGAATTTCTTACCACAGAAAATCGCATCATTATTAAGAAAGAAAGGGATAGAAAAGAGAAAAGAAAGAAGAGAAAGAAAAAACAACATTAGAATCTAAACAGCGGAATGAATAAATTATATTGATAACATAAACATTACAAAGTTTACAACAATTATCAGAGTTACACAGATAGTACAACACATACTAGACAGTTATAAACATCTATCTAGTTATATAACTCAATACAGTACAAGAAACAACTCAGAGAAATCTACACAGCGGAAAACTATATATATCTACACGCAGAAGCCTCCTGCTCCATTACTCCTCCACACTTCATCAAAGCTGACCTGAATCCCTTGGCTACTCGTAAAAGTTTGAGTACCCAAGAGTTTAAGAAAACAGAAGATAAACTTCGGGTCAGACATGGGTCTGGTGTGAGTAACAGGTTAAGGTTGCTTAACTTTTAAAAACCTTTTGACAAGAAAGGTATCACGTAAGACATCCCACACATAAACATGGAAAAGATTTTACCTTACGCTAACCAAAACATTTAATAGGAAATTCAGTGATATTATAATAGGTCTAGGGTTTTCAAATAAATATGAAATAGCCGAAATTGATACATTATTAAATTCCAGCTACTAGCCACAAAAGTGGGTAATACAATTAAAACCGTTGGTACTTATTGGATTTTGGATTCCATACAATGGCAGGGCTAGTGGGGTACCGTCCGTCACAGTACGTGGCCTAGATCAACGTACCGAGGAGTACGCCCGCTCCCCTGCAATACAAGGCCGGAATCATTCCTTACTGAGCAGTTCCGAACAAGACAACCCCGTGGTTGTAGCTAGCAACCGCCCACACAGCCGAATATAAAGAAACCTCTAGACAGGGGTAAATCTCACTCTCAAGTGGGGGCTACCCACGAAGCCTTGCTGCACATCCCCTGTTTTAGTCATTCCCGGTTGATGAGGCTTGAGGCTACGATTACCTTTAGTGAACACATCACTTAGAATGCTCATCGTCCACCTGACGATGTTCTGAAAGCATTCAATCCATACAAGTTCATTCCGGGTTCGAACGAAACCGAAAGCATTATCTCGTTACACTCATTTTGGAATCACCCTAAGAGTTAACGACGATAACCCCTGCACTCTGAATCACCATCTCGAGCCTGTAAGTACTATTTCCATCAAACTCATCACGGAATCACCCCTAGAGTTATACTGACGAATAGTTCTTACACCTCAAGTCTTCACAAAGCTCCACTTGGATTCACGACCTAACGTTAATTTGTATCGATGTGGTTTTCGGATATACAAATATGGAAACCCGATCCCGGTTTCATCGAAATCCAAAGCGTCTCTTTTAGGTCCAAGTTGTTTTAAAGTTTAAAACAATTCATTATCTATATACACACAGATAGATAACTCACAAATAACAATTTATAATTAATATTATCACCAAACAGATGATCTATATCCAAATAGGTAATCCATATCATCATCACAATAGATAATCTATATTATCATCACAATGCCACTACGCATTCATACCACACAATATTATTTATCTCATTACTGAGATCACAAAGCATCTAAGACAATCAATATCACCCATTCATACATAAGCAAAGATTTACTCATCACAATATAATTAATTAAAATTAGCTATCTCTATCTTTAATTAATTTAAAGTGAATTAAATTAATTACTTCACCTTTAATTAATTTAAAATAAATTAAATTAATTACTTCATCAATATATATCTTGCTTACTCAACCATTTAATTGATTACAATCAATTAATCATTCATTATTAATCACCTTAATTAATCAACCTTGATTAATTACCCTTAATTACACTCATGTAATTATCCTTAATTAATTTCACAAATTAATTATTCTCAACCAAACAGTAATTAACCTTTAATTACTTCAATTAATTAATTAATCATAATTAGTTATATTAATCCTTAATTAGTTACATTAATTAATTACCTTCAATTACTTATCATTGATTAATTAATCATAATTAATCAACTTTAAATTATATCATTAATTATAATAATTAATGATCCTTAATTATATTTAAATAAAATTATCTTCCTAAATTAATTACCTTGAGTAATTAACTCATAATTATTAATCTCCCAGATTTAATTACATTCAGTAATTAACTAACTTAATTACTTTATTAAACCAAATTAATTATCCCTTAATTAATTTCTTAATTAATCCCTTGATTAATTACTAAGTAATTTAATCCAAATTACTAAGTAATTTAATCCAAATTACTTCATTCTTAAACATCTCTAATTAATTACAACCTGTAATTATCAATCAATTACTTAACTAAGTAATTTCCAATCCATTAATTACATTAAGTAATTATCTTTAAAACCTCAAGTGTTTAAAATTAATTAAACTTAATTAATTAATTAAACAATCACATTTAACTTAATTAATTACCTTAAGTAATTAATTTCTTAATTACTTCATTAAATAATTACACTCAACAATTCACAAATGATTATTATTAAATTAGTTAATCTAATTAATTATAGAAATTAACCACATTAATTAATTATTAAATAATCCTGGTTAATGATCTTCATTAACCATTCTCTAATTATTTTAATTAAGTAATTAACTTAGATTAATTACAAATTAAATTATCGTTAGTTATCCATTAATTAAAGTCTAATTATTTAATTAATAAAGTGTTAATTGTCACTTAATTAATCTTTAATTATTTACTTAATTAACCTTAGTTAAAACTTAATTACTTAATTAATAATTCCTTAATCATTAATTTAAAAATCTAATTAATGATCTTAATTTCAAATTGATTAACCATTAATCAATATTTGTTAATTTCAAATCATTAATTAATTAAATTAATTAACCATTCCTTAATTACTCCATTAATTAAATTAATTTCAAAACATTAATGTTAATTAATTTTAAGATTAAACATTTCTAAATTATGTTTATAAACAAATTTGTTTGATACAAAGTACTTTTGAAATTACTTTTAAATTTCATTTTAAATACAATTTTTAAAATAAGAATAATTTAAACTTATCAAAGTTTAAACAATTTAAAACTTTTTAAATTGCAAGACAAACAAGTGTTTGTCTTAGAATTTAAATTTCATAAAAAATTTGAAAACTAAATTCATTTCAAAATTTAAAAAATTTCAATTTACATTTTGTTAAAATCTTTCAAATTTAAACCTTCTTTTAATTTCATAAACTTAAATTCATTTTCTAAATTCCCAGATTTAAACTTCATTTAAACTTGCTCCTATTTTAACAAGAACTTCATTTTTAAAAAGTTCATACTACTTTTACCAAAATAAAGTAGTTAATTAAGTTTAATTTTTAAAACTTTATTTTTATTTAAAAATCTGAGATTTTAAATTTAAACCTGAGTTTCAAAAATTCAAACCTGAATCTAAACTAGGTTTAAAACCATTTTCTTTTTTTAAAAAAAAATTCAGGTTCTAAAATTTTACAAACTGGGTACAGGTTTGTCAAAACCTGTAACATCACCTGAAACCCAAGACACCCCAACCTGCTCTGAGTTTTATGCCTGACTTCCCCGAGCCAACTACCCACTTACTTCGAGCAAAACCAAAAACTTCCCCTATCACCAACTGAACCCAAACACTTCATCGGTAAACCCATCACCGTGCATATGCACGGCGACCACAGTCTCCTCTGATCATCAATGATGATCGTACTTCAACCAGAAACACACCAATGCCCAAATGAAATCATAAGATTGAACCATCATTCAAGAAATCAAATTCAAACTCCAGATTCCCAAACCTGGAAAATCCATAAACATGTTTCCCTTCAAACCTGTCAACGACCATCTCGCACCGCTGCGTCCACCTGACGATCAACTACTCCGGCCTCATCTTCAACTACGCACCCACTATCGATTCCCAAAACATCTTATCACTCGATCAACTATTCAGATCAAAATCACCGATTCTTTAAACCCATTAAAACTAGGGTTTAAAAATGAATTTTCAAACCTACACCTTCCTCACTGAATTTCAACATCATTAATGATTTTTCTAAGCATCTACAAACCCTCCTCTACAACTCAGAAGAACCCCGAGCTTCCTCGGTCCAAAAATCATCACCAATTGCCTAAAATCCTATTTCAGTTCAATATCTAACTGCACACTCAAATAATACCTAAAAATACAAATTCTTAATTTAAAAATCATGTTTTTGTTATTACTTTTGTTTATGATACTGAATTACAAATTTAACATGTTTGAGTTTTGATAAAGATCAACATGCACTGATACATTCAATATCTCCAGAGGCAAAACAACTCTGTCTAGTTTGATTTAATTTTTAATCCTAATCTATGATAAGCAAACATTTTTTTAAAAATCCAGATACTATTAAAAATTAAATCTATTTTAGAGGATTCTTTTAAATGGGAAGATGGATCTGGGAATACAGCAGAGCATAAACAACATGCATACACAAACATATTTACATCATAAACGCACAAACAATACTTATTTATATCAAACATTTAACATGCAACCTATTTAAAGTTTAATATTTAAAGTTACTCGCCTTTTTAAAAGAAGCAGAGATGATTTGAACTGAGATAAAGCTTTGAAAACTCTCAATACTTGGAAAAACTGGGTTGAAGCCTTGAAAACAGAGAGTGTTTTGATGCTTCAAAGACTATACTTTGGGCTTGCTTCTTGTTAAATTGATGCAGGATAAAATTTAATTTCTGCTGATTGCTTGATAATTCAGGTTGCTTATTTCCAGACTGTAAGTAGGTTTGCCCCTTTTCTTTTTCTTTTTTTCTTTTTTTTTTATGTGACATGCAAAATTCATTTTCCAGATTTAGAGTGATGCAGACCTTCTTGATAAAGGAGGGGTTTTGATATTATTGTTGAACAGGAACTTGGTTCTTGAAGATGCATGTAATTGCAGATTAAAAAAATGCAGGATTTTTGAAGAGGAGTTACTGATTTTGAAGAGGTGTTTAAAGTTTTTTTTCTCTTTTGATTTTAGGAAATGAGAAAACAAGTATGAATGAAAATGCAAGTTTATATAGATGTAGTTTTCAGATTTAATTAAATAAAAAAAAATTAAAACAAAATTTATACTTGTACATAATCCTAACATTTGTCACATTGTTATGCTAATCTTTTAACAGTTGTTTAATTAAGCTTAAGAATGCAACACGTGTCTTATTTAGAGTAACTAATATTTAATTTACAAGTTATTATGTACATTAAGCCTATTTTTAATTTGTTAGTTAATATTAAATATGAATATAAATTTATAAAAAGAAAAAAAAACAAACCATGTTTATAAATAAAACTTACACATATAAAAATTAAAACAATTAAGATTTATACTTTGGAATTTTAAATTCAAATCAAATCCAAAATCAATTATTTTCAAATTAAGTTATCACTACAAATTAAACTTTGAAATAAAAATTGCCATTTTTATTCAAAATCTTTTTATAAAGACAATACACTATTAATATGTTTCAATAAATATCTTATTATTAAATTAAAATCGTTTTAAAAGAAATTATATTTTTATTAATAAATTATCTATTTTATTAAGCCATAAAACTTTTTATTTGTTCATTCTAAATTTAAAACTCAAGCCAAATTATTTTAAACATTTAATATTTTTCTTATCAATTTTAAAATCATATATTTATTTATTAAATAGTTTTAAAAAAAACTCAATACTAATTTAAGTCAAAATTTTCCAAATTAAAATGTATATATTAGAATTTTTAAAACATGATTCACTTATTAAGTTTAAACCAAGATCTATCTATTTAACTTTGGAAAGCTTAAATATTAAATGAAAACAAATTTTCAAATTACTACATATATTAGAATTAGAAAATATGCTTTACTTATTAAAATTAAAACAATGTTAATCTATTTAAAATATAAACCATATATTTATATTGTAAATAGATATCAATTTATTATTTTTAAAAGATAAAATAACCAATTAAATAATTGTTGAAGAAGATTATTAAATCAATTTGAATTATTATTAACAAAATATCGATATCAATTTAATTTTTAATTCAGATTACTAAATTGATATTGTTAAAAATTCTAGGATATTACAATCCTTCCCCCCTTAAAAGAATTTCGTCCCCGAAATTTAAAACAAAGGTAATTTAATAATCTCATTAAAGATTTAATTTTAAAATACAAGCATATATCAAACATATACTAACAACCATAACAACCAATTTAACCAATCAAACAAATTTAATTATCCAGACAAATTCTGGATAGAATTTCTTCGAGTTTCCCCAAGTATATATATACCGGGATACTCGCTCTGGAGAATCCAAACAATCAATACTATGAAGCTTTAAAAGCTCTTATTCAACTATATCTATACACTAGACAAGATATCAGACTACAAACGGGTCTGACTCAACAAATCAAAACTCCAGAACCGCTGGTTCCAAAACCAGAGATAGATCATATACGTATTCCCTCAGAGATACGTGAAACTCATCGAATCCCAGTTATCCAAACTGGCAATCCAATCCTGTAGATCAATCACTTATTCTCACAAGAATACAGAAAAGATCCAAAACACTTCAGAGCTAGCTTCTCAGACTTACCCAATCTTAAAGCTCCTTTACGATCGGAGAAAACTTATCCAAATCAAATCTCCGACTTCAGAATTCAAATTCCTCCATCCTAAATCCACAAAACTCTTCGGACGATCCTGGGCTGTCTACAACATTACTGATCAGCTCAACCTTTGCTGATGCTCTAGAAGCAAACAAAACCAATCAACACAACAAAATGATCTCCTCAAGATCAACTAGAACCAAGAACTCAAACTCTACTCCTCAACATCATAAGACAACAACTTCTCCTATCCGAAAAAGAAAAGCAGATGCACTTCCAAACTGCTTCCGCTGCACAACTCTGATCCGAAGTAGAAGAGAATGCTGAAGAAGAATGCGAGCACAATCTGGACAACACACCCCAGAAATATGGTTCAACAAATCCATAAGAAAAATTCAGAAGTTCCTCCAAAACTCTAAGATGCTACACCAACTCAATCTCTTGGAATCATTCTTCTATAAAGCTGAACCACCGGTACCACTCCTGGAATCCTAGACGATAAGAAAACTCAATCTCCAGATGCGGACAAAATTCCGACTTCTCTTAAGACATCCAGAAAAACTCTGATAACCCAAGAGAACACTCAAACAATAGCAAGTCACTTTTGCGATCAACCCAAACCAAATCCAAGGAAAACTGTTCTCCCTTAACCAAATAGAATAGCTTACACTTAACTAGCCAACCCATCGAAGAAACGGGCCCACTTAACTGCTTCTAAACTCCACTCCAGAAAAACCACCAAGCCAGAAGATCTCTTGCCAACACCGAGAACACTCCAAGTTGCACCGCTGCCACAGATGCCAAAGAATTCCAAATCAAAGCTCTTCGAGAAACTCGGACTTCAAACCAAACAGAAACACCAGCTGAACACAGCCACAACACCGAAGCAGACTCGCTTCCTTAAACTTGTTCCAAAGAAAACATCTTCAGGAACATCCATAGTCACTGCATCTCATCACGCAGCTACTACTTCCTGAGGTATCAAAATACCATTGCTTACTTTTGCCAAACCGCCAGATCCAAACTTTACTCATCCAACTTCAGAAATAGACTCCAAACCTTAAAAGGTTTCCTTCAGAGATCAATGAAGTCCTTCATCACTACAGAACTCACTCGAGACGGTATTAGGTCTACAGTCTCGACAGATACACTTCCAACCTCAAACATTCAAACTCCAACCAAGGGTAGTCGTGTTACACACACCACTACCCCATCTACCTTTATAACTTATATTGGAAAACCTGAACATGTAACCCAACAGATAGGTAGAAATAACTATATTTATATATTTAAAATTACAAATACGCTCTCTCAACAAAGACACCACTATAGAGCCTAGGTATTCACTCAACCTAATGCTCTGATACCAAGTGAAACGACCCGACTTTCTTACCACAGAAAATTGCATCATTTTTAAGAAAGAAAAGAGAAAAGAAAGAAGAGAAAGAAGAAACAACATCAGAATCTAAACAGCGGAACGAATAAATTATATTAATAACATAAACATTACAAAGTTTACAACAATTATCAGAGTTACACAGATAGTACAACACATACTAGACAGTTAAAAACATCTGTCTAGTTATACAACTCAATATAGTACAAGAAATAACTCAGAGAAATCTACACAGCGGAAAACTATATATATCTACACGCAGAAGCCTCCTGCTCCATTGCTCCTCCACACATCGTCAAAGCTGACCTGAATCCCTTGGCTACTCGTAAAAATTTGAGTACCCAAGAGTTTAAGAAAACAGAAGATAAACTTCGGGTCAGACATGGGTCTGATGTGAGTAACAAGTTAAGGTGGCTTAACTTTTAAAAACCTTTTGAAAAGAAAGGTATCACGTAAGACTTCCCACACATAAACATGGAAAAGTTTTTACCTTACACTAACCAAAACATTTGATAGGAAATTCAGTGATATTATAATAGGTCTAGGGTTTTCAAATAAATATGAAATAGCCGAAATTATTACATTATTAAATTCCAGCTACTAGCCACAAAAGTGGGTAATATAATCAAAACCGTTGGTACTTATTGGATTTTGGATTCCATACAATGGCAGGGCTACTGGGGTACCGCCCGTCACAGTACGTGGCCTAGATCAACGTACCGAGGAGTACGCCTGCTCCCCTGCAACACAAGGCCGGAACCATTCCTTACTGAACAGTTTTGAACAAGACAACCCCGTGGTTGTAGCTAGCAACCGCCCACACAGCCGAATATAAAGAAACCTCTAGACAGGGGTAAATCTCACTCGCAAGTGGGGGCTACCCACGAAGCCTTGCTGTGCCTTCCCTGTTTTAGCCATTCCCGGTTGATGAGGCTTGAGGCTACGATTACCTTTAGTGAACACATCACTTAGAATGCTCATCGTCCACATGACGATTTTCTGAAAGCATTCAATCCATACAAGTTCATTCCGGGTTCGAACGAAACCGAAGGCATTATCTCGTTACACTCATTTTGGAATCACCCTCAGAGTTAACGACGATAACCCTAGCACTCTGAATCACCATCTCGAGTCTGTAAATACAATTTCCGTCAAACTCATCACGGAATCAACCCCAGATTTATACTGACGTATAGTTCTTACACCTCGAGTCTTCACAAAGCTCCACTTGGATTCACGACCTAACGTTAATTTGGATCGATACGGTTTTCGAATATCCAAATATGGAAACCCGATCCCGGTCTCATTGAAATCCAAAGCATCTCTTTTAGGTCCAAGTTGTTTTAAAGTTTAAAACAATTCAATTATCTATATACACAAAGACAGATAACTCACAAATCACAATTATAATTAATATTATCACCAAACAGATGATCTATATCCAAATAGGTAATCCATATCATCATCACAATAGATAATCTATATTATCATCACAATGCCACTAAGCATTCATACCACACAATATTACTTATCTCATTACTGAGATTACAAAGCATCTAAGACAATCAATATCACCCATTCATACATAAGCAAAGATTTACTCAGCACAATATAATTAATTTAAAATTAACTATCTCTATCTTTAACAAATTTAAAGTGAATTAAATTAATTACTTCATCTTTAATTAATTTAAAATAAATTAAATTAATTACTTCATCAATATATATCTTGCTTACTCAACCATTTAACCGATTACAATCAATTAATCATTCATTATTAATCACCTTAATTAATCACCCTTGATTAATTACCCTTAATTACACTCATGTAATTATCCTTAATTAATTTCACAAATTAATTATTCTCAACCAAACAGTAATTAACCTTTAATTACTTCAATTATTAATCATAATTGATTACATTAATCCTTAATTAATTACATTAATTAATTACCTTCAATTACTTATCATTGATTAATTAATCATATTAATCAACTTTAAATTACATCATTAATTATAATAATTAATGATCCTTAATTATATTTAAATAAAATTATCTTCCTAAATTAATTACCTTGAGTAATTAACTCATAATTATTAATCTCCCAAATTTAATTACATTAAGTAATTAACTAACTTTATTACTTTATTAAACCAAATTAATTATCCCTCAGTTAATTTCTTAATTAATCCCTTGATTAATTACTAAGTAATTTAATCCAAATTACTTCATTCTTAAACATCTCCAATTAATTACAACCTATAATTATCAATCAATTACTTAACTAAGTAATTTCCAATCCATTAATTACATTAATTAATTATCTTTAAAACCTCAAGTGTTTAAAATTAATTAAACTTAATTAATTAAATTAAACAATCACATTTAACTTAATTAATTACCTTAAGTAATTAATTTCTTAATTACTTCATTAAGTAATTACACTCAACAATTCACAAACGATTATTATTAAACTAATTAATCTAATTAATTATAGAAATTAACCACATTAATTAATTATTAAATAATCCTAGTTAATGGCCTTCATTAACCATTCTCTAATTATTTTCATTAAGTAATTAACTTAGATTAATTATAAATTAAATTATCTATAATTATCTATTAATTAAAGTCTAAATATTTAATTAATAAAGTGTTAATTGTCACTTAATTAATCTTTAATTATTTACTTAATTAACCTTAATTAAAACTTAATTACTTAATTAATAATTCCTTAATCGTTAATTTAAAAATCTAATTAATGATCTTAATTTCAAATTGATTAACCACTAATCAATATTTATTAATTTTGAATCATTAATTAATTAAATTAATTAACCATTCCTTAATTACTCCATTAATTAAATTAATTTCAAAACATTAATCTTAATCAATTTTAAGATAAAACATTTCTAAATTATGTTTAAAAACAAATTTGTTTGAAATAAAGTACTTTTGAAATTACTTTTAAATTTAATTTTAAATACAAGTTTTAAAATAAGAATAATTTAAACTTATCAAAGTTTAAACAATTTAAAACCTTTTAAATTGCAAGACAAACAAGTGTTTGTCTTAGAGTTTAAATTTCACAAAAATTTTGAAAACTAAATTCCCTTCAAAATTTCAATTTACATTTTGTCAAAATCTTTCAAATTTAAACCTTCTTTTAATTTCAAAAACTGAAGTTCATTTTCTAAATTCCCAGATTTAAACTTCATTTAAACTTGCTCCTATTTTAACAACAACTTCATTTTTAAAAAAGTTCAAATTACTTTTACCAAAAATAAAGTAGTTAATTAAGTTTAATTTTTAAAACTTTATTTTTATTTAAAAAGCTGAGATTTTAAATTTAAACCTGAGTTTCAAAAATTCAAACCTGAATCTAAACTAAGTTTAAAACCATTTTCTTTTTTTTTTAAAACTTCAGGTTCTAAAATTTTACAAACTGGGTACAGGTTTGTCAAAATCTGTAACATCACCTGAAACCCGAGACATCCCAACCTGCTTCGAGTTTTATGCCTGACTTCCCCGAGCCAACTACCCACTTACTTCGAGAAAAACCAAAAACTTCCCCTATTACCAACTAAACCCAAACACTTCATCAGTAAACCCATCACCGTGCATATGCATGGCGACCACAGTCTCCTCTGATCATTAGAGATGATCGTACTTCAACCAGAAACACACCAATTCCCAAATGAAATCATCAGATTGAACCATCATTCAAGAAATCAAATTTGAACTCCACATTCCCAAACCTGGAAAATCCATAAATAGGTTTCCCTTCAAAACCCGTCAATGGCCATCTCTCACCGCTCCATCCACCTGACGATCAACTACTCCGACCTCATCTTCAACCATGCACCCACTATCAATTCCCAAACATCTTATCACTCGATCAACTATTCAGATCAAAATGACCGATTCTTTAAACCCATTAAAACTAGGGTTTAAAAATGAATTTTCAAAACTGCACCTTCCTCACTGAATTTCAACATCATTAATGAATTTTATAAGCATCTACAAACCCTCCTCTACAACTCAGAAGAACCCCGAGCTTCCTCGGTCCAAAAATCATCAGAAATTGCCTAAAATCCTATTTCAGTTCAATGCCTAACTGCACTTTCAACTAATACCTAAAAATACAAATTCTTAATTTAAAAATTATGTTTTTATTATTACTTTTGTTTTATGATACTGAATTACAAATTTAACATTTTTGAGTTTCGATAAAGATCAACATGCACTGATACATTCAATATCTCCAGAGGCAAAACAACTCTGTCTAGTTTGACTTAATTTTTAATTCTAATCTATGATAAGCAAACATTTTTTTTTAAAAATCCAGATACTATCACAAATTAAATCAATTTTAGAGGATTCTTTTAAATGGGAAGATGGATCTGGGAACACAGCAGAGCACAAACAACATGCATACACAAACATATTTACATCGGACTTTTATAAACACACAAAAAATACTTATTTATATCAAACATTTAACATGAAACCTATTTAAAGTTTAAGATTTAAAGTTACTCGCCTTTTTAAAAGAAGCAGAGATGATTTGAACTGAGATGAAGCTTTGAAAACTCTGAATACTTGGAAAAACTGGGTTGAAGCCTTGAAAACAGAGAGTGTTTTGATGCTTCGAAGACTATACTTTAGGCTTGCTTCTTGTTAAATTGATGCAGGATAAAATTTAATTTCTACTGATTGCTTGATAATTCAGGTTGCTTATTTCCATACTGTAAGTAGATTTGCCCCTTTTTTTTTGGTGACATGCAAAATTCATTTTCCAGATTTAGAGTGTTGCAGACCTTCTTGATAAAGGAGGGGTTTTGATATTGTTATTGAACAAGAACTTGGTTCTTGAAGATGCATGTAATTGCAGATTAAAAAAAATGCAGGATTTTTGAAGAGGAGTTACTGATTTTGAAGAGGTGTTTAAAGTTTTTTTTTTCTTTTGATTTTAGGAAATGAGAAAACAAGTATGAATGAAAATGCAAGTTTATATAGATGTAGTTTTCAGATTTAATTAAATAAAAGAAAAATTAAAACAAAATTTACACTTGTACATAATCCAAACATTTGTCGCATTGTTATGTTAATCTTTTAACACTTGTTTAATTAAGCTTAAGAATGCAACACTTGTCTTATTTAGAGTAATTAATATTTAATTTACAAGTTATTATGTACATTAAGCCTAGTTTTAATTTTTTAATTAATATTAAGTTTGAATATAAATTTATAAAAAGAAACAAAAACAAACCATGTTTATAAATAAAACTTATACATATAAAAATTAAAACAATTAAGATTTATACTTTGGAATTTTAAATTCAAATCAAATCCAAAATCAATTATTTTCAAATCAAGTTATGACTACATATTAAACTTTGAAATAAAAATTGCCATTTTTATTCAAAATCTTTTTATAAAGACAATACACTATTAATATTGTTTCAATAAATATCTTATTATTAAATTAAAATCATTTTAAAAGAAATAATATTTTTATTAATAAATTATCTATTTTATTAAGCCATAAAACTTTTTGTTTGTTCATTCTAAATTTAAAACTCAAGCCAAAGTATTTTAAACATTTAATATTTTTCTTATCAATTTTAAAATCATATATTTATTTATTAAATAGTTTTAAAAAAACTCAATAATTTAAATCAAAATTTTCCAAATTAAAATGTATGTATTAGAATTTTTAAAACATGAGTCACTTATTAAGTTTAAACCAAGATTTATCTATTAACTTTGGAAGGCTTAAATATTAAATAAAAACAAATTTTCAAATTACTACAAATATTAGTATTAGAAAATATGCTTTACTTATTAAAATTAAACAATGCTAATCTATTTAAAATATGAACCATATATTTATATTGTAAATAGAAACCAATTTATTATTTTTAAAATATAAAATAACCAATTAAATAATTATTAAAGAAGATTATTGAATCAATTTGAATTATTGTTGACAAAATATCAATATCAATTCAATTTTTAATTCAGATTATTAAATTGATATTGTTAAAAATTTCGGGATATTACACATTGACGTCAAACTGATGATTCCGAAGCAATGTTAAATCAAGCCATATCCTATTAATGTCGACATTGCCAACGTCAACCATTCTTGATGCTGCTTGTGATTAGAGTTATTATGTGTTGATGGTTTTTTCCGTCCCAATGTCGTGCTCATCGAAACTTCCTTATAAAGGGAAACATAAGTTATGAATGTTGTCGAGATTTGATACTACTACAACATCGAATCTTATGAACATGCTTAGAAGACACTATACATCTACATGCATGATATTGATTATTGTCATCATCAATGGCCACAGGTGTTATTGATGCCGCATTTCATTTGTTGTTGTGTACTAACATTGACAATTATCAATATCCCCATTTGACTATACCAAAATTACTATGTCTAGATGTTGTTCTAGACCTTGTCACTCTTACACAATTAGTAATACTGCCAACCATTAATCAAGAAGATCAGAGGGTATGAAGTCATCGTTATCGACAACCATTGCCAATGTCGAGAATCAACAATACTAATAAGATTCACTGAAGATGCCTCCAAATAACGTTATTTTTCATCAATGTTGCTACATAATGATTATAATGAGATTCAATCAACATAATAAAAGCCACCAACGTCGAAGCCAAGCTATGTGAACACAAGAATGCGGGCATTGATGCTCAAGGATGCTACTATGTCGAAGCCGATGAAGTGTCAACAAAAATGTTCAACGATACCGATAACATCGAAGCTAATATGTGATGACCCGGATTCTTGAATGTCTGTTAATCGGATAATTAACTAAATTAAATTATTGGAATACTGATTTTAAAAGTCAAACGAATAAAAATTTTGACAATTAAAATATATGGACATATATAAATTTGGTTCAAAAACTATATTAGATATTGGATTATAAATCTCTGGGTATGACAAATCTCATAGAAAATAAATAATAAACCCCATCATTTAAATTAGAATAAAACACCTATAAATATATGTAGAAATTATATAAAAACTTCAATTATGGACAATACATACATACATACATACATATACATATACATACATACATACATACATACATACATATATATATATATATATATATATATATATATATATATATATATATATATATATATTCATGAGTAGGAAGGCTTCATGATGGAAAGAAATAAAAATAAGAAAATATACATAAGTTAAGGTGGATGTGTAAACATGAATATATATATATATATATATATATATATATATATATATATATATATGTAAAGATAAAATATGCCTCAGCATATATAGGAGTACACGTAAAGTCTTATATACATGATCAAAAATGTGTATGGAATTGTAATATGAAGATGTGTGTGTGTGTAATGAATGAAATGTATGTTAATATAGATGAATCTGAAGTACGTATACATGCTTATGTAAGCATCAAAAGGAACATCATGATGGCAACCTCAACTTCAGGTTGCATAAAGATCTAACCCACATAATAAACGAAATATTTTATTGAATCAAATCATGTAATAAAGGGAATATCAAACCTATTTTATCAAGTCGGGATTTCAGAAAAAAAAATAAACATGCATACTGTAGAATGCAGCCTACCCCTCTATATATGCCTCTACCTTCTTCATCATCATTGATTCGAAATTAGATAAGTATCAAAGATAAACATTTTTGCATTTTTCAACTTAAAATCAAATCCAACTTAACTCAACAAGATCAAAGCCTGAAGAATTCAAGAACAGGAAGCGACAACAAGCAAGTAGCTTTCGAAAAGCATTTATTTTGTTCCAAAGAACTGTGAGTAAAACTAATATGCGTTATAAATAAATAACAGTGTTTGATGAGTTTTCCTGCTTAGAAATGGAATTGGGATGCATAGGTATATATATGTATATATCAGGCCTGTATATCATTTTGGTCTGCTCTGTTTAATTTGATTCCTGGCATGCTTATTTTTTTTTAAAACTATAAGTACAACACTAACTTTCAACTGGTCATATAAATTAACATTCAAACTATGCATGTAATTGAGCTGTTGGTCTGGGTAAAGTGTTTACATGTTTTGCTGGGTATTTATGTTTGCAGAAGACTTAGACATGAAAAGTTTCCACTTGCTGGAACAAAGCAGCAGAAACAAATTACTCTGTTCAAAAACTAATCTGTGATAAACTCCTTTTCTCTAAACTAAATATCATTTAAAACATGACGTGTTAATGATTAAATAAAAAGTAGCAGTTTAAATAAAAGTGTGTGTGTGTATGCCTGTATATATGTGTGTGAATGACTGTATAATTGGCTATGTTCTTCTTCCTTCTAATATGTTCAACTCTTTTAAAAATTCAATTTCCTTTGATCTAAATAGTTTTGGACATGATGCTTGAAGAAATTTTATTTATATAAGATTACGCTTAATTTTAAAAATGATTACATAAAATTTTATCGAGTCAAAATATTGTAAGTGGATAGACAGCAAATAAGCAAACAAATTCAAGGAAATTTGATTGCGCTGATACATGCTTTCACCTATATGAGTGGAATCGATTTAAGAAGTGTTGAATTTTAATTGCTTCACCTCGATTTTTAATTGGGCATTGTGGAAGAAATGGCGAGTTGATTGCTTTTGGGGTTTTGACAAAATTCCGATGGCATGCGCGTCTCGATTTTGGTCCTAAAGGAGGCTGGAGTATTTAAGAAATCGAGAAAAATGCTACTGCATTTTTTAGTCGAACGGGGAGGAAAACGAGCCCGAGGTAGAGTTCGGGGCAGGTTTTGGGTCAAGGTGGTTTTCTTGGCTATAGTGGCGTCGTGGTGGGGAGTAAAGCATGCGCTAGAGGGGAATAAATGGAAGGAGAAACAACGATGCTCCTGACATAGCGGTTTGGGTTCAGATGGCCGGAGATGGTAGTACTAGGTGAAAGTGTAGATCGGGTTTTCTTTTTCTGGTAATGGTAACTACTCAATCCTTTGCTGGAGCATGTCGAGGAAGTTTAGGTAGCTGGAGTGGATGTGTGAATCGACGACGACTTGGGGGTGTGGTTGAGAGTGGTCGGCGCTGCTTTATTGGGATGTGCACGTGCACATCGGAGGTCGTGCAAGTGAAGGTAGCAGGTAGGACTTAGAGAAAACAGAAGAGAATGGGAAGGAAAAAGAAAGGAGGGAAGGAAGAAGGGTGGGCCAGAAAGTAAGTGGGCCGTAGAATATAGATAAGAGAAGAAAGTAAATAAAGAAAAAGGAAAAGGAAAATGGAAGGAAAAGAATGGAAAATAAAATAAATAGAGGAGGAAAAAGAAAGGCATGGAATTCATTTATATATATATATATATATATATATATATATATATATATATATATCTAAACACTGGCTTATATTTCCTTTAACTATAAATCTAATCTTCATTTTAAATCCGTAAGTTAAGTTCGGTGTAATTTTACAAATTAACGGGAATTATTTTTATTATATTGTAATGACATTTTATAATATTTATTATTTAATAAAGTGTTTAATTTGAAAATTAATTGGGTTAAATATAAATGAATATGGGTAATCAAAGTGAATTTAAATCAAGTGTAAATCGTTGGGATAAGGATTATAGATCGTTAATTGGGATAACGATCTATATCTTTGCTTAGTTCCATGGAATATTGGTTTTCAAAATTTAAATAATAAGATAAAAACAACGATATGTTTATTTGAAACTAGAATCTATAATAAATTCCCATATTTGAATATTGTCACGCTGAATGATAATTTGTCTATTTTATATAAATAACCTTTTTAAATCCATTAATTGTATTCGAAGAGACCGAGATCGGATATCAGAGATACCCGAGACCGCTTCGATTCAATAATTACTATAGACCTTTATGGGTTTGATCATGGAATTAAATAGGCCGGTTTGAACAAAATGGGTGAACTAGGTTATTGTTAAATAAGTGGTTGTATCCAGGCAGTATCAAAATATTAATAAATTTTGTGTAAAGGTGTTGGTTTTAATCTGATAAAAACTTGTCGGATATACGAGTTACCTCGGTTTCAAAGAAGTTTTTACAACTTAATTATTTCATATTAAATAGGTTTAGTCACGCTGGTTTTTAGCCAGACTCAGGTGTTACTTTATTATAATGCTCTGGTCAGACCGAGTATTACAGATTTTAGGACGTTCTGAAGCTCAGGAGATGAGCTGGATGGCAGAGACGTATTGATTAGATTCTGTTGTATATCTTATAGGCTGTATTGATAATATTTAGGGACAAGTTATTATAGCTATCCAAATTATTTTCTGTTGATTGTACTCTAATATATTGTATGTATATTGATTGTTACAGCTTTCTTTGTGTAGATGCTGCTATTTGTATATTATATTTTATTCCGCTGCGATTGTGAGATTCTGTGCTTTTGTTTTCTGTTCCTTATTCTATCTCTTTCCTTCTCAACCCTAATAGTTTGGGATTTCCGGAACTCGATTGTTCGGCACTATATACAGTGAATGTATTAGTGTTGATTTTTGAGGCTGAAAATTCCGTGCCTTCACATTTGGTATCAGAGCCGAAGGTTAAGCGAGAAACTTGGCTCTGGTGGGGATTACTCATTAGAGATAGGGTCGGTAGTACCCTAGAATGAGTTGAGTGTATTATATATGAGAGCGTACTTGTTATTTTCTTATATAAAGATTTTAAAATGGTTTTAAAAATGAATGATTTTTATATAAGCCTATATTTTGGTATATAAAGCAATAATTTTTCTAATTGTTATAATATATTAAGATAATTAGTTGTTGATTATTGAAATTAAATAAGATCATAAAAATTTAAATATACCCAAATAGAATTTGGGTAAGAATAAATTTGCAAATAGGTTGAGCTAAAAATGGATTCAAAACTGAATTTAAATCCTAGAAAATTCAAAAGAATTTTCAAAGTAGTGAAATAAGTTACCTTGATTTGATTTTCCAGCAAATGATTATGGAATATATGGTGTGTATGATTTTTAGATATGATAATGATCATAAATTGGGTTTTGTATCTTAATAAAGGGATGTTTATTTTTCTAAATAAACAATAATAAAGCAGAATGAAATGTTTTGAGGAAGTAAACATTTAGATAAGTATGACTTGTAAATTGGAATGGATTTAAATTTTGAAGGTTTAAAATCTAAGTCCAGAAGATTAGAAAGTGTTTCAAAATGTTAAAAGAAATAATAAATAATATTATTCAGAATATTTTTGAATGTAGGAATCTTATTTTAAAACAAGAGTTGTTTTAAATTTTTTGAAGGAATTTGTTTTGAATTAAAAACCAAGAATGGTTTAAAATTTTAAATATGACTTTGTGTGCAAAGGAAATAAATATGTATATATATGTGGGATATACATAATATCTAAGTAGATTTGAAATAAATACTAGGTGTTGAATTCTGAATTCCTCCCTGAAGTGAGAAGTATAATGCAAAGAGAAATAAGTTTTTAACTTATAAGTGGGAAGTGATATCAATAAGAATTGGATTTGGAATGGAAATTCAAGTTGAGTGGGATAAATGGATCAAATGAATTGAGAGTTAACTTAAGGAAAGTTGAATAAATTTAGACTTATAATCTAAAATGGGAGATTTCAAGATAAAATTGAGATATAACTTAGGAGAAGTTAAATAAGTTTAGAACGAACAACCTGAATTGGAAATTCCTAGGTGAAATTTGAAGATTTAACTCAGGGAGGTATGTATGGTCTCAAACGAGTTTCAAATTCTGGAAATGTGTGTTGGATGCTAATGATTGGTGCTTAGATAATTTGAATGCTTATTTACTTTGACATATCCTGTTGTCATCCTATTGTTATTAATAATCTATTACCGTGAATTGGATTAATTAAATGAATTAATAAGTGGATTGAGAAATTATATATCCATTACTGAAATTAAATGGAAATAAAACCTTATTTTAAAACTATTTAAAAGGTTTTGATTTTTGAAATGAAATTGTAATTATAGAATGGAATCACTTTGAATTCAAGATTTGAATGTTAAAAATGAACTTGCAAAATAGATTTTTAAGAATTGGTTTCAAAGTTAGAAGTTAAATTGGGTAATAAATTGGATTCTGAATATTAAATTGTTTAAAAAGATTTGAACTCTCGCTTGAACCTAGAAATAAGTTTATGTCGAAGTAAAGGAAACTTGTAATGAATTTTTGAAGTTGGACTCAGAGTTAAATTGTTTAAAGACTTGGTGAATAAAAAGTTAAGGCTTAATTTGATTAAGGGATTAAATCAACATTTAAAAACTTAACTCGAATTTATATAATTCGAAATGGTTTAAAGTTGAGATTGGAATTGAAATTAGTTCAAATTGAAAATTGATTGGAATGGGAGATTAGGAGATTGAACAGTTTGACTCTGAATTATTTTCAAATAAACCATTTTAATATAAACTTTTTTAATATAAACTATCTAAAATCTATTTCCTAAAATATTTAGATTTGTTTGATCTCTCCAAGCTATTTACTATACAAAACATTCTTTTTAAAAATTCAAACTATCTTATACTTACTATTCAACTATTTTACAACTATTTTACAACTAATAACTATTTTATAACTACTAACTGTTTAAAAATATTTTACAACTAATAACTATTTTATAACTACTTAACTATTTTAAATTTTCAAGCTATTTTCTAAATACAAGCTATTCAGACTACGAGCTGTTTATAATTAAAGACCAATTGGGATAAGAATTGAAGTGATAACCCAAATGGAAATTGAAGCAATTGTGAATAAGTGAATAAAAATCAAAAAGTATGTGAATAAAAAGAAAATTGACTTAGCTAGTAATCAATGAAGATAAATACGTAGGATGTACGTATATTATTCTATTCGCATAAAGATTTGATTCAGATTCGAGCATAGAATTTCGAGATAACATATCGATCCAAGTTGGGATTTTCCACTCAATTTTCGACGGCGAACCCTGAATAGGGAATTTTGATTGATTCTGGAAATTCTCTATCATAGTTATGGCTATGCAAGGAGAATGATAGTTTATGAGCAAGAAACCAGATCTGAGTGCGCACTAGGAAGTCGGGTAGACGATACTATTTCGAAAGTGAAATTGTGTGATCGAGTGAGCGATCAGATTTGATATTGCATATGGATGATATATATACATCGTACGTGCTTGAGTGAAATATATATTGAAAATTTTGAAAAAAAAATATACTTATATATATATACACATATAAATGATTTTATGAAACTGGGAAAAAGTATTTGGAACCCATCGATTTTGAAAGACTTTTGATTTTGTGAAAAAGCAAATTTTGGGAATTTGGGAAGCCAAGTTTAGAAATTGTTGATTTTGAGATATCGATTTTGAAGTTTATATGTGATACATATAAAGAGTATGTTTTGAAAGATACTATATGTGTATAGTATAAAATATTTTGCGAATGCTGTGGGGAAAAAGGCACTCCCATTTAGAGTTAATACTTGGAGAAGGAGATTCATGGGGTGGTTCTGCCATGAGCCCTAGGGGGGTTCTAAATATTGATCCCAAAGGATGTTCGGACTAAACTGTAGTTCCTGAGAATTGTGGTTGGGGTAGCGAAAGTCGAGGGCACTAATGCCTACAGAGACATTGGGGCTATGCTGTGACGGTAGTGTAACTCGGTGTAATTGCGATCTACTGCATTTCATAGCTTAAGTGGAGGGGCAGTGATTGCCTAAAATCTACGTTGATTTCGTTAGGAGAGCGACGTAACATTGGTAGATTGCGATCTATGAGGACATGACGAAAGTCATGTGGCAGTGAGTGCCTACAGGCTACATTGGGACTCGACTGATGTAGTTTGCGATCTATGTGGTGCAATTTCATTTGGCAGCGAAATTCGAGGGTGTTGATGCTTACAGTTACATGGTTTTTGCTGTGATGGCAACGTAATCCTGGGTGTAGCCGTGATCTATGGCGGTTCTATGGTGTAATCGAGGGGCATCGATGCCTATAGTTTTCTATGGTTTCGCTGGGATAGCGACGTAATCATCGGGCTAACTACGACCATAGAGGAGGTGATGATTTCCAGAGCATTCTCACAAATGTGATTTCTACATTTTCACAAAAATGTTTTTCAAGTATTTTCACTGGGTATTGAAACGGGTCTACTAAGTGCTTATAGATTTTCAGTCCTACGCCTGATCAACTATGACCGAATTTCTGTGAGAACAATGATGGACTTGTTGAGACATCGAGTTATAAAAAGTATTTTTATGAAAAGCCATTTAGAAAATATTATGTAATTTATTTTTAAAAAAGTGTTTTAAAATTTTGAAATAAAAGAGTTAAAAATGTTTAAGAATAATTTAACTAATAATAAACATTGTAATTAGAATTCTTTCTTCGTTCCTTTTCGAGGACAAAAAGTTCTAAAAGCGGAGGAATGTGATGACCCGGATTCTTGAACGTCTATTACTTGGATAATTAACTAAATTAAATCATTGGAATACTGATTTTATAAGTCAAACGAATAAAAATTATGACAATTAAAATATTAGACATATATAAATTTGGTATAAAAACTGTATTAGATATTGGATTATAAATCTCTAGGCATGACAAATCTCATAGAAAATAAATAATAAACCCCATCATTTAAATTAGAATAAAACACCTATAGATATATATAGAAATTATATACAAACTTAAATTGTGGATAATATATATATGTGTGTGTGTGTATTCATCAGTGGGAAGGCTTCATGATGGAAAGAAATACAAATAAGAAAATATACATTTCATTTATATTAACATGTGTGTGTAATGAATGAAATGTATGTTAATATAAATGAATCTGAAGTATGTAGATATGCTTATGTAAGCATCAAAAGGAACATCATGATGGCAACCTCAACTTCAGGTCACATAAAGATCTAACCCACATAATAAACAAAATCTATTATTGAATCAAATCATGTAATAAAGGGAATATCAAATCTGTTTTATCAAGTCAGGATTTCAGAAAAAATAAACAAACAGGAATACTATAGAATGTAGCCTACCCTTCTATATATGCCTCTGCCTTCTTCATTCTTCATTGATTCGAAATTAGATAAGTATCAAAGATAATTTTTTTGCTTTTTTCAACTTAAAATCAAATCCAACTTAACTCGACAAGATCAAAGCCTGAAGCATTCAAGAACAGGAAGAAACAACAAGCAAGTAGCTTTCAAAGAGCATGTGTTATGTTCCAAGGAACTGTGAGTAAAACTATTTAAAAACTGAGGTCTTCTTTCTACAAATTTATGTGGTATAAATAAATAAATAGTGTTTGATGAGTTTTCCTGCTTAGAAATGGAATTTGGTATGCATAGATATACGGATGTATATATCAGGCATGTATGTCATTTTGGTTTGCTCTGTTTAATTTGATTCCTGGCATGCTTATTTTAAAAAAAAACTGTGAGTACAACACTTACTTTCAACTGGTCATATAAATAAACATTCAAACTATGCATGTAATTGAGCTGTTGGTCTGGGTAAAGTGTTTAAATGTTTTCCTGGGTATTTCTGTATATAGAAGACTTAGACATGAAAAGTTTCCGCTTACTGGAACAAAGCAGCAGAAACAAATTGCTTTGTTCAATAACTAATTTGTGATAAACTCATTTTCTCTAAACTAAATGTCCTTTATAACATGATCTGTTAAAGATTAAATGGAAAGTATCAGTTTAAATAAGTGTGTGTATATATGCGCCTGTATATATGTGTGTGAATGACTGTATAATTGGCTCTATTCTTCTTGCTTCTGACATGTTCAACTCTTTTAAAAATTCAAGTTCCTTTGATCTAAATAGTTTTGGACCATGATGCTTGAAGAACTTTTATTTGTACAAGGGTATATTTAATTTTAAGAACAATTACATAAAAGTTTATCAAGTCAAAATATTGAAAGTGAACAGACAGTAAATAAGCAAACAAATTCAAGGAAATTTGATTACGCTGATACATGCTTTCACCTATATGAGTGGAATCAATTTAAGAAGTGTTGAATTTCAATAGCTTCACCTCGATTTTTAATTGAACGTTGTGGAAGAAATGGCGAGTTGATAGGTTTTGGGGTTTTGACAAAATTCCGGTGGCATGCACGTTGTTCAGGCCCGGCCATTAGTCAAGGCCCATCAGCCGAAAGAATTGGGCAACCCCCCCAATAAGGGCAACAGAAAGTTTCGCATCTCAACAGAAGAAAAAAAGAAACGCGTTTCTTTCTCCTGCTCCCGCGCGCGACCTGGAAGAAGCCTGAAACCCTTACTTTCATCATCCATCTGCGTCTCGGTCTCGTCAGTCGTCTTCCCCTCTAAAGCTATAAAATTCTCCCATCCTCAGGTAATAATGTAATATATCATATATGTATATAATTTCCAAGCTTCTCCTTTTAACTTTATATAATTTCAGCTGCAAATTCAAAATCCCCAATTTGCCGATTAGATAGTATTGCAAATTGCAATTTATAGAGCTGTCTTTCTAATCTGAAACTGAAACCCTAGATAGATTTGATAGTATTGCAATTTGCTGATTTGATTATTTTATATCCATCTGCGTTTAGGAGTAAATAATTCACTTTTATTAGTGAATATTAATTTAGAAATTTTAATTTAGAAATTGAGTAACAATATGAAACAGTTGGTTGATAAATTTGTAAAGTGAATGTGAATTGATTGATTTGTTTCACTTCAAAAGTCAATGTATTATGTATATCAATTTTTAAAGTGTAGGAAATATGACGAAAAATGAAGACGATAAAAACCGGATTCGGTTTCGAAAACAAAATTCTGGAGCTTACAATAGGAAAGTTAAGCAAAAAAGAGATGAACTCACAAAATCACTTGTTGGCTCAATTTCCAACTTATATAAAGCAAAAATTCAAAAATCTCAACCTTCAACTTCATGTATGATGGTACAAATTGGTGATGAAGATCATGTCATTAATGAGAACGTGGAGACTTATGAAGCATTGATAAGTGAAAAAAATGAAGATGTTATTAATGAAAATAGCAGTGAAGAAAGTAACGACAATGAAGGAATTAATAATATTGATGAAGTTGTTGTTCATGCTACTATTGAGCTTGACCTTGAGAAAGATATTGATGTCAACTATGATCCGGGATTATGGGGAAAAATTACGGATAGTAAAAGAGTGATGTTAGTTCAAAAAGGGCCTATTAAAATTTTAAAAGAGAATGATAAGTTTCCTAAACATGAAAGTGACGGAAGACATTTTTCTTCTAAACATTATATTGGTTATTATCCACGTGGAGAGGAGCATGAACGGAAGTGGCTTGTCTACTCAAATGAGATGAATAGAGTTTTTTGTTTTTGTTGCAAGTTATTCAAAAATCCACAAAAGTCATTCAAATTAGGAGAAGAAGGATTTAATGATTGGCATAATATTACAACAAAACTTCGAGAGCATGAATGTAATTCGGAACATACCACAAGTCTGATCAAATGGGTAGATTTGTATAGAGGCCTTCAACTAAAAGAAACAATTGACAAAAAAATGGAGTTTCTAATCGACCAAGAGAGAGAACGATGGAAAAAAGTATTAGTTCGCATTATTGGCATTGTGAAAACTCTCTCTCGAAATAATTTACCATTTCGCGGACCTAATGAAAAGATTTATGAGAAGAACAATGGGCTTTTTTGCCAACTCATAGAATTTGTTGCCGAATTTGATCCAATTATGGAGGATCACCTTAGACGCATGGTAAATAATGAAATAAACAATCATTATTTTAGCCATAAAATACAAAATGAACTAATACTTCTATTGGCCAAAAAAATTAAAGAAATATTGCTTATGAAAATATCAAAAGCAAAATTCTTTTCGGTCATTCTTGATTGTACGCCGGATTTAAGCCATAAAGAACAAATGTCAATTGTTATAAGATGTGTAGATGTTGAACATGCAAGTAACATTAAGGTGGAGGAGTTCTTTCTTGGATTCATTGAGGTTGATGACACAACGGGACTTGGCCTTTTCAAAAAGCTTGAAGATATTTTAGTCGATCTTAAACTAAATATTGATGATGTAAGAGGACAAAGTTATGATAATGGATCAAATATGAAAGGTATGTTCTTTTCCAAAATAGATAAATAACTATATATGATCATTTGTTACTTCAACATATTTATGAATGGTAACTTAATATTTATGTAGGTAAACATCAAGGTGTACAAAAGAGGCTTCTTGACATAAATCCTAGAGCATTTTATATCTCATGTGGATGTCATAGCTTGAATCTTGCTTTATGTGATATGGCCAAGTCATGTATTAAAGCTAGAAATTTTTTTGCTTATGTGCAAAAAATTTATACTTTATTTTCCGGATCAACACATCGGTGGGAAATACTTAGAAAATATGTAAAGGGACTGACTCCTAAGGCATTGTCCGCAACTCGTTGGGAAAGTCATATTGAAAGTGTTAAGGCAATAAGAACTCAACCATCGGAGTTAAGAGATGCTTTGATAGATATCGCTAATAATTCTAATGATGATATTGCGAGGGTGGAAGCTAAAGCTTTATGTCAAAATGCTTTAGAGGATTTTGAATTCTTGATTAGTTTATGTATTTGGTATGCTATATTGGACAATACTAATCGGGTTAGTAAAATACTTCAAGCGGAGGAAATGGATATCGAGGAAGCAATTAATAAAGTAAGTGGACTTATTGCATTTTTTAAGAATTTTAGAGAAGTTGGATATGATGAAATGATGATTGAAGCTAAAGAACTTGCGGAAGAAGTTGGCATTGAACCAAAATTTCCGGAAAAAAGAGTTGTTCGTAGAAAGAAGCAATTTGACGAGGATAAAGAAGTCAATGTTAATGAAAGTCAATCTTTGGAAGATAAATTTAGAGTCACTTACTTTCTCCACATAATAGATCAAGCTCTAACCTCACTTACTGATCGATTTGAACAATTTAAGCTCTATGAAGAGATTTTTGGATTTTTATTAAATGCAAAATTTAAGACTTTTGATGATAAACAATTGAAAGAGCAATGCTTGAAACTTGAAAAAAATTTGGAACACAACCAAGAGAGTGACATTTGCGGAAAAGGATTATTTCTTGAGCTTAAACAATTGAAAAGGATATTACCATTGAAA
This sequence comes from Allium cepa, assembly GCA_030765085.1. Taxonomy (NCBI): domain Eukaryota; kingdom Viridiplantae; phylum Streptophyta; class Magnoliopsida; order Asparagales; family Amaryllidaceae; genus Allium; species Allium cepa. The sequence goes on along the minus strand of CM060931.1, from coordinate 461,441,903 downwards.
GTAACAAAATCAGTTAGTATTCTTGATTTTTTAAGATCTTACCGTGATGTGAGTGGATTTCTAAACGTGTGGGTTGCATATCGGATTTTATTGACTATTCCCGTCACGGTTGCTTCGGCGGAAAGAAGCTTTTCTAAATTGAAGTTAATTAAAACTTATCTTCGGAGCACCATGTTACAAGAAAGATTAAGTGGCTTAGCAATGATCTCAATTGAAAATGAATATTTGAATATGCTAAAATATGACGATATAATTGAAGAGTTCGCTTCAAGAAATGCAAGAAGAAGTTGTTTTCGTTGAAATAGTTTGATGTATCATACTAGAATGCTTGATGTAGATGATGGTTTATTATCATAGCATGTTAAAACTTTTGTATAATGCATCAATGTACTTAAGAAATATTTTGTGTCTTTATGTGAATTAATTTTTTTTATAATATTAGTCTTATTTAATTTATTTTGTATAAAAGGCAACAAATGTTGTATTCGTCTCGAGCAACCCAACACATGGGGTCGGCCCTGACGTTGTTGCATCTCGATTTTGGTCCTGAAGGAGGCTTGAGTGTTTGGGAAATCGAGAAAAATGCTACAGCATTTTTTTAGTGGCACGGGGTGGTCAGACGAGCCTAAGGTAGGGTTCGGGGTAGGTTTTGGGTCGAGGCGGTTTTCTTGGCTATAGTGGCGCCGTGGTGGGGAGTAAAGCATGCGGTGGAAGGGGAATAGATGGAGGGAGAAACGACGATGCTCCTGGCGTAGCTATTTGGGTTCAGATGGCCGGAGATGGTAGTACGAGGTGGAAGTGTAGGTCGGGTTTTCATTTTCTGGTAATGGTAACTGCTCGATTCTTTGTTGGAGCATGTTGAGGAAGTTTAGGTAGCTGGAGTGGACGCGGGAATCGATGGCGACTCGATGTATAGTTGAGAGTGGTCGGCGCTGCTTCATTGGGATGTGCACGTGCACGTCGGAGGTCGTGCAAATGAAGGTAGCAGGCAGGACTTAGAGCAAACAAAAGAGAATGGGAAGGAAAAAAGAAAAGGGGGAAGGAAGAAAGATGGGCTGAAAAATATAGATGAGAGAAGAAAATAAATAAAGAAAAGGGAAAAGAGAAAGAATGGAAAATAAAATAAATAGAAGAGGAAAAAGAAAGGCAAGGAATACATTTATATATATATATATATCAAAATACTGGCTTATATTTCCTTTAACTATAAATCTAATCTTCATTTTAATCCGTAAGTTAAGTTCGAATAAATTTTACAAATTAATGGGAATTTTTTTTATTATTATTGCGATGGCATTTTATAATATTTATTATATAATAAAGTGTTTAATTTGAAAATTAACTGGATTAAATATAAATGAATATGGATAATCAAGGTGAATTTAAATCAAGTGTAAATCGTCGGGATATGGATTATAGATCGTTAATTGGGATAACGATCTATATCTTTGCTTAATTCCATGGAATATTGCTTTTCAAAATTTAAATAATAAGATAAAAACAACGATTCATTTATTTGAAATAAGAATCTATAATAAATTCCTATATTTGAATATTGTCACCCTGAATGATAATTTGTCTATTTTATACAATTAACCTTTTTAAATCCATTAAATGTATTCGAAGAGACCGAGATCGGATATCAGCGATATCCAAGACCACTTCGATTCAATAATCACTATGAACCTTTATAGGTTTGATCATGGAATTAAATAGGCTGGTTTGAACAAAATGGGTGAACTAGGTTATTATTAAATAAGTAGCTGTAACCAGACAGTATCAAAATATTAATGAATTTTCCGTAAAGTTGTTGGTTTTAATCTGATAAAAACTTGTCGGATATACGAGTTACCTTGGTTTCAAAGAAGTTTTCATAGCTTAAGTATTTCATATTAAATAGGTTTACTCACGCTGGTTTCCTGCCTGACTCTGTGTTACTTTATTGTAATGCTGGGGTCAGACCGAGTATTACAGATTTTCACGTTCGGACGCTCTATAGCTCAGGAGACGAGTTGGATGGCAGAGACGTATTGATTAGATTCCGCTGTATAGCTTAGAGGCTACATTGATAGTATTCAAGACAAGTTATTATAACTGCCTGGATTATTTTTTGCGGATTGTACTCTGATATATTATATGTATATTGACAATTATAGCTTTCTTTGTGTAAATGCTGTTATTTGTATATTATATTTTGTTCCGCTGCGATTTTGAGATTCTGTGCTTTTGTTTTCTGTTTCTTCTTCTACCTCTTTTTCTTCTTAACCTTAATAGTTTAGGATTTTTGGCACTCGAATGTTCGACACTCTGTACAGTGAACGTATTAGTGTCGATTTTCGAGGACGAAAATTCCGGGCCGTCACATAATAACTGGTGAATTTTGCCAACTTCTGAACACTATAAATATGAAACTTGGGGATTCATGAAAGGGACTGAATTCTTCCATCTCATTTCTTACTTTTTCCTTTGTAAACCCTAAATTGTTTTGGGGTTTTTTAGAGCCTATCGTACTATTCAAACCCTATACACAGAGGAATTTGGAAATTAAACAATTGCATTGCATAGCATACTGAATTATTTTAAACTTGTGACTTGAATGATCTATTGACTTCGCATATTGACTATTTGAATTACTTGAACTTATATTTGCATAGTATACTTTACTTCGAACTAGTACTTGCATATCTTATTGGACTATGGACTTGAACCTTGGCAACACATTTGACATTTGACTTCGACTTCAAACTTACCGAAGCTTATATGACTTCGACCATGATGAAAACATCAAGGAATACCATGGAAACTCTCTTTGAACCCATGACTTCGGCAAGTCTCAACAAAGCCTCTCTTTGAATTTACACTATTATACGACACTTTTGGGGTTGATGAATTTACTTGTCCAAATAAGAAGTGTACATTGACTGGACCATTTCCACCGTAGGTAATAAATAATTTCTTTATTTTAGTTTATTTATTAAGAAAAGTTCAATGCTAGATGGTTTGTTTAAAAATGCACTATAAGTATACTATTTAGGATATTAATGTTAAAACATGATAATAAATGACAATTTTCACACTAGGTTTGAAATAAATTTGTTTTTATAGGGAACTAAGAACTATTAACCCTTGGTATATTTTTTTTAAACATGTGTATGAAAAATGGTCAGAGTATTAAGACGTTTTTATAAGTATTTTCTTTGGTTGAGTTAGGATTTTCACACTCATAAAGCCCGTAATATGCATATGTGTGCATTCATTCATGCATTACATTTTATTTTATATGACTTTATGATATTGTATTTGATATTGATAATGATAAAGAGAGAGCTCAAGCACAAGGCATAAAACCAAATGGATTCAATTTTGAAGTAGCGGATGTTGCTGGTGTTGATTATACTTTTAGCAGGCATGTTTCCACATTAATATTTTTGCCTTCAATGCACTAGTCTTGTCTTATTGATTTATACCAATATGACCAGTACACATCATTGTTTCCATATTATATTTATAAGCATTTATCGTCTCACTAAGAAGGAATAATGCTATCAAGCTAAAATAAGATGATCTATGAAATTGTGCAGGAGAAATTTTCATAATAAATATGGATATAACCATGAATTATATGATGTTGGGGAGTTCTTCATAAGGGACTACATAATGGTTTGTAGATAATTGATACAAGAGAGGTCGGGTACAATAATTCATTTATACAAATCATAAATTTATATATTTTGACAATCATAAATTATATATTTATGATTTATGCTTGAATTCATTTATACCAACGTGACTAAGTTCGTATAATAATAATAATAAAATTAACTACAAATTTTATAAAAATTAATCAAATTTATAATAGCAATAATACTAATAATAATTAGTATAAAATATTAAACAAGTTAACTAAATATTATAAAAAATAATTAAATCTATATAATAATAATAATAAAATTAACCAAGTTTATAAAAATTAACGAAATTTATAATAATAACAATTAATGATTGTGAAAATTAACTAATTATATTATAATATAAATAAATATAACAACTACAACAATTATAATAGCAAAAGCTTATAAAAATTAAGTAGTGTTATAAAATTTGACTAAGTTAACTAAGTTTTATAAAGTACAAAGAAAATTAGCTAGGATTTATAAAATAAACTAAATTCATATATAATAGTAGTAGTAGTATTAGTAAATTAACTAAGATTATAAAAATTAATTTCACTCGTTAAGTTACATAAAAATTTAATAAGCATCTAACAATTAACTATGTTGATGATGATGATAATAATAATAATTTACCTAATAAATTAACCAATAATAAATTAATAAAAAAATCATAATAACAATAATAATAACTAACAAATTAATTTTATAAAAGTTAACTAAGTTTCATGACAATTAACTAAGTTGTTTATAATAATAATAATAAAATATTAATCAAGTTAGTTAAGTTTTATAAAACATTACTAAATTTATATAGTAAAAGTAATACGAATAATCAAAATAAATTAACTAATTTTATAAAAACCAACTTCATTAAATAAGTTTTATAAAAATTAACTAAGTTTATAATAATAGCAACAATAATAAATTAACCATAAATTTTATAAAAACTATCTAAGTTTATAATAGTAATACTAATAATATAATAAATTAACTAAAATTATAAATATTAACTTCGTTAATAATGTTTTGTAAAAAGTGAATAAGCTTATAATAATAATAATACTAGTAGTAGTAATAATAATAAATTTAAAAAATTATCTTCGTTAATTAAGTTTTTAAAAAATTAAATAAGTTTATAATAATAATGCTACTAAAAATAAATTAACTAAGATTATAATAATTAACTTCGTCATTTATGTTTCGTAAAAATTAAATAAGTTTATGAAAATTAACTACTTTAAAATAATAATAATAATAATACTAATCATAGTTATTATTATTATTTAACTAATGTTTATGATAAATCACTGAGTTGGTAATATAATAATATTTTAACTAACGTTTATGAAAATTGACCAAGTTTATAATAATAATAGTAGTAGTAGTAATAATAATAATAATGATGATGATGATAATAATAACAATAACAACAACAAAAATCATAATAACAATATTAACAACTAACAAACCGAATTTACAAAAATTAACTAAGTTTCATAACAATTAAATAAGTATATGATAATAATAATAGTACCAATACTAATAAATTATGAAATTAACTAAGTTTCATAAAAAAATAACTAAATAGAATAACAACAACAATAATTCTACTCCCTCGCCCTCATGTCATGAAGTGGGTTTCGAAAGTTTTCCCTGATACTGTTCTTTCTCCTCCTAAGTTCATGGCTCCGGTCATGGATGTTTGCTCTGATGATGTTATTGTTGAAAGTTCTTCAGATTTATAGGATCCAACTCTTCCTTTCTCAAATGACTTCTTTTGAGGCTCGTTTGAGAGGGCTTGGATTCATGAGCCTTCTGAAATGAGATTTGACCCTATTGGTGATAGGTTTTATAACTATGTTGGTGGAGATGAAGAAGAAAGGTGGCAATATTATCATGTTGAGGGTGAAGGCTTTGAATTATTGATGCTAGGGAAATTGGGTGATTTAAATCGAAATGTTCTATCGAATGCCGCTTGAGATAGGAAATTCCTTTATATCTCTAATTCCATGGATTTTGGTCCTACGTTGGCTATTCTTTTCTTTGGGTATTATCATGTTATTGGGCCTGAATCTTTAGATGAGGGGAGTGGTTCTTCCATTTCAGAAGGAGACTAATCTAGGTTGTGCCGTTAGTTAGTAGTTTGGCATTTTTCTAAACTTCTGTACTTTATTGTTTAAAATAGTCATTCTGGTACATGTACCAAACACTTGTTTTGAATTCATTTATACATGTGGACTGCCCACTATAATGTCGACTAGCTTCGTTAAAAAACAACAATAAAAATAATAATGATAATTGATAAAGTATGAACCAATTTAACTAAGCTTCATAAAATTTAACTAAATTTACATATAATAATAATAATAATTTAACTAAGATTATAAATATTAACTTCATTAATTAACTTTAGTAAGAATTAAAAAAGTTCATAAAATTAACTAAATTTATAATAATAATAAATTAACCAAGTTTGAAGAAAATTAACTAAGTTTATAATGATAATAGCAAAAGCAATAATAAATTATAATTTTTAAATCTAAATAATTTTATAAATTTCAAAATTTTATAAAAAATAACTAAATTTACAAACGAAGATCAGCGAATTTTATAAAAATAACTAAGTTTTATAAAAAATAACTAAGTTCATATAATAGTAATAATTAACTAAGTATATAAAAATTAATTTAGTTTATGATAGTAATACTAACAACAACAAAGAGGACGATAATAACTACAATAAACAAACTAAGTTAATAATAGAAATAATAACGCCTTAAGTCTTGTCCTGGTAGACAACAATTCACACGATCATTCAAATTTATTGCTTTTATTAGGCAACTAACTTTTGTTTAGAATTTTTGTTGTTTACTTACAAAGTTGATGTTAGTTTAAAAGTCATGGCCTTACTTTTACGGGTTAGTTATGTAAATTCATAAATATATGTGCTCATGAGCTTGTTTGAGTTAAGTGTAGGTATTTGATGGCTCTTGACTAGCTTTTGGTTCTTTTCATGCTCACATTTTTAAAGAAACGTTAGCAAATTCACTAATATATGCTAAAAGGTGTATTTTAATGCTTAACGAGGGTGTATGATATGTGATATAAACTTTTTAAAAGATATATATAGGTAAATTTTTAGACAGTTTACCCATGCAGGTGATTATGATTGATACGTTGTGATTTCAATCATGTTTCGATCATGTATATCTATTTCTTGTGTTTGAGATTTTTCCTTGTGCTAGCCACGCATCGAAGACATTAGGAAAAAATTCAAAATTTTTGACACTTGGAATATTTTTGATAAGAAGTATTTAACAAAAAGTTTGTTCTAACGTAGTTGCTTTGTTTGTCACTTTCATTCGTACTTATATTTATATTCATTTCTAATGGAGATATTCATTTCATTTGCAGGTGAGAGAACTAAAGATTTGGGATATTTCTTCTTTTTAATGCAAACAACTAGCTACTTGTTTTTGGTGTAGGTATATAATGGAACATTATGTTATTAAAATCATTGGATCTTATGTGTATGAATATTTGGCACTGTTTACTATAATGTATTGTATCTTTATGTTTAATACTTTCTACGATTTTTCATTATCTAAATGGATTTATGTTTCAAAAATATTCTTAATTCACAATTTTGATCTATTGTGATTTATAGGAATGCAGCATATTTTAAAAATGCAAAATATAAACAATAGTGCTTAAAAAACTTTAAAGAAATCTTTTAAGAAACGCGCTATTGAAAATAAAAAAAATTATAGCGCTTTTTTTGGTCATGAATAGTTCAGTATCTATTATAACATGTCGATATACAACATTCATTAAACTGCTATAAAGTAATTATAATAACAATAAAAATTTGTTATAAAGGTTGATTTTTATAGCGGCCCTTTTATGCTATAAATAAGCCATTGTTTTTATAACATGTCGATATACAACGTTTATTAAACCACTATAAAATATTTACAATAGCGGAAAAAAGCACTATAAAACATGATTTTTTTAGCAGCTGTTTTTGTGCTTTAAATTAACTATTGCTTTTTATAACATGTCGATATACAGCATTTGCTGAACCGCTATAGTTATTATTTATGTTGTTTTATCCGCTATTGATGACTGTTTTTGTCTCTAATATTCAATTCCAAACTCAATATTAAAGTCTCTTCTAAAACACTTTGGAAAAATAATTTATCGATCTTAAATCCTCTTTTCCTTCTTTTAAAATAATACTAGAAAGGATTTTTCCAAATGGGAATTCCTTACTACAACAAAGTTCAAACTCCTCATTTCCTTTTAAAAAATTTATACATTAATAATATTTATCATAAAATATACAATTGACATTTAAAACCCCTTATAAGAATTCTTTTTAAGAATATATTTCTATGAAACTTCACATTTATTCAAATACTGCAATAATAGTTTCATTAATTTGGAAAAATACATTTTAAATCCTCTTTATGAAGGAGAGTTTCTTTAAATAATTTTATAATCATAAAGAAAGTAAATACCTATGCATAAATTAATTTTTAAATTGTATATTATAATTTAACTTTCAAAAAATTGTTTTCTATACAACACTTCTTAAAATATTTACTTTTAAATTTATTTTTCTTCTCCTTATTTTAAACCAAAACAACTTAATATCTTACTAAGGTAGTTTAACTTTCCATATTTCAAATTATCTACTTTAAAATTACCTTTCTTTTATTTTCAAATCAAATTAATTTAAATTTATCATAACAATCCTTTTTAATTTTTTCCTCTTGTAAAACTCCTTTAGAAAATTGAACTCTATAATCCTTATTTTAAAAATAATATATATACTGCAAAAAATAATATAAATAAACTTCCAAAGTATTAAACTCAATTTTCTATCTATTTAATCAATTTCGACAAATACTCTAGTCGAGTCTATTCAACTATCAAACAATCAAATATCATACAATCAAATATGACATTGATCTGATAATCATTGAACCAATCAATACGATTTTCCATATAGACTACGCAATATGCAAGCAAACCTAATCAGCCATTTAATATCATAGCATAAAAACCAAGAAATTTAAGTCAAAGAAATAATTATTAATCCAATATGCATAAATAATAGAACATGGATGTAAGTAAATAATTTCATTCACCACAGTTTGCTTCCAAACTTGGGCAGTCAAGCAAATAATTACTTCACTACTCCAATTTCACCTATAATTTTGATCCACTTATTGTCCTTCATCATCCATATCTCTTCCATCTTTATTGACCATTCTTGCCCCATATGTAATGACCCATATTTTTGGACGGTTTAAATCGACAATAAACCATACATGTCAACTCAAACCATTCAAACGGGAGGATTGTTAATTGGGTAAATAAGAAAATAAGGGAAAAGAAGAAAAACAAAACAATAATCTCACAGCAGAATGACAAAATATAATAATCAAATAAATAATTCATGAAGTTGTTTAACAAAAAACATTTGATTACACTTTTACAATATATCAAAGTTATACATACATTAGGAATAAATAAATAATGCAGCGGAACAACATGATATAGTGGAATAATAATAATAATAATAATCATATAATACTAAACTCGTTTTTATCCTCTAGAAATAAGGTCTTCCACACTGAAAAGCTCAGGCTGACTCGAGCGTAATGAAAAGACAAAACATTCGAGCCAGAACTAAAAGATCTTATGAAAGTTAAATCAAAATAAGTAAATATGAGTCTAGTGGATTTAGAGATGTTTACGGGATTTTACATCTCCTATCTAGTGTCTAAAATGTGTGCAATAACTTAAGAGATGTTCGGGATTTCCATCTTCTAAGGATCCGTTAAACTATTTATACGTAGTAATATATACTATATATAGTTTCTATCAATAAAGTAAAGTATTAAAATAGCGTTAAGGCGTTACTCATATCCTCCTTAACACATTTTATAAATGCCATAGTCTATGCAGTACTGTAAATTCCACCAAACTGTGGGCTATCAGGAAGCAAACCATAGGTACGACATAAAACAAATCATAGTGGGAGGCAGATGAAAAGGCACAATGAGGCAATGCCAAGGTAGGGTTCGACCGTTTACACTTCTGGGCTGGTAGTAACGCAAAGCCGCAGCTACCGCCCAACTCAAAACGACACTCCCATAATCAAATTGAAGATGGCTACCAAATCAATCATAAAGTTATAGTTATGGTATCGAAGAAGTGTGTTCGATTAGAGGATCGATCTCACTTGGCCTGTCAATTGCTCCTGTTTTAGTCATCTTAAGCTGACCCCGGGGGAGGGCAGGGCTACGTTCATACCTCATACAGAAGCGTATGCCAAACCATCCTACTTCGTTCTCGATTCTCCACCACGTGCATGTTGTTAAAATGGCTTTAGAATTGGCAGAGAGTGTGACAATATCCGACCCCAGTCTCTTTAATAACCAATCGTTACATTTTGCACACCGTGGTCGTTTTATAAAACATTTTCAATTATAATCTAGAAAACAGTTTGTATCTTCATATCAAGATATCCATATACTTATTCCAAAAGTATACATATATTCACAAATATCGAGGAAGATTTTTTTTCAATCAATTTCGAAAATAATTTACAAATCTCATTTAATCATTTATAAACTATTTGTATGCTTTAAAATCAAAAGCTATTTATAAATTCCCAAAACAATTTACAATTCTTCCCCTTCAAAAACCCTTATAATTCCTTTAACAAACCATTTTGAAGTCCTTTATAAAAATTTCATAAAATCCATCATAAAATCACTCGCAAAACTTTTATAAATCCCTTACAAACCCTTTACAAAAATCTTTATCTATTAACGTTAGTAAAAAAGTCTATATTTATTATCTTAAATCAAAACTATATTTACTATATTAAATTAGAACTGTATTTATTATATAAATTAAATTTAAATTGTATTAAATTAGACTATATTTATTATATTAAATTAAATTTAAAGTGAATCTTTTGAAACTTATTAAATATTTTATTAAATTGAATTTTAAACTATTTAAGATATATTTCAAAAACTAAATAAATGTATAAGTTAAAAATCTTAAAATTACATTTTAAAACCATATATTAACTTATAATCTGAAAATTTAAAACATATGAAATAAATTATTTTCCAAATATAAATTTTAAATAAAATCATTAAATAACATTTATAAATCAAATTGATAAATAAAACATACTTTACTATTTAGAAAATAATTTAAAACCGACCAACGGTGTCCGTACATAGTTTTCTACCCTATGGTCAAGTGATAGGGTATGTATCATTTCAACCCCAAAATAGTTAAAAAAAATACAGGTATATCAATTCATCTCGTATCCCGAATCAAAAATTTCCAAATCAACAAAATCGCTTGGGTTTATCATTTCAACACATAACGATTTTTCCTAATCTATAAGATTATTTAGGTGTGTAACATTTCAACCTATAGTGATAATAAAGACATGAACATCAACCATCCAAAATGTCAACAATAAACATCCATCGTAATCAACATCCAAATCAGTAATAAATCACGACAATTAACTAGTTATAGGTATTGGGTATTTAACTAGAAATTTAAATCCAATACTAATTTAAATGGCAATTAAATTCAATAAAAATTCAAATTAAATTTAAATGACAATTTAAATATACCAAATAGCAATCAATAAACTTCTAATCACATCGTAAATTTAATTTGACTAACATAAGAACGTTTAGTATTTGTGAGTGGGTTAAAACACTCACCATTGATTTTTAGTCGAATTAAAATCCAAATAAAGCCTAAAATTCCAATAGTCTAAGAATCTAACCTAAATTATCTAGAATTTCAAAACGATCGTAATGGAAGAAACGGCGTCCAAATCAGAGTTTGTATGCAAAAGTTATGAATATTTGAACGATTTAAAATTTAAATCAAAAATAAATTACACGGGCATTAATGTAAATATTCGTTACCCTTGCATAACTCTAGCCTTAACGATGAAAGTCAAGCACAAACATCACCAGCTGCCGCCTCCGCGTCAACGCCGCAGCCACCACTTTCACCTCCGATTCCATAAAACGTCATGCTTAGCTTGCCTAGGCCAGGCGACCTTCCACCTGACCACGCGCAGAGCTCTTGCCTCCCCCTATGAACAGCATCGCTGCCACCATGTTTGGCAATTTCTGGCAAAACCTAGCTCTACTCAGATGAACGACCCCTACCTCTGAGACCTGCTTCGCGACCATTATAAGCTTGCACCTTCAGATCGTGTTTAGTCGACGATCCACCATCTGATCGACAACCCTAATTTTGATGCTCGGGACTTCTCCAATGATTTCTATCTAATCGGAGACTCAATCGAAAAACAAACAGAAGATCTAGATTGCGCTTGTTGAGAGCTTTCCAACGGCATATAATTTGATATGGTTTTGAGGAGTTTGATTTTTTGATTTGATTTTTGATTTGAAAATTTAAATTAGGGTTTTGAATTATCTGCCATTGGAAATGAGGAGATAAGAAAGAAATGTATGTAAGGACAATAGAAAATAAAGGGCTGCTAGGGTTTATAACAGTCTATATATAGGCAGAGTTGAAATAGAAATGGATGGACAGATCAATGTGGATCGAAACGATAGCAATGATCTGAAAAGCCCGTTTCGTTCCCAAAATAAAAATGAATCATCCAATATATCAAAATATAGTTTTTCGATATTATTAAACTCAATGAACTAGTTTCAAACCCTAATTCCATTATATATAGAAGTTAGCTTTTGAAATTAAATTATATTTATTTAAATTCTTTTAATTGATTTTTATGCATTTTGTAATGACCCAGGATTTTTATCGTTTTGAGTTATGAATATTATTTGTTAATATTTAATAATAAGGTCTTTAATCAAGATAAAAGTTTCCACTAATTAACAATTGATGAAAAATAAATAATTTTAAACCCATATAATTATTTGAGTTTTCTAGATTTTATTCATAAAATAGAAAATTGATTTAAAATTGGAATTTCTTATATAATCATAACAACAATAGAACTCATATGTAAATTAAGAAAAAAATTCAAATTAACATAAAATGAATAAAAATAATCCATGAAGAATAGAAATGAATATAGCCTATGAAATATATTGTTGTATAAATAAAAAGAGTTTTAAAATTTGGGATTTCCTTATATATATAAGTTCAAAATGAAATATGAAATACTTACAAACTAAATAAAAATAGTATGTTAAAAACAATATAAAAATAATATGTGAAAAGAAGAAAATGTATATGAAAATATTATAAGACGAATATGAGAAAATTTATAAAATCATTTAAACCATTTTTAATAAGAAATCTTTTATAAGTTATGTTAGCAAAATGTTATTTTTAGCAAACTTTTATTTGTTTTAGTTATTATTTTAATTTAAAAATGAATGAATAAGAAAGAAAGAAGAAGAAAATACGAAAAAATATAAAATCATTTAATATCAGTTTACAAATTGTTTTCAAAATGTATGTGAAATCATGTTTTAGGATCAATGGAAGTAAAAAGTAAAAACAACATTTCAAGTAAAAATGTAAACTTTGCCTGAAAAAAAAATTGCAAGTAAATATGTAGAATAAAAATTTACTAGACAATGAAAACAGTACTAGTCAAATAAAACAAGGAAGACAAGGCCTGGTCAAAGAAAAAAGGTGAAAAACTGAAAACCATGTTTCATCTCAAACTTCATCTTTAAGCCGTAAAGTTCAAATCCCTTCAGCCACCAAAAATTCCCTTGTCAATCCATCAAGAAACCTTGTATAGGCCTGCAACTTTTCTTGAGCTCAAAAACCTTTACTGGTGCATCAATTTATCCAGTGCAAACATGTATATATGTATGTGTGAGTGTATATGTAGCTTTAGTATTTAAAACTTATAACAAACAACACCTTGTAATCAAAGAAAAAAATAGCATCCTGCTCTTCAAACACAGAAACAAGAGAAGTAATCAAGGCAAGGATTCAAGGTTTCAGATCAAAAACTTAAATTCAACTAGAAGACTTTAAAGGAGAAACATGATCAAGGTGAAAATTTTGCTTTTGGGAAAAACCTGGAAAACTCTTTTATCTTCTCTGTTATATTCAACAGAGTTTAAAATTTATATATGCTTAATCTTCAAAAATTCTCACCTCTCAATCAATTCGAATTAGTGAATGATGTCAACAGATGAAATGCTTGATTTTGAACCAAGGTCACACTAAAAATAATGCAAAGCTTGTTTTTTTTATATATTGTGCTAAATCTCAAAAATATAGTAAACAAACCCATTTTTGACGAATTTCAACATGCTCGAAACATCGAATCAAGTATGCTGTTACGGTTGTTGTCTAAAATAGGAATTTTAATGAAGAAAACATAATTTTTCATATCCTAGAGGTTGAGAAATTGGAAGATGATCAGAAATCGTAAAAAAAAATTCCATCAAACTGGTAGTCGAGAGGTCAAGCGGAGATGACGAGGAGGAGCATTTGGTCGAGACGGAGGTTATGACCATCGCTAATTTTTGATTTTTGCCTTGGTTTGTCGTGGATAGCTAAAACTAGGGTTTAAGGTTTATGGTTTCAAGGGTTCGGGTTTTGTTGAACGACGACCAACAGGGGACATCAGAAACTATCGTGGTATGTGCGTAGGCTAGGCGAAGTGATGGAGATCTTTTGGCATAGGCAGCGAATGTTTTAGTTGTTCAAGGCGATGGTGTGGAGAGAGAGGTGGACCTGTCACATTTTTCATATACCTGGGTAGTCCATTCTTGTTGTGATGGTAGGGAAGCCTTGCCGAGGTGTCCAGGGTGAAGAGTATGACGAACGACACTAGAGTGGGTCGCTCGGTGCATCAGAAGGGGTGTGTGCTGCTTGTGCATGTGTAGACAATGTCGTGCACCGTTGTGTAACGACCCGTAATTTTTGATGATTAAATTTGTTAATAAAATGAGACCTTAGTAAATTCACATTGAAAGAAATGAAGAAAAAAAAATTTGTAACTTATTAATGAAATAATAACCAGAATAAAGTGTTAATGTAAGTAAACTACTAACAAATTGAATGGATTTCCATGTTAATTGAAAAAAATGTTAAAACTTGGTTTTGAATTCAATATAAGATAAGCGGATGTAAATATTGTAGTATGTAATGAATGGGTATCATAAATGGTAATGAAATAAAATTAGTGTTATATATGAAATTATAACTTGTGTTGGTATGTAATAAACTTATAAATGTAATTAAAAGTAAATATGTGACAATCAATAAATGTTGTTTATTTATTTAGTGTATTAAATAAAATTTGGTAATCAATTGCAATAAATCTAAATTGAATATTATGTTAATGTAAATATAGATAATAAATGAAAAATAATGTTAATTTTATAGCATGACAATTGGTTGAATAAAAAGAATGGAGGAAAAGATTTATTAATTTATTGGAATTTAAATTTTAATAATTGGATTAATTGCAATTAAATAAAATTTAATATTTAATTATTACGTTAATAGACATTAAGATGAAATTTGAGAATATTAATGTAATATAGCATGAACCAATGTTATTTTCATCCATCTGATAATAATTTATTGAATAACAGGATTTAGAATCAAATAAATGGATTTATTGGAATTTCAATTGATAATTAATGAATTTATTAAAATTGAAATTAAAATACGGTAATGGGTAAATCAATTAACTTTGAATTGATATCTGAGTTTTTATAAATTATTGTAATTGTTTTAGAAATCAAAAATGATGGAATTTGTGAATTAGTAAATTTGAAACGAAAAAGTGATTTAATTAATTAAATATTAATTTAATTTAATAATGTGAAATGTAGCCATTTTGGCCACTGACTCGGATTTCGACGAAACTAGTTTCATCGGATCCATAATGGTGAACTATTGTAGGATTTCAAGTTTCGTAATGATCAAACTTGTCGTTTGATCGTACGGGCACGAAACGTCTAGAAATCAATTTAATTGAAATCAATTGAAATCAATTTGAAATAAACTGATTTTAGCATAACTTCTTCATATGATGGAATTAGGACTTAAAATCTGTTCCATTGAGTTTAAAATATTTGAAAACATCTATTTTGATATATGGGTTGACCCATTTTCATTCTGGAGTCGAAACGGGCTTTTCGGGTCATCTATCGTTCAAAACCCAAATCGATCAAGCCCATTTGTTTCTATTATGTTCGGCCTATATTTATGTCATTATAAATCCTATGTCATTGCTTATTCCTCATTTCTATACGTACAATTCAATTTGCTCCTCCCCATCCCAATGGCAGACAAACAAATTCTAGATCCAACTGCAAATCAAATTCAAATCCAAAAATTCAAACTCCTCAAAAAATTCGGAAAAATTGTATATCAAATATCTCGACAATATGAATCTGAGCCAAGTGTTTGTTTTCGAAATTGATGCTCGAATCAATGGAAAATCTCAGTCAAAGCTTCGAACGGAGAAACCCTAAGCATAATTGGGAGTTTTTGATTCGGGAAGCAATCGACAAAATTGGAATATGGGTTTTGGAGAGAGAGGCTTGTGGCGTCGATGGGTGTTGGTCTTTTGGCCTAGCTCGACCTGTGGCAGCATGAATTCGCGAATTAGGGTTACGAAAGGCTGTGGTGGCTGGGACTTCCTGGCGCGTTCGGCGATCATCACGAAGCTTGGGGACGCGGCGCTCCGATGGTTGATGGCGCGGCGTGTCAGGCGGTTCGAGTTTGACGAGGAGGCGGCGCGATCCGCAGTAGAATGCGAGGGTTTCGTGTCTTTGGGCTAGGGCTTTGGTTTGCATATGTCGCAGTGACGTGGAAGAGCATTTAAGTGACCTTCCTTTTTGTTTTGTTTTATTTAAATTTAATTTTCAAATCGTACTAATTTGTATAACTTTCACATACGAGGTCCGATTCACGTGCAGTTTGATCCGCTGGGGTCGTATTGGGATTTCAAACATTTTGGTGTTGGTTTGGTTGAATTCTAAGACTGTTTGAATTTTGGGTTTAAATTGAATTTAAATTCGAATTAAATTCAAAAGGTGAGTGTTTTAACCCACTCACAACTTCTAAAATTTCTTATGTTTGTTAAATTTAGTTCATGATGTGATTAGGAATTTATTTATGATTGTTTGGTATATTTTTAATCATCATCTCAGTTAAATTGAATTTGTTTGAATTAAATTTTTATTTAATTTATCATTGCATATAAACTTCCAGTTAAAAGTACCTGTTATTTGTTATTAGTTTCTATATTGATATTTATGGATTGTTTTGGATGATGATTGTGATGGATGTTGATTGTTGATATTGGTCGAATGGGTGTTTAGTTTATATCGCTATAAACTGCAAGTTCATTATGGATTATTATCAATTCGGGATTGCGGTTTGAAATGATATACAACCGTAAAATATTAAATTGCGGATTGAAATGATAAATATCTGTATCACTTGACCATAGGATAGAAAATTATATACAGACACCGTGGTCTATATATAAAAATATTTCAAAATGATTTCTATGGTTTTGTAAAGAAATATAAGGTTTTATATAAATATTTATTTTAGATATTATATAAATGTTATTTTATACTTGATTTTAAGCTATGCATAAATTTGTTTTAATATAGAATAAGTTTGATAATAAAATTTGATATTATTGAAGATAATACGGTTAAGTATTTAAATTATATTTTAATATAGAGTTAATAATGATTTAAATAAATTAAGGTTGGTAGATAAATTTGAAATTTATTTAAAATTGAACTTATTTAAGAATTAAACTTAAATAAGTTTGATTTGAAATTTATTAAATTTGAAATCTTAAAAGGTATTTTTTTTATAACTTGATTTTGTTTAAGATGATTTAAAATGAATATTTCAAGTTTAAATTAATAGAAGGAACATTTAGCGATTTGGAATTTGGGATTTATTTAAAGATATTGGATTTGTTAAGTAAATATTTCAAAACTGAATAATAATGAAGTTAAATTAAGGTATATATGAAGTTATCAAATTTAGTTTTGAAATGGTGGAATATTTAAAGCTTTGAAATATATGGAAATTGAAATGGTTTATTTGTGGTTCAATTCTGTATTTGAAATCGATATAAATTGAAATGGTTTATTGAAAACTGAATTGAGTTGAAATTATGAATTGAGATCTCATATAAATTGAATTTTTGGATTCAAGTTGATTTGAATCAATTTGTGAAGTTGAGGAAATTATTTTATTTTATAAAATAATTTTAATTTAAAACTATTTTATTTTATATACAAATTATAATATCTAAACTGTTTAAGCGATGGAAGTTAGGTTTTCAAAGTTATGAATTGCAATGTATTATGTTTCGGTTGTGTTATAATTTCAAGTGTTTGGTTTGAAAGTGTTATAACTTTGAAAGTGCTATGATTTTTAAAATGGATATATTTGAAATGGAAACAATATCGTATTTGGTTTTGAAATGGTAATGATATCGTATTGATATGGTTTGAAATAGCAATGATATTTGGTTTTGAAATATAAACTATTTTGAAATGACCGCGGTGTTATAATAACGTTTATTTGTTAAAGAGACCGGGATCGGAAGTTGTCATACACTCTTCCAACTCCGAAAACCACTTTAACAACTGTGTATGCGGTGGAGATTCCAGAATGAAGTAGGATGGTGACGATGCCCTATCAAGGTATATACGTGGACCCAACTCCCGTGAGTTGGCATAAGGTGGCTAAAACAGGTATTGATTCCATGCCAATGAGGCAGCTTCTCTTATCGGACACACTTCTTCGATACCATTCTATTACTTTGTGATTGATTGGGTACACCTTTGATTTTTGGGAGTATGGCTCGAGGTGGGCAGTAGTGGCTGCTACGCGTTACCATCAGCTCTGATGCGTAATTGGTGTATCTACCCTGGCATTGCCTTGTTGTGCCATGTCACCTACCATAGCGAGCATTAACAACTGTGTACGCGGTGGAGATTCCATAATGAAGTAGGATAGTGGCGATGCCCTATCAAGGTATATATTTGGACCCAACTCCCGTGAGTTGGCATAAGGTGGCTAAAACAGAAGTGATTCTGGGCCAATGAGGTAGCTCCTCTTATCGGACACACTTCTTCGATGTCATTCTATTAATTTGTGATTGATTGGGGTGCACCTTTGATTTTTGAGAGTGTGGCTCGAGGTGGGCGGTAGTGGCTGCTACGCGTTACCACTTGCCCGGATGCGTAATTGGTATATCTACCTTGGCATTACCTTGTTGTGCAGTGTAACGTACCATAGCAAGCTTTACTAAGAGTTTGATTGGTGTCGTACCTATGGAATATCTCTGTTAGCCTCCCGATCTGGAGGTATTACGGTACCATATAGACTATTGGCACTATATATGTGTTAAGGCGGAAAATGTAAAGCCTTAGCGCTATTTTTAAGTAAGTTTATTTTACTTTAGACATTATTATAATAGCGCATTACTACATAGTAGATAGTTTAACGGATCGTTAAGAGTTGTGAATCCCGAACATCTTTTAAGTTACTGCACTTACGTTAGACACTGGATAGGAGATGTCAAACCCCGTAAATATCTCTGACGCCGTTACACTCATATTTATTCACCATTGATTTAACTTACATAAGTTCTTTTAGTTTTGACTCGGGTGTTTTGTCTTTTCAATTCGCTCAGGTCAGCCTGGGCATTTCAGGATTTGAAGACTTTATTTCTAAAGGATGAAGGCAAAGATTGTATTACTATTATTTATTATATTATTCCACTACATTCATATTGTTCCGCTGCATTGTTATTTATTATTCTCTGGTATGTGTAACTCTGATTCTATATTGTAATAGTATAATCAGATGTTTTGTAAATAGCTTCACGAATTGTTATTTGGTTATTATATTTCGTCATTCCGCTGCGAGATTCTGTTTTGTTTTCTTTCTTTCCCCTTCTTTTCTTATTCACCCCAACAACATTCGCCCTTTTGTATGGTTTGAGTCTGACGTATGTGGTTTATCGTCGATTTAAAGCGTACAAAAAGGCGGGATGTTACAGGTTGCGTTTTCGTCCAGGCATAGAGGAATCAATCTCTGTGTTGAGGTGAGGAAAAAGGGGTAAGGGAGGCACTGTTCATGGAGAATAGAGATTAGGCAAGCTTGGTCCAGTTAGAATTATGAGTAACCATTTATCTAAATTGTTTTAAATTTTATATGTAATTAGTTAACTTTAAAATGCCATATGATGTTACTATTCACTCCGTTTAACTTGTGGATTTTTTGCGTTGGGCTCCTGTCGGCGAGTATAACTTCGTAATGAAATTTTTTATTAGGTTTGGGATGTTTAAAATTTATGATAGATTTAAACAAACTAAATTTTAAATTACGTTACTTTAATCAATAACGTTGTTTAAGTTATATGCCTTATTTTAATGATGTTTAGTTGGCCAAATAAAATACTGTTGAGTTAAATTGGATTGAATATAGTAATTGGAAATCCATATAGCGGAATAAAATGTTGTTCCGCTAATTAAATTAATTGGACCTCGGTTAGCAGAAACAATCACCGTTCTACTTTTTTAAATTGGATAAGTCAAAATTTGTACATTTATTTAGCAGATTTAAATTTCGTTATGCTATTACCTTAGTCTCGATACTTAATTACATTCAAATTGACTAGTATTGGGTATGTGTTGCATTAACAATTAATCGTGAGGTAAATTTACATATCCGATGTTATGTAAATACTTCGATTATAACTTGGATAGTTAAATGGAAGTAACGGTGACTTAATTTAATACCATTAAATTGCTAAGATGTTTCCAAATTTGTAAGTTTATTTTTGGATTCCAGTTATTCTACTAATAATTAATACTGCAAATACAATTCTAAAGATAAGTATTATTTATTAACAACATTTTAGAGATAATTAATAAATATTTAATAATGATTTAAAGCTAATTATTTAATGATCCGTAGAAGTTATTTAAAAAGTAATTATTTATGGTTTCAAAGTTATCTAATTATTTAAAATGTTTAAAAGCATATTATAATTATTAATTAAAGTTATCCTATAATGATTTGATTTAAAAGTTAATTATTATTTAAGAATAATTTAGTATTATTATTTCAAAAGATAAATTATTCAATATTAATATTTTTGTATATAATAACTTTTATTAAAGAGTATTTTCCTAAAGTAAACTTGGAAATTATTATAGGAACCTTATAAGTAATAATTAAGATAATTATTAAAATAAAAATTTCGGGAAGTAATAGTAGAATTTCATGGCGGAATCGAAAGGCAGAGATTGCCTAAGTTAATTTTTATTCTTCTGGAATAGAAACGTAACCATCGAGCTGCGATCCAGGGTCAATACCAAATAGTACTTTCCAAATATATTTATATATATTAAAAGTTTTCAATTATTTTCTAAAGGAATGATTTGTGAATATACTTATTCCGGTGAAATAAGTATACACCTTTCTGATAAAAAGATTTAATTACTGAAATTTAAATTAAGTAAGGCTTAGTGATTTCAGTGGGAGATAAAATCTTTGGTTGAATGATTGTTTACTTGATAATTAAATAACTGATTATCAAATCTGGACTAAAATCTAGCTTTGGAAATATCTAGGAGAAACACAGAAATTGTATGGTACAGTTACCATTCGAGGTGCTATAATGTAGGTATAAACTCGTTTCGTTCTTCTAGGATGATTATAAGGAAATCCATCCACTAAAAGTTAGAAGATGATTTTCGATCTTATTTTCGTTTGTTTATTTCCTAAAGAACCGGGGTTGAATTTACCAGAAATATCAAAAGTTATTTCGAAGAGACGAGGATCAAATAAGTTATCCAAAAGCCACTTCGATCCAACAAATATGTTTTGAAGTGAAGACAAGAGCATGGAACCCAAGACGGAGCATTGAAGTGCGAGGGCTAGTCACTACTAATCCCGAGGATGATTCCAAAATGAATGTAGTAGGAATAGTGCCTCCAGTTTCTTTTAGTCCCAGAAAGGACTTGTATGGATGAATGCTTTCAATACATTGTTATTGGAGGATAGTGAGCTTTCCAAACATAAATTTCTTTAAAGGTAATCATAGCCTCAAGCCTCATCAATAGGGAATGACTGCAAATTAGAGGAGATGTAGCAAGGCTAAGTGGATCGCACCCAATTAGGGTATGTTTATCACTTTTCTAGATACCCTGGGATATTATAAATACGGTGCATTGAAGGAGCTCGATAAGGGTGGGAACACCCCCGTGATAGAATATTTGATACTATCCAAATTAGGGGTAGGCCGATCATGTGTTGTAATGGATCCCGATAAGGTTCCCGGTACATTTTTCTAGAGGTGTACTGTGATAAGGTACACTAATGCCTAGTCATTGTATGAAAATCTATTTTCCAATACGAGCCTTTACGGTTTTGGCTGCAAAGCCTAGTATGCTGGAATTTAATTAATGTAACAATTTCAGTTATTTTTATAAGTATTTGTACTTAAACACTATTATAATATCATTGAATTTTCTATAAAAGGTTTTGGTTAACGTAAGGGAAAAACCCATCATGTTTATGCGTGGAGTGGTCTTATGAGATAACCTTGATTTTAAAGGGATGTTTAAAAGCTAATATAAATAAATTTATTTGTGATTTAAATTCTTACACTGGTTTTACCAGGCTGACCCGAACGTGGTTTTCCCTAAATGCTCGGGTCAGACCGAGCATATTTCCATGTTTAGATGGATACTTGGAGCTTCAGGAAAGGAGTTGGAGGCCCGGTGACGTATTAATGTAGATGATTATATTTTCTGTTGTATTTTAGTTGTGTTATCAGTAGTTGTGAGGGTAGGTTGATATAACTGTCCGTGCTGTAGTATACTCTGATTGATATCTGTACAATAAACATTACAGTTTTTTTTGATAAATATTTGTTCGATATCAAAGATTATTCGTTTCCACTGTGAGATTCTATGTTATTTAGTTTTCTTTCTATTTTCTTTTCTTAACTATCCGAATTTCCGTGCAATTTGGGCGGGGCAAGCATGATAAATTGCCGGTTTAAATTATACGAAAAAGTGGGTCGTGACATTGTGGTATCAGAGCTTAGATTGATCTAATACTTTGGCTTTGGTGGGGTCACTCATTAGAGATAGGGTTAATAGTACCCTAGAATGAGTTTTAGTGTATATATACACGAGAATGCATATTTGTTAATGATATAAAATGTTTTATATTGTGTTAATTGGTCTTTTTAGTGGCATATGGATTCTGGTCAATACGAGTAGCTAACGTTATTGATAGGGATCTCTCAACACTTGAACAAGGCGAACAGGTACAATATTGTTTTAAATGGGTAAGTGAAATAATTTTACCCAGGATATACAAAATTAATAATATATTAAAATTATGTACTGCATAATCAATGCACATTTCCTTAAGGATATACGAACAATGTTCGATTTACTTGGATATTAAAGTAAGTATGCTACTCATGGCACCATATTATATGCTTCCTAATACTCGTTTTTTATTTATTTACAAAATATCAATTATTTATAACACTTTCAATTACTTGGCTATGAAATCTTACTTTAAATAAAAAACTTGTTCAACAATGATTTATCAAAAATAATTAATATCTTTCGACAATATAGTACCAAACAAAAATAATTAATATCATTCGTCAATGTTTGGTCGAACCATATTTAATATATTTGACTTGACATGGTATTGTTGAGATACTAAACACAAATATTTAGTGTTTTGGATTACTATTTTTTAATCTAATATTAGTAATAAAAAATAGGATTCCTTTAGCACAAAAGATGAAATAACAAGGGATTCCTCCATTCATAACATGGAAGATAGTTCCCAAAGTACCAACGATACCAGAAACAAGTGAAGACTGTAAACATGTGTAGTGAAGACTATATATAAATATGTCATACAATACAAAATAATAGTGTCCATTTTATAACAGAGTGGTGCTAAATGCACTATAATTCATACATCCTTAAACCTAGAGAGGAAGAAAGGCAATAAAGAAATGAAAGATTCGTTTCACCTAGTTCGAAGAGAAATACTATGCTTAACGAGCTGGGTAAAACAAAGTCCTCAGCTTGTTCTTTGTTCATATTATAATTACACAATTTGTTTGTTTAGCCAAGTAATACTTAATGACGTTCAACATCACAATGTTGTTGAAACATTGTAAGAAAACTTAAATAAACCATTCAACACTGCTATGCAGTGGAAATAAAAAAATTCTTCACACTTTCTTTTGTCGAACAACAATGAAAGTAGAAAGTATCATTATCCTTTGAATTATTCAGCAATCCTATGTCGTTCAAAATATAGATATAACGAATAAATATCGAATAAAAATGTTTGATTTGGTGGGTAATAAGAAATTTGGTGTACGGTAAAGTGCAATTGAGGGCTAGGTTATGCTGTCCTAAAAATATATTTGTAAATTGTAATAAGAATTGGATGCTGCTCTATAATATAATCTAGATCCATTCAATTCCTTTGTGCATTTCAAACTTATAACCGCTGGTAAAACTGAAAACAATTCATTCTAATGAAAGGAATACATACAGTTCTATCATGTACTTACCTCTAACCACGACTTAACCGAAACCTAGATAATATAAAAACATTTAGCTATATTAACATTCTGACACAACATTTATTATGCTAATTATCAGGCAACATAAACACAGATGGAAAAAAACCTATGAACAAGAAGCTCACCGGACTGAAATCATCATGAACAGAATCAACATTGCTTACCAGATTCGCTTCAGGTGGATCCGCATCAGGATCCGGAATGGGACTGCGATTCAACACAAACTGCCCAAGCGGCCTAAAACCAGGTGAGATTGGAATAGTCGCATTGTACAAAACAACTAGCGGAAGGACTACGGCTGCTAAGAATAGGCGGTTTTCAGACCACGATGAACCAGACCCGGTTCGGACGAGGCGAATCGTGGAGATCTTCATTTTACAATGGTAAATCATTGTTATAAACGGTCCTTCACCACCGATCCCAATAAGAATAGATCGTTATTCAACCGCCATGGATTTTTTAGTAGGTACGGCTATAAGAAACTGCTCAAATCGAAATTGAAAAAAATCATGACATTACGCAAAGTTAAACATGACTAGATTTTGCAAACTAGGATTATAACCTAAAATAAATAGGAAGATTTGGCACCTTAATAATGAGAAGGCGTAGAGAAATCCAAACTGCAAAATCAAGGGTGAAATTAAGGATGAAATTCAATTTCTAGGTTTTTTTCTGTCAGAACATGGAATTTTTTTTGGGGGAAACGTTTGGATACGAAGTGGAAACGAAGTGGAAACTAACGTGTGAACCGAAAATATTTTGACCCCTAAATAACTTGTATCGCTAGTATCGGCTACAAAAAAATTAATGCAAATAAAGGTTGTTGCACCGGTTGTAAATAAAACTGATGCAATAACACTATTTGCATCGGTGTATTTTCTTCGATTGTTGACGATAACCGGTGCAAATTGTATTTTTGTACTATCTATTGCTTTCCACATACCATATGCACCAGTTTTTAAAACGTAATCGATGCAAATACTTCTATTTGCATCAATTGTGGTAACAACCGATGCAAATGAGCCGAAGCAACATGCGTATTTTGTACTAGTGTAATTAGTTAATAATGATTTAAAGCTAATTATTTTATGATCCTCAAAAGTTATTTAAAAAGTAATTAATTATGGTTTCAAAGTCATCTAATTATTTAAAATGTTTAAAAGTATATTTTAATTATTAATTCAATTATCTTATAATGATTTGATTTAAAAGTTAATTATTATTTAAGAATAAATTAGTATTATTGTTTCAAAAGATAATTTATTCAATATTAATATTGTTGTATATAATAACTTTTATTAAAGAGTATTTGCCTAAAGTAAACTTGGAAATTATTATAGGAACCACATAATTATTAATTGAGATAATTATTGAAATAAAAGATTTTGAGAAGTAATGGTAGAATTTCATGGCAGAATCGAGAGGCAGAGATTGTATAAGCTAAGTTTGATTTTTCTAGGATAAAAGCGCAACCATCGAGCTGCACTCCAAGGTCAAGACCAAATAGTACTTTCCAAATATACTTATATATATATATATATATATATATATATATATATATATATATCTTAAAAGTTTAAAAGTATTTTTGAAGGGACTGATTTGTGAATATAATTATTCCGTGAGATAAGTATTTATTTTTGATAAAAAAATTTAATTTATTGAAATTTAAATTAAATAAGGCTTAGTGATTTCAGTGGGAAATGAAATCTTTGGTTGAATGATTGTTTGCTTGATAGTTAAATAATCGACTATCATATCTGGAGTAAAATGTAACTTTGGAAATATCTAGGAGAAACACGGAATTTATATAGTACAGTTACCCTTCGAGGTGTTATACTGTACATATAAACTCTTTCATTCTTCTTGGATAATTATACAGAAATCCGTCCACTGACGGCTAGGAGATGATTTCTGGTCTTATTTTCTTCTGTTTATTTCCTAAAGAACTGGGGCTTAGTTTGCCGGAATAATCGAAAGTTGTTTCGAAGAGACCGGGATCAGATAAGTTATTCGAAAATCACTTTAATCCAACGAATACGTTTCGAAGTGAAGACAACAGCATGGAATGAAAGACGGAGCATTGAAGTGCAAGGGCTAGTTGCTACTAAACCTGAGGATGATTCCAAAATGAATGTAGTAGGAATAGTGCCTTCGGTTTCTTTCAGTCCCAGAACGGACTTGTTGGATGAATGCTTTCAATACATTGTCATTGGAGGGCAATGATCATTCTAAGTAAAAATTCCTTAAAAGGTAATCGTAGCCTCAAACCTCATCAACCTGGAATGACTGAAAATCAGGGGAGATGCAGCAAGACTAAGTGGGTCGCACCCAATTAGGGTATGTTTATCACCTTTCTAGATACCTTTGGATATTATAAATATGATGCATGGACGGAGCTTGATAAGGGTGGGAACACCCAGGGTGATAGAATGTTCGGGTATATCTAGGTTAGGGGTATGCCGGTCTTGTGTTGTAGGGAATCTCGGCGAGGTTCTCGGTACATTTTTCTAGAGGTGTACTATGATAGGTGGTACCCCAATGCCCAATCATTGTATGGAAATCCATTTTCCAATACGAGCCTTTACGGTTTTGGTTGCAAAGCCTAGTATGCTAGAATTTAATTAATGTAACAATTTCAGCTATTTGAATAAGTGTTTGTAATTAGACACTATGATAATATCACTGGATTTTCTATAAAAAGTTTTGGTTATCGCAAGGGGAAAACCCATCGTGTTTATGTGTGGTGTGGTCTTACGAGACACCCTTGATTTTAAAGGGATTTTTAAAAGCTAAGATAAAAAAATTGCTTGTGATTTACATTCTCACACTGGTTTTACTAGACTGTCCCGGACGTGATTTTTCCAAAATTCTCGGGTCAGACCGAGCATATTTCCAAGTTTAGATGGATACTTGGAGCTTCAGAAAGGAGTTGGAGTCCCAGAGATGTACTCGTGTAGATAATTATATTTTCTATTGTATTTTAGTTGTGTTTATCAGCAGTTGTGAGGCCAGGTTGTTATAACTGTCCATGCTGAATAGATTAGTGTACTCTGATTGATATCTATACTATAAACATTTCAGTTTTTTTAAATAAAGATTTGTTCTATATCATAGATTATTCATTTTCGCTGTGAGATTCTGTGTTTTTTAGTTTTCTTTCTGTAACGATCTCGAATTTTAATTTATTTTAAATTGATAATTTAATTTATTTTTGATTTAAAATTGTGAAATTAAATGATAAATTGATTCGAGTGTTTCCAAATTCAAATAAATTATGTTATTTATTAAGAAAGAAATGGTTTTTTTTATAAATTATTTTTAATTTAATATTGAGTTGTTTTTAAACAATTTTAGTAGAGAGATATTTGAATTCAGTCTTATGAAATGGATTTTTAAAGTCGTGTAAATATAACAAAATTTTTGAAATAAATATTTAAGTTAAAAATAAAAGCAAACATGCAAAATATAAAGTAAAACATATTTGACAAATTCTAACAGCAAGTTGAATATAAGACAAATATATAGTTATGTAATAATATAAGTAAACCCATGAATAAATTTAAACAACATATTAATAATTGGATTTCATTTATAATTCCAAAGCAAAGACAATGTTATAGTTCAAGTTGAACAAATGTATGTAGATAAATATCAATTAACTATAAGAAAACCAAGAAATAAATCAAACAAATAAAAGACAAAGTAATACACTCAAATGAGAAAAGAAAAGAAAGAACATAAACAAAATATATAAGTATACGTAGGCTGAGAAAACAAGTAATAAGAAACAAAACAAAGTAAAAATAACAAACAAAGACATAAGTATGTAAAAGCAAACAAAATAAAGTTGTAGCCACCAAATAAAAACAAGTAAGCTAGGCTGTAGACAAAGTATGGGTAATAGCTTGTAAATAAAAACCTAAAGTACTAAATAATGTATGCATATAAACATGTCAGCCACCAAAATATTATCATCAGCCACAAAACAAAGTAAAAGAAGAAACAAAGCAAAGTTAAAAATATAAAATATCTTTGTATACAAAATGGTTAAGAGGAACATAAAGTACTTGGCATTACATACTAGCCATATTTTAGTCATTCAAAAATGTACAAAAGAGATCACTTCAGCCACACCTATGTATAAACAAATAACATCACTTGTACAAAGCATTAAATGTAAGTATCTAGTGTATTTTATAAACAAATAACAATATAACCTGTACAATTCTTTTTATATATCACCATCTTCAAGCTTCAACTCAGTTGTTCATTCGATACTAAGTAAAACCATAAATAAACTTTAACTTAGACAATTCAAACCAGAAAATCAAAAAGCTTTAGCTTGCAGTTTTCAAAGCCTGGTTCAATGAAGTTCTCTGTTCTCTGTCAACATGAAAGCATCTCTGTCTTTCTTCTTTCAAACATAGTGAGTAAACATACTTTCTTGAAACTTAAATCTTGATAACTAGTATATGAAAAATCTTATGTTTGCTAAATGTTATAAACAAGTTGTTCTGTGCATTTTTGTTGCTCTGGAAAATCTATTATGCCCTGTTCTTCTATATGTTTGTGTACAGAGCAAAGAACAATGGAAAAAAAACTTCAATGCTTCTTGTAAACACTTTACACTTAGAAAATTCAAGTTAAATAAACTTGTTTAAAACTAAAAATCATGACTTGGAAGTAAATTTGCAGGTGACAGTGTAGCTTAAACACTGTATGTTCAAGTTACAGTAGAAATTTCGTACATATCAAAATCTCAACCTTGACAAATTGATGTTGCAGGAATATAATTTAATTTGTCATCAAAAACTAGGAATTTTAAAAGTGAAATCAAGATTTTTTGATTTATATTTAAAGAGCAGTTTGTATATAAAGTAAGATTGCATTTTTGAAAAATTCTGGTTATTGATCCAAATTAAACTAATGGAACTTGAAGTGAAGCTAGTGTGATCATCACTGATCTTAGGAAAATTATCAAATAATTTTTCAGTTGTGTATATCGTTGTCTCGAAGCAACTTTAGGGTTCGAACTTGCTTTTGGGTCACTGAGGTTTGTGGAGCCGCCGCGATCTCTCCAGGTGATCGAGTTCGACGTGGTTTGGGGGATTGGTGGAGGAGGTGTTGAGAAATGGATGGCCGAAGTTTTATGATTTCCGGTGAGCTGAGCATCGAGATTGGGACGATGACAGGCTTGGATGGTGATGGGTTCGAACGTTTCCAGGTTTTAGATTTCACCTCGATTTCGATTTCGAGGCGACGGCGATGTTCGAACGGTTGGGGTTGGTTTTGGGAAGAATCTTCGACCTGCTCGACGTCATGGCGATGCCGGAAGATGGCCGACGTCGTTGTACACGTGCACGAGCCTTAGTGTTTGACGGGTTGTTCTGTTTTCCTAGGAAGGAGTAGTGTTTTTCACGCGTTATACTCGAGTAAATCGAGTAGTTTACTCGAAGCAAGGAAGAGGGGTCTCGAGTCAAAAGTTTGGTTCCAGGTTTTACTTGAACCTATCTTCCAGGAATTCAAAACAAAAATTTAAATTTTGAATCAAGGCTTTAAAACTGAATTTTAAGACAAAACAAAAATGTAAATTCAAGTTTGAATCGAAATCTAGTTTAAAATAAATAAAGTTTCAAATATAATTGTTTCTATAATTTGAAGACAATTAAATGTATGGGGGAAATTTGAATTCAAAATAGAATTGAATTTGAAAAAAAAAATTAGAACTTGAAATAAATTCTATATCAGATTTCAAGATTTTGAAATTTAATTAAATTTTGTAACTTAAGTAGTGGATATAAATTAAATATACTAAAGTTAAAAAGAGGAAAGGAAATTTGATTTTTTTTAACTCCTAAAGAAATTTCTTGATAATAAATTATTTCTTTAGCATGTAAATTTAAGAATGTTAGAAAATTCTATTTTAAACTTATTTAAAGATAAATAAGGATTCATTTCAATCTTGAATTTAAAAATGAAATTGAAAAGGAAATTTGAAACAATGTTCCAACCATATATTGTAATTAACATATTGAGCCATAAATATGAAGATTTATGATTTATAATTCAATATGAAGTTGTCCCCAATAGTAAATTAAATTATAATAAAAAATGATTAATATAAGAAATTTTCTTTAGAAAGGTAATTAAAGAAATTTAATAGGTAATGAAGTCATTAACTAAGATTATTTCAATAATTAATTAATGTGATTCATATTTTACAATAAATTAGATTAATTAATTTAATGATAATCAAATTATGGGATTGTGAAGTCTAATTATTTAATGATAGTAATTGAGAAATAATTATTTAGTATAATTATGCGAGTTAATTGGATTCATTCAGATTAATCACTTAATTTAATTAGTTCAGAGTAATCACTTGAAAATTTTAGAAAATATAATTACTTAGGAAGTAATTAACTGATAACTACCGGACGTAATTAATTCAATGATAATCAGTAATTTGGGTATAAATATTGGTTAATAATCAAGGGGTTAGTTGGATTTATCAATTAAAGGGTTAATAATAATTGTAATTAATTAAGATAATTTAAATAATTGAAGATTACTTGGTTCATTAATCAAGATTGATTAGCTAATAATAAAAGATTAACTAATAAAGGATTAAATAAATCTGTTAACTAATAAATTTTACCCCTGAATGTTTGGACTTGACTGAATGATTTAATTGTCTGATATCCCCGATCTGTGGTACTTTATGATATATTCTGATTTGTATGTGGTCTGCAGTGTAGTTATTTATCTGGGATAAATGTAATTTATTATCTGTAATCTTTATATATCTATGATCTGTAAGATAAGCGTTGTAGTTTATATCGCTTATCAACTATATTCTGTGTTTTAATCTGTGATGATTGAATGTTGTTGCACTATTGTGTTAACCCTTGGACCACACCATGCACACACAAATATGGATTTCACGGGGAAATCGATTAAGTCACAAATTTTTGAAAATAGTTTTGCATTTGAATTTTTAAATTCAAATGGTTTGAAAATAAGATTGGGTTTAAAGTGAAAAGCTTTTGAAATGGAATCTCAAAGATGAAATTTATTTTGAATAACTTGATTGAGTATTGAAATTTAAATATTTTGATATAAATTTGAATTCAATATTTGAAATTAATTTCTATATTCAGTATTTATGATATTAAATGGTATACAAGTTTATATGGGTTTTAAACCATTTTAAGGTGTTGTTTTTGGGAATTTAAATTAACCCAAAGATTTCAACTTGTATAAATGAGATCGAATTTCTCCAAAACGAAAACTACTTGTTTTCAAATAAAAATAACTTTCATTTAAAGAAAGGATTTCCAAATTGGGTTGAAAAGTTTCAATTTTGAATTGAAATTGTTTTGAAAGGCTATGAATGAATCTTTGGAAAGGATTTTTGAAAGCTATAAGTTGAATCTTGATTTAAAGATTCAACAAGTTAATCGAATTTTGAAAGCTATGAGTTAAATCTTTGATTTAAACATTTAACGAGTTAATCCAATTGGAATGGAAATTGTTTTGAAGTCTATGAATTGATCTTTGTGAAATAAATCTTTTTGTAATATAAAGATTTGAAATGGTAATTGGTTTAAACCGTTTGAAAAGGAAAGTTTTTGGGTTTTAAGTTGTGACTTAATTGAAATCCCAATATCCATATGTTTTTGAAATACTGCGCTCACTTTTCAGTTTAGCTAGGAGAGGACCTTTGTGTCATATATCCCATTTCGAATATGTGATACGTCGTTATGGATAGCATTTGAATACCGGTGGTGAAGACCGGATATTTTCGAAAATGAAAGGACAACTCGTCGAATGTCTTTGCATCGACTGGTCCCCGGTATAGAGACTCCATATGTGATGGGAAGTCCGAACGCGATTAGTGAATATCCGGATTGCAAGGACTTCTTTGGAAGTGCCTTCGGTTCTGTTCGATCCCAGAACAGACTTGTATGGATTTTGTGTCTGACATTGCAAATTAAGATATAAAGCTGATTTCTTTCAAATATATTTCTGTTGGTGGCGGAGAATTTATTCTCTTAGCTTAACACCCTTCTCTGAGACGTACGAGCTCATAGGTTATGTAGTTGATGGTTATCAGCGATATATTACCAATTTGGTAATGTGACATGCTAAGTGTTGCTGTGAAATGATCATTGTTTGATCATTTGTGATATGATCATTTGTTTGATCATTTATCTTTGTCATCATTACTTTGATCATTTGTTGACCCAAAGCATGGCTTTGTGGACGAGACTTTGTCGAACCTCACACCCCGAAATGGTCAAAACAGGAAAGATGCGCCAAGGTTATTGGGGGTAGCGCCCCTTAGGGTATGTTCATTTCCTTCTGGAAAAGGGTGGTGTCATGGTATGGAGCCCAGATACTTACTCATGTTGAAACACTTTATTTATTACCGTGTGATGTTGGTTATCGAGCGCTCGGATAAAGGTCCTAAAGGACCGGGGGATGGCATACTCGTGTCAGTAGTTACCCAGTTAGGGGTAACCCGGCCTTGTGTTGGCAGAGATCCGGTTTGGTTCTCGGGACGTCCTTCCAGAGGTGTTTCCATGTGGCAATGGAAAGTTCCTTGGCCTGACCATTTGTTCGAAATCCAAAGAAACAATACGAACCTTTACGATTGCAAATTGTAGAACCTGCCTCCTCAGGAGGTAGCTATAGCGGGCATAATATAATGGTACCTAAGCTGGCTAAGATTTATATTCTACTTTCGAAATTTTTTCTACACTATGCAATAATAATAATAATCAAATGAATTGATTTTACGTAGTAAGCATCTTTGACTAGCATAAGAAGAAATCTCCTCCAAGTCTGCGTTTGCATTGTGTGTGTGGTGGGAGGTCTTATGGTAGTTACATTTTCAAAAAGCATTGCGAATTGACTTTAAAAATCTTTTGTTGATTGTTTTAAAAGATGAACTGTTTTTATTGCTCACACCAGTCCCACGACTGATCCGGAGTTCATTGTTTCTTTCCTAAACTCTGGGTGCTCATTATTTTCAACACGAGCAGTTTAGAGTTGGGTTTTCAGATAGTCAGGTTTAGTAGATTATTTGGAGTTAGTTCAGTCTTTGGATCACACCAGCCTTGCTTAGCTTGGTGCAAGGTTATTTGGAGTTCGAGCTATTTCGGAATTGGAGCTTTGGAGATGGAGATTATCCGCTGTTGGTGTTATCGTTTTCTTTTCCGCTGCTATTTCTTGTATCATATCTCTGATGTATGTTGATATTCATTTGTATCACTCTGTTGTATCAGATATTGTATCTGTGTTGTATATCAATGTATTATTTCTTTTATTACGCTGTGTTGTTTACTTGATGTTGTTACAAGCTCCGGCGAATCGGATTTGAACGGTCGAATCTACGACATTCGAGTACGAATGAGGTATGGATGTCGATTTTCGAACGAGAAAAATCCGCGTCGTCACATTTGGTATCAGAGCTGAGGGTTAAACTTTAGCTTAGGAGTAACACATTAGGTAGCTCATTAGAGATAGGGTGAAGTATACCCTAGAATGAGTAATCCCTAAGATATCTGATCGAATGCCTCAGTAAATTCTCTTGCTATCCACCAATAGTGAGTATGAGTGTAAGAAGAGAACAAGATAAAGGACAGGAAAATATGACTATAATGGGTTAATACTCTATAACAACAGTGGAAACAACTTTCTTCTCAATCTCTTTTTGATTCGTTTCCAAATTTCTTTTGATTGTTTCGTACCAGCTTCAAGAAGAAGTTTTCGGTGTGATGGTGGCTCTACGAATCATTGTAGGAAACTTTTACTTCGTATCTTCATCGGTTTCTTATCAGCTATTTGATTTAAAATCTTAATGAATATGAATTGGAAATTTTAAATTGAAAATTTTAAATTGAGTTAAATTGATTAACAGAATATGAAGCTAAATTTGAATTAAATCGATAAAATGATTTTGTTTAAAACTAAATTTGAAATTCTGTTATAATTTCGTGTATCTATTGTTGATACTCTGATTTGATAAGCCAAATGCAGAATTGATATCCAGTTTGATCTGAAAAGATATTTCTCTATCTTTCGTCTATCTTCGTTATCTCGCTCTGGCAAATTTAAAGGACGAAATTCTTTTTAAGGGGGGAAGTCTGTAACGATCCCGAATTTTAATTTATTTTAAATTGATAATTTAATTTATTTTTGATTTAAGATTGTGAAATTAAATGATAAATTGATTCGAGTGTTTCCAAATTCAAATAAATTATGTTATTTATTAAGAAAGAAATGGTTTTTTTTATAAATTATTTTTAATTTAATATTGAGTTGTTTTTAAACAATTTTAGTAGAGAGATATTTGAATTCAGTCTTATGAAATGGATTTTTAAAGTTGTGTAAATATAACAAAATTTTTGAAATAAATATTTAAGTTAAAAATAAAAGCAAACATGCAAAATATAAAGTAAAACATATTCGATAAATTCTAACAGCAAGTTGAATATAAGACAAATTATATAGTTATGTAATAATATAAGTAAACCTATGAATAAATTTAAACAACATATTAATAATTGGATTTCATTTAAAATTCCAAAGCAAAGACAATGTTATAGTTCAAGTTGAACAAATGTATGTAGATAAATATGAATTAACTTGTATAAGAAAACCAAGAAATAAATCAAACAAATAAAAGACAAAGTAATACACTCAAATGAGAAAAGAAAAGAAAGAACATAAACAAAATATATAAGTCTACGTAGGCTGAGAAAACAAGTAATAAGAAACAAAACAAAGTAAAAATAACAAACAAAGACATAAGTATGTAAAAGCAAACAAAATAAAGTTGCAGCCACCAAATAAAAACAAGTAAGCTAGGCTGTAGACAAAGTATGGGTAATAGCTTGTAAATAAAAACCTAAAGTACTAAATAATGTATGCATATAAACATGTCAGCCACCAAAATATTATCATCAGCTACAAAACAAAGTAAAAGAATAAATAAAGCAAAGTTAAAAATATAAAATATCTTTGTATACAAAATGGTTAAGAGGAACATAAAGTACTTGGCATTACATACTAGCCATATTTTAGTCATTCGAAAATGTACAAAAGAGATCACTTCAGCCACACCTATGTATAAACAAATAACATCACTTGTACAAAGCATTAAATGCAAGTATCTAGTGTATTTTATAAACAAACAACAATATAACCTGTACAATTCTTTTTATATATCACCATCTTCAAGCTTCAACTCAGTTGTTCATTCGAAACTAAGTAAAACCATAAATAAACTTTAACTTAGACAATTCAAACCAAAAAATCAAAAAGCTTTAGCTTGCAGTTTTCAAAGCCT
Source organism: Allium cepa (assembly GCA_030765085.1). NCBI lineage: Eukaryota > Viridiplantae > Streptophyta > Magnoliopsida > Asparagales > Amaryllidaceae > Allium > Allium cepa. Next base: position 461,406,202 of record CM060931.1, on the reverse strand, counting down.
GGTCCAATGAAGTTCTCTGTTCTCTGTCAACATGAAAGCATCTCTGTCTTTCTTCTTTCAAACACAGTGAGTAAACATACTTTCTTGAAACTTAAATCTTGTTAACTAGTATATGAAAAATCTTATGTTTGCTAAATGTTATAAACAAGTTGTTCTGTGCATTTTTGTTGCTATGGAAAATCTATTATGCCCTGTTCTTTTATATGTTTGTGTACAGAGCAAAGAACAATGGAAAAAAAACTTCAATGCTTCTTGTAAACACTTTAAACTTAGAAAATTCAAGTTAAATAAACTTGTTTAAAACTAAAAATCATGACTTGGAAGTAAATTTGCAGGTGACAGTGTAGCTTAAACACTGTATGTTCAAGTTACAGTAGAAATTTCATACATTTCAAAATCTTGACCTTGACAAATTGATGTTGCAGGAATATAATTTAATTTGTCATCAAAAACTAGGAATTTTAAAAGTGAAATCAAGATTTTTTGATTTATATTTAAAGAGCAGTTTGTATATAAAGTAAGATTGCATTTTTGCAAAATTCTGGTTATTGATCGAATTTAAAATGATGGAACTTGAAGTGAAGCTAGTGTGATCATCACTGATCTTAGGAAAATTATCAAATAATTTTTCATTTGTTCATATCGTTGTCTCGAAGTAACTTTAGGGTTCGAACTTGCTTTTGGGTCACTGAGTTTTGTGGAGCCGCCGCGATCTCTCCAGGTGATCGAGTTCGACGTGGTTTGGGGGATTTGTGGAGGAGGTGTTGAGAAATGGATGGCCGAAGTTTTGTGATTTTCGGTGAGTGGAGCATCGAGATTGGGACGATGATAGGTTTGGATGGTGATGGGTTCGAACGTTTCCAGGTTTTAGATTTCACCTCGATTTCGATTTCGAGGCGACAGCGAAGTTCGAACGGTTGGTTCTAGGGAGAATCTTCGACCTGCTCGACGTCATGGCGATGCCGGAAGATAGCCGGCGTCGTTGTACACGTGCACGAGACTTAGTGTTTGACTGGTTGTTCTGTTTGCCTAGGAAGGAGTAGTGTTTTTCACGCGTTATACTCAAGTAAATCGAGTAGTTTACTCGAAGCAAGGAAGAGGGGTCTCGAGTCAAAAGTTTGGTTCCAGGTTTTACCTGAACCTATCTTCCAGGAATTCAAAACAAAAATTTAAATTTTAAATCAAGGCTTTAAAACTGAATTTTAAGACAAAACAAAAATGTAAATTCAAGTTTGAATCGAAATCTAGTTTGAAAATAAATAAAGTTTCAAATATAATTGTTTATATAATTTCAAGACAATTAAATGTATGAGGGAAATTTGAATTCAAAATAGAATTGAATTTAAAAAAAAAATTAGAACTTGAAATAAATTCTAAATCAGATTTCAAGATTTTGAAATTTAATTAAATTTTATAACTTAAGTGGTGGAAATAAATTGAATATACTAAAGTTAAAAAGAGGAAAGGAAAATTGATTTTTTTTAACTCCTTACGAAATTTCTTGATAATAAATTGTTTCTTTAGCATATAAATTTAAGAATGTTAGAAAATTCTATTTTAAACTTATTTAAAGATAAATAAGGATTCATTTCAATCTTAAATTTAAAAATGAAATTGAAAAGGAAATATGAAACAATGTTTCAACCATTTTGTAATTAACATATTGAGTCATAAATATGAAGATTTATGATTTATAATTCAATATGAAGTTGTCCCCTATAGTAAATTAAATTATAATAAAAAATGATTAATATAAGAAATTTTCTTTAGAAAGGTAATTAAAGAAATTTAATAGTTAATGAAGTCATTAACTAAGATTATTTGAATAATTAATTAATGTGATTCATATTTTACAATAAATTAGATTAATTAATTTAATGATAATCAAATTATGGGATTGTGAAGTCTAATTATTTAATGACAGTAATTGAGAAATAATTATTTAGTATAATTAAGCGAATTAATTGGATTCATTCAGATTAATCACTTAATTTAATTAGATCAGAGTAATCACTTGAAAATTTTAGAAAATATAATTACTTAGGAAGTAATTAACTGATAACTACCGGACGTAATTAATTCAATGATAATCAGTAATTTTTAAATATTGGTTATTAATCAAGGTGTTAGTTGGATTTATCAATTAAAGGTTAATAATAATTGTAATTAATTAAGATAATTTAAATAATTGAAGATTACTTGGTTCATTAATCAAGATTGATTAGCTAATAATAAAAGATTAACTAATAAAGGATTAAATAAATCTGTTAACTAATAAATTTTACCCCTGAATGTTTGGACTTGACTGAATGATTTAATTGTCTGATATCCCCGATCTGTGATACTTTGTGATATATTCTGATTTGTATGTGATCTGCAGTGTAGTTATTTATCTGGGATGAATGTAATTTATTATCTGTAATCTTTATATATCTATGATCTGTAAGATAAGCGTTGTAGTTTATATCGCTTATCAACTATATTTTGTGTATTAATCTGTCATGATTGAATGCTGTTGCACTATTGTGTTAAACCCTTGGACCACACCATGCACACACAAATATGGATTTCACGAGGAAATCGATTAAGTCACAAATTTTTGAAAATAGTTTTGCATTTGAATTTTTAAATTCAAATGGTTTGAAAATAAGATTGGGTTTAAAGTGAAAAGCTTTCGAAATGGAATCTCAAAGATGAAATTTATTTTGAATAACTTGATTGAGTTTTGAAATTTAAATATTTTGATTTAAATTTGAATTCAATATTTGAAATTAAATTCTATATTCAGTATTTATGATTTTAAATGGTATACAAGTTTATATGGGTTTTAAACCATTTTAAGGTGTTGTTTTTGGGAATTTGAATTAACCCAAAGATTTTAACTTGTATAAATGAGATCGAATTTCTTCGAAACGAAAACTACTTGTTTTCAAATAAAAATAACTTTCATTTAAAGAAAGGATTTCCAAATTGGGTTGAAAAGTTTCAAGTTTGAATTGGAATTGTTTTGAAAGGCTATGAATGAATCTTTGGAAATGATTTTTGAAAGCTATAAGTTGAATCTTGATTTAAAGATTCAACAAGTTAATCGAATTTTGAAAGCTATGAGTTAAATCTTTGATTTAAAGATTTAACGAGTTAATCCAAATGGAATGGAAATTGTTTTGAAGTCTATGAATTGATCTTTGTGAAATAATTTTTTTTGTAATATAAAGATTTGAAATGGTAATTGGTTTAAACCATTTGAAAAGGAAAGTTTTTGGGTTTTAAGTTGTGACTTAATTGAAATCCCAATATCCATATGTTTTTGAAATACTGCGCTCACTGTTCGGTTTAGCCGAGAGAGGACCTTTGTGTCATATATCCCATTCCGAATATGTGATACGTCGTTATGGATAGCATTTGAAGACCGGTGGTGAAGACCGGATATTTTCGAAAACGAAAGGACAACTCGTCGAATGTCTTTGCATCAACTGGTCCCCGGTATAGAGACTCCATATGTGATGGAAAGTCCGAACGCGATTAGTGAATATCCAGATTGCAGGACTTCTTTGGAAGTGCGTTCGCTTCTGTTCGATCCCGGAACAGACTTGTATGGATTTTGTGTATGACATTACAAATTGAGATATAAAGCTGATTTCTTTCAAATATATTTCTGTTGGTGGAGGAGAATTTATTCTCTTAGCTTAACACCCTTCTCTGAGACGTACGAGCTCAGAGGTTATGTAGTTGATGTTTATCAGCGATATATTCCCAATTTGGTAATGTGACATGCTGAGTGTTGCTGTGAAATGATCATTGTTTGATCATTTGTGATATGATCATTTGTTTGATCATTTATCTTTGTGATCATTACTTTGATCATTTGTTGACCCAAAGCATGGCTTTGTACCAAAGCGTGGCTTTGTGGACGAGACTTCGTCGAACCTCACACCCCGAAATGGTCGAAACAGGAAAGATGCGGCAAGGTTATTGGGGGTAGCGCCCCTTAGGGTATGTTTATTTCCTTCTGGAAAAGGGTGGTATCATGGTATGGAGCCCAGATACTTACTCATGTTGAAACACTTTATTTATTACTGTGTGATGTTGGTTATCGAGCGCTCGGATAAAGGTCCTAAAGGACCGGGGGTTGGCATACTCGTGTCAGTAGTTACCCAGTTAGGGGTAACCCGGCCTTGTGTTCGCAAAGATCCGGTTTGGTTCTCGGGACGTCCTTCCAGAGGCGTTTCCATGTGGCAATGGGAAGTTCCTTGGCCTGACCATTTGTTGGAAATCCAAAGAGACAATACGAACCTTTACGATTGCAAATTGTAGAACCTGCCTCCTCAGGAGGTAGCTATAGCGGGCATAATATAATGGTACATATGCTGGCTAAGATTTATATTCTACTTTCGAAATGTTTTCTACACTATGAACTAATAATAATAATCAAATGATTTGATTTTACGTAGTAAGCATCTTTGACTAACATAAGAAGAAATCTCCTCCAAGTCTGCGTTTGCATTGTATGTGTGGTGGGAGGTCTTATGGTAGTTACATTTTCAAAAAGTATTGCGAATTGACTTTAAAAATCTTTTGTTGATTGTTTTAAAAGATGAACTGTTTTTGTTGCTCACACCAGTCCCACGACTGATCCGGAGTTTATTATTTCTTTCCTAAACTCTGGGTGCTCATTATTTTCTACACGAGCAGTCTAGAGTTGGATTTTTTAGATAGTCAGGTTTAGTAGATTATCTGGAGTTAGTTTAGTCTTTGGATCACACCAGTCTTGCTTATCTTGGTGCAAGGTTATTGGGAGTTCGAGCTATTTCGGAATTGGAGCTTTGGATATGGAGATTATTCGCTACTGGTGTTATCGTTTTCTTTTCCGCTGCTATTTTTTGTACCATATCTCTGATGTATGTTGATATTCATTTGTATCACTCTGTTGTATCAGATATTGTATCTGTGTTGTATATCAATGTATTATTTCTTTTATTGTGCTGTGTTATTTACTTGATGTTGTTACAAGCTCCGGCGAATCGGATTTGAACGGTCGAATCTACGGCATTCGAGTACGAATGAGATGTGGATGTCGATTTTCGAACGGGAAAAATCCGCGTCGTCACACTTTCGATCTTATTTCTATGTTTTTTTATATTTTCTTTTTTTAACTATCCGCCTTTCCATGCAATTTGGGTGGAGCAAGCATGATAAATTGCCAGTTTAAACTGTATGAAAAAGTGGGTCGTGGCACGTTTAGAGCTCGCACGATTAAACGACAAGTCTGATCACTATGAAACTTGAAATCCTACAACAATTCACTGTTACGGGTCCGATGAAACTAGTTTCATCAAAATCCGAGCCTGTGGTTAGAAGGGCTAATTTTTTTGGCAAAGCTAGCCGGCTTTGTATTGTGTCATGCCACTGTATAAATAAGTGAAAACAAGTGCTCTGTACATGCACATAACAACTATGTAAGAGCAAAGAGGCCAGACCACAAAAAAATAGAACATAGGAGTTTGGCAAAGAGAGCATAAGCTAATAAACAAAAAAAACAAGACTATGTGCCCTCCAAAGAGGAACTACCATAACCAACCGCAGAAGAGGGGCCAATAACAAGGACAAACTCACAGAAGAGTGTAGCCAGATTCAAAACATAACCCTCTAAAGTAGGTGAGTAAATGAATCTCCTGTCCCAACTGACATCATAAAAATTACTTTATTTTTCTCTCCTATCTCACCTTCCCTGGTTAGGACCAAACCCTCGCCCTCAATGTGATAAAAGGAGAAACCGACCCTCACCTACTTCATTACTGATATAGGCAAAATAATAGTCAGACTCAGGCGAGTAGCGCATATCAGAAGGAGAATGGACCCAGGCCCGCTCTTCATATTTGCAAGCAATAGAATCAGAAAAACCTAGAGTATCATCCATAATTTAGGCCTCACAATTAGGAGGCGCAACGGCGGGATCAATAATGGTAGACAAACTGGCAGGGGAAGGAACAACGGGGGCTTCTACAATGGGAGTATCACAATCTGGAGAAGAAACAAACTTTGGAACCCACTTACGAGGATCAGGATAAGGAAGTGGAATTCAAGAAGAAAGTGGAACAAAAACAAACTTATTTAATGCTTGTTTGGCTAACATGAAATGATCATACTTTAAGTAACGTGAGTTATGGTTCATTTCAATAAGTTTATAGTCTTTGTGCGCGTTGATACCAGAGCCCGAAACATTGCTAAACCAACTGCATCTAAATAAAAAAAACCTTTTCTACAGATTGGACAGAATAGTCAATTCCAAAACCTGTATTAAGACGCCATAAAAATCTTTTATATGTTCGTCTGGATCATCAGTCCCTTTGACATATACACCACTGTTACAAGTCAGTTTTTCAACATCGTATTCCTTGGTGTTGAATTTAAATCCATTCATGAAGAATATTTTATAAGTGTTGAAATTTATTTCTGGTCCTATTGCAAGACGTTTTAATCCTTCATCACCGACACAATTTCTTTGATCATAAACGTATTTCGTAAACCAGTTAGCAAATTCTTTGCTAAGATCGCCAAGTGGAAGTTCTGATTCGTAAACACTACAAATATATGTATACATACATTAAGTGCAAAATCAATTTAAATTGGGTAACTCGTAAATAATGCAAATATGTATTATTGTCGAGAATTATTATTCAGTATTTACCTAATAAATGGTGCAACTTCAGCACAATTGAGAAGAATGTATGTGTATGCTATATGGTAATCTCTATCGTCTGACCATATTTTCACACATTTTCCAACAGCTCGGCCATTCTGTCTAAAAATAGAAAACATTGATTCAGAACAATCTTGTTCAACGACTTCATCATTACGCGAAACACTTTCAAATGATAAGTTCAAATGGTCACGAAATAATGAGAGAAAAAGAATGAAGCTTCTTCTTCGATAAATGATTTGCAAATCGAACCTTCAACTCGTGCTTTTTGTCTAACTTTTTTCTTGAGATGATTCAAGTACCTATTACAAAATTTATTCGATTAAAATTTACTTACATCAAATTCAAATTTAAATTATTATTTCAAATATTCAAAATTACCTCTCAAATGGATACATCCATCCATATTGCACAGGACATCGAAGAAGTGCTTTATATGCAAGATGAATAGGTAAATGCTCCATTACATTAAATAATCCTGGAGGAAATATTTTCTAAAGTTTGCAGAGAAGTATAGGGATGTCGTTTGCAAGTTTATGAATACGCTCAACTTTTAACGTGGTCGAACAAAGCTCTTTATAAAACAAACTTAAATTTGTTATAGCACTCCATACTTTTACGGGAAATAGTTCTTTGAAAACGACAGGTAAGAATTTTCCATCATGACATGGCAATCGTGACTTTTCATCTTACTCAATTTACTGTTTTTTAAGTCAACACATCTACGGAGATTTGAAGAAATCCCATCAGGACATCTCAGCCCTTCAATCCACTTCAACACAAGTTTTACTTGATTAATGTCTAGATCATAGCATGCTTTAGGTTTTTTTGCTGTCATTAGGGTTTATATGAAGTTCGGGACGTTTACAATATTGTTCTATATCACGTCTTGAATTGAGATCGTCCTTAGTTTTACCCTTGACATTCAAAACTGTATTAAACACATTATCAAGCACGTTTTTTCGTTGTGCATACATCAATATTATGTCACATTAAGAGAAGCTTCCAATAAGGTAACTCCCAAAATATACTTTGTTTGCGCCAATTATGCCAGTTCGATTTACTTGGAATTTAGTCTGTACTCCATTTTCACGTATCTTCGGATATTCCTTAACTATCTCATATAATTCATCACCTGATAAAGTCATTGATCGTTGTCTGTTCTCTGCTCTATTTACTACAAAGTTTTTTCTTATCTCTTCTAAAAGTATGATTAACATGGAGAAAACATTGATGGCAATCAAACCATGAAAGTTTTCTTCTATGCGGTAATGAAAATGCCCGTGTATCTTCCATGCAATAAGGATAAGCCAGATGACCGGCCGTACTCCAGCCTGAAAGCATTGCGTAAGCCGAAAAATCACCAATAGTCCATAACAAAGATGTAAACATACGAAAATTCTTTTTTTTTGACACGTCGTATGTATCCACCCCTTCATACCATAATGTTTTCAACTCTTCGATCAATGGCTGTAGGTAAAATCGATTCCTTGTGTCGGATTATCAGAATCAAGGACGACATTCGTAAGAAACATATATGGAGTTTTCATACACATCCATGGTGGTAAATTATAAGGTGTAACGATAATAGGCCAAGACGAATATTTACTACCAAATTGAGAGAATGGTGAAAATCCATCTATATAAAAACCAAGTCTCACATTACGACTCTCTACGGCAAATGCAGGATAAGTCTTATCGAATTTTTTTCATGCTTCTCCGTCCGATGGATGTATCAAAGTCCCCTCTTTCTGTATTCTCACACTGTGCCATCTCGTATGTGATGCCGTCGCAGATGATGCATATAACCTTTAAAGTCTGGGAGTGATAGGTAAATAATGCATTCTCTTGTATGAAACTTCCTTTCCTTTTTTTTCTTGGTTTGTATCTTTCCTCATTACATATATGCATTTCTTAAGATTAATGTCATCTTTCCAATACAATATACAACCTTTTATACATGTATATATCTTCTGTAGGGCAAACCGAAAGCAGACATTAATTTTTTCACTTTATAATGACTTTCGCACATCAGATTATTAGATGGCATATGTCGTTTTGTAGCTTGTACAACTGATGTAAATCCAGCTTCTGTAAAATTGAATTTTGATTTCATAATAATGTATTCAGCAGTAACTGACAATTCCGTTCCACTACTACAACCTTCCCACAACGGTCTTTTTGCAGAATCTAGTAAATCATAAATTATTTTCACCTCCTCGGTCCATTCTTCTTCGACATTTACATCATTAACTTGAACAGTAGGAAACATTGACTATGCTGCATCTTCCACCATATCTACTATTCGATTCGCATAACATTATTGTTATTCACCCCAGCCTCAGGCACTATAGAATTAGATGCACCAATTTTTTCTCCATGGCGATCGCAGAAATAATAGTTGGCACAAAATCGGATTTATACAAATGTGCAATAACTAAATCCGGTTCCCGTAATGCAAATGTCAATATTTACGACACAGACAATGAATTTGTGTGCGACCTTCTTCATTATTAGCTTTAGCGAATTTAACAAATTCATGCACACCATCCTTAAAATGTTTTTTCATTGAACCTTTCATTCTTGTTTGACTTTAATACATCCAGGTATGGTCGAGAAGATAGTTGAACATTTTTCCTAATTTAAAAACATATATATATATATTAGAAATTTCGATAGCATTTCTTTTCTATTCCTATACGCATATAGTTGCATCTGAAGTTTTATGTGATTATTATCATGTTTTTTAATTTACCAAAGCCTTTTGGGACTAAAGGCTTTGTTGCTGTCTTATTTTCGTTTAAATTATTTATATTAATTAGGCATAGACTAAAATAAGTAAGAAGTTTATTTACAAATTATTTCCTTTAAATCATTTATATTAAGATGTTTATTGCATATAAAGCAATAAACATCCAAATAGTCGCTTCACCTAGGCGCTAGAAATAAACAGTAGCGTATTGAGGCGATACACCCTTCGTATAATATCGGCACAGCCCGAATGGGCGGGCTACTAAGACTTTCCAAGTATAAATACCCAAACACATGCCACATAGGCCAGTCAAACAACACTCGACGACCAAGTCATTCTCACTCAATCCAAATACAAGGCGCACAGGTGACGCAGCGGATTAATCAAAACAAACTTCAATCGGTGAAAGTAGCGATCGATGGAATGAAGATACCGAAATGCCCAAATTCGTTGATCCGAAGATACCGAATTCTAGCTATCTCAAACACGTTGATAGCGCACTATACCGTGTTCAAAGATCTATGATTCTTCGTACGTTGATCTAGCGCACTAGATTCCGTGAATCGGCTTCAACAAACGTGGATTCGAGCGCACTCGAATGACGTAAGTGGAGATAGGAGATTACACTCAACTACCAATTGGAGAAGAAAGCTCAAAGCAATCAACAAGAAATTTTATTTCAAAATCAACCACTTACAAAATGACACACACGGCTATTTATAGCATTTACAACTGTCTCCATAAGCCGTTGCCGACTCATGAACCCCGACTCATCATTAGTCGTCACCGACTTAACAACACAACAGACCGAAGTACATCACACGACTTATCATATGACACGACTCATCAAATATAAATGACATACGACCCATCAAATAAACGAGACAAACAGATTACAACTCAGACGACTCAGTAAGATACGACTCAACAAACAACACAGTTTACACGACTCAAGAGCAAACGACTCAAGAACAACGGCTTACGAACATAATGTCCCTGGACGACTTACGACTCAACAAAACAATCACAATGTGTACGACATGCGACTCAACAAATGTCACGACTCAACATACTTCCAACGACTCAAGCTCCCAAGCTTACTTGCGGTATATCACTTCAACCGAGTCAACTCCGTACGAGTCATCTTCTTCCACTTCTCTGCTCTTGTTAACTCGTACACGACTTATGGATGAGTCGTTGAGTCGTGTACGACTCATCTCACTCGCTTACCTCAAATTCCTGCTAAGTCGTAACTCCTTCTCTTCTTTCTTGTTAAGCCGTGGCTCTTTCCTCCAAGCTTTGTTAAGTCGTAGACGACTTATGCCCTCTTCACTAGCTCGTATTCCTTCCTCACGTGATTCCTTAAGTTGACTCGTGCACGACTTACGAGTTAAAACCGAAACCTCTTGACTCGTGCACAACTTAAGAGATTGAACCGAAGCTTCATTATTTTGTGAATGATCTAACCTCTGAACTTTTGTAGATCGTGCTACATCATCCTCCCCTGGTTGAGAAAAATTCGACCTCGAATTTGTAAATTCTTCCTCAACAATCTCACCTCCATGATATGGAATTAAATGTTTGACGTTAAAAATATCAGAAGTATAAACACCATCTGGTAACTTTAATCGATAAGCATTCTCATTGATTTTCTTTAAAACTTCAACTGGACCAATTTTCCGCGCTTTCAATTTATTGTATGTTCCTCTGGAAAACGGTCTTTTGTCAACACTGCATAAACCAAATCGCCCTCGTTAAATTCAACATTTCGTCGTTTCAAATCTGCAGATTTCTTATATTTCTCATTCGATCTCTCCAATCGTTCCTGAACGATTTTATGACATTCAGTCAGCTCATCAACACAGTCAGCAGCTCGTTTAACTGTCCCCTTCGGTTGTGGTACTACTGCTAAATCCAACGGCCCCCTTGTAAATTTGAATATACAATCTGAAATGGACTGAATCCCGTACTGCGATTCATGGCATGATTATGAGCAAATTCTGCTTGGCATAATTTCATGTCCCAACTTCTCAAATTATCCTGTACAAGACATCGCAACAAATTTCCCAATGACCTGTTTACAACTTCTGTCTGTCCATTAGTTTGCGGATGATAAGCACTACTAAATTTCAGCTTCGTTCCCACCATCTTCCACAAACTTAACCAAAAGTGACTCAGAAAACGAGTATCCCGATCAGAAACAATAGATTATTGTAAACCATGCAATCGATACACCTCCTTAAAGAATAATTGTGCCACTCGAACTGCATCCGCTGTCTTCTTGCAGGCAATAAAATGTGCTGATGTGCACGTAATTGTGCATATATTTACATCCATATTTTATCTTTTTTTTTAAATAATCATCATATTTGGGCATTTTAACATGTTTAAAACCAAAATTCAATTATTTCCAAACCATCATATTTTCATCATCATTCAGGGGCAAAACGGTCATTTTTGTGCATGTGTCAATGTAAGAATTTTTACTTGGACATTTTTTGATTATTTTTATAGGAATTTGGATGCATATGGAAGAGGCTTATATGAAGATACATGCATGCACAAGGAAATACAAAGGAATGAAGAGGAAATAATTCAAGTTCAAGATCATGGAGGACCCCACCCACTTACCTAACTTCCAATTAGAAGCTAAGCACATGCTAAAAGGACTTAAAGCTTCATGTACATATTAAGTGGGGGATTAGTGAATGTTAATGATTACTTGGAGGCTACACCACCTCAAGGGTATTTTGGGAAGCTCCCTAAAAAGAGAATTAGGGTTTTATGCATGTATAAATAGCCTTCTTATGTACATGAAGAGGATCATCTACTCTTTCATTTTACTTAGGAAATTAAGAAATCAAAGTGTAAGCTCAATGTTCTATGAAATAAAAATGGCTTCCAAGCCTCTTTCTTCTCTCTTTTCTACATGTTTTTCTTTGTTTTATTGTTAATGTTTATTTATATGCTCTCTTTCTCTTTATGTTCATAGCTTAGATTTACATTTATGCAAGTAGTTAGTAGCTAATCTCTTTTGCTTTCTTTGCTTATTTTCTATTTTCTTTTCTTTAATGTTGAAACTTACTTGTGATGCTTCAATGCCACAAATGAGTAGCTAAACCCCTTCAATTTAGGGGTGATGAAGCTCTCTAACTTTATGTAATTTCAACATTTTTTATGATTTATGATCTCTTTGTTTATGCTTCATGAATGTGAATTTTGATGTAAGTTTATACAAGTGGGTTTGATAGCTTATATTGCTTATGCAAATGAGCTATTCTTACTCAACATAAACACAATTTACATCAACATTTGCTAATTAATTTTTGATTATGAAATGAAAGTAAAAATGAAATTTGATGATCTATGTTACTAGTTACAATAGTAAATAGATCATACTTAAAATAGTTTTTGCTTTGGCTTCTTTTTCATAAGAATTGTATGTGGTATAATTGTTGTATTATAGTTTGATGGTTTGAGTTATGTTAACTAATAACATAAACAAACCATACTTATGATAAATGCAATGATTATTTCACTTAAAATCAAAGTTAGAGATCATAAATTATGTGTTTGTTGATTTACAAAAATTTGAGAGTGGATTTGCCTCTAAATTGTTCTTTAGTCTAATAATTTTTGAATCGCATTTTCTAGTGTTGGCCTCATTTTATTTCTAGTTAACAAATCCTCTTCGACTTTGGTATAATTTGATTGAATAGATTTTTTTTTTAAATCATCAATTCCCTGCGGATCGACCCGTATTCGCCAAGTACTTCAAGTGTACGCCGTGCGCTTGCGGTTATATTTTAATTTGAAATTTTTCGGCAAATTTCTAAATCAATAGAAATTTTGTCGACGAACAAGTTTTTGGCGCCGTTGCCGGGGAATGTTTTGATTTCAATTTTCTATTCTTCGAATTATTTTCTTTTGATTATATTGTGTGTTTGTTTTGTGTGTTGAGTGCATTTAAAAAGAAAAAAAATTGTTGTGTGTGTTTGATTTGTGCTTGCATTTGTTTGTGTGTTTGTAGTTTTTCATTTTGCATTTGCATTTCCATTCCAAAAACAAAAAGAGTTTTTCCACTGCAATTTCATCAATTTTTGTTGTACATCTCAATAAAAAAAAATTCTTTACAGTATTCACATTCTCTGTTACATCCCCTGTTTATTGTGCACTGCACACCTATTTCAGTGTTCCACCCCTTGCCAAACTTCCTCCCTGTCACTTCTTCAATTGCCATCATCTCTAAAATTCTTCCAACCACCTTTCTCTGTCATAAAACAACCATACATCAAACACTTCAGACAGCACTCCAAACTGCCTTGCTCCACAATTCCAAACATTACAAACACTCTCCACTTCCACAAACCTGCTCTGCCACCTTACCAACTGCCTGATCATCCACCCTATACTGTTGCCACATTGCCCCACATCCTCTATCATCTCTGTTCACTACCCCTCTTGTATCACTGCATCATCCACTAGCAACAGTCAAACTCCCCCTATCACAGTATTGCCTCATACCCCAATTCCCAACAAAACAACTTGCCTCTCCTCTTCCTCACAAACATACACTACACTACTCATATACGATCCCACAAACTTCTCTCCACTTGCTGTCTACGTCATCATCATAACACTGCTGTCTACGTCATCATAACACTTGCCATTCGATCTCCAACCATCATCATAACACTGCTGTCTACGTCATCTATTCCACAAACAACCATCCCAGATCTATTCCACAAACAACCATCCCACTACAACAGTCAACCCCCACCATCCCTTGCATCCAATACTTTACATTACTGCCCTGTCACCCCAAAACTTCATCACAACTCAAACTTACATCCTCCTCAACCTTGTTTTAACACTTCAGTTCAACACATCAGACCCCCTTCACCACTCAAAAAATTGAAAAAACTTTACTGCCTTTCACCATATAATTACAGCAGCACTTCGCCAACCTCAATCTCCTTCTCCAATACCCAGACATCCACTGACCCAAAACATCTGCGCACATACATCTGTGCATCACCACTTCCCTGACCACAAAACTCAACACTACTCCACCCCACTACACGCTACATATCTGCCATTCATCCACCACTGACAAACAACCATACTCAATACTTCCATTCCAGTTCAGACATAGTCATCCAATACCACTACTTTCAGATCTACGACCACCCATCTTCATCCACTCCGACCTACAAGTTCACCCGAAGGCATAACTACCTTGCCTACCGCAACTTCATTCACCACTACCCCTGACCAACAGCTGCTTGAACTCAAACCACTTCGCAACCCATACCCATAGTCTCCATCACCAATCCTTAATCGCGCTCCAGAAACCATCCCCGGCAACGGCGCCAAAAACTTGTTCGTCGACAAAATTTCTATTGATTTAGAATTTTGCCGAAAAATTTCAAATTAAAATATAACCGCAAGCGCACGGCGTACACTTGAAGTACGTGGCGAATACGGGTCGATCCGCAGGGAATTGATGATTTAAAAAAAAAAATCTATTCAATCAAATTATACCAAAGTCGAAGAGGATTTGTTAACTAGAAATAAAATGAGGCTAACACTAGAAAATGCGATTCAAAAATTATTAGACTAAAGAACAATTTAGAGGCAAATCCACTCTCAAATTTTTGTAAATCAACAAACACATAATTTATGATCTCTAACTTTGATTTTAAGTGAAATAATCATTGCATTTATCATAAGTATGGTTTGTTTATGTTATTAGTTAACATAACTCAAACCATCAAACTATAATACAACAATTATACCACATACAATTCTCATGAAAAAGAAGCCAAAGCAAAAACTATTTTAAGTATGATCTATTTACTATTGTAACTAGTAACATAGATCATCAAATTTCATTTTTACTTTCATTTCATAATCAAAAATTAATTAGCAAATGTTGATGTAAATTGTGTTTATGTTGAGTAAGAATAGCTCATTTGCATAAGCAATATAAGCTATCAAACCCACATGTATAAACTTACATCAAAATTCACATTCATGAAGCATAAACAAAGAGATCATAAATCATAAAAAATGTTGAAATTACATAAAGTTAGAGAGCTTCATCACCCCTAAATTGAAGGGGTTTAGCTACTCATTTGTGGCATTGAAGCATCACAAGTAAGTTTCAACATTAAAGAAAAGAAAATAGAAAATAAGCAAAGAAAGCAAAAGAGATTAGCTACTAACTACTTGCATAAATGTAAATCTAAGCTATGAACATAAAGAGAAAGAGAGCATATAAATAAACATTAACAATAAAACAAAGAAAAACATGTAGAAAAGAGAGAAGAAAGAGGCTTGGAAGCCATTTTTATTTCATAGAACATTGAGCTTACACTTTGATTTCTTAATTTCCTAAGTAAAATGAAAGAGTAGATGATCCTCTTCATGTACATAAGAGGGCTATTTATACATGCATAAAACCCTAATTCTCTTTTTAGGGAGCTTCCCAAAATACCCTTGAGGTGGTGTAGCCTCCAAGTCATCATTAACATTCACTAATCCCCCACTTAATATGTACATGAAGCTTTAAGTCCTTTTAGCATGTGCTTAGCTTCTAATTGGAAGTTAGGTAAGTGGGTGGGGTCCTCCATGATCTTGAACTTGAATTATTTCCTCTTCATTCCTTTGTATTTCCTTGTGCATGCATGTATCTTCATATAAGCCTCTTCCATATGCATCCAAATTCCTATAAAAATAATCAAAAAATGTCCAAGTAAAAATTCTTACATTGACACATGCACAAAAATGACCGTTTTGCCCCTGAACGATGATGAAAATATGATGGTTTGGAAATAATTAAATTTTGGTTTTAAACATGTTAAAATGCCCAAATATGATGATTATTTAAAAAAAAGAGATAAAATATGGCCAAACCCAAAACGAAAATCTGTCCACTACAACAAATATCGAATCATTTCCCCTTTGAGTTCTAGGCAAACCCAAAACGAAATCCATGCTGATATCAACCCATGGCTTAGACGGTACAGGTAATGGCATATACAACCCTGCATTCGTCGCTGTTCCCTTTGAAACCTGGCAAATATGGCATCCCTCCACAAATCTTTCAACTTCTTTTCTCATCGACGGCCAAAAATAAGATTGAGAAATCAACTGCAATGTACGATCTCTACCCACATGGCCTTCTTCATGCAACTCCTTGATAATTTTCATTCTCAAGCTGCCCTCTGGAATACATAACTGATTTCCTTTAAACAAGAATCCATCAACCAACATAAATTCATCGGTACTCCCATCCTTCACTTTTTCAACATATTTCACAAAGTAAGGATCTTCTTCAATCATCTCTGGCAGTAATTCAAACCCTGTCACCTCAACCTTCAATGTCGTTAATAAATGACTCCTCCTGCTTAATGCATCTGCTACACGGTTCGTCACCCCTGACTTATGTTTCACGACAAAAGTAAACTGTTGTAAATAAGCAATCCATGATGCATGTCTCGCTGAAATCTCGTCTTGCCCCTGTAAATGCTTCAATGCCTCATGATCAGTGTACAGAACAAATTCTTTCTGAAATAGATAGTGCCTCCAGTGCTTAACAGCTTGTACCGCAGCATAGAATTCAACGTCATATGTATTGTATCTCATCTTTGCTCCTGATAACTTTTCACTGAAATAAGCAACGGGTTTCCCACTCTGACTCAGAACTCCTCCAATACCAACCTTCGACGCATCAGTGTGCAATTCAAACAACAACTGAAAATTTGGTAAAACAAGAATTGGCGCTGTCATCAACAGTTCTTTGATTCGTTCAAAAGCAACTCCCGCTTCCTCTGACCATACAAACTGCTTCCCCTTCATGCAATCAGTAACTGGAGCCATCACGCTACTGAAGTGTGGAATGAATCTCCGGTAGAATGACGCTAGCCCATGAAAACTTCTCACTTCCGTAATTGTCTTTGGCTGTGGCCAATTCCTGACTGCTTCAACTTTATTCTGATCAACTTGAATACCTTCTCCTGAAACAACATAACCCAGAAATAAAACACTTCTTGTCATAAACACACATTTCTTCGTAGCAGCATAAAATTGTTCTTCACGAAGAATAATCAACACTTCCCTCAAATGTAGAACATGCTCCTCCATACTCCTGCTATATATCAGAATATCATCGAAATAAACCACCACGAACTTCCCAATGAATGGTCTAAAGATTTGATTCATCACCCGCATGAATGTACTAGGTGCATTTGATAAACCAAATGGCATAACCAACCATTCGTATAACCCCTCTCTCGTCTTGAAAGCTGTCTTCCATTCGTCTCCCGGTCTAATTCGAATCTGGTGATAACCACTCTTCAAATCAATCTTCGAAAATATAGTTGCCCCACTCAACTGGTCTAACAAATCATCCAACCTCGGCATAGGAAATCTATAGCGGACAGTAATCTTGTTCAAAGCTCTACTATCTGTACACATTCTCCATGTTCCATCCTTCTTCGGTACCAACAAAGCTGGCGCAGCACAAGGACTCAAGCTTTCCTGAACACGTCCCTGCTCAAGTAACTCTTCCACCTGCCTTCGTAATTCTTCATATTCCTTCGGACTCATTCGGTAATGTGGTCGATGTGGTAAAACTGCTCCCGGAACAAGATCAATTTGATGTTGAATGTCTCTCAATGGTGGTAACTCCTTAGGCAACTCCTCTGGAAATACATCTTCAAACTCTTTCAAAACTAGCTTTGCTTCTTCAGGAATTTCAACCTTTTCACTGCTCTCTCGCCCAATCAACAAATAGACTTCAGGTTCCTCTTCAACTTCTTTAACAAACTCCTTCAAAGTCAACAGAGTTTTCAATTCCTCAATCTCCTCTAGCTTGCTCTCCTTCTGTTGTTGCTTCTTGGGAACCAAAATGATTTTAGTACCCTCGAACATGAAACTGTAACTATTGGCACGACCATCATGTTGAACTGATCTATCAAACTACCACGGTCTGCCCAACAACAGATGACATACGTCCATGTCTACAACGTCACACCAAATTTCATCTTTGTACTTCTTTCCAATAGAAAAATTAACACAAGCCCTTCGACACACCTTCACTTCACCACCCTTCCTTAACCATGCTAGCTTGTACGGTTTAGGATGTTTCTCAGTTTTCAAGTTCAACTTCTTCACAGCCTCGGTAGAAATAATATTATCGCAACTTCCAGCATCAATAACGAACTTGCAAACTTTTCCCAGAATAGTGCATGTCGACTGAAAAATATTGCTTCTCAACCAACTACAATCCTCCTCTTGCTTTGGTGTAATACATGACCTCCTCACCATCAGATTACAACCTTCGTCTCCCGACACTTCTTCTTCCTCCTCAACATAAGGTGAATTAGAACATTCAGCTTCTTCCTCCTCATCCTCAGCTTCAACTATCATAGCTCTCTTCTTCGGCTTCGGACATTCATTGCTTTTATGACCCATCTCCTGGCAGTTGT
Organism: Allium cepa; assembly: GCA_030765085.1. Classification (NCBI taxonomy): domain Eukaryota; kingdom Viridiplantae; phylum Streptophyta; class Magnoliopsida; order Asparagales; family Amaryllidaceae; genus Allium; species Allium cepa. The sequence continues at coordinate 461,387,256 of CM060931.1, read as the reverse complement.
AACATTTGAACCCACTGCCAACCTTCGCCTTCTCACCCTCCTTCACAACTGGTTTGGCAACAGCTTTAGTAACATTAGAACTTCCACCGACACCTTTTGCTTGATTGTTAGAATTAGTAAACACACCACCTCCATGCCTTCCTTGCTTTTCCCAAGCTAACGCCTTTTGATGTGCCTTCGCCACAGGTCTTGGATCGAACATATTAACCATATCCTGGATCTGCATTCTCAACCCTCCAACAAATCTAGCAGTCAGTTGCTCTTCCGTCTCCATAATATCATTCCTTGCAATGAGTTGGTAAAATTCATCGGCATAATCATTGACTGACTTCGTCCCTTGCCTCAAGTTCTGCAACCTCTGGTACATAAGTGATTGACAGTTGTATGGAAAAAATGTAGCTCTCATCATTTTCTTCATCTTATCCCACTCTACAACCTTTGACTTCCCCATCCGTTCTCTGGTAAGTTTAGTTTGCTGCCACCACGCCAAAGCTCTCCCCCTCAACCTAGTAGCAACTAACTTCACCCTTCGATTTTTCGGAACCTCCTTAAAGTCAAAAATTTCCTCCACATTAGATAACCAATCCAAGAATTCTTCAGCTACCATCCCTCCTTTAAACTCCGGAATCTCCATCTTCATTCCCGATTCCCAATGTCGATCATCATCAATAACCCGATACTGACGTTGTCCCTGATCTCGGTCTCTGAAATGAATACTTCCCCTCTCACCATCAAACTCCTCATCAAAGTCTGATGCATATCGTTGTCTTTCACGCCCTCCAGCATCTCTACCACCACTCCTACTACCAACATCCCGTCTATCATGATCATCAACATTCCTCCTACTTCGATTATCAACACTCCTAGGCTCTTGACTTTCTCTCCTCTCCCGTTCTGAATGTGATGACACTCTACTACCCCCACGGATGGATTCAGGTGAATTTCTTCTTCTACTTTGATTCATATCAATCATAAGCTTCTCCAACCTACCAATGCCTTCATTAATCTTCTCATGCATACGTTGTTCCATTTGATCGGCCTCTTCTCTCCGATATAAAGCTTCAACATTTTGATGGCGGTTAGCTCTCCTTGGCGGCATGATTGAAATTCACAAAATTTCAACAAATCGATACCAAAGTGATACTTCACAAGCAAATCACGGCTTCACAAGCTTCTACACAACTTCACAAGGCTCGGCCTTAACTCCTTAGCTCGAAACAAGCTTCCAATGATCCTCCCTAGGCTCGGCTACCTCACTAGTATACACGGCCTACTTCAAATTCAAACACTTTCAACACTTTGATCCAAAATGGAATGGATCGAAAGTTCTCCCTCTTGTTGCAACTTCAATATGAACACGATGAACAACTTCAAACTTCAACACTTGGCTCCAAGACCCGATTTAGCTACGATTGGTTAAACAAGCTCCGATACCAAAAACTGACGCAGCGGATTAATCAAAACAAACTTCAATCGGTGAAAGTAGCGATCGATGGAATGAAGATACCGAAATGCCCAAATTCGTTGATCCGAAGATACCGAATTCTAGCTATCTCAAACACGTTGATAGTGCACTATACCGTGTTCAAAGATCTACGATTCTTCGTACGTTGATCTAGCGCACTAGATTCCGTGAATCGGCTTCAATAAACGTGGATTCGAGCGCACACGAATGACGTAAGTGGAGATAGGAGATTACACTCAACTACCAATTGGAGAAGAAAGCTCAAAGCAATCAACAAGAAATTTTATTTCAAAACCAACCACTTACAAAATGACACACACGGCTATTTATAGCATTTACAACTGTCTCTATAAGTCGTTGCCGACTCATGAACCCCGACTCATCATTAGTCGTCACCGACTTAACAACACAACAGACCGAAGTACATCACACGACTTATCATACGACACGACTCATCAGATATAAATGACATACGACTCATCAAATAAACGAGACAAACAGATTACAACTCAGACGACTCAGTAAGATACGACTCAACAAACAACACAGTTTACACGACTCAAGAGCAAACGACTCAAGAACAACGGCTTACAAACATAATGTCCCTGGACGACTTACGACTCAACAAAACAATCACAATGTGTACGACATACGACTCAACAAATGTCACGACTCAACATACTTCCAACGACTCAAGCTCCCAAGCTTACTTGCGGTATATCCCTTCAACCGAGTCAACTCCGTACGACTCATCTTCTTCCACTTCTCTGCTCTTGTTAACTCGTACACGACTTATGGATGAGTCGTTGAGTCGTGTACGACTCATCTCACTCGCACACCTCAAATTCCTGCTAAGTCGTAACTCCTTCTCTTCTTTCTTGTTAAGCCGTAGCTCTTTCCTCCAAGCTTTGTTAAGTCGTAGACGACTTATGCCCTCTTCACTAGCTCGTATTCCTTCCTCACGTGATTCCTTAAGTTGACTCATGCACGACTTACGAGTTAAAACCGAAACCTCTTGACTTGTGCACGACTTAAGAGATTGAACCGAAGCTTCATTATTTTGTGAATGATCTAACCTCTGAACTTCTGTAGATCGTGCTACATCAACAGGCCAGTCAAATAACACTCGACGACCAAGTCGTCCTCACTCAATCCAAATTATAAAATATAAGGGATCGATTAGGAGTAAAATTCACATTCACACTTTCACACTTTCAAGTTCCCATTTCACACTTTCACACTTTCAAATTCTAAATGCCTACATCCAATTATTCCCAATTCACACTTTCAATTTCAACAATTTCATACTAAAAATAACCTAATGCACTAAATTAGCAATACCTACACCCAATTATCATCACAATAATGTACATTTAAACCAAATTAAATAATTTAATCCAAAATTAGGGTTTAGAAAATTACCGAATTTAAGAAGAAGAGGAGATTGCGACGAGTTCCGGCGAGTTCTAGGCTTCTACGGCAACGACGACAGAGGGTGATGGCTGGAGAGGGTCGGAATCGGTGATGGGGAAGAAAAAAATCGTTCTTTTATTAAGAAAAGAATATGAAGAAAAAGATCTCGGCTGAAACCTGTATACTCGATATGGAGTCGGCTGGCGTCAGCTAGCGTCAGCTAGCGTCGTCCCGATTAGTGACAGCTTGTGTCGTCTAGGGTCGGCCCATATATATATATATACATATATATATATTTTAAAATTCTTTTTTTATACCTATTTCGTTTAAAAAATAAAAAACACTACCACAATATAAAAAAAATTTAATTGACACTTATTATTATTATTATTGACCTAATGACAGGTCTTGATAGTTTAAATTGGTACTTTCGATGACATATGTTCGTATAATTCGAAAATTTTCATGATTGAAAATCTAACTCGCACGGCCAATCGATGCAACTTTTAGTCGATCCGTTATACAAATTCGATAAATGTGGTTATATGTAAAATTTTCAAGAAATAAAATAATTTTTTAAACCGTTGGTAATCAATTATGAATTTTTAAATGTATTTGGTGTAATAAAATTATACAAAATAAAATATGCGTAAAAAATTCCTTGAATCTTATGTCGATCTAAGATATTTTTGATATGTTTCTAGAATATGGTTTAAAAAAAACATATCTGGGGTGTCGATCTTGAATTTCAAATTTATGGCCGTTTGTGGACTTTTGGACAAAAAACCATTCATTCGAAGGCCGAACGACCTTCAAATGAGATCAAATTTGAACCGGTGATGCTTTATAGTGTTTTAATCGAATTCGTACGATTGGATTCGCAAAAAAAAATCATTGAAAAAAAAATTATCCAAGAAATATGTCATTTTCTAGGAGTTGGCTATAAAACTACTATAAGTGTTACAGCTAATTCCTAGAAAATGACATATTTCTTGGATAATTTTGTAAGCGATGATTTTTTGCGAATCCAACCATACGGATTCGATTAAAACACTACAAAGCATTACTGGTTCAAATTTAGTCTCGTTTGAAGGTCGTTCGGCTTTCGAACGAAGGGTTTTTTGTCTGAAAGTCCACGAACGACTATAAATTTAAAATTCTAGATCGATACCCCAGATTCGTGTTTTTTTAAACCATATTCTGTAAACATGTCCAAAATAACTTAGATCAACATAAGATCCAAAGAATTTATTTTTTCGCATATTTTATTTATATAATTTTATTATACCATATACATTTAAAAATTCATAATTGATTACCCAACAGTTTAAAAAATTATTTTAATTCTTTAAAATGTTATATATTACCACCTTTATCGAATTTGTATAACGGAACAACTAAAAGTAGCACCGAATTGTCATGCGAGTTAGATTTTCAATAACGATAACTTTTCGAATTACACGAACATATATCATCAAAAATACCAATTTAACCTATCACGGCCCATCATTGGGTGATATTAATAATCATACATGTCAATTTTATTTTTTTGGCCATTTTAGTAGTGTTTTTTATTTTTTAAATGAAATAGGTGTATATAAGAATTAGATTAGGAAAATAATTAAACAGCCGACGCTAGCTGACTCGGGCCGTTGTAGGCCGTCCCTAGCTGGCGCAAACTTCATTAGAATTTTGCGCCGTCCCAGCTGACTCCATAATGGAGACGGAGCCGACTCCGGCCGACTCCAAGCTCCGTCCCCATTTTAAAGTATTCTATTGTGATATTTTTGTTTCATATTGTGCTTTTGAATAGGAAGACTCTCAATGCAAGCAACACTACTGTTAATAAAACATGCCATTTGGTATTTTTTTTGGATTATAAGTGAATGATACCTATGTTGTCTTAAAATGATCATAAGTTGAGGCCTTCAATGCTTGACATTTGTATTATTATTTTCGATTAAGATAGTATGTTGTGAATGTTAGAAACGATATAGTCAGTATAAATGTGCTTTAATTCCCTATTATTTGTCATATATTAAATTTGATAATTTGGATAAATTGTGGATTGTATGTATGTATGTATGCTGGGTTGTTCTACACACATTTGGGTGTGTTTGACATAAATGGAATTGGTTTGGACATTTATGGTAAACTGAAAATGGAAGGTATGAATATTAGAAGCGAAATGGTCGTGATGGATGCACTTTGAAATCGCTGTGATCTACGATTTTAAAGTTAACTTTGAAAGACATCTTAGACCTTCTTCGTATTGTTAATAAGTACCATTAGAATACTTATTATCGGAAAATAACAAGTTTAAATATATTTTTGAAACTCAATCATGGATTAACATAGTGGTGGTTTTAAATTATAAAATATGGTTTTTAAATTAAGATTTTAAAACACAGTGTAAGTATTTTAAAAATATATTTTTAGTACATATATGGTTTTGAAAGTTATCAAAGATTTCATTTCACAATTAAAAGGATTTTATATAATAATATTTTGCAAATGATTTATAGTATTTTATTAAATATCTTTGTTTTATAAATAAACTAGTATATGTAAATATCTATCTTTTTTAAATTATTTTAATTAGAAGTTTTAAAAGGGAAGTTTGGTATTTGTAAAAGAATAAAAATGAGTTTTGGGATTATAACACTTATGTTATAATAAATTGTTTTATAAATTGTTTTAAAAGGTATATAACTTTGTTTAATAAAATGGAGAAGTACTTAGAACTTTAAATGGATATTTTAAAGTTAATGGTAAGTATAAAAGTGATTTTGGGTTTATAGTATCGATGTTTGTGTTGCATCTGTTTTAACCCATCTAACTGTACTTTTGAAAAGTGATGGGATCTTTAAAACGGAATTTCAAAGATAACGGGACCGTAAAGTGTTTTGGGGTTTATTATAAACAGTGCTTTAGTAACATCTATTTTTAAACCCTCGGATAATATTTTAAAGTGTTAAAATATTGCTAAATGAGTTTTAAAAATACTTAGATCTTTAATAATGAAATTTTAAAGATAATGACAGGTATGAAATGGTTTTTAGTTTGTTGTGGCAATGTGCTAGTAACATTCCTCTTTAACTCATTTTGATTATACCTATGAACGTAAATAAATCTTTGAAAAGAATGTTTTAAAGATAATCATAAATGAAATAGTTTTGGGTTTGTGTTGATAGTGTTTGAATAACATTTTTCTTAAGCCTTTTGAAATTGATTTGTGAATATACATATAAGGTTGAGATAAGTATATAAATATTTTTGTGAAGTGTTGAAATGTGTTGAAAATGAATAGTGATGTATTAATTAAATAGCGAAGTTTAATTAATAAATGGAATTTCATTTATAAAGGGTTTATTGAGTAAAAAGGAGTTTTACTAGTAAAAGAGTTTTTTAATTAATAAAGGAAAATTAATTAAAAAGTGGATCAGAAGTCATTTATATGACTTGATCATTGTTATTTGTTTCGATCGTGCTTTGTGTGCTATTTGCTTATTTACAGTATATGATGCTTTGTTTCCCATATGCGATTATTCACATTGTATTGGATTGTTTGTTTATTTGACAGTTAAATAACTGACTATCAAATCTTGGCCAGAATACACATTGGAAATATCTAGAAGAAACACGAGGACTATATGGTACAGTTATTTTTGGTGATACTATACTGTATGTATAAACTCGTTTTGCTCTTCTAAGAAAATGGTAAGGAAATCCTCTGCTTAAATGGTTAGGAGGTGATCTTCGCTCTTATATATGTCTAAGTATTTCCCATAGAACTGGGGTTGAGATTCTTGAAAAATTGATCGATTGGTCTTGGAGCACCAGTAAGAGAGGAGTGTACTTATATGAGATGACTTGAAACCATAAACCCTCTAAAACCATATACGTGTTTTATGCTTTGGAAGAGGTTCATGATTGCTTCATGATGGCTTCGTGATTTCTTTGTGATGCTGGAACCTATGTGGAGATTCGAGATCTATTTGAGATGCTCGAACACATGTAGTTGTTCGTGATCTATTTAGGATGTGGAAATCCATGTGTGATTTCGAGACCTATTAAGGTATGAAAATCCATGTATGATTCCGAGATCTGTTGAGAAATCCATGTGTGGTTCTGTGATATATTGAGATATGAATATCCATGTGTGATTCCGAGATCTGTTCGAGTTGGAGCTCGTGTGGAAGATCTGTTCGAGTGGTGACTCATGGATTGGAATGCCGGACGCAACCTCATTTGCAGGTATGGCTAAAACCAAAGATAGAAGACATAGCCAGTAGAGTTGGCGAACCCATAAGGTGCATGCGAATCCATTTCTGGAGATACTTATTGGGATATGCAATAAGAAGCGATACATCAGGTCTTAGCAAGCAAACTATGGTTTTCTTATGATACATTCACTAGAGACGTACAATGCTTCAGAAGGATATCTCTGATCCTTGTGTAGTAGATCAGAGTCGACTTTGATCAAAGGAGATCTACGTGGAAATCTTACATAATTAGCGAATGTGCCTTAGCAGTTATGATTGTATATCCATTGTTGTTGTGATGTACATTCACTTGCATTGCAGCTATGTGATCATTTATATTTCACACCTTAGACATTATTATATTACCATTAGATTTTATAATAGAAATAGTTTGGTCATTGTAAGGTAAAACCCGTCTGTGTTTATTAACAGCGTGTTCTTACGATATACCCTCATTTTGAAGGGTTTCAGGATATAATAAGTCTATATGATTTGAGTTTCTCATGTTGGTTTACCAGATTGATCTAAATGTTATTTTCTTAATGCTCAGGTAATCTCGATTATGTTTCTAGATTTAATTGTGATTCTTAGAGCTCTTGGAGAGGAGCTAGATGATTTTCTATCATACTTTATTCCGCTGCATTAGTTGATTTGTATCTATCCGCATTTGTGAGAACATGTTGTTATAACTGTCCAGGTTAAGGATATGTTAGTTGTCTCTTATTGATGTATGTATATAAAGGTTTTTTTTTTGGTAAAGACCTTTCGAGATATTACATATTATCATTCCACATGTTAGAATCTTATATTATGTTTGCTTCTTTCTTGTTCTATTTTATTTTCGTTTTATTTTACACTAACATTTTTTCTTACTAGCACTTGGGTGCACGATATGTGAATACCATGGATGTATTAGTGTCGACATTCGAGAGTCGAAAAGGTAGATCTTTACATTTGGTATTAGAGTTGAACGTTAAGCAAGAATCTTGGCTTTATGGGATATAACTCATTGAGAGATAGGATAATGGAATGCCTTATTATGAGTTGAGTGTGTATATATGAGAGTGCGTATATGTTATTTTTACAAAAACATATTGTGTTGTGTTGATCGGTTTGTAGAGTGGCTTATGGATTCTGATCAATATGAGTTGATATCGTGATCGACATGGGTCTCTAAACACTTGAACATGGCAAACATACATGATATTGTTTTCATAATTGGTAATGAAATAATTTTTTCCGAGATTATATTTTATATATAGAAGGATAATTTTCATAAACTGATATAGCTACTTATGATGTGTTTGTTTGTTAGGAAATGATAATATTCTATTATTATTTAATTTGTTGTGCTTGACTAGTTTATGAGTAGTTTTATCTCTTCATTACATAGGTTGGTTAGGTAATAACTTATGGGGACATTAAAACAACAACTTGTGAATTACATTTCACATTTCGACGATAATGTTGGGTTAAAATTTTGATTTTAACAAAAGTTGTTTACTATAATCTAAACAAGTAAACACTTAGGTGATAGTTTTACTTAGGAAGTGATTTATATAAATATGGTTTATAAATATGATCTATAAATATGAAATGGATTTTAAATTAGAATTTGAGAACTTAAATCCCGGTGTTTTAGAAATTGGTTTTCCAAGATCTTTGGAAAATAATACTATTATTATTTAGAAGTTTATATTTAGGAATTGGATTTTAAAATCGATATCATCGTACTTAGTGATATTCATGAAGTATTTGATACCGTTACGGGAATGATTTTGATTAAGTTCCAAAAGTATGGTTTTGCATGTACTGAACTCATTTCTGTCATTGGAAAATGATTCTTTTGATGGCTGCAACATTGTCAGCGCTTATTTTTAACTCTCAAAGTGGGAAAAGCTCCAATAGTGAATTGCTACAGAGTTGTTTTGGGTAAAATAGCTTTTGATTTAACTATCAGAAATATGATTTGGGATACAAAAGTTATAAGTGTGTGTATATATATATGTATATATTTCAAAATGATTTGAAATAAGATCGGGATTTTAGTTCTTAAGATTCGGTTAAGTTATATTATGGGCTCATGTATCATATGCATTAGAATAAGTTGGTTGTGCATCTTATTTGATCAGTTGATCGGTAGTTTTTCATTTGTTAAAATGAAATGGAATTTTCAACGATTTTGGACAGTCGGATGTTTGGAATTTGTATAAGAAATTGAAGCTAAGTGTTTCGTGAAAATATAAAGATGAGTTTATATAACACTTGGACTTAGAAGATAATAGAATTTGGAAGCTAAGTGTTTATAAAAGTTAAGTTTTATGTAAAGCTTGATTTGGAAAGTTAGTAGAATTTAAACAAGTTTTAAATCGATTGCATGTTGAGTAAAATTAATTAGATATTTTTGTATATACTCTGAGGATATAGTGGAGTATTATATAAGTAAGAACTTAAGCATAAAAAGCTTAATAACTTGAAGTAAATTTTATGAAATGATTCATTACTGATTTTAATATCAAATGAGAAATATTAAGTGAAAACTGAAAGTGAATTAAAAATAGAAAGTAATTTATGTAACTAAGAAACCAATTAAATAGAGTACGTAAGTTGTACATAAGCCATCTTATTCGCTTGGCGCTTTTTTATCTAGGATTTGAATACATGGATTTCTAGGTGATTCACACTGGCTTGAACAAGGATTTTCACTAGATTCTTAACGGCGAACACTTGATCTAGATTCTTGATATGATTGCAAAGTTTTGTAAGATAGTATATGGATATGTAAGGAGAGCGGAGGTTTCTAATCAAGGATCTTGATCAAAGTCCACACTAGAGAGGACAAGTGAAATAGTCTAGTCTGGAAGTGAAATTTATGTGATCAGCTAGCAGTGAGATTCGATATTGCATATGGATGATATATGTATATCGTACATGATTTAAAAGTATTGTATGCTATGTATGTTGGCTAGTGAAGAGTTTTGGGGGTTGACTCTTCGAATTGTTTGGAGTAGCATGGGTGGTCGACTGAGTAATACCTGAGGCCGTTGAGCATAATGTACGCTTAGTAGATCATTCATTATCCTTGCGAGATGAGATCATTTATGAACCTGGACGAACCATGAGTTTTGATTGCTAGTGATTGTAGTACTATATAGTATTATTATATGGTTGTTTGTATGGTAGCCAGTGATTGCAATACCATTAGGTATTTATGTGTGATTGTTGCTTTATTGCTTATGTTAGAATTTCGAGGGCGAAATTCTTTTAAGGAGGGAAGAATATAACGATTCTGATTTTTGAGCAGTTTATAGTTAAATATTGAAATTATTTAATAATTGAATCTTCGAGTTAATATGAACAAAAATAATTTCAAAAACTTAGTAAAAATTTTGTTTAATTAAGAATAATATAAAAAGCTTTTAATTTGGAATTAAAAGTGATTAAAATAATTTTAATAATAGTTCATTTTAATTAACTTCTAAAATTATCATTTCGAGACACTGTCTAGGATTTTGATGAAACAAGTGCCATCGAATCCGAAATAATGAATTGTTATATGCCATCGAGTTTCGTGATGATGGGACAGACTGTGTGGTCGTGCGAGCTCGAAATGCGTAATAATTTATTTCATGAATTAAAATAATATAATTTGATTTTAAAGGTTAACTTCTGAATGGTGGAATTGGGTCTTGATACTAGTTCCATTGTGTTCGGAATGAGGATAATTAGCTAGGAACACAACTCTGAGCGCGCCTCGTTTGGAGTTCGAGATTTTGGAGGGTGAATAGTGTTTGAAAATCTTCTATATAAGGACCTCACTTTCTTTGTTTTCTAAAACTATAACTCTAAATCTAGCCTCATCCAATTGCCATGGTTGATCGGCACCTCTAGGGGTCGTTTCAGACGAGAGAAATGTTCGTGAGGGTGAGTAGAGTGTCGTGAATAGTTGGACTATCATGCAGTGGCTCGAGCCAGCGTGAAAATCATGATGAACGCTACGGATAGGGTTTAACTTTTCATCACCAACGGTGAGTGTTAGGTGATGACGCCGAAGGGAAGTTGCAGAGGGTGGTTAAAGCTACACGCTGGCGAGTTTGGTGGTGAATGGTCGATAGCGATGGCAGCTAAGAGAAGTTGAACGTTGGCAATCTTTGATGTGCTCGATCTCGAGTTAGCTAATGACGATGGTAATGGTTCAGGTGCCAAGGAGTTCGCCATGGTTAGAGAAGTCGGCGGAGATGATGCAGCAGCGTCCAGTCATAGGTGGTGGCATAGGAAGGCAGTTGAACGATGTGGTCGAGGATATGATTAGCGGCCTGGGTTAAAAGTAAGGTAATTAATGGGATTAATTAATTTTTTAGATAATTAACTATTATTTAATTATCTTTAAGTTCTAACGATCATATCTTACTCATACAAGGTCTGATTGGAGTGCCGTCTTCGCTATTGCGTTCGTATACAGATTATTTACGCAATGGAGTTGGATCATCGAGTTTGAAGCTAGTTGGAATTTTAGTCAAAATCGAACGGCGTTTGATTTTGGTCTATTCGGAGATGCGAAAGCATTAACTAGAGCTCGGAAGAATTTTACTCACCAGTTTATTGCACAATTATTATACATATATAATTGTTGTTTTATTAAAAGTATAAACTGTATAACGGACCACACACTATTACTTTCGGACCTTGCCTTGTTTTGTGAAACAAGTGAGAACATTATTAATGAGTATAATAATCTCTAGGTTATCTATAACATGTATCGTAGCCCATATTACTTGTTTACATGTTTGATATTGCTTTGTGAAAAGTGTTAGTATGTTATGAATGTTAAAAACGATATAGTCATTATAAACATGCTTTGAAATCTCTGTTATTTGACAAATGTTAAATTGGATAATTTGGGTAAATTATGGAAATATATATGTGTGTATATATTGGGTTGTTCTACATATGTTTGAATGTGTTTGACATAAATGGAATTGTTTTAGACATTCGTGAAAAATTGTAAATCGAAGATATAAATATTAGATGTGAAACGGTCACGATGGATGCAATTTGAAATCACTGCGATCGGCGAGTTTAATGTTAACTTTGGAAGACATCCTATGGCTTCTTTGTATTGTTAATAAGCAGCATTATTGCACTTATTATTAGAAAATAATAAGGTTTAAACATTTTTCTGAAAACTAATTGTGAATTTACAAAGTGGTGGTTTTAAATTATAAAATATGTTTTTCAAATGGTTTTTAAATTAAGGTTTTAAAACATAGTATAAGTATTTTAAAAGTATATTTTTTATTATATATATGGTTTTGGAAGTTATTAAAGATTTTGTCTAAGAATTTAAAGGATTTTATATTATAATATTTTACAAATGATTTATAGTCTTTTATTAAATATCTTCGTTTTATAAATAAATTAGTATATGTAAATATCTATCTTTTAAAAGTATTTTAATATCTGTAGAAGCTTTAATAGGGAAGTTTGGTATTTGTAGAAGAATAAAAAGTAGTTTTGGGATTATACACTTATGTTACAATGGATTGTTTTATAAATTGATATAAAAGATATATAACCCTGTTTGATAAAATGGAGAAGTACTTAGAGCTTTAAATGGCTATTTTAAAGTTAATGGTAAGTATGAAACTGATTGTGGGTTTATAGTATCGTTGTTTGTGCAGCATCTGTTTTATCCCATTTAACTATACTTTTGAAAAATATGGGATCTATAAAACGAAATTTCAAAGATAAAGGGGTAGTAAAGCTTTTTAGGGTTTGTGTAAACAATGTTTTAGTAATATCTATTTTTAGACTCTTCGATAATATTTTAAAGTGTTAAACTACTATTAAATGAGTTAGGAAAATACTTAGATCTTTAAAAATGGAATTTTAAATATAATGACAGGTATGAAATGGTTTTAGGTTTGTTGTGGAAATGTGTTAGTAACATTCACCTTTAACCCGTTTTAGTTATACTTATGAACATAAATAAATCTTCATAAAGAATGTTTTCATGATAATCATAAGTGAAATAGTTTTGGGTTTGTAGTGATAGTGTTGAAATGTGTTGAAAATGAATAGTGATATTTTAATTAAATAGCGAAGTTTAATTAATAAAAAAAGGTTTCATTTATAAAGGGTTATTATGTAAAAAGGAGTTTTACCAATAAAAGAGGGTTTTAATTAATAAACGAAAATTAATTAAAAAGGGGATTAGAAGTCGTTTATATGACTTGATCGTGCTTGTTTTATTCGATTGTGCTTTGTACGTTACTTGCTTATGGAATTATACGGGGCTGAATTCCTATATGCGATTATTCTCATTATATTGGATTGTTTGTTTAGTTGATTGTAAAATAACTGAATATCAAATCTTGGCCAGAATATACTCTAGAAATATCTAGAAGAAATACGAGGATTATATGGTACAGTTATCTTCGGTGATACTATACTTTATGTATAAACTAGTTTTTCACTTCTAGGAAATGGTAAAAAAATCCATCCACTTAAATTTTTAAGAGGTTATCTCTGATCTTATGCATGTCTGTTTATTTCCCATAGAACCGGGGTTGAGATTCTCGAAAAATCGATCGATTGGTTTTGGAGGACTTGATAAGCGGAGGAATGTACTTATATGAGATTACTTGAAACCGTAACCATTCCAAAGCATATACGTGTTCTATGCTTTAGAAGAGGTTCGTGATTGCTTCACGATGGATTCGTGATTACTTCGTTATGGCCTCGTGATGCTGGAATCTTCGTGGAGATTCGAGATCTGTTTGAGATGCTCGAACACATGTTGCTATTCATTATCTATTCAAGATGTGGGAATCCATGTGTGATTCCAAGACAAGTTGAGGTATGGAATTCCATGTGTGATTTTGAGATCTGTTGAGGAATTAATGTTTGGTTTCGAGATCTATTGAGATATAGGAATCCATTTGTGGTTTCGAGATCTATTCGAGTTGGAGCTCATGTAAAATATATGTTCGGGTTGTGACACGTAGGCTGGAATGCCGGACGTAGCCTCATTTGTAGGTATAACTTAAACCAAAGATAAAAGACATAGCCAATAGGTTCGGCAAACACATAGAGTTCGCGTGACTCCATTTCTAATGATCTCTAAAGATACTTATTTGTATATGCATGTGAGAGGGATGCATCAGGTCTTAGCAAGACCATCTATGATTTTCCTATGGTATATTCACTAGAGATGTACAATGCTTTGGAAGGATATCTCTGATCCTTGTGTAGTAGATTAGAGTCAGCTTTGATTGGAGGAGATCTACTTGAAAAACCTATAAAATTGGCGAACGTGCCTTAGCGCTTATGATTGCATACTTATTATTGTTGTGATATACACTAACTTACATCATAACATTGTACATTTATATTTTATACCTTAGAAACTATTGTATTATCACTGGATTTTATAATAGAAATGGTTTGGTTATCATTAGGAAAAAACCCATCCATTTTTGTTGACGGCATGGTCTTACGATATACCCTTATTTTGAAAGGTTTTAAGATATGGTAAATCTATATAATTTGAGTTTCTCACTCTGGTTTACTTGACTGGTCCAGGTGTTATTTTCTTAATCCTTGGGTCAACTTGATTATGTTTCTACATTTTGCTATGGTTCATTGGATCTCTTGGAGAGGAGCTGGATGATTTCCTACCATTCTTTATTCCATTGCATTACATGTGTATCTATCAACATTTGTGAGGACAGGTTGTTATAACTATCCAGGCTGAGGACATGTTAGTTTTCTCTAATTGATGTAGGTTTATAAAGGTTTTCTTTTAGGTAAAAACCTTATATATTATCGTTTCGCATGTGAGATTTTGATATTCTGTTCTATTCTTTCTTATTCTATTTCTTTCTCTTTTTATTTTACCCTAATATTTCATCTTTTTGGTACTTAGGTGCTCGACATGGGAATACGGTGGATGTATTAGTGTCGACATTTGGGGGTCAAAAAGGCGAATCATTACATTTTTATGTTATTTATTTTCTTACAGATCCTTAACAACTTCTTTATCCTTATTTATTTACAATATATGTTAAACTAGTACTTTCAATCTTACATGCTTCAACTTCTCTTCTTCTTACCATAATGCTAAATGAGCTCAATGAGAGGTCATTTGATTCTTAAAAAATAATAATTAATAATAACCTTAAAATGGTCATACTGTGTATAAAGAGAGTAACAAAAAATAATAATAACTTGAGTGCCTTTAACTTTTGAAGCAATATTTTTCATATAGTACTCATTTATGTTTCCTTTATTTTGAATCTATGGAATCAAGGACTGCAAAGCATGCTTGTTTTCCCTTACCGTTTTGACAGTATGTTTTCCATTCTTAGTAAAGATTTCCTTAAAATTGGTTATCCTACGGATAACACATTCTCGAAATATTTGAAATATTTTACCTTATGATCCTTTGACTCTTGCTGTTTGATCATCTCAACTCTCAATGTTCTTCGTAATATTAAAATAACATTCAACTGTAATTAGGGTGGTTGTGATCCTCATAACTACAAGAGCTAGTTTCACAAAGTCAAGATCAAACAAAATGTTCTCTTACTAATCGTTAGAGTTAGTCTCAAACTAGATGAGAACATTATCAAAATTGGCAAACACTATAGTCAAATTAGTTGAATGAACTAAAATAAAGATTAACCGGATATGCTCATATCCAAATTTCAGCCATAGTAAATTCAAATAATTGGTAAATCTCTTCTCGAGATACCTAGTACAACATTAATATCAAGTCTTTGGACAGTAATATTAACTTTAAGTGGTACTCTTGTTGCAATGATTAAACATTGACAACAAATTCAAGTCAACTAATAATTTTCCTTCGGACCAATTAATTATTCACTTGTAAAATCTTATAATTATCGCATATTTATCATCACATATATATAACGATCCAATTAAATACTAGTCTTCTTTTGAGCTAGCTAATATCTGTATGAATAGATACACACAAATATCAAATATTTTCATGAACAACTAAAATAAGATAGGTCACTTTGCTAACATGTTATTTCAGTTAGTTCACTTGAAATGTAGGATATTTACAATTAGTTTGCAAAAGGATACCAAAAAATATATTTGAATTTATTTCTTAGTGCGTGTACAACATATTTCAAGCGTTATAAAACAATCCCAAAAAATCTTTGGGTCTAACATTTGGAAATATCTAAAATTATAACCGTGGTGTAACAAAATTTACTCATAGATTTTATAATTTTTTTTTAAGTATGTGATTATATTCATGATATTTCCTAAATAAACACGATTTATGACATCATAAATAAATCACATAACAAATGTCACAATTGAATGCCATAATTAAATGCCACATTAAGTTATATATAAATGACATAGTAAATGTCATGTTAAACAACATGAATTAATGTAGTAACTATGATATGAACTGCAATATTGCTATACAGAATGCTATTATGTCACTTTATCTTTAGTTTATTATTGAATAGTTAATTATGGTCCGCAACCATGCATTTTGGCAAAATGTGAAAATTGTTGCTCCTTTTTTCTTATTCCAAATATAAACATATTTTGTTTATTGTTCTAAATATGAAAACAGAAGCATGAAAGTGAAAAATATTTTCACAGAACATGAGTTATACATATAAAATATCTATACCTATCAAACATAAATGCACCAAATAATAAACCATATGTTTTTTCTTATTCCAAATACAAACATGCTACATCATTAGATATATCGCAACTGACACATTCACTGCATTTACGATAATAAGTTAATTAATTCATTACCATGCCAACCACAATTAATGCATTTACTATAAAAATAAATGCAATTGACCGTTATGTGGTCTAAAATTTAAATTAGTGTCATAATAAAATTTATTTCAATAATAAAACAAAGATAAACATCTTAAAGGAGCATATTTTATTTTTAATTCATCAAAATTTATGAAATAACCCAAATACCTTATATATATATATATATAAATTAATCAATCAAAAGTTAAGTATGGTAAAATAATCATAGAACCGAATTTATATTTCTTGCATAAATTGTTCTAAATTTTATTCTTATTATCATCATTGTTAAAATTAATTTGCTTATTCTTATCATTCTTAAACTTTGAAAGTACAATAACAACTATAGGAACATTATATTATTTGGTATATAAATAATTTAGTGAATAAAATTGATAAAATAAATAACGCATTAACTGCATAGTTTTGTTTCATGTTGTGCTTTTGAGTAGGGAAAACTCTCAATGCAAGCAACACTACTGTTAATAAAACAAGTCATTTGGTATTTTTCAGATTATAAGTGAATGATACCTGTGCTGTCTTAAAATGATCATAAGTTGAGACTTCCAAAGCGTGATATTTGTATTGTTTCAAGATATCACCCAAATACGGTTAGCAACTGATGTCGTTGAATTTCCTTTGAGCACAGTTGAACTTACTATAGAACTTATTAATAACTATCTGTTGATTTAACTTTTTAGCTACACACACTTAGGTGGTAGTTTGAGGAAGTTGTTAAAAATATTTAAAGCAGTAAGATTGTTGAGTGTAACATACGGTTTAGTAAATTAAACTAAACTCATCATTGATGATGCGAGCTCGAATACATGAAATAGTACAACATGCAAAGAGAGCATTCAATAATTACAGCACATTTAATGAATTTATTTTGGTAGACTATGTTATGCGGTGTGGCTGTCTTTTAACAACTCGACTACTTGTTTCATTGGTTGCATGTTAAGCTAAGAACCTAGTGTTTTTAGCTTTTTTGCTATAGTTTATGTAACAACCCAGAATTTTAGACACTGGATTTTAAAATAATTAATTAATTTTAAATATTTAAATAATTGGATTTTTGAAATTAATAACTTATATTCATATATAAAAATTACTTGAATATTTGAATTTGTGAAGAAAATATTAATTAAATGGATTTAATAATTTTATTTAACTTCTTTATACTAATAAATATAATTAGTGAATTTAATTTGTAAATTTAACTACAAAAATAAATAGATTAGATAAATATCAATTTTTGGATCTAAAATATGAAACAATATTTAAAATATGTGAAATTATCATTCTGGGGCACTATCTCCGATTTTGACGAACTAGTTCCATTAAAACCGGAACAATAAATTGTTGTATACCGACAAGTTTTATAACGAAATGACATACCCTATGACGAGCAAGCTGAAACGCGTAATGATTAATTTTGTAAAATTAAAATATTATAATTTGATTTAAAAAGCTAACTTCTATGTAGAATAGAACTAGCTCTTGAAAGTAGTTCCACCGGGTTTAAAATAGGGGTAATTAGCTAGGAACGCAAGTGAGCACGCCTTAATTAGAGTTCAAGAAAATTCGAGCATGAATAGTGTCGAGTAGATTCTCTAAATGAGGACCTTAACCTTTATTTTGTCCTAACCCTAAATGAAAAGCATTGGCCACCATTTGTAATTAGCCTCATCCAATGGTCCATGCTCATCGGCGCCACTCGAGGCATTTTCTGGGGATGGCCTCAACGTGGAAGTTGCTCGGCTAGAGGAGAGGAGTGCGTCAACCAGTTGGGTCATCATAGTTTATCATATGGCAGCCAGGATTCGCATATGAACGACATTTGAGTTTTTGTTAGATGGAGGATCTAACGACAATGAGAACATAGCAGGTGGAAATCAAAGTGTCTTGAGCAGAGCTTCCCTAGGGCGAAGTGCGGCGACTCAAATCATCCACGGCGGTGGTGCGAGGTGAAGGGTCACGTCGTCGAGTTTCGTATAGGCACGGCATTGTTTTAGAACAAATGAGATTAGAGTAAGTTAATTAGCAAGTTAATGACGTAATTGATATTAGTCATATTATTTAATTCCTAAATCTTTTTATACTCGTAACTTATTTATACGAAATTGGATTCGAGCGTGGCAAGATGCATTATACTCGTGGAATCGATGTCTATGATATGGAAATGGATTGAAGGAGATTAGACTTTGTAGAATTCCAAGCTAAAATCGAACGTCCATTCCATTTTATTTCAAACCGGAATACTTCTATAATACCAGGAATTTCTTCGAGTTTACTTACCTTTAAATTAGCTATAATATCTATGATGTTACAAATTTATTGTTGAATGCTTGCTTGATGGTTTAGATATTTTTGTTGTATGGTTATTTGTTTGGTTAAAAAATTTGTTTTAGAAAATGGATGGCATATTAATTTAATTGCCGTTAAGCCATATAATAATATATATTGTCTGTAACAATTGTATGCTGGGAATAATTATAGGGACCCTAAGTGATTTTTTGCCATAATTGTTATTTATTTTCTTATGTTGTTTATATTGATGTTTAGATGTAATTAATCGAGATATTATATTTAAATTGTTTAAATGTTGTTATAGCAATTTTTGTTATATCGTAATTTACTGAATGTCATCTCCTAAACCCTTTGTATATATTGAACTCTAGCTTGTTTGTTCATAAAAATAGATGTTTAAAATTCTTTAGTTATTTTAATTAATGCTGTTTTATTTTAATTAATCATTTTAATTTATGATATTTGAAATTGATAAATCATTTTAATTAATGATGTTTGAGTTTAATTAATCATTTTTATTTAATGATGTAGTAAATCAATTTAATTAGCAAAGTTTGTAACGATCCCCTTTTTAAGCCCAATTTAATTTAGTAATTAAATTGAATTTTATAATAAAATTGTAACTAATTTAAAATTTTCCAAATTTAATAAGACATGTGTTTTGTTTATATATATATATTATAAATTGAATTTTGGATTTGAAATTCAAAAATAAATATATTATTAATAAATTGGATTTAAATACTCTATATTTCAAAACTAATAAAAAATTGTTTTCTAATTATAGTTTACATTTGTAATATATATTTTGGAAGTTATGATTTGAATTTGATATAAATAATTTCAAAAGTTGTTTAAAGTTAAATACTATATTATAAAAACTTATACATGTGTATTAATGTGTAATTAGACTTTATAATCAGTTTCTTTAAAGTTATGAATATAAATATATATAACTAATTATAAACTAATATATAAATTATATCAAATCTTATAAAAACATATAATAATATTTAATGACATACATTTAAACATGTGAAAATTTTATAACAAGAAAGTAGACAAGTGTAAGTATTTTATCATGAAACTAAACAAATGTTACAATTTTATCATATATAATAGCAAGTGTAAAACATGTAACATGTAAATAATACAAGTGTCATACAAGTGTCATTTTTTAAATTTTTTTTCATTTTTAAATTTAATAAATGAAGGGAAAAATAATAATATAAATATACTACTTCTCCCATCTTTTAATTTCTTTTCTATCTCTCACAAATGTTCAAACTGGAAAACTAAAATACAAACCAAAAAAATAAAAATCGAAAGCAAACAATAATTTCAAATTCAAAACAGTAAGCAATTTAATGATCAGATGATCATCAATCTAGCAACATAAAAAAGTAGTAGATCAGAGTCCAAGATCTTCTCAAACCTCAACAGATTCATAGCATTTCCAGTTCAATAATTTTCCAGTCTTTAAGAATCAAGCAATTACAGTTTCAAGAATAAAAAACATCAAGCTTCAACATCAAAGTCCATATCAGTTTTCAAACTCAAAACATTTTCCAGGTTTCTTTTTTTTCTAGGTGAGCAAACCTCTTGAATCTTTTGTTATATTTTGATGTTTGATGGTTACTTAAAGTATGTTATAAAGATTGTTGTATGGCTGATAGATATACATGTATGTCTATATATATATACATAGAAATGGATGTGCAAGCATGTATGTTTATATTATCAAGATTTAAAAGTTTATTTAAAAGTTTATTTAAATAAGTTTAAACGATGTAATGTAATGGTTTTAAGTAACTTAAAGGAATTTGAGTTGAATTGTATGTTATAAAGATTTATTTCAAAGGTTTATCGAATAAACTTGAATGAAATTAATTGATGAATAAAGATAAATAGCTTATCTTTTAAATTTATTAAGGTCTTGAGTAATTTCTTAATGAAATTTAAAAGATGATGATAATTACTTGATTAATTAATGGCTGATTAATTAATGTAATTAATTAAAGGATAATTGAGTAATGATTAGAGGTTAATTAATCAAGTAATTAAAAGGATAATTACTTAATGTAATTTAATTAGATTAACTAATGTAAGTAATTAAGGTTAATTATTTACTTAAAGGTAAATTACTTGATGAAAGTAATTAAAGGATAATTAAATAATTAAAGGTTAATTAATCAAGTGATAAAAAGATAATTACTTACTGTAAGTAATTAAAGGGGTTAATTTGTTAATTAATTAATTAATTGAGGGTTAATTAATTAATGAAATTTATTAAAGGTTAGTTAATTAATAATTAAGGGTTAATTAATTTATGTAATTAACTTAAGATTAATTTATTTATGTGATTAATTAAGGATAATTAATTAATTAAGGATAATTAATTGAGATGGATAGTTAAGGTTGATTAATTAATTTCATAAATTAATATCAAATGGTTTGTAATTAATTAACGTTAATTAACCAGGATTAATAATTTATTCATAAGTAATTAATCTGGTTAAAATTAATTATAATCAAATGATTAAATGATCTTACTTATAGATGATTGGATTGTATTGAATGCTTGAATTGTTCAATATCTATGGTCTGTAATATTCTATGATATGAATTGCTTTTGATTGAGCTGTGATGAATGTAAATTATTTATCTATGATGAATTTACATATTTATCAGTGAATCTGCGAATGAAGATAAGCGTCGTAGGGTTATACCGCTTATTGACATTGTTGTGCTTATGATGGTTGTAATATTTTATTGTTGCCTGTGAAACCCTTAGACTACACACAATACACACACAAATATGGATTTCATGGGAAATTGGTTAAGTCATGGGTTCCTGAATTTAATATTTTTTTTTTCAAAGTGGTAAAAGAATTTCAAAGTTGAATTATGAATCCAAAATGGTTTAAAAGTGGAATTGGGTTTAATATGAAAAGAATTTTGAAGTTAAAATTATTTTAAACGACTTGTTAAAGTATTGAAACTAAAATAATTTAATTCGAATTTGAATTCAAGATTTTGAAGTTGAATTCTATATACATATATATTTGAAAACAGTGGTTTAAAAGGTTATACAGGTTATATAATGGATTTGAAACCATTTTGAAAGCATTTTAAATAAATTATTTTGGAGATTTGAATTTAATTCAAATAGAACTTGCCGAGAATACGGAAGTTCGCTGATTTTTCAATGTATACTTTGAAAGGCTATATCTTGAGTAAATTTAATCGGATTTTCCCAAAATGAAAAGCGTTTGTTTTCAAATGATAATAGCTTTCATGTAAAGAAAGAATTTCCAGTTTTTGTTGAAAGGATTTCAAGTTATTGGTGAATCAAATTGAAAATAGTTCTGAAAACCATGAATGAATATTTGCTAAAGATTGGTGAATCTTGTTTTCAACTTGAAGAGGATCTTCAAGGGTGAATCTTTTATTTAAAATATTAAAAGTGGAAATTTGTTTAAACCATTCAAAATGAAAGGTTTTAGGAAAAAGTGTTGAAAGTTGTGGCTTAACTAAGATCCCAATATATCCATATGTTTTTAAATTAGTGCTCATTATTCGGTTTAGTTGAGAGAGTAATTTATGTTATAAAACCCATTTCGAATAATGATACGACGAACTGAATAGCAATTGAAGACGGTGGTGAAGAACGGGTAATTTCGAAAGCGAAAGGATTATCTGTCGAATGTCTCTACACCGAATGGCCCCGGTATAGAGATTTCCCTATGTGATGGGGAGTCCGGACATGATTACCGATTATCTAGATTTGCAAGGGCTTCTTTGAAGTGCCTTCGGTTCCAGGATGGACTTGTATGGACGTATGTCTGACATTACACTTTGAGATGTAAAGCTGGTTTCTATCGAATACATTTCTGTTTGGTGGTAGAGAATTTATTCTCATAGCTTAAGACCCTTCTCTGAGATGTACGAGCTTAGAGGTTATGTAGTTGATGGTTACTAGTGATATATTCCTAATTTGGTAATGTGGCATGCTAAGTGTTGCTGATCATTGGTTGATCGAAGCATGGCTTTTGTGAAAAGCGTAGCTTTGTGGACGAGACCTCGTCGAACCTCACAACCCGGAAATGGTCGAAACAGGAAAAATGCAACAGGTTATGAGGGTCGCGCCCTTGAGGGTATGTGCATTTCCTTCTGGATAAAAAGTGGTATCATGGTATGGAGCCCAGATATTTAACTTATGTGGTTGTTGAAATTTTTTTGGTGTTGAAAGCTTTCAGATAAAGGTCGGTGACGACCGGGGGATGGCATACTCGTGTCAGTAGTTACCTAGTTACAGAGGTAACCTGGTCTTGTGTTGGTAGAGAGACGATTAGGTTCTCGCGGCGTCCCTCCTGAGGTGTACCCATTCGGTGAAGGAAGTTCCTTAGCCTGACGATTTGTTGGAAATCCAAACAAAACAATACGAGCCCTGTACGATTTTAGTAGTATAACCTGCCATAGAATGTGGTGGTAACCTGCCATTGAACATGGTAGTTATAGTAAGCATACTATAATGCCAGTATGCTGGCTAAGATTAATATTATACTTTCGAAATGTTTTTCTGCACTATGCACTAGTAATAATATCAAAAGAATTTTTGCGTATCAAGCTTGTTTGACTATCATAAGGAGAAATCTCCTCCAATTGTGCGATTGCATTTTGTGTGTGATGGAGGCCTCATGGTAGTTTCATTTTCCAAAAAGCATTGCGAATTTCATTTTTATTTCTTTGTTTATTGCTTTTGTGTTCAAATAAACTATTTTTGTTTGCTCATATCAGTCCCATGACTGACCTGGAGTTTATTGTTCCCTTTCTAAACTCTGAGTTCTCACAATTTTCCACACGGGCAGCCAAGAATCAGGTTATTGATAGATAGTTGACATGGATCTAGAAGTCTTTGGTTTGGCAATCGTATTGTGATCGCATTTGCTTCAAGTTCAACATGATGGGGGTTTGAGCTTGAAGTTGGGAGCTTTGGCATTGAAGATGTTGTTTTCCGCTAATATTGTGGTCTTATTATTTCCGCTGTTGTATCTATCTCTGTTAGTGTTGATCACATCATTTGTATTAGATTGTTGTATCATTGTTGTGTATCAATAAAATTATTATTTCTGTTTCTGCCGTGTTGTTAACGCCTAATGTTGTTATAAGCTCCAGCGAACCAGACTCAACATTTGAATTTGTGGCATTCGAATACGGGTGATGTATTTGAGTGTCGATTTTCGAAGGTCGAGTCAGGGTCGTCACAAAGTTTAAAACTAATTATCATTTAATTAATGATATTTGAATTTATTTAATCATTTTAAGTAATAGTATTTGAAATTTAAGTACTCATTCTAATTAAGATATTTGAGTGTAATTAATAATTTTAACTAATGATATCTACAAGTTAATTAATTAATTTATCAAAAGTATTTAAGTTAACCAATTAATTTAATAAAAGTGATTATATCTAATTTAAAAAGGTTTTTTAAGAAATAATTAAATGTTTAAATAAAGATTTTAAATTTGATTTGTTTTTTTGGGAAATTAACATGGTTTTAAAGTTATAAAATAGTGTAAATCATCCTTCGGGATGATTAACATTTTTTAATTTATAAAAGCATTCATATTTATTTATTTTCTTTTGGGATAATAAATATTAATTTAAATTTAAAAATGGTGGTTTATAAATGAGAAATCGTTTTTAATAAAATTGTTTAAAAATAAAGCTAAGTGTAAATTGTTTTGGATTTATAGTAAGAAATGTTTTAATGACATTTGATTTTGACCTTTGCTATAATACACTTAGTATTTCAAAGAGTATTTTTAAAGAGTTTTACAATATTTGAGATGTGAAAATCAAGCTCAAATGTTAATCAAATGTTTATGAAAAGTAAATTTTGGTTTTAAAAGTAAAATTCGATTCGGCTATGGAAAAGTAGTTTAGTAAACGATATCGCTTATATGAAAAGGATCTAGTCATACTTTTAACACTAAACGTCGAGACTTGGATCATTTATATTTTAAAGGTTAAATATATCGTCAAGACAATGCCAAGAGGTAACATTGCCTCAACTTGCCCACTTCATATTCAACCAAGGATTAGCTTGTTCGGAATCGATGAGTAGTAGTAAGAATATGAAATTTAATTCCCATATATGATTATTTTTAATTGTCTCCGATAGTTGATTGATTAACTAACGGTTCAGCTTTCATCATGTCATATCGTCATCTTAAAAATGATTTTTTTGCTCTTTTGAGCTTTGTGATCGTTTATCGAAAATGACTAAAACCCGAAAGCGAGCGGGGACCAAGTTATGTAGGGTTGCTCTCATTAGGGTATCTTCACATCTACTCTAGAATGGATTTAGTCTACGTATTGAGATGTTAAATACTCGGATTCTTGGTAAGGTTGGTGGGGTTTGGCTTGGAGTTCCCAAGAGGTGTTGCAAGAAGGTGGCCCTCTCAAAATATAATCTAAAGGTATTATTTCAATAAGAGAGGCGCATGCTCCTAGTCATTTGTTCAAAAATTTCTATTTCCTTTGATTCCAAATTCTTAAATTTACTTCTTTTTTATTTACATTAAGAAGTGGAGAGAGCATTTTGCGATGTTTAATTATTTGTGTCTATTCTTTAAGTTTGGATTTTGATCTTGCAGATGATCATTCTTTTTAGATTGGATTGTTGATTCTGATATTTTTTTACAATTTCTCCATCAGATAATTCCCATTCTTTTAAGTCTGGAATTTGATATTATTCATACACATTCATTAAGTATGAGATTTGCTCTTACTAGTACCCACCTTTTTTATTTGAATATTTCTACGTTTATTTCCATTTTTTTCATGATTGGATTGTTGTTATGATTTGTTTTCCATTTCTTCACTTATGGATGTTATTCTTGTGAGGCAAGAACCCATTCGGCGCTAGCGGCATGATCTTATAGAATTTTTATATGTTCATCATATTACTTGAGTTTTCTCATGCTATTTTTTCAAACTAACTCAGGTGTTATTTTATTATAATGCTTGTGTCAGATCAGGTTTTTCCCAGGTTAGTTTTGGCGGTATGGATTTATTGGAGAAGCACTGGATGTTCACCTATCATAGTATTTTATTTTCCATTATATCATATGTTATACCTATCAATAATTTTTATATCATAATTTTATAGTTGTATAGCTGATAAGGTTTATTTTTAACTCCAATTTGCTTTGTATTTCGGAGTAACAGTTTTTACTATTTTTGTTATGTTATATGTTGTCTATTCCGCTGTGAGATTTTGATTTCCCTATTCTTTTTTCTTTTTATTTTACCCTAACAATCTTCCTTTTCGGTGATTGAATGTTCGAAATGAATACCGTGGATGTATTTGGTGTCGACTTTTGATAGTCGAAAAGGCGAGTCGTTACAGTGTGATATTGGAGATGAAGGTTAAGCAACATCCATGGCTTTGGTAGGGTATTACTCACTAGAGATAGGGTTAGTAATACCCTAGAATAAGTAACTCGTTAGAAATAGGGGAAGTGACACACTAGAATGAGTTTAAGAGTATTGTAGATAGGAGAGTGCATTTGTTAATGTTATAAAAACTTACTATGTTAATTGGCCTGGTCGGTTGCTTATGAATTCTGGTCGAGATGTGAGACGCCATGGTATCGATATGGATTTCTAAGTACTTGAACATGACAAATGGACACGATACTTATTTTTGAAAATTTGGTAAATGACATATTTTACCTTTATTTTTATATATAAAGGAATAATTTTCAAATTTATATAATTATCATAGTGTTTGTTGTTAACGATAATACTTTTCTATTTTCATTATTGTTTGATTTGTCATGCTTAGATAGTTTAGAAGCATTGACTATTGTTTGTTGATTGTCAATCCATGCTCAAATAGTTTATAAGGATATGTTATTTGATAATTGTAAGTACACTAAAATGAACCTCTTTTGAATTAAGTTTCACAATTTGACTGTAAGGCGTTTGTAGTAAATGTAAGTTAAAGTAATCTTTTATTAAAGGTTTATTAGAGTACACTAAATTGTAGGATAAGACATTTAGAGAATAACCATTTGAGAAAATTTTACTATAAAAAGGGGTATTATTATAATATGAAATGATCTTGTATAAAGGTAATTTATATAAATTTGATTATAATGTGTTTTAAAAAGGATTTTTGAATTTGAACGCCGGATTTGTTTGAAATAATTTCGAAAGGTTTTTGAAAAATAATAATATATAGTAGTACTACTTAAATGCATATCTAAATATAAGTATTTTAAAAGTGATTTTTTAAGTGAAATGTATCTTCTTTGGGACAATTCGAAGGAAATCATCTTGATTAGTTTTTTGGTAATTTGAGTAATCTTCTAAGTGATGACCAGATGTTTTCTTAGGCGAACTTTGTAGTGTACTTAGTAAATTATTCCTTTTATCGTTGTGCGATCGAGATAAGTTCAAATTCGGACGAACTAAAGTGGGTTTTAATAAATAAATTGATAAAGTTATTTCATAAAAGAAACATAAGTAGTATGATTTAAAAAAAAGATTTTTAAGTAAAAATCTCAATATTTAGTTTTAAGTTTCCTTAAAGGAAACTGGTTTAAAATAAAAGTTATTTTGAATAATAATTTGTTAAAGGAAAATTTAAAACTTTAGGATAGAAATAGCTAATTTAAATCATGTTTTGAATGGGTTAAATTTGATAGAAATGTTTTGGTAATTTTTTTTAATTAAAACCATAGTTTTGTTATCCAGATAAGTTATGTAAATTATTTAGTGATATTGAGCCAACGTATGGACATTTTTCCTTAGCACTCCAAGGTAAAGAGGTCGAAGGATTGACTCAGTTTTAAAGACCCATATTGTGTTTGGACTTCCAATCAAATTTTGAGAAAAATAAGAGTAAATAATAAATAAATAAAATAAAAATGGTGTTTTGTGTATGCTCTTAGGACCTAGAAGAGTATTATACAAATAAAATGGGGTAAGCTTTTATTAATTGTTTTATAAAAATTTGTCTTTGTAAAATATTAATGAACTTCGATTAAAATTATGAAGTAATTCATAAAATACTAAATGGAAAATATGAGTGATTTAGAAAGAGATTTTTATAATTAAGAAACCAATCAAATTAAGTACGTAAGTTATACGTAGATCATTTTAGTCACACGATTCTTGATATAGGATTCGAACACAAAACTTCGGGTGCTTCTCACCCGTTAAAAAAAGGATTTCCCACTTGATTCTTATCAGCAAACACTTGATTCAGATTTTCGATATGATACTAAAATTTTCTACCATAATATATGGCTATGCAAGGAGAATGGAAGTTTCTAATCAAGAAACCTGATCAGAGTTCGCTCTAAGGGAGGCCAAGTGAGCGATACTACTTTGAAAGTGGAAGTCTATGTATCTGAGTGATCAGATCATATATAGCATATGGATTACTTCTGTATATTATACGGACTTAAGTATAATTGTATGCTTAGTATGTGACTTAAGAAAATTTGTGAACTTAAGCAAAATTCTGAATCTAGTTTCAGTCATTTGACGTTTTAAATAATGTTAAGTGTTAGATTTTTCCTTTACGAAATTTGATTTGATTGGTTTTGTGATTTATATACCATAGTTCATAAAGTTGAATTTACAAGCAAAAGCTTTAGAATTGTTGTCTATTAGGACTTAAATCCCAGTGGTTATATTGAAATCATTTTAAAATAATTTTTGGAATGATTATGAAAAGAAATAATAACAATATGATTTGAAGTATTTGAGAAATATTATTATTTCGATAAAAATTGGAATGTATTCCAATAGATATTTGCAAAATGTTTTACAAATACTTTTATTTATTGCAATAAATGACTAAAATCAAAGACGATTGGGAGTTTCCCCCATTTTGAGACTCGCCAAGCATATATACTCCATTATTTGTATATAGTACCAGAATACCACTTGAGGCAGGCTCCATTATTTGTGTTTGGAGTTATATGATGCTCAGAAGGGGGCGCACCGTCCTAGTCAAGTTGGATCTAGTTTTGACATATTTCTTCTTGATGGAGTTTTAAAGTGCATTTTGAAC
The DNA here is from genome assembly GCA_030765085.1 of Allium cepa. Taxonomy (NCBI): domain Eukaryota; kingdom Viridiplantae; phylum Streptophyta; class Magnoliopsida; order Asparagales; family Amaryllidaceae; genus Allium; species Allium cepa. The sequence continues at coordinate 461,357,884 of CM060931.1, read as the reverse complement.
ATAGGACCCGGACATTTGGTTCTAAATTTATGGTTTGAAAATACTGGTTGCATAGCATTTGTTACAGAATATTTTCTGCATTTTGTTGCATATGGTTAATATGTTGCTTTTTGGTCGCATGTAGCTTTATTTCTACTAGAGTTATGTAATGACCCGCTATTTTGGACTATTCGCATCCGCATATGTCACACTTGAATTATTCAAAATACCGAATTGTTAATTTAAATTTGGCAAAACTCAGATATACAGTAAATAAATAATCACAGAATCACAGACACTGAGTAATAATATGCAGCAGAAACAAAAGATAGTAGTTCATGAAGCTATTATATATATAACAGAGTTAAATAAGGTACAAAAGAAGTCTCGAATACAATAGTCAAATACAAAAATCAGAATACATCACTGGCTGGACAGATAGTTGGATCCAAGCGAAGCTCCAACTCCAAAGGTGAGCCTCAAAAGCTGAACCACTCAGTCTGACCCCAGCGTAAAGCAAAACACAAAACACTCGAGTCAGGATTAATATTCTTATATCAATAAATCCAACTCAAGTGAAATAACAATTGAAATACAAGTAACTCAAAAGATGTTTGGAATAACCATCCTCTAAGGATCCGTTAAACTATCTACTATGTAGTAGTGTACGCTAAGTAGATAATGTCTATCAGTAATATAAATATCAAAATAGTGTTAAGGCGTTACCATTATCCCTCTTAACACATTTTATATATAAGCTTTATAGTCTATACAACACTATAAACTCCACCGTAAACTAGTGGGATATCAGGGAGTACTCCATAGGTATAACACAAAACAAATTTGTAGTGGTCGCGTATATAAGGATATAAGTATGATAAGGCACATGAGGAAATACCCAATGTAGTGAATCTACCATTTTCCTGATCCGGACTGGTGAAAACGCATCGCCGCAACGATCGCAACACCGCGAAACAACACTCCCAAAAATACGAGGGTGCACCAATCATTAACAAGTAATTAGTAGTTTACGAAGAAGTGTGTTCGCTCGAGGTGGCTAACCCCATTTGGCCCGACACGGCTCCTGTTTTAGTCATTTCCAATTTGACACAAGTGTCAAGGCTATCCATTATCGTTCTCTTTCTTCAGTCATCACGTACGTCATTCCAACCACTTCATTCTGGATCACACACCGCATATAGTTATTAAAGTGGTTTTCTATTTAGACAGAGAGTATGTCCATAACCGATTCCGGTTTCTTTAATAACTTTCGTAATTATTACACCGATTGATCGTTTAATAAATTTCAAAACCAAATCAAATTCAAATTCAATTAGAATTTTTATAAATCAACATTTCATTTGTCTTTCCAAAGTCATTTCCATAATTTACATTTTAAAACTTCCAAATTACCATTTCAAAATCTTACAATTCGATTCCACTTTTATTTAAACAATTCAAATATCGATTCAAGTTCATATATAAGTTTCATTCCTAATCATTTGAAATAAATTTAATTTAACATTCAAATCAATTTATACTTATTTATCGATTTCATTCAATATTCGTTAAGTAAATTTGTCATTCAAAACAATTTCTATTTATTTTCCAATTCAGTAAATCAATTACTTAAGTTCAACTTTATTATATCAAAACTTCAAATTGGATTAAATTAAATTCGTCAATCAAGTTCTTTAACTTACAAGTCTTATATTTATTCCAATAAATCACATTTTATTTTCTTGTTAAAGGAATTCAATTTAACTTATTTATTTACTTAGTTACAAATTTCAAACTCAATTAATAAGAAACTAAATTTCACATATTCAAGAAGTTTAATTTCACTTTTCAAAGAATTCAAATTTTTATCTAATTATCAATTAATTCAATCTTATTCAATTATTAAATAATTTCAAAAATTAATTATTAATAATTTCAAAACTTAATAATTTCAAACTAAATTATTAAATAATATCCAACTTAATTGTTAAATAATTTCAAACTTAATTATTAATAATTCCAAATTTTATTATTAAATAATAAATTTTTAAACACGTTCTTTCATCAATTACTACGTTAATATTTTGTTTCAAATTTCAAATTTTCACATTTCCTTTCATTAAAAATTTAAATTCCAATTTTTATTTCAAAACCTTATTATTATTCGAATAAAATCTTTATTTATTTAAATCAAATTATTGACTAATCGGGTTTAATTTAATTCTCTATCCTAAGTCAAGTTCATTTGGGTATTTATCATTTCAACCCGATTCCATTTCAATTCAAAAATCAAACATAACAAAGGGAACTTGCAGTGTGATAACTGAGATGGTGTCAAAGTAAATAAACAAGCAATAGCAACATTCAATAACAATCCAGTAATTAATTCAGATAATCCCGAAATAATCATATTAATTCACATTGTTGTTTGTGCAAATTAATATAATTATTTCTAGAATCTACACTATCATTTCATGTAGATTAAAGATTATTACACTATTATTTATACGGTTCCTCACTTGGTATCTATTATTCAATTTCATACTACATCAATTTTAAACAACAAACATTCAATGGTTCAAGTTGTAGTTAACACTATTTCTACGTGTCACTTTTTTTTAACATTTAAAGGGGTCATATTATACAAATTTAACTAATCAAATTCAACACATATATCAAATTTGAATTATTAACTATCCTATATCAAATTCAATTTCATATTATTTATTCCTTTAAACAGTTAACAATTTAACGTCCAATTTCAACATCAAATAAGCAATCAATCAAACTGGATTTTTATCGTATAAAAAAAACAGATAAAGATGTCAAGTGTCACAGGTGAACTGATACAGGTAATAACATATATTACAATGTAAATAACTAACAACCACATATTTCAAGTGTTGTTTCAATTGAAATCAAATTTAATAGATAAAAGAACATTAATCATGAGTGATTTCTCATCTTTCGAGTCTAGAGAATACAGAAGATGACATGGATACGCACACTGATATGGGCGCTGAGTTTGAATTACGAATCCAAGCAAAACAAAATCGGCACGAATTCGATAGAACATCTGGTATACAAGAAATAGAATAAATCAAATCAGAACTGAATTGATGCTATTCTTATAAAAACCAATATAGTATCCCTAAGACAAATTTAAAGTCGAAGTAGATATATATATATAATTTTCATTTTTAAATTCGATACATAGACCAATAGTTTTAACATATGAAATAAAACATATACATTAAAAAACAATCTTTATATTTTTCCATACCATTTTTGTTTTTACACATAGATCAAAAATTTCTATTTATAAATCTAAGTCCCAAACCACCACATACGGCCTATGTATATAATATCATTAAGATTTATATATTTTAAATAAGATCAATATATAAGACTTCAACTAATTACACTGTAAAAAAAATGTAATATAATAGAATATAGCATAATATACATATAAAACATATATGGTCTATAACAAAACAAAGGGAAAGTTGAAAACGTGCGTAAAATCTACAGTTCCAACTTATTATAAACACACGTACACTTACTTCGTAAATTTGTATACACATTATGGATCACAGAAAATCTTTTATCAACATCAATACATAATACTATAATATATTTTAAATTGATAAGTAAACAGACAATATTACACAACTTTCGAACATATATTGACATAGGCTATCACTTTATAACCTTATGTATTTTGCTGTAGATAATTATAGAATGGAAAAATGGTAGTGCCATGTTTCAAATCGAACAGGCTGTCACAATATGAGACAATCACTTATATAATTTATAATCGAAACAAGCAATATATTTATAACTTGGTATAAATATAATATTATACCTCTATATAAGCATGCACGGTCAGGGCGTACAGTGGAGATGGGTGCTAAGGATTTCCAAGGTCGGAGGATGGCAACGTTGGCGAGGCAGCTGTTGTTGCATGGGAAGGTGAGAAGAAAGATGAGTGGACAGAGAGGTTAGGTGGAAGGCAAGTCAGTGGAGGAAGCCGAGGGGTTGCGGGCTACGGCCAGTGAAAATGCATGTTCACATAATACTCTGGAAGTGGGGTCTTGGCGGTGATGCATAGGAGGGTTCTGGTGGGAGGAGGATGGCGTGAAGGGAAATGGCAAAAAGACTGGGTGATGGGTGAACGACGTACGGCAAGGTGAGGCGGCTCTTGTGGAGGGGTGCGTGAGAAGAGGATGTGAGAGGAGGAGGGAAGCTCGGGTGGTAAGGCTTCATGAAGCTACAGGCAGCAAGTAAAAACAAAATGGAGGAGGAAAAAAAAGGAGAGAGTGGCACTGTAAGAAAGGAAGATGATGGAATAATGAACAGGAGGAGACGTGCTATAATATGTTTTCTTCGAAAAGCAACAGTCACTCGAATTGAATTCAGGGAAATAATAAAAGCTGGTGTCCATTGGAATTTACACGGTGGGTCAAAGAATTCAAAAGGGACAAAACGGTACCAATACGATTAATTGGTTCACCGATTCCGTCGTGCATCGGACGTCAAAACACAGAAATGAGTATGTCGTAGAGATCAGCACGACGAGACAGTCAAAGCGGTATAAAGGTATCAGTGATATGATTGAATTGTAAAATTTAATTTTCTACTATCGGAAAATGCAAGAAAAACGCAGAAAAATAAGATCGACGGAACTAAAGAAGTTCCAATTTGGAAAAAAACGAAAAATGACGTCTTGCTCAGAAGATGATTTAGAATTTTTCTATGTAAAAATATTTGGTTTCGAAAACGTTTTATTTTCATCGCTTTTTAACTGATTAAATTGAAGTAAGTTTACGCACGAAATAAACTTTCATATTTTCGGACGAAAATTTACCGGTTGTTATGATTAACTAGACACGTTCCAAATATCAAATTTATATTTCAAAATTTTATTTTTATTTTTTTATTACATTTCATACAAATTCAGTTAATTAAATTAATTTAAAACCGTTAAAATATCCAGGTTGTTACAAGTTATATGTAGATTTATATTATGCTAGTTTTTTCATATAGGGTTGCCTCATTATTATCAGTTGCACTTTATTATCTTGTTTCTATGATTATTATATTGTTTATGCTATTGAATTTATGATAAACATAACTAGTATATTTCTCTTTTTAGCATTACCCTCTTTTGGACGATGTAAGCATAGGAAGCAAGAGATTTCTGCCCGACTTCTTATGCATTTGCATTTGGATCAAGCTAATAAAATGCTTGCAAAAATATAAATCAAACATAAAAAGGTATGTAGTAGATTTACAAACTCAAATTGGATAATGATTTTATGCCCCAGATATGGGAGGCCACTTGGCTTTTGTTTTCTTTAGATTGGTTTGGGGTTCGTAGTGGCAATTTGAAGTTTTTCAATCAAGCTGTGCGAAGTAGTTGCTGTCGAAATTTTCCATAATATATGGAAATTAATTAAATAATAAGTTTAATAATACATTTTAATTAATATTTTAAATTTAAGGGTTTGGAGTCATTTTCTTCCTTAGGAATTTCGGGGATGAAATTCTATTAAAAGGGCAGAATGTAATAACCCAAAATTTTGGTCACTAGATTTTAAATATTTAATTATTTTAAAATATTTAAATAATTTGATTTTTGAAATTTAATAACTTATATCCATATATAGGGATTACTCGAATATTTGAATTTGTAAATAAAATATTAATTAAATGGATTTAATAATTTCATTTAACTTCTTTCAATTAATAAATATTATTGGTGAATTGAATTTGTAAATTTAAATACAAAAATAAATATATTAGATAAATATCGATATGTGGATCGAAATATAAAGTAATATTCCAAATGTTTGAAATTATCATTTTGGGACACTATCTCGAATTTTGATGAAACGATTGTTATTAGAACCAGAATAATAAATTGTTGTACACTGATGAGTTTCATGATGAATGGATGAACTATGTGATCGAGCGAGCTCGAAACGCGTAACGATTAATTTTATAAAACTAAAATATTATTATTTGATTTAAAAAGCTAACTTCTGTATACAATAGAATTAGTTTTTTAAAATAGTTCCATTGAGTTTGTAATAGGAGTACTTAGCTAGGAACGCCAGTGAGTGCGCCCTAATTAGAGTTCAAGAAATTTCAAGCATGAATAGTGTCGAGTAGGTTCTCCCTATAAGGACCTTAACCTTATTCTTTTGTCCTGACCCTAAATGAAAAACATTGATCATCATTTTTAATTAGCCTCATCCAACGATCCACGCTCATTGGCGCCACTCGAGGCATATTTAGGGGATGGCCTCAACATGGAAATTACTCAGCTACGTAAGAGGAGTGCATCCACCGGTTAGCTCGTCTTAGTTTGTCATGTGGTGGCCAGAATTTGAAAATGAACGACATTTTAGTTTTTGTTCGGTGAAGGAGCTAGCAGCGACGAGAAGTGGTGAGGCTGATGGCAGTCAAAGCGTCTTGGGTAGGGCTTCCCTCTGGTGAACTGTGGCGTCGTTTGGTCATCTATGGAGATGGTGGGAGGCAAAGGACCGCGTGTCGAATTTCGTATAGGCGTGGTAGTGTTTTTGGATAAATGAGATTAGTTTAAGTTAATTAACAAATTAATGATGTAATTAATATTAATAATATTATTTAATTCCTAAATCGTATTATACTTATAGCTTGTCTATACATGGTCGGGCTCGAGCGCGGTGAGTTCCTTGTATTCATGGAATCGATGTCTATATAATGGAATTCGATTGAAGGAGATTGGAGTTATAGAATTTCAAACTCAAATCGAACGTCCATTTGATTTTAGTTCAAACCAGAAATTTTAGGCAATAGCTGGAATTTTTGAGTTTACTTATCTTTAAATTAGCAATAAAAAATATGTGATGCTATAAATTTATTGTTGAATGCTTGGTTGATTATTCAGATATTGTTGTTGTTTGATTGTTTGTTTGGATGAAAATTCTATTTTGGTAAAAGGTTGACATATTAACTTAATTGCTGTGAACCCATATAATTATATTTATTGTCTATAACCATTTTTTATAGGGAATAATTGTAAAGAGACCCTAAGGGTTTCTCGTCAATATTTGTTATTTATTTTCTTATACTGCTTATATTGATGTTTAGATGTAATTAATCGAGACATTATATTTAAATTGTTTAAATGTTGCTATAGCAATTTTCGCTATATCGTCACTTATTGAATATCATCTCGTAAACCCTTTGTATGTGTTGAACTTCAGCTTGTATTTTCTAAAAAATAAATGTTTAAAATTCATTAATCATTTTAATTAATGATATTCTAATTTAATTAATCATTTTAAGTGATAATATTTTAATTCATAAATCATTTTAATTAATGATATTTGAGTTCAATTAATCATTTTTAATTAATGATGTTTTAATGTAGTAAATCAATTCAATTAACAACGTTTAAAACTAATTTACCATTTTAATTAATGAAATTTATACTTAGTTAATCATTTTAAGTAATGATATTTGAAATTTAAGTACTCATTCTAATTAAGATATTTGAATGTAATTAATCATTTTAACTAATGATATTTAAAAGTTAATTAATTAATGACAAAGGTATTTAAGTTAATTAATTGACTTAATAAAAGTGACTAAAGTTAATTTAATAAAAAAGTTTAAGAAATACTTATCTGTTTAAATAAAAATTTTAAATTTGATTTGTTTTCTTTGGGAAAACTAATGTGGTTTTAAAGTTATAAAAGAATATTATACATCTTCCTTTGGGATAATTAACGTTGTTTTAATCTATAAAAGCATTCAAATTTATTTATTATCTTTTGGGATAATAAAAATTGTTTTAAATTTACAAATGGTGGTTTATAAATGAGAAATATTTTTAGTAGAATTGTTTAAAAAAAGCTAAGTGTAAATTGTTTTGGCTTTATAGTAATAAATGTTTTATTGACATTTTTTGACCCTTGTTATAATACACTTAGTATTATAATTTTTCCTTTCAAAAGAATATTTCAAAGAGTATTTTTAAAGTGTTTGTAACGACCCGCCATTTCGTACCATTCAAATCGACAATAATCCACACATGTCAAACTTGAATGATGTAAAATAAAAGATTGTAAATAAATTTGGAGTAAATGAAATCAAATATAAAGAATCACAGACACAGAACAATCAGAATAACTCGCAGCAGAATATAAAAATAACATAGTAGTTTATGAAGATAGCATAGTAGTTCATGAAGCTACTATAACAGAGTCTCAACCCAAATACATATTATCAGTCTGAAACAACATAATAGAAATCCTAAATACATAGAAGTTCACTAATACATGAGATAAACTAGAACAGCTGAAACAGAAATAGATATAAATGTAAATAGTCAGAAACTCCAGCAAAGACCCGAGCGTAAAGCAAAACATAAAACATTCGAGTCAGGATAATATATACTTATATAATGTAAACCAACTCAAGTGAATTGTAATAAAGATACAAGTAATTTAAAGGATGCCTGGGACCGCCCATCTTCTAAGGATTCGTTAAACTATTTACTATATAGTAATATTTCTCTATTATAATAATGTCTACGGTTAAATAAACTTACTTTTAAATAGCGTTCCGGGCTACCCATATCATCCTTTACACATAATAGTCCCATTAGTCCATTCAGTATCAGCACATCTCCAGATCGGGAGACTACCCTAAATACTCCATGGGATACGGGAGAAAAACAAACTCGTAGTAAAGGCTCGGTATGGTAGGTGACATGGCACACAAGGCAATGCCAGGATAGATATACCAATTACACACACGGGCTGGTGGTAACGTAGTAGCCACGTACGCCCACCTCGGAACACACTCCCATATCAAAATTGGAGGATGGCCATCTAATCAATCACAAGTAAGAGTATAGTATCGAAGGAATGTGTCCGACCAGAGGAGCTACCCCTTTTGGCCTGAGATCGCTCCTGTTTTAGCCACTTTAAGCCAACTAACGGGAGTCGGGTCCACGTAATATACCTCAAGAACGTCGCCAATATCCTACTTCATTCTGGAAACTCCACCGCGTACACAGTTGTGACGCCCCACCTCTATACCCACGCTAGCCAAGAACATTACTGTGAATGCTGTCAACTAGCACGGAGAATAAGGCTGTTGAGGAGCGACCATCCGTGTAATTGCTTTGCGCGAGCAGAGATATGTCAGATAGTATAACATGCATTTCTTTATCAAGAGGGAAATCCGACATACCGACACAAACTCAAAGCTACTACACAGTGGCTATAATATCTTCAGAAACAAATATAGAAATAAGCATAACATAAATCAGTCACAGACAATTCATATCACAAAGGCGGAAATAGATATGAATATTACACTTGGAAGCATATATCAGAGTAGCGGTCTAAAAAGATCCACAATATCACAAAAGAATAGTTACAAGAACCACACAAAAGAATAAGTATACATCATGGAGTCTATATCTCAAATGTATACAACCAAAAACTACTAATCTAAGTAGTTAACCAAAAGTCAAGGAGGTAATCCCGGATGTAAAGTCAAGAAGAAGCACCTGTAACATCTCGGTCTGACCCGAGTATTATTTAATAAGAAAATAATAAACGGATCAGTCTAACTATAAATATCAGATGAAACGATATAGAATAAGTGATATGACTAAACACATAATAATCACAATGCCAAGCTGTGAAATATATAAGTAATTGAAAATCAACAAGAGATTAATCAACATCATAGAATCTACACAAGAATCAAAGAAATGTCATACTCCTTATTTCGTTCACCAAACCATAAATATTGACGATTATATCAATGTCAATCACAAAATTTAATGACACACAAATTCACCAATGCACAAATATTGATAAAACTTATCAATGGAAATCACGAAAATTGGTGAAACATAAATTCTAGAAATCATCTCAAGAAAACCAGAAATCACAAAAGTCAATGACACACAAATTCACCAATGCACAAATATTGATAAAACTTATCAATGGAAATCACGAAAATTGGTGAAACACAAATTCTAGAAATCATCTTAAGAAATACAGAAATCACAAAAAGGGGGAAGGCCTATCACAAACGGGAGCATAAAGCTCACCAACACGTGTATCACAAATGGAACGCTAATTCCATGGTTGCTAACCATCACAAATTGAGCCGAAGCTCCACAAACGGCCCGAAGACTATGGGTTTCTACCCCACCAATTTGAGTCGAAACTCCACAAAACGGGGTTTAGTCTCCCTCGCAGACAAAGAGACATCGCACATTGCTAGTCTAAATCACAAAGATGATCGTCATGATCAACAAGAAGTGTCAATTACACTAAGCTAGTAAATATATGAGTTTAGCTTCATGTCCCATAACCACTAGCTTAACTTAAATATTTACGAACAAATTGTAGATCTCCACTAGAAAATTGTCACAAGAGTTTCAATCGAACAAGTCCAAGAATTAACCGACGAAGTAAACGCAAGCGTTTCATACTACTTGTTTTACTAAGTCGTTTAATTAGATTTCTCATACGAGTGAGGTAAAGGTTTGTATATATACTAATAGATTGGAAAACGGTTTAAGAGAACGAGTTTTGTAATAAAATAGTGTTGAAATCGTTTTGATGGAAGAGTTTTGATATTTACTACTAGTATAGAAACCTTTATATTTTTAAAGTGATAAATCACGAAGAAGATTGTAGGAACAATCAATCACTAAAATTCACATACGAAAATGTGAATGGAAATCCAAAGGAATCGATAAAGGATCCACCGAAATGGATATTCAAAAATCCCTAAAAAGGAGTCATCAAAGTCATAATAAATGATAACAACACATAGGAAACAACACGAATCGATTAAAGTTGGAAATTCAAACAACTAGGCGAAATAGGCAAAATTGCACTAGATCAGTCGGCCGGCTGCAGAGCTCGGTCGACCGGACCCTGTTTCAGAAATTTTCTCGGGAAGAAGTTCGGTCGACCGAGCCCTATAGTTGGCCGACCGAACCTGATACAGAGGAGTGCTTATGCACTCTGGAAGCAGGTCGGTCGACCGGCGACAGGGCTCGGTCGGCCGAACCTGTTCCCAGTCCCTTCCTAGCCCATCGAATACAATGGCCAATCACGACCAATTTGCAACCACTCGAGCATCGGCACTAAGGATTTATGCCAATCGACTACCCGGCCCTATGAGCTCCTCTTTGCATCACCAAAAACACATTTGAACATCAAAGCCATGATTTTTAAAGAATTGAACCCAAAACACCAAAAATTAGAATATTCACCAAATCAATCCAAACCAAAAGCTAATGCACACGAATAAGTGTTAGGAAATCATACCTCACATTCGAAGATAATTATAAGCATAGATGTGTGATAAAAATCTCACCTTTGAACCCGAAAACAATGAATGAGAAGCTTGAAGACAAGGGAAGATCAACCACGCTTCAATCTCAACACTAGAAGCTTGAATCTAAGCTTAAAAGAAGAACATTCCCTAAGTTAGGTTTAATAAATTTCTGAAATCAAAGAGAGAATGAGTTGGGGAAGATGAAGAGAATGCTTACCAATGGGTTCTCTTGAATTTGGAGCTAAAGCTTGGATTTTGCAAATGAACTAGGGCTTAGGAATTCTAATTTCCAATCTTTTCCCCCATTATTTTCTTGAACTTGAGAGAGTTAGGAAATGAGGAGTGAATGAAGAGGAGAGGGGGTTGGGACCGAGTTAGTAAGCGGTTAATGGGTTCAGCCCAAACCAAAGCCCTAAGTGAAAAAGTGGCAAAAACCAACTTTCTCCAAACATATCGAAGCTTATACTTAAAAAGGTCGCAAACGGCATTTTGAACTCAATGGAAGGGGTCCCGAGTCCTAATTCGATCATATGCAAAAAGTAGCTTTTCGGACTAAATTTCGAGTATCGATAAAATATTTAAATATAAAATCGACAAATATGTGGGTTGTTACAACAGTTGTTAAATTGGTTTTGGGTATCGACAGAGAGTATGTCCATATCCGATCCCTGTCTCGTTAACAACCAATCGTTATTATAACCCGTAGTTATAATTTAAAAATCATAGTTTATACTTAAAAATAAAGTATCATTTCAAATTCAAATCTTTATCGAAATAAAGATCTGATCATTTCCAAACCACTTTAATATATCTATATATCATATCTTTCAAAATTCATTTCAAATCATTATTTGAATCCAAATCCAAATATACACATTTAAATATCCTTTTTAATTCAAATATATCATTCATTTATTATCCATTGTAATTCAAAGATATCATTCATTAATTATTATTTCAAATCACTTTTTAAATAGTTTATATTTAAATCAAAACAATTCATTTAAACCATTTAAAAGTGAAGTCATTATATTTAAAATCAAATATTCAGTTCCCAAAATTTTAGACAATTCAGAGCTCATTTATTAAAATCAAAACCTCAAACATTCATTCCAGCCTACCGCAACTCTTATCAAGTGCTACCGTTGCCCTTTATTTAGTTTCATATTTTAATTATCTTTCTGCTATCGCAGCACTTACTAAGTGCTGTAATACTACTTAGTTATAATTTATAAATAGTTCATTTGTATCAACCACAGCACTTACAAAACGTTGTAATATCATTTACATTAGAAATAATAGCATTTCAAAATACTGTTAATTACATTTCCAATATTCAATATAATTTCACAAACAGTTAATCTTTTTTCATTTTAAACTTATAAAATCATATAATTTCACTTTTAGAACAATCATTTAAATATCCTTATATTCATGATTTTATAAGGTTAAATTTCCATTAAAAAAATCAATATTTAATAATATTTCACATATCAAATTCACACATCCAATTTCATTTCTTTATAATTAAATTTTAACTTAACATTTAAGTTTACATTTTCAAATATAACTCATTTTCATTTTATTTACTTAACTTAAAATTTGATTTTTTAAACAAAATTCACAAATTTCCAATTTAAGTTACATTTCAAAATTCAACTCAATATTCATTCATTTAACATTTTAACTATATTCAAAAATCATTAATATGTTATAAAACCATTTTAAAATTCATTTAAATTCAAAATATCATAAATTTATCATATTTTCATATTTAATTTAAATTCCATTTATCACCAAATTATAATTTCTAAAATAACTTACATTTGAAATTTTCTAACTTTGCCATCAATTTATTTCACTTATAAATTCTTAGAAAATCAATAATACTTTACAAAAATCATTTTTAATTAAGTTTTAAATCAAAATATCATAATCTTTACATTTCAAACATTTTTTTTAAAAAATTTAGAAAAATATATTTTAACCACGGGTCTGTATATAATTTTCTAGCCTAAGTAAAGTGATACAGGTAGTATATCATTTCAACCCATAATTTACAAAGAAAACCTGGGTTTTATCATTTCAAACCCGCAATTCCAAGTAAATGAAAATAATTTGAAAATAGTTCAGGCCTATCATTTTAGCCCATAACGATTTTCCCCTATTCCAAAGTCCGTTCGGGTATGTATCATTTCAACCCATAGTGATTCTAATCTAAAGGGAACTTACAGTGTGATAAACTGATAAAATAACTAAAGAGCATTATATAATAGTAACAGATGTTATAAAAGGTTTTTAAGCACAGGTGAACATCATATAATCATAATACAGAAGATATAATATGGTGATGCATTTTACAGATTCAAATGTGATCGATTTACTAGTTATATAAGTATAAAACAGTCTGGTGAGAATAACTCACTGGTATAAGATGGAGACAACAAATCAAATGCACAAATTGAGATCCATAAAAGCATGGTAGCACGACAGTGATTCAAGTGTGGGAGAGCCAAAGATTAATTTCCTTGAATACAATTCAAACAAAACAATATAACCAACATAAGTTTCAACCCAAATTACGATTAACAATGTTAGGAATAAATGCATAAAAAAAACCAAAGTCTTTGCACTTGCTTTCTTCCACTAATGCTCAGCCATATGCCAGGTTTGCACGACCAAAGTGTGTGTTAGGGTCTGGTTTGGGTTCAAATGATAGACCAAACATGTAAGAGATGATGGTGCAAAGGTATGTGAGCATGAACAACAACATAAAGGCAAACTACATGGTTTCTAAGCCACATAAGGTCACGGCCAAGGAAATACAAGTCACAGCCAGGTTTGTAGTGGGTCAGGTATAGGTGTGGCAGTGGTGTCAGGTCAGGAAAAGTTGGTGGTGGTGATGTAGGTGGCGGCCAAGGGAAGTTTGGAGGTGATGGGACCAATTGATGCTCGGCTTGGTATATACAAGTGAAGTTTGTGTGGATTTTGTTGGATCTGGTCATCAAGGTTCACGGCCATGGGCTTGGGGTTGGACTGAAGGTAGTGGTGGATGGTTCAGGTGATGGAGGAGGCAGCCATGGTGAAGGAGGAGCAAGGGTCTGAGCATATAGGTGAAGGCAAGTGCAAAGCAAATAAGAAAAACACGAAAATTTTGAGTAGAAAAGAAGAAAAGATTACCAACAATTTTGCTTCAGGTTGAAGGCCGACACTTTTGAGATGAGAAATGTTTTCTTACGTGAAAAAAAGGAAGAAGTAATCGGCTGAAGAAAGAGGTAGGGTCTGCAAAATGAAAGCATGTGTTGGTTGAAATTGAAAAGGCAAGAGGATACCAAAAGTCAAGGCATACAAAAGGTTTCAAAATCTCTTCAAATTTCTCTAATTTCTTTTGAAATTTTAAATACATGTAAAATGCTGATAAATAAAGATAAAAACATAGAAATAAAAATGAATGCATAACCTAAATATATAAATTTTAATTAAATATAACGAAATTAAGAAAATAGCAAAGAAAATAGCAACTAGGCTTTAAAATTTGAAAATAAATTCAATAAGCTTTGGAAAAATTCAAACATAACTTTAAAAATATTTAAAAGACAAAAATATATGTGACATAACATATAATACAAATTAGAATAAGATATGACAAATAAAAATATTATTTATATAATTTAAAATAAACAGTATTGTTAAATAAAACAATTTACAACCAATATTGAAAAAAACATAACTTTCACAATATAACTCCGATTTCAACGAAACGAAAAGCAGTATTCTTAAAATTTAATCATCTAATTTCATAATAAAAGATAAAATTCAAAATTAAAATATTTAAAATTAAAATTTAAAAGTCAAAATTTGACCATATTGACCAAAAAAATATTCAATTTATTAAAGTTTGGAAATATAATTCACATAATAATCAAAATTTATATTTTAAATAATTTTTTTTATTATTTTTAATAAATAAAATAAAGTTTTTAAATCAAGAAATTCAAATTAAAAGAAATCAAATATATAATAAAATAATCCCAAAATATAGGGTTGTTACAGTGTTTTACAATATCTGAAATGTGAAAATCAAGCCTAAATATGAATCAAATGTTTTTGAAAAGTAAAGTTTGGTTTTAAAAGAAAAATTCAATTCAATTGTGGAAAAGTAGCCCCGTAAACGATATCGCTTATGTGGAGGGGATCTAGTCATGCTTTGACCACTAAACATCGAGAAATAGAATCCTTAAAAAAACGAAGATTTTCGACGCTGAAAATCGATACTAGTACGTTTTATTGTATAGAATGACGAACAATCGAGTGCCGGAAATACCAGGCAGTTAGGGTTAAGAAGAAAAAGTGATGGAAGAAGAAATAGAAACAACAGTACAGAATTTCACAATTGAAGCGGGACAAAATATAATATACAAATAGCAGCATTTTATACATATATAGCTGTAGCTATCAATATACATACAAGATATCAGAGTATAACAAATTTGGACAGTTATAATAACTTGTCCTCAACTACTGTCCATACAGACCTGAATACACGGTGAGATCTAATCAATACGTCTCTGCCCTCTAGCTCATTTCCTGAGCTCGAGAACGTCCAAACCTAAAAATCTGTAATATTCGGTCTGACTCGAGCATTACAATAAAGTAACACCCGAGTCAGGAAGGAAACCAGCATGAGTAAACCATTTAACTTGAATTACTTAAGTTATAAGACTTCATTTGAAATCAAGGTAACTCATACAATACGGTGAGTTTTATCTTGTTATAACCAACTCTGTTACAGAAATCCATTTATATTATAACAAAGTCTAGGTACAGTTACCGATTAAAATAGTCAGATTTACTTAATTTATTTAGCTCCAGCCTATTTTACTCTATCATCAAATCCAAAGATTTGTAGTGATTACTAAATCGAAGTGGTTCCGGATAACACTGATATCCGATCCTGGTCTCTTCGAATCCAAATGATAAATTTAAAAGGGTAAATTTTTTAAAATAAACAATTTGTTATTTAGTATGACAATATTAAATACGGGAATTTATTATGGGTTCTTGTTTCATGTAAAACATATTATTATTTCAATCCAATTATTTTAACTTGTTTGACCACTCGATAGTATATGCAAGAATAATTGAAA
This sequence comes from Allium cepa, assembly GCA_030765085.1. Classification (NCBI taxonomy): domain Eukaryota; kingdom Viridiplantae; phylum Streptophyta; class Magnoliopsida; order Asparagales; family Amaryllidaceae; genus Allium; species Allium cepa. Next base: position 461,341,391 of record CM060931.1, on the reverse strand, counting down.
CGAATATCAAATGTAGACAAGCAAAGATATAGATCATTAGCTAATTTAGCGATTAATAACAAATGTCAAGGTGATCCTCTCCTTAGGATTTTATTAACTTTACTTAGTTGATTTCATTTAAATTTTTATCCAATTTAATTTCAGTTTAACCAGTTTATTAACTGAAAATAAATTTATAAAATATCACTAATTACCCACAAGCTTAAGTCAAATAATAATAATATGATTAATTACCATTAAACTATAAAATATCATTTCTCTTTAATTTATGGATTTTAAATTGAAATAAATTTTTAGTGAAAGAGAATATAAATTATCTTATATATATATATATATATTTATAAGTATGTATGTATGTATAAACTCCATCTTTTCTTTCTTTTCCTTTCTTTTCCTTATCTTTCCTTTTACTTTTTATTTTATTTTCCTCATTCCCTTTCTTTTTTTTCCTTTACTTTTTCTTTTCTTCTATCATTTTACCTTCCCTAATTTCCCTTTCCCTTTTACCCTTACTTTCATTTTATTTTATTAATTATTTCATTTTTGTTTCTTTTTCCTTACGGCCCAACCCAGCACATTCCCTCCTCCCCTTTCTTTCCTCATTCTTTTCTGCTAATCCTATTTCTGTGCTGCCTTCACTTGCACAAGCTACGTCGTGTATGTGCACACCCCAATGGAGCTGTATCGACTGCCGATGACCTCACCTCCAAGTCGTGCCGACCTCCTTAAACCATCGGCTACCAGTTCTCCCTTGACGACCCTCAACTTCGAAAAATCGACAGCAAAACCGAACCCAAACAACAAACCGATCCACTTCCCGACCTCGTGCCGAATTCACCGACCATCGAAAGCCAAGCCATTTCACCAAAAGGCTCGTCTTGTTCCCCTCTACCTTTTCTCCCTACACCGTAGCCTCACGTTTCCACCATGATGCCGCCATTGCCAGAAAAACAACCCGACCCAAAACTCGAGCCTAACACTACTTCTCCTCCGACCACACACCACGACGATCAGAAAATTCAACCACTATTTTTCTTGAGTACCCCTACCATCCAGCTATCTTTGACCATAACCCCGACCTTCCATTACGACCATCTTGCCGAAATTTGGTCAAAGACCAGATTCCATTCATCACCTTCCACCTCGACAAATACGAAGCTAAAAATCATGTTAATCCCACCAAAATTCATTATTTCTAAAGCCGATCCCATCCATAATAGTGAAATCACAAACTATATTGATCGAATTTCATTAAATATTTGGTTACCTACTGTTAATCCTAATTTCCATGGTTATTACTTGATAACATCTGATTAAATCATTTTTTAAATAAAGTATACTCGAATGCAAACACAATTCCTTCAAACATCATAACCTAAAAATATTTAGAGGAAGAGGAATGGGTTTTTGAAAATTGAACATGACAGTAAAGAAATAGAACAGAGGTAAGAATGTTGTGTAGGCTTTTCCATTCATCCATATATAGGCATATATACATCCATTTCTACGCAAGCAACACTATCAAATACTGTTATTTTATTTTATCTTTAAACATTCTCATAGATTTATAAGAAAGATTTGGTTTTGAAAAGTTTTACTCACTGTGAATTTTCTTTGAACAAAGCAATTGGTTTTTGAAAAGAATTACTGCTAGCTTTGTTGATGATCCTCCCTGTTTTGAGTTGTTTTGATTTCTTTATGTTTTGAAATGGCAGTGTTTTTCTGTTTAACTTAGCTAGTTCGAATGAATGAAAAAAAGAAGACAGGGTAGAGGTATATATAAGAGAAGCGTGTTGCAGCTCTTATGTACATAGTAAGTTTCCTTTTTACTTTTCTTTTTGTTTTTATTTTATTTTCCTTTTCTTTGATCAGAGATTTCTTTGACCTGATTTAATTTCCCTATGACTTGTTTTTGATTTTGATAAGATGTTTTGTAAGCTAGAGGTGATGCCTTACCAGGATGTTGTTCCCTTGCACACATACATATCCTTCCATGTATGTACATATATATGTTCTCTTCAAATTATATACACACACAACCATTCATATAAATATTGTTGTCTCCCACATATTTCATATGCTTATATGCATAGTTACATATACATATATGTTTACGTACTCATATCTATATATGTCCACTATTCACATAACATACATACATATTTTGTTTGTCATCGTATGCGTACATTTACACTTATACATTTCTATGTTTACAAGTAGTATATCCATCTTAACTTATGTATATCTATATATTTTACTTCATATATATACTTATCCATTGTTTTACATAACATCACTTCATATGGGCATGTATACATATATGTACATTTATATACTTATATACATTATCAAATATCATAAAGTTTGTATAACTTATATACATACATACATACATACATACACACACACAGACACACACACACACACACACACACACACACACACACACACACACACACACATATATATCTTTGGACATTTTATCCTAATTTTAAATGGTGGAGTTTACATACACGTTCCAATAACATCTATCATAGCCAGAGATTTTATAATTTAATATTTTTAGAAGTTTTCAATCAATATATATATATATATTCAGATATTTTAATTATCAAAAATTTATTTATTCGACTAATTAATATTTCGATAATAAAATCAGTTAATCACCCAGTTAACCGATGTAAAAAAAATTCAGGTCGTTACATTCCTCCCCCTTTAGAACTTTCCATCCTCAAAAAGGAACGAAGCAAGAATTTCAAATTTTAATGTTTATAATTAGTTAAATCATTCTTTAACATTTTAAATTTTTACTCTTTATATTATGTAAAATTTAGAACACTTTAAAAATTTCATAATATTACCAAACCTACCTTATATAAAAATACTTTTCATAGCTCCTTGCCCAAACAAGTTCATCCTTGTTCTCGTAGAAATTTAGTCATACATTGATCAGGCGTAGGACTGAAAATCTATAAGTACTTAGAAGACCAATTTCAACACCCAGCGAAAATACTTGGGAAAACCTTTTATGAGAATGCTATGGAAGTCATCGCCCACTCCATGGGTTGCAGTTAGCATGATGATTACGTCGCCATCTCGGTGAAATCTATAAGAAAACTATAGGTATCCGCACCTCTCGATTTCGCCATGGAAGTGCCACAGATCGCAGCTACACCCCAGGTAGCGTTTCCATCATAGCAAAAACCATGTAACTGTAGGCGTCAGCGCCCTCGAATTATGCTGCCAAATGAAACTTCACCACATGGATCGCAAACTACACAAAGGTTGCGCCATTATCCCAGTGAAACCCAATGTAGACTGTAGGCGCTCATCGCGACACGAATTTTGCTATGGAACCACATAGATCGCAATCTACCGATGTTACATCGCTCTCCCAGCGAAATCAAGCGCAGCTTTTAGGCAATCACTCCCCCTCGACTTACGCTATGGAAACGCAGTAGATCGCATTTACACCAGAGTTATGTTGTCGTCATAGCATAACCTCAATGTATCTGTAGGCATCAACGCCCTCGAATTGTGCTACCCCAACCACAATCCACAGGAACTATAGTTTTTTCCGGATGTCCTCTAGGATCAAAATTTAGAACCCCCCATAGGGCTCAAGGCAGAACCACCCAGTGGATCTCCTACTATAAGTTTCAACTCTAAATAAGAGCGTCTTTTTCCCTATACCATTCTCAAAAAATTTCATACTATACACATATAGTACCTTTCAAATCATACTCTTTATATGTATCACATATAAACTTCAAAATCTCAAAATTGATAGTTCTCAAACTTGGCTTTCCAAATTCACAAAATTTTCTTTTTGCCAAAATCAAAAGCCTTTCGAAATCAATGAGTTCCAAAACACTTTCATTTCCATTCTCATAAAATCATTCTTATATATATATATAATATTTTTCTTTCAACTTGAAAATTTTTCGAACCACTTCATAATTATATAAATTCCACTTTATATCTCAAATATCCTTTAAAGATCATTTCCCTCCTCTTATAATTTCAATAAGGGGAGTTTTTAATATATAACAAATATATAACCTTATTAATGCCAAATCAAATTAACAAGTTCGATTTCCCTTTACAAAGTCGTTTGTAACATTGCTTACTTCTTATAAAGTATGTTTCAATTAAAGTGCTACCCAACTTTCATTTTTAATCATCATATATTCTCAAAATATACTCTTTCACTTCAAAATCATTTTTGCCTCAATATCCTATTTCACTTCCACTTCAAAATTGCTTCAATTTCCATTTGGGTTACACCCAAGTTTAAACCCATGATTTAAATATAAATAATTTCCACTCTGACCAGTTTGAATTTAGAAAATAGTTTGTATAGTTGTAAAATAGTTAAATAGTTACTATAAGATAGTTTGAAATTTAAAACAAATGGTTTGTATAGGAAAGTGCTCGAAAAAATCCAAAATAACTTGAATATTTAGGACAATAGATTTAAGACAGTTTATACTAAAATAATTTATTTGAAAATAGTTTCAAAGTCAAACTGATTCATTTTCCAATTTCCAATTCAAATCAATTTTCAATTTCCACTTCCATATAAATTGATTTGACTCAGATTAACTTCGATTATTATTCTAATTCAAATCAATTCCCATTTTGATTTCAATTTAGCCCAGCTTTAATTACACTTCCATTTAATTCAATTCAATTCAATTCCAACATTAATAATTAAGCAATTATAAATTTTTCGTTCAAATTAAAAGTTATTTTATAATAGATCGTACTTCTACAAAATATTCCATGCATTGATAGACTGCACACTAGTTGGTTCAAACATTAATCCATTTATCCATAATAAAAGCTTTACAAAAATCATAAATCTAGATGCCTTCACCACCAGCTAGGGGTTTAAAAAAGAGCAGAGCCTTTGCATTCATTTAAAACCGTCATACGGACTTCCTACCAATGGGCAAAGTCCGTACATGCAATTTTCAATCGAATGTCCCCACTTTTAGCATTTTCCACAAAAGGTCTCTACCCTTCCATCTATCTGGATAACTTCCATGCCTCTCGTAGGACATTCCAAAACCTTTCTTTTATTCCATCTCTTGGGATAGTTCCTAGCGATGTGTCCCGTCATTTTACAATGATAGCAAATAGTCGACTCATTGACTGGAATTATGGGTTTATGTTTCCCTTTCCTCACTTTAGGGAAATGGTTTTGAAAATTTTCCACTTATGACACTTAAAGCATAGGAACTCAAAGTGAAATAGTCTGACTATATCTTTCAATTCCTTCCTTGTTTTTCTGCACTTAGCTGCGCAATGACCTTTATTATAACATTTGTAGCATGTGACATTATCATAAGGCCCTGGTCCAGCCCGTTCCTTAACTCGTTTCTCATACTCCAATATCGCTTCTTCTCGTGCCTTACGTGCAGCTGCTCTCCACTCCCTACGTCTTACCTTCCATTCTTCTCCTTTTGCCATCTCTTGAACTAAATTCTAGTGGGACTTCCAAACCTATAATTAAACCTTGATTAGTTGAATTTTCAACTTTATTCTTATTTCCAAATATTCTTTTATTTGTTCCTGAACAGTTATTTATAATTTGATCCACTAATTTGATAATCTAGTTCATTCTAATTTCTAGAATTCAAAACCGCTTTATTCCTTTTAAACTTACTCCCAATTTTAAATTCTTATCAATATCACTTCCCATTTATAAGTTTAAAAACTTATTTCCCTTTGGTTTATACATCTCATTCTCAAGGGGATTTCAAAATTCAACACTTAATATTTATTTCAAATCAACTTTGAAATCATATATATATATATATATATATATATATATATCTACATGTATATACATATTTATCCCATTTTGCAATATCCCGGAATTTCAAGGAGTTTAAAATGCTGATAATCTCTTAATTTAATTATTTGAAATTGATAAAATTGTTAGTTTCAAAGATAATTAATCAAGTAATATTTTAATTATGGTCATAAATTAGTGTATTGTTTTCAAAATTTATAAGTGTGTTTAAAATGCATTTATCTCTGTATATTTAAATCTGTGTATTTTAAATTGATTTTAAAATAGGATATATTATTTGTAAACAATAATAAGCTTATTTAAAAATAGATGTTTATATTTATTTTAGATTTGATTTTCAAATTTGACTTTGAAAATGAATATAAATTTGAATTCTAAGAAATACATACATATTAAAATAAAATAATATATATAGTTTGGTTTTAAATTATATAGATAATGTTTTTAATTAAAAATAAGATTTGTTTATTTTGTTTTTATAGAAATTTATATATGGAAATTTGATTTGTGTTTATTTAATAAAATAAATATAAGGCTCTTGAAATAGCATTTTTTTTCAAATGAGTTTGCAATGTTTTATAATTTAATTAAAAATCAAATTTGGTTTCATTTCTTTTTAAAGATTGTATTTTATATAAATTAGCATACATTTATAAATGTAAAAATGTATTTGTTTATTAGAAATTTAATTAGAAAAGCATTTATAAATTATTAAAACATATTAGTTAATTAGGAAATTAATTTAAAAACCTTTAAAACCTTTTATAAATAATATAGAAATAAAAAGGACAAGTGTTAAGTTAGGAATCATTTAAACAACAAGTGTTAAACATTTAAATTAAGCTTAAGACAAGTGTCACATTATTTGAATTTTCTTTTAATTTTAATAAAAGCTGAAATTAATTTATATAAACCACTTTCTTCATCTTCATTTTCTTTTTCAAAGCTCAGTTCAAAATCATTTTCTTGTAATCACTCTTCAACCTCAAGAACAAATCCTGTAATCTCCTCTAAATCAAAACAGACCTATAAAACATTTTTTTATTAAAGCCTGTAAATCCACAAAACCAATATCTGAAACCATACTTGAAATTTTCCTCAAAACAAAATCATATCTGAGATTGTTTAAGCATTTAAGAGCCTGAAACCATTTTTTTACAAATCAAAGCATGTAAACATTCTTTCCAGATCAATGCTCAAACATGTAAATCATTTTCTCAAAACCTAGAAATACTTTCAAAACTGTAAGCTTGGAATCAAGTTGAACCATCCTCAACATGTTCCAGTTTATCAAGCACTCCAGTTTTAAAAATCAAAGCCATTTTAAAGATTCAAGCAATTCAGTTTTCTGGAATCGAAACAATAACAGCATGCAAATTTTCAAATTTTCAAAAGCTTCCCAGTTCTTTTTCCAAAGCCTTCTGCATTTTCTAAAAGGTGAGTAAACTTTTAAAAAAAAATTAGTAATAAATATGTGTTGCTTATTAATTTCTGGGTTTGATGATTGATCTGCATGAATTCATATATGTGAGCTTCTGTGTGTGCTTATCTGTTGATTTTGAAAAACATCTTTGTTCCTATTTTTAAGCCTCTATTCTTAAATCTGAAATCATGAACTACTTTAAATTTGATGCATTGACATATGGTTGGAGTAATTTTGTGATGTATGTTTGAAAATGTGCTTGCATGATGTCTTTAAATTTCTGGAACATTTTATATGTATAAAGATGATGTGCATTGATTTTGCATGTCTGAAAATCAGACAAATGAAACTTCCCAAGCTTACAGGCATCAGATATGATCATAAATCCTTTCCCATTTCTATGATTTATTTTAGAAAATAGTTTCTAAATAAAAGATGTCAATTTTAACAAGATTCAAATTTAAAAATAAAATATAATTTAAAGTTAAGCAAAACAAAGTCTTTGGAAAATTTGATTTACAGATAAAATTTCAAACATATTAAGATTCAAACATCATGGTTTGTTGTTTCAGGATTCTAATTCGAATACGTTTTGAAAGTAAAGATTTTTAAAACAAAAATCCAAATCTTTAATATTGAATTGAATGTGAATTTTGGGGTTGTCTGAAACTTTGTTTTTGAGTGATTTCTGATGGCCTCATCGTCTGGGATGTTCGGGATCTTGGGTGGAGATAGGTGATCGTACGAGGAGTACGACAAAAATAGTGGAGGAGTTGGATGTTCGCCGTAGCGTCGGCGATCGGTTGATTTAGGTTTTAAACCTAACTTGGGTTGAGCTGGAAATATGGGGTCGCTGCGTCTTCATTACCGCATCGAGCTTGGAGAAATTTTTGGTGAAGGAAGTGCGATGGGTCAGCAACCCATAGCTGGAGTTGTAGTGGATATCATCGATAGGAGGCGAGTGATTTGGGGTTTTCTGATGTTTGGGTTCGGGGTTCTGTTCGACAATGGATACTCGATTTTGAATCAAGGTAGGAGTTGTTCTGTGGGTCGTAGGTGGATGTAGGGTGCTTGGATGACTCAACGGTGGGTTCGACGTTGGCCAAAGGTGGCTCCGGCACTGGTGCAGGTGCACGTATGAGCTGTGGTGTCAGTGGGTTGTAGTTTTGTTTTGGGGTTATTTGATTTTCTCGAAGCAGGTCTCGGGATTTTAGGGGGGTGGCTCGTGAATGAACTCGTGATTGTTCTGGGTTGGCTGTGTGGGTTTTAAAACTGTTATGTTAACCGTTTTTAAAGTTTTTAATTTAAACAGTTTTTAAAATTTTTAAAATCAAATTTGTTTAAAAAAAATGTATTTTGTATTTGAATTCCAGTATTCATGGATTGAACCCAAGCTAAAATGTTCAATCAACTTTTCAAATTTAAAATAAATAAAGTTTAAACTTTAAATAGTTTAAGTTAAACTAAAATTCTTGTTTTTTTTAATTGAAGTGTTTGTATAAATGGATTGGTATGATTTGTTTAAATGTTGTAAGTTAATATTATTTCAAAACTTATTTTGAAATATAAAAGAGAATTTTAAGTAAATGTTTTATTTAAATTAATTAGTGGAAATGATTTATTAATTAACAATTAAAGTTTAAGATAATTTATGAACTTGAAATTAGATTTGTTAATTAATAATTCAGGAAAGTAATTAATGATTTCTTATAATTTAATTTAATTAATGAATTAAGTTAAATAAAGATTTCAAGATTTATTTAAGATAATATTTTATCTTAAATAATAATTAAGTATTAATAATTTGTAATTAGTTAGTCAATTAAGGAATTTCAAGTTAATTTATTTATTTAATTATTATTTTAAAGGGGGTTAATTAAGTAATTAATTAAGTATAATTAATTAACTAATAATTATGATGATTAGATTAATGATTAATGATTAATGAAATTGTAATTATTTATTTATTTAAGTAATTAAGAGTTAATTAAAATAGTAATTAATTAATACTTAATAAAGGATTTATTAAGTAATAATTAGGGTTTTCTTTATTAATAATTAAAAAGGATATTAATCTAAAATGCAAGATAATTAAGAATCAATTAACTATTTTTATTTAAGGTTAATTAATTTTAATTAAGAATTAATTATATTTATGGATTAATTAATTTGTAATTAAGATTGTTAATTAATAATTAAGTTTATTAATTAATGATTAAGAGATAATTAAATTGTTAATTAAGTTTAATTAATTAATTATAAAGGTAATTAGTGATTAATTAATTTGTATTAAAGGATTGATTAATAATTAAGGTTTATTAGTTAATAGTTTATGATAGTTAATCTGTTAATTGAAGATTAATTTGGTTAATGAGTAATTAAGGGATGAATTACTCAATTATAATTAATGAGATAAGTATGATCAAGTAAGTTAATTAATTTGTTAATCAATTAATGATAGTCCCTTGATAAATGATTAAGTATGATTACTTAATAGAGTTTTGATAAGATTAATTACTTAAGATAAGTAATTAATAAATTACAGAGGTAATTGTGTTAGGTAAATTACTGATTGGGAAGTAATTTTAAATGGATAATTACTGGTTAAAGTAATTAAGGGTTTATTACTTGGTGTAATAAATAAAAGAATTTATAAGTAACTAAAAGTAAATAAGAATAATTAATTACTGTTTATAGTTGATTTATTTAAGTAATTAAATCAACATGATTAATTAATGTAATTAATTAAGCAATAATGTAATTAATTAAAGTTAATTAATTAATAGGAGTAATTAATTAAGGTTCATTAATTGATATGATTGATGAAAATAATTAAGGATTAATTACTTTATTAAGATTTAATCAATCAAGGTTGATTAATTAGGATGATGATTAATTAATTTTTTAATTGAAGAATAGGTAAGCAAGATTTATTGTGATGAAGGTAATTAATTTAATTTATTTTAAGTTAATTAAGAGACGAAGTAATTAACATAATTTACTTTAAATTAATTAGAGATAGAGATAGTTAATTTAATTCATTTTAAATTAATTATGTTGTGATAAGTAAATCATTGCTTATATATGAATGGATGCCATTGATTGTCTTGAATGCTTTGTGATCTCAGTAATGAGACAAGTATGGTTGTATGATATGAATACTTGGTTGCATTGTGATGATTACATAGACTATCAATTGGGATGTTGATATATGGATTATCTATTATGATATTGATAATGTGGATTGCCTGTTATTTGATAATGCTGATTATCAATTATTGATATGTGAATTATCTATCTGTGTGTATATAAATACTGTATTGAATTGTTATAAACCTTTAAAACAACTTGGACTTAAAAGACATGCTTTGGTTTTCGATGAGACCGAGATCGGGTTTCCATATTTGGATATCCGAAAACCACATCGATTCCAATTAAACATTAGGTCGTGAGTCAAAGTGAAGAGTGAAGACTCGAGGTGTAAGGGCCATACGTCAGTATAACTCTGTTGGTGATTCCGTAATGAGTTTGACGGAATTAGTTCTTATAGGTTCGAGATGGTGATTCAGAATGCAAGGGTTATTGTCGTTAACTCTGAGGGTGGTTCCAAAATGAGTGTAACGAGATAATGCCTTCAGTTTCGTTCGAACCCGGAATGAACTTGTATGATTGAATGCTTTCAGAACATCGTCAGGTGGACGATGAGCATTCTAAGATAAATGTATTCTATAAAGGTAATCGCAGCCTCAAGCCTCATCAACCGGGAATGGCTAAAACAGGGGAGGTGCAGCAAGGCTTCGTGGGTAGCCTCCATTGGAGAGTGAGATTTACCCCTGTCTAAAGGTCCCTTTTATTTCGGCTGTGTGGACGGTTGAATAGCTACAACCGCCGGGGTTGTCTTATTTGGAACTGTTTAGTAAGGAATGGGTCCGGCTTTGTGTTGCAGGGGAGCGGGCGTACTCCTCGGTACGGTGATCTAGGCAACGTACTGTGACGGGCGGTACCCCAGTAGCCCTGCCATTGTATGGAATCCAAAATCCAATAAGTGCCGTACGTATTAGTTGTGCCCAACTATGTTGGAACGTGAGATGTAAGCATTCCAGCTATTTCTGTATTTTACTTGAAAACCCTAGACACTATTATAATATCATCGGATTTCCTATCAAATGTTTTGGTTAGCGTAAGGTAAAAACTTTTCCATGTTTATGTGTGGGAAGTCTTACGTGATACTTTTCTTTTCAAAAGATTTTTTTTAAATTAAGCAATTTTAACCGTTTACTCACACCAGACCCATGTCTGACCCGGAGTTTATTCTGTTTTTCTTAAACTCTTGGGTACTCAAATTTTTACAAGTAGCCAAGGGATTTAGGTTGGCTTGACGAATTCTGGAGGAGCAATGGAGCAGGAGGCTTCTGCGTTTAGCTATATAGTATTCCGCTGTGTGTTCTCTGAGTTGTTGTTTTGAGTTGTATAACTAGACAGGTGTTTATAACTGTCTAGTATGTGTTGTTTTAGCTGTGTATCTCTTATGTATATGATACTATGTAATGTATTATGTGATTAATATAACTTATTCGTTCCGCTGTTTAGATTCTGATGTTGATTCTTTCTTCTTCTCTGTCTTTTCTCTTTTCTATCCCTTTCTTTCTTAAAAGATGATGCGATTTTCTGTGGTAGAAAGTTGGGTCGTCGCAGTTTGGTATCAGAGCATTAGGTTGAGTGAATACCTAGGCTCTGTAGTGATGTCTTTCCTGAGAGAGCATATTTGTGATTTTTATATATAACTATATATGTATATATATATTTATTTCTACCTATCTGTTGGGTTACCTGTTCGGGTTTTCCAATATAAGTTATAAAGGTAGATGAGTAGTGGTGTGTAACACAACTACCATTGGTTGGAGTTTGATTGTTTGAGGTTGGAAGTGTATTTTTCGAGACTGTAGACCTAATACCGTCTTGAGTAATCTTTGTAGTTTGTTGTAAGGATTTCATTGATCTCTGAAGGAAACCTGTTAAGGTTCGGAGTTCATCTTTGAAGTGTAAGTTTGATTTCGCTCGTGTGAGCAGATTTTTGAGAATTTGGATCTGTCGGTTGGGCAGAAGCGAGTGATGGTATTTTGATACCTCAGGAAGTAGTAGCTGCATGATGAGATGCAGGGACAATGGATGTCTCCGAAGATGTTTTCTTTCGGAGCAAGTTTAAGGAAGTGTGTCTGCTTCGGAGCTATAGTTGAGTTCTGCAGGATGTATGTGTTTAATTGGAAGTCCGAGTTTCTCAAAGTGCTTGGGATAAGAGTCTTTGGCATCTGTGTTAGCGGTGCAGCTCTGGAGTGTTCTATGTTTCGGCAGGAAGATCTCTTTGGCTTAGCATTTCCTGGAGGTGGAATTCAGAAGCAGCAGTGAGGATCTGTTTCTTCGATGGATTAGTTGGTCAAGGATAAACTGTTCTGATTAGTGGAGAGAGAGCAGTGTCTTGGATATTGGATTGGTTGATCGCAAAAGTGACTTGCGATGGTTTGGTGATTATCTTAGATAGTCTTTGCCTGGATTTGTAGCATCTCTAGAGGATGTAGAAGTTATGGAGTGGCTGAAGATTGTCCGGTTTTATCTTCAGGAAAGTTGGAGATTTTGCCCGCATTAGAGTTTGAGTTCTGTATCGACTTAATAGGAGTGATACCAGTGATTCAGCTGGGTAGAAGGTTGTTTCCTAGGTTGATTGTTTGGTGTAACTACTCTGTATTTCTTGGAATTTCTGTTGAACCATATTTCCGAGATGTGATGTTTAGTTTGTGCCTGTGTTCATTCGATGGGATTTTCATCTGCTCCAGATCAGAGTTGTGCAGCGGAAGCAAGGTGGCTGTTGGTCTTGAGTAGAAGCAACTGTGAATTTAAGTATTTTGGATTAGAGAGTTTCTACTGAGTTTATTTTTCAGAATCTGAGGCAAGTTGGCGAGTGATTCTATTCTGTCTTTTCCAGATAGGAGAAGTTGATTTCTACTATTGATAATAAGTTTTGGTTTTGATTTTTGGATTGATCTTGTGAGGATCAGTTTGTTGAGTTGATCCAGTTTGTTTGTAGGAGTATCAGCGAAGGTTGAGCTGATCAGGAAGGATCTGTTGTGTAACAACCCATATTTTACGTGTCGATAAGTCGTAAAATAGTTGCATTAAGTCGTTTGTATTGCTTGAGTCGTGTTGAACCTAGGTGGTAGGGTTTACGGCTTAAGGGGGGTTAGGCCGTGCAATAGCTAGCTCGTGAGTGGCCTAAGTCGTTCGGAATTGAGTCGTGACCGACTTAGTGCTTAGGTCGTGTGATAGCTTAACTCGTGTGGAAGTTAGCTTAGGTTGACTACGAGTTACGACTTAGGGGCTGGAACGGGTTGGTAAGTTGCTGGGCTTATAAATCGTAAACGACCTATAGGATGTAGATGTGACCGACCTAAGAAGGCTATGGGCTAACGAGTTAGTGTGTGAGCGAGTTAAGGAGGATGAGTCGTTTGACCGAGTTTAGTGTTTTACGACCTAAGGTAGATAGGTCGGTAGAGCGACCTAAGATAGTTAGCGACATAGGGTTAACGACCTAACAGTTACGAGTTATGATTTCTGACCGACCTAAGTTTGGACCGACCTAAGGAAGCTAGGTCGTAGACGAGTTAAGGCTTGGTGGTTAAGTCGTCATGTTTTAGGTCGTAGCATAGTTAGGTCGGTAGGTTAGTTAGGTCGTTAGACGACCTAAGGAAGGCCGCTATGAGTTGTTAGGTTGTAACTCGTGTTGCTTGATAGGTCGTGACTAGGTTAGGTCGTATAGAGGCTTATGTGTTAGGTCGTAAGCTTTTAAGTCGGCAGCTAGGTAGGTCGTGTAAGTGCATGTGTGTGTGCTAAGTCGGCCTTGTTTGTTAGGTCGCATAGGAGTTAGGTCGTGAGATCTTGTGTGTTTGGGTAAGTCGTAGGTCGTTGGTTCGAGTTAAGGAAGGCGGCTGTATTTTAGGTCGCATGTACTATTGAGATTTAGGTCGTAAACGACCTAAGTTAGGTCGGGAATCTTTAGGTCGGCAACGACCTAAAACTGGGCGACGACCTAAGGGTGATTTCATCCTATAAATAGAGGGGTTTGGCTCACTTTTTGGCACCGGTTTTTGAAGCGACGAAGTGCTGCCATTTTGGAAACTCGACTACAACATTTTCTTCACTTCTTTCTCTACTTCAATCGAGTGCTAACATCCATTCAAGATTGAAGATCAAGATTGAAGATTTAAGAGCCAAAGTTGAAGATCTTCATCCAACGAAGCTAGATTTCATCGTTTCAAGCGGGATTTCGACGAATCAAGCTTGAATCTTCACTGTCCAGATCTGGAGTTGATAGTTTTTGAAATGTTTGGGTGATTCGGTGAGTGGTGGTTATCTCTCACGCGGACCCAAAGGAGTATATTGGATGGGTGGTTTGTTGGAGTGTTGTAGATAGTGATTTCATGCATTCTCCTTAGATCCAAGTCTAGATCCATTACTTTTGAAGATGTTTACCTATGCAAGTTCAATTAACAAGTTATAGAGACAAAACCCATGTTTTATATTTGATAGATCTATGCTAAAATCCATGATTTCATATATGTTAGACTTATGCTCATTTATTTACGAAATTGCCATTATAGTTGATACTGCTTGATTAGATCTTGTTTGAATGCTTGATTGTTTGGATGTATGATTGATTTGATTGTCTCAAGTTAGCTTGTAGTTGATTTGGGACAAAATGGTTGAAGATGATTCAAAAGCTAAGTGGAAAGGCTCTTGAATGGTGAAAGCTGCTGTGGCATATGAAGCGGATGATGAAGCTCATATGGATGGGTTCGAGGACTTTGCTATAGTTAGAGGAAGCGAAGTATGATGACGAAATGGACTTTGCCATGATATGTTGAGGCGAAGTATGATGATGAGATGGACTTTGCTAAGATGCGTTGGAGCAAAGCATGATGTGGAAGCCTTGGTTTAATGCAGACGGGATCATCCCAAGCATGTTGATTACTCGATGATGCGGTTCGAGTTGGTGGATAATGGTGGGCTCGAGAGGTGCTTGAGCTATATTGGGAATAGTCGTCGAGGAGGATGACTAGAAGGCTGAGATCTTATCGTTATTGAAGGTTCTAGCAAACTCAAAGCAAGAGTACGTTGGGTAGATCCGTTATACCCAGGCGCGGGTCATGATGACGTGCTAGTACTCTGGGTAGATCCGTTATACCTAGGCACGGGTCACGGTGACATGCGGAGTTATGTCTAGAACCGGGGTTGCCATTAGCCCTTGACGGATGGTTGAAAGATGAGTTGGTCATTCAATTAACGATAAAATCAAGGCAATGATAACAGTGATAGCCAGAGTCATGGATGTTTGGTTGTATCATCATTCGGTCTCAAGAGCGGTGTTTTCTGGGTGCTTATCTGATCTTGGTTTAGGCCTTGGGGGTTTGTATTTGGAAAACATCGACCTTGACTCGAGTGATTATTGCTTTACTTTAATTATCTGCTTTGCTATGCTTGCTTCTCCTTAGTGTGTGTCTGGGGGCTATCACTGTAGAAAGGGGTGGAGTGGGATGATTTGGGTTCCTATTCCTTTTATCCTTTATGTTCCTTTAGTATGTTTGATAGTTGATTTACTGCTCACTAAGACTGTTGTCTGACTCAAGGTTTTATGTCTCCTCTTATTACCTTGGGCTGTTCATCCATGTTTGGGATGGGCAGACTAGGTGACAGGTGGCAGGTGCTGATCTTAGTGGCTCACGCTGATGATGACGAAGACGAGCAGGAGGCTTTACATATTATTTTCATATTCTATGTACTGGATATTCCGCTGATTGTTGATTACTCTGAGTGCTATGTAGTGAGGCTTCTTGTATTCATGATTCAGACCATGTATAAAGCTATTATGATTAGATGATGATATTCTGTTCTATGGGAGCTTCACTATATTATATTTCTCTATTGTATTTTATCCATGCGCTGTGAGTTTTACGATAGAGTCTGCGATGTTTATTTTACCCTTGACGGTGACTCATGGCTGCCTGGCACACTTTCAGCGCACCATTCCCTTGTTTCCGTGCGGGAGTCATGGACGGTCGTCACATTTGGTATCAGAGCATTGGTTAATCGATTTTAGCCAACGCTCGCTGACGTAACTACGTAAGAGAGACGTAATTGTATTTTGATGGATGATTACTATATATATAATATAGTAGTTTAGAAGGATTTGAACTCCTTATGCAGTTGTTCCTCAAGGTGTTCTAATCATTCCTTTTTATAGATATTAAGGATGAGTCGAAGAGGGAGACCAGCTGCCATGGAAGGTCGTGCTGCTGATGGAGTTGCTGATTATGGAGCTATGTTCGAAGCGATGATGACTTCGATCATGAGAAGGATACCAACTCCAGGGTCAGCGGTAGATGTTGGAATTCAAGTTCAAGCTCCAAAGCCAGTGGATTTTGCTAAGTTGTGCAAGGATTATACTGCTCTTGGAGGAAAGGTTTTCTTGGGGACAGAATCTACTATTGAAGTCCAGAGATGGATAGATGCTTGTAGAAGGATCTTTGGTGACTTGGGAATTGATGATGCAACTAAAAGGAAGCTTGCATCAAGGCAGCTTCAAGGAAGGGCTTCTGATTGGTGGAACTCTATCACCATTGATACTCCAGAGGAAGAAATTACTTGGGTGCAATTCCAAGCTAGATTTGAAGCTAAGTTCATTTCTACGGCTCAGAAGTCTGTCTTGTTTAAGAAGTTTGTGGAGCTCAAGCAAGGTGGAAGATCAGTTCTTGAGTATGTTTCTGAGTTTGAAGCTTTGTCCAAGTATGCTCGGTCTTATATTGAATCTTCTTATCAGAAGAATGAGAAGTTTGTGACAGGCTTGGACAGTTATCTTGGAAGGCAGTTGGTGGATCATCTGGACGATCCATTTGAGAAGCTGGTGGAGAAAGCTCTCAGGCACGAGAGTTTGTTTCCTAAGGAAGTATCTGTTGTTGCTGTGACCAAGGAGGAGTCTAAACCACAGCAGGGTGGAAACAAGAAGAGGAAGCAGCAACAGCAGAAGGGTAAGGATGGTCAGAAGAAGCTGAAGGGGGAAAAGACCTGCTATAATTGTCGGCAGAAGGGCCATCTCTCCAAGGATTGCAAGAATCCGAAGGTGTTGTTGAAGTGCTACAACTGTGATAAGCTGGGGCACATTAAGAAGAACTGTCCGGAACCGATAAAGGACAGGCAGGTTGTGCAAGCTTATGCTTTGGGGGCTGTCCCGTCATCTTCGAAAGCTCCTACTGCTGAAGAGAAGGGGAAGAGTGTGGTGGTTCAAGGTACTCTTTCCATTTGTGGTGTTCCAGTTAGAGTGTTATTTGATACTGGAGCGTCTCATTCTTTTGTTTGTAATGAGTTGGTAGACCGGTTGGGTTTGGAACCGGATATTGTTGATAGACCATTGGTAGTGACTAATCCAGTTGGGGGTTCATCTTGTTTGTGTATGCTATGCCGTGGTCTAGTTATATCGAGTCATGATTGCTCTTTTGTTTGTGATTGCTTTGCTCTGAACTTTGCGGGGTTCGGAATTATTTTGGGTATGGACTGGCTTAGGAAGTATGCGGCAAGGATTGATTGTGGGAGGCTTGAGGTGACAGTCGGGAATGTGGAAGGGCGAAAGTTTGTGATACGATGTAAGCATGAGGAAGGCGTCTTCATGAGCTTCATGTATTTGCTGGTTGTTCCACGGGATGGACTGTCATCGGTGCCTATTGTGAATGGATTTGAGGATGTCTTTGACGAAGTCAAAGGGTTACCGCCGCATAGGGAGATCGAGTTTCGTATCGATCTAGTTGAGGGAGCCAGACTTGTTGTGATGCCTCTTAGGCGGATGGCGTCTAGGGAGCAGCTAGAGTTGAAGGTGCAAGTTGATGACCTTTTGCGGAAAGGATTCATTCGGCGTAGTGTGTCCGAATGGGGTGCACCAGTTGTGTTCGCAACCAAAGCGGATGGATCGTTGAGGTTGTGTGTTGATTATCGTGAGCTGAATAAGGTGACTAAGAAGAACAAGTATCCATTGCCGAGAATAGATGACTTGTTTGATCAGCTTCACGAGGCGAAGGTGTTTTCTCAGATGGATTTGGCAACGGGATTTCACCAGTTAAGAGTGGCGAAGGATAGTGAGCCGAAGACTGCTTTCAGGACACCATCCGGTTTTTATGAGTGGCTGGTAATGCCGTTTGGATTGACGAATGCACCAGCGTATTTTGTGGATCTTATGAATAGAGTGTTCAGAGATCAGTTGAACAAGTTCGTACTTGTGTTCGTGGATGATATTCTGATTTACTCCAGAACTGAAGAAGAGCACAAGACGCACTTGCGTATTGTTTTGGAAATCTTGCGGAAACATCAGCTGAAGGCTAAGTTTTCGAAGTGTCACTTCTGGAAGAGTGAAGTGAGATTCTTAGGCCATGTCATTTATGGAAATGGGATAGCGGTTGATCCCGCTAAGGTGGCATCGATCCAGGATTGGATTAGACCTAAGAATGCATCTGATGTGAGAAGTTTTCTTGGATTAGCAGGATATTATCGTCTGTTTATCAAAGACTTTTCCAAGATAGCTGCACCGTTAACAGGATCGACGAAGAAGAACCAAGTGTTCAGTTGGGATGCTAAGTGTGAGAAAGCTTTTAGAATCCTGAAAGAGCGATTGACGAGTGCTCCTGTTTTGACTATTCCAAGTGGGAATGATGAGATGGTGGTTTACACGATGCATGTGGTACTGGACTTGGAGCAGTGCTAATGCAGAAGGATAAAGTTGTTGCATATGCTAGTCGACAACTGAAGCTGCATGAAAGGAATTACCCGACTCATGATTTGGAGTTAGCGGCGATTGTGTTTGCTTTGAAGATGTGGAGACATTATCTATTGGGAGTTCGATTCGAGTTGTTTACGGATCATAAGTCGTTGAAGTATCTTTTCTCCCAAAAGGATTTGAATCTTCGACAGCAACGGTGGCTAGAGTTTTTAGCATCATATGATTTTGGTATAGCCTATACTCCGGGGAAAGGTAACGCGGTGGCAGATGCGTTAAGTCGAAGACATGCAGGATTGGGAGCCATGTTTTCGGAATGGAAGAGTCTTGAGTATTTGGCTGAGTTTGACTTCAGGCCTAGATGCGGATTGGAACCTAAGATGTTGGCAAACTTATCGATAAGACCTACTCTTGTGGAAAGAATTGGCGAGGGCCAAAAGCGAGACGATAAGCTTGTCAAGATTATCCGTGATTTGGAATCTGGATTGAATCCAGAAAAGGTTAAAGAATTTGAAGTCGATCGAGATGGTTGGCTTCGGAAACAAGGACGATTAGTTGTTCCCGATATAGATGGATTGAGAGATGAAGTTCTGAGGGAAAGTCATCACTCGAAATTGACGATTCATCCAGGTGGAAATAAGATGTACCGGGACATGAAGAGAACCTATTACTGGGAAGGTATGAAGAAGGATGTTGGAAATTTTATTTCCAAGTGCATGAATTGCCAGTTGGTTAAAGCAGAGCAGAAGAAGCCCAGTGGATTGCTTCAGCCGTTAGAAGTTCCTACATGGAAGTGGGAGCAAATATCGATGGATTTTATTGATGGTCTACCCAGAACCAGAGCAGGGAATGAGGGGATTTGGGTCATAGTAGATCGTTTGACTAAAAGTGCAAGATTCATTCCTGTTCGATCAACTAGGACTGCATCGAAGTTGGCTGAGTTGTATGTTAAGTGGATAGTTCGATTCCATGGTATTCCGAAGAGTATAGTGTGCGATCGAGACCCATTGTTCACTAGTGGATTTTGGAAGAGCTTCCAGGAAGTTTTGGGAACCGAGTTGTGTTTGAGTACAGCTTATCATCCCCAAACAGATGGTCAGACTGAGAGAGTCAACCGAGTTTTGGAAGATCTCTTGAGGGCATGTGTTTTAGATTTCGGAGGATCATGGGAAGATCATCTTCATTTGGTGGAGTTTGCATAAAATAACAGTTATCAGTCAAGTATTGGTATGGCACCATATGAAGCACTGTATGGAAGACCGTGTAACTCTTCGACATGTTGGTTGGAAACTGGAGAAAAGCTGATACTTGGGCCAGAGATGATTCGTCAGACTTCGGACTGTATAGAGATCATTCGGCAACGAATGAAGGCAGCCCAAGACCGCCAGAAAAGTTACGCCGATAAACGTCGAAAGGATTTGGAATTCGACGTAGGTGATATGATTTTTGTGAAGATTTCTCCTCTGAAGAATGTTATTTGATTCGGGAAGAAAGGAAAGTTGACTCCGAGATTTGTTGGACCATTCCCGATTATCGAGCAAATTGGAAAGCTCGCTTATAGATTGGAGTTACCAGAAAAGATGGCGGGTGTGCACAATGATTTTCATGTATCGTATCTACGGAAGTATGTGCACGACTCGAGCACAGTGGTTTCTGCTGATAGCTGTAAAGATTTGGAGGTTGATCCAGTTGTTAGAAGACCTCGTAAGCGGCTTCATATTGTTGAAACCGATACGAAACAGCTTAGGAGGAAGACGATTACGTTGCTCAAGATACAATGGAGTGATGATGTTAACGACTGTACGTGGGAGGAGGAAGAGAGGATGAAGGCAGCTCATCCTAAACTCTTCGAGGTATGGCCCTAAGGTATCGTGACATCTCATGAATTTGTAGCTTGTTCTAGTGTTAGAATTCTGCATGCTAGGTTAGTAATTGGATGCATGGTTTGTAGATTGCTATGGATGGTAGGCATGCAAAATAATTTTGATTGCTCTTGTTTGTTTGGAATTTCGGGGGCGAAATTCCTAGGGGGGAGAGAATGTAACGACCCATATTTTACATGTCGATAAGTCGTAAAATAGTTGCATTAAGTCGTTTGTATTGCTTGAGTCGTGTTGAACCTAGGTGGTAGGGTTTACGGCTTAAGGGGGGTTAGGCCATGCAATAGCTAGCTCGTGAGTGGCCTAAGTCGTTCGGAATTGAGTCGTGACCGACTTAGTGCTTAGGTCGTGTGATAGCTTAACTCGTGTGGAAGTTAGCTTAGGTTGACTACGAGTTACGACTTAGGGGCTGGAACGGGTTGGTAAGTTGCTGGGCTTATAAATCATAAACGACCTATAGGATGTAGATGTGACCGACCTAAGAAGGCTATGGGCTAACGAGTTAGTGTGTGAGCGAGTTAAGGAGGATGAGTCGTTTGACCGAGTTTAGTGTTTTACGACCTAAGGTAGATAGGTCGGTAGAGCGACCTAAGATAGTTAGCGACATAGGGTTAACGACCTAACAGTTACGAGTTATGATTTCTGACCGACCTAAGTTTGGACCGACCTAAGGAAGCTAGGTCGTAGACGAGTTAAGGCTTGGTGGTTAAGTCGTCATGTTTTAGGTCGTAGCATAGTTAGGTCGGTAGGTTAGTTAGGTCATTAGACGACCTAAGGAAGGCCGCTATGAGTTGTTAGGTTATAACTCGTGTTGCTTGATAGGTCGTGACTAGGTTAGGTCGTATAGAGGCTTATGTGTTAGGTCGTAAGCTTTTAAGTCGGCAGCTAGGTAGGTCGTGTAAGTGCATGTGTGTATGTTAAGTCGGCCTTGTTTGTTAGGTCGCATAGGAGTTAGGTCGTGAGATCTTGTGTGTTTGGGTAAGTCATAGGTCGTTGGTTCGAGTTAAGGAAGGCCACTGTATTTTAGGTCGCATGTACTATTGAGATTTAGGTCGTAAACGACCTAAGTTAGGTCGGGGATCTTTAGGTCGGCAACGACCTAAAACTGGGCGACGACCTAAGGGTGATTTCATCCTATAAATAGAGGGGTTTGGCTCACTTTTTGGCACCGGTTTTTGAAGCGACGAAGTGCTGCCATTTTGGAAACTCGACTACAACATTTTCTTCACTTCTTTCTCTACTTCAATCGAGTGCTAACATCCATTCAAGATTGAAGATCAAGATTGAAGATTTAAGAGCCAAAGTTGAAGATCTTCATCCAACGAAGCTAGATTTCATCGTTTCAAGCGGGATTTTGACGAATCAAGCTTGAATCTTCGCTGTCCAGATCTGGAGTTGATAGTTTTTGAAGTGTTTGGGTGATTCGGTGAGTGGTGGTTATCTCTCACGCGGACCCAAAGGAGTATATTGGATGGGTGGTTTGTTGGAGTGTTGTAGATAGTGATTTCATGCATTCTCCTTAGATCCAAGTCTAGATCCATTACTTTTGAAGATGTTTACCTATGCAAGTTCAATTAACAAGTTATAGAGACAAAACCCATGTTTTATATTTGATAGATCTATGCTAAAATCCATGATTTCATATATGTTAGACTTATGCTCATTTATTTACGAAATTGCCATTATAGTTGATACTGCTTGATTAGATCTTGTTTGAATGCTTGATTGTTTGGATGTATGATTGATTTGATTGTCTCGAGTTAGCTTGTAGTTGATTTGGGACAAAATGGTTGAAGATGATTCAAAAGCTAAGTGGAAAGGCTCTTGAATGGTGAAAGCTGCTGTGGCATATGAAGCGGATGATGAAGCTCATATGGATGGGTTCGAGGACTTTGCTATAGTTAGAGGAAGCGAAGTATGATGACGAAATGGACTTTGCCATGATATGTTGAGGCGAAGTATGATGATGAGATGGACTTTGCTAAGATGCGTTGGAGCAAAGCATGATGTGGAAGCCTTGGTTTAATGCAGACGGGATCATCCCAAGCATGTTGATTACTCGATGATGCGGTTCGAGTTGGTGGATAATGGTGGGCTCGAGAGGTGCTTGAGCTATATTGGGAATAGTCGTCGAGGAGGATGACTAGAAGGCTGAGATCTTATCGTTATTGAAGGTTCTAGCAAACTCAAAGCAAGAGTACGTTGGGTAGATCCGTTATACCCAGGCGCGGGTCATGATGACGTGCTAGTACTCTGGGTAGATCCGTTATACCTAGGCACGGGTCACGGTGACGTGCGGAGTTATGTCTAGAACCGGGGTTGCCATTAGCCCTTGACGGATGGTTGAAAGATGAGTTGGTCATTCAATTAACGATAAAATCAAGGCAATGATAACAGTGATAGCCAGAGTCATGGATGTTTGGTTGTATCATCATTCGGTCTCAAGAGCGGTGTTTTCTGGGTGCTTATCTGATCTTGGTTTAGGCCTTGGGGGTTTGTATTTAGAAAACATCGACCTTGACTCGAGTGATTATTGCTTTACTTTAATTATCTGCTTTGCTATGCTTGCTTCTCCTTAGTGTGTGTCTGGGGGCTATCACTGTAGAAAGGGGTGGAGTGGGATGATTTGGGTTCCTATTCCTTTTATCCTTTATGTTCCTTTAGTATGTTTGATAGTTGATTTACTGCTCACTAAGACTGTTGTCTGACTCAAGGTTTTATGTCTCCTCTTATTACCTTGGGCTATTCATCCATGTTTGGGATGGGCAGACTAGGTGACAGGTGGCAGGTGCTGATCTTAGTGGCTCCCGCTGATGATGACGAAGACGAGCAGGAGGCTTTACATATTATTTTCATATTCTATGTACTGGATATTCTGCTGATTGTTGATTACTCTGAGTGCTATGTAGTGAGGCTTCTTGTATTCATGATTCAGACCATGTATAAAGCTATTATGATTAGATGATGATATTCTGTTCTATGGGAGCTTCACTATATTATATTTCTCTATTGTATTTTATCCATGCGCTGTGAGTTTTATGATAGAGTCTGCGATGTTTATTTTACCCTTGACGGTGACTCATGGCTGCCTGGCACACTTTCAGCGCACCATTCCCTTGTTTCCGTGCGGGAGTCATGGGCGGTCGTCACATGTTGGTAGCCCAGATCGTCCGGGAAGTTTTGAGGTTAAGTAACGGAAGAATTTGGAATTCGAAGTTGGAGGCTTCGATGTTATTGAGATTTTCTCTGGTAAAGGAAGCAATAAGTTTTGGTGAACTTCGAGGCATATTGGATTCTTCTGAGTTTTTGTGAAGATCAGTGTTTTGGTTTGAAGAGTTGAATTACCAGTTTGGAAGACTGGAATTCAAAATATTTCAAGTGTCTCTGAGGGAGTACGTGTTTTGGTTCATCACTGGTTTTGAGACCAGTAGTTCTGTGAAGGTTTTAGTTGTTGATCAGACTTGTCTTTGGTCTGGTATCTTGTGTAGATTTTAGATCTAGATGAGTAGGAACTCAATAGCTTACCAGTATAGCTAGATTGGATTTAATAGAGCGAGTATCCCTATGTACGTACTATGGAAACTCGAGATAATTTTAGGGAATTTATCTGGATCTGTGTCCGGATAGCTAGTGTTATATATTTGATTGAATTGGTTGTTTGGATGAAATTGTTTGTTTGATTGATAATGTACGGCTGTTATGTATGTTTGAATTGATTGAAGTAAAATAAAACAAAACTTTGGAGTATCTTTGTTTTATATTTTGAGGACGAAATTCTGTTAAGGAGGAAGGATTGTAATATCCCGGAATTTCAAGGAGTTTAAAATGCTGACAATCTCTTAATTAATTATTTGAAATTGATAAAATTATTATTTTCAAAGATAATTAACCAAGTAATATTTTAATTATGGTTATAAATTAGTATATTTTTTTCAAAATTTATAAGTGTGTTTAAAATGCATTTATATCTGTATATTTAAATCTGTGTATTTTAAATTGATTTTAAAATAGGATATATTATTTGTAAATAATAATAAGCTTATTTAAAAATAGATGTTTATATTTATTTTAGATTTGATTTTTAAATTTGACTTTGAAAATGAATATAAATTTGAATTCTAAGAAATACATACATATTAAAATAAAATAATATATATAGTTTGGTTTTAAATTATATAGATAATGTTTTTAATTAAAAATAAGATTTGTTTATTTTGTTTTTATAGAAATTTATATATGGAAATTTGATTTGTGTTTATTTAATAAAATAAATATAAGGCTCTTGAAATAGCATTTTTTTCAAATGAGTTTGCAATGTTTTATAATTTAATTTAAAATCATATTTGGTTTCATTTCTTTTTAAAGATTGTATTTCGTATAAATTAGCATACATTTATAAATGTAAAAATGTATTTGTTTAATAGAAATTTAATTAGAAAAGCATTTATAAATTATTAAAACATATTAGTTAATTAGTAAATTAATTTAGAAACCTTTAAAATCTTTTAAAAATAATATAGAGATAAAAAGGACAAGTGTTAAGTTAGGAATCATTTAAACAACAAGTGTTAAACATTTAAATTAAGCTTAAGACAAGTGTCACATTATTTGAATTTTCTTTTAATTTTAATAAAAGCCGAAATTAATTTATATAAACCACTTTCTTCATCTTCATTTTCTTTTTCAAATCTCAGTTCAAAATCATTTTCCTGTAATCACTCTTCAACCTCAAGAACAAATCCTGTAATCTCCTCTAAATCAAAACAGACCTGTAAAACATTTTTTTTTCTAGAGCCTGTAAATCCTCAAAACCAAAATCTGAAACCATACTTGAAATTTTCCTCAAAACAAAATCATATCTGAGATTGTTTAAGCATTTAAGAGCCTGAAACCATTTTGTTTACAAATCAAAGCATGTAAACATTCTTTCCAGATCAATGCTCAAACATGTAAATCATTTTCTCAAAACCTGGAAATACTTTCAAAACTGCAAGCTTGGAATCCAGTTGAACCATCCTCAACATGTTCCAGTTTATCAAGCACTCCAGTTTTAAAAATCAAAGCCATTTCAAAGATTCAAGCAATTTAGTTTTCTGGAATCAAAACAACAATAGCATGCAAAATTTTCAAATTTTTAAAAGCTTCCCAGTTCTTTTTCCAAAGCCTTCTGCATTTTCTAAAAGGTGAGTAAACTTTTAAAAAAAAATTATTAACAAATATGTGTTGCTTATGAATTACTGGGTTTGATGATTGATCTGCATGAATGCATATATGTGAGCTTCTGTGTGTGCTTATCTGTTGATTTTGAAAAACATCTCTGTTCCTATTTTTAAGCCTCTATTCTTAAATCTGAAATCATGAACTACTTTAAATTTGATGCATTGACATATGGTTGAAGTCATTTTGTGATGTAAGTTTGAAAATGTGCTTGCATGATGTCTTTAAATTTCTGGAACATATTTATATGTATAAAGATGATGTTTATTGATTTTGCATGTCTGAAAATCAGACAAATGAAACTTCCCAAGCTTACAGGCATCAGATATGATCATAAATCCTTTTCCATTTCTATGATTTATTTTAGAAAATAGTTTCTAAATAAAAGATGTGAATTTTAACAAGATTCAAATTTAAAAATAAAATATAATTTAAAGTTAAGCAAAGCAAAGTCTCTGGAAAATTTGATTTACAGATAAA
Organism: Allium cepa; assembly: GCA_030765085.1. NCBI lineage: Eukaryota > Viridiplantae > Streptophyta > Magnoliopsida > Asparagales > Amaryllidaceae > Allium > Allium cepa. The sequence continues at coordinate 461,314,761 of CM060931.1, read as the reverse complement.
ATTTCAAACATATTAAAATTCAAACATCATGGTTTGTTGTTTCAGGATTCTAATTCGAATACATTTTGAAAGTAAAAATTTTTAAAACAAAAATCCAAATCTTTAATATTGAATGTGAATTTTGGGGTTGTCTGAAACTTTGTTTTTGAGTGATTTCTGATGGCCTCATGGTCTGGGATGTTCAGGATCTTGGGTGGAGATAGGTGATCGTACGAGGAGTACGACAAAAATAGTGGAGGAGTTGGATGTTCGCCGTAGCGTCGGCGATCGGTTGACTTAGGTTTTAAACCTAACTTGGGTTGAGCTGGAAATATGGGGTCGCTGCGTCTTCATTACCGCATCGAGCTTGGAGAAATTTTTGGGGAAGGAAGTGCGATGGGTCAGCAATCCATAGCTGGAGTTGTAGTGGATATCATCGATAGGAGGCGAGTGATTTGGGGTTCTGTTCGACAATGGATACTCGATTTTGAATCGAGGTAGGAGTTGTTGTTCTGTGGGTCGTAGGTGGATGTAGGGTGCTTGGATGACTCGGCGGTGGGTTCGACGTTGGCCAGAGGTGGCTCCGACACCAGTGCAGGTGCACGTATGAGCTGTGGTGTCAGTGGGTTGTAGTTTTGTTTTGGGGTTGTTTGATTTTCTCGGAGCAGGTCTCGGGATTTTAGGGGGGTGCCTCGGGAATGAACTCGTGATTGTTCTGGGTTGGCTGTGTGGGTTTTAAAACTGTTATGTTAACAGTTTTTAAAGTTTTTAATTTAAACAGTTTTTAAAATTTTTAAAATCAAATTTGTTTAAAAAAAATGTATTTTGTATTTGAATTCTAGTATTCATGGATTGAACCCAAGCTAAAATGTTCAATCAACTTTTCAAATTTAAAATAAGTAAAGTTTGAACTTTAAATAGTTTAAGTTAAACTAAAATTCTTGTTTTTTTTAATTGAAGTGTTTGTATAAATGGATTGGTATGATTTGTTTAAATGTTGTAAGTTAATATTATTTCAAAACTTATTTTGAAATATAAAAGAGAATTTTAAGTAAATGTTTTATTTAAATTAATTAGTGGAAATGATTTATTAATTAACAATTAAAGTTCAAGATAATTTATGAACTTGAAATTAGATTTGTTAATTAATAATTAAGGAAAGTAATTAATGATTTCTTATAATTTAATTTAATTGATGAATTAAGTTAAATAAAGATTTCAAGATTTATTTAAGATAATATTTTATCTTAAATAATAATTAAGTATTAATAATTTGTAATTAGTTAGTCAGTTAAGGAATTTTAAGTTAATTAATTTATTTAATTATTATTTTAAAGGGGGTTAATTAAGTAATTAATTAAGTATAATTAATTAACTAATGGTTATGATGATTAGATTAATGACTAATGATTAATTAAATTGTAATTACTTATTTATTTAAGTAATTAAGAGTTAATTAAAATAGTAATTAATTAATACTTAATAAAGGATTTATTAAGTAATAATTAGGGTTTTCTTAATTAATAATTAAAAAGGATATTAATCTAAAATGCAAGATAATTAAGAATCAATTAACTATTTTTATTTAAGGTTAATTAATTTTAATTAAGAATTAATTAATTATATTTATGGATTAATTAATTTGTAATTAAGATTGTTAATAATTAAGTTTATTAATTAATGATTAAGAGATAATTAAATTGTTAATTAAGTTTAATTAATTAATTATAAAGGTAATTAGTGACTAATTACTTTGTATTAAAGGATTGATTAATAATTAAGGTTTATTAATTAATAGTTTATGATAGTTAATCTGTTAATTGAAGATTAATTTGGTTAATGAGTAAGTAAGGGATGAATTACTCAATTATAATTAATGAGATAAGTATGATCAAGTAAGTTAATTAATTTTTTAATTAATTAATGATAGTCCCTTGATAAATGATTAAGTATGATTACTTAATAGAGTTTTGATAAGAGTAATTACTTAAGATAAGTAATTAATAAATTACAGTGGTAATTGTGTTAGGTAAATTACTGATTGGGAAGTAATTTTAAATGGATAATTACTGGTTAAAGTAATTAAGGGTTTATCACTTGGTGTAATAAATCAAAGAATATATAAGTAAATAAAAGTAATTAAGAATAATGAATTACTGTTTATAGTTGATTTATTTAAGTAATTAAATCAACATGATTAATTAATGTAATTAATTAAGCAATAATGTAATTAATTAAAGTTAATTAATTAATAGGAGTAATTAATTAAGGTTCATTAATAGATATGATTTATGAAAATAATTAAGAATTAATTACTTTATTAAGATTTAATTAATCAAGGTTGATTAATTAGAATGATGATTAATTAATTCGTTAATTGAAGAATAGGTAAGCAATATTTATTGTGATGAAGGTAATTAATTTAATTTATTTTAAGTTAATTAAGAGATGAAGTAATTAATTTAATGTACTTTAAATTAATTAGAGATAGAGATAGTTAATTTAGTTCATTTTAAATTAATTATGTTGTGATGAGTAAATCATTGCTTATGCATGAATGGATGACATTGATTGTCTTGAATGCTTTGTGATCTCAGTAATGAGATAAGTATGGTTGTATGATATGAATACTTGGTTGCATTGTGATGATTACATAGATTATCAATTGGGATGTTGTTATATGGATTATCTATTATGATATTGATAATGTGGATTACCTGTTATTTGATAATGCTGATTATCAATTATTGATAGGTGAGTTATCTATCTGTGTGTATATAAATACTGTATTGAATTGTTTTAAACCTTTAAAACAACTTGGACTTAAAAGACACGCTTTGGTTTTCGATGAGACCGGGATCGGGTTTCCATATTTGGATATCCGAAAACCACATCGATTCTAATTAAACGTTAGGTCATGAGTCAAAATGAAGAGTGAAGACTCGAGGTGTAAGGGCCATACGTCAGTATAACTCTGTGGGTGATTCCGTAATGAGTTTACGGAATTAGTTCTTATCGGTTCGAGATGGTGATTCAGAATGCAAGGGTTGTTGTCGTTAACTCTGAGGGTGATTCCAAAATGAGTGTAACGAGATAATGACTTCGGTTAAGTTCGAACCCGGAACAAACTTGTATGGGTTTAATGCTTTCAGAACATCGTCAGGTGGACGATGAGCATTCTAAGTGATGTGTTCACTAAAGGTAATCGTAGCCTCAAGCCTCATCAACCGGGAATGGCTAAAACAGGGGAGGTGCAGCAAAGCTTCGTGGGTAGCCCCCACTTGAGAGTAAGATTTACCCCTGTCTAGAGGTCCCTTTTTATTTCGGCCGTGTGGGCGGTTGAATAGCTACATCCGCCAGAGTTGTCTTATATGGAACTGTTCAGTAAGGAATGGGTCCGGCTTTGTGTTGCAAGGGAGCGGGCGTACTCCTCGGTACGGTGATCTAGGCCATGTACTGTGACGGGCGGTACCCCAGTAGCCCTGCCATTGTATGGAATCCAAAATCCAATAAGTGCCGTACGTATTAGTTGTGCCCAACTATGTTGGAATGTGAGATGTAAGCATTCCAGCTATTTCTGTATTTTACTTGAAAACCCTAGACACTATTATAATATCATCGGATTTCCTATCAAATGTTTTGGTTAGCGTAAGGTAAAAACTTTTCCATGTTTATGTGTGGGAAGTCTTACGTGATACTTTTCTTTTCAAAAGATTTTTAAATTAAGCAACTTTAACTGTTTACTCACACCAGACCCATGTCTGACCCGGAGTTTATTCTGTTTTTCTTAAACTCTTGGGTACTCAAATTTTTACGAGTAGCCAAGGTATTCAAGTTAGGATTTAGGTTGGCTTGACGAATTCTGGAGGAGCAATGGAGCAGGAGGCTTCTGCGTTTAGCTATATAGTATTCCGCTGTGTGTTCTCTGAGTTGTTGTTTTAAGTTGTATAACTAGACAGGTGTTTATAACTGTCTAGTATGTGTTGTTTTAGCTGTGTATCTCTGATGTATATGATACTATGTAATGTATTATGTGATTAATATAATTTATTCATTCCGCTGTTTAGATTCTGATGTTGATTCTTTCTTCTTCTCTCTCTTTTCTCTTTTCTATCCCTTTCTTTCTTAAAAGATGATGCGATTTTCTATGGTAGAAAGTCTGGTCGTCGCACATTTACATATCAAACACGCATTAAATTTTTGAACCATTTTGGGTTTCTTCCCAAAACAAGTTCATCTTCAACAACTATTGTTTTTAAAACAAAGATTTCCTTATCAAAAATATTCTAAAAAAATACTGCTTATTATCCCCTTAATGCTTTGAAAAATTAAAAAAATTCTTGGGCTTTGATTTAAAACTCCATAATTCAAATCCATAAGTCATACTTCTAAATTGAGCGTATATAATTTCACTTCCATAAACATTTCACCCTGATTATCATCGTTTATTCTGTAATAACATCCTTTATTAAGACACAATGACCAATTTTAATGATAATAACCAATATTATCATATCTAGAACCCAACGCACATATATTACATAATAAATTTTCTGAAAATACAATCAGGGTAAACTTATTTCATTTCACAACACCTTGAAAACACTTCTACAATTTTTTAGAATTTTAAATTCAGTTTTGATTCCATTTCTAGCTTAACTTACTTATACGGTTAATCCTTACCCAAATTTCAATTTTGTTATTTTTGTTTACCACTTAAATCTTATAATCTTATTTAATTAAAATAACAACAACCAATTAACTTATTATACTATAATAATCCATAAAAAAAAATTCCTTTTATATTAAAATTTAACCTTTACATGTAAAATTATTTTTAAAACCATTTTTAAATCATTATATAAAAAATAACAATTACGCCCTTATATACACTACACCTAACTCATTCTAGGGTACTACTGAGCCTATCTCTAGTAAGTAATTACCACTAGAGCCAAGGTTCTTGCTTAACCTTCAACTTTGATACCAAATGTAACAATCCAAAGATTTTCGTCCCCGAAAATTGACACTAATATATTCACTGCATAAAGTGCCGAGCAATCGAGTGCTGGAAATACCAGGCTGTTAGAGTTAAGAAGAAAACGAGATAGAAGAAAAAATAGAAACAACAACACATATTCTCACAACCGCAGCGGGACAAAATATAATATACAAATAGCTGCATTTTATATAAGAAAGCTGCAACTGTCAATATACATTCAAGATATCAAAGTACGATGAATCTGGACAGTTATAACCTCAACTACTGTCCATACAGCCCTCAATACTTAGCGTAATCTAATCAATACGTCTCTGCCCTCTAGCTCGTCTACTGAGCTCCAGAACGTCGTAACCTAAAAATCTGTATATTTGGTCTAATCCAAGCATTACAATAAAGTAACACCCAAGTCAGGCTGGAAACCAGCATGATGAAACCATTTAACTTGAATTACTTAAGTTATAAGACTTCATTTGAAATCAAGGTAACTCATACAATATGGCGAGTTTTATCTTATTATAAACAACTCTGTTATAGAAATCTATTATATTATAAAAAGGTCCAGGTACCGTTACCAATTAAAATAGTTAGATTTACTTCATTTATTTAACTCCAGTCTATTGACTCTATCATCAAACTCGTAAATATTTGTAGTGATTATTAAATCGAAGTGGTTCCGGATAACGCTGATATCCGGTCCCAGTCTCTTCGAATCCAAGTGATAAATTTAAAAGGGTAAATTGTTTAAAATAAACAATTTATTATTTAGTATGACAATATTAAATATGGGATTTATTATGGATTCTTGTTTCAAGTAAAATGTATTATTATTTCAATCCAATTATTTTAACTTGTTTGACCACTGGATAGTACAAGCAAGATCAATTGAAACGAATATCAGATACAGATAAGCAAAGATATAGATCGTTAGCTAATTTAGCGATCAATAACCAGTATCAAGATGATCCACTCCTTAGGATTTTATTAACTTTACATAGTCGATTTCATTTATATTTTTATCCAATTTAATTTCAATTTAACCAATTTATTAACTGAAAATAAATTTATAAAATATCAGTAATTACCCACAAGCTTAAGTCAAATAACAATAATATGATTAACTACCATTAAAGTATAAAATATCATTTCTATTTAATTTAAGGATTTTAAATGGAAATAGATTTTTAGTGAAAGAGAAAATAAATTATCTTATAAATATGTATATGTGTAAACTCCATCCCTTCTTTTCTTTCTTTTCTTTCTTTTTTTTTCTTTTCCTTATCTTTCCTTTTACTTTTTATTTTTTTCCTCATTTCCTTTCTTTTTTTCCTTTACTTTTTTCTTTTATCTTTTTACCTTCCCTTATTTCCATTTTTCCCTTACTTTCTTTTTATTTTATTATTTTTCTTTTATTTTTATTTCTTTTTCCTTACGGCCCAACCCATCCCATTCCCTCCTTCCCTTACTTTCCTCATTCTCTTCTGCTAATCCAATTTCTCTGCTGCCTTCACTTGCACAAGCTACGTTGTGCATGTGCACACCCTAATGGAGCCGCACCAACCACTGACAACCTCACCTCCAAGTCGCCTCTGACCTTCTTGAACCACCGGCCACGACCCTCAACTTCGAAAACTCGAAAGCGAAACCGAACCCAGACAACAAACCTATCCACTTCCTGACCTCGCGCCGCCATCATCGACCACCAAAAGCCAAGCCATTTCATCAGAAGCCTCGCCTTGCTCCCCTCTACCTTTCCCCCCTACATTGTAGCCTCACGCTTCCACCACGACGCTGCTATTGCTAGAAAAATAACCCGACCCAAAACTCGAGCCTAACTATACTTCTCCTACGACCACACACCACGATGGTCATAAAAATCCACCGCTATTTTTCTCGAGATCCCCTACCATCCAGCTATCACTGACCACAAACCCGACCTTCCATTATGACCACCTTGCCGAAATTTGGTCAAAGACTAGATTCCGTTCATCTCCTTCCACCTCGACATATACGAAGCAAATCGTGGTAATGCCACCAAAATTCATTATTTCTAAAGCCGATCCCATCCATAACAGTGAAAACATAAATTATAATGATAGAATTTCTTGAAATATTAGGTTACCTATTGTTAATCCTAATTTCTAGGGTTATTACTTGATAATATCTTATGAAATCATTTTTAAAATAAAGTATACTCCAATGCAAACACAAATCTTCCAAGCATCAGAACCTAAAAATATCTAGAGGAATGGATTTTTGAAAGTTAAACATGACAGTGAAGAAACAGAACAGAGATAAGAATGTTGTACAGGCTTTTACATTCATCCATATAGAGGCATATATACATCCATTTCTATGCCCACAACAGTGTCAAATCCTGTTATTTTATCTTATCTTTAAACATACTCATAGATTTATTAGAAAGATTTCTTTTTGAAAAGTTTTACTCACCGTGAATCTTCTTTGAATAAAGCAATTAGTTTTTGAAAAGAATTGCTACTAGCATTGTTGATGATCCTCCCTGTTTTGAGTTGTTTTGATTTCTTTAAGTTTTGAAATGGTAGTGTTTTTCTATTTAACTTATCTAGTTCGAATGAATGAAAAAGAAGAAGATAGGTTTGAGATATATAAAAGAAGTGTGCTGCAGCTCTTTTATACACAGTAAGTTTCCATTTTACTTTTCTTTTTGTTTTTATTTTATTTTCCTTTCTTTGATCAGAGATTTCTTTAATCTGATTTAATTTCCCTATGATTTGATTTTGATTTCGATAAGATGTTTTATAACTAGAAGTGATGCCTTACTAGGATGTTGTTCCCTTGCACACATGCATATCCTTTCATGTATGTACATATATATATGTTCTCTTCAAATTTTACATACACACACACACACACACACACAACCATTCATATAAATATTGTTGCCTCCTACATGTTTCATATGCTTATATACATAGTTACATATACATATATGTTTACATACTCATATCTATATATATGTGCACTATTCACATAACATACTTACATATTTTGTTTGTCATCGTATGCATAGATTTATACTTTTACATTTCTATGTTTACAAGTGCTATATCCATCTTAACTTATGTATATCTATATATTTTACTTCATATATATACTTATCTATTATTTTACATAACATCACTTCATATGGGCATGTATACATATATGTACATTAATATACTTATATACATTATCAAATATCATAAAGTTTTTATAACTTATATATATATATATATATATATATATATATATATATATTTGGATGTTTTATCCTAATTTTAAATGGTGGAGTTTATATACACATTCCAATAATATCTATCATATCCAGAGATTTTATTATTTAATATTTATAATAGTTTCAAATCAATATATATATATATATATATATATATATTCAAATATTTTAACTATCAGAAATTTATTTATTCGACTAATCAATATTTCAGTAATAAAATCAGTCAGTCACCCAATTAACCGAGGTAAAAAAAATCCGAGTCGTTCCAGACTTGTTTCTATCTCAAACATTAAAAATGTGATTAAGGCAATGCCTAGAGGTAACATTGCCTCAACTTGCCCACTTAATTTTCAACCAAGGGGTATCATTGTTTGGAATCGACGAGTGTAGTAAGAATATGAAATTTAGTTCCCATATACGATCATTTTTAATTATCTTCAATAGTTGATTGATTAACTATTGATTCAGCTTTCGTCATCGTGTATCGTCGTCTTGAAAACGATTTGTTGTTCTTTTGAGCTTTGTTATCTTTTGTCGAAAATGGCTAAAACCAGAAAGTGAGTGGGGGCCAAAATATGTGGGGTTGCTCCCATTAGGATATCTTCACATTCACTTTAGATTGCATTCAGTCTGTGCATTGAGATGCTAAATACTTAGATTCTCCGTAAGGTTAGCGGGGTCTGGCTTGAAGATCCCGATAGGTGTCGCAAGAAAGTGACTCCCTTATAGTATAATTCTAAAGGCATACTTTCAATATGGAGGGCATACCCTCCTCGTAATTTGTTGGAAAATTTCCCTTTTCATTCTTTTGATTCCAAATTTTTTAACTTACCTCTTTCTTAATTGCATTGTGAAGTGTCGAGAGCATTTTTCGATGTTTAATTATTTGTGTCCATTCTTTATGTTTGGATTTTGATCCTGTAGATGATCATTCTTTCCAAATTGGATTGTTGGTTCTGATCTGTTTTACCATTTCTCCATTAGATTATTCCCATTCTTTTAAGTTTGGAATTTGATATTATTTATGCCTATTCATTAAGTACGAGATTTGTTCTTACTAGTATCCACCTTTCTATTTGGGTTATTTCTGTTGTTTATTTCCATTCTTTCATGATTGGATTGTAGTTATGTGTATGACCTAGGATTTTAGTCATTTGATATTGGAATATTTATTTAATTTTAAATATTGAAATATTTATTTTATAACTTAAGTACTTTAAGTTTCATAATATATGGATTTATTTGAATGCATGAATTTTTGAATTTAACAATTAATTTTGATTTAGTATTATTTCAGAACTTATTTAAATTCTATTTAAATAAGAATGGAGATAGAAAACATTTGAATTAGAATTAAAGTGATATAACCGGTTTTTGTAATAACTCGTTTTAGTTAACATGTGAAATTATCATCTCGGGACATTGTCTTAGTTTTTTATGAAACCAGTATCATTGGATCCGTAATAGTGAATTATTATATATTAACAAATTTCATGGCATCGGACGTATCGTTTATTCGTACTAGTTTGAACCTCGTAGAAATTAATTATATAAATTAATTAATATAATTTATTTTTGAAAGCTAACTCCAGCACACGATGGAATTAGGCTTCGAAATGGTTCCATTGAGTTTATAATAGGGGTATTGCGTATAGAACGCCAATCGGTATGCCTTATTTAGAGTTGTGAATTTTAGAGGCATAAATGGTATCGGGTATCATAATTTAAAATAGTACATGACCTAGCCCATAACCTCTTTCCACTGTGCAACCCATCTCTCCCCACGTCTTAACCATATTGTCCCTCTCTATTTAAATGGTCATAAAATCAAGAAAAGTTCTTCTTCCTTTTTTCAAGTTTATGCTCCATCAATCCAAGTGCTGACTTTCATCGAGGACAATTGGAGAATTTTCGGGCCAGTCATTAACTAGAAAAGTGTAGAGGGCGACGAAGTGAAGCTAGAATATGGTGGGATCATCATGGTTCATCGCATGGTGGCTGAATTTTCCCTCTATTTATTGGTTTTTCTTTGGAACGATGGAGGCGATACGGGGGAGTTAGGAGCTGGGACCACTTGCGTTGGATTGAAGACGACAAGGGCATGCTTCAGTGATGTTTTGGTAGGTCGAAGAGGCATGGGGAAAATCGCAACCTATTGTTGGATGTATGAAGGAGTTAGGTCGCTTTTGGTTGAGTGATGTCGGGCTTTAGGTGGTGCTGACGTATGCGAAGAGGAGGAGACGGGAAACCCGGTTGTGTAGTCGATTCGTCATCTAGATAATCGGTGGAGGGGGAACAGTGCACAACGTGCACTGACATAGTTCAGCCTGGGAAATTTATGTTTCGGAAGAGAAGGTTTAAGGATATTAATGAAGGGTAATTAATTCATAAAATGAATATAATTAAGGAAATAATTAAATTATTTTCTTCGTTAATCTTATAAGGGTGATAACTTGCTCGTTTTAGGTCGGAATTGTACATAGTCGTTCGCATTAGGTTCATATTGACAAGCACTGCGAAATGGAACTAGTTTGGTGGAGACTAGAGCTAGTGGAATTTTACGTTGAATTCGAACGTTGTTCAAATTCAAATGGAACCAGAACGCGGTTGCGAAAACTGGAATAATGGTGATTTAAACTCACCTTTTTGGTTAACCAATAATGTTGTATAGCTGATAAAAATTATTGATTTAGTGTTTGGATGTTTATTTATTAATTGTTTGGCCTTTATGAATTGTCGCTTTTGAAAGCGGTCATTATATGAAATAAATTGTAAGGGAACAGGTTAGCCTCAACACTATTTAATTTTATTTATATATACGTATTGCAATGACCCGTTATTTTCAACCATCTGCATCCGCACATGTTGGACTTGAATAATTCAAAATATCGAATTATTAATTTAAATTTGGCAAAACACAAAAATGTAGTAAATAAATCACTGATCACGGACACAGAGGAATATAATAATGCAGCGGAAGCAAAGAGATAGTAGTTCATGAAGCTACTATACACACACACACACACATCAGAGTTAAACAAGGTACAACAGAAGTTTAATACAATAATCAAGTACAAAGCTGAATACATCACTGGAATCAAATGAATAACTGGAACCAACTAGATAACCAAAAGTGAAATAGATAGCCGGATCTCCATGTGAAGCTCCAACTCCGACGGTGAGTTTCTATTGCTGTATCACTCAGTCTGACCCAAGCGTAAAGCAAAACACAAAACACTCGAGTTAGGACATACATTCTTATACAATGTAAACCAACTCAAGTTAATTGTAATATAAGGTACAAGTAACTCAAAGGATGCTTGGAACCACCCATCCTCTAAGGATCCGTTAAACTATTTACTATGCAGTAATATTTCGCTATTATAATAATGTCTATAGTAAAATAAACTTACTTTTAAACGGCGTAGAGGAGTGACCCAATATTCCCCTTAATATGTAATAGTGCCAATAGTCTATATAGTACCGTAATACCTCCTGATCGGGAGGCTACCAGAGGATACTTCATAGGTACGATACAAATCAAACTCGTACAAGGCGCGCTAGGGTAGGTAACATGGCACAACAAGGCAATGCCAGGGTAGATATACAATTACGCACATGGGCTGGTGGTAATGCGTAGCGCGCAGCTACCGCCCATCTCGAATCACACCCCCAAATCAAAAAAAATCAAAAGTGGCCACCAAATCAATCTCAAAGTCAGAATAAAATATCGAAGGAGTGTGTCCGATCGGAGGAGCTACCTCATTAGCCCAAGATCGCTTCTGTTTTAGCCACCTTAAGCCAACTCACGGGAGTCGGGTACACGTTCATACCTCAAAGGACGTCGCCATCATCCTACATCATTCTGGAATCTCCACCACGTACATGGTTATTAAAGTGGTTTTCGGAGTTGGCATAGAGTATGACAACTTCCAATCCCGGTATCTTTAACCACCAAACGTTATTATAACCCATGTTTATTTCATTTTCAAATGGATTGTATTTCATGTCAAACATATTCATTTCAAAACCATATAAACCCACTATCATTATTCTTAAGAAAAGTAATATTCATTTTCAAAGTTGTAACACTCCCAAAATTTATACATTCAATTATAATACATTAAAATCACAATAATTTAGAAACCATGGCACTTTAAAATTGTAACCTCTATAATCATAGCATTTCGAAAACATTACATTTTAGAAATAGTAGCATTTCGAAAACATAACCTTAAGAGATCATAACATTTTGGAAAAGTAATACTTAAGAAAATCACAGCATTTTGGAAATGTAACCTTAAGGAATCATAGCATTTTTGGAATGTAATGCTTTCCACTTTAACATTTTATATAATCAAAGTATTTATATACTTACAAATTTGAACATGGTCATTTTATCATAGCCTTATGATTAAATAAACTTTGTTATTGTAATATCCAATTTAAAGCTAAAATTCTTATGTTAAGTTAACTGTACATTATTAACTTACATTTATTATTACAATAAAGAAACTTTATTATTTTAATCATTTAAAATATGCCATTTACATTAATTAAAACTTACATATCAAATGTACATTATAAACTTACATTTTGTTATTACAGTAAGGAACATTTCTCATTTTAATCAATTTAACATACACCGTTACATTAATTAAAATTTACATGTCAAATATATGTTTTAACTTACATTTATTACAATAAAGAGAATTTATCATTTTAATCAATATTACACTAATTAAAACTTATATTATCAAACGTACATTTTAATTTACATTTCTATTACAGTAAAGAGCATTTATCATTTAATCAATATTACACTAATTAAAACTTACATTATCAAATGTACGTTTTAATTTACATTTTTATTTCAATAAAGAGCACTTGTTATTTTAATCAATATTACACTAATTAAAACTTATATTATCAAATGTACGTTTTAATTTACATTTCTATTGCAGTAAAGAGCATTTATCATCTTAATCCATATTATATTAATTAAAACCTTACATGTTTCTTTTATTAATTAAAACTTTACATGTTTCTTTCATTAATTAGAACTTTAAACGTTTCTTTCATTAATTAAAACTTTACATGTAACAACCCGCATATTTATCGGTTTTATATTTAAATATTTTATTTAAATATTTTATCAATACTCGGAATTTAGTCCGAAAAGCTACTTTTTGCATACGGTCGAATTAGGACTCGGGACCACTCCGATTGAGTTTAAAATGCCGTTTGCGACCTTTTTGAGTATAAGCTTCGATATATTTGGAGAAAGTTGATTTTTGCTACTTTTCACTTTGGGTTTGGGTTTGGGTTCAGCCCTATGTTTAACTTATACTCAAAACTGAGCCACTCTTCCCCCATTCACCCTCATTTTCTTCTCTTTTCAGTTCTAAGGCAATAATGGTGGGAGAGATTGGAAATCAAAACTCCAAAACCCTAGTTCCTCTTGATAAAGTATTGCATGTTATATTATCTGACATATCGATGCTCGCACAAAGCAATTACACGGATGGTCGCTCCTCAACAGCCTTATTCTCCGTGCTAGTCGACAGCATTCACCGTAATGTTCTTGGCTAGCGTGGGTATAGAGGTGGGGCATCACAGCTTGGTATCAGAGCCAGACTTCGGAACAATATGGAATATTATAACAAGGATCATCGTCCTAAGTCTTTCTTAGGAGTCGTGCTTTAGGATTTTATTCGATTCTTCGTACCGATTCATCCTATTTTCTTTTATGATTCCTTGTTTTATCTATCAAGATTGTTTGATATTCATTAGTGAATAATCTTCTTCTTGTTCTTCTTTCTTTCTAAAGGAAGAGGAATGTCTAGACCAGGCCGTCCCAGAGCTGGACCATCTAGTGTTCCACCCCAAGATGGAGTTTTTATGACTGCTCAACAGCTTCTTGATTTAGTGACAAATGCTCAAGCAGTTGGAGCTAACCTGAAACCTACTCACCCAAAGTCGGGATTTGCACGCTTGTGTAGCGATTACACTAATTTGGGTGGGAGCCATTCAAAGTTTCCGAAACTGTTATTGAAGTACAGGCTTGGCTAAGGTCATGCGATCGAATCTTTTCTCGCATGAATCTTATTGACCTTCACCGAGTGCAGGTGGCCTCTAGTATGCTCCGAGAAAGAGCATTGGACTGGTATGAGCTTCTTATTTCTGAGATTAATGAAGCGGATCTCACCTGGGAGCAATTCCGGGAACGCTTCGAGTTGAAATTTGTACCGGAAGCAAAGAAAGTGACATTGGCTCGACGATTTATAGACCTTGTTCAAGGTGAGTCCTCCATGACTGATTACGTCGCCTCCTTCGAGTCGCTTTCCAAATATGGGGTTGAATACATCAACACCCCTTTAAAGAAGAACCAAAGATTCGTCTATGGCTTAAACAAAAATCTCAAGAAGCCATTACTTCTAAAATTAGAAGTTTCTTTCGGCCAACTCATTGATATCGCTCTTCGTCTTGAAGAGGCGGATAGGGAGAATGATGTTGAAGTGGTGGGTTCCAAACCAAGCTTCAACAACAACAAGAAGAGGCCAAACAAATTCAAAGGCCCCTATCCTAATAAGAAAGGGAAGCAAGCAACCTCCGTGGCAAAGACTTCTTCCTTTGGCCATGGGGAATGCTATAATTGTGGTTCGAAGGACCATTACGCGAACCAGTTTCCAAAGTCTCTCTCTTGTCGCTACTGCAAAAGTCCCGGTCATGTTATATCCTCATGCCCCAAGCTTCAGGGAAGGAAAGAGGGAAAGCTTAATGTTGCTCAAGCCCTTGGCAACACATCTCGTGGCCAAGGTATTTCTCATTCTATTCTGGATGGAATTATTTTATTTCGTGATCATCCTATTCGAGTTCTTTTTGATACGGGTGCGTCCCATTCTTTTATATCAAAAGAACTTGTTGATACTTTTTCTTTGGATGTTTTGTGTTTAATGACTTCTTTGAGAATTACGAATCTGGTTGGTGGATCCGCGACAATCAGTTTATTGTGTAATGATGTCAAGATTATTTTGTGTGATTTTTCTTTCCGAGCCGATTTGCATGTCATGCGTTATTTAGGCTTTGGAATGATTTTGGGAATGGATTGGCTTAACCGTTATGAAGCTCATATCCTATGTCCTGAGCGGACTATTCATCTTCGACATCCTCAATCTGTTAAGCAGATTTCTATTAATCTTAAAGATTCAGATTCCAGCTTGGTTGCATCTTTATATTCTTTAAATCCTCGAGATGACGACGATGATGATGAGGGTCATATTATTTCTCTTATTCACGTCGTTTATGAATTTTCCGACATATTCGAGCCCGTTTTAGGATTACCACCTAAGCGAGCAATTGAGTTCAGAATTAATCTTATTCCTGGAGCCCAACCTATCACTCATCCTCCGTATCGTATGTCCAATAAAGAAAACGAGGAGATGCGTAAACAATTATCTGAATTGGAGACGAAGCAATTTATTCGCTCTAGTTCCTCGCCTTGGGGAGCTTCAGCTATTTTTGTGAAGAAATCCGATGGAACACTTAGGCTTTGCGTTGACTACCGCAAGCTTAATGATCTTACTATCAAACATAAATATCCTTTACCTCGGATTGATGATCTGTTCGATCAGCTTTGTGGTGCTAGAGTCTTTTCACAATTAGACTTAGCTACTGGATTTCATCAGCTTCGTATTGTAGAGGATAGCATTCCTTTGACATCGTTCCGTACTCGGTATAGATCTTATGAATGGCTTGTTATGCCATTTGGTCTAATGAATGCTCCGGCCTATTTCGTTGACCTTATGGATAGAGTTTTCAAAGACTTCCTCGACCGGTTTGTTCTCATCTTTATCGATGATATTCTTGTGTATTCTAAAACCGAGGAGGAGCATGAAAAACATCTTCGGATTGTATTGGAAACTCTTAGGAGTAATCAATTAAGGGCAAAATTTTCTAAATGCCACTTTTGGCAATCTCGTGTGAAGTTTCTCGGTCATATTATTTCCAAATCCGGAATTTCCGTGGATCCTTCAAAGATTGAAGCGATTCAAGATTGGAAGAGACCGGAGAGTGTGACAGAGATTCGTAGTTTTCTCGGATTGGCGGGCTATTACCGTCGTTTTATTAAAGACCTTTCTAAGATTGCCGTGCCTCTCACTAGCTTAACGAAGAAAGGTATTAAATACATTTGGTCGGACAAATGTGAAACTTCTTTTCAAAAACTAAAGGAACTTCTTTCTGATGCTCCTATTCTTGTTATTCCCGAGGGGAATCAAGATTTCGTTGTTTATACCGATGCTAGTCGCGTTGGTTTGGGTGCCGTTCTTATGCAAAGAGAACGTGTTATTTCTTATTCTTCTAGGCAATTGAAGTCTGCTGAGACTAGATATGCCACTCATGATTTAGAACTCGCGGCTATTGTTTTTGCTCTTCGGATTTGGCGTCATTATCTTTTAGGAGAGAAATTTGTTCTTTATACCGATCATAAATCCTTGAAGTATTTATTCTCTCAAAAGGAACTTAATTTGCGTCAACAGCGTTGGCTCGAATTTCTTGCACCATATGATCTTGATATTCTTTATACTCCCAGTAAGGGTAATCGTGTCGCCGATGCCCTTAGCCGTAAACAACAAGCTGTTGTTTCTATGATGATATCCGAATGGAACGATCTCGAGATTTTATCCACTTGCGAAATTCGAGACCGTGTTTCCGATTTATGTTCATCTCTTGTTTTATGTAGCCTTGAGGCTCATCCTTCTCTTTTAGACCGCATTCTTGAAGCTCAAAGGCTAGATCCCGAATTGGCTCTTCTTGGCCAAAATATTAAGGGTAAGATTGATATTGAAAGTTTGAAAGACTTTGATATCGATTCTCGTGGCGGCATTCGAAAATTTGGTAGACTTATCGTACCAAGTATTGGTGATCTTCGTAAAGATATTTTAGAAGATCCCCATCATTCTAAATTTACCATTCATCCCGGTAGTAGTAAAATGTACGTGGATATGAAGCGACTTTATTATTGGGAGGGAATGAAACTTGACGTCGCTAACTTCGTTAAGCGTTGCATGACTTGCCAACTCGTTAAGGCCGAGCATCAAAGGCCCGATGGGTTATTGCAACCTTTTAGAAATTCCAATTTGGAAGTGGGACAATATTTCCATGGATTTTATAGATGGCCTTCCCCGTTCTCGTTCGGGTCATGATAGCTTATGGGTGATTGTTGATAGGCTTACTAAATCTGCCCATTTTATTCCCATTCGGTCTAACCGAACCGTTCCTCTTTTGGCCAAGCTCTTTGTTAAAGAGATTGTTAAATTGCATGGAGTTCCTACTTCTATTGTTAGCGATCGTGATCCATTGTTTACTAGTGGATTTTGGAAGAGTCTTCAAAAAGCTTTGGGAACGAAGCTTAATTTTAGCACCGCTTATCATCCCTAGTCCGATGGACAAACTGAGCGTGTGAATCAAACTCTTGAAGATCTTCTTCGTTCTTGTGTGCTTGATTTTGGTGGAAGTTGGGAAAATCATATTTCACTTGTTGAATTTTCCTATAATAATAGCTTCCAATCTAGTATTGGTATGGCACCTTTCGAGGCACTCTATGGAAGGCCATGCCGATCTCCTTCTTGTTGGCTTGAGGCCGGTGAGAAGCTGGTTTTAGGTATAGATTTTATTCGAGATTCCACAGAGAAAATTGACCTTATTCGACATAGAATGAAAGAATCCCAGAGTAGACAAAAATCCTATGCCGATAACCGAAGAAGGAAGTTAGAATTTTCTGTGGGAGATCTTGTGTTCATTCGTGTTTCACCTATGAAAGGTGTTGTACGTTTCAGTCGATCGGGAAAGTTAGCGCCTCGATATATTAGACCATTTCCTATCACTGAACGTATTGGTTCCATGGCTTATCGCCTTTTATTACCGGCTCAATTTTCTGCTATCCATGACGTGTTTCACGTTTCTCAACTTCGGAAATGTCTTCGAGATTCCGATTCTATTCTTGAGCCCGGTGTTGTGGAAGAGATTGAAGTTTCACCTAATTTAACTTATGAGCAACATCCTATTCGTATCATTGCTTCGGAGGTCAAACGACTTCGAAATAAAGATGTTCAGCTTGTTAAAGTTCAATGGTCTTCAAATCCTAAGGATTGTTCTTGGAAATCTAGAGAGTACATCGAGCGAACACATCCGGACTTACTTTCTTGTGCTCTTTGAGGTGAACTTCTTATTTCAAATTTCTTTTGTGTTGAATATGCTTTTATGGTTGTTACTACATATCTTCTTCTTAAATATTGCGAGGACGCAATTTCTTTAAGGAAGGGAGTCTGTAACAACCCGCATATTTATCGATTTTATATTTAAATATTTTATTTAAATATTTTACCAATACTCGGAATTTAGTCCGAAAAGCTACTTTTTGCATACGGTCGAATTAGGACTCGGGACCACTCCCATTGAGTTTAAAATGCCGTTTGCGACCTTTTTGAGTATAAGCTTCGATATGTTTTGAGAAAGTTGATTTTTGCTACTTTTCACTTTGGGTTTGGGTTTGTGTTCAGCCCTATGTTTAACTTATACTCAAAACTGAGCCACTCTTCCCCCATTCACCCTCATTTTCTTCTCTTTTCAGTTCTAAGGCAATAATGGTGGGAGAGATTGGAAATCAAAACTCCAAAACCCTAGTTCCTCTTGCAACCTCAAATTCCTAGCTCCAAATTCAAGAGAACCCATTGGTAAGCATTCTCTTCTTCTTCTCCAACTTATTCTCTTACCAATTTCAGAAATTCCTAAACCTAATTTTGGGAATGTTCTTGTTTGAGCATAGAGTCAAGCTCATTTGGGCTGTGTTGAAGAGAGGTTGATTCTCCATTTGCTTTCAAGCTTCTTCTTGTTTGATTTTTGTAAAAAGGTGAGATTTTTATTTCACATCTATGCTTATATTTATCTTCGATTGTTAGGTATGAATTCCTAACACTTATTCGTGTGCAATTGCTTTTGGTTTGGATTGATTTGGTGAATATTCCAATTTTTGGTGTTTTGGATTCAATCCTTTAAAAATCATAACTTTGATGTTGGAACATGTGTTTGGTGATGCATCGAGGAGCATATAGGGCCGGGTAGTTGATTGGCATAATCCCTTAGTGCCGTTGCTCGAGAGAATGCAATTTGGTGGAGGTTGGACCTCAATTGGATGGACTGGGAGGGGACTGGCAACAGGTCCGGTCGACCGAGCACTGTAGCCGGCCGACCGACCTGCTGCCAAGTGCATAAGCACTTCCCTGTTTAAGGTTCGGTCGACCGAGTACAGTGTTCGGCCGACCGACCTGCTTTCCGAGGAATTTTGAGAACAGGGTCCGGTCGACCGAGCTCTGTAGCCGGCCGACCGACCTGCTGCATTTTTGCCTATTTCGCCTAGTTGTTTGAATTTCCAACTTTAATCGATTCGTGTTGTTTCCTATGTGTTGTTATCATTTGTTATGACTTTGATGACTCCTTTTTAGGGATTTTTGAATATCCATTTTGATGGATTCTTTATCGTTTTCGTTGGATTTTTATTCACATCTTCGTATGTGAATTTTAGTGATTGATTGTTCCTACAATCTTCTTTGTGTTTTGTCACTTTAAAAATATAAAGGTTTTCTATACTAGTAGTAAATATCAAAACTCTTTCCTCAAACGATTTCAATACTATTTTAATACCAAATTCGTTTATAAAACCGTTTTCCAATCTATTAGTATATATAAACCTTTACCTCACTCGTATGAGAAATCTAATTAAACGACTTAGTAAAACAAGTGGTATGAAACGCTTGCGTTCACTTTGTCGGTTAATTCTTGGACCTGTTCGATTGAATCCCTTGTGACAATTTTATAGTGGAGACCTACAGTTTGTTCGTAAATATTTAAGTTAAGCAAGTGGTTATGGGACATGAAGCTAAACTCATATATTTACTAGCTTAGTGTAATTGACACTTCTCGTTGATCATGATGATCATCTTTGTGATTTAGACTAGCAATGTGCGATGTCTCTTTATCTGCGAGGGAGACTAAACCCCGTTTTGTGGAGTTTCGACTCAAATTGGTGGGGTAGCAACCCATGGTCTTCGGGCCGTTTGTGGAGCTTCGGCTCAATTTGTGATGGTTAGCAACCATGGAATTAGCGTTCCGTTTGTGATACACGTGTTGGCGAGCTTTATGCTCCCGTTTGTGATAGGCCTCCCCCTCTTTGTGATTTCTGGATTTCTTGAGATGATTTCTAGAATTTGTGTTTCGCCAATTTTCGTGATTTCCATCGATAAGCTTTATCGATATTTGTGTATTGGTGAATTTGTGCGTCATTGACTTTTGTGATTTCTGGATTTCGTGTGTTGAATTCTGGAATTTGTGTGTCATTGACTTTTGTGATTGACATTGATATTATCGTCAATATTTATGGTTTGGTGAACTAAATTAGGAGTATGACGTTTCTGTGGTGCTTGTGTAGATTTTGTGACATTGAATAATCCCTTGATGATTTTCAACTGCTTAAATATATCACAGCTTTGCATTGTGATTATTATGTGCTTAGTCATATCTCTTATTCTATATCGTTTCATCTGATATTTATAGTTAGACTGATCCGTTTATTATTTTCTTATTAAATAATACTCGGGTCAGACCAAGATGTTACAGGTGCTTCTGCTTGACTTCTCTCCAGGGATCCATTACTCTGACCTTTTGCTTACTACTTAGATTAGTAGTTTTTGTTGTATACTCTTGAGATATTGACTCATAGATGTATTCTTTTGTATAGCACGTGTTGCTATTCTTTTGTATTATTGTGGATCTTTTTGACCACTACTCTGATATACACTTCCATGTGTTAATTATATATTCATATCTTCTTCCGCCTTTGTGATATGAATTATCAGTGAATGATTTATGTTATGTTTATTTCTGTATTTGTTTCCGAAGATATTATAGCCACTGTGTAGTAGCTTTGAGTTTGTGTCGGTATGTCGGATTTCCTCTTGATAAAGTATTGCATGTTATACTATCTGACATATCGATGCTCGCACAAAGCAATTACACGGATGGTCGCTCCTCAACAGCCTTATTCTCCGTGCTAGTCGACAGCATTTACCGTAATGTTCTTGGCTAGCGTGGGTATAGAGGTGGGGCGTCACATTACATGTTTCTTGCATTAATTAAAATTTACATGTTTCTTTCGTTTTTGTTATTGCAGTAAAGAACATTTATTATTTAATCAATTAAAATATTAATTAAACTTACATCTCACATGTATGTTTTAATTTACATTTTTCCATTTTAAAGTCATAGCTATTTATCTTACAAAACATAATATTTCATAAAAGAATATTTTATCATAGTTAATATAACAATCAAATTTTTTTCATAGATCTATTCATTTAGACATCAAATAACTATGATTTTCTAGTTAAATAAATTTTATTACAAATTGTCCAATTAAGACTGTCATTTTACCAGTTCAAAATACATTATTTATTATACAAAACATGTCAATTTCATAAAGTAAAATTCATAACAATTTCTAGGTTAGGTCTACGACTTCCATATTAGGTCAAACTCAATTATTAAGTTATTTATCATCAACAAAGATCTTTAATTCAACTTAAAACTAATTATTAACATATAAATTTTAACTTATAGAAAAACCAATATACCTTTATAATTCAAAGCATTAAATCAAATTTTAAGTTAAACTTTCATATATTTATAAACTCAAAATTATTAATAATCTTTTCGGAAAATATTATTTAAAAAATAATTAATAATTTTTTAGGAAAATATTATTCAAAAATATAACCTTGGGCCTGTATAATATTTTCTAACCTAGGTCAAGTGATAATGATATATATCATTTCAATCCGTAAGTTAAAAAGAAAAATCGAGGTTCTATCATTTCAAACCCGCAATCCCAAGTAAAATAATACAACAAAAATCAATAAAAATCACTCGAGCCTATCATTTCAGCCCATAGTGATCTTCCTTATCCTAAAGTCCATTTGGGTATGTATCATTTCAACCCATAGTGAAAGGAAACTTGCAGTGTGATAAACAGAAAATAAAATAACAACAAAGCATATAATATCATTTCAGATGATGTAACGGGCATATAAACAACATTTAACATCATATAAATATATCACAGGCAGGTATGAACATAGCATATTAATTTATACAATTCACTTGTCATCATTTCACAATTATAAAAGTACATATGTCGAGAGTGATAAACTTACCTTTTAAAGCTAGAATTGAAATTCAAACCGAAATTTATACTCCGCAAAGCATGAAAAGGCACGACAAAGCACGACTATATTTTTGAGTGACTGAAGAGTCAGATCCAAATCTTGTATGCAAAGAAATACAACATATATAAGAATATATTTCAATATAAAAGAATAGAAATTAGAACAATGGAAAAATATGAGATAAACATGACATAACCTTTGCTTCAACCACCAAGTGGGATCGGCCTTTGGGTTTGGCTAGGGTCTAGGCATCACAAACTCACGGCTAGGGGATGATAAGGTCATGGCAAAGTAATTTGGTGGAGGAATATGTGTTGTGCCCGTGGTATATGAAGAGGAGGTGAAGGAAAATGGGAGTTTGGCTAGGGTTTGGTCATGTTTTGGTGATGTGGTCTTCATAGTGGTCATGGCCATGGCATGAGATAATGGAGGACGAGGTGATGGTCGGCATGGTGGTGATGGAGTGGTGGTAAGGTCGGCTAGGAGGTGGAGAGGCCGAGCTATGCATTGAAAAACTAAAGAGAATAAATGAGAAAAAAGGAGAAAGAAAGAGAGGAGAATCTATGAAAATTAGATCTAGCTTTTTTTTTCTCACGCAAATGAAATATGAGAAGTGAAAACTTTTCACATGAAATGATGATAAAAGTGGCGGCTAGGGTTTACAAAAGAAAAATGAATGGCAAAGGTAAGTAATAAAGAGGCTAGGCAATAAAAGGCAAGAGTTTGAATGGTTTGGAAAATAAAAAGGCAATACTATAAAACAAATAACTTGATGGATTTAATTATTTTTTTCCTTTGCACGCACGGAGGAGTTTGAGGTACAATATGTACGTGATTGATAGGAGAAAATCACGGCTATGAATGTGGGAAGTAATTGGCTATGCAAATGGAAAGGCAAGGGAAAAGAAAAAGGCAACAAATAAAAACAAGTAACTTAGGTATTTTTAAATTTCTAAGCCATTTATCAAAATAAAATCCACTAAATAAAATAAAAGTTGAAACAAAGTAAAAGAGGAAATAAAATAGGGAAATTAGCATATAAAAATAGAAAATAAGATGCAGAAAATCATTGCGTGTAAAACACCCTATTTTATCCAATTCAAAATGTATAAATTAGAGTTTAACGAAACAAAAAGCAGAACGGATATCAGAAATATATTCTACTTCAAAGAAAAAGATTAAAATTGAAAAATTAAAATTTTAGCTGAAATTCAAAATTTGATCAGAGTTGACCAAAATATAAAATTTTCAGAAAATGTTTATTTTATCGTATTGGAAAATAAATTACAAACAAATTCCAAACTCACATTGGAAAATTCCAGAAATTTAATTTTAAATAATTTAAAGTTTAAAGTTTAAAGTTTTCAAATAAAAATTTTAAATAAAATATATACAAATTTATGGGTTGTTACACTCTCCCCCACTCAAAACTTTTCATCCCCGAAAAGGAATGTGGTAGAGACTAGAAACAACCAAAAAGGAAATAGATTTGAAACAAAAGAAAATAATTAAATTAAACCATATAAATTCCAATTTAAATTAATTTATATATTTAACCATTTGCATAAATCCATTTATATTAAATTAATGAATGGTCATTCACTTTAAATTTGTTAGTTCAAATTGTTAATTCTAATCATATAAATTTCAATTTAAATCAGTTAATATTCAATAATTGATTTTTTATTCAAGGTATTTTATTAAGCCGATTCAATTGTTAATTTATTAATTCCTTCAAAGCAAAATTTACTTAATTTATCTCATTTATTCATTATCTTATTATTAAATTAACAATTTCTAAAATTATGGATTTGAAAATCATGTATTATACCCATAATTTATTTAGTAAATTTAGTTATTCTTTATTCCAAATTGTTATCAAATTTATTCCACTTAATATATTTTATCCCATATAATAAGTATATTTACACTTACTACGACCATTCTAATTTGTTTATAAATTCCTTTAACATCATTTTTATATTGTATTTTGTTCAATTAACTTTTCATTCTATTTTCCTCTATTAATCTTTTATAACTAAAATTTAAGTGTATATCATTTATTATAACCACTCAAAAAAATTATAAAATCCTTTTATATTGTATATTATCCAATTACATACTTGACCTTTAATTTTTAAGGTAAGTTATATCGGAATGTAATTGAGTATTATACAAATTAAACTTCTAATTCAATTATTCAAGTTTATTTATTTACTCAAAATTTTGGTTTCATTTTATAATTGAAATCATCCTTTGAAATAAAATTTTAGGAATTAATTTTCGATTAACTTCAAACAATTTTAGACATACATAAATATATATATGCAATTTTTCAAATCAAATCTATATACTTATATATTATAAATCAAGCCATATTTAAGAAATCCAAATCAGTTTAATTCTCCAAAGCAAGACTGTAGCAAAACTACAGAATGGTCTTTTCACTTCGAAACTCGAAAATGAATGTCGATGATGTTGTAGTCATCATCGAAATTATTTTCTAGCGACAAAGAAAAGAGAACTGGTTTACAAATAAAAAATTCTTTGAAACAATTTCTACTTGAAATACTTTAAATAAAACACCCTTTAAAACTTTAAACACAAAGTTTGAAACCATCGAAAATTAAATTCTTAGTTTCTTGTTTTAAATTCTTTTAAATTTCTAAATTAATTTATAGCCATATTTTATAGTTTAATTATTTATATATGAAACTAAAGCTAATAGTTACACGTTATATACAAAGTCAAATATCATTTGTCAAACATCCAATTCAATTAACTATCAAAATTTAGAAAATTATATCTATATACATATACAATATAATTATACAAAATTTATTTATTTTCTAAATTTGAAAACTGTATTGTGTCGGTTTGCTTTGTTCAAGTGTTTTGGATATCCTATCGATTGCGTTGATCAGACGAATCGATTGAAAACCCAAATCAACATCAACAACTCAAACAACACATTATATAAAACATTTTAAACATTAGTTTACAAATACACTATATAGGAATAGATTTTTCAAAGCAAGTATAGAGATTCAAATTTGATTAACTCAAATCAAAGAAAATTTTGGTTTGAGGATAAGTTGGAACAAAAGATAAGATGATTAATTAACCGAATAAGGAAATGGATAAGCTTATATAAATCATGGGCAACCTTAACCGGGTCAATCGTGACTTCAAGAATTAGATCGGTGCAGAATCCTGGGGTAATTCTACATTCGATCTCAAGAGATAGAATTCGGGGTATAAGAGATACTAGCATCTAACCAAGGATATACATAAATCTTCCGTGAATAAATGCCAATTGTAAAGGAGTTTCCACCTTTACAAGTCACTTGGAGATTGGCGAGACTGCCTACTCATTATAAAGATCATTCAAAATGGAGTTATGGGATACTCAATAATGAAAAGAAGATGAATAGTGAGGGAAAGAATGGATTTTGGAACCGCAGGGACGTTTCAAAATTCAAAAGGAAACAGAGTCAAAGAGAAAGAGATTCAAGCTCAAACGAAAGTGATTCTGTAAATAAATTTACCATATATGCTAAGTTTGCCTAGAGCCAAAGCTCTGATACCAAATATAGCTGTAACATCCCGCCTTTTTGTACGCTTTAAATCGACGATAAACCTCACACGTCCGACTTAAACATACAGAAGGGCAGATTGTTATGGGGTAAATACGAAAAAGCAGAGAAGGAACAAAGAAGAATCTTGCAACGGCATGATAAAATATAATAATCAAATAAACAGTTCATGAAGCTGTTTACAAAATATTCGATTATACTTATACAATACATATCAGAGTTACACATACCAGAGAATAATAAATAACAATGCAGCGGAACAATGTGATGCAGTGGAATATAATAAATGATAGTAACACAAATCTTCGTCTTCGTCCTCCAGAATAGAATATTCAAATCCTAAAATGCTCAGGCTGACCCGAGCAAATTGAAAAGACAAAACACTCGAGTCAGAACTAAAAGGTCTTATGTAAGTTAAATCAACAGTAAAATATGAGTGGAACGGCGTCAGAGATGTTTACGGGATTTGACATCTCATATCCAGTGTCTAACGTCAGTGCAGTAACTTCAGAGATGCTCGGGATTCACATCTCCTAAGGATCCGTTAAACTATTTACTATGTAGTAATATTTCGCTATTATAATAATGTCTATTAGTAAAATAAACTTACTTTAAAATAGCGTTAAGGGGTTACCCATATATCCCTTAACACGTAATAGTGCCAATAGTCTATACAGTACCTGCATATCTCCTGATCGGGAGACTACGAGAAGATACTCCATAGGTACGACACAAATCAAACTCGTACAAGGCGCACTAGGGTAGGTGACACGGCATGGCTAGGAAATGCCAGAGAAGATATACCAATTACTATCCGGACTGGTGGTGACGCATAGCGTGCAGCTATCGCCCACCTCGAGCCACACCCCCAAAATCAAAAATAAAAGCGGCTACCAAATGAATCTCCAAGTCAAAATATAATATCGACGGAGTATGTCCGATAAGAGGGGCTACCTCACTAGCCCGAAATCGCTCATGTTTTAACCACCTTATGCCAACTCACGGGAGTCGGGTCCACGTATATACCTCAAAGGAAACGCCGCCGCCATCCTACTTCATTCTGGAATCTCCACCGCATACACGGTTGTTAAAGTGGTTTTTGGAGTTGGCAGAGAGTATGACAACTTCCGATCTCGGTCTCTTCAATAACCAAACGTTATTATAACACCGCGGACTTTTCAAAATAGTTTATACTTTTAAAACCAGAATATAATATCCATTTCGAAACCATATAAATACGATATCCTTTCCATTTCAAGACTAAATCATTATGATATCATTTTAAAGATCCCAAATCAATATAATATAATTTTTATTTCAATATATCCCTTTTTCCAAAATCATAGCACCTTCAACTTTATACAATTCGAAACCAAACATTTGAAATATAACCTTTCAAAACATAATACTTCGAACTTCATAGCTTCTAAACCATAACTTCGAAAACTTAAATGGTTTGGATATTGAAATAGTATATATAAAATAAAATAGTTTCAATTTAAAATTACTTTATAAAGTAAAATAATTTCCTCGACTCCACGCTTTTATCCACTTTAAATTAAATCTCGATTCATAACTTTCAACTCACTTTCAGTTTCAATAAACTATTTCAATTGCAATATATTTCAAATTTTGAGCATTAAACAATTTCAAAACTAAGGTTGACAATTATGATTCAACAATTCAATGTTCTATTTTTAGTTTTGAAATAATTGCATAATAAATCCATTTCATTTAAATAACACCCAAATTACAAATAACCAAAATATTTCCTTCAATTATTTATAATTGAAATATTCGTTTAATTCATCTTAAACAAAAAAAATCCGCCAGTTATAAAAATCATACCTTTAAAATCTCAATTTTATAAGATTTCAAAATAATTTCATATTTATCTTCCCACCTTATTCTCATTTAAGTCATTATAACTCCATAAATAAAATTTAAATAAATACTTAACCCTATTATATCGTAATAAAATCAAACTTTACTATTAAACTTATTTTATACTTTAAACCAATTTTATACATAGCTTAAAACCAAGAATTTAACTGTATATAAAATATCATTTATAAAATATCCAAATCAATATCTCATACCATATATTTCTTTACAAAACCATAGAAAATCATTTAAAAATATTTTTATATATAGACCACGGTGTCTGTATATAATTTTCTACCCTATGGTCAAGTGATACGGATATTTATCATTTCAATCCGTAATATAAAATAAAAATACGGTTATATATCATTTCAAACTGCAATCTCGAATGAAATAAAATGCATAACAACATGCAATTTATAATAATATATAATACAACATCCATTCATCAATATCAATCATCAACCATTTATCAAAATCATCATCCAATTCAAACCATAACATCAATATATAATAGATAATAAACAACAGGTATTTACTGGCAGTTCATATTAAATAATAAATTAAAATTTAACAGCAGTTTATATGCAATAATAATTTAATTCAATAAATTTAATTTAGCTGGAATGATGATAAAATATGCCAAACAATCATAAAAAAATTTCTAATCACATTAAAAATTAATTTAACACACATAAGAAAGTTTAGAAGTTGTGAATGGGTTAAAACACTCGCCTTTTGAATTTAAATTGGATTTAAATCCAATTTAAACCTAAAATTTGAACAGTCTCGGAATTCGTCCAAACTAGCGCAAAAAAGTCTGGAATTTCTATATGAACCCAGTGGAGAAAAACGCGCATGAATTTGACCTTGTATGCAAAAGTTATTGATATTAGAACTTTACAAAACAAAATTAAACAAATAGAATAAAATAGAATAAATAAACTACCCTACTTGTCAGCAAGCATTCTTCCTCATGCATGCACGAAACAGCGAAACACGTTCAAACCCTAGCAGTACTCATTCGGCCGCCACCATCTGGACGCGAACACCTCCCACTGCTGGCCACTCCACCACGGCTTGAAGCCAGCACGAGCACGCGCGCCCCAGGCGACCCCAACCCCCTACGCGCAATCGCCCACAACGCCATCGCCCGCCGATTTGCTTCGAACCCTGTTTGAATTTTACAGCTCGATCCAGCCATTAACTTCGCGAATGAACAACTCCGATGGACTATGCTCCATCCCCTCTACGTGATGGTACCCTTGATTCATCGATCGGACGAAGTTCATCAACGTGTGATCAACAACCGTGAATAAATGGCAAATTTCTGGTCAAACCGTGCTTCGCATCGAAAAACAAATCACAGAATTGAGATGCGCTCTTCGAGAGCTTTCCGACGATATAAAATATGATATTGTTTGGAGAGTTTGAATTTTTGGCTTTGGATTTGATTTGGAATTGTATTTGGGAATTAGGGTTTGCAGCCATTGGAAAGAGGAGCCAATAGAACATACAGAAATGAGAAATGAGAAATGAATCAGGGTTTATAACAGGGTATATATAGACAAAGCTGAAAAAGAATCGATGGACACAATTGATTTTGCGCGTTGAACGATAAAATTGCCCGAAAAGCCCGTTCTGACTCCGGAACGAAATTGGGTCAACATATATATCGAAATAGATGTTTTAAAATATTTAAAAATCAATGGAACAGGTTTCAGATCCAAATTCCATCGTATGAATAAGTTATGCTAAAATCAAATTATTTCAAATTGATTTCAAGACATTTCACGTTCGTACGATCAAACGACAAGTCTGATCCCTACGGAACTTGAAACCCTAAAAATAATTTACTGTTACGGATCCGATGAAACTGGTTTCATCGAAATTCGAGTCAGTGGCCAAAATGGCTATTTTTACATTAATTAATTAAATTAATAAATTAATTAATTAAATCGAATTTTCAATTTCTATTCTTTAATTGACAGATTTCATCATTTTGATTTCCCAATCACTTACAATGATCTAAAAAAATTTAAATGTTAATTTATAATTGATTAATTTATCAATTTCAGTGTTAGCGTCAATTCATTAAATACAGAAATTATAAATATAATTCCCAATAATCCCATTTAGTTAAATAAATTAATGATTATTCCATTCAGTATTGTCAAATAGATGGATTTAACATTGGATTCAAAAATATTACATTAATATTCTCACATTCTATCTTAATTTCATATAACGTAATATTTAGATATTTTAATTTCATTTAATTGCATTTAATCTAATTATTATAGTTCAAATACAATAAATTAATCAAACATCAATTTCAATTGTTTCATTCAATCAATTGCCATATTATGAATAAAGTAAATGTTATTTTCCATTATTAACTAAATTCACATTAACAAAGTCTTTAATTTGTATTTATTGCAATTTTTACCACATTTAAATTAACAGGCTAAATAAATAGGTAACCTAAAATATTTGTTACCATTTACTTTCAATCATACTTATGAGTTATTCTTCCCAAACAATTGTTACAATTGTTTACATTACATAAATTTCATTCAATCATCATTAACATACTATTTAATAATATTTATTGAAATTTATTTTCAATTTTCTAAATACAATCAATTATAACCTTACCATTGTTTCAATTAATTGGCACTGCACTAAACTAATTATTTATTGACCCGTATAAACTTTATTACCTTACTTTACAGTTACAAAACGTTAAATTTAGATTTATTGCGATTGATTACCAAAGTTTATTTAACACATTAAATAAATGAACAACCTATATTAATTGTCACATATTTGCTTTTAATTGCATTTATAAGTTTGTTACTTATCAACGTAGGTTATAATTCCATATATAACACTAATTTTATTCCATTACTATTTATGATACCTTTGCATTACATACTTCAATATTTCCATTTTCATCTTAATTCCAATTCACTGTAGTATCAAATTTCAATTTCTTACAATAAACCCATTTATTATAACTTTGAATACCAATTAATTAGTTTCAAATAAATAGATTGATTCAAATCAACTCTATTATTAAGTTTATATTAATCAATATAATATCTCATTGGTTAATTTAATGCTTACTTTTATTTACTTATTTTCCATTTTATACCCAAGTGCAACAATTTACAACTATTTCATTATTATTGTGATTTCACTTCAATTGTCAATAATTAGTTTTAATAACCATTACTACATTTTATTCTTAACATTTACTTCATTATAAATTATAAAAAATTTATTTCTTTCTGAATTTAGTTACAAAAATCTTATTAAAATGACAAATTTAATTATTGAAATTTACGGATCATTACAATAACGACCTGTTATTTTCAACCATCTGCATCCACACATGTCGGACTTAAATAATTAAAAATATTGAATTGTTAATTTAAATTTGGCAAAACACAGAATATGCTGGAAATAAATCACAAACACAGAGTAATATAATAATGCAGCGGAAGCAAAGAGATAGTAGTTCATGAAGCTACTATATATATACATCGGAGTTAAATAAGGTGCAACGGAAGTTTAATACAATAATAAAGTACAAAGCTGAATACATCATTGGAATCAACTGAATAAGTGGAATCAACTGGATAGCCGATAGTGAAATAGATAGCTAGATCTCCACGTGAAGCTCCAACTCCGAAGGTGAGTCTCTAATGCTGCATCACTCAGTCTGACCCGAGCGAAAAGCAAAACACAAAACACTCAAGTCAGGACATACATACTTATGCAATGTAAACCAACTAAAGTGAACTATAATATAAGGTACAAGTAACTTAAAGGATGCTTGGGACCGCCCATCCTCTGAGGATCCGTTAAACTATTTACTATGTAGTAATATTTCGCGATTATAATAATGTTTATAGTAAAATAAACTTGCTTTTAAATAGCATTAAGGAGTGGCCCAATATTCCCTTTAACACGTAATAGTGCCAATAGTCTATACAGTACCGTAATACCTCCTGATCGGGAGGCTTGTAGAGGACACTCCATAAGTACGACACAAATCAAACTCATACAAGGCGCGCTAGGGTAGGTGACACGACATAACAAGGCAATGCCAGGGTAGATATACCAATTACACACACGGGCTGGTGGTAACGCGTAGTGTGCAGCTACCGCCCACCTCGAGCCACACCTCCAAATCAAAAAATCATAAGTGGACACCAAATCAATCTCAAAGTCAGAATATAATATCGAATGAGTGTGTCCGATCAAAGGAGCTACCTCATTGGCCCGAGATCGCTCCTAATTTAGCCACCTTAAGCCAACTCACGGGAGTCAGGTCCACCTTCATACTTTAAAGGACATCGCCACCATTCTAATTCATTCTGGAATCTTCACCGCGTACATAGTTATTAAAGTGGTTTTCGGAGTTGGAAAAGAGTATGACAACTTCCGATCTCGGTCTCTTTAACAGCCAAACGATATTATACCCCATGCTAATTTTATTTTCAAATGGTTTGTATTTCATATCAAACATATTCATTTCAAAACCAGATAAACCCGGTATTATTATTCTTAAGAAAAGTAATATTCATTTTCAAAGTTGTACCACTTCCAAAATTTATACATTCAATTATAGCACATTAAATTCATAATAATTTAGAAACCATAGCACTTTAAAAATGAAACCTCTATAATCATAGCATTTCGAAAACATTACATTTTAGAAATAATAGCATTTCGAAAACATAAACTTAAGACATCATAGCATTTTGGAAAAATAATACTTAGGAAAATCATAGCATTTTAGAAATGTAACCTCAAGGAAACATAGCATTTTTGGAATGTAATACTTTCCACTTTAACATCTTATATAATCAAAATATTTATATACTTACAAATTTTAACATGGTCATTTTCTCATAGCCTTATAGTTAAATAAACTTTGTTACTGTAATATCCAATTTAAAGCTGAAATTCTTATTTTATGTTAAAAGTGCATTATTAACTTACATTTATTATTACAACAAAGAAACTTTATTATTTTAATCATTTAAAATATGCCATTTACATTAATTAAAACTTACATGTCAAATGTACATTATCAATTCATATTTTATTATTACAGTAAGGAATATTTATCATTTTAATCAATTTAAAATACACCATTACATTTATTAAAACATACGTGTCAAATGTACGTTTTAACTTACATTTATTACAATAAAGAGCATTTACCATTTTAATCAATATTACACTAATTAAAACTTACATTATCAAATGTATGTTTTAATTTACATTTTTATTACAGTAAAGAGCATTTATCATTTAATCAATATTACACTAATTAAAACATACATTATCAAATGTACATTTTAATTTACATTTTTATTTCAATAAAGAGCATTTATTATTTTAATCAATACTACACTAATTAAAACTTACAATATCAAATGTACTGTAACAACCGTGTATTTTGTAATCATTTTAAATTTAAATTTCGGATTTAAAAACTTTATTTTATTTATTAAATGAATAAAAAAATTATTTTAAATATAAAATTTGATTTTGATGTAAATTAGAATTCCAAACATGAATAAATAGAATATTTTCCAAAATTGTGAATTTTGGTCGATATGGTCGAACTTTTACTTTTAAATTTAAAAATTTGAAATTTTGAAATTTATCTTTTATTATGAAAATAAATAAAATTTCAATTATACTACTTTTCATTTCGTTGAAATCGAATTAATATTGCGAAAGTAATGCTTTTTAAACCATTGTATGTAAATTGTTTTATTTAACAAAATTGTTTATTTTAATTTATATAAATAATATATTGTTTGTCATATCATGTTCTGATTTGTGTATATATGTGTAACATGACATGTTATGCATATATTTTATTTTTAAAACATTTTAAAAGTGTAGTTATAATTTTCAAATGTTTATTGTATTTTGTTTACAATTTTTAATTCTAGTTTCAATATAATAAACTATTTTTTAATTTATTTTCTATTTTGCTTAAAAATATTTATTTACTTTCTTTTCTACTTTATTTTGTTATCATTTTTATTTTATTTACTTAATTTTTATTTGTTTAAAGTGAATTATTAAAATTGGAAATTTGAAGAGTCAATGTCTTTTCATTTACTTATGACATTTTCTTTTCTTGTCTTTTCATTTGCAGTGTCATTTCATTTTCTTTTCCTAGCCGTGTATTCTCCTTAGCATTCACGTGAAAACTTTCTTACCTCTTCACCATTCACGTCTATTTTCAATTCGCATGAAATTTTTTTGTAAGCATGGCTTCTCTCTTCTCTTTTCTTCTTCATTTACATTGATTTTTGCCTTGCTTCCTCTTGTCTACCTTGGCCACAGCCACCACCATCTTCTTCGAGCAACACCACTATCTCCTCCTCCTCAACATCCACTGCCAAACATCTCCACCTCAGACCAGATCTGGTCGTGCCTAGCTTCATGACCAAAACACCACAAAAAGTTGCAAAAACTCCTTAAAAACATTGCATAGGTGACTTAGCTTCATCACCACCACCATATATTGCCTCAGCCACCTCCCCTTGCTCCACCATCACGACGACCTGACCCCTGACCATCAGCCTACCATCTGTACAGACCTAAACCATGCATGGCCAGTCCAATATTGCAGATCGAGCCATATGACCATAGGCCGAGCCCACAGGCCCATGTTTCATCCAAAACCCCTTGCCTCCTTTACCTTCCTTTTATTCTGCCTTTGCCTTCCACTTTCATGCCCTTAGTGTAACAAACCCGGTTTGGAGATTACCGCATTATAATTTAATATTAGCGGTAATCTCCCAACCGGGTTTGTTACACTTAGCCTTACATCTAGGTCATGGCCGAGCCATGTTGACACTTTGGCCGAGCCTAGTGTAGTGAGATCAAGCCCATTTGATCATGTGACAAGCCTTGTTGTCATGGTCAAGCATTTTGTGTTAAAGCTGGGTAATATTCTTTGTTGATTCAAATTTCCATTTCGTTTCAATTCATATTTGTATCGTATATATATGTTTATATGGTCTTGTTTATTTTTTGTTTACAAGATCAATATTAAGGCTCTCCATTCATTCAAATCAAAGTCGTGTTGTATCGTGCATGTCATGCTTTTTCAAATCTATTCTGCGTGTTTTGATTTGCTAACTCCAGCTTGAAAAGGTGAGTCCTTTTCACCCTGACATTTTTACTTATGAAATGGTTTATGGATGACAAGTGGTTAGTAATTGAAATGTTATGCAAGTTATTGATGATTATATGATATGCTATGCCATGTTATTACCATGTTAACTTTGTTAATTATCACCTGACATATGATATATGACATATATTGTGACATTGACATTGTTTATATTGTTTATGTATATGATCACACTGCAAGTTCCCTGTTAGAATAGAATCACTATGGGTTGAAATGATACATACCCGAATGGACATTAGAATAGGGAAAAATCATTGTGAGCTGAAATGTTAGGCTCAAATGTTTTTTTATTGTATTTTATTTGAATTGGGATTGCGGGTTTGAAATGATAGAACCCGGGTTTTCTTTTTAAATTGCGGATTGAAATGATACATATCCGTATCACTTGACCTAGGACAGAAAATTATATACAGACCCTGTGGTATATTTTAAATGATTTTTTTTATATAAATATTATTTTAAAGTATGAAATTATGATTTAAATATTTTTCTTATATCTAAGTATGTAAATTTGAAGTAAATGCATTTTTTTACTTTGAATTTTATTTTAAATGTAAGTAAATAATGGAAATTAAATTTAAAGTTTTGAAATGATATTTGAAGTAAAATGTTAAGTTTTATTAAATTTATAAGTTAATAAATAGTGGATTTTGTAACGACCCTGGATTTCGGCCCCGGTTATTTTAATAAATGTTTAATCTAATTAAATATAAAATGTGAATTGATCATATTTAAATGAATATGATTTTGAAAGTATTGCCATCTATTTATATAAACTGTATTTTTAAAAGGAAATTGATTTGAAAATTGAAATAAGTATTTCAATAATATTCCCGATAAAAATCTATTTTTACATCATTACTTAAAATACTTTACATTGTTTTTATTTTAGTATAAAATAATACGTATTGATGATAATGTTGAAATTCTAAAATAAGTTTCTTAACAATATTCTTAATAAAATTGAACTCATATAATTAAAATAGAATGCTTTCTCTTATTTTAAATTAATAAAGATATTTGGATGATAATGTTTAAATAAAAATCTAATTCTACAAATTTAAAATATAAATTTTAAATATAAGCTAAACACATGAATATAACCTAATACTTGATGGTTAAAAATACAAATAGAAATAAGTTTAAATAGATGTAAGTAAATCATGTTGAACATAATTTACTATGGATAGTCAAAGTATAAAATGAAAACAAAACCATAAAAAAAAATAAACCTGACAAATATGTTTATAAATTAGTAGGCTAGAATAATACCAGATAAAAACAAACATATTTATACAAAAGCTAAACTTATAAAACAACACAATGTATATAATTATTTCAAGCTAGGAAATAAAAAAAAGGAATAATAATTACAACCATATGTATATAAACTAGATAAGCTAAAAGAGGACAAATGTTTTACACCAAGCTTCTCACACAAGCTTTTGGCCTGCAAATATATGTCTGCATACAATATTTATGTACAGCTAAAACATCATAAGTATGAAGACAAATTGAAAACTTGCAAACTTTATATGTATAAGTAAGCCAAGAATTCACAGCATATAAACATAACAGTACAAACAAAAACTGCAAATAACTTTATGTATATTGTATGTGTCAGTAAGCATTGGTTATGTTAGCATAAGTAGAAACATAAGCAATTAATTAGCCCACTTTTCTGTCTAAAGAACATTTTCCAGCCGAAATTGTTGAAGCATCTCAGGTCTTAGTACAATTACAAATAAAGAAAAAAATTATATTAAGTTAAAGCTTGCTCAAGAAGACATTAAGTTCAAAGTTATATAAATGTATATTCATTTATTCTATCTGTTCATATCATTTAGTTCAGTTATTAAAACCTATAAAGTAAAGCCCTGAAAAAAAAAGAGCAAAGAAGTATGAACAAATTTCATATTATCAAGTTCAAACAGAATTCAGAAAGCAAAAGAAAGTTGCAGGAACTCAAAAACTTCAACTGCTATTTCTTGCATCATCCAACCATCCTCTGTTTCAAGTCTCAACAGTATTTTTGTGAGTAAACAAAATTCTTAAACTTTAAGTTAAATCAAACCCTTATGATGATTGAGTGATTCTGTGGTATATGTTTTACATCTGTATATGATTCCATGACTTGCATATGCTTCCCTGTTAAATGAGTACAGGGTGAATATTTGAATGAAACTTAAAGTTATTTTCTCCTAAACCATGTTGTGATTTAAACTTTTCAATCAAACCAAGTATTGCAGCTAAAACTAGTCTTGTAAAACTGTTATAAACATTTTTGTGAACGGATGGCATTGTGATATGGTTTTACAGGTGACCAAGTAAAATTCATTGATAATTTCAAGTAGTACCAGATGCTAATTCAAGATTTATTTTGAATCCTTAATGAGACCGAAGATTTTCAAAACAAAAACAAGGATTTTTAGATCAATATGTAGAGAGCAGTTTTCAGATGAAGGTAATTTGCAAATTTCTCAATTCCAGAAAATCCAATCAATAAAAATCAGAGAAATCTGTCATGAAGCAAGTTTGTATATTCGTAATGTTGGGAAAAATGTTAAATAAATTTTCTAATTCATAAAGAAATCGAATGAACATAAAATAGGGTTTTGTTCAAAGTTTCCTGTACTCTGTAAATTTTCGATTTCGGCATCATAGTGTTATCGAGCTTTATGTGCTTCGAGGAGGGAGTTGCAGATGGTCAGGACTTGGCGTGGATGGAGCGGTTTAGTCTCTGGCGTTGGGGGGTGCAGGATGTGGTGGTTTTTCGGTGAAGTGCTGCTGTTACGTGTGCAGGTTTCTGGTGTTTTTTGTTTTTGACTTATTTCGTATTCCTAGGTTTCGATTGTGGGTGAGAAAAGGAATTGGGGTTTGTGGGTGTTGGCGAAGGCCGCTGGAGGTGTGGCTAACCACCGTGCACGTGCACGGTGGCGTTGAAGTTGGGTTTGCGTGTCAGAGTATAGCTGTGTTCTTTCTTCGGGTTATGCTCGTACTATTATGGGCTTCCCCCTGAGTTCGTCTCGTTCGTGTGTGGTTAGTTTTGCTGAAGTTTGTTTTTTTTACTTAAGTTTAAAACTGAACTACCTGTAGAAATGGATAAGAGAAGGGAGAAGAAGGAGTAACGGGAAGGTCTCGGTAATATGGGGGGGGGTTACTTGAAGTAATACTCGAGTTTAAGAAAGGGGTGACTCGGGTTCTTTTTGCAAATGCAGTTTTTCAATAGTGTATTAGTTAATTAAGCTGTTTCATAAATTTGAAATATTGAGAAGATTTTAGATTATGAATTTATTTATTTCGTAACTAGTTTTTTTTTTAAAAACACTTATTTATCTTTTAAATTAGGCAATTAGTCTAAGTTAAGTACAAGTAAATTAACATTTGAGATGCGTAGTTAAAATAAATTGATTTTTCAAGTTAAGGAAAATTGTTTTTTTTAATACGTTAGTTAAGATGAATAATTAATTTTGAAAGGTGACCGAGAGTAATTACTTTAAAAAATTTAATCAGAGATCGATAATTATGGAAAGGGGTAAATATGAAATTAATTAAACAAGTGACTTAATTATGAATTAATAGTTAATTAATTAAGAAACTTGATTAAGAATTAATTATTGATTAATTAAGTTGTTAGCAGATAATAACTGAATAATTAAGTTTTATAAATAAAATAAAGTTATTAATTAATGGTCAGGAAGCAGTTAAATAAGTAATAAAAGTTAAATCACTTGAGTAAGGAAGTAATTAATAGTGTGAAATAGAATGTGATTAGGATTTAATAGGTGATTAAGAAATCATTAAGACAATTTGAAATAAGTAATTGATTGATAATTAATGATTAATTAAACAGAGTTAAGTGGTTAATTCTTAGGTAATTATTAACTTCAAATAAGCTTAAAGGTGACTGCTTATGGACCGTTATGATTGAATATCTGATTGTATTATTTATGTGATGATATTAGTCTGTGATATGCTGTGTTATATCTGTAATGCTTGTATATGTTTTATCTGTGATAAATGCTATGTCAATTTAATTGTTGAATTTAAATTATTTAAACTGTAAGTTAATTAGACAACTTGGCCCTTAAAATGGCGTTTGGATTCGATGAGACCGGGATCAGAAGAATCATATTTGATTCTTCGAAAACCACATCGATCCAAATTAAACGATAGGTCATGGCTTATCATTGGTGATCGAGATGGTGTTTTCAGAATGCAAGGGTTATCGTCGTTGACTCTGAGGGTGATTCCAAAATGAGTGTGACGAGATAATGCCTTCGGTTTCGTTCGAACACGGGACGAACTTGTATGGATTGAATGCTTTCAACACACCGTCAGGCGGACGATGAGCATTCTAAGTGATATGTTCAATAAAGGTAATCATAGCCTCAAGCCTTATCAACCGGGAATGTCTAAAACAGGGGATGTGCAGCAAGGTTAGGTGGGTCATGCCCAAGCAGGACAAGATATTTCCCCTGTCTAGATGTCCCTTTTTATATTTCGGCTTAGTGGGCGGTTGCTAGCTACAACCGCGGGGTTTATCTTGTTCGGGACTGTTCAGTAAGGAATGGTTCCGGCCTTGTGTTGCAGGGGATGAAGGGAGTAATCCTCGGTACGGTGATCTAGGCCCCGTACTGTGACGGGCGGTACCCCAGTAGCCCTGCCATTGTTGGAAATCCATTTTCCCTACGAGACCCTACGGTTTTGATTTATATTACCCACTTTTGTGGCTAGTAGCTGGAATTTAATCATGTAACAATTTCGGCTATTTTTTATTTACTTGAAAACCCTAGACACTATTATAATATCACTGGATTTCCTATGAAATGTTTTGGTTAGCGTAAGGTAAAAACTTACTCGTATTTATTTGTGGGAAGTCTTACGTGATACCTTTGTTTCAAATGTTTTCAAAGTTAAACAACTTCAAACCGTTTACTCATACCAGACCCATGTCTGACCCAGAGTTTATTTTTGTTTTTCATAAACTCTCGGGTACCCAGATTTTTACGGGTAGCCAAGGGATTCAGGTTAGATTTGACGAATTCTGGAGGAGCGATGGAGCAGGAGGCTTCAGCGTTGTAGATATATATATATATAGATCCGCTGTGGTAGTATCTCTGAGTCATATTGTTTGAGTTGTATTGTATTGAGTTGTATTAACTAGACAGGTGTTTATAACTGTCTAGTATGCGACGTATGTACGATTGTCATATGTATTGATATTGTATAACTCTGATATATGTATTAAACTATGTAATATTTAAGTGATATGTTATATTTTGTCTCGTTCCGCTGTGAGATTCTGATGTTGTTGTTCTTTCTTCTCTATCTTTTCTATTTTTTCACCCCTTTCTTTCTTAATGATGATACGCCTTTCTGGTAATAGAAGGACGGGTCGTCACAGATTTTGACTTAACAAATGAATTGAGTTTTAAATTGGATATTTGATTTTAATTTTTTATTATGATAAATCATATGTTAAAATGATTTAAATGTGAAATTTTAAAGTCTAAAATATGATTTATAAATTTAAATTAGAAAAAGATTTAGAGTGTTAATGTTTCTGAAGTTATAATAAAATCTGGAATTTTATTAATAGCATTTCCAAAAACTATTGTATTCTTATGACAGCATTTTTAAGTGCCGTTGTTTTGAATTTAACTATGTTTGAAATAACTAAATATATATTACGGCATTTTATAAATGTTGTTGCTCCTGAACTAAACTATTTTGGAAACTATAAGCTACGATAGCACTCTATAAATATTGTCGTTGCTATAATTTAACAATGTTTTGAAATATTATAGATTTTAACACTATTTGAGTTATATTTTAAAGTGTTAAATGATTTAACATTTGGAATTGATTATTTCTTAAATTTTAGGAGTTTTGAAAATATTTTAATATTTAAATTTGAATTTTTAAGGAAATTAAATTGAATTTGAATTTAAATAATGTTTACTTGGTTATTTCTTAAATGGAAGGGGATGTAATGAGATAAATGAATTTTTGAATGGAATTTTGAAATGTGTTTTGTAATGATATTTGAAATAATAAATTAATGACATAATTGATTTTTTTAAAAAGATATTTAAATTTGAATATTTGATTTTGAATTCAAATAATTTTTTGATAATGAGGTTTGAAAGGATATGATATTTTAATGATTGAAATGGTTTTGAATGACATAATCTTTATTTTGATAAAGAATGTGATATTTAGTTTACTTGTAATTCTGGTTTATTTAAATGATATTGGATTTATGAAATGAATATTTCAAAACTAAGTAATAATGAAGTTAAATTTGAGATATATGAAGTTATAAAATTTAGTTTTGAAATGTGGGATATTAAAGCTTTGAAATATATTAAAAATTGAGTAGTTTATTTTGTGGATCAAATCTATATTTGAAAATTGATAAGATTTGAAATGGTTTGTTGGGAAACTGAATTGAATTGAAACTGAACGTTTGAATTGAAATAAATTAGAAATTTGAAAATTTGGGTTTAATTGAATAAATTTGTAAAATGTAAAGAATTAAAGGAATGTTTCATGATTTCAAATGTATGATTTCGAAATGTTATGATTTTCAAAGTGTAATGATTTCTAGTATTTTGGTTTCGAAAAAGTTATAATTTTGAAAGTATTATGCTTTTTGAAAGTGAATATATGTTTAAAATGGAAATGATATAGTATAATCTATTTTTATTTGAATATAGTTTTGAAATAGAAATGGTTTTGGTTTCGAAGTATAAACTATTTTGAAAGGAATATAGTTTTGAAATGAAATGATTTGATTTTTGAAGTATAAACTATTTTGAAATGACCAAGGCGTTATAATAATGTTTGGTTGTTAAAGAGACCGGGCTGGGAAGTTGTCATACTCTCTGCTAACTCCGAAAACCACTTTAACAACTGTGTACGCGGTGGAGATTTCAGAATGAAGTAGAATGGTGGTGACGTTCTTGAGGTATATTACGTGGACCCGACTCCCGTGAGTTGGCATAAGGTGACTAAAACAAGAGCGATCTCGGGCCAAGTAAGGTCATTCCTCCTATCGGACGCACTTCTTCGATACTATACTCTTGTTGTGGTTGATTTGATGGCCATCATCCGATTTTGATTGGGAGTGTGTTCCGAGGTGGGCGTAGTGGCTATTACGTCATCATCAGCCCGAGTGCGTAATTGGTATATCTACCCTGGCACTACCTTGTGTGCCGTGTCACCTACCATAGCGAGTCTTACTACGAGTTTATTTTTCTCCCGTAGCCCATGGAGTATTTAGGGTAGCCTCCCGATATGGAGGTACGCTGATACTGGATTGACCACGGGGACTATTATGTGTTGAGGGCTATATGGGTAACCCTTTAGCGCT
Source organism: Allium cepa (assembly GCA_030765085.1). Lineage (NCBI taxonomy): Eukaryota > Viridiplantae > Streptophyta > Magnoliopsida > Asparagales > Amaryllidaceae > Allium > Allium cepa. Next base: position 461,272,153 of record CM060931.1, on the reverse strand, counting down.
ATTTAAAAGTAAGTTTATTTTACTGTAGACATTATTATAATAGTGCAATATTACTACATAGTAAATAGTTTAACGGATCCTTAGAGGATGGCGATCCCAAGCGTCCTTTAAGTTACTGATGCATTTTTATTACGGTCCACTTGCGTTGATTTACAGTTTATAAGTATTTATGTCCTAAATCGAGTGTTTTGTGTTTTTCTTTATGCTCGGGTCAGACTGAGTGATTAAGCATTTAAGACTCACCTTTGGAGTTGGAGCTTTGCTTGAAGATCCAGTTATCTATATTTTACTTCTTTATTCAATGATTTTAGTGATGTATTCTGATTTGTATCTGATGTATCTTGTCACTCTTCTACTGTATCTTTTTTAACTCTAATGTATCTTATATATATAGTAGCTTCATGAACTACTATCTTTTTTTTACTTCCGCTGCATTACTAGATCCTCTATGTCTGTGATCTTTGATTATTTATTCACTGTATATTGTGAGATTTTCCAAATTTTATTTACAACGCGGTATTTTGAGAAATTCAAGTCCGACATATGCGGATGTGAATGGTTGAAAATATCAGGTCGTTACATGTGGTATCAGAGCTTCGGTTTTAGGAAAAACTTAGCATATATGGTAAATGTATTTACGGAATCTCTTTCATTCGAGTTTGAATCTCTTCCTTTTTGACTCGATTCCTTTGAATTTTGGAACGTTCCCTACGGTTCCAAAAGCCATTCGTGTCCCTCACTATTCGTCTTCTTTTGATTCTGGAGTATCCCATAACTCCACTTCGAACGATCTTTATAATGAGTCGGCGGTCTCGCCAATCTCAAATTGATTTGTAATGGGGGTGAAACTTCTTTACTACAGCATCGATTCACCAAAAATTTTATATCCTCGGTTTAGATGCTAGTATCTCTTATAATTCCAAGCTCTATCTCTTGAGATCGAATGTAGATTTACCTTAGAAATCTACGTCGATCTTATTCTTTAAGTCACGGTTGACCCGGTTAAGGTTGCCTGCGATTTATATAAGCTTATCCATCTTCCTATTTTGTTATTTAATCATCTTGTCTTTTGTTTCCAATCTATCTTCAAAACATTTGGAATTGTATTTGTAAATTTATATTTAATGTTTTATATTTTGTGTTGTTTGAGTTGATGTTGATTTAGGTTTCTGATCGATTCGTCTGATCAACGCTATCGATAGAATTTCCAAAACACTTGAACAGAGCAAACTGACACAATATGTTTTTCAAATTTAGTGATGAAATAAATTTTGTAACTATATTATAAATTTTTCTGTATTTTATAAAATTGGTTGTTAAGAAATAATATTTGATTTTATATATCATTAGCTCTTGTTTCATATGTAAATAATTGAGCTATAAACATGGTTATAAATTTATTTGGAAATTTAAAATGAATTTAAAACAAGAATTTGAGAATTTAATTTCTGATAGATTTCTGACCTTGTATTTAAAGTTTTAAAGGATATATTATTTAAAGTATTTTCGAATAGAAAGTTGTTTCTAAAGAATTTTAAAGTTAAAATTAGTGCTCTTCTCTTTGACGTTGGAAAATAACTTCGGTGATGACTACTGCATCATCTACATTCATTTTCGAGTTTCAAAGTGAAGAGACTGTTCTATAGTCTTCGTTTTTTTTGAGGAATTTAATTGATTTGAATTTCTAAAATAAGACTGGATTTATAACATATGATGATATATGATTTAAATTTGAATGGATATATATATATGGTATATGTGCATTTATTTATCTCCAAATAGTTTGGAATTTAATGGAAATTTAATTCCTAAATTTTTATCTTGAAAGATAATTTTTAAGTATGATTTCAAGATTTGGATAAATATTCAAGCTTGAAATGATTGAATTAGAAAGTTTTATTTGTATAATACACAATTTCATTCCAATATAACTTACTAAATTTTACAGAAGCTGAATATGTAATTGGATAATATACAATATAAAAATATTTTATAAATAAAATTTAATTGGTTATAATAAATGTTATACACTTAAATTTTAGTTATAAAAAGATTAACAGTGGTAAATAGAGAAAAAAATGGTAATGGAATAAGTTACAATATAAAATGATGTTAAAGGGACTAAGAATAAATTAAAGCAAATATAATAAGTATAAATATATTTAATATAGGTGATAAAATATATTGAGAGGAATAGATTTAATTATAATTAGGAATAAAGAGGAATTAAATTTACTGCGTACATTATGAGTATATTAAATGATTTTTTCAAATCCATGATTTTAGAGATTGTTAATTTAAGATAATTTGATGATAAGATAATGAAATTAGAGATGATTAAGATTTATTTAACTTATGTAAAATTAATTTTCAATTTAAGTTGAAATTTTCATGGTTTCAAATTTATTATCTTATTTTGTTCTTCAAACTATCTTTTGGTTGTCCTTATTTCCCTTATCTTGCTACAGAATGGGGAGGCTATTGCTTATACCAGTCTGTTTAGCAATCTTTCTATAACCTTTGATAACCATTGGTAGTCATTTTTAAATTTGAGCACTGCTTGCCAACCACAGACCGTCGGTCAAGTGGAAAGGGTGAATCAGATTCTAGAGGATCTCTTATGTGCTTGTGTTCTTGATTCTGAAGGATCTTGGGAAGATCATCTCCACCTTGTTAAACTTACCTATAATAACAGTTATCAGGTATTATTTTTATCTCCTTGTCATCTTATCTTAATCATATTTCATTGTATCTTTTTCTGTGTTCTTTTTTCTGTGTTTTACCATACCTCATTCCTTTTCGAGGACGAAGAATTTTGAGTGGGGGAGAGTGTAACAATCCTGTATTTTGTAATTATTTTAAATTTAAATTCCTGATTTAAAAACTTTATTTTATTTATTAAAATGAATAAAAATATTATTAGAAATATATATATTTTGATTTTGATGTAAATTAGAATTTCAAACATGAATAAATAGAATATTTTCCAAAAATGTGAATTTTTGTCAATATGGTCAAACTTTGACTTTTAAATTTAAAAATTAAAAATTTGAATTTTTTATTTTTATCTTTTATTATGAAAATAAATTAAATTTCAAGTATACTTCTTTTCGTTTCGTTTAAATCTGATTAATATTGCGAAAGTTATGCTTTTTAAACCATTGTATGTAAATTGTTTTATTTAACAAAATTGATTATTTTAATTTATATAAATAATATTTTTGTTTGTCATATCATGTTCTGATTTGTATATATATGTGTAACATGACATGCTATGTATATATTTTATTTTTAAAACATTTTAAAAGTTTAGTCATAATTTTCAAATGTTTATTGTATTTTGTTTACAATTTTAATTCTAGTTTCAATATAATAAACTATTTTCTAATTTATTATCTATTTTTCCTAAAAATATTTATTTATTTATTTTCTACTTTATTTTTTTATCATTTTTATTTTATTTACTTAATTTTTATTTGTTTAAAGTCAATTATTAAAATTGGAAATTTGAAGAGTCAAAGTCTTTTCATTTACTTGTGACCTTCCCTTTTCTTGTCTTTTCATTTTCTTTTCCTAGACGTGTATTCTCCTTAGCATTCACGTGAAAACTTTCTCACCTCTTCACCATTCATGTCTATTTTCAATTCACGTGAAATATTTTGTAAGCATGGCTTCTCTCTTCTCTTTTCTTCTTCATTTACATTGATTGTTGCCTTGCTTCCTCTTGTCTAGCTTGGCCACAACCACCACCATCTTCTCCGACGACCACCACCATCTCCTCCTCCTCAACATCCACTTCCAAACATCTCCACCTCAGACTAGATCTGGCCGTGCCTTGCTCCATGACTAAAACACCACAAAAAGTTGCAAAAACTACTTAAAAACATTGCATAGCCTACCATAGCTTCATCACCACCACCATATATTACCTCGGCCACCTCCCCTTGCTCCACCACCACCATGACCTGACCCCTGACCATCAGCCTTCCCTTTGTCCAGACCTAAACCATGCATGGCCGAGCCCAATATTGCACCAGACCGATCCATATGACCATAAGCCGAGCCCATCGGTCCATGCTTTCATCCAAAACCCATTGCCACCTTTACCTTCCTCTTATTTTTCCTTTGCCTTCCACTTTCATGCCCTTAGCCTTGCATCTAGGTCATGGCCAAGCATGTTGACACCTAGGCCGAGCCTAGTGTGGTATGATCAAGCCCATTTGGTCATGTGACAAACCATGTTGTCATCGTCAGACATTTTGTATTAAAGCTGGATAATGTTCTTTGTTGATTCAAATTTCCATTTCGTTTCAATTCATATTTTTATTGTATATATTTATGTCTATATGGTCTTGTTTATTTGTTGTTTACAAGATTAATATCAAGGCTCTCCATTCGTTCAAATCAAAAGTCATGTTGTGTCGTGCTTGTCGTGCTGTCTGGAATCTATTTTGTGTGTTTTGATTTGCTAACTCAAGTTTGAAAAGATGAGTCCTTCTCACTCTGACATTTTTACTTATGAAATGGTAAATAAATGACAAGTGATTAGTAATTGAAATGTTATGCAAGTTAATGATGATTATATGATATTCTATGCCATGTTATTACCATGTTAACTTTGTTAATTATCACATGACATATGATATATGGCATTATATTATGACATTGACATTGTTTATATTGTTTATGTATATGATCACACTGCAAGTTCCCTGTTAGAATAGAATCACTATGGGTTGAAATGATGCATACCCGAACGGATACTAGAATAGGGAAAAATCATTATGAGCTGAAATGATAGGCTCAAATGATTATTATTGTATTTTATTTGACTTGGGATTGCGGGTTTGAAATGATAGAACCTGAGTTTTCTTTTTAAATTGCGGATTGAAATGATACATATTCATATCACTAGGTCTAGGATGGAAAATTATATACAGACCCCGTGGTATATTTTAAATGTTTTTTTTGTATAAATATGTATTTTAAAGTATGTAATTGTGATTTAAATATTTTTCTTATATTTTAAGAAAGTTAAATATTTGAATTGAATTTAAGTATGTAAATTTGAAGTAAATGTGATTTTTTTTACTTTAAATTTTATTTTAAATGTAAGTAAATAATGGAAATTAAATTTAAAGTTTTGAAATGATATTTGAAGTAAAATGTCAAGTTTTATTAAATTTATAAGTTAAAAAACAGTGAATTTTGACTTAACAAATGAATTGAGTTTTAAATTGGATATTTGATTTTAAATTTTTATTATGATAAGTCATATGTTAAAATGATTTAAATGTTAAATTTTGAAGTCTAAAATATGATTATAAATTTAAATTAGAAAAATATTTAGAGTGTTAAAGTTTTTGAAGTTATAATAAAATCTGGAACTTTAATAATAGCATTTCCAAAAATTGATGTGGTCTTATGACAGCATTTTTAAGTGTTGTTGTTTTGAATTTAACTATGTTTGAAATAACTAAATATCTATTACGGAATTTTATAAATGTCGTTGTTCCTGAACTAAACTATTTTGGAAACTATAAGCTACGATCACTCTATAAATGCCGTCGTTGCTATAATTTAACAATGTTTTAAAATATTATAGATTTCAACACTATTTGAGTTATATTTTGAAGTGTTAAATGATTTAACTTTTGGAATTGATTATTTGTGAAAATTTGGGAGCTTTGAAAATATTTTAATATTTAAATTTGAATTTTTAAGGAAATTAAATCGAACTTGAATTTAAATAAGGTTTACTTGGTTATGTGTTAAATGGAAGGGGATGTAATGAGATAAATGAATTTTTGAATGAAATTTTGAAATGTGTTTTGTAATGATATTTGAAATAATAAATGAATGACATAATTGATTTTTTCAAAAGATATTTAAATTTGAATATTTGAATTTTGAATTCAAATAATTTTTTGATAATGAGGTTTGAAAGGATATGATATTTTAATGATTGAAATGGTTTTGAATGACTAATCTTTATTTTGATAAAGAATGTGATATTTAGTTTACTTGTAATTCTGGTTTATTTAAATAATATTGGATTTATGAAATGAATATTTCAAAACTAAGTAATAATGAAGTTAAATTTGAGATATATGAAGTTATAAAATTTAGTTTTGAAATGTGGGATATTAAAGCTTTGAAATATATTAAAAATTGAATAGTTTATTTTGTGGATCAAGTCTGTATTTTAAAATTGATAAGATTTGAAATGGTTTGTTGGGAAACTGAATAGAATTGAAACTGATGGTTTGAATTGAATTAAATTGGAAATTTGAAAGTTTTGGTTTATTTGAATAAATTTGTAAAATGTAAAGAATTAAAGGAATGTTTCATGATTTCAAATGTATGACTTCGAAATGTAATGATTTTCAAAGTGTAATGATTTCAAATATTTTGGTTTCGAAAGAGTTATAACTTTGAAAGTATTATGATTTTTGAAAGTGAATATATGTTTGAAATGGAAATGATATAGTATAAACTATTTTGATTTGAATATAGTTTTGAAATAGAAATGGTTTTGGTTTCGAATTATAAACTATTTTGAAAGGAATATAGTTTTGAAATGAAATGATTAGATTTTTGAAGTATAAACTATTTTGAAATGACCAAGGCATTATAATAACGTTTGGTTGTTAAAGAGACCGGGATTGGAAGTTGTCATACTCTCTGCCAACTTCGAAAACCACTTTAACAACTGTGTACGCGGTGGAGATTCCAGAATGTAGTAGGATGGTGGCAACGTTCTTGAGGTATATTACGTGGACCCGACTCCCATGAGTTGGCATAAGGTGGCTAAAACAGGAGCGATATAGTGCCAAGTGAGGTCATTCCTCCTATCAGACGCACTTCTTCGATACTATACTCTTACTTGTGGTTGATTTAATGGCCATCCTTCGATTTTGATTGGGAGTGTGTTCCGAGATGGGTGTAGTGTCTGCTACGTTACCGCCAGCTCGTGTGCGTAATTGGTATATCTACCCTGCCATTGCCTTGTGTACCGTGTCACCTACCATAGCGATCCTTACTACGAGTTTGTTTTTCTCCAGTAGCCCATGGAGTATTTAGAGTAGCCTCGCGATCTTGAGGTACGCTGATATTGGATGGACTACTGGGACTATTATGTGTTGATGGCTATATGGGTAACCCTTTAACGCTATTTAAAAGTAAGTTTATTTTACCGTAGACATTATTATAATAGTGCACTATTACTACATAGTAAATAGTTTAACGGATCCTTAGAGGATGGGCGGTCCTAAGCATCCTATAAGTTACCGATGCATTTTTGTTACGGTTCACTTGAGTTGATTTACAGTTTATAAGTATTTATATCCTAACTCGAGTGTTTTGTGTTTTGCTTTACGCTCGGGTCAGACTGAGTGATTTGGCATTCAAGACTTGCCTTCGAAGTGGGAGCTTTGCTTGAAAATCGAGCCATCTATATTTTGCTTTCTATATTCGGTGATTTCAGTGATGTATTCTGATTTGTACCTGGTGTATCTTGTCACTCTTCTGTTGTATCTTATTTATCTCTAATGTATCTTATATATATAGTAGCTTGATGAACTACTATCTCTTTTACTTTCACTGCATTATTAAATACTCTGTGTCTGTGATCTGTGATTTTTTATTTACTGTATATTCTGAGATTTGCCAAATTTTATTTACAACACGGTATTTTGAGCAATTCAAGTTCGACATGTGCGGATGTGAATGGTTGAAAATATTGGGTCGTCATGTACGTTTTAATTTACATTTCTATTACAGTAAATTGCATTTATCATTTTAATCAATATTACGTTAATTAAAATCTTACATGTTTCTTTCATTAATTAAAACTTTACATGTTTCTTTCATCAATTAGAACTTTACATGTTTCTTGCATTGATTAAATCTTTACATGTTTCTTTCGTTTTAGTTATTATAGTAAAGAACATTTATTATATTAATCAGTTAAAATATGAATTAAACTTACATCTCATATTTATGTTTTAGCTTACATTTTTTCATTTTAAAGTCATAGTTATTTATCTTACAAAACATAACATTTCACAAGAGAATATTTTATCATAGTTAATATAAAATCAAATTTTCTTCATAGATCTATTCATTTAGACATCAATTAACTATGATTTTCTAGTTAAATAAATTTTATTACAAATTGTCCAATTAAGACTGTCATTTTACCAGTTCAAAATACATTATTTATTATACAAAACATGTTTATTTCATAAAGTAAAATTCATAACAATTTCAAGGATAGATTTACAACTTCTATATTAGGTCAAACACAATTACTAAGTTATTTATCATCAATAAAGATCTTTAATTCAACTTAAAACCAATTATTAGCTTATAAATTTAACTTACGAAAAAACCAATATACCTTTATAATTCAAAGCATTAAATCAAATTTTAAGTTAAACTTCCAAATATTTATAAACTCAAAATTAATTAACAATCTTTTAGGAAAATATTATTTAAAAATACTTAATAAATTTTTAGGAAAATATTATTTAAAAATATAACCATGGGCCTTAATATTTTCTAACCTAGGTCAACTTATGCAGATATATATCATTTCAATCCATAATTTAAAAAGAAAAATCTGTGTTCTATCATTTCAAACCCGTAATCCCAAGTAAAATAAATACAACAAAAATCAATAAAAATCACTCGAGCCTATCATTTCAGCCCATAGTGATTTACCTTAACCTAAAGTCCGATCGGGTATGTATCATTTCAACTCATAGTGATAGGAAACTTGTAGTGTGATAAACAGGAAATAAAATAACAGTAAAGCATATAATATCATATCAGATGATGTAACGGGCACATAAACAACATTTAACATTATATAAATATATCACAGGCAGGTACGAACATAACATATTAATTTACACAATTCACTTGTCATCATTTCACAATTATAAAAGTACGTATGTCGAGAGTGATAAACTCACCTTTTAAAGCTAGAATTGAAATTCAAACCTAAATCTAAACTCCGCAAAGCACGAAAAGGCACGACAAAGAATGACTCTATTTTTGAGTGAATGAAGAGTCGGATCCAAATCTCGTATGAAAACAAATACAACATATATAAGAATATATTTCAATACAAAAGAATAGAAATTAGAACAATGGAAAAATATGAGATAAACATAACATTACCTTTGCTTCAACCACCAAGTGGGCTCGGCCTTTGGGTTTGGGTAGGTTCTAGGCATCACAAACTCACGACTAGGGGATGGTTAGGTCATGGCAAAGCAATTTGGTGGAGGAATATGTGTTATGGCCGAGGTACATGAAGAGGGGGTGAAGAAAAATAGGTGTTTGGCTAGGGTTTGTTCATGTTTTGGTGATGTGGTCTTCATGGTGGTCACGGCCATGGCATGGGGTGATGGAGGAGGTGGTCATGGTTGGCATGGTGGTAGTGGAGTGGTGATGAGGTCGGCTAGGAGGTGGAGAGTCCAAGCTATGCAATGAAAAACAAAAGAGAATAAAAGAAAAAAAAAAGGAGAAAGAAAGAGAAGAGAAGCCGTGGAAATTAGATCTAGCATTTTTTTTCTCATGCAAATGAAATATGAGAAGTGAGAACTTTTCACGTGAAATAATGATAAAAGTGGCGGCTAGGGTTTACTAAAGAAAAATGAACGGCTAAGGTAAGTAATAAAGAGGCTAGGCAATAAAAGGCAAGTGTTTGAATGGTTTGGAAAATAAAAAGGCAATAATATAAACCGAATAACTTGATGGACTTAATTATTTTTTTCCTTTGTATGCACGCAATGAAAAGAGGAGTTTGAGGAACAATATGTACGTGATTGATACGAGAAAATCATGGCTATGAATGTGGGAAGTAATTGGCTATGCAAATGGAATGGCAAGGGAAAAAAAAGGCAACAAATAAAAACAAGTAACTTAGGTCTTTTCAAATTTCTAAGCCATTTATCAAAATAAATTCCACAAAATAAAATAAAAGTTTAAACAAAGTAAAAGAGGAATTCAAATAGGGAAATTAACATAGAAAAATAGAAAATAAGATATAGAGAATCATTGTGTGTAAAACGCTGTATTCTATCCAATTTAAAAAGTAAAAAACCAGATTTTAACGAAACAAAAAGCGGAACGGATATCAGAAATATATTCTGCTTCAAAGAAAAGATTAAAATTTAAAAATTCAAATTTTATAAATTCAAACTGAAATTCAAAATTTAACCAGAGTTAACCAAAATATAAAATTTTCAAAAAATGTTTATTTTATCATATTTGGAAAATAAATTACAAACAAATTCCAAACTTACATTGGAAAATTCCAGAAATTCAATTTTAAATAATTTAAAATTTAAAGTTTTCAAATAAAAATTTTAATTAAAATATTTACAAAATTATGGGTTATATATTTGAGTTGTGATAAAGGGGGACAGGTTGGAGGGATTCAACAAGATTTCTCGCCATTGTTGAATTGTTTTCAACAGTAATCCATTTATATGAATCATTGAATATCAAACCTAATTTTTTGACACTACTTGTTATGACATCGTTACATGTTCAAAACTTAAACCTTGTAGTGATAGAAAATCAATATTGATATTGTTTAAACATTGGATAGCTATTGGCCTCAAATTAGTATTTTAAAAATACTATAAACTACCATTTGAGTTGGTATTGGTTTTTGAGACAGGAAATGATTTGAAATCTGAAATTGGGTTTTGGAAAAAAAAATTAAAGGGTTTGATTTCTATTTTACTCCAACCTTAATATCTCTCTTTTCAAATTCATTTAGAAATGGTTAAAATGATCATTATTTATGTTTAATATTGTTCTAAAGATTACTTCTTTATATTTAATATTTATTTAAAGTTATTTATCAATATTTTAGTATTTTGAAAAGATGATTATTTAAAAAAATTAATATGGTTTTTATTATAAAAGAGACTTTATAAAGGGATTTATAGATTTACAAAAGACGTTTTATAAATAGTTTTACGAATTTAAAATGACTTCATAAAGGTTTTTTAGAAATGTGTAAAGAGAATTTGTAAGTGATTGAAATTTTTAAAAGAGATTATAAATGATTTTAAGAGATTTATAAAATGGTTTATAAATGCTTTCAAAGATATATAAGGAGTTTACAAATAATTTTAGAATTGAATAAAAAGAAAATATTTCTCGATTTGTAAATATACTTATACCATTGAGATAAGTATATGAGTACATTTCTAAGTTGTGAATTATAATGTTTTTTGAATATACTTATACCATTGAGACAAGTATATGGATATTTTTCCAAGTATTGAAAATATAGGGATTTGTGGATATGCAATTGTAAATGTATTTTTGTACAAGTAATTTACAATGTGATTTTAATTAATGAAAAGATTAATTTAAGAGGTTAGTGGTTGCTTATGTGCTTAACCAGTGTTTGTTTTCCCTATAGAGTTAAATCCCCGATTTGGATGCGTGTTTATTTGATACTTAAATAACTGATTATCAAATATGGACCGAAAACGTAACTTTGGAAATATCTAGGAGAAGCGCGTGAGGTATATGGCACAGTCATCTCCGATGATGCTATAATGTGCATATAAATCTCATTCCATTCTCCTAGGACAAACGATAAGGAATACATCCGCTAATGGTTAGGAGGTGATCTCTGCTCTTTTCTTTGAATGTTTATTTCACAAAGAACCAAGACTGAGTTTACTGAAAACTATTGAATATTATTTCGAAGAGACCGGGATCAAATATGTTATCCAAAAAACACTTCGATCCAACTTAAGCGTTTTGAAGTGAAGACATCTTTAAGATGATGGAATTAAAGATGAAGCTCTTTGAAATGCAAGGGTTGCTTGCTACTAATCCTGAGGGTAATTCCAAATGGATGTAGTAGAAGTAGTGCCTTCGATTTGTCCATCTCCTGGACAACTTATATGGAAGAATACTAGCATTGCATTGCTGCCTAGAGGGTAGTGTTAGCATTGTAAGTGGGAAGTGCTATATAAAAGGTAAAACGTATCCGTAAGCCTCATCAAGCGAGAATGACTAAAATAGGGGATATGCAATAGGGCTAAATGGGTCGCTCCTATTAGGATATGATAATCCCTATCTAGAGTCGATATTATCTCTCAATTGTATGCTTCAAGCCCATTAACCAACGGTGATCATATTCGGTACTATCTAGTAAGGGGTAGGCTGATTTTGTGTTAGAAAGGGATCCCGGCGTGGTCTTTGGTGTTATTTTGTCTAGGGATGTATCATGACGAGTAGTACCCCATTAGTGTAGTCATTATATGGTATCCATTCTCCATTAAGTGCCCTACGGACGTAGTTTTGCCGAACTATGCTGAAACATAAGATGCAAGCATTTCAACTATATTTATATTTTACTTTGATCCCTAGATATTATTATAATATCATAGGATTTTCTATAGAAAATGTTTTGGTTATCATAAGATAAAAACCTATCCATATTTATGTGCAGCGCGTTGAAAGGTTTGATAAACTGTACAAATTCACTTAAGTGTGTTTTCTTACGCTGCTTTACCATACTAATCTGGGAGTTCTTCCTTTTCAATGCTCAGGTCGGACCAAGCATATTTACATATTGCTTTGGATGCATTGGAGCTTAGGAGACGAGCTGGAGGTCCAAAACATATCTACGTATTTCTTATGTTCCGCTGGGTGATCTGTTGGTTGCATTTATCGGCAATTTGTAAGCATGGGCTGTTACAACTGTCCAGGCTGAAATAGGTTAGTGTACTCTGATTGATGTATGTATATTATAGTTTATCTTTGCGTAATGTTTTGTTGTATATTATAGATTATTCGTTTCGATATGAGATTCTGTGTTATTTAATTTCCTTCTTGTCTTCTTTCTTTTCCCAAACTATTCGCCTTCCCGTTAAATTTGACTGAGTCATGTGTGATTGGTTGTCCGCTTAAATTGTACAAAAAAGTGGGTCGTTACGTTGTGGTTTCAAAGTGCGAGGTTAAGTGAGAACCTTGGCTTTGGTGGAGATTACTTATTAGAGATATGGTAAGTAGCACTCTAAAATGAGTTTGAGCCTGTATATATGAGCGCGTATTTGTTAGTGATATAAAAATGTTTTGTATTGTGTTGATTGATCTATTATGTGGCTTATGGATTCATATCAATATGAGTAGTTAACATTATTGATAGGGATCTCTAAACAATTGAACATAACAATTCGACACGTCATTGGTTTGAAATTGGGTAAATAGAATAATTTCACCTATATTATATTTTATATATAAAAGAATAATTTTTTAGAAACTATCATAGTTGTATATGGTATGCTTGGTTATCAGGAAAATGATAATATTCAGTTATTATCGGTTATTGTTGATTAGTCATGCTTACCCAGTTAGGAGCATTAACTATTGTTGTTCATTGGGTAGTCGTACCTGACCAATTTATGGGCATTGATTATTGTGCTAGGTTAGGAGCAATTTTATCCTTTTCTATGCATGGGTTAGGTAGATTAGTGATTGTGGAAACCGTTAAAATGAACACCTTATGAATTCAGTTTGACAATTTGACAATAAGGCATTCGAAGATAATGTTGGGTTAAAATTTAATTTAAAATAAAATTTTCTATTATAACTTAACAAAGTAATATCTGGGAAATGGATTTATATAAGAAAGTGAAATTATATAAATATGGTTTATAAATGCGGTTTATAAATTAAAAAGATTTAAGCTGAGAATGTGAGAATTTAAATCCCAATGTTTTGGAAATTGTTTTCCAAAGATTTGAAAAATAGTCCAATGTTTATTAGTATTTTGAATATAAATATTCTAAAAGTTTTTGAAGGAAATAGTGGGAGTTAAAATGGACATTTAAGAAGGTCAAAAACACTAAACCCACTTCGGTCGCTGGAAAATAATTTCGGTGATGAATGCAACATCATCGGTTTTCATTTGGGTTCTAAGTGAGGATCGCTACCATAGTGGATTGTTATAGGGAATTTGTTCTACTAAAACAAGTTTTGATTTAAATCCCAAAAATATGATTTGCTATGCAATAGAGATATATATTATATATTATTTCAAAATAGAGTTGAAATAAATCTGGGTATTTAATTCTAAAATTTTCAACTAAGTATTATATATATAAATGCAGCCTATGCATTAGAGTAGTTCTTTTTGTATCTCATTTTGACATATTGTTATTTTGCATTTATTGAAATGAAATGAAATTTCCCACAATTTTGGACAGTCAGATTCTGTAACGATCTGCATTCTTAGACGTTTAAGCAGACTCATATGTCAAACTCAAACCATTCAAAAGGGCAGACTGCTATGTGGTAAATAAGAAAATGGGAAAGAAATAAAACAAGCACAGAATCTCGCAGCGGAATGACAAAAATATAATAATCAAATAACAGTTAATGAAGCTGTTTTATAAATAAATTTGATTATTCTTTACAACACAAACATCAGAGTTACATAAATAGGAATAAATAAATAAATGCAGCGGAACAACATGATGTAGTGGAATAAATATCATAAATCATAAATAATAATAGTATAAATCTTCGTCTTCGTCTTCGTCCTCCAGAGATAAAGTCTTCAAACCTAAAATGCTCAGGCTGACCCGAGCAAATTGAAAGGACAAAACACTCGAGTCGGAGCTAAAAGATCTTATGTAAGTTAAATCAACAGTAAATATGAGTGCAACGGCGTCAGAGATGTTTACGGGGTTTAACATCTCCTATCCAATGTCAAACGTGAGTGCAGTAACTTAAGAGATGTTCGAAATTCAAAACTCCTAAGGATGCGTTAAACTATCTACTATGTAGTACAATACGCTATTATAATATATCTACAGTAAAGTAAAAGTATTAAAATAGCGTTAAGGCATTACCCATATCCTCCTTAACAGATTTATATATTCCCACAATTTATACAGTACCGTAAATTCCACAGTAAACTGGAGGGCTATCAGAGGGCACTCCATAGGTATGGTACAAAACAAACTTGTAGAAATCATGATAGGGCATGCGCCATAGCACAAGAGGAAATGCTAGGGTAGAAATACCATTTGCATATCCGGATTGGTAGTAACGCATAGCAATTACTACCGCTCACCTTAGAACACATTAGCAAATCAAAATCAAGGGTGGCCACCAAATGTGAGGATAGGGATTTTAGAATGACGAAAATCGACATTAATACGTCCACTGTATCAACTGCCGAACAATCGAAGGCCGGAAAACCAAACCCTTAGGGTTTAAGAAGAAGAAAAAGATAGAAGAGGTAAGAAGGAAGAATCAAACAGAAACAATAACAGAATCTCACATATCGCAGCGGAACAACATATAATAGATAAATGAATATCTTTAAAACAAAGAACTATATCATTTATTACATTACATCACATTACATTACAT
The DNA here is from genome assembly GCA_030765085.1 of Allium cepa. Taxonomy (NCBI): domain Eukaryota; kingdom Viridiplantae; phylum Streptophyta; class Magnoliopsida; order Asparagales; family Amaryllidaceae; genus Allium; species Allium cepa. Next base: position 461,256,724 of record CM060931.1, on the reverse strand, counting down.
TATCAGAGTTTACAATAACAAACAACGGAAAATAAATACTATATACTAGTTGATACACCATGCCATCCAGCTTGCTCCTGAACTCCACAGCATCTCCTGAATTCCAGAATGACCTGATAACCTGACTCTACACTGCCCTGTGGAAATTGGTGGGCACCCAGAGTTTAGGAAGGAAACAATAAACTCCAGGTCAGTCATGGGACTGGTGTGAGAACTTAAAACATTTATTCTTTAAAAAGAAACAAAGAAAATATTTTAAAATAGATTCTCAATGCTTTTGGAAATGAAACTACCATAAGGCCTCTCGCACACACACACAATGCAAACGCAGAATCAGAGGAGATTTCTCCTTATGACAGTCAAACATGCTTAATACGTAGAAAAATTTCTTGGATATTATTACTATAAGTGCAAAGTGTAGAAAACGTTTCGAAAATATGATATAAATCTTAGCCAACATACGACTATTATCGTATACCTACTATAGCTACCATGTTCAATAGCAGGTTACCGCCACATTCCATGGCAGGTTATACAACTAAAACCGTATAGGGCTCGTATTGTTTCTTTGGATTTCCAACTAATGGTCAGGCCAAGGAACTTTTCATTGCCACATGGGTACGCCTCTGGAAAGACGCCCCGAGAACCTAACCGAATCTCTGCCAACACAAGGCCGGGTTACCCCTAGCTAAGTAACTACTGACACGAGTATGCCATCCCCCGGTTGCAACAGACCTAAATCCCGGGATTCACCAACAACCACAAAATAATAAGTTTGCAGCAACAACATAGGTTAAGTATCTAGTCTCCATATCATGATACCACCTCTATCCAAAAGGAAATGACATACATTAAGGGGGCGCTATCCCCTAATAACCTTGTTGCATCTTTCCTGTTTTGACCATTATCGGGGTGTGAGGTCCGACGAAGTCTCGTCCACAAAGCTACGTTTTATACAAAAGTTATGCTTTGATCAACAAATGATCAGCAACACTAAGCATGCCACGTTATCAAACTGGGAATATATCACTAGTAACCATTAATCCCAATCCAGCTCCATCGCATAGTATTTGACAATACGATTCCAACGCAATTTGTTTCGTTGATTTTCGACCTTGTATAAGCAAGATACGATATTACAAAGTTTATACGAGTTTTATAATACAAAAATTCACAATTTTATTTTATTTTAAACCTAGAATTCATCTCTGCCGTTCGTTTCCATTGCTTAGATCCAGGCCGCGCATATGTTCTTCTCCCCCCAGTAAAACTCATGTACGACACCCATCTAGCCGCCAAGAAACCCTAATGACGCGACCCAAAAAACTCGACTTTACAACGGTCAAGCACCGCCACTCGAAGGCCACGGCGAACCCATCCCATGGCTACAATGTCTCGAAGCTTGGCTATCACCTCGCGTGGATAAACGCGCACGCAATCAAGATGAAAATGGCCACTTTTCTTACTCCTCACCGCGAATTGGATAATCATATCCGCATGGATTTGTCGATCTCGCGAAGCCCTTCAATTTTGCTTCAGAAAGTTTTCAATAATATCGAGTGGATTGGAAGAGATTAAAGGAAGAAGAATGGAATAATTTCGACCATTAAAGCTTAAAGTGGCGGCTGAAGCTTTAAACCTAGGGTTTGTGCAAAGAACAAAGAATGAGTTTCTTTTATAGAAATTTACGCGACACTATTCACCCGAAATTTTTTCGAACTCCAAAGAAGCGTGCCGCCTAGCGTTTATAATGTTTTACCCCCATTCTGAATGCAATGGAATATATATCAGGGGCCAATTCGATCATATTTGGAAGATAGGTTTTTGAATCGACTATTTAAATTTAAAAATTCACTCAAACCGATTTCTATGTGTTTTAGCTTGCCCCGGACAAACCGTAAATCCGATTGACACGAAATTTGAAACCATACAATAATATAACATTACGGTTCCGATAAAATTGGTTTCATCGAAAACCGAGACTATTTGAAAAATGGCTATTTTTACTCGTCAATAAAATATTAAAATATTCAATTTCCACAAATTAACTTTTAATTCAATTTTAAAAGTTGTATAACATCATTCTAACTCCAATATGATTAAATACAACTTTACAAACCAATTTAATCATATTAAACCCAATTTCCAGTTATTTCTATAATTTCAAATATTAAATTATCAATTTAATTATCCAACTAAATCTAGATATTCGAAATAAAAATCTATTCGACTTACAAATTTTACTTGTTAATATTAAAAAATCAATTAAATATACGAATTTCAAATGACAGGAATTCTGGGTCGTTACAAACTTCCTCCTTAAAAGAATAACGTCCTTGAAATTACCAAGTAGGAAAAAGTTACAGAACCCATTAACTTTTTAAAACCATTTGTTCAAATTAAATTTCGAATTCATTTTAACATTTTAACTTTTCTAAAATTCACAGTTAAACTTCTTATAATAACTTTACTAAGTTTTCAAATCATACTTAGTTATCTTTTCAAAAAAAAATAATTTTCTTAAAAATATTCTAACGCTTTAAATTTTCGAAAAAATTCGCCATAGTCTCCTTTGCGCGGCTAGCTCGGTACGACTACAAAAATGGCACCAGGACACCCAGATTTCAAAAAGAAAAGAAAAGGCCAAGTGGCTAGACAAGAAAATCATCAAATTTCATACTAAAATTCAAATACATACCTTTTGTCGAGCAATTCAATTTTTTTTATCTTCAAAATCAAAATCCCAATTTCCTTTAATACAACTGTATATCCTGCTAGCCATAATATCCATTTCTATTCAATCTCACATTATCAATTTCATTTGAATTCAATTTACAATTTCAATTCTGTTTGGATTCAATTTACCTTCTGAATATTGAATCTTATCAATTATTTTTCATTCACAACTGATTCATCTTGCTATTTTAAATTAGTTTCTTTTACTAATTCATTACAATTTCTAACTCATTTCATCTCGGACAATTCAAATTGGTTTTCGATATTCAGTTTTCATTCTTTTGTTCGTTCCCAAACACAATTCAATTCACTATTTCGGTTTATAACCACTTATATTTAAACTGGATTTCAAATTCCATATGAATTTAGTTTACCCCTTTATTTATAAATGTTGAACTTGTCATTTCTTCAATTAGTATTACTTACTAATTTTATTTTAATACTTAGCTTCATTTGATCCAACTTGACAAATTTTCAATTTACTTGCAATTTCAAGATGAATTTCAACATTTCGTTTCCAATTTCATTTATTCGCAATTGTAAATTCATTCATTCATAAATTTATTTCCATAATTCAAACTCAATTTAAATTCATTTGTTTCTACCCAAAATTTATTTTCAACTTAATAAATTTTATTCCATAACTATTTTTATCAGATTCCAGAGTCCTTCCAACATTTCAAAACCATTTTTGAAACCAATTCAAATTATCTTCTGAATTTCCAAAACCCAAACCCAAATTTTCCAGACAACTTTTATTTAAAACAACTTGGCAGCAATCCCTCTTTGGAAACCCGAAAATGAACACTGATGATGTCGTGATCATCATCGAAGTTATTTTCCAGCGACCGAAAAGAGTTTAGAGCTTTTATCCCTCCAAAAACATTTTTCCAAAATCTTTGAAAACCATTTTCAAGCTCAAAAAGGAATTTAATCTTTTCCAAATTGCAAACCCTTTCAAAACATTTCCAAATATTCCTCTGGAACTTTATTTCAAAGTACAAATCACATTTACAATTTATATTCTCCAATTCTATTTATATGTGAATTTATTTCTTAACTTTGGAGTTACGATTTTAATTTCTTTTTCAACTTAATGATAATAATTTTATACCATCTCTTTCTACCAGATGTGAGGATAGGGATTTTCGACTCATGAAAATCGACATTAATACTTCCACTATATCAACTGCCGAACAATCAAAGGCCGAAAAACCGAACCCTTAGCGTTTAAGAAGAAGAAAAAGATAGAAGAGGCAAGAAGGAAGAATCAAACAGAAACAATAACAGAATCTCATATATAGCAGTGGAACAACATATAATAGATAAATGAATATCTTTAAAACCAAGAACTATATCAGTTATCACATCACATTACATTACATTATCAGAGTTTACAACAACAAACAGCGGAAAAGAAATACTATATACTAGTTGATACGCCATTCCATCCAGCTTGCTCCTGAACTCCACAGCATCTCCTAAATTCCAGAATGACCTGATAACCTGACTCTAGACTGCTCGTGTGGAAATTGGTGGGCACCCAGAGTTTAGGAAGGAAACAATAAACTCCAGGTCAGTCATAGGACTGGTGTGAGAACTTAAAACAGTTATTCTTTAAAAAGAAACAAAGAAATATTTTAAAATAGATTCGCAATGTTTTTGGAAATGAAACTACCGTAAGGCCTCACGCACACATACACAATGCAAACGTAGAATCAGAGGAGATTTCTCCTTATGATAGTCAAACATTCTTAATACGTAGAAAAATTTCTTGGATATTATTACTATAAGTGCAAAGTGTAGAAAACATTTCGAAAGTATGATATAAATCTTAACCAACATACGACCATTATCGTATGCCTACTATAGCTACCATGTTCAATAGCAGGTTACTGCCACATTCCATGGCAGGTTATACAACTAAAATCGTACATGGCTCGTATTGTTTCTTTGGATTTCCAACTAATGGTCAGGCCAAGGAACTTCCCATTGCCACATGGGTACGTCTCTGGAAAGACGCCCCGAGAACCTAACCGGATCTCTGCCAACACAATGTCGGGTTACCCTTAGCTGGGTAACTACTGACACGAATATGCCATCCCCGGTCGCAACCGACCTAAATCCCGGGATTCACCAACAACCACAAAATAATAAGTTTGCAGCAACAACATAGGTTAAGTATCTGGGCTCCATACCATGATACCACCCCTATCCAGAAGGAATGACATACACTAAGGGGTCATTATCCCCTAATAACCTTGCCGCATCTTTCCTGTTTTGACCATTACCGGGGTGTGAGGTCTGACGAAGTCTCATCCATAAAGCTACGTTTTATACAAAAGTTGTGCTTTGATCAACAAATGATTAGCAACACTCAGCATGACACGTTACCAAATTGGGAATATATCACTAGTGACCATCAATCTCAATCCAGCTCCATCGTGTAGTATTCGACAATACGATTCCAACGCAATTTGTTTCGTCAATTTTCAACCTCGTATGAACAAGATACGATATTACAAAGTTTATACGAATTTTATACTATAAAAATTCACAATTTTATTTTATTTTAAACCTAGAATTCATCTCTGCCGTTCGTTTCTGATGAAGCACTTACCTCGCGGCCGACTCATCCCCATCGCCATCCATTTCCCCACGACTCATCCTTCTCACCGACTCACGACTCAACTCTACCGAGTCAACTCATCCCATCAAAACAATCTCCACGACCCACGATTCATCCAACCTCAACGACCCACGACTCATTCCCATCGCCACTTCTCCATGACTCACCACTTCAGCCGTGACCCAGGCCTCTCACGACCTACGACTCGCCATTACCGCGACCTACGACTCATCACTTCGGCCGCGACCCACGACCCTCAAACCTAAACCTAGACACGAACGACAGTAAGTCGTTTTCCCCAATTCTTAAGTCGCGAAGATTGTTACCAGCTTCTCTTAGCTCGGGTAAAGGAAATAAGCCGCGAACGACTTATTACTGAGTCGCTGATGATTATTGAGTCGCGAACGACTTATTACTGAGTCGCGAACGACTTATTACTGAGTCATAAAGCTTATGTCATGAAATTTTAAGTCGTTGCACTTTGGTAATTTGTTGCTTATATTGTTTATGTAAAGTGTTGTAATTTCCTTAAGTCGTGTTGTAACCCTATATATAGGGACGTGAAGTCATTGTAAATGAGAGTTGAATATTGAATAAAATTTCTTGTTGATTGCTTTGTGCTTTCTTCTCTAATTGGTAGTCGAGTGAAATCTCCTATCTCCACCTACGTCATTCGAGTGCGCTCGAATCTTCGTTTGTGAAGCCGATTCACGGAATCAAGTGCGCTTGATCAACGTCGAAGAATCGTAGATCTTTGTTTCTCGGTATCGTGCGCGATCAACGAGACGAAGATAGCTAGAATCCGGCATCTTTGGATCAACGGATTTGGGCATTGCAGTATTTTCAAATCACCGATTGCTACATTTCATCAATTAAAGTCTGTTTTGAAATATCCGCTGCGTCAGTTTGGTATCAGAGCTTGTTTTAGCCAATCATAGCTAAATCGGGTCTTGGAGCCAAGTAATTGAAGTTTGAAGTTTATGTTCGTCGTGTTCATATTGAAGTTGCAACAAGTTTGAAGTTTTTGATCCATCTCATTTTGGATCTAGAGTTTGTTGAAGGTGTTTGAATTTGTGTGGGAGAGATTGCACGCCAAAGTGAAGTTCGAAGCAAGCTTGAAGCCGTGCTAGTTGATTTGAATTGTAGCTTTGGAGTTGTTTTGTTTGAAGATTTTTGAAGTTTGATTTGTTGAAGTTATTGTTTAAAGATTTTGCGAAGTTCAATCATGCCACCGAGACGAGCTCAACGTCATCGCAATATTAATGCCTTGTATGGAAGAGAAGAGGCCGATGAAATGGAGCAACGAATCCACGAGAGCTTTACTGAAAAGTTGAACGAAGGAATTGGTCGATTAGAGAGAATGATGCTTGAAATGAATCACAATAGAAGAAGAATTTCACCTGAATCAAACCGTGGGGGTAGTAGAGTTTCATCACATTCAGAACGGGAGAGGAGAGAAAGTCAAGAGCATAGAAGTGTTGATAATCGAAGTAGAAGGAATGTTGATGATCGGGATCGAAGGGATGTTGGTAGTAGGAGTGGTGGTAGAGATGTTGGAGGACGTGAACGACAACGATATACTTCAGATTTTGATGAGGAATTTGTTGGTGACAGAGGGAGTATGCATCGAGATAAAGAACAAACACGACATCAGTATCGAGATGTAGATGATGATCGTCGATGGGAATCGGGAATGAAGATGGAGATTCCAGAATTTAAAGGTGGGATGGTTGCTGAGGAGTTCTTAGACTGGTTATCTAATGTTGAAGAAATCTTTGATTTCAAGGAAATGCCGGAGAATCGTCGAGTGAAGTTGGTTGCTACTAGATTGAGGGGAAGAGCATTGGCATGGTGGCGGTAAACTAAACTTACACGAGAACGGATGGGGAAGTCGAAGGTTGTTGAGTGGAATAAGATGAAGAAGTTGATGAGATCTACTTTCTTACCTTACAACTATCAATCACTTATGTACCAGAGGTTGCAGAATCTAAGGCAAGGGACAAAGTCTGTTAGTGATTATGCTGATGAATTTTACCAACTCATTGCCAGGAACGATATTATGGAAACTGAAGAACAGTTAACTGCTAGATTCATTAGAGGATTGAGAATGCAGATCCAGGATATGGTTAACATGTTTGATCCAAGATCTGTAGCAGAGGCACATCAGAAAGCGTTAGCTTGGGAAAAGCAGGGAAGACGTGGAGGTGGTGTGTTTACTAATTCTAACAATCAAGTGAAGGGGGCCAGTGGAAGTTCTAATGTTCCTAAACCTGTCAGTAAGCCAATTGTGAAGGAGGGTGAGAAGGCGAAGGTTAATAGTGGGTTCAAATGTTATAATTGCCAGGAAATGGGTCATAAAAGCAATGAGTGTCCGAAGCCGAAGAAGAGAACTATGATAGTTGAAGCTGAGGATGAGGATGAAGAGGCTGAGTGTTCTAATTCCTTACCGGTTGAGGAGGAAGACTTGTTATCGGGAGACGAAGGATATTCACTAATGATGAGGAGAAGTTGTTTGACACCGAAGCAAGAGGAGGAAGACAGTTGGTTGAGGAATAACATATTTCAGTCTACTTGTACTATTCTTGGAAGAGTTTGTAAATTCGTTATTGATGCTGGGAGTTGCGATAACATTATCTCTACAGAGGCAGTAAAGAAGTTGGAATTGAAAACCGAGAAGCATCCTAAACCGTACAAGTTAGCTTGGTTGAGGAAAGGAGGTGAGGTGAAAGTCGGAAGGAGAGCTTGTGTTAAATTTTCAATTGGGAAGAAATACAAGAATGAAATTTGGTGCGATGTTGTAGACATGGACGTATGTCATCTGTTGTTGGGCAGACCATGGCAGTTTGATAGAGCAGTTCAACATGATGGTCGTGCTAATAGCTATAGTTTCAAGTTTGAAGGCACTAAAATTACTTTAGTTCCCAAGAAGCAGCAACAGAAAGAGAGCAAGCTGGAGGAAATTGAAGAATTAAAAACTCTGTTAACTTTGAAAGAGTTTGTCAAGGGAGTCGAAGAAGAACCTGAAGTGTACTTGTTGATTGGACGAGAGTGTAACGAAGAGGTTGAAATTCCAGAAGAAGCAAAACCAGTTTTGAAAGAATTTGAGGATGTATTTCCAGAGGAGTTGCCTAAGGAGTTACCGCCATTGAGAGACATTCAACATCAAATTGATCTTGTTCCGGGAGCAGTATTACCACATAGACCACATTATCGAATGAATCCGAAGGAACATGAAGAGTTGAGAAGACAGGTGGAAGAGTTACTTGAGCAGGGACGTGTACAGGAAAGTTTGAGTCCATGTGCTGTGCCGGCTTTATTGGTACCGAAGAAGGACGGGACGTGGAGGATGTGTACTGACAGTAGAGCATTAAATAAGATTACGGTGAGATATAGATTTCCTATGCCAAGGTTGGATGACTTGCTAGATCAGTTGAGTGGGGCTACTATCTTTTCGAAGATTGATTTGAAAAGCGGATATCATCATATTCGGATTAGACCTGGAGACGAATGGAAGACAGCCTTCAAGACGAGAGAGGGGTTATACGAATGGTTGGTTATGCCACTTGGTTTGTCAAATGCACCTAGTACATTCATGCGGGTGATGAATCAAATCTTTAGACCATTCATTGGGAAATTCGTGGTGGTTTATTTCGATGATATTCTGATATATAGCAGAAGTACGGAGGAGCATGTTCAACATTTGAGGGAAGTGTTGATTATTCTTCGTGAGGAACAATTTTATGCTGCTACGAAGAAATGTGTGTTCATGACGCACAGGGTTTTATTTCTGGGTTATGTTGTTTCAGGAGAAGGTATTCAAGTTGATTAGAGTAAAGTTGAGGCAGTCAGGAATTGGCCACAGCCAAAGACAATTACGGAAGTGAGAAGTTTTCATGGGCTAGCGTCATTCTACCGAAGATTCATTCCACACTTCAGTAGCGTGATGGCTCCAGTTACTGATTGCATGAAAGGGAAACAATTTGTATGGATAGAAGAAGCCGGGATTGCTTTTGAACGAATCAAAGAACTTTTGACGACAGCGCCAATTCTTGTTTTGCCTAATTTTCAGTTGTTGTTTGAGCTACACACTGATGCATCAAAGGTTGGGATTGGGGGAGTGTTGAGTCAGCAGGGGAGACCTATTGCATATTTCAGTGAAAAGTTATCAGGGGCAAAGATGAGATACAGTACATATGATGTTGAATTTTACGCTGTTGTGCAAGCTGTTAAGCATTGGAGACACTACCTGTTTCAGAAGGAATTTGTTCTTTACACTGATCATGAAGCTTTGAAACATTTACAGGGGCAGGATAAAATTTCAGCGAGACATGCATCATGGATTGCATATTTACAGCAGTTTACTTTTGTCGTTAAACACAAATCAGGGGTGACGAACCGTGTAGCTGATGCTTTGAGTAGGAGGAGTCATTTGTTAACAACATTGAAGGTTGAAGTGACAGGGTTTGAGTTATTACCAGAGCTGATTGAAGAAGATCCTTACTTTGTGAAATTTGTTGAGAAAGTCAAGGAAGGAAGTACTGATGAATTTGTGTTGGTTAATGGATTCTTGTTCAAAGGAAATCGTTTATGTATACCAGATTGTAGCTTGAGAATGAAGATCGTTAAAGAATTACATGAAGAAGGCCATGTAGGCAGAGATCGTACATTGCAGTTGATTTCTCAGTCTTATTATTGGCCATCAATGAGGAAAGAGGTAGAGAGATTTGTGGAGAGATGTCATATCTGTCAGGTTTCGAAGGGAACAGCTACGAATGCGGGATTATATATGCCGTTACCTGTGCCTAACAGACCATGGGTTGATATCAGCATGGATTTTGTTTTGGGTTTGCCTAGAACTCAAAGGGGAAATGATTCTATATTTGTTGTAGTGGACAGGTTTTCGAAGATGGCACATTTTATAGCCTGTAAGAAGACAGCGGATGCAGTTCGAGTGGCACAGTTATTCTTTAAAGAAATCTATCGTTTACATGGGTTGCCGGAGTCTATTGTTTCAGACAGGGATACCAGATTTTTAAGTCATTTTTGGCTTAGTTTTTGGAAGATGGTGGGAACGAAGCTGAAATTTAGTAGTGCTTATCATCCGCAAACAGATGGGCAAACAGAGGTGGTGAATAGATCGTTGGGAAACTTGTTACGATGTCTTGTGAAAGATAATTTGAAGAGTTGGGATTTGCAGTTGTGTCAAGCTGAATTTGCTCACAATCATGCAAATAACCGAAGTACAGGATTCAGTCCATTTCAGATTGTATATTCAAATTTACCCAGGGGACCGTTGGATTTGGCAGTAGTACCACAACCGAAGAGGACAGTTAAACGAGCCGCTGATTTTGTTGATGGGTTGACAGAATGCCATAGAATCGTTCAGGAACGATTGGGAAAGACAAATGAAAAGTATAAACAAATGGCAGATAAGAAACGAAGAAGTGTAGTCTTCAAAGAAGGTGATTTGGTTTACGCGGTATTGACGAAAGATCGTTTTCCAGTTGGAACTTACAATAAGTTGAAAGCACGAAAGATTGGTCCAGTAGAAATCTTGAAGAGGATCAATGATAATGCGTATCGATTAAGATTGCCGGAAGAGGTCCATACTTCTGATGTTTTCAATGTCAAACATTTAATTCCGTATTATGGGGAGGAACTTGACGAAGACAACGAAAATGTGAATTCGAGGACGAATTCTTTCCAACAAGGGGAGGATGATGAAGCACTTACCTCGCGGCCGACTCATCCCCATCGCCATCCATTTCCCCACGACTCATCCTTCTCACCGACTCACGACTCAACTCTACCGAGTCAACTCATCCCATCAAAACAATCTCCGCGACCCACGATTCATCCAACCTCAACGACCCACGACTCATTCCCATCGCCACTTCTCCATGACTCACCACTTCAGCCGCGACCCAGGCCTCTCACGACCTACGACTCGCCATTACCGTGACCTACGACTCATCTCTTCGGCCGCGACCCACGACCCTCCAACCTAAACCTAGACGCGAACGACAGTAGGTCGTTTTCCCCAATTCTTAAGTCGCGAAGATTGTTACCAGCTTCTCTTAGCTCGGGTAAAGGAAATAAGTCGCGAACGACTTATTACTGAGTCGTTGATGATTACTGAGTCGCGAACGACTTATTACTGAGTCGCGAACGACTTATTACTGAGTCATAAAGCTTATGTCGTGAAATTTTAAGTCGTTGCACTTTGGTAATTTGTTGCTTATATCGTTTGTGTAAAGTGTTGTAATTTCCTTAAGTCGTGTTGTAACCCTATAAATAGGGACGTGAAGTCATTGTAAATGAGAGTTGAATATTGAATAAAATTTCTTGTTGATTGCTTTGTGCTTTCTTCTCTAATTGGTAGTCGAGTGAAATCTCCTATCTCCACCTACGTCATTCGAGTGCGCTCGAATCTTCGTTTGTGAAGCCGATTCACGGAATCAAGTGCGCTTGATCAACGTCGAAGAATCGTAGATCTTTGTTTCTCGGTATCGTGCGCGATCAACGAGACGAAGATAGCTAGAATCCGGCATCTTTGGATCAACGGATTTGGGCATTGCAGTATTTTCAAATCACCGATTGCTACATTTCATCAATTAAAGTCTGTTTTGAAATATCCGCTGCGTCAGTTTCCATTGCTTAGATCCAGGCCGTGCATATATTCTTCTCCCCCCACTAAAACTCGCGTACGAGACCCATCTAGCCGCCAAGAAACCCTAATGACGCGACACAAAAAACTCGACTTCACAACGATCAAGCACCGCCACTCGAAAGGCAACGGCGAACGCCACCCATGGCTACAACGTCTTGAAACTCGGCTATCACCTCTCGTGGATAAACGTGCATGCAATCAAGACGAAAACGGCCACTTTTCTTACTCCTCACCGCGAATTGGATAATCATATCTGTATGGATTTGTCGATCTCACGAAGCTCTTCAATTTTGCTTCAGAAAGTTTTCAATAATATCGAGTGGATTGGAAGAGATTAAAGGAAGAAGAATGGAATAATTTTGGCCATTAAAGCTTTAAGTGGCGGCTGAAGCTTTAAACCTAGGGTTTGTGCAAAGAACAAAGAATGAGGTCCTTTTATAGAAATTTACGCGACACTAATTTTTTCGAACTCCAAATGAAGTGCGCCGCCTGGAGTTTATAATGTTTTACCTCCATTCCGAACGCAATGAAATATATATCGGGGGCCAATTTGATCATATTTGGAAGATAGGTTTTTGAATCGACTATTTAAATTTAAAAATTCATTCAAACCGATTTCTGTGCGTTTTAGCTTGCCCCGGACAAACCGTAAATCCGATTGATACAAAATTTGAAAGCATACAATAATGTAACATTATGGATCCGATAAAACTAGTTTCATCGAAATCCGAGACTGTTTGAAAAATGGCTATTTTTACTCGTCAAATAAATATTAAAATATTCAATTTCCACAAATTAACTTTTAATTCAATTATAAAAGTTCTATAACATCATTATAACTCCAATATGATTAAAAACAACTTTAAAAATCAATTTAATCATATTAAACCCAATTTCCAATTATTTCTATAATTTCAAATATTAAATTATCGACTTAATTATCCAATTAAATCTAGATATTCGAAATAAAAATCTATTCGACTTACAAATTTTACTTGTTAATATTAAAAATCAATTAAATATACGAATTTTAAATGATAGGAATTCTGGGTCGTTACACCAAATCAAATCACTAAGTCAGAATATAGTTTCGAAGGATGTGCCCGATAGGAGGAGAGAACTCACTTGGCCCGGCTGGATCCTGATTTTAGCCTCATCAACCAAACTCACGGGAGTCAGGGTCACGTAAATACCTCAAATATAGTCGCTCGCCATACCATCCTACTTCATTTCTGGAATCTCCACCCTATACATAGTTGTTAAAGTGGTTTTTGGTATTGGCAGAGAGTATGACAATATCCGATCCCGGTCTCTTTAACAACCAAACGCTTATTTCGCACTGAATGGTTCTTTTGCATTTCAAAAAGTCAATCTACAATTGATATCAAAATATCATATTCTCAAACCATATCACTTTCAAATCATATTCATTTTCAAATCATATTCACTTCAAATCATATCGTCTCCTAAATCACAATTCTTTCAAAAATCGTATTTCAAAATTAGGTTAAACCCTCATTCCAAAATCCTCATATTCAATCAATTATGTCATTTAAGTCCCAACTTAAATTATGACATCATTTAGCTGTATTCTCTTTTAAACCAGTGAATTTGAATACCAATACTTCCCCTTTACTTAGTCTAAAAATTTAGAAAATAGTTTAAATAGTTATAAATAGCTAAAATACACTAAAATAATTTAATATAGATTATAGAGATTTTTGAATTGATTTAAGATAGTTAAATAGATTTACGATAGATCAAATATAATTAAAATAGATTCAATAGCTTTAAAATATATTAATTAGATTTAAAATCAATTAAATGGTTAAATTAGTTTAAAATAAATTAAATTGGTTTAAAATAGGTTAAAATAGTTTAAAGTTTTTGAGATCTTCATAATTAGAAATTTTAAAATAATAGATTTTTAAAACAGCTCATATTAATTATGAATTTGGAATTTATATAGATTTAACTATTTAATTTATTTTAACATATCTGGACCTTTTCGCATTTCCAAATCACCAAACAAAATTTCAATCTTTCAATTCAAACTCCCAATAAAATTATTAAATTCTGTATTGCTTTTGGACCATGCTTGAAATTTAATAGTTTATGTCCGTTGTAAAATCTTTAGTAATGGCGTCTTCTTGCTTTCTAGATCTAATTTCTTCAAATCGTTTGCTTAACCCTTTTTCTAGTTCTGTCTTTCATAAGTTACCGTCTAACAGTAACACTACCATGCTCAGATCGTACGCTGATGTTGTGAAATCTCCCTCGATCTACCAGAACGCGAGTTCTAATAAGCCGAGAAAAGCATGGATGGGAGCAAAAAGAGGGAAATCCGTCTGTTTTCGATGTGGCGATGCGAACCACTTAGAAAAACCCTGTAGAGATCCAATTCGCTGTTTTGACTGTGGGAAATTCGGCCATAAAAAATTTGATTGTTCTGACAAATCGAGCAGTTCAAAACCTACTCCTCGCCTTCTGGTCAACCACGGTTTCCAATTCATGTTGAAATACCTCTTATTAAGGGGGATTTTGCTGGATAATCTTGGGCACAAAAGACTTGACAGTTTATTCTATCTGGAGGAAATGTTTAAGCACTTTGATGCTATCATTTCGCCTAACATCGAAAAGGGGTGCCGAGAACGGTTTGGGGATCCTGAAAATTATTTTGGCAAATTGGAGTCAATGAATACATCATTCATCTCCAATCCCTCTCTGATTGATCATCGGTTCCAATTTGCTTTGAAATATCTATTTTTAAGAGGGCTTCCGTTAGAATTTCTATGCATATAAGGGAAGAGGCTCTTAGATATCTAGAGGAATTATTCAGTCACTTTGAAGCTATAAATCCACTGATTACTGGGGATGGTTATCAAGATAATGATGGCGACCACTAGGACCTTTTGGGAAAACTAGAAGCTCGTCCTAAATATTTTGTTTCGAATATTGACAGTGAAAGGGAAGACAATATCAACAATTTGTTTTTCTTTGGCAGTACTATGCTAGATAGCTTTCGTGCATTTGACTCAATGCTCCTAGATCCTGTAGTTGCTGCTTTGTCTGATAGTCCAAAATTAGTTATAAAAGATACCTCGTCTGTTTCTGTAACCAAGTCCGGAACGAACAATGATGGATTTCTTCAGGTCTTAAAGAGGAAAAACGGTGTTTTACCTTTGGACAATTGCTCATTTGTCATTCCTACTAAGAATTCCTTCGATTGCCTTGGGTCTCTTGCTTTATCAGATGACAGGCTGGGTGCTGTTTATCAATTTGAATGTTTTGACGAAACTCATCGAATGTCCCTAGCCTAACTTTTGTTGATGGTATCATACTGTCAAATTCTGTTGACAGTGGAGGCCTGGATTGTCTTGCGGTAAATGATGATGAGACGAACAAGAATGATGAAGTTTTGTCAGAAGTTTCTCGTCTGCTCGAAACAGAGGTTTCTTGCGACTGGCTACTATCCTTTGAGTAGCAGAAGGAAGTTGTTTGCTCTGTTGACTTTGAATCTTGATTCTCTAGTATATTTTCTTCTTTAACCTTGGTGCCTCTAGAGATTGAGCATGCTATAGACGGCGTGCATGATACACAGAGCTCACTTTATTTAAGGAAGGTTTTGGGAATCTGTCAGTATTGGATACTTGTGTTTCTTCTTCTCCATCAGCAGTAGTAGTAAATGATTCTGAAATTTTGGTTTGCAAATGGTTATTGTCCTTGGATCATCAAGATGATGCATTAGCTGCTGAGTTTGAACCACGACTTCCTGATTTGTTTTCAAATGCTGCTTCTTCAGATATTTTGCATGATGACTCTGTGTCCGATAGTTTGGATTGTAATATCTATTCTGTCCCAAACTCTACTTCTTCGAAGAGAGGAAAGCGCAAGCGTTCTATAGCTTCTAGCGGTTCAGTTCGTCGAAGCACTAGAATCCGCAACTGTTAGTCTTCTCCTTTAGGAGAGTTACCTGGATCGAGTGCCACATGTGGTACTACGCATCCAGGCTCAGGTCTGAGCTCTTCTTTAGGTAGCACTTTTTCTACTTTTGCTTTAGGTAATCTATCTTCTGCTGAGTTTAGTCGATTAGCTAGTGACACTTCTTTTATTTTTTTTATGATATTGAGTTACATCGGGAGTATATTAGAGATAGGGAGAGAGGGCTAGTTCTATCCATCCATGAGATTCATTAGTTGGAACATAAGAGGTTTAAATGATTTAAACAAATGTGATAAGGTTAGAGTATTTTTTAAAGACTACTCCATAGATATTGCTCTTCTTCAAGAAACTAAAATTAACTGTCCCGATGTCCATTTCTTTAGACGATTAGGTGGTTATCATTTTAGAAAATGGGCTTTTTTACCTTCCGTGGGCTCTTCTAGGGGATTAATGATAGGTTAGGGAGATAATTATTTTAAATTTCTTCAGTGTATTGTTAAACAGCATTCTCTTTATGTTATTCTTATTAATTTTCTGATAACTCTTTATTAAATATATCTAATGTCAACGGACCCAATTCTAAAATTAATAGGAGAATTTTATGGAATGAATGCCTAGAATTTAGATCTCTAACCCTGGGTTCTTGGATTCTGGGCGGTGATTTTAATGTTACGCGTTTCATAAGTGAGCGTTTTCCTAGGGAGGGGGATTACTCTGCTATGGAAGAGTTCGATCAATTTATTTTTAACTCTAACTTGATTGAAATTCCTCTCTCTAATAGAGAGTTTACTTAGAGTAACGCTAGAGAGTCTCCTTCCATGGCTCTTCTCGATAGATTTTTTGTTAGTGATGAAATTGAGGACAAATTTCCTATCTGTAGAGTCAATGGCTTACCTTATACCTTTTCTGACCATTGTCCTATTATCCTTTCTTGCGATTATCATAGAGTTATTATAAACAATTTCAAATTTGAAAAGATGTGGCTTTGAGAACCTAATTTTGTGAACTTAGTCATATGTAAATGGAATCCTTTAAGTTTTCATAATTTCAAAAATAAGGAAAATTCTGCAAAAGCTTTTGTTTCTAAACTTAGAGATCTTAGGATTTTTCTTAAAAATTGGAACAAAAATTGGTAATTTAAAAATCAAAAAAGATAATATTCTTAATGAAATGCTAAAAATTAATAAGATAGAAGAATCTAGACCCCTAAACCTAGGTGAACGTAATGTTCTCTCTAACTTAAAAGATGAACTAAATTCTATCTTAGAAAAAGAAGAGGTGATGTGGAAGCACGATCCAGAATTCAATGGATCAACGAAGGTGATAATAAAACCAAATTTTTTCATAGTATTGCTAATGGTAGAAAATGCTCTAATACAATTAACTCTATATTAGTTAACAATATAGAGTTAGTTGATCAATGAGACCTCAACAAGGCTTTTACAGACTATTACAGGGATATTTTTGGTTCCAAAATCAATCATAGAATCAATGTCAGATGGACATATCTGTATCCATCGGACTCTAATGTTGATTTATCAGAGCAAGATATTTCTTTTTCCGAAGGGGAAATTAGGAAAGCTATTTATGACATGCCTAGTGATAAATCGCCGGGACCTGATGGGTTTCCTATATTATTTTACAAAACCTTTTGGGATGTTTTAAAATTCGAATTAATTAATTTTTTAATGATTTTTATAATGGTAACTTGCAATTAGGGAGATTTAACTTCGCAAACATTATTTTATTGCATAAAAAAGTAGGAGCTAACAACTTAAAAGACTTTAGGCCTATTTCTTTGATTAACTGTTCAGTAAAAATCATTTCTAAAGTCCTTGCTAATAGACTTAGTAAAAGAATGAACGATTTAATTGATTGTTCACAGTCGGCTTTTATTAAAGGGAGAAATATCACTGATGGTGTAGCTGCTGTCCAAGAATGTATTAATTACTGTTGTAAGAACAACATAACCTATGCGATTTTAAAACTTGATTTTGCTAAAGCTTTTGGTTCTGTAGATTGGGATTTTCTTGTAGACATTTTTCATGCAAGAGGATTTGGACATAGATGGATTAGTTGGATTATGACTCTACTTAAAAATGGAAACTCTAGTATTATGGTAAATGGTATTCTAGGTAATAAAATTCAGTCCAAGAGAGGGCTAAGGCAAGGGGATCCCTTATCACCCTAGCCGCTGATGTTTTTGCCAAAATTATTAAGAAAGTTGTGGACAATGGGGCTCTAGGAAGTGTTAGTAATGACATATCGCGTAATGGTATATCGGTTCTGCAATTCGCGGGTGATACCTTACTTTTTCATCTCATCTTCCTAGACACATCATTACTCTCAAGATTATTCTTTATAGTTTCGAGCTTTTATCTGGTTTAAAAATTAATTTTGACAAAATTTCAGTTCTTGTTTTAAACGATTTTGAAAAAGTAGAAAACCCAGTAGCTAATACTTTAAATTGCAAAAGAATGAATTTTCCTTTTGAATATCTAGGGTTTGTGATTAGACCTACAAAACTCAAACATGATGATTGGCTTATTATTATTGATAAAATTAAAAACAAGATATCTAACTGGAATGGGAGATTTCTATCTAGAGCAGGTAGGCTTGTTTTAATAAACTCGGTTCTATCAGCCTTACCGATCTATTGGATGTCTATGCATCTCTTTCCTGATTGGTTTATTGATAAAATCGATAAAATTAGAAGAGATTTCTTATGGAGTGGGGATAATATTAATAACATTATAAAATACCTAGTTAACTGGGAAACTGTTTGTAAAGCTAAAAAGGAAGGTGGTTTAGGAATTATAAATTTGCGTAACATGAATTTATCTCTTTTGAGTAAATGGCTTAGGAAGTTTAAAGATGTAAATGATAACGCTATTTGGAAAGTGATCATTTCCAAATACTATTATAATGATAATATCAATTTGCACCAAATTGATTATTCCTTTTCCCATAAATTCTCTAATTTTTGAAAAAACATTTTAAAATGTTATGATATTTTTAACTTAGGAACTAAGACAATTGTGCACTCAAGAAATTGCACTTCATTTTGGCATGACTGCTGGATTTCGATTTTGCCTCTTAAGTTTGAATTTAAGGATTTGTATGATATTTGTAACTTTAAGTATGCTTTAATCAATGAAGTTTATTCTCAGGAAAAATGATCCTCCTTGGAATTTCAGTTTTAACAGAATTTTAATAGGATCTAACCTTAGGAAACTTTCTTTGCTTTATGCCAGACTAAACCTTTACAACATTGATAATAACAATGATATTATTAGTTGGGAATGGGATAAGAACAAGAAATATACTCCAAACTCTTTTTATAGATTTATCAATTTTTCGGGAACCTTAAATATCTCTTTCAAATACATGTGGAAATCTAATGCTCCTCCTAAATCCAAAATCCACATATGGCTAATCCTCCATGGAAAACTTAATACAATAGAATTTTTAAAGAGAAAAAACATCCAAAGCGATAATAAATGTTATTTTTGCAATCTGCTTCTTGAGGACATAAATCATTTGAGGACATAAATCATTTATATTATGATTGTTTGGACTCTAACTACATTCTAATTAATACTCTTAAAATCTTTAACTTTAATATAATAAATAAAATTTCAGGCTGTGAATTCTACTGGATAAATTATAGATTCAAATTCAATAAAAATATTAGATTTTTACTAGGCACTTTATTTATTATTATTAGTTGGTTTATTTGGTTTGAGAGAAATCAAAGAATCTTTAATAATAATAATAATAGTCATATCACCAAATTGTTTTTTTCAATTTCTACATTTTTTTTTAGTTGGATTTCTAATCCCAAATATAAATTAGCTAAAAATTTCCTTTTCAAACGGTATCTTAACAAGGTTAGCTATAATATTAACTTCTTTAAACATAAGTACAACTTTCATAGCACTAATAATAGTATTGTTAAGTTTTTTTCCAAATTCTTATGATAATCTCACTTTAAATAATAGCTTACTTATGATTAATGATAATTAATTTTGAGCCGTCTTAAGTTTTGTTCTTGTCGTTGTTCTTGTCTTAAGTTTGGCTTTTTTAGGTTTCTATTTCATTTATTATAAATACATATACATGCATATTTTCTCAATAAATATACATATACATACATATATATATATATATATATATATATGTATCATTCTAAATCTTCTATTCCTAGTCTTGTTTCAGTTACAGGCTTTGGGCGATAGGTTATCAGGTTCATTTTGCAGGCTTCTCTTGTCTTCTGATGGCTGGGCACCAGTTTGTAGAGAGGTCACCAGAGCAGAGTTTCTTCATCCAGGACTTCTCGCAGATATCCCCTCAGATATGGGATTCTGCAACCTTCACTATGGAGTACTTGTTCCGGATGTTTCTATTTTCCAGTTTGGCACTCCTTCTTGCTCGGAGCCTTCAGAGTGGTCCCTCCACTCAGCAGATCCTCTTCAGAGAAGTTTCTTTTTTGCTTTAGCCTTTTCGGTACTTTCAACATCTTAATATCAGGTGGTGGCTTTGCCGGAACTTGATATCGAGATGCGATGAGTGGTGGCATCGCTGGAACTCATCTTAGGAGTACCTCAGTTTAGCTATTTGTATTTTTTTCCCTTGTTACCTGCTAGGCATATTGGCAGCTCCTTATATTCGTGTTATATATATATTCACATGTGTGCTCTCCTCTATGCATAGAGGATCACACATTTTCCTCAAAAAAATATCAATTTAAAATACTCAAATTCCAATATAATTCAAAGTTATATTTCAAACAATTTCAGTAACTCAATTCCAATAAATTTCATTTATATTTCAAAATTCATCCTTACAATTTCAATTTTTTTAGCAATCCCTTTACACCAATTCAAATTTCAACATAAAACTTGATTTTCAATAATAATTCAATTTATATAAATAAAATTCTATTTCAAAATATCATTTAACAGGATTCAAAAAAGGGTTTCAAAATCATTTGATTTAACCAGTCCAGTGTCAGTATATAATTCTCTACCCTAGGTCAAGTGATACAGATGTTTATCATTTCAATCCACAATTTAAAAAATTTCGGTTTTATATCATTTCAAACCGCAATCCGAAACTAATATTAAAATCCATAAAATCGCTCGAGTCTATCGTTTCAACGCATAATAATGTTTCCATAATCTATAGATCGTTCGGGTATATATCATTTCAACCCATAATAATTTTTTAGATAATAACTTAGGGAACTTGCAGAGTGATAGCATTTCATAAATCAAATATAGCATCTAATTATCCAATACTAAATTCAAACATCCATCACAATCATCACCCAATTCAAACAATAAATATCAACAATTAGTAAATTATTATATACAGGAAATTTGCTGGCAATCTAAATTCAAAAATAAATTAATTGACAATTTAATTAAAATTAAATTCAAATTAACAGGAATAGCAATTCAAAAATATCAAATAGCTATAAATAAATTCCTAATCACATCATAAATTTAATTTAATTAACATAAGAAATTTTAGAAGTTGCGAGTGGGTCAAAACACTCCCCTTTTGAATTTAAATCAAATTAAAAATCTAATTTAAGCCCAAAATTTCATTGGTCTCAAAATTCATCCTGACCAGAGTCAATACGTTCGGAATTTTGATACGATCCTAGCATAGAAAACCGTGCGTGAAACGGACCTCGTATGCAAAAGTTATGTCGATTAGAACATTCGAAAACAAAATTAAAGTTTATAAAATAAATAAAATTATTAAATGCAATACACGTCACTACCCTGCTATCTTCATCTCAGGAACCCTAATACATGCGACCAGCACCGCCGCTTCATCCAAGCCGCCCATCGCTATAGGCTATCGAACTGGGCTTCAACACAGGGGATGAGCTCGTCTCTCTCTTCTCGACACCCACGACCAACCACACACTTGGTGATCCATGAATCTCCAGCCGCTGCAGTGAATAGCATAAACACTAATGTAAAATTTGAGCCAAATCCAACCATCAAATTGCCGGACAAATCACACAGATGAACTTCCCTCGGTCCTCTTTACAAAATTGTATCCTCGGATCAACGATCAGGCAAAGTTGATCGCGACTCAATGAACGGCCGCGATTTATTCTTCAATTTCTACACAAACAGTGATTCAAATTGGAAAACTAATTATAGATCTAAGATGGGCTCGTCGAGTGCTTTGAAACGATATATAATTTGATATGGTTTAGAGGAGTCTGATTTTTGGAATTGATTTTGGAATTGAATTTGCAATTTGGGAATTAGAGTTTCTGCCATTAGGAAGAGAGAAGAAAATGGAATTGTACGTACTAAAATCAGAAATAAGAAATAATCTAGGGTTTACATCAGGCTATTTATATGCAGAGCTGAAAATAGAAAGAACGGACAAGATTTGATTCAACAGCCAACGACCCAAAAAGCCCATTTTTCCTTTGGAACGAAAATGGGTAATTCTATATATCAAAATAGAGATTTTGGATAGTTTTAAACTCAATGGAACATGTTTCAAGTCCTAATTCCATCGTATGAAGAAGTTATGTAAAAATCAGTTTATTTCAAATTGATTTCAATTAAATTAACTTTTGCACGTTTCAAGCTCATACGATCAAATGACAAGTCTGATCACTACAAAACTTGAAATCCTATAATAATTCACTGTTGTGGATCCTATGAAACCGTCGAAATCCGAGTCAATGGCCCAAATGACTATTTTCACGTTAATTAAATAAATTAATGTTAGCTTAATTAAACACCCTTATTAAATTCCAATTTAATAATTTATATTTCTATCACTTAGGATTTACTTGAACATTTACCATAATAAATCTAGATATCAATTAAAAGTTAATCAATTTACCAATTATAGTGTTTAATTTCAATTTCAGTAAATTTAGTAATTATAAATTAAAATTCCAATAATTCCATTCAATTTGATCTCCATCTTGGCACTCAATCAATTATCATCTTATGGGTATAACTAACATTGGTTTATACCTTTGTACATTAATATTTAACAATTTCATCTTAATTTCAGTTAACGTAATATTTATTTCATTGAATTACAATAAATCCATTTATCATAGCTTAAATTCCAATAAATTAATAAATCTTGATTTCCATTCTTTTATTTCAACTAATTGTCATATTATGAATACAATTAACATTATTTCCAATTATTACCTTAATTTACATTAACACAATATTTAATTAGATTTAATGCAATTGATTTCAAATTTAATTTAATAGATCAAATAAGTAGGTAATATATAATTGTCACCATTGACTTTTTGTCACATTTATAAGTTTATCATTTCAAACAAATACTATAATTATTTACTCAATACAGATTTTATTCAATTGCCATTAATTATATACTATTTCATTTGATAATTTCAATATTTACATTTGTTTTTGTATATTCACTTTGTAACTAAGTATAATCTTTACATTATTTCAATTAATTGGAATTCTATACTCAATTAACTTAAATCAACATTATTATCTTTCATCTGGTTATTATTTCATTGATTAATCCCAAAATTTTTGTCTCTCCTAATATTACATCACATAATCTAATTAAATTAGCTAATTTTAATTATCGAAAATTCACGGGTCATTACAGACTCCTAAATTAGATATAGGAAATTGTTATATTAATTTGAACTTAGAGTTATATAATGTTTATAAACTTAGGTAAATGGATCATAAGGGATTTTATCATTAAAGGAACTATACTGAGTAATAATGAATGTGAATAATAGAGAAATTGGTTTGGTTAAAGAAACTAATAAGAATAAATATGTAGGTTGTATGTAGATCAACTTATTCACGTAATTGTTTGATCCAGAATCGAGTGCATGAATTCAAGGTTTATTACACTAGTCCGAACAAGGATTTTTCACTCGATTCTTTACAGAAAACAATTGATATAGATTTTTGATTGATTTTGGAGTTCTCTATCATAATATATGGCTATGCAAGGAGAGTGACGGGTTATAATCAAGGAACCGGATTAGAGTCCACACTAGAGTGGTTGATTGGACGATACAAGTTCGAAAGTGAAATTATTTGATCGAGAAAACAATCAGATTGATATTGCGTAGGATGGTATATGTACATCTTATGTGCTTTATCATAATTAAATGTTGTCATTGGAAAGTGCAAAATGATATGGCTAGAAATTATATGGTTGGATATTATGTGTGAGTAAGATGCATGTATATAAATGAAAAAGCTAGTTTGATGCCGTTGGTTTCACTAGTAGAGTTGGTTGCCCAACAAATAGGTATATGTCTTTATTGCCTTTTGAATTTGATGATACATGACTATCCGCTTGGCTTTGTTTTCTTTTGATGATTTGGGTTCGTAGTGATGATTTACGATTGTACCGATCTCGCTGCGCAAAAAAGATATTGCCAAAATTTTCCTTAATTTTAGAAGTTAGAAAATTTGATAGAATTTCAACTAAATGATTTTGAAAAGAAAATAGGATTATGACTTTTTCTTACTTTGTTAATTTCGAGGATGTAACCCCTTTAGGGGAGGGGAAGAATGTAACGACCTAGAATTTTAGTCATCTGATATTGGAATATTTAATTATTTTAAATATTGAAATATTTGTTTTATAAGTCAAATACCTTAAATTTAAAATAGGAATTTATTTAAATAAGCAAATTTGTGAATTTATTAATTAAAATCTTGGATTTTATATGATTTCAAAACTTATTTAAATTCTGTTTAAGTAAGAATGAAGATGGTAAACTTTTAAATTAGAATTACAAGTGATTTAACTAGTTTTTTCATTTTAATTAACCTATGAAATTATCACCCTGGGATACTATCCCAGTTTTTTACGAAATTAGTATCATTGGATCCAAATAGTGATTTATTGTATGTTAATGAATTTCATGGCTATCAGACGTATCGTTTATTCATGTGAGTTTGAAACTCGTAGAAATTAATTATATAAATTAATTAATATAATTTGGTTTTGAAAGCGAACTCCCACACATGATGGAATTAGGCTTCGATAATGGTTCCATTGAGTTTAGAATATGGGTATTTGGTATAGAATGCCAGTTGACATGCCTTGTTTGGAGTTTGGAATTTTAGAGGCGTGAATGTTACCAAGTATTACATTTTAAAATAGTACATGCCCTAGTCCATACCATCTTTCACCGTGCATCCCATCTCTCCCCACGTCTTAGCCATACTACTCCCCCACTATTTGCTCCTACAGCCAAGAAATGTTCGTCTCCCTTTTTTCAAGTTTAAGCTCCATTAATCCAAGGGTTGACGTTCATCGGAGCCAATCAGAGCATTTTTGGGCTAGTTCATGAACTAGAGAAGTGTAGAGGGCGATGAAGTGAAGCTAGAGTACGATGGGATCGTCGTGGTTCATCGTGTGGTGGTCGAATTTTCCCTTCATTCGTGGGCGTTTCTTTGGATTGGCGGAGGTGATTCGGGAGGAGTTAGGAGGTGAGACCACTTGCATTGGATAAAAGATGGCGATGGAATGCTTCGGTGATGTTCTTGTGGCTTGAGGAGGCACAGGAAAATCATGACCTTCTTTTGGAGCATGAAGGAATTAGGTAGCTTTTGATTAGGTGATGCCGAGCTTCGGGTAGTTATGACGTATGCGAAGAGGAGTAGATGGGGAACCCTGTTGTGTAGTCGATACATTGTCTAGATGGTCGATGGAGGGGGAATAGTGCATGATATTCACTGATATGGTTTAGGCCGGGAAATTTTGGTTTTGGGAGAGAAGGTTTAAATATGTTAATGAAGGGTAATTAATTTGTAAATGTATATGATTGAGGAGATTATTATATTATTTCATTCGGTAATCTTATAAGCATGATAACTTCTCGTTTTCGGTCGGAATGGAAGATGGTCAGTTGTGTTAGGTTCATATTGACAAGCACTATGAAATGCAATTGGTTTGGTGGAGATTAAAGCTAGTTAAATTTTTCACTAATTTCGAAAGACGTTCGAATTCAGACGGAACCAGAATGCGCTAGCGACAACTGGAATAATGGCGAGTTAAACTCACCTTTTTGGTTAACCAGTAATGTTATATAGGTGATAAAAATTATTGGTTGGATGTTTGGCTATTTATCTGTTCATTATTTGGATTTGATGAATTGACGCTTTTGAAAGTGGTCAATATTCGAAATCAATTGTAGGGGAACAGGTTGGAGGGATCCAACAAGATTCCTCACCATTGTTGAATTTTATTTATATGTGATGATATATATATATATATATATCTGTGTGTGTGTGTGTGAGTTGTGATGTGGGGGATGGGTTAGAAGGATCCAACGGGATTCCTTGCTATTATCAAAATTGTTTTTACAAATATTCCCGTTATATGAATCATTGAATATCAAACCTGATTTTTTGACACTATTAGTTGTGACACTGTTATATATTCAAAACTTAAACCCTATAGTGATAGAAAATCAATATTGATATTGGCCAAATGTTGGATAGCTATTGGCCTCAAATTAGTATTTCAAAAGTACTATAAATTACCATCTAAGTTGGAGTTGGTTTTTTAGATGGGAAATGATTTTAAATCTGGAACTTGGTTTTGAAAATATTTTGTTTCAAAGGATTTAATTTCTATTTTACTCCAAATGTCTTTTCTAAGTCATTTAGAAATGGTTCAAAGGATCATTTATTTAAATTTATATTGTTTTAAAGATGATTTCTTTATATTTAATACTTTTTTAAAGTTATTCATCAATATTTTAATATTTTGTAAAGGTAATTATTTAAAAAAATTAATATGGTTTTTATATATTTATAAAAGAGTTAATAGTTATTCTTACATATTTATAAAGGGATTTTATAAAGAGGTTTATAGATTTATAAAAGAAGTTTTATGAATAGTTTTATGGATTTACAATGAGTTTGTAAAGGATTTTTAAAAATATATAAAAAGAATTTATAAGTGACTGAAATTTGTAAAAGAGATTATGAATGAATTTCAGAGATTTATAAAATGGTTTCAAAGATTTATTAGGAAAAAATTAGAATTGAATAAAAAGAAAATATTTCTCAGTTTATAAATACACTTATACTATTAAAATAAGTATATGAGACATTTTCAAAGTCGTGAAGTGTAATGTTTATGAATATACTTATACCATTGAGATAAGTATACAGTTATTTTTTCCAAGTATTGAAATTATAGGAATTTGTAAATATATCTTTGTAAAAGTATTTTCGTCCAAATAATTTATAAAGTTACTTTAATTAATGAAAAGATTAATTTAAAAGATTAATAGTTGTTTACGTGCTTAACCAATGTTAGATTTCCCTATAGAATTAAATGCCTGATTTGGATGTGTATTTGTTTGATAGTTAAATAACCGAAAATCAAATAAAGACCTAAAATGTGACTTTGGAAATATCTAGGAGAAACACGTGAGTTATATGGCGCAGTCATCACCGATGATGTTATACTGTGCCTATAAATCTCTTTTCATTCTCTTAGGATAAATGATAAGAAAATCTATCCACTAACGGTTAGGAGATGATCTCCGCTCTTATCTTTAACTGCTTATTTTCTAAAGGGTCGGGTTGAATTTACCAAAAACTATCGAATGTTGTTTTGAAGAGCCCATGAACGGACAAGTTATCTGAAAACCACTTCGATCCACCTCAAGCGTTTCAAAGTGAAGATATCTTGAGGATGGTAGAATTAAAGTTGGAGCCCTTTAAAGTGCATGGGCTGATTGCTATTAATCCTCAGGGTGATTCCAAAATGGATGTAGTAGAAGTAGTGCCTTTGCTTTTTCCATCTCCTAGACAACTTGTATGGATGATTGCTGGCATTGCATTGTTGCTTGGAGGGCACTGTTAACATTCCAAGTGGGAAGTGCTATATAAAAGGTAAAACGTAACCTCAAGCCTCATCAACTAGGAGTGACTAAAAAAGGGGAGATGCAACAGGGCTAAGTAGGTCACTCAAGGTATGATCACCCTAATCTAGAGTCGATATTATCTCTCTTTTATATGCTTAGGAGCCCATTAACAAAAGGGTGATCATATTCGGTACTATCCAGTAAGGGGTAAGCCGGTTCTATGTTGGCGGGGGATCCTGATGCGGTCCTCGGTGTTATTTTATCTAGGGATGCATCATGACGGGTGGCACCCCAGTAGCCCAATCATCATGTCCAATAAGCACCGTACAGACATAGTTGTGTCCAACTATGTTGAAACGTGGGATGCAAGCATTTCAGCTATATTCATATTTTACTTTGAACCTTAGACATTATTATAATTTCATAGGATTTTCTATAGAAATTGTTTTGGTTATCGTAAGATAAAAACACACCCGTGTTTATGTGCTACATGGTCATATGATATACCTTTATTTCGAAAGGTGTGATAATTATACAAATTCATTTAGATGTGTTTTCTCATGCTAGTTTACCGTATTGATCCGGGCGCTCTTCCCTTTCAATGCTTGGGTCAGACCGAGCATATATATAGATTGCTTTGGATGCATTAGATCTAAGGAGATGAGCTGTAGGTCCAAGATATATCTACATATTTCTTTTGTTCCGCTGTGTTGTCTGTTGGTTGTATTTATCAGCAAATTGTAAAGACATGCTGTTACAACTATCCAGGCTGAAAAAGGTTAGTTTACTCTGATTTATGTATGTATACTATAGTTTTTCTTTATGTAAAAATTTGTCATATATTATAGATTATTCATTGTGTAATGAGATTTTGTGTTGTTTATTTTTCTTCTTGTCTTCTTTCTTCTTTCTTTTCCCAAACTTTCCACCTTCTCGTTCAATTTGAGTGGGTCATGTGTGTTTGATTATTCGCTTAAACTGTATGGAAAAGTGGGTCATTACATTATGGATTGTTTACCATTTATGGATATTATCCTTATGAGGTAAAAACATGTTCCATGCAAGGGGCGTGTAACATCCCCTGTCTAGAGGTCTAAAGCTAAGCGTTACAGATGCTGTAGTCATCCATAATATTAACTTTTCGAGACTAAATATGGCTATGTTAATATTATCCATATTATCAAAACATTTGAATGTGAAACAAAGTCACAGATTTCAAAAAAAACATTTTACTAGTTACAATTCAAAATACACGTTTCACATTCAAAGTACATATCGCATAATCGTTTCCAGGTTTAGATAAAATATATTTATTACATAAATATGCCAAGGACGACATACAATGATGCCCCCTTAGTTGACCAGAGTACTATATAGATATAACTGTCTTAAATACAACACAACCAATTAAAGCAAAACAAAACAGCAACTTCTAAATAGCTATCCGTCAACCGCTACTCGTCTTAGGAAGCTTTATTCGTTAACCAACTAAAACTTATAAAACCTCAATCCTCAGCCTACTCAAATTAATTTTTAGCACCCGAGAGTTTAAGGGAAAAACATAAACTTTGAGTCAGACATAAAGCCTGGTGTGAATAATACTATACATCTTGGTTATTTGATATTCAAAAAGACCACACCGCTTAGCGAAACGGGTTTTCCCTCACTATTATCCTTTAAAACATATCTTTTGAAAACCTTTATCCTACAACCAAAATTGGTTAAAAATATAGAGCATTATTATGTTAACATACATGTAAGGTAACCAATGAACTATCTGTCCGAACACTATAGTTTTGTTTGGCTAACAAAAACCTTTGGCCGACTCGGGCCGACCAGACAATATAATCAAAATAATCTAACACCTATTAGACACTTATCTTCTGGACGGTTTGTCCCTAACTATTTGTTAAATACTCTTTTTTTGGACAGTCTGTCCTTAATTTAACATCTCCCAAGGTCATCTGATCCTAATGGTATTGTGGGATCACCAATAACCTATTTGTATATAAATATACATTCCCTTATGTGTGTAATCATAGTTTTAGTCTTATCTGTGACAAAGCCCTACACACTGGAATTTTAGACTAAATTAGCTAGGGCTAATAGCTAATGTATAGGGCGCGACCCTATACCAGTCCTATCTGATATTCTAATATCTAAGTCATTTTACTTAGGGCAATCTCCACTTAAATTTTCCTCGAAAACCTTTTTATCTCAAATTGATTAAAAACCTTTAAATCAAACTTAAACAAGGAAAATATATGCTCTATGCTTTACTCAAAATCACCTGCCGTGTTATATATACTTTACTCAAATCATTGTTGATGAAAACATTTAAACCTTTGAAAGTACCCCTTTCAAATCCATTGAAAGTACCCCCTTCAAAACCAAGTAAAACCCTTCTTTCACCTAGGTCAAAAAGCTAAAACATTCCATTTCGAAACCATCTGTACTCTTGCTTTTGAAAATATTGAAAACCCATTCCTTCAAAAGCATTAAAACCTTAGACATCCTATCTTTAAACATTTAAAATTTTCCTCTCGAAAACATTGGAAAACCTTTCCTTTCAAGCCTTTCGAAACCATTGGGGAACCGACCCTTCGAAACCATTCTTTAAAACCTTTCAAAAGAAATAAAACATAAAACCTTTCAAAAGCCTTCGGGTTCAAGTGAAACATGTGGAAACACCCTTCGAAACCATTAAAAATTAAATCCTTCGAAACCATTTGGGTTCTACCTTCAACAGAGAAAAAGGGTCATAAAACATTTAAGTCAAAAGCACTCCTTCAAAAGCATTTCCTAAGCAAAGAAGTGATGGTGTCAAAACCAACCTTCCAAACGCGTTGGAGAATCTGCTAAGTTTTAAAAGCAAAGTATACCTTCCGAAACCATTGGCGTTGAAATGTAGAAAAGCTGCAGTTGAGGGCTTCGACCTAGTTGAAAGTATATACTTAAAAAAAATACGCGGCCACTTTAAAATCATTCTTTTAAAAGCGTTGACCTAGTCTAAAGCAAACCGAGTCGAAAGCTATACTATCAAAATCAAAGCAGGCGCATTTTATTTAAAACAAAGCAGCGCTTCGACCCCTTCGGGAACCCCTGGTCTTGACCTCATACCTTTCGTCTTCTTTCCCATTCCTTACGCACCAATTATTTGATGCCATGCGCATTGGTTTCATGGTGATGAAGGCGGAGGAACTAAGTCGAAAATCATCTAAGTTGGAACTAAGGTGCCGAAAGTGGAAAAACATACATTTTGCATGTAAAACTAATTTTTAACCTTTTTAAGTAATCTTTTTAACTAACATGCCTAGTTTGTCAAAATCTTATTGGTTAATAATTTTCTTTTCTAAAAGCACTGCAAAACTTCAAAGATAAATAGTTTAATTTATTTACATAATGCCCCTTTTATTTTTATAAATATATAAAACTTAAGTCTCATACCTTAAATAATTTTATATATTCATGAAAACACCTAGGAAAATTCTACAAAAAATCCAGAAAATTATTTTTAATATGTTTTCTAACATATATGAATTCAAGACATAAAATGCTAATTATTTTGCCATAAATAATTTAAAACCCAAACAATCATTTTCTACACTAGAAACTTAATATAAAATTCACATTAATTCAGAAAAGTATGAAAATTGAAAATCATCTCTAAAATATCATTTCTGATCTATATCTAAAATCGTAAGGCATTTGAATTTCATTAAATAGGTTTTAACATTAAAACATATCATAAAATCTATGTGAACAAGCATAAATCATCAACAACCATGTACAAAAAATTTATCATTCAAAAACATGGCATAATCATGCCAAATACTTTGGATTCAACTTAAAGCCAAAAAGAATTAAAAAATGAGATGTGTTGATTATTCACCTTAGCTTTTGAGATTAAGGATGTGAGATTTGACCTAGGTTAAGTTGATTTGATTCCTCCTCTTAAAATCCTAGCTTTATCTTGAAAACTTCTTCTTGCTCTTCCTAATGGAGGCTGGCCTTAGTTTATATTTTTTTGTGAATTATTAATCAACGTAAGTAGGGCTTAAGGGGTTTAGGGTATTAGAATGCTCATTTTCCTATTTTTCCCTCACCCATTATACTTAACCATTTTATTCTAGTTCATTTGTTATCAAGGCACGACTACCTCTTATTAAATACAACAATCCCCAAATCATCACATTATTTTATTTAATTTAGCTAATTAAATATCCTAAATAATGTTATTAAAAATATGGGGTGTTACATGGCATGGTCTCATAGAATTTTTATATGTTTATTATATTACTTGAGTTTTCTCAAACTAGTTTTCCAAACGGACTCGGGTGTTATTTTATTATAACGCTCGGGTCAGACCGATTTTTTCCCCAGTTGTTTTTGCTGATATGGAATTATTGGAGAAATGATGGATGTTCACCTATCGTAGTGTTTTATTTTCCATTGTATCATATGTTATATTTATCAGCAATTTGTAAGGTCAGAATTTCATAAGTGTCCAGCTGGTAAGGTTTATTTTTAATTCTCACATAATCTGTATTTTGGAGTAACAGTTTTTACCATTTTGTTAAATTATATGTTGTGGATTACGCAGCGAGATTCTAATTTCCCTATTTTACGTTCTTTTATTTTTATTTTACCCTAACAATATGCCTTTCCGGTGATTGGATGTGCATCATTTGAATACCAAGGATGTATTTGTTGTCGATTTTCATTGGCCAAAAAGGCAGGTCGTTGTAGTTTACGTTCACTACTATTGCTTGTAAATATATGACCATATAGGGTTACAACCGAGTAAAAGATTCTCATTTAGAGCATATGGTTTATTGGATTTTCGTTACAATGCCTGTAAGGGCAAGTATAGTTTACATGTGCTCGCCTGAATGGATAAGTACATTTTACGCCTATAGTCATCTTGTTTAATGACCTTTGTATCATTTCTTTTTGGACTTTCCCTTGCATAAGTTTGGATTAGTTTATGACTTTTTCCTGTTTCCAAAATTACACTTATTACTTCAGGTCTTTCTGATGTAAAATTTGGAGTATTTTGGACCTGCATACCATTCTAAATTATTTATAGTTCTAAAATTCCTAAACATATTATTTGTTGGTTTCGAAAAGTTGGTTATGTCAATATACTTTAGGATTGATTAATCATGAAAGCATAAATTTGAATAGATGACCCATATTGAGTTGGTTGAGAAGAAATCAAAAGAAAGTAAATGAATTAGTGGAAGCCATAATCCAATAGTTGCTGATTGGAAAAATAATTTTAGTTTGGTTTTCCATATTGATATAAGCCCTAGATCTTATATTAGATCTGAATCTATAGTTGTTTCTTTCATCAATTAATTAAAAGAAAGAGATCGATCTAAAAGATAAGAGTTGGATCAGATCTTCCAAACTGGCATAAACCCTAGATCTGAATTATTTCCATATAAGAGATTAGGGGAATAACGAGAGCTAATGTAATTTTAGGACCATAACCCTTTATTTTTAATCATGGCATTTTCTAATATAGCCCTTCAACAAATTTAAATTTCCCCTGTATCTACACATTAAAACCAGGACAAATATATTATTAAGTCTTTTATATTAACTCAAAATTTGATCACTTTAATTATAATTACGCTTTACACGAAAATAGAACAATACATTTTATTTTACATATGTGGTCTACATGTTGAAATTTTCCAAGAACCTTTCACGAACCAAACATGTAATAAACTTATAAATATATTTAACTTTATGAGCTCCAAATTCTATCTATAACATAAGGCATTTCTGAAACAATCTCCTCCATTAACCATGTCAACAAAGGATCAAAGGGGCTTTTGTTATCTTCAGTGTAATTTAACCCATCAACGGTTACATATACAACACGATCGAATGACATATATCAATCATAGATGTGTAGCGTGAAAATTGTATGAGAAGTGATATGTACATGTCTATTTCCAACTTATCCTACTTCAGTGAGATCGAATAAAAAGTTCAATATTTGAACTCTATGGAGTGCAAAGAAAACTTTATTACTTTATTTTTGATCGAAAAAAATACATAATATTTTTTTTTACTGAAGTATAGAGCAAAGTGTCATATTACTACTCCTAAACCAAAATATACATACATAAAAGTTACAGCAATTAAGCAATATACTCATGAAAGACCATGGGTGATAATCCTTTTGTAAGCGGATCCATCATAATGGAGTTTGTCATAATACGCTCTATGAATTACAATATATTTTGGAATCTTCTCTTATTTGAAAATAATATGTTGTTTATTTTCACAATATCACTTTAATGTTCTTTCAATTTCTTTTTCAATATTGCACAACTTTATGAAAAATTTTTGCAATTATTTTCCATTGTTAGATGCCCCATAACAGAAAATAAACATTAGTTCCATATTAGAAGATGCTAGAATTGCATGTATGACAATTTTACTTATATAGCTACAACAAAAAAATTTATTACCTAAAGTGGATCTTTTATACCTTGGCATCCAACATTTTCGGATCGTAATGCTTTATGATCCCTAACCAATTCGATATTTTATTTATGAGGATCTATTCTTTTTATTCCTTAAAGATATCTCATAGTCATTTTGGTTACTAAATAGTGATTCACTTTTAATGTCAATAAAATGTCTGCCAAATAATAAACGCAATATCCATATGTGTATATGCCTTAGCATGAATTAAACTCACCGTAATGCATAAAGAATCTTTGGTATTTCTTTAGCTTCAATAATGTTCTTATATCACAATATAAGACATCATTTGTCACTTTCGGAAAAAGAGACCCAACTAATTCGCAGTTTGCATGCTAAACATTTTTATGCACTTATCTCCTAGCTCTTCTGCAATAATCCAAACATCACCCCATAAATAATAATGGTATATTTGAATCCTTAATACAAAAGAGTAGTTTATAAGTGAATTTTTAGATTGATTTATCAATGTCTTCTTGAGAAACACGACCTTAATATCCATCAGATATTGCACAAAATTACAATATACAACAAGCCCCAAAGTGATTCTAAAAAGTCTTTCACCAAAATTGAAAAGAAATCTTTTTAAAATATTATTTTTCTTTTAAGAATAGTCTTTTCTATAAAATAATGTTATACATTTCCATATTGCCACTTGATCCCTTTTGGTTTTGAATTGTTATTCGTAACCAATGATCTTGTTACCTGAGTTAGAGGAAAATCTAAAAATTTATTGTCCTTATAGGTTTACACTATATATTCATTCCTTAAATTCATATTTCAAATTAATACCTTGTATGGCTTGATTTAATCCCATAGAATCATCTTCACTAATCCATTATTTATTTTTACAGAGAAATTCTACATAGTCATCGGGAATACTATTTTTTCCTTTTCATGTGGATTTCCTTTGTGACCTTGCACTTTGAGGTTGTTGAGTTTATTTTCTTGAAACATAGTCTTACTAAGGCTCCTAATTTACTTCTTGTTAGTAAAAAGGAAACTAATCATATACATTATCCGAAGAAGTAACCGAGTTGAATCAAATATAATAATTCTCTTTGAAGACAACGATCCATACTTCATTTCTCGTCCCAAACTCAACATCCTAAAACCTTTCACTACGTGTCACCTCACAATAACCACTCTATTCGCGTCACGTCAGTGTCATCTACTTACAATGAATAATCGAATAAATATCACAACAGCATCCCATACCACTTTGTGATACTCAAACGTTTATTCACTACTTGTAAAATACACCCGAACTGACTAGTATTTTGTATAACATGTCCAAAGGATAACCGAAGAAATATTACCGAATGCCCCATCCCAAATGGTATTATAACTCTTTATATTCAGATTTCTTAATACATATAATCAAACAATAGAAATCATACAGAAAGATGTCATCATTGAATCAAAATCATCATCCAAATCAATATCAATGGTGAATCACTTATATCATTAAAATCAATATAGAGAAGATAAGAGATAAAATAACTCAAAATCCAATATTAGAGAAATTATTTAAAATGAAAATATATATTATTATTAAATAAGTAAGAAAAGAATGAATAGAAAATTAATATATAAATAAATCATTCCAATAAATATTAAATAAACGAATCAATACTTATGAATAAATCATTTATAGCATTTTATCTTATATAAAATAAATACTTATGAGTGAACAATAAATACATATTTTAAGATTGAAAAATATTTGAATTCTATTATAAATTTATTATTACAATAATTAAAAAGATTTCTAATCTTTTATATAAATAATCAGTGATTAAACTTTCACTTATAACATTAAAAACTCATTTCATTCATTTTATATTTTCCAATAAAAGTTTATAAAACTAAATATTAATCATTAGATACTCAACTAAAACCAAATGGATTATCACTTTGCAATAAATACTCAATTTTTCTATCTTTTATAAATATAATAATTTAACATTTATCGGTAACATTAGAAAACTTCATTCTTTCTTTTGATAATACTAACATAATTTGTAGAACAAAGTATTGCATACAACATTTAGTCCACAATTATTACAACTAAAAACTATAAATATGTTATGACACTCTTTTAAATAATTATAAAACATCCAAATTAAGTTAATTTATTCACTATCAAATAAATACATTTTTCAAAACTTGAATATTATATATTAAAATTTCCTACTTTTATAAATGATAATTAAGAACTATTTAATTAATATAACAAAATCACTTAATTAATTTGTTAACCTTATATTTCCGTTTGTGTGTGTGTATTAAAGTTTAAGAAATTTTGATTTACTTTGTTTTAAATATAATTATGTATATTAAATATGGATTATTGAAACTAGTTTACATAATGGGTTACAACCACAGATAGGAAATGAAACACAGCAAATCATACACCGGTTAAATTAAAATGATAGCTGCAACAACCAAACTAACATCTCCAAACTAACAAAAATGCGCTACAATACAAAATGAGATACACATGACATATTCAACAACCAAACATAATGCATGGGGATATATAAACACGCACGCACATTCACAAGATGCATACATTACACACACTCATAGAAAAATACATGTACACACACTACACACGAATATATATACTGACATACACATATGAATACTCACACTACTGCGTACATACACATGTACAAATTTAATATCCAAGTCTCCATGTGAAAGCTGAAGTGTTTCCAAGAGTAGCAAACCAAAAAAAAAGGTACACCTGAAGGAAGCAACTAACTTAAGTTCAATGGAGGAATAAACAAAGCTAACTAAAACATTAAGTAAACATATGTTCATACTTGTACTAGCACGCACGAACAAATGCACGCACAGTACACATTTTAACACACACTCACACACACACACACACACACACACACACACACACACACACACACATATATATATATATATATATATATATATATATATATATATATATATATATACACACACATATACATATATTAGCTCATACACCCATACCCTAGGCTCACACACATGCGTACACACTCTCCAGCATTCTCAGGAAGGACACACAACAACTCACTAATCAACTCACAAACACAAGCAATAAGAGGAGCATAAATGATCACCAATGTACCAAAACAAACTCAAGCAAAAAAAATCACCAAACATCATGTGCAATGTGTAAAATGACGCCGACATAAATTTTGTGATTCAAGAGTCTCACCTGAAGATGTTGCTGTTGTTTTTCTCTTTCACTCCATATGCATGTACGCACTAAACTCAAAACGGCAACTACTAAAATTCCAATCGTAGAAATGTATGTGGAAGTGTTACTTCTATGCTAGTTTGGTACATATACATAATATTCCTACTTTTGCATGGTCGCATCCTGGTATAAACTGGTTATCTAGTAAAATTGGGAAGCTTCTATGCATGGATGAGATGACTGAGAGACTTGATAGATTGGAGTAGGCAAAATGTCTCATAGAAGTGAAATCAGACTCTGAACTTGTTGACAAACTCATGATATAATTTGTTGATGGAGGATTGCAAAAAAATTATGTCAAATATTTATGGAAGCCTGACATATGTTCCAACTGTAAGTCCTTTGGACACACTACTGTGAAATGTGATTTTAAAAAAGATGATAAATTGATTCAGCAAGACAAGCAGGATGATGTCAAGGCAAAAGAAATGAAGCAGGGGAATAATACCAAACATGTTCACAATGAACAGGGCAAGCACGTTCAAATTGGCGTAAGGTAGGAAGATACAAAAGGAAATATCAGATTAAGGAGAGTAATATAAAAGAAAAAATAAGCTTAAACGAGGGAGGACATATTAAATTAAGTTCCATATTGGAAAAGGAAGTCTATGAGGTTGATAGCGAAATAATTTTGTATTGTAGCGCATTTTATCACAGTAATAGAGCTGATGATGGAGATCAAGGAAAAAACATATCTGTTGATCCAGCTGAGATAAAAGGAAAGACTGGAAATACAAAAAGGAAAAATGAAAAGGGCAAAATTGTCAAAATGATAATTCAGAAGTAAGCAGTAGTCATGCAAACTACAACATGACCAACAACCGTTTTCCTATGTTAATGATAGATGATGAGTGTATGAGAATTACTGAAGATGAATTGGAGAATGAAATGGAAATAGCAAATGAATTACTCAAATCTGTAGGCAGTGGAATAAAGGCAAAAATGAATAGGAACCATGTGAACAAAAAACAAAGCAATATCATGCATGAGCATAAAGCAAGTCAGCTGACTTCTCAATCCCATGAAAAATTCAATCCCCTACATGAACAAGATCAAAATAAACTTGCAAATGAGCATATGCTGAGTAACAAGCCAAAAAATCCAATCATGCAACAAATTGATAAAACACAAGGCTATCAGCTAAAAGAACAAGGCAGCGCAAATGATCGTGCATGTTCCCCTATGCACGTGCACAACAGTAAGATCTCTAATACAAATTCTCTACCATCTCCCCACTCTACTCAAGTGTCCTCTCCTCCTCCTTCCCCACTTCCTAACTATCCAACCAATGCCATTAATCATGACTTTAAAGCTGTCCCAGGTAATACGTACAGATCTGTTACACTTGCACTCCTACAACCATATCAAACCTCATCCAACATTCATTCCTTTCCCCATGCAAGCTACCATAGTTGACAAAGCCAAACTTGCTCCTCATGAATCTAACCACTCTCAAAATACTTCTACTATCATTGGTAGCAACAACAAAACTGGAGAGAAAGACTATGCCAAAACAAAATCACCAGGCTCAGAAACTCTTCCTATTTTCTCTGACTTCAATAGAGTAATGACTAGGAAAATGAAAACTGATTTACTCAATTCCATTGAGTTTAATCAATGACACAAAAGATTGGAACATGGAATATCAGGAGTGCCCACCTTGATATAAAACCGGATCAGTGTAAAAGTCTTATCAACGCTAATGATCTCAGTATATTTGGTATTCTGGAAACTAGATTTCTCTTGCTCTAACTCTTAAGGCAGCGAGATATATAAACCCCTAAAGGAAACTAATTCATAAAAATCATGATGCTATATTTGGCAGAATCATGATTGTTTTCGACCCTTCACTTCATCAACTCACTCCCATTTCTTCCTCTAGGCAAATGATCCACTGCCATAACCTCCACATCCCATCCTCTACCTCTTACTACATTACTTTCATCTATGCTAAAAACCAAGGTTCGAAATTCCGTTTTCCGTTTCCGTTCCGGTAATTGGTAATTTTAAAATTTCGGTTCCGTTCCGGAAATTTCGGAAGTTCCGTTTTATTTCCGGTTTTCTAATTGCGGTACCTTTTTTGATTTAATTTGCTATTTCACTAATAAATATTCAATACTATCATAAATTTATAGTATATTTTTTAAATTACATATAAAATACACTTTGATTAAAAAACTATTGTTTAAAAAGTCTGTATTGTTCATTTAAGATTTTAAAATTTTGGTCAATTTTTGAACTTTTTATTATGATTCAATGTAAATTAACAAAAATATAACAACTTTTTTTATCCATACACATGATTTTTTTGTCAATTTATTTATTGTCCTGTTTAATTTGCTTTTCTTTTTTAATTGCTATATGTTTGTTGTATTTTTTATTTTTTTATAATTTTTTTTTCAATATTTGAAAATCAAATCCGGAATTTAGACCGGAACCGGAATTTTGACCGGATTCCGTTCCGGTTATGACCGGAACCGGAACGGAATCACCGGAATAACCGGAATTCCGCCGGAATTTTGAACCTTGCTAAAAACACTTCCACCGCCAGAGAATCCCTCTTCTATACCATTCCATTTCTAAGGCAACAGTCACATCCATGGATCATATGTGGGGACTTTAATTGCTCCTTGAGAATTACTGACCGTACTATCCTTGAATGA
This sequence comes from Allium cepa, assembly GCA_030765085.1. NCBI lineage: Eukaryota > Viridiplantae > Streptophyta > Magnoliopsida > Asparagales > Amaryllidaceae > Allium > Allium cepa. The sequence continues at coordinate 461,216,413 of CM060931.1, read as the reverse complement.
AATCAAACCGTTGAACTTGGTCATACATAATTCTGACTTGACTGAAAGTAAGACAACTGGGGCAGCTTTCTCATGGAATAACAAAAGAAAACATGGATGTAGAACCTTCTCCAAAATTGACTTTGCTTTCTGCAATCATGTAACTCTTGTCAAGCGGCCTGCCATAAACAACCATCTCCCACCTCCCTTACTTTTTGATCACTCACCTCAAATAATCCAATTGGGAGAGACTGTCATGAGAGGCAAAATTAGTTTTAAAATTTTTAATTCTTGGGTCAATGAACCAGAATTTATTAATGTTGTTACCGAAGTATGGAACAGACCTAATTATGGAAATCCTATGTTTGTTTTGCAAAAGAAACTGAAGGCTACTAAAGAAGTGCTTAAGCAGTGGGCAAAAATGAAATATGGCAAAGGCACCAAGCAATCTGAATATTTGAAGAATCAACTTTAGGACATTCAAAAGAAAATGCTAGCTGATGTCCACAACCCTGGTTATGCTAGCATAGCATCTAACCTTTATAGTCTGTGTTATGATGCTTTCAGAATTGAAAGCAATATGATCAAGCAGAATGCTAGAATTCGCTAGAAAGAGGAAGGGGAGAGGAAGACTTCATTCTTTCATGCATCACTCAAATAAAAACACATAAAGGAAAAGTTACTTCAGTGATAGATCGGCAAGGACAGAAACAAGATAATAAAGAAAGCATTGACCAGACCTTGATTCAATTTTTTTTGGTCTATTTAGTATTGAGGATAATTTTGTTCCTGCCATTAATGAAATAGATTACTCAATACTGCCTCAACTAAGTATCACTAACCATATTATTCGTTGTCTGTGGATGTGAAGGATGATGTGATGCAGCTCAAGTTAGAAGAGAAGAGATAAGTCGTATACGACTTAAGGAGGAGTTAAGTCGTCCACGACTTAAGAAGGAAGATATAGGTCGTTCCCGACCTAAGGAATCACGTGGGGAAGAGATGCGAGTTAATGAAGAAGAGTTAAGTCGTTTCCGACCTAACTGGAGACCAGAGGGGAAGTTGTGCCGAGTTAACGACCTAACTCTAACAGGTTACGACCTAACGGAATATGGCTGAAGAAGTTAAGTCGTAAGTCGGCAAGAAGTTAAGTCGTAAGTCGGCAAGAAGTTAAGTCGTAAGTCGGTATGTCGATGAGTCAGCCGAAGGTGCGAGGTGTTGTAATATGTTGGTACTGTCTTTAAGTCGTATGTTGTTAGCTTTCTTAAGTCGCGTGAGTAGTAAGGTCGAATACGACCTAGGTGTTGTATATTTATGTGTTTCCTTAAGCCGTTCAAGTGTTGAGTCGGCCGAAGGCTGTTGTGATGTAATTGCTTTGAGTCGTGTATGTATGTGATGTGTTAGGTCGCGTATGACATAAGGATGAGTCGTGAGTCGTGGGAATTAAGTCGGCAACGACTTAAGGGTCAGATTGTGAAATGCTATAAATATAGAGTGTGTTGTACATTTCAGAGGTTGTTGATTTTTGAATAAAATTCTTGTTTGATTGCTGTGTGCTTTCATCCTAAATTGGTAGTTGAGTGTAATCTCCTATCTCCACTTTCGGTTAATCAAGTGCGCTCGATTCAACGATTGTTGAAGCCAATTCACGGTATCAAGTGCGCTTGATCAACGTTTGAAGAATTGTAGATCTTCTTTCATGGTATCGTGCGCGATCTACGTGTCGAAGATATCTAGAATTCGGTATCTTTGTGATCAACGAATTTGGGCATTTCAGTATCTTCAATCCACCTATTGTTGCTTTCATCGATTTATATCGATTTGTTATTATCCGCTGCGCCAGTTTTTGGTATCAGAGCTAGACTTAGCCAATCATAGCTAAGCCGAGTCTTGGAGCCAAGGAGTTTGAAGTTGGTGTTCATCGTGTTCATCTTGAAGTTGCAACAAGTTAGAAGCTTTTGATCCATTTCATTTTGGATCAAAGTGTGGAAGTTGTTTGAATTTGATTTGTGTTGAAGTATTGAGGCCGAACCAAGTTGAGTTGGGGCCGTGCTTGTTTGACTTGTGTTGAAGATTTTTGAAGTATTTGTTGAAGTGTTGTGAAGTTCAATCATGCCACCAAGGAGAGCTAATCGTCATCAGAATGTTGAAGCGTTGTATAGAAGAGAAGAAGCCGAACAAATGGAACAACGCATTAATGAGAAATTTGATGAAGGCATTGGAAAGTTAGAGAAGTTGATGAATGATTTGAATCAAAATCAAAGGAGGAGATCACCAATCTCGAACCATGGAGGAAACCGAGTTTCACCATCGGTTACGGAAGCGAGAATGGTATCACCGCAATCTTTTAGAGAAAGAAGAGAAACATCAAGAAGAAATCACCATGACTATGGACATGAAGAGAGGAGAACTCCACGAGAGTTTGAAAATGAGCCATATAGAGATGAAGAGAGATATAGTAGAAGAGACATGCATGATCGAAGGGATGTTGATGGTCGAGATCGATATAGACATACATTTGATTTTAATGAAGAGGGTGATAGAGCTAGCATTCATTATCGAGATCGAGACCAGGTTCGAAACTCATATCGGGATGTTGAGGATGACCGACGATGGGAGTCAGGTATGAAGATGGAAATTCCAGAATTCAAGGGAGCAATGGTAGCTGAAGAATTTCTTGATTGGTTGTCTAATGTTGAAGAAATTTTTGACTTTAAAGAAGTTCCTGAGCATAAAAGAGTGAAGTTAGTTGCTACTAGGTTGAGGGGGAGAGCTTTAGCGTGGTGGCAGCAAACTAAACTTACAAGGGAGAGAATGGGAAAGTCGAAGATTGAATCATGGGAGAAGATGAAGAAGTTGATGAAGGCTACATTCTTGCCTTACAATTATCAATCACTCATGTATCATAGGTTGCAGAATCTGAGACAAGGGACGAAGACTGTTAATGATTATGCTGACGAATTTTATCAACTGATTGCTCGAAATGACATTATGGAGACAGAGGAACAGCTGACTGCTAGATTTGTTGGAGGGTTGAGGATGCAGATTCAAGATATGGTGAATATGTTTGATCCTAGATCCGTAGCAGAAGTACATCAAAAAGCGCTGGCTTGGGAGAAGCAGGGAAGGCGTGGAGGTGGTGTGTTTACTAATTCCAACAATCAAGTGAAGGGTGTTAGTGGAAGCTCTAATGTTCCTAAATCTATCAGTAAACCAGCAGTGAATGAAGTTGCGAAGACGAAGGTCAACAACAGTTTCAAGTGTTACAATTGCCAGGAAGTGGGTCACAAGAGTAATGAATGTCCGAAGCCGAAGAAACGAACTATGATTGTTGAAGTTGAAGGAGAGGATGTTGATGAAGGTTATCCTAGTCCAGTTGAGGAGGATGAACAGGATGTTGCGTCAGGAGATGAAGAATGTAATCTAATGATGAGGAGGTCTTGTTTAATACCGAAGCAAGAAGAAGAAGCTAGTTGGTTGAGGAGTAACATCTTTCAGTCAACATGCACTATTCTGGGAAAGGTTTGTAAGTTTGTGATTGATGTAGGAAGTTGTGACAATATTCTTTCTACTGAAGCCGTAAGAAAGTTGAAGCTGAAAACGGAGAAGCATCCAAATCCTTACAAGTTAGCGTGGTTGAGAAAAGGAGGAGAAGTGAAGGTAGACAGGCGAGTTCGAGTTCCATTTTCTATTGGGAAGAAGTATAAAGACGAGATTTGGTGTGATGTTGTGGAGATGGATGTTTGTCACTTACTTTTGGGAAGACCATGGCAGTATGATCGAGCAGTGCAACATGACGGTCGGACCAATAGCTACAGCTTTATGTTTGAAAGTGTTAAGATCATTTTGGTTCTAAAGAAGAGACAACAAGAAGAGAGCAAGTCAGAGGAAATTGAGGAGCTCAAGACTTTGTTGACTTTGAAGGAATTTATTGATGAAGTAGAGAAGAGTCCAGAGGTGTTTTTGTTAATTGGACGTGAAACGACTAAATCTGTTGAAGTTCCAGAGAAAGTAAAGCCAGTATTGAAAGAATTCAGTGATGTGTTTCCTGAATAGTTGCCAACGGAGTTGCCACCGTTGAGGGATATCCAACATCAGATTGATCTTGTACCAGGGTCAGTTTTACCTCACTGACCACATTACAGGATGAGTCCTAAGGAGCATGAAGAATTGAGAAGGCAGGTGGAGGAGCAGTTGGAACAAGGGCGTGTTCAGGAGAGCTTGAGTCCTTGTGCAGTGCCAGCCTTATTGGTGCCAAAGAAGGATGGTTCGTGGAGAATATGTACGGATAGTCGGGCTCTAAACAAGATCACTGTGAGATACAGGTTTCCTATGCCGAGGTTTGATGATTTGATAGATCAGTTGAGTGGAGCTGTTGTGTTCTCAAAATGACTTGAAGAGTGGATACCATCAAATTCGTATTAGACCAGGTGATGAGTGGAAGAGTGCTTTCAAGACCAGGGAAGGTTTGTACGAATGGTTGGTTATGCCGTTTGGTTTATCGAATGCACCGAGTACTTTTATGAGAGTGATGAACCAGATTTTCAGACCATATATTGGGAAGTTTGTGGTAGTTTACTTTGATGATATTTTGATCTACAGTTGAAGTATGGAAAAGCATGTCCAGCATTTGCGTGAAGTACTGTTGATTCTACGGCAGGAGAAATTTTATGCTGCAATGAAGAAGTGTGTGTTTATGACGGACAGTGTTTTATTTCTGGGATATGTTTTATCAAAAGAAGGAATTCAAGTGGATGAAAGTAAAGTAGAAGCTGTCAGGAGTTGGCCACAGCCCAAGACGATTACTGAAGTGAGGAGTTTTCATGGATTGGTATCTTTCTATCGAATATTCATTCCACATTTTAGTAGTGTGATGGCACTTATAACCGATTGCATGAAGGGAAAGAAGTTTGAGTGGTCAGAGGAAGCAGGGGTTGCTTTTGAGAAAATCAAGACACTATTGACGACAGCACCAATTCTAGTTTTACCGGATTTTCAGTTATTGTTTGAGTTACGTACTGATGCGTCGAAGGTTGGGGTTGGTGGAGTTTTGAGTCAGAAAGGAAGACCGGTTGCTTATTTCAGTGAGAAGTTATCTGGAGCTAAGTTGAGATATAGCACTTATGATGTTGAGTTTTACGCAATTGTTCAAGCAGTGAAGCATTGGAGACATTATCTGTTTCAGAAGGAGTTTGTTCTCTATACTGATCATGAAGCTTTGAAGCATTTGCAAGGGCAGGACAAAATTTCAGCTAGGCACGCTTCATGGGTCGCGTATCTACAACAGTTTACTTTTGTGGTAAAGCACAAATCAGAGGTGACGAATCGTGTAGCTGATGCATTGAGCAGGAGAGATCATTTGTTGACAACGATGAAGGTTGAAGTGACAGGATTTGAGCTATTGCTAGAATTGGTTGAAGAAGATCCTTACTTTATGAAATTTGTTGAGAAAGTCAAGGATGGGAGTACTGATGAATTTGTGTTGATAGATGGATTCTTATTCAAAGGGAATCAATTATGTATACCAGATTGCAGTTTGAGAATGAAAATTGTGAAAGAGTTGCACGAAGAAGGCCATGTGGGTAGAGATCGTACTTTGCAGTTAATTTCTCAGTCTTATTATTGGCCGTCAATGAGAACGGAAGTTGAAAGGTTTGTGTGTAGATGTCATGTTTGTCAGGTTTCGAAAGGGACAGCTACAAATGCGGGATTATATATACCATTACCTGTTCCTACAAAACTATGGGTAGACATTAGCATGGATTTCGTGTTGGGATTGCCGAGAACTCAAAGGGGGAATGACTCTATATATGTTGTGGTGGATCGTTTCTCGAAGATGGTACATTTTATTGCTTGTAAGAAGACGGCGGATGCTGTTCATGTCGCTCAGTTATTTTTCAAGGAGATCTATCGACTTCATGGATTGCTAGAATCTATTGTGTCGGATAGGGATACTCGTTTTCTGAGTCACTTTTGGTTATGTTTGTGGAAGATGGTTGGAACGAAGTTAAACTTTAGCAGCGCTTATCATCCGCAAATAGATGGACAGACAGAAGTTGTCAACAGATCGCTGGGGAATTTATTGCGATGTCTTGTGAAGGACAATCTGAAGAGTTGGGACATGAAGTTATGCCAGGCAGAGTTTGCTTATAATCATGCAGTGAATCTTAGTACGGGATTCAGTCCATTTCAGATTGTATATTCAAATTTACCCAAGGGACCGTTAGATTTAGCAGTAGTGCCACAACCGAAGGAGACGATTAAACGGGCTGTAGACTTTGTTGATGGGTTGACTGAATGTCATAAAATCGTTCAGGAACGATTGGAGAAAGCAAATGAGAAGTATAAGCGAACTGCAGATTTGAAGCGACGAAGTGTTGAATTTAACGAAGGTGATTTGGTTTATGCTGTGTTAACCAAGGATCGTTTTCCAGTGGGCGCTCATAACAAGTTGAAAGCCAGAAAAATTGGTCCCGTAAAAGTTGTGAAACGGATAAATGAAAATGCTTATAAATTGAAGCTGCCGGAGGATGTGTACACTTCTGACGTGTTCAATATTAAACATCTTGTACCATATTATGGAGATGGACAATCTGATGACAAAGAATTTATAAATTCGAGGACGAATTTCTCTCAACCAGGGGAGGATGATGCAGCTCAAGTTAGAAGAGAAGATATACGTCGTATACGACTTAAGGAGGAGTTAAGTCGTCCACGACTTAAGAAGGAAGATATAGGTCGTTCCCGACCTAAGGAATCATGTGGGGAAGAGATGCGAGTTAATGAAGAAGAGTTAAGTCGTTTCCGACCTAACTGGAGACCAGAGGGGAAGTTGTGCCGAGTTAACGACCTAACTCTAACAGGTTGCGACCTAACGGAATGTGGCTGAAGAAGTTAAGTCGTAAGTCGGCAAGAAGTTAAGTCGTAAGTCGGCAAGAAGTTAAGTCATGGGTCGGTATGTCGATGAGTCGGCCGAAGGTGCGAGGTGTTGTAATATGTTGGTACTGTCTTTAAGTCGTATGTCGTTAGCTTCTTAAGTCGCGTGAGTAGTAAGGTCGAATACGACCTAGGTGTCGTATATTTGTGTGTTTCCTTAAGCCGTTCAAGTGTTGAGTCGGCCGAAGGCTGTTGTGATGTAATTGCTTTGAGTCGTGTATGTATGTGATGTGTTAGGTCGCGTATGACCTAAGGATGAGTCGTGAGTCGTGGGAACTAAGTCGGCAACGACTTAAGGGTCAGATTGTGAAATGCTATAAATAGGGAGTGTGTTGTACATTTCAGAGGTTGTTGATTTTTGAATAAAATTCTTGTTTGATTGCTATGTGCTTTCATCCTAAATTGGTAGTTGAGTGTAATCTCCTATCTCCACTTTCGGTTAATCGAGTGCGCTCGATTCAACGATTGTTGAAGCCAATTCACGGTATCAAGTGCGCTTGATCAACGACGTTTGAAGAATTGTAGATCTTTTTTCACGGTATTGTGCGCGATCAACGTGTCGAAGATAGCTAGAATTCGGTATCTTTGTGATCAACAAATTTGGGCATTTCAGTATCTTCAATCTACCTATTGCTGCTTTCATCGATTTATATCGATTTGTTATTACCCGCTGCGCCATAATGAAATCAAGCAGGCCATGTTTAAACTTAATAAAAACTCATGTGCAGGGCCGGATGGATTTAATACGTTCTTCTGCACAACCTGCTGGTCTGTAGTTGGAAAAAATGTATGTCAGGCTGTTAAATTCTTCTTCAAGCATTCCAAATGATGAAGTCTTTCAACAACACAAATATATCCCGTATTCCCAAAGTCGGAAATGCCAATGATGTACGTGAATTTAGACCCATAGCTTGTTGCAATACAATATACAAATGTATCTCGAAGATTCTTGCTTCTGGAACGAAATTGGTGCTTCCCACCATTATCTCATCCAACCAAGCTACATTCATTGAAGGTAGGAATATTCTAGGCAATGTAATGCTGTCATATGAGCTTCTATGTGGATGTAAATCCAAAAATGTATCACCAAGAGCCATGTGAAACCGGACATAATGAAGGCCTTTGACACTGTTCAGTGGGATATAGGGTACGTAACTTTCCATTGCATTTTATATCTTAGGTGTATGAATGTACGTCCACCGTGAACTTTTCAACCATCATCAATGGCTCCAGTTCTGGATATTTTGGCAGTAAACAAGAAATAAGGCAGAGTGACCTAATGTCAGCGTACATTTTTATCGTTGTGATGGAACTTCTAACTTAAATGCTTAACAAAACAGTTGCTTAAAGAATTTTTCAATCTCACCCTAAATGCAAACACTCCCAGGTGACCTCTCTTCTCTTTGCTGATGACCTTGTGATTTTTTGCAAACCAAATCAAATCACCATTCAAACCATCACTAACACTCTCAAAAAATTCCATTGTATGACTGGCCTCAAAATCAATCTTCAAAAATATGAAATTATGTTGGCTAGAGTTTGTGATGAGCAGGCAAATAAAATATATACTACAAATGGTCTAAAGCCAAATCATGATACCAACACCTATCAGGGATTACCGCTTACAACATCAAGGATCGCCATACTGAAATGCTTACCCTTATATGAAAGAACTAGTGTGTAGCCCGTACTACGCACACGGGAAATGTTAGATAACATTGATGTGGAAGTTGTCACATAAGGTCATAAGGTCATATGGTAGCAAGTTATTTATTTTTTCCCGCACTTCTGTGCTAATTATCTAACTGGATTGCAATAGAAGATTTGATGTAATTGAATGCGTTGAATGAATAAATTTTTGGACTGCCTTTATGTGTGTTAGAAATGTTTTGGTCTAAGTAACGTAAGCATCATTTTCCATTATTCATTCTCTACCTATGCTACACTATACATCAATTTAGGTGGTTATGCTTGGTTCAATGTGTTAGGCATTTATATGTTGATATGGGAAAATGTCACGAAGCAGTACAGGTTAGTTCTTTGGTTAATTGAGAGTAAATATTGATAGCCTTTACTATATAATGATCATGGACAAACAAATTAAAATATTATACTATTCTAGTTTAGGTGTTGTACTATAATTTATACTCGTACAAACAGTGTAAAATATCATTCTATTCTAGTATATATGGTTGGAGTACTGCACTTATACTCGTACTATATGAGTCTTTTAAGTAGATGTTATTATTTGCAAAAGAACAGTATAAAATATAAAACCGTTGTTTTTCTAATGTTTCATTACTCTTGTTTAGCATCTTAAAATATTGTCACCTCACGCATAAAATGCACATGAACAATTGAATTAGAGAGAAGGAAAAACAAAAAATTTACCAGAATATAAATTAATACTTTGACCTAACTAAGTTAACACTGTTACCATGTACTGAAATGCAGTTCCGCTTCTGCAAAGGACGAGAAGAAAACGTGAACGGTATACATATTATTATCACAATATTTATTCATTTATTTGATAAATTAAAACATATTAGCAACAGTCGTGTTACGTAAGTATGGTGAAAATTAGAAAAAGACAGCGTGTACAGTTATATTTTAAGCCAAAGTCTGTAAAGTTTATTCAATGAGGTGAAAAATAGTTAACAGATTGAATTGTAGCTCACTGGAGGTTGATTCAAATGGAAAATTTTTGAACAGGTAACAGCATAATTTGTTTACAAATCGATGTTTGTACGGACAAATGTTGATACAAAATCAAACATGTGGGGTTTTACAAACATAAATCTAAGTAAAAAAAAGCAAACTGTCATTTTTTTTACAGAAAACAAAGCAAACAGTAATTAAAACACAGATTGTACAGGAAAATAAAGGAGATGACAGAGGGCAATGTGAAGATGTTGCTGAAAGAAGTGATTTGCCATTGTGGTCAACCGTCTCCATGCCTACTTCCTTTTCTTTTCTGAAGTTCTTCCATGGATATTTTGCTTACCAACAGCCTTTTCTGAATCAGCCTGAAAATATAGAGTAATATTTTAGTCCATTTGTATGAAGGTTACCAAACACTATTTTAATTGGATAATTACCCCAATGACTATGCCTCGTTGAGCTGTAGTCCCAGGTTTCAATGTGTAAAAATTCTTTGGTTTCCTACACGAACACATGTTATAAAGTCTATTAGTTACACAGATAATTGGCATACAGCATTTAATGTGTTTTGATGCAGAAATCTGCTTAGCTTTATGTTTCGCTTTAAGCTCCCAATCCAAGTAAAATGACACAGCGGATTATGACGATGACGACGAAATGAGGATTTCGTGTCAAACTAATCGAAGAACGATTAGATGAAGCAATATAAATCGATGGATTGAAAGATATCGAATGCCCAAATTCATTGATCTCCAAAAGATACCGAATTCTAGCTATCTCCAACACGTTGATCGCACACGATACCGTGTTAAAAGATCTACGATTCTTCGACGTTGATCTCCCGCATGAGATTCCGTGAACCGGCTTCAAATCCGTTGATTCGAACGCATTCGAACACCGCAAATGGAGAAAGGAGCTCACACTCAACTTCCAATTTCAAAGAGACACAAAGCACTCAAACAAAGTTTTATTCAAAATCAACCTCCTTACAAATTACCATCACCCCTCTATTTATAGGGTTACAACTCACACGACTCAGCATCTTCACCGACCCTACATAGGTCGCTAACGACCTAAACATCACGACCTACGACCTATACTTACACATCATTTGTACAGACCACACGATCTAACATAGGTCGTTGACGACCTTAACAGACACGAGTTACCAACATAACAAAATACAACGACCTACAACAATGCGACTCAACATATATACAACACGACATAACAGTGAACGACTTAACAACATAACACAAGTTGCGACTTAAACAACACAGCACATACGCGACCTGTCATCACAGCAGCATAAGGTCGAGCGACCTAAATACACGGCAGCGACCTATCTTCATAGCAGCATAAGGTCGAGCGACCTAAAATGAATGTGACTTAAGCTTCGGCATAAGAGAACGGCTTAAGACAGAGCAATATAGGAAATTCCACGACCTATCGTAGGTCGTAACACGTTCCCGCGACCTAACTTAGGTCGTAACTCGTCAAAATCAAAACTCGAAAGGTCGGAGCGACCTAAAGAACGGCTCATTGGTTTCCTAAGCGTGCTGGGTAGGTTCCCACAGCTTCCTTGCGACTTAAATTTGAGGCGCTAGGTCGTTTGAACGTTTGAAACCCCAACTCGTTAGGTCGCAGGTACACTTCATCATCTTTCTCGTTAGGTCGTAAATGACGAGCGAGATTGCGCTGCATCATCCTCCCCCGGTTGACAGAAATTCGACCTCGAATTTGTACCTTCCTCTTCCTCAACAGGCTCATTCCCATGAAACGGAATCAAATGTTTAACGTTGAAAACATCGGTAGTATGGACATCATCTGGCAATCTCAACTGATACGCATTCTCATTGACCTTCTTCAATATTTCACTGGACCAATTTCGAGCTTTCAACTTGTTGTAAGTTCCCACTGGAAAACGATCTTTCGTCAAAACGGCGTAAACCAAATCACCTTCTTTGAAGTTCACACTCCTTCGTTTCTTATCTGTCAATTGTTTGTACTTCTCATTTGATGCAAGCAATCGTTCGTGAACAGTTTTGTGACACTCCTGCAATTCTTTTACGAATTCACAAGCTCGCTTAACAACTCCTTTCTGAGATGGAACTATCGTCAAATCCAACGGTCCTTTCGAAATTACTGAATATACAACTTGAAATGGACTGAACCCAGTACTTCGAATGACAGCGTGATTATGTGCAAATTCTGCTTGACATAACTTCACATCCTAGCTTTTCAAATTGTCTTTCACAAGACATCTCAATAAGTTTCCCAACGATCTATTCATCACTTCCGTTTGCCCATTTGTTTGCGGATGATAGGTGCTATTAAACTTCAGCTTCGTTCCAACCATCTTCCACAAACTCACCCAAAAATGGCTTAGAAATCTAGTATCCCGATCAGAAATAATAGTCTCAGGCAACCCCTGCAATCGATAAATTTCTTTAAAGAATAACTGAGCAACCCGGACTGCATCGGCGTTCTTCTTACAGGCTATGAAATGTGCCATTTTCGAAAATCTATCTACCACACATATATGGAATCATTTCCTCGCTGAGTTCTTGGCAAACCCAACACAAAATCCATGCTGATATCAACCCATGGTCTGGTAGGCACAGGTAATGACATATATAATCCCGCATTCGTAGCTGTTCCCTTGGAAACTTGACATATGTGACATCTCTCCACAAATCTTTCAATTTCTTTTCTCATGGAAGGCCAAAAATAAGATTGAGAAATCAACTGCAATGTATGATCTCTACCTACATGGCCTTCTTCATGTAACTCCTTTACAATCTTCATTCGCAAGCTTCCCTCGAGTATACATAATTGATTTCCCTTGAACAGAAAACCATCCACCAAAATATACTCATCCATCTTTCCCTTTGTGGCTTCATCCACAACTTTAGCAAAGTAAGGATCATCCACAAGCAATTCTGGCAACACATCAAACCCGGTCACTTCAACTTTCATTGTAGTCAATAAATGATTTCTTCTGCTCAATGCATCTGCCACGCGATTCGTAATTCCCGACTTATGTTTCACTACAAATGTAAATTACTACAAGTATGTTATCCACGATGCATGCCTAGCTGCTATCTTGTCATGTCCTTGCAAGTGCTTTAATGCCTCATGATCAGTATAAAGAACAAACTCCTTGTGAAACAAGTAATGTCTCCAGTGTTTCGCGGCTTGCACAATCGCGTAAAATTTTACATCATAAGTATTATATCTCATCTTGGCTCCCGAAAGTTTCTCACTGAAATATGCAATTGGACGCCCCTTCTGACTCAACACCCCTCCAATCCCAACCTTCGATGCATCAGTACGTAACTCAAACAACAACTGAAAATCCGGCAAAACTAGAATGGGTTTTATCGACAAAAGTTCCTTGATTCGATCAAAAGCTAACTCTGCTTCCTCTGTCCACACAAACTTCTTTCCTTTCATGCAATCGGTTACAGGTGCCATTACACTACTAAAATGTGGAATGAATCTTCGATAAAAAGATACCAACCCATGAAAGCTCCTCACTTCAGTAATTGTCTTAGGTTGTGGCCAACTCTTGACAGCTTCCACTTTGCTTTCATCCACTTGAATACCCTCCTTTGACAGAACATATCCAAGAAACAAAACACTGTGCGTCATGAACACACACTTCTTCGCTGCTGCATAGAATTGCTCCTGTCGTAGAATAAACAACACTTCTCGCAAATGCTGGATATGCTCTTCCATACTCCCACTATATATCAAAATATGGTCAAAGTAAACTACTACGAACTTCCCAATAAATGGTCTGAAAATCTTGTTCATCACTCTCATAAAAGTACTAGGAGCATTTGACAAGCCAAACGGCATAACCAGCCATTCGTATAGACCTTCTCTAGTTTTAAAAGCAGTCTTCCACTCATCACCCGGTCTAATACGAATCTGATGGTAGCCACTCTTCAAGTCAATCTTTGAGAACACAACAGCCCCACTCAACTGATTAATCAAATCATCGAACCTCGGCATAGGAAACCTGTATCTCACAGTGATCTTGTTTAGAGCCCGACTGTCCGTACACATCCTCCACGAACCATCTTTCTTTGTTACCAATAAGGCTGGCACTGCACAAGGACTTAAGCTCTCCTGAACACGCCTTTGTTCTAACAACTCCTCCACCTGCCTTCTCAGTTCCTCATGCTCCTTAGGACTCATCCTGTAATGTGGCGTGTGAGGTAATACCGCCCCTTCCACAAGATCAATCTGATGCTGAATATCTCTCAACAGTGGTAACTCCTTTGGCAACTCTTCAGGAAACACATCTTTGAATTCTTCCATACTGGCTTTACTCCCTCTGGAACTTCAACAGATTCAGTAGTTTCATGTCCAATCAACAAGAACACCTCTGGACTCTCCTCTACTTCTCCAACAAACTCCTTCAAAGTCAACAAAGTCTTCAGTTCCTCAATCTCTTCTGACTTGCTCTCTCCTTGTTGTCTCTTCTTCGGAACTAAAATGATCTTAGTACCCTCAAACATAAAGCTGTAGCTATTGGTTCGTCCATCATGCTGCACTGCTCGGTCATACTGCCATGGTCTTTCCAAAAGCAAGTGGCAAACATCCATCTCCACCACATCACACCAGATCTCGTCTTTATTCTCCCAATAGAAAATGGAACATGAACTCGCCTGTCCACCTTCACCTCTCCTTCTTTCCTTAACCACGCTAACTTGTAAGGATTTGGATGCTTCTCCGTCTTCAACTTCAACTTTCTCACAGCTTCGGTAGAAATGATATTGTCACAACTTCCCGCGTCAATCACAAGTTTACAAACCTTCCCCAGTATAGTGCATGTCGACTGAAAGATATTACTCCTTAATCAACTAGCCTCCTCTTCCTGCTTCGGTGTCAAACACGATCTCCTCAGCATTAGATTACATCCTTCATCTCCTGACGCGATATCCTGTTCATTCCCCTCAACTGGACTAGAATAACCTTCACCAACATCCTCATCCTCAGCCTCAGCAACCATCACTCGCTTCTTAGGCTTTGGACATTCATTGCTTTTATGACTAAACTCTTGACAGTTATTGCACTTGAAATTGTTGTTAGCCTTAGCTTTAGCGATTCACTGACAACTGGTTTATTGACTGTCTTGGAAACATTAGCACTGCTACTAGCACCCTTATTCTGGTTGTTGGAATTCGTAAACACATCACCTCCTCGTCTCCCTTGTTTCTCCCAAGCAAGTGCTTTCTGATGTGCTTCTGCAACAGATCTCGGATCAAACATATTCACCATATTCTGGATCTGCATTCTCAACCCTCCAACAAACCCAGCAGTCAACTGTTCCTCTATCTCCATGATATCATTCCTGGCAATCAATTGATAAAATTCATCTGCATAATCATTCGCTGACTTTGTTCTTGTCTCAAGTTCTGCAATCGCTGATACATAAGAGACTGATAATTATAAGGCAAGAAAGTAGTTTTCATCAATTTCTTCATCTTCTCCCATGATTCAGTCTTTGACTTCCCCATTCTCTCCCGTGTAAGTTTAGTTTGCTGCCACCATGCCATAGCTCTCCCTCTCAAACTAGTAGCAACTAACTGAACTCTGCGATGCTCAGGAACTTCCTTAAAGTCGAAAATTTCTTCAACATTAGATAACCAATCAAGAAATTCTTCAGTTACCATTCCACCTTTGAATTCTGTAATTTCTGTTTTCATTCCCGACTCCCATTTATGATCATCTTCTACCTCCCGATAGTGATTTCGTACTTAGTCTCGATCTCGATAATGAACACTACATTTATCACCATCTTCATCATAATCAAATGTACTTCGATATCGATCTCGATCTCGACCATCAACATTCCCACGATCACACATATCTCTTCTACTATGTCTTTCAACATCACGATATGGCTCATCTCCAAACTCACGTGGAGTTCTTCTCTCTTCGTTTCTATACTCATGGTGATCTCTTCTCGTTGAAACTGATGATTCTCTTCTTTCTCGATAAGATTGTGGCGACACCCTCCTCGCTTCCGTAACCGATGGTGAAACTCTGTTTCCTCCATGGTTCGAGATTGGCGACCTTCTCCTTTGACTTTGATTCATGTCAATCATCAATTTCTCTAACTTCCCAATACCTTCATCAAACTTTTCATTGATGAGTTGTTCCATTTTCTCAGCATTTTCTCTTCGATACAACGTTTCAACATTCTGATGACGATTAGATCTTCTTGGCGGCATGATTAATCTTTCACAACTTAACTCGGCCCGACTTTGAACTCTTCAAGTGATGCACGACTTCAACTTGAACAAATCTCCCACGAACTTGAACAAGTTCGGCTCGGCTTTGAACAACACTTCACTTAATTCGGCTTTGCTTGATTTAGCTCGGCCTTGACTCTTCATACTCTTCTCTTTGGCACCAAGGACTCGGCTTAGATATGATTGGCTAAGTCTAGCTTTGATACCAAAAATGACGCAGCGGATTATGATGATGATGATGAAATGAGGATTTCGTGTCAAACTAATCGAAGAACGATTAGATGAAGCAATATAAATCGATGGATTGAAAGATACCGAATGCCCAAATTCATTGATCTCTAAAAGGTACCAAATTCTAGCTATCTCCAACACGTTGATCGTGCACGATACCGTGTTAAAAGATCTACGATTCTTCGACGTTGATCTCGCGCATGAGATTCCGTGAATCGGCTTCAAATCCGTTGATTCGAGCGCACTCGAATACCGCAAATGGAGAAAGGAGCTCACACTCAACTTTCAATTTCAAAGAGACACAAAGCACTCAAAAAAAGTTTTATTCAAAATCAACCTCCTTACAAATGACCATCACCCCTCTATTTATAGGGTTACAACTCACACGACTCAGCATCTTCACCGACCCAACATAGGTCGCTAACGACCTAAACATCACGACCTACGACCTATACTCACACATCATTTGTACAGAGCACACGATCTAACATAGGTCGTTGACGACCTTAACATACACGAGTTACCAACATAACAAAATACAACGACCTACAACAATGCGACTCAACATATATACAACACGACATAACAGTGAACGACTTAACAACATAACACAAATTGCGACTTAAACAACACAGCACATACGCGACCTATCTTCACAGCAGCATAAGGTCGAGCGACCTAAATACACGGCAGCGACCTATCTTCACAGCGGAATAAGGTCGAGCGACCTAAAATGAATGTGACTTAAGCTTCGGCACAAGAGAATGGCTTAAGACAGAGCAATATAGGAAATTCTACGACCTATCGTAGGTCGTAACACGTTCCCGCGACCTAACTTAGGTCGTAACTCGTCAAAGTCGAAACTCGAAAGGTCGGAGCGACCTAAAGAACGGCTCATTGGTTTGCTTAGCGTGCTAGGTAGGTTCCCACAGCTTCCTTGCGACTTAAAATTTGAGGCTCTAGGTCGTTTGAACGTTTGAAACCCCAACTCGTTAGGTCGCAGGTACACTTCATCATCCTTCTCGTTAGGTCATAAACGACCTAGGACCTTCGAGCGAGATTGCGCTGCATCATAAAGTTTCAAAAACATCATTAGTTATTAGAAATTGTAGTCCACGTCAAATAGTAATGCATTTACTGTGACCGTGATTTCTACTCATTCTTCTTACTATGTTTTCGGCACTAAGTTGTGTAGCTTCAACTTCCTTTGTCTCTCCTCCACTGTCTTTGTGCTAGGTTGTTAATTTAATGGGGCATGGGGTTGATGCATATTTGAAATTCTGCTCGTAATCAATGTTTTCCCATGATCGATTATGTCATAGTTAGTAGGTCTGAATTCGAACTGAGCTTCTGAACCTATTAATGTGTTGAAGAGTCCATCAACCTGGTCGTCTCCATTGCCCTAAAAGAGTAGCATAGTGCGTGTTAGTGATTTCACAATGGACACACATACGGTACTCAAAGGACGCGTTAAATTCGAAAAACAAATGTATATGACGACATTTAAATATTGAATATTTTCATTATGTATTTTCATATTTTAATTAATGAACATTATAATTAATTACTGAACATCATATTTAATTAAACAAATGCAGCATGGAACATTTGCTCTACCTTGCCTCATAATTGGCCCCACTCAGTAAGATTATTGTAGTTTTTATTTACAATAAAGAAGCGATAAAATGAATTTAGATCATATCTTACCAGATAAGGTAATTCCAAGGAGGCCGTATTCTATTGATGGCAATGTTTGGTAATTACCACCCCACCCGTTACGCTAAATCTGCAAAATAAATGTGTACTCAATAATCGAAGAAACAAATGAACTGGTACTTTTTTTGGAATGTAGTAAAATGAGGGTCATTATGACAAATATCAACTAAGAAAGAAAAAAAATCCTATATATAACAACACGTCCATCAGTACAGATATCCACATACCTTTTACATAGATAAATGAGAGAAGTAAAAACCAGTAAAAGATGATGGGAAAATAGATCAGATGGAAATGGTTCACATTATAATCAATGGAAGCGATGGGTTTGAAGATAAAAATAGATTTGTATATCAAGTGGGAAAAGTTAAGCAAGTAAATTGTCAGATAAGAAAACCTAATGGACAAACTATACTTGGTTGATCTACCACAATGTTGAACACGGAATGAACTTTTGATGAATGGAAAAAATATATTTATACACCATAAAATTTAATACTTAACAATTAATTAGCAAACATTAACTCGTACTTTACTCGTTTTTTCAATTGCAAAATAGTATAATGGCAGTCAGTAACAATTCATTTACCGTATTAAATCCCAAATGACAATTAGATCAAACAGTTTAATAAGTCAAAGGGAAAAATGCTTCAACTTAAATGCTTTGAAAATAAACTTACAGCTCTTACTTGCATCATCCTTGTGTCCTCATAAAATGATGAACTTCGATTTATATACTATCTTAGGATGATTACTCTTATGCCTATTCTAGTAAGAAAATCGCGGTTGGAAGGAGTAATCAAACTAAATCAAAAATATTTAATCCAAATTTTTTTTACAGCTTCCCATAAAGGTATTGATAAATGATAACATTGATTTTGAGAAAAAAGGAAGCAAATAGCTTAATATAGCCTAAACTCAGCCCAATCGTCATTAATAATTGGTGGATCCTCATTTTTCAAGCATTTAGAGTATGCAGTAGTAAAGTATATTAAAAATCAAATTGTTTGTAGAACGCACATCAACTTAAGACAAAAATAGAATGAACAAAAATTCTCCGAGTCCACATTAATGTTTACTTCTCAGTAACTAATTTGTAAGTATATGGGCCAGTAAAGAAATAATAGTTTAGATCAATGGGGAAATAAGAATCTCTTCTTCTAACAGTACAATTACTCAACTTTCAGTGCTAGTTTTAATTTATAGAATGAGAACTGCATCAGAATATATAATATATTTTTATCAAGACTGCATTTACTGTGCCAAATAGGACAGAAAATTTAAGGGTAATGTAACAACTGTTAATGTTCACATCACCTATATCTTCAACTTAACTTATGAATACAATTTATATTGCAGTAAACAATACCATCGAACTACTACCAACTTATAACCATAGGGGACAATTAGTATTCCTCTGTTTGTTAAAATAGACTTAGTGCACAGGAAAATCATCAAGAATATTGTAAATTTACATTAATGTCTGTCTCATTCATAAACAGACAACGTCATAGCTATGACTTGGACGCATAACTATAAATTCAAACCTTCTTTAAAGGTGAATGAAAACAAAATGTTATAACTTTATCATGCCATATATATTTTAAATCCTAAACTGATATCAAGTGCGAAATAGGGGAAGCAAGAGCAAGTAGCTAACCACATCCTAAGCTCAATCACTAATCAGCACATAAAATTTGTTAAATATTAATTTTACAGTTATTTAGAGCATACACTAATAAAGTATAATATAAACAGTAAGCACAATATGCATCCACTTCCATGAAAAAATAAAACAGAAAGTTCACCAACTCAACACTACTTTTTAATGGTCGATAACCAATTTATAAGCGAATGGGCTGTAGAAGAAAAAATAATAACAAAGATTATGGGGAAAATGAGACTGCAAACTTTTGAAAAGTTAAAACGCAAAATCTCACCTTTAGTCGTCAATTTCATTTCCAAGAATGAGAGTCGTGACGTAACAGATTATTTTTTATCAAAACTATTTGGGCTTCCTTCAAATATGTTTGCAAATCGTATGTAGTGTAACAAGTGTTAAATGTTTACGCTATATACATAATCAGTGTACAATACATAAAAAATATTGCCTTAGAAGTTCAATGCCTACCATAAAATAATGCAGTATACCATATAAAAAAATAAGAGCACTAAGTTTAACATTACCTTAAAACTTGCATACCTTTTGGTAAAAAAGTATTATTACTACACCAACTCTGCTTGTTGTTCTATGCAAACAAAATATTAACACGGTCGCTGCAAAATTATTACAAATATAATCCTTTAAAAAAAACACATGACTAAGTTTGTTTGAATTTCTAAATTTGACCTAATGTTAAAGGAAAAGGACGTTCTAATTATAAACAATGTTAAAGTTAAACCAAATAACATATGAGTAAACTCGATTTTTATATGTCTAGTAAATTGTATCTCTCGCTTGCTAACCACTCAACTTATAGTATTGTATACCATAGCCCTACGGTAGGGGAAAGCAAGTATAACTCCCCAATATTAGTTACAACGACGATTTTATATAACAAAATTATATCAACTGATTTGATGATAAAATTGAACCATAATTTATAACAGTATGATATGATTAGCGTCAACCGATCAATGTCAAACCATCATCAGAGATGGTAACAATACAATAGGATGAGATTTAAGTTAGTAGAATTAACCATAACAATGTAGCCATATAAAATACTAAAAATATTTTCCAAAAGATATGGGTTTATATAACTGTACTCATGAAGTCAAAGGAACCACCTTCAAAAACATAACTAAATAGATCATCAAGGTTTCAAATCAACTCTTTCTAGTCTTTTTAATATTTTACCGTATATAAATGCATAATCTAAATTAACATATCATTATTAAAAGTTCATATTGTGACAATAATAGTTATTATCTCAATTCAATAACATCACATTGAACCAAGTTATTTTATCGTTCAACATTTATTCATGACATATATTACATCCACTGAGCAAAAAACCATCAATTTACAACCTAGATTTCTTTGAAATTTTATTACTATCGTAATATAATGAACAAACGATTACAAAGTGAAAATGTTAATTTCAAATTGAATTATTTCTTCTACTGCGGAAGTTATGTATATTAGTAGTGTGTGGATTTGCATATAGATAGAATTCGCAGTATGCTATACTCGTCAGATTATAATATAAGAAAAACTACAATCTTGTAAAAAATCATGAAATAAAATCATCAATATAAAAATTTAACCAAATTAGATGTCAACATACTTCACTTCCTAACATTGCCAAACCTTTTTATGAATAAGTTGGTATCCAAACCGATGGAAACTATCATAAGACAGAGATAGTTAAATAGCTTTGATAGAAGGAGTAATTTTCATAAAAAATAACAAAACTTTTCATGAATAACTTAGGAACAGCAAAAGGTAGACCCATTTGATTGGTACTCAGATGATTGGAGGATAAGAGACTGAGAGGGTAAAGGAAGGAACATAGTTTACATTGAAGTTCAAGTCGAACAACAGCTTTAAAATTTCATAAATAAAGCTACATGGCAGTAATTTTTCCCCAACGTTACAACGAGAAGCAAAAGAAGAACCATTAAATCGTATCTTGGCAACAAATGGTGAAAGTAATGTTTTTAGGAACAACCTATGGACTAAATGTTCAAATCCGTAGAAAGTAAGCAAAAAGAGAAAAAGAGTACTAAACTGCCAACCTGGAAAACCCTAATTTTCAAATTAGTAGTCAAGGCAGCGGCCGAAAACTAACGGTGCACACATCTGTCCGGTTGTATTATTCGATAGTCATAGTAACGTCGGCAAGCATGGAAACTTCAAACCAATATGATGGAGTTATCGAAAAAGGGTATATTCCAGTTCGAATATACTACTTCGACCGCAGATTCGTCTGTCATTTCGTGCGAAAGTAGCAACAACCATTGGGTACTTATTAGCCCCCTGATTTCAACCGTTTAAAGCCTGATCCATATATTCTGACTACTAATTTTCCAGTCACTGTAGCATCGTCCATTCTAGTTAGAGGAGGAGAACTTGTGGAGGAGAAATTCACCGAATTTTTTGGTAATTATTAACAAAAGGCGATTTTCAGACCTATATGATAGAGTTATTGAGAACGGGTTTTGTGTAGTTAGAGGAGAAGAAGTTGCGGAGGTGAAATTAAACGAACTTTGATGTAATCAAAACAAAAGGACAGATTTTCAAAATAGGATAGGTGTTGTTACGTGAATGCTTTGGTTTCTGTTTTCCTATTTAAGTAATAGATAGATTACTGCTAAACTTGAATGTTGGTCTAGCAGGAAATTAAATCAGGTAGGTCGTATCACACTCATAAATGCAATCATATTCTCCATGCAAGTATATTGAGCCATAATATTCATACTTCCCCTTAAACCGATCATAATGTTAAAGACTGCATTCATGAAATATCTATGGACTGGTACCACTCATGGTAGATACTTAACTCAACCTCCTTCAAGCATATTGAGAGACCCTTCAATAAGGGAGGACTGGGCATTCATAACATCATACTATGAAATAAAGATTCCTTTGAAAACACATTGATAACCTCCTAAACAACTCTGATAGCATATGGGCGTAATGGTCAAATTCTTAAGTACTGCATAGCAAAGACTTCTGGTCCATGTCAACACCTCAAAACTTGAGTTGGACCTAGCGAACTATTTTTAAATTACGTGAAATAGTTCTTCCTCTCATTAAGTATGACATAACTCCTTTTAGTAAAGTGAGCTTCTGGGATGAACCTTGGTTAGAACGTGGGATCATTCTCAAAAGACAACTTCATCATAATGAGATTGAGCAAACTGGTGCGAGCAAGAATGCATTTGTTTGCTCTGTGATTCATGGTAGGAATTTTCTGCTCCCAAACACATCTAATTTAAGAATAAATGAGTTATGGAAACAAATTCGAAGTAGTAAAATTTATGAAGCCTTTAACGATCGTCTTAGTTGGTGTGAGAATGAAAAGAAATTTAGTATCACAACTTTAGACAAAACTCTTTCAAAAGTTAATGAGATCCCCTCTTGCAAATGGTATAAAAGGATTTGGAAAGGTGACAATTCAACTGTTGAAAATCTTACTCTTTGTAAAGTTATCAACAATGCTATGCATACCAGAGTCAAATTATTTAGTAAAGGAATGATTGTGAACATTTTCTGTGTCTTCTGTAATGTGAATCCCCGAAACTCTTGACTATGTATTATTTGTTTGCCATGAGATATATAACTTTTGGAAAATGTTAATGGACTCTATAGTTCCCCGAGGTGATGAGGTGTGGGAGCAAATCTTCAAGCTAACAGTTGGTAAGGAGGGAAAAGCAAGAGTGGTAAATTTCATTCTCAAGAAATTCATTCATATAGTCTGGAAAGAAAGGAACACAAGGATTTTTCTTACCGCTGAAGCCAAATCCTTTGCTCAACTCGAAATTTTATTGATTCATGAAATACAAGAAGGTCTGAAGCTGACGAAATTCAGCTTTGATCAAGGATTCTGTTATCACTTTGATGATTGTTCCTCCTTGTTTTTCTTATTTGTTCTTTTTATGTTTTTCCCTCTTTGTGTTTTGTGTGTTTTTCCTTATGGTTGATGCACCATGTTTCTACGTCTTCCTTGTGCGTGTCCTTTTTTGACATGTTTTATTGTTTTATTTTCGCCTTGGTGCATCAATATAATGGTAGGGAACCATCCAACCCCATCGGCCTTGCCAAAAAAATATATTATATAAATAAATATATTATAATAAAGTAATTGTAAATATTAATAGAAATGACTTTGACTAAGATTCAAAATTAAAATTAAAATTTTAAATTTCAGATCTAGATTTATATAGTGAAAAATCTAGAGATTACCAAGTCAAATATACATATTAATTCTTAGGAAATATGTATATATATATATTTGTGTGTGTGTGTGTTTCAAAAATAAAAAACTTTTCTTAAATCGCATACACATATTTTCTTATATATAGATTATTTCGAACATATGTGTGTGTGTGTTTATAAATTAAGTTAATAATTATATATCGGTATGTTATAATGTGAATAAATGATTAAATAAACACAAACGTAGACACATACACACATACATATATGTAAATTAACATATATTCAGCCTTAATCAATTTTTTAGACTTACGTTTTTTTCAGTTAAAGATTTCCATATAGAAATCTAAAAAAATTAATTTTATTTTAAAAAACTATTCTAAACATATATATATATATATATATTATTTATAAGTGTGTTTTATAATATAAAAACATACACTTTATAAAATTAGGTATAATATTTTAAAAAGATTAATATATATATATATACAGATTTAATTATATATATATGTAATTATATAAAAAATTCCTTTAAAAATTATATAAAAAATCATTTTTGTAATTTTTGAAAATAATATTGTATATAAAATAATCAAATTTATATTTACATATTTCATATTAATATTTTTAACCCGCCTTTTGGCAAGGCAGTATACATGCGGATTTAACCCAACAGACTTCACGATTATTGTAATACCCCTAATTTTTGATAATATTATTTAGAAGATTTAATTAGATAAATTAGATAGAATAATGTAAATATTAAGTGATAATGGGATTGAGATTTATTAAATAAGTTTAGGCCGTGCTCAGTTAATTCATGAAATTGGTAAAAGAATGGTTTTTAAGTAAATAGTCTACATAAGGGTATAATTGGAATTAGCTGCATATAACCCCTTACCCTTATATTCTCATTCCTTAACATTTCATTCCCATTCACATCATTTTGAAAATGAAAACGTAAGAAGATGAGCGGTCCATAATTCAAATCAAGCTAAGGAACTAAAGAAGGGGAATAAATCTTAATCCCAATCCAATATCCTTATCTTAATCAAAGTGAATAATAATTCATTCCATCTCTATTTTGTTTTATAATCATATGTTTTAAAATTTAAAAGTAAATTCATTTTATGATGATTTGGTTGATGATATGCTTGATTAAAATTTGTTTTATTTAAACAAGAATGTTTAAATAAGATTATATGTGGTTTTAGGGAAAAACCGATTGATATTTATGTTTAAATGCCATGGAAAAAATTTATGTTGTGCAAAAACAAGATTTTGGAGTTGGGTTTTAATATTGACAAATTTCCAAGTTATGGAAAGATTACTATGAATTTTAAAAGGAAAATATGGCTAAATAGGTTATACATTTATTTTAGAAATTATATTTAGAATTTGGATCCAAAATTTTGATATGTTAGATAACATGATTAAAGTGAATTTCTAGAATTTTTGGGGATTTTTCCTATGTAATTTGCTATGCAAGTTAAATTATTTTAGAAGGACTTAGTTGCAATATTGATTATGCTTAATGGAAGGGCTAATTTGTTAACTTAACCATGGTTTAGATCTGAAATTAGCGGCAGTTATTTTAGTAAAGAATTTAAAAAGTTAAGGCAACCAATCTTGTGTTTACACATGGAAGGTTAGTTAGAAAGTGTTTGCTTTAATTAGTATTGAATCGGGTTTACCCAGAAAAGTTGGTTCCGCCATCTTTAGAAGTACCTTTCGACTCAGAGCTTTCGCCTTCAATCAAATCCCACTAAGTCAAAACCAATACATAATTTTTCACTTAGATGGTACGTAGTGGATTGGAGAAAGGCGGAAGGCTAGATGTCGAAAGCATAGCTTCCGATGGGGTCGATCCTTTTTGTTTGTTTTAAAAGTGAAGCACCTGCCTTTGTTTTAATTAAAGCCTTCGAAGGAGTCGAAACATATGATTACAAAAGAGGGTTTCTAAGATGCTTTTGAAGGGGTTGCCATCAACTTATGTTATAAAGAGTAAGCTTTGGAATGGGTTTCTTTACTAATAAAATAATGCTTTTGAAAGAAGGGGTTCCGACCTAGTTGAAGCCCTGCTGTCGTTCTTTAGCCTTTGAGTGTATTGAAGTCATCAATGCTCTTGAAAGTTAGTGCTTGTTTTAAACATGTTTTAAGCCACTTCCTGAATACTTTCGAAGGGGGCCAAGGGTTTCGAAGGCAATGGCTTCAAAAGGTGGTTTCAATTCTATTCTTTAGTGTTTTGTTTAAATGGTTTGAAGCTTTCGAAAGCGGTGGTGCCAAGCCATCAAGTTTTCCCCAATAATTTTATATGATAAAGGATGGTTTCGAAAGAGATACTTTCGTTTATTGTAACAACCCGATATTTTCGACCATTCGCATCCACACACGTCGGACTTGAATTGCTCAAAATACCGCGTTGTAAATAAAATTTGGCAAATCTCAGAATATACAGTAAATACAAAATCACAGATCACAGACACAGAGTAAGTAATAATGCAGCGGAAATTAAAAGAGATAGTGGTTCATGAAGCTACTATATAAAAATAAGATATATCAGAGTTAAACAAAATACAACAGAAGAGTAACAAGATACATCAGGTACAAATTAGAATACATCACTGAAATTACTGGATACAAAAAACAAAATCATGGCTGGATCTTCAAGGAAAGCTCCAGCTCCGAAGGTGAATCTTGAATGCTAACTCACTCAATCTGACTCAAGCGTAAAGCAAAACACAAAACACTCGAGTCAGGACATAAATACTTATGAACTGTAAATCAACTCAAGTGAACAGTAACAAAAATGCATCAGTAACTTAGAGGATGCTTGGGATCGCCCATCCTTTAAGGATCCGTTAAACTATTTACTATGTAGTAATATTGCGCTATTATAATAATGTCTACAGTAAAATAAACTTACTTTTAAATAGCGTTCCGGGCTACCCATATCACCCTTCACACATAATAGTCCCAGCAGTCCATCCAGTATCAGCATATCTCCAGATTCGGAGACTACCCTAAATACTCTCGGGCTACGGGAGAAAAACAAACTCGTAGTAAAGGCTCGGTATGGTAGGTGACACGGCACACAAGACAATGCCAGGGTAGATATACCAATTACGCACACGGGCTGGTGGTAACGCAGCAGCCACATACACCCACCTCGGAACACACTCCCATATCAAAATCGTAGGATGACCATCTAATCAATCACAAGTAAGAGTATAGTATCGAAGGAATGTGTCCGATCGGAGGAATGACCTCACTTGGCCCGAGATCGCTCCTGTTTTAGCCACCTTATGCCAACTCACGGGAGCTGGGTCCACGTAATATACCTCAAGAATGCCGCCACCATCCTACTTCATTCTGGAATCTCCACCACGTACACGGATGTTAAAGTGGTTTTCGGAGTTGGCAGAGAGTATGACAACTTTCGATCCCGGTCTCTTTAACAACCAAACGTTATTATAACGCCGTGGTCATTTCAAAATAGTTTATACTTCAAAAAAAGAAAAAAAATCAAATCATTTCATTCCAAACTATATTCCTTTCAAAATAGTTTATACTTCGAAACCAAAACCTTTTTTATTTTAAAACTATTTATTCAATCAAAATAGTTTATACTTCGAAACCAAAACATTTCAAACATATATTCGTTTCAAAATCATAATACTTTCAAAGTATAACATTTTTTAAACCAAAAATACTTGAAACAATTTCACTTTGAAAATCATAACATTTCAAAATCATACATTTGAAATCATGAAACATTCCTTTAATTCTTTACATTTTACAATTCATTTAATTAATCCCAAATTTCTAGTTTCCAACTTAATTCAATTCAAGCCATCAGTTTCAATTAAATTTCCCAACAACCATTTCAAATCATATCAATTTCAAATATAGATTTGATCCACAAATTAAACTATTTAATTTTTTTGTATATTTCAAAGCTTTAATATCCCGCATTTCAAAACTAAATTTTATAATTTCATATATCCCAAATTTAACTTCATTATTACTTAGTTTTGAAATATTCATTTCATAAATCCAATATTATTTAAATAAACTTAAATTACAATTAAACCAAATTTCTTTTCATACAAATATAAACTTTAAATATTCCTTTATCAAATATCATTCCACATTCACATTCTTTATTAAAATAAAGATCAATCATTTCCAAACCATTTCAAAGTCATTAAAATATCATATCCTTTCAAAACCTCATTATTAAATCATTATTTGAATTCAAATTCAAATAATCAAATTTAAATATCATTTTTAAATCAAATAATTCATTAATTTATCATTTCAAGTATCATTACAAAATACATTAAAAATTCCATTCAAAAATTCATTTATCTCATTATATTTCATTCCATTTAACACAAAACCAAGTAAACCCTATTTAAATTCAAATTCAAATTTAAATCCCTTAAAAATTCAAATTTAAATATTTAAATATATTCAAAACTTCTAAAATTTTAAAAATAAATCCATTTCAAAAGTTAAATCGTTTAACACTTTAAAATATAACACAAACAGTGTTAAAATCTATAACATTTCAAAACATTGTCAAATTATAGCAACGACGGCATTTATAAAGTGCTATCGTAGCTTATAGTTTTCAAAATAGTTTAGTTCAGGAATAACGACGTTTATAAAATACCGTAATAGGTATTTAGTTATTTCAAACATGGTTAAATTCAAAAGCAACAACATTTAAAAATGATGTCAAAAGACTATAACATTTTGGAAATGCTATAAAATTCTTGATTTTATTATAACCTTTCAGAAACAGTAAAACTCCAAATTCTTGTTATTTAAATTTATAAATCATATTTCTAGACTTCAAAATTTCACATTTAAATCATTTTAACATATGATTTATCATAATAAAATTCTATAATTAAATATCCAATTTAAAACTCAATTCATTTGTTAAGTCAAATTTCCCTGTTTTTCTTAACTTATAAATTTATTAAAACTTAACATTTTATTTCAAATATCATTTCAAAACTTTAAATTAAATTTCCATTATTTATTTATATTTTAAAATAAAATTTAAAGTCAAAAATCACAATTATTTCAAATTTACGTACTTAAATTCACAATTTCAAGACTTAATATTTAATTTTCTTAAAACCATAAAATATATATTTATTTCTTTTAAATCAAAATTTCATACTTTTAAAAATACATATTTTAATAAAAATATACCACGGGGTCTGTATATAATTTTCTAACCTAGGTCAAGTGATACGGATATGTATCATTTCAATCCGCAATTTAAAATGAAAACCGGGTTCTATCATTTCAAACCCGCAATCTCAAGTCAAATAAAATACAATAAAAATCACTCAGGCCTATCATTTCAGCCCATAATGATTTTTCCTTATTCTAAGGTCGTTCGGGTATGTATCATTTCAACCCATAGTGATTCTATTCTACAGGGAACTTGCAGTGTGATCATATGCATAAACAGTATAAATAATGTCAATGTCACAATATAATGTCATATATCATATGTCAGGTGATAATTAACAGTTTTAACATGGTAATAACATGGCATAGCATATCATATTATCATCATTAACTTGCATAAACATTTTATGTTACTATACACTTGTCATCAATTTACTATTTCATAAGTATAAATGTCAGAGTGAGACAGACTCACCTTTATCAAATCTAGAGACAAACAACACACACAAGAGCGATTCCAAAGGCACGACACGTACGATTTGATTCTAATGGATGGAGAGCCTTGATATTGATCTTGTATACAACAAATAAACAAGATAATATAAATATATATATACAATAAAAATAAAAATATGAATTGAAATGAAATGGAAATTTTGAATCAACAAAGAACATTACCCAGCTTTAACACAAATTGCTTGACGATGACAACATGGCTTGACACTTGATCAAATGGGCTTGATCACACCACACTAGGCTCAGCCTAGGTGTCAACATGGCTCAGCCATGACCATGTTATAGGCTCGAGTATGCATCATATATGCACAACAACATGGAGATGATGATGATAGGAGATACAACATGAAGCATACAAAGGGTCAAGTGAAAAAGTTGAGTTTTTTGGGCATAACAAGGCTCGGCCATGCATATATGGGTCAGGTCAGATCTGGAGCTGACGGTTAGAGGTGGCCAGAGGTGAAGTAGCAGCTGGTGGTGGTGTCTAAGGGGTGGCCAAAGTGAATAGGAAGGGAAATAGTGAAGTATGAAGCTTGGTTAGGCAATTTGGAAGGGTTTGGTGCAAAGTTTGCGATGCTAACCTCCATGGATGGGTAAGGCTTGGTTAAAGTCAGAGGAGGGGGAGGAGTAGATGTTGTAGATGGTGGAGGTGGTTGGTGGAGATGATGGTGGTAGATGCCAAGCAAAGCTAGAAGAGGAGGAAGGCAAAATACAATGAAAGAGAGGGGAAAAAGTGGAAAGAAGCCATTGGAAAATTTTGAAAATAATTTCCGAAATGAACTTGGCCATGAGTTGTGAGGAGGATAAGAAGTTTCACGTGAATTATCAATAAGAAATGTATGGCTATGTTAGAAAATGAAAGGTCAAGGCAAGTGAAAAGACTAGGCAATGAAAAGTCACAAGATTTAAAGCTTAAGTCCTTTCAAATTTCCACTTTCTTTTAATTAAATAAAAACAAAATTAAATTTCAGTAATTTGACTTTAAAAACCGAAACAAAGTAATATAAAATAAAAATAAATAACAAATTTTAAAGAAAATGGAAAAAGAATTAAAGAAATTGCTTAAAATTACAAAACAGGGTTCAAAAATTACAATTAAATCATCATTGGCTTTGGAAAAATATTTAATTCATTTTAAATATATAATAAAGCAAAATTTTAAAATAAAATAATTTATTAAACATAATCAAAGTGAAACAAATAATTAAATTTATAGAAAATAGAAAAATAATTAAAGAAATTGTTTAAAAATTCGAAACAGGACTTAAAAATTACAAATAAAATATCACTAGCCTTATAAAATTTCTATTTCACTTTAAAACAAATTAAATGTTAAATAAATAAAATAAACGAGGAAAAAATAAAGTGGATATGAGAATAAAATAAGATCTTAAGAAAATAAAAAGATAAATAAAGAATTACTTTAATTAATTGAAGATGGAAATTAGAAATTGTAAACAAATATACAACTGATACTGGAAAATGTCAATTACACTTTAAAATGTTTTAAAACCAAAATATATTCATAACATGACATATTACACAACTTAGAACAATATTTGACAAACAAAAATATCATTTATATAAATTAAAATAAACAATTTTGTTAAATAAAACAATGTACATACAATATTAGAAAAAGCATAACTTTCACAATATAAATCGGATTTCAACGAAACAAAAAGCAGTATTCTTGGAATTTTATCTATTTTCATAATAAAGGATAAAATTA
Source organism: Allium cepa (assembly GCA_030765085.1). Taxonomy (NCBI): domain Eukaryota; kingdom Viridiplantae; phylum Streptophyta; class Magnoliopsida; order Asparagales; family Amaryllidaceae; genus Allium; species Allium cepa. Next base: position 461,185,272 of record CM060931.1, on the reverse strand, counting down.
AAAAATTCAAATATATAAAAATTTAAATTTAAAAGTCAAAGTTTGACCAACTTGACCAAAATTCACATTTCTGGAAAATATTCTATTCATTCATGTTTGAAATTATAATTCCCATGCGAATCAAAATTTATACTTAAAATAACAAAAATCATTCATTTTAATAAATAAAATAAAGTTTTTTTTTAAATTAGGAATTTGAATTAAAATAATTAAAATATACAATTGCAATAATCAGAAAATACAGGATTGTTACATTTATATTCACTTTGACCCAAATAATATTTAAGTATAAACCCAATGGTTTCGAGGGGGGCTTTCAATAGTTTCGAAAGGGATACTTCCAAAGTTTTTGAAAGGGGCACTTACAATGGTTTCGAAGCTATGCTTCTAAAAGATAATAAGTGATACTTTGATACTTTATTACATTTGAAAGATTTCAAAAGAGAAGTTTTGAAGTTTTTCGAAAGGTAAGGGCTAAATTTTTTGAAAAGAAATTTATATGATTTTAAGGGAGGTTATCCAATGAGGTCAAAAGCAAAGTTTGAAGGTTTCGACAGCCTTAGTTTTCAAAACAAATAACACAATCACATCTTTAAAGGAATATCATTGCATAATTAAAAGAATTGTTTTGAAAAGTAGTTTTTAAAGAAGTTTTCTTTGATTAAAAGGTTAAAGAGAATAACCAATTATTGTGCATACTTCTTCATTAATGTGTGTGTGTGTGTGTATTCACACTTTAATGGACCTATAACTGAAATTTGGGAAAGGGCAGAATAACCAGCTAGGTCGACCTAGTAGTGAATATAAATTAAGTTAACTCCTGAATGAGTAAAATTGCATCCAGGAGATCAGAAAGACCAGAATATATGATGCTAAAATATTAATGGAAGATATTGGCAGGAGCCAATAGGCTCTCAGTAAACCCATGAAAAATGTGTATAGGATTAAGATATTGACATATGTCAATAGATTCCTAGTCATCCCATGAAAACTAGGATAAGAAGAGAAGATATTGGAGTAACTACTAGGTTCCTAGTCAACCTATGAAAATCAGATAAGAGTATAGATATTGGATACCAATAGGTTCATAGTGAAGATATCTTGAGGATGGTAGAATTGAAGTTGGAGCTCTTTAAATTACATGGGCTGATTGCTATTAATGCTCAGGGTGATTCCAAAAAGGATGTAGTAGAAGTAGTGCCTTTGTTTTTTCCATCTTCTAGACAATTTGTATGGATGAATACTGGCATTGCATTGTTGCTTGGAGGGAACTGTTAATATTCCAAGTGGGAAGTGCTATATAAAAGGTAAAACGTGACCTCAAGCCTCATCAACTGGGAATGACTAAAAAAGGGGAGATGCAATAGGGCTAAGTAGGTCACTCAGGATATGATCGCCCAAATCTAGAGTCATATTATCTCTCTTTTATATGCTTCGGAGCCCATTAACAAAGAGGTGATCATATTCAGTACTATCCAGTAAGGGGTAAGCCAGTTCTATGTTAGCGGGGGATCCCGATGTGGTCCTCGGTGTTATTTTTTCTAGAGATGCATCATGACGGGTGGCACCCCAGTCGCCCAATCATCGTGTCCAATAAGCACCGTACGGACATAGTTGTGCCCAACTATGTTGAAACGTGGGATGCAAACATTTCAGCTATATTCATATTTTAATTTGAACCTTAGACGTTATTATAATATCATAGGATTTTCTATAGAAAATGTTTTGGTTATCATAAGATAAAAACACACCTGAGTTTATGTGCTGCATGGTCATATGAGATACCTTTATTTCGAAAGGTGTGATAATTTTACAAATTCATTTGGATGTGTTTTCTTATGCTAGTTTACCGTATTGATTTGGGCGCTCTTCCCTTTCAATGTTTGAGTCAGACCGAGCATATATACAGATTGCTTTGGATGCATTAGATCTAAGGAGATGAGCTGTAGGTCCAAGATATATCTACATATTTCTTTTGTTCCGCTGTGTTGTCTGTTGGTTGTATTTATCAGCAAATTGTAAAGACATGTTGTTACAACTATCCAGGCTGAAATTGGTTAGTTTACTCTGATTTATGTATGTATATTATAGTTTTTCTTCATGTAAAAATTTATCGTATATTATAGATTATTCATTGTGCAATGAGATTTTGTGTTGTTTAGTTTTCTTCTTGTCTTCTTTCTTCTTTCTTTTCCCAAACTTTCCACCTTCTCGTTCAATTTGAGTGGGTCATGCGTGTTTGATTATTCGCTTAAACTGTATGGAAAAGTGGGTCATTACATTATGAATTGTTTACCACTTCTTCACTTATGGATATTATCCTTATGAGGTAAAAACATGTTCCGTGCAAGTGGCGTGTAACATCCCCTGTTTAGAGGTCTAAAGCTAAGCGCTACAGATGTTGTAATCGTCCATAATATTAACTTTTCGAGACTAAATATGGCTATGTTAATGTTATCCATAATATCAGAACATTTGAATATGAAACAAAGTCATAGATTTCAAAAAAAAAAAACATTTTACTGGTTACATTTCAAAATACACGTTTCACATTCAAATTACATAACCGCATAGTCGTTTCCAGGTTTAGATAAAATATATTTATTACATAAATATGCCAAGGACGACATACAATGATGCCCCCTTAGTTGGCCAGAGTACTATATAGATAGAACTGTCTTAAATACAACACAACCAAATAAAGCAAAACAAAACAACAACTCCTAAATAGCTATCCGTTAGCCCCTACTCGTCTTAAGAAGCTTTATTCGTTAACCAACTAAAACTTGTAAAACCTCAACCCTCGGCCTATTCAAATCAATTTTGAGCACCCGAGAATTTAAGGGGAAAACATAAACTTTGAGTCAGACATAAAGCCTGGTGTGAATAATACTATACATCTTGGTAATTTGATATTCAATAAGACCACTGCACAAACCAATCATCACAATATAAAACAATTTTATATTCACTAACAAATACGCGCTCATATCTATTATTACACTCAAACTCATTCTAGAGTACTACTGACTCTATCTCTAATAAGTAACACCCAACAGAGCCAAGGTTGTCTCTTAACCAAATGCTCTGATACCACACTGTAAGGACCCGATTCTTCGACTTTTGAATATCGACATCAATACGTCCACTGTATCAACTACTGAGCAATCGAATGCCGGAAAACCGAATTCTTAGGGTTTAAGAAGAAGAAAAAGATAGAAGAAGAAAGAAGAAGCAACAGAAACAATATCAGAATCTCACAGTCGCAGCGGAACAACATATAATAGATAAATGAATAACTTTAAAACAAAGAACTATATCAATTATTAAATTACATCACATTATATTATCAGAGTTTACAACAGCAAACAATGGACAAGAATACTGTATACTAGTTAATACGCCATGCCATCCAGCTTGCTTCCAGATCCCTATAGCAACTTCCGAATTCCAGAATATCCTTATAACCTGACTCTACCCGTGTGGAAATTGGTGGGCACCCAGAGTTTAGGAAGGGAAACAATAAACTCCAGGTCAGTCATGAGACTGGTATGAGAACTCAAAACAGTTATTTATCTTTAAAACAATAACAACAAGGAAAGTGAAAAATATCCGTAATGCTTTTGTAAAATGAAACTACCATAAGGCCTCCCCGCACACACACAATGCAAACGCATAATTGGAGGAGATTTCTCCTTATGATAGTCAAAGATGCTTACTATGCAAAACAAATCATTTTTGATATTATTATTAGTGCATAGTAATGAAAGCATTTCGAAAATAGAATATAAATCTTAGCCAGCATAGGTACCATTATATTATGCCTGCTATAGCTACCATATTAAATGGCAGGTTCTACAACTAAAACTATACAAGGATCGTATTGTTTCTTTGGATTTTCCAACAAATGATCAGGCTAAGGAACTTCCTACAGTCAATGGGATCGCCTCTGGCGGGACGTCCCGAGAACCTAACGTTACGGTTAGACCTCTGCCAACACAAGGCCGGGTTACCTTTGTAACTAGGTAACTACTACACGAATATGTCATCCCTCGGTCCCTTTGGACCTTTATCCGAGCGCTCGATAACCAACATCACACGGTAATAAATATAATGTGTCAACATGAGTAAGTATCTGGACTCCATACCATGATACCACCCATTCCAGAAGGAAATGACATACCCGAAAGGGCGCGACCCTTATAATCTGCCCGCATATTCCTGTTTTGACCATTTCCGGGAAGTGAGGTCTGACGAAGTCTCGTCCACAAAGCTACGCTTTTTCACAAAGCCACGCTTTGATCAACAAATGATCAATAAATAATCATCACAAAGCAACAATCAGCATGCCACATTACCAAATTGGGAATATATCGATGATAACCTTCAACTACATAACCTCTAAGGGTGCTAAGCTAAGAGAATAAATTCTCCGCCGCCAACGGAAATGTATTTGAAAAAAATCTGTTTTATATCTCAAAATGTAATGTCCGACACGTAACCATACAAGTCGGTTCCGGGTTCAAACAGAACCGAAGGCACTTCAAAATAAGCCCTTGCAATCCGGGTATTCACAATCCCGATCGAATTTCCCATCACAAAGGAAATCTCCATACCGTAGCTAACGGTGCAGAGACAATCGATAGGTCATCCTATCGTTTTCAAAAATACCCGGTCTTCACCACCTGTCTTCGATGCTATCCATTACGTCGTATCACTATTCAGAATGGGTCATCCGAATAACGAGCGCAATAATTTAAAAATAAGTGTAGCATTCAATTACAACCAGTTCACAACAAATAGCCATTTAAGGTTCAATATTGATAGTCGGTTATTTAACTATCAATCCATATTCACAACATAACCCGATTTCAAATAATTTCCCAAATTATTTGTTTTCAAAAGTATCTTTACAAGATATATTTTCCACACTTCAACCATTTGAAAACAAATCTCAAATCATTTTTCACCTTTCAATCTTTGAAAACAATTTCAAATCAATTTCCTTAAACGGAAACACTTCCAAATATTTATCCATTTTCAATTTAAAATGGTTCATTTAAATCAATCAAATAAATCCTTACCGATTTATTTTAAACTTACGTTCCAAATTCGTAAATTTATTTCCACACTTCAAAAATAGATCAATGTTTATATTCAAAAATTTTCCCTTTCTTTATAAATTCCATAATGAATTACATTTCCAAAATATCTATGAATATACGATTTTTAAATCGATTTCTAATATTTGTTTTCAATTTATCTTTAAAAAATAAAATCTCAAAACATTCACTTCATATTGGAAAAACATTTCCATACTTATTTAATAATAAGTAATTCACAAACCTATTTATTTTCAACACTTGGAAAATATTCAATATACTTAAATCACAATTAAGTATATAATTTATTCTTTAAGGAAAACATTCTCTTAAACACATTTATTTGAGTCAAAACGAATATTGCGTAAAACATCGTTACGACAACCCAAAATCATTAGTATAAGGATTCAAACTTAAAATAGATATATAAATCCCAATACTATATAAATCATTTCCTTTCGGGAATCATTTACTATAACAACAATGTTATAGTCCACCATTTCCTTATATTTCTCGAAAACGTCTATTTCAATAGTGAATGTTGAAATCTATGGTTTCGATATTTAATACCTTCTAAAACATCTTCAAAACAATTAACTTCATCTTATAATATCACTCCCCAAAACATATCCATTTTATTTAATAATATATTCACTGTCCAAAATCGTGAATATACTTCCCAACCAAACTCTTATTATTACAACATCTAACTTAAAGGATAATTCGCTGTCCAAAATCACGAATATATCCCCTTTAATAAACTTCTATGTTTAATTTATCAAATTCAATTGATTTTGGATTTATAAACGACGTTTATAAATTTACACATATATATATTTTGTAAAAACTCAGACTTATAAAAATCCCTTAATCGACAAATTTTATTTATATCTCATTTAAACGCCAAAATCCAATTTATACGTTAATTACTTATAAATATTTTATTTTACAAAATCTATTTATTTTATAACTTCACAATTTATAAATCTATAAATTTCATTCACTTATGAAATCCATTTTTATTTCATTTTAATACTTATAAAAACTCGTTTTATAATTTCAATATTTCAATTTATAAATATCAATTTTATAAATCTTTTATATAAATCATTTATAATAATTCAAAAATCCCAATTTAAACTATTGTATAAAATTCATTAACTCCATATTTCAAAAATCACATTTTAACTATATTTCTCAAAAATCATAAATTTTATAGCATTAAAATTACAACATTTATTCATTTAAAATGAATCAATTTCAAAATTAAATTTTATTATGAATTCTCAACTTAAATTTTCAAAAATCAAATTTTATTTATTTTTGGCATCTAACGATATCAAAAATATATTCGGCTAAATTTTAGCCTCTAACGATTTCAATCACAAAGATAATCACGCAGATTATAAATAGATCAACACACAACATTGAAACCAATTCAATCATTTGAGGAATCCAAATGGATCCCTCCAACCTGTTTCCCTGCATCCAAAGATGATAGCACAATACCAATTCCGTTTCAATACGAAATATTGCGGTATATAGGATTTATAAAATATTATCCGCTATTATACGGCGCAATAGGGTAACATCCGCTATATAATGCGGGAAATCAATTCCAACTACATAAATAATACCAATTTCACTTCAAGGTGAAATATTCGCGGTATATGTTTTTAATAAATAACCTCCGCTTAATATACGGCGTATAATGTCTATTTTAACAATCAATAGATAATAATTTATCATACCGGCATACAATCAAGCAATTTTAAATCTAACTATTTAAAATTTAAATCAAAACAGATTCGATTGAGTGAGAAGTTCTCACCTTGAGTTTCCGATAACAATCGTAGTGTTTTATTTCGAATAAAATTAAACGTGCGTTTAATTTTACCCAAAATTCTCACTAACTCCAAATGACTCCAATCCAGCTCCATTGCGTAGTGCTCGACAAAACGAAGCCAACTTAAGTCGTTTCGCCAAATTCCGACCTCGTATGACAAAGTTATGATATTTTAAACATCGTATAATTTATAATAAAAAATTTATTTTACATTTTCTTTTAAATTTTTAAACCTTGCAATCACGGCCATTCATTCCTGCAACACAAATCCAGGCCGCGCAACACTATCTTCCCCTTCTAGTAGCGTATGCGTTCGAACCCAATGATGCCGCCTCCAAACCCTAACGCACGCGACCACTACAACGACTTTGAAGACGATCGGCTAGCGCCAAATGGAAGCCCATCGCGAACTCCATGCTCGGTCAAAGAAGCTTGAAGCTCGCCTCCCCTAGCTCCCTAAAATTGCATGCGAACGGCAGCACTTCAAAACCAATTTGCCGATGATCCACTTCATCTTAAACGATCATAACCGTTGGATAGCAAGATCTCAACGTGCTCTTCAACTTTGTAGTTGAGTGTTTTTGGTGAAGGTGAATGGATTAGAAGAAAATAGAGAAAGAATGCTGGTGTACTTCGGCCATTGAATATAAGTTAGTGGCGGTTGACCTAATCTCAGTTAGGGTTTTGCACTTGTGGAGACACGGAGTGCTTTTATAGATAATCGAACGAAAAACACTATTCACTCCAAATTTTCGAACTTCAAATGTCGCATGGTGACCGGCGTTTCTAGGGTTTACCCCGCGTTCCGGACACAATGGAATAGGTTTTGGAAGCTAATTCGATCATCTGTGCGAGTTGTGACAATAAACGATCGATTTAAAATTAAATCGATTAAGCTAATTTCTATGCGTTTGGGCTCGCCTCGGACAAACGGTAAATCCCATTGACACGATATTTTAAACCATACTATAATTCGACATTACGGATCCGATGAAACTAGTATCGTCGAAATTCGAGACTGTTTGAAAAATGACTATTTTCACTAGTCGATTAAATATTAAAATATTCAATTTTCACAAATTAACTTTTAATTCAATTTTAAAAGTTCACAAACATTGTTCTAACTCCAATATGATTTAATATAACTTTATAAATCATTTTTAATCACATTAAACCTGATTTTCAATTATTTACGCAATTTCAAATATTAAATTATCGATTTAATTATCCAATTAAATCTAAATATTCGAAAAATAATTTATTCAACTTACAAATTTTACTCGTTGATATTTAAAATCAATTAAATATCTGAATTTCAAATGACAGAAATTCTGAGTCGTTACATATGGTCCCAAAATTACATAAGCTCTCGTTATTCACCTAATCTCTTATATGGAAATAATTCAGATCTAGGGTTTATGCCAGTTTGGAAGATCAGATCCAACTCTTATCTTTTAGATCGATCTCTTTCTTTTAATTAATTCATGAAAGAAATAACTGTAGATTCAGATCTAATAGAAGATCTAGGGCTTATATCAATATGGAAAACCAAACTAAAATTATTTTTCCAATCAACAACTATTGGATTATGGCTTCCGCTAATTCATTTACTTTCTTTTGATTTCTTCTCAACCAACTCAATATGGGTCATCTATTCAAATTTAAGGTTTCATGATTAATCAATCATAAAGTATATTGACATAATCAACTTTTCGAAACCAACAAATAATATGTTTAGGAATTTTAGAACTATAAATAATTTAGAATGGTATGTAGGTCAAAAATACTCCAAATTTTACATCAGAAAGACCTGAAGTAATAAGTATAATTTTGGTATTAGGAAAAATTCATAAACTAATCCAAACTTATGCAAGGGAAATTCCAAAAAGTAATGATACAAAGGTAATTAAACAAGATGCCTATAGGCGTAAAATGTACTTATCCATTCAGGCGAGCACATGTAAACTGTATTTGCCCTTATAAGCATTGTAACGAAAAGCCAATAAACCATATGCTCTAAACGAGAATCTTTTACTCGGTTGTAACCCTAGATGTTCATATATTCACAAGCAATAGTAGTGAACGTAAACTACAACGACCTGCCTTTTCGGCCAACGAAAATCGACAACAAATACATCCCTGGTATTCAAATGATGAACATCCAATCACCGGAAAGGCAGATTATTCGGGTAAAATAAAAATAAAAGAAAATAAAATAGGGAAATTAGAATCTCGCTGCGTAATCCACAACATATAATTTAACAAAATGGTAAAAACTGTTACTCCAAAATACAGAGTACATTAGAATTAAAAATAAACCTTACCAGCTGGACACTTATAAAATTCTGACCTTACAAATTGCTGATAAATGTAACATATGATACAATGGAAAATAAAACACTACGATAGGTTAACATCCAATGCTTCTCCAATAATTCCATATCAACAAAAACAACCGGGGAAAAACTCGGTCTGACTCGAGCGTTATAATAAAATAACACCCGAGTCCGTCTGGAAAACTAGTGTCAGAAAACCTGTGCAGTTAAGGCGCTAGGCAGATTCAAAGCGGTGGAGGTGCAAAAAGTCATGGCGGGGATGCAGCGAGGATCTGGCGGGATAGAGCGGATAGCTCTAAAATAGCATATAAAACTCGTACTTAATGTTTTTACAAATATATAAATGGTAAAAGAATGAAAAATTGTCATTCAATTGAATTATAATTAATACATAAATGATTTAAACAAAAAACATGTGCGAATATACTTTAAATAAACGTAAAACTGTTATATAACATAATTGAATTTAGTAGAATATTAGAGTATTTTCATTTCTGAAAATATATTAAAAATTAAATCAAATAAATTAATTTCATAATTTTTATAATGTATAAATGCAATTTTTTAATTCATTTTATTAAAGAAGATATAGCGGAAATAATAAAATATAGCGGGAATAACGGGATTTAGCGGAAATAGCGGGGATTAAAGCGGAAAGGCTATATTTTGGGGCTATATGGAAAAATCGTTGCGGTAGAAATCCGCTATGAGATATTGAGGGGTTGTAGCGGTGTAATAGTGGGGCATTAACTACACAGGAGAAAACTCAAGTAACATAATAAACATATAAAAATTCTGTGAGACCATGCCATGTAACACCCCATATTTAATAACATTATTAGGATATTTAATTAGATAAATTAAATAAAACAATGTGATGATTTGGGGATTGTTGTAATTAATAAGAGGTAGTCGTGCCTTGATAACAAATGAACTAAAATAAAATGGTTAAGTATAATGGGTGAGGGAAAATAGGAAAATGAGCATTCTAATACCCTAAACCCCTTAAGCCCTTATTACGTTGATTAATAATTCACAAAAAAAAAATATAAACTAAGGCCATCCTCCATTAGGAAGAGCAAGAAGAAGTTTTCAAGATGAAGCTAGGATTTCAAGAGGAGGAATCAAATCAACTTAATCAAGGTCAAATCTCAAATCCTTAATCTCAAAAGCTAAGGTGAATAATCAATACATCTCATTTTTTAATTCTTTTTGGCTTTAAGATGAATCCAAAGTATTTTGCATGATATGCCATGTTTTTGAATGATTAATTTTTTATATATGCTTGTTGATGATTTATGCTTGTTCACATAGATTTTATGATATGTTTTAGTGTTGAAACCTATTTAATGACATTCAAATGCCTTGTGATTTTAGATATAGATCAGAAATGATATTTTAGAGATGATTTTCAATTTTCATAATTTTCTAAATTAATGTGAGTTTTATATTAACTTTCTAGTGTGGAAAATGATTATATAGGTTTAAATTATTTATGGCTAAATAATTAGTATTTTAGGTCTTGAATTCATATATGTTAGAAAACATATTAAAAATAATTTTATGGATTTTTAGTAGAATTTTCCTAGGTGTTTTCATGAATATATAAAATTATTTAAGGTATGGGACTTAAGTTTTATATATTTATAAAAATAAAAGGGCATTATGTAAATAAATTAAACTATTTATATTTGAAGTTTTGGTAGTGCTTTTAGAAAAGAAAATTATCAACCAATAATATTTTGACAAACTAGGCATGTTAGTTAAAAAGATTACTTAAAAAGGTTAAAAATCAGTTTTACATGCAAAAAGTATGTTTTGCCACTTTCGACACCCTGCTTCCAACTTAGATGATTTTCGACTTAGTTCCTCCGCCTTCATCACCATCGAAACCAATGCGCATGGCATCAAAGAATTGGTGTGTAAGGAATTGGAAAGAAGACGAAAGGTATGAGGTCAAGACCAGCGGTTCCCGAAGGGGTCGAAGCGCTGCTTTGTTTTAAATAAAAATGCGTCTGCTTTGATTTTGATAGTATAGCTTTTGACTCGGTTTTCTTTAGACTAGGTCAACGCTTTTAAAAGAATGATTTTAAAGAGGTCGCGTCTTTGTTTTAAGTATATACTTTCAACTAGGTCGAAGCCCTCAACTGCAGCTTTTCTACATTTCAACGCCAATGGTTTTGGAAGGTATACTTTGCTTTTAAAACTTAGCAGATTCTCCAACGCGTTTGGAAGGTTGGTTTTGACACCATCACTTCTTTGCTTAGGAAATGCTTTTGAAGGAGTGCTTTTGACTTAAATGTTTTATGACCCTTTTTCTCTGTTGAAGGTAGAACCCAAATGGTTTCGAAGGATTTAATTTTTAATGGTTTCGAAAGGTGTTTCCACATGTTTCACTTGAACCCGAAGGCTTTTGAAAGGTTTTATTTCTTTCGAAAAGTTTTAAAGAATGGTTTCGAAGGGTCGGTTCCCCAATGGTTTCGAAAGGCTTGAAAGGAAAGGTTTTCCAATGTTTTCGAAAGGAAAATTTTAAAATTTTAAAGATAGGTTGTCTAAGGTTTTAATGCTTTTGAAGGAATGGTTTTTCAATATTTTCAAAAGGAAGAGTACAGATGGTTTCGAAATGGAATGTTTTAGTTTTTTGACTTAGGTGAAAGAAGGGTTTTACTTGGTTTTGAAGGGGGTACTTTCAATGGATTTGAAAGGGGTACTTTCAAAGGTTTAAATGTTTTCAGCAACAATGATTTGAGTAAAGTATATATAACATGGCTGGTGATTTTGAGTAAAGCATAAAGTATATATTTTCCTTGTTTAAGTTTGATTCATAGGTTTTTAATCAATTTGAGATAAAAAGGTTTCCGAGGAAAATTTAAGGGGAGATTTCCCTAAGTCTGTACAACTCTATCCATGGGGATCTCCAAACACTGGTACAAAACAATTCGACACGATATCGCTTTAAATTGGGTAAATGAAATAATTTTACCTCGATTATATTTTTATATAAAGGAAATAATTTTTCAGAAATTATTAAAGTATATATAAATTGATTGTTTGGTTGTTGAAAATGTAAAAATGTACAAGTCAATAAAAGTTGTTTGAATAAGTTAAATAAAAACAACAGTTGTAAAAGAATGAATTGTGTCAGGACACGATTCTTCGTCTTCCGAAAATTCGACATCGACACTCACTTTATCGACTGCCGAGGAATCGAACGACGGAAAACCGAACACTGAGGGTTTTTAAGAAAAATTTAAGAAAAGAAAAAGTAAGAAAGAAGAAGAGAGAAGATAGAGGGAAGAGGAAATAGAAGATAGAAGATAGAAAATTTTCAAATAGAAGAAAACGAGAATAGAGGCAAAGAAAAACAGAAGAAAATAGGACAGGACAGAAAACAACAGAACAACATCAGAATCTCACAATTCGCAGCGGAACACATATAATAATAAATGAATAATCTTTAAACAAAGAACTATCAGTTATTACATTTTATACATTACATTACATCATATCATCAGAGTGTACAACAACAACAAACAGTGCAGCGGAAAAAGAAATACTATATAAGTAATATGCCATGCCATCCAGCTTGCCTCCAGCAACTCCAGAATATCCTGATAAACCTTAACTCTTAACTGCCCGTGTGGAAATTGGTGGGCACCCAGAGTTTAGGAAGGAAAACAATAAACTCCAAGTCAGTCATGTGACTGGTGTGAGAACTCAAAACAGTTTATTTATCTTTGAAAACAAATTAGAGAGATATTTTTATTTCAATTCGCAATGCTTTTAAAAATGAGACTACCATAAGGCCTCCTGCCACACACACAATGCAAACGCAGACTTGGAGAAGATTTCTCCTTATGATAGTCAAAGATGCTTGATACGTATTAAAATCAAATCAATTTTGATATTATTATTAGTGCATAGTGTAGAAGAAATTCATTTCGAAAGTAGAATATAAATCTTAGCCAGCATAGGTCCCATTATATTATGCCTACTATAGCTACCTCCTGAGGAAGCAGGTTCTACAACTAATACCGTACAAGTTTCGTATTGGGAATTGGATTTCCAACAAATGGTCAGGCCAAGGAACTTCCCATTGCCACATGAGAATGCCTCTGGAAAGACATCCCCGAGAACCAAACCGGAACTCTGCCAACACAAGGCCGGGTTACCCCTAACTGGGTAACTACTGACACGAGCACGCCATTCCCCGATCGTAAACGACCTTTCTCATGGGATCCCGAAAACCAACAACCACAAAGTAATAAATTCGTAGTAACCACATAGGTTAAATATCTGGGCTCCATACCATGATACAACCTCTATCCAGAAGGAAATGTACATACCCTAAAGGGTGCTACCCCTCATAACCTTGCCGCATCTTTCCTGTTTTGACCATTTCCGGGGTGTGAGGTTCGACGAAGTCACGTCCACAAAAACATACTTTATACAAAAGCCATGCTTTGGGTCAACAAATGATCAACACAATGATCACTAAGATAGACGATCAAATAAACGATCCTATCACAATAATCAACACAATGATCATTTCAGCATCACTCAGCATATCACATTACCAAATTGGGAATATATCACTGATAACTTCAACTACATAACCTCTGAGCTCGTACGTCTCAGAGAAGGGTGTTAAGCTAAAGAATAAATTCTTCGCCACCAACAGAAATATATTTGAAAGAAATCGGCTTTACATCTCAACTTGTAATGTCAGACACACAATCCATACAAGTCTGTTCCGGGCTCGAACAGAACCGAAGGCACTTACAAAGAAGTCCTTGCAATCCGGATATTCACAATCCTGATCGGATTCACCATCACATATGGAGAACTCTATACCGGAGCAACTCGGTGCAGAGTAAATCGACAGGTCATCCTATCGCTCTCGCAAATACCGGGTCTTCAACACCGATCTTCAATGCAATTCACAACGACGTATCACATATTCGGAATGGGTTATACGACCCCATGGTCCTTTCCCGGTTAACCCGAATAGTGAGCGCTTATTCAAAAATAAGTGTGGCATTCACATTCAAACAAATCACATCAATTACCCATTCAAAGGGAAATATTGATAGTCGGTTATTGAACTATCACTGGATATGCACACATCACCAGATTCCAAATAATTTTCCAAATTATTCATTTTCCAAAAATATCTTCACTAGATATAAAATTTCAATACTTCAAAAATAAATCAATATTTATTTTTAAACAAATTCCACTTTCTTTTATAAATTCCTTAGTGAATTTACATTTCAAAATATCCATGCATGTGATTTCAATAATTCATTTCAATTTATCTTCAAAAAGATAAATTCTCTATATTCACTTCATATTGGAAAACATTTCCATACTTATTTATTCATAAGTAATTCACAAATCTTTTTATTTTCAATCTTGGAAAATATTCAATATACTTAAATCGAATTAAGTATATAATTCATTCTTTAAGGAAATCACTCTCTTAAACATATTTATTTGGGCCAAAACGAATGTTACGTAAAACATTGTTACGACAACCCAAATTCACTAGTATAGGGATTCGAAATTAAAATAGATATATAAATCCCAATACTATACAAAACATTTCCTTTCGGAAATTATTTACTATAACAACAGTGTTAAAGTCCATCATCTCCTTCTATTTCTCGAAAACGTCTATTTCAACAATAAATGTTGAAATCTATGGTTTCGAATCTCAACACATTTTAAAACATCGTTAGATCGTTTTAATTCTATTTGAAATATCACATTCAAAACAATTTCTTTAACATCTTATTCACTATTCAAAAACGTGAATATACTTCATTAACAATTTCATCCTTTTATTCATTTTAATTCAAAGGATTATTCACTATTCAAAACTGTGAATATAACTCCATTTATAGGTTTCAACAAATTTTCTTGTCAAAATAAGTCATTTGCGAATTTATAAAACAACGTTTATAAATTCCATTTCTATTTATTTATAAAAACTTCCTTTTTATAAATCTCTTTATTAACTTATTCGATTTATAATTTTAATTATAAACAAAAAGTCCAAATTATAAGTCAAACACTTATAATTTATTTACTTGCAAAAATCGTTCCTTTGAACTTTACAAATTTTATAAACCTACTGTTTATAAAATTTCCATTTATAACTTCACCGTTATATAATTCTATAAATTCCATTAAATTATGAAATTCATTTTCACTTCATTCAAACACTTATAAAACTCGTTTTATAATGTCCATATTTCAATTTATAAATATCCATTTATAAATCTCTTAATATAAATCAATTTATATTATTCTTTTAAAACGACTTTTAATCTCCTTTACTATTTCACCATTTTGATTCATAAAATAGTTAAATTTTATAAATCTTATATTTAAACTTTTCACAATAAATTCTAAAATCCCAATTAAACTATTTTATAAAATCATTAGCATCATATTCTCAAAAATCAGTTTTTAACTATTTTTCTCAAAAAATCATAATTTTTATAACTTTAAAAATTATAACGTTTATTTATTTAAAATAGATCAAATTCCAAACATATAGTATATTTTCAAAAATCACTTTAAAAATCATTTTAAAGTTCCAAATTTGGTCCAATGATGCTACACACCAAATAGTCAATCACGACTACAACGATATCATATATCAATATGAAAATCCATCAAATATCAAAATATCTGAAATCAAATAAAAACTGTTGAGGAATCCAGTTGGATCCCTCCAACCTGTTTCCCTGCATCCACAAACATTAGCACAATACCAATTTCGCTCCAGTACGAAATTATCGCGGTATATGTTCTTATTAAATATTATCCGCTTAATAACGGCGCAATAGGGTCTCATCCGCTAAACAAAAAATGCAGGAAATCAACAACTGCAATATATACATATGCCAATATATATATATTGATATTATTTATAATACCAATTTCACTGTTTATGAAATATTCGCGGTATATGTTTTTATTAAATAACATCCGCTTACTAACGGCGTATAATGTCTATTTTAACAATCAATAGATATCAATCAACATTCAAACATGCATTCAAATATTTTAAATCTAACTATTTAAAATAAAATCGAAACTGATTCGATTGAGTGAGAAGTTCTCACCTTGATTTTATTTCCGTTTTAGCGATTTATTTCGAATAAAATTAAACGGACGTTTAATTTTACCCAAAATTCTCACTAACTCCAAACGACTCCAAACCAACTCCATCGCGTAGTGCTCGTCCATACGATCCCAACGCAACTGGTTTCGCGCGTTTTCGACCTCGTATGAAAAAGTTATGAATTATTGAAGTTTACACGTATTTAAACTTACAAATTTACAACTTAATTAATAAATTTATAACCTATATCCTCACAGCCGCATGATTAAAATCCAATGCCTCACGTTCATCTCCCCCACCCTCTCGTTCATCACGCACAACACCTGAAGCAAGCCGAACCCATTTATGCATATTAGGTTTAGATTTTGCAAATTAACTACTCGATGAAACTCGATCACATCACCGCCATGACGAAGCTCTCGAACCCCCCTATCCTCGGCCCCAGCCCTGGCCAACTCGGCCCCTCCATTTGCCTCAAAAACCGTGCGCAAGCGTGCCACTTCAAACCCCGATTGCAGCCAATCCATAGCTCCGTTTCCAATCACAACCGTTGATCTTGTAGATCTTGATGTGCTCTACGATTTCTTAGTTTGGAGTTTGTGATAAAAGTGAATGGATTTCGAGATCTGAGAGGGGGAAGAAGAAGAAATGCTGGCCGTTCAGGGGGGAGGGGGGTGGCGGCTAGGGTTTGTTAGGTTTTTTTTTTTTTTTTAATGAAGAGAGGGGTGTTGGTCTATTTATAAAGAAAATTCGAACACTATTCATCCGAAAATCCCGAACTCCGATTTACGTGCCGAAACTGACGTACCGAGGGTTTATCCCGCGTTCCGGACACAATTCGGAAGCTAATTCGGACATCTGTGCGAGTTATGGCTGTAAACGCTTAATTTGAATTAAACCGATTTAAGTCGATTTCTAGGCGTTTTAATTTGTACCGGACAAACGGTAAATCCAATTGACTTGAAATTTGAAACCTTACAATAATATCACATTACGGATCCGATAAAACTGGTTTCGTCGAAATCCGAGACTTTTTGAAAAATGGCTATTTTAGCTCGCCAAATTAAAATTAAAAATAATTCGATGCGTTTCGAGCTGCCACGATCAAACGATAACTCCGATTGACACGAAATTTGAAATCTGGTAATAAATAACTATTACGGATCCAATGGAACTGGTTTCGTTCAATTCTGAGACTGTTCAAAAATTGGCTATTTTCACTAGTCGATTTAAATATTAAAATATTCAATTTTCACAAATTAACTTTTAATTCGATTTTAAAAGTTCTAAAATATCATTCTAACTCTAACATGATAAAATAAAATATTAGAAATCATTTTCAATCATATTTAACTCTATTTTCAATTATTTCCATAATTTAACGTATTAAATTATCGATTTAATTATTCAATTAAATTCAATAATTCAAATAAAAATTTATTTGACTTATAAATTCACTTATTAATATTTAAAATTAATTAAATATTCATATTTTAATTTCTAAAAATTCTGGGTCGTTACAATCTTCCCCACTTAAAAGAATTTCGTCCCGAAATTACAAGTAAGAAAAGTTACAGAATTTATTAATTTTCCCAAAATTCATTGTTAAACTTCTTACAATACTTTACTAAGTTTCAAATCATACTTAGTTATCTTTTCAAAAACAACTACTATAGTTTAACTTTCAACTTCAAATCAAAGTTAAAGTTTTCAAAAAAAATTCCATTTTCTCAAAAATTTTCTAACGCCTTAAATTTTCGGAAAAATTCGCCATAGTCTCCTTTGCGCGGCTCGATCCGAAAAAAAAAATGACAGTATATATATCACAAATATACATCTCATCAAGTAATGAGGCATCCCGCAGGGAAAAAAGTGTAAAAGTACTGTATTTAATCCGAGATATGTACCTTATATTTTATTAGCGAGCATATACGGCTAATATAGCGCAAAAGCGAGCTCCAAATGCGAAGCAAACGCGATCCGCACCTACTAATCACTCAACAAACAACATGAGAACATGCATATATGACAATAGTATCAATATACAACATATAGCAACATAATAACTATATATGTCAACATAGCAAATGTAAACAAACAACAAATGCAAACATCAACCATCAACCAACTAACATCCATAACCAATAGATATTCATTCATATTCTTATTAATATTAATGAATTGGTTTTCAATTTAATCACATTTGATTTATTTACATTGGATTTTATCAGCATTCATTCTAAATTAGTTTATATTCACTAATTCATATTCAAGTTGGTTCACTTCCAATTCAAATTCAATTTTATTTAAGATTCACTTAACTTTCAATTTGAATTCAATTACATAGCTTTAAATTTCACTAATTCACTTTCATTAATACTTAATGAATTATATACAATCAACTAACAATCAAATAACAACCAATGTATATTAATTACAACCAAATTCCTTTGCTTATATTCATTTTGGTTTTACACATTTAATTAAATTGACTTCCATTCAATTTATTCAACTTCCAATATCATTAGATTTTAATGAATTAACACTTATATTCATTATTTCATATCAACTTAAATTTACATTTAATTGATTAATCCTTCAATCCAATCATTCAATTCAATTACAACAGTTGAATTTCATTTCATAACTTAAGTTCACATTTATCAATTGGTTTTACTTAACTTAAATTCCCATTTATAAATCAATTCAGATTCCAATTCTAAAGTAAATTTTCCATTTAACTTTAAATTCACTTTTATTCACAACTCATATTCATATAGTTTCACTTATTATATATAAGTTTATTTCTTAATTGTAAATCACTTTAATTATAATTTAACTCTTATAATTCTTTACTTATACAATTTTTCTTTTATTTAGATTATTCAAACAACTAAACAATCAACTTATATACATTTTAATAATTCTGAAAAATTATTTCTTTATATATAAAATATACTTAGATAAAATTATTTCATTTACCCAATTTAAAACCAATATTATGTCGATTTATCTTGTTTAAGAGTTTAGAAACTCCTATCTACGATAGTTAGCAAGACTACATCGACTGGAATCTATAAACAATCAACCGATAAGTCAACACAATATAAAACAATTTTTGTTCACTAACAAATACGCTCTCATAGCTATTATTACACTCAAATTCATTCTAGAGTACTACTGACTCTATCTCTAATGAATTATACCCAACAGAACCATGGTTGTCGCTTAACCATAAGCTCTGATACCACATTGTCAGGACACGATTCTTCGTCTTCCGAAAATTCGACATCGACACTCACTTTATCGACTGCCGAGGAATCGAACGACGGAAAACCGAACACTGGGGGTTTTTAAGAAAAATTTAAGAAAAGAAAAAGTAAGAAAGAAGAAGAGAGAAGATAGAGGGAAGAGGAAATAGAAGATAGAAGATAGAAAATTTTTAAAATAGAAGAAAACGAGAATAGAGGCAAAGAAAAACAGAAGAAAATAGGACGGGACAGAAAACAACAGAACAACATCAGAATCTCACAATTCGCAGCGGAACACATATAATAATAAATGAATAATCTTTAAACAAAGAACTATCAGTTATTACATTTTATACATTACATTACATCATATCATCAGAGTGTACAACAACAACAAACAGTGCAGCGGAAAAAGAAATACTATATAAGTAATATGCCATGCCATCCAGCTTGCCTCCAGCAGCTCCAGAATATCCAGAATATCCTGATAAACCTTAACTCTTAACTGCCCGTGTGGAAATTGGTGGGCACCCAGAGTTTAGGAAGGAAAACAATAAACTCCAAGTCAGTCATGTGACTGGTGTGAGAACTCAAAACAGTTTATTTATCTTTGAAAACAAATTAGAGAGATATTTTTATTTCAATTCGCAATGCTTTTAAAAATGAGACTACCATAAGGCCTCCTGCCACACACACAATGCAAACGCAGACTTGGAGAAGATTTCTCCTTATGATAGTCAAAGATGCTTGATACGTATTAAAATCAAATCAATTTTGATATTATTATTAGTGCATAGTGTAGAAGAAATTCATTTCGAAAGTAGAATATAAATCTTAGCCAGCATAGGTACCATTATATTATGCCTACTATAGCTACCTCCTGAGGAAGCAGGTTCTACAACTAATACCGTACAAGTTTCGTATTGGGAATTGGATTTCCAACAAATGGTCAGGCCAAGGAACTTCCCATTGCCACATGAGAATGCCTCTGGAAAGACATCCCCGAGAACCAAACCGGAACTCTGCCAACACAAGGCCGGGTAACCCCTAACTGGGTAACTACTGACACGAGCACGCCATTCCCCGATCGTAAACGACCTTTCTCATGGGATCCCGAAAACCAACAACCACAAAGTAATAAATTCGTAGTAACCACATAGGTTAAATATCTGGGCTCCATACCATGATACAACCTCTATCCAGAAGGAAATGTACATACCCTAAAGGGTGCTACCCCTCATAACCTTGCCGCATCTTTCCTGTTTTGACCATTTCCGGGGTGTGAGGTTCGACGAAGTCACGTCCACAAAAACATACTTTATACAAAAGCCATGCTTTGGGTCAACAAATGATCAACACAATGATCACTAAGATAGACGATCAAATAAACGATCCTATCACAATAATCAACACAATGATCATTTCAGCATCACTCAGCATATCACATTACCAAATTGGGAATATATCGCTGATAACTTCAACTACATAACCTCTGAGCTCGTACGTCTCAGAGAAGGGTGTTAAGCTAAAGAATAAATTCTTCGCCACCAACAGAAATATATTTGAAAGAAATCGGCTTTACATCTCAACTTGTAATGTCAGACACACAATCCATACAAGTCTGTTCCGGGCTCGAACAGAACCGAAGGCACTTACAAAGAAGTCCTTGCAATCCGGATATTCACAATCCTGATCGGATTCACCATCACATATGGAGAACTCTATACCGGAGCAACTCGGTGCAGAGTAAATCGACAGGTCATCCTATCGCTCTCGCAAATACCGGGTCTTCAACACCGATCTTCAATGCAATTCACAACGACGTATCACATATTCAGAATGGGTTATACGACCCCATGGTCCTTTCCCGGTTAACCCGAATAGTGAGCGCTTATTCAAAAATAAGTGTGGCATTCACATTCAAACAAATCACATCAATTACCCATTCAAAGGGAAATATTGATAGTCGGTTATTAAACTATCACTGGATATGCACACATCACCAGATTCCAAATAATTTTCCAAATTATTCATTTTCCAAAAATATCTTCACTAGATATAAAATTTCAATACTTCAAAAATAAATCAATATTTATTTTTAAACAAATTCCACTTTCTTTTATAAATTTCTTAGTGAATTTACATTTCAAAATATCCATGCATGTGATTTCAATAATTCATTTCAATTTATCTTCAAAAAGATAAATTCTCTATATTCACTTCATATTGGAAAACATTTCCATACTTATTTATTCATAAGTAATTCACAAATCTTTTTATTTTCAATCTTGGAAAATATTCAATATACTTAAATCGAATTAAGTATATAATTCATTCTTTAAGGAAATCACTCTCTTAAACATATTTATTTGGGCCAAAACGAATGTTACGTAAAACATTGTTACGACAACCCAAATTCACTAGTATAGGGATTCGAAATTAAAATAGATATATAAATCCCAATACTATACAAAACATTTCCTTTCGGAAATTATTTACTATAACAACAGTGTTAAAGTCCATCATCTCCTTCTATTTCTCGAAAACGTCTATTTCAACAATAAATGTTGAAATCTATGGTTTCGAATCTCAACACATTTTAAAACATCGTTAGATCGTTTTAATTCTATTTGAAATATCACATTCAAAACAATTTCTTTAACATCTTATTCACTATTCAAAAAGTGAATATACTTCATTAACAATTTCATCCTTTTATTCATTTTAATTCAAAGGATTATTCACTATTCAAAACTGTGAATATAACTCCATTTATAGGTTTCAACAAATTTTCTTGTCAAAATAAGTCATTTGCGAATTTATAAAACAACGTTTATAAATTCCATTTCTATTTATTTATAAAAACTTCCTTTTTATAAATCTCTTTATTAACTTATTCGATTTATAATTTTAATTATAAACAAAAAGTCCAAATTATAAGTCAAACACTTATAATTTATTTACTTGCAAAAATCGTTCCTTTGAACTTTACAAATTTTATAAACCTACTGTTTATAAAATTTCCATTTATAACTTCACCGTTATATAATTCTATAAATTCCATTAAATTATGAAATTCATTTTCACTTCATTCAAACACTTATAAAACTCGTTTTATAATGTCCATATTTCAATTTATAAATATCCATTTATAAATCTCTTAATATAAATCAATTTATATTATTCTTTTAAAACGACTTTTAATCTCCTTTATTATTTCACCATTTTGATTCATAAAATAATTAAATTTTATAAATCTTATATTTAAACTTTTCACAATAAATTCTAAAATCCCAATTAAACTATTTTATAAAATCATTAGCATCATATTCTCAAAAATCAGTTTTTAACTATTTTTCTCAAAAAATCATAATTTTTATAACTTTAAAAATTATAACGTTTATTTATTTAAAATAGATCAAATTCCAAACATATAGTATATTTTCAAAAATCACTTTAAAAATCATTTTAAAGTTCCAAATTTGGTCCAATGATGCTACACACCAAATAGTCAATCACGACTACAACGATATCATATATCAATATGAAAATCCATCAAATATCAAAATATCTGAAATCAAATAAAAACTGTTGAGGAATCCAGTTGGATCCCTCCAACCTGTTTCCCTGCATCCACAAACATTAGCACAATACCAATTTCGCTCCAGTACGAAATTATCGCGGTATATGTTCTTATTAAATATTATCCGCTTAATAACGGCGCAATAGGGTCTCATCCGCTAAACAAAAAATGCGGGAAATCAACAACTGCAATATATACATATGCCAATATATATATATTGATATTATTTATAATACTAATTTCACTGTTTATGAAATATTCGCGGTATATGTTTTTATTAAATAACATCCGCTTACTAACGGCGTATAATGTCTATTTTAACAATCAATAGATATCAATCAACATTCAAACATGCATTCAAATATTTTAAATCTAACTATTTAAAATAAAATCGAAACTGATTCGATTGAATGAGAAGTTCTCACCTTGATTTTATTTCCGTTTTAGCGATTTATTTCGAATAAAATTAAACGGACGTTTAATTTTACCCAAAATTCTCACTAACTCCAAACGACTCCAAACCAACTCCATCGCGTAGTGCTCGTCCATACGATCCCAACGCAACTGGTTTCGCGCGTTTTCGACCTCGTATGAAAAAGTTATGAATTATTGAAGTTTACACGTATTTAAACTTACAAATTTACAACTTAATTAATAAATTTATAACCTATATCCTCACAGCCGCATGATTAAAATCCAATGCCTCACGTTCATCTCCCCCACCCTCTCGTTCATCACGCACAACACCTGAAGCAAGCCGAACCCATTTATGCATATTAGGTTTAGATTTTGCAAATTAACTACTCGATGAAACTCGATCACATCACCGCCATGACGAAGCTCTCGAACCCCCCTATGCTCGGCCCCAGCCCTGGCCAACTCGGCCCCTCCATTTGCCTCAAAAACCGTGCGCAAGCGTGCCACTTCAAACCCCGATTGCAGCCAATCCATAGCTCCGTTTCCAATCACAACCGTTGATCTTGTAGATCTTGATGTGCTCTACGATTTCTTAGTTTGGAGTTTGTGATAAAAGTGAATGGATTTCGAGATCTGAGAGGGGGAAGAAGAAGAAATGTTGGCCGTTCAGGGGGGGGGGGTGGCGGCGGCTAGGGTTTGTTAGGTTTTTATTTTTTATTTTTTTTTAATGAAGAGAGGGGTGTTGGTCTATTTATAAAGAAAATTCGAACACTATTCATCCGGAAATCCCGAACTCCGATTTACGCGCCGAAACTGACGTACCTAGGGTTTATCCTGCGTTCCGGACACAATGGAACAGGTTTCGGAAGCTAATTCGGACATCTGTGCGAGTTATGGCTGTAAACGCTCAATTTGAATTAAACCGATTTAAGTCGATTTCTAGGCGTTTTAATTTGTACCGGACAAACGGTAAATCCAATTGACTTGAAATTTGAAACCTTACAATAATATCACATTACGGATCCGATGAAACTAGTTTCGTCGAAATCCGAGACTTTTTGAAAAATGGCTATTTTAGCTCGCCAAATTAAAATTAAAAATAATTCGATGCGTTTCGAGCTGCCACGATCAAACGATAACTCCGATTGACACGAAATTTGAAATCCGGTAATAACTAACTATTACGGATCCAATGGAACTGGTTTCGTTCAATTCTGAGACTGTTCAAAAATTGGCTATTTTCACTAGTCGATTTAAATATTAAAATATTCAATTTTCACAAATTAACTTTTAATTCGATTTTAAAAGTTCTAAAATATCATTCTAACTCTAACATGATAAAATAAAATTTTAGAAATCATTTTCAATCATATTTAACTCTATTTTCAATTATTTCCATAATTTAACGTATTAAATTATCGATTTAATTATTCAATTAAATTCAATAATTCAAATAAAAATTTATTTGACTTATAAATTCACTTATTAATATTTAAAATTAATTAAATATTCATATTTTAATTTCTAAAAATTCTGGGTCGTTACAAATTGTATAAGCAAATGAATTATAAGTATGGAATTATAATTAAAATGATTTACAATTGTAAAATAATCTTATATATAAATAGTGAAATTATATGAGGAAAAAATTTTATAAATGTGATTTATAAATAATGAAAAGGAAAATTTTGAAAGAATATTTAGCACTGATTTCACTATTGTTATTGGGAAATAATAAGGATGATGACTGCAGCATCGTCAGTATCATTTTCGAGTTTCTGTGTGATGGATTTGCTACCATAGTAAATTGAAATTGAAATTTTGTTGTGATAAACAAATTTGAAATTGAAAATCCAAGTTGAAATTGATAAATATAAGTAAAACGAGTTTTGAACTTATATTATGAGATAAAAAATTTAGCTTTGGTAAAGTTAAAGAATTTGAGTTGGCATAACAAAACATATGATTTGGAATTTAACTAAAGGGAGTTAAATAAATTAAATCAGATTTGGAAGTTTAAATAAGTAAGTTGTATAACTTATAAAGTGAGCAGATGTAAGTGAAACCAAATGATAAATGGTTAAATAATTTTGATAAGCAAAACGAGATATGAATTTGAATAAGTGATGAATTTGACTTAAGTAAGAGTTAAATAAAATTTACTTTAGAATTGGAATCTGAATTGGATTTGTAAGTGGAAATTTAAGTTAAGTTAAACAAATGATGAATTGAAATGGAATATAGCTTAAGTAATATTGAATAAAGTTGATTTTGGTATCGAAGTAAAATAATGAAGTGAATTAAATAGATGTGAACTTGAGTTATATAAAAAGAGATTCAACTTTATTTGTGAAATGTATTAGCAATTGAATTAATGAAGGGATTGAATGTTAATAAATCGAATGTAAATGAATTGATATGAAACAATGGATATAGATGTTAATTGATTAAAGTTAATAAATTGAATAAATTGAATGTAAGCCAATTTAATATTAAACCAAATCGGAATTAAAAGTGTTGAACTAAATTGAATGTAAATTTAATAATTTGGTTATGTTGAATATACATTGGTTGTTATTTGATTGTTAATTGATTGTATATAAATTCATTAAGTGTTAATGAAATTAAATTAGTGAAATTGAAAGCTATGTAATTGAATTCAAATTGGAAGAAAATGAATTTTAATAGAACTGGATTTGATTTGGAAGTGAACTAAAATGAATGTAAATTAGTGAATGTATACTAATTGGAAATGAATAAATGAATATTTGTAAAGTCCAATGTTAACAAATCAAATGTGATTAAAATGAAAAAAACCAATTCATTGAATATTAATGAGAAATGAAAGAATATTGATTTGGTTATTGATTTGTTGGATCTTAATTGGATGATAGTTGTTTGATGGTTGCATTTGCTATGTTGGCATATGTAGTTGTTATGGTGCTATATGCATGTATTGTAGTTGTTTAAAAGAGTAAAATGTTAATAACTTCTTATATATGTCACTCACGTGTTTATATTGAGTAAGTACAGGTACTGGGGCTACCGTTAGCGGGATCTGGGTTGCGCAAAATGCTTAATAAATAACTGCTTTGCTTAAATATGCTAAAAAGGTACGCCTACGCAATAAAAATAGGAAATATGAACTGTTTTTCTGTTTTTCCGACCGGGTGGGTCGATGTATACATATTTATATCTGTTGTGATATTGTAAAAGCTCCTCCGTACAAAGGAGGTTATGGCGAAATTTTTTGAAAAATTAAGGCGTTAGAAAATTTTCGGGAAATTTTGGGAATTTTTTTTATGGAAACTAAGTTTTGATTTGAAGTTAAAGGTTAAACTGTAACGACCCAGGATTTTTATTAATTAAAATTTAAATATTTAATTAATTTTAAATATTTATAAGTGAATTTATAAGTCGAATAAATTTTTATTTGAATTATTGGATTTAATTGAATAATTAAATCGATAATTTAATATGTTAAATTATGGAAATAATTGAAAATTGAGTTAAATATGATTGAAAATGATTTGTAAAATTTTATTTTATCATATTGGAGTTAGAACGATATTTTAGAACTTTTAAAATCGAATTAAAAGTTTATTTGTGAAAATTGAATATTTTAATATTTAATCGACTAGTGAAAATAGTCAATTTTTGAACAGTCTCAGAATTGAACGAAACCAGTTTCATTGGATCCGTAATAGTTAGTTATTACCGGATTTCAATTTTCGTTGCAATCGGAGCTATCGTTTGATCGTGGCAGCTCGAAACGCATCGATTTATTTTTAATTTTAATTTGGCGAGTTAAAATAGCCATTTTTCAAAAAGTCTCGGATTTCGACGAAACTAGTTTCATCGGATCCGTAATGTGATATTATTGTAAGGTTTTAAATTTCTTGTCAATTGGATTTACCATTTGTCCGGTACGAATTAAAACGCCTAGAAAATCGTTTAAATCGGTTTAATTTAAATTGAGCGTTTATAGCCATAACTCGCACAGATGTCCGAATTAGCTTTCGAAACCTGTTCCATTGTGTCCGGAACGCGGGGTAAACCCTAGAAACGCTGGTTACGGCGCGTAAATCGGAGTTCGGAATTTCCAGGATGAATAATGTTTGAGAATTCCTTATAAATAGCCCTTCACTCTAAAAAAATAAAATAAAAAATATAACTAAACCCTAATTCAACGTGTAGCCGCCAGTTGCAATCTATGGCCGAAATTCCATCTCGTTTCCCCTTCGATTTCTTCCAATCCACTAACATTTAGAGAAAATTTCCAACTGCAAAGACGAAGAACAAGATGAGAGCTATGCATCCAATGGTGGAGATCGTCTGAAGTGTTGTGGATTGGTGGCAAGTCGTGTTGGAAGTACGGCCGTTCGGCCTCGAACTACGTGAAGACGTGATGACCGAGCTCCATAATATTCCAGCCGAGCATGGCTTTGGGGGAGGCGCACGCGATGGAACCCTCTGATCGTCGTGGAAGTGAAGCGTTGAGGTGCAAAATTTAAACCCTAAATGTGAGCATATGGGTTTCTTGTTCGTTCGTTGCCTGGGTATAACACGCGCGTGGAAGAAGATGTTCCTCACGGCCCTGATTCCATTTTGTTGAACGAACGGTGATGATGAGTTTAGGGTTTAAAAATAAAAGAAAATTTGAAATTTATTTATATTTAAATCGTGTAATGTTTGAAATGCTATAACTTTTTCATACGAGGTCGAAAACGCGCGAAACCAGTTGCGTTGGAATCATATGGACGAGCACTATGCGATGGAATTAGATTGGAATCGTTTGGAGTTAGTGAGAATTTTGGGTAAAATTAAACGTCCGTTTAATTTTATTCGAAATAAATCGCTAAAACGAATTTAAAACCAAGGTGAGAACTTCTCACTCAATCGAATCAGTTTCGATTTTATTTTAAATAGTTAGATTTAAAATATTTGAATGCATGTTTGAATGATGATTGATATCTATTGATTGTTAAAATAGACATTATGCGCCGTTAGTAAGCGGATGTTATTTATTAAAAACATATACCGCGAATATTTCATAAACAGTGAAATTGGTATTATATATAATAGCAATATATATATATTGGCATATGTATATATTGGAGTTATTGATTTCCCGCATTTTTTGTTTAGCGGATGAGACCCTATTGCGCCGTCTATTAAGCGGACAATATTCTAAATCCCATATACCGCGATAGTTTCGTACTGGAGCGAAATTGGTATTGTGCTAATATTTGTGGATGCAGGAAAACAGGTTGGAGGGATCCAACTGGATTCCTCAACAGTATTTATTTGATTTCAGATATTTTGATATTTGATGGATTATCATATTGATATATGATATCGTTGTTGTCGTGATTGACTATTTGGTGTGTAGCATCATTGGACCAAATTTTGGGACTTTAAAATGATTTTTAAAGTGATTTTTGAAAGTATACGTTTATAAAATATTTTTGGAACTGATCCATTTTAAATAAATAAACGTTATAATTTTTAAAGTTATAAAAATTAAGATTTTTGAGAAAAATAGTTAAAAACTGATTTTTGAGAATATGATGCTAATGATTTTATAAAATAGTTTAAATTGGATTTTAGAATTTATTATGAAAAGTTAAAATATAGGATTTATAAAATTTAATTATTTTATGAATCAAAATGGTGAAATTATAAAGGAATTTGAAGACGTTTTAAAGAATAATATAAATTGATTTATATTAAGAGATTTATAAATGGATATTTATAAATTGAAATATTGACATTATAAAACAAGTTTTTATAAGTGTTTGAATGAAGTGAAAATAGATTGCATAAGTGAATGGAATTTATAGAATTATAAACGGTGAAGTTATAAATGGAATTTTATAAGCAGTAGTTTTATAAAATTTATAAAGTCATTAAAAGAATGGTTTTGGATAAATAATCGAATCTTATAAGTTATAAGGTTTATAATTATGAAGTTCAAAGGAACGATTTTTCAAACAAATAAATTATAAGTAAAATTATAATATGAACCTTTAGTTTATAATTTGGGGAAGTTTAAAAGAACGATTTTGTAAAATAATCGTTTTATAAGCATTTAACTTATAATATGGACTTTTGGTTCATAATTGAGATATAAACTGGAATAGGTTAATGACGGAAATTTATAAAAGGAAGTTGTTATAAATAATTAGAAATGGAATTTATAAACGTTGTTTTATAAATTCGCAAACGACTTATTTTGATAAGAAAATTGTTGAAACCTATTAATGGAGTTATATTCACGTTTTTGACTGTGAATAATCCTTTAAAACGAAATGTATAGAAATGATGAAATTGATTAACGTAGTATATTCACGTTTTTGAATAGTGAATAATATGTTAAAGAAATTGTTTTGAATGTGATATTTTAAACAGAATTAAAACGATCTAACGATGTTTTAAATGCATTGAGATTCGAAACCATAGATTTCAACATTTATTGTTGAAATAGACGTTTTCGAGAAATAAAAGGAAATAGTGGACTATAACACTGTTGTTATAGTAAATGATTTCCGAAAGGAAATGTTTTGTATAGTATTGGGATTTATATATCTATTTTAATTTCGAATCCCTATACTAGTGATTTTGGGTTGTCGTAACGATGTTTTACGCAACATTCGTTTTGACCCAAATAAATATGTTTAAGAGAATGATTTCCTTAAAGAATGAAATATATACTTAACCTCGATTTAAGTATATTGAATATTTTCTAAGTGTTGAGAATAAATAAAATTTGTGAATTACTTATTAAATAAGTATGGAAATGTTTTCCAATAAAAAGTGAATACTTTGAGAATTTATCTTTTTGAAGATAAATTGAAATGAATAATTGAAATCGTATATGCATGGATATTGTGAAACATAAATTCACTATGGAATTTATAAAGGAAGTGAAATTTGTTTAAAAAATAAATATTGATTTATTTTTGAAGTGTGAAATTATATATCTAGTAAAGATATTTTTGGAAAATAAATAATTGGAAAATTATTTGGAAACTGGTGATGTGTGCATATCCATGATAGTTCAATAACCGACTATCAATATTTCCCTTTGAATGGGTATTTATTGTGATTTGCTTGAATTTGAATGCCACACTTATTTTTGAATAAGCGCTTACTATTCGGGTTAACCGGGAAAGGACCATGGGGTCGTATAACCCATTCCGAATATGTGATACGTCGTTGTGAATTGCATTGAAGATCGGTGTTGAAGACCGGATATTTGCGAGAGCGATAGGATGACCTGTCGATTGACTCTGCACCGAGTTGCTCCGGTATTGATTTCTCCATATGTGATGGGAAATCCGATCAGGATTGTGAATATCCGGATTGCAAGGACTTCTTTGTAAGTGCCTTCGGTTTTGTTCGAGCCCGGAACAGACTTGTATGGATTGTGTATCTGACATTACAAGTTGAGATATAAAGCCGATTTCTTTCAAATATATTTTTGTTGGTGGCGGAGAATTTATTCTTTTAGCTTAACACCCTTCTCTGAGACGTACGAGCTCAGAGGTTATGTAGTTGAATGTTATCAGCGATATATTCCCAATTTGGTAATGTGACATGCTGAGTGTTGCTGTAAATGATCATTGTGTTGATTATTTGTGATAGGATCGTTTATGTGATCGTCTATCTTGGTGATCATTTCTATGATCATTTGTTGACCCAAAGCATGGCTTTTGTATAAAGTATGTTTTTGTGGACGTGACTTCGTCGAGCCTCACACCCCGTGAATGGTCAAAACAGGAAAGAAGCAGCAAGGTTATGAGGGGTAGCGCCTTTTAGGATGTGTGCATTTCCTTCTGGAAAAGGGTAGTATCATGGTATGGAGCCCAGATACTTACTCATGTTGAAAACACTTTGTTATGATTGTGTGAATTGATTGCGAGCGCTCGGTGAAAGGTCCCAAAGGACCGGGGGATGGCATATTCGGTCAGTTGTTACTCAGTTAGGGGTAACCCGGCCTTGTGTTGGTAGAGATCCGGTTTGGTTCTCGGGGATGTCCATCCAGAGGCATTCTCATGTGGCAATGGGAAGTTCCTTGGCCTGATCATTCGTTGTAAATCCAAAGAAACAATACGATCTTGTACGGTATTAGTTGTAGAACCTATCATTCACTTATGGTGGCGCCCCACTGTTTGGATGGTAGCTATAGTAGGCATACGATAATGGTCGTATGTTGGCTAAGATTTATATTCTACTTTCGAAATGAATTTTTCCTACACTATACACTAATAATAATATCAAATGTCTTTTTAAATGCGTATCAAGCATCTTTGACTATCATAAGGAGAAATCTCCTCCGATTCTGCGTTTGCATTGTGTGTGTGTGCGGGAGGCCTTATGGTAGTCTCATTTTTAAAAGCATCGCGAATTGACTTTAAAAATATTCCTCTATTTTGTTTTCAAAGATAAATAAACTGTTTTGAGTTCTCACACCAGTCACATGACTGACTCGGAGTTTATTGTTTTCCTTCCTAAACTCTGGGTGCCCACCAATTTCCACACGGGCAGTCAAGAGTTAAGGTTTATCAGGATATTCTGGATATTCTGGAGTTGCTGGAGGCAAGATGGATGGCATGGCGTAATACTAGTATATAGTATTTCTTTTTCCGCTGCACTGTTTGTTGTTGTACACTCTGATGATATGATGAGATGATGTAATGAAATGTGATGTAATGTAATAACTGATTTAGTTCTTTGTTTAAAGATTATTCATTTATTATTATATGTTGTTCCGCTGCGAATTGTGAGATTCTGTTATTGTTCTGTTGTTTTCTGTTCTGTTCTATGTTCTCTATTCTCTTTTTCTTCTATTAAAAAATTTTCTATCTTCTGTTTTCTCTTCCCTCTATTATCTTCTTCTCTTCTTTTCTACTTTTTCTTTTTCTTAAAACCCTCAGTGTTCGGTTTTCCGGCGTTCGATTACTCGGCAGTCGATAAAGTGAGTATCGATGTTGAATTTTCGGAAGACGAAGAATCGGGTCCTGACAATGTGGTATCAGAGCATATGGTTAAGCGACAACCATGGTTCCGTTGGGTATTACTCATTAGAGATAGGGTCAGCAGTACTCTAGAATGAGTTGAGTGTAATAATAGCTATGAGAGCGTATTTGTTAGTGAATATATAAAATTGTTTTATATTGTGATGATTGGTTTATTGAGTGGCATATGAACTTTCGTCAGCGTGGTCTCGACAACTATGCCGAAGGGGTTTCTAAACACTTGAATAGAACAATTCGACATAATATTGTTTTTAAAAATAGGGTAAATGAAATAATTTTACCTTGAGTATATTTTGTATATGAAGAAATAATTTTTCAGAATTATTAAAGTGTATATAAGTGGATTGTTTAGTTGTTTGAATAATCTAAATAAAAGAATAATTGTATAAGCAAAAAAATTATAAGAATTGAAATTATAATTAAAGTGATTTGCAATTGTGAAATAAACTTATATATATAAGAAGTGAAACTATATGAATATAACTTAAGAGATCAAAGTAAAATAATAAAGTGAAGTGATAAATATGAACTTGAGTTATATGTAATGAAATTCAACTTTTGTAATTGAATTGAATTAATGAATTGAATGTAAATAAATTGAATGTGAATTTAGCTGTTATGAAATATGAATATAAGTGTTAATTCATTAAAATCTAATGTTATTGGAAGTTGAAAGATTGAATGGAAATCAATTTAATTGAACCAATTGAAAGTGTGGTGTTAAAACTAAATTGAATGAATATAAGCAAAGGAATTTGGTTGTAATTGATATACATTGATTGTTATATGGTTGTTAGTTGATTGTATATAATTCGTTAAGTGTTAATGAAATTGAAAGCTAAAGTAATTGGAATTCAATTAGAAGTTAAGTGAATCTTAAATAGATTTGAATTTGATTTGGAAGTGAACCAACTTGAATATGAATTAGTGAATATAAACTAATTGAAAATGAATGTTAGTAAACATCCACTGTTAATGAATCGAATGTGGTTAAATTGAAAACTATTTCATTGAATATCAATGAGAATATGAATGAATATTTATTGGTTATGAATACTAGTTGGATGATAGTTGGTTGATGGTTGAATATATATTGCTATTGGATGCATTTGCTATGTTGGCATATATAGTTATTATGTTGCTATATGTTGTATATTGAGATTATTTTCATACATACATGTTTCTCATGTTGTTTGTTGAGTGTTTAGTAGGTGCGGATCGCGTTTGCTTCACATTTGGAGCTCGCTTTCGCGCTATATTAGCCGTATATGCTTGCTAATAAAATAATAAGGTACATATCTCGGATTACATATCGTACTTTTACAAATTTTTCCTTGCGGGATGCCTCAGTACTTGATGAGATGTATATTTGTGATATATATACTGTCATTTTTTTTTCGGATCGAGCCGCGCAAAGGAGACTATGGCGAATTTTTCCGGAAATTTAAGGCGTTAGAAAATTTTTGAAAATTTTGGAAAATGTTTGAAAACTTTAACTTTGATTTTAGAGTTGAAAGTTAAACAATGGTAGTTGTTTTTGAAAAGATAACTAAGTATGATTTGAAAACTTAGTAAAGTTTTATAAGAAATTTAATTATAAATTTTTGGAAAATTAATAGATTCTGTAACTTTTCTTACTTGTTAATTTCGAGGACGAAATTCTTTTAAGTGGGGAAGATTGTAACGACCCAGGATTTTTATTAATTAAAATTTGAATATTTAATTAATTTTAAATATTTATAAGTGAATTTATAAGTCGAATAAATTTTTATTTGAATTATTGGATTTAATTGAATAATTAAATCGATAATTTAATATGTTAAATTATGGAAATAATTGAAAATTGAGTTAAATATGATTGAAAATGATTTGTAAAATTTTATTTTATCATATTGGAGTTAGAACGATATTTTAGAACTTTTAAAATCGAATTAAAAGTTTATTTGTGAAAATTGAATATTTTAATATTTAATCGACTAGTGAAAATAGTCAATTTTTGAACAGTCTCAGAATTGAACGAAACCAGTTTCATTGGATCCGTAATAGTTAGTTATTAACGGATTTCAATTTTCGTAGCAATCGGAGCTATCGTTTGATCGTGGCAGCTCGAAACGCATCGATTTATTTTTAATTTTAATTTGGCGAGTTAAAATAGCCATTTTTCAAAAAGTTTCGGATTTCGACGAAACTAGTTTCATCGGATCCGTAATGTGATATTATTGTAAGGTTTCAAATTTCGTGTCAATTGGATTTACCGTTTGTCCGGTACGAATTAAAACGCCTAGAAAATCGTTTAAATCGTTTTAATTTAAATTGAGCGTTTATAGCCATAACTCGCACAGATGTCCGAATTAGCTTTCGAAACCTGTTCCATTGTGTCCGGAACGCGGGGTAAACCCTAGAAACGCTGGTTACGGCGCGTAAATCGGAGTTCGGAATTTCCGGGATGAATAGTGTTTGAGAATTCCTTATAAATAGCCCTTCACTCTAAAAAAATAAAAATAAAAATAAAAATATAACTAAACCCTAATTCAACGTGTAGCCGCCAGTTGCAACCTATGGCCAAAATTCCATCTCGTTTCCCCTTCGATTTCTTCCAATCCACTAACATTTAGAGAAAATTTCCAACTGCAAAGACGAAGAACAAGATGAGAGCTATGCATCCAACGGTGGAGATCGTCTGAAGTGTTGTGGATTGGTGGCAAGTCGTGTTGGAAGTACGGCCGTTCGGCCTCGAACTACGTGAAGACGTGATGACCGAGCTCCATAATATTCCAGCCGAGCATGGCTCTGGGGGAGGCGCACGCGATGGAACCCTCGGATCGTCGTGGAAGTGAAGCGTTGAGGTGCAAAATTTAAACCCTAAATGTGAGCATATGGGTTTCTTGTTCGTTCGTTGCCTGGGTATAACACGCGCGTGGAAGAAGATGTTCCTCACGGCCCTGATTCCATTTTGTTGAACGAACGGTGATGATGAGTTTAGGGTTTAAAAATAAAAGAAAATTTGAAATTTATTTATATTTAAATCGTGTAATGTTTGAAATGCTATAACTTTTTCATACGAGGTCGAAAATGCGCGAAACCAGTTGCGTTGGAATCGTATGGACGAGCACTACGCGATGGAAATGGATTGGAATTGTTTGGAGTTAGTGAGAATTTTGGGTAAAATTAAACGTCCGTTTAATTTTATTCGAAATAAATCGCTAAAACGAATTTAAAACCAAGGTGAGAACTTCTCACTCAATCGAATCAGTTTCGATTTTATTTTAAATAGTTAGATTTAAAATATTTGAATGCATGTTTGAATGATGATTGATATCTATTGATTGTTAAAATAGACATTATGCGCCGTTAGTAAGCGGATGTTATTTATTAAAAACATATACCGCGAATATTTCATAAACAGTGAAATTGGTATTATATATAATAGCAATATATATATATTGGCATATGTATATATTGGAGTTATTGATTTTCCGCATTTTTTGTTTAGCGAATGAGACCCTATTGCGCCGTCTATTAAGCGGATAATATTCTAAATCCCATATACCGCGATAGTTTCGTACTGGAGCGAAATTGGTATTGTGCTAATGTTTGTGGATGCAGGAAAACAGGTTGGAGGGATCCAACTGGATTCCTCAACAGTATTTATTTGATTTCAGATATTTTGATATTTGATGGATTATCATATTGATATATGATATCGTTGTTGTCGTGATTGACTATTTGGTGTGTAGCATCATCTGACCAAATTTTGTGACTTTAAAATGATTTTTAAAGTGATTTTTGAAAGTATACGTTTATAAAATATTTTTGGAACTGATCCATTTTAAATAAATAAACGTTATAATTTTTAAAGTTATAAAAATTATGATTTTTGAGAAAAATAGTTAAAAACTGATTTTTGAGAACATGATGCTAATGATTTTATAAAATAGTTTAAATTGGATTTTAGAATTTATTGTGAAAAGTTAAAATATAGGATTTATAAAATTTAATTATTTTATGAATCAAAATGGTGAAATTATAAAGGAATTTGAAGACGTTTTAAAGAATAATATAAATTGATTTATATTAAGAGATTTATAAATGGATATTTATAAATTGAAATATTGACATTATAAAACAAGTTTTTATAAGTGTTTGAATGAAGTGAAAATAGATTGCATAAGTGAATGGGATTTATAGAATTATAAACGGTGAAGTTATAAATGGAATTTTATAAGCAGTAGTTTTATAAAATTTATAAAGTCATTAAAAGAATGGTTTTGGATAAATAATCGAATCTTATAAGTTATAAGGTTTATAATTATGAAGTTCAAAGGAACGATTTTTCAAACAAATAAATTATAAGTAAAATTATAATATGAACCTTTAGTTTATAATTTGGGGAAGTTTAAAAGAACGATTTTGTAAAATAATCGTTTTATAAGCATTTAACTTATAATATGGACTTTTGGTTCATAATTGAGATATAAACTGGAATAGGTTAATGACGGAAATTTATAAAAGGAAGTTGTTATAAATAATTAGAAATGGAATTTATAAACGTTGTTTTATAAATTCGCAAACGACTTATTTTGATAAGAAAATTGTTGAAACCTATTAATGGAGTTATATTCACGTTTTTGACTGTGAATAATCCTTTAAAACGAAATGTATAGAAATGATGAAATTGATTAACGTAGTATATTCACGTTTTTGAATAGTGAATAATATGTTAAAGAAATTGTTTTGAATGTGATATTTTAAACAGAATTAAAACGATCTAACGATGTTTTAAATGCATTGAGATTCGAAACCATAGATTTCAACATTTATTGTTGAAATAGACGTTTTCGAGAAATAAAAGGAAATAGTGGACTATAACACTGTTGTTATAGTAAATGATTTCCGAAAGGAAATGTTTTGTATAGTATTGGGATTTATATATCTATTTTAATTTCGAATCCCTATACTAGTGATTTTGGGTTGTCGTAACGATGTTTTACGCAACATTCGTTTTGGCCCAACTAAATATGTTTAAGAGAATGATTTCCTTAAAGAATGAAATATATACTTAACCTCGATTTAAGTATATTAAATATTTTCTAAGTTTTGAGAATAAATAAAATTTGTGAATTACTTATTAAATAAGTATGGAAATGTTTTCCAATAAAAAGTGAATACTTTGAGAATTTATCTTTTTGAAGATAAATTGAAATGAATAATTGAAATCGTATATGCATGGATATTGTGAAACATAAATTCACTATGGAATTTATAAAGGAAGTGAAATTTGTTTAAAAAATAAATATTGATTTATTTTTGAAGTGTGAAATTATATATCTAGTAAAGATATTTTTGGAAAATAAATAATTGGAAAATTATTTGGAAACTGGTGATATGTGCATATCCATGATAGTTCAATAACCGACTATCAATATTTCCCTTTGAATGGGTATTTATTGTGATTTGCTTGAATTTGAATGCCACACTTATTTTTGAATAAGCGCTCACTATTCGGGTTAACCGGGAAAGGACCATGGGGTCGTAT
Organism: Allium cepa; assembly: GCA_030765085.1. Lineage (NCBI taxonomy): Eukaryota > Viridiplantae > Streptophyta > Magnoliopsida > Asparagales > Amaryllidaceae > Allium > Allium cepa. The sequence continues at coordinate 461,147,025 of CM060931.1, read as the reverse complement.
AACCCATTCTGAATATGTGATACGTCGTTGTGAATTGCATTGAAGATCGGTGTTGAAGACCGGATATTTGCGAGAGCGATAGGATGACCTGTCGATTGACTCTGCACCGAGTTGCTCCGGTATTGAGTTCTCCATATGTGATGGGAAATCCGATCAGGATTGTGAATATCCGAATTGCAAGGACTTCTTTGTAAGTGCCTTCGGTTTTGTTCGAGCCCGGAACAGACTTGTATGGATTGTATGTCTGACATTACAAGTTGAGATATAAAGCCGATTTCTTTCAAATATATTTTTGTTGGTGGCGGAGAATTTATTCTTTTAGCTTAACACCCTTCTCTGAGACGTACGAGCTCATAGGTTATGTAGTTGAATGTTATCAGCGATATATTCCCAATTTGGTAATGTGACATGCTGAGTGTTGCTGTAAATGATCATTGTGTTGATTATTTGTGATAGGATCGTTTATTTGATCGTCTATCTTGGTGATCATTTCTATGATCATTTGTTGACCCAAAGCATGGCTTTTGTATAAAGTATGTTTTTGTGGACGTGACTTCGTCGAGCCTCACACCCCGTGAATGGTCAAAACAGGAAAGAAGCAGCAAGGTTATGAGGGGTAGCGCCCTTTAGGATGTGTGCATTTCCTTCTGGAAAAGGGTAGTATCATGGTATGGAGCCCAGATACTTACTCATGTTGAAAACACTTTGTTATGATTGTGTGAATTGATTGCGAGCGCTCGGTGAAAGGTCCCAAAGGACCGGGGGATGGCATATTCGGTCAGTTGTTACTCAGTTAGGGGTAACCCGGCCTTGTGTTGGTAGAGATCCGGTTTGGTTCTCGGGGATGTCCATCCAGAGGCATTCTCATGTGGCAATGGGAAGTTCCTTGGCCTGATCATTCGTTGGAAATCCAAAGAAACAATACGATCTTGTACGGTATTAGTTGTAGAACCTATCATTCACTTATGGTGGCGCCCCACTGTTTGGATGGTAGCTATAGTAGGCATACGATAATGGTCGTATGTTGGCTAAGATTTATATTCTACTTTCGAAATGAATTTTTCCTACACTATACACTAATAATAATATCAAATGTCTTTTTAAATGCGTATCAAGCATCTTTGACTATCATAAGGAGAAATCTCCTCTGATTCTGCGTTTGCATTGTGTGCGTGTGTGCGGGAGGCCTTATGGTAGTCTCATTTTTAAAAGCATCGCGAATTGACTTTAAAAATATTCCTCTATTTTGTTTTCAAAGATAAATAAACTGTTTTGAGTTCTCACACCAGTCACATGACTGACTCGGAGTTTATTGTTTTCCTTCCTAAACTCTGGGTGCCCACCAATTTCCACACAGGCAGTCAAGAGTTAAGGTTTATCAGGATATTCTGGATATTCTGGAGTTGCTGGAGGCAAGATGGATGGCATGGCGTAATACTAGTATATAGTATTTCTTTTTCCGCTGCATTGTTTGTTGTTGTATGTTGTTGTACACTCTGATGATATGATGAGATGATGTAATGAAATGTGATGTAATGTAATAACTGATTTAGTTCTTTGTTTAAAGATTATTCATTTATTATTATATGTTGTTCCGCTGCGAATTGTGAGATTCTGTTATTGTTCTGTTGTTTTCTGTTCTGTTCTATGTTCTCTATTCTCTTTTTCTTCTATTAAATTTTTTTCTATCTTCTGTTTTCTCTTCCCTCTATTATCTTCTTCTCTTCTTTTCTACTTTTTCTTTTTCTTAAAACCCTCAGTGTTCGGTTTTCCGACGTTCGATTACTCGGCAGTCGATAAAGTGAGTATCGATGTTGAATTTTCGGAAGACGAAGAATCGGGTCCTGACATAAACGATATAGTTGATTTTGAAAAGATAACTATATATAGATTTGAGAAATATTAGTAAATATTTTGTAAGAAGTTTAACTATTGATATTTTGAAAAAGTTAAACGCTTAAGAGATTTGTAAATCAAACTTGAACGGTTTGTTTTGAAAAGTTAATGGATTTCAAAACTCTTTCTTACTTGGCAATTTCGAGGACGAAATTCTTTTAAGGGGGGAAGTTAGTAACGACTCAGAATTTCTGTCATTTGAAATTCAGATATTTAATTGATTTTAAATATCAACAAGTAAATTTTTTAAGTTGAATAAATTATTATTTGAATATTTAGATTTAATTAGACAATTAAATCGATAATTTAATATTTGAAATTAAGTAAATAATTGAAAATCGGGTTTAATGTGATTAATTTTTAAAGTTATATTAAATCATATTGGAGTTAGAACAATGTTTGTGAACATTTAAAATTGAATTAAAAGTTAATTTGTGAAAATTGAATATTTTAATATTTAATCGACTAGTGAAAATAGTCATTTTTCAAACAGTCTCGGATTTCGACGAACCAGTTTCATCGGATCCGTAATGTCAAATTATAGTAATGTTTCAAATGTCGTGTCAATCGGATTTACCGTTTGTCCGGGACGAGCCCAAACGCACAGAAATTAGCTTAACCGATTTAATTTTAAATCGATCGTTTATTGCCGTAACTCGCACAGATGATCGAATTAGCTTCCGAAACCTATTCCATTGTGTCCGGAACGTGGGGTAAACCCTAGAAAGCCGGTCACCGTGCGAGATTTGGAGTTTGGAAATTTGGAGTTTGAAAATTTGGAGTGAATAGTGTTTTTCGTTCGATTAACTATAAAAGCACCCCTTGTCTTCACAAGTTCAAAGATTAACCGAAGAAATATTACCAAGTGTCCTATCCCAAACGGCATTATAACTTTGTTTATTCAGTTTTCTCGTTACACAAAATTAACAACATAAATCACACAGAAAGATGTCCTTGTCATATTTGATGTGCCCATAAATGTGCATATATTTACATCCATATTTAATATATTTTTATTTAAATAAATGTCATAATAGGGTATTTTTACATGTTTAAAACCAAAATTCAAATATGCTTTTAAGTCAACATTAATACATCAATGTGGGGGTAAGTAGTAATTTTGTAAATGGATTAATTTTGAGAATATTTATTCGCACATTTTATTTTTAATTATAGGAATTTTGGATGGAAATATGAAGATGTTCTCATGGTAATATGCATGAACAAGAATGGAAACAAAGAAATGAAGATGGAAATAATTCAAACTCTAGCATCATGGAGGACACCATCGACCTACTTACCTTAATCTATAATTAGTAGCTAATGCACAAGTTAGTGGTGGTTAAAGTTTCATGCATACTTGATGATGGATTAATTAGATACTAACGATGACTTGGTGACATACTTTCTTAGGGGTATTTTGGGATGCCCCTTAAAATATGGATTAGGATTTTGTATATGTATAAATAGCCCTCTTATGTTCATATAACGGATCTTCTTTTAATTACTGAGGAAATTAGCATGCAAGTTGTAGCCTCAAAGTTATATGAAATTAAAATGATTTTCTAAGCCTCTTGTTCTTTTACTTCTTCCTTGTTCTTATTTTATTTTCTTGTTCATTTTTATTTACATGCTCTTTCATTTCATTTTAGTAGCTTAGTTTTACTTTTTTGCAAATAGTTTAGTTCTTTTTTATTTTAATTAGCTCTTACCTTCTTTGCTTTTGTTTATATATTGAAATTTACATGTGTTGATTTGATAACACAAATAAGTAGTTAAACCCCTTCAATTTAGGGGTAATGAAGCTCTCTAAAATTATGTAAATTCAACATAATTTGGGATTTATGGTCTCTTTTATGCTTCATGAAAAGTGAATGTTGATGTAAGTTTATGAAAATGAATTCGATACCCTATGTTGTATTTGTAAATAGGCTATTCTTATTCAAACATAAACACGATTTACATCATCATTTTACTAATTGATTTTTGATTATGAAACCAAGGTAAAAACAAAATTTGATGATCTATGTTACTAAATACAATAGTAAATAGATTATACTTAAAATAGCTTTTGCTTTGACTTCATTTTCAAGAGAATTGATAAGTGGCTTTGGTTGTTGTATTATAGTTTGATGGTTTAAGTTAAATTAATTAGTAACATAAATAAACCATACTAATGATAAATGCATCACTAATTCCACTAAAATAGAAAACAGAGATCCTAGATTATTTTTGTTTTAATTTATGTAAAAATATTAGAGTGGACTTGCCTCTAAATTGTTTTCTAATCTCGTATTTTCAGTCGCCTTTGTTCTAGCTTTTTGTTTTACATTTTTAGCTAATGACAATTTCAAATCTTGGTTTAATTGGTGGACCCGTACTTGCCACGTACTAAAATTGTACGTGTACTTATGATTAATTTTCAATTTAAATTTATTGGCCATTTTCTAATTCGATGGAAAATTAGTCGTTAAACAAGTTTTTGATGCCGTTGCCGGGGAACTAATTTGATTTTATTTTCTACTGTTCGAATTATTTTCATTTGATTTTGTTGTGTGTATTTTTTTGTTTGTTAATTTTCATTTTAAAAAAATTGGTTTTGTGTTTATTGTGTGATTTTTGTGTTAATTGTGTTGTGTGCTTGTTTTTCTAGTCTATTTTCATTTGCATTTGCAATTCTATAGAAAAATATATACAAGTTCATTTCAAGAACAAAAATATTTTATTGCATTTGAATTTTCATTATTTTTCTAGTCTTTACATTTTCATTTACAATTACATGTTCATTTTCAAGAGAAAAAAAATTCATTTATAGCACACTATTGCATTCCCAAACCTCATATCTACAATTCCTACAAAACTGCCATGTGCCCTCCTTCACCATTTCCAATCAACACTTCTCTACAACTTCTACAACCACAAGTAATCATTCACCCTATACGTACAACAGTAATCAACTGCAACTTCTACAACCACCAGACTCCAACCATCCCCATATACTTGCATGTCACCTTCAAACATCTTGCTGCCTATTCACTTCAACCACTAATACAACCTACTTCCCCTACACAACACTACTTGTAACAACCCGTAAATTTTCGATAATTTAATTTGTTAATTTAATGAATCTTGTAATTTGACATTAGAAGAAATAAAAAGTTGTAAGGTAATAATGAAATAATAACTAAGATGAAACGTAACAAGGTTAATTAAAGTTAACAATTAATGAACTTGAATGAAATTCCAATTAAACAAAATAATTTAAAAGTTATAACTTGGTTATAAAGTGAATATAAAAAACAAGTGTAATATTGAATCAATTGGTGGATTGGTATATAATCATTGATAATTAGATAAAAACAGTGTTATGTAAGCAATTGTAACATTTGTTTGTTAATAATAACTTATAAGTGTAATTAAAAGCTAACGGCAGCAATTATTGTACCCCTCTATTTAACCTGTTAATTTAAACTGGAAATAAATTTCAATAATGTAATTAAATATTATGTTAATGTAAATTAAGTTAATATTTGGAAGTAATGTTAATTCTATTCATAATATGATAGTTGGTTAAATAAAAAGAATGGAAATCAAGATTTATTAATTTATTTGAATTTAAAAGATAGTAATTGGATTTATTGCAAATAAATGAAATTAAATATTTAAATATTATGATAATGGGAAATTAAGATGAAATCGGGAAACATTAATGTGCTAAGAGATAAACCAATATTAGTTATACCCTTATTGTAATGAAAGACTTGAATAACAAGTTTAAAGTTTAATAAATGGATTTTGGAATTTTAATTTATAATTTCTGAATTTAATGAAATTGAAATTAAACACTGAAATTGATGGATTAATTAACTTTAAATTGTCATCTAAATTTGTTTAAATTATTGAAATTGTTAAAGAAATCAAAAATGATAAAGATTTCTAATTATAGAGCTGGAATTGAAAATTTGACTTAATTAATTTAATATTAATTTATTAATTAATTGGAAAATAGCCATTTTTTGCCACTGACTCGGATTCGACGAAACTAGTTTAAACGGATCCGTAATAGTGAATTATTGTAGGATTTCAAGTTTCGTAACGATCTGGCTTGTCGTTTGATCGTACAGACTCGAAACGCCTTGAAGTCAAATCAATTGAAATCAATTTGAAATAAGCTGATTTTAACGTAACTTCTTCATACGATGGAAATTGGACTTGAAACATGTACCATCTATTTTAAAATATTCAAAAGCATCTATTTTGATACATGGGTTGACCCATTTTCGTTCAGGAGTCAAAACAGGCTTTTCGGGTCAATTATCGTTCAACTTTCCAAACCAATCAAGCCCAGTCATTTCTATTCTAGTCTGCCTATATATATCCGATTATAAACCCCATTCATTTCTTATTCCTCATTTCTGTACGTAAAATTTTATTAGCTCCTTCTCTTTTCAATGGCTGCAAACCCTAATCCCCAAACTGCAAATTCAAATCAGAAATCAAATTGAAAACCCAACAACTCTAAACCCTAGCTAATCATACATCAAATTGAAGCTCTCCCCGAGCGCATTGCAGATCTGAAATTCGTTTTTGAAATAAAATCAAAAATTTTCCAAAAACCCACAGTTTAGTTTCAAACGTTCATGTATAATCAGCGAGAATCAACGGTGGATCTTCCAAGATTCGTCGATCGGGAAGTATAGTCGCGTAGAGGAGGTTAAGGCATGTCGATCTGGCGGTTTATTTTGTGTCGTACTGGTCAGTAATCACTGAAATTTGGCGGTGTTCCCAGAGGCAGCGCGGCATCATTTGACGACCGAAGACGATCATCTTGTAACGACCCGTTAAATTCGATGATATTAAATGAGTTAATTTAATATGATTTCTTATCTAATTTAGAATGAAATAAAAGTCTTAAGATTTTATTTGAGTAAATGTAGGAATTAGATATAGTAACTGTAATTAAGGTTAACAATTTAAATGTTTATATGGCAATAGATTGAAATAACGTAAATTGGCGTTTGTGGTTATAAGTTATAATTTGTTGATTAAATTGGTTTGTGAAATTAATACTGGAAGATATAAATCGGAAATAGTATTAATGAAATAATAACTGAATTGAATTGCAACTATATAAATGAAAGTAAATTATATTTTGTGGATGTCAACATTGAATAAATTTATTTAAAATAAAAATATTTAAATGCATGTTGGATAGAATATATAATTGTGGGATTAAGGGGTAAGTAATTAGAATTTAATTCTATAAAACTTGAAACTGAATGTATGTAAATAATTTTGTAGGAATAAGTTAATTAACACTCTATTTGTGCATACCCTATTTAATTGAAATAACAGAAAGGACAAGAACTTGAGTTGCCTAGGTATGTATATATTGATAAACTATAACTAAGTAGGGAGTTTGGTAGTAAATAGGAAATAAGATGACAAAGGCAACTAGTAAATTTATAAATGAATTCATAATAATAAGTAGTAATTAATGCATAAATATATTTGGCATTTGGGATAATTACAAAGTTTTACCCATTCATCTAATTTATTTAATTAAATCTAAATCTATGGCAACATTGTTGTTAATGATGGTTGTAAGTGAATTTGAATTTAAAAGGGTAACAATTTTTTTAGGTTAACCATTATTGAGTATATTAAGTTAAGAAGGTCAATAGATTGAAATAAATCTAAATTTTTTTTATTTTGTTTGTTAATGTGTTCTAGTTAATAAAGGGGAATTTATAAGAAATGGAGCATACACTATTGAAATGTATTTTAATTCAAATGTTATTTATACCCATAAAATGTCTATTTACTGAATAGAAAGATTTTAAATCAATAAACGAATTTATTGAGGTTCCAATTTATAATTTATAACATTTAATGTAGACATAATTTCAATTAATTGATTTAAATTGTGCAGTTAACGTAGATTTTGTTGTAATTGAAGAGGGTGAAATTTATAAGACAAAATTTATGCTAATTCTATTTATAATAGGACCATGGGTTGTTTTAAAGTATAGGAAGCAGGATTTATAAACTTAATTAGAGGATCAAATTCAACCATTGAATTTATTGCATAATATAAAGGAATGTAACGGTTAAATTTTTCGTTATTGAAATTTAAAAATGGACTTTGAGGATAATAATGTGAAATCATGAACCAATGTTAGTGGCATTCTTATTTTGGATAAAAGATGAGAATATAAAAATTGAAATCTAATAAATGGGTTTTGAGAATTTAATTTATAATTCCTAAATATAAGGAAGTGGAGAAATTAACACTGCAATTGATAAACTTATCAACTTATAATTCACACCTAAACTTGTTAAACCATTTAAATTGATTAAGAAATATAAAAGAGACAAAATTTGGTCAAAATTTTAGAATTTAAATATAAAATTGGATTTTATGATTTATTTTAATTTATTTAATAAATATAAAAATAGCCATTTTGGCCACGGACTCGGATTTTGACGAAACCATTTCATCGGATCCGTATCGGTGAATTATTGTAGGGTTTCAAGTTTCGTATCGATTGGACCTGTCGTTTGATTGTACGGACGCGAAACGCCTTGAAATCGATTTAATTAAATTCAATTTGAAATCAATTTGGAAATTTTGTTTTCAGCATAACTTCTTCATACGATCGAATTTGGACGTGAAACTTTTTCCATCGCGTTCAGAATATTTTAAAATACCTATTTGGATATATGGGTTTAATAAATTTCGTTCCGGGATTAGAACGGGCTTTTTGGGCCATAGTTTGTTCCGTACGTTCATCTATCTGGTCTATCTACTCCAATCCAACCCTACTTATAAATAGACGATTATAAACCCTAGCCTCCACTTCTATCATTTGTCTATACGTTCATTTTCTTCATCTCTTTCTCTTCCTCAATGGTTGCAAAACCTAGATCTATCTACAGTTCAAAATCAAAAGTGAAAATTCAAACTCTCTAGAAAATTTTCAAAAAAATATATGTTGTAGCTGTTGATGTATACGTCACAGATCCGTGATTCGTTTCTCGATTCAGTTGTTCGTTCATCCAGTAAAATTCAAACCATTTTCGGCCACTCATCAAAACTCGCCCGATCGGAAAACTGTTTCTGGGTTTGGTGGAGATCGACATACGCTTCGCATCAGAGTAATTGGTTTGGTCGATCGTCGGTTGGATGTGCGTATTTATTGGATTAGGGATTAGCTGGGGGCGGCGGCCGTTTCTGGGGAGGGCACGTGGACAGGCCGCAGGGGTATGGAAGGAAGTGGCTTGGCATGGAGAGGAGCATGGTGATGGCGGCGCGACTCACGGTGGTCGAACGGAGGTGAAATCAGTGGTCAAAGAGGCAGTCAACGATTGTGTATTGGGTTCGAACGCGTGAAGCTTGTTCTGGGAGAAGGACCGCGTGGATGATGTGGAGATGACGTGGCGCATATAGTAATTGAGGTTGGCCTTGTTCTATAAATTTAATTTGTTTTCAAATCGAATTTTCGACATAACTTTTTCATACTTTATCCGTTTCACACGAGATTTTTTTATTAGGATCGTAATTAAATTCCGGATCTGTTGACGCTGGTTTGGATAGATTTGGAGACGGTCGGATTTTTGGGTTTAAATAGAATTTAAATTCAAAAGGTGAGTGTTTTAACCCACTCACAACTTCTAAAAGTTTTTATGTTTGTTAAATTTATTTTAGATATGAGTAGAAATTTATTTATAACTGTTTTGCATGTTTTGTTCATCATATTTGCTAAATCACGTTATTTAATTTAACTGTTAATTTATTTTATTTATTGCATATTAATTGACAGTTAGAATTTATTTATTTGCATAGATACTGCTAGTAAACAGTTATAAAATTTATTACTAAATATAAACTGTTAGTTTAATAGTTGATTAAATTTATTTTTGAATATAACCGCCAGTTATTACCTGATATATATTATCAGATATATATTGATATTGAATTATTATTGGATGATGATTGTGATTTGGATGATGGATGATGTTGTTGAATGGATGTTTTATTTTATATCATTAAACTGCAAGTTATCATGCATTTTTCGTTTCATTCGGGATTGTGGTTTGAAATGATATAAAACCGCAAATTTTATTTTTAAATTGCGGATTGAAATGATAAATATCCGTATCACTTGACCATAGGATAGAAAATTATATACAGGCACCGTGGTCTATATATAAATTATTTTAAAGTGATTTCTATGGTTTGGATGGGATACGGTTTATAAAAATTTAATTTTGATATTTTATGAAATATTATTCTTCGATATATATACATATGAAGTTAAAAACTTTAAATTTAAGCTGTGTATAAACCTGTTGAATAAAAATGAAAAAAATTTGAGAAAATGAAAATTTGAAATTTATCTTATGTGTTAAGTTTGGAGATTTTAAGGTATGATATTTATAACTGGATTTTCCAAGATAAATTTAAAAATGAATATTCTAGTATAAAGTAAATTTGAGAAAATATTTAATTGCTAGAAATTGGAGTTTTATTAAAGGAATTTATGTGAATATTCAAGACTAAATAATAGAACATTATATTGTTGGAAGAATAAAATCCAACTTTAGTTTGAAATATTAATACTCCAAATGGATATATATATATATATATATATATATATATATATATATAGAAATTGAAGTGGTTTGGTAACTGGAAAGTGATATAAAATTTACGGTTTAGACTTTAAAATAAAGAAATATATTTGTAAAGCCATGGAAGTTATTTTTCTTTACAGAGTAACCTTAAAGTTAAACCATTTATTGTATATGCCGTTGAATATCCAAACCATTCAAGTTTTAGAAGTTATGTTTTTAAAATATATGAATTTCGAAATATTATGCTTTGAAAGTATATGTCAAATATTTGGTTTCCAGATATTTTAAATTTTAAAGCAGTATGGTTTTGGAAAAGAAATATATTTGGATAAAATGATATCATATTGTTTTAGGTTTTAAATTGATATCGTATTCATAGTTTTGAAATGGAAAATTTTATTCTGGTTTTAAAGTATAAACTATTTTTTTAAATGACCGCGGTGTTTTAATAACGATGGGTTGGCAAAGAGACCGGGATCGGATATGGACATACTCTCTGTCGATACCGAAAACCACTTTGACTAACCGTGTACGCGGAGGAGATTCCAGAATGAAGTAGGTGGTGGCGACGTTTCCTGTAAGGTAAATACGTGGACCCGACTCCCGTGAGTTGGCATAAGGTGGCTAAAACAGGAGTGATTCTCGGGCCAATAAGGTCTTACCTCTGATCGGACGCTCCTCTTCGATATTATACTTTGACTTTGGATTGATTCAGTGGCCACTTCTATTTTTGATTTTGGGGGAGTTTGTTCGAGGTGGGCGGTAACTGCGGCTACGCGTTTCCACCAGCCCGGATAGCAATTGGTATATCTACCCTGGCATTGCCTAGTTGTGCCGTGTCACCTACCATACCGAGCCTTTACTACGAGTTTTGTTTTGTACCATACCTATGGAGTGCCCTCTGACGACGCCCAATACGGGGGAGATTACAGTACTGTATAGACTATGGGAATATATTCTGTGTTAATGGCTATATGGGTAACCCCTTAACGCTATTAAAAAGTAAGTTTATTTTACAAATAGACACTATTATAATAGCGCAATATACTACATAGTAAATAGTTTAACGGATCCTTAGGAGATGTAAATCCCGAGCATCTCTTGAGTTACTGCACTCATATTTATTTCTATTAATTTAACTCACATAAAATCTTTTAATTCTGACTCGAGTGTTTTGTCTTTTCAATTCGCTCGGGTCAGTCCGAGCGTTTCAGGATTTGAAGTTTTAGCTCTGGAGGACGAAGACGAAGATTTGTAGTATTACTATTATTATTTATACTAGTGCACTACACACTGTTCCGCTGCATTGATATTATTGGTATGTGAACTCTGATATTTAATTGTATAAAGAAGAATCAAATGTTTTGAAAACAGTTTTATAAACTGTATATTTTATTATTATATTTTATCCTTCCACTGTGAGATTCTATTTTGTTTTTCCTTCTCTGTTTTTCTTATTTACCCCATAACAATCCGCCCTTCCATATGGTTTGAATTGGCACGTGTGTCGATTTGAAGCGTGCGAAAAGGTGGGACGTTACAGTTGGTATCAGAGCTTTGGTTTAGCGATAAACCTTGGCTTTGTGGGGTTTGACTCTTTGTTAATAGGGTAGTAATACCCTATGGGAGTCGTTGAGTATATATATATGAGAGAGCGTATTTGTTAGTGTTATAAAAAGATTTTGATATTGTGTTAATCTGTTCCGTTTTGTATTTATAAATTCTGGTTGGTGCATGGGATGCTATGACATCAATAGGGATTTCTAAACACTTAATAGGACAGACCGACATAATATCTGTTTTAATATAGGTGAAATAACTTTGCCTATTATATTTTCTATATATAAAATAAAATTTTCAAATGATATCTATATTTGGTTGCAATAGATTGGTTGTTAGGAATAAAATTTATAAATAATAGGTAAAATAAGATTGAAATTAGAATCAATGAAATTTGGAAATTTTAGAACTTAAGTCCGGGATTTTTGAAAATTTGCTTTCAAAGGATTTATGAAATATAATAATTTTGTTTATAAGTATTTCTTATATAAATATTTAGTATAATTCGAAAGAATGGTTTTAAAAAAAAAGATTTTGGAGAAAATAATTTTTGTACTTTCCTCTCTGTCGCTGGAAAATAATTTCGGTGATGGCGGCCGCATCATCGACTTTCATTTTCGAGTTTCGAAGGGGAAAGGCCACTGTAGTAAATTCTACTGCAGATTTATTTTGAAATTATCTAAAATTTTAAATGGGTCTAAATATAATTAGAGATATTAAAGTGGTAAGAAATTATTTATCTATTATTTTTAAAATAATTTGAAATTTGACCCGGTATTTAATTCTTAATTTTCGATTAATTGATTTTTTTAAATTATTTTAGTGAAATAAAAGGTAAGTAATAAATGAATTGAAATCTCTAAATTAGGCAAGAAATTAACGCAAAGTTATAAAGGAAAATTTGAAAATTTTAACATATGAGACAAAAAGTAATATTGCTGACATTAAATTTAATTAAAAGAAGAGATAAAATTTGTATAAGTTCTTTTGCATTTTCTTTGACATGTATAACTTACCAAATATGAAAAGTTGAAATGTTAAATAAGTGATTGGAATAGAATATTATACAAGTAGAAATTTTGGAAATAATGAAGTATTCAATGAATTGCTATTATAAATAAGAATTTAATGGTATAAACTTAAGTATAATTGAAATTTTACTAAAATTAAAGGTAAGTATTATTAATAGGTGATTTAAACTTAAGCAAATAAAATGAAATTCTTTAATAAATAAAGATTAATGTGCAAGGTTATAAACTTAAGTATGATAAATGCTACTAGTTTAATATAATGGAAAGTAGGAAATATAAATATATGACTGCAAACCATAGTTAATGAATAAATAAGATCCTTTACTTATAAGAATGAATGGTATAAGGTTAAGAATTTAGTGTAATTAAAAAGGGTTACTGTAATTAAATATAATAAAATGTAAGCATTTAATAAATGATTGAAATTGAGAAGTGCATTAAACGTAATACAAATAAATGAAACTTACATAACCTGAATAAATAAAAATGAATAACTGTAAGTAATAAGTAAAAATAAAGGAAACAACCACTGATGAGTAAATAAAATTTAAGGTTGTTAGATATAAATGTAAATTATAAAAGTGATAATTTATGTGGTATGAAAGGAAAAAAAAATGAAAATAAAAGATAAACCGTTATATGAATGAAAAGATCAAACAACTAATGTATGAAATAAAAATTTATAATGAGTTAATTTGATTTGTTGGTTTGAATTGTTATTGTTTGATTTATGGTTGGTTGGGTAAGGAAATTTGAAGTTGTTGGATGAATAAATAATCTATTTTTGTCCCATCTAAGACTGTTGAGTAAATGATGCACTGGATAGTTATTTTTCACTCCGTATCATTTCAAGTTTTTAACCCGAACAACTATTTGTTTGTTTGATTTAATGATTGTTGTTTGTGGTGTGTGCTGTTTGTTAAAATTGATGGCTGTTGTATTGATTGTTGTTAGTGTTTGAAACCATGAAAATATTTCACTTTATATAAATAGTTAACACTTTGGATTTTATAAGTGAAATGCAGGTTATGGAAACAATTGCTACTGCTTTTGGTTTCATAATAATAAGCGTAAATTGCCCGACAAATAGGTACGTTTTCAGATTACGTTTTGTAGCGTTATTTTGTATATTTTTCCTGTGTTGGGATATATTATTTTGAATATTATATATGATATTTTGTTATATTTAATATTATATCTTCTCCCGAACCTCTCCGTACAAAGGAGACTCTGCCAAAATTTTCCGAAAATTTTAGACTTAGAATTATGTTGAAATTGTTTTCCAACTTTAATTATTTAAGTATAAAAGGATATAATGATTATAAAACGGGTACATTTAATTTAAGGAAATTAATTTAGTAAATTATTGTTTATAAGTTAATATTTGAAATAAGATGTACTGTTTTATTCTTCCTTCTCCCTTCTTTTTTCTTTTCGGGGACGAAAAGTTTTCAGTGGGGGAGAGTGTAACGACCCGTTAAATTCGATGATATTAAATGAGTTAATTTAATATGATTTCCTATCTAATTTAGAATGAAATAAAAGTCTTAAGATTTTATTTGAGTAAATGTAGGAATTAGATATAGTAACTGTAATTAAGGTTAACAATTTAAATGTTTATAGGGCAATAGATTGAAATAACGTAAATTGGCGTTTGTGGTTATAAGTTATAATTTGTTGATTAAATTGGTTTGTGAAATTAATACTGGAAGATATAAATCGGAAATAGTATTAATGAAATAATAACAGAATTGAATTGCAACTATATAAATGAAAGTAAATTATATTTTTGGATGTCAACATCGAATAAATTTATTTAAAATAAAAGGATTTAAATGCATGTTGGATAGAATATATAATTGTGGGATTAAGGGGTAAGTAATTAGAATTTAATTCTATAAAATTTGGAACTGAATGTATGTAAATAATTTTGTAGGAATAAGTTAATTAACACTCTATTTGTGCATACCCGATTTAATTGAAATAACAGAAAGGACAAGAACTTGAGTTGCCTAGGTATGTATATATTGATAAACTATAACTAAGTAAGGAGTTTGGTAGTAAATAGGAAATAAGATGACAAAGGCAACTAGTAAATTTATAAATGAATTCATAATAATAAGTAGTAATTAATGCATAAATATATTTGGCATTTGGGATAATTACAAAGTTTTACCCATTCATCTAATTTATTTAATTAAATCTAAATCTATGGCAACATTGTTGTTAATGATGGTTGTAAGTGAATTTGAATTTAAAAGGGTAACAATTTTTTTAGGTTAACCATTATTGAGTATATTAAGTTAAGAAGGTCAATAGATTGAAATAAATCTAATTTTTTTTTATTTTGTTTGTTAATGTGTTCTAGTTAATAAAGGGGAATTTATAGGAAATGGAGCATACACTATTGAAATGTATTTTAATACAAATGTTATTTATACCCACAAAATGTCTATTTACTGAATAGAAAGATTTTAAATCAATAAATGAATTTATTGAGGTTCCAATTTATAATTTATAACATTTAATGTAGACTTAATTTCAATTAATTGATTTAAATTGTGCAGTTAACGTAGATTTTGTTGTAATTGAAGAGGGTGAAATTTATAAGACAAAATTTATGCTAATTCTATTTATAATAGGACCATGGGTTGTTTTAAAGTATAGGAAGCAGGATTTATAAACTTAATTAGAGGATCAAATTCAACCATTGCATTTATTGCATAATATAAAGGAATGTAACGGTTAAATTTTTCGTTATTGAAATTTAAAAATGGACTTTGAGGATAATAATGTGAAATCATGAACCAATGTTAGTGGCATTCTTATTTTGGATAAAAGATGAGAATATAAAAATTGAAATCTAATAAATGGGTTTTGAGAATTTAATTTATAATTCCTAAATATAAGGAAGTGGAGAAATTAACACTGCAATTGATAAACTTATCAACTTATAATTCACATCTAAACTTGTTAAACCATTTAAATTGATTAAGAAATATAAAAGGGATAAAATTTGGTCAAAATTTTAGAATTTAAATATAAAATTGGATTTTATGATTTATTTTAATTTATTTAATGAATATAAAAATAGCCATTTTGGCCACGGACTCGGATTTCGACGAAACCAGTTTCATCGGATCCGTATCGGTGAATTATTGTAGGGTTTCAAGTTTCGTATCGATCGGACCTGTCATTTGATCGTATGGACGCGAAACGCCTTGAAATCGATTTAATTAAATTCAATTTGAAATCAATTTGGAAATTTTGTTTTCAGCATAACTTCTTCATACGATCGAATTTGGACGTGAAACTTTTTCCATCGCGTTCAGAATATTTTAAAATACCTATTTGGATATATGGGTTTAATAAATTTCGTTCCGGGATTAGAACGGGCTTTTTGGGCCATAGTTTGTTCCGTACGTTCATCTATCTGGTCTATCTACTCCAATCCAACCCTACTTATAAATAGACGATTATAAACCCTAGCCTTCATCTTCTATCATTTGTCTATACGTTCATTTTCTTCATCTCTTTCTCTTCCTCAATGGTTGCAAAACCTAGATCTATCTACAGTTTAAAATCAAAAGTGAAAATTCAAACTCTCCAGAAAATTTTCAAAAAAATATATGTTGTAGCTGTCGATGTATACGTCACAGCTCCATGATTCGTTTCTCGATTTAGTTGTTCGTTCATCCGGTAAAATTCAAACCATTTTCGGCCACTCATCAAAACTCGCTCGATCGGAAAACTGTTTCTGGGTTTGGTGGAGATCGACATACGCTTCGCATCAGAGTAATTGGTTTGGTCGATCGTCGGTTGGATGTGGCGTATTTATTGGATTAGGGATTAGCTGGGGGCGGCGGCCGGTTCTGGGGAGGGCACGTGGACAGGCCGCAGAGGTATGGAAGGAAGCGGCTTGGCATGGAGAGGAGCATGGTGATGGCGGCGCGACTCACGGTGGTCGAACGAAGGTGAAATCAGTGGTCAAAGAGGCGGTCAATGGCTGTATATTGGGTTCGAACGCGTGAAGCTTGTTCTGGGAGAAGGACCGCGTGGATGATATGGAGATGACGTGGCGCATATAGTAATTGAGGTTGGCCTTGTTCTATAAATTTAATTTGTTTTCAAATCGAATTTTCGACATAACTTTTTCATACTTTATCCGTTTCACACGAGATTTTTTTTATTAGGATCGTAATTAAATTCCGGATCTGTTGACGCCGGTTTGGACAGATTTGGAGACCGTCACATTTTTGGGTTTAAATTGAATTTAAATTCAAAAGGTGAGTGTTTTAACCCACTCACAACTTCTAAAAGTTTTTATGTTCGTTAAATTTATTTTAGATATGAGTAGAAATTTATTTATAACTGTTTGGCATGTTTTGTTCATCATATTTGGTAAATCGCGTTATTTAATTTAACTGTTAATTTATTTTATTTATTGCATATTAATTGACAGTTAGAATTTATTTATTTGCATAGATACTGCTAGTAAACAGTTATAAAATTTATTACTAAATATAAACTGTTAGTTTAATAGTTGATTAAATTTATTTTTGAATATAACCGCTAGTTATTACCTGATATATATTATCAGATATATATTGATATTGAATTATTATTGGATGATGATTGTGATTTGGATGATGGATGATGTTGATGAATGGATGTTTTATTTTATATCATTAAACTGCAAGTTATCATGCATTTTTTGTTTCATTCGGGATTGTGGTTTGAAATGATATAAAACCGCAAATTTTATTTTTAAATTGCGGATTAAAATGATAAATATCCGTATCACTTGACCATAGGATAGAAAATTATATACAGGCACCGTGGTCTATATATAAATTATTTTAAAGTGATTTCTATGGCTTGGATAGGATACGGTTTATAAAAATTTAATTTTGATATTTTATGAAATATTATTCTTCGATATATATACATATGAAGTTAAAAACTTTAAATTTAAGCTGTGTATAAACCTGTTGAATAAAAATGAAAAAAATTTGAGAAAATGAAATTTTGAAATTTATCTTATGTATTAAGTTTGGAGATTTTAAGGTATGATATTTATAACTGGATTTTCCAAGATAAATTTAAAAATGAATATTCCAGTATAAAGTAAATTTGAGAAAATATTTAATTGCTAGAAATTGGAGTTTTATTAAAGG
Source organism: Allium cepa (assembly GCA_030765085.1). NCBI lineage: Eukaryota > Viridiplantae > Streptophyta > Magnoliopsida > Asparagales > Amaryllidaceae > Allium > Allium cepa. The sequence continues at coordinate 461,128,724 of CM060931.1, read as the reverse complement.
AATTTATGTGAATATTCAAGACAAAATAATAGATCATTAAATTGTTGAAAGAATAAAATCCAACTTTAGTTTGAAATATTAATACTCCAAATGGATATATATATATATAAATAGAAATTGAAGTGGTTTGGTAACTGGAAAGTGATATAAAATTTACGGTTTAGACTTTAAAATAAAGAAATATATTTGTAAAGCCATGGAAGTTATTTTTCTTTACAGAGTAACCTTAAAGTTAAACCATTTATTCTATATGCCGTTGAATATCCAAACCATTCAAGTTTTAGAAGTTATGGTTTTAAAATATATGAATTTCGAAATATTATGCTTTGAAAGTATAATTCAAATATTTGGTTTTCAGATATTTTAAATTTTAAAGTAGTATGATTTTGGAAAAGAAATATATTTGGATAAAATGATATCATATTGTTTTGGGTTTTAAATTGATATCGTATTCATAGTTTTGAAATGGAAAATTTTATTCTGGTTTTAAAGTATAAACTATTTTTTTAAATGACCGCGGTGTTTTAATAACGATGGGTTGGCAAAGAGACCGGGATCGGATATGGACATACTCTCTGTCGATACCGAAAACCACTTTGACTAACCGTGTACGCGGAGGAGATTCCAGAATGAAGTAGGTGGTGGCAACGTTTCCTGTAAGGTAAATACGTGGACCCGACTCCCGTGAGTTGGCATAAGGTGGCTAAAACAGGAGTGATTCTCGGGCCAATGAGGTCATACCTCTGATCGGACGCTCCTCTTCGATATTATACTTTGACTTTGGATTGATTCAGTGGCCACTTCTATTTTTGATTTTGGGGGAGTTTGTTCGAGGTGGGCGGTAACTGCGGCTACGCGTTTCCACCATCCCGGATAGCAATTGGTATATCTACCCTGGCATTGCCTAGTTGTGCCGTGTCACCTACCATACCGAGCCTTTACTACTAGTTTTGTTTTGTACCATACCAATGGAGTGCCCTCTGACGACGCCCAGTACGGGGGAGATTACGGTACTGTATAGACTATGGGAATATATTCTGTGTTAAGGGCTATATGGGTAACCCCTTAACGCTATTAAAAGTAAGTTTATTTTACAAATAGACACTATTATAATAGCGCAATATACTACATAGTAAATAGTTTAACGGATCCTTAGGAGATGTAAATCCCGAGCATCTCTTGAGTTACTGCACTCATATTTATTTCTATTGATTTAACTCACATAAAATCTTTTAGTTCTGACTCGAGTGTTTTGTCTTTTCAATTCGCTCGGGTCAGTCCGAGCGTTTCAGGATTTGAAGTTTTAGCTCTGGAGGACGAAGACGACGATTTGTAGTATTACTATTATTATTTATACTAGTGCACTACACACTGTTCCGCTGCATTGATATTTTTGGTATGTGAACTCTGATATTTAATTGTATAAAGAAGAATCAAATGTTTTGAAAACAGTTTTATAAACTGTTTATATTATTATTATATTTTATCCTTCCGCTGTGAGATTCTATTTTGTTTTTCCTTCTCTGTTTTTCTTATTTACCCCATAACAATCCGCCCTTCCGTATGGTTTGAATTGGCACGTGTGTCGATTTGAAGTGTGCGAAAAGGCGGGACGTTACACATCTCGTAGCCGTGAGGTCGGCCGGAGGCTGGGGGTCGAAGGGTGGTCCCCTGATGTGGGACGTGAGGCACGTGAATGTGGCGAATAGGGGATGTACGTGGCGGCTGTGCATCTCTGGTAGGGTTTTTCGCAAGTGACGATGCGCGTATTGGGTTTAGTGATGGTTGACGTGGCAAGTAACGAGCATAGCCATTTATTTATTTGTTTGTTTGTTTCAATTTGAATTTTTATGTTCTAATATACATAACTTCTACGTACGAGGTCCGATTTACGGGCGGGTTTTTCGCGTTGGAATCGTATTAAAATACCGGGCATTTTAACTCTAGTTTGGACGGATTCTGAGACTGTTTGAATTTTGGGTTTAAATTGGATTAAATTCAATTTAAATTCAAAAGGTGAGTGTTTTAACCCACTCACAACTTCTAAAAATTCTTATGTTTGCTAAATTTAATTCATGATGTGATTTGGAATTTATTTGTGATTGTTTGGTATATTTTTAATCATCATATTGGTTAAATTGAATTTATTTGAATTAAATTGTTATTTAATTTATTATTGCATATAAACTGCCAGTTAAATACCTGTTATTTATTATCAGTTTCTATATTGATATTTATGGATTGTTTTGTATGATGATTGTGATGGATGTTGATTGTTGATGTTGGTTGAATGGATGTTGATTGTTGATGTTGGTTGAATGGATGTTTAGTTTATATCGTTATAAACTGCAAGTTCGTTATGGACTATTATTAATTCGGGATTGCGGTTTGAAATGATATACAACCGTAAAATATTAAATTGTGGATTGAAATGATAAATATCCGTATCACTTGACCATATGATAGAAAATTATATACAGACACACGTGGTTTATATATAGAAATATTTTTGAAATGATTTCTATGGTTTGTAAAGAAATATATGGTTTATATAAATATTAACTTTAGATATTACATAAATGTTATTTTATTCTTGATTTTAAGCTATGAATAATTTGTTTTAATATAGAATAAGCTTAATAATAAGTTTGATTTTTATTGAAGATAAAATGGTTAAGTATTTAAATTATATTTTAATATAGAGTTTATAATGATTTAAATAAATTAAGGTTGGAAGATAAATTTGAAATTTATTTGAAATTGAATTAATTTAAGAATTAAACGCAAATAAGTTTGATGTGAAATTTATTAAATTTGAAATTTTAGAAGGTATGATTTTCATAACTTTATTTTGGTTTAAGGAGAATTAAATGAATATTTCAAGTATAAATAAATTGAAGGAAATATTTAGTTATTTGTAATTTGAGTTTTATTTAAATGGTAATGGATTTATTAAGTAAGTATTTCAAAACTAAATAATAGAAAATTGAATTGTTGAATTGTAATTACCAAACTTAGTTTGAAATTGTTGAATACTTAAAGTTTGAAATATATTGAATTTGAAATGGTTTATTCTGTGGATCAAATCTATTTTGAAATAAATATAATTTGGAATAGTTTATTTGGAAACCGAATTGTATTGAAATTTATGATTTGGGATTTGGTCTAAATTTAAATTTTTAGAAATTCGAGTTGTTTTGGAATTGATTTGTGAAATTGAAGAAGCTATTTTATCATATAAAGTATTTTAATATTCAAACCACTTAAGTGGTGTAGTTATGTTTCAAAGTTATGAGTTTCAAAGTATTATGATTTGAAAGTGTTATATTTCAAGTGTTTTGATTTCGAAGTGTTATAACGTTGAAAGTGCTATGATTTTTGGAAAGGATATATTTGAAATAAAAATGATACTATATTGATTTGGGTTTTAATAAAAATGACATCATATTGGTTTGGGTTTTTGAAATGGAAATAATATCGTATTTATATGGTTTTGAAATTGATATTATATTCTGATTTTAAAGTATAAACTATTTTGAAAATGACCGCGGTGTTATAATAACGTTTGGTTGTTAAAAAGACCGGGATCAGAAGTTGTCATACTCTCTGCCAACTTCGAAAACCACTTTAACAACCGTATACGCGGTGGAGATTTCAGAATGAAGTAGGATGATGGCGACGTTCTATCAAGGTATATACGTAGACCCGACTCCCGTGAGTTGGCATAAGGTGGCTAAAACAGGTCAATCAACGGGCTAATGAGGTCGCTCCTCTGATCGAACACACTCCTTCAATATTATATTATGACTTTGGGATTTATTCGGTGGCCACTTTTAATTCTTTGATTTGGGGGTGTGGCTCGAGGTGGGCGGTAGTAGCTACTACGCGTTATCACCGGCCCAGAAGTGTAATTGGTATATCTACCATGACATTGCCTAATTGTGCCGTGTCACCTACCCTAGCACGCCCTGTACGAGTTTGGTTTTTTTCCGTAGCCCGTGGAGTATCCTTTGGTGGCTTCTCGATCAAGAGGGACTATGATACTGGATGGACTACTGGGACTATTACGTGTTAAGGGCTATATGGGTAACCCGTTAACGCTATTTAAAAGTAAATTTATTTTACGTTTAGACATTATTATAATAGCGTATATTACTACATAGTAAATAGTTTAACGGATTTTTAAGAGATGTGAATCCCAAGCATCTCTTAAGTTACTTCACTCACGTTAGACACTGGATAGAAGATGTCAAATCTCGTAAACATCTCTGACGTCGTTCCACTCATACTATTTACCGTTGATTTAACTTACATAAGATCTTTTAGTTCTAACTTAAGTGTTTAATCTTTTCAATTCGCTCGATTCAGTCTGAGCATTTCAGCGTTTGAAGACCTTACTTTTGGAGGACGAAGACGAAGATTGTATTACTATTATTTACTATATTGTTCCACTGCATCACATTGTTCCGCTGCATTGTTACTTATTATTCTTTGGTATTTGTAACTCTGATTTTGTGTTGTATAAGTATAATCAAATGTTTTGTAAAACAGCTTCGTAAACTGTTATTTGATTATTATATTTTGTCATTCCGCTGCGAGATTCTGTTTTGTTTTCTTTCTTTCTCTGTTTTCTTATTCACCCCAATAACAATCCGCCCTTCTGTGTTTTATCGACGATTCAAATCTTACAAAAAGGCGGGATGTTACACCACTGCATCAACTACTTGCTTAGACGTACATTCTCCAAATAATCTACATCATACAAGCCATGCCCGATGACTGTGCACCAGTCATCTCCACTGCTTCTCCATACCTATGCCAATAATTACTTTACACCCCTGCAATACAATGCATATACCAAGTTTTTGGCTGTGCACATTCCTATATCCCGTCATCTGCAACTCACAATTAACCTCCACCATACATAACCATTGGCATCACACATTGCAACTGCTCCACTGTATTACCCCAAATATACATCACCACAACTCAAAACTGCTTCTAACCCCACTGGTACACTGCAGCTACATAATCTTCATTACCATACTCTCTGCGACATCAGTTCAAAATCCAAACCCATTGCGCTCTGCCGCATTCACCAAACCTCCAGCTATAACTTCAACATTCACTGCCTTTTCTCTTCTATGCATATCCATCCCACATCACTACCAAGTGCCAACACCCCACTACCGCATAGCTACAACAACCACCGCTTCACTCATATACTGCCACTGCCTTGCAGTACAACATCTACTCTACCCAAACAATACCAGCTCATACCACTTCCCCTCATCCATCAACAAACCATACTTCACATCATCCATCAACCACCACCCGAGACCCCTATCAACTACGTCCACACCTAGTCATAGCCCAGTACAACAATGTGACTTCCACCCACAATCCTCTGCCGAGCAACCCCATAACCAAAACCACATACTTTCCTACACACATCGAATACCCACCTTGTATTCTCTGCCCCTGCCGCACATCATCACTTCTTCCTGCCATAATATCAAACTTTGGTAGCACCCTTGCCACTGCAGATCAACCCATCACCCTGCTTCTGCTCAACCATCCCAAACCATATCTCTCTGTCGTAACCAATCCTCCACTTCCTAACTAATACTGCAGCTGCACTTACCACTGCATCAATCGCTGAACAAACGAGACTAGCCTTCGACCCAAATTCCCAATTCACGTCACCATCTCCCAAATCCCCAAATTCGAACACAACTCTTCGCCCTGCGCCGTCGTCATTGCCCGCAACCTCCCTGAACCATCCCAAACCGAATTCCAGCAACTCCAGCACCCAAAGTCCAATCATCCATAACCTCTCCACTTACCTCAAACCACCCTTGTCAAATCAACTCAGCTCGAAACTACAAATCAAACCTTGAACCAGCTCGCAAACTCCAGAAACCCTCGATCCGAAGCTGATTTTGATTTCGCGACACCATTTTTTTTTTCTTCCTTTTTTTTTAAAAGAGAACGGAATGTAATTTTTGTTTTGTTTGTGCCGGGTGAGTAGGTTGTTTATTTTGTTTATTTTGCTAGCAGGCTGAGTAGAGTCTCTTTTTATTATTTTTATTCGTATCTATTTTGTTTTTTCTTCTATCTTGCTTCATTAAAAAAATTGTTATCTTATTAAGTTTCTTTTGAAAGGAAATAGAAAAAGTGTTTTGTGCTTGCTTTCTTTTGTGTTTGTTTTTATTCTCATTTTCAGGTTGCCAAAGCCGATATGAAAAAAGCAGCTGCTGCTATGCTTGCCAAATAAATTGTTTCCTTAAAAAGTCGCGACTAAAAAAAGTTGCTAATAATCTCTACGCTCTGATATTGTGTTTTCATCTCCATTTTTATTTTGGTTGCACTGTGTAACGACCCGGAATTTTCGAAGCCGAAAATTCCAGATAGTTATGAAAAGAAAAAAAGAGAAGAAGAAGAACAGAAACACCAAACATCTCACATTCGCAGCGGATAAAAATATAATAATAAATAATAACAGTTTACAAAAGAATGCTATATCTGTCAATTTCATTCAATACACATCAGAGTTTCACATATATATACAGTCACAGAATTTATACAATTATCATGTCTCATATTAACAATTCTATGAATACAACGGATATACTCTATACGATATTGCCATCCAGCACGCCCCCTGAGCTCCAGAACGTCCTAACCTGAAAATCTGTAATACTCGGTCTGACCCGAGCATTACATCAAAGTAACACACGGGTCAGGCTGGAAACCAGCGTGAGTAAACCCATCTAATAAGGAATATCAAAGCAAACAACTTAGATAAACCCGGGTAACTTATATTAATTTAACCAATTCATAATTTGCTATAGACAATGCTTATTTCACATATAAATTTCTAAGTACCAAACTTAGAATAAAATAATCCAATTTACTTAAATCGTTTTATTTCAGCCTATTTATTTCACACATCAATTTATTTATTTTTAATCCGTAGTAGTTTTCGGGTATTTCCCCAATACCCGACTTTCGATCTTTCCGAATTCAATATCATCTTAGAAACAAACCGTTTTAAGCTTAAACTATTTTAGTATCAACACGGAATTCATCACAAATAGACAATCCATGCTAAACAGTTCAATCCAAACATAGCATATTAAACCACATACCAGCGATATCAAATAATCCAAGACATTCAATATCTTTGATCATCAATAAGCAAAATTTATTCATCATTCCATTTCTAATTAATTTAATATAAATTAAATTGATTACTTTATCCACATTAACCCTGCTTATTCAAGATACAACTACCAGTTAATCATTTCTGAACTTCCTCAATAGGTTCCTTATGTAATTTGCCTTAAATAACACAAATCGATTATACTTTCATTTATCACTTATTAATTCTTAATTACTTTCTTAAGTAATTTACCTTAATTATTTTTATCAAGTAATTATCCCATTGCTATTATTATTTAGACTTTAATTATTAATTTTATCCTTTAACAACTAATTAGATTTATTTAAACCTGAACAAGTTAATTCTTCACTTACTTCCATTAAGTGATTATCTTTTAAGTAACTATTCCTCTAGTTACTTATAATAATTAATCTTTACTTACAAATTAATTAGTCTAAATTAAATGAACTTATACTTAACCAATAATTAATTAACTCTTTACCATAAATTGATTAGTTTATCTTTAATTGCTTAACTGTTTTTATTACAAAATCTTAATCACTCAAACCTAAATGAATTAAAATTTAAGTCAATTAATTATATCACTTTAAAATCTTATTATATAAACCTGGAATTTTATCATCATTAATCTATAATTTAACTTAAGATAACATTTTATTTCCATAATTTCTCCTTAAACACGCTATTTATTAAATTTCAAATTTGACTAAAGAATCTACCTGCTTATTCTAAATAAAACATACAACTTAGATTAATAAATATTAAACAACGTCATTATCTAAATGAAGGGTTTAAGAAGTTTTAAACTTGATTCTACTGAAATTTTTAAACCTGTACAACAGTCTCATATTTGAAAATTTTGGGAAAACTCACCTTTGGTTTTCATAAGCAATCCATTTCCATTACGCCTTGCTCCTCCACAGTTTTCAAACCTTACTGCCTCCTGTCGATGAAGGTCAAATCGCCATAGCAACTCGATCTAAAGCCCTAGCCTCGAACAGCAACAACTGCCATTCAACCATCCACACTACCAATATCACAACTCAGAGCAACATAACAGCTAACACTTCCCTCCCTTCCTGCTCCACCTACCATCTTCATCATATTGTAACAATCTCTTCCACCTGACAACGACAAAACCACACCACGTCCCTTCACTGTCACCCAATCAGTCAACTACTCAACCGAAGACGATCGAACCCACTACCCTCGAATTCAAAGCACGACAACCCTCATCCTAAAATCGAACGCGTCACCACCTCTGCCGCGTTCACCAGCGAGACGCCACAGCACCCACGCGAGGCCCCTTCCCAGAACTCACGATCGAAACCGGAGACAGCGACACCCATGCCCTAACTCGCGCCGTACCCACAAATCGATTGCGTCCTCCCTCTAATCGGAACGAAATCAAATAACTTTGACTTTGAACCCCTCTGCCTCACGACTTCGAGCATCGCTCGTTCACCTCTTTCCTTTTTTTTTGCCGAAAATTTTGATAAGAGGATTTTGAAAGACGAACGAGTGCGAATTTATTCCCTCTGGAACCATCAGTTGTGAATTGGTTTATTTTTATTTTATTTTTATTGATTAGTTTTTAGCACTGGAGAGACTCTGCCCTTGATCTTGAATGAAAGAATTTGAGAAGAGAGGAGAGGGAAAAACAGTCGCCATTTCTATATATTTTCTTAAGCACGACTATGATTTTCAGAAGAAGAAAAACTCGTGATTTAAACGAAAAGGAGAAAATATCTCTGCGCGTTCAGAAGGTAGGGTGGCTGATGGAGACGTTATAGGCTTTGACCGTTTATTATATTAATATTTTTTTATTCAAAATATCTCATTTCGCAATACGTGAAATCTCGAACTCCGAATCAAACATGCCGACAAGCGTTTATAAGGTTTTACCCGCATTCCGAACACGATGGATCGTATTTCGGAGGCTAATTTGACTGTATGCACAAGTTACGGAAGTAAATGGTCAAATTTAAATTAAAACGATTAGAATAATTTCTAAGCGTTCCGAGCTGCCAAGGTCAAATGACAACTCCAATTGTTGCGAAAATTGAAATCCGATAATAACTAACTATTACGGATCCAATGGAACTGGTTTCGTCAAATTCCGAGACTGTGCCTCGGAAGGCTATTTTTAAATTCAATTTAAATGATATATTATTTAAAACTGAACAAATTACCTTTGAATTAGATTTAAACCATTCTATTATCTTCAGTATCATTGGTATAAATTTTATAAGCCTTAAAAATATTTTTAACAGGCTCAAAACTCCATATTCAACATTTTACCCAATTCCAAATTATATAATTCAATAATTTTATTATCAAATAAATATTATTATCTGGAATTCAAGTTAAAAATAACTTCTCAAATATTGAAAATAAATTAAATATTCCAATTTTAAATTGTCAGAAATTTCGGGTCGTCACATTCCTTCCCCCTTAAAAGAATTTCGTCCCCGAAATTACTAGTTGGGAAGAATGGTCTGATATCCGTTTACTTATCCCCAAAACCAAACAATTCAACATCCTACCAACTATCCTTCACCAACTTTCCAAAACCTTTTACAGTTTTCACGCAATACCCTTTTTGCTCAATTTTTTTTAAATATCAAATTTAAAACCTGATTTTGAATTATCAAAATTTTCTCAAAATTTTTCTAACTCCCTAAATTTTCGAAATTTTTTGCTAGCGTCTCCTTTGCGCGGCTAGCTCGGTACAACTACAAAAGGCCACTACGGGCTCCCAACATCTCAAAAAGAAAACCAAAGCCAAGTGGCTATATCAAAAACCCAGTCCAATTCCATACAGAATTTCAAATACATACCTTTTTGTCGGGCAATTCACATTTATCTTTTGGAATCAAATCCAATTTTCTTTTCCCTTTATATTACCTGCATATCTCACTTAACAACAATATCCAATCGAAATTTTACAAATCATTTTTATACATTCACTTTACATAAGATTCATATGTATTTCAATTCAAACTAGTTTTCACTATTTCAAACATGTGAATTCACTTTGTTTTCGATTTCTAATATCGAGTTTTATCTTTCTTTTAAACTGATTCTTATTAGTTTCATTTACCAGTTTACTTTAACTTCCAATTTGAAATTGTTTTGTCGTTAACCAAAATTTCCAAAAATTTTCTAACTTCCAAAATTTTCAAAACATTTTGACAGAGTCTTCTTTGTACGGAGGAGCTTTTGCAATTTGACAATAGATATAAATATGTATACATCGACCCACACGGTCGGAAAAAGCAATAACAGTTCATATTTCCTATTTTTATTGCGTAGGTGTGCCTTTATTTAGCATTTAAAGCAAGCAGCTTATTTATTTTAGCAATTAGCATACCCAAATCTAGCCAAACAGCTTCTCTGTTCCTGTACTTTCTCAATTTAAATATTTATGTGCCATATAAATGAAGTTTATAATATTTCTCTTACTTAAACGACCACAACACATCAACTCTAGAAGAAATGCATTCTAGATAACTTTCACAAGCAATTGATATGATTTCAAAACCAATTCCATTGTTTTCAACCAATTCACATTCCATTTCATTCAATTTTAATGATTTACTACTCTAAGTGTTTACATTCAATTGATTTTAAATCCAAACAAACACATATTCACATCAAATGATTCAAATCAATTTTATTTAATCTCTTTCAACCCATAAAATTTTAATTACTTTTTTTTACATCAATGACAACTATTTTTATGCAAATTCGACGATACTCTCTTAATATAGTATCTATTCCAATTCATAACCACTTTAAATTAATTTTAACTCATCCTGTATTTAATTCCGTTTCATTCTTAATTTATTCACAAACCATACATACGCATTTCATTTCTTCTCTGCATTGACTTCATTCAAACGATTTATTAAGTTTGGCACATTCCATTCTTATAAATTAATAACTATTTCCCAAACTTAATTTAATCCAAATTTTATTTTAATAGGCTTTCACTCTTATTCGAAGCCAGCTTTCATAAATTTTAAACTCAAGTTAATATACTTTAATTTATTCCAACATCAAACTTAAGTTTACTTCTATTTGATTCTCATTTAATCAAATTCCATTAAATTCGGTTAGCCCATCCATTTAAATTTTAATTTTACTTCACCTTCTCCATTTATCAAATTAATATCCAAGCACATATGCCACCGAACTTAAGTTCAGACTGATAATCCAATTCCAATTACAACTTTGATTTAGTTTCTTTTAATCAGACTTCATCTATTTATTTTATTTTTAATTCGATTAACTCATTTTAAATTTTAATTTTTCTTACTTATTTCGTTATCGAATTCATTTTATTAATACAAGGCCGTCCATTCACTTGGGTTTTATTTTGCAACTCAACAATTTCTATTATAATCACTTCTCTTATATCTAATTTACTTGCAAATTTCATTAAATATTATTCTAATCACCTTTGGATTTTATTTGTAATTCAAACCATCACATTTTCAATCCAACTCTATTTTATTTGCATTTTATAGCATCTTCACGTATTCAATTCATTATCAAATCCAAGTTGAATTCTATTTACGATTCTAATTCACTACCAAATTCCATTATTAATTTACAACCATTTGTTTACCCAAGTTAAATTTTATCAACATACTCAATCAAGTAATTATTTTGTTAATCAGCTTACTTCCAACTTTCAAATCAATATGCGATTTTATTTCAAAGAATCGCTTCATTTAATTTTTTCCGAGTCTAATTTTATTTTATAATTCCAGTTTAAAATCCCCTTTTTACTTTAAAATTTAGGAATACCTTCAAATTCAGACAATACAATTAAAATAGCTTTTTATAAAAATATTTCTTATAACTCGATGTCTCAATCAGTCCATCCTTGTTCTCACAGAAATTCAGTCATACGTTGATCAGGCGTAGGACTGAAAATCTATAAGTACTTGGTAAACCCGTTTTCAACACCCAGTGAAAATACTTGGAAAATAATTTTATTGAAATTATCGAAAACAGTTTTTGGAATAGAGAAATAACTTTAGGGACAATGCTCTGGAAATCATCACCCCCATTCCATGGTCACAGTTACATACCAGGGTTACGTTGCAGTCGCAACAAAAGTCCATGTAACTGCAGGCTCTCCGCGGCACACTCGATTACGCCATGGAACCCACACAACAGATCACAGTTACATCCAGGGTTACGTTGCAGTCGCAACAAAAGTCCATGTAACTGTAGGCTCTCCGCGGCCTCTGATTTTCGCTGTCTAAATGAAACTTCTCCACTCCTACATAGGTCGCAGTCTACCGAGATAAACTCAAACGCAGACTATTGGCTCTCAGCGGCACACACGACTTTCGCTATGTGGTATACCATAGTGTCGCAGTCTACCGATATAAAATCAAACGCAGATTGTTGGCTCTCCGCGGCACACACGACTTACGCTATGGTATACTCAACTCAAAATTCTCAGGAACTAGTTTTGTCCGGACTCCTCACAGGATCAACTTTAGAACCCCCCCTTGGGGCTCAAGGCAGCGCCACCCAGTGGCACTCCTAAGAAGTCCATTCCAAGGGAGCGCCTTTTTCCCCAGAGCTATCATCAAAACACATTATAATATACACATATAGTATCTTTCCAATCATACACCTAGTATGAATTTTATCAAAGCTCCTTTACAAAAAATCGATTATTCCCAAAATCGATAATTCTCAAAATAGGCTTTCCAAATTCAATATTGATTTTACCCAAAAATCAAAAGCCTTTCCAAATCCAAAGGTTCCCAAAGCCTTTTTCAAAATCCTCATAGATCCTTTATATATATACAGATATATATAATTTTTAAAACCTTGGATCACTTCAAACTCGTATAAAATTCCTTTTATACTTCAAACACTTCCAAAATCCTTTTCTTCCAATAATAGATTCAACAAGGGAAGAATATATAACAAAGATATAACTTTGTTTACCCAAAATCAAATATTCACATTTGATTTCTCTTTCGAATATCAATTTCCTTTTTATTCACATTCACTTAAATTTTCATTCACTTATTCACATTTGCCTTAATCCTCTTTTGGATTATTACCTCAATTCTTATCCCAGTTGGGTATTTAATCAATAAGAGTTTGAACTCCGACCAGTTTATTTTTAAAAAATAGCTTGAAAATATTAAATATAAATAAGTAGTTGAAAATAATAATTAATAGTTGGAAAATAGCTAAATAGTTCAGAACTTTTAGATAATTGCAAAATAGTTGTAAAATAGTAATTAATTTGTAACATAGTTGAAAAATAAAACAGTTGAAAATGGTTAAATAGCTCCAAAACAATTGTAAACAAATATAAAATAATTTGGCTTTAAGAAAGAAAGGTTGTATATAAATTTAATAGCTTGGAAAAAAATAAGTTTATGTTAAAACAATTTATACTGAAAATGGTCCAGAGTCAAAACTGCTCACTTCCCCAACAATTTAATTTAAATTTCCACTTCCATTTAAATTGACTCAATCCCAATTTAATTTACTCCAATTTCCATTGGATTTGATTCATTCCCAATTCAAATTGAATTGATTCTCAATTTCCTTCCAACTTCAAATCAAATTTCATTTGATCTTAAACCAATTCCACTTTAATTACAATTCCAAATTATTCAGATAAATCTGGACTAATATCAATTGAACTCTCTTCAAGTTCAATACCCTTTTCTAGTTAATCCAATAAAAATTTCCCATTTGAATTTTAAACTTGTACAACTTTAATTATAATTTAAATTTTACAACTTCTATTTAAAATCAATTACAGTCACACTTTACTTTTAACTTGGAGTTATACATTTTATTTAACCAATATATTTTATTATTTCATAACATTTTAATCAAGATTCCAGAGTTTAAACCAATTTCCAAAATTTCAATACCACCTTAGAATTCAACTATATCCAAAATTCTTTGGCAAATTCAATTATCCCTTCGAAATTCAAAATCAAACCCAGTTCACCAACAATTCCAATTTAAAACAATTCGGTAGCAATTTCTCTTCTAGAAACTCGAAAATAAACATCGATGATGCTGCAGTCATCACCGACTTTATTTTCCAGTGACCAGAAGAGTTCAATGCTTTTATCTCTCTAAAAACACTTCCAAATATTTTTGATTTCAAATTTCAAATTCAACACAAAAATATTTTTGAAATAATACTATTCTTTCCCCAAAACATTTGAAAACCACTTTCAAATCCAAAGGAGTTTTAAATTTTCCCAAAATTCCAAATTCCCAATCCATCCAATTCATATTTAAACATTACTCTGGAATTTTCATCTTACTTTATTTTCAAATATTCTTTGGAATTCTATGTCAAATTATAATCTCATTTATTTATGAAGTTTATTTCAATTTATAAATTACATTTACAATCTATATTTCAAATTCCTTTTTGATTTTAAACCAATTCCACTTAAATTACAATTCCAAAATTATTCCAATTACTTTGGACTAATATCCATTCAATTGAACCCACTTCAATTTCAATCATTTCAATTCAACCCAATTCAAATCTTCCATTTAAATTTTTGAACTTATACATCTTCAATCCTAAATCCAACTAATTCAAATCGGATTCAATTTGAATGAGTTCAATTCCAACTTCAAATTTAAACCATCTCAAATTATATAATTCGAGCTAAATTCTCAAAGATTGGTTTAACCTTTTCAAACCAAATTTAACTTTGTTTATTTAAAGTTTTTAAACAATGTAATTTCTGAGTCCTAATCCCAGAATTTCTTTCTTAATTAAATTTAATTTTAATTTGGTTGTATTTTCTGTTACCACTTAATTTAATTCCAATTCAAGATATCAATTTGGTTGTATTTTATATTACTTCTTAACTTATTCCCAATAATTTAACACCCAATCACCTTAATATTTATTAGAATGAAATATTGCTTTATATATCAAAATATACTTTTATATAAAACCATTTAAAATCTTTATAAGCAAATAACAAGTACGCGCTTATATATATACTCAACTCATTCTAGAGTTCTACGAACTCTATATAATGAGTAATCCCCACCAGAGCCAAGGTTCTCGCTTAACCTCGCTCTGATACCAACTGTAACGACCCGGAATTTTCGAAGCCGAAAATTCCAGATAGTTATGAAAAGAAAAAAAGAGAAGAAGAAGAACAGAAACACCAAACATCTCACATTCGCAGCGGATAAAAATATAATAATAAATAATAACAGTTTACAAAAGAATGCTATATCTGTCAATTTCATTCAATACACATCAGAGTTTCACATATATACAGTCATAGAATTTATACAATTATCATGTCTCATATTAACAATTCTATGAATACAGCGGATATACTCTATACGATATTGCCATCCAGCACGCCCCCTGAGCTCTAGAACGTCCTAACCTGAAAATCTGTAATACTCGGTCTGACCCGAGCATTACATCAAAGTAACACCCGGGTCAGGCTGGAAACCAGCGTGAGTAAACCCATCTAATAAGGAATATCAAAGCAAACAACTTAGATAAACCCGGGTAACTTATATTAATTTAACCAATTCATAATTTGCAGACAATGCTTATTTCACATATAAATTTCTAAGTACCAAACTTAGAATAAAATAATCCAATTTACTTAAATCGTTTTATTTCAGCCTATTTATTTCACACATCAATTTATTTATTTTTAATCCGTAGTAGTTTTCGGGTATTTCCCCAATACCCGACTTTCGATCTTTCCGAATTCAATATCATCTTAGAAACAAACCGTTTTAAGCTTAAACTATTTTAGTATCAACACGGAATTTATCACAAATAGACAATCCATGCTAAACAGTTCAATCCAAACATAGCATATTAAACCACATACCAGCGATATCAAATAATCCAAGACATTCAATATCTTTGTTCATCAATAAGCAAAATTTATTCATCATTCCATTTCTAATTAATTTAATATAAATTAAATTGATTACTTTATCCACATTAACCCTGCTTATTCAAGATACAACTACCAATTAATCATTTCCGAACTTCCTCAATAGGTTCCTTATGTAATTTGCCTTAAATAACACAAATCGATTATACTTTCATTTATCACTTATTAATTCTTAATTACTTTCTTAAGTAATTTACCTTAATTATTTTTATCAAGTAATTATCCCATTGCTATTATTATTTAGACTTTAATTATTAATTTTATCCTTTAACAACTAATTAGATTTATTTAAACCTGAACAAGTTAATTCTTCACTTACTTCCATTAAGTGATTATCTTTTAAGTAACTATTCCTCTAGTTACTTATAATAATTAATCTTTACTTACAAATTAATTAGTCTAAATTAAATGAACTTATACTTAACCAATAATTAATTAACTCTTTACCATAAATTGATTAGTTTATCTTTAATTGCTTAACTGTTTTTATTACAAAATCTTAATCACTCAAACCTAAATGAATTAAAATTTAAGTCAATTAATTATATCACTTTAAAATCTTATTATATAAACCTGGAATTTTATCATCATTAATCTATAATTAACTTAAGATAACATTTTATTTCCATAATTTCTCCTTAAACACGCTATTTATTAAATTTCAAATTTGACTAAAGAATCTACCTGCTTATTCTAAATAAAACATACAACTTAGATTAATAAATATTAAACAACGTCATTATCTAAATGAAGGGTTTAAGAAGTTTTAAACTTGATTCTACTGAAATTTTTAAACCTGTACAACAGTCTCATATTTGAAAATTTTGGGAAAACTCACCTTTGGTTTTCATAAGCAATCCATTTCCATTACGCCTTGCTCCTCCACAGTTTTCAAACCTTACTGCCTCCTGTCGATGAAGGTCAAATCGCCATAGCAACTCGATCTAAAGCCCTAGCCTCGAACAGCAACAACTGCCATTCAACCATCCACACTACCAATATCACAACTCAGAGCAACATAACAGCTAACACTTCCCTCCCTTCCTGCTCCACCTACCACCTTCATCATATTGTAACAATCTCTTCCACCTGACAACGACAAAACCACACCACGTCCCTTCACTGTCACCCAATCAGTCAACTACTCAACCGAAGACGATCGAACCCACTACCCTCGAATTCAAAGCACGACAACCCTCATCCTAAAATTGAACGCGTCACCACCTCTGCCGCGTTCACCAGCGAGACGCCACAGCATCCACGCGAGGCCCCTTCCCAGAACTCACGATCGAAACCGGAGACAGCGACACCCATGCCCTAACTCGCGCCGTACCCACAAATCGATTGCGTCCTCCCTCTAATCGGAACGAAATCAAATAACTTTGACTTTGAACCCCTCTGCCTCACGACTTCGAGCATCGCTCGTTCACCTCTTTCCTTTTTTTTTTTGCCGAAAATTTTGATAAGAGGATTTTGAAAGACGAACGAGTGCGAATTTATTCCCTCTGGAACCATCAGTTGTGAATTGGTTTATTTTTATTTTATTTTTATTGATTAGTTTTTAGCACTGGAGAGACTCTGCCCTTGATCTTGAACGAAAGAATTTGAGAAGAGAGGAGAGGGAAAAACAGTCGCCATTTCTATAAATTTTCTTAAGCACGGCTATGATTTTCAGAAGAAGAAAAACTCGTGATTTAAACGAAAAGGAGAAAATATCTCTGTGCGTTCAGAAGGTAGGGTGGCTGATGGAGACGTTATAGGCTTTGACCGTTTATTATATTATTATTTTTTTATTCAAAATATCTCATTTCGCAATACGTGAAATCTCGAACTCCGAATCAAACATGCCGACAAGCGTTTATAAGGTTTTACCCGCATTCCGAACACGATGGATCGTATTTCGGAGGCTAATTTGACTGTATGCACGAGTTACGGAAGTAAATGATCAAATTTAAATTAAAACGATTAGAATAATTTCTAAGCGTTCCGAGCTGCCAAGGTCAAATGACAACTCCAATTGTTGCGAAAATTGAAATCCGATAATAACTATCTATTACGGATCCAATGGAACTGGTTTCGTCAAATTCCGAGACTGTGCCTCGGAAGGCTATTTTTAAATTCAATTTAAATGATATATTATTTAAAACTGAACAAATTACCTTTGAATTAGATTTTAACCATTCTATTATCTTCAGTATCATTGGTATAAATTTTATAAGCCTTAAAAATATTTTTAACAGGCTTAAAACTCCATATTCAACATTTTACCCAATTCCAAATTATATAATTCAATAATTTTATTATCAAATAAATATTATTATCTGGAATTCAAGTTAAAAATAACTTCTCAAATATTGAAAATAAATTAAATATTCCAATTTTAAATTGTCAGAAATTTCGGGTCGTCACACATTGTTGGTTGCTTGCATTTGCATTTATATATAAAAAATATTTCAAAAAAATAAAATAAAAAGTAAGAACAAAAATCCATTCATAGTTGGATTGTTAAAATCACGTTTAATTTCTGTTTTGCATTTATCTCATCTTATTTTTATTTTCTAAGGGCAACACCAAAATACATATAAGGTGGTCGATTTCGTTACCCCTCCCTCGGCCCACAAATCGCATTTCATCTTAGAATTTTGACTAGTAATAATGGTTTGATTTCAGACTTAAGGTAGTCGCGAGCTCACATAGGGTATCTTGACAATTGTCTTCTTTGAATAATTTTATTTCTTGGTATCAAGGCTACGACAGAGCAATAATCAGTTATAAATATTACAGTGATTCGTAAATATTATACTGATTGTTTCTCTGAAGGTACTTAAACCTTCGGCTGCATTGCTATGGTGATTCGTAATGCACCGATAACTCCTGCCCGTTACCTGGCTGAGAAATATTTTATCGATTTAAAACAAAGTGTGATTATACAGTTTTAGGTTAGGAGGTACTAAGGACAGGAAAGTTGTAATTAAATCTTTTGCATTTATTTAGTTGTATTGTTCATGCATATTTAAAAAAAAAATCAAATTCAAAAACTAAAAAAATTTGTAAATTTAACTTAACTTAGTCCTTTTTTCTAAATCCATAAAAAAAAATCCTTTTAAATCCTTTCGTTTGAAATTCTTTGATCAAAAATAAAAAATATTCTTAAGTTTCTTTTTTTAAAAAAAATTCAAGAAATATATATATATATATATATATATATATATATATATATATAATCTTTTCAGAAAGAAAAAAAACCTAAACATATTAAAAAAAGAATATTTTTTTGAAAATTCAAAAACAAAAATAAAATTCCCATTTTGCATTTTCTAAAACAAAAACAAAAATTCCTTTTGGTAAATATTTGAAAATTTGAAAATTCAAAAACAAAAAAATATACAAAAACAAAAACACATAAAAAAAATTGAAGCCAAAAAAAACAAAACAAAAATCAAACTCTTTTAAAAAAATTCTCTTGGTAATTATTTTTCCCCCTTTTAAAAAGAAAATATAAAAAAACAACAAAAATAAATTTTCACTTCATTTTTCAAATCTTGTTTCATTCTCTAAACTCGACTCTAACTTCTTTTTCTTCTTAACTTTTAATTATGCATGAGTGCTTAGACTCGTGACACAACAATGAACACTTGGACTCGTATTTCAACAACTAATCATTTAACTCGAAGAAACGATACTCTTAAAATGGAAAATGAGAACACCCCTCGAACTCTTATTGATAGAATCTTTCCTAATAGAGTTTCTATTCTATCTTGCATCACGTTACCCGCTCTTACGGGTAACTATTTCAAAATTCACTCGAACCATATTGCCACGCTTCCAAAATTTGAAAATTTTGAGCACGATGACCTATATATTTTCTTTAAGAAATTCGAACAAGTTTGCGCAAGCATGAAACTTCAACAACTTTCTGATGACGGAATCAAAGTTCGATTAATTTCATTTCCTCTTACGGATTATGCTGAAAAATTGTTGTATAACTTACCATCTAACATGATTATATCTTGTGAAAGTTTTCTTAAAAAAGTTCTACCCCTTAGAAAAAACATCTAAAATTGAAATGAAATAGTAAATTTTCATCAATTCAAAGGAGAACCAGCAGAAAAATATTTTAAAATATTTAAAGAGCTCTTGATAAAATATACACACCATAACTTCGAAAAATGGACGCATTGTCAAATCTTATACGATGGACTAGAAAACAGCTCATGAAACATGCTCGGATCAATACGCCGAGGCAACTTTCTCTCCCAATATGACGATGATACTTGGAAACTTCTTGAAAACCTAGCCGAAAAGTTGTTCCAATATGAACGTTCAAATGAAAAATCAATTTACTTACGGTCGAGCGCACACTTGATAGGATCATCTTTTGTCTTGGAAGCTAAAATTGACGACAACATTTTGTTATTGAATCAAATAACCCAAGCTTCCCAAACCATGTGTTACAAATGTAACGATCCTAATCATATAGCTGATCAGTGCCCTAATACGATCGAATAACTAAATGCTTTCAACAAGGTTAAAAATGATCCATTTTCTCAAACGTACAATCATGGTTGGAGAAATGATTCGAATTTTGCTTGGAATCAAAACAATCCCAACATGAATTCGGTTCGTCCCAATTTTCAATATTTTCCGAATAATGCTTCGAATCCTCCCTTTCAGCCCAATCATTTTCAACCAAATTTTGCAGGTCCATCTCAAAGTCATATCAACTGCAACAATCAAGTTTTCAACCAAACCTTGCTCCCCCTCCCCGAGACAATAAACGTTTAAGTTCACTTAAAAAAAGTCTTGAAACGTTGGCTAAAGCAACCACTCAAAGCCTCCAATCAAACGTAATTCGTAAAAAATTTGACCTCATATATGCAGAACACGAGCCAATTAATTGCAAAACTTGAAATGCAAATGAATGAACTAGCCACGTCTGTAAGTGAACGCGAACGAGGCACATTCCCAAGCCAGCCTGCTCCAAATCTCAGAAAACAAAATGCTAATTCGCATGAAGCTCATGTTGTTCAAGATAGCAACGTCACCAAATTAAATGCTATCGCAACTCTGCATTCCGGTAAACAAATCGATAATCAAGTCGTTAATCCAAATAATTTAATGAAAACCCCTCTCGACACTTCTAAATCAACGAATGAATCTGAATATAATGTGGATCCAAAGTTGAATCGAATGCCAATCAAAATTCTTCTTCTACTCAAGTTGACCCGCCTACCGAGTATCTTGTTCCATTTCACATCATCTTTGACCTAAGAAACACTTGGACCAAATGGAGAAGATGCTGGAAATTTTTAAACAAGTGAAAGTTGACATCCCGCTTCTTGATATCGTTCAGAAAGTCCCAACTTATGCTAAATTTCTTAAGAACTTGTGTACCCAAAAGTGACACACTCAATGCCCAATAAAGTCCTCTTAGCTACCAATTTGAGTGAAGTCTTATCCCAATCCATGCCCGTTAAATACAAAGATCCTGGCGGCCCTACGATTTTGTGTACAATTGAAGACAAAATGATTAACAAATGCTTGATTGACTTAGGTATAAGTGTCAATCTGATTCCATACTCTGTTCACGAACAATTTAGGCGAGCTCAAACCAACAAAGGTCATGCTTCAATTCGTTGATCGTTCTATTAAGAAGCCCGTGGGAGAAATTGAGGAAGTGCTCGTTAGAGTAGGGAAATTCATATTCCAAGTTGATTTTATCATTCTCGAAACACAACCCGGACCAACCCTGCGAGTCAAATCCCTTTGATATTGGGCCGATCATTTTTAGCCACCTCAAATGCTTGATCAATTGTCGTCACTACAACAAACAGGACTTTTAACAGCGTTTTAAAAACTCTGTAAAAGCTTTTAACATCATTTTTGCATTTCCCTGGTGTCATGAAATCTTTTAATAGCGTTTGGTTGGGAGTAGTTATAGATCTTTCTTAGCATTTTTTTCGTGCTAAGATAAGATTTTATAGCGTTTTTTCAATGCTGTGATATTTATTTACAGCATTTCGTTGTTGCAATAGATCGTGCTTTATGTTTTTAGATACAATTTAATAACATTTTTAAACGCTGTTGAAACTTTCAACAGCGTTTTGAAAACGCAATTGAAACTTTCAACAGCATTTTAAAAACGCTGTGGAATGTTTTAGCTGCTTTTGAAATGCTGATGAATGTTTTAACAGCTTTTCAAAAACGCTGTGGAATGTTTTAATAGCGTTTAAAAAAGCCGTGTAATGTTTTAATTGCATTTCTGCAAACATCCACCATAATATGCATATATACCACATTTCTAAATTAGCATATTATATCAATATCACATTTCAAAATCAACATATTATATCAATACCCCATTTTGGACACATTTGATAACCAACGTATGAAATTTCATAATCAAAATACACAATATTCTTGCACCAAACATAAATAGTTTGTGATCAATAGTTCAAAAACAAAATATAGAACAAGTAGAAAAAGCAAAACAAAAGCAAGTAGTACATACGTTAAAACGAAAAAGTAGTTCTAGCAGCAAAAATAACTTCGATCCATAACTCGTTGCAACCTTTTTTTTGCATCACAGTCATCCATCTACCTGTAAAGTAAAAGCAATGCTTGAGAATCAATTCATCATAAAAGTGTACACAATGTTAAATTAGATTCATAATGCAAACACTAAAAATTCATCACACTATTTCAGTAGGCAATTGACTAGTAACATAAGTGCAGAAATTATTTGCAGTAATTTAAGTGCAGAAATTATTTGCAGTAATTTAAGTGCAGAAATTATTTGCAGAAATTATTGGTAGAAATTAAGTGCGGTGACTAGTAACAGTAAATCTACTGCGCAAATTCGACATGATATATAAGAGTTAGTTAAGTGCAGAAATTTACTTGTAACGTAAGTCTGAAAATTGAGATGGTGTAGGCAAATTGGGCAGTAACAATGCATTATGCATTTCAAAGCATATAAGTAGTCTATGGAGACATAGGAACATCACCTCTCATGTATATGCAAGTACTTTTACTATGACCTTAACTGCATAAATTTTTAATAAAGAAGAGAAGTGTGCATGGATTTAGAGCGCTTGAGTTCAAAAATTATGAACATTTTTTCAAAAAAATATAGAAATAACTCTTAACACTCATATTTTCAAATTGAAAAACATAAAATCAATCATGCATTTTATCAAATGTTTGCTTGAATTAAATATATCTCACATTTGAAGTTTGAACCCCAATTAATTCAATGTTTACTGATGTACAACCTTATAAAAAGAGAGAAAAAACAAAGTTTGTGTCCATCAATCCTTCGTTATTAGTTAGGTATTTTAAACATCATGAAATCATAATTTAGCTAAAGAATTAAACTGCAAATTTCACCTTAGATTCTCCATCATTCACTTCAGACTTGGACTTCTCAAAGTCTTCTTCAACATTCTGTTTACAAAAATGAAGAATCTGTCATAAATTCTTTACCGTTCGATCTTGCATGATTAATGATGAAAAATTCAAGTAATAGCCCAAGGATCACCAATACCGAATATTTCACAAACAAAGCTTAATATTTTTTTTTAAGATGACGTACCTTGATTAACGGCGGAAGATGTAATGGTTGTCATCTTCTTCTTCTGACTTCTAATAATTACTCTTCTTCTCAGAATTCGGTTTCTCTCTCTAACCCTATTTCTTTATATGTTTCTTGATGGAGAAGAATATGTCTATATGCTAGGAGAGAGAGAGGACCCAATCCTTTATATAACATTGAACTCTAAATCTGGTACGTCCATCATATACCAATTCAACGTTTAAGATTAATCACAGACTTAATGTTCTAATTATAGAACAGTCTATTTATGACTTAATTAATCGGGTCACATTAAGATTAGAAACTGCATAATGTTAAAGGTAAATGAAACATTCTATTTATGACGTAATTAATAGGGTCATATTAAGATTAGAAACTGCATAACGTTAAAAGTAAATGAAACGATTGCAGTTTCTAATAGCAGTTTTCTAACATTCTCCCACTTGACCCGATTATTCATAATATCAAGTGTTGAACATCATACTATGATAAATTGCTGAGAGTTATGGCGGTTGTGCATTATTAATTCAATGCATTCCCTTCCATATACTACAATACCAACAATCCATCATTTTATACTCATAATTTTTATAAAACAACATAATGGTTCACGTAATGTCTTATATCATAATGATTAAACATAATATCTTTATTAGACTCTTTCTTGTTTAAAATTACTTTAAGTACGTACTACCACATTAAAACAAGAGACATATAATTGTATACCAGAAACACACAAAGGAGCTCAGAGTGTCACACACAATTATTATTAATACAACCAAGACCCATTCTTTGAACATGTTTCTTAAATTGTCTTGGCTGTAACCCTTTCGTCAAAGGATCTGCAATCATAAGTTCTGTCATGATGTGCATAATTGACACTCTTTGTTTCCGAACCTCATATTTCACAACAAGACTTCAGTTCCATATGTTTGGCACCTTTAGAGTACTTGTCGTTTTTTGAGAAAAACACTGCCGCAGAGTTATCACAATAAATTTTCAACGGTTTGCTAATGGTGTCGATAACCGCAAGTCCTGAAATAAAGTTCCGCAACCATAATGCATGAATTGTGGCTTCATAACATGCCACAAATTCTACCTCCATAGTAGATGAAGCAATGATAGTTTGTTTTGCACTTTTCCATGATATGGCTCCTTGAGCAAACATAAACACGTAACCAAAAGTCGATTTTCTAGTATCGATGCATCCAGCAAAATCTGAATCGCTATATCCAATTACCTCCAATTCATTGGATCTACTATACATGAGCATGTAATCTTTCGTGCCTTGTAAGTAACTTAACACTTTCTTTGCAGCTTGCCAATGTTCCCTTCCTGAATTACTTTGATACCTCCCTAACATACCGACCACAAAACTGATATCCGGTCTAGTACAAGTTTGAACATACATTAGGCTACCAACTACAGATGCATATGGAATTGATTCCATTTCCTTTAGTTCAACATCATTCTTAGGACATTGCATGAGATTGAATTTATCACCTTTCTGTACAAGAACTTTCTTAGGTGAACACTTACTCATTCCAAATCTCTCTAGAATCCTTTCGATATATCCTTTCTGAGATAATCCCAATATTCCTTGTGATCGATCATGAAATATTTCTATTCCAATCACATAGGATGCCTCTTCCATATCTTTCATTTCAAAGTTCGTTGAGAGAAATTCCTTAGACTTATGCAATATGCTTAAGTTATTTGCAGTAAGCAAGATGTCATCAACATAAAGGACTAGATAAATAAACTTGCTCCCACCGATCTTTTGGTATAAACAGTGATCAACCGTATTTTCCTTAAAACCAACAGATGTAATAATGGTATTAAACTTTATATACCATTGCTGAGATGCTTGTTTAAGCCCATATATTGACTTCTTAAGTTTACACACCAATTGTTCTTTACCTTTTACAGAAAAACCCTCAGGTTGATCCATATAAACATCCTCATCAGGATCTCCATTCAGAAAGGTTGTTTTCACATCCATTTGATGCAATTCCAAATCATAATGTGCTACTAATGCCATTATTATTCTTAGTGAGTCCTTTTTTGAAACAGGAGAAAATGTCTCCTTGTAATCAACACCATCTTTCTGAGTGTAACCCTTAGCAACAAGTTTAGCTTTATGCCGTTCGATATTACCACTATAGTCGTATTTGGTTTTAAAAACCCATTTGCATCCGACTCTTTTACAGCCATGTGGTAACTCAACAACGTCCCAAACTTCATTCTGTTGCATGGATTTTAGTTCTTCTTTCATGGAATTAATCCATTCCTTTGACTCTTTGCTTTCTACAACATGTGAAAACGAAACTGGATCCTTATTGATTCCTATATCATAATCTGATTCTTGTATATAAACCATATAATCATTAGAAATAGCTGACCTACGATCTCTTTGAGATCTTCTTAATGCTACTTGTTGTGGTTCATGCATATCAGCATTATGTAAGTCATTTCCTTCAGGAAGTACTTCTTCATTTATATGTTGTTCATCATCATGCTGTTCTCCAATAGCTGGAACAACATTTGGAGTAATAGTAGATGGAGGAACTATTCTAGGCAATGTAACATTTATCCTTGTTTTCTTTATTTTCACTATTTCTCTTCTTGTACTCCCACTGACTTCACCAATCTCAATGAATCTTGCATTACCATTTTCTATAATTCTTGGACTATGATTAGGACAGTAAAACACATATCCTTTAGATTTTTTAGGGTAATGTAAAAAATACCCACTAATCGTTCGAGAATCTAATTTCTTTTCATGTGGATTATAAATTCTCGCTTCCGTTGGACAACTCCAAACATGCTGGTGTCTTAAGCTAGGTTTCCTGTTAGTCCATAATTCAAAAGGGGTCTTTTGAACAGCTTTACTAGGAACCTTATTCAACAAATAATTAGCGATTTTGAGAGCATACGACCACAAATTCTTAGGTAGTGTAGAATCTGACATCATACTCCTAATCATATTTATTAACGTCCTATTGCGCCTTTCTGCTACACCATTTTGCTATGGTGTACCTGACATTGTGTATTGCGCGGATATGCCAAGATTTTCGAGGAATTTTGCAAATGGACCTGGACACTGGCCTGACTCATTACATTTGTCATAATATTCACCACCTCTATCAGACCTTATGATTTTCACCTTTTTATCTAATTGCCTCTCAACTTCCTTTACAAACGTCTCAAGGGCATTCACAGATTGAGACTTTTCATGGAGCAAATAGACATAACCATAGCAGGAAAAATCATCAATAAAAGTGATGAAATACTTTTCTCCATTAAAGGCTGGAGTGTCCATAGGTCCGCAAATATCAGTGTGTATTATTTCAAGAAGCTGGCTGCTTCTAGCGGCCCCTTTTTATATGTTTGGTTTGTTTACCTTTAATACAATCCACACGTAATTCTAGATCACTAAAGTTCAAATTTGACAAAATTTATTACCTTAGTAATCTCATCATTCTTTCTTTGGATATGTGACCTAGTCTTTTATGCCATAAGAAAGCAGAAGTTTCATTCAACATGCTGCTTTTGCATCCAACATTATTTATTACATTCAGCAAGAAATTTGCATAAGTGTCATTTAGTTTCAATTTATACAAACCATCAATTAGAATACCAGAACCAACCTTATCAGTATTCTTATATAAATCAAAACAACCTTATCCAAACGTACATCTAAAACCATAAATATCCAACTTACTTATGGAAATAAGGTTTCTAGATAATGAAGGTACATAAAGGGTACTATATAAGTCTAATACATATCCACTTTCTAGAATTAGACGATAAGTCCCAATGCCTTCTATTGTGGATTTTATTCCATTTCCCATAAAGAGAAAACGATCTTCATTTGGATTTATGGTTCGAATCAGAAGAAATCCTTGAATATTATTGGAGACATGAGTTGTAGCACCAGTATCAAGCCACCATGTATTAATAGGAACTTCAGCTAAATTTGATTCAAAACATATGAAAGATAGATGATTACCTTTCTTTTCGAACCAAGCTATCCTTTTCGGACAGTCATTTTGATAATGTCCTTACCTTTTACAGAAATGACATCGAACATCCTTTAGTTCCTTCTTTTCCTTATCCTGTCCATTCTTAGCAGGTGACTTTTTCCTCTTGAAATGACTTGATTTTCCATTCTTTTCTTTACCAGCTTTATTACTCACAAAACTTACCGAGTGATTCACTTGATTTTTCAAACGTCCTTCTTCTTGAACAAGTCTACTGGCCAATTCATTAACATTCCACTTATCCTTTATAGTGCTATAGTTAATTTGAAATGGTTTATATTCAGAAGGTAGCGAGTTCAGGATAAACTGGACAAGCAAAGAATCCTCTACTGTAAGTCCAAGCGAGTTTAACCTTGCTGCAAGATTAGTCATCTCTATAATGTGCTCTTGCATAGTTCGCGACCCATCAAACTTCATGGTCGTGAGTTATGCCATAAGAGTACCAGCGAGTGACTTATCAGCTGAATGAAAACACTCTTCCACAAACTGCATATATTCCTTAGCACTTTATGTTTATGGAATTGTTGACTTGATGTTGTTAGCAATAGTTATCTTAATAAACATGAGGCTCGGTCTGTTACTGCGTTCCCATGCTTTATGGTGTGATTTTTCTGTCTCAGTACTAGCTATTGTAAGAGCAACAAGTTTATCCTCAAGGAGTGCCAAGTCAAGATCCTGAACACCTAAATGGAAATTAACTTGTTCTCTTCATTCAGAAAAATTAACAACAGTGAACAATGTAACAGATGAAGCATGTGTATTCATGGGAACTACTGTAATTTAAAAAAAATTGAAATAACTATAAGATCATAGCTAACGTGATTCAGATATGTACATAATAGTATAATATAGCACTCCTTTGGGTAGATACTATCTTATACTTAACATAATTAAATACCAAAAAATAAGTAAGTAATAAATATATTCAATTAAATAAAACTGACATCTTTGGATAATCAATATTTATTTAATCAAGATATCTATTAAACCTCATCATGTCAACTAGTTATAGAACAAGACTTTCCTTTGGGTAAGTTCTCAGGTTCTACCATTAGTGACGCCAGTTTTTTTTTGGTATTATTATAACTAAAAATTTCTATCAATAATCATTATGTCAGTTATGCATTAATGATTATTCTGATTTTGACCACTTTGGTGATTAACAAAATCATAAATCTCATGTGCATAATTGACTTATAACACATACTTGATTACATATCATGAGTAAAGCATAGAACATATCAATTGCAATCATAGGAAATATTCAGTTACTGATTGGTGGCTTTGATACCAAATGTTAGAAATTCTTTACTGTTCGATCTTTCATGATTAATGATGAACAATTCAAGTAATAACCCAAGAATCACCGACACCGAATATTTCACAAACAAAGCTTAATACGGTTTTTTTTAAGATGACGTACCTTGATTAACAGCGGAAGATGTAATGGCTGTCATCTTCTTCTCCTAACTTCTAATAATTACTCTTCTTCTCAGAATTCGGTTTCTCTCTAACCCTATTTCTTTATATGTTTCTTGATGGAGAAGAATACATCTATATGCCAGGAGAGAGAGGACCCAATCCTTTATATAACATTTAACTCTAAATCTGGTACGTCCATCATATACCAATTTAACGCTTAAGGTTAATCATAGACCTAATGTTCTAATTATAGAACGGTCTATTTATGACTTAAATAATCGGGCACATTATGATTAGAAACTGCATAACGTTAAAGGTAAATGAAACGTTCTATTTATGACCTAATTAATAGGGTCATATTAAGATTAGAAACTACATAATGTTAAAAGTAAATGAAACGATTGCAGTTTCTAATAGTAGTTTTCTAACAGAATCTACTATTAGATTTAAGAACCAAGGCAAACTTTTTAGAAATTCAAAGCAGTAGAAATAGTGTACTCAAATAAGCTTCAAGAAAGAATATTCACACAATGAGGCAAATAAACAAATCATAGAAAACATGAAGACCACTACCGCATAACAAGAAAGAATACTCACACAATAAAAACATTAATACAAATTAAACAATAACAATCACATTTAATATAATAATTCTACAGCAGAAGAATTGAATAAATCAATAGACTAGCTAATATAAAAGTGATGAAACAACAAACTAGCAATGACTACAGCGCTAAAACTAGCACTACCTATAACTGAAAATAGCTTATAGCTCAACAGTGTGCAAACCAACAGAAAAAAGAAAACAACAATTAACGCGAATGAAAATTTTAAAAGACTGGCATAGTTTATTAAAATAAGCTGTAAATCATAAGAGAATCATAGGTATAAACAAAAGACCTATATAATATAAAAGGAACAAAATAATAGCAAGAAAAAAGAAAATTCATTATGAATTTACACAGTCATAACAACTAGTATAACTTCACAGCAATAATATTAGTCGCAATCACAACAACTAATAAAGAATTACAAGCTAAGAATGCAACAGACCAGATTAAAAATCATAAAATAGATAAATTAAATTTAAGCAGCAACTTAAAAGTTAAACAGTCGCAGTGAATAGAAACTTTCTAATCAATATTAGCATAATACAATTCTACATTATAAGCAAAAGACCTATACACCATAAAAGAACCAAAATAAAAACAATCAGTCAAAATGATATGTAATATACAATGACATACAAAATAAACAAAAAAACAGCTGATTAAGAACTCCATCCTATAACCCAGAAAGCTTGCCACCAATTGTTAAGCAAATAAAAGAAAAAACCTTAATGCTTTATCAGTTGATCTATTATTTAACAGAAGCTAAAACATCAAAAAATCATCACTCTATAATAAAAAATTCAAAACAAAATCGTACTTCTATGTATGAAAAATTAAAGATCCACAAAAGTTATCTTAAGACTTCAAAAGGAAATCAATTAATCTTAAGAACACCAGTTTTCATATAATTCATCACTGAAGTATGTAAAGAATGTTAACAGACATATCTGTTAGAATTCATGCTAGAATTGGTTTTAATATCTATTTGACTTTTTATTTAATTTTAGCTTTGCAAATTAATATAATCAATGGACTAGGAGTATGAACAAAACAACTGCACATGTTTGGTGGATTTTTAAATGTTATGAAAAGATGTTAGTAAAATCATTTTGTCAATTAGTACAAGGCAAGTAAAAGC
Source organism: Allium cepa (assembly GCA_030765085.1). Lineage (NCBI taxonomy): Eukaryota > Viridiplantae > Streptophyta > Magnoliopsida > Asparagales > Amaryllidaceae > Allium > Allium cepa. Next base: position 461,097,764 of record CM060931.1, on the reverse strand, counting down.
TTGAATATGAGTGTTGATTCATATAAGCATCGCACCTAAAAAACTCAACTGAATTGAAGTAGAAATAATAACACAAATCACCGCTGACCTTTATTTTATGAAAGATGAGTTATCTTTTAGTGCATATGATTAGTGTTTTGAGATCATGCTTGGCATGTTAGGAATGTCTAATTATTCCTGAAGTTGCAACTCACAATTAGAAATGATTTTATCTCTAATTTTACTGTATTAGCAAATATATAATAGAGCACTAATACTTCGATTCAAGTTTGAATTAGCCGAAGCTATATTAGAACTGAAACTTGTTATTGCTTATTACTCATGTGTGTAGTTACAAAAATGTTTCACACCAAATCTTTTATCACTTTTCAAATCTTTACAGGTTTGCCACTTATACCTCAGCTAAATTAAGCATCACTTTGTATTGCAAATTTATATCCCTTTTCAAATCTTTACAGGTTTGCCACTTATATTCGCTGTACAGGCTTACCACTTGTACAGGTTTACAGGTTTACCACTTGTAATTTATCATCACTCTGTATTAGCATCACTTTACATGTTTACCACTTGTACAGCCAAATTAAGCATCACTTTGTATTGCAAATCAAGCATCACTTTGTATTGCAAATCTTTTATCCCCTTTCAAATCTTTATAGGTTTACCACTTGTACAGGTTATAGGTTTACCACTTGTACCTTAGCCAGACTTCTTGCTAGGCAGGTAAAGAATTGATCGTTTATACATTAAACTATCTAAACTGCCTTAAAATTTCCCTACAAACGAAATCGATATGCTATTATCTTGATATTGGAACGTTTATAATTCATAACGAAGTTGTAGATTTGGAACGATGCTACCTATAAGGATTTGGTTTCAGAATTGTCATGAAATTAATGGAAAAATAATTGCTTTAGAAAATACATATTAGAAAAAGATAATCAAGTCCTGAAAATGTCATATATGAAGCAGTATTATTATTGTTGTTGTTGTTATTTTAAAATTAATTAATAATGAATCTTTAAAGATAATGGTTTATGACAATGTGTTAGGCTCAAACAATGAACCACTAACCAACATAACATTGCAAGTAACTACCATGAAACACAATTTTATTCTTTTTTGAAAAAAAAATGATACACTTTTGAACAGATTATTGGAAGGGAAAAAAAGTTATTATTATTATTATTATTATTATTTCCTAATGAGATCGATAGCCAATTAAACTAGTCAACTAAGCGCTACAAGCCGATGTAGCCCATCGCGGGTTGATAAAATGTAGTTTTAAACCAAAAATAAGTGCTTAACATAGTAACAAAGTTTAAAGGATACACTAATAAAATATGTTTTACTTTTTTATGACTGAAATATTAGGAAACTTCAGTTACGCTTAACTGTGCAAGAAATGGAAGAGAAAAGGAAATGGAAAATGTAACAGTAGATCATAAAAGGAAATTAAGTGCAAGAACTAGAAAAGAAAAAGGGAAAACATAAATATATACCTCACACCTCCCATATCAGTACATGAACTTTAAATTGTATGGTCCTTGTGAAGCCATGCCACAGCTCTGACTGAGCCAAAAGATTTATCTATTTCCCTAGTTGGAGCATCAAACCGATTCAATTCATTTATGCGAAGTCAAAGAATTAACTTACATGTATGAAATTTAGAAATTGTGCAATTTATTCCCACATTTGAATATTTGAATTTCACATAAGTGATATATTTTTGCACTTCGCTGGCAAACTACATAAGATTTTACTTATATTTTTTCTATGAATGCCAGTTCGGAGGAGGAAATTTTGTTTCCCCTCTGGTGTTAGGCTATTGTCTATTTTACAAAATGTGTTTATGCCGGGATGCATGTGTGCGCACCTATATACAATTTTTATAAAAGAAAATGCAGAGAATATGAGTGGAATTGCCTAACTGCATAAGTATCGAACCTGAACAATATCAAACCTGAACAAAATCCATGTAATCCATTCGGTACAAATGGTCTCCCGACAGTATAAGTATGTTCTTTATATTTTTAAGCTTTGGATCCCATGTCAAACACAAACTTCCAAACATAACATAACACATCCAAATATCGGTAATGCTACCAATATAACTTTTGATCCAATGCCTAAAAAATCCATGTGAATTGCCTAAGTGCATTAGCAGTTCCCTGAAACTAATTCATTCCTGATTTACTAGGCGTTAGCGTAGCCGCTAGCACCTGAAAAAACAAACTTCGCTTGAAAAAATTTCTTTGTATAAAATTGGAACTAAGTAAGAGTATCAGTTTAGCTCTCATTTGTTAAAAAAAAATTTGATGAAATATATCTGATCTTTATATGAACTGATATTATAAATAGCAACATCTTCTTAAAATTATCATTTTAATTTTAGTTTACAACCTCAACAAGTCCATTTTCAAAGTTAGCTCCATTCCCTCCTAAGTTATAAGCATGAGAAAGATGGCGGTTGAGGGACTGAGAATTGAACTAAGTCAAAACACAAATTTTGTTTATGCCGCTGTTAATGCAATTGCTCAAAGGGACATCGATGAGCCTGTAGCAACCGCCTATTGTTACCTTGAATTATGCATATTATGTTAGAATTTTGATTAATGAATGTGAATATATCAATAGTTTGAGGATTAACTGCTTACTGCAGCTTTTGCTCTTGTTAGAGTAAGTTGAAAAATTTGAGTCCCATACACATCAATGAATATTGAGTTCATGGTTGAGCTCTATGTTGAACTAACTTCACTGTTATTCCTCTCTGCCTAACTAATTGAAGCAATATATCACAACCACCATACACATCTTCACCAGCCACAATTTCTTGACATTGAAGATTCAAAACAAAATTTGACATTAAACTAAGTATGACAAAAACTGGGTTAAAATAGTTATGCTTACCAGGTGAAACAAGTTTTGTGACTGTGGTTCGCGCAGCCATTCCACTAGTAAAACAAAATGCTGAATTGGCCTTCTCCAGCTTAGCCATAAGACTGTAAATTGTAAATATATATAAGATATTTATTCCTGATTTAATTAAAAATATGTTAGTTAATTTTTAAATTTTATCAATTACCTTTGCAGGACGTCTTGTGTAGGATTACCAATTCTGGTGTAGTCATAGGGATCATTCTCTGTAGCTGAAGGCTAAGAGTAACATATGCAGCAAAGATCAATTCAAAAACTTGCTAAAGATAAGACAAGTCAATTCACTAGTGATGCATTATCACTTCATAATATAGTTTCACTTTGGTGTTTGGATTCAATATGCATAAAAATTATATTTCTAGTATTATAGATAATTTCCACCCAGCGCAAACGTATATACATAATTTCCGTCCAACGCAAACGTATATAGACAATTTCTAGTATTATAACACATGCATGTGTCTTCTATGTTTTCATCTACAAGTTGTCTTTACAAATCAATTTAATTTTAGGTGAGGTTTATCAGGACATTACGAGGGAAAATTACAGTCGTGCATCATTATTGAGCGTGAAGAGTTTAGAAGATCTAATCAAAACATTGTATATTTTCATTTATATGGAATATCTCAACACAAGTTTTTAATAGTTTTGAAAAATGTACATTCTCAATAATGATATACACTTCTTAATGTACATTCTCAATAACGATATATAGAAATTACACAAATTGTTAGCCCATGGCCGTTCGCTATGTGGGGTATAGACATTATCGGTTCTTTATGGATCTCTAAAGGTGGCTCAAAGTACACTATCGTCGAAGTTGATTATTTCACCAAATGAGCCGAGACAGAACCTTTAGCCACTATCACAGCCAAAAAAGTAATCAAATTTATTGTTTGAAACATCATATATCACTTTGATCTTCCATGGACTATTGTAATTGATAATAGGACTCAATTCGATAGTGCTGAATTTATAGGCTTTTGTCGAAGATATCGTATTAAAAAGAGATTTGCAATGGTCGCTCACCCTCAGGCAAATGGGCAGGCTGAAGCTATAAATAAGATCATAAAGTCTATTCTAAAGAAGTGTTTGGAGAAGGCTTGAGGAAAGTGGGTGGATAAACTCCCTACGACATTATGGGCTTATAGGATCATTCATATGTCTACGGCTGACCATACTCCATTTGCCATTGCCTACAATTCTAAAGCCATTATTCCTCTTGATCTTGAAGTCCCTTCTCATCAAGTGACTTACTATAATCCCAAAATAAATAAGGGTCTCCTCTTAAAATCTCTAGACTTTATAGATGAGAAACGCGAAGAAGCCGATCTGAGGGTGGTTGCACATCAGCATCGAGTCGCTCGGTATTACAACACTAAATTTCATCTGAGAACCTTTGAAATTGGCGATCTCATCCTAAAACAGGTTTTCCCCACCCCATCGAATATGGATCCAATTTGAGAAGGACCATATGTCCTTGAAAAGAGGCTTGGAGAAGGAACTTTCAAGCAAGCGGCTGTCGGTGGCATTAAACTTCCAAAAGAGTGGAATAGCGAACATTTTGACGCTATTTCACTTAGTTTATTTCCTTTACATTTTAGTTGTATTTACTTCCAGAATTTGCTTTGCAATAAGACAGTTTGTGTTATTCATTTCCATTTGATGAATAAAATTTCAGGCTTCCACTGTATTTATGTTTGCTATTGCATTATATGCTAATTGCATACCGAAACTGATTGATATCGATGTGTGTGAAAAGGCTTCTAGAGTTTGAAATCAATAAATCATGCTAACTCCCACTGGGATTAAACAAGATGAGCTCAATCAACTTGTTCGTTTAACAACATTCATTCACAATCCAAAGAATAAGGTACATAATAAGGAGTAAGTGTGACCGACAATCTGATGATCGAATAATTCCTACCCAACAATGGAACTGGGATAGATTCAGAGCAACTGTGATATGATCGATCGCTTGTTAAATCAACCCCAAATCCTAGAAGGAAAATTAATCAATTAAAAAGAATACAATCCGACTGCTCTCTAAAATAACTCTAAGTCCCCAGAGTGCGGACTGGAGAATATATATAAATCGGGTGTGAACCGACCACCCGTGAGATGATTCCAAGTTCCCAGAGCACGAACTAGAGTATAAATGTAAATCGGGTGTGAATCGACCACTTGCAAGACAACTATGAGTCCCTAGGGTGCAAATGGAGTATAATATAGACTGGGTGTGAATTGGCCACCCATTAACTAAATCTTATTCCTAGAGTGTGGATACAAACGTGAATGAGTTGATGAGTGGAGTTCAACCGTTCTCTGTTCCACAAACTGCAGCCTAAAACCGTCCGGAGGAGTATAAACCTGCTAAGGATGGAATTTGACCATCCAACACCTAGCCCCACCAAATCAAAACCGGGGCAGATATATTATAGCTCAAAAACCACTGTATCCGATAGCGTAACACTAAAGCCTGAACCTAGTGTTCGACACAACTTGAGGCCACGACCACTTAGAGGCCTTGGGACCGAGTTGGTGGATTGTTACCATAATTGATGAGTAACTAATTACAAGTATATTGAATGGAACGTAATAGTTCAGTTACTTAAATAACAATTCACATGAAAGCTCAACAAAAAACTTTTATTTGCATTATAGGTTTCAAAATCTTAGTAAAAATTATTGCAAAAAATTAGGATTCATACATGTACAACAACTGGTGAAAGAAATGACTATGCAAACTATATACATTGAGCCAAAGCAGTAGTTATTTCTTCGACTTCAACTCTTTTTTTGATTTCTCAAGAGTAGAGCCACTTGTACTTCTCTTTCTAGATCCTTTACCGCTTTTAGCAGGACAGGTTGTAGAGCTAAGAGGAAGTTCATCGGGAATCGACCCGCCAGGTGGAATAATTTGTATTGGCACAAGATGAGAATCATCAATGTCCACCTTGGAGGGTTTAGTTTTAACTTTTCTTTTCAACAAATCCTCCTTTCTAATTTTCTCTTTCAAGCTAACCTTGGCAGTGTTTTCGGTGGCGCCAATAATCGTTACGTTGTCAGACTGGTCTATTAGAAGTATCTCTTCGGCCTTGTCATCATTAAGGGCCCCAATGAATTGAGCAATGGGCTCTGATACATTAACATCCGCTGGATCCTCAGTTGGTTTCTCTTGTTTCTCTACAGTAGCACCACTTTTAGGAGTTTGACTAGGGCCTAGAAGACTTCCAAAATTTGTTAAAACAGGGGATATTAGTTCCAAACCATTGTGCATGAAGAAAAAAACTTTTCATATACTAAGGAGTAAAATGCAATACCCGCATCTAGTTGGCTTTCCATGGTTGTTGGGGTACCTCATTCTAGAATAAGGGACAAGATCTTGGATTGATAGTCGGGCATGTTTGGATTATAGCACAAATTCTGCTCATGGAGGAAGGCTGATGGTCTAGCTGCTTGCAATTAAGAGGAACCCTTAGGATCGGCCTCTGAAGATCCCATAATATGTTCTGCTTTCTTGATAGGTATAGAGACGTTGAAGTGTCGAAGTTTTGCTGCAGCCAAATCCAAGGGTTCGTTTCCAGGGAGAATTTACCACGCTAACTCTACTTCATTGAGCTCACCTCTATCCATTTCTCTTATTTTCATCTCAACCCAAGCTTCGGCAAGTGATTCGACATAACCCTCGCCAAGAAAACTTAAGTCAGGGTGGATGAGGACTTTTGCAATATACTCGATGATCAACGGATCGAACAAGTCCTTGATCTTGTTCCTACCCGACTCTTTAGTGGCCTTCACTTAGGATTCAACTTGTTCGATCACTTCTTTACGGCCCTCTTCTTGAGCTTACTCTTTAAGAGCTTCGTTTTAGTAAATTTCTCATCGAGATTAGCTTTTAGGCTCCTGGCATCAACAACTTCCCCATAGTACTTCTGCTATTCTTCTTGGGCTTCGGTTTTCTCCTCCCCTTTCCTTTTTGAAAATTTCTTCAAGTTCCTCAACATGGCGAGCCAGAGCAACGTTTTCCTTTTGCAAGTAGTCTTTTTCTAGAGCAAGTGCTCCACTACGATGAAGGGCTGCATCGAGTTCCTTTTTATGAGAAATTGCCAAATAGCTCACCGCCTCTACCATTTCCTTGGCATTTTTCTCCACTTCAGCAAGTTATGTTTTTAACTCTAACAATTTGGCATCTCGATATTTAATTATGTCCTTATCGTGTATAGCTTCCAACATGAGGTAGTCCATCTCATGTTATCGCTCAATGGATACTTCAGAGACTTTTTCCGCCTAGTGTAGGGACGATTCGTGCTGCATGAACACATTATTAATGCAAGCAAGAGAACTCTCCTTGGCGTGCCTCGGAATTACATGAATGGAAGGAAGGAATTTGAGCCCATCAATTTTTTTGGAAAAGTGGCCTTAAGCTCGGCCAACTTCTCTGTTCTAGAAACATCAGGAGCACTAACCGACAAAGGCAGATTAGAAGTAGCAATTGGATGTTTGCTTGATCGACGTTCGCGAGATTGTTTAGAGCTAGAGTAGCCGGAACCGTGAGATGTGCCGACATGAAAGCCGCAGTAAGAAGGCTGTTCTCCACTATGAATAGGAAAGTTAGACTGTTCTCCTTAGGGTTTTTTGGGACTGGGATTTTCTTTTAGAAGAATAAAATTCCCTTGAGCGATAGCATTTATCCCGCCCCTTATCTCTCTCTTTACGCCGCTTCGAATCTGGGCTAGATTGATAATATGATGAAGAACTTCTTAAGCGACTACAGGCTCTGGATTGAGACATAGCACCTATAAAGACCAAATGAGACCATATTAGAAATTGTTGCATGAAAGATTAACAAAAAGATTGTAATGAAGTGCACATAGTTGTGAGTGTCCTAGTGTTTCCCCCTAACAGACTGGTGGTCATAGCCTTGCTCATCGGCATTTTTCTCCTTTATCGAATGGTCGAATGCCTTCACCACTCCTAGTGGGAGATTTGAGTCCTTCAATGTTGATATTTGGAAAGTCGTAGGTTGTGATGTCATCCGAAATTTGAAGATTTGAAAATCCCTTTTACGAATTTTCCAAGTGTTGAGAAGATGATTCCTCTTCAACAAAAATCTGGATCCACGATGATTTTTTCTTCTTCGAAGTGTAACACCCCTAATTTTGGTGACATTATTCAGGAGTAGAATAAATTAAGTAGAATAATGTAGATAAGGAGATCAAGGTTGATTAATAAATTAAGTGGCCGTGCTTATCTAACTAAAAGAACTTATAAATTCTTAAGAAACAAAACGTAAGGGTATTAGGGTAAATAGCCACCCATATTTTCTTCTCTTATATCATTCCCTCTTGTCATACACGTTCATTTTATTATAAGAAAAAATTAAAAACATAAGAAGAAGAGAAAGGTCGATCGTTAGGAAGAAGAGAAGAGAAAAATCAATTTAAAGCTTAGGATTCAAGATAGAAGGAATCAAACTCAGTCCAACTTCAATTTCCTTATCTAATCTAAGGTGAATAATAGTTGCTATGTCTCTGTTTTAGTTTTACAATCATATGGTTTCAGATTTACGGGTAAATCTATTTTTATGATATATTAAATGATGATATGCTTGATTTATGATTTATATATGTTTAAACATGGTTGTTTATAGGAGAAATACACGGTTTTAGAGTAAAACCAAGATTAAATGGTTTTGAAATGCCATAGAAAAATTATGTGTTATGGAAAACAAGGTTTTGGAGTTGGGTTTCAATTTTTATAATTTTTCAAGCCGAGGAAAACTAGTTATGAGTTTTCAAAGGAAAATATGGTTATTTAGGTTTATAAATTTATTTTGGAAAATATGTTAAGACGTTAGGTCTGAAATTTTAATATGTTAGATGACATAATTAAAATGAATTTCTGAATTTTTTGGGGATTTTTCCTAAATGATTTAGTATGGAAATTAAATTGCTTCAAAAGGAGGACCTAAACATTTTAAATGTGTTTATAAGCGGAAGGGCTTATTTGTTAAATGATAATTTGATTCAGATCTGAAAAAATGTGGCAAATATTATCCAAATTATTTAAAAGTTGTGAAATCCAATTGTATGTTTACAAATAGGAAAATTTGATACAAAAAGTTTACTTATTTTGGCAAAATCAGCTTTTACCCAAAAAAGATGGTTCTTCCTTCTTTGGCAAACCTTTCGACTTAGACCTATCGACCAAGACCTTTCAACTTCATTGACCAACAAGGTCGAAAGACATGCACATGATATCCTATAGGTGGTATGTAGTGAATTGGAACAAGTCGAAAGATATGGTGTCGAAGGGTTGCTTTCGAACGGCTGTTTTTGGAGGAGATGGTCCCTTAGTTTATTTTGATTTGAAAAAGAAAATTACTTGACCGTTTTAAAGAGCGTTCGACAAGGTCGAAAGGTATGCTAGCTTTCGTCACAGCTGGAAGCTAAGATTTTGAAAGGTTGTTTCAAAGAGGTTTTTTAAAGAGAGTCGCTATCTTTATTATTGTTCAAACATTCCGAAGGGGTCGAAAGCTAAGCTTTCGACATTGTAGAAAGGTTTAATGGTTTTTATTAAACAATCCGCTTCTCAAACCATTCGAAGGGGTCAAAAGAAGAAGCTTTTGACATTGTCGAAAGGTTCAAATATTTCTCAGATGTTTTAATGCTTTCGAAAGGATGGTTTTGACACCATCAAGCTTCCCCAATATTTTATAAAATAAAAGTGTGGTTTTGGAAGAGATAATTTCACCTATTTTCACTATGACCCAAAGTAATATTTTTTAAGTACAAAACCAATGCTTTCAAAAGGTTTGATTTCAATGGTTTCGAAAGGTTTATTTCAATGGTTTTTGAAAGGTTTGACTTCAATGGTTTCAAAAGGTTTGATTTTTAAGGATTTCGAAAGGTTTGATTTTCAAGGGTTTTGAAGGATAACCTTCAACGCTTTCGAAAGGGATACTTTCAAGAGATTTTGAAGCTATGCATCTACCCTTATATAATAATACTTTAACATGGCCAAAAGGTTTCGAAAGAGGGTTTTTAAAGTATTATACAGGCTGGAGCCTATTGTTTTAAAAATTATGGTTTATGCTTTTGAAGGGGTTGAAAGCAAACCTATCGAAGGGGTTGAAAGGTTACTTTCGAAAGTGTCGAAAGCAAAGCTTTCGAAGGGGATACTTTCGAAGGGTTTGAAAAATTGTTTTCTTTTAACCTTATAATTTTTTTTTGTTATTTAACCTTGTGGATATCGGGGAGGGCTTAATGACTTCAACACAATAGTTGAGGATATCAACTCTTATATGTTTTGATAATCATCGGGGGAAATACTAATGTAAGTTATAAATGAATATAACCTAAATTAGGGATACTTATGAAAAAAGTTAATCATGTCGATAGCATGAGATAATTAGATTCATGTGGATAGCATGAGTTAAGTGGTCAAGTGATAGGTTCATAGTCATCCTAGGAAAACTATGGGATGGTTGATGGGTAGTCAACATCATGTTAGGGATGGATAGTCTCCTTAGGATTGAAGAAGGGTTCATGGTTATCCTAGGAAAACTATGGGATGTTTGATGGATAGTCAACATCATGTTGGGGATGGATAGTCTCCTTAGGTTTGAAGAAGGGTTCATCGTTTCGTAGGAAAACTATGGGATGTTTGACGGATAGTCAACATCATGTTGGGAATGGATAGTCTCCATATGGTTAATAAAGGGTTTACAGTCATCCTAGAAAAACTATGAGATGTGAGATGGATAGTCCGCTTCTCCCTAAGTAAAATGAATATGAGATGGATAGTCCCTCTTTGAGGCAATTAAAATCTAATAGCGGATGGGGAAATCCTAAGTGTTTTCAAGTATGCATATGATCATAATGTTTTGAAAATGTATGTTTTAACCATTGTGGATGCAGGAGCACATAATATGGTTTTAAAAAGGTTTTAGGATATTAGTGTGGGGAAAACCCGTTCTGCTAAGTAGCATAGTCTCACTAGATATTTAAAAGGATTGAGATGTTAGATTACTATTCATACCAGGCTTTATATCTTACTCGGAGTTTTTGTTTTCCCCTTAAACTCTCGGGTGCTCAATTGATTTTGAGTAGTTTTACATTTATGGTTTTCGTCTTTGATGAACAAAGCTTCCAGAGACGTGCAGGAGGCAGATAGTTATTTAGAATTATCTTTTCCGTTGTGTCTTTTATTGTAAAGTCAGATTTATTAGCCTTACTACGTACTCTAATCTATGAAGGGGCATCTTTATATGTCTCTCTTGGCTTATGTGTAATAATTATATTTTACTGAGTGTGGTTAACGTTTTGGGGTTATGTAATGAACATGAAAGGTTTTGAATTGAATATGGAAATTTGCTTTTGAATTGTAAAATTATTTTCAATATTCTTGTGATCTATGTATTAATGTATCTAGCACCGTTTTATTTGGTCGTCGAAGCTTAATAACTATGGATGACTGTAGCATCTGTAGCCGTTAATTTTGGGCCTCAAAGTACGGGGATGTTACAAGTTGGTATCAGAGCACAGGTTTATGAAACTTTAAAAGAAAAGTTCAACCTAAAAGCTTTTTCAAACATAATCCAATGATTTTGAAAATATGATCAGGGTTTGGGTTAACGCTGTAGTAATGTACTTGTACTTAGATATATATGTATATATCTAAGTACATATTCCCCTCTCTCTTAGACCGTTCTTCAATATCTTACTAAGTCCCGTATGTAGATATACGGGAAAGAAAATGGAGTTAGGAAACGGGAGAGGAAATCTAGTTGGAGGAAGCACCACTACAAATGGGCATGCTCGACCTAATACCTGGAGAAACGAGGGTCGATTTGCTAATACTAACCAAAATGCTGAGGCCAATGTAGGTTCTGGAAATCCACCAGTAGATATGGCGATGATGTAACAGTTCTTCGTCAACTTGATGCAAGATGGAGCAGCTGCAGAGGTAGTTGGAGGTAATGCTGGTAGTGCTGGAGGAGCTAATCACGTAGTTCCCGTTGGATATAACTATGCTAAGTTGAGCAGAGCCTATACCAGTTTTGGTGGAAAGCTGTTTGTTGGAACGGAGGATGTGGTAGAATTTGAAAATTGGTTGTTGAATTATCAAAGGATTTTCACTGATTAGGCTTGGATGATGGAGAGAAGAGAAGGCTAGCCTCTAGGCAGTTGGTGGAATAGTGCGACAACTGGAGTTCCGGAAGAAGAGCTAATTTCAGAAGAAGGTTTGAGCAGAGGTTCTTGTCTGAGGTTGCCAAATCGGAATTAACAAGGAAGTTTATGGATCTTGCCCAGGGGCGGATGTCTGTGATCGAGTATACTACTAAGTTTGATGAGCTATCTCGATATGGTTATGCTTTGGTTGAAACTGAAGTCGGAAGGAATGAAAGATTCATTAGAGGATTGAGACCAGAGCTAGGCAGAATGACTATGACCCATATCCGAGATCATTCTAATGTGGTAGTGGAGATGGCCATTCACCATGAGGAGATACTTGTTATCTCAGCTAGAGAGAAGCCAGATGACTTCCAGAGTCCTCAGGTGAGAAAGAGGAAGTTTTTTAAGAAGAAGGGTGCTCAAAAAGGAGGAGTAGCAAAGAAAGGGAAGGCATATATAGTTTGCTACAAGTGTGACAAGAAGGGTCATTATGCTAATGAGTGTCGTTCAGGTGATGGAATGTTGATTGAAGGGAAGCAGAATGTGCAATGTTATAATTGCAAACAACGGGGCATTACAAGAACAAGTGTCCCGAAGCTGCTAAAGCAAGAAAAGGAAAGGTCTTTACTTTGGAACTATCATCTTCCAAACCAACAACGACTAAGAAAGGAAAGTCTATGATGGAAGGTATGCTTTTGATTCAGAGTATACCAGTTAGGGTACTTTTGATACCATTGCATCAAATTCATTTATATCACAGTATTTGGTTGATAGGTTACGTGTAGAACCCACATTCCTTACTACTTCCTTAAGGGTTGCTAATCCAATAGGAGGGCATGCAACTCTTAGGATGAGACGTGACCAGTTAGAACTTGAGTTGTTAGGTCATAAGTTTGCATGTAGTTTGTATGTCTTTGGTTTTGGGATCATTTTGGGTATGGATTGGTTGGGTAAGTATGAGGCTAGGATATTTTTCCATAATTGGGAAATATCATTAAGGCAAACAGATAGTCATAACTGAATCATTTTCTCAATGGAGAATTCCAGTATGAGTGTTTGTGCTTTATTGTATGCCATGGAGGTTGGAGAAGAACATAGTCAGGTTCGAGTGGCAAGAGAGTTTATAGATATTTTTGAGCCGGTTATGGGATTTCCAACGAAACGAGCTACTGAGTTTCAGATAGATCTTATACCGAGAGCTGAACTTGTCAGTAGACCACCTAGCAGGATGACACCGATAGAGATGAAGGAATTAAAGGTGCAGCTAGTGGATCTTGAGGGAAGAAATTTTATCAGACCAAGTAGTTCACCTTGGGGAGCAGCTGTGGTATTCGTGAAGAAACTAGATGGGTTGTTAAGGATGTGCGCCGACTATTGTAAGTTAAACGAAAGGACGATCAAGAATAGGTCTCTGTCGAAAATAGATGATCTGTTTGATCAGTTGAGTGGAGCCAGAGTATTTTCCCTATTGGATTTGGCGATGGTGTTTTGAGTTGAAAGTGGCAAAGGACAACATTCCTTTGAGGCATTTCGAACTAGGTATGGTTCGTATGAGTGTTGGTGATGCCATTTGAATTCACTAATGCACCTTCTTTCTTCGTTGATTTAATGAGCCAGGTTTTCTAAGAGCACTTGGACAGGTTCGTGTTGGTATTCATAGATGAAATTTTGGTGTACTTTAAAGATGAAAGAGAGCATGAGATTCATCTTAGAGTGGTGTTGGAGACGCCGAGGAAGAATCGGGTAAATGCGAAGTTTTCTAAATGTCATTTTTGGAAGAAAGAGGTTAAGTTTCTTGGTCATGGGGTTTTAGAGAAGGGATGGTTACTTGTTCCAGATAAGATCGAAGCTGTTAATAAATGGAAGAGACAAGAGATGGTAACCGAGATAAGGAGTTTTCTTGGACTAGCTGGCTATTGCTGAAGATTCATTAAGGATTTCTCACGAATAGCAACGCCTTTGACTAAGTTGACTAGGAAGGATGTGAAGTTTGTTTGGTCTGACAAATGTAAGGAAGGGTTTCTTAAGTTAAAGCATTTGCTGACCAATGCTCCAGTATTAATAGTTCCAAATGGTAACCAAGGATTAGTAGTATACACAGATGCGTGTGGCACTAGATTGGGAGTAATATTAATGCAGAAGGGTAAAGTTATTGCTTATGCATCTATGCAACTTAGGCTGTACGAAGTTAGATATCCTACTCATGGATTGGAGTTATCTGCGGTGATCTTTGCCTTGAAGATTTGGAGGCATTATCTTTTGGGTGAGAGATTTGAGTTATATACCGATTATAAGTCATTAAAGTATTATTCTCTCAGAAGGAGTTAAAACTGAGGCAACAGAGATGGTTGGAGTTTTTGGCTGCTTATGATTTTGGTATAGATTATATTCCTGGAAAAGGAAATAAGGAAAATGCTCTCAGTAGAAAGCATCAGAATGTCGTGTTAGCAATGTTGGAAGAATGGAGGGATCTAGAAGCTTTAGCCAGTTGTGGTATGCAGTCAAGATTTACTGCAAGTTCTAGTCAGGGTAATGCCATGTTATGTTGTTTAGAAGTTCGACCAGTGTTGATCGAAAGGATAGCTTCCAAGCAGAAAGTAGATACAATTTTAGTAAAAAAGATTGAAGGCTTGAGGTCGTATCCGAGATTGATGACCTAGAGGATTTTAGTCTTGACCAAGAGGATAGGTAAGAAAGAAGGGACGATCATGTGTTCCAGATGTGGAGAACTTAAGGAGAGAAGTTCTAGAGGAATGTCACCAATCCTAGTTTAAGACTCATCCTGGAGGGACCAAGATGTATCAAGACATGAAGAGAAGCTACTATTGGGAAGGCTTGAAGTGGGAATGTTGACTTGTGGGTTAGGCAGTGTGTTTTGTCAACAAGTGAAGGCTGAACATCAAAAGCCAAGTGAGTTACTTCAACCTTTAGATTTCCAGTTTGAAAGTGGGATTCAATATCGATGAATTTTATAGATGGGTTGCTAAGGTCAAATAGAGGAAATAAAAGTGTGTGGTTATAGTGGACAAGTTGACCAAGAGTGCCCATTTCATTCTGGTAAAGTCAACCAGGCGTCTGTTTTAGCTAAGTTGCTTATGAAGAACATAGTTAGACTTCGTGGGATTCCTAATAGCATAGCCAACGACGGAGATGCATTATTCACTAGCGAATTTTGAAGGAGTCTACAAGAGGTATTAGGTACCAAGCCCAAGCTGAGTACAACATATCACCCACAGACGGATGGGTAGACAGAGAGAGTCAATAAGGTACTAGAGGATTTATTGAGAGCTTGTGTGTTGGACTTTTGGTGGATCTTGGGAAGATCACTACATCTGATAAAGTTTTTCTATAATAATAGTTATCGGACTAGTATAGGAATGACGCCTTTTGAAGCTTTGTATGGAAGGCCATGAAATCGCTTGCATATTGGTTAGAGACTGGACACAGATTGGTCTTAGTTTGGATTTTGGTTAGAGAGGCATTATAAAAGATTGAGATAATCCAAGGACGGATGAACGAAGCTCAAATCAGGCAGAAGAGTTACACAAATAAAAGGCGTAAAGACCTAGTGATCTCAGTAGGAGACAGGGTTTTCATTGAAGTATCACCGACAAAGGGTGTGGTACGATTTAGAAAGTCGAGAAAGTTGGCCCTAAGATATGTTGGACCTTTTTAGATTTTGGAAAGGATTGGAAAGCTTGCATGCAGAGTAAAGTTGTCGAGCAGTTTAGGAGAGTGTGTTCCATGTATCTCATCTTCGCAAGTTTGTCCATGATCCAGAGGGTACTATTCCTTAGACGGAGTTGGAGGATTTGGTAGTAGAGCATGATTTGACATTGGTTAGATAACCAGTTTGGATTGTAGCGAGAGATGAGAAGAGATTAAGGACCAAGGCAGTCAACTTGGTGAAAGTTCAGTGGAGCGACAACGAGAAAGACTGTACTTGGGAGATAGAGGACATGATTCGAGAAGGTTATTCTAATTTGCTTTGACGATATGTCTATATTAGATTTATATAGATTGGCTGCTAGTCGGATAGGCTAATAGGGTTGTTAGGAGATGTTATAGATGATTGCTATTTTTACTAGTTAGTCCACATTGAATTTCAAGGACAAAATTCTTTAAGGAGGGAAGCCTGTAACACCTCTAATTTTGTTGACATTATTTAGGAGATTTAATTAGAATAAATTAAATAGAATAATGTAGATAAGGAGATTGAGGTTGATTAACAAATTAAGCGGTCATGCTTATCTAACTAAAAGTACTTATAAATGGTTAAGAAACTAAACATAAGGGCACTGGGAAAATAGCCGCCCATATTTCCCTCCCTTATGCCATTCCTTCTTGTCATACATATTCATTTTATTACAAGAGAAATTTATAAACATAAGAAGAAGAGCAAGGTCGTCCATTAGGAAGAAGAGAAGAGAAAATTCAATTTAAAGCTTAGGATTCAAGCTAGAAGGAATCAATCTCAATCCAACTACAATTTCTTTATCCAATCTAAAGTGAATAATAGTTTCTACATCTCTATTTTGGTTTTATAATCATATGGTCTTGGATTTAGGGTAAATCTGCTTTTATGATACATTAAATGATGATTTGTTTGATTTATGATTTATATATGTTTAAACATGGTCGTTTAAAGGAGACACATATGGTTTTAGCGTAAAACCAAGATCAAATGGTATTGAAATTCCATAGGAAAATTTTATGTTATGGAAAACATGGTTTTGAAGTTGGGTTTCAATTTTTATAACTTTCCAAGCTGAGGAGAATTAGTTATGAATTTTTAAAGGAAAATAGGGTTATTTGGATGTTACATTAAAAATTAACCTTTCGATTACGACGAAAGGTCTATCAACAAGAGCAAAGGAAAAGGAACGCATCCCAAACCTTTCGAAGGAGTCGAAGGAATGCAGTCATCAGACTTCACTAGCATCAAACCTTTCAAAGTAGCCGAAAGTTTTCGTCTCTAATATCCAGAATGTTCTTACCTTTCGAAGGCGATGAATAAGTCAAAGCAAGTGTGAGCAAGAATTTAGTGACCTTTTTGAAAGCATAATAAGCCTTTCGAACCGGTTGTAACACATCCAAGATACCCTTTTTACAATGTCAAAAGGTTTATGAAGAAGACAACACACATAAGTCAGTAAAGAAAGAAAGACAACCTTTTGAAGACATTGAAGGAAAGCACAACTCTCGACAACAATCAAGTGAAGAGCAACCTTCTGACAAGATCAAAGGGTTTACAACAAGTATGGAAAAGCAACCTTCCGACCAGGTCGAAAGGTTCACAACAGCATGAAGTAGACAAACCTTTCGACCAAGTTGAAAGGTAATGTTAGCACCGGAATTAATCACTAACACCAGAGAGTAGATTTGTGTAGAGAGATAAATGAAGATAGTAAATTGAAACAGAGGAATAACACAATATAATGCAAAAATAACAGTAAAAACGAGAACAACAGAATTATACTGGTTCGGCGTAACTGCCTACGTCCACTTTGAATGTAATCTTTATTGCTTTCACAATTGTTTTAATGTTGATACAATCCATAAAGAATAGCTTGAATTCAGTTTAGAATGAAAAAGAAATGAGTACAAAAAATGATAGAGTTTCCTCTTCGTTCTTAGAAAAATGCCCCCATAAAATGGAACCCTGCCTCTCTATTTATAGATGGAGATAGCCTGGCTTCTTTGAGCTTGCATCTCTTTTCAGTCCTTCAGGCCCACGACCAAGAGAGTTCGACCCACAGCTGCTAAGTTAGGAAGACCGACTCGTGCATGCCGATCCTTCAAAGCCGACCGGGGATTTCCTGGGTGTTGACCCAAAGCAGAAAATATGCCGACCCCTGAAATGCTTCCAACCCGAACCAGGTCCTCGAATGGCTTGCAATGGCGCATGCTTCATCCAATGCCGACCCGATCTTGAACTCACCATAGCCGACTCGAGTAAAAGACCATGGTGACCTGAAGAAGTTACCGAACCATCTGAAATGCACCGACCTCAAATGACCGACCTCATGCAACCAACCCCAAATGATCGATCCCATGTAATTTGTGCCAATCCGAGCTCTGCCAACCTAAAGTGACTGATCCATTTGAGTGCCGACCTGACTTGAACACACTAACCCAAAGTGACCGACCCCTATGCTTCATGCTGTCCGAAATGATCGACCCCTTACCATTCTCCACTACTGATCCCTTTTCCACACCGAACCCTCACAATTATGCCGACCAGATGCCAAACGATCCCTAGGCTCAAAGTAACACCGACCCACTCGTATGCCGACCCAAGTAGTTGATTCACTCTGACTTGCAGCTGGGCTAAGGTACCGGGTAACATTTCCCCCCCACCCCCCCCAAAGTGCATCTTGTGAATAACATGATGCGCTTTGAATCGATGAGAAATCTATGTTCCCAGAGGTTAGCTCATTTAAATCGATAAATGATCATTGCCTCCCATCAACCTTCATAGAAGCTTCGCGTCGTCCGAACTTATTAGTTTTGCCTTAAGGAAGCCTCGAAGTCCTTTGTTCAACCTTTCAAAAGTCGATTGCATACGACCTTTCAAAGGCCTGGTAAAATGAAGAACTTCCCCAGCTTATGTCTTGTCCTCAATCAAGCAGTGTTTGACCTCTTTCATTTTATAATTATTTATTTTTCATTTTTATTATATATCTATCTATCTATATATATATATATAAAGTAGAGGGGGTTGGCCAATGAATGCCGACCCTTCATTTATTATATGTGGGTCAGGGTCGGCATGTTAAATAGCCGAACCCTTGGAATATGATCGGGTCTCAAGGCGATGACCGGTTCTTATTCTGCCAGCATATAAAAACTCGAGGTCAACACTCACTCTCTCCCACTCTCATATTCCCTCAACACTTCCTTTAGTTTTTTCTCAAAACCAACACATCCTATCCCTATAGATTTGTCGTTATCCCTCAACAGGTCATCTTCCCAGTCTTCATAATCCACCATTCCTCAGTTCCAAGGCTTGACAACCAATTGCTATGCTCGAAACGATTTCTTAGGTATGAATTTGTGTTCCCTCTCAATTGTTGGACTTTTCCCTCCGATCTCAACTTAACTTTAGGGATTCATAGGTGTGTGCAGCTTCCTCATCGAGAGGAAGAAGAGAGAACCAGAGGGAGAGAGTGAAGGTAGTCATGGATTAAAGCTGATCTAATGGAGTTTTAGCAGAAGGGATATAGGAGAAAGGGTCGGTATAGAGTTAGAGAGAGAGGTAGGCATGTATGTTATAGGGTAGTGTTTGAAATATTGGTCTAAGGAAAGTTTTTGTATTTGGATTTTTAAGGAGGGTTCGTTATTTAGTGGTCGGTGTGTTTTGAGAGAAAGTGGTTCGGTAGGTTTTGAGAATGGGGGATCGGGTCGGTGTTTATGGGGAAGAGTCGGGTCGGTGGGTTTCTATGGGAGAGTCTGGTCGATGAGTTTCTGAGAGAGGTTCGGGTCGTTATGTCTTTGAGAGGAGGGTTTAGAAATAAGGTCAAGGAGCAGGGGTCGGTATTCAGAGACTAGGATCGGCATTGACAACCACAAACACTCCAATTTGACTAATACGAATATTATGACAACATATCTTTGCGCGTAAGCATAAAATGATGAAATATGAACGCCTGATCACCTATAAGCTTACTGACATAATTTGAATCAACAAACCCACAGTTCTATCAGGGCAATTTGGACTTCACAGTTTATAACGTCAACGCCTGCTCTCAGGTCTCTTGTCAACGATCACCTTCTACCCAAGGTAGTCAGCGATGATGGCCTCTAGGACATGAACCCGAAACTTCATCGTTTTACCTTGGTTTCTTCAATCTCAAGTTTTTTTTACTTATGTTAGAATCATGGAATTAGTTCACACACAACATGGGGGAATTTATTATTATTACTTCTAATATCGATTATCGTTCGAGTATAACTTAAACACGTATTTATTCACATCAAGCGCCTTCTTGCATTATCTTCTGAATCAGATAAGAAATCAAGTTCTACTACTCTATCTGACAGACCTGGACCAAGTCAGCGGTAGGAGGTCGTAGAGACATCGAGCCATCAGTTAGACTTCTTTTCTAACATCCCAACTCTTCCTGATGAGGTTATAGATCTGGCTTGGGATGCCATAGACGACGCTACTGTTTTGGATGACCCGATCGATTCACAAGCCTAAAAAATTGGCGAAACAATGCTTCGTCGGTTGTACTTCATTCATGGGATTTCCTTCAAGGATCTTTTAGCCCCATCAAGGCAAGACCAGCCCCATCTGCACCTAGCCGAGTACACTGCATGCAATAAATTCATATGCTGGGCCGGATGTGTGCCACCCTTCAACTTTTTCATCCATGAAGTGTTAAAATACTTAGGGATCGCCCCTACCTAATTGCATCCTAATAGCTATGAATTCATTCATGAGACCTTTCTGCTCTTTATGAGCATTCTATTCTAACCTCTAACTCCTTAAGACATCTGCTATATTTACCATTTTAAGAGACAAGCCGATAGCCCTTCTTACATGTTCCTTGAGCCATTCCCCAAATGCCAAGTCCTAATGGGCATATGGAACAAGCTCTCTCAATTTAAGCAGGAGTCGTTTTACGTGCGCTGTCCTCCCAGCTTCGCGAGAAGATGGTTGGATGGACGTAAGTTTCATTCTCGCTTTGTCCCTTATACCAGGGCTTAAATCACATTTTTTTTGAAAGTTTGGAATTTTTAACCCTTCCAGGTGTTCCCCCACGGCCCGAAGGTACTAGGTACTCCAGAGCAGTCGAGGCTATTCATGCCACCCCAGTGGAAGGTTGGGACGTCAAACTATTAGTTTTCTACGAATTGCTCTCGTTAATTGGTTACTAGCAGATGGCCGCATGATTGGCATTCCAAGAAGCACAACGACTTCAGGGGTGACCGTTTAGAGAAGGAGAGAACTAGTTGTTCCCTCGGTGCCCCTGTTAAAGGAGCTCGTGATACCATCGAGGAAGGGGAGATTAAAGAAACAGAGATTCCAACGCCTATAAATGAGAACATAAGTTCCGAAAAAGCATCGTCAACCAATTCTCCCTACACTAACAAGCCGCAGCCTTCCCCAAAAAAGGAAGAAAGTTTGATGTACATAGTTAAAAAGAAGAAGCTAGGGTGACTTTGAAAACGCGATAACTCCCATCAAGATGGGATCATCTTCCTAGAAAATCGAAAGTTCGCTAAAGGGACTCTCTGACTTGTCCATTCCTGATGACTTATTGAATTATGATTTTGCTAATCTTGGTGCTGAGGGGCTTAACTTTCTCGCGAGAAGCGGTGAAGGCAAACAACTCCATAATCAAGGATAACAATCTCTCATAAGTAATGTGAAAACTACTGGTCCATTGGGGGTTGCACTAGGACACACACGAATACTTACACTTCACCACGAACATGCATTCAATTTTTCATGCGGCTTCCACTAATTTTTCTTGCCTAATCTTATGTATAGGTGAAATGACTCACTCTCATGGCTTTGACCGCATTCGTAGCCTTCTATCTTTCATCGCTCAAGTCGAGACTCAGAATTCGGAAAACATAGGGATAGAGATGAAAGCGGAGATAGATATTACTACTCTAGAGAATCGTCTTTATCCTCAAGAAGGAGAACATATGGGTACATTTCATATACAAGCGAACCTTCAAATCCTCCAATGCATGGTAAAGACAAGTCTACTTATCGAGGCTCCCAGTTGGACGCTCCCTACAACTGACATTCTAGCTCTTCGAGTACTAGGCAGTCTCGTGAGCATCATAAGAAAACGTTGACTCTGACAAGACCAACTCCTCCAGCTCCCGCTCATAACCCAACGATGGTGGAGAAATTAACTGATCTTACGGCTATGTTCCCAAAGATTTGTTTTGATGGGTTAAATTTCCTTCTCGCTATACATCCTATCCCCAGAAGTGCTAAAGCAGATTCGGTTGCATGCATGGATGACGTGTATGTCCAACACGATGCATTCGTATGCCTAGTCGAAAAAGTTTCAGAGGTCTCTACCGAGCGTCATTATGAGATCGACCGCCTCAAGCTAGAGGCAGTTCATGACAAAGACATTATAAAGAGCTTGGATGATGAACTGCTCTTATACAAAACCCAGCTTGAGACTGCAAAAAAGAATGCCAAGGAAACAGCTGAGGCGGTTAGTCGCTTAGAGACAAGTCATAAAAAGGAACTAGACGAAGCGCGTCAACGCAATGGCGCCTTGGCGCTGGAAAAAGATTCTCTGCAAAAAGAGAAAGATGTCCTAGCTTGCCAAGTGGAGGAGTTGGGGAGACTGTTATCCAAAGAGAAAGAGGAGAAAACTGCAGCATAGAGGAATCACAGAAATATTGTGATGAAATCATCGAGACAAGGAACTTGAAAGCAAATCTTGATGAGGAACTATCCCAAATTGAAGCATTGAAGGATGCAGCTCGCGAATAAGGAAAAAAAGTGGCATTTATAGAGCCGACTCCAGAATTGAGGTAGCGACCAAATCTGGTAGGGAGGAGATTAAATGCTTGTTCGACCCATTCATCGCTGAATATAATGCGAGGGTCTTTATACACCGCGACTTATCCTTCTTGGGCGATGGTTACCTCGAATCACTTGCCGAAGCGTGGGACACTCTTGTCAAAATCTAGAAAGTGCAGTCGGGCATTGAAGAGATCGATGAGGAGGCACTCACGAAGGAAGTGCTCTGAGGCAATGAGCCTTCCAACTTAGCACAACAAGACTACTTTTTTGCGAAGCTTCCCCGATATCGAAGGAGAAAGAAGATATCGTCAGTCCATCTGGCACTGAGTCTCAAGTCCTCCCTTCCATCAGTTTGGCCAAAATTTCATCTCCTGGACCTCTCGACTAGCATGTCGGTTATGATCCGGAGAAGCCCGGACTTGGCATTCATATATTATCTTCAATCATCGAGGGTGATACTCCGATGACCATCGAGAGTCAACTAGATGTTAGTACTTAATTTCCCCTTCTATAGCTCAAGAAGTTGATGTTCTCAACGAATAACGGATATACCATAACATTTGGTTTTCATGAAATCATGCAGTTCATTCTGGTCTCGAACCAACTCCAAGGAGAGATGTCGCTACGGAGTCGAAAGAAAAAGAAGCCGAGGCACCACCTGTCGAAGACATGTCGGTCCCTGATGTTCAAATAATCGGAGCACTGGACGAAGATAAGCTTGAGGCTCCACCACTTGCCGAAGAACACGATGTTGTTATAATCATGGGCGCCTTTGAGCTGTCTGCCAAGCTTAGTATGAAGGAGCAAATGAAAAGGGAGGAAAAAGAGAAACTCAAAGTAAAGAGTGAGCACAAAGTCATGGAGATCGACGATCCCCTTAATAGGCCATTGAAATTCATTCCTCCTAGCGGGACTACAACCATGGAGGTTCCTCCTCCTTCCTGAGGTACCTCTCCTCAAGTGAATAAACGTCTAGAAAGAAGCGTTTGGCTGAGGATACTTTAGAAAAACTAGAGGAGGAGAAAAAAAGCAAAGAAGTAGTTGTTGTCTTGTAATGTTTTGGTTAGCTTGAATAAATTAGAGTCGTGTAGTTGTTTTTCTTTTCTCTTTCCATTCTTTTGTCAACATTCGATGTATATAGACTTGGCCTCCGAACTTTCGAAGGAATTATAAGGAAGTTTTTTGAAAGTAAATAAAATTTTGTTCCTTTGCATTATATTTTCCTTACATCCTTATAAATTAACCCGAAATTGGGATTTAGAGAGTTTATGAGTCATTTATATTTTAGTTCGTATTCAAAAGACTTAGAAACTTTTGTCCATACTCAAGGGACATAGGAATTTTTGAAATCGTTCATACTCTAGCCCATGCTCTAGGGACTCAGAGTACTCTAGTCCGCACTTTGAGGACTCAGAGATTTTTTGAAATCATTTATACTCTAGTCCATGCTCAGTGGACTCAGAGTACTCTAATCCGCACTCTGGGGACTTAGAGATTTTTTGAAATCGTTTATACTCTATTCCATGCTTAGGGGACTCAGAGTACTCTAATCCACACTCTGGGGACTTAGAGATTATTTGAAATCGTTTATACTTTAGGCCGCGCTCTAGGGACTCAGAGTACTCTAAGTCGCGCTATGGGAATTTAGAGATTTTTTGAAATTATTTATACTCTAGTCTGCTTTGGAGTCTCAAAGTACTCTAATTTATACTTTTGGAGATTTATGGTTTTTTTAAAATCGTTTATACTCTAGTCCACGCTTTGGGGACCCAGAGTACTCTAATCTGCACTATGGGGATTTAGAGATTTTTTGAAATCGTTTATACTCCAGTTCGTGTTCTGGGGACTCAGAGTGCTCTAATACGCGCTCTGCGGATTTAAAGATTTTTTGAAATCGTTTATACTCTAGTCCATGCTCTAAGGACTCAGTGTACTCTAATCCGCACTTTGAGGATTTATAGATTTTTTGAAATCGTTTATACTCTAGTCTGCTTTCTGGAAATTTAGAGTAATCTAATCCGCACTCTAGGATTTAGAGATTTTTTGAAATCATTTATACTCTAGTCCGCACTCTGTGGATTAGAGTACTCTAATGCGCGCTCTGGAGATTTAGAGATTTTTTGTACATAGCCAGTCAATCTTTAGTTTCACCTGTGCATTCATACGTAACACGTGTTAGTGCTAATGAACCTTGACATGTAATCATATCACATGAAATATCAACCATCACCGAAAAATAGCTTCAAGCTTTTGTTGATTGTATAGGGACAAACTGAATTGTCTTATTACATATCAAAAAAGAGAACAATAAAGAAAGAAAGTATTGTAAACAACTATGACTGGAATGCAAAAGAAACAAACTAAGTAAAATAGTGGCGCAAATGCTAGCTATTCCATGCTCTGGGCAGTTTTACGCCATCAACAGTCGCTAGCTTGAAAGTTTCTTCTCCAAGCCTCCGTTCGATGATGTAAGGACCTTCCCATATGGGATTCATGTGTAACGGGACCAGAAAGACTCGCTTCAAAATAAGGTGGTCCACATCGGAAGCTCTCGGTCGGACTTTTACATTATAATATCAGGCGACTCGGCCGATGTGCGGCCGCCAATAAATAAGCTTTGTCATGCTTTTCATCAATAAAGTCCAATGATTCCAGTAAAATATCTCGGTTCGTTCTGGGATCATAATAAGTTACCCAGTGGGAAGGGACTTCAAGCTCCACGTGTATAACCGCTTCGGCACCGTATGCCAAGGCGAATGGAGTATGGTAAGTGGCAGACTTGTGGGTGGTTCTGTATGCCTAAAGTGTTGTTGGAAGCTCGTCCACCCACTTGCCTCTAGCCTTTTCCAAATGCTTTTTCAAGATGGACTTGATTATCTTATTCACGGCTTCAACCTGCCTACTTTCCTTACGATGAGCGACTACCGCAAACCTCTTCTCGATATGACGTTTCCAATAAAACTCTTTGAATTCCTTACTCTCAAATTGCATTCCGTTGTGAGTAATGATAGTCCGTGGGAGACCAAAGCGACATATAATGTTCAACACGACAAAATTAATAACCTTTTTGGTGGTGATCGTAGCTAATGGTTCTGCTTCTGTCCATTTGATGAAGTAATCGACCGCGACGATTGCGTATTTTGCGCTACCTTTGGAAATTGGCAACGAGCTGATTATGTCGGTTCCCCATATTGCAAACGACCATAGGCTAACCTTTTGCGTGATTTCCGTCGGTGGTACTCTTAGGTTTTTTGCGTATTTCTGGCATTATTGCATCTCCTAACATAGTCCGCGACATCCCAATCAATGGTCGACCAATAGTATCCATAATGGAGTATCTTTTGGCTCGCATCTTCCCTCCAATATGGTTGCTACATTCTCCTTCATGGATTTCTTCTAGAACTCATTTTATCTAGTCGTGGGCGATGCACCAGAGAAAAGGAACAGAGAATCCCTTTCGGTACATAATCCCATCTCGCATAACATACCGCGAGACCTTGCAAAGGATTTGCTGCCTTTTGTTTCTTCTCTCAAGCAAGGTCCTGCGCAACAAGTATTTTCTGAATGGGGACATCCATGGCTCCCATTCGGTTTCCAACTTTGGCACAAGATCAACTTCCATTGTGTTTATACTTGGGGCATGTAGAGTTTCGACGAGAACTAAGCCTATCTGATGTGCGTCACCAGTGCTTACGAATTTTTCCAAGGAATCGGCCTCTTCATTTTGCTCGTGCAGGATATGTGTAATATCATAGTATTCGAAGTCCTCCTACAATTTTTGAACTTGAGTAAGATACGGAGCAAGCCTCTATCCCTCTGCCGGTTGTCTTTCCTGACTTGGTATACCACCAGCTGTGAGTCGTAAATGATTTCGACCGATTTTACTCCAAGTTCTTTAGCAAGCTTCAGCCCAACGATCAATGCTTTGTACTTGGCTTTATTGTTCGTAGCAGGGAAATCAAGCTTTAAAGAATAACAAATCGACCGATTCTTGGGAGTTACATGAACAACACCAGCCCTAGAACAATGGTCATTAGATGCTCTGTCGGTACACATTTTCCATCATACTATAGGCACTACATTACTTCCATTTGGTTAATCTCGCACAGTGAACACTATAATTAAGTCCCTCAGCACTTGTCCCTAGATAGCTCTTCTAGGCAGGCAGGTGATGACGAACTGACTGAGCTTGATATTCCATTTAAGTAACCTTCTAGAAGTTTCCAGTCATTGGAGTACCTACCGTAAAGGTTGGTCGGTATAGATGCTGATTGGATGTGCCTGGAAATAAGGGCAGAGTTTGCGCGATGTGATCACCAAGCAGTAAGCCAGCTTCTCTATCTTAGGGTAATTTCTTTCTGCTCTTGTTAAACGCTTTCTAACATAGTACACCGGCTTTTGGATTCGGTCCTCCTCACGAATCAAGGCTGCACTTATGGCGTGCTGGGACACAGCTAAGTAAATATGCAACTCCTCACGATCCACGGTCTTCGACAAAATTGGGGGTCTCTCTAGGTGACTCATAGAGCTCAGAACGCGTCTTCACAATCCGATGTCCATTAAAAATTCCTTTTCCTTCTCCTTATTAAACAAAAGAAAGGAATACATTTGTTGGTTGCCCTGGAAATAAATCGACTCAATGCAGTGACCTTCCCATTCACGCTCTGCACTAGTTTTATATTTCTGGGTGCTTGTATATCTCGAATGGCTTGAATCTTTTCCGGGTTCAATTCAAGTCCTAGTACGATGACAATGCAGCCTAGAAACTTTCCAGATGCAACACCAAAAAACACTTGAACGGATTGATTTTCATGCCATAGAATCTGAGTATGTCAAACATCTCTGCTAAGTCTCGAATGTGGTCGTTTGACTGCTGTGATTCATGATCATGTCATCCACGTAGACTTCCATCGTTCTACCAATCTGATCCTTAAACATCCAATTCACCAAACGCTGATAAGTTGCTCCCGCATTCTTCAAACCGAATGACATTACCACATAACTGTACAACCAACATCTGTGACAAAATTGGTGTGCTTCTGATACGGGATGTGCATCAGAATTTGGTTGTAACCCAAATATGCATCCATAAACGACAACAACTCATGTCATGCTGTTGAGTCAACCAGTTGATCAATTCTGGGCAAGGGAAAGCTATCCTTTAGGCATGCATTGTTCAGGTCTAAATAATCAACACATGTCCTCCATTTTTCGTTCGCCTTCGAATAAACCTGTTTTGCACAGTATTTCATATAAATGGAGTAAGATTATATATGAGGCACATCATTCAAAGGAAAACCATGAATATATAGAAGAATCCACAACCGATGAGGACAGTGAAGGAATTACCAAATGAAAATATAAAGATTACCACGAAATTTCTGACAAAAACCTTAAGATTGAAAGAAAGACCCTTAAAAGAGGATCAACGGATAATGAAAAGGAAACCTACTCGGTAAGAAGAAGTACTTGAACCAAGTCACAAAAGAATTAGATGCCAATAAAAGACGGCTCAAATTTTAAGACTTCTTAAAGAATATAGTCTTACTACCTTGATCGAAGACATATATGTCCGAACCAAAGAAGAACTGAATTATTCGCCTTCTTAGAAAAAGAAGCCAGGATTTGAAAGGAAACTTAAGGGATTATATTACAACTTTCACCTAATAAATGGACATGATGCAAATCAATGCAAGGTGCTTGAAAAGATGGTCCTACAAGGAAAACTTAACAGTTTTTAAAGGATTGAACACATGGAATAAAGTTTCTATTCTCAAAATAAGAGAAGTCTACATTGTCATGAGTAAAATTCTCCTTAAACTTGGACTTCCAAAAATGGTAGGCTACCAATAATGGTAGAAATCCCTTGGTCGCGCCAAGATGGCTAGGTCAAGGCACCTCCTAGAGGGAGGGCGTAAGCCTTTAGCCGCACCAAAGACAAAAATTACCAGGTTAAAGCAGCATAAGCCCTTATCCGCATCACGCTATGGCCAGGATAAGGCGCCTCCTAGAGGAAGGATGGGTAATCCCTTGGTCCTGTTATGCTATGGCATGGTCAAGGTACTGAGAAGCCCTTAGCCGTGTCATGCTATAGCCTAGTTAAGGCGCCTCCTAGGGGGAGGTCGGGTAAGTCCTTAGGCCCTGCTTGAGAATAAGCTAGCCAAGCGCACCAGAAACCTAGATGAAATGTTCAACGGACTAAGAAAAGTCCCTGCCTGAAATGGGCACTGCCTAAAATGGCAACTGCTTAAATAAGCACAAGAATTGGAATAAAGAGTCCCTACCTGAAATAGGCCAAAAAATAAAGAAATCGGGCCCGAGAAAGATAAAGCATGCAAAATACCATCAAAGCTTGAAGATGGCGCATTCAACTTGAGAATCAGGAAGAAGTCGCTGACTTCTTCCCACGAACATCTGGCAGATTGTATTTCTAGCTTCTATTATTTATTATCAGAAATGGTATTCTAGTACTCTATTACTTATTTCCAGATTAGTATTTTGGTCTTCTATTAGTTATTATCATAAATGGTATTCTGATTTTCTATTACTTATTGCCAGATTGATTCTCTGGTCTTTTATTACTTAATGCCAGAGTGGTTTTTGGTTTCTTGATACTTATTGCCGAAAAAGGTCTTCTGGTCTTCCATTATGAATATCAGCCTAGCACATATGGATTTCTAACCTTACATTATCCATTACCGAAGACGATACTCTAGGCCACTATTACTTATTATCAGAAAAGGTAATCTGGGCTTCAAGATTTTCACATATATGAATTTAAAAATTTAATACACGAATTCGGGTTTCGTGATACTCATTTCAGAACTTCACTATTAAAAACTCGAACGTGGGGTTCGGGTCTTCGATATAAAATCTCGTAATCTGAATACCCGAATCTGGGTTTTGAGTCATTATTAATCTCTAAAATATTATATCTGAATCTATATATCAAGATTGTTGTTTAATTAAGCCCCAGTCTAGGGAAAGATTTTCGAACTTCTATTCGTCTCAAGTGCTGGGCCAAAGAATATTATCAAAAAGAATACTGTCGAGATTCCCTGAATGGGAAATTCGGGTTTCTAACTATGTCAAAATAATGGGTAAGAAAGTTACTACTTCAAAAGTTTTGACATGAACCCCTGAATTAGGTTCTTCATTAAATAAAGTTATAATTTTAACATTATTTACCGTACGATAAGGCAAGATCTACTTCCAACAAGTCTTATGCATTCCGAACAAGCCATGATTATATCTCATCATGGTTAAAGATGAGATCTTAAAATTTTGAATAAATTATATTTTATACAAATGGAAAAATGAGTTACTAATCTAGGAAAATCATATACATAGACAAATATGTCAATTCAAAAGCTAACAATTAGAGGCATTGTTTGCTACATGTTCCTGCAGGAATGTCGGAATGGAAAGGAATAGCAAAGGATTTAACAAGCATAAAAGTCGCTGGATGAGAAATTCGAAGGCATCAAAGATTACACCACAAAAAGGATCACAAATCAGGTGATATTTGAAAAAATTTCATAATTTATGTGAGTTATGTATTCATTTACAAACAATGAAGTTATGAACTAGATATATTTACATAACCCAAATACATAAACGGATTACAAATCTTGAGATGCTTTATTAAGGGTCTCCACCGCTGAAGGATTAACTACATGGTTATTTGCTGCACGGAGAACTTCTTTAAGCTTTTTATCCTTTCTTCTAATTGTATTCTCATCATCAATTGCCTCGTCGTTAGTTTTCAAAGAACAGTTGAAGGCCCTATTTGCAGCTCGAAGTGCCTTGTTTTCCCTTTCTAACTCGGCATCATGCTTTTAATAGAAATAAATATTATGCTCAAGCTTTTGATTCTTGGCGGCGTAATCATTGATAGTTTGATAATATATTAAATTCTGCTGCTCATCAAAATATTTGGAAATTTCAAACCGCACCCTCCGGCACCAGTTTCCAACTAAATTATCATCTAAACTCGAAGGAGGATTCAGTGTGGCAGGAAATTTCTGAGCCATAAGAAGTTTTGACCTAGTAGGCTTGACAATTAAAGGAGTTATTTGATGGACTGGAAGATCAACATTTGGAGACTTTTCCCTATGAGCAATTCTAGAGAGGCATATTGAGTTTGACTATCTATCAGTTTTAGCTCTAAATCGCTTATCCGTTGGATAAGTTCGGACATCTTTTTACAAGTCGATTATAGGATTCCACTTCACTTGTCATTTAAGCATAATAATTGCTTAATATTTTCTCTTAATCTCAGCCTCAAGATAGTCAATACGATCCTTATAACTACTGGCCATGATTTTTTGGGATAAGGTATCATTTGTTCCATTTTACGGCTCCAACATTAACACCAAAACGTTCCGATAATATTTCATCCCAAATCACAATTATTCCACTCTATTTCAATAAACTTTCTCTGATTACGTCGACATGGGATATTAAGCTTTGAGCAAGAGAAACTATAGACGACTGTGGCTCCTATTTAAAGAAAGAAAATAAATAGAAACCAGAATTGAGATAGGAAAGATAATATATCTTTATTACGGTAGTAATGGATTATAACTCAAAAAAGAAGCAAGTCAAGAGATACAAAAATCATCACACCTAAAGTTGAGAGATAGCGTTCCTAACTTTGCCTATGGTATTTGTTGAAAGCATGACCATTGAGTCAAAAGGTAAAGTAACTCCTTCAGAAGTTATAACCGGTGGACAATTACTATAATCCCATTTTCCGGCCGATGGACTATCACGACCATAAATTAATTTAGAATGGAATGTTCTAATTTCTTTTAAGAATAATTCCTTTTCTTCACCAGGGAAGTCGAAGTGAATACGGGGGTATTCCAAGTATAATTTTTGCAAATCCCAAAAAAGCAATTTCTTGCTAAATTCGAAGTCCTTAAAATTGGTCCATTTTTAGAGTATACTCTCCTCAGGTTAACATATGGACTTAAGTGGTCTCTTGGGACAACCCGACCTAAAGAATCGGTATTCTTAAATAGCACGGTAAAATAATCTAAGCATAGAAAGCATAACGAAAACATATATTCGAAAATACTTGTTACATATTTAAAGTCGTTCATCTAGTTCATACAGAATAGACTTAGAAAAGAACTCATAAACTAATTTATTCTCATAATACTTAAGCTTTTCAGCAAGGGGATCTTGAGGAATTGATTTAACCCGTAGTTTGTTCCAGCAAGCTTTAGAATGCAGGTCAGAACCATATTCATCTAAATATCTTTTATGGAAACGTCTAAGTAGACCCCTATTGAATTCGTGTAAGTATGAAAAATTTATGATAAAACGTCTACAATAAACTTTATACAAAAAATGGACTAAAATATCTCTCTCTTCCATCATTATCCAAAATAGAGTTATTAATTCTCTATTCTCTTTTAAGAAGGCATCATACCAGTGACGTGCTTTCTTTAATAATAGAGCCACCCTTTGATATTAAAAGATGCTAGAACTGATGTGATCCTGTCCAGACTATGATATTTTTGAGATAAAGCATTGGGTTCTTTTATTAACATGTCTAACCCCTTATATAAACTGTTAATTTTCGCATGTTTGCTTTCAAGTTTTATTCTGCAGGGAATATTTGACTTCTTCTTTATCTAAGATAAATGATTTACCACTAATTATTATCTTTGAGGTATAAGACATTAAACAGGGAATTCCATACCTGCGGAACTGGAATGGAAGCCTAGTGAGCTTGTTCCTTCTCTTGTGGGTCTTTGGGATGTGTGGGAGCAATTTCCCCCTCTACAGGTGTAGTTGAACCAGAAGATGTTGGTGGCATATCTTTTAGGGGGGATTGCTCTCGTTCGGGAGCATTATCTTGATCTCCGCTATCAATCCCTGAAGCACCAGAAGGTCCCCCTTTATCTCCACCATGGCCTTTCCCCCTAGAGATTTTATTGTCATTATCATTATCAGAGTCACTGTCCCAATTGAGTTCGACATCATTTTCCTTATCCTTAGGATCTTTACCCATATCATCCTCTTCTTCAAAATCAGATTCAATGTCAAAAGAGGGGATATCAAAAGAAAGAGCTTCCTTGAAATCAACAGTCCCTCTTCAACTTCGGGCTTGGAACCCTGCCTAGCCCATTCAGTTTTGTCCATAACTCTTTTGGTTGAAATTGGGTCAGGTGAAGGAAAACCGAAGTCAAAACATTTGTGACGATTACCGGCGTAGGCAAGCATAAGGGCATCTTCGTAATGATTCAGCATCATGGGCCCTAAGGTGATGTTAACAAAATCGGAGACATGTTTTTGGAAGTCAGAAAGGGTTTGAACAACTAGCCTAAATGAAGCTTTGGACCTTTTGAATTTATCTTTTAGCAGAGTATTTTTGGAAATCAAACGAGCTTTCTTTGTTGAATATGCCAGTATATGATTTTTG
The DNA here is from genome assembly GCA_030765085.1 of Allium cepa. Taxonomy (NCBI): domain Eukaryota; kingdom Viridiplantae; phylum Streptophyta; class Magnoliopsida; order Asparagales; family Amaryllidaceae; genus Allium; species Allium cepa. The sequence continues at coordinate 461,064,709 of CM060931.1, read as the reverse complement.
TTTGATGATACTAAACACTTATATATACATATATATTTATTTAAATGTATTTGTTAATGTACTATCTTATTTTCACAGAATTAAATAAATATTTGCTGAATAAAATAAATGACACGGAATTTAAATTCAAATGTATATTTTATTCAAACAAATATTTTATTATATAGCCGCATCGTAATTCGTTCCTCCACTCCGCTTCGCTTCCTATGCCCGCTTCTTCTCGGCCCCCTTTCATTACGTTCCCCCATTCTCCCTCTTCGACCAGGTCAGGTCGTGTATTCAAAGCTATGCCGACAGCGACTATGAGTCCCCCTTTCTTTCAATCTCCAACTGAATTTCCTCCTCTGCAAGCTAATTTCGTTCGCCCCTGTCATATGGGTTCGGTCGCTGGTGCATCATTGCTTGGTGTTCAGCCCCTTCCTGATGCGTGTGGGCTTGATGCATGTAACCTAGTCTCTATCAATTGTGATGTGGGCAAGTCTATGTTGACTGTTGAGATTGATGCTAGAGCAGTTGTTGATGTGTCAGAGCATGTGCTGGGGTGTGTATCGGCTTGCATACAAAGTTGTGGTCAGGGCACTACAGGTGTTTGTGAAAATTCCCCTGTGAAATCTATTCCTATTGTCAGTGTTGCTTGCCCTGGTGCTTCTATTCCATCTGCCTCTATTGGATCCCCCTTCGTTGTAGATAACCCTGGTACTACTGTACCATCGAAGCCTATCTCCAAAACGTGGTCTTCTCTATTCTCATCCTTACCCCGTAATGTGGGTGACTACATCCCGATTGAATTTGATTTGGTCGTGGAAAATGGAGTAATGATTCCTCCCCCTAGTGTTTTGCAAGCTGGTGTGGAATTTTGGTCTGACTATTTGGTTGGTTTTTTTCGTCCTCGGTTCTTCGGAGGGCTTGGAAGCTAAGTAGTAATTTGCATGTGAAGCTGGGCATTCTTTTTTTGATGGAAGGCCATTTATTGTTATCCCTTGGACTCCAACTGTGGAGTGTGCTCGTGAACAAGTACTTTCTATCCCTGTTTGGGTATATTTTTCACAAATTCCCTCTGCTCTTCAGCCTCTTATTGGTTTGAATTGGTTAGCCTGTAAAGTTGGAAAATTGAAATGTTTTGACTCTAATACAGTGGCGCGCGATAAGATGATGTACGCTAAGGCTCTTATTGAGATATCCCCCTTTAAGCCTCTCCCTACTTCTATTCCTGTTCAGCCTGCTGTCGGGCATGTTGTGGAAGTCAGAGTTCACTATGGTTGGGTTTCGGATATTTGTACCTCCTGTCACTCTTTTGGCCACCTGGCTATCACCTGCTATCATTCTGAAGCCTCTGCGGCTGCTCCGAAGATCCCTTTGCCTCGCGCCCAACGCAGAATTTGGGTCCCCAAGGTTTCTTCCCCTGCCTCTCTGACTTCTCCTGCTCCTGCGGTTCCGTTGCCAGGCCTGAGTTTCCCTCCTTTGCCATTAGCTACGCCTGATTCATCTCCTGGTTCTGAGGTTCCTTGTGTTTCTCCTGACATTCCTTTAGATGTTGCAGTCCCTGCCTCGCCATCGCCTCCTGTTGCTTGGGATGAGGCCGACGGGTGTTGGATTGACCCCAAATCTGATATGAGATATAACCCGGTTAATGAATCCTTCTTCTGTTTTGTCTCTGATGATCATTTGGACCTTAGATGCCTTCGTTATAAACCATCTGGTGATTCCTTAGTTCTTGATTTAGACGGTTTGTATGCGAGTTTGAATTCTGTCATGCTTGTTGATTCATCTTGGGATCGTTCTTTTATCTACTCTTCTGATTCTATGGGTTATGATCCTTGCCTTGCTCTCCTTTTCTGCCCCTTTGCTAGTCTTTGTGGGACTGCCCTTTTGGTATCTTCTCTGGTGTCTAAGGATGATGGTGACTCTTCCTCTTCGGAGGAGTGCTAGTTTTTGTGCTATTTATAGTTACTGTGACATAGCTGTCACGTACCTGTGCTGTACTTTTTGTTTTTTTAGTAGTTAAGGTGCCTTTACCCTGCTCTTGTACTTCAATTTTTATTACGTTTGTAATAAAAAGTGGACGGTCCACTATAAACCGGCTGGCCTTGCCAAAAAATATATGTTTTATTATAATTTTGAATAGTACAAAGTTTTGCTCTCACTATATATATATATATATATATATATATATAAATTTCAATTACAATACAATTTCAATCACATCATATTTTTCACTATACATACATTTGCACCTCACTGCATTTCGCTTATTCACTCGTATTTATCTCCGACTCTATTCCAGATTGAATCCAGCATCTGAGTAATCTACAAAATAAAAAATAACGCAGTAAAATTGAAAAGAAAATATTTTGCAGTACAAAATAAAATGTGTATTTTTGAAATTATTATTTTCCTCAGTAATTTGGGTTGTTCGTCATCATTTAAATTTGAATTCATCATACACGAACAGTTTGTGACATCACAGTTTATCACTATACATGCCACAAGGCCGTGCACACCGATATACACTTGGTAAAACTGCAGGGACAGGTGAGAACAAAGTCAAACCCAATCGAAATCAGGGTTCAACTCAAATGAAATACAAATAAAGTCACATTATTAGCACAAGGTCAAACCCGAGCTATAAGATAGTTTCAACACAGGTGCAATCCAAATGTACACATAAATGCTATGATCAAAGATAACAACATCAATCAAGGTCAGGACCAGTGAACATTGAAGTGAAACAAGACCAGACCCAAATTAATCAAAATTTAACTCAAGTCTAACAACAAGTTCAGCTATCACATGACAGTAATGCAGTTCACACATGTATATAAATTGAATGCAACCATACAACTCAACTCAAATCCAGACCATATGTAGTATGAAAACAATGAACCGGTACAATATGAACTAGCTCGAAGAAACAACAAAGTGTAGACTGCACAATCAAAGTCAAATGCAAACACATGTACACATATATAGGTAGTGCACATGTCACCAGAACCAAGGCAGGAGAACTAGACCAACAGTAAAAAGTACATACATAAATATACACATGAAGGGGATGCAACCATACCCGGTTATAAAGAGATAAGGCTACAACTTCAAGTACAAATGTAGATCAAACACAACACCGGATCGCAAAACAATGTACACAGACTACACACATGAATACAACATACATATGCAGTGACAACGTGGTGCAGCAGCCCCAATAAGTGAAGGCATGGAAGCAATTCAGTATCCAAGCAGACTACATAAATAACACATCTACAATGATTAGTACAAGGCAATGACTGAAGAAACAATCGTTGATTAACTATGTATCTTCAATGCAAGACTCAAAGCAAATCAATGATATATATGCAACAGCAATATGCAGCGAGACCGAACCGTAGACAAAAAATGCAGTGAAGAGAAGTAGTTCATAACAAGTCGAAGTCACTACTATCACAAAATCTAAGTGGCCGATATCAACAGCATAAAGATCGAATTAAAGTCAAGTAGCAGTTTCAAAACATAGATAGAAGTTTCAATGTAACCAAAAGTCAATAGAGAATCCATATCAGTTCGAATAAGAATCAAATAATGTCAACAACAGTTTCAAACCTAAGTCAGAGCCGTGGTGGCTGAGGAGTCGAACAGAGCATTTCAAAGCCGTGATAATCAAGTAAATTGCAAATATACGAATTGAACTAGTCAGGGTCAATCACAAGCAACCAAACGAAAATCAACGGTCGAGCTAAAATTCACATGAAGAATTCAAATATTATTTATGAACGATATTTTGGGGAATTGAACCCTCTATAACCCATATAATTATCGGCATTTGAGTTCATTCGAGTTCAAGGAAAACAAAGAAAAATAAATCATTAAACTCAAATCAAAGTCAAGTATCATCAAATATCGAAAAAGGAAAAAACTGCATAACATTTTAACAAATGAACTCGACTTAATTGAAGCAGCCTTGTGCACAATCGAAGAGATAATCAAAGCAAGCAATGCGAGATTATTCAAACGGTCAGCTGAAGCGGCGCCTAAATTTCCAGAGCCCTAATTTATCGAAGAAAAACAAACGAGTAAAGAACGCAGCCATTTTTTCAACAAGACCGATGAAATAAAAAAAAGCATCAGCAATTTTTTCTTTGTGATAAGTTTATTTTGGGCCGATTATTATAGATAGTGATTGGGCTTTAGTTTATAAATTAGGATTTTATTGTTATTTTTATTGTTTTTTTGTATTTCTCTTTTAAACTATTGTAAAGTCTAGTCGTGTGAATAGCGGACGAACTACGGTGTTGTAGTTCGAGAATTCGCAACTCAATGGCTAAGTTATGGCAGGGTTTTGAGCGTAAAGTTGGGTTAGTCGATAACGGGTGTCGCGAGTTTACTTGTGTAAGCATCTGACTACTTAATTTCTAGTAGAAACCTTGGAGGCAGCATGTAGGCAGGGTTTTGCCGAAGCTGGCTAAAATCTGTGTGTTCTATTTTCTGCTTTTAATTTTCTGCTATTATCCATGCTGCTATTATTCTACTATATTTGTATTGAAATTATTCTATATACTTCTGCATTAAATTTTTGTAATTTATAGTATCATCCTATTCACCCCCCTCTAGGGTGAAATCGATCCTACAAGTGGTATCAAAGCTAGGAACATAAGTCAATTGTTGTTTTTAAAAACTTTAATTTTTCAAAGACCAATTTTTTTAAAATTTGAAATGGCTTCTTCTAATAATGCTTTTGCTGAGGGTCGTCCAGCATTATCCCTTCTTTTTTAGAGGGAAAATTTTTTTTGAATTGGAAATTGGAAATTAGTAATGGAATTTTATTAAAATCTGTTAATTCTAAATATTGGGATATTTTTCAAAATGGGTATGATATAACAAATGAGAAAAATAATGCTCTTGCTATGCATATATTTTATTTTCATATTAATCAAGATAATTTTAACCTTATCACTCATTGTGAAAATGCGCAGGAAATCTGGAAATCTTTTGATACAATATATGGTGCAAAAGTCAACGACAATAAAATATTCTCCACAATCGACTCAGTTAAAGAAACGTGTTAGCATGATTGGCAAAAGGCAATAGTGGTGAAGATTCAATAGCCGATGAGATAAGTGATTTTTCATTCAATGATGTAGTTCTCTTGTGCCAAAAATTAATTGAAAATAATAAAGCTTTTAAGTTGAAAAACAATAAATTAGAAAGAGAACAAGCTAAACTTCTTCAGAAAATAATGATTTGAAAAATGAGCTTAAAAATATTAAGATAAATAAAAGTTCTAACTGCAAAAGGTGTTTGGACCTTGAAAAAGAATTTTCCCGTTTTCATGAAAATCTTCAAAAGTTAGAAAACGAAATTTAATGCGAGAGAAAAAAGTGACTGAGTTGATTTGTAAAAACAACATTTTGCAAAAATAGTTGGATAGTTTTAAGGAGTCAGAAAATTCTAAATGTGCGATTTTTGAAAAGAAATTAACCGAGATCAACGGAAATTTCAAAACCCTTGAAAAAGGAAACGTGATTTTGAGCAAATCTAAAAATATTCGATTAAATCATGAGATTGAAAAGGAAATTGAAAAAATCAAGGAAATTGAAAAAATCAAGGATTTTGAAAAAATTGAATTTAAAAAACTCCAACTCTTTGAAACTGAGATGCTTAAAATTGAGAATAAAATTAGATAGCTTCAATATGAAAATATGCATTTAAAAATTTATAGTTTTGAAAAGAAAGATAACAGCATTAGTTGTTGTTCGAAGCTAATAAATGAAAATAGACTTTTAAAATCCAAAATTAATAAACTTGAGTTGGTTACTCGAAAATTTTCCACTAGAGATAAATCATTTAATATACTCTTAGAAAATCAACTCTTCGAGAATAAAAGGAATGCATTTGGATTTGAAAAAGTGTCAAAATATGAACAAGTAACTAATAACACTGTTAAAAGGAAAAGTGTGATACCCAAACACGTGAAAACCATACCAATTTGGTTTCCCAAAGGCACGAATATAAAATTAGGTCTCCACAAACTTATTTTTCAAAATCATTTGCCACTAACAATCATGGACCAATAAAAACAAATAGGTCACAAAAATCTTTTATCGTGTAGGTATGGTGGCAGGTTAAGGAACAACAATGGTGTTATCTAGATTCTTGCTGTTCTAGACACACAATGGGCGACAAATCAATGTTCTTTATCCTAGTACAAAGGTAACAGAATCACAATGAATAACAACGAAAAATTATCAGAAAAGGTAAAATAGGTAATGGTACATTTATCTTAAACGATTTATTAAATGTGATAATCTGCACCATAACTTAATTTAATTCAGCCAGTTATTGATAAGGAAATGAATGCTAATTTTGATTTTGTCTTATTCAAAATTGTTGGCCAATTATATTTTTATGCTGAGAACACTTCAAAAATCTCTAGAGTCTTTGAAGTACTTCATATAGATTTGTTTGGACTAATGATGGTGTTCTATTGATTGTTGATTACTCATGATACAAGTGGATATATTTGTTTATCTTATCTGAGAATATGTTCACTGCTTGTTTGTTTGCACGGTTTCAATTCAAATTCAAAAGAATTTCATTTAAAACTGTAAAAATGATTTCAAGGTTATAACATCACGGTCTTGTCTATAACATTTAACTAATGATAATCTTGAGTCTAAGAGAAATTCAGATGCAGATTACACTAGTAATCTAGTTGATAGAAAAATGACTGGTGGAACGAGATTTATGTTGAGACATTCAGTAACTGCATTGTTTTTCACAAAAAATTTATGCATATTTTGCACTTGAAATAATTTTCAAATGGCAGACATATTTCTAAAACCCATTCCATAAAATTGTTTTTTTGGTTGACCATGTTTTAGATTAGTCATTTTTGAAAATTTGATTTTATAATTATTTTTGGATATTATTTTAAGTGACTCCATTAACTAATCTGACTCCCTTTTGATTATCAAAACAATAAATTGATGATTGAAAAAGTGATGATTGTTGATATTGATCATATATTATAACTTGAGATAGTATAATTAGTAATTTTTAGAAATTTAAACAAGAGTTATAAAAACATTTTGTTGGTAAAAATTCCATGACCATCTCTAATTCTATCATATTTCTATCGACCATCACTCATCAAAATCCAATATTGTATGTCAGTATATGGTATTTTAAACGGTAAATCATTCGTTTTTCATTTTATTATATTTTTTAGCAATAAAAACATCCAAAGTATTCACTCTCATTTAAAAGTCCTCACGGTTATGCATGGGTTAATTACTTGGAATTTTTTAATTACGTGCTTTCATGCTCATTTAAAAGTCCTCACGGTTATGCATGTATGGAACGCATATCAAAACTGATTAATAAAATAGACAAATTGGTTCTAATCCCATTTAAAAGTCCTCGTAGTTATGCATGGTTAGAAGATACCTGAATTCATTTTTGTCTTTTTTAAAAAATTGGATTAGTACTAATCTCCTTTAAAAGTCCTAACGGTTATGCATGGTTAGTAGATTTTCAAATTCCTAATATAAATATACTACAAATGGACACAACTATATGGTTTTTTTATCATCCCTATCATTCTAAAGTGGAATGTGTGCCTAACAGAGTATTTATAATTTTTGTTTGATTTTTTATTAAAATTTAATATTTATACTCGATTGAGTTTTAATGTTGTATTAATGTCTATCACTTTTTTCTCTATTTTTTCTAACACTATTACTCTTTTGCTGATAACAAAAGGGGAAGAGAAATGTTAAGATTTTGACAAATATAAGTCCAGTATTTTATTTTGTACTTTCTTTTTACATCTGGGGTCATTTGTATATTTTTATTTACATGGATATATGAAGGGGGAGCTTTATGTTGAGAGGAAGCATTGAAATAGAGGGGCAAATTGAAGGATCAAATACATTTACTAAATTCAAAATCTTAAATATATGTTTGTTATCGTCAAAAAGGGGAGATTGTTGAATATTCTAGTACAAGATTTTTGTTTGATGATAATAAACATATATATATTTATATTCATTTAAATGTATTTGTTAATGTACTATCTTATTTTCACAGAATTAAATAAATTTTTTTTGAATAAAATAAATGATATGGAATTTAAATTCAAATGCATATTTTATTCAAACAAACATTTTATTACAATTTTGAATAGTACAAAGTTGTGCTCTCACTATATATACAAATTTCAATTGCAATACAATTTCAATCACAACACATTTTTCACTATATATACATTTGCACCTCACTACATTTCGCTCATTCACTCGTATTTATCTCCGACTCTATTCCAGATTGAATCCAGCATCTAAGCAATTTGCAAAATAAACATTAACACGGTAAAATTGAAAAGAAAATATTTTCCAGTATAAAATAAAATCGGTATTTTTGAAATTATTATTTGCGTCGATTATTTAGGTTGTTCGTCATCATTTAAATTTGAATTCATCATACACGAATAGCTTGTGACATGCACAGGGTATCACTGTACATACCATAAGGCCGTGCACACCGATATACACTTGATAAAACTACAAGGACAGGTGAGCACAAGGTCAAACCCAATTGAAAATCGGGTTCAACTCAAGTGAAATACAAATAAAGTCACGATATTAGCACAAGGTCAAACCCGAGCTATAAGCTAATTTCAACGTAGGTGAAATCCAATTGTACACATGAATGCTATGATCAAAGACAACAACATCAACCAAGGTCAGGACCAGTGAATAGTGAAATGAAACAAGACCAGACCCAAGTCAATCAGAATTCAACTCAGGTCTAATAACAAGTTCAGCTACCACATGACAGCAATGTAGTTCACTTATGTATATATATTGAATGCAACCATACAACTCAACTCAAATCCAGACTACATGAAGTATGAAAACAATGAACCAGTACAATATGAACTAGCTCGAAGCAACAACAAAGTGCAGACTGCACAATCAAAGTCAAATGCAAACATATGTACACATATATAGGTAGTGCACATGTCATCGAAACCAAGACAGGAGAACCAGACCAACAGAAACCAAGTACACACACAAATGTACACATGGAAGGGATGCAACCTATACCAGACTACAATGAAACAAGGCTACAACTTCAAGTACAGATGCACATCAAACACAAAACCATATCACAGAACAATGTACAAAGACTATACAAATGAATACAACATACATATGCAGTGACAATAGTGATGCAGCAGCCTCAACAAGTGAAGGCGTGGAAGCAGTTCAATATCCTAGCAGACTGCATAAATAACACATCTAAAATGCTCGGTACAAAGCAATGAATGAAGAAATAATTGTTGATTAGCTATGTACACTCAATGCAACCCAAACTCAAAGCAAATCAGTGATATATATGCTACAACAATATGCAGTGAGACGAAACCGCAAATAACAAATGCAGTAAAGAGGAGTAGCTCATAACAAGTCGAAGTCAATACTATCACAAAATCTAAGTGGCCTATATCAACAGCATAAAGATCGAAATAAAGTCAAGTAGCAGTTTCAAAGACAGAGACAACGGTTTCAAAGTAACCAAAAGTCAACAGAGAATCAAAATCAGTTCGAATAAGAATAAAATAATATCAACCACAGTTTCAAACCGAAGTCAGAGCCATGGTGGCCAAGGAGTCGAATAGAGCAATTCAAAGCCGTGATAATCAAGTATATAGCAAATATACGAATTGAACTAGTTAGGATCAATCACATGCAACCAAACGAAAATCAACGGCCAAGCTAAAATTCCCATGAAGTATTCAAACATTATATATGAACGATATTTTAGGGAATCGAACCCTATATAACCTATATCATCATCGGCATTTGAATTCATTCGGGTTCAAGCAAAACAGAGACTAATAAATCATTAAACTCGAATCAAATTGAGTATTATCGAATATCAAAAAAGGAAAAATTGCATACCATTTTAACAAACGAACTCGACTTAATTGAAGCAGCCTTATGCATATTCGAAGAGACAATCAAAGCAAGCAACGCGAGATTATTCAAATGATCAATTAAAGTGGTGCCTCAGTTTCCAGAGCCTTAATTTATCGACGAAAAATGAACGAGCAAACAATGCAGCCATTTTTCAACAAGATCAAAGAAATAAAAGAAAAAGGGTCCAGTAATTTTTTCTTTGTAATAAGTTTATTTTGGGCCGGTTATTATAGATAGTAATTGGGCTTTATTTTATAAATTTGGGTTTTATTGTTATTTTTATTGTTTTTTGTATTTCTCTTTCAAACTATTGTAAAGTCTAGTCGTGTGACTAGGGGACAAACTACGGTGGTGTAGTTCGGAAATTCGCAAATCAGTGGCTGAGTTGTTGCTGAGTTTTGAGCGTAGAGTTAGATTAGTCGATAGCGAGTGTCACGAGTTTACGTGTGTATGTGTCTGACTACTTATTGGGGCCAGCAGGTAAGCTGGGATTTGCCAAAGCTGGGTAAATCTGTGTGTTTATTTTCTGCTTTTAATTTTCTGCTATTATCTGTGCCTCATTATTCTGCTATATCTGTATTGCAATTATTCTATATATACTTCCACACTAAATTTTTGTAATAGATAGTATCACCATATTCACTCACCTTTAGGGTAAAATCGATCCTACATTCTTGTCTTCTAAGTCTTTTAAGGCAAGCTCCATAGCGAGTTTCCCATCGATGTTAGTCGATGGGCTCGCCTCTCTGCTTCAAGATCACTCTCGGCCCTGGCAAGGGAAGCTTTAATTCGCTTTAGTTCAGAGGAAGTGTTATTTTGAATAGCCATTAATGAAGCTCGTTGACTTTTCAATTCAACATTCTCCTCCGGTAGTTTGGAAGATCCAGTGGATAGCTTGGAGAAATGTTCAATAAGAGAAATCTAGTTCCTGGAAATTTGCAACAAGAAAAGAAACACAAGTTAGCAATTAGAAAGAACCAGTGATAATAGGATTAATTGGACAAGAGCTTACCAAGAGTAGTTGCGCCTTTAGAGAGCGGTGATTTCTACGAAGTATGGGCTAAAAAAAGGTAGAGAGGAAGAGGTGAAGAATCTTGAATGAAGAATGAGTTCGACGAGTTTATCGAAATTAGTTGATGGAGGAGCAAAAGATGACGACTCTGGAAGGGTATGATAATTAGAAGGAGTCTCAAAAAGAGTAAGTTACATCCATGCCAGCGCAGCTGGAGAGTCTAAAATTGTAATATGTGGAAGGGGAGCATGTGAAGGTGGAGTTGTTCCACTATGCCTTTTGGAGCCTCAACAGTTAGGCTCTTCGAAGCTCCACGAAGAGATATACGTTCTTCTTTGTCCTCCACATCAGAGATCTTCGCTATTTTTTATAAAGGAGCATCTTTGAAAGGCGCTGCTAGTTTCCTTTTCGAGGATCTCTTGGATCTAGCAAAAGCCTCCAAAACTGGTGTTACATTTGAAGATGGTAGAGGAAGAGCAGCATCACTTAAAGAAACAGTGGCCTTTAAGGGAGCTGAAACTAATTTAAGCAGATATAAAATTAGTTAGAACCATTCAAGAATTACATAAAAAAATAGAGGATAATAATGAACTAATAATATACCTGAAATGTTAGAACGATTGGGCGACAATGAAGTAAAATGTTCAGCATCGTGTAAGGAGAGGAAGCAATTTCTACGGGAATTGTGTATAATGACTGGTGGGGTGCCAAGAATTATTTTGGCTGGTTGGAAGCAAAGAATGCTTCCTTAGATTCGAAAGAGTTAGGAGCATTAACCTACCCCTAAGTTGTTCTAGAGCAGTGCATAAAGAATAAATGTTTCTTTGGTTTGTGTCGCTAAGTGTCTTAAGAGGTTCACCTGAAAAGGATCGGAGATTAGTTCACAGAAAACATGGAGAAAAATGAAGATGATATTGAAATAGATTTACAAGGGAAGGAAAAAGTCCCACGAACATCAACGAAGCATTTTACAAAAAAGAACTAATTCTCCCAGTCCTTGAACTTTTTTACGCTATCTGAAATAAGCTTCTTGTACACATTCACTCTGAAAATTTGCTTGTTGAGATTAACTGACCATGCCAACTTGGTCAGGGAATTTCAGGACTTCAGCATTAAGCGAAGGAAGTCCAGATTCTAATGCTAGCACTTTCAGGGATAGGAGGTGTAAACATTTGGAGATAATTGTATTGGATCAACTCCAACATGAGATAGATAGGAAAGCAGGAACACAGGAATGGGAAGAAATCCACCATGCCAGATCTGGATAGCCATATAAGTGAAATACCCTTCTAAAGGGTTACCAATAGTATCAATTGATCGTGGAGGGATGGCTTTGATTCTAGTAATGCCGAAATCATTAAGGATAGCATCGACTTCATCTTGGGATACAATAGAGGAATCCTTGGCAATAGTTTCAACTTTTGGAGAACTCATGATTCTGCCAGGTGAAATTGTTTTGGTTAAAACTCTTAATTACTTATGAATTTAGAATTTATTTTACTTAGATAGCAATCAAAAATAAAAAAGTAAATAAGTTTGCTCAAATAGGTTAAGCATGAAAACATGCATGAAGCTTTAAAAATGGTGCAAATTTTCAGTCAAAAACTTAACGGTTTAAGCTTTCAACAAAGTCGAAAGATTTACAGTTTGAGCTTCCGACGAAGTCGAAGGGAATATAGTAAAAACTTTCTACGACATCGAAGGATCAATAAAGTAGACTTTCGACAATGTCGAAAAGAGTAATGACCTCAGCTTTGATTATTAAGCATCAACAAAAATTTAAAAGTAAACAAAAATGTATCTTTCTTAAGCTATCGATAAGGTTGAAAGGAAAAGGTGAAATATTTACTACCTTTCGACATTGTCAAAGGTTCTATGGAAACCTGGGCCTATTCTAAGTGTAGCCTAAAGATAAGCAGCAAAACCTTTCGATATAGACAAAATTAAATTTCCTAAGTTGGAAAACAAAAACATCGTTAGTATCGTCGAAAGGCCCGATAAAAGTTATCAAAATATGTTATAACCATTGAAGTTGAAATGTTCCAAACATGGATCATATGTGCTTAAAACGTTTCGGCAAAGATGGGAAAAGGAAAATCTAAGGCTAGAGAATTTAAAACTTATCGAAACCAGGTAGTCGAAAGGTTCAAATCCTTCAACCTTGTTATGAAGCTTGTTGTCGAAAGGTTTCACTATGGTATTACCTAACCTTTCGACCATAATGAAAAGGCGGCATAAATATACCTTCCAACTTCAAGGAAAGGTACATAAAAAGGGTAAACCTAACTTTGCCGCCTCAACCTCTTTCAAAGGGGTAGGAAAGTCATTTGACATTGCCTAGTTGTATCCCAGGTTATCATATCGGGTTTAAGAAATCCCAAACCCAATATAAATGCGGTTTCAAATTTTTCTAGAGAAAGAAGCAAAATGAACTCATTTACAAAACAATTTCATCTGGAATCGATCTAGTTCGGTTCCAAAGAATAATATCATACTAACATTAGGTCAAAAATCAAATTAAAAAAACAAAAACAAAATTTAGATACTTTGGGTATAAAATTGAACCCAATAAGGGGATTTTCCTGTGGCAAACATCGCCAGCATAAAACCTAAAACCATAGATGAATTTGGTCAAAAAAAACTAATTTAAGGAAAAATGAATTTCCAATAAAACCAAATATTTGAATTTAGGAAACTGGAAATTTGGTTAAACTAATAAGGTTGAAAATTAAACTAAGATTTGTGAAGTAAATTCAAGAAATACTTTCTGTAGTGAGTCAAGATTTAGAAAAAAATTTGAGATTTATTTTACTTGTTTATAGTGATTTTAATTTCAGGTAAAAGTGGACGAAAGAGAAGAAGCGTGCTATATAAGAAAAGTTGCCCAAATTCTCAATCGTTGGATTGGATTTGTGTGAACGCTCCAGATCAACGTAAGAAGACCAAGAGGCGAGAAAATTTTATTGCTGTTGACAAAGATTACTTGGAAAGTCATGAGCATCCCTTCGAGTGGAGGGGGAGGCAAATGTTACACTAAAAATTAAACTTTCGACTAAGGTGAAAGGCCTATCAACAAGAGCAAAGAAAAGGAACGCAGCCCAAACCATCCGAAGGAGTCGAAGGGATGTAGTCATCAGACTTCACTAGCATCAAAACCTTTCGAAGCAGCCGAAAGGTTCCGTCTCTAATATCCAAAGTGTTCTTACCTTTTGAAGGGGATGAAGAAGTCAAAGCAAGTGTGAGCAAGAATTTAATGACCTTTTCGAAAGCATAGTAAGCCTTACGAACCGGATGTAACACATCCAAGATACCTTTTGACAATGTCAAAAGGTTTATGAAGAAAACAACACTCACAAGTCTGTAAAGAAAGAAAGATAACCTTTCAAAGACATTGAATGAAAGCACAGCTCTCGACAATAATCAAGTGAAGAGCAACCTTCCGACAAGGTCGAAGGGTTTACAACAAGTAAGGGAAAAGCAACCTTCCGACCAGGTTGAAAGGTTAACAACAGCAAGAAGAAGGCAAAACTTCGGACCAAGCCAAAGGGTACGTGAAGGTGTAAAGAAAAGAAAGACTTTCGACAAAGTTGAAAGGTCCATGGCAGTAGATGAATGACAAACTTACCGGAAAAATCGAAAAGTTCGCAGTCGCATATAAAAGGAGAACCTTCCGACCCAGTCAAAAGCATGAGTCCGAAAGGTTGACTATCGGCGTCTATAAATAGGACTCAAGGGGTCCTATTTAGGGGACCCGAATTTCTCTCATTCTAACTTTGTAACTTCTTAAGAAAAAGGATTGTAACCCTAATTGAATGCAATTTAGGGAATTTAATAAATAAAGCCTTTTCTCGGATAAAGATGGGAGACTTAGATTTGGTTATTACTTTTCTATTTACTTGAATCTTTGTTGGATTAACTCTATCCCTACGGAAGGTTCTTATCGACAGGATCAACAATACTTCTGTCATAAGTAACCATTTCAACCTTTCGAAGACGTCAACTCTCCAATCAGAATCTTTTGACTAAGTTGAGGACCAAATCAGTTCAATAATCATTACACCTTCTGAAGTCATTGAATCAAAGGACTTAACCTTTCAACGAGATTGATAATGCATCTAGTCCAAATACTAACTTTAACCTTCTGGAGTGATTAACTCAGAGCCCTAAACCTTCTGACTAGGTCAACAACACTCTTACTATAACTATCCCAATAACCTTTCGACATTATAATCCCAGCTATCAAACTTTTCGATGAGGTCAAAGTTGAAGGAGATCATTCACAAAGCTTTCGACCAGGTTGAATTCAACTTCATTCAAGCTAACAAACCTTCCGACAAGGTCGAAAGTCGATGCCTATTCAACAAGGAATTTAATAACCAGCTTAAACCTTAAGGTAGCTTCCACCCTTGAAAGGATAAACTCAGAGAAATCCAATTTAGCCAAAAAAGGAAGCCACATACAAGTTTCACTAGGACGAAAAGAATTAAACTCAAGCAAGTACCAAACTATTTGACGAAGTCGAAAGTCCTAGTTCGTAAGGTACTTACAAGTGAGGATACAAAAGCAATTTTTAAGGGCATCACACCCTCGGTCAAACCAAACTTACCATACTATTTGCAATAACTTTGGGTTGTCGACAAGGAAAGAGAGTTATTTGGGTTTATAAATTTATTTTGAAAAATATATTAAGACATCGGGTTTGAAATTTTGATATGTTAGATAAGATAATTAAAATGAATTTTTGAAATTTTTGCAAATTTTTACTAAGTGAATTAGTATGGAAGTTAAATTATTTCGAAAGGAGGACCTAAATGTTTAAATGTTTTTACAAGATGAAGGACTTATTTGTTAAATGATAATTTGATTTAGAATGGAGAAAATGCAACAAATATTATCTAAATTATTTAAAATTGTGAAATCCAATTAAATGTACAAGTAGGCAAGTTTGTTACAAAAGTTTACTTATTTTGGAAAAATCAGCTTTAACTACAAAGAGGTGGTTCCGCCTTCTTTGGAAAACCATTCGACTTAGACCTATCAACCAAGACCTTTCGACTTCATTGACCAACTAGGTCAAAAGACATGCACATGATATCCTCCAGGTGTTATGCCGTGAATTGGATCAAGTTGAAAGGTATGGTGTCAAAGGGTTGCATTCAAAAGGTTGCTTTGGAAGGAGACGGTCCCTTAGTTTACTTTGATTTAAAGAAGAAAATCACTTGCCTGTTTTATTCTGACAAGGTCGAAAGGTATGCTATCTTTCAACATAGTCGAATGCTAAGATTATGAAAAGTTGTTTCAAAGAGGTTTTTGAAAGAGAGCCGATGCCTTTATTTTTGTTCAAACCTTCCGAAGGGGTCAAAAGCTAAGCTTTCGACATTGTCGAAAGTATTAATGGTTTTTATACAAACAAGCCGCTTCCCAAACCTTTTGAAGGGGTCAAAAGTAGGTGCTTTCGACGTTGTCAAATGGTTCAATTGTTTTCTAGATGTTTTATTGCTTTCGAAAGGATGATGTCGACACCATCAAACTTCCCCAATATTTTAAGTGTGGTTTTGGAAGAGATACTTTCACCTCTTTTCACTGTGACCCAAATAATATTTTTTAAGCGCAAACCCAATGCTTTCGAAAGTTCTGATTTCAGTGATTTCGAAAGGTTTGATTTCAATGGTTTAGAAAGATTTAACATCAATAGTTTCAAAAGGTTTAATTTTCAAGGGGTTCGAAAGGTTTGATTTTCAAGGGTTTTGAAAGATAACGTTCAATGCTTTCGAAAGGGATACTTTCAAGTGGATTTGATGCTATGCATCTACCCTTATATAATAATACTTTAACATGGTTTTAACGTTTCGAAAGAAGAGTTTTAAAGTATAATACAAGCTGGAGCCTATTGTTTTAAAATTTATGTTTTATGCTTTCGAAGGGTCGAATGGTTTCTTTCGAAGGGTCGAAAGAAAAGCTTTTGAAGGGGATACTTTCGAAGGGATTGGAAAATTGTTTTCTTTTAACCTTATAAAAATAATTGTTGTTTAACCTTGGGGATACCGGGGTGGGCTTTATGAGTTCAACACAATAGTTAGGGATATCAAGTCTTATATGTTTTGACAATCATTGGGGGGAAATACCAATGTAAGTTATAAATGAGTATAACCTAAATTAGGGATACTAATGGAACTAGGTAATTTATGTGGATAGCATGAGATAATTAGATTCATGTGGATAACATGAGTTAAGTGGTCAAGTGATAGGTTCATAGTCATCCTAGGAAAATTATGGGATGGTTGATGGATAGTTAACATCATGTTGGGGATGGATAATATCCTTAGGATTGAAGAAGGGTTCATAGTCGTCCTAGAAAAACTATGGGATGTTTGAGGGATAGTCAACATCATGTTGGGGATGGATAGTCTCCTTAGGATTGAAGAAGGATTCATAGTTATCGTAGGAAAGCTATGGAATGTTTGATGGATAGTCAACATCATGTTGGAGATGGATAGTCTCCATATGGTTCATAAAGGGCTTATAGTCATCCTAGGAGAACTGTGGGATGTGAGATGGATAGTCTGTTGGAACTGGGCCAGCTCGCAGCGGTAGTGGTGGGTGTATTTCAATTTTTTTATTCTATTGGATTTTTATTGGGCCTATGAAGTCTAATTCATTTAGAACAATTCTAAAGTTGTTTTTTAAAAAATAAAGTATTTTATTTAAATTTAAGTATTTTGTAATGTAAAGTTAATTGAATGATTTAATTTATATATATACATGTATCATATGCATATACATATGTGTGTTAATCCGTGAAGGGTATAACATGCCAGTATATAGATGGCATTTACATCGCAATAGACACATTAGCTCATTTTGTATGTATTGTATATTGTCTAAATATGTGCATAAATCTATAATGCAAAGTTTATTTATATAAATACGTATACATATATTTAAAATATATTTTTTAACTAAAAGTCTCAAAATTAAATATATATAATTTAAAACATTTGTATAAATATTTATACATAATTAAACATATAAAATTATGCATACATGCACATATATATACATATATATAACTAAAATTATATATATATAAGGTTAAATAAAATGTATATATATGACTAATTAATTACATTCAAATACTTAAAATATATATATATATATATATATATATATATATATATATATATATATATATATATATATATATATATATATATATTGAAAAATTTTCGGATCGAGATTAGCATAACAAACATAACATAATAATTCTGTAATTTTATCATTATTATATATATATATGTAATAAATAGTTTTGATCATAATAATTAAAAATATTAGTAATAAATTTAAAAAAAATAAAAATTTAAAATTTACAAAAATTTAGGATCATAAAATACAGGTTTATAATTTTTCCATAATTTTTTGAAATAAAATATTATTTTAATAAATAAAAGAAATGTTCAACCAAAGTAATTTAATTATTAAAAATATTAAATATTAACAAAAAATTCTAAAAAAATCCATGGGTTACTACATAGATGCAATAATTTAAAAAATTATAAAATCAAATTTTTAGTGTAATAATTATTTTAGATATAATAAACAGTTCAAGTAATCAATAAAATATGATTTAAAATTATTTATATATAATAAATATTTTCGAATTTGATAATTTATATTATGTATAAATAGGTGTAAGGAAAAATTCTAAGCTGTTCATATTAGATATAATCTAGGATCATAAAATATAGGTTTATAATTTTTTCCATAATTATTTGAAATAAAATATTATTTTAATAAATAAAAGAAATGTTCAACCAAAGTAGTTTAATTATTAAAATATTAAATATTAACAAAAAAATCTAAAAAATTCCATGGGTTACTGCATAGATGTAATAATTTAAAAAAAATATAAAATCAAATTTTTAGTGCAATAATTATTTTAGATATAATAAAAAATTCAAATAATCAATAAAATATAATTTAAAATTAATTATATATAAAAAAATTCGAATTTGATAATTCCTATTATGTATAAATAGGTGTAAGGAAAAATTCTAAGCTGTTTATACATTATAAATATACATATACTTAATTATATGTTTAAAATATACATTAGTCCATATTTAAATTAATATATAAATATATATAAAATAACCAATGATGATAAAATTTAATTTTTACAGCAAATTGGATTTTTTTGTACATAAATTATAACAGATAATAATATAATCTTGCCCATAACCAAATTAATTTTTGACAACTACATATACCTACGAAAATCTCACCTAACTAGATGTACAACATTAACATATATATAGATATGGGATTAATCATTACTAAATCATAAAATATGATATGATTACTACAGTATATAAATAAAATACCAATTGATGATGCCTTTGAGTCCACTTGAATCAATGAATTCCCTTCTCTAGTTATGCTCGATCCTTCAGATTGTAAGTCTGGAATCGTCGACCTTTTCTATCAAATAGTGCTTTTGCTTAACTTGAATTGATTTGAGATTCTTAGAAATGATATGGGGATTAATTTTGGCCAGAAAACTTGATAATTATGGCAGCCAGAACTTGTTTTTGATTAAGGGTTTAGAGATCCATATATATAGCCTTGTACAAGAGAGATATTAAGACAATCTCATTACCTATTCTCTCTTAATCTTAGCCATCCATCTCTATGTCTAATACTAAGTTTAGCCACCTCCAATAACTTGTCAAAACTGAAATTTTCATCCCTAATGATGGGATTTAAACCCATTTAAGCCCAAGCCAAAATGCTATGCAATTAAATCTAAGTTAATCGCTTATCGATATCTATATCGATTGGTACATTTATAACTATTATAAATATATAACAATTTTTATTTCTCAAACCATATTTAAATTTTTATAATTAATATTTCATTTATAATAATTAATTTAATTTATTTCTAACAATTGTAAACTAAATAAATCACTTGATCTTTTGGGAATTCATCATTTCAGTTGTGTAACTCTTGGGTGTAAATTTGGTCAACGATTAACACCGAACTACTCAAATGTTAACGTTTACACGTCATTTAGCAAGTGGTGCGCCATTATGGCTAAATTTATTGCTTATTCATTTTCGGTAAAATCTTGTTTAATTTAATAAGCGTTACCTATTAGTGACATTTATATCCACCAATTCTCTTCGTCAAAAACTGTATCACTTTGGATTTATGGAATTTGGTAATGGTCAAAATTCCAATATTGTCCATATTCAAATCTTTATTCCAAACACAAAACCTTGGTTCAATAATTACAATTATTATTAACTGTACTACTCTGGCCAAAAAATTTGACTTTGGATTGACTTGAGTTGACCATGATACTAAACCCGTATAACTGAAGTGATGAATCTTCCCTTGAATAGTGTCTTCCTTCCAATACTTCCACTCGACCCAACTATAATCAATTAATGAATGTCATTCCATGATTTAACTATAGTCAAAGCAGAGTTTTTTATATTGAAGGTTAAAAGTATTCTCAAGTCGAAATAATTTTGTAAAGTAGTCACATCCATATTTTCTATTTGACTTTAGTTATATTAACCAACAGAAAACTACGAGTAAGTCATTCCATAGTTATCCAAAAACTATAAGTACGTAACCCCTTGGTGCCCCCAGCAGTCATGAGTAATACACTGCCCAACATTTGAAAAGCATTACGTACTCTAGTCTCAACGGATACATCGATATCCATTCTCGATGCATCTTGACTAGGAATATTTAAAATGGTACATTTGTTTCACTATGATAAATTACTCATGATTACAACACTTTATTTCAAACAAGAATGGTCAAGGAGTTAGATATATGTAACAAATTACATAATTGCCACTAAGGCATACCCATAACTCTATCATAGTCTGCATGTGCCTAAGTAAAATAAATATAGGATGGTTAGTCCCTCTTTAAGGAAATTAAAATCTAATATGGGATGGGGAATTCCTAAGTGTTTTCAACTATGCATATCATCATAATGTTTTGAAAATGTATTTTTTAACCATTATGGATGCAGAAGCATAGAATATGGTTTTAAGAAGGTTTTAAGATATTAGTGAGGGGAAAACCCATTCTGCTAAGCAACGTGGTCTCACTAGATAACTAAAAGGATTAACATGTTAGATTGTTATATACTAGGCTTTATGTCTGACTCGAAGTTTTTGTTTTCCCCATAAACTCTTAGGTGCTCAATTGATTTTGAGTAGTTTGAGATTTAAGGTTTTCGGGTTTTTTCTTTAACAAATAAAGCTTTCGAAGATGTGTAGGCGGCAGATAGTTATTTAGAGTTATCTTTTCCACTGCATGTTTTGTTCTAAAGGCAGATTTATTAACCTTACTATATACTCTGATCTACCAAGCGGGCATCTTCATATGTCGTTCTTGGCGTATGTGTAATAATTATATTTTTCTGAACGTGGTTAACGTTTTGGGGTTATGTAATGAACATGAAAAGTTTTGAATTGAATGTGGAAAATTTCTTTTGAATTATTAATTTGTTTTCATATTCCTGTGATTTGTGTATCAATGTATCTAGCACTGCCATATTTGATGGTCGAAGATTAATAACTATGGACGACTGCAGCATTCGTAGCCATTAGTTTTGGACATCCAAGTAAGGGGATGTTACTTGAAGCTTGTAGGCTAGTCTTTTCTTTCTTTTCGTGGGTGTTCGGGATTATGTGCCTTGCGTTGGTTTGACTATTGGCGCTTTCCTTGGACCTGCATCAACAACTCCAGGCTTATCGGCCTGAGAATCATTAATCTCACCATCTTCAGTGTCGTCCTGAGTCTCCTCTGCAGGGGCACAACAGGATTGATGGTATCTCTTCTTTGTTCTGCAACATTCCTCGGCAGTGCTGCATTGTAGGGTAGCTCGATACTACGACCATCCTCCAACAATCCGAACAAGGTGAGTAACTCATCAGTTACAAGAATTTGGATGTCCTGTCCTCAATAGGGATAGCATGAATGGCAACGGAAGCTCTTGAAAAATCAGCGCCTTGAGGATGTGGGCGAACACCTGAAGGAATTCCAAATATTAGTAGATTCAAAGGAATAGTTATGATTTGGATTGGTGAACTTGAAAAAGAAGTGAAGGTAACACCTACATTCTTCTAACCATCATCTCGCGAAGCGGGATGGTGTTGCACGTAAACCATTTATGCTCAAACAAAGAGAGCTTATTCCAAGCACCAATCAGAACTTCGAAATTTAGCAAGGATTCAAGAAAAACATAAGAAGGGCTTGCCGACGTTCATTTGAAGTTGTAAATAAATCTAATATATTCAGGAGTAGGTGGATGAAATAAAACACTCATGAACAACAAGAAGGTTCCATGTATAAATTTGTGACTTTATGGATGGAGTTGAGTAGGGCCTATCCTAAGGTATCTCAGCATTTCCTGCATAATCGAGTTGAAGGGCGGCATGCATCAGGCTCAACACATAAATTTATTACACGTCATGCAACCTGCTAGGGGAAAGTGAGGCTTATCATTTCTTGAAGGAACCAAGATGTACCCAAACAGAATTTCATGAATAGAACATAGCCGGCACAGAGCAGCCTCGCCAATTTGAGAAGCCTGTGAGTCTGCTGGATTATCTAGAAGAATAGCACCCTCTATAGCATTAGGAGTGGGGCTTATATTCTCCGCCAAAGGACCAGAATGTTTGAGAAAAGATTGGCCTATGGGATAGAATCTTCTGCTTGTTCCACGTGATCGCTGAAAGCCTGCCAGATATAGTTGCGGAACTTGACTATTCTTCAGAACCAATGTGTTGCATTACTGGATCAAAAGACATATCAGCTAAACTTTTCAAACGTCTGGAATCTATATTAGTTATACTCCGTAGATTATCAAGAGTAGAAAAATTAACCTGTTCCACCTATGCTAAATGTGAACTAGTGTAGTGCAGTATATAACAAATATAAATAGTTAGAAATCAGAAGAACAAAATAAAATGACAAGACTCGGAAGTTCGATCAGAGAGACTACCATCACTGACCATCTCAGTTGGAAAGAAGATTGATCGGTTATGATAGCTTTGGTACGACTATCGGCATATCAAAGTATGGAGTTTGTCGCTTTAGTTCATCTGCAAGTTTTTAGTCAATATTCAATTTTCCAGGAATTTAATTGCTCAATCTTAATTTCAACAATGGATTTGCATGTTATTTTGTTCGTCGTCATCACATGTCCAAGGTCACTAAGGCAAGTTAATAGTGATTGTTCAAACAAATCAAGTCATATTAGTTTATGAGTTCAAGAAATCAATGTTTAACTCCTTGCCGATCCCAATAATATTTGGATCCCTATCCAAAAAACCTTATACCGAACCCTCACTGCAATCATGGAATACTAATTCCTATTCCACAATCATTTCCGATCCCTCGACAAGATTCCCTATTCTGACCACTCTCCTCAACTTGACTAATCGATCCCTATGGATAAGCCAACTATTCCCAAAGCCAAACATCTGATCCATCCAAACAAGACATAACACACCGATTTGTCACCTAGTTTCCTTCAAATCGACCTCTTCTTTTCTAACCCAACACCACCGTCCCCTACGTGGTCGGTCCCTTCCTCTACAATTTTCTTTTATACCGACCTCTTCCTTTTCCTGCTCATAGCCTTCCATCCCTCGCCAAACACTCACTTTCTTCTTCTTCTCCTCTCTCATCTCCTAACTCAACCTATCAAACCATTTATATAATAATCGTTAATCCCTTAAAAATTGCTTTCCATCATGATCTCGAACACTCGCCAACTACTTAAAGATTCAGGAAACCAACGCATGATTAAATGGCATGTTTAAGAATTACCTATATGAATGCTCAAATTAGAGTGGAGGGGAATGTTTGGATGTAAGTGAAGTAGAAGGCAAGGCAAAGTGAATTTATGGAAGGGATAGAAAGTAAGAGGATTCAAGTATGAGTAGAAGCGGGATCTATGTAGGTTAGAGCAAAGGTTCGAAGCTTTGAGCAAAAACTAAGGAAATGATATAAGTAAAGAAGAAGAGAAGAACGCGCACTGCTTTATTTATGTGGGATAAGGGTTTGGCCCAGAGTCTAAGCTAAAATTGAGGAGAAAGGGATTTGCATAGGAGCTAGCCAATCCCTATTGTCATGACTAGAAAGAGGGGTCAGCATAATGCATGCCGACCTCAATACATCTTTACAAAAAAATTAAAAAACATAGAGAAAAAAGGGAAAAAATAGTTGTATGGATTGGGCAATGAGCATGAACATAAAAAATATTATAATAATTGGCAACGACCTATAGGTGTTCGAACACGTCTGGGAACCGATAACAAAAACGTGTATGTCAATCTGCATGTAAATGATTTAAAAGTACGATTTTTTGAAATCAACTGAAATTGAAATCAAACCTGAAACCTTCAAATTCAGGGTTGGCCCAGACAACAAAAGCTAACAAGTCTAACAGAACCATACTTATATATATTGACAACATATGGCACTGGATTCATATTATTGGAAAATGGCCAAATGTCCTCGCAATCATTTCAACGCCTTAGGAAAACGATTCAAAAAAGGAATAGCAGTCACTTAGGAAACTAGGTGAACCACTTTTCGACAATTTGATTCAAAGCAAGTAATGTTACCCATAAGACGTACTTTGGGAGGCAAGTGTTACCCAGTATCCTAACCTAATTATATTGAACTGATTGCACAAGATAGATTCGACTGGCATCCGGTTCGATGACTACGGAGCGATGGTTGTGGGAACCGAAAGTAAATATAGATGCTTATATAAAGCTAGAATCAGATGGAATTGGTAAATAAATAATGCATGATGGTTTAGAAACTAGCAAGGGATCGACATGGTTGAGCAACGAGGGATCAACGTAACTGAACTAGGAAGGGATCGACGTGGTTGAACAATGAGGGATTGGTGTAGGTGAATGAGGATGGATCAGCATGGTTGATCAAGAAAGGGGTCAAAATGGTTTGTTGACTTGGGTAAGCATACTTTATCTCATAAAGGAGGCATCAACAAGGTTGACTGTAACAACCCCCATATTTTATGATTGTATATTTAAATGTTTTATTTAAATATAGCATCGTTAGTCGGATTAAAGTCCAAAATTCTACTTTTTGTAAACTATTGAATTAGGACTCGCGGCCACTTCCATTGAGTCCAAAATGACGTTTGTGACCTTTTTGAGTATAAATGTCGATATTTTTGGAGTTGTGTAGAATTTCTCTATTTTTCTATTGGGCTTTGGGTTTGAGTTTCATCCCACTAACTCATCTAATATCCTAACTCCTCCTTACTCCACTCCATTCATTTTATTATTTCCTAACTCACAAGCTATAGTAAAATAAGGGAAAGAAGAGGAGATTGGAAATTCCTAATCCCTAATTTTGCTACGAAATTCAAGTTCTAGCTCCAAAATCAAAGAGAACCTTAGGTAAGCATCCTCTTCATCTTCTCCATCTCAATCTCTCTTCAATTTTCAGAAATTCCTAAACACTAACTTAGGAAATATTTTCTTATAAGCTTGGATTCGAACTTCTTGGGTTGAAGTGAAGAATGGTTGATCTTTCCTTTGTTTTAAAGCTTCTCATTCATTGTTTTTGAGTTTAAAGGTGAGTTTTCGAACTCACATCTATGTCTATAAATTTCACAGTTGTTGGTATGAATTTCTAACAATTATTCATATTCATTTTCTTTTGATTTGAATTGATTTGGTTAATTTACCAAATTTTGATGTTTTGAAGTCAAAATCTTTAAAGATCTTATCTTGAATATTTGAACATGTTATTTGGGGTGTATCGAAGAGCCTATAAGGATGAGTTGTCGCTTGGCATAAATTCCTAGTCTCAGTTGCTCATCCGATCGTTTCTGAATCGATTTGGCCATCATTGCTTAGGTTAATTTCTGCCTAGCTGAACCAACCAGGCGTCTGGTTGGTAATTTCAGATGTCTGATTATGGTCCCTGTAGAAATTATATAGTGAGCGTAGAAAATAAAATGGTAGAGACAAATTCCAGACATCTGATTTATTAGTTCAGACGTCTGGTTAGGGTTCAGACATCTGTTTTGTAATTTCTGACGTCTAGGTGGTTTTCCGAATTATTTCCAAAAGCCAAATCTAGACATCCGGTTGAACCACCAAACATTTGGAACTATTCACTTTTGTCTGTTTGCCTTTTTTTGAGTGAATTTCCAACGTTTATTGATTTTTGTTGATCCGATTAATTGTTATCACTTTTATCGACTTTGATGACTTCTTTTTTTGGATTTTGAGGAATATCCATTTTGATGAATTTGGTATCGATTTCTTTGGATTTGATTCACGTCTTCGAATGTGAATTTTTGGTGGTTGATTGTTTTTACAATCATTTCTATGATTTTTCACTTTAAAATACAAAGGTTTGTATACTACTAGTAAATATTCAAACTCTTTCACAAAAATGATTTCAACAGTGCTTTTAATACAAATCTCGTTTTAATCCCATTTTCCAATCTATTATTATATAAAAACATTTAGCTCATTCGTATAAGAAATATAGCTAAACGACTTAGCAAAAAAAGTGAAATGAAACGCTTGTGTTTACTTTGTCGGTTAATTCTTGGACTTGTTTGATTGAAGTCTTGTGACAATTTTCGAGTGAAATCTACAATTTGTTCATAAATATTTATGTTAAGCCAGTGGTTATGGGACATGAAGCTAAACTCATTTATTTGCTAGCTTAGTGTAATTTCACACTTCTTACTGATCAATAATGATCATTTTATAGTTTAGACTAGCGATATGCGATGTCTCTTTGTCCACGTGGGGGGACTGTACCTCGTTTTATTGAGCTTCGTCTCATTTCTTTTATGGGCTAGCGACCCATGGTCTTTGGGCCGTTCATGGAGCAATCAGCTCGATAAGTCGGAACATGAGACGTACCTTTCTAGGTGCATCGATGTTTGATTATACATAGGGCTTTCTAGGTGCGTCGATGTTTGTTTATGCATGGGGCTATCTTTCTAGGTGTATCGATGTTCGATTATGCATGGGGCGTATCTTTCTAGGTGCATCGATGTTCGTTTATGCATGGGGCGTATTTTTCTAGGTGCATCAATGTTTGAAATATGCATGTGGCATATCTTTCTAAGTGCGTTGATATTCGTTTATGCATGGGGCGTATCTTTCTAGGTGCGTCGATGTTTGATTATGCATGGGGCATATCTTTTTAGGTGCATCGATGTTCGTTTATGCATGAAGCGTATTTTTTAGGTGCGTCGAAGTTTGAAATATGCATAGGCTGTATCTTTCTAGGTGTGTCGATGTTCGACTGTGCATGGGGCGTATCTATTTAGGTGCATCGATGTTTGGTTCAAGGGTTAGCATCTCATTTTTGATACATGTGTTGGTGAGTTTTCATGCTCCCTTTTGTGATAGGCTTCCCCCTTTGTGATTTTTGGATTTCTGATTGATGCTTTCTAGAATTTGTGTTTCACCAATTTTTCTGATATATATTGATAAGCTTTATCAATATTTGTGGTTTGGTGAATAAATAAAGAATATAACATCCTTTTTTGTGTTTTGAGATTCTTGAGATATTGTATGATTTTTTGCCGTTAATCAATGTATACTTGTCACAGTCTGGCATTATTGTTATCATACGTTTTTGTTATATCTCTTATCCTATCTCATTTATATGATATTTATAGCTAGACTGCTCTGTTTATAATTTTTTCTTCTTAAATAATACTCGGGTCAGACCGAGGTGGTACATGTGCCTCCTCTTGACTTTTAGCTGGGACTAGCTTTTGATTTTTGGCTAACTACTTAGCTTAGTAGTTTTTGCTTTTATACATTCGAGATAGAGACTCCTTGATGTATACATATTCTTTTGTGATGTAATAGATCTTGTATGACTATTACTTTGATGTACACTTTTATGTGATATATTCATATTTGTTTCTGCCTTAGTGATATGAATATCTATGACTGATTTGTGTTATGCCTGTTTTATATTTATTTCCGAAGATCACATAGCCACTGTGTAGTAGCTTTGAGTTTGTAATTGATGTGTCAGATTTCCTCTTGAAAAGAAATGCATGTAATACTATCTGACATATCTGTACACGCACAAAGCAATTATATAGATGGTCTCTCCTCAATAGCCTTATTATTCGTGCTAGTTGACGGCATTACCCGTAGTATCCTTGGCTAGTATGAGTATAGAGGTGGGGCGTTACATTGATCAACGAAGGATCGATGCAGTTGAATGAGGGTGGATCGACATGGTTGAATAAGAAAGGGGATGGCATGGTTTGTTGAATTGGATAGGCATACTTTAGCTCATAAAGGAGGGCTCGGCATAGATGATTGAAATAGATCGACACAGCTGCATAAAGGAGGGATCAGCCCATTTTGAATAAGATGGTTTGACATATTCTATGAAAGAGAGGGATCAGCATGCTATATTGGAAAATATGGTTTGGCAAGCTTCGTTGAATATGGGTCGGCATCCAACCTATTAGAGGGATTGGCAGGAAATAATAACATAAACAATCCTGAATCAAAGATCATGTAATATCTCGAGTTTTGTTAATTCAAATGACATGAAAATTGGAGATTAAACATATTAAATCATGTAGAAGTCACCATAGGATTCGCTGCACATAAATCGAATATTAAAGGGATCGGCATCGATCCCTCTTTGTGAGGATTTGGGCCAAGCGACCCCTCCGGTGGGCCTATGTGGGTTAGAAGGTCCAGTGGCCGAAGTTTCAGAAAGATTAGCGGTCGTCTTCATCTATAAATACTAGCCTGAGGGGTCATTCTGAGGATCTTTACACCACTAGTTACTTTATTCTTTATTATAATCAAGTTTTTCTTATTCCTCGCTGCTGTAATAAGATTATTAATTCATTAATAAAGATAATCTTCAAAGTGGACGTTGGCAGGCAATGTGGAACCATTATAAATCTCTATATTTCTGATTATTGCTTTTATTTGGCTGTTAATTTATTCCATTCCCTAGTATTAATTTTACTTCCTTAAATTACTTCTCCACATAAATCTACTCTTGGGTATTTGTGACCAATTTGGTTGCAAAATCCAACTGAGATGGTCAACAATGACGATCACTCTGGTCAAAATCCAACATGTCGTCATTTACTTTTGATTTTAATTCTGGACTATTTATCTCTGCACCGCACAACGCTGCACTACACTAGTTTACACTTAGCAAAGCGTGGACAAGTAAAATTTTCTAATCTCGATTATCTTTGAGTTTAATTGATGTGGGCTCCAGACATTCAAAGCGTTTAGCTGCAATGCCTTCTGGACAACCTTCACAACTCAGCAATTCTGGAGCCGAGTCAAGTTCTGCAACTATATCCGACAGACTCTCCCCTAATCGTCAAATCGAGTAACTGGTGGTTTTCGGCCCGTTGGCCGACCTTTCCCCTAATGCTCCCTTCCTTACGAAAGAAGATATAAGTCGTACCCCCGGCATTATAGAAGGTGCTGCATTTCTAGATAATCTGATGGATTCCCAAGCCTCCAGAATTGGCAAGGCCACTCTTCGCATACTATGCTCTAAGTGTGGGATTCCGTTTGGAGATGTTCTGGTCCCTTCGTTAAATGGCAGGTATCATTTGCCCCCGAAAGCATATGCAACATGTAATAAATTCATGTGCTGGGCTGGATAAGTTCCGCCTTTCAATACTTTTGTTGGAGAGATGACGAATTATCCCGGAATAACTCCCACTCAGTTGCATCCGAACAGCAATGCTTTTCTTTATGGCACCATTTTACTATTTAAGGATGTTTTGTTCCAACCACCATCTTCTGAAGGCATCAGGTTCATTTGCAATTTCAAAAGATGGTCAGGAAGCCTTTCTTACACTTTTCTCTAGCCTTTGCCCAACCGTCAAGTTCTAACCGGCGCTTGAAACAAGCTCAACATCTTTAAACACGAATGGTTTTTCGTTCGTTGTCCGCTTGGCTTTGCGAGGCAATGGTTGGAAGAAGTAAGTGTTGTATTCACTTTCTTCTCAAATTCTTTAGTCCAGGTTGCATCCTAAACTAACTAATACTTTAGAAATTTACAGGTGTCCATCCACATCCAAAAGGCGATAGTTTCTTAAGGGCGGTTTCTACAATTCGTGATACCCAGTTGAGGACAGGGACATCAGATCCCTTAACCGATAAAAGGTTATCACTTGAGCTGCTAGAAAAAGGTCACAACATTTAGCTTCCAGGAAGCGCTGCACCACCAAGAAATGTGGTGGAACAAGAAGGCAACAACAATAGCCCTGTTGTGCCCCAGTCGAGGTGGTAGTGGATGACACCAAAGACGGTGAAATTAGAGGCGGTGGAGCCAACAAGCATGGTGACGCTTATGTAGATCCGAGCAATGTACCTATGGTTGAACCATCATAGGACACACAATCTCTAAGAAGAGGAAAAAAATTGCTTATAAACTCCGCAGGAGAAAAATTACTAAAGAGCCAGAGTTCGTCATCACCTCAGTTGATGAAGAATCTTCTTCTCAGTATTTAGAAAGTTTGATGGAAGGGTTCTCGGATCTCCCGATCCCTAATGATATTATGACTTATGACTTTCCCAATACCAGTATCGTAGGGCTAATTCTTCCATCAGGAGTGGTGACGACATTTCTCCTACTAGTAAAGGGGAGAAAACTCCTACGAGCAAGAGTGCAGCAACTGATCCATCGGGGCGATACTAGGACACTCACAATTATGTGTACTTCACTATATGATTTTCATCTGACTTTTGTTCAATTGTCACTTATACACTCTTGTTTGGTTTATAGGTCTAATGTCTCAATCCCGCGCCTTCAATCGCTTAATGAGCTTGTCAATACGTTATTGATCCAATTGCAGCCCAGAATCGGGTAGGCAAAAAAAGAGAGATGATGGCCGGGAAAGAAGTCGTTATTCGACAGAGTCTTAATCTTCTAAACATAAGTCTTAACCTCAATCCTCTCATCAGGTAGCTTAGCCTAATCTTCTTGTACACAACGGTGATTAGAATTCTTTCTATGGTTTATAGATTTCTCTACCTTCCGAATAGACACTCCTGCGATCATAGGTCAAGCAAATGTCTACTAGTTACTCTAATCCTGCTTTGCCTACTATAGCTCCCGAGGCTTCCACGGTAGAGAAATTGGTCGAACTTAAGGTCAATTTTCCAAAAAATTTCTTCAACGGGCTTAAGTTCCTTCCATTCATACAGTTCCAAGCAGTGTGAAAGCGAGTTCCCTTAATGCATCAATGATATTTTTATGTAGCACAATGCATTTCGTCATTTTGTCGAAAAAACCTTTGAGGTATCTATCGAGAGACAACACGAAATCGATCGTCTCAAGCTTAAGGAGGACAAAGACATAATTAAACATCAATACAATAAGATTTCAGAGTTGATGACAAAGCTAACTGTGGTAGAAAAAAGTGCCAAAGAAATATCTGAGGCGGTTAGTCGTCTAGAAACGGCTCACAAAAGGAGTTGGATGCTGCCCTCAAGCGTAGAGATATGCTTACTTCGAGAGTAGATACACTGTAAAAGAAAAAAATATTATGGCACTCCGCATTAAGGAACTTTAAGAACTCCTTAAAAAAGAAAAGGAAGAGAAACTCAAAGCCCATGAGGAGTTGCAAAGATATGCAAAGAGACTGTCGAACCATGGGGTCTGAAAATTAAGCTTAACGAGCAACTCGCTTAAATTGAAATCCTTAAAGAAGAGGCAAGAGAAGCGGGTTGCAATGAGATTAGAGTGCATATCGAGGAACAGTTAGAAGATGCCAAAAAAGCTGGTCGAAATGAAATTAAGGACATGTTCAATCCTCTAATCATTGAATATAATGCTAAAGTCTTAATTCATGGCCGTTACTTCGACTTTGTTTGTTTATAACTTGTATAGCTGCTTTTCTCTTTTTGTTGGCCGTGACTACATGGGTTACATCCCCCGCTTTTGAATAACATGTATCACAATTTTCAAGTTTAATGTGCAAATAAAAGTTCCTTATTTTTCCAGTTATATTCTTATGTAAATTTTGCTTAAGTAGTCAAGCTATTACTTTTCCATTCAATTTACTTGTAATTCATTACTCGTTAACTTGGACACTCGTCCATTGATATTCACTCAAGGCCTCGATATGGTCATGGCCTCAAGTTGTATTAGACACTGGGCTCGATCCCTAGTGTTACGCTATCAGATTTAGCGGTTTGAGTAACTATACTCCTGCCCCTAGTCGCGGGTTTGCGGCGTTAGAGTGGATGGTCGAACTCCATCCTTAGTGAATTTATACTCCTTCTGTCGGTTTTAAGCCATTGTTTATGGGATAGTGAGTAGTTAAACAACACTCATCTATTTTTTTATACTCATATCCACACTCTTGGAATAAGAGTTAGTTAGCGGGTGGTCGGATCGCACCCAATTTGTGTTTATGCTCGAGTCCACGCTTTGGGGACTTAGAGTTATTTTGGAAGATAGTAAGACTGTACTTTCTTTAGTTGATTAATATCCCCATAATCTGGGGTTCATCTTAACGAGCGATCTATCGTATCATGATCACTTTTGGTTCTTGCCTTCCATCACTCGGTGGGATTAACTCAGTTATCGGATTTTCGAGTCACATCCATTCCTCATTCGGTATTCTGTCCATCGGTTTGTGAACGAGAATTGTCAAATGAACGGTCAGACCATTCTTATTTTGTTTTAGTTCAATCGTGAATTTTTTTACTTAGCTAGCTCCAACTCTAGGAACCTTCTCGGACTTACAATATTAGTTAATCGGAATCATAACTAATATGTAACGCTAGGGAAATCATAGATATGAAGGAAATTTAAAAATTTATTTTCCAAATGGAAAGAAATGACATAATTTGTCTTATTACATATCTGGTAATCAAATTCCAAAGAAAATTTGAAATTTGAAAATAATTGAATGATAAAGAATAAACAAGTGAAATAGCATCATAAATGCTTGCTATTCCACGCTCCTGGGAGTGTGACGCCATCAACTGTCGCTAGTTTGAAATTCCTCTCCAAGTCCCTATTCAGTGACATATGTTTATTCCTAAGTAGGACTCATGTGTGATGGGGCAGGAAAAATCCATTTCAAGATGAGATCGCCGATTTCAAACGTTCCAGGTCAAACTTTAGTGTTCTAATATCAACTTCCTCACTCTTTTCATCGACACATTCTAGGGATTCCAAAAGGAGATCTATATTCATTATGGAATTGTACTAGGTCGCTAGATGAGAAGGGACTTCAAGTTCAACAGGAATAACGGCTTTAGAGCTGTAAGCAAGAAAGAATGGATTATGGCCTGTCGCGGGCTTGTGGGTGGTTATGTAAGCCTGTAATGCTGTTGGGAGTTCATCCATCCACTTTCCTCTAGCCTTTTCCAAACACTTCTTCAAAATGGATTTTATGATTTTCTTCACAGCTTCAACTTATTCATTTTCCTAAGAGTGAGCAACTGTCACAAATCTCTTTTCAATATGATGATGATGGCAGAAATCTTTGAATTCAAACCTGTCAAACTGGGTTCCATTGTCAGTCACAATAGTTCATGGAAGGCCAAAATGATAGATGATGTTTCAGACAATGAAGTTGATTATTTTCTTTGTTGTAATCATGGCTAAAGGCTCCTCTTCGGCCTATTTGGTGAAGTAATCAAACAGTGATGATGGCAAACTTCGCACTACCTTTTGAGATCAGTAAGGAACCAATGATATCTATGCCCTATATGGAAAATGGCCATGGACTGACCATTTGCGTGATTTCTGTCTGTGGAGCTCTCAAAACTTTTCCATACATCCGGCACTTGTCACATCGCCTAGAGTAATCAACGGTATCTTAGCTGATAGTCGACCAGTAATACCCATAAAGGAATATTTTCTTTGCTAGGCTCTGCCCCATATTGTGATCGCTACATTCCCTTTCTTAAAATTCCTTTATGACTCATTTTATTTCATCTTGAGCGATACATTATATCAGGGGAATGGAAAAACCTTTTTTATACATGACTCATTCCTAGATGATATACCATGAAGCTTTGCGACGGACTTGTAGCCTTTCATTCCTTCATTCAGGAAGGACTCCTTATAGAAAATAGTATTCAATCAGAGTCGTCCACGACTCCTTTTTAGGCTCTATCTCTAGTACCCAGTCGATTACCATCTAGTTTATGCTCCGAGTGTGTAGTATTTTGACTGGAACCAAGCCCATATTTTGTGCATCCTTGGTGCTAGTAAACTTTGCCATTGAGTCGGCCTCTTTGTTTTGATCTCATGGAATGTGCGTGATGTCATAATACTCAAAGCCAGTAAATAACTCTTGGACTTAGGTAAGGTAAGGAGCGAGTCATTGTCCTTTAGCTTGGTAATCTCCCCTAATGTAACGACCAGCCTTTTTGGACAGTTTAAACCGACGATCAAATACACATGTCGATTCCAAACCATTCAAAAGGGCAGATGGTTATTGGAGTAAATAAGAAAAGAAAAGAAAAGAAATAAAGGAAATGAAACAACACAGAATCTCGCAGCGGAACGATAAAATATAATAGTCAAATAAACAGTTCATGAAGCTGTTTACTATACTTTGACAATTATTTCTACAACATTTATCAGAGTTATACATATACAACAGAACAATTAAAATAATGCAGCAGATAGCATGATGCAAGTGTAACAATAGTAATAGTATACCAAATCTTCGTCTTCATCCTCCAGAACAGATCTTCAATAAGCTGAAAAACTCAGGACTGACCCGAGCATAATGAAAAGACAAAACACTCGAGTCAGGACTAAAATATCATTATGAAAGTGAAATCAATCGTAAATAAATATGAGTGTAACAGCGTCAGAGATGTTTGCGGGGTTTGACATCTCCTATCCAGTGTCAACGTGCGTGCAATAACTCAAGAGACGTTACGGGATTTTCCATCTCTCAAGGATCCGTGAAACTATCTACTATGTAGTAATATACGCTAAGTAGATAATGCCTATCAGTAATATAAAGTATCAAAATAGCGTTAAGGCGTTACCATAATCCCCCTTAACACATTTTATATTTCCAAAAGCATATACAAGACCGTAGTTTCCCCAAAACCGGAAGTCACCAGAGGGCAATCCATATACTCAAGGTACAAATCAAAAACGTAGCGGTCGCGAATAGGATAATCAGTATGACAAGGTACATGAGGAGATACCAACTAGGATACTAGTAGTTGCGTGATCCGGACAGATGTTGGGCATAGCCAGCAGCCACCCCAACACCGCGAAACAACACTCCCAAATCAAGGGGTGCACCCAAATCACATCACAAATGTAATAGATATGGTATCGAAGAAGTGTGTCCGCTAGAGGTGGCGAACCTCAATGGCCCGGCGCGGCTCCTGTTTTAGTCATGTCAGGGGTCATCCAATAATCGTTCTCTTTCTTCAGTCAACGCGTTCACCAAACCATCCACTTCATTCTGGATCAACACTCCGTGTATAATAGTTATTAAAATGGTTTTCGGTATTGACAGAGAGTATGTCCATATCCGATCCCGGTCTCTTTAATAACTACGTATTATTACACCGTTGGCTCTTTTACATTTCAAATCGATTCATAATTGATATCAAAATATCATATTCGCCTCAAAATCAAATCCATTTCAAATATCATCGTATCTATTCAAATGTAAGATTCCGTTTCAAAAATCATTTTTCGCATCAATATCTCATTTCGATTTAAAAATCATTTCGAATTTCAATTTAGGTTGCAACTTCATTTAACCAAATTCGTATTTAAATTCAAGATTTAAATATAAACATTTCTCCTTATTAACCAGCTTGAAAATTTTAGAAAATAGTTTAAGTAGTTTAAAAGTAGTTTTAAATAATTAAAATACTTAAAATACTTAAAGTCTTAAAATGGATTTAAAATAGATAAATTTGTTTAAAATAATTTAAATTGGGTTAAGTAGATTTAAAATAGATTAAAATAGTTTAAGTATTCAAAAATGGTTTATATAACTGAGAACTTTGGAAGACAAAATAAAACAGCTTCAAAACCAAATCATTTCAATTATAACTTCCCAATTCAAACAATTTCAATTTCCATTCTACCGATTCAGTTTCGATTTCAATTCAAATCAATGTCAACTTTGACTTCAAATTAATTCAATTTTACATTCACCTCCAATTTATTCAATTTCAATTTATATCGATTTTTAGCTTGATTTTTCAAAATATCAATTTTTAACACTTAACAAAATTATCCTTCAATATTCAAATTTAAATCCCAATTACAAATATGATTCAATTTCAAGCTCAATTCCAAAATATCATTTTATATCGCTTTTACTAGTAATATTCAAAGCTCGAATTAAGGTTAAATCTCTAAACCAATCAATTTTCGACCTTCAATCATATCCAATTTCAAATTTCAAAGTCTCAACTTAATTATTTAACAAAATTCCTTTAACCAAAATTTATTTCAACATTCCAAACTCAATTTTTCGATAAATTCGATTTCTATAAATTGATTTCTATTTATACTTTTAAATCAAAACATTTAAACAAATTTCAAATCGACGATTTCAAAATTTATTAATTTAGCCAATTCGGTGTCCGTATATAATTTTCTATCCTACGGCCAAGAAGTTATTTATTTCAATTTAAATGTCAGG
Source organism: Allium cepa (assembly GCA_030765085.1). NCBI lineage: Eukaryota > Viridiplantae > Streptophyta > Magnoliopsida > Asparagales > Amaryllidaceae > Allium > Allium cepa. The sequence goes on along the minus strand of CM060931.1, from coordinate 461,027,999 downwards.
GATGAGCATATATTACTTAAATTAAATCACAGTATCATATGTATGCATAACAGGATATATATAAGCAAACAAACATTCAAACATCAACCAATAGCATCCATCGAAATACATCATCCAATAGGCAATACAATTCATGGCAATTTCATAGTTATCTATGTCAGGTAATTAAATCGCAATTCAATTTCAATTTTAATTTCAAATTTAACTGTCAATTTAATTTTCGACGATTAATTCAAATGACAATTAAATTCTATCAAACAACGACAAATAAAATTCATATCACTTCATAATATCAAATTTAACTAGCATAAAGATATTTAGTACGGTGTGAGCGTTATAAAACACTCACCTTGATTTCAATGCAGTTCCAGCGTTTTATTTCGAATAAAATTAAACGAGCGTTTAATTTTATCCAAAATTTTCTTTAGCTCCAAACGACTCCAATCCAATTTCATAGCGTATTCCTCGTCCATACGAATCCAACGCAAAAAATTCCGTCCGAATCCGGCCTCGTATGAATAAGTTACGCTATTACAAAGTTTATACGATTTAAATAAAATTAACTTTAACTAATCTCTTTTATATTTACCCTAAAACATATCCGGCCGCACATTCAGCAAATCCACAATCGTGGCCGCCCAAACCCCTTTCTTCCATCTTCGTTCGCGCACAGTGAAGCCGAACCCAAAACGTCCACTAAACCCTAATGGCCGCACGCAAATCATTGACCTCCACCACGATCAAGCCCCACCAACGGAAGCGCCTCACTTCACTCCACCACCGCCCCGAGTGCCATTGAGCTCGGTCAGCTCCTTTGCTCAAAAATTGAGCTCGAACCCGCTGTCTTCACACACGAACTGCCGCTTTATCTTTGCACAAAAACCCATCACTACCGTTCACTTTGTAGAACTCGAGCTACTCTCCGACTTTCCAGTTGGGAGTTTTGCGAATCAATGCATGGATTTGGAGGATTTGGAGGAGATAGAATACGATTTTCTGGCTGATGATAATAGAGGTGGCGGCCGGCCATTTCTAGGGTTAGGCTTTTCTTATTTTTTTTTATAGAATAAAGGGCTATTTATAGGAATGTCGAATACTATCCGTCCAGCTTTTCTTAACTCCGAATTTCGCGCGGTAACTGACGTTCCTTGGGTTTATCCCGCGTTGCGGACATAATGGAATAGGTTTCGGAAGCTAATTCGATCATGTGCGCGAGTTACGGAAATAAACGATCAATTTAAATTAAATCGATTTAAAGTAATTTCTAGGCGTTTTGGCTTGCCGCGGACAAACGGTAAATCCGATTGATACGAAATTTGAAATCTTACAATAATATCACATTACGGATCCGATGAAACTGGTTTTGTCAAAATCCGAGACCGTTTGAAAAATGACTAATTTAACTCGTTAAATTAATATTAAAACAATTTCGATGCGTTTCGAGCTGCCACGGGCAAACGACAACTCCGATTTCTACGAAAATTGAAATTCGATAATAACTAACTATTACGGATCCAATGGAACTGGTTTCGTCCAATTCTGAGACTGTTCAAAAATTGGCTATTTTCCAGTCGATAATTAAATATTAAAATATTCAATTTTCACAAATTTACTTTTAATTTGATTTTTAAAAGTTCTACAACATCATTCTAACTTTAATATGATAACATAAAATTTTACAAATCATTTTTAATCATATTAAACCCGTTATTCAATTTATCCAATAAATTCCAATTTTTAAAATTTTATTAACCCTATTAAAATCCCGATATAACTTACATTCACTTTGGAAACCAATTTGAATCATATTAAATCAATTTAAATTATTCACTCTATTTTCATATATTAAATTTCAATATCAAATTAATCATATCAAATTCAAAATTTAATTATTCAAACATTTGTAATATTAAATTTAAACAATTTGATTATTCTTAAATCACTATCTTTTGAAATATTCAAAACGCACTTATAAAATTCAACTTTTAAAACCAATTCACACTTTAGAACACTATTTTCATTTTACAGTTATTCAATTGTTCAATAAGTTTTAAATATTTAGTTTAACAACTTACCTGTTCAATATTCAATGTTTGATTTTAAATAGATTTTACTTATCAATCAATTACTCTATTATACCCAATGAATTCAACATTTATTATCCTATTCAACTTTTGATTGCAAAGGCATTTACTAAGTAACTTTTATTTTTTATTACTTGGATAATTATTGTTGCAATTCATTCCAGTTATTTATTATTCCAAACGAATTACAAATTTTTTTTAACATTAAATTACGAAATCTTATTAAATTTGCTATTTTAATTATCGAAATTTACGGGCCGTTACACTCTCCCCCACTCAAAACTTTTCGTCCTCGAAAAGGAAAAAGAAGGGAAAAGGAACTAAGTATAGAATTCAACATTAGCTATATTTTATTCAAAGTTACCAACTTATAAAACAATGAATTTCCATTTATAAAGACATTACTACACTTTTACTAAGTTATTCCAACGCCTTTCTAACTTTAAAGTTAGTTATCAAAACAAGTTATAAAAATTTTAAAACTTGAAAAATTTTCTAACACCCAGATTTTACGGAAAATTTCGGCAGAGTCTCCTTTGCGCGGCTCGATCGGTACAGCTACAAAACGCCTCTACGGGCCCCAAACCAACAAAAGAAATTCAAAAGCCAAGCGGTTCATCCAAAAATCACCAAATCCAATGACAAAATAAACATGTACCTTATATTTTATTAGCGAGCATATACGACTAATATAGCGCGAAAGCGAGCTCCAAATGCGAAGCAAGCGCAATCCGCACCTAGTAAACACTCAACAAACAATGAGAATCATGCATATATGAAAATAGTATCAATATACATCATGTAGCAACATAACAACTACATGTGCCAACATAGTAAATGCAACAAAACAACAAATGCAACCATCAATCAACTATCATCCAACAAATCCATAACCAATCAATATAAACTCACTTCTCATTAATATTTATTGACTTGGATTCCAATTTTAATCATAGTTGATTCATTAACGTTGGATTTTACTAACATTCATTCTCAATTCAATTTGTTAACATTCACTAATTTATATTTACATTAGTTCACTTTCAATTTGAATCAAATTAAATTCTATTCAAATTCATTTAGCTTCCAATTTGAATCAAATTAAATTCTATTCAAATTCATTTAGCTTCCAATTTGATTTCAACGATTTATAGCTTTCAATTTTATTAATACTTAATGAATTATATACAATCAACTAACAATCATATAACAACCATATCATACCCAACATAACCAAATTATTAATTTTACATTCAATTTGGTTTATCTCTTTTTATGTATGTATATATATATATATATATATATATATATCCTGTTATATAATTTTAAAAGAATCATTTTAGATTTGTCATCATAAATTTCCAATATTTACTTTAATTAAGTCCGTAAGCTGTACATATATCATCCGTGAGCAATATCAAATCTAATCGCTTATTCGATCACATAATTTCACTTCCAAACTAACATCGTTCACACGACTCTCTAGTGCGGACTCAGATTTGGTTCCTTGATTGGAAACTGTTACTCTCCTTGCATAGCCATATACTATGATAGAGAATTCCAGAATCAAATTAAAAATCCATATACAGGGTTCGCCGTCGAAAATCGAGTGAAAAATCCTAACTTGGATCGATATAAATCATCTCGAAATCTTATGCTCGAATTTGGATCAAATCGTTATGCGAATAAAATAATATACGTACAATCTCACGTATTTCCTTCCAATAGATTTCTATCCAATTTATCTATACTAAATTATTCTATTGGCTTCTATTTTTCCAATTAATTATTCACAATCCATTATTCAGTTAGTATATTCATTTCTATACATAGCATGTTCTTTAACATTATATTTTCTTAAACATCATATCATAGAGTTTACTTACTCAAGTTCATTTTAAACATTCTATAAAATTTAATTAAATCCAATTTCATTTTCCAATTGATTCTTAGCTATAAGAAATTCCTTTGTTTACATTTATTGCATTTTCATAATTTCAGTTAATAACGAATTCATTTGTGAAACATTTTATCAACCGGTACTCTAGTTTATTAATCATCCTATAAAAGTCTAACCTCTCATAAATGACTTTTCTTAGTTTACAGCTATCTTAAAGGTTACAAATTCAATTATTATTATTTTCTATGCAATTTATATTTATTTTCTATAACCAATTTACAAAAGATATTATACAATTCATTTGTCTTCTTTCTTAAGTTCACCTACTTGTTCCATTTATCTATTCATCATTTCATGTTATTATTTAATTATATAACTTTTTTTTTATCACAACCAAATTTTCATTCATATTCATTTTAATTCCTTTTTGAGTTTTCCTTATTTGTATACTTCAATTATTTTCAGGTTCTGTTTATTTTTACAATATCTCATTACATATCCAAAACATTATTTCAACTTCTTAATATTTGGTAAGTCATATCATATGTTATTAGAATGAAAATTTTGGTATTATACAAATTTATAGAATTTCATTTTACTTGATTAGAATGTACACACATTTGATTTATTTAAATCCTCTTTACCTTTCAACCTTAAAGTTTTCCCAAACAATAAGCTTATATATCTTAATCCTTTTATTTTATAAATTCTGGTTACTCACATTTCATTCAAATAATTTGAAAATTACTAATTAACATAACTTAGAAATTTAAATGCCCGGTTCTTTTCAAATCGTTTGAAATAAATATATTCACTTATATCTTTAATATATCAAATCATACTTTTGGAGTTTAAACCAAAACCCATTTACCTACAATAATTTTTTTTTTCTTTTTGAAGAAAAGCAAAACTTCTTAGAAGTCTCCCCTACTTTGAGACTCGAAAATGAACGTCGATGATGCTGCGCAGTCATCACCGAAATTATTTTCCAGCAACATAAGAGAGGAGTACTATATTCATTCCTTCTTAAAAATCCTTTCAAAATATTTCTATAAACAATTTCCAACTAATATTACCATATATTTCTTCAAAACTTTGAGAACCATTTTCAAAATCTCCGGGTCTTAAATTCAATTTTTTTTTTCCAATTTAATTCTATTTTAATTCATAAGTCACCTTTATAAAATATTCTTATAGGATTTTCTTTCTTAAAACATCCCACAAGTGTTTTATCATTGTTCATTATGTAATTCACCTTATTTATTTAAATTACAATATTTGATTAATGTTAATAGCCAATATTTCATTTCCAACAACCAAATAAGCTAGATTGATCACAATAAATTTTGAAACAAATTCTTTATATACAAAATATAATTAGGGCAAAATTATTTCATTTACCCAATTTCAAAACAATACTATGTCGAATTGTTCTGTTTAAGTGTTTAGAGATCCCTGTCAATGAGTTAATTACTCGTATTGACCAGAATCCATAAGCCACTCAACAAATCAACCGACACAATATAAAACATTTTATATCACTAACAAATACGCTCTCTCATATACACTCAACTCATTCATATAGTTTACCTCTATTTCAATGAGCTATTCCCCACTAGAGCCAAGGTTTATTGCTAAACCAAAGCTCTGATACCAACTGTAACGACCAGCCTTTTTGGACAGTTTAAACCGACGATCAAATACACATGTCGATTCCAAACCATTCAAAAGGGCAGATGGTTATTGGGGTAAATAAGAAAAGAAAAGAAAAGAAATAAAGGAAATGAAACAACACAGAATCTCGCAGCGGAACGATAAAATATAATAGTCAAATAAACAGTTCATGAAGCTGTTTACTATACTTTGACAATTATTTACACAACATTTATCAGAGTTATACATATACAACAGAACAATTAAAATAATGCAGCAGATAGCATGATGCAAGTGTAACAATAGTAATAGTATACCAAATCTTCGTCTTCATCCTCCAGAATAGATCTTCAATAAGCTGAAAAACTCAGGACTGACCCGAGCGTAATGAAAAGACAAAACACTCGAGTCAGGACTAAAATATCCTTATGAAAGTGAAATCAATCATAAATAAATATGAGTGTAACGGCGTCAGAGATGTTTACGGGGTTTGACATCTCCTATCCAGTGTCAACGTGCGTGCAATAACTCAAGAGACGCTACGGGATTTTCCATCTCTCAAGAATCCGTGAAACTATCTACTATGTAGTAATATACGCTAAGTAGATAATGCCTATCAGTAATATAAAGTATCAAAATAGCGTTAAGGCGTTACCATAATCCCCCTTAACACATTTTATATTCCCAAAAGCATATACAAGACCGTAGTTTCCCCAAAACCGGAAGTCACCAGAGGGCAATCCATATACTCAAGGTACAAATCAAAAACGTAGTGGTCGCGAATAGGATAATCAGTATGACAAGGTACATGAGGCGATACCAACTAGGATACTAGTAGTTGCGTGATCCGGACTGATGTTGGGCATACCCAGCAGCCACCCCAACACCGCAAAACAACACTCCCAAATCAAGGGGTGCACCCAAATCGCATCACAAATGTAATAGATATGGTATCGAAGAAGTGTGTCTGCTAGAGGTGGCGAACCTCAATGGCCCGGCGTGGCTCCTGTTTTATTCATGTCAAGGGTCATCCAATAATCGTTCTCTTTCTTCAGTCAACGCGTTCACCGTACCATCCACATCATTCTGGATCAACACTCCGCGTATGATAGTTATTAAAGTGGTTTTCGGTATCGACAGAGAGTATGTCCATATCCGATCCCGGTCTCTTTAATAACTACGTATTATTACACCGTTGGCTCTTTTACATTTCAAATCGATTCATAATTGATATCAAAATATCATATTCGCCTCAAAATCAAATCCATTTCAAATATCATCGTATCTATTCAAATGTAAGATTCCGTTTCAAAAATCATTTTTCGCATCAATATCTCATTTCGATTTCAAAATCATTTCGAATTTCAATTTAGGTTGCAACTTCATTTAACCAAATTCGTATTTAAATTCAATATTTAAATATAAACATTTCTCCTTATTAACCAGCTTGAAAATTTTAGAAAATAGTTTAAGTAGTTTAAAAGTAGTTTTAAATAATTAAAATACTTAAAATACTTAAAGTCTTAAAATGGATTTAAAATAGATAAATTTGTTTAAAATAATTTAAATTGGGTTAAGTAGATTTAAAATAGATTAAAATAGTTTAAGTATTCAAAAATGGTTTATATAACTGAGAACTTTGGAAGACAAAATAAAACAGCTTCAAAACCAAATCATTTCAATTATAACTTCCCAATTCAAACAATTTCAATTTCCATTCTACCGATTCAGTTTCGATTTCAATTCAAATCAATGTCAACTTTGACTTCAAATTAATTCAATTTTACATTCACCTCCAATTTATTCAATTTCAATTTATATCGATTTTTAGCTTGATTTTTCAAAATATCAATTTTTAACACTTAACAAAATTATCCTTCAATATTCAAATTTAAATCCCAATTACAAATATGATTCAATTTCAAGCTCAATTCCAAAATATCATTTTATATCGCTTTTACTTAGTAATATTCAAAGCTCGAATTAAGGTTAAATCTCTAAACCAATCAATTTTCGACCTTCAATCATATCCAATTTCAAATTTCAAAGTCTCAACTTAATTATTTAACAAAATTCCTTTGACCAAAATTTATTTCAACATTCTAAACTCAATTTTTCGATAAATTCGATTTCTATAAATTGATTTCTATTTATACTTTTAAATCAAAACATTTAAACAAATTTCAAATCGACGATTTCAAAATTTATTAATTTAGCCAATTCGGTGTCCGTATATAATTTTCTATCCTACGGCCAAGTAGTTATTTATTTCAATTTAAATGTCAGGGATGAGCATATATTACTTAAATTAAATCACAGTATCATATGTATGCATAACAGGATATATATAAGCAAACAAACATTCAAACATCAACCAATAGCATCCATCGAAATACATCATCCAATAGGCAATACAATTCATGGCAATTTCATAGTTATCTATGTCAGGTAATTAAATCGCAATTCAATTTCAATTTTAATTTCAAATTTAACTGTCAATTTAATTTTCGACGATTAATTCAAATGACTATTAAATTCTATCAAACAACGACAAATAAAATTCATATCACTTCATAATATCAATTTTAACTAGCATAAAGATATTTAGTACGGTGTGAGCGTTATAAAACACTCACCTTGATTTCAATGCAGTTCCAGCGTTTTATTTCGAATAAAATTAAACGAGCGTTTAATTTTATCCAAAATTTTCTTTAGCTCCAAACGACTCCAATCCAATTTCATAGCGTAGTCCTCGTCCATACGAATCCAACGCAAAAAATTCCGTCCGAATCCGACCTCGTATGAATAAGTTACACTATTACAAAGTTTATACGATTTAAATAAAATTAACTTTAACTAATCTCTTTTATATTTACCCTAAAACATATCCGGCCGCACATTCAGCAAATCCACGATCGTGGCCGCCCAAACCCCTTTCTTCCATCTTCGTTCGCGCACAGTGAAGCCGAACCCAAAACGTCCACTAAACCCTAATGGCCGCACGCAAATCATTGACCTCCACCACGATAAAGCCCCACCAACGGAAGCGCCTCGCTTCACTCCACCACCTCCCCGAGTGCCATTGAGCTCGGTCAGCTCCTTTGCTCGAAAATTGAGCTCGAACCCACTGCCTTCACACACGAACTGCCGCTTCATCTTTGCACAAAAACCCATCACTACCGTTCACTTTGTAGAACTCGAGCTACTCTCCGACTTTCCAGTTGGGAGTTTTGCGAATCGATGCATGGATTTGGAGGATTTGGAGGAGATAGAATACGATTTTCTGGACGATGATAATAGAGGTGGCGGCCGGCCATTTCTAGGGTTAGGTTTTTCTTATTATTTTTTTTAGAATAAAGGCTTATTTATAGGAACGTCGAATACTATCCGTCCGGCTTTTCTAAACTCCGAATTTCGTGCGGTAACTGACATTCCTATGGTTTATCCCGCGTTCCGGACACAATGGAATAGGTTTCGGAAGCTAATTCGATCATGTGCGCGAGTTACGGAAATAAATGATCAATTTAAATTAAATCGATTTAAACTAATTTCTAGGCGTTTTGGCTTGCCGCGGACAAACGGTAAATCCGATTGACACGAAATTTGAAATCTTACAATAATATCACATTACGGATCTGATGAAACTGGTTTCGTCGAAATCCGAGACCGTTTGAAAAATGACTAATTTAACTCGTTAAATTAATATTAAAACAGTTTCGATGCGTTTCGAGCTGCCACGGTCAAATGACAACTCCGATTGCTACGAAAATTGAAATCCGATAATAACTAACTATTACGGATACAATGGAACTAGTTTCGTCCAATTTTGAGACTGTTCAAAAATTGGCTATTTTCCAGTCGATAATTAAATATTAAAATATTCAATTTTCACAAATTTACTTTTAATTTGATTTTTAAAAGTTCTACAACATCATTCTAACTTGATTATGGTAACATAAAATTTTACAAATCATTTTTAATCATATTAAACCCGTTATTCAATTTATCCAATAAATTCCAATTTTTAAAATTTTATCAACCCTATTAAAATCCCGATATAACTTACATTCACTTTGGAAACCAATTTGAATCATATTAAATCAATTTAAATTATTCACTCTATTTTCATATATTAAATTTCAATATCAAATTAATCATATCAAATTCGAAATTTAATTATTCAAACATTTGTAATATTAAATTTAAACAATTTGATTATTCTTAAATCACTATCTTTTGAAATATTCAAAACGCACTTATAAAATTCAACTTTTAAAACCAATTCACACTTTAGAACGCTATTTTCATTTTACAGTTATTCAATTGTTCAATAAGTTTTAAATATTTAATTTAACAACTTACATGTTCAATATTCAATGTTTGATTTTAAATAGATTTTACTTATCAATCAATTACTCTATTATACCCAATGAATTCAACATTTATTATCCTATTCAACTTTTGATTGCAAAGGAATTCGCTAAGTAACTTTTATTTTTTATTACTTGGATAATTATTGTTGCAATTCATTCCAGTTATTTATTATTCCAAACGAATTACAAATTTTTTTCTAACATTAAATCACGAAATCTTATTAAATTTACTATTTTAATTATCGAAATTTACGGGTCGTTACACCTAACTTGGTATACTACCAACTGTCAATTGCAAAAGATTTTAAGAGATTTTATTCGCAGTTCTTTGGCAAGTTTGAGTCCAGCCATCGGAGCTTAATACTCTGCTTCATTGTTCATTGTAGAGAAGTCAAGCTTCAAAGAATAGCAAATTGATCGATCCTTCGGAGTTACCAACATAATTCCAGCTCCAGCACAACGATTATCCGATGCTCCATCCGTGTACATTTTCCACCGAATAGTAGGGGCTCCACCGCTCTCTAGGAGATCAGCTTGTGCAATGAATTATGCTATAAAGTTCACCAGTGCTTGTCCCTGGATATTTCTTTGAGGGAGATAAGCAATGCCAAATTGACTCAGTTTGATGTTCCACTTGAGTAACTATAACATCCCTTTACTTTGGGGTCCAAAATTAACAACTACGGATGCTGTAGTCATCCATAGTAATTAATCCTCGGTGACCAAATACGGTAATGTTAAATTCAATGATACATAGAAACATGTGAATATGAAAAAAAATTAAAACATCAAACAAATCCATATTTTTTTTCAAAACATTTGAAGTTCATTACATAATCTTACGTTTGTTAACCACGAGAGAATATATTTATTACAAAATACGCCAAGAGTGACATATGAAGAAGCCCCCTTGGATGATTAGAGCATAAATAAGCATTTTAACAACTTTTCCATTACAAACAACACAACGGAATCAAAATAAAAGAGAACTCTAGATAGCTTACATATCTCATGCACTCTCTGAAAGCTTTATTCATCTAAGAGATACCTGAAAACCTCAACTCTCAAACTACTTAAAATCAATTGAGTACCCGGGATTTTAAAGGGAAAACATAAACTTAGAGTCATACATAAAGACCGTTATGAATATTAATCTAATATCTCAAACCATTTAGATATCTAGTGAGACCTTGTCGCATAGCAAAATAGGTTTCCCCTCACTGGTACCCTAAAATCTTTATAAAACCATATATTGTGCTCCTAACAATGATTAAAACAAAGCATTTCAGAATATTATGATGATACGCATACAAATTAAAACGTTCTAGATTCCCTATCCTTATTTTAGCTGACCACCTGTCATACATATAGTTTCTAGGGTCACTATTAACCTATTAGTTTCATGGGCTTACTAATAATCTTTCATAATTTATCGACTCCCCTTTCTATTTCATAGTTTTCATGGGATCACTAAGAACATGTTGCCCCTGCCAATAACTTACTTAATTCATGAGTTTTCCCAAAACCTATTGGTGACTCCAAGAACCTTTTTCTTATCTTTTCCAAGTTTTTATGGGTTGACTAGGAACCCATTAACATCTATCAATAACTCAATCCAGATATAGTTTTCATGGGTTCACTACAAACTAATTGGCCTATGCCATCCACTCTTTATAACATACTTTTCATGGGATTACTATGAACGTATTGGTAATTCCAATAACTTCTTAATCGTCGTTTTCATCATTGCACTATGAGCCTATCTCCTCGACAACTTCTATATTGTGCACCCCATATTTTGGTCTTCCTTATCTACTAGATGCAATTCTACTCATTCAAGAGTTTAATCCACTTTATACTCACTAATGGGCCAATCTAGCTGATTCTTCTACCCTTTAACCCCATAATGCAACTATGGGTCCATTATAATGTGAATATATATTTGTATTCGAAGAAGCATACATAATAACAAAACAATACCACTTCTGTGGGTTTAATGTCTTTGAAATACTTTTCATATATAACATGGTTAATCCCTTTAACCTATAATTTTATTAAGGAAATCTTCTTCTTAAAATCATTTCAAAAATCTTTTATTTAGCTATAGGCTTTTCCTTTAAAAATGAGTTTGGGTTACAAATCCTTTCGAAACTTTCAAAATTTGCTGTCGACCTCATCGGATGACCTCCTTTGAAAGCATATAAGTCTATCTTCAAAACATTAGACCCGTACCTTTCAAACACTTTAAATCCTTTCTTTAGAATGTATTAAATTATTAACATTTAACTTTAGAAGCATAGTTTCGGAACCAATTGAAACTACTCCTTTTGAAAACATTGAAAGTTCCTCTTTAGATACCATTGGAAGTATCCCTTCCAAAGCTAATAGGTTTATATTTAAAGTATCATTTGGGTCAATATGAACCTAAATGAAAGTACCCCTTTTGAATACTATGGGAAGTGGCTCATTTTTTTAAAGCAAAGGATACGCTTTGAAAACATTGATATCTTCAATGCCTTTGAAAGTCATAATAGCAGAAGGGTTCCGACTTGTTCGAAACTACCCCTTCCGAACAATTAAATTTGAAAGCAAAATAGCCTTTTCTGAAGCACTACTTTAAACTAAGGCGGCAACATTCTTTTGAAAGCTAATTAAAAGGCCCCTTCGAAAGCTTTGATTTTGAACCCTTCGAAAGCTTTTTAACAAAATAGGCAAGCGCTTTTTTTAGTAAACAAAAAGTATCGACCTCTTCGGAAGCTATGTTTCGACACCCGACCTACTATCTTCCTCCAATCGACTTCGTACTTACTAAGTGATACCATGTGTATTGGTTTTGACTTTATTGATCTCAACCTAGAAGATTTCGGCTTGATTGAAGGGGGAAGCTATAGGTCAAAAGCCACTTTTAAAGGAGGCAGAATCTACTTTCCAGAATTAAAAGCTGTTTTTTTACCAAATAAAGTTATTTCTTTGTAACTAACTAGCCTACATGTAAATACCCGATTGGTTATGTTAAACTTTAAAATTAGTTTACAAATAATTGCCGTAGTTTTTTTAGATCCATAACCTGAATAACAGTAACAAATAAGGCCTTCCCATTTAACATTGATTAAATCATTTAGGTCCTCCTTTCAAAAAATTTAATTTCCATAATAAATCTCTTAGTAAAAATCTTCAAAAATCATAGAAATTCACTTTTGATATGTTATCAAATATATATAAACTTTAGGCCGAATTCATCATATAACAACTAAAAAATAGTTTTGAACCCAATAATGCATGTTTTCCTTTAAAAAAAATTCAAAAGTAGTTCTCCATGGCTTGGAAAATTATAAAAATTGAAATCCAACTCCAAAATATTGTTTCACATAATATATAATTTTTCCATGGCATTCTAAAATCATAACATATGGATTTACCCTGAAAGTCGTGTTTATCAAATGCAAACTACCTTGCTTGAATCTATCATTCATTTAAAATCTGGCATATCATCAAATATCATCGTATTAGATTTAATCATAATTATGAAAATCAATGATAATATATTAAAAAAAATGGAGATGTTTTGAGTATTATCCACCTTAGACTGGATAAGGAAATTAGAGATTTGTTTGAGATTGATTTCCCTTAGCTTGATCCAAAGCTTTTACTTTGATTTCTCTTTTCTTCTATCTCATAATGGCTGACCTGCCCTTTCTCTTTTGTTTGCAATTTTTCTTATGATAAAATGAACGTGAATAGTATGCTAAAATGGATATAAGGAAGGGGTAATATGGGGTGGCTATTTAATCTAACGCCCTGATGCTTATTTAGTTAACCCTTAATAATTTATAAATCCATTCATTTAAATAAGCATAACCACTAAATTCGTTTGCAAACCTCAATCCCCTTACCACTCTATATTGGTCTATTTAATTTATCTTATTAAATCTTCTGAATGACATTATTAAAATTTAGGGGTGTTATAGGCTTCCCTCCTTAAAGAATTTCGTCCTCAAAATTCTGTAAGGACTAAATATCAAACATAACAATCATCTGTAACGGATCCTAACATCCATACTAGCCTACCTGACTAGCAACTTATCTATATAAATCTAATATAGACATACCATCAAAGAAAATCAGGATAAGTATCTCGAATCCTATTTTCTGTCACTGAATATGCTACTATGAATCCCATGAAGTCTAACTATGTTCTTCATGAGCAACTTTGCCAAAACAGGTTCCGTCCTGGTTGAATTAACTGGAATGAAATAGGCATTCTTGGTCAACTTGTCCACTATGACCCATACACTTTCATTTCCCCTATTCGACATTGGCAGCTCATCTACAAAATCCATAGATATCAAAACCCATTTTGACACTGAATCTCTAACGGTTGAAGCAAACCACTCGGCTTCTGATGTTCGACCTTCATTTGTTAGCAGTTTGCAAACTGTCTTACACACAAGCCAACACCTCTCTTTATGCCTTCCCAAAAGAAGTTCCTCTTCATATCCCGATACATCTTTGTCCCTCCAGGATGAATCATAAACTTGGATCGATGATATTCTTCCAGAACTTTTCTCCTTAAGTTCTCTGTACTCATAGCACATGATCGTCCCTTCTTTCTCAACCATCCTCTTTGGCCAAGACTAAAATATTTTAGATAATCAATCATTGATCCTACCTCAAGCCTTCTAGGCTTCTCAGCTAAAACTGGATCCTCTTTCTGTTTAGAAGCTATTCTTTCGATCAACACTGGCTGAACTTCTAAACAAGACAACATAGCGGTACCCTGATTAGAACTAATAGTCGATCTTAACTACACATTACAAGTACTCAAAGCTTCTAAATCCTTCCATTCTGTCAACATAACTAACATCACATTCTGATGTTTCGTGCTAATAGCATCCGCTACGTTATTACCTTTCCCAAGAGTATAATTTATACCGAAATCATAAGCAGCCAAAAACTCCAACTATCTCTACTATCTCATATTCAACTCCTTCTGAGAGAATAAGTATCTTAAAGACTTATGATTGGTATACATCTCAAATCTCTCTCCTAAGAGATAATGCCTCCAAATCTTCAGTGCAAAGATCACCGCTGCCAACCCCAAATCCTGAGTAGTGTTATCTAGATTTTTAACCCAGTAGGACCCACTTGAAAGCAGAACAATCTCATGACATGTGGATGGCTTAGAACCTAACCAGAAAGGCTAAAGCAACGAGTAAACGATAACTAAGTTATATTACTAAAAACAACGATTGGGATCGATTAAACCAAGATACTAGCATTCTTTTAGCCCAATCAATGGCTAAGCGCAAACAGCTAGCAAACTGCCATCAAAATGGAACAACGTGCAATGAGGCTACAAAAAAACGATGACAAAATACTATGGAAACATCTCTGGCTCTAAACTCCAAAGAAATCCTAAGTGCTTGGGTCTTCAGTAATTCATGTTCTATGGATCACTAGAGACCCACACATCTCTCTGATTCTGCAACAAGCTAACTAAGGATGCAATGAAAAAGAGGCCCAGTCACTAGCTCACAGACAAGCCAAGTCTATGAATCTCTAGCAACCCATAGACCATGGGTCGCCAGCAACCAATGGTTTTTCCTCGGTTTGCGAGCCAAACCCACCTGGGTCATTTCCTACCTACCCACGAGCAGTTGATGAAGTGGCCTGGCCCAGAAGTCCTCCGTTCTCTATAAATACCAACCTACCTACAATACAAACAGTATCTTCTCCGGACTGGTTGCTGAAGCTCTATTGAAAATATTCTTCCCTCTCTTCCTCTTTCACAACAATCTCTAAACGAATTCACTATGGTTCTCCAGTGGATTCCAACTATAGGGATTCAACTTACCTAAGGATAATCAAAGCCTTATAGTCAAACACTTCTTGTAACAACAAGCAGACTATAGTAAAACTATGAAGTGGACGTAGGCTTCATTGACAGCCGAACCATTATAAAAATTATCTATATTCTTTCTTTTACCGTTCTGTTTCTATATCTGTTATCTGTGATATTGCTTTGTCTAAATAGGGTTGGTGCTTTCAAACTCAAACCAGGGTACTGGTCCATTTTTTGGGTTAACATTTTGGTGCATTCACCTAGAACCCAACTCAAGGTCCAGATCTATCTATCTACTTTGGATCCCATAAGTCCAGAAGTTAGATCCATAATGGAAGAGAACGCTAATGCATTCGATGAGGCTAGAAATGTTCAAACTGCCCCTGTCAGTCCAACAATAAGACAGCGGGCCCTACGGGTGGCTCTCCCGAAGATAGGTGAGCTTAGCCTTTAACCTACACGCCAAGCCTAATTACAGAGTCAAATACTTGGTGTAATGACTGATTGCGATACCCAGGACTACCGAACATCAGAGGGATACATAGCAGACATGGTCAAACGGTTGATGGATGAAAGTAAAAACCGAAAAGATGATGATGGGGATCTGCTCCAAGTCGGACCCCCATTACCGATGAAATATTGAATGAAAAATATCCAGACAAATTCACCATGCCAACCATCCCTTCCTATGATGGGACGAGGACCCAAAACCCCATTTGTACAAATATAGCTGGTATATAGACGACGTCAATGCATCAGTGGCCGTTTGATACCGATGTTTCACTATCTTTCTAGAATGAGTTGCGTCTACGTGGTTCACCAGACTGCCCCCGAGATTAATCTTTATCTTTGACAACTTGCAATGAAATTCATTAACCAGTTTAGGCTCCATATAAAGAAACCAAAGATGTCATGTCCCTATCCGAGTTGGTCCAGGGTGCAACGAATCGCTGAAATATTTCATGAACTGGTTCAATATAGCCATAGCTGAAGTAAGCAACCCCAATGAGGATATTGTTTTTATAGTGTTAGTCCACGTTATTCACTCGGAAACATAGTTCGAAAAATGGATTAAAATGAAGCAACCTACCACCAGGAATGACTTTAATTGTAAAGAAAGCCAGTACTTGAGGTTGGAGGAAGTATAGGAGCTGGAAAGAAAGTCTACTAGTACACAACAGATGAATACCGAACAAATGAGGTGGTGACAAATCAAAACACGTGCAATGCTGGAACTGTTCAAGGAGTCATGGGAAAGAATGGGAATCAGAAGGGAAGAAACCAAAACTTCGACAAAATAAACAACAGTGGAAGCAATAAAGGATTTAAAGAATTCATACAAGAAGACTATAACCCTCTAAATGACACTCCAAAGAATATTTATCTCGCAACCTGATAGTTTAAGAATATAAGAAACCCCCTAAGAAAGAAACAACCGAGCAGCAAAAGCACTTAGGGAAATTCTACCGCTTCCACGAGACACATGGTCACAATATGAACAAATGTCGCCACCTAAATAATCTTATTTAGGCGTTGATCTGAGATAACAAGCTTTAACAATATGTGAAAAGCCACAAAAACCCAATCAACCCACGACCCTTCAACCTCCTAGAGAACAAAGAAATCAAGTTGGAACTTGTAAAGAAGGGTTGAAGTCTTGTTATTGGAACAATATCTGAGGAACCACATCTCGTGCAAAGAAGTTAGGGAGAGATGGAGCAGTATGCGAGTTCGTTAAAGCATGCCCCGAAGGAATCATATTTTGCAATAGATGATGAAAATCCGGTCAAGTTGCAAAAGGTTTTGAGTGATGACACAATGTTCCGCAATAGGGACACCGAAGGGATTAAAGCTCCAACTCTTGACCCAATGGTGGTGACAGTAGGAATCGGGCCTGCCGTAGTCCGACGAGTGCTGGTTGATAGTGGAAGTTCAGTTATTATACATTTCAAACGTACTTTTGATCAAATGAAGATTAGCATGAAAATCATATCCGCGTGACAAACAAAAATTCAGGGGTTTACTAGTGAACCCAAACAATCAATGGGAATAATTGACCTACCCAAGGAGCTTGGAGAAGGTGAGCGAAGGGTTGCCCTCATTCAGACTTTTATGATCTGATGAAATTTCGGCATATAATGCATTTTGGGGACAGCACGCATTAGATGACTTCAGAATAGCATTAGCTAAATGGTGCCTTACAATTAAGTTTCCTACCGAGCATGAAGTCAGAATTGTGAAAGGAGACCAAAGAATTGTCCGAGAATGCTACATCATAGAATTGCATGAGTTTAGAAGAAAGGAAAATGGAAAGGATGTGGGGAAAGCCCTCCATATCCATGAACCCTCCGAATAGCAACTATAGAGTCATCCTTGGCTTGGAGACCATAGCCAAGTCAACAATGCTTTGGGCCCTAGAAGAAGAGCTCAGGAGAGGATGGGGAAACACTGGTAGAATTGACAATGTTTGTCCCAGTTTTTATGGATGACCCAACGCGGGTCATGGAGATTGGGTCGCACCTTGGAAACAAGATGCGATCCGAACTAACCAAATTCCTCCATGCCAATTTAGACGTATTTTCTTGGGCAAATTCTATATGTGTGGGGTATCACCCGAAATTGCCTGCCATGCACTCAATATTAACCCCAAATTTACACCAATGAAGCAAAAATGGCATAGCATGGGCCTCGAAGGTCCAAGGAACTGAGAGAGGAAGTAGATAAATTGATGGCTAATGGCTTCATCCAAGGTGCAAATTACCCTGAATGGATATCGAACCCAGTCCTAGTTAAGAAGTCTAATGGAAATTGTGAACTTGTATTGATTTGTTAGAGCTAAACTAAGACTATCCGAAGGGTAGCTTCCTGCTCCCTAGAATTGAACAACTTGTAGATGGAATGGCAGGACATGAACTGCTGTCATTTATGGATGTCTACTCAGGCTATAACCAGATCCTGATGTATGGGCTTGACCAAGAGAACACCAGCCTCATCACTGATTTAGGATTGTACTTCTATAGAGTAATGCCATTTGGATTGAATAATGTAGGGGCAACGTACCAAAGGCAAGTGAATACTATGTTCAAATGCCAGATTGGAAAGACTATGGAAGTTTATGTGGACGACATGTTGGTCAAATCTTGAGTAGCTGCTAACCATCTAGACAACCTCGCTAAAATGTTTGAAATACTCCAAAAGTATGGAATGAAGCTCAACCCACTCAAATGTCACTTCGAAGTAGCCTCTGGGAAATTCTTGGGATTCATAGTAAGTGCCCGGGGAATCGAAAGGAATCCAGAGAAAATAACAACATTACATGAAGTCCAAGCCCCTAAAAATGAGAAGGAACTTTAAAGCTTGAATGAAAAAGTAGCAGCACCAAGTCGATTTATCGTAAAAGCAATAGACAAGTGCATACCATTCGTCATGCACCGAGGAAGGCAAACAAAAACTTTGAATGGAGTGAAGCTTGTCAAATGGCTTTCGAAGAATTGCTATGATACATGGAAACCCTGCCAATCTTGTCTAAGCCGGCGGATGGAGAAGACCTATTCATTTACTTAGCAGTCTTGCCGCATGTGCTGAGCGCCACTCTTTTATGGGAAGAGGCAAGAGTTCAACGACCCGTGTACTACATTAGCAAATGGTTCACCGGAGCCGAGAAGAATTACCTAAAACTAGAAAAGCTAGCATATTTCCTCTTGATCGCTTCATGGAGATTACAACCATATTTTCAGGATCATCCAATTAAATTGTTGACCGACCAGCCCTTAAAGCAAGTGTTATACCAAGAAGAAACTTCCGGATGACAACCCAAGTGGAATATAGAGCTAAGTCAATATGATATCGTGTACCATCCCAAGAAAGCCATTAATGGGCAAGGCGTTAGCCGACTTCATCGCCGAGTTTACAATAAGGGATGATGAGGAAGAAGTTCAGTTAGAAGTAAGTATGCAATGCAACCTCTTCATTGGCGGCGCATCCAACACCTTTTGTTTGGAGCAGGGGTGGCGCTTGAAACCCCCTAGGGGCGAGCCATTAGATATGCTTTGCACGTGGAATTCCCAACAACAAATAACGAAGTAGAGTATGAAGCACTAATCGCTAGACTGAAGATTATGTAGGTACTCAAGATAAAATCTATTCACATATACAGCGACTCCCAACTGGTCGTATGTCAAGTGAAAGGGGAGTACCAAGCACGTGGAGATAATCTTGCCCCATACCTGTCTAAAGTACAAGAACTGCTAAGCGACATTGAGCACTACACTATAACTCACATCCCACGGTAGAAAAACACCAAGGCATATTATTTAGCTAAGCTGGCAAATTCCGAAGAAGCTCAGTCATTGGGATTGGTCCTAGTTGAAACTTTAACCAACCCAAGCTTAGATGAAATGGATGTAGACTGGATTCTCGAAACCACTGTCGAACTTGACATATGGATGACACCGATAAATGACTATCTACTTGTGGGAACCCTTCCAACCAACCAAAACCAACGGAAGAAGCTCCTCCGAAAGGCGCCATGGTTCATGATACAAGACGGGATACAACATCCATAATGATTAAAACGTAGCATTTTAGAATATCATGATGATATGCATACAAATTAAAACATTCTAGATTCCCTATCCCCGGTTTAGGTGACCACCTGTCATATATATAATTTCTCAAGTCGCTATTAACCTATTAGTTTTAATGGGATTACAAATAAAATTTTCATAATTTATGGACTCCCCGTCCTACTTCATAGTTCTCATCGGATCACTAAGAATCTATTGGCATCTGCCAATAACTTACATAATTCATGGATTCTCCTAGAACCTATTGGTGACTCCAATAAACTTTTTCTTATCTTATCCTCATTTTCATGGGTTGACTAGGAACCTATTGACTTCTATCAATAACTCAATCCAAATATAGTTTTCATGGGTGCACTACAAACCAATTAGTCCCTACCAACCACTCTTTATAACATAGTTTTCATAGGATCACTATGAACCTATTGGTAATTCTAATAACTTCTTAATCATAGTTTTCATGGGTGCACTATGAACTTGTCTCCCTAAAAACTTTTATATTTAGCCATCCTATATTCTGGTCTTCCTGACCTCGTAGATGCAATTCTATCCATTCAAGAGTTTAATCCACTTTATATTCACTATAAGATCAATCTAGATGGTTCTTCTGCCCTTTATCCCCAAATGCAATTATAGATCCATTATAATGTGAATATATATATTTATATTTGAAAAAGCATACATAATAACAAAATAATATCACACCTATAGGTTTAATATCCTTGAAATACTTTTCATATATAACATGGTTAATTGCTTTAACCTATAATTTTATCAATGAAAGCTTCTTCTTAAAATCATTTCAAAAATCTTTTATTTACCTAAGGGAT
Organism: Allium cepa; assembly: GCA_030765085.1. Classification (NCBI taxonomy): domain Eukaryota; kingdom Viridiplantae; phylum Streptophyta; class Magnoliopsida; order Asparagales; family Amaryllidaceae; genus Allium; species Allium cepa. Next base: position 461,006,734 of record CM060931.1, on the reverse strand, counting down.
TTTCCTTTAAAAATGAGTTTGGGTTACAAAGCCTTTCAAGACCTTGCTTTTGACCTTACTAGATAACCTCCTTTGAAAGCATAAAAGTTTATCTTCAAAACATTAGGCCCCTACCTTTCTAACACTTTAAATCCTTTCTTCCAAATGTATTGAAGTATTAACACTTAACTTTGGAAGCATAGTTTTGGAACAAATTGAAAGTACTCCTTTCGAAAACATTGAAAGTGCCCTTTTAAAAAACATTGGAAGACCCTCTTTCGAAACCATTAGAAGTATCCCTTTCGAAGTCATTGGGTTTATATTTAGAATATCATTTGGGTCAAAGTGAATCTAAAAGAAAGTACCTCTTTTGAAAGCTATAGGAAGTGGCTTATGTTTTTAAAATAAAGGCTACCCTCCGATAACATTGATATATACCCTCAATGCCTTCGAAAGGCATAATAGCAGAAGAGTTCCAACTTAGTCGAAACTACCCCTTCCTAACACTTAAAATTTAAAAACAAAATAGCCTCTTCAAAAGATACTAGTTTAAACTAAGACGGCAAGCTAATCAAAAGGATCCTTCGAAAGGTTTGATTTTGACCCTCTCGAAAGCTTTTTAACAAAACAGGTAAGTGCTTTTCGTTAGTAAACAAACAAAGGTACCCCTTCAGAAGCTATGTTTCAACACCGTACCTTCTTCCTCCAATCCACTTTGTACTAACTAACTAATACCGTGTGTATTGGTTTTGGCTTCATTGGTCTCGGCCTTAAAGGTTTCGACATGATTGAAGGCGGAAGCTCTTTGTCGAAAGCTACTTCTAAAGGAGGCAAAACCTACTTTCCTAAGTAAAAAGCTGTTTTTTTAACCAAATAAAGTAATTTCTTTGTAACTAACTTGCCCACATGTAAACACTTGATTGGTTACCTTGAACTCTCAAATTATTTTACAAATAATTGCCACATTTTTTTTAGATCTATAACCTGAATAAAATTAACAAATAAGCCCTTCCCATTTAACATCGGTTAAATCATTTAGGTTATCCTTTCAAAATAATTTAATTTTCATAATAAATCTCTTAGTAAAAGTCTCCAAAAATCACAGAAATTCACTTTTAATATGTTATCTAATATATATAAATTTCAGACACATCATATAACAACTGAAAAACAATTTTAAAGCTAATAATACAAGTTTTCCTTTGAAAAAATTCATAATTAATTCTCCACAGCTTGGAAAATTATAAAATCCAACTTCAAAATCATGTTTCTCATAACATATAATTTTTCCATGGCATTCTAGAATCATAACATATGGATTTACCTTTAAAACCGTGTTTATCAAATGCAAACTACCTTGTTTGAATCTATCATTCATTTAAAATCAAGCATATCATCAAAAATCATTGTATTAGACTTAATCTTAATTCTGAAAATCACTGATCATACATAAACAAAAAATGGAGATGTTTTAAATATTATTCACCTTTGAGTGGATTAGGAAATTAGAGATTTATTTGAAAATTATTTCCCCTTGGCTTGATCCTAAGCTTTTAGTTTGATTTCTCTTTTCTTCTTTCTCCTAATGGCCGGCCTGCTCTTTCTCTTTTGTTTGTGTATTTTCTTATGATAAAATGAACATGAATAGTATGCTAACGTGAATATAAAGGAGGGGTAATATAGGGCGACTATTTACTCTAATGCCCTTATGCTTATTTTGTTAACCCTTAACCTTTCATAAACCCATTCATTTTAATAAGCATAGCCACTAAATTCATTTGCAAATCTCAATCCCCTTATCACTCTACATTGTTCTATTTAATTTATCTAACTAAATCTCCTTAATAATGCTATTAAAAACTAGGGGTGTTACAGTAAGCTTTCGAACATCTCAAATCACTATAGGACTTGTCGTAACGGTTGATCGATGTAAACATTGATGGGATGAGCCTAAAAATAGGTGTGGAGATTTCATGAAGTAATTAGGAAATAATATGCCAATTTCTCTATGTACAGATAGTTCCTTTCAGCTCCTATTAATTGCTTGCTAACATAATAGACTGGTCTCTGGATCCTATTCTCCTCGAGAAGCAGTTTGGCACTTATAGCATGTTCCGACATGGCCAAGTAGATATACAAATCTTCATGATCCATCGGCTTCGACAAGATGAGAGGCCTCTCGAAATGGTTCACCAAAACTCAGAATGCATCTTCACAGTCTTACGTCCATTCAAAGTTCATTTTCCCTCTTCTAATCAAATTAAAGAAAGGAATGAATTTATCGGTAGCTTTGAAAATAATTCGACTTAGGGCAACAACCTTCCTATTTAGAATTTGTACTTGCTTGAGGGTCTTTGACACTTGGATGTTGTAAATTGCTTGAATCTTCTTGGGATTAGCTTCAAATCCGTGAGAATTAATGATAAACCCAAGAACTTTCTTGATGCATCGCCAAAAGAACATTTCAAAGGATTGATCTTCATTTTGTAATGTCGGAGGATATCAAACATTTCTCCTAAATCACTAATCTGGTCACTTGATTGTTGTGACTTCACGAGCATATCATCCACGTATACCTCCATCATCTTTTTAATCTAATCTTTAAACATTATATTAACAAGGCCTTGATAAGCTACTCTAGCATTCTTCAATCCAAATGGCATTATCACATAACAACATAATCCAACATCAGTAATGAAGCAGTTGTCCTTTTGATTGAGAAGGTGCATCAGGATTTGGTTATATCCAGAGTATGCATCCAAGAAAGATAGAAATTCATATCCTATGGTTGATTCTACCAGCTAGTCGATCCTTGAAAGTGGAAAAATGTCTTTCGAGTGCACCTTATTCAAGTCCACCGTTCTCCACTCACCTTTCTCAGAAGTATAGGATTAGACACCCATTTAGAGTAGAGGCATCGCGTATAAAACCACTGCCTTTGAGCCTATCCGCCTCCTCTTTAAGAGCAGCAGATCTCTCCGAGTCCATGCTATGCCTTTTCTAGATCACAGGGACATGCCTCGAGTCTATATTCAGTGTGTGGCTCATAATGGTAGGTGATATCCCACATATGTCAGAGTGAGTCCAAGCGAACACATCAAATTTCACTTGGAGAAAGCCAGTTAGTTCTTTCATCATTGGGGGCTGAGTTGTGATCCGATCTTTAGGATCCATGATGGGTCGTTATGGCTGACCATAATGTCAATCGTCAGTTCAGCCTGTGCAGCCTTGGTCTCTTTAGGCTCCTCTTCATCATCTCTTGGATCTATGTCTTTATAGAACCAATTGTGGCGCCCGAGCCAAGGCCAATTGTTGGTTGTCAATCTTTGACTATTTGAATGGGAGAGACTTGTCCACACCCATACCTTTATCCTTTCTTTAAGCATCTCTCAACTTTGCCACATAGCGGGCACGTCCGATCACCTAATCACTATGCGCAACTCCAATATCGTTATCAGTTGGGAACTTCAAAGTCAAACACCACGGGGTAAGAGCTGCCCAAAATTTAGCTAGGGCCGGTCGGACCAGAAAAGCATTATATGGAGAGTCAACATCCAATATAACAAATGACACTCTCCTTAGGTCACCTTCTCCCAACTCCATGGGTAATCGACCTATCTGAAACCCACGGCCGTAGCACTGATAAGAATGTGGGCTTTATATGGTTTCAAGTCCTTATCTTCCATCCACATTTGATCATAAGCCTTTTGAATTATGTATTTACGGAACTTCCACAATCAACCAAAATCCTTCTTACTAAGACCAGGCAGATCATGACCGAAATGACCATTGGATCGATCGTCGATGCCTCTACCCTATCTGCATCTCTGTTTCTAAACACAATTCCATATACCATTGTACACTGCTGTTTTATCAAAGCTCCATCTTTTATACTCGAATGGAATTCAAAATTCATATGCTTGATTGCCCTAGCATAGTGCTCCATTTCATGCCATCTCTTATCAACTGGATGAAGTCGTTCGACTACTGTTTTGATCACTAATTTTCCACTAATCCACGAAGACTCCTCGGTACTTTGCGGTGCTTGTCCTCGATTTGGGTTAGATATCCCATGCCCACAATCCTATAGGGCTTTAAAAAACTAATGTAACTGACTTTTCGAATTAGTTTCTTGATAATGTCTTGGAGATTCCTACACTTATTCATGTTATGTCTATAGCATTCGTGAAACTGGAAATATTTGTTAGTTCGCTTCTACTTCTCCATTGGTTCTTTAATAAGTGGCTTCCTATATTGCATGGTATTGCAGGTAGACAAATAGATGTTCTCTAGAGATGTCTTTAGTGGTGTGCATGTGTCATACATAGGTATAATAGGGTTTCCTCTTCCAGAATCCCATTTTTGTTCATAGTTCCAAACACCACCTTTCTTTTGCTATTTAGTTTATTTTGGACAATCACTTGAAATTTTACAAAATTATCACTAGATCGCTTCACTGTAATGTTACTCTATACTCCCTCTCCACTTGGTCCCATGACATTCTTCTTCATAAAGCATCTAGCTTCCTCCTTCCTCAAATATTGAGCTACTTTTTCATAGAAACATTCTATTTTTGTGGGTGGTTTGCTAGCTAACCAATCGCCAAAGTCAGATTCCAGATCAATCCATCTCGTTACCGCCATCAACATTAAATGGTCATTCGAATTACTGACATCTATGATAGTATTATGAAACCTCTCCAAATAATCTTTCAGCGATTCACCGGGAGCCTGGATCACGCTGGATAAGGACATCATGTCTTTGGGGCGAGTTACATGTATACAGAACTGATCCACAAACTTCATTGCTAAATCGTCAAATCTAGAGATTGACCACGAGGGTAATCTCGTAAACCAAATCGTTGTTATTCAAAAGAGAGTGATAGGAAAACATTTGCTCTTAGTTCCATCATCTGCTCATGCGGAATCCATCAGCCATTCATATCTCATAATGTACTGCTTAGGGTCGGTTTTTCCCTTTGTGGCAGGCATTAACGATACACTGAACTTCCTTGATACTCCATATGTAAGATATTTTTGGTGAACGGGGTATGGCCTCGAGATGCCCCAATCATCATTGGTCAAGACTTGGCTCTCCCTTACCGGCTGTTTAACCATATCCGATAAGTCTGGCGTTTGGATAGTTGGAGCCAAGCGGTGGTTGTACTCCACCTCATGTGAATGGCCCGGTCAATGTCTACGGGCCATTCCATGCCTTCTTAGCTCAACATCCTCTCAATGTATATCACGCACATTCACTTCATCGTCATTTCGAGGAAGCAACTGGTATGTATCGACTTGAACTCCAACATCCAAATCAATATGACAGCTCCAGCTTAGGCTCCATTATGGAAAGACACTGATCCCTATAGAGGGATTGGGACCGATTGGTCTTGGCAAGCCATGTTGGCTGGCTTGCTGATGTCCTAAAGCTTTTGCATGATATCTGTCAATTCTAAGACGTTTGCATGTATGATAATCATCTGATGAACAAGGACTCACTGACGTAGAATAAGGGGTAGGGTCCCTCTTAGCTTTGTCGCGTTGTTGATGACAGAGTTGATTTATTTGATCTATATTGCCTTGGATTTGCTGATCCAACTGTTGGTGACTATCCACTAGCCGGGTTCTGGACATCAACTAGATTGGTAGCATTCACATGTACTAGTAGATTGCTCTGGCCTCCTTGTTGGATGTTAGCGTTCTCGTTTCCTTCGGCATTTTGAGAGATAGATCTAGTGTTCCTAACCATTATTGGTAGTTTTCATTAGAATTTTTCAACTACGAATAGAATGAATAAGCTTCTTAAAGACAATTTCAGATCTCTTTAGAGAATTTATGCAATCCATTAGCAAAAAAGGAATCAAAACAGGGCTAAGAATCAGTTTCTCAATGAAAGTACAAAAATGTTTGCATCAAAATGATCGCAATGACAATAATTAATTGGATACTAATTATTAAATACAAAATTATTATGTATATATTATTAATTATTTATTATTAAAAGTAATTATCAATCATTAATAATTAGTTATCATTTTTTTTAATATATTATTAAATAGTAAATTAATTACTATTATTAATTATTAAAATTAATTATTAAAACTGTAAATTAGTTAAATTAAATATTGAATATTAGATATTAATTATAAAATATAAATTATAAAAAGTTAACTATTAATTATTTAATGTTAATTATTAATTATTTAATATTAATTAAATTTAATTATAAATCATAAAATATTAGTTTTAGTTTACTAATTATTTATAATTAACCGTAATAAATTATTAAACATAAAAAATAAATATTGATTATAGATATAATTAGTAATTATAAATTATTTATTAGTGATCAATAATTATAATAAATTATAAGTAATGACCTATATATGTTTTCATTTATAATTATTGATTATAAATTTCCATTTATAAATTATTAATTAAGAATTTTGAAATAATCGAAGATAATGATGATAGGTTAAGAGTTGTTGAAAATTCACAACTGGTAAACTAAATAGGTTGTAAAATGTATTTGTTACAACTAGCAAGAAAAAGAGTTATGAAAATTGGTATTTATTATAACAGGCCGACGAATCATTATAATAGATATCTATTACAACTAGCAAACATGGAAGACATATTGTTGAAAATAGGCATCTATTACAATAGGCAAAAGAAGTTGTAATAAGCATATATTACAACGGGCAGACGAAATGTTGTAATAGGCATCTATTACAATAAGAAAGAAAAAGAGTTGTTGAAAAGTACGTCTATTAAAACATGCAAGATAAAACCTTTGTAATTGGCATCTGTTACAATGGGCAAACAGAGATGAAAATTAGTATCTATTACAACAGGCAGAAAACAGTTGTAATAGGCATATACTACAATGGATAAATAAGAAAAATTGTAATAGGTGACTATTACAACTTGCAAAGAAGAAGAGTTGTTGAAAATTGATATCTATTACAATGGGACAGTAAAAACGTTATAATAAGTTTCTATTACAACGGGCATTTAAAGGCCATTGTAAAAATAGTGTTGTAATAAGGTATTTTTGTTGTAATGTGAGGAACATCAACCCAACCATCATCCCTAAAGATTGGATCTACTTTATTGGCATTCTGATCTTCATTATCCTTATTTATGGTGCACTCTGGATTGTTGGATGGTTCATCTTTGATTAGCGGAGAAATGATCCATCGAATAGCGTCAAAATGCTTCTCTTGTTCTTTTATCACATGCATTTGACTTAATTTTAAGTTTATTTGAATTTGTAGAATTAAAGATGAATATCTTTGAAAGATTGGAGAGTTTGTTTGATATTTTTATATTGTTTTTTATGCGGATAATACATGTTTGTGAAAATATCTTTTGAGAATGAAAATACAGTATGGAATAAAATGTTAAATGAGTTTTTTGGAAGAAATAGACTTACATAAAAGTAAACCCATTTGAAATGAATAGATGGTTGGTGGTTATTTGTTTTGAAATTAAAAAAAAAAATTCAATTTTGGCCATTACATGTCGACATGTACAATATATGTATTTCGACATACATACAATTTTTTTAAAAACCATCTTATTTGTTATAACTTTTGTTTTTATCCCATACCATTATACTTCTATGACTTTTAGAGACTGGATGAACAATATAATACGGTAAGAAACATATTTCATTAATTAGAACTAGAGGGGTACATAGAATTCATTGGAGGTAAGATAAAAATACATAAGAACAACATACACTTAAACTAGAAAATGCAAAGTACGAGGATAGTTAACGTAAACAAAATACTTGATAAACTTTAAAAGGATGTGGATGAAGATGATGACGAGCCACCAAGCTTTTGAATGACCTTTCCAAACAATTTTTCCATTGTTCGAAAATAGAAGTTAACTTTTTACTAAAGGAACGCTTATGTTCCTTTTGCTTTTTGAGCAGCTTCTCTTGATTCCTTAGTATATCTTTTTTTATAGGGTTGGGTGGTTTTCAAAACTTTCCAAAGAATAATCTTCCTTCCTCCTCCTTCTCTTCTTCTTCCACTTCCATTTCATCTCCTTCTTCCTTCTCTTTTTGCTGAATTTCTTGTTCTTCTTCCCATGCCAACCTTGCTAATTTTCAAGAAGAGGTTCATATGACTCAAAGAATTGTGGAATGTGCATAAGGGAGATATTTTCTTTGTTGAAAACTTTTCGAGGAATGGATTTTTCTCCTCTTAAATCTACACCAAAACATATGAGAAAATTCTAGAAAGATACACACCATGAAAAGTAAACTTTCTCATGTCTAGAAATGTTCTTTTGGACAAAGTCATCTAAAATGACTCATATCCAATTTATGTTGTAGCGACCATAAATAGTAAAAAGCACTTTGAAAACCATTTGAGTCGAGTTATTAATGCCCGTTCTTGGTGTAATACTTTGTAGAAGAATGAAACTCATAAGTCTCGATTTAAATCGAAGATTAGTATGTTTATATTCAAAATCTTCATCGGTTTTGAAAATGTCATTAACAACTTCACAATTTTGAATATCAATTTGAAAAATGGAAAGGTTACTTCCACTAGATTAATAGTCAAGAATATGACCCAAACGTTCACAATTTAAAACTATTTGAGTGCCATTAATGCCACTAAATTTGGCCTTCTTCCCCTTGGTAAAGCTTTTTATTTAAATTTTGCATTAAGAATCTTTACTAAATCAGGCTACCAAACAAAATAATTTTGGAGATTCAACCAAAGTAAGAATATTATTTTTAAAACAAATTTCATCTGAACCATAAGAAGCAAAATCATCGAATATAGAAAACTTTCTGAAAGAAACTTTTTTGAAAGTTAAATATCCCGTATAGGCCTTAATTACATCTTTCTCATTGAAGAAATGCTTTTACTTTTCTTAGAGTGCCTAATGGATTTTGGATTTGAACTAGAGGAAGCCATTGATGAATTTTTTGAGGAGATAAGAGAGTTTAATCGATTTTTGAATTTTGAAAAATGAGAGTGAAATGATTGGATGAAAATAGTAATTAAATAGAGAATCAACAATCATGTTCTCTAGTCAAGAGACATCTTTTAGAACATAGGGTTTGGTGAAAAGGTGGAGGAAAACTCAAATTTTGAATTTGAAATGAAAATTCAAATTTTAATATTATGAACCGTATGTCAACATATAGGGAATTGACATGATGACATATAACCAGTAATTTCTAAAATATAAAGTTGAACAAATTATTCCTTTTTGCTTATATATATTTATAATTATCTAGCAATTATTACTAATTTATATACTCAGCCAAAAAACAAAAAAAATTAATTTTTGAAAATTGTGTATATATATTTTATATTGCCTTTAATTAATATTATATTCATTTTAATAAAAATAAAATTTGAAGATAAACTTAATATTTAAACTATACTCACCAATATTATTATTATTAATCAATAGGTTATTCCTAACAATCAAAAGAAAAAAAATGGTATTTAAAATGTAATGTAGACCAATTTTGCTGCTTTTCATTGATCGATATTGACTAGTTTGTTGTTGCAGTGAAACACATATTCACATTTTAAGTATCGATTTCATTATCACTAGGGGAGGTGTCCAAATCATCCAAAGTTTCTTTATAAGCCTTTTTTTATGGATGAGTCATTTGCCGGTGAGACCTTCGATTTATTTGGATGTGGACAGTCTCTTTGAAAATGACCGAGTTCATCATAGTTGAAGCATCTAATTGTAGTTGCTGTTGCATTGATTTTGTTTTCAGATTTTCGAAAGTTGTTCATCTTTCTACACTTAAAGAATTTTCTGATATTTTTGGTCATAAAGCCAATTTCCTCGTCATTGTCATCATCTGAATCCTGATCATCAGTTATTGCATTGAAAGTGATGGGTTTTTTTTCTATTGCCTTATTTTCTCTTCTGCCCTACATTTGTGCTTCATTGGACATTAAATTGTCTATCAACTATTCAGTTGTCAAGTACTATTATCATTAGCCTCTTCAATTGCAATTTTCTTTTGATCCTACTCTGAAGAGAGTAAATTCAGGATTTTTTTAACTTGATCCTCTTCAGAAAAGTTTTTCCTTAATGCAACTAATGAAGGCACTGTATCTTGAAATCTACAGTACATGTCAGAAATGGACTCATTTGGATTTATTTTAAATAATTGAAACTGATTGGTTAACATGGAAATTTTAGTTTGTTTTACTTTATTAGAGCCTTCATGAGTAACTTGTAGTGTTCTCCAAATTTCATACGCAGACTTAACTCTATTGGATTCATTCTTATACAGTGTGCAAAATAAAATACCCATGGTGTTGAATTATTTTGTTAAGTGCCCTTTAGTTAGCAGTTCAAGATGAAAAAGCATTCAGGGGTTTGGTGTACTCATTTTGTGCAATATTCAAAATGTGTAGACCATTGGACCATAAATAAATTTTCATTCTACATGAACAATAACTATAATTACTACCATTAAAAAGTAAGGGATTAGCAATAAATCATTCTTTGATAAAAGTATTGACAAATGAACTGACGGTTTTACCAACAGAATTACTAGCTGTGTTATTAGCCATATAAACTTTTCAAAAATCTAATTATGAATTTTCTAAAAGCCAAATGGTCTAAGACTAAATGTTAATGGCGAAATTATGATCTTAAGGCTTAACTAAACACTAAAGGGGTTGAATAGTGTTTTCTAATTTTAATGAACTTCTTTTTGGTTGTTTTAAAATTATACTTAACTAAAACAGAATAAATAATCAAAGATTCATATATATAATTGTAGTAAATTAAAAGTAGAGATTTAGATAGATCACAACATGGATTTTATATTAGTTCGAAGCTATCCTACATCTTGTCCCGTACAATTGCTTATATAGATTTCTTTTCAAATGCCAATCTTTCAACATGTAGAAGGAAAACCCAATACAGTCTCGATTTCAAGGCTACGAGACATACCCTCCAGATTTTTCAGGCTTTGGGTACACTCACTTGATTTGACTCGGGACATAAGCACACCCAATTAATTTGAATCGGGACACAATCACACCTAGTCAGCTATAACTAGAGTTTTACTGGTTTTTCCAAGGATAATATTTGATCTTTGATTAAGTAAGAGAGATAATTGAAATTAGATAGTAACTAATAGAAAATCAATACAATGAAGATTGAATTGATTCTGGTTTGAATTTGAGAAAATTTGAATATATTTTTAATAGAAATTTTGGCGGAGTAAGAGGAGATAATATGAACGTAGTTTTTAAAAATTCATTTGGAAACCCCTATATTTCGAGAACAAACTGACAAATCCATTCATGTATAGCTACGACGAATAGACACTTCGTTTCATGTTTGAATTTTGAAAACCGAAGCATGTTTGTCAACACACAGTCTGCCTATATATCGACATATCTTATTATATCTTGAAAAATTGTTTATTTTAAAATGTTTTGAAAATATAATGCTTTGTACAATATTTTGATACTTTGTAAAATAGCTTGAACATAGTTCATAAACATTTTAACTTTGTAAAGCTTATATAACGTATTTTTTAATATAGCTTGATTTAAAAATGAATGATGGGAAAAGGAGAAATTGAGACCAAAGATTGCTACCATGGACTTTAATAATATTCTTTGACTATATACACTGTACCATAGGCTTGAAATATTCATATCTTGATCTTTACACCCATGAATCTTCTAGTCTAGTTCTTAAGTCTTTATACTGTATAGTCTTCAATTTAAAACATGTACAAGATCCCGCCCTTCATATTATATTAATTAGCAAAATCATTAGTATCCATATTTTATCTAAATATTTTTTACCAAATTTGTTATCATCAAAACTAATATTTGAGGTACTAACATCCACATCATGATATGAGTAGACAGTAGTTGTGTGTGCATTGAACGAAAACCATATGAATTAAGTTACATTGTTTGACTACAAGGAATCTGGTGAAATGTTGGGTTAGAAGTTAAAAGTTACGACAATGATATTTACTATAAACAAAAAAGGAAGATAGAATATTGTTGAAATTAAATATTTGTGAAAAGATTTATATAAGAAAGTAATTTTACATAAGTGTAGTTTATAAAATTTGGTTTATAAACTAAAGGGATTTAAACAAAAAAATCGAAAACCTTCATTCAAGTGTCTTCGAAAATGCTTTTCAAGATTTTGAAAAAAATAATAAATGTATTATATGAAATTAAATATTTAGGAAGCTGGCTTAGGAAATTAAGATCATGATTCTTAGTATTATGATACGAAGCATGTGATACCGCATTGGAATGATTTTGGCTAAATACCAAATGCGACAACCCAGAATTTCTTGATATTTGGAATTGAAATATTTAATTGATTTTAAATATTTGAAAATTAGTTTAACTTGAATTTCAAATATCACTATTTATTTGGCAATTAAATTGTTGATTTTAATAATTGAAAATTGGTTAAAATGTTGAATCTTGGGTTTCTAGCTAATTAAAAATATTTCAAAGACTTATAAAATTTATATGGGTAATACTAAAGATAACAGAAGTATTAAAATTGAATTTAACAGTGGTTTAATCAGTTTTAAGAATTATATCATTTAAATTGATATCTAAAAATAGCCTTCCGAGGTACAGTCTCGGAATTTGACGAAATCAGTTCCATTGGATCCGTAATAGTATATTTTTATTGGATTTCAAATTTTGTACTGTTTGGAGTTATCGTGTGGTCGTGCGATATATAAACGCGCTGAAATCTATATCGAAAATTCAATATAATAACTGGGTCCGCAAAGCTATCTTCTCCATACGATCGGTTTAGGCCTAGAAACCTTTTCCATTATGCTCGACATAGGGATATAACATTATACACATCTAGTGGCATGCCTCGATAGGATGTTGAGATTTCGAGTTGCGAAATCGAGATGATTTAAATTTGAATTTAAATTTAAACATAAATAATATAATTTCATCGAACACTGTAGCTTGCACAGACATGTAAAGAAATCGAAAGCACATGTCCCCTGCCTTTTCAATTTGCATACAAGTGTTTCCTCCTATTTCTTTTAAAAAATAAATAAAAAATAAATGAACGAAGAAAAAATTATAGTGGCCGATCATTTATTTAGTCAACCCCATTCCCTCTTTTGAAAATCATGGCCGCAATTTCTTTTTGAATCGCCCTCCTTTTCTTTTCATTTGATAATCATGAATCTTGTACTCCTCTAAATCAGTCGAAATCGAATCCAATGACTCGTGAGTGAATCATGAGCGAGCACAACACGATGCTCGTGTATTGAAGTTTGGAAAGAGGGGCGACGCAGTTAGGTGGGATCACGATTCATGGAGGCTAGGAGCGACAGCAATTTAGGAGCTCGATAGCATATGACAATAAGCAGAGTCGACAGGTTCGATCGAAGCACATGCTTCGTGAGGCGCGTGGTTTTGATGTAGCCCTAGCAGGGTAGGTGAGCTCGAGTGGCGACAATGTCTAGGTTTGGGATGATGGCGATGGATGGCGAGTAGTCTCATTCATAGCCAGCTTTGGTAGTAAGGTATCTGCTTTGTTTAATTTAATTTATTTTTAGTTTGAAATCGGTAACAGGAATTGTATATATATATAAAAGATTTTGGGAAAATATAAGAATTTGAAATGTTGTGGAAATTATATAAAAAAATTCAGATTTTTTTAATACAGGTAAATAGGCATAAGGTAGAAGTTGCAAAATAATTTAGTCTTAAGGACAACAAGTTTATTTTTTAGTCTGAAGGACACTTTTTAGTGTAAACTGGAAATGATAGTTACAACTATCATTCTGTGATTTACACTAAAAAGTGTCTTTCAGCCTAAAAAACAAACTTCTTGTCCCTGAAACTAAATTTTTCTCTAACTTTTTCCTTGAGCCTAAAAACCCCTTTTTAATATATATAGGTTATTTTAATATGCAGTTTGGAGGTAGAAAATATGTCAAATACATATTCATATTTCTGCTGGCTTATTTCAAAATAATGTAGTGATTAAAATTTAAACTATTAGTTAAATTAAATTATTAGCAAATAAAATTTGTTAAAAAGTAAATAAATCGTTTGATTAATTCAAAATGCTAGTAAATTGTCAATGGTAAATTATTTGTAGATAATAATAAATCATGAAGGAAACAAGTCGAAATGGAAATGGATTGTAACATCCTGCCTTTTCGAACAATTTAAGTCGACAATAAGCCACACATGTCAAACTCAAATCATTCAAAACGACGGGTTGTTATTAAAATTTTCGGGGTAAAATAAAATCATATCACAAAATTCACAGATCACAGACACAGAGAATTTAAATATTCAGCAAATAAATAAGCTAGAATTTTCAAACCGGATGCAGAACAGAGTTTTAAACAAGTACAACAGATATCTCGGTAGATAAAGATCTCTAATACAAAACCAGATGATATAGGTTTAGAACGAAACAGAAACTAACAAAAAGAACTTCAGGTAGAGCTCCAGCACCTTGTCTTCAAGAATAATTCCTCCAAGCTGCAAACTCAGGCTGACCCGAGTGAAAATAAAACAAACACCCGAGTCAGGATAACATTCTCATCTAAGTGAATAACTCGAGTGAAACATCTACTGAAATGTACAAATAACTTAAAGAATGTAGGGATTGTCATCCTTTAAGGATCCGTTAAACCAGTAACATACGCTATATACCATAATGTCTAATCAGTAAAGTATAATCATATAGAAAATAGCGTTAAGGGGATGGTGAACCTTAACGCGGTCGGATCTTTAAAAATCAAAATCGTAATGGGCTCGCTATAAGGAGATGACACGGCACGCGAGGCAATGCCAGGGTGGATACACCGTTTGCACTCCCAGACCGGTGGTGACGGCAAGCCAGCAGCTTCCGCCCACCTCGAACAACACCCCAATCAAAAGTGGCGCCACCAAATCGAATCACACAAGTAATAGAATGGTTTCTGAAGAAGCATGCTCGATAAAAGGGTGCGACTCTTTGTGTAGCCCGGTATAGCTCCTGTTTTAGTCATTTATGCCAACTCATGGGAGTTGGGTCCACGTAATATACCACGAGAACGTCGCCACCATCCTACTTCATTCTGGAATCTCCACCGCGTACACAGTTGTTAAAGTGGTTTTCGGTATTGGCCGGCAATAAGACAATATTCGTTCCCGGTCTCTTTAACAACCAATCGTTATATTTTTCACACCGTGGTTGGTTTTATCAAAATCGATTTGCAATTTCAATCATTTACAAAATATATATAACTCCGATTCCTCGGTTTTGAATTGTACGGTTATGGTTTATCAAATTTCCATTTTTAAATCTTCCAAAATTTTCATGTATCTATAAATATATAAAGTTTAAGAAAATAATTATTTAAAACATTTTAGAGCAAAAGCTTTTGAAAAAAAAAATTTATAAAATAATGATTAAGTAGGTTTCAAAATTTGCCACTTATAAAGTTTAAAACTTACCATCATATTAAGTCCCAACAATATTTAGAAGCTTCGGTTTCAAATACTTATCGACCATATAAAATTCCAAAATCAATTTTTTCTCAACCACGGTGTCCGTATATAAGTTTTCTAACCTATAGTCAAGTGATACGGATGTGTATCATTTCAATCCGCGAAAAATTTTACTTACGGGTATATCATTTCAACCCGTAAATCCCAACAAGGTTTTCGGGAATTTACTCACAACATGGAAATAAATCAGATGCTATCAACATAACGCTACATGAAGTGATACTGCATGAATGATACTACATGAATGATACTACATGGCATGACATAAATTATTTGATGAAAATGATGCATTTAACATTTAATTCTACATGCATGCCTACAATACGGGAAACAGTTCAGTTGTTATTTCATCAAAATCGATTCACTTATAAATTTGAATGACAGTCGTGAGTGATTACTCACCTTTGTCGGACATAGCTGTTTGATAGCAGAAGTGATGGAGAGCACAGATCATACGGTGGACGGATAACTCCTAAGTTATTGGATTCCGGCTGCGATAAACGTATTAAAATTATTAATAAATATTTACGTCGTTATTTATTTCCGTTAAAATTATTAAAATTTGGATTGTCATTACGATGTCAGCTATATATACGGACTACGGATATACAAGTTAACATTGCATGTTCACAGTTGTTAATTTTTTTTTATATATACAATAAAATACAGTACAAAACAACTTATATAAATATCTGAGATTTTGTCAATTCTACGCCAACAGTAAGGAAAAAAACATAGAGTCGGATCTATATGAGTTTTAACCCAACACCAGAAAACAGTACACAAAAAAATGAAGATTTTCGACAAAATAACTTGTATGCAGGTCCGAAAAAATCTAAATTCAACTCACAATGAAAATTCTAGCCTATAGGAATATTTTTCAACCAAAATCTGGAAATGGACTCATCACAGCAAAACGTGCAGCTACTCTTTAACATCAACATAATAAAACCTATACCTCAAAAATTTACGTACATCTCACATCTTACAGTAACATGCGTATAAGCAACGATTTAATATAAATCTCGTACCCAATTCCAACAGTACTCACCATACCTATGTATACTTTCGTTTTTCTTAGGCCTACAGGCATCTTTTCAATAGTGTAAACTTTTTGGAAAAACTCACTGTATCAAACATATAAAATGTTTGCATGCGGCTTGTATCACTTTATTATAATTTTTTTTTTACCTACGCAACAGGCAGTGGAGAAACAAGAACCAAGCAAACAAAAAAAAAAAAAATGAAATCATCCATTCAACAAAAACGCATAGGGCTTCAGGCATGCAGGCTCGGCACAATTCCACTTTCATATTTACATCTCTCATTATTTCACAAACGCAATGACTAGGGAGAAGGCGAAAAAATAAAAGCAAACTCACCGAGGCTGAGGCGGCAGTGGTATAGGCGACGTCAGGGGCTGGTCGGTGGCGTGGCTGCTGCGGAAGGGAGTTTGGGTTTGCTTTGTTTGGCCGTGGAAGGGCGTTGGCTGGGAAGGTGGTTCTCTCGGTGGGTCGGGGTTCTGGGACGTGGCAGCTAGGTGCGGCGGTGGTGGTTGACGCGGAAGGGGAAGAGGCTGGTAGCTAAACGTGGTGGAGTAGTGGCTGGCGCGTAGGGGCACGACGTTGTGGTACAGGGGAGGGGATCGGTTTTCTGAGGAGAAGGAGGAAAAATATATATGGATCGCTGATGTATAATTTGCAGGGGAAGAATGACGAGGCTCTCAATTTATACCAGTTTTATGTTGCGTGAATGAGGGGGAGAAGTAACCGGTTGGTATTTTTAACGTGCCATAAATTCTATAACGTATCAATTAATTGTGTAACGTACCAAATTTTTTTCTTAGGCTGCTGCTGTTAACACGTTTAGGAATTTTAAATTTTGGATTTAATCAATTAACTTCAGTTTATAACGGCAGTTAATAAATTTTTATACGGGCCCACTATGCACACACAAAACAGTGCGTAACTTCCACATTCGACATCCAAATTCAACAAATAAGATATCGTTGCGCTCGCCTTGTCAGCACGCATTTCATAATATAAAGAAAGGTCATGTTTGTTCTTTCAAATAAATATTCATTTTACGTAATTTTGCGGTCGCTGTTACTGCCAATTGGACCATATAAACAACTTTAATTGCGTTAACGATACCGGAATCTACAACGGACTTTATTTATATATATAATTTTCATGTATATATAGATTTCTCTTAAAATTTACAACATAAAATAATGACATTCCAAAAATAAGAGTTTATGCAACTAATTTCCAAAATACGTTACCGCCAAATTTAGTAGGTTATTTTATTAAAAGTTCTTTTATTCCAACAATCTGGGTATCTACAATAAATTCTTATGTTATTAAGATTTTAGTTTCAAGTTTGTAATTAATTTCCGCAGGAATCCAATTTATTAGCAGTAAATTTCTCGGGTCATTACACTCTCCCCCACTCAAAGCTTTTCGTCCTCGAAAAGAACGAAGCCAAAGGAAAGTGTATCAAAGGAAGAATCAGATCAAAATAGAGAAGGTTAAAATGACATACCTATTCAAATAGTTCGGGGTTTGAAGCACGAATACTTTCCTCGGTTTCCCAAGTGCAGTCACGATCATCATTGCTCCATTGGATTTTTACAAGGTTAACAGATTTTCTCCTGAGTTGCTTCGTGTCCTTATCGACAATACGAAGTGGCTTCCTCTCTACGGTTAGATTGGGTTCAACATCGAGATTCTCTAGCAATGCAGGTTGGACATGCAGCGATGGATCGTGAAGATATCTACGAAGATGAGATATGTGAAACACGTTGTGAACCTTAGCAAGTTTCTCTGGTAAATCCAAACGGTAAGCTAAAGAACCAACTCTTTCAAGGATGCGGAAAGGGCCTATGAACCTGGGAGCTGGCTTCCCTTTCCGACCGAATCGGATGACGTTCTTAAGCGGTGAAATCTTGAGAAACACTTGATCTCCTACGGCAAACTCCAACTTCCTTCATCTCCTATCCGCGTATTTCTTCTGCCTATCTTGGGCAATTCTCATTTTCGTTCGAATATCCTCGACCCTTTTGGAAGCTTCAAGGATCAAATCAGGCCCAAGAACCAATCGATCTCCCAATCCAATCCAACATGATGGGGATTTGCACGGTCGTCCGTACAGAGCGGCAAAAGGGGATGTTTTGATGCTAGCCTAAATTCAAGGATAGAAAATTACCGAATTATATTTTCAAATAAACTGAAATTCGAATTAGATCATACCTGGTAACTATTATTGTAAGTGAACTCAACGAGATGGAGATGGTCTTCCCAAGAACCACCACAGTCAAGAATGCAGGCACGAAGAAGGTCTTCTAGAATCTGATTCACCCTCTCTGTTTGTCCATTGGTCTGAGGGCGATAGGCGGTGCTCAAGTTCAGTCGTGTACCTAAAGTTTCTTGGAATGCTTTCCAAAACTTGCTGGTAAAGATTGGGTCTCGATCGCACACAATACTGACTGGAACTCCATGCAATCTGACGATTTCCCTCATATAAATCTCAACTAGACTCGAAGCGGTACGATTCGACTTGACCGGAATGAAGTGAGCGGATTTAGTCAATCGATCCACAATAACCCAAATGCTCTCATTTCCCTTTCTCGTCCGAGGTAGTCCATCGATAAAGTCCATCGAAACTTGCTCCCATTTCCAGTTGGGTATCTCAAGAGGTTGCAATAATCCAGCGGTTTTCTGATGATTAGCCTTAACCTGTTGACACGTGGCGCATTTACTAATGAAAGAAGAGATGTCATGCTTCATACCATTCCACCAATATAGCATCTTCATATCATGGTACATCTTCGAAACTCCAGGATGGATGGAGAGTCTAGATTGATGGTTCTCCTTGAGTACCTCTTGTCTTAAATTGTCAACATCTGGAACACAAATTCTATTTTTTATTCTTAAAATCCCATATTTGTCAATCTGTGCATCCATTTCACTTTGATTGTCACTCTTTCTCTTTCGAACGTTCGCCTTCATCCTTACCAACATCGGATCTTCGTTCTGCTTAGCCGATATGCGATCCATAAGAGATGGAGTAACCATAATCACACAAAGTATCGACTTCTTCCTACTTAGAGCGTCGGCAACAACATTTGCTTTCCCGGGAGTATAGTTGATGTCTAGGTCATAGGCTGCTAAGAATTCGAGCCATCTCACTTGTCTCTGATTCAAATCTTTTTGGTTAAAAATATGCTTCAACGATTTATGGTCCATAAAGAGTTCGAACTTAGTTCCCAAAAGATGATGTCTCCACAACTTCAAGGCAAATACTACCGCAAGTAATTCCAAATCATGGGCAGCATAATTCACTTCGTGGGTCTTCAACTGTCGGCTAGCATAGGCAATCACCTTTCCATCCTGCATCAACACAGCTCCCAATCCTTCTCGGCTAGCATTAGTAAATACCGTAAATCCCTCACTCCCATTTGGGACAGTAAGAACTGGAGAAGACGTTAACTTGTCCTTCAACTCCATGAATGCGGCCTTACACTTATCACTCCAGACATACCTGACATTCTTACGGGTTAAGGTCGTAAGCGGAGCAGCAATCTTAGCGAAGTTTTCTATGAATCTTCGATAGTAACTAGCCAAGCCTAAGAAACTTCGGATATCGGTAGGGGTCTTAGGTTCTTTCCAATCAATGATAGCGGTGACCTTAAGCGGATCAGCGGAAACTCCATTTTCTGAAACAATGTGTCCAAGAAATCGGACCTCATCCCTCCAGAAATGGCACTTAGAGAATTTTGCCTTCAGTTGATGTTTCCTAAGTGTTTCAAGAACATAAGTTAAGTGTGTCTCATGTTCCTGCTCGGGTTTTGAGAAGACGAGAATATCGTCCACGAAAACCAGCACAAATTTATTTAGGACATCTCGGAAGACACGATTCATGAGATCAACGAAGTAAGCGGGTGCATTTGTTAGTCCAAAAGGCATGACCAACCATTCATAAAATCCATTCTCTGCCCGGAAAGCTGTCTTGGGAATGCTCTCTTCAGCTATGCGGAGTTGGTGAAAATCGGTAGCAAGATCAAGTTGGGAGAATACTTTAGCTCCATAGAGTTGATCGAACATATCATTAATGCGTGGCATAGGGTATCTGTTTTTGAGAGTAAGCTTGTTCAGTTCCCTATAATCTACACACATCCTCAAGGAACCATCAGACTTAGTGACAAATACTACTGCTGCTCCCCATTCAGAATAGCTTGGCCTGATCAAGCCCTTTGAAAATAAGTCTTCGATTTGGCATTTTAACTCTGCCCTTTCTTTCGGGGCCATCCTTCGTGGAGGAAGGACTACAGGTCGGGCTCCAGGAATTAGATCAATACGGAATTCTATTTCCCGTGGAGGAGGAAGAGAAATAACTTCGCCAAATACATCGGGAAAATCCTTAACAACGGGAGTTGAATTAAGTTCATTAGGATGAGTATCAAGCGAAAAGATGAAACTGCCTGCAAAATCTTGAGGCATTTGACCTTCAATTATTAAGGGATCACCCTCCTCATCAACTAAGGAAACGATCCGCTCCTTACAAGAGATATGTGCACCGTATTTACTCAGCCAGTCGCCTCCGAGTAAAATATCGAATGCATCGAACCCAAGGACATAAAAATCACCAATGAAAAGATGTAAGCCATATATGAGTTTTACTCCTTTACAGACCATTTTAAGATTGGCGGGACCGCCAATGGGTTTGATACGCAAAGTGACTCAGATGAATATTCGGGTTTTAATAGGTGCTTTAGTTTATCGCATAAATTTGTGGAAATAAAACTATGGGAAGCTTGGTATCAAATAAAACACGTACATGATAAGAATGTAGAGTGAAGGTGCAACGGAGTGTACCTTGAGCATCCTCAGTTGTCGGGTCGGAAGAAGTCATAGAGAAAACCCGAGAAGTCTTTCCCTTTTGCTGAGTGGGACAACTTTTTTTGAAGTGACCTGGTTGCAAGCAGATGTGGCAAAGGTTGTTTCTGGTTGCTTGGGATGGAGGAGGAATAGCGGCTCCGGTCGGAAAAGGACAACTATTAGAGTAATGGCCCTTTTGGTTACATTTGAAGCATGTGATATGGGAGATGTCGATAGCCTGTTTCTGGGGAGTAAAACCAATGCCTTGAGAAAGTTGCCACTTCTTCTTTTGTTGCTGAAACTTATCCTTCTTCTTCATTGGACTAGTAGCGGTTTTAAGCGAACTCTTAGTAAAGGCAGCCTGCTTACCCTTACAAGTTGGGTTCTCAAATCGGGTGGCCATGTCTACTAAGCTAGTGAAAGTCCCATGCACATTCTGTATCAATCGGTCGTAGAACTCAGGACGTGCTCCATTGACAAACTTTTCGTTCTTCTTGAGCGGGGTGTCTATCAAGTTGGGGCCATACTTAGACAGCTCATTGAATTTCCTTTCGTATTCTGCAAAAGTCATGTTGCCTTGTTCCAGGTCCATGAAAGCTCGATAAAGACTCGATTTCCCGCTTCTGGCACCCATTTGGTGATGAAGGCATCCCTAGATAAAACTCAAGATTTTAAGCTAGATTCGAAATAGATGTGAAAAAATGGAAAAGGATAAAGATCGAATTTTAGATGTCACCTAAACTGGTCCCAAGTGATATCTGCTTCAACCGCCTGGGCAGTAATGGATCTCCACCAATCTCGAGCAGCTTCTTGCAACTGCCAAGCCGCTAATTGGCGTTTCTGGGCATCATTAATTTCGAGTGCGGTAAATATCATTTCTACATTTTCCAACCATTGCTGGGCCTCGATAATACCCTCAGAACCTGTAAACTTTGTTCCTCCTAGCTGGGTATACTCCTTGCATAAAGTGGTAAATCTGGCTGGGGCAACTAATGGGACTGGTGCAGCTGCAGGAACAGGTTGCGCGCTTCCTCTTCCTCTAGTACCTCTTCTGTTAGCCATCTGGGAAGTTCAAGGATAGGTTTAGAACAAAGATGAAGATAATATCAAAGATTTCGAATCAAGGGGAAATTTTTAGCAAGTAAGATGAATTGTGAGTGAAAGGAATTTTGTGATGTGATTTTACTCATTCTAGGGTATTGCTATCTTATCTCTAATGAGCTTTTTACCCCATAAACCATCAGCTCTAATACCACATGTAACATCCTACCTTTTCGAACAATTTAAGTCGACAATAAGCCACACATGTCAAACTAAAATCATTCAAAACGACGGGTTGTTATTAAAATTTTCGGGGTAAAATAAAATCATATCACAAAATTCACAGATCACAGACACAGAGAATTTAAATATTCAGCAAATAAATAAGCTAGAATTTTCAAACCGGTTGCAGAACAGAGTTTTAAACAAGTACAACAGATATCTCGGTACATAAAGATCTCTAATACAAAACCAGATGATATAGGTTCAGAACGAAACAGAAACTAAGAAAAAGAACTTCAGGTAGAGCTCCAGCACCTTGTCTTCAAGAATAATTCCTCCAAGCTGCAAACTCAGGCTGACCCAAGTGAAAATAAAACAAACACCCGAGTCAGGACTAACATTCTCATCTAAGTGAATAACTCGAGTGAAACATCTACTGAAATGTACAAATAACTTAAAGAATGTAGGGATCGTCATCCTTTAAGGATCCGTTAAACCAGTAACATACGCTATATACCATAATGTCTAATCAGTAAAGTATAATCATATAGAAAATAGCGTTAAGGGGATGGTGAACCTTAACGCGGTCGGATCTTTAAAAATCAAAATCGTAATGAGCTCGCTATAAGGAGATGACACGGCACGCGAGGCAATGCCAAGGTGGATACACCGTTTGCACTCCCGGACCGGTGGTGACGGCAAGCCAGCAGCTTCCGCCCACCTCGAAAAACACCCCAATCAAAAGTGGCGCCACCAAATCGAATCACACAAGTAATAGAAGGGTTTCCGAAGAAGCATGCTCGATAAAAGGGTGCGACCCTTTGTGTAGCCCGGTATAGCTCCTGTTTTAGTCATTTATGCCAACTCATGGGAGTTGGGTCCACGTAATATACCACGAGAACGTCGCCACCATCCTAGTTCATTCTGGAATCTCCACCGCGTACACAGTTGTTAAAGTGGTTTTCGGTATTGGCCGGCAATAAGACAATATCCGATCCCGGTCTCTTTAACAACCAATCGTTATATTTTTCACACCGTGGTTGGTTTTATAAAAATCGATTTGCAATTTCAATCATTTACAAAATATATATAACTCCGATTCCTTGGTTTTGAATTGTACGGTTATGGTTTATCAAATTTCCATTTTTAAATCTTCCAAAATTTTCGTGTATCTATATATATATAAAGTTTAAGAAAATAATTATTTAAAACATTTTAGAGCAAAAGCTTTTGAAAAATAAAATATAATTTATAAAATAATGATTAAGTAGGTTTCAAAATTTGCCACTTATAAAGTTTAAAACTTGCCATCATATTAAGTCCCAACAATATTTAGAAGTTTCGGTTTCAAATACTTGTCGACCATATAAAATTCCAAAATCAAATTTTTCTCAACCACGGTGTCCGTATATAAGTTTTCTAACCTATAGTCAAGTGATACGGATGTGTATCATTTCAATCCGCGAAAAATTTTACTTACGGGTATATCATTTCAACCCGCAAATCCCAACAAGGTTTTCGGGAATTTACTCACAACATGGAAATAAATCAGATGCTATCAACATAACGCTACATGAAGTGATACTGCATGAATGATACTACATGAATGATACTACATGGCATGACATAAATTATTCGATGAAAATGATGCATTTAACATTTAATTCTACATGCATGCCTACAATACGGGAAACAGTTCAGTTGTTATTTCATCAAAATAGATTCACTTATAAATTTGAATGACAGTCGTGAGTGATTACTCACCTTTGTCAGACATAGATGTTTGATAGCAGAAGTGATGGAGAGCACAGATCAGACGGTGGACGGATAACTCCTAAGTTATTGGATTCCGGCTGCGATAAACGTATTAAAATTATTAATAAATATTTACGTCGTTACGTATTTTCGTTAAAATTATTAAAATTTGGATTGTCACTACGATGTCAGCTATATATACGGACTACGGATATACAAGTTAACATTGCATGTTCACGGTTGTTAATTTTTTTTTTTTATATATATACATAAAATACTGTAACGATCCTGAATTTTTATTTAATTTAAATTAATAATTAAATGAAATTTTGAATAAAAATTTATAAAATTAATTATAAATAGTGATGTGAGTTTCCCCGAGTTCAAATATATTCTATATAAATCATTTAAATTTTTAAATATTATGTATATATGTATATATGTGAATATATATATATATATATATGTATGTATATTTGGGTATATATGAGTCAATTTGAAATTTTAAAATCTTGTGTGTGTATATATATATATTTTGATTTGAATTTAAATCTTATATTAATGGTTTGAAAAATAAATATTAAAGTATATACATTGACACAAGTACAAAATGAATAAATAAGTGAATTGTTAATTTATTATTGATGGTTAAAATATATATAATAAATACAAGACAATAAATAAGAAGTAAATAAAATATAAGATATAACAATATAAAGTAAATATATATATATATATATATCTTAATCTCATATTAATAAATCAATACAAGATAATACAAATGGAGTAGGCTACAAAAGTAATAAGAGTAAAATAAAAATAGAAGTTCACTTATTTTGTAAAGTAAAATAATTCATATTTAAGCTATGAATAAAAATAAGAACAATTATATATAAAACAAAAACAATAAGTAAACATATATAGGAAGTATTACAAAACAAAAATACATACAAGTATGTACACTTGTAAATGAAAACAAAGCAAGCATGGAAAACAAAAATATAAATAAAAAAATTAAGGTATAAAGTAAGTTTTAAATGCAAGAACAAAACCAAATATGGAACCAAAACAAAGTACAAGCAAGTATTAAACTAGTAAACTAAAAACAAAAATGAAAGCAAATTAGACAAAATAAAGAATGTTGCCTGAAGGATAGTTATGCAAAGTAAGATAGTAAAACCAGGCAAGACACAATAAAAAAATAATAATAATAAACATATGCATAAATAAGTAATCAGTACAAGACAAATAAATGCCATACACCTCAACAATTAATGCAACATACCTATTGTACTTAACCTCAACCTGCACACTATCATTTATATACATCAACCCTCCTTTCAGTTCATTATCACAACTGAGTAGAATGGGAGCAAGCATCATAGTGAAAACTCAAACAAAAATTCAATTTAAACTTAAACAAGCCAGAAAAAAAGAAATTCAAAAACTGAAGACTTAAAAGCTTCAGCAAGCAAAGAACTCAAGCCTGTTCAACATTATCAACTCTGTTTTTTTTTCCTGGAAAAACAGGTGAGCAAACCTCTTAACTCTGATTTTTATCTGGATGTTTGGATTCGTATGAGAAGCTATGTTGTGAATATATTTGAATGTTGTGCCTACTTTATGTGTATATAAGTGTGTGGTTGGGTTTATAACTGATGACAGGTATGAACATATCCTGTTCAAATTTACAGGCTGCAAATAAAATAAAAAAAAAGAAAAAAAATCTGTGAGCAACTTCACCTTTAAACCCTTAAGTATAATTTTGGTTCATATTATTTCTGTGTTCCATCTTGTAGTGTGAAGTACATTTGGATATTTATCTTGTTGAACTACTGAAGTATAATGAGTGTATGTTTGTATGACCTGAAGAAGACCTCTGTTCCAAAAGATTTCAAACTCAGGTTATCTTTCAAAATTATTTCCTCTTGATCCAAGGAAAATCTGGACTCATAATTTAAAAAAAAGTTGATTGTTTTACCTTAAGCTTTAAGTTAAAATTTTATTTAAGATTAAACAACTAGTTAATGTCTTTGGAAAATCAAGATACTGAGTAAAACATAAATTTGTCAAAATTCAAATTTTCTAATTTACAAGTTCAGGTTTGTAACTTGAATTCACATTCTATAACATGATTTTTAAAGTAAAAATCTTGATTTTTAGATCAAAGATAAGAGAGTAGTTTGAGTTTGTCTGATTTGAGCAATTCAAGTCGTCTTGATTGATCTAGAGGGTTGGAGATGTCGTGTTTCTTCCTAGAGGTAGTGGAGTGACCAGAGACTTTGGCAAAAATGTCAGGTAGTCGATCGAAGCACGGTGGAGGTGGTGGTTGACATTTTTTGTCTGGAACCCTAGTTTTAGAGATGTAAAATGTTTTGGATCGTGTGCCTTCTCTAGTCGATCGAGTCTGGTGAACTTTGGAGAGAAGGTAGAGCGAGCGTAGGTGAGTTGATGACCGGTGTTTCAGAGGTGATAGTGGTCGGAGCACCGAGAAATTGATGTTGACAGGTTTGCTAAGTGATGGGTCTCGCGTGTTCCAGGTTTGGGTTGTATGCTCGTTTTTGATTTTGGGGTTCGAGGTGGTCTCTGGGTGGTCGATTGGGTTGAGGTGGTCGGCGAAGACTTGTGTGTGGCAACGGTGATGGTCGGAGAGGTGGCGGACGCTGGTGCATATGCACACGTATCAGCGTGTATCAGTGAGGAGTTTAGGGAAGAAGGTAATGCACTCGGGTTCAGGCTTGTTCTCGTGTGGGATGACTCGAAGTTTCACTCGGGGCTTTAAAGTGTTTGACTCGAAGCAAGGGGAGGGGAAACTCGAAGTAAATGGTAGGCGTGGGGTTGCTTTTGCATTGCAACAGGTTTTGATGAAAACCTGTCAAATGTTTGGTGGGTTAGTTCGAGACAGTGAAGCATTCAGGTTTGCTAAGCCTGATTGTTTCAAGTTTTGTAAGTTTAGTTCAAACTTTTAAGGCAGGATGTGAGCAATGTTTTGAAATTTAAGTTTAAAAATTTGAACCAGTTTTAAACAGCATTTGAATTTAAAGTTTTAAAAATGAAATTTGGAGTTTAAACTTGTTTTAAACCTGAATGTGTTTTAAACAAGTTTAAATTAGAATAGCTCTTTAAAAAAGTAAATTTGTTTCCAAACAAAGATTTAAATTTGATTTTTGATAAAGTTCTATTATAAAAGAATTTTAAAGGAAAGGTTAAATGTTCGTTTTTAAACTTGAAATTGCAAGTTAAAAGGTAATGTGATTAAAAAAAAAAATATAAAATAGATATTTAAATTAAGTTTAAATCAAATTTAGTTTGGGTTCGAATGAAGTTTGAATCTCAGTTTTAAATATAAGATAAAGTTTTTAAATTAAATTTTTTATAACAACTTTAAAAGGTTTAGATAGTTGGGATTTAAAAAGTAAAGCTTTAAAAAAAATAGAGATTTAAACTAAAATTTAAATCTGGAATTTAATCTAAATTCGAATCTTAGTTTTCGAATAAAAGAAGTTTTTGAATTTAAATTGTTCGAAACAATTCGAATGATTAAATGTATTTTTAAAATTAATCTGAATTTAAGTTTAAAGTGTAATGCTTAAAATACACTTAAATGATTAATGAAATCATTAATAAAGAAATTAATTATCTTAGAGATAATTAAGGTAATAAGTTAATTTAATTAATAAGCAATTAAAGAATGATTTATTTAATTTATAAATAAATAATTTAGATTAATTTAAAATCAGAAAATGATTAATAATGAATTTATCTAAGATAATTTCTTAAGAAAGTAATTAAGAAATATTATTAGTTAATAAGATAATTAACTAAGGATTATTAAGTATTAATTAAGGCGATTAATTTTAATAATAAAGTGGATTGATTAGTTTAGATAATCAATTATAAATAGTCTAAGTATAATTACTTTATGGTAAGTAATTAAAGGTTAAATTTCTTTAACTAATTAATTAGAGTTAATTAATTAGGAAATTGGTTTAAGAGTTGATTTAATTAATGTGATAAATTAAGAATAATTTAATAAATTAAAGTGTCTGATAAATTAATTTATATCAAATGATTTGGAATTAATAAATCAGAATTGGATAATAAATTCACAAGTAATTAATTTAATTGGAGATAAATTGAATTAATTAGGATTAAACAATCCTGTTTATAAATGATTATCCAATGCCCGACCTTACTTATGAATAATTGTATTGTATGAGTTGCCTTGAATTGTTTTTCCTATCTGATCTGTGCTATTTTGTTCTGTAGATTGTGGTATGTATAATTTGTTCATTTATGGATGATACATTTGTATATTACCTGTGAATCTGTGAATAGACGATGAGCGTTATAAGTTTTATATCGCTTATCAACTATATTTCTGTATTCTGATCTGTAATAATTGTATGATGTTGCACTATTGAGTTAAACCCCTGGACCACACCACACACACACAAATATGGATTTCACGAGGAAATCGATTAAGTCGCAGATTTTTGAAATAGTTAAATTTGAATTTTTAAATTCAAATGTTTTGGAAATGGAATCGGAATAAATGTGAAAAGCTTTTGGAATGGAATTTCAAAATAGAATTTATTATTTTTAAATTACTTGATTAAGTTTTGGAATTTAAATAAGTTGATTTAAATTTAAATTCAATACTTGAAATTGAATTCTGTAATTTGAAATTAGGGATTAATGATATTATACTAGTCATTATGAGTTAAACCATTTTTAAAGTATTATTTTTGGGAATTTGAATTTAACTCAAGGATTTCAACTTGTATAAATGAATCAGATTTCCAAAATGAAAACTGTTGTTTTCAAATGATAAACACTTTTAGATAAGAACTGAGATTCCAGTTAATTAGGGGAATTTCAAGATTGAATAGAGAAATGATTTTCTTAAGTTAAGAATGAATTCTTTTTGAAAGCTATGAATTAAATCTGTTTATTTTTAACAGATTTAAATTGATGATTTGTTTAAATCAATTGAAATAAAATTGTTTTGAAGGCTATAAGTTAAATCTTTGATTTAAAGATTTAACAAGTTAAATCAAATTGAAATGAAGATTGATTTGGAAAATATGTGAATGAATCTTTTGTTTAAAAGATTTAAATGTGAAAATTGTTTAAACCGTTAAAGGTTGTGAAAATGAATCTTTTTGTTTAAAGATTGAAATGGTAATTAGTTAAACCATTTGAAAGAAAGTTTTGAATTATTAAGTTGTGACTTAATTGAAATCCCATATCCATGTGTTTTAAATATTGCGCTCACTATTCGGGTTAGCCGGGAAAAGACCTTTGTGTCATATAACCCATTCCGAATATGTGATACGTCGTTATGGATAGCATTTGAAGACCGGTGATGAAGACCGGGTATTTGTGAAAGCGATAGGATGACCTGACGATTGTTTCTGCACCGAGTCGCGCCGGTATAGAAACTCCCTAAGTGATGGGAAAATCCGATCAGGATTGTGAATATCCGGGTTGCAAGGACTTCTTTGTTAGTGCCTTCGGTTCTGTTCGATCCCAGAACAGACTTGTATGGATTGTATGTCTGACATTACAAATTGAGATATAAAGCCGATTTCTTTCAAATATATTTCTGTGGTGGCGGAGAATTTATTCTTTTAGCTTAACACCCTTCTCTGAGACGTACGAGCTCAGAGGTTATATAGTTGAAGTTATCAGCGATATATTCCCAATTTGGTAATGTGACATGCTGAGTGTTGCTGAAATGATCATTGTGTTGATTATTGTGATAGGATCATTTATTTGATCGTCTATCTTGGTGATCATTGTGTTGATCATTTGTTGGCCCAAAGCATGGCTTTTGTATGAAGTATGTTTTTGTGGACGTGACTTCGTCGAGCCTCACACCCCGGAAATGGTCAAAACAGGAAAGATGCGGCAAGGTTATGAGGGGTAGCACCCTTTAGGGTATGTACATTTCCTTCTGGATAGAGGTGGTATCATGGTATGGAGCCTAGATATTTAACCTATGTGTTTACTACGAATTTATTACTTTGTGGTTGTTGGCTATCGGGATCCCGTGAGAAAGGTCGTTTACGATCGGGGAATGGCGTGCTCGTGTCAGTAGTTACCCAGTTAGGGGTAACCCGGCCTTGTGTTGGCAGAGTTCCGGTTTGGTTCTCGGGGATGTCTTTCCAGAGGCATTCTCATGTGGCAATGGGAAGTTCCTTGGCCTGACCATTTGTTGGAAATCCAAAGAAACAATACGAAACCTGTATGGTATTAGTTGTAGAACCTATCATTCACTTATGGTGTCGCAACACTGTTTGGATGGTAGCTATAGTAGGCATAGTTCGAAATGTCTATGTTGGCTAAGATTTATATTCTACTTTCGAAATGAATTTTTCCTACACTATGCACTAGTAATAATATCAAGTGTTTCTTTTTAATGCGTATCAAGCATCTTTGACTATCATAAGGAGAAATCTCCTCCGATTCTGCGTTTGCATTGTGTGTGTGTGCGGGAGGCCTTATGGTAGTCTCATTTTTTAAAAAGCATTGCGAATTGACTTTGAAAATCTTTTGTTGAATGTTTTAAAAGATAAACTGTTTTTGTTGCTCACACCAGTCCCACGACTGATCCGGAGTTTATCGTTTCTTTCCTAAACTCTGGGTGCTCATTATATTTCTACACGAGCAGTCTAGAGTTGGGTTTTACAGATAGTTAGATATAGTGGATTATCTGGAGTTGGTTCAGTCTTTGGATCGCACCAGTCTTGCTTATCTTTGTACATTGTTATTGGGAGTTCAAGCTATTGCTGGATTAGTTCTTGGAAATGGAGTTGCAGTTATTTCTGGAGTTCTTCCTTGAAGACTATTTTAGAGTTATATTGTTCCGTATGTTAGATGTCATCTATTTTCTTTTCCGCTGCTATTTTATTGTATCATATCTCTGATGTATATTGATATCTATTGGATCATCTGTTGTATCAGATATTGTATCAAAGCTGTATATCAATGTATTATTCTTTTATTCCGCTGTGTTGTTTACTTAATGATTGTTATAAGCTCCGGCGAATCGAAATTTGAACGGTCGAATCTACGGCATTCGAGTACTATTTGAAGTATGGATGTCGATTTTCGAGCGGGCAAAATCCGACTCGTTACAAATACAGTACAAAACAACTTATATAAATATCCGAGATTTCGTCAATTCTACGCCAACAGCAAGGAAAAAAAACATAGAGTCGGATCTGTATGAGTTTTAACCCAATACCAGAAAATAGTACACAAAAAAATGAAGATTTTCCACAAAATAACTTGTATACAGGTCCGGAAAAATCTAAATTCAACTCACAATGAAATTTCTAGCCTATAGGAATATTTTTCAACCAAAATCTGGAAATGGACTCATCAGAGCAAAATGTGCAGCTACTCTTTAACATCAACATAATAAAACTATACCTCAAAAATTTGCGTACATCTCACATCTTACAGTAACATGCGTATAAGCAACGATTTAATATAAATCTCATACCCAATTCCAACACTACTTACCATACCTATGTATACTTTCGTTTTTCTTAGGCCTACAGGCATCTTTTCAATAGTGTAAACTTTTTGGAAAAACTCACTGTATCAAACATATAAAATGTTTGCATGCGGCTTGTATCACTTTATTATAATTTTTTTTTACCTACGCAACAGGCAGTGGAGAAACAAGAATCAAGCAAAAAAAATAAAAAAAATAAAAAAATCAGCCATTCAACAAAAACGCATAGGGCTTCAGGCATGCAGGCTCGGCACAATTCCACTTTCATATTTACATCTCTCATTATTTCACAAACGCACTGACTAGGGAGAAGGCGAAAAAATAAAAGCAAACTCACCGAGGCTGAGGCGGCAGTGGTATAGGCGACGTTAGGGGCTGGTCGATGGCGTGGCTGCTGCGGAAGGGAGTTTGGGTTTGCTGTGTTTGGCCGTGGAAGGGCGTTGGCTGGGAAGGTGGTTCTCTCGGTGGGTCGGGGTTCTGGGACGTGGCAGCTAGGTGCGGCGGTGGTGGTTGACGCGGAAGGGGAAGAGGCTGGTAGCTAAACGTGGTGGAGCAGTGGCTGGCGCGTAGGGGCGCGACGCTTTGGTACAGGGGAGGGGATCGGTTTTCTGAGGAGAAGGAGAAAAAAAAATGGATCGGCTGATGTAGAATTTGCAGGGGAAGAATGACGAGGCTCTCAATTTATACCAGTTTTATGTTGCGTGAATGAGGGGGAGAAGTAACCGGTTGGTATTTTTAACGTGCCATAAATTCTATAACATATCAATTAATTGTGTAACGTACAAAAAAATTTTCTTAGGCTGCTGCTGTTAACACGTTTAGGATTTTAAATTTTGAATTTAATCAATTAACTTCAGTTTATAACGGCAGTTAATAAATTTTTATACGGGCCCACTATGCACACACAAAACAATGCGTAACTTCCACATTGGACATCCAAATTCAACAAATAAGATATCGTTGCGCTCGCCTTGTCAGGACGCATTTAATAATATAAAGAAAGGTCATGTTTGTTCTTTCAAATAAATATTCATTTTACGTAATTTTGCGGTCGCTGTTACCGCCAATTGGACCATATAAACAACTTTAATTGCGTTAACGATACCGGAATCTACAACAGACTTTATTATATATATATAATTTTCATGTATATATAGATTTCTCTTAAAATTTACAACATAAAATAACGACATTCCAAAAAAAAGAGTTTATGCAACTAATTTCCAAAATACGTTACCCCTAAATTTAGTAGGTTATTTTATTAAAAGTTCTTTTATTCCAACAATCTGGGTATCTACAATAAATTCTTATGTTATTAAGATTTTAGTTTCAAGTTTGTCGTTAATTTCCGCAGGAATCCAATTTATTAGCAGTAAATTTCTCGGGTCATTACATGGATTGCAAGCAAAAGCAAAGGTGAGTTAATCTCACTCATTTAGATTACCATTTAAAGTTAAATTTTGAATTATTGGTTAAATGATTGAATTGACTGGAAGTGATATTATATATAATAGTATATGTATATATATATTGGAGTGATTTATTTCTCGCATTATATAGCGGATGAGACCCTATGCGCCCCGCATAATAGCGGATGACCCGTTATACCACGATATTCCATCTCGAAGTGAAATTGGTATTTTATTTGTTGACTAACATCTGTGGATGGAGAGAAACAGGTTGGAGGGATCCAATGGATTCCTCAAGTAGTGGAATTTATTTTTATAGTCTACGCTTTATCTGATAATCTATGATAGATTATATTGATTATATCATTTTTGAAAATATTGAATGTTGTGGTTTGACTGAATATATTTTGGGTATGTTGAGATATCAAAAAAATGTAAAGATTGAATTTTTAAGGAAAATA
Source organism: Allium cepa (assembly GCA_030765085.1). Taxonomy (NCBI): domain Eukaryota; kingdom Viridiplantae; phylum Streptophyta; class Magnoliopsida; order Asparagales; family Amaryllidaceae; genus Allium; species Allium cepa. The sequence continues at coordinate 460,972,919 of CM060931.1, read as the reverse complement.
AAAGAGGGAATTTTAAGTAGAATAATTATAGAGAATTTGGATAAATTAAAGAATGAATTAGAAAAGGATAAAAGTTTATTTTTTAAAATTCTAATAAATAGATTCAGAGTACGGAAAGAAGATTTTTGAATAAATGGGAATAAATGAAAATTTTAAAATTAAGTGATATTATTTAAAAGAATAAAGGATTTACTTTTAATTCAAGGTTTAAAATAGTTGAAAGAGATTAGAATAATTTTGGAAAAGAGTATGAAATTGGTATTTTCAGTTTAAAAAGATTTTAAATTATAATAAAGAAGTAAAATCTAAAATTAATGGTTTTTGCAATTAAATTTAGTAAGTAAAGGAATTTATTTCAAATGGAGTAAAAAATTCTGGTAATCGATCTGAAAATTGATTAAGTGTTAAAACTGTGCTTAAAGGAAGATGAGACTATGGAATTTATAAACCGGGTTTATAAAATGAAATAAGATAACAATGGATATTTGAAAGTATAAATTCATGATAGGAATTTATAAAGGAATGGATAATTTTTTTAAACATAAACAATGGTTTATTTTTAAAAGTTTGGAAAAGAAAATTTATGGATTTGGGATGTAAATTGGGATAAATTGAGAAGGATTTATTAGCTAATTAAATGGACTATTTTGAAATGGAAAGTGTATTTTCCCTGGAAAGCCAAGTATGTTTTCAAAGTAGCTTTTAAGTATAAATTAAAAGTTTTAAAGTTGGTTTTAAAAAGAATGTTTTTGGAAGAAATTATTTTATCAAAATTATTTTAAAATTTTTAAAGCAAATATTTATTAATTTAAATATAGAAGTAATTATTTTAATGATTTAACTTATATTTGATTTAAAAGATGGTTATTTAATAATTATACTCCATCTAATAATTTTATTTTAAATTTAATTTGGGCTTAAGTTTTACATGAGATATTAGTATAAAATTTCACAACTAGTATTTTAAATAAAGTGTTTTAAGTAGTTTTTATATTAAATGTTTAAAGTATACATTTTTGGATAAAGTGATTTAAATTATTTAAAATCTAAAGTATTTAAGACTTGGTGATTTTCAATGGAAATAAAGTGATTGGGTAGAAATTTATTCCACGAGAGAAAAAGTGATTTGAAAACTATTTTTTACAGGGTTAAAGAGTGAAAATATATCTTGCGAAAATATTTTGAAATAAGTAAATAAATTGGGAAATTATTAAGGCCTGATGGTTGTTTGTGGATGTTATTTGATTGTTAAACAACTGACTGTCAATATTGGCCAATGCACTGATCATTTCGAAGAGACTGGGATCAGGATTAATCTCCCGAAAACCACTTCGATCCAGTTTGAATGTTTTCGTAAGGAAGACAAGAGCTTGGATTCAAAGATGGAGCAGTGAAGTGCATGGACTAATCGCTACTAATCCTGAGGGTGATTCCAAAATGGATGTAGTAGGAATAGTGCCTTTTGTTCCGTTCGGACCCGGAATGGGCTTGTATGGATGAAATACTATCAGAACATCGTCAGGAGGATGGTGAGTATTCAAAGTGAATGTGTGCTAAAAAGGTAACGCATAGCCTCGAGCCTCATCAACCGGGAATGGCCAAAACATGGGAGCTGCACGCAAGGCTAAGTGGCTAGCAACCAATTAGGGTAAGGTCATCCCTATCTAGATGTCCCTTTATTTCGGCTGTGTGGGAAGTTGCTGATCCCAATCGTAGTGTGATCTTATTCAGACTACCCAGTAAGGGGCAGCTCCGGTCTTGTGTAGTAGGGGATCTAGGTGGATCTTCGGTACGGTGATCTAGACCACATATTATGACAGGCGGTACCCCAGTAGCCCTGCCATTGATGGAAACCCCATCTCCAATAAGTGCCTTCGGACTTGTTTGTATACCTATTATGCTAGAATTTAATGAATGTAACAATTTCGACTATTTGAATAGGTATTTGTATATTGACACTACTATAATATCAGAGGATTTGATAAAAAAATGTTTTGATTATCGTAAGGTAAAAAACTCGACATGTTTATTTGTGGCATGGCCTTACGAGATACCTTTGATTTCAATGGATTTTGGAAACTTTAATAATCTGATTGAGTGTGTTTTTTCACGCTGGTTTTCCAAACTGACTCGGGTGTTATTTAACTATAATGCTTTAGTCAGACCGACTATTATTCGATACAGGATAGGATGCTATGGAGCTCAAGAGACGAGCTGGATGGCAAGACGTATTACGCGTACTTGATATTTATTCCGTTGTGCAGTATAAGATGTATACTCAGCTTTGGAAGGACTGGTTAATGTAACTGTTTGGAATTGTGTTGTTGAATTGTGTTGTAGTCTGATAATGTAATGTATGAATCAGTTACATATTCTTTTGTATAAAATCTGTTGTTATCTATTATATATTGTTCTGCTACGATGGTAAGATTCTGATATTGTCTTTCTATTCTTCTTTTGCCTCTTTCTTTCTTTTTCCCTTACGGTCTGGTTTTTCGACGTTCGATAGTTCGGCATTTAATACAATGGGCATATTGATGTCAATTTTCGAGCATCGAAAAATCGGGCCGTTACACTTGGTATCAGAGCTGAATGTTAAGCGAGAACCTTGGTTTTGGTGGGGATTTCTCATTAGAAATAGAGCCCGTAGTACTCTAAGAATGAGTTTGAGTGTATTAATAGATATGAGCGCGTATTTTTGGTGAATATAAAAATTTGTTTTATATGTGTCGGCTTATCGGTTGAGTGTTTATAAATTCTGGTCGGTACAGTCTGGCCAACTGTATCGATAGGGATTTCTAAACTCTTAAACAAGATAAACAAACAAAGTATTTTTTTGATAAGTAGGTAAATGAAATAATTTTATCCAAATTACTTTTGTATATAAAAGAAATAATTTTTGTAAATTATTATAGTATATGATTGCTTGGGTGTTAGGGAATGATAATATTAAATTATTATCATGATTGTTTAGAAATTGAATAAGAAATTGAAATTCATAACTAAAAGCTAAGAAATAAATTCGTATACAAATGGGATTTGTAAATGTGAATTATAAATGTGGTTTATAATCTGAAATAGAATTCCAGAGAAATATTTGAAAATAGACTAAAAGGATTTAGGATTTGAAATTAGAGAAATTGAATTCCTTTGGATTTGAAAATGGTTTTCAAAGGTTTTGGAGGAATAATAGTGATATTATTTCGGAAATATTTTTGAATGGGAGATGAAATCGGGTAAGATTTGAAATAAAAAATATTTGAAATGACTATGAAAAAGAATTAAAGCGCTGAACTCTTTTCGATCGCTGGAAAATAACTTCGGTGATGACTGCAGCAGCATCGATGTTCATTTTCGAGTTTCCAGGAGAGGAATTGCTGCCAAATGATTTAAATTGGAGTTGTTTGCAAAACTGGGTTTGGTTTTGAAATTTAAAGAAATAATTTAGGTTGATTTTGGAATAAATTGATTTGGATATATATGTTTTCAAAATTGATTTTGAATGTTTAAGTAATGGCTTAAAACTCTGGAATCTTATTTAACTTATAAAATTTGAAATTTGTTTAGAATAAAATTTAACTTAAGAAGATTTAAATTAAAGTAAGTATGAAAACAAAGCAAGCTAGTAAAATAAAATAAACCAAATAAAAAGATTAGTGAATGAAATGTAATTAAATTTGGAAAACTTATAGAAGTTTAAAATTTTGAATTAAATCAAAGTGTAATTAAATCTAGTTAAGTAAAGGTGAATGTAAATAAAATGTCAAAGTGGACCGAGTGAAATGATTACTTAAATAAAATTTATTAAGGTGGAAATAAATTTGTGAATGAATAAATGAATTTACAATTGCAAGTAAATGAAACTGAAACTGAATGTTGAAATTCATTTTGAATTTGTAAGAAAATGGAAAATTAGCCAAGTGGACTAAACAAAACAAAGGATTGAAAATAAAATTAGTAAGTAAACTAATTAAATCAAATGGGTAAGAAAACAAATTGAAATTATAAATTGAAATAGTACTTAATTTAAATTGTGTAAAGTGAAGTGTAGAATTAGATTAAGTGGACTAAAGATAATAATGGTTTGGAAATAAAAAGAGGTTGAGATATGAATAAATTAGTAAGTGGAACAAATTAAAGAAATGGTTAGTTCAATATGATTTGGGATAAGATGAATAGAATTCAAGTAAAATTGGAGGGTAAGTTGAATTTAAATAGAATTGAAAATGCAAAGTTGAATAGAAATGGATATATAACTTCAGTGGTGAAGTGAAAATAAATATTAAAGTGTATAATATTTATATTGAACTTTAGAAATGGATGGAAATATTAAAGTGTATAATAAGGGTGACTAAGTGAATGGAAATCGAAATAAATGTGAATAAAAAGAGAATTGATATAGCTAATAATCAATTGAGATAAATATGTGGGACGTACGTATATTATTTTATTTGCATAACGTTTGATCCAGATTCGAGCACGGAATTTCTATGTAGTTATACCGATCCGCGTTGGGATTTTTCACTTGATTTTCGATGACGAGCTCTGGATATGGATTTTTGATTGATTTTGGAAATTCTTTGTCATAGTTTACGACTATGTAAGGAGAATGACAGTTTTAATCAAGGAACCAGATTTGAGTCCGCACTAGGAAGTCGGGTGGACAATACTAGTCGGAAGTGAAATTGTGTGATCGAGTGAGCGACCGAAATTGATATTGCATACGGATGATATGTGTACATCATACTGGCTTAAGTAAAATAAATGTTGAAACTTTTGTAAAGAAATGAATAAAATGAATTTTGAATTTATATTTGGACATTATTGTTTGGTAGGACATAAAGGTGTTTTAAAGCAAAGGATAATTGATGTTTTGATTTCAAAAGATAAATTGAATTGGCCAACATAAAGGTATGTATTTAAATTTCTGTATGAAGTTTGATGGTTTTCTGATCTAACCACTTGGCTTTTGTTTTCTTTTGAAATTTAGGGGCCCATAGAGGCATTTTGTAGTTGTACCTAGCTAACCGCGCAAAGAAGACGCTGTCGAAATTTTTCGAAAATTTAGGGAGTTATAAAAATTTTGATAAATTTTTATAATTTAAATTTTGGTTTTAAATTTAAATTTCAATTGTTGAGTAAATAATATTGTTTATAAGTTATGGATGAGCTTAGGAATTAGTAAGAGTGATAGTGTCTTTAATGAAAATTGTTTGGGAAGTTGAAACTGTTGGGTTTTGAGTAGTTGTTAAAAACTATTTGGGTTGGGAAAATAGTGAACGGGTTATGGATCATTCTTCTTAACTAGTAATTTCGGGGACGAAATTCTTTTAAGGGCTCGGAATGTGACGACCCGGAATTTCTGGATATTTGAAATTGAAATGTTTAATTAATTTTAAATATTTGAAAATTAGTTTAACTTGAATTTCAAATATCACTATTTATTTGGAAATTAAATTATTGAATTTAATAATTGGAAATTGGTTTAAATGTTGAATCTTGGGTTTCTAGCTAGTTAAAAATATTTCAAAGACTTACTAAATTATATTGGCAATACTAAAGATAATAGAAGTATTAAAATTGAATTTAACAGTGGTCTGTTCAGTTTTAAGAATTACATCATTTAAATTGATTTTTTAAAATAGCCTTCCTAGGCATAGTCTCGGAATTTGACAAAATCAGTTCCATTGGATCCATAATAGTTTGTTATTATCAGATTTCAAATTTTGTAGCATTTGGAGTTATCGTGCAGCCGTACGGTATATGAACGCGCTGAAATCTATATCAAAAATTAAATATAATAACTGGGTACAAAAATCTATCTTCTCCATACGATCGAGTTAGGCCTCGGAATCTTTTCCATTATTCTTGAAATAGGGGTATAACATTATAAACGCCTAGCGGCATGCCTCGATAGGATGTCAAGATTTTGAGTTGCAAAATTGAGACGATTTAAATTTGAATTTAAATTTAAACATAAATATTGTAATTTCATCGAACCCTGTAGCTAGCACAGACACATAGACAAATCGAAAGCACATGTCCCCTGCCTTTTCAATTTGCATACGAGTGTTTCCTCTCATTCTTTTAAGAATAAAATAAATAAATAAATAAACGAAAGAAGAAAAGAATTATAATGGTCGAGCATTGTTTTAGTCAATCCAGTTCCCTCTTTTGAAAATCACGGCCGCAATTTCTTTTTGAATCGCCCTCTTTTTCTTTTCGTTTGATAATCATGAATCTCATCCGCCTCTAAATCAGTCGAAATCGGATCCAGCGACTCGTGAGCGAGCACAACACGATGCTCGTGTATACGAAGTTCGAGAATAGGGGCGACGCGGTTAGGTGGGATCGCAATTCATGGAGGCTAGGCATGGCAACGATTTGGGAGCTCGGCAGTATAGGACGATGAGCAGAGTCGGCATGTTCGATCGAAGCACATGCTTTCTGAGGCGCGTGGTTTTGATGTAGCCTTGGCAGGGTAGGCGAGCTTGAGTGGCGACGATGTCTAGGTTTGGGATGAGGGCGATGGATGGCGAGCAGTCTCGTTCTGGCCAAGTTTGGTAGTGAGGTATCGGCTTTGTTTAATTTAGTTTATTTAAATTTATTTTTATTTTGAAATTAGTAACAGGAATTGTATGTACATATAAAAGATTTTGGGAAAATATAAGAATTTTGAAATGTTCTGGAAATTATATAAAAAAATTATAATTTTTTTAAATATATGTAGGTTATTTTTATATGTAGTTTGGAGGTAGAAAATAAGTCAAATACATATTCATATTTTTGATCTACTGGCTTATTTCAAAACATTGTAGCTAGGATGATTAATTTTTTCAACAAAACTTATTTAATTATTTAGTCGCTAAAATTATTTATCAAAAGAATATTGGTTCAAAAATATATACTATTAGTTAAGCTAAATTATTAGCTACTTAAATTTATTGAAAAGTAAATAAATTGTTTGATTAATTCAAAATGCTAATAAATCGTCAATGGCAAATTATTTGCAGATAATAATAAATCATGAAGGACACAAGTCGAGATGGAAATGGATTGCAAGCAAAAGCAAAGGTGAGTTAATCACACTCATTTGGATTACTATTTAAATTTAAATAGTTAAATTTTGAATTATTGGTTGAATGATTGAATTGAATGGATGTGATATTACATATAATAGTGTGTGTGTGTGTGTGTATATATATAGGAGCGATTGATTTCCCGTATTATATAGCGGATGAGACCTTATGTGCCCCGCATAATAGCCGATGACCCTTTATACCGCGATATTCCACCTTGAAGTGGAATTGGTATTTTATTTGTTGACCAACATCTGTGGATGCAGGGAAACAGGTTCGAGAGATCCAACTGGATTCGTCAAGGTAGTGGAATTTATTTTTATAGTCTATGTTTTATCTGATATTCTATGATGGATTATATTGACTATATCAGTTTTGAAAATACTGAATGTTGTGGTTTGACTGAATATATTTTGGGGATGTTGAGATATCAAAAATAATAATATAAAGATTGAATTTTTAAAGGAAAATAAAAGAGGGAATTTTAAGTAGAATAATTATAGATATTTTGGATAAATTAAAGAATGAATTGAAAAAGGATAAAAGTTGATTTTTTTAAAATTCTAATAAATAAATTCCGAGTATGGAAAGAAATTTTTTGAATAAATGGGAATAAATGAAAATTTTAAAATTAAGTGATATTATTTAAAAGAATAAAGGATTTATTTTTAAATTCAAGGTTTAAAATAGTTGAAAGAGATAAGAAGAATTTTGGAAAATGAGTATGAAATTGGTATTTTCAGTTTAAAAATATTTTAAATTATAATAAAGAAGTAAAATCTGAAATTAATGGTTTTTGAAATAAAACTTAGTAAGTTAAGGAATTTATTTTAAATGGAGCAAATTCTGGTAATCGATTTGAAAATTGATTTAGTGTTGAAATTGTGCTAGAAGGAAGATGAGACTATGGAATTTACAAACGGGGTTTATAAAATGAAATAAAATATCAGTGGACATTTGAAAGTATAAATTCATGATAGGAATTTATAAAGGAATGGGTAATTTGTTTTAAAAATAAACGATGGTTTATTTTTAAAAGTGTGGAAAAGAAAATTTACGGATTTGGGATGTAAATTGGGATAAATCGAAAAGGATTCATCAACTGATTAAATGGGATATTTTGGAATGGAAAGTGTATTTTCCCTGGAAAGCCAAGTATGTTTTCAAAGTTGCTTTTAAATATAAATTAAAAGTTTTAAATTTGGTTTTAAAAAGAATGTTTTTGGAAGAAATTATTTTCTTAAATTATTTAAAAATTTTAAAGTAAATATTTATTAAGTTAAATATAGAAGTGATTATTTTAAAGATTTAACTAGTATTTGATTTAAAAGTTGGTTATTTAATAATTATACTCTATCTAATAATTTTATTTCAAATTTAGTTTGGGCATAAGTTTTACATGAGATATTAGTATGAAATTTCATAACTAGTATTTTAAATAAAGTGTTTTAAGTAGTTTTTATATTAAATGTTTAAAGTATATATTTTTGGATAACGTGATTTAAATTATTTAAAATCTAAAGTATTTAAGACTTGGTGATTTTCAATGGAAATAAAGCAATTGGGTGGAAATTTATTTCGCGAGAGAAAAAGTGATTTGAAAACTATTTTTCAAAGGGTTGAAGAGTGAAAATATATCTTGCGAAGATATTTTGAAATAAATAAATAATTTGGGAAATTATTAAGGCCTGATGGTTGTTTGTGGATGTTATTTGATAGTTTAATAACCGACTGTCAATATTGGCCAATGCACCGATCGTTTCGAAGAGACCGGGATCGGGATTAATCTCCGGAAAACCACTTCGATCCGGTTTGAACGTTTTCGTAAGGAAGACAAGAGCTTGGAGTCAAAGATGGAGCAGTGAAGTGCAAGGACTAATCGCTACTAATCCTGAGGGTGATTCCAAAATGGATGTAGTAGGAATAGTGCCTTCGGTTCTGTTCGAACACGGAACGGACTTGTATACTATCAGAACATCGTCAGGAGGATGGTGAGTATTCTAAGTGAGTGTTTGCTAAAACGGTAACACATAGCTTCGATCCTCATCAACCAGGAATGGTAAAACAGGGAAGTGCATGCAAGGCTAAGTGGCTAGCAACCAATTAGGGTAAGGTCATCCATGTCTAGATGTCCCTTTATTTCGGCTATGTGGACGGTTGCTAATCCCAATCACGGGGTGATCTTTTTCGGACTACCCAGTAAGGGGTAGCTCCGGTCTTATGTAGCAGGGGATCAAGATGGATCCTCGGTACGATGATCTAGACCACGTACTATGACGGGCGGTACCCTAGTAGCCATGCCATTGATGGAAACCCAATCTCCAATAAGTGACTTCGTACTTGTTTGTATACCTATTATGCTGGAATTTAATGAATGTTACAATTTCAGCAATTTAAATAAGTATTTGTATATAAACACTACTATAATATCAAAGGAATTGATAAAAAAAATTGTTTTGGTTATCGTAAGGTAAAAACCCAATATGTTTATTTATGGCGTGGTCTTAAGAGATACCTTTGATTTCAAAGGATTTTGAAAACTTTAATAATCCAATTGAGTGTGTTTTCTCACGTTGGTTTTCCAGACTGACTCGGGTATTATTTAACTATAATGCTCGGGTCAGACCGAGTATTATAGGATACAGGATGGGATGCTGTGGAGCTCAAGTGACGAGCTGGATGGCGAGACGTATCACGCGTGCTTGATGTTTATTCCGTTGTGCAGTATAAGCTGTATACTCAGCTTTGGGGGGATAAGTTAACGTAACTGTCCGGAATTGTGTTGTTGAATTGTGTTGTAGTCTGATAATGTAATGTATGAATCAATTACGTATTCTTTTGAATAAAATCTATTGTTATCTATTATATATTGTTCTTCTGCATTGGTAAGATTCTGATATTGTTTTTCTATTATTCTTCTACCTCCTTTTTTCTTTTTCCCTTACGGTCTGGTTTCCCGGCGTTCGTTTGTTCGCCATTTAATACAGCGGGCGTATTGATGTCGATTTTCGAGCATCAAAAAATTGGGTCGTTAAACCAAAGGTATGCTTTTGATGTACTGAACTCACTTCTTTCGCTTGAAAATAATTTCGGTAATGGCTGCAACATCAGCGATGTTCATTTTCTGATTTCTAGGTGTAGGATGCTACAAAGTTGTTCTGTTAAAAAAAATTGATTTATATCCAAAGAAAGATTTGATATACCAAATTTATATGTATATATTATTTCAAATTGATTTGGAAAAAAAATGGTGTTTAGTTTTAAAGTTCTCTTGTTAAGTTATTTCACGGACACTTGTAGTCTATGCATTAGAAAAGTAGGTATGTGCATCATGATATGATATGTTATTTGATAGTTTTCAGTTGTTAAAATGAAACAGATTTTTGACTTTTTTGGATAATCAGGAACTTTCGCACTTTTATATAAGTTGTAGTTAAGTGTTTTAGAAAATATAAAGGTAAGTTTATATAACACTTGAATTGAGAAGATATCAAGTTAAAATAAGTGCTAAATGGTTGAACATACATGTTAAGAAAAAGAAATTTAATGTTTTGATATATACTCTTAGGATGTGGTTGAGTATTATATGAGTATGAACTTAAGTTACTAAATGATTATAAACTTGAAATTATGATTTATGAAATGATTCATAAATGGTTTTAGTATGGAATAACATGCTAATTATATAAATGAATGTGGTTAAAATGGAATTAATGCAGTTAAGAGGCTAATCGGATAAATACGTAAGTTGTACACAGATCATTTAGTCGCATGACTATTCTTAATTCGGTATTTGAGTAAATGTTTTTGATGTGCTTCACACCGTCCGAACAAGGATTTTTCACTTAGATAAAGGTTCGTGATACAATCTCAATGTTTTCTATCATAGTATATGGCAATGCAAGGAGAACAAAGGTTTCAAACCAAGGAACTAAATCAGAGTCTACACTAAAGAGGTCAAGTGATCTATACTAGTTTGAAAGTGAATTATGTGATCGAGTGAGTGATTGGATCAGATATTGCTTACAGATGGTTCATGCGGATCGTATGGGCTTTGGTACATTTGTATACTATGTTTGTTGGCTTATGAAGAGTTTAGAGAATGAATCTTTGATTTACTATAAGGTAGCATGAACAATCGTATAAGTAATGACATGAAGCTGTTGAGCGTAATGTATGCTTAGTAGATTTTTTATCATTCTTGGATGATAGGAGAGTTTTGAACCCGAGCGAACCATGAGCATTGGTAGCTAGTAATTGTGAATAATATTTGAGTATTTTGTATGCTTGTTCCTTGGTTAAGGTCAGATGTGCCGTGGAGTGAGGATGCTCAGGGTGGTACCAAAAAGATGAAGGATAGTTTGAAGGAGATCCATCCAAAGTCATTTATAGACTAGTGTTTCCTTCTTATCTTAGTATTTTACATTTTTGTAGTGTACCCACCGCATAAGGAGGAGTCACTTAGTATGTATTTTGGTTTGCAGATTAGTTTATATATTGTTTCAGCAATATGCATATATATATATATATATTGTTCTTCCGTATCCTTTGATTATCTTTCTTGTTTGAGTACCGAGGATATAATGTTCTAAGTGGGGGAGAATCTAGGGACCCAAAAATTCGAAAATTTCGTCTTTGAACATCGTATTGTTTTTGCAATATAATCTAGTGTTATGAATATGATTTTATAACCGTGTTGGACATCATTTATTTAGTGAATAATGATGTGAAACTTATTTTTGAAAACTGTTTACAAAAATATATTCTTTGAAGTAATATCGATAATGTGACCGAACATATTAGCAACTAATTAACACTCACTCCTCTTCATAAGCATGGAACATTCTAGAAGCTTTCATTTGGATAAGAGATGTTTGGTAAAGTAAGGGTATAAGTGTATTTGCTTAAGAAAGTGAGATAATGGAAAAGTGATGTAAAGGAGAAGTGATGGAAGGTAATACTTTCCTAGCATGGGGGAGAGCAAGCTTAAAGAGCACTATTTTTATATAAAAGGAGAGGCGTGTTGAGACTTGGTTTCGATTCATGACACAAAACTATCACTATGACATACAGATTTGACAACTTCTACGACAAAAAAAGAATATATACTACATGGAGACAAGACATCAAAATCAGTGCATCTATTATATTATCTTGTTTTTGAGTCTTAGGTCAATTTTGATAAGATCTCTCCTCGTTTAACATATATATTAGCTTATATATAATATTAATGATTTATACATATAAGCATAGAATATATATATATATATATTATCAAAGATTTTCTTTAAAATCATATATAATATATGTATATATATTTATTTAAAACCTATGAAAACTATGCAAATTGCAAAGAAATCACCCACAGGTGCATAAATAAACAAATAATACGTTTGAATATTCAGTCGACTGACCCTGAGTTTAAGTTGACTGAATTTCTACAACGGCTATTTTCTGAAAAGACATGACTATTTGTGAAGAGTTATGAATCTCTACAAAAAGATTTGGATGCAACACTTCAACTGAAACTCTTCATCAATAGTCACTGCTTTTTAACATCTATAAATACATACTTAACTTGATTCCAAACTACTGAATTTTCTTATCTATCTTATCTAACTCTCTTGAATCAACTTGCAACTATACTTTCAAATATACTGCATTAAAGCAATATTACACCTTTCTATTCTTCATAAACTTTAATTATGTGTGTGTGTGTGTGTACTCGAGGAGAAGATTATAGGAAGGGTGTACTACAAGTGACAAATCCATGTTATTAGAACACATAAGGTCAAAAAAATCTTTTATATCTGGTGAAATCCTGTTCTGCTACTCAGGCGTGTGAAGTCCTCTTCAACTGCTGAGGCGAAATCCTATTCTACTGCTCAGGTCCTTGTTTGGCTTCTCAAGGGTTGTATAGACATGTTCCTCCGGGTTAAGTGAGGGTTAATGTTTTAGTGAAATTCCAGAAGGAGTCTGGGACTGGACGTAGGACGGTGCTCCGAACCAGAATAAAAATTCCTGATGTCATTTTATTATACTACTTTTATATTCTGCACTATTTAATGTATAGCTATCATCACTACACTTTGTACTATCGTATATCCATATTTCACGATCCATAGCACACTATCGTTTGTTATTAGAGCAAGGTCATAATATAGACGTAACACAGTTATCTGATAATATGGAAACTAACACTAGAACTAGCATTAACACTAGCTTCATTGAAGGACAATCCACTTCACGTCCACCACTATTTAATGGCATGAATTATAACTATTGGGCCACACGAATGAGAATATATATGCAAGCACATGGTTTTGATTGATGGAATATAACTCAGAAAGAATATATTATTCCTACTGAAGAGTATTCTACTTGGATAAATACACAGAAACTAGATGCCACAGCAAATGCAAAAGCCATGAATACTCTGTTTTGTGCCTTAGATAAAAATGAGTTTAACGTGTTAGCATGTGCAATACTGCATATGAAATATGGCGTACACTCAAATTTACATACGAAGGAACTAACAAGGTCAAACAAAGAAAAATATCCATGCTCAAAAGTCAATTTCAAAACTTTAGGATGAAAGAAAATGAATCTATAAATGATATATATTCAAGATTCAGGATATCTACCATTCATTAGTAGGACCAGGGGCAAAATATTCAGATTTTGATATTGTATCCAAAATCCTTAACTCTTTAACAGAAGAATGGGAAAGAAAAGTTCTCACTATTGAAGAAGCGAACGATATTTCCAAAATAACTCTGAAAGAGTTAATAGGAAATCAAATGTCATATGATGTAAGTTTGCAGGCTAAATGAGTTCAAGCTCAAGATAAAAAGAATATAGCATTCCATGCAGAACAAGAAGAATCAGATTCAGACAAAGACGACCTAGCCTTTATTGCCAAAAACTTCAAGAAATTCTTGAAATGTAGAAAAGGAAACAGAAATAATGGCAAGAGAAGCTCAAACAGCAATAAACCATAGTCTTCATCAGTTCTGGAGTGCTTTAACTGTCACAAAAAGGGCATATACAGAAGGACTGTCCAAATCAAAAGGAAGAAAATCACAATAAAAGGAAGGACAAATTCATAAGGAAAGCTTTCTCAGTTACATGGGATGATTCAGACTCCTTTTCCTCTTCTGAAAGTGAGAGTGACAGCGATAATGAACAAGCCAACGTATGTTTTATGGCCAAAGATAATGAGGTTAATGATTTAACTTTTGATGATATGACGGAGATAAACTTAGAATTGTTAGATATTTTAAGAAGTCTCAAAAGAAAATATAAAGAGGCTGTTGAAAATCAAAACAAAGTAGAATTCGAAAGAGATATGCTTAAAGACGAAAAAAATATTGGATGAAGAACTAGAGAAAACTCAAGAATCGCTTTCAAATGTTAATCTCAACTGATTTGATTGAGTCAAGAAATTGAGACTCAAAAACAAAAGAATGATGTTCTTATTTCTGAAAATCTTGATTTAAAAACTAATATTAAAATGATAGAACTTGAAAATTTCAAGTCTAGAGACCAAACTAGAGGGAATCACTAAAAGTGTTTCAAATTTTAATAAAGGCAAAGAAAATTTATCTAAAATTATTGAAAATTCACAATCTGTTAACAATAAAAATGGTTTAGCTTATAAGAAGAAAGTCAAGAATTCACAATCTAGTAATTTACACAATGTTAAGTCTAATAAAACACCCATATCTTCAAAAAGACTGGTTTCTAAAACTATCAATATATGGGTTCCTTAACCTAATAACAAGTTGATAAGGAATAAGCATATTAGATAATTCATAGAAAACGTTCATAATAATAAGAATTATACATATAAAGGGATACTAAACCCACTTGGTTTGGTTTCCTAAGATCTAACTCTTAGGACCCTATTAAAAAGGTGGATACCAACGTTATCTCATATTTTTTGCAGGTCCCACTCAAGAAGAGAGGAAAATGGATACTCGACAGTGGTTGCCCGAAACACATAACAGGAGATAAAGATATGCTGACAAATATTACATACTCAGACGGAGCATCTGTCACTTTTGGAGATAATTCCAAGGGCTATATCATCGGCAAAGGCGATGTGAGCAATTAAGGTACATATAGTTCACCTCTTATTACAAATGTTTTATTAGTTAAGAATCTAAAACATAATTTACTAAGTATAAGTCAATTATGCAATAAAGGTTTTAAAATATCATTCTTTGAAAATAAATGTAGTATCTTCGATCAAAATCAGAATCTTATTTTCGAAGGAGATGGAGATAAAAACATTTATGTTTTGAATATAAAAGTTGATCATAATTCAGACATGTGTTTAATAGCCAAAGAAAATGATCTCTAGATATGGCATAAATGATTCTGTCATAATAATTTCCCAATGATAAATAAAATTTCTACAAATAATCTCGTAAAAGGATTGCCAAAGATGAATTTTAAAATTAATAATATATGTGACGCATGTAAATTTGGTAAATTAACTAAATCTTTATTTAAATCTAAGAAAGTCACTTCGACATTACAACCACTTGAATTACTTCATATGGATTTATTTGGACTTACCAAAGTTCAATCCATAAATCACAATAAATACGTATTTGTAATAGCTGATGATTTTTCTAGATATACATGGACTATCTTCATGAAAAATAAAAGTGATACTTTTGAAATTTTCAAAACATTTTTTAAACGAATTCAAAATTTAAAAGGTACTAAAATTAAAAATATCAGAAGTGATCACGGATGTGAATTCAAAAACGAACTATTTGATAACTATTGTAATAGAAAAGGAATATTTCATAACTTTTCATTCCCTAGAACTCCACAACAAAATGGAGTTGTAGAACAAAAGAAGAACTCTACAATAATGTGCAAGAACCTTACTAAATGAAAGCATATTACCAAAACATTATTGGCAGAAGCTGTTGGAACTGCGTATAATGTATTGAATCGTGTTTCTATTAGACCTCTAACTAAGAATACACCTTACGAACTTTTTAACAGTAGAAAACCTAACATATCTTATTTTAAAATATTTGGATCAAAATGTTTTGTATTGAATACCAAAGATTAGCTTGGAAAATTCGATTCAAAATGTGATGAATGTATATTTCTTGGATATTCGAATCGAAGCAAAGCTTATCGAATTTTCAATAAACGAACTAGTACTGCTGAAGAGGCACTCCATATATCTTTTGATGATAACTCCAAACTTATTTTAAAAAGAAATAATGATGAAGATTTACTTAGTAATAACATGAATATAATAAACAATTCAAGAGAAGATGAAGATATTGTTTATAATTCTAGAGAAGATGAAAATTTTGTTAATAATTTGTAAAATAGAAATATTACTAATATAATAAGATTTTCTCAAAGAATCTTACGAAATCATCCTACAGAAAATATAATCGGAGAAATAAATTCAAATGTTCGAACTAGAAATCAACTAAATTTAATGGGTCATGTACCTTTTCTTTCTACTATAGAACCGAAGAATACTAAGGAAGCATCATCCGATAAAAATTAGATTATTTCTATGCAAGAAGAACTAAATCAGTTTGAACAAAATAAACTTTGGAAACAAGTACCCAGATCAAACGATCAGACTATTAAAGGAACTAAATGGGTTTATAATGAATTAGGAAATATAACTAGAAACAATGCAAGACTAGTAGCATAAGGGTATAACCAAGAAGAAGGAATAGACTATGAAGAAACGTTTACTCCAGTCGTTAGACTAGAAGCAATATGAATCTTATTGGCATACACATGTTCTAATAACTTTAAACTATATCAAATAGATGTTAAAAGTGCATTTTTAAAGGTTATATTAAAGAAAATGTTTTTTTTTTGATCAACCCCCTTTATTTTTTCATGAAAAATATCTAGATCATGTCTATAAACTTAAGATAGCTTTATACAGTTTAAAACAAGCATCGTGCTTGGTATGAGCGCCTTAAAAGCTATTTAATTGAATCAGGATTCGAAATAGGAAAAATAGATCATACTTTATTTATAAAACATTCTAAAATTGATATTTTGATAGTTCAAATATATATAGATGACATTATATTTGGTTCAACTAATAATAAATTATGTAAAGAATTTTCTAAAATAATGACTAGAGAACTTGAAATGTCTCATTTGGAAGAATTATCATATTTTCTAGGTCTTCAAATAAAACGAGTTTCAAATGGAATATTTATAGATCTGGAAAAATACTATAATAATCTTATCAAGCGATTTGGAACGGAAAACACTTCTGCCAAACCAATACCTATGAGCACAACAACACATCTTGATAAAGATGCAAATTGCAAGAGTGTAGACCAAAAGCTATATCGTAGTATGATAGGATCATTACTATACCTAACAACGAGTCGACCGGATATAATGATGAGTGTATGTCTATGTGTATGATTTCAAGCTGACCCAAAAGAATCACATTTACAAGCCGTAAAATGAATACTACTTTATCTTAGTAATACTACATATTTCGGACTTTTCTATCCGAAACATTGCTCGTTCGACTTAGTGTCATATAGCGATGCTGATTTCGGAGGATCACAAACAGATAGAAAAAGTAGAAGCAGTACATGTCACTTCATTGGCAAATCATTAATATCATGGTTTAACAAGAAACAAAATTGTGTCTCACTCTCAACTTGTGAAGCAGAATATATTTCAACGGCACTAGCTTGCGCACAAGTAATCTATATGCAACAAACATTTAAAGATTTCGGAGTCAATTTATCAAAATCATCAATTTATTATGATAACTCCAGTGCAATAAATCTACCCGAAAATCCAGCAAATCACGCTAGAACTAAACACATAGATATTAGACATCACTTTCTTCGCAATAATATAGAAAAAGATGCGATAAATTTAGACTACGTTCCATCTGAAAATCAATTAGTTGATATTTTTACTAAACCTTTGTTAGAAAACACTTTTATAAAACTACGTCGAGAACTCTGTATAATGTCAATTAAAGATATATAAATGATAAAATACAAAATTTTGACTAAAAACTCAAAAATAATTTTTTTTTACAAAAATTCAATTTTCTGACCATGCTGATACTCGAACCTATGACCAGTTGTGAAAAGCCCAGATGTCTTAACCACCTGAGCTATTGATTATTTTCATTACAGTGCAGGTCGAGGAGTCTATTATATGGTGACAACTATACACTAAATTATGTATAACATTTACCTTTATAAATATTTTTTCTGCATATTACATTTACATAGATAAATCAAAATAATAGAAAATCAATAAAGTAGCAACTAACATTCCTAACTAACAACCTTTTCATAGCTAAATTCAAGACAAACCATTCACTTCATCCTTCTTATTCTTAACATTAGTCTATAAATAGGTATATTTATTCTATGTTATTCATACAAACTAACAGAAATATAAACTCAATATCAAAATGTCAACTTCTTCATCAACTGACTCCATTGAAATTCTAGCCACTACCGAATCACCAAAAACTCCCGTCCATCATACTACACCACCTTCTACCTATCATGAACATACCCGATATAGTCCGAAGAAAAAGAAAGGGAAGAAGATGATGTTTGATGTCTCTCCAAACACCAAACAAAAAATAAGTAATTTGCATCATTATCATTAACAGTCGCTAATGCTTCAACGTGAAATATATTACGAGCAAAAGATCAACTCATGACGTTTAAGAATTATAGTACACATCGCTATGAAATCCTACAGTGCTTCATCCCAACCAATAGACGAACACGCTATTTCACCCATTCGTAGACCTTGTACTTCATCCCTGCCACGACCACTGGTCTCATCAAACTCATGGGATCGAAATAAGCATCAAATGTTCGTCGCAAACAGCTATAGGGCTACAAAACTTCTAGCCCTTCAAAATAAGAGTATTTGTTATTATTTGTTATTTTTCAAATAATTTGACTAAAGCATGTACAATTTTTTTGGAATAAATCATTTCTTCTTCATATTATCAACATATATGCTATTCTAATATTTAACTAAATAAATTTATAAATCTTCATAAGTATAACTATATAAAATATTACTCAAAACAGAGGTAATTAGGGAAATTCACACAAGTCAGTCGACTGAACCAGTGTATTAGTCGACTGATGCTGATATAAAATATTTTTTAAAAGCAGACTCAGTCAATTGTCACAGTGGATCAGTCGTCTAGACCAGAAGACAAAATCTACATAACCAATTCAGTCAATTAAATCAGGCATTTAGTTGAATAAACCAGAAGTTCAAAAATTTCAAATTTCAAATTTAGTCGACTGAACAAATGATTTAATCGACTGATTCGTGGATCTGTGAAAAATTACTGCTCCTACCCACTCAATTTTCACCTTTTAACCCTCACTTTCCCCTTTTTTATCCACTCTCATTTTAGATTTTCAACTTTTCTAAAACCCTAGATCTTCAAAAACTCAATTTTTACCTCCAAACAATCAAATTAATGGCTCCAAAAAGAAAAGGACAAGCATCTTCATCCTCTCAACCTCCTTCCAATAATCAAGTCATACAATGTTTCTTCGATGATACCATAGTTAGAAGATGGAGGAGAATGCAAGATTCTCGTATTTTTGAAGGTTCGTTTGTAAAATTTTCTGATTTTTCTCCTTATCACATATAAGAATTGGTCCGTAGAAGCAATTTGGAGTCTTTGTTCAATATTGACCAAAATAAGCATAAAATAAACCAAATTATGGTCAAGATTTTCTATGCTAATCTTAATTTAGGTCACTAAACCATTCAAAACTAAGAAGATTGTGTATGGAGTTTGGTTGTGGAAAACCAGTATTTTTCTCGTTAGATCGAATGGCTCACATTTTGAGATCCGAAAATGATGGTATTGAATAAAGCAATGTTGATCGTGATATGGTCGTTCGTGGCCGTATAAGTCGTTTATTTTTGTAAGATGATATGCACCAACTCAAGTCCATGTCCTTAAGGCCAAAAGCTAGAATTATACACCGTGCATTAATGAAAACCATAACTCCACGAACCGGAAGTTATGAACTTATTTGTGAAGATAACTTCAAAGCCTTATACGCCATCTTCGGAAATATCAAAGTTAATTGGCTTCGGTTAATTGTTGATGAATTTTAAGCTTCAACAATGGTCGTATTAATGTCATCTACTATGGTGAGCATATTATGCGCTTGCTAAAAGAATGTGAGATTCCAGAACCTGACTCACCGGTTTCTACCGTCGGGTACTTAAACTCTCGCACTTTAGCGTTAATGAAGCAACCGTTTGCTCGACCTCCTCCTATCATTACTTTTAAATAATGGACTCAACGACAATTACCTCAATATCAACCACATCAACAACAAGGTGAAGCATCTCACCGTCCAACTCGCCAAAGGTCAACTATTCGTCAATAAGACGAAATTTTGATTCCTAATCCAGGCATTCCTCTACATGAGTATTCCTATGATATGCCGTAACCAACAAATTCTTCAATCCCATATCACTAAAGTTGACAAAAAGCTTGATAAAATTAAAGGATTTTTCACAAAGTTATGGCAAGTTATCTCATGTTCATCCGGCATGTCAACGGCTACATTAGGTGATCCGGGTAAGCAACCCGTCTTCACTTGGTCTTCCTCTTCCGATGATCAAGCAAGTAGCAGCGACAACGGTGGAGATGAAGGTGATAGTGGTGGTCAAACATCGCATCGTGATAGGGGTAAGCATAGAACGGAATAAGCTGTTACTTTTCTTATAAAAACATTAGTCTTCATTTCACAACATCATGGCTTTTATTAAATAGCCACTCTTTTCATATTATTTCAAGACTCTTGTTTATGATATTATAATGTATGAATGTTCGGTTCCTTTATAATATCTATCAATTCTTCATACTTTTGTATTCTTTATTCCTTTTTATCGATGACAAAGGGGGAGAAATATTATCACTAATATTAAAAATGCAGTATATATATCGTCAAAGATTCAGGGGGAGTATATATTTATATTATATATACAGTCAAAATCTATATCTATTTACAGATTGTCATCAATCAAAAAAGGGGAGAATGTTAAGACTTGGTTTTGATTCATGACATAAAGCTATCACTGCGATATACATATTTGACGACTTCTATGACAAAAAGAGAATATATACTACATGGAGAAAAGACGATGCATCAATTATATTATCTTATTTTTGAGTCTTAGGTCAATTTTGTTAAGATCTCTCCTCATTTAACGTATATATTAGCTTATATATAATCTTAATGATTTATACATATAAGCATAGAAAATGTACATATATACATATATATTATCAAAGTTTTTCTTTAAAATCATATAATATATATATATATATATATATATATATATATATTTAAAACCTGTGGAAACTGTGCAAATTGAACAGAAATCACCAGGTCAGTCGACCGACCTATCAATTTCTGTGCAACATGCACAGGTGCACAAATAAACAAACAATACGTTTGAATATTCAGTCGACTAACCCAGAGGTTCAGTTGACTGAATTTCTACAATAGCTATTTTTGAAAAGATACGACTATTTATGAAGAGTTACGAATCTCTACAAAAATATTTAGACGCAACACTTAAACCGAAACTCTTCATCAACAGTCGCTGGTTTTTAACATCTATAAGTACATACTCTAACTTGATTCCAAACAACTGAATTTTCTTATCTATCTTATCTAACGCTCTTGAATCTACTTGCAACTATACTTTCAAATATTCTGCATTAAAGCAATATTATACCTTTCTATTCTTCATAAACTTCAAATATATATATTTATACTCGAGGAGAAAATTATAGGAAGGGTGTACTAAAAGTGACAAATCCGTGTTATTAGAAACACAAGGTCAAAACAATCTTTTGTATTTGTTGAAGTCATGTTCATCTGCTCAGGCGTGTGAAGTTCTCTTCGGCTGTTGAGGCGAAATCCTGTTCTGCTGCTCAGGTTCTTGTTTGGTTGCTCAAGGATTGTATAGACCTCTTCCTCTGAGTTAAATGAGGTTACTGTTTTAGTGAAATTCTAGAAGGAGTCTAGGACTGGACGTAGGACGGATCTCTGAACCAATATAAAAATTCCTAGTGTCATTTTATTATACTCCTTTTATATTCTTCACTATTTACTGTATAGCTATTATCGTATATCAATATTACACGATCCATAGGACACTTTCAAGGCACACCCTTAGGATTACTTCTCTAAATTCTTAAAGCAAAGTAATTGCGTATCAAATCAAAATGGAGTGAAACTCGGAGTGAATCCTTAAGGCAATATTAGAACACCTTCCATGATGTGAAAACTTGAAGAAGTGAAGCCATGTTCACTCCCACATGCATAGGCCCTGAGCAATATGGAGTTTATGAGGGCAAAAGGAAGTGGATAGCTAGAAGAAGAAGGAGGTGGGAAAGATGGTTTCAAGGTGGAGGTTTGACTTAGGTTCTTGGATCTTGGTTGCTTGTTGCGTTATAGGTGAGTTAACACTCCTCTTTGAATGAAAAATATAACATATATATGTTGCGTTTTGATTGTGTTTAATTTGTTGAATAGTTATTGACATTGTTGAAAATAATTGCTTGATTCTTATCTTGAAAATAAGAAGCATAAGTGATCAATATGAATGGACTTGAAACAGACTTGAATGCAATTGTATGACAGACCATGGGACTTTGTAAAGAGAGCCTTAGGGTTTTATCACCATTTTTATAATGTTTTATATGTATGTTTTTTTCCTATTAAAAGCTTGGATATTAAAGAGTTAAGTAACACCTTGAAAAGTGGACAAAACTTCACTTGGGCAAAATTATCTCGTTTAGCCTTGGTTTTTGGACTTTAAAGGTTTGAAAAGATATTTGAAATTTAATTGTTTTGTTACATTATTTTTATAGGTGTTTACTAACTCATATTGGAGTATTTCAAAAGTGGTTTGATATATTTATGAATTTTTAAGAATTAGCTGTGAATTTTTAAAGAAGACGGGTCTATAATAAAAACCGTTTTTCCTAGTTTTTATGGGAATCATAAAGTTGTTATTTTCATGTAATGTTTTTGATAAATGTTTTAAAACCTATAATAAGTATTATAAATTATTTTAAAATCACTTTTAATTATATATTGTTTTTATAAAATATGTTGACTACCTTATATCTTATGAAATAAAATATCTTTTGACTTGTTTACTTAAATATCAACTTTTGGTAAATAAATTACTGTACTTATATATCATTTTAGAAAGGGTTTTGAAAGTATAAACAAATGGTTTAGAAAGGGGTTAGAATTTCTCAATGGCCAAATGGTAATTATTTAATTGCTTGTTTGAAAAGTAATTAACTAGCTTAACAATAAAAGCCAACAAGGTAAGCTTTATATATATGAGAGTTAAGATTGATGTTGAGCAGGGATTGAGCAATAGAGCTTTAACCTACCGACTTCCCTCTTGACCAAGGAATAGTAATTCCAAAAATGTGTTAATCGTGTTGATTTCTTACTTCTTTATGGAAATCATTAATAATATACTTAATATTAAAAGCCTACAAGGCAGACTTATCTATTTGTGAGATTCAAGAATGAAGCGTCTAGGATAGGAATAGTTAGGTTCGAATGTTGAAAACGAGTTAACCATATGAATATTGATTTGTATAGGCAATTATTTCGAACTTGACTTAATATCAACTTAACAAGTTATCAAAAGGCTTGGTGATTTCATACCAATGAGAACCCCAAGGAGGAGTATTAGTATGAAATGCCTCTATCTTTCACTTACTTCTAAGAGAACCAGAATTGAGTTAACTAGGAATTCATCGATTGGTTTCATAGAGTTCCATAAGTGGGATGAGTGTATTTATATGAGATGACTCAAAACCGTAATCACGTCAAAACCATACACATGATCTATGTTTTGGAAGTGGAATGTTATAGAGCTGAACTATCTATCGTAAGGTTAGTCCAAGAAAAAGGTTAGCAATAACATTTCAAACGATGCTACCGTAGGGTACTGTCTATCTTGAGGAGTATCCCAAGTGAGGGGACACATTCACATTTTATTAGAATTTTGTAAGCAACGTATGTGGATGTTCGAGATCTATAATAAGGTACTTGAATCCTTATAGTGAATCATTATCCGTTCGAGATGAAGGAATCTAATTGGCGATTCATGTGCTACTCAAGTGATGAAGACTCGTGTGAGAGATGTCGAACGTAGCCTCGACATTTGGAATGAGTAAAACTAGAATAGGATGCACAATCTTGGTTTTAGCTTGCCCATGAGGGTATATCAACTCCATATCTAGAGTATGCTTTTGATTGTTAAACACCAGAAGGTTGTTATACTTAGTGCTATGCACTTCACCATTGTGCCAGCTATGTTTACCTTAGAGTATATCAAATCTAGAGATACGTGATGCTTGGAAGGTAGTCCTGACCATTGTCATGGAGATCCACTTCAATTTATTAGGGGCGCCTCCACAAAAAACAATCCATATACGAACTTCTTTTAGCAGTATTAATTGTATACCTATTATTGTTATGGTATTCACATAGGAGCTATTTGATATGATTAGTGTGCTACACAGTAGACATTATTTGTCATATCACTATATGTTAAGCTAAATGAATGGTTGGTTTCATTTAAGGGGAAAACCGTAATGGTAATCTATACGATCTCAAAAAAGATGCTATTATATTCACTCTTGTTTCTTGAGTTTCTCATGTTAGTTTACTAGACTAATCCGGTTTTTATTTTCTTATAATGCTCGGGTCGGATGCGATGGAGCTTGTGGAGAAGAGATGGATGATTACATATCATAGTATTATTGTTTCCACTGCATTTCTATATTATATATATTAGCATTAGGAAGACAGATAGTCATAACTGTCCAGCTTGATGATAGTACTTATGTTTTAGTAACTTTAAATTTTTTGTATTTAAAGTAACCCTTTGTACCAATCTTTTGATATTATATATTAACGTTCCATTATGGGATTTTGATATTGTGGTCTTCCTTTCCTATTCTATTTTTCTTTTTTGTTTTACCATAACTTTTTTCATTCCGACATTTGAGTGCTTGTCACACATATATAGTGGATGTATTTAGTGTCGATATTCAAGGGTTGAAAAGTTGGGTCGTTACAAACATCCGGCTCAGTGCGTAACCTGACATTATATTGGTGCTGGCGCTCAAGTACATCCTTAGCTTCTTTGAGCTCAGAAATGGCATTCCTCAAGTCTCTTTCAAACCCTACATTAGTAAGCATTAAATGGAAATTCTCTTCCACTAAGGCCGAGGCAAAAGTCGTGGTTGCAACCTCAAACTCAAGCACATCTGCGTAACCTAGGCCATAAATGGCAGGAATCAAAGGTTCAGTAGATCCAAAGGCTCTAGTTAACTTGGAAGGAGGCCCGTTTGATTCAAAAGAAATTAAGTTACATAAAGCTATTTTAGAAAAATATATCACATAAAGATAAATTTTATATATAGATAATGTAGCAAATTCGAAAACAAAAGTAATAATAATATACTGCACTCACTCCATATTTAGATCACTAAGCCTACGCCTAAGCCTAAACCACTCCAAGTGAGGATTATAGGGCAGGAAGTAACTGCTTTCTAAGGTATATCGACACTAGCACAATAAAAAATCACTAAATGCTTCTTTATCCTTAACTATTTGATCAACATTAGAAAGCAACCCATGAGTTTCCTCTCTAAGTTGCTTGAATGACTTATCTAGCTTCTTTTCACACTTGCAAATTGCCACCACACCATGCCAAGATGATCTAGAGATCAATTTTGGATTTTGTCCATGCTTTCCTTCAGGAATTTAATGAATACTACTTCCTTAGAAGATTATAAAGAATGAAGGAGTAAAAATAACACTGTTATTTGTAGTGCAGTAATGAAACAACAAGCAAATTAAAGAAATTGGCTACAACAAAACTGGGAGACAAATTTATTTTATTCACAAAAGAAACAATGATGTCATCTATAAAAGATTATGTAATTACATAAGCTTGAGAAGTAGAAGTGAACTCAGTCTTCTTAGACCGTGCATCCTCATCATCTTATTGCCAGAAGGTGTCATGGAAAGAAGAAGGGGAAACATGCTTTCTGTTGAAACATGATTTTGGAATTTTGATGATAACAACAATATGACAATGTTATTAATGTGCTTATTGAATTATTTTAGGTAAAGCAGGTTTACGATGGATGATAAAATTTATATAACCTACATTGAGGATTATAACAAAAATATTAATGGAAATGATAATGAATTGGGAATCGAACCAAGACAATAGAAAAAATAATATGATGAAAAATTGGATGAAGTAAGACTTGAACTTAGGTGCCAAGGAACAAGACACAGCTCTTTACCAATCACACTATAACCAACAATGTTCAAAGTTTGTTAACAATTTCATTTTGTTGGTCTAGATAAATTAAAATCGAAAAAAGGCAAAAGCGGGACTCGAACCCAAGTGCATTGGAAAGAACACATGTCTCTACCATTATACCATGGTTGCTTTTGAAAGGTTTATGGATAGCGGTTATTTCATCCACAAAAGAAGGGAAGTTTAGAATGAAAAAATAACGAACACGGCAGGTGTAACACCTCTAATTTTAAATAGCATTATTTAAGAGATTTAATTAAATAAATTTAGTAGAATAATGTAGAAACTAGAGTGATAAGGGAATTGAGATTTGAAAACCAATTAAGGTCGTGCCTTAACTTAATTAATTAATGAGAAAGATTTATGACTTAAAAACCTAATATAATAAGGCAAGGGCATTTTGAGAATAGTCGTACCATAACCCCAAAAACCCTCACCTAATTCTCATTCACATTTTCATAAACCAAAAATATAAACAAAGAGAGTTAGGCTGGCCATATCCCTAAGAAGAAGAGGAGCACAAAATCCATTTAAAGGCTAAGATTCAAGCTTGGAAGATTAAAGCAAGAAAAAATC
This sequence comes from Allium cepa, assembly GCA_030765085.1. Classification (NCBI taxonomy): domain Eukaryota; kingdom Viridiplantae; phylum Streptophyta; class Magnoliopsida; order Asparagales; family Amaryllidaceae; genus Allium; species Allium cepa. The sequence continues at coordinate 460,945,824 of CM060931.1, read as the reverse complement.
TCAAGTTCCTTATCCAAACAAGGTGAATAATAATTTAAACCATCTCATATAATGTTTTGATTTAGATTTTATGCTTAAACCAACGAGATTGGATGAATGATGATATATTTTGCTTTCAATGCCATATTATAATTTAAATAAAGATTTGGTGGAAAAATATAGTTCGGTTTTAAGGCTTGTGCAAAATGATTTCCAAATGCCATAATTTTTTATTATGTTATGTATAACATTATTTTGGAGATGATTTTAAATTTTCATAATATTCCAAGCTAAGGATAATTTATTATGAATTTTTGAGTGAAAGAAGTGATATTTTGGGTTTTAATTAATTTAAGAAATTAATTAATTATCTTCGAGGTAGAAATTTTATATGATCAAGATATTATCATTTTGAACTTTTTGTGAATTTTTGAGAATTTTCTCAAGAGATTTAGGTGAGTTTGGATTTAATTAGAAAGATTAATATTTAATGATTCATTAAATAAAGGGGTTAGTTAATAATTTTTTAAATAGGTGAGCATTAGGAATTACATGTGGTAGTAAATTCTGAAAAGAATTTTATAAAGGATTTGTTATCCAATAAAAAATTGACAAAATAAGGGGTTAGGTAAAAAATTACTTTAAAAAGCATAAAACCAATTTTGTAGCAAATTTCAACTTCGCCACTTACCATGCTTGCTTTCACCACCATACTCCCATTTATAACCTTTTGCATCCATTCGAAACCAATACACATGGATTAAACATTTGGTACGTAGTGCATTGGAGAAAGGAAGAAGGAAAGAATGGTATTGAAGACATGCTTGTGAAAGGGTTGAAGCCGTTTTCATTTTCTTTTGAACCCATTGACCCGCATTTGTTCTAAAAGTAAGCTTTCAAAAGAGTTGCCGCTTTTGAACCCCTTCGATACCCATGCTGCCACACAGATACTTCTACCTTAGTTAGAAGACCCTTTTATAACCCTTAGGTCAATGAGAGCGGAAGGTAGGTTTCAAACCAATGCACCTCTGCAACCATTGAAGCTGCCTCCTCTAATGTTTTTGAAAGGATTGATTTAGCCACTTTATAAATAGTTTCGGAGGTAGTGGTTTTCGAACAGGTAGCTTTCGAATGTATTCCCTTTTATACTTTGAAGTTTATTTTTTTTCAACCAATGGTTTCGAAAGGTATGTTTTTGATTGTTTCTAACGGCATGTTTTTAAGTATTTCAAAAGGAAAGTTTCCAAGTGTTTGAAAGATATATTTCATGCTTTAGAAAGTGGATGTCCAGAATTTTAGGCAATGAATTCAAAAGGTCCTGCCACTAGAGTAGATAGTGAAAGGGGCATAGTTGCTTGCTTCTTACCCATTAGTTAAATGGAAGGGGGAAGTGGGCTTGTTTGCTCTATGATGTCGAAAGGGAGAGTGACGGAGGGCAACCCATGATGTCATAATGGTCTGAAGGATATAGTCAAAAGCTTTAGTTTTCAAATTAGAGAAACCAAAACCATTTTTTAAAGTAAACACATGGCAGCGTAAAAGAGTTTTGAAATGGCTTTTAACTTTGAAATTTTAGAGGAAGCTTTCCATCCTAAAGAGAGTAGGTTAAGGGTATTAACCACATTTCATTAAAAAATGATTACAAGGAACTAAACTATGGATGTTAATGTTGTTGTGTTATTTGATAAGTTATATGTTATTGTAAACATATTCACGCCATTATTAACATATAACTGCATTTTGCAATGTTAAGAGTAGAATAAAAGGCTAGGTTGATCCAGTAGTGAATATACGGTGAATTAACTTATGTGTGAGTAGAATTGCATCCAGGAGGTCAGACAGACTAGAATATAGGATGCCCAAGGCTGATCCAAAGATTAATTGTTTAGGTAGGTTCTTAGTAAGCCCAAAAAACTATGTTATGGAAATTATTATTGGCAGGGGCCAGTAGGTTCTTATTGATCGCATGAAACTATGTTCGGAATAGGTTGTTGATAGAAATCAATAGGTTCATTGTTAACCCATGAAAACTATGACATAACATATGTTATTGGAGAATCTAATTGGTTTATAGTGACCCCATGAAAACAATGAATGGATAATGTTTTTGGTAGACACCAATAGGTTCTTAATGATCCCATGAAAACTATGAAACTGGACAGATAGTCTGTAAGCTTAGAATAGGTTATTAGTCATCCCATGCAAAATAATAGGTTAATAGTGACCCTGAAAATTATAACTTGAGACAGATGATTAGGTGAATGGGGATGGAAAATCCAGAGTATATTTAATTTTTGCATGTCATCATGATACATTTTACTACGTTATGTCTTAACCATTGTGGATGCAGGTGCACGGTATATGGTTATTATAAAACTAGGTTAAGATATTAGTGAGGGGGAATCTGTTTTGCTAAGCAGTGTGGTCTCATTGGAGATCATGATACATTCACTCCAGACATTTTGTCTGACTCAAAGTTTATGTTTTCCCCTTAAACACTCAGGTGCTCAATCGATATTGAGTAGTTTAAGGGTTAAGGTTTTCAGGTTATCCTTTAGACGAATAAGCATCCGGAGACATGTACGAGGCAAGATAGCTATTAGGAGTTCTTTCTATTTGATTTCGTTGAGTAATTGCATGTAATAGAAAAGTTTCTTAGTACCTATATTTAGACTATGATCAACCAAGGGAGCATCTTCATATGTCGCTCTTAGAGTACTTTGTAATAATTATATTTCTCAGAACATGGTTTACGAATTGGGATTATATAATGAATCTGAAATGCAATTTGAACTGGAATGAGAAATCTCTTTTAAAACTGACTCCAAAAAATTTCGTATCCATATGTTTCTGGTATATCAACGTATATAACATTACCGCATTTGGTCAACAAAAAATAATAACTATAGATGACTGCAGCATCTATAGCAGTTGGTTTTGGGCCTATAAATGGGGGATGTTAAAGTTGGTACTAGAGGTTTATGTAAATTTAAAAGAAATTGGAACATAAAAGATTTTCAAAACACAACCAAATGAATCAGAAAATGAGACCGGGGCTTGGATTAATGCTATAGTAACGTACTTGCATTTATTTATTTATATATATATATATATATATATATTAATAAGTACGTATTCCCCTCTTTCTTAGACCATTCTTTTGTATCTTACTAAGGCTCGTACGCAGATATACGAGAAAGGAAGATATGAAGGCAGGAAACGAAAGAGGAAATCTAGGTGGAGGAAGCACCACAACTAATGTAAATGCTTTACCCAATACCAGGAAGAATCTGGGTCGATGGGCAAATGCTAATCCAAACGCAAATGCCACTGTAGGTGTTGGAACCCTACCAGTAGATATGGGAATGATGTATCAGTTCTTCGTCAATCTGATGCAAGCTGGAGCAGCTACAGGAGAAGCTGGGGGTAATGCCGTGAATGTTGGAGGAGTTAATCCCATGTCCCTAGTTGGTAATAACTATGCCAAGCTGAGCAAGGATTATGCCAATCTTGGTGGGAAGCCTTTTTTGGGAATAGAGAATGCTGTTGAAGTATAAAACTGGTTATCGCATTATGAAAAAAATTTCGCTTACTTGGGATTAGATGATGAACAGAAAGGAGACTTGCTTCTAGATAGTTGTAGGGAGCAACACTTTATTTGTAGAATAGTATAACCTTGGGAGTTCTCGAGGAAGAGTTGACTTGGGCAGAGTTTCCAAGGAGATTCAAAGAGAGGTTCTAATCTAAAGTCGCAAGTCAGTATTACTAAGAAACTTCAAACAAGTGCAATGTGAGATGTTGGTGATTGAGTATGCTACGAAGTTTGATGAGTTGTCCAGATACGGATATGGTACCATTGACACCGTCATCAAAAGAAATGAGAAGTTTATTAGAGGGTTGAAGCCTGATATTACTAGGGTGACTATGCCACATCTCCATGATCTAGATACAATTGCAGTGGAGATGGCATCAGGAAGAAGTGATGCTCTCTACTTTTAGGAAAAAGAAGCAGTTTGAAACCCAGGATTCTCAGGGCAAGCAAAGGAAATTCTTTAAGAAGAAAAGAGATCAGAAAGGAGGAGCTTCCAAGAAAGGGAAGATTGATGGAGTTTGCTACAAGTGCGATATGAAAGGTAATTTCGAACTGGAAAAAGGAAAGAAAGCTGCAGATAAGAAAGCAGTGAAGTGCTTCAACTGTGACCAGATCGAGCATTACAAGAACAAGTGTCCAGAATCGATTAGAGCACACAAGGGAAACCTTTTTTCCATGGATCCATCACCTTCTAGACCAATCGCTGCCGAGAAGGGAAAGACTATGATGAAAGGTACTCTTTTGATTCATAGTGTACCAATTAAGGTACAATTTGATACTAGTACATCACATTTATTTTTATTTCAGTGTTTGGTGGATAATTTATGTTTAGAACTCTCATACCTTGTTACTTCCTTAAGGGTTGTGAATACATGATATGCAACGTTAGGGACGAGATATGATCAGTTAGAACTTGATTTTGTTAGGTCATAAGTTTGCATGCAGTAATTATGTTTTTGATTTTGGTTTCGGGATCATATTAGGTATGGATTGGTTAGACAGATATGATTCTAAAATATTTTGCCAAGATAGGGAAATATCACTAAGACACCATAATAGTCATAACCAAATTATATACTCGGTGGAGAAGTCAGACTCAAGTACTTGTGCTTTGCTGAATGCAATGGAGTGGAAGAAGAATTAGATCAGGTGTTGGTAGAACGAGAGTGTAACGACCTAAATTTCGACGTCTGAAAGTCGACATCAATACATCCACTGTATCAAATGCCGAACAATCGAATGCCAGGAAATTGAACCGTTAGGGTTAAAGAAGAAGAAGATAGAAGAAGAAATAGAAACAATAACAGATCTCACATTTCGCAGCAGAACAATATATAATAGATAAATGAATAATCTTTAAAACAAAGAACTATACCAGTTTATACATACATCATCAGAGTTTACAACAACACAACGCCGGCAGTCATTATAACTTGCTTACAAGAAACTGAACTTGCACCAACCCATACGCAGCGGTAGTATAAGTGATACGTCTCGCCATCCAGCTTGCCTTCTGATCACCACAGCAACTTCTTTGACTTCGCTCCAGAGCAACTGATAACCTGACTCTAGGCTGCCGTGTGTAAAATTATGGGCACCTAGAGTTTAGAATGATAACGATAAACTCCAGGTCAGTCATGGGACTGGTGTGAGATCTTAAAAAAGTTATTTTCACAAAGAAAATAAAAATAAATCCGCTATGCGTTTGGAAAATGAAACTACCATAAGACCTCCCGCCACACACACAATGCAAACGCAGAACTGGAAAAGATTTCTCCTTATGATAGTCAAATATGCTTGAAACGCAAAATCCTTTTGATATTATTATTAGTGCATAGTGCAGAAAATATTTTGAAAGTATAATATTCATCTTAGCCAGCATAACACCATTATGGTATGCCTACTGTAGCTACCAATTAAATGGCGGGTCACCACCATAAGAAAAAGGCAAGCCATACAACTAAAACCGTACAGGGCGCGTATTGTTTCTTTTGATTTCCAACAAATAGTCAGGCTAAGGAACTTCCTACGCTACATAGGTACGCCTCTGGAGGGAGGCCCCGAGAACCTAATCGATCTCTGCCAACACAAGGCCGGGTTACCTCTGTAACTAGGTAACTACTACACGAGTATGCCATCCCTCGGTCGTTACCGACCTTTATCCGAGGATCCTCAACACCAACAACCACAAAGTTATAAATTTGCGACAACCACATAGGTTAAGTTCTGGGCTCCAGACCATGATACCATCCTTTTCCAGAAGGAAATGGACATACCCTAAGGGGCGCTACCCCTAATAACTTTGCTGCATCCTTCCTGTTTCGAAAATTTCCGGGTTGTAAGGTTCGACGTATTCTCGTCCACAAAGCTACGCTTTTCACAAAAGGCATGCTTCGATCAATAAATGATCAGCAACACTTAACATGCCACATTACCAATTTGGGAATATATCACTAGTAAGCATCAACTACATAACCTCTGAGCTCATACGTCTCAGAGAAGGGTGTTAAGATAAGAGAATAAATTCTCCGCCACCAACAAAAATGTATTTGATAGAAACCAGCTTTACATCTTAAAGTGTAACGTCAGACACACATCCATACAAGTCCGTCTCGGGTTCGAACGGAACTGAAGGTACATTAAAGAAGCCCTTGCAAACTGGAAATTCACTAATCATGTATGGACTCCCCATCACAAAGGGTGATAAAAGCTCTATACTGAAGCAACCTAGTGTAGAGACATTCGATAGGTAATCCTTTCGTTTTCAAAAATACCCGGTCTTCAACACCGTCTTCAAATGCAATCCCATTTCGTTATATCATTATTTGGAATGGGTTTTATGAAACAAAGTCCTATCCCGGCTATTTCGAATAACGAGCGCTTATTTTAAAAATAAGTGTTATAATCAAATTTCAAGTAAATCACAACAAATTTCCACTTTTGATCTTTTAAATAAAAGATCCATTACAAATATTCGATGTGGTTTTCGAATAACCATTCAGCATCCGACCTCCGGTCGCATCGAAATTCAAATTCCGTTTAAAGGCCAACATTGATAGTTGGTTATTTAACCATCAATAAATATTCACAACAATCACCAGATTTTAAATAATTTTCCCCCTAATTATTTATTTTCAAAATATCTTTGCAAGATATAATTTCACACTTCAACCGTTTGAAAACAAATTTCAAATCACTTTCCTTATGCGGAATAAATTTCCAAACATTTAATTCCACTGAAAATTTGCCGAGTCCGAATACTTTAAAATAATTTAAATCACTTATCCAAAATATATACTTGGAAACATTTAAAATAAAACTATTTTGAAACACTTTATTTAAAACATTAGTTATGGAATTTTATGTCAATATGTCATATAAAACTCAAGTTCAAATAATTGTAAAAATAAAATTATTAGATAAAGTGTAATTATTAAAATAACCATTTTCTAAATCAAATACCAATTCAGTCTTTAAAATAACCACTTCTATAATCAAATTAATAATATTCACTTTATAGATTTAAAAATAATTTCCCCAACAATATTCTTTTTAAAACCAATTCTTGAACTTTTAATTTATATTTTAAAAGCTACTTTAAAACCATACTTGGCTTTCTAGGGAAGAATACTCTTTCCATTTCAAAATGGTCCATTTAAATCAATTAATAAGTCTTTCTTGATTTATTTCAATTTACATTTCAAATCTGTAAATTCCTTTCCACACTTTTAAAAATAAACCGATATTTATTTTTTTGAATAAATTTTCCTTTCCTTAATAAATTCCCATTGTGAATTTAAATTTTCAAATATTCACTGATATACGATTTTCAAATCTATTTCCAAATATTCACTTTAAAACACCAAATCAAATTCCAAATTGATTTCCAAATATATTTCAAATACCAAATCAAATTCCAAACTGATTTATAAATTTATTTCCAAACATCAAATCAATTTCCAAATTGATTTCCAATTTTATTTCAAACACCAAATCAAATTCCAAATTGATTTCCAATTTTACTTCAAAAACAAAATCAAATTTCCAAATTGATTACCAATTTTATTTCAAACACCAAATCAAATTCCAAATTGATTTCCAACATTTATTATCTTTTAAAATAAATTTCTTTATTTCTTCCAAACTATTTGAAATTCGATTTTTAAATAAATTCTCCAACTTTTAAACAATATTACTCAAAATCAATTTATAAAATCTTTTCCCCATATTTAGAGTTAATTCGATAGGATTACAAAAATCAATCTATACCCTTTTAAATTCCTTCTTTTAAATTCACTCAATTCTTTAAAATGAATTTACTTAAAATTTCTACTTTAATTTCCAAAAATCAAATTTTACATTTCTTGTATCCGAGATACCAAAATATATTCGGCTAAACCATAGAATTCAAATGAATTCCAATCATCAATATAATCATTCACATCAATATAATCATTCATAGATTTTCACATCACAATATATACAAATAAATTCGATAATGTGAGGAATCCAGTTGGATCCCTCCAACCTATTTCCTTGCATTCACATATGTTAGCACAACAATTAAATACCAATTCCACTTCGAGGTGGAATATCGCGATACATAGGATTATATAATATCATCCGCCATTATGCAGTGCACAATGTCTCATCCGCTATATAATGCGAAAAATCAATCACTCCAATATATACACACACACACACACTATCATATATACTATCACAACCAAACAATCAATAACTGAAATTCCAATTACTTTAATTTGAGTGAGAAGATCTCACCTTTTTATTACGCATGCAACCCATTTCCATTCCAGCTCGTTTTCACGATTTTTGACCATGCATAACAATTATATGATTTTAATAATATTCGAGTAAATCGAACAATAAAATTCCATTTGATAATTTAATTAACCCGCGATTTTATTTTAAACTAATACTTTTAATGTCACGACCCGTCTTTCTATCACCAGAAAAACGTATCATGATTTAAGAAAGAAAGGGGTAGAAGAAGAAAAGATAAGGAAGAAGAAACTCAACAACATCAGATACTCACACCGGAACGAATGAAATATAATATATCACATAAAATATTACATAGTATCATATATATCAGAGTTACACAACCTATACAATACATATTCGACAGTTGTAAACATTTGTCTATCATACAACCCAAGTACATCAACACAATATAGACATAACACTAACACAGCGGAACCATAATATATCTACACGCAAAGCCTCCTGCTCCAAAACTCCTCCAGAATTTGTCGAAGCTAACCTGAATCCCTCGACTGCTCATACATAATATGAGTACCTAAGAATTTAATAAAACAGAAAATAAACACTTGGGTTAGACAGGGGTGTGGTGTGAGTAAACGGTTTAAAATTTCTTAACTTTAGAAAATCCTTTGGAATGAAAAGGTATCACGTAAGACTTCCCACACATAAACATGGAAAAGTTTTTACCTTACGCTAACCAAAAACATTTGATAGGAAATCCAGTGATATTATAATAGTGTCTAGGGTTTTCAAGTAAATAAGAAATAGCTGAAATTGTTACATGATTAAATTCCAGTTACTAGCCACAAAAGTGGTTAATACAAATCAAAACCGTATGGAAACCCGATCCCGGTCTCACCGAAATCCAAACGCCATTTTAATGTCCAAGTTGTTTTAAAGGTTTAAACATTTAAACTTATATTCATAATAACATAAACAGATAGATGAATCACATTATCACAATAGATAATTCAAAATCAACCAATCATCTCACAAAGCAGCACATATCACATATCAGAGATATCACACCCAAATCATCCAATATCAATCAATCACCCACTATCAATCAATCATCCATAAGCAGGTTTGATTCACTCTTAATCAATTTAATTAACCTCTAATTAAATTAATTACTAACCCTAATCATTGGATTACCTTAATCCGGCTTATTTAACATTAACTAATTACAAATTAGTTAGTCAATCACCTCTTAATGATCTTTCTTAATTAATCTCCCTTGATTAATCATCCTTTAATTACATTCAAGTAATTAGCCTTTAATTAATCACACAAATTAATTATCCTAAACGATATACAGTAATTAATCTTTAATTACTTCATTAATTAATTAATGATTCTCCATTATTTCCATTAATTAATTAACTATAATTAATTACATTAATCGTTAATTAATTACAATTAATAAATCATACTTTAATTAATCTCTTTCATTAATCAACCTTGATTAATTTCATTAATTATATTAATTAATGATCCTTATTAATTAATTAACCCTTTAATTAATTAATTAATTAATTTGTAATTAACCATCCCATTAATTAGTCTTAACTAATCATAAATAGTAATTAACAATCTTGTAATTACTTATCTTAATTAATTAACTTCTTAACTAATAATATTAATCCTGATTAATTATACAAATTAATTAATCTTCAATTACTTTATTAAGTAATCATTAATTAATTACATTAATTAATAATCCTTAATTAATTACTTCATTGATTAATCACATTTTAATTAATTACATTTAGTAGTTAATCTTAAATTAATCACATTCATTAATTAATTAATCATATTGATTAATTAACTAAAATTAACTAAGTAATTAACCCTTAATTACTTCCATTAAGTAATTATCCTCTAATTACTTTCATTAGTTAATTACTCTCTTAATTAATTACCTTAACAAATTAATCCCACCATTAATTCACCTTAATTCTTTAATTAATTAATTGCTATTTAATTAATTAACTTTAAATCAATTATATTAATTAATCCTTTAATTAATAACATCAAGTGATTAACCTTAATCACTTTCATTTAATTACTTCCATAAGTAATTATACACTAATTACTTCCATAAGTAATTTCTCTTTTCTTAATTACATTCAGTAATTAACCATTAATTACTTCATTAAGTAATTTTACTCAATAAATTATAAAGTGATTATCTTAAATTAATTAGACTAATTAATTAATCTAAAGTTAATTACATTAATTAATTAACCAATTAATCATCACTTAATTTCTACTTAATTCATTAACTATCCACTAATTACTTTATTAAGTAATTATTCTTAATTACAAATAGTAATTAAGCTTAAATTTATTTTATTAATTAATTATTCTTAAGTAATCTTAACTTAACTAATTAAGAATAAACTTTGCATTTATTAAATATTTTCTCAAATCATTTACTTCGTTAAAACCAATTTGAAATAGGGTTTTATTTTTAACAAAACAATTCAAACAATTAATTTTAATATACTTGAAATCTTTGAATATCCTTTCAATCGTATTAAATTAGATTAAACAATTATTTAACTTTGAATCCAAATTTTCATAACCTTTAAACTTATTTGTTTAAAATAAATTTTAAAATCTAATTTAAACATTCCTTTATAATTACCTTGGATATATCTTTATTCTAATTTCAAACTCATTTGAACTTTCTAAATCTTGATCTAATATTTAAATTGAAAATTTCTTGAATTATAGTTCAAAATAAATTCGATTAATTACTTTTGAAATCAACTATTTTAAACATTTCAAATCTTGACACATATTATTTTAAATATTTTCAAAATATTGGTTTCTATTCATTAGGAAAACTTGTTTTAAAACTTGATTTTTATTATTTTTCCAAAATTTGTTTTCACTTTACTTAATCAGATTAACATTACCACCTAAAAAAAACTCGAGTTCGGGCACTAATCAACACGAGCCTGCCTCGAGTCTTCCACCTACTCAAAAAGCTTAAAGACATACTTACATTTGCATGAGACAAACCCGAGCCACCACTTAAACCCATCGTCCCAAACTCATCATGCACACAGTGCATGTGCACCGACGTCGCCGAACTCCGATGATCGTCGCGGCTATCTTCGACTACCACTGGAACCCACGCGACCCCAAGTGAGAACCCAGATCGTACTAAATCCAACGAAACAAAATCGAGCAAAAAACTCGAGCCTGCTGAATCCACCATGGCCAGAAATCATCTCCATTCCGATGCCTCAGACATCGAGATCGCCGACCATCATCACCGAAGCTTCTTCATACCCTCCAGCTCGCATTCCCTCCCACGCGAACCACTCCGGTCTCCAATGGCCATCGCCATTACTCTGCGAACCAACTTGCTTTCAAACGACCACCGAACCCTAATACAACCATTTCCGACCACGACGTCGCACGAAAAATCAAGCGACCATTTTTCCCTTGCTCTTCGATCTACCATCATCCTCCAGACCAAAGCCCGTTGCCCAATTCCTCTTCATTCGTCGGAATTTGGCGAAAGTGCCAATTTCGATCATCCCAGAAAATCACAATGAACACTGACCTAAAAATCATGATTGCATCATCTAAATTCATTATTTCCTATCACTAATCTGTATATGTAATCAAATTTAGAAATTATGATTATTTATTTCTGACCATTATTCATTTCCTACTGTTGTTCCAGTAAAAAAAATTTGTTTGTTGATTCAAAATTCCAGAAACTATTTTTAAAATTACCATCATACATTAACAAAAAACTTCCATTTAATCATCAATGTCTATTATTGATGTTATTGGGAGATTTGAATTTTTGTAAGTAAAACCTGGACTGAAATAGTAGATAACAGGGTATTTATATATACAGACCTATTTACACATCTATACATATCTACTAATTCAATTATATAAACACTGAAAGATTTTCGTGCAACATCAATATCAATTCACAGATTAACACATGCATTAAAGCCAATCACAACTTCAACTGTTTTAAAAAAAAATTACTCACCATTAATTAGCAGAGAACAGAGGTATTTCTCAGGCTTAAATTTTGATTTGGAAAGTGCTTTGATTACTTTGCTGTTGAAATCCTTGCATGCTTGTTAATTGATGATGTAAGTGTTGAAATTGCTGAGTTGATTCTTTACTTGCTTTGAAGCTTTGAAACTGAAGTACTAGAATTTTTATTTTCTGTTTACTTTGATTTCCAGGTTTTCCAACTTCTTTCTCCTATTTTTATTTTGTTTTTAATTTTGAAAAGATGAGAAGAAAATGATTTGAGGTAGAAAAGAATTTTTCTGAAATCAGATTTTCTCCCAAAACACTAATTAGTAAAAAAAATTAGTTTCCAATGAAAAATTGCTTTGCCACTTGTAAATTTAAATCACCCTTAGCTTACAAATGTTTAAATCCATTGTTATCATTTTACAAATGTCAAAAGCTAGCTTAAATTATTCACAAGTGTTAACTTTCTTTTTATTAATTCATTTAAGTTATAAATGTATTTATGAAGAATATTTATGTGTATAAGAATTATTTGTCTTCTTATAAATAAGCTTTTGAATTTTAATAAATATACAAGTGTGATATTTTGTAAACATTTGTTTTATAAATAGCTTATGTTTTTAAATCAAAAAAAATGTATTATATGTTTCCCTTTAAATTGTGAAATATGAATTTGTATTTATATTTATGTAAATGTGAATTTAGTAATTTATTTATATATATTACTTATGTTTACAAACTATTCTAGTTTAAGAGATGTTTTAAAAAGAAAGCTTATTTAAAACTATATATATATATATAACCATTTTAATTTAAGCACTTTTAAAGAAAACAAAATAAAACTTTGATTAAATCTTATTTAAACTATCACGTTTTAAAAATAAATAATTATCTTATACTTTGAAAATATAGAATTAACCTCAAATTAGCTTTTGAAAAATATTAAATTTAAAGCAAAGCTTCAAATCACAATATATATTATAATTTGAAAACATATTTCTCTTATTAAATTTTAACCAAAGCTTCCTATTATAATGTATATACATACATATATATTACAATTGGAAAATACATCTTTTATTTTAAAGAAAAGATTTTCTATTCACAATATATATATACCAAATATATATATATATTATAAATAGAATATAATTTTATTAGCTTTGAAAGATAATTCTTATCAATGTTAAATTATTAGAAAGAAATTCACTAATATTGCCAGATTAAATATTTATTAACCTTTAAAAGATTAAATTTACCAATTTAAATAAAAATTATAAAGGAAAATTATCGAATCAATTTAATTATTAATACAGATTATTAAACGATATTGCCTAAAATTCCGGGTCGTCACATTCCTTCCCCCTTAAAAGAATTTCGTCCACGAAATTTAAAAGCAAAGATAATTTAATAACCTAGCAAAGATTTTAATTTCAAACAGCAAAGTATACCTATCATCCAGTTACTAACAACCATAACAACAAATCAAACAAACAAACCTAACTAATTATCCTGACACAAATCAGGATAGATCTTACTAACACTATCTAGAGTTTCCCAAGTATAAATCGCTGGGATACTCGCTCTACAGAAGCTAAACTAACTACGCCACTATGATCCAGAGCTTCCTCTCGTCTAGATCCACTAATCTGAACAGAACATCAGTCTATACTCAAGCCTAGCTCAACTTCCAAATCCTTCTGAACTACAGATTCCACAAGTAACGATGAATCATACACGTACTCCCTCAGAGACACGTGAAATAAAATGAATTCTAGCTATCCAAACTGGCAATTCAATCTTATAGAGAAAAGAACTTATCCTATCAAGAATACAGATAAGAAATCCCAAATACCTCGGAGCTAGCTTTCCAATCTTATCCAATTACTGCTTTCTCAACCAGAGAAACCTTAACAACAACGAATTGTCCAACTTCGAATTCCAGATTTATCCATTTTATCCACACAATCTTCATACGATCCTGGACTGCCTATCTTCATCCTGATCAGCTCAACCTATGCTGATGCTTCCATAAAGAACTAGACTAAAGCAAACCAGTTTCTGGATCCTATTCATCAAAATGGTCTTCCAAGATTCATCGAAATCCAGAATACAAGCTCTACTTCCCAAGCAATAGCAAATTGAACTTGCTTCCTTCCTCGCACAGCTGCTACCTCGTTTCCGCTGCACAACTATGATTCTGGAATAGATGAGAATACTGTTGATGAACACGAGTACAAACTTATCCAATATATCTTGGAAAACTTTGTTCATCAAATTCATAAAATCTTTAGTGACCCATCTGACTCGGTCACAAAACCCTTCAGTAGAATCCAACTCAAAAACTAGATCTGACCAATCCAAATTCCAAAAATTCTTGAGCTGCTACACCAACTCTTCTTTCTCCAAGAACCATCCTACTACTAGGCTAACCACCAGTATCGCTTCTGGAACCAAATCAATATGAAACTCAACTCCAGATGCAGGCAAACTTATGATTACTTCAGTAGCTCCTACTTCCACATGAGAAACCTTAGTCTCAAACAAAAGATTGCCCAAGATAAATTCCCAAACAAATCGCAAGTCACTTTTGCGATCCTACCTAGTTCGGATTCCAAAGAAACTGTCCTTTCTTTACCAATTACAACAGCCTTCTGCTTCACCAAACAAGGTTAACTCTTCAAGAAAACATTCACCATCTGCCCGGACCGCTGAAAGAAGAACCACAAAGATTTCTGAACCATCGGAGAAATGGCCCGCACTGCTGCTTCCAAACTCTATCTCTAGGACACTACTAAGCCAGAAGACCTTCTTGTCGGCTCACAAACACCTCCGAGCTGAAATTGCTACCACAGCTAACCAAAGACTTCTAATCCAAAGGCTCCTTGAGCTCCAAAAGCCATCAATAAACTACACAAAAGACCCAATGAGATGGCAGACGACCTCTCAAGAAACTCGGGCTCCAAACCAAGTATCAAAATCTCGATCTCCGTAAGGGTGACAATGAGACCATGCCAAAACGAAGCAACTTATAGACCTTAGTCTCATATTCCAAAACAGCCAACCTCCTTGCTAGAGATCCAGATAACTTCTACACAGACGAGTCTTCCCTGCGGCAGGTAAAGACTGCTCCTCAACCACTTCTAAAACTGCTTCAAGAGTTCGGAAATACCCATGGATATTGCATCTCACCACGCAGTTGTCAAGATACCATCACTTGCTTCTGCATTTCCGACAGATCCAAACTCTAGAAAATCCTCTCACCCGAGCGCAACCAAACTTACATTTCAAAGATGGACTCCGAATCTTTAAAAGATTTCCTTCGAAGATCAGAGAAATCCTTACTCCAAGCTACAAAGCTCACTCGAGACAGTATTAGGTCTATAGTCTCGACAAATATACTTCCAACCTCAAACATATGGACCTCTTCCGTTAGTGGTAGTCGTGTTACACACACACACCACTGCTCCATCTACCTCTAGAACTTATGTCAAAAAACCCGAACAGGTAACCCAACAAATCAGGTTGATATATAAATATATAGTTATATATAAAAATTACAAGTACGCTCTCTCAAGAAAGACATCACTCCAGAGCCTAGGTATTCGCTCAACCTATGCTCTGATACCAACTGTCACGACCCGTCTTTCTATCACCAGAAAAACTCATCATGATTTAAGAAAGAAAGGGGTAGAAGAAGAAAAGATAAGGAAGAAGAAAGTCAACAACATCAGATACTCACAGCGGAACGAATGAAATATAATATATCACATAAAATATTACATAGTATCATATATATCAGAGTTACACAACCTATACAGCACATATTAGACAGTTATAAACATCTGTCTATCATATAACCCAAGTACATCAACATAATATAGACTTAACACTAACACAGCGGAACTATAATATATCTACACGTTGAAGCCTCCTGCTCCAAAACTCCTCCAGAATTTGTCAAAGCTAACCTGAATCCCACGACTACTCATACATAATATGAGTACTGTTGGGTGTATTCTCACCACCGGACCAAGGCACGATCGAACCAAGGCATGACCGAACCAAGGCACGACCAAGGCACTACCGAACCAAATCACGCTCCTCCCACTACCGGACCAAATCACGGTCCTCCTACTACCGGACCAAATCAAGCTCCTCCCACAACCGTACCAGATCATGCTCCACTCACTACCGAACCAATCCACTCACCACCGGACCATTCCACGCTCCACTCACCACCGGACCAACCCATGCTCTACTCACCACTGGACCAAGACATTACCGAACCAACATTGCCAGGTCAGATCACGTCAGCCCAGGCCCACCAGCAACTATATACATCCAAGACCCCTACCCCCAGCCTCACTCTATAAATAGAGGGGTAGGGGTACAACAATGGCAGAGACGGGGGGAGAACTCAAGCACGGACAGAACTTTTAAACGACTTACATACACTTGTAATCAAATCTTTGTACTTGTAATCCGGATAGTAAAGGAGAATAACATATGAAGTGGACGTAGGCACATTCTGGCCAAACCACTATAAATCTGTGTGTCTTTTACAGTTTAGTCCCTGCATTTTACATATTTGCATAAATCATCCAAATCACTAAGAACAATATAAAATCGACTAAATCATACGACTTGGAGGTGTTTGCCCATTTTTTGTGCAAACATTTTTGGTGCTTTCACTGAGAACGGGAGCTCGAAGCTTCAGCTTCTCCCACTTAACCTTCTTCCTAATAGCATCACTCATTGCCCACAAAAACATGCCTCCCAGGCAGAAGAAAGATGTTAACAAAGGAAAGAACGTCACAACTAGCAGTATTCCAGATCCAGTGATCCCAGATCAAGAGAATCGTCCCGTTCCAACAGCAGTACCAAATGAAAATCAGGCAAATCCGACAGCCCCTGCCATGGAACGGCCGGCAGCAATTACTAGGGCAGATCTAAACAGGGTTATGGCTGAAGTGAATGACCGCTTCACATCCCAACAAGAAGCCTTAGTGAACCGACTCATGTCACGCTTAAGGGATGCTGAAGAATCCAACCGCAACACTGAATCATGGGATGAGTCCCAGTATGGAGGATCTCGGAGGCGACAAAGATCTTTCTTCTTCGAAGAAGCTAACAACAGAAACAGTAGTGGTAGGAGCCGAGCCCGAACTCAGCCCGAACTCCGACCCGAGGAAACCTTGGAACCGAACCCAGGGGGAGGTACCAGGCGAGGGTCGGGTGTAGCTGAGCCTGTCATGCTACCTAGCCATGGAAACACCAATGAACGGGGCCAAGCTAGAGTCCAGCCCGATGTTGGACCCGAGGAAGTGCTTGGAACAGAACCCAGTAGGGGAAGATCAAGGCAAGGGCCAACTGTAGCTGACCCTACCATGCTCCCAGAAGATCAGAGACAGCCACTGGAAAATATTAGGAGTGATAGACGATACCATCCCTACAAGTCATCTGGACGGAATCAATCTCGCTGAGAAGAACCAAACTCATTTCTATCTGCTCCAAATTCTGATGAAAGGATGGCACGATTGTTCAGAGAGTGCGTCCAACGGGATCAAAGAGATCGAGGGATAGGCGCTAGGGTAACCAGCCCTTTCACCCGCAATATCGAAATTGCCATCACCCCCCGAGAATTGAAATTGCCAACAATGGAACCTTACATGGAAACCTCTGACCTCGTTGTACACTTGCAGAGATACACACAGCATATGCTCATGAGCGGAGCAACAGAAGGAGTATTGTGCAAATGCTTTCTACTATTCTTGGCAGATCTAGCTACCTCCTGGTTCTGCCATCTACCCCAAGGATCCATCAGCTCATGGGAAATGTTGAAAGAGAAGTTCATCAACCAGTTCCGCATTCATGTGGAACAACCTAAGGACGCTTATTCCTTATCCAATATCAAGCGGAAGTCTGGAGAGACAGTGCAACAATATCTAACCCGATTCAACGCCACAGTGGCCGCAGTCCAAGATGCTGATGAGAAACTTATCTTAATGGCCCTCTGTAGTGGTGTGCATCCGGATACTAAATTTGCTAGAAGATTAACGAAAGAAAAACCAGCTACCTTACCTGATTTCTTCCATGAAGCCGGGAAGTATATGAGACTTGAAGACGCTGCCACTGAAAGGCATACAATACAACAAACTAAGGCAGCTCATGGCAACACACCCGCCGTAGCAAAGGACGTTCGAAGAAATGACTCTAGAGACAATGTTGGGGCAAGAAGGGAGAAAGACGTCTATATCAGCCAGGACCGAGATTTGACACTTACACTCCTTTGAATGAAACAATCGAAAACATCTTCCTGGCCACCCAAGACGAAGTTAAATACAGACACCCCCCCCCCCCCCCGCACAAGAAGGAATCAGATAACGCAATTAAGTCTGGAAAGTTCTACCGCTTCCACAAATCTCATGGGCATGATACCAATGAATTCCATCATCTCCGTGACCTAATTAAAGAACACATCAGAAAGAAGAGACTGGAACGCTATGTAAAAGGTCAGAACAGGACCCCAGCTCCTGCAAATGAGAACTCAAGGCTACCCCTCCCAGAAACAGGAGAGGGAAATTGCAACACCAGCGGCTCCAGTCAAGAGAAGATAGTGGTCCATACCATAACGGGAGGACCACACATCGCCGACAAGAACTGGACAGAGATGGAAAGATACGGAAAGTCACTTAGAAACAATGAAGGCTGTGTTAATTCTGTTATGGAAGAACGCCACCCGAAGAGAAAAGAGAATGATGGCATTACATTCAATAGGCGTGACCTAGAAGGAAAGCAGTACCCTCACATGGATCCTATGGTCATCTCTGCCCGGTTCGGCCCAGCCGAAGTTTTCCGAATTCTAGTAGACACTGGAAGTACAGTAAATATCCTATTCAAGCATGCTTTCGACAGAATGAAGCAGTCAATGAAGGATGTGTCTCCCTGCAACAAACCACTATACGGTTTCACTAGAGACGCGAAGATGCCCCTCGGGCAATTGGACCTCTTTGTTGAAATAGGAAGTCACCCCCGCTCCATTGTGCGGAAACAAACATTTGTGCTAATAGATAATCACTCGGCCTACAACGCCTTTTTAGGAAGACCGACCTTATCTAACTTCCAAATTGTCCTGGCCCCGTAGTGCCTGAAGATGAAATTTTCAACAGACAATGGAATAGGGGAAGTAGAGGGAGATCAAGACGCCGCTCGAGATTGCTATGAAACTGGACTTTGCAATAATCGCAGGAAGGATAAAGGGAAGAATGCAGAGACTACTGTCTGCATGAAAAACTTGGAAGTATAGCAACTAAAGAAAGCCCCTCCTCTTCGATATACCAGTGATCTTTTCAATGAATTAGACCCCAAGGACAAAGAGGAGGAGGCCACCACCGAGCCTGTAGAGGCTATGGAGTTTGTATCTGTAGACAAACACGACTCAAGTAGACTGTTGAAAATCAGATCTCAGCTAAGAGCAGAATTGAGGGATCAACTCATTGATTTTCTCCACCACAACTTGGATGTATTTTCATGGACGCACGCTGACATGACTGGAATCTCCCCAGACGTGGCATGCCACGTACTAAACATCGATCCTACCAAGGAGCCAGTAAAGCAGAAAAAAGAGAAGTATGGGGGCATAACGATCAGCAGCCCTTGATGAAGAAGTAAAGAACTTGCTTGCCAATAACTTCATATGAGAAGCCATCTACCCAGAGTGGATCGCTAACCCGGTACTAGTAAAGAAGGCTAATGGGAAGTGGCGAACATGCATTGACTTCTCCAACTTAAATGACGCTTTCTCGAAGGATTGCTTCCCACTCCCCCGAATCGATCAGCTGGTGGACAGCACAACCGGGCAGGAACTCTTATCTTTTATGGACGCATACTTAGGATATAACCAAATTTCTATGCATGCCCCCGATCAAGACCACACTAGTTTCATCACTGACTGGGGATTATACTGATATAGAGTAATGCCTTTTGGACTTAAAAACGCCGGAGCTACGTATCAGCGCCTCGTCAACAAGATGTTTGCGGAACTGATAGGACGAACTATGCAGGTTTATGTGGATGACATGCTAGTAAAATCAAGGAAAGCCAACGATCACGTAAGCCACCTGGGAAAGATGTTTCAAGTACTTCGCCAATATGGATGAAGCTGAATCCTCTAAAATGCTCATTCAGAGTATCATCAGGAAAGTTCTTGGGATTCATCGTCCATGCCAGGGGGATTGTAGCAAACCCCGAACAAGTCCGAGCTCTGAGAGATATCAAGATATCTTCCACTCGAAGAGAAATGCAAAGCCTAAAGGGGAAAGTGGCCGCCCTAAGCAGATTCATCTCTAAAGCGACTGACAAGTGCATCCCTTTCTTCGAAGCTCTAAAGAAAGACAAAGGAAAGTTCGAATGGACTGACGAATGCTTAACAGCCTTTCTCAACCTAATCGAACACCTCCAGAGAACACCAGTACTCTCAACTCCAAACGAAGGCGAAGAGCTATACCTATACCTTACTGTGTCATCTCATGCTCTAAGCGCTGCTTTGGTGAGAGAAGACAACCGCGCACAGCAGCTAGTATACTTTATGACCAAGAGGCCGACGAATTGGCAAATCAAGCTAGCATGAAAGACGACACCATTTCCGGAACAGTAGCCATCTCAAGGAAACTAACCCCGAGTTTCGAGCAAGTGAATCTGATAGCTGCAACCGAAGAGGAAACTTGGATGACTCCCATCCGAAAATTCTTACAAGATGGCACACTGCCCGAAGAGCGTAATGAAGTCAAGAAAATCTTGAGGAGAGCTTCCCGCTACACAATACAAGAAGGCATCCTCTATCGGCGCGGCTTCTCTAACCCCTTATTAAGGTGTGTTGCTGGAAGGGAAGCCAAGGAAATCTTATCAAACATCCATCAAGGAAGCTGCGGAGATCACACTGGAGGGCAGACTCTGGCAAAGAAGATACTCCGATATGGGTATTTCTGGCCCACCTTAAACAAAGATGCCTTAGACTTCGTCAAAAAATGTGACAGATGTCAGAAATTTGCTAAGATTCCTCGACTACCAACAAATGAGATTACTTAAATGACCAGCACTTGGCCCTTTGTAGTATGGGGAGTTGACTTGATTGGCGAACTGCCGGTGGGCCGAGGCGGAGCCAAATATGCTATAGTGGCAGTCGACTATTTCACCAAATGGGTGGAAGCGGAACCTCTAAATAAAATATCTGCGGCAAAAGTTATTAACTTCTTGATCAAAAATGTTCTACGCAGGTACGGAGTTTCACTCAAAATCATATCGGACAATGGACTTCAGTTTGACAGCGAAGAGTTCGTCGACTGGTGCCAAGAGCACGGAATTCACAAAAGCTTCTCATCTGTAGCTTATCCCCAGGCAAACGGCCAAGTCGAAGCTGTCAACAAAATTCTCAAAACTCTAATCAAGAAGAAACTTGAAAAGTCAAAAGGCGCTTGGGTGGATGAACTTCCTACGGCACTTTGGGCCTACCGAACATCTTTCAGAACATTAATGGGGCATACTCCTTTCTCTTTGGCATACGGATCGGAGGCCATGCTCCCAGTTGAAACTATAGTGCCTTCCCACCATAGGATCCATTACAACCCAGAAGAGAACGAAGAACACCTTCACATGTCTTTAGATCTAATTGAAGAGAGAAGAAACGATGCAACACTTAAAGCAGCAGCTCACAAGCAAAAAGTGGCAGCGCAATACGACTCCAAAGTCAAGCATCATAGTTTACAAGAAGGAGATCTTGTCCTCAAGCGAGTCTTCCCGCAACCCGGAGCCCTAGATCCAATCTGGGACGGACTATATGTAATTCATAAAGATCTCCACAAGGGAGCTTATATTTTGTCAACAGTGGACTGAGAGGTGTTCCAGAGGGCATGGAACATCCAACACCTTCGTCGATACTTTTCTTAACTTGTACTGCCCATATGAAGTGAATTAACAAAGAGAATCAGTGGACGTAGGCATTTTCGTGCCGAACCACTCTAAAACTTGTCTCTTTTTTAACTTGTTCCTTTATATCTTGGCTGCTTGTTAACTTTATCATTTTCTGTTGAACAAAATCCTGTGTAATGGCATTTCCATTCAAGACACACCACAGCGCGACTTCACCTGGACAAGACCTAACAGGTACTATACGAATCTATGCCCTTGCCAATGGGACACTTTTGCTCCAGCATCCCTCTGTTGTGGGTTAAATCAATGCTCGCGATCGGCCCTTAAAGCCAACTGTAATGAGCCGATTATAAGCCACCGAGTAGGCCGACTATAGCCTAGGCAGCTCATTACGGCGTTCGGCTCGCCGGCAACCGTGAACCTACTTTAAACCCCAACATAAGGTGTGGCCAGTCAGGGGTAGTTCACAGTTGACGATCGGCACCCACGCTAGCCGGCCACGGTAAATCGAATAATACCCACGATTACGGGCCATAATAGCCTGGGCAGTTACTTTGCGCGATCTCGGCTCCAAATGTCTTAAGTACGGCTGTGGTAAAAAAGAGAAACTACCCGCGGAGGCGTAAGATGGGTGACAAATGTCTCCAAGACCCACAACTAGGGAAAGTGACTACAAAACCCGTTTGCCACGAACTAAAGCACATCACAGGCCTTCCGTGATTGGAAGTTTTACTATTTCTTATATTTCTATTTTATTTAAAAACGTTCCTCCTATCCTCTATAATGATCCCTAAAGTACAGGACACGAAAGAGGAGATGCTCACTGATGGGGACAGGAACTCACAATTGGATGACAGGTTACTCAGCTGCATTCCATACTCAGTCATACAAAGCATTCAAAGCAACCATCTACAACTAAAACATGAAGGGCGGTACTTTCTTCTTTTGTATATGAATACGTAGCTATAATTTATTCGCACATCACAATAATATCGCAAGATATGAAATTATGTTTTAAGAAAGAACTTGACATCAAACACAATAAAATCACGGGCGTGTGCACAGCTGTATTTCTTATGCAACACACTAAAATGACAAAAGCATTCAAATATGACAGAATCAGCCTAAGTTTGAAATTACATAGTAAAGTCGTTCGTTACCAATAACACAGTTACAGCTTAAAGGTTACACGAATGTTTTGGGACTGACATAGGCAGCAATGTCAAACAACCAAAAGATATCCAGATCAAGTCAAGGAATCGGCTGCGTCGGAGCTTTACCTCTATCCTACTGGCCCTCCGAGAACTCCTTGACCGCGGGATTGGAACTCTCAACATGTTAACAAGAGGTGGTTGGTGCTCCATAGGTCCCACCTGTCCAATTCGGGAGAGAATCCATTAATAGTCATAAAACAATAAGCAATCAAGTTACGAGAAGCTAAAAGGGAAGACTTAACAGCATCTGCTCCTTGATCATCATCCTCTAACTGCACACCAACCTCCTCAACAGTAAGCAGCCGCATACCCTCTTTCGCCGCTGCTTTCTCCTCCTTGGTGAATTGAGCCGTGGCCACATCTATTCTAAAGGCCATGCCACCCTCCCTATCTGCATTGGCCTTAGCCTCCTCCAGGGCCCTGAGATAAATCTTGGCCATGACTCGGGGATATCATCCATCCAAGATAAGTTGCCATGTTTCCAAGTGCGAAAGTATATGTCCTGAAGCATCTCATCCATTATCCCCTCATTCTCCTAGAACTCCCTTATTCGGTCCTCAGAAGCCAACAACTTTACAGTAGCAGCATCCCTCTCCGATTGGTATCGTGAGCAGTCAGCCTGGAAAGATTTCCTCATCGCCTCCATCTCCTCCTTCAGCTTGGTTTGAATAAGCTCTACGGCTTCAAGTTTCCCGGATAGCTCCCGTACCCGCTCGAGATCCGCTTTCCTGACCTTATCCACCGTTTCAATAGCCATATCAATCCGTTCCTTACAAGCAGCCTCCATTTTCCGTAACTCTGCTTTGCTGGCCTTTTCCATGGTTTTCTTTAGTTGCCTTGAGGCGGCCTCATGTTGGGAGATCTGGATGGCCTGATCAGCGAGTTGTTTGGCCTAGTCGGAAACCATTAACCGCAGTCGAATGTTAGCACTCCCGATTTCTTCTCCAGCCTTGACCAGTCGGGCATGATGCCCCATCAGCTTTCTGGTTCCCTCAGCAACCTGGTCAATATTTGCCTTAGCTTCGTCCCCCAAAGTTGCAACCCGAGTGGTAAGAAAATCAAGGTCCAGAGACTTAGCTTCATCCAATACTCTTACCATAGGATTACGAAGAAGAAAGTGCTCACCGGTAGCCTCATCAAAGAAAATATCACAAGAACCCGGATCCAGATGACCTGCAAACGGATTACGAGCTAAGCCGGGATGGCCTATCCGAGTAACGGTAGGATTTTCAGACAGGTGCGGAGAAGGTATAAATTCAGTATTCTTCTTCGTGGCATCCCGAAGAGGCAGAGTTGGGGACTGAGGACCAAGTGAGGATTCAAACAAGGAACGACTCCTCTTCTTCCTTTGGATATCCTCTTCGACAACTCCAAGAAGAGGGCGGTAGCCGACTACGTCTCCAGGGCGGTCAGTCGGAGGCTTTGGTTTAGTAGAAGCCTTGAGAAGTTTGTATTGTTCAAGACTGTGCCGGACATCTGATGTCTTGGCCGCCTTACCCACTTCTGGGATAAAAACCAAGTGTTACAAGCATACATTGAACTATAACTCAAGAAATATATCAAGTTAAGAAGAGTAAAAAGATGCTTTGTTATACAAACCCTACGAAGGAGTAGGATACTGCAATAAGTCCTGGATCTCACTCCAGGACGGGAGCTGGCCATAAAATATTCCTAAATCCTTATCATAAATAGAGTCTGCAGGAGTCAACAATTCACCTTGAATCGCAGAAGTTGCCTCAGCTAAAGCGCTCTTGGAAGATGAATCGGCGCCGGTCTCGGCCTTGTCAACTTTCTTAGGCTTCTCTACTGCAGCCGGTCCTTCCTCCAACCCTTCAAGAGCTAGGCGGAGATCATCGTCTGTCCACTCCTGGATCACACCTGCTTGCTTTGAAGACAAAGCCCCTGTACCATCACCACTCTGTCTGTCGCCACCATTATCACTATGACCATCACCATCACCTTCTCCACCACTTCCTCTCTCCACCTCACCTCCTTTATCCTCACCTCTTTCCTCCTCCACATCTTCCTCCTCCTCCGGGATATCTGGACATGTGCTGGGGGAGGGTCCATCGGACTTCTTAAGTTTCTTCCCCCCGGCAATTGGATGTTTCGAGAAGGGTTTACTTTTGCTGCTCTTCGCCATAGCCCCTCCTTTAGCTTTGGTGGCCTTCTCCTAGGCTGTGTCTCTTTGCTTGACCATAGACTGGCGTGGCAGAATCAAGTTGAGCCCCAAAAAAGTAGCATTCCTGATCAGATAAGAGGCTGCCCTCTCATTTTCTGGAATGGCTTCTAATTCCTCAGCCATCTGAACTAGGCGACCGTTCTCTACAACCGCAAAGCCACCTATCGCTAGCAAGAAGTAAATCACATAAGGAGGAGCATTGCGGTTAGAACGAAAATTATAAATGAGATTCAACTTACAGCCAGAAGTGAAGTGGTGGAAAGAAAAAGAGTCATCTCTGACAAAGAACCATTCCTTCTTGAACATGCTAAATTTTTAATATAAGTCCACGACTGGCTTGAAAGACATGGCCGATTCTAAGCTAATATAAGGAGACCCCCTCTTGTAGCATCTCAAGTTATACAGGTACTGGATCTCCCGGTTGGAAAGGGACGCCCGTATTTTCTCTGGAAGATAATGAGCAGACTCACCACGATAGTATAAGAGTTGGGCTGAAGCTGGAAAGGGGCCACCTTCAAGTATGCGAGGAAGCTGATTGTCCAAGCGTTGATCGGAGGGATGGCTCCGCACATGTAGTGATACCTACTGTAAGCAAAATACCCTTCTGGGGGGTTATACGGCATCACCCCTTTCCCCGGCAACATCATATGCACTCTGTCAATCCCAAAAGATCTAGATATAACATCAAGCTGCCATCTTTGAGGGAGCTGGGAAAGCAGTCAGGCGGTGAGTTCAGGAGCTCATGAGGTCCGCACTAGCCTACTAATGATCTCGGGGTTGGTCCATGTCATTCTGATTCTGCCCGGACTGGGGGCACTATGGAGGACTCTCCTTTGTCCTTGGATTTCTTCTTGTCAGAGCGAGTTTCTACTTTATGAGACATTATCTGCAACACGAGAAAGCATGTCGTTAGAACCGGGAATGTAGAGATATAAACAACATACAGTCTGGAACCTCATTCATAATTCAAAGCACAAAATTTTCATTTGGTGGTTCGAGGCTAAGAGTCCGTTCGGCACTCATACTCCCTAAAGTTCATTCGGTAGTTCAAGCATAAAGTTTATTCGGCAGAAGAAAGCCTCACCTGGTCCGGCAGTAAAATCTGGTTCGGTGACACGATTCGGCAGACAAAGGTTTGGTTCGGCTATTTCAAACAATAAAGAATGACAGAGGCGTGAAGCCCATACTTATAAGCGAGCGTAGGATAACCGGACCAACTGGTTCGGCACTTGGGCTGAATGGGGGTGTCCAAACCGAATGATCTAAAACAAAGCGCGACATATGCAGGCATATGCCCCACTTTGGAGGGCAAATTTTTGGGTGTATTCTCACCACCGGACCAAGGCACGAACGAACCAAGGCACGACCGAACCAAGGCACGACCAAGGCACTACCGAACCAAATCACGCTCCTCCCACTACCGGCAAATCACGCTCCTCCCACTACCGGACCAAATTACGCTCCTCCCACTACCGGACCAGATCACGCTTCTCCCACTACCGGACCAGATCACGCTCCTCCCACTACCGGACCAGATCACGCTCCACTCACCACCGGACCAATCCACGCTCCACTCACATGCTCTACTCACCACCGGACCAAGACATTACCGAACAAACATTGCCAGGCCAGATCACGTCAGCCCAGGCCCACCAGCAACTATATACATCCAAGACCCCTACCCCCAGCCTCACTCTATAAATAGAGGGGTAGGAGTACAACAATGGCAGAGACGGGGGGGGAGAACTCAAGCACGGACAAAACTTTTAAACGACTTTCATACACCTGTAATCAAAGCTTTGTACTTGTAATCCGGATAGTGAAGGAGAATAACATATGAAGTGGACGTAGGCACATTTTGGCCGAACCACTATAAATCTGTGTGTCTTTTACAGTTTAGTCCCTGCTTTTTACATATTTGCATAAATCACCCAAATCACTAAGAACAACATAAAATCGACTAAATCATACGACTTGGAGGTATTTGCCCATTTTTTGTGCAAACAAGTACCCCAGAGTTTAACAAAACAGAAAACAAACGATTGGGTCAGACAGGGGTCTCGTGTAAGTAAACGGTTTAAAATTTCTTAACTTTATAAAATCCTTTGGAAAGAAAAGGTATCATGTAAGACTTCCCACACAGAAACATGGAAAAAAATTTACCTTACGCTAACCAAAACATTTGATAGGAAATCCGGTGACATTATAATAGTGTCAAGGGTTTTCAAGTAAATAAGAAATAGCTGAAATTGTTGCATGATTAAATTCCAGCCACTAGCCACAAAAGTGGGTAATACAAATCAAAACCGTAGGGTCTCGTAGGGAGAATGGGTTTCCATCAATGGCAGGGCTACTGGGGTACCGCCCGTCACAGTACGGGGCCTAGATCACCGTACCGAGGATTACTCACAATCCCCAGCAACACAAGGCCGGAACCATCCCTTACTAGACAGCCCCGAACAAGGCCACCACGTGGTTGGCGCGACTAACCACACACTAAGCCGAAAAAGAAAGGGACCTCTAGACAGGGGTAAATCTTGTCCTACTTGGGCATGACCCACTTAACCTTGCTGCACCTCTCTTGTTTTCGCCATTCCCGGTTGATGAGGCTTGAGGCTGCGATTACCTTTATAGAACATATCTATCTTAGAATGCTCATCGTCCACCTGACGATGTTCTTAAAGCTTTCAATCCATACAAGTTCGTTCCGGGTTCTAACGAAACCGAAGGCACTATCTCGTTGCCTCATTTTAGAATCACCCTCAGAGTCAACGACCATAGTCCTTGCGTTCTGAATCACCATCTCGAACCTGAAAGTACTATCTCTGTCAAACTCATTTCGAAATCACCCTCAGAGTTATACT
Organism: Allium cepa; assembly: GCA_030765085.1. Classification (NCBI taxonomy): domain Eukaryota; kingdom Viridiplantae; phylum Streptophyta; class Magnoliopsida; order Asparagales; family Amaryllidaceae; genus Allium; species Allium cepa. The sequence continues at coordinate 460,917,255 of CM060931.1, read as the reverse complement.
GACGAATAGTTCTTACACTTCGAGTCTTCACTAAGCTCTTCTCTTGGATTCATGACCTAACGTTTAATTTAGATCGATGTGGTTTTCAGATATCCAAATATGGAAACCCGATCCAGGTATCACCGAAATCCGAATGCCATTTTAATGTCCAAGTTGTTTTAAAGGTTTAAACACTTAAACTTATATTCATAATAACATAAAAGATAGATGAATCACATTATCACAATAGATAATTCAAATCAACCAATCATCTCACAAAGCAGCACATATCACATATCAGAGATATCACACCCAAATCATCCAATATCAATCAATCACCCACTATCAATCAATCATCCGTAAGCAGGTTTGATTCACTCTTAATTAGTTTAATTAACCTCTAATTAAATTAATTACTAACCTTAATCACCTGGATTACCTTTATCCTGCTTATTTAACATTAATTAATTACAAATTAATTAATCAATCACCTCTTAATGATCTTTCTTAATTAATCTCCCTTGATTAATCATCCTTTAATTACATTCAAGTAATTAGCCTTTAATTAATCACATAAATTAATTATCCTAAACCATATATAGTAATTAATCTTTAATTACTTCATTAATTACATTAATTAATGATTCTCCATTATTTCCATTAATTAATTAACTATAATTAATTGCATTAATCCTTAATTAATTATAATTAATAAATCATACTTTAATTAATCACTTTCATTAATCAACCTTGATTAATTTCATTAATTATATTAGTTAACAATCCTTATTAATTAATTAACCCTTTAATTAATTAAATAAATAAATTGTAATTAACCATCTCATTAATTAGTCTTAACTAATCATAAACAGTAATTAACAATCTTGTAATTACTTATCTTAATTAATTAACTTCTTAACTAATTATATTAATCCTGGTTAATTATACAAATTAATTAATCCTTAATTACTTTATTAAGTAATCATTAATTAATTACATTAATTAATAATCCTTAAATAATTACTTCATTGACTAATCACATTTTAATTAATTACATTTAGGAATTAATCTTAAATTAATCACATTCATTAATTAATTAATCATATTAATTAATTAACTAAAATTAACTAAGTAATTAACCTTTAATTACTTCCATTAAGTAATTATCCTCTAATTACTTTCATTAGTTAATTACTCTCTTAATTAATTACCTTAACAAGTAATTAATCCCACCATTAATTTACCATAATTCTTTAATTAATTAATTACTCTTTAATTAATTAACTTCAAATAAATTATATTAATTAATCCTTTAATTAATAACATCAAGTGATTACCCTTAATCACTTCCATTTAATTACTTCCATAAGTAATTATACACTAATTACTTCCATAAGTAATTTCTCTTTTCTTAATTACATTCAGTAATTAACCATTAATTACTTCATTAAGTAATTTTACTCAATAAATTATAAAGTGATTATCTTAAATTAATTAGACTAATTAATTAACGTAAAGTTAATTACATTAATTAATTAACTAATTAATCATCACTTAATTTCTACTTAATTCATTAACTATCCACTAATTACTTTATTAAGTAATTATTCTTAATTACAAATAGTAATTAAGCTTAAATTTATTTTATTAATTAATTATTCTTAATCAATCTCAACTTAACTAATTAAGAATAAACTTTGCATTTATTAAATATTTTCTCAAATCATTTACTTAATTAAAACCAATTTAAAATCAATTCGAAATAGGGTTTTATTTTTAACAAAACAATTCAAACAATTAATTTTAATATACTTGAAATCTTTGAATATTCTTTCAAACATATTAAATTAGATTAAACAATTATTTAACTTTGAAATCCAAATTTTCATATCCTTTAAACTTATTTATTTAAAATAAATTTTAAAATCTAATTTAAACATTCCTTTATAATTACCTTGGATATATCTTTATTCTTATTACAAACTCATTTGAACTTTCTTAATCTTGATCTAATATTTAAATTGAAAATATCTTGAATTATAATTCAAAATAAATTTTGTTAATTACTTTTGAAATCAACTATTTTAAACATTTCAAACCTTGACACATATTAATTTAAATATTTTCAAAATCTTGGTTTCTACTCATTCGGAGAACTTGTTTTAAAACTTGATTTTTATTATTTTTCCAAAATTTGTTTTCACTTTACTTAATCAGATTAACATTACCACCTAAAAAAACTAGAGTTCGAACACTAATCAACACGAGCCTGCCTCGAGTCTTCCACCTACTCAAAAAGCTTCGAGACATACTTACATTCGCATGAGACAAACCCGAGCCACCACTTAAACCCATCGTCCTAAACTCATTGTGCACACAGTGCACGTGCATCGACGTCGTCGAACTCCGATGATCGCCGCGGCTATCTTCGACTACCACTGTGACATCCCGGAATTTTTACCCCATTATTATCATAAGTTTTTGATCAAATTTAAATAAAAAAATAATATTTTCATTTATAAATAAATAAACTGTTGGATATTGTTAGTTGTATAGGGGTTATAAAAGAATTTATAATTTCAAAATGTAAACTAGATTCTTTTAACAATATTCAAAAATTAAATCTGTTTTATTTAATTAAATTAAAAATTATGTATGAATGGCATTTAATATCAGATATAAGAATGTAGTTAATAAAAATAAGTACAATAATATAATTCTTTTCATATTAAATATAAATATAAAATACATAGGTACAAATACATTACAAATCCAATATTGACAAAAATTAACTTTAAATAAACATAAGATTTAAGTACTGATTCTACACAATAACTTTTATAACTAAAATAAAATAAGCTTATAAATATTTAACATGAGTTTCTATATAAATACTTATAAATATGGTTATTAACATGGGCTTCAATATTTTTAACATGAATATAACATAACAGTAGGATTACAAACATAAGTACAAATATAATAGGTATAAGGTATAAATAGAAATGAAAACTTTTAGTTCAAACACAAATGTAAACCTGCAAACTGTATATACATAAGAAATCAAATATGCAAGCAAACATAATAATATGTAAACATCAGCAATAAAGACAAATTAACCTGCAAACATTATTTTTATGTTAATAAAGGTATGAAGACAAAATGAAAACATTAGTATATGCATAAGAAATAAAACCCTGTAGACAAACATTTGGTTTATATGTTAAAATAAGAGAGAGCAAGAATTCACATCAGTAAAACATCTTAGTACAAACAATCTGCAAATATCTTTGCACCATAGGTTTGTGTCAGCAAGCATTAATAGTATGTTAGCATATATGTTAACATAAACATTTAATTAGCCTACTTTTATGTATTGAAAAACACAATTATTATCTTTCAGCCGAAATTTGAAATGTCTTAGGCTTGAGTACATAATAAAATAAGGCAAGATATTTTATCAAGCCAAAGCTTGTGCAAGAAGACAACCTTGTTGGAAGTTATAAATGTTTGTATACGTCTTCTTATCCTTTAATTCATTTGTAACTGCAAAAGCATAGAACCTGGAAAAAAAAAAGAGAAATATAAACAAAACTTCATAGTGGCAAGTTCAAAGAAAAAGGTTAGGAAGCAATAAGTTTACTGCAAACTCAAAATTTCAACTGTTGTTTCTTACACCACTCTCTGTTTCAAGTTTCCACAGTAAGCTATCTTGGTGAGTAAACCAACCTTTTTGAAATTTAATTTGAGTGATTTACTTATGAATGAATTACTATGTTGTTATAAAGATGTTCTGTTATGTTTGTAAACTCTGGATATCTATGTTTTAATAACAGCATGAATACTATTGAATTTACAGTGTAAAGTATAATTATAGTAAAGAATTCAAATAACTTAAATTGAAAATTTGAGTTTATATATTGATTTAACATACAGTAATATGATTTTTAAGACAAGAATCAAAAATTTTGGCTAACTATTTATGAAGCAGTTCATGAATGAACTGTAGAAACTATTTCATGAATTTCAGGTGATTCACTCAATGATTAATGATGAAAATTTATATGAAGCTTGTGTATAGAGTATAGATTACTAGAAAAATGCGAAAAAAAATCATTAATGCGAGATTTATGAGCATTGATGGAAAGTAGGGTTTAAGGTCTGTATCTTTTGGGTTCTGCATTTTTGGTGATCGCGACAGCATAGCATCTCCGAGTGACTTGAGATTTGGGTAGAGGCTCGAGAGGGGTGTTGGGAAGGATCGGCCGAAGCCACGTCACCTCAGAAGGTCGCGGCGGTGAGTACGAGGGTTTTTGTCAATTGTGTTACTCGTTATAGTTCGACTTTTGGGCATTATTTCGATTTCGTTGTTGTCGTGTTCTTCTGGGTTGCAATTTCGAACAAGAGGGGAGTTTATGACTTGTTGGTGGTGTCGAGGTGCTGAAGCGCGGTGGTGGATCGCCGTGCACGTGCACGGCGGTGAGGAAGGATCTGAGCAATTTTTGACTCGAGTGTAACTCGAGTTAGTCGCGTGTTGGCTTCCGGTCTGTTCTGGGTCGAAGGTGAAGTGCGCGCGTGATTTATTTAGTCTCTGTTGTTTTTAAAACTAAAGCTTGGAAAAAAAGAGAAAAAGGTAACAGAAGTAAGAATCAGGAGGAGAAGAAGATGCAGGGAAGTACGTGAGAAGTATACTGGGTAATATCGATTTTGACCCGTGTTGATGCGAGACTTACTTCGGGTTGTTAATTCCTGAAGCTTACTGACTTTGTTAAGTTAAAGTATTTAGTTGAGTAAGTTAAGTATTGATCAAAGATACTGTTTATAAACCAGTTAATACATGATGAACTTTAGAGTTTTATAGAAAACAAAGTAGAGTAATTAAATTAATTTTGAAGTAAATTAAGAATGTAATCAGTTTTATAAATAATTTAATAAGTAGTTCAAATGTAATTGAATTTGTAATTAAAGATTTTAATGACAATCTTATGAAATCATTTGTAATTAAGAATCTAATTAATTATTTGAAGTTGGTTAATTAACAAATCATAGTTAACGAATTAATTAACTAATTAATGATTAAACGATTAAGTTGACTAACAATTAATGATTAATTAAATAAATTGTGTAATTGAGTTTTATAAATCAATAATGAAGGTATTGATTAGTAATTAAGAATTAATTCATTAATTAAGTGGATAATTAATAAGTAATTAATAAATTGAAATAAGTTAATTAATCGTAATTGATTGAGCAAGAATAAAATATAATTTACTCTTGAATATGCAATTAAGTTTAAAACAAATCAATCTTGTTGATATGAATCGATGATTATATTGATTGCCTATGATGTTTATTTATTTCTGTGATGTTCTGTGATATTTTAGATATATCTGTGATGGTTGTGTATACTTTATTGTGTTTCATGGCTATATGTTTATCTGATGTTATTTATCTGTATTAAATTGCTTTATGAATTCAATTGTTAAATTTAAACTGTTAAGTTAATTAGACAACTTGGACTTTAAAATGGCGTTTGGATTTCGATGAGACCGGGATCGGATATCAATTGATATTCCGAAAACCACATCGATCCAAATTAAACGATAGGTCGTGACTTGTTAGGTGGGTCATGCCCAAGCAGGACGAGGTATACCCCTGTCTAGATGTCCCTTTTATTCGGCTGTGTGGGCGGTTGGTCTGCAGCCAACTGCGGGGTTATCTTGTTCGGGACTGTTCAGTAAGGAATGGTTCCGGCCTTGTGTTGCAGGGGAGTTAGGGTGGCTCCTCGGTACCGTGATCTAGACCACGTACTGTGACGGGCGGTACCCCAGTAGCCCTGCCATTGTATGGGATCCAATTTCCAATAAGCGCCGTACATTTTGATTGTGCCCAACTATGTTGAAATGTGAGATGTAAGCATTTCAGCTATTTCTGTATTTTACTTGAAAACCCTAGACACTATTATAATATCACTGGATTTCCTATAAAATGTTTTGGTTAGCGTAAGGTAAAAACTTACCCGTATTTATGTGTGGGAAGTCTTACGTGATACCTTTATTTTAAATGATTTTCAAAGTTAAGCAACTTTAACCCGTTTACTCATACCAAACCCATGTCTGACTCGGAGTTTGTATTTTGTTTTTCATAAACTCTCGGGTACCCAAATTTATATGGGTAGCCAAGGGATTCAGGTTAGCTTTGACAAATTCTGGAGGAGTTGGAGTAGGAGACCAGACGTATGTAGCTATCTATATAGTTCCGCTGTGTTAGTTAGTTCATGATATTTGAGATGTATGTTCTGACTGATATGTATATGATAGTCATGTTGTATGAAATTGTATAACTCTGATGTATACAACCATGTAATAGTTATGTTGATATATTATATTTTATTCCATTCCGCTGTGAGATTCTGATGTTGTTATTCTTTCTTTGTTTTCTTTTCTATTTCTACCCCTTTCTTTCTTATGGATGACACGTCTTCTTGGGCGTAGGAAGTCAGGTCGTCACAGCTGGTATCAGAGCAATAGGTTGAGCGAGTACCTATGCTCTGGAGTAATATTTATCTTGAGAGTGCGTATTTGTATTTTTCATATAAATATATATATTCCTATCTAAATTTGTTGGTTACCTGTCCAGGAGGCCAACATGAGTTCTGGAAGAAGAGGCAGAGTTAGGGCCAGTACATCAACTGATAATGTTCGAAGTCAAATTGCTAGAGAGGCTGTTAATCCAATACCACCTCAAGTTAGTTTTGCAGCCTTATGTAAAGATTTTATCGATCTTGGAGGCCAACCATTTAAGGGTTCAGAATCGATAATTGAAGTTCAAGCCTGGTTACGTGCTTGTGAGCGTATTTTTAAGAGGATAAGATTGGCGGATGATCAGAAGAGGGATATGGCATCGTGGCAATTGCAGGGAAGCGCAGCATCATGGTGGGATGCAACAATTGCGAATATTCCTGAAGAAGATATTTCATGGGAAAGATTTAAGGAGTTATTTGAGGAGAAGTTTATGCCGACGGCAAGGAAAACTCAATTGTACCAGGATTTTCTGAATTTGAAGCAGGAAAGCATGACCATTTCTGAGTATGAGTCCAAATTCAACAAACTTTCGTGTTATGGATCAGGACTCATTGATACTTCCCTCAAGAAGAATGAAAAGTTTGTGCAAGGATTGAGGTCCGAATTCCAGAATAAGATGACGGTGCTCTTGAAAGGATCATTTGTTGATTTAGTTGATATGGCATTGAGGTATGAAGATTTGATGAGCAAGAAATTGGAGGCAACCGTAGCAGTTTCAAGAGGGAATTCCGTCAACCCAAATAAAAGAAAGTACAACCCAAATAAAAGAAAGTACAACCCACTTTGGAAAAGGCAAGTTAAGGGAAAGAAATCGGGTAGAAGCAATAACGGACCCCGTAAATGTTATAATTGTCAGCAAATTGGACATTTGGCGGATCAGTGTTCTCAAGGAGGATCTCAGCAACAGCAACGTCAGAGTGGTCCAGGATTAGCGGTAGTCCAGAGATCGTTGTGTTTTAATTATCGTCAGCCCGGTCATATGATTAAGAATTGTCCACTTTTGCAGAGGACACTTCAGGATAAAGTTTTTGCTTTGGAAGCTGGTTCATCTTCTTCATCTCAAGGCAAAGGAGTTTTGGAAGGTACCTTACTCTTAGATGGCAAATATATTAAAGTGTTATTTGATTTGGGTGCATCTTTGAGTTTCATATCTCAGGAATCAGTAGAAAAGTTTTCTCTTAACCCTAGTACCGTGGATCGACCCATTATTGTATCTAATCCTATTGGTGGAGCAACAAAATTGGATACGATCTGTAAGGACTTGAAGCTTTCTTATTTGTCTCACAGTTTCTCTTGCGACCCGTATGTGTTAAATTTTAAAGGATTTGATCTTATTTTGGGAATGGATTGGCTCGATAAGTATAAAGCAGTCCTGAATTGTGATGAGAGGACAGTTTCATTGGAGACTGATTTGGGTAGGATTGCCAAAGTGTCGTGCGATAGTTCTGGATTTCACTTGAGTAGTCTTTTACTGGGAGTTGAGACTTCTCAAGAGAAAGTTGAGAAAATCGATGTGGTACAAGATTTTCCTGATGTTTTTGAAGAAGTTAAGTGTCTACCCCCACATCGAGAGATTGAGTTTCGTATTGATTTGATTCCAAGAGCTGTACGGGCGATTCAACCCAGTAGGAGAATGCCTCCTCGAGAGAGAGAAGAGTTGGTTAAGCAGACGCAAGATCTTTTGGAGAAGGGTTTGATTAGAGCCAGTTTTTCTTGTTGGGGCTCTGCTGCAGTGTTTGTCACCAAATCGGATGGTTCGCTAAGGTTCTGTGTTGATTATAGAGAATTGAACAAAGTGACCATTCGAAATAAATATCCTTTTCCTCGCGTCGATGATCTTTTTGACCAGTTGCATGGAGCTTCTATCTTTTCTCAACTAGATCTAGCTTAAGGTTTCCATCAATTGAGGGTAGTTGAAGATAGTATTCCCTTGACAGCATTTAGGTAACCGATTTGTTTTTATGAGTGGTTGGTTATGCCGTTCGGATTAACCAATGCTCCAGCTTATTTTGTTGACCTCATGAATCGAGTTTTTAGAGATGTGTTGAATAAGTTTGTGCTAGTATTCATTGATGATATTTTGGTCTACTCCAAATCGTAAGGGAGCACAAACATCATTTGAGGATTGTATTGGAGACTCTGAGGAAACATGTGTTGAAGGCAAAGTTTTCAAAGTGCCATTTTTGGAAATCAGAAGTTAAATTTTTAGGGCACATTGTTTCTGGTGAAGGCATTTCAGTAGATCCAGCAAAGGTTGAAACTATTTTGCAATGGAAACAGCCGGAGAAACCGACGGAAGTTCGCAGTTTTTTGGGTTTGGCTGGCTACTACAGAAAATTCATTAAGGATTATTCCAAAATTTCTTCGCATCTGATCAAGCTAACAAGGAAAGGAACTAAATTCAAGTGGACACCTCAGTGTGAAGAAGCTTTTAAGGAATTGAAGACAAGGCTAACTAGTGCACCAGTACTTGCTATTCCGGATGGGAAGAGAAAATTTGAAGTATATACGGATGCATGTTTAGTTGGATTGGGTGCAGTTCTGATGCAGAATGGCAGAGTAATTGCGTATGCTAGTCGACAATTAAAGGCCCATGAGAAGAACTATGCTACGCATGATCTAGAACTATTAGCTATTGTTTTTGCTTTGAAGATATGGAGACATTATCTTTTGGGAGAAAAGTTTGAGTTATTCACGGATCACAAACCGTTGAAGTATATTTTCTCTCAAAAAGAACTTAATTTGAGACAGCAGAGATGGGTCGAATTTTTGGCATCTTATGATCTGGATATTTTGTATACTCCGGAGAAAGCAAATGTCGTGGCTGATGCTCTTAGTAGAAATGTTGTTTTATCTCTTTTGGAAGTTATTCCATCTCTCCAAGAAAAGATCATTAGTAAGCAAATGGAGGATAAATATTTTGAGGAAGTAATTCTCGGAACTAAGGACGGTCGGTATTCGGATTTCAAGATAGACGATCAAGGTGTTTTAAGGATTAATGGTCGTTTGTGTGTGCCTAATATTGATGGGCTGAGGCAAGAAGTTTTAACTGAGTGTCATCGTTCCAAATTGAATATTCACCCGGGAATTTCGAAAATGTATAAAGATATGAGGAGAGTTTTCTGGTGGCCGAATATGAAGAAGGTTGTAGCTGCTTTTGTTAATAGTTGTGCCATTTTCCAGCAAGTGAAGGGAGATCAACAAAAGTCTGCAGGACTATTGCAACCTTTGGAAATTCCGGATTGGAAGTGGGAAATGATCTCGATGGACTTTATCGATGGTTTTCCTAGAACCAGAAAAGGAAATGAAGGAATATGGGTTATCGTGGATCGTTTAACGAAGAGTGCCCATTTTATTCCAGTTAAAGCGACTCGTACCGCATATTCCTTGGCGGAAATTTTCTTGAAGGAGATAGTCAGATTACATGGTGTTCCTGTCAGCATAGTGAGTGACCGTGATCCTATTTTCACTAGTAAATTCTGGGAAGCTCTACAATCAGCAATGGGAACAAGTTTGAAATTAAGTACAGCCTATCATCCTCAGACGGACGGACAAACGGAAAGACTTAATCGAATTCTGGAAGATATGCTACGAGCTTGTGTATTGGATTTTGGTGGATCATGGGAAGACCATCTTCATCTAGTAGAATTTTCCTATAATAACAGTTATCAAGCGAGTATTAAGATGGCTCCTTATGAAGCTCTGTACGGAAGACCGTGTAGATCCCCATCTTGTTGGATTGAATCGAATGATCGACTTGTACTTGGACCCGATCTTATTCGTGATGCTTCTGCGAAGGTTGAGCTTATCAAGAAAAGGATGAGAGCTGCTCAAGATCGTCAGAAGAAATATGCAGATAAGAGAGAAGACCCTTGGAATTTGAGATCGAAAATTTAGTTTTTATCAAAGTTTCCCCAATCAAAGGTGCTATAAGATTCGGTAAAACGGGAAAACTTGCTCCGAGGTATATTGGTCCATTCCGAGTGCTAGAAAGAATTGGAACTGTAGCCTACAGGATTGAATTACCAAAACGGATGTCTGGTATTCACAATGTATTTCATGTGTCTCATTTAAGGAAATATATTCATGACCCATCATTAGTAATAGAACTAGTTATTCAGGAAGATTCAGAAGTTGAACCCAACCTGACTGTAGTTAGAGATCCTGTTCAGATTATAGATCAAGACGAGAAGCAGCTCAGGAACAAAGTGGTGAAACTCGTCAAGGTGCAATGGAGTGAGGATCCCAGAGATTGTACCTGGGAAACTCTTGATAGTTTTAGAAAAGCTTATCCAAATTTATGTTCGGATAATTAGTAATGTTGTTAGAATTGACTGTTTGATTGTTTGTTTTGTATGAATGATATGTATGTTTGGATTGTTAATATTAAGTTTTTGAAATTAACTGTTGTTTAAATTTCGGGGACGAAATTCTTTTAAGGAGGGAGGAATGTGACATCCCGGAATTTTTACCCCATTATTATCATAAATTTTTGATCAAATTTAAATAAAAAAATAATATTTTCATTTATAAATAAATAAGCTGTTGGATATTATTAGTTGTATATGGGTTATAAAAGAATTTATAATTTCAAAATGTAAACTAGATTCTTTTAACAATATTGAAAAATTAAATCTGTTTTATTTAATTAAATTAAAAATTATGTATGAATGGCATTTAATATCAGATATAAGAATGTAGTTAATAAAAATAAGTAAAATAATACAATTCTTTTCATATTAAATATAAATATAAAATACATATGTACAAATACATTACAAATCCAATATTGACAAAAATTAACTTTAAATAAACATAAGATTTAAGTACTGATTCTACACAATAACTTTTATAACTAAAATAAAATAAGCTTATAAATATTTAACATGAGTTTCTATATAAATACTTATAAATATGGTTATAAACATGGGATTCAATATTTTTAACATGAATATAACATAACAGTAGGATTACAAACATTAGTACAAATATAATAGGTATAAGGTATAAATAGAAATGAAAACTTTTAGTTCAAACACAAATGTAAACCTGCAAACTGTATATACATAAGAAATCAAATATGCAAGCAAACATAATAATATGTAAACATCAGCAATAAAGACAAATTAACCTGCAAACATTATTTTTATGGTAATAAAGGTATGAAGACAAAATGAAAACATTAGTATATGCATAAGAAATAAAACGCTGTAGACAAACATTTGGTTTATATGTTAAAATAAGAGAGAGCAAGAATTCACATCAGTAAAACATCTTAGTACAAACAATCCGCAAATATCTTTGCACCATAGGTTTGTGTCAGCAAGCATTAATAGTATGTTAGCATATATGTTAACATAAACATTTAATTAGCCTACTTTTATGTACTGAAAAACACAATTATTATCTTTCAGCCGAAATTTGAAATGTCTTAGGCTTGAGTACATAATAAAATAAGGCAAGATATTTTATCAAGCCAAAGCTTGTGCAAGAAGACAACCTTGTTGGAAGTTATAAATGTTTGTATACATCTTCTTATCCTTTAATTCATTTTAACTGCAAAAGCATAGAACCTGGAAAAAAAAAAGAGAAATATAAACAAAACTTCATAGTGGCAAGTTCAAAGAAAAAGGTCAGGAAGCAATAAGTTTACTGGAAACTCAAAATTTCAACTGCTGTTTCTTTCACCACTCTCTGTTTCAAGTTTCCACAGTAAGCTATCTTGGTGAGTAAACCAACCTTTTTGAAATTTAATTTGAGTGATTTACTTATGAATGAATTACTATGTTGCTATAAAGATGTTCTGTTATGTTTGTAAACTCTGGATATCTGTGTTTTAATAACAGCATGAATACTGTTGAATTTACAGTGTAAAGTATAATTATAGTAAAGAATTCAAATAACTTAAATTGAAAATTTGAGTTTATATATTGATTTAACATACAGTAATATGATTTTTAAGACAAGAATCAAAATTTTTGGCTAACTATTTATGGAGCAGTTCATGAATGAACTGTAGAAACTATTTCATGAATTCCAGGTGATTCACTCAATGATTAATGATGAAAATTTATATGAAGCTTGTGTATAGAGTATAGATTACTAGAAAAATGCTAAAAAAATTATTAATGCAATATTTTTGAGCATTGATGGAAAGTAGGGTTTAAGGTCTGTATCTTCTGGGTTCTGCATTTTTGGTGATCGCGACAGCATAGCATCACCGAGTGACTTGAGATTTGGGTAGAGGCTCGAGAGGGGTGTTGGCAAGGATCGGCCGAAGCCACGTCACCTCAGAAGGTCGCGGCGGTGAGTACGAGGGTTTTTGTCAATTGTGTTACTGGTTACAGTTCGACTTTAGGGCATTATTTCGATTTCGTTGTTGTCGTGTTCTTCTGGGTTGCAATTTCGAACAAGAGGGGAGTTTATGACTTGTTGGTGGTGTCGAGGTGCTGAAGCACGGTGGTGGATCGCCGTGCACGTGCACGGCGGTGAGGAAGGATCTGAGCAATTTTTGACTCGAGTGTAACTCGTCTTAGTCGCGTGTTGGCTTCCGGTCTGTTCTGGGTCGAAGGTGAAGTGCGCGCGTGATTTATTTAGTCTCTGTTGTTTTTAAAACTAAAGCTTGGAAAGAAAAGAGAAAAAGGTAACAGAAGTAAGAATCAGAAGGAGAAGAAGATGCAGGGAAGTACGCGATAAGCATACTGGGTAATATCGATTTTGACCCGTGTTGATGCGAGACTTACTTCGGGTTGTTAATTCCTGAAGCTTACTGACTTTGTTAAGTTAAAGTATTTAGTTAAGTAAGTTAAGTATTGATCAAAGATACTGTTTAAAAACCAGTTAATACATGATGAACTTTAGAGTTTTATCGAAAAAAAAGTAGAGTAATTAAATTAATTTCTAAGTAAATTAAGAATGTAATCAGTTTTATAAATAATTTAATAAGTAGTTCAAATGTAATTGAATTTGTAATTAAAGATTTTAATGATAATCATATGAAATCATTTGTAATTAAGAATCTAATTAATTATTTGAAGTTGGTTAATTAACAAATCATAGTTAACGAATTAATTAACTAATTAATGATTAAACGATTAAGTTGATTAACAATTAATGATTAATTAAATAAATTGTGTAATTGAGTTTTATAAATCAATAATGAAGGTATTGATTAGTAATTAAGAATTAATTCATTAATTAAGTGGATAATTAATAAGTAATTAATAAATTGAAATAAGTTAATTAATCGTAATTGATTGAGCAAGAATAAAATATAATTTACTCTTGAATATGCAATTAAGTTTAAAACAAATCAATCTTGTTGATATGAATCGATGATTATATTGATTGCCTATGATGTTTATTTATTTCTGTGATGTTCTGTGATATTTTAGATATATCTGTGATGGTTGTGTATACTTTATTGTGTTTCATTGCTATATGTTTATCTGATGTTATTTATCTGTATTAAATTGCTTTATGAATTCAATTGTTAAATTTAAACTGTTAAGTTAATTAGACAACTTGGACTTTAAAATGGCGTTTGGATTTCGATGAGACCGGGATCGGATATCAATTGATATTCCGAAAACCACATCGATCCAAATTAAATGATAGGTCGTGACTTATCAAATGGTGAATCGAGATGGTGTTTTCAGAATGCAAGGGTTATCGTCGTTAACTCTGAGGGTGATTCCAAAACGAGTGTAACGAGATAATGCCTTCGGTTTCGTTCGAACCCGGAACGAACTTGTATGGATTGAATGCTTTCAGCACATCGTCAGGCGGACGGTGAGCATTCTAAGAATTATGTTCTAAAAGGTAAACGCAGCCTCAAGCCTCATCAACCGGGAATGGCTAAAACAGGGGATGTGCAGCAAGGTTAGATGGGTCATGCCCAAGCAGGACGAGGTATACCCCTGTCTAGATGTCCCTTTTATTCGGCTGTGTGGGCGGTTGGTCTGCAGCCAACTACGGGGTTATCTTGTTCGGGACTGTTCAGTAAGGAATGGTTCCGGCCTTGTGTTGCAGGGGAGTTAGGGTGGCTCCTCGGGACTGTGATCTAGACCACGTACTGTGACGGGCGGTACCCCAGTAGCCCTGCCATTGTATGGGATCCAATTTCCAATAAGCGTCGTGCATTTTGATTGTGCCCAACTATGTTGAAATGTGAGATGTAAGCATTTCAGCTATTTCTGTATTTTACTTGAAAACCCTAGACACTATTATAATATCACTGGATTTCCTATAAAATGTTTTGGTTAGCGTAAGGTAAAAACTTACCCGTATTTATGTGTGGGAAGTCTTACGCGATACCTTTATTTTAAATGATTTTCAAAGTTAAGCAACTTTAACCCGTTTACTCATACCAGACCCATGTCTGACCCGGAGTTTGTATTTTGTTTTTCAGAAACTCTCGGGTACCCAAATTTTTACGGGTAGCCAAGGGATTCAGGTTAGCTTTGACGAATTCTAGAGGAGTTGGAGCAGGAGACCAGACGTATGTAGCTATCTATATAGTTCCGCTGTGTTAGTTAGTTCATGATATTTGAGATGTATGTTCTGACTGATATGTATATGATAGTCATGTTGTATGAAATTATGTAACTCTGATGTATATAACCATGTAATAGTTATGTTGATATATTATATTTTATTCCATTCCGCTGTGAGATTCTGATGTTGTTATTCTTTCTTTCTTTTCTTTTCTATTTCTACCCCTTTCTTTCTTATGGATGACACGTCTTCCTGGGCGTAGGAAGCCGGGTCGTCACTACCACTGGAACCCACGCGACCCCAAGTGAGAACCCAAATCGTACTAAATCCAACGAAACAAAATCGAGCAAAAAACTCGAGCCTGCTGAATCCACCATGGCTAGAAATCATCTCCATTCCGACGCCTCAGACCTCAAGATCGCCGACCATCATCGAATTAGCTTCTTCATACCCTCCAGCTCGCATTCCCACCAACGCGAACCACTCCGTTCTCCAATGGCCATCGCCATTGCTTTGCGAACCAACTTGCTTTCAAGCGACCACCGAACCCTAATACAACTATTTCCGACCACCACGTCGCACGAAAAATCAAGCGACCATTTTTCCCTTGCTCGTCAATCTACCATCATCCTCCAGACCAAAGCTCGTTGCCTAGTTCCTCTTCGTTCGTCAGAAAATCATGATTGCATCATCTAAATTCATTATTTCCTATCACTAGTCTGTATATATAATCAAATTTAGAAATTATGTTGATTTATTTCTGACCATTATTCATTTCCTACCGTTATTCCTGTAAAAAAAATTGTTTGTTAATTCAAAATTCCAGAAACTATTTTTAAAATTACCATCATACATTAACAAACAACTTCCATTTAATCATCAAAGTCTAATATTAATGTTATTGGCAGATTTGAATTTTTGTAAGTAAAACCTGGACTGAAACAACAGATAACAGGGTATTTATATATACAGACCTATTACACATATATACATATCTACCAATTCAATTATATAAACACTAAAAGATTTTCATGCAACATCAATATCAATTCACAGATTAACACATGCATTAGAGCCAATCACAACTTAACTGTTTTTAAAAAAAAAATTACTCACCATTAATTAGCAGAGAACATAGGTATTTCCCAGGCTTAAATTTTGATCTAGAAAGTGCTTTGATTGTTTGCTGTTGAAATCCTTGCATGCTTGTTAATTGATGATTTAAGTGTTGAAACTTGCTGAGTTGACTCTTTACATGCTTTGAAGCTTTGAAACTGAAGTACTGGAATTTTTATTTTCTGTTTACTTTGATTTCCAGGTTTTCCAACTTCTTTCTCCTATTTTTATTTTGTTTCTAATTTTGAAAAGATGAGAAGAAAATGATTTGAGGTAGAAAAGAGCTTTTATGAAATCAGATTTTCTCCCAAAACACTAATTAGTAAAAAAAATTAGTTTCTAATGAAAAATTGCTTTGCCACTTGTAAATTTAAATCACCCTTAGCTTACACATGTTTAAATCCATTGTTATCATTTTACAAATGTCAAAAGCTAGCTTAAATTATTCACAAGTGTTAACTTTCTTTTTATTAATTCACTTAAGCTATAAATGTATTCATGAAGAACATTTATGTGTATAAGAATTATTTGTCTTCTTATAAATAAGCTTTTGAATTTTAATAAATATACAAGTGTGATATTTTGTAAACATTTGTTTTATAAATAGCTTATGTTTTTAAACCAAATAAATGTATTATATGTTTCCCTTTAAATTGTGAAATATGAATATATATTTATATTTATGTAAATGTGAATTTAGTAATTTATTTATATATATTACTTATGTTTACAAACTATTCTAGTTTAAGAGATGTTTTAAAAAAAGCTTATTTAAAACTATATATATATTTATAACCATTTTAATTTAAGCACTTTTAAAGAAAGCAAAATAAAACTTTGATTAAATCTTATTTAAACTATCACATTTTAAAAATAAATAATTATCTTATACTTTGAAAATATAGAATTTACCTTAAATTAGCTTTTAAAAAATATTAAATATAAAACAAAGCTTCAAATCACAATATACATTATAATTTGAAAACATATTTCTCTTATTAAATTTTAACCAAAGCTTTCGATTATAATGTATATACATACATATATATTACAATTTGAAAATACATTTTTTATTTTAAAGAAAAGATTTTCTATTCACAATATATATATACCAAATATATATTATAAATAGAATATAATTTTATTAGCTTTGAAAGATAATTCTTATCAATTTTAAATTGTTAGAAAGATATTGACCAATATTGCCAAATTAAATATTTATTAACCCTTAAAAGATTAAATTTACCAATTTAAATTAAAATTATAAAGGAAAATTATCGAATCAATTTAATTACTAATACATATTATTAAATTGATATTGCCTAAAATTCTTGGTCGTCACATTTAATTTTAAAAAAAAATCATTTTAACAAATTTATTTAACTAAAAGTTAAATTTAAAATTGAATTTCCTTTTCAAATAATCTTGGGTAACTAAAATTAATTAAACTAGTTAATAAAATAAATTAATCACCATAAACTATTATTCAAAACAACTTAAACAAATAAATTTTAAAAGTATGTATACGTATATTTATTCTTACGTTTATTATTTTTATTTTGAAAATAGATATGCATTTGAAAATAGTGTATATATATTCCAAAATCTATAAAATATATATCTATAAAATAATCTCTATTAAAATTTCTATATATTTTTATTTAAACCTTATCTATAAATTTTTTTTTGAAAATAGATATATATATATATATATATATATAAAGATCTGCATATATGTGTACAATTTTATATATAAACTTTGAATATTTGAAATTTATAACAGACCATTGTAAAAAAATATTTTTTTCTGTTTTCATAAGAAATTAAAACATGCATTCATGCACCTACTTCATATTTATATCTATATATAAAGATGTTTTCATATAAAAACATTTACATTTTCACTTAAAAAATAACTAAAGACCTAACTGCATCCATCGAATCGAGTCCCTTGGCCACAGTCGCTGACCAAACGCTTCCATGCCAACTTCATTGCACAACCGCTCACTCGGACACCACGCGCCTATGAATCGCTGCCATCCACCCATGCATACGCGTGTAACCCTAGCTCGAATGCCAATTCCCTGATGCTCGATTCCCCACATCGTGACGCCTCATGACTTTGATGCGAACGCTGCTCACCCGCGCTCTCATCCTTCATCGATTCTAAGCCACGAGATATACCTCACTCGGCCACGAACGAATTCGATTCGAATTCGAGCTTCCATTTTTTTTGATTTGGGATTTAAAAAAAGTGAGCAGCCATTATTTTTGATTTGAACGGAAAAATTTTCGTTCATTTTCTTTTTCTCGACCATTTTGATTTTGAATGAAGTGATGACACTGTTTTTTTTCATGCGGCCATTATTATTTGATTTTCGAACGGAGATGGAAGTGTGTCGTTTGATTTTTATTTTTCTTTTGTTTTAAATGAAGATGAAGGCACAACTATTAAATTTTTTTCTCAAATGAATGCGTGTAAATCTTTAACGAATAGTAAATCAAATGACAAGTGTTGGGATGAGGTCTAAAAATTTGAAGGGATATATGTATACGCATATATATATATATATATATATATATATATTATATTTAAATTCAAATTCAAATTCAAATCGCTTTGATAAATGCAACTCAAAACCTCGATCTACAATTGAGGCATGCTGTTAGGCGTTTATAATATTAAACCCCTATTCCGAATGAAATGGAAAAGGTTCCGAGTCCAAATTTGATACAGCGCATCATGATATGTCGTAACCAACATATGCCTTAAGTCGCACCAACTTAAGTCGCTCAATCTTAAGTCGCATGCTTAAGCCACTCAACAACCTACCTTAAAAGATAACGGCTCAAGAAAACAAGGCCGCATTTCCTTAAGTCGCCATCTTATGCCGCATTCCTTAAGTCGTAAGTCGTAAGCCGCATTTCCTTAAGCCGTTAACTTATGCCGCATCTCCTTAAGCTGTTAACTTATGATGTTAACTTATGAATCATAATTTTATTTGAACAAATATTTTATTTCAAATCAAATTCAAATACAATACAACTTTCACTATACTTACATTTTAAATTCCAATACAACTTTCACTATTCTTACATTTTCAAATACAATACAACTTTCACTATCACTCTCATATATACAACTTTTCTCTACACTCTCATATATAACATTTCTTTTTACTAGCACTCACACACTCGAGTTTATTTTTGATATTGATTTTCATTTGTTTGCTTTAGCTTGTGTCCAATCATCTCTTATACTTGTTAAATAAACAACCAGGAAAATGGAAAATGAAACAAACCTAAATTGCAAAAATAAAATTATACTTGAATATTAATATTGCCTCAGTTTATAGGTTTGTTTTCTCTTCATGTTTTAGACATGGACGGACAAATATATATGTGCACGGACAACTTATGATATGCACAATGTATCACTATGAATACCACAAGGCCACATATCAATTAAATCTCCTGGAATATTGCAAAGGTCAAGCCCGAAGGCTCAACACAGTGCAAATATCAACAAGGTCAAGCCCAAGCCTCATCGGGATCAACTCAGGTGCATAAGAAAATGCAACTCAAACCAGAAATATACAAACTAGAAAATCAAACTCGGATGCACATTCAGGTGCTCCAACCAGAAATATACAAGTGCAGCCAGGAAAATGCACAAGAGTACATAATGAATACAAGTTTCATCAAATCAACATACACAAGAGTACATAGTGAATACAAGTCAAGAAATCTCAAAACAGTTTATGCATAGTGCACATAGAAGCAGCATAAACAAAGCTGAAGTGCGCATGTATAAACCAGACAAAAACAAGGAAAAACATGCAATATTTCACACATTTATGTGTGTATATACATGGAAGTAAGAAGCAAGAAGACTGCATATAACAGTAACAACCATTCAAGGTTTCAGACCATTCAAGGTTCAGGTTATTAAAGTACCAATTTCAGGCCTTTCAAGGTTTAAGGAAGGCAAGGATATATACATTCAAGGTTTAGGGAAAGCAATCAAAGTAAAATGCATTTTGGTATCAAAGCATACATACATGTATTAATATTTGATTGCTTTGATACTTGAATGGCCTGAAATTAATACAAGTATACATATATGTATATGTATATGTATATGTATATGTATATGTATATGGATATGTATATGTGTATGTGTATGTATATGTATATGTGTATGTATATGTATAAAACATTCAAAGCAAAATGCATACATGTGTATATGTATAAACCTTGAATGTGTACATGTATAAACCAAAATGCACACAAAAGGATGTATACATGTATCAAAATGCATTCAAGGTTCAGTGAAAGCAATCAAAGCAAAACCCATTCAAGTATCAAAGCAAAAGGCATTAAAAATTCAACATATGAACCCGTGAACAGTTCAAAAGCAGCTCAAAGCAATTCAAAATCGGCTCAAAGTACATATGCATATACATATATACATGAACACATGAACAATTCAAAAGTAGCTCAAAGCTATTCAAAATCTGGTTAAGGAATTTTACATGTATATACATGTATACATGTACGTATATGCATGTATACATATATATATATATAACATATAAACACATGAAAAATTCAATGCACATGATCCAGACGCATGGCATAAGACCAAACCATAAATGAATCAATTCAAGTGCAAAAAAGAATCAGTTCAAGGCACAAGACAAAGCCAGATCATAAATGAACCAGCAAAACATAAATGAGGTTGGATGTAATTGGCACACTAATGTATATATATACACATATGTCTATACATGTATACATGTATATATGCACAACATGTTCAGAGATTCAACCAACAACAAGCTTTAACTAATATACATATACACACATATGTAAATACATGTATATATATACATACTCAAAATGGTTCAAGCTCAAGTACTACAAGTATATGTGAGAACTGAAATAACATAACACACATACAAGGGTGAAGATATACATACACAAGCACTAGGGAATAATTAGACAGACTTTTCACACATATTCAGAAATGAAGTTAGATGTAACAGCACATATACACATATACACATATATATACATGTATACATATGTATATGCAACGCTAAAATAACATATATCTCAAAATTGAAATCCTATTACACATATATACACATGAACACATGAACATAAATATGAACACATGAACACATGACCACAAGTATAAACATTCACACAAATTAAAACAGGAAGGACCAATAGGACACAGAGCAATAGGCAATACTATGGACCTGCAATTTAACACAAGACTCGAGAAACTGGACACATATACAACAAGTATTTACAATAAGACATATCAAGTGTTGAAGAGCATTGCCTTGAACAAGGCAGTTCCAGTCAACACTACCTTGAATAACAAGGTCCAACATAGAAATCCACTAACTTCAACATGAAGTCAAGAGCACATGGTCAAGTGACAGTGAAAAACAAGGTCCAACCTAGCAACAAAATTAGCAAATGGAAACAAAAGCAGAAATTCAAGAATCAGAAAACCAAATCAAACAGAAACCAAAATCAGAAATTCAAGATTCAAATCGAATCATATATTAGCATATTTAGGAAATAAATTCCTATATAAGAAACCCAAATCATCATCGGCCAGAGATTAGAAATCGAGAACAATATAAATCGATAAGGGCATAAATCATACCAATATCAATCAAAGAACACTCGACAAGGAGAAGCCGCAACCATTAATAGTTGGTGAGGAAAGGAGCACAGTGATTCAAAGCTTAACTTTAAAGCAGCAACCCTCAATCCCTAATTCTAGAGCGAAGACGAAATAAGTGACTTTGATTAGGAAGCCCTAAGGAATGAAGCATGCAACCATCAAAGACGAGAAGACGAGAAGGAGACGACTTCAATTTCATAAAACCCTAAGTTAACGACGAGAAGAAGATGGCGATTTTCTCCTGAATAAAAATAAAACAAGGGAATGAAATAATAAAGGGGGAACGAAACAAAATAATAAAAGGGAGAACAAAGTAATAAAGGAGGGAATCGAACAAAAGAGTGGCCACGAAATAATTAAGAGGGAAAAGGTAGAGCCGAAAATAAAAAAATTGATAACTTAAATCAGACGACATATAAAATGTTGTTTGAATAACAAGCTTGTACATAGGGATTTCACGGGCATTCAGACAACAGATGAAAGATTATGTGGCTCTTTAGATAACAAATGGTTTTGTCATGCGTTGTGTGAAAAAGTGGGATAATAGAAAATCTACCTTATGTCTTGTGATCACTATTACCTGATTCACTTTGTGGCATACTGTAGATCTAGATCTGGTAAGAGAGGCCCTAGAGAAGATTGAGTTGATTTGAGGTAGGAAGAAGGAAGTTCAGTCTCGACAAAAGAGTTACACAGAGGCGTAAGGATCTAGAGTTCTCGGTTGGAGATAGGGTTTTCATTAAAGTATCGTCGATGAAGGGTGTGGTATGATTCAAAAAGTCCAAGAAATTGGAACCGAGATATTTTGGACAATTTTCAGTTATAAAGAGGATCGGAAAGCTCGCATATAGAGTAAAGTTGTCGAGCAGGTTGGTAGGTGTCCATAATGTTTTTATGTGTCTCATCTTCGTAAGTATGTGCATGATCCAGAGGCTTCTATCCCTACGACTGCATCAAAAGACTTAATAGTAGAACCGGATCTGACTTTTATTTGGCAACTAGTTTGGGTTGTAATGAGAGATGAGAAGACGTTAATAAACAAGATGGTTAAGTTAGTGAAAGTTCAGTGGAGCGAAAACTAGAAGAATTGAACTTGAGAGACAGATAGGATTATAGATACTTATCTCGATCAATTATAAGGGTATGTTCTATATCTGTTATATATAAATTGTTCGTTAGTCAGGTAGGTTAGTATGGTAGTTAGAAGATGTTATAGATGATTGCTATGCTTAATATATAGTCCTTGCTGAATTTCGAGGATGAAATTCTTTAAGGAGGGGAGCATGTAACACCTCTAATTTAAAAAAGCATTATTCATGAGATTAAACAAGATAAATTAAATAGAATAATGTAGAGACTAGAGTGATAAGGGAGTTGATATTTGAAAACCAATTATGGCCCTGCCTTAACTAAATTATTAATGAGAAAGAGTAATGACTTAAAAACCTAAGAGAATAAGGCAAGGGCAATATGAGAATAGCCGTATATCATAACCCCAAAACCCCATACCTAATTCTTATTCACATTTTCATAAACCAAAAATATAAAAAAGAGTTGAAGGCGGGCCATCACCCAAAGAAGAAGCGAATCACAAAAACCATTAGAGCCTAAGATTCAAGCTAGGAAGATTAAAGCAAGAACAAATCTCAAGTTCCTTATCCAAACAAGAAGAATAATGATCTAAACCATCTCATATAAGTCATCTTGAATGTTTTAATTCGGTTTGAGGTTTAAATTAGTGTGATTGGATGAATGATGATATGTTTTGCTTCAAATGCCATGTTATAATTTAAATAAGGATTTTATGGAATAATGTAGTTTTGTTTTAAGGCTAAAATCATGCAAAATGATTTCTAAATGCCATGATTTTTTAATATGTTATGTAAAACATAATTTTGGAGATGTGTTTAAATTTTCATAGTATTTCAAGCTATGGATAATTTATTATGAATTTTTGAGTAAAAGAAGTGACATTTCGGGTTTTAATTAATTTAACGAATTAATTAATTATTTTTGGGCTGCAAAGTTTATATGATAAAGATATTATCATTCGGAATTTCTATGAATTTCTGAGATTTTTCTTAAGAAATTTGGGTGGGTTTGGATTTAATTACAAATATTAGTATTTAATGATTAATTAAATTAATGGGTTAGCAAATAATTTTTTTAAATAGTGAAGCATTGGGAATTACATATGGTAGTAAATTCTGAAAGGAATTTTATAAAGGTTTTGTTATTCAATAGAAAATTAACAAAATAAGGGGTTAGGTAAAAGGAAATTACTTTAAACAGCATAAAATCAGTTTTACAGTGGATTACAAATTCGCCACTTACCATGCTCGCTTTCACCACCCATACACCCATTTATAACCTTTCGCATCCATTCGAAACCAATGCACATGATATCAAGCATTTTATATGTAGTGTATTGGAGAAAGGCGGAAGGAAAAAATGATGTCGAAGGCATGCTTGCGAAAGAGTTGAAGCCGCTTTTATTTGCTTTCGAACCCATTGACCTGCTGTTGTTCTAAGAGTAAGCTTTTAAAGGGTTTCCACTTTTGAACCTCTTCGATACCCATGCTGCCGCATCAATACTTCTACCTTAGTTAGAAGCCATTTTTATAACCATTAGGTTAATGAGTACGGATGGTGAGTTTCGAACCAATACCCCCTCTGCTACCATTGAAGCCGCCTCCCCTAATGTTTTCGAAAGCACCGGTTTAGCCACTTTGCAAATAGTTTTGGAGGTAGTGGTTTTTGAAAGGGTATCTTTTGAGTGTATTCCCTTCTATACTTTGAAGTTTTTTTGTTTTCAATCAATGGTATCCAACGTATGTTTTTAGTATTTTGAAAGGTATGTTTTTGAGCGTTTCAAATGGCATGTTTTTATGTGTTTCAAAAGGAATATTTCCAAGCATTTGAAAGATTTATTTCATGATTTAGTAAGAGGATATCTAAAATTTTAAGCAATGAATTCAAAAGGTCCTGCCGCTAGAGTAGAGTGGCGAAATAGGCATACCACTTGCTTCTTACCCATTAATTAAATGGAAGGGGACAAACGGCTTGTTTACTCTGTGATGTCAAAAGGGAGAGTGACGAAGGGTGACCCATGATGTCACAATGATCCAAAGGACATAGTCGAAAGCCTTAGTTTTCGAATTAGAGCCCAAACTTATTTTTTAAAAGTAAACATATGGTAATGTAAAAGAGTTTTGAAATGGCATTTAACTTTGAATTTTAGAGTAAGATTTCCTTGTTAAATATAGTGGGTTAAGTGTATCTAGCACATTTCGTTAGAAAATGATTACAAGGAACTAAACCATGGATGTTTATGTTGTTGTGTTATATGATCAGTTAACATGTATGCTATTATAATCATATTCACTTCATTATTAACCTGTAACTGCATTTTTGGATGTTTAGGGCAGAATAACAGGCAAGGTTGACCTAGTAGTGAATATACGATGAATTAACTCCTGTGTGAGTAGAATTGCATCAGGATGTTAGATAGACCAGAATATAGGATGCCTAAGACTAATCAAAAGATTATTGGTTTAGACAGGTTCTTAGTAAGCCCAAAAAAACTATGATGTGGAAATTATTATTGGCAGGGGTCAATAGGCTCTTAATGATACCATGAAAATTATGTTTGGAACGGGTTATTGATAGAGATCAATAAGTTCATAGTTTATCCATGAAAATTATGATATGAGAGATGTTATCAGAGAATCCAGTAGATTCATAGTGACCCCAGGAAAACTATGAGTGGATAATGTTGTGGTAGATACCAATAGGTTCCTAGTGATCCCATGAAAACTATGAAACCGGACAGATAGTCGGTAAACTTGGAACATATTATTAGTTAACCCATGAAAACTAATTGGTTAATAGTGACCCTAGAAACTATACCTTAAGACAGATAGTCTGGTGAATGAGGATGAGAAATCCAAAGCATATTGTATGTTTGCATGTCATCATGATACATTTTAGTATGTTGTGTCTTAACCATTATTGATGCAGGTGCACGGTACATGGTTATTATAAAATCAGATTAAGATAAGTGGAAAACCCATTCTACTAAGCGGTGTGGTCTCACTGGATATCTATATGGTTAGAAATGGTAGGTTACTATTCACACCAGACTTTTTTATGGCTCGAAGTTTATGTTTTTCCCTTAAACTCTCGGGTGTAGAAGTACTTTCTATTTGATTTCGTTGTGTAATAGGATGTGATGGTAAAGTTGTTTAGGGCCTATATTTTGACTCTGATCAACCAAGGGGGTATCTTCGTATATCGCTCTTGGTGTAATTGGTGATAATTATAATTCTCAGAACGTGGTTTATAAATTGGGATTATGTAATGAATCTGAAATGCAATTTGAAATGGAATGAGAAATCTGTTTTAAAATTGAATTTAAATTTTTTCATATCCATATGTTTCTGGTATATCAATGTATCTAACATTACCGTATTTGGTCATCAAAAAATAATAACTATAAATGACTACGACATCTGTGGTGGTTGGTTTTGGGCTTCCAAATAGGAGATGTTACAGCAGGATTTGACTTGCGACCACTAAGGAGCACGTAGGCTACTTACCATCCATACTATAGCTGCGTTTGTACAAAAATTGGTTAAGGCAATTACGTCAACAGTGGAAAATAGTAAGTTGGAAAATGGCTTAAGCAAGACTCGAACCTAGGTTGAAACAACATTTTTAGTTGCTGCCGTTAACCTTTATTTGACCATTGCTAAAGGATTAGCGCAAGTGTCCATCCAAGCATCTCTTCCAAGTGTTGCAAACAATCAATCGACACATCTCTTCCAAACTAAATTATTAAAGAGTTTCTCTTGTTCAATGGCATCTTATCACTCCTATATAAGCATTCCACGATCCTAAAAGCAAATACATAATTCTATTCTCTTAGATCATTCTCATATTTCTTTCAAATTCTCTAAACTCTATATCAATTCCAAAAGCAAACTTAGACCAACACTCTTTCACTCCATAATATTCGAGTCTGGTCTTAACTTACTTCCTAACCTGTGCACACTCACTCTTTGAAGTTTGTAGTATAGTGTGACTACTCGGTGTATTGAAGACACAATATATAGTCAAGTTATTTCTTTGTGAAAGAAAAGATTGAAGTCCTGTTGCAGAGTCCTTAGGCAGTCAGTGTCAAAGTCCTACTTGGTTGCTCAGGCAAGTGTACTGAGATCTTGTTCTGCTGCTCAGGTGCCTATTCCTTCGAGAAAAGTTAGGATGTTTGTTAGTTAATTCCAAAAGGAGTCTAGGACTGGATGTTGGATTTATGGTCTGAACCAATATAAAAAATCTGGTGCGATTGCTTCATGCTTTACGTTACTATTTATTTCCACAGATATTATATTTATGTTACTACTGTTGTGATTAGTGCACTTCAATTCTATGTCTATATATTTGGTCATTATCGATCTAGTGCATAATGAACATTGATCGACGATACACAACTAACAGCTCCATGGTGGTGCTTTCGCTGAGAAGACTTGCAGCGTGGATTTGAAAGATAGAATCTTATATTTGGAAGCTTGGACAATTGGATCTAGAAAGTAATGGCAAGGCAATCAACAACGAAAGGGCTACCAGAAAGGAGCTACCATGGGGCAGTCAGGAGGCTTCCTCAGAAGCTAGAGCTAATCAAGCACCTATCTACATCACCAGAGATGAAATGGAAACGATGATGGATGATATGTAGGAGAGGATGCTGAAAAGATAGGAGGAGATGATGCAGAATTTACTATAACAGATTAGACAAGCTCGAGCATAGAATCGAGGAGTTGAAGTGGTGGGAATCGCTAGAAATCAGAAACGGGAACATGAAAATGGAGCCAATAGACAAAGGGATAGAACAAAGCACCTAGGGGCAGTGCCATGCCATCCTAGAGGAATCGGCACCGATACCGATACCTAAAGGCTAGGGGCATGCCCCCGGGTCTGGTTGATCGTGATGCTGGAGGACCTACGATCAATGCCATGGAGCTTGGTGCGAATCAGAATTTGGATGCTCGTCCGGAAGAATATATTCCAGAATTCCCTCATAGACTCCGGGGGCAGTATGTGCATGATGGTATGATGCTACCATTGGAAGACAATGGCAGGTCCGTGGAGATGATAAGGCAAGCTGTGCGTGGAGGATTGGTGAATATGGATCTGGAGGATGTAAATAGAAGTCCGTTCATTTCAAATATCAGAAAAATGCTAGGAATCCACAAGAATTCAGACTACCAGCATTGGAAGCTTGTGACGGAAATTCAGATTTAACTATGCATATGATGAAGTATACAAGGCACATGGAAGTACTACGAGCATCAGAAGAAGTCCTAGCACAATGTCTCCCCATATACTTAACGAATGTAGCTGCACTATGGTTCAAACAGTTAGAGGTGGTTCTATTAGCACATAGACGGATTTGGTCGAAAGATTTATGAAGCAGTTTTAGATTCACATTATGATACCCAAGAACTTGATGACACTGAAATCAGTAAAGCAGTGGGAAGGAGAATCACTCAAGAATTACTTAATCAGGTTCACTTCGGCAGTTGTTTTGTTGGATTGACTAGATTCATCGATGGTTCTGATGGTGGCAGTGTCAGGAGTTGCAGATAATTCAGATTTTAAGTATCACTGATATGGATCCACCGATGGATCTTAGGGAATTCTGTCATGAAGTAGAGAGGTTTCTATGACAAGGAGATGCAAAATCTGATAAAACAACAACGAAAGTTAATATGGTACGAGGTAGAGAACCGCCCAGTGAAAGCTCAAGAAACGACAAGGGTACATGGATAATAGCTTCAATGGATCGAAGAGACCGAGGGGGAACCCAAATTCTCTTCTTACTCGAAATTGAATGAAAGCCTAGAACGAATATATCTAGATACTCGATGGCGCCTTCCATATCAAAGGCTGGCAAGGAGGGAACCCTCTGAACACGAATGAACATTAGGAAAGTGCTACCTATTCTATGAGCTGGATGGGCATAATACAAATGACTGTAGAAATTTGAAGGATATCAAGGAGGAACATGTGAGGAATGGTCAGTTCAACAGTACGTAAGTACTCGGGCTGTGGCGATGGAACAAGGACAATCATCGTCCACCTAGAATGAAAATAGCACTAGATCAAGGCATCATCAACTTGTCATTAATTGATCGGGATAGCATGGAATAAGTAGCAAACTTCATAGTAAGACGGCTAAGTCACTTACACATGTATGGGATTGAGGATGGTCACTAGGCATGCTTTGAGATGATGATAAACCGTAATGCTAAGGTTTGTGAAATTTTTTTCCCTTCCTTCTTGTTTGCTTCTTGTTTTTGGATTTTATTTAAACTCTGGTTTATTGTTTATATGGACTCTTATTTTATGGACTTAGGAATGCTTAAATTTGGATCAATGTAATAAATAACATAGGTCATCGGGTATGGATTATACTTGGCAAGGGGTAGGTCGCTTCCTTTGAACGCGATGGATCAACCTACATAGGTCATTGAGTGTGGATTGTGCTCGGCAAGGATCTGGAGAGATCAAGGTCGTCAGGTATGGACTATGCCTGACAAGGGGTAGGTCGCTTCGCTCAAACATGATGGATCGACCTATTCAAGTCGTCAAGTATGGATTGTGCTTGGAAAGGATCCGGAGAGATCAAGGTAGTCAGGTATGATCTATGCCTGGTAAGAGGTAGGGAGCTTAGCTCATATGCGATGGATCAGCCTGCTCAAGTCATCATGTATGGATTGTGCTCGGCAAGGATCCAGTGAGATCGAGGATTTGGATTAGGATAACAACTCAGAAAGGTTATGGATTTGTATATCAGTTTTGAACAACTATGGATTTGGATATGGGTGTGGAGCAGTTTGGGATTAGGCTAATAACTCGATGAGGTCGAGGGTTTGGATAAAAATCTAGAGAGATCACAAATTCGGAATTGGATATTAATTCGGAATGATCATGGATTTCAATAACACTTCGAAGAGATTGTGGATTTGGATTGGCAATGGATCGGATAATATGGCTATCAATGGATTATGGACTTCAGATTTTGGATTTATGGCAATTCAAACCAAGCCTTTCTATTGCAAGGCATGTTTAGGGGCAAAGTGTTAAACCACTTTTTGGAAAAGAAGTACGCAGGCAGTTTTAACCCAACAGACATCATGATCATCAAAGCGGGAGTCCTAGAGAAATGATTACCAAGCTCGGAGATTGGCTATAAACGAGACTAGACGACAGTCAAGTGGATTTGGATTGCATCCGTAATTTTTGTCCTAATCAAAGTGCAATTAGTATAAAGTGATAAGGAAGGCATCGTGAGACTACTTTTCAAATTTCAAGTCGATCGAAGTTAGTGTGCTGCAGTTATGGGCTAAAGAAGAGGGATTGGATCATATTCAGCTCAACAGCACAACTCAACGATGATCGCTCCATAATTCAACAATCACAAGGCAAATTGAAGTGAAACTTTAGGAACAAGAAGAAAGGACCCTAGGGAGTCTACCTTAGGGATCACATGGAATTTGAAGAAGTTGGAGGGATCGGCATCTGTCCCTCAATAAGGATTGGTACGTATCCCTCTTAGGGATCCGCTAAGCCGAACTTCATAACAAAGATCGATCAATATCTCAACATTTACAAATCCAATTTATATGAAACTTAAAGGACAAGTTAATTGGAACATTTGGATCATCCCACAGGGATGGCATAGCATTTGGAGTAAGTTGAAGGGATTGCTATCTATTCCTCTAAAGGGATTGGCTATAATTAGCCTTAACACCATATTGCAACAAAGATCCATCAATAACTTGAGTTTGACTAATCCAATTGGCATGAAACTTGAAGGCTATACATAATAAAACATAGAGAAGCTTCCTTAGGGATTGCGTGGTATTTGGAGCAAGTTGGAGGGATCAGTACCTATCCTTTAGAGGGATTGGTAGAAATCGGAATTAAATCAATATTACTTTACGGAAAATGCGATATCTCACAAGCCGTACGTCAAAATAGAGATTGGTACTGATCCCTAATGTGGGTCACAACGGGTCAGGAAATTTTTGGATGGTCTTGTCTTGGTCTTTCGAACCATCTGTCAAAATTTCAGCCCGATCCGTACATGTCTTCCCCTGTAAATACAACAGGAATGGCATTAGAATATGGATCGTCCTTCTGCTTCTCTTTATCTTCAACCTAGGCAACGCTCTGTAAATTTTATTATTGGATTTCAGATTGTAACTGTAAAAAAACTTCAATATAATAAAAAGGATTAGTTGGGAGTGGATGTAGGCCAGAGTTATTCGAACCACTATAAATTTTGTCTCCTTTTACTTTCTTTCTGATTGTTTTAATTTTGTTCTTCATTTATTTCTCTTCATATTTCTATGATTGGATTAGATATTGGAGCATTTTCATAATTGGATGTTGGTGGCCAATTTTAATGCCAACGGCTAGCTCCTTAGCCCATTCAGTCCTGCAACAGGTAAGGGCCTTTTCAATCTTTATGGAGTCATTCAAGAAACTGAGGTCAACCACAGTGGAAGTATCATCTAAGTGGTTAGCAAAAAACCGATGCTTACCTATAGCATACATCATGTAAAGCACCCGATAGATGATCCGCTTGAAATTGCCTTGAACTTCTCCACCTTATTTCTCTTCTCCTCTAACATTTTATTTTTCTCTCCCAATAATTTTTCCTTCTCCCTCAACTTCTGACCCTTCAACACTAAAGCCTCGTCGGCTGCCTTTTCCACCTCCTCTACCTTCTCTCTTTGAGCCCTAAGCTCATCCTCTATTCAAGTTTTCTCAGAGGCCGTCGCAGCAAGGTCTTCCTTGAGCTTAGCAGTACAGGAAATGGATGCATCCTAATCATCTTCACCCTCTTTTGAACCTCGGTTTCCAAGGCCCCAGCCTATTACAAAGTTAAGGGAGAATAAAAAGGGAATTGGTGAAGAAAATCACTATCAAATAGAGAAGGAGAAGAAGGTACTTACGTAGGCCAAAGACCTTTCGAGTTCAATAGCAAGCTCAATGAAAGGTAGCGTTGGAAATTGAAGAGAAGTGGGGTAGAATTGCAGAGCAGAAGAAATCTGAGATAGGCTATCCAGTGTAATGCATCCTAATCTCTCAGCAAGATCGGTGATTATACCCTCGGGCAGAGGCAATAAGCGGATACTTGGGTCGCGAAATGATTGGAGATGTGAGATGGACAATACTTCCGAGGTAAGAATAGAAGGACGAGATGAATGAAGTATCTTAAAAGGCTGACCATAGGGTTCAACACCATCTTTCTTCCTCTTTTCTCCCTTCATCTTGTTCAGTGTCTCTAACTTCTTAGATGAAGAATCCTTAAGAAACAAATCAAAAAGATCATCACCCATTTTTCCTATGTAAAAAAAAGGATTGGTAATTGCCTTTAGAAAAATAAGGAAAGTAAAAACTTCATTGTCCATCTTATCGAATTATACACCTAGGTTTATCTGTGATCGAAGAGAATTTAAAGAGAGCGAGTAAAGTTGTTTCTAGTATGCAAAGATTGGTACTTCGCCGGCAATGACTTGGCAAAAACTATTTTTTTTTCCCTCGTCTTCACTTAAGCTGAGGATGCCTTCATATCAGATTGGTATGAACTGGTAGCTTGATCGGGAAAGATATGGCGATTAAGATTTGGTTGGAAAGAAGAAGGGTGGTCTGGTTTTCATGAATTTTAGTTTAAATCAAATTATAGTATGATAGAAAATTATTAAAATCGAAGAGACCTAAGGAGACACTAGTTGAGAGAATAAGCTAAATAACATAAGACATTTAGGAGACGTGTCAAAGACATATTCCTTGTTCACATAGTTTGATTTAGCAAGCCTACGGCCTTCAAAACCCAATACATTCACAAGTTAACTCTTAACAAATAATCATATCCATTACAACGACCTCGCTCCATGTTTGTTTAATCCTACCACCAACTCATTTGACTTAGATCCTCCCGCCATCACATCGGTAAACCTGATTCACCCATATTGGAACCAACTACCACCCACCAGGTCTAGGGCTTCCCAATTTACACCATCTACCTCCTATGCACCTAATCCACTAACCCCAAAATTCCTATTAGACCTCCAACTTGCGAGTCATCGATATTCACTACTTCTGTTGCAGTGTGTTCATCTCAACCCAAACCGACCGTAAGGCTTGAAACCCTCTACCCTCTAGGCCAACCAAGAGCAAAATTCTGGCAGTCTATTATTGAAATACTTGAGGTTTTATTGGATTTACATTTGGAGTTGTAGATGATGTCATTGATGACGATGAGGAACATGTTTATATTTGAGTGTAGGAAACATAAAAAACTTCTCATTCGCTTTTTGTATCTATGTATCATATGCTTATAAAACAAACAAATATGAGAAATTTAAAAAAAAATAAGAAACACACCAAATTCGAGTGTCCACCAATACCATAGGATTTTGCTTGTTTCATTTTGTATATTCACAAGTAGTAAAACTATGCCAGATGTCTTTTCAAAACAACTCATTAGCAATGAAATAGAACAAATTCTATCCAAATGCATTTTGTTGTAATTACTATTGATGTTATTCCAGAAAGTTTCTTCAATAGGAATTTAATCTTCACAATAAATGCAAACAATGTAGCACGAATCGTAATCCTTTATATTTTTCCAAGGAGCACTTGTAAACTTCAAAATAGGTATATGGAGATACTGTAATCAAAACAGATATATGGAGATATTGTAATGCAAACTACAGATTCTTCTTCTCATTATTTTGAACTAAATACAAGGGAAATAAATAAAGAAATACAATGTTCAGTCAAAAAAAACTCCTACAATCACTCCATAACTCCTATTCATACGTGACTCTTCTTTAATTACTGAAACAAACCAAGACTAATTCTAGCTACTACAAAACGATAGCAGCTATTTTATTTAAAACAAAGATATGCTTAGATTAAATACCAACATATTCCCCCTTAATCTAAGCTAGTTTCTACAGATTCTTGATTCCCAATAGTGCTCGCATTCTTTCAAACTTGGTTGCAGACATTGCCTTAGTCAGAATGTCAGCACGCTGCCTCTCCGTACTTACATGCTTGATCACAATCTCCTCTCGTTCAACACACTCACGGATAAAATGGTATCGAATGTCTATGTGTTTGCTCCGCCCATGAAACACTGGGTTTTTTTGCTAAGTCAATCGCAGATTTGTTATCAACATAAATTATCACCAGACAACATTTCACATCAGAAATCTGGCTAAGAAGATTTCTCAGCCACACACCCTGAGACGCTGCAGCTGTAGCTGCCGTAAACTCAGCCTTGCAAGATGATAGAGCAACACATCGTTGTTTTTGCGAAACCCACGTAATTAAGCTCTCGTCTAAATGGAATGCCATACCACCTGTACTATTTCTGTCATCAACATTACCTGCTAAGTCTCTATCAAAATACCCTGTTAACAAATAATTTCCTGTTCCTCATGAATATACTAGCCCGAAATCTGCAGTTCCCTTCACATATCGCAGAATACGCTTAACTACACTCTGATGCAACACTATAGGACGTTCCATATAACGACTAACAATACAACCTGCATATGCAATGTCGGGACGTGTATGAACTAAGTATCTTAAACCTCCCACCAAGCTTTTAAATTGAGTAGAGTTGACTGCTTTACCCTTTTCATCTTTCCTTAGCTGAAGCTTCGGTTCCATTGGAAATTTGGTTGGGTTACATTCCACCATTCCAGCTTTTTCAAGTAATTTTCTAGCGTAAGCAGTTTGTTTAAGCTTGATATGATCCCCCTTTTGATCCACCTCAATGCCCAAGTAGTAAGACAATTTACCAAGATCGCTCATGTCGAACTCTTCGTCTATTTTCTTCTTGAACTTGTTGATAATTGAGATACTCGTACATGTGATAAGTAAGTCGTCAACATATACCCCAATAACAAGAGCCTCTTCTCCTTCTCGCTTCATATATACTGCATGTTCATAAGGACATTTCGTGAACCCAAGTTTCTCAAGATACTTGCCGAGTCTTGCATACCACGCTCGAGGGGCCTGACGTAAACCGTAAAGAGCTTTAACCAATCTGTACACTAGATTTTCTTTGTTTTTCTTCACAAACCCTTCTAGTTGAGTTATATAAACTGTTTCTTGCAACTCCCCATTAAGGAAAGCAGATTTTACATCTAAATGGTGTACTTCCCAACCATTTTTCACTGCAATGGCCAGGAGTAATCGCATTGTTTCAAGACGTGTAACTAGTGCAAATACTTCTTCAAAATCTATTCCTTGCTTTTGCACATAACCCTTGGCGACGAGTCTCGCTTTGTACTTAGTAACCTCTCCATTTGTGTCCTTTTTCAGCTTATATACCCACTTCAAACCCACTGCTTTATGCCACGTTGGTAACTACACTAAATTCCATGTGTTATTCCTTTCGATAGCATCAATTTCATCTCTCATGGCTTGCTCCCATGTTGGCTGTTTAATAGCATCGTTGTAGGTGGTGGGTTCATCAATGCCCAACAATAACAGCTCGTGCTCAGCTTCAACTTCCTCTGTCTCGTCACAAATTTCACTAAGTAATCTAAAATTCTTGGGAACACTGCTATTGCTGGATGAACTATTATCAGAATTGCCACTGTTGCTTGACATTGTACCCTGCTGTGGACTACTTTCCCCTGTTTCTGACTGTGTGACCATACCTTCGCTCGTTCTGGTGTTACCTAAACTGGGTGATTCCTCCCCAGTGTTATCTCTGTATTCACTTACTCCAGTGTGGTGGGTACCCAGTATAATGAATGGCTCGTGGATTAATGTTTTCTCTTGCTGTTGCTTGTCCCACGTCCAGGCTCTGTTCTCTTCAAATATGACGTCTCTACTCACGCGTACTTGTCCAGAGATTGGATCATACAATCGATATTCCTTAGTCCCAGTCTCGTTACCAAGATGCATGACCAGCTTGCTATGATCACTGAGTTTGGTTGTGTGTGCACTTGGCAACTTCAGGTGTGCCACACAACCAAACACTCTAAGATGTTCGACATTTGGTTTATTCTTCGTCCAGGCTTCATATCTGAAGTCTTATCTGATAGAGCTCTGGTGGGCAACCGATTTAGTAAGTAAATTGAATGACGTACAGCTTCTCCCCAAAATGAAGATGGTAGTTGCATTCCTTTCAATAAGCTACGAGCCATTACGATCACCGTTCGATTTCTTCGCTCTACAACCCCATTTTGTTGTGGGGTGTACGGCGTAGTAAAGTGTCTAATTATGCCAGCATCCTCACAATATGTCGTAAAATCTTTGGAAGTGAATTCCCCACCTCTATCTGTTCTGAAAACTTTGATTTCTTTTCCTGAAACCTTTTCAACCTGAGCTCGGAATTTCTTGAATGCACCCAATGCCTCATCTTTACTTTTCAACATACATATCCACATCATACGACTAAAGTCATCTACCAAGAGAGAAAAATACATGTTGCCTGCTGATGTTTCTGGTGTTATAGGTCCACAAAGGTCGCCATGGATCAATTCCAAAACTAGTTTTGCATGAAACTATGTTTGGCGAGGGAACGGCTGTCTAGTTTTTTTTGACATCAAGCACCCCTTACAGGCCTCTTTTGGTTGAGTAAACTCCGGTAACCCATGTGCCATCCTACTAGCAGACATCATAATCATTGCTCCAAAGTTAACGTGACCAAGTCGTGCATGCCATAGCCACGACGACTCCTCCACTTTTGATAAAAAACAGGTGGGTTTAGCTGTTTCAATTATGATTTTATACAATATGTTTGTCGAATGCTTAACCTTCATGATTAGTCTACCATTATCATCGTAAACCCATAGAAATGTGCCTTTCAGTACAACCTTGTTCCCGTTCTCAGACAATTGACCAAGAGATAAAATGTTATTACATAACCTTGGAATGTAATATACCTCGTGAAACACAAGTTCTTCTCCATTTTTGCATTTGAAGCCAATCGATCCCTTCCCCTTTATGTCCATGGTCGATCCATCACCAAACCTCACCTGACCCATCACACCTTCATCCAAACTTTTGAATTTTCATCGACATCCCGTCATGTGGTTACTTGCTCCATTATCTAGGTACCACAGATTTGATTCTGTGTGTTGTTCGACATCTTGACTTAATTTTGGCATTACATCTTCCTCATTTAGCAGCAAATTTCTCCTTATTTCTCTACTGTGTTCAGCCATTAACAAAGCTGGCTCATCATCCTGAATATGTGTCAAATTAACCTTCGTTATCTGTTTCTTATCTCTGTCGCGTCGAGGCTTACGACACTCGGCAGCATAGTGTCCATATATATTGCAGTTAAAGCATTTAACTTTGCTTCGATCTCGTCCTCCACGTCCAGTTTCTCTCCCTTGATAGCTACTGTTGCCTTGGTATTTCATGCCTGAAGACATCTCTCACTTATTTGACTTTTTCAACCATACTTCTTTTGTGAGCAACAGTTGTCCTTCAGTACTTTCTCGTTTCCTCCATTCCTCTTCAGTTAGGAGGAGTTGTGTCCCACTACTTTCGTTTTTTCCACGAAGTCGTTCTTCATGGGCCTTGAGTGAACCCACTGCTTCCTCAATGGTCATCACCTCCAAATTACCAAACTGTTCTATCATCGATGTGATCTGCCAAAACTTTTCAGGAACAGCTCGAAGTAATTTCTTCACCACATATGCCTCTTCAACTGGTTCTCCTATGGCACATATGTTAGTTACTATACCATTGAGTTTCATACAGAAGTCATCTATCAGCTCCTTGTCCTTCATGTTTAAGAACTCGAATTCAGCCTTTAACGTTCGGATTCTCGCCTGCTTTACCCGATCAGTGCCCAGACACATTGTTTTCACTACTTCCCATCCTTCCCTAGCTGTTTTCTTTTCAGCAATCGATAACAATATATCTTCAGGAATTCCCTGATAGATTACAGCCAAAGCCATCTTATCCATTTTGTCATCAATCATGTCATTAGTGTTCTTGGGTTCAACAGCCTCCCAGATGCCATATGCCTGCATATAAACTTTCATCTTAAGCGACCAAGCCGTGTAGTTGCTTTTCGTTAACATCGGGTAACTCAATCCTACTAATCCATCTTTGCTCTTTACTGTCTCCATCGTCGTTGTCTTGGGCATATACTTTGGCATGTAATGAGCAAGACTCTGATACCAAATGTAAACTTCAAAACAGGTATATGGAGATACTGTAATCAAAACAGATATATGGATATACTATAATGCAAACTACAGATTCTTCTTCTCATTATTTTGAACTGAATACAAGGGAAATAAATAAAGGAATACAATGTTCAGTCCAAAAAAAACTCCTACAATCACTCCATAACTCCTATTCATACGTGACTCTCCTTTAATTACTGAAACAAACCAAGACTGATTCTGGCTGCTACAAAACCGAACAGCAGCTATTTTATTTAAAACAAAGATATGCTTAGATTAAATATCAACAGCACTTGCATGGAAGCTAATTGTTGTTGTTGCACAATTCTTTTAAGTACATCAAAAGTGAAATATCCAAACTAGTTTGTTGAGTATATAGCACAAATAGTGAATTCATTTTTCATTATTGTTACATATCTTCTACATTGTTGAGTGCTTAGCACAAATGGTGAAGTCATGTTTTGTTATTGTTACTCGCCTTCGATAATCCAATGAACAAAATTCCAAAATGACAATAGAAAAATAGCTGGTTAAATGTAACTTTCTAACCAGTTTATCGGTTTGTTAAGTAAAACTAAATTTTACATGCTCTTTTATAAGATAAATAGTTATCATTGGCAATAGCGAAATGTTTTACATGCAAATTTAGTTGCAGAATTAGAAAATGAATAATCTGTTTTGGGAAAAAAGTAGTAGGATGTTTGAAATACTTACTAAGATGCACAGTGCTGTAAGCCTGACTTTAGAAAATACGATTGTGTGGTTAAAACTTCAAAAAATAAGGGTTCAGCTGGTTGAATTTTGTATTTTCAATATGTATTTGTAAAACATGGGAGGGGAGGAAGGGGTGAAGGAGGAGGCGGGAAAACTCCTAGCTGTTACAAGAAAAGGGAGAAGTGAAAGGAAGAAATAGTGACAAAAGCCAATGCAATTTCGAAAAGATGAAAAATAAGACAGTTTAGTTTTCGATTTTATATGTTTAAACCACTTTCCAAATTGATCGTCTTGAAAACTTAATGCATCTCTAGTGCTACAAAAATTGGAAACGAAAATTTACAAGCCAAATGAATCTTAACTAACCCTCATGAAAATTTGATGCTAAGCCAATATAAACTTGAATAGCATAAGTTCTTTAGCATAAGCAAGTATTTCATATCGCCTTGCTAAGGATTAAGCAACTATAACACATAATATCATCCTACAAGGTTTACTCAGTGGATAACATAAACTATAGTAACATCATCCATAATGGTAACTTTTATAGCCAAAGAAAGTGTTATCAAAATACCAAAATACGTAATAAACTCAGCACAAGCAGTTTGAGACATTTGCATGCCTATGTTATTAAAAATATATCACATAGCTAAAATGATATTAATGTCGTAAACCAACTCCATATATAATTCCTGCAAATTAAAGCGAACGATTAGAAATTTTATCATTAAAAAAACACAATTGAATACAATGACAAATAAAGATCTAAAGTTAAAGTGGCATGAGTATTAAATAAAAATGAAATTAATTAATAACGTAGATAGTGATGCGCACTATTTTAGGTTAGGGATATAATCTCATATCTGAAATTTTCAAATTTAAGCATGACTAATGCATCAATAGCTAGTTCAATAAATCACTAAGGGTGTGTGTATTCGTTCTGAGGCGTGGAAGAGAGAGAGAGAGAGAGAGAGAGAGAGAGAGAGAGAGAGAGAGAGAGAGAGAGAGAGAAGAGATATCATAATTAACCGATTAACATAGGTGTAGCTAACGCGTTACGTATCCCATTTGGGAGTAGGTTTGCAAGAATGAAACTTGAAGGAATTGACACATTTCCAATCATAATTAGATCTTCACTTTTTGTCTGATGTTCTCAGAGTATGTCCAATGCACATATAAAATAATAAAAACATTTTCTGAAAAAAGAAGAAGAAAAAACTGTATTTCAGTCGTTAACAACTAATTTTTCATACCAAGGAACATGGACGTCCTAAGTTTATTACTTCGATAAATTATGTTAATTAGAAGTGTTTAATTGGTTAGATATTGAATATGATTTTTATAATTGAGTCGGTCTTATCAGGCAATGTATAGAAGATGAATGTATATGTAGGCGACGACAGGGCCAACATTGCCTACATTTATTAACATCTCGGGTTTTTCCTTTTAGACCCCTTTAAATACAAAATTTTCACTTGGATAAATTTACCATCAAAACTGTAGTGTTAGCAGGTCAAAACATTTAAAACAAATCCATGCTCATAAGAAAAGTGAAAATGTATAAGTTCATAGTTAGTAGAAGAGTGGATCCATTTAAAACCAAGCTTAGATGAAGTGGAAAAATACAAGAAACTAAGCTCGAAGTAAGAGATGACACATTAAAAACCAAATTTGGAGTGAATAGGGAAACTTAACAAACCATGCTCAATTGAAACGTACACTGCATTGATTTTTTTTTTTTTTTAGAATATCATGCTCTATGTGTACGTGGATTTCTATAAAACCCCATTCGATTCGACCTTGCTTCCACACAAAACCTTGCTCCACTCAAACTTGATTTTATATGAAACCCTACTCGACCTTCTCGCCCTAGCTGAACTAGATTTTATATAGAAGCACGTTCAACCTAAATGTTGATGGTTTTTTAAAAGGTGAAGGTTAATTATAGAAAAAAATGGAGGGTTAAATGAAAATAATGGGGTGTGCAATATTTTTTTATTTTTTTTTCAAATATGTGGATTGAAGGCAAAAGTGGGGATGCTAACAAAGCCATCTGCCTGCATTCGCTCTAGTCTACTGAGCTAAAATTATGAGAACATAAATATACAATTCATCTAAAAGGAAAGAATCTAACTATTCAAGATTCACTTCAAACACAGTTTCAGGCTAGCTGAGTCGATGTTTGAGGAGGCTTGAACCTGTGAGCTCCATCATTTCTGCAAAATCAATACAATTTTCTCAACATACGAAACTTGTTGTTGGAATTGCTAGTTTTAATACATATACATATACATAAAAAAAATAGAACATACAGTTTTTAACATTTGATCAATTGTAGGGTAATGTGTGTATGTAATTAATGGGTTAGGATAGACAAAACCTGTCGATGATAGTAGAAACTAATTTTGTAGACATATGCAACACAAATCCATGAATTTAGTCGGTTAGCGTATAAAATATCTAACATGGACACACGTTAAGGGCTCCAGCTTTGATGCTGAGCCATAGGTGAATCTGCATTTGACTATAAAATATAAGCTTTGAATCTACATTTATACTCCACCTAGTAATATTTAGCATAAAAGGCAGGACGTTGACTACTACACATATATTTGTATATTTTTATTACACATGTTTCACATTTTCAATATACACGTCAAAAAGTTCCAGATTTTTCAAAGCCATTCGTCACAAAATGATCTAAAAAATAAGTCGTTTAACAGTTGGACGGTGAACAAAGAAGATGATTTTTTTTTTTTTCTTAGTGTATTGCATTACTACTGATATTTTATGGCAGGATATGTCCAAACTCTATTAAATTTAAGTTGATAATATATTTTTTTAAAGTTCGATTGCCAATCTAGAGCGACTTATTTTTTATGACAAGAGTTGCCTACGACCTCTTTCTCAAATAAAGTAGTTTCTGCTCTGACCCAAACAAAAGTCAATTCCAATAAAGAACGTGTCTTTCTTCAAGGTTAAGGTAATATTTAAGTATAGTATTGGCTTCACAGAAGTTAATGGGGAAAATATATCTGTAAAATGTTTTGATGTATAATCAGAACTAAATTAGCCTCCAAATGTAACCACGTGTCGTACTATAAATTTTAGTTGTTAACATAAATGTAGGAGGGAAAAAATGGAACAACCCCATATATATGTCAAACAACATATTATGGTTTCATATTACTTACACATTTGCATTGAGATGATTCCTTTTAGGAATGTAGCGTCTTGCCCAAAGATGCCTCCCATTTATTATAAACTTAGCTTTTAGAGCACCATTCAGTACTCGAAAAACCGTAGCCAGTGTATAAAATACAACATAAGCATATTGCGGGGGTTTAGTTCCATCTGATTTTTGAATATTCACTGACTGCACGTCTCCAAAATACCTATCCAGGTTGAAAGAAGGTTAATCATAATTAGGTTAACCAAATCTGAAGTAAAAGTTTTGACTCATATCATGCTATAAAAATATGGATACAACCTCACACTACTTACCATAAAAAAGAACAAGTTGTATGACCAGTTTTACATACGTATACAAAGTCACAAATTAATTTCACACTAACATGCATGGAGGAAAAAAAAAGATAAATGCAAAAAAAAAAAAAAAAAACAAAAAAAAACAAAAAAACAAAAAACAATTTTCTAATCCGTTATCCTATCATTTGATTTCGGATTTTATGCCATGATTTGTATATATTCATCCATAATTATCAATATTCACAATTAGTGCCTCGTCTTGAAATTACGAACGATGTTAGTATCAATATCTAGGCTCGCTTGATGGTAAAATGGGATTCAATTTGTATTGTTTGACTAGGTTAATCAATATATATGACAAGGACTATAATTCTCATATTGCTAGATAACCTAGCATGAAATATAGTATTTAACTAACATTATACTTTTTAGGATGCTGCTAGAAAGCCCAAAGCTTTATTTGTTAAATGTACAAATTTGTGATCCTAAGGTAGAAATCGGGGGTTATAATCTACCGCATCTTTGCTATGACCACGATCTTTTTGGCATTATTTCATACCCTAGTTTTCGAGCCTCAAGAATTATTGTACTTTTTAAGGTTGATTCTATTCAAGTCTGAAAAGTCGCGGAGTAGTCCCCTACAGAACTGAAAAAACCAATATACCAATATTTTTGTTAAGTACGCTCATCTTATTGTCAATTTTCTATTTATGCTATTCCGTATAAAATCAAATTCGTAAAATATTCCACCATAGAAAAATTACCCCAACAAAATCCCGTAATAACATAAAATTCAAGTTTTATCTTTTTTACATACTGTGAATTTTAAATTTTAAAAAAAAAAGAAAATCAGAACAATGTAAAATTCAATTTTTATTGATTCCATTAGATATGTATTATCACCTAGGGCAGCCCCATATCAGCACCAAGTCAAACATTAGTCAATGGAAAAAAAGGAAAGAAAATTGTCTAGTTTTATCTAGTTCATGCAGTTTTTCAACCTCGCTTTAACGTATCATGTAAATGATTAAAAAAATATGCTATAAGCGCTTCCTGTTCCAACTTCCAAGGCAAAGAATAACAAAGGTCATTTTCAAAAATATTGTAGCTTAACGGTCATAGGTATAATGTTGGGGAGCGAATGAATGAAAACACTTGTAGCATATCTTCAATCATGTACACTTCTTTCATTCTATTGGCAGAAACAGCCTTGATGGTTGCATTCGAAGAAAGGTGATGAGAGTGGGGTCTATGGGCTTTCTGATCAACATTGAGGAATATACCAAGTTTTAACAAGTGAGAATTGTTACAAAAATGCTTGAACATATGCTTTTCTCTTTGTCAAAATACAAGGAAAGAGACTTGAAATTCGGATGTCCTCATCACAAATTCCTATGAAGTATCCAAATTGGCCACCCAATATTCACATTTTGTACTGTTTTGCACACTTTTATCCGGTTTTCCAACCAAGCAAAGTAGGATCTTCTGAATTGTTAAAGAAAAAATCAATTTGGATAAGTGGAACCAATAAAAACATTTTTCTAATTAGTTTTTTTCATAGAGAATCAAATCATCTTTCCTTTTTCATATACATTCATCCCAACAAAACTAATTGTCTCTTTGTATTCAAACACTAAATCATATTTCTCGATTTTATTTTTATATAAAAAAGTGTTGAAAGTTAAGACCGTGGAGGGGTATCGTTTAAATATTTATTTTCTCAACTTTCATCTAAAACTCCAGAAACATAAGATGATATGGATGTTAATTTCTTTTCTTTTATTCAAGATTTTAACAATGTCATTGAGGGTGATTAGGAAGATATGTTTGGAATAATTAGTAGTTTTTTGGAAGCAGTGACGGTTTGATTTTTGAGAGTTGAGGGGTATTTTTGAATAAAAAAGTAATGTTTTTATGAGTTAAAAGGATATAAGGGTTTCTCCGACAGATAGAAAATCGCAAATCTGCATCCAAAACCGAGCCCCATAAAATGCAGAAATATATTGATAGTGTAGAAAGAAAGGGGCGGGGAGACGCCTCAATATGAGGCGTCCGTTCAACAGGTGTGTTGATGCGCCAGTTCAACAGACGCCTGCCTACCAAGCGCTTGTTTAAGAGGCGTCTTTAATTTAGACGCTCGCAGCAGGCGACTGTTGAATCGACGCCTGATGAGCAGGAGGTGCC
Source organism: Allium cepa (assembly GCA_030765085.1). Taxonomy (NCBI): domain Eukaryota; kingdom Viridiplantae; phylum Streptophyta; class Magnoliopsida; order Asparagales; family Amaryllidaceae; genus Allium; species Allium cepa. The sequence goes on along the minus strand of CM060931.1, from coordinate 460,872,742 downwards.
TGTTGAACAGACGTCTGGTCTCATTTCTGTTGGAGAAATGATGCATCCAACATTTCGGAGTGTGGAAAATCCAATTTTCGCACTCCGAACGGCTAGAGATGCTCTAAACAGATCCATATATATATAAACTCCCCTCTTACAAATTTTTAGCCTTTTCTTTTGCAAATCCTTAACGAGTGATCTGTGTTTTGAACAAGATTTAAGATTCCGTTTCGGTTGTTGGAAAATTTTAATATTACGGTACCGTTTCGAAAATTCCGAAAATTCCATTTTAATTCCGTGTTGCAAATATCGGTGATTGTTTTGATAGTCACATCATAAATGTCCAATATTAATACAAATTTTTGTTGCATTTTTCAAATTACGAACAAGATACATGCTTTGGAAAAAAATAAACAAGCAACATATAACAATTTAAATTAAAAAATAAGTATTTTTTGAACCTCATATGAATTCGTAGTTGTTATTGTCTTCACCATTGAGCATTGCAGTTTGCACAATATATTGAAATACGATACAGAAAATTGATTAGCATTAAGCTAAAGAAAAATAGCCCAAAGCAATAACATAGACTAGATGAAAACCTAATATGAATCAAATATTATTCCTAAATATACCATTGGAAAAAATCAAGCCCAACAGACCCAGATCCATTCATTTGCTGTCATTGTATTTGTCCCTAGCAAGAAACGCTAGTTAACCCTAATTAGTAGAACAAATGCTTTTCTCTTCCATCCACCGCGGCTCCTTCCTCTTTGGATCCACACCATCGCATTTGCTCATTCAATACTGCATCACTCCCTCCCTCCCTTTTTCTTCCACTCTCTTCCTCTTGTATATGGTTTTTCTTTTTTTGTTTTGCTTTCGGAAACAGATTTAGAAGCAAATTCCGGTCAACGTCAAAACCGAACCGAAACGGTTGGAATTCTGACGTGGCAGTCGGAATCTTATACCGTTGTTTTGAGGTAGGTATATGGGTATGACATTAAAAGTATTCAGAACATCTGGGGATCTTTTTTCGTCACCGAGTCATGTAACCACCTTATACAGCATAACATGACAACCGATTTTGACTGTGCATGCTGTCTAGTGTGTATCCGTGTCACCATGCAATTTACTTAACTAACCTTTTTTTTCTTAACTCAACGCAACTAACTTAACTAACTCAACGCAACTAACTTAACCATTGTTTTAATAACCGGACCCAACCGTCGGTCAGACCGCGGTTAACCGTAGGACGTCAGCCACCATGGTCGGGACCTGGTTAAAAACCTCAATCGCCTTCTGACCCGATCGAACCTTTGAGAACTGCGGTTTCAAGACCTGTCCAGGCCGTAGAAAGAAGAAACGAGTTTGAATTTCAAGCTAAAATCATGTTTCCAACTGTGAAAATGGAACGGTTGGATGTCTTTAATGATGGGTTTTAGGAAAAAACTAGCTAAGAAAGAGAAGGCGCAGTAGAGAGAGAAAGATATTTCAATATTATAATTGATTCAAGTAGACATATATTATTTGAGTTAAGCTTTCACCGTTGACTATTAACTAGCACTCACAGCTGCACTTTGCTAGACTTTATCATTTTTATGTGGATGTGTATTTTGAATGGTGATATATTTTTGTTTACCTCAATATATATATATCAATTTTAAGTAAATTAAATATTAAATCAGGTATAAAAAATGACTAAGTACATTAACACGGTTTCGATGGTTCGACTGATCCAACTTTTAAAACATTCGATCTTGAAGCGATATACGGTTCGGTTTTTAAAACTATCAACTTAACTAACTCAACAATTTCATGATTATAACAGCAAATAATAGATTCTCACCAACAAATTGAAGATCTTCCAACAAAATGTGCTAGTGTATAAAAACATTGAATACTTGTAAACAGGGTTCCCTTTTTTTTCCTTTGTTTTTGTTATGTTTATAGCCGCGATCACACACACACGCTTAACACACGCACATTAATCAAGTTATAAGCATAAATATCAGATAAAGTATAAATTTGTTGATGACGTTCTGCAGCATGAATGGTGATGCAAGGAAGTTCAAGCCTTAACCATTATGGTTTTTCTACGTATGCTGTTAAGAGTATGTCCTATGTTCACAAGAGCATTGAATGAAACTGACTAATTTAATTGTGTTTTGCAGTTCAAGAGGACAAAATGGAATTCACCTAAAATCAAATCTATAAGAGTTAAACCTGGGAAGAATGGAAACAGTATAATGGCCAAGTGGAATTTTAATTAAGAAGTCCAAATAATTGAACAATGCATGAGGCAGTCTTGTACGAAAGTATCTCTTAGCTTGATAGAACGACTGATGTTTGGTAGTCAACTAACATTCATATAAAATATATCTTCTTCTGAAGTCAGCTGGTTTTGTACTAGAAAAGAAATTGTATGATATATGTATGGATAAACGGAATATCATTTCAAAATCATTCATGACAACATGACTATATCCCCTAGCTTTCTGATCCATTTTTTTTTTATAATTACCAAGCAACAACAAAAGCTTAGCTAATTCATATTGGACAACCCCTCAGTAAACATTCAACGTGAAATTAACATAAGAGAAAAATACTGAAGTCTGTATTGATAGCTAGCTTATATTTACCATGAAAATTGTATTACTTAACAGAACATGACAATATCTTCCAGCATACCCAACATTTTAATTAATTTAATAACCAAGGTTGAATCGAATTAATAAAAAGACAGATGTGTAAAAAGTATTAAAAAAAATATGTAAATAGGGCAACGCACTTATTTGACAAAAAATATGTATGGGAATAATAAGAAGAAGAAAAATTAAGGCTTTACCTCATAAAGAAGCTCAGCAGCTCATGTTTAGTCAGAGGATAACCATTGGAGAAAGTGACAAACATGGTCCTCTCAACATCAGGAAGATTCTCACTTACAGGTTGTTGAGGCTCAGCTATCATTATACCTGCATTACCAATCGAAGGCATCACCGATAACCCTTGCTCAATTTGTTGCATATTTCGTAACATACTCAAATCTAAACGATATCCCAACTCAACCCTTCTGTCATGATCTACCGTTCCAAAAAAGTTTGAGTTTCCGTTAATACTATTGGAAGAGTGGCTCAAAATCTCTCCATTGTTAACCACACAAGAATTATTTATTTTAGCAGGTTCAATGTGGGTCTGGCTCATTTGATACACAAGCATCTCAATGTGACGTAAATGAGCTAATCCCTCCGCTTTCTTTTTAATATCAGCTAAGGCTCTCAAACACACTGTTTTTAGGTAATGTTTGATGCCCTGGGATGCTTTTTTATGGAAACCAATATTAAGTTCTTGAAATGGAGAATCAAGGCGCAAGGTAGCGACAAAGTCACGACCTAAGAGCGCAGCATTTTGAAGTTTGGGATCACTAAATGAGTTCATCTGAGTTATAACAGCAGATTTTTCATTTTCCTCAAGCCAAAGCCAAAAGGCGATTATCTCCATAGATTGAACAGGATCCATGTGAAGATCAAAAACCATCCTACTGTAAAGTTTACGTTCTCCTGAGTAGAAGGCATAGATATCGTTAATTGAAAGGTTTTGTGGAGTGAAATCAGATTGAAACGATGCCATTTGTAAAATAGGAAAATGAAATGGAAGAAAATAGGGAATAAGATTATTTTTATTTTTATTATTTTAGCGTTTATACTTTATAGAATGGAATGAGGATGGTGGGAGATGTAAAAGTACACAGAAAATATCCAGCTGGATTTAAAAAAAGGGATAGGATAAAAGAAGAAATCCTTTAAGTGCAGAAATTAATTTTGGATATGTATACAAATCTAGTTATTACTCTAGCAATTAATTTACTACTCAAAGACTTTTGCAAGAATAACTTTGTTGTCAAACAAGTTAAGTATGCCTAGGAGTGACAGTCTGAGAAAGTGAGAGCGTTGGGGTATATATACGGAAGAATGAATTAATATGAAAAAACAACAATTGATTTTCTGGACTATACAACGGAGGCAATATTTATTTGTAGCAGATTATAGCAAGTCATTTTCCACCTAAATACATCAAAACAAGGGGACTGAATATTAAGTAAATAATAAGAAATAATTAAAGTATTAATTTAGGTGCATTCTCCTTATTTCAGTTTCCATAGCAAAAATTCATGAAGCTGCTGCATTTTTCATAGAAAACTAGTGCGAACGGACTGCACTATATTTTTACTAAATTAGCATTGAATATTTTATAGTAGAAACATTTCTATGGTGAATTTAACAATAATATTTCATTCGGTTCGTTTTTAGCAAAAGTTTTTTAGAATTTCAAACAATGTTATTTTCTTTTGAACAATTTGTTTTCAATGTTAAAATTTGACGACACTATATGAGAATTTGTAGAGGTCGGAAGTAGCTTCATAACGGAGGAAACGGTTCGCAAATCGGAGTCCGGAGGTGCAAGTTAGAAGAGAAAAGGTGAAGTGGGCTATTTGGTGACAGCAACTAATTTCAGACGTCTGAAATTATTTTCAGACGTCTGAAATTGTTCTGAAGTGGTTTCAGAACACTCAGTCAGACGTCTGACCAAGTGGGTCAGACGTCTGATCTGGAGCGAAGTCGCTCCAGAGACTTAAGTCAGACGTCTGACCAAGTGGGTCAGACGTCTGATCTGGAGCGAAGTCGCTTCAGAGACTTAAGTCAGACGTCTGACCCTTAGGCCAGACGTCTGGAACGAATTTTTTCAGTTTTTCATCTCGCGGACTTGGGTGAAAATTTTTGATATCCGCAGGGGCAATTTTGGAATTTTGTCTAGAGTTTCTATTCTCCTATATAAGCTAGCCTCAGGTATCAGATCCGGATAAGGGGGAGAGAAGCGTGTGCAAGCAACAATAAGAGATCAGCCTCCACCAAATTAGGGTTTATCAAAACCTAATTTTCTTCAATTCTCTTCTCCACAAAATCAATTTCTATTTTGATTATTGATCATTGTAATCAATCTCTTGTACTCTTCTCATCAATAATAATAAAAGCTCTCTCTTAAAGTGGATGTACACTAACACAACGTTAGTGGAACCACTATAAATCTCTGTGTGATTTATTTTCATCATTGCCTTGATTTTTGATTTGCTTGTCTGGGATTTTGATTGATTGTGATTGGATTTGAGTTATCACTTGGTTGTTTTTACACTGCTTATCACGATCCCGGCTTCCGCTGCGCTCGTGGGGTTTCGATTGGAGTCGGAATCCCGCACCAACATTTGGTATCAGAACTTCAGGTTTTGGTAGGTGGTTGTAGAGATGCCTGAATCAAGTAATAACTCAAGTAGTTCCTCAATGGGTACTCCAAGTGGTGTAGCTCCTTATGTACGTGGCTCGTACGTAGCTTCAGGATCACAATTGGTAATAGACAAGTGGAATGGCGATAATGATTTTGAAAAATGGCAATGGAAGATGAAAGCGGTTCTTAGAAGGAATCGGGTGCATCGGGTAGTGTTTGACACGCATTTATTGCCAGCGGACATCTCGGATGTTGAGAGAGAGGAGATGGTGGAGTGGGCATTCACTACACTTCAACTTGCTATGGAAGAGAATGTTATCTCTGAAATTAGTGGTGAGACAACCGCTAAGGGTATTTGGGACAAGTTGGAGGAATTGTATATGAAGAAGTCACTGACGAATCGTTTGATCTTATTGCGAACGTTCTTCACCTATAAGATGAAGGAAGGTACTTCGCTGAAGGCACACTTAAATATTTTTGATGTTTTGCTAATGAAGATGAAGGCGGTAGATTTGAAGATTGAGGAAGAGCAAAAGGCGATGATATTGTTGTGTTCATTGCCAGACCGCTATACAAGTTTCTCAAACAGTTTGATCTATAGACGAGATACATTGACTCTTGATGATGTCAAGACGGGTCTTCTTAGCGAGAAGTTGCGGGATCAAATGAAGGAGTTAGGTGATGGAAGTAGTGGTGCTAGTAATGGTCATGGCTTGTTTGTGGAGAAGGAGAGGCATGTGAAGAAGGAGAACCGGGGGCGTTCTAAATCAAGGAACCCCGGTTGGAGAGGAAAGTCGAAGGAAAGAAAAGGCAAGTGCTATATTTGAAGGAAGCCCGGTCATTGGAAGAATGAGCGTCCGAACAAGGAGAAGGTAAAGAAGGAAGTAGCATCTTCATCCGTAGCGGTAGAGAATGCAGTTGGTGAGGAAGAGGTAGATGTTTTATCGGCAGTAGCATCAGATGTTTCGGATAGCAAATGGGTGCTCGATTCGGGGGCGTTTTATCATATGACGCCAAATAGGAATTGTTTTTCTTCTTACATCGACAAAGAAGGAAATTCAATTGTTATGGGAAATGGTGCTATTTGTAAGTCGAAAGGCATTGGTTCCATGCAAATTAGGATGTTTGACGGAGTGGTTCGTACTCTCACTAATGTGCGCTATGTTCCGGGACTTAGGAAGTCTCTTATCTCTTTGGGGCAGCTGGATTCTTTAGGTTGTAAGATCACTATTGAAAGTGATAGATTGCGGGTTTCGAAGGGTGCAAGGACTCATGGTATTTATTTGCTTCAAGGAGTGACTGTGGAAGGTGAAACTTGTATAGGGGTTGATAGTTCTCGTCGCTTGGATGCGACTAGGCTGTGGCATTTGAGGTTAGGTCATGTCTCGGAGAGAAGTTTAGATGTTCTTTGAAAGAGAGAGATGATCGATGGAGAAAGTTTCAACAAGTTAGAGTTTTGCGAAGATTGTGTCATGGGGAAGCAAACTAAAGTTTCATTCGGTGAAGAAAAACATAATTCGAGAAGGGTTCTTGAGTATGTTTACACGGATATTTGGGGACCGGCACCTGTAGCTTCTTTAGGTGGAGCTCGCTATTATATTTCCTTTATAGATGACTTTTCTCGAAAAGTTTGGGCGTATGTAATGATGGCCAAGTCGGAGGCATTCGCAAAGTTCAAAGCGAGAAGGCTCTTGTTGAGAATGAGAGTGACAAGTCTTTGAAGGTTCTAAGGTCTAACAATGGCGGAGAGTATGTTTCCGGAGAATTTTTGGAGTATTGCAAGCATCATGGTATTCGGAGGCATTTTACTACACCTGGAGATCCGCAGTCGAATGGTGTTGCGGAGAGAATGAATCGTACTCTACCTGAGAAAGCTCGATGCTTGAGATTGACATCGGGTTTGGCAAAGGGATTTTGGGCTGAAGCTTTGTCAACCGCAGTGCATATTATTAATCGAATTCCATGCTCAGCTATTAGTAACAAAATTCCGGAGGAAGTGTGGAAGGGAAAGAGCATTGACTTGAGTTATCTTCGTGTGTTTGGCAGTCCAATTTATGTGCATGATCCGGGAAATGATAAGCTTGAACCTAGAGCTTTCAAGGGGATTTTGCTTGGCTATACGGATGGTGTAAAAGGCTATCGGATTTGGAATCTGGAAACGAAGAAGGTAAAGAATTCTCGTCATGTTACTTTTGATAAGCCGGCAATGTTCAAGGAGAATGTGAGCTCATCGGATGTTCCGGATTTGGTTCATGGTGAATCAAAGGAGAAGGAAATTATTTCCACATTTTGTCCAAGGAGTAGAGAGAGTAGAGTAGTTGGCGATGCTTGTGAGGAGATAGCGATTGATGTTACATCACATAGTCCACATGGTGCCTTTAGTACTGTTGGTGATGTACATGATTCTAGAGAAGATTCGGTTCAAGATGGAGCCGAAGGGAGTTTAGGTGATGGTATTGCTACTCGGATTGGTCGTCGTACTATAAGACCACCCGAAAGATATGGTGATTGGAACTATCTTAGCTTTTGTGATAATTTGGACTATGCTCGTCATGTAGTCCAAGATGAGCCGATGGACCTTGATGACGTCATGAAGTCCAGTGATAGCTCGAAATGGATTTGTGTCATGGAGGAAGAGATGCAATCATTATTGAAGAATCAAACTTGGGATTTGGTTCCACTTCCTAAAGGAAGCCGTGCTATTGGGTGCAAATGGATATACAAGGTGAATGACGATGGAAGATATAAAGCTAGACTAGCGGCTAAGGGGTTTGCACAAAGGAAGGGAAAGGAGTATGATGAGATATTCGCGCCGGTTGTGCGCCATACTTCTATCCGGATATTACTTTCTATAGTTGCTATTCACGACTTGGAGTTGGAGCAACTTGATGTGAAAACCGCCTTCTTGCATGGTGACTTGGATGAAAACATCTACATGGTGCAACCGGAAGGTTTTGTTGTGGATGGTAAGTCAAATTTGGTTTGCAAATTGAAGAAATCACAATATGGTTTAAAGCAATCACCTAGACAATGGTACAAGAGGTTTGATCATTTTATGCTTGAAAATGGTTTTGATAGAAGCATCAAGGATGCTTGTGTTTATTTCAAGAAGTTGAGAAATGATTTTTGGGTGTATTTACTCTTGTATGTGGACGACATGCTCATTGCTTCAAAAGATAAAAATGAAATCAACAAGCTAAAACTGAGTTTGAAATTGGAGTTCGAAATGAAGGATCTTGGAGAAGCGAGAAGGATATTGGGCATGGAAATTGTAAGGGATCGAAAGCATTTTGAGTTGAAACAAACTCAAAAGGAATACATAGAGAAAGTGCTTTGTCGGTTTAGCATGGAGAATGCAAAGGCGTCATATACACCTTTACCTTTGCATATGAAGCTTTCGAATAAAGGATCACCTATCTTGGAGGAAAACAAGACTTATATGGCAAAGGTGCCATATGCAAGTGCGGTTGGTAGTCTAATGTATGCTATGGTGTGTACAAGGCCCGATATTGCAAATGCCGTCGGGATGGTTAGTCGCTACATGGCTAATCCGGGGAAATCGCATTGGGAAGCTGTGAAGCTTATATTGAGATACCTTAGAGGCACATCATCTCATGGTCTTGTTTTTGGCGGTAGTAAGGCGATGGATTGCAAGTTGGTTGGTTATTGTGATTCGGACTACGCTGGTGATAGGAATAGAAGAAAATCAACTTCCGGATATGTCTTTACACTTGGAGAAATAGCCATAAGTTGAAGATCTAGATTGCAGACCGTAGTTGCTTTATCCACTACGGAAGCGGAGTTCATAGCCACAATGGAGGCGGCAAAGGAGGCACTCTATTTGAAGCGATTGTTGTGTGACTTAGGATTCGGGCATGATAGTATTAATGTTCGATGTGATAGCTAGAGTGCTATTCACTTGGCAGAGAATTTGGCGTTTAGCTCACGGATTAAACATATTGAGGTGAGAGAGTCATTTCTAGTAGCCATGGATGAAGATAAGCAAGTATATCTTCGAAAGGTGCACACAAAGGATAACGTGGCGGATATGTTCACTAAGGCATTGCCGGTTGGAAAGTTCGAGCATTGCTCGAACTTGATTCGCTTGGATAAGTGCTAGGTGCCACGGGGTGGCACGGTTAAGGGAGGAGCTTGGTGGTAGATGAGGTAGAGTATTGGTGAGAGAGATTGATGTTCTATCTTCTTGGTAAGTGCTAGTCTTTGATGAGATAGCTTAGGATTTGGATGTTTTCAACATTTCATTAGCGGGTGGGGGCTTTTCCTGAGCTCGTTGGTGGAGTGCAATGGGCGGTGGCTTTGCCGGAGCTCATTGGGAAAGCATTCATGTTTGGTTGAAGGTAGAAGAGGTGATAGTTGGCGCTATCGGTTGTCGTTGATGGTACGGTACCATTGGAATTGAAGATGGATATAGTGTCGAGGTGGAGTGGTAATGTAATGACCCACAATATTTACACAACTATGATGTTGTGATTTAAACAAGTATAAAGTATTGAAGTATATTTGTGCACATTTGGACTTGGGGGTAAATTTGTAATTCCCCAATGGTTAAAACCCTAGCCGTGAATGGATTAAAAAATAAAAATAAAAATAAAAAAAGAGAAGAAAAGGAAGATGTGGCCGGCTGTTTTTCATTTTAACTTTCTCGTTTCAAAACAAAAAAAAATGGCCGAAGCCCTAGAAATCAGATTGGGGGAAAATTATCTCGCCGTATCGAATGGCGTTGGATTCGTGAGAAAAGGGGGAAAGCTACGGCAATATCTAGGGGATCGACATCTCATATAGCTACGTGAGTGTTCTTAATCATGATTTGGCAATAAGACCTATCTCAGGCAGCCGTGGTTATATTTTCCGTAAATTAATTTGTGTGTATGGATGCTTTGCGTGTATTGATGCTTGTTAATGATTGTTTGATCTTGGTTGCTTGCGTATTCATATATTGGTGATGATTAAGTCTGATTGTGCTCATATCTGTACTGAGATGATATTTATTCACTATTAAGTCACGATACACTGATTTAACACTTGTATTATTGCCAAATGAATTGCTTAAGCACACTCATACCAGACGTATTATGTCTGACCCTGTTGATTGTCTCGACAATCTCCTGAGGTGTCTCATTCAACGAGGCAGTTCGGGATGATGTTTTTACAGGTTTCTATGCACATATTGATGAGATGATGACTTAAGAGATGGAGTTAGAACGATTTATACTGCATATAGATGATATGAAGAAAGTATTTAAGTATTTTCATTGTCACTTCATATGTATTGCTGAACTAAAATATGTATGTAATGCCATGAACAGTGAACCATTATGTGTTAGATTGATTTGTATATAATCTTGAAAACTGTATTGTCTTATGTGTAATTGCAAGTTGAAACTGAAACACTTGGATTATTCAGTTTGTATATATTTCCTGAAATCTGTATTTAGAGAAATACTGGTGTCAAGGAAGTATACACAAGTGTTTACACTTGTGTATATGTGCAGACCCATAGAACTGCTGAGTTTTGTGATTTAAAGGATTTTTTTTATGGATTTTGTTCAAGTTTCCTTTCAGAAGTTTTGGGAAAAACTTTTATAAACTTATCTTGATGGATTATTTCCATATTTATGCACAAGCATATATGGATCTGGAGTTTGATTTTTGTATGTAATTTATCATATCTGAGAATGTGTATATATATATATATATATTTATTTGTTTTGGCAAGTTGAATGCCTTGAATGTGAAAAGCAAAGATGAGATATATATATATTTTTCCTCTATGTTATGGTCTTCTCTGAGTTCAAGTTACTTAGTCCTGTGATATTTGATTTTTGATGAGATATTTGATATTTGATATTTGCTATTTGATATTTGGTATTGGATCTGTGAAAAGCAAAGATGAGATATTTGATGCCGCAAATCTTTGAAGGAAAGATGGATTGTTTTGATGCTTTCAAATGCATTATGATTTTTGGGAAATGAAATTTTTATGCTAAGTGGCTGTTGCTATTCGAATCTGTATACAGCATATAGCTAATATATGTTCATGTGATAGATTCTGGAATTATATTGAGCACTTGCCATATAAATTAAAATACGTGCATGCCTTCACTTTACATTTCTAAAATGAATAACACAGTTTTGGATAAGTTTTGCAAAAGAAAGTAAACTGTTTCATATTCATAAGTATTCTAGAAATGGATTACAATTCTATGTATTATCTTGAGATTTTATAAAAGGAACTTGTTAGTTTCCAATTGTTTGTGTTAAAAATATTTGTATGATGCAGAATAGCTTTTGTTCTTGCATCAGTGACATGTTTTGTTTTAAAGAAGGATAGTTGATGTAAATTCATCTTTTATGTCGGAATATAACTTGCATAAATGAGAAAGAGGAAACTCGATGACCTCATTTTTTTATATAGTTGGATTGGTGATCTTTTGTTTATACATATAATTATTAATATTTTGTTGGTGCCAAGGCTTCATTGCCTACTCATTAATACCATTGCTTGAGCTTGTGTGTTGGCGAGGCCGTGCACACATGTATTTATATGTGTGTGTACGCGCAGCCACACCTATAATTGTGTTATAGCAAGAGTTGAGTCAAGTAAAGGATCTCTATAATTTTTATGATATAATCAGGAATTCTGATGTTTCCTGTCTGCTTGTGTATCTTTTGTGCCATATTGCAAATAATTTTCATAAAAAGGAAATGGGTTTATCTTTATATGAAAATGCTATGTGTGAATGCTTTAGCTAATTCTTCTTAACTCTGATTTAATAACTAAAGAGATTGGTATATCTTCATATATACTAATCTATGTTTTCAGAATACACCAATATTTCTATATTGGTAATAGTGGATCCTGGTTTTGGTTTTGAAGGTAGATGACCCTGTGTTTTCATTCAGCATATATTTCTTTATGCAAAAGAAAAAAAAACAAATTAGCCCATGATTTGGCCACTAGAAAAGTAAGGTCATCTCATTTGGTATCAGAGCTATGTTGGTAGAGAACATAGCAAAAATTTAATTTGTGTGAATTTATTTGTATTGACTGCTTTGGTTGCATTGTTTGAATTGATTGCTTTGGATGAATTATTTGAATTACATCAATGTTAATGATGTTTCTCCTTTCTATTATTTTGTTTTGAAAATTGTCTAATCAATCATATAACCTGATTACAGAAATGAGTTTATGACTTAGTTTTTATAAGAAAATAATTTGATTAATTTACTGAGAAGTAGGGTATTGAATAATAATGGATTAGGCAGTATGAACAGAGAGGTTTATGCTCATGTCTAGTTCATTTAAATTTGCTATGAACAAAGAAGTATTATGAAAATTATTTAAATTTCTGAAGTGGTTATTATGGATGAGATGGATGTTTGTTTGTGCATTTCTATTTGGAGTTTTGTATGTCAGATTTCCAAGTTAAAATGGTTTGAGCATTTTTATTATTCTATTCTTATTATTGTCAAGTATGGATTTAAATTATTTAGAACATAGGCAGCAAGATAGAAATCTGGCTCATGCTTATTTTCTAAATAATAAGTTATGAGGTTTTCCGGGTTTTTGGTGAAATTTTCTTAACAAACACCTCTGTCCATATCTTTACAATAATACAGTAGAATCATGAATGCCTAAATTATTTTGGAAAGCCCACAAACCTATTGTAAATCTCTGTAGTAAGAAATTTAAAATGAGGGAATTTGAATTTATAAATGTTTTCTAATACAAGAAAAGTTGGATTAAGACACCTATGTTTATATCTGATCTAAAAGATGGCTAAAATTACAGTTTTACTTCTTTGTGGACTTCATGGATGTTTCTTTGTTTCAATATAGATGGTGTATTTATTTATTTTGATTTAAATCTGAAATCACCACCGTTACACCATAACTAATAAGTATATGTTTGAGAACTTGATAAACACAATAATGAGCTGATGCAAGTGATGTTGATATTTGGTAAAATTTCAAATAATAAAAAAGATAAATATCAAATGCCAGTATCAATTGCAATAGGTCATTATATGAATAAACATTGAAAAGTGAATTGTCTGATTTGGATGCATAATTGTTAAGCTGCATTTCTTGAATATGTTTGATAACTGCATATAACTTTGTGATGGAAGTTTATAAAACAGGTCCCTTAGAGGAAGATAAAATTTCTTATGAATATAACCTGAAAAAAATGGATTATATAATCATTACAGTCAAGTGTGATCTAAGATTGGTTAAGTACAAGGCAGTAAAAGGAGGGAAGTTCTTTTGCTTATGTCTGGTATTTAATAAGGGGATAAGAGTGCAATGGTTTGACCATGTGCTGACCTCTAGTTGCCTAAGTATTTCCTCAAAAAAAAAAAATATATACATATAAACATCTCTGGTCACATGTTGATTGTAATATAAAATATGAAAAACATAAGAATTTTCTGATATGCAAAATCCCTGTGCTTTACCTGCAAGTTCATATAGCCCAATGATATAAGTGAAGACAAAAGGAACACTTATAGCTACTTATGATTAGGTGTATGTTAGTTTTATATGAATGAAAATGAGTTTTGTTAACCACATATGTGTTGGATGAGTTTCTTTGTGGTGATATAATCTATGTGAAATGTTTTGATGCCTTGCTGGTTGTTAGATTTGGTTCTTATGACCTCCATGTTCACTATTTTAATGCCAGTAACAATAACCTGAACAGTTTATGTTGCTTTAAATAATATGGATGTGAAACCTTTGTGGACAAGATTCACTGAAAAAAATATATATATAAGTTGACTGCAAGTATCTTGTTACTGGGAACCCCAGTGATATTTTATCTCCTAAAATATTTGATCTATGTTTTAGTCAAAGGCCTGTCTCTGAACAAAAAAAATTGACTTGAAATGATATACAGATGTGATTAATTGATTGTTGAAATGTATGAATGGATGACTGTTTCATAGATGCATGAAAACTGTTTGCATTTACTGGTTATGTACATAAAGATTTTTGAGCATGAGACAGTATAGTTGAGACCTGCACACATGAAAGGAAAACTTAGTAATTAAACTAAGGAATTGGGTCACCTCTATCAGGTTGGGTATGAGGGAAGTGGGTATGACATAGTGGTTGGCTTGCATCAAGGGTGGGGTGTGAGTTTGCACATGGCATGTTCATGTCCAAATAGCTTGTAGTGTGCTGGAAATCAAACAGATGTTCCAGGCAATGTGCACCAGTGCAACCATGAATGTGATATTGGACCTTAAAAAAAAAATATGAAATGAACCTACAAGCAGAAGTGATTAGGCTAGGGGTATGGTGAGTTCTGGTATGCAGACTCAGTTTTGATGCCTTAGCTCAATGTTGTGGGTTTTGCTTGTTCATATTTATGAGATGTTTGTGTGATTTGGGTGATGGTTGTTATGAATTCTTGAAATAAGAGTTTCTGCTAAGATACTTGTTGGATGATTTCTTATGGCAAGCAATTAGTTGATGTTTTTATAGATGTCTGGTTTTCTTTTTGGAACAAAAAAAATATATATATATATACCAGTATTAAGTGGTTGTTTGTTGTTTGTATTGATTGAGTATTATTTGTATAAACTTAATTCATACATATGTTTATGATATTTTGCTTTGATTGCCAAGAATGGGGTCTGTTTTGGATTAAAAATTCATTTAAATAAAGACAGATTGTATAAGGGTATTGATCTCTATTTTGACTTGCATATAGATGATATGTATTGCCTGAAGATGGTGTGTATAGCCATGGATGAATGAGCATTACATTTAAAATGACTTCAATATGAATCATGAGTAGGAATGCATTTGTAAGCAATATATAACTTGATGACAAAACCTATAAACTGTTACTGAATTAATAATTGTTTAGTTCTGGTTGAGTAAGCTTGGTGTATAAATATGTTTGAGACATTAGAAATGCTTTGAAAAGCAGAAAGTAAATTCTGTATTGATTCTAAAATGTACTAAACCAATTTGCCAATAGGGTTTAGTTTAAAACTGAATGTGAACACTATTATGATGAATGCAATGGCACTGTTTCCTGCTCTCATTTGTACACTGCCATATGTATGCATATTTACTTCATCCTGTGTGCACCCCTGAGTTACACTGTATGCATAGATTTAGTCCAAACACTGTTGCATCTGAAATCTGCTGTTGCACTTGAGATTTTAGACTTGATTTTGCTGTTTACATGCAGTGGCAGTTCTATATACATATATGTCCATGTACTTGAAATAACTTGATGCTGCACACTTGTGCTTTGTCTTGATCACTTCTGTTGTTGTCATTTTGTGTTGTTGCCTTGCATTTGCCAAGTCTATGTGTAAGTTCCCACACATCCATCTGAAGTTGCTGTTTTCAAATGCACTGAGTTGTTGAATATGTTGCTTTCTTATTTATGTGCTGTCTGTATGACAGTTGCAGTTACCCTTGTGCTGATTCATTTGATGATGAAACATGTTGATTGAAATTTGTTGGTGCACTCGAGTTGGCAAGGCAGTGCACACGTGTATATTTATACATGTGTGTATTGCAGCCACTCCGCAAAATTTAATGAATATTTGGGATGCTAGAACGAGTAAGAGTGAATTGTGAGGACACAATTCCAAAAAGGTGGGGTATTTGTAATGACCCACAATATTTACACAACTATGATGTTGTGATTTAAACAAGTATAAAGTATTGAAGTATATTTGTGCACATTTGGACTTGGGGGTAAATTTGTAATTCCCCAATGGTTAAAACCCTAGCCGTGAATGGATTAAAAAATAAAAATAAAAATAAAAAGAGAAGAAAAGGAAGATGTGGCCGGCTGTTTTTCATTTTAACTTTCTCGTTTCAAAACAAAAAAAAATGGCCGAAGCCCTAGAAATCAGATTGGGGGAAAATTATCTCGCCGTATCGAATGGCGTTGGATTCGTGAGAAAAAGGGGGAAAGCTACGGCAATATCTAGGGGATCGACATCTCATATAGCTACGTGAGTGTTCTTAATCATGATTTGGCAATAAGACCTATCTCAGGCAGCCGTGGTTATATTTTCCGTAAATTAATTTGTGTGTATGGATGCTTTGCGTGTATTGATGCTTGTTAATGATTGTTTGATCTTGGTTGCTTGCGTATTCATATATTGGTGATGATTAAGTCTGATTGTGCTCATATCTGTACTGAGATGATATTTATTCACTATTAAGTCACGATACACTGATTTAACACTTGTATTATTGCCAAATGAATTGCTTAAGCACACTCATACCAGACGTAATATGTCTGACCCTGTTGATTGTCTCGACAATCTCCTGGGGTGTCTCATTCAACGAGGCAGTTCGGGATGATGTTTTTACAGGTTGCTATGCACATATTGATGAGATGATGACTTAAGAGATGGAGTTAGAACGATTTATACTGCATATAGATGATATGAAGAAAGTATTTAAGTATTTTCATTGTCACTTCATATGTATTGCTGAACTAAAATATGTATGTAATGCCATGAACAGTGAACCATTATGTGTTAGATTGATTTGTATATAATCTTGAAAACTGTATTGTCTTATGTGTAATTGCAAGTTGAAACTGAAACACTTGGATTATTCAGTTTGTATATATTTCCTGAAATCTGTATTTAGAGAAATACTGGTGTCAAGGCAGTATACACAAGTGTTTACACTTGTGTATATGTGCAGACCCATAGAACTGCTGAGTTTTGTGATTTAAAGGATTTTTTTTATGGATTTTGTTCAAGTTTCCTTTCAGAAGTTTTGGGAAAAACTTTTATAAACTTATCTTGATGGATTATTTCCATATTTATGCACAAGCATATATGGATCTGGAGTTTGATTTTTGTATGTAATTTATCATATCTGAGAATGTATATATATATATATATATATATATATTTATTTATTTGTTTTGGCAAGTTGAATGCCTTGAATGTGAAAAGAAAAGATGAGATATATATATATTTTTCCTCTATGTTATGGTTTTCTCTGAGTTCAAGTTACTTAGTCCTGTGATATTTGATTTTTGATGAGATATTTGATATTTGATATTTGCTATTTGATATTTGGTATTGGATCTGTGAAAAGCAAAGATGAGATATTTGATGCCGCAAATCTTTGAAGGAAAGATGGATTGTTTTGATGCTTTCAAATGCATTATGATTTTTGGGAAATGAAATTTTTATGCTAAGTGGCTGTTGCTATTCGAATCTGTATACAGCATATAGCTAATATATGTTCATGTGATAGATTCTGGAATTATATTGAGCACTTGCCATATAAATTAAAATACGTGCATGCCTTCACTTTACATTTCTAAAATGAATAAACACAGTTTTGGATAAGTTTTGCAAAAGAAAGTAAACTGTTTCATATTCATAAGTATTCTAGAAATGGATTACAATTCTATGTATTATCTTGAGATTTTATAAAAGGAACTTGTTAGTTTCCAATTGTTTGTGTTAAAAATATTTGTATGATGCAGAATAGCTTTTGTTCTTGCATCAGTGACATGTTTTGTTTTAAAGAAGGATAGTTGATGTAAATTCATCTTTTATGTCGGAATATAACTTGCATAAATGAGAAAGAGGAAACTCGATGACCTCATTTTTTTATATAGTTGGATTGGTGATCTTTTGTTTATACATATAATTATTAATATTTTGTTGGTGCCAAGGCTTCATTGCCTATTCATTAATACCATTGCTTGAGCTTGTGTGTTGGCGAGGCCGTGCACACATGTATTTATATGTGTGTGTACGCGCAGCCACACCTATAATTGTGTTATAGCAAGAGTTGAGTCAAGTAAAGGATCTCTATGATTTTTATGATATAATCAGGAATTCTGATGTTTCCTGTCTGCTTGTGTATCTTTTGTGCCATATTGCAAATAATTTGCATAAAAAGGAAATGGGTTTATCTTTATATGAAAATGCTATGTGTGAATGCTTTAGCTAATTCTTCTTAACTCTGATTTAATAACTAAAGAGATTGGTATATCTTCATATATACTAATCTATGTTTTCAGAATACACCAATATTTCTATATTGGTAATAGTGGATCCTGGTTTTGGTTTTGAAGGTAGATGACCCTGTGTTTTCATTCAGCATATATTTCTTTATGCAAAAGAAAAAAAAACAAATTAGCCCATGATTTGGCCACTAGAAAAGTAGGGTCATCTCAGGTAAAATTTGGCGACACTATATAAGGATTTGTAGAGGTCGGAAGTAGCTTCGTAACGGAGGAAACGGTTCGCAAATCGGAGTCCGGAGGTGGATGTTAGAAGAGAAAAGGTGAAGTGGGCTGTTTGGGGACAACAACTAATTTCAGACGTCTGAAATTATTTTCAAACGTCTGAAATTGTTCTGAAGTGGTTCCAGAACACTCAGTCAGACGTCTGACCAAGTGGGTCCGACGTCTGATCTGGAGCGAAGTAGCTCCAGAGACTTAAGTCAGACGTCTGACCAAGTGGGTCAGACGTCTGATCTGGAGCGAAGTCGCTCCAGAGACTTAAATCAGACGTCTGACCCTTAGGCCAGACGTCTGGAACGAATTTTTCCAGTTTTTCATCTCGCGAACTTAGGTGAAAATTTGTGATATCCGTAGGGGAAATTTTGGAATTTTGTCTAGGGTTTCTATTCTCCTATATAAGCTAGCCTCAAGTATCAGATCCGGATAAGGGGGAGAGAAGCGTGTGCAAGCAACAATAAGAGATCAGCCTTCACCAAATTAGGATTTATCGAAACCTAATTTTCTTCAATTCTCTTCTCCACAAAATCAATTTCTATTTTGATTATTGATCATTGTAATCAATCTCTTGTACTCTTCTCATTAATAATAATAAAAGCTCTCTCTTAAAGTGGATGTACACTAACACAACGTTAGTGGAACCACTATAAATCTCTGTGTGATTTATTTTCATTATTGCCTTGATCTTTGATTTGCTTGTCTGGGATTTTGATTGATTGTGATTGGATTTGAGTTATCGATTGGTTGTTTTTACACTACTTATCACGATCCCGTCTTCCACTGCGCTCGTGGGGTTTCGATTGGAGTCGGAATCCCGAACCAACATTCAAAACATTAAACAAAGAGATTTTGATTGAAGACAACATTTGTTTAAGCAGCTTGGCCTTTAATAAACATGGCATGTCCATCAACATTAATACATTTGTGCCACCTTCCACCAAATGAAAAAATTTGATCTTGTAATTCTCTAAAATTATAAAAATGATTCAGTCAAGCTCAATAATATAAGCTCACTATAATGATAAAAAATTTGAATGTACTTTGTCAACGTTTGTAAGATAGTTCACAAACTGAAAATAATTAAAGAATGTTTAAACTTAATCACATTAAACCAATGTATACATGAACATTGTAGGGTCAATATAAGATTGTGTCTTCAGAGAGACTGCATCGAAGCATAAGAGGGTGAGAAAACAACCTGAAGCCGTTGATTAAAGATCCGACGCTCAATACTTATTCTTGCATTATTAAAGAAAATCTGGTCTGGACTTGTATCATTCTTTCCCATAAGGCCCATTATGACAATTGTATATATTGCAATATCAGCTGTAACGAAATGTGCAATATATCACTTTATCTTTCTTGTACAAACAACTTTCTATATAATCATCAATCAGAAATTCAATATTCAATTTTCATATTCATCATTCAAATTTTGATATGGTATCAGAGCAGTAGTGCCTAACAGCACTGAAAGATCCTATAGAAAAAGGAAACCCATCAGAAAATCCATCAGAAATCATCACCTGAGTTCATATTTTTCTTCTCATCAGATCAAATATCATCATCTGAGAAGAAAACTCAAGACAACCACATCTGCCTTGCCAGATCTTTTAAATTTCTGGCTGCAATAGGAATTGTCATTGAGTCAAGAAGAAACAGAAATCAAAACTCAGAAGAAAAAAACCAGAATCAAGAAGTTAAAGGCATCAATCAATTGAAATCAAGGAAAGTGCCATCCTAAGTGAAAGAAATCATCAAATCATCATCATCATTTGATTTTCTTTTCTGGTTGCAACTTACCAGAGAGGATCTTGATCAATCTTGATTCTGCATTTCTGATTAAAGATTTACTGTCTCTACTTTGTTTTTTCTCTCACAATTCTTGTTTTTGAATTCTCAAGATCATCATGGGGGATAAAGCAAACTCTGCAGCACCCACTAATGGCAGTGACCTGCAACACACTGCATCAAATATTGAGAAACTGGTCAAAACCACTGTCAGCCCTCAAAGTCAACTTGTCACGGTACATCTCAGTGAGGACAATTATCTTCTATGGAAACTACAGATTGAAACTGCTCTTTAGGGATATGGCCTTGAAGAATACATTCAAGAAACCATATCAGTACCTCCAATGTTCATTGCTGATCAACAAAAGAAAATGATCAGTAATGAAGAATATGTCAATCATCACATACAGGACAGGTTAATATGTTCATGGCTATTGTCATCTATAAATGCAAATTTTCTTACTCGTATAATAGGCTGCAAAACAGCCTATGAGATATGGTCTACAGTAGAAAGAGTGTTTAACTCTCAGTCAGCAGCAAATGTGATGTTCTACAAAAGACAAATTCACAATATTAAAAAGGAAAGTCATAACATGAGAGAGTATCTGTTCAAAATCAAGTCAATCTGTGATGCATTAGAGGCTGCAAATCAAAAGGTATCAGATTCAGAACAGATTATGACAATACTCAATGGACTCAGTGAAGAATATGAAGCAGTAGTAGCAGTTCTAACATCTTAAAGAAATCTGCCATCTATTGAAGATGTTCATTCTATTCTATTACCACATGAAGCAAGAATTGACATCAAGAAACCTCAAGAAACCTCAAGAATAAGATATATCTATCAACTTAGTAGTCAATCATAAAGGCAAAACTCAAAATAATAACAGGGGTGAACAATTTACTCAAAGAGATGGTCATTCTAATAGATCAAGGGGAAGAGGCAGATGGAATAATAGCAACAGGCCAAAATGTCAGATATGTGAGAAAGTTGGTCATACAACAGCAAAGTGTTACTTCATGTTGAATCTCAATTATGTCCCAAGACAAGGACAAAACACACAAAGAAATGGAAACTACAATGCAAATATGGTACATATGCAGCCTGAATCAATCAATCAATCAGAGATGAAGAATTCTCAAACTGAAAACACAAGAAGATGAAGATTGGTATCCTGACTCAGGTGCAACTAATCACATCACAAATAACTTGAGCAATTTAAATCTTGGAAGCAAGGAATACAAAGGTATGAATTCTATTTACATGGGTAATGGCAAAGCTATTGCAATTACACACACCGGTAAGTCATATATCATGGGAAGAAAGCAATTATACTTGAACAATCTATTAAGAGTCACACATATCAAGAAAAACTTACTAAGTGTGTCACAATTTGCAAGAGATAACAGTGTATATTTTGAGTTTTATCCACATAAATGCTTAGTTATGTGGATAAAACTCAAAATATACACCGTTATCTCTTGCAAATTGTCACACACTTAGATTGAGATGCTTTATTAGATTGTTAATCTCCTTCTCACTGTTACCTGTAATAATAAAGTCATCAACATATATTAGTACAAATATTGTTGTGTCTTTACTAATCTTTGTAAACAATGAACTATCAGACTTGGTTAAATTATAACCAAGTTTGATCATTGTTTCTTTTAATTTCTCAAACCACACTCTTGGTGCTTGCTTCAAGCCATAAATTGCTTTGTGTAATTTGCACACATAATTTTCTTTTTCACTCTGTTTAAAGCCTTGGGGCTGCTCCATATACACCCGTTCCTGCAAAATACCATTCGAAAAAGCATTATTTACATCGAGTTGTCTAATGGTCCAATTTCTATGTAAGGCTACAGTAATAAAAATTCTTATAGTAGCAGGTTTCACAACAGATGAAAAAGTTTCAGTGAAATCGAAACCACTCAGTTGTGAATAACCCTTAGCTACCAATCTCGTCTTGTACTTAGAAATTGTACCATCAGCATTCCTTTTTAACTTGTAGGTCCATTTACACCCAAATATATTTTTATCCTTTAGCTTAAGAACAAGATCCCATGTCCTGTTCTTCATTAGTGCCTGATATTCTTCATTCATAGCATTTTTTCAATTTTTATTTTGTATGGCTTGATCATATGTAGTTGGCTCCTCAGCATCTAGGACAGTGTGATAAACTTTTGGCTTAAAAATACCACTCTTGGATCTGGTTATCATATGATGACTTGGTCTGCTAGAGTAGCTCTTTCACCTACAGATTGAATGTTTGATTCTATGCCTTACATACTGCTTTGAATATGATGTGGAGTTAGTTGCTTAGTATGTTGAGAATCTTGATGATATACACTAGTTGAACCTATTTGATCATTTGCTAAATCAGGCCCAATGCTAGAGTCTATTCTTTGAGAATCTGAGCATACGGCTTTATGATTAATGTTGTCTTAAGTTTACTTTGCTTCAACCTGAATTATCTCAACAGGTAGAATGGAAACAGAAGATATAGATTCTTTTGCATTATACACTTTACTATGTACTTTGATGTTTGCTTCTTTACATGGAAAAATTGTTTCATTGAATACTACATGTCTAGAGATAAATATTCTACCATTACTGTCTAGACATTTATAACCCTTTTTATTATTGGCATACCCTATAAAAGTACAGGGAGATGATCTAAACTCTACCTTATGATTATTATAAGATCTAATGTATGGGTAACATAAACAACCAAATACTTTGAGACTATGATAATCTGGACTAGTGTTTGTTAATATTTCTAAAGGACTTTTTAATTTTAGTAGTCATTAGACTCACTATAGTAGTCCGTCCGGCTGCTCTTGCTTATATCATTCCTCTTAGGGTAGTTTATTAATTAGATAGACTACTGTAGCAAAGGCATCTGGCCAAAATTTCTTTGGTATGGATGCTTGTGCTAGAAGAGTAAGACCAGTTTCAACAATCTGTCTATGCCTTCTTTCAACTAGCACATTTTGTTCTGAAGTGTATGGATATGTTGTTCTATGATTGATTCCTCTTTTTTGAAAGTATTCCTTTAATGGATGATATTCAGTTCCACCATCAATTTGCATGATTTTGACTCTGCAGTTTTTTGATTCTCTGCTTGTGCTATAAACTTCACTACTGCATTGAGAGTTTCATTCTTTGAATTTAGAAAATATATCCACACACATCTAGAAAATGCATCCACAAAAGATATATAGTATTTATATCCATAATCAGTATGAATAGGGGCAGGTCCCCATAAGTCAGTAGCAACTAATTTGAGGGGTTTACTATAACAAGTTTCTGAATCTAAGAAGGGCAATTTATGATTCTTACCCATTTGACAATAGGTATAGATATATGGTAATGATATGTCATTAAAAGGAACACTGTTTTTATTCATTACACGCTTGACAATGTGGGCATTTGGGTGCCCAAGTTTACAATTCCATTTGTCAAATATCTCATTCATTTCTTGTTGTTTGAATTAAGAGTTATTACACCATTTCTTTTAATGACTGAGTTTCTTGAATTATCCACTTTGAACTTGTACAGTCCTTCACACTGTTTACCCTGCAAAAGTACTTCCTTATTTAGAGTTTAGCATCAAAGATCTTGGCAATTTAACTTATTTTCTGGGAATAGAAGTCAAAAGACCAACAAATGCAAGAATCCACTTAAGTCAAAGGAAATACATAATAGAGATTCTACACAAAGCAAAAATGCATGAAGCTAATTCTATCTCTACACCTATGGTCAGTAATTTGCAGCTGTCCAAGTACAAAGGAGAAGCATTACTTAATGACAGGCAATATAGAAGTATAGTTGGAGCACTTCAATATGCTACTATTACTAGACCATACATTGCATACAGTGTGAATAAAGCAAGTCAGTTTATGCAGAACCCAACAGATATCCACTGGAGAGAAGTTAAGAGGAT
The DNA here is from genome assembly GCA_030765085.1 of Allium cepa. NCBI lineage: Eukaryota > Viridiplantae > Streptophyta > Magnoliopsida > Asparagales > Amaryllidaceae > Allium > Allium cepa. The sequence continues at coordinate 460,848,466 of CM060931.1, read as the reverse complement.
ATTAAGATATCTCAAAGGAACACTCAATTATGGGTTAATACTAGATGCAAGCAAGTCAATTAGCATCAATGGATATCCAGATGCTGACCGAGCTAATGACCCAGATGACAGAAAATCCACAACTGGGTACTGTATATACTTAGGTAATGATCCAATATCATGATGCTCCAAAAACAATCTACTGTATCAAGATCAAGTACTGAAGCCGAGTTTAGAAGTGTATCTAATGCTACAGCAGAGGTTATGTGGATTGAATCACTACTTGGAGAGTTGCAAGTTAAAACTGAAAACAAGACAACCATTTGGTGTGATGATCAGAGTGTAGTGCATCTTATAGCCAACCCAATTCTACATTCAAGAAAAAAACATATAGAACTGGACGTTTATTTTTTTTGTGAACAAGTAGTAAGAGGAAAACCACATGTAAATCACGTACCTTCTACTTACTAGATAGTCGATATATTGACAAAGCCTCTCTCAAGTAATAATTTCAATCATATTCAGAGAAAGACTGAAGGTTAGAAACACTGATGACAATTCACATACCAGAAGCATATGAACAGCCATGTCTGTTTTTCAAGCAGGCCTCAACTCATTAGTCAAAGCCACTAAAGCAACTGTGTAATCACTTGCATATCAGAGAGAGAGCAGTCAGGCAACAAAGGCATCAACTTTATTCTTTCTCATGCAACCGAAAGCCATAGTTGTTGGATCTGAGAAAAGGTCAAGCTACAAAGGAGTCAACTTTATTCTTTCTCATGCAATCGAAAGCAATTATTGCTGAATCTGAGAGAAGCTGCTGATGAATCTCTAATCAATTGCCCTCTTCAGATGACAATTAATTATTATTATTTCATCTAGATCTCACTCGATTTTTCATGAATCTTCACATAAGTGCTTTCTGATTGAAATCACTGCAAACCCTAATCGCTCTAGGGTTTGAGGGGGCGTATAAGATTATGTCTTTAGAGAGACTGCATCGAAGCATAAGAGGGTGAGAAAACAACCTGAAGCCGTTGATTAAAGATCTGATGCTCAGCACTTATTCTTGCATTATTAAAGCAAATCTGGTCTGGACTTGTATTATTCTGGCCCATAAGGCCCATTATGACAATTGTATATATTGCAATATCAGCTGTAACGAAATGTGCAATATATCACATTATCATTCTTGTACAAAAAACTTTCTGTATAATCACACTCAGAAATTCAATATTCAATTTTCATATTAATCATTCAAATTTTGATAGTCAACAACACTACCATCATTCTTGCTTCTACCTTGTATACTATCATATTCGCTAATCAGACATTTCACCAAAATGCATGGCAATAAAATATTCACCTCCATTCATATATATTCAGCATTAGACTGTCAGAAACTATAAATGGCTGCTTTAGATTTCAATGCTCTTTCTTCATGCTTACAGTCATTTCTTCGTTAGTAGATTTAGCAACTAACGATTTCAGCATCACACACTCTTCAGTCATACCATTTGTCTTTGCTACACCATGACCAACTTCCTGCAATTAAGATCAATATATATTAGCTCATTAAGTTAGTTAGTTTATTAATTCAGTAGCAGTCCAATCTGTCTACGTTAGCCTTATTTATACTTGACTGCCCAGCTTAACTTTCACCTGACTGCTTCATCCCAATTACAATATTTACAATTACAGTAACCTATCAACCTACAACCTTGTAATTATCGTAATTGCATATTTTGTACGGTTATAGTATAAAGAAACTTTTTTGCTGCTTTTCTCTTACCTGACACTACACTAAAGATACCCTCTCTAAACTAAACAACCACCTGTTATCAAACGGCTAAAAACAAATCTATGTAAACATGAAATTGAATTTGCTCACGATTTCTTATACCTGAAGCACATATAGTGATGTAGTATGGTTCAATACTATTTACCTTTATTTTCATTAATAGTTGACAAAGGACATTAAATTTTATGTTTCAGCTGAATTATGATGAGTTTATAAGAGCATTTCCTGTTCCAATTGTATGAGTGAAATATATCTAAAATTGGGATAATTTATAAAAATTTCAAAATTTGAGTGTTCATATATTTAGAACTCAAATTAATATTGAGTTTCTTTTGCAAAAGTTGAAGTTTAATAGTCTTTTTTATTGTATGGGGGATTAGTTTAATTTTGGTCCCTCCTAAAGCCAAAATGGAAAGATCGAAATATCAGCTTCCGCTTACTAACAGATGAGGCAGCATATCAGTCTCTATTTTTTTTGTGAATCTTGTATGTTGTAGACAACCAAAAAGTAACATGAAAGCATCAAAAACCAAAAAGAAAATGTTCCTAGAGTTTAACACTTGTAAATTTTCATTCTCAATACGAAAAGGCCAAGGAAGGAAATAAAATATTAACAAAAACATCCACTAAATCTAGTAATGGTTTATTTCTTTAAATAACATCCAAAGCAGGGATTTACATTAAATTGACCTTATTTTCTTGTCTTTGGTATAAATAGCTTATAAATATTTTTCCCGTTTAATTCATTGTCGCAGTTAAATGTATGTGCAATGAATTTTAAATGCTTATAATTTTTCTACTTATATTGTAAGTCAATTACCATTAAATGTGATATTTAGCTAAACATTTAAATTAGTACATGGACCATGTACTTTCCCCTACAAAAGATTAACCATGTTTAGTAATCAACCTCATTAGTCTCTTAAAGTTTATGTCCAGAAGTTGCACCTCCTAGTTGTGGAATGACGCAAAATTTAAAATATGATAGGAAACCTTGTATTGAACTGCTTTGCAACCTAGTCATGCATCTATTACTACTGACTTTAAAGTGGAAATCCTTGCTTCAAACTATAAACATTATAGAGTTTAATGTTTATATGCAAGTAGTTTATACTTATGCATTCACATTGCTCATGAATCATAATACACTGGAGATCATATAACTCAACTGGATTGTACCTTTAAAGAGGCAGTAGTGGACATTATGGTACTGAAGTGCCACTTACTGAGTCAATTGCAAGAAAAAAGGATTAAAATATGAACATATATTTTCCTGCAATAATGAAATTCCATGCACCATCCTTTCAAATTTCATCTCCACGTTAATTGGTTATTTTAATTTATCTTGTCTCCTATACACATAAGCATACTACGTGCTTTCCACATCAACCGTAGCTATAGTTTCTCAGTCACGGAATATAATATAGAGCAGTCAACTACCATACTTTAAATCAGTTAACTGGTAGAAGTTTCATGATGGCCAGATGTAAAACGTCCAAATGTGCCAATATTTCTCACTTATCAAAAAAAATTAATATTTACAGAAATATACTTCTATGTAGATGAAAAATCCAAAAACTGTGGTAGTAATACTTTTGAAATTGAAGATTATTTTGACCATATAACCATGTCGCCTAATCATTAAGATTGTTAGCTAAAATCATCGTAACCACATCTAGTTGTAGTAATTACTAAAGTAAGATTTTTTATTTTACCGTATGTCAGACTTTAGTTAACAATTTTTGATAACCAAAATGAGATGTAGTTACATTTAATCGTTAGCTAATGACCACGATTTCAAGCATAGAAATTTTGTAAATCCTCATAAATCAAATTTAAAATTTTATATATAAAATACAAAGTAGTACCACGATTATTTAAAATTTAATATTCTATGCATGATACAAATGCGCCATAGCTTAAAAAGAATTATCAAGACGTTGATAAGTTTTGCAAAGTGTAAATTAGCTTAGGTTTTTCCTGTAAAATTCGAGAGAACAAATTATACCAAGAGGAATGAATGGAAAAAAATGGTCAAATATTTATGGAAAATAGGATTGGATTATATTAGTGCAACGTTGCAATTTACAAAATTCGTGGATGAAAGATTCAAATTTCTTCTCAATAATTTGGTATAAGTTTGAATATCATAAATTTTAGGGATTTAACAATGTTGTGTAAACTAATGGATGGTTACAGTACCAACCTTTAATAGTCTCGTGTAAGTTTGAACATTATAAAATAAGGAGCCACAAAAACTTATTTGTAGAGCTTTGTATTACTATAGTTATATCACCACCATAGTTATTACGGAATAAAAAACTTAAATTTTTTCAAGTATATGAAAGCAGTGACATAAATTGAAATAAACCGAAAGCCACTAAATAGTGCAATTTCATTAACCTCCATAAAACTGAAATTGCAAATTTTGAACAATCAATTGATTTTTATATCAAGAATTTAATAAAGCCATTAATGCACATCCATTCACATTACTACCTTATCAATCTCGTAAACCACAAAAAAAACAAAAACAACATTGCAATATAGTTGAACTAACTCTATTAAGAACCACGTTTAATGCGGATTCCAAATGAACATGTAATGAAATAAAGTTAGAAAGCAAACGGCTGTGTTATGATTTATGATCTAAAAGTAGAAAACATGTGAAGTACATGGTTTAATTTTATGAAAATATTAAGAAAATAATGGATGTCTATAATTTCTAAAATTTTAGCAACAAAGTTTGCATATAAAATATCAAAATTTCCACCCAAATTAATAAAGCATTTTTAGCTATCCTAAAAATGTAAAAAATGGAGCAAAAATTGATTTGCAAAGGTTTGTTCCAATTCAATTGCAATAATATTTACGAAAATATACATAAATTGAAACAATTCAAGGTTTTTGCTGCCTAAGAAGATTAGTAGGGCACTAAATATATTACAGTTAAAGTAAAAATTTATCAACCTTTTATCCGATAGATAACCAATGACAAAAGATTTTTGTTTTGTTGACTATATATATTAAGTGAAAAAAATGAATGAACCAAAACAAAATGAAACCAATAATCTTAGAAATATAAATGTTCATTTCATTTAGGCTAACAGAATCTAAAAACCAAACACTAAGATAATACAGAAAACAATATGTTGATAATATTTTTACCTAAATGGGAATGAATATGAGATCTTGTTAACCAACTTCTCCTCAAATTAAGGGAAGAAATAATAGAAACAAAGTCTGCATAAAAAAAATATCAAAATTTCCATCCAAATTAATAAAGGAACAAACAATGTTTAGCTATCCATAAAAAGTAAAAATTGAATTGCAAATGTTTATTCTAATTCAAGTGCAATCATATTCATGAAAATTATACATTAATTGAAACAATCCAAGGTTCTTACTTCATAGGAAAATAGAATCTAGAAACCAATGATACGAAAAATTTAATGAAACAATAAGGTCAGACCTATTTGGGCCTTAATGATACAATACAATTTTGACGTTTAACTAATAAAATTCAAAATAATGTAAAAAACAGTCTAACAAGAACATCGAACAGCTGGTGTTTTCAAAATTATTCAAGAGCATAAAAAATTAGCCTATAATGATTTATTCGATCTTTTTTTTTCAAAATTGAGTGTTAATGCTACATTCTCTCTTTAAAATGAGAAGTGGATAATGCACTCGTACAAAGTGCAATTACTGTCGTATGTACCATAGCCTAAGTTAGCAAAAACTACATAAAACAATACTTATCATAAAACAACATTCATCATATTGACTGTTTATAAAAAGACTAGGAAGAAGAACAAAAACCCAAATAAAACATCGGGATAAAACTGAAGAGGGAAGTAAAAATCCAGTCGACCTAATGGGAAAACTTGATACCCATAATTTAGCAACTTAAACAACATCCAATCAGAACGAATAGAAAAACAAATGGTAAACAAATAGACAAAACATTCAATTAGAATGAAAGGAATGAAAATGTTAACCAATCAATGAGGACAGCAACAACATACCCAAACAATAGGAATTCTGCACGATCGAGGCAGCAATAAACTGCCTGATACTTAAGCGCGGTAGAAAAACAATGAAGAGAAAGAGAAGTGTTAAAATGATTCAGCAACAACTATAAATTTAGCAGATAGAAAAGTAGAAAGATAATCATGAAATTAGGTATTAATGGTTACCTGTTGTCCATGCATATGTGAACGAAAAAGAGAAAAGGCACGATCGATCAGAATTTCGGAGCTGTAAATGTCGGGCGGAGCTTCGGAGCTGTAGGTGCTAGTGACTATTATCAGAAGAAAGGCCAACGTCGTTGTATTGCCAAAGGCACAAATTTGGGGACATTACTATTTAGGATTTGGAGCGGAATGAAGCCTAGAGACGGATACAAATAGGAAGAAATAAAATACGCGACCTTTCATTTCACAAAATGTTCCAAAGGCCCGTGCGCTCTTCAAATGTAACTCAGTAATAATATAATAGTATAGATGTGAAGAGTTGAGAATTTGAACATATACATTAAGCACTTAGGGTTAGCCGACGCTTAAAAGAAAAGGAGAAGCACTTTCTGATTAAACTATATGCAAAGATTATTCTTATTCAAACTGATTTGTGAAGTTACTCTAAAGTTCAAGGGAAAACTAGAGCGCTATGCAAAACTTGGCATATAGCTACTACATGTAATTCATCACCTGAATTTTGGATAATCAATTAAACAAAGGTTCAAATTTTCAGTTTTCATTTTCAGCTGGTAATCTGCAATTATCAACCGTTTCGAAAATTTTAAAAATTCTATTTTAGTTCTGGTTTCGGATTTCTATGTTTTTTGATACTTTTATTTGTAAATACACTCCTAAATACAACAAATTTGTACTTGTAATACTAGTTCAACACTTATAGCTAAATGTGTACATATAGTTTCATATAATTGTAATGTAACAAGTCAAAAACTAAACAAAACTCAATTTTATGTCTTATAACCCATATGTAACAAAAGCCCAAGAACAAAATAAAACATCGCAGATAACTACTCTATAATCCTACGTATTCTCCCTTGTAAAAACAAAATCCCATGTCATTCTCTTCCCCAAATAAAACCATAACCCTAAATACATCGAGATAGTTACTCCTTATTGCCGCTACTGCCTGTAAGCATCTCCATGACTCAATGCTACCTTCCTTCATCGCTTCACTTCCTATCCGTGGTCTGTACAGATAATAAAGATTTTCATTTGATTTATTGATCGAAAAGGTATTTTAGGAATTCAGCCCGGTCGACGTCTGAAGCGGGACGAAATGGTAAGAATTCCAGCATCTCGGCTTGAATCTCGAACCATGGATTAAAAAAATCAATCATAAAATCGTAATAACTAATAATAACACACAAAATATATCATGTGCTAAAATAAACCAAGCACCGTATATCTTGCTACGCAAAGGTTGGAAGGGGTAACCAAATAACAAAATAACACACAAAATGAATCATTTACTTAGAAAGGAGAAAAGGTGCGTTGTGATGATATGGGAGAGGTAATACTGGAAATGCATATTTTTCTTCCAATAAATAATACGTTTTTCATTTACTTGTAAGAAAATAAATCTAAAGATGGAGGAGCTTGATCCGACCGCAAAACACAACATCTGAACCATCAAATTTTGATTTTCATTAAACCCAAATCATTGTTCAAAACTTAGGCCCGTAGCTCATCAGTTCACACATCAAAATAAGGGTAGATCCAAGAATTCATCATGTGGTGCACTACATTATGCTCAGGGACATTATATTGTATCTATATTTGCGATCAAATATGTTATATCTGTATTTGTGTGATTTACATATCCCACTCATCTTTAACTATCAAGATTTTTTTCATGCATTTTACAGCAATAACTTAGGCTATAAACAGGATGTCATTCATTATTTTTGTTTCTTCATGAATTTTTTTCTTATTCATATAAGTCTAATCCATTTTTAAACCTTAAAAACGCTGTTGCTATATTAGCTTAATGGTACTAATGTTGCTATTCATTTTATTTTACTTTACTCGGCCGTCTCAGCTTTTGGCAAGTTGTTTTATTGTTGAAAGTAATGCAGGATAATTAATCATGCTTTCTATTTACTTGCATTATATTTAATGTGCTCTAGATCAAGATTCAAAATTATAGTTTTAGTTTCTATTCCTATTCCAATCATCGAAAAATTTCAATTTTTTTATTTTATCTCAAAATTCGACATTAATTCCGGTATGCGAATTTTGATACATTTTTGTAAATAAACTAATAAATATGAGATACTAATAATAATTAATAGTAAACTTATTCGAGTTACATATATAGAAGATATAAAATATACAACATAAAAATTTTAATATCAAAAACTGTTTCTTCGCGCGTCTTAAAATTGTGGTTGTTGGTTTTATTTTTCGTAGCAATCAACACATATGAATTAAAGGGGTTGCTTTAGTTACTAGAATAGGTTCCAAGAACTTTGGTGGGTTGGTCACCGAACGTTGAGAGGAATTTTAGGAGTTAATACCGAAAATAAATGTTAGCAGTCAATTTAGAAATGAAAGCGGTAAAACTGTAAGTAAAATGGACACCGAGATTTATAATGGTTCGGGACGAATCCCTACATCCATTGTATATTTTCCTTCTTTAGAGACGTTATTAAAGCCAAAAGACTTTTACTATGCTGAGCTGACATAATCCAACATTAATGACTTTTTATAAAAGCTCTAAAAAATTATAACAAGAGTAATACTTTATCCAAGTAGAGCTCATTATGATGTCTTAGCGGCTTGAACTGATGATCTATAGATACTTTGTCTAAAGCATCATACCTCTAACCCACTTAGGTTAGAGGTCCTTGACATAAAAGCTCTAATATATGAAAGTACAATTATTTTATTACTTAGTATCTGAATCATAACATCCCACCTCTATACCTATACTATCTAAGAGTATTACAGAATAATGCTATAAGATAATACGGAGAATGTGGCTATATGTGGGACATGTAAATGTTCCCTTGCGTTAACATAGATATATAATTAAACATCGAATAAATTACTTACTATACGTAAACAATATTGACACAAAGCAATAAACACGTGGTGCAGCGGATATACGAAAATTGGATGAAACGATGAAAAGTAGAATCGATGGGTTGAAAATACCCAAATGCCCAAATCCGTTGATCTCAAGAGATACCGGATTCTAGCTATCTCCAACACGTTGATCGCGCACGATACCGTGTTAAAAGATCTACGATTCTTCTACGTTGATCTCGCGCAAGAGATTCCGTGAATCGGCTTCAAATCCGTTGATTCGAGCGCACTCGAATAACCGAAAATGGAGAAAGGAGATAACACTCAACTTCCTATTTTAAAAGAGGCACAAAGAACTCAAACAAAGTTTTATTCAAAATCAACAACCTTTTACAATGACACTACACCCCTATTTATAGGCTTACAACACACATACACGACTTAAGAAAAGTACATCTCAACAGGACAACGACTTCCAAAACACACAGCCGACCTAAAGAAACAACGCACGCGACTTAAAAAAAACGATCTAAACAAACCCGTTCGTGACCTAACTGGATTTCATCAACAAAGCTTTGTTCGCGACCTAAAGAATGTCGTTCGTGACCTACTGGATTTCATCAACAAAGCTTTGTTCGCGACCTAAAGAATGTCATTCGCGACCTATTGGAGGAATTTGCGACACTGCGATTCAGGAAACACGACCACGACGTCTTCGCGACATAAAGAGATGTTCGCGACTTCAGTTCTGGAGCGACCTAGGGCTTCATTCGACTTAAGGAGGCGGAGGCGCGACCTAAGCTCATCGTGACTTAGGGAAGGTCGTTCGCGACCTAGGTTTGCTTGCGACCTAAGCTGGAGGAGCTCGCTGCATCATCTTTGCGACCTAGGAAGGTATGCGCTGCATCATCCTCCCCAGGTTGAAAATATTCGACCCCGAATTCACACCTTCCCCTTCTTCGACATGTTTATTCCCGTGATATGGAATCAAGTGTTTGACGTTAAAAACATGAATGGTGTGAATATGATCCGGCAATCTCAACTGATACGCATTATCATTGATCTTCTTCAAGATTTCTACTGGACCAATCTTTTGAGCTTTCAATTTATTGTAAGTTCTAACTGGAAAACGATCTTTCGTCAATACTGCGTAAACAAAATCACCCTCTTTGAAGTCCACATTCCTTCGTTTCTTATCTGCCAGTTGCTTATACTTCTCATTTGACTTAAGCAATCGTTCATGCACAATCCTGTGACATTCCTGCAACTCATTCATGAAATCACAAGCTCGTTTAACAACCCCTTTCTGACGTGGAACTGTCGACAAATCCAAAGGTCCCTTCGGAATTGCTGAATATACTACTTGAAATGGACCGAATCCAGTACTTCGATTTACAACATGATTATGTGCGAATTCTGCCTAACACAGTTTCACATCCCAGCTCTTCAAATTATCCTTCACAAGACATCTCAAAAAGTTTCCCAAAGATCTGTTCACCACTTCCGTTTGCCCATCCGTTTGTGGATGATAGGCGCTACTAAAATTCATCTTAGTCCTAACCATCTTCCACAGACTCAACCAAAAATGACTTAGGAATCGAGTATCCCGGTCAGAAACAATGGTCTCAGGTAGCCCATGTAATCGATAAACCTCTTTAAAGAACAATTCAGCAACACAGACTGCATCGGCGGTCTTTTTACAAGCTATGAATTGTGCCATCTTCGAAAATCTATCCACCACAACATATACAGAATCATTTCCTCGTTGATTTCTTGGCAAACCCAAAACAAAATCCATGCTAACATCAACCCATGGTCTAGTAGGCACGGGCAATGGCATATACAATCCTGCATTCGTAGCCGTCCCTTTGGAAACTTGACATATGTGACATCTCTCCACAAATCTTTCAACTTCTTTCCTCATGGGAGGCCAAAAATATGATTGAGAAATCAACTGCAAAGTACGATCTCTTCTCACATGTCCTTCTTCATGCAATTCCTTCACCATCTTCATCCATAAACTGCACTTTGGTATACATAATTGATTTCCTTTGAAGACAAAACCGTCCACCAATACAAACTCATCCGTCTTCCCTTTCTCGACTTCATCTATAATCTTAGCAAAGTAAGGATCATCAACAAACAATTCTGGCAACACATCAAACCCCGTCACTTCAACTCTCATTGTAGTCAACAAATGATTCCTTATATTCAATGCATCTGCCACACGGTTTGTAACTCCCGACTTATGCTTTACCACAAATGTAAATTGTTGCAAGTATGCGATCCACGAAGCATGCCTGGCTGCAACCTTATCCTGTCCCTGCAAATGTTTCAAGGCTTCATGATCAGTATACAACATAAACTCTTTATGAAACATATAGTGTCCCCAATGTTTTATGGCTTGGACAATAGCATAGAATTCCACGTAATAAGTATTATATCTCATCTTTGCTCCCGAAAGTTTCTCATTAAAATAAGCAATTTGACAGCCCCTCTGACTTAACACTCCTCCAATTCCAACTTTAGATGCATCAGTATGTAATTCAAATAGCAACTGAAAATCTGGTAAAACTAGAATTGGTGCCATCGTCAAAAGTTCCTTGATTCGCTCAAAAGCAAATACTGCTTCCTTAGACCATGAAAACTGCTTGCCCTTCATACAATCAGTAACAAGTTCCATCACGCTACTGAAATGTGGAATAAACCTTTGGTAGAATGATGCTAAGCCATGAAAACTTCTAACTTCTGTTATCGTCCTGGGTTGTGGCCATTCCTTGATTGCTTCAACTTTATTCTGATCCATTTGTATTCCTCCTTCAGATACAACATATCCCAGAAATAAAACACTTCGAGTCATGAAAACACACTTCTTTGTTGCCGCGTAGAATTGCTCCTGACGAAGTATCATCAACACTTCCCACAAGTGTTGTAGGTGTTCTTCTGTGCTTCCACTGTATATCAATATATCATCAAAATATACCACTACGAACTTTCCAATAAATGGTCTAAAGATCTGATCATCACTCGCATAAAAGTACTAGGTGCATTCGACAGACCAAATGGCATGACCAGCCATTCATACAACCCTTCCTGTGTCTTGAAAGATGTCTTCCATTCGTCCCCTGGTCGAATTCGAATCTGATGATACTCGCTCTTCAGATCAATCTTTGTAAAGATAGCAGCACCACTCAGCTGATCTAACAAGTCATCCAATCTTGGCATTGGAAATCTGTACCTCACTGTAATCTTATTTAGCGCCCGACTATCTGTACACATTCTCCAAGTCCCATCCTTATTCGGCACTAACAAAGCTGGTACTGCACAAGGACTTAAACTTTCTTGTACGTGCCCTTGTTCAAGCAACTCTCCACCTGCCTTCTCAACTCCTCATGCTCCTTTGGACTCATTCTATAATATGGTCTATGTGGTAACACTGCTCACGAAACAAGATCACTTTGATGTTGTATGTCTCTCAACGGTGGTAACTCTTTCGGCAATTCTTCAGGAAATACATCTTCAAACTCCTTCAACACTGGCTTGACTTCCTCCGGAATTTCAACCGCTTCACTACTTTCACGTCCAATCAAAAAAAATACTTCAGGCTCATCTTTTACTTCTTTGACAAATTCCTTCAAAGATAACAGAGTCTTTAGTTCTTCAATCTCCTCCAACTTGTTTTCATCTGGTTTTCGCTTTTTAGGAACTAAGGTGATTTTGGTGCCCTCGAACATGAAACTATAGCAGTTAGTCCTCCCTTCATGTTGCAAAGCTCTATCGTATTGCCACGGTCTCCCAAACAACAAATGGCATATATCCATATCAACCACGTCACACCAAATTTCATCCTTGTACTTCTTTCCAATGGAAAAAGTTATACAAGCTCTCCGACTAACCTTCACTTCCCCACCTTTCCTCAACCAAGCTAATTTGTAGGGTTTGGGATGCTTCTCTATCTTTAACGCCAACTTCTTCACAGCTTCTGTAGAAATGATGTTATCATAGCTTCCCGCATCTATGACAAACTTGCAAACCCTTCCCAAGATAGTGCATGTTGACTGGAAAATATTACTCCTCAACCAACTAGTCTCCTCTTCCTGCTTTGGCGTCAAGCAAGATCTCCTCATCATTAAAGAATATCCTTCATCTCCTGACAATAAGTCTTCTTCCTCCTCAACTTGTGGTGAATTGGAACATCCTACTTCTACATCCTCATCCTCAACCTCATGAACCATCACTCGCTTCTTAGGCTTCGGACATTCATTGCTCTTATGACCAAACTCCTGACAGTTATAACACTTGAAATTGTTGTTAGCCTTGGTCTTAGCAACTTCATTGACAATCGATTTACTAACAGCCTTGGAAACATTCGTATTGCTACTAGCCCCTTTCACTTGATTGTTGGAATTTGTAAACACACCACCTCCTCTTCTACCTTGTGTCTCCCACGCTAGAGCTTTTTGGTGTGCTTCAGCAACGGACCTTGGATCAAACATATTCACCATATCCTGAATCTGCATTCTCAATCCTCCAACAAATCAAGCTGTCAATTGTTCCTCTGTCTCCATGATTCATTTCTGGCAATCAACTGATAAAATTCATCTGCATAATCATTTACCGACTTTGTTCCCTGTCTCAAATTTTGTAAGCGCTGATACATAAGAGCTGATAATTATAAGGCAAGAAAGTAGCCTTCATCAACTTCTTCATCTTCTCCCATGAAACAATCTTCGACTTTCCCATTCTTTCCCATGTAAGCTTAGTCTGTTGCCTCCATGCCAAAGCTCTTCCCCTCAATCGTGTAGCAACCAACTTAACTCTACGATGCTCGGGTACTTCCTTAAAGTCAAAAATTTCTTCAACATTTGATAACCAATCAAGAAACTCTTCCGCTATCATTCCTTCTTTGAATTCTGGAATTTCTGTCTTCATCCCCGACTCCCATCGACGATCATCTTCAAAATATCTATATCGATCTCGTACTTGGCCATGATCTCGATAATGAATACCACCTCTATCACCATCTTCATCATAATCAAATGTATTTTGATATCGATCTCGACCATCAACCTCTCTATGATCACGCATATCTCTTCTACTATGTCTTTCAACATCACGATATGGCTCATCTCCAAACTCTCGTGGAGTTCTTCTCTCTTCATTTCTGTACTCATGGTGTTCTCGCCTCAGTGAAACTGATGATTCTCTTCTATCTTGATAAGATTGTGGTGACACCCTCCTCGCTTCCGTAACCGATGGCGAAACTCTGTTTCCTCCGTGGTTCGAGACTGGTGACCTTCTCCTTTGACTTTGATTCATATCGATCATCAATTTCTCTAACTTCCCAATGCCTTCATCAAACTTTTCATTGATACGTTGTTCCATTTGCTCATCTTCTTTTCTTCTATACCCATCTTCAATATTTTGAAATCGATTAGCACGTCTCGGAGGCATGTTTGTCAAACAACAACTGATCTAACGCTCGGCTTTAACTCTGGAATGACGTACTTTGATACAAAGTAATGCACGGCTCCTTCACTGAACCTGCTCTCGGCTCTGAATCAAACTTTAACTCTTGATCTTGATCAACTAGCTCGGATCCCCAACTCCAACACTTTAACTCGGCTCCCAATAGGCTTGGCTTAGCTATGATTGGCTAAGTCTAGCTCTGATACCAAATTGGTGCAGCGGATATACGAAAATTGGATGAAACGATGAAAAGTAGAATCAATGGATTGAAAATACCCAAATGCCTAAATCAGTTGATCTCAACAGATACTGGATTCTAGCTATCTCCAACACGTTGATCGCGCACGATACCGTGTTAAAAGATCTATGATTCTTCTACGTTGATCTTGCGCACGAGATTCCGTGAATCGGCTTCAAATCCGTTGATTCGAGCGCACTCGAATAACCGAAAATGGAGAAAGGAGATAACACTCAACTTCCAATTTTAAAAGAGGCACAAAACACTCAAACAAAGTTTTATTCAAAATCAACAACCTTTTACAATGACACTACACCCTTATTTATAGGCTTACAACACACATACACGACTTAAGAAAAGTACATCTCAACAGGACAACGACTTTCAAAACACACAGCCGACCTAAAGAAACAACGCAAGCGACTTAAAAAAACGACCTAAACAAACCCGTTCGCGACCTAACTGGATTTCATCAACAAAGCTTTGTTCGCGACCTAAAGAATGTCGTTCGCGACCTATTGGATTTCATCAAAAAAGCTTTGTCCGCGACCTAAAGAATGTCGTTCGCACCTACTGGAGGAATTTGAGACACTGCGATTCAAGAAACACGGCCACGACCTCTTCGCGACATAAAGAGATGTTCGCGACTTCAGTTCTGGAGCGATCTAGGGCTTCGTTCAACTTAAGGAGGCGGAGGCGCGACCTAAGCTCGTCGCGACTTAGGGAAGGTCGTTCGCGACCTAGGGTTTGCTTGCGACCTAAGCTGGAGGAGCTCGCTGCATCATCTTTGCGACCTAGGAAGGTATGCGCTGCATCAACACGTGTGCCTCTAGGATATAATAATACATATACAAAAAATATCAAAGATCACAGAGTCGATCACAGCAATAATCCACACACACAAAGTATGTTCAATATACATAACAAGAATATACATACATGAAATTATACAATACATGGTAATAAAATCTATATTGAATGCATAATCTCCTTTATGCCCAATAAACACAAGCTGGTCTAACTACCATTGAACCTGAAATATCTCGGACTGGCCCGAGTATTATATAAATAACACACGGGTAAAACCATGTCTACATCATAGAGGTTACTTACTCATATAAATATAAATATACATGTGATGCACATAGAGAAATGCAACAACATGAACAACTGATGTGTGTAAAAGGAAATTTCCAAAAATCCCATATGTATATATATAGTATTAAATGTATAGTCTATAATTATAATTATGATGACAAAAAGAACTCCCAAAATCATCACCAAACTATGCATAAAGGTGTCATCACCTATGTAAAAAATTATCACATTAGAAATTACAGAATCAACATCAAATGGGTGAATCGTTCATATTCGAAAATCTTAATCAAAACCCAAAAATCAATAATAAGTGAGATGCCATCAAGTATAGTTAGGCTAGCACACGACATTGCCTAAATATATCTCTCAATCTCAAATACTAAAGTGTCATCATCAATATAAAATATAGACCTCCTATTAGTAGAATCATATCCAATAAAAGATATGAGAATCCACTATGCTCTGGACATCTATTTAGATATAATCTCATCTCCTCACGTAGAAATAAATGGTAATGGAAATCAAATTGTAATGTTCGGTTACAAAACCCAATAATCTCATAATGTGTGGGTTACGCCACCCAGTCAAATCACAACATGGCTATTCGCCATTCCTACCTAAGTTATTTGCCCGGATCCGCTTAGATACTTAGGTTGGTTGTATAAATAATATGCAGTTATCTACCAATCCATAAAGAACCAGAAAAGAGACTGATAGCTATCTCGCCTACTCCAGCAGCCTAGGGCTACACCGCCCAGATCCACTCCTACATACTTCAGTCACCAACCTGGTACCATGATTATATCCACTACATGTCATAAACATGTTGCAAGACTATGTTATGCATCGATCATGAACCAATCATGCCCTTATGGTAATAGACTATTGGCCTTTGTGACTAAAGATGCTAGGGCTACACCACCTTTTATTCAATTACTAGGATGTGCGTCTAATACAATAAAAGGTATCATGGATCTAGGGTGCGACCCAAAGATCAGGCCATCAGGGTGGATACTAGCCATTTGATTCTCGCTAACTCTTAATCATATCCCAGAGCACTTCATAATAGACAACATACACATAGGTACATCACCATAGATCAATCATCCACAATGCTTTACCTCGAGCATATGTACTTGCTCTACACCAAGCATATAAACCAAGTCTACATCGAGCATCACATCACCTAGTATAATCATAGCTTCCGCCACTCGAGTGACATCCACTTACAATGAATAATCAAATAAGTATCACATCGATGTCCCATACCATCGTGTGATGTTCAATCATTTATTCAATGCTTGTAAAGTACACTCAATCTCCACAAATATTCTATATAACAAGTCTAAAGAATAGCCAGAGAAATATTACCAAATTCCATATCCCAAATGATACTATAACTCCGTTTATTCAGCTTCCTCAATACATAAAATTAAAATCATCAGAAATGAAATATTACAAAAATAGCAATAGTATGGATCCATAGAAGGAAGTCATTACTGTATCATATTAAAACACTAATCAATTCAATGCCAACAGTGAATCATTTATATAATACAATTCAATATACAAGAAAAGAATGATTAAAAAGTTATATAAAATAGAAATTTCAAAAAAAAAACACACACACGCACACACATATTTATATATATAATAAGAAACAAGTATTCAATAATGAATCATTCACAACATAGAATCTTAATATACGAAAATAAATACTTAGAAAAGGATTATATATATATATATTCTATAATTAAACTAGATGATTAACTAAAACCAAATATAATATTTGCTATTCAATAATATACTAAATTTTCAACCTTTTATAAATTTAAATAATATTCACCAATAACTTTTGAAAACCGGTGTCTTTCTTTTAGAATGCCAAAATAGTGGTAAAAACAAAATATTACGCATAACAACTATTTCATAATTTTCTATAATTAAATACTAATTTTAATAATTTTATAAGATCCAAATCAACTTATTATATCCAAATCCATAAAATATATTATCCACAACCTTAATTTTACTGCAACTTATAAAATATTAGGTGGGAACCTATATATATATATATATATATTAGAATTATATAGGATTTTAATAGATTTATTAAAAATCTTTATTAAATAATTAATATCTAAGTAAAATAAATAATAATTAATAATAAAAATAACACTTTTTCATTAATATAATTTCATATTTACAATTCCTCAATCTTTTGCTTTTTAAACATATTTTTGTTGAATTTACTCTTATCTTTATAAATGTAACTTTTTTTCTTCTTCTTTCAAGTAAAGGGGGTGGAATGGTCGACACTAAGTTGTCGACCACTTCCCTTGAGTGGTCGATCTCAAAGGGTCGACCTCTTGGGTGAATCCTAGAGCGTGAACTCTAAGTTGTTTCCCTCTCTCATCGTCATTCCAACCTACTTCTTTCTTCTTCGACACTTACAAACAATATACCCAGAAAACAATCCGACTACAACATCAACAAGAATGATTGTGTGATTAAAGACATATTTGTGAGTTTATATACTCAAACAAACTTGCTTCTTCTTCCTTTCCTTCTTTGAATGCACACACCCAAGACCTAATGCAATTAACGAAACCCAAATCTTTCCTAGCACAATTGTATATCAATGTTGAGATGCACATATCCAAGTTTGGGAATTTGTAGGATTTATTTGGATTTTAATTTAATTTTCAAACTGGTGGAGTTTGGTTAGGTTTTAAATTTTCTAAAGCCAGGTAATGAATCACATGGGGTTATATTATAAGTGGAGGTGAAACGTCTGGGGATAGAAATTTCTAAAGCTTGGAAAATTCCTGAAACATGATTTGGGTTCGGGCTAAAAGATTTCGGGCCATGAGTTAGTAAATAAGAATGTTTATTTTCTTTTCTCATTTCTTTTCCTTTTAAGAAATTGTTTTCTACCTAATATAAAGTGCAACAAAAAAATCATACTTATATTTCTTAAGTAGTTACTTGTTATTATGAAACTTTTATAGAATTTGTTTCCTATATTTTATTTATTTAAATTTAAATATCCATTCATTTTAAAATTCATATTAAATAATTTTCGAATTAATTTTTGTTACAATTCCTAAAATATTTATTCTCATAACTATTTAATTCCATATAATTATCTCATTATAAAATTTCGATATTCTAAAGTAAATTTGAATTCTTCATTTAAATCCCAAAACATATTTTTAATTAATTAAATATTTATTGTTAATTACCCAAAAAAACCGAGTTATTATAGACTTCCCCCTTAACAAAATCGCCTCTTGCAATTTCCATACAACGAATCTATAGCAAAGCTAATAGCTCCATACTTTTATAATACTTTATTTTAATAAATTTAGTATGAAATATTATTTTTCCAAGATTTTCATTTTATACTCGATTCAAACTCTATTGAAATTCAATTCGTTAGTAATAAAGTTAAAAATATTTAATAAAACCAAAACATTATCAATAAATTTTTCATTAAAATTTCAATTCATAATTTAATACATACTTTTCAATATATTACTTAGTTCCAAAACATCTTAAAACAAAATTCCTTATAATTACCATTTCGTTCCAAAATTCTCTTTATTACATCTATAATACAAATATTTAATCAAATTATAAGATTCAAAATTTCCAAAAGTAAGAATAACATTTATCACTAAATAATTTTTGGTAAATATTTACATAAATACTCAAACTTCGCAACCTTTTGAAATAATTTAAACACAAAATTTATTTCACACTATTATATTTATAATTTAATATTCATGGAACTAAATGTAAATCATATATAATTCTTCAAATTATTTATATCATAACAATTCAAATTGCAAGTATATTTACTATACATACTCATGTCACAAACAATATTAAATAATAAGGCAGACGGTAATCTCATCATCACATATCCAACAATTTCAAATTTTAATGTATACAAATATATTGATGATGCCTCGCCATGAATTTCTAGTGGCTTACTTTGCTAATTGGCTGTAGTGTTGACCGTGTGATCAACATTGCCTTGCCACGACTTTAGCTATCCACTAATGCTCAATGGCTGTAATCCTCATACAAAATACACACACATAAATATATGAATATATGAAAACTTAACTTTATTATCTCCTAAAAACTAAAGATAGTCATATTAAGCTCAAAAATATGTTACCACCCTTTATGATATTATATCACTTTTCAAAGTAACGTTACAGTATTTAGGAATTCCTATCGAATACGTTTGCACCTTCCAATCGAAGGAGAATGTGATCTCTAAACGCGTGCCTGTTGAAGAATCAACCAGAACTCTTAAAGCACCCAATGAAAAAATCAACATAAACAATTATCAATAACCAAACAATAACCACCAATGCACCCAACGGAGAGTAAGTAAATAAATTTCCCGCTACATAGTCTGATTAAAATCAAATCAAAATACAATACTTTATATCAAGCCACCAAAGGTCAATCATTTTATATTTTTCATACTAAAAAATATCTTATATATATAGAAATATCAAATACGTCCTAGATGATCGGCCTTAGTAATCAATATATACTCATACCATTCCCAATTATAGGTTAACTACCCAACTCACTCAAAGGGGACAGAGATTCTAAGTCTCATCTGAGGTCTTGACTTGTTTTTATGATATACGATGTATTGTGTGGAACCTTGCTCTCATACCAATTTGTTACACACCACCTTTATACTCATACTATCCAAGAGTATTAATGAGTAATACCATTAGATAATATGACGAATGAGGCTATATGGGGTACACATTTGAATATTTCCATGGGCTAACTCTAGTACATATTTAAACCTCGAATACATAACTCACATAATGTACATACAATTGGCACAAAGCAATAAACACATGTGCCTCTAGGATAGAACAATGCACGATATCAGAGATCACAGAGTTGATAGCAGGGATAATATATAACATAATACACATGCACACACACAATGTATGTCCAATATACATAACAATAATATACATACATGAGATTATACAATAAAAGACAATAAAATCTGTACTGAATTCCTAATCTCCTTTATGCCCAATAAATGCAAGCTGGTCTCACTGTCCCTGAACCTGAAATGTCTATTGACTTGAGTATTATGTAAGTAATTCAAGGGTTGGATTGTGTCTAAAACATAGGGGTTACTTACTCATATGAATATATATACATATGTGATGCACATAGAGAAATGCAGCAACATGAACAGCAGATGTGCATAAAAGGCAATTTCCAGAAAATCCCACGTGTCAATATATATATATATATATATATATATATATATATATATATATAGATATAGTAATAAATGTATGGTATATAATTATGATGACATAAAGAACTCCTAAAATCAACGCCAAACTATGCATAAAGGTGTCATCGCCCATATAAAAGATTATCGAATCAGAAAAATTTCAAAATCAACATTATGTGAGTCATCCATAATCAAAATCATAATCAAAACCTAGAAATCATTAATAAGCAAGATATCACCAAGTATAGCCAGGCTAGCACACGGCATTGCCCAAATATATATATCAATCTCAAGTAATAAAATATCATAATCATTATAAAATATAAACTGCTTATTAGTAAACTCATATATGATAGAAGACGTGAGAATCCATTATACTTTGAACATCTATTCAGATATAATCTCGTCTCCTTATGTAGAAATAAATGGTAATGGAAATCAAATCGTAATGTATGGGTTACATAACCCAATAATCTCATAATGTCATGGTTACGCTACCTTTTCAAATCACAACTTGGTCATCCACCATCCGTAAAAGCACCTGGGTCGTTCACCCGGATTTGCTATAACACTTAGGTAAGGTGTATGAATAATATGCACTTATCGACCAATTCTTGCAGAACCATAAGGAGACTAATAACTACCCTGCCTACTCCAAGAGCATAGGGCTACACCGCATAGATCCGCTCCTATAATCTTCTGTTACCAACCTGCTATTGTGATTATATCCACCGCATGTCATAAACACGCTGCAAGACTATGATATGCATTGATCATGATCCAAATCGTGCCTTTACTGTAACATACCACTTGCCATTGTGACTAAAGAGGCTAGGGCTGCACTACACAAATGGCTACACCACCCTTCACTCAATTACCATGATGCACGTCTAATGCAACAAAATGTATCACAGACTTAGGGCACGACCCCAAGAATAGGCCACTAGAGCGGATGATGGCCATCTAGTTCCCACTAACTCCTAATCATATCCTGGAGCACTTCATGATAGACAACAACATACTGGCACAACCCCATTGCTAAATCATCCATAATTCTATATCCCGAGCATATGTACTTGCCCCACGCCGTGCAAATGAACTCGACCATTACCTCACGTAAGAATAATCATAGCTCCCATCACTTGAGTGGCATCTACCTACAATGAATAACCGAAAAAGTATCATATTGGCGTCCTATACCACCGTGTGATGCTCAATCGTTTATTCACCACTCGAAAACTACACTCAATCTCTAAATATTCTATAAACATGTCCAAAGAATAACCGAAGAAATATTATTGAATGCTCTATCCCAAATGGTATTATAATTTCATTTATTCAGATTCCTCCTTACATAGAATTGGAATCATCAAAAACAAAATATGACAAAAATAGCAATAACACAGATCCACGTAAAAGGCTGTCATCATCGTATCATATTAAAACATTGATCAATTCAACATCAATTATGAATCATTTATATAATCTAATTCAATATACAAAAAAAGAATGATCATTAAAGTAATATAAAATAGACATTTCAAAAAAAATGCACATACACACATATATAATAACAAATCAACATTTAATGATGAATCATTCACAACATAAAATCTTAATATACAAATTAAATACTTAGAAATGGATAATATATATTCTAGAATTAAACTGGATGATTAACTAAAACCTTGTAATATTTACTGTTCAATGATATGCTAATTTGTCAACATTTTATAAATTTTAGTAATAATTGAATATTCACCAATAACATTAGAAAACTAGTTTCTTTCTTTTAGAACCCCAAAATAGTTTATAAAAACTAAATATCACACATAATGATTATTTCATAATTTTATGTAATTAAATACTATTTTTAAATAATTTTATAGTATCTAAATCAATTTATTATAGTCTAAATCCATAAAATATATTTTCCACAACTTCAATTCAAAATTTCACAAACATACCTTTAAAATTCTAAAATATCAATTAGGAACCAATATGTGTGTGTATTTGAGTTATATAGGATTTTTATAGATGTATTAAAAATCAAAAAAATATTACATTAAATAATTAATAGCTAAATTAAATAAAGTGGAAAATAGGCACAAGCACAAACTTTGAAAAAAAATTAGGTTGAAGAACAACAAGTTCCACTTTTGGGCTGAAAGACAAACTTTGGAAAAAAATTAGGCTAAAGGACAATGTTAATTATAGTTAGCAGTTGTACTGTGTAAAACTGAATATAATGCTAGTTTTAACTAGCATTTTGTATGGTGTAAAATGTCTTTAGCCTAATTTTTTTTTCAAAGTTTGTCCTTTGGCGTAATTTTTTTTCAAAGTTTGTCCTTCTCTCCCTAATTCCCTTAAATAAATATTAAATAATATTAACCAAAACTTTTTCATAAAAATAATTTCATACTTACAATTCGTCAAACTTTTATTTTCTAAATATATTATTATTGAATTTACTTTTATTTTTATAAAATATATTATTTTTTCCTTTTTCTTTCATGTTAAGGGGGTGGAATGGTGAACAGTAAGATGTCGACCTCCTTCATTGAGCGGTCGACCTCAAGGGGTTGACCTCTTGGTGAAACTTGGAGCATGAACTCCTGGTTGTTTTTCCCCCTTCCCTCATCATCGTTCTAACTCACTTCTTCCTCTAATTCGACAGTTACAACCAATATACCCAAATAACAACCTGATTACAACATCAGTAATAATGATTATGTGATTAAAGACATAGGTTTGTGGGTTTATATAATCACCTGAACTTGCTTCTTCCTCTCCTCCTCTGATTGCACGCACCAAGAATCCAATGAAGCATATATCAATGTCGAGATGCAGACATCCAAATTTGGGAATTTGTAGGATTTACCTGGATTTTATTTTGATTCTCAAAGGGGTGGAGTATGGTTTTGATTTTAAATTTTCTAAAGCTAGGTAATGAAACGCCTAGGGTAATATTTATAAGTGGAGGTGAAATGTCTGGAGATAGAAATTTCTAGAGCTTCAAAAATCCTAAAACATGAATTTGGGTTTGGGCTAAAGGATATTAGCCCTTGAGTTAGTAAATAAGAATCTTTGTTTTCTTTTCTCTTTTCTTTTCTTTTTATGAAATTGTTTACTACCTGATACAAAGTGTTATAAAAATTAACAAAAATCATATTTATATTTCTTAAGCAATTATTTATTATTATGAAATTTCTATAGAATTTGTTCCCCGTGTTCAATATCCAATATTCTCATTTTAAACTCGACAATAAATAATTTTCAAATTAATTTATTTTACAATTCCTGAAACAAATATTTATTTTCAAAACTATTTAATTCCCTCACTAATTATCTTATTGTAAAATTTACATATTCTAAAGAAAGTTCAAATTATTCATTTTAAATCCCAAAAACATATTTTTAATTAATTAAATGTTTATTATTAATTACTCTTAAACTGGGTTGTTGCGTGAACATTCATCTCTTGAATCCCCTCGTATGCATTGAGATTAACACTTATTTATAGCTATTTGTAAAGTTGCAGATTGATGACATGGCTTGCTCTACTGAGCTAAAATATTAGGTTGTCGACACTTAATCCAACTTGCTTGGAACACAACTTGTGGATTGATGACGTGTACTTTATGGATGCTTTTATTCTAGTTATATTTGGGACATACACATGGATGGTTGAGATTTCATAGTATCATAATACCATCTCACATTTTTCTAGATTGATCTTATCTTCTAAAGCTTATTCTTTAGGAATATTGCACCCTTCGCTTTCAGGTCCTTACCTAACAATCCATACTCATAGACAACCGTTTGAACCAAAAATGGAACAAACACCTAAAATATTGTGTAGAGAATAAAAACTAAAGAAAAGTAAATTAAAATGTGCTAGGAAAGTACACACAGCATTTATAGCGGTTCAACCTTGGCTTACATCCACTTAGTGATTTTATTGCTTATACCACAGGTTTACAAGCACAAGTTCTTGTGGTATAAATCCATGGGTGATTACAAGAAATAAGAGTAAGATAGAGCTAAAGCCAAAAGATCCTTAAAAATGCTAAAGCCAAAAGATCCTTAAAAATGAGTCATGTCCCTCTATTTATGGCTGTAGAAAGCCTAAAATCTCCCCCATGATCTCCACCTTGTTTTCCACGCCATATACCACTTCTCTAGGAAAATAATTGGGCACCTCATCAATAATCATTGATTGGTATGATCCATAGGCTTGGATCGGTAATAATCCATATGTTCTTCATATAGATTATTTTAAGCTTCTTTACATGGCTCGATTCGTGGTTAGGTTAATGATTCCAAACTTGTTTGCATCATCATTATTAGCTTGTTTCTGAGTCCAAATGATGGATTGGTGGAAGAATGGAGTTGTTGAATTTGAACCAAATAGGACTTGAACTATGTTTCTAACATCAAGTAGATTAGATAGAAGGAGTGGGGGTGAGAATGGAACAAAATTCATGGATCACTACCGATCTGTAGGTTGGACCAGTACCGATCCAACTCCTTACTGGCTTTTTGTCCTTTGCTTCTTTGACTCATTTTGTCTTCACCCTTTGGCTCATTATGTACTTGATTCCTGGACTCTTGGGCATCTTGCCTTGATAGTTTCCAAGTTCAGCTTGTCCAGTATATCCGAATATTACCTAATAAAATGGGAGATAACACTTGTGCTCCAAAGTACACGTTGTTTCAAACACAATGTGATTTGAATCAAGACAAGTCGAGACTGCTGTAAAGGACTCCATTATATGTTTTAAATGGTTTTTATCCTTCCTTTTGATTGTTTCTTTGAAGAGTTATGTCTATAGCTATTTGTCGTAAAGATTTACTAGCATCTAACGTTATAAAACTGGTGTACACTTTCACAATCTATCATCCCAAGCTTAGCTATTTTGATTTAGTTCCTCTTATGGACTTTCTTAGTTCGAATTTGATTTCCTTTGACTCAAGTTATTCGGGGTTAGTTATGTACATGCACACGCATTCACGTGCATGTTCTCGAGTAGCTCCATTTTGATACACACACATGCAATACATAAGGATAGTAATTTATATTCGGTAGCGATCCAAGTCCTCGGATAGGTACCGATCCAAGACTTGAAAAGTCTAATTTATTTGCTTGGAGAATCAAGATTGCGGGGTCATGTATCTCAATTTCTTTCTCCTCCTCCTCACTTTTAACCTGCTACCAAACCAAAGTACCTCCCACCATTAAAAGACTTCAAATTTAAAATTGAACTCATCTCCATCACTCGACCCTATGACTTCCGTGACCGCCCATCTCTGCCTAAACTCAACATCACTTATCTTGCTTGGGCCTTGCCTGAACCATCTCCGCTCAATCAATTTTACATAGATTCAGTTCTTGCACTTGAACACGGGTAGGTGTTGATAATAATGGAGAAGAGATTGGGGATTAACATGGATATCCCTGCATTGGTGGCTGCATTTTGGATCAAGAGAGAGAGAGGAAGTCGAAGGCTAAAAATCCACACCAAGGGTTCAGATCGGTACCGATCCGACCCTTTGGTTTTTCCGTTGAATTCTTTCCTTAAATCCCTTAGTGAATTTGTAAGGCTCGGGTTTTCCCAAGTTAATTCTGTTGATCCATTAGGTATACTCGTTGCATGGCCGCTGATGTGAATTTCATTGGGATGGTCAGAGATGACGATAACTTCGAGTGATATCCAGACTTTAGAATGAACTATTGCATAATATTGAAAATCTGCACTACATAACACTACACGACACCGCACAAGGTTCCACTTTAGCACGGGAGGTATAGTTTATGATTAATCTAATGTTGATTATCTATTGAGTTTTCATAGAAAGTACCATAGACATTCTGAGAATCTCGCCACTTTAGCTTTAGGTCCATCGATTACTAGATACGCTGAATCTAATGTACAGTTTACCTCGACCGCAACTCCTTCTGCACAACATACTCCAAGGAAATTCATACCTTCATTTGAAAATCAATAAGTGGATCAACCTCATTCAGAGGTTCCTCTAATGTCTGTAGAAGGGCTTTAAATAGAAGCCACAAGCCACTCCTAACCCACTTTAGTATGCTGTTATTTTAGATGATCCCACTGATTCCATTACTTCTAAAATTGAAAAAGGATCACTTTGTAGAATCTGAGATAAACACAAAATCCCCTTTGAGGATGTATTAGTCCTTTCTCATCACCAAAGACTCATAATCCCTCATATGGTTATAATGCTTGTAATAAATATATGTGCCTGGCGGGATGCATTTCACCATTCAATCAATTCAATCGTCGAGTTTTGAATTTGATAAGTCTACCTCTGACACAACTACATCCAAAAGGCTATGCCTTCCTTCATGGCACGTATATTATCATTGCTTAACTTTTACACTGATTACCCAGTGTTGAGGAGGTTCAGTATATATATATAGTTTTAGGAGCCGGAAAGGAAGCCCTTTTTACTAATTTGGAACCGGCTAAGAACTATAGAGTCGTTACTAGAACATGGAATAATTTGAGCTGTTCCAACAATGAATGGTTCTATGTCCCCTATCCACCTGGATTTGCACGAAGATGGTTACCTGGATGTATTTTTTACTGCATGTGTTTGATACAAACTTTCTTTGCAATCCTGTAATTTTAACTCATATTCATTTTTTCATTCAGATGTTCCAATGAGGCCCAATGGTGCAGCACTTGGAGACGCCATCAGGATTCTTATGGCGCTTTTGAAAGAGGACAGTGATATTAGAGTTCTCCTATCCAATGAGAATTTCTTGGCCCATAACTTGCCGGAAGCAGGCCATAGGATGGATCAAGTTTAGGTGATTGCTGATGATGACGACGACGATAACGATAACTCATCTGGAGGTGGCGATGTAAATCCTAGCATGCCTCTAGTCCAAGGTCCAGGGGTTGGAGCTAAAGAGAATGTTGAAGCTGTGCAAGAACATGCAAAGGAAGGTGAAATTATAGGGGAAGGTGGAAAAGATGGCCACGACGATGTTGATGTAGGCCACAAGCTTTCGGTTGAATAGTCCAATGATGACCAACAGTTCATTCTGAAAAAGAGGCTCATCGTGAAACTTCCCAAAGGACAATCTTCTACACAGCTCCGACCAACAATGATTGGAGAGAAAACTTCTTCACTCTTCTCCACTCCCTACCGAAGGCATATTCATTGGTTTAGGGTTGGTTTCTACTAAATTTGGCTCTTACGGCATTGGTAATATGAGCCTTGAAGGTGTTGACACTCCTCTCCACTTTGATGACAAAATCACTCCCATTAGCCAAGCTCCAGCATGCGGTCCATTGGGGAGACACTAGGACGCTCACATATACATGCTTTGCACCGCCTTGCACTCGACTCATGTCTTTACTTATTAGAACTAACTTGTCCCTATTTCATCTACAAGATCTATGGAAAGGAAAAGGTATATGTTTTGGTCTTTTCAAGAAAATGTGTCGATAGAGGCATCGCTCAAACAAATATCATCATGGCGGTGGTTGTGACTCGAAGTCTAGAATCGGTCCAATTGTGACAGAGACTATCCATCTGATGACTCTACTTCCAAATACCATTCTAGGTCCAAGTCGCCTCCACCAAGATGTTCGGACAAGCATTCTGATCCTAATGATGAATTTCAATCGGGCGATGCCTCTCATGCGCCACATCCTGATTCCATTCCATTCAAGACTCGACATCGGCTTACATCAGTCAGCCTTCTGGTTGCAGGCACCATAAGGGTGATTCCGAGGCCTCTCATCACAGGCTAGCAACATACCAACGAAGTACCAATCATCATTATGGACTAGCAACTTTCCGCTGAAGCCCAAATAACTGAACAAAAGAAACAGTTTTTGAATGTATGTTTTGATAGACTCATGTTTGTTCCCAATCTGAAGAACATTCTGCCAGAGGTAAAAGACACGATCGTTGCTTATGTAGCTAATTTTTACAACCAATATAATGAGTGGAAGTGGATATCGGAGAAGATCTTTAGGGTTTTGAGGGAAAGGAAGCTCGAGATCAATAATCTAAAACTTATGGAGATGCAAAATAAAAGGATCATCACTCATCTCGATGCCAAGATCACTAACTTGAAAACATCATAAGCTTACGCGGAGAAAAGGGCCAAAGATGCTATCAAAGTGCTCGAGAGTGAGAATACCAAGCCTCATGACGAGATAGAGACTACACAACATTGAAGTCGCGACTTAATGCTAGAGAGAGATGCTTTGACCACAAAGGTGAATGAGCTATCAGCCATACTCGAGAGTTAGAAAAAAACAAGGATGAAGCTCTCCAAGAGGCTCAAATGTACTATAAAGAGCTGCTTACCACTCGTCGGGAAAGGGACAAGGCGGTTGCACATGCTTAGGACACGGATGCTCTTAGTACAAAGGAAGTTGCATAATTTAGAGTAGCTCGGTGATGATTATCCTAGGGCTCTAGCTCTAGCCTGGGAACAAGTTGTTATAGAAGAGAAAGAATTTTTGAAAGATGGTGAGGTAGACCTGACTCAATTGGAAAAAGAAGTCTTGATAGGAGATGAGCCCAAGATGCTAAGAGAGGGCGAGCTTATTCTCTATACGGAGCTAGCCAACATAGTGCAAAAGACATAGGCGAAGGCCCCAGATCGTCACCTCAGGATGTCACTACTGGCCCCATACCTAGACCTAAAGTTGCTCAAAATTCATCCTCTATTGTTGAACGCAATCCCAAGAAGCCTTAAATGCATAAATTTACCATCCTTTCTCCCATTATAGAAGGGAACTCCAGTGGCACTCTAGCCCATACACATCCCAGACTGAAGGAGGTATCTAGTTGACCTTTCTGTATTTCAGAGAGTCCAAATGCCGTCGATTGACATAGCTAACCTCTCTATTTATGTCTCTTAATTTTTAGTTTAGCTCTAGGTCATCCCATATCATGACAAAGTTCTTCAGTAGGGACAGCAAGCATCTACAATAGCATCGGTGACTATGACTACATCAACGATGGTCCCAATATTCCAACTGGCGAGGCTCTTGGGCCTGACGAGCAAATGATAGATGCCTTATAGGATGAAGGGGCCAGTGAGTTTCAGGGAACTTAAACCAAAGGTGATGGTGTAATCAATGGATTCTCCGAGCCCTTATCTGGCCCAACAATGAGCAAGCTTGAGCAACAACTTCTCCTAGTCAAAGAGGTCTAGCTAGAGAAGATGGAGGCCGTCCCTCCTCCTTTTCCATAGCTTTTCCTGGTCAGCATGTCTTCGTTCTAGTCACTCTTGATCCACCTGGGAGCACTCAAAGCATGTCTGCTAGACAATCACAGAGCACTCCATCCAAAGGTCAAGTGTGATGTCTCGGAAATTTGGGCAATATTTATTTAATAATTTCATTTATAATTATTTTAAAATGTGAAATATTGATTTAATAATCTAATTCAAATAGAATTTATCTTTTGAAAATTTATAATTATTCAGTTTGACAAATGATATTATTTTCAAAATTTATAATAATGATAATTTAATTTTGGGAATCTTATTGTTTTCAAATGTTAAAAATATTTAAATAATAAAATTTATCTTTCTAAGCTTATTTAAAAATATTTTATTTATAATGTATATATGTGTATACATTGTAAATAGGAGTTTTGATTCTAATTTTAATTTTAATTTAATAAAAAAATATTTTCCAACTTATTTTATATATAGATGTGTAATTATGAATTGATTAAATTAATTAAAACTAGTATTGAAACTTTTCAAAAATTAATTTAAAAGTCTACCTTATATTTTCATAAGAAATTAAAGTAAATATTTAGTTTGTTTAAAAATAGTATTTTATAATAAAGGTTTATTTTGTTTTATTTTAAAAATTGTTTTTATTTTGAAATAAGATTTAGTTCAATTATATTAAAGTATAATATTTTGGTTCGAAAACTTTTGAATAAAATTGAATTCAACATTCTTATCTTTTTAAAATTTTCTCTTTTGAAAATTAGTTTTAAAAATATTATTTTAAATATTAAAATAAATATTAATGTGTATAATTTTATAAAGAAGTTTTCATGTGAACATGTAAGGCTAAATATTGTAATAAAACGTTTAAAACATCTTAAATTAAATTAGAAATGGTTTTAGAAGAATTTAAATACATTTATAAATTAAGAATTTTCTTTTTTATATTAAAATGCACATGTGTTAAGCTTTTAACACAAGAAATGACACTTGTAAATTTATCTACATCCTAATATAAAAGGTGGAATGTTATTTATTTTTGAAATTTATTATTTTACATAAGAAAATGTAACAATGCATTTTTGTTCAACCATTTATCTCCAATTGAAAAACTGAAAATCAGATTTTAGAAAAGAATTTCAAAACTAAGTGCACTCAAAAATCCTACAAACCAAATGCAAAACCAATTCAAGAAACCCAAATTCTGTACAAAATCTACAATCAAATACAATCGCAATTTGCTTGCTCCTCCAATTTGATTCAAATCTGCAAAACCCAAATTCAATTCATGTTTAAAATCTGCAAATCTGAAAGCAATCTTCAAATTAAACTCAAGCAAGTGAGATGGGTCTGCATGCAGTTTCAAAAACCTACAACTGTTGCAAAAGTTAAAATCAACTTCAACATCAAGAAAAGCAACATCAACAAGTAATTTAATGGAAGAAAGCAGATGCAACATGCAAAACAGGTTCCAGGAATATGAATGCATCTGGGATTGTTCTCTGCATCTTCAATTAAAAAGTGAGTAAACTTCTATTTTAAAAACAGATCTTTCTTTTAAAATTTATACTTAAGCACTGTACTATAACTCAAGTTCAAAGCAAACTGTCTTTAAAAATAATAATATAAAAACTATTATGGTTTTAACTGCAGTGCTTCATTTTCTTTTAGGTAAATAACCTCATAATATTCAAAAGCTTTAATCTATATGTTGCATGTGGATAAATGGAATAAGTTGGTTTTGTAGGACTTTGTTTTGATAGATATTCTGTGTACAATTATAACATACATAAATATGTGTTTACAGGGATCTGGGCACCTGCCTCTGTTTTGAAGCTCGGATTTTTAGTGGAAAATTCATTTCCATTTAGTTATCTCAGTTAGAATTAATGTGTAAACAAATGATGTTTGTTTAGTAAGAAATTATGTTCTTAAATCATAATTTAGTTATATTGAAAAATCTGTTACCTCTGAATCAAATACAACAGTAAATATTTTCAATAAACAAGAAAATACAGTATTTGTTTTTTTAAAAGTATCAAACATCTTAAATTATTAGAACAAGTTTATAACTTGAATATATGTTTGAAACCAGAAATATTAAAAAAAACAAATATTACAGTTTTAAATAAACTTTTGGCAGGGTGGTATTTCTGTTTTGAACAGAATTGGGAAATTTTGCGTTTACCTAATTTCCTAGTGATATTGGGGTAATGTGGTTCTGTTTGAAGGTGGACGATGGATGTGAGAATGGGGAAAAATTGGGCAATGGATGAACAGAGATGGGAGGAGATGGCAATTGTGATTTCTAGGTTTTAGCCTTAGTTTTGATGATGGTCGATGTTTTGCTACTTCTTGTTTACTGTAGTGCTTCGAGTGATTCGAGGTTTTGGGATTCGGCAGAGGGGGTATAGATAGATGGTTGGTCGGAGTCACGGCATCTCAGATGATCGAAAATGGTTGTCGTGGATGATGATAGGTTTGGGATTTTTGTTGCAGGGGTGTTTCAGGTTGCATTGGTCTAACTAAATTTCGAATTCGAACTACAGTAAGTTATCTGATGGTCGTACCTTGGTTGGAGGATGATCGGCGACGTGGTGGAGTTGCCTAGGGTGGCTGGAGATGATCTGAGCACTGGTGCATATGCACCGTGCATATTTGTAACTCTGGTGAACTATTGGGTTGTGCAGGGTTTTTAGCTCGAAGCTTCTCTCGAGGGTTTGTGATTTTGTCTCGAAGCAACTAGGTTGGGGACTCAAAGTAGATATGGGAGGCCTCGGGTAGTTTGGTTCCAGGTCATTAAACCTGTCTGTATGCAGTTTTAAGCAGAGATTTTAAATTGAATGGAATTTAAAAGTTAAGGCAGTTTTAAGCAAGGATTTAAATTCCATGTTAAGTTGAGTTTGAATCCAAAAGTTTTTAAAATGGGAACTTTAAATTTAAGCAAGATTTAAATAGGTTTTAAAAATCAAGTCTAAATATTTGTTCAAGTTTATTATGAATACAGATTTGAATTTAAATAGATTTGTAAAATTCAAATATTTATCAAATTCAAATGTTTTAAAGTAAATTTAAAAATAAGTTTGTTTTCAAATAAAGGTTTAAACTTGGAAGATTTCTTTCTTAATATTGGAATTAAAGATATGAAGTGTCTAACTTTAATTTGAAAAGTTAAATAATCATTTTAAAACTTGTTTCTTTAATAAAATTAAGAAATTTGGTTTTTAAACTTTTCTTATATATTTAAGTAATGAATGTTCTCTGACATTTATTTTTATTTTAAGGATTATAAGTTTATTTAAATTTTGGATAATGTTTTAAATGGTTAAACATTTTGAAATCTTTAAATTTTAAAATGGAAATTGAACTTTATTTAGAAATGTATTGTTTTAAATACATTTGAATGTTAATAAAATCATTAATAAGTAAATGAATTATTTTGG
This sequence comes from Allium cepa, assembly GCA_030765085.1. Lineage (NCBI taxonomy): Eukaryota > Viridiplantae > Streptophyta > Magnoliopsida > Asparagales > Amaryllidaceae > Allium > Allium cepa. The sequence continues at coordinate 460,814,831 of CM060931.1, read as the reverse complement.
AAATAATTAAGAAAATTAAGAATTTACTTATTTAATTAATTTTAATTAATTTTTTGGATTTATTTATAATTAGAGATGATTTATGAATAATCAACCTAAGATAATTTTTCTTAAGTAATTTAAACGAAAATGTTGTTAATTAAATAAGATAATTATCATGGAATAATTAAGTAATTAACTAATGTGATTAATTATGATAATTAATTAGATTAATTAATTGAAGATAATCAATTGAAATTTGTAAGTATAATTACTTGATAAAAGTAATTAAGGGATTAATTACTTATTGTAATTAATTATGATAATGTGATTTGTTAAGTTAATTAATTTAGTTTAAATAATTTAAGTAAATCATTTGATTTAATAAGTGTAATTACGTAATATAATTAATGGAGCAGGATTACTTAGAGAAGTAATGAATGATAAATTACTGGAATGTAATTAGTGAAAGATGATTTATTATAATTAAGTAATTTGGGTAATTACTTTTGTAATTAATCAAGGGATTAATTAATAAATATAACTAATTATGGAATAATTAATTTGTTATGAGTAATTAAAGATAGTTAATTACTGATTTGACATAATCAATGGTGATTAATAATTGTATTTTTAAATTTAGATTAATTACTAAACGTAATTAATTTTAAATTAAGTGATTAATTTAAATATAAATTAGAGGTCATTAATTAATATAATTAATAATGTAATTAAGGATTGATTAATTAAGTAATAATTAATTAATCAAGTGATTAATTAATATAATTAATTAAGGATAAATGTAATTAATTATAGTTAATAAATAAATGAAGTAATTAAATGTTAATTACTTATGATTAAGGTTAATTAATTTATGAAATTAAGTAAAGACTAATTATTTATTGTAATTAGAGGATGATTAATCAAAGGTGCTTAATCAAGTTAAATGCTTAGAGAGTGATTAATTAACTAGGTTAATTAATTGATGGATATTAAGCAGGATTTATAGATGATTAATTAATTTAATTTATTAATTAAAGATAGAAGTAATTAATTTAACTCATTTTAAATTAATTATAATTGATGGTTAATAAATCATTGCTTATGGATGTTATTGATTGGATGGTTGAGGTCTCAGTAATGAGATGAGTTGTATATGTATGATATGGATGCTTGGTTAAAGTATGATGGTTTGTGATGGATTATCTGGTTGTGATGATTATCTGTTTGTGATGATGATACAGATTATCTATTTATGATGAGAATGTGACTATCTATTGTGATATGAAGTTTATCTATCTGTGTGAAATAGATAATAATGAAACGAGTTATTTGTTTAATACCCTTAAGTACAACTTGGACATTAAAATGGCATTTGGTTTCGGTGAGACCGGGATCGGGTTCCATATTTGGATATCCGAAAACCACATCGATTCCATTTAAACATTAGGTCGTTAATCCAAGAGGAGCAAGTGAAGACTCGAGGTGTAAGAACTATACGTCAGTATAACTCTGTGGGTGATTCCGTAATGAGCTTGACGGAATAGTACTTATAGGTTCAAGATGGTGATTTAGAGTGCAAGGGCTATGGTCGTTGACTCTGAGGGTGATTCCAAAATGAGTGCAACGAGATAGTGCCTTCGGTTTCGTTCGAACCCGAAACGAACTTGTTTGGATTGAATGCTTTCAAAACATCGTCAGGTGGACGATGAGCATTCTAAGATTGATATGTCCTATAAAGGTAATCGTAGCCTTAAGCCTCATCAACCGGGAATGGCTAAAACAGGGGAGGTGCAGCAAGGCTTCGTGGGTAGCCCCTACTGGAGAGCAAGATTTACCCCTGTCTAGAGATCCCTTTATATTTCGGTTATGTGGCAGTTGGCGACGGCCAATCTACGGGGTGGTCTTGTTCGGGACTGTTCAGTAATGAATGGTCCTGGCTTTATGTTGCAGGGGAGTTAGGATGGCTCCTCGGTATGGTGATCTAGGCCACATACTGTGACGGGCGGTACCCTGGTAGCCCTGCCATTGATGAAACCCATTTTCCCTACGAGACCCTATGGTTTTGATTGTATTACCCACTTTTGTGGCTACTAGATGGAATTTAATCATGTTTCGGCTATTTCTTATTTACTTGGAAACCCTAGACACTATTATAATATCACCGGATTTCCTATCAAATGTTTTGGTTAGCGTAAGGTAAAAACTTTTCCATGTTTATGTGTGGGAAGTCTTACGTGATTCCTTTTCTTTTCAAAGGATTTTCTAAAGTTAAGCAACTTTTAAACCCGTTTACTCACACCGGACCCATGTCTGACCCAAGTGTTTATTTTATGTTTTATTAAACTCTTGGGTACTCATATTATGTATGTGTGGTCAAGTGATTAAGGATTGCTGTGACAAGTTCTGGAGGAGATAATGGAGCAGGAGGCTTCAGCGTGTAGATATATTTAATGATTCCGCTGTGTTTTGAGTTGTATCTGTTTTACTCTGATGTACTTGAATTGTAATTTCTAGATAGATGTTTATAACTGTCTAGTTTGTGTTGTATTAGCTGTATAACTCCGATGTATATGATACTATGTAATGTTTTATGTGATATAATATAATTTATTCGTTCCGCTGTGAGATTCTGATGTTGTCTGTTTCTTTCTTTCCTTTCTTTTCTCTTTTCTATCCCTTTCTTTCTTCTTAATGATGCGTCTTTCTATGGAATGAAATGTGGATCATTACATTGTGGTATCAGAGCACTAGGTTGAGCGAATACCTATGCTCTGGAGTGGTATCTGTCTTGAGAGAGTGTATTTGTAATTTTGAATATATATTTATTTATTTATTTCTACCTATTTGATTGGGTTACCTGTTCAGGTTTTCCAATAAGCAATAAAGGTAGATAGGGTAGTGGTGTGTGTAACACAACTACCAATGGTTGGAGTCCGAGTGTTTGAGATTGGAAGTGAATCTGCTAGGGCGGTTTTGGGCATCTAGGTTAGTTTTGCAGTTTGGTGTGAAGGATTTCACTAATCCCTGAAGGAAACCTTTTCAAGATTCAGAGTTGATCTTTGGATTATAAGCTTTGTTGCACTCATGTGAGTGGATTTTCTTGAGTTCGGATCAGTAGGAAGTGCTGAAGCCAGCGATGGTATCTTGGCAACCTTAGGAAGGAGTCCAGTCTATATTTGAGTTTGAGATTCAGTTTGGCAGAGTATTTGGGCTTGGTTTGAAGTCGAGTTTCCTGAGAGATATCTGTCTGTCTGGAAGACTCTATTGTGGAAGTGGCTAGTGTAGCCTTGTGATTCGATGAGCTTTTGGATAAGGATGTCTTGGGCAGCAGTAGCAGCAGTGAGTGGCCTGTTTCTTCGATGGTTTAGAAATCTCTGTGATTCTTCTGTCAGTAGGCCGGGCAGATGGTGAAGCTTGTCCATTTCTTCTAGAAGCTCAGATGGGTGTGATGTTTGTGGTTGGAGGTGGACCACTAGTTTCTTCTTTGATTAGAAGGCTTTAGCTATTCTGATTGTTGAAGAGAGAATGATTTCTTGGGATCTGAACTGAGTGGAATCGCAAAAGTGACTTGCGATGGTTCGAAAGTTATCTGAGTGAACTTTTTTTGGACTGAAGCATCTCTAGAAGTTGTTTGAGTTATCGACGTGGTTTGGTATTTCTCTAGATATCTTCGAAGGAGTTAAGATTTGCATCCGCGTCGAGAGATTGAGTTCTGTTTCGACTTGGTTCTTGGAGCTTTACCGATGGTTCAGCTTAGTAGGAGGGTTCTTTGAGAAAGAGATCTGTTTAAGCTGACAGGATTGATCGGATCTAGTTTTCTGGTTGAATTTTTGCTGTGGTGTTTGTGACTGAATCGGATAGGTCACTGAGAATTTATGGAATTTGATGGACAAATGTTTCCGGAGTAAGTTGATCAAGTCTATACATGTGTTCATCAACAGCATTCTCAAATCAGAGTTGCGTAGTGGAAGCATAGTGGCAGCTATTCCTGTAATGAAGAGACACCGATTCATTAGGAATTTGAGTTTTGTCTTAGATCAGAGGATTTCTTCAGGAAATTCATTTTAATCTGGAGGCATAGATGTTTTGTGCATCTGTTCTGTTTCAGAATAGGAGTAGTATGTTTGGAGTCTTCTGATGTTTGTGTAGTAGAGTTTGTGTGGTGGATTTTGATTGATTTGGAAGGTTGAAGACAACCCAGGATCGACAGGAGAGATTTGTGGATATGAGTATTGGATCTTTCTGTTTTCTCTTGAGAGTTAAGTGTTGGATCTACAAGGTTGAATTTCCAGTTTGGATGTCTGGAATTTGTTGTGTATTTCACGTATCTCTGAGGGAGTACGTGTATGGTCTATCACTGATTTTAGAATCAGTAGTTCTGGGAGATTTGGAAGTTGTTCAGGACTTGTCTATGGTTCAGTGTTCTGTTTAGATTAGTAGATCTAGATATATAGGAGCTCTAAATCCGAGTGGTGTAGCTAGTTTAGATTCTGTAGAGCGAGTGTCTCGGTGTTTATACCTAGAAAACTCTAGGGAATCCTATCCAGAATTTTGTCTGGATAGTTAGAATTGTTTGTTTGAATTGGTTGCTATGGTTGTTAGTATTTGATTAATAGCATATGTTTGCTATTTTAAATTTTTAAAATCTGCATGGGATTATTAAATTACCTTTGCTTTTAAATTTCGGGGACGAAATTCTTTTAAGGGGGGAGGAATGTGGTGTCCCGTAAATTTGGGCAATATTTATTTAATAATTTCATTTGTAATTATTTTAAAATATGAAATATTGATTTAATAATCTAATTCAAACAGAATTTATCTTTTGAAAATTTATAATTATTTAGTTTGATAAATGATATTCTTTTCAAAATTTATAATAACGATAATTTAATTTTGGGAATCTTATTGTTTTCAAATGTTAAAAATATTTAAATAATGAAATTTATCTTTCTAAGCTTATTTAAAAATATTTTATGTATAATGTATATATGTGTATACATTGTAAATAGGAGTTTTGATTTTAATTTAATAAAAAAATATTTTCCAATTTATTTTATACATAGATGTGTAATTATGAATTGATTAAATTAATTGAAATTAGTATTGAAACTTTTCAAAGGTTAATTTAAAAGTCTACCTTATATTTTCATAAGAAATTAAAGTAAATATTTAGTTTGTTTATAATAGTATTTTATAATAACGGTTAATTTGTTTTATTTTAAATTTTTTTCTTCTTTTGAAATAAGATTTAGTTCAATTATATTAAAGTACAATATTTTGGATTGAAAACTTTTGAATAAAATTGAATTCAACATTCTTATCTTTTTAAAATTTTCTCCTTTGAAAATTAGTTTTAAAAATATTATTTTAAATATTCAAATAAATATTAATGTGTATAATTTTATAAAGAAGTTTTCATATGAAAATGTAAGGCTAAATATTGTAATAAAACATTTAAAACATATTAAATTAAATTGGAAATGGTTTTATAAGAATTTAAATACATTTATAAATTAAGAAATTTCCTTTTTATATTAAAATGCACACGTGTTAAGCTTTTAACACAAGAGATGACACTTGTAAATTTATCTACATCCTAATATAACAAGTGGCATGTTATTTATTTTTGAAATTTATTATTTTAGATAAGAAAATGTAACAATGCATTTTTGTTCAACCATTTATCTTCAATTGAAAAACTGAAAATCGGATTTTAGAAAAGAATTTCGAAACTAAGTACACTCAAAAATCCTACAAACCAAATGCAAAACCAATTCAGGAAACCCAAATTCTGTATAAAATCTACAATCAAATACAATCACAATTTGCTTGCTCCTCCAATTTGATTCAAATCTGCAAAACCCAAATTCAATGCATGTTTAAAAATCTGCAAATCTGAAAGCAATCTTAAACTCAAGCAAGTGAGATGGGTCTGCATGCAGTTTCAAAAACCTACAACTGCTGCAAAAGTTAAAATCAACTTCAACATCAAGAAAAGCAACATCAACAAGTAATTTAATGGAAGCAAGAAGATGCAACATGCAAAACAGGTTCCAGGAATATGAATGCATCTGGGATTGTTCTCTGCATCTTCAATTAAAAAGTGAGTAAAATTCTATTTTAAAACCAGATCTTTCTTTTAAAATTTATACTTAAGCACTATACTATAACTCAAGTTCAAAGCAAACCGTCTTTAAAAAAATAATATAAAAACTATTATGGTTTTAACTGCAGTGCTTCATTTTCTTTTAGGTAAATAACCTCATAATATTCAAAAGCTTTAATCTATATGTTGCATGTGGATAAATGGAATAAGTTGGTTTTGTAGGACTTTGTTTTGATAGATATTCTATGTACATTTATACACACACATAAATATGTGTTTATAGGGATCTGGGTACCTGCCTCTGTTTTGAAGCTCGGATTTTTAGTGGAAAATTCATTTCCATTTAGTTATCTCAGTTAGAAATTAATGTGTAAACAAATGATGTTTGTTTAGTAAGAAATAATGTTCTTAAATCATAATTTAGTTATATTGAAAAATCTGTTACCTCTGAATCAAATACAACAGTAAATATTTTCAATAAACAAGAAAATACAGTATTTGTTTTGTTTTAAAGTATCAAACATCTTAAATTATTAGAACAAGTTTATAACTTGAATATATGTTTGAAATCAGAAATTTTAAAAAACAAATATTATAGTTTTAAATAAACTGTTGGGGGGGGGGGGGGGTATTTCTGTTTTGAACAGAATTGGGAAATTTTGGGTTTATCTAATTTCCTAGTGATATTGGGGTGATGTGGTTCTGTCTGGAGGTGGAGGATGGATGTGATAATGGGGGAAAATTGGGCAATAGATGATCAGATATGGGAGGAGATGGCAATTGTGATTTCCAGGTTTTAGCCCTAGTTTTGATGATTTTCGATGTTTTGCTACTTCTTGTGTACTACAGTGCTTCGAGTGATTCGAGGTTTTCAGATTCGGCAGAGGGGGTATAGATGGATGGTTGGTCGGAGTCACGGCGTCTCAGATGATCGGAAATGGTTGTCGTGGTTGATGACAGGTTTGGGATTTTTGTTGCAGGGGTGTTTCAGGTTGCATTGGTCAACCTAAATTTCGAATTCGAACTACAGTAAGTTATCTGATGGTCGTACCTTGGTTGGAGGATGATCGGCGACGTGGTGGAGTTGCCTAGGGTGGCTGGAGATGACCTGAGCACTGGTGCATATGCACCGTGCATATTTGTAACTCTGGTGAACTGTTGGGTTGTGCAGGGTTTTTAGCTCGAAGCTTCTCTCGGGTGTTTGTTATTTTGTCTCGAAGCAACTAGGTTGGGGACTCGAAGTAGATATGGGAGGCCTCGGGTAGTTTGGTTCCAGGTCATTAAACCTGTCTGTATGCAGTTTTAAGCAGAGATTTTAAATTGAATGGAATTTAAAAGTTAAGGCAGTTTAAAGCAATGGTTTAAATTCCATGTTAATTTGAATTTGAATCCAAATTTTTTAAAAATGGGAACTTTAAATTTAAGCAAGATTTAAATAGGTTTTAAAAATCAAGTTTAAATATATGTTCAAGTTTATTATGAATACAGATTTGAATTTAAACAGATTTGTAAAATTCGAATATTTATCAAATTCAAATGTTTTAAAGTAAATTTAAAAATAAGTTTGTTTTCAAATGAAGGTTTAAACTTGGAAGACTTCTTTCTTAATATTGGAATTAAAGATATAAAGTGTTTAACTTTAAGCTGAAAAGTTAAATAATCATTTTAAAACTTGTTTCCCTAAAAAAATTAAGAAATTTGGTTTTTAAACTTTTCTAATATATTTAAGTTGTAACGACCCGAAATTTTCGAAGCCGAAAATTCCAGATAGTTATGAAAAAGAAGAAAGAGATAGAAGAAGAAGAACAGAAACACCAAACATCACATATTCGCAACGGATAAAATATAATAAATAATAACAGTTGCAAAAGAATGTTATATCTGTCGACTACATTCTAATACATCAGAGTTTCACATTATATACAGTTACTGAATATTTACAATTATCATATCTCAGATTAACAATAATATAAATACAGCGGATAAACTCTATATGATATTGCCGTCCAGCTCGCCTCCTGAGCTCCAGAACGTCCTTACCTGAAAATTTGTAATACTCGGTCTGACCCGAGCATTACACCAAAGTAACACCCGGGTCAGGCTGGAAACTAGCGTGAGTAAACCCAACTGACATGGAATACAAAGCATACAACTTTTATAGAACCCGGGTAACTCAAACCAATTTTACAAACCCACAATATGTCATTGACATAATTTATTTTACACATAAGTTTCCTAAGTGCCAACATTTCGATCAAATAGTCCAATTCACTTAAAAATGTTTCATTTCAACTTGTTAATTTCACATATCAATTTATAAGAATTCGAAGTGGTTTCGGGTATTTCCCAATACCCGATCCCGGCCTCTTTGAAACTCATGTTATCCTAACCCAAGATATTCAAATAAAATACACCACATTTCATATCAGAGATATTAACTCATCCAAAACATCCAATACCATTCAATCATCCATAGCAAAGCTTAATCACACAAATCAATTCAATTCATTTAAATTGAATTTCAAACCTCAATCACTTAAATTCCTTCATTAAATATTAATTAATTTCAAATCAATTAATTAATCAATCCTTCATTATTCGTCTTAATTAATCGCACTGGACTAATTATCTTCAATTACATTAAAGAAATTATTTTCAATAATTTCACAAGACCAATTATTCTTAACCCAAAATCAATAAGTAATCTTAATTACTTCATAAATTAATTAACTATATTAGTTTCATTAATCCTTAATTAATTAATTTATCATAAGTTACTTATTATGGATTAATTAATCTTAATTAATCAAATCTTTAATTACTTCATTAATTTTATAAGTTATTGATTTCCAATTATATTTCAATTTATCTAAATATAAATTAATTATATTAATTAAACTAAATTATTAATCATACTTGATTTACCTCCACCTGAAATGATCTACCTTTTTTTCTTCATTAAATAAATTAATTCTCCTTAATTTAATTATCTTAATTTCAAGGCAATCATATTTTATTAATCGAATTACATAACTACTTATTAAACCACCAAATGATCATTCTAATTGATTTAAACTTAAATTAATTAACCCAAATCATTAATTAATTTAATTAATTATTCATTTAAATTATCCTACCTATTTAATGAATCACCAATCATTAAACCTTAATTGATTTTAACTGAACTATTTTCTTATTTACGATTTAAGTTTAAAACTATTTACAAATCCAAATGCTTCGAGTCAAACAACAATTAACTCGAGAATCAACCAAAGCCAAAGTCACATCATTATCAGTGTACAACCAATCAACTTAAACATTCAACCAATTATTTAAATTTAACCATATAAATTTTAAATAGAAATCCAACAGAGTGAGATTTACTCACCTTTGATTCCTGAATTTGCAATCCACTTCATTCTCGAATTGGTTTATCCACGTTTTGACCTTGTATAAATATTTATACAGGTTATTTATTTACAAATAAATTGAACTATCAATTGTCAATAAATTTGATTAACTTATAATTTTATCCTAACTAATAAATCTTCTTAATATTCTTGAAGAAACATATATTTCTCTTTTTTTTTTCTTTTCTTTCCTGATCTTTATATATATGGATAAACTAAAGTAGAGATGTTTATATTTAAGTGCTATATAAATTTTCAGATCTTATACGTATGTTAAACAAAATTCTCTGTAAAAAAACAAGAATAATTTGTTCTATTAAAAAAATAAAAAAAATTATACCTACAGCTAACTCAAACACACCACCGAACACCCTTCCCCAGTTCTCTCGCATCGCCGCGCTAGAGCTCGACGCTCAACCATCACGAAACCCTAGGCGGATCCAATAAGCTAACGGCCACGGCTTCGTCAGTGCTGCAGCACCGCACGCGACTCCCCCCTACAACCCTAAATCGCGTCACCCCCCAAATTATGGCGAAGCCCTAACTCGCGTGCGACCCAAAGTTGCGACGCTCAACCGCCAACCACCAACGCACACGGCAACCCTCTGCCCTCCTCACGCTCGCGGCCACGTCCTCCCCTCGGGTTTCGAGCTCGATTGATAATGCGTCGCCATATTTTTTTTATTTGACTCGAAGGCTTCGGCCATTAGTAAAATTCGAATCAAGGAGGCTGGCTTCGGCATTTTTTCTATCTTGAATTTGATTTAGGGGAAAGCGAATTAATTTTAAGGAAGAGGGGATTTACGATTTACTGGAAGGAGGAGGAGACTCGCTCGGCCATTATTATATATATATATTACTTTTTTCGTTGGATTCTGCTTGAAGATTAGAGAACAAAGAGGGAGAACGGGATGAAACATAGGAGGGTGCAAAGCTTCTTGATTACGACATTGTAAAAGAAAATATCTTGCTAATTGAATTTAATTATATTATAAAACTTCAAAACGTCTCGTTAAGCGCCAATTAAAATTTTGAACTCCTCTTAAGGAATGCCACGAGGCGATTACAAGATTTTATCCACGTCCCGAACACAATGGAACGTGTCTCGAAAGCTAATTCGATCATATGCGCGAGTTATAAAAGTAAACGATCAATTTTAAATTAAATCGATTAGAATAGTTCTAAGCGTTTTGAGCTGCCAGGGTCAAAAGACAACTCCAATTGCTACGAAAATTGAAATCCGATAATAACTAACTATTACGGATCCAATGGAACTAGTTTCATCGAATTCCGAGACTGTGCCTCGGAAGGCTATTTTTAAATTCAATTTAAACAATATAATTTCAAAACAGAACAAATTACCTTTAAATTAAATTCCAATCCCTCTATTATCTTCAGTATCATCATTATAAATTTTACAAGCCTTCAAATTATTTAAACAGGCTTAGAAATTTCAGATTCAACAATTTACCCAATTTTCAATTATTAAATTCAATATTTAAACTATATAACTCAATAATTTAATTATCAAATAAATATTGGAATCTTGAATTCAAGTTAAAAGTAACTTTTAAATATTTAAAATCAATTAATTTCTCAAATTTTAAATGGTTAGAAATTCCGGGTCGTCACATTCCTCCCCCCTAAAAGAATTTCGTCCCCGAAATTACTAGTTAGGGAGAATGGTTCAAAACCCGTTTACCTTTTCCCAAAACTCACAATTCAACATCCTACCAACTATCTTTTATTAATGACCGACTATCACCTTAACTAACCTCCCAAAATCTTTTATAGTTTCAAATACTATCCTTTTTGTTCAATCATTTAAATTTCAATCTAAAACCAAATTTGGAATTATCAAAATTTTCTCAAAATTTTTCTAACTCTCTAAATTCTCGAAAATTTTTGCCAGCGTCTTCTTTGCGCGGCTAGCTCAGTACAACTACAAAAGGCCTCTATGGGCTCCCAAATTCCAAAAGAAAACAGAAAGCCAAGTGGCTACATCAAAAACCCAATCCAATTTCATACAGAAATTTAAATACATTCCTATTTGTCGGGCAATTCACATTTATCTTTTGGAATCAAATCCAACTTTCTTTTCCCCCTTTTAATACCTACGTAACATATTTAGCAATAATATCCAATCATAGCCCTTTCAAATCTTTACATACTTTTCCTTACAGAAGTTTTCATATCCATTTCTATTCAAACTAGTTTTCCCCACTTCATACGATTTCAATTTACTTTAAATTTTGAATATTGAATTTTTATCTTTCATTTATAACCGATTCATATTAGTTTCATTTACTAATTTACTTTGGTTTCAAATTTGAAATTGTTTTGTCGTTAATAAAAAATTTCCCAAAAATTTTCAAAAATTTTCTAACTCCCAAAATTTTCAGAAAATTTTGGCAGAGTCTCCTTTGTACGGAGGAGCTTTTGCAATTTGACAAGAGATATAAATATATATACATCGACCCACCCTGTCGGAAAAAAACAAAAATAGTTCATATTTCCTATTTTTATTGCGTAGGCGTACCTTTATTTAGCATTTAAAGCAAGCAGCTTATTTATATTAGCAAAAAGCGCAACCAAATCCAGCCAAACGGCCTTCAGGTACCTGTACTTACTCAATTTAAATATGTAAGTGTCATAGATAGAAAATCTATTAGCATTTCACTTATATTCAATAGCTAAACACATGTATATCATAAGCAACAAGCACCAAAACGCTTCCCATAAGCGATTTATACAACTTTAAAGCTAATTCAATTGCTTTCTATCAATTCATAAGCCATTTCATGCAGTTTCAATAGTTTGCACTCAATTTCTTACATGCAATTGATTTTTAATCCAAACAAGCTCATATTCACTTCAATTAATTCTAAAACCAATTTATTTTAATCTCTATCAACTCACAGAAATTTAATTACTTTGTTTACACCAAACGACAATTTATTTTATGCATATTTGACAATATTCGGTTAATAGAGTATCTATTTCAGTTTATAACTACTTTAAATCAATTTCAACCCATTCTGAATTTAATTCCATTTCCAACTTAATTTAATCCAAGTTTTCATTATTTTAAGAAATTTTACTTCATATTTATTCGTCTCATAACTTAAGTCCATTCCGACAATCCAATTCCAACTAAACCTTTATTTAATTTCCATTCAATCAAACTTCATCCATTTATTATTTAACTCAATTAACCAATATATTCACCCCATTTCAAATTTTAAATTCACCTGCTTAACTCATTTCGAATTTATTTTATTAATACAAAGTCGTTCTCAATTTATTTCTATTCACTTGGGTTTTATTTGCAACACAAACCATTTTTATTATAATTCAATTTCATCCCATTTGACAACACTTCCATTATATCTAATTTACTTGCAATTTACGTTTAATATTATTTATAACATACTTTAATTTTATTTGTAATTCAAACCATCACTATTTCAATCAAACTCTATTTATTTTTATTTTATAACATCTCTTCTTATTTAATTTATTATCAAATCTAAGTCGAATTCTATTTAAAATTCGAATTCAATTCCAAACTCCATTATTAATTCACAATCCATTTTATTTACCCAAGTTCAATTTATTCACATACACTATTAAATAATTTATTTAGCTGATTAGCTTACTTTCACTTTTAAAATCAATATTCGTTTTTATTACAAAAATCACTTCATTAAATTTTCCTGAGTTCAATTTTATTTTATAATTCTAGTTTGGAATTTCTTTTTAATTTTCCTAAAATTCCAACACCTTTATTTAAAAAATTTAGAAATTCTTTTAAATTCACATCATACTATTAAAATATCTCTTTATAAAAATACTTTTTATAACTCGATGTCTCAACCAGTCCATCCTTGTTCTCACAGAAATTCAGTCATAGGTTGATCAGGCGTAGGATTGAAAATCTATAAGTACTTGGTAAACCCGTTATCAACACCCAGTGAAAATACTTGGAAAAATAATTTTATTGAAAATATTGAAAACAGTTTTTGAAAATAGAGGAAATATCTTTGGTGAGAATGCTCTGGAAATCATCACCCCCATCCATGGTCGCACTTACATTCAGGGTTACGTTGCCATCGCAGCAAAAGTCCATGCAACTGCAGGCTCTCCGCGGCCTCTCGATTCCGCCATGGATCCCACACAACAGATCACAGTTACATTGCAGGGTTACGTTGCCGTCACAGCAAAAGTCTATGTAACTGCAGACTCTCTGCAGCCTCTGATTTTCGCTGACAAAATGAAACCTTTCCACTCCTACATAGGTCGCAGTCTGCCGATATAAAATCAAACGCAGACTGTTGGCTCTCAACGGCACACACGACTTTCGCTATGTTATACCATAGGTCGCAGTCTACCGATATAAAATCAAACGTAGACTGTTGGCTCTCAGCGGCACACACGACTTCTGCTATGGTATAGACTACCCATAATCCTCAGGAACTAGTTTTGTCCAGACTCCTCACAGGATCAACTTTAGAACCCCCCCTTGGGGCTCAAGGCAGCACCACCCGGTGGCACTCCTGAGAAGTTCATTTCAAGGGAGCACCTTTTTCCCCAGAGCCATCATCAAAACACTTTATACTATACATATATAGTATCTTTCAAATCATACACCTAGTATGATATCATACAAAGCTCCTTTACACAAAATCGATTATCCCAAAATCGATAATTCTCAAGCTAGGCTTTTCAAATTTCAATACTGATTTTACCCAAAAATCAAAAGCCTTTCCAAATTCAAAGGTTCCCAAAACCTTTTCCAAAATCCTCACAAGATCCTTTATATATATATATTCAGATATATATAATTTTTTTAAAAAAAACTTTGCATCCTTTCAAACTCGTATAAAACTCCTTTTATACTTCAAGCACCTTCAAAAATCCTTTTCTTCTAGCAATAAATTTAACAAGTAAAGATTTATCTTCTATAACAAAGATATATAACTTTGTTTATTCAAAACAAATATTCAAATTTGATTTCTCTTTCCAATATCAATTTCATTCAAATCCGTACGATGTACACTTATCATCGGTACGCTATACCAATCTGATCGCTTACTCGATCACACAATTTCACTTCCGAACTAGTATCGCCCACCCGACTTCCTAGTGCGGATACAGATCTAGTTTCTTGATAAGAAACCGTCATTCTCCTTGTATAGCCATAACTATGATAGAGAATATCCAGAACCAATCAACAATCCATATCCAGGTCCGCCGTCGAAAATCGAGTGAAAAATCCCAACTCGGGTCGATAAACTATCTCGAAATTCTGTGCTCGAATCTGGATCAAATCATTATGCGAATAGAATAATATACGTACATTCCACGTATTTAACTTCCTTGATTATTAGCCAAATCAATTTCCTTTCTATTCACATGTCTTCTAATCCCCATTCACTTATTTACAATTGCCTTAATTCACATTGAATTATCACTTCAATCCTTTTCTCAGTTGGGTATTTAAATCAATAACAGTTTGAACTCCGACCAGTTTAGAAAATAGTTTGAAAATAGACAAGTAGTTGAAAAATAATTCTTACTTCGTAAAATAGCTATAAAATAGTTAACTAATTGTAAAATAGTCGGAAAATAGTTGAATAGTTTCAGGAATTTTAAATAATTGCAAAATAGTTGTAAAATAGAAATTAGTTTGTGAAATAGTTGAAAATAGTAATTAGTTTAGAAAACAGTTAAAAAATTGTTAAATAGCTCCAAAAATAATTGTAAACCAAATAAAAAATATTTTGGCTTCAAGAAAGAAAAGTTGTATATATTAAATAGCCTCGAAAAATAAGTTTATATTTAAACAATTTATATTGAAAATAGTCAAGAGTCAAAATGTTCACTTCACCAACTAATTTCCATTTAATTGACTCAATTCCAACTTGAATAACTTCAATTTCTATTAAAAATATTTTAACCCAATTCAAGTCGAATCAATCTTGATTCCCTTCCCAATTGAAATCAAATTCCATTTAATTTTAATCATGTTCAACTTATAATTATAAATTCAAATTATTCCAATCAATGTGAATTATTATCAATTGAACCCATTTCAAATTCAAATCATTTCAATATAATCAAATTTAATTTCCCATTTAAATTTTTAAACTTATACATCTTCAATCACCAATCCACTTAATTCAAACCAACTTCAATCTTGAATTTAAACTATCTCGAATTATATAAATTCGAGTTAAATTTTCAAAGGTTGGTTTATCTTTTTAAACCAAATCAACTTTTATTCAATGTTTTTAATTAATTTAATTTCTGAGTCCAGTTTTAAAAATTCCATTTTAAATTATCTTAATGTATTTTAAGGTTCAAATAAGAGTTCAATACAATTTTATTTTAAAATTTTAATTTATTATTAAATTTTATCTTCCAGTTTGAAGCCAGTTCTTAAACAAGTTTATTTTACTATTCAATTATTCAAATTTATTTTATTTATACAATATCATTCTCAATTTAAAGATTTTTATTAACAATAGGATGATATCATCCAATTAATTTTAAAACGTCCATCCATTTCCAATTTTTAAATCCCAAACCCGTTTTGAGATCACACAAACTACCAATTCAAATTAACCATTTAACTTTCCAAGTTAAATTCCAATTTCATTTTAAAATCTCCAATTCAAGCTGTTCATTCAAACTTATTTAACTTCTCCCAAGTTAAATTCAATTTACTTAATCCAGTCAACCTCATTCAATCCTTAAACTTCACAATAAAAATCTTCCCACTTAAAACTTATCACTTGGATATCACATACCATTCCAAATTCAAACTCAACATTTAGAGTTTATCAAACTATTTTTGATTTATGTATATTCCTTATTCATACATATTATTTCCTTTAAACACGAGGTCATCCTTAAATTTTAGGCCTCTTTTGGTTTTTTAAATTCAAATCAAATTTCAAACAACCCATTGTTTGCAATAAGTCCCAGTTATTCAAAGAATACTTACTTATTATTTCTCATTATTTTAATTTAAAAGTTATACTCATCTTATAAATTTACTTCATTTGGCTTACTTAATAACAAATATATCATTATCAATTAATTAAATTTTGAGTTGGTTGTATTTTCGTTTTTACTTAATTTAATTCCAATTAAAGATTTCAATTTGGTTGTATTTTATTACTTCTTAATATAATTCTAATAATTTAACAACCAATCACCTATTTATTAGAAGGAAATATTACTTTATATATCAAAATATATATTTTATATAAAATCATTTAAAACCTTTATATAAGAAAATAACAAGTACGCTCTCATATATATACACTCAACTCATTCTAGAGTACTTTGTACTCTATTTCATGAGTAATCCCCACCAGAGCCAAGGTTCTAGCTTAACCTTTCAGCTTTGATACCAAATGTAACGACCTGAAATTTTCGAAGCCGAAAATTCCAGATAGTTATAAAAAAGAAGAAAGAGATAGAAGAAGAAGAACAGAAACACCAAAATCACATATTCACAACGGATAAAATATAATAAATAATAACAGTTGCAAAAGAATACTATATCTGTCGATTACATTCTAATACATCAGAGTTTCACATTATATACAGTTACTGAATATTTACAATTATCATATCTCAGATTAACAATAATATAAATACAGCGGATAAACTCTATACGATATTGCCATCCAACTCGCCTCCTGAGCTCCAGAACGTCCTTACCTGAAAATTTGTAATACTCGGTCTGACCCGAGCATTACACCAAAGTAACACCCGGGTCAGGCTGGAAACCAGCGTGAGTAAACCCAACTAACATGGAATACAAAGCATACAACTTTTATAGAACCCGGGTAACTCAAACCAATTTTACAAACCCACAATATGTCATAGACATAATTTATTTCACACATAAGTTTCCTAAGTGCCAACATTTCGATCAAATAGTCCGATTCACTTAAAAATGTTTCATTCCAACTTGTTAATTTCACATATCAATTTATAAGAATTCGAAGTGGTTCCGGGTATTTCCCAATACCCGATCCCGGCCTCTTCGAAACTCATGTTATCCTAACCCAAGATATTCAAATAAAATACACCACATTTCATATCAGAGATATTAAATCATCCAAAACATCCAATACCATTCAATCATCCATAGCAAAGCTTAATCACACAAATCAATTCAATTCATTTAAATTGAATTTCAAACCTCAATCACTTAGATTCCTTCATTAAATATTAATTAATTTCAAATCAATTAGTTAATCAATCCTTCATTATTCATCTTAATTAATCACACTAGACTAATTATCTTCAATTACATTAAAGAAATTATTTTCAATTAATTTCACAAGATCAATTATTCTTAACCCAAAATAAATAAGTAATCTTAATTACTTCATAAATTAATTAACTATATTAATTACATTAATCCTTAATTAATTAATTTCTCATAAGTTACTTATTATGGATTAATTAATCTTAATTAATCAAATCTTTAGTTACTTCATTAATTTTATAAGTTATTGATTTCCGATTATATTTCAATTTATCTAAATCTAAATTAATTATATTAATTGAACCACATTATTAATCATACTTGATTTATCTCCACCTGAAATGATCTACCTTTTCTTTTCTTCATTAAATAAATTAATTCTCCTTAATTTAATTATCTTAATTTCCAGGCAATCATATTTTATTAATCGAATTACATAACTACTTATTAAACCACCAAATGATCATTCTAATTAATTTAAACTTAAATTAATTAATCCAAATCATTAATTAATTTAATTAATTATTCATTTAAATTATCCTACCTATTTAATGAATCACCAATCATTAAACCTTTATTGATTTTAAACTGAACTATTTCCTTATTTACGATTTAAGTTTAAAACTATTTACAAATCCAAATGCTTCGAGTCGAACAACAATTAACTCGAGAATCAACCAAAACCAAAGTCACATCATTATCAGCGTACAACCAATCAACTTAAATATTCAACCAATTATTTAAATTTAACCATATAAATTTTAAATAGAAATCCAATAGAGTGAGATTTACCCACCTTTGATTCCTGAATTTGCAATCCACTTCATTCTTGAATTGGTTTATCCACGTTTTGACCTTGTATAAATATTTATACAGGTTATTTATATATAAACAAATTGAACTATCAATTGTCAATGTAATATCCCGGAATTTTTAACAATATCAATTTAATAATCTGTATTTAAAATTAAATTGATATTGATATTCTATTAATAATTATACAGATAAATTTGATAATCTTCTTCAATAAATATTTGAATTGGTCATTTTATCTTTTAAATAATAAATGGATTTCTATTTACAATACAAATATTTGGTTTATATTTTAAATAGATTGGGTTTGTTTTAATTTTAATAAATAAAACATATTTTCTAGTTTTATTATTTGTAGTAATTTTGGAAAATTTGTTTTATTTAATATTTAAGTTTTTCAAAGTTAAATTAATGATTTTTGATTTAAACTTAATAATTGAATCATGTTCTAAAATTCTAATATATACATTATAAGTTAGAAATTTTGTTTTAATTTGCATTGAGTTTTTATAACTATTTCATAAATAAATATATGGTTTTAAAATTGATAGGAAAATATTAAATGTTTTAAATTTAATTTGGATTTAGTTTTAAATTTAGAACAATCAAACAAAATGGTTTTATGGTTTAATAAAATGAATATTTTATTAATATAAATATTATCTCTTGTAAAATGATTTTTAATTTGATAATAAAAGATATTTATAAAAACAATATTAATATTGTGTATTATCTTTATAAATAGAGTTTGGATAAAATCTATAATTTTTATTTCCAAATGAATTTTTATATATAACTAGATTTGAAATTGTTTGATTTTGAAATTAGTTTGAATTTAAGTTCAAAAGTATAAAATCTTAATTGTTTAATTGTTTTAATTTTTAATATGTATAAGTTTATTTATAAACATGATTGTTCTTATTTCTTTTGTAAATTTATACACATATTCTAATATAAACTAACAAATAAAATTAAGCTAACACATGCATTACTTTGTAAATTTAAAAACAAATTACCTTTAAAAGAAAAACATGTGTTGCATTCTTTTAACAAGTGTTTCATTCTTTATCATTTTTTACATGTGTTCAAAAACTAATATGCAGTTTGACAAGTGTAAAATCTGGTTTTAAATTTTCTTTTATTTCCTTAAATCTGAAAATTCATTTGTTTAAGTTGCATCTTATTCATATTGCATTATCATTTTCTTTAATCAAAACAAAGATCAAAAACTCACTTACTTCATACATACAACCCTGTTCAAATCTGCATTTCCTTAAAAAAAAAATCCACAAATCTGCATAATCTAAGCCACGTTCAAACATCTGCATACTCCACCTCTTCAAAATCAAAACCCCTCAATCAGTAAGTCTCTCCACCATAAACAAATCATGCTCAAGACAACCTGAACATATGAACCCAAAATCAGTAAATTATTCAAAATCAAATGCATGTTCAAATCCCTGAGCAAATCTAAAATTTGCAGTTTGCATATTCAACATCCTGAAATCAAACTTGGCCTGCCTCCTGTTTTAAGGCCTGGAAGTGAAATAATCTGCATTCTTGTCTCTGGGATCATCTGCATATCATTTCAAACATGGAGTAAATCAGGAGTTAGCAAAAGCATTTTTTATATGGGAGTCATGCAAACAAGTTTTTTAAAGTGAAAAGGGAAGATAATTGGTCTGCTGCAGATTCAAAAATTAAAAGCATTTCTATGAGGCTATGCTTCTTTTTAAATAGGTGAGTAACCTTTTAAAATTTAAAATCTAATTTTGGTTGCATAATTTTATGATTAAGAGGAATAAGCATTGAATGTTGTTATAAGTAAATATCTGATGTAGGTATTGTGTATATGCATGCTGTTTTTTTAGTATGGCCTGTTCTGTTTTGTTTTTCCCAGGCAGAAATATTATTAAAATCTTTATCCTTTAATTATGTTTCTGATATAATGAAATTCATTAAGTAAAGATTGTTTGATTATCTTAGGTAAATATTTAAAACTTTAAGAAAATAAAAAAATATCAGTAGTTGTCTCTGAAACACAGAACAACATCAATGCATGTTGATTTTATTAAATCCCAAACATGTTAATTTGTTAATTCAGTATCATAAATCAAAAATACTATCTGTAACTAGATTTTTAAATCAAAGATAGGAATTTTTAGATAGTAGATGAAGTTGCTATTGGGTTTTGAACTGAAAATGGGATTTTAGTAAATTCTGATGATCTTTGTATGGGGAGATCTCAGGATTCTTTCTGAAGGAAGTAGGTTGAGTGGGAAGTAGGGGAAAAATCTTGAATGTTGATAAATTGTCAGAGTAATTGCAAATTTGGGAATTCTACTTTTAAACCCTAGTTTTGCTGGGTGTTAAGAAATCATTCATATTGTCTTGTATGATTGACCGAGTGCTCTGGTGTTTGGGAAAGGGATAGAGGGTGTGTAGAAGCATTCGTGGCCGGAGAGGTTGGATGTCAGGCGGTCGGAGGTGAGAAATTTGACCGTTGACAGGTTTTGGAAGGGGGGGAACCTGTTACTGTTTCCAGCTGGGTTTAAGAATCTCGGATTCGAAATTGATAGTTGAATCTTGAATTGATGGTGGTGGTGGATTACTGGGTCATTATATGGTTGGTTAAGATCATCTCTGATGATCAACGGTGACTGTAGTCACCGTGCATATGCACGGTGATGAGAAGTATCTGTTGATGGTTGGCCCGAGTTTGGTTTGCTCGAGTTGGTGTAGTGAGTAGCCCGAAGCAGTAGATTGTTTTACTCGGGTTATCCTTGTTTTGTCTCGAAGCAAATTGTATTGGGTTGAGTAGCTTTGTTTTTTTCCAGGTTTCCAGAACTGTTTTTAAATCTGGGCTTTTAAACTTTTTAAATATGTAGTTTAGGTTCAAAAGTAAAGTTTAAGTTAAATTCAAATTCAAGTTTGAATTTCTGATTTAAAGTCAAATCCCAGTTTTAAATAAAAAAAATTAAATTAATTAAAAGTTTCAATAATTTGACTTAATTAACAATTTTATTTTGATAAGAAGTTTAAACCTTTTAATTTTGAGTTTTTTTTAAAATATTAGAAAGGATTGAAGTTAATTTAAAGTCTGGAAATTCAAAAGTAAAATTTGAATTTCAGTTTTAAATTTTAAAGAAGGTTTAGTTTGAAGTTTTAAATTAAAATGAAATTTAAATTATTAAAAGTTTTGAAATGAATTTAACTTTAAAGATTTTCATAGCATTTATTTGATTTGCAATTTAAAAAGTTTTAAATTATTTAAAACTTTGATAATTTTAAAATTATTCTATTTAAGCTTGAATTTAAATTGGAATTTAAAGGTAATTTTAAAAGTACTTTGTTTTGAATTAAATTGTTTTAAACATAATTAAGTTATGTTTTTGAAATTAAAATTAAGATTTATGTTTTAGAATTAATTAAGATTTATTCATTTAATTAATTAATTGAATTTGGAATTAAATATTGATTAATGATTAATCAATAAAGATCATTAATTTGATTATTAACTAATGATGAATGGTTATTAATTATATAGTTAAGATTTAAATTAAGGTTAATTAATTTAATAATTAACTTTAATTAATAAATGATTAAAGATAATTTAAATGGTAATTAATTTAAGTTAATTACCAAATAAAATAATTAGAGGATGGTTAATGATGGTCATTAACTAGGATTATTTAAATAATTAATTAATGTGATTAATTTTCATAATTAATTAGATTAATTAATTTAATAATAATCAATTGTAAATGGTTTGAGTAATTACTTAATAAAGTAATTAAGAAATTAATTACTAAATGTAATTAATTTTGTTTAATGGGATTGTTTAATTTAATTAATTAAGTTTAATTAATTTTAAACATTTGGGTTTTATAAATAATTACTTTATGTAATTAATGATTTGGGTATTTACTTAATTAAGTAATTAATTAATAATTACATGGTTGTAATTAAGTGGAGATGTTTAAGTATGAAGTAATTTGGTTTTATTACTTATTAATTAATCAAGGGATTAATCAAGAAATTTATTAAGGATAATTAACTTGTTTTAATATGGTAATTAAGTTAGTTAATTACTAAATGTAATTAATTTTTGATCATTAATAATTATAAGTTAAGTACTTAAGGTAATTAATAAAAGAGAATCATTAATTATTTTAATTAATGATGTAATTAAAGTTGATTAATTAAGATTAATTAATCAATAATAAGTAATTAAAGGTAATTAATTAATGTAATTAATTAAGAATAAATGTAATTAATTATGATAAATTAATTAATTGAAGTAATTAAAGTTAATTACCGTTTGTTTGAGAATAATTAATTTGTGAAATTACTTAATGATAGTTACATGAACGTAATTAAGGGAAATTAGTCAAGAATGATTAATTAAGATAATTTATGATTGATTAATTGATTCTATCAATTAAATGATTAAGATAGCAAGATTTATATTGGTGAAGTAATTAATTTAATTTATTTTAAATTAATTATGGATAAAGTAATTAATTTAATTCACTTTAAATTAATTAGAGATAGAGATAGTTAATTTAATTCATTTTAAATTAATTATATTGTGATGAGTAAATCTTTGCTTATGTATAAATGGATGTCATTGTTTGACTTGGATGCTTTGTGATCTCAGTAATGAGATAAATGATATTGTGTGCTATGGATGTTTGACTGTATTGTGATGATAACATAGGTTATCTATTGTGATGGTGATATATGGAATATCTATTAGATATTGATAATATGAATTACCCCTTATTTGATAACGCTGATTATCAATTATTGTTCTGTGTGTTATCTTTCTGTGTATGTAGATACTATATTGAATTGTTTTAAACCTTTAAAAAACTTGGACCTAAAAGACACGCTTTGGATTTCGATGAGACCGGGATCGGGTTTCCATATTTGGATATCCGAAAACCACATCGATTCCAAATAACGTTAGGTCGTGAATCCAAGTGGAGCGAGTAAAGACTCGAGGTGTAAGGACTATAAGTCAATATAACTCTGTGGGTGATTCCGTAATGAGTTTGACGGAATAGTACTTATAGATTCGAGATGGTGAATTAGAGTGCAAGGGTTATCGTTGTTAACTCTAAGGGTGATTCCAAAATGAGTGTAACGAGATAATGCCTTCGGTTTCGTTCGAACCCGGAACGAACTTGTATGGATTGAATGCTTTCAGAACATTGTCAGGCGGACGATGAGCATTTTAAGTGATATGTCCTATAAAGGTAATCGTAGCCTCAAGCCTCATCAAACAGGAATGGCTAAAACATGGGAGGTGCAGCAAGGCTTCGTGGGTCGCACCCACTGGAGAGCGAGATTTACCCCTATCTAGAGGTCCTTTTTTATTTCGGCTGTGTGGACGGTTTTGAGCTCCAACCGTCGGGGTTATCTTGTTCGGAACTATTCAGTAAGGAATGGGTCCGGCCTTGTGTTGCAGGGGAGTGGGAGTACTCCTCGGTACGGCGATCTAGGCCACGTACTGTGACGGGCGGTACCCCAGTAGCCCTGCCATTGTATGGAATTCAAAATCCAATAAGTGCCAACGGTTTTGATTGTATTACCCACTTTTGTGGCTAGTAGCTGGAATTTAATAGATGTAACAATTTCGGCTATTTCTTATTTATTTGAAAACCCTAGACACTATTATAATATCATCGGATTCCCTATCAAATGTTTTGGTTAGCGTAAGGTAAAAACTTTTCCATGTTTATGTGTGGGAAGTCTTACGTGATACCTTTCTTTTCAAAGGGTTTTTAAAAGTTAAGCAACTTTAACCTGTTACTCACACCAGACCCATGTCTGACCCGGAGTTTATTTTTGTTTTTCATAAACTCTTGGGTACTCAAATTTTTATGAGTAGTCAAGGGTGATTCAGGTTAGGATTCAGGTTAGCTATGATGAATTGTGGAGGAGCAAATGGAGCAGGAGGCTTCTGCGTGTAGATATATAGAATATTCTGCTGTGTAGTTTTCTCTGAGTTGTTTCTTGTACTGTTTAGAGTTGTATAACTAGACAGGTGTTTGTATATCTGTGTAGATAATGGTTGTAAACTATGTAATATTTATGTCATTAATATAGTTTATTCGTTCCGCTGTTAGATTCTGATGTGTTGTTTCTTCTTCTCTTCTTTCTTTTCTCTTTTCTATCCCTTTCTTTCTTAAAGATGATACGATTTTCTGGGGTAAGAAAGTCGGGTCGTCACTCTTGGTATCAGAGCATTAGGTTGAGTGAATACCTAGGCTCCGTAGTGGTGTCTATCTTGAGAGAGCGTATTTTTAATTTTCATATATAACTATATATATATATTTATTTCTACCAATCTGTTGGGTTACCTGTTCAGGTTTTCCAATATAAGTTATAAAGGTAGATGGGGTAGTAGTGTGTGTAACACGACTACCATTGGTTGGAGTTTGAATGTTTGAGGTGTATCTATCGAGACTGTAGACCTAATACCGTCTCGAGTGGATATTGTAGTGATGAAGGACTTCATTGATCTCTGAAGGAAACCTGTTAAGGTTTGGAGTGAATTCTTTGAAGTTGAATGAGTAGAATTTGGATCTGTCGGTTGGGCAGAAGCAAGTGATGGTATTTTGCTACCTTAAGGAATAGTAGCTGCGTAAGGAGATGCAGTGAATATGGATGTTCCCGAAGATGTTTTCTTTGGAACAACTTAAGGAGGTGAGTCTGCTTCAGTGTTGTGGCTGTGTCCAGTCGGAGTTTCTGTTTGCTTTGAGGTTTGAGTTTCCCGAAGAGCTGTATTATGGAATTCTTTGGCATCTGTGGCAGCAGTACAGCTTGGAGTGTTCTCGGTGTTGGCAAAAGATCTTCTAGCTTAGCAGTTTTTCTGGAATGGAGTTCAGAAGCAGTTGAGTGGACCCGTTTCTTCGATGGGTTTGCTAATTAAGTTTAGTCTGTTCTGTTTGGTTAAGGAAGAACAGTTTTCTTTGGATTTGGTTTGGTGGATCGCAAAAGTGACTTGCGATTGTTTGAGTGTTCTCTTGGGTTATCAGAGTTTTTCTGGATGTCTTCAGAGAAGTCAAAGCTTTGTCCGCATCCGGAGATTGAGTTTTCTTATCGTCTAGGATTCCAGGAGTGGTACCGGTGGTTCATCTTAATAGTAGAATGATTCCAAGAATTGAGTGGGTGTAGCAGCTCGAAGTTTTGGAGGAACTTCTGAAAGTTTCTTATGGATTTGTTGAACTTTATTTTGGGATGTGTTGTTGAGTTGTGCTTGTGTTCTTCTTTAGCATTCTCTTCTACTTCGGATCAGAGTTGAGCAGCGGAAGCAGTTTGGAAGTGCATCTGCTTTTCTTTTTCTGGACAAAAGAAGTTGTTGTCTTCTGATGTTGAGAAGTTGAGTTTGAGTTGTTGGTTTTGGTTGATCTTGTGGAGATCATTTTGTTGAGTTGATTGGTCTAGTTTGTTTCTAGAAGTATCAGCGAAGGTTGAGCTGATCAGTAAGTTTGTGGACAGCCCAGGATCGTCCGAAGAGATTTTGTGGATAAGAGTCGGAGGAATTTGGACTCTGAAGTCGGAGATTTGATTTTGGGTAAGTTTTCTCCGATCAAAGGTGAGCTATAAGTTTGGGTAGGTCTGAGAATTTTGCTCTGAAGTGTTTTGGATCTTTTCTGTGATCTTGGAGAATAAGTGATTGATCTACATGATTGAATTGCCAGTTTGGATAACTGGGATTCGATGATTTTCACGTATCTCTGAGGGAGTATGTAATGACCCGTATTTTACGTGTCGATAAATCGTAAAATGGTTATATTAGGTCGTTAGTATTGTTTGGGTCGTGTGGCCGAGTTAAGGTAGTGACCGACCTATAGTGCCTGACCGACTTAAGGAAGTTGCCGAGTTATAGAAGTTAACTTGTGTAGAGGCTTAGGTCGTGGTGTAGCTTAGGTCGTATGGTGGCTTAGGCAAGCGGCTTAAGATATGGAGTGACTTAAGTTGGGACAGGTTAGCGACCTAGTAGTGTAGTGAGTGTTAGCTCGTGCAGATTTTTGGCTCGTATGATGTTTAGGTCGAGGGGAGCGACTTATAGGATTAGCGACCTATAGGATGGGAGCGACCTAAGGCAGATATCCGACCTATAAGAATGGACTGACTTAAGGGTGTTTACGACCTAAGGAAGTTGGTCATGTTAGTTAGGTCGTAGACGACCTAAG
Organism: Allium cepa; assembly: GCA_030765085.1. Classification (NCBI taxonomy): domain Eukaryota; kingdom Viridiplantae; phylum Streptophyta; class Magnoliopsida; order Asparagales; family Amaryllidaceae; genus Allium; species Allium cepa. The sequence continues at coordinate 460,788,023 of CM060931.1, read as the reverse complement.
TTAGGACGGCAGGGTTTTTAGGTCGCGTGAGTTTAGGTCTGCACATGCTAAGTCGTTAGCGACTTAGTGATGAGTCGTAGCTCGTGTTGCTGTTAGGTCGGGGAGGTGGCTAGACCGTTAGGTCGAGTTTCCATTGAGTCATAGGTCGTTGGGAATGGTAGGTCGACAATAGTTAGGTCGCTGGGTAGTTATGTGGTGCAGTTAGGTCGATAAGACGACCTAAGGTAGGTTGCATAGATTGTTAGGTCGCGCGCTTATGTTTTTAGGTAGCGTGCATACTGTGGGTCTTAGGTCGTAGTATAGTTAGGTCAAGACTTTTTAGGTCGGCAATGACCTAATAGCGAGCCTACGAGTTAAGATCTGGGCGACCTAAGGGTGATTTCAGCCTATAAATAGAGGGGTTTGGCTCACTTTTTGGCACCGGATTTTGAAGCGACGAAGTGCTGCCATTTTGAGAGCTCGACTACAACATTTCTTCATCTTCTTTTCTCCACTCTAATCTAGTTCCAACATCCATCCAAGATCGAAGATCCAAGAGTCAAAGTTGAAGATCTTCATCCAACCAAGCTAGATTTCATCGTTTCAAGCGGGATTTCGACGAATCAAGCTTGAATCCTTGCTGTCCAGATCTGAAGTTGTTAGTTTTTGAAGTGTTTGGGTGATTCGGTGAGTGGTGGTTATCTCTCACGCGGACCCAAAGGAGTATATTGGATTGGTGGTTTGTTGGAGTGTTGTAGATAGTGATTTTATGCATTTTTCTTTAGATCCAAGTGTAGATCCATTACTTATGAAGATGTTTACTTATGCAAGTTCATTTACCAAGTTGTAGAGATAAAAACCCATGATTTATATTTGTTGGATCTATGCTAAAAACCCATTATTCATGTATGCTATATATATGCTCATTTATTTACGAAATTGCCATTGTAGTTATAAATGCCTACTTAGACCATATTTGATTACTTGATTGCTTAAGCTAATGATTGATTTGATTGATTGCTATGTATGTTAGTTGATTGATAGTTAGATCTAGACAAGATGGTCGAAGGTGATTCAAAAGCTAAGTAGAAAGGCTCTTGAATGGTGAAAGCTGCTTGTGGCATATGAAGCAGATGTTGAAGCTCATATGTGTGGATTAGATGATGTTGAGATGGGACTTTGCCATGATGCGATGAGGCAAGCCATGATGTTGAGATGAGACTTTGCTATGATGCAATAAAGCGAAGCATGATGTGAGATAGCCTTGGTTTAATCCAGACGGGATCATCCCAAGCATGTTGATAACTCGATGATGCGATGCGAGTTGGTTGATAATGGTTAGCTTGAGAGGCGCTTGAGCTAGTATGGAAATAGTCGTCGAGGAGGATGACTAGGAGGCTGAGATCTCATCGTTGTTGAAGGTTCTAGCATGCTCAAAGCAAGAGTACGTTGGAACGGGCTGCGACGACGTTCCAAGCACGGGCTGCGACGACGTGCTAGTACTCTGAGTAGTTGCGAAAATTCCTAGGCACGGGCTGCGACGACGTGCGGAGTTATGTCTAGAACCGGGGTTACCATTAGCCCTTGACAGATGGTTGTTCAACTAACGGTGAATTCAAGGCAATGATAACAGTGATAGCCAGAGTCATGGATGTTTGGACGTTTGGTTGTATCATCATTCGGTCTCAAGAGCGGTGTTTTCCGGGTGCTTACCTGATCTTGGTTTAGGCCTTGGGGGTTTGTATTTGGAAAACATCGACCTTTACTAGAGTGATTATTGCTTTACTTTAATTTCTTGCTATGTTATGCTTGTTTCTCCTTAATATGTGTCTGGGGGCTATCACTGTACAACGAGGTGGAGTGGGATGGTTTGGTTCCTATTCCTTTTATCCCTTATGCTCTTTTGGTATGTTTGATAGTTGATTTACTGCTCACTAAGACTTTGTCTGACTCAAGGTTTTATGTCTCCTCTTATTACCTTGGGCTGTTCATCCATGTTGGGATGGGCAGACTAGGTAGCAGGTGACAGGTGCTGTTCTTGGAGATCTACGCTGATGATGACGAAGACGAGCAGGAGGCTTTTGCATATTATTTCATATTATATGTACTGGGTGTTCCGCTGCTGTTTTTGTTTGAGTGTTATGTAGTGAGGCTTTGATGTATGGATGATTCATATGTTTGTATAACGCTATTATGATTAGATGATGACATTCTGTTCTATGGGAGCTTCACTATATTATATTTCTTTATTGTATTTTATCCATGCGCTGTGAGTTTTACGACAGAGTCTGCGATGTTTATTTTACCCTTGACGGTCACTCATGGCTGCCTGGCACACTTTCAGCGCACTATTCCCTTGTTTCCGTGCGGGAGTCATGAGCGGTCGTCACATTTGGTATCAGAGCTTTGGTTAATCGATTTTAGCCAACGCTCGCTGACGTAACTACATATGAGAGACGTAATTGTATTTTGATGAATGATTACTATATATAATATAGTAGTTTAGAAGGATTTGAACTCCTTATGCAGTTGTTTCTCAAGGTGTTCTAAGTCATTCCTTTTTGTAGATATTAAGGATGAGTCGAAGGGGGAGACCAGCTGCTAGGGAAGGCCGTGCTGCTAGGGAAGCTGTTGATTATGCTCCTATGTTTGAGGCCATGATGACTTCGATCATGAGAAGGATACCAGCCTCGGGGCCATCGGTAGATGTTGGGGTTCAAGTTCAAGCTCCAAGACCAGTGGATTTTGCTAAGCTTTGCAAGGACTATACTTCTCTTGGAGGAAAGGTTTTCTTGGGAACGGAATCAACCATTGAAGTGCAAAGATGGATTGATGCTTGTAGAAGGATCTTTGGTGACTTGGGAGTTGAGGATGTAACTAAGAGGAAGCTTGCATCAAGGCAACTTCAAGGGAGAGCATCGGATTGGTGGAATTCTATCACCATTGATACTCCAGAGGAAGAGATTACTTGGGAGCAATTCCAAGCTAGGTTTGAAGCTAAGTTCATCTCTACGGCTCAGAAATCTGTCTTGTTTAAAAAGTTTGTTGAGCTCAAGCAAGGTGGGAGATCGGTTCTGGAGTATGTTTTTGAGTTTGAAGCTTTGTCCAAGTATGCCAGATCGTATATTGATTCTCCCTATCAGAAGAATGAGAAGTTTGTGACCGGTTTGGATGCTTATCTTGGAAGACAGTTGGTGGATCATCTGGACGATCCGTTTGAGAAGCTTGTGGAGAAAGCTCTCAGGCATGAGAGTTTTTTCCTAGGGAGAGTTCTGTTGTTGCTGCAACCAAGGAAGGATTTAAGCCACAGAAGGGTGGAGACAAGAAGAGGAAGCAACACAACAGAAGGGTAAGGATGGCCAGAAGAAGCCGAGGGGCGAAATGACTTGCTATAATTGCCAGCAGAAGGGCCATCTCTCCAAGGATTGTAGGAATCCAAAAGAGCCGGCGAAATGCCACAACTGTGACAAACCAGGGCATTTCAGGAAAGATTGTCCGGAACCGAGGAAGGACAGGCAGATTGTGCAAGCTTATGCTTTGGGAGCTATGCCGTCGTTTTCAAAAGCTCTTACTGCTGAAGAGAAAGGGAAGAGTGTGGTGGTTCAAGGTACTCTTTCCATTTGTGGTGTTCCAGTTAGGGTGTTGTTTGATACTGGAGCGTCGCATTCTTTTGTTTGTGATGATCTTGTAGGCCGGTTAGGTTTGGAACCGGATATTGTTGATAGGCCATTGGTTGTGACTAATCCAGTTGGGGGTTCGTCATGTTTGTGTATGATATGCCGTGGTCTAGTTGTGTCGAGTCATGATTGCTCTTTTGTTTGTGATTGTTTTGTTCTGAACTTTGCGGGGTTCGGAATTATTTTGGGTATGGACTGGCTTAGGAAGTATGCGGCAAAGGTTGATTGTGAGAGATTGGAGGTGACAGTCGAGAATGTGGAGAGGCGAAAGGTTGTGATACGATGTAAGCATGAAGAAGGCGTCTTCATGAGCTTCATGTATTCGCTGGTTGTTCCACAGGATGGACTGTCATCGGTGCCAATCGTGAATGGATTCGAGGATGTCTTTGACGAAGTCAAAGGATTACCGCCGCATAGGGAGATCGAGTTTCGTATCGATCTAGTTGAGGGAGCCAGACCCGTTGTGATGCCTCTTAGGCGGATGGCGCCTAGGGAACAGCAAGAGTTGAAGGTGCAAGTAGATGACCTTTTACGGAAATGATTCATTCGGCGTAGTGTGTCCGAATGGGGTGCACCAGTTGTTTTCGCAACCAAAGCGGATGGATCGTTGAGGTTGTGTGTCGATTATCGTGAGCTGAATAAGGTGACTAAGAAGAACAAGTATCCATTGCCGAGAATAGATGACTTGTTTGATCAGCTTCACGAGGCTAAGGTGTTTTCTCAGATGGATTTGGCAACGGGATTTCACCAGTTGAGAGTGGCAAAGGATAGTGTGCAGAAGACTGCTTTTAGGACACCATCCGGTTTTTATGAGTGGCTGGTAATGCCGTTTGGATTGACTAACGCACCGGCATATTTTGTGGATCTTATGAATAGAGTATTCAGAGATCAGTTGAACAAGTTCGTACTTGTGTTCGTAGATGATATTCTGATTTATTGCAGAACTGAAGAAGAGCACAAGACGCACTTGCGTTTGGTTTTGGAAATCTTGCGGAAACATCAGCTGAAGGCTAAGTTTTCGAAGTGTCACTTCTAGAAGAGTGAAGTGAGATTCTTAGGCCATGTTATTTCTGGAAATGGAATAGCGGTTGATCCCGCTAAGGTGGCAGCGATCCAGGATTGGGTTAGACCTAAGAATGCATCTGATGTGAGAAGTTTTCTTGGATTAGCAGGATATTATCGACGGTTTATCAAAGACTTTTCCAAGATAGCTGCACCATTGACAGGATTGACGAAGAAGAATCAGGTATTCAGTTGGGATGCTAAGTGTGAGTAGGCCTTTGGAATCCTGAAAGAACGACTGACGAGTGCTCCTGTTTTGACTATTCCAAGTGGGAATGATGAGATGGTGGTTTACACCGATGCATGTGGTACTGGACTTGGAGCAGTGCTAATGCAGAAGAATAAAGTTGTTGCGTATGCAAGTCGACAACTGAAGCCGCATGAAAGGAATTACCCGACTCATGATTTGGAGTTGGCGGCGATTGTTTTTGCTCTGAAGATGTGGAGACATTACCTGTTGGGAGTTCGATTCGAGTTGTTCACGGATCATAAGTCGTTGAAGTATCTGTTCTCTCAAAAGGATCTGAATCTTCGGCAGCAACGATGGCTAGAGTTCTTGGCATCGTATGATTTTGGGATAGCCTATACTCCGAGAAAAGGTAACGTAGTGGCTGATGCGTTGAGTCGAAGACACGCAGGATTGGGAGCCATGTTTTCGGAATGGAAGAGTCTCGAGTATTTGGCTGGATTTGATTTCAGGCCCAGATGTGAATTGGAACCTGAGATGTTGGCAAACTTATCGATAAGGCCTACTCTAGTGGAAAGAATTGGCGAGGGGCAAAAGCGAGACGATAAGCTTGTCAATATTATCCGTGATTTGGAATCTGGGTTGGACCCGGAAAAGGATAAAGGATTCGAAGTTGATCAAGAAGGTTGGCTTCGGAAGCAAGGACGACTGGTTGTTCCCGATATCGATGAATTGAGAGATGAAGTTCTAAGGGAAAGTCATCACTCGAAGTTGACGATTCATCCAGGTGGAAATAAGATGTATCGGGACATGAAGAGAACCTACTACTGGGAAGGTATGAAGAAGGATGTTGGAAATTTTATTTCCAAGTGTATGAATTGCCAGTTGGTTAAGGCGGAGCAGAAGAAGCCAAGTGGATTGCTTCATCCATTAGAAGTTCCTATGTGGAAGTGGGAGCAAGTGTCGATGGATTTTATCGATGGCGTACCTAGAACCAGGGCAGGGAATGAAGGGATTTGGGTCATCGTAGATCGTTTGACTAAGAGTGCAAGGTTCATTCCTGTTCGATCGACTAGGACTGCATCGAAGTTGGCTGAGTTGTATGTTAAGTGGATAGTTCGATTCCATGGTATTCCGAAGAGTATAGTGAGTGATCGAGACCCATTATTCACTAGTGGATTTTGGAAGAGCTTCCAGGAAGTTTTGGGAACCGAGTTTTGTTTGAGTACAGCTTATCATCCCCAAACAGATGGTTAGACTGAGAGAGTCAACCGAGTTTTGGAAGATCTTCTCAAAGCTTATGTTTTGGATTTCGGAGGATCGTGGGAAGATCATCTTCATTTGGTGGAGTTTGCGTACAATAACAGTTATCAGTCGAGTATTGGTATGGCACCATATGAGGCATTGTATGGAAGACCGTGTAACTCTCCAACATGTTGGTTGGAAACTGGAGAAAAGTTAATACTTGGGCCAGAGATGATTCGACAGACTACGGATTGCATAGAGATCATTCGGCAACGAATGAAGGCAGCCCAAGACCGTCAGAAGAGTTATGCCGATAAGCGTCGAAAAGATTTGGAATTCGACGTAGGTGATATGGTTTTTGTGAAGATTTCTCCTCTGAAGAATGTTATTCGATTCGGGAAGAAAGGAAAGTTAACTCCGAGATTTGTTGGACCATTCCCGATTATTGAGCGAATTGGAAAGCTCGCTTATAGATTGGAGTTACCGGAGAAGATGGCGGGTGTGCACAATGTTTTTCATATATCTTATCTACGGAAGTATGTGCACGACTCAAATACGGTGGTTTCTGCTGATAGCTGTGAAGATTTGGAGGTTGATTCAGTTGTTAGAAGACCTCGTAAGCCGCTTCGTATTGTTGAAACCGATACGAAACAGCTTAGGGGGAAGACGATTACGTTGCTCAAGATACAATGGAGTGATGATGTTAACGACTGTACATGGGAGGAGGAAGAGAGGATGAAGGCAGCTCATCCTGAACTCTTCGAGGTATGGCCCTAAGGTGTCGTGACATCTCATGAATTTGTAGCTTGTTCCAGTTTTAGAATTCTGCATGCTAGGTTAGAAATTGGATGCATGATTTATTGATTTCTATGGATGGTAGGCTTGCGGAATAATTTTGATTGCTCTTGTTTGATTGGAATTTCGGGGGCGAAATTCCTAAGGGGGAGAGAATGTAACGACCCGTATTTTACGTGTCGATAAATCGTAAAATGGTTATATTAGGTCGTTAGTATTGTTTGGGTCGTGTGGCCGAGTTAAGGTAGTGACCGACCTATAGTGCCTGACCGACTTAAGGAAGTTGCCGAGTTATAGAAGTTAACTTGTGTAGAGGCTTAGGTCGTGGTGTAGCTTAGGTCGTATGGTGGCTTAGGCAAGCGGCTTAAGATATGGAGCGACTTAAGTTGGGACAGGTTAGCGACCTAGTAGTGTAGTGAGTGTTAGCTCGTGCAGATTTTTGGCTCGTATGATGTTTAGGTCGAGGGGAGCGACTTATAGGATTAGCGACCTATAGGATGGGAGCGACCTAAGGCAGATATCCGACCTATAAGAATGGACTGACTTAAGGGTGTTTACGACCTAAGGAAGTTGGTCATGTTAGTTAGGTCGTAGACGACCTAAGTTAGGACGGCAGGGTTTTTAGGTCGCGTGAGTTTAGGTCTGCACATGCTAAGTCGTTAGCGACTTAGTGATGAGTCGTAGCTCGTGTTGCTGTTAGGTCGGGGAGGTGGCTAGACCGTTAGGTCGAGTTTCCATTGAGTCATAGGTCGTTGGGAATGGTAGGTCGGCAATAGTTAGGTCGCTGGGTAGTTATGTGGTGCAGTTAGGTCGATTAGACGACCTAAGGTAGGTTGCATAGATTGTTAGGTCGCGCTCTTATGTTTTTAGGTAGCGTGCATACTGTGGGTCTTAGGTCGTAGTATAGTTAGGTCGAGACTTTTTAGGTCGGCAACGACCTAATAGCGAGCCTACGAGTTAAGATCTGGGCGACCTAAGGGTGATTTCAGCCTATAAATAGAGGGGTTTGGCTCACTTTTTGGCACCGGATTTTGAAGCGACGAAGTGCTGCCATTTTGAGAGCTCGACTACAACATTTCTTCATCTTCTTTTCTCCACTCTAATCTAGTTCCAACATCCATCCAAGATCGAAGATCCAAGAGTCAAAGTTGAAGATCTTCATCCAACCAAGCTAGATTTCATCGTTTCAAGCGGGATTTCGACGAATCAAGCTTGAATCCTTGCTGTCCAGATCTGAAGTTGTTAGTTTTTGAAGTGTTTGGGTGATTCGGTGAGTGGTGGTTATCTCTCACGCGGACCCAAAGGAGTATATTGGATTGGTGGTTTGTTGGAGTGTTGTAGATAGTGATTTTATGCATTTTTCTTTAGATCCAAGTGTAGATCCATTACTTATGAAGATGTTTACTTATGCAAGTTCATTTACCAAGTTGTAGAGATAAAAACCCATGATTTATATTTGTTGGATCTATGCTAAAAACCCATTATTCATGTATGCTATATCTATGCTCATTTATTTACGAAATTGCCATTGTAGTTATAAATGCCTACTTAGACCATATTTGATTACTTGATTGCTTAAGCTAATGATTGATTTGATTGATTGCTATGTATGTTAGTTGATTGATAGTTAGATCTAGACAAGATGGTCGAAGGTGATTCAAAAGCTAAGTAGAAAGGCTCTTGAATGGTGAAAGCTGCTTGTGGCATATGAAGCGGATGTTGAAGCTCATATGTATGGATTAGATGATGTTGAGACGGGACTTTGCCATGATGCGATGAGGCAAGCCATGATGTTGAGATGAGACTTTGCTATGATGCAATAAAGCGAAGCATGATGTGAGATAGCCTTGGTTTAATCCAAACGGGATCATCCCAAGCATGTTGATAACTCGATGATGCGATGCGAGTTGGTTGATAATGGTTAGCTTGAGAGGCGCTTGAGCTAGTATGGAAATAGTCATCGAGGAGGATGACTAGGAGGCTGAGATCTCATCGTTGTTGAAGGTTCTAGCATGCTCAAAGCAAGAGTACGTTGGAACGGGCTGCGACGACGTTCCAGGCACGGGCTGCGACGACGTGCTAGTACTCTGGGTAGTTGCGAAAATTCCTAGGCACGGGCTGCGACGACGTGCGGAGTTATGTCTAGAACCGGGGTTACCATTAGCCCTTGACAGATGGTTGTTCAACTAACGGTGAATTCAAGGCAATGATAACAGTGATAGCCAGAGTCATGGATGTTTGGACGTTTGGTTGTATCATCAATCGGTCTCAAGAGCGGTGTTTTCCGGGTGCTTACCTGATCTTGGTTTAGGCCTTGGGGGTTTGTATTTGGAAAACATCGACCTTGACTAGAGTGATTATTGCTTTACTTTAATTGCTTGCTATGTTATGCTTGTTTCTCCTTAATATGTGTCTGGGGGCTATCACTGTAGAACGAGGTGGAGTGGGATGGTTTGGTTCCTATTCCTTTTATCCCTTATGCTCTTTTGGTATGTTTGATAGTTGATTTACTGCTCACTAAGACTTTGTCTGACTCAAGGTTTTATGTCTCCTCTTATTACCTTGGGTTGTTCATCCATGTTGGGATGGGCAGACTAGGTAGCAGGTGACAGGTGCTGTTCTTGGAGATCTACGCTGATGATGACGAAGACGAGCAGGAGGCTTTTGCATATTATTTCATATTATATGTACTGGGTGTTCCGCTGCTGTTTTTGTTTGAGTGTTATGTAGTGAGGCTTTGATGTATGGATGATTCATATGTTTGTATAAAGCTATTATGATTAGATGATGACATTCTGTTCTATGGGAGCTTCACTATATTATATTTCTCTATTGTATTTTATCCATGCGCTGTGAGTTTTACGACAGAGTCTGCGATGTTTATTTTACCCTTGACGGTCACTCATGGCTGCCTGGCACACTTTCAGCGCACTATTCCCTTGTTTCCGTGCGGGAGTCATGGGCGGTCGTCACAGAGTACGTGTATGATCTATCTCTGGTTGTGAACCAGCAGTTTTGGAGTTTTTGTTGTTGAGTCAGACTCGTTTGTAGTCTGATATCTTGTCTAGTGTTTAGATATAGTTGGATAGGAGCTTTGTAGCTTCATAGTATTGATTGTTTGATTTCTGTAGAGCGAGTATCCCGGTATATATATATACACACCTGGGGAAACTCGATAAAATTCTATCCAGAATTTGTCTGGATAATTAGATTTGTTTGATTGATTGTTTGATTGTTAGCATATGTTTGATATATGCTTGTGTTTTTAAATTAAATCTTTAATGAGATTATTAAATTACCTTCGTTTTAAATTTCGAGAACGAAATTCTTTTAAGGGGGAAGGATTGTAATATCCCGAAATTTTAACAATATCAATTTAATAATCTGTATTTAAAATTAAATTGATATTGATATTCTATTAATAATTATTCAGATAAATTTGATAATCTTCTTCAATAAATATTTGAATTGGTCATTTTATCTTTTAAATAATAAATGGATTCCTATTTACAATACAAATATTTGGTTTATATTTTAAATAGATTGGTTTTGTTTTAATTTTAATAAATAAAACATATTTTCTAGTTTTATTATTTGTAGTAATTTTGGAAAATTTGTTTTATTTAATATTTAAGTTTTTCAAAGTTAAATAAATGATTTTTGGTTTAAACTTAATAATTGAATCATGTTCTAAAATTCTAATATATACATTATAAGTTGGAAATTTCGTTTTAATTAGCATTGAGTTTTTATAACTATTTCATAAATAAATATATGATTTTAAAATTGATAGGAAAATATTAAATGTTTTAAATTTAATTTGGATTTAGTTTTAAATTTAGAATAATCAAAAAAAATGGTTTTATGGTTTAATAAAATGAATATTTTATTAATATAAATATAATCTCTTGTAAAATGATTTTTAATTTGATAATAAAAGATATTTATAAAAACAATATTAATATTGTGTATTGTCTTTATAAATAGAGTTTGGATAAAATTTATAATTTTTATTTCAAATTGAATTTTTATATATAACTTGATTTGAAATTGTTTGATTTTGAATTTAGTTTGAATTTAAGTTCAAAAGTATAAAATCTTAATTGTTTAATTGTTTTAATTTTTAATATGTATAAGTTTATTTATAAACATGATTGTTCTTATTTCTTTTGTAAATTTATACACATATTCTAATATAAACTAACAAATAAAATTAAGCTAACACATGCATTACTTTGTAAATTTAAAAACAAATTACCTTTAAAAGAAAAACATGTGTTGCATTCTTTTAACAAGTGTTTCATTCTTTATCATTTTTTACATGTGTTCAAAAACTAATATGCAGTTTGACAAGTGTAAAATCTGGTTTTAAATTTTCTTTTATTTCCTTAAATCTGAAAATTCATTTGTTTAAGTTGCATCCTATTCATATTGCATTATCATTTTCTTTAATCAAAACAAAGATCAAAAACTCACTTACTTCATACATACAACCCTGTTCAAAATTGCATTTCCTTAAAAAAAATTCCACAAATCTGCATAATCTAAGCCACGTTCAAACATCTGCATACTCCACCTCTTCAAAATCAAAACCCCTCAATCAGTAAGTCACTCCACCATAAACAAATCATGCTCAAGACAACCTGAACATATGAACCCAAAATCAGTAAATTATTCAAAATCAAATGCATGTTCAAATCCCTGTGCAAATCTAAAATTTGCAGTTTGCATATTCAACTTCCTGAAATCAAACTAGGCCTGCCTCCCGTTTTAAGGCCTGGAAATGAAATAATCTGCATTCTTGTCTCTGGGATCATCTGCATATCATTTCAAACATGGAGTAAATCAGGAGTTAGCAAAAGCATTTTTTATATGGGAGTCATGTAAAAAAGTTTTTTTAAAAGTGAAAAGGGAAGATAATTGGTCTGCTGTAGATTCAAAAATTAAAAGCATTTCTATGAGGCTCTGCTTCTTTTTAAATAGGTGAGTAACCTTTTAAAATTTAAAATCTAATTTTGGTTGCATAATTTTATGATTAAGAGGAATAAGCATTGAATGTTCTTATAAGTAAATATCTGATGTAGGTATTGTGTATATGCATGCTGTTTTTTTTTTAGTATGGCCTGCTCTGTTTTGTTTTTCCCAGGAAAAAACATTATTAAAATCTTTATCCTTTAATTATGTTTCTGATATAATGAAATTCATTAAGTAAAGATTTTTTGATTATCTTAGGTAAATATTTAAAACTTTAAGAAAATAAAAAAATATCAGCAGTTGTCTCTGAAACACAGAACAACATCAATGCATGTTGATTTTATTAAATCCCAAACATGTTAATTTGTTAATTCAGTATCATAAATCAAAAATACTATCCGTAACTAGATTTTTAAATCAAAGATGGGAATTTTTAGATAGTAGATGAAGTTGCTATTGGGTTTTGAACTAAAAATGGGATTTTAGTAAATTCTGATGATCTTTGTATGGGGAGATCTCGAGATTCTTTCTAAAGGAAGTAGGTTGAGTGGGAAGTAGGGGAAAAATCTTGAATGTTGATAAATTGTCAGAGTAATTGCAAATTTGGGAATTCTACTTTTAAACCCTAGTTTTGCTGGGTGTTAAGAAATCATTCATATTGTCTTGTATGATTGACCGAGTGCTCTGGTGTTTGGGAAAGGGATAGAGGGTGTGCAGAAGCATTCGTGGCCGGAGAGGTTGGATGTCAGGCGGTCGGAGGTGAGAAATTTTACCGTTGACAGGTTTTGGAAGGAGGAAACCTGTTACTGTTTCCAGGTGGGTTTAAGAATCTCGGACTTGAAATTGATAGTTGAATCTTGAATTGATGGTGGTGGTGGATTACTGGGTCATTGTATGGTTGGTTAAGATCATCTCTGATGATCAACAGTGACCGTAGTCATCGTGCATATGCACGGTGATTAGACGTATATGTTGATGGTTGGCCTGAGTTTGGTTTGCTCGAGTTGGTGTAGTGAGTAGCCCGAAGCAGTAGATTGTTTTACTCGGGTAATCCTTGTTTCGTCTTGAAGAAAATTGTATTAGGTTGAGTTGCTTTGTTTTTTTCCAAGTTTGCAGAACTGTTTTTAAATCTGGGCTTTTAAACTTTTTAAATCTGTAGTTTAGGTTTAAAAGTAAAGTTTAAGTTAAATTCAAATTCAAGTTTGAATTTCTGATTTAAAGTCAAATCCCAATTTTAAATAAAAAAAATTAAATTAATTAAAATTTTCAATAATTTGACTTAATTAACAATTTTATTTTGATAAGAAGTTTAAACCTTTTAATTTTGAGTTTTTTTTAAAATATGAGAAAGGATTGAAGTTAATTTAAAGTCTGGAAATTCAAAAGTAAAATTTGAATTTCAGTTTTAAATTTTAAAGAAGGTTTAGTTTGAAGTTTTAAATTAAAATGAAATTTAAAGTATTAAAAGTTTTGAAATGAATTTAACTTTAAAGATTTTCATAGCATTTATTTGATTTGCAATTTAAAAAGTTTTAAATTATTTAAAACTTAGATAATTTTAAAATTATTCTATTTAAGCTTGAATTTAAATTGGAATTTAAAGGTAATTTTAAAAGTACTTTGTTTTGAATTAAATTATTTTAAACATAATTAAGTTATGTTTTTGAAATTAAAATTAAGATTTATGTTTTAGAATTAATTAAGATTTATTCATTTAATTAATTAATTGAATTTGGAATTAAATATTGATTAATGATTAATCAATTAAGATCATTAATTTGATTATTAATTAACGATGAATGGTTATTAATTATATAGTTAAGATTTAAATTAAGGTTAATTAATTTAATAATTAACTTTAATTAATAAATGATTAAAGATAATTTAAATGGTAATTAATTTAAGTTAATTACCAAATAAAATTATTAGAGGATGGTTAATGATGGTCATTAGCCAGGATTATTTAAATAATTAATTAATGTGATTAATTTTCATAATTAATTAGATTAATTAATTTAATAATAATCAATTGTAAATGGTTTGAGTAATTACTTAATAAAGTAATTAAGAAATAAATTACTAAATGTAATTAATTTAGTTTAATGGGATTTTTTAATTTAATTAATTAAGTTTAATTAATTTTAAACATTTGGGTTTTATAAATAATTACTTTATGTAATTAATGATTTGGGTATTTACTTAGTTAAGTAATTAATTAATAATTACATGGTTGTAATTAAGTGAAGATGTTTAAGTATGAAGTAATTTGGTTTAATTACTTATTAATTAATCAAGGGATTAATTAAGAAATTTATTAAGGATAATTAACTTGTTTTAATATGGTAATTAAGTTAGTTAATTACTAAATGTAATTAATTTGTGATGATTAATAATTATAAGTTAATTACTTAAGGTAATTAATAAAAGGGAATCATTAATTATTTTAATTAATGATGTAATTAAAGTTGATTAATTAAGATTAATTAATCAATAATAAGTAATTAAAGGTAATTAATTAATGTAATTAATTAAGAATAAATGTAATTAATTATGATAAATTAATTAATTGAAGTAATTAAAGTTAATTACTGTTTGTTTGAGAATAATTAATTTGTGAAATTAATTAAGGATAGTTACATGAATGTAATTAAGGGAAATTAATCAAGAATGATTAATTAAGATAATTTATGATTGATTAGTTGATTCTATAAATTAAATGATTGAGATAGCAAGATTTATATTGGTGAAGTAATTAATTTAATTTATTTTAAATTAATTATAGATAAAGTAATTAATTTAATTCACTTTAAATTAATTAGAGATAGAGATAGTTAATTTAATTCATTTTAAATTAATTATATTGTGATGAATAAATCTTTGCTTATGTATGAATGGATGTCATTGTTTGACTTGGATGCTTTGTGATCTCAGTAATGAGATAAATGATATTGTGTGGTATGGATGTTTGACTGTATTGTGATGATAACATAGGTTATCTATTGTGATGGTGATATATGGAATATCTATTAGATATTGATAATATGAATTACCCCTTATTTGATAATGCTGATTATCAATTATTGTTCTGTGTGTTATCTATCTGTGTATGTAGATACTATATTGAATTGTTTTAAACCTTTAAAACAACTTGGACCTAAAAGACACGCTTTGGATTTCGATGAGACCGGGATCGGGTTTCCATATTTGGATATCCGAAAACCACATCGATTCCAAATAACGTTAGGTCGTGAATCCAAGTGGAGCGAGTAAAGACTCGAGGTGTAAGGACTATAAGTTAATATAGCTCTGTGGGTGATTCCGTAATGAGTTTGACGGAATAGTACTTATAGATTCGAGATGGTGAATTAGAGTGCAAGGGTTATCGCCGTTAACTCTGAGGGTGATTCCAAAATGAGTGTAACGAGATAAGGCCTTCGGTTTCGTTCAAACCCGGAACGAACTTGTATGGATTGAATGCTTCCAAAACATCGTCAGGCGGACGTTGAGCATTCTAAGTGATATGTCCTATAAAGGTAATCGTAGCCTCAAGCCTCATCAACCGGGAATGGCTAAAACAGGGGAGGTGCAGCAAGGCTTCGTGGGTCGCACCCACTGGAGAGCGAGATTTACCCCTGTCTAGAGGTCCCTTTTTATTTCGGCTGTGTGGACGGTTTTGAGCTCCAACCGTCGGGGTTGTCTTGTTCGGAACTATTCGGTAAGGAATGGGTCCGGCCTTGTGTTGCAGGGGAGTGGGAGTACTCCTCGGTACGGTGATCTAGGCCACGTACTGTGACGGGCGGTACCCCAGTAGCCCTGCCATTGTATGGAATTCAAAATCCAATAAGTGCCAACGGTTTTGATTGTATTACCCACTTTTGTGGCTAGTAGCTGGAATTTAATAGATGTAACAATTTCGGCTATTTCTTATTTATTTGAAAACCCTAGACACTATTATAATATCATCGGATTCCCTATCAAATGTTTTGGTTAACGTAAGGTAAAAACTTTTTCATGTTTATGTGTGGGAAGTCTTACGTGATACCTTTATTTTCAAAGGGTTTTTAAAAGTTAAGCAACTTTAACCTGTTACTCACACCAGACCCATGTCTGACCCGGAGTTTATTTTTGTTTTTCATAAACTCTTGGGTACTCAAATTTTTATGAGTAGTCAAGGGTGATTCAGGTTAGGATTCAGGTTAGCTTTGACGAATTGTGGAGGAGCAAATGGAGCAGGAGGCTTCTGCATGTAGATATATAGAATATTCCGCTGTGTAGTTTTCTCTAAGTTGTTTCTTGTACTGTTTAGAGTTGTATAACTAGACAGGTGTTTATAACTGTCTAGTATGTGTTGTATATCTGTGTACTCTGATAATGGTTGTAAACTATGTAATATTTATGTTATTAATATAGTTTATTCGTTCTGCTGTTAGATTTTTATGTGTTGTTTCTTCTTCTCTTCTTTCTTTTCTCTTTTCTATCCCTTTCTTTCTTAAAGATGATACGATTTTCTGGGGTAAGAAAGTCGGGTCGTCACTGTCAATAAATTTGATTAACTTATAATTTAAACCTAACTAATAAATCTTCTTAATATTCTTAAAGATACATATATTTCTCTTTTTTTTTCTTTTCTTTCCCGATCTTTATATATATGGATAAACTAAAGTAGAGATGTTTATATTTAATTGCTATATAAATTTTAAGATCTTATACGTATGTAAAACAAAATTTTCAGTAAAAAAAACAAGAATACTTTATTCTATTAAAAAAAATTATACCTGCAGCTAACTCAAACACACCACCGAACACCGTTCCCCAGTTCTCTCGCATCGCCGCGCTCGAGCTCGACGCTCAACCATCGCGAAACCCTAGGCGGATCCAATACCCTAACGGCCACGGAATCGTCAATGCTGCAGCACCGCACGGGACACCCCCTACAACCCTAAATCGCGTCACCCCCAAATTATGGCGAAGCCCTAACTCGCGTGCGACCCAAAGTCGCGACGCTCGACCGCTAACCACTAACGCATACGACAACCCTCTGCCCTCCTCACGCTCGCGGCCACGTCCTCCCCTCGGGTTTCGAGCTCGATTGATAATGCGTCGCCATACTTTTTTATTTGACTCGAAGGCTTCGACCATTAGTAAAATTCGAATCAAGGAGGCTGGCTTCGGCATTTTCTCTCTCTTGAATTTGATTTAGGGGGAAGCGAATTAATTTTAAGGAAGAGGGGATTTACGATTTACTGAAAGGAGGAGGAGATTCGCTCGGCCATTATTATATATATATTATTATTTTTTCGTTCGATTCTGCTTGAAGATTAGAGAACAAAGAGGTGGAACGGGATGAAATATAGGAGGGTGGAAAGCTTCTTGATTACGACAATGTAAAAGAAAATATCTTGCTAATTGAATTTAATTATATTATAAAACTTCAAAACGTCTCGTTAAGCGCCAATTAAAATTTTAAACTCCTCTTAAGGAATGCCACGAGGCGATTATAAGGTTTTACCCGCGTCCCGAACACATTGGAACGTGTTTCGAAAGCTAATTCGATCATATGCGCGAGTTACGGAAGTAAACGATCAATTTTAAATTAAATCGATTAGAATAGTTCTAAGCGTTTTGAGCTGCCAGGGTCAAATGACAACTCCGATTGCCACGAAAATTGAAATCGATAATAACTAACTATTACGGATCCAATGGAACTGGTTTCGTCGAATTCCGAGACTGTGCCTCGGAAGGCTATTTTTAAATTCAATTTAAACAATATAATTTCAAAACGGAACAAATTACCTTTAAATTAAATTCCAATCCTTCTATTATCTTCAGTATCATCATTATAAATTTTACAAGCCTTCAAATTATTTAAACAGGCTTAGAAATTTCAGATTCAACAATTTACCCAATTTTCAATTATTAAATTCAATATTTAAACTATATAACTCAATAATTTAATTATCAAATAAATATTGGAGTCTTGAATTCAAGTTAAAAGTAATTTTTAAATATTTAAAATCAATTAATTTCTCAAATTTAAAATGGTTAGAAATTTCGGGTCGTCACATAAGTAATGAATGTTCTCTTACATTTATTTTTGTTTTAAGGATTATAAGTTTATTTAAATTTTGGATAATGTTTTAAATGGTTAAACATTTTGAAATCTTTAAATTTTAGAATGGAAATTGAACTTCATTTAGAAATGTATTGTTTTAATTACATTTGAATGTTAATGAAATCATTAATAAGTACATGAATTATTTTGGAAATAATTAAGAAAATTAAAAATTTACTTATTTAATTGATTTTAATTAATATTTTGGATTTATTTATAATTAGAGATGATTTATGAATAATCAACCTAAGAAAATATTTCTTAAGTAATTTAAATGCAAATGTTGTTAATTAAATAAGATAATTAACATAGAATAATTAAGTAATTAACTAATGTGATTAATTATGATAATTAATTAGATTAATTAATTGAAGATAATCAACTGAAATTTGTTAAGTATAATTACTTGATAAAAGTAATTAAGGGATTAATTACTTATTGTAATTAATTATGATAATGTGATTTGTTAAGTTAATTAATTTAGTTTAACTAATTTAAGTAAATCATTTGATTTAATAAGTGTAATTACATAATGTAATTAATGGAGCAGGATTACTTAGAGAAGTAATGAATGATAAATTACTGGAATGTAATTAGTGAAAGATGATTTATTATAATTAAGTAATTTGGTTAATTACTTTTGTAATTAATCAAGAGATTAATTAATAAAGATAATTAATTATGAAATAATTAATTTGTTATGAGTAATTAAAGATAGTTAATTACTGATTTGATATTAATCAAGGGTGATTAATAATTGTATTTTTAAATTTAGATTAATTACTAAATGTAATTAATTTTAAATTAAGTGATTAATTTAAATATAAATTAGAGGTCATTAATTAATATAATTAATAATGTAATTAAGGATTGATTAATTAAGTAATATTTAGTTAATCAAGTGATTAATTAATATAATTAATTAAGGATAAATGTAATTAATTATAATTAATAAACAAACGAAGTAATTAAATGTTAATTACTTATGATTAAGGTTAATTAATTTATGAAATTAAGTAAAGACTAATTATTTATTATAATTAGAGGATGATTAATCAAAGGTGCTTAATCAAGTTAAATGCTTAGAGAGTGATTAATTAACCAGGTTAATTAATTGATGGATATTGAGCAGGATTTATAGATGAGTAATTAATTTAATTTATTAATTAAAGATAGAAGTAATTAATTTAACTCATTTTAAATTAATTATAATTGATGGTTAAAAAATCATTGCTTATGGATGTTATTGATTGGATGGTTGAGATCTCAGTAATGAGATGAGTTGTATCTGTATGATATGGACGCTTGGTTAAAGTATGATGGTTTGTGATGGATTATCTGGTTGTGATGATTATCTGTTTGTGATGATGATACAGATTATCTATTTATGATGAGAATGTGATTATCTATTGTGATATGAAGTTTATCTATCTGTGTGAAATAGATAATAATGAAATGAGTTATTTGTTTAATACCCTTAAGTACAACTTGGACATTAAAATGGCGTTTGGTTTCGGTGAGACCGGGATCGGGTTCCATATTTGGATATCCGAAAACCACATCGATTCCAATTAAACGTTAGGTCATTAATCCAAGAGGAGCAAGTGAAGACTCGAGGTGTAAGAACTATACGTCAGTAAAACTCTATGGGTGATTCCGTAATGAGTTTGACGGAATAGTACTTATAGGTTCGAGATCGTGATTTAAGAGTGCAAGGGCTATGGTCGTTGACTCTGAGGGTGATTCCAAAATGAGTGCAACGAGATAGTGCCTTCGGTTTCGTTCGAACCCGAAACGAACTTGTATGGATTGAATGCTTTCAGAACATCGTCAGGTGGACGATGAGCATTCTAAGATTGATATGTCCTATAAAGGTAATCGTTGTCTCAAGCCTCATCAACCGGGAATGGAAAAAACAGGGGAGGTGCAGCAAGGCTTCGTGGGTAGCCCCCACTGGAGAGCAAGATTTACCCCTGTCTAGAGGTCCCTTTATATTTCGACTGTGTGGCAGTTGGCGACGGCCAATTTGAGGGGTGGTCTTGTTCGGGACTGTTCAGTTAGGAATGGTCCCGGCTTTGTGTTGCAGGGGATTTAAGGTGGCTCCTCGGTACGGTGATCTAGGCCACGTACTGTGACGGACGGTACCCCGGTAGCCCTGCCATTGATGGAAGCCCATTTTCCCTACGAGACCCTACGGTTTTGATTGTATTACCCACTTTTGTGGCTAGTAGCTGGAATTTAATCATGTAACAATTTCGGCTATTTCTTTTTTACTTGAAAACCCTAGACACTATTATAATATCACTGGATTTCCTATCAAATGTTTTGGTTAGCGTAAGGTAAAAACTTTTCCATGTTTATTTGTGGGAAGTCTTACGTGATACCTTTTCTTTTCAAAGGATTTTCTAAAGTTAAGCAACTTTTAAACCTGTTTACTCACACCAGACCCATGTCTGACCCGAGTGTTTATTTTCTGTTTTATTAAACTCTTGGGTACTCAAATTATGTATGAGTAGTCAAGTGATTCAGGATTGCTGTGACGAGTTCTGGAGGAGATAATGGAGCAGGAGGCTTCAGCGTGTAGATATATTTAGTGATTCCACTGTGTTTTGAGTTGTATCTGTTTTACTCTGATGTACTTGAATTGTAATTGCTAGATAGATGTTTATAACTGTCTAGTTTGTGTTGTATTAGCTGTATAACTCTGATGTATATGATACTATGTAATGTTTTATGTGATATAATATAATTTATTCGTTCCGCTGTGAGATTCTGATGTTGTCTGTTTCTTTCTTTTCTCTTTTCTATCCCTTTCTTTCTTCTTAATGATGCGTCTTTCTATGGAATGAAAGGCGGGTCATTACATTGTGGTATCAGAGCACTAGGTTGAGCGAATACCTATGTTGTAGAGTGGTATCTGTCTTGAGAGAGCGTGTTTGTAATTTTGAATATATATATATATATATATATATATTTCTACCTATTTGATTGGGTTACCTGTTCAGGTTTTCCAATAAGTAATTAAGGTAGTTAGGGTAGTGGTGTGTGTAACACAACTACCAATGGCTGGAGTCCGAGTGTTTGAGATTGGAAGTGAATCTGCTAGGGCAGTATTGGACATCTTGGTTAGTTTTGCAGTTTGGTGTGAAGGATTTCACCAATCTCTGAAGGAAATCTTTTCAAGATTTAGAGTTCATCTTTGGATTGTAAGCTTTGTTGCACTCATGTGAGTGGATTTTATTGAGTTCGGATCAGTAGGAAGTGCTGAAGCCAATGATGGTATCTTGGCAACCTTAGGAAGCAGTCCAGTCTATATTTGAGTTTGAGATTCAGTTTGGCAGAGTATTTGGGCTTGGTTTGAAGTCGAGTTTCCTGAGAGATATCTGTCTGTCTGGAAGACTCTATTGTGGAAGTGGCTAGTGTAGCTTTGTGATTCGATGAGCTTTTGGATAAGGAAGTCTTTGGCAGCAGTAGCAGCAGTGAGTGGCCTGTTTCTTCGATGGTTTAGAAATCTCTGTGATTCTTCTGTCAGTAGGCCGGACAAATGGTGAAGCTTGTCCATTTCTTCTGGAAGCTCAGCTGGATGTGATGTTTGTGGTTAGAGGTGGACCACTAGTTTCTTCTTTGATTAGAAGGCTTAGCTATTCTGATTGTTGAAGAGAGAATGATTTCTTGGGATCTGAACTGAGTGGAATCGCAAAAGTGACTTGCGATGGTTCGAAAGTTATCTGAGTGATCTTTGTTTGGATTGAAGCATCTCTAGAAGATGTTTGAGTTATCGACGTGGTTTGGTATTTCTCTAGATATCTTCGAAGGAGTTAAGATTTGCATCCGCATCGAGAGATTAAGTTCTGTTTCGACTTGGTTCTTGGAGCTTTACCGATGGTTTAGCTTAGTAGGAGGGTTCTTTGAGAAAGAAATCTGTTTAAGCTGACAGGATTGATCGGATCTAGTTTATCTTTTTAAACCAAATTAACTTTTATTCAAAGTTTTTAGTCAATTTAATTTCTGAGTCCAATTTTCAAAATTCCGTTTTAAATTATCTTAACTTATGTATTTTAAGGTTCAAATAAGAGTTCAATACAATTTTATTTTGAAATTTTAATTTATTATTAAATTTTATCTTCCAGTTTGAAGCCAGTTCTTAAACAAGTTTATTTTACAATTCAATTTTTTTTTTTGAGAAAAATGTGTGATCCTCTAGTCAAAGAGGAGAGCACAAATGGAGCGCTATATATATAACAAAAAAGAAGGAGCTGCCAACATGCCTGGCAGGTGGCACGATAAAAAATAAAGAAAAAGAAACCCCACAAATGAGCTCCGGCAAAGCCACCACGCATTACACCCTAATACCGAGCTCCGGCAAGGTCACCGCCCAATAATAGGGTGTTAGAGTTATCTAAAATCCAAAATACTAAAGCACAAAACTCAAAGAAAATGCCTCAGATGATCCATAGAGAAGGACTCCAAAAGGTGGACCAAAAAGAAAAAACTCCACACTAAAGACCTGCAGTAAACAAAAGAAATGCCAGACACAATCCGAAATCTAGAGAAAAGCTATCCTGCCAACCTGAATAAAGCTGCAAGCAAACCTGCAAAACAGTCAAGAGAAAAACCAGCAACCTATCTAAACCAAACCTTAACAAAACTAGGAAATCAAGTTAGAATGAATCACATATATGTATATAAATAGAATTTATATACATATATGTGAGAATAAAAACCAAAGAGTAAATTAAAGCAAGAATAATCTAGAACAAAAACAAACAATTCTAAGAATGAGATAATATAAGAAAAAAAAACAAAACAAGAAACTAATTTATGGGCCAAAAATAGTAAGAGAATTATGATGCAACATATGAACATTATTTAAATCGGAAAATGGATTAATATAAGTATTAGAAGCAAAATTATTAAGTTTGAATATGTTAATATTATTTCTAACCTTGTTAAGGTAATCCTTAAAGCAATTATTTTTGGCTAATTTATATTTGGGATTAGATATCCAATTTAAACAGAAATTTGAAATTAAAATTATCAAATTCTTATAATGTTGATTTTTATTATTAAAAATCCTTTGATTTCTTTCAAATCAAATGTACCAACAAGAAATAGTGAATAAAGAATCAAGCAAGTATCTATAATTCTTATTGAACCTAAATCTAAAAGAGTTCCAATAGAAAAAACAATCAGAAACTCTAGAGCTAATATTAAACTCAAAAATATTAAGGGTCTTTAAAAGAATAAAATGAGTATCCAAACATTCATAATAAATATGATTAATATCTTCAGAGTATGTGTTGCAAAAATAACATTTATTATCAATATTAATATTTTTCTTTTTTAAAAATTCAATAGTGTTTAATTTACCATGAATGATGAGCCATATATGAATCTTAGATTTTGGAGGAGCATTTGACTTCCAAATAAAATTAGAACTATTGGCAGAAACCCCCAAAAAGTTAATAAATTTGTAAAAGGAATTAGAAGAATATTTCTTACTCTTATCCCACTCCCAACTAATATGGTCATTATCATTGTCAAAGTTATATAGATTTAGCTTAGCATAAAGCAAATAAAGATGTCTAAGGGTAGGGCCTACTAAATTACTATTAAAATAGAAAATCTAAGGAGGGTCACTTTTAGAGTTAAAAACATCAGAAATAAACGCAAATTTAAAGTTACAAATATCATATAAATCTTTGAACTCATACTTAAGAGGAGTAGAGGAAATCCAACTATCGTGCCAAAAAGAAGTATTATTACCAGAATGAACAATAATGTTAATACCTAAGTTGAAAGTATCACTACATTTTAAGATGGAATTCCAAAAACAAGATAATTTACTATAAATAGAAGGACTAATATGATAGAGATTATAACTACCATTATAGTAGAAATTAGAAATAGTCTCCTTCCAAATGGCATTATCACTAGCATCTCTGAATTTCCATAACCATTTACCAAGAAGAGACAGGTTCATATTATGTATATTAATGACTCCTAAACCACCCTATTTTTTAGACTTACAGACAGTATTCCAATTAACTAAACATTTAATGCTATTGTTAGGATTATCACCACTCCAAAGGAAATCCCTTCTAATTTTATCTATTTTATCTATCACCCAGTCTAGAAAAAGGTGCATAGACATCCAATAAATAGGGAGAGCTGATAAGACATAATTAATCAAAATCAATCTACCAGCTCTAGATAAGAATCTCACATTCCAATTAGTAATCTTATTTTTAATTTTATCAATGATTATTAACCAATCATCATGCTTAAGTTTTGAAGGTCTGATAACAAAACCAAGATAGTCGAAAGGAAAACTCATAGTTTTACAATTTAAAGTATTAGCAACTAAATTTTCTACATTATCAAAATCATTTAAAACTAAAACAGAACTTTTATCAAAGTTTACTTTTAAACCTGATAAAAGTTCAAACTATAAAGAATAAACTTGAGAGCAATAATATGTCTAGGAAGATAGGAGGAAAAAAGCAAAGTATCATCAGCAAATTGAAGGATAGACAAACCAAAACTAGAAATATCATTACCAATAGAACCCAAAAGATTATTGCTAACAGCATTCTTAATAATCTTAGAAAAGACATCAGCCGCTAAATTAAACAGAAGGGGCGATAAAGGATCCCCTTGCCTTAAACCTCTCTTGGATTGAATTTTATTACCTCAAAAACCATTAACCATAATACTAGAGTTACTCGTTTTAAGCAAGTTAATGATCCAATTAATCCATCTATTTCTAAAGCCTCTGGCAAGGAAAATATCAATAAGAAAATCCCAATCAACCGAGTCATAGGCTTTAGCAAAATCTAATTTTAAAATAGCACAAGCTATATTATTTTTACAACAAAAATTAATATATTCTTGAACAACTGCTACACCATCAGTAATATTTCTTCCTTTAATGAAAGCTGATTGAAAACAGTCAATTAGATCATTCATTTTTAAACTAAGTCTATTAGCTAAAACTTTGGAAATAATTTTAACAGAGCAATTAATCAATGAAATGGGTCTAAAGTCTTTTAAAGTATTAGCACCAACTTTTTTATGTAATAAAATAACGTTAGCAAAATTAAAACAACCTAATTGGAGATTACCATTATAAAATTCATTAAACATACAAATTAAGTCTAATTTTAAAACCTCCCGAAAAGATTGATAAAAGAAATAGGAAATCCATCCGGGCCCGGAGATTTATCTCCAAGTAAATCAGAAATGGCTTTTCGGATTTCCTCTTCAGTAAAAGGAACATCTAAATCAGAGAGATTAATGTTAGAGACGGATGGATAAAGATCATTCCATCTAAGTTAACTCTATGCTTAATTTTATTGCCAGAGATATCTTTATAATAATCAGTAAAAGCATTGTTGAGGTCGCGTTGTTCAACTAATTCCACATTATTAACTAAAATGGAATTAATTGTATTACTACGTTTTCTACTATTAGCAATATTATGAAAAAATTTGGTATAATTGTCGCCTTCATTGATCAATTGAAAATTTGATCTCTGTTTCCACATAACTTCCTCTTTTTCAAGAATAGAATTAAGTTCATTTTTTAAGTTGTTAAGAACATTTCTCTCACCTAAACTTAAATGTCTAGATTCTTCAATCATATGTAGTTTAAGCAACTCATTGAGAATATTATCTTTTTTAATTTTAATATTACCAAAAACGTTTTTATTCCAGTTTTTAAGAAAAATCCTGAGTTTTCTAAGCTTGAGCACAAAAGCTTTGGTTGAATTGTCACAAACTTAAAACTATAAAAACTCATAGAAGACCATTTATTGATGATTAAATTTGAAAAACCTGGTTCTAGAAACCACGTTTTTTCAAATTTAAAGGCTCTACTAATAATTCTATGACTTTCACAAGAAAGGATAATGGGACAATGATCTTAAAGAGTGTAAGGTAAACCTGACACTCTACAGATAGGAAATTTATCTTCAATATCATCACTAACGAAAAATCTATCTAACAGAGCAAAAGAGGGAGGATCCCTATTATTGCTCCAAGTAAAAACTCTATTGGATAGAGGAATTTCGATCAAATTAGAATGAATAAAAAATTGATCGAATTCCTCCATAGCCGAATAATCTCCTTCCCGGAGAGAACGCTCCCCAAAGAAACGAGTAACATTAAAATCACCCCCAAAAATCCAAGATCTGGGGGCAAGAGATCTAAACTCGAGACATTCATTCCGGAGAATCCGTCTATCGATTTTAGAGTTAAGCCCATAGACATTAGGAATATTTAAAAAAGAATTATCAGCTAGATTAATTAAAATAATATGTAAAGAATGTTGTTTTTGAATACACTGCATTAATTTACAGAGGTTATCTCTCCAACCAATCATTAAACCCCTCGAAAAACCCACCGAAGGAAGAAAAACCCATTTACTAAAACGAAAGCCACCTAATCTTCTAAAAAAACGAAAGTCGGGACATTTTATTTTAGTCTCTTGTAAAAGAGAAATATCAATAGAAAAGTTTTTAAAGAGGATTTTAACTTTATCACATTTATTAAGGTCATTCAAACCTCTAATTTTCCAACTAATGACTCTCATAAGCCCATAGATCTAGCCCTATCAAGTTCCTTACTTCTAATAAACTCACGATCTAACTCAATGTCAGAGAAGATAAAAGTAGATCCATTAGCTAACTGACTGAAATCAGTAGCTGATAGGTCACCCAGAGCATAAGATGAATATATGCTGCCTAAATCAAAATGCGTACCTGAGCCTGATTCCGAAACACCACTCACAGTGTTCGAACCAGGATACTCACCCAACAACTGAGAGCAACTGCCACGAATCCTGACACTACGACGAACCAACCCGCTAGAAGTTGGAAACTTTCTACGTCTACCTCTCTTCGAAGAAGAAATACGATGCACTGAAGCTCCAACATTCTCACAATGCTGATCTGAACTTGGATGCGTCGCACAACAAGTGGAACTTGATCCAGTTATCTCACTTCTCTTCAGCGAAGCAGAGCAAGGAGCAGAGCCAAACATATCAACCAACCCATCAGATTTCAAAACCTCTGGAACAAAAGCTACAAGCTGATCTGAAGAACCATCCAGTGGTAACACATGAGACTCAGCATGAAAACATCATCAACAACCACCTCATCCAAATGTTCTTCTGAGTTAACAGTAAAACCACCAGAATCTAAAGAATCACCAATAACCGGATTAACATTCACACCCAAATGCTCAACAAGGGAAACTGATTCTACAACACCAATAACACTAGCATCACTATCAAAACAGATACTAGGAGCAGCAAAACAGAGAAACTCGCCGCATCTTGATTTAACACTCTCTGAGAAGAAAATGAGGGACAATTTGCATCAGCAAAAGCCTAGATCTGTGCATCATGCACAACGCAGACAGTGTGCATATCATCAAAATGCTCAGTATCAACAGTATTCACAACCTCCAAATGTTGCTCCAAAGAAAGAAAAACATCGCGAAAATCTACTAACCCAAATCTATCTGAAGGAGCCGAAACATCGGACTCAATTGAAACCTCTAGATCATCCAACAATTCATTGATGCTGAAGCCGGATTCCAACTGGGTGATCTGTTTGAGATTATCAGATTCAATAGGCAAAGAAACAGCAGGAATTGAAGTCCACAAAATATTGTCCAGAGTAGAAATTTGATCAATCTCCAAAAGAATATCCTTTTTAACCAAATTTGCATGAAGTTCCTGGACTTGATCAAATAAGAAATCACTAACAAAAAAGAAATTCTCTAGACAGTCTTTACTATCATCATTAGCAGCCGAAACATGGCATCCATCATTCTTCAAGAAGCACGAATTAGCAGGAACAAGATGTTCTGTGGTGGATGGCAAGTCACTAACCTGATTATCTTCATCAGGATTCAAAGATAGACAATCATATTTGTTGAATAGAGGAAGTTCGAAGTTGTCTAGATGCTTGGGAGAACGTTTGCACCTTCGAACAGAATAATCCAGAGCTTCAACAAATTCGCAAACTTTCAGAGGGTTATACTTATCCAAACAAAAGGAGACAGCGGGATCAAATAGAATGGGGTCAAATCCCAGATTAGAATCATTAACATCAACATTAGGTTTGAAAGATACAACAGAAGAAAAGTCAGGCAGCACAGGCTTGGCAAACAAAATCTCACGTTGATCAATAAGTTCTGGAGAGCTACAAAAATTATCAGAACCATTTTCAAAGTTCGACTCGTTGATGATGTCGAAATGATAGAAAAGTTCATCAAGAAAGCTTAAGCCTAAATCTTTATTAGTCCAGAGAAAATCGATCAAAACACCCCTTAACAACAAGTATTTGAGAACAAATTGGAAGCCATGGTTAACCTGAGCAGGTGATGAATTGCGCTTCTTGCTGTACATCGATTCAGAGGAATTATCATCACCAACAACAGATTTACCAAAGAATAATTCCGGATCTCCAAATCTTGCCCAATATCCCTTACCAATATTCGGTTCATTAATGTTGTTAAAATGAAAAAGTAAATCATCAAGATACTTAATACCCAAATCCTTATTATCCCATAAATGATCGAGAAGAATACCTCTCAGCCTCATGAATATCAGAGAAAATAGGAAGCCATGATTAGTCTGGTTCGAATAAGGTTCAGAGGAATATGGTTTAATCACGCAATCTTTACTCTTATGCCCAAATTTGCCACATGAG
Source organism: Allium cepa (assembly GCA_030765085.1). Classification (NCBI taxonomy): domain Eukaryota; kingdom Viridiplantae; phylum Streptophyta; class Magnoliopsida; order Asparagales; family Amaryllidaceae; genus Allium; species Allium cepa. Next base: position 460,759,272 of record CM060931.1, on the reverse strand, counting down.
AAACAACGAACGAGGTCTCTACAAGATGAAGGAAAATGGTTCAGGTCGCCACATCTGAAACAGAATTTTTTCCCCTTTCTTGAATCAATCCATTTCGAATTTGAAGAACGAGAAGGGCCTTGGAACTGAGGTAATTCACGATTCCTAACAGCTTGGGCATACGAATACGGAAAAGAATGATGATTGGGAATAGAACAAGCAGGATACGATGACGCTCGAAAAACTTGATGAGAAGAAGATGTAGACGAAGAAAGATACGACCAATTTTCTTGAAGAGACGCCATTTTTTTAGCCTTCATACGATCAAGTTTTTTATATGCTTATTGTATTTTTATTTTACAATTCAATTATTCAAATTTATTTTATTTATACAATATCATTCTCAATTTAAAGATTTTTATTAACAATAGGATGATATCATCCAATTCATTTTAAAACGTCCATCCATTTCCAATTTTTAAATCTCAAACCCGTTTTGAGATCACACAAACTACCAATTCAAATTAACCATTTAACTTTCCACGTTAAATTCCAATTTCATCTTAAAATCTCCAATTCAAGCTGTTCATTCAAACTTATTTAACTTCTCCCAAGTTAAATTCAATTTACTTAATCCAGTCAACCTCATTCAATCCTTAAACTTCACAATAATAATCTTCCCACTTAAAACTTATCACTTGGATATCACATCCCATTCCAAATTCAAACTCAACATTTAGAGTTTATTCAAACTATTTTTGATTTATGTATATTCCTTATTCATACATATTATTTCCTTTAAACACGAGGTCATCCTTAAATTTTAGACCTCTTTTGGTTTTTTAAATTCAAATCAAATTTCAAACAACCCATTGTTTGCAATAAGTCCCAGTTATTCAAAGAATACTTACTTATTATTTCTCATTATTTTAATTTAAAAGTTATACTCATCTTATAAATTTACTTCATTTGGCTTACTTAATAACAAATATATCATTATCAATTAATTCAATTTTGATTTGGTTGTATTTTCGTTTTTCCTTAATTTAATTCCAATTCAAGATTTCAATTTGGTTGTATTTTATTACTTCTTAATTTAATTCTAATAATTTAACAACCAATCACCTAAATATTTATTAGAAGGAAATATTACTTTATATATCAAAATATATATTTTATATAAAATCATTTAAAACCTTTATATAAGAAAATAACAAGTACGCTCTCATATATATACGCTCAATTCATTCTAGAGTACTTTGTACTCTATTTCATGAGTAATCCCCACCAGAGCCAAGGTTCTCGCTTAACCTTTCAGCTCTGATACCAAATGTAACGACCCGAAAATTTTGAAGCCGAAAATTCCAGATAGTTATGAAAAAGAAGAAAGAGATAGAAGAAGAAGAACAGAAACACCAAACATCACATATTCGCAACGGATAAAATATAATAAATAATAACAGTTGCAAAAGAATACTATATCTTTCGATTACATTCTAATACATCGGAGTTTCACATTATATACAGTTACTGAATATTTACAATTATCATATCTCAGATTAACAATAATATAAATACAGCAGATAAACTCTATACGATATTGCCATCCAGCTCGCCTCCTAAGCTCCAGAACGTCCTTACCTGAAAATTTGTGATACTCGGTCTGACCCGAGCATTACACTAAAGTAACACCCGGGTCAGGCTGGAAACCAGCGTGAGTAAACCCAACTAACATGGAATACAAAGCATACAATTTTTATAGAACCTGGTTAACTCAAACCAATTTTACAAACCCACAATATGTCATAGACAATTTATTTCACACATAAGTTTCCTAAGTGCCAACATTTCGATCAAATAGTCCGATTCACCTAAAAATGTTTCATTCCAACTTGTTAATTTCACATACCAATTTATAAGAATTCGAAGTGGTTCCGGGTATTTCCCAATACCCGATCTCGGCCTTTTCGAAACTCATGTTATCCTAACTGTTCGTCGACGGAAATTCTATCGGTTTAGAAAACCGTCGAACGAATTTTGAAATAAAAATAACCGCAAGCGCACGGTGTACGAATGTAGCACGTGGCGAATACGGGTCGATCCATAGGGAATTGATGATTTTAAAATTCTATTCAATCAAATTAAACCAAAGTTGAAGAGAATGTTAAGCTAGAAAAATAGAAAATTAGCTAACTAACTAAAAGAAAAGAAATGCAAATATGAGAGTTAAATGTCAATTTAGAGAATAAATCCACTCTCTAGATCATGTAGTTCAACACATGAAATCATGATCTCTCTTTTATGGTCATTAGTGTTTTAGTTGATGTATTTATCATAAGTATGACATATTTGAGCTATTAATTAGCCAACATAAGTCATCAAACTATAACACACCCCTTAAAACACTTACTAACTTTCATGAAACTTGACAAAGAAAATGAGAATGAAATCTATTTTAAGTATGGTCTATTAACTATTGATTAGAAACATAGACCGTCAAATTTTAATTTCAAATCACCTTCTTATGCCATAATCATATATTGATGAAGAGGCATTTGTGTTAGTGATTGTTTAAGCATAGCCTATTTGGTGTCAACAATATAGACTATCAAATTCAAAGCAAAAACAACAAATAAAACTACTTCTATCATCATCATTAAGCACAAAAAGAGAGCATGAATTAACAAAATGTTGAAGCTACATTAATTAGAGAGCTTCATTACCCTTAAATTGAAGGGGTTTAGCTTCTCATATTTGTCATTTTATTAACAAATGTAGCAACAACATGAAAGCAAAAAAGAAAGAAAAATGAAAGCAAATGAAAAGAAAACTTTATTCTACTTGCATAAAGAGAAGAGATCTACACTACAACATGAAAGTAAATGAACATGAAAGGAAAGAGCATGTATTAAATTGCATAAAAAAAGATTATATAAAATAAAAATGGCTAAGTAGCCATGAAAAGAGAAAGAGGAGCTTTCATTTTATTTTTGATCTAAACTAAACTAAAGAGAAAGAGGCCTAAGAGAGACTAAGAGAAGAGAGAGCCTAAGAGAAGAGAGAGGAGAGGTTACATGAAACATATGGTTATTTATACATGTACGAAACCCTAATTCATATTTTTGGGGAATGCCCAAAATGCCCCTTAGGAAGTGTGGAGGCCAAGTAATCATTAACATGTCTTAATCCCCCATTAAGTGTACATGAAGCCATTAACTCCAAAAGCATGTGCATTGGCCTTTAATTTGTACATTAAGGTAGGTGGGCAGGTGGTGTCCTCCATGTTCTTCACTTTGAATTATTTCCATCTTCATTCCTTTGTATTAATTTTGTGCATGCATATCTTCATGAAACCACTTCTATTTGAGATCAAATTCCTACAAAAATATATACAAATTTTCAATTAATTTTTCTCAAATTAATATACGCACAAAAATGACCATTTTGCCCTTGGATGAAGATGAATATGTGACAATTTCAAATAATATGAATTTTGGTTTAAACAAGTTAAAATACCCAATATGATCATTTATTTAATTTAAAAAGAATAAATATGATGATAAAAATATGCACATTTACGTGCACATCACTAACCCAAGATATTCAAATAAAATACACCACATTTCATATCAGAGATATTAACTCATCCAAAACATCCAATACCATTCAATCATCCATAGCAAAGCTTAATCACACAAATCAATTCAATTCATTTAAATTGAATTTCAAACCTCAATCACTTAGATTCCTTCATTAAATATTAATTAATTTCAAATCAATTAATTAATCAATCCTTCATTATTCATCTTAATTAATCACACTGGACTAATTATCTTCAATTACATTAAAGAAATTATTTTCAATTAATTTCACAGGATCAATTATTCTTAACCCAAAATAAATAAGTAATCTTAATTACTTCATAAATTAATTAACTATATTAATTACATTAATCCTTAATTAATTAATTTCTCTTAAGTTACTTATTATGGATTAATTAATCTTAATTAATCAAATCTTTAGTTACTTCATTAATTTTATAAGTTATTGATTTCCAATTATATTTCAATTTATCTAAATCTAAATTAATTATATTAATTGAACCACATTATTAATCATACTTGATTTATCTCCACCTGAAATGATCTACCTTTTCTTTTCTTCATTAAATAAATTAATTCTCCTTAATTTAATTATCTTAATTTCAAGGCAATCATATTTTATTAATCGAATTACATAACTACTTATTAAACCACCAAATGATCATTCTAATTAATTTAAACTTAAATTAATTAATCCAAATCGTTAATTAATCTAATTAATTATTCATTTAAATTATCCTACCTATTTAATGAATCACCAATCATTAAACCTTTATTGATTTTAAACTGAACTATTTCCTTATTTACGATTTAAGTTTAAAACTATTTAAAAATCCAAATGCTTCGAGTCAAACAATAATTAACTCGAGAATCGACCAAAACCAATGTCACATCATTATCAGTGTACAACCAATCAACTTAAACATTCAACCAATTATTTAAATTTAACCATATAACTTTTAAATAGATATCCAACAGAGTGAGATTTACTCACCTTTGATTCCTGAATTTGCAATCCACTTCATTGTCGAATTGGTTTATCCACGTTTTGACCTTGTATAAATATTTATACAGGTTATTTACATACAAACAAATTGAACTATCAATTTTCAATAAATTTGATTAACTTATAATTTAATCCTAACTAATAAATCTTCTTAATATTCTTGAAGATACATATATTTCTCTTTTTTTTCCTGATCTTTATATATATGGATAAACTAAAGTAGAGATGTTTATTTTAATTGCTATATAAATTTTCATGTAACGATCTGCCAATCCGTACCCCTTGAGTTAACACTATTCTACAACAACCAACTCAAGTTATACAGAAACACGAACCATTTGGGTTTAAGAAGAAGAGGTAGAAGAAGAGAAAACAAAATCAACATCAGAATCTAACCATCGCAGCGGAATAAAATATAATAGATAATAAATATTCTTTACTTAATCAAATATATCTCTGTTTATATATTACATCAATCAGAGTACATCAGTCACAACTCAACATCAATATCATACAAATGGGTACACAACAACTCAACACAGCGGAATGTATATATATACAAGTACGGGAGTACGTATCGCCATTCTGCTCGTCTCCTGAGCTCCACAGCATCATATCCTGTATTCTATAATACTCGGTCTGACCCGAGCATTACAGTTAAATAACACCCGAGTCAGTCTGGAGTACCAGCGTGAGAAAATCACACCCAATTGATTATCAAAGTTTCAAAAATCCTTTGAAAACAAAAGCATCTCGTAAGACCACGCCACAAATAAACATGTCGGGTTTTTACCTTACGATAGCTAAAACACTTTTTATAGAAATCCTCTGATATTATAATAGGGTCTATTTACAAGTACTTATAAAATAGCCGAAATTGTTACATTATTAAATTCCAGCTACTAGCCACAAAGTGGGTAATACAAACAAAACTCGTACAAGGCTCGTATGGAAAATGGATTTCCAACCAATGAATAGGCACTGGGGTACCACCTGTCACAGTACGGGGCCTAGATCACCGTACCGAGGAGTACGCCCGCTCCCCTGTAACACAAGACCGGGACTACCCCTTACTGGATAATCCCGAGTGAGATTACCCTGCGGTTGGGATCAGCAACCGCCCACTAAGCCGAAAAAATAAGGGACGTCTAGATAGGGATGACCTCACCCTTCTTGGGTGCTACCCACCTAGCCTTGCTGCATATCTCCTGATTTTCAGTCATTCCCATTTGATGAGGCTTGAGGCTAAGCGTTACCTTTTTAGAACAATATTCCTTTGAATGCCCATCGTCCACCTGACGATGACTCGCAAGCATTCATCCATACAAGTCCGTCCCGGGTTCGAACGGAACCGAAGGCACTATTCCTACTACATCCATTTTGGAAATATCCTTAGGATTAGTAGCGACTAGCCCTTGCACTTCACTGCTCCATCTTCGAATCCAAAATCGTTTTCATGAATCGTACAAACCGGATCGAAGTGGTTTTCGAGAAATTAATCTCGATCCCGGTCTCTTCGAAACGATCAACGTATTTGTCCAATATTGATAGTTGGTGATTTAACTATCAATTTATATTCACAAACAACCATCAACAAATAAATAATTTCCCAAATTATTTATTAGTCTCAAAAATATCTTCACAAGATATATTTCAAAATTCATTTATTATAGACTTTATTGCTATTATTAGTTTCTGTTTGATTTTTAAATCTTTTAACTGAAATATACAAATTTTCAGGCTTTTCCCAATTTCTCCTTTATCCCTTCAATAATTTAAATCTTAAATATTAAATAAATATTTTGTTTTGTTAAATAATATAATTGAAGTTTTCAAACTTCATTAACTCTCTGTCTATCCAAAAATTCCTTTCCATATATAGAATTTTATTAATTAGCATTTTGGAATCACTAATATTCTTATCCAATTCACTTTAATTTATATACATTCTTTATAATTATTTCTTAAGAGTTCACTTCTTTTATTTCCTTTCAAAGTCCAATTCTATATATTTGGATAAAACAGAGTACCGAAATATTCAAGCAGTCTTTAACATTCAATATTCTAATATAATTCATCACAGAATATCAATTAACCACAGCAGTGGGTATTAAATAATTTAAATAAATGTTGAGGGATCCAGTTGGATCCCTCTAACCTGTTTCCCCTGCATCCACAGACGTTAGCACAATATAATACACCAATTCCAAATATACCATACTATAGTACATCAACCAACCCAATCATTCAAACAATTATTTAGATTTAATCATTCAAATCTAAAATTAAATTTAAACTGAGTGAGATTAACTCACCTTTGGTTTAATATGCAATCTGATCCTAACGGCTTTATATCTTTCGGATATTGACCTTGTAAAAACAATTCACGATTTATTACTATTTGAATAAATCAAATAATTGATCACCATTCACTTATTTAATTTTTAACTTATTCTTTGATTTAAGAATGTTTAACTGATAGTTTCCTTTGACAAATTATTTTTAGCAACCCAAAAATCAAACAAATTAATTACAACAGCTTAAATTTTCAAACCCATTCCTTAATAAAAATTCATTTGTACATATTTAAAATCTAATTTTATATAAACCTCTGGTCATTTCAAAATTTCTATATTCATTATATATTAAAAATTTGCAGTAACATGTATACACATGTTTATAAATTAAAGAAAATAAACCCTTTATGAACTTACTGTCATTTTTCTTTTTGCTTTTCTTCTAGCCTATATATATCTATACATATATATTTCGAACTCATCGTAAATTCATTTGATTTTCTGCTGTTCATCTAACCTCTCTCTTTTTTTTCTATATAAATGTAAATATTTATTATTATTATCTTTTTCTTTACTTAAGTTTTACTGAGCAAATACATACATATATATATATATATATTGATTTAAATTAAAACAAAATGTAAATTTTACCTTACCACTCTACCCGGCTCGAGACCACCGAAATCCAGTCGCCACCACGTGCATCCTACCCAAAACCATGCCCTACCTCGCAACGCCTCTAGCTCCTCCCTTGCCTCCTTCGCCGAGCCACTGGATCACCATCGCGAGTTACTCGCGAAACCCTATTCCAAATCCACGCGCGCCTGAACGAGATTTCAAATCGCATGTTCAGATGCGGTATCCACTCCTTCGTCACTAATTTCGAGATTGAAATCGAGCTCGCTCTGCAATTTCGAGTAGACTTCTTCTTCTTTTCCTTTTTTTTTGTTTTAGCCGAAAGGGTTTGAATTGAATTGAGGGGAGAAGGAAACGACTTGCCATTTTTTTTCTTAGATTAGGTTTCGGGATTCATTTAGGCTTTTTTTTTCGAATACGGTTTAAAAATACTGAAGGAGGCGATTTTATTAAGGCAAAGAAAGAAGAATGAAGAAGATAGTGATGTTTCTTTCACAGGAAGGTTGGCGAGGGAGACAAAATAAAAATAAAACACGATTTGAAATATAAGCGGCGTGAGTTGAAAAGGAGGGTTGCGTGCTATCAGCTGAAAAGGAAACAGTGATTTGAAATAAAGAAAACAACTGATGCAAAATTGCTCTGACTGGTCAACGGTAGTATATATATCACCTTATTTAAATATAAACCGTCTCAAACAATTTATTTCTAGGCGTTTATACATCGTAGACTCACACAACAACTCCAATCACTACGAAAATTGAAATCCGATAAAAATAAAATATCACGGATCCAATGGAACTGTTTTCGTCGAATTCCGAGATTGTGCCTCAGAAGGCTATTTTAAATTCAATTTAAACGATATAAATTTTAAAACTGAATAAACCATTTTTAAATTTGATTTCATCACTCTTATTCTCTTCAGTATTATCAATATAAATTCTACAAGCCTTCAGATTATTTTTAATAGGCTTAGGATTCCAGATTCAGTATTTTACCCAACTTCAAATTATTAAATTCAACAATTTAATTGTCAAATAAATTATGATATTCATAATTTAGGTTAATAATTAACCTTTAAATATTTATAATCAATTAAATATTCCGATTACAAATACTTAAAAATTCCGGGTCGTCACATTCTTTCCCCCTTAAAAGAATTTCGTCCTCGAAATTTCTAATTAGAAAGAATGATCCAATTCCCGTTTATTATTTCCCTAAAACTACTAACAGTTCAACATCTTTACCAATTATCTTTTTACATAGATCCATTATTATTCTTATTAACTTTCCAAATTTTTCCAAAACCTTCTATAGTTTTCAAATAACTTACTTGATCAACTATCCAAATTGTAATTCAAAACTAAATTTTGAATTATCAAAATTTTCATAAAATTTTTCTAACTCCCTAAATTCCCAAAAAATTTCGCCAGCGTCTCCTTTGCGCGGCTAGCTCGGTAATACTACAAAAATGGCTCTGCGGCCTCCCAAATCCAAAAAGAAAACAAACAGCCAAGCGGCTCGATCCAAATCCCAATCAAATTTCATACCAAATTAAATACATACCTTTTGTCGAGCATTTCAAATTTTTATCGTTTGAAATCAAGCCATATCTCCTTTCCCTTTAGATTACCTGCATATCCTACTTAGCACTAATATCCAAACACAACTTAAAACATTTTATTGACTTCCTTACCACTGTCAATATCTATTAATCTAAACATCATCTTAGAATATATTTGTAATATTCAATTTGATACACCATTCCATACTTAAGTTAGTATAATCATTTATGTGTTCCTCATATTTACTTTCATTTTACCATCTTAGTTTATATCTAATTCTCTAATTTTATTCAAGTTGATTCCTTCATTTACATATGAGTTCAATTCATCTTAAACTCTGAATTTTTAAACTTTATTTCCCATTAATAACTAATTCACATCATTACTTTAAGTTGGTTTCCTTTACTAATTTATTTTAGTTTCCAATTTGAACTTGTTTGTCGTTTCCAAAATTTTCAAAAATTTTCTAACTCCCAAAATTTCTGAAAATTTTTGGCAGAGTCCCCTTTGTACGGAGGAGCCTTTGCAATTTGACAAAAGAGATAAATATATATACATCGACCCACCCGGTCGGAAAAACCAAAAACAGTTCATGTTTCCTATTTTTATTGCGTAGGCGTACCTTATTTAGCATTTTTAAGCAAGCAGCTTATTTATTTAGGAGTTAATGCAACCCAAATCCAGCCATACGACTTTCAGGTACCTGTACTTACTCAATTTAAACATGTAAGTGCCAAATATATGCAGTTTATCTATATTTCACTTAGTTGCAATGGTTAAAACATATGAATTCTAAAGAAATGCACATCCAACATTTTCCGTAAGAAATTTATACAATTTTCATACTAATTCAACTGTTTCAATTAATTTATAAACCATTTTCATTCAATTTGAATGGTTTTCAATCCATTCATATACCACTTCATCAATTTGAATGGTTTAAAACTCAATCGCTTACATTTAATTTATTCTTAAGCAAACTGAACTCATATTTAATTCAATTGCTTTCAAAATCAATTCATTTTACCCTAATTGACACATAGAATTTTAATTACTTCCATTTACATCCAAACGACAATTTATCCCATGCAAATTCGATGAGATTTATGTGAATAAATCAGTATTTATGCTTTATAACCAATTTAAATTGATTTCAACTCAATTTATACTTAATTCTATTCCATTTTCAATTTATTCACAATCTACATGTTCTCATTTTCATTGCATTCCAGATTTGAATCCATTCACTTGCATTTCATTTTATTAACCAAACTAGTTCATTCAAAACCATTAACAACTTAGGTTCATCTTCATTACTAGTTAAATTTCCCTTTTATTTTAATTCATTCACAATTATTTATTTAGCTTGACACATTCTCAACCCAATCATTAGCGTTTCATTTAAAATTATTCTATTAAACTTGAAAACATTCAATTGTTAATATTGTCTCCAAGTTATTTCAATTCCTCAACATTTTAAATGGTTTACAATATTTTTTTAAGAATTTTCATTCCATTAAATATTATCGGCAACTCACCGAATTTTATTTCGATTAAAATTTATTTTCTCTTGATTTAAATCCAACCCAATATCATTACACTTAGTTTTAAGTTGAATTCAATTCAACACTTCTCCATTCATTTAGCTTAAGTTAATTTACTTCAATTTTATTCAAATTTATACTTAAGCTCATTCTCGTTTTGCAAATAAATTTCTCTTTTCAATTTAACTTGATTCTATTTTAATCCAATCCAATCCCATTTCAAGCTTCAAATTTATTTGATCGGTTATTATACACTTTAACTTTTTAGATTCAGCTCATTCAATTGATTACAAGACCATTTCCAATTTATTTAATTTATTAACACTTCAAGTTAAATTTTAATTTATGACTCAAATTCGGAATCCACTATCCATTTTCAATTTACCACCCAATTTCATGAACTCGCAATTCAATTCCATTTACTTTATTGACAATTCAAGTCGAATTCAATTTATAACTTGAGTTTTATTTCCAAATTTCATTATTATCTCACAATGCAGCTTTTATTTAACTATATTACGTTCCCATTTACACATTTTATTAACTAATTTATTATCAATTAGTTCTTCCCTTATTTATAATCCATCCTTGAATTTTAATCCCAAATATCACTCCATTTAATTTTTCTTAGTCCAATTTAGTTTATAATTCAAGTTTGGATTTTTATTTTATTTTCCAATACATTAAACTGATTTTATGTCTCACTATCTGATTTTATACGTCACAACTTATTATTTACACAATTCCATTCATCATAAGCTTGAATATATTCTTCTTTTATTTTAACTCAAGCCTTATGCTTCTTTATATCCAAGCATGTTTTATTTCATGCATTATAACTCTTTTACACGTTATTCTTATTTATTTATTTCAATTCCAATCCTTATTCAATTTATTTTCCATTTGTTTAGGTAAGAATTTTATTCCATTCATTAATTCAATTGAATTCTCATCCCAATACAATTTTATTTTAACTCAAATTTATTTAACTCAATTCAATTTCAACTTGATTCGAATACAACCGGATATTCTTCCAGCCTATTTAAATTAATTTTCAATCCTTTCCCCATCCAAAGTGATTTTATTTCTAACTTTTCCCTTTAAATTTAAATTCCAACATTCAAAGCTTATGTTCCCTTCCTGATTTAAAAATCATCTCAATTCATAAGCTTACAACCCATCCTATCAGGATTTTTAAACACCCGACTTTGGTTTTTAAATCATTTTGAAATTTTCAACATCCCAAATCACACTTCCCAAAATTTAAACCAATCCTGGTTTTATCCCCAACATATTTCTTTTGAGATTTCAAAAACAAACAGGTTTTCCTGAACAAATCAATTAGGTAGCAATCTGTCACTCAGAAATTCGAAAATGAAAACTGATGATGTGTCCGTCATCATCAGAATTATTTTCCAATAATCCAAGTGATTTCAATGCTATTTCACTTTCAAAATCTATTTAAAACAGATTTCCATTCAAAAATATCTCCAAAACAACAATACTATTATTTATCTCCAAACACCTCGATAAACATTTCCAAATCTCCGGGATTTTAAATTTCCAAAGCCTGCTTAAATAAATTTTAATTATAATTCATTTGTACAGCTTTATGTTTATACAAATTGCCATTTAATGTTATTCCAATTCATAAATTACCTTTATAATTCATATTTATAAATTTTTATTTTAAAATGAATTTATTCCCCTAAATTTTAGTTATACTTAAATTTCTAGTTAAATTTTCACTTAACAAATGATAAGACTTTAATATTATCATTTCTAACATCCAAGCAACCATATATTAGCTAAAATAGTTTACAAAAACTATTCTTTATATCAAAATATGTTTTTGGGTAAAATTATTTCATTTACCCATATTTAAAACAATATCGTGTCGATTGTTCTATTCAAGTGTTTAGAAACCCCTTCAATACAGTTGCGCAGACTATGTCGACGAAGGCTCATATGCCACTCAATAAACCAATCAACACAATATTAAAACAGTTTATATTCACTAACAAATACGCGCTCATATTTATTAATACGCTCAAACTCATTTTAGAGTACTATAGACTCTATTTTATGAGTAATTCCCACCAGAGCCAAGGTTATCACCAACCTAAGCTCTGATACCAACTGTAACGACCCGCCAATCCATACCCCTTGAGTTAACACTATTCTACAACAACCAACTCAAGTTGTACAGAAACACGAACCATTTGGGTTTAAGAAGAAGAGGTAGAAGAAGAGAAAACAAAATCAACATCAGAATCTAACCATCGCAGCGGAATAAAATATAATAGATAATAAATAATCTTTACTCAATCAAATATATCTCTGTTTATATATTACATCAATCAGAGTACATCAATCAGAACTCAACATCGATATCATACAAATGGGTACACAACAACTCAACACGGCGGAATATGTATATATATACAAGTACGGGAGTACGTATCGCCATTCTGTTCGTCTCCTGAGCTCCACAGCATCATATCCTCTATTCTATAATACTCGGTCTGACCCGAGCATTACAGTTAAATAACACTCGAGTCAGTCTGGAATACCAGCGTGAGAAAATCACACCCAATTGATTATTAAAGTTTCAAAAATCCTTTGAAAACAAAAGCATCTCGTAAGACCACGCCACAAATAAACATGTCGGGTTTTTACCTTACGATAGCTAAAACACTTTTTATAGAAATCCTCTGATATTATAATAGGGTCTATTTACAAGTACTTATAAAATAGCCGAAATTGTTACATTATTAAATTCCAGCTACTAGCCACAAAGTGGGTAATACAAACAAAACTCGTACAAGGCTCGTATGGAAAATGGATTTCAAATCAATGACTAGGCACTGGGGTACCACCTGTCACAGTACGGGGCCTAGATCACCGTACCGAGGAGTACGCCCGCTCCCCTGCAACACAAGACCGGGACTGCCCCTTACTGGATAATCCCGAGTGAGATCACCCCGCGGTTGGGATCAGCAACCGCCCACTAAGCCGAAATAATAAGGGACATCTAGACAGGGATGACCTCACACTGCTTGGGTGCTACCCACATAGCCTTGCTGCATATCCCCTGATTTTCAGTCATTCCCATTTGATGAGGCTTGAGGCTAAGCGTTACCTTTTTAGAACAACATTCCTTTGAATGCCCATCGTCCACCTGACGATGACTCGCAAGCATTCATCCATACAAGTCCGTCCCGGGTTCGAACGGAACCGAAGGAACTATTCCTACTACATCCATTTTGGAAATATCCTTAGGATTAGTAGCGACTAGCCCTTGCACTTCACTGCTCCATCTTCGAATCCAAAATCGTTTTCACGAATCGTACAAACCGGATCGAAGTGGTTTTCGAGAAATTAATCTCGATCCCGGTCTCTTCGAAATGATCAACGTATTTGTCCAATATTGATAGTTGGTGATTTAACTATCAATTTATATTCACAAACAACCATCAACCAATAATAATTTCCCAAATTATTTATTAATCTCAAAAATATCTTCACAAGATATATTTCTATTTTCAACCCTTTGAAAACAGTTTCAAAACCATCTTTCTTTTCAGAATAAACTTTCCCAAATATTTTCTATCTCCTCTGAAATCACCAAGCACAAAACTAGATTTCTAAAATAATTTAAAACACTTTACTTTGAAATATACTTTAAAACATTTAAGTTAAAACTACATTAATAATTTATTAAAAATACATACTATATGAATATTTGAAAATAAGGTTACTTAATAAATATAAAACTAGATTTATACCTTTAAAAACATAATATCAAGTCATTCTTTAAATAATTACTACTATAATAGATTAAGAGAAAATACTTACTTTCAAATTTAAATATTAGAAATAAAAAAATTTCCAAAGATTGCATTTTAAAACAACTTTAAAACCTTTAATTAAAATTAAAAATTTACTTTGGAAACATATTTGGTTACCCAGGGAGAAATTTCCAATCTCAATCACTTAAATCAATTCTCCAAATTGATTCCCAATTTATCCCCTTTGAAATAAATTTCTTTACTTACTCAATTCATTTCAAAATTCATTTATTATAGACTTTATTGCTATTATTAGTTTCTGTTTGATTTTTAAATCTTTTAACTAAAATATACAAATTTTCAGGCTTTTCCCAATTTCTCCTTTATCCCTTCAATAATTTAAATCTTAAATATTAAATAAATGTTTTGTTTTGTTAAATAATATTATTGAAGTTTTCAAACTTCATTAACTCTCTGTATATTCAAAAATTCCTTTCTATATACAGAATTTAATTAATTAGCATTTTGGAATCACTAATATTCTTATCCAATCACTTTAATTTATATACATTCTTTATAATTATTTCTTAAGAGTTCACTTCTTTTATTTCCTTTCAAAGTCCAATTCTATATATTTGGATAAAACAGAGTACCGAAATATTCAAGCAGTCTATAACATTCAATATTCTAATATAATTCATCACAGAATATCAATTAACCACAGCAGTGGGTATTAAATAATTTAAATAAATGTTGAGGGATCCAGTTGGATCCCTCCAACCTGTTTCCCCTGCATCCACAGACGTTAGCACAATATAATACACCAATTCCAAATATACCATACTATAGTACATCAACCAACCCAATCATTCAAACAATTATTTAGATTTAATCATTCAAATCTAAAATTAAATTTAAACTGAGTGAGATTAACTCACCTTTGGTTTAATATGCAATCTGATCCTAACGGCTTTATATCTTCCGGATATTGACCTTGTAAAAACAATTCACGATTTATTACTATTTGAATAAATCAAATAATTGATCACCATTCACTTATTTAATTTTTAACTTATTCTTTGATTTAAGAATGTTTAACTGATAGTTTCCTTTGACAAATTATTTTTAGCAACCCAAAAGTCAAACAAATTAATTACAACAGCTTAAATTTTCAAACCCATTCCTTAATAAAAATTCATTTGTACATATTTAAAATCTAATTTTATATAAACCTCTGGTCATTTCAAAATTTCTATATTCATTATATATTAAAAATCTGTAGTAACATGTATACACATGTTTATAAATTAAAGAAAATAAACCCTTTATGAACTTACTCTCAATTTTCTTTTTGCTTTTCTTCTAGCCTATATATATCTATACATATATATATTTCGAACTCATCGTAAATTCATTTGATTTTCTGTTGTTCATCTAACCTCTCTGTTTTTTTTCTTCTATATAAATGTAAATATTTATTATTATTATCTTTTTCTTTACTTAAGTTTTACTGAGCAAATACATATATCTATATAAATTAATTTAAATTAAAACAAAATGTAAATTATACCTTACCACTCTACCCGGTTCGAGACCACTTAACTATAGTCGCCTCCACATGCATCCTACCCAAAACCATGCCCTACCTCGCAACGCCTCTAGCTTCTCCCTTGCCTCCTTCGCCAAGCCACTGGATCACCATCGAGAGTTACTCGTGAAATCCTATTCCAAATCCATGCGCGCCTGAACGAGATTTCAAATCGCGTGTTCAGATGCGATATCCACTCCTTCGTCAGTAATTTCGAGATTGAAATCGAGCTCGCTTTGCAGTTTTGAGTAGACTTCTTCTTCTTTTCCTTTTTTTTTGTTTTAGCCGAAAGGGTTTGAATTGAATTGAGGGGAGAAGGAAACGACTCGCCATTTTTTTTTCTTATATTAGGTTTCGGGATTCATTTAGGCTTTTTTTTCGAATACGGTTTAAAAATACTGAAGGAGGCAATTTTATTAAGGCAAAGAAAGAAGAATGAAGAAGAAAGTGATGTTTCTTTCACAGGAAGGTTGGCGAGGGAGACAAAATAAAAATAAAACACGATTTGAAATATAAGCGGCGTGAGTTGAAAAGGAGGGTTGCGTGCTATCAGCTGAAAAGGAAACAGTGATTTGAAATAAAGAAAACAACTGATGTAAATTTGCTCTGACTGGTCAACGATAGTATATATATCACCTTATTTAAATATAAACCGTCTCAAACAATTTATTTCTAGGCGTTTGTACACCGTAGACTCACACAACAACTCCAATCACTACGAAAATTGAAATCCGATAAAAATAAAATATCACGGATCCAATGGAACTGATTTCGTCGAATTCCGAGACGGTGCCTCAGAAGGCTATTTTAAATTCAATTCAAACGATAAAAATTTTAAAACTGAACAAACCATTTTTAAATTTGATTTCATCACTCCTATTCTCTTCAGTATTATCAATATAAATTCTACAAGCCTTCAATTTATTTTTAATAGGCTTAGGATTCCAAATTCAGTATTTTACCCAACTTCAAATTATTAAATTCAACAATTTAATTGTCAAATAAATTATGATATTCATAATTTAGGTTAATAATTAACCTTTAAATATTTAGAATCAATTAAATATTCCGATTAGAAATACTTAAAAATTCCGGGTCGTCACATTTCAGATCTTATACGTATGTAAAACAAAGTTCTCTGTAAAAAAACAAGAATACTTTATTCTATTAAAAAAAATTATACCTGCAACTAACTCAAACACACCACCGAACATCGTTCCCCAGTTCTCTCGCATCGCTGCGCTCGAGCTCGACGCTCAACCATCGCGAAACCCTAGACGGATCCAATACCCTAACGGCCACGGCTTCGTCAATGCTGCAGCACCGCACGGGACACCCCCCTACAACCCTAAATCGCGTCACCCCCAAATTATGGCGAAGCCCTAACTCACGTGCGACCCAAAGTCGCGACGCTTGACCGCCAACCACCAACGCACACGACAACCCTCTGCCCTCCTCACGATCGCGGCCACGTCCTTCCCTCAGGTTTCGAGCTCGATTGATAATGCGTCGCCATACTTTTTTATTTGACTCGAAGGCTTTGGCCATTAGTACAATTCGAATCAAGGAGGCTAGCTTCGGCATTTTTTCTCTCTTGAATTTGATTTAGGGGAAAGCGAAATAATTTTAAGGAAGAGGGGATTTACGATTTACTGGAAGGAGGAGGAGATTCGCTCGGCCATTATTATATATATATTATTATTTTTTCGTTCGATTCTGCTTGAAGATTAGAGAACAAAGAGGTGGAACGGGATGAAATATAGAAGGGTGGAAAGCTTCTTGATTACGACAATGTAAAAGAAAATATCTTGCTAATTGAATTTAATTATATTATAAAACTTCAAAACGTCTCGTTAAGCGCCAATTAAAAATTTAAACTCCTCTTAAGGAATGCCACGAGGCAATTATAAGGTTTTACCT
Organism: Allium cepa; assembly: GCA_030765085.1. Classification (NCBI taxonomy): domain Eukaryota; kingdom Viridiplantae; phylum Streptophyta; class Magnoliopsida; order Asparagales; family Amaryllidaceae; genus Allium; species Allium cepa. The sequence continues at coordinate 460,741,347 of CM060931.1, read as the reverse complement.
GTGTCCCGAACACAATGGAACGTGTTTCAAAAGCTAATTCGATCATATGCACGAATTACGGAAGTAAACGATCAATATTAAATTAAATCGATTAGAATAGTTTTAAGCGTTCTGAGCTGCCAGGGTCAAATGACAACTCCGATTGCTACGAAAATTGAAATTGATAATAACTAACTATTACGGATCCAATGGAACTGGTTTCGTCGAATTCCGAGACTGTGCCTCGGAAGGCTATTTTTAAATTCAATTTAAACGATATAATTTCAAAATGGAACAAATTACCTTCAAATTAAATTCCAATCCTTCTATTATCTTCAGTATCATCATTATAAATTTTACAAGCCTTCAAATTATTTAAACAGGCCTAGAAATTCCAGATTCAACAATTTACCCAATTTTCAATTATTAAATTCAACATTTAAACTATATAACTCAATAATTTAATTATCAAATAAATATTGGAGTCTTGAATTCAAGTTAAAAGTAACTTTTAAATATTTAAAATCAATTAATTTCTCAAATTTTAAATGGTTAGAAATTTTGGGTCGTCACATAACTAATGAATGTTCTCTAACATTTATTTTTATTTTAAGGATTATAAGTTTATTTAAATTTTGGATAATGTTTTAAAAGGTTAAACATTTTGAAATCTTTAAATTTTAAAATGGAAATTGAACTTCATTTAGAAATGTATTGTTTTAATTACATTTGAATGTTAATAAATCATTAATAAGTACATGAATTATTTTGGAAATAATTAAGAAAATTAAGAATTTACTTATTGATTTTAATTAATGTTTTGGATTTATTTATAATTAGAGATGATTTATGAATAATCAACCTAAGATAATTTTTCTTAAGTAATTTAAATGAAAATGTTGTTAATTAAATAAGATAATTATCATAGAATAATTAAGTAATTAACTAATGTGATTAATTATGATAATTAATTACAATAATTAATTGAAGATAATCAATTGAAATTTGTTAAGTATAATTACTTGATAAAAGTAATTAAGGGATTAATTACTTATTGTAATTAATTATGATAAGTTATTTGTTAAGTTAATTAATTTAGTTTAAATAATTTAAGTAAATCATTTGATTTAATAAGTGTAATTACATAATGTAATTAATGAAGCAGGATTACTTAGAGAAGTAATGAATGATAAATTACTGGAATGTAATTAGTGAAAGATGATTTATTATAATTGAGTAATTTGGGTAATTACTTTTGTAATTAATTAAGGGATTAATTAATAAAGATAATTAATTATGGAATAATTAATTTGTTATAAGTAATTAAAGATAGTTAATTACTGATTTGATATTAATCAAGGGTGATTAATAATTGTATTTTTAAATTTATATTAATTACTAAATGTAATTAATTTTAAATTAAGTGATTAATTTAAATATAAATTAGAGGTCATTAATTAATATAATTAATAATGTAATTAAGGATTGATTAATTAAGTAATAATTAGTTAATCAAGTGATTAATTAATATAATTAATTAAGGATAAATGTAATTAATTATAATTAATGAATAAACGAAGTAATTAAATGTTAATTACTTATGATTAAGGTTAATTAATTTATGAAATTAAGTAAAGACTAATTATTTATTGTAACTAGAGGATGATTAATCAAAGGTGCTTAATCAAGTTAAATGCTTAGAGAGTGATTAATTAACTAGGTTGATTAATTGATGGATATTAAGCAGGATTTATAGATGAGTAATTAATTTAATTTATTAATTAAAGATAGAAGTAATTAATTTAACTCATTTTAAATAATTATAATTGATGGTTAATAAATCATTGCTTATGGATGTTATTGATTGGATGGTTGAGATCTCAGTAATGAGATGAGTTGTATTTGTATGATATAGATGCTTGGTTAAAGTATGATGGTTTGTGATTGATTATCTGGTTGTGATGATTATCTGTTTGTGATGATGATACAGATTATCTATTTATGATGAGAATGTGATTATATATTGTGATATGAAGTTTATCTATCTGTGTGAAATAGATAATGAAATGAGTTATTTGTTTAATACCCTTAAGTACAACTTGGACATTAAAATGGCGTTTTGTTTCGGTGAGACCGGGATCGGGTTCCATATTTGGATTCCAAAAACCATATCGATTCCAATTAAACGTTAGGTCGTTAATCCAAGAGGAGCAAGTGAAGACTCGAGGTGTAAGAACTATACGTCAGTATAACTCTGTGGGTGATTCCGTAATGAGTTTGACGGAATAGTACTTATAGGTTCGAGATGGTGATTTAAGAGTGCAAGGGCTATGGTCGTTGACTCTGAGGGTGATTCCAAAATGAGTGCAACGAGATAGTGCCTTCGGTTTCGTTCGAACCCGAAACGAACTTGTATGGATTGAATGCTTTCAGAACATCGTCAGGTGGACGATGAGCATTCTAAGATTGATATGTCCTATAAAGGTAATCGTAGCCTCAAGCCTCATCAACCGGGAATGGCTAAAACAGGGGAGGTGCAGCAAGGCTTTGTGGGTAGCCCCCATTGGAGAGCAAGATTTACCCCTGTCTAGAGGTCCCTTTATATTTCGGCTGTGTGGCAGTTGGCGACGGCCAATTTGCGGGGTGGTCTTGTTCGGGACTGTTCAGTAAGGAATGGTCCTGGCTTTGTGTTGCAGGGGGTTTAAGGTGGCTCCTTGGTACGGTGATCTAGGCCACGTACTGTGACGGGAGGTACCCCGGTAGCCCTGCCATTGATGGAAGCCCATTTTCCCTACGAGACCCTACGGTTTTGATTGTATTACCCACTTTTGTGGCTAGTAGCTGGAATTTAATCATGCAACAATTTCGACTATTTCTTATTTACTTGGAAACCCTAGACACTATTATAATATCACTGAATTTCCTATCAAATGTTTTGGTTAGCGTAAGTTAAAAACTTTTCCATGTTTATGTATGGGAAGTCTTACGTGATATCTTTTCTTTTCAAAGGATTTTCCAAAGTTAAGCAACTTTTAAACCCGTTTACTCACACCAAACCCATGTCTAACCCGAGTGTTTATTTTTTGTTTTATTAAACTCTTGGGTACTCATATTATGTATGAGTAGTCAAGTGATTCAAGATTGCTTTGACGAGTTCTGAAGGAGATAATGGAGCATGAGGCTTCAGCGTGTAGATATATTTAGTGATTCCGCTATGTTTTGAGTTGTTTCTGTTTTACTCTGATGTACTTGAATTGTAATTGCTAGACAGATGTTTATAACTTTCTAGTTTGTGTTGTATTAGGTGTATAACTATGATGTGTATGATACTATGTAATGTTTTATGTGATATAATATAATTTATTCGTTCCGCTGTGAGATTCTGATGTTGTCTGTTTCTTTCTTTCCTTTCTTTTCTCTTTTCTATCCCTTTCTTTCTTCTTAATGATGCGTCTTTCTATGGAATGAAAGGCGGGTCGTTACATCAAGGAAGAAACCTGATCAAATCACATTTCCCTTTCAATAAGAGAAGAAAAAGTCCAAGCGGAAAAAGCATAAGAAGTGACCATTGGTTTGTTTTGTATAGATATACTCACTTTTGGTTTGCAGTCGTAGGAATCTATTTTGTTTTTAGGCTAGCGTTGTATGGGATTGGCCCGCACTTTTTTTTCAAATTACGTACATATAAAGTTTGTACGTTTCTTTTTAACTTCTATTTTGAATGTGAATAACAAAGAATTTTTTTGTTCAATCCTTATTTGAATTTATATAAGTATTCGAGAAATATGCTTTCTATTTAATGTACTCGCGATCCATTTCTTTCCATGTTATTTCGGACTAAGTCACTAGCTTGTTTTTTGATTTTCCGAGCTTTCATCATTCTTGCAAATGTAAAGTGATTGTTGAAGTTCCAATCCTTAAGCATATTATGTAACCGCGTTGAATTCTGGAATCCGATTGAATTTCGATCACTTGGAAAGGTGACTTAAACATTCATTTTCTAGGCACTTTAAAGTTAATTGCGCAATCATTAGGCATCAAACGAGGTTTTAAAGAGATCTCGCCTAACTCCAAGCAATGGTCTCCAGTCCTTCCATCTGGGGCTAGACATCGGCACTTTGCCAAAAGCTAGGAAAAAACTAATGAATGGACGGTCGAGTCACGCCTATTTTGAGTTTATACTCCTGCCCTCACATCAAGGACAAGAGCTAGCTGATGGATGGTCAAGTCACGTCCACTATAGGTTTATACTCCTACCCCTACATCAAGGACAAGATTTAGCATATGGACAGTCAAATCACATCAATTTTAGGTTTACACTCCTGCACTACATCAAAGAAAAGAGTTAACTGGCATTCATCCTTGAACACCAAGAGTGGTTGAACTTCAAGACTCTGATCATGGACCATAGAGTTTGGTTAGTACCTAACTTTGGGTACCTGAGTACTTGCATTATACACATGCGGATTCATTCGAGTTGGTCCTATTTCACAACTCGTAAGCTATGCAAAGACAAAGTCATAGATTCGAAAAGCCATTTTACTTTATAAGAGATGAGAATTGATAGATTTTGTCTTATTACATGGCTTTCATTATGTATAAATCCTTGTACTAAGTGAAATAGCATCGTATGTGTTCATTATTCCACGCCCTTAGGAGTTAGATCCAACCTGCTGTTGCTACTTGAAAGTGCTATCTCCAAGCTTTTGTTCGATTACGTACAGACCTTCCCAACATGGGCTCAAGTTCAATGGGCCTGGGAAGATTCATTTGAGAACTAGGTCGCCAATATCAAAGGTCCAATTCCTGACCTTGGCATTGTAATATCGGGCAACTCAGCTTCGTTGTGTAGCTTCTCTCAAGTCAGTTTCGTCGCGCTTCTTAACTAGCATATCAAGGGACTCTAATAAGAGTTGTTCATTCGTCCGTGGATTGTTTTAAGTTACTTGATGAGAAGGTACTTGCATTTCAATCGAAATCATAGTCACTGATCCATAGGCTATGGTGAATGGAGAATGGTTAGTCGCTGACTTATGGATCGTCCGATAAGCCCAAAGTGATAATGGAAATTCATCGACCTACTTGCCCTTAGCCTTTTCCAATCTTTTCTTAAGAATGGACTTAATAATCCTATTTACCGCTTCAACTTATCCATTCTCCTATGGGTGTGCCACTATAACAAATCTCTTCATGCGATGTCGGAGGCAGAAATCATTAAACTCAATGTTGTCGAATTGGGTCCCATTGTCGATGACAATTGCTTGTGGAACTCCAAAGTTGTAAATGACATTCCAAACCATGAACATTATTATTTTCTTTGCGGTAATTGTAGTTAATGGCTCTACCTCAGACCATTCGATGAAGCAATCAATGGCGAAGATGGCTTACTTCACACCATCTTTATATATCGGCAATTCACCGATGATATCAATCCTCCAGACTGCAAACAACCAAGGACCGACCATTTGATTAATTTCCATTGGTTTGGCTCTCAGAATCTTACAAATACTTTGGCACTTGTCACACTTTCTAATGTAATCAGCTACATCTTAGTTGATAGTTAGCTAGAAGTAGCCATAGTGGAGAAACTTCTTCATTAGGGTTTGCCCCCCAGTGTGGTTACCACAGGCTTCTTCACGAACTTCTCTCGGGACTCATTTGGCATCATTGCTAGAGAAATATTGTAACATCAGGACTGAGAATCCTTTCCTGTAATGTGCTCCTTGTTAAAAGATATATATCTTGAAGCTTAGCGAAGGAGCTTCCATCGCTTGTTTTTTCTGTCCGAAAGGATCCCCTTTGCAAATAGTTCCTTATTGGAGTCATCCACCACCCCTTCTCATACTCGGTCTCTAAGATCCAATCAACAGCCATATGGTCAACGCTCAAAGATGAAAATACCTCCGACAAAACTAGGCTCAAGAGTTATGTATCTCTGGAACTAGCCAACTTAGCCAGCAAGTTGGCCTTCGCATTTTCCTCTCTGGGAATTTGCGTTATTATGTAATATACAATATCATTAAGCAGCTTAAGAGCACGGTTTAGGTACGGAGCTACCCTCACTCTTTCTTCTTGATATTCCTTCCTAACAGGACACACCACTAGCTAGGAATCATAAAAGATGTGTAAAGTCTTAACTCCCAGTTCCTTGGCGATTTTGAGTCCTGTAATCAATGAGTCATACCTTGCTTCATTGTTTGTTGCAGGGTAATCGAGACTCAAGGCATAAAAAATCGAGCGTTCCTTAGGAGTGACAAGTACAACTCTAGCACCGGAACAACGTTTATTTGATTCACCATTCGTGTTCTTCCACCTAGCATTATGCTCACCACTACTCTTTGAAGTATAGCCTCATGCAGTGTATTCAGCTATGAGTTCAACCAGAGCTTGACCCAAGATAACTCTTCAAGGGTGATAAGTTATATCATATGGACTTAATTCAATCTTCCATTTCAATGGCGTTCTAGAAATCTCATGTCATTGCAAGACTTGTCACAAAGGCTGGTCGGTAAGAACTTTGATCAGATGAGCCTGAAAGTAGCGATGGAGCTTCCTTGAAGCAATCAACATGCAATATGCAAGCTTTTACAACCTTAGGTGATTTTTTATACCTCTTCCAAATTCCTTACTGATGTAGTAGACCGGTGATTGGATGTGGTATGGGTGCAGAGCTCAAGGTAAACACTGACACTGCTAGATATATATACAAGTCCTCGTTATCCACTGGCGTAGAAAGAACGAGGGTCTCTCCAAGTGATCCACCAGAGCCTGGAGTGCGTCTTTACACTCTTATGTCCAAGCAGAGTTGTTTTTTCCCTTCCTAATCATGTCAAAGAAAGGGATGCATTTTTTTTGCTCTGGAGATGAATCGACTTAGGGTGGCGAACTTACTGTTCAAACCCAGACCTGCTTAATCGTCTTTGGAGCCTCGATGCTTCTCAATGCCTTAATCTTTTTTGGATTGGCTTCAATCCAATGGGATTTCATAAAAAAGCCTATGGATTTCCCTGACGCAACGCCAAACGATCATTTCAAAGAGTTAAGCTTTATCCTGTATTTTTTAAGGACGTCGAACATCTCTGCCAAATCGTCAATGTGGTTTCCTGAATGTCATGACTTCATGAGCATATCATCCACATAGACTTCCATTGAATGCCCAATATAATCTTTGAACATCATGTTTACTAACATTTGGTAGGTTGCTTTAGCATTCTTTAGTCCAAATAGCATGACTAGATAGCAATACAGTGCTAGGACGGTTATAAAGCTGGTATGCTCCTGAACGGAGACGTGCATTAGATGTTAATTATATACATAATACAAATCCATGAATGAAAGCTGTTGATGTCCAGTTATTGAGTCAACCAATTGGTCGATCCTTGGAAGCGGAAAGCTATATTTGGGAATGCCTTATTCAAATCAGAACAGTCGATGTATGTCCTCCACTTTTCGTTAGCTTTCATCTCCAAAACTGGATTGGATACCCATTCACATCGCCATGAAAGCATTGTCCTTCAGCTTATCCACCTCTTCTTTTAGTGCAACGGATCTCTCTGGATCCTGGCTGCGACACTTATGTTTTATAGGAATGCATTTAGGATTTACATTTAATGCCTGGCTCGCAATCTCCAGCGGGATCCTACATATGTCAGTGTGGCCGGGCGAATACATCCAGGTTCGCCTAGAGCAAACTAACCAACTCCATCAACCTCATGCTGAGTTATGATTCTACCTTTAGGATCCACATAGGATCATCCTAGCTGGCCGAAATGTTGATCATCAACTCTATTGGATCTTCCCCTCCATCTAACGGCAATTTTCGGGGATCCATATCCTTATGGAACTGGTTGTGCTGCCCAAGCCAAGGGCTTGGGCAGTGGTTGTTATGTGTCCAATGCCTTGATGCAGAGAGTCCCCTCTATACCTATTCCTTTCTCTCTTTGCCTCACCTCCTTTAGCTCAATGTCATAACACTCGAATCCAAGCCAGTAATCTTATTGTACTATTCGTATGCCATTCTTTGTAGGAAACTTCATCGTCAAACACAAAGGAGCAATGGCTGCTCTGAATTTAGCTAGCGCCGGCCGGTCCAAAAATGAATTGTAAGTAGAGTAAATATCCAGCAGCACAAAAGGCATGACCTGCACTCACTTGTGGTCACCCTTTACAAGAACCATTGAGAATTCCACATATATGACTGGCTCCATAGTCGTTCTGTTGAATACTTAGATTCAGGATTTACATGGTTTCAAGTCCTTACCCTCTAGAAGCATCTGTTCGTAAGCCTTCTTAAACAAAATGTTGGGCAAACTCCCACGGTTAACCAGCATCTTACGTACAATCGTAGAGCCAATCCTAGCCGTAATCACGAGTGGGTCAATCATTGGTGCTTCCACCTCATCGGCATCTATGTTCCAAAAAAATTCGTCTGTCATGGTTTTGAATAATTTTCTGGAGCTCCATCCTCTACAGAAAAGCAGATTTTATTCTCTATATGTTTTAAAACACCTATCTACAAATCCGTCTCATTCTAGCTGTTGTCAGCTGGATGTGATCCAGCAATGATTGTATTTATCATCAAACGTTTTTCAGGCCACCTAAGATCTTCACCACTAGGCCCGGCTTGCCCTCATCGGAATGTTGACCCATGGGGGTTGGAATTTCTTTGCCTTCCATCCTGTGGGGCTTCACAAATTGTTGCAATTTATTTTTACAAATCAACTGCTCGATCATATCACTCAAGTGTCTGCACTCATTAGTGTGATGACTATGTGTCTCATGGAACCTACAAAACCTGCTAGAATTTTTCTCCTTTTCTTTCAACTCTCTTGGAGATGACTTCCTGTATTATAGTAACTTAAGTAGCCAGGTAGACATTATTTGTTGATTATTTAATTCAGTATAACTGTCATACTTTGGAATCCTAGAATGACTCTTGTTATCCGCCTTTTACTTCCTAGCCCCATTATCACTTCGTTTCTTTCCATCATTCTTGTTTCCAACATTTACGTCCACACTTCTGAAACTCCCTCCAAGCTCTTTTATAGTGATATTGCTCTTTATCACTTTTGTTGAAGGTCCAATGTCATCTCTTTGTGAATGAGTAAACGCCTCTTCCAAGCCCAAGAACCGATTAGCCTTCCTGTAAAAAATATCCATCGTCGATGGGGATTTCATATCCAACCATCTCCCGAAACCAATTTTGAGATGAATCCCATCATTAGTGGCACCAATACTATGTCATCCTTAGCATTCATAACTTCCATCACAGTTGTATAGGACCTATTAAAGAAATCCATCAATGACTCTTCCACGCCCTGGAAGAGATTTGATAACAACATCACATCCTTCGAGCGTAAAGTGTGTAGACCGAATTGCACCAAAACCTTCGTGTCAACTCAACAAAAGATGATATGGATCTCAAAGAGAGCATGGTGAACCATATCGTTGCTACTCCCACTAGGAAGATTGGAAAGCGACATCTCACGGCATCAAATGCTCTAGGAGAGTGCATATGTCATTCGTATTTCATCAAGCGCTGCCTTGGACCTATTTTTCTAAATGGCATCGTCGACATTACAAACCTCTATGGATATTTCGCACATAGAATGTTTTTAGTAAAAAGGTTTCGACTTGGAGAAGTACCTCACTCATCATTACTTTTGAAATGATTTTCATTCACAAGCTTCCTGACCATCTTCGCTAAGTACTCTGGTTCTACAGGTTCGGTTGAATGGTGGTAATCGGGATCTATTCCAAGCGTTTGGCCTAGCGAACGGTCTTGAGTAGACCCTTGACATCTAGATTCTTCATACTATAAGAGATCCGTTCATCTAGCAGTCCTCCCTGTTTGATTCCTATGCGCTGAATCATTAACAGTTTTTCGTTATTCTGGGTTCTAATCATCTACAGTGCGATCAGAGGTCAAGTTCACATCACTATCAAGAAGGTGAGATCTAGATCCAACGTTTATTGGATCAGTATAGATTCATATTGTTGGATTGGTTTCGATCCATAAACCGTTCTCATAACTTTGCCTCAGTTCTTGATATGAAGTCCCAACAATGTTCTTGAGATGTTAAGTCTCTCCGACTCCTCCTTTGGTGGTTCTTAGTTAGCTTATTCAGCAATCTCAATTTCTTCTGCATCTATTGGTTCATCTCATTGTGATTCTCATGAAACCTATCGTCCACTTGGTCACGACATCAATTGGATTCTGGACGTCTGGCTGATTTGGCTAGGAACTTTATCCACATGCTGAGTATGCCGGTTCTCAGCATTATTTGTGGCTTTGGAGTTTATAGAACGACCTCTCCTTTGGGCCATGGCAATAGCTTCTTGTAGATTGGTAAAAATATAAATAGTAGAACAATAAGGTTGAATGGGTATATCTCTCAGTTCTAAGAAATCCAATAGTAGATGATGGAACCAAGTATCCTAAGTCTAATTCTATGTGAAAGCACCAAAATGCTTGAGCCAAAAATGGAACAAACACCCAAGATATTGTGTAGAGAATAAAAACGAAGAAAAGTAAATTAAATGAACTAGGAAAGAACACGCAACATTTATAGTGGTTCGACTAATCATAGCCTACATCCACTTAGTGATTCTATTGTTCATATTATGGGTTTACAAACAGTAGTTCTTACCGATCAGTATACATCCGTGGGTGATTACAAGAAATTAGAGTAAGATAAAGCCAAAAGATCCTTAAAAGTGAGCTACGCCCCTCTATTTATAGCTGTAGGAAGTTTAAAATTTTTCCCCCACAACTCCATCTCGTTTTCCATGCCATGGACTATTTCTCCAAGAAAATAGGTGGATACCTCATCAATAATCACGAATCGATATCGATCCATGGGTTTGGATCGGTGCAGATCCGTATGTCTTGAATATGGACAGTTTTGAGCTTCTTGTCCTAACTTGATTCATGATTAGCTTCGTGATTCCAAACTTGTTTGCATCATTATTTTAGCTTGTTTCAAAATCCCAATTATGGATTGGTGGAAGTATGGAGTTGTTGGTTTTGACTGCTTATGGAGATCAATATAGAATTACATGGAATCAACGAAATAGGGATTGGAATAGGCTACTAATATCAAGTGTAGTGGACAGATGGAGTGGGGGCAAGAATGGAACAAAGTTTGTGGATCGGTACCAATCCATGGGTTGGATTGGTACCGTTCCAACTCCTTGTTGGATTTTCATCCTTTCCTTCTTTAACTCGTTTTGTTTTCACCCTTGGCTCTATTTGTACTTGGTTTCTGAAATCCTGGCTATCTCTTCGGTCTTCCTACCTTGATAGTTTTCAAGTTCGATTTGTTCAGTCTATCCGAATATTTGCTAGTCCAAAGGTTAGATAAGAAAAACAAAACACAGTATTCTGCCATATTCACCTTCCAGTTTAGGCTTCTGGGTTTAGACCAAGTAGCAATAAGTATGATATAAATACGAAAGAGCAAATTAAATCTTTCTTATATTAATCCCTTTGGTACATAAACATCCTGGCTTTATACCTTTGGGTCAAAATTTCGTAGCTTTCTTGTAATATCTTAGGCTTCGAGGTTACAAGGTAGACCACTCCTTTCAATTTTGGTTATATCCTTTTAGGAATGAGCCACCTATAGATCCTTTGGTCTTAAGTATACATGTGCGGAAGTTCTTCGAAAAAATATGTATAGCACGTGCCTCCAAAATATAGTTCGTTCGTACAAAATGACTTTTGAAAGTTTAATTTTTATTGTTGAAGGTTGCATATCATACAAAGAATAAACTTGACTACTGTGCATTTAAGGCTAATGACACATAGCTTCATTTGAGTGGCTCCATGAAAAGTTGGCCCCTCTTACTCAAAACTATACATCTTCTGCCACTATAACCTTTCGAAAGCAATGCTTTTTAATTTTAACGTCTTTTGAAATACATGCCCATGATTTTCCCAGTCATCGTGTTATTTATTTTTACCAGCATCTAATATTTTAATTCTTCTTCCATGTTTATTTTATCGCCTTTAGAAATAACAATCATTAAAATTTTCTTCAAAAGCTTTTAAACTTTCACACCTATTTGCAGAATCGATAATTAAATTGTTTAGTTTTTTAACCTTTTGATGCCAATCCTATTAGTTTGATTATGCTTTCACTTAATTTAATATTGTATAAATGTTGGAATCAATTAAGTTATATCTATTTGCTCCATTTTATTGAATTTAGGCCATTTCTTTTGGCTTATAAACATAATATCTTCTCTTTTAGCTATTGCCGAAGGAGCATCTACCAGAAGTGTAACGACCCGGAATTTTGGGTCGCTAGATTTGAACATTTAATTCATTTTAAATGTTGAATATGTGTTATAATTTGAATTTTGAAACAAAAGACTTTGGTTAAATTAATAAGATTGGTTAAAACTTTATATACGGTAATTTAATTGAAATTTGAATAATAATAACTTAATATATTAGAACTGGGATAATTGGTGATTCTGAGTGTAAATAGATATAAAATTAGATTCTAAAATTTATTTTAAGTCTATTTGGGTTTGAATTATAATATTGGACTGTTGGATGGAATTAAAAGTCGATAGGTTGAATTTGGAATTTTATATTAATTTAATAATGGAATTTAATAATATAATAATGCACATAATCAAATTTTGATTGAAACTGAATCAGAATGATTTCTAATGGGAATATAAATTTTATACGAGTTATTATAGAGTTAATAAAATTTTAAAAGTGAAGTTTCAAGTGATTTCGACGATTTTGAAAATCGCTCGTTTAAAATAGCCTTCCGGGGCACAGTCTCGAAATTCGACGAAACCAGTTCCATTGGATCCATAATAGTTAGCTATTATCGGATTTCAATTTTCGTAGCAATCGGAGTTGTCGTTTGACCTCGGCAGCTTAAAACGCATATAAACTATTTTAATCGATTTAATTTAAAATTGTTCATTTATTTCCGTAACTCGCGCATACGACCAAATTAGCTTCCGTAACACGTTCCATTGCGTTCGGGACGTAGGCAAAACCTTAGAAACGCCTGTCGGCACGTGCGATTTGGAGTTCGATTGTATAAGCTTGTTATTTGTTCCGTTCATCGTGCATTCGTGCTCGATTTTGGGGTGCTAGAGGCGATCGAGTTCGCGCACGTGATGGGTGGAGGTCGAGGTGGCGTTAAGCTTCGGAATGGTGGCCTTCAATCGAGGCAAACATCAGCAGGGAGGGTCGTGACTTTGGATTTGGGAAGCGGTTATGGGTTCGATGATGCCTGTATCTTACGCATGAGAAGAAGCAGGCCTACGGCCTTAATTTCGAATTTTCAGAAGTATCGACCAAGATTTTATTTGGTAAAATAATAATAATAAAAAATTGTTTTTAATTTGTAATTGAAACTAATAAATTTCATAACTAATGCATGCGAGGTCGAAATTCAACGAAACTGACGACGCCGAAATTGCAGAGACGAGTACTACGCAGTGGAGCAATTTTGGGATCTTTTTGAGCAAGTAAAAATTTAGGTTAAATTGAACACCATTCGATTTAATTTAAATTTGAACGCTCGTCGAAAAACCAAGGTGAGTTATTCTCACTCACATCTGGATACTAGTAATTTAAATAGCTGATATTTAAATGGTTGATTGGTTGTTTAGCTGAGTGTGATAATTTTTATCAGATTGCATCGCTATTTATTTGTTGTGCTAATATCTGTGGATGCAGGGAAATAGGTTGGAGGGATCTAACTGGATTCCTCACAAATAGAAATTTATTTATATTCTGTGACATATATCTCATTTATATTCTGTGATAAATTGATTTAGATCTTGTTATGCTGTGTTTTATTTATATACCGTGATAGATTAAATTGAGAATTCAAATTGTGTTGTGCTATTATTGGGTGAATACAACCTGGAAATTTAAATATAAATAAATTGGGTTTAAAGGAAATTAAAGAAATTCTTAAGTAAAGAATTTAAAAGGAATTAAATTCAAGAAATTGGATGGTAATTTGAGGTGTTTGAAAATTGGTTTAAAAAGGGAAAAGTGAATTGTTTAAAATAATAGTGAGATTTATTTTTAAAGAATGGGAAGTGTGCTTTCTCCTGGAAATTTTCGTATGTTTTTAAGAAAAGTGTTCAAAATATAAATCTGCAGTTTAAATATGTTAGAATATTTAAGAAAGAAATATTATTTTAAATTGTTTAAAGTGTAAGTTAATATTTGATTAAGTAATTATGGTAATTATTTATTTGAAAAGGTAACGTAGTATTAAGTTCTCAAAAGCAAATTATAATGTAAATAATTAATTTAATAACTTTATTTTAAAGCGTAAATTGACTTAAATTACTTAGGAAAGCTTTATATATTTCCTTAAGTATTATTTTCAATTAAATAATTTCTAAAAGCTTTATTTTAAATATTTTAAACACATATTTGAAAGTGATTTTCAGGAAATAGCAATGTTTTTAAAAATAAAAGGAGCTACTTTTCAAGTATGGAAAGGAATTATACGGGATGAATGTAAAAATTGATTTGGATAAAACATGTGGGATTTATAAAAGGAATTCTTTAGGTTATCCTAGAATAGAAGTATATTCCCTGAAAAGCCAAGTACGCTTTTGAAGCCAGTTACTGAAAGGTTAGAAGTTGTATAAGAAAATGTTTTCAAGAAATTATTTGAGCTATAAGAATTTTAAAAGTAAGCATTAATCAAATTACATAAAGGAGCAATTATTTTAATGATAAGTAATCTTATGTTTAAAAGAATATTACTAACATTTATTATCTATAAATGGTTCTATTTTAAAGATAATTAATTAAAGTTTTATTTAAAATTTGTATAGGATTTCATAGCTTTATTTTAAAATTTAGTATAACTTAACTTTATTTTAAAGAAAATAGTTTATATTTTCATAAAGAAGTTTTGTTCGAAATATTTTTAAAGTATATGTACATTTTAAATTAAGTATGTAAGTAGATTTAATATAAATGTTTTAATGTATTTTCAAGAATAAAGTATTTAAATTATTTTAAACCTTAAACATTGGTACTTGGATGTTTTCAGAGGAAGTAAAGATTTGGAAATCCATTCCATGAGAAGAATTGGGTTTTGAAAAGTGTTTCAAAGGGATTTTGAAAACGAAAATATATCTTGCGAAGATATTTTGAGGAAAATAAATAATGTGGAAATTATTTATTGTGTGATGGTTGTTTGTGAATGTTAATTGATAGTTAAATCACCGACTATCAATATTGGACCAATGCGTTGATCGTTTCAAAGAGACCGGGATCGGGATTAATTTCTCGAAAACCACTTCGATCTGGTTTGTATGTTTTCGTGGGAAAAACGAGTTCGGTGTCGAAGATGGAGCAGTGAAATGCAAGGGCTAGTCGCTACTAATCCTGAGGATATTTCCAAAATGGATGTAGTACGAGTAGTGCCTTCAGTTCCGTTCGAACCCGGGACGGACTTGTATGGATGAATGCTTTCGGAACATCGTCAGGTGGGCGATGGGCATTCTAAGTGAAACGTTCAAAAAGGTAAAGCTTAGCCTCAAGCATCATCAACTGGGAATGACTGAAAATCAGGGGTTATGCAGCAAGGCTTGGTGGGCAGCACCCATTTCCGGGTAAGGTCGTTCCTGTCTAGATGTCCCTTTTTATTTCGTCTTAGTGGTGCGGTTGCTTATCCCAAACGTGGGGTGATCTTACTCGGGATTATCCAGTAAGGGATAATCCGAGCCTTGTGTTGCAGGGGATCGGGCATGGTCCTCGGTACACTGATCTAGACCAGGTACTGTGACAGGTGGTACCCCGGTGCCTAGTCATTAGTTGGAAATCCATTCTCCCTACGAGCCTTTTACGAGTTTTGTTTGTATTACCCACTCCGTGGATAGCTGGAATTTAATCATGTAACAATTTTGGCTATTTTATAGGTATTTTTATGTAGACTCTATTATAATATCAGAGGATTTCTATAAGAAGTGTTTTAGCTATCGTATGGTAAAAACCTGACATGTTTATTTGTGGCGTGGTCTTACGAGATGCTTTTATTTCTAAAAGGATTTTTGAAACTTTAATAATCAATTTGGGTGAATTATTATCAACTGGCATTCCAGACTGACTCGGGTGTTATTTCATTATAATGCTCGGGTCAGACCGAGTATTATATGTTAAGGACAGGATGCTATGGATCAGAAGAGGAGCTGGAGTCCGAGACGTATTATTAATACTTGTATTTATATCCGCTACTGTGATTGTTTGAGATTGTCTGACTAGTTAATGTTGTTTGTATGAGATACTCTGATGATATATTGTATAAACAGATATAGTTTTCATTTAGTGTAAAGATATGATATTATATATTTTATATTTTATTCTGCTGCTACAGTGAGATTCTGATTTTGTTTAGTTCCTTCTTTCTTCTACCTTCTTTCTTTTCCTCAACAATCTGTCTTTTTCAGCACTTGATCATCGGCATATCATACTGTGGGGTATTTTGTATCGATTTTTGAGGGTCGAGAAGGGCGGGTCGTCGCACTTGGTATAAGAGCTTAGGTTAGCGACAACCTGTGGGGAAATTACTCATTAAACAGAGTCAATAGTACTCTATAATGAGTTGAGTGTAATAATAGATATGAGAGCGTACTTGTTAGGGCATATAAAATTGTTTTTATACTGTGTTGACTTATCGGTTGAGTATTTATGAATTCTGATCGGTACGGGAAGTACAACCATATCGATAGGGGTTTCTAAACTCTTAAACAAGATAAACTGACATAGTATTGTTTTTAAATGGATAAATGAAATAATTTTACCCAAAATTTTATTTTAATATAAAAGAAATAATTTTTCTGAGAATATTATATATTTGATTGTTTGGATGTGGATATCTTAATCAAATAAGAATCTAAAATTTAATCTAAAAAATTGAAATGGTAATAATCAAATAAAATTTTATGAGTATAAATTATACAAAAGAAGAATAACTAAATTTGAATTAAACCAGAATTTAAATGATTGGAAACAAGGGTTTGGAAATTTAAATTCTTGGGATGTTTGGGAATGTTGTCCGAAGATTTGAAGGTAATGATGGAATATTGTTTTGGGTAATATGTTTGAATGGAAACTGTTTTGGAATGAATTTGGGAAAGTATGGAAGCTCTGAACTCACTTAAGTCGTTGGAAAATAATCTTGATGATGATGGCCACATCATTAGAATTCATTTTTGAGTTTCTAAAGCAATGGATTGCTTCCATAGTAATTGGGTATGATATCTATTTAGATTTGGTTGATAAACAAGGTGTTTCAGAAGTTTAAAATGAGGAAATTGTTTTGGTACAACCAAGTTGTTTTGGAAATCAGGAGATTTGATTGATATACCAAATGGGTATATATTTTATATATTTCAAAATGATTTTGGAATAAAACCGGGTTACTGAAATCTGGAAAATTCTATTTAAATAATGTGTAAAGTTAAAATGAATCAACTATTGGACTTATTTTGTGAAGTTGATATAAATAAAAAGGAAATGAAAATTTTAATCTTGGAATTAAAATTTAACTTGAGTAAATAGAAGTGAATAAAATATACTGAAGTGAATAGGAAATTTGAATTTAACTTGGGATAAGTTAAATAAATTGGACTTAGAATTAAATTGATTTGGATTAAATTGAAATGTAAAATAACTTGGTAATTGTGGGTCATTGTGTAATGAATTATACCCACAAGCTATTAAGTATTATACTTATAATCTGAAATTGTGGATTTAAAATTTGCAAAGGATTAAGGTGAAAGAAAATTTGTATCTTTAAGAATTCAGCGATACATATATATATAATTTGGAATTGTGATTATAAGATATAAATGGATGAAATTGAGAAATATGAGCTTTAAAATAAATAAGTTGGTGAATTTAAGAATAGAAAACCAGATTGTAAACCCAAGTAAAATGGAATTATGATCACAAATGAGAAATAGTTGAATGGTATGGTGAATTCAAACCTAATCTCAAATGAAATGTAAATTGAAATAAGAAGAAGTAAATATAAAAGATGTGAATGAACTTAAGTCGGTAAATAAATTTTGAACTTGTATATGGAAAATTAAAATTGGATTGAATTGGATTTAACTTCGATTAAATGGAATTGAGTTGCATTTGGATTGAATGAAAATCAAAATTCAGCTGTGTTCAAATAATTTTGAATAGAATTAAAGTCTTATTTAAAATAGTAAAAGAAATAGAATGAATTTAAGTTGGTTGAATAAAATTTAGTTAAACTTGAATTAAATTTGGAAAAGAATTAAATTTGAAGGAAATTTAATTTAGATTAAGTAAGAATGATATCGTATGAATAAAATTTTAGCTCAAATAAATCCAAAGAAATTGTTTGAGAATGAATTTAGCGTAAGCTAAATTAAATAAAAAGAAGCTTGGAAATGAATTTAGTGTAAACTAAATAAATGAAATTTGTATTGGCATGGATGAAATTTTGGTGGTTTGTTAAGCAAATTTTGAAAGCAAAAATAAAAACCCAGTTCTAGAATGGGATTTAATTTTGGCAATAAAAATTAAGGGTGTGAATGAATAATGGAATTAGAATATAATAGTGATGGTTTGAATTATAAATAAATTCAAATGAGTGAAATAATTTAAAGTGGTCTCATTGTTAATAAAATAAATTTAAAATGGAGTGAATAAGTAAACGAATTGAATTAAAAATTGTAGTTGAATTTTTGATTGGATAAAATTCAAATTAAAGCAAAATAAAATTAATATAAGAAGAAATGGAAATATTGTGAAATTGAAAGAACTTAAGCAAATTGGAAAATAATTGTGGTTGAGCTTTATAAGTGATCTTGAATGAAATTTATTTAGATAATAAAATTGAAATGTATGTGAAATGGTTTTAATTGAATATTGTGATAAAATAAGAATATAGGAGTTGTATATAACCCAGAATTGAATAATATTAATATAAACCTATATGGATAATGAATTGGAAATGTAAGAATGAGAATTTAATTTGATAATGGAATAAAATGAAGATGTTTGGGTTGTAAATAATTTCAAAAGGAGAAAAATTAATATAGTTTAGTTTGGAATTAATTTAAAAGAAAATGGTTATAAACTTCAATAATTGTTGTTTGCTTGATTGACATTAAATTTGCATTGAGGTTAATCGTTTTGTTGTAAACAAAGCTAATAAATTAAGAAAAGCAAATAAAGTTGATTTTTGAACTAATTGGAATGGACTGAAATTTTAACCAGTTGATTTGTATATAAATGCAAGTGACTTATAAAGAAATGCAAAGTATATCAAATTTAAAAATAAAAATTTGATTGTGAATCAAATTGGGAATTGAATTGAAGTAAGGAGATGTAACCAAGGCATATGTTAATCATATTGAGGTGGAAATGAATTGGTTGTAGTAAATATGAATTGTATATAGTGAACTTGAATGTAAATTATTCGAGCGGAATAAAATGAAGTTTGGACTTGTATAATAAATTTAAAAAGTGATTGAAATCTTTGAATTGCTGATAAAATAAGGTTAACATGTTAAATTCTGAAGTTTGCTTGTTTAAACTATGAAATTGATGTGTTTGGGTTAGTTTAATGAATAGAATGTTGTTAAAATTCTCATATTATTGAAAACTGATGTGTTTGTTTGAGTAAGTACAGGTACAAGAGGCAGTAGATAGAGTTGGTGCGTGTATATGCAATATTATTTAGCTGCTTGCTTTTAAAATGCTAATAAAGATACGCCTACGCAATGAAAATAGGAAATATGAATTGTTTTTGGTTTTTCCGACCGTGTGGGTCGATGTATATATATTTCTATCTATTGTGTTATTGCAAAAGCTCCTCCGTACAAGGGAGACTCTGCCAAAAAAATTAGGAAATTTTGGGAGTTGGAAAATTTTTGAATTTTTTTTGGAAACGTTTCGTTAACGACAAATTGATTTCAAATTAAAATTAAACAAAACAAATTTGGAATAGGAATTGAAACTAGTAATTTCGATTTGAAACTAAAAGAAATTGGGCAAAGTGAATTTGAGATTTTCACTAAGTAGGTTTTGCTATTGGATTTGGAACATTCTTCTACCTTAGCAAATTTCGGGGACGAATTTTTATAAGGGTGAGGAATGTAACGACCCGGAATTTTGGGTCGCTAGATTTGAACATTTAATTCATTTTAAATGTTGAATATGTGTTATAATTTGAATTTTGAAATAAAATACTTTAGTTAAATTAATAAGACTGGTTAAAACTTTATATACGGTAATTTAATTGAAATTTGAATAATAATAACTTAATATATTAGAATTGGGATAATTGGTAATTCTGAGTGTGAATAGATATAAAATTAGATTCTAAAATTTATTTTAAGTCTATTTGGGTTTGAATTATAATACTGGACTGTTGGATGGAATTAAAAGTCGATAGGTTGAATTTGGAATTTTATATTAATTTAATAATGGAATTTAATAATATAATAATGCACATAATCAAATTTCGATTTAAACTGAATCGGAATGACTTTTAATGGGAATATAAATTTTATACGAGTTATGATAGAGTTAATAAAATTTTAAAAGTGAAGTTTCAAGTGATTTCGACGATTTTGAAAATCGCTCGATTTAATCGACAAGCTAAAATAGCCTTCCGGGGCACAGTCTCGGAATTCGACGAAACTAGTTCCATTGGATCTGTAATAGTTAGTTATTATCAGATTTCAATTTTCGTAGTAATCAGAGTTGTCGTTTGACCCCAGCAGCTTAAAACGCATAGAAACTATTTTAATCGATTTAATTTAAAATTGATCGTTTATTTCCGTAACTCACGCATACGAGCAAATTAGCTTCCGAAACACGTATCATTGTGTTCGGGACGTAGGTAAAACCTTAGAAATGCCTGTCGGCACGTGCGATTTGGAATTTGTTTGTATATGCTTGTTATTTGGAATTTTACTAATAAAATAATATTAATTAGCGTTTATATATTCACGTTATCAACAAACCCTAGAAGCGAAAACGCGGCCGCCGTCTTCATTTTTTTCAATGGCCGAAACCCTTCGATTTTCATCTTTAATTATCAATCCACACAACAATTTCGAAAACTTCCAACTGGAAGATCGAAGAGTTTGTCAAGAGCTTCACATCCAACGGTGGATCTTGTTTGTCATCGTCGTTTGGAGGTGTAATTTTATTCCATTCGTCGTGCATTTGTGCTCGATTTTGGGGTGCTAGAGGTGATCGAGTTTGCACGCGTGCTGGGCGGAGGTCGAGGTGGCGTTGAGCTTCGGAATGGTGGCCTTCGATCGAGGCAAACACCACCAGGAAGGGTCGTGACTTTGGATTTGGGAAGCGCTATAGGTTCGATGATGCTTGTATCTTGTGCATGAGAAGAAGCAGGCCTACAGCCTTGATTCCGAATTTTCAGAAGTATCGCCAAGATTTTATTTGGTAAAATAATAAAAAAAACAGAAATTTTTGTGTTAATTTGTAATTGAACATAATAAATTTCATAACTAATGCATGCGAGGTCGAAATTCGACGAAACTGACGACACCGGAATCGCAGAGATGAGTACTACGCCATGGAGCAATTCTAGGATCTTTCTGAGCAAGTAAAAATTTAGGTTAGATCGAACACCGTTCGATTTAATTTAAATTTGAACGCTCGTCGAAAACCCAAGGTGAGTTATTCTCACTCACATCTGGATACTAGTAATTTAAATAGCTGATATTTAATGGTTGATTAGTTGTTTAGCTGAGTGTGATAATTTTTATCCGATTGCATCGATATTTATTTGTTGTGCTAATATCTGTGGATGCAGGGAAACAGGTTGGAGGGATCCAACTGGATTCCTCACAAATAGAAATTTATTTATATTCTGTGATATATATCTCATTTATATTCTGTGATAAATTGATTTAGATCTTGTTATGCTGTGTTTTATTTATATACTGTGATAGATTAAATTGAGAATTCAAATTGTGCCATGCTATTATTAGGTGAATACAACCTGGAAATTTAAATATAAATAAATAAATTGGGTTTAAAGGAAATTAAAGAAATTCTTAAGTAAAGAATTTAAAACGAACTAAATTCAAGAAATTGGATGGTAATTTGAGGGGTTTGAAATTTGGTTTAAAAAGGGAAAAGTGAATTGTTTAAAATAATAGCGAGATGTATTTTTAAAGAATGGGAAGTGTGCTTTCTCCTGGTAATTTTAGTATGTTTTTAAGAAAAGTTTTCAAAATATAAATCTGCAGTTTAAATATGTTATTTTAGAAAGAAATATTATTTTAAATTGTTTAAAGTGTAATTTAGTATTTGATTAAGTAATTATGGTAATTAATTATTTGAAAAAGGTAACGTAGTATTAAGTTCTCAAAAGCAAATTATAATATAAATGATTAATTTAATAACTTTATTTTAAAGGGTAAATTGACATAAATTACTTAGGAAACCTCTATATATTTCCTTAAGTATTATTTTCAATTAAATAATTTCTTGAAGCTTTATTTTAAATATTTTAAACACATATTTGAAAGTGATTTCCAGGAAATAGCAATGTTTTTGAAAATAAAAGGTGCTATTTTTCAAGTATGGAAAGGAAAGATACGGGATGAATGTAAAAATTGATTTGGATAAAACGTGTGGTATTTATAAACGGAATTCATTGGGTTATCCTAGAATAGAAGTATATTCCTTGAAAAGCCAAGTACGCTTTTAAAGCCAGTTGTTGAAAGGTTAGAAGTTGTATAAGAAAATGTTTTCAAGAAATTATTTAAGCTATAAGAATTTTAAAAGTAAGAATTTATCAGATTAGATAAAGGAGTAATTATTTTAATGATAAGTAGTCTTATGTTTAAAAGAATATTAATAACATTTATACTTTATAAATGGTTTTATTTTAAAGATAATTAATTAAAGTTTTATTTGAAACTTGTATAGGATTTCATATCATTATTTTAAAATTTAGTATGAATTAACTTTATTTTAAAGAAAATAGTTTATATTTTTATAAAGAAGTTTTATTCGAAATATTTTTAAAGTATATGTACATTTTAAATTAAGTATGTAAGTAGATTTAATATAAATGTTTTAATGTATTTTCAAGAATAAAGTATTTAAATTATTTTAAAACTTAAACATTGGTACTTGGATGTTTTCAGAGGAAGTAAAGATTTGGAAATCCATTCCATGAGAAGAATTGGGTTTTGAAAAGTGTTTCAAAGGGATTTTGAAAACGAAAATATATCTTGCGAAGATATTTTGAGAAAAATAAATAATGTGGAAATTATTTATTGTGTGATGGATGTTTGTGAATGTTAATTGATAGTTAAATCACCGACTATCAATATTGGACAAATGCATTGATTGATTCGAAGAGACCGGGATCGGGATTAATTTCTCGTAAACCACTTCGATCCGGTTTGTACGTTTTCGTGGGAAAAACGAGTTCGGAGTCAAAGATGGAGCAGTGAAGTGCAAGGGCTAGTCGCTACTAATCCTTAGGATATTTCCAAAATGGATGTAGTAGGAGTAGTGCCTTCGGTTCCGTTCGAACCCGGGACGGACTTGTATGGATGAATGCTTTCGGAACATCGTCAGGTGGGCGATGGGCATTCTAAGTGAAACGTTCAAAAAGGCAACGCTTAGCCTCAAGCCTCATCAACCGGGAATGACTGAAAATCATGGGTTATGCAGCAAGGCTTGGTGGGCAGCACCCATTTCCAGGTAAGGTCATTCCTGTCTAGATGTCCCTTTTTATTTCGGCTTAGTGGTGCGGTTGTTGATCCCAACTGTGGGGTGATCTTACTCGGGATTATCCAGTACGGGATAATCCGGGCCTTGTGTTGCAGGGGATCGGGCGTGGTCCTTGGTGCACTGATTTAGACCAGGTACTGTGATAGGTGGTGCCCCAGTGCCTAGTCATTAGTTGGAAATCCATTCTCCCTACGAGCCTTTGACGAGTTTTGTTTGTATTACCCACTCTGTGGCTAGCTGGAATTTAATCATGTAACAATTTTGGCTATTTTATAAGTATTTGTATTTAGACCCTATTATAATATCAGAGGATTTCTATAAAAAGTGTTTTAGCTATCGTAAGGTAAAAACCCGACATGTTTATTTGTAGTGTGGTCTTACGAGATGCTTTTGTTTCCAAAAGGATTTTTGAAACTTTAATAATCAATTTGGGTGCATTATTATCAACTGGTATTCCAGACTGACTCGGGTGTTATTTCGTTATAATGCTCGGGTCAGACCGAGTATTATATGTTCAGGACAGGATGCTATGGAGCAGAAGAAGAGGTGGAGTCCGAGACGTATTATCCGTACTTGTATTTATATCCGCTGCTGTAATCGTTTGAGATTGTCTGACTGGTTAATGTTGTTTGTATGAGATACTCTGATGATATATTGTATAAACAGATATAGTTTTCATTTAGTGTAAAGATATGATATTATATATTATATTTTATTCCGCTGCAACTGTGAGATTCTGATATTGTTTAGTTCCTTCTTTCTTCTATCTTCTTTCTTTTCCACAACAATCTGTCTTTTTCGGCACTTGATCGTCGGCATATCATACTATAGGGTATTTTGTGTCGATTTTCGAGGGTCGAGAAGGGCGGGACGTCACAGGAAGTGATGCTACTCCTAAACATGTTCATTCTATAAAGCAAAGACCAGAAAATAAAGACTCTTCGTCATATGAGCTTTCGGTCTTTAAAGCGGGATTAGGCAAAAATCATTCATCTTATAATATGGCCAAGCCTTTAGAAATGATTGTCGATATTAAATGCAGCAGACTTAAAATTATACTAAAGAGAAATTTGGCCTTTAGGAGATCTTAATGCTTTGTATTTCTTTTATAGTCTTAATACTGATAATCTTCTAGCTTTCGTGTAGTGAAAATTAATATAACTCCGTATTCCATTTTAACTTTATGTTTTACTCACTATTGTCAGGAATCAGCATGCCTGGATTGTTTAAGCAATAAACAAGAACATTTTTCTATTCAAAGGGTTTATGATGCTAAAGTCGAATATATTCAAACTCTCGGAGTAGAAATTGAAGCATCAGAGACCGAAGTTGATTTTCTTCGGTCCAAACTACCTTCAGAAACATGTCGTTTAGACTACTAATTAATAATTTTACCAAGACTCCAGCGGAACTAAAGGAATAATCATGCCCATTAGTCAATATAAAAAGAAACAGTCGAAAAGATGTATTATCACATGGAGAAACAATGGAATCAACGTTTTATGAAGTTAACACTAAGGCTAAGAGACAAATAGTTTGGACATACGTTTCATTTTCCATGAGGGTGAACTTGACCGCATTATGCAAATAGTATGGGATATAAGCTTTTGTTTGGCAACATATTCAACTCCCAAGTCTATTATTTTAAATCCTTGGAGGATAAATAAGACCACTATTATACTATATCTTGGTGAAGTTCAAGTTCCAAGAAGCTCTCTTTTGGAAGCTGAAGAAGAATTCATGGGCGAAGAAAGGCCGTCATCAAGGAATAAACTTAAGATTTTCTACTTTTATTGTAAGCACCCCCAGCTCTATAACTATACGATCCAATAGTATTACTAAGTAATACTGGTTGACACCAAAAATGGTACCAACACCAAAATATCAGATGAAAGCACCAATTTTAATAAAATAAAGGCAAAAGCCTGTGTCCACTTTTCTTTCTTATTAGTCGTTTTCTTTTCGAATTACGACTAATTTTATCAAACTTGACTGCAGTATGGTGGATCTCATATTTACAATGGAGTTTCTAGAGTATATTTAGGGAAGGATATAAAAGTAAAGAAAATATAGAGTGTGAATCCCTTCTTCAATTGCTATATGGGTATATTTATAGAGAAACTCGCACTAGACTCAGGAGCCCATGTTGAATAAAATCCAAATGCAAGTCCAAGTGTACAAGGGCGAACATGCTGTCCCAATCTCCAACAAAAACCTATTGGTACCGAGAGGTTCCTCTCAGTACTAGTTGGTTTTCTCTAAGTGAAAATCATTTATCTTATTTTTCTTTCCTTTTTATCTCTGCTTCGATGCATTCCAAGCCCTTGAAGATTTAGTTCCTTCTGATGATTCACTCGATATCCTTGTTTTTTTCCTGCTTTCTTCTCTTAAATCCTTAGTGTTACTCATCTATCTTGTAACAACCCTGTATTTTGTGATTATTTTAATTTTATATTTTAATTATTTTTACTGAAATTCCGGATCTAAAAACTTTATTTTATTTATTAAAATGGATAAATTTTGTTATTTTAAATATAAATTTTGATTTTGTGTGAATTATAATTCCAAACCTGAATAAATGTAATATTTCCAAAAGAGTGGATTTTGGTCAAAATGGTCAAACTTTGACTTTTAAATTTAAAATTTAAATATTTGAATTTTATCTTTTATTATGAAAGTAAATTAAATTTCAAGCATACTGCTTTCGTTTCATTGAAATCCGATTAATATTGTAAAAGTTATGCTTTATATACTATTGTGTGTAAATTGCTTTATTTAACAAAAATTGTTTATTTTAATTGATATAAATAGTATTTTTGTTTGATATATCATGTTATAATTGTGTATATATGTGTAACATGACATGTCATGTATATGTTTACAACATTTGTTATGCTTTTGTTTATTTAATTTGGATATATACTTTGTAAATTAAGTAACATACAAAGTTGTAGATAGCAATTGATTTATACGTATCTATAACTGTTTTCTTATTTATTTCTGTAGTGTTTATATAAACGGTACGTATTTATTGAATTATTTCTTTGGCATATATTCTATTAAATATATAGGAAACGCATAAATGAAGATACGTTACCTATTTTTAATTGAATGCATACGTTATGTTTTGATTTATTACCTCTTTAACTTTCCATCCATTGATTTCATACCATAACTTCTCCTTGATAGACGTGAGTTTTATTTTGAAATTCACGTGATAAAACATCTCATTCTTTCATTTCTCACCTCTATTTTCAGATCTGAGAAAAAAGGTAATGGCTTCGTCTTATTTTTTCTACTTTTTTCTTTCACTTTTCTATTGATTTTTCAATTATTTTTGCTTGTCTCTTCATGTATTTTGCTCGGCTATCGCCTCACCACCTCCTCCAACCACCACACCACCTTCTTCCCACCACCATACAAGCCCTGACATCCCTCTCCTCTAACCTATATTGGCCGTGGCCATCAAATGGTGCAATCATCTCAAAAGTTGCAAAATCCTTGAAAGTATGTCATAGCCAAACCTAGTTTGCACATACCCATCATTTTCCACTTCGGCCACCTCCTTAGCCATCACCACTTGCTTGTTCACCACCACTAGCCATCTCTCCATCCACTACCTGACCTGTACATGTCATGGCCTATGACAACCCGGAATTTTTAAGCATTTAAATTGGAATATTTAAATTAATTTTAAATATTTAAGGGTTAAATATTAACTTGAATTCCAATATCACAATTTATTTGATGATTAAAATATTGAATTAAATAATTTGAAGTTAGGTAAAATGTTGAATCTAGAATTTTAGGCTTGTTAAAAATAATTTGAAAGCTTATAAAATTTATATTGATAATACTAAGGATAACAGAAGTTTTAAAAATTGAATTCAACACTGATTTGTTTAGTTTTAAAAAAATATCGTTTAAATTGTATTTAAAAATAGCCTTCCGAGGCACAGTCTCGGATTTCGACGAAACCAGTTCCATTGGATCCGTAATATTGTATTATTATGGGATTTCAAATTTCGTAGCATTTGGAGTTGTTGTGTGAGTGTACAATTTGTAAACGCGTTAGAATTTATACTGAAAATTCAAATCGATTTCGTTCTTTCTCAACGGAAAAAAAAATTAATAATAAAAATAAAAATAATAGCATTTCCTACCTCTTCCCTTTCCTTTCTTTTTTTTAAATCACGAAATTTCTTTTTCCAGGATTCCTAATCGAATTGAGATACTTACCAAATCGTTGACGACAACCCATAAGACAGCCCGACCCAAAATTGGTCGCTGTCTCGACCTAAGCTTCGACAAGATTCCTCGACCACGACCCCAGCGCCTCGCATCTCGACTGTCATATGTTGCCCCTACTGTCGCGACCCCAAGTCTACCCTCGAAGCAGCCAATAGCGGTGGCGTCCCTCAAAACGAACCCTAATGTCGCCTCTTCCCCCCTCTCGCTGTCATGACCTCGGCCAAGCTCGCGTTGCCTAGACTCGAGTCGCCCACTCAACCTTCGCGAACCACGCCGCGACTCCCCACATCGATGACCCATCACTTAAGCACCTAACCTATGGTGCTTCCTCCCCCTAATTCGACAACACCCCCACGCGATGCTCGACTAGATCAGACTTGAACGGAAAAAAAATTAAACCGGCTCGCCATTATTTCGAACTCAATTCGAATTTTTTTAAGGAATCGAACAAATTTCGATTTGGAAAGGGAAAAACGAAGAAGACGATAGAGGGGAAAACAAATAAGGCTTCGGCTGAAAATATATATAAAAAAACGAAAAGCGTGTTTAAGAAGGGAACGGTGATTTAATAGAATAATGTTTTATTTTAATTTTCAAAATATCCCGTTCTAACAACTTAGAATTTTGATCTCCTATCTTGACGTGCCGCTAGGCATTTATAATTTTATACGCCTACTCCGAACGCAATGGAAAAGGTTTCGAGGTCAAATTCGATCATATGGCGAAGATAGCCTTTAAACCAGTTATTATATTGAATTTTTGAAATAAATTCTAACGCGTTTACAAATTGTACACTCGCACAACAACTCCAAACGCTACGAAATTTGAAATCCGACAATAATACAATATTACGGATCCAATGGAACTGGTTACGTCGAAATCCGAGACTGTGCCTCGGAAGGCTATTTTTAAATACAATTAAACGATATTTTTTTAAATCTGAACAAATCAGTGTTAAATTCATTTTTTAAAACTTCTGTTATCCTCAGTATTATCAATATAAATTTTATGAGCTTTCAAATTATTTTTAATATGCTTAAAATTCTAAATTCAACATTTTACCCAACTTCAAATTATTTAATTCAATAATTTAATCATCAAATAAATTGTGATATTGGAATTCAAGTTAATATTTAACCCTTAAATATTTAAAATTAATTTAAATATTCCAAATTTAAATGCTTAAAAATTCCGGGTCGTCGCATTCCTCCCCCCTTAAAAGAATTTCGTCCCCGAAATTACTAATTAGGAAAAATGGTCCAAAACCCGTTTACCTTTTTCCCAAAACCCACAATCCAACATCCTATCAATTATCTTTTTAATAAAAGACCCATTACCTTTCTTACTAACTTCCCAAGCTTTTCCATAGTTCCCAAATAACTTTACTTATTCGACTATTCAAATTATAATTCAAAACCAAGTTTAAAATTTTCAAATTTTCTCAAAAAATTTCTAACTCTCTAAATTTTCGGAATTTTTTGCCAGCGTCTCCTTTGCCCGGCTAGCTCGATACAACTACAAAAGGCCTCTACGGGCTCCCAAATCCAGAAAGAAAACAAAAAGCCAAGTGGTTCGATCCGAAAACCCAATCAAATTTCACATAAATTTAAACACATACCTTTTTGTCGAGCAATCCAAATTTTATCTTCTGAAATCAAAACCAACTCTCTTTTCCTTTTATAATACCTGCATATCCCGCTTAGCACTAATATCCAATCACAACTTTCAAAACATTTTATTGACTTCCTTACCAATGTCAATACCTATTCATTCAAATATTATTTTAGATTATATTTGCATGCTCAATTGGAAATTGATATTACAAATATAATCTAAAATAATATTTGAATGAATAGATATTGACATTGGTAAGGAAGTCAATAAAATGTTTTGAAAGTTGTGATTGGATATTAGTGCTAAGCGGGATATGCAGGTATTATAAAAGGAAAAGAAAGTTGGTTTTGATTTCAAAAGATAAATTTGGATTGCTCGACAAAAAGGTATGTGTTTAAATTTCTATGAAATTTGATTGGGTTTTTGGATCGAGCCACTTGGCTTTTTTTTTCTTTCTGGATTTGGGAGCCCGTAGAGGCCTTTTGTAGTTGTACCGAGCTAGCCGCGCAAAGTAGATGCTGGCAAAAAATTCAAAAATTTAGAGAGTTAGAAAATTTTTGAGAAAATTTGAAAATTTTAAACTTGGTTTTGAATTATAATTTGAATAGTTGAATAAGTAAAGTTATTTGGGAACTATGGAAAAGCTTGGGAAGTTAGTAAGAAAGGTAATGGGTCTTTTATTAAAAATATAGTTGATAGGATGTTGGATTGTGGGTTTTGGGAAAAAGGTAAACGGGTTTTAGACCATTTTTCCTAATTAGTAATTTCGGGGACGGAATTCTTTTAAGGGGGGAGGAATGTGACGACCCGGAATTTTTAAGCATTTAAATTTGGAATATTTAAATTAATTTTAAATATTTAAGGGTTAAATATTAAATTGAATTCCAATATCACAATTTATTTGATGATTAAATTATTGAATTAAATAATTAGAAGTTGGGTAAAATGTTGAATCTAGAATTTTAATCCTATTAAAAATAATTTGAAAGCTTATCAAATTTATATTGATAATACTGAGGATAACAGAAGTTCTAAAAATTGAATTTAACACTGATTTATTCAGTTTTTAAAAATATCGTTTAAATTGTATTTAAAAATAGCCTTTTGAGGCACAATCTCGGATTTCGACGAAACCAGTTCCATTAAATCTGTAATATTGTATTATTATCGGATTTCAAATTTCGTAGCGTTTGGAGTTATTGTGTGAGTGTACAATTTGTAAAGCGTTAGAATTTATATCGAAAATTCAATATAATAACTGGTCTAAAGGCTATCTTCTCCATACGATCGAATTTGACCTCGAAACCTTTTCCATTGCGTTCGGAATAGGCGTATAACATTATAAACGCCTAGCGGCACGTCAAGATAGGAGATCAAAATTCTAAGTTGTTAGAACGGGATATTTTGAAAATTAAAATAAAACTTTATTCGATCAAATCACTGTTCCCTTCTTAAACACGCTTTTCGTTTTTTTATATATATTTTCTGCCGAAGCCTCATTTGTCTTCCCCTCTCTCGTCTTCTTCGTTTTGCCCTTTCCAAATCGAAATTTGCTCGATTCCTTCAAAAAAATCGAATTGAGTTCGAAATAATGGCGAGCCGGTTCAATTTTTTTTTTCAGTTCAAGTCAGATCTAGTCGAGCATCGCGTGGGGGTTTTCTCGAATTAGGGGGAGGAAGAATTGTAGGTCAGACGCTTAAGTGATGGGTCGTCGTTGTCGGGAGTCGCGGTGTGGTTCGCGAAGGTTGAGTAGGCGACTCGAGTCTAGGCAATGCGAGCTTGGCCGAGGTCATGACAGCGAGAGGGGGGGAAGAGGCGACATTAGGGTTCGTTTTGAGGGACGCCACCGCGATTGGCTGCTTCGAGGGTAGACTTGGGGACGCGACAGTAGGGGAAGCATATGGCAGTCGAGATGCGAGGCGCTGGGTTCGTGGTCGAGGAAGCCTGTCGAAGCTTAGGTCGTGACAGCGGCCAATTTTGGGTCGGGCTGTCCTATGGGTTGTCGTCAACGATTTGGTAAGTATCTCAATTGATTTTTGTTTGCATGTTGACTTCAGTTTCCATATTTGATTTGGCTGTAGACTTTGGGTGAACGATTTTTGAAAATATAAATGGGGAATTTTACAAGCAGAGAAATATATATATATTCAGATAAGATTTTGGAAAAAGAGAAAGGGAAAATAAAATATATATATATATATATATATATATATACATGGGGGTTTTAGATATTGAAAGATTATAGGGATTAACTTGTTTATAAAAAAAAATTAAATTACCAAATTAGTTCGTAAAATAATTTATTAGAGGAAATTGGTTAAAATTAGAATTTAGTCGGTTAAAACCAAATTGTTAATTTTAATTTAAAGTATTAAACGGTAATTGATTATTTGATTAGTTCAAATATTAATAAAATATAAAATATTTATACAAGGTAAATTGTGAAGCATTGTGACGAAACAAGCAGGTATGGAAATGAGTTCCAAACAAAAAGAATCAAAGGTGAGTTAATCTCACTCGGTTAAATTTAAATTTAAATGATTAGATTTAAATAATTGTTTGAATGGTTGAATTGATTGTTGTGCTGTAGTATGGTATAATTTGGAATTGGTATTTATATTGTGCTAACGACTGTAGATGCAGGGAAAACAGGTTGAAGGGATCCAACTGGACCCCTCGACATTTATTTAAATTTTTTTTAATACGCCCTGTTGTGATTATTTTATATTCTGTGATGAATATTATTGATAATTGGAATTTTGGATGTTATGGTTTACCTGAATATATGCTGGTGCACTAAGTTATCAAGATATATAGAATTGGATTTTTGAAATAAAATGAAGAGGATTTGTAAGTGAAATAATTATAGAAAATTTAAATAAATTAAGAATAAATTGGATAAGAATAATAGTTGTTTTAAATATTAATAAATAAATTCTGTATATGGAAAGGAATTTTTGAATAAACAGAAAGTTAGCGAATTTTAATCTTCAGTGATATTATTTAAAAGGAAAAAACATTTATTTAAAATTTAAGATTTAAATTATTGAAAGAATGAAGAAGAAATTGGGAAAATCTGATATTTGTTTATTTCAGTTAAAAATTTAAAATCAAACAGGAAATAGTAACATTAATAATAAGTCCAAAATTAATGAATTTTGAAATGAATTGAGTAAGCAAAGAAATTTATTTAAGATGGAATAAATTGGGAATCAATATTGAGGTTGGAAATTCTCCCTGGATAACCAAGTACGTTTTCAAAATAAATTTTTAAATATAAATTAAAGGTTTTAAAGTTGTTTTTAAAAAGTGAGTTTTGGAAAATTTATTATTTCTAAATATTTAAATTCTAAAAGTAAGCATTTTCTTTAATCTATTATAGCAGTAATTACTTAAAAAGTGACTTAGTATTTGTTTTTAAAAGTGAAAATCTAGTTTTATATTTTATTAAATAACCTTATTTTCAAATATGCATATAGTATGTATTTTTAACAAATTATTGGAGTAGTTTTTACTTAAATTTTTTAAAGTATACTTCAAAGTAAAGTGTTTAAAATTATTTTAAAAATCTAGTTTTTTGCTTGGTGATTTCAGCGGAGATAGAAAATATTTGGAAAAAATTATTCTGAGAAGAAAGATGGTTTGGAAACTGTTTTCAAAGAGTTGAAAATAGAAATATATCTTGTAAAGATATTTTTGAGGTTAATAAATAATTTGGGAAATTATTTATTGTTGGATGGTTGTTGTGAATATTAATTGATAGTTAAATAACCGACTATCAATATTGGACAAATGCGTTAATCGTTTCGAAGAGACAGGGATCGAGATTTATTTCTCGAAAACCACTTTGATCCGGTTTGTACGTTTCGTGGATAACGATTTTGGATTCGAAGATGGAGCAGTGAAGTGCAAGGGCTAGTCGCTACTAATCCTAAGGCTATTTCCAAAATGGATGTAGTAAGAATAGTGCCTTCGGTTCCGTTCGAACCCGGGACGGACTTGTATGGATGAATGCTTTCGAAACATCGTCAGGTGGACGATGGGCATTCTAAGGGATATGTCCTAAAAAGGTAACGCTTAGCCTCAAGCCTCATCAACCGGGAATGACTGAAAATCAGGGGTTATGCAGCAAGGTTAGGTGGGTAGCACCCAAGCAGGGCGAGGTTATCCCTGCCTAGATGTCCCTTTTTATTTCGGCTTAGTGGGCGGTTGATGATCCCAACAGTGGGGTGATCTCACTCGGGATTATCCAGTAAGGGGTAGTCCCGGTCTTGTGTTGCAGGGGAGCGGGCGTACTCCTCGGTACTGTGATCTAGGCCACGTACTGTGACAGGTGGTACCCTAGTGCCTAGTCATTAGTTGGAAATCCATTTTCCCTACGAGCCTTGTACGAGTTTTGTTTGTATTACCCACTCTGTGGCTAGCAGTTGGAATTTAATGAATGTAACAATTTCGGCTATTTTATAAGTATTTGTATATAGACCCTATCATAATATCAGAGGATTTCTATAAAAAGTGTTTTAGCTATCGTAAGGTAAAAGCCCGACATGTTTATTTGTGGCATGGTCTTACAAGATGCTTTTATTTTCAAAGGATTTTTGAAACTTTAATAATCAATTGGGTGTGATTTTCTCACGCTGGTAATCTAGACTGACTCTGGTGTTATTTAACTGTAATGCTCGGGTCAGACCGAGTATTATAGGATACATGATATGATGTTGTGGAGCTCAGGAGACGAGTTGGATGACGATACGTACTTCCGTACTTGTTTATATATATATTCTGCTGTATTGAGTTGCTGTGTATCCATTTGTATGTTAGTGATGTTGAACTATGATTGATGTTCTCTGATGATGTAATATATAAACAGATATATTTCATTTTGAGTAAAGATCATTTATTATCTATTATATTTTATTCCGCTGCGATGGTGAGATTCTGATGTTGTTTTCTATTTTGTTCTTCTACCTCTTCTTCTTTAACCCAAATGGTTCGTATTTCTGTACAACTTGAGTTGATTTACTTAGAATAGTGATGACTCTAGGGGTATGGATTTGCGAGTCGTTTCACTGCCGAACCTAGATGTGGCCCTAGGGCTGGCATATGTTTAACAAAAGTTCCACTTTTGCCTTGTCTCCTTGCATTCCTCACATGTAACTCCCAAATACCTTGTATTCTCTTGCTTGCCATGCCTATATGTGCCAAACCAGACCCATGCCCACCAATTAGACCATCATGGCGGAGCCTAAAGCATGTGTGGCCGAGAAAAAGTGTGAGCAAGTCAAGCAAAAATTGATTTAAAAATCTTGGTCATGTCCATTTATTAATTCTATTTCCATTTGTATCAATATAAACTTTGGTATCATATCTATATTTATATATGGCTTTTATTTTTTGTTGAATACAAGATTAATATCTTGGCTCTCTCTCTCTCTCCACTCAAATCAAAAGTCGTATCTTGCTTTCTGGAATTCTTTTGTGTGTTTTGATTTGCTAACTCCAGCATAAAAGGTGAGTTTTCACTCATGACATTTATACTTATATAGTTAGTGAAATGACAACAAGGGAATGTGTAGAATTTCTATATCATGTTATACCTGCCTGTGATGTTAATTATATGATGTTAAACCCTGTTATAAACTTTTCTCATCATCTGTTATATTTTAGTCTGTTGTATTGTGTATTTATTTCTGTTTCTCACACTGCAAGTTCCCTGTAGAATAGAATCAGTATGGGTTGAAAAGATACATACCCGAACGGACTTTAGAATAGAAAAAATCATTACGGGTTGAAATGATAGGCCTGGGTGATTTTTATTTATTTTTATTTGTCTTGGGATCGCGGGTTCGAAATAGTCAAAACCCGAAAAAATTTCTGATTACGGATATAAATGATAATTTCCGTATCACTTAATTTAGGTGTGAAATATTATCCGGACCCGTGGTTGATTTCAAAATATGATTTCTTATAAAAATTCATGTATTGTAAATAAAAGAAGAAAAAAATATGAAATTTGACTTATATTTGATTTAAAATGGTTAAGCAGTGATTTTCTAAAAGGTTAAATGGTATAAGTTAATAGATGGTTTGAGTTGTAGTGTGAAAGTTGGATTTAACTTAATAATGGGAATTTAAGTAAAAATGGAATTATAAGCTTCACTTGGCAAATAATATAATTTATGTATGAATTGGATAAATATAAAGTAAAGGAAAATATCAAGTTATTTGTAAAAAAAAGTTAAGTAACTTACAGTGTATTTTGAATTTATGAAGTTAGTTTAAATGTAAAATAAATGGATAGTTAAATGGGAATTTGGAATTTAACTTAACATGGAATTGTGAGATTTGGTTTTAAAATGGAAGTTTAAGTAAATTAAATAAAATGGAAATTTAGTCTAATGTATAATATGGAAATTTGAAATTTAAGTGATAAATAATTGTTAAAAGGTAAAGATTGGAAAATTTGTACACTTGAATTTAATAAGTGAAATTATTAATATTTATTTGTGAAATTTACTTTATAAAAATCATTAGTTAAAGGTATCTTAATGAACATTTTTTAGTGTTAAAATATGATTTTTATAATATTTAAAGGGTTAAAATCAAAGTTTATTTGTTGTTTGAATTACATTGAAAATCTGGAAATTAAAATAACAGAACTTCAAAAATGCTATCATTTCTGAAGTTAACTCAAAATCTGAAGCAAAGGATATTACAGCACTTTGTAAGTGCTATAGTTGCAGAAGTGAACTAAATGGTTAAAATTAACTAAGGATTATTATAGCACTTTTTAAGTGCTGCAGTTGGCTGAATTGAACTATTTTTCAACTAAACCTGAACTGTTACAGCAGTTTTAAATGTTGTCTTTGCTGAATGGAATTGTTTCAAATGTAACTTACCATAGCATTTTCTAAGCGCTGCGAAAGCTGAAATTTCACTGTTTTATTTTATTTAAGTGAATAAATGAACTCTGAAAAGGCTAAATTTTTGGGAATTGAATATTTGATTTGTAAGTATAATGACCTCATTTTTAATGGGTTAAATGAATGTTTTTAATTCGAAAATATAAACCATTTTGAAATCTAGAACCACGGGTACACTTCCTTAGGTGCCATTTGATTTCCTAGTGATTGTTCTGATACACACGTTCAATTTGATAGTGTGACTAGAGGTGAGCGATTACTGTAGCTCTGCGCTACCCTAGTCAAATTTACACTGTTAGTTGCATGGTTTACTTTAATATGAACATTTATATAATAGCGCTTATTTCTGTTTAATTTATGCTTTAATGGATTCTTAATGGATGGATGATCCCAAGCATCCTTTAAGTTATTATGCATTGCTATTACAGTTCACTTGAGTTGGTTTACATTGTATAAGTATGTATATCCTGACTCGAGTGTTTTGTGTTTTACTTCACGCTCGGGTCAGCCTGAGAGTCACAGCTTTGGATTCACCTTCTGGAGCTAGAGATTTGTTAGAGCTTATCTGACTATCTATTCATCTATTTTTTGTCCAGTTGATTTCTATTCGGTATTGCTTCTGTATTAGTGATTTATGTATCCAGACTTCTATTGTATCCATTTTTAAATTATGATACTTTGTATATGTTTTGAGAGTATGTCTATAGTAGATCCATGAACTATTATGGTATTTTATTTCCGCTACGAGTTATTCTGATATTCTGTCTCTGTGATTCTATATTTGATTTTATTTGCTGCAACTTTTATTACAATCTGTTATTTTGAATTATTCAAGTCCGACATGTGTGGATTATTGTCTATTTGAATGGTCCAAAATAGTGGGTCATTACAATTTGGTTTTAGAGCTTTGGTTTTAGGCAAACCATAGCCTGCGGAGCAAAAACTCATTAGAGATAGGGTAGAAATACCCTAGAATGAGTGAAATCAATCTCAGAATAATTTCTTTGTGAGAAAACGTATTTTCGAAGTATAAAATGGTTTTTAAAGGATTTTCAAAGATTATATTAGTATAAAAAATTTCTTATTTTGAAATCAAGATTTTCTAAAGTTCGTCCCTTCTGTATCCACCTTGTTAGTAATCTCTTGGTTAGGATTCTTATCGATTAGGATTCCTTGAACTTTGGAACGCTCTCACTTGTTTTGAAATCCATTCTTGTCTTTCCTATTTGTATTCCTTTGATTTTGGTGCATTCCATAACTCCACTTTGAATGAACTCTATAAAGATCGGCGATTCCGCAAATTTTTGAATGATTTGCAAAGGGGTGAAACTCCTTTACAATTGGCATTGATTCATCGAAGATTTCTGTATCCTCGGTTTACGAGGCTATCTATATTATGCTATACCTGGATTCTATCTTTGGCATTCGAATGTTGATTTTCCTTAGATTTCTGCATTGATTATATTACTGAAGTCACGGTTGATCCGGTTAAGGTCACCAGTGATTTATATAGGCTTATCATCTCCTATTCGGTAATTATTTCATCTTCGTTTGAGCTTATCATAGAATTAGAATTCTATTTGATTTGAGTTCCTCTAAATTTGAATCTCTATTCTATTTTGAAATCCATCGTTGAATCATCCCTTGAAAAATTTGTGTACAGTTGTATTTTGAAATTGTGCATACATCGAAGTTATTATTTTGATAAGGATGACCATATTTTATATAAAAGTGAAATGTTTTCGATAAGAATTACATACCTTTCAAAATAAAAATTTGAAGCTTTGAAAGGATTTGAAATTTTTGATTTTAATGGAATGGTTTTGAAATTGAAATTTGAGTGATTGAACTCCGACATTTTTAAATTGGTTTAAGGTTTCGAAACATATAATAATACGATTTGAAAGTATTTTCCGAATA
The DNA here is from genome assembly GCA_030765085.1 of Allium cepa. Taxonomy (NCBI): domain Eukaryota; kingdom Viridiplantae; phylum Streptophyta; class Magnoliopsida; order Asparagales; family Amaryllidaceae; genus Allium; species Allium cepa. Next base: position 460,702,881 of record CM060931.1, on the reverse strand, counting down.
AGAATGCTTCAAATGATTTCAATGAGTTTCAATTGATTTTGAAGAAATTTCAAAAGAATTTTTCGAGAAAATAAAAGTCCAGAACTCGCTTATGTCGTTGGAGAATAATTTCGATGATGAATGCATGCATCATCGACACTGTTTTTCGAGTTTCTGAGTTGGGGAGGGGTCACTCTAATAACTTTGCTATGCGAGTGATTTTATGAAACAAAATTTGATTTCAAATTCCATAGTATGATTTGATATTCGTAAGATATATGTATATATTTGAACCGTTTGAAATGAGCCGGTGTTCAATTCCTGAGTTTCAAATTTGATTGATATAACCCAATCTTTTGGAATTGATTTACTGATTTGTTGGTGATTTCCAACTCTTGGATTGGAAATATGATTTCTTCGACTATTTGAATGTTCATACACTTCCAAATCACGGTTAACTTTTCCAAGCTAAGTAATTCTGAAAAGTATAAGGTATTTGATAAAGTATATAAGTTTAGTTTAATATGTTTTATATGATTTAAATAAGTTTGAAACTGTTTTGTTAAGTAAATGAATAAGACTATTTTGAAATATATTAATTTAAAATTTTGTTTCAAAATGTTTCGAATAAAATTTAGTTCTAAAAGTTTGACTTTGGAACATCTTCTATAAAACTATATATATGTAGGATAATGATTTGCAAAAGTAAAAAAATTTGGATCTTTTGAATAGAAATAAATAGTTTAAAGGTTTTAAAGGGATAGTTATAAATTTGGAAACCATTTCGGGTACAATTGATTTTGGGAAAAATATTTGGTTTTGAAAGTAGATTGGATAGTAAAACCCAGTATTTACATGATGGTTTTGGAAATGAATTTGTTTGACTTAAATTTTGTTAATATGGAAATTTGGATCATTTTCTAAACCTATTATTTTGGAAGATTTGAAACTGAACATATTTAGTTTGGAAGAAATAACTTGGTGAAATCGTATATGATTTTGAAACTGTATCGATATTGAAACAAATTGAAATTGAGAACCTTATTTTTCTGAATAATTGATTTGGGAGTTATCGAACTTATATAAAATGGATTTGTATAAGTATGAGGTTGATTTGGAAACTATTGATTTGAAAGATACTCAATTTGGGAAGAGAAATCTTATATAATCGAAGTCTATATAAGTGTGATTTGATATACTATTGATTTGGAAAGTATTCGATTTGAAAATGGAATCTTATGTATAATGGACTTTATATAAATATGATATTTGAAAGTGATTTGAAAAAGGTACTACATGATAAATATTTTGAAGTAAAGATATGGAAAGTGCCTTCTGCTTGATATCTGCTCCGTGGCCACATTGTGGATTCATTCTATTATTATTCTCTCTAATTTTGGTTTTCCGGATGTGATACTCGAGTGTCCTACCGTGGCGTGACCCATGGTTTTTTTTTCCGAGCGCGACTGCATAGTGTAAATCACCTAGCTGAGATGGCCTAGGGGTATGGAATGTTTCCTGGGGGATTTAGGCGTAATCATTATGTATCATGTGATCTATATAGGTCGCATTAGTAGAGAAATCTGCCTGCCTGAGATGGCCTAGGTGTACGGATTTTTTCCTGGGGGATCCAGGCGTAGCCATTGTGCATCATGCGGTCTACTAGTCATCATGGCGTAATTCGCAGGGTTGAGAAAGCTTATGGATATGGATCGTTTCTTGGGGGATCCAGGCGTAACCATTTTGTATCTGTGATTCATGGTTAGACAAAAGTTTTGGTTGTTTTGTTTGGATTATACTGTGATGCCCCACCTCTATACCCACGCTAGCCAAGAACATTACGGTGAATGCTGTCAACTAGCACGGAGAATAAGGCTTTTGAGGAGCGACCATCCGTGTAATTGCTTTGTGCGAGCATCGATATGTCAGATAGTATAACGCAATTCTTTTCAAGTGGAAATCCGACATGCCGACACAAACTCAAAGCTACTACACAGTGGCTATAATATCTTCGGAAACAAATATAGAAATAAACATAACATAAATCAGTCACAGATAATTCATATCACAAAGGCGGAATAAGATATGAACATTACACATAAAAGTGTACATCAGAGTAGTGGTCAGAAAGATCCACAATATCACAAAAGAATAGTTACACGAACTACACAAAAGAATAAGTATACATTATGGAGTCTATATCTCAAATGTATACAAACCAAAAACTACTAATCTAAGTAGTTAACCAAAAGTCAGAGTAATGAATCCCTGGAGAGAAGTCAAGCAGAAGCACCTGTAACATCTCGGTCTGACCCGAGTATTATTTAATAAGAAAATAATAAACGGATCAGTCTAACTATAAATATCAGATGAAACGATATAGAGTAAGAGATACGACTAAACACATAATAATCACAATGCCAAGCTGTGATTTATATATAAGTAATTGAAAATCAACAAGAGATTAATCAATATCACAAATTCTACACAAGAATCAAAGAAACTGTCATACTCCTTATTTTGTTCATCAAACCACAAATATTGACGATTATATCAATGTCAATCACAAAAGTCAATGACACACAAATTCACCAATGCACAAATATTGATAAAACTTATCAATGGAAATCACGAAAATTGGTGAAATACAAATTCTAGAAATCATCTCGAGAAATCCAGAAATCACAAAAGGGGGGAGGCCTATCACAAACGGGAGCATAAAGCTCACCAACACGTGTATCACAAACGGAACGCTAATTCCATGGTTTCTAACCATCACAAATTGAGCCGAAGCTCCACAAACGGCCCGAAGACCATGGGTTGCTACCCCACCAAATTGAGTCGAAACTCCACAAAACGGGGTTTAGTCTCCCTCGCAGACAAAGAGACATCGCACATTGCTAGTCTAAATCACAAAAGATGATCATCATGATCAACGAGAAGTGTCAATTACACTAAGCTAGTAAATATATGAGTTTAGCTTCATGTCCCATAACCACTTGCTTAACTTAAATATTTACGAACAAACCGTAAATCTTCACTAGAAAATTGTCACAAGAGGTTCAATCGAACAAGTCCAAGAACTAACCGACGAAGTAAACGCAAGCGTTTCATACCACTTGTTTTACTAAGCCGTTTAATTAGATTTCTCATACGAGTGAGGTAAAGGTTTGTATATACTAATAGATTAGAAATCGGTTTGAGAAAACGATCTTTGTAATAAAATAGTGTTGAAATCATTCGAAGAAAGAGTTTTGATATTTACTACTAGTATAGAAAACCTTTATATTTTTAAAGTGACAAATCACAAAGAAGATTGTAAGAACAATCAATCACTAAAATTCACATTCGAAGATGTGAATAAAATCCAAAGAAACCGATAAAGAATCCATCGAAATGGATATTCAAAAATTCCTAAAAAGGAGTCATCAAAGTCATAATAAATGATAACAACAAATAGGATCATCACGAATCGATTTAAATTGGAATTCTCAAGCGAATAGGCAAGCAGGCAAAACACTGCTGATTCAGACGTTTGAAACAAGTGGTTCAGACGTCTGAATCTGGAAATATAAAGATTTCCAGAACACAATTCAGACGTCTGAACCAAGTGTTTCAGACGTCTGAAATAGGCATATTTTAGCCTATTTCCTTTCTGGTTGAAATAGAACCAATTCAGATGTCTGAAACCCTATATTCGGACGTCTGAATCTGGGAATAGAAATCTTCCCAGACAATATTCAGACGTCTGAATATTCCGTTTCAGACGTCTGAATCTGGGGTTCAGGGCATTCCCTGAACCTAGGCCAAAAATGGCCAAATGAATATCGAAAACGATCGAACGAGCAAATGGCGATGACTAAGGAATTACGTCGAACGACAACCCAGCCTAAACGGCTCTTCGATACGCCTCAAATATCAATGTCCAAATATCCATAATAGGATTTTCATAAATTAGACCAAAACACCAAAAATTGGAATATACACGAAATCGATCCAAACCAAAATCAATTGCACACGAATAAACGTTAGGAATTCATACCTAACAATCGAAGATAATTATAGACAAAGATGTGAGATAAAAATCTCACCTTTTTACAAAATCAAACAAGAAGAAGCTTGAAAGCAAATGGAGAATCAACCTCTCTTCAACACAACCCAAATGAGCTTGAATCTATGCTCAAAACAAGAACATTCCCAAAATTAGGTTTAGGAATTTCTGAAATTGGTAAGAGAATAAGTTGGAGAAGAAGAAGAGAATGCTTACCAATGGGTTCTCTTGAATTCGGAGCTAGGAATTTGAGGTTGCAAGAGGAACTAGGGTTTTGGAGTTTTAATTTCCAATCTCTCCCACCATTAATGCTTTAGAACTGAAAAGAGAAGGAAATGAGGGTGAATGGGGAAGAGTGGCTCAGATTTGAGTATAAGTTAAACATAGGGCTGAGCCCAAATCCAAACCCAAAGTGAAAAAGGTCAAATTTTTGACTAACTCCAAATATATCAAAGTTTATACTCAAAAAGGTCGCAAACGGCATTTTAAACTCAATGGGAGTGGTCCCGAGTCCTAATTCGACCGTATGCAAAAAGTAGCTTTTCGGACTAAAATCCGACTAACGATAAAAATATTTAAATAAAATATTTAAATATAAAATCGATAAATATGCGGGTTGTTACATATACTTTCCATATCTGTTTTTAAAAGGTTTTTCCAGTATTTTCACTGGGTGTTGAAACAAGTTTACTAAGTACCTGGAGAATTCTAGCTTTGCGCCTGATCAATGCACTGTCAGAGTCTACGGCAACGAGGATAAACTTGTTAAGACATCGAGTTATAAAAGTATTTTGATAAAGTATTACATAAAGGATATTTTGATCATTTATTTTACCTTTCTAAATAATTTAAAATGTTTTAAATATTGTTACTTCAAACTAACAAATTTGAAAATGGCTATTCAACATATCATAAATTGTTTAAATTGTTATAAATATTAAAAATTCAAATTGAAATTATATAGTTTTAAATTAATGGTTCATCCTTGTCTTTCAACCTATTTTCCTTCCTAGATATTCCTATTCTCCTATTTTCCCTTCTAGCTATTCCTATTCTCCACCTTGTTAAACTTACCTATAACAACAGTTATCGGGTATAATTTTAGTCTTCTTGTCATCTTGTCTTAATCCTATTTCATTTTATCTTTTTCTATGTTTTTCATACCTAGTTCCTTTTCGGGGACGAAAATTTTTGAGTGGGGGAGAGTGTAACAACCCTGTATTTTGTGATTATTTTAATTTTATATTTTAATTATTTTTACTGAAATTCCTGATCTAAAAACTTTATTTTATTTATTAAAATGGATAAATTTTGTTATTTTAAATATAAATTTTGATTTTGTGTGAATTATAATTCCAAACCTGAATAAATAGAATATTTCCAAAAAAGTGGATTGTGGTCAAAATGGTCAAACTTTGACTTTTAAATTTAAAATTTAAATATTTGAATTTTTTCTTTTATTATGAAAGTAAATTAAATTTCAAGTATATTGCTTTCGTTTCGTCTAAATCCGATTAATATTGTAAAAGTTATGCTTTATATACTATTGTGTGTAAATTGCTTTATTTAACAGAAATTGTTTATTTTAATTGATATAGATAATATTTTTGTTTTATATGTCATGTTATAATTGTGTATATATGTATAACATGACATGTTATGTATATGTTTACAACATTTGTTACGCTTTCATTTAATTTAATTTGGATATATACTTTGTACGTTAAGTAACATACAAAGTTGTAAATAGCAACTAATTTATACGTTTCTATAACCATTTTCTTATTTATTTCTATAGTGTTTATATAAACGGTATGTATTAATTAAATTATTTCTTTGTCATATATTCTATTAAATATATAGGAAACGCATAAATGAAGATACTTTACATATTTTTAATTAAAGGCATACGTTACGTTTTGATTTATTATCTCTTTATCTTTCCATCCCTTGATTTCATACCAAAACTTCTTCTTGATAGCCGTGAGTTTTATTTTGAATTCACATGAAAAAACATCTCATTCTTCCATTTCTCACGCCTATTTTCAGATTTGAGAAAAAAGGTAGTGGCTTCCTCTTATTTTTTCTACTTTTTTCTTTCACTTTTCAATTGATTTTTCAATTACTTTTGCTTGTGTCTTCATGTATTTGGCTCGGCTATCACCTCACCACCTCCTCCAACCACCACACCACCTTCTTCCCACCACCATACAAGGCCTGACATCCCTCACCTCTGACCTATATTTGCTGTGGCCATCAAATGGTGCAATCATCTCAAAAAGTTGCAAAATCCTTAAAAGTATGCCATAGCTAAACCTAGTTTGCACATACCCTTCATTTTCCACTTCGGCCTCCTCCTTAGCCATCACCACTTGCTTGTTCACCACAACTACCCATCTCTCCAGCCACTTCCTGACCTATACATGCCATGGCCAAACCTAGATGTGACCCTAGGCCAGGCCTAGGTTGAAAAAAAGTTCCATGTTTGCCTTGTCTCCTTACATTCCTCACATGTAACTTCCAAATCCCTTGTATTCTCTTGCTTTCCGTGCCTATATGTGCCGAACCAGACCCATTCCCACCAATTAGACCATCACGGCTGAGCCTAAAGCATGTGTGGCTGAGGAAAAGTGTGAGCAAGTCAAGCAAAAATTGATTTAAAAAGCTTGGTGATGTCCATTTGTTAATTCTATTTCGATTTGTTTCAATATAAACTTTGGTATCATACCTATATTTATATATGGCTTTGATTTATTGTTGAATACAAGATTAACATCTTGGCTCTCTCACTCTCTCCACTCAAATCAAAAGTCGTATCGTGCTTTCTGGAATTTGTTTGTGTGTTTTGATTTGCTAACTCTAGCATAAAAGGTGAGTTTTCACTCATGACATTTATACTTATATAATTAGCGAAGTGACAACAAGGGAATGTGTAGAATTTCTATATCATATTATACCTGCCTGTGATGTTAATTATATGATGTTAAACCCTGTTATAGACTTGTCACATCATTTGTTATGTTTTAGTCTGTTATACTGTGTATTTATTTCTGTTTCTCACACTACAAGTTCCCTGTAGAATAGAATCACTATGGGTTGAAATGATACATACCCGAACGGACTTTAGAATAGGAAAGATCATTACGGGCTGAAATGGTAGGCCTGGGTGATTTTTATTTTTTTGTATTTGTCTTGAGATTGCGGGTTCGAAATAATCAAAACCCAAAAATTTTCTGATTACGGATATAAATGATAATTTCCGTATCACTTGATTTAGTTGCGAAATATTATCCAGACCCGTGGTTGATTTCAAAATATGATTTCTTATAAAAATTCATGTATTGTAAATGAAAGAAGAAAAAAATAAGAAATTTGACTTATATTGGATTTAAAATGGTTAAGCAGTGATTTCCTAAAAGTTTAAATGGTATAAGTTAATAAATGGTTGAGTTATATTGTGAAAGTTGGATTTAACTTAATAATGGGAATTTAAGTAAAAATGGAATTATAAGCTTAACTTGGTAGTTACTATAATTTATGTATGAATTGGATAAATATAAAGTAAAAGAAAATATCAAGTTATTTGTAAAATAAAGTTAAGCAACTTACAATGCATTTTGAATTTATGAAATTATTTTAAATGTAAAATAAATGGATAGTTAAATGGAAATTTGGAATTTAACTTGACTTGGAATTGTGAGATTCGGTTTTAAAATGGAAGTTTAAGTAAATTAAATAAAATGGAAATTTAGTCTAATGTATGAAATGGAAATTTGAAATTTAAGTGATAAATAATTGTTAAAAGGTAAAGAATGGGAAATTTGTACACTTGAATTTAATAAGTGAAATTATTGATATTTATTTGTGAAATTTACTTTATAAAAATCATAAGTTAAAGGTATCTTAATGAACATTTTTTAGTGTTAAAATATGATTTTTATAATATTTAAAGGGTTAAAATCAAAGTTTATTTGTTGCTGGAATTACATTGAAAATCTGAAAATTAAAATAACAGCACTTAAGAAATGCTATCATTTCTGAAGTTAACTCAAAATCTAAAGTAAAAGATATTACAGCACTTTGTAAGTGCTATAGTTGCAGAAGTGAACTAAATGGTTAAAATTAACTAAGGGTTATTGTAGCACTCGTTAAGTGCTGCAGTTGGCTGAGTTGAACTATTTTTCAACTAAACCTGAACTGTTACAGCAGTTTTAAATGTTGTCTTTACTGAATTGAATTGTTTTCAGATGTAACTTAGCATAGCATTTTTTAAGCGCTGCGAAAGCTGAAATTTCACTGTTTTATTTTATTTAAGTGAATAAATGAACTCTGAAAAGGCTAAATTTTTGGGAGTTGAATATTTGATTTGTAAGTATAATGACTTCATTTTTAATGGGTTAAATGAATGATTTTAATTCGAAATTATAAACCATTTTGAAATATATAACTGCGGGTACACTTCCTTGGGTGCCATTTGATTTCCTAGTGATTGTTTTGATACACACCTTCAGTTTGATAGTGTGACTAGAGGTGAGCGATTACTCCAGCTCTGCAATATCCTAGTCACATTTACACTGTTAGTTGCATGGTTTGCTTAATATGGACATTTCTATAAAAGCGTTTATTTCTGTTTAAATTATGCTTTAATGGATCCTTAAAGGATGCGTGATCCTAAGCATCCTTTAAGTTATTATGCATTGCTATTACAGTTTACTTGAGTTGGTTTACGTTGTATAAGTATGTATGTCCTAACTCGAGTGTTTGGTGTTTTGCTTTATGCTCGGGTCAGCCTGAGAGTCACAGCTTTGGATTCACCTTCTGGAGCTAGAGATTTGTTGGAGCTTATCTGACTATTTATTGGTCTATTTCTGATCTAGTTATTTCCTATTCGGTATTGCTTCTGTATTAGTGATTTATGTATCCAGACTTCTACTGTATCCATTTTTAAACTATGATATTTTTTATATGTTTTGAGAGTATGTATATAGTAGCTCCACGAACTACTATCGTATTTTATTTCCGCTGCGAGTTATTCTGATATTCTGTGACTTCGATTCTGTGTTTGATTTTATTTGCTCCAAATTTTATTACAATCTGTTATTTTGAATTATTCAAGTCCGACATGTGTGGATTATTGTCGATTTGAATGGTCCAAAATAGTGGGTCATTACTTATATTATGGAAAAAGCACTTTATCACAGCAAAAGGTACATGGAGTATAAGGAAATTGGGAAGTGCTAAGTGAAAGAATAATCCTCTCGGTATCCAGAGTTTCCACTTGGTACCGAGTGGTCTACTTAGACCCAATTTCCATCAAACTTCTTGAGTCCAATATTTAGCCATTCTAAGCATGTTTCTAAGTTCATGACTCATCTGATCTTCATTTTGACCATCTAAGTCTAGTTAAAATTGGCTTGGCTAAAAAGCAGGCTAACACTTACCCCTCCAAAGTACGCCTTTCGAATGTAAGATGTGCTTTGTTTAAGAACAAGTTTCAGTGGTAGTCAATCTTTGATAGTTGAGCTCTTTTCCTATCCTTGACCTTGGTCTTGGTGAATCGTCCAGCTCCTTTGGATTCTTCTATGGACCAAATGTTGTTTTAGACCAGTTATAGCTTTGGACTCCAATCCTTGCTTAAGTGTCAGCCACAAATCATGATCAGTTCATCTCTTATCCAGAGGTATTATTTTGCATATCAAAACTATCCTATGTTTACACGAGATTTATCTGTCTCATTCCGATTATAAGGCGTTCAAATACTTCTATCAAGTCAACATCCATACTAGGGTTTGATCTCTCTGGATCATTTAGCACCTAATCTAGGATTCATTCTCTACGGATCATTTAATATCCATTCTAGGAGTCGGTCTCTCCGAATTCTTGCTAAGTCCAATCTACTTGCTCTTTGGCAAGGGACTTAATGTCCAAAAAAGTTGGTTCACTCACTCTCTAGAGATGTGACCTACTTTTTATCTCTTTGGATCTTTGAAATGCCCAATCCGCTTGCTCTCCGGCGAGGGATAACCAAGTTAGCCCATTGGCTCACTCTCTGATGAGGGAACTTGCACCTTGCGGTCATTGCCTGTCTCTCCGGACAGGACTACCACGATAAATATAAAATCATCATGTTGAACAGGATTTCTCAAAAAATCAAATATTCAAATCAACGCAAACAAGAAAACAAAAGTCCTAATTATTTATCTCGGACATCCAACTTAGAGCATACCTAAAGTCCAATCGAGATCTCGTGCAAATGTAAACGATTTGAGGTTATTATTATCTTATCTATTCGTCACGAACATCCAACTCAGAGCATGCATAGAGACTAATGGAGAATTCGTATATTTGTAAGCAGTTCGAGATTATTATTGTCTTTATTAGGGGTGGGCATTTAACGGAGTTAACTGACCTAACCGATTTAACCGACCTTGGCCGAACCACTTTAATCGACAAAATTTGGTTAACCGAACTTTCTGTTAACCGACCGATGTTAACGGACAAAAATTGGTTCGGTTAATCGTTAAGCATATCGCATGTTTCGGTTAACCGTTAACCGAAAGTTTATTTTTTCAACTGTCCACTACTCAGTATCCACTATCCAGAACCCGGCCCAGCCATATCCCTAACCCTAACCTAATCGTGCCTTGCTGCTAGCCACTTTTCACAAATCACTTATCTCGTTCCAAAAAAAACTAGATCTAAAGAATAAAAATTTCACAAAAGTTCCTATACGGCTAAATCTTCTAGATAAAAATCGATCAACGTATTTGTACGATCGCCCACTTTGTCTTGATTCTTCGTTGTCTGGCTCATCGATTTGAGATATGGTGTATTCTAGAGGGAAGAGGAAGAAAGTGAGTTTGATATAGTATGTGTAATTTTAGATTTTATATGTTTAATAGTCTCAATCGTGCTAAATTCAAATACTCGGTATAATACCTAGGGTATCTATGTGTATTTTTAGAAGATTGGCTTAACAAGTTAAACCAGTTTTCATATAGTTATGGTTATCGTTCAGTTCGTCTGCTTCTTACCGTTTGTTTAGTTTGTACTCATGAGCTATTAGTTTTGTATTTTGCATTACTGAGCCATTTTTTGTTGTTGTATGAAGCTATAATTTGCAGTATTAAGCTATATAGTTTCAGTTATATGCAGCGTTAGTTCGTTTTGACTGTACATTTTTGCATATAACTTTGTTTTTCAGTTGTTTTCCTGATTTCTTATATAACTTGCTTAAATCCTTGGTTGCTTAACTGTCCATTAAGACTCAAAGTTAAGTAATTGAATTAGAGAACAAATATTTGCAACTGGGGCTTCGATTGCTATATATAAGAGTAGGGTGCTTAAAATTTTTGAGAAGTTTAATTTGGAATTTTAAAATCCATTTGAATGTTGTACCAGTTCACAATCAGCATGGAAAGACTTGAGGAATTTAAATGGCAGCATGGTTCTTTAACATAAGTATATTACATTTTCTTGTAATAGTATACTACGACTGCTGCTAATTTTTATACAAGGAGTATATTGTTGAATCGATTTGAGGAAAACACAAAATAGAAGTCTAAAATATTTTAGCATAAAGTAACACATAGCGAATTCAACGCTAAACCATAGTGTGTGTATGTGTAATTTGCATGTGCTATGTCTTAATATATGAGATATTTATGTATTTTTCTTTAAATAGCGATATTTATCTATTTCCATCAATATTTGCATAATCAATCTTGTAACACTGATATATTGAGGCATTTATAAGTCTTGTGATGATAAAAAAAATTATATTCACATTCAATCTTATATCATACCAATATATGAGATAACTAGTCTTGTGATGATAAAAAAAGAGATATATATATATACATACATTTATAAGCAATTAATATAGTTAGAGGTTGAAATTAAGGTATAGAATAAAATTATTCTATGATTCATTCTACACGAACTATACATCATGGAAGAATAGGTTGTGCATAAGAGGTAAGAAAACATTGCAAGTTTGCAATTTAATTGTAACTCATTACCAAATATTAAGAAGGTAGATAACTGATACTCAGATCTACACTCTTGTTGTGCTTGGGTTATATGAATAATGATCGAATGACCTATAATTCAAGAATTATCGTTGTTGTTGTGCTTGGGTTCAGGTATGAGTGTGTTTGTAAATCAATGTCTATTTATAGTTTAATTTACAGTTTCATTTATAGTTTAATTAAACAATGATCTAAAATTTACAATTTAATTAAATGATGTCCTATATTGCTAAGAATAAATCTTGCTCTGTATTCAAAGTTCAAATTATCTACATTGGTCCGTATGTCCTGTATTACCTACCCTTATAATACACAATCTTCCATACATTTTATCTTCTGCATTTTGCATGCAGCACGGCTAGTGGAATTATTCATTACTTTTACCTGAAAGATTTCATGAATTTGTTAAAGATTGTGGTTGATCATCTTGTTTGATGATTGCCATTTTGTTAGTTTTGAATCCAACTGCATGTGATAGGTATACAGATAACAATAGGTCAAAAATACATATGATTTTATGCACTGTTATGTTATAAGATGAATTTATTTGTTTATGCATTATCATACATGGATCACAAGCAACATTCAACAGAAAAAGTCAACTAAGGCCTTGTATTCCTGTTTTGAATGAACTGTACAAGTGCATGCTTGTTTTGATATTGAAGCACATAGGGAGATGGATCGGTTAGTGTATTTAACCCTCACTCCTTATGCTGTTTTTACACATGTTTAAAATTTCATATTTGAGATCTTTGTTCCTTTCTGTTTGCTTTATGCTGCAGGAGCATTTGGATTTAGAACACTGAGTAAGCAAAGTGCTGCTATATATGAGAGTGCTCGCTATTTTCCTATAGTTCAAATGAAAAAAAAAAACTTATGATATAATTTGTTTACAGGTCTTAGTCTTAGTATACACTCAATAGTCAATATGCAGTTTCACAATTACAGGTCTTAGTCTTAGTGGAGATGTGGAGTTGATTTAAAGGCTGAAGCTCAATATCACAGGCTCAGTTTCAATCTCCAAATTATCATTTTAATTTTCATTGCATTTTGCAGTAGAATATGATGTAATTGTATTATATGTACTATATAGCATTATAGACTTGTAAAGTTGTACTATTAATCATGAACTGTGGACTATTGTAGAGTGGATTAGGAAATGTGGACTTGGTTGTGATTGTTGTTTATATTAATGTTTATGGTGCATATCATGAATTAAATGATTTAAATCAGTACAGTAAAATGATCATGTTGCAATACATGCAGTTAAGGTTAACCATACAATGGTTAACCGTTTGCCTTGAACTGTTAACTATGAAACGGTTAACCGATTGGTTTGAAAAGTTAACCGAACCGGTAATTTGACCAGTTAATCGCGGTCAAAATTTGACCGATTCGGTCGGTATATGCACCTACTTTTAACCGATGAAACGGTTAATCGAACCGTTATTTTTCATTGGTTAACTGTTCAAATTAACCGAACGATTCGGTTAACCGATCGTGCTCACCCCTAGTCTTAATTATTCAAAATGGAAAGCAAAGCATAGTGTTATCCCGTCTTATGACCAAGCAGTATTTGGACAGACTGGACTTGTTGAACTTGGGGTTATTAATGCAAGCAGCCCAGAGAGATAGCCCTGAAGTCTAGAAACCAAGTGAAGACAAAGTCGTAGGCAAAACAACCAAAGAAAACATAATTGTAGTATCCCCAAAGTTTGGGAGTCGGTGTCAACTCTTACTTGGGATCATTACCGACTCCCGGAAACAACTAAGGTGGACCCCATCTTCTGCTTGATGCCATTGCCCTATTTCCAAAGTCGTTTTGTTAAATCAATACAATTCTTCATCGATCTCCACGAACACTTGAAAATACTACTTCGTTCTCCCACGACTCCATCATTTTCACTTAAAAAAGTTATTATTGATGCAAAAAACTATGGAATCTTGAGGACAACCACAAGTTGATCCAAGGTAAAGAGTTGAAGACACTAAATATGGCAAAGTTAGGAATCAGTATCGACCCCTACCTACATATTGTTACCGACTCCTAGTTTCTGTTGACATGACACCTATTCTTTAAGGAAAACTAGTTTAAATCGGGTATAATGGCTTGGAGATATTTCTGAGTGAGATTTTAGCTCTCTACCTCTATAAATAGAGAGGTAGGGCTCACTTTTGGGGATCTTTTGGCTCTACCTCTACTCTTTTCTATATTCTTATAATTTTGAAAATCAAAGTGTGTAAGTTGTACCGAGTCCTAAGAATTTCCGCCCCAAGTCAGAAATAAGTAATAAAATCATCAAGTGGATGTAGGATAGAGTTTTCCAAACCATTATAAAACTTTATATTCTCTTTTCTTGCATTTTTTATATTATTTTCTTCACTTTTACTCTCTACTATGTTCATTTGGGTGTTTGGGCCATTTTTGGTTCAAACATTTTGGCACGACAGGAAGGAGATTTGAACTTGCTGAGTTAAGAACTTGGACATTGAATATGGTTAGACAATCAACTAGGAAGGCTATGACTACTAGAAATCAACAAGGGGCGGCTAGGAGGCATCCTCAGAATCTCACCCTTAATCATCTACATAACCAAGGATGAGATGGAAACTATGATGAAAGGACTATAGGCTAGGATGATAGAATGAGCTGAAGAGATGATGGAGAACTTCTTTAGAAGAATAGGACAAGCTGAGTTGTAGAAAACATAATCAGAGACCAAAAACTGGAGCAAAAATAGCCTGAAATGTGGTAGAACGGCCCGAGACTAACCCCGAGCCAAACTTAGGGATCAGTAACAATCCCCGAATAGGAGTCGATACCAACTCTCAAGGACTTGAGGGCATCGATCATCCCTACCCTAGGAAAGAATGATATACTGCCTCGAGTTGAAGTGAAGTGTTTGAATGTGAATCAGAATGCAGAAGCACGACCAGAGGAGCACATACCGGAATTCCCTTGTGGAGTTGGGTAGTAGGCTAGAAATGCAAACTTGAGAGTTCCTTTGGATGACAACAATAGGCTTGCAAAGATGGTTAAACGAGTTACGAAGGGTGGACTGCCTAATCAGAGCATAGAAGATGTGAATAGAAGTCTATTTACTATAAATATTAATATGCGAGAAATCCATCAAAATTTAAGTCACGAACATTTGAGACATATGAAGGGATGTCAAACCCAACAGTTCACCTGATAAGGTACAACCGGCACATAGAGGTGCTGGAGGCATTTGAGGAAGTCATGGGATGGTGTTTTCCTTCATATCTTATGGGTTTGGCAGCATAATGGTTTAGGCAGTTCGAAAACGATTCCATTAGTATGTAGCTCGAGTTAGTGAACTGATTTGTGAAGAAAATGTAAGGTCCATATCTTACGGCCCAAGATTGTAATGACGTTGGAAAGCATGAAGCAGAGGGCTGGAGAGACCCTTGGGAGTTTTCTGACAAGATTCAATATGGCGGTAGCTGCAGTGACCACATCAGTTTTAGGAATAGCTGTGAAGTCTAATTATAGAATTGCTTCGGAGCGAAATCCATCGATGGATCTTATGGAATTTTATCATGTGGCTGAAAGGTTTGAATTTTATCATGAGAATGAAAGGTTTTTGCTGCAAGAGGACGCTAAAGCTGATAACGAAGAGGTTAATGTTATGGATGGTGAAGGACCATACGGAACAGGATCTAGCAAGGATAAAGGAAAATGAAAGACAGACGATAGCTTTAAAGGATTAAAGTGACCGAAAAAAAGAAGCGAGATTCACCTCTTAGAGTGATTAAAATGAGACACCAGAGTGGATTTATTTGGATACTAGGGGAAAAATCCTCTATCGGAGGCCGGCAAGAAGAGAGCTTACAAACAATGAAAGAAAGTCAAGAAAATACTGCTTATTCTATGAGCTGAATAGGAACGATATGAATGATTATAGTCATTTATGGGATCTGATAGGGGAACATGTCAGCTATAACGGATTACAACATTATATTAGAAATCGAACTACGGTAATGGAATGAGAGCAGCCATCAGCCGTAGCAAATAGAAATAGCCCTGGATTAAGAGCAAGGCTGGTTATTTCTTGATCGTATGGCATGGATTCAGGTTCAGTTCTCATACTCTAGTCTCCTTTTTCAATAAACCATGTAATGATATCATCTGGACACTTACTCGTGTAAGGGATCCTAAACGGTTGCTAAGAACTTTCTGCGCTAGATGCTAGACTGCAACACTCAAAGAGGAAATAATTTATATATTAGACTTTTTATTTTTATGTTTGAACTTTTATTTTGTTAGAAAAACCTTTGATTATAAAACCCACTTGAACATGAAAACTCATATTCATCACTTTAAGTCTCATTTGAAAGACTCGATTAGAGTGCTAGAAGTAAGTCCCCTCACCGGAGAGTGAGCAGATGGGCTTGCTTGTCATAAACTCCCTTCACTGGAGAAAAAGCGGGTTGGGCTGGGTAAGGACCTCGAATGGTCATCTGCCTCGAACAGCTATACCGGTCTCGAATAGCCATCATTCGCCTTGAATGGCTATCAGTCACAAATGGCTAAATCGACCTCGAACGGTCATCCGCCTCGAATTGCTATGTCGATGCCAAATGGCCATCATCCACCTCGAATGACATCAGTCTCGAACGATCAAGGATTTGAATATCGGTCTTGAACGACCACAAATTTGATTATCAGCCTTGTACGTTACGAATTTTACCATTGGCCCTAAACAGTCGGGAATTTGATCGTCGATCTAGAAAAATAGTGCACTAAACTAAATATAAAGTGATCCGGAGAAATTGAACTTGAGAATGATAACAAACTTGCTTCTGATAAAACTGTTTTGAATGCCTCATAATGGGAATATAATTGAAAAATCTTGGATGAACATGAGACAATTTTTGATATGTAATATCTCTGAATGAAGTTAGAGAGATAATGATGTAAATCCCAGATGAATGCAGGATGGTCTTGATATGCGATGTAATGACTCCGAATGAAATCAGATTTGTCATAATATATAGATTACACTTAGGCAGATTCTAGAGTTTTAGGATGTAACATGTCTGGAATGATACCCATGATTAACCAAAGAGTCCGAAGGAATTGGATGATTCATTAAGATAGAAGCAGCCAGAGAGCTCAACTATTAAAAATTGGCATCACAATTGTTCTTAAACAAAGCACACCTTCTATTCCATGGCATGCTTTTTGGGGGAAAGTGTTATCCTGTCTTTTGACCAAGCAGTATTCGGGGAGACTAGACAGACCGAACTTGGAGTTATTGAGGTAGAAAGCCTAGAGAGATAGCCTAGGAGTCTAGAAACCAAGTGCATACAGAGTCATAGGGAAAGAACCAAAATAACCTAAGACAATACAGTTGTGGGATTCTCCAAGTTTGGGAGTCAGTACCGACTCCTACTTGGGGATCGGTATCGACTCAAGAAAATAATTGGGGAGGAACCCATCTTCTGCCTATATGTTTATCTTGATGCCAATGCCCTATTTCCAAAGTCGTTTTGTTGAATCAATGCAATTCTTCATTGATCTCCACAAAAACTTGAAACTACAACTTTGTTCTCCCACAACTCCATCATTTGGACTCAGAAACAAGTTATTATTGATGTAAACAACTATAGAATCTTGAAGGAAACCACAAGACGAATCGACGTGTAGAGTCGATGACACCAAATATAGAAAAGTTGAGGATCGATACTGAACTCTACCTAGGGACCGCTACCGACTCTCAGTTTCTACTAATATAGCACATATTCTTTTGGGAGAACTAGTTTAAATTGGGTATAATGGCTTGGAGATATTTCCGAGCGAGATTTTAGCTCCCAACCTCTATAAATAGAGGGATAGGGCACATTTTTGGGATCTTTTGGCTCTATCTCTACTCTACTCTATATTCTTATAATTTTGAAAATCTACGTGTGGAAGTTTTACCGACTCCTGAGAATTTCCATCCCTTGGTAAAAAAATAAGCAATAAAATCATTAAGTGGATGTAGGCCATAGTTTTCTAAACCACTATTAAACTTTATGTCTTCTTTTCATACCTTTTCTTACTTTTCTTTCTTCATATAAAACTCTACTACATTCATTAGGGTGTTTGGCCCATTTTTGGTTCAAACACGTGGGAATCGAACCCGACTCCCATCCATTCCAATCGCGGGATTTCGAATCTCGACCTAGGTCCCTGGTTGTTACTTGATGCATTGACTGTAGATGATGGCTGCTCTGAGTGCACCATCGCAGTTCGGTTCCTTACATATTTTTACAGCTGGTTGCTCCGAACCTATTCTTCTATCAAATCTCGAAGGTGTCTACACTCATTCGTTTCATGTCCATCCAGCTTGTGGAATAGGCAGAATTTTCCAGACCTGATTACTGGCTCCCACTTAGCTGGCCTCTGATAGGGGAACTACCATATAATATCTAGGTTCATCCTCTCTGGGGTCTCGATTAGATCAGTGGAGGTGAACTTTGACTCCCTCCTTTGTCGTTTCAATTCCCCAAGTTGTCATCGTCCCTTTGCTTTCCTTTATCCTTACCGTATCCTACTATGGACGATCCTTCATTATTCACAGCATTAATCTTAGCATTCTCAACTTCAACATAAAAATATTTATCAGCTTTGTGATAGAACTCTGTAAGATCCATTAGTGTGTCCCATTCCAAAGAAATCTTAATGTTATACGTGCAATTTCTGAAACTACCATCATCAGAATCATGAATGGGTCCGACTTATGAACTACAACAGCTACCACGTTAAACCTAATCAATTGACTCCTCAAGGTCTCTCCATGCCTTTTCTTTATACTCGCTAGTGTCATCACATTCTTTGGTCGGCAGATGTAAACTCTGAATTATCTCCGGAACCTATTCGCTAGCTCGGTACATGTGCTTATAGACTCATTCTCCAGCTGTCGAAACCGCATCACTGCAAAATCTATCAAATATAATGGGAAGCACCACCCCAACACCTCCATATGTCGAATGTATCTCAGTAAATAAACTATCGGATCCATCTGCCTATCATACGTTTCCAACATGGGAAGCTTGAAGTCGAGAGGATTTCTTACATTTTGGATGTTAGGGATTAACGGATTCTTATTTACATCCTCTAAACTTTGGTCTGGGAGTCCACCTCTAACTATCTTTCTGACAATCTCAGCATCTAGTTGTTGTTGTCTGACGGAAGTCTTTGACCACTAGCTTCATTCTTCCTTGCTCCTATAGGGGAACTCCGACATATATGTTGGTACATACTCCTTTCTACATATTTGTGTTCTAATATGCACCTTTAGCTTTATTCTATCCTCAATCCTATGTAAAATATTATCATATATTCCTTTGGTTTTTGTGCACTTGCGTTCTGTCTTATGTTCCTAGCTCTAACATCATCCGTTCATGACATCCCAACTTGCCTTAAGCTCAATCCAACATTTCCCTCATGTATTTCTCTCGGTGCGGAGTGGTTTGGGGTCGACACTGAGTAGTCTCATTTGTGGGGTCATTTTTCTAGTTTTCTCCGCTCCAACTCAAGATGTTCTTACGTTTATTTCTAGTCCTTGCTGCTGAATTCCAGCAGCTCTAGCAATTCCTTATTGTCCCATGCTTTGGAAAAAAATCTTCTAGTATTTCCTGTTGTTGAGGCATTACCTATCTTGGATTCCCTTCACCACATTCTCTATTTCCTCATTTGTCATGTAGATGGATTGAATGGAATATGCGGATACCTCTTAGCTGCTCCCATGCTTTGGTCAACTTCCTCTAATCTTAGATTTAGTGTTAGATCTCTTCATCTTTTCCAAACTTCAGATCCAAGCTTTAGTTAATGAAATCTAGTCCATTCTCGATGAAAGCACTAAAATGTTGATGCTAAAAGTGGCACCAACACCCAAATATCAGATGAGAGCACCAATTCAAATAAAATAAAGGTAAAAGCAGAAAAGGAGACATAATTTTTATAGTGGTTCGACAAATTCTCCAGCCTTCGTCCACTTTAATCTTTGTTATTGGTCATTTTCTCTTTGGATTACAAATAATTTTATCAGATCTGACCATAATCTAGTGGATTTTGGATTTGCAATAAAGTTTCTAAAGTATATTTAAGGAAGGAGATAAAAATGAAGCAGATGCAGAGTTTGAATCCCCTCTTTAGTTGTTATATGGCTGGTATTTATACAGAAACTCGCTAGTAGACTCAGGAGCCCACGTTGAATAAAGTCCAGATTGAAGTCAAAATGTGTAGGAGTGAACATGCCAGCCCAAACTCCAACAAAAACCTATTGGTACCGAGAGGTTCCCTTCGATACCAAGTGGTTTTTTCCAGGTGAAAACCCATTATCTTATTTTTCTTCCCTTTCTATCTTTCATTCGATGCCTTCCAAACTCTTTTTTCTAAAGATCTAGTTCCTTTTAATGAGTCACCCGATATCACTTATCTTTACATGCTTTATTTGCTTTCATCTTTGAAATCCCTAGTATTGGTCATCTATCTTTTGGAAAAATCGCTTTACCACGGTTATTTGAAGAGGTACTTGGATATAAGGAGACTGGGAAGTGCCAAGTGGAAGAAAAACCATTCGATACCGAGAAGTTCCTCTTAGTATCGAGTATTATACATACTTCAATTTTCATCATACTTCTTGAGTCTACTGTTTTAGCATTTCTAAGCATTTTTCAAGTTTGTGACTCTTCTCGTCGTCATTTTGGCCTTCTAAGTCCAGTTGATATCGGCTTGGCTAAAAAGCAGGTTAAAAAATATTATTATACAACATGGAGGAAGAGGCGATATGGGGTACACATGTGAATATTCCATTGAGCTAATACTGGTAGATATTTAAACATTGAATACATAACTCACCTATACATACAAAGTATCAGCAAAAAATAATAAATACGTGTGCATCAAGGATAGAACAATACACAATATATAATAAATAATAGAGAACACAGAGTTAGAATCGTAGAAATAATATATAATACAAAAGATACAAAAAATGTCTTATATACATCATATGAATATGCATATAAGGGTATATACAATGCCTGATGGTAAACAACTATACAAAATACTAGTCTCCCCAATGCCTAAAACATGAGTTGGTAATATTGTCCTTGTACCTAAAAAGTCTCGGACTAATCCGAGTATTATATAAATAACACACACGTCAGGCTATGCCTAAATCACAAATTTATAAATATGTGTGACATAGTATATATTAGGAAGAATAATACGATAAGACTACTAAAGTAACTCAAGATGGTTACGATGTAAATGTGTGTGTATATTGACACATATTGTTATACCAAAAATTATCACTAGCAAAAACAATGATTATCTTCATAAGAGAAGTCCAATGCTCTATATCCATATGTATTGCTAGAGTTATACGCTTAGGTATTTAAAGAATGAACAGGTTGAGCTTGATAGAGTTAGGGGTATGCCCTAGGGGAAATTCTTTAATTTATTAACTTCGAAATCAATTCTTGTTCGAAATAAAGGTGTTTCTTCTTTCTGTTATGTATTTGTTATAATGTGTTATAAATAATTAAATGTTTAATTAAAAATATATTTAACAGAAAATCCATAAATAACATGTTTGTGATAATAATTACATTTAGTTGTAACCATGCGTATTGGACCACATTGTTACAAAACACATCATTTTAAATGTTCTTAGTCAAGATGCATCGAAACTGGATATCAATGTATCCGTTGATACTAGAGTATGTAATTCTCGTGACTGTTGGGGGCACCTAGAGGTTATGTACTGATAGTTATTGGATAGCTATAGAACAATGCACTCGGTAGTTTTCTGTTGGTTAATAAAACTAAGGTCAAATAGAAAATATCGATGTGACTAATTTATATACTTCTTTCGACTTGAGAATACTGTCAACCTTCAACGTGAAAAACTCTACTTTAAGTATAGTCAAATCATAGAACGACATCCATCAAGTGATTATAGTTGGGTTGAGTGGAAGTATTGGAAGGAAGACACTATTCAAGAGAGGATTCGTCACTTCAGTTATACAAGGTTAGCATCATGGTCAAATCAAGTCAACCTAAAGCCAAAATCTCCAGCCAGAGTAGTACGGTTAAAAATTGTTGTTATTATTGAACCAAGGATTTTGTGTTTTGGACTATAGAGTTGAATAAGGGAAATATTGGAATTTTGACCATTACCAAATTCCATAAATCCAAAGTGATGTAGTTTTGACGAAGAGAATTGGTGTATATAAATATCACTAATGGGTAATGCTTATTAAATAAAATAAGATTTTATTGAAAATGAATAAGCAATAAATTTGGCCATAATGTCAGACAACTTGCTAAGTGACGTGTGAACGTTAACATTTGAATAGTTCGGTGTTAATTGCTGACCAAATTTACACCCAAGAGTTACATAACTCAAATGACGAATTCCCTTAAACCGAATGATTTAATTAGTTTATGGTTGTTATAAATAAATTAAATTAATTATTATTTATGAAATACTAAAATTTGAATATGGTTTAAGAAATAAAAAATGTTATGTATTTATGATAGTTATATATGTACCAATCAATATACGATATCGATATACGATATCAATAAGCGATTAAATTAGATTTAATTGCATAGCATTTTGGCTTGGGCTTAAATGGGTTTAAAGCCCATAAATAGGGCTGCAAATTTCGGTTTTGACTTGTTATTGGAGGCAGCTATAACTTAGGATCAGACATAGAGATGGATGGCAAAGATTAAGAGAGAATAGGCAATGAAATTGTCCTAATATCTCTCTTGTACAAGGCTATATATATGGATCTCTAAACCCTTAATCAAAAACAAATTTTGCAACCATAATTATCAAGTTTGTTGGCCGAAATTAATCTTCATATCAGTTTTAAGAATCTTAAATCAATTCAAGTAAAGTAAAAATACTATTTATAGAAAAGGTCGACGATTCCAGACTTGTAATCTAACGGATTGAACATAACACAAGAAGGGAATTCATTGATTCAAGTGGACTCAAAGGCATCATCAATTGATATTTTATTTATATACTACAGTAATCATATCATGTTTTATGATTTAATATTGATTAATCCAAATCTGCATACATATTAATCCTGTATATCTAGTTAGGTAAGATTTTCGTAGGTATATGTAGTTATCACAAATTAGTTCGGTTATGTGCATGGTTATATTATTATGTGTTATAATTTACGTATAAACAAATCTAATTTTCTATAAAAAACTAAATTTCATCATTATTAATTATTTTATGTATATTTATATATTAATTTGAATATAGACTAATGTATATTTTAAACATATAATTACACGGATATATATATATATTCATAATATAAAAACAGCATAGAATTTTTCCTTACACGGATTTATACATAACACGAATTACCAAATTCGACAATAACTTTTATATATATAAGTAATTTTAAATTTTCTTTTATTGATTATTTGAATTGTTTATTATATCTAAAATAGTTATTGCACTGAAAAGTTGATTTTATATTTTTTAAATTACTACATTTATGTAGTAACCCAAGAAAAAAATTCGTAATTTTTTGTTAATATTTATTATTTTAGTAATTAAATTACTTCGGTTGAACATTTCCTTTTTTATTAAAAATAATATTTTATTTCAAAAAATCATGAAAAATTTTGAACCTGTATCCTAAGAGCCTAAATTTTCGTAAATTTTAAAATTTGATTTTTTAATACTTATTGCTAATATTTTTAATTTTTATGATCAAAACTATTTATTATATATATATAATAATGATAAAATTATAAAATTATTATTTTATGTTTGTTATGCTAATTACGATCTGGAAATAATTTTAAAATATATATATATTCATGTTTTAAGTATTTGAATGTAATTAATTATTCATATATTTTCATTTTATTTAACCTTATATATATAATTTTAATTATTATATGTGTAATGTATGATTTTATATGTTTAATTATGTATATGTATTTATATAAGTGTTTTAAATTATGTATGTATTATTTTGAGACTTTTAGTTATAAATTATATTTTAAATATATGTATATGTTTTTATATAAATATACTTTGCATTATAGATTTGTGCGCATATTTAGATAATATACAATACATACGAAATGAGCTAATGTGTTCGTTGCGATGTAAATCCCAACATCTATATACGGACATGTTATACCCTTCATGGATTATTATGCTACACATGTACACATATATGTATATTTATATGATACATGTATATATATAAATTAAATCATTCAAATTAACTTTACATTACAAAATACTTAAATTTAAAAAAAATACATGATTTTGTTTAAAAAAATTAGAATTGTTCTAAATGAATTAGACTCATAGGCCAAATAAAGATCCAATAGGATAAAAAAAATTAAAATACACCCACCACTACCGCTAGGAGCTAGCTCAGTCCCAACAATTGTATCAGAGCCTAATAGCCTATGCGGTCTAAATTAGCCATGTTAGGGCTAACTTATTAAGGTTGCCCACTTAGTATGGTGTTTATAAAGGTAATGTTTAGGATTGGAAGGTAATCAAATACCATGTCCTACCTGGTTAGCGGCCTGGCCTGAAAGATGAAGTGAGCCCAAAGGTTGCCCTTAATAGAAAAGGCCCTACTTAATTTGGGCCATGGGTTAATTTTCAAAATCATCTTGAAAAATAAAGTAAAAGATTTTAATTTTAATTGTTAAATTTAAAATAAAATATATGTTCATTAAAATAGTTATAATGTAACATATTTTTCAAAAAATTAGAAAGACAAAATAACATAATTTTCGACACAAGAAAATAGGCACAAGGACAAACTTAGAAAAAAAATTAGGCTGAAGGACAGCAAGTTTGTTTTTATACCGAAGGACAATGCTAATTATAACTAAGCCTGTCAATGGGTAGGGTTCGGTCTGGGTATTATAAAACTGAACCCCAGTCCAATTAAAACTCGAGCTTGATCCGAACCCGTAAGGTATTTCAACCCAATATCCAAGCCCGGTCCGTCGGGCTTTTTTAAGCTCGGTTGGTATAACTATATACCTAACTCAGAATATTTATGTTAAAACCATATTTTAAAACTACAACTTTGGTAAAATTTGTATACAAATAATGTTAACATATAAATTGGATGATGTGTAGTCAAGCTCATAACAAAAGTATGTAAAAACATCAATATATAAACAAACAAAATGGTAATATGATACGACGAAAACCTAATATTCGATCGGGCCCTAACCGATACGTGTTTTGATAAAACCGTACCCGACTCGGATCGGGCCTGAGTCCGGCTTGGGTAGTAAAAGTCAAAACCTGTACCCACATAAATAGGGCGGATTCGGACCGGGGTCAGGCCGAAACCCGTACCATTGACAAGCCTAGTTATAATTAGCATTTCTATAGTGTAAAACTAAATATGATGCAAGATATAACTAGCATTTGTGTAGTGTAAAATTTGAATATAGTGCTAATTATAACTAGCATTTGTCCTCCAGCCTAAAAATGAAACTTTGTATTCTTCAGTCTAATTTTTTCATAGTTTATATTTTTCCCTAATTCCCTATTTTCAAAGATTATAAATTTTATTAATAAGTTAATTAGTAAAATGTATGTGCATGTAGTAAATGTACTATGAAATATGTTTTGGTATTTTAAAACGTTTTAGATATCATAAATGTGCATGCATACATATGAATAATGATTTTTGAAATCAAGATAGTTTAATTAAAAGGTTAATTAATTAAAATTATAATTACACATGTATATGATATACGTGTTATACCATAAAGGTTATAGTACATAATAAATATAAATGTTATATCAATATAAAATTAATTAAAATGTTAATTAATTTAAATTAATTAAATATGACTTAATTAATATAATATTATACACAATACTATTACATAAGTAATTTGAAATATAAAACTATATAAATAAAACTTATAATATGAATGTATAAAGCCCAACATAGACTTAAGAAATTAACATACACGTAATCATATATATATCGTGATTTCTGATGTGTTCGACACTTGAATCACGAGGGTAGTTCGTAAGAATTGCATTATTTCATAAGTCAATATCACTCTATTTAATGTTGTCCTCTACTATATATATATATTAATAAATTACTTGCATACTCATTAATTTTTGAGCAAACTCAAGCTATGGATGTTATGTGTATTATTATTAATATACTGAATAGACGAGGTAAGATAACTATATGTATTTATTGAGAAAACTCAAGGTACCTATATTATACTTAGGCCATCACGATATGGTAGGTACGAGTGAATAATTTTATTTCAATTTGTTGAGAAAACTCAAGGTCAATATGAAATTAGGACAAGGTTTCAAGGGTTAGGAGTTGTATGTGATATAACCGATAATAGGTTATCCATTATTCGTGAAGCTATGACTTATTGAGCAAACTCAAGGTCGGAATTCCAAGATGGACAAGTCCTAACACCTACTAGTTAAGTCATAAGACTTATATGTTTTGACATAGGGTTTGGCAAAATATAAAAGACTAGTGGGTGCTTATTAGTAAAATGAAACATAGTGTTTAACCTTACTAATATTATAAAAACATCTATTATGGTTTGTCCTAGTAATCTACCATTTAAACTTGTAGAAAATGCCAACTCCAAAACTGTTTTCTGAAAGTGACAAACTCACCGGACCTAACTATACCGAATGTCTAAGAGCAACTAAAATAGCATTGACTTACGAACACCTATAGACTTCCGTTACATGTGAACCATAAATAGAACCCGTCGATGGTATAGACCCTAAAGAATGACTTGCTTATTTAAAGTGGCAATCTGACTTAGTGATCTCCTAAGTTTTTGTGTTGTCTGCCTTAGGCAAACCGTTGCAAAGGCAACACAAGAACATGTCCGTCCTTGATATTTTTAATAGTCTCAAAGCTCTTTTGGTGAACAGTCCGTTCCGTAAGGTATGAGCTTTTGAAACAAACCGTTTGACACCAAAATGACCAAGGGACAGAAAGTGGATGATTATGTTCTAATGATGACATGCTATATTGATAGACTTGCACAATTAGACACAGAGATAAGCAACGAAATGCAAGTGGATTTGGTCCTTTGTTCTCTCACTCCTTAGTATTAACCGTTCATACTGAATTACAACATGAACCAATTTAATGTGAATCTCATGGAGCTACTCAATAAGTTGAGGTCAGCCGAGTCAACATCTAAAGATCAAGGTGTCGTACTTGCTATGAAGGGAAATGCATCATCTTCAAAAGGTTCGAAGCAGCAGAAAAGAGATAGTAAGAAAAAGAAAAGTAAGAAGAGTAATGATAAGGTTGGATGTCACCATTGCCACAAGAAAGGTCATTGGAAGAGAAATTGTCCCAACTACTTGAAGGTTGTCAAGGAAAGGATGCAGAATGGTTTTGTAGCTCCATCAGGTACATTTATGATTCAAAAATGTTTTGTGATCAATAAAATGTCATGGGTACTAGATCTGGTACTCATATATGTAATTCGTTGCAGGGTCTTAGGAACTAGCATCGCGTGGCAGAAGGAGAAATGAAGCTCCAAGTTGCTGATGGATCTATATTAGATGGAACGGTAGTAGGAAACTATCATTTAGATTTGCCAAGTGGTTTTGTGTTAGTATTAAATAATTGCTATTATGTAAAAGACTTTATTTATGGAATTATCTCTATTTCTATATTGTCTAAAACTGGATATATTTTTCATTATGGAAATAATGTTACGTACATTAGTTTGGATGGAAATAAAGTCTGCAAAGATGTCCTTGGAAATGGCATTTATGTGATTAATAATAATTATGTCTGTTCTATGAATGAAGTTTATAACAAAATTAAACGACAATTATCTTTGGCATTATAGGCTTGGTCATATTAGTGAGAAACGACTATACAAATTGAAAACCAGTGGTTTTCTACCATTAATTGATTCTGAATCATTTGAAACTTGTGAGGCGTGTCCTAAAGGTAAAATGACCAAGCACCCCTTCAGTGGGAGCAATGAAAGAGTTAATGAACTCTTCGGGTTATTACATAGTGATGTATGTGGCCCAATGCCTATATTAACCAAAAATAATAGTCCTTACTTTGTTACTTTCACTGATGATTTCTCAAGACTAAGATATGTATATCTTATGAAGAATAAATCCGATGTTCATGAGAAATTTGTTGAGTACAAAAAGGTATTAGAAAATAAATGGGCCGTAAAATTAAAATTCTTCAATCAGCTTAAGGAGATGAGTATGTTGGACAAGATTTCCAACAGTGCTTAAAACATAATGGGATTATCTCTCAAGTTACTCCACCCTATACTCTACAACAAAATGGTGTGTCAGAGTGAAGGAATCGAACCCTATTAGATATTGTTTTGTTCCATGATGAGTAAGGCTGAGTTACCTCTATCCTATTGGGGATATGCGCTAGAAACTGCAGCACATATTTTAAACTTGACACCCACTAAATCGATGCCTCAAAACACCATATGAGATGCGGTGTTGTAAGAAATCCCAACTCACTGAAAGTATGGGGTTGTTTGACGTACATTAAGAACATTGGTCATAATAAACTAGAGGCAAGATCGGTATTATATAAGTATATAGGTTATCCAAAAACTCGATGGGATATATATTCTACAACACTGAGGAACAAAAGGTCATTGTTCTCAACACGCTGTCTTTTTAGAAAAGGAATTTCTGCTAAAAGAAATTAACAGCGAAGTTGTAGACTTGGATGAGATCCGAGAAACTAACACTATAGCCAAAACAGTGGGAGTAACAAGGTCACCCGTATACGAAAACACAAAATCTATTAGAAGGTTTGGTAGGGAATCCCATACACCAGAGAGATATACGGTTTTCTCGTGGATGGCGAAAAGGAGGATTGTGTCTTAGATGTTGACACTTCTTTGTCTTTCCAACAAGCACTGCAAAGTAAAGACTCTGCACTTTGACTTGAAGCTATGAAATCTGAGATGGACTCCATGTACGAAAACAAAGTTTGGACTTTGTTGGACGTACCCGAAGGGATAAAAACCATCGACTGCAAATGGATTTTTAAGAAAATGATAAATGCGGATGGAGAAGTGGTGACTTATAAGGAAAGGCTAGTTGCAAAAGGATTTTGTCAAATTCAAGGTGTTGATTATGATGAGACCTTTTCGCCCGTAGCCATGCTTAATTCTATTCAGATTATGCTAGCCATTGCCGCATTCTATGGCTATGAAATATGGTAAATGGATGTAAAGACGACTTCTCTAAATTGTGATTCAGCAGAAATCATTTATATGTCACAGCCAGAGGGTTTTGTATTCGGCTGGAGTGAAGATAGAGCTTGCTGGCTGTTAAAGTCCATTTATAGACTCAAACAAGCTTCAAGAAGTTGGAATAAGTGTTTTGATAAAGTAATCAAATAGTTTGGTTTTTATCAAAAAATAGAGGAAGCGTGCATATACAGAAAGGAACAGGAAAATGCTATCGTTCTTTGTACTCTATGTTGATGATCGATTATTGATTGGTAATGACACTTCATTATTGCAATCAGTGAAAGCTTGGCTTTCCAAAGACTTCTCCACGAAGGATTTGGGAGAAGCAGCCTACATACTTGGTATAAAGATCTATGGAGATAAGTCCAAGAGGCTTTTGGGATTGTCTCAATCCATGTAAATAGACACTATACTAAAACGGTTTAGTATAGAGGATTCCAAACGTGGAAGTGCTCTAAAGCAATCTGGAATTGTCCTTTCTAAAAAAAGGTTCCTCATACCGATGATGAGAAAAAGCGTATGAAGGGGATTCTCTATGCTTCAGCCATAGGTTCCATAATGTATGTTATGTTATGTACTAGACCAGATGTAGCATACGCATTAGGATGTGTAAGTCGATACCAGTCTAATCCCGGAGAAATACTAAGGACTCAACTCGTTTTTGGGAATGGAGACCTTCTTATGAAAGGGTATACGGAATCGAGCTTTCACAGTGATATAGACGATAGTAAATTAGTGTTCGGCTATATCTTTACACTAAATGGTCGAGCTGTTAGCTGGAAAATTTTCAAGCAAGAAACATTTGCTAATTCTATGATGGAGGTCGAGTATATCACCCTAAATGAAGCAGCAAAAGAGGCAGTATGGATGTGCATGTTTTTGAGTGAGCTCGAAGTGATTCCTGATGCTGGGAATCCAATGACATTTTTGTGTGACAACGATGTAGCGCTATAGATCGCAAAGGAACCAAGAGCACATAAGAATTCACAACACATTCTTCGAAAGTTCCACCTGATTAGAGAATTCATTGAGAAGAAAGAAGTTATGATTCAAAGGTTAGATACCTAGGACAAAATAGCAGATCCATTCACTAAATGTCTAACTCGGCCAGTTCTCGAGAAAATGATTGAGAGGATGGGATTGAGATTTCATAATTGGCCCCAAGTGCAAGTGGGACATTGATAGTGCTAGGGGTATGCCCTATGGGCAATTCTGTAATTTATTAACTTCGAAATCAATTCTTGTTTGAAATAAAGGTGTTTCTTCCTTCTGTTATATATTTGTTATATTTGCTATAAATGATTAAATGTTTAACTAAAAATATGTTTAACAAAAAATCCATAAGTGACGTGTTTGTGATAGTAATGACAATTAGTTGTAATCATGAGTATTGGATCACATTGTTACAAAACACATCATTTTAAATGTTCCTAGTCAAGATCCATCGATATTGGATATCGATGAATCTGTTGAGACTAAAGTACGCAATGCTCTTCAAATGTTGAGCAGTGTATTACTCCTGACTATTGGGGGCATCTAGAAGTTATGTACTGATAGTTATTGGATAGCTATAGAACAACTCATTCGGTAGTTTTCTGTTGGTTAATATAACTAAGGTCAAACAGAAAATATCAATGTGACTAATTTACACAATTCTTTCGACTTGAGAATACTGTCAACCTTCAATATGAAAACTCTGCTTTGGTTATAGTCAAATCATGAAACGACATTTACAAGTGATTATAGTTGGGTCGAGAGGAAGTATTGGAAGGAAGTCACTATTCAAGAGAGGATTCGTCACTTTAGTTATATAAGGTTAGTATCATGGTCAACTCAAGTCAACTCAAAGTCAAAATCTCTGGCTAGAGTAGTAAGCTTAATAGTAATTGTTATTATTGAACCAAGGATTTTGTGTTTGGACCATAGAGTTGAATATGGGCAATATTGGAATTTTGACCATTACCAAATTCCATAAATCCAAAGTGATACAGTTTGGACGAAGAGAATTGGTGTATATAAATGCCACTAATAGGTGACGCTTATTAGATCAAATAAGATCTTATTGAAAATGAATAAGAGATAAATTTAGCGATAATGTCACACCACTTGCTAAGTGACCTGTGAACGTTAACATTTGAAAAGTTCGGTGTTAATTTCTAACAAAATTTACACCCAAGAGTTACACAACTAAAATGAAGAATTCCCTTAAGACCGAATTATTTAATTAGTTTATAATTGTTATAAATAAATTAAATTAATTAATGTTTATGAAATATTAAAATTTGAATATGGTTTGAGAAATAAAAATTGTTATATATTTATAATAGTTATAAATGTACCAATCGATATACGATATCGATAAGTGATTAAATTAGATTCAATTGCATAGAATTTTGGCTTGGGCTTATACGGGTTTAAAGCCCATCATTAAGGCTGAAAATTTCAGTTTTGACAAGTGATTGGAGGCGGCTAAAACTTAGGATTAGACCTAGCGATGGATGGCTAAGATTAAGAGAGAACATGTAATTAGATTGTCCTAATATCTCTCTTGTACAATGCTATATATATGGATCTCTGAACCCTTAATCAAAAAAAAACTTTAGGATGCCATAATTATCAAGTTTGTTGGCCGAGATTAATCCCCATATCAGTTCTAAGAATCTCAAATCAATTCAAGTAAAAGCACTATTTGACTGAAAAGGTCGACTATTCCACACTTGCAATCTGACGGATCGAGCATAACTAGAGAAGGCAATTCATGATTCAAGTGAACTCAAAAGCATCATCAATTAGTGTCTTATTTATATATTACAGTAATCATATCTTGTTTTATGATTTAATATTGATTAATCCAAATCTGCATATATATTAATGTTGTATATCTAGTTAGCTGAGATTTTCGTAGGGATATGTAGTTGCCACAAATTAGTCTGGTTATGTGCGTGGTTATATTATTATGTATTAAAATTTATGTATAAACAAATCTAATTTACCGTAAAAAAATTAAAAAAATTCATTATTAATTATTTTATGTATAATATATGTTAAATTGAATATAAACTAATGTATATTTTAAACATATAATTACATATTTGTATATTTATAATATATAAATAGCTTAGAATTTTTCCTTACACCTATTTATACATAACATGAATTATCAAATCCGAGAATAATTTTTTTATATATATAAATAATTTTAAACTATCTTTTATTGATTACTTGAATTTTTTATTATATCTAAAATAATTATTGCACTAAAAATTCATTTTTATATTTTTTTTAAAATTACTACATCTATATAGTAACCTACGAAAAAAATTATAATTTTTTGTTAATATTTATTATTTTAATAATTAAATTACTTCGGTTGAACATTTCCTTTTTTTATTAAAAATAATATTTTATTTCAAAAAATCATGAAAAAAATTTGAACCTGTATTTTATGATCCTAAATTTTTATAAATTTTAAATTTTGATTTTTTAATATTTATTACTAATATTTTTAATTATTATGATCAAAACTATTTATTATTTATATAATAATGATAAAATTATAAAATTATTATTTTATGTTTGTTATGCTAATTGCGATCTGGAAATAATTTTAAAAAATATATATATTCATATTTTAAGTATTTAAATGTAATTAATTATTAAAATATATACATTTTATTTAACCTTATATATATAATTTTAATTATTATATATGTATGTATGTTTAATTTTATATGTTTAATTATGTGTATATATTTACAGAAATGTTTTAAATTATATATATATATATATATATATATATATATATATATTATTTGAGACTTTTAGTTATAGATTATATTTTAAATATATGTATACGTACTTATATAAATATACTTTGCATTATAGATTTGTGCACATATTTAGACAACATACAATGCATACGAAATGAGGTAATGTGTCTGTTGCGATGTAAATCCCAACATCTATATACGGACATGTTATACTCTTCATGGATTATTATGTTACGCATGCACACACATGTATATTTATATGATACATGTATATATATAAATTAAATCATTCAAATTAATTTTACATTACAAAATACTTAAATTTAAATAAATTACATGATTTTAGTTAAAACCAATTTAGAATTTTTCTAAATGAACTAGACTTCATATGCCCAACAAAGATCGAATAAGATATAAAAAATTGAAATACACCCACCATTACCGCTGCGGGCTGGCCCGGTTCCAACAGAGCTGTTTCGGTAGATTAATACCACATGCCAAAGGGAGTAGCCCAATAGCGGATCCAAAGCCAGAAGCACCAATCTATTGGAAAAGGAATCAATGATCGAAGTGACCAATAAGACAATATTCCGCTCAAATGCAAGAGGTCATTTAGGCAAAAAGACAATTCGTCAATCCGAACTTCTTAAGCAGCAATGCTAGATGTCCAGAACAAGCTCCAATCCTAGCCTACAACAACCAACCTTAGTAATCCAAGGGAAAGATTCTCCACCAATGGCACTATAATGTTCTAGCTATAAATAGGCGACAATCCTAAGGCATAAGGGATCATTAGGTGCAAAAAGAACTCAAACAATAGTATAGTACTTTCATATATTAGTGCTTTATTCAAAAACTCATTAGTGGAGGAAACTTTTAGATTCTCGACTAAAAAAGAGTAATTTAATATGGAAATGATAATAGACGTAGGGACTTTCAGCCCGAACCATTATAAAAAGCTCTCGGTGTTATTTAGTCTCTACACTTTACCTTCTCCTCGTTTTCAATCACAACTTTATAGCTTAACCTTCCATAACTCCCATTTATTTACTTCATGTCTCGGTAACCTCAAACCCAGGACCCATAACTCAAGCAACCTTCGGAGTTATATCTTAAAACTCAGGTTGTTGGTGTAGACTGAATTCTATAATAACATTTTTAGCGCTAGAAGGAGAGTCCAAACCTCCGTCGTTTCTTCCCTCTTGGAAAATTCAGTAATATCATCCCTCCAACCATGACTAATTTGAAAAGCTAACCCTAGAGTCACACCTCAACCTTCATATTTTGCTTATTGAAGAGGATAACAATGAGAGATTGATAATCCTCGTCTTGGAGAAAGAGAATGGTGAAGAATATTATCCTATTTATAAATTTCAAGCTCTCTATATCTGATAACTTTTGGAGTATCTTCAGTAGTCTCTCTAAGAGTTTGCTCAACTCTGAGGGATGATCAAGGCTATGGGTACAAAATTAAGGATCCGAGCATTGTGATAATGATAAATAAAGGTTCCTCTGTCCTTGTTAAAGAGCCCTCCCAGTCACTTCTACTCTTTATCCACAAAAGAAGGCCCAATGAGATCAAGTCTTTACTTCCCTCGATTAGAGTCTGTCTTAGATCATTTTGAAAACATATGGAATACTCTGTTATCCAAACTATCCTCGCCTATCAATAAGATCCGAAAGGATAGAATTACTATATTTACCGTCAAACAAATAGGCATGAGATAGATAAGCGTCGAAGACTTTCTCAAGCCATAGAAAACTTCATAAAGAAAGGAAGATTGACTGAGTTTACTAAATAAGTACTTAAATATATCATCTTTGTAAATGTCTAACTTTGTTTCAATGTCTCAAAGGAAATCTTTGTAGACTCATTCAACTGTATATGTATGTGTGTGTCTCCCCTTTTTCAAGACAAAGAATGCTATGTGGATCTTTACATTGGATGAAATCTCTCATCTTACAAAAGATGTTTCTTTCAAGTTTAACTCTTTCCTCTATCGATAAGCGCAATTTGGACTCGTTGCCCATAAAATTTAATCTAATACACTCCCTTCTTTTTTAGTTATTTTCAATTGTTGTGTCTGTATTTAACCAAAACTCCTTTATCAATCTGATCATGTCAATAAAGAGTTTCACCCTTTTCTTAAAAATATTAATTTTCATAATAATTCTCTTTCTTAAGCTCAAATTAAATATGTTTTCTACCTAAATGTAACACTCTTGATTTTCAAGAACATTACTCAAGAGATTTAGACAAATTAAATAGAATAATGAAAATATTAGAGTGATAAAGGGATTGAGATTTGGAAACTAAATAGAGGCTGTGCTAAAAATAAATAAATTAAAAGAATGGGTTTGTGGATATGGTTCTCTAAGTTAATTAGTAAATGAGTAAGGCTAGTGTAGCATGGGGAATAGTCGTCCACCATAATCCTTAACCCCTAAACCCTTCTTTTTCATTTCATAAATTCAAAATCCTAAAACGTAGACTAAGGAGCTCGAGCCGGCTATCACCTAGGGGAAAAGAGGAGAAAATCAATTAAAAGCTAAAGAATCAAGCAAAGGAGAATTAAGCAAGTTCAAATCTTAAGTTCCTTATCCAAAGCAAGGTGAATAATAATTAAAACCATCTCGTTTTCGTTTTTAATGAGTTTTTGTTTTGGGTTTAAGTTTAAATCCTTTATGATGATTTTAATGATGATTTGCTTACATTACATGATATGTTAGATTCAAACAAGCATGTTTGATACATGTTTATTTTGATTCTAAGGCTACAATCATTTCTATTAGGTTTCGAATGCCATGAGGATTTAATATGTTATGTAAAATGTTATTTTAGAGATGGGTTTAAATTTTCGTAATTATCCAAGTTATGGATAATTTATTTTGAATTTTTGAAGGAAGAAATTGATAATTAGGATTAGAAATTCATTTCAGTTGTTATATAAAGGATTTTTGGTCCGAAATTAGTATATAGTAGATAACGTATTAAAAGTGAATTATAGATTTTTGGGATTTTTCCTGAATAGTTTAACGTATAAATTAAATTATTTAAGTTGATGGACTTAAATGTTTTAATTACTTTGTTAAAGGGAAGGAATTCTTTGTTAATTGTCTTTAATTAATTTCTGAATAAATTTGATGGTCTTTTAGAAAAGATTTTGATAAAATTTATGCCAACCAATCATATTTTTACCAATAAGCAAGTTAGTTGAAAAGTATTACTTAAAAAGGCAATAAAAACAGTTTTGCATAAGCTTATTGTTGCGCCACTTCTGGTAGCTACCTTTTGACCCCATACTTCTACCCCCAACCAAGTCGAAACCAATAGACAAGGTATCAATGGATTGGTACGTAGTGGATTAGGGAAAGACGGTAGGCATATAGTCGAAACCATGCTTTCGAAGGGGTTGAGGCATTTGTTTTGCTTTCAAATGAGATGTCGCTTGCCTTGCTTTTAAAAGAATGCTTTCGAAAGGGTTCTTTAGTATAGCTTTCAAAGGGGTTGCCCCCTTCTTGTTTTGAAAGGGTAGCTTTTGAATGAGTTGCCATGTTTTATGTATTAAAATGGATCTTTTGAAAAGGTAGTTTGAACCTAGTCAAAACCATGCTACCGTCTTTATGCCTTTCAAATAGGATGAAGTTATTAACGAGTTCGAAAGGTAAGTTTTTTGTTTTATAAATATAACAAGTCATTTCCCAATGCTTTCGAAAGGGCTCCAGTAGCCATTTATATTAAGCGTTTTGAAGGCAATGGCTTCGTAACGTGTTTCGAAGCTATCCTTCTTACTGTTTTATTTAAAGACTGATGCTTTCGAAAGGATGGTTTCGAAACCATTTTTTTTCATAAATTCTTTTGTTTGAAGGTTAATGGTTTTGAAAGGGTTACTTTTGCTTATGTTCACTTTGACCCAAAAGTTATATCTAATGGTAGCACCAAATTAGTCACTAACACCCTTGAATAGAATTATGTAGAGAGATCAATGAAGAAAGTAAATTTAAACAGAGAAGTAATGCAATTGACTGCGAAAAGAATAATAAAAAACGAGAACACCAAATTTATAGTGGTTCAGTGTAGTTGCCTACATCCACTTTGAATATGATCTTCATAAATTTTCCAATCACTTGAGTACAGATACAATCCGTAGACAAAAAACTTGAATACAAGTTTGAACAGAAAAGAAGCGAGTATAGAAAATGGTAGAGTCTCCCTAGAGTTCTGGAAAAAAGGTCCCTTCAACTGTAGCCATGCCTCTCTATTTATAGATGAAGGTAGGGTGGACTCCTAATGCAAGCCTAAGACCAAGGTAGCTCGGCCCATAGTTGGAGGTGAGGTGGACCGAATGAGCCATGCCAACCCATGTCTACCAGACCACCCATGCCGATCCAGATATGCCGAATCTCCAAGGCCGAACAGTGGTCGCCGACCCGCTTTGGCTGAGCTCGGATTTTCTTGTGAGTGATTCGGGGTAAGTGATGGTTCGAGCCAAAGTGAAAGGATGTCAATCGTATTTCCCTGACTTGACAGCTATGGCCGAACCACTTCTTCTTCATATACCTTGACCAACCCAGCAAGGACGAACCATCCATACCGAACCTCCTAAAGATACCGACCGCATCAAGATCTACCCCTAATGTAGTCTTTCATTATAGCCAACCTACTTCGACAAAATCATTGTTGCTGACTCGACCTAGTGCATATAGCCGATCGAGAATGACCGACCGAGAATAGCCGAACCACACTCCAAGCACCGACCCATCGTCCATCACACATCGACCCCTCCTCATCGAGGCCGACTTAGAATAATCGCCATTATAACTCAAAGTGCACCAATCCTTGACGTTACGCTCACTTACATTCAATTATAACTTCTGCAACCTTCGTTTTGTAGCCGGGCCAAGGTGTCGGGTAACATTTACCCCTCAAAGTACGTCTTGTTGCATACTTGACGTGCTCTTAATCGAAGCAAGTTAAAGCCTCCATAAAGAAATCCATCTTGTTCCCTAAATAGTTGTTTATCCTTCAATTTCATCCCTCCAAAGCGTTGTATCCCTCTTTGGTTGTCTTGACGCTTGGTCGATTCCCAATAGTATAAATCTGGGATTGCATTCCATCGGTGGCTATCTGTGTCCGGTTCTACATGACTAGCAAGCATTGGCTGTCTGATCCAATCTTTTCTTTAATAACTCCAAGCAAAAAATCAATTTCTATCGATTTCAAGAAATCGAATTTTTTGAATATACACGTGCACGTTTGGGTACAGGTTTTTATCATTGGTTCTCGGATGCATTTTACATGCTCATAAGTCGTCACAGGTTTCTTCTAGTGTGATTGCAATTCCTTGTTTATATTTTTTTTGATATAAGGGTTGTAATCAGCCACTCATTGAAAGGGACTCCAAATTCTTCATGTATGATGACCTTGGAGCCGTAAGTAAGGGTGAATGGAATTTTACAAGTTGCGGACTCGCAGTGGTTTTGCAAGACAATATTGCTACTACGAGCTTATTCACCCAGTTACCTCTAGCCTTTCTAAACCTTTTTTCAGAATAGACTTTATGATTTCGTTCACAGCCTTAGCCTACCATTTTCTTGAGGGCAAGCAAATACCACAATTTTCTTTTCAATATGATGCCGGTAGTAGAAGTTTTGAAATTCTACGTTGTCGAATTGGCCTTCATTACCAGTTATAATGGTCGTGGAAGGTCATAATGATAGATGACATTCCAGATAATGAATTTGATTATTTTCTTTGTTTTGGTCATGGTTTAAAGTTCATCTTCTGCCCATTTGATGAAGTAATCAACTGCTGCGATGGCGTATCTCTCATCACTTTAGGATTGGTAAGAAGATGATGATGTCAATGCCCCCAAGTGGCAAACGGATATAGACTAGTCGTTTGAGTAATTTCCATTAGTAGGGCTCTCGGATTTTTTGCAAACATCTTGCACTCGTCGTATTGTCTAGGATGATCAACCGCATCTTAATTGATAGCTGGCATGTAATACCTGTAGCAGAATAGTTTCTTCGCCAGGTTTTGCCCCTGATGTAATCGCCGCATTCTTCTTCATAGACTTCGCTCAAGACTCATTTGATATCATCATAGGTGATACACTGAAGCATGTGAATGGATAAACTCCTTTCTACACATGACTTCTTCTTGAATGATTTGGCATGATGCTTTGAGGAGGATCTATCATTTTCCATTCCTCCGTTCAGTAAGAATTCCTCATTATAGATAGTCTTTGATAAGAGTCAACCATGGCCTCTTTTCTGGCTCTGCCTCCAAGATCTAGGTGATCTTCATCCGTCAATGCTTGTATTAGGTATTTCAACGGAAACAAGGTATGTCCATTGTGCAAATTGGCCATCTTGGTCAGTGACTTGACTCTTTTTTGTTCGTTCGTTCAGAATGTGTGTAATAATGTAATACGTGAAGTCGGCTAGTAGCTCTTGGACCCGACTGAGATAAGGAGCAAGATAATGCCCACGGCAAGATTAACTTCCCTAACTTTGCATACTACCAATCAGGAATCACAAAAGATATGTAAAGTTTTCACTCGAAGTTCTCTAGCAAGTTATAGGCTGGCATTCGAGGCTTTATACTAAGCATCATTGTTTGCTACAAGGGAATCGAGTTTCAGGGCATAGCAGATTGGTCATTCCATAGGAGTCATTAACATGACTTCTACGCCATAACACTGATCATTGGATGCTCCGTCCATGTACATTTTCCATCTGTTGGTTTGGCTCTCCCTACTCTTCGAGTAGTCGTCTGATGTACTAAATTCAGATATGACGTCTGCCAATTTCCGTTCTTGGATAGATCATCGAGGGAAATGAGTGACATCGAATTAGCTTAGTTTGATATTCTATTTAAGTAGTCTTTCAAATGTCTTAGTTCATTGTATGACGCTAGCTTTTGTAGCTTCGAGTCAATATTCAATGCATGGCTTGCGATAGTCGATGAAATCACACACGCATGTCAGAATGGGTCTGACATATCATCATTTATTCAAAGAAATCCATCTAATTCTTTTATCATCATTGCACTGAGTTGGGATCCGATCTTCAACACACATGAAAGGTAGCCATGGCTAACTGTAATGTCGACTATCAGCTCAGCGCATGCAATCTCGGATTCTTTGAGTTCAGGCACAACTATTTCGTGTAATATTCAATGAGAAATATGGCTGGGATGATCAATTTTGTTGGTTACTCAGGTCGAATCCTAGAGTCTTGTCATGAGTTATTAAGTCGGATAGTGAAGGGCTTTGAAGTCTCTAATCGATTATTTGTAAATGGCTAAAGATCAGGCTTAGAAGCACGTTGAAGGAAATGTCGAGTAAGGGTCAGCCTTGAGTTGCGTGAAGCTGCATAGCTAGATCCTGCTTTGAGTTTGAATTTGCTTGTATATTCGAGTAATGTGCTTTCCATTCAATGCATTAATGATCTTTTACCCACACTTCGGGTTGGAGTGATAGTTAGTTGCCTACGAGATCAGGCATCGATTTAATGATTCTATCTCTAGGCATTCTTTCGGTTGTAGCCTTGACTACTTTTATACACTATATATAAGTTTCAATATTGAGAAATCGTAGCCAGTCTTTGGATGATCATGCTTCTGCTCCCAGTCTCGAGTTGATAAATGTACTGCGTGGATGGTTAAGTCTCGTCCTAGCTATGTTTATACTCCCACCTAAACTCCAAAGACATAGAGTTGATGGTGAATAGCTGGTTCACATTCATCCTGCTTCTCACTCGTGTCCCTAAGTCTGGGGAATATATTGACAAGTAGGAAGGTCAACCATGCCCACTTTAGCTTTACTTTCTTTCCCATTGAATCGTGGGATCAGGGAAGTTAATGGGAGGCCGAGTCTCGGCTATCCTAGATTGTATTGTGGTTATTCATTCCAAGGGGAATACTTCGATGCCTCGTTAGTTTATAGGCATAAGTTGGGTACTGGATGGTCAGCCATGCCCATTTTGGTTCATGTTCTGTAATCAGATCTTAGGGTAAAGTTAGCTCAAGTGCAGTAAGGTCATGCTCATCCAATTTCATACTCCTCTAGATGGATCGAAGGAGGGCACTGGAGAATTAATAACCAAGTCTTCGTGGTTTACTCTCATTTCCACACTCTGGTGGTTATATTTTTTTCTATGGACATTCGTGCATTCATACGTGCTTGGTGCTGATCGATATTGACCCTCGATCTAAGGTATGATATAGTCGATTGCCCGTAGATTTGGATGCCATTTCGATTGGTTCTGTATTGAGGCCTCCTTGTAATTGTTGGCTTAAGTTGTAAAGAACGCCAAGCTAGAGTTATAATGAGCTGTCATATTCAGCTACTACTGATTTGTACTCCTGCTCCCAGCATTGATTTGGCCAGCCGACAAGTCGGATGCTCGAACTCCATCCTTAGCGAGTTAATACTCCTTCTGTCAATTTCAGGACGAATATTGTGGAAAAGAGAACGGTCGAAATCCACTCATCTATTTATCGATGTTTATATGCCATCTTCATTCTGGTGACTTAGAGTTATTCTTCCTCCATCGAATCAAGCTCAATTTGTGTTCATGCTTCGGTCCACACTCCGGGGACTTAGAGATTTGTCGATGGTTTATGCTCTAGTCCACAGTTTGGGACGTAGTGATTTTCATCAAGTCATTTATACTCTAGTCCATGCTTTGGGGACTCAAAGTACTCTAGTCCGCCTCAGGGACTTATAAATTTTTCTCAAATTCTTTATACTCTAGTCCGCACTTTGGGGACTCGGAGTACTCTAGTCCGCTTTAGAGACCTAGAGATTTCTCTTAAGTCGTTTGTACTCTAGTCCGCGCTCCAGGGTACTCTTCTTCAGGGACTTAGAGATTTTTCATAAGTCGTTTATACTCTAGTCCATGCTCCGGGGACTCAGAGTACTCTAGTCCGCTTCAGGGACTTAGTGATTTTCGTCAATTCATTTACACTTTAGTCCGCGCTTTGGGAACTCAGAGTACTCTAGTCCGCTTCAGGGACTTAGAGATTTTTCTCAAGTCGTTTGTACTCTAGTCCACGCTTTGGGGACTCAGAGTACTCTAGACCACTTCAAGGACTTAAAGATTTTTCTCAAGTCATTTATACTCTAGTCTGCGCTCTAGGGAGTCACAGTACTCTAGTCCGCTTCAGAGACTTAAAGATTTTTCTCAAGTCATTTATACTCTAGTCCGCCTCTGGGGACTCAAAGTACTCTAGTCCGCTTCAGAGGCTTAGAGATTTTTCTCAAGTCGTTTATACTCTAATGCACTCCCTGAGAACTCAGAGTACTCTAGTCTGCTTCAGGGATTTAGAGATTTTTCTCAAGTCGTTTATACTCTAGTCCGCGCTCTGGGGACTCAGAGTACTCTAGTCTGCTTCAAGGACTTAGAGCTTTTCTCAAGTCGTTTATACTCTAGTCGGCGCTGAGGGGACTCGGAGTACTCTAGTCCGCTTCAGGGATTTAGAGATTTTTCTCAAGTCGTTTATACTCTAGTCAACGCTCTAGGGACTCAAAGTACCCTAGTCCGCTTCAGGGACTAAGGGATTTTGTTTAGAGCAGTCATATTTCCACTCGTTTGATTTGTATTTCATTTGTCATATCGAGGCTAATGTTGTCGAATGAACAGTCGAACCGTTTTTGCTCATGGAATGGGACTCTACCCCCAGCATCAAGGATGAAACTTGAAAAATGGACGGTCGATACTTGTCCACTTGGTGATTGTAGCTCTTCTAATCAAGTCATGGAGGGAGGTATACAATAGATGGTTGGATCACATCCATGCTGGGGTTAGATAATCAAGTCTCGCACAATTTGCTTTGTATCTCTTTTTAGAAAATAAGGATAATGGATTATTGAGTAGACGAAGTAAGGTGCATATGTTTCAAGGTGCAGTCATGTCCATGTATAGAGAGCGATGGTTGACGAGTAGGTAGTCCATCATATCTACTCCAAGTTGGGCTTTCGAACTACCTTTTGTTTTCAGGGTAGGATTTGATGTGTAGGTGATCAAATCACGTCCATGCTAGATATTTCGACGTCACTGAGATTTAGGATAGGCATTTGTGTTTTATCTAATTTTGTTTTATGACTCGATTTGAGTGGATGATCGGGCCATATTCATTCCAAGCCTTGCTTAGGTCTCCAAGTCAAATGTGGAGGTCGATGAATGGACTGTCGATCATGTTCGCTTTGTATTAGGCTCTGACCATGACAAGCTTTTCAATCTATAGTCCTTGGCCCCAAATCAAAGGCATATGGTTAATGATGAGCGGTCAAATCATGCTTGTATTGATGAAACTCCACAGGTCCGATCAAGGTCTGCGTGGATTGGTTGGTGGCCAACTCTAAGTACTTGGTCACCTGCATCGTTTTGGAAGAAGTTTAGTTCAAGTCGGTTATAATCCAAAGGACAATTTAAATTAAAATAATCCAAAGAAGATTGATATAAATCTCATTAAAAAGGGAAGCAGCATCGTGTGCTCGATGTTCAACTCTTTCCCTATCCCTTCTAGCGGGATGTCGATTGTCAATAGTCCAATAGATAACTAAAGTTCTTTATTGATGGGCATTCTAAGTTCCTGGCTCGCCATTCTGCAAGTCTTGCGTGTACTATTAAAGCTTTCCTTTTTGAATCAGCTTTCCGATCACACCTCGAAGTTGTTTGTATCGCCAATGTTAGGACCAATGTGCATCTTGGAATATACAACATTCACCTGATTTTCTCTGGACTTCAATGGACTCTCTAGAAGTTTGTTTTTAGTACCACTCTGAGTCGTGAGTCTCCAAGTTGAGGATATCGATTGAATCTTTC
Source organism: Allium cepa (assembly GCA_030765085.1). NCBI lineage: Eukaryota > Viridiplantae > Streptophyta > Magnoliopsida > Asparagales > Amaryllidaceae > Allium > Allium cepa. Next base: position 460,658,901 of record CM060931.1, on the reverse strand, counting down.
AAAGAGCATATGAGTCAAATTTTGAGATCTTATTTTGTCTACTGGAATCAGAGTCCTTAGCCAATTGGCCTACATTGTTATTTTTCCTAGTCTGCTCTACTCCTCCTTACTTTGATTTTGATTCATTTTGTACCAGAAACGATCCATGACAGTAGGAGGCTCTCCAGCTAACTAGCTGCCAAAATATATCTGGAGGTTGACTCTCATCAAACGCGTACAGTATGATATCCTTGTTAGCATTTGGAACAAATTGCTTGGAGTCACTAAATTTGAAGCGCTGGATCAGTGAAAAATGGTGCTTGGAGTCATCTTGGCATTTTCCTAGAGTCATATCATCTATGTTCTCTAACATTTGGGAGTATCGTTTGAGTAGCGGTTGCTTGTTCGTTCCCTTATTGTCATTCAAAGGCTGCCGCTTGATCCTTTATGCCCTGGTTGATCATAGGATCGAAGGGAAGTGGATAGGATGTTCCTTTACTAAATTGAGTTTCGAATCCAAAATGAAGGACCACTGCGCTGCGGCAGGGGTTCGGGTTTTAGAGCCTTTTTCTTAAATTTGGATCGTACCCAGAAAAGTTTTTTATGAAAATAGGGGTCGTATAAGAGACCAGTGTAACTTAAATTTGGATCGACCTCTGCACATGGTTCGGTATATTTGATACTAGGTCGGCATGATCATAAAGCACAAGAATAGAAGGCGGTTCATTGCTGGAGTGCAGACATGGTGGATCGGCCAAGAGTGGCTTGGCCAAGGTAGTTCGGTTTGGGTGCATATGTGGTGGATCGGCCAAGAGAGGCTCGGCCAAGGCGGTTCGATGTTGGAGTGTAGACACGGTGGATCGGCCAAGAGTGGCTCGGCCAAGGCGGTTCGATGTTGGAGTGTAGACATAGTGGATCGGCCAAGAGTGGCTTGGCCGAGGCGGTTCGACCAAGGTGGATTGGCTTGAGTGGCTCGGCCAAGGTGGTTCAGTGTGGGAGTGTAGACATGGTGGATCGACTAAGAGTGGCTCAATAAAGGCAGTTTGGCCAAGGTGGATCGGCCTGAGTGGCACGGCCAGGGCGGTTCGGTATTGGAGTGTAGACATGGTGGATCGGCCAAGAGTGGCTCGACCAAGGCGATTCGGTCAGAGTGGTTCGACACATACAGTTCGGCAGCTTGAGTCTACTCTCGTTGGCCCAGTCCGGATTGCTCCTTGTTTATCGCTCGGTCATGGAGAGAAGGCTACGGTGGGTCGGCCATTCATCGTTTGTTCGAGGATGTTAGCAGATTATCAATAAGGCAACATGGTTGACTTTCCTTCACTTCAGGTTACATCCCTAGCTGCTCCGAGTTATAGGAGATTTCACTTTGAGTCATGCATGAGGGATTCATGGTTCAGACTAGCTGGCTCGTTGACTACTGGTTCGGTCACAAGGGTCGATATACGCGTGTCGGCATTTTCTCAGTATATATGCTAGAGCGATCGGCTGTCAGCCTTTGAGTGGAGGATCGGCTATCTACATTGAGTGAGGGGTCGGGCTTTATATAACTCCTGTGCAAACTTCAACATTCAATCCCAAAAACTTGCATACATTAGTGAATCCAATCCCATGGCTAATAGCTTCCTTTAGATCTCTTTAAAATCTGAATAGAATAGGAGTTCGTTGGTAAATAACAGAACCTATCTCGCGAATATGGAAATCCACTAGTAGACGATGAGATCCAATCAAGTTAAGAACTCAATTCTCAGTGGAAACACCAAAACTGGTCACTAACACCCTTGAATAGAGTTAGGTAGAGTGATTAATGAAGAACGTAAATTTAAGCAGGGAAGTAATTCAATTGACTGCGAAAAGAACAACAAAAAACGAGAACACCGGATTTATAGTGGTTCGACGTAATTGCCTACATCCACTTTGAATATGATCATCATTAATTTTCTAATCACTTGAGTACAGATGCAATCCATAAACAAAAAACTTGAATACAATTTTGAACAGAAAAGAAACGAGTACAAAAAATGGCAGAGTCTCCCTGGAGTTCGGGAGAAAAGGTCCCTTCAATTGTACCCCTGCCTCTCTATTTATAGATGAAGGTAGGGTGGACTGCCTATGCAGGCTCAAGACCAAGGTAGCTCGGCCCATAGTTGGAGGTGAGGTGGACCGAACAAGCCATGCCGACCCACGTCTACCGAACCACCCATGCTGATCTAGATATGCCGAATCTCCAAGGATGAACGGTGGTCGCCGACCCACTTTGGCTGAACTTGGGTTTTCTTGTGAGTGATTTGGGGTAAGTGATGGTTTGAGCCAAAGTGAAGGATGTCGATCGTATTTTCCTGACTTGACAGCTATGGCTGAACCACTTCTTCTTCATGCACCTTAGCCGACCCGGCAAGGTCGAACCATCCAAACCGAACCTCCTAAAGATGTCGACCACATCAAGATCGACCCCAATGTAATATTTCGTTATAGCCGACCTACTTCGACCAAATCATTATTGCTTATTCGACCTAGTGCATATAGCTGATCGAGAATAACGGACCGAGAATAGTCGAACCACACTCCAAGCACCGAGCCATCATCCATCACACGTCAACCCCTACTCATCGAGGTCGACTTAGAATAATCGCCATTATAAGTTGAAGTGGACCAATCCTTGACGTTACGCTCACTTACGTTCAATTATAACTTATGAAACCTTCATTTTGTAGCCGGGCTAAGGTGTCGGGTAACATCTAAGATTAAACCCAATGGTTTCGAAAGGTGTACTTTCAAATGGTTTCAAAGCTGTGCTTCTATATATTGGATAGTGATGCTTTAATAATTTCAAAAGGTATGCTTCGATGGTTTTGATGTTTTAAAGTGTTTCTAAAGGCATAATCTTAGTGTTTTGAAAAGAAGATTTGAATGCTTTTGAAAGAGGTATTCCAATGGTTTCGAAAGTAAAGGTCTAAGGTTTCGAAAGCCTTAGTTTTCAGAACAAAAAACCCAATCTTATTTTCAAAAGGAAAACCCATATCACTATAAAAGAGCTTTAAAAAGGCTTTTAAATTTGTTGTTTTGAAGAAGCTCGCTTTGATAAAAATAATGGGTTAAAGGGATTAACCAAATTTCAAGTAGAAATGATTTTTCAAGGGTAATAAACCATAAATGATGGTGTTGTTTTTGTGTATGCTTCTTCTATAAATATATTCACTATGTAATGGACCCATAACTGCATTTTGGGAGTAAAGGCAGAATAACCAGCAAAGTTGACCTAGTAGTGAATATAAATTAAGTTAAATCCTGAATGAATAGAGTTGCATCCAAGAGGTCAGGTAGACCAGAATATAGGATGACAAAATACCAATCAAGAAGTTGTCAGTTTAGGCTGGTTCATAGTAAACCCATGAAAACTATGTTGGAGAAAATTATTGGTAGGGGCCACTAGGTACTTATTAATCCCATGAAAACTATATCCGAATAAAGTTATTGATAAAAGTCAATAAGTTCATGGTCAACCATGAAAACTATGATATAAGAAAAATTATTGGAGACACTAATAGGTTTAGGGAGAACCCATGAAATAATTGAATGAAGTTATTGGCAGAAGCCAATAGGTTCTTACCGATCCCATGAAAACTGTGAAACCGGACAGATAGTCCATAAGCTTTAAAAGGTTATTAGTCAGCCCGTGAAAACTAATAGGTTAATAGTAACCCTAGAAACTATAACTAAGACAGATAGTCAAATGAATATGAATGGGAAATCTAAGATATTTTGCTTGTTTGCATATCATCATGATATTTTAAACTGCTATGTTTCTAACCATGGTGGATGCAAGAGCACGATATATGGTTATTATAAATTTTTAAGTAAGATACTAGTGAGGGGAGAACCCGTTTCGCTAAGCGGTATGGTCTCACTAAATATCTAAATGGTTTGAGATGGTAAGTTATTATTCATACCAGGCTTTATGTCTGATTTGAAGTTTTGTTTCCCCCTTAAACTCTCGGGTGCTCAATTGATTTTGAGTAGTTTGAGAGTTTGAGGACTTTCAGATACTCCTTATACGAATAAGCTTTTGGAAACGTGCAGAAGGCAAGCTAGCTAATAAGGAGTTCTTTTATTTTATTCTGTTGTGTAGTGATGTAAAGGCAAAGTTGTTTAATTGCCTATAAATTTATACTCTGATCATCCAAAGGGGCATCTTTATATGTCGCTCTTGGCATATTTTGTAATAACTATATTTTCTTCGAGCATGGCTTTCGAATTTGGGATTAAGTAATGAATTTTAAATGATTTGAAATGGAATGAGAAATTGGTTTAATGGTTTTAAAAAAATTCCATATCCGTGTATTTATGTTGTATCAATGTATCTAACATTACTACATTCGGTCACTAAGGATTAATAAGTATGGATGACTACAACATCTGTAGCCTTTAGTTTTGGGCCTCCATGTGGGGAATGTTATATAATAAAACCTACTAACTACTCAATTTCAAAGTCTTTCATAAAGCAACCCAGAAGCACTCCTACTTCTCTTTTACCAAGTTACAATTGCTTTCTATATAACCAGTAACTTAAAATAGATTTAGACGGATGACTCCAAAGTGGTTGTAGATGGTTGACACTAGCCAAAAGTGGTTATAGATGGTCGACGCTAACCAAAAAGTGGTTGTAGATTAGGACAATGATAAGTTAGTAGACCTCTCCATAAGAGCATCCTCATAGTGATGCAAAACAAAGTGCAAGGGTAATACAATATGGGTTTAAAGAGACGTCCAAAAGTAGAATGCATGCTGATAGTGTGCCATTGTCAGTGGAATCATGCACTAGGTAGATCCTCAGTTAGATTAGAATATTGTATAGATTCTCAATAAAGTAAACCATGGTTAAGTAGTACATTGCATTAGGTTGGTTTTCAACTAGATTATAACGTTGGGTAGATTCCCAATCAGAATAGAATATTGTGCATATTCCTAATTAGATTAGAATGTTAGGTAGATTCCCAATTAGATTAGAATATTGGGTAGATTCCCAATAATAGTTGTAACGACCCTGACTCGACCTTCGAAAATCGGCACCGAATACGACACTTGTATTCGAATGTCGCAGATTCAAACGTCGAATCTAGTTCACCAGAGCTTATAACACAAATAAGTATAACAACACAGTGGAAGAAGAGAATGAATGTCATATACAACCAATAATACAATATCCAGAATGATACAACAATGATATATATATGATACAAGAAATATCAGAGACAAGATAACAATGCTACAGCGGAAAGGTAACAATATGATATATCAGCGGAAAACAAGTAGCCAAGAGATAACTCCAAACAGCAACAACAACTCTAACTCCAAAAGCACCAATCCAATGTTCCAAGGTAAGAATTCCAAACCACAAGCTCGAACCACCGTCAAATTGCACCAAGATCAGCAAGTCTCGTCCTTGAATCCAAAGACTCCAATCTCCAGGATCTCCGAAGAATACCAAAGAGAAAGCCAAAAGCTACAGAATCGATATCTATATCTACTATCTGAAAAACCCAAATCTAGACTGCCCATGTGGAAAATAGTGGGCACCCAGAGTTTAGGAAGGGAACAATAAACTCCGGGTCAGTCGTCGGACTGATATGAGCAAACAAAAACAGTTTTATCCTAAAAAACAAAAGAATTTAAATTTGAAAATCCGCAATGTTTTTGGAAAAATGAAAGTACCATAAGACCTCCCGCCACACACACAATGCAAACGCAGACTTGGAGGAGATTTCTCCTTATGATAGTTAAATATGCTTGATACGCAAAAACCATTTGATATTATTATTAGTGCATAGTGGAAAACATTTTGAAAGTATAATATTAATCTTAGCCAGCATAGGTACCATTATATTATGCCTACTATAGCTACCATATTAGATGGCAGGTTCTACAACTAAAACCGTACAAGGCGCATATTGGTGATTGGATTTCCAACAAATGGTCAGGCCAAGGAACTTCCCATTGCCATATGGGTATGCCTCTGGAGGGACGCCCCGAGAACCTAATCGGATCTCTGCCAACACAAGGCCGGGTTACCTCTGTAACTAGGTAACTACTGACACGAGTATGTCATCCCCCGATCGTAACCAACCTTTATCCCGGGATTCACCAACAACCACAAAGTAATAAATTTGCAGCAACCACTAGGTTAAGTATCTGGGCTCCATACCATGATACCACCTCTATCCAGAAGGAAATGAACATACCCTCAAGGGGAGCTACCCCCAAATAACCTTGCTGCATTCTTCCTGTTTCGACCATTCCGGGTTGTGAAGTTCGACGAAGTCTCGTCCACAAAGCTACGCTTTTCACGAAAGCCATGCTTCGATCAACAAATGATCAGCAGCACTTCGTATGCCACATTACCAAATTTGGGAATGTATCACTAGTAACCATCAACTACATAACCTCTGAGCTCGTACGTCTCAGAGAAGGATGTTAAGCTAAGAAAATAAATCTCCTCCACCAAACAGAAATGTATTTGATAGAAACAAGCTTTACATCTCAAAGTGTAATGTCAGACACACATCCATACAAGTCTGTTCCGGGTTCGAACAGAACCGAAGGCACTTCCAAAGAAGCCCTTGTAAATCCGGATAATCCCTAATCACGTCCAGACTTCCCATCACAATGAGTGATAAAATCTCTATACCGGGGACCGGTTGGTGCAAAGACATTCGACGGGTTATCCTTTTGTTTTCGAAAAATATCCGGTCTTCACCATCGGTCTTCAAATGTTATCCATATACGTCGTATCATTATTCGAAATGGATTATATGACACAAAGTCCTCTTCCGGCTAAACCGAATAATGAGGGCAATATTTAAAATCATATGGATAATGGGATTTCAGTTAAGTCACAACTTCAAAACCCAAAACTTTTCTTTCAAATGGTTAAACAAATTACCATTTACAAATATTTTAAAAAAAAGATTCACTTTTAAATCCCTTTTCAATTTTAAACAAGATTTACCAATCTTTGACAAAGATTCATTTATAACCTTTCAAAACAATTCCATTTCAAATTGGATTGACTCATTCGATCTTTAAATTAAAGACTCATTTCATAGTTTTCAAAACAGTTCCCGTTTCAATCTTTTATATATAAAAGAAACACCATTTAAACATCCTCTTCAATTTCAAAATAGGGTTAAACTATCTTTCACAAAGATTCAATTATAGCCTTCAAACCCATTCAATTTAAAATTTGAAATCTTTTCATCATAATTTAGAAAAATCTTTCCTTATACAAAGCTATAATTATTTGAAATCACTTGTTCCGTCTCGGAAAACTCGATTATAATTGTACGAGTTAAGGCCTTTCAAATATAAACTTGGGTTAAATTTAAATTCTCAAAACCATACCTTAAAAATGGTTTCAACACATCTATAGTTTGTAAAACCTTTTTACGTCATAAATACCAAATATAGAATTCAATTTCAAATATTGAATTCCAATTTAAATCATACTATTCAAATTTCAAATCTTAATTAAGTTATTCAAAATAACTTTCATTTTTACACTTTTTCAAAAGTTTATCACTTTAAACCTAATTCATTTCCAAAATCATTTGAAATAAAAATTCAAATTCAAAACTATTTTAAAAATCTGTGACTTAACCGATTTCCACGTGCAATCCATATTTGTGTGTGAATAGTGTAGTCCAGGAGTTTAACACAAGAGTGCACAGCATCAATCATCACAGATATAACAATATCAATAAGCGGTATAGCTCATAACGCTTGTCTTCATTTGTAGATCATAGATAAAATAAATTTATAAATCATAAAGATTCATCATTACAATTCGATGTGGGTTTCGGATAACAACTAGAATCCGACTCCATGTCGCATCGAATTTCAAATATCGTTTAACGGGTCGAGATGTTTTTCATATTCATTCAACAGTATATTCATCATAAATAAAACAGCTCAGCACAAAGCATTACATAGCATCACATCACATATCAAATATATCAATCCATTACATAGCATTCAAGAAATCAAACATTTATAATTAATATGAATAAATCGTGTGGTTTTTGATTTATCAACAACATAGTTACCTTTATTAGAAATCTTTTAATCAATAATTAATTATCATTAACTGCAATTGATTAAGTCTTAATTACTTTCATTAATTTATCATTTCTTTAAATCAATTATCTTAATTCAAAAACTAATCACATTAATTAATTATTAATAAACCTAAGTTAATGACCTTCATTAACCATTAACAAATCTTTAATTATTTTTCTCAAATAATTAACTGAGATTAATCATTAATAATTACAAATTAAATTATCTATAAAACCCATTAATTAATCTCTAATTATTTAATCAAGTGCTAATCTATAACTTAAGTAATTGTTAACTACTTGATTAATAAATTTCAATTCATTAATTAAATCATTTCTTAATTAATTATCTAAATTAATTAACCTTTAATTGTAATTAATTAAATCTTAATTACTTTTATTAATTAACTATTCCCTAATTAATTACTTTATTTAATTACCCCTTAATTAATGATGCTTTCTTAATCACTTTAAGTTAATTAACCTTAAATTAATTATTTTTAATTTAATTACCTTAACTAATTAACCACATTAATTATTCTTTAAAGTTATTAACCATTAATATTTGATTAATCAATCTTTAATCTTTAATTATTCTACCCTTAATTACTTTCACTAAGTAATTACTATTTTTATTAAATCATTCATTAATTACTTGATTAATTAACTTGAATTTCTACTTAATTTACTTTAATTACTTACATTAAGCAATTTGCTTCAAGTAATTAATCTTTTTAACAAATAAAATCTATTAACCATTAAAACATTAATTAATAAAGCTTATTAATCATTTAAAACATTCTAATATTATTAAGTTAAAATAACTTTCCAAAATAAAGGTTGTATTTTAAATCATTTTTAAAACCTGGTAATTTAAAACAAATGGTTAACATTAAATTTTTAACCAAAATCGAAACTGGTTTAACCTAAATTGTTTTCAAAGTGAAACTTGATTTCTCTTTTAAAAAAACTGAAACTACTCCTGCCCAAAACCAATAACCCGAGCTAAACCCTGAAAAATTCGTGCCTTGCTTTGAGTTTCCTAACCAATTAACCCGAGAGCCCCAAAAGTCCAACCTACAAAATTTTCTAAGTAATTTCACTCTCGCCCCAATTTCTACTTCGAGTTAAACTCGAGTTAACAGTAAGCTTTTCCAAGGCACGCTTCGAGTTCGACCCAAATAAAAATCATCTTCCCCAATTCTTAATTAATGCAGATACACAACGTCTCGCGTTCATATGCACATCCAAATGCAGCGGCTCCAACCATCACCACTAGCGTCGACAAGTCGACAACCATTCTCGCACCCCATTCCGACCACCCAATCATCGATTCAAGCGTGAAATCGAAATCGAGCTTTCAAGCTCAACTGGAAACAATTGCTTCGACCCAAAAAACCCCATCCAGTTTCACAAATTCGCTCGGTGGCCACCTCTGGCCATCAGCGATCATGCGACCACCCCCCACAGCTGCTCCACTGTCCCACTCGTCTTTCCTCGAAGTCCGGTCCACCTCGATCCGCGCATGACCTTAAAAATAATTCAAGAATGACACTAATACAACTATGGCCTTAAACCCTACTTCGATCAAAATCAACCTCTACGTTGATTTAAAATTTTATCAAGCATAATTTCCCAGATCATCACATGCAACAAACCTAAGGCTTTAAGATTAAAGGGTTGCTCACCTGAAGTTTGATTTTGACAGCAGAGACATTTTTGATAAATCCGGGATTTTGATTTAGCTCACTTCTGTTTTGAACTTTTTTGAAATGCTTCAGATATTTGCTTTTGATTTGTCTCAGATTTGAACTGCAACTTGAGTTCGATTTCTAGATTTGAGTGGATCATTGTTTTAACTTGATCATCTCAGGTTTGAAGATTCTGGCTAGCTTCAGGTTGATTTGCTTTTGTTTCCAGGTTGCATGCAGAGCACAATTACAGATTTAAGAAAAATGCAGTTGCTTTATGTTTGATTTTAAAACTCATTGCAGGCTTGAAGATTTTAGAACTGATTTTCAAATTTTCCTTAGTTTCAGGTAAAAGATTTGAAGATGTGCAGATGCTTTTGAATTTCATTTTGAAGATGATTACTGACTTTTGATTATGAGGAGTTTTGATTTTTGTATTGAACATGATTTCTTGGATTTGGTTTTGTTTGAAGAGTGTTTTACAGGATTCACTGATATGAGGAGATTACAAGCTTTCAGGTTTTGGTTCGAATTTCTCTTATAATCTGATTTTAGATTTTCTTTTTGAAGATAATGTGTTGAACAATTATGAATTTCCAAGTTTCTACTTATATTTTTTATAAAAATGGTTTCAAAAATAAATAAAACCATTGCCACTTGTTTTCTATGATGTTTACTTATTTTACACTTGTTAATCCATTTCTTACACTTGTTATGTTTAAACAAAATTATGTAAAGTCCTTTTCCATTAATTTATTTACAATTTGTGTTTTTAAACCTTGTTTTTTTGTTTTTAATTTACAAATCATTTTTTTTCTTTCATGTTATCTTACTTTATTTTCAAAAGATAGTTTCAATTACTTATACATATATATATATATATATATAAATGCATATTTACAAAAAGTTAGAAAATAAGATTTCATTAGTTTCAAATATAAAAAATTTCTTTAAGTCCAATTAAATTTAAATTTCACATTTTCAAATTATAATCTATTTATAAAATATTCGCTTTTGAACTTCAAATCAAAAATATTTATTTAATATAATTTGGAAAACAAATCTTTATAAATAGAAAATAAAATGTAATTTAAATGGAAAACAAATCTTGTTATTGAAAATATAATATTTATTAATTGAAAATTTAAACTAAATTTATAAATATAAATAAATAACAGAACATATCTTTTATTGATCTTAAAGCTTTATAATTCTATTTATAATCTAAAATATTTATTTATCCCAGAAATATCTAATTAATTCACAATTTAATTTCCAAAAATTAAATTAATTATCAATATAAATATAGCTTAAAAATCAGGAATGTTACAATAGTGAGCCATGGTCAAGTTGTATCATGCATTCGGTAGACTCCTAATTAGATTAGAATTTGGTAGATTCCCAACTAAATTAGAATGTTGAGTGGATTTCCAATTAGACTAGATTGCTGTGTAGGTTCCCAATGATAGTGAGACATGATTGAGTAGTACCATGCATTGTGTATATTACCAATTAAATTATAGTTTGGATAGATGCCCAATGATAGTGAGCCATGGACGAGAAGTGTCATACATTGAGTAGATCCCTAGTTAGATGGGGATATTGGGTAGGTTCCCAATAATAGCGAGCCATGATCAAGAAGTATCATGCATAATATTGAATTTGGATAGAATTCCTAATAAGATTAAGAGGAGAGTTCCTAAGCAAGCATGAACATTGGGTAAGGATCCCAATCCAAGCCGTAAGGATGGAATCAATCTAATAAGGATAGACAACGAAAACCTTGATAAGGCGAGGTGTCAAAGGGCAAGAAGAACCCTGGTATAGAAGTAGAAAGGATAAAAAAACAGCTTGAGTTGGAAAAACTAGTTAACCATAAAGACCACAAGAGGCCACACCGTTGTAGACAGATTAAGTGATTATTGGTGTTTTTGGAATACAATATACAAAAAGGAAAGAAGAAGGGGCCACGTCTCATAAGCCTTTTATATAAGTTTTTGACTTTAGTTTCGGCCTCCTTTATGGCCTTCTCTAGGCAAGATTTGAAATGCTCCTTCATCTTGTCGTATGTTTTACATTCATATTCCTTCTTAAACTACTTGAACTAGATTCTTCGACCATCCTTAGTACCTACAAGAATATCTAATGTATTAAGTATTGGGGCTAAGGGAGAATCCTCTCGGGTTGGGGACAAGGCCCGGGAGGGGAAAATGTGGTTCTATATGAAGAAGAAAATTCTATACCGAAACGACCTCTACTCTACCCCTTCCACCAGCTAGAAGGGACACAACCATAACCTCGTTAGTTAGCCTAACTTCATCTTCAACTTGTAATTTGATTGCTGAGAGCTCTTAGTGAGCTTCGTCCATGTGCTATTAGAGAATAGACGTGGACTCCCATAAACTAAAAACAGGAGATTTCGAAGCATGACCAGTAACCGGCACTGCCTCCAGAATAGCGGACATCTTCTTGGATAAATCTTCTAGATTTTTTTTAAAGATTCATTATCTTTCAAGATAGCATGAATATTAGTACCAAGATCATGGTTACACTTCATTAGTTTGGCTGTTTTATCATCGAGACTCCATTAAAAGGAGGTGCGATCTCTCTCTAGTTCTAAGCAGTTTGGACAAAATGCCCCTAAAGAAATTTGAATTAAAACCAGGAAAGGGAAATCATTGTAAGTTAACTTATTTTACTACTAAAGATTAATACAGATAAAAAAAAGGATAATAAATTTATGGCCCCCTAAGATAAGAAAATTTCTCCATGGTAACCAAAATAAGCCTACGGCATCTACCCTTAGTATCAGCAGAGGACCCTGAGGGTCTAGCTATATTAGAGAAAGAAATGTCCTTTCCAAAACCACCCTTTCATATAGAAAATTCTAAAGGAGCAGAATGTACTAGGGATAGATTTAGGTTAGCTTTTAGTACATATTCGAAATGTATTACGAAACATGTCCACTTTCCGAAGTCTTCTTCTCAACAATAGCTAAGGGAGACGGAGTTACACTTCGATAACCAGGTAGAACCTCTGGAGTTATAGTTCGGCTTGAACTTTAGAATATCCCATGGAAAGATAGTCTTCTATTCTTCAACTTAGGGTATCTCGGATGTCACTTAGAGAGTAAGGCATACTCTTGAAAGTCCTCATCTCGGTCCTCTGATGCAAGCTTTAATTTACCCCTAAGACCCAAGACTTGATTACTTAATCATATACCTCAAAGCCTGGGGATTTAATTGATTTGGAATAGATAATCGTGTTTCTCTAAGCCTAAGGGTTTTAATTGATTTGGAACAAGTTAGATCGTGTGTTTCCTATAACTCCTTAATCTTAGTGGATAAGTACATTCCTTAGTATAATGGATGTTAGTTGGGATTTAAGGGCACCTATGGTTGCTAACAACTTCGAGTTTCTAATTTGACTCCTCTTCCATAATACTACATAGTGGGAAGTGAAACCCAACTTTCACTATTTAAAAATGGGTAATGGTATAAGCACTTTAGAATAGATGTGACAAAAGTCGGTAAGGAAAATAGTTCACCAGAAATCCAAACATCAAACAAGGGTATCCCCAAAGCTAACAACCACCACAGACAAACACAAAAAAGGAAATGTACAAAAAATATTACTGATCGAAAGCTCAAACATTATCAGCAACAAATTCCTAGGAATCAGAATAATGACTTTCCTTTCCTTTATCAACATTCTCGTCCACAAGAGCCGAGGATCCAATACCCACCAAGGCTCGAGCTTTTTATTACTTCTGGGAAAAACTCTCTTCAATCCTTTCGCCATTAGTATTAAAGCCCATAGAGAGAGTTATGCATTTTCCCAGTTGAATTCATAGGCATTATAGAGGATATTGAAGGCTTCAACAGCAAACATCTTATCGGCATTTTCCTTAGTGAACATGCCCGAGACCCTTTCCTTAGCTTCTACCAATTCTTCTTTATGCTAGACCTTTTGATCTTTAAGGCCTTCTCTAATTCTGCAATTTTGGTTTTAGAAGCTTTCACCTCCATAATCCTCTTTCCCTCTTATCCTATGCCTCATTATTGGCCTTTTCCTTATATACAGCAAAATGCTTCTCATTGGGCTCAATCTTTCCCTTATATCCAGCCAATTGTTTCCCAGCAGCATCAGCCTTCACCAACTCTCCCTTCAACTTTGGAACCCTCAGTGGAGAACCAAGAAGTCAGCTAAGACCTGGAAAAAGAAGGCCATTACAGAACTAGAAAGATAAATATTTCATAAGAGAGACGAGGTCTTTACTTTTAGGTGGTCCTTCATCTCTATGCTCATCATCCTCCCAAAGCTATCGATGTCGTCAGCTAACTCTATTAAGGATTTCCCTACAATCTTGGGCAGGCAACCATCAATAGCGGAACAACTGACATCAATCACTTGGTCCACTTGGTCCTTGGCAGAAGGAGTTAGAATAAGAGCACCTAGGGCAGGTATGGTTTTGATGGAAGTATACTCTTTCTATATCTTTTTATCGATGGATCCTTTAGAATTGGTTTTGGTCGAGTGGAAGTGAAGGAAGACGATTTGTTTAGCAGAAGTTCAACAATCTCGAATTTGTCTCTGGAAGCCACTGCCATATGAAAAGAGAAAGCGAGTTAGATAAACAAACTTATATTTCACGAAAGTTATAACCTATTACACATGTTGTAAAATATTTAAAACCGAAGTCTACCCATAGGAGCAGCATCCTATCTTTCGGTCTTAGAGTTTTTAGGATCAGAATGAGTCGACTCTTCGAGATTACACAAATCAATCACATCTAGGGACATGGTTTTGGTTGAAGGGGGATCATATGCATGAAACCCATAACCTCGGTATAAACAACATGTCTAAGCCTCTCCCCTTTTAGAATTTCCATGACCTGTTCATACCTAGCATCGAAAAGATCATAAGTGTTGGGGCCTACTCCTTCCCAAGTTTAGCTAAAGACACAAAAGTGGAAATGATATTAGGGAACAACATGATCAAATCTTAAAAGCAAGAATCAAAACAGGAAAAATTTGAAAACTTATAAGTGTCTAGTAGTTCGATAATAATTCGAGGATCATTTGCCTTCATGGAAAACCAGTGAGTGACTATCACCTTACTAAGTGACTTGATTAAGAGCATCCTTTCTAAAAAACGAAGTTAACACAAAGGAACTGCAGAACTATGATATAACCGATGAAGATTTTATAAGTAATGGATCTCGAAAGTTGTCAAGTGGTGGTAACCCTTCTTCTAGTATAGGATTGCTAAAGCCAACAAGGTGCTAGACAAAACCATCCCAAGTTGTATTGGGCAAATTCCATAGAACTCTAGAATATTAACAAATAAAGGAGCAAGAGGGAGTGATATCCCATTTGCCAAATTCTCTATGGTCCAGGTAAAGAACCCTTTAGGAGGTTCACTTCGGTCATCTTCTAAACTTGGAGCCTTGACTTTGATTCCTTCAATCCCATAACTCTCTATCCAATTCTCAAGCTCTCCTTGAGTAGTTATAGGCTTATCTTCGAAGGTTTAAGAAGGGACTAATGTTAAACTAGTCACTTAATAGAAATTCTGAAACTCCTATCGAGAAGATTTAAGATCCTATAGTCTAAAAGGAAATTGGGCTTAAAATTAGATTCTACAGCCCAAACCTAAACTTCTGGACTCTTTCAAAGAACTGCTTATTAATAAAGCGATTATCAACCTAAGTAGGTGAATGGTTCGGTTTGAGGACAAAATCTTAGTTCAACAGATAACAAGCATAGTGGATTAACTAATTGGCTAATACCCCAAATCAAGGTCGATCATTAATATCACAATGATAATCAAAATTGAAATTTTCCTAAATTGGAAAAAGGGAAATGCTCGCAAATATTGATAGCAGTAAAAGACACTAATAAAATCATATGAAAAATCTAAAAAATTACTATTTCAATTGAAGTTTGCAATAATCTATGAAATTTTCCAAGATTTTAATGGCGGAGGTAACTGTTAGCAATATGAATAAGAAAGAAAGGAAAGAGAAAGGGGTTAATTAAACCCCAGAGCCAATAGTGGAGATTATTTAGTCATCAAAATCCTATCCATAGAGTAAACGTTGCAGTGTCAGAATACAAATCATCGTGGAAGAAAGGAAAAGTAGGCACTTTTTTAGAGAAACCAATAGAATCATGACAGTTGGAAAAGGCATTTAATGCAAAAGCAGGACCCATCTAGTAACATCCCCTATCTAGGTCCCCAAAACTAAGCGCTACAAATGCTGTAGTCATCTATAGTATTTGCTTCCGGTGACTAAATACGTCTATGTTAATGGTATATATAATATCAGAAGCACTTGAATATGAAACAAAACACAAATTTAAAACAACTTTTACTTCATTACATTTAAAACAGATGTTCCATATTCAACTTACATATCCTAGGCACAGATAAAATATACTTATTACAAATACGCAAAGAGCGGTATATAAAGATACCCCCTTTGATGATCAGAACCATAGATTCATAATAGACTTAATGCAAAACATAGCGGAAATACATTAAAACATAAAATAAGAACTATAACTCCTAAATAGGTATCCTTTAGCCTCGTACATGCCTCCGTTAGCCTTATTTGTCATCCTAGTAAAACTGAAAAGACCTCAACCCCTCGGCCTACTTAAATTAATGTTGAGCGTCCTAGAGTTTAAGGGGAAAACATAAACTTTGAGTCAGACATAAAGCCTGGTATGAATAATACTACAAATCCCAAAATGTATATGTTAAGTGAGACCATGCCGCTTAGTGGAATGGGTTTCCTCTCACTAACATTCTTTTGAAACATATCTTTGCGAAACCTTTTCCTGCAATCAAAACTGATTAAATAATGTAAAGCATCATCATGTAAACATACATAAACATTAGGTAATAATTAACTATCTGTTCAAACACATAAGTTTTATTTAGATAACTTTTAAACTTTGACTGACTTGGGCCTACCAAAAGATATAATAAAAATTAATCTAACACCAGTTAGCTATTCTTCTTTCCGATATCTATCCAAAACAATCTGTTAAATACTTCATTTCTGGACGGTCTGTCCATAACTGTCTGTTTAACACTTCTCTACTGGATGGTATGTACCTAACTTAATCATCTCTTAGGTCTTTCTGATCCCAATGGTTTTTCGGGCTCACAAATAACCTATCTATATACGACATATATTCCTTTCGGTGTGTAATCATAATTTTAGTCTACTTGTGAACAAGCTCTACACACTGGAATTTTGGACAACAATTAGTTGGGGCTAATAGCTAATGTATAGGGCGCGACCCCATACTAGTCACATCCGGTGTTCTAATATTTGAGTCATTTTCACTTAAGGATCTGCTCCCTTAATTGTACTTGTAAACATTTTCAAAATGATTTAAAACCTTTAAATCAAACTTAAACAAGGAAAACAATATAACCTATATGCTTTATTCAAAATCATATCACCAGGTTATATACACATATATGTATGTATGTATATATATGTCTGTGTGTGTGTATCTTCTTTACTCTCTTCTTGGTTGATGAAAACATTTAAACACTTGAAAGAACCTCTTTCTAACCATTTGAAATCATCTCTTTCAAAACCAACATCAACCTTTCGAAATCATTAAAAAACAAATCTTTCGAAAGCAATAAAACTTCGGACACCCTTCTTTAAAATTACTTTAAAACACTGACTTAGAAAAACCCTGGAATTTTTCGATATCAAACCTTTCGAATCCTTTCAAAATAAACCTTTCGAAATCATCAAAACCAAACCTTTCAAATCCATTGAATAAAAACCTTTTGAAACCATTGAATACCTTTCGAAACCATTCAATAAACAAACTTTTCGAAATCATTCAAAATAAATCTGAACTAAACGTTTCGAAACCACTGAAAAAACAAACCTTCAAAAACATTAAACCTTTTAAAACATAAACTTCTTTTGAAGACTTATCGAGTTTAATTTAGGACAAGCGGAAAACTTTCTTTCAAAACCTTTTGACGTCATTGGAAGCAATCTTTCGATTTTGTCGAAAGCTCTGTTTCGAAAGCGTTGGTTATACTTCATTTAGAAAACAAGGGTAAATCACCTAAATCGAAAGCTTTCTTTCAAAAGCATAGAGAAGCGGCTAGTTTTAAAAACAAGTATATCTTTTGACTTTTTCGGAAGGTTCAAATGAAAACAAAACAAAAGTGTCAGTAACCTTTCGACTGCGTCGAAAGGTTTCAAAACAAAATAGTGATAAAACATCAGTAACCTTTGAACTGTGTTGAAAGGTTCAAAACCTTTATTTAAACATTTGACTTGGTCGAAAGCAACCAAGCCGAAAGCTCTTATTCGAAAACAAAGCAGGGTATCTTTGGTTTATGGAACAAACACATTTCAACCTCTTTAGCAACTAACCTTTCGACTTAGGACCCTTCGAATCTATCCAATTCATTACGTACCAAGTAACTTGATAACATATGCATCGGTTTGACTTTGTCGAAAGCTATGAACCTCTCGACCTTGTCGGAAAGTATGACCATAAGGTTTAATGCTAGAATTGGCTGAAACATGCTAAAAGTATAATTTCTTTGTTTTTAACTTAAAAAGGATAATTTTCGACTAACCAGCCTTTATCAAATTCTCATTGGTTGACAAATACTTTTCAGAAAAGTACTGCCATTATTTTTCAGAATTAAATAACCATTTTATTTCATAAGATGCCCTTCTCCTTAATTAAATATATAAAACTTTTAAGTCTCATACCTTAAATAATTTTATATATTCATCAAATAACTTAGGAAAAATCTAGAAAAATCCCACAAAATATATTTTAATATGTTTTCCAACATATAAAAATTTCATACGCAAATGATTATTATTTTAGGCGTAAATACATTATAATCAAATAAATCATTTTCCTCACTAGAAGATTTAAATAAAATCCACATTAATTCATAAAATTATGGAAATTAAAAACCATCTCTAAAATATCATTTATAACCTATATTTATTTTTTCAAGGTATTTGGATGTCATTTAATGGGGATTTCATATCAAACACATCATAAAAATTAACACGAACATATATAATTCATTCACAAGCATATATATAACTTTAATCATCAAAACATGGCATATACTTGCGAAAACTTTTCAGATTTAATTCTTAAAACCAAAATCATAAGAAAATGGGATGTAGTAATTATTCACCTTAGCTTGAGATTATAAGATATAAGATTGAATGTTGATTTAGTTAATTATCTTCCTTCTCCTGAATCCTAGCTTATCTTCTCTTGAGAACGATAATGGTGGCCAGCATTGGTTTTATTTTAGTTAAAATGAAAATGGAATGAACGTGAGTTTCATTCCTAAGGGTTTAGGGTATAAGCCCTTCTTCTATTTTCCATATTGCCCTTCTCATATCCTAACACATTAGCTTATGTTATTTCATTTTAGTTTGTATACTAACATGGCACGGCTACCCTTAGCTAATCAATTCTTAGTATATTAATCTCTACATTATTTTATTTTATTTTTGTTAATTAAACATTCTAAATAATGTTATAAAAATATGGGGTGTTACAGACTCCCCACCTTTTGTCCTTGAAATTATGATAAGGTACATAACAATGTAATCAAGAATAAAACATATCCTCAAACAAATCAGGATAATCATCTCTAACACTACTCTCAGTTTCTTAACTTCTTCTCATCTCCAGCCACAATCTGTATCAGCTTCCTAACTATGGTCAAATCCGGCTCTACTACTAAATCCTCTAATGTTGTAGGTGCTATGGTAGTCTCCGGGTCTCTAACCCACTTTCTAAGATGAGAAACAAGGAATACATCATGGGCTCCTGCCAAACTATTCAGTAACTCTATTTTATAAGTGAGTTTATGATCCTCTCAACAATACAAAAGGTCTAAAAAATCTAGGTACTAATTTTTCCTGACTTCCCAAATTTAATCGCACCCTTTATTAGTGAAACCTAAATAAACGCATAGTCACCAACCGAGAATTCTAAATCTTTCCTTCTTCTATCAGCATAAATTTCTACCTAGACTGAGCTTCCTTCATCCTAGCTCGGATCAACTCAATCTTCTCTGCGGCTTCTTTCACTAAATCCATACCAAAAAGCAAACTATTCCCGATCTCCAACCAACATACGGGAGATTTGCATGGTCTCTTATACAATGCTTCAAATGGTGCCATCCTAATACTAGTCTAATAACTATTGTTATATGAGAACTCGACTAAATGGAGATGGTCTTCCCATGATCCATCAAAATCCAATACGTAAGCTCTTAACAAATCCTTTAAGATATTGTTAACTCTTTCCATTTTTCCATCAATCTATGGATGATTAGCGGTACTCATATTGATCTTGGTTCCTAACGCTTCCTGTAGAATCTTCCAAAACTCACTAGTAAACAATGAATCCCTATCACTGACAATACTGCTTGGAATCCCGTGTAGTCCAACCACATTCTTCGTAAACAACTTCACCAAAATAGATGTCATCCTAGTTGACTTTACGAAATGAAATGAGCACTCTTAGTTAGTCTATTCACTATAACCCATGTATTTTCATATCCTCTACTAGGTCTTGGCAACCTAGCAATAAAATCCATTGAGATAGAATCTCATTTCCATATCGAAACTTCTAACGGTTGAAGCAATCTGCTTGGCTTCTAGTGTTCTGCCTTTGCCTGTTGGCAATTCAAGCACTGCATAACACATAAACCAATGTCCTATTTCATACCTTCCCAGAAGAAACTTCTCTTCGTATTCTGATACATCTTCATTCCCCCTGGGTGGATAATGAACTTCGAACAATGGCATTCATCCAAAACTTCCTTCTCATGTCTTTTACATTCGAAACACACAACCTTCCTTTCTTTCTCAACAACTATTCTGGCCAAGATTAAAATCCTTTTTAAGTCATCGCCCTTTGTTCCTTCCCTTAACCTTCTGATCCATTCAGCCAAAACTGAACCCTCCTCGTATTAAGAAGCTATCTTCTCAATCATTACTGGTCGAACTTCTAAACAAGACAATACAACACTTCGTGCACTAGAACCTGCCTTGGATCTAAACTACACTCTAGAAGCTGATAATGCTTCTAAATCTTTCCACTTAGTAATCATAACCAATACTTTATTTTGATGTTTATTTGCTAAGTGCATCCACCGCCTTGTTTCCATTTTCGGGTGTGTACTCAATTCCAAAATCAAAAATAGCAATGAACTCCAACTATCTCTGATGTCTCATGTTTATCTCCTTCTAAGAGAACAAGTACTTCAACGAATTATGATTTATATAAAGCTCAAATCGCTCTCCCAAAAGATAATGCCTTCACATCTTCAAAGCAAATATAATGACAGCTAACTCTAAATCATGCGTAGGATACCTTACTTGATGTGGTCTGAGCTATTTAGAAGCATAAGTAATCACTTTACCTCTTTGCATTAACACAGCTCCCAATCAGTTCCACACGCATTAATATAAACAACTAAATCTTGATTCCCCTTCGGAACCACCAACACCGGTGCATGGGTCAATAAGTGTTTCAAGCTCTGGAATGCTTCCTCACACTTATCAGTCCATACGAACTTCACATCTTTTCGCATAAGCTTAGTCATCGGTGTAGTTATTCGCGAAAATTCCTTAATAAATCTTCGATAATATCAGACTAATCCAAGAAAACTCTTTATCTCGGTCACCATCTCGGGTCTTCTCCAATTATTCACCACCTCAATCTTAGTCGGATCTAAAGACAACCTGTTCTCTGAGACAACATGACCAAAGAACTTCACTTCCTTCTTCCAAAAATGACTCTTTAAAAACTTTGCCTTCAACTGATGTTCCCTCAATATCTCAAGCATAACTCTAAGATGAACTTCATGCTCCTGCTCTTCCCTAGATTATATCAAAATATCATCTATAAATACCAAAACAAATCAATCCAGGTGCTCTCGGAAAATTTGGTTCATCAAATCTACAAAGAAAGTCGGCATATTAGTTAGCTCGAAAGGCATAATTAACCATTCGTATGATCTTGTCCAAAATGTCGTCAAAGGAATACTATCTCTATAATTCTAAGCCGATGAACTCCAGTCGCTAAATCCATTTGAGATAATACTTTTGTTCCACTTAATTGATTGAACATATCCTCAATTCTCGGCAATGGATATCAATTCTTTTTCATCTTCTCATTCAACTAGCGATAATCGATACATAGTCTTAACAACCCATCTAGCTTCTTAATAAACACCGATGCATTTCCCTATGGAAAACTACTCGGTCGAATAAAATTCTTGCCTTCCAAATCCACCAACTTCACCTTCAACTCTCTCATCTCCGTAGGTGTCATCCTGTTTGGTGGACTACTTACCGGTTCTTCTCCTGGCACTAAATCAATCTGAAACTCAGTGGCTTATTTCGGTGGTAATCTAACTACTAGCTCAAACACATCAGCAAACTCTCTAACCACAACGACTCAATGCACTCATCCTCCAACTCCATGATACCAAGTAAATCAATTACTTCGCAACTAGGGTTCTCTATGGTATAAACTATCCAATCACTACAATCCGGGTGACTAAGTGATATTTTCCTATCGTTGCAAAATATCCTAGCGTTATATTTACTTAACCAATCCATCCAAGGATAATGTCAAATCCCACAAAATCAAACACATGCAAACAATAATCAAAGTATGACCTAGAAAATCAAACTCTAAATAATCACAGCTCATCCTAAGTGTTTCATACCCTCCTATCGGGTTTGCAACCATTAGGGAAGTGACTAAGTATGAGGGCCCTATGTTAAACTTATCTACTAAACATCGAGATAAAAGAATGTGATGCACCAGTATCAAATAGAACGCTAATTGACATACCGTGAATCTGTAGCGAGCCTCCTAGAACAGCATTCCCTTTCTCTTGCACAACTGGCCTTAAAGTTGCAGGATCCAATGCATAAACTTGCCCCCTCCCTTCTTTAGCGGGTTCCTTGCATTGGTTCTTATAATGGTCGATTCGATCATAATTAAAGCATTGGATGTTCTTTCTAATCACCTCCTTTCCTTTCTCTTTTCCCTTTCCGGTCCGACACTTATTAACATAGTGTCCCATCTTATCACATTTATAATAGACCACCTCAGCTTTTCCCTTCTTCTGTGCTCCTCCCTTCTAAGCATTCTTCTTCTGGAAAAAATTTCTTTTCTAGCCATGTCCCACCTAGGCCCCCTTCATTTTCTTCCTCAAACAAGTTAACACCTCTTCCTATCTCAGCGCCATTTCCACCACTACATCACTTGGATCTCTTAAGTGCGACTGAGTAGCACTTATCAACAACAGCCTTAAGACTCTTATAAATTTCTCATTCCTCCTAATCATCGTATCAACCAAAGCATACCCGTACCGGTCCAACCCTTCAAATTTTCTTGCATATTCTAGAACGAACATGTCTCCTTGCTCTAGCTCAGCAAACTTCCTAACCAATGCTGGTTGCACCATCACTGACACAAATCTTTCTTGAAACCTTGTCCTAAACTCCACCCAAGTCATGGTTTCCTCATTAACACCCGCTACAACAGTATTCCACTAAAATAGGGTAGCTCCTTGAAGCTGTCTCGAAGCCAGTCTCCTCTTTTGCTCGTCATTCGGTCTTAAGTCAGAAAAATTCTCTCGCAGTGCAGTAGCCAATTTTCAACCTCAATCGTATCTTTGGTTCCAATGATTGACTTCCCTCCATGCCTGGTATAGTCTCTGTTCAAGTTAGCATACTGGTTTACCATGGAGCTTCCAGAACTGTACCCCCAACAGCATTTCCTTCGACAACTCCGGCTGCAATTCCATCTTGCATCATGTTTACGAAACTGATGCATGGCTCCTATATCCACTTGGGGAACCCTAGCACCAATATTTTCAGCTTAAGCCTCACCTGAAACTCTTCTAGCATTTGGTCGGGCATTCCATTGTGGTGGTGCTATCTCCTCCAAGATTATCTATGCCTCTTCTTCCTTCCATATTTGTATTCAAACCTCGTGAGATAAAGATGAATAGCCTAACTAAGATAGGAATCTAGAAATATAGCGTGTACTTATATATATATATATATGTATGTATGTATGTATGTATGTATGTATGTATGTATGTATGTATGTATGTATGTATGTATGTATGTATGTGTATATATATAGCAAATAAAAGTACGTTACTATAGCATTATCTCATACCTCGATCTTAACTCAAGTTCATACGGATTATGTTTTTTTCTAAACTATTTTTAGTTAAAGTATTTCATAAACCAAGCTTGGATACCAACCTGTAACATCCCCTATCTAGAGGCCTAAAACTAAGGGCTACTAATGCTGTAGTCATCTATAGAATTAGCTTCCAATGACTAAATACAGCTATGTTGGTATTTATAATATCAGAAGCCCTTGAATATGAAATAAAACATAGGTTTCAAACAACTTTTACTTCATTACATTAAAATAAATGTTCCATATTCAACTTACATAATCCTAATACGATCCCAAGTATAGATAAAATATACTTATTACAAATACGCTAAGAGAGGTGTATAACGATACCCCCATAGATGATCAGAGTCATAGAGTCATAATAGACTTAATACAAAATACAGCGAAAATACATCAAAACATAAAACAAGAACTGCAACTCCTAAATAGTTATCTGTTTGCCTCTTGCATGCCTCTGGTATCCTTATTCATCATCCTACTAAAACCTGAAAAGACATCAAACCCTCAACCTACTCAAATTAATTTTGAGCACCCGAGAGTTTAAGGAGAAAACATAAACTTCGAGTCAGACATAAAGCCTAGTATGAATAATATTACACATCTTGGAATATATGTTAAGTGAGACCACACCGCTTAGCGGAGCGGGTTTCCCCTCACTGACATCCTTTAAAAACATATCTTTGCGAAACCTTTTCCTGCAATCAAAACTGATTAAACTCTGTAAAGTATCATTATGTAAACATACATAAACATTAGGTAATAATGAACTATCCGTTCAAACACATAAGTTTTGTTTGGATAATTTTTAACCTTTGGCTGACTCGGGCCTACCAGATAATATAACCAAAATTAATCTAACACCGATTAGCTATTCTTCTTTTGGATTATCTATCCATAATTATATGTTCAATACTTCTTTTCTGGGCTGTCCATTCCTAACTTAATCATCTCCCAGATCTTCCAGATCCTAATGGTTTATCGGGCTCATCAGTAACCTATCTGTACACAACATATATTCCTTTCGGTGTGTAATCATAAATTTAGACTACCTGTAACCAAACCCTACACAATGGAATTTTGGACAAAAATTAGCTAGTGCTAATAGCTAATGTATAGGGCACAACCACATACTAGTCCCATCTGGTATTCTAATATCTGAGTCATTTTCACTTACAGATCCCCACCCATAATTTTCCCTCAAAACATTTACAAAATGATTTAAAACCTTTAAATCAAACTTAAATAAGGAAATGTATATAACATATATGCTTTACTCAAAATCATATCACTATGTTATATATATATATACACACATATATATGTGTGTGTCTTCTTTACTCACTTCTTGGTTGACGAAAACATTTAATCACTTGAAAGAACCGCTTTCTAATCATTTGAAATCATCACTTTAAAAACTAACATCAACCTTTTGAAATCATTGAAAAACAAACCTTTCGAATTACTAACATCCTTCTTTAAAATTACTTTAAAACATTGCCTTAGAGAAACCATGGAAACCTTCAATATCAAACCTTTCGAATCCTTTCAAAACAAACCTTTTGAAATCATCAAACTCAAATCTTTCGAATCCATTGAATCAAAACCTTTTGAAACCATTAGACAAACAAACCTTTCGAAACCATTCAATAAATAAACCTTGCGATACCATTCAATGAACAAAACTTTCGAAATCATTCAAAATAAACCATTCGAAATCATTGAAATAAACCTTTCGGAACCATTGAATAAACAAAACTTTCGAAAGCATTAAACCTTTTAAAACATAAACCTTCCAAAGACTTATTGGGTTCAATTTAGAACAAGTGGAAAACCTTCTTTCAAAACCTTTCGACTTCATTGGAAGCAACCTTTTAACTTCGCCAAAAGCTCTACTTTGAAAGCTTTAATTATACATCATTTAGAAAACAAGGGTAAATCACCTAATTCGAAAGCTTTCTTTCGAAAGCATGGTGAAGCGACTAGTTTTAAAAAAGATAAGCCTTTCGACTTTGTCGAAAGGTTCAAATAAAAACGAAACAGAAGCAGCAGTAACCTTTCGACTGTGTCAAAAGGTTCCAAAACAAAATAGTGATAAAACAGCAGTAACCTTACGACCATGTCGAAAGGTTTAAAACCATTATTTAAACATTTGACCTGGTCAAAAGCAACCAAGCCGAAAGCTCTTATTCGAAAACAAAGCAGGCTATCTTTAGTTTATGAAACAAACATACTTAAACCTCTTTGGCAACCAACTTTCGACTCTGTCCAATTCATTACGTACCAAGTAACTTGACACCATATGCATCGGCCTGACCTTATCGAAAGCTATGAACCTCTCGACCTTGTCGGAAGGTCTGGGTCGGAAGGTTTAATGCCAGAATTGGTTAAAATATGCTAAAAGTATGATTTCTTTGTTTTTAACTTAAAAGGATAAATTTCAACTAACCTGCCTTTATTTGTCAAATTCTCATTGGTTAACAAATACATTTCAGAAAAGTGTTGTCACTATTTTTTCGAATTAAATAATCATTTTATTTTATAAAATGCCCCTTCTCCTTAATTAAACATATAAAACATTTAAGTCCCATACCTTAAATAATTTTATATTAATCAACTAACTTAGGAAAAATTTGGAAAAAATCCCAAAAAATCTATTTTAGTATGTTTTCCAACATATAATAATTTCGAACCGAAATAATAATTATTTTAATCGTAAATAATCTATAACCGAATAAATTATTTTCCTCACTTGAAAATTTATACAAAATCCACATTAATTCAGAACATTATGTAAATTGAAACTCATCTCTAAAATATCATTTCTGACCTATATTTAAATTTTCATGATATTTGAATGTCATTTACTAGGCTTATCATATCAAACACATCATAAAAACTAACATGAACATATATAATTTACCAACAAGTATATATATAATTTTAATCATCAAAACATGGCATATACTTGCATAAACATTTCAGATCTAATTCTTAAAATCAAAGTCATAAGAAAATGGGATGTAGTAATTATTCACCTTAGCTTTGAGATTAAAAGATGTGAGATTGAATGTTGATTTAGTTGATTACCTTCCTTCTCTTGAATCCTAGCTTATCTTCTCTTGAGAACAATAATTGTAGCGGGCCTTGGTTTAATTTTAGTCAGAGTGAAAATGAAATGAACGCGAGTTGCATTCCTAAGGGTTTAGGGTATAAGCCCTTCTCCTATTTTTTATATTGCCCTTCTCATATCCTAACACATTAGCTTATGTTATTTCATTTTAGTTTGTACATTAACATGGCACGGCTACCTTTAGCTAATTAATTCTCAACATATTAATCTCTATATTAATTTATTTAATTATTTTTAATTAAATATTCTAAATAACATTATAAAAATAAGGGGTGTTACACATTCTTTCAAAATCCTGTAGATCTCACAAAATGAGAATCTCTTAGACCTCACGATCTCAAGTTAGATTTTTCCTTTTTTCACCGAAATAGTTTCGTTTGACAGTTAGTCTAGTGGGATTCAAATGTTAAGCATATTTTTAAAAGTTCATACCTCACGGTCTTAAGTTAGATTTTTCCTTTTGGCGCCAAAACAGTTTCGCTTATCACTTAGTCTAGATGGCTTCAAGTGTCAAACATGATTTTCAAAAGTTTAGACCTCATGGTCTCAAATTAGATTTTTCCTTTCGGCATCGAAATAGTTTTGTTTGACAATTAGTCCAGATGGCTTCAAGTGTCAAGCATGATTTTCAAAAGTTTAGACCTTAGGGTTTCAAATTAAATTTTGCCTTTCGGCACTCAAAATAGTTTCGCTTGTCATTTAGTTAAATGGATTCAAGTGTTAAGCATGATTTTCAAAAGTTTAGACCTCACAATACCAAGTTAAAATTCTCCTCTCGGAACATAAATTTTTTTTGCTTGTCACTTAGTCTAGATGGCTTCAAGTGTTAAGCATGATTTTTAAAAGTTTAGACCTCATGGTCTCAAATTAAATTTTGACTTTTGGCACTGAATCAGTTTCGCTTGTCACTTAGTCTTGATGACTTCAAGTGCCAAACACGATTTTCAAAAGTTAAGACCTCACGGTCTTAGCTTAAATTTTACCTCTCGACACCCAAAAAGTTTCGCTTGTCACTTAGTCTAGATAGCTTCAAGTGTCAAGCATGATTTTCAAAAATTTAGACCTCACAGCCTCAAATAAGATTTGTCTTTCGACACTGAAACAATTTCTCTTATCGCTTAGTCTAGATGGCTTCAAGTGTCAAGAATGATTTTCAAAATTTTATACCTCACGGTTTTAGGTTAAATTTTGCCTCTCAATACTCAAAACAGTTTCGCTTGTCACTTAGACTAGATGGCTACAAGTGTCAAAAGTTTAGACCTCATGGTCTCAAGCTAAATTTTTCTTCTCGACATTCAAAAAAAGTTTCGCTTGTCATTTAGTCTGGATGGTTTAAATGTCAAACATGGTTTTAAAAGTTTAGCCCTCGCGGTATTAAATTAAATTTTGTCTTTCGACACCGAAACAGTTTTGCTTGTCACTTAGTCAAGATGGATTAAAGTGTCAAACATGATTTTCAAAAGTTAAGGCCTCATGGTCTCAAGTTAGATTTTACCTTTCAGCACCAAAACAGTTTTTTTACCACTTAGTATAGGTGATTTCAAGTGGAAGGCACATTTTCTGGAAATTTTGACCTTACGGTCTTGATTTAGATTTTGCATTTCATCGACAAACATTTTTTACTCATCATCTAGCCTAGTTGGCTTCACATAATCAATATGATTTTGAACGTTTTTGACCTCTCTGTCCAAGTGTTGTAACTTCTTTCACACATATAGTGTAGATTGACCTTAGAAAATAATCAAGAAAAATGAACAATAACCGGACACACTTCAATGTTCACTCCATATTTCACATATGAAGTAAACTTTGAGGGGCATGTGTAAACTTTGAGGGGCGTGTGTTATACCAAAAATTATAAAGTTAGCAAAAACAATGATTGTATACCTAAGGAAAGTCCAACGCTCTGTATCCATATGTGTTACAAGAGTTACGATGTTTAGGTATTTAAAGAATGAACATGTTGATCTTGTCTTGAAAGACTAATACCACAGGCTAAAGGGAATAGTCTATTAGCGGATCCAAAGCTCAAAGCACCAATCTATAGCAAAATGAATCAACGGTCGAAGAGACTAATAAGACAATATGCCACTCAGATGCAAGAGGTCCTTTAGGCGGGAACACAATTCATCAATCTGCACTCCTTAAGCAACAATGCTAGATGTCCAGAACAAGCTCCAATTAAAGTCGTACAACAAGTAACCTCAATAATCCGAGGAGAAGATTCTCCACCAATAGCACTATAGTATGCTGGTGGTAAATAAGTGACAATCCCAAGGCATAAGAGATTTTTGGCACAAAAAGAACTTACACAACCATGTAGTACTTTCTATATTAGAACTCTATTCAAAAACTAATTAATAGGAAAAATGTCTAATTTAATGTAATAAGCATCTCGGCTAAACAAGAGTAACTAAATAAGGACCATGGACAAAGAGACTTTCAGCCCGAGCCACTTTAAAAACTCACGTTGTCATTTACTCTCTGCACTTTATCTTCTTCTCATTTACCATCATGTAGCTCAACCTTCCATAACTCCAACTTATTTGCTTCACATCCCAATAACCTCATACTCGGGACCCATAACTGAAGTAATCTTCAGAGTTATATCTTAGAACCTCGAGCTGTTGATGTAGATAAAATTCTACACGAATACATATGCATGGTATATAACAATACAAATAATCATCAAAATATAACATATCACAAATATCACAAAACCATGCATAAAGATTTGATCACCCATGCATGTAAGCATAATAAATTAAAAATCACTGAATCAATATCAAATGTGTGAATCATCCATATGCAGAAATCATGATCAAAACCAGAAATCAATAATAAATAAGAAATCAATAAGTATAGTCAAGCTAGCACATCGCATTGCCCAAGTATATCTCGCAATTTCAAATAATAAAATATCATTATCATTATAAAATATAGGTCGCCTAACAATAAATCAAATACAACAAAAGACATGAGAATCCGTTATACTCTGGACACCTATTTAGATATAATTTCATCTCCTCATGTAGAAATGAATGGTGATGGGAATCAAATAATAATGTTTTAGTTACACCACCAAATAATCTCATAATATCTGAGTTACGCCATCCAATCAAACCATAACATGGCTATACAACATCTCCAAGAGCACCTGGGTTATCTACCTGGATAAATTCATAATGCCAAGGTAAAGTGTATAAATAATATGTACTTATCAATCATCCAGTATAGAAACAGAAGGGAGATTGATGGCTACCCTGCCTAATTTAGAAGCCCAGAGCTATACCACCCAGATCCACTCTTATAATCTTTAATTACCGACCTGGTATCGTGATTATATCCACTGCATGTCATAAACATGATGTAAGACTACGCCATGCATTGATCACGACCCAAATCGTTGCCTCTATGGTAACAGGCTATTAGCCTACATGGCTAAAGGGGATAGAGTTACACTACCCTATGGGCTAGTCCGCCTTTCTCTAAAATCTAATGATGCATATATAATACAACAAAAGTGTCATAGATCTGGGGTATGGTCCCACAATCAAGCTGCCAAGTTGGACATTGACCATCTAGTTCCCGCTAACTCCTAATTATATCCTGGAGTACTTCATGATAGACAACATACATATAGGTGCATCACTATAACTCAATCATCCATACTGCTCTACCCCAAGCACATATACTTTCTTTACACCGAGCATCGCCTTACATACGTATAAACTATATTCATCGCTTGAGTGCTATCTATTTACAATGAATAACCAAATAAGTATCACATCGGCATCCTATACCACCACGTGAAGCTTAATCATTTTTTCACTGCTCGTAAACTACACTTAATCTCCACAAACATTCAATATAACGAGTCTAAAGAATAAAAAAGGAAATATTATCAAATTCCTCATCCCAAATGGTATTATAACTCCAATTATTCATATTTTCTATCACACTGAATTAAAATCATCATAAACAAAATATTCCAAATATAGCGATATCATAAATCCATATAGAAGAATTGCATCGGCGTACCATATTAAAATCACAAATCAAATCAACGTTAACGCTGAATCATTCATGATATCAAAATTAGCATAGGAAAATGAGAAATCATAAAATATAGAAATCATACAGAATATCCCAGTTTAATTCAGAAATAAAACAACAGTAATAATAAAGTTCAACTAAACCTTTTTTTAAACATTTAAATCAAATATATTTTACCTTTAATAATTCATACGCAATCATATCATTAAAGAAATATAATTTAAATTACCATAAATCATTTATAAAACTTGCATATATAAATAACTATTCTTTAATAAACAAAACCTCAATATTGATAAAATATAATCAAAATCCCATTTTCATACTCTTTAACTTATCTTATAAAGCCAAATATTGCTTATAATTGTTATTTCAAAATTTTCTAGAATTAAATGCTATTTTTATATAATTTTTTATCATCCAAACCAATTTACTATATTCCAAATGCATAAAATATATTTTTGAAGACATTAATTAAATAAAAAATCTCATAAAATGTACTTGGAAAATAATAAAATATCAATTAGGATTCATTATATATACATTTCTAGAATTTATAGAATATACATAAATTTGTAAAAAAATCGAAAAAAAATATTTTTTTAAACTCTACTCCGATGAGTAGAGCCCAACCCAACTAGTCTGACCAGAGCCAAGAGTGTGAGGTTAGCCTGCCCAGTAGGAAGCATTCGTTTCCCAACCATTTTTGTTGGATTTAATAGAAAACACAACTTTCCGCCTTGAGGGAGTAGGGCAGATGGGTATCGAAACTATGACCTCATTAACAGGTTGCAAGTGTCTCTACCCTTGCACCATTACTGGGGTAATTATTAGTATTTAAAATAAAAAATAATTATTTAAATATTTATATTTTTATAATAAACAAATAATTATTAATATTTAACTAAAACATTAATGTAGTTATATTTATATAAATACAAATCATCTTTCTACTTATAAAACAATTTATAGAAATATTTATGTGTGTGTGTATTTATTTATTTAATCAACAATTTACAAAATACACAGACACACACATATAAACGCACAACTGGTTACGATCGACCGGTTGCCCTAGGTGGCCAACCGGTTGAAGGCGTATTTATGTATATGATCACCAGTTCCAGGCGTGCACCCCCTTCCTCCTTGCCATTATCATCTCCAGTTAAAAGCATGAAACATTATGCACCAAAATATGATTCCGATTCATGCATATATGTATATAGGATTATAGGGTTGACCATAGATTTCATTAGTGAAAACACTCACCTGTACAATACTTTCATCTTCTTCTTCATCTTTCTTTGATCGCAAGCACCTAAAACCTAACACAACAATCTATAACTTAAACCCTTCCCGCTATAGGTGCATATAAGTGTTGAGATGCATATATCCAAAATTAGGGATTTAAAACAGATTATTTTATTTTATTTTCTAAAGAATGAGGGTTAAGTTTCAAGAAGAAAGGACAATGCATGGGAAAGGATACATGAGCAAAACCAACAAATGAAGAAAAATCTAGAGATAGAAAATTTTCGATGCAGAGACCTTTGGAGATAGAGTTTTGAGCTTGAGCCAGTAAATCATGGGCTCGAGTTTAGAAAAGTGTGTGTATATATATATATATATATATATATATATATATGATAATTTCATTTCATTTATAAATTATTTTCAATCTAAAACCAATCACAATAAAATTTTAAATAAAAATTATATCTATAGTACTTAATTATTTTCTGAATATAATAAAAAATTCTAGAACTTATTTACATATTTTAATTCATTTAAATTTAAATATCTAATATTCACATTTTAAACTTATTTATTTGATAACTTCCAAATAATTTATTTCACGGTCTTTTTAAACAAATAATTATTCTCAAAACCATTTAATTTCATCACTGGTTACCTTATTATAAAATTCCCATATTCTAAAATAAACTCGAATTATTTGTTTTAAATTCCAAAAATCAATAATAAATTAATAAGTGATTATTATTATTATTGCCACTAAAAACCAAGTTGTTACAGACTTTCCCCTTAACAAAATTGCGATTTTGCAATTTCCTTAGGAGAAATCTATAATAAAGCAAATAGCTCCATACTTTTAAAATACTTTATTTTAATAAATACATTATCAAATATTATTTTTCAATAATTTTATTTTATACAGAATACAAAATCTATTATATTCTTTCACTAAATATTATTTTTTAAGTATTTATCAAAAAAAATTCGACTTAGTTAACAAAACCCAACCTCATGAACAAATTCTTTCGCTAAAATTTCAGTTTATGATTTAATATAAATAACTTTCAATATAATTCTTAATTTCAAAACATATTAAAACAAAATTCTTTTTTACTTACCATTTCATTCCAAAACTCTCATTATTATATACAATATAAATACATTGATCAAATTATAAGATTCAATATTTCCAAAAATATAAATGATATATTTTATTAAAATAATCCTTTGGTGATATTTTCTATAATTATACAAACATTACAATCTTTTGAAATATTTTGAATACAAAATATTTATTTCACATTATTATATTTATAATTTCATATCCATAAAACTAAATCTAAATTATATGTGCTCTAAAATAATCAAATCACAAATATATTCTCCACAAATACACATGTTACAAACAATCGTATCTAGCATAGCAGGTAATAATCCCATCCTCATAAACCAAACAATTTCAAATTTTAATGTATATAAATATATATTGACGATAAATCCTCACCATGAATTTCTAGTGACTCATTTCGCCAACTAGCCCAAGCATTGACTGTATGATCAAAATTGCATGCCAAGACTTCAACTTTCCAACAATGCTTAAATGCTGCAATCATCGTATAAAAGACATATGAATATACAACTTTATTATCTCCAAAATTATAAATATAATCATCTCCAAAATATCATTTCAAAGCATAAGTTTTCTAATATAGTTCAAAATATGTTATCACTCTTTAAAGTATTAACTCACTTTTCAAACTTTTCAAAATTTTATGTCCATATGCCTCATTTTGGTGTTTAAGAATCTCTATCGAATATATGTACACTTGCAACGATCAGAATTCTTAAAGCACTCAACGGACAGACTAACACTATACATTTCAGAAAAGTTCTACAACATGATTGATATAAATCCTCTAACATACTTGCCATATAAAATAATTATCAATTTATATCAAACTTAAGAAAATACCATACTTCATTACAACTTTTCTAGTTAATTTTTTTCAAACCAATAGTTAATAATATCTAAACATTTTTCAACCATTCTTTGAAAATCTGTATTAAATCAAATTACCATTACAATAAACATTATACGATATCGAATAATAACCCATTTCAATAAACATTATATAATATCAATCAGGCACCTTACACATATATTAATAGCGAAGAAAGATAAAAACTATCAAATCCATTTTACAACTCTAATATAAATATATGAATTTCCAACCATCAATAAAAAAATTAATTCAACACAAATAGTTATCAATAAAAAAACAAATATAAACAACATAAACAAAGCACTCAGTGGAAAAATCGGTTTACCGGTTTTCGTTGTGCACTCCGATCAAAATCAAAATAAAACATGACAACTTAATATTAAGCCATCCAAGTCAATCACTTTAAATTTTGATACAAAAAAACCAAAATTCCTGCTAATAAGAAATCTTGTCAACACCCCAAAGTATGATTAAAAGTGAGAACGACCTCTTCAAAACCACCTTTCGAATAAGTCATGGTAATCTGAAACTCCTGTGAAACCACCTTTCGAAATGGTTGAGGTAAGTAGGATTAAAAGTGAGAACAACCTCTTCGAAACCACCTTTTGAATCAGTTAAGGTAATCTAAAACTCCTTCGAAACCACCTTCTAAGATGGTTAACATAAGTAGGATTAAAAGTGAGAACGACCACTCGAAACCACCTTTCAAACGAGTCAAGGTAATCTTTAACTCCTTCGAAACCACCTTTCGAAATGGTTGAGGTAATCTAAGGTTGTGGCTTAATGGTATCTAAGGGTTTTAACTATATCCGCAGGGTTTTTATTCCTTCGAAAGTTATCCCTTCAAATAGTACTGATGCGAGTTTTCTATGGCTTAATTCATACACAAGCATTGAATCAGATTCTACGTATTTGAGAATATCATGCACTTGCTTTATTTATAATTTTCTTGAATACAAGAGGCTTAAGTATTACAAAGAAGTAAAATCTACCATTTTATCTAAGGATTAGGGTTTACAATTTCAAGAAAAGAAAAAGTATAAATTGAATGAATTCGGAACCCTAAAATAATACCCATAGGATCTTAATTATAGGCGCAGGTTGGACCCTTTCGCATTAGCCCTTTTGACTTAGTCGAAAGGGTGTCTTGAAGACCTTTCATCACTGTTGAATTCAGGTCTCTCCTCTAACTCTGCTTTTGAATGAAACTTGGGTGCTTTTGACTCCATCGAAAGGTATACAAGTGTCCTTCACATTGTTGTTGATGTGTTGTGTCAGTAGGAAAAGGTGTTGGCTTACGATGCTGCCGAAAGGGGTATTTTTGGGGCTTCGAATGACTTGAAGCATGGTAGAAGGCTTAGTTGCGAAAGCTAGCTTTCGAAAACATTCATGTTGATTATTGCGAAACCTCCATCTTCTATGCTTTCGAAGGGCTCACTTTGGCCAAATGTTCTTCTATGATAGGTAAACAATGTTGAAACTAACTACTTGGAAAGGTTTGGCACATATGTGGAAGCTTGATATTTGATACCTTCGAAAGGTGGTTTTAACTCATAAGAAACCCCTTTATTCATGTGGAACTAACTATTTCAAAAGGGGTTAACTAAAGCAAAAGTGTAGTTTGCCTCCTCTCAACCTCTTCTAAAGTCCATTGCCCATCCATTATTTTGCAAAAGCATCCCTTCGACTCTTTCAAAATGTCTTGCCATTGCTATCATTCTTCATAAATCCTTCCTCTGTATTCTTTTATGTTTCGACAAAGTTGGAGTGATTTCTGATGATAACAATTCCAAATATCTTATGCATATAGAAAATAACAAATACGTCTCCAGTAATTATCATATACTCCTACTATCCTTAATTATGAGGTAACCACACAACACACTGTAAGCGAAAGGGACTCTAAGTCTCATCCAATGTCTTGAATTGTGTCACTTATATATGATATAAACCTGCTCTAATATTTTTATGAAAGCACCCCCACCTCTATACCCATATGATCCAAGAATATTATTAAGCAATACTATCAGATATACGAAGGATGGGGCGATATGGGGTACACATGTGAATATTCCCTTAGGTTAACACTGGTATGTGCTTAAATACTGAATACATAACTCACCTATGCATACATAATATTGACACAAAGTAATAAACATCTGTGCCTTTAGGACAGAACAATATAGAGTAAATAACAAAGAACATGGGTTCAAAATCATAGTGATAACACATAATACAAAAAATACAAAGTATGTGTAATATACATACATGAATATACATATAATACATGATGGTAAACAACTATACTGAATACTAGTCTCCTCTATGCCCACAACACAAGCTGGTAATATTGTCCCTATACCTGAAAAGTCTCGAACTAACATGAGTACTATATAAATAAAACTCGAGTCAGAATATGTCTAGATAATAAATATATAAATATGCGTGACATTGTATATATATATTAGGAATAATATTGTATACACTTGGAACAATAATACAGTAACACTATCAGAGTAATTCAACACAATGATTATGATGTCAATATGCATCATATATAACTATAATAACATAAATAATCATCAAAATATCATATATCACAAACATCGCAAAACCATACATAAAGATGTCATCACTCATATATAAGCACAACAAATTAGAAATCACTGAGTCGACATCAAATGGGTGAATCATCTATATCAAAAAATCATCATCAAAACCCAAAAATCAATAATAAGTAAGATACCATCAAGTATAATAAGGCTAGCACCCGGTATTGCGTAAGTATATCTCTTAATATCAAATAATAAATATCATTGTCATTATAAAATATATAGGCCACCTATCGATAAAATAAAATAAAACAAAAGACATGAGAATCCACTATACTATGGACACCTATCTACATATAATCTCATCTCCTCGTGTAGAAAAGAATGGTGACGAGAATTAAATAATAATGTATAGGTTACACTACCCAATGATACTATAATGTGTGGGTTACGCCGCCAGTCAAACCACAACATGGCTATCTGCCATCTCTAAGAGCACCTGGTCTATCCACCTGGATCCACTCATAATATTTAGGTGAGGTGTATAAATAATACGTACTTATCTACCACTCAATGTAGAACCAAAAAGGAGACTGACAGCGCCCAATCAAACCATTCAATGATTTTAGATAAAGTTATCCAGGATCTTTGATGTATACACTATGTCATATAATATTCTTGTAAATAATTAGTAAATTATGTAAATATCACCTAGTTTGTTGTCCTTTACTATACTCATAATGTTGTTTTTGAATTTGCCTCTTCATAGCTTTGGATATGGTTTTCTTTTGTGTTTTTGAATTACTCGGTCTTCCTCGTCAATCTTGTTTTCCTACAAAGTATAAAGTAGGCAACAATTCTTATCATTTGTATGAAGTTTATGCAAAAATATGTCCAGTAGTTTGCTCATAACATTATTGGAGATAATATTAGAACTTCTAATAATGAAATTCCAAAATTCTACTTTCGAAAATAATGGAAATTAATAGATTATTATCTTCATATAATAAGTGACAAGATATCATAGTTCGGAATAATATTGGATTTGAAATTCTCGTTCTATAGTAATAGAAGCGCCCATATCCAGCTTTGATAATAATGAGAGAAATTTAGAGTTTCAAATCTGGCTATATTAATAGAAGACCAAAAATCTGATTACGGAAATAATAGAGGACCAAAAGTTTAGATCTTGCATTAATAAAAGAAGTTCATAAATCTTCTCCTAGAAATAATAATAGAAGATCCAAAACTCATATTTGTGTAATGATTCGACGAGTGAAGTCTATAAGATAATAGTTGTAGACTCGAGATGCAGATTCGGCTATTGAGAGGGATCCATAAATTGCTATCTAAAAATTAGTAGAAGACCATAGGTCCATAATAGAAGACTTTAAATAACATGAGACCCGAAACCCAGATTTGGGTGTTAGTGAGTGAAGTCCAGAAATCATCTTTTAGAAATTAGCCAAAAGGATTTAAATTTGTAGTCCATGAAGTATCGTCTAGAAGTAGTAGAAAACTAGCAATCTGTTCCTATCTTTGAACGTTGATTGTTCGAAACTTTTTCTTTGTATCCCCTCTTTGCTTTCTGATTCTTTCGAAATGTGCCCCTCACGGCTTTATATATTTATTGCCATTTCGTATGCCAGTTCTCAGGCTCGGACATCTTAGTCCTCGTTGTCCAGTGCGCTTGGTTAGCTTATCCACAAGCAAGACCCAATGACTTAACTAATTTCCCTCTGTAAGGCGCTCCAACCAGGCTTTATAGGCGGGACTGAAGGCTTATTCAGTGCCTTGATCAGGCCATAGCGTAGCAGGATCAAGGCATACTCCATCCTCCCTCCAGGAAGTGCTCCAACCAGGCCTTATAGGTAGGACTAAAGGCTGGTCGGTGCCTTTACCTGGCCATAGCGTGGCAAGTTCAAGGTCTTACTACGTCCCCTCTTCAGGGGACATCTTGATCTGGACATAATGCGGCGCGATCAAGGGCTTGCAGATACTTTAAACTGGCCAAAGTGTCACGTGGATAAAGTTTTACTCTAACCTCCCACCAAGAGGTGCTTTGATTTGGCCAA
Source organism: Allium cepa (assembly GCA_030765085.1). NCBI lineage: Eukaryota > Viridiplantae > Streptophyta > Magnoliopsida > Asparagales > Amaryllidaceae > Allium > Allium cepa. The sequence continues at coordinate 460,619,768 of CM060931.1, read as the reverse complement.
CTTAGAGCGGATAAATGCTTATAACCGTTTAAGGTAATTTCAAAGTTTTAGGAGAATTCTATTCCTGACCATGTAGATTTTTCTTAGAAAAGATGTGATTTATTGAATTCGACTAAGATTGCTTTACAAATATATTAACGCCTTATCTGAAAAAGTTGATAATCATTACTTCGAGAGACCGCATTGATTGGTTTCATGCCCATTCATCATATGATAGTGACATTAAGATCCTCCCATATTCCTTTCATATTTGGGCTTTTTCTTTTTGGATGGCCAATGGTTGAGTTCCTCCCTTGTTAATATATAGATTTTCTCAATAGATGTAGTCAAGTTGCATTCTTTATGGAGTATTGATTTGAATCTTGCCTTTTTGAGGATGATTTTTATTTTTTTTATTTCTTGATTTCGGGAACTTCATTTTCAATGACCAATTTCCTTTTTAGAACTATTCAAAGCTCGAACGTAGGTGATGAACCACTTATCACTGGATGCCATTTTTGAGAAAAGGTGTAATAATCAGCATGCATCCTTTCTTCAAAGATAGTCCCTTTTGCATAGCACTGGATAGCCTTCTTCATTTGAACAAACAATTTATCACATTTACATCTTGGTTCTCCTAAAGCAAAGATAGGTGTAGGGACAATGTGGAATGGGATTAGGCTCCAATTGTTTAGATCATAAGATTTATCTCTCTTCTTTTTCATGGTCTTAAAGCTTCCAATCATAACATCTTTTCACCATATAGCCTTGAATTTTCAATTTTATTAGAGGACTTAGCCATGTATAGTTTTGAAAATCCTTGCTTGGATTTTTTGACTTTGCTAAGCATTATGGTGTAGCATCCAAGGTTAACTTGGAATGGAATAGAAATAGAGGAAAGTATGGTTAGGAAATCAACATAATTAGAGGTTCGAACCCTCCTTCTAGTGCCAAAAATGTTAAGAAGACATCTTGTCAACACCTCCAAAGTAGGATTAAAAGTGGGAATGACCTCATTGAAACCACCTTTCGAATTAGTCAAGGTTTTGAAACTACCTTTCTAAATGGTTGAGGTAAGTAGGATTAAACGTGAGAATGATCTCTTTGAAATCATCTTTTGAATCAGTCAAGGTAATCTAAAAATCCTTCGAAACCACCTTTTGAAATGTTTAAGAAAAGTAGGATTAAAAGTGAGAACCACCTCTTCAGAACCACCTTTCGAATCAATCAAGGTAATATTAAACTCCTTTGAAACCACCTTTTGAAATGGTTGAGGTAATCTAAAGTTGTGGCTTAATGGTATCTAAGGTTTTAGCCATGTCGGTAAGGTTTTATTCCTTCGAAAAGTATCGCTTCAAATAGCACTGATGCGAGTTTTCTACAGCTGAATCCACAAACAAGCATTGAATCAAATTCTAGTATTTGAGAATACCATGCACAATTAATAATTTTCTTGACTATAAGAGACTTTAAGTATTATAAAGAAGTAAAATCTCCAATTCTATCCAAAGATTAAGGTTTACAAATTCTAGAAAAGAACAAGTATCAAATGAATGAATTTAGATCCCCAAGGATCTTATTTATAGGCGCAAGTTGGACCATTTCGCATCAGCCCTTTCGACTTAGTCGAAAGAGTGTCTTAAAGACATTTCATCGCTGTTGAATTCAGGGCGCCCTTCTAACTCTGATTTTGAATGAAACTTGGGTGCTTTCGACTTCATCGAAAGGTATACAAACATCTTTCACCTTGTTGTTGATGTGTTGTGTAAGTACGAAAGGATGTTGGCTTATGACGCCGTTGGAAGGGGTATTTTAGGGCTTCAAATGACTTGAATCATAGTAGAAGGCATAGTTGTGTAAGCTAGCTTTCGAAAGCATTCATGTTGGTTAATGCGAAATCTCCATCTTCTATGCTTTCGAAGGGGTCACTTTGGCCAAATGTTCTTCTTGTGGAAGGTAAAAAATGTTGAAACTAAATGTTTCGAAAGGTTTGGCACATATGCAGAAGCTTGCTATCGGAAACCTTCGAAGGTGCTTTTAACTCATAGGAAACCTCTTTATGCATATGGAACTAACTATTTCAAAAGGGGTTAACTGAAGGAACAGGGTAGCCTTGTCCCCATTCAACCTCTTCTAAAGTCCATTGCTCATCAATTATTTTATAGAAGCATCCCTTCTACTCTTTTGAAAGATTTTTTCATTGCTATCATTCTCCGTAAATCCTTCCTCTGTATTCTTTTAGATTTCGACAAAGTTGGAGTGATTTATGATTATAACAATTCCAAATATCTTATGCATATAGAAAATAACAATTATGTCCCTAGTAATTATCATATACTCCTACTCTCTTTAGTTATAAGGTAACTACCCAACACATCCTAAGCAAAAAGGACTCTAAGTCTCATTTAAGGTCTTGAATTGTGTTTCTTATATATGATGTAAACCTGCTCTGATATTTATATGTAAGTATCCTACCATTATGCCCATACGATCCAAGAGTATTACTAAATAATACTGTCAGATACACGAAGGATGAGGCGATCTGGGGTACACACACGAATATTCCCTTAGGTTAACACCGGTATGTACTAAAAACATTGCATACTTAACTCACCAATAAGTACACAATATTGACACAAAGCAATAAACATGTGTGCCTTTAGGATAAAACAATATACAACATAGAGTAAATGACAAAGAACACTGATTCAAAATCGTAGTGATAACATATAATACAAAAAATACAAAGTATGTTTAATATACATACATGAATATATATACAATACATGTTGGTAAACAACTATACTGAATTCTGGTCTCCTCTATGCCCACAACACAAGCTGGTAATGCTGTCTCTATAACTAAAAATTCTTGAACTGACATGAGTACTATATAAATAAAACTCTGGTCAGACTATGTCTGAATCACAGATCTATAAATACATATGACATAGTATATATATTAAGAATAACATAGTATACACTTGGAACAATAATACGGTAACACTATCAGAGTTACTCAATGCAATGGTTACGATGTCAACATGCATGAGATATAACTATAATAACATAAATAATCATCAAAATATCATATATCATAAATATCAAAAAACCATGCATAAAGATGTCATCACCTATATATAAGCACAATAAATTAGAGATCACCGAATCAACGTCAAAAGGGTGAATCATCTATATCCAGAAATCATCATCAAAACACAAAATACAGCAATAAATGAGATACCATCAAGTATAACAAGGCTAGCACCGGGCATTGCCTAAGTATATCTCTTAATCTCAAATAATAATATCATCGTGATTATAAAATATAGGCTGCCTATCAATAAAATCAAAATACAATAAAAGACATAAGAATCCACTTTACTCTGGACACCTATCTAAATATAGTCTCATCTCCTCGTGTAAAAAAGAATAGTGATGGGAATTAAGTAATAATGTATAGGTTACACTGCTTAATGATCCCATAATGTCAGGGTTACGCAGCCTAGTCAAACCACAACACAGCTATCCGCCATCTCCAAGAGCACCTAATCATAGCTCAATACTCACTCCTAATCATGTCCCAAAGCACTTCATGATAGATAGTATACACATAGGTATGCCCTCATAGCTCAATACTCTACCCCAACCATATATACTTGCTCTACATCGAGTATCACCTCATCAAAATATAATTTATATCCCATCTCTTGACTAATATCTACTTACAATGAATAACCGAATAAGTTCACATCAGTGTCCCATACCACCATGTGATGCTAAATTATTTATTCATTGCTTGTAAACTACACTCAATCTTCATATATACTCTATATAACAAGTCCAAAGAATAACTGGAGAAATATTACCAAATGCCCCATCTCAAACAGTATTATAACTCCGTTTATTTAGATTCCATTTCAGATAGAACTAAAATCATTGTAAATAAAAACATTCCAAATACAACAATATCACAAATCAATATAGAAGGATGTCATCTTCGTACCATATCAAAATCATAAATTAAATCAATATTAATGGTGAATCATTCATGATATCAAAATTACTATAGGAAATTGAGAAACAAAAAATATAGAAATCATACATAAAATCCCAATTTAATTCAGAAATGAAAAATAATATTAATACAGTTCAAGAAAACCTTTCTTCAAATGTTTAAATCAATTATTCGAATATATATGTGTGTGTGTGTGTGTACATAAATTATAAGGAAATAAACTTTAAATTGCCTAAATAAATCATTTATAAAACTTACATATATAAAATAACTAATTCTTTACAAATAAAACTCAATATCAATAAATTACTATCGAAGTCCCATTTCCATACTCAAATCACCTTAAATTAACTTACATCCAAATGTTTCTCATAAACACTATTTCATAATTTTTGATAATTAAATACTAATTTTAAATAATTTTGTACCATTCAAATCAACTTATATATACCAAATCCATAAAATATATTTTTCTAAACTTTAACTATATTAAAATTTTCATAAAAGTTATTTTGAAAATAATAAAATATCAATTAGGAACCATTGTATATATATACACATATCTAGATTATAAGATTTCTATAAATTTATTAAAAATAAATAAACTAAATTTTCATTTGTTACACCAAAAATTCTCAAAGTAAAGAAGTCGATTATCTTCTTGAGGAAAGTCATACATTCTCCATTTATGTATGATATAAAATTCGCTTTACCTTGATGTATATGGACGTAATAGAGTTGGTCATATCGAAACAATAGTGGCACAGGACAAAAGGAACAAGTACTAAGTCCAAAGAACAAGACATCAGTATATAAAAGCAGTGATCTATGGCAGAGATGGTCAAGAAAGACGGTATACGGCTCAGAAATTAAAGACCATTTAAGTGGGAGGCAAGCCAATAATTGCGCCTCTTGAGTAGCCCTCTTGGATGAACATCACAAGCTAAAATCATAGCCGCCGAATAAGTAACTTCAGCAATCCATGAAGGAAACGTTCTACTAATGATGCTACAACATATTAGTTATAAATAGGAGGCAATGCAAAGGCACAACGGTCAGTTGACACATAGAAAAATAATAGAAAATATATTGTAATTTTCTATATTATAGCTCTCCTAGAAACTCTTTAATGGCATAAATATCTAAGCCTAATGTAATAAGCTTCTCGGCCAAACCAGAGTGACCAAATAAGGAAAGGACGGTGAATGTAGAAACTTTCGGCTCGAACTACTTTAAAAGTCTTGATGTTGTATACTTTCTACACTTTTTCTCTTGGAACTCATTATTATCACTCTATAATTCATCACTTCATTGTTCCAACTTACTACATCACATCTCGACAACCTCCTAACTGATACCTGGCAATTAATAGATTCTCGGAGCCCTGCCTTTGAATCTTGGGATGTTAAGTGTAGATGAAATTTTACACTAGCAATTTAGGCGCTTGAAGGAGGGCGAGAATCTCCATCGTTTGTATCCTCTCGGAAAGTCCGACGACATTATCCTTCTACCCATAACTCACCTAGAGAATGAGAAATTAACCTTGGAACTACCCCCACAACCTCCGCATTCAGCTTATTGAAAAGATAACAGTGAGATATTGATCACTTTCATCTCAAAAAAGAGAATGGCCAGGAATATGGCCTCATTTATGAACTTCGAGTTCTCCAGATCAGGAAGCTTTAAGAGTATCTCCAGGAATCCCTTCAAGTGCCTTCTTAACTTAAAAGGACAGCTAAAGCTATGGCAAATAAAATGAAGGATTTGAGTATCATGGTAACGACAAATAAAGATTCATATCTTCCAACTAAAAGATCCTTCTAAGTTGCCCCAGCTCTTTTACCTCGAAAGAAGACCTAACGAGATGAAATTCTTACTCCTCTTCGTCAAAGCTTGTCTTGGATATTTCTGGAAACTCATGAAAAGCTTCAATATTGATACTATCCCCCATCCCCTCAAGAAAACCAAAAGGAAAGGATTATTGTATTTAGCATCAAGTGAATAGGCATGAAACAGATGAGTATTGAAGACTTTCACAAGCCATAGAAAACTTCATACAAAAAGGAAGATTGATTGAGTTTATCAAATAGTTACTTAAATATGTCATACTTCTAAATGTCTAACTTTGTTTCTATGTCTCATGAGAAATCCATGTAGACTCATTCAATCGAATACACACACACATACATACATCCCTTTCAAAAGATAAAGAATGCTATATGGATCTATATATTTGAAGAAATCTCTCATCGGAGCTCCTTTCAAGTATAGGTCTTTTCTCTCTCGGTAAGTGAAATTTATTCTCGATACCCATAAAATTTAATCTAGTACATCCCTAATTTTAGTTATTTTTAATTATTGTGTCTACATTTAGAGTCCAAAGACAAAAACTCTTTTGTTTATCCGAATAGGTATATAAAGAGTTTCACTTTTGTCTTAAAAATATTAGTTTTCTTAACAATTCTCTTTCTCAAACATAAAGTAAATATGTTTCCTACCAAATAATAGAATGTACCAACCATTTGATTTCAAAATTCTTTTACAAAATAATCTATGAGCACTCTTTTCAAAGAGTTTAGATTTTTATTTATCAAGTTACAAGTAGCATTAAGTATAACTATTAACTTAAAATAATTGTAAATGGCCAATGCTAGTCAAAAGTAACTTTAGATAATAGATACCAGCCAAAAGTGGTTGTAGAACGGCCGACACCAGCCAAAAGTGGTTGTACAGGAGCCGACACCAGCCACAAGTTGCTGTAGATTGAGATACAATGATAAAATTGGTAGACCTTCCCATAAGGGCACCCCTCAGTGATGCGCAACAAAGTGTAAGGCCAATATAACTTAGGTTTAGAAAGGCGTCGAAAAGTAGAATGCATGTTGATAGTGAACCAGGGTCAAGTAGCACATTGCATTGCGTAGATTACCAACTAGACTAGAATTTTAGGTAGATTCCAAATTAGATTAGAATGTTGGATAGATTCCTAATTAGATTAGAATGCTAGGTAGATTCCTAATTATATTAGAATATTGGGTAGATTCGCAATAATAATGAGCCATGATCAAGTAATACCATGCATTAGTAGCTTCTTAACTAAATTTGATTTTTTTGTAGATTCCACCTAGATTAGAGTATTATGTAGACTCTTAACTAGAGTATAATGTTGGGTAGATTCCCAATTAGAAGAGTGACGAGTAGATTCATAATAATACAGAACCTAAGAAGGAAAGTTCCTAAGCTAGAATGAGCATTTGGTAAGAATCCAAATCAAGGCCGAAAGGATGGCATCAAGATCAGTGAATAAGAATATCAGAGATATCGATATGAAAAGGCATCAAGGGAAAAAGCACCTTAAGACAGAATTAAAAGAACAAGCAAGATAGCTTGAATTGAAAGAATAGCTCAACCGAAAGGATAAAAGGATCTCAAAGTTATGGAAAGATTATGCGAAAAATTATTAGGATGTTCAGAATACAATATATATAGAAGAAAGAGAAAAGGTTTCATAAGCCTTCATACAATTTTCTAATCCTAGTCTCGGCTTTCTTCACAGCCTCCACCATAGGAGATTTGAAGTGTTTCTTCATCTTGTCATATGTCTTAGATACCTATTTTTCCTATATTTTCTGAGTGAAATCATCCGGCCATCTTGGGTGCAAAAAAGAACGTATGATGCAGTGGGTACTGGAACTGAGGGAGAACTCCTCTCAAATTAAGGACGAGGTCCATAAGGGACAGTGGTAGTTCTATGAGAAGAAGGAAGTCCCATAGCAGTGCAACCTTTACCTCTACACCTTCCACAAGCAGCAACCGTAACTTCGTTAGTATTTTTTTTCTCAGTTTCATGCTCTTGAAGTTTGATTACTGAAAGCTCTAAGTGGGCTTCGTCCAGCTGTTGTTTAAGAGTAAGAGTAAATTTCCATTGGCTAGAAATGGAAGATTCTGAAGCCTTACCAGTGATCGGCACGGCCTCCAGGATAACTGACATCTTCTTGGAAACATCTTTGAGAATCTTCTTTAAAGATTCATAGTCTTTCAGGATAGCATGAATGCTGATACCAAGATAAGGGTTATATTTTGTTAATTCGGCTATTCTATCATCGAGACTTTATCGCAAGGAGGCGCGATCTCTTTTTAGTTTTAAGCAGTTGGGACATTGTTGGTCCTAAAAGAAATTCAAATTAAGACTAGAAAATATAGATAATCATAAAGGTAATTCTATTTCATTCCATAGAAGATTAGAACATATAGTATAAGAAAACGAGAAAGAACAAAAGTGAAAGAGGAAGACAGTTCATTATTTTCGAATATAAGAAAACTTCTCATTAGAAGCTAAAATAATCTTATGACCTATGTCCTAATGTCAGCTAAAGACCTTGAGGGTCTTTCCTTATTGGAAAAGGTGATGCCTTTCCCTAAGAAACCATTCAGTATAGAAAGTTCCAAGGGAGAAGAAACTACTGGGGGCAGTCTAACGTTGGCTTCTGAAACATATAGGTGACATATTCCAAAATATGTTCACTTTTAGGAGTCCTCCATTCGATAATGGCTAGAGGAGGTGGAGTTACTCTTCAGTAATCTAGAAGAGCTTCTGAAGTTATAGTCAGATTTTGACCATAGGATCTTCAAAGGAAGGATAATCTTTTTCTTTTTTCAACTGTGGATTGCCTGGATGTAGTTTAGAAAGTTGAGTAAATTCATGAAAGATTTCGTCTCAATATTCTAAAGAAAGATTTAATTAACCCCTAAGATCTAAGATCTGATTAGTTAACCTTGTACCCCTAAGCTAAGGACTTAATGGATTTGGCACAGGTTTTGTAATGAGTTTCCCATACCTCTTCCATAATGCTTCATAATGAGAAGTGAAGTTGGATTTTTTTTTCCTGTTTAAACATGGTAAAGGGAAAAAGTGTTTCAGAATAGAGACAATGGAGATAATGAGGAATAAATTCAATAAAATCCAAATAAAAATACAAATAAGGTCCATGGCCATCATAAACAACAACAAAAGGAAATCGTATTGGAATTATTATAGATCAGAGTTCAAGCACCATTAGTAAGAGATTCTTGGAGTTCGGAACCATGACTTGCCTCTCCACCTTTATCACCTTTCTTTGCTGGGACTGATTGTTCAACACTCGTTGAGGCCCGAGCTTTCTCATACTTCTGGGAGAAACTTTCCTCGATCCTTTCACCACTAGGGTTGAAGCCCATGGAAATAGTTATGACTCTATCCTGGTTGTGTTCATAACCACTGTAAAGAATCCTGAAGGATTCAATGGAAGCCATCTTCTCAGCCTCCTCCTTAGCAATCCAACCTAAGTTTTCCTTCTTGACCTGTGAAAACTCATTCTCAACTGTATTATGCTTGGCCTCCAAATCTCTCAAGGCCTTCTCCAAATCAGCAACCTTCCATTTAGAAGACCTCAAGTCCTAAAGACTTTTCTTCCTTTCATACTGGGCCTGCTTCTTAAACTCAGCACACTTTTTCCTCAAAGCTTCGGCCTTTTCCACTTTCCCCTCCAGCTTTTCAAACACCTGGTGCAAAACCGAGAAGTCGACTAAGACCTGAAGGAAATAAATTATTACGGAAACTATGAATACCTTTAGTAAAATAAACACTACTCTGATCTAGTCTTCCATCCCTAAACTCAATATCCTCTTGAAGCTACCTATGTCATTTGCCATCTCCACTCGGGAGCTTTCTACGACCTTAGAAAGATGGGCATTAATGGAAGAATAGGTCACTTCAATCACCCCATCCATGTGGTCATTTAAGGAGGTCAGAGCAAGAACGTTTGGGGTAGACTTGGTTTTGGAAGAGAGAAGGTCCTTTCTGGGTCTTTTATATGGTAGTTCCTTTAAGGCTGGCTTTTATCGAGTAGAAGTAGAAATAGAAATGGAGTTGTTCAAGAGAATTCCACCTATCGAAAGAATATAGTCAGAAGCCACTGCAACATAAAAAGAGAAGTCAGGTTAGTTAAGCAAATTTTTATTTTATGAAAATAAAATCTTAGAATACATGCTATTAGGTATTTAAGATCAAGGTCTACCCTCGGGAGCAGCTTCTTTTCTTTTGGCCTCGGTAGTTTTTGGGTTAAAGCCAGTGGGTTCATAAGGTTGACTTAGGTCAAGCATGTCCAAAGGCATAATTTCAGTTGAAGGGGGACATAACCAAGAAATTTTCCAAGAGCAATAATAGCCCGCAAGCCTTAAGATTAGCCTCGGTAAGAACTACATGTCTAAGTCTCTATGCCTCCAGTATTTTCATCACCTCCTCATACCTAGAGTTGAAGAAGTCCTTGAGGGTTGGAACTTATCCCTTCTAAGCTTAGCTAAGGGGATCAAAAAAATATTAAAGAAAGATGTGACAAAAAATAAGAGTCTTCTGAGCTATGTAGTTAATATCGGATAATATCACTGATATATCACCGATATATCTCATATCACTCCTTAACCAATATTTTTTCCAAAATATCATTATTGATATATCGCTCGATATATGTCGAAATATGAATTTGAATTTAGTTTAAAATCCTCTATATATTTTAGGAATATCATTTATTATTGTATGTATTGGAGAAAATAAATTTACAAATAAATATCTTTAAATTCTCATTTTTTTAGTACATGGTGAATGACAATATGTAGAAATTCCAATGCACTAAAAATTTAGTTTTAGCCATAATATTTTTAGTCTATTTCATTTGTCTTTTAATAAAGAAAACTATATTTATTCCATTATTTTATTTTATTTTATTTCGTGTGAAGAATTTACCACTAAAAACTAACTTCTCTTTTTGGGATATGAAAGTTGACTATACTAATTGTTATCATGAACCAAGAACAAAGAACTTTGTAGAGTAGTAAAGTTATATGTTTGAAAAATCGATAAAGAATAGGCTAGATGTTGTAATGGATGTCAACTCAACGTTGCCTATTTGATAAATTAAATGAAAAATGGAAACGAAGAAACTACAAATATGGAAAAAAAATTATAGATTAATATAGATGACTTAAAAAAACCAATATAGTATAAAAAATCAATAAAATAATAAAGAAGCACGGTATACAAATTTCTCTATTTTTATATGCTTATTTTATGTCTTATGTTTAATAGAATATCTCGATAAACATTGTAATCTGTAAACTTTATGCAAGCGGTCTTTAATAGTAATTTGGCAATATTGATCTAAATATTTAAAAACACAAGCTCATTCTAACATTATAAAATATAATACAATATGGTTCATAACATGTTCTACGCATGTCCGATATATCACTGATATTATCCAATATATTTCTGAGATTATCCGATATTATCACGATATTTTGAAATATCTCATATCGGTACTGGATCGATATGTACTTGGTACTGCTATAAACTACTTAGATTTTAAGACAAAACAGTTTAAAATGCTTATAGATCTCAAGATGATCAGTTATAATTCAGGGGGTCATCTGTCTTTATGAAAAACCAATGTGTAGGTGTAACCTTACTAAGTGGTTTAATCAGGGGCATCTTCTTCCAAAAACGAAGGAAATATAAAGGAAGTGAAGAAAAACCAACCGACCTATGCAAATTATACAGGTAATGGATCTCGAAGGGAGTCATTTTTTGATGCACCTTCTTCTAGTATAAGATCGCTGGGGCAAGTGCTGTATGAGCCCACCCCAAGTTGAATTGGGTTAAGACCGCAGGATTCCAAAATAACAATCCATTAATGGGAAAGGGGAAGTGATATCCCATTTGCCAAATGCTCCAGCGTCCAAGTAAAGAATTTTTTGAGGGGATCACTTCAGTCATCTTCATAACAGGCAGCCTTAACCTTAACTCCCTCGATATCATAATTATTAATCCAATTCTCTAGCTCCCCCGGTCAGTTATTGGTTTATCCATGGCAAGGTCTAAAAGAACCAATGTTAGGCTAGCAACTCAACAAGAACCCTAAGAAATCCTACTAGGAAGGTTTAGTGTCTTATGGTTTAAAAAGGGATTGGTCCTAAAATTGGATTTTACAGCCCAAACTCAAAGATCCAAGATTCGCAAAAAAAAGGAAAGGAAAAAACACAAAGCAATTATCAACCTAGAACAATGAAAAACCAAATCTAAGGACAAAAACCCTAATCTACAGGGTAATAGGCATCATGGACTAAGTAGTTAGATAATAGCCCAACACAAAATCAATCGCGAATATGATAATGGAAATCAAAATCGAATTTTTCATAAATTCAAAAAAGGGAATGCATGTGGATATTAATAGCAGGATTAAAACCTGATAAAGAATGGATAAAAATAGAAAACTAATTGTTTTAATGAAGGATTTTCAATTATCTGGGAATTTTTCCAAGCATCAGTGATAGATGCAGCTGTTAGAAATATGAGTAAAGAAGAAGAAGAAAGAAAGGGTTTATCAAAACCTCAAAATTAATGGCGGAGATTATCTAGCCAAATAAACATTAAATGTAGATTACCTATGGCAAAATCAAAAGGAAAATCATCCTAGGACAGGGAAAAGGAACACACTTTTCAAAGAGGCCAATGAATTCGTGACAGTTGGAAAAGGCATTTAATGCGAGTTAAGAACCTATCCTTCAGGATCAACTCTCGATATTCCTCTTCTTATAGATCTCACAAGACCAATATCTCATCACGGTCCCAAGTTCTATTTTTCCTCTAGGCATCGAAATAGTTTCACTTGTCACTTAGTCTAAACGACTTCAAGCGTAAGGCGTGATTTCCAAAAGATTTAACCTTATGGTCCAAAATTATATTTTGCCTCTCGGCACCAAAATAGTTTCGCTTCTCACTTAGTCTAGATGACTTCAGGTGTCAAGCATGATTTTCTAAAGTTTTGACCTCTCGGTCTCAATTCAAATTTTTACCTCTCGTCGTTCAGTCATTTTTACCTTGTCTAGATGGTTTCAAATGACAAATCAAATTTTGGCCTCTCAGTCCAAGTTAAATCATCTCCTTGCAGTTTTTATAATCTCAAACATTCTTTTCTTCTGATATCACCCATTACTCCATCCAAAACTAAGTACCATAACTTCTTCCATACATATAATGAAGGCTGAACTCAGAAGATAATCTAGAGAAGAAAACTAAACCCACTCACTTCAAAGTTTAATCCATATTTCAAAGATGAAGTAAATTTTTAAGGGCATGTGTTACATTAATAATTCTCAATGAAAAAATGATGATTATCTTCCTAAGGAAATTCATGCATTCTCCATTTTTTGTATGATACAAAATTCGCCTTACCCTGATGTATAAGGACCTAATGGAGTAAGGTCATATCGAAAGAACAGTGTTACGGGCCGAAAGGAATAGCCTAGTAGCAAGTCAAAAGCCTAAGACATTAGTTTATAAAAGTAGAGATCTACGGTCTAGATGGACAACTAACACAACACACGACTCAGATGTTAAAGATTGTTTAGATGGGTGGCAAGTCATTAATACATGCCTCATAAGTAGCCCATATAGATGAATAGCACAAGCTCAAATCGTAGTCGCCCAATAAGCAACTTCAACAATCCATGAAGGAAACTCTCCACCAATGATGCCATGACATACTAGCTATAAATAGATGGCAATCCCAAGGCATAAGGCTCGGTTGACACATAGAAAAAATAACAGAAAATATATTGTACTTTCCTATATTATAGCACTCCTAGAAACTATTTAATGGTGAAAATATGTGAGCCTAATGTAATAAGCATGTCGGCTAAACTAGGGTGACTAAGTAAGGAAAGCACAGTGGACGTAGAGACTTTTGGTCCGAACCATTATAAAAGTCTCGATGTTAGTTAAATTCTACATTGTTTCCTTTTGGCGCTCATTATTGTGACTCTATAATTCTTCACTTCATTGCTCCAACTTACTACATCACATCTTGGCAACCTTCTAACCGACACTTGGAAATTAATAGATTTTCTGAACCCAACCTTCGAATTGCGAGGTGTTGGTGTAGACGAAATTCTACACTAACATAATTAAATAATAAATATCTAAATTAAATAAACAATTATTAGTATTTAATAAAACTTTAATGTAACCATATATATATAAGTACAAAAAATCTTTCTATTTATAAATCTATTTATTTATAAAATATTAATATATATATATATATATTTTTATTTATTTAACGGTTTTATAGAATACCCAGAGACACACATACATAAAACGCACGACTGGTTTCCCTAAGTGGTCGAAGGTGTAGTTATGCATATGATCTCCAGTGCCAAGTGATTACCTTCCTTCATTCTTGCTGTTATCGCCTCCAATTCAAAGCACACTACATTATACACCCAAATACCATTCCAATTCATGCATATATATAGGATTATATGGTTAGACATAGATTTCACGAGTGAAAACACTCACTTGTATAGTACATTCATCTTCTTCTTCCACACGCACACACACTCTCTCTCTCTCTTTGATCTCATGCACCCAGAACCGAACACAGCAATCCATAACTCGAACCCTCCCGCTACAAGTGCATATAAGTGTCAAGATGCATATATCCAAATTTGGGATTTTAAAAAATATATTTTATTTTATTTTCATTCTATAACGGAGGAGGTTTGAGGTTCACGAAGAAAGGATAATGCTTTGGGAAAGGATACTTGAACAAAATCAATGAACAAACAAAATTCCGAAGATAGAAAATTCTCAACACAAAAAACTCTAGAGATAGAGTATTAGGCTTGGGATTGAAATCATGGCTTAGGTTTAGAAAAAAATATGTGTGTACATATATAATTATTTTCATTTCATTTACGAAAAATTTATCTAAAATAAGTCACAATAAAATTTTAAATGAAAATTATGTCTACAATACTTAATTATTTTCTCAATATAACAAAAAAATTCTAGAATTTATTTCCATATCTTAATTTATTTAAATTTAAATATCTAATATTCACATTTTAAACTTATTTATTTGATAACTTCCAAATTAATTTGTTTCACAATATTTTCAAGTAAATGATTATTCACAAATCCATTTAATTTCATCACTAATTACCATATATAAAATTCTAAAAAAATTCAAATTATTCATTTTAAATTCCAAAATTTTATAACTAATTATTAGTTACCACTAAAAATCGGGTTGTTCCATTTACTTTTGGATGTAAGCATGCATTTCTATAATAACTCTGTTTGTAATTTTGCTAAATTGTTCTAAGTACTTTTTTGTTTTTCAAGAACATAATTCTTTTAATAATCTTTTTACGAATCGTTTTGGTATCTGTATTATCATACTAATTACTCATATCTTGCATTATTCAATATATAGAGGACCTTTTGTCCTTTTAGTACCTAAAACATGCATATTAATCTTTCAATCCTTTCTTATCCATTTTAATTTTACCTTATTCCTGAGATCTTCGGTATCTAACCATTTAGATTTATTGTTCTTTCGATACTTTGTTATTCTTTCATTTCGATGTTTTTCCTTATCGCTTGTTTCTAAGATCGATTTTTGGGTTGTATCTGAATAAACTTTGATTTCTAGAGCTTTCTTGGATGTAAATCATGCTGCTTTGATAGCTTTATGTCTAGGATTTGTTTCCATATACATATCTTTTTTCAAAAGGATTTCACTTTTGCTTATCACTATTTTTTAATTCCTTTCATAGAGCTTAGGTGTTTGAGGTTCATGTACTAATATGGAACTACTTATTTCATGTTGGAGTTCTACTGAAGCTGTTATATGATTTTTGAGGGCATCTAGCTAATTTTAAACTATGGATATCTAATAACTATCTTAGTAAATCAGACGGGGTATCCTATCCAATTGTACGGTACCTTTGACATTCCTAAATTCATAATCTGATCAGGCCATTGGGATTTACCGTGCCTGCTTAACTAAATTTTAAGAGTCTAGCATACGACATTTATCCATTATCAATCAATAATCTGATAAGGGCTCAAGGCTTGCCAATTCTGCTTAACTAAATTTTAAGGCAACATGCTTGTATACCTTTTCTTTTCGTTTAAGCCAACTTGGTGGCTTATTCTTTTGATTGATCGCGCATCATATATGCTTTTACAATGGCCTAGATTGAGTCATGGTGACCATTTTTTATGTTGTGTGACAACTACGGTCCTTATTTTTTTACTATATTTTAGGCTTGTTAGAGGTCATAGTATTTTGGACCATTCAACTGGTCGATTTGGGTTTGACATATAGTCTTCGGCGTCTCATCCGGGCATCTAGCTCGAACCTTATCTATGCTTTTACATGAAAGATGTTTGCACATAAAATGGCCAAACACCCAATCAAATGAAACCAAAAATAAAACTTGTAAGAATCAAAATAAAGGAGAAGGCACATAATTTTTAAAGTGGTTCAACCAAAAATTATGCCTATGCCCACTATCAACTTTATTTCAGGTAAGATTCACAACTACAACCAAATTACAATTGATTTCGGGTCTAGAAAAAGATAAATCTCAAATTTGGCAATAGTTCCGCATAAAATCTGAATAAACATAAAAAAGTCCTTTTTATTTGATGCTAGCCTTCTATTTATAGATGAATTCAAGCACGAAAATCGCTAGATCTGGTTTGAATGGGAAAATATCTCCAAATTTGAAGTTGCATGAAGAACGTGTCAAATAGCATGAAGTCCAATTGTTAATACGACACAGTACGGATCGATATGGATTGATACTGACCTATAGCTTTGACTCTTCTATTGATTTTTCCTTGGCTGGTATAAATCCCTCTAGCTTAAAATAGTTGCATTTAAAAATTCCCTTAGGTTCGGTACCGAACTATACGGTTCGGTACCGACCCATATCACTTTATGCACTTACTCTTTTTTCATAATTGAACTTTGCTTCTTGTGTGAGTAGGGCAGCCCCACAAACTTCATGCAAACGTTTGTTACCAACCCATATGGGTTGGTACCAGCTAATACGACTGGTAGCAGTTTGGTTCCATTTTCTTGAGTCCTTCGGTCTTAGTACTATTAATGTTTACCAAGCTTAGTCCACATCTATCAAAATGTTGATTGGTTCAAATATCGAATAACACTTGTCTCTAAAGTCTTCGAATAAACTTCTCATTCCTCTCGATGACAATGTCAATAGTAGCACATCCATATCTGAATAACTCATCAAACTTCATGGCATACTCAATCACCGATATCTCGCCTTGCACCAAGTCCATGAACTTTCTCAGCAATGCCGATTTAAGCAACTTTAGACAAAATCCTCTCTTCCAATTTCCTTTAAAATTCGGCCTAAGTCAACTCTTCCTCGGGAACTTCGATAGTAACACCATTCCACCAACGAAGCATTGCTCCCTGCAACTGTCTAGAAGCAAGCCTCCTTTTCTGCTCATCGTTCAATCACAAGTCAACAAAGATCCTTTCACAATGCAAAAGCCAATTCCCCACTTCTATAGCATCCTTTGTTCCCAAAAATGGCTTCCCACCATGATTGGTATAATATCTGCTCAACTTAGCGTAGTTGTTTCCAATTGGAGCCATGGGATTTGCTCCTCCCACATTCCCAGCTACTTCAACAGCTGCTCCAGCTTGCATCAGATTAACGAAGAACTGATGCATCATCTCTATATCTACTAGTGGATTTCTAGCACCTACAATGGTATTTGCATTTTGATTAACATTTGCCTGTCCACCTTTATATCTCCTGTTGGGTCAAGCATTTCCACTTGTTGTGGTGCTTCCTCCACCGAGATTTCCTCTTTCATTTCCTGTCTCCATATCTTCCTTTCTCGTATATCGCATACGAGCCTCGGTAAGATATAGAAGAATAGTCTAAGAGAGAGGGAATATGTACTTATATATATATATATATATATATATATATATCAAATACACGTACGTTACTATAACGATAACTCAAACCCCGATCTTATTTTCTAATTCACTGGACTATGTTTGGAAAATTATTTTAAGCTTGAAATTTCTTTTAAGTTTTCATAAACCTATGTTCTGATACCAAATTATAACATCCCCCACCTGAAGGCCTAAAACTAACGACTATGAATGTTGAAGTCATCCATAGTTATTAATCGTCGATGACCAAATGTGGTAATGTTAGATACTTCGATATAACAGAAACACATGGATATGAATTTTTTTAGAAACTATTAAACAAATTTCTCATTCAATTTCAAATCATATTAAATTCAATACATAATCCCAAATTCGAGAACCATGTTCAGAGAAAATATAACTATTGCAACATACGTCAAGAGCGACATATGAAGATGCCCCCTTACATGACCAGAGTCTTTACATAGGCAATTAAAAAACTTTTCCTTTACATTAAAACACAACGGAATAAAAAAAAAGAACTCCTATTAGCTAGCTTGCCTCCTACACGTCTCTAGAAGCTTATCCGTCGAAAGGAGAACCTAAAAACATCAACTCTTAATCTACTCAAAATCAATTGAGCACCCGAGTGTTTAAGTGAAAAACATAATCTTCGAATCAGACAAAAAGTTTGGTATAAATAATAACATACCATCCCGAACCATTTAGATATCTTGCAAGCCCCCGCCGCTAAGTGGAATGGGTTTTCCCCCACTAGTATCTTACCCAAAAATTTAACCATATACTGTGCTCCTACATCCACAATGGTTAAAAACATAAAAATATAAATTATCATGATGTTATGAAAACAAGCAAAATATCCTAGATTTTCCATGCTCATTCATTTGACTATCTGTCACATTTATAGTTTCTAGGGTCTTAACCTATTAGTTTTCATGGGCTAACTAATAACTTGTTCAAAGCTTATGGACTATCTGTCAAGTTTTATAGTTTTCATGGAATCACTAAGAACTTATTGGCCCCTGCTAATAACTTCATTATTTCATGGGTTCTCTCTGAACCTATTGGTATCTTTAATAACTTCTCGTATACCATATTTTTCATGGATCGACTATGAACCTATTGACTAATATCAATACATTATCCGGATATAGTTTTAATGGGATCACTACGAACCTATTGGTCCCTACCAATAATTCTCTCCAAAATAGTTTTCATGGGATTACTATAAACCTGTCTAAATTGATACTTCTTGATCAGTCT
Organism: Allium cepa; assembly: GCA_030765085.1. NCBI lineage: Eukaryota > Viridiplantae > Streptophyta > Magnoliopsida > Asparagales > Amaryllidaceae > Allium > Allium cepa. The sequence goes on along the minus strand of CM060931.1, from coordinate 460,600,683 downwards.
TTGGGAATCCTATATTCTGGTCTACATGACCTCCTGGGTGCAACTTTATTCATTCAGGAGTTAACTCTATTTATATCCCTTACTGGGTCAACCGAGCTAGTTATTCTGCCCTTTCTCCCCAAAATACATTTATGGGTCCATTATATAGTGAAAATGTTTATAGAAGAAGCAAATACAATAACATAATAAAACTAACATTTATGGTTTTATATAGTTGAAATCATTTCCACATGAAATATGGTTAATCCTTTTAACACATTATTTTTTTCAAGGAATGCTTCTTCAAAAACTCCAAAATTAAAAACCATTTCATACCTCTTTGATATTGCCATGGGTTTTTCTTTGAAAATGAGGTTGAGTTCTTTGTTTTGAAAACTAAGGCTTTCGAAACCTTAGACCTTTACTTTCGAAACTATTAGAGTATATCTTTCAAAAGCATTCAAACCTTCTTTTCAAAACACTTAAACAAATGTCTTTCAAAACACTCAAAATATCTCTTTCGAAAGCATCAAAACCATCCTTTTGAAACCATCAAAACATTCCCTTCGAAAATATCAAAGTATACCTTTCCAACTTATGGAAGCATAGCTTCAAAACCATTTGAAAGTATCTCTTTGGAAACCATCGGGTTTAATCTTAAATAAGGTCAAAGTGAACCAAGTGAAATACCCCTTTCAAGACTATTTACCTTCAAGTATAAGAGTTTGTGGAAAACAGATGGCTTCAGAACCATCCTTTTGAAAGCTTTAATCTTTTAAGTAAAACAATTGGAAGGTAGCTTGGAAACACCATTTGAATCATTGCCTTCGAAACCTTTAGTTTAAATGGCTACTAAAGCCCTTTCGAAAACATTGGGAAGTGGCTTGTTATATTTATAAAACAAAAACTTACATTTCGAACTCATTGAAAACTTTCAACCTATTCGAAAGGTATGAAGACCGAAGCAATGTTTCGCCTAGGTTCAAAGCTACCCTTCCGAAAGCCCCATTTTAAAACATAACATGCGATAACTCATTAGAAAGCTACCCTTTAAAAAAAAAGTGGCAACCCTTTTGAAAGCTATATATATGTGATTCAACCCTTTTGAAAGCATCCTTTTAAAACTAATGCAAGCGGCCTCCCTTTTGAAAGCAAAGCAAAGGCATTCGAAAGCTATTTAAAATGGTCTAGACCCCTTCGAAAGCATGGTTTCGACTTTATACCTGCAGCCTTTCTCCAATCCACTATGCACCAAAGCATTGATACAATGTGTATTAGTTCCGACTTAGTTGGGGTGGAGGTATAGGGTGGAAAGGTTGCAACTGGAAGTGGTGAAGCGGCAAATCTATGTAAACTTTTTTGTTGCCTTTTTAAGTAAAAGTTTTTCAACTAACTTGTCTATTTGAAAAAATATAATTTGTTGCCATAAGATTTACCAAAAATATTTTCTAAAAGACTGCCAAATTCATCCCGAATTAATTAATTAAAATAATTAACAAAGAAGCTCTTTCCTTTAACAAAAAAATTAAGACATTTAAGTCCTCCAACTTAATTAATTTAATTTCCATAGTAAATTACTTAGAAAAAGTCCCCAAAATTCATCAAAACTCACATTTAATATGTTATCTAACATTTATAAATTTCAGACCCAAATTCCTTTATATAATAGCCGAAATAAATTTTTAAACCCAACTAATTATTATTTTCTTTCAAAAATTCATAATAAATTATTCAAAACTTGGATAGTTACGAAAATTTAAACATATCTCTATAATATTTTTTTACATGATATATTAAATCCTCATGGCATTCGGAACCCAGTATATACGATTTTTAACCTCAAAATCGAATAAAGCATTTATCAAACATACTTGTTTGAATCAAACATATCATGAATCCAAGCATATCATCATTAAAATTAGCATAAAGGTCTTAAACTTAAAACCCGAAATCAAATGCTCTTTAAAAACGAAAATGAGATGATTGATTATTATTCACCTTTTTTTGGATAAGGAACTCGAGATTTGATCTTGACTAATCCTCCTTTGCTTGAATCCTAAGCTTTAGTAAATTTTTAATCTCTTTGTCCCCTAGGTTGTGGCCGGCTTTGAGCTCCTCTTTTCTTATATTTTTGAATTATGAATGTACGGAATGAAAATGGGAATAAGGATTAGAGGTTATACATTATGATGGACGGCTATTTCCCATAATGACATTGCCTTAATCTCTTATAAGTTAACTTATAAAATCATTTCTATAAACTCATTCTTTTAATTTTATTTAGTTAAGCACGGCCTCTATTTAGTTTACAAATCTCAATCCTCTTATCACTCCAATTTTTACATTATTCTATTTAATTTATTGATTAAATCTCCTGAATAATGTTATTCAAAATTAGGAATATTACATAAGTTATAACTAAAATCATCATAAATTCTACTGCTTAATGGCAATATACAAATGACATGTGGAAAAAGCTAGTTATTTAAGTATAGCTTGCGAGAAGTATGATACTTAGTTTTCCTCCCTGGTCAAGGGTTCTATTGTAGACATCAAAAACAATTACATAAAATTAAATACATAAAAAAAATGCTAACTTAGTTAACAAATCTATTAATTCATTGTATCTTGAAAAAAAAGCACTAAAAATGACGTCACATAGTACAAACACCAAACACACTTGTAAGAAGGCTCTGGTAATCCCAACTATAAGCAACAAGTCAACAAACCGATCCTTGTTGAACTGATATATTGCTTTCAAAGAATACCGCGTATCCAATACCAAATCAAGTTATAGTCGCTATGAGCAATAATTGTAATATTATCAAATGAAAGAAGTAGAATATGAAGCAGTGGAAGTTCCAATGGACTATAAATGAGCCTGATATTTTGTTAGATTTCTTGAATAAAAATTCAGGAAACAGGCTGATGATGTGTCGAAATGCCAGTAGTCGATTGACAAGACTGAATGTTTGGACTAAAAGAATAATATTAATCGAATAACTTGAGTCTTTGTTTAGAACAGCTTGAGCAACACGAAGCCAATAACAACCAAACAAAACTTTAGCACTCATGTCTCCATCACATGCAATGATTACAATCGTTGAATTTAAAAAACACCATAAAAGTGGAACTTATTTTTGAGTAACTTATCATATTTAATCACCAAAGATCATCTTAGCTAAGGCACATGAACTCCAGCTTCCAAAAATATGAAGTCAAGGACTAAAGGCGAATGTAGATCTAGATCGATAAATTTTTGGCATAGGCGCTTTCAGGCATCAACACAATAACAAATTCGGGTTTGAGTTCCAGTAAGCACGGAAATTCTGCCTTAAGATCCAGATCTCGGCAGCAGCATCTCTGACATCCGAGCTCTTCAGAAGACGGTGGAAGTGGTGTAGTCCGGGCTATGGCGGTAGGGTTGATTCGGATGACGCAATTTATTAAGGAGATTATATTTTTTGGAGGAGAACACGGATTCTTTTACGTGGAGTAGTGAATATTTTTATAGAAGAAGAAGGAGCTGATTTACAAGGACAACAGGAGGAACTCGATGAAGGAGGTAGAGGTGAAGCTTTGCGGAGGAATGGGGATCTATATTTTGTTGTGGGATATTGTCGGCTGAAATTGAAGTTTAGGGTTAAGAAAAAGGGAGAAGCGGGAAATGAAAATTTTAGAGGCAAGGGAGTTCAAGTAGTGCGCTACCCAAAATAAGATTAGCAGCAAGCATTATCATAAACTTCTATTTTTCAAAAATCTCAAAATTTTGGTTTTAAATTTTCTGAACAATTCTAATTTTATTTTAGAAAATTTAAAATTTTACATTTTAAAACATTAACTATAATTATTAAATATTAAATAATAAAGGATAAGTATTATATCTTGATTCTTAATTACTATGTGTTAATTATTAATATTAAATAAGAGTTAATTAGCCAAAAGGACAAACATTAATAAAAAAAATTAGATGCAGTCCAGAAGTTTTTAAATTTAGGCTTAAGGCCAAACCATGTTTTCTCTATTCTCCACGTCAATCTCAAATCTGCTTTCTTTCAACTGCTGCTACTCCTATTTTTCTGCCAATACCACAACCTCGTAGCTCCTCCTCCTCTTATCTCCGTCGCCTTCAACGGCTCGACCTCGACCCATGCACCCTCGACCTGCACTAGGCCCTGCTCCGCCTCGCCGGCGTCATTGCGGCTCTCCTCATCGTCTTCGTCGATCTGTTGTCAATTTTTCATTGCTGCTCTTTCCATCGTCATTGCCGCTCTCCTCATCGCCGGCGTCATTGCCTCGACCTGATATGTACTGCGCGCTGCTCCATCTTCGTCGGTGTTAGCTATGAAGCAGATTAAATCATCGATCTGAATTTTAAAAAAATCAATAACATTATAAAATACTATATTAAATTAGCATTATATCATTGTAATGCTATATTAAAAAAATGCTAAATTTTGCTATCATTTTGCATACCTTAAACATGCTAATGTACTTGATAGTTAAAATACTACATCAATCTATCATTTAAAATATCATTAATATGCTACTAAACTTTGTATCTAAAATGCTACATTAAACTATCATTTTGCATGTTTTAAAAATGCTATTGTACTTCATAGCTAAAATGTCAGTTTAAAAATAATAAAATAAACTAGCATTATCATTCCTTTTTATAGTTTAGAAAACACTAAATTAAATTAGCATTATATACATATAATGCTATATTCATTTTTGCTTTAAAGGTAATGCTAGTTATATTTGGCATTTTCGTATGTTAACTGTTCAAAAAAAAATCGATCGGCATCAGCTTCGGCCGTCTTCTTTTTCATCGTCGCGGCCATGCTTCGCTGCTACGCCATCGTCGACGACATGCTTCGCCGCTACACCGCCAACAATCTTTTCTTCCATTGCCTGAAAATCCACCTCGACCAACCACCTCGCCGCCTTTTGGGCTGCTATCACCTCATCGCCTCGACCTTCCACCATCACCATCCCATGCCCCTGCCACCTCATCGCCTCCTAAGCCTCATCCTCCATGGCGTCGTCTGCCAAGCCACTACCATTTTAGTCGTGTCTTAAGTTTGGCATTGCGATGTATTTTTACAGGAAGTTTCGCCTTCGTACTGAATATAAAACATACTGTCCTTGCATCAAAAATTTTCTTTATGTTTGTCCTCCTCCCGGTTTTCTACTATAAAATGTGTTGTCCTTGCATCAAAAATTTTCTTTATGTTTGTCCTCCTCCTAGTTTTCCACTATTAAATAATAGTCTTATTCTTAAATATTAATTAATCATTTTCAAAAAAAATTATTAATTGCTAATTATTAAATATTTCTTTTTATTTATTAGTTACTAAACATTACTTATTACTTCCTAATTATAATTAAATATTAATTAATATACGTTAATTATTAATTACTAAATGTTCACCAAAATGTATAAAAAATATATTATAAGTAAGAATTAATAAGCGAAAATTTATATTAAATATGATTTGAATTTCTTTAAAATTAACTTTTATTAAAATATTTAATATTACTTCGTAATTATTATAAACTGTTACTTATTAGTTCTTATTTATAATTGAATATTAATTATTAAAAGTTAATTGTTATATATTTGTTACCAATTATTTATTAAATATTTAATAGTATTATTAAAAATTAATTACTATTTATTAATTATTACGTATTAATTATTTAATAGTATTTAATAGTAGAAAATTATTAAATATTAATAAAAAATATTGAAAACTAATATTAAATATATTTGATAGTAATTGTTAAGTACTAATTGTTATTAATTTGTAACCTAATTATTAATTATTCCTAAATATTAATATTAATATTGCTAATAATTAATTATTAATTATTAGTTATAAAATATTAATTGTTATTAATATTTAATAGTTTCTGTTGCAACTGACAGAAAAAAGAGTTGTGAAAATTGGCATCTATTACAATGGACAAAAGAAAATGGTTGTAATAGACATCTATTATAATAGGCAAATAGGGAATTGGCATTGATGAAAATTAATATCCATTACAACAGGCAAAACATAGTTGTGATAGGCATCCATTACATTGGGCAAATGAAAAACGTTGTAATAGGCATTTATTAGAATAAGAAAAGAAAAGTAGTTGTTGAAAAGTGGCATCTACTACAACACGCACGATAAAACTGTTACAATAAGTTTCTATTACAACAGGCTTTTTTGACCATTGTAGAAATACTACTGTAATATGGTATTTTTATTGCTTAAGGAAATATGTTTGTGTTCGGTTGGTGAAACCTTACTAACTCCTTTCTCACCTTCAAGCTGAGTTGAGATCCCACTTTGAGAACCTTTGTAGGATCATCATCGTTCAAGACATCAATCATCAACTCAATTGAGGCCACCCTCACCTCCTCTGGCTCTTTTCATGGGACCATTGATTTTTTAAATCCGTTGTTGTACTTGGCGATGTTTGCTAGGAATTTAAGGATTTGTTGTAGAGAGGCTTCCCTGCACCCTTTCCCTTCTCTCGTCAATTCGCTCCTCCAAGCTCAGCAATGTAGCACTCATGACATGTGCTTTGGTTACCTTGAATTGCCCCACTCCATTCTCTATAGAAAAATCCTCATCAACAACCACCATGGAGCAAGTGTAATTCAAAAAAATTAGCAAAGGTTGGTTGATCCAAGAAAGGCGTTGTAAACTGAAAAATCCTCGACCATAATTTTTTTTTACAAACGCACTACATTACGGTCTCCTATTCCTAGTTCAGCAGGCACTTTGATGCACCCAACGGGATCTTTGTCCTCTTCGATAAATCCCTAGATGCAGTATTTACGTAGCTACATTTCTTTTTCATCAAGAATTGAATGTCTATTTAACCAAAATATTCACCGAACTCCACAATTAATAAGGACTCGGTGCATTATCTTTGGCCCTATCATGCGGCCATATCACCATCAGGTCAAGAGTCTATGCTTCAACCCTATCAACTTTCCTATTTTTGAAAACGATGTCATCAACTAGTCTTTTCCATTACTTCGTCGGAGCATCCACTTCTATGATGCAACACATCTCTTCAGGTTAATGTTTCAAGGAGCCACGATAATGCTCTATTAAATTCCAAATTCATTATGCAAGACACCTCCAGATATGGTATTAATAACTATCACCCTAGCTGGATGCCTTGGTCCTTACCATTGGACCCAACCTGATTCCCTTTAGTTTGCCACTAGGGTTGACCACTTCCTTGCCCGACCTCCTACGTGTTCCTAATATATGGCTATAGTTTCTTTTTGCAGATTAAACTTCAATCATACGACGAAGATGTTTGCATTCTTTAGTATAGGGCCCATGAGTCTCATGGAAGCGACAACACTTACCAGAGTGCCTTTCCTCCTCAGTGTCCTCCCTCAGGGGTGGCTTCTTATATTTCTTAGTATTTTCAATGGAATTAGTTAATTCCATGTAGTGTCCATTAGGATCTCAAACGCTTCTTGTCACCAGCGTTGTTGATGTTATTTCATTTAGTCTTATTATTGTTACCATTTCCATCACCATCCTTCCTGATAGCTGCAATATCCTGTACTACATTTTTAGGTCTAGCTGAACCACCAGCAGTAATTCATTCATTCAATTCTACCTCTTTCAAGCATAGAAACTGATTCACCTTTCATTCAAAGAAGTTGGCTTTTTCATTCTTAGCCACTTCCTAAACTTAGTCTGGCCATGGACTCCTCCTACCAGAGCCATCGACACAATCTCCTCCCTTGGGTTCTTCACCTCCATCATGGCAGAGTTGAACCTCTTCAAGAAACATTTCAAGGTTTCTCTAGATCCTTGGTGCAAGTTGGTAGAAAACATGGCATCCTTCGATTGCACGGAATGCACCCTAAACTTTTCCATAGATTTCTCAACAAGTTGATCAAACGATGATATGGATCTAGGCTCAAGTGGATTGAACCACATTGTAGCATACCCCTCAAGCAAAAGGGGAAATATTTACATCTCACAACATCTATAGCACATGCACCATCCGTATGCCACTTGTACTACATTAAAGTTTGCATGGGATTAGTCAAATCATTATAAATCTGTATCATTGGCATTAACGACTTCCATGGTAAAAAGCAGCCCTAATCTGCTTCGTGAATGGGCTCCAACTAGCCATGAATATCCACCCGTCACCAAATGTTGATTCTCTTGCAATATTATTTTTATCGTATGAGTCAGCAGTTCTTCATTGCTAACGTTTCGCCTTACATGGCAATCATTATGGGCATCTCCATGTGTTTTCATAGGTGAATGATCACGGTTGCCCTGACATCTAGGTCTCTTGGTCTTTGGGGACGCCATTCGCATAATTTTTTGGTAGTGTAACTTAAACTCCTTTCCCTTCTTACGAGCTCAATAATATTCTCTTCAATACTCATAGCCTGAGGACTAGCAGCTTGTCCACCACCAACATCAACTTTCTGCAACTCCTTCTCAGAATTGGACAAATTCAATGCTTCATAGGATTAGTCGGTACTGACCCTTTCAGATTGATCGATACCGATCGATATCCTAGTTGTGTGTTTTACTCTAGTTTTCATACTACGTTGCTTCTTCCCTACAACATTATCTCTATGAATCTTCTTCTTGGCTTCTTTTTGGTTCCACTCTAACGATGACTCATTAAAATGTAAAGACAAGTAATCTCTCCTACTCTTTCTTTTCCTCTGAGTCTCCTTTTGCTGTTGGAGTTGGGATAACAACTTCTTCATCTCCTCTATGATGGAAAATATGATGCTTCATCATTTTCCTATTCGTCTCCGCCATCATGCGGTCAAAAGCCTTTTCCGTTACCACTTTTGGTGCACTTGAAGTCTTTGCATGATTTGATTGATTTTTCTATTCTATATGATAAGAACCTTCTTTATCTCATTCAATTATAGCTCCAGATCTAGTAGTTTTCTCCCTCCTTGGAGTTGTTATCATATCAATCTACATGTAAACATTCTCCAATTCCAAATAACAACAAATAAATGCTTGAGAAAAATGTTCTTAGTGAAAGCACAAAAAATGCTTGCATGTAAAATTGGAAAGCACCCCAATCAAATGAAAATGAAAATAAAACAAGTAAGAATCAAAATAGAAAAGAGAAAGAACATGACATTTAAAGTGGTTTAACCAAAAACTTGTGCCTACTTCCACTATCAATTTTATTTCAGATATGATTCACAACTACAACCAAATTGGAATCGATTTCTAGTCTAGAAGAGGGTATATCTCGAATTTGGCAGCAGCTCCATGTAGAATGCGAATGAAGATGAAAATAGTCCCATTTAACTTATGTTAGCCTTCCATATATAAATGAATTTAAGCATGAAAATCTCTAGATCTAGACTGAACAAGCAAATATATCCAGATTCAAAGTTCCAACATGAAGGAAAACTCAAACTACATGTCAACAGTCAATATGGCTTGGAATTGATCGATATGGTCTATACCAACCTACAGATTTGACTCTTTTGTTTTTTCTTTGCTTAGTAAAAATCCCTCTAACTTGAATCAGTTGCATTAGAAAAATCCCCACGGTTCGCTATTTGTTGCATATGCTAGTATATTATTTTTGTTTGATGATAATAAACATATATATATTCACTTAAATGTATTTGTCATTGTATTATTATATTTTCATATAACTAAAGAAATATCTGTTGAATAAAATAAATAAAATAGTATTTAAATTCAAACAAATATTTTATTCGAAAAATATTTTATTACAATTTTGAATAGTACAAATTTGAGCTCTCATTATTTATACACAATTTTCAATTACATTACAATTTTAAATTACAACACAATTTTTCACTATACAATTGTTACATACATTTGCATCTCACTACATATCACTCATTCACTCATATTTTATCTTCAACTTTGTTCCAGCCTGAATCCAGCATCTGAGTTATCTGCAGAATAAACACTGACGCGGTAAAATTGAAAGAGAAATATTTTTGCAATGTAAAATAAAATGTGCTTTTGAAAACATTATTTGCCTCGGTTATTTGGGTTGTTCATCATCATAATTATTTTAGATTCATCTTACACGAACAGCTTGTGACATGCACAGTATATCACTATACATGCCTTAAGGCCATGCACACCGATATACACTTGATGAAATTATAGGGACAAGTGAGCACAAGTTCATACCCGAGCCGAGGTTGGATTCAACTCAAGTGCAATACAAATAAATTCACAATATGATCACAAGGTCAAACCTAAGCCAAAGCTAGGTTCAACTCAGGTGTAATACAAAAAAATATAGAATGGCAAGTTTTAAATGACTGGAACAAGCCTCGACCAAAAATTCAATGTGTACACATGAAAAAAACACAACCATTCAAACTCAAGTATGAGACAACATCTTGAGTTTTAGAATGCCAAGGCAACCAAGTCCAAATGCGACAAGTTCAAATGTCAAAAACTAAAGTGGCTACAGTTCAAGTTCACAACGGCAACATGAAATCACTTGAATAACAAACCAATGGGTCAAGACAACTAAAACAACTCGACCGGTCCAAAATCATCAATGAACTAAAACTCAAGCCAATGAAAAAAGTGCACAACAACTAAACATGAAGATCATTAGGGATGCATCTCAACCTATACTGGACTATAAAGAAACAAAGCCACAAATTTCAACCAGATCAATTAGCAATAAAGACAATAGAAGTGCAGACCCATGAAGACCAAAAGATCAAAGACCAGTGAATAGTGAAGTGAAATAAGACCAGACCTAAATCAACTATGAAGTAGAGGAGCAACACAGACCAAAAGCAGCTCAACAATCAGGTAACATAAAATAGAAAGATTACATATATACAGACCAGAGTACAAAAACGTTCAATACAAAACTGAGGTGATCATGAGACTAGACTTCGAATCAAGTAGGCCTAGATTACAAGGCACTACAACTACCAGATTGAAGAAAACATATACAACATGATAAGAGAATCATAAGGCATGTGCACCATAGCTAGAAAAAAAAGCCCTAAATAAATGAATACAACATCAATGTAACTCATGTAGACAAAGGCATTATATATATATATATATATATATATATATATGTACTCGAGGCAACCAGACTACTTGCATAAATGTAACTAAACTCAATGTTCATCGACGGAAGTTCTATCGATTTAGAAAACCGTCGAACGAATTTAGATTAAAAATAACCGCAAACGCACAGTGTATGGATGTAGCACGCGGCGAATACGGGTCGATCCGTAAGGGATTGATGATTTTAAAATTCTATGAAATCAAATTAACCAAAGTTGAAAGTGTGATTAGCTAAAAATGTAAGAAACTAACAAAAACTAGCAAAAGAAAAGAAATGCAAATATGAGAGTTAAATGACAATTTAGGGAATAAGTCCACTCTCTAGATCATGTAGTTCAACACATGAAATCATGATAGACCAAAAGATCAAAGACCAGTGAATAGTGAAGTGAAATAAGTCCAGACCCAAATCAACTATGAAGTAGAGGAGCAACACAGACCAAAAGCAGCTCAACAATCAGGTAACATAAAATAGAAAGATTACATATATACAGACCAGAGTACAAAAACGTTCAATACAAAACTGAGGTGATCATGAGACTAGACTTCGAATCAAGTAGGCCTAGATTACAAGGCACTACAGCTACCAGATTGAAGAAAACATATGCAACATGATAAGAGAATCATAAGGCATGTGCACCATAGCTAGAAAAAAAAGCCCTAAATAAATGAATACAACATCAATGTAACTCATGTAGACAAAGGCATTATATATATATGTACTTGAGGCAACCAGACTACTTGCATAAATGTAACTAAACTCAATGTTCGTCGACGGAAGTTCTATCGGTTTAGAAAACCGTCGAACGAATTTAGATTAAAAATAACCGCAAGCGCACGGTGTACGGATGTAGCACGCGGCGAATACGGGTCGATCCGTAAGGGATTGATGATTTTAAAATTCTATGCAATCAAATTAACAAAAGTTGAAAGTATGATTAGCTAAAAATGTAAGAAACTAACAAAAACTAGCAAAAGAAAAGAAATGCAAATATGAGAGTTAAATGACAATTTAGGGAATAAGTCCACTCTCTAGATCATGTAGTTCAACACGTGAAATCATGATCTCTCTTTTATTAGTCATTAGTGTTTTAATTGATGTTTTTATCATAAGTATGACATATTTGAGCTATTAATTAGCCGACATAAGTCATCAAACTATAACACACCCCTTAAAACACTTACTAACTTTCATGAAACTTGACAAAGAAAATGAAAATGAAATCTATTTTAAGTATGGCCTATTAACTATTGATTAGAAACATAGACCATCAAATTTTAATTTCAAATCACTTTCTTATACCATAATCATATATTCATGAAGAGGCATTTGTGTTAGTGATTGTTTAAGCATAGCCTATTTGGTGTCAACAATATAAGCTATCAAATTCAACACAAAAACAACAAATAAAACACTTCATTGATCATCATTAAGCACAAAAAGAGAGCATGAATTAACAAATAGTTGGAGCTACATAATTAGAGAGCTTCATTACCCCTAAATTGAAGAGGTTTAGCCTCTCATATTTGTCATCATATGAACAAATATAGCTTGCAACATTAAAGGAAAAGAAAAAGAAAAAAGAGCAAAATGAAAGAAAAAATTATTCTACTTGCATAAAAGAGAAGAGATCTACACTACAACATGAAAGTAAATGAACATGAAAAGGAAAGAGCATGTATTAAATTGCATAAAATAAAAAAGATTACATAAAATAAAAATGGCTAAGTAGCCATGAAAAGAGAAATATGAGCTTTCATTTTATTTTTGATCTAAACTAAACTAAAGAGAAGGAGGCCTAAGAGAGACTAAGAGAAGAGATTAACTAAGAAGGGAGAGAGATTACATGAAACATATGGGTATTTATACATGTATGAAACCCTAATTCATATTTTTGGGGAATGCCCAAAATGCCCCTTAGGAAGTGTGGAGGCCAGGTAATCATTAACATGTCTTAATCCACCATTAAATGTACATAAACCATTAACTCCAAAAGCATGTGCATTAGCCTTTAATTTGTACATTAAGGTAGGTGGGTAGGTGGGGTCTTCCATGATCTTCACTTTGAATTATTTCCATCTTCATTCCTTTATATCCATTTTGTGCATGCATGTTCCTTCATCAACCCACTAATATGAGAAGCTAAATTCCTACAAAATATTATAGAAATTTCCAATTAAATTCTCTCAATTTAATATATGCGCACAAATGGCCATTTTGCCCTTATATGAAGATGAATATGTGAAAATTTGGAATTAATATGAATTTTGGTTAAAACAAATTAAAATACCCAATATGATCATTTATTTAATTTAAATAGAATAAATATGGTGGTAAAAATATGCACATTTACGTGCACATCAAATACCCCCACACTTATCTTTTTATTCGTCCTCGAATAAACTAAAACTAAGATATATCCATTTTCGTAGGAAGCACGATTGCATTGAGCGTATGCAACTAGCCGTTAAACCTCTGGGTGTCCCCAGTAGGACGAGTGTTGTCTCGTGAGGGTTTTCAGCGGATACTACCCACAAAATCCAAATGCAGGATGAAAATATTTACAAAATGCAAGATTTATTTACAAAGAGATAAATGCAAGTTTTTTTAAAATATTTACAAATGAAGGATTTATTTTTAAATTGACACGAATAAGTTAAATATAGGTTTTGGTCATTATCTTGAAATTTAAGTTATTTACTCGTCAATATTTCCAATAAAAACGAAGTTATCATAACAAATAAACTATAGTTTAACTCGTTGTTTTGGTTAATAACATAGTGTAACTATGGAATGGATCCTTAGTTGATTATCAAAGTTTATCAAAGTGGTATTTTCATTTCTTTTCAATAACAAATCAAATCAAATAAGTAAAAATAGTGCTAGGATTTCAATTGCTTGCTCTCTCATTATTTGCAAGAAAAATTACACACCTAGCTCAGGTAAACTGAGGCCAGATATACCACCCATGCACTGCCTTTCGGGCTTATGTGAGGGGAGTACAGAGCATGGCGAGTGCACACACTTTCATGCATACACTATCGACCGTAGGTGGTTTTTATTAAGTCTTTTTTTACATGTGTTCCATACATCATAACTGTGAGGAATTTTAAATGCATAATCAAAAATTCCAAGTAATCACCCATACATAACCGTGAGGACTTTTAAATGAGAGTGAATACTTGGATGTTATTATTTTTTATTTTTATATTTTTTTGAGTGGGAGTTTTGCAAAATCATCTTAGCACCATTTAACTTAGAAGACAAAAAAAATGTTATATCCTTTACTTTAAATCAACCACTTTTTAAAACAAAGATTTTCAATTAGGATGTACTTCATAATTAACACGTATGAATCTTCCTATATACTCGTTAAACCATTATTATTTGTAATCAGACTTCATTTTTATTTTTGTTAAGACCAATAAATTTTCAAAAACTTCAATTTAATAAACCAAAGCCATATATTTATCTTATAGTGTTTCTTTTAAAAATAAGTCAAAAGAAAATTTGTTTTTGGGATTTTATTTTTATTTTTATTTTGTTTTTGTGATTTTAAAGCAAAAATAAACCATGAAAAAAAAAATGAAGATGAGTCTCCCCCCACACTTGATTTTGACTGTGTCCCCACAGTCTACCCAAGTGAAAGGGATGTTTATTATTATTTACATGAAAAAGAACGGTATTTACACGAGATCAGAAAGAATATTGTCAAAAAGTAAATGAAACGGTCTTCCAAAAACCGAATCATTTGTCTCGTCGAGTATACGAGACACAGCTTAAGCTCGAAAAACCAAACCATAAAAGATTTTGAAGTTGAATGTTGATTTGGGAAAACGAATGTCGTTTTATTGAAAATTGAATGAGTTGTTTTGTTTTCGATGATTTTTGGGGCAGATAAAACAAGTGATTGAAATTCAAGTTTATTTTCACCAAATTGAAATTCAAGTTTGTCATTGAAAAATTCTTCAAAATTTTTGATTTCAAAATCAAAATAGTGATGTAAATCTTCGCCATCATAATTTAACAACTCATTTTCGAAAAGTCCAAAGAACTCATGTTCATTAAATTCGTCTTCCTTTGTTGAATTATCAACAACTTCATCGCATATATCCATTTCAAAATCCAAAGTTGTTGTATTCAGATTTTTAGAAAAAGGAAGATCGAAGTTTAAATCAAGTTTCGCACCCTCAAAAGAATTGAAATCCAACTCAATTACCGTATTTTCAACAACTTGATTAAGATCGTCATTATCAAATTCAAAAGTTGTTATTTGAAAATCGTCGATTTGGGTAAAAGGTGGATTATCACTTGACTCATCACACGTTGAGATTTGATTTTGTTGTTCACATTGTTTCATATAAGTTTCAAACAACAAATCCGTGTGATCATCGTAAATTTCATTCATTTGTTCAACAAAATCCAATTTATATTTATTAAATTGAGAATTTTCGATTTGGATTTGTTGAGAACAAAAATTTTCACTCGTAACATGGTTAAGATTATTCCCATTGCCAAATTCGTTTGAAAAGTTTTTCCCATTTTCATGTTGAGTTTGGAATTCATTTTGGAGTTCGAAATTAATTTGGCATGGATTATAATCGTAATCGTTTGAATTTTGAATTGAATTCAAATTTTGAAATCCTTGACTCGAGTTATTACACAAATCAGAATTACATAAATCATTTATCTCTTGATTTTGTTGTGCAGAAAGTTCGAGTAAAGATGAAATCAATTCAATGTTATTTTCAAGAGTCGAACGTTGGTCATCATTTCGAAAATTTTGTTGTTCGAAATTTGAATTATTTACAAAATAGTTGTTGTTAAAATATCCATACGAATTTGGAATGAAATCATATGGATTATATTGATTTTCACAACTATTGTAAAATTCAAGTGGATATGGATATTTAGACATTTTCAAGAATGTTTTTTTTGGTTTTTTTTAATAAACGAAAAATATTTACAAAGAAAATTTATTTTTGAAAAGGGAAATCGATTTTTGTTTTGTTTTTATTTTTCAATTTTTTTTTTTGAATTTTGGCTTTTCTAAAAAATTTTTTTGGATTTTTTTGAAATTTAAAAGAAAAGGATTTAAAAATTTCAAAGGAAAAGGAATATTTACAATTTTTTTAATTTTGAATTTTTTATTTTAAATATGCATGAACTAATGCAACTAAATGAATGCAGGGGTCTAATTACAAATGATTTATCCTAAGTTAACCCAAAATTATATAATTACAAATTGTCTTAGATAAACAAGATAGTTCTAAGCCAGGTAACGGACAGGATTTATCGGTGCACCACGAATCATCGTTGCAATGCAGCCGAAGGTTTAAGTACCTTCAGAGGAACAACCACTATAATATATACGAATCACCGTAATATTTATAAATGGTTATTACTCTGCCGTAGCCTAGACACCAAGAAATTAAATTTTTCAAAGAAGACAAACTGTAAATATACAATTAAATGTTATCAATGTCTAACCGTTATTACTAAACAAAATCTAAGATGAAATGCAAAACAGAAATTAAACGTGTATTAACAATGTAACTAAAATGAAGTTTGATTTTGGTTTTTGAATTTTTTTTTATGCAAATGCAAGCAACCAACAATGCAAATAGAGATGGAAGCACAATACCAGAGCGTGCAGATTGTTAGCAAATTTTTTTTTTAGCGGCAATTTTTTGAAGCAAGCAAGCGGTTTTTTTGGCAAGCGGTGCTTCCTTGCAATTTTTTTTGCACAACCTGAAATTAAAACAAGATATATACAATTATTTTTTATTTTTTTGGATTGAGTACTAAAGCCAAACAACTTAAAACAAAATAAATGAAAATAACACCAAACAAATTAAAGTTAAAACAAATATATACGATTGAAACCCTTTTTTTTGAAGAGAATTAAAACAAATTAAAATGAAACAACTTGAAAACAAAATAAAACAAAAGGCAAATAAAAAAGAAAAGAAAAAGAAAACACATCCAAACTTTTCAACCCGGCCCACTATTGAACAAAGCACTTTCCTTTTAACTTAACTCTACTATTTCAACCTAACAAATCACTTTTCTTCGTTTTAACTTCAGCAAACCCAGCAATGATTTCTAAATAGACCGAGGATCCCCAAAATACAATCAAAACACTTATGCGAAGTTCAAAAATCCTAGAAATTATAATTTCACTGTCATCTTGAGAAATCGAAGTTAGTAATTGCGTGAGTTGAGGGTTACAGGTTGGATCAATTGGTAGTGGGTTGTGCGATTGGAGTTTCGATGTTCGAAGGTGATGAGGTGAAAGGAGGATTTGGGGATCTGGTTCGATTGCTTGAGTAGATGGAAGCGGTTTCGTGGTTTGTGGGTTTGGTTGTGAAGGGATTAGGTGGTTTAGTGAATTATGGTGCGGTGGTGGGAGGACGTGGTCGTGGTGATGCAGTATTTGGTACGAAGGTTGCGGTGATAGCTCGGTGGTAGTTGCAAGGCAAAGAGGGGTTGTTATGTAGAGCAGTTTTGATATTAGGCTGTGGGATTGAAATGTGTTGATCTGGTGGGTTGTCGTCAGTGCTTAAGAGAGCTGGTGGTTGCTATGAATGACCTTGGTGGAGATGTCAGGCAGTGGCAGGAGCATCATGTTCGAAGTTGATTGAACTGTGTATTGGTATGGATGGTTAACAGTTCATGATGATGTGATGTCTGATTGTGGCGGAAGTTGTTTTGTAACCGTGTAGGTAGATGATTTTGTGTGATATGCAACAGTGATGATTGAGGTGAGTAATGGCGGCGGTGGTGGATAGAGCAGGAAGTTGCCGCGGAGAGCTGGTGGTGATTCGATTTAGGGGATCTTGACGATGTGGATGGTAACGAAGTCGATGCTGTGTGGTTGGTGGACTTAGGCAGTGGTTTCTGAGAAATGCGATGGTGCACTGGATGGATTGTTTGTGGATTATGGGCAGTTTGTTGTAGATCAATGGATCGAGGGATGAGGATGCTGTTGTGGATGGTATGGAGTTCTGGTGAGCAGTTTCTCCTTTCTTGCCCTTTTTTTTCGAGATGATGTTTGCTGTAGAGTTCAATGTTGATTGGTTGTGGGGTTGATGGTTTTGCTCGAGTTGTGAAGTTTAGAAGACAGTAGATTCACAGTGAAGAGGATGGCTGGTGACCTGGTTGATGATGGAGTGGCTGCTTGTGAAGCTAAAGTTTTGATATGGTTGCTGACAGTGAGTTGCACAGAGAAAGGGGGCTATTGGTCCGGGGTGGCTTGTCAGATGACTGTTGCAGTTATTTGTATCCGTTGGTTGAATGGATGGTTTGCAGTGCATTGTGGTTTGCAGTGGTATGATGGAAAAACAGGATGTGAATTGAAATCTGAGGGGAGGAGATGGAAATGATGGCTGGTGGAGCAGTTGGTTGTTGGTTGTTGAAATTTGAAGTGTTTGAGTTTGGTTCAGGTGCAGCAGTAGGTAGACGCGAAGTTGTAGTTGCGGATGGGAAGATGGAGTCACTGATGATTGTTGAAGGGGGATGTTGAAGGTTGGAGCTGATGAAGAATTTGCAGTGGAATGCACTGATGGACTGTGAACAGGTAGGTGATAGGGGCGGCAGTGGGAATGGTAGTATTGGATGTAGATTGAAGTGACACTGATTTGAAGGCAACAGGGAGGTGCTTGTGGTGAATTGATTGTGAAGGCAACATGGAGATTACAGCAGTAGCAAGGCAATGGGTAGAGGGGAGAGGTAGAATTGAGGTGAAGTGATTGAAGGCAGCAGTGCACAGATATGCACAGAGACAAGGAAGTATGCAGTAGAGGAGGATGATCTGTAAGTGGATGGTGGAAAGATGTGAAGTATGGCAGTGTTTGTTGATGGTCAGAGATGATTTGAGAAGGTAGTGGATGGTCAGTGGTTGTTTTGCAAGGAAAGATCACAGAAACAAAAGAAAAAGCAACAACAGAGATGAAGAATAAAAATGAAATGCAAATGTAAACAAAAGTGCAAATGGTTTTGTGTTTGTACAGTTTGTAAATGCAGTGTCACTGATTTTTTTATAATGAAACTCAGTTTGTGAAAATTAGAACAGCGAACAAATAGCAAATTAGAATGCAAGTTTACAAATGAATGCAAGTTTTTGAAGCACAACACAAACCAAAAACATGCACAGTTTTGAACAGAAACTGCAAATGCAACTGAAAATAGGGAACAACAAACACACAATCAAAATGCAATTAAAAATCACACAAACCCACAATTTTTTTTAAAATACAAACAAACACATAATATACACACGATAAAAATCAACAGAAATAATTCGAAGAATAGAAATTAAAATCAAAACAACTCCCCGGCAATGGCGCCAAAAACTTGTTCGTCGACGGAAGTTCTATCGGTTTAGAAAACCGTCGAACGAATTTAGATTAAAAATAACCGCAAGCGCAAGGTGTACGGATGTAGCAAACGGCGAATACGGGTCGATCCGCAAGAAATTGATGATTTTAAAATTCTATGCAATCAAATTAACAAAAGTTGAAAGTGTGATTAGCTAAACATGTAAGAAACTAACAAAAACTAACAAAAACTAGCAAAAGAAAAGAAATGCAAATATGAGAGTTAAATGACAATTTAGAGAATAAGTCCACTCTCTAGATCATGTAGTTCAACACATGAAATCATGATCTCTCTTTTATTAGTCATTAGTGTTTTAATTGTTGTGTTTATCATAAGTATGACATATTTGATGTGACGACCGCCCATAACTCCTGCACCAAACAAGGGAATAGTGCGCTGAAAAGTGTGTAAGGCCGCCATAGACGATCATCAAGGTAAGGTAAAAACAGCGGAGTCTATCGTATTACTCACAGCGTAGGGATAAAATACAATAGAAAGTATACATACTGAAGCTCCAAAGAACAGAATCTCATCATGCACTACAAAACAATTTTATACAAACATCTGAATAGTCAATACATCAAGCCTCACTACATAACACTCAGAGAATCATACAAGCAGCGGAACATCCAGTACATATAGTAAGGAAAAACAATATGCAAAAGCCTCCAGCTCGTCTTCGTCATCAACAACATTGGTCACTAAGAACAGCACCTGTCACCTGCTACCTAGTCTGCCCATCCCAAAATGGATGAACAGCCCAAGGTAATAAGAGTTGAACATAAAACCTTGAGTCAAACAAAAGTCCTGGTGAGCAGTAAATCAACTATCAAACATACCAAAAGAGCATAAAGGAAAAAGAAATAGGAATCCAACCCTCCCACTCCACCTCTTTCTACAGTGATAGCCCCCAGACCCACTAAACAGAAATAAACAAAGCAAAGCAGACATTTAAAGTAAAACAATTATCACCCGAGTCAAGGTCGATGTTTTCCAAGCACAAACCCCGAAGGCCTAAACAAGATCAGATAAGCACCTACAAAACATTGCTCTTGAGACCGAATGACGATACAAACAAAGCATCCAAACATTCATGACTCTGGCTATCACGGTTATCATTGCTTTGATATCACTGTTAATTGAATGACCGGCTCATTCTTTCATCCATCCGTCAAGGGCTAATGGTAACCCCGGTTCTAGACATAACTCCGCACGTCATCGTGACTCGTGCTTAGAACTATCGAATCTGCCCAGAGTACTAGACCATCAACTATTAGTCTTGGGACTATCGAATCTGCCCAGCGTACTCTTGCTTTGAGTATGCTAGAACCTTCAACAATGATGAAATCTCAGCCTCCTAGTCATCCTCCTCAACGACTATTCTCATACTAGCTCAAGCGCCTCTCGAGCCAACCATTATCCACAAACTCGAACCAAATCACCGAGTTATCAACATGCTTGGGATGATCCCGTCTGGATTAAACCAAGGCTATCTCACATCATGCTTTGCTTCATCGCATCATAGCAGAGTCTCATCTCAACATCATCATCAAATCTATCCATATGAGCTTTATCATCCGCTTTATATGCCACAAGCAGCTTTCCTTATTCAAGAGCCTTTCCACTTAGCTTTTGAATCATCTTCGACCAACTTGTCCAAATTCAAATCAATCAACTAACTTCTAACAATCAATCAAACCAATCATTAATCCAAGAATCAATCATTCAAACAAGATCTAAATAAACAGTTATAGCAATAATGGCAATTTCGTAAATAAAGAGTCCAAATCTAACAAGCATAAAATCTAAGTAATATCTTGATGAATGAACTAGTATAGGTTAACATGTAGTAAAATGGATATCAAAACTTTATGAACGATGGATCTACATGCAGACTTAAGGAAAATGCATGAAATCATTATCTTTAGCACACAAACAAGCCACCGATCCAATATACTCCTTTGGGTCCGTGTGAGAGATAACCACCACTCACCGAATCACCTAAACACTTCAAAAGCAACTAACTACAGATCTGGACAGCAAAGGGTCTAGCTTGATCCGACAAGATTTCCCTTCAAACGATGAAATCTCTCTTCGATGGATGTAGATCTTCAACTTTGGCTCTTGGATCTTCGATTTGATCTTCAATCTTGGATGGATGGAAGCACTAGATTAGAGAAGAGAAAAGAAGTGAAGAAGTTTTGTAGTTGAGCCCTCAAAAAGCAGAACTTTGTTGCTTCAAAAATCCGGAGCCCAAAAATGAATATAGGCACTTCTATTTATAGGCCAAACCTATGAGTCGTTCGCCCCCTTAAGTCGGTCACGACTCATCAAGGCTCCACGACTTACGACTCATCAACCCCAAGGCCTACCGACTCAAGCCTCTACGCGGCCTAACACAAACACGGCCTAACGACTCAACAGGATACGACTTAGCGACCTAACACATGCGCGCATTCCTACCTAAGTCCTAAGTCGTTTGGACGACTCAACAACCTACCGACTCAACACAGGAGACGACTCAACGACTCAACCTATTGCCTTAAGTCGCTCGAACGACCCAACTATAACACGGCATA
Organism: Allium cepa; assembly: GCA_030765085.1. NCBI lineage: Eukaryota > Viridiplantae > Streptophyta > Magnoliopsida > Asparagales > Amaryllidaceae > Allium > Allium cepa. Next base: position 460,578,634 of record CM060931.1, on the reverse strand, counting down.
GCCGACCTAACCTTAACTCGTTCACGACCTAATCCAACACACGACCTAAGCCTCAACACGAGAATTCCTTAAGTCGCTTACTAACTTAAGCCGTTAACTCTTAAGTCGTTAGTTCCCTTAGGTCGGCCAAACCCCTAAGTCGCTCACTCCTATAGGTCGGTCAAATCCACTACCACTAACTCCTCTAAGTCGTCTAATCTCTTAAGTCGCTCACCTCCTTAAGCCGTTCACTTTCCTTAGGTCGCTCCACCGACTTATGCTACAACACGACCCAACCCTGGACGACTCATCTCTGGACGACTTAAGCTCCAAACAACTTAAATTCTAAATGACTTAACAATACTAACGACCTAATGACAACAATTCTATGATCCTTCGATCCGTAAAAATACGAGTCGTTACATTCTCTCCCCCTTAGGAATTTCGCCCCCGAAATTCCAAACAAACAAGAGCAACCAAAACAATTTTGCATGCCTACCATCCATAGCAATCAACAAACCATGCATCCAATTACTAGCCTAGCATACAAAATTCTACGACTAGAACAAGTTACAAATTCATGAGATGTCACGACACCTTAGGGCCATACCTCGAAGAGTTCAGGATGAGCTGCCTTCATCCTCTCTTCCTCCTCCCATGTACAGTCGTTAACATCATCACTCCATTGTACCTTGAGCAACCTGACTACCTTCCTCCTAAGTTGTTTCATGTCGGTTCCCACAACACGAAGTAGCTTACGAGGTCTCTTAACTACTGGATCAATCTCAAAGTCCTCACAACTATCAGCAGAAACCACTGCACTAGGGTTGTGCACATACCTCCGTAGACACGATACGTGAAAAACATTGTGCACACCCGACTTCTTTTCTGGTAACTCCAACTTATAAGCAAGCTTTCCAATTCGTTCGACGATCGGGAATGGTCCAACAAATCTCGGAGTCAATTTCCCTTTCTTCCCGAATCGAATAACATTCCCCAAGGGAGAAATCTTCACAAAAACCATATCACCTACGTCGAATTCCAAATCCTTACGATGCTTATTGGCATAACTTTTCTGACGATCCTGGGCTGCCTTCATTCGTTGCCGAATGATCTCTATGCAATCCGTAGTCTGTCGAATCATTTCTGGCCCAAGTATCAACTTTTCTCCCATTTCCAACCAACATGTCGGAGAGTTACATGGTCTTCCATACAATGCTTCATATGGTGCCATACCAATAATTGACTGGTAACTGTTATTATACGCAAATTCCACCAAATGAAGATGATCTTCCCATGATCCTCCAAAGTCCAAAACACATGCTCTGAGGAGATCTTCCAAAACTGGTTGACTCTCTCGGTCTGACCATCTGTTTGGGGATGATAAGCTTTACTCAAACACAACTCGGTTCCCAAAACTTCCTGGAAGCTCTTCCAAAATCTACTAGTGAACAGTGGGTCTCGATCGCTCACTATACTCTTCGGAATACCATGGAATCGAACTATCCACTTAACATATAACTCAGCCAATTTCGATGCAGTCCTGGTTGATCGAACAGGAATAAATCTTGCACTCTTAGTCAAACGATCTACGATGACCCAAATCCCTTCATTTCCTGCTCTGGTTCTAGGTAGTCCATCGATAAAATCCATCGATATTTGCTCCCACTTCCATGTAGGAACTTCTAACGGCTGAAGCAATCCGCTGGGCTTCTTCTGCTCGGCTTTTACCAACTGGCAGTTCATGCATTTCGAAATCAAATTTCCAATATCCTTCTTCATACCTTCCCAATAATAGGTTCTCTTCATATCCCGATACATCTTATTTCCACCTGTATGAATTGTCAACTTAGAGTGATGACTTTCCTTCAGAACTTCATCTCTCAATTCATCTATATCGGGAACAACCAGTCGTCCTTGCTTCCGAAGCCAACCCTCTCGATCGACCTCGAATCCTTTATCCTTCTCTGGATCCAACCCCGATTCCAAATCGCGGATAATCTTGACAAGCTTATCGTCTCGCTTTTGGCTTTCGCCAATCCTTTCCACAAGAGTAGGTCTTATCGATAAGTTTGCCAACATCTCAGGTTCCAATTCATATCTGGGCCTGAAGTCAAATCCAGCCAAATACTCGAGACTCTTCCATTCTGAAAACATGGCTCCCAATCCTACATGTCTTTGACTTAACGCATCTGCCACTGCGTGACCCTTTCCCGGAGTATAGGCTATACCAAGATCATATGATGCTAAAAACTCTAGCCATCGTTGCGGCCGGAGATTCAAATCCTTTTGGGAGAAAAGATACTTCAATGACTTATGATCTGTAAACAACTCGAATCGAACTCCCAATAGGTAATGTCTCCACATATTCAAAGCAAAAACAATCGCCGCTAACTCCAAATCATGAGTTGGATAATTCCTTTCATGCGGCTTCAGTTGTTGACTTGCATATGCAACAACTTTATCCTTCTGCATTAGCACTGCTCCAAGTCCAGTACCACATGCATCGATGTAAACCACCATCTCATCATTTCCACTTGGAATAGTCAAAACAGGAGCACTTGTTGGTCGCTCTTTCAGGATTCCGAAAGCTTGCTCACACTTAGCATCCCATTGAACACTTGGTTTTTTCGTCAATCATGTTAATGGTGCAGCTATCTTGGAAAAGTCTTTGATAAACCGATGATAATATCCTGCTAATCCAAGAAAACTTCTCACATCAGATGCATTCTTAGGTCTAACCCAATCCTGGATCGCTGCCACTTTGGCGGGATCAACCGCTATTCCATCTCCAGAGATAATATGACCTAAGAACCTCACTTCACTCTTTCAGAAGTGACACTTCGAAAACTTAGCCCTCAGCTGATGTTTTCGCAAGATTTCCAAAACAATACGCAAGTGCGTCTTGTGCTCTTCTTCAGTTCTGGAATAAATCAGAATATCATCCACGAACACAAGTACGAACTTGTCCAACTGATCCCTGAACACTCTATTCATAAGATCCACAAAATATGCTGGTGCATTGGTCAATCCAAACGGCATTACCAGCCACTCATAGAAACCTGATGGTGTCCTAAAAGCAGTCTTCGGCACACTATCTTTTGCCACTCTCAACTGGTGAAATCCCGTTGCCAAATCCATCTGAGAAAACACCTTGGCTTCGTGAAGCTGATCAAACAAGTCATCTATTCTCGGCAATGGATACTTGTTCTTCTTAGTCACTTTATTCAGCTCACGATAATCCACACATAACCTCAACGATCCATCTGCTTGGGTTGCAAACACAACTGGTGCACCCCATTCGGACACACTACGCCGAATGAATCCTTTCTGTAAAAGGTCATCAACTTGCACCTTCAACTCTTGCTGTTCCCTAGGCGCCATCCGCCTAAGAGGCATCACAACAGGTCTGGCTCCTTCAACTAGATCGATACGAAACTCGATCTCTCTATGTGGCGGTAACCCTTTGACCTCGTCAAAGACATTCTCAAATCCATTCACAATAGGCACCGATGACAGTCCATCTCGTGAAACAACTAGCGAATACAAGAAGCTCATGAAGACGCCTTCTTCACGCTTACATCGTATCACAACCCTTTGCCCCTCCATATTCTCGACTGTCACCTCCAGCCTCTTACAATCAACCCTTGCCGCATACTTCCTAAGCCAGTCCATACCCAAAATAATTCCGAACCCCGCAAAGTTCAGAACAAAACAATCACAAACAAAAGAGCAATCATGACTCGACACAACCAGACCACGGCATACCATACACAAACAAGACGAACCCCCAACTGGATTAGTCACAGCCAATGGTCTATCAACAATATCCGGTTCCAAACCCAACCGGCCTACAAGTTCATTACAAACAAAAGAATGCGACGCTCCAGTATCGAATAACACTCTAACTGGAATACCGCAAACGGAAAGAGTACCTTGAACCACCACACTCTTTCCTTTCTCTTCCGCCATAGGAGCTTTTGAAGATGATGGCACAGCTCCCAAAGCATAAGCTTGCACAATCTGTTTGTCCTTCCACGGTTCTGGACAATTCTTCCTGATATACCCCAGCTTGTCATAGTTGTGGCACTTCACCGACACTTTCGGATTCTTACAATCTCTGGAAAGATGACCCTTCTGCTGATAGTTCTAGCAGGTCACTTCACCCTTCGGATTCTTCTGACCATCCTTACCCTTCTGCTGCTGCTACTTCCTCTTCTTGTTTCCACCCTGCTGTGGTTTAGATTCCTCCTTAGTCATAGCAACAACAGATCCTTCCTTAGGAAACAGATTCTCATGCCTGAGAGCTTTCTCCACAAGCTTCTCAAACGGATCGCCCAGATGATCCACCAACTGTCTCCCAAGATAAGTGTCCAAGCCTGTCACAAACTTCTCATTTTCTGATAAGGAGATTCAATATATGACCTAGCATACTTGGACATGGCTTCAAACTCCGAAACATACTCAAGAACTGGTCTTCCACCTTGCTTGAGTTCGACAAACTTCTTGAACAGAACAGATTTTTGAGCTGTAGAAATGAACTTAGCTTCAAATCGGACTTGGAATTGCTCCCAAGTAATTTCTTCCTCCGGAGTATCGATGGTGATAGAATTCCACCAATCAGAAGCTCTTCCTTGAAGCTGTCTTGATGCAAGCTTCCTTTTGGTTGCATCCTCGATTCCCAAATCACCAAAGATCCTTCTACAAGCATCTATCCATCGTTGGACTTCTATAGTTGACTCTGTCCCCAAGAAAACCTTTCCTCCAAGAACAGTATAGTCTTTGCACAACTTAGCAAAATCCACTGGTTTTGGGGCTTGAACCTGAACTCCAACATCTATTGATGGCCTTGGAGCTGGTATTCTTCTCGTGATCGAAGTCATCATGGCCTCGAACATAGAAGCATAATCAGCAGCCCTCTCAGAATCACGGTCTTCCCTAGCAGCTGGTCTCCCTCTTCGACTCATTCTTAATATCCATAAGAAAATGATTAATACACCTTGAGAGACAACTTCATAAGAAGTTAAAGTCCCTCTAAGCTACTATATTATATATACTAATCATCCATCAAAATACAATTACGTCTCTCATACGTAGTTACGTCAGCGAGCGTTGGCTAAAATCGATTAACCAAAGCTCTGATACCAAATGTGACGACCGCCCATAACTCCTGCACCAAACAAGGGAATAGTGCGCTGAAAAGTGTGCCAGGCCGCCATGGACGATCATCAAGGAAAGGTAAAAACAGCGGAGTCTATCGTATTACTCACTGCGCAGGGATAAAATACAATAGAAAGTATACATAGTGAAGCTCCAAAGAACCGAATCTCATCATGCACTACAAAACAATTTGATACAAACATCTGAATAGTCAATACATCAAGCCTCACTACATAACACTCAGAGAATCATACAAGGAGCGGAACATCCAGTACATATAGTAAGGAAAAACAATATGCAAAAGCCTCCAGCTCGTCTTCGTCATCAACAGCGCTGGTCACTAAGAACAGCACTTGTCACCTGCTACCTAGTCTGCCCATCCCAAAATGGATGAACAGCCCAAGGTAATAAGAGTTGAACATAAAACCTTGAGTCAGACAAAAGTCCTGGTGAGCAGTAAATCAACTATCAAACATACCAAAAGAGCATAAAGGAAAAAGGAATAGGAATCCAACCCTCCCACTCCACCTCTTTCTACAGTGATAGCCCCCAGACCCACTAAACAGAAGTAAACATAGCAAAGAAGACATTTAAAGTAAAACAATTATCACCCGAGTCAAGGTCGATGTTTTCCAAACACAAACCCCCAAGGCCTAAACCAATATCAGATAAGCACCTACAAAACATCGCTCTTGAGACCGAGTGACGATACAACCAAAGCATCCAAACATCCATGACTCTGGCTATCACTGTTATCATTGCTTTGATATCACCGTTAATTGAATGACCGGCTCATTCTTTCATCCGTCCGTCAAGGGCTAATGGTAACCCCGGTTCTAGACATAACTCTGCACGTCATCGTGACCCATGCATAGGACTATCGAATCTTCCCAGAGTACTAGACCATCAACTATTAGTCTTGGGACTATCGAATCTGCCCGGCGTACTCTTGCTTTGAGTATGCTAGAACCTTCAACAACGATGAAATTTCAGCCTCCTAGTCATCCTCCTCGACGACTATTCTCATACTAGCTCAAGCGTCTCTCGAGCCAACCATTATCCACAAACTCGAACCATATCACCGAGTTATCAACATGCTTGGGATGATCCCGTCTGGATTAAACCAAGGCTATCTCACATCATGCTTTGCTTCATCGCATCATAGCAGAGTCTCATCTCAACATCATCATCAAATCTATCCATATGAGCTTTATCATCCGCTTCATATGCCACAAGCAGCTTTCCTTATTCAAGATCCTTTCCACTTAGCTTTTGAATCATCTTCGACCAACTTGTCCAAATTCAAATCAATCAACTAACTTCTAATAATCAATCAAACCAATCATTAATCCAAGTAATCAATCATTCAAACAAGATCTAAATAAACAGTTATAACAATAATGGCAATTTCGTAAATAAAGAGTCCAAATCTAACAAGCATGAAATCTAAGTAATATCTTGATGAATGAACTAGCATAGGTTAACATGTAGTAAAATGGATATCAAAACTTTATGAACGATGGATCTACATGCAGACTTAAGGAAAATGCATGAAATCACTATCTTTAGCACACAAACAAGCCACCGATCCAATATACTCCTTTGGGTCCGTGTGAGAGATAACCACCACTCACCGAATCACCTAAACACTTCAAAAGCAACTAACTACAGATCTGGACAGCAAAGGATCTAGCTTGATCCGACAAGATTTCCCTTCAAACGATGAAATCTCTCTTTGATGGATGAAGATCTTCAACTTTGGCTCTTGGATCTTCGATTTGATCTTCAATCTTGGATGGATGGAATCACTAGATTAGAGAAGAGAAAAGAAGTGAAGAAGTGTTGTAGTTGAGGCCTCAAAAAGCAGAACTTCGTCGCTTCAAAAATCCGGATCCCAAAAATGAAGATAGGCACTTCTATTTATAGGCCAACCTATGAGTCGTTCGCCCCCTTAAGTCGGTCACGACTCATCAAGGCTCCACGACTTACCACTCGTCAACCCCATGGCCTACCGACTCAATCCTCTACGCGGCCTAACACAAACACGGCCCAACGACTCAATAGGGTATGACTTAGCGACCTAACACATGCGCACGTTCCTGCCTAAGTCCTAAGTCGTTTGGACGACTCAACAACCTACCGACTCAACACAGGAGACGACTCAACGACTCAACCTATTGCCTTAAGTCACTCGAACGACCCAACTATAACACGGCATAGCCGACCTAAGCTTAACTCGTTCACGACCTAATCCAACACACGACCTAAGACTCAACACGAGAATTCCTTAAGTTGCTTACTAACTTAAGCCGTTAAACCTTAAGTCGTTAGTTCCCTTAGGTCGACCAAACCCCTAAGTCGCTCACTCCTACAGGTCGGTCAAATCCACTACCACAAACTCCTCTAAGTCGTCTAATCTCTTAAGTCGCTCACCTCCTTAAGCCGTTCACTTTCCTTAGGTCGCTCCACTGACTTATGCTACAACACGACCCTACCCTGGACGACTCATCTCTAGACGAATTAAGCTCCAAACAACTTAAATTCTAAACGACTTAACAATACTAACGACCTAATGACAACAGTTCTACGATCCTTCGATCCGTAAAAATACGGATCGTTACATTCTCTCCCCCTTAGGAATTTCGCCTCCGAAATTCCAAACAAACAAGAGCAACAAAAACTGTTTTGCATGCCTACCATCCATAGCAATCAACAAACCATGCATCCAATTACTAGCCTAGCATACAGAATTCTACGACTAGAACAAGTTACAAATTCATGAGATGTCACGACACCTGAGGGCCATACCTCGAAGAGTTCAGGATGAGCTGCCTTCATCCTCTCTTCCTCCTCCCATGTACAGTCGTTAACATCATCACTCCATTGTACCTTGAGCAACCTGACTACCTTCCTCCTAAGCAGTTTCGTGTCGGTTCCCACAACACGAAGTAGCTTACGAGGTCTCTTAACTACTGGATCAATCTCAAAGTCCTTACAACTATCAGCAGAAACCACTGCACTAGGGTTGTGCACATACCTTCGTAGATACGATACGTGAAAAACATTGTGCACACCCGAAATCTTTTCTGGTAACTCCAACTTATAAGCAAGCTTTCCAATTCGTTCGACGACCGAGAATGGTCCAACAAATCTCGGAGTCAATTTCCTTTTCTTCCTGAATCGAATAACATTCCTCAAGGGAGAAATCTTCACAAAAACCATATCACCTACGTCGAATTCCAAATCCTTACGACGCTTATTGGCATAACTTTTCTGACGGTCCTGAGCTGCCTTCATTCGTTGCCGAATGATCTCTATGAAATCCGTAGTCTGTCGAATCATTTCTGGCCCAAGTATCAACTTTTCTCCCGTTTCCAACCAACATGTCGGAGAGTTACATGGTCTTCCATACAATGCTTCATATGGTGCCATACCAATACTTGACGGGTAACTGTTATTATACGCAAATTCCACCAAATGAAGATGATATTCCCATGATCCTCCAAAGTCCAAAACACATGCTCTGAGGAGATCTTCCAAAACTCGGTTGACTCTCTCGGTCTGACCATCTGTTTGGGGATGATAAGCTGTACTCAAACACAACTCGGTTCCCAAAACTTCCTGGAAGCGCTTCCAAAATCTACTAGTGAACAATGGGTCTCGATCGCTCACTATACTCTTCGGAATACCATGGAATCGAACTATCCACATAACATATAACTCAGCTAATTTCGATGCAGTCATGGTTGATCGAACAGGAATAAATCTTGCACTCTTCGTCAAACGATCTACGATGACCCAAATCCCTTCATTTCCTGCTCTGATTCTAGGTAGTCCATCGATAAAATCCATCGATATTTGCTCCCACTTCCATGTAGGAACTTCTAACGGCTGAAGCAATCCGCTGGGCTTCTTCTGCTCGGCTTTTACCAACTCGCAGTTCATGCATTTGGAAATAAAATTTCCAATATCCTTCTTCATACCTTCCTAATAATAGGTTCTCTTCATATCCCGATACATCTTATTTCCACCTAGATGAATTGTCAACTTAGAGTGATGACTTTCCTTCAAAACTTCATCTCTCAATTCATCTATATCGGGAACAACCAGTCTTCTTTGCTTCCGAAGCCAACCCTCTCGATCGACCTCGAATCCTTTATCCTTCTCTGGATCCAACCCCGATTCCAAATCACGGATAATCTTAACAAGCTTATCGTCTCGCTTTTGGCTCTCGCCAATCCTTTCCACAAGAGTAGGTCTTATCGATAAGTTTGACAACATCTCAGGTTCCAATTCATATCTGGAACTGAAGTCAAATCCAGCCAAATACTCGGGACTCTTCCATTCTGAAAACATGGCTCCCAACCCTGTATGTCTTCGACTTAACGCACCTGCCACTGCGTTACCCTTTCCCAGAGTATAGGCTATACCAAAATCATATGATGCTAAAAACTCTAGCCATCGTTGCTGCCGGAGATTCAAATCCTTTTGGGAGAAAAGATACTTCAATGACTTATGATCTGTAAACAACTCGAATCGAACTCCCAATAGGTAACGTCTCCACATCTTCAAAGCAAAAACAATCGCCGCTAACTCCAAATCATGAGTTGGATAATTCCTTTCATGCGGCTTCATTTGTCGACTTGCATATGCAACAACTTTATCCTTCTGCATTAGCACTGCTCCAAGTCCAGTACCACATGCATCGGTGCAAACCACCATCTCATCATTTCCACTTGGAATAGTCAAAACAGGAGCACTTGTTAGTCGCTCTTTCAGGATTCCGAAAGCTTGCTCACACTTAGCATCCCATCTGAACGCTTGGTTCTTTTTCGTCAATCCTGTTAATGGTGCAGCTATCTTGGAAAAGTCTTTGATAAACCGACGATAATATCCTGCTAATCCAAGAAATCTTCTCACATCAGATGCATTCTTAGGTCTAACCCAATCCTGGATCGCTGCCACTTTGGCGGGATCAACCGCTATTCCATCTCCAGAGATAATATGACCTAAGAACCTCACTTTACTCTTCCAAAAGTGACACTTCGAAAACTTAGCCCTCAGCTGATGTTTTCGCAAGATTTCAAAAACAATACACAAGTGTGTCTTGTGCTCTTCTTCAGTTCTGGAATAAATCAGAATATCATCCACGAACACAAGTACGAACTTGTCCAACTGATCCCTGAACGCTCTATTCATAAGATCCACAAAATATGCTGGTGCATTGGTCAATCCAAACGGCATTACCAGCCACTCATAGAAACCTGATGGTGTCCTAAAAGCAGTCTTCGGCACACTATCTTTTTCCACTCTCAACTGGTGAAATCCCGTTGCCAAATCCATCTGAGAAAACACCTTGGCTTCGTGAAGCTGATCAAACAAGTCATCTATTCTTGGCAATGGATACTTGTTCTTCTTAGTCACTTTATTCAGCTCACGATAATCCACACACAACCTCAACAATCCATCCACTTTGGTTGCAAACACAACTGGTGTACCCCATTCGGATACACTACGCCGAATGAATCCTTTCTATAAAAGGTCATCAACTTGCACCTTCAACTCTTGCTGTTTCCTAGGCGCCATCCGCCTAAGAGGCATCACAACAGGTCTGGCTCCTTCAACTAGATCGATATGAAACTCGATCTCTCTATGCTGCGGTAACCCTTTGACCTCGTCAAAGACATCCTCAAATCCATTCACAATAGGCACCGATGACAGTCCATCTCGTGGAACAACTAGCAAATACATGAAGCTCATGAAGACGCCTTCTTCATGCTTACATCGTATCACAACCCTTTGCCCCTCCAGATTCTCGACTGTCACCTCCAGATTCTCGACTGTCAACCCTTGCCGCATACTTCCTAAGCCAGTCCATACCCAAAATAATTCCGAACCCCGCAAAGTTCAGAACAAAACAATCACAAACAAAAGAGCAATCATGACTCGACACAACCGGACCACGGCATACCATACACAAACAAGACGAACCCCCAACTGGATAGTCACAACCAATGGTCTATCAACAATATCCGGTTCCAAACCCAATCGGCCTACAAGTTTATTACAAACAAAAGAATGCGACGCTCCATTATCGAATAACACTCTAACTGGAATACCGCAAATAGAAAGAGTACCTTGAACCACCGCACTCTTTCCTTTCTCTTCCGCCATAGGAGATTTTGAACATGATGGCATAACTCCCAAAGCATAAGCTTGCACAATCTGTTTGTCCTTCTGCAGTTCTGGACAATTCTTCCTGATATGTCCCAGCTTGTCACAGTTGTGGCACTTCACCGGCACTTTCGGATTCTTACAATCTCTGGAAAGATGACCCTTCTGCTGGCAGTTCTAGCAGGTCACTTCACCCTTCGGCTTCTTCTGACCATCCTTACCCTTCTGCTGCTGCTGCTTCCTCTTCTTGTTTCCAGCCAGCTGTGGTTTAGATTCCTCCTTAGTCACAGCAACAACAGATCCTTCCTTAGGAAACAGATTCTCGTGCCTGAGAGCTTTCTCCACAAGCTTCTCAAATGGACTGTCCAGATGATCCAACAACTGTCTCCCAAGATAAGTGTCCAAGCCTGTCACAAACTTCTCATTCTTCTGATAAGGAGATTCAATGTATGACCGAGCATACTTGGACAAGGCTTCAAACTCCGAAACATACTCAAGAACTGGTCTTCCACCTTGCTTGAGTTCCACAGACTTCTTCAACAGAACAGATTTCTGAGCTGTAGAAATGAACTTAGCTTCAAATCTGACTTGGAATTGCTCCCAAATAATTTCTTCCTCCGGAGTATCGATGGTGATAGAATTCCACCAATCGGAAGCTCTTCCTTGAAGCTGTCTTGATGCAAGCTTCCTTTTGGTTGCATCCACGATTCCCAAATCACCAAAGATCCTTCTACAAGCATCTATCCATCTCTGGACTTCTGTAGTTGACTCGGTCCCCAAGAAAACCTTTCCTCTAAGAGCAGTATAGTCTTTGCACAACTTAGCAAAATCCACTGGTTTTGGGGCTTGAACCTGAACTCCAACATCTATTGATGGCCCTGGAGCTGGTATTCTTCTCATGATCGAAGTCATCATGGCCTCGAACATAGAAGCATAATCAGTAGCCCTCTCAGAATCACGACCTTCCCTAGCAGCTGGTCTCCTTCTTCGACTCATTTTTAATATCTATAAGAAAATGATTAATACACCTTGAGAGACAACTGCATAAGAAGTTCAAGTCCTTCTAAGCTACTATATTATATATACTAACCATCCATCAAAATACAATTACGTCTCTCATACGTAGTTATGTCAGCGAGCGTTGGCTAAAATCGATTAACCCAAGCTCTGATACCAAATGTGACGACCGCCCATAACTCCTGCACCAAACAAGGGAATAGTGCGCTGAAAAGTGTGCCAAGCCACCATGGACGATCATAAAGGTAAGGTAAAAACAGCGGAGTCTATCGTATTACTCACAGCGCAGGGATAAAATACAATAGAAAGTACACATAGTGAAGCTCCAAAGAACAGAATCTCATCGTGCACTACAAAACAATTTGATACAAACATCTGAATAGTCAATACATCAAGCCTCACTAAATAACACTCAGAGAATCATACAAGCAGCGGAACATCCAGTACATATAGTAAGGAAAAACAATATGCAAAAGCCTCCAGCTCGTTTTCGTCATCAACAGCGTTGGTCACTAAGAACAGCACCTGTCACCTGCTACCTAGTCTGCCCATCGCAAAATGGATGAACAGCCCAAGGTAATAAGAGTTGAACATAAAACCTTGAGTCAGACAAAAGTCCTGGTGAGCAGTAAATCAACTATCAAACATACCAAAAGAGCATAAAGGAAAAAGGAATAGGAATCCAACCCTCCCACTCCACCTCTTTCTACAGGGATAGCCCCCAGACCCACTAAACAGAAATTAACATAGAAAAACAGACATTTAAAGTAAAACAATTATCACCCGAGTCAAGGTCGATGTTTTCCAAGCACAAACCCCCAAGGCCTAAACCAAGATCAGATAAGCACCTACAAAACATCGCTCTTGAGACCGAGTGACGATACAACCAAAGCATCCAAACATCCATGACTCAGGCTATCACTGTTATCATTGCTTTGATATCACCGTTAATTGAATGACCGGCTCATTCTTTCATCCGTCCGTCAAGGGCTAATGGTAACCCCGGTTCTAGACATAACTCCGCACATCATCGTGACCCATGCCTAGGACTATCGAATTTTCCCGGAGTACTAGACCATCAACTATTAGTCTTGGGACTATCGAATCTGCCCGGCGTACTCTTGCTTTGAGTATGCTAGAACCTTCAACAACGATGAAATTTCAGCCTCCTAGTCATCCTCCTCGACGACTATTCTCATACTAGCTCAAGCGCCTCTCGAGCCAACCATTATCCACAAACTCGAACCATATCACCGAGTTATCAACATGCTTGGGATGATCCCGTCTGGATTAAACCAAGGCTATCTCACATCATGCTTTGCTTCATCGCATCATAGCAGAGTCTTATCTCAACATCATCATCAAATCTATCCATATGAGCTTTATCATCCGCTTCATATGCCACAAGCAGCTTTCTTTATTCAAGAGCCTTTCCACTTAGCTTTTGAATCATCTTCGACCAACTTGTCCAAATTCAAATCAATCAACTAACTTCTAACAATCAATCAAACCAATCACTAATCCAAGTAATCAATCATTCAAACAAGATCTAAATAAACAGTTATAACAATAATGGCAATTTCATAAATAAAGAGTCCAAATCCAACAATCATGAAATCTAAGTAATATCTTGATGAATGAACTAGCATAGGTTAACATTTTAGTAAAATGGATATCAAAACTTTATGAACGATGGATCTTCATGCAGACTTAAGGAAAATGCATGAAATCACTATCTTTAGCACACAAACAAGCCACCGATCCAATATACTCCTTTGGGTCCGTGTGAGAGATAACCACCACTCACCGAATCACCTAAACACTTCAAAAGCAACTAACTACAGATCTGGACAGCAAAGGATGTAGCTTGATCCGACAAGATTTCCCTTCAAACGATGAAATCTCTCTTCGATGGATGAAGATCTTCAACTTTGGCTCTTGGATCTTCGATTTGATCTTCAATCTTGGATGGATGGAAGCACTAGATTAGAGAAGAGAAAAGAAGTGAAGAAGTGTTGTAGTTGAGCCCTCAAAAAGCAGAACTTCGTCGCTTCAAAAATCCAGATCCCAAAAATAAAGATGGCACTTCTATTTATAGGCCAAACCTGTGAGTCGTTCACCCCCTTAAGTCGGTCACGACTCATGAAGGCTCCACGACTTATGACTCGTCAATCCCACGACCTACCGACTCAAGCCTCTACGCGGCCTAACACAAACACGGCCTAACGACTCAACAGGATACGACTTAGCGACCTAACACATGCGCGCGTTCCTGCCTAAGTCCTAAGTCGTTTGGACGACTCAACAACCTACCGACTCAACACAGGAGACGACTCAACGACTCAATCTATTGCCTTAAGTCGCTCGAACGATCCAACTATAACACGGCATAGCCGACCAAACCTTAACTCGTTCACGACCTAATCCAACACACGACCTAAGCCTCAACACGAGAATTCCTTAAGTCGCTTACTAACTTAAGCCGTTAACCCTTAGGTCGTTAGTTCCCTTAGGTCGGCCAAACCCCTAAGTCGCTCACTCCTATAGGTCGGTCAAATCCACTACCACTAACTCCTCTAAGTCGTCTAATCTCTTAAGTTGCTCACCTCCTTAAGTCGTTCACTTTCCTTAGGTCGCTCCACCGACTTATGCTACAACACGACCCAACCCTGGACGATTCATCTCTGGACGACTTTAGCTCCAAACAACTTAAATTCTAAACGACTTAACAATACTAACGACCTAATGACAACAGTTCTACTATCCTTCAATCCGCAAAAATACGGGTCATTACATTTGAGCTATTAATTAGCCGACATAAGTCATCAAACTATAACACACCCCTTAAAACACTTACTAACTTTCATGAAACTTGACAAAGAAAATGAAAATGAAATCTATTTTAAGTATGGCCTATTAACTATTGATTAGAAACATAGACCATCAAATTTTAATTTCAGATCTCTTTCTTATGCCATAATCATATATTCATGAAGAGGCATTTGTGTTAGTGATTGTTTAAGCGTTGCCTATTTGGTGTCAACAATATAGGCTATCAAATTCAACACAAAAACAACAAATAAAACACTTCATTGATCATCATTAAGCACAAAAAGAGAGCATGAATTAACAAATAGTTGGAGCTACATAATTAGAGAGCTTCATTACCCCCTAAATTGAAGGGGTTTAGCCTCTCATATTTGTCATCATATGAACAAATATAGCTTGCAACATTAAAGGAAAAGAAAAGGAAAAAGAGAGCAAAATGAAAGGAAAAATTATTCTACTTGCATAAAAGAGAAGAGATCTACACTACAACATGAAAGTAAATGAACATGAAAAGGAAAGAGCATGTATTAAATTGCATAAAATAAAAAAGATTACATAAAATAAAAAATGGCTAAGTAGCCATGAAAAGAGAAATAGGAGCTTTCATTTTATTTTTGATCTAAACTAAACTAAAGAGAAGGAGGCCTAAGAGAGACTAAGAGAAGAGATTAACTAAGAAGGGAGAGAGATTACATGAAATATATGGGTATTTATACATGTATGAAACCCTAATTCATATTTTTGGGGAATGCTCAAAATGCACCTTAGGAAGTGTGGAGGCCAAGTAATCATTAATATGTCTTAATCCCCCATTAAATGTAAATGAAACCATTAACTCCAAAAGCATGTGCATTAGCCTTTAATTTGTACATTAAGGTAGGTGGGTAGGTGGGGTCCTCCATGAACTTCACTTTGAATTATTTCCATCTTCATTCCTTTATATCCATTTTGTGCATGCATGTTCCTTCATCAACCCACTAATATGAGAAGCTAAATTCCTACAAAATATTATAGAAATTTCCAATTAAATTCTCTCAATTTAATATATGCGCACAAATGGCCATTTTGCCCTTATATGAAGATGAATATGTAAAAATTTGGAATTAATATGAATTTTGGTTAAAACAAATTAAAATACCCAATATGATCATTTATTTAATTTAAATGGAATAAATATGGTGGTAAAAATATGCACATTTACGTGCACATCACTCAACCTGACAAGGCATAAGAATAGATAAACTGAACAAGATGATCTGCCTCGAAGCAACAGCTCAGTGCAAACACATATGGTCAGACACAAGAACAAGGAATCAAATGCATTCAGACTTAAAGTAACTGGACAGACCATCAATCATAGTGCAGCTCAAAGGTTCATTTGAATCCAGGCTAAAATCAAGTGCACATATGAAGTGGAGTAAATAAACCAGTTCAATGATATGTAGACAGTTTCAAAAAGACCACGTAAACATATATACATATATGCACATATATATGTATACACCAGCATAAATAATCAGGAGGTAAAAGTGCTCAAATGTCAAAGTGGTGGACAAGACACAGTGCTATAGAGGTGACATCAATATACATGAAATCAAGTGATACATCAACACAAAACATCGCCCTCAATCAAGCTGCACATAATACCAAACTACATGAACACACTAGACTTCAAGTCTAATAAGGACAGAGGCAACACTGCAATGGAAAATGCAATGCAAACTATAAGACAGGGTCTTAAACAAGAAATTCAATGACAATATGAGATAAAAACAGAAATAGTTCGAAGTCATAGGAATTTCTATTTGACAATATCAGATTTCAAATAACAAAGTTAAAGCCATGATGGTCAAAGTGATAACAAGAATTGTTCAAGTCGAAGAAGTCAACACAAAAATTGTAACAGTGTCATGATTTATAAGTGAATGAAACAACAGTCAAAATAAGTTCAAAATGCCAAAGCCATGGTGACCAAGGCAGGATCGAATAAGTAAATATTATCACAAAATTCAAAAGGTCGAAGTCACAGGAGAAAAGCAATTCACGGAGCAAGCAAATTCAAAGCCGTAGTAATCAAGCTTAGCACATCAATAAATATACGAATTGAAAAGGTTAGAAAACATCACCGACATTAAATCGTAAATCGAACGACTAAGCATATCAATTGAAGAAATCAAATAAAATATATACGAACAAGGTTATAGGATTTCAAATCCTATTTAACACATTCTCATCATCAACCTAAAAAGCATTCAAGTTTAAGCAATATCATAGAGCAAAGTTTCAAATCAATAACTCGAATCATCATCGAGTTCAAGCATATCAACGTAAATGATAAAGGAAATCACATATCAGATTTATTCAAATCGAACTCACCACAGTTTGAAGCAACCGAAGCTAAGAAAAGAACAAAGATCGAAGAAGGATCAAACTGAAGTAAGGTTCGACAGCAGATCGATCAACGATCAAGCGACGGTTTCGAAGAAAATCATTCCTTAATTTTTTAAAAGAGGGAAACAGGACGAGGCAGCCATTATTCACAAGTAAAGGATATGGGCCGACAAAAAAGAGAGTAGGGGATATTTTTTATCACTTTACTTATTTGGGCCAGCATCTTTAATTAGTTTTGGGCTAATATTTTTAAACTAGGGTTTTATTTTATAAGTTGTTTTTAATTTACTTTCATACTTTATAAAATTCTAGTCGTGTGAATAGGGGACGAATTACGGTGGCATAGTTTGAGAATTCGCAACTAAGTGGTTGAGTTGTGGCGGGGTTTTGAGCATAGATTGGGTTAGTCGATAGCGAGTGTCGTGAGTTTATGTGTGTAAGCGTCTGAATACTTAATTTCTAGTAGAAACCTTGGCGGAAGCAGGTGATAGGGTTTTGCCGAAGCTGGGAAAATCTATATTGTTTTATTTCTGCTTTTATTATTCTACTATTATCTGTGTGGCAATTATTTTACATATTTCGGCATTAAATTTTTATAATTATTAGTATCACCCTGTTTACCCCCTTCTAGGATGAAATCGATCCTACAAGTGGTATCAGAGCTAGGAACAAAAGCCAACTTTTGTTTCTAAAAAATTTGATTTTTCAAAAACAAATTCTTGTTTTAAAATTTTTAAATGGCTTCTTTTAACAATGCTTTTGCTGAGGGACGGTCCATAGTTAGACCACTAGTGTTCAATGGTGAATATGCTTATAGGAAAAATAGGATGATATTTTTTCTAAAAACAATTTATGCTTGGAATATTATTGAGACGGGATATAAGACACCAACTATTGTAGTAGATAATCAGGAAACAGAAAACCGATGGATCAAGGGGTAGATCTTGAAAATAAACTAAAGAATGCTAATGCTAAAGCTATGAATTCTATTATTTGTTCATTGTATCAAATTGAATTTAATCGTGTCCCGCAATGTCTAACTACGTAGGAAATATGGCACACACTTGAAGTGACTCACAAAGGAATGTCTTAAGTCAAAAAATCTTGCCTTGCCATGCTTAGTAGCAAATACGAGAACTTCACAATGGCCAAGGATAAAATGTCAAAGAGATGTATGGATGACTTTCCAATCACGTATACAAATCAAAAGCTCTTAAAAAATCATTCACAAAGTTGGAAATAATCCGAAAAATCCTCAAAGTCCATCCATGGAATTTTGAAGCAAAAGCTACTGCCATTCAAGAATCAAAAGATTTGAAACAAGTTAAAGTCGAAGAACTCATCGGAAATCTCACCACTTATGAGCTAGAAATGAAACTCAAGGAAGAACGCGAAGGAGGTGATACACGAAAGAAATCAATAGCTCTTAAAGGAACAATGAAAAGTGATGATGATAATGACGACGGAGCAGCTGAGCTGGAGCTACTAATAAAGAGATTCAAAAAGTGAAATCACAAGTACAGAAATCCAGCTCTAAATCAACAATTGAAAAGCAGAATAGCCAAAGTACTAGACAATTCAGAAGAGGAGGAGATCATATGCCACAAGTGCAATAAACCCAGTCATATAAAGCCCAATTGTCCTCAAAATCGATTCACCAAGGCAAGAAACCGAAAAGGAGGAGATTTTTAGCCACTTGGGATGAAACTGATGAAGTTGATAAAAGCACTGGCTGTGAAAGTGAAAAAGGAAAATTTGTGTCTTCATGGAGAAACAACTGACAGTGATGATGACGAGCGAAGCGAGGTATCAAAACTTACTCACTCAGAACAACTTATATATTTTCACGAAGTAAATGGCGGTTTTGAATGACTTAGAGAGAAATAAGCTAAAATTTAATCACAATGAGATACTTTGATAGAATTAAATAAATAGCTTGATTAATTAGTCAAAAACTATCGAAATAAAAGCCCTAAGTGTGAAAAGTGTCCATCATTCGAAGAAGAAATTATAAAATGAAAAATTAAAATTAAATCTTTTGAAAATGAAATTCTGATTTTGAAAGAAAGTGAAAATACTAGGAGAGAAAATTCTATTAAAAAATGCACTCAATTATTTAATGAAAATGAATCGCTCAAAACACAAGTCCAACAATTGTTTACAACTTTAGGAAAATTTTCCAGAGGAGAAATATTGTTGAATATGCAATTAGAGAAACAAACTGTTAATATAGTTAGACAAGGACTTGGGTATAATTAATCTGAACGTATTAGAGGTGAAATCAACCAAGTTAAATCCGAGTGCACAATTTGTAGAAAAATTGGACACAATTCAAGCAATTGTTGGTATTGACCTAAAAACGTGAAAACCATAGCAATTTAGGTTCCAAAAGACATAAATATAAAATCCCTTAAAGTTAAACAAATCTGGGTGCCAAAAGGAACAAATATAAATAGCCTTATGTCTACACAAATATATTTTTTTAAATCTTTTGCCACTAACAAACATGGACCTATAAAAACAAATAGGTCGCAAAAATCTTTTCTCGTGTAGGTGTGATGGCAGGCTAAGGGACAATAACAGTGTTACCAGGATTCTGGCTGTTTCAAGCACACAACGGGCAATAAATAAAAGTTCCTTACTCTAGTATAAATGTGGCAGAATCACAAACGAAAAATTATCATAAAGGTAAAATAGGTAATGGTATATTTATTTTGAATGATTTATTAAATGTGAAAATCTGCACCATAATCTAAGTTAAATCAGCCAGTTATGTGATGAAGAAGTGAATGTTGGTTTTGATTCTGACTTATTCAAAATTATTGGCAAATTATCCTTTTATGCCCAGAATACTATAAGTATCTCTAGAGTCTCTGAACTAATTCATAAAGATTTGTTTAGACTAATGATATTGCAGGTTTAGATGATAAGAAATATTGTCTTGAACTGATTTTTGATTACTCTAGATACATGTGGATATATTTGCTTATATTACTGCTTCTGGATCTGACACTATGTTCACTGTTTGTAAATTTGCATGATTTCAATTCAAATTCAAGAAAATTTCGTTTAAAAGCTGTTAACAATGATTTTAATCTATTTTGTTACAAACTTCACGGTTTAGTCTATGACAATCAACTAATGATAATCTTGAGTCAAAGGGAAATTCGGATGCAGATTACACTGGTAATCTAGCTGATAGAAAAATTACTGGTGGAACGAGTTTTATGTATAGACATTCATTAGTTGCATCACATTTTCAAAGAAAATATCTGCATATTGTCATTCTAACTGATTTTCAAATTAACAAACATTTATCTAATAAAACCCCTTCAAGAAAATAGTTTTTGACCTTGTTTCAGATTAGCCATTTTAGAAAATTTGATCTTATAATTACTTTTGGATTTTATTTTAAATGACTACATTAACTAATCCGACTCCCTGCTGATTATCGAAAATATAAGTAGTGATTGAAAAAGTAATGAGTTTTGATATTAATCCTATATTATAACCTGAGGCAGTATATTTAGTAAATTTCTTTAAAAATTTATACAAGATTTATAATAACTTTTGATTGGTAAAAAATTCCATGATCATCTCTATTTCTATCATATTTGCAATGGCCATCACTCATCAAAATCCAATATAGTATGTCAATATGTGGTATTTTAATAGAAAATCATTCGTTTTTTTTAAACATCCAAAGTATTCACTCTCATTTAAAAGTCATCACGTTTATGCATCGGTGAATTACTTGGAATTTTTGATTATGTGCTTTCATGCTCATTTAAAAGTCCTCACGTTTATGCATGTATGGAACACATATCAAAATTGATCATTAAATAAACAAGTTGATTTTAATCCCATTTAAAAGTCCTCACTGTTATGTATGGTTAGAAGCTGCTTGAAATTCATTTGTAATTTAATAAAACTTTGGAATACTAATAATCTCATTTAAAAGTCTTAATGGTTATGCATGGTTACTAGATATTCAAATTCCTAATATAAATATACCACAAATAGACATAACTATGTGTTTTTACATCATCCCTATAATTCTAAAGTGAATATATGCCTAACAAAGTATTTATGATTTTTGTTTGATTTTCTTACTGAAATTTAATATTTATACTCGATTGGGTATTAATGTTGTATTAATGTTTATCACTTTATTTTTATTTTTCTAACACTATTACTCTTTTGCTGATAACAAAAGGGGAAGAGAAAAGTTAAGATTTTGGTAAATAAAGGTCAAATATTTTATTCTATATTTTCTATTTGCATCTATGTTCATTTGCATATTTTTATTTATATGAAGGTAGAGCTTTGTTGTAGAGAGGGAGCATTCAAATAGGGGGAGAAAATTGAATGGTTAAATACATTTAGTATATTCAAAATCTTAAATATATGTTTGTTATCATCAAAAGGGGGAGATTATTGAATATGCTGGTATATATTTTTTGTACGATGATAATAAACATATATATATATATATATATATATATATATTCACCTAAACATATTTTTCATTATACTATTTTATTTTCACATAATTAAATAAATATTTGCTGAATAAAATAAATAACACTGAATTTAAATTCAAACAAATATTTTATTACAGTTTTGAATAGTACAAATTTTAGCTCTCACTATATATACACATTTTTCAATTACATTATAATTTCAAATTACAATGCAAATTTTCACTATACAATTGTTACATACATTTGCACATCACTATATATGATTTATTCACTCGTATTTGATCTTCAACTATGTTCTAGCCTGAATCCAGCGTTTGAGTTATCTGCAAAATAAACACTGACGCGGTAAAATTGAAAGAGAAATACTTTTGCAATGTAAAATAAAATGTGTTTTTGAAAATATTATTTGCCTCGGTTATTTGAGTTTTTCGTCATCGTATTTATTTTGAATTCATCTTACACAAACAACTTATGACATGCAGTGTATCACTGCACATGCCACAAGGTCGTGCACACCGATATACATTTGATGAAATTACAGGGACAAATGAGCACCAGGTCAAACCCGAGCCGATGCTGGATTCAACTCAAGTGCATTACAAATAAAGTCACGATACGAGCACAAGGTCAAACCTGAGCCAAAGCTAGGTTCAACTCAGGTGCAATATAAAAAAAACTATAGAATGGTAAAGTTTTAAATGACTAGAACAAGCCTCGACCAAAAAATCAAGGTGTACACATGAAAACAACTTAACCATTCAAACTCAAGTATGAGGACATCCAAGTTTTAGTATGCCAAGGCAACCCAGTCCAAATGAAACAATTTCAAATGTCAAAAATCGAAGTGGTTGTAGTTCAAGCACACAATAGCAACATGAAATCACTTGAATAACAAACCACTGGGTCAAGACAACTAAAATGGCTCGACCAATCTAAAATCATCAATGAACTAAAACTCAAGTCAGTGAAACAAAAGCGCACAACAAATAAACATGAAGATCATCAAGGATGCAGCTCAACCTACACGAGATTACAAAGAAACCAAAGGCATGAATTTCGACCAGATCAATGAGCAAATGAAGACAACAGAATTGCAGACCCATGAAGACCAATAGATCATAGACTAGTGAATTATGAAGTGAAAAAAGACCAGACCCAAATCAACCGTGAACTACAGGAGCAACAAAGACCAAAAGCACCTCTAGGTAATATAAAATGGACATGTTACATATACAGACCAAAGTACAACAACGTTCAATACAAAACTGAGGTGATCATGAGACCACACTTCGAATCAAGCAGGCCTAGATTACAAGACTGCAGCTAACGTATTGAAAAAAAACATATGCAACATGACAAGAGAATCACAAGGCATGTGCACCAAAACTGGAAACAAAAGCCCCAAACAAATGAACAGAACATCAATGTAACTCAAGCAGACAAAGGCATCATATATATGTACTCGAGGCAACCAGACTACTTGCATAAATGCAACTAAACTCAATCTAACACAAGTCCAGATACACTGAACAAGATGATCTGCCTCGAAGCAACAACTCAGTGCAAACACATATGGTTAGACACAAGAACAAGAAAACAGATGCATTTTGACTTAAAGTAACTGGACAGACCATCAACCACAGTGCAACTCAAAGGTTCATTTGAATCCAGGCTAAAATAAAATCAAGTGCCTATATGATGTCGAGCAAATAAATCGGTTCATTGATATTAGGACATTTTCAAAAGACCACATAAACATATATACATATATGCATACACACACACACACACACACACACATATGAGTTCAAAAGAACCAACATGAAAAATCAGAATCTAAAAGTGCTTAAATGTACAAAGTGGTGGACAAGACACAATGCTATAGGGGTGACATCAATATACATGAAATCAAGTGCAACATCAACACAAAACATCACCTCAATCAAGCTCCACATAAAACCAGACTACATGTACACACTAGACTTCAAGTCTAACAAGGACAGAGGCAACACGGTAGTGGACATGCAATGCAGACTACAAGACAAAGTCTTAAACAACAAATGCAGTGACAATATGAGATAAAAACAGAAACAGTTAGAAGTCAATAGGAATTTCTATCTGACAATATCAGGTTTCAAATAACAAAGTCAAAACCGTGGTGGTCAAAGTGATAACAGGAATTGATCAAGTCGAAGAAGTCAACACAAAAATTGTAACAGTGTCATGATTTACAAGTGAATGAAAAAGCAGTCAAAATAAGTTCGAAATGCCAAAGCCGGGTGACCAAGGCAGAATCGAATAAGTAAATATTATCACAAAATTCAAAAAGGTCGAAGTCACGGGAGAAAATAAATTCACGGAGCAAGCAAATTCAAAGCTGTGGTAATCAAGCCTAGCACATTAGTAAATATACGAATTGAAAAGGTCAGAAAGCATCAATAGCATTAAATCGTAATTTGAATGGTAAAGCATATTAATTGAAGAAATCAAATAAAAATATATACGAACGAGATTATAGGATTACGAATCCTATTTACCCAATCTCATCATCGACCTAAAAAGCATTCGAGTTTAAGCAATATCACAGAGAAAAGTTTCAAATCAATAACTTGAATCATCATCAAGTTCAAGCATATCAACGAAAGTCACAACGGAAATCACATACCAGATTTATTCAAATCGAACTCTCCATAATTTGAAGCAGCCGAAGCTAAGCAAAGAATAAAGATCGAAGAAGTACCAAACTGAATTAAGGTTTGACAGTAGATCGAACAATGATCAAGCGATGACTTCAAAGAAAACCATGAAGCTTTAATTTTTGAAAGAGGGAAGCAGGACATGGCAGCCATTATTCGCAAGCAAAGGATACGTGCCGATAAAAAAAAAGAGAAGGGGATATTTTTTATCACTTTGCATATTTGGGCCAGCATCTTTAATTGTTTTTGGGCTTATATTTTTAAACTAGGGTTTTGTGTTTAAGTTGTTTTTAATTAACTTTCAAACTTTTGTAAAATTCAAGTCGTGTGACTAGGGGACGAACTACGATGGTGTAGTACGAGAATTCGCAAGTCGGTGGCTGAGTTGTGGTAGGGTTTTGAGCGTACAGTTAAGTTAGTCGATAGCGGGTGTCACGAGTTTACATTTATAAGTGTCTGACTACTTAATTTCTAGTAGAAACCTTGAAGGCAACACGTAGGCAGGGTTTTGCTGAAGCTATGTAAATATGTGTTGTTCTATTTCAACTTTTATTATTCCGCTATTATCTATGCTGCAATTATTTTATATATTTCCGCATTAAATTTTTATTGTTATTAGTATCACCCTATTCACCCCCCTCAATGTTGAAATCGATCCTACAAACGTACATGCCATAAGGCTATGCACACCGATGTACACTTGATGAAATTATAGGGACAGGTGAGCACAAAGTCAAACCCAAGCCGAGGCTGGACTTAACTCAAATGCAATACAAATAAAGTCACGATACGAGCATAAGTCAAACCCGAGCAAAAGCTAGGTTCAACTCAGGTGCAATACAAAAAAATAATATAGAATGGTCAAGTTTTAAATGACTGGAACAAGCCTCGACCAAAAATTCAATGTGTACACATGAAAACAGCTCAACTATTCATGCTAAAGTATGACACAACATCTTGAGTTTCAAAATTCCAAGGCCACCAAGCCTAAATGCAACAAGTTCAAATGTCAAAAAATGAAGTGGCTACATTTCTTGTCCACAACAGCAATATGAAATCACTTGAATAATAAACAAATGGGTCAAGACAACTAAAACAAATCGACCAGTCCAAAATCATCAATGAACTAAAACTCAAGTCAGTGAAAAAAAAGTGCATAGCAACTAAACAAGAAGATCATTAGGGATGCAACTCAACCTATACCAGACTACAAAGAAACCAAAGCCACAAATTTCTACCAGATCAATGAGCAAATGAAGACAACATAAGTGAAGACCCATGAAGACAAACAGATCAAAGACCAGTGAACAGTGGAGTGAAATAAGACTAGACACAAATCAACCATGAAGTACAGAAGCAATACAGACCAAAAGCAGCTTAACAATCCGGTAACACAAAATGGACAAATTACATATATATAGATCAGAGTACAACAACTTTCAGTATAAAATTGAGGTGATCATGAGACCATACTTCGAATTATGCAGGCCTAGATTACAAGACACTGCTGCTACCAAATTGAACAAAACATATACAACATGATAAGAGAATCATATGGCATGTGCACCACAGCTATAAACAAAAGCCCCAAACAAATGAACACAATATCAATGTAACTCAAGCAGACAAAGGCATCATATATATGTACTAGAGGCAATCAGACTACTTGCATAAATGAAACTAACTCAATCTGACCAGGCACATGAACAGATACACTGAACAAGATGATCTGCCTCGAAGCAACAACTCAGTGCAAACACATATGGTCAGACACAAGAACAAGGAAACTATGCATTTAGACTTAGACAGGCTTGAGTCCAGGCTAAAATCAAGTGCACATATGAAGTAGAGCAAATAAGCCAGTTCAATGATATGCTGATAGTTTCAAAAAGACCACATAAACATATATATATACATATATACACATATATATGTATACACATATATGAGTTCAAAAGCACCAACATGAATAATGAGGAGCTAAAAGTGCTCAAATGTACAAAGTGGTGGACAAGACACAATGCTATAGAGATGACATCAATATACATGAAATCAAGTGCAACATCAACACAAAACATCACCTCAATCAAGCTCCACATAATACCAGACTACATGAACACACTAGACTTCAAGTCTAGCAAGGACAGAGACAACATGGCAGTGGACAATGCAATGTGGACCACAAGACAGAGTCTTAAACAAAAAATGTAGTGAGATTATGAGATAAAAACAGAAACAGTTCAAAGTCAGT
The DNA here is from genome assembly GCA_030765085.1 of Allium cepa. Classification (NCBI taxonomy): domain Eukaryota; kingdom Viridiplantae; phylum Streptophyta; class Magnoliopsida; order Asparagales; family Amaryllidaceae; genus Allium; species Allium cepa. The sequence goes on along the minus strand of CM060931.1, from coordinate 460,551,653 downwards.
AGGAATTTCTAATTGACAATATCAGATTTCAGATAACAAAGTCAAAGCCGTGGTGGTCAAAGTGATAACAGGAATTGATCAAGTCGAAGAAGTCAACACAAAGATTGTAACAGTGTCATGACTACAATTGAATGAAATAGTAGTCAAAATAAGTTCAAAATGCCAAAGCTGTGGTGACCAAGGCAGAATCGAATAAGTAAACATTATCACAATATTTGAAAGGTCGAAGTCACAGGAGAAAAGAAATTCACGGTGCAAGAAAATTCAAAGTCGTGGTAATCAAGCTTAGCACGTCAGTAAATATACAAATTGAAAAAGTCAGAAAACAACACCAACATTAAATCGTAAATCGAACGGCCAAGCATAGCAATCGAAGAAATCAAATAAAATACATACGAACGAGATTATAAGATTTCGAATCCTATTTAACCCAATCCCATCATCGGCCTAAAAAGCATTCGAGTTTAAGCAATATCACAGAGAAAAGTTTCAAATCAATAACTCGAATCATCATCGAGTCCAAGAATATCAATGAAAGTCACAACGGAAATCAAATACCATATTTATTTAAATCGAACTCGCCACAATTTGAAGCAGCCGAAGCTAAGCAAAGAACAAAGATCGAAGAAGCATCAAACTAAATTAATGTTCGATAGTAGATCGATCTACGACCAAGCAGCGGTTTCGAAGAAAATCACGAAGCCCTAATTTTTGAAAGAGGGAAACAGGACGAGGCAACCATTATTCACAAGCAAAGGATATGGGCCGAAAAAAAAAGAAGTGGATATTTTTTATCACTTTACTTATTTGGGCCAACATGTTTAATTGTTTTTGGGCTAATATTTTTAAACTAGGGTTTTGTGTTTTAAGTTATTTTTAATTTACTTTCAAACTTCTTTAAAATTCTAGTCGTGTGACTAGGGACGTCATACGGTGGTGTAGTTCGAGAATTCGCAACTCAGTGGCTGAGTAGTGGCAGAGTTTTGAGCGTAGAGTTGGGTTAGTCGATAGCAGGTGTCGTGAGTTTATATGTGTAAGCATCTGACTACTTAATTTCAAGTAGAAATCTTGGGGGCAACATGTAAGAAGGGTTTTGCCGAAACTGGGTAAATCTGTGTTGTTCTATTTCTGCTTTTATTATTCTGCTACCATCCGTGCTGCAATTATTTTATATATTTTCACATTAAATTTTTATAATTATTAGTATCACCCTATTCACCCCCCTTCAGTGTGAAATCGATCCTTAGCATCGACCCATATGGTTCGATACTTGACCTATGTCACTTCATGTGATTACTATTTTTTCAACTTCAAACTTTGGTTCTTATGTGATTAGGGCGGCCCTACAACCTTCATGTGATCATTCGGTACCGACCTACATAGGTTGGTATCGAATGATATTACTTATAGCATTTTGGTTCCATCATCCCGAGTCCTTCAATTTTTGTACTTTTGATGTCTTCCAAGCTTCTTAGCTTATTATTTCATTAATTCGTATTCCAAATCCATCAAAACATAGCTTGGTCCAAATACCAAATAACAAATGCTAAGACTTTGGACTTTGTTTACAAAAAGGAGCTTTACGATGCTATATACAAAATATTCGTTGATATTAGATACTTATGGAAGGTCAAGTGCAGAGTAGGTTTTAATCTTCATTCGAAAGCTTAGGGCTTTCAACATTCATGAGCAGGGAATGGCTGATGATTTTTCCTTTGGATTTTGGTTATATAGCCAAAAGAATTATATAGCTAATTAAAATTTATTTCATAACACTATTCCAAATTTTGCTTGGTGGGGATGAATACAAACTGAATTTTGAAGGAAGATTTAGATCATATTTCATATTGGTTTATCATCTTTTATTCTTTCGATCTATATAAAGTTATCATAACTTTAAAATTGATCAATGTCCTAAAGAGTTCAGGCTCATTTTTAACCTCGTTTAGAGGATTTTGTAGCATGGGAGATGTATAAATTATTGCTATAGGAAGCATAGCTATAACCTTTTGTAATGCGGTCCATCTGATCCAAGCCACTATCCTAGTGTCACTCTTGGTGCCACTTACCCGTACTCATGAGCATTTTATGCAAATGGTCCCTTATGTTATAGCTCTCGATATAGGGTAGTGCGACTCTACGCACAGAGACCTTTCTCCCATTCCCTTTGAAGGTTAGATTAATCATTTCGACCGTTAAAATACTTAGCTCAATTCGAAAATATTGTAATAAAAATCATCTGCACCAGATGTGGAATTAATCATAAATACAATTTTATTTATTATGTAGTAGACTGCTGTGAATTTTGATGACAAAATGTCGTGTAGAAATCATCGATTTACTACGTGGACCATTGAGCCAAAGTATGACCATTCAAGGAGTAACTAGCCTCCTTGAACAAATACATCCCAAATGAGATTTTTACTTTTATAATCGAAAGCAAAGATGGTTTAATGATTATAGCCATTGGGCAACCTGTAATGTCGTATTACTCAAAGCCATTGTTTAAATAGATCACAAATTCATTTTGATTGTCGTGATAAAAAGCAACATCATTTTAGGTCTTAGTATAGTTCCAAGACCGTAACATAGCTTGAAAGTAGTTTAATATGAATATAGGGCAGCCTTGTTGAAAATTTTATTCCAGATAATTTTTGATACCAAAGCCTATATGTATGGTTTTTGAAAACTATTATTCACAGCCTTATGCCTTATAATTGCTAAAGGTATAATTAGACGCATCTAGGTCTTTATTAATGGCATGGCACTACTTGGCCATAGCAAACTATAAAAGGAAAGTATGAGGGACATGAACTAGGGCTCATGGCTAACAATAAATGCCCCTAATGTATAAACCTGGCTGAAAGGGGCTGCTTTCAGAGGTTAATATGAAATCAACGAAAACTAGAATGAAATCGTAAAGCCATTGAGAAGGCCAATAAATCGCCCCTAGGTATAGATCTGGTAGAAAGGGAACATTTCCAAAAGCTAGCAAGAGATCTGGGAATACCAAAAGCCTGCAAGAAAACCAATAAGAAGATCAAAAGGAATATGAATGTCGAAATTTGATTGTAGAAAGCAAGTCCTTGCTGAGATCATATCTTCTTGAGTTTATTTTTAATAGTAAAGCTTCCGAGAGATTAGTTGGTTAACTTTTCAGTTATGCTTGCGCTTTTGCATTTTGCTTATATTAAGTTTCGAAATAAATAACCATTTTTTCTAAATGAAGTGTATATATCATGCTTTCATCAAAAGTTTAATTGTGTCATTTTTCCTAAGATAAAAACAAGGCAAAGTGTTAAAACAATTTCTTAACGAATTTTATAAGCATTTCTTCTTAAATCATTTTCCTGTTGTCGAAATAATTTTGCATAACTTATCTATTTTTTGTCCTTTTTTGACAATAATAGTAATAGTTTTTACCTTTTGGATATTCTCCTTTCGGATGAGGGTAGTTTAGATAAGGCAGCTAGTTTATGTTTTTCTTGGAAAATGTTAGAAAGAATGTAGTTTAGAGTTCTTCTTTTTGTGATTTCTTTTGGGGTTCTTTATTCTAGGTTTTGGGATTTGATCTTTTGACATTTTTAGCCTGTTGGCCTTGATCTTCTTAAATTAATACTTAATTCTTTTATCTCTTCGTTCATTGCTTTGACCATTTTTCTAAGTTGCACTTTTTTATAGCCATTTTTTAAGTATACCAAAAGTTGTCTATTCTGATAAGCCTAAAGTTCATAGACATGATCATATTCTTCCTAGACGATGGTTATCAAGCATCCGTTGTCATCTTCTTATATAAGCCAAATCAAAAATTGAGAGGCAATTCTGAATAGCAATTTTAGTTGTTAACTTTTTCGCTAAAGTTATCAACGACAAGTCAGTTAGCTTGATTTTTGAGCAAGAAATTAGAGTTGGAAGCCTTCCTTTTAGCGTCAAAATGTTCGATTTTTCAAAGAAACCAACACCCAGTAGTTGAAGGTCTTTCTTCAATTAGTAGAATAGGTTTCAAGGGTTTCGGTAGAAAAAGTATCGAAAGAAGCAGGTGATTACCAAAAGTTGAGGGGAAGTTTAAGTGTTAGTGCTGAAAATAAAAGTTATTAGTCAAGTCAGAAACAAGAGAAGTAAACCTTAAGTAAGGTGGACACGTGGGTTTATTGTGGTTTGAAATGAAGCCTACATCTATACTTTCCACCTTTAGGAATTTTATCGAAGCAGCAAGGCTTTTATAGTGTGGAGCTGGCATAATTCACCATTAATGTGTTTTTACAAAAGCTCTAGTATAGAAAAGTATAATAATATTTTTATTTAGTATCTAAATTATCTTCTCTTCAATTTCCATGTATCCATTGTGATCAACGATATATATATCATTTGAAGAAGGTGCAGATCGATAACGTGGCTTGCACTATTAGGATGAAATGTTGGATTGCTAACCCTTCTTGTTGATCCAACTTTCTTGGAACATAAATTGCAGATTGATTGGAGATTTGTGGATGCCTTTCTTCTAGTTATATCTAGGAAGTATACATGGATGGTTGATAGTATCATAGTATCGCTGCACATTCTTTTAGGTTGATCTTGTCTTCTAAATCTTTAGTCTTTCATAATATTGCACCCTTCGACCTCCGGTCCTTACTTCATAATCTGTACTCATGGACCACTAAAGAAAATGTTACGTTATATTGACCTTCTAGTTTAGGCTTCTGGGTTCAGGCAATTGAGTAGTAGTAAGTATGATCTAAATACAGAAAAAAGAATTAAACTTTTCTTTTATTAATCCCTTTGATGCATAACCATTCGAGCTTTATACCTTCGAGTCTAGGCTTTATCGCTTTCTTATAATTATCTTAGACTTTGGGTTGATTAGGTATACCATTCCTTTTGGTTTTATTCATACCCTTTTGGGAATGATCCACATATAGACCCTTTGGCCTTAGGTATACATGTCTAGAAGCCCTTCGCTAAAATATTAACAACATTCATCATTGTCTTAATCTTTATATTAGATTATAGCATGTTGTAAAAACATACTACTGCACGTGATATGGATTTAAAAATGTCGTAATCATTTTACCAAAAAGTGAAGGTTCCTCTTGGCGACTTTGCTGTATACGTCCACCACAAATTTCTTTACTAAATTAATTGTACTTTGTTTTTTATTAACATTAACAGTAGTACAGTAATTTCAAACAATATTACAATTTGCTATACTCAAGCACTTAAAAAAATTAATACAAATAAATACAAAATAATTTATCAAAATGAACTTAATTTTAACCAAAATTATATAATCTAATTACAAATAAATTATTAACCAAATTATTAACCTAATTATAAATAAATTATTAACCAAATTATTTACCTAATTATAAATAAATTATTAGCCAAATTTATCCAGTCCCTAAGTTAAATTAATTATATTATCACTAGCCCAATACATAATACGCTAACCCTTCTCTTTGCTCTCTTCCATTTAACTCAAAGCGGAGACTAAAAGAAAAGAATAACGAAATATCTCGTCACTTGGTCACTATGAATGATCGGTCGGAGATCTCTTCAACACTCTTCAATCAACATCGCCAATGGATGCTAGATTGAGATGCCTACTTTAGTTCCACTTTCCCATAACTTTTTTGACTTAGATCCCGAAATAGGATATTCTTGGTATTTCGATCTGGTCCACGCCGGAACTAGAATGGAATCTCCAAGATTCTAGCTTACTGGCCGTACGTTTGATTCTTTCTCTAGATTTCTGTTTTTTACGAAATTTTCTAACATCACTTCATTTTAACATGTATCTTGTTTAATCATGCTTTTTGTATTTTTTAATTGAATCAAAACCTTTCTCCAAAGCAAAATATTTATTCGTGATGTGCGCTTAAATGTGCATATATTTACATTCATATTTTATCTATTTTTATTTAAATAAATATCATATTTGGGCATTTTAACATGTTTAAAACAAAAATTCAACTATTTTCAAATCATCATACATTCATCTCTCATTCAGTGGTAAAATGGTAATTTTTGTGCATGTATCAATTTGAGAATTTTTACTTGGAATTTTTTATGTTTTTATAGAAAATTTTGATGCATATGGAAGAGGGCTTCATGAACATATGCATGCACAAGGGAATACAAAGGAATGAAGATAAAATAATTCAAGCACATGATAATAGATGACCCCACCTACGTACTTACCTTGATTTTCAATTAGGAGCTAATGCACATGATAAAAGGCCATTAAAGATTCATGCACATTTATGTGGAGAATTAACATATGCTAATGATTACTTGGTTGCCATAACACCTCAAGTGCAATTTGGCCATTCCCTAAAAATATGAATTGGTTTTTATTCATGTATAAATATCCCTCTTATGTACATGTAAATACCTTCTATTCACTCATTTTTACTTAGGAAATTAGCAAGTTGTAAACACAAATCAAAGTTACATGAAATGAAAATGGCTTTCAAGCCTCTTTCTCTTTTCTTTTCTACATACTTTTCTTTGCTTTTATGTTAATGTTTATTTATGTGCTCTCTTTCTTTTAATGTTTATAGCTTAGATTTGCAAAGTAGTGTAGCTTTAATTTTTATCCAAGTAGTTAGTAACTAATCTCTCTTTCTTCTTTTGCTTAGTTTTCATTTCTTTGCTTTTAATGTTAAAATTTACAAGTGTTGATTCGATAAAACAAATGAGTAGCTTAACCCTTTCAATTTAGGGGTAATCAAGCTCTCTAACTCTATGTAATTTCAACACTTTTATGATTTATCGTCTCTTTTGTTCGTGCTTCATGAGAGTGAATTTTGATGCAAGTTTGTACAAGTGAGTTTGATAGCTTATGTTGCTTTTGCAAATGAGCTATTCTTATTCAACATAAACATTATTTGCATCATCGGTTGCTAATTGATTTTTGATTTTGAAAAGAAAGTAAAAACAAAATTTGATGATCTATCTTACTAAGTACAATAGTAAATAGATCATACATAAAATAGTTTTTAATTTAGCTTCATTTTCATGAGAATCTATGAGTGGTATATTTGTTGTATTATACTTTGATGGTTTAAGTTATGTTAATTAATAACATAAATAAACCATACTTATGATCAATGCAACAATTATTTCACTTAATATCATAATTGGAGATCATAAATTATTTGTTTGTTGATTTACAAAAATATGAAAGTGGATTTGCCTCTAAATTGTTCTCTAGTCAATAGTTTTTAAATCACATTTTAACTCTAGTTTTAGCTTCATTTCTGTAGTTAACAATTTCCTCTCACTTTGGTCTAATTTGATTGAATTGATTTTTAAAATCTAAAACAATTCCATACGGATCGACTCATACTTGCCACATACTAAAATTATATGTCGTATGCTTGCGGTTAACTTTAATTCAAAATTTATCGGCATTTTTCTAACTCCTTAGAAAATTCGCCGTTAAACAAGTTTTTGGTGTCATTGCCAGAGATTTTGTTTTGCTTTTGGTTTATATTCTTTGAATCATTTTTCTTTTGATTATTGTGTGTTTGTTTTGTGTGTGTTGGATTTTTTTTAAAAAATATGTGTTCGTGTGATTTGTTCTTTCATTTTGATTTGTTTGCTTGTTGATTTTCTAGTTGCATTTGCATTTCATATTTTAATACACACACACACACAAATTTCATTTCTAAAAAAATTCCACTTCATTTTGCATTTACAACTTTCATTTTACAATTTCATTTTTTTTTTTATAATTCTGCATTTACATAATCAAACATTGTTGCTTCTCAATCAACATTTCCTCTCTGTTTTACAAAACTACTTCAACTCATTTTACATGGTCACTTTAATTTCCAGTGCTGTGCCGTCCTGCAATCCCCAAATCTGAAACTTCAAAATATCCACAACACCACTGCCGCTCCACCTTGCCATTGTTCCATTGCACATCAAATATTATTGCCTTCCTCTGCCAGATAACCTCCCGCCAAATCAACAAACCTTGCGGTAACTTCCCTGTCACACATCCTCTTCATTACTTCAACCTCACTGTGCAACTTCATCTCTGTGCCACTTCATCTTTATGCATATCCACAGTCCCCATAGTGCATTACAAAACTCTACCCACTGACTATACAAACCCATTGCTATCCTTCCATCTCTTCGACACCCATCGACCACCCTGTATTGTCATTCCCAACCATCTACAGCACTTCCAATCATAACTGCCTGACTCTTACAGCTACCCCATCCTTCTCCTCTCAAACAAACCACTACATATCAGTGCCTTCACAATCCTAAACTTCCTCTGTCACCTTCAACATCAACATCAACTTCAACCATTAAATGCACCAGACTCCACCACTCACTCCATCAGACAACCTCCATAACTACTGCCATATCGCACCACCTCAACAATCACCGAACTACAACCTTCAACCATTCAACATCACCTTCCAAACTGCCTTCACCAGGACCACCGTCTTCTGCATACAGATTTCCTGCCACCTCTGTCCTCCAACACCAGCCAACTTTCTTGCCTACATTTCAAACAGCTCCATACCACAGACTCACCTCACTTCAGCATCTCTGTCACCACCTTCAAAAAGCGACCAAGTTCCATACCCTACTCACCGATCAATCATTCATATGACTGAAACCATCACAACCAGAGTCATCCCTTATATTGTCGACCAGAAAATCACTGCAAGAGCAAAATTCTACACATACCTATTCAAACTGTTTTGCCTCTACAATCATGCCTTGCAACTCCATTCACTACTTTTCATCACATCCATACTATCGATACTACATTTGAACCACCTGCAACACTTGCATATTCAACTACATACTTACTGTCATTTGCTGCTGTTACTGCCTCTAAAACCTAGCTGCAGTTCTTCAACCTCGAACTGCCGGACACTCATCACAATTTCTTCCTAAAAATCACCACTCTTCAATCAAACACCTCACCAAACGTGATCAGAAACACCATCGACAATCGCCTCGAACCCACCTCGACTTGAAATCAAACTCCACACCTCGGCGCAAATCATCTTGCTGAATCTCGAATTGATTCTGAAACTCTGAATTTGGGAATTGAATTCGACTGATTGGTGAATTTGAGAAACGAAGAAAATAGTTCGATTAAGTTTTGGTTTTGTGATTGAAAACGAATCAATTGCTTTTGTGTTCTGTTTTCTGTGTTTGTGAACTAGATTGGGACGAGTTTCAGCTAAAAAAAGAAGAAAAAAAGAGTTTTTCTTACTTTGTTTTCTTTATTTATTTTGTGTATTGTTTTTCTTACTTTGTTTTCTTTTGTTTCAGTTCTCTTTTATATTTAAAAAATATATCTTTGAATTTGTTTTGTTTAAATTGTTTTAGTTCCATCCTAATTTAAAAAAGAAGAAAAAACAACAAATTTTAATTTATTTTGTTTTCATTTTTTTCGTTTGTTTTGTTTTGTTTTTCTTTGATATATCCAAAAAAATATTTTGTGTATATATATTGTGTTAATTTTCAAGTTGCAGGAAATAAAGAAATTGCTTGCTCCGCTGCTTAGCTTGTTTAAAAAAATTGTTGCTTTAAAAATAAATTGCTAATAATCTGCACGCTCTGTCATCGTGCTCTCATCACATGTTTTTATTTGAATTGCATTGTTGGTTGTTTGCATTTGCATTTATATATATGTGTGTGTATATATATAATTTCAAAATTCAAAAATAAAAACAAACTTCATTTTAGTTGCATTGGAAATTTACGTTTAATTTTTATTTTGCGTTCATCTCATCTTATTTTGTTTTCTAAAGGCAATACCCCAATTCACATAAGGTGAGAGATTTCATCACCATTTCCTTAGCCCATATAATGCATTTCATTGTAGAATTTGACTAATAATAAAGGTTAGACATTCGACTTAAGGGTGTCACGAGCTCATTTAGGGCTTAATTGTATCTTCACAATTGTTTTCTTTGAATAATTTTATTTATTGGCGTCTAGGCTACGATAGAGTAATAACCAATTATAAAAATTATGGTGATTCGTAAATATTATACTGGTTGTTCCTCTGAAGGTACTTAAACCTTCGGTTGCATTGCTACGGTAAATTTTGGTGCACCGATAACTCCTATCTGTTACCTGGCTGAGAAATATTTTTGTTGATTTAAGAAAAAGTGTGATTATACAATTTTGGGTTAGGAGCTACTAAGGACATAAAACTGTAATTAAGTCCTTTGCATTAATTTAGTTGCATCAGTTCATGCATATTTAAAAAAACAAAAAAAAATAAAAACAAAAAGCAAAAAAAAATTCAAAAATTCAAAAAAATATTGTAAATTTTACTTAACTTAGTTTTTAATTCAAAAAAATACTTTTTTTCCTTTCCCTTGAAAATTTTCAATTAAAACAAAAATCCAAAAAAAATATATAAAATATTTTCCAAAAGAAAAAATTCAAAATAAAAAAAAATTTGAAAATTTAAAAACAAAAATCAAATTTCCATTTTCTAAAGAAAAAAACGTTTTGGTAAATATTGAAAGTTTGAAAATTCAAATAAATAATACAAAAACATACAATTTTTTTTGAAAAGCTAAAAACAAAACAAAAATCAAACTTTTCTTTTGAAAAATAAATATCATTTAGTAAATAGTTTCCTTTCTTTTACAGAAAAAATTTCACTTTGTTTTCTAAATATTGTTTCATTTTCTAAAATCATTTCAAACTTCTTTCTCTTCTCGACGTTCATTGTGCATGAGTACTTGGACTCGTGACACAACAAATCATTAGACTAGCGACTCAACCACTCATCGTTTAACTCGAACATACGATCCTCCCGAAATGGCTAACGAGAACACCCCTCGAACTATTATGGATAGAATCTTTTCCGATAGAGTTTCTATTCCATCTTGCATCATGTTACCCACCCCTACGGGTAACCATTTTGAAATTCACTCAAACATTTTGCTACGCTTCCAAAATTTAGCAATTTTGAACACGATGACCCATACATCTTTCTGACTAAATTCGAACAAGTTTGCGCAACCATTAAACTCCAAAGACTTTCCAATGACAGAATCAAACTTCGGTTAATCCCATTTGCTCTTATAAATTATGTTGAAAAATGGTTGTACAGCTTACCATCGAACTCGATTAAAACTTGGGAAGAATTTGTAAAAGTTTTCTTAAAAAAGTTCTACCCCTTGGAAAAACAAATATAATCCGAAATGAAATTGTAAATTTTCATCAATTCAAGGGAGAACCATTCGGAAAATATTTTGAAAGATTCAAAGACGTTTTGATAAAATGTCCAAACCATAACTTCGAAAAATAGACGATTTGCCAAATCATATACGATGGACTTGGGAACAGCTCACGAACTATGATCGAATCAATGTGCCAAAGAAACTTTCTTGCCCAATATCATGAGATGCTTGGCAATTTGTTGAAAACCTCGCTCAAAAGTCGTCCCAATGGGAACGTTCGAACGAAAAATCAATTTACTTAAGATCGAGCGCACACTTGGTAGGATCTTCTTTTGCTTTGGAAACTATGATCGATGCAATGATTAAAAAATTCAATAATATTTTCTCATCGAGTCAAATAAACTAAGATCCTCAACCGATATGTTATAAATGCAACGATCATAATCATATAGCCGATCAGTATCCTAATTCTGTTGAACAAATCAATGCTTTCAGTAATGGTAAAAACGACCCATTTTCTCCAACGTACAATCCTGGTTGGAGAAATCAACCGAATTAGGCATGGAACCAAAACAACTCCAACACGAACACGATTCGTCCCAATTTTCAAGCATTCTGGAATAGTGGTTTGAATCCTCCCTCAGCCTAACAATTTTCAGCCAAACTTTGTGGGTCTGTCTCATGATCATCCGTTACAATCAAATTTTCAACCAAATTCTGCTTATCCTCTCCAAGACGATAAACGTTCAACTCCGCTTGAGAAAACTCTTGAAATGAGGCTAAGACAACTACTCAAAGCCTTCAATCAAATAGTAATTTGCAAAATTTATTGACCTAATATATGCAAAACACAAACCAATCAATTGCAAAACTCGAAATGAAAATGAGTTAATTAGCCACGTTGGTAAGTGAACGTGAACATGGAACATTCCCAAGCCAGCCCCTTCCAAATCCCAGAAATCAAATGCAAATTCAAATCAAGCCTATGTTGTTCAAGATAGCAATGTCACCCAAATGAATGTTATCACGACTCTACATTCCAGTAAACAAATCGATAATCAAGTTGTTAATCAAAACGATTATTATGGGTTTGATGAAATGTTTCATCACGTTCCTTCAAATTAAGAAAGATTTTGAATTTCAAACATACGTATATATACATATATGTGTGTATATCTTATTTCCTCTTACCATATGCCTAAAGGTTCGAACTCAAGACCTCTACATGCAACATTGGTATGGTCGTTGGCAATGTTTAGCACATCATTGCAAATTTCCAATAATGCTTAGTTTTTTACGTCTTCGTACTAAAGTAGAAACAAGTCAAAATGGTCCACACCATGACCACTCAACTAATAATGTAAATGTTGCATATGGTGGACATTAATTATATATGTGTATGTGATGTCGTAAAAGGAGGTGAGATATTTTCCAATCAGCTAAGGTGATCCTTTCCAATAAGCTCGGTCTCATATATTAATACTCACTATACCCTGCTTATTATAACGACTTACCAAATGACAATGGTATTTACCTTATAAATATTCTAAACCCTTGTATTGGTAATGTTATCTTTCATAAACACTCACATTACAGATAACACACCAAGGATGAAAGTGTATTTGTGTCATAATGTGGTCTTGAGGAATTGCGGGTGAACATACTTTTACATATTTTAACATAAATATTGGAAATAAAACATATGTAATTGTTACCATATCTCACATTTCTCTTTTAAGTAATGTTTCTCAAGTACGTTTTGTAGGATGTTGGCAACCTGCTTAATGAACTTAAATAATTTTCTTTCTTGCTTTTTTAAGGCCAAACCCATTCATTTTAGCTTCCACAAAGTGAAAAAATAAATAAATAAAATAAATAAAATAAAATAAAAGAGCTTAATTATGTTCCTCCAAATGGACCAGAAGTTAATGCTTAAGTATGTTAAGAAATAATGCTTATTAGAGCATCTCCAACAAAGCCATATTCAGGCTTAATATTAAGGGAATTAAATTCAAGCTACTCCAACAAATCATATCACGCTGAATATAATTCAGGGGCCAATTCAAAATTTTGAATTGGTCCCGGGCACTGATTTAATCAGCACTCTGCTTCAGTCGTTGATTAAATTAGCGCTAGAGCCATAACATCTCTTTTCGCCAACGGCTCCATTTGACCTTCCTTCAGCGACTATTTTCTGTCTCCAACAGCTTTTTTCTTCCTCTTTAATTCCATAAATACACTCTGTTCACACTTCATATCTACATAAACATCTTCACTCATTTCTTCTCTAACCTATATTATCTTGAAATTGCTTCATCTTTTGGAGATTTTACGCATCCTTGTCAGTCTCAAAACTATTTCTTCGACGACGATCAGCAAAAACCGAGTACTCCTCCGACACAGCATTCATTCAATCTATGGGAGAGCGACGAGAACTACAATTTATGCAACATTTACTGCCATTATACGAACGACTCGATTAGAGGCAGCAATTAGAGCGGCGATAAGTTTTGAAAGAAAATAATGAATACGTTCAACCTCAAGCATCCTTAAAATACTCGATCTTTGTCGGTGTTTCAAGGTCGATTCGTGAAAATCAATCGCCAAACTCAGTTTATGAATCACAAATTTATAAAATAAAGAAAGCAAATCCTAGTGGAATGGGAGGCGAAGAGCATTTGGTATGTTTCTTATTTTTATTAGTTTTTTTAATTTAATTTGATTATTGATTTATCCCTTTTTGGTTTTCAGAAAAGAATGGAAAACGAGAAATTCATAAAGCTTTTTTCAAGGGAAAATGGTGCTAAAAAATCACGCTATTACCAATTTCCAAACTGTTATCAGTTGCTAACGAGCACACTGAAGTGGAACACCGATAATGCGAAGAGTCTCCAAGAAGTTCAAAAAAAGTGGAAGCAAAAGAACAAAGCATCGAAATCATTGTACTCGTCTTGTCCGGGAGATTCATCTTGTAGGGAAACTTAATTCGAGGAAGCAAATGAGTTGAATGCGCTCAACCAAAGACCAGATGAAGGTTGTAGGCCAATGGGATCAAAGCAGCAAAGAGAAAGAAAAAGCTTGAGGTCATGGTGTATGCTAAAGTGAACGCCACTCTTGGAATTCATGAAAGAAGGCATCAAGATAGAAGCAAGCAAGCGCAAGAGAAGATCGATATGATGCGTAAGTTCGTAAAAATTGAGCAACAAAAGCTGGATATTGAACTGGAAAATCAAGAACATATGATTATGGATAATTATCTTACGAGGATGGATGACATTCAAAAGAAGTATTGGATGGAGCGCAAAAGTCAAATACTTATTTCTAAGTTCCCTCAAAGTAGTTAGTTTTAATTTTAGAACTGTATAATTTCTACTAGTTTCGGTGTACTGTATCGTTTGTTTAAATCTTTTGTATTTTGTTACTAGTTAATGTTGTACTATTCTTGTTTCCTTTTAGACAAAGTCGATAGCTAAACTAAATATAATTGAGACGACCCGACTTTCTCACCATAGAAAATCACATCATCTTGAAGAAATAAAGGGATAGAAAAGAGAAGAAAGAAGAAACAACATCAAAATCTCAACAGCGGAGCGAATAAATTATATTAATAATATAAATATTACATAGTATACAACACTAATCAGAGTTACACAGCATATACATCACATACTAGATAGTTATAAACACCTATCTAGTAATTACATCTCAATACAACTCAACAAAGAGATACCAACACAGAAGCGGAAACTATATATCTAACGCCGAAGCCTCCTGCTCCATTGCTCCTCCATAATTCGTCAAAAGCTAACCTGAATCCCTTGGCTACTCGTAAAAATTTGAGTGCCCAAGAGTTTAAAAAAATAGAAGATAAACTTTGGGTCAGACATGGGTCTGGTGTGAGTAACAGGTTAAGGTTGCTTAACTTTGAAAACCTTTAAAAAGAAAGGTATCACGTAAGACTTCCCACACATAAACATGGAAATTTTTTTACCTTACGCTAACCAAAATATTTGATAGGAAATCCAGTAATATTATAATTGGTCTAGGGTTTTCAAGTAAATATGAAATAGCCGAAATTGTTACATCTATTAAATTCCAGCTACTAGCCATAAAAGTGGGTAATACAATCAAAACCGTTGGAACTTATTGGATTTTGGATTCCATCAATGGCAGGGCTACCGGGGTACCGTCCGTCACAGTACGTGGCCTAGATCAACGTATCGAGGATCGCTCCCAATCCCCTGCAACACAAGACCGGAACCATCCCTTACTGGACAGTCCCGAACAAGACAACCCGACACTTGGCATACGTTCCAACCGCCCACACAGCCGAAATAAAAAGGGACTTCTAGACAGGGGAAAATCTCGTCCTACTTGGGCATGACCCACTTAGCCTTGCTGCACCTCCCCTGTTTTAGCCATTCCCGGTTGATGAGGCTTGAGGCTATGATTACCTTTAGTGAACACATCTATCGGAATGCTTATCGTCCACCTGACGATGTTCTAAAAGCATTCAATCCATACAAGTTCGTTCCGGGTTCGAACGAAACCAAAGGCATCATCTCGTTACACTCATTTTGGAATCACCCTCAGAGTTAACGACGATAACCCTTGCACTCTGAATTTTTATCTCGAATCTGAAAGTACTACTCCGTCAAACTCATCTCGGAATCACCCTCAGAGTTATACCGACGAATAGTTCTTACACCTCGAGTCTTCACTCTTCACATAAGATTCACGACCTATCGTTAATTTGGATCAATGTGGTTTTCGGATATTCAAATCTGGAAACCCGATCCCGATCTCATCGAAATCCAAAGCGTATCTTTTAAGGCCAAGTTGTTTTAAAGTTTTAAAACAATTCAATTATCTATATACACAGATAGATAATACACATACCACAATAGATAGTCATTACAACAGATAATCCATATTACCATTATCAAAAGATAATACAAACCATCATCACATTGCAACTAATGCATCCATATCACTCAACATTACTTATCTCATATCTGAGATTTAAACCATTGAAGGCAACCAATATCATCCATTCATATAAGCAATGATTAATAATCACACCAAATATAATTAATTTAAAATAAATTAAATTAATTACATCATTTCTAATTAATTTAAAGTGAATTAAATTAATTACTTCATCATTACCAAACTTTCTTACATCACTATTAATTAATTATAAATCAATTAATTAATCATCAACCAATTATTCGTTTTAATTAATCATCCCTGATTAATTAACCTATAATTACATACAAGTAATTATCCTCTAATTAATTTCTCAAATTAATTATACTTAACCAAATGCAGTAATTAATCTTTAATTACTTCCTTAATTAATTAACTGTAATTAATTACATTAATCCTTGATTAATTACATTAATTAATCCTTTCATTTATTAATTATTTCCACATAATCCCTTCTTAATTACATCATTAATTATAATAATTAATGATTTCTAATTACATTTTATATTTAAATTAATTACATTAAGTAATTAATCTTTATTTAAACCATAATTGTTAATCACCCTTGATTAACTCCATTCAGTAATTAACTACCCTTAATTACTTCACCAAATAAATTAACTACTCCTTAATTAATTACCTCAAATTAATCCCTTGATTAATTTTACAAAGCAATTATACTTAAATTACTTTCATCAACAAACCACCTTCAATTAATTACATCCAGTAATTACCCATTTGTTACTTTCCTAAGCAATTTCTCTTCATTAAATTACATTAAGTAATTATACTTCACAAATCATCAAATGATTATCCTAAATTAATTAAACTGAATTAACTAACTTAATTTAATGAAATTAAACTCAATTAATTACAATGAGTAATTAATTCCTCAATTACTTCCATAAGTAATTATACTTAATAATTTGCACAAATGATTATCTTTAAATTAATTAATCTAATTAATCATTAAAAATTCATCATATTAATTAATTATTAAATAATCCTTAGTTAATAACCTCATTAACTATTTAACAATTCATTAATTATTTTTCTAAAGTAATTAACTTATTTTAATCATTATTGATTGCAAATTATCTAATCATTAATAGCCCATTAATTAACCCCTGATTATTTAATTAATTAAGTGTTAACTGTAACTTAATTAATCCTTTATTACTTGATTAATTAATACTAATCATTAATTAAAATCTAATCTTATTTAATTAATGATTCTTAAATTACAAGTTAGTTATTATAAGAATAATTAATCTTAGACTTTTAAGTTTAAAACCCATAGTTACTTTAAGTAATTATCCATTTCATTAATTTATAAAATAAATTAATCATCCATTAAATTACCATAATAATTAAATGAATAACAAATCATTAAATTCTAATTTAACTTTAAGATAAAACCCTTTTTCTTATCTATGATTAAATTATCACAAATATATTTGAAAACATTCATTTCCAAATTTAATTTCAAATTTAATTTTAAATTCAAGTTTTAAAATGAAACTCAATTTATCTTCAACAAAATTTAAAATCAATTTTAAACCTTTAAATTTACATGATAAAGAATACTTTCTATTATAAAAGGAATTTTACAAGAGCTTAAAACAAATTCCTTTTTAAATTCAAAACATTTAAAATTTGTTAAAACACTTAAATTTATAAAACTTAAATTTATTTTAAAACAAAGATTCAAATCTAGGTTTGAATCAGTTTAAACTTTGTTTAAAACATTCCTTTACATTTAAAACTCCAATTTAAATTCAAATTCCTTTAAAAAAACACTTTTAAACACTTAACCAATTTTTGCTTTATACTTTAAAATTCAGTTTTAAATTTTGAAAATAGAACATGATTTTAACCCGTAACAAAACTAACTCGAGCCACAATTAAATTATTCGAGCCTAACCTAATCTAGTTCGAACAAAATTCAAAACAACTCGAGTAACTCGAGTAACCTTTCATTTTGAATATCATTCAAACTAAATATGTCAGGTTTACAAAATCATTTAATAATCAACACACCCGAGACCACAACACAGCTACTTCGGGTCTAATGTCCCAAAGCTTCGAGCAAAACACGATTCAGCCCGAAACAAAACACGAGTACCCATTCTTTCCCAAAACAACAGCTGACACCAAGTCCTCCGTGCACCTGCACTACCACTGCCGCCAACTCCGACCATTCGCGACCACACGCGCAAGTCGGCGATCACCTCCCAACCTAATTCCGACTATCAAATAAATTGCAGAAGCCCAAAATCAAAAACGAGCTTATGAGCTCAAAAACTAGAACAATGTCGAAACCGAAAATCATCTCAAAAACAAGATTCCGACCACTAGAGAAGCTTCACCTCCAGCCACAAACTCTTCCACACCCCATCAATCACGTACTCGAAACTCGGAAAGCTCGATCATCCATTGGGTTCACGATGATCAATTTTCTGATCAACTAAAGAAACTAGGGTTAAAATATTTAATCCCTAATCACCAACGCCATAGTGAATTGATCCACATCCTACTATTTTTCCTTGAATCTTCGATCATCACTTTATCATAAAAGAAAACACTGGCCACCCCGACCTCCTAGATTGATAGTTCCAATCCAAAACATGATTTCTGGTTAAACCAGAAATACTTAATCATATTCAAACTAAAAGGTTTGATTTTAATTTTAAAATTCAAGTTTTAGTTTATGTAATCGGTTTATACTCTTGAATTAATGAATCTGTATGATCAAATTTTTTTTCTTACAAAAGTTTTGTTCTGTTATATTTTGTTTTCAGAGACATTACAGGTTTTTTTTATATATTAAATAAATTTTTTAAAATTTAACTTATGTTGACAACCCCATTTTGATTAAATCTTAAAATCTTAACACAGCTTAGATTAAATGAAATGGAATTTTAAGAAATTCTAGAATCTGGAAACTTAAGTACAGAAAACTAAGTTACCCTGCAACATGCACTATATATATATATATATCAGCAAATGAACTTGTAAATGGCATACAAACAAGCATATTTCCAGAGTAAAACAAGCAACTAGAATTCATACCTAAATTTAAGAAGGGTGATTTTACTCATCGGTAATTTTTTATGAGCAGACCACTTTTGAAAACTTGAACCTGAATGTGCTTTGACTTGAAAACTTCAAGTTGCCTCTTTGTTTTGCTTATGAATTTAAACTGTAGTTTGCTCCCTGATTTACAATTGCATGCATGCTTCCAAAAAAGAAAATGCAAGCTTGAATGAACTGCTGTTGCATGCAGGTTTTAGAGTTGCAGAATTGAATTTCAGGTTTATTTGATTTCTGGTTTTGGAGATAGTTTCAGATTGTAGTAGCTTGATTTGGTTAGAGGAATATTAATTTTAGGTTTGGTTTTTGAGGGGATTTTACAGGAATTTGTTCTTGAATAAGATTTTCTGTTTTGTGGAAGATTGCAGATTTTTGATCTTGGTTTAAATTTTGATTACAGATCTTTGTTTTTATTTAAAGAAGAATAGAAAAGAAAATGAGGTGAGAAAAAAATGTGTTTATATAAGAATTTTTTTGATTTAATTAAAATAAAAGAAAAAGAAAAATTAAATAGGACACTTGTTCTAATCTTAACATTTGTCACCTTGATTATTTTATGCTTAACACATGTCATTTAGGTGTTAAGAGATTTACACATGTAATTTTAAATATTTTAATTAAATTTAAATTGGTTATAAAAGCTTTAAATCTTAATTTATTACTTCTTATGTATATATAAATAAATTTCTCCCTTTTTTAATTAAAGAGAAATGAAACAAAACAAATTATAAATAAAAGCTTATTCAAATATTTTTAAGTATTTATTCTTTTGAATATTCAAAATATTAAATTCAAATTTAAATTAAATTTTAAAATCTAATTTAAAAACGAAGTTATATGTATATGCATATATAACTCTTATTAAATTTAAAAATAACAAATCCTATTTCTTAAAAATCTATCCATATTTATAAAAACTAGGTATTATAATTATCATTTGAAAATAACAAATTTAAAAATATTAAATAATTTATAAAAGAGATTATAATTTACTTCTATTACTCAATATATTAAGATCATATGTAAATTGTAATTTAAATTCTTATATATAATTTCAAGCAATATTTTAAAAAGAAAATAAAACAAAGCTTTTATGTTAATCTAATTTAAATTCATATTTAAGCTAATTAAATAAAATTTTAAAACAAATAAGATATACCTTACATATTTACAAACTATATAGTTATTTATTAAATTGCTTTGAAAAGTTAAATGTTAAATTTAAATCAAAATTTCCAATTTACCAAATATAAATTAAAATTAGAAAATTGATTCATTTACTAAATTCCAAACCAAAGCTTATCTATTTACAATATATATAATTATATATATTATAAACAGAAAACAATTTATCTTCTTTAAAAAGATAAAATCTTCTAATTTAAATATTTATTAAAAGAAGATTATTAAATCAATTCAAAATTTATTATCAAAAATTATTAAATCAATTTAATTTCTAACACAGATTATTAAATTTATATTGCCAAAATTTCCGGGATGTCACATTCCTCCCCCCTTAAAAGAATTTCGTCCCCGAAATTTAAAAGCAAAGGTAATTTAATAATCTATCTTAAAATTTTATTTTAAAACACAAGCATATATTATCAAACATATGCTAACAACCATAGCAAGCAATTCATTCAAACAAACAAATCTAACCATCCAGACATAATTCTGGATAGAGTTTCCCAAGTATACATACTGGGATACTCACTATACAAAATCCAAACAATCAATACTACTAAGCTACAGAGCTCCTATTTAACTAGATCTACAAAACTAAATAAATATCAGACTACAGACAAGTCTGACTCAACAATCACATCCTCCTGAATTGCTGGTTCCACAACCAGAAATAAATCATACACGTACTCCCTCAGAGATACGTGAAGCACATCGAATCCCGGTTATCCAAACTGGTAATTCAACCTTGAAAATCAAACACCAATCCTCACAAGAACACAGAAAAGATCCAAAACACCTTGGAGCCGACTTACCCAGTCTTACCCAATCTTATAGCTCCTTAGATCGAAGAAAACTTACCCAAAATCAAATCTCCGACTCCGAAATCCAAATTCCTTCGTCTCTTATCCACAAAACACTTCTGACGATCCTGGGCTGCCTTCGTCTCTCCCGATCAGCTCAACCTTCGCTGATGTCTCTAGAAATAAACTGGACCAAAACAACCCAACAGAATGATCTCCTCAAGATCAATCCAAACCAAGAACACCAACTCTACTCCACAAACATTAGAAGACTAACTTACTTCTCCTATCCGGAAAAGATAAAACAAAGCACTCCCAAACTGCTTCCGCTGCGCAACTCTGATCTGGAATAGAAGAAAATGCTGATGAAGAACACAAGCACAAACTGGACAACACATCTCAGAAATATGGTTCAACAGATCCATAAAAGAAAACTCAGATGTCCCACCTGATCCTAAGCTGCTTCACCAAACCCTTGCTCTAGAAGTCATCCTTCTACTAAACTGAACCACCGATAGCACTCCTGGAATCCAGTCGATAAGAAAACTCAACCTCCAAAAACATAAAAATCTCTAATAACTCAAGAGAACACTCAAACTATGGCAAGTCACTTTTGCGATCAACCCAGCCTAATATCCAAAGAAAACTGTTCTTTCTTTACCAATCAGAACAGTCTTACGCTTATCTAGCCAATCCATCGAACAAACGGGTCTACTCTGCTGCTTCTGAACTCCATCTCTAGAAAAACTGCTAACCAGAAGACCTTCTTGCTGGCACATAGAATACTTCGAGCTGCACTACTGACACCGACGCCAGAGACTTCCTAATCCAAAGGTCTTCGAGAAACTCATACCTCAAACCAGACAGAAACATCCTGCTGAACCTAGCCACAACATCGAAGCAGATATACTTCCTAAACTTGTTCCAAAGAAAAATCTTTGGAGACATCCATAGTCACTGCGTCTCATCAACAGCTACTAATTCCTGAGGTATCAAGATACCATCATTCACTTCTGCCCAACCGAAATCCAAACTCTACTCATCCAACTTGCACTACCAAGATAGACTCCAAACCTTTAAAAGGTATCCTTCAGAGATCGATAAAATCCTTACACCACTGCAAAGCTTACTCGAGACGGTATTAGGTCTACAGACTCCATAGATATACTTCCAACCTCAACACTCAAACTCCAACCATTGGTAGTAGTCGTGTTACACACCCCACTACCTTATCTACCTTTATAACTTATAATGGAAAACCCGAACAGGTAACCCAACAAATAGGTAGAAGTATATATATATATATATATATATATATATATATATATATATATATATATATTCAAAATTACAAATACGCTCTCTCAAGATATAAATCACTTCAAAGCCTAGGTATTCACTTAACCTAGCGCTCTGATACCAGCTGAGACGACCCGACTTTCTCACCATAGAAAATCGCATCATCTTGAAGAAAGAAAGGGATAGAAAAGAGAAGAGAAAGAGAAGGAAGAAGAAACAACATCAGAATCTCAATAGCAGAACGAATAAATTATATTAATAACATAAATATTACATAGTATACAACACTAATCAGAGTTACACAGCATATACATCACATACTAGACAGTTATAAACACCTGTCTAGTAATTACATCTCAATACAACTCAACAAAGAGATACCAACACAGAGAACACACAGCGGAAACTATATATCTAACACCGAAGCCTCTTGCTCCATTGCTCCTCCATAATTCGTCAAAAGCTAACCTGAATCCCTTGGTTACTCATAAAAATTTGAGTACCCAAGAGTTTAAGAAAATAGAAGATAAACTCTGGGTCAGACATGGGTCTAGTGTGAGTAACAAGTTAAGGTTGCTTAACTTTGAAAACCTTTGAAAAGAAAGGTATCACGTAAGACTTCCCACACATAAACATGGAAATTTTTTTACCTTACGCTAACCAAAACATTTGATAGGAAATCCAGTGATATTATAATAGGTCTAGGGTTTTGAAGTAAATATGAACTAGCCGAAATTGTTACATCTATTAAATTCCAGCTACTAGCCACAAAAGTGGGTAATCAATCAAAACCGTTGGAACTTATTGGATTTTGGATTCCATCAATGGCAGGGCTACCGGGGTACCGTCCATCACAGTACGTGGCCTAGATCAACGTACCGAGGATCACTCCCAATCCCCTGCAACACAAGACTGGAACCATCACTTACTGGACAGTCCCGAACAAGACAACCCCGCACTTGGCGTACATTCCAACCGCCCACACAGCCGAAATAAAAAGGGACTTCTAGACAGGGGGAAATCTCGTCCTACTTGGGCGTGACCCACTTAGCCTTGCTGCACCTCCCCTGTTTTAGCCATTCCCGATTGATGAGGCTTGAGGCTATGATTACCTTTGGAGAACACATCTCTCGGAATGCTCATCGTCCACCTGACGATGTTCTAAAAGCATTCAATCCATACAAGTTCGTTAGGGGTTCGAACGAACCCGAAGGCATCATCTCGTCACACTCAGTTTGGAATCACCCTCAGAGTTAACGACGATAACCCTTGCACTCTGAATTTTTATCTCGAATCTGAAAGTACTACTCCGTCAAACTCATCTCGGAATCACCCTCAGACTTATACCGACGAATAGTTCTTACACCTCGAGTCTTCACTCTTCACATGAGATTCACGACCTATCGTTAATTTGGATCGATGTGGTTTTCGGATATTCAAATCTGGAAACCCGATCCCGGTCTCATCGAAATCCAAAGCGTATCTTTTAAGGCCAAGTTGTTTTAAAGTTTTAAAACAATTCAATTATCTATGTACACAGATAAATAATACACATACCACAATAGATAGTCATTACAACAGATAATCCATATTTCCATTATCAAAAGATAATACAAACCATCATCACAATGCAACCAATGCATCCATATCACTCAACATTACTTATCTCATATCTGAGATTTAAACCATTGAAGGCAACCAATATCATCCATTCACATAAGCAATGATTAATAATCACACCAAATATAATTAATTTAAAATAAATTAAATTAATTACATCATTTCTAGTTAATTTAAAGTGAATTAAATTAATTACTTCATCATTACCAAACTTTCTTACATCACTATTAATTAATAATAAATCAATTAATTAATCATCAACCAATTATTCATTTTAATTAATCATCCCTGATTAATTAACCTATAATTACATACAAGTAATTATCCTCTAATTAATTTCTCAAATTAATTATACTTAACCAAATGCAGTAATTAATCTTTAATTACTTCCTTAATTAATTAACTATAATTAATTACATTGATCCTTAATTAATTACATTAATTAATCCTTTCATTTATTAATTATTTCCAAATAATCCCTTCTTAATTACATCATTAATTATAATAATTAATGATTTCTAGTTACATTTTCTATTTTAATCAATTACATTAAGTAATTAATCCTTATTTAAACCATAATTGTTAATCACCCTTGATTAACTCCATTCAGTAATTAACTACCCTTAATTACTTCACCAAATAAATTAACTACTCCTTAAATAATTACCTTAAATTAATCCCTTGATTAATTTTGCAAAACAATTATACTTAAATTACTTTCATCAACAAATCACCTTCAATTAATTACATCCAGTAATTACCCATTTATTACTTTCCTAAGCAATTTCTCTTCATTAAATTACATTAAGTAATTATACTCACAAATCATCAAATGATTATTCTAAATTAATTAAACTGAATTAATTAACTTAATCTAATCAAATTAAACTCAGTTAATTACAATGAGTAATTAATTCCTCAGTTACTTCCATAAGTAATTATACTTAACAATTTACACAAATGATTATCTTTAAATTAATTAATCTAATTAATTATTAAAATAATTAATTATTAAATAATCCTTAGTTAATAACCTCATTAACTATTTAACAATTCATTAATTATTTTTCTAAAGTAATTAACTTATTTTAATCATTATTGATTACAAATTATTTAATCATTAATAGCCCATTAATTAACCCCTAATTATTTAATTAATTAAGTGTTAACTGTAACTTAATTAATCCTTTATTACTTGATTAATTAATTACTAATCATTATTTAAAATCTAATCTTATTTAATTAATGATTCTTAAATTACAAGTTAATTATTCTAAGAATAATTAATCTTAGACTGTTAAGTTTAAAACCCTTAATTACTTTAAGTAATTATCCATTTCATTAATTTATAAAATAAATTAATTATCCATTTAATTACCCTAATAATTAAATGGATAACAAATCATTAATTCTAATTTAACTTTAAGATAAAGCCCTTTTTCTTATCTATGATTAAATTATCACAAATATATTTGAAAACATTCATTTTCGAATTTAATTTTAAATTCAAGTTTTAAAATGAAACTCAATTTATCTTCACCAAAATTTAAAATCAATTTTAAACCTTTAAATTTACATGATAAAGAATACTTTCTCTTATAAAAGGAATTTTACAAGAGTTTGAAACAAATTCCATTTTAAATTCAAAACATTTAAAATTTGTTAAAACACTTAAATTTATAAAACTTAAATATATTTTAAAACAAAGATTCAAATCTAGGTTTGAATCAGTTTAAACTTTGTTTAAAACATTCCTTTACATTTCAAACTCCAATTTAAATTCAAATTCCTTTAAAAAAACACTTTTAAACACTTAATCAATTTTTGCTTTATACTTTAAAATTCAGTTTTAAATTTTGAAAATAGAACAGGATTTTAACCCGTAACAAAACTAACTCGAGCCACAATTAAATTATTCGAGCCTAACCTAATCTAGCTCGAACAAAACTCAAAAAAAATCGAGTAACTCGAGTAACCTTTCATTTTGAATATCATTCAAACTAAATACTGTCAGGTTTACAAAATCCTGTAACAATCAACACACCGGAGACCACAACATAGCTACTTAGAGTCCAATGTCCAAAAGCTTCGAGCAAAACACGATTCAGCCCGAAACAAAACACGACTACCCATTCTTTCCCAAAACAACAGCTGACACCAAGTCCTCCGTGCACCTGCACCACCACTACCGCCAACTCCGACCATTCACGACCACACACGCAAGTCGGTGATCACCTCCCAACCTAATCCGACCATCAAATAAATTGCAGAAGCCCAAAATCAAAAACGAGCTTATGAGCTCAAAAACTGGAACAATGTCGAAACCAAAAATCACCTCAAAAACAAGATTCCGACCACCAAAGAAGCTTCACCTCCTGCCACAACCTCTTCCACACCCCTTCAATCACCTATTCAAAACTGGGAAAGCTCTATCATCCATAGGGTTCGCGATGATCAATTTTCTGACCAACTAAAGAAACTAGGGTTAAAATCTTTAATCCCTAATCACCAGCGCCACAGTGAATTGGTCCGCATCCTACTATTTTTCCCTGAATCTTCGATCATCACTTTATCATCAAAGAAAACACTGGCCACCCCGACCTCCTAGATTGACAGTTCCAATCCAAAACATGATTTCTGGTTAAACCAGAAATACTTAATCATATTCAAACTAAAATTTTTGATTTTAATTGTAAAATTCAAGTTTTAGTTTATGTAATCGGTTTATACTCTTGAATTAATGAATCTGTATGATCAAATTTTTTTTCTTACAAAAGTTTTGTCCTGTTATATTTTGTTTTCAGAGACATTACATGTTTTCTTTATATATTGCATAAATTTTTTAAAATTTAACTTATGTTAACAACCCCATTTTGATTAAATCTTAAAATCCTAAAACAGCTTAGATTAAATGAAAAGGAATTTTAAGAAATTCTAGAATCTGGAAACTTAAGTACAGAAAACTAAGTTACCCTGCAGCATGTACTTCATACATTGATATATATATATATATATATATATATATATATATATATCAGCAAATGAACTTGTAAATGGCATACAAACAAGCATATTTCCAGAGTAAAACAAGCAACTAGAATTCATACCTAA
Source organism: Allium cepa (assembly GCA_030765085.1). Lineage (NCBI taxonomy): Eukaryota > Viridiplantae > Streptophyta > Magnoliopsida > Asparagales > Amaryllidaceae > Allium > Allium cepa. Next base: position 460,524,376 of record CM060931.1, on the reverse strand, counting down.
ATTTTAGAAGAGTGATGTTACTCACCGGTAATTTTTTATGAGCAGAGCACTTTTGAAAACTTGAACCTGAATGTGCTTTGACTTGAAAACTTCAAGTTGTCTCTTTGTTTTGCTTATAAATTTAAACTGCAGTTTGCTCCCTGATTTACAATTGCATGCATGCTTCAAGAAAAGAAAATGCAAGCTCGAATGAACTGCGGTTGCATGCAGGGTTTATAGTTGCAGAATTGAACTTTAGGTTTATTTGATTTCTGGTTTTGGAGATAATTTCAGATTGTAGTAGCTTGATTTGGTTAGAGGAAATATTAATTTTAGGTTTGGTTTTTGAGGGGATTTTATAGGAATTTGTTCTTGAATAAGATTTTCTGTTTTGTGGAAGATTGCAGATTTTTGATCTTGGTTTAAAATTTGATTACAGATCTTTGTTTTGATTTGAAGAAGAATAGAAAAGAAAATGAGGTGAGAAAAAAATGTGTTTATATAAGAAATTTTTGATCTAATTAAAATAAAAGAAAAAGAAAAATTAAATAGGACACTTGTTCTAATCTTAACATTTGTCACCTTGATTATTTTATGCTTAACACATGTCATTTAGTTGTTAAGAGATTTACACATGTAATTTTAAGTATTTTAATTAAGTTTAAATTGGTTATAAAAGCTTTAAATCTTAATTTATTACTTCTTATGTATATATAAATAAATTTCTTCCTTTTTTTAATTAAAGAGAAATGAAACAAAACAAATTATAAATAAAAGCTTATTCAAATATTTTTAAGTATTTATTCTTTTGAACTTTAAAAATATTAAATTCAAATTTAAATTAAATTATAAAATCTAATTTAAAAATCAAGTTATATACATATATGCATATATAACTTTTATTAATTTTTAAAATAACAAATCCTATTTCTAAAAAATCTATCTATGTTTATAAAAACTAGGTATCATAATTATCATTTGAAAATAATAAATTTAACAATATTAAATAATTTGTAAAAGAGATTATAATTTACTTCTATTACTCAATATATTAAGATATATGTAAATTATAATTTAAATTCTTATATATAATTTCAAGCAATATTTTAAAAAGAAAATAAAACAAAGCTTTTATGTTAATCTAATTTAAATTCATATTTAAGCTAATTAAATAAAATTTAAAACAAATAAGATATACCTTAAATATTTACAAACTATATAGTTATTATTAAATTTCTTTGAAAAGTTAAATGTTAAATTTAAATCAAAATTTCCAATTTACCAAATATAAATTAAAATTAGAAAATTGATTCATTTATGAAATTCCAAACCAAAGCTTATCTATTTACAATATATACAATTATATATATTATAAACAAAAAACAATTTATTTGCTTTAAAAAGATAAAATCTTCCAATTTAAATATTTATTAAAAGAAGATTTTAAATCAATTCAAAAATTATTATCAAAAATTATCAAATCAATTTAATTTCTAACACAGATTATTAAATTTATATTGCCAAAATTTCCGGGATATCAGAATAACATTTTGAAGGAAATGCAATACATATTAATAAAATAACTAAAATACGACTACAACACAAATGTGTGCACACATGGAAAATCAAATATAAAATGGAACTAACAATCACCAAATAGTGCCAAATATGATTTATAAGTTCTTTTTGTAGCCGGTTGTAAATTTGTGCATCTCAGTATGAAAGTTGACGTTCCACATGAATGTTAAATGCTTCTTCGGTTACATCATCTCGGAATACTTCTGGCATTTGCCATGCACCATTACTAAATGAGTGTGACCTCTCAATAACATTTAAATCATTATTAGATCCAGGTATTCCGAAGAAAACATGCCATATCTATATATCGTACGAAGTAACGACTTCCAAAATAATACTTGGTTTTCTTTTTTTTCCATTGTAAGCTCCATGGTATGCTTTGGGGCAGTCCTTTCATTTTCAATGCATACAGTAGAGATTTCCAAGCATTACAGGCCATCCTCTGCTCTCGTGCATTTCTCGATCAACACGAGCTTGTCATGTTTACTAGAGCTTGCCAACAATACAAAAGCATTGTAAACACAATGAAGTAACAATACCTATTTCAGTTAACGCGAGCTACGTATGATTCAGAAAGGACAACCAACATTGAAACAAATTGATACAGAAAGGATAACCAACCAACATTGAAATAAACTGATATAGTGGAACCAAACTGATAGTTGAAATAATGCAAACAAGATTTAAAGCAAACACACATGGGATGATTTGAAAAACTATCTTTGATCACGTGATAACTGAACTGAACAAAGTGTCCTCTCGAGCGTTTCAATTTATTATTCAAGTTCAGTTGCATACACTACTACATGATGAAGTAAAGGATCGTCCAACCATTGCCAAAGTCCATAACCATCAGGAAAATTACAGCATCTATAGTGGTGTTGACCAATGTCAGATCCGTTCTTATGACGCAATATAAAATATTAACTCTACAATTACAGTATATTTTTCCAGAATCAATCTCTTGTTCTGGTTGAGGTAGTTGATGTTGTATTTCATGCCTTCTTTGCCTTCTCCCATTATTGTTCTTCTATTTCTCTTTCTATCTTCTTCCCTCCTCCAAAAGCCTCTGCTCTTGCAAAGCTCTCTCACGCTCTCTTACATCTTCATAATGTTTTCCTCCATTTCAATATACTATTTGATTGGTTCTTCGGGGTAAGACTGATTAGGAGGGATCTCGTGACTTAAAGGACCTTCGTATGAATATGATTCGGGTAAGGAAATATGGCTATAATCCACCATTTTTTTCTTACTAGGATGAGATGAATTTAGAACAATTTGCCAAGCAATAGAATATATAGCATTAACAAGATGTTATATGGAAAAAATTGTGCAATGTATCTACATTGTTCGAATTATACAGAATACTATACCACTTTGTAATAGCATTGACATCAAAAGTACTGCAACGTGTCTACAATGCTAAGTCTAGCAAAAATCTAAAGTAGTGCAACGTGCAAACAATGCTCTACATGAAGTGAAACTACAAATAAAGCTACGCAAACATCAAAATAAGTGCAATGTGCAAACAATGCTTGATATGACGTGACAATGTAAACAAAACAAATCGTTTGTCAATATGCTGAAATTTTAATACAGATATGCAATGTAAATAAAGCTATGTAACGTGACAAAACAACAGTGAAATATGTCCACAATATGATACAGAAGTACATCAATAAAGACAAATAATGGTAAAATGAATATAAGATCACAGTAACTGATCATCCTAAGTCAACGGCACCGTCATCGTCGTTGTCATTAATATTCATGGCGCAATATTCATGAGACTAACAGTAGGGAATGGATTTAATTAGTGACATGATATGGTGATTAGACCAGTGTCCGATATTGGGCGCTGATTAAACCAGCGCCCGACATTGGGCGCTGATTATACCACCGCCCAGGCTATGGGCACTGATTTAATCAGCCTCGAGGCTGGGCGCCTACAAGTTAGGTGTCGAGCCTCTTTTCCCTTATAATTTCCTTCTTTTTTTCCTTTTTACTTAAAAAACCATTGAATGTCGCCATGTGTAACAAAGTTGTAAGACGTACCGTTTGAAACAGAAAAAGAAGCGTGCAGGCCCAACACTCATCGTTCCAGCACCAAAGGCAACGATTTTCTAACTATGGATTCTACATGAGCTGCCAGAGGGATACACTATCTTCATAGCATTGGATGCGATTGAGGTACAATTCTAAATTATTAATAACTAATACACGATGGATACATTTATCGTATATTAACAATGAAATAATGTTTATTAGATAGATATGTGATATTATGAAGTGTATTATTAGTTGTTTAAACTTAAATTTTACCCTAATAACCCTTTAATTTTTTAGTCACAGTACTCAACTATCAGGGTAGTTGGGAAAATTGTATAGGACAACAGTATGACACGCTACCATAAGGGTTAGTAGATAGGCTCCAGCCCAGTCCTTTTGCATATTTCTTATAGATTAGATTACCACAGTCATTTGATCATCCACAAGTCGTAGTTAACAGCGGGTAGCTTATGACACACACTTTTCATTTTCCAAATTTTGAGCTCGGCATTACCCCGTCGATATTTATATGTTGACTGGGATTGAGATCATAAGGCCAGACAGGATACCATTTTCTTTTGATCATAAGTTTGAGACTTTTCATTATTTATCTACCCTATTCGAGGAGGGTCATGTTGCCTCCGGAGCGGTCCCCCTTGCATATCTATAGGAGCATATTACATCTCATATGGGCACCATTACTATGAGTGGCGCCGTCCTTAAAGCATTTCTACTATACTTATTTGATTCGACTTTCTTTTTGAACCAAAAAAGTACCATTAGATTAGGTTACCTTGCAGTGGTAGCCGATTTAGATTAGCTTCACACTATCAATTGGGGTTCCTCTATACTTAGATATTTGTACACCGCTCTTGATTCTTTTGCTTTGGGGGAGGTTAGACAGTTGTTTAAGCTTTGGTATATTCTGTCATGCTGGTACTATGAGTACACGGTGAATATTCATCCCGTTATTGTTGAGACAACTAGTCTTGCACTAGAGACATATTTTCCATACATGAGATGACAGAAGCATGTTTAGTTAGTTTCTCACGCGCCTACGGGGGTTAAACATGATCCGACGGAGGCCCGTACTCAGATTGATATGAGGTGCGTGCATAATACTTTACGGACACCATGGGCTTTATATTGGATTGCCTTGACACATGTGGGCCATATGCATGATGGTCATGCTCTTTCTATTTTGTATCATTTGGGTTTGCTGAGGATGATGTTACTCCCACCAACTTTTCTTCCTTTTTGGTATTTGGGGAAGAAATGTTTGTTCCAGTCTATTGGGGAGTTATGTATCCCTAGAGATCCATTATCTTGTGACGACATGTTCGACAAACGTCGTACCATTGGATCACAATATATACAGGGATTAAGAAGAACGGGATGGGTGTATGCTTTTGCATTTTTCTTAGTCGATGGGGATTATAATAGTTACTATGGTATAGTTGCTCCTCGATGATACATTTTACCAAACTACGCTTGAGGAGTGAACTCTGATCATATAGTCCCACACATAGTGTTACATGGTACCTTGGCCCGGCTATACAAGATTGATTACGAAGACCAGACTTGACTGTTGATGGGAAAGATGATCACAAGACAACATCAACATGACCAGAGTGTAATGTCTGAACAGTTGCATCCAGCACAGGGTAAATAAAGTCGATAGATGGATAAAGCAGGATGTCAGAATTATGGAATTTAGTTTGGTTGGAATAGGGATCGACCTAGATGCTTGACAAATAGTGGAAGGTACAAAGGGGTCGAGATAACATATAAAACCTATGAGGTAGGAATATTAATGGCTCGTGTAAAATAGGTCGGAATAGTGTGTTGGCTCGGCATAATATGGACGAGGCATAGAGGGATCGACATAGCGTTGGAAATAAAGGGGTCGGCATACATGCTCGGGCCGGCATAGTGTGCTCAAGACGGTATAGGACATTTGGAAGGATGGGTCGGCATTAACCTGATGGTATGACTCATGAAGGGGTCAGCACGACATAATTTGAGAAGGTCGAATAAGCAGAGCACTCTCATGGAGCATGGGTCGGTATTACCTTGACCATGTTGAGGCTATAACTAAAACATGATGAGAACTAAAGATCCATAGGTTCAAACACTGATATTTGGAGCAACATCGGTATAGACAATAAGAAAGCCTCCGTAGGGATCCAAATGTCGAATGCCTAGCCGTCCCTATGGTAGGCCCATATGGTTGAGGGGGACCAAATGTCGAAGTTTCAATCAGAATGGAGGCTGCCTTCATCTATAAATATAGGGGAATGGGGCCATTTTGAGGGATCTCTTTTTTGGTTAGCAAGTGGAACTCTGCCATTATTTTAACCAAACTCTTTTTATTCTTTCCTAATCTCTTGCCATTTTTTGGCTAATTGTAATTGTAATCAAGTGCACTGTGAAAAAATAAAGAGAATATTCAAAGGGGACATAGGTAATCAACGCCGAACCACTATAAATCTTGTTTTTTTATTTCTGCTACATTTTTCTTGATATCTAGCATAATTCCTCCGTTTTCATTTAATTTCTTCATTTATTCCACTACTTAAACCTATCCTTGGGTGTTTGTGGCCAATTTGGTTGCTAAACTTTTGCTGCTTTCACTAAGAATGTTAAGTCTCAGGCTATAAGGATCACCTTTGCTACTATTGGATTGAGGAAATCCTCCAAAGGAGATCCATGTTCATTTTCAAAAGCTTATAGATACTACACAAAATTTTCAAGATCTAAGCTGAGGAATCTAAGATGTTAAGGCTCACCAAATCTACTTCTCACAATGTTGATGCCAATGAAATTGCTAGCACTCAATAGAAGGGACCAAGCAACCAACCAGCCAATGCAAATGTGGAGCCTACTGCAGTTCAGAACCCCACTAATTCCACTAATAGAGCTGAATTTAATGAGTTGATGAGAGAGCCGTGATTGACGACAATAGGAAGCTAAATGAACAAATCCAAACTAATGCCAACTTGATGAACCAGACTGCTCAATAGCAAAACCAAGATGCCAGAAGGGATCTCTCTTCTTACTCAGTGTCAGATAGCTCAACTTCATCGGACAAGCACTATAGCGCAGGCGTTGTAGGGTTGAAGTGGAATGGGCTGGAGCGATGGAGCAATGCTTGGCAGACCAGCATGGTCTGCCAATACGGCTCTGTGCCGACCCCTCCATGGGGTTTGATACCAACCCCTGAGCTAGGGTTATAATTCCCCAAATGCAAGTGGGGAATCATGCTCATTTTTGATCTAGGTATGTACGTGTTGGAGTATGTTTGGATGCCGATCAATTAACTTCTCTGGATGATAATGAAGTGAATGTTCTAAATACACATCTACAGGATGATAGGCCAAGAAGACGTGAAATGCTCCCAAAGAGACCAGCTAGAACATTCACACAGGATGGAGCATGACCACCACCTGGCGCCACCTATCCAGACACCTTATTTATCCGCAATGGTCAGGCAGCTGATGAGGGAAAAGCAGGGCTTGACAAATTATGACTGGGGAGTCTCTAGGAGTCTCACTCTATTTATCGACAACATTTTACAGGCAGAGTATCTTAGGAGGTTTAACATGTCTATTATGCCTGCTTATGAAGGAAAGACTGACCCCCGGTAGCACGTCATGAGGTATGAATGGTTGATGATCTTTGCAAGAGCAAATGATGCTACCAGATGTAGATGCTTCCCTATAACTCGATTTGGTATTGCTACAATGTGGTTCACGAGATTACCCCCACAGTCGATCTCACGATTTGATGAGCTGGCTACATGATTCATGGAACAGTTTTAGATTCACACTACTTGCCGCAAAGATGTAATGTTACTATCCAACGTAATCCAGGCCTCAGAGGAATCACTGAAGGACTACTTGCAGAGGTTTCATATTGTTGCCACTGAAGTTAGTAACCCAAATGACCACGGCATATTTATGGCTGCAACAAGGTGGGTTGACCTGGAATCTGAGTTCGGTGATTGGCTAGCTGGAAGACGGCCAGCCACGCTAGGGCATTTCTACACAAAGGCAAACTTGTTCATGAGAAAGGAAGAGGCCAGGTTGTCTAGAAGAAATAATGCTGTAGGGCCAGGCGAAGAAGAGGTATAGTGCAACATCATAGTAAAGCAATATGGCGAGAGTTCTAGAAAGGTTTAGGTCAATGTTCAAAACAAGCTAAGCCAGTAGAAAAGAAGTGGAGAAGGAAACCCTGATCGAAAGAGGGAGATCAAAAAGTGGAGGTCAAGGATTCCTACATATAATGACTATACACCTCTGAATGAATCTCTGGAGAACATCTACATGTCTACCTGTAATACTTTCAAATACATGAAGCCACGTCCGAGAATCGACCGAGGAACAAAAGCAAACCGAGAAGTACTATCGGTTTCATGAATGCTATGGGCACAATACTGATGAGTGTAGGCATCTCTGTAATGCCATTGAGAAATTGATTCGGAAAAAAAGTTACAGTAGTTTCTCAAGAGCATACAAGATGGCGGACAGGGAACATCTAATCCCAATGGAAGGCAAGCTCCGCCTCGACCTGAGGAACCCACTCAGACCGGGGGGAGGTTTTTAATAAACACGATAGTTGGTGGACTGCACCTTGCAGACAAAAGTTGGCAGGAAATGGAGCTCTATGCTAGTTCACTGAGGCATGTGGACTTTGCTGGTTGTTCGAACATGGAGGATGGAACTCCCGCCAAGCAACAACGTACCATGATGGATGATATAGTATTCAGAAGTAGAGATGTTGATAGAGTAGAGACCCTCACTATTGATCTGATGGTTATCTCTTCCATGATTGTCCCCGCTCTACTGAGAAGAATTTTGATTGATTATGGAAGTTCTGTGAACCTCATCTTTAAGAAGGCTTATGATCAAACGAGGATGGAGGCTAAGGATTTGAAATCATCTAAAGCTCGTATACACGTTTCAACGGTGTGGCTACTGAGACGGTAGGTTATGTCGAATTGTCGGTTGAATTGGGAGAAGGTAAATGTAGGAGGGTGCGGATCCTGCCGTTTATTATTTTGGATGTTGATTCACCCTACAATGTTTTTCTGGGCCATCTGAACTTTGATGAACTTCGGGTAGCTCTTGCCCCATGGTGTCTGGCTTTGAAATTTTCGACCGATAATGGATAGGTGTTGTGCATGGCGATAAGGCAACTGGCCATGCCTTTTATATGGCTGAGTTGAGAGAAGCCCAGCGGAAAGAGAAAGGAAAGGGTGTGGACAAGTCTGTCTGCATCCAAGTTACTAAAGATTGACAAATAGCACCTAAATATTCTCTTCGACACCATAGTTGGTTCTATAAAGATATAAACCCGAGGGATGATAAGGAGGAACCCAAGGAGGCAAGGCAACACCGGCTAAACCGACGATTGATGTCGTAGTCAGCCACGACGACCCATCATGGTTGTTGAAGATTGGATCACAATTTAGCCTTTTGATGATGAGAGAACTTACTAATTTTCTCCGAGCAAATCTAGATCTATTCGGTTGGACTAATTCTGACATGTGTAGGATCTCGCCAACCATCGCGAGCCACACATTGAATATTGATCCGAAGTATGTTCCTATAAAACAGAAAAGATGAGGCATGGATCCGGAGAGATCCATTGCTCTTAAAGAGAAGGTGGATAAACTTAAAGCCAACGGGTTTATTCGCGACACCCTCTATCCCGAATAGATATCTAACCCTGTGCTGGTGAAGAAGGCAAATAGGAAATGGAGAATGTGTATTAACTATTCGGATCTGAACAAAACGTGTCCTACGGGTCATTTTCCCCTACCCAAAATAGATCATCTAGTTGATTCGACTGCAGGGCACGAATTGTTATCATTTATGGATGCATACTCGGGGTACAACCAAATCCCATTGCACGTCCTAGATCAGGAGCATACTAGTTTTGTCATGGATGTTGGGTTATACTATTATGTAGTAATGCCGTTAGGATAAAAGAACGCATGATGACCTATCAACGCTTGGTTAACGGAAAGTTTAAAGATATGATCGGGAGGACAATGGAAGTTTATGTGGATGATGTTGATGCGCTATATATTGATCAATGACAAAGTGCTTCAACAAAAAGGAAGAGATATGTGCAAAGCTAAAGGAAGAATGATGAAGACCGAGGATAGCATGAGTATAATTTAAATATAGGTCTTAGTTTAGATTTATTATTAAAATCTGTCCTCAAGAGGCTTGCACAAATACTAGAACACGTTTTATAAACTTCATTTTCTAGATAAACATTCATTGTGAAAAAACCAATAGTTCAGTCGACTGAACAGGTAAGCCCAGTCGACTGAACCTGCTACACATATACAAACATGCACAATTCCAGTCGACTGAAACAACCTGCTCAGTCGACTGAATCTATTCTTGAAATTTTTTCTTTACATTTCCAGTCGACTGAAATCCCTGCTCAGTCGACTGAATTTAAAACTGCGAATTTTCTCTGAATGGACACCTTCTTCCTCCTAAGAGTTGCAACCATTCTCCAATGGAAATGGAAGCATCTCTTGTCTACATCTCTAGCCAACAAATGCATCTCTTCTACACCTATATATACATGGTTCTAACATCTTCAATTTACCAATTTTCTTATGCTTTAATCTCACTACTTTCTTGAACATATTTTATATTCTCTAAAAGTTTTCAAAGCAATCACCAATCTATTGCTTGCATCTCTTCTTTGTTTATAACATTCTTTTGATTCATAGCAATTCACATTTCCTAAATCTTCACAAACACATTGCATACTTTCGAGGATAAGATTATAGGAATATTGTACTACATTGGACTCATTAGTGTTGACAAGAACACAACAAGTCAAATAATTGTAGTAATTGAGTTGAAGTCCTCTTCGGTAGTTGAGGTAAGAAACCCCGTTCGGTTGTTCGGGTAAGTTGTAAGCCTATTCCTCCGGGTTAAGAGAGGGTTTTAGTTAGTAGAATTCCTAAGTGAAGCTTATGGACTGGACGTAGGACTAGAGGTCCGAACCAGTATAAAATCCTGGCGTCTACTTTACTTATTGCTTATTGTTATTTACCTATACCATCCACTATTCCATATTATACGATCCTACCCATAGCTTCTTTCAATTGGTATCAAAGAAAGGCCATCATTTAACCATAACACCGTTATTAGACATATTGATAATATGGAAAATAACGTAAGTACAAGCACAACATCTGCCTGTAGTTCTACATTTGCCGAAGGACAATCTACCCAAAGACCCCCCTATTCAATGGACTAAACTATAAGTATTGGGCTATAAGGATGAGGATTTATATGCAAACAACAAGTTTTAAAGCCTGGAATGCCACTCAAGCAGAATTCGTTGTACCCACGACCGATTATCCTACATGGAGACAAACTCAGAAGAATGAAGCTAGTGCAAATGCCAAAGATATGAATATGCTATTTTGAGCCCTGGATAGAAATGAATTCAACTGTGTTAGCATATGTACTACTGCATATCAGATATGGGAAACACTTAGAGTCATACATGGAGGCACAAACAAGGTCAAACAAACAAAGATATCCATGCCGAAGACCAATTCCAAAACTTTAGAATGCGATAAAATGAATCCATCAATGACATGTACTCAAGATTTCAAGACATTCATCATGCCTTAATAGGACTAGGAGAAAAATACACGGACTTTGACATTGTGTCTAAAGTTCTAAATTCACTCACTGATGAATGGGAGAGAAAAGTACTAGCAATCGAGGAAGCAAATGATCTATATACAATGAAACCAGAGGAATTAATTGGAAATCTTATGTCGTATGAAGTAAATATGCAAGCTAAGAAAGATCAAGCTCAAGAAAGAAAGAATGTAGCTTTTCATGCGGAAAAGGAAGAATCAGAGTCTGAAGATGAGAATTTAGCATTTATAGCCAAAAATTTCAAGAAATTCTTAAGATACAGAAAAGGAAATAAAAACGGATTCAATAAGAATTTCTTGAACAAACCTACATCCTCGAATATAGAATGTTTCAACTGTCACCAGAAAGGTCACATGCACAAGGATTGTCCAGAGCAAAAGAAGGAGAATCAGAAAGCTCTCAATAATAAAAACAAGAGAGAGAAATTCAAAAAGAAGGCATTCTCTGTAACATTGGACGATTCAGATTCTTCTTCATCTGAAAGTGAAAATGATAGCGACAATGAACAGGCAAATGTATGCTTTATGGCTCAAAAATCTAAGGTTAGTAATTTAACTTTCGATGATTTAATTAAAGTAAACACCGAACTTTCGAGCATAATAAAAACTCTTAAAAAGAAACTCAAGGAAACTCGTTAAAATCAAAACAAAGTTGAATTTGAAAGGGATATGTTAAACGATGAAAAGAAAATTCTAGAAGAAGAACTTGCAAAAGTTCAAGAATCTCATTCAAATTCGGAAACTCAATTATCACTTTTAAGTCAAGAAATTGAAACTCAAAAGACAAAGAATGATGTAATTGTTTATCAAAATCTTGAGTTAAAAACTAAGATTAGACAAGTTGAGTTAGAAAATAATAGTCTTCAAGCTAGATTAGATAACATCACTAAAAATGTTTCTAACTTTAACAAAGGAAGAGAAAATTATCTAAGATTTTAGAAAATTCTCAATTCTCTTCAAATAAACATGGATTAGGATATAAAAAGGAGTCAAAATTCCTGAAAAGAAAAATACAAATTTTAAGAGGAATATTGATTCAAAACAACAAATGTTATTAAGAGAACCTATTAAAACAAAAGTAGAAACCAAGATAGTCAAAATTTGGGTTCCAAAAACTAACAATATTTTAATTAGGAATAAATATATTAAAACATTTATGGACAGTGTTCATAATAAACAAAACTATATTTATAAAACGGATACTGAACCGAATTGGGTTTGGTTTCCTAAGCTCTAACTTTTCGGACCCTATTAAAAAGTGGGTAACAATAATTTCATATTTATTTTCAGGTCCCACTCAAAAAGAAGAAATGGATACTAGACAGTGGTTGCTTAAAACACATGACTGGCGACAAAGATATGCTTACAAACATCACATACTTTGATGGTGGCTCGGTTATCTTCGGAGACAATTCAAAAGGTTATATCATTGGCAAAGGAGATGTGAGCAATTACGGTACATCGAATTTACCTTTTATAACAAATGTTTCATTAGTTGAAAATATAATCTACTAAGCATAAGTCAACTTTGTGACCAGGGTTTTAAAATAACTTTTTCGAAAAATAAATGTAATACTTTTGATCAAAACCAAAATCTTGTTTTTGAGGGAAATAGAGATAGGAATATTTATGTTCTAAATATGAAAATTAATCATAATACAAATATATGTTTACCAGCCAAAGATAATGATCCTTGGTTATGACACAAAAGATTTTGTCATATTAATTTTAAAACTATTAGAAAACTTTCTAAAAATGAATTAGTAAGAGGTTTACCCAAGATAAACTTTAAAATAAAAAATCTTTGTGATGATTGTCAAAAAGGAAAATTAACAAAGTCGTCATTCAAATCTAAGAAAAATATTTCTACTTTACAACCACTAGAATTACTTCATATGGATCTATTCGGACCAACACAGGTTCAATCCATTAATCATAATCGATATGTACTTGTAATAGTTGATGATTTCTCAAGATATACGTGGACTATTTTTATGAAAAATGAAATTGATAATTTTGAGCATTTTAAAACATTTGTCAAAAGAATTTAAAACACTAAAGATTTGAAGATTAAAAATATACGAAGCGGTCATGGAGGCGAATTCAAAAATGAAGCTTTTGAATGTTTTTGTAAAAAGAAAGGAATAAATCATAATTTTTCATTTCCTAGAACTCCTCAACAAAATGGAGTTGTAGAAAGAAAGAATAGAACATTGCAAGAATGTGCAAGAACATTATTAAATGGAAGTTTTCTACCAAAACATTTTTGGGCAGAAGCCGTAGCTACTGCATGTTATGTATTAAATCGTATATCAATTAGACAATTAACTAAAAATACTTCATATGAACTATTTAATAACAAAAAGCCAAATATATCTTATTTTAAAATATTTGGATCAAAATGTTTTATTTTAAATACAAAAGATCAACTTGGAAAATTTGATCCAAAAGCTGACGAAGGAATTTTGTAGGATACTCAGAACGAAGTAAGGCATATCGAGTATTTAATAAACAAACAAACATAATTGAAGAAACTTTACATATATCTTTTGATGAAAATTTTAATAAAAATTTGAGTATAAAAGATGACGAAGAATTTATAAATATAAAAAATACAAACCTTGAAAATTGTAATAATGAACTAAGATCTCCATAAGAATATTACGAGATCACCCAGCACAATATATAATAGGTGAAATGAATTCTCAAGTTAAAACAAGAAGTCAACAAAATCAAATGGGACATGTTGCTTTCATTTCAACAATAGAACCTAAAAATCCTAAAGAAGCATGAACAGACGATTACTGGATTGTTGCTATGCAAGAAGAATTAAATCAATTTGAACGTAACGATGTTTGGGAGTTAGTTCCCCATCCTAATAATCAATCAGTTATAGGAACAAAATGGGTTTACAAAAATAAAGTATACGAACAAGGTAATATAACTAGGAATAAAGCTAGGCTAGTAGCACAAGGATATAATCAAGAAGAAGGTATTGATTTTGAAGAAACTTTTGCTCCCATTGCAAGACTTAAAGCAATACGTATTCTATTAGCCTTCGCATGTTTTCACAATTTTTAACTTTGTCAAATGGATGTTAAAAGTGCATTTTTAAATGGTTTTATAAAAGAAAATGTATGTGTAGAACAACCCCCTTTATTCTCTCATGAAAAATATCCGGATCGTGTATATAAATTAAAGAAAGCCTTATAAGGTCTTAAACAAGCACCTCGTGCTTGGTATGAGAGACTTAAGAGCTATCTACTAGATTCGGGATTTCAAATTGGAAAAGTAGATCAAACTCTTTTCATCAAAAATACTACTAAAGATATTCTAATAATTCAAATATATGTAGATGATATTATATTTGGTTCGACAAATGAAAACTTATGTAAAGAATTTTCAAATATAATGACCAAGGAGTTCGAAATGTCTCATATGGGAGAGTTATCCTATTTTCTCGGACTTTAAATTAAACAATTAACAAATGGAATTTTCATAAACCAGGAAAAATATTGTGCTAATCTAATTAAACGTTTTGGAATGGAAAACACTTCTGCTAAACCTACTCCTATGAGTACCACTACTCATCTCGATCGAGGTGAAAATGGCAAAAGTGTAGACCAAAAATTGTTTAGAAGTATGATAGGCTCCTTACTTTACTTAACCGCTAGTAGACCAGACATAATGATGAGTGTATGTCCATGTGCACTTTTTCAGTCTAACCCTAAAGAATCAATCTTAACTATACTAAAGATTTTGGTCTTTTCTATCCAAAAGAGTGTCCATTCGAGTTAGTATCGTTTAGTGATGTTGATTTTGGTGGATCTCGAACAAATAGAAAAAGTACAAGTGGTACGTGCCATTGCATTGGAAAATCACTTGTATCTTGGTTTAGTAAGAAACAAAATTGTGTTTCGCTTTCCACGTGTGAAGCGGAATATATATCAGCCGCTTTAGCTTGTACTCAAGTCATCTATATGCAACAAACACTTAAAGATTTTAATATAAGTTTAACAAATTCTATAATATATTGTGATAATACAAGTACAATAAATTTATCTAAAAATCCGATAAATCATTCTCGTACAAAACATAATGATATTCGTCACCATTTTCTACGTGACAATATCGAAAAAGGAATCATAAATTTAGAATATATTTCTACCGAAAATCAAATTGCCGATATATTTACTAAACCATTACTAGAAAACTCATTTATAAAATTACGACGAGAATTAGGAATAATATCTTTTAAAGATATTTTGAAGTAACTAATATTTTATACACTAAACCTATATTAACCATTTTCAAAGAAAATATTAACCATCCATTAGCTAATATTACATAACCATCCATTTTCAAAGAAAATATTAACCATTAATTTAATTTCTGGTTATAAATTCTTAATGATTTAACACCACATTCTTTTTGGAACTTTCATACTATATATATACATCTATACATATGTTATTTTCAAAAAAAATTACAAAGTTTGAAAATCCAATATAAAAATGTCTTCCAACAATTCATATGCTCCAATCAACATTACCTCCTCAGTCGATAACTCACCTACATCACCACAACTTCCTACGCCTACACCAAAGCATGAGCCGGTTTATAAATGGGAAAACTATCGAACTGGCTACACACCGGATTCGAAGAAGGCAAAACGTGGACTTTTTATCTCTCCTGATATGAAAAGAAAGATTGATGAAATTCATCATTTTCAACAGCAACAAATTGACCTTCAACATGAATTATATTTTGAACAAAAAGTAACGGCTAGACGATTAAGCTTTCTTGAGCAAATTGGTTTACGTTTTTGTAGCTCGAAGAATAACGATGTGACTGAGCCCCTACCTCGACCAGTTAGTTCGTATGATCCATCTTCGTCATAGTGTACACCAACCGATCCATTGAATCCTTGGATGACTCCTCAATATAGTCCAAATTCATGGGACAAAAACTATATGGCGAATGAAGGAAATAAGCCGCAAAAGAAAAATAGTCCATCTCCAAAGAAATGATTATTTTTAATTTTTGGTCAAATCATGTTGTTATATTGTAATATGTCTATACAATCGTAATCGTTTCTTTCAATCAAAATCTTTTGCTTTAAAAATTTAGAATACCAAAAACACAAGGTTCAATCGACTGAACCTTACTGCTCAGTCGACTAAACATAAGGCAGAAAACAATTTCCAATAGCTCAGTCGACTAATTGCTCTACACAGTCAACTAAATTTACCACAGACACTTTCAGACAATACTTCAGTCGACTAAAAACACTGTTCAGTCGACTGAATTTAACACAGAAGATTTTTGGTCATCAATTCAGTTGACTGAACAGACTATTCAATCGACTGAACGTCGTTTCCCAGGCTACTTTTTTCCTTTTTACCACTAATTTCTACCTTTACTCTTTACTTTTATCATTCCAAAATCTCCTACTTCACCATTATTCTTCAAAATCCTAGCCCCCAATCTTCATTTTTTTTTCAAATCCCTCTCAAAACTCTCACAACAATGGCTCCAAAAAGATCAAGGGCTTCAACTTCAACATCCTCCGGGCCAATTGACGCTCAAATTGCTCAATGGCTTTATGATGGAGTGGAGGTCACAAGGTGGAACAAAATGAAGAATTCTCGGATCTTTGAACACTCCTTCATTGATTTTCAGAGTCTCGAAACGTACAACATACAAGCTTTGACGAATCAAGCAGGTTTAACATCTCTCTTAGACATAAAACGAAATGACCATGCAATCAATTATATTGTGGTCAAATTGTTCTATGCAAACCTTAATCTTGGACACCAAACTCCAAGAAATCCAAATGATAGTGTTTGGAGTATGGTGCGCGACAAAAAGGTATGGTTTTCCCTAGACTGAATTGCACGCATTTTAGGATCTCCTAACATGGGAAGGAAGCTTGAAGAAATCGAATTTACTCCACATATTCGAGATAACATAAATCATCAATTTTTGGATGATAACATCAACATCCGGGATATTAAATCAACTTCCTTACAACCAAGAGCAAGGCTTCTCCACAAAGCTCTTATGCCAACCATCACTCCTCGAACGGGCTCATATGAAATTGTATACCCAAACAATTATAGAGCACTATATGCTATTTGGGGCAATATTCAAGTTAATTGGGTCAAACTAGTTCTTAATGAATTTCTTACTTTCAATAATGGAAAATTGCGAACAATATATTTTGGCGAGTATATCATGCGACTACTCCTCAACGTTGATATGCCATTACCAGAGTCTGAAAATAGAATGGTTCATCAAATCAACCATCGGACTATAAGCCTTATGAAACTTCCGGCTAGACCTTCTCGCATCATATCTCTTGCCGAATGGGAAACTAGACATCAAGAACCGCAACAACCTCTTCAAGCCCAACATGAAGAATCTTTTGATCAAGATGATGAAATTCGTATCGTTGAACCAAGTTTTACTACCAATCAATCGTTAGGAATTCTATCAAGAAATCAACAAATTCTTGATAATCGCTTCAAGAAGGTAGATCATAAACTTGATAGAATTAAAGGGTTCTTCAACAAATTATGGGATGCCATCTCATGCACGAGCTCCACTACTGCTTCAACCTTCAGTGGAAAGCGTCCGACACCAACTTTCACATGGACGTCATCTGAAGAAAATCCAAGCAGCAGCACAAGTGGGAATAGCGGTGGTCAAGGTGGAAGAGCTTATAGACCACCCACTGGTGGACCCGTTATTCGCGAACCGAAGGGAGGGAGAGAAGGCTCATATGATTGGGATAAAGATGAATAACTCTCTTACGGTTTGATTTTTTATTTTTTAAAAAAAAAACACTATTCAAAAAGCTTGTATAAATAGCCTTTTATGTTTCATTTATTTATGGTACATTCTAAGTTTTTGAAACTATAGTTATGCATATCAGTGATTGTTTTGATAATATACTTAGCAATTATTACTTCCTTTTTGTCGATGACAAAGGGGGAGAAATCTATGTTACTAACCTTGTTTTGTAGGAAAGACAATGCATATATTCAGGGGGAGGAAATAATTACATCTCTATACGTTTCAGTATTGTCATCAATCAAAAAGAGGGAGAATGTTGATACGCTATATTTTGATCAATGACAATGTGCTTCAACAAAAAGGAAGAGATATGTGTAAAGCTAAAGGAAGAACGATGAAGACCGAGGATAGCATGAGTATAATTTAAATATAGGTCTTAGTTTAGATTTATTATTAAAATCTATCCTCAAGAGGCTTGCACAAACACTAGAACACGTTTTATAAACTTCATTTTCTAGATAAACATTCACTGTGCAAAAACCAATAGTTCAGTCGACTGAACAGGTAAGCCCAGTCGACTGAACCTGCTACACATATACAAACATGCACAGTTCCAATCGAATGAAACAACCTGCTCAGTCGACTGAATCTATTCCTGAAAATTTTTTCTTTACATTTCCAGTCGACTGAAATCCCTGCTCAGTCGATTGAATTTAAACCTACGAATTTTCTCTGAATGGACACCTTCTTCCTCCCAAGAGTTGCAACCATTCTCCAATGGAAATGGAAGCATCTCTTGTCTACATCCCTAGCCAACAAATGCATCTCTTCTACACCTATATATACATGGTTCTAACATCTTCAATTTACCAATTTTCTTATGCTTTAATCTCACTACTTTCTTGAACATATTTTATATTCTCTAAAAGTTTTCAAAGCAATCACCAATTTATTGCTTGAATCTCTACTTTATTGATAACATTCTTTTGATTCATAGAAATTCACATTTCCTAAATCTTCACAAACACATTGCATACTCTCGAGGATAAGATTATAGGAATATTGTACTACATTGGACTCATTAGTGTTGACAAGAACACAACAAGTCGAATAATTGTTTTTGGTAATTGAGTTGAAGTCCTCTTCGGTAGTTGAGGCAAGAAATCCCGTTCGGTTGTTCGGGTAAGTTGTAAACCTACTCCTCCAGGTTAAGAGAGGGTTTTAGTTAGTAGACTTCCTAAGTGAAGCTTAGGGACTGGACGTAGGACTAGAGGTCCGAACCAGTATAAAATCCTGGTGTTTACTTTACTTATTGCTTATTATTATTTACCTATACCATCTACTATTCCATATTATACGATCCTACCGCATAGCTTCTTTCAGATGATATGCTCGTGAAATCATGATAATCAAACGACCATATTCGAGACTTAGCAGAGATGTTTGATATCTTTCGATCTTATAGCATGAAAATCAACCCTTTGAAGTGATCATTTCGTGTTACATTAGGGAACTTCTTGGGCTTTATTGTCAATGCGCAAGGAATTGAAGTGAATCCAGAGAAGATTCAAGCCATTCGGGATATACAAGCACCTAGAACTAATAAGCAAGTGCAGAGCCTGAACGAGAAGGTTGCTACCTTGAGTCGATTCATATCTAAGGCGACTGATAAATGCATTCCTTTCTTCGACTTGAAAAGGAAGGGGAAGAGGAATTTCGAATGGACGCAAGACTGTAAAGGCGCATTTTGAGCTTTGGTGAGTCATTTGGAGAGACCCCCTGTCTTGTAAAAGCAGTAGATCACGAGGAGTTGTACATTTTAGCTATGTCACCACATGCCATAAGTGCCGCATTGATTCGTGAGAAGAACCGAATCCAAAGACCAGTGTACTACACCAGTAAATGATTAACGGGGGCAGAAAGAAACTACCTAAAGATAGATAAACTGGCGTAGTGATAGGCGAACGCATTACACAAACGTTGCCCATACTTACAGGCGCATTCAATAAATGTCTACCCCAATCGGCCTTTGCGACATGCCCTACAACGACTCAGACATCCAGAAGGCTGCTTAAGTGGAACATCGAACTTAGCTAGTTCAACATCACATATCTGCTTTGGAGAGCTATCCAGGGACAAGCATTGGAAGACTTAGCAGAGTTTACCATGCAGGACAAGCCCTTAAAGGGCGGTGTAATCCCAACTGTATGATGGAAGCTATATACTGATGGGGCATCCGATGATCGTTGTTTTGGAATGGGCATCGTTCTTGTAACCCATGAGAACCGATCAATTTGCTACGCTTTTAAGCTTGATTTCCCAACTACGAATAATGAAGCCGAGTATGTGGTGTTAATTACTGGATTTAAGCTTGCTAGAGAGCTTGGGGTGAAATCTATCTAAATATTTTGTGACTCGTAGCTGGTGGTTTGCAAAGTTAGAGGGGACTACCAGGCAAAGGGATAATGGCTTGCCTCATATCTTACCTGAGTTCAGGAGTTGTTAGCAGATATCGAATATTATGACATTTCGCATATCCCACGTGAGCAGAACGGGGAAGCCGACTCGTTGGAAATGTTCGCATTCACTGGTGGTGCACAACAGATGGGCTTAGCTCCAATCGGTACATTACACATCCCCAGTATTAATGTGATGGAAGTTGATCATGTAATAGAAACAACCCGAAAGGAAGTCATGGATGACTCAATTCAAAGATTACTTGTTGCATGGAATCTTACTTGAGAAGAGGAATGAAAAGCGATAAATCCCCCATAAGGCTTCGCGCTATATTATGCAAGAAGGAACTATGTATAGAAAGAGATTATCTATTCCCTTACTCAAGTGTAGCACCTATAACGAGATATAGCATGTCTTGAAAGAAGTCCACGAGGGAAATGCGGCAATCACACTTAGGGGCAAATGCTGGCAAAAAAGATACTCCGTTATGGATATTACTGGCCGATTGTGAACTGGGACGCTACTAATTATTTGAGAAAATGCGACACATGCCAGATATATACAAAGGTCCCAAGAGCACCGCCGACAGAGATCATGCAAAAGGTTAGTCCATGGCCATTCACTATATGGGGAATCGATATCGTTGGCTCTTTGCCAATTTCCAAAGATGGTGTGAGATATGCAATCGTTACAGTTGATTACTTCACTAAATGGGCCGAAGCGGAGCCGTTAGCTATGATCACAACCAAGAAAGTAATTAACTTCTTTGTTTGAAATATAGTGTGTCATTTTGGTCTTCCATGAACTATCCTGATTGATAATGGGACTCAATTTGATAGTGCTGAGTTTACGGAGTTTTGCCGAAGATATCACATTGAGAAGAGATTCGCGATGATTGCTCACCCTTAAATGAATGGACAAGTTGAAGCTGTAAACGAGATCATAAAGTCTATCTTGAAAAAGCGTTTAGAAAAGGCTAAAGGCAAGTGGGTAGATGAACTTCCTAAGGCACTTTGGGCCAATAGGACCAATCATAAGTCTGTGGCTGGCCACACTCCATTCGCTCTTGCTTACGAAGCCGAAGCAGTCATTCTCGTAGAACTCAAAGTCCCTTCCTACCGAGTGACTTACTACGATCCCAGAACAAACCGAAATATCTTACGGGAATCATTGGACTTTATCGAAGAGAAGCGCGAGGAGGTAGATTTGAGAGCAGCTGCACATTGATACCGAGTCGCCCGGTATTATAATACTAAAGTCCGACCGACAGCCTTTAAAGTTGGCGACCATGTCCTGAAATGAATTTTTCCGGTCCCGTTACACATGAACCCAACATGGGAAGGACTATACTTATTGAACAAAGGCTTGGAGAAGGAACTTTCAAGCTAGCGACTATTGATGGTGTGACGCTTCCAAGTGTGTGGAATTGTGAGCATTTACGATGCTATTTCACTAGACTATTTCTTCCATGCTTTAGTGTATTTGCTTTCAATATGTGCTTTGATATTTGACTTTTCTGATATGTAATAAGATAAGTTATTCTATTCTAATTTTTATGATGAATAAAAGCTTGAAACTTCCTTTGCATAAACTACTGTTATTGCATGTTATGCTAAATATGTGTTGGAGTTGATTGATATTGACATCTGTGATGCATGAAAGGATGCATAGAGTAAAAATCAACCAGTTATACCATTCCCCGAAGAGACTGAACAAAGGAGCATTTTGTAAGTTTGTTCGGTTGGCGATTTCCGTAGACGAATCGAAAAGCAATTTTCGCAATAAGGAACAAAGGTTGAACGATAGGAGAATGACAAAAAATCTCTATGTCTCTAATGTAGACTAGAGTACTCTACGTCCCTGAAGCAGACTAGAAAATGAACGATCTGATAAAAATTTCTATCTCTAATGCGGACTAGAGTATAAACGATTCGGTAAAAATCTCTAACTCCCTGATGTGGACTAGAGTACTCCTGAAGCGGACTAGAGTACAAACGATCTAATAAAAAATCCTAAGTCCCAGATGCAGACTAGAATACTCTAGGTCCCTGAAGTAGACTAGAGTATAAAACGATTTGATAAAAATCTCTGTGTCCCTTATGCGGACTAGGGTACTTTAAGTCCCTGAAGCTAACTTGAGTATAAACGATTTGATAAATATCTTTAAATCCCTGATGAGGATTAGAGTACTCTAAGTCCCTGAAGTAGACTAGAGTATAAATGATTTGACAAAAATTTCTATGTCCCTGATGCGGGCTAGAGTACTCCAAGTCCCTGAGGTGGACTAGAGTATAAATGATTTGATAAAAATCTTAAGTCCCTAACAGCGGGTTAAAGAATTCTAAATCCTCAAACCATGGGCTAACTCAAAAACCCAATGCGTGGATAAATGAGCTTTCAATCGTTCGCAATCCCATGAGTTCTGATCTCAAATCAATGGAAGAGTATCAAACTGTTGGCAGCAAAATACAAGCATTAGTTATGGTTCCAGCTTGGCATCGCTCACGACTTAAGATGGCTTCTACGAATAGGCTTCAAGATTGAGATAGTGAGTTATCAATGGAACTTGTGAAAATTATTATAAGTACTTGTAATGGGAAGAAATTACTCTAATGTTGAAGTAATAATTCACTTAATGATTAATCAATAAACAAAAACTTTTATTTACAATCTGAAGAATTCCTTACAAATTATTCGAAAGTTCTGGATCCACGCCTATACGTGTGCTAATAAAAAAATGAAAGGAGCAAAGAAAAACAAACAAATGTCTAATATATCCAGACTAAATACAATGACAAAAGACGCCGACTATTTCTTCGACTTCTTCTCCTTCTTTGGTTTTTCAGGAGTTGACTTAGTCGAGCGCCTCCTCCATGACCCTTTCTCGCCTTTAGTGAAGGTACATGAGGAAGGAGGGGGAACCATAATAGACATTGTCCCGCCAGTTGGAATGAATTGCAGAGGCCTGTGAATAATATTTTCAACCACCACCACATCGGGTTCACCCTTGACTTTGCATTTCGATTTTTCCTCCTTTCTATTTGTTCTTTCATACTAAATCTAGCGGTACGCTCCGAAGCACCCATGACCACAACGTCATCATGCTCCTCAATAAAAGATGGGTCTTTCGGCTTATCCTCATTGAGTGCCCCAATCACTTGAGCATCGGGCCCCGGAGTGTCTACAACAGCCAGAGCCTGGGCCTCTTTTCCTTCTTACTCCATGACGACATCGCTCCTAGGAGTTAATTCAGGAGTGAGATGACCTACAAAATTTCATAAAAACGCAAGCATTATTCTATAGCCGTTATGTGCCATAAACAACAACTTTTTTAATTCGAAGGAGTTCTATACAATACCAATATCCGGTTGGCTCTCGATGGTCGTTAGGGTGCTCCCTTCAATAATAGGAGACAACATGTGTGGGCCAAGTCCAGGCTTGTTTGGATCATAAGCAACGTATTTCGCCATGGGTTTAAAAGATAATGTCCCAACCTGCTGAATAGGATGAGGATCCTGGGGGTCAATTCCAGAAGACCCTACGATATCTTCCTTTTCCTTAGACGATGTAGGAGCTCTGCCGAATTGAAGTTTTGTGGCAGCCAAGTCAGATGGCTCGTTTCCTCAGAGCATTTCCTGCACAAGCGCCCCCTTCATCATGCTCTGACATTCCCAACTCTTCCTTCTTAATCTTTATAATGATCTCTCAAGCTTTGGTGAGCAATTCAAGATAGCGTTTGCCTAGAAAAGTCTAGTCGTGGTGAAGGAGAACTTTTGCTTTGCATTCAGCAATAAGAGGAGCGAATAAGTTCTTGATCTCTTCCCTACTAGACTCGACCACTGCCTCAACTCGGGTATTGGCCTCTGTGAGCACCTCTCTCCTGCCCTCTTCACGGGCGACTTCTTTTAAGACTACGATTTGGGCGAGTTGTTCGTCGAGTCTCGACTTTAAGTTCATTGTTTCGACAATCTCTTTGTAATATTTCTACGATTTTTCCTGTGCCTCAACTTTTTCCTCCCTTACTTTGGACAATAATTTTTCTAACTCCCTAACGCGGCGGGCTAAGACATCTTTCTATCTATATAAGAATTCTTTCTCTAAAGCTAAGGTGCCACTGCGTTGGAATGCGACGTCCAATTCCCTCTTATGTGATGTCTCTAAGCGACTTACTACCTCAGTTGTTTCCTCCATATTTATCTTCGCCTCGGCAAGTTGAGCCATAACTTCGAGCAGCTCAAAATCCTGGTGTTTGATGATATATTTGTCATTAATGGCCTCTAACTTAAGGCAATCAATTTCGTACTGGCGCTTAATGGAAACTACAGAGAATTTTTCAGCTAAGTGAATGAATGCGTCATCCTGGACGTACACATCATTCATACATACTAACGAGCTCTATTTGGCACTTCAAGGAATGATGTGTATGGAGGGGAGGAATTTGAGTCCACTAAAGAAAATTTTCGAGAAATTGGCTTTAAGTTTAGCTAATTTCTCTGATGTGGTAGGGTCTTTGGCAAGAACCGAGGGAATCTGTTCGGTGACTTTGGATGCTTGCAACGCTCGCGAGATTGCCTAGGACTTGATGATCCGGAGTGTTGGTCATGGGCAGCAGCAGCTTGGGAACCCCGATGTGTAGATTTATCTTCGCTAAGAGCAGAAGGGTTAGATGGATTGCATTGGCGTGGAGCATGTGCCTGAGACTTACTTCTGGATGAAGAAGAAGCTTTCAAGAATAACAGTCTCTGCCCCATCCTTCAACTTTATCTCGGAGTCTTCAAGATTCGAAATCCCGACCGAAGCAATAGTAGGTAGAAGAACCACGGAGATGATCGAAAGCATGCGAGTGAGACATTACACCTGAAAAAGAGTTAAACGGGAACACCATAAAAAGAGTCAAACAGGAACATATTATGAGTTTTTATGTAAAGAGTTAATCAAAAGTGGATGGTGAAGTGCAAGTACTTGTGTGTGTCCTAGTGTTTCCCCCCGATGGACCATTAACATTAGCTTTACTCATGGAAGTTTCTTCACCTTTGTTAGAAGGTTGCATTCCTTCGCTGCTTCTCACGGATGAGTTAAGCCATTCGACGTTGAGATTAGTGAAGTTGTAATTTAATTGATTGTCCGAGATCAAAATGTTAGAGGGTCCCTTCAATGAGCTCTCCATCTATTGAGAAGACGATTCCTTTTCAACCATAGTTGTAATGAATTTTGGGGTTATCCCGGCCTTCCTATTTTGTATATTGTATGCCAAACTTTTTCCCCTCTTCGGGGGAGGTTGCAATTGACTAGTGTATAACACTTCAACTATT
This sequence comes from Allium cepa, assembly GCA_030765085.1. Classification (NCBI taxonomy): domain Eukaryota; kingdom Viridiplantae; phylum Streptophyta; class Magnoliopsida; order Asparagales; family Amaryllidaceae; genus Allium; species Allium cepa. The sequence continues at coordinate 460,498,495 of CM060931.1, read as the reverse complement.
GGAGTTTTTCCAAGGCCTATGTCTTTGTTTCTTGACCCTGTGTCTTGTGATTCCTTTATCTTTCCCTCTTCGGTGCCTTCTGGGATACCCTCAATAGGGGGCACAACAGGGTTATTTATTTCTTCCCTTCTCTTGACGACAGTCTTTGCGATCGCTTTGCTTCCAGGGAGACTGATTTTGCGACCGTCTTCTAACAGCCCAAACAGCGAGATTAACTCATTGGTGATAAGAAGTTTGATGTCTCAATCCTCTACTAGGGTAGCGTAAATGGCCGCAACAGCCCTGGAGTATCCGACGCTTTCAGTCCAAGGGCGAACACCCCGAAAGAATTAAAGGAATTAGTACAATTAAGGAAGAAGCTGCAATTTGAATCTTTTAACTAAAGGCAAAGGTGAAAATAATACTTACGTCCTTCCAACCATCTTTTTGCGAAGCCGGGGGGACATCGTATGTAGAACCATTCGTGTATGAATAAGGGGAGCTTATTCCATGCGGCCGTTAAGACCTAGCATTTGGGCAAGGGTTCAAGGAAGATCCACGAAGGACTATCGGCTCATCTTTTGAAGTTGTAAATGTATCGGATGTCTTCGGGAGTTGGTGGATGAAATAAGATGTTCATGAAGAGAAGAAAAGTTTCATGGATGAAAGCATAACTACTATGGTGTAGTGGAGTAGAAAAGATTCCAATGAATCTCAGCATTTCATGAACAAAAGAGTTGAACGGTGACACACATCTGGCCTAGCGCGTAAACTTGTTGCGTGTTATATATCCATCAGGGGGAAAATGTGGTCTATCTTTCCCTGATGGAGCCAAAACGTCATCAAAGGGAATCCCATGGATAAATCATAATCGATGAAGAGCAGCTCCATCGATTTTTGTATGCTTGTGAATTAGCCGGATTGCTCAGAATGATGGCATCCTCCTCAGCATCGGGGCTGGATTAATAACTTCCAAAGAAAGGATTGGGATATCCGAAAAATAGGCTTGCTTGTGGGTCAGATCCCCCTGCTTGTTCTATTTGCTGACTTGGTGCAGGCTTGTTAGATAAGATAGTAGAACTTGATCTCGTGGCAGATTCAGAAGACCTTGTGGCTGAACGCTTTGTCAGCAATACTCAGTTGACAATCAATGCCAGGAATAATAACATGTCCCCCTTGTCGTGTGTAAACTAGTGCAGTGCAATATGAGATAAACATAAGCGGTTTGAAATTAGAAAAGCAAAAGTAAAATGTCAAAGCTTGGATTTCGTCCAGAGAGACCTTCATCGCCGACCGTCTCAAATGATGTGAAAGGTTATCGACGACAAAAGCCTTAGGATCATATGTTGACATTTTGGATTATGAAGTCCGTTGCTCAAGTATGTTGGGCTAATTTTGGATTATGAAATCCGTAGCTGATCCCTACACTTAGAATCACTTGACAATACCGACCCCTTCCCATTAAATGTCAATCACTATGCTTTAGCCCACATACTGATCCCCATACCTTAATCTCATAGTCGACCCCTATACTTAACTTTTTAGGATGACCCTTACTTTTCAACTCATGGACTGGCCCCTATAGATAAGCTTCTATACCGATCCCTCTTGAGATGCTTATCTATGGCGATCTCTACACTTGGGTTCCCAACACCGAACCCTTGCCTAACAACTACATACTGAACCCTTAAGCCAGCATATTACCCACCAACCCTTACCATCTCTAATACCGAACTCCCCTCTGACTACCCCTCACTGATCCTTCACCTGATGTCGAGTCCTTCTTTTTCATCCCCTTATTTTTCCTTTCCCTTCTTCTTCTCCTGCTCCTTCACCTTACCCTGCTCCTTCACCTTCTCCTTCTTTATCGCATAACATAATCGATCACACTGGGTAATACAGCTAATAGACACCTGAACACGTCCAAGCTCATAGATTCATGACCTAACCACACAAATGAGGAAGAGATTATACCTAGTCAATTTGGATTGTAAGGCCGAGACTTCGATTAGGAATGAATGGATGGTAATGGAGGTCAAAGATATCGTTTCACACTTGAATTTGGGTTTAAAAAGGGGAGCCTATCCTCTTTCATAGCACTAGGCTAAGTGATGAACGAGAAGATAAAAAGAGTTTAAGTGCTGTAAATATAAAGTAAAAGGAGGAGAGAAAGGGTTGCGAGTTTTTATATGAGAGAAAGTGTAACATTCCTCTTTTTTTAGTCAAATTTGAATTGATAATTAATATTTAATTTTGGATTTGTTTGTGAATTTATTGGCAAATTAATTTGAGATTTTCCAAGAACAAATAAAATGTGTATTTGTTATACATATGAAAATAGATTTTTAATAGATTTGGGTTTGAAACTCAAAAAAAATATGAATATTTTTGAAAAAAGTAAATAAATAATAAATTGGATTTAAATACTCTATATTCCATAACTAATAAAACTTTTTTTCTAATTATAATATATATATATATATGTAATATATATTTAGAAGTTATATTTTTAATTCAATATAATACTTTTCAAAAGTTATTCAGAGTTAATCATATATTTTAAAACATTTGAGAAAAACATCTATTTATTTAAAAGGAGTAGTAACTTGATTTTAAAATTGAAATAAGATTTAATATAAAGATTTAAAATACATTTTCTCTTAAAATTAATAAATATAGTTTGTATTTTATCAATTTAAAATGTAATACATGTGTTAACATAAGGAAATACTTAAATTTAGGAGCTATGACATTTGTAATTTTATATAAACATAAGCATGCATATATATTAAAATAAATTGAAAATAATATATAAATATAATGTGTATAAGGATATAAAAACAAATATATATATATATGTATGTATGTATGTATTTATATGTATGCATGCATGCATAAGTAATTAATGGAATATAAGGGTTTAAAACAAAGTTTATAAATTAGGGGTTTAAACATAAAATTAAATGTTTTAACAAGTGCAACATAAATTCTAACTTACAATTATAAGTGTAAAACATGAAGACTAAAAGTGAACAAGTGTCATTTTTATTTCTTTTTATTTTCAAAAATTTATAAACAAAAGGGAATTCATGTATACATGCACATCTACTCCCCTACCTCCATTCTTTCTTCATATTTCATTTTCAAAAGATCAAAATCAGAAAATAAAAATCTAAAAAAACAAACTCTTCAAAAAATTAAAAATTGAAAACAAGATCAGGTTCAATAAAAAACAGGGTCCAAATCAAGTGTTTCCAAATATTTCAAAATTAAAGCAATGAAAACAAAAGCAAAGAAAATCAAAATAAAATTGAAGCAAGCATTCTAATCAACCCAATACATAATCCAGTGCAGATCATCAGAAAAAAAACAAAAGCTTGTCCTCTGTTTAAAAACACTGTGAGCAAATTTTTTTTATAGCCTTGAATTTATAACTTTATGCTTGTGATTGATTGTTGAAGTAAAGTGGTTGCATGTATGTATATTTGTTTATATGAATGATGGCTGTGAATGCATATATTATATGCCTGTGTATACATGAGCTTCTGTACATCTTCTCTGTTTAAAATAACAGGCCCCAAATTTATCAATAAATTCCTGTCTTTTAAACGAATCAATTTTAGACCCTGATTTTTAAAAAGGAAATGATTATAACAATGTAATCTTGATATTAAAAATTATTTTAAGTGATTACATTTACTAAATATTCTGGAAATTTAAGATTTACAGTAAAAAACAAAAATAAGTTGAAAATCAATGTATATGTTTTCATCTTTGGATTATAGAACCTAATTCGTATATGAGAATCATGAATTTTAATATAAATTTCATGATTTTTAATGTAGTATTTGTCGTGAATTAGTGAGATGATCGGATTGGGAATTTTGGCCAAATTCCGATGAATGTGAAATGGTTTAATGACGACGTAGGGGGTAGCAAGGTGGACATTGGAAAAATGGGCAGGAAATTTTTTGGTGATCGGGGCATCAGGACAAAGGTGATCTAGGGTTTGAGTGGGGTCTTTTGTCAGGTGGGTTGTTGAAGTGATCTCGACGACTATGGCACATTAGACTTGATCGCATGTGGGGGAAAGGAAAGAGGGAGGTCTAGTGCAGCTGTAACTGTGGTAACGTAGTTTTTGGTGGTCGGTAGAGGCGATACGTGGCAGTTTCTGGTGATCGACTTGGTTCTTGTTTTCATTTGAACTACTCGATTTCATACTGGTGATAGTCACATTGTTCTGGAGGTTGAAATCATAGGTAGGTGTTGTCGTCGACTTATCAGAGGTGGTGGTGATGGTCGGAGATGCTCTGGCCATCTGTGCACGTGTACAAGTGTTTCTTGTATCAGTTTAGTTGGGTTTATGGAGCTCGGGAATGTCGGGTGATGGCTTAGGGATCGATCTCGAGTAAAAGAAGATTTGTCTCGAGTCATTTGTAAGCGTTTAATCTATACAGTAAATTTTAAATTTAAAAATAAAAACAGAGTAAAAAGAAGAAGAAGGTAAAGACTTAGGAATAGGCACGAGAAGTCTTGGTTTTGCCTCGGGTTAATACTCGAAAGTGTCTCGAGTTTGTGTTGGAACAAATTTTGATTTCGAAAATAAAATAAATTTTTCAAATTTAAAATTTATTCAATTTTAAAGCACTTTCTTAATTGATAAATAAATATTCTATACTAGTTTTGTTAATAAGCTTAAATTTTAGAATAATTATTTTTAAATAATTAAGTTAAATAGTTTTAATTCTTTGTTTTTAAAATAAATTCTTAAGTTTATTTAAAATAAATTTAAACATTATATTTAAGTGATTAAAATATGATAGTTTTAATTAACTTAAGAATTTTAGGTTAATTCCTATGTTAATTTAATTTTCAAGAATTATTTTAATAAGATTTCAAAATAAAAAAGATAAATGATTTATCTTAAATAAATGTTTTGATATTTAATTAACCTAAATGTTTTAATATTTATTTATTTGTTAATGATAATTTATTTTATTTAATGAGATTTAAATGTTGTAATTAAGTGATCAATTAAGACAAAGAATTTACCTTGATTAATTAAGGTCTTAATTAGAGGATCATTATTGACTTATCAATGTCAATTACTTAATGTAATTAATTTAAGGCTGATTTAATTAATGTAAGTAATTAACGGATGATTACTTAATGAAAGTTATTACTTAATGTAATTAAGGGATAATCACTTTGTGTAATTACAATAAAAGATAATTAATTAACTAAGGATAATTACTTTATGTGATTAATTAATTAAGGTAATTAATTTGAGGATAATTAATTAAATAAAGATTAATTAATGAAAGTAATTAGGGATAATCCCTTATTATAATTAATTGAGGTTAATTAATTTATTATTAAATAATAATTAATTAAAATGGTTTTTAATTAATTAATGATTAAAGTTGATTAGTCAAGTGATTAAAGGGTAATTACTTAATATAAGTAATTAAAAGCTAATTACCTAGCAATTTAAGGATTAATTAATTAAAATATTAATTTAAGGGTAATTAATCAAGGAGATTTATTAATTAATGATTATTAATTAAATGTTAATCAATTAATGTAATTAAGGAAAATTAATTAAAGGATAATTAAATAATAAATGGCTAATTACTTAATGATTTAAAGTTGACTAATTTTATTAATTAAGCTTAATTAATTAATTAATAATTAAAGGTTAATTAATTTATTATTAAAGGTTTATTAATAAGTTATTAAAAATAATTAACTAAAAAGGTTTGTGATTAATTAATATTAATTAACCACGATTTGTAATTTATTATAAGTAAATTATCTAGTTCAAATTAATCAGATGATTAATTAATCTTACTTATGGATGATTGGATTGTATGGAATGCTTTGAGTTGTTTGATATCCCTGATATGTGATTCTCTGTTTTGATTTGAGCTGTGATGAATGTAATTTATTTATCTGTGATGAATGTATATTATTTATCTGTGAATCTATGAATCTAGATAAGCGTTATAGGATTATGCCACTTATCGATATTGATGTATTTGGATTATGATAATTGATGATATTTCACTATTGTGAAAAACCCCTAGACCACACCATACACACACAAATATGGATTTCACGTGGAAATCGGTTAAGTCATAAATATTTGATTTTAATTCAAAATGGCTTTGAAAATTGAATTTTGAATCCAAAAATGATTTTGGAAATGGAATTGGATATGGAAAGCTTTTGAAAGAGGAAGTTTTTGAAATTAAAATTTAGTTTGAAATTATTATTTGAAATTATTTTGGAAATAATGGCTTGAAGGGTTTATACAATTTCTATATATGGATTTAAAACTATTTTAATAAATTGTTTTGGGAATTTGAATTTAAATTAGAACCTGCCAATAATACGGCAGTTCGTTGATTTTCTGGGTTATACTTTTAAAGGCTATAACTTATGTATATTTGATCGAATTCTTCCGAAACAAGAAGCATTTGTTTTCAAATGATAATAGCTTATATACAAAGAAGGAACTTCCAGTTTTTGTTGAAAAGATTTCAAGTTATGAATTGAAATTGTCTTGAAAGCTATAAATGAACCTTTGATTAAAGATTGGTGAACTTTTCAAACAAAAGAGGATTTCAAAAATAGATCTTTTTATTTAAATATTGAGAATGAATCTTTGTGAAAGATTTGATGAACCTTGTTTTTTTAATTATAGAGGATCTTAAAGGTGTATCTTTTGTATAAAAGATTTGGAAATGAAACGGTTTGGAAAATTATGAATTAGTCTTTGTGAAAGATTGATGAACTTTTTGAAGTGTATCTTTGTGGATTAAAAGATTGAAGATGGAAATTTGTTTAAAAACCATTCAAAGGAAAGGGTTTGGGCTTTAAGTTGTGACCTAACTAAGATCCCATATATCCATATGTTTTTAAATATTGCGCTCATTATTCGGTTTAGCCAGGAGAGGACTTTGTGTCATATAACCCATTTCGAATAATGATACGACGTTATAGATTGCATTTGAAGACCGGTGGTGAAGACCGGGTATTTTTCGAGAACGAAAGGATTACCCGTCGAATGATTCTGCACTGAGTAGCTACGTTATAGAGATCTCCATATGTGATTGGGAATCCGATCGGTATTGTGAATACCCGGATTGCAAGGGCTTCTTTGTGAAGCGATTCCGTTCGAAACCGGAATAGACTTGTATGGATGTGTATCTAATATTACACTTTGTGATGTAAAGCTGGTTTCTATCAAATACATTTCTGTTTGGTGGCAGAGAATTTATTCTCTTAGCTTAACAGCATTCTCTGAGACGTACGAGCTCAGAAGTTATATAGTTGATGGTTACTAGTGATACATTTCCAATTTGGTAATGTGCATACGAAGTGCTGCTGATCATGTGTTGATCAAAGCATGACTTTTGTGTAAAGCGTAGCTTTGTAGACATGACCTCGTCGGACCTCACAACCCGGAAATGGTCGAAACAGAAAGGATACGGCAAGGTTATTTGGGGGTAACGCCCTTTGAGGGTATGTCCATTTCCTTCTGGAGAAGGGTGGTATCATGGTATGGAGCCCAGATATTAATCTATGTGGTTACTGCAAATTTATTACTTTGTGGTTGTTGGTGTCGAGCGTTCGGATAAAGGTCGGTTATGACCGGGGGATGGCATACTCGTGTAGTAGTTACCTAGTTATATAGGTAACCCGGCCTTTTGTTGGCAAAGATCCGGTTAGGTTCTCAGGGCGTCCCTCCAGATGCGTACCCATGTGCCCCAGGAAGTTCCTTTGCCTGACACATTTGTTGGAAATCCAATCACCAATATGCACCCTTTACAATTGCAGTTGTATTACCTGACATTCTTAAATGGTAGCTATAGCAAGCATAATATAATGGCACCTATGCTGACTAAGATTAATATTATACTTTCGAAAGGTTTTCAGCACTACGCACTAATAATAATATCAAAAGGATTTTGCATATCAAGCATGTTTGACTATCATAAGGAGAAATCTCCTCCAAATGTGCGATTGCATGGTGTTTTTGTCGGGAGGCCTTATGGTAGTTTCATTTTCCAAAAAGCATTGCGGATTTCAATCTTAAATTCTTTTTTTTTTTTTGCTTAAAACTGTTTTTGTTTGCTCACACCAGTCCCATGACTGACCTGGAGCTTATTATTCCCTTTATAAACTCTGGGTGCTCATAATTTTCCACATGGACAGTCTAGAGTTAGATTTTCAGATAGTCAGCTAGTCGACGTAGATTCGGTAGCCTTCAGCTTTCTTTTTGGAATTCTTTGGAGTCTTAGATTATGGTGATCGTATTGCATGTCTAATCTTTCTCAATACAACGTGATGAAGGTGGTTCAAGCTTTAGATATGGAATTTGGAGTTTTTTGAGCTTTGGCATTAGAATTGCAGCTTGTGGATTCACTCTTTCCCTTAGAGATCATATTGGAGTTATCTCTTCTCCTATTATCTTGTATCTCTGATTTCGATATCAATTATATCAGTGTGTTACATCGATGTTGTATATCATTATAAATATTTTTTTCTTTCACCGTGTTGTTGTACTTCATGTGTTATAAGCTCCACCGAACTAGATTCAACGTTTGAATCTGCAGCATTCGAATACGGGTGATGTATTTGGTGCCAGTTTTTGAAGGTTGGGTCAAGGTCTTCATAGAAAGAAAAGGAAGTGGAACCGGTCACACCCAAGTGACCCGGTCATAAAAATGAAAGAGGTCGACCTTAAGGTATGCGAATCCCCATCCATATAGATTCACGAAGGGAACATCATACCAAATGCCGACCCCTCCTACGTTAAAAAATAAAATAAAATAAATAAATATGTATAAATAATGAAAGAATAAGAAATATATGATGGAAGAAAAAGTGGATGTGCATGAATAATGGATGCAAGTGAAATAGAAAGGGGAACATAAGGTAGTGGCAGATGTTGGAAAACTGAATGACAACCGATATCATGAAGATTAGACTGTAAACAGAAACATATAGAATTAAGTACTTTGGAAAAGGTCAATGGATATCCAAACATGTCCGGAAGTCAACAACGGAAACATGTGTATGAACGTGCATGAAAGATATTTATCAATTCAACTTTTTGAAAGGTTAAGTCAGGAAGAAACCTGAAGACTTTATATGACAAAATATATGCATTCAAAAGGAATGAGATGTCAGACTTGTTCCATCGAATGTTAATAGAAGAACAATGATCACCTACTGACTTGGATAGGCCTGTTCCCGGGAACCTGGGTTTCTCCAATTTAAAGCATGTTATGTTATTCATAAGACGTACTTTAGGGGGAAAGTGTTACCCGATACCTTGGCCCAGCTACACAAGGTTGATTATGAAGGCTAGGCTCGACTGTTGATGGGAAGGATGATCATGAGACAACATCCACATGACCATAGTGTAATGTTTGAAAAGTTGTATCCAGCCAAGGGTAAATAAGTCGACATATAGGTAATGTGGGATGTAAGAATTATGGAATTTAGTTTGGTTGGAATAGAGATCAACCTAGATGTTTGAAAAACGGAGGAGGTATAAAAGGGGTTGCCATAACGTGTAAAACCTATGGGCTCTGCATATTGATGGCTTATGTAAAAGGGATTGGCATAGTGTATCTACTCGGCATAATATGGGCCAGGCACAGTGGGATCAGCATAGCATCTTGGAAATGATGGGGTCGGCATAACCACACTCCAGAGTTATTCGTCATATATGTTTAGGTTTGCATAGTGTACTCAAGTCGACATTGGAAAATTGGAAGGATGGGTCGACATCAACCTGATTATGTGACTTACGGAGGGGTCGGCACGACATAACTTGAGAAGGTTAGATCGGCATAGGACTCTCATGGAGCATGTGTCTGTATTACCTTGACCAGGTTGAGGCTATAACAAAAACATGATGAGAACTAAAGATCCACAGGTTCACACACTATGATTGTAATATCCCAGAATTTCCAGGAATTTAAAACACGATAATCTCTTAATTTAAATTATTTGAATTGATAAAATTGTTGTTTTCAAAAATAAATAACCAAGAAATAATAATATAATGTCTTAATTTTGGTTATGAATTGGTTTTATAATAAGAATAATTATTTTGTTTGTGTAAATAAATTCTAAATTGACTTATTGTTTTCATAATTGATAAGCGTGTTTAAATATATTTATATCTGTGTATTTAAAATTGATTTTAAAATAGGATAAATTATTTGTAAATAATAATAAGCTTATTTAAAAATGGATATTTTATTTATTTAAATTGATTTTAGATTTGGATTTTTAAATTTGACTTTAAAATTTAATATAAATTTGAATTTAAGAAGATATACATACATATTAAAATAAAATAATAATATAGTTTGGATTTAATATATATAGATAATGTTTTAGTTAAAAATAAGTTTTGTTTTATATTTTTATAGAAATTTATCTATAGAAATTTGGAATTGTATTTATTTAATAAGAATAAATACAAAGCTTTTTGAAATAGCATTTTTTTAAATGAGTTTGCAATATTGTATATAATTTTATTTAAATTATATTTGGTTTCATTTCTTTTTAAAGATTGTATTTATATAAATTTAGAAAATATTTATAAATTATTAAATGTATTTGTTAATTAGGAATTTAGTTAGAAAAGTATTTTTTTAAAATTAAGAAAACATATTAGTTAATTAGGAAATTAATATAAAAAGCTTTTTAATTTCTTTTAGAATAAATATAAATAAAATTTGTCAAGGGTAAAAGTTATAATCATTTTGATAAAAGTCTTAAAACGTTAAAGTAAATTAAAGACAAGTGTCCATTTTTTTTAAATTTAATAAAATTGAAAATTTCCTATATAAACACCATCTTTCTTCATTTTCTTTTTCTCTAAATTTTATGATTCATTCCTAAGAGAAACTAGGATATCCATGCAATCTTTTACTCTTCAAAGAAATCAGAAAATCCTCTAATCAAATCTGGGATTCTCCTCAAAAAAAATCCGAAACCTCTCAAGTTCTAAATGCAATCTTACTCTTGAAAACCCAAAATACCATAACCTGTAACCTTTTCAAATGCAAAGCCTACAAAACACTCCTTAAACCATTCTGTGATCAAAAGTCTGCAGTATATTTTCAAAACTCAAACCATCCAGAAATAAATTTGAAACCCTGTAACCAAATATCATAATCTGAAATCATGTGCAGACCAAATCTGCAATATATTTGCAAAAGTTCAAAACAACTTTCAATCCAGTTCTAAAATTCCCATGTCTGCATCACCTTTCAAATGCATGCAAGTTTTCAAAGGGGCAAACCTAAAGCATTTCTGTTGAAAGCAATTCAAAGGGATGAAGTATTTCGGTTTTAAATTTTCAAGCTCAAGTGTTTGCAAGTTTTCAATATACAATTGCATGTAGTTTTCAACCCAGTTCTTTTTCGAAGGCTCTGCATCTCCTTGAAGGTGAGTAAACATTTTTTTACTAAAAACGTAAGTGATGAATTATCTGTTGCTTGAAAAAGTTCTGTGATAATGATTTGTTGCATGTAATGATAGAAGTACAAATCTGTGTATATGGATGTATTTGAATCTCCCTACTTCTGACTACAGAGTTTTGTTTTAAAAAAAAACAAACAACCAAAAATTTTAAATTCTCAGTTTAATCACTGTGGATCCATGGTGTTTAAATCAGGTTAGTTAGTTTAAACATCATCTAATTTTCTTAAAAACAAGAACTAGTATTTTAGGATTCAGAAAAATTTCTGGAAACAAGGAAACTCAGTTGGAATCTTCAAATGTAATAAAATCAGATGTTAATTTTTACTGATTCAAGCATATATCTTAGATCATTTTGGAAAGTTAGGATTTTTGAAACAAATATCACAATTTTTAAAATTTTATTGAGTAAGTAATTGGGGTTTAACTGGAATTTTGGTTTTTGCCAAAATCTGATGATCTTTGCATCTGGGGTGCTCGGGGTTCTTGATGGAGCTAGTAGTAGGATTGGGAAGTGTGCCAAAAATTACTGAAGGGTTTGTAATCCATTGTGGATTTGGATTTGCTCGAATTTGGTTTTAAACCTAATTTTGGGACTTGCTGCAAATTGAATCACCGCTCCCCTTATGGTGTTTCGAGTTGTATCAAATTCTGGGAAGTGGAAGCACGGTGGGTCAGCAATCCATAGCCGAAGTTGTAGGGGTTATCGTTGATCGGAGGCAGGGGTTAAGGGAATTTTCCTGATGATGGTTTTGGTCTCAAGTTCATCCTGGAGTACTCGATTTTGAATCGAGGCATGGGACGATGTTTGGTTGATCATGGATGCTTGTAGGGTGGTTGAGTGACTTAGCGATGGGGTCGTCGTTGACCGAAGGTAGTTCCGGCACTGGTGCAGGTGCACGACTTTGTTTCGTGTGTCTGGGGAGAGTTAGTCTGTAGGATGACTCGAAGGTGGCTTCGTGTTTTTGGGTCTTTGTCTCGAGCTTAAACTCGAGTTAGTATGGTTTGTAACCTGTAGTTTTTATTGTACAGGTTCTTTAAATTTTAAATCCTAACTAAACTTTGAACTGTAAACTAAAAGAAAGAAAGGAGAGACGCTGTACTTTGTTCTTGGTTCAAGTACACATGGGTTGAACCCAAATTGATGTTTAACCAGATTTTTATTTTAAAATAAAGTAAGTTTTAAAAATTTAAATAATTAAGCTAAAGTTATTTCTAGAAATTCATTTCTTTGAATTGATATGCTTATACAAATGAATTTGTATGAATGGATTTAAATGTTTTAAGTTAAAACCTTATATTATTTTCAAAACTTATTTTAAAAAATAAAAGGAAATTTATAAGGGAATGTTTTTATTAAATTAGATTATGAATAATGATTTATTAATTAACCACTAAAGTTTTAAAGTAATTTATTAACTTAAACTAAGGATTTGTTAATTAATAATTAAAGGTAAGTAATTAATGATTACTTTATATTTTAAACTAATTAATGACTTATGTTAAGCAAAGTTTTCAAGGTTAATTAAAGATAATGTTTTATGTAAAGAGATAATTAAGTTTTAATGAATAATAATTAATTGGTTAATTAAGAAATTTTAATGTTTAATTAATTAATTAATTATTTAAAAAGGGGTTAATTAAGTAATTATTTAAGTATAATTATTTATTTAATTAACTAATAATTTTGATGATTTAATTAATGACTAATAATTAATTAAATTATAGTTATTAATTAATTAAGTAATCAAACTAGTAATTAAGTTTAATTTGGGTTTTCTTAATTAATAATTAAAAGGTTATTAATCTATAATAGAAGTTAATTAAGAATTAATTAACTATTTTTATTGAGGTTAATCAATTGTAATTAAGGATTGATTAATTTTAATTATGGATTAATTAATTTGTAATTAAGGTTGTTAATTAATAATTAAATTTTATTAATTAATGATTAAGAGATAATTAATTAGTTAATTAAGTTAATTAATTAATTATAAAAGTAATTAGAGATTGATTACTTTGTATTAAAGGATTGATTAATAATTGAGATTTATTAATTAATAGTTGAAGATAACTTATCTGTAAATTAATGATTAATTTGGTTAAAGAGTAATTAAGGAATGAATCACTCGATTTTAATTTATGAGATGAGTGTGATCAAGTAAGTTAATTTATTTGTTAATTAATTAAAGGAAGTCACTTGATAAATGATTAAGTATGTTTACTTAATAAGTTTTGACAAGGGTAATTACTTTAGATAAGTAATTGATGAATAAATTACTGGAGGTAATTGAGATAAGTGAAATTACTTATTGGGAAGTAATTTTAAATGGATAATTACTTGTTAAAAGTAATTAAGGGTTTATTACTTGGTGTAATAAATCAAAGAATTTATAAAAGTAATTAAAAGTAATTAAGAAGTAATTAAGAATAATTAATTACTATTTATATTTATTAAAGTTGATTAATTGAAAGCAATTAATTTAAGCATGATTAATTAATATAATTAATTAAGAAAAAAATGTTATTAATTATAGTTAATTAATTAATGGAAGTAATTAATTAAGGTTCATTAATTAATAAATTAATGAGAATAATTAAGGATTAATTACTTGATTAAGATTTAATTAATCAAGGTTGATTAATTAAGATGATGATTAATTAATTGGTTTAATTAATGTTTATTTAAGCAAGATTTATTGAGATGAAGGTAATTAATTTAATTAATTTTAAATTAATTAAGAGATGAAGTAATTAATTTAATTCACTTTAAATTAATTAGAGATAGAGATAGTTAATTTAATTCATTTTAAATTAATTATGTTGTGATTAAGTAAATCATTGCTTATGTATGAATGGGTGACATTGATTGTCTTGAATGGATGTAATCTCAAAAATGAGATAAGTAATGTTGTGTGATATGAGTGCTTGGTTGTATTGTGATGGTAATATAAATTATCTATTTTGATGATGATACGGATTACCTATTTTGTTTTGGATCATATGTTTATTTTGATAATGTGATTATCAATTGTGACTTGTGAATTATCTATCTGTGTGTATATAGATAGTTGAATTGAATTGTTTAACCTTAAACAACTTGGACCTAAATGATACGTTTTGGATTTCGATGAGACCGGGATCGAGTTTCCATATTTAGATATCCGAAAACCACATCGATCCAAATTAACGATAGGTCGTGAATCTCAAGTGAAGATGAAGATTCAGGTTGCAAGGGTTATTGTCGTTAACTCTGAGGGTGATTCCAAAATGAGTGTAACGAGATAATGCCTTCGGTTTCGTTTGAACCCGGAACGAACTTGTATGGATTGAATGCTTTTAGAACATCGTCAGGTAGACAATGAGCATTCTAAGTGATGTGTTCACTAAAGGTAATCGTAGCCTCAAGCCTCATCAATGGAATGGCTAAAACATGGGAGGTGCAGCAAGGCTAAGTGGGTCATGCCCAAGTAGGATGAGATTAATCCCTGTCTAGAGTCCCTTTTATTTCGGCTGTGTGGGCGGTTGAATAGCTACAACCACCGGGGTTGTCTTATTCGGAACTGTTCAGTAAGGAATGGTTCCGGCTTTGTGTTGTAGGGGAGCGGGCGTACTCCTCGGTACGGTGATCTAGGCCACGTACTGTGACGGGCGGTACCCTAGTAGCCCTGCCATTTTATGGAATCCAAAATCCAATAAGTGCCATTGGATTTGATTGTATTACCCACTTTTGTGGCTAGTAGCTGGAATTTAATAATGTAACAATTTCAGCTACTTCATATTTATTTGAAAACCCTAAACCTATTATAATATCACTGAAATTCCTAGCAAATGTTTTGGTTAGCGTAAGGTAAAAACTTTTCCATGTTTATGTGTGGGAAGTCTTACGTGATACCCTTTTCTTTCAAAAGGTTTTTAAAGTTAAGCAACTTTAACCATTTACTCACACCAGACCCATGTCTGACCCAGAGTTTATTCTGTTTTCTTAAACTCTTGGGTACTCAAATTTTTACGAGTAGCCAGGGGATTCAGGTTGGCTTGACGAATTATGAAGGAGCAATGGAGCAGGAGGATTCTGCATATAGCTATATAGTATTCCGCTGTGTGTTCTCTGAGTCGTTTGTCTTTATGTTGTATTGAGTTGTATAACTAGACAGGTGTTTATAACTGTCTAGTATGTGTTGTTTTAGTTGTGTATCTCTGATGAATATGATGTTATGTAATGTATTATGTGATTAATATAATTTTTCGTTCCGCTTTTTAGATTCTGATGTTGTTTCTTTCTTCTTCTCTGTCTTTTGTCTTTTCTATCCCTTTTCTTTCTTAAAAATGATGCGATTTTCTATGGTGAGAAAGTCGGGTCGTTTCAATGATATTTGGAGCAATATGAATATGGACAAAGAGAAAACCACCACAGGGATGCCAGCCCTAACTCAACCCATGGGGGGGTCGGTACCGACCTCTATCCATTAAGAATTAGACCTAGCCCTCCCTATTATGGGCCCATATGGTTGAGGGGGATCCAAATGGAAAAATTTCAGTCAGATCGGAGGTTGCCTTCATCTATAAATACAAGGGCAGGGGGCCATTTTGAGGGATCTCTTTTTTAGCTAGCAAATGGAACCCTGCCTTTTAACCAATCTTTTTTTTTATTCTTTTCTAATCTCTTGACGTTTTCTGATTGATCGTAATTGTAATCAAGTGCACTGTGAGTAACAAAGGGAACATTCAAAGTGCACGTAGGAAATCAACGGCGAACGGCTAAATCTTCTTGTTTTTGCTTTTTGCTACATTTTTCTTGATATCTAGCATAATTCCTCTGTTTTCATTTTATTTCTTAATTTATTCCACTACTTAAACCTATCCTTCAGTGTTTGTGGCCAAATTGGTTGCTAACATGTAACTAGTGGTAGAGTTTAGGAACCTCCATTTTCTTTTGTTCCCAAAAACATCCCAGTACTCCCAACTGCCCGTGGAGTTCAGTCTTGACGCCTATTACAGAGCGTACGATATTACTAGTACTCTTATCGAGCAGCCGATAGTTTATCCCCAGGATCATGAGATTGCTGGTATCCCCACTACTAGACTATACACGCCTTTTGAGGTAACTCATTGTATTAATAATTCATTGTATTAATAATTCACTATACAGTATTAGTTAAGCAAAGCATGTTGATATATTATATGTAATTGCAGTGTGCATGTAGATTGGATGAGCTTAGGTGATATATTGCCGCCATTCAGCATATGGAACTTATTCATACTCAAGCAATGAGTCATCAGGCTTAGCAGACTCAGTAGGCAATGCAGACACAGATTGATGATTTGTAGGCTCAGCAGGCTACATTTCAGTTTGATCAAGGTAGTCCTGCTCATTCTGATGATGTAGCGGACGACGACGACGACAATACCGTAGACTTAGGATAATTATTTATTGTACTGTTACATTTAGTTTACCGTTGTTTGCCTTTATTGATGTACTTTTGCATCGTACTGTGGACATATTTTACTGTTGTTTTGTTTTGTTATACAACTTTATTTACATTGCATATTAATATTAAAATTTCAGCACACCGACAAACGACTTGTTTTATTTACAGCGTCACATCATATCAAGCACTGTTTGCACGCTATACTACTTTCGATGTTTGCATTTCTCTTTGTACAATATATTTACATTTTATAGATTTATTTATCGTGCCACGTCATATTGAGCGTTATTTGAACGTTGCCTTCCTTTTGATGTTTGCTAGCCTTAGCATTGTAGCCAGGTTATAGTACTTTTGATGTCAATGCTATTACAAAGTAGTACAATATTTTGTATTATTCGAACACTCTAGACGCGTTGCACATTTTTTGCCATATAACATCTTCTTACTGCTATATATTCTATTGTTTTGCAAATCGTTCTGAATTCATGTCATTCTATTAAGCAAAAAATGGTGGATTACATCCATATTTCCTTACTAGAATCTTACTCATATGAAGGTCCTTTAAGTCACGAGATCCCCCTTAATCTGTCTTGCCCTGAAGAACCAATCGGTTGGTAAGTTGAAAGGGAGGAAAGACGTTACGAAGATGTAAAAGAACGAGTGCACCTTGCAAGAGAAGAGGCTTTTGGAGGAGGAAAAAAGACATAGGGAGGAAAGGAGGAGCAATAATTGGAGAAGGCAAAGAAGGCATGAAATACAACATCGACAACCTCAACCAGAACAAGAGGTTGATTCTAGAGAAATATACTACAATTGTAGAGTTAATGTTTTGTATTCCGTCATACGAAACATATCTGACATTGGTCGATGCCACTGTAGATGTCGCAATTTTTCGAATGGTTGTGGCCTTTTGGCAATGGTTGGACGATCCTTTACCTCACCGTGCAGTAGTGTATTCAACCGAACTTGAATAAAAAATCAAAACGCTTATTAGGACACTTGGTTCAGTTCAATTATTACGCGATCGAAGATAGTTTTTTAAATCATCTTGTGTTTATTTGTTTCAGATCTTGTTTACATCATTTCAATTATCAGTTTATTTCCACTGTATCAGTTTATTTCAATATTGGTTGTCCTTTCTGTATCAGTTTATTTCAATGTTGGTTGTCCTTTATGTATCAGTCTATTTCAATGTTGTATGTCCATTTTATATCACTCTATTTCAATTTTGATTGCCTTGTTTCATTGTTAGTTTCTTATATTACGTACTCAATAGATATTGAAAGTGTATACAACCTACTAAAGAACTAAAAGAAAATACATAGAACTTAAAGAACATACATTGAACTGAAAGAAAATACATGGAACTGAATCCTAATAGATTGCATTGAAAGGAAACACATAGAACGTGAAATACATTGAACTGGAAGAAAATACATAGAACTGAAGTAAAAAATAATAGCACTTTAGGAGAAATACATAAACTTCATTCAAATTGTCCAATGTAGCTAACCTATAGATCATATGCAACATGTGCAACAAAATTAGTACGATACTCGCAGAAATAGCATAATCATATATAGCTCGTGTTAACTAAAATAGGTCTTCATCCTTCATTGTTTTATAATGCTTCTGTATCGTTGACAAGCTCTAGTAAATGTGACATAAGTACCGCGAGTTTCCATAATTCGTCGAATTAATCTACAATCAGGAAGATTGTTAAAGGCTCCATTTGTATTAACCTATAAATCTTGCTCAATATCCTCTTCTATATGTCTTGTATAGGCTTATGATTTGATTAGTACCAAATAATCCCGGTGAGTTCAATTTTCATTTGCCATGGAATTTCAGTTAAATAGGCAATTCATAATCGTCGTTATACAAGCCAATGCTTGTTCCTTCACAATCAATAATGTCTGCCACAAAATAATGTCAAGTTGACCACATTAAGTATCTGTAATGTGTGCCACTTGCTACATTTCATTTGTCTAAACTCTGCATTTTTTGTCTGCCACTTGCTAAAGTCGAGCTGACCAGACTAAGTATCGGTAATGTCTGCTACTTGCTAAAGTTGATTTGACTACATTCTGCATTTTTTATTTGCCACTATCTAAAGTCGAGCTGATCATATTAAGTATCAATAATTTTTTCCACTTGCTACAGTTGATTTGACTACACTTTGCATTTTTTGTCTACCACTTGCTAAAGTCGACCCGACAACACTAAGTATCAATAACGTGTGCCACTTGCTAAAGTTGATTTGACTACACTCTGCATTTTTTGTCTGCCACTAACTCTACATATCGTATCACTTCTATATAAGAACTTTAACTTCCATTCTAAAAATAATATTTAACATCTTCTTTCTTTCTCTCATAGCATTAAACTAAATACAACAATGAATACTTCATATTTCCTCAAATGTGTTATGGCATTCAATATTGATTCCGATGAAGAAGAGATATTCCGAGAGGAAGCTAAAGAATTGCAAAAAATAGTTGCTGTATTCCATAAATCTCATGGGTCCACATCACGAAAACTCGGTGGATTGATTACAGATCAGAAACATGTAAACCATAATCACTTTGCCTTCTACCAAACTCTAATGCAAGACTACTTAATCCAAAATGCACTTATGGACCTGAATGTTCAAGAGAAGATACAGAATGAGAAGAGGTCTATTTTTAAGAATTTTAACAAGTATTCAAAACAATGACAAATATATTATTCAAAAACCAAATGCTTCAAAAACATAGGGGCTTAGCGGTGGATAAAAAATGACCGTTGCACCAAGGATGTTAGCTTATGGCACCCCCACAGATATATTGGATGATGCATATTGGACCCAGAGACTACCACATTAGAAATAATCAATAAATTCTACCAATCCACGGTGGACATTTTTGGCACTGAGTACCTTAGGTATCCAAAGGAGGATGATGTGGTGCGGATTCGAGAAATGCATGAGAGTCGAATGCTTGGAAGTCTCGACTATATGCAATGGGAATGGAAGAACTACCCCAAAGCATACCATGGAGCTTACAATGGTAAATTTAGAAAACAAATAATTATTTTGAAAGACCTTTCTTCATATGATTTATGGATATGGCATACTTTCTTTGGAATGCCTGGATCTAACAATGATTTTATTGTTATTGAGAAGTCACACTTATTCAATGATTTGGCACTTATCGAGTAACTTCAGTGTCGTTTACTCTCGGGCAAAACACTTACGACCATAGATATTATCTTGGCGATGGGATTTATCCGAAATGGAGCACCGTTGTGAAAACATGTCCAAACCCAATAACAGCAAAGCAAGAAAAGTTTGCTGCGATGCAAGAGGGACAAAGAAAAATGTAGAAAGCGCTTTTGGCGTTCTTCAAACCACATTTGCAACAATTGGTAATCCATGTCGACTATGGTCTCGAGAAAAAAATGTCCAAAATCATGTTTGCATGTATTATTATGCATAATATGATTATTGAAGACGAAAGGGATATGGACGAAGAATAACATCACTGCGAATATGATGGTGCAGGACAAATGCCAGAAGTATTCCAAGATTATAAGAAGCAGTCAACATTCATTTGGAATGTCAACTTTCATATCGAGACACACAACTTCATAACCGGCAACAAAAAGATCTTATAAACCAAACTTGGAATTACTTTGGTGATTGTTAGTTCAATTTTATATTTGATTTTTCATGTATGTATGATTTGCGTTATAGTCCTATTTTAGTTATCTCACTAAATATATTGCATTTCCTTCAGAATGTTATTTAGTTTGACTATCGACTTTGTCTAAATGGAAACAAGAATAGTACAACATTAACTAATAACAAAGTACAACAAATTTAAATAAACGATAAAGTATACCAAAAATAGTACAAATTATACAATTCTAAGAATGAAACAAACTACTTTGAGGAAACCTATAAATATGTATTTATCCTTTGTGCTCCGTCCAATATAACTTTTGAATGTCATCCATCCTCGTCGGATCTTTATCCTTAATAATCTATTCTTGATTTTCCCGTTCAGTTTCCAGCTTTTGTCGCTCAATTTCTGCAACCTTACGCATCACATCAATCTTCTCATGCACTTTCTTACTTCTTTCTTAATGCCTTCTTTTGTGGATTTCAAGAGCGGCATTCACTTTAGCGTCCACCATGATATCAAGCTCAATATTTCTCTTTGCGGCTTAGACTCCCATTGGTCCATAAATCTAGTCTCTAGTTGAGCACATCCGACCTGTTTTCTTCCTCGAATTGAGTTTCCTTACAAGATGAATCTCCCAGACTAGACGAGTATAATGATTTCGATGATTTCGTTTTCCCCTTCTCCTTTGTTTGAACTTCTTGCGGGCTCTTCGCATTATCGGAGTTCCACTTCGGTATGCTCATCAACAACTCGTAATAGTTCGAAAATTGTAATAGTGTGATTGCTTAGCACGTTTTACCTTGGAAAAAGCTTTGAATTCCTCATTTGCCTCTTCTTTTCTGAAAACCAAAAAAGGAACAAATTAATAATCAGATTAAATACAAAAAACTAACTAAAACATGTAACATACCAAACGCGCTTTGCTTCCCATTACACTAGGGTTCAATTTCTTTATTTTATAAATATGTGATTTGCAAAACTAAGTTTGCCGATTGATTTTCCCCAATTGACCTAGAACTGCCGACAAAGATCGAATTTTTTTAGGATGCTTGAGGTTGAAGGTATTCATTATTTTCTTTCAAAATTTATTGCCGCTCTAATCATTGCCTCTAATCAAGTCATTCGTATGATAGTAAATGTTGCATAAATCATAGTCCTCGTCGCTTCTCTATGGATTGGATGAATGCTATGTTGGAGGAGTACTCGGTTGTTGTTGGTTATCGTTGAAGAAATAGTTTTGAGATTGAGAAGGATGCATAAAAGCTCTAGAACGTGAAGCCATTTTAAGATAAAACAGTTAGAAAAGAAAGCAATGAAGATGTTTATGTAGATATGAAGAGTGGACAGAGTGTATTTATGGAGTTGAGGAAAAACAAAGTCCCGTTGGAGACAGAAATTAGCCATTGGAGAGAGGTTGAAAGAAGCCATTGGGCCAAAGAGCCGTTATGGCTCTGGGCACTAATTAAATCGACCCCCATAACTGGGTGTTGATTTAGTCTGCGCTCATAGCTGGGCGCTGATTTAATAAGCATCCGGGGCCAATTCATATTTTTGAATTGGCCCCTTAATATAACGTTGAATATTCAGCGTAATACGATTTGTTGGAGCGCCTTGAATTAAATTCCCTTAATATTAAGCCTGAATATGGATTTATTGGTGATGCTCTAATATTTCTCAGAAGAATGTTTCTCATTTATGTTGACATACAGTTCTCAAATTAACAATTAAATTTTAAATAATGTTCTGAAGTTATTATGCACATAGTCGTTCCTCAAGTTATTCATCATTGTTTTAAGGTAACAAATTACTTGAACAAAATTAGTTCACCTATTTGTTGTATTATTGTTTTATCTCATCTTTACCTTGCATACTTAAATAAGGATGCATTATATGTAATAACATAAAAATTACCAAAGTTTTGAGAATCGATCCTTGAACATGTCATTTGGCAACCCGATGCTTTGGTCAGTTTAGCTGACCTTAGGGGATATTTCTATTTACTGTTTCCACCTACTAATCTCATTTTCGTTCTAATACTTTCAAAAGTGTTTATAATGTTTAGGTATGTTTTGGACTTTGTTTTGGTAAGCTTGCTAATATCAAAAATGAGAACAGAAATCTACAATCAAATCTATTTAAATATGCATAATTGATTGTTAAGATTAGTTGCTTGGTTGTTCTTCTATTTAGTAAGTTCACTATTTTCTAGATGTAAAATAGAAAATCAATTTGCATTTGATGTCTTTTTTGACAAATAGACAACTGTTTATTGTAATATCTTCAAAAGGCACAAACCCTTCAAACAATGTTATTAAAGCACCTAGTCATATTTGGTAAACCTGAAATCTCTAGGTTACAAATGAATTGAAATCTGTCCTTTCCAATCATATAATGTGGTTATAATTCTCTTGCTTTGTCAACAAACTGCTATTTTAATAATAAATTATATAATGCTTGATTGGTGGTGAACTGGTGATAAATTATCACCATCCTATTCTTTTTGATGCATCATCGTTAACTGGTAAGTTATTTGTACCCATTTGATCCTAAATATTGAAAAGATGTCTTCTCCCTTTTCACCAGTACGTCTAAAATTATTTCAGAACTCAATTTTCTCTCAAGCTACATTCTATGAGGTTATGCAGTAAATGCCCGCTATAACCCAACTATATCTCATAGTGGATTTCTACCTCTATGATTTTTCCATATAGCCTTAAATATAGCCTTTCCACTTTAAGCCCCACTATTTCCGATATATCTCGTTATTCTCGCTATATTCCTCTATTTCCTTTATATCTTCTTTAAAAGAAATAAATAGAAAAATGACATTTATACATTACAAAAATTATGAAACTAATTTATTCAATTGAATTTTTAATATTTTTTATAAATGAAAATACTCTATTATTCTACTAAATTCAATTATGTTATATAATAGTTTTACGTTTATTTATAATATATTCATACATATTTTGATTTAAAATTATTTACGTATTAATTATAATTCAATTGAACGTTAGTATTCATTTAGTTACTATTTATATATTTGTAAAAACATTAAGTTTGAGTATTATATGCTATTTTAGAGTCATCCGCTATATCTCAATATATCCTCGATGTGTACTCGCTATGACTTTTTGCACCTCTGCCACATTGAATTCGCCGAGCGCTTTAACTGCACAACTATGAGGCATAATATCTTTGGACGCTATAAATGATGATTCAAAATATAAGGTCTTGTAACCCTAATATGAGTTATTATTTTCAGATATGAGAATGGTATGCAGTAGAAGAGATAATGGTTTGGAAAAAATAATTTCCTAAACATATCTGGATTTGTAGGAGAGCTTCGATTTGTAAGGAAGCTAATTATTTGAAAGTGCATTTCATTGAAAGTGTACATGAGTTATAGCCTCCACTTATCATGGTTGCCCTATTCTCCTATGGTCCAGAGTTATCGATGAATTCTTGTTATTCAGGTGCAAAATATATTTCTAATAGTTTCATTTCATTGTTTGTTCCCTACCTAGAATGATATTCCTAAGAGATTCATTTTGGAAACTTAAATATGGACAATTTGTTCGCCACTTCTGAAGGGGTTATTACTGAGATTTATTCACCACTTCTGTACTACTACCTTGCATTTTTCTTTTGTATTTATATTTAGTATGGCTACTTTATATTTTTTCAATTTATTTGACGCATGTGCAACTAAAGTGTTTAGCGGTTCTATAGCGGTGTGGAGGTGAAAAGGTCATAGTGAGGATAAAGTGGAGATATACCGAAAAATAGCGACGGTGTAAAAATCTTTATTGGATAAAAATTAAACCTTTAAAGATAACTTATTCTCATTTTGATGTCATTTGAGTAGCTTTTTTAATATTACATAACAAAATGAAGAGTAGCATGATTTATGCGGTCTTAACTTGGTCAATTAAATAGATTTCAAACTTATGTTGAGCGCTTAAGTATTAAACTTAGGTTTTCATTCTAACTTTGTTCATTTAGTTTAAAAGAGAATTAGCCAAATTCATCTTTTTGTATAATGTTGCTAAAGCTAATGCTAAAAATTATTGATTTAGCGAGTTTAGTCAAAATAGCGGGCATTCAGTGAATCTACTATTTAATAACACTAAATTGAAAAAGCACAGCAATCGAAGAGCGCTTCATTAGCAGATATTTATCGAGACTTCAGCAGGGTTTAAATACTTAGTTCGGTGCAAGGTACTCAGTAAGCCATGCCTTCTTAAATTATATAAATTACTTTTATATTTGAAATTATATTATGCAAAACTCTTATAATTGAAATTATATTAGGCATGCAGAACACACTTTTTTTTTAAATCATGCTTTAAAATTTATAATGCGTATATTCACAGCATAATCCAAACTTCGTATGTAGCCATAATTCCAACTTATGTCCGCGTGTGAAGCACAAATCACATACTAGTTAAAAAGGGAAAACAACAGTGGCGACAAACTTGTGTAGGTTTTCCTTTTGTCTAATAACTAGAACACTTGATTATAGGAAACAATTATAAGGGGAAAAAGGGAAATATTTTACAAATATCTTGTAAAATAAACAATTCTAAAATCTAAAATAATACTTGCATTCATTAGTTTAACTATAGTAAAATAGATCATTATGACAATGTAGATGACAATCCCAAACTAAAATAAAACAGTCAAGTTATCATAACCATATTACTGAAAATTAGCATGTTCATCGATATAAAGATAATTTTTTGATAGTGGCATATACATACAAAAGTTCAGAACCTTTGTATACAGATGTTAGGGTATCTCCAGCATCTATATTTGATGTAAAATGAGGGAATCCTTGCTTTTTTTCCATTCCTCCTGCTATACCAGCATGGGTCTGAACGTGGGGGATTGGAGGTAGTGTGAAATCCTCTTGAATGTTTTGAGTAACCATTTTATGTTTTACCTTGTTTAATTTATAAATCTTTAGCAAATTTTCATCTATTTTCAACAGCAAAAAATAATAGAAAATATATTGGATCATTTAATAAAAGACAAAGAAAATACAAAACAAACCCTACAAAATAAAGTAAATGAATACAAACCAAAATAATAAATTATGTAATTACTAAAACAACACATTCTAACATCACACTTCCTCTACATTCAAAAGTTTCCCTCTTTATCTTGGTAACTTTGTCGTTAAGCCCTTTAGATGCTGCGTTTTCTAGCCAAAACGTACTCCAACATGTCCCTAATAGTTGATAAACATCTTTTGCTAAATACTTTTTCTCTTATATATCCCATAAATGTCTTCACGGGACTTCTTTAGTTCATTTCTTTATCTAAGAACTTTAGTTCTCTCTGTAGCTTGTTGAACTTCTTCTTCAAAGATCATTAAATTTTGCAGTTTCAGCCTCTAACGTTCCATTTTTTAAGGAAGGCATAATTGACATAAAGGCATAATTGAAATATCACTGAGGAGTGCACTCATCTTATCACAAGCCATCGCTAAGTCGTTTGCTTATTTATTTCTTAGCAACGATATTTTGCTTTATTTTACTCCTTCGGGATGATTTGCATCCCCACTGTATAACATTCCTAAAGTAGAGCCATTAGATTGGTATCATTTCCCTTAGGGTCTACTGGCATTGAAGAATCATTTGACTGGCCAAAAGATGAATTTATTGAGATTCTTAAAGATAAAATTCTGAAATTAACTTCTTCTACAACTTCTAAATCGACAACGTTATTATAATCAAATTTTCCACCGTCTCAAAAGGGACTCAAACAGATGAAATTGACAGCAAATTGATGAAGCAACATGTTGAGGAGCTTGGAAGATGTCATGATTGAAGAAACCGAAAATTTGGTCAAGTTTTAGAATTGAAAATTGTAACACCCTGTAAATTGAATGATAATTAATTTAAAAGAAATTAACCAATAATTGTTAAAGTAAAAATGAAATTTTCACAATGTTATAATTTGGATATAAAACCTACAAAGTTGTATTTGTGGTGATTTTCTAATCAATTTTCATATATAAAGTTTTACGATCGGAGTTCAAATAAAAGAGTTATTAACATTTAAAAATTACAAATCATAAATAATTATATATGCAATTAAGGAAATAAATACAATTAATTAACATCAATGGATACATAACGTCTAAGAAGAATTAACATTAATCCGATTAGAAGGAAATATCATCAAAAAAATTTAAAAGGAAAGAAATGGATGTCTAACAAAACAAAGCAACACGTCGACCCTTTATTTTGGATCGGTCAGCTGTGGTGAACTAGAGGCGCATATTGAACCTAGGTTGAATGGTCCAGATTTAATACAATATAATCTGACAGCTCGGATTGACTTGAACCCCTATCAATATAGGCCTAGCCTCTCACTTTTTTTTTCATATTTTCTAAAGCAATGGTGTAACTTTTCCATTTTCTTTTTTCCACAAAATCTAGAAATTGCACAAACTATAATATATATATATATATATATATAACATCCCATTTTTAAGCCAAATATTAATTTAGTAATTAATATAAAAAAATTGGGATTAGTTTGTGAATAAATTTGAAAATTTCAAAACAAATAGGACTTGTTTTGTTTATATGTATATGTATATTGATTGTAATTTGAAATTAAATTTAAAATTTAAAAATAAGTATCTTAGTAAAATAATTTGGGTTTAAAAATAATATATGTGATTAATTATTTATGTATGATTTAGTGTTAAAATCATTTTCTTTTTAAATTATATATATATATATAAATAAAGGAAAATGTATTTATAAAAATAGAATATATAATTTATAAATTATATAAAAACAAATTCTCATGCAAACAGACAAGTATTAAATTTTTAACACATAAATTAACAAGTGTTATCATTTGATGTAGAAATTAATAAGTGTTGACTTAACCATCATGCATTATTACAAGTGTCTTAATTTTCTTTATTTTTAAAAAATAATAGAAATAAGCTATATATACCATTCTAACTCCTCTTGTTCATTTTCTTTAATCTGATCAAAAACTCATACCTGTAAACTTCAAAACCAGAGAAAATAAAATCAAATGAAAACATCAAAACAAATTTGAGTTTAATTCAAAAATCCGAAGCTATAATTCATCTCAAACCAGAAAAATACAAAACAACAACCACATCAATTTTACAAGTCTGAATTCATCTTGAAATCTGAAGCTAACAACAAAGTTCAACTTTGCAAAGAACTAATTCAGCAAATCAAGAACAGTTTCAACTCAAGAACAAGTTCAATTCAAATCAAATAACAAGGCAGATCAAACCCAAAACTATTTTCTAGTTTTCAAGTTCCAGCTTCTCTGTTTCAAATAACAGGTGAGTAAACCTTTATTGATTTGATCTATAATCTTGATGCAGCTGTGATAAATGTTTGCTTGGATGAAATATGTTTGTACATATACAAATAGGGGTGTGTGTGTGTGTGTATATATATATGCTTATGCATGTCTGTACACATGAATATGAGTTCTGCTCCAGGCTTACATGTTTTTCAAACCTGTTAAACATTCAAAATGCTCCCTCTCTAATCCTTTTTAGGTTTCAAGATTCAAACGAAACATGTTTACATAATTTTGTTTTAATTTATAAAAATAATTTTAAGCACAACTAATTAAAGTATTTTTGAAAATCATGAAAAATAGATGAACACAAAACATATCAAAAATTCGAGAGTCATGTTTTCTTGTTTCAATTACTCATGTGAAACGTTTTCGAAAATGATGATTTCAAAGGTGGAATCAGAAATTTTAAGTGATTATTCACGGAGAATTGGCGAGTTGAATGGAAAGGGGTTTATTGGCAAATTATGGTGATCAGAGTAATGATGGACCTCGTGATCGAAACAGGAGCACGCTTGGTGGTCGGGGATCATTGGAAAATGCTCGGTGAATTTATAATTCATCGAGGCGGCGTTGCGACTTCGATTTAGGGTTTAAACCTACGTTTTAGCTACGGTCGGAATTCGAGTCAATGCGGCGACGTCAATGCATCGGGTTTGATCAGTGCAAGGGGAGTCGAAGCATTAGTCATTGTGAAGCTTTTGACACGATTGCATGATTTCTGATGGTCGGGGGTGGAAGTACGAGGCGGTTTTAAATGACCCGGTTTTTGTTCCAGTTGAACCTATATACTCGATTTCAATTTTGGTGATAGTCACGGGGTTCTGGTGGTCTGGTTGTTAGGGAAGGTTGTCATCGACTTGTCAATAGTTGTAGCATCGACCAGAGATAGCACCTATGCATGTGCATAGTGTCATGGTTGTGTCAGTAAGGTTGAGTTTGGGCAAGAAGGTTCATGCCTCGAAATTGATCTCGGGAAAATTTGATTGTGGCTCGGGTATGCTATCGGGTAGTTGCTTGAGTGTTTAACATGTTTTAAATTTTAAAATCAAAAACAAAGAAAATAAAAGGGTGGCTCGGGTTAGACTCGAAGAAAGGTGTATTTGGCTCGGGGTGACATACGTGGATGTCTCGGGTTGGTATAAAACAGTTTCGAACTTAAAAAAACAAATTCAAAATTTAAACATGTTTAACTCGTTCTTTTAAATAATTGTTTTATTTTAAGTATGGGATTAGTTTAAGGTTTAAAAATAAATTATTTTAAAGTAATTAAGTTTAATTTATTTAACTATGTTACATTATTTATAAATTAATTCTTAATTTATTTTAAATAAATAATGTAATTAAAGAGTTAATTAAGATGAAATATTTTTAAATTATTAATTAGCCTAATCTTTTAAGTTAATTTATATGTTAATGATGATTAATTACAAGGTTTATTAATTAAAGATTTTAATGATAATTAAGTAATTAATTAAGATAAATGATTTATCTTTTAATTAATTAAGTTTTTAAGTAATTAAAGATTGATTATTAATGAAAGTGATTAAAGATTGATTACTTAATGAATAATTACTTAATATAAGTAATTAAAGAATAATTAAGGGTTAACTAATATTTGATTAAAGGTCACGTAATTAATAATTAAAGATTAATTAATAAATAATTAAGGTTAATTAATTAATAATTAAGGATTAATTAATTAATAATTAAGGATAATTAATCATTAATTAAGGATAATTAGTCAAAGTAATTATGCGATTAATTAATTATAATCACACGATTAATTAATCTTGCTTATAAATGATTGATTATTATTAAATTCCTTGGATTGGTTGATATCTCTTATATGTGATTGTGAAACTTTGTGATATGAATTGCCTTGTTTCGAGCTGTGACATCTGTGATATATTGCTATGTGATTGTGAACTTCTGAATTGAAGTAAAACTGTTGGCCTTTAAACGACATTTGAATTTCGATGCCACCGAGAGTCGGATTCCAAATGGTTATCCGAAAACCACATCGAATCTTAATGGTGAATCTTTTATGACTTATGTATCCACGTGTTTTAAAAATAAGCGCTTCTTATTCGGTTAAGCCAGGAGAGGACATTAAGTCATAAAACCCATTTCGAATAGTGATACGACGAAATGGGAGTGCATTTGAAGACGGTGGTTGAAGACTGGTTATTTTCGAGACGAAAGGATTACCTATCGATTGTTCGCACTAAGTTGCTTCGGTATAGAGATTTCCATATGTGATGGGGAGTCCGGTCGGGATTGTGGATGCCTGGATTTGCAAGGGCTTCTTCCTTTATTGGACGAAGTGCCTTCGGTTCCAATCAGACCCAGGATGGACTTGTATGGATATATGCCTGACATTAAACTTTGAGATATAAAGCTGGTTTCTATCAAATACATTTCTATTTGGTGACGGAAAATTTATTCTCTTAGCTTAACACCCTTCTCTAAGACGTATGAGCTCAGAGGTTGTGTAGTTGACGGTTATTAGTGATATATTCCCAATTTGGTAGTGTGACATGCTAAGTGCTGATCATTTGTTGATCGAAGCATGGATTTTGTGAAAAGCATAGCTTTGTGGGATGAGACTTCATCGAACCTCACACCCCAAAAATGGTCGAAACAGGAAAAGATGCAGCAAGCTTATAGGGGTCACGCCCCTTAGGGTATGTGCATTTCCTTCAGGATAAAAAGTGGTATTCGGGTATGGAGCCCGGATAATTTGCTTATGTGGTTGTTGGTGTTGAGGGCCCTCGATAAATGTCGGTTACGACCGGGGGATGGCATACTCATGATAATTAGTTACCTAGTTACAGAGGTAACTCGGCCTTGTGTTGGCAGAGAGCTGGTTATGTTCTCGGAGCATCCTTCTAGAGGCATACCCTTTCGGATAAAGGAAGTTCCTTAGCCTTGGCCATTTGTTGGAAATCAAATCACCCAATACGTGCCCTGTATGCTTTTAGTTGTATAACCTGCCATGTAGCATGGTGGTAACCTGCCATTAAACATGGTAGTTATAATAGGTACACTATAATGGAAGTATGCTGGCTAAGATTTATATTATACTTTTGAAATGTTTTCTACATTATGCACTAATAATAACATCAAAAGGATTTTTCTCGTATCAAGCATGTTTGACTATCATAAGGAGAAATCTCCTCCAAGTGTGCGATTGTATTGTGTGTGTGGCGGAAGGCCTTATGGTAGTTTCATTTGCCAAAAAGCATAATGGATTCCTTTTGTAAATTGTTTTTGTTCAAACAACTGTTTTGTTTACTCATACCAGTCCCATGACTGACCCGGAATTTATTGTTCCCTTCCTAAACTCTGCGTGCCTATAATTTTTCACACAGGCAGCCTGGAGTCAGATTAGCCGTGTTATGGAGCTAGTTCAGATTTGGATCTAGAAGTCTTTTGAAGTCTTTGGTTTGGTAGCTGTTGGATTTTGGAAGCTTTTGGGTTGGAAGTCTTTTGAGCTTTGAAGTTTGGATAGAAGGTACTTATGTTGGATTCCCGCTCTCTCTTTTTGGAAGCTCTGTTGGCGTTTCTCTGTTGTTATGTTGTTTTTTCCGCTGTGGCATTATATTGTATTGTTGTATCATATACATTCTACTCTGATGATGGTGTTCAATTGTTGTAATGATGTTTTGTCCATGTTGTATCAATGTTGTTTATCAATGAAAATTCATTTTGTTTCCGCTGTGTTGTATTCATCTAATGTTGTTATAAGCTCCAGCGAACTGGAGTCCGACAATGAATCTTTGACATTCGAATACAAGTGAGGTATTGGATGTTGATTTTCGGATGCTGGATTTCGTGTCATGGTAAGTGGTATCAGAGCTAAAGGTTGAGTAAGAACTTTAGCTTTGTAGTATAACACATTAGTTGACTCTTTAGAGATAGGGTTAGAAATACCCTAGAATGAGTATATCCCTAAGATATCTCGTCCATATGGCCTGAGTCAAGTTTTCTTACTATATACAGATAGTGAGAATGAGCGCGAGAAGAGGATGAGGTACTGGACCGAGAAGTACCACTACAACTGGTCATGACCCTGCAACAACAACAACAGAAAGAGTATCTATTCCTATCCAACCTCAACCGAATCTGGCTGATTTATATAGAAATTTTGCAAGACTTGGTGGAAAGCCATTCACAGGTAAGGAGTCTATTATAGAAGCACAAGCCTGGATTCAATCGTGCAAAAGGATTTTCAGAGGACTGAAGTTGGAAGATGACCAGATGAGGTTGATAGCTTCTTGGCAGCTTCAGGATGAGGCTTTAGCATGGTGGGAGATTATTACATCGGCTGAACCAGAGGATGAATTTACTTGGGATCGATTCAAAGAAGTGTTTGAGCAACATTATATGCCATCTGCTGGTATCTCCAGAATGTACCAGGAGTTTACTGACTTGATGCAAGGGAGCCTATCTTTCGAAGCATACTTGAACAAGTTAAAAAAGTTATCTCGATTTGGTCTAGAACTGGTGAATACCCCTTTGAAAAAGAATGAAAGATTTATTCGAGGGATGAACAAGAAATTTCATGAAAGAATGACAGCCCACGTGGAGGAATCTTTTTCTGACTTAGTAGATATGGATTATAGATATGCTACCTTGGATAAGCAAGAAGTTCAAAGGAGAAAGGAAGTGCAATCAATCCGAATTGGAAGAAAAGGATGTTCGGCGGATAGAAATCGTGGCAAGGCGAAGAAAAGAAGAATAATTAGGAGAACTAGGCGAAGGATGTCACTTGTTTCAATTGTTTGGAGAAGGGACATTACTCAAGTAGATGTAAGAAGCCTAAGAAACAAGGAAAGAGGGATCAACCTATGAAGACAAGTCAAGGAGCTAGGGAATGCTATTATTGTCACAAGCCGGGACACATGCTTGAAGATTGCCCGACAATGAAGCAGGCTCAAGTAGCAAATATGTATGCGATCAAGGATCGACCTTCAACCTCAAAGGCGGACAAAGAAAAAGAAGTTTTAGAAGGTAATCTTCTTATTTATGATAAAATTGTCAGGGTTCTGTTCGACACTGGAGCCACACATAGCATTATTTCTCAATAAACTATGAAATGAGTTAAAACTTGAACCCGAATTTGTAGAAGAACGCATTTGCATGAAGAATCCGGTTGGTGGCCCTGCGAATCTTTGTCTGTGTTGTACAAAAATTTCTATCTCGTATTCTTGTCATCGATTTCCTACGAGTCTCTTTATTCTTGACTTTAATGAATTTGAAATCTTACTTGAAATGAACTGGTTAACGAAATATGAAGCTAAATTAGATTGTAACAATCGAACGATTTCGTTCAAAACAAAACTTGGGAATTTCACTGTGATTTCTTATGAAGATCCGAGCCCGAAAAGGGATAAGCTAATGTATACTTTGAGGTATCTCGAACCTAGTCTGGAATCTATACCTATTGTCCGGGAATTTGCTGAGGTATTCAAAGAGTTTAAATCTTTAGCTCCGCACAGGGAAATTGAATTCAGAATCGACTTGGTTCCCAATGCTCGTCCTGTTATTCATGCAAGTTGCAGGATGCCACCAAGGGAAAGAATAGAACTAGTCAAGCAAACTCGAGATTTGCTGGAGAAAGGATTAATACGTCCCAGTTGTTCCGGTTGGGGTTCAGCGGTGGTATTCATAACCAAGTCCAATGGATCCTTGATATTGTGCATAGACTACCTCGATCTCAATAAATTAGCTCTTAAAAATAAATTTCCTTTGCCCAGAATCGACGACCTGTTTGATCGGTTGCTTGGCGCTCGATTCTTTTCAAAGATGGATCTAGCCCAAGAATTCTATCAGTTGAGAATTACCGAAGATTGTATTCATTTAACAACTTTCAAGGGTCCTGACACATTCTATGAATGGTTAGTTATGCCTTTCTTACTAACCAATGCTTTGCATATTTCGTAGACTTAATGACCCGAGCATACCAAGAAGTATTGAATAAATTCGTTCTTGTATTTATTGATGATATTCTGATCTATTCCAAAACTGAAAAAGTGCATAACGAGCACTTGATAATTGTTTTGGAAATATTGAGAAAGAATTCTATTTGCCGAAATTTCTAAATGCCATTTTTGGGTTAAGGAAGTTAGATTTATGGGACATATTGTTACCGAAGAGGGAATTTCTGCACTGGCAAGGTCTCCGCTATCCTAAACTGGAAGCAACCCACAACTCCGAAGGAAGTCAGAAGTTTTCAGGGATTAGCCGGTTATAACCAAAAGTTTGTCCACGATTTCTCTAAAATAGCCAGTCTGTTAACTAAGCTAACTATGAAGAATGCTAAATTTGGTTAAACTCCAAAGTGCGAGGAAGCATTCCAGGAGTTGAAGAGAAGATTGACCATTTCTACCGTTCTTGCTATTATTAATGGGAATCAAGATTTATCTGTGTACACAGATGTGTGTGGTGAAGGTCTGGGTGATGTTCTAATACAAGAGGGTAGAGTGATTGCCTATGCTAGTAGACAATTGCGACCACATGAGAAAAACTGCCCAACTCACGATCTCGAGCTTTTGGCAGTTATTTTTGCTTTAAAAATCTGGCATCATTATCTTTTGGCAATTATTTTTGCTTTTAAAATCTGGCATCATTCACCGACCATAAATCTCTAAAGTATCTCTTTACCCAGAAGGATTTGAATCTGAGGCAGCAACGTTGGTTGGAATTCCTAGTGTCATATGACCTAGATATTCAATATACACCCGGAAAAGCCAACATGGTAGCCGATGCTTTGAGTAGAAGACATGTTGTTCTTGCTTATCTTGTTATCACTCCTACTCTTCTTAAGAAAATAACAAGTAAGAAAAAAGAAGACAAGTTTCTCCGAGAAATTTGTTAAAGAATATGTTATGGTGAAGATTCCAGTGTTGAAATTGATACTAGTGAAATTATAAGGTTGAAAGACAGGATGTGTGTTCCAGACATCCCAGATCTCAAACATGAAGTTTTGGACGAATGTCACAAGTCCAAGCTTAGTATCCATCCAGGAGTTAACAAGATGTATCGAGATATTAAAAGAACTTTCCAGTGGAAAACAATAAAGAGAGACATATCTATTTATGTTAGTCGATGTGCAACTTGTCAACAAATAAAGAGTGATCAAATGAAAATGGCGGATTTACTCCAACCGTTGGATGTGCTTAAATGGAAATGGGATCAAGTGTCTATGGATTTCATTGATGGTTTTCCACGAACTCGAAAGGGCAATGAGGCGATTTGGGTTATTGTGGATCGTCTGACCCAGACTGCCCACTTTAAACAATTAAAATCCACCCAAACGGAAGCGAGTTTGGCAGAATTGTATGTGAAAGAGATCGTTCGTTTCCATGGAATACCGAGTAGTATAGTGAGCGATCATGATCCGATCTTCACTAGCAGATTTTGGAAGGCATTTCAAGCCACACTAGGAGCCAAGTTGAACTTCAGTATTGCTTACTACCCGCAGTCTGATGGGTAAACTGAAAGGATAAATCGAATCTTGGAAGATCTTTTGTGTGTTTATATTCTTGATTTTGGCGGTTCATGGGAGGACCATTTGCATCTGGTTGAATTTTCATATAATAATAGTTATCAGGCCAGTATTAGGATAGCTCCTTTCGAAGCATTGTACGGTCGTCTGTGTAGATCATCTGCGTGTTGGATTGAGTCAAGTGATAGGCTTGTTCTTGGTCCAGATATGATAAAGTAAGCTACTTAAAAGGTTGATTTTGTTCGAAAGAAATTTAAAACTGCTCAAAGACGACAGAAAAGTTACGCTGACCACAGGAGAATAACTTTAGAGTTCCAGGTTGGAGATTCTGTTTTCTTAAAGGTATCTCCAATGCGTGTAGTTTTGAGATTTGGAAAGACTGGTAAGCTGGCACCATGATATATAGGTCCTTTTCCTATAATTGAGAGGATTGGTCCTTTGGCTTATCGAGTGCAGCTACCTAATTGGTTATCAGGCATACATAATGTGTTTCATGTTTCACACCTTCGGAAATATGTGCACGATCTAGACTGTATCATTGAGGAAGCCGCTCAGCAGGATTTGGATATCACACCAAATTTAGCAGTGAACGAGAGAACTATTAAAGATAACTGATCGAGATGAAAAGCAGTTGAGAAATAACGTGGTGAAATTGGTAAAAGTGCAATGGAGTGGTGATCCAAATGATTATACTTAGGAAACAGGGGAAAGCATGTAGAAGTCCTATCCCAAGTGTAGAGTAGATGTTTTGGCTAAATCTGGTAGGCCATTTCTCTATCTTTTTATATATTCATATGTTCTTTCTTTGTCCCTCTCTTTTAAATTTTGAGGACGAAATTTTCTTAAGGGGGAATCCGTAATATCCCCTTTTTAAGCCAACTATTATTTTAGTAATTAATGTAAAAAATTGGGATTAATTTGTGAATAAATTTGAAAATTTCAAAACAAATAAGATATGTTTTGTTTATATGTATATGTATATAGATTGTGATTTGAAATTGAATTTAAAATTTAAAAATAAATATCTTAGTAAAATTATTTGTATCTAAAAATAATATATGTGATTACTTATTTATGTATGATTTAGTTTTAAAATCATTTTCTTTTTAAATTATATATATAAATAAAGGAAAATTTATTTTTAAAAATAGAAAATATAATTTAAAATTTATGTAAAAACATATTCTCATGCAAAAAGGCAAGTGTTAAATTTTTAACACATAAATTAACAAGTGTTATCATTTAACATAGAAATTAAAAAGTGTTAACTTAATCATCATGCATTATTACAAGTGTCTTAATTTTTTTTTAAATAATAGAAATAAGCTATATATATCATTCTAACTCCTCTTGCTCATTTTATTTTATCTGATCAAAAACTCAAACCTACAAACTTCAAAACCAGAGAAAAAAAATAAAAAACAAACTAAAACATCAAAACAAACTTGAATTTAATTCAAAAATCTGAAGCTATAATTCATCTCAAACGAGAAAAATACAAAACAACAACCTCCTCAAATTTACAAACTTGAATTCATCTTGAACCTTAAGGTAACAACAAAGTTCAACTCAACAAAGATTTAATTCAGTAAATCAAGAATAGTTTCAACTCAAGAACAAGTTCAATTCAAATCAAATAACAAGGCATATCAAAACCCAAAAATATTTTTCAATTTTCAAGTTCCAGCTTCTCTGTTTCAAAATAACAGGTGAGTAAACCTTTATCGATCTGATCTATAATCTTGATGTAGCTGGGATAAGTGTTTGCTTGGGTGAAATATGTTTGTATATATACAAATAGGTATACACACATGAATATGAGTTCTGTTCCAGGCTTATAGGTTTTCAAAACCTGTTAAAAATTCAAAATGCTCCCTCTCTAATCCTTTTTAGGTTTCAAGATTCAAACAAAACATGTTTATATAATTAATTTTTAAGTTTTAAAAATAATTTTAAGTATAATTAATTAAAGTATTTTCTGAAAATTAAGAAAAACAGATGAACACAAAACATATCAAAAATTCGAGAGTCATGTTTTCTTGTTTCAGTTACATCATCTGAAACAGTTTCAAAAACGATGATTTTTAAAGGTGGAATCAAAAATTTTAAGTGAACATTCACGGTGAATTGGCGAGTTGAAAGGAAAGGGGTTTATTGGCGAATTCTGGTGATCGGAGTAATGATGGACCTCGTGATCGAAAGTGGAGCATGCTTGGTGGTCGGGGATCATCAAAAAAAATGCTCGGTGAATTTATAATTCACCGAGGCGGTGGTGTGACTTTGATTTAGGGTTTAAACCTAAGGTTTAGCTACGGTCAGAATTCGAGTCACTGTGGCGACATCAATGCATCGGCGTTGATCGGTGCGAAGGGAGTTGAAGTGTTAGTCGTTGACGAAGCTTTTGACACTATTGCATGATCTCTGATGGCCAGGGGTGGCAGTACGAGGCGGTTTTAGATGACCCAGTTTTTGTTCCAGTTGAACCCATATGCTCGATTTCAATTTTGGTGATAATTACGGGATTCTGGGTGTCTGGTTGTTAGGGAAGGTTGTCGTCGACTTGTCGATAGTCATAGCATCCAGAGATGGTCGGAGCACCTATGAACGTGCACAGTGTCAAGGTTGTGTCAATAAGGTTGAGTTTGGGAAAGAAGGTTCGTACCTCGAAGTCGATCTTAGGAAAATTTGGTTGTGGCTCAGGTCTGTTATCGGGTAGTTGCTCGAGTGTTTAACAGGTTTTAAATTTTAAAATCAAAAACAAAGAAAAGAAAAGGGTGGCTTGGGTTGGACTCGAAGAAAGGTGTATTTGGCTCGGGGTGACACCCGGAGATGTCTCGGGTAGGTATAAAACAGTTTCGAACTTAAAAAAACAAATTCAAATCTTAAGCATGTTTAACTCATTCTTTTAAATAATTGTTTTGTTTTAGTATGAGATTAGTTTAAGGTTTAAAAATAAATAATTTTAAAGTAATTAAGTTTAATTTATTTAATTATATGACCTTATTTATAAATTAATTCTTAATTTATTTTAAATAAATAATGTAATTAAAGAGTTAATTAAGATGAAATATTTTTAAATTATTAATTGACCTAAATCTCTTAAGTTAATTTATGTGTTAATGATGATTAATTACGATGTTTATTAATTAAAGATTTTAATGATAATTAAGTAGTTAATTAAGATAAATGATTTATCTTTTAATTAATTAAGTTTTTAAGTAAGTAGAGATTGATTAATTAATGAAAGTAATTAAAGATTGATTACTTAAAGAATAATTACTTAATATAAGTAATTAAAGAATACTTAAGGGTTAATTAATATTTGATTAAAGGTTAATTAATCAATAATTAAAGATTAATAATAAATAACTAAGGTTAATTAACTAATAATTAAGGATTAATGAATTAATAATTAAGGATAATTAATCATTAATTAAGGATAATTAATGAAAGTAATTATGTGATTAATTAATTATAATCACACGATTAATTAATCTTGCTTATAGATGATTGATTATTATTGAATTCCTTGGATTGGTTGATATCTCTGATATGTGATTGTGATACTTTGTGATAAGAAATTCCTTGTTTTGAGCAGTGATATCTGTAATATATTGCTGTGTGATTGTGAACTTCTAAATTGAAGTAAAACTATTGGCCTCTAAACAACACTGGAAATTCGATGCGACCGGGAGTCCGATTCCAAATGGTTATCCAAAAACCACATCGAATCTTAGTGGTGAATCTTTTGTGATTTATATATCCACGTGTTTTAAAAAAAAAGCGCTTCTTATTCGGTTAAGCCGAGAGAGGGCCTTAAGTCATAAAATCCATTCCGAATAATGATACAAGAAATGGAAGTGCATTTGAAGATAGTGGTTGAAGACCGGGTGTTTTCGAGAACGAAAGGATTACCTATCGATTGTCTCTGCACTGAGTTGCTCCCATATAGAGATCTCCATATGTGATTGGGAGTCCGGTCGGGATTGTGGATGCCTGGATTTGCAAGGGCTTCTTCCTTTATTGGACGAAGTGCCTTCGGTTCCATTCAGACCCAGGATGGACTTGTATAGATGTATGTCTGACATTACATTATCCTTGTATGCTTAAATGTAAGTTTTGGAGTTGTAGGCTTAAATATACATATGCAATGAGTTTGGAAACCTTGCCTACATATTCAGTGAATTGTTAATTTTATTAAGTATTGTATATACCTAAATTTAGGAAGTGAGGGTGAAAGTAGTTCCTAAATGTTAAGGATAATCCAATGATGGAATTTTATATAAATTCCAAGTTTGTTAGATGGATGTTATATGTTATTAAACATGAATTGAAAGTTATTACAAACTAGATTGGAATTTAAGTAATATTTTAATTCATTGGAATAAATTATGTTGTAATGTAAAATTTTATAAATTATCCAATTGTGCATAAAAGTTTATTATTTGAAATAATAAGGAATATGCCTATAAGAA
This sequence comes from Allium cepa, assembly GCA_030765085.1. Taxonomy (NCBI): domain Eukaryota; kingdom Viridiplantae; phylum Streptophyta; class Magnoliopsida; order Asparagales; family Amaryllidaceae; genus Allium; species Allium cepa. The sequence continues at coordinate 460,458,546 of CM060931.1, read as the reverse complement.
AAAAGATGTACAACATATGGATGTTTATTGTATTTTGTACTGTCTATTCCAATAATTACATATATGATATTTCCTTGTGATTCCAAATATAATACCAATCCTCTTTTAGATAATTTATGGAAAATTACATTATTAACATATCCTTTAGGAAGATGTAACACCAATGCATTAAAATTTGAAAATCCCTAAGTATAAACCAAAGTAATGTACGTAGAAATAATAACAAAAATTTAATTGTCAATCTAATATACGCGATTTAAAATAAATTAGGGAATAAACAATGTGCGATGAAGTTCAAACAAAACAATGGAATAAGGAATAAAGGAACTTATAAAATTCAAAGATAGTTAATAGTTAAAAAAACAGTAAAATATATCTAACCGTATCAAGTGGAAATCAAGTAGTAATGGAGATTTAATCTGTTAAATTAGATATAAACGTTAAATGATATTAAATGGCATTAATGAGGCAAGAAGTAAGCTTATATAAAAATAACTAAACACCAACAATTGAATATAAGAGGCACAGTAATTCAATAAATTTATATAGCAATAAGTATGCATTATAATGGGTGTGAACTATTGATCTAGCCAATTAATTAACTTAAGTAAGAATGGCGTAGTCATTAGTAAGGGTTGAAATGCGAGGTTAGTAATTTTGTACAACGGAAGTTTGCCATTTGAAAAGGGCTACCAGCAGTTGTATATACATTGTACTGATGCCAGACATCTCCAACTGTAGGACCCGTGAGAATAACGTTCACATATTGGTGAAGGGGATATACCTAAGCGGATTTCACCTCAGTTTAAAGTGTTAAAGGGCCAAGTAGGATCTAATTTAATCCTTATAGGGGGTATTAAGTAACAACTAAACAATTCCTTGATTGCATTAGGCAATCTAAAATGAGAAGGTGAGCATAGTCTCAATGCTATGTCCGCAAGGTTGGTCCCATATATGCGAGAAGAAGGACAGGACATATAAGTCGAGAGCATCATCGGTCATGGAGCAGTCATTAGAAGGGCTTGGGTTATGCCTAAATGGAATACAACTCCTACTTGTGTAGGTTCCTTGTGGGACATGCATCATCTTAAAGTTGTTTGTTAGTTACTTCGTAGCTAGGAGGTAAGGCTAGATAAGCCTTAGACGAGTCTTTAAGACGAGGTAGAATACGACTAAATAGTTATAATGACATTACTTGGACTAACGGGAAGACCCTCGATGTACACGGGCAATTCGGCTTAGACAAAGATGGTGATACCTGGCATGGTGTGGAGTTACACATACTGGCAGGGAACATATCTTGGTCCATAAGGGGACTGTGGTGTGTATGTTTGTGTGTATTTATTGTATACCTCAAGTAGGTGGGGCGTATCGTACGCATACACAAAGTTAAGGCGACCAAATTTAAATAATAGACATAACTTGTAGTGGAATGCAATCAGTATAAACTAGTATTATGGATAAAGTATGAGTTTAACTATCACCAGAACATTGTTCTTACCCCTTCTCATTAAAAGCCATAGGATAGATCAGATGGACAGGTACTGGTGCAAGGCGAAGACGATGGAATGACATATTTCATTATGCATGCTCAGCACTGACAATTGTAGGATCGATTTCACCCTAGAGGGGAAGCTTATAAAATAATTTTAACACAGATCACAGAACAATAGCAGCACAGATAATAGCAGAATAATAAATGCAGAAATAGAACGACACAGAATTTACCCAGCTTCGACAAAAACCTGCCTACGTGCTGCCCCCAAGGTTTCTACTAGAAATTAGATAGTCCCTCGCTTACACACGTAAACTCACGACACCCGCTATCGACTAAATCTAACTCTACGCTCAAAACCCTGCCACAGCTCAGCCACTGAGTTGCGAATTCTCAAGCTACGCCACGTAGCTTGTCCCCTAGTCACACGACTAGAAATTTAAGCAGTTTAAAGTTAAAAAAAAGGTTTAAACAATAATTTAAAAATAAAAACAAAAACCCTAATATAAAATTAAAGGCCATTTAATATAAAGGCCGGCCCCTTCTATTTTGGCCCGTTCTCTTTTAATCTCTGTTCCTTTTATTTTCTTCGTTCGTTAATTTTGAGATGGCGGCCGTTCCCTTTTTTTTTTGAAGCTAAATTAGGGCTTCGTCCCTTCGATCCAATTTAGGGTTTTTGAAATTCGAAGCTTGCGACTGTGATGGAATTATTGACTCGGCGTTCTTTTGTCAATCGCTGGTTTCCTTTGTGCACTACGACTGCTTCGAATTGATCGAGTTTGTCCCTTGCTTCGGTATGTAATTTTATGCTTTTGTTTTGCTGGTTTTATGCTTGCTTGAACTCGATGGATTTGAAAGCCGATGATGAATCGTTTTATATAGGATTCGAAATCCTATTTTTGCGTTCGTATAAGTTTTGTTTGAATTCGTCTTCGACCGTTTGATTTCACATTGATGATTGAGATTTCACTGACTTTTTCATATGAATATACTTTCTTTGCTTGATAGTCACATTGTTGATTCGTGACTTGGTCAATTACGTTTGCTACCACGGTTTTGACTTGCGGCTTTGAATTGGTTATATATTTTGATTTTGTGAATTTCTGATGACATTATTTGAACTTCGGCATTTTGACTTGACTGCATCTCTCGGTCGTCACTGTGTTCATCCCTGTGAGCTTCGTCTCTGGCATTGTAAAGAGCTTGTTGTACTTGGATATTTGCAGTTGGTATTTAGTATGGTTCTCTGTTCATGTTGGCACTGGATTGCTTCTGTTTGATCATTGAAGTATCGTTATATCTGTTGCCGTTGCTTGTCTGATTCATCATGCATCATTCTGTACGTACTCGGTTTCAAGCATTGTCTTCATTGCATTCAGATGTTGTTCGGTTGTTCACTGTTTGCATCACTTCAGTGCTTCATTACTTCATGTGCTTGTTTGTATGATGTAAATGTTGCATTCGTGTCTCAGTGCTTTGATGCATTTGCATGTATTTTGTTCATTGTTTCATTTGGTGTTTGTTCTCGGCTTGCTTTTGATGTATTCTGTTGCGGCCTTTAATGAGCTCGATTCATGCTGTTAGGATTGGCTTGAATCTGTATTCATGTTGCTGTGTTGCTCACTGATGCATTGTTGTAACTGGTTTATTGATGCATTCATTGTAGCTTGTTTTGTTTGCATATCTATGCACATTGTAGCCTTGGTCTTTGTTGTTGTAGCATTCATTCGAGTCATGGTAGCATTTGCTTCTTGTGTTTCCACCTTGATATTGTGTGGCCTGGTCTTTGTGCATTACTGAAACACTTTTCATACAGTTGAGTTTCAGTTCATTGGAATTGATATTGTACTTCACTGTTGCCTTGTTCATCATTGTGCATTAACTTGACTGTTCAGTTGAGTTGTTGCAATACTACTACTTTGTGCCCGAGCTTGCATGCTTCACGTTTGCTGTGTCACTTACAAATATTGATGCATTTGTTTGTACTGTGCATTGAGCATCGACCACTTCGACTGTTTGCATTAAAGTTGTATTTGTTGTCGTCATATCGTCACTTGGGCTTGTCCTTGTATACTGCTGTTTCGAACCATGTTTGTTGTGGCATTGCATTACTGTGCATTTGTTTTCAGTTGCATTCATTGGTCATTATTTCTTGTGTGCTGGTTGAAGTTCTGATGCCTTTACGTCTCGACCTCGAGCTCTGTCTTTACTTCTGATCTGATGCATTTATCTTGTACCTGGTTATCTGTTTTGAGTCACTTCATGTGTTGCATTGCAGTTGATTCATTAGCATACTACTGATTGGTCTGACCTGAACTTGGTTCACTTCATGTTGATTTTTGAAATTTCACTTGAGTTGAATCCAGTTTCAAAAACTTGGGTTTGACCTTGTGCTTGAATCGTGATTTTGAATATATTGCACGTGAGTTGAACCCGGCTTTTCATTTGGGTTTGACCTATGCTCACCCGTCCCTGTAGCATTATCAAGTGTATATATCGGTGTGCACGGCCTTGTGGCATATACAGTGATACACTGTGTATGTCACAAGTTGTTCGTGTATGATGAATTCAAATATAAATGATGACGAACAACCCAAATAACTGAGGCAAATATCATTTTCAAAATTCACGTTTTATTTTATATTGCAAAAATATTTCTTTTTCAATTTTACTGCGTTAGTGTATATTTTTGCAGATTGCTCAGATGCTAGATTCTAACTGGAATGAAGTTGAAGATAAATACGAGTGTGAGTGATATGTAGTGAGGTCAACTGTAAATGTAAAATAGTGATGTAACTGAATTTGTATCAAAGTTGTATAGTGAATAGTGAGAGCTTGAATTTGTACAATTCAAAATTGTAATAAATATTTATTTGAATAAAATATTCGTTTGAATTCAAATTCCGTGTTATTTATTTTATTCAGCAAATATTTATTTAATCTGTGAAAAATAAAATAGTACATTAACAAATACATTTAAACGAATGTATATATGTGTATTATCATCAAACAAAAATCATATAAGCGCATATTCAACAATCTCCCCCTTTTGATGATAACAAACATATATTTAAGATTTTGAATATGTTAAATGTATTTGATCATTGATATGCTCTAATTGGCTCCCCCTATTTGAATGCTCCCTCTCTACACAATACTCCCCCTACATATATGCATACAAATAAAAATATGCAAATGAGTCTAGATGCAAATAGAAAATTATTTGACCTTTGCTTGATTTTTGACAAAATCTTAACTTTTCTCTCCCCCTTTTGTTATCAGCAAAAGAATAATAGTGTTAGAGAAAACAGAGATAAAGTGATCGATATTAATTCAACATTAAAACTCAATTGAATATAAGTATTAAATTTCGATAAAAAAAAATCAAACAAAAATCATAAATATTTTGTTAGGCGCATATTCCACTTTTAGAATGATGGGAATTGTGTCATCATATAAAACCATATAGTTGTGTCTATTTATGGTATATTTATATCAGGAATTTGAATATCTACTAACCATGCATAACCGTTAGGACTTTTAAATGAGATTAGTAGTATTCCAATTTTATTTTAAAAAAATGAATTCAAGTATCTTCTAACCACGCATAACCATGAGGACTTTTAAATGGAATTAGAATCAACTTGTTTATTTTAAAAATCAACTTTTGATATGCGTTCCATACATGCATAACCGCGAGGACTTTTAAATGAGCGTAGAAGCACATAACAAATTCCAAGTAATTCACCCATGCATAACCGTGAGGACTTTTAAATGAGAGTGAATACTTTGGTATTTATTTATTTATTTATTTTATTTTTTTTTAAAATGTGAAAATGAAAAACGAACGATTCCTGTTTAAAGTACCACATATCGACAAACTATATAGAATTTTGATGAGTGATGGTTGTTAGAAATATGATAGATATAGAGATGGTCATGGAATTTTTTACCAACAATTTTTTTTATAACTCTTGTTTAAATTTCTAAAGAAATTTATTAATTATACCGTCTCAAGTCATAATATTTGATCAATATTAACACTCATCACTTTTTCAATCACTATTTTTCTTTTCGATAATCATTTGGGAGTCAGATTAGTCAAAATAGTCATTTAAAATCAAATTCAAAAATAATTATGAAATTAATTTTTCAAAATGACTAATACGAAAATATGGTCAAAAATGATTTTCTCGAGGAGGATTTAAAAGAAATTTTTTTGCTATTTGAAAATTATTTGAATGAAGAATATGCAGATATTTTCTTTCAAAAACGATGCAGTTACTAAATGTCTCAACAAAAATCACGTTTCACTAGTAATTTTTCTATCAACTAGATTACCAATGTAATCTGCATTTGAATTTCTCTTTCACTCAAAATTATCATCAATTGAGTTTTATAGACCAAAACATGAAGTGTGCACCAAAAATTTCAAACTCAATTTTTACAGCAATTTATATGACATTCTTTTGAAGCCGTGTAAATAATCAAAAAACCGTGAATATAGAGTCAGCCGTATTATAACCAATTGTATTATCCAACAAAACACTATTTTTAATCTAAACTGATATATATGAAGTAATTCAAAGAATCTAGAGATTATTATAGTGTTTTTGGCATAAGAATATACTTGGCCAACTATGTTGAATAAGTCAGAGTCAAAATCATCATCTTTTCATCATCTTAATATTGGCTGATTTTAATTCAGAATACGGTGCAGATTATCACATTTAATATATCGTTTAAAACATACCATTACCGGTTTTACCTTTACGATATTTTTCGTTGTTGTCCGTTGTGATTCTGTCACCTTTATACTAGGCTAAGGAACTTAGCTTTGTTGCCCGTTGTGTTTCTGGAACAGCCAAAATCCAGAGAACACTATTGTTGTTCCTTAGCCTGTCACCACACCTACACGATGAAAGATTTATGTGACCTATTTGTTTTTATAGGTCCATGGTTGTTAGTGGCAGAAAATTTTGAAAATAATTTTGTGTAGACCCAAAACTATTTATAATTGTTTCCTTCGGCACGCAAATTTGTTTAAATTTGAGAGATTTTATATCTGTGCCTTTTGGAACCCAAATCGGTATAGTTTTCACAAGTTTGGGTCTATACCAACAATTATTGTGATCGTGTCCAAATTTTCTACAAATTGTGCACATAGAATTAACTTGATTAATATTGCTTGCAACAATTTTCGAATTATTGTATCCAAGTCCTTGTCTAACCGTGCTAACAGTTTGCTTTCCTAATAGCATATTCAACGATTTTTCACTTTTTGAAAATTTATCTAAAGTCGTTGACAATTGTTGGACTTGTGTTTTGAGAGATTCATTTTCGTTTAACAACTGTGTGCACTTTTTAATAGAATTCTCTCTCCTAGTATTTTCATTCTCTTTTAAAATCAGAATTTCATTTTCAAGTGATTTTATATTGATTTCTGATTTTTTAATTTCTTCTTCGAATGTTGGACACTTATCACACTTAGGGATCCTACTTTCATAGGTTTTAACTAGTTGGCCAAGTTGTTTATTTAAATCTATCAAAGTGTCTTTTTGTGATTCAAGTTTAGCGTATTTTTCCCTAAGTCGTTCAAAACAACCATTTACTTCGTGGAAATAAATAAGTAATTCAGAGTGAGCAAGTTTTGATTCCTCGCTTGGCCCGTCATCGTCGCTATCAGTTATATTCCCTTGAAGACACATATCTGCTTTCTCACTCTCACTGCTAGAACTTTGATTATCTTCATCACTTGTATTCCACGTGGCTGCAAAACTTTTCCTTTTTGATTTCCTTTTAAAGTCGCGTTGATTTTGAGGACAATTGGGCTTGTTGTGTCCGGGTTGGTTGCACTTGTGACAGATGATCTTCTGTTCTTCAGAGTAGTCTAGTGCTTTGGCTATTCTGCTTTTCGCTTTTTGAATTCGAGCTAAATTTCCATATTTGTAATTCCACTTTTTGAATTTCTTTATTAATAGCTCCAATTCTGCTGCTGCATCATCATCGTCATCGTCATCACTTTCAGTTGTTCCTTTGAGAGCTATTGATTTCTTTCGAGTATCTCCTCCTTCACGCTCTTCCTTGAATTTCATTTCTAGCTCATAAGTGGTGAGATTTCCGATGAGTTCTTCAACTTTGAGTTGTTTTAAATCTTTCGATTCTTGAATGGCAGTTACTTTCGCTTCAAAGCTTCGTGGAAGGACTCTGAGGATTTTCTGGACTATTTCCAATTCGGTGTATGTTTTTCCGAGGGCTTTTGATTTGTATACGATATTGGAAAGTCGTCCGTACATCTCTTTGACATTTTCTTCCTTCGCCATTGTAAAGTTCTCGTATTCGCTGCTTAGCATGGCAAGGCGAGATTCTTTGACTTGAGATGTTCCTTCGTAAGTCACTTCTAGTATGTGCCATATTTCCTGCGCAGTTAGACAATGTGAGACACGATTAAATTCAAATTGATCTAATGAACAGATAATAGAATTCATAGCTTTGGCATTAGTATTCTGTAACTTATTTTCTAGTTTGGTCCATTGATCCTTTGGTTTATCTACTTCCTGATTATCTACAGTAATAGTCGGTGTTCTATAACCTGTCTCAACAATATTCCAAGCGTCAATGGTTTTTAGAAAGATTTCCATCCTATTTTTCCAATAAGCATATTCACCATTGAACATTGGTGGTCTAACTATGGATTGACCCTTAGCAAAAGCAGTATTAAAAGAATCCATTTTAAAAATTCAAATTTTTAAAACAAAAATTGGTTTTTGAAAAAAAAATCAAAATTTTAAAACAAAAACGGCTTTTGTTCCTAGCTCCGATACCACTTGTAGGATCGATTTCACCCTAGAGGGGGGGTGAATAGGGCGATGGTATAAATTATAAAAATTAATCGCGGAAGCTTATAAAATAATTTTAACACAGATCACAGAACAATAGCAGCACAGATAATAGCAGAATAATAAATGCAGAAATAGAACGACACAGAATTTACCCAGCTTCGGCAAAAACCTGCCTACGTGCTGCCCCCAAGGTTTCTACTAGAAATTAGATAGTCCCTCGCTTACACACGTAAACTTGCAACACCCGCTATCGACTAAATCTAACTCTACGCTCAAAACCCTGCCACAACTCAGCCACTGAGTTGCGAATTCTCAAGCTACGCCACGTAGCTTGTCCCCTAGTCACACGACTAGAAATTTAAACGGTTTAAAGTAAAAAAAAAAGGTTTAAACAACAATTTAAAAATAAAAACAAAAACCCTAATATAAAATTAAAGGCCCTTTAATATAAAGGTCGGCCCCCTTCTATTTTGGCCCGTTCTCTTTTAATCTCTGTTCCTTTTATTTTCTTCATTCGTTAATTTTGAGATGGCGGCCGTTCCCTTTTTTTTTGAAGCTAAATTAGGGCTTCGTCCCTTCGATCCAATTTAGGGTTTTTGAAATTCGAAGCTTGCGACTGTGATGGAATTATTGACTCGGCGTTCTTTTGTCAATCGCTGGTTTCCTTTGTGCACTACGACTGCTTCGAATTGATCGAGTTTGTCCTATGCTTCGGTATGTAATTTTATGCTTTCGTTTTGCTGGTTTTATGCTTGCTTGAACTCGATGGATTTGAAAGCCGATGATGAATAGGTTTATATAGGATTCGAAATCCTATTTTTGCGTTCGTATAAGTTTTGTTTAAATTCGTCTTCGACCGTTTGATTTCACTTTGATGATCTAGATTTCACTGACTTTTTCATATGAATATACTTTCTTTGCTTGATAGTCACGTTGTTGATTCGTGACTTGGTCAATTACGTCTGCTACCATGGTTTTGACTTGCGGCTTTGAATTGGTTATATATTTTGATTTTGTGAATTTCTGATGACATTATTTGAACTTCGGCATTTTGACTTGACTGCATCTCTCGGCCGTCACTGTGTTCATCCCTGTGAGCTTCGTCTCTGGCATTGTAAAGAGCTTGCTGTACTTAGATATTTGCAGTTGGTATTGTGTATGGTTCTCTGTTCATGTTGGCACTGGATTGCTTCTGTTTGATCATTGAAGTATCGTTATATCTGTTGCCGTTGCTTGTCTGATTCATCATGCATCATTCTGTACGTACTCGGTTTCAAGCATTGTCTTCATTGCATTCAGATGTTGTTCGGTTGTTCACTGTTTGCATCACTTCAGTGCTATGTGCTTGTTTGTATGATGTAAATGTTGCATTCGTGTCTCAGTGCTTTGATGCATTTGCATGTATTTTGTTCATTGTTTCATTTGGTGTTTGTTCTCGGCTTGCTTTTGATGTATTCTGTTGCGGCCTTTAATGAGCTCAATTCATGCTGTTAGGATTGGCTTGAATCTGTATTCATGTTGCTGTGTTGCTCACTGATGCATTGTTGTAACTGGTTTATTGATGCATTCATTGTAGCTTGTTTTGTTTGCATATCTATGCACATTGTAGCCTTGGTCTTTGTTGTTGTAGCATTCACTCGAGTCATGGTAGCATTTGCTTCTTGTGTTTCCACCTTGATATTGTGTGGCCTGGTCTTTGTGCATTACTGAAACACTTTTCATACAGTTGAGTTTCAATTCATTGGAATTGATATTGTACTTCACTGTTGCCTTGTTCATCATTGTGCATTAACTTGACTGTTCAGTCGAGTTGTTGCAATTTCACTACTTTGTGCCCGAGCTTGCGTGCTTCACGTTTGCTGTGTCACTTACAAATATTGATGCATTTGTTTGTACTGTGCATTGAGCATTGACCACTTCGACTGTTTGCATTAAAGTTGTATTTGTTGTCGTCATATCGTCACTTGAGCTTGTCCTTGTATACTGCTGTTTCGAACCATGTTTGTTGTGGCATTGCATTACTGTGCATTTGTTTTCAGTTGCATTCATTGGTCATTATTTCTTGTGTGCTGGTTGAAGTTCTGATGCCTTTACGTCTCGACCTCGACCTCTGTCTTTACTTCTGATCTGATGCATTTATCTTGTACCTGGTTATCTGTTTTGAGTCACTTCATGTGTTGCATTGCAGTTGATTCATTAGCATACTACTGATTGGTCTGACCTGAACTTGGTTCACTTCATGTTGATTTTTGAAATTTCACTTGAGTTGAATCCAATTTCAAAAACTCGGGTTTGACCTTGTGCTTGAATCGTGACTTTGAATATATTGCACGTGAGTTGAACCCGGCTTTTCATTTGGGTTTGACCTGTGCTCACATGTCCCTGTAGCATTATCAAGTGTATATATTGGTGTGCACGGCCTTGTGGCATATACAGTGATACACTGTGTATGTCACAAGTTGTTCGTGTATGATGAATTCAAATATAAATGATGACGAACAACCCAAATAACTGAGGCAAATATCATTTTCAAAATTCACGTTTTATTTTATATTGCAAAAATATTTCTTTTTCAATTTTACTGCGTTAGTGTATATTTTTGTAGATTGCTCAGATGCTGGATTCTAACTGGAATGAAGTTGAAGATAAATACGAGTGTGAGTGATATGTAGTGAGGTCAACTGTAAATGTAAAATAGTGATGTAATTGAATTTGTATCAAAGTTGTATAGTGAATAGTGAGAGCTTGAATTTGTACAATTCAAAATTGTAATAAATATTTATTTGAATAGAATATTCGTTTGAATTCAAATTTCGTGTTATTTATTTTATTCAGCAAATATTTATTTAATCCGTGAAAAATAAAATAGTACATTAACAAATACATTTAAACGAATGTATATATGTGTATTATCATCAAACAAAAATCATGTAAGCGCATATTCAACAACAATGACACTAGATACTAATGGTGTTAGCCTTGGTAGGTAATTACTTGGTAGGTAATTATGTGTTTTATTATACTTTACTATTTCACTTTGTGTTTATATCGATGATGTTGTGATATAGTTTTGTTTATTTACAGGATGCCAACACCAACTATTAGTCCAGAAGGCATAACTAACCACTCAAAGAAATAATCCGGTCCTCTAAATGCTGCTGAGGGTATACTATCTGTACTGACCCAATTTTTAGTGTTGTATTTTTAATTTAATTTATAGGATTTTTCCAATTTTATATAATAATATACATAATTAAAGTTATAATAAGAAAAACTGAATCTTTCTACTCCCTAATTGGGCCATACTTTTGTACTTATGCATATAATATTATATTTAAACTTATAAGAAGAAAAATTGAATCTTTCTACTCTCTGATTGGACCATACTTTTTTACTTATCCATATAATATTATATTTAAACTTATAAGAATAAATGTTGAATCTTTCTACTCTCTAATATTACCATACTTTTATACTTATCCATATAATAATTAATTGTTAAACTTACAAAAAGAGAAGTTGAATTTTTCTACTATCTAATTGGACTAGAGTTTTCATATTTATCCATATAATTATTATATTTCAGTTATTCCTAAGCTTAAACTTTAAGCTTTCTTTTTTGTTAGACCAAAATCTAGTCGAATCAGGTTGGGCTATAGAAGGTTAGGTAAATACTAAAGTACCCTTCTCCTCAACTATAAATACCCAAGTCCATTTCTCCTTTTAATGCATTCGAAAATAAAAGAAAGAAACCAAATTTCATCTTCATTATCAAAGGCTAGGCATTCCAATCTCCAACAAAGCAAATAGGAAGTGATTGTAATCTTAATTTCTTTCCTTTTATTTACATTTTAGTAAATGTTGTGTTAGCTATTGATTGTAATTGTTAATAATATTGAGTTTGTGATTATTTTTGTTTAGTTGTTTGGTTTGTGGTTAATCAGTTTATGAGCAATAACCATGACATTTAGTTAAAGGGAACTTACACCCCTTTAACATAGGATTGACATTCAGTGACTTTTTGGTTAAAAATATATAACACACCTTTTATCTATCTTATTTGATTAAGAGGGAGCTTCATCCTTCTTAGTTTCTCTTTGGTTTAAAAGGGTGTCATACCCCTATTTAACCATATTTCTTCGTCTTCTTGTTTTGTCAATCTAAGATGAGTTATTGCTCATTTAAGCGTTAATATCCTTTATCGGAAATAACTAAATAAAGAGTAAGTAGGGGAAAAACTAAGTGGGGTTGCTTCTATTAGGGTATTATCACATATACTTTGGATTGGTTTCGGTTGTATATGCACGAAGATGTTAAATACTCGGATACTCGTTAAGGTTGGCAGGGTTCGGCTTGGAGGTTTCCAAGAGTCATCGTAGTTCTCAAGTATATTTTATAGAGGAATACTTTCGGTAAGAGGAACGCACCCTCCTAGTCATCGTTGGAAATTATTTCTCTTTGTTTAGATTTGACCATTTGAGTTGATTCATTTTCCGTTGCATTAAGAAGTGTCTTAGGTTCTCCTTGGTGTTTATCTTTCCTTATATTTTCATAACCTTTTGTTTATAGGTTATGAGTTGTTTTTTCGATATCCTTGTATATCTTTACCTGCATTTTCATATTATATTGTGTTTATTCAGCTTGTTTATTTATTTATGTCTATTCTTCTTTCCTATTTACTATAAATCTATAATGCTATTTGTTTATGACTTGGATGTATCATAAACTCCCTTGGAGTTTATTAGCACTATTGTTTGGCTAGAGGAACTAATTTTGGATTTGATCCCATTTAATTTGAACCACTATCTAGGTGTAAGTATAGTTTACTTATCACCAATTTCCAATTTCGAACAGTACTATCCCTTAACTAATAATGAAGTTGGACAAGATAGAAACCTATCCTTACCTTGACATACTTTCTTACTTCTTGGAATAGAGACGGGTTTCCAAATCATAAATTTGGTGTCAAATATACGATTATATACCTTCCATATACTTAATTAATCAGGACCCATCTATAACTCTCTTATACTTTTCACGTTTTTGACTTTTCGACTTCTTTATTCCTTGCTTAGTAATTTTGGTTCGAGATCTCATGGATAAAGGAAAGTCTACTCGTTGACTTTTAGTGCTAAATTCAAGATGACTTACTTTCCACAAACGTGGTAACATCTAAGCACAACTTAGCACATTTGTTTCATGTTGCTTAATGGCACAGACAGAGAAATCTCTTGTGTTTAAAACATCCTTTTAAAAGATGGTTGCTTTTAAACAAAACCCGACCTTCGAAACAAAGTGATTAAAATTTAGACCTCTTGCTTAAATAATTAAATAAAATTTTGAAAATATTTTTAAAATTTCAAACTTTCTTTTTAAAACTTATAAACACATTTAAAATACTTTTCAAAAGTATCTAAAGTAGGAAAACATTTTTTTCTTATACATAAAAAATATCAATTTACAAACTGCATTCATAGCGACTATCGCTATATGGACCATAACATTCAAAATTTATTTTGTAAATCAAAATAACTTTTATACCCTTTCTTATTATATTTTAACCATTGAAATTACTTTGTGAAAAGTTTGAAAACGAAAGCTAAGTTTGGAAAATCTTTTAAAACATCCTTAGAAAACGAAGTAGTAAATAAGTCTAAAGGAAACATAGGATTTCAATGTCAAAATAAAAACCAATTCAAGTTCATTAACTTTACCAAGCAACATTCAAAATTATATACATAAGCTCACATATATATAGAAATGTAAACAACATCATAAGGCAAGAAAAATTTAACACTCGTAAAACATTACATATGCACTCCGAAGTGTGTCGTAACGATTTATTCGCTACTAACACATTGACTTTATTTCAAATCCCTGCAAATTATCATATATGTCGTCCACTTTCGAGCAGGAACCAACCAAACAATAATCATTTCGAACACTTAAAAACGTAAGCAATAAGCCAAGACTACTATAATAAATATTAAAGTTTAAAACTTGATTTTTAAAGTGAGCTTTACTCACCTAAACAAATATGAACTTTACCAAAACAACTACAACTTAGAAATCGACGCATGGACCTAGCTTCCTTTTCGAAAACTTGATTTTTAAGACCTAGGGGGTGTAAATCGGTTCAACCTGGGGGTGGATGGGCTCAACCTTGGCTTGAGGACTATACAACCTTGATTGATAGTGGAGTTTTGGACTTTGTTTTGATTGATAAGTGAAGTAGAGAAGGTTGGAAGTGAATTTAGCTATTTGTTTAAGGATTAAAAGTGGAAAAGATGATTTTTAATTTGAAATTTTTTGAGAACATATGGAAAAAGTGAAAAAGAGGATGAAAAGGAAGAAGATAAGAATTAGAAAATGAAGAAAAATGAAGTAAAGTGAGAATGGAAAGAGTAAAGTTGTTTCCATAGAAAATGAAATATAGGAAATTACCAAACTGCCCTTAGCCACTACCCTCCACAAAGACACATTACCCGCCTTCATCACCTTCCCTCTTGCATACTTCGCCCTTGCACACTTCCATTATTTCAATTCTTTTGTAAAGTACTTGTTATCTTATCTTTTCTCCACTTTTCCTTTTTAAATAATAAAAGAAAAGTCCACTCACTTTTAATTAATCTTAAGTGTATTTTAAACATATATCAATCTAATCACTTTATTAATAAAAACAATGTTACACACATACACACAAACACTCTCTTGTGTATACAATATGTTTTGGCAACTTTTGAACGACAAAAAGTCGAAAATCCGAAAAATTGATTTTCAGTCACATTTTCAATTTTCTTCCAACTAATTATTTTTGTTAACAAAATTTTAAAACAACTTTACCATCATTGGTTATTACTTTAAAGAGGTCTATTTAATTTATAAAATCTATCGTTTAATTATTTACAAATACCTATTTAAAGTGATAAAATTACGGGTCATTACAAAATCCACTGAACGAATTTTATAGTAAAAAGTAGTAGAATATCATTAAATGAATACTATAATAAGACATTGTAGGTAGGAGTTATGAGCCATCAAAAGTAGTGCCATCACATGTTGTAAAGTTACAGACTATCATATAGTTGTTAAATTCTAGCAATAGCCCATTTGAAGTAGTAGTATATTAATATGAAGGAAATTCTATGTAATAAAGCTTCAAAGCACTCCTAAATAACCATGCCACCTTTATTAACACTAAGAGAGCAATCCACATGAATTACTATAGTATTACGATGATCACAAGTAGCACCATCAAAACTATCTATCTTACCAAGTCACCAATCCATGTAAACTTCGATCAACCAATCCAAGCAAGACATACCACTCTCCAAACTCTATAAATAGAGATCCAGCCCACCTAAGATGGGGGCTCCACTCTTTTTCTCTTTCTTAGCATAAACTATAATTTGGGGCTTGACATTTCTAAGCTCCCTTGAGAGATTGAAATCTCCTTTGATGGTCGACGAAGAAGAAGATGACTTGAACTTTTTAACAAAAGGACCTTTAGAAATAAATTTTTTTGATTTCAACCATGATCTTTGGATAATAACAAAAGAGGGCGACTTGTATTCCTTGCATATTGACCATTGAATAATGAATAGTGCATATGTTCACAAATTTCATTTCAATTATATGTGAGAAAATAATGACTTGAACTTTGGATAATTTGGGCATTTGGACATTTTGGATATATATCATTTTGATTTTAGTAATTTGAACTTCTATTTTAATTTTACTTATTTTATAAGACTTCGATGATAGGCTAGAAACTAGTTTAAAAATTTTTATGCTTTCATTAAACGTTGAACTCAAGGAACCCTGATTTTCAAAAAATGACAAAATACCCCTAATTTCGAGAAATTAATTTATAAATGTGTTGTTTGAAGAATTTTTTAAATCTGAGTATTTTTGAAAAAATTACGGATTTCGAGTTTAATTTTATTTTTAGAAAATGTATTATCAGGTTAACTTCATCGACATAGCTACTCCTACATCTCATCTCACGGTCGCCCCTTCACAAAACAATAACTCCATCACTTCACGATTGCTACTTCACTACAAGACCACTCCTTTACCCTTCGACAGCTTCTTCTACCTGTCAATCAATTGGCATAGCTTCCTCCACTAGTTAACCTAGTTGACCCGTGATGACCATTTTCACCTCATGATGACTAAATCACCGAAGGTCCCATGATCGAGTAAACCACGATGACCTTTTTAACCCTATGATGACTCAATCGGCGATAGTTTTATACCCTAGTCAAACCATGACGGCCACATTCACCCTGTGATGACTCAATCAGTAGCCGCACCATGCCTTCAACACATGATGGCTTATTGTAACGACCCATAAAGTTTTGTTAATTTTTAATGGTTTTATTTAGCGTACTTAATTAGATTTTTGAGAAATTTTAGATAATAATATTTTGAAACAAAATTTTTCATTCTAAATCCAAATATAATAAATTTAATACACATGCGTTTCAAACATATATATAAAAAAAAAATCAAACTTACATTTATTAAAATCAAACATACATATAAGATAATATAATAAATTATAATATAGTATAGTATAACTGACATGCCTAAATGTATATGTCTTAATAACTAACGCATAAAGTTCCTATACGTATATATCATTTTACTAATAAAAAAATCAAACTCCCTGTTAATAAATATTTCATATTTGTAAATAATTTCAAATTCTCACTTTTTACGTGATAAACCTACTAATAAAGAAGAAAAGTACATATTAAATAGTAGTGTGCTCTACTGCATGCACTGACACATTCTATTAAAATAAATTGTTCGAGGTAACGGTACCTTTAATTTTGACTTTATTTCTCCCGTTTCAAAATTTGAACGTAATATCCATTCAAGCTATTAATCGCCTTAATTGGTCTAAATCAGTGGGTAGCTATCATTTTTTCCTACCGTTCAAATTTTTATTTTCTTTAGTAAATTTTTCAACCTTTGGATAGATTTCCCCATTCCTTGAATTCAGCTTACCTTGCCGTTTCCATTTTCAATGTATTCAATAAATTTATTCGTGACCTTCTTTGACTTTATATTGGCTCATTTATTTTCTTTACTATTTAATTGCTGTAAATATTCACCAAATCAAAACGTTTGACAGTTACTCTTCATTTCCTTTTATTTTGATTAAATCACGTTGATGAATCAATGGGCAATTTCCGTTTCTTTTACAATTAAAACTTTGAAACGTGCTGGATAAAAATAATAACAAATTGCTCAGCTCAAATCCAGGGAATTTGACAGTTGATATTACCTTATTCTTTCTCCTATTTTATACATATTCGTTTCTTTTTTTTTTTTATGATTTCGGTTACAGAATAAATTTAAGCTATATATTTTCTTCCTATTGAAGTTTTATTACCTCTCCATCCTCTCTGCTTTTAATATATATGCTTGCCTAAATTCATCTTCATGTTTCTCTCGCCATTGAAAAAAAAAACAAAACAAGACTAGCTGTTTCATCTTTTGCCTTTATAATTTTCCGTTTGCTTACATTTCTTTGCCCATTCTTTTTTCCCCTTTATCCTTGCCTTTTCAAACTGATGACATGATGTACAAACATCAAAATTAATTGCTTTAAAATTCTAGCTATATCATAGGGTGACTGTTGATAGTGCATTCATTTGTTTCGTTCAAAATTCCCTTCCGTTTCAAAATTCAAAGTGTGCCATCCAATCAAATTTATTGCTTTAATAATATTTCCTAAATCTATGCTTCTAGGTGTTGTTATGTCATCTCTGTATTTTGGGGTGATAAATTTTTGAACGTTTGATAATAATAATAAATCTGCTTAATATAATAGGCAATGAATTGAGATCTAGGAAATAAATAAATATAAAACTTATAACCTACCAAATAATAAAATTGCTGTAATTGTATCGTTGATTTTGAAACATACAAAATTCTATACGTCCTTTACGCATTCATTTATTTCCTTTCTAATTTCCTATACGTTTTATTTCAATCATTTATTTCCTTTCTAATTTCCTATACGTTTTATTCCATTTATTTATTTCCTTTCTAATTTCCTATACGTTTTATTCCATTCATTTATTTCCTTTCTAATTTCCTGTACGTTTCCATTTCAATCAAATTTATACCCTTCCTATTCACTTTTCTCTCCACAATCAGCCTTTCTTCTCTCCTCTCTATTTTTCTTACCTCTCCACTTATGTCTGCACCCCCACTTTTCACGTGAAACCACTCCTTCCTCCTCCGCCTCCCCTCCTTTTCTTGTATAGCCGGTAGATGATGCAAGTTAGTATTATATATGTACATATTTAACTTGTATCTATATTTTGATTTATATGATGCATTCAGTTAGTTGATGAATGTAGTTTGTTTAAAAAGGTTAGATTAGATAAGTTGATACAATTTAGGTCGGCATTTGTATTTTATGTATTCGATTGCATGTTTTATACATTTGTTTACACATATTTTATGTTAAGGATTTCAATTTTAATATTGCAGTAGACTAGGGTACTTTTATATTGGTATACTGATATGAAGGGACAAACCCATATTGATTCTCTGACTAACATTTATTTTAATAAAATAAGTATGTTTATAGCATACATATTTACAGTAATAGGTTACAAGGTATATTATAAGTTACGAATATTGATTTGTAAGCTATATGTATACATAGTATAATAATTCTTTGAGTCTATGTTTAAATGTTTACAAGGTAAGCTATATATATATATATATATATATCTATAAGCATATATTATATTATATAAAGCAAGACTGTTTGATTATACACATGGAATAAAGTACTGTAAGTATATGAAGTTGAAAATCTCTGTTTTTTTTCTTACGGTTAGTGATAAAAGTATATGTATATTTATTAATTTTTATATGTGTATATGATATATTTAAATCAATGTTAGTTTATACGTATATAAGTCGGTTTATATAAATAGGTTTACGTATAGTATATATACATATAAAGCTTTGTCTATGTGTTATATATATTGGTTTTGTCATTTACAGTTGTGTACAGTTGGTAACATTTCAAAACATAACATGATAATTTATGATATTGGTAAAGTAGTACATATTTTTTTGCATAAGGGTTTGAATTTATACAAAGTGTCTGTATTTATATTATAGAAATTTAGTTATCTTTGGTTCATCGGTCTGTTGTTTAAATAGAGTATATACACTGATATTTTACAAAGCGTATTAATTTAATTTATGTTTAAATTTATTTTGATTTGGAATAAGTATAATACATATATCCCTCTTATTTAAATATATGTTTTAAAGGAAAATTCGTTTTAGGGAATAATTTATAACTTATATTTTCTTTTCCGATTATATCAATACGATTCTGATTCGTTTCCATCAAACTCTATCTTTCAGCTTTGCACGTCAAGATCCACTTTCATTCTTACTTCGCTTTGCGATTTTGTTTGGATCTGTTCGATTTTCTAGAGCGTGACCAAAATTCATAGCTTGCTCTGTTGTCGATCTTCTTTAGCCTCGAAAGGTGAGCAATCACTCACGATTAACATTCTTTTATTTATTAAATTTGATTTCAATTGAAACGACAATTGAAATATGCTGCTGTTAGTTGTTTTACTGTTATGACTGCTATTACCTATATCTGTTCAACTATGACACCTGACACCATTATCGGTTAATTATTTATGTGATAGTAATACAGATTGGTTGATAATTGATTTTCTGATTGATTGTTGTTTAAATTGGATGTTAATTATTATTGTTAAATGATAACTAGTTTGCTAGTTTAAGTTGGGGTAGTATAGTTTACAAATTTAACGGATTATATATGACGGACCTGGATTTATTAAAACCTGACCCCGCCATATGTGAACTTGATTAGTAGATTTGACCCATTAATTGTCGTAGAAATTGATAAATTATACTCTAAATATTTGAACGTAGTTTGGATTAATTGTTGTAGCTTTAAACTGAAATTTAAAAAGGAACGACAAGTGAAAAACTGTAATGTAATAATCTTTAATCTACATGAAATGATAGTGTAGATTCTAGAAATAATTATACAAGTAACAATGCGAATTAATACGATTATTTCGGGGTTATTTGATTTATTTATTTAATTGTTATTGATTGTTGTTATTGTATGTTTATTTACTTTGACACCATCCCTGTCATCACACTGCAAGTTCCCTTTGTTATGTTTGTTTTTGAATTGAAATGGGTTGAAATGATAGACCCAAGCGGTTTCCATTTAATCAAATTTGGGGTTACGGGTTGAAATGCTATCCACCCGTATACATAGTGTACGGATTGAAATGATAATATCCGTAACACTTGACCATATGATAAGAAATATATGGTCTTATTAAATGTAAATTCTTAAATACATATTTAAAGGGTAATGATAAATATAGAGTTAATTATATCTAGTTAGTCAAGATTTGATTAAATACATAAATTATGATAAATATTTATGTAAATTTTATCTCGAATAGTTTTTGCAATAATATTGAACAATTAAGATTGGGAGATAAATTTTTGGGTTTTTTTTTTAAAATGGTTTTTAGATAAGGATTTATTTATTTAAATCAAATTTGAGATTTATCGAATGATATATTTCACGGTTAAATAAAATTAAGAAATATTGAGTAAAATGAAATTTAAGGTCACTAAAATGATATTGAATCAAATAAGGGAGGGTTCAAGACAAAATAATAGTGATGTAAAAATCGAGAATCTACATGAAACTGTTAAATTTTAAATTGTTATATTTGAGCTATGAACTATATTGTAATTAAATGGTTTAGAGATTTGGATATGTATTTGGAACCAAGATAGTTAAATTTGTTATTTAGATAACGAATTGAATTGGATATAAATTGAGGATGAACTAAATTGGAAATTTTTAAACTAGATTGGGAAAAATTTAGTTGAAATGTTGAATACTTAAAGTATGGAACATATTGAAATAAAAGGGGTAATTGGGATATTAAATCCAAATTTGGGAATTATAAAATTTAAGTGGTTATTTTAGGAAAATTTAAATTGATAAAATGAGATTTACTATAATTGGAATGGGAAGGTCGGGTTGATGTGAACGATTTGGAATTTGAAAGTGCTTTACTGTATACAGCATATAAATTATACAAATACTATTTTGGGAATATAATCATTTGAAGTGAAATGGATATTTAGGTTTGAAGTATAAATTAAGTGAATGACCACGGTGTAATAGTGTATATTTCTACCCTGTAGATAGTTCTATGGACCCTTAGAGGATGGACATCCCAAACATCCTTTAAGTTATATTGTATTTCAGTTGATATTTCATTTGAGTTGAATTTATTGATATAAGAATGTTAATCCTGACTCGAGTGTTTTGTGTTTTGCTTTACGCTCGGGTCAGACTGAGTAATACAGCATTAGAGACTCACCTTTGGAGATTGGAGCTTCATTTGGAGATCCAACTAACGTTTCAGCTTTCAGTTTTCTAGTTGACTGGTTTAGAGAAGTCATCGGCTCGTACTGAAGACTTTTCTGTATTCAAGAGATTCTGATGTATTCATTTTAAACTCTGATGTATATAGTAGCTTCATGAACTACTATTTTTTCTATTCCGCTGCATTATATTACTCTGTGTCTGTGATCTGTATTTGATTTATTTACTGTATATTTTAAGTTTGCCAAATTAAATTAACAATTCGGTATTTTGAATTATTCAAGTCGGACATGTATGGTTTTAGTGTCGATTTGAATGGTCAAAAATAGCGGGTCGTTACACTTATTCTAGCAAACCTTCCTTGATTTGCGACCTTAACCTATGACAGTTGCAATACCCGAAGTCTCTATGCCAAAGCTAAGTAATTCTTATCTTAAATTTCATACTTTAATTTTTGGCATTTTAATCTCTAAACTATATCTCTAATGTAACCCTGGATTGTCATTATTTTAGCATTAGCAAAAAAAATTATGTCTCGATATTTTCTTATACATTGCTATGATGCAATGGGTTTCCCTGCTATTATTTTTCACTCTTTTTTAAGAAGAGATAGTTGTTTAGTATATTATTCTATAATTTTTACCCAACAGATAATTCGAATCACTGAGGGCAATACAAGAAAACCGATATTTAATTGCATTTATTAGTTGTTTTTGGGGTGTGAATGCAACCATTATTGTCTTTACTTTTGTTTTAGGGGGCGTGGTTACATTCTATTCTAATTTTTCTGAAACATTGCTGCTCATTACATTTATTTTTCAAGCCTTTCCTCCATTAACCTAATTTTTCTGCCTTCATAAAAATTTGCCTTCATCGCTTCGGCTTCCTTTGCCTTCGATCCCCTAAAAAATTTCCGCTTCATCCGCCTTCATTAAAATTTCCGCCTTCATCAAAATTTTCGTTAATGCTCATTTTTCAAATCTCAGCTCCGCATCTCTGCCTAATCGATACCTTTAACAAATCAGATCGATCTACAGCTCCTTAACAAATCAGATACCCTTAACAAATCAAATCGATCAAATCCTTTGATAAAATTTCCGCCTTCGCTCCTTAACAAATCAGATCTGCAGCTCCGCATCTCCCCATCGTTGATACCCTTTGCTCTAAGGATTTGCTTTTGTACAGCTGATTCAAGGTATGTAAATTGTTTTTTGTCTTCAATTTGAAATGGTACGACAGAGGATTGTGAAGTTGTCAATGTATACAGAGAAGCTTTGCATAATGAAACATAGGAAATTTGCAAAGAGGGTGGGCTTATGCTTAGTGATACTAGGTTGAGCCATGAACATGTAATATATTGTTGCAAAATTGGAAGGCAAATGGATATTTAGAAAAAAATTCCAATGAACAAGATTTTATGGTAGGCTAACACTGATGGTTACCATTTAGTTATCATATTCCATGTATGCTGAGATTTTAGTACTATAAGGCTCTGTTGATTTTATTTTTCACATTTGGGTCACTATTTAACAAGCTCAATAGGTTGGAAATCTTTTATGCACAACAATAGTCTTCAATTTTGGTATTTTGTCAAACAACAACTATAGGCATTTGGTGAATGAATTGTTGTAAAAAAATATTAATATAATCGTTATTTCGTATGTTTATGTTTATATTTATAACTCAAGATTAAATTACTAGTGTACATATATGCCTCTACAGAAATATTGCAAGGAGAATTAGTGTAATATATAAGTTCATCTTTCTTATTTAGTTCATTTGTTGATATATATGTAAGTCTAGAAAGGAAACAAGAGACTATTTACATTAGGTTGATTTGTTGACCGAACCTAAAATATACAGCTATCTCTTATAAAAGCTAGTCCAATATGTATTTCTCCTTTCTCACACGTATGGTTGTCGTATATGAATGCTTTCCTTTCTTGTTTTCTTATTTTCCTTTTTCTCCATTTTCATGTTTGTTCGGGTGAATCATTTTTTCCAAACTTTAATTCTTTTTATTTGATTTGTACAAACAAACAAGCTCAATATGTAAGCTTTTGTAATGCAAAAAAATCATTGAAACTTATGGTAGATGGTCGAGGGGAGGAAAAGACTGATGTATAAACATAACTGTCAAAATTAGCTATGAGAAAACACTTACAAACTAATGTGATTGTTTTCACTTTTTAACTATGTCTGTCTTCATTTATTAGTTTCTTTTTTTAATCTCCATTAAGCTGCTGTAGTTATTGTCGAATGAGGAAAACCGTGGGTCTAGGGTAATCTCCATCGTTTCACTTTTGTTTTTCCATCTTTAACAAAAATATGAAACTTTGATATACATTATCTCAGTTGCAACGCCATCCGCAAGTTTTGTCAAGGTTTTGAAAACCCATGCATTCTTATCGGATAAAAATTAGTTGAATAACAACCCTCTTCATTAATCCATGATAATATATACATATTCACCTTGTTAATCCAAGATGTAACCATATAACTCACCTCTATTTCTATGGGTCAAAACATGAATAGTAATTATATAATAAAAAGTATACAATGCCAAAAGCATGAATGAAATCTGACTGAAACATGATTAAAAATGGCATAGTCATGATCAAATGAATGAGATAGTGGATGTTATAAACCAAGCATATAAAAAGTTAAAATATAAGCATATTTAGTACCTTACTTTCCGCCTTATGTTTAATTTATATGCAAAAATTCTTTTGTGTAAACAATGAATCTTTGCTATCAACTGTAGATTGGAAAGTGAATGACCCTGTGCACAACATTTAAATTAATATGTATTAGCACACTTATAATTTAAAATATAACATCAAAGTTTGCTGATAATTTATTGATGATTTTAATGTAACCATAGTAAGGTGCATGATTTCTATTGGTAAATTGTTAAAAAATATCAGTATTTGAAGTGGAAATAGAGTGTCTGTGAAAATATAAACAGAACTTTGGATATTAGGTATGATAATTATGAGAATGGAAAAATATTTATTAAATCACATAAACATGAACAGAGATAAGTACTATAGAGATATTAAAAACAAACTTTTTGTTTAACATTCAAATAAAATTCTTTGAAATACAAAATTTACAATTTAAAATAAAATTGATTTTTAAATTTCATGAAAGTAGAAGCCAAATAAAATGATTGAACAAAAAATATTTCAAAAGTGCATATTATAATTACATGTAGCTTACATTGTATTATTTAAAAATATTACCTATATGCTTTTGTGTTCATAAAATTAATGTTGGCAATATTATTTTTGATTATGGATTATTTGCATATTCAACCGTATGTTCACATATTTTTTTCCTTCCCTGAAGATATGGAAGAGTTGTCTGTGAGTTGAAATTAACATCTTTGCTTTACTGGTCTTCTATAGTGCATACTCCAAACGAGGTTAGACCCCTATCTTCTTATGTTTAACTAGTTGTGTTTGACATTAAACTATCATTTACAATCTATGATGTTTTCAAAATTAGCGTACCTAGCTTATATGTTTTTGGGTTGGGCTGTAATAGTATAAGCCCCCCACCTGTATAGTCTTGCACTAGGCAATAGGAGGCTAGGCTCAACCTATATGTTTATTAGCAACTAGTTGATAAGGCAGGACCCGGTCCATCCATGATAGCCAATATATTAAACTTGTTAACAATCACATTAACTATCTTTTACACAAAGACAATGAATTTATGGTAATAAAAAATCAAACAAGTTGGATATAGTAAGGATGCATGTTTATATCTTTGTTGGTCTTGACTTTCAAATTAAATATTTCGTCTTAATTTATTGTGGTGTAATAGCTTATCAAACAATAAGCTAAGTCAATTTCACTTTTACACACAGACACTTACGCTATATAATTTTAGTAAAGTTACACACTCTCCTCACTGACACAATATGTTTCTGATGTATATGCATAACATAAAAAATATGAAAAAAAATCCATTTTACCGTGTTTGCATTAAAATAAATGAAAATATATTGCCGTGGTGATAGTATGTGGAATGAAAGAAAGAGTAGGGTTGGCTTTGCGGTGAAGAGGGTGGTAAAGGATTGGTGGTTACATCGAGCTTGATTGCTTGAAGGTTGATGGAGTGTATGGTGTGATGTTCAGTATTGTTTAGTGGAATGATTATGGTCGTTTATGATTGACTGTGGGGTTGTGGAGTTGAATACAAGGGTGATGGAGAAATGAAAGTGGCAAAGGAACTTGGACTTAAGTGATGTGGGTTTGGGAAGTTATGGTTGTAGGGTGAGTATGGCGGAATGTGGATTTTGGTGGTTGACGGTAGAAATTGCTGTTGCTTAAGTGTGGGTAGGAGAAGGAGTGTAGCTATTTATTGGAATTAAGAAGAAACTGACCAAGGCAGGTTGTAGATGAGTGGTTGCTGGATGGTTGATGTATTGGTGATGGTTCAAAAAAGTATTCATTTACTCCATCAACCTCCCTCATGCTTCCACTGCTTTTCCACATTCCTTTACGGCTTTCCCTTTTATTACTCTGCCAATCCTAAACTCGTCATCTTCTATATTTTATCTTTCTATTTTTTTTGCTAATTATGATACATAAGATATAAGATTAGGTATGTAATAAAAGTATAAAACATCTAATAAGAATAACATACTATAAAAGAATAACCATGATTAAGTTTTAAGAAAATAGTGAGTATAAAGAATTTATGAATACCCAACTATATTTTTGTACCATATCTACATCTGTTTAGTAAAGCATGATTGGATATTTGTACTAGTCAAACGACTAACTGGTTGACCACCACCTAAGTTGAAAACCATACTTTATTACAGATTTAAATTTTGATTCTGCTACTAACTCTTCTCACTTTGATCAGCATGTATGCTTAAAATAAATGTTATTATACGTTACAAGAACTGATATAACATTTGTTAATTCGGATAAAATATCAAACATATCGTTATCATGAAGACCCAAATGAATCGCGTACACGAATCCATATGCAGATAGTTATATATCGAGATCTAAACATTGATGAAAGATTTTATAACGCATAAAAATATTTAGAAAAAAAAATAAAAAAAAGTAGGAAAGATAATAAGGAATCAATGCACACAGTGACACACTAGGACAAGTCGGCTCCAGAATGATATGGCTGTCTTAAGTCTATGAAAAAAATCTATAATTTGAACATTTTATTATTAGGAACCTTTAATTTTAGTTGTTTGCTTACTTGATGTGTACAATAAAGTTCTAAAAATGAAATGGAGATTTCGAGATAAAAGTCGATTACTAGTATATAAAAATTATTTGAAAGTACTAAAATGAATGTAACAAGAGCTTATTCACTAAAATAGTTAACTTTACAGTAGATATTCAAATTATTTTTTTAATTATGAACACACATTCAATTAGGAAGGTGATGTAGGTTGAGGGTGGTGAAGTTTGTTAAAAAAAAGGAGCAGTTTGGTAAATATGGTGCACAGAGACTTGAATATAGATAGAAAGACAACAAATTGTAACAGGCAGAAATGGAGCAGGTTGGTAAATATGGTGCACAGAGTGTAAAACAAGAAGTAGGTTGGTAAATATGGTGCATAGAGTGTGGATGGTTTATCTTTCTGCAGGTTGTAAAAGGAAAAAATGCAAATTGTAACACAAAAATGCACAGAAAGGAGAAAAAACAGATTTTAATGCAAACATAGTGTAATGGAATTAACAATAAAGTTCTAATTTAGAATTCAGTTTTGGTTTGTAATTCTTATTGTTGATTGTTAAACTCGTTTGCTGGCAACTATTTCGAAGTGAATACTGCCAGCAACAAAGAATTATTGGTAGCCAAGCAATGAACATGACTTTAATTGTTATATATGTTGTCATATTTTGTTAGTACTATTTGTGTAAGCTTGTTTGTGAATGCTTGTAGTATGTGAATTATTTTGTTGAAAAAGTACACTGAATTGATTATGGATATTATATTTGATTATGAGATTATCATATTTTTTCAATTATTTAAATATGATGATCATATGATTAATTGATTTTTTGTTTGCATATGCTAATTATGTGATTCAATCGTTCGTTTGAATATGAAAATTAAGTGATTGTTTATTTTAATATGAAAATTATATAAGCGGTTGCTGGATATGGTACAAGCAATTAACAATAAATAACTCTATTTAAAATATGCTGCCAAACAACCAATAACTTTTAATAACATATAAAAATGCTATAAAAACAAATGTAAACAAATGTAAACTGGTATAAATAATTATATAGTTGCATCTTAAAACGCTATAGAAAATCAAAAAAAATACACAAAAAAAAGTGCAACCAAAATATGTTCATTTTGGTTTGGTAGTGTTTTGTAAACCCTTCAGAAAAACCTATATTTTCATTTCAGAAACGCAATAATATGGTGATTTTGGATCATTTACTACAACGAAACAAAAAGTTTCGGACTTTTAGTTGCATGTTTATCGCAGCATTCTCTAAAATGCTACTAAAAGTTATGGTTGCGTTTTTTCAACGCCACCAAAATTCTTTTCTAGTTTAGTGGGACCATCAAAGGCTGCCGTTGTTTTTAATAAGAAGGTCTGAATCAAAGTTCTGATTTATAAATCATACTTTTTATGTTATTTTTCTTATAAATATTCTGAAAAAACCATCTATTTAGTCAAAATAGTTCAGAAAGTATTTTTCTTATTTTTTGTTCTGAATGTGGAATGTTGTTTTTTGTTCTAAATGTTGAATGCGAACAAAAAGCAAGTGATTATTCAGAATTCATCATTCAACAATCAGTACTCACACTTCAGACTTCAGCAATTAGAATTCAGCATTTTAAACAAATAGAGCCTAAATATGAGAATTAGGTGTTTGTCAAAATTAATATGAGTTTGTTTTGAAGTCTGGTATTAAAATATATAATGATATTAGTACTAAAATATCCAATCCACTGAGTAGAGAATGAATATCTTATGCATCTCTTTTGTATAAGAAACTAGCTTCATTTTCATTTATTATAATTGGATAAAAGGTATTTGTATGTTCAATTCCCAGTGAAATTGAAGTAGGACTCGGTTTACTTTCTGAATCTTCGATGATAGGAAAATGTGTTGTGCAGTAATTTTGTTTAAGTAGAAGCTTAATTTGTACTATACTGTTTGATCAATGTTTGTTGAAAGTTTATTAGCTACCTAAATATACTGTCATGCTAATTAAAAACATGTACAAATAAATTTATGTGCAATTTTGGTCGTCTTTTTATGCTTTAAATTTATACAATGTTAGAATTTTACATTGGTATCCTGTTGTTTGCAATTAATTATTAATTCTTTTTGATAAATTGCGATCTTATTACTATGGAGAAGCATCATTTTTTATGTAGGTATATAAATTATTCCAATTTTTCTTTCTAGCTGTTAAAATTAAAGCTCCTCAATGCATCGTAGAATTGAACAGAAACTTGTTGACTAAAGTTTAACATAATTTGATATTTTGAAAAGAAATTGTGATTGCTTAATGTTGTATTTATTCACCATGAAGTGGAATAAAGATTTAGAATTATTTTTGAAGATTAGATTGTGATATAACTTTCAAATCTATGCCTCTTTATTGATATAAATTCTGACATAAAATCTTCAGTTAATTTGCATTAACTACATTCCTTTAGCTTTGAATATTGTAATCATGCTTTGAATATTATGAACCATGGCTTTAGCTTTATTCCTTTTGTTAAGTATTGGTTATCTTTTTGCATAATCAGTCGTTTCATTTCAATGATTGGTTTCCAAATTATGTAAACAGCTCTGTTCCTTTAGTTTGTTGCCTATTATATCATTACATTTGGTTGCAACAAATTTATTAGCTGTTGATGAAAAAGCGTTACTCGTTGGCCGTAATGTATTTGTACTTGTTATAATTTTTGGGCTATTAGAGCATTTTTAGTACTGTAAATTTGGGGGAAAATGGAGGAAACTCCTATTTTTTGGCTTCCTCACGTTCCATCAGCGTGGATTGGATGTGAGGAAGAAGAAAAATGAGGATTTCTTCCATTTTATTTTTTGAGCATGAGTTTTAAATAGTTTTCAACAAACTGTTTATGCCCCAAATGATTTTCAAAGGGTTTCTGAAGCTCATTTATCTTTATAAATGGTGTTCATAACACCATTTATAGATTTTTTTTAAAAGAGCACAATTTGTCTCACTTGCTGCTGGATGAATGGGAGGAATCCACGTTTATTTTCTTCTCCATCCTCTTAAAAATTGACATCCTCTTGGAGATACCAATGGACAAATAAGATGAAGCTCCTTTAATGCTCCTTTCATCTATGTCTTAAGTGGAACACATCTATTTAATTAATAAGGACATGTCTCCATACATGTAACGACCCGGAAAATTTTAACAATTGTAATTGATTCTATAACGTATTTAATTGAATATTTGTGAAATCTTATAATAATTGAATTTTTAAATAAAATGTTTATATATTTAGAATACGTATATTTAAATATAGCAGATTGTAAATTTTCAAATAATTTTATGAAAGTTTATTTAATTGAGAAAACGTGCTGTCCAATTCAAGCTATTAATTGCTTTAATTGATTTTTGAATCAGTGCGTAACGGTTTCTTTTTACTACCGTTAAAGATTTCTATTGCTTAATACTTTTCCAATCCAGGTAGACTTTTCCATTCGTAACCATTAATAAATTTGAGATCATCGACCTTGCTTTTATTATTCCTTGTAGTTTCGTGCACTGACTTTACCTTTCCCACTACCCATAATTTTCTCTATACGTTTCTTTTGCAATTGAAGCGTATATTTATATTTATGGTGGTGCGTTTATTCTGTTCTCTCTTTATTTTTGTTTTTAACGCTTGAAAGAATCTCAAATCATCAAGCTAGTAGCATCCGTTCCTTCCCTCGCTTTCATAAGGCCTATAATATATAAACCACTTGCTTATAGATCTGAACACAACTTTGTCATCAAATTTAATGTGCCTTCCTCTCCCTATTATTTCGGTTCAACCTTCCTAGTAAATGGCTTTAATAAATTTTAGCTAAATCATAGCTACGGACTTTTCAAATTTCTTTCATTTTATATTTATTTCCAATTCCTTCATTGCTTCAAAATTTTTGAACGTGCCTAATCATCTCTGTAAAGACCCGTAAGTCCGTACTCCTTGAATAGACACTAATCTCCTTTGTTTAATTCAAGATGAACGAAAATACGAACCCTTAGTGGTTTTAAGAAAGAAAAGAAAAGGTAGAAGAAGAAGGTAGATAGATAATAGAGAGAAAAGAAAATAGAAAAGAGGACAGAAAATTTTAAAATAGAAGAAAATAGAAGATAGGAAATTTTAAAAATAGAACGGACAGAAAGGAAACAACAGAACAACAACAGAATCTCACAATTCGCAGCGGAACAACATATAATAATAAATGAATAATCTTTAAATAAAGAACTATATCAGTTATTACATCACATTATATTTCATTACATCATATCATCAGAGTGTACAACAACATACAACAATAAACAGTGCAGCGGAAAAAGAAATACTATATAAACTAGTAATACGCCATGCCATCCAGCTTGCCTCCAGCAACTCCAGAATATCCAGAATATCCTGATAAACCTAACTCTTAACTTCCCGTGTGGAAATTTGTGGGCACCCAGAGTTTAGGAAGGAAAACAATAAACTCCAAGTCAGTCATGTGACTGGTGTGAGAACTCAAAACAGTTTATTTATCTTTAAAATCAAAAAGAGGAATATTTTTAAATTCAATTCGCAATGCTTTTAAAAATGAGACTACCATAAGGCCTCCCACCACACACACAATGCAAACGCAGACTTGGAGAAGATTTCTCCTTATGATAGTCAAACATGCTTGATACGCATTTAAAAAGAGCATTTGATATTATTATTAGTGCATAGTGTAGGAAAAATTCATTTCGAAAGTAGAATATAAATCTTAGCCAGCATAGGTACCATTATATTATGCCTACTATAGCTACCTCCTGAGGAAGCAGGTTCTACAACTAAACCCGTACAAGTCACGTATTGTTTCTTTGGATTTCCAACAAATGGTCAGGCTAAGGAACTTCCTACTGCCACATGGAATCGCCTCTGGCTGGACGTCCCGAGAACTTAACCAGCTCTCTGCCAACACAAGGCCGGGTTACCTTTATCACTAGGTAACTACTACACGAATATGGCATCCCCCGGTCCCATCGGACCTTTAACCGAGCGCTCGTCACCAACAACACCACACAGAAAAAGATATAGTGTATCAACATGAGTAAGTATCTGGGCTCCATACCATGATACCACCCTTTCCAGAAGGAAATGCACATACCCTAAAGGGAGCTACCCCTCATAACCTTGCCGCGTCATTCCTGTTTTGACCATTACCGGGATGTGAGGCTCGACGAATTCACGTCCACAAAAACATACTTTATACAAAAGCCATGCTTTGGGTCAACAAATGATCAACACAATGATCACTAAGATAGACGATCAAATAAATGATCCTATCACAATAATCAACACAATGATCATTTCAGCAACACTCAGCATGTCACATTACCAAATTTGGGAATATATCGCTGATAACTTCAACTATATAACCTTTGAGCTCGTACGTCTCAAAGAAGGGTGTTAAGCAAAGAATAAATTCTCCGCCACCAACAGAAATATATTTGAAAGAAATCGGCTTTATATCTCAAATTGTAATGTCAGACATACAATCCATACAAGTCTGTTCCGGGATCGAACAAAACCGAAGGCACTTACAAAGAAGTCCTTGCAATCCGGATATTCACAATCCTGATCGGATTCACCATCACATATGGAGAACTCAATACCGGAGCAACTCGGTGTAGAGTCAATCGATAGTTCATCCTATCGCTTTCGCAAATACCGGTCTTCAACACCGATCTTCAAATGCAATTCACAACGACGTATCACATATTCGGAGTGGGTTATACGACCCCATGGTCCTTTCCCGGTTAACCCGAATAGTGAGCGCTTATTCAAAAATAAGTGTGTATTCAAATTCAATCAATTCACATCAAATACCCATTCAAAGGGAAATATTGATAGTCGGCTATTGAACTATCAATTGATATGCATACATCACCAGATTCCAAATAATTTTCCAAATTATTTACATTCCAAAATATCTTTACAAGATATATAATTTCACCACTTCAAAAATAAATCAATATTTATTTTCACACAAATTCCACTTTCACATATAAATTCCATAATGAATTTATATTTCAAAATATTCATGCATATATGATTTCAATTATTCATTTTCAATTTATCTTCAAAAAGATAAATTCTCTATATTCACTTCACATTGGAAAACATTTCCATACTTATTAAATAAGTAATTCACAATCATTTATTTTCAACACTTAGAAAATATTCAATATACTTAAATCGAATTAAGTATATATTTCATTCTTTAAGGAAATCATTCACTTAACATATTTATTTGGGCCAAAACGAATGTTGCGTAAAACATCGTTACGACAACCCAAAATCACTAGTATAGGGATTCGAAATTAAAATAGATATATAAATCCCAATACTATTCAAAACATTTCCTTTCGGAAATCATTTACTATAACAACAGTGTTATAGTCCACTATTTCCTTCTATTTCTCGAAAACGTCTATTTCAACAATAAATGTTGAAATCTATGGTTTCGAATCTCAACACATTTAAAAACATCGTTAGATCGTTTTAATTCTATTTACAACACCAAATCCAAAACATTTCCTTTAACGTGTTATTCACTATTCAAAAACGTGAATAAACTCCGTTAACAAATTTCATCCTTTTATTCATTTTAATTCAAAGGATTATTCACTATTCAAAAATGTGAATATAACTCCATTTATAAGTTATAACAATTAACTTATCAAAATAGGTCGTTTGCGAATTTATAAAACAACGTTTATAAATTCCATTTCTATTTATTTATAAAAACTTCCTTTTTATAAATTCCTTTATTAACCTATTCCAGTTTATAACTCAATTATAAACTACAAGTTCATATTATAAGTTAATTACTTATAAAACGATTATTTTACAAAATCGTTCATTTAACTTCCCAAATTATTAATCTTAACTTATAAGATTGTTTATTTACCCAAAATTCATTCTTTCGATAACTTTATAAATTTTATAAACCTATTGCTTATAAAATTTCATTTATAACTTCACAGTTTATAATTCTATAAATTTCATTCTATTATGAAATTCATTTTCACTTAATTCAAACACTTATAAAAACTTGTTTTATAATCCAATATTTCAATTTATAAATATCCATTTATAAATCTCTTAATATAAATCAATTTATATTATTCTTTTAAAACGTCTTTAAATTCCTTTATAATTTCATCATTTCGATTTAAAAAAAAAATCAAATTTATAAATCCTATTTTTAAACTTTTTATAACAAGTTCAGAATTCCATTTAAACTCTTTTATAAAGTCATTAATTCCTTATTTTCAAAAATCAGCTTTTAACTATATTTCACAAAAATCATAATTTTATAACTTCTAAAATTATATAACGTTTATTTATTTAAATGGATCAATTCCAAAAATATTTTTATATTTCAAAAATCACTTTGAAAATCATTTTAAAATCCCAAAATCTGGGTCCAATGATGCTACACACCAAATAGTCAATCACGACTAACAACGATATCATATATCGATATGATAATCCATCAAATATCAAAATATCTGAAATAAAATAAAAACTGTTGAGGAATCCAGTTGGATCCCTCCAACCTGTTTTCCTGCATCCAAAAACATTAGCACAATACCAATTTCGCTCCAGTACGAAATTATCGCGGTACATGTTCTTAATAAATATTATCCGCTTAATAACGGCGTAATAGGGTCTCATCCGCTAAACAAAAAATTGCGGGAAATCAACAACTGCAATATATACATATGCCAATATATATATATTGATATTATATATAATACCAATTTCACTGTTTATGAAATATTCGCGGTATATGTTTATAATAAATAACATCCGCTTACTAACGGCGCATAATGTCTATTTTAACAATCAATAATTTACAGTCATCATTCATACATGCATTCAAATATTTTAAATCTAACTATTTAAAATAAAATCGAAATCTATTCGATTGAGTGAGAAATTCTCACCTTGGTTTTTAAATTCCGTTTTAGCTTTTATTTCGAATAAAATTAAACGCGCGTTTAATTTTACCCAAAATTCTCACTAACTCCAAACGACTCCAAACCAACTCCATTGCGTAGTGCTCGTCCATACGATTCCAACGCAACTGAGTTTGCATTTTTTCGACCTCGTATGAAAAAGTTATGAATTTTACAAGTTTACACGTATTTTATATAAACAAATCAACTTAAACTTAAATAATTTATAACCTAACCTAATCTAAACCATAGATTTCACCCCCTTCACATCTGGGCCGCACGCATCATCACCCCCATCTTCTTCTCTTTGCGTTCCTCTCCAGTTATTTTACACGCAACAACTAACCCATTTAAAGAAACTAGGTTTAAACAATTCGATCTCAACACTCAATTTGAACTCGATCGGGAAGTTGCAAATCGAAGAGCATCACCAACCTCAACTTCGGCCTCAATAGCATAGGGCTCGGCTATGTCTATAGCCTTGGAAGTCGTGCACAGCACATGGAGGACGCGGCCTCCTATCCCCCTCCACGCCGCTCCGTTTCCGATCACCACCGTTCAGATCGTAGAGCTTGACGTCCTCTTCAATTTGTTAGTTGAAACCTAAGGCTAATTCTTGATGGATTTGGAGAAATCAAGGGGAAGAGGAAGATCATTTCTGGCCATCCATGTTTCTAGGGCCGGCTATCAATAGGAAATTAGGGTTTTTAATTTTATAAAATTTTGAGATTTTAACTTCTATTTATAGAAAAAGGCAAGCGTAAACACTATTCATCCCGGAAATTCCGAACTCCGATTTAGACGCCGTAACCAGCGTACCTAGGGTTTATCCCGCGTTCCGGACACAATGGAACAGGTTTCGGAAGCTAATTCGAAAGTATGTGCGAGTTATGGCTGAAAACGTTCAATTTAAATTAAACCGATTTAAATCGATTTCTAGGCGTTTTAATTTGTACCGGACAAACGGTAAATCCAATTGACTTGAAATTTGAAACCTTACAATAATATCACATTACGGATCCGATGAAACTGGTTTCGTCGAATTCCGAGACTTTTTGAAAAATGGCTATTTTGACTCGCCAAATTTAAATTAAAAATAAATCGATGCGTTTCGAGCTGCCACGCTCAAACGATAACTCCGATTGACACGAAAATTGAAATCCGGTAATAACTAACTATTACGGATCCAATGAAACTGGTTTCGTTCAATTCTGAGACTGTTCAAAAATTGGCTATTTTACAGTCGATTATTAAATATTAAAATATTCAATTTTCACAAATTAACTTCTAATTCGATTTTAAAAGTTCTAAAATATTTCTATAACTTCCATATGATAAAATAAAATTTTCCAAATTAGTTTCAATCATATTTAACTCAATTTTCAATTATTTCCATAATTTAACATATTAAATTATCGATTAAATAATCCAATTAAATCCAATAATTCAAATAAAAATTTATTTGACTTAAAAATTCACTTATTAATATTTAAAATTAATTAAATATTCAAATTTTAATTTCTAAAAATTCTGGGTCGTTACAATCTTTCCCCCTTAAAAGAATTTCGTCCTCGAAATTACAAGTAAGAAAATTACAGAATTTATTTATTTTTCCAAAATTCATAGTTAAACTTCTTACAATAACTTACTAAGTTTTCAAATCATACTTAGTTATGTTTTCAAAAACAATTACTATTGTTTAACTTTCAATTTCAAAATCAAAGTTAAAAGTTTTCAAAACTTTCCAATTTTCTCAAATTTTTCTAACGCCTTAAATTTCCGGAAAAATTCGCCATAGTCTCCTTTGCGCGGCTCGATCCGAAAAAAAAAATGACAGTATATATATCACAAATATACATCTCATCAAGTAATGAGGCATCCCGAAGGGAAAAAAGTGTAAAAGTACGATATTTAATCCGAGATATGTACCTTATATTTTTATTAGCAAGCATATACGGCTAATATAGCGCTAAAGCGAACTCCAAATGCGAAGCAAACGCGATCCGCACCTACTAAACTCAACAAACAACATGAGAACATGCACATATGCAAATAATCTCAATATACAACATATAGTAACATAACAACTATATATATCACATAGCAAATGCATGAAAAGCAATATATTTTCAACCATCAACCAATTATCATTCATATTCTCATTAATATTAATGAAATGGTTTCAATTTAAATCACATTTGATTTATTTACATTGGATTTTATCAACTTTCATTCTCAATTCAATTAGTTATCATTTACTAATTTAAATCCAATTCACATTCAATTCTATTCAAATTCATTTACTTCAAATTTGAATTCAATTTCATAGCTTTCAATTTCATTAACACTTAATGAATTATATACAATCAACTACAATCATATAACAACCAATGTATTATTAATTACAACCAAATTTCTTTGCTTCACTTACATTCATTTTGGTTTAACACCTTAAATTAAATTGATTTCCATTCAATTTCTTCAACTTCCAATAACATTAGATTTTAAATGAATTAACACTTACATTCATTATTTCATATCAACTATTTACATTCAATTAATTAACATTCAGGCCATTCATTCAATTCAATTACAAAGTTGAATTCTATTACATAACTCAAGTTCATATTCATTTAATCCACTTGATTATTTACTTCGATACCAAAATCAACTTAATTCAATATCTCTTAAGTTATATTCCATTTAACTTGAAATTCACCTTTATTTACAGCTCATATTCATATAGTTTCACTTCTCATATATATATAAGTTTATTTCACAATTGTAAATCACTTTACTTATAATTTAATTCTTATAATTCTTTATACTTATACAATTATTCTTTTATTTAGATTATTCAAACAACTAAACAATCACTTATATACACTAATAATTTTGAAAAATTATTTCTTTATATATAAAATATAATCAAGGTAAAATTATTCCATTTACCCAATTTAAAAACAATATTATGTCGAATTGTTCTATTCAAGTGTTTAGAAACCCCTTCGGCATAGTTTGACTGACCGTGCTGACGAAGGTTCATATGCCACTCAATAAACCAATCATCACAATATAAAACAATTTTATATTCACTAACAAATACGCTCTCATAGCTATTATTACACTCAAACTCATTCTAGAGTACTGCTGACTCTATCTCTAATGAGTAATACCCAACAGAACCATGGTTGTCGCTTAACCATCAGAGCTCTGATACCAACTGTAAAGACCCGTAAGTCCGTACTCCTTGAATAGACACTAATCTCCTTTGTTTAATTCAAGATGAACGAAAATACGAACCCTTAGGGGTTTTAAGAAAGAAAAGAAAAGGTAGAAGAAGAAAGTAGATAGATAATAGAGAGAAAAGAAAATAGAAAAGAGGACAGAAAATTTTAAAATAGAAGAAAATAGAAGATAGGAAATTTTAAAAATAGAACGGACAGAAAGGAAACAACAGAACAACAACAGAATCTCACAATTCGCAGCGGAACAACATATAATAATAAATGAATAATCTTTAAATAAAGAACTATATCAGTTATTACATCACATTATATTTCATTACATCATATCATCAGAGTGTACAACAACATACAACAATAAACAGTGCAGCGGAAAAAGAAATACTATATAAACTAGTAATACGCCATGCCATCCAGCTTGCCTCCAGCAACTCCAGAATATCCAGAATATCCTGATAAACCTAACTCTTAACTGCCCGTGTGGAAATTTGTGGGCACCCAGAGTTTAGGAAGGAAAACAATAAACTCCAAGTCAGTCATGTGACTGGTGTGAGAACTCAAAACAGTTTATTTATCTTTAAAATCAAAAAGAGGAATATTTTTAAATTCAATTCGCAATGCTTTTAAAAATGAGACTACCATAAGGCCTCCCACCACACACACAATGCAAACGCAGACTTGGAGAAGATTTCTCCTTATGATAGTCAAACATGCTTGATACGCATTTAAAAAGAGCATTTGATATTATTATTAGTGCATAGTGTAGGAAAAATTCATTTCGAAAGTAGAATATAAATCTTAGCCAGCATAGGTACCATTATATTATGCCTACTATAGCTACCTCCTGAGGAAGCAGGTTCTACAACTAAACCCGTACAAGTCACGTATTGTTTCTTTGGATTTCCAACAAATGGTCAGGCTAAGGAACTTCCTACTGCCACATGGAATCGCCTCTGGCTGGACGTCCCGAGAACTTAACCAGCTCTCTGCCAACACAAGGCCGGGTTACCTTTATCACTAGGTAACTACTACACGAATATGGCATCCCCCGGTCCCATCGGACCTTTAACCGAGCGCTCGTCACCAACAACACCACACAGAAAAAGATATAGTGTATCAACATGAGTAAGTATCTGGGCTCCATACCATGATACCACCCTTTCCAGAAGGAAATGCACATACCCTAAAGGGAGCTACCCCTCATAACCTTGCCGCATCATTCCTGTTTTGACCATTACCGGGATGTGAGGCTCGACGAATTCACGTCCACAAAAACATACTTTATACAAAAGCCATGCTTTGGGTCAACAAATGATCAACACAATGATCACTAAGATAGACGATCAAATAAATGATCCTATCACAATAATCAACACAATGATCATTTCAGCAACACTCAGCATGTCACATTACCAAATTTGGGAATATATCGCTGATAACTTCAACTATATAACCTTTGAGCTCGTACGTCTCAAAGAAGGGTGTTAAGCAAAGAATAAATTCTCCGCCACCAACAGAAATATATTTGAAAGAAATCGGCTTTATATCTCAAATTGTAATGTCAGACATACAATCCATACAAGTCTGTTCCGGGATCGAACAAAACCGAAGGCACTTACAAAGAAGTCCTTGCAATCCGGATATTCACAATCCTGATCGGATTCACCATCACATATGGAGAACTCAATACCGGAGCAACTCGGTGCAGAGTCAATCGATAGTTCATCCTATCGCTTTCGCAAATACCGGTCTTCAACACCGATCTTCAAATGCAATTCACAACGACGTATCACATATTCGGAGTGGGTTATACGACCCCATGGTCCTTTCCCGGTTAACCCGAATAGTGAGCGCTTATTCAAAAATAAGTGTGTATTCAAATTCAATCAATTCACATCAAATACCCATTCAAAGGGAAATATTGATAGTCGGCTATTGAACTATCAATTGATATGCATACATCACCAGATTCCAAATAATTTTCCAAATTATTTACATTCCAAAATATCTTTACAAGATATATAATTTCACCACTTCAAAAATAAATCAATATTTATTTTCACACAAATTCCACTTTCACATATAAATTCCATAATGAATTTATATTTCAAAATATTCATGCATATATGATTTCAATTATTCATTTTCAATTTATCTTCAAAAAGATAAATTCTCTATATTCACTTCACATTGGAAAACATTTCCATACTTATTAAATAAGTAATTCACAATCATTTATTTTCAACACTTAGAAAATATTCAATATACTTAAATCGAATTAAGTATATATTTCATTCTTTAAGGAAATCATTCACTTAACATATTTATTTGGGCCAAAACGAATGTTGCGTAAAACATCGTTACGACAACCCAAAATCACTAGTATAGGGATTCGAAATTAAAATAGATATATAAATCCCAATACTATTCAAAACATTTCCTTTCGGAAATCATTTACTATAACAACAGTGTTATAGTCCACTATTTCCTTCTATTTCTCGAAAACGTCTATTTCAACAATAAATGTTGAAATCTATGGTTTCGAATCTCAACACATTTAAAAACATCGTTAGATCGTTTTAATTCTATTTACAACACCAAATCCAAAACATTTCCTTTAACGTGTTATTCACTATTCAAAAACGTGAATAAACTCCGTTAACAAATTTCATCCTTTTATTCATTTTAATTCAAAGGATTATTCACTATTCAAAAATGTGAATATAACTCCATTTATAAGTTATAACAATTAACTTATCAAAATAGGTCGTTTGCGAATTTATAAAACAACGTTTATAAATTCCATTTCTATTTATTTATAAAAACTTCCTTTTTATAAATTCCTTTATTAACCTATTCCAGTTTATAACTCAATTATAAACTACAAGTTCATATTATAAGTTAATTACTTATAAAACGATTATTTTACAAAATCGTTCATTTAACTTCCCAAATTATTAATCTTAACTTATAAGATTGTTTATTTACCCAAAATTCATTCTTTCGATAACTTTATAAATTTTATAAACCTATTGCTTATAAAATTTCATTTATAACTTCACAGTTTATAATTCTATAAATTTCATTCTATTATGAAATTCATTTTCACTTAATTCAAACACTTATAAAAACTTGTTTTATAATTCAATATTTCAATTTATAAATATCCATTTATAAATCTCTTAATATAAATCAATTTATATTGTTCTTTTAAAACGTCTTTAAATTCCTTTATAATTTCATCATTTCGATTTAAAAAAAAAATCAAATTTTATAAATCCTATTTTTAAACTTTTTATAACAAGTTCAGAATTCCATTTAAACTCTTTTATAAAGTCATTAATTCCTTATTTTCAAAAATCAGCTTTTAACTATATTTCACAAAAATCATAATTTTATAACTTCTAAAATTATATAACGTTTATTTATTTAAATGGATCAATTCCAAAAATATTTTTATATTTCAAAAATCACTTTGAAAATCATTTTAAAATCCCAAAATCTGGGTCCAATGATGCTACACACCAAATAGTCAATCACGACTAACAACGATATCATATATCGATATGATAATCCATCAAATATCAAAATATCTGAAATAAAATAAAAACTGTTGAGGAATCCAGTTGGATCCCTCCAACCTGTTTTCCTGCATCCAAAAACATTAGCACAATACCAATTTCGCTCCAGTACGAAATTATCGCGGTACATGTTCTTAATAAATATTATCCGCTTAATAACGGCGTAATAGGGTCTCATCCGCTAAACAAAAAATTGCGGGAAATCAACAACTGCAATATATGCATATGCCAATATATATATATTGATATTATATATAATACCAATTTCACTGTTTATGAAATATTCGCGGTATATGTTTATAATAAATAACATCCGCTTACTAACGGCGCATAATGTCTATTTTAACAATCAATAATTTACAGTCATCATTCATACATGCATTCAAATATTTTAAATCTAACTATTTAAAATAAAATCGAAATCTATTCGATTGAGTGAGAAATTCTCACCTTGGTTTTTAAATTCCGTTTTAGCTTTTATTTCGAATAAAATTAAACGCGCGTTTAATTTTACCCGAAATTCTCACTAACTCCAAACGACTCCAAACCAACTCCATCGCGTAGTGCTCGTCCATACGATTCCAACGCAACTGAGTTTGCATTTTTTCGACCTCGTATGAAAAAGTTATGAATTTTACAAGTTTACACGTATTTTATATAAACAAATCAACTTAAACTTAAATAATTTATAACCTAACCTAATCTAAACCATAGATTTCACCCCCTTCACATCTGGGCCGCACGCATCATCACCCCCATCTTCTTCTCTTTGCGTTCCTCTCCAGTTATTTTACACGCAACAACTAACCCATTTAAAGAAACTAGGTTTAAACAATTCGATCTCAACACTCAATTTGAACTCGATCGGGAAGTTGCAAATCGAAGAGCATCACCAACCTCAACTTCGGCCTCAATAGCATAGGGCTCGGCTATGTCTATAGCCTTGGAAGTCGTGCACAGCACATGGAGGACGCGGCCTCCTATCCCCCTCCACGCCGCTCCGTTTCCGATCACCACCGTTCAGATCGTAGAGCTTGACGTCCTCTTCAATTTGTTAGTTGAAACCTAAGGCTAATTCTTGATGGATTTGGAGAAATCAAGGGGAAGAGGAAGATCATTTCTGGCCATCCATGTTTCTAGGGCCGGCTATCAATAGGAAATTAGGGTTTTTAATTTTATAAAATTTTGAGATTTTAACTTCTATTTATAGAAAAAGGCAAGCGTAAACACTATTCATCCCGGAAATTCCGAACTCCGATTTAGACGCCGTAACCAGCGTACCTAGGGTTTATCCCGCGTTCCGGACACAATGGAACAGGTTTCGGAAGCTAATTCGAAAGTATGTGCGAGTTATGGCTGAAAACGTTCAATTTAAATTAAACCGATTTAAATCGATTTCTAGGCGTTTTAATTTGTACCGGACAAACGGTAAATCCAATTGACTTGAAATTTGAAACCTTACAATAATATCACATTACGGATCCGATGAAACTGGTTTCGTCGAATTCCGAGACTTTTTGAAAAATGGCTATTTTGACTCGCCAAATTTAAATTAAAAATAAATCGATGCGTTTCGAGCTGCCACGCTCAAACGATAACTCCGATTGACACGAAAATTGAAATCCGGTAATAACTAACTATTACGGATCCAATGAAACTGGTTTCGTTCAATTCTGAGACTGTTCAAAAATTGGCTATTTTACAGTCGATTATTAAATATTAAAATATTCAATTTTCACAAATTAACTTCTAATTCGATTTTAAAAGTTCTAAAATATTTCTATAACTTCCATATGATAAAATAAAATTTTCCAAATTAGTTTCAATCATATTTAACTCAATTTTCAATTATTTCCATAATTTAACATATTAAATTATCGATTAAATAATCCAATTAAATCCAATAATTCAAATAAAAATTTATTTGACTTAAAAATTCACTTATTAATATTTAAAATTAATTAAATATTCAAATTTTAATTTCTAAAAATTCTGGGTCGTTACAATCTTTCCCCCTTAAAAGAATTTCGTCCTCGAAATTACAAGTAAGAAAATTACAGAATTTATTTATTTTTCCAAAATTCATAGTTAAACTTCTTACAATAACTTACTAAGTTTTCAAATCATACTTAGTTATGTTTTCAAAAACA
This sequence comes from Allium cepa, assembly GCA_030765085.1. Classification (NCBI taxonomy): domain Eukaryota; kingdom Viridiplantae; phylum Streptophyta; class Magnoliopsida; order Asparagales; family Amaryllidaceae; genus Allium; species Allium cepa. Next base: position 460,414,556 of record CM060931.1, on the reverse strand, counting down.
ATTACTATTGTTTAACTTTCAATTTCAAAATCAAAGTTAAAAGTTTTCAAAACTTTCCAATTTTCTCAAATTTTTCTAACGCCTTAAATTTCCGGAAAAATTCGCCATAGTCTCCTTTGCGCGGCTCGATCCGAAAAAAAAAATGACAGTATATATATCACAAATATACATCTCATCAAGTAATGAGGCATCCCGAAGGGAAAAAAGTGTAAAAGTACGATATTTAATCCGAGATATGTACCTTATATTTTTATTAGCAAGCATATACGGCTAATATAGCGCTAAAGCGAACTCCAAATGCGAAGCAAACGCGATCCGCACCTACTAAACTCAACAAACAACATGAGAACATGCACATATGCAAATAATCTCAATATACAACATATAGTAACATAACAACTATATATATCACATAGCAAATGCATGAAAAGCAATATATTTTCAACCATCAACCAATTATCATTCATATTCTCATTAATATTAATGAAATGGTTTCAATTTAAATCACATTTGATTTATTTACATTGGATTTTATCAACTTTCATTCTCAATTCAATTAGTTATCATTTACTAATTTAAATCCAATTCACATTCAATTCTATTCAAATTCATTTACTTCAAATTTGAATTCAATTTCATAGCTTTCAATTTCATTAACACTTAATGAATTATATACAATCAACTACAATCATATAACAACCAATGTATTATTAATTACAACCAAATTTCTTTGCTTCACTTACATTCATTTTGGTTTAACACCTTAAATTAAATTGATTTCCATTCAATTTCTTCAACTTCCAATAACATTAGATTTTAAATGAATTAACACTTACATTCATTATTTCATATCAACTATTTACATTCAATTAATTAACATTCAGGCCATTCATTCAATTCAATTACAAAGTTGAATTCTATTACATAACTCAAGTTCATATTCATTTAATCCACTTGATTATTTACTTCGATACCAAAATCAACTTAATTCAATATCTCTTAAGTTATATTCCATTTAACTTGAAATTCACCTTTATTTACAGCTCATATTCATATAGTTTCACTTCTCATATATATATAAGTTTATTTCACAATTGTAAATCACTTTACTTATAATTTAATTCTTATAATTCTTTATACTTATACAATTATTCTTTTATTTAGATTATTCAAACAACTAAACAATCACTTATATACACTAATAATTTTGAAAAATTATTTCTTTATATATAAAATATAATCAAGGTAAAATTATTCCATTTACCCAATTTAAAAACAATATTATGTCGAATTGTTCTATTCAAGTGTTTAGAAACCCCTTCGGCATAGTTTGACTGACCGTGCTGACGAAGGTTCATATGCCACTCAATAAACCAATCATCACAATATAAAACAATTTTATATTCACTAACAAATACGCTCTCATAGCTATTATTACACTCAAACTCATTCTAGAGTACTGCTGACTCTATCTCTAATGAGTAATACCCAACAGAACCATGGTTGTCGCTTAACCATCAGAGCTCTGATACCAACTGTAAAGACCCGTAAGTCCGTACTCCTTGAATAGACACTAATCTCCTTTGTTTAATTCAAGATGAACGAAAATACGAACCCTTAGGGGTTTTAAGAAAGAAAAGAAAAGGTAGAAGAAGAAAGTAGATAGATAATAGAGAGAAAAGAAAATAGAAAAGAGGACAGAAAATTTTAAAATAGAAGAAAATAGAAGATAGGAAATTTTAAAAATAGAACGGACAGAAAGGAAACAACAGAACAACAACAGAATCTCACAATTCGCAGCGGAACAACATATAATAATAAATGAATAATCTTTAAATAAAGAACTATATCAGTTATTACATCACATTATATTTCATTACATCATATCATCAGAGTGTACAACAACATACAACAATAAACAGTGCAGCGGAAAAAGAAATACTATATAAACTAGTAATACGCCATGCCATCCAGCTTGCCTCCAGCAACTCCAGAATATCCAGAATATCCTGATAAACCTAACTCTTAACTGCCCGTGTGGAAATTTGTGGGCACCCAGAGTTTAGGAAGGAAAACAATAAACTCCAAGTCAGTCATGTGACTGGTGTGAGAACTCAAAACAGTTTATTTATCTTTAAAATCAAAAAGAGGAATATTTTTAAATTCAATTCGCAATGCTTTTAAAAATGAGACTACCATAAGGCCTCCCACCACACACACAATGCAAACGCAGACTTGGAGAAGATTTCTCCTTATGATAGTCAAACATGCTTGATACGCATTTAAAAAGAGCATTTGATATTATTATTAGTGCATAGTGTAGGAAAAATTCATTTCGAAAGTAGAATATAAATCTTAGCCAGCATAGGTACCATTATATTATGCCTACTATAGCTACCTCCTGAGGAAGCAGGTTCTACAACTAAACCCGTACAAGTCACGTATTGTTTCTTTGGATTTCCAACAAATGGTCAGGCTAAGGAACTTCCTACTGCCACATGGAATCGCCTCTGGCTGGACGTCCCGAGAACTTAACCAGCTCTCTGCCAACACAAGGCCGGGTTACCTTTATCACTAGGTAACTACTACACGAATATGGCATCCCCCGGTCCCATCGGACCTTTAACCGAGCGCTCGTCACCAACAACACCACACAGAAAAAGATATAGTGTATCAACATGAGTAAGTATCTGGGCTCCATACCATGATACCACCCTTTCCAGAAGGAAATGCACATACCCTAAAGGGAGCTACCCCTCATAACCTTGCCGCATCATTCCTGTTTTGACCATTACCGGGATGTGAGGCTCGACGAATTCACGTCCACAAAAACATACTTTATACAAAAGCCATGCTTTGGGTCAACAAATGATCAACACAATGATCACTAAGATAGACGATCAAATAAATGATCCTATCACAATAATCAACACAATGATCATTTCAGCAACACTCAGCATGTCACATTACCAAATTTGGGAATATATCGCTGATAACTTCAACTATATAACCTTTGAGCTCGTACGTCTCAAAGAAGGGTGTTAAGCAAAGAATAAATTCTCCGCCACCAACAGAAATATATTTGAAAGAAATCGGCTTTATATCTCAAATTGTAATGTCAGACATACAATCCATACAAGTCTGTTCCGGGATCGAACAAAACCGAAGGCACTTACAAAGAAGTCCTTGCAATCCGGATATTCACAATCCTGATCGGATTCACCATCACATATGGAGAACTCAATACCGGAGCAACTCGGTGCAGAGTCAATCGATAGTTCATCCTATCGCTTTCGCAAATACCGGTCTTCAACACCGATCTTCAAATGCAATTCACAACGACGTATCACATATTCGGAGTGGGTTATACGACCCCATGGTCCTTTCCCGGTTAACCCGAATAGTGAGCGCTTATTCAAAAATAAGTGTGTATTCAAATTCAATCAATTCACATCAAATACCCATTCAAAGGGAAATATTGATAGTCGGCTATTGAACTATCAATTGATATGCATACATCACCAGATTCCAAATAATTTTCCAAATTATTTACATTCCAAAATATCTTTACAAGATATATAATTTCACCACTTCAAAAATAAATCAATATTTATTTTCACACAAATTCCACTTTCACATATAAATTCCATAATGAATTTATATTTCAAAATATTCATGCATATATGATTTCAATTATTCATTTTCAATTTATCTTCAAAAAGATAAATTCTCTATATTCACTTCACATTGGAAAACATTTCCATACTTATTAAATAAGTAATTCACAATCATTTATTTTCAACACTTAGAAAATATTCAATATACTTAAATCGAATTAAGTATATATTTCATTCTTTAAGGAAATCATTCACTTAACATATTTATTTGGGCCAAAACGAATGTTGCGTAAAACATCGTTACGACAACCCAAAATCACTAGTATAGGGATTCGAAATTAAAATAGATATATAAATCCCAATACTATTCAAAACATTTCCTTTCGGAAATCATTTACTATAACAACAGTGTTATAGTCCACTATTTCCTTCTATTTCTCGAAAACGTCTATTTCAACAATAAATGTTGAAATCTATGGTTTCGAATCTCAACACATTTAAAAACATCGTTAGATCGTTTTAATTCTATTTACAACACCAAATCCAAAACATTTCCTTTAACGTGTTATTCACTATTCAAAAACGTGAATAAACTCCGTTAACAAATTTCATCCTTTTATTCATTTTAATTCAAAGGATTATTCACTATTCAAAAATGTGAATATAACTCCATTTATAAGTTATAACAATTAACTTATCAAAATAGGTCGTTTGCGAATTTATAAAACAACGTTTATAAATTCCATTTCTATTTATTTATAAAAACTTCCTTTTTATAAATTCCTTTATTAACCTATTCCAGTTTATAACTCAATTATAAACTACAAGTTCATATTATAAGTTAATTACTTATAAAACGATTATTTTACAAAATCGTTCATTTAACTTCCCAAATTATTAATCTTAACTTATAAGATTGTTTATTTACCCAAAATTCATTCTTTCGATAACTTTATAAATTTTATAAACCTATTGCTTATAAAATTTCATTTATAACTTCACAGTTTATAATTCTATAAATTTCATTCTATTATGAAATTCATTTTCACTTAATTCAAACACTTATAAAAACTTGTTTTATAATTCAATATTTCAATTTATAAATATCCATTTATAAATCTCTTAATATAAATCAATTTATATTGTTCTTTTAAAACGTCTTTAAATTCCTTTATAATTTCATCATTTCGATTTAAAAAAAAAATCAAATTTTATAAATCCTATTTTTAAACTTTTTATAACAAGTTCAGAATTCCATTTAAACTCTTTTATAAAGTCATTAATTCCTTATTTTCAAAAATCAGCTTTTAACTATATTTCACAAAAATCATAATTTTATAACTTCTAAAATTATATAACGTTTATTTATTTAAATGGATCAATTCCAAAAATATTTTTATATTTCAAAAATCACTTTGAAAATCATTTTAAAATCCCAAAATCTGGGTCCAATGATGCTACACACCAAATAGTCAATCACGACTAACAACGATATCATATATCGATATGATAATCCATCAAATATCAAAATATCTGAAATAAAATAAAAACTGTTGAGGAATCCAGTTGGATCCCTCCAACCTGTTTTCCTGCATCCAAAAACATTAGCACAATACCAATTTCGCTCCAGTACGAAATTATCGCGGTACATGTTCTTAATAAATATTATCCGCTTAATAACGGCGTAATAGGGTCTCATCCGCTAAACAAAAAATTGCGGGAAATCAACAACTGCAATATATGCATATGCCAATATATATATATTGATATTATATATAATACCAATTTCACTGTTTATGAAATATTCGCGGTATATGTTTATAATAAATAACATCCGCTTACTAACGGCGCATAATGTCTATTTTAACAATCAATAATTTACAGTCATCATTCATACATGCATTCAAATATTTTAAATCTAACTATTTAAAATAAAATCGAAATCTATTCGATTGAGTGAGAAATTCTCACCTTGGTTTTTAAATTCCGTTTTAGCTTTTATTTCGAATAAAATTAAACGCGCGTTTAATTTTACCCGAAATTCTCACTAACTCCAAACGACTCCAAACCAACTCCATCGCGTAGTGCTCGTCCATACGATTCCAACGCAACTGAGTTTGCATTTTTTCGACCTCGTATGAAAAAGTTATGAATTTTACAAGTTTACACGTATTTTATATAAACAAATCAACTTAAACTTAAATAATTTATAACCTAACCTAATCTAAACCATAGATTTCACCCCCTTCACATCTGGGCCGCACGCATCATCACCCCCATCTTCTTCTCTTTGCGTTCCTCTCCAGTTATTTTACACGCAACAACTAACCCATTTAAAGAAACTAGGTTTAAACAATTCGATCTCAACACTCAATTTGAACTCGATCGGGAAGTTGCAAATCGAAGAGCATCACCAACCTCAACTTCGGCCTCAATAGCATAGGGCTCGGCTATGTCTATAGCCTTGGAAGTCGTGCACAGCACATGGAGGACGCGGCCTCCTATCCCCCTCCACGCCGCTCCGTTTCCGATCACCACCGTTCAGATCGTAGAGCTTGACGTCCTCTTCAATTTGTTAGTTGAAACCTAAGGCTAATTCTTGATGGATTTGGAGAAATCAAGGGGAAGAGGAAGATCATTTCTGGCCATCCATGTTTCTAGGGCCGGCTATCAATAGGAAATTAGGGTTTTTAATTTTATAAAATTTTGAGATTTTAACTTCTATTTATAGAAAAAGGCAAGCGTAAACACTATTCATCCCGGAAATTCCGAACTCCGATTTAGACGCCGTAACCAGCGTACCTAGGGTTTATCCCGCGTTCCGGACACAATGGAACAGGTTTCGGAAGCTAATTCGAAAGTATGTGCGAGTTATGGCTGAAAACGTTCAATTTAAATTAAACCGATTTAAATCGATTTCTAGGCGTTTTAATTTGTACCGGACAAACGGTAAATCCAATTGACTTGAAATTTGAAACCTTACAATAATATCACATTACGGATCCGATGAAACTGGTTTCGTCGAATTCCGAGACTTTTTGAAAAATGGCTATTTTGACTCGCCAAATTTAAATTAAAAATAAATCGATGCGTTTCGAGCTGCCACGCTCAAACGATAACTCCGATTGACACGAAAATTGAAATCCGGTAATAACTAACTATTACGGATCCAATGAAACTGGTTTCGTTCAATTCTGAGACTGTTCAAAAATTGGCTATTTTACAGTCGATTATTAAATATTAAAATATTCAATTTTCACAAATTAACTTCTAATTCGATTTTAAAAGTTCTAAAATATTTCTATAACTTCCATATGATAAAATAAAATTTTCCAAATTAGTTTCAATCATATTTAACTCAATTTTCAATTATTTCCATAATTTAACATATTAAATTATCGATTAAATAATCCAATTAAATCCAATAATTCAAATAAAAATTTATTTGACTTAAAAATTCACTTATTAATATTTAAAATTAATTAAATATTCAAATTTTAATTTCTAAAAATTCTGGGTCGTTACAATCTCAGCATGTATATATAATGTAAGCCTACCTTTCCTTGGAAAGCTATTGCTCACAAAAATTTCCTGATTTCTTTCCTTTTATCCATTTTTATATCCTTGACTTTCAAAACTCATTATGTGTTGTACAAACAAACAAAAATTTATTGCTTTAAGTGTACAGCTAAATCAACTATTGACCGTTACAATTACTTTTTTTTTCATTTCAATTTATTACTTAAATAACGTTTTGATGAATTAATGGACAGCTTTACGTTTCTTTTGCTTTTGAAAACTTTATATTTATAGTGTACGTTTCTTTTGCATTTCAAAAATTTGAAACATGCTGCCCCATTTAAGCCATTAATTGTTTTAATTATTTTTCTTAATCAACATATAACCGTTGCTTTTTATTATTCTAGGATTTACATCCATACTTTAATCTCTGCTGTTCCATTTATTTCATTTGAAATCTAAATTTATTTACCATTCATTTATACGCCTCTTTCTCTTCCCTATTTTACCTCTTCGTTTTCGTGTTTCTAGGAATATATATATATATATATATATATATATATATATATATATATATAGTACAGCATAGATTGCATCTTCTTTTCTCTCTGTAGGCTATTCGTTGCCCTCAAATTAATATTAAAAGAGGAGAGAGCTTTGTAAATATTATATAAAGTCATATAGCACGTTCACATATCAGATGCAGACCTACCTTTATATTTAAGAAACTAGCATTTTCTCTGTTGCCTGAAGAATGCCCTTCGCCATGTCATGTTGCTTGAATCACGCATGCATTCTTCCTTTAAAAATCGCCTGTTCTCATCTCCCCTCCATCTTTTCTTATTTCTTCCAAACCTGAGCATGAGCTCTCTCTTTTCCTTGGCCTGCCTCCTCCCCATGGCCGCATGCATTAGTTGGCAAAACATTTCCTCTCTGGTTTTTAAAAGTAAGTACGCATTTTATTTGATATAAGTCTATTTTATATATTAAGAACAGTATAGATTGTGCATAAGTTTTGTTTTATATGTTTACTGCAATTATGGGGATTTTGAATTCCCTAACAGTTGAACTTTAAAAATAATAATATATTTCATAATAGTATATATATGATAATTGTTATATTTATAAACGTGTATATAAATATTTAACTTCTGTTCATATATAAAGGTTAGTATATATTTATACTGTATTATGTATATTATTTTAAGATTTTACGGTATATAGTTTTTGAATTTTGTTAGCATATAGTTATCGTACGGCTTTTATATACGTATGTTTACTAACTAGTTGATAAGTTAAATATATATATATATATATATACACACATACACGCGTTTTATTTTACTATTGATAGCTTACGGTATATATGGTATAAGTTTGGCAGCCTTCTATTGATATACGAATTTTTATATGTTTTATATATTTGGTTATAACAGTTTCAACTATAATAAAATATGTTATTTTATTAGCTTTCATATGCTAGATATATAAAATATAGTATTTCAATTTTCGTTACTTTTTTGGTATATATATTATATAAAATTGGTGGGTACAAGTTTGATAGGTCAATTTATAATATATATATTTTTATGATTTTTTTTAGTATTTTAGAGTCTACCGTACTATATTTTATTTTATTTTCAACAATTTACATAAGTTATATTTAAATGTAGGTATATATATAAATTTTCTATGATAGTTTTACAGTATAAGTTATATCAATATTTTATAATTTCAACAGTATATGCTTTCAAAAGTTTATTTCATGTCAGCCTTAAGGTTGTTTGCACTGACTGATATACGTTGGATTATTTTTTAAGGGATGTGTATTTTGATTTCAAGTATAGTCATATGTATAGTCATATACAAATTGGTAGAGGAAATGTTATATAGTATATATATGGTTATATTAATATAGTCGGTCTGCACACCTATGTATATATATTAACCGAGGCATGCATATTTTGTTGCATATTTTATAAACCGTGTCTGCATATGTTGGCTAGTTGTATATAAGCTCACTTATCCTATTTATCTTCCTTGATCCAATTCTGATTTGAATTCGCCTATTCCTATTATCAGCTTTGATCATTGAACCGTGTCCATCTAGCTTTGTTTTGGAATTCGGATCTGGATTTCATAACTCACTTCTTTTTCTCTGGCCTCGAAAGGTGAGAAATCACTCACGATTAACATTCTTTTATTTACTAAATTTGATTTCAATTGAGACGACAATTGAAATATGAGGCTGTAGTTATTTAAATTGCTATATATGCTATTATCTGTAACTATTCACTTATGGGATATGACACCATATCCTATTGTTTATATATTTATTTTGATGATATATGCATGTTGTTATTATTATTTACATATCTGTTATCACTCTGCAAGTTCCCTGTTAGTATAGAAATCACTATGGGTTGAAATGATACATACCCGAACAGAGTTTAGAATAGGAGAAAATCGTTATGGGTTGAAATGATAAACCCAAGCGATTTTCATTTAATTGAATTGGGATTACGGGTTGAAATGCTATCCACCCATATACATTTAGTGTACGGATTGAAATGATAAGTATCTGTAACACTTGACCATACGATAAGAAATATATACAGACATCGTTGGTCCTTATATATAAATATTTTGAAATTTAATTCATTGTTTTGGAAAGAAATATATGGTCTTATTAAATGTTAATCCTTAAATTTTTTTATATATAAAGGGTAATGATATATAGATTTAATAATATTTAATTTAGTCAAAATTTGATTTAATACATAAATTACGCTAAATATTTATGTAAATTTTATTCCAAAAGTATTCTGCAATTTACTAAGATTGGGAGATAAATGTGGGTTTATCTAAATGGTATTTAAATAAGGATTTATTCAATTAAATCAATTTGAAATTTTTGAATTGGAAATTTAAGGGTATGATTTTGTAACTGGATTTTTATTTAAGTGATTTAATGAATATTTCACGTTTAAATAAATTAAAGAAAATATTGAGTAAAATGTAATTTAAGGTTACTTAAATGATATTGTATCTAATGAGGGATTATTTTAAGACTAGATAATAATGAGGTTAAATCGAGATCTATATGGAACTATTAAATTGAACATTTAATTAAATATTAAAGCTTTGAACTATATTGGGATTTAAATGGTTTATTTTGAGATTCGGATATGTATTTGAAATCAGTATAGTTGAATTTATTATTTAGAAACTAAATTGATTAAAAATTTAGTTTGAAACGTTGAATACTTAAAGTTTTGAAATATATTGAACATAAAGGGTATTTTGTGATTTCAAATCCGAATTTGAGATCGATAAAATTGAAGTGGTTATTTTAGAAATTGAGTTGAATTTAAATTAATAAATTGAGATTGAAATAGATTTAAATGGGCTGGTCGGGTTGATGTTAAACGATTTGTTAAGTTGAGGGAATTGAAATTTCTTTACTGTACAAATTATTTAATATATAAAAATACTATTTGGGAAGTATAGAGATATTTGAAGTGAAAATGATATTTGGTTTTGAAGTATAAATTAAGTTGAAAAGACTACGGTGTTATAGTGTATATTTCTATCTTTAAGATAGTTCCATGGACCCTTAGAGGATGGTTATCCCAAACATCCTCTAAGTTAATTATATTTCAGTTGATATTTCACTTGAGTTAGATTTATAGATATAAGAATGTTAATCCTGACTCGAGTGTTTTGTGTTTTGCTTTACGCACGGGTCAGACTGAGAGATACAACATTTGAGACTCATCTTCGAAGTTGGAGCTTTGCTTGAAGATCCAGCTATCTATCCCTTCAGTCATCCAGTTGATTGGTTCAGAGAAGCCATCTGTTGCATTGGAGACTTCATGGCATTTGAACTATTCGGTTGTATTTTATTTCTAACTCTGAGGTATATAGTAGCTTCATGAACTACTATTCTTTATCTACTCCGCTGCATTGTATTACTCTGTGTAAGTGATCTATGATTGATTTCTTTACTGTATATTTTAAGTTTTGCCAAATTTTATTAACAATTCGATATTTTGAATTATTCAAGTCGGACATGTACGATTTTATTGTCGATTTGAATGGTCCAAAATAGCGGATCGTTACAGTTGGTATCAGAGCTTTGGCTCTAAGAAAAACCTAGCATATATGGTAAATTCATTTACAGAATCACTTTCGTTCGAGTTGAATCCCTTCTTTTTGACTTGATTTCCTTTGAATTTTGGAATGTCCCTCAGTTCCGAAATTCATTCTTGTCTCTCCCTATTTATATTCGTTTGATTCTGGAGTATCCCATAACTCCACGGAATGAATTGTAAAGGGGGTGAAAACTCCTTTACAATTGGCATTGATTCACCGGAGATTTCTGTATCCTCGATTTACGATGCTGCTATATCTTGGTATGCCGAATTCTATCTCTAGCAATCGAATTTCGATTTGCTTTAGAATTTCGCATCAATTATATTCCTGAAGTCACGGTTGACCCGGTTAAGGTCGCCCGAGATTTATAGAAGTATATTCATCTTCTATTTTGTAATTTGATTTTCTCAACCTTGTTTGAGCCTATCTTCGAATCAGGATTCTATTGATTAGAGTTCCTCTAAATTAAATCTCTATCTTTTTTTTGAAATCCATTCTTGAATCATCCTTTGAAAATCGGGTTTGTTGTATTTTAAAATTGTTTTATATGAAATTATTATTTTGATAACCATGATTTTATTCTATATATAAAAGCGAAAATGTTTTCGATAAGGATTATATACCTATATATAAAACGAATAAGAAATGTTATTCTATATATAAAAGTTTTGAAAGGATTGGAAATTTTGAAAATTTATAAGAAAGTGATTTATATAAAAAGGATTTATAACTGAAGGGTTAAATTTGAAATTCTAGAATTGAATTCCGATATTTTGAAATTGGTTTTAAGATTTTGGGAAAATATATAAAAATAATACGATTTAAAAGTATTTTTCCGAATAAGAAATGTTTCAAATGGGTTCAAATGAATTCCAATAATTTTGAAGAAATTTCAAAGAAGTTTTCAAGAAAATAGAAGTCCAGAACTCACTTATGTCACTGGAGAATAATTTCGGTGATGAGTGCATGCATCATCGACATTGATTTTCGAGTTTCAGAGTGGGGGAGAGGCCACTTTAATAGCTTCGCTATGCGAGTGATTTTGTAAAACTGTTTTTGATTTCAAATTCCGAAGTATAATTTGATATTTTCGAAAGATATATGTATATATTTGAAACAATTTAAAGTGAGACCGGTGTTCAGTCCTCGAGTTTTCAATTTGACTAGTAATAACTCTATATAAAAAAAAAATTGATTTCCAACTCTTAGATTTGAAATTTGATTTCATCAACTATTTTGAAGGTTCAAGCACTTCCAAATCAAGGTTTAAAAGTTTTAAACTAAGAAATTTCGAAAAGTATAAAATTTTTGATAAAGCATATAAGTTTAGTTTTGAAGAGTATGACTTAAGTAAGTTTGAAACCTTTTGTTAAGTAAGTGAATATGACTATTTTTAATTATACTAATATGGAATTTAGTTTTGAAACGTTTTGGAAAAAAAAAATTAATTTCAAATAATGGTTTTCAGAAAGGTAAATTGGATATTTCTAATAGAAATAGATAGTTTAAAAGTTTTAAAGTGATGATTATAAATTTGGAAACCATTTTGAGTATAATTGATTTTGAGAAAATATTTGGTTTTGAAATTAAATTGAAATTAAAAACCAGTACTTATATGGTGATTTTGGAAATGAATTTGTTTGACTTGAATTATTTTAATTTGGAAACTGGGATAATTTTCTAAACCTATTATTTTGGGAACTTTGAAATTTAGATACTTAATTTGGAAGAAAATTTGGTGAAATCCTATATGATTTTGAAACTGAATTGATATTGAAATGATTTGAAACTGAGAACCTTATATTGTTAAGCACTTGATTTGGGAGTGGTCGAACTTATATAAAATGGATTTGTATAAGTATGAAGTGATTTGAAATCTATTGATTTGAAAGGTACTCAATTTGGAAAGAGAATTTTTTTATAAATCGAAGTCTATATAAGTATGATTTGATATACTATTGATTTGGAAAGTATTCGATTTGAAAATGGAATCTTATATATATATATATATATATATGGATTTTATATAAGTATGATATTTGAAATTATTTGAAAAGGTACTATATGATATATATTTTCGAAGTAAAGATATGGAAAGTGCCTTCTGCTTGATATCCGCTTTGTGGCCACATCGTGGATTCATTCTATCGATATTATTCTCTCTGATTTTCGGTTTTCCGGATGTAATACTCGAGTGTTTCCCACCGTGGCGTAACCCATGGGTTTTTTTCCTCTCGTGACTGCATAGCGCAACTGCCTGGCTGAGTCTTGCCTAGGGGTACGGATTGTTTCCTGGGGGATCTAGGCGTAACTATTGTGTATCCTGCAATCTGTGTAGGTCGCGAATAGTAGCGCAAGTGCCTGGCTGAGTCTTGCCTAGGGGTACGGATTGTTTCCTGGGGGATCCAGGCGTAACCATTGTGTATCCTGCACTCTACTTGTCATCATGGCGTAACTCGCAGGGCTGAGAAAGCTTACGGATATGGATTGTTTCCTGGGAGACCCAGGCGTAACCATTGTGTATCTGCGAACCATGGTCGGACAAAGGTTTTGGTTTGGTTGTTTGTTTGGATTGTACTTTCCACATCTGTTTTTAAAAAGGTTTTTCAAGTATTTTCACTGGGTGTTGAAACAGATCTACTAAGTACTTGAAGAATTCTAGCTTTGCGCCTGATCAATGCATGGCCAGAGTCTGCAAGAACGAGGATAAACTTGTTAAAACAACGAGTTATAAAAATATTTTCAAAAGAAAGATTTATTTCAATATAAACGTATTATTATAAAGGTATTTATTATAAAAGTATTTTTCCCAACAAAGAAATTTTGTATTAATATTTGAAATTAAAACTCTTATGGTTTGAAATAAATTATTCGTGCCCGATTCTATTCTTTTGAATCTACCTCATCTGCTCAGCTTCATTTTTCACCTATATTCCGTTTTCGGAATCTACCTTCCTTTCCTTTTTGAATAAATCTTTTAAATATTGCTTATTTGTATACTACATTGTTTTATATAAAATTTTAGTGTTATAAATATTTTTGAAGTTATAAATTAAATAAAACATCTTTAAAGAAAAAGATTATTAATTTATTGATAATATTTGAAAGGTATCTTGAGATAAATTAAAAATTACATAAATTTTGGATTTAATATTTCCAATAGTCTTTGTAAATAGAAGTAATAATGTAAATAATTGTTTGCAAAGGAGTTTAAGAAGTATTAAATATTAAAGAAAATTTGATTTCAAATGAAATTTTCAAATAAATATTTTAAATAAAATTTATATAGTTTTAAAATTTATTGCTTATCTTGGCTTTCAATCTATTTTTTTTTCTGGTTGTTTTATTCTCCTACCTCCTTCCTTTTCGGGGACGAAAAGTTTTGAGTCGGGGAGAGTGTAACGACCCGGAAAATTTTAACAATTTTAAATGATTCTATAACGTATTTAATTGAATATTTGTGAAATCTTATAATAATTGAATTTTTAAATAAAATGTTTATATATTTAGAATACGTATATTTAAATATAGCAGATTGTAAATTTTCAAATAATTTTATGGAAGTTTATAATTGAGAAAACGTGCTGTCCAATTCAAGCTATTAATTGCTTTAATTGATTTCTGAATCAGTGCGTAACGGTTTCTTTTTACTACCGTTAAAGATTTCTATTGCTTAATACTTTTCCAATCCAGGTAGACTTTTCCATTCGTAACCATTAATAAATTTGAGATCATCGACCTTGCTTTTATTATTCCTTGTAGTTTCGTGCACTGACTTTACCTTTCCCACTACCCATAATTTTCTCTATACGTTTCTTTTGCAATTGAAGCGTATATTTATATTTATGGTGGTGCGTTTATTCTGGTCTCTTTTTATTTTTGTTTTTAACGCTTGAAAGAATCTCAAATCATCAAGCTAGTAGCATCCGTTCCTTCCCTCGCTTTCATAAGGCCTATAATATATAAACCACTTGCTTATAGATCCGAACACAACTTTGTCATCAAATTTAATGTGCCTTCCTCTCCCTATTATTTCGGTTCCAACCTTCCTAGTAAATGGCTTTAATAAATTTTAGCTAAATCATAGCTACGGACTTTTCAAATTTCTTTCATTTTATATTTATTTCCAATTCCTTCATTGCTTCAAAATTTTTGAACGTGCCCAGTCATCTCAGCATGTACATATAATGTAAGCCTAGCTTTCCTTGGAAAGCTATTACTCACAAAAATTTCCTGATTTCTTTCCTTTTATCCATTTTTATATCCTTCACTTTCAAAACTCATTATGTGTTGTACAAACAAACAAAAATTTATTGCTTTAAGTGTATAGCTAAATCAACTATTGACCGTTAAAATTACTTTTTTTTTCATTTCAATTTATTACTTAAATAACGTTTTGATGAATTAATGGACAGCTTTACGTTTCTTTTGCTTTTGAAAACTTTATATTTATAGTGTACGTTTCTTTTGCATTTCAAAAATTTGGAACATGCTGCCCCATTTAAGCCATTAATTGTTTTAATTATTTTTCTTAATCAACATATAACTGTTGCTTTTTATTATTCTAGGATTTACATCCATACGTTAATCTCTGCTGTTCCATTTATTTCATTTGAAATCTAAATTTATTTACCATTCATTTATACGCCTCTTTCTCTTCCCTCTTTTACCTCTTCGTTTCCGTGTTTCTAGGAATATATATATATATATATATATATATATATATATAGTATAGCATAGATTACATCTTCTTTTCTCTCTGTAGGCTATTCGTTGCCCTCAAATTAATATTAAAAGAGGCGAGAGCTTTGTAAATATTATATAAAGTCATATAGCACGTTCACATATCAGATGCAGACCTACCTTTATATTTAAGAAACTAGCATTTTCTCTGTTGCCTGAAGAATGCCCTTCGCCATGTCATGTTGCTTGAATCACGCATGCATTCTTCCTTTAAAAATCGTCTTTTCTCATCTCCCCTCTATCTTTTCTTATTTCTTCCAAATCTGAGCATGAGCTCTCTCTTTTCCTTGGCCTGCCTCCTCCCCATGGCCGCATGCATTAGTTGGCAAAACATTTCCTCTCTGGTTTTTAAAAGTAAGTACGCATTTTATTTGATATAAGTCTATTTTATATATTAAGAACAGTATAGATTGTGCATAAGTTTTGTTTTATATGTTTACTGCAACTATGGGGATTTTGAATTCCCTAACAGTTGAACTTTAAAAATAATAATATATTTCATAATATTATATATATGATAATTGTAATATTTATAAACGTGTATATAAATATTTAACTTCTGTTCATATATAAAGGTTAGTATATATTTATACTGTATTATGTATATTATTTTAAGATTTTACGGTATATAGTTTTTGACTTTTGTTAGCATATAGTTATCGTACGGGTTTTAGATACGTATGTTTACTAACTAGTTGATAAGTTTTATATATATATATATATATATATATATATACGCGTTTTATTTTACTATTGATAGCTTACGGTATATATGGTATAAGTTTGGCAGCCTTCTATTAATATAGTATTTTTATATGTTTTATATATTTGGTTATAACAGTTTCAACTATAATAAAATATGTTATTTTATTAGCTTTCATATGTTAGATATATAAAATATAGTATTTCAATTTTCATTACTGTTTTGGTATATATATTATATAAAATTGGTGGGTACAAGTTTGATAGGTCAATTTATAATATATATATTTTTATGATTGTTTTAGTATTTTAGAGTTTACCGTACTATATTTTATTTTATTTTCAACAATTTACATAAGTTATATTTAAATGTAGGTATATATATAAATTTTCTATGGTAATTTTACAGTATAAGTTATATCAATATTTTATAATTTCAACAGTATATGCATTCAAAAGTTTATTTCATGTCAGCCTTAAGGTTGTTTGCACTAACTGATATACGTTGGATTTTTTTTTTAAGGGATGTGTATTTTGATTTCAAGTATAGTCATATGTATAGTCATATACAAATTGGTAGAGGAAATGTTATATAGTATATATATGGTTATATTAATATAGTCGGTCTGCACACCTATGTATATATATTAACCGAGGCATGCATATTTTGTTGCATATTTTATAAACTGTGTCTGCATATGTTGGCTAGTTGTATATAAGCTCACTTATCCTATTTATCTTCCTTGATCCAATTCTGATTTGAATTCGTCTATTCCTATTATCAGCTTTGATCATGAACCGTGTCCATCTAGCTTTGTTTTGGAATTCGGATCTGGATTTCATAACTCACTTCTTTTTCTCTGGCCTCGAAAGGTGAGAAATCACTCACGATTAACATCCTTTTATTTACTAAATTTGATTTCAATTGAGACGACAATTGAAGTATGAGGCTGTAGTTATTTAAATTGTTATATATGCTATTATCTGTAACTATTCACTTATGGGATATAACACCATATCCTATTGTTTATATATTTATTTTGATGATATATGCCTATTGTTATTATTATTTACATATCTGTTACCAATCTGCAAGTTCCCTGTTAGTATAGAAATCACTATGGGTTGAACTGATACATACTCGAACAGACTTTTGAATAGGAGAAAATCGTTATGGGTTGAAATGATAAACCCAAGCGATTTTCGTTTAATTGAATTGGGATTACGGGTTGAAATGCTATCCACCCGTATACATTTAGTGTACGGATTGAAATGATAAATATCTGTAACACTTGACCATACGATAAGAAATATATACAGACATCGTTGGTCCATATATATAAATATTTTGAAATTTAATTCATTGTTTTGGAAAGAAATATATGGTCTTATTAAATGTTAATCCTTAAATTTTTTTATGTATAAAGGGTAATGTTATATAGATTTAATAATATTTAATTTAGTCAAAATTTGATTTAATACATAAATTACGCTAAATATTTATGTAAATTTTATTCCAAAAGTATTCTGCAATTTACTAAGATTGGGAGATAAATGTCGGTTTATCTAAATGGTATTTAAATAAGGATTTATTCAATTAAATCAATTTGAAATTTTTGAATGGGAAATTTAAGGGTATGATTTTGTAACTGGATTTTTATTTAAGTGATTTAATGAATATTTCACGTTTAAATAAATTAAACAAAATATTGAGTAAAATGTAATTTAAGGTTACTTAAATGATATTGTATCTAATGAGGGATTATTTTAAGACTAGATAATAATGAGGTTAAATCGAGGTCTATATGGAACTATTAAATTGAACATTTAATTAAATATTAAAGCTTTGAACTATATTGGGATTTAAATGGTTTATTTTGAGATTCGGATATGTATTTGAAATCAGTATAGTTGAATTTATTATTTAGAAACTAAATTGATTAAAAATTTAGTTTGAAACGTTGAATACTTAAAGTTTTGAAATATATTGAACATAAAGGGTATTTTGTGATTTCAAATCCGAATTTGAGATCGATAAAATTGAAGTGGTTATTTTAGAAATTGAGTTGAATTTAAATTAATAAATTGAGATTGAAATAGATTTAAATGGGCTGGTCGGGTTGATGTTAAATGATTTGTTAAGTTGAGGGAATTGAAATTTCTTTACTGTACAAATTATTTAATATATAAAAATACTATTTGGGAAGTATAGAGATATTTGAAGTGAAAATGATATTTGGTTTTGAAGTATAAATTAAGTTGAAAAGACTACGATGTTATAGTGTATATTTCTATCTTTTAGATAGTTCCATGGACCCTTAGAGGATGGTTATCCCAAACATCCTCTAAGTTAATTATATTTCAGTTGATATTTCACTTGAGTTAGATTTATAGATATAAGAATGTTAATCCTGACTCGAGTGTTTTGTGTTTTGCTTTACGCTCGGGTCAGACTGAGAGATACAGCATTTGAGACTCATCTTCGAAGTTGGAGCTTTGCTTGAAGATCCAGATATCTATCCCTTCAGTCATCCAGTTGATTGGTTCAGAGAAGCCATCTGTTGCATTGGAGACTTCATGGCATTTGAACTATTCGGTTGTATTTTATTTCTAACTCTGAGGTATATAGTAGCTTCATGAACTACTATTCTTTATCTATTCCGCTGCATTGTATTACTCTGTGTAAGTGATCTATGATTGATTTATTTACTGTATATTTTAAGTTTTGCCAAATTTTATTAACAATTCGGTATTTTGAATTATTCAAGTCGGACATGTACGGTTTTATTGTCGATTTGAATGGTCCAAAATAGCGGGTCGTTACAATACATTTACAATCTATTACATAATAGATAATAAAAATGTAAACTGTATAATGAAGATAATAAGAGCATCTCCAATAGCGCGCCTTCAGGGTGCAAAATTCATTTTTGCCTCTCCAATGGCGACATTCTGGTTGAAGATTCGGCATAATCTTTAGTTTGGGATTCAAAATATTGAACTGAGACGCACCCGAGGTCAGGTGCTCAAAGTTTAGCCATCCACAAAATGGACCCCTGTGCATGGGTGCCCATTAAATGGGCACCCTCTTTATTCCCACCCAAACCACCAAACCCCAAGTAAACAGCTTATGGAAACGGCTTTAAATGAACATTAAAAATCCACCTTTATTTCAATGACTATGATTGACCATATTTCGGAATTTGACTCTATTTCAGTGGCTATAAATGACCACATTTTAGATTGAATCTTATAAATTCAGACCATTTTATCAATACCGAACACGCCGTTCTTCCACTTTTAAAACTATTTTCTCAAATTGCAGTACAAACAAAGTATGTCTTGTCCATTTCAATCGTATAGTGAAGTCATGAATTTGGATAACTGGGAATTCGATTCATAACCGATCAAAGCGATCTCCCTTATAGTGCTACTCCATTAAGCTTCCACTCCTCAATTGCATGGAATAGCCATGAAGACAAAGATCTTTGTGTAATCTACTATCACTTTTCCAATGATTCAGTGAAGGAAAATGACCAAAGTGGAGATACATTTTGGGCAATAGCAATGAACGCGTACAACCAAAAACATGTTTAGAAGACACGATCAATATTTGCAATTATCAACCGATTTGGAAAGATTATTTGACAAATGTAGTTTTTTGAGTCTCACATTTACAAAATAAAAAATGCAACTCCTAGTGGAATGGGAGGCGAAGATGAGTTGGTACGTTTGTTAAAAATGCTCATTTTATAATTAACTTCGTACTGTATTTATAACGACCCATAATTTTGTCATTTTAAATTCGTATATTTAATTGATTTTAAATATTCACAAGTAAATTTTATAAGTTGAATAAATAATATTTCGAATATCTATATTTAATTGGATAATTAAATTGTAAATTTAATATTTGAAATTGCAGAAATAATTGAAAATTGAATTAAATGTGAATAAAAATGGTTTGTCAAGTGATATTAAATCTTATTTGAATTAGATTAATGTTATAGAAGTTTTAAAATTGAATTAAAAGTCAAATTGTAAAAATTGAATATTTTAATATTTAAATTGACGTGTAAAAATAGTCATTTTTCAAATAGTCTCGCATTTCGACGAAACTAGTTTCATTGGCTCTATAATGTTATATTATTGTAAGATTTCAAATTTCGTTTCAATCGGATTTACGGTTTGTCCGAGGCAAGCTAAAACGCGTAGAAAATCGTTTAAGTGAAATTTTAAATTTAAATAGTCGATTCGTAAACCTATCTTCCAAATACGAACGAATTTGCTCCCGATAAATATTCCATTGCTTTCGGAATATGGGTTAAACATTATAAACACTAGGCGGCATGCTTCGTTTCGAGTTCAAAAAAAATCGGATGAATAGTGCGCGCGAATTTTCTATAAAAGGCCACGTTTTTATCCATTTTTCAAAACCCTTATCTAAGCTTGGGTTAGCCGCCACTAGAGAAACCAATGGCCAGAAAAGCATGATCCTTCTTCCTCTATTTTGTTCCAATTCGTAAATCAATTCAAAAAACCTCAAACACGAAAATTATAAAGCTAAGTGTGATATACAAATCCATACGAGTAAGTCGACGAATCGTCGACCCTAGAGGGAGAAAACAGCCAGCGTTCGTTCAATGTTTGCACACATTTTTCCATGTGAGGAGGCAACCGAGTTCGACGTTATTTGAGCCGAGAGTAGAGCATGCGTGGGGCTACGAGGTGGTATGCTCTGATCGACTTCTCGGTGCTCGATTGGATCGCATTAATTCGAACGACATTGGCGGCTATTGGGTTTCATTTGCGTGTTTTACTGATGGGGGAAGAAGCATTTTTGCACGACCTTGATTTGCTTGATGGAATCGAACGACTCTGGTGAAGCAAGATCCGTTTTGCACGAAACAAATTGCATTAGAACCGTATTGACGAGCACTATATTATGGAGCTGGATTGGGGTTTATTTGAGCTAGTGAAAATTTTGGTTAAAGTTAAATGCTTGTTTAATTATGATCGGAATAAATCGCTAACGCGGCGACTACAAGCAATGTGTGTACAACTCACTCTTTCTGACTCACTGATATTTTTATATAAGTGAGAAATAATTTATTATAAGATGATTGATGATTGTTTGGATGATATATGATATATTGATTGGTATTTGGATATATACCTGCCTAGTGGAGCAGATGACCCTATACGTTCCCGTGTATGAGCGGATGACCCTTTGTTCGCGCGTCTGCCTTGAAGCGGATATTGTACACATATTCTAATATGTATATTTATTGTAGGTGACAGGTTGGAGGGATCCAACTGGATTCCTCACCCTTATTGATTTATTTACACATATTGTGATATATGCTGCTATCATGTGATATATGACGTCTTAGATGCCGTGATTGATGTATTTGATGCTATTGCATCATTGGGCCTATATTTTGAAATTTAAAAATGATAAACTGATGATTTTCAAATTTAAAAGGATTTTCAAGTGATTTTGAAAATATACGTTTTGTTGAATTTTAAATTGTTAAGGAAATGAATTTATTTTAAATAAATAAATGTTATAATTTTTATGTTATAAAAATTATGATGTTTTGAGAAATATAATTGAAATGTGATTTTTGAGTTATGAAGTTAACTGTTTTGTGAAATAGTATAAATGGAGATTTTTGAATTATTATAAATGGTTTTATATATAAGATTTATAAAATTGAATTTTTATAAATCAGAATGAAGGAATTATAAAGGAGTTTTGGGATTGTTAAAATGGAGTTATCCATCGATTTTATAAATAAATAAGATTTATATTTTTGTGAAGTTATAAATGAATGAATTTTATAAATAAGAGAATTATAATAATTAACTTATAATTTGGTTTTGGCATATAAATGAATGAGATAAATGGAATTGGTTAATAAAGTAGATTTATAAATTGAAGTTTTTATATATTATAAATGGAATTTATAAACATTGTTTTATAAATCCGAAAGCATTTGAATTTGATAAAATAAGTATAGAAGCTTTAATTTGGTAAAGCAATTATATTCACGATTTTGGACAGTGAATTATCTTTTGAAATAAATGTGTAGAAGTGTTGGAATTTGTTAGAGAATTTATATTCACGATTTTGGATAGTGAATTATATGTTACAATTGAATAAACATTTTGGGAAGTGGTATTTAAATTGAATTTAAATGATTTAAAGATGTTTTAAAATGTGTTAAGGATCAAAACCATAGATTTCAACATTCATTGTTGAAATGGACGTTTTCGAAAAGTAAGGAAATGATGGACTATAACACTGTTGTTATAGTAAATGATTTTCGAAAGAAAATGTTTTGTATAGTATTGGGGTTTATATATCTATCTTATTTTTGAATCCCTATACTATTGATTTTGGGTTATCGTAACGATGTTTTACGCAACATTCGTTTTGACCCAAATAAATGTGTTTAAGATAATGTTTTCCTCATATAATAAAATATATACTAATCGTTTGTAAATATATTGAATATTTTCCAAGTGTTGAAAATAAATAGATTTGTGAATTACTTATTATTAAATAAGTATGGAAATGTTTTCCAATATGAAGTGAAATGTTTTGAGATTATATCTTTTAAAGATAAATTGAAGTGAATATTTGGCAAGTAATTTAATTAATAAAAGATTAATTAAAGGGCCCAGTGATTGTTACGGTGCTGAATATTTGTTTGTTTGTTTTGATAGTTAAATAGCGGACTATCAGACCCAAAATTTTAGTTCCTCGACTTGATGTGGGAACTATTTAGTCGTACACTTTGTACGTAGCCTTCTGTGTAGGCTTGATTATCATTTGTGTTGAGGATGTTGATTCATATAGTGCGGAGTATTACTCCAATCTATCGAGCTTTCTTCTTGGCCCGAAGGATAGCAAGTTGAAAGTTGGAGACATGATAAGTCTATGAGACTTAGTTGCTATGTGAGGTTGAGAAACGCTTTTGCGTTGTTGGTGCGAAGAGACCGGGATCGGTTTATCCGAAAACCACTTCGGACCAACATATATGCGACGATTGTGCAGGTTGCTTTGTGATGGTATTGATATTCCGGATTTTTATAATGGGGGACTGCTTGTTAATTGTTTGGGGTTAAAATCCCAATATACATCCAGTAGCAGTGGTCTTTTCATTATGAAATATCCAATGCGAGGACTATTCGCTACTAATTCTAGGGATTTCCCGACAGGATGTGGTAGGAAAGTACATTCGGTTTGTCCTGTTCCTGGACAACTTGTATGGATGTTTGTCTGATATTGCATTTTTAAAGATTACGTACATCAATTTTGCTTGATTATGTTCAGCCTGATAGGGGGTCCTCGCTTCTTGTTAGGTAGCGAATGGATGACTCTTGCCCCTACATGTCCCTAGAGTGAAAGAGTTGGTTATAGTCGAGAGGCCGGCCGTAAAAGCAAAGCGAGAGGTATCAGTGTGAGCTACGGTGTGTATTACCCACTGGTTGCGTCCCATCACACGTGGTATCAGAGCTTAGATTTTGTATATTCCTAACCTTTGATGTGTACTTAGTATAGACAGGGACAGTAGCACCCTAGATTGAGTTGAGTGTATTATATATATGAGCGCGTATCTATTAGTGAATATAAAATATTTTATATTGTGTTTGCTTATCCGTTGAGTTGTTTGTGAATTCTGGTCGGTATGTCGGACGCCATATTATCGATAAGGATTTCCAAACACTTAAACGAGACAAGTCGACATAATATCATTTTAAATTGGGTAAATGAAATAATTTTACCTCGATTATATTTTATATATAAAGGAATAATTTTCCAGGATTATTAAAGTGTATATAAATTGATTATTTGGTTGTTTGAAAATGTAAATATATATAAGTTACTGAAAGATGTTTGAATAATCTAAATGAAAACAACAATTGTGAAAGAATAAATTATATAAGAAAATGAATTATAAAATATGTAATTATAATTAATATTATATACAATTTTGAAATAATCTTATATATAAGAAATGAAACAATGCGAGTTATAAAAAAAGGATTTAAACTAAGAATTTGTGAAATTTGAATCCCGTTTATTTTGAAAATTGTTTTTCAAAGTTAAAGAGGTTATATTATTGTAAATAGAATAGTGAAATTATATAAGTAAAAGATTTGTAAATGTGATTTATAAATAGAAAGAATTTTTTAAAAAGAATATAAAAAGCACTGAATTCATTACTGTTACTGGGAAATAATAAGGGTGATGACTACAGCATCATCAGTATCATCTTCGAGTTTCTGTGTGATGGATTAGCTACCAATGGTAAATTGAAAATGAAAATTGGAGTTTCGTTTTGATAAAAAAATTTGATTTAAAATCCAAGTTGTGATTGATGAATATAAGTGAAATGAGTTTTGGACTTATAATATGAAATACTAAAATTTTAGCTTTGGTAAAGTTGAAATAAATTTGAGTTAGCATATTAGATATATGATTTGAAATTTAATTAAAGGAAAGTTAAATAAAATAGAATTTGAAATGAATTAGAGATGAACTTAAGTTGTATAGTGAAAGTGAAGGTAAATGAAATTGAAATGAAAGAAATTTGAGTTAGTAAGTGAATTATATGATTTGAAATTTAACTAAAGGAAGGTTAAATAAATTGAATTGGATTAGATATGTTATTGAAATCGAAATTAAACTTAAGATGGTAAGTGGTTACATAGTATGAATTTGGAAGTTTATAAAAATAAGTTGTATAACATATAAAATGAGATAAGGTAAGTAAAACCAATTGTTAACGTGGTTAAACAATTTTGTTAAGCAAAACAAAAATTTGAATTTGAATGGTGATATGAAATTGATTTAAGTTATATAAAATTGACTTTAGAATTGAAATATGACTTAGATTTATAAGTTGAAATTTAAGTTAAGTGAAACCAAGTGATGTTTTTAAAATAAAATATAGCTTAAGTAATTTTGAAACAAGTTGATTTTCGTATCGAAGTAAATTAATAAAGTGATGAATGTGAACTTGAGTTATATAAAAAAATTCAACTTTAAGATGTAAAATGAATCAACATTAGAAAATATTGTTGTTAAGAATTCAATAAAACTGAAGTTATGAAGTTGTGAATTAAATAATTGAATGTTAAACCAATTTGAAATTAAAAGTGTTAAACCAAATTGAATGTAAACAAAGTAAAGTGAATTAATTTGGTAAATGTTGGTTATGCATTGTTTGTTAGATGGACGCTAGTTGATTATGTAGAAATTCATATAGAAATGAATTAATGAATTTGAAAGCTATATATAACTGAATCCAAATTGGAAGTAAGTAAATTTGAATAGAATTGAATTTGATTTAATGTGGAAGTGAACCAACTTGAATATGAATTAGTGAATGTTAACTAAGTTAATATGAATTAATGAATGTTAATAAAATCCAATCTTAATGAATCAAATGTGATTAAATTGAAAATCAATTCAATGAATATTAATGAGAAGTGAATTCATATTGATATGGTTATGGATAGATTGGATAGATATGGATTAATTGGATGATAGTTGTTTGATGGTTGGATTTGTTGCTTATTGATGGCATTTGCTATATTGACATATATAGTTGTTGGTATATGTTGTATATTGATATTATTTTCATATATACACGTTTCTCATTTGTTGTTGAGTTTTAGTAGGTGTGGATGGCGCTTGCTTCGCATTTGGAGCTCGCTTTCATGCTATATTAGCCGTATATGCTCGCTAATAACATATAGGGTACATATCTCGGATTACATATCGTACTTTTACACTTTTTTCCCTTCGGGATGCCTCATCCTTGATGATGAGATGTATATTTGTGATACATATATTGTTATTTTTTTCCAGATCGAACCGCGCAAAGGAAACTATGGCGATTTTTTTTGAAAATTTAAGGCATTAGAAAATTTTGGGAAAACTGGAAAAATTTGTGAAAACTAAATTTTGATTTTGAGTTAAAAAGTTAAACGATAGTAGATGGTTTTGAAAAGATAACTAAAGATGAATTTGAAAACTTAGAAAAGTTTTATAAGAAGTTTAACTAATGGATTTTGGAAAAGTTAAACACCTAGAAATTTGGTAAATCTAGTTTTAACGAATTGTTTTGAAAAGTTAATAGACTATGTGACTTTTTCTTACTTAGTAATTTCGGGGACGAAATTCTTTTAAGTAGGGGAGAATGTAACAACCCATAATTTTTGTCATTTTAAATTCGTATATTTAATTGATTTTAAATATGCACAAGTAAAGTTTATAAGCTGAATAAATAATATTTCGAATATCTAGATTCAATTGGATAATTAAATTGTTAATTTAATATTTGAAATTGCAGAAATAATTGGAAATTGAATTAAATGTGAATAAAAATGATTTGTCAAGTGATATCAAATCTTATTTGAATTAGATTGATGTTATAGAAGTTTTAAAATTGAATTAAAAGTCAAATTATAAAAATTGAATATTTTAATATTTAAATTGACGTGTAAAAATAGTTATTTTTCAAACAGTCTCAGATTTCGAGTAATGTTATATTATTGTAAGATTTCAAATTTCGTGTCAATCGGATTTACGGTTTGTTCGAGGCAAGCTAAAACGCGTAGAAAATCGTTTAAGTGAAATTTTAAATTTAAATAGTCGATTCGAAAACCTATCTTACAAATACGATTGAATTGGCTCCTGATATTTATTCCACTGCGTTCGGAATTGGGGTAAAATATTATAAACGCCAGGCGGCACGCTTCGTTTCGGGTTCGAAAAAAATCGGATGAATAGTGCATGCGAATTTTCTATAAAAGGCCACGTTTTAATCCATTTTTCAAAACCCTAATCTAAGCTAGGGTTAGCCGCCACTAGAGAAACCAATGGCCAGAAAAGCACGATCCTTCTTCCTTTATTATCTTCCAATCCGTAAATCAATTCAAGAAACCTCAAACACAAAAATTATAGAGCTAAGTGAGATCTACAAATCCATACGGGTAAGTCGACGAATCGTCGACCCTAGAGGGAGAAAACTGCCAGCATTCCTTCAATGTTTGCGCACATTTTTCCATGTGACGAGGCAACCGAGTTCGCCGTTATTCGAGCCAAGAGTAGAGCATGCGTGGGGCTACGAGGTGGTATGTTCTGATCAACTTCTCGGTGCTCGATTGGACCGTGTTAATTCGAACGACATTGGCGGCTATTGGGTTTCATTTGCGTGTTTTACTGATGGGGGAAGAAGCATTTTTGCACGGCCTTGATTTGCTTGATGAAATCGAACGTCTCTGGTGAAGAAAGGTCCGTTTTGCACGAAATGAATTGCATTGGAACAATATTGACGAGCACTACATTATGGAGCTAGGTTGGGGTTTATTTGAGCTAGCGAAAATTTTGGTTAAAATTAAACGCTTGTTTAATTTTAATCGGAATAAATGCTAACGTGGCGACTACAAACAATGTGAGTACAACTCACTCTTTCTGACTCACTGATATTTATATATAAGTGATAAATAATTTATTATATGATGATTGATGATTGTTTGGATGATATATGATATATTGATTGGTATTTGGATGTATACCCGCCTAGTGGAGCAGATGACCCTATATGTTCCCGTGTATAAGCGGATGACCCTTTGTACGCGCATTTGCCTTGAAGCGGACATTGTACACATATTCTAATATGTGTATTTTTTGTAGGTGACAGGTTGGAGGGATCCAACTGGATTCCTCACCCGTATTGATTTATTTACACATATTGTGATATATGATGTTATCATATGATATATGATGTCTTGGATGCCGTGATTGATGTATTTGGTGCTGTTGCAGCATTGGGCCTATATTTTGGAATTAAAAATGTTAAACTGATGATTTCCAAATTTAAAAGGATTTTCAAGTGATTTTGAAAATATACGTTTTGTTGAATTTTAAATTGTTAAGGAAATGAATTTATTTTAAATAAATAAATGTTATAATTTTTATGTTATAAAAATTATGATGTTTTGGGAAATATAATTGAAATGTGATTTTTGAATTATGAAGTTAACTGTTTTGTGAAATAGTATAAATGGACATTTTTGAATTATTATAAATGGTTTTATATATAAGATTTATAAAATTGAATTTTTATAAATCAGAACGAAGGAATAATAAAGGAGTTTTGGGAATGTTAAAATGGAATTATAATTGGAATTTATGAATAAAAAATTTATCTTTTTGTGAAGTTATAAATGAATGAATTTTATAAATAAGAGAATTATAAGTAATTAACTTATAATTTGGTTTTGGCATATAAATAAATGAGATAAATGGAATTGGTTAATAAGGTAGATTTATATATTGAAGCTTTTATCTATTATAAATGGAATTTATAAACATTGGTTTATAAATCCGAAAGCATTTGAATTTGATAAAATAAATATAGAAGCTTTAATTTGGTAAAGCAATTATATTCACGATTTTGGTCAGTGAATTATCTTTTGAAATAAATGTGTAGAAGTGTTGGAATTTGTTAGAGAATTTATATTCATGATTTTGGACAGTGAATAATAATTTAAAATTAAATACATGTTTTGGGAAGTGGTATTTAAATTGAATTTAAATGATTTAAAGATGTTTTAAAATGTGTTAAGGATCGAAAACATAGAATTCAACATTCATTTTTGAAATAGACGTTTTTCAAAACCCTAATCTAAGCTAGGGTTAGCCGCCACTAGAGAAACCAATGGCCAGAAAAGCATGATCCTTCTTCCTCTATTATCTTCCAATCCGTAAATCAATTCAAGAAACCTCAAACATGAAAATTACAGAGCTAAGTGAGATCTACAAATCCATATGGGTAAGTCGACGAATCGTTGACCCTAGAGGGAGAAAATTGCCAGCGTTCCTTCAATATTTGCGCATATTTTTCCATGTGAGGAGGCAACCAAATTCGTCGTTATTCGAGCCAAGAGTAGAGCATGCGTGGGGCTACGAGGTGGTATGTTTTGATCAACTTTTCGGTGCTCGATTGGATCACCTTAATTCGAACGACATTGGCGGCTATTGGGTTTCATTTGCGTGTTTTACTGATGGGGGAAGAAGCATTTTTGCACGGCTTTGATTTGCTTGATGAAATCGAACATCTCTGGTGAAGAAAGGTCCGTTTTGCATGAAATGAATTGCATTGGAACAATATTGACGAGCACTACATTATGGAGCTAGATTGGGGTTTATTTGAGCTAGCGAAAATTTTGGTTAAAATTAAACGCTTGTTTAGTTTTTATCGGAATAAATGCTAACGCGGCGACTACAAGCAATGTGAGTACAACTCACTCTTTCTGACTCACTGATATTTATATATAAGTGAGAAATAATTTATTATATGATGATTGATGATTATTTGGATGATATATGATATATTGATTGGTATTTGGATTTATACCCGCCTAGTGGAGCAGATGACCCTATACGTACCCGTGTATAATTGGATGACCCTTTGTACGCGCATCTGCCTTGAAGCGGACATTGTACACATATTCTAATATGTGTATTTGTTGTAGGTGACAGGTTGGAGGGATCCAATTGGATTCCTCGCCCGTATTGATTTATTTACACATATTGTGATATATGATGTTATCATATGATATATGATGTCTTGGATGCCGTGATTGATGTATTTGGTGCCGTTGCAGCATTGGGCCTATATTTTTGAATTAAAAAATAATAAAGTGATGATTTCCAAATTTTAAAGGATTTTCAAGTGATTTTGAAAATATACGCTTTGTTGAATTTTAAATTGTTAAGGAAATGAATTTATTTTAAATAAATAAATGTCATAATTTTTATGTTATAAAAATTATGATGTTTTGAGAAATATAATTGAAATGTGATTTTTGAATTATGAAGTTAACTGTTTTGTGAAATAGTATAAATGGACATTTTTGAATTATTATAAATGGTTTTATATATAAGATTTATAAAATTGAATTTTATAAATCAGAATGAAGGAATAATAAAGGAGTTTTGGGAATGTTAAAATCGAATTATAATTGGATTTTATAAATAAATAAGATTTATATTTTTGTGAAGTTATAAATGAATGAATTTTATAAATAAGAGAATTATAAGTAATTAACTTATAATTTGGTTTTGGCATATAACTAAATGAGATAAATGGAATTGGTTAATAAGGTAGATTTATATATTGAAGCTTTTATATATTATAAATGGAATTTATAAACATTGTTTTATAAATCCGAAAGCATTTGAATTTGATAAAATAAATATAGAAGCTTTACTTTGGTAAAGCAATTATATTCACGATTTTGGACGGTGAATTATCTTTTGAAATAAATGTGTAGAAGTGTTGGAATTTGTTAGAGAATTTATATTCATGATTTTGGACAGTGAATAATATTTTAAAATTAAATACATGTTTTGGGAAGTGGTATTTAAATTAAATTTAAATGATTTAAAGATGTGTTAAAGATCGAAAACATAGATTTCAACATTCATTGTTGAAATAGACGTTTTCGAGAAGTAAGGAAATGATGGACTATAACACTGTTGTTATAGTAAATGATTTTTGAAAGAAAATGTTTTATATAGTATTGGGGTTTATATATATATATCTATCTTATTTTTGAATCCCTATACTATTGATTTTGTGTTGTCGTAACGATGTTTTACGCAACATTCGTTTTGACCCAAATAAATGTTTTTAAGAGAATGTTTTCCTTATATAATAAAATATATACTTAATCATGTTTTAAGTATATTGAATATTTTCCAAGTGTTGAAAATAAATAGATCTGTGAATTACTTATTATTAAATAAGTATGGAAATGTTTTCCAATATGAAGTGAAATGTTTTGAGATTATATCTTTTAAAGATAAATTGAAGTGAATATTTGGCAAGTGATTTAATTAATAAAAGGTTAATTAAAACGCCCAGTGATTGTTACGGTGCTAAATATTTGTTTGTTTGTTTTGATAATTAAACAACCGACTATTAGACTTGGCCAAAATTTTAGTTCCTCGACTTGATGTGGGAACTATTTAGTCGTACACTTAGTACATAGCCTTTAGTGTAGGCTTGATTATCGTTTGTGTTAAGGATGTTGATTCATATAGTGCGGAGTATTATTCCAATCTATCGAGCATCCTTCTTGGCCCAAAGGATAGCAAGTTGAAAGTTGGAGACGTGATAAGTCTATGAGACTTAGTTGCTATGTGAGGTTGAGAAACGCTTTTCGTTGTTGATGCGAAGAGACCAGGGTCGGTTTATCCGAAAATCACTTCGGACCAATGTATATGCGAAGATTGTGCAGGTTGCTTTGTGATGATATTGATATTCTAGATTTTTATAGTGGGGGACTGTTTGTTGATCGTTTGGGGTTAAAATCCCAATATACATCCAGTAGCAGTGGTCTTTTCATTATGAAATATCCAATGCGAGGACTATTCGCTACTAATCCTAGGGATTTTCCGACAGGATATGGTTGGAAAGTACCTTCGGTTTGTCCTTTTCCTGGGCAACTTGTATGGATGTTTGTCTGCCATTGCGTTTCTAAAGATTAAGTGCATTGATTTTTACAAACATACATCAGTGGTGGCGGAGAAGACAACTTCTCTTAGCTTAACACCCTCCTTGAGACGTATGAGCTTAAGGGTTATATTTTTGTGGAAGGCAATTAGTAGTCAACGGAAATGGTCATGTGGCTTTCAAAGTGATGTGATATGTGATTGTGAAAGGTAATCGTTACCTCATCAGGCCTCATCAACCGAAAGTGACCAAAACAGGGTTGGATGCAGCAAGGCTAAGTGGGTCATTCCCATTAGGATATGATCATCCTCTTCTAGATATATCTTTACACGCTGTGACGTCGTGTATCTGATTATTGTGGTTTGTATGCTAGAGGGTTATCGGTTAAAGGTTGGTAACGACCGGAGGATGATATATTCGGTACCATCTAGTTATAGAGGTGGGCCGATCTTGTGTTGGTAGAGAAACTTTATGATGGTTTCTCGGTACATTTTTCTAGAGATGTACTGCCGGAAGGTAGGCCCTTCACCTGGTCATTTGTATGGAAATCCAAACTCCAATACGTGTTTGCCATTTTGATTGTATTACCCAATTGGGCTATATGCTGGAATTTAATCAATGTAACAATTTCGGCTATGATTAATATTATTTGATATGATATGTTTTAGTTATCGTAAGGTAAAAACATGTCCGTGTTTATGTGTGGACGTGTCTTACGAGATACTTTTGTTTTTGAAAACTAAGGAAAAGTTTGGTAATTTAATAAATTCAGTTGAGTGTGTTTCTCACGCCGGTTTACCAGACTAATCCGGGCGTTCTTCCCTTTCAATGCTCGGGTCAGACCGAGTATATTTACAGGTTTAGATTTGATGCCTTTGGAGCTTCAGCAGGAGAGATGGAGATCTTCATTTTCGTACATCCGTATTTGCTTGATTATCTGCTGCATTGCTTTGTTTGTTGTATATTATCGGCAATTGGGAGGACAGCTTAGTATAACTGTTCAGGTTGACAACAATTGATTGATTGTTGAACTTTGATTGATGTATGTATATACAATTTCTATTTTGTAAAGATCATTGATATGATATTATATATTTTCCGCTGTATGTTACATTCTGTATTATTCTGTTTGGTTCTATTTTCTCTCTTTCTTATCTTCTCTTCTTCTCTCTTCTTTTCTTTCTCTTGACTTTCCGTCAGTCTGTGCTTTTTGTGTCGGACATGTGTGGATTATTGTAGATTCAAAGGGTACGGATTTGCAGGTCGTCACAGTATTTATTCTTTTTAATTATTGATTGTAAAAGAGAATGGCGAATGATGAATTCTTAAAATTATTTGCAAGAGAAAATGATCGCAAAAAACTCACTATTATCAATTTGCAAACTATTATGACTTGCATATCAGTCATAAAAAATGGAGCTCCAATAATGCAAAGATCTTAAGAGATATCCAATCAAAGAAGAAGGGTAAGAAAAAGGTGTCGAGCTCAACTTATAATTCCAGTCCCGAGAACTCATCTGAAATGGATTCTAACTTAGGCGTAGAAAATGAAGCTGATGAAATAGAAACCACAATGGATGAAAATGCTAGACCAATAGGGCAGTGGACGGCTAAGAATAAAATTGTCGTCCAGCCCCAGATTGATCCTAGAATATCCCTAATGCATGAAAAACATATGAGAGAAAATTCCAAATGTCAAAAGAGCCCCGCAGAGAAGCCAGTATTGTTAAAAGAACCGACCTAACCTAAAAAAGGGAGGTTCGAGATAAAGCATTAATGTTAAGAGACCATTGTTGCGAAAAAGTTTGAGAAGAATGAATCCATTCTCATTGCAGTACTAGTTAGAATATAAACAACGCATTGTTGGGAGTAGATCCAGAACAAGACATAGGTAGTTGAGTAAGAGCAAACTATATCTTTAATTGTTTTTCTATGTGTACTATTATGTATGTTTGAAATTTAATTGGTTTATCGTTTTGTTTAGCGAATACATGATTTAACAGAATAGTTTTACTTAAATATACTCAAATATGATTACAGATAGCATAGTTATAACATGCTACACTTCATTATGCACTAAAAAGACAAAGACAAATAATTAAACATGGTGATTTGAAAGTTAATTATCGATTCCCATAGGAATTCCAAATTATGTTTCTTCTAGGTAAAGTTCAAAATATTATGGCACATTACTTGTTTTATGGTAAAGATTGGAATATTATGTCACATCAGCTTAGTTTTGGGTAATGATAAGATATCATGTCTTATCGGTTTTCTTTTGGATAATGATAAGAATATCCTATCACATCGGCTTTGATTTGGGGTAATGATAAGAATATTGTGCCTTATCAACTAGGATTGGAATATCCCATAACATTGGCTTGGTTTTGGGTTAATGATAAGAGTATCATATCTTATCGGTTTGCTTTTGGTTGACAATAAGAATATTGTGTATGTTTGTACAAAAATTGGGCACAACACTCTTCGGATGTATTTGAAGAGATAAAAATGAAGAATAGAAATGTAAAAAGACGATTATCTAACGAACACTTCAAAAACTGATGAGAAAAACATGCAGAAACACAGGGTTTTAGAGTGGTTCGGCGTATGGCATACGTCCATTATGAAGTTATGATTTTATTGATATTAAATTGCTGATTATAACCGATTACATCAAATTACAACAATGAATTTCAAGTACAACAGTAGCCTTGAAGTGCATAAATTGTTTCGGTAGAGTCTGGATGTCAAAGAGCCAAAAGATCCCTTTTTGTAGGCTCTAGGGTGCTCTTGATAGGCGTAGACTGAAAGTATCTTGCTCAGATCTAGGGAGACTTCTTTTATCATGTGTGTGGTCCCACGTGATTGATCCAACGAGATTTCGACTCGATCCATGATCGATACAAATGAATTTCCTATCGATCAAGATTTGATCCAATCAAGTCGGAACTTGTCATGAACATTCCTTAGGTCATACGTGAGCTCATGTGAAAATTGTATAGCATTTGGACTTGTGGACTGCAAGTTATGAACGATGCAAATTAGAGTTTTTCGGTCACGGTCCCTTTCGCATCGGTATTGTTCGTATCGATCATTTCGACTTGATGCTGAGCACGTGCCTGCGAGTTTACATGGTGCTTGATTTTTGGATCTTTCCACTTTCGATGCCGAGTTGACCGAGTCATCCCAAGGTTTTCACCTTGTTCTTATCGATCTTGACCGTTTCTGTTCGCATCGACTCATCGCACTGCCTTATGTATCGATGCACCGTGACCTAGTTCGTATCGGTTGAATTCGGCCTGTTCGCATCGATGGACTTGGTCTTGTTCGCATCGAATGATGTTGCTCCAACTTGATGGATACGAACGACTATGATGTGATGGATACGAATAGCAGTTTCATAATGGATACGAAATAACAATTACTTGATGGATACGAACCAAGATCACCTGATGGATACTAACTAGTGAAGCCTGATGGATACGAACTAGCGAAGCCAAATGGATTCAAACAAAGCTCTTCAGTTGATGGATATGAAGTGATTCGTTCCGATGGACATGAACATGCAGGACTTCTGATGGATACGAATATATAGTTGCGTACAAGTTGTTTTCCTTGGATTGTATCGATCATATCTTGAGCATACAAACTCGGATTGACTTGAAATTTGGAACGTTGGATTTCATAGCTTTGCTTGTCATGTCATATCAATTATAGATTGATCTAGACTCAGATAAAATTTACCGACATCCATAGTGAGCCTGCATGTAACCGATCTTCGGGACGGACCGTACATGGTTTCTAGTTAAGTTCATGGTATCACGGCCTTGCCAAAAGGCGGGATAACATTTGCCCCCCAAAGTATGTCTTGTGAGAACATGACGTGCTTTAAAAAGTTGCAACCTTCACTCTGAATGGTTCCATTTGACCTGTTGACCAATTGTTGTCTTTTCATCAAAAGATACAACCTTTGACTGATTTTTTAGCAATACAAATTATTGTCTGCCAACTGTGGTATTTTGTGATGTTGTAACTGATTGTTTTATGATAGTGATCGACTGCTTAGTTTGTTATTGTTCATCAGGTGGGCATTCGAATTGTGAATGTTAAAATCGAAAATTAGTCCGACATACATTCATATATGTTAACCTGACTCTCGTTAACTTTCATACTTTCACAAGTCGTTGTCGGTTTTCTTTTATCGAATTCTGTATCGGTCCTCTCCTGAATCGATGTGAAATTCTAGTTGTAACAACGCTTGATGGTTGTTTTGGAGTATTTCTTCATATCGATCCTCTCCGAGATCGATTCGAGGAATTGAAAATTTATGTTCGTATCGATGGTGATCGATACGAACTCATTATCTCCTTTTGAATATTTTGCATTGATGGGCAAAAACTAGGCCGAAGTCTCAATTCACTTCGCATCTATCGATGTGAGTTTTTGTGGATTCTGGAGCAATGGATACGAAATTGTGATTTCGTATCGATGGAATCCACACTGATGGATACGAGATGGATGCTTCGTATCAATGGAGTCACATGGTTCCAGTGCAATCTAGCTGTTCCTTTCGCATCGATGCATTTTTATGGATTCGAGCAGTTCACATGAGCCTTGCCTTCGTTGCTTGTTGAGTCTCTCTTTGTATCGAGGGGATTCATGATGGATACGAATAAGGCATTTCGTATCGATGCACTTTAGATGGACTCGAATGGATGGATACGAATAACTATCTTCGTATCGATAGAAGAAACTTGTTGAAACCGATCATTTAGCACTGGGATAGGAATTGTCATTTTCCTTTCATATATAATGCCTTCGTACTTAGAATTTTTTTTACTTGCTCACTTTCCCTTCAGCTTTTCTTTCGTATCGATAGAACAGAAGGAAATAGGAAGAACCGCCCTCGTCTCCAAATCATTCAACCTGTTATTCTCTTGAAGTGATCGCTTAAATTAGGTAATTAATGAACTAAACCCATCTAAAAATGAAGAGACTCGAGTTCCTATGCCACTCCATGCATGTTTATGGTCGATTCTGGTGATACTTAGGTTGGAGTTAAGCCGAAGCTTGGTTGAGGAAAATGGCGCTTGGATGGATCAGAGAAGAAGAAGGCGCTTCGTTTTGTATCGACATCTATCAACCTTTCTCTCATATCAATTGGAAATCTCGTACTGTCATCTAGCTCTTCGTATTGATCATGGAACAACCACTTAGTATCGGTCGCTTTGAATCGCTACTGATCGATAGGAAGGTGTACATCTTTGATTGATATGTGGATGGTGAGTTCGATCGATGTGAGGTTGATGACGTTCAACTGGTATGAAATGGATTGAAATTGATCGATACAAATGGAGGTTGAATTGATCGATACAAAATGGTCACTTTGGATCGGTCCGAAGTCTTCGGCCTTGGTCGATACGAATGCGTATCCTGATGGATACGTAGCTGAACTTACGAACCAGGGTTCTTGCTACCGATACGAGTCGAACCTTAATGAACTTGAAACCTCTTGCACATTTGAATACCTGACTCCGATGAGCTTCAACCTTGCATAACCGAACTTAACTGTTGAATAACATATTTGACTATCCTTCGAAGCTCGTCGATGGAACTGTAACTTAAATCAATCCTAATGAATTTAACTCTGGTCGATCTCTAAAGTCTGGATGGCACAGTATTGATGGTCAGCGATGATGGTCACTCCAGTTGAATTTCAAAGTCTCGTCGTTTTGGCATTGTCTCTAACTCTGTTGAATTTCTCAAATAATCTATAGCAGTGCACTGCACAACATATACACGCACTTCACACTGGGAATACACGTGCTTATTATCGTCTAATGATGATTGTTCATAAGTTAGTTAGTTATGGAGTCTACAAGCTCACAATAGCAGGAAATTCAGAGTTCACTTCCGTTAATAATAAAGATACCGGTCATTGTGGCCGAAGTTATAGATCCAGCTTCGGATGAGCTACAAGGTGCTACTTTTATCGGTAATCCACCAGATTCTGTATCACCCAACATTTTCGAAGAAATGCTGGGACGGTTATGCTTAAGGCATGGCTTGTCAATGGATGATGTGCTATTGCGGGGACCAAATGATAGACCGCACTTTCCACCGTAGGGGTTTACTGCCTTCAATCGCCATGCGTGTACAATAGGAACACTTCCTCCATTTAACCAATACATTAGGGAAGTGTTATCTTTCTTCGAAATTGCTCCACCACACCTACATACGAACGGATATGCTATGCTGAACAGCCTACTCATTGTATTTATAGAGCATCTTTTTCGATCACCGACCCTGATAGAGATATTTATTCAATGTCAAGAGTCGGGGAGATAGTGGAGATAGTCCCTCGTTCACATACTAGAATCAGTCAGGAATTGTCAAATTGTCATCGACACCTGGACCAGGCTGAGTTATTTTAAAACGGAGTGGTTTTAGGTCTGATGCCCTTCAGGATTCGCCAGTAATGGTTATTCAGACGTAAGTGGTGCAATCTCTTCAAGTAGTTAACGAGATAATCATAACTGATACCAAAACTTATATCTTCTTTTTCTTCACAGCCGTAATTCCACGACCTGAGGGCTTAGGCTTTAGAGAGATAGTTCATATTCTTCAATAAGTTCCAATGGAAATAAGGGACATTAATACGGTTCTAATAGACAGAAATTTGAGAACTGTCAGGCTGAGTGAGCGAAATAAGAGTATAAGGATAGAAGGAACATTGAGGGCAGTCCCGACGAGATGAGTGAAGCGTAAGATGCCCATGGCTGTAATCGCTGAAGAAGGTGATGATGAAGATATACCCACCGATGATGAACCCATTGCTGGGCATTCCTACACCTTTTAAGATTTTAAGGGAAGTAGAAAAGGCAAGGCCGTAGCCCATAAGCATTCAAAGTCTGGGAGATGGAAATCTATGATCGTGTCTCTCCCTGTTTCTGGTATTAGAATTTCAGAGGCTCCTCCTCAGCAAGTGAAGAACCTTTTCGAAGGGCTTGCCGATATCACAATTCCTGATTATGTGTCACTCCAACACGATCCGGATTGGAGGAGCTTTAAAGGGCCATAGACGAAGTGAGTCTCTTCCCACAAGTGTGGCTGACATTTCCAGTTGGTCGGGGGATTGCACATACATACACACTTCATGGAGCTACATGAGATCGCAAGTTGTTTACTTCAAGAGATTACTAACTTTGCTTCTCTTACTTTACAGATACAATTTTTGGATGTGGTTCAATGCTGGGGAGTCTTCGCTCAGCTCGTCGATCTTCCACATACTATGACTCTCGTGGGAGAGAGGCAGAGAGGGATTATGGCCGTGGATATTCTAGACAAGAAAGATATGACAAGGATAAGGATAGGGACTACAGATATAGATCTCGATTGCGTTCTCACCCTCCTATAATCCCTACACACCCCTCGAACTATAGAAAACAAACTGTAGAGCCTCCTCGCCATAAACCATCTTCCCAAGCTTCTATGCTTGAATCACACCATCGCAAACACGAGGTTGAAACTCCCATTGTCACTGAACAGGCTGTTACCGAGCCCACCCGAGAAGGGGCTGTTAGAATCGCAAAAATGATGAAGGATTTTTCGAACATTTGTTTTGATGGCTACATCTTCCCTCCGCACTTAAAGAGAATTCTAGCAGAAATGGAGAATACGATGCATGATTATATTCATGACATCTATACTCAGTATAAGGAGTGGTCGAAAGCCGTTGAGAAAGCGTCGAAGCTGGCCTTTGAGTGGGCCATTGCATAGAGAAATTAGAAAATGAGCTCTATCAGAAGGTTTGAATCATCCAAGTGCTTAATGATGAATTCGAATCATCTCGAATGTCAAAAATAGAACCCACTAAAAAGGCCAACAAGGTGAACTTGGCCATGGAGAGGATGAGGTAGACACACTATGCCTTGGTAGAGAAGATGGGCCGTCAGAGCATGACCTTCACTGCCAAATGGGATAAAGCTCTCAAAGAACTTTACGAGCTTAAAGATAAATTCTTCGAGATTATCAAGGAAATGGATGACGCATATTACACAGCCCAGGAGGCATGTGAGCAGGTCATAGTGCTCTGGGGTGAACGGGATGCGGCAACGGATAAAGTCCATGTGGTGGAGACCAAGGTTGAGGAGAGGGTCCGAACGGCAGAGGCCAGGCTAGAAGATGATATCGAAGATCTCCTCATCACTTATAATGCAAGTGTGTTGAAGCACAAGAACCTAGCCTAGCTCGAAAATTATCCAGTACACCTTCATAACGCCTAAGGCCGATTGGTTGAAAATGAGAAGGCGGTGTATCCAGGTGAATCAATTGACGAGTTTGTGCTTGAGAATCATATGCTGAATGAAGATGAAAGAAAGATTCTCCTTGAGTCGATGATTTCAAACAAAAAGGAGAAGCTCGACGCCCAACACTCGGAGGTTGGAGAAGGTTCAGGTGCTGAGCATCACAATGTAAGCCTTGAGAATCCTGCGTCAACCCAACCTGAATCTGCACTAGCGGTTGATCCTCAATCTATCCCTGTTTACAATCTAAAATAGCCGTAGTTATCTCCGTCTAGAGAGCACACTTCTGAAGTCGTTCAGCCATCTACGAGCTCAACTGAGGAAGGTACTTTAAATATTCTTTATATTTGTTCAAAATAAAGAGCTTGATTTGAAGCGTTTACTTATAGTCTGTCATTTTTTCTATCCATTGACTGGAGTTACATCGATTGTGCCTCTTGCAACTCAAGAATAGCATTAAGCACAGGAGGCCATCATTACTGAGGCAACCACCAATACACCAACTGCATTGATTGATGGAACGCAGGGGTGCATACTCTCTTTTGACGAACATATGATATGATAGAGGAACTTCTCAGTCATCACAGTGACCCTTTTGCGGACCTACCATTTGTTATGGGTGGAAACGTACCTGCTACTAGCTCTTCAATGCCGACCACCGCTACCCCAACAAGGCTTAAGCAATTCGTGAGGAAGAGATATTGGCCGAAATCAACACTGAAAAGGAGGCAGCGGCTCGTGGCAGTAGTTCTGGAGGTGGAATGGCGGCACCTGTCCCGGCTCTGCTGAAAATGATATACCCGGTGGTACAATTATCGATACCAGCACGTTTATCCTGCCTAATGTAGTGGACCCAACCCCTCCGACTTCACCTGCAGGAAAGTATTCCTATTCATTTAAGCTCGGAGGAGGAGGTAGACATAATGCCACCTACCGGATACCAGCCGATGAAAGGAAAAGGCTCGAAGAGGAAGACTACTACCAGCTCCAGCGGGTTCACACCGAAGGGGAAACAAAGAAAAAAAGAGAATAAATGCTTTTCGTCCTCGGCTCATTTTTTAGTAGATAGGAATTTTCTTTTAGCTTTTGTAGGCCGTGTATAGATGCGGGTTCGGCCCCTACTAGTAGGAATTTTGGAAATAACTTGTACATGAATCACTTCCATAGATAATTGAAATGAAACTCTTTTTGGCATCTCCTCAGTTATCATTTATTTTTCTTAAGTGTTCCAGTATTTGAATTCCACTTAAGTGCACTTGCAAAGTTCCACCTTTGAGTCGAGTTTGTTTTTATTTGTCAAGTTTGGAGATCATGGACACGCATCATGACCGTGGATTAAGTTGAACTTTGATGTTGCACTACTTTAGTCAATGGTTGACCCTTATGTTTTGCCTCCATTTTCGGGGATGACTTGTGAAGATCGGCCAACGATTACATTTCGACTTCATTTCGACGAGCTTAAGATCGTTGAATCGATGCTGAAACAAGTGAGAGTCGAGTGGTCAAATCACACTCGCTCACTCATTAATGATCACATCCGTGCTATGGGGGATTCATATTTGCACGTCGATGGTCGATCACACCCGCTCGAGTTTTAGGTGTGTGTCCAGGCTCCGAGGACTTAAGTTAGTTTACGTATGGTCATTCACATTCGGTTTATGTTTATACTCTGACCAAACTTTGGGGACTGAGAGTTATTCACAATTGATAATCTGGTTCGCACTTTAGGAATCCGGAGATAGTCGACGTTTGTACTCTAGTTCGCACTCTGGGAACTTGGAGTCGGCTCATGTTTATACTCCAACTCACACTCTGGGAATTTGGAGTCGATGTTTATAACCCGACTCGCACTCTGGGAAGTCGGAGTTGGTGTTTATACTCCATTTTGCACTCTATGAACTTAGAGTTGATATTTATACTCCAGTTCGCACTCTAGAAATTTGAAGTCAGCCGACAGATGGTCAGTCACATCTGTTTTGGCTTTCAGGATTTCATTCGCACTTCGGGAATGATGGATTTATCAGGATCATAGATGGTCGATTCACATCCACCCCGAGTTAACAAGTGAGGTCGTTAGATGGATGGGTCCATCCTCCTCAAACTTGGTTTGGATATGGTCGAAGTCGTTAAGTGGACGGATCCACCCTCTTCGAAACCGCATTCATAAGTTTATACTCCAGCTCGCACTCTTGGAGACTGGAGTTAGTTAAAAGATTATCGTATGCCAATCGTTCTTTGGCTTCAATGTGATAGCTTGCCTCCGAGCTCGGGTTTCATTTAGTGAGTGGTCGGTCGTACAAAAGTCACTCCCTATTTGAATAAATTCCACCGTATGATGGAACTTAGCTCTTCATTCATCGTGATGGTTGTATGTCACATTCAGTAAATCATAGCTCTGGCTCAAAGAGATGGCATTTTATTGATGAAATGAAAAATATGACAAAGTCAGTTATACAAATTCAAATTTTGAAATGCAGAAGAAATTGTAGATGAAAAATAGACTAAAATAAGTGAAGTCTGTTATGTGTAGTAGTGATGGAGACTCTTGCTGTCCCAGGCTTTTGGCAAAGTAAGACCATCAATGGTCGATAACTTGAATGTGCCATCTCTGAGCTTTCGTTCAATCACATACAGTCCTTCGCACGTTGGTTTCACGAGCGAAGGAACCAGGTAGATTCTTTTAAGGACGAGGTTGCCGAGTTCAAAGGCTCGGGGTCGGACCTTGGCATTGTATAACCGGGCAACTCGACTTGGTATGCGGCTGCCCTCAAATCAGCCTCTTGGCGCTTCTCATCCAAAAAATCCAAGGATTCAGCAAGTAGTATGGCATTTGTCTTTGGATCATAATAAGTCACACGATGAGTAGGTACTTCCATCTCGATTGGAATAACGGCTTCTAAACCATAGGAAAGAGAGAATGAAGTGTGTCCGGTCGTGGATTTGTGGGTTGTTCGATAAACCCATAAAGCCATAGGAAGTTCATCAATCCACTTGCCCCCGGCCTTTTCTATTCGTTTCTTTAGAATAGACTTCATAACCTTATTGACAGCTTCAATTTGGCCATTCGCTTGAGGGTGTGCAACTGCAAAGAATTTCTTTCGAAGGTGGAATCGTCGGCAGAAGTCTTTGAATTCAACACTGTCGAATTTGGTTTCATTATCAATAATGATGGTGTGTGGGAGACCAAATCAATAGATAATATGATGCACCACAAAGTTGATCACTTTCTTCGTCGTGATTGTAGCAAGGGGTTCTGCTTCAGCCCATTTGGTAAAGTAATCAATTGCAACGATAGCGTATTTGCATCGGCTTTGGCTAGAGGTAGAGAGCCAATGATATCGATGCCCATACTACAAATGGCCATGGACTGACCATTTGGGTTATCTCAGTAGGTGGGGCTCTAGGGATTCAAGCATACTTTTGACCTTTATCACATTTCCTGGCATAATCTGCCGCATCACAGTTGAAAGTCGGCCAATAATATCTATATCAGAGCACTTTCTTAGCGAGAGCTTGTCCCCCGATGTGATCGCCACATTCTCCCTCGTGTGCATCATGTAATACTCACTTAATTTCATCGTGGGCGATACACTGGAGTTGACGAATAGAGTACCCTCTCCTATACATGACTCTATTCTGAATAGTGAACCGTGCATCTTTTCGAAGAACCTGTCTCTTCTCACACCTGTGCTCAGCTAGCGTGCCATGCTCGAGGTAATTTCGGAACGGAGTCATCCACGACTCCTTATGAGGAGTGATTTCAAATATCTAGTCTGTCTCCATATGATCAATGCTTGGGGAAGATAATGTTTCCACGGGAAGAAGTCCCATTTTTTGTGCTTCGCCCGTACTTGCTAACTTTGCCAATGAATCAGCCTTTAGATTGCGCTCATGGGGTATGTAGAAGATGGCATAATAATCAAACTGATTAAGTATCTCCTGGACTCGACCTAGATAGGCAGCCGGTCTTCGATATTTTTCCTGATATTCACCTCGAACTTGGCGCAC
This sequence comes from Allium cepa, assembly GCA_030765085.1. Taxonomy (NCBI): domain Eukaryota; kingdom Viridiplantae; phylum Streptophyta; class Magnoliopsida; order Asparagales; family Amaryllidaceae; genus Allium; species Allium cepa. The sequence goes on along the minus strand of CM060931.1, from coordinate 460,369,961 downwards.
AACTAATTGTGAATCATAATAAATTTCCATAGCAATGATTTTCAAATCTCGGGCGAGTTTCAATCCAGCAAGCAAGGCTTCATATTCAGCTTCATTATTGATCGCATGAAATCAAACTTTAGAGCATAACACATGGATCGACCTTTGGGGGTTTCTAGTACAACTCCAATACTCGAGCATCGGTCGTTCGGTGCACCATCAGTATGCAACTTCTAGATATACTCGGAAGATTCATTGGTTTTAGGGCAAGTCCTCTGGGATAGTAAATTTAGCTAAATAATCTGCTAGGACTTTTCCTTGAATGGCTCGCCTCAGAGTGTAAGTAATATCAAACTGGCTTAGTTCAATATTCCATTTCAGTAACGTACCAGATGTCTCAGTGCACGTAAGGACATGTCGTAGTGGCCGATCAGTGTAAACCATGATAGGATGAGCCTGGAAATAGGGACGGAGCTTCTTTGAGGCTATAACGAGACAATAAGCCAACTTCTCTAGCTTTGGATAATTTCTCTCAACTTTGGTACGTTGTTTACGAATATAGTAGACCTGTTTTTGTATCGGTCTTCCTCCCGAACTAAGGCAACACTGATTGTGTTCTCTGATACCGCCAAGTAAAGGTACAATTGCTCGTGATCGATAGGCTTTGACAAAATAGGTGGTGTAGAGAGATGTTGAATCAGCGCTTGGAATGCGCCTTCACACTCCGTGGTCCATTCAAAGTTTAGGCTTCCTTTTCAGATCAGATCGAAGAAAGGAATGCACTTGTCGATGGATTTTGAAATAAACCTGCTCAATGCTGCTACTTTCCCGTTAAGACTCTAGACTTGTTTTATAGTTCTCAGAGTTTCAAGATTTTTGAATGCCTAGATCTTTTCAGGATTAGCTTTGATTCCTCGAGCATTGATGATAAACCCAAGGAATTTTCCGGATGCGACTCCAAAGTGACATTTCAATGGGTTGAGCTTCATTCTGTACTCTCGAAGGATATTGAACATTGGTTCAAAGTCTTTGATATGATCAGTGGAAAAATGCAACTTCACAAGCATGTCGTCCACATATACCTCCATGGTCTTTCCGATCTGGTTAGCAAACATCTGATTGACTAATCGTTGATAAGTAGCACGAGCGTTCTTAAGTCCGAATGGCATGAACTTGTAACAATAAAGTCCCATATTTGTTATGAAGCTGGCATGTTCCTGATTGGTTAAGTGCATAGGTATCTGGTTGTAGCCAGAATACACATCCATGAAGGATAAGAGTTCATGTCCAGCTATTGAGTCTACGAGCTGATTAATTCTGGGAAGTAGGAAACTATCTTTAGGACAAGCTTTATTTAAATCTAAGTAATCGATGCACGTTCTCAATTTTCCATTCGGATTTCAAACAGGTACAGGACTTGACACCCATTCTAAATATAATGCATCTTGGATAAATCCATTTGCTTTAAGCTTTTCTACCTTTTTTTAAGGGCGGCAGATCTCTTTGTATCCATAGCATGCCTTTTCTGTTTGACTGGAATATACCGCGGGCCAATATTCAAAGTGTGGCTCGTGATGTCCGATGAGATCCCACACATGTCAGAATGCATCTAGGTGAATACGTCGAGGTTCACCTGGAGAAAATACACCGATTCCTTTGTGTCTGTTGGCTTAACTAAGATTCAATCCTTACCATCTTTGAATCGTCATCATCGTCGATCGGGACCTCTATTGCCTGTTCGGCTAGGGAAGCTTGACTGTCTTTAGTTTCATCTTCATCTTCAGTATCTCTCGGGTCAAGATCCGTTTGGAATTGGTTGGGGTGCCCGGGCCAGGGCCCAAGCTCCAATTGTCAATTATTAGCGAAATTTCACAGAGAGATTCCTCTACGCTCTTTCCTTTCTCCATTAGCTGCCTCCCGTGCAGCTCAGCAACATAACAGGCTCTTTTGAACAACTCCACCCACACGATTGATGGGGAATTTCAGAGTCAAGCACCATGAGGCAATGGCTGCCCTGAATTCAACAAGGGTTGGTCATCCCAAAGAAAGCACTGTAAGGGGAATCTATACCCAACACAACAAACTGCAGTATCCGGACTCTCTTGCGTTCTCTAATTTCCAATTCCACTGGTAGTTCCACTACTCAAGTGGGGTATAGCAGCGCTTTCATTGAATCCATGAATGCGAGATTGACAAGGCTTCAAGTATTTGGCTTCCATTTTCATTTGATCATATGCTCGCTTAAATAAAATATTCACAGAGCTTCCACTATCAACCAAGATCCTCTTCATCCAAGCAGGACCTACCTGAGCTGATATGACTAGTGGATCGATAGTAGGGCTTCGACCTTATCATCATCTCTATTTCAGAACACGATGCCGTCAGTCATCGTCTTCCGTTGTTTGGACAGAGCCCCATCATCACAACTGCTACAACACTCGAAGTCCGCATGCCTAATAGAGTTGGCATATGACTCCATTTCCCTCCAGCTCTGGTCTGCCGGATGAGGACCACCACTTATTGTATTTATTACTAACCTCCCGTCGGTATGAGAGGGTCCCTTCTATCTCGCCTAATTAGGTACATTATTTTGATTCAATGGGACTGCACCTCCAGACTATGGCGCCCGTACAAACTGTTCCAACTTCCTCTCTCTAATCAACTTCTCAATGAGACCTTTTAAATGAAGACACTCATTTGTATTATGGCCATAACTCTCATGATACCTACAAATGTTTGGATCTTCCTCTCCGATGATTGCTTCGGAGCAGACTTCTTGTACCAAATAGTATTGCAGGTTTGTAGATATACGTTCTCCAGCGATGTATTCAAAGGAGTGTAATTATGGAATATAGGAGCTCTAAGTTGTGGACCGCCGTTTTGAACTCGTTTTTTGTTTTTTTTCCATTATCCCACTACTGATTTTGCTTGTTTTGGATGTTTAACTATACCTTTCTGAAACTCTCCTCGGTTTGTTTAACAACAAAATTACTCTGAATTCCTTCACCACTGGCCCGACAACATTCTTCTTCCTAGATTGCTTCGCATCCTCCCTTCTTAAGAACTGGGCTGCTTTGGAATAGAAATGGTACAATGACGCACGAGGCTTCCCAACCAACCAATTTCCAAACTCGAAATCAGGATCAATCCGCTTAGTCAATTCCATCAAGATAGAGTTGTCATTGGGATTACTTCTCAACACAAGCAGCATGGAATCTCTCTAAGTAGCGTTTGAGTGTCTCTCTAGGAGCTTGAGTGACACTAGACTGAGTATTAACATCCCTCAGCTTTGCGACATGCATCCGAAACTACTCAACAAACTTGGTTGTCAGTTGGTCAAAACAAGAAATAGATCGAGGTGGCAAACGAATGAACCACATAGTAGTTATGCTCCCTAGAGAGATCGGGAAGCTTCGACATTTAACTGCATCATAAGCCCGTGTAGCACTCATTGACCACTAATACTTCAGGACGTGTTGATTGGGATACAAACTTCCTTCATAGACTGCTAAAGTCGGCATCCTGAATCGCCGAGGTGGTTCAGCATAAAGTATTTCATCGGTAAAGGGAGTATGACTTTGGGAGATTCCCCAGTTGTCATTTGTGAGACACTGACTCTCACGGATCATCTGATGAATCATCGTCGGTATATCCGACATCTGGACATTCTGTGCACGTTGAGCCAAGGTGTGGTTGGGTTCAGCAATGCGAGGTTGGATCAAATGCGGTCGAAGGTCTATGTCTCGCCTCCTTGGTTCCATGTCTTTGGGGACGTAGAGTTCGGAAGTACGTCCATGCTGACGATGGTTCAGATCTAGTTGATTCCGGGAATCAACCCCTGGTTCAAAAAAGGCGGTAGTAGCGTGGGTCTCTATGCTATAATGAGTAACAGTACCTCCCTGGAAGGAGGGTCCAATCTGGTAGCTGGTTGATGGGCCCACTCTTGGTTGTCCAATGTTCAGAGTCGGTTGATGTTCGATGGCTTGGGTGTAGCTTACATCCAATCATGGGCGTGTAGATCTGTGATGGTCATCGGATGATGCTGAACTTTCGGTGGATGAGTAGGAGGCCCGATCTCTCCTAGATCTCCTACGCCTCTAGCGATTTAGCTGGCTAGTCAATTCTGTGTTTGCATGCAGCTATTGAGTAAGTTGTTGATGACTCTGAGTCAGCTCTTGCATAAGCATTTTGAATTCTTCCCTGGTAACAGGGACTGATGAATCTGATGGTCTAGCAGCATTCTGATTGGGTGGAGGCAGTTGTACGGGATTCTGTCTATCCCGACCTTCTTGATCAGCGGCTGTAGAAGTGGTCCTTGTGCAAACCATGATAGATAGTGAAATCCTTTCCTTGATCTGATGCAAATCCGAATAGGATGGAAGAACTTTAAGCCTCAAGATCTGGATCTTCTTCTTGGATTTGCGCAATCCGGTATCGATAGTAGATCCAAAGAGCAGGAGAAAAACTGTGTTCTCTTAGTAAAAGCACCAAAGTGTTTGTAGCAAAATTGGGCACAACACTCTTCAGAAATATTTGAAGAGATAAAAATGAAGAACAGAAATGTAAAATGAGGATTATCTAACAGACACTCCAAAAACAGATGAGAAAAACACACAAAAAAATAGGGTTTTAAAGTGGTTCAGCGTATGGCCTACGTCCACTATGAAGTTAATGATTTTATTGATATTCGCTTGCTGATTACAACTGATTACATTGGATTGCGGTGATGAATTTCAAGTACAACAGCAGCTTAATGTGCAAAAATGGTTTCGGCAAAGTCTGGACATCAAAGAACCAAAAGATCCCTTTTCTATAGGCTCTAGGGTGCTATCTATAGGCGTAGACTAAAAGTATCTCGCTCAAGTCTCGGGAGACTTCTTTTGGCATGTGTGTGGTCCCATGCGATCGATCCCACGCGATTTCAACTCGTTGATCCAATCGAGTCAAAACTTGGCATGAACATTCCTTGGGTCGTACGTAAGCTCCTGTGAAAATTTCATAGCATTTGAACTTGAGGATTGCATGTTATGATCGATGCACATTAGGGTTTTCTGGTCACGGTCCCCTTCGCATCAGTACAGTTTATATCGATCATTTCGACTCGACGCTGAGCACGTGCCTACGAGTTGACATGGCGCTTGATCTTTGGATCGCTCCACTTTTGATGCCGAGTTGAAAGAGTCACCCCAAGATTTTCGCCTTGTTCGTATCGATCTTGACCATTTTTTTGTGCATCGACTGGTCGCACTGCCTTGTTTGTATTGATGCACCGTGGCCTTGTTATCGGTTAAAGTTAGCCAGTTCATATCGATGGACTTGGTCTTGTTGACATCGATCGATGTTGCTCCAACTTGATGGATATGAACGACTGATGATGTGATAGATACAAACAGCGGTTTCATGATGGATAAAGAATAACGATTACTTGATGGATACGAATAAGCGAAGCCTGACGGATATGAACTAGTGAAGCTTGATGGATTCGAACAAAACTCTTCAGTTGATGGATACGAAGTGATGCATTCCGATGGACACGAATATGCAAGACTTCTGATGGATACAAATAGACGGTTGCATACAAGTTGTTTTTATTGGATTGTGTCGATCATATCTTGAGCATACGAACTCGTATTGACTTGAAATTTGGAATGTTGGATTTCATAGCTTTGCTTGTCATGTCATATCAATTGTAGCTTGATCTGGACTCGGATAAAATTTATCGACATCCATAGTGAGCTTACATGTAACTGATCTTCGGGATGGACTGTCATGGTTTCTAGTTAAGTTTTTGGTATCACAGCCTTGCCAAAAGGCGGGATAACAGTGTAAAACTAATTTGATTTGGGGTAAGGATTGGAATATTCCCACACAAACTACCATTTATAAGTATGGTCTAGGCATTATGTTAATGACATCAAAATATTTAAAATAAAACCAAATAGGCAATATCAATAATAATAGGGCATTGAATCAGCAATATAGTGCATTGCCTATGCAGTTTGCCTGCTAGAATGATCACTGTATCGGTGCTTGATTGAAAGATTATACGTCGCTACTATAGATGTGATCAATCGTGTAGTTATAATTTTCATGAATGGATTGATATGACATTTTCTAAAAGGGACGCTCGGACCTTGTTAGAGAAAATAGGTTGTTATGGCGACAACTTCATTCGCACAACATTTGTCCCGATGACAATTAGGGAGTATGATTTATGAATCATGTTTTTATGTATTGTATGTGTATGTTACTTGGTAATTTATGTATTTTCATTAAAACATTGTGCGCACCAACTTTTGGTAATTGGATCGGCGAAGAATATTGTGCCAAATCGACTTTGCTTTTTGGGAAATGAATAATATTATGTCAAATAAACTTTGTTTTCGATGAACGAATAAGATTATTGTGTCGCATAAATTTCTTTTAGGAACAGAAAAGAATAATGTGTAAAATCAACTATATTTTGCGGAACATGTTATGTGCATTCAACTATTATAAAACAATACACAAGCCATTATAACACATAAATAGTGGTTTTTCCATTGGGTAATTCTCCTCCAAACAATTGGCTGATAAATGTTCAAAACATTATGGATGACTATGTTTGACGACGTGACAATCGACATCATGATAATCGTTAATGTGATAATTTATTGCCCACTGGAACTCTTGAAGCTTGCAACATCTACTTGCAAAACCAACATTAAGAAGACATTTTACGGAAGGCGATTGAGGAGGAGAGGAAAGAAGAAGGCTTAATGATGTCTTTGATTGTGACTTACCATGGCGTTATCATGATCATTGACACAATTGACATCTAAGCTTACATATGGAACCATTGGATATGAATGAATATGCTAAACGATGTCAATGTGGTTAGTTAACAAGCCTGTCCACTATATCTTATGGTAGGGATATTTCCAGGCAGAGCTACTACTATAGACCCAACATCTGCGGATTACATCAATAGATAGATACCAAAGAGTGGTTAACTTTACTATAGTTTTAGAAAGGGTGAATAATTCATATTACAATCAGTTGCATAAAAGGCTTACTCGTCATGATAATTAAGTTATCTAGCAATGGTAATATATGTATCTCGATTGCGTTTGATTCCCGCAATAGCTTTATGAAGCACTTCATTTTTCAATAATTCATGTTGAAAATAATAGCCCAAATGCAGTACATAAGGTAATGAAAATAAGAGAATAACATAAATAGAAAGATGTCGAATGCAGATAAATAAATAATGGATCATACGTGGATAGTACAAAAAAATAAGCTAAAGATGGAACAGTCTTATACAAAAATACAATATACGGTGCCCATACAGTCAAACATAAAACATATAGTGGCAAGCCAAAGATGTAGACTATAGATAAACAGTTAACAGACCAGTATAATAACACAAGATAACAACAAATAACCGGAATACAACATACACTACCCATACATTGAAGTTGTAACATCCCACCTTTATGCTCATATTACCTAAGAATATTACAAGTAATATATCGAGTAATATGGAGAATAAGGCTGGATAAATGTGGCCATCCATGTCTATTTTCTTTGGCTAACACTATCACGTCAACTTTTTCCTCATAACTCCATATAGTCGTGAACAATCTTGGTACAAAGCAATAAACACGTTGGCTCAATTAGAACTGAACAATGTATCACATAATATACAACATAGAATCACACATCATAATGGAAATATAATACATCAAATATCCCTCTATAAGGTGAGTTTAGAAAAGGAAAACAATAGACTCACATAAATAAACATATAAATATATAACCTATGACAGGTCTCAAAAATATACATAACAACTTAAGTCAACACTACAACCAAATATAAAACAAGTATATATATATATATAAGACTAGCATCTCAAAATGAAACCCTATCACAAAGATGCATATATCTACTCAAGCTAATCCACATCCAAAGTCACTGAGTACTTAGACCTATTAAGTCTCGGTCTTACATGAGTATTATAAAAATAATAAATGGATCAGACAATCTCTAAATATCAAAAGGTGAGATCACATAATAAGGATGCATAAACATCGAAGGTATAGAAATCCATGGAGTGTATTACACCAAATATAATAAGGCATCTCTATGAAATCATCCAATAACAATCTTGCAAAATACACAAGGCATAATAATAAGTATATAATTTTCCACATGCAAATAAAAGGCATCAATACCAAATAGCCATGCCACCAAGTCTTCTCATTCCCATCAACGACAATCATCTCAAATATTGTGATAAGGTAACCAACTCCAAAATCATAAGGACAAAATAAACTTCATAAAAGTAAGTCAATCTCCAAAAACATACACTGCTTGAAAGCGAGTCAAAATTCAAAAGACTAGCACAAAAGCAAGTCACAAGTCATAAAACCATAAAGACATGCACATCGCAAGTCAAAAAAAATTCAAGCGCTTTGCAAGCTACAATAATGATATGCACTTCGTGAGTCAAAATAAAAGACGAGCACTTCATGAGTCATAAGAATAGACAGCACTTCGCAAGTTGATAAAAAAGATGAGCACTTAGCAAGTCAATACAAAAGTAAGCACTTTGGAAGCTACACCAAGGGACATCGCGAGTCAACAAAGAAGATGAGTGCTTCACTAGTCAAATTAAAGGCATGCACTTCGGAAGCCAATAAGAGAGATGAGTGCTTTGCACAAAAAAGATATCATTTGTGATTGATAAGTGAAATATATACTTTCAATTAGTAATTAAAAGAGTATTGCCCAATGTCCTATGACTACTTTACGATATTTAAATATTTACTAAAAGATTGTAAATCCCGCTTAACAAAAGAGACAAGCACATTACATGTCAAAATGATTATTTCTGATCTAAAAGTGTGGCATACTCTCAATTAATAATTAAATATTAACGCCTAAGTCCTATAACCACATAGCGATATTCATTACTAAAGGTTGTAAATCCCACTCTATTAAAATATTCAATCGAATTAGTCTAAGAATTAACCGATAAAGTAATACTAATGTTCCATACTACTTTTATTGGTAGTTTAATTAGATTTCTCATTCAAGTGAAGGCAGAAATTGCAAGAAAGAAATAGATCCAAATGTCACAAAAGAAATGTCAAAATGGCATATATAGCTAAAGGCGAAGCACAATAAAACCAAGAAGAGTTTATAGTTTATGAAAGCAATTATCTCCAATTCACCACATATGAAATGATTTCTAGAATACAGTACATATCCTTTAAAGCTTCTCCTTAAAAGTTTATAAACTCATTTGTTTGCTCATATATATATATATATATAATAAACTATAAGTTAAATTGATATCCAAATGTAATTATCTTTAAATATATATATATATATATATAGTTATTTCAAATTCCCATAAAAAGGTATTTAGTCTACTAATCTTATTCCAAAAGCCACATGGATATACAAACATTTATTTATAAAAACATAGGCTTGTATTTCAAAATCATATTTCTAAATCCATAAACAATTTCTACTTAACTTTATTTAGTATATAATTACTATTTTATAACCATTTACAAAACAAATTGAAATGATTCAAAAACAAGTTTGAAATGGGTAAATTATAATAACTTTATTTTGTAAACTGCTCGTATTCTACGACGATCCACCATTTCAGATTATTTACGTCGACAATAAATCACACTCCTCTAAATCAAATAATCCAAAAGATAGATTATCAATGAGGTTTGCAATAAGAATCAATACATAGAATCGTAGATATGGAAATTACAACACAGTATTTCACAATGAAATTAGAATAAATACATAAGTAGTTCATCAAGCTACCAATAAAGTTTACATCATAGTTTCAGAATTTTAAATAGAAACTAGAAACAAATAGAAGTTCACCATAGCACGTCCAAACTGATAGGAAAATAATACTAGATAAAAGTGGAGTCTCCAACTAAGTCATCACTCCCACAATAGAACTCCTGACACAGCAAGACTCGGGCTGACCCAAGCACAAAGGAAAAACAATACATCGAGTTAGGACTAATTTTTTTTATGTAAGCTACTCCAAAATCAGGTGAATAATATGTATAATAACTTAAGAGATGTTATGGGATATTCCACCTCCTAAAGATCCGTTAAACTATCTATACACAGTAGATACGTTACATATGTAACGTCAATAAATAATGTAAATATTGGCCAATGCGTGGATTGTTTCGAAGAGACCGGGGTCGATATTAATTTCCCAAAACCACTTAGATCGGGTTTGAACATTTTCATTAGAAAGACAAGATCTTAGAGTCGAAGATGGAGCAGTGAAGTGCAAGAGCAAACCGCTACTAATCCTAAGGGTGATTCCAAAATGGATGCAGTAGGATTAGTCCCTTCCGTTTGAACCCGAAACAGACTTAAATGGACGAATTCTTTCAGAACATCATCAGGAGGACGATGAGAATTCTAAGTGTATGTGTGCTAAAAAGGTAACACATAGCTTCGAGCCTCATCAATCGAGAATGGACAAAACAAGGGAGGTGCACACAAGGCTAAGTGGCTAGCAACCAATCAGGGTAAGGTCACCCCTGTCTAAATGCCCCATATTTCGGTTGTGTGGGCGGTTGCTAATCCCAACCGTGGGGTGAACTTATTCGGACTATCTAGTAAGGGGTAGCTCAGGTCTTATGATGCAGGGGATCAGGGTGGAACCTCGGTATGGTGATCTAGACCACGTACTGTGATGGACGGTTCTCCAGTAGCCCTGCCATTGATGGAAATCCTTTCTCCCTACGTGCCTTTACGATTTTGTTTATATACCTATTATGCTGGAATTTAATGAATGTAACTATTTCGGCTATTTGAATAAGTATTTGTATTTAGACACTATTATAATATTAGAGGATTTTGTAAGAAATGTTTTGGTTATTGTAAGGTAAAAACCGGCATGTTTATTTGTTGCGTGGTCTTACGGCTTTCATTTCAATTTATTTTGAAAATTTTAATAATCCAATTGAATGTATTTTCTCACGCTGGTTTCCAGACTGACTCGGGTGTTATTTAACCATAATGCTCAGGTCGGACCGAATGTTATAGAGTACAGACGTATTGATGTCGATTTTCGGGCATCGAAAAAATCGGGTCGTTACAAGATATTAATCTAATCATTCAATACAATTTAATCATCCATAAGAAAAATTAATCAGTCATTCGATTCCTAATTAAATTAATTTAGTCACCAAATAAATTAAATTAATCCTCAAACCATGCTTAATTAACCTTAATTACTTATAAATCGTTTATTATTGTTATTATTTTAATTAATGAGATTAATTAATCATCGTTTAATTGTTCACATTAATTAATTAACCTTTAACTTGCTTACATAGATTAATTATCCTTTAATTAATTACGTTAATTAATGATCCCTAAATAACATTAATTAATTAATTATCCTTTAATTAATTTTATTAAGTAATTATCCTTAATCATTTACATTAAGTAACTTGCCTTTAATTTAATAAGACCTTAATTGATTAAGATAAACCAATTATCTTAATCAGTTACTTAATTACATTATTTAAATCTTATTTAATTTAAATGCTTTATACAAAATCTCTTAAGACCTTTTTACTAATTGAAGTTCAATACATTTACCTTTAATCGCTTACTTAATCACATCCCTTTTATTTTGAAAACAATTTGAGATTTACTAAATAATCAACCTAATATTCATTATCCAAAACAAAACATTTTAAAAACATTTGCATTCATAACCTATATATATTTGAAACTTGTTTTGAAAACTAGTTTAATATTTTACTTTGAAACTTGGACATTTCTTTTGTGTATAAACTTGTTAACAATTTACTATTACTTTAAACCGTGGTTAAAATCGTAACAAAAGAACTCAAGCCCAACCCATCATTTTCCCGAGCCAATCCCGATCCACACCCAAGCCAAAACTCATCCATTTCTCTTAGGAAAACTAGAGAACGACTTCGAGCAACACCCCATCTTTCCCAAAGCATCAAAACACTCAGCAACTCCAGATACATAAGATAACTCATGCACGTGCACACGAGTTCGTCGTTGCACAGATCGACTTTGCCTTCGCCTATAAGTCGTCGCCGACCCACTCGTACGTTCCGTCCACCCAGCTTCATCGATTTTGACTGGAATCAAAATCGAGAATCTCGAGCACTCACTGAACCCAGACCCAACGACGAAAATTCTCTTGCACTGCCGCCTCCAACCATCTGCGACCTTGCGATCACGACTAGATCTCCGCCACACGCCTATGCTTCTAATCCCCCACTCGCGATCGACTCTAGCTATCCCATGGCCACGCAATTGCCTCGATTATAACATCGATCAAAACAGGCAATTTAACCCTAGTTCACCGTCGTCCAGCCACACGGCATTTGAGAATTCCTTCAAGTATTTTTCCCGTGATCCCCTCCAAACGAGCTACCTTCAGCGTCAATCACGACGCTCATCTTCCCTTTGATAACGCGGAATCGATGAACAAACAATTTCCGTTCAACTTGCGATATCTCGACAACCACGAGCCTAAAAATCTTTAAAAAAAATCAAAAATAACATTTTCAAGTACTAATCAGATTACATAACCAAAACGAAGAATTTAGACACTCGATTTTCTATCTTAAAAATGATTGTCATTGTAATTACTTTTTTTAGGGATATTTACCCAATATATACACCTGACATCCATACAAACATCTTTTCTTTAGAGATCATAACTAGAAATTGTATAGATGAAGTGATATTAATTTATTTTGATTTAGCTTGACATGTGCTTTAAGAATAGAGCATGATTATACATAAACACAGACATGCACAAACAGTAATTCACTAAAATACATTCAAACAACATTTCAGAACTTAATTATTTGTCACATGCAACATCATTAAAAAAATAGATTAAACTTAAGAAATAATTGTTTATTCACTTTTTTTGATGTTGAACAGAGAACAGAGCCTGGAAAATTGCTTTTTGAATTTAAAAACTGGACGTTGGTTTGATCCTCGAAACTAAAACTTAGTTGTTGATCTGCTACTAGATTTAGAACTAAAGCTTGATTGTTTTGAGATGATCTTGAATCTATTGCTTGCTTTGAATTTGAAATAAATCCATATATTTGCTTTATTGTTGATTTGTTTCCTGGTTTGAGTTCCTTTCTAGTTTCCAGGTTGAATTTTTATAAAAGATTGTTTGCCTTTTGTTTTCTTTTCTCTGTATTTGTTTTAAGGTTCTAGTTTTCTCAGTTTGAGGTTTTAATTTTATCAAAGAAATGAGAGAATAAGGATTTAGTGATATATATATATAGCCTTAGTTTCCTTTATTTACTAAATTTAAGAAAAGAAAATTTAAAAAGACGACAGTTGTATTTACATGTTGAAACACTTGTTATTATGTATGCTAAATTTACTTAACACTTGTTTAAATTTATGTTACATACTTATACTTGTTAGTTTATATGTTATTAATGTTACACATGTTTTTTTTCATGTTATTAAATATTTCTAATATGTTTATACAAATTTTTATATTATATTTTCAATTAGTTTTACATATATATATATATATGTTTTATATTTTTTATTAATCCATTTTCTATTATTTATACTTATATAATTTTTTAAAGAAAATGATTTTAAAGTTAAATCATACATTAATATGTATATATATTAGAATTTATCCCTTACCTAGCTTTTGAAAACTATTATATCTAATTCAAAACATAACTTCCAAATCACAATATATATATGTACATATATACATATTAGAAAACAAATTTTTATTAATTTTGAAATATAGAGTTTTTAAATCCAATTTATTTTTAAGATATTTATTTTTGAATTTCAAATCCAAATTCCATTTATAATCTACTTATATATATATATATATATATATAGACATAAACAAATACATATTTTATTTGTTTTTGAAAAGATAAATTTTGCCACTTTAAATAATTATATCAGGAGATTATCAAATTAATATTTATATCCAGATATTCTTAACTATCAAAATTTTATTGGATCAACTTATATATCAGTGCTTTCAATAGTTAAGATCTGTTAATTACCATTTATCAGATGCCTAAAAATCCAGGCTATCACATTCCTCCCCCCTTTGAATCGTTTTGTCTTCGAAAAGGAACGAAGCCAGAATTTATTAAAATGCTTATTATTAGTTAAATTACTCTTGAACAATTTTAACTATATACTCTATTTATTAATTTTTTAAAAAAAACTTAAAAATCTACAAAACATTACCAAAGTAGCTTTTATAAAAATACTTTTTATAACTCGATGTCTCAACAAGTCCATCCTTGTTCTCACAGAAATTCGATCATACGTTAATCAGGCATAGGATTGAAAATTTATAAGTACTTAGCAGACCCGTTTTCAACACCCAGTGAAAGTACATAGAAAACATTTTTGAAAATATAGAGAACATTTTTGGTGAGAATGCTCTGGAAATCAGCATGCCCTCCATGGTCATAGTTAACCCGATGATTACGTCGCGATCCCGGCAAAACTATAGAAAACTATAGGTACTCCGCACCCCTCGATTACACCATGGAACCCGCCACAGATCGTAGCTACCCCTAAGTTTTATGTTGCCATCTCGGAAAATACCCATGTAACTGTAGGCATCATCGCCCTTGAATTTCACTGTCGAATGAAACTTCTCCACTCCTACATAGGTCGCAGACTACATCAGTCGAGTCCTAATGTAGCCTTTAGGAACTCACTGCCATACGACTTTCGCTATGTCTTCGTGAATTGTAGTCTACCGATGTTACGCCGCCCTCACGGCGAAATCAAACGTAGACCGTTGGCACTCACTGCTACATGACTTCTGCTATCGTCTGCAGTAGATCATAGTGACATCGAGTTACACTATCGTCACAACATAACCCAAATGTCTCTGTAGGCATCAGTGTCCTCGACTTTCGCTACCCACACACAATCCTCAGGAACTTCAGTTTGTCTGGACTTCCTCATCGGATCAAATTTAGAACCCCCCTTAGGGCTCAAGGCAGAACCACCCCATGGTTCTTCTACTAGTGTTATTTAAATGGGAGCACCTTTTTTCCCAGAGCCAATCTGAAAACATTTTATACTATTCACAAATAGTATCTTTTAAATCATACTCTTTTTATGTATCACATATAAATCTCCTTTACACAAAATCGATATCTCAGAATCGATAATTCTCAAACTTGGCTTTCCAAATTCCCAAAATTGATTTTTCCCAAAAATCAAAAGTCTTTCAAAATCCATAGGTTCCAAAACCTTTTTCTCAAAATCATTCTCATAAAATCATTTATATATATATATATATATATATGATCTTGAAAAATCTTTGGATCACTTCGTACTTATATAAATTCCCTTTTATACAACAAATCTTTTCAAAAATCTTTTCTTCTTATGGTTTCAGATTCAACAAAGGGAGTTTAACATATATAACAATTATATATAAATTTATTTATGCTAAATCAAATATTCAAGTTTGATTTCTTTATAAAGTTATTTACCACCTTACTTCTTTTCATATAGTGAACTTCAATCATAGATATGCAACTTCCACTTTTATTCATCATATGTTTCTCAAAATATACTTTGCTTTCAAAATCATTTTTACATTCCTTTCAAAATTTTCAATTTCAATTACATTCAAGCAAGTACGATGTACATATATCATCCATACATAATATCAAATCTGATCGCTCACTCTATCATACAATTTCACTTCCAAACTAGTATCGTCTACCCAACTTCCTAGTGCGGACTCAGATCTGGTTTCTTGATCAGAAACCGTCATTCTCCTTGCATTTCCATAACTATGATAGAGAATTTCCAAAACCAATCCAAAATCCATATCCACGGTTCGCCATCGAAAATCGAGTGAGAAATCCCAACTCAAATCGATATACTATCTCGAAATTCTATGTTCGAATCTAGATCAAATCGTTATGCAAATAGAACCATATACATACATCATACGTATTTATCTTCATTTTGATTCTATTCACCTATTCACAATTGCTTCATTCCACCTGGTCTATCACTTCAATTATAAACAGTATTCACTCCGACCAACCTGAATTTAGAAAATAGCTTGAAAAGTTTAAAATAGATAAGTAGTTGTAAAATAGTTATTAGTTGTAAAATAGCTGTAAAATAGTTAAGCAGTTATAAAATAGTTGTAAAATAGTCAAATAGTTGTAGAATAGTTAGATAATTGTAGAATAGTTGTAAAATAGTAATTCGTTATAAAGTAGTTGTAAAAAAGTGTAAGATAGTTTGGGTTTTAAAAAGAAAGGTTGTAGAGTAAATAGCTAGAAAAATAGATTTAAAATATTTTACATTAAAACAATTTATTCGAAAATAGTTTCAGAGTCCAACTGATTAAACTTTTCCCAATCTCCACTTCGAATAAAATTTTCAGTTTCCATTTGCTTTTAAATCGATTCAATTCCAATTCAATTTGAATTAACATCAATTCCTTTCTCAAATTCAAATCAATTCCCATTTGAATTAACTTATTCAACTTAAACCATAATTCCAAATTATTCAAATCAAATTTAGTTTGAACTAATTTCAATTGTAATCTCAGCTTTAAACCATCTCGAATTCTATTAAATGTTGATTTAATCACTTAATTCAAATTAACCCTATTCTTTTAGTTTAACAACTTACTTTTTCAAACAATTTAATTCTGATTCCAAATTTCCAATATTCATTTAAATCACTATTACTCAACCTATTTCAAGTTTCAAGTAAGAGTTCAAATCTTTTTAAATAATTTAAATCTTCGAAATCCAATTTATTTCCTAATTTTTACTTCAAACATTTAAAACCAGTTCTTAAACAATTTCAATTTGCAAGATCATGTTAAGCATTCAAATCTTAATGTTCAAAGTGATTTCCATTTCATATGTTCCGTCTTTATTTCTTAAAATCAAAATTATTTAAATAATTTCAAATTATATTTTTATTTCCATTTTATATCTGCAATAGATGTATATCATTTCAATCCACTTCTTAATTTATTTTAAACAATTCAATTCACAGTTCCATAGATTATTAATAACAACAGGATGATAGCAGGACATGTAAAAGTAAATAAACATCCAAATTATCTAAAACACCCTTCAATAGCATCCATCACTCACTTCCAAAATCCGAAACCCATTTGAGACCCCACATAACTCCCTTTACATTTAACCATTTAACTTACCCTAAGTTAAATCTCATTTTCATCTAATCCAGTCAAACTTACTCAATTTGAATTCTCTATATCAAAATTTAAACTTCCTATCAATAACCTCCCACTTATAAGTTCAAAGACTTATTTCACTTTGGGTTTTTATATCACATTTCTAGAAAATTCAGAATTCAACCTTAGTATTTACTTCCAATCAATCTTGATCTTATGTATATCACACATATATACATATTTATTTCATTTGCACTTCAAGTCATACTTTAGATTTTAAACCATTCTTGGCTTTTAATTTAAACAAATTCCTTCAAAAATATTTAAAAAACTCTTCTTTTAAGATAAGACCCCTATATTTAAAAGTATTATTCATTTTATCTTTTTATATTTTGAAACAATTTAAACTTTCTAGACTTAGATTTAAAACTTCACAATTTAAATTCTTTTTAGTTTATAAGTCAAATTTATCTAAATTGTTGCTTCCTTAAAACATTCCATTTTGCTTTATCATTATTTATCTTAGAAAGATAAACATCCCTTTATTAAGATACTATAACGACCCGCCATTCATCTCCACAGAATGACGCATCATTAATAAGAAAGAAAGGGATAGAAAAGAGAAAGAAAGAGAAGAAAGAAGAAACAACATTAGAATATCAACAGCGGAACGAATAAATTATATTAATAACATAAGTATTACATAGTATCATATACAACATCTATCAGAGAAACACAGCTTATACATCACTAACTAAACAGTTATAAACACATGTCTAGTTATACAACTCAATACAACTTAGAGAAAACACAGAGATATCAAACACAGCGGAACACTAAACGTATCTACAACGCTGAAACCTTCTGCTCCATTGCTTCTCCATAACTCGTCAAAGCTAACCTGAATCCCTTGGCTACTCGTAAAAATTTGAGTACCCAAGAGTTTAAGAAAAACAGAAGATAAACTTCGGGTCAGACATGGGTCTAGTGTGAGTAACAGGTTAAAGTCGCTTAACTTTGAAAAACCTTTCAAAAGAAAGGTATCACGCAAAACTTCCCACACATAAACATGGAAAAGTTTTTACCTTACGCTAACCAAAACATTTGATAGGAAATCCTATGATATTATAATAGGTCTAGGGTTTTCAAGTAAATACGAAATAGCCGAAATTGTTACATGATTAAATTCCAGCTACTAGCCATAAAAGTGGATAATACAATCAAAACCATTGGCACTTATTGGATTTTGGATTCCATACAATGGCAGGGCTACTGTGGTACCGCCCGTCACAGTACGTGGCCATATCACCGTACCGAGGATTACTCCCAATCCCCTGCAACACAAGGCCGGAACCATCCCTTACTGGACAGTCCGGAACAAGACATCCACGCAGTTGGTGCGCATATCCAACTGCCCACTAAGCCGAATAAAAAGGAACCTCTAGACAGGGGAAAATCTTGTTCTACTTGGGCATGACCCACTTAGCCTTGCTGCACCTCCCCTGTTTTAGCCATTCCCGGTTGATGAGGGTCGAGGCAATGATTACCATTATAGGGCACATTTATCTTAGAATGCTCATCGTCCACCTGACGATATTCTGAAAGCATTCAATCCATACAAGTTCGTTTCGGGTTTGAACGAAACCAAAGGCATCATCTCGTTACACTCATTTTGGAATCACCCTTAGAGTTAACGACGATAACTCTTGCACTCTTAATCTTCATCTCGAATCTGAAAGTACTACCCGTTAACTCCTATTGGAATCACCCTTAGAGTTTAACGACGAAAAGTCCTTACACCTCGAGTCTTCACTCCTCACTTGAGATTCACGACCTCTCGTTAATTTGGATCGATGTGGTTTTCGGATATCCAAATCTGAAAACCCGATCCCGGTCTCATCGAAATCCAAAGCGTATCTTTTAAGGCCAAGTTGTTTTAGAGTTTAACACAATTCAATTTCATTATCTATATACACACAGATAGATAATTCACAGATCCATAATAATAGATAATCAACATTATTATCATAAACAGATAATCCATATTATTATTATCAAAAGATAATCCATATTATCATCACAATGCAACCAATGCATCCATATCACACAACATTACTTATCTCATTTCTAAGATTTCAAACCATTCAGGGAAAATCAATATCATTCATTCATAAGCAATGATCTATAATCACACCATCTATAATTAATTTAAAATGAATTAAATTAATTACTTCCATCTTTAATTAATTTAGAGCGAATTAAATTAATCACTTACATCAATATAAATCCTGCTTACATAACCATTAATTAATTAAAATTTAATTAATTAATTATCCTCTAATTAATCACCTTAAATTAATTACTCTTAACCAAAAACAGTAATTAACCCTTAATTACTTCCTTAATTAATTAACTATAATTAATTACATTGATCCTTAATTAATTACATTAATTAATTATCCTTAATCACTTATCACTGATTAATTAGTCTTAATTAGTCAATCCTTAATTACATCATTAATTATTAATTAATGATCTCAGTTAAATTTAAATTAATTAGTTATTTAAAACAATTACATTAAGTAATTAATATCAATTAAACCATAATTATTAATCACCTTGATTAATCACATTCAGTAATTAACTATCCTTAATTACTTATCAAATTAACTACTTCTTAATTAATTATCTTTAATTAATCCCTTGATTAATTATAATGTAATTTAATAGAAATTACTTTCATTCTTAAATCATTTTCATTAATTACGTCCAGTAATTATCATTAATTACTTCACTAAGTAATTATACTTCAGCAATTACATTAAGTAATTATTATCCATATCATCAAGTGATTAAAATTAATTAAACTTAATTAATTAATTTAAACTAATCACATTAAACTCCATTAATTACATCAAGTAATTATTTATCCAAGCATCCAGTGTTAAACTTAATTAAACCTAATTAATTAACTTAAACAAATTACATTAAACTTAATTAATTACATTAAGTAATTAATTCCTTAATTACTTTCATTAAGTAATTAATCTTAAAACAATTTTACAAATGATTACCATTAATTAATTAATTTAATAAATTATTAAAATTAATCATATTAATTAATTGTTAAATAATCCTTAGTTAATGACTTTCATTAACTATTAATCATTCATTAATTACTTTTCTTGATTTACTTCTTAATTAATCTCTAATTATAAATTAATCTAAATTATTAATTCATAAATTAAATAAGCAAGTCATTTCTTAATTATCTTATTCATTTAATCATTTTAATACCTTAATAATCTCAAGGATAATCCATTTCTTTATTAATGACTTCATTAATATTAAAGTGTATTTAGAACATTACATTTTAAATTTAAATTCAAATTTCATTTCGAATTTAAGACTCAAAATGATTATTTATTTAAACATTAACCAAATTTAAATTCAATTTATAATCCTTTAAATATATGTAAATAACATTTATTACTTACATATGAAACTTATATAAGAAAAGCCTTTAAACTAATTTACTTAATTTTATTTAAAAATCAAGCTTTTAAATACATTACTATTTAACTTGCAAATTCAAGTTAAAAAAATCAATTAACTTCCATTTAAAAACCTTTTATAAAAGAACTTTATCAAAAATCAAGTTTAAATATTTGTTTGAAACAAATTTACTTTTAAAAAGCTATTTTAATTTAAACTTGTTTTAAAAACATTCAGAATTCAAAAACTTATTCAAATACCCAGATCTGAATTCAAGAAACTTGAATCCACTATTTATTTAAAACATTTGATTTTAAACTTTGATTTAAACTTGTTTTAAACCTTGATTTAAAACTCTTTATTAAAAATCTAAATTTCATTTTAAAACCTTAAGATTCAAAAGTTATTTGAAAACTGAACTTAACCTTTGAATTTAAACCACTGTTTAAATTATGTTTTTAGATTTTAAAATAAAATTCAAAATCTAGAAAACTGTCAGGTTTTTTTTAAGAACCTGAAAACCCACTTTAAATATTTTAAAACTTTTAAGATTCAATTCCATTTGAATCTATACTTCATACTAGATTTAAACTTGTTTAAATCTATCATCATAACTTTTAAATTCATTTAAATTTGGTTTAAATTTAAATTACAGACAGGTTTTATAAAACCTGTAACAAAACAAAATCAACCCGAGGCAATAGCAAAGTGCTTCGAGTCAAAACCCCTACATTTACTCGAGTAAATTCGAGTTCAAATTCTCTGCACAAACAAAGTTCACCAGAACTTCCAAAATGCACGGTGCACATGCACCGTGACTCTGGCCATCTCCGGCCATCCATCCAGGCTTCAACACATCGTCGATCATCTCCAGTCTCGATCATGATCACCAGAATCCATCACAACAACTCTCAAAATCGAGCAGCTAAATCAAAACCTAGAAACCAGACTGCATCTAATACCCAAACCTGTCAACGCCCCTTCCTTGAAACTCCGACCACCTGAGAGCCACCACCACCGGCCATAGCCTCGACTACCTTCCCTCTAGCGATCCCCAAAAGCCCGTGACACCCGATGCTCCAGAGAAAACAAACAAAGCCAAAATCTACCACCTAGACAAACTAGGTTTAGAAACTAAAACCCAAACACCACTGCCACCACAGCCACTGACCAGCCACCGATCATTTTTCCTGGCCTCTCCAGTCACCCATCTACCATCAGAGAGAAACTCAACCTCCCCAATCACTGGGATCGCCAGTGATTCCCAAAAAAACCCAAAACAGACAAATTTAAAACTGCTCCTATATCCCATTGCTAAAAAATATGATTTTTGTTTTAAAAATCAAAGCTTTGTTTAGGGATTCAGGTTATATATCTGAATCAATGAATTAACATGTTTGAAAACTTACTTATTCTAAGTTTGCTCTGCTCTTATTGGTTTTACAGAGTAATTCAAATAAATTTTATCTTAATTAAATTTTTAAGCCTACTCTATGGTCTAATAAACAAGTTTTGTTAAATACTCAAACCTAGATATAGATTGGATCAAGAGAAAAGAAGTTTGACCAAACTTGCTTGAACTGGAAACATACATGTTTAAGTGAAACAGACTTGTTTATACACATTCATACATTCAATACATATATGAAGAACTAGCTATACATATTCACATGCAACCATCTTTCATTCAGAACTCAACATGCAACAAATTAAACACTTAAGTTTTAGAAAGTGTTACTCACAGCAAATGAAGAACAGAGCAGGTTTATGTTGAAAGTAGTTTTGAATTTGCAGGCTGCAAACTTGAAACTGAAATGCTCTTGAAAACTTGAATGCATGCAAAAGATTTGAGTTGAAGATGATATGCAGATGATTTCAGACTTGAATGTATGCAGCTGATTTTAATTCCAGATTTGAAATGATGTAGTTGCCTTGATTGAATATACAGGCTTTAAAATAGATTTGCTTTGAAATTGTACAGGTATAGATTTAGATGGAATTGGTTTGAAAATGTAGATGGTTTTCATAATTGAAGATGTGCAGTTTGATTTTGATTTTCAGGAATTTGATTTGCAGGGAAATGATCAAATTTGAAGATGGTTACAAGATCTATTTTTAGCATTGAAATGAATTGCAGATTTGGCTTGATTTTGAAAAAAATGATTCATAGTCTTTGATCCGAGATTGCTTTTATTTTCTTTGTTTACAAATGAGATTAGGAAAAGAAAAAAGAAATGAGAGATGTTTGTTTATATAACTTAATTTATGGTTTAATAAAAATCAAAGAAAAATGAAATTAAAACATGACACTTGTAAAAGAAACTAACATTTGTCACTTATCTTGTTTATTATCTTAACACATGTTTAAAACAACCTTATATACATACATTTGTCTTTTTAAGGTTATTTAGTTATAATTAAACGTTAATTAGTATTTAGTTAGATGTTAATATAAGGTAAATGTAAACTTATATTTAATTAATAAGTTAATATATGCTTATTTACATGTAGGTAAATTTGAAATGAATAAATCCAATTATATTTATAAAATAAAAGTTTATACAAATAATTTAAAATCCAGAACAATTAAAAATATTTATACTTTAAATCTTCAAAGCTTTAAATTCAAATTCAAATCAAATTCTAAAATTCAATTTGAAATAACAAGCTATTTTTTTTATAAAAATCCATTTGTTAAAAATAATACATTATTATATTTTGAAAATAACAAATTTGATAACTTTAAATAATTTATAAAAGAAATTGTTTCTTTATCAATAAATTATTTATTTTATCCAACTATATTTAAAAAGGAAATCAAAATAAACTTTATTGTTAGTTTATTTAAATTTAAACTCAAAATCAATTTAAACAAATTAAATTTCTATCTAACAATTTAAAACCATATATTATTTATTAAATAGCTTTTAAAAAGCTTTATATTAAATAAAAACAAATTTCCAATTTTACCAAAGATATATATATTTAGAAAGCAAGATTTATCTATTTATTAAATTTTAAACAAGGCTTATCCATTTACAATATATTCATATTCTATATACATTATAAATAGAAAACAATTTATTAGCTTTTAAAAGATAAAATCTATCATTTAAATATTTATTAAATTGCATTATTAAATCAATTCAAATTTTATTAACAAAATTATCAAATCAATTTAATTTTTAATTCAGATTATTAAATTGATATTGCCTAAAGTTCCGGGTCATCACATTCCTCTCCCCTTAAAAGAATTTCGTCCCCGAAATTTAAAACAAAGGTAATTTAACAATCTCATTAAAGATTTTAATTTTAAAACACAAGAATATATAATTGATATGCTAACAACCATAGTAACCAATTCATCCAATCAAACAATCTAATTATCCAGACAAAATTCTGGATAGAGTTTCCTCGAGTTTCCCAAGTATAAATACCGGGATACTCGCTCTACAGAATCCAAACAATCAAAACCACTAAGCTACAGAGCTCCTACTCATCTTGATCTACAAAACTAGACAGCATATCAGACAACAGACGGGTCTGACTTTACTACCAAATCCTCCTGAACTGCTGGTTCCAAAACCAGAGATATACCATACACGTACACCCTCAGAGATACGTGAAACACATCGAGCCCCATTTATCCACACTGGCAATTCAATCCTGAAAACCAAACACTTATCCTCGCAAGAACATACAAAGATCCAAAATACCACGGGGCTAGCTTCCCATTCTTACCAAAACTTATAGCTCCCTTAGATCGGAGAAAACTTAACCATAACTAAATCTCCGACTCCAGAATCCAAATTCCTCCGCCTCTTATCCCTAAAAATCTTCGGATGATCCTGGTCTACCTACATCCTTCCTCATCAGCTCAACCCTACGCTGATGCCTCTCGAAACAAACTGGACCAAAACAACCCATCAGAATGTTCCTTCCAAGATCAACCAGCAACCAAGAACACAATCTACTCCATAAACAGCAGAAGACTGAATCTTACTTCTCCTATCCGGAAAGATAAACAGAAACACTTCACAAACTTCTTTCACTGCACAATTCTGATCTGAAGTAGAAGAAAATGCTGATGAAGAACACGAGCACAAACTGGACAACGTATCCTAGAAATATGGTTCAATAAATCCCAAAGAGAAAACTCAGAAGTTCCATCAAATCCTGAGCTGCTTCTATCTCTAGGAATCATCCTTCTACTAAGTTGAACCACCGGTTCCACTCCTGGAATCCTAGACGATAAGAAAACTCAAACTCCAGATGCGGACAAACCCCTGACTTCCCTGAAGACATCCAGTAAATCTGTGACGACCCAAGAGAACACTCAACTAGCGCAAGTCACTTTTGCGATTAACCCAGATCAATTTCCAAAGAAAACTGTTCTCTCTTTACCAAACAGAACAGCTTACACTTATCTAGCCAATCCATCGAAGAAACAGATCCACTTTGTTGCTTCTGAACTCCACCTCCAGAGAAACTACTCAGCCAGAAATCTTCCTGCTAGAACACAGAATATTCTGAGCTGCACTGCTGACACCAAAGCCAAAGAATTCCTAATCCAAAGTTCTTTGAGAAATTCAGACCACAAACCAAACAGAAACGCCCTGCTGAACCCAGCCAGGACACCGAAGCAGACACACTACCCTAAACTTGTTCCAAAGTATACATCTTTGAAAATATCCATAGTCATTGCATCTCATCACACGGCTACTACTTCCTCATGTATCAAGGCACCATCACTTGCTTCTGCCCAACCGACAGATCCAAACTCTACTCATCCAACTTCGAAGACGACTCTGAACCTTAACAAGTCTCCTTCAGAGGTCAATGAAATCTTTACACTACTGCACAACGCACTCGAGACGGTATTAGGTCTACAGTCTCGACAAATACACTTCCAACCTCAACACTCAAAACTCCAACCGTCGGTAGTTGCGTTATACACACCACTACCACATCTACCTTTATAACTTATATTGGAAAACCTGTACGGGTAACCTAACAAATAGGTAGAAATATACGTGTGTGTGTATATATATATATATATCAAAATTACAAATACACTCTCTCAAGAAGAAAACACTCCAAATCCTAGGTATTCACTCAACCTAGCGCTCTGATACCACCATAACGACCCACCATTCATCTCCACAGAATGACACATCATTAATAAGAAAGAAAGGGATAGAAAAGAGAAAGAAAGAGAAGAAAGAAGAAATAACATCAGAATCTCAATAGCAAAACGAATAAATTATATTAATAACATAAGTATTACATAGTATCATATACAACATCTATCAGAGATACACAGCTTATACATCACTAACCAAACAGTTATAAACACCCGTCTAGTTATACAACTCAATAAAACTCAGAGAAAACACAGAGATATCAAACACAGCGGAAGACTAAACATATCTACAACGCTGAAACCTCCTGCTCCATTGCTCCTCCATAACTTGTCAAAGCTAACCTGAATCCCTTTGCAACTTGTAAAAATTTGAGTATCCAAGAGTTTAAGAAAAACAGAAGATAAACTCCGGGTCAGACATGGGTCTGGTGTGAGTAACAGGTTAAGGTTGCTTAACTTTGAAAAACCTTTGAAAAGAAAGGTATCACGTAAGACTTCCCACACATAAACATGGAAAAGTTTTTACCTTACGCTAACCAAAACATTTGATAGGAAAACCTGTGATATTATAATAGGTGTCACGATCCGAAATTCATCATTCAAAAATCGACATCAAATACCTCACTTGTATTCAACTGCCGAAGATTCGAACGTCAAATTTCAGTTTGGATGGAGCTTACAACAACAACAGATGAATACAAAACAGCGGAAACAAAATGAATGTCATATAACAACACAGGTACAACATGATACAATATCCAATACAACATCGATCTCAAATGTCTAAGTGATACATATGATACACAATAATACGATAACAGAAACTTCAACAATTTCCCAACATACTTCAAAAGATTTCCTAATCCAAAGCTTCCAAAAGACTTCTGATCCAAGCTAGCTCCAAAATACGAAAAACCTGCTACTAGGCTGCCCGAGTAAAAATTATGGGCACCCAGAGTTTAGGAAAGAAACAATAAACTCCAGGTCAGTCATGAGACTGGTATGAGTAAACAAAAACAGTTGCTTCCAAAGAAACTAGATTTATAAAAGAATTTTCGGTATGCTTTTAAAAATGAAACTACCATAAGACCTCCCGCCACACACATAATGCAAACGCATAATTGGAGGAGATTTCTTCTTATGATAGTCAAATATGCTTGGTACAGGGAAATTTCTTTGATATTATTACTAGTGCATAGCGTAGAAAGCATTTCGAAAATAGAATATTAATCTTAGCCAGCATAGGTACCATTATATTATGCCTACTATAGCTACCACCTGAGGTGGTAGGTTATACAATTAAAACCGTACAGGGCTCGTATTGTTTCTTTGGATTTCCAACAAATGGTCGGGCTAAGGAACTCCTAGGCCACATGGGTATGCCTCTGGAGGGACGACCTAAGAACCTAACCGGATCTCTGCCAACACAAGGCCGGGTTATCCCTAACTGGGTAACTACTGACACGAGTATGCCATCCCCCGGTTGCAACCAACCTTTATCCAGGGCCCCAGCAATAAATCACAAACTAATATACATATACATATACATATACATATATACATATATATATCTGCGATATCAACATAAGTTAAGTATCTGGGCTCCATACCATGATACCACTTCTATCTAGAAGGAAATGCACATATCCTAAGGGAGGCTACCCCTAGTAACCTTGCCGCATCTTTCCTGTTTTGACCATTTCGGGGCGTGAGGTTCGACGAAGTCTTGTCCACAAAGCTATGCTTTTCACAAAGCCATGCTTTGATCAACAAATGATCAACAACACTCAGTATGCCACATTACCAAGTTGGGAATATATTACTTATAAGCTTCAACTACCTAACCTCTGAGCTCATACGTCTCAGAGAAGGGTGTTAAGCTAAGAGAATAAATTCTCCCCCACCAACAGAAATGTATTTGAAAGAAATATGCTTTATATATCAATTGTAATGTCAGATATACAATCCATACAAGTCTGTTCCGGGTTCGAACAGAACCGAAGGCACTTCGTCCAATAAAGGAAGAAGCCCTTGCTATCCGGGTATTCACAATCCCGATCGGACTTCCCATCACTTAGGGAATATCTATACCGTAGCTACTCGGTGCAGAGACAACCGATAGGTTATCCTATCGCTTCCGCAAATACCCGGTCTTCAACACCGGTCTTCAAATGCTATCCATTTCGACGTATCACTATTCGAACTGGTTTATCTGACAAAAGGTCATTTCCTGGCTAAACCGAATAATGAGAGTCAATTTTAAAAACATGTGGATATGTCGTTCACAAACATTCACAGGTTCGATGTGGGTTTCGGATAACTAACCGAAATCCGATTCCCTGTTGCATCGAAGTTTAAATGCCGTTTTACGGGCAAACAGGGTTTTCACATCAATACAGAACAAACCACAATCATAGTGCAGTACATGGAAATTTACATCACACAGTATCACAAACAGAACAGAAATATCCATTCAATAGACAACATCTGATGATAGTCAATCATTTTCAATTTAAGGTAAAGGTGTTTTAAAAGAACTTACCACATAACTTTTTTTTATATTGATTTATCTAAATCAATAATTAACTATTCTTAATAATAAATTTATTAAATCTTTAATTAATTATTCCTTAATTAATTATCTAAATTAACTACAAATTATTAACATTAATTATTTAATTAACTATTTGTAATTACGAATTAGTCAATCACTTAATATTAACTAACCAATCTTTAGTTTCAAATTAATCAATCTCTGATCATTTAGTTAATTACAATTTTACAATTAATTGACTATTCTTAATTACCCCTTTCTTTTTAAACAATTAATAACAATTATTTGTCTTAATTAACATTTAGAAATCTTCTTTAATCATTTCGAAATCAATTCATTATTATTACAAAAAGCTTTAATGTTAATTAACAATAACATTGATTTTAAATTAATTATTTAATTAAAGTATTAGTTAGATTTCAAAACGTTGTTACTATTTGCTTGGTTAATTTAAAACTTAAAATAAGTTCTTAACATAAAACAGTTAAACATTGATCGCTTTGTTGACAGAAAAATTTGTGTAACATTATAACTTGAAATAAATTTGGGCCCCGAAATCAATTTGGGGTTAATCCATTTTAAAAAAAAATAAAACAACCCAAGTAAACAGGGTACTTCACTCGAGACAAACCCAGGTCTTCCTCGTCACTTCCCCGAGCTTCTTCCCTTTCTTCCCCGCATCCCTGTGCAATTTCTTCTTCCTTCTTTTTTTTCCAGGGTTTAAATGTAAACTAAGTACCAAATTCATGCATCAGGCAATTCGCTCGTACTCGAACACCTACTCGAAGCAACCATCTTAAAAACTCGAGCCAAATCGAAGTCCTCTCGAGTGCACTCGAGACAAATACCAAAAAGACCCTGCTTCTACTCCCAACAAAAGCAACAGCCATTCCAGGCTAGATAATTTCTCCGTGCATGTGCACGGAGCGACCGCTCGTCACTCGATGCCGCCTCATCCACGACAAGGTCGGCTACCACCATCTGACCAATCCCCATACCATCTGGACTTCGACCATCAATGAGAATCGAAAATTCGAGCTCGATACCAAAACCTGGAATGCAAACAACAACTCACTCCCAAACCTGGAAGTACGTCGTTCCCTAAATTCCGACCACCTGAGAGCCACCACCACCGGCCACAGCCTCGTCTACCTCCCCTCAACCAAACCCCAAAAGCACGTGACACTCGATCGATCGCAGACGGAGGACGAATCAAAAATATCAGACCTCACTAAAACTAGGTTTACGAAAAAGAAAACATCACCGTCGCCACCACGTTCACCTGACCACCGTTCCACTATTTTTCCATGAACCACTAGTCACTCGACTACCCTCCCCGAGAAGCCCGACCTCCCTCATCGGCGTGATCATCTGAATTCGACAAAAGAACGAAAATTCGAGCCACCTAAACTACTCTCTCATAATACATCTAAAAATCACGATTTAAGCTTTAAAATTCATGTTTTGGTATAAAGATTTCATTCGCATACTTAAATTTGCAAATCATGAAGTTTGAAATTTGACCCATTGAAAGATGTTATCAGATTGCTTGCGTTCCTGAGCCAAAAACAGTTTGTTTGGGGTTGAATAAAATTTTAATCCCAAGTATAGGCTATAACTATCACTTCTTGTTTTAACTCCATGTCCATAAATTAAATAGATCGGGAAAGAAAGGTTTTTGAAATCGGGGACGTTGTTTTTAAACTTGAAACAGTGGACAAATATAACTACAGCTTGCTCACAGATACTATCATCATTCACAGAGCATTCATATATAGGTAGATACAACCATAACTATTCATAAGTGTATTCACAACAATTTCATCCTTTAAATTTTAAAATAAAGTTACTCACCTGGAAATATAGATGAACGGAGAAAAATTATGGCTTGAAGGCTGCAGTTTTGAACTTCTTTTAAACTTGCTTTGTCTTCTTTGAATTGAGCGATGTTTATATTTTCTTCTCTGGTTTGCTTAAATTTTCTTACTAAACGAAATGGAATTGATATAGATATGTATATATAAAAAGAAGACTGTTTGTACAGAGAGGTGTAACTGGTACTTCATTTTTCTTTGATCAGACTTTTTATTTTATTTTATATTTTTTTGACTTAGCCATGCTTATTTTGGCTGATTTGATCTTGATCATGTTGAAGAGTAAATAGCATTGAATGACTTTGCTTCCTTCTTTGTTAACAGCAATCTTATTTTATTTTATTTTCTTGTAAGTACTATTTTTTTACGTTGTTAAATTGTTTGAATGTATATAGTTTATGGGCTGATATGATCTTTGTTCATGCTGGAGAGTTTAAATGAAAGCATGTTTTGTTCGTGCTTTGTATATTTCCAGCATGCTATTCGATTTGTTTTCCTATAAGTACTATTTTCTTTTTTTTTCTTTTTAAGATACTTACTTTCTTGTTTTACTTTGCAGGCTCTTATTTTATTCTTTTTGCTAAATGAAAGAGTTTTGTTTTGCTAAATGAAAGTGTTTCTTTTACTTATTATTATTATTATTATTTATTTAAACTTAACTATCAAAATTTATTAAATTCTATACATCTTTATAATGTTAATATTAACAATATTTTATTTTATTCTCTTGAAATTTCACAATTTAATTTTAAAATTCAAATAATTTACCGAATTTAATTTAACAAAATTCAGGGATGTTACAATAGGTCTAGGGTTTTCAAGTAAATATGAAATAGCCGAAATTGTTACATGATTAAATTCCAGCTACAAGCCACAAAGTGGGTCATACAATCAAAACCGTTGGCACTTATTGGATTTCGGATTCCATACAATGGCAGGGCTACTGGGGTACCGCCCGTCACAGTACGTGGCCTAGATCATCATACGGAGGATTACTCCCAATCCCCTGTAACACAAGGCCGGAACCATCCCTTACTCGACAGTCCCGAACTAGACAACCCCGCAGTTGGTGCGCATATCCAACTGCCCACTAAGACGAATAAAAAGAGACCTCTAGACAGGGGAAAATCTCGTCCTACTTGGGCATGACCCACTTAGCCTTGCTGCACCTCCCCTGTTTTAGCCATTCCCGGTTGATGAGGCTTGAGGCCATGATTACCTTTATAGGACACATTTTTCTTAGAATGCTCATCGTCCACCTGATGATGTTCTGAAAGCATTCAATCCATACAAGTTCGTTGCGGGTTCGAACGAAACCGAAGGCATCATCTCGTTACACTCATTTTGGAATCACCCTCAGAGTTAACAACGATTACCCTTATACTCTGAATCTTCATCTCGAATCTGAAAGTACTACCCCGTTAACTCGTATTGGAATCACCCTCAGAGTTTAACGACGAATAGCCCTTACACCTTGAGTATTCATTCCTCACTTGAGATTCACGACCTATCGTTAATTTGGGTCGATGTGCTTTTCGGATATCCAAATCTGAAAACCCGATCTCGGTCTCATCGAAATCCAAAGCGTATCTTTTAAGGCCAAGTTGTTTTGGAGTTTAAAACAATTCAATTTCATTATCTATATACACACAGGTAGATAATTAACAGATTCACAAAAATAGATAATCAACATTATTATCATAAACAGATAATCCATATTATCATCACAATGCAACCAATGCATCCATATCACACAACATTACTTATCTTAATTTTGAGATTTCAAACCATTCAAGGCAAATCAATATCATCCATTCATAAGCAATGATCTATAATCACACCATCTATAATTAATTTAAAATGAATTAAATTAATTACTTCCATCTCAAATTAATTTAAAGTGAATTATATTAATCACTTACATCAATGTAAATCTTGCTTACATAACCATTAATTAATTACCTCTAATTAATCACCTTAATTAATCACCCTTGATTAATTATCCTTTAATTACATTCAAGTAATTATCCTTTAATTAATTTCAGAAATTAATTACTCTTAACCAAAAACAGTAATTAACCCTTAATTACTTCCTTAATTAATTAACTATAATTAATTACATTGATCCTTAATTAATTACATTAATTAATTATCCTTAATCACTTATCACTGATTAATTAGTCTTAATTAGTCAATCCTTAATTACATCATTAATTATTAATTAATGATCTCAGTTAAATTTAAATTAATTAGTTATTTAAAAAAATTACATTAAGTAATTAATATCAATTAAACCATAATTATTAATCACCTTGATTAATCACATTCAGTAATTAACTATCCTTTACTTATCAAATTAACTACTTCTTAATTAATTATCTTTAATTAATCCCTTGATTAATTATAATGTAATTTAATACAAATTACTTTCATTCTTAAATCATTTTCATTAATTACGTCCAGTAATTATCATTAATTACTTCACTAAGTAATTATACTTCAGCAATTACATTAAGTAATTATTATCCATATCATCAAGTGATTAAAATTAATTAAACTTAATTAATTAATTTAAACTAATCACATTAAACTCCATTAATTACATTAAGTAATTATTTATTCAAGCATCCAATGTTAAACTTAGTTAAACTTAATCAATTAACTTAAACAAATTACATTAAACTTAATTAATTACATTACGTAATTAATTCCTTAATTACTTTCATTAAGTAACTAATCTTAAAACAATTTTACAAATGATTACCATTAATTAATTAATTTAATTAATTATTAAAATTAATCATATTAATTAATTGTTAAATAATCCTTAGTTAATGACTTTCATTAACTATTAATCATTCGTTAATTACTTTTCTTGATTTACTTCTTAATTGTTCTCTAATTATAAATTAATCTAAACTATCAATTTATAAATTAAATAAATAAGTCATTCCTTAATTATCTTATTCATTTAATCATTTTAAGACCTTAATAATCTCTAAGATAATCCATTTCTTTATTAATGACTTCATTAACATTAAAGTGTATTTAGAACATTACATTTTAAATTTAAATTCAAATTCCATTTTGAATTTAAGTTTCAAAATGATTATTTATTTAAACATTAACCAAATTTAAATTCAATTTATAATCCTTTAAATAAATGTAAATAACATTTATTACTTACATATGAAACTTATATAAGAAAAGCCTTTAAACTAATTTACTTAATTTTATTTAAAAATTAAGCTTTTAAATACATTACTATTTAACTTACAAATTCAAGTTAACAAATCATTTAACTTCCATTTAAAACCTTTTATAAAAGAACTTTATCAAAAATCAAGTTTAAATATTTTTTTGAAAACAAATTTACTTTTAAAAAGCTATTTAAATTTAAACTTGTTTTAAAATCATTCAGAATTTAAAAAGTTATTCAAATACCCAGATCTGAATTCAAGAAACTTGAATCCACTATTTATTTAAAACATTTGATTTCAAACTTTGATTTAAACTTGTTTTAAACCTTGATTTAAAACTCTTTATTAAAAATCTAAATTTCATTTTAAAACCTTAAGATTCAAAAGTTATTTGAAAACTAAAATTATCCTTTGAATTTAAACCACTGTTTAAATTATGTTTTCAGATTTTAAAATAAAATTCAAAATCTAGAAAACTGTAGTAAATTCGAGTTCAAATTCTCTGCACAAACAAAGTTCACCAGAACTTCCAAAATGCACGGTGCACATGCACCGTGACTCTAGCCATCTTCGGCCATCCACCCAGGCTTCAACACATCGCCGATCATCTCCAATCTCGATCACGATCACCAGAATCCATCACAACAACTCAAATCAAAATCGAGCAGCTAAATCACAACCTGGAAACCAGATTGCATCTAATACCCAAACCTGTCAACGCCCCTTCCTCGAAACTCCAAACACCTGAGAGCCACCACCACCAGCCACAGCCTTGACTACCTTCCCTCTAGCGATCCCCAGAAGCCCATGACACTCGATGCGCTAGAGAAAACAAACAAAGACAAAATCTACCACCCAGACAAACTTGGTTTAGAAACTAAAACCCAAAAACCACCGCCACTGACCAGCCACCGGTCATTTTTCCTGGCCTCTCCAGTCACCCATCTACCATCAGAGAGAAACTCAACCTCCTCAATCACTGGGATCACCAGTGATTCCCAAAAAAACCCAAAACAGACAAACTTAAAACTGCTCCTATATCTCATTGCTAAAAAATATTTTTTTTGTTTTAAAAATCAAAGCTTTGTTTAGGGATTCAGGTTATATATCTGAATCAATGAATTAACATGTTTGAAAACTTACTTATTCTAAGTTTGCTCTGCTCTTATTGGTTTTATAGAGTAATTAAAATAAATTTTAACTTAATTAAATTTTTAAGCCTACTCTATGGTCTAATAAACAAGTTTTGTTAAATACTTAAACCTAGATATAGATTGGATTAAGAGAAAAGAAGTTTGACCAAACTTGCTTGAACTGGAAACATACATTATTAATTGAAACAGACTTGTTTATACACATTCATACATTCAATACATATATGCAGAACTACCTATACATATTCACATGCAACCATCTTTCATTCAAAACTCAACATGCAACAAATTAAACGCTTAAGCTTTAGAAATTGTTACTCACAGCAAATGAAGAACAGAGCAGGTTTATGTTGGAAGCAGTTTTGAATTTGCAGGCTGCAAACTTGAAACTGAAATGCTCTTGAAAACTTGAATGCATGCAAAAGATTTGAGTTGAAGATGATATGCAGATGATTTCAGACTTGAATGTATGCAGCTGATTTGAATTTCAG
The DNA here is from genome assembly GCA_030765085.1 of Allium cepa. Classification (NCBI taxonomy): domain Eukaryota; kingdom Viridiplantae; phylum Streptophyta; class Magnoliopsida; order Asparagales; family Amaryllidaceae; genus Allium; species Allium cepa. The sequence goes on along the minus strand of CM060931.1, from coordinate 460,334,819 downwards.
ATTTGAAATGATGCAGTTCCCTTGATTGAATATACAGGCTTTAAAACAGATTTGCTTTGAAATTGTACAGGGTATAGATTTACATGGAATTGGTTTGAAAATGTAGATGGCTTGCATACTTGAAGATGTGCAGGTTGATTTTGATTTTCAGGAATTTGATTTGCAGGGAAATGATCAAATTTGAAGATGGTTATAGGATTTGTTTTTAGCTTTGAAATGAATTGCAGATTTGGCTTGATTTTGAAAAAAATGATTTATAGTTTTTGATCTTAGATTGATTTTATTTTCTTTGTTTACAAATGAGATTAGGAAAAGAAAAAAGAAGTGAGAGATGTTTGTTTACATAACTTAATTTATGGTTTAATTAAAATCAAAGAAAAAATGAAATTAAAACATGACACTTGTAAAAGAAACTAACATTTGTCACTTACCTTGTTTATTATCTTAACATATGTTAAAAACAACCTTATATACATACACTTGTCTTTTTAAGGTTAATTAGTTATAATTAAATGTTATTTAGTGTTTAGTTAGATGTTAATATAAGATAAATGTAAACTTATATTTAATTGATTAGTTAATATATACTTATTTACATGTAGGTAATTTTGAAATGAATAAATCCAATTATATTTATAAAATAAAAGTTTATACAAATAATTTAAAATCCAAAAAAATTAAAAATATTTATACTTTAAATCTTCAAAGCTTTAAATTCAAATTCAAATCAAATTCTAAAATTCAATTGTAAATAACAAGCTATTTTTTTTATAAAAATCCATTTGTTAAAAACAATACATTATTATATTTTGAAAATAACAAATTTGATAACTTTAAATAATTTATAAAGGAAATTGTTTCTTTATCAATAAATTATTTATTTTATCCAACTATATTTAAAAAGGAAATCAAAATAAACTTTATTGTTAGTTTATTTAAATTTAAACTCAAAATCAATTAAACAAATTAAATTTCTATCTTTACAATTTAAAACCATATATTATTTATTAAATAACTTTTAAAAAGCTTTATATTAAATAAAAAACAAATTTCCAATTTTACCAAAGATATATATATTTAGAAAGCAAGATTTATCTATCTATTAAATTTTAAACAAAGCTTATCCATTTACAATATATACATATTCTATATACATTATAAATAGAAAACAATTTATTAGCTTTTAAAAGATAAAATCTATCAATTAAATATTTATTAAATTGCATTATTAAATCAATTCAAATTTTATTAACAAAAATTATCAAATCAATTTAATTTTTAATTCAGATTATTAAATTGATATTGCCTAAAATTCCGGGTCATCACAGATACAACAAACATTTTATAATAATAACCAAGATTATCATATTTGAAAACCAATTCACTATATATTATCTCTTAATTTGTTAAAAATAAAATCAAGGTAACTTAATTCAACATTCTGAAAACACTTCTACAAATTCAGGATTTTATTTTTCTTATTTGAATCCATTTCTAGCTTTTCTTATAGTTCATATTATCCAATTCCTATTTGGATATATATATATATATATATATATATATATATATATATATATATTACTACTTAAATTCTTATGATCTTATTTAAATTCAAAAATAACAACCGATTACCTAATATGTATGAAAATTAGAAAAATTATTGCTTTATATATCAAAATATAAGCTTATATAAAAACTACATTTAAAACCGTTTTAAAATCTTTATATAAGAAAATAACAAGTACGCTCTCATATAATACGCTCAACTAATTCTAGCGTACTACTGACCCTATCCTTAATTAGTTAACCCACCAAAGCCAAGATTCTCGCTTAACCTTCAGCTCCGATACCAAAATGTAACGACTCAAAATTTTTGACGTCGAAAATTCATCACCAGTACATTCACTGTAGAAGTGCCAAACAATCAAATGCCGAAAATCCTAGATTGTTAGGGTAAAGAAGAAAAGAGGTAGAAAAAGAATAGAAAACAAAACACAGCAATCTCATATTCGTAGCAGATCAAAATATAATATCAAATTATAAAATTTATACAAAGAAAAAGTTATATCTGTCAATTTACATACAATACATCAGAGTTCAACAAAACTGGACAGTTGTAATAACTTGTCCCAGAATACAAATAATATAACAACAATACACTGCAGAATAAGCTCCATATGTTCCTGCCATCCGGCTCGCATCCTGAGCTCCAGAACATCCTAACCTGAAAATCTATAATACTCGGTTTGACCCAAGCATTACATTAAAGCAACTGTAACGACCCGTATTTTACGTGTCGATAAATCGTAGAATTTGCAGGTTGTTAGTGTTGTTTGTGATGTCTCTAGCTCGAGTCGTTTAGAAGTTGACCCGGGTGAAGTAATGAGTCGTGACCGACTCATGGGCATGACCGAGTTAAGGCTTGAGGCGTGACCGACTCATAGGCATAGCAGAGTTAGGCGACTCATGGAATTGGCCGAGATAAGGATGGACCGACCTATAGTGTTAAGAGCGACTTAGTGAATTGAGTCGTGATAGCCGAGTTAGTAGGGCCAACGGTTTATAGGTAGTGCCGACTTAATAGTTACCGAGTTAAGGAGCTAACGGGTTAGGATGTTAATGTGTTGAGAGTTAGGTCGGTTGAGCGACCTAGGATAGAGGAACGACCTAAGAAAGTGACCGACCTAGTGGAGAGCGACCTAAGAGGGGGTAGCGACCTAAAGGTTAGGCGACTTAGAGATGGACCGACCCAGGAAAGTAGCCGACTTAAGGGGATAGGTCGTTTGGATGTTAGGTCGTTGGGGAGTCTAGTAAGCGACCTAAGAGTTAACGAGTCAGCGACCTACGTGTTAGTGAGTCAGTTGTTGGCGAGTTAAGTATGTCAACGACCTAAGAAAAGTTAGGTCGTTGAACGACTTAAGGGAGTGTTAGGCCGCTGGGCAAGTTGAGTCGCGTGAGCGACTTAGTGTTAGGGATGCCGTGTATTAAGTCGGCAGGACTTGAGTCGTTAGCGACTTATAGATAGCTTGGGCAGGAGTTAGGTCAGCATTGTTGAGTCGTAAGTCGTTGTGTTAGGTCGGCAAGGAGTTGAGTCGGCAGGGTCTTAGGTCGTAGGTCGGCATGCTAGTTAAGTCGTCAGGCGACCTAGGACTTAGGAAATGCGGCAGTGTGTTGAGTCGTGTGACAGTTGGGTCGGCAGTACGTTGAGTCGTTAGGTCGGCCTGTGTTTTAGGTCGCGTCTGGGTTAAGTCGTAAGTCGGCCTTGGTTGTATGTTGTGTTGGTTAGGTCGTAGGTCGTAGGGGCTGATGAGTCGGCAACGACTCATAGTTAGGTCGGGGACGACCTAAGGGGCGACGACCTAAGGGGTTTCCAGCCTATAAATAGAGGGGTTTGGCTCACTTTTTGGCACCGGTTTTTGAAGCGACGAAGTGCTGCCATTTTGAAGACTCGACTACAACATTTCTTCATCTTCTTTTCTCCATTCCAATCAAGTGTTAGCATCCATCCAAGATCGAAGATTTAGATTGAAGATTCAAGTGCCAAAGTTGAAGATCTTCATCCGTTCGAGCTAGATTTCATCGATTGAAGCGGGATATTGCCGGATCAAACCTTGATCTTCGCTGTCCAGATCTGAAGTGTGTAGTTTTTGTAGTGTTTGGGTGATTTGGTGAGTGGTAGTTATCTCTCACGCGGATCCAAAGGAGTATATGGGATTGGTGATATGTTTATGTGTTAAAGTTAGCGTTTTCTCGCATTTTCCTTAAGTCTGCATGTAGATCCATCATATTTGAAAATGTTTATCTATAGAAGCTATTTAACAAGTATTAGAGACAAAACCCATGTTTTAGATTTGATAGATTTATGCTAAAAACTATGATTTCACATATGTTGGACTTTTGCTCACTTAATTACGAAATTGCCATTATAGTTGATATTGCTTAATATATCTTGTTTGAATGCTTGAATGTTTGAATGAATGCTAGATTTGATTGTTTCCAAGTTAGCTAGTAGTTGATTTGGAACAAGGTGATTGAAGATGATTCAAAAGCTACGGAAGAAGGCTCTTGAATGGTGAAAGCTGCTTAAGGCATATGTAGCGGATGTTGAAGCTCATATGTATGATGTTGAGATGGAACTTTGCCATGATGCGATGAGGCAAACCATGTTGTTGAGTTGAGATCTTGCTTTGATGTGATGAAGCGAGGCATGTTGATATCTTGAAGGGTAGTTCAAGTATGATGTGAGTCTTGGCTTAATCCAGGCAGGGATCATTCCAAGCATGTTGATAACTTGAAGGGTAGTTCAAGTTGGTTGATAATGGAGCTGCTCAAGAGGTAGCTTGGGCTAGGTTGAGAATAGTCGTCAAGAAGGATGACAAGGAGGCTTGGATCTCATCGTTATTGAAGGTTCTAGCAAACCTAAAGCAAGAGTACATAGGGACGCCTAAAAGACTACAGGCAGTTAGTCGAGTACTCTGGGCCAAGAAGATAAGTCCTAGGCACAAGGCAGTGTGCGGGGTTTTGTCTAGAACCGGGGTTACCATTAGCCCTTGACAGATGGCTCAGGAAGGAGTCGGTCATTCAATTAACGGTGATTTCGAAGCAAGGTTAACAGTGATAGCCAGAGTCATGGATGTTTGGATGTTTGGTTGTATCATCATTCGGCTTCAAGAGCGGTGTTTTCTGGGTGCTTATCTGATCTTGGTTTAGGCCTTGGGGGTTTGTATTTGGAAAACATCGTCCTTGACTCGAGTGATTATTGCTTTACCTTACTTATCTGCTATGTTATGCTTACTTCTCCTTAGTGTGTGTCTGGGGGCTATCACTGTAGAAAGAGGTGGAGTGGGATGGTTTGGTTCCTATTCCTTTATTTCCTTATGCTCTTTTGGTATGCTTGATTGTTAATTTACTGCTCACTAAGACTTTGTCTGACTCAAGGTTTTATGTCTCCTCTTATTACCTTGGGCTGTTCATCCATGTTTGGGATGGGCAGACTAGGTAGCAGGTGGCAGGTGCTGTGCTTAGAGTAGAGTTTTCCGTTGATGATGGCGAAGACGAGCAGGAGGCTATGCATATTATTTTCTTATATGTACTGGGTATCCGCTGCTGTATTTGATGAGTGCTTGTAGTGAGGTCTTGATGTATGGATTTGTTGAGATGATTGTATAAAACCTCTGTGATGCTTATATGATGATTTTCTGTTATGAGACTTCACTATATATTTCTCTATTGTATTTTATCCATGCGCTGTGAGTTACGATAGAGATTCTGCGATTTTTATTTTACCCTGACTATCGTCCATGGCTGCCTGGCACACCTTTCAGCGCTCTATTCTCTTGTTTTGGTGCGGGAGTCATGGGCGGTCGTCACATTTGGTATCGGAGCTTTGGTTAATCGATTTCAGCCAACGCTCGCTGACGTAACTACGTATGAGAGACGTAATTGTATTTTGATGGATGATTACTATATATAATATAGTAGCCTAGAAGGATTTGAACTCCTTATGCAGTTGTTTCTTAAGGTGTTCTAATCATTCTTATTACAGATATTAAGGATGAGTCGAAGAGGGAGACCAGCTGCAAGGGAAAGCCGTGCTGATGAAGGAGCTGTTGATTATGGAACTATGTTCGAAGCGATGATGACTTCGATCATGAGAAGGATACCAGCTTCAGGATCATCAGTGGATGTGGGAGTTCAAGTTCAAGCTCCAAGACCGGTGGATTTTGCTAAGCTTTGCAAGGATTATACTTCTCTTGGAGGAAAAGCTTTCTTGGGGACGGAGTCGACTATTGAGGTGCAGAGATGGATTGATGCTTGCAAAAGGATCTTTGGTGACTTAGGGATTGAGGATGCAACTAAGAGAAAGCTTGCATCGAGACAGCTTCAGGGAAGAGCTGCTGATTGGTGGAATTCTATCACCATAGATACACCAGAAGAAGAGATTACTTGGGAGCAATTCCAAGTTAGATTTGAAGCTAAGTTCATCTCTACTTCCCAGAAATCTGTCTTGTTTAAGAGGTTTGTGGAGCTCAAGCAAGGGGGAAGGCCTGTTCTTGAGTATATTTCTGAGTTTGAAGCTTTGTCCAAGTATGCCAGATCGTACATTGATTCTCCCTATCAGAAGAATGAGAAGTTTGTGACTGGTCTGGATGCTTATCTTGGGAGGCAGTTAGTGGATCATTTGGACGATCCATTTGAGAAGCTTGTGGAGAAAGCCCTTAGGCATGAGAGTTTGTTTCCTAAGGAAAGTTCTGTTGTTGCTGTAACCAGGGAAGGATCTAAACCACACCAGAATGGCAATAAGAGGAGGAAGCAGCAGCAGCAGAAGGGTAAGGATGGCCAGAAGAAGCCGAAAGGCGAAGTGACTTGTTATAACTGCCAACAGAAGGGCCATCTTTACAAAGATTGTAAGAATCCCAAAGTGCTGGGAAAGTGTTACAACTGTGATAAGCTGGGACATATCAAGAAGGATTGTCCAGAACCGAGGAAAGATAGGCAGGTTGTGCAAGCCTATGCTTTGGGGGCTGTTCCATCGTCTTCGAAAGCTCCTACTGCTGAGGAGAAGGGGAAGAGTGTGGTGGTTCAAGGTACTCTTTCTATTTGTGGTGTTCCAGTTAGAGTGTTGTTTGATACTGGAGCGTCGCATTCTTTTGTTTGTGATGATTTGGTAAGCCGGTTAGGTATGAAACCGGATATTGTTGATAGGCCATTGGTTGTGACTAATCCAGTGGGGGGTTCGTCATGTTTGTGTATGATATGCCGTGGTCTAGTTGTGTCGAGTCATGATTGCTCGTTTGTTTGTGATTGCTTTGTTCTGAACTTTGCGGGGTTCGGAATTATTTTGGGTATGGACTGGCTTAGGAAGTATGCGGCTAGGATTGATTGTGAGAGGCTTGAGGTGACAGTCGGGAATGTGGAAGGGCGAAAGGTTGTGATACGATGTAAGCATGAAGAAGGCGTCTTCATGAGCTTCATGTATTCGCTAGTTGTTCCACGGGATGGACTGTCATCGGTGCCTATTGTGAATGAGTTTGAGAATGTCTTTGAGGAAGTCAAAGGGTTGCCGCCGCATAGGGAGATCGAGTTTCGTATCGATCTAGTTGAGGGAGCCAGACCTGTTGTGATGCCTCTTAGGCGGATGGCACCGAGGGAGCAGCAAGAGCTGAAGGTGCAAGTTGATGACCTTTTGCAGAAAGGATTCATTCGGAGAAGTGTGTCCGAATGGGGTGCGCCAGTTGTGTTCGCAACCAAAGCGGATGGATCGTTGAGGTTGTGTGTGGATTATCGTGAGCTGAATAAGGTGACTAAGAAGAACAAGTATCCATTGCCGAGAATAGATGACTTGTTTGATCAGCTTCACGAGGCTAAGGTGTTTTCTCAGATGGATTTGGCAACGGGATTTCACCAGTTGAGAGTGGCGAAGGATAGTGTGCCGAAGACTGCTTTCAGGACACCATCCGGGTTTTATGAGTGGCTGGTAATGCCGTTTGGATTGACTAACGCACCAGCATATTTTGTGGATCTTATGAATAGAGTGTTCAGAGATCAGTTGAATAGGTTCGTGCTTGTGTTCGTGGATGATATTCTGATTTATTCCAGAACTGAGGGAGAGCACAAGACACACTTGAGGGTTGTTTTGGGGATCTTACGGAAACATCAGCTGAAGGCTAAGTTTTCGAAGTGTCACTTCTGGAAGAGTGAAGTGAGGTTCTTAGGCCATGTTATCTCTGGAAATGGAATAGCGGTTGATCCCGCTAAGGTGGCAGTGATCCAGGATTGGGTTAGACCTAAGAATGCATCTGATGTGAGAAGTTTTCTTGGATTAGCAGGATATTATCGTCGGTTTATCAAAGACTTTTCCAAGATAGCTGCACCGTTAACAGGATTGACAAAGAAGAACCAGGTGTTCAGATGGGATGATAAGTGTGAGCAAGCTTTTGTAATCCTGAAAGAGCGATTGACGAGTGCTCCTGTTTTGACTATTCCAAGTGGGAATGATGAGATGGTGGTTTACACCGATGCATGTGGCACTGGACTAGGAGCGGTGCTAATGCAGAAGCATAAAGTTGTTGCGTATGCTAGTCGACAACTAAAGCCGCATGAAAGGAATTATCCGACTCATGATTTGGAGTTAGCGGCGATTGTGTTTGCTTTGAAGATGTGGAGACACTATCTATTGGGAGTTAGATTCGAGCTGTTTACAGATCATAAGTCGTTGAAGTATCTGTTTTCCCAAAAGGATTTGAATCTTCGACAGCAAAGGTGGCTAGAGTTCTTAGCATCGTATGATTTTGGTATAGCCTATACTCCAGGGAAAGGTAACGCAGTGGCTGATGCGTTAAGTCGAAGACATGCAGGATTGGGAGCCATGTTTTCGGAATGGAAGAGTCTTGAGTATTTGGCTGGATTTGATTTCAGGCCTAGATGTGAATTGGAACCTGAGATGTTGGCAAACTTATCGATAAGGCCTACTCTTGTGGAAAGAATTGGTGAGAGGCAAAGGGGAGATGATAAGCTTGTCAAGATTATCTGTGATTTGGAATCTGGATTGGACCCGGAGAAGGATAAGGGATTCGAGGTCGATCGAGAGGGTTGGCTTCGAAAGCAAGGGCGACTAGTTGTTCCCGATGTAGATGGATTGAGAGATGAAGTTCTGAGGGAGAGTCACCACTCGAAGTTGACAATTCATCCAGGTGGAAATAAGATGTATCGGGATATGAAGAGGACCTACTACTGGGAAGGTATGAAGAAAGATGTTGGAAATTTTATTTCCAAATGTATGAATTGCCAGTTGGTAAAAGCTGAGCAGAAGAAGCCCAGTGGATTGCTTCAGCCATTGGAGGTTCCTGCATGGAAGTGGGAGCAAGTGTCGATGGACTTTATCGATGGTCTACCTAGGACAAGAGCAGGGAATGAAGGGATTTGGGTCATAGTAGATCGTTTGACCAAGAGTGCAAGGTTCATTCCTGTTCGATCGACTAGGACTGCATCGAAGTTGGCTGAATTATATGTGAAGTGGATAGTTCGTTTCCATGGTGTTCCGAAGAGTATAGTGAGCGATCGAGATCCATTGTTCACTAGTAGATTTTGGAAGAGCTTCCAGGAAGTTTTGGGAACCGAGTTGTGTTTGAGTACAGCTTATCACCCTCAAACAGATGGTCAGACTGAGAGAGTCAACCGAGTTTTGGAAGATCTTCTTAGAGCATGTGTTTTGGACTTCAGAGGATCATGGGAAGATCACCTTCATTTGGTGGAGTTTGCTTATAACAACAGTTATCAGTCGAGTATTGGTATGGCACCATATGAGGCATTATATGGAAGACCGTGTAACTCTCCGACATGTTGGTTGGAAACGGGAGAAAAGCTGATGCTTGGGCCAGAGATGATTCGTCAAACTACGGATTGTATAGAGATCATTCGGCAACGAATGAGGGCAGCCCAGGATCGTCAGAAGAGTTATGCAGATAATCGTCGAAAGGATTTGGAATTCGATGTGGGTGATATGGTTTTTGTGAAGATTTCCCCATTGAAGAATGTTGTTAGATTCGGGAAGAAAGGGAAATTGACTCCGAGATTTGTTGGACCATTTCCGATTATCGAGCGAATTGGAAAGCTCGCTTATAGATTGGAGTTACCGGAAAAGATGGCGGGTGTGCACAATGTTTTTCATGTATCTTATCTACGGAAGTATGTGCACGACCCAACTACGGTGGTTTCTGCTGATAGCTGTGAAGACTTGGAGGTTGATCCTGTTGTTTCGAGACCTCGTAAGCCGCTTCGTATTGTTGAAACCGATACGAAACAGCTTAGGAGGAAGACGATTACGTTGCTCAAGGTACAATGGAGTGATGATGTTAACGACTGTACGTGGGAGGAGGAAGAGAGGATGAAGGCAGCTCATCCCGGACTCTTCGAGGTATGGCCCTAAAGTGTCGTGACATCTCATGAATTTGTAGCTTGTTCTAAGTCATAGAATTCTGCATGCTAGGATAGAATTGGATGCATGATCTGTTGATTGCTATGGATGGTAGGCATGCGGAATATCTTTGATTTCTGTTGATTGCTTGGAATTTCGGGGGCGAAATTCCTAAGGGGGAGAGAATGTAACGACCCGTATTTTACGTGTCGATAAATCGTAGAATTTGCAGGTTGTTAGTGTTGTTTGTGATGTCTCTAGCTCGAGTCGTTTAGAAGTTGACCCGGGTGAAGTAATGAGTCGTGACCGACTCATGGGCATGACCGAGTTAAGGCTTGAGGCGTGACCGACTCATAGGCATAGCAGAGTTAGGCGACTCATGGAATTGGCCGAGATAAGGATGGACCGACCTATAGTGTTAAGAGCGACTTAGTGAATTGAGTCGTGATAGCCGAGTTAGTAGGGCCAACGGTTTATAGGTAGTGCCGACTTAATAGTTACCGAGTTAAGGAGCTAACGGGTTAGGATGTTAATGTGTTGAGAGTTAGGTCGGTTGAGCGACCTAGGATAGAGGAACGACCTAAGAAAGTGACCGACCTAGTGGAGAGCGACCTAAGAGGGGGTAGCGACCTAAAGGTTAGGCGACTTAGAGATGGACCGACCCAGGAAAGTAGCCGACTTAAGGGGATAGGTCGTTTGGATGTTAGGTCGTTGGGGAGTCTAGTAAGCGACCTAAGAGTTAACGAGTCAGCGACCTACGTGTTAGTGAGTCAGTTGTTGGCGAGTTAAGTATGTCAACGACCTAAGAAAAGTTAGGTCGTTGAACGACTTAAGGGAGTGTTAGGCCGCTGGGCAAGTTGAGTCGCGTGAGCGACTTAGTGTTAGGGATGCCGTGTATTAAGTCGGCAGGACTTGAGTCGTTAGCGACTTATAGATAGCTTGGGCAGGAGTTAGGTCAGCATTGTTGAGTCGTAAGTCGTTGTGTTAGGTCGGCAAGGAGTTGAGTCGGCAGGGTCTTAGGTCGTAGGTCGGCATGCTAGTTAAGTCGTCAGGCGACCTAGGACTTAGGAAATGCGGCAGTGTGTTGAGTCGTGTGACAGTTGGGTCGGCAGTACGTTGAGTCGTTAGGTCGGCCTGTGTTTTAGGTCGCGTCTGGGTTAAGTCGTAAGTCGGCCTTGGTTGTATGTTGTGTTGGTTAGGTCGTAGGTCGTAGGGGCTGATGAGTCGGCAACGACTCATAGTTAGGTCGGGGACGACCTAAGGGGCGACGACCTAAGGGGTTTCCAGCCTATAAATAGAGGGGTTTGGCTCACTTTTTGGCACCGGTTTTTGAAGCGACGAAGTGCTGCCATTTTGAAGACTCGACTACAACATTTCTTCATCTTCTTTTCTCCATTCCAATCAAGTGTTAGCATCCATCCAAGATCGAAGATTTAGATTGAAGATTCAAGTGCCAAAGTTGAAGATCTTCATCCGTTCGAGCTAGATTTCATCGATTGAAGCGGGATATTGCCGGATCAAACCTTGATCTTCGCTGTCCAGATCTGAAGTGTGTAGTTTTTGTAGTGTTTGGGTGATTTGGTGAGTGGTAGTTATCTCTCACGCGGATCCAAAGGAGTATATGGGATTGGTGATATGTTTATGTGTTAAAGTTAGCGTTTTCTCGCATTTTCCTTAAGTCTGCATGTAGATCCATCATATTTGAAAATGTTTATCTATAGAAGCTATTTAACAAGTATTAGAGACAAAACCCATGTTTTAGATTTGATAGATTTATGCTAAAAACTATGATTTCACATATGTTGGACTTTTGCTCACTTAATTACGAAATTGCCATTATAGTTGATATTGCTTAATATATCTTGTTTGAATGCTTGAATGTTTGAATGAATGCTAGATTTGATTGTTTCCAAGTTAGCTAGTAGTTGATTTGGAACAAGGTGATTGAAGATGATTCAAAAGCTACGGAAGAAGGCTCTTGAATGGTGAAAGCTGCTTAAGGCATATGTAGCGGATGTTGAAGCTCATATGTATGATGTTGAGATGGAACTTTGCCATGATGCGATGAGGCAAACCATGTTGTTGAGTTGAGATCTTGCTTTGATGTGATGAAGCGAGGCATGTTGATATCTTGAAGGGTAGTTCAAGTATGATGTGAGTCTTGGCTTAATCCAGGCAGGGATCATTCCAAGCATGTTGATAACTTGAAGGGTAGTTCAAGTTGGTTGATAATGGAGCTGCTCAAGAGGTAGCTTGGGCTAGGTTGAGAATAGTCGTCAAGAAGGATGACAAGGAGGCTTGGATCTCATCGTTATTGAAGGTTCTAGCAAACCTAAAGCAAGAGTACATAGGGACGCCTAAAAGACTACAGGCAGTTAGTCGAGTACTCTGGGCCAAGAAGATAAGTCCTAGGCACAAGGCAGTGTGCGGGGTTTTGTCTAGAACCGGGGTTACCATTAGCCCTTGACAGATGGCTCAGGAAGGAGTCGGTCATTCAATTAACGGTGATTTCGAAGCAAGGTTAACAGTGATAGCCAGAGTCATGGATGTTTGGATGTTTGGTTGTATCATCATTCGGCTTCAAGAGCGGTGTTTTCTGGGTGCTTATCTGATCTTGGTTTAGGCCTTGGGGGTTTGTATTTGGAAAACATCGTCCTTGACTCGAGTGATTATTGCTTTACCTTACTTATCTGCTATGTTATGCTTACTTCTCCTTAGTGTGTGTCTGGGGGCTATCACTGTAGAAAGAGGTGGAGTGGGATGGTTTGGTTCCTATTCCTTTATTTCCTTATGCTCTTTTGGTATGCTTGATTGTTAATTTACTGCTCACTAAGACTTTGTCTGACTCAAGGTTTTATGTCTCCTCTTATTACCTTGGGCTGTTCATCCATGTTTGGGATGGGCAGACTAGGTAGCAGGTGGCAGGTGCTGTGCTTAGAGTAGAGTTTTCCGTTGATGATGGCGAAGACGAGCAGGAGGCTATGCATATTATTTTCTTATATGTACTGGGTATCCGCTGCTGTATTTGATGAGTGCTTGTAGTGAGGTCTTGATGTATGGATTTGTTGAGATGATTGTATAAAACCTCTGTGATGCTTATATGATGATTTTCTGTTATGAGACTTCACTATATATTTCTCTATTGTATTTTATCCATGCGCTGTGAGTTACGATAGAGATTCTGCGATTTTTATTTTACCCTGACTATCGTCCATGGCTGCCTGGCACACCTTTCAGCGCTCTATTCTCTTGTTTTGGTGCGGGAGTCATGGGCGGTCGTCACAGCAACACCCGGGTTAGGCTGTAAACTAGCGTGAGTAAACCCATCTAATATGAATTATTAAGGTTAAAAAGCATCTTTGAAATCCCGAGGTAACTTGTACCTCACTTCAAGTTCTTAACAGTTATAGTCAATCACTTATTACAAAACAATATCTAAGAACCGTTACTCGGTTTTAAAAGGCCATGTTACTTAATTTATTCCATTCCAGCCAATTTGATTCTAAAATCAAATCCATGAAGAATTTATAGATTACTAATCGAAGTGGTTTCAAGTATTTACTGATGCCTGACCCCAGTCTCTACGAATTCAGTACCATCCTATAATCCAAGTTTTTTAAGTGAATACAATTCCATTCATAAATACAGGATGTCAATTTACACAACAATTCATCACCGATAAATAACCCACACTATTACAGTTCAACCCGAACACATCATATCACAGAACATTACAAATTATCAGACTAGATACGCGATGACCCGGAATTTATGGATATTTGAAATTGAAATATTTAATTGATTTTAAATATTTGAAAGTTAGTTTAACTTGAATCTCAAATATCATTATTTATTTGGCAATTAAATTATTGAATTTAATTATTGAAAGTTAGGTAAAATATTGAATCTTCAGTTTTATGCTGGTTAAAAATATTTGAAAGGCTTGGAAAATTTATATTTATAACACTGGAGATAATAAAAGCGTAAAACTTGAATTTGAAAGTGTTTTTTAAGTTTTGAAATTATATCGTTTAAATTGATATTCAAAAATTGCCTTCGAGGCACACTCTTGAAATTCGACGAAACCAGTTCCATTAGATCCATAATAGTGTTTTATTATCGGATTTCAATTTTCGTAGCATTCAGAGTTGTCATGTGATCGTACGGTAGATAAACGCGTTGAATTTATACCAAAAATTTAATATAAAAACCAGGTCCAAAAAGCTATCTTGTCCATACAATCGAATTAGGACTCGAAACTTCTACCATTGCGTTCGAAATAGGGGTTTAACATTATAAACGCCTAGCGGCACTCCTCGATTGGAGATCGAGATTGTGAGTTGCGGAAATCAAGACGATTTGAGTTTGAATTTAAATTATATATATATATATATATCTAATAATTTTATTACAAGACAAATTACATGTTTCTTCTTTTTAAACACTTGGCATCTTTTCTTTGACATGTGCCTTCTTTGTAAATTTTTGGCCAAAGGAAATTGCCGAGTACCTTCATTTTTGCATTTTATCTCGCAGCAAAATTCAAATGAGAAAATGAACGAATACTCTTCATTTTAAAAAAACCTCCAAATCGAAATGCCCCTACAATGAAATAAAATTCGCATTTTTTCCTCTAAATCAAGACCTTTGAATCAAAATCATTCGTCGAATATTCGTTTGATCTGAGAACAGCGAGTTCATCTCGATCGAGTGCTGGTGGACGTCGATTCTCGATCAAATGATGACTAGTTGAGGCACGTTCGAGAGTGGTTCGAGATCGGCATCATGCGAGTGGTATGCAGGCGTGTTTGAGATGGCGGTGGTCAAAGTTTGAGTCAAGGATGGAAGCGTTGGCATGGCGCACTCGTTCGTGCGATGGCTCGGGCATTGGGAGTGACGCGATGTGGGTTCACGACGTGAAGGTGGATATTATGCGACGGTCATGGAAGGCAATACTTGGGTGTACAATGTCTGTAAGGTATATCAATTTACTTATTTTTAATTTAATATTATATGTTTTAAAAAAATTATTTTTATATTTCAATTTCAGTTTAAGATGTATATATGTACATGTGTTTGTATATATACTGTGAAGGATAGGGAAACAAGTATTATTGTGTTTATATATATATTCATTTTAAAAGGTATTAATTATTTTAGTAAACAACTTGAAAATGAAGAATAAAGTAAATATACATACACATTTAAACCTACTAGTTTATTTTAAAAGTAAGGTGTTGTGAAGGTTAATTTGTTAAATTAACTTATTTTATTTATTTTGGTCACTAAAAGATTTGTAAAGGAAAATTATCTAATTTAAAAAATTTAGTTAATTAATTTATGAAAAAGGAAATTGATTTGTTCGGTTTGTTCGAGTATTAATAAACTGTATAAATATGTATACATGGTCAATAATCATGAAGAAAATAAGCCGGAATGGAAATGGACAGCAAACAAAAATAAAGGTGAGTAAATCTTACTCACATCTGAAATTCCAGTTAATTTAAATAGTTAGAATTTAAATTATTGATCCATTGTTTGGGTGCGATATTATATATGATAGTGTGTGTGTGTGTATTGGGGTGATTGATTTCCCGCATTATATAGCGGATGAGACCCTATGCGCCCACATAGTAGCGGATGACCCCATATACTGCGATATTCCACCTCGAAGTGGAATTGGTATTTTATATTGTGCCAACATCTATAGATGCAGGGAGGCAGGTTGAAGGGATCCAATTAGATTCCTCAAAATTATTTAGATTTCTTAATACACTATGATATAGTTTATTTGATAATCTGTGATAAAATATGCTGGTAGTTGAAAATATTGGATGCTATGGTTTGATTAAACATATTTGGGCATACTAAGTTATCTAATATAAAGATTGGATTTTTGAAGGGCAAATAAAAGAGAGAATTTTTAAGAAAAATAATTACAGAGAATTTGGATAATAAAGAATAATTTAGAAAAAGATAAAAGTCGATTTTTAAATTTTAATAAATAAATTCCAAAGTATGGGAAAGGAGATTTTTGGATAAATGGCAATAAATGAATTTTCAAACTTAAGTAATATTATTTTGAGATATTTAAATGGTTTAGGAAAAATAAGAGAATAATTTTTAAATAAATAAGAAATTGGTAGTTTTAATTTAAATAAGATTTTAATTTTAATAAAGAAGTTAAATCTAAAAATAATGGGTTTTGAAATACAATTGAGTAAGTAAAGGAATTTTTTATTAAAATGGATTAAATTTTGGAAATCTATTTGAAAATTTATTTAATGTTTGAAACTGTATTTTAAAGGGAAGATGAGACTATGGAATCTATAAATTGGGTTTATAAACTGATATAAGATATCAATGGATATTTGAAAGTATAAATTCAGGATGAGGATTTAAAGGAATGGGTAATTGGTTTTAAAAATAATAGTGGTTTATTTTTAAAGGTGTGAAAGAGAAGTGTATTTCCCTGGAAAGCCAAGTACATTTTCAAAACAAATTTTTAAGTATAAGTTAAAAGTTTTAAAATTGTTTTTGAAGGAATGTTTTAAGAAATATTATCTGACTCATTTAAATTTTTTAAGGTAAATATTTATTAAATTAGTTATAGTAGTAATTATTTGAAAAGTTAATTTGCATGATGATTTAAAAAGATAATTATTAATATTTATATTTTATTAAGAATTTTTATTTTAAAGATTAGGCTAAAGTTTTTATTTGAAAACTCGTATAGAATTTCATAATTTTTATTTTTATTTTAAAATTTGTTTTAGCTTCTGTCTTACTTGAGAGTTTTTTTTTTGAAAATTTCATAGTTTGTATTTTAAATAAAATATTTTAAATAGCTTTTATTTTAAGTGTTTTAAAGTAATATTTTTGAATAAAGTAATTTAAATTTTTTAAAATCTAAAGTATTTAGACTTGGTGACATCCAGTGGGAATAAACAATATTTAGGAATTTATTCTGCGAGAGGAAGGTGAAATGAAACTGTTTTCGAAGGGTTGAAGCATGTAAAATAGCTTGCGAAAATATTTTTGAAATAAAAAATTTTGAAAATTATTTAAAGCCTGATGATTGTTTGCGAATGTTATTTGATGGTTAAATAATCGATTATCAATAGGCCAACGCGCTGATCGTTTTGAAGAGACCGGGATTCGGATTAATTTCCCGATTTCGATCTGGTTTGAAAATTTTCGTAAGAAAGACAAGAGTTTGGAGTCGAAGATGGAGCAGTGAAGTGCAAGGGCTAATCACTACTAATCCTGAGGGTGATTCCAAAATGGGTGTTGTAGGAGTAGTGCCTTCGATTCCGTTCGAACGCGGAATGGACTTGAATGGACGAATGCTTTCATAACATCCTCACGAGGACGATGAGCATTCTAAATGTATGTCTGCTAAAAAGGTAACGCACAGCTTCAAGCCTCATCAATCGGGAATGGCTAAAACAAGGGAGGTGCACACAAGGCTAAGTGGCTAGCGACCAATTAGGGTAAGGTCACCCCTATCTAGATGTCCCTTATTTCGGCTGTGTGGGCGGTTGCTGACCCCAACCGCGGTGTGAACTTACTCGGACTATCCAGTAAGGGGTAGCTCCGGGCTTGTGATGCATTTGGGGATCAGGGTGGATTCTCGGTATGGTGATCTAGACCACGTACTATGACGGACGGTACCCAGTAGCCCTGCCATTAATGGAAATCCATTCTCCCTACATGCCTTTACGGTTTTGTTTGTATACATGTTTTGCTGGAATTTAAAGAATGTAACAATTTCGGCTATTTGAATAAGTATTTGTATATAGACACTATTATAATAT
This sequence comes from Allium cepa, assembly GCA_030765085.1. Taxonomy (NCBI): domain Eukaryota; kingdom Viridiplantae; phylum Streptophyta; class Magnoliopsida; order Asparagales; family Amaryllidaceae; genus Allium; species Allium cepa. The sequence goes on along the minus strand of CM060931.1, from coordinate 460,317,086 downwards.
CTGGGGATTTTGTAAGAAATGTTTTGGTTATCATAAGGCAAAAGCCCGACATGTTTATTTGTGGTATGGTCTTACAAGATACCTTTGATTTTAAATGATTTTGAAAACTTTAATAATACAATTGAGTGTATTTTCTCACGTTGGTTTTCCAGACCGACTTGGATGTTATTTAACTATAATGCTCGGGTCAGACCGGGTATTATAGAGTACAAATCTGATGGACGACTATGGAGCTCAGAAGACGAGCTGGACGACGAGGCGTATTTCCATATATTTAAATTCCGCTATGAAGTGTAAGATGTGTATTCAGCTTTGGAGGACATGATATTATAACTGTCCTGAATTATGATGTTGATTTGTATTCTACTATGATGATGTAATATATAAAACAGATATGGTTTCTTTTTGCGTAAAGACCAGTCATTATCTATTATATTTTATTCCGCTACATTGAAAAGATTCTGATATTGTTTATATTTCTTCTTCTACCTCCTTCTTCTTTAACCCTAACGGTTCAATTTTTCGGCATTCGATTGTTCAGCATTTGATACAGTGAACATATTGATGTCGATTTTCGGGCGTCGAAAAAATCAGGTCGTTATGGATTAGTATCAGAGCTAAAGGTTAAGCCAGAACTTGGCTTTGGTGTGGATTAATCATTTAAATGGAGTCTGTAGTACTCTAGAATGAGTTTGAGTGTATTAATAGATATGAGCGCGTATTTGTTAGTGTACATAAAAATTATTTTTATATTGTGTTGACTTTTCGGTTGAATGTTTATGGATTCTGGTCGATAAGTGGGATGCCATGTCATTGATAAGGATTTCTAAACTCTTAAACAAAATAAACCGACATAGTATTATTTTAAATAGGGTAAATGAAATAATTTTTCCTAAATTATTTTTGTATATATAAAAGTAATAATTTTGTAAATTATTAAAATATATGGTTGCTTGGTTGTTAAGAAGTGATAATATTATATTATTATCATTATTGTTATGTAATTGAAATAAGGAAATAATGGTGTAATCAAAGATTTGGAGATAAATTCATTTAACAAATGAAATTTATAAATGTGAATTATAGCGTGATTTATAATTAAAATGAGATAAAATTCCAGAATAATGTTTTGAATTTGAGTGGAAAGGATTTGGAATTTTAAAATTTAAATTCCTTTTGGATTTGAAAATGATTTTTCAAAGGTTTTGAAGGAATAATGGTGATATTGTTTCGAAAATATTTTTTTGAATTGGATATGAAATCTAGTGAGCTTTAGAAGTTGAAAATATTTAGAAAATGTTTTGAAGGGATAAAAGCAATGAACTCTTTTCGGTCGGTGGAAAATAACTTCGGTGATGACTGCGGCATCATCGATGTTCATTTTTGAGTTTCCAGGAGAGGAATTGCTGCCAAATTGTTTTAAATTGAAGTGGTTTGTGAAACGGGGTTTGGTTTTAAAATTCAAAAGATCATTGATATGCAAAAGAATTAAATGATTTTGAAATACTTAAGTGATTATTTAAAGACTTTGTAGTTTAATTAAATTATTAAATGATGAGTTTAAACTCTGAAAGTTTAACTAAAAATGTTTATGAATTATAAACAGGTTTGGAAACTTATATGTTTGGAAATTTTCCCAAAATGGAATTAATTTGTAAAAAAAGGTAAATAAAAGTAGGTGCGAAAACAAAATAAGCTGAAAGGTAAGCTAATTAATTGAAAAGAATTAGAAGAAATTGGCCAATAGAAGGTAAATAAATTGGAGAACTTATAGAAGCTTAAAAGCTGAATTAAATAAGAACGTAACTAAACCAAGTTAAGTAAAAAGTGAATGTTGAGGAAATAAATCTAAGTAGGCTAAATAAAATAAGTTATTGAAAATAAAATTTATTAGTTGGAAATAAATTTGCGAATGAACAAATGGATTTATATTTATAAGTAAATAAAATTGAAACTGGATATTGGAATTAAATTTGAACGGTGTTAAATAAAGTAAAATGGAAAATATAGTTGAGTTGTACTAAATAAAACAAAAGATTGAGAATAAAAATTAGTAAGTAAACTTATTGATTAAGTGGATAAGTAAATGATTTGAAATATGAATATTGAAATCAACCTGAATTATTTTAGTAAAGAGGAATTGAAATAAATTGGTGAATAGGACTAATTAAAGAAATGATAATTAAATATGATTTGAAATGAATTGAATTCAATATTTTAAAATGAAAGGTGAATTGAATTCAGAGTGGAATTGCAAATTTAAAGTTAAATATAATTAGCCATGAAAGCTTAAGTGGTGAGGTGAAAATAAATACAAGAAGTGTTAAAATGTTCGTATTGGACTTTAGAAATAAATGGTAGAATACTTAAGTATATTTGGTATTAGAAATATACATAGTAAATAATATAGTGAAGCTTTAACTGGAAGTTGTGAAATAGGAAAATTGTGAATAAATGGATAGAAATCAAAATGAATGTGAATAAAAAAAGAATTAATATAGCTAATAATCAATTGAGATAAATACGTAGGATGTACATATATTATTTTATTCGCATAACGATTTGATCCAGATTCGAGCACAGAATTTCGAGATATTAATATCGCTCCGAGTTGAGATTTTTCACTCGGTTTTCGACGGTGAACCCTGGATATGAATTTTGATTAATTTTGAAAATTTTCTATCACAGTTTGTGGCTATGCAAGGAGAACGATGGTTTCTGATTAAGAAACCAGATTTGAGTCCACACTAGAGAGTCGGGAGGACGATACTGGTTCGAAAGTGAAATTGTGTGATCAAGTGAGCGATCGAATTTGAGATTGCGTACAGATGATATATGTACATCGTACGGGATTAAGTAAGCAAATATCGAAAATTTTGAAAGAAATTGAATAAAATGATTTTGAATGTTGTAATTGGACATTATTGCTAAGTAGGATATACAGGTGTTTTAAAAGCAAAGGATAAATGGTGTTTTTGATTTCAGAAGATAAATTGAATTGCTCAACAAAAGGTATGTATTTAAATTTCTGTATGAAATTTGATGGTTTTCTGATCTAGATACTTGATGTTTTGTTTTCTTTTGAAATCTAGAGGCCCGTAGAGGCATTTTGTAGTTGTATCGATCTAGACGCGCAAAGGAGACGTTGGCGAAATTTTTCGGAAACTTAAGGAGTTAGAAATTTTTTGATAATTCAAAATCTGGTTTTAAATTTTATTTGAATTGTTGGGTAAGCGATATAGGTGGGAACCTATAAATAAGTTTAGGAAGTTAATAAGAGAGATAATGTGTCTTTAATAAAAAGATTGTTTAGAGAAGTTGTTGAAACTATTGGTTTTGGGTAAATAGTTATCGGGTTACGAAGCATTTTTCTTAACTAGCCATTTCGGGGACGAAATTCTTTTAAAGGGGAAGGAATGCGACGATCCGGAATTTTTGGATATTTGAAATTGAAATATTTAATTGATTTTAAATATTTGAAAGTTAGTTTAACTTGAATCTCAAATATCACCATTTATTTGGCAATTAAATTATTGAATTTAATTATTGAAAGTTGTGTAAAATATTGAATCTTCAGTTATGCCGGTTAAAAATATTTCAAAGGCTTAGAAAATTTATATTTATAATACTGGAGATAATAGAAGTGTTAAGCTTGAATTTGAAAGTGTTTTGTTAAGTTTTGAAATTATATCATTTAAATCGATATTTAAAATAGCCTTCCGGGACACAGTATCAGAATTTGACAAACCAGCTCCATTGGATCCGTAATAGTGTTATATTATCGTATTCCAATTTTCATAGCATTCAGAGTTGTCGTGTGATCGTATGGTAGATAAACACGCTGTTATATCAAAAATTTAATATAAAAACTAGGTCCAAAAAGCTATCGTCTCCATACGATCGAATAGGACTTGAAACTTCTCCTAATGCATTTGGAATAGGGGTTTAACATTATAAACGCCTAGCGGCACGCCTCGATTGGAGATCGAGAGTTGAGGAAATCGAGATGATTTGAATTTGAATTTAAATTATATATATATATATATATGTATGTATGTAGGTATGTATGTATGTATTTAATAATGTTTTTAGAGGGCAAATTACGCGTTTCTTCTTTTTAAACACATGGCCTCCTTTCTTTGACATGCATGTTCTTTGTAAATTTTTGGCCGAAGGAAATTGCCAAGCACCTTCATTTTCGCATTTTATCCCATAGCAAAATTCAAATAAAAAATGAACGAAGCCTCTTCGTTTTAAAAAACCCAAATCGAAATCCCCCTGCAACGAAATAAAAATCGCATTTTTTATCCTCTAAATCAAGACCTTTGAATCGAAATCATTTGTCGAACGTTTATTTGATCTGAGAAAAGCGAGTTCATCCCGATCGAGTGTTGGTGGACCTCGATTCTTGATCAAATCACGACCAGTTGAGGCGCGTTCAAGATTGGTTCGAGATCGACATCATGCGAGTGTAATGAAGATGTGTTCGAGACAACGGTGGTCGAAGTTTTAGTCGAGGTTGGAAGGGTCGGCATGGCGCACACGTTCGTGCAATGGCTGGGCACTGGGAGCGACGCGACGTGGGTTCGCGGCGTGAAGGTGAAGATTTTGCGACGATCGTGGAAGGCAGTACTAGGGTATACGATGTCTGTCAGGTATATCAATTTACTTATTTTTAATTTAATATTATATGTTTTAAAAAAAATTATTTTTATATCTCGGTTTCGGTTTAAGATGTTTATATATACATATGTTTGTATATATACAGTGAAGGATAGGGAAATAAGTATAGATATATATATATATCATTTTAAAAGATATTGATTATTTTTGTAAACAGCTTGAAAATGAAGAATAAAGTAAGTATACGTACACATCTAAATCTACTAGTTTATTTTAAAAGTAAAGTATTGTAAAGGTTAATTTGTTAAATTAACTTATTTAATTTATTTTGGTCACTAAAAGATTTTTAAAGGAAAATTATCAAATTTAAATTTTTTAGTTGATTAGTTTATAGAAAAGGAAATTGATTTGTTCGAGTATTAATAAACTGTACAAGTATTTATACAAGGTCAAGAATCATGAAGAAAATAAGCCGGAATGTAAATGGATTGCAAATAAAAATAAAGGTGAGTAAATCTCACTCACATAAAAAATTCCAGTTAATTTAAATAGTTAGATTTAAATTATTGATCGATTGTTTGGGTGTGATATTATATATGAGAAGATAGTGTGTGTGTGTGTGTGTGTGTGTGTGTGTGTGTGTGTGTGTGTGTGTGTGTGTGTTGGAGTGATTGATTTCCCGCATTATATAGCGGATGACCCCATATACAACGATTATCCACCTCGAAGTGGAATTGGTATTTTATATTGTGCTAACCATCTATGGATGTAGGGAAGTAAGTTGGAGGGATTCAACTGGATTCCTCAAAATTATTTAGATTGCTTAATATTTTGTGATATGGTTTCTTTGATAATCTGGGATAAAATATATTGGTAATTGGAAATATTGGATGTTATGGTTTGATTAAATATATTTGGGTATAATGAGTCATCAAATATATAGAATGGATTTTTGAAGGGCAAATAAAAGAGAGAATTTTTAAGTAAAATAGTTATAGAGAATTTGGATAAATTAAAGAATGATTTAGAAAAAGATAAAAGTTGGTTTTTAAATTTTAATAGATAAATTCCAATGTATGGGAAAGGAGATTTTTGAACAAATGGGAATAAACGAATTTTTAAACTTAAATAATATTATTTTAAGGAATAAAAGATTTATTTTTCAATTTAGGATTTAATGATTTAGGAAAAATATAAGAAGAATTTTGAAATAAATATGAAATTGGTAGTTTCAATTTAAATAAGATTTTAAATCTTAATAAAGAAGTTAAATCTAAAATTAACGGGTTTTGAAATAAAATTGAATAAATAAAGGATTTTTTTAAAATGGAGTAAATTTTGGAAATCAATTTGGAAATTTATTTAATGTTTGAAACTATGTTTTAAAGGGAAGATGAGACTATGGAATTCATAAACTGGGTTTATAAAGTGAAATAAGATATCAGTGGATATTTGGAAGTATAAATTTAGGACGGGGATTTAAAGGAATGGGTAATTGGTTTTAAAAATAATAGTGGTTTAATTTTAAAGGTGTGAAAGAGAAGTGTATTTCCTTGGAAAGCCAAGTACTTTTTCAAAACAAATGTTTAAGTATAAGCTAAAAGTTTTAAAATTGTTTTTAAAGGAATGTTTTGGAGAAATATTGTCTAAGTTGTTAAAAATTTTAAGGTAAATATTTATTAAATTAGTTATAATAGTAATTATTTTGAAAATTTAATTGGTATTATGATTTAAAAAGATAATTATAAATATTTATATTCTATAAAGTAGTTTTATTTTAAAGATAGTTAGGCTAATGTTTTTATTCGAAAACTCGCATAGAATTTCATAGTTTTAATTTCTATTTTAAAATTTATTTTGGCTTATGTGTTACTTGAGATTTGTTTTTGAAAATTTCATAGTTAGTATTTTAAATAAAACGTATCAAATGGCGTTTGTACCGACCCATAAATTTTCAGTAATTATAATTGTTAATTTAACAAGATTTTTGAACTTTAATATTGATGAAAATAAAAATTTAGTGAATTATTAATAAAAGTTGTGATATAATAATGGAAATAACTAAGAGGAAACGTAATAGGGGTTAATAAAAGTTAATAATTAATGAATTTGAATGGAATTCTAATTAAATAAAATAATTTAAATATTATGTCTTGGTTATAAGTGGAATATGAAAAGGCAAATGGTTGTTAACTGTGAATTCACCAAATACAAATAAAGATAATTAAATGTACTTTAATGATAATTAATATAATAACGGGAAGGGTGAATGTAAATTAAATTAATAACGTGCATTTACTTATAAGGTAGTAATTGGTGTAATAAAAAGCATTAGTCCAAGTAAATAAATTTATTGAGAGTATTAATTGTAACTGGATGTATATTTAAAGTAATAAAGTTAATGCAAGGTAAGCAATGCTAATTAAAATCAATAATAAATGAATGGTAATGATGTAATCTAAGCTAAATTTTCGATAGATTGAATGTGATTACGATAAATTGAAATTATGTAAATGTGTAACTTGGGTCTGTAAACAATAAACTTATAAATGCAATTAAAAGTAAACGATGGTAATAATTATGTGTTGCCCGTTTATTTAGTCTATTAATTAAAATGAGAAATCAAACTTTAATAAATATAAACAAAGGCTACAATGATGGGAATGAGAATATGGCAAGTAAATGAAAGGTAATCAATAGTAACCAGTTTCTAGCGTAATAATAGGCATAATATAAAGATGAGAATTTAATTTAAATCAATGGAAATAATGTAGATGTTATACTTAGCTACAAATTGGATATATGGAAACAAATGTAAGCATTCAATTAATTAATGAATTTGAATTTTTAATAAATGGAAATCGAATTAGATTTAATTCCATTGAAATAAAACGTAATTAAAAACTACGTTAATGGAAATTAAGAGGAAATTTGAGAATATTAATTCAATAACTACGAACCAACGTAAATTGCATCCTTTTGATAATAATTGACTGAATAATAGAATGAGAAGTAATTAAATTAAATTTTTGAAAATTCAATTTACAATTTTGGAATTTAATGAAATTGAGGTAAACACTGAAATTGTTCAATTAATCAACTCTAAGTTGACATCTAAATTTAGTTTAATTAATGTGAATGATTAAGAAAAATATAAGTGATAAAAATTGTCGATTATAGAAGTGAAATTAAAAATAGGATTTAATTAATTGATTTTTAATTTATTTAATTAATATAAAAATAGCCATTTTGGCCACTGACTCGGGTTTCGAAGAAACCATTTTCATCGGATCCGTAACGGTGAATTATTGTAAAATTTCAAGTTTCGTAGCGATCGGACTTGTCGTTTGATCGTACGGACTCGAAACGCCTTGAAATCAATGAAATTAAAATCAATTAGGAAAAATTGATTTTCAGCATAACTTCTTCATACGATGGAATATGGACTTGAAACCATTTCCATTACATTTAAAATATTTTAAAACATCTATTTTGATATATGGATTGATCAAATTTCGTTCCGGAGTCGAAACGGGCTTTTTGGGCCACTTTGTCGTTCGCGTGTATATCAAATCAATCTGATCCATTCTATTTCAGCTTTGTCTATAAATACCCTGTTATAAACCCTAGCCTACCTCTATTTCTCATTTGTCTGTGTGTGCAATCCCTCTTCTCCTCCTTCTCAATGGCAGACAAACAAATTCTAGATCCAAACACAAAATCAAATTCAAATCCAAAGCAAAAATTTCAAATTCCTCGAAAAAATTCAAGAAAAATATATATCGAAGATCTCGACAATTCGAATCTGCGTCTGGTGTTCGTTTGTCGAAATTGTGCTTCAATCAATTGAAAATCGCGGTCAGACCTTGGAATTTTCGAAGCCCTAGGGCTGATTTGGGTGTTTTTGATTCGGGAAGAAATCGAAAAAATTAGAATATGGGTTTGGTGGAGATTGTCGCGTGGAACTGTACGGTGGTAGTCGTTTGGTCAGAAACGATGTGTGGTGGCCGGAATTTTACGTTTGGTGTTCCGAAATACACAAATTTGGTGACGGCGGCGTGGCTCGGGGAGGGGGGTCGCGGGTGTGCCGATGGGTGGAGATGGTGTTGGGGAGCGCATGGACGGTGGAGGCACGTCGAACGATGGTCGGAGGCTTGGGTTATCAACAGTCAACGTGGGTGGAGCTTTGCGTTTTTGGTTCGTCTCTATTAAGTTGCGTATGTGGCTGGTGATGAGGAGAGATGGTGACGTGGCTAATTCTGGTTGGTTCGTGTAGTTTATTTTTAATTTGATTTCTACCGTTCAAACGCGCATAACTTTCTCATACGATGCCCAATTTTCACGCGGGTTTTTTGTTAGGAATCGAATTTAAATTCTAGACATTCTTGTGCTGGTTTGGACGAATTCTGAGACTGGTCAATTTTTTGGTTTAAATTGGATTCAAATCCAATTTAAATTCAAAAGGTGAGTGTTTTAACCCACTCACAACTTCTAAAATTTCTTATGTTTGTTAAATTTAATTTATGTTGTGATTTTGAAATTATTTATGACCATTTTGTATAGCTTCAATCATCATCTCAGTTAATTGCAATTATTTAAATTTAATCTTTATTTAATTTATTATTGAATATAACTGCAAATTAATCAACTGTTACATATTATCAGTTATATATTGATATTGATTAATTGTTTGGATGATGATTGTGATGGATGTGTGATCTGTTGATGGATGAATGGATGTTTATTTTATGTCATTATAATCTGCAAGTTCTTTATTGGCTTGTTACTTTTGATTCGGGATTGCGGTTTGAAATGATATACAACCGCACTTTTATTTTTAAATTGCGGATTGAAGTGATAAATATCCGTATCACTTGACCATAGGGTAGAAAATTATATACAGACATCGTGGTCTATATATAAATTTTTTAAAAAGGATTTCTATGGTTTTGTAAAGAAATAAATATGGTTCTATGAGATATTGATTGATATATTTGATAAAGGTTATTTTATATATGGTTAAATTCTTGATTTTAAACTGTGTATAAGATTGTTTAAAGTATAAAATAAGTTAATAATAAAGTTTGATTTTATTAAAATATAATATGGATAAGTATTTACTAAAATTATACTTTAACATAGAGTTTATATTGACTTTATAAATCAAGGCTGAGATGATAGTTTGAAATTGATTTGAAATGTTATTTAATTAAGAGTTATATTTAATAAGGATCCATTTAGAACTTACTGAAATTGAGATTTTAAAGAATATGGTTTTATAACTTAATTCGGGTTTAAGGTGATTTAAGCGAATAGTTTGAGGAATATTCAGTTATTGAATTTGAGGTTTTATTTAAAGGATATTGGATTTAGTAAGAAAATATTTCAAAACTAAATAATAGTAAAAGTGAAATGGGTATATATATAAATTATAAAAATTTAGTTTTGAAACATTAAATATTTAAGCTTTGAAATTTATTAAAGATTAAAATTTAGAAATTCGGGTTGTTTTTGGAATTTGATTTGTGAATTTAGAAAGCTAATTTGTTTTATAAATATTTAATATTTGATCCATGTAAGGGTGGATGTTATGTTTCAAAGTTATTAATTTCAAAGTATTACGTTTTGGAAGTTTTATAGTTTTAAAATCTTTGGTTTCGAAATTTTATAACTTTGAAAATGCTATGATTTTGGGAAAAAGATATATTTGAAATAAAAATGATATTATATTGATTTGGGTTTATAAATGATATCATGTTGATTTGATTTTTAAACGAAAATGATATCGTAATTATATGGCTTTGAAATGAATATTTACTCTGTTTTTGAAGTATAATTATTTTAAAATGACCACGGTGTTATAATAACGTTTGGTTATTGAAGAGACCGGGATCGGAAGTTGTCATACTCTCTATCAACTTCGAAAACCACTTTAACAACCGTGTAGGCGGTGGAGATTCCAAATGAAGTAGGATGGTGGCGGGTTTCCTTTGAGGTATATACGTGGACCCGACTCCCGTGGGTTGGCATAAGATGGCTGAAACAGGAGCGATTGACGGGTTAAGAAGGTAACCCCTTTTATCAGACACATCCCTTCGATATTATACTCTGACTTTTGGATTTATTCGGTGGCCACTTTTGATTTTTGATTTGGGGGTGTGGCTCGAAGTGGGAGGTAGCTGCGCGCTAAACATTATCACCGGTCCGGAAGCGTAATTGGTATATCTACCCTGGCATTACCCAGTTGTGCCTTGTCACCTACCCTAGTGCGTGTCGTACGAGTTTTTTTTTCTCCCGTAGCTCATGGAGTATTTAGGGTAGTCTCCCGTTCTAGAGGTGCGCTGATACTGGATGGAATATTGGGACTATTATGTGGTAAGGGTTATATGGGTAACCCCTTAACGCTATTTAAAAGTAAGTTTATTTTACTAATAGACAATATTATAATAGCAAAATATTACTGTAGAATAAATAGTTTAACGGATCCTTAGGAGATGTGAATCCCGAGCATCTCTTGAGTTATTGCACTCACATTAGACACTAGATAAGAGATGTCAAATCCCGTAAACATCTCTGACGCCGTTCCACTCATATTGTTTATTGTTGATTTAACTTACATAAGATCTTTTAGTTCTGACTCGAGTGTTTTGCCTTTCAATTCGCTCGGGTCAGCCTGAGCATTTCAGGATTTGAAGACCGTAGTCTGGAGGACGAAGACGAAGATTTACTATTATTAGTTATTATAGTATTCTGCTATATTATCACCGTTCCGCTGCAATATTAATATTCTCTGGTAAGTGTAACTCTGATATGTATTGTATAAGAAAATCGAATATTTTGTAAAACAGCTTCATGAACTGTATATTTGATTATTATGTTTTATTGTTCCGCTGCAAGTTTCTATTTTGTTTTTTTCTTTCTCTGCATTTCTTATTTACCTCATAACAATCCGCCCTTCTGTATTGTATAAGTCTGACGTGTGTGGTTTAACGTCGATTTAAAACGTACGTAAAGGCGGGACATTACATCTGGTATTAGAGCTTTGGTTTATTGATAAACCTTTGCTTTGGGGGGTTAGACTCTTTACTAATAGGGTAGTAATACCCTAAGGGAGTCGCTGAATGTGTGTGTGTGTCTATATATATATATATATATATATATATATATATATATATATATATATATGAGCATATTTGCTAGTTTTATAAAAGGTTTTAATATTGTGTTAATTTGTTCCATTTTGTATTTATAAATTCTTGTTGATGCATGGAATGCTATGACATGAATAGGGATTTCTAAACACTTAATAGGACAGACCGACACAATATTTGTTTTGAATATAGGTGAATGAAATAATTTTGCCTATTATATTTTCTATATATAAAATAATTTTTTTATAAAGGTTATATTTGGTTGTAATATATTAGTTGTTAGGTAGGGTAATCTATAAATATTAGTAAAGTAGGCTTTGAAAATAAAATAAAGTAAACCTGGAAATTTAGAACTTAAGTTTCGTGGTTTTGAAACTGTCTTTCGAAGGATTTTGGAATATAATAATATTGTTTAGAAGTATTTTCTGATATAAATATTTTAATATGATTTGAAAGAATTTTTTTGAAGAAACTTTGGAAAGTGATAAGTTATGTACTCCCCTCTCTATCGCAGGAAAATAATTTCGGTGATGAGTGCACGCATCATCGATATCCATTTTCGAGTTTCGAAGTGGGAAGGCCACTGTAGTAGTTTTACTGCAGATTTATTTTGATAAACAAATATAAATTTTAAATTGTTTCAAATATAATTGGATATATAAAGTGTAAGCGTATACATTTATCTATTATTTTAAAATGATTTAAAATTTAACCCAGTGTTTAGTTCCTAAGTTTCCGTTAATCAATAGTTTCAATTATTGTAGGAAATGGGTTATAACTAAATTATAAATTGGAACCTTTAATTAAAATAAGTGATTAAATGCTAAGTTATAAATGGAATTAAAAGAAATTCGAAATTGGGAACCTATAAGACAAAGGATATTATTATTAAGCATTAAGTTAATTAAGAGAAATAAAATAAACTTGTGTAACATTCAATTACATTCTTAAAGGCATATATATAACTTAACAAAAGATGGAAAAAGTTGAAATGTAACAAAAAAAAGTAATGGATATTATACAAGTAAAGCTGATGTAATAGGAATATTAAGTGAAATTCTTTGATAAATAAGAATTTGATGTGTAATTGCGTAAACTTAAGTTTGACTGAAAGGTTGTAAAGAAATGACAATAAACTTAAGTAAAGGTTGAGGTTATTTATAATAAAATTAGGTAGAAGGATGAATACTGTAAATAAATGAAATTAAGTAGTGAATTAATGAATGTAATGCAATAAAAAAAACTATTTGATATGAATAAATAAAAATGAAAATTTGCAAGAAATAAATGTGAACTAAAGGATAAATCATTATATGAATAAAAAGGAAATCAAACAGTAAATGATATGAAATTGGAAATTTACTTGATTTATTGTTTGGAAGTGCTGGTTGTTTGGTTCATGGTTGTTTGGGCAAGGATACTTTAAAAATTGGTTGGATGAATGAATAATCTATTTAGTTTCATCTAAGACCTTGAGTAAATGATGCACTTAGTAGTTTATTCTTCATTATGTACAATTTAAAGTTTTGAACCCGAACCACTGTTTGTTTGTTTGATATGAATGGATAGTTAATGTGTGTTGATTTACGTGATGGTTGTTTGCTTGTTGCAAGTGATGGTTGTTATGTTGATTGTTTGGTGTTATTTGAAACAGCTTTAAATATTTCATTTTATATAATTATTAATTCTTTTGGATTATATAAGTGAAATACAGGTTATGGAAGCAATTGCTACTGCTTTTGGTTTCATAAAATAAGCGTATATTGCCCGACAAAAAGGTACGTTTTTGGATTACGGTTTATAGCGTTATTTTCTTATTTTTCCCGTGTGGGATATATATTATTTTGGAAAATATATGTTATATTTGATACTATTTTTTCTCCCGAGCCTCTCCGTACAAAGGAGACTCTGCCGAAATTTCTTAAATTTTGGACTTAGAAAATTTTTGAAAATGTTTTCCAAACTTGATTAATTTGAGTATAAAAGATTAATGGTTATAAATTGGTATATTTTATTTAAATTAATTAATTTTGTAAATTTATTTGTTTATAAATTTAATATTTTAAGTAAGATATATTGATTTCTTAATTCTTCTTTTCCCTTCTCTTTTTTCCTTTTCGGGGACGAAAAGTTTTGAGTGGGGGAGAGTGTAACGACCCGTAAATTTTCAGTAATTATAATTGTTAATTTAATAAGATTATTGAAATTTAATATTGATGAAAATAAAAATTTAGTGAATTACTAATAAAAATTGTGATATAATAATGAAAATAACTAAGAGGAAACATAACAGGGGTTAATTAAAGTTAATAATTAATGAACTTGAATGGAATTCTAATTAAATTAAATAATTTAATTATTATGTCTTGGTTATAAGTGGAATATGAGAAGGCAAATGGTTGTTACCTATTAATTCACCAGATACAAATAAAGATAATTGAATGTACTTTAATGAAAATTAATATAATAATGGGAAGGGTGAATGTAAATTAAAATAATAACGTACATTTACTTATAAGGTAGTAATTGGTGTAATAAAAAGCATGAGGCCAAGTAAATAAATTTATTGAGAGTATTAATTGTAATTGGATGTAGATTTAAAGTAATAAAGTTAATGCAAGGTAAGCAATGCTAATTAAAATCAATAATTAATGAATGGTAAGGATGTAATCTAAGCTAAATTTTTGATAGATTGAATGTGATTACGATAAATTGAAATTATGTAAATGCGTAACTTGGGTCTGTAAACAATAGACTTATAAATGAAGTTAAAAGTAAACGATGGTAATAATTATGTGTTGCCCGTTTATTTAGTCTATTAATTGAAATGAGAAATCAAACTTTAATAAATATAAACAAAGGTTACAATGATGGGAATGAGAATATGGCAAGTAAATGAACGGTAATCAATAGTAACCAGTTTCTAGCGTAATAATAGGCATAATATAAAGACGAGAATTTAATTTAAATCAATGGAAATAATGTAGATGTTATACTTAGCTACAAATTGGATATATGGAAACAAATGTAAGCATTCAATTAATTAATGAATTTGAATTAGATTTAAATCCATTAAAATAAAACGTAATTCAAAACTACGTTAATGGAAATAAAGAGGAAATTTGAGAATATTAATGCAATAACTACAAACCAATGTAAATTGCATCCTTTTGATAATAATAGACCGAATAATAGAATGAGAGGTAATTAAATTAAATTTTTGAAAATTCAATTTACAATTTCAGAATTTAATGAAATTGAGGTAAACACTGAAATTGTTAAATTAATCAACTCCAAATTGACATCTAAATTTGGTTTAATTAATGTGAATAATTAAGAAAAATAAAAGTGGCAAAAATTGTCGATTGTAGAAGTGAAATTAAAAATTGGATTTAATTGATTGATTTTTAATTTATTAGTTAATATAAAAATAGTCATTTTAGCCACTGACTCGGATATCGACGAAACCAGTTTCATCGGATCCGTAATAGTGAATTATTGTAAGATTTTATGTTTCGTAGCGATCGGACTTTTCATTTGTTCGTACGGACTCGAAACGCCTTGAAATCAATGAAATTGAAATCAATTTGAAAAAATTGATTTTTAGCATAACTTCTTCATACGATGGAATTTGAACTTGAAACCTTTTCCATTGCGTTTAAAATATTTTAAAACATCTATTTTGACATATGGATTGACCAAATTTCGTTTCAGAGTCGAAACGGACTTTTTGGGCCACTTTGTCGTTCGCGCGTATATCAAATCGATCTGATCCATTCTATTTCAGCTTTGTCTATAAATACCCAGTTATAAATCCTACCCTACCTCTATTTCTCATTTGTCTGTGTGTACAATCCCTCTTCACCTCCTCCTCAATGGTAGAAAAACAAATTCTAGATCCAAACACAAAATCAAATTCAAATCCAAAGCAAAAATTTCAAACTCCTCGAAAAAATTCAAGAAAAATATATATCGAAGATCTCGACAATTCGAATCTACGCCTGGTGTTCGTTTTTCGAAATTATGCTTCAACCAACCGGAAATCGCGGTCAAACCTTGGAATTTTCGAAGCCCTAGGGCTGATTTGGGTGTTTTTGATTCGGGAAGAAATCGGAAAAATTAGAATATGGGTTTGGTGGAGATTGTCCCGTGGAACTGTGCAATGGTGGTTGTTTGGTCGGAATCAATGTGTGGTGGCCGGAATTTCACGTTTCGGGTTCCAAAATTCACAAATTTGGTGGCGGCGGCGTGGCTCGGTGGGGGGGGGGGGGTCGCGGGTGTGCCGATGGGTGGAGATGGTGTTGGGGAGCGCATGGACGGTGGCGGCACGTCGAACGATGGTCGAAGGCTTGGGTTATCGGCGGTCAACGTGGGTGGAGCTGTGCGTTTTTGGTTCGTCTCTGCTATGTTGTGTGCGTACCTGGTGATGAGGAGAGATGGTGATGCGGCTAATTCTGGTTGGTTCGTGTAGTTTATTTTTATTTTACTTTAATTTTTGATTTCTATCGTTCAAACGCGCATAACTTTCTCATGCGATGCCCAATTTTCACGCGTTTTTTTGTTAGGATCGTATTTAAATTCCAGACATTCTAGCGGTGGTTTGGATGAATTATGAGACAGATTAATTTTTGGGTTTAAATTGGATTCAAATTCAATTTAAATTCAAAAGGTGAGTGTTTTAACCCACTCACAACTTCTAAAATTTCTTATATTTGTTACATTTAATTTAAATTGTGATTTTGAACTTATTTATGACCATTTTGTATAGCATTAATCATCATCTCAGTTAATTGCAATTATTTAAATTTAATCGTTATTTAATTAATTATTGAATGTAACTGCCAATTAATTACCTGTTACATACTATCAGTTATATATTGATATTAATTGATTGTTTGGATGATGATTGTGATGGATGTGTGATCTGTTGATGGATGAATGGATTTTTATTTTATATCATTAAATCTACAAGTTCTTTATTGGTTTGTTACTTTTGATTTGGGATTGCGGATTGAAATGATATACAACGTACTTTTATTTTTAAATTGCGGATTGAAATGATAAATATTCGTATCACTTGACCATAGGGTAGAAAATTATATACAGACACCGTGGTCTATATCTAAATATTTTAAAAAGGATTTCTATGGTTTTGTAAAGAAATAAATATGGTTCTATGAGATATTGATTGGGATATTTGATAAAGGTTATTTTATATATGGTTAAATTCTTGGTTTTAAACTATGTATAAGATTGTTTAAAGTATAAAATAAGTTAACAATAAAGTTTGATTTTATTAAAATATAATATGGATAAGTATTTACTTAAATTATACTTTAATGCAGAGTTTATATTGACTTTATAAATCAAGGCTGAGATGATAGTTTGAAATTGATTTGAGATTTTATTTAATTAAGGGTTATGTATAATAAGGATCCATTTAGAAGTTATTGAAATTGAGATTTTAAAGAATATGGTTCTATAACATAATTAGAGTTTAAGGTGATTTAAGCTAATAGATTGAGGAATATTCAGCTATTCAATTTGAGGTTGTATTTAAAGGATATTGGATTTAGTGAGCAAATATTTCAAAACTAAACAATAGTAAAAGTGAAATGGGTATATATATAAATTGTAAAAATTTAGTTTTGAAATATTGAATATTTAAGCTTTGAAATTTATTAAAGAATAAAATTTAGAAATTCGGGTTCGAAATGAATATTTATTCTGTTTTTGAAGTATAATTATTTTAAAATGACTGCGGTGTTATAATAACGTTTGATTGTTGAAGAGACCGGGACCGGAAGTTGTCATACTCTGTGTCAACTCTGAAAACCACTTTAACAACCGTGTACGAGGTGGAGATTCCAGAATGAAGTAGGATGGTGGCGGCGTTTCCTTTGAGGTAAATACGTGGACTCGACTCCCGTGAGTTGGCATAAGGTGGCTGAAACAGGTGCGATTGACGGGTTAAGAAGGTAGAACCTTTTATCGAACACATCCCTTCGATATTATACTCTGACTTTTGGATTTATTCGGTGGCCACTTTTCATTTTTGATTTGGGGGTATGGCTCGAGGTGGGAAGTAGCTGCGCGCTACGCGTTATCACCGGCCCGGAAGCGTAATTGGTATATCTACCCTGGCATTGCCTAGTTGTGCCGTGTCACCTACCCTAGCGCGCCTTGTACGAGTTTTTTTCCTCCCGTAGCCCATGGAGTATTTAGGTAGTCTCCCGATCTGGAGATGCGCTAATATTGGATGGACTACTGAGACTATTATGTGGTAAGGGCTATATGGGTACCCTTTAACGCTATTTAAAAGTAAGTTTAGTTTACTAATAGACATTATTATAATAGCGAAATATTACTACATAGTAAATAGTTTAACGGATCCTTAGGAGATGTGAATCCCGAGCATCTCTTGAGTTATTGCACTCACGTTAGACACTGGATAGGAGATGTCAAATCTCGTAAACATCTCTGACGTCGTTCCACTCATATTGTTTATTGTTGATTTAACTTACACAAGATCTTTTAGTTCTGACTCGAGTGTTTTGTCTTTCAATTCGGTCGGGTCAGCCTGAGCATTTTAGGATTTGAAGACCGTATTTTAGAGGACGAAGACGGTGATTTATTATTATTAGTTATTATTGTATTCCACTATATTCTCACTGTTCCGCTGCATTATTAATATTCTCTGGTATGTGTAACTCTGATATGTATTATATGAGAAAATCGAATATTTTGTAAAACAGCTTCATGAACTGTATATTTGATTATTATATTTTATCGTTCCGTTGCAAGATTCTATTTTGTTTTTTTGCTTTCTTTGCTTTTCTTATTTACCCCATAACAATCCACCCTTCTGTATGGTTTAAGTCTGACGTGTGTGGCTTATCGTCGATTTAAAATGCACGAAAAGGCAGGATGTTACACTTTTATTTTAAATGTCTTAAAGTAATATTTGTGGATAAATTAATTTAAATTATTTTAAAGTCTAAAGTATTTAGACTTGGTGACTTCCAGTGGGAATAAACAATATTTAGGAATTTATTCTGCGAGAGGAAGGTGAATTGAAACTTTTTTCAAAGGGTTGAAATATGGAAAATAGCTTGCGAAGATATTTTTGAAATAAAAAGTTTTGAAAATTATATGAAGCCTGATGACTGTTTGTGAATGTTATTTGATAGTTAAATAACCGACTATCAATATTGGCCAATGTGCTGATCGTTTCGAAGACACGAGATCGGGATTAATTTCTCGAAAACCACTTCGATCCGGTTTGAACGTTTTCATGAGAAAGACAAGAGCTTGGAGTCGAAGATGGAGCTGTGAAGTGCAAGAGCTAATCGCTACAAATCCTGAGGGTGATTCCAAAATGGATGTAGTAGGATTAGTGCCTTCCGTTCGAACTCTGAACGGACTTGAATGGACGAATACTTTAAGAACATCGTCAGGAGGACGATGAGCATTCTAAATGTATGTGTGCTAAAAAGGTAACTCATAGCTTCGAGCCTCATCAACTGGGAATGGCTAAAACTGGGGAGGTGCACACAAGGCTAAGTGGCTAGCAACCAATTAGGGTAAGGTCACCCCTGTCTGGATGTCCCTTATTTCGGCTGTGTGGGCGGTTGCTGATCCCAACCTCGGGGTGAACTTATTTGGACTATCCAGTAAGGGGTTGCTCCGATCTTATGATGCAGGGGATCAGAGTGGATCCTCGGTACGGTGATCTAGACCACGTACTGTGATGGGCAGTACCCCTGTGGCCCTGCCATTGATGGAAATCCATTCCACCT
The DNA here is from genome assembly GCA_030765085.1 of Allium cepa. NCBI lineage: Eukaryota > Viridiplantae > Streptophyta > Magnoliopsida > Asparagales > Amaryllidaceae > Allium > Allium cepa. The sequence continues at coordinate 460,297,513 of CM060931.1, read as the reverse complement.
ACATGCCTTTACGGTTTTGTTTGTATATCTATTATGCAGGAATTTAATGAATATAACAATTTAGGCTATTTGAATAAGTATTTGTATATAGACACTATTATAACATTAGAGGATTTTGTAAGAAATGTTTGGTTATCGTAAGGTAAAAACCCGGCATGTTTATTTGTGGCGTGGTCTTACAAGATACCTTTGATTTCAAATGATTTTGAAAACTTTAATAATCCAATTGAGTGTATTTTCTCATGCTCGTTTTCCAAACTAGCTCGGGTGTTGTTTGACCATAATGCTCTCAGACCAAATTTTATAGAGTATAGATTCTGATGGATGGCTATGGAGCTCAAGAGACAAGGTGGATTGATGAGGCATATTTCCGTAGATTTATTATTCCGTTATGAAGTGTAAGTTGTATATTCAGCTTTGGAGGACATGATATTATAACTGTCCTGAATTATGATGTTGATTTGTATTCTACTCTGATGATGTAATATATAAAAATGATATGGTTTCTTTTTGTGTAATGACCAATTATTATCTATTATATTTTATTCCACTGCGACGATAAGATTCTAATATTGTTTCTATTTCCTCTTCTACCTCCTTCTTTAACCCTAACGGTTCGATTTTTCGGCATTCGATTGTTCGGCATTTGATACAGTGGACGCATTGATGTCGATTTTCGAGTGTCGAAAAAATCAAGTCGTTACAAGATATTAATCTAATCATTCAATTCAATTTAATCATCCATAAGCAAAATTAATTAGTCATTTGGTTCCTAATTAAATTAATTTAATCACCAAATAAATTAAATTAACCCTCAAATCCTGATTAAGTAACCTTACTTAATTATAAACAGTTTATTATTATTTTAATTAATGAGATAATAAATCATCCTTTAATTGTTCACATTAATTAATTAACCTTTAATTTGCTTACATAGATTAATTATCCTTTAATTAATTACATTAATTAATGATCCTTAAATAACATTAATTAATTAATTATCCTTTAATTAATTTCATTATGTAATTATCCTTAATCATTTATATTAAGTAATTAGCCTTTAATTTAATAAGACCTAAATTAATTAAGATAAACCAATTATCTTAATCAATTACTTAATTACATTATTTAAATCTTATTTAATTTAAATGCTTTATACAAAATCTCTTAAGACCTTTCTACTAATTGAAGTTCAATAAATTTACCTTTAATCACTTACTTAATCACATCCCTTTTATTTTAAAAACAATTAGAGATTAAATTAATTAATCAACCTAATATTCATTGTCTAAAAAAACAACTTAATTTCAAAAACATTTGCATTCATAATCTATATATTTGAAACTTGTTTTGAAAACTAGTTTAATATTTTACTTTGAAACTGGTACATTTCTTTTGTTTATAAACTTGTTAACGATTTACTATTACTTTAAACCTTGGTTAAAATCATAACAAAAGAACCCCAGCCCAACCCATCATTTTCTCGAGCCAATCCCGATCCACACCCGAGCCAAAACTCATCCACTTCTCTCAAAAAAACTCGAGAATGACTTCGAGCAACACCCCATCTTTCCCAAAGCATCAAAACACTCAGCAACTCCAGATACACAAGATAAATCGTGCACGTGCACACGAGTTCGCCGCTGTTCAAATTGACTTCGCCTTTGCCTACAAATCGTCATCAACCCACTCGTACGTTTCGTCCACCCAGCATCGTCGATTTCGACTGGAATCAAAATCGAGAATGTCGAGCACTTATTGAACTCAGACCCAACAACGAAAATTCTCTCGCACCGCCACCTCCAACCGTCTGCGACCTCGCGATCATGACCAGATCTCTGCCACAGGTCTACGCTTCTAATCCCCCACCCGCAATCAACTCCGGTTCTCTTATGACCACGCAACTGCCTCGATTACAACGACGATCAAAACAGGAAATTTAACCCTAGTTTACCGTCGTCCAGCCACCACGGCATTCAAGAATACTTCCGAGTATTTTTCCTATGATCCCCTCCACACGAGCTACCTTCGGCGTCAATCGCGACGCTCATCTTCCCCTTGATCACTCGGAATCGACGAACAATAAACTTATGTTCAACTTGCGATATCTCGACAACCATAAGCCTAAAAACTTGAAACTAAAATCAAAAATCACCATTTTCAAGTACTAATCAGATTACATAATCAAAACAAAGAATTTAGACATTCGATTTTCTGTCTTAAAAATGATTATCACTGCAATTAATTCTTTTAGAGATATTTACCCAATATATACACCTGAAACTATTTTTAAAAATAAAATAACATCCATTCAAACATCTTTTCCTTAGAGATCATAACCAGAAATTGTATAGATGAAGTGGTATAATTTATTTTGATTTAGTTTAACCTGTGCTTTAAGAACAGAGCATGATTATACATAAACACAGACATGCATACATAGTAATTCATTAAAATACATTCAAACAACATTTTAGAACTTTACATTAACTATTTATCACATGCAACATCATAAAAAACAGATTAATCTTAAGAAATAATTATTTACTCACTTTTTTTGATGTCGAACAGAGAACAGAGCCTGGAAATTTCCTTTTGAATTTAAAAATTGGAAGTTGATTTGATCCTGGAAACTGAAACTTAGTTGTTGATCTGCTACTAGGTTTCGAACTAAAGCTTGATTGTTTTGAGATGATCTTGGATCTAGTGCTTGCCTTAGTTTGAATTTGAACTAAATCCATATATTTGCTTGATTGTTTATTTCTTTCCTGGTTTGAGTTCCTCTCTAGTTTCCAGATTTGATTTTTAAAAAGATTGTTTGCGCTTTGTTTTCTTTTCTCTGTATTTGTTTTAAGGTTTTAGTTTGCTTAGGTTTGAGATTTTAATTTTATCAAAGAAATGAGAAAAGAAGGAGTTAGATATGTATATATATAGCCTTAATTTCCTTTATTTATTAAATTTAAAAATGAAAAGAAAATTTAAAATGATGACATTTTTATTTACATGTTGAAACACTTGTTATTATGTATACTAAATTTACTTAACACTTGTTCAAATTTAAATTACATACTTACACTCATTAGTTTATATGTTATTAAGGTTACACATATTTTTTATTCATGTTATTAAATATTTTTAATATGTTTGTACAAATTTTTATATCATATTTTCAATTAGTTTTACATATATGTGTGTGTGTGTGTGTATGTTTTGTGTTTTTTTATTAATCCATTCTCTATTATTTATACTTATATAATTTTTTAAAGAAAATAACTTTAAAGTTAAATAATACATTAATAAGTATATATAATATATTCGAATTTATCCCTTAAGTAGCTTTTGAAAATTATCATATCTGATTCAAAACATAACTTCCAAATCACAATGTATATATGTATGTATGTATGTATGTATATATATTAGAAAACAAATTTATATTAATTTTAAAATATAGAGTTTTTAAATCCAATTTATTTTTAAGATATTTATTTTTGAATTTCAAATCCAAATTCCATTTATAATCTACTTATATATATACATAAACAAATACATATTTTATTTGTTTTTGAAAAGATAAATTTTGCCAATTTAAATAATTATATCAGGAGATTATCAAATTAATATATATATCCTGATATTCTTAATTATGAGAATTTTATTGGTTCAACTTATACATCAGTGTTTTCAATAGTTAAAACCTGTTAATTACCACTTATCCGATGCCCAAAAATCCAGGTTATCACATTGTCTATGCAGGTCTTGTAACACCACTAGTGATATCGGTAGCTATTAGTTAGTTCCTTATAAGTACAATACTAAAACAAAATGGTAGTTGTCTCGTATGGAATAATCGTTTGAAAGGCATGCAATGCCCAAGGTATGATCTATTGCTTTACTTTCTCTAATTGGTTGTAACATTAAGGCCGACTATGTCCATCAATCCAAATCAAGGGTCCACCCATCGAGTTTAAAACACAAGATAATAGTATGGGAGAAAGATTTCTGCTAGAGATAGCGATCCTCATTGGCAGGATATAGCTCATGTTTTAGTCATTTCAAATTGACACAAGTGTCGGGATCATGCGTAATTATACTCTTACTTCATTCCAGTAAACGTTCGCCAATTCATCCTTTATATTCTTGATAACATCCACCTCGTACATGAATAATAAAGTGGTTCCGGTATTGAAAGAGTATGTCAATATTCGACCTCGGTCTCTTTAATAACCAACCATTCAATATATAGAAGTATGCAATTTTTTCCATTTTAGTTTTTATAGAAAATTATTTTAATAATCTCAAAAGATGTTCGATATAAAAGGTCCTTTATTTTACTTCAAGAATTCACAAAAAAAGGTTTCAAAAATTAACGGAAATGTTTATTATTTTTAGTAATTAAAATACATCAGGTTTACGGTAACTAATTTATAAAGAGTCTAAAAAGTTGTAGAAAAATTACAAATCAGATTCCAGAGTTCTTAAAACACCTTTATAGAAATTATAATGAAGTTTCATAATTTTTCAAATAAATTTGATAATTCAAAAAATTTCAAATGACTAGTTTCAAAGATCGAATTATTAAAATTATTGATGGTAGAAATAAATAAGAGTCTCCCTTATTAAATATTCTTCAAATAATATGCAAGTTCTATAAAAAAAAATTAGGCCAATATAATGTATTTACAAAATTTCAATAATCATATTTTCAACAAATAAAATATAGGAAATATTAGATTATAGAATTTTGTATGGGTTTCTTTACAAAATATGTTTCTTTTGCTAAGTTGGAGTAAAAAAAATATCAAGTTAAATAACACTATTTTCGAAACGCCTATTTATTTATATTTAATTAGATAATTTATTTTGAAAAATCTACATGTAAACCTACGACCAAATTTTATACTATCTTATTCAAAATCTTGTTTATTTTAACATATCAAAAAATTTAGAATTAAATACATGCATGCATGCAAAAATTTTAAATAAGGACAAATGACAAAATTTTGTCGAAAACCACATTTAGGGCCAAAACGATAAAATTATCCATTCTAACATTTTTCACATATCAATATAAGATGTCCAAGGGTTTTTATATGACCATTCAATGTTTATATGATCTATATGACAATCAATGCAACTTCAATAATTCTAACAACGTGCTAACATGTATAATCAATGGTCAAACATGTATATAATTACCATATCATCGATTATTATCATCTTATATATCTATACATACCATGAGAATTCAAATCAACTTAATTTAAACATATATCACAATAACCGTCAACTATCGCATATCAGATGTTCAGCTATCATTAAATTTCAGTTTCAATATCACTTTAAATTCACAAACATCAAAACAAAATAAATTATCACAACATGACGTTGATTCAACTTGCAATAGAATTGATAGTATTTCTTGAGTTAAAAGACTAACCTAAAATGCGAATCTGAACTCTCTGAAAGACAGTGACATGAATATGGCTACTGAGTCTCTACGAACGAAACTAGCGGACACAAATATTTTTTTATGCATGGAGATTGCAGATCTGGTTATGAGACTCAGTAATGAGTAGTGTTAGTGAATAAGTAGTGCAAACTTGGGAAAGAAGCTAGGCGTTTGGGTGATGGGGTGCTGCTGGCTAAGGGAAGGCATAGAGGAGGTTGGTAGTTTGTAGGAAGCTAAGGCAGAGGAGCGGGTTTGTGGGCGTCGGGCGAAAAGTGATGGAGGTAGTTCGGGTAGGGAGGACGGAGCTTCCGGTTTAGAGAGGTTCGAAAAATGGAAGATGGTGGAGATGGAGGGTTCAGCAGTGAGGGTGGAGGAAGGCAGAGAGCTCTAATGAGGAATGGATGCGGGTAGGGGCGATGTGGCAGGGAGATGAAATGAAATACAGTGATGGGATGAAGCAGGTGAAAGAACGAAAATGAGGAGAAGGTGAATAGTGCAAACGTATATAAACGAAGAACAGTTGGTTAGATATGAAGTATGAACAATTCATATATATATATATATATATATATATATATATATATATGATTTTACACGAGAGGTAGAATAGGCAATACCCTTAAAATAATGGCTAACATGTTAGACTAATTCCTATCAACTTAAACGTACACAGATAATTGTGTATGGACCTTATTTCAAAGTATAGTGCGCCCTGTAATCCATCATTTAAGCAGCTCTATAGTACATAATGGGTGTTCAAACATAAAAATAAATATACCAATTTTCTCAACGTGCAAATAAAGGAAGTAATAGCACATTGAATTTTAAATTTTAATGTCCGCGTCAAAATTCCACTGCTGCTGCTAAATGCGTTACCGTAAAATGTTTAAATAAGCTTTAATTCGTCTTAAACAGAGCTAGAAAAAAATCAAAATTTGACGAAACGAACTTTGATGTTTTAATCCGAAAAATTTCTAAAATCGTTCTATCTAAAAAAAAACATATGTTGTAAAATAATAATTTTCACTACAACATTAATCGATTTCAAATGTTAAATAGAATACATGTTCTAAAATATACACACCAAATTTTCATGTCAAACTTATTAAACACATTCAAATCATAAAATTTAAATTTTTAAATACTTTTTATTCAAAACCATTATTTAGTTTAAAGTTTAAATTGCTATAAAAGTGGGTCGTTACATATTCAATGTATATCTAAGATATATAGATATATTTATAAATAATTGAAATTTCCAACCAAAAGAAATCATTAAATTAAGAAATCAAATTTCAGTAAACATGGAAGCAAGTAAGGCAACAACGACCTCAAAAGCAAAGCAAGCAAAAACCAGGGTAAATACAATACATCTAGGATAGGTTGTAGCACCTAGAGCTCACACTCTAGGTGCAGACCGGTCGACTGGACATCAATGACTGGTCGATCGGTGGGATGCCTGATGCATGTGCTCTAGGCACTAGCTCCTGCACCATCGATGCTCACTTTTTCGGCATGATTTCGATGCATTCTGGCAACTTATATTTGCAGTATAGGCTCTAAAACACACATGCGGTAGTAGGATAATTTAATATAGTAATCCAGACATTGAAAAGAGGTAGAAAACAGATTTATAGTAAGGAGTTTTGTCAGAAAATAATTAAACATGTTTATATTCACAGAAGCAACAAATCACACTTCTAATTTCACAAACATTGGATACAGATTAATAGGAATGCACCTATAAATTTAGAGATATTTTTCGTGAGGTTTAACTCACTTCTTCTCCTTACAATTAAGCAGCTATATCTAATGCACACGAGGAACGAATACAAGAATCAACACTATAAAAACAGAAATTGAAGAGTCTAAAGTTAGAATAGGGTTTGATAACATTGCCTTGAATTGACTGGATTTTCTAGCAATTAATTCATGTTATAATTTGATGATATGTTTGCAGGGTTAAGATGGAACATGGTTTCTTCTTTTTGAATCTTTCTAGTTTGCCATGAATTGAGATAGAGAATAGCACGTGCATATACATTTTGACTTAGGAAAAGTCTTCTTAGTTCAATTATTTAATTTGGGCTTTAGGATTTAATTTACAACCCAATAAGAATTAAATAACATCTTTTATTTAATTCCTTGATAATATTTTACGAACCAAAAGCTTAAATATTTAAACCATAGCTCAAATAAATAAAATGACTGCTTGAATGATTTTTAAAGTCATGAACAACTATTTAAAATAAAGACATCTACTAAGCTCAAAATTTTCTTTTATCTAAAAATAAAAAAACAAAATAATTAAATATTCTTATCCAACTCCAATTTCAATTATCTTTATATAACACGCTAAAAATCTGATTTCTTTAATGTCAAAATTTGAGAAACCAAATTTCCCATTTAAATCTCCAATTTACGTCATTAATTATTTTATTTAAGAAACATAAAAATCAAGGTTGTTACAGACTTCATCACTTAAAGAAATTGCATCCTTGCGATTCCAATTCAGAGAAAAGTTTATAATATATATTATCAAAAATCCATTTTCTAAATCCTTCTTCATCTTTTAAATTTTAGCCAAACTCCATTAATATAAAACATAAATTTGACTTATCATGTCAATGTATAAAACTCAACGTGCCATTCTTCCATATTTTCTAGTTCCAAAAATAAGTTTACATAAATGTTTCACATCTTTTGAAATAATATAGCACCGTTTATAGTCTAAAACATTAAATATGTAAGCTATTTAAAGGTTATTCAACGTAGTTAATTCTATTCAATTCAAATTTCTATATTTGAAATTCATAGACTAGGAAAACCAACTTCTAATAAGAATTTGCATATATAATCAAACAAATAGAATTTTTTTAGAGTACTAAATTATTTATCTTATTAAACTTCAGTTTTTAGACTTCCTTTAATATTTATAATTTTTTTAGTTCAGTATAAGTCATATTCCTTCTAATAAAATTCAAAAATCATTTCTCAAAACTCATTTCCTTACTTTACAAAAGAATTTCTATATTTCATTATTATTATTTTGTAAATCTATTTAAATCTAAAATATTCTTTATTTCCCAAGATTAGAGAGTATTCACAAATTCAACTGCCTATTTCAAATATAACTACCATGTTCAATCTTTTTAATATTATCATTTTAAGGTGAAATGAATTTCTAACCTTCCACTCTCTTCTCATGACTTATTTATCATCACATTTGGTTTTCAACAGAACTCCAAATAATACTTTTCAAAATTCATTTTTTTCAAACAATATAATGGCTTCTTATGGTAATTATTTAAATCAAATATTATTTATACAATTTATCCTTCTAATTTCAAATTCAGAATACAAAGTTGCGTTCTCTTCAATAATTTAGAAATTTCCAAAATTTGTTTGCACAATCGTCCTTTCTGAGAGAATTTGCACAACCATCTTTTATTTCTACTTTCTTTAGATTAGAACTCATATGTAAGCTTATACATTCATTTAGGTCATAATTTGAGATACACAACAAATCAAAAGCATCATACTAAATTCATCTTAGCATATATTTTATAAATTAACATGTACAATTTTACGTATATCAAATAATATAGCGATGTTGCCTTACCATCAATTTATAGTGTATTGGTTTGTCAAATGGCTACGATGTTGACCATGAAATCAACATTGCCTCACCATTGGCCTCTAATATTGCTAATGCTGGTGGCTACACATGTCATTCAAAATTAATATATGTAATGCATCTGTACAATTTTCTTTATAATTTTCTAAACCATCAAAAAAATTGGAACACAAATATACATATAGATAACTATTTTCATAGTAGATAATTTTTTCTTCTTAATTTATCTACCAGAATATCTTTCCACATAATATTCTATCTACTGAAATAATATTATTCAGTGTTAAGTCATTCACTTAATATTATTATCAAAACTCTATATGATATTTCGTTTTAAAATAAACTTGTAGCTCACACTATTTCTTTTAAAGATAATATTCATCTTCAAGATACCTTCTTTTAAAATCATTATATATTATCAAAATTTCATATGGTACTTCACTTCAAATAAAACATATATTTCATTACATCTCTTAAAGTATATTTGATCTTGAAGAGATTTTCGTTTCAAAATTCAATACATATGCACATATATACTTTTTTTAAAATATCTATTCCATTTTAATGTAATATTAAACTCTCTTAAAACTTAATTTTCTTTTTAAATATTATTTATAACACATTCATGATAATTTATAATATTTAAAATATTATAACCGAAAATACATTGTCCAATTGTCTCGTCCTATTGTTTAGGAATAAGCACCGATAAAGTTGATTAGGCACATCGATCAAAATTCTTAAAGCAAACAATAGGCATTTTGACCCAAAACTAATTTTCCAAAGATTTCTTTATCAATCTCTATATTTTTTTTACAAATTATAATCTACTAATAACAAATCAGTAATATTCCATTCATCCATGCATACATCATGCAATTATCTAATACCACATCTATCTTAGTATTTAATTAGTTACACTTCTAAATTAATATTTCATTTTATACGAAGTAAAGTTTTCAATATCCTTCTTGGTAGCTGCACTACTGAAGATACTACAAAGTCTTATAATTGATATCGAGTAGGTTTCTAAATTTCTAGTGATGGTTCCTACTCAATACTAATTTTAAACAATCTAACATCCATTAACTAATCAAACTTATATAAAAAAAACTAATTACTGCACTCAGTGGAAAGTAGTCGATCAGCTTCCACTATGCAACTCCGATCACTAACGGATCAGGACACTACAATAAAACACTAAGCCATCTAAGGCTTGCTCTATGCTATCCATTAAATTTCACTCTTTGACAAAGATGAATTTCGAAACTTTAAAATCATTTTATAATAAAAGTTTGTAAATAATTCAAAAATATTACAAATATGGCCAATGATCGTTCCCAGTAATTATTTATACTTATAGACTAAACAGGAAATAAATTCTAAATTTTACACTGTCCACCCAAAAGATGGGCTCTAAGTTGGTCTAAGTCAAGATCGTGTTTCTTACATTTTATATTGTTTTAAACCTTTGCTCCGATGCCTAGCTGTAACACTCCACATTTAAGACTATATTACCTAAGAATATATAAGTAATGTTGTCGAGTAATACGGAGAATAAGGCTGGATAGGAGCGACCATCTGTGTCTATTTCCTTAGGCTAACACTATTATGTCAATTTTTACCTCATAACTCCCTATATCAATTTAAACAGTCTTGGAACAAAGCAGTAAACACGTTAGCTCAATTAGAACAGAATAATATATCACATAATATACAACACAGAATCATACATTGTAATAGAAATATAATACATTAAATATCCCTTTATAGGGCTGGAAAAAGGAAAACATTAGACTCATAAATAAACATATACATATATAGTCTATGATAGGTCTCTAAAATATATATGACAACTTAAGTCAACACTACAACCAAATATACAACAGGTATACCTATATGAATAGCATCTCAAAATGAAACCCTATCACATACTGCATATATCTACTCAAACTAGCCTACATCCAATGTTACTGAGTCCCTGGACCTGTCAAGTCTTAGTCTGACCCAAGTATTATAATATAATAAATAGGTCAGACTATCTCTAAATATCAGATGATGAGATCACATAACGAGGATGCATAAACATCAAAGGTATTGAAATCCGTAGAGTGTATTACACTAAACATAATAAGGCATCTTTATGAAATCATCCACTAACAAACTTTCATAATACACAAGGCATAATAATAACCATATAATGTGCCACATGCAAGTAAATGACATCAATACCAAATTACATATCACCAAGTCTTCTCATACACACTAACGGTAATAATCTCAAATAAGGTGATATGGTAACCAACTCTGAAATCACAGGAACTAAAGAGACTGCATAAAAGCAAGTCAATCTCTAGAAAATATATGACTGATTGAAAGTGAGTCAAAACCCAAAATATTAGCAAAAAATTGAGTCGCAAAGCATAAAATCATAAAGAAATGCACATCGCAAGTCAAAACAAATGCAAGCACTTCGCAAGCTACAATAATGGACATGCACCTCGTAAGTCAACATAAAAGACAAACACTTCGTAGATCACAAGATAGACACGCGCTTCATGGTCAATACAAAAGAAGGGCACTTCGCAAGTCAATACAAAAGCAAGCACTTCGCAAGCTAAAATAAGACACCGTGAGTCAACACAAGAGACAAGCACTTTGCTAGCAAAATAAAGGCAAGCACTTCATAAGTCAACACAAGAGGCAAGAGCTACGCACATCAAAATGATCATTTTTGATCGAAAAGTGTAATATACTTTCAATTATTAATTAAATGGGTATTTTCCTTTGTCCCATAACCATTTTATGAAATTTAAATATTTACTAAAAGATTCTAAATCCTCCTCGACACAAGACATGAGCACTTCACACGTCAAAATGATCAGTTCTGATCGATAAAGTGTAACAGACTTTCGATTAGTAATTAAACGGGTATCCTCCAATTCTATAATGTATACATAAGATATATATATATATATATATATATATATATATATATATATGTCTGTATGTATGTATATATCTATAAATAATTGAAATTTTCAATCAAAAGAAATCATTAAATTAAGAAAGCAAATTTTAGGAAATATGGAAGCAGTAAGGCAACAACAACCTCAAAAGCTAAGCAAGCAAAACTAGGGCAAACATAACACATCTGGAGCTCACACTCAAAGTACTGAGCGGTCGACCGGTCGGATGCCTGGAGCATGCACGCCAGCACTAGCTTTCATACCATTGGCGCTCCCTTTTTTTGGTGTGATTTTAATGCATTTCGAGTACTTATACTTGCAATATAAGCTCTGAAACACACATGAATTCATAGGATAATTGACTATGGTAATATAGATATTGAAAAGAGGTGGAAAACTGATTTACAATATGGATTTTTGATATTAAACAAGTTTGCATTCATAGAGGCGAAAATCACACTTCTAATTTCACAAACATCAGATATTGATTCATAGGCATGCACTTAGAAATTCAAAGATAGTTTTTGTGAGGATTAACTCACGTCTTTCCCTTACAATTAAATTGCAATGACTTCTATAGGATTTTAAAACTAGAAATTAGAAAACACTAGAGCTCAATACACAAATAGAACAAACACATGAATCAACTACTGTAAAAACTAAAATTAAAGAGTCTAAAAGATAGAATAGGACTTGAGAACATTTTCTGGAATTTACTAGATTTTCAAGCAATTTATTTCTGTTTTAATTTGATGATTTTCTTCTAGGGTTAAGTGAGAACTTGGTTTCTTCTTTCTGAATATTTTAGCTTGCTGTGAGCTGAGATAGAGAATAATATGCATAAAACATTTTGACTTAGGAAAACTCTTCTTACTAATATCTTCATGAGCCAAAAGCCTAAATATGTAAATCATAGCCCAAATAAATAAAATGACTTCTTGAATGATTTTTAAAGCCATGAACAACTATTTAAAATAAAGAAGTCTACATATCCCAAAATTTTCTTATATTTAAAAACAAAAGATTCAAACCAGTTAAATATTCTTATCTAAAGTTTAATTTTAGTTATCTTTAAATAAAACACAAAATTCTAATTTCTCCAATTTCAAATTTTAAGAAATCAAATTTTCCATTTAAATCTCTAATTTCCATCATTATTTTATTTATTTAAGAAACTCAAAATCAGGGTTATTATAGAAACGTATAACATACAATGCCAATAAATGGAGATGTTATAACCATTACAACTAAAACTTGGTACATCTCAACGTCGAACAATGTAAGAAAAATAAGTACAGTCAACCCAATGGCATAGCATCATCATTATCACCTTCATCATCTTTGTCATAATCCTCATCATCCTCATCGCATCACCACCATCGGCATCATCATCACCATGATCCTCATCATCATCGTCCTTATCCACATCATCATCCTCACCACCATCTCTATAATCGACACCATCTCCAATATCACCACAACCATACCCAGTATCACCAACATCACCAACACCATCTCCATCTCATGGTCCATAGACTTGTATATAGTAAGTCTAGCGATCAACTAATCTATCTGTGTCTTTAACATATGTATATGCTGCATGTACATCTCATATTGGTTGTGCATAGATGGCAGCCTCATATCTCTCATCAAAGTAAATGAAATTCTAGACGGATCTAATCTGGATACATACTAAATAAACAAATATTATAATATGTGACTAATTTAGTTTAAGATAAAAAATAAAATGCATATAACTAAAAATAAATACCTTATATGGAGGGTATAACCCAACTGAAGGCAGACTAGGAATGTCATGTTCCTTTGGAAGGACTACGGGTTACTCAATCAATGCACCATTCAAATCGTATTCCCTAAAAGTATGATCAGGTTCCAATTGCATCGGGGCCTAAGAGAACTATGAAGGAATAGGATCGAACGAAAACAATGATACTTGAACTCTCTCGACTGAGATGTTAGTGTCTATGTGATCGGAGTTGACCCTATGGACATAATCTGGTAACATGAAATGACATGGTGCTACTCTGAACAAATATGCATCGTAATCTTCATCTAAGGAGAATGTGCTAGAATCCATCCATCCCGCCTGTCAAAGAGTAAGCAGATACTGATCTCCAATTACCCTCTATGTACCAAACATGTACTCACATGATAATGGGTTGGCTAATATATAACGATTGTTGTTATCTGATATGCACATCACTCACCTAGATACCACATAGAAAAGAACGCAGGTGTGTGCAAAGTGATCCTACATTTAGACAATGAATATGTGATTATTAGGGGATAGTTGTCGTCTAAAAGGACTGCATCTACAAGCTAGGTCTAATGCGAGGTCCAAGGAGTTCGTTGAGGTTGCTACCACTACACATGTCAAGTTGTGACCTGGCCACCATTAGGTCATGTCTAATATCTAAGGGAGCATGCTATAGATACTAAACTATCTCTCATCATCTCATCCTTGAAAAGCACCGCTCAGGAGCCTGACTAGCTATTCCTTGGATGCGGGGATGTATGTTTTTTGTTTACTCGTAATACCATAATGAAAACATATACCAAAACGAAACATCTGCTTAACCTCGTCAAGCGCAAATGAATCCAGTGATGTATATAAGGTACCTAGCATGGTCGTACCCCAATCAATATTATGAAACAGGTCTAATCAGGTAGCACTACTAGGTAAACTAGATGAAACGTACCTTTTTGGTTTGAGAAAAAGGTCGAACCAAACAAGTACAAAAGAAATGCACGAGTGATTTCTTCCATCATATATGCTTTATCTCTGTAAGTGGTGATGTAGAGCTGAATGTAGGTCAATGACATATAACCACTATGAATGTAGCTAGAATCTACGAGTGGTAGAAAACGGTAAACAAATTGGGGTACTCGTATAACTCATCAAATGAGAAAGCCCTACGCGTATGTCCTTCAGTCTCAATATCCATAAGAATGTAGAAGGCGATAGGGGTAACACCCAAATGAAAGTTTGAAAAGTGGAATGTAAGAGTCGTAGGCCACCACCTCTCAACTATTGTCTGAATAAGAGGTCAATCGAAGGACTAAAAATGCCTAATCGTCAAAAACATAAAAAAAGGACTAGCCTACAGCCTATCTATAATAGAACAGGGAAGAATGTCATAGAACTGTATAATGCACTTGGCCCAACTATTACGATAATGAATGTATCAATCATATATATAATTTACGGGTGCAATAATTAAATATACTAGCAGTTTTTTAATTTGAATACGGGATAAATATGTACAAATTACTATACTAAAACTACCGCTAGAATATACCTACGCTTTAGGTGCAGTTTTGAATCTGTGTCGATAATCATCTGGAAGCTCATGAAGTACGTAAATCGTCTAATGTCTGTCCGAAAGTTGAAGGAATGTGCACTAGACCAGCTTCTTCCCACGGATGTCTACGAACGGTTCTTCTAGCGATTTTAGTTGGAGGCGATGATATGTCACTATAATAACTAATAAAACAAAGAATCTAAAAATAGAGAGACGAAAAGGAGGAAAGGTTTGCGGAGACTTTGAATCTGAGGGGTTTTATTAGAGGGATTTTTAGACGTTCATTTTTTAGACACCTAATGTTCAAACGCCCATTAAAGGGATGTCGCGACATCAAACACTAAATGAATGCATGTTTGTTGGAGATTTTAGCTCGCTTCAGGGCTAAATATTCAGTATTCAGCCCTGAAGCTATTGAAAATGCCCTAAATATTAAAATTGCAGCATAATTTATTTTACTTATAGAAGTTGCAGCAACCCTCTTTTTCCATAAAGCACAAAAATAAGTATTATTTCATTTTGCTGATGATATTGCTAGCTTGGGTTTCTTCTTTATTTCACTTCGTCATTATGCTTTAAGCTCCATCTATATATGTTTATAGCTAATTAGCTAAGGCTACTCAACCGTAGTAGGGAAAGAATTTCTTCCATCGCTTTTGATACTACAATATATCGGCTTTTTATCATGCAAAGTTTTGGTGGCTCAAGTTGACTACACTTTTATCATATTTTCACACCATTAAGTGTTTGTTTGACATTACTCTTATTGACAGGACTTGGACTATTTTTTGATGATGAAGAACATGAATTTGGAATAGACTTCTTTTGTTCTGATCCTCATGACTTTGATACACTGATCATATCTACTTTTTAATGTGTACCATTACTGTCGATCGAGACAACCTCTTTGAGTCTTCATGCACCTTCATTTTATAAATTATAAACCAAAAAATCATTATGCTATATGATAAATAGATTTTCCAAAAACTTGAAACATAATATTTAAAAAATTATGATCTTTTTAATTGGTCAATGAAGTTCAATTTCTTATCGATGATCTTGTTGGAATCCAATTGTGTACTCTGGGAAACCCTTTGGAACTAGTCATGGATCAAAGAATTCAATAACTGGGATTAACAAGTGTATTTTAGCATAGTTTAAAAGCTCACTGAAATGTACCGATTAGTTAATTTTGATTTGAAATTTAGCTTATTCTTCAATTTTTAGTCTTAAGATGATCCAGTTAGCATGCATGATCTAGTTTTTGATGTCAGCTACTATTTTCATTAAATGCTCTTTGAACTTGCTTCTAAAAAATTTGTTATACTAGGTTAGATATTAACTGATAACACATTATATATAACTCTGTGATGCAGTACAAAGTTGATGTATACATGTTTTTACTTCTACGTGAGGATAGAATACTGATTTACCCGTACCAACTTTTGGAACTTTATATTTTCTCAAATCCATAGTTTTCAAGGACATGTCGTGCCTTAGAACAATTATGACAAAAGGTTTAGGGTTTTGATGGTTTAACTGATTGAATCGTCGGAATCATGATTTCTTAGAAAATTTGCACATTTAACTACAAACTATATGCATGAATATTGAAATAATAATACTATGTACACAAGTTGTAGATGGTCTTCAAGATCTACAACTGAAATCAGGTGTTATTACAACACACAACTACAACAGTGTATACCGTAGAGTAGTACAAAACGATAGAAGTTTAATATATTAATAAAGAGTATGCGAAGCTTAAAGCAAAAACTAGTATAGATAATAGAAGTATAGAATTCTTAAATTTTATATTATTAGTGTCTTTTGGTAAATCTATACAATGTAAATGAGTAATATAATGCTACCGTATAGTAGATTTGCATATGCCAAAGAAAGTGAAAATAGATATTCAACAAATCCATGGTATTAAATAAAATGTCTGTAGTAAATGCCCATGAATAATCATCTTTTACCTAACAGGTTTAAAAGAACACTAAGAGGGGTCGTGCTATATTTTTTCAAAACAGAAAAATAGGCCCAAGGACAAACTTAGAAAACAATTTAGATTGAAGGACAACAAGTTTGTTTTTGAGGCTGAAGGACAATGCTAGTTATAACTAGCATTTTGTATAGTGTAAAACTGAATATAATGCTAGATATAACTAGCATTTTATGTAGTGTGAAAGTTGAATATAGTGCTAATTGTAACTAGCATTTGTCCTCCACCCTAAAACTGAAACTTGATGTCCTTTAGCCTAATTTTTTTCAAAGTTTTTCTTTTTCCTAATCCCCTCTTCTCAAAAAGTGTTTAATTCTAGAACTATTTCATATGATATGGTAAATCTGTGTATTATGATTCAGTTCTAATTATAAAAGAACAAAGCAAAAAATCTGTAACAAGCCGCATACTTTACGATTATATATTTAAAAGTTTTATTTAAATATAGCATCGTTAGTTGGATTAAAATATGAAATGTGACTTTTTGTAGACAATTGAATCTGGAATCGAGACCACTTTCATTGAGTTCAAAACGACGTTTACAACTTGTTCAAGTACGAGCATTGATATGTTTGGAGTTGATTAGGATTTTTTTTTCATTTTGGCTTTGGGTTATGTTCTAGCCCACCAACCCAACAAGATAACCCAAACTCCACTACCAAATCCTTAACTCCTCTCCTCTTCATTCATTCCACTCATAATTTCCTAACACTCAAGCTAAAGGAAAAATGGGGGAAAGAGGGGAGATTAGAAATTCCTAAGCCCTAGATTCTTAGAAAATTCAAAATCAAGCTCTAAAATCAAGAAGATGCATAGGTAAGCATCATCTTCATCTTCTTCATCTCAAATCCTCTTTAATTCTTAATTTTTCCAATAACCTAACATAGGAAAATCTTTGGATGTAGTAATAGGTTGAAGATCTTGAGGCGTGGTTGAAGAGAAATTAATCTTAGCTTGTTTTAGAGCTTCTCATTTCATTTTTGAAATTAAAGGTGAGTTCTTGTATTCATATCTATGTCTCTAGATTTAATTGTTGTTAGGCATGAATTCTTAACATCTATTTCATGTTCAATTGTTTTTTATTTGAATTGGTTTGGTGAATTTTTCAATTTTGGTTTTGACTTCAAAATTTATAAAAATCCTACTATGGATATTTGAACATGTTGTTTGGAGTGTATTAAAGAAACTATAGGGTTGGGTTGTTGCTTGGCATAAATCCCTAGCCTCCATCGCTCGTTCGATCGCTTTCGAGTTGATTTGGCCATTAATGGCATAGGCAAAATTTTACCCAGCTCAGGCAACTAGACGTTTGGTTGATCCTACCAAACGTCTGGTAGGAGCTTCCGAAAAAAGAATATGAAAATGAAAAATAAAATAAAATTACAAAGCCTTAGATCTGATGTCTGGTTAAATCCACCAAACGTCTGGTCCTGTTAAATTTTGCCTATTTGCCTATTTTTGAGTGGATTTTCAATTTTTATCGATCTTTTACTATTTGAATAGATACTGATATTAATACCGACTTTGAAGACTTCTTTTCTAGATTTTTGGTGTTTCCATTGGATGGATTTGATATCGTTTCCATGGTTTTGATTGATGTTATTAAAATGTGGATTTCGGTGATGAATTGTTTTTACAATTATTTCTATGATTTGTCACTTTAAAATACAAAGGTTTTTATAATAGTAGTATGTACAAAAAATCTTTTACAGAAATGATTTCAGCACTACTTTTAATACAGAACTCTTTTTAAAACGATTTTCTAACCTATTAGTATATATAAACCTTTATCACATTCGTATGAGAAATCCAATCAAACGATTTAGTAAAACGAGTGGTAAGAAACACTTGCGTTTACTTTGTCGGTTAGTCCTTGGACTTGTTCGATTGAAATCTCATGTCAATTTTCAAGTGGAAGTCTACAATTTGTTCATTATATTCAAGTTGAGCTAGTGGTTATGGGACATGAAGCCATACTCATTTATTTACTAGCTTAGTGTAATTTACACTAATTGATCAAGGATGATCATTTTGTTAGACTAGTAATATGCGATGTCTCGTTGTCGGCGTGGGGGACTATATACCGTTCTGTGGAGCTTTGGCTCAATTTGGTGGGATAGCGACCATGGCCTTTTGACCATTTATGGAGCAATTGGTTCAATCGAGTTTCTATGCATGAGGCGTATCTTTTAGTTTGCATCGATGTTCGGCTCATTACGGGGTAGCGACCCATGGGATAGCGTCACGTTTGTGATACATGTGTTGGTGAGTTTTTATGCTTCCGTTTTTGATAGGCCTCCCCCTTTATTTAAGATTTCTAGATTTCTAATTGATGATATCTAGAATTTGTTGTTCACCAATATTTGTGATTTGCATTGATAAGCTTTATCAATATTTGTAACTTGATGAATAAAATAAAGAATATGACATTCTTTTTGGGTATTTGAGAAAACTTGAGATATTGTATGATTTTCATTGTTATCAAATATACACTTAGCATAATATGGTATTGTTGTTATCATATATTTTTGTCATATCTCTTATCATATCTCATCTTACATGATAATTATAGCTAGACTGATCCGTTTATTTTTTTTCAACTTATATAATACTCGGGCCAGACCGAAGTGTTTCAGGTGCTTCCACTTAACTTCTTACTCGGGATTAGCTTCTGACTTTTGGCTAACTACTTAACTTAGTAGTTTTTTATCTTTCACGTATACGAGATAGAGACTCTTTGATGTATACATGTTCTTTTTTTTAAGAATATATACCTATTCTTTTGTGATGTGGTCGATCTTGTATGACCACTACAATGATGTTCGCATATATGTGTTATATTCATATATGTTTCTGCCATAGTGATATGAATATCTATGACTGATTTTATGTTATGTTTATCTTACCTTGATTCTGAAGGCCACTTAGCCACTGTGTAGTAGAGTTGTGATTGGATTGGATATGTCGCATTTCCCTTTGAAATGAAATTAATGATATACTATTTGATGTATCATTTCTCGCTCAAACTAATTGCACAGGTGGTTGCTCCTCAACAACCTTATTCTTTATGCTAGTCGACAGCATTACCCCATAGTGTCCTTGGCTAGTGTGAATATAGAGGTGGGGCATCATAGCTTGGTATTAGAGCCAAACTTCGGAACAATATGGAATAATTTGACAAGGATCATTGTCCTAAGTCTCTCTTAGGAATCGTGCCTTAAAGTTTAATTCGAGTCTTAAGACCCATTCCATCCTATCTTATTTTATGATGCCTTGTTTTATTAATCAAGCTTATTTGAATTCATTCTGAGAATAACCTTTTTGCTCTTCTTTCTTTTTTCTTTCTTTCTTAAAGAAGAAGAGATGGTTAGGCCTAGCCGTCCTAGCACTGGTTAATCTAGTGGTCCTCCTCGGGATGGTGTATTCATGTATGCCCAACAAATTTTGGATCTTGTAAAGAATCAAAGTTTTATCTATGGTTTGAATAAGAACCCAAAAAAGGCTTTGCCTCTGAAACTAGAGGTGCCTTTCGATCAGCTGGTAGATATCGCTCTTCGACTTGAAGAGACCGATAAAAAAAGTGATGGTGAAGTTGTGGTTGCCAACAAGAACTTCAACAAGAACAAGAAGATGCACCCCGATAATAAGTTCAAAAGCCATAATCCCAATAAGAAAGGAAAGCAGGAAACTTCGGTAGCAAAAACTCCTAACCCTAGTTGAGGTGAATGCTATAATTGTGGTTCTAAGGACCCATGCAAATAGGTGTCCGAGACCCCTTTATTGCCGCTATTGCAAAAGTTCG
Source organism: Allium cepa (assembly GCA_030765085.1). Lineage (NCBI taxonomy): Eukaryota > Viridiplantae > Streptophyta > Magnoliopsida > Asparagales > Amaryllidaceae > Allium > Allium cepa. The sequence goes on along the minus strand of CM060931.1, from coordinate 460,276,325 downwards.
GGTCATCATATATCTTCATGTCCCAAACTTCAAAGTAAGAAAGAGGGAAAGATGAATGTTGTACAAGCCCCTTATACACACTTCTCTTGGTCAAGGTACTTTTCATTTTATCGTTGATAGAATTATTATGTTCTGTGATCATCCGTTTTGAGTTCTTTTTGATACAGGTGCATCTCACTCTTTTATATCAAAGGAACTTGTTGATACTTTGTCTTTAAATATTATGGGTTTGATGACTTCATTGAGAATTGTGAATCCAGTTGGTGGATCCACAACGCTTAGTTTAATTTGTAAAGATGTCGAGATTATTTTATGTGATTATGCTTTCCAACCCGATTTGCTTGTTATGCGCTACTTAGGTTTCAGAATGATTTTGGGAATGGATTGGCTTAGCCGTTATGAAGCCCACATCATATGTCCTGAGAGGACTATCCATCTTCGACATCCTCAATCTGTTAAGTAGATTTCTATTGTTCTTAAAGATTCAGATTCCAATTCGGAAGCATCCTTATATTCTTTAAATTCACATGATGACGATAAAGATGACGAGGAAGATGTCATTTGCCTCATTCACGTTGTTTGTGAATTTCCCGACATCTTTGAGCCCGTTTTAGGATTACCACCTAAGCGAGCAATTGAGTTTAGAATTAATTTAATCCTTGAAGCTCTTCCTATTACTCGTCCTCCTTATCGTAACTCCAATAAGGAAAATGTTGAGATGTGTAAAAAATTATCCAAATTGGAAGCAAAATAGTTTATTCGTTCTAGTTCCTCTCCTTAGGGAGCTTCAGCTATCTTTGTAAAGAAATCTGATGGTACTCTTAGGCTTTGCATCAATTACCCCAAGCTTAATGAGTTGACCAATAAAAATAAGTATCCATTGCCCAGGATATATGATATGTTCGATCAATTAAGTGGTGCTAAGGTCTTTTCTCAACTCGACCTTGCCACTGGTTTTCATCAGCTACGAGTTGCGAAGGATAGCGTTCCCCTTACCGCATTGCACACTCGTTATGATTCTTATGAGTGGCTCATTATGTTATTTGGTTTGACGAACCCTCTAGCATATTTCATCAATCTTACGAATCAAGTATCTTGGGAATATATCGATGAGTCCGTCCTTGTATTCATTGATGATGGAAAATAACAATTTAAAATTGCAAATCTTTCTAATAAGATATATTTATAAATATAATTTGATTCTGTTATTAAGAAAAGAAAAGAATATTTGTAAATTTTATAAGCGACATGTTTATCGTATAAAAGATGATTTTGTGTTGGATTGTCCATTGAGTGCTTTAAGAGTTCTGCTCGACGCACCCGATCAACGTTATCAATAGAAGTCCTAAATGCTATGATGAGACAGTCAGACATAGTAAATTGATTTGTAATAAGTAGATTTTACTAAAAAGATGAATACATAAAGTTAATTATAATTTTGAATGTCTTAGCTTTTTGGGAAAGAGGATCATGAAATAAATGATTTAGTATAGGAGCTATTTTTCAGAAATTAAAAGAACTCCTTTTCGATGCTCTAATTCTTGTGATTCTCGAAGGGAACCAAGACTTTACTGTTTATATCGATGATAGTCTTATTAGTCTGGGAGTCATTCTCATGCAAAGGAAATGTGTTGTTGCTTATGATTTTAGATAATTAAATCTTACCGAGACTAAATATGCCACTCATGACTTAAAGCTCATGGCCATTGTTTTCATTTTTAGAATTTGGCATCATTATCTTTTGGGAGATAAATTTTTTCTCTACACCAATCAAAATTTTTTGAAGTATTTATTTTCTCAAAAGGAAGTTAATATGCATCAATAACGTTGGCTCGAATTCCTTATGTCTTATGACTTCAATATTCTTTTTACTCCTGGAAAGAGAAATTGTGCTGCCGATGCCCTTGGTCATAAGCAACAAGCGGTTGTTTCTATGGCGATATCAAAATGGAACGATCACGGGACTTTGTCCACTTGTGAGATTCGAGATCGCGAATACGATTCATGTTCATCTCTTGTTTTATGTAGCCTTGAGGCTCATCAATCTCTTTTTGACCACATTCTTGAAGCTCAAAAGCATGATCCCGAATTGGCTCATCTTAGCCAAAGTTGTAGGGATATAAATATTGATGGTTTGAAATATTTTGAAATCAACGCTCGTAGAGGCGTTCGGAAATTTGGTAGACTTATTATGCCAAATATTAGTGATCTCTGTAAAGACATTTTAGAAGATTCTCGTCGTTCTAAATTTTCCATTCATCCCGGTAATAGTAAAATGTATGTAGATATGACACGGCTTTATTATTTGGATGGAATGAAATTTGATATTGCTATTTTTATTAAGCATTGCTTGACTTGCCAACTCCTAAAGGCCGAGCATCAAAGGCTCGGTGGTTATTCCAACCTTTGGAAATTCCCATTTGGAAGTGGGATCAATTTTCCATGGACTTTATTGATGGTCTTCCCCATTCTCGTTCTGGTCATGACAATCTATAGGTGATTGTGGAGAGACTTACAAAATCCACCCATTTTTTTCCCGTTCGGTCCAACCGGACTGTATCTCTTTTGGCTAAACTCTATTTTAAAGAAATTGTTATATTTCATGGAGTTCCTACTTTTATAGTAAATGATCGTGATCCGTTATGTACTAGTGGATTTTGGAAGGGTCTTCAAAAAGCTTTGGGAACGAAGCTTAATTTTAGCATCGCTTATCATCCTCAATCCGATGGATAAATAGAGCGTGTGAGTCAAACTCTTGAAGGTCTCCTTCATGCATGTGTTTTTGATTTTAGTGGAAGTTGAGATGATCATATTTCCCTTGCTGTATTTTCTTACAATAATAGCTTCCAATCTAGTATTGGTATGGCACCTTTCGAGACACTCTATGAAAGGCCATGCCAATATCCTTCGTGTTGGCTTGAAGCCGGTGAGAAGCCGGTTTTAGGGTCAGATTTCATTCGTGATGCCATAGAAAAGATTGACCTTATTCATCATAGGATGAAAGAAGCTCAAAGTAGACAAAAATCTTATGCAGATAACCGAAAAAGGAATTTAGAATTTTCTGTGGAAGATTTGGTATTCATTCATGTTTCGCCTATGAAGGGTGTTTTGCGTTTCAGTGAATCGAGAAAGTTAGCACCTTCCTATATTAGCCCATTTCCTATAACTGAACGCATTGATTCTTGGCTTATCATCTTTCGTTACCGGCTCAATTTTCCACTATTCATGGCGTTTTTCGTGTCTCTTGACTACAAAATACCTTAGAGATTCCGACTCTATTCTTGAGCCTAGTGTTATTGAAGAAATTGAGGTTTCGCCTAATTTGACTTACGAGCAACATCATGTTCGAATCATTGCTAGGGAAGTTAAACGCCTCCATAATAAAGATGTTCCGCTTATGAAAGCTCAATGGTCCGCAAATCCTAAGGATTGTTCTAGGGAATCCAGAGAATTCACCAAGCAAACACATCCTATTTACTCTTTCATGCTCCTTAAGGTGAACTTCTTATTTTAATCTTCTTTCTGTGTTATTATGCCACGGAATGGTTGTTACTTTTTATTACCTTCTTTAATATTGCAAGGATGCAATTTCTTTAAGGAGGGGAGTTTGTAACAACCATCATATCTTACGATTATATATTTAAAATTTTTATTTAATATAGCATCTTTACTTGAATTAAAATCCAAAATGTGATATTTTGTAAACAATTGAATCCGAACTCGAGACCACTTTCATTGAGTTCAAAACAATGTTTACAACTTTTTTAAATATAAGCATTGATACGTTTGGAGTTGATTAGGATTTTGGCATTTTCATTTGGGTTTTTGGTTGTGTTCTAGCCCACCAACCCAACAAGATAACCCGAACTCCTCTACCAAATACCCTAACTCCTCTCATCTTCATTCCACTCATATTTTGGGTTTCAAGGCGAGTTCTTGAACTCACATGTATGTCTTTAGCTTTCATTGTTGTGAGTCATGAATTCCTAACATCTATTTCATGTTTAGTTGTTTTTGATTTAAATTGGTTTGGTGTTTTTCCAATTTTGGTTTTGAAGTCAAAATTATGAAAATCCTACTATGGATGTTTGAACCTATTATTTGGGGTATATTGAAGAACCTGTAGGGCTGGGTTATCGCTTACATAAATCCCCAGCCTCCATTGCTCGTTTGATCGCTTTCGAGTTGATTCGGCCATCAATAGCCTAGGTAAATTTCTGCCCAGCTCAGGCAACCAAACGTCTGGTTGAACCTACGAGACGTCTGGTGGGGGCTTCTGAGAAAATATAAACACGAAAAATAAAATAAAATTCTAGAGCCTAGGGTCAAACGTCAGGTTAAACCCACCAGACCTCCGGTCCTGTTAAATTTTGCCTGTTTCCTATTTTTGAGTGGATTCCCCATTTTTATCGATCTTTAGCGATTCGAGTAGCTATTGTCAATCAATACCGAATTCGATGACTTCTTTTCTAGATTTTTGGTGTTTCCATTGGATGGATTTGATATTGATTTCCATGATTTTGATTACATTATTAAAATGTGGATTTTGATGATAGATTGTTTTTATAATCGTTTAAAGATTTGTCACTTTAAAATACATAGTTTTTTTATACTAGTAGTAAATACTAAAACTCTTTCACAGAAATGATTTCAACACTACTGTTAGTACAAAACTCTTTTTAAAACCGTTTCCAATCTATTAATATATGCAAACATTTACCTAATGCGTATGAGAAATCCAATTAAATGACGTAGCAAAACGAGTGGTATGAAACACTTACGTTCACTTTGTTGGTTAATTCTTGGACTTGTTCGATTGAAATCTCATGACTTCGAGTGAAAGTCTAAAATTTGTTCATGAATATTTAACTTAAGCCAGCAGTTATGGGACATGGAGCCTAACTAATTTATTTACTAGCTTAGTGTAATTTACACTTATTAATCAATGATGGTCATTTTGTGGTTTAGAATAGCGATATGCGATGTCTCTTTGTCCGTGTGGGGGACTATACCGCGTTCTATGGAGCTTTGGCTCAATTTGGTGGGTTAGCGACCATGGTCTTTTAACCATTTCTGGAGCAATTAGCCCAATCGAGTTTCTATGCATGAGGCGTATCTTTTAGGGTGCGTTGATGTTCGGCTCATTATGGGTTAGCTACCCATGGGATAGCGTTTCTTTTGTGATATACGTGCTGGGGAGTTTTCATACTCTAGTTTATGATAGGCCTCCACCTTTTTTGTGATTTTTGGATCTCCAATTGAAGATTTCTGGTATTTGCATTTCACCAATATTTGTGAATTGCATTAATAAGCTTTATCAATTTTTGTGACTTGGTGGATAAAATAAAGAATATGACATTCTTTTTGGGTATTTGAGAAAATTTAAGATATTGTATGATTTTCATTGTTATCAAATATATACTTGTCACAACATGGTATTATTGTTATCATATAATTTTGTCATATCTCTTATCCTATCTCATCCAGCATGATAATTATAGCTAGACTGATGCGTTTGTTATTTTTCTTCTTAAATAATACTCGGGTCAGACCGAGGTGTTTCAGGTACTTCCACTTGATTTTAGCAGGGATTTGCTTCTGACTTTTGGCTAACTACTTTAGCTTAGTAGTTTTTTGTTTTTCATGTATACAAGATAGAGACTCTTTGATGTATACATATTCTTTGTGTAGAACATATACATATTCTTTTATGATGTGGTAGATCTTATAAGACCACAAGCATGAGGTTCACTTCTATGTGTTATATTCATATCTGTTTCCACCTTAGTGATATGAATATCTACGACTGATTTTATGTTATGTTTATTTTATCTTAATTTCGAAGGCCACTTAGCCACTATGTAGAAGATTTGAGTTTGGATTGGATATGTCGGATTTCCTCTTGAAATGAAATGCATGATATACTATCTGACATATCAGTTCTCGCTCATACCAATTACACAGATGGTCGCTCCTCAACAGCCTTATTCTTCGTGCTAGTCGATAACATTACCCCATAATGTCCTTGGCTAGTGTGAATATAAAGGTAGGGCATCAAAACTTCAATACTTGGCCTTTGCTACACAACATTTATCTGATCAAAGTATTTATAGTAACAAGTTGTATTTTCTTTTCAGGAATCGATGACCTCTATAAATTGTAATAGGAATCACATATGATTACAGATCAGACCAATCTACTATGATGGATGATTGTGGGCAACCATATGCAGATATTTACATGAAGAAGGCTGTTATCTTGGTTTTCTCCTTCAACCAGAACTTCGAATAATAAAGATTTTATATTATCTAGTTCACTGAGTTTTGGAAATCAAAGATCTCAGTCCTTAGACTCGAATCATGGATTATCGATCTTCATTACAATGAACTCCTATCACCGCGTGATCAAGATGAAATAGAACTTCGATTCCCTGCTTTATATACACTCTCATGAAGTTTTGGCATAAATGTATTTCGATAAAGAAATTTTAAAAAGGTAATCACTCGCAAGATAACCTAAAGTATACTAAAAATAAATGGTCGAAAATTTCATCATACGGAAAGTTGGGTAAACATTGGTTAAATAGGAATGAATTAAGGAAGCTGAAGATCATTCGTGCTTTTCAACACTATAACCACCAAAGCCCTATGGGAAGAGATTAGTCAGTACTATGTCTAAAAGAGGCAAGTCCAAAATAAGAAGTTATGTCCATCAATTAGGACTCGATGAAGGATTCCATATAGAGCATCCTAGAAATATGCAAAACTTTATTAAAAATGCAAACAAAACAATAAAGATTCCCTCGAAGGGCTATTCAGTCGAGAGATTGAATGGAGAAATCATCTTCAGTTTTGGTTATATAAAACCCAAGCAAAAATTAGCCATTGGATATACTATTTTTAATCGATATAAGATTTTAAAGCGATGTTACTGGATATAATAAAAGTTTAACCATGTCATACCCCTATGAATCAACCCAAGAACTGACACAACCAAATACGTATTGTGAACCATGGAATGTTAAGAGATGAACTCTGAACATTCCAACTTTGGAAACTATACAATTAGAATGGTTTGGTTTTGAAATGGTAATGAAAAAAATCAAAAACAAGGTTTGTAACCTCCGAAGTCCACATTTAAAGGAATCTTTACTTCTAGACTCATGTTGGTCAACCAGACTTAATAGAAATACAATATCTACAACGTGGAATTCCAATAGTTTGAAGAAAGAGATAAAAAATGTCAAAAGGTTCATTTTAACCAATAGCGTCTATACTTAGATTTGATATGTTTGACATTTCTCCTAAGCTGAGGAGGCTAGCGAGATTTGATAAAGTAGAGGCGCACCTCATATCTGGAAGAGGTCAAATGCCTTTGATCCCACCAACAGCCTGGCCAAAGCACCCATCCAAGGGGGGTGGATGAAAGCCATCGGTCCCGATGCAAGGCTTGGTCGAATTAACTATCCAAAGTGCAATGGTCAAATAAGCCTTTGGTCCCGACGTTAGGCTTAGGCAAGCAACCATCCAAGGGAGATGGACGAGAAGCCTCCGGTACCGCAGCAAGGCGTAACTGAAGCAACCAACCAAAGAATGATGGTTAATTAAGACTTTAGGCCCACCATCGGGCTTGCTCAAAGCATCCATATAAGGGAGATGGACAAGAAACCTTCGGTCCAACTACAAGGCCTGGTCGAAGAAACCATCCAAAGAGTAATGGTCAATCAAGCCTTTGATCCTACTGTTAGGCTTGTTCAAAGCACTCCTTCAAGGATGATGGACGAGAAGCCTTTGGTTCCACTACAAGGCTTGGCCAAAGTAACCATCCAAATAACGATGATCAGCTAAGCTTTTGGTCCATCCATCGAGCCTGGTTAAAGCACCCATCCATAGAAGATAGACGAGAAGTCTTCGGTCCTGCCACAAGACTTGGTCGAAGCAAACATTCAAAGAGTGATTGTCAATTAAGTCTTTGATCCTGCCACTAGGTTAGGTCAAAGCACCATCCAATGGAGATGGATGAGAAGCCTATGTTCCCACTGTAAGGCCTGGCTAAAGCAACCATTTAAAGTGTGATGGTCAATTAAGCTTCGGATCCCCCCACCTGGCCTTATCAAAGTACCCATCCAAGGGAGACTGACGAGAAGCCTCCTGTCCCACCGTAAGGCCTGGCCAAAGCAACAATCCAAAGAGTGATGGTCAATTAAACCTTTAAATCCACCGTTTGGCCTGGTTAAAGCACCTATCCATAGGAGATGATCAATGAAGACTCTAGTGATTAAATCATGTGTTCGAATGTAACCATCCAAAAAGGACAATCAACTCAACTATTGATTCAACAAACAACCAAACTCAGAACATGCAAAAGATAGAATGTATCTCTTGGAGCTATGAGAATTTCTACCTTATAGCAACATCAGTTTGCTCTGGTGAAATTACTCTCAAAAGGTTTCAAGAAGATTTCCTTACTTTCAAATTCTTTTTTTTTCAAAAATTACACGTTAGGTCTTCTTAAGTTCTCGAATAAAGTTATGAAATCTTTATATTACTAAATATATATTTGAACAAGTATATGAAAAAAAAATTATTATAAAGAACATTTTTGGTCAGAACAGCTATTGCAAATATGGAAATAATATTTTTCAAAGAATTGAAAGAATCTATGTGTTTTAGAGAACCTTTTTAAATGGATTGTCGAAAGTCATGGTATTTAAGAGAAAAAGTTATTATGGTACAAGGTAACACAAGGAATCGATAATGAAAAATATGGAAAAAGAATGACAAACGAGAGGAGAAGAAACCAAATAAGAGCAGATATTTACTTATGCTAAACCATAAGAAAACTCTTATGAGGGTGGGGCAAGTGTTACACCCAAAATTGCAAAAATGGGTTGACAAAAGAAAAAGTGCTATCAAGGGAGTCAAAATTGGAAAGGATGTTATTGGATATTAATACAAAGAACCAACGAAGATTTACATTTAAGAGCCATCATGTTTTGACTTAATAAAGCCATCATATGATGACTTTAAAGGTGAAAATAGAAGCCATATTGGTATGACTCTTGAAGCAATTATGTGATGACTGTGGTACCTATTGTGAGGTGTTGTTATGGAGCCGTCATGGAATGAAGTATTATAATCATCATGAAGTAATGATAACATGAGAGGGCTATCATATTGATGATATAAGAAAGCCATCATGGGATGAAATAATTAAGCTTCCGTGATATGACTTTTGAAACTATCTTGAAATGAAACATCAAAGTCATCATGGAGAGAATCTTGAAGTCCTTGAGAAATGATATGAGAAAGCTGTCACGTGGATATATAAGAAAACTATCGTCTAGTGGTCCTTGAAGCTATCGTGGGTATAAAATCATCATGCATTAATTATTCAAGCCATCATGTGTTGATTACTCAAGCCATTGTGAGTTGATTATTCAAGATATCAAGCCATCGTGAGTTGATAATTCATAAGTCATTGTCGGCTGATTATTCAAGTTATCAAAGGATCAGACAAACAAATGATCACATATTGGGAAATAGGGCTATCATAGATCGATGCTATGAGCCATTGCAAGTGGGAGTTAGTGCCATCACATGTTGAAAAATTACAAGCCATCATATAACGGTGAAGTTCTAGCAATAGCCCATATGAAGAAGAAGTTTGTTAATATGAAGAGAATTTTGTGTAATAAAGCTTCAAAGCACTCCTATACAACCATGCCACCTTTGTTGGTACTATGGCTAAGATATTGATCTGCACGAGCTACTATAGTATTGAGGTAAAGATAAGTGGTACCATCAAGACCATCCATCTTGTCAAGTCATCAATCCATGTCAACTTTGATCAACCAATCTAAGCAATACATACCACTCTCCAACCTCTATAAATAGAGACCTACCCATATAAGAAGGGGCTCCTCTCTTCTTTTCGTTTCTTAGCACAAATCATAATTTAAGGCTTGACATTTCTAGGCTTCCTTGGGACCTTCTTTAATGGCCGATGAAGAAGAAGATGACTTGAACTTTTGAACATAAGGACCTTTAGAAATAATTTTCATATTGACTTCATCCACAATCTTTGGATTATAACAAAAGAGGAAGACTTGTATTTCTTGCATATTGACCATTGAACAATGAATATTGCATATGTTCGTGGTTTCATTTCAGTTACATATGAAAAAAGAATGATTTAAACTTTGGGATATTAAGGACATTTTAGATTTATATTATTTTTCTTATGGGTATATTTGAAATTTATTTGAATTTTACCTATTTTAAAACAATTTGATTTTAGGCTAAAAATAGGTTTAACGGAACTAGGACATCAAAAAGCCCACATTTGAGCTTTATGTGCCATATAAAAACCTTATCTCCTTACCATTTGCAAGAAAATGGGCAAACACCTCCAATCTATTTATTATAGAGCTATAAATATGGATTATATAACAAAGTTGTTAATTATACTGCTTTTCAAAGAGCATATCAGATATAGGTTATACAAAAGATAAAGTGCGGTAAAGTAATACGATGATTTAAAGTGGTTCGACTAGAATGTGCCTACGTCCACTTTCCATTTTCGTTAGCCTTCATATTGATTTTTTGTACAATTCATGAGGTATAAAATATGATGATCTTTTTCTGAATAGAAAGTAATATATATACTCAAGGAAGTTTGTTCAGTAGCTCATTTTTATATATTCATGTTCATCTATTCCTGTTCATCTATTCATATTCATTTATTCTTGCTTCCCTATTCCTTTTCGGCTATCACGTTGGCCTACTAATGTTCGGTTATTCCTGTTAGCCTATTTCTGTTAGGTTGTTCATGTTAGGTTGTTCTTAGATTTCTATAAGTTTTCTGCTATTACTTTCGTAAGCTTGGGCCTATAGAATTGTCTTCGTTCTTGTTCTAAGCTTGGATGTTTATGGGCGTGAAGGTATAATAAGGTTAGGCTGATAAAAGGAGCAATTTCTTTAATTACTTCGCTTGGTTCAACTATTTCCACATACAAAATATGTGATCTAGAGATTCCATATATAAAGGATTTGGTTTGGATTTCCCTTATTCAACCAGCTCAGCATTCTTTGTTTGGTACTATTGGTTTGACGCTCCTTAGTTCGATAGTGCTCTAGTCAGACAATGCCTTGGTTCGATAGTACTCTTGTTTAGTAGCGCATTGGTTTGGCATCTTCGGTGCGGTAGTATTTGTAGGTTTGGTTGGGAATTTTTGGCAAGGAATTTTGTTCGGTAGTTCTACTCCAAACTGGAAGTTCCATATAGTAAGTCTTCTACCAAACATGAAGTTTTGTTTGGTTGGTCAGCTGCTGAATTAGTTCCATTCCGTAGATTAGCTACCGAATAAGTTCACTTCGATAGGTTAACTACCGGGCAAACCCTTATCCCTTGTCAAACTTGTGATTTCCTCTTTGATTCTTCTCATGCTATCCCCTATCCTTCTTGCCTACTTGTCCTAATCCTTTAGCCAAGGGATGATGCTCCTATTTCTAATTGCTTTGGCGCTTGCTAGATCTCTAAAAATCAGTTATGAGAATTATGGGTTGCTAGATCTGTGAATGGAAAAGCTCTAATGTCGTGAATTTTGGGTTAGTATGGTGTAATTGATGTTGGATGGTAGACCGAATATTTGAAGGTGATTGGATAAGGATATGACGATTCCTTGTTGTCCAGAAGTGTTCCTGAGATTCTATAAGGCAGAGATTTGGTTAAGTAGTTTCTAGTGCTCAGATTTGTCTGCCATTAGTTATCATCCATTGTCCTCTCTTCTCTAGTTGTGCTCATCCATGAGGTATTTATAGTTGTGATGTTAGGTAGTAATCTGTTAGGTTGTAGATGGCCCCTACTGGGACGTTTCTCCTACTCCATAAAAATAACGTACTTGTTAGGAATCAAACTCCTGATCTCTTTGTTGAAAGTTTGACGCACAACCACTTAACCTATCATTTTTCATGCCATAAATCCTTCATTTAAGTTGAAATTGAATGAAACTTAGACCAATAGCTTTGTCTTGTTGGGTATAACACTCCAATGCCTTTGGATGTTTCATTTTCTTAAAATATATAGTTGCTTCCCAAGTTGGGGTTCGAATTAGTTGGGTGGTGGACAAATTTTAAGATTACCTTATCTTTCAATCTGTAGCTCAGATTGAGATTTGGTTTCAATTTAGGAGCATGTCTTAACCTTAAGAAAATCTTCCAACTTTTTTAATCTATTTTGAGACTACTAAAATTTCCCTTAACAATTTTCCTTGCGCTTGCCGTTATTCTTCTTACAGATCTTCCAGCTATTCTATCCTCCTTGACATCTTTTCCTATTCACCATACTATATGCGAAAATGCCCACAACACTTGCCCTCAATAGCATTCTTTCGTAGAATACAAAGTATGGTTTTCTTCATTCAGTGTTGTCTTTCTTTCTCATGCGATGGTCATCTCAAACTGTAACGATCTAGATTTTTTGAGTCAAATTTTAATCGTAATATAATTTTTTTTAATTAAATGGTAAATTAGTTTAAATAGAATTTCTAACTGTGTTGTTTATTTATATATATGTATATAAATGGATTTTTAGTTTAAATAGAATTTCTAATTTGAAATTTAGAAAAAATATTTTTGAATAATGTATTAGTTATAAATTTGATTTGTGGATTGATTTTAAAATTCTGAATAAATATGTTTATTAATATATATATATATATATATATATATATATATATATATTAAAGGTTAAATTGTGAATAAAATTTTGATTTTGGAAAATTCAAAATGTAAATATTTATAAATAAATTGGATTTATTATAGAAATTAAGTTTTAAAACATTTTCCTAAAAAAAGTTATATAAGGTTAAATAATAGAAAATGTATAAGTATAAAACTTCATTCATTTAAAAAGAATAATAACTTGAATTTAAAATGAGCTTTAATAAAAGTTTTAAAGTATACATATATTTTGGAAATTTGTAAAAAACCTATATATATATATATATATATATATATATATATAAATAGATTGTGATTTAAAAAATTTGATTTTGAAATTCAAGAATAAATATCTTATAAAATAAATTGGATTTAAAACTATGTTTTAAAATTAATAAGAATTTGTTTTCTAATTTTAATATACATATATATATAGTTTGAAAATTGTGTTTTGAATTTAATATATATATACATATTGATTTGAAAGTTATGATTTGGATGTAACATAATAAATTTTTTAAAGGTTAAATTCTAATTTACTTAATGTGTAATTAGAGTTAAAAAAAATAAATTTCTTTAAGTTATAAATATAAAATAAAAGAAAATAGATTTTATAAATAGAAAACATATTTAAAAACATTTAGACACATGCAAAATACATGTGAAAACATTTTAAAAATTAAGTTAATATTTGGTAAACATTTTGATAGAGCATTAAGACAAGTGTTAACCATGCAAAATACAAGTGTTAGTTTAAGAGAACAAGTGGCATATTTGCTTTCTTAAAAGATTTTAAAAATTTACAAATAACATATGTTAAAGAAAACCAGGATACTTTCTTTTCTCAAATCTTTTCCTCTTTAAATTTTCAAATTTAAAAACAAAACAACAGCCTGAAAATCTAAATCAAAACAGATTAAAAGAAAATGAAAATCAAAAACCTATAAACCAAAAAGGAATGAAGAAGCCTGAAAAACAAAAAAAAAGTTCCGATCAATCTACAAACCAGATCAACAAAATCCGCTTCAACACTTAAAGCCTGAGATCAAATAGCTCGATCTTCAATCTGATCAAGTATGCAAAGGAAAATCAGAAGAAAACAATTTAACAAAATCCAGATCGAAATCAAAGCAGTAAGTCCTCTGTTCTTCAAAGCAAGGTGAGCAAACTATCTTTCTGTTGATATGTTGTGATGAATGCTTGATGTTGATAATGTGAAAATCTCAGGTATGCATATGAATACGTGTGTATATATATGAAATGGATGTGCATGCCTGTCTATGTATCGATAAGTTTCTGTTCAGTAACAGGATAGCCAAACTCAAGAAAAAAATTTGTATCTCATATTATAAATAGATATAGGTTATGATTTCTAAATGAAAGTTGATCATAACATTGTAATACCAATTTTAAAAATAGTTGCAAATATATTTGTGGAATAAATATTTTAAAATTTGAGTATTACAGTAATTAAAAAATTTATATCGGAAATTCAAGTATCGAAATTTCAAATTTTAGTTATATGACATGATTCGTGTTGGAAATTTATGAGTTTTGATAAAAAAAATCGAGATTTTTAAGTTAGTTATTTTTGTGAAATTTCGAGTTGAACTGCAAAGAATTTTCGCTCATTTCCTGGTGATCAACGACGAATGAAGGCTCGTGCTTTGGGCTGTAGGTGCTCTGGGGGTTGCTAAGGTTGGGAAAAATGATCAGGAGATTATTCAATCATCTGGATGGTGGCACGGTAGCTTAGTAGGGTTTTATACCCAAATCTGGTTGTGGTCGAGAATTGAATTGCGGCGTCATCAATGATGGACTAAAATCGATTGCAACGAGGGGATTTGATGCGGCATGTTGTGACGTTGCTTTGAATGGAGCGGTGTGATTTCTAGTGGATTAGTTTGCCGGCATCAAGGCGAAATATTAATGGTGGTTGGTTCTAGGAAAACAATGTAATGGGCTCGATCTCGATTCTGGCACGAGATCATCGATCTGGGTTATCGGAGTCATTGACGAAGCTGTAGGTGACTAGTGGGTGATCACGATGATGATCGGAGATGGCTCGGTCGATCGTGCATGCGCACGGTGCACTTCTGTACCTGGTTGATCGAAATAATTTGGGGAAGGAGCAAGGGTCTTAGGGATAGTCTCGAGTAATCGATGGTTGGACTCGAAGTAGAAGGGAAGCGTGAGTGGCTTGGTGTTTTTGTTTTGGTGTGCTCGGGGTTTTTTGTTGATTGACTCGGGTGATTGGCTAACCGAGTTTTAGAAGTAAAGCTAAAGAAAGAAAAATGAAACAGTTTTATAAAAATATTGGTTAGCAAAAGAGATCAAGGTTAATTTTTGAACAAATTTTTGAAGGAAATGTGTTAGTAAAGTTTTTAAATAAACTTGATGGTTAACAAGTTAATAAAAAATGTTCTAATTGTTATTTAACCTTAAAATATAAGTGAATTTATTTGTTAATGGTTACAAGGTTTATTAAATAAAGTTTTTTTATGATAATTAGGTAATTAATTAAGATAACAAGGATTATCTTTCAATTTAATTAAAGTCTTAAGTGATTTAAGATTAATTAAAAGTTAATTATTAATTAAAGGTTTAATTTATTAATAATTATGATTAATTCATTAAAATTAAGTATTGATTAAAGGATGATTAATGATTGATTAATGAGATTTATTAAAGGATGATTACTTAATATAAATATATTTGAGGGATAATTTATTAATGAAATTAATTAAGGGTTGGTTAATTAATCTATATAAAGATTTATTAAATGATTAAAGGTTAATTACTTAATAATTAAAGGTTGACTAATTGATGATTAAAAGTTAATTAGTTTGAAATTACTTAATGTAATTAAGGGACAATTAATTATGAAATTAATTTAAGGTTAATTAAATAATGAAGATGATTAAGTAATGATAATTAATTAAGGGTTAATTTATTTGTGTAATTAACCTAAAGGTTAATTTTAATTAATGTGGTTAATTAAGGACTAATTAATTAATTAAGAGTAATTAATCAAGATGGATAATTAAGGATTAATTAATTAATTAATTAATACTAAATGATTGAAATTAATTAATCAGGATTGAGTAATTAATTCATGAGTAATTAATTTAAGTAAAAAATATATTTCGATTGAGTTAATTTAGGATTAAACAATTATTTGATCCTGTTTATAAATGATCATTGAATGCTTGGATTGCTTATGAATGTTTGTATTGTATGAAATGCCTTGAATTGATTGTTATCTCTGGACTATAATATTCTGTTCTGTGAATTGAGTTGTGTGTAATTTATTTATTTATTTATTTTATCTGTGATACGTTTTATCTGTGAAACTGTAAATGAAGGTAAGCGTTATAGGATTATACCACTTATCGATATTGTTGTTTTTCGACTATGATAATTGATGTTGTGACACTATTGTGTAATACCCCTGGACTAAACCCTACACACACAAATATGGATTGCACGAGGAAATTGGTTAAGTCATAGATTTTTTAAATGGGTTTAAAATTTAATTTTGAATCCAAATAGTTTTGGAAATGGATTTGGGTTGAATATGAAAAGCTTTAGGAAATGAATTTTAAAAGATAAATGTTATTTTGAATAACTTAATAAAGTTTTGAAATTTAAAGCGTTTGATTTGAATTTGAATCCAAGATTTGAAATTGAATTCTATGATTAGAATTTATGGTTTAAAAAAGTTATATAAGTTGTAGATATGTTTATATGAGTTTTAAACCATTTTAAAAGTATTGTTTTGAGAATTTGAATTTAACCCAAGTTTTATACTTAAAGGGCTTTAACTTGTACAAATGTAATCGGATTCTCCTGAAACAAAAACTATTTGTTTTCAGATAATAAAAGCTTTCATATAAGGAAAGAATTTCTAATTTGTGTTGAAAGGTTTTTAAGTTCGAAATAAAAATGTTTTTCCAAGTTATGAATGAATCTTTGGAAATGGTTTTGAAAGCTATGAAGTAAATCTTTGATTTAAAGATTGGATGAGTTAATCTAATTCGAAACGGGGAATTTTTTTGAAAGAATATGAATGAATCTTTGTTAAAGATTTGTATACTTTGTTTTCAAATTGAAAAAGGATCTTAAAAGTGTATCCTTTTTATAAAAGATTTGAAATGGAAATTGTTTTAAAATCTGTGAATGAATCTTTGTGAAAGATGGATAAAATTTGTGAAGTGAATCTTTTTGTTCAAAGATTTGAAAATGGTAATTGGTCTAAACCATTTGAAAGAAAGGTTTTGGTTAATAAGTTGTGACTTAATTGAGATTCCAATATCCATATTTTTTAAATATTGCGCTCGTTATTCAGTTTAGCCGGGAGAGGATCTTGTGTCATATAACCCATTCCGAATAATGATACGACGTTATGGATTGCATTTGAAGACCGGTGGTGAAGAACGGGTGTCTTCAAGAACGACAGGATAACCTGTCGAATGACTCTGCACTAAGTTGCTCTGGTATAAAGATCTTCATATGTGATGGGGAGTCTGGTCAAAATTATGGATACCCGAATTGCAAGGGCTTCTTCCTTTATTGGACGAAGTGCGTTCGGTTCCATTCGAACCCGGAACGGACTTGTACGGTTGTATCTCTGACATTACACCTTGAGATATAAAACCGATCTCTATCAAATACATTTCTGTTTGGTGGAGGAGAATTTATTCTCTTAGCTTAACACCCTTCTCTAAGACGTACAAGCTCAGAGGTTATGTTGTTGATAGTTATCAGTGATATACTCCCAATTTGGTAGTGTGGCATGCTGAGTGCTGGTGTGTGTTGTTGATCATTTGTTGATCAAAGTATGGCTTTTATGTAAAGCGTATCTTTGTGGACGAGACTGCATCAAAACCTCACACTCCGGAAATAGTCGAAACAGGAAAGATGCAGCAAGGTTATGAGGGTCGCGCCCTTTAGGGTGTGTCATTTCTTTCTGAAAAAGGGTGGTATCATGGTATGGAGCCCAGATACTTAACTCTTGTGGTCACTGCAAATCTATTACTTTGTGGTTGCTTTGTGGTTAAGAGCTCTCGGATAAAGGTCGCAAACGACCAGGGGATGGCATGCTTGAGTAGTAGTTACCTAATTACAGAGGTAACCTGGCCTTGTGTTGGTAGAAAAATGGGTAGGTTATCGGGGCATCCCTCCAGAGGCATACCCAAGTGCTAGTAAGAAGTTCCTTAGCCTGACCATTTATTGGAAATCCAATCATCTAATATGTGCCTTGTACGGTTTTAGTTGTAGAACCTGTCATTTACTTATGGTGGTCACCACTGTTTAGATGGTAGCTATAGTAGGCATAGTTCGAAATGTCTATGGTGGCTAAGATTAATATTACTTGCAAATGTTTTCCACTATGCACTAATAATAATATCAAAATGGTTTTTGCGTATCAAGCATGTTTAACTATCATAAAGAGAAATCTCCTCCAGTTCTGCGTTTGCATGGTGTGTGCAACGGGAGGCCTTATGTTAGTTTCATTTTCCTAAAAGCATTGTGGATTTCTTTTAAACTCTTTTGTTGTTTGTTTTAATGATAAACTATTTTCGTTTGCTCACACCAGTCCCATGACTGACCAGAAGTTTATTGTTCCCTATCTAAACTCTGGGTGCCCATAATTTTCCACACGGGCAGTCTATAGTTGGATTTTTCAGATAATCAAATAGCAGGTATGGATTCGATAACATTCAATCTCTGGATATTGGCAATCGCATTGGATCGAGTTGCTTCACTTTAGTGTTGGTGGCGGTTCTCGCTTTTAACTTTTGGAGTCTTTTTAGTCTTGGAGCTTTGGTAGTGATGTTGTAGTTAAATGGGAGTATCTATCTTAAGGACTTCTGAAGATATTATTTTTTTGAGACTTTCTTCCGCTGTTATTTTTTATATCTCTGATGTTGATATCAACTATCAATATATTGCATCATTGTTGTAATCAACCGTTGTGTATCAATGATATTCATTTTCTTCCACTGTATTATTGTATTTAATGTGTTATAAGCTCCGACGAATCAGATTCGACGTTTAAATCTGCGGCATTGGAGTACGAGTGTTGTATTCGCTGCCTATTTTTGATGGTATAGTCAGGGTCGTTTCACAAAACTCGAACATCTATATCCTTATTTACATCCTTTAGGTAAGTTTTCCATTTCTATTATGTTGTAGAGCCTGGTTTACTTGGGGGGGAAGCTTGTTGATCATTCTAGAATACTTTTTTATAAGTCTGATGCTTGTAATTCATTCTTTCATGTTAGTATAGTCAACTCGTATGACTTCTCATTGATTCTCATCTCTGTCCAATCGGTCTTTGCTCCTTCTAGCTCAGCCTTATTGTCCTAGGTCCTGAAGGACGCGCGGTATCTCGTGAACGTTCCTATCTCATGAATGTTCCGAGTATATCGAGATGCTCTCGGAAGGAACATAGAGTGGTTCCACTATAAATAGACTTAACAATGTGCATTTTTTTATTGCTTTGACTATAGTTTGGCTAATTAAGATTGGCATTGCGATGTATTTATTCCATACGATCACCTAGTTACTCTAAAAGTGACTCCTTCCCAACTACTTTGCATACTTGTATAGGATTAGTCGCCCACAAGCTTGGCCAAGTAAGTGGATTTTGCTAAAGTTTTGGCCATATTTTAAGTTTGCGCTTGTGGTGTGAAGCTAATCTTCTTTTGATATTTATGCATTATTGTATCTGATATTTGTTCATGCCCATGCTCTCCTTTTCCTGCTAGTCATCAATATGTTCATTCCACACTATTGCCTAGTTAGCTTATATTATTACTATTTTTTTAGCTACACCATGCATACTTTATGTGATCAATCACCAACAAGTTTGGTAGAGTAAGCGGTTTCCATTATGGTGTCTTTGGCTATGAGACATGATGTTTGATGCTTTGGATGTAATGTTGCCGGTGCTTTGATATTAGCTTGAACTTTGGCTGATGATTTCCCTAGCTCACACCATATATTCCTGTATGTACACTTACACAATCCCATATCTATCTTATAGAAAATTTTAAATAGAATTTTCTTACCTGATCAGGATTAGTTATTGCATTATGTTTGTACAACGTCCTCGCTTAGTCATCAGCTTGTTAGAATTTTTTTCATTGCTACCTTAGCACTTGTGTAGGATAAATCATTGATAAGTTTGGCAAGGTGAGCATACTGGTAAAGTAGTTCCTTATTATTTTCCTAGATCTTCCGGCAACTCTTCTTTTTCCCCTAGCATATTTGCGAAGGATCAATCACTAGCAAGTTTGGTAAGCAATCTCTGTTAAGTAGTATTCCATTTTACTCTAAGCTCTCTTGATAATTTTCCTATTATTACCCCGTGTACTTGCATAGGACCACTCACTATGAAGTTCGATGGGGTAAATGACCTTTGATGGAATACCTTCTCATATGTACCTTACATGCTTACATAGGATCAGTTCATGTTAAGTTTGGCATAGAGAGCGATCTGGAGTGTTAGGTCTTTGTAATCCTATCTTGTGTGTTCTTGTTGGTTTCTAGCTTCTTTGTCTTGGAACCACACGAGTTTAATCACACCATAAAGTACGAATATCTGATTACCTAGATGAAGTAAATCAAAAGGCAGGTCACCAACAACAAACTACCCAATCAATGATCTGGTCCTGACCACGAGTAAACTGGTACATTGTTGCCAGCCAAAATTTATGGGTCGATCGTCAAAAGCGAGCTATCTATTTCGTGATCATGTCATGATCATGTCATGATCATAGGTAAATCCAATTCACCATTATCCATAGTCCAATACATACCCATGGTCCAAATCCTTGCTGGGTCCAGCAATGAGCGTGCATTCTTGGTTTTTAATAATATAGCGGTATTACAGACCTAACACAAGCTAAGTATGTACGTACATTATGATTAGACCCGTTGAAACAACAATCATAAAAAAAGGCAGGGGTGGTGAGAATAACAATAAATCATTCCTTCGAGTGTTTATACCCTATTGCGAAGTCTTTCAATTTACTGTACCTAGTATCATCCTAAACTCAAATGTTTATTCGTACTCCCAAATCGGTTAATTTTTTTTAGCAAAAACGTCATGGACTACAAGACACACAAATGCGACTAAAAATTATGCAATTATCAAATAAATATCTTATAAAGAAACTGTTACAAAAACGATAATTAATTTGGATAATTTGCACGGTGGTAATTCATAGATGCATATTGGCTGAAACCCAGTTCAAAATTTCTTAGATATAATAAAGCATATGCTACATTAAAATGAAAAGAATTAACAATTAAAGGTACAAAAGAAAATGTTGGCATATAGCTTGAATTAAGACCATGATTCCTGGCATTGAATTAACTAAACACATAGCTTAGTCCAACGCATTTGTTATTTGTTCAAGCTCTTCTTCGCATTATCTTAGTTCATGCTACCCTATACCATCAATATAAAGCCTGTGCATAACATCGTTACTGATTTGCGAAATGGTATGCATGCTTCGTGTTTCATGTATATGTTAGCATTAAATACATTAGCCAACATACTCCTGCAGGCATACACTACTGTACCTTTATTGAGACTCTCTTACTAATGGTTTGCTTTTCAAAATGAATATTTACATAACTGTTTCAGCAAATTTTAGCTTCAGACTAAATTATCCACGGCAAGCATATTTAAATAAACAAAGGAGAAGAAAATATATGTACTCACGTTGTTGCTTTTCACTTCATGGATGGCTGACCCGACCAAGTATGATATTAGTATAATCAATACGATTTGAAGACATTTTTGCGGCATATGTGCTTATTGGAAGGAGAAGTAAAGCTGCCAAGCATGACCTAGCAAATTTTGATATAACTACACCAATACCATGACTATATTATTTGATAATAAAGCAACATTGTAGGCTTAATGTTAATGTCAATAAATAAAGTTAGATCATGCTGGCAGCTTTACTCGTTCTCTAATGCACTACTTCAGTAACCATCGTTTTGATTTAATTTGGTATTGTTAGGACCTTACAATCACACTGCATAAAAACGATAAAAAAAAGGGATGAGATTGACAAAGAATTAGAGGAAGAAACTACCAAAACGAAAGTGAACAAAAAAGGGAAGAAGGTTTAGGATGTATATATAGGCAGAAATGAAATAATGAAAAAGCAAGTTTTGTGAGCGGTTAATATCAAAAATAAAAGGAGTAGCTTTCTAGGTTGTACATGTTGTTCATTTTAACAAGTATGTAAGAATAGGTATGCAGTTTATGAACTACATTTTGATCTTCTGCAGTTTATGAAACTAAAGGTCATGGCACAACGAGTTAAGTATGATACATTATTCTCTAGCACAACAGGTTCAGTTTCAAAACCACATATTAAAATCCTGGGGTTTTGATTCACCTTTTGATTTAGCTGTTAATTTTTAGTATTTTCTTTGTTTGTTGCACATATTTTCTTTCATATTTCGGTATTCATGATAATTTATGTTTACTTTTTATGACTAATAGACATATGTGCTTTTTGCAGGTGGTGTATGATGCTCTGGGTTTATGCTATGGTGGAAGGCATGAAAAAATATGTTGCCGCATTCATTCTCCTTCGAATGTATTTTGTGTCGATGTTCTTACATCTTTTCTTTTACTATGTATCGTTTCGGTTAACTATGTTTGTATGGATTGTTACTTTTATTATGTATTGTTTTGGCTAGCTACGATTGTATGAATTGTTACTAATATTTATATGGTTAATATTGTGCATGAAATGCTTTTATTCATATTTTTTTTTTATGCTTAATTGTTAATACTGTGTGAAATACCGTATATTACATCCTTTTTATATTAATGCTAGGAAAAAAATTGTCATGGCTATAAATTTTATAGCGTTATGCTAGTGCAATAAAAATATTCTATAATGATTAAACAATTTTCATGGTAAGTAAATAATGCTATGAAAGACTAAAGTAAGCATTCTATAGCGTTTTTACAACATTTATATTTGCTATAATAATCAGGCAATGATATTTCTATAGCATTTATAATTGCTATAATAATCAGGTAATGATATATCTACAGCGTTTACAATTGCTATAAATAGCAAATAAATGACGTCGTAAATATTAGCATCATAAACCATAACTCTGCGTAAAAGTTCTATAGCAAGCACCAAAATGCTATAGAAAGGTACTTGTATGTCCTCAATCGTCCATTTAATAGCAATTCAGAAACGCTACAAGTAACATCATTTATAGCATGTTTTTTATAGCGATTCTGAGGTTGCTATTATAGATCCCTGACATATTACAACTTGTTGATATACAACGTTTATAAAAATGCCATCGTATCCTTTTATAGCGTTTTTTAAACGCTACAAAAAGGTATTTTTCTTGTAGTGAATCGTCGTTGGTGAACTAACCAGTTGGAGGTCATGTCTTGGCTGTTGGTAAGTCCGTTTCACCTTTACAAGCCAAGGTTTTCAAGTCGATCATCAATATTGAACTATCTAGTTTATGGTCATGTCCTGACCATGGGTAAACCCTGTTCACCATTGCCAGCCATGGTTTGTAGGCCGATCATCAATGGTGAATTACCCAGTTGGTGGTCATGTTCGGACTACAGGCAAGTCTAGTTCACCATTGTCGGCCAAGGTTTGTGCAAGATTTTTTGATGTAGAAGAGTCGTGTGCCCCTGAATATGCAGTGCCCTTGTCCGTACGGTCCTATAAATCAAGGATTTTAGTTGGTGCGGGCCGATCATTCTAGTGGTTGTTTGGTAGCACCAATCATCTATCATTTTTTCATACATCTTATTAATAGAGTTCAGTATGCCGTGACGATCAACAATAGCCCTAACCATAGTCCATGAAGTTGCAATAATCGATGCATAAAAACCAAACCTAACAAAAACATATTTCAGAAGGTGCATGTAATGCCCCACCTTTGTACCTATACATGAATATTCTCTTGTGCTAACACTATCACATTTACCTTTTTGCCACACAAAATATAAATCATGTGAACAGTCTCAGCACAAAGAAATAAACATATTGGCTAATGTAAAACAAAACAATATCTAACGCAGTAGAGAACACAGAATCACATATCGCACTGGTAAAATATAACATAGATCATACCATAACACATAAAGTGATTCTATAAAAAGTTAACACTAGACTCATATACATACACGTACATGGATTAAGACAGGTCTCAAAAGAATATATACAATATAATGAGTCTATGTCTCATAACTAACAACCCACCTCGTAACGAAGCTAAATTTGGAGCCATAGAATCCCCTCAAAACTTAAGCCCATCTCGAAGCTAGATATTGGTTGGTAAAAAGAACAATACTAAAGTATTTGTCTACAAATTCAGATCTCACAACGGAAGGATAAAATATAATAAAAATAGTACTTGTTTTATTCAACTCCAAAATGTCATAGAATACATAACACAATACACATCCATATTATAACATTTTCAAAACACATCATTATACTTTAGTGGGTGCATCAGAAAATAACATAAGCAGATAAATAGGTAAACTGCTAAAACATTTCTCCATGACTTCGCCTACAACATCGTCATCTTTCCTAACCTATGTTGAAATGAGGAGGGAGTCAGAACAACTTATGTCCAGTGAATAAAAATCACGAGCCTTACTACATTAGCACTTGGGCAGCATAATTTAAATGGGAATATATCTTACATTTCCACCAACAACATAAGCCTTTTCAAATGTAAACCCAAGGATTTTCTCAATCTTAAATAAAAGGCTTTCCAGATATAAGCCCATATGTAACTTGTTATCATCCCAGTGACTCATATCTACCATTAATATTGTCCTATCAATGAAGAGATATCACTCAAGTCATTTATTACATTTTAATGGGAACTAGGTAGGCTCTGATCATTTAATGCCTTATTTAAGGCAGATCCATGTCGTTTACTAGCTATAATCCAAAGGCGGACCTCTTAACAGAAACCATCTTGGAGACATTGCACAAAAAAATTTTCAGCCACATAATACTTCCTATAGAAGAGGGCCCTTTCTCGAGATATCCTTTACCGTGCCAAGCCTATAACCCCAACTATTTACTACTTCCTACATAGAGAAGAGTGCACCCCCACACAACCACTTAATGCCTTCAATCTCTGAAGTAGATCCTTCGTATTATGACCTGTAACCCAAGGTGACATCTCACATTAGCCTGGCTATTCATAGGTACTGGTAACCAAATTAGCTAGGCAGATTTACCCTATAGAATTTAGGACTAATGTAACAATCCGCATATTTGTCGATTTTATATTTCAATATTTTCTTTAAATATTTTATCGTTAATCGGATTTTGGTCCGAAAAGCTACTTTTGCAAACGGTTAAATTAGGACTCGAGACCACTTCCATTGAGTTCGAAATGTCGTTTACAACTTCTTAAGTATAAACATTGATAGGTTTGGATTTAGTGGAATTTCACTAACTTTTCCCGCTTTAGACTTTGGGTTAGCTTAGCCATTATAACTCAAGCCCAACCCCCTCCTTCTCTTCACTCTTCATAAATTCCTAGCAACTCAAGCTTTTGCATTAACGGTGAGTGGAAAGAGAAATTAAAACTCCAAAAGCTAAGTCTTCATTGCTAATCCAACATCAACTCCAAAACTCAAGTGAAGACGTTGATTCAAGCTAGTGGCTGATCCTTGCATAGCATTTCAAGCTTCATCTTCATCCATTTTAGTGAAAAGGTGAGATTTTTATCTCATAATTCTAGTCTATAACTATATTGGACTGTTGGGAATGATTCCCCATCACTTTAGCATGTACATTTGCATTTGGTTTGGATTGGATTGGCGAAAAACTCCAATTTTTAGTGTTTTTGGTAAAATTCTGCACTTAGGTCGTTCTGCAACCGCTAGGTCGTTCGCATGGAAAAGTCTCGGCCTTCAAATAGCTCGTTTCTGGCCTTAAAACCCGTTAGCACGTGTTAGGTCGTTCGCCTCGGAATTAGGTCGTTGGGTTTTAGGTCGCTAAGTCGTCCGACTTTAGGTCGTAACTCTTTAGGCCGCTAGGTCGTATGACCTTAGGTCGTTAGGTCCTATGGCTTTGTCGCTTCCACGCTAAGTCGTTCGACTCTTAGGTCGCTCACCTCTTAAACCGATAGGTCGCATGACCTTTATACTTTTAGGTCGTCAGACCCTTGAGTCGTTAGGTCGTTTAGCCTTTTAGGTCGTAGGTCGCGAGCCCTATAGGTCGTTCAGCCTTGTTCCTTCATTAGGTCGCTCGGCCTTATTAAACCGATAACTCGCAAACCTCTTAGGTCGCTCGACCTGTTCGTCCACTAGGTCGCGTAAACCACTAGGTCGTTGGGCCTTATTCTTGTTAGGTCGTTGGGCTTTAACTCGTTGGACCTTTTCCTTTATGCCGTTTCCCCACTTAAGTCGCTTGTCCCTTATAGGTCGCGTTTCCTGCTTAGGTCGCTAGGTCGCGTGCCTTTAGGTCGCGTTCCTTTATTAGGTCACGTGTCTCTGTTAGGTCGTTGACCTCCTTAACTCGCATGACCTAACCCGTAGGTCATTGGACCTCGATTCTATTTAGGTCGCTGCTTCTTATAGGTCGCTCGACCCCTTATTTTCTTTAGGTCGCTTGAGTGTTAGGTCGCGAACCCATTTTAGGTCGCATGACCTTTACCCTTTAGGTCGCTGGACCACTAGGTCGTGCCCCTTTAACTACTAGGTCGTACCGTTTTGGACGGGGCGCTGCCCCGCCGAGGGCGCTGCCCCCTGGACCCCCGCGACCTGACCGGGCAGGTCGAACCCCGTAGCAGGGGCGTTGCCCCCGCACCCCCACCTTGGGGGGTTGTCATCCCCCCCGGACCCCCCCTCCGTAAGGGACCTTATCTGAAAAGCATCCAACAGAACTTGTTGAGCTGATTTCCTTGGATTTTTATCACATCTTCGAATGTGATCTTTGTGATTGATTGTTTCTACGATCGCTTCTGTAATTTGTCACTTTAAAATATAAAGGTTTCAATACTAGTAGTAAATATCAAAAATCTTTCAAAAAAATGATTTGAACTCTATTTTTAATAACAAAGCTCTTTTCTTAACCCGTTTTCCAATCTATTAGTATATACAAACCTTTACCTCACTCGGATGAGAAATCTAATTAAACGGCTTAGTAAAACAAGTGGTATGAAACGCTTGCGTTTGCTTCGTCGGTTAATTCTTGGACTTGTTCGATTGAACCTCTAGTGACAATTTTATTAGTGAAGATTTACAGTATGTTCGTAAATATTTAAGTTAAGCTAGTGGTTATGGGACATGAAGCTAAACTTTTATATTTACTAGCTTAGTGTAATTGACACTTCTCCTTGATCATGACGATCATTCTTATGATTTAGACTAGAAATTGTGCGATGTATTTTGTTTGCTTGGTTAGACTAGACACCACTTGTATGATTTCATTCTCACATACCTTTTTACCTTCTTGGTTAGTCTAGACACCACTTGTGTGATTTCATTCTCACATAACTTTTTACCTTCTTGGTTAGTCTAGACACCACTTGTGTGATTTCACTCACACATATGTTTTTGTTTGCGAGGTTAGACTAGACACCACTTGTGTGATTTTACTCACACATACCTTTTTGATTTTTGGTTAGTCTAGACCTCATCTATGTGATTTCGACTCACACATATGGGGTAGCTCCCCATGGTCTTCGGACCATCATGTGATAGGCCTCTTTCCCTTTTTCTGTGATTTCTGGATTTCTTGTGTTGGTTTCTGGAATTTATATTATTGACTTGTTATGAGTACAAGTTTAGGGTATGATGCCCTCTTTGGATCTTTGAGAAGATTCTTGTGATATCGATTTATCTCTTATTGATTGATCTTCTGTTGATCATCATTTGCATACTTATAGTAGTATGTCAGTATGGATATTTTATGTTTATGCCATATCTTTTATTTTATACCATGTCATCTGATATTTATAGCTAGACTGATCCGTTTATTGTTTTCTTAAATAATACTCGGGTCAGACCGAGATGTTACAGGTGCTTCAGCTTGACTTCTCCCCGGGGTTTGCTACTCTGACTTTTGGCTAACTATTTAGATTAGCAGTTTTTGTTGTATACACTTGAGATATAGACTCATAGTTGTATTCTTTTGTATAGCACGTGTTGCTATTCTTTTGTATTATTGTGGATCTTTTTGACCACTTCTCTGATGTACACTTTCATGTGTTAGTTTTATATCCATATCTTCTTCCGCCTTTGTGATATGGATGTCTATGACTGATTGTGTTATGCTTATTTCTATGTTTGTTTCCGAAGATTATTTATAGCCACCGTGTGATAGCTTTGAGTTTGTATCAGTATGTCGGACTTCCTCCTTAAATGAAATGCATGCTATACTATCTGACATAACGGTGCTCGCACAAAGAAGTTACATGGATGGTCGCTCCTCAACAGCCTTATTCTCCGTGCTAGTTGACAGCACTACATCGTAGTGTTCTTGGCTAGCGTGCGTATAGAGGTGGGGCGTCACAACTAACCTCGCATCATCATAGCTACTTGTTATAGGTGACGGTTGACATCAACCCCAAAGTCATGCTACTAGTACGCAGATTAGCTGAGTAGACTTCCTTGTGCATTTGACTGACCTTGCATCCCTATAACTTGGTCATAATTTATATCACTCTCTACATATATTATCACACGTCTCACTATTTCCATAATCAAGGCCTTTTAAGAAATCTTTCTTATTTTTCCATTAATATTAATTACTTTCCTAAGGGAGATTTAATAAAATTAATAACCTATTTAGTTACGCAATTATATAATATAATTATACATTAATTACACTAATACACACACACATGTTTAGTAATTTCTTTGTGTGCGAATATACACCGTAAACTAATGTTTAAATGTCAGCACTTCGAACAATCATACAAGTTTCATTCCATATTATCAACAATACCAAAATTCCAATATTCATGTTCGAAAGTTCCAATCAATAGACTTGTATACAACTAAATTTAAACTTAACTTATTACATCAAAATAATGGAATATATTGCTAACAGAAAATTACAATTTTAATTTTTACGCTATATTAAACTCCTTTTCACATAAAAACTAAACAAAAGAATATCTATTTAATTTGAGGGAATCAATAGTGCAAACTACAAAATAAATTTATGCCTTACACACTATTCCTTAATATGAACTCTTTAATCAGATTCGAAGAATAAGAATAAGGAGTGGAATAGAAGATAAAATTATCCAAACTGCAAATTTATACAGTTTTCATTATTTTGACACAAACAATTGTGTTTCTAACCTAGAATTGACATTTTGCATTGAAGGAGTTTTGGGGGTTTATATATGATATTTTCATAAACCAAAACACATCAAGGCATATTCAAACCCAAATTACACTAATTAATTACTAAAATAGAAAAACTAAAATTTCCACTTATAGTATATTCTTCGCTTTGCCTCCTTTGGATTTGACACTCCTTTGACAATCTCTATCAGAATTCTTCTTCTAGATATATACAACAAAGGGATTTGTGTGTGTCCATATATATATACATATACATACATACACACACACACAGAGATATATATACATATACACACACACATACATACATATATATATATATATATTAGATTCATAAAGTTGGAGAAGAATTGGTTGGGAAAATAGATAAAAAAATAGATATATAAGATTTCTTATCTGAAAACCTAATGCAGTTTTTCTAACTACCAAGCTTCGCTAGGTTCCCAAAATATTTTGTAAACAAAAAGAGGGGTCGATGGTCTTATTTATAATAGTAAGAAAGTACCAGAACCGTCGGATTTGAATAATTAATCCAGAACGCCTAAATTTAAAAACAATAGCCACTACCTAGTAAGGAACGATCGACAACCCTATGCCACCGGTCGACTGCTAGGGGTCGAATGGTAGAGGTAATGGGGCCAACCTCTCCATCTGTTTTGGGAATGTTGATTGTCATGTCTTGTTAATTTTGTTTTATTCCTCAATTAACATTTAACATTAATTTAATTTTAACATTTAATTAGCCCCATATTCAAATTACTATTAAATTTTGAATTTCAAATTTTAAAACAAATTATTCATTTGAATTTAAATTCTATTTAAATTATTTTGAATCTGGAAACTTCAAACGTCCATAATTTTCCGTGAGAGCTCTGTTTTCGACGTATGATACACGAAAATTGATCTGAATTCGCTACGAGCACAATGACATAACTTTCATGGTCAAACTCTGAGTTAGACAAACTTTTCATTTTTATCCCTATTTTATTTAATTTAATTTATTTACCTTATTTGTTTATAGTTGATTTCTTGGAGTGTTACATTCTTTCCTTTAAAGGGATTTGGTCCCTGAATCTTCTCGAGGGCGAACGGTGTAACGTGCAATAAAAATCCATGTTATACAACCATGTTATCTATTCAACAATCTACTCAACCAAAAGTGGAATGTGATTATGTATGCTAACATAAGTGAGCTTAATCCTAGTGTGAGTGTTTGATCGTGACGTATAAGTATGTATGCAAACACCCTAAACATGCTAATGTGTTCTATATGATTCCAAAAGTGTAGCAACCATCTCCTATCATCTAATCTAGCAACTGCAATACAACCAAAGCCTAATTTGGGAGAGGAAAGTTTGGTAGTAAAAAGCTTAGGATGAAAAGTCCTCATGCTTACCGCTGCATTTTCTCTCCATTATACTCGAACAAGCCTAATTTCTTTGTTACAGAGCTTTCTAGTTCCGTACTTCACAATGCTTGCAGTGGCACGGGATGCTACTAGCCCCATCTCAATATCCCCCAATATATCAGGATCTACCACAGTAACTTTTCTATGAAGGCATTTCCTCAAATGTGAAACGTGAAAAACATCATAGACTCTTGCCAACTTATCTGGTAACTCCACAAGTTTTCTGTTTTTCCAAAAAAGGGGAAAGGCTCAACAGCTCTTATGCAAATTTTCTCGACATTCCAAACCTCAGGACCTATCTAAGAGGGGAAACTTTGGTAAACATCGTATCTCCTACTTATGATTCTATCTCCTTTCTATGCTTATCTGCATAGGATTTCTGACGTCCTACATTCGCTGCCAAATTAATTCTATCCTTCTCTTTTTGGCATGCCAAATGCCTAGTGATAAACTCTGCACCTTCTACTTCATCCATTTCCATTAGAAAATTCTCTTCATATCCCTACTCATTATCTCCGCTTGGGTGAATGGTTATCTTTGAATGGTGTCACTTCACAAGATAAAATTTATTTTTTCCAAAATCCTAAAATATTTAGGATTGAAGCATTCTTTTATTTCTGATTACTAACCTAATTTCCTCGCTGAATTATAGTCTTACCTATATTTTATCACTAACTAAGTGTCCTTATGTAATTTCCTCATTTACGTTGTTCCTTCGTATATATGTTTACCTAGCGTTATAATCCCATCCATAAAATCAACTCAGTGATAAACTTGGAACATATCTTCTACCATATCATACACTTTTCCAATAGCCTAAGGGAGACAACTAGTGATAACAATCAAAAGCTCCAAAAGAAAATTTTGCTAGAAGCTATCATTTATTATTAACTAGTGTTAATGATGTTGGGATCCTAATACTCTAAATTAAGATGAACATCCTTAGTATGTTATTCTACTTACTTCTCCATCCTCCTTAATGTGACCCACCTATTACTTCAGTTAATATATCTGCAATAATTAATCATTAATGTCAAAGTTGGACCATCTCTATTCAATCCTCACTTAAATTCCTTTAAACTTGTTATCAGTTTCAAAATCCATTTATTATGCCAATCCAATTCCTCTATTATACTAAATCCTTAATCGATCTTTACTTGGTTCCATTTAATTCTCTATTAATTATAAATTTATTGCCGTTAAATCTGTAATTAATGTCCATAAATCCTAGTCCTATAATAACTGATATGAATATCATTGTACATTACGCTATTTATATTTTTTATACATTAAGCGCAGCCATATGTGGGTCAATATGTTAATTTCCAAACTAGAGCATTCTTTTCCACATTTTAATTTATCAAAGCTATCCTTCTAAAAGGATCACCATTATAATAATCTATAAATTAACCAAAGTGAGATTTTTGCTTCATTTGAAATTACAAGTAATTTTTTTTCTTTTATTGAAATAGACAGCATAAACTATGAAAAAGAATATTCACATCTTACACATCTCTTTCTCTCTTTGGTATATTCCATATTATTTCAAACTCTATACTTCTATATATGTTTTGGAATTGGAAAACTAATGGAAGTTACATGGAGACTGCTCCAAATAAATCAAAATATAGAAATTTGCATTCTAAGTCAACTAGGACAAGCTAACTTACAACCCAATTATAAGTCTGGTATATTTTCACAACTTTATCAATATTCTAAAATTAAGTATTTAGGACCAATTTCAAATTTCCAAATCAGATTGTACATAATATTCCTATTTTATTCATATCATAAGACCTTTACATTGCCTTATCTGGGTAGTGATCCCTATCTACCCCATAAAAAATTTTGGTTTAGTTCTCACAATACGTAAAACTAAAATTTCATAATTATAAAGTACCTTATCTGAACATTTCTTTTAAACAAAAATATATAAACTTGAAACCGTATTTTCCAATTTCAAAAATTGTGTAGTTCCCAAAATGAGCCGTGAAATTTTTTACTTTCTCTAATCAACTTTTCCTTTTTGAGGATCTTCTACAATCGAGGTTTATTTCTTTAAAAATTGGAGTTTAAATTCAAAAAATTTAAATTTCAACTATCAATTCAAACCACCACTAAATCAAAATTTTAAAAATTGCTTAATTCCATAATGGAGAAAAATAATTTCCCTTTTAAAAACCTTCTACAACATACAAAATAAATTATATTCAAACAAGTAAACTTACTACATTAAATTCGAAAGCAACACTTACTACTCCATGAAATTATGGGATGTACTTATGAAAAGTTCATTGACCCTATTATTTTCCAAAGTTAACCCCATTTAAACCTATTACAAATATGCTACTCCACAATAATAGGATTTTCTTTATTAGCCATTTATTATTTCAAAAATATTTTTAGTTACAAGACAAGTAGACATCAAATCACATTCTATTCGTGTGCATGTCAAATTCCTAACTTATTTCTCATTTATTTCCATTTAAAAAAGAAAATTCTAAAATGAATATATAAAATTCTCATCCACATATAAATGGTTTTCCTTATAATATTCACAAAATTACCCCATCTCATTTATTAATTATCATCTTTTAATTCCATTCAATAGTAAAAAAATTGAAACGTCTTCTATAACTTCAAACGGTGAAAATGGTGTAGACAATGATATTTTCTATCCTATAAATTTCTAACTAGATTACTGATACTGTATTATGTAAATTCCTTGTGGTATTCCTATCCAAATCTCTTAATATTGCCTCTATTTATATATCTGCTAACTAATTGCTCCTACTTCAGGTGTTATTTTTTGTATTTTCCTTATATGGAAATGTTCCTTCTATTATAGTTATTCTTATTCTTCTATTTCCTATCTTAATTTAATTAAGTTCCAATGTCATTTATTCCCCTTTTTAGAAAGAATTTAGAAAAATGAACTTCCAAATTTATATAATAGAAAACCATCAAGTCTATCTTGTGCTCTATTTTATATTTATTTTAGAAATGAAGAATCCCTTTCTCCAAAAATCGAAAACTTAGTAACTCAACCAATCTTAAACTAGAACTTCAAAAATAACTTTTTTACCAAAAACCTTTTGATTAGAAACATTTTACTTGACAAAATTTTAAATTACGAGTTTCTAAATTTCCTACTTTTCTTCTCAACAAGTCCTTTGAAAACATATTCAAAACATTTCAAGAAATTTTCCTAAAACATTTTTATCAAATTCTTTCACATGGGGTTGGATTTTGAAATTGACCTTAATGCTCCTTCCTATTGAACTTTCCTTCTACCCTACTAAATCTCCACAAAAAAATCGGATTAACTCCTTATGGTGATTAATGTACACCTTCTTGTGGGAACTTTCTCCACTCCTTCAAATCTTGCTCCATTCTTTACTTCCGGTTGTTTACGACACACATATTATGATCTCATATCTATTTCAATGTTTTGGGCTAGGCCTACTAATCTTTGCCTATATAATTTAGGCTACATAATTTACCCCAATGACAATTATATTGTCATATAATATTTAATTACTATCTAACACGTTTATTTTCTATTTCTATAAATGTCATTTAACCGTAATTAATGATTTTTATTCTAATCGATAGTCTTTAAAGTTATTTATTTATTCAAAATTTAACTATTTGGCCTTCCTTATCTTTCCTTAGTTACACTAATAATCTCTTTAATTTGTCCATTTATATCCTTATTAAATTCTTGTAACTCCCTATTTGTTGCACATTTATTGCCTTATTAACCTTGAAGTTACAATCCTTTCCTTCTACATTTCCTAAGATAGTACTATCCTAAAGTAAGGATTTTCCTATCAATTTTGTGTTCGTTTAAAATAAGTTTATCTATATTTAATATAGCAGTATTTTTGAAAAATACTTTCAAAAATAACAAATACACCTCGTATACATATACCTATACTCATTCATCGGGTAACCAACGCTCTGATACCAAATGTAACACCCGCCCTAAAATGGACCTAAATTTCAAGCAAGAAAAGGCCTATCGAAACTTAGACCCATCTCGAAGCTAACTGTTGGTTGGTAAAATGAAAAATATAGAGCTATTTAGCTACATATTCATATCTCACAGCAGAAAGATAAAATATAATAACAACAATACAAATTTTATTCAGCTTCCAAATGTCATAAAATGTATAACACAATACATATTCATAGTACAACATTTTCAAAAAAAATACATCGTTATACTTTAATGGGTACATCAGAAAATAACTTAAGTAGATAAATATGTAAACTGCCACAATTTTTCTCCATGCCTCTGCCTTCAACTTCATCATCTTTTCTAAACTGTGTTGCAATGAGGAAGGAGTTAGAGTAACATATAACTTGTGAAATAAAATATCGAGCCTTATTACATTAGTAATCGGGCGATATAATTTAAATAGGAATATGTCTTGCATTTCTTCCTAGAACATAAGTCTTTTCAAATGTAAGCACAAGAGCTTTTCTCAAACTTAAATAAAAGGATTTTCAAATATAAGCCCATAGCTAACTCGCTATCATCCCGATATTCCATATCCACCGTCAATAATGTCCTACCAAAGTAAAAGACGTACTCAAGTTACTTAATACCTTTTAATGGGAAATAGGCGAACTCCGACCATTTAATGCCTTACTTAAGGAAAGTACACATCGTTTACTACCTATATTCCTAAAGTGGAATCCTCACTAGTAACCATCTAGCTGACATTGCACAAAGTCTCTTCAGCCCCTCAATACTTTCTATTGATATGCAGGCCATTTTTCGAGAAACCCTCTACCGTACCTAACCCATTACCAGGACCATTTACTACTTCCTATATAGAGAAGAGTCGAGCCTTCAGACAACCACTTAATACCTTTAATCTCTGATGCAGGTCCTCGTATTATGGTAGTAACCCATGATGACATCTCTTATTAGCCCGACTATTCGTAAGTACTGGTAGCCAGATTAGCTAGGAAGATTTATCCTGAAGAATTTGGGACTAACCTCACATCATCATAGTAATATAGGTGATGGCTCATATCAGCACCAAAATCACACTGTGGTGGCCAGATTAGCTGGGCAGACTTCCGTATGCTTTTGACTGACCTCGCATCACTATAACATAGTCATAATTTATATCACACTCTACATATATTATCACACGTCCCACTATTTCAATAATCAAGGCCTTATAAGAAAATTTTCTTATTTCGCCTTTAACATTAATTACCTTCCTAAGGGGCATTTAATAAAATTAATAAACTATTTAGCTGAGCACTTATACATTATAATTATACGTTAATTATGCTAACATATATATAAACACACATGCACACACCTAGTAGTTTCTAAGCGTGTGTAATATACGCCCTAAACTATCGTTTAAATGTCACCTCTTTAAACAAATCTCATTCCATATTATCAAACATACCAAAATTCCAATATTCATATCAAAAAATTCAAATCAAATAGACTAGTATACAAATAAAATTTAAAATCAACTTGTTACATCAAAATAATGGAACATATTGCCAATAGAAACTTACAATTCTAATCTTTATGCTTTATTATTTTTTTTTTCACATAAAAATAAACGAAAGAATTTGTATTTAATTTGCAAACTATGAACAAAATTTGTACCATACACACTATTCCTTAACCGGAATTCTTTAGTTAAATTCAAAGAAAAAGAATAAGGAGGAGAATATAATGTTAAAATATTAAAACAAATCTACAGAATTTCAATTATTTTGACATAAGCGGTTGAGATTGCATCCTAGAATTGACATTTTACATTGAAGGAGCTTTAAGAGTTATAATATGATCTTTCGCAAACAAAAACTCCCCAAGGCATATTCAAACCCAAATTACACAGATCAATTACTAAAATAGAAAAGGTAAGATTTTCGCTCACAATATATCCAGCTTTGCCTTCTTTGGATTTGACACACCTTTGCTAATCTCTATCATATCTCTTCTTTTAAATATATACAAGGGATTTGTATATATAGATTAAATTTGGAAAGTTAGAGAAGAATAGTTTGGGAAAATTAATAGAAATCAAAATAGATGTATAGGATTTATTACCTGAAACCTTAATGGAGTTTCTCTGAATCTTAGAAGGGATGAATTGCTAACAATTTCTAAATGTAACTGGGTGAGATCACACAATAAGAATGTATAATATTCAAGATATGGTAATAACTATATATAATGACAACATCCCAAACAAAAAGGCATTGAAACAAAATCACCATATCATAAATCATATCATGCCCATCATCGATAATCATCTCAAAATATGGAGAGTGATCATATCAAAATCAGGACTCATAAGTTTAGCATGTAGGTAAGAACATCTTTAAGACGCACTAGGCTACGTGAAAGCGAGTCAAGCTTATAAACTTATAAGACAGCTTATAAGCAAGTCAAGCCATAAAGAAAAAATAGCATGAAATTGAATCTATAATAAACACTATGCAAGTCTACACTTTGCAGATAAATATCTAACACATGAACTTTACAAGTCTATACTTCGCGAATACATATCCAGGACAAGCGCTTTGAAAAGACGAGCAAGTAGCAAGTCATGTATATAACTGGAGAATCATAAAACTGGCATAGAAGCTAGTAAATCACAAGAAATGTAAAAGACTGCATGAAAGGGAGTCAAACTACAAAAAATATAAGACCACATGAAAGCGAGTCAAAACTCAAAAAGCATAAGACTGCATGAAAGTGAGTCTATGAAGAGCATACAACTAGTCGACCAAAAAAGACAAGCACGAAGCAAATTTGGGTAAACAAGTGATCCTATAGATGTCTTATTAGGTAATGGATGTGTGAACTCCATTCCAAGGGGAGATTGACAAACACATAAAAGTTCCAGGAGACTAAAACACACACAAAAATGCTCCTTTAGTCATATTATTACTGACCGTTATAATGTTGTCTTGCTTACCCCAAAATGCATCGAAATGCCACGTCTAATAACAAGTTACACAATTATGTAATATTCAACATCAGTAGTAACTGACTGTTGGCTTTGTGGTATCATGAAATCACAAAAACACACGAAGTCAAGCACACAATTAGATATAACGATACCACAACTCGAGGAGCAACCGCCGCAGTCAAACCGCTAGGATGAACAACTAGCCTACAAGGTTGAGCCTCAATGTACATTTCCTATAAATAAGCTATAGAAATAGCTAAATTACCAAAGATACTATTAATCGAAAAGCGTCGTATACTCCTTAAGTAATAATCACTTAAGTAACTCTGGTGTGTCCCATACCACTTAGTGTTGCTCGAGTATTCACTATAAGCTAGTAAATTCCACTCACTAAAATTTATTCTATATAACAAGTCGTATAATTAATCAAGGACGTTAAAAAAAATATCCCATAACATTCACTATTACTAACTCATTTAACTATATTCCTTATTCCATAGAAGGAATAAATAGCCCGAAGGCCAAAATCAGTATGATACTTAAAGAAAAGCGATTGTTTATAAAGTAAAAGTTTTGACTGTACAAACATATGGAATGGTTTTCAAAATACTTTATATACTTTTAAACTGCTTCTTTTAAAATCCATAAACATTTATTACTCAACTATATAGAAGTGCTTTCAAACCATTTTCAATGAAATTAGGTGAAATAAGTTTTATAGTTATAAATCGATCATATTTAAATAAAACATTTACAATTATTTTTAAATCTGAAATAATCAAACTAAATACGAAATACAAACTCGGGAAATCATATATCAAAAGCAACAATAAAGAAACCAAATAAAATAAGCCACTGTCTTAGAGCTAAAATGCCCCAGGATTGCATATAGCAATCCATCTGTGGGCACCACCGCTGCACCAATGACGTTTTCCTAGAGCTTTTAAACTCCAAGAGATCAAATATGATGGTCGGTTTTCAACTTCCAGCACTTGATTTCTTTTACAGTGCACCTGAACTTCACATACAAACATGTATACACTTGTAATAATCAACCAAATTATCATGCTATCATTTCAAAAATAATGTATTCATAACTTTTCACTTAGTTTAGATATCAGAAAACTTTAACAAACAAGAAATTCACATAACAAATATGACCTGAAACTCAATCACAACCCGTAATTCAGCATGCAACGATTTACAGATGAGTTTTGAGAATTTTTTCACCTTGTTTCCTTTAAATTTTAGGCCAAAACACCAAAAACTACCATTTTCTTTAAATTCAGCCAAACCCTTGAATTTCCTAGATTTTCTTGAAATTTTATTTGAACTTAGAAGATGGATTTTAGCTTAGGGTTAGAAGAAGAGAATACGTAAGTTTCTTTTCAGTTTTCTTGTACATTAGGAATGTGGAGAAGAGAAGAAAACTTCTCTTTGGTTTAGTTTTGCGTGGGGGGTTTAAAACAAAACCCAATAAGAAAAGGAACATTTGATTCTTTTTTTATTTCATTCGTTAAAACCACTTTCTTTTCTAATTCATTTTTCAATTAACTACGAAACATCATCTTTACACAATTCAACCAACAAATTTATTATTTTATTCATATAAATTTTATTTATATACATATATGTGTTTCATTCTAATTAGTTTCTAGTTCTGTTCCAGGTTTGATTTAGGTTGGATGCTGGTTTTCTCTTATCTTGTTTGCTGTTTAGCTTTTAGCTTTTTTCAGGTGTTCAGGATAGCTCTTCTCAGGGATTCGGATTGCTCCTGTCTTGTCTCTTCGACTTCTCCTGGTCTTCAGAGTGGTGCTCTTCATTTTGGTTCTATCTTTGGAGTTCTTCTCTTTGGTTTTTTTCTTGAGAGTCTAGTTTTTTTAGATATCTCTAACACTCTAGTATTGGGCGGTGGCCATGCCGGAGCTCGATATTAGGGTGTAATGGGCGGTGGCTTTGCCGGAGCTCATTTGAGAGGTATCTACTTCTTTATTTTTATTTTTGTTTTTAGTCTAGCTACCTGTCAGGCATGTTGGCAGCTCCATCTTTTTGTTATATATATATAGTATTCCATGTGTGCTCTCCTCTCTTGTTAGAGGATCACACATTTCTCTCAAAAAATACATTGTTTTGAAACAAAAATTAAATAGCAATTTAAAATAATTACTTATTATTTAAACATTTTCCAAACTTCTCTTTATAATTTAATAATATTTTTAACAAGATAAAGTCTCTATTTTTCTTATAAAAACAGTTTACTTAAAAGCTCAAGATATTTATTTCATAGCTTAAATTTTCAAATATTATTAAAATTTAGAATTCACATTCTAAAAGAATCTATCAACTTTTAATAAAAGAACCCAAATTTCTGATTTCTCCCTACTCTAATACTTGAAAATCCAAATTCTCATTTAAAATTCCAATTTAAATAATTTTAAATTTTTTTAAAGGTAATTCTCAAGTTAGGGTTGTTATAGTGCACATTAACCACTATAGTAAAGGTGCTTTTATTAAAAGACAATAATATTCGAATAAAACAATGTAGATTAACAAAAAATGATGGAGGTTTAAAGCATTCTATGTTTTCCTGGATACCGCTTTATCCATGGTGATGAGAATAGGCTCCATTACCTAGGTCCCTGTCGATAACATATAATCCTTCCTTGATCGGGTCAAGTGCCCTCGTCAAGGAAAAATTTTCTCCAGGACTTGCTTTCCTTCCTTATGCAAGCGTTGCTTTGTCTTAGATTTTTATTACTTCGCCACTTTTAGCTAATATGTTGTAGTTTTTAAAGTAGCATCGTCCTACTTCTTCTCAATCAGGTCCAGAGGCATGTTTTGTAATTCCCTGTTCTCCTTTAGGTCATAGGGCATTCTACTATGAGGTGAGACTGTACTTTTAATAGGAAGCATAACCTATAATTTGTAGGCTAGAGCAAAAGGAGTATGTCTTATTGCATTTTTACATGAAGTGCAGTACGCATAAATTTCCAATAGCAACTCACCCATTTGAGCTCCCTTATGATTTTCCTAATGCTCCTTTACGGTTGTTTTGAAAGCCCTATTGGTTGTTTTAACTTATCCATTGGCCCATGGGTGAGACACTACATAAAAGATTTTCCTAATTCCATGATGGTGATAGAAGTTGGCGAATTCCTAATCATTATACTATAACCCATTAACCACGATAATCTAGAGTAAGACTCCATACTTGGTAAAATAATCTAGAACCACTATATCATACTTAACTCAATCCATAGCTATTAGTTCTTTGATCAGATCCATGCCCTATACAGCAAATGACCAAGGAACATGTGAGTTAGTTCGATGGGCGATAATCTAGAGATCTTACCGAATTTATGACACATATTTCATTTTTTTGCACTCCACAATGTTATTATTATGGGTCAGCCATAAATATTCATAATGCGAGAATTTATTTACTAGGGTATGCCCCTAGTGTGGTCTTCCCAGCTACCTTAATGCACATTTCCCAATATGTCCTTTGTTCCCTTTCCAGCCACACATCTCAGCAAGGTTAGAGAATCCTCTTCTACATAGGACACCATTCCATATAATAAATTGAGTCTCCTTATGCATCATGTTCCTTGCTTCGTTCAGTTTAGGAGTGAAATTTTTACTTGGAACAAATCAAAAATTGATCCATTTCCTAAGCTTTCCAATTTCAACAAATAATCAATGTCTTGATTTTCCTCCTACGGGATGTGCTTAACCACATTCTTGCATTAAGGCAAGTCTTTTCCCTTTTTCCTTTTTAAGTGGGATAACAATTGTTCCCCTTTGACCTAGACTCGTAAAGT
The DNA here is from genome assembly GCA_030765085.1 of Allium cepa. NCBI lineage: Eukaryota > Viridiplantae > Streptophyta > Magnoliopsida > Asparagales > Amaryllidaceae > Allium > Allium cepa. The sequence continues at coordinate 460,235,043 of CM060931.1, read as the reverse complement.
GCTTGATTCCTAATCATTTTGAAGTCGTTATGGATAAAAAAGGTCATGGTTCCTACTTCCTTCGCTATCATCGATCCAATCATTAGTCTACTGTCTCTGCAACTTGGTCTAGCCTATAAAGTATGTGGTCTATCCGACTTGGAAGGGTCAAGAAAATTCATTCTTTCCCCTTCATTAGCCTTTTCTCCGACTCCCATGGGTCTTGTGTAGCTAAGTGGCACGATGTTATTATGTATCTCAGAGTATTTCTATCAAATATCATTCTAAGTCATTCATAGAAGTAAGTCACACATTTTCATTGTTTTCACTGCATTCTATGAGGGTATTCAGTCTCTGAAGTATCATGATTCATATTTAGATAAAGTTGAATCTTTCTCTTTGGCTTTTTATAAAGGTTACACTCCATTATCTCTGGCGGTATCTGGTCCCACTCCTGGAACATGCCAGAATTACACTCCCTTATTCCTAAAGGACTAGGACCTAGTCTCACATTATCTTCGATGGATTTAAACCCCTATCTTTGAGGCTAGGAAGTTTTTGCTCCACTGTCTGATTGCTGCGTTCTTCATAATTTTCACGCACATTTATCTTTGGATATCTAGTAGGAGGACAAGCTCTGATGTCCATAGGGGGATCCAACACCATGCCCCTAAGCGTAGTTATACTATTACTTTTCAAGGACTACGTTTCGTTGAGGGACTACGGTTTGGAGTTTACGGTAATCGCATTAGAGTTACCTTAGATTTTAGCCTTAAGCATACATACGAGATTTGTTTAAATTCATTGGTCTTGTAAACATAAATGCCATGGAATATGTAGTATTTGATGGTTTCCATCTCTACCACAGTTGACTATCTAATCCTAGGTTCACCATAATCTATAATTTATTTAGAGCCAAGATTAAATCTTTCTGGAATATCCATAAGCTATTAACACGAAAAATTGTCCTATCTTCTGAAGTGCTTCCTTTCTCCAATCCTATTATCCATCTTTTGCATGCCCCCTATCCTGAGGCTTTTCATCTCCAACCTTGTTGATATTTGTCAGTCTTACCTTGATACCAGAATCCTCTAAACACATAAACTTGTCGGCTCAATAGTATAATTCCTCCAAGTTGGCAGTCGGATTTTTCTTAAGTTCTTTGTAAAACTTCATTTTCCTGTTAATTCCTAATTCGCAGCTCCAACCCTATATATGCTGAATGTAGCGCCCTAAATATGTACAAGTTTACTCTTTCCAGCATATGGTTCCATGACTATTATCTTAAAATTTAGAGGTTGACTGCCTATCAAATGTTCGGAGTGAACGAACTTGTAACGACTGTCCCAAACCTATGGTGCAAAATGGTAGTTAAAAGAAAGAAAAAGAAATAAGATGAAGAAATAGAAGAAATAAGAATGGAAAAGAAGAAAAAGGAAGTATCAAATAACCAAATACATATCGCATAACTCACTCGCATCAGAGTAATTATAATAATCAACACAGTATAAAAGTAATAGAGTCAATAATAACGATGTGAAATAAACATCTGAATATAAGATCTACAAAATTATACGGCACCATAAATGAGTTTATACAATTGGAAAGTAAACTCAGTTGATAAACTGTCTCATAATAGTAAATCTACATTGTCAATGCTCCATAGTGTCACACAGCGGAAATATAATAACAAATGTACAAACAAGTATAGATAACTATCACCTCCAGTCAGTCAACCTTAGAACTCCATAATCATCCACCTTCTCTCAATCTACTCATTAAAGAGTACTCAAGAAAATAGGAAGCAAAGCATAAAACTAAGGGTCAGACAACAGTCTGGTGTGAGCGATATCAAATCTCAAAATACTATAAAAGTCAATAATACACGGAACAGAAGGTATATAAACCATACTTGACCTGTCCCTGCAACCATAGAGTCAGCACATAAACATAAGTAATGTGCTACTCTATAATATTGTAAAAAGGGTATACCATACTCAGTATCTGTAAGGGTAGCTAGATATCTCCACCTATAGTCCCTACTCCTTACTAAGTAAACTTCAGGTATCTAGGTATCTCCATCCATACTTACTTCACACTAATTCAAGTCAAGGATCCTTACCACAATACCTACCTAGTGTGACAACCTAGGGTGACATGTAACTAGTGAGCAACGATAACAAACCTAGTATCCATCAAACAATACTAAATGTCACCCAATGTGCCAGATATACGATGACCTGTATGGCCAATTGTCACAGACTGGTGGAAATCTCGGTTCTTGATTGTGTTCCACCGTACTTTCAGGTCCGAAACCCTACATGGTTGTCCCTGTGATACCTCTATATCACCTGACCTAGACCTTCTCGGAGCGGTCCAAGGTACACGACCATAGCTACTAGCCTTCGGGTATCATGCACATATAGTACCCTACTGTGAACACAACCAGAACACTCCAAGTCATCAACGATCCCTAGGTACAAACACATCCATCGAGCCCTACTCACTTAATACAGTTCGAACCCTACTGGTTCGCTATAATTTTTGGGTATGAGCCCTAATGCTCAACCAAGTCCACTACCCATAGCCTCGCTCCAATTCGGGCTACCATCCTTGATACTGCCCTCTGCCCGAGCTTCCAATCGAAGAACCCTACTATCATGCCATCCAAATCCCAAGATCTAGCATGATCCACACAGTCCTAACACTATCATCCCAGATCCTACTCCATATATCATCGAGTCACTATCTCTCAGAAGGAGTTGAATATGAGGCAGCAAAGGTGGTTGGAGTTTTAAGCCACTTATGATTTTTGTATAGAGTATACACCTAGAAAAGAAAATAAAGTAGTGGATGCTCTTAGCAGAAAACATCAAAATGTGGTATTAGCTATGTTAGTAGAATGGAAGGACCTAGTGGTTTTGACTACTTGTAGTGTGAAGTTAAGATCGATTGCTAGTTTTAGTCAGAATACTACCGTGTTATACTGCTTGGAAGTTTGACCGGTTTTGATTGAAAGGATTGCTTCTAAGCAGAGAGATGATCCACTATTACTCGAGAAGATTGAAAGGCTTGAGGTTGGATTAGAGATTGACGATTAAAAAGATTTTAGTCTTGACTGGAGGGGATCGTTGAGAAATAAGGGACAGTTGTGTGTTCCTAATGTTGGAGACTTAAGGAAAAAAGTCCTTAGGGAATGTCATTGATCAAAATTAACGATTCATCCTAGGTGAACCAAGACGTATCAAGATATGAAAAGGAGTCTCTACTGGGAAGGTATGAAGAAGGAAGTTGGCTTGTGGGTAAAGCAATGTGTGAACTATTAAAAAGTGAAGGACGAACATCAGAAGCCAAGTGGGTTGCTTCAACCTTTAGAGATACCAGTTTGGAAATGGATTCTATAGATGGGTTTCCAAGGTAGAATTGAGAAAATGAAATTATATGGGTTATAATGGACATGTTGACTAAGAGTGCCCAATTCATTCCAGTTAAGTCAACTAGGATGGCACCTGTTTTTGCTAAATTGTTTAAGAAGAACATAGATAGACTACATAGGATTCCAAGTAGTGCGGTAATTGACAGAGATAATTTGTTTACTAGCGAGTTTTGGAAGAGTCTACAAGATGTGTTGGGTACCAAGCTCTAGATGAGTACTACTTATCACCTACAGACAGATGGTTGATAAAGAGTGTCAACAAGGTACTCAAGGATTTGTTAAGAGCTTGTGTGCTAGATTTTGGTGGATCATGGGAAGATCACCTACACTTGATTGAGTTTTTCTACAATAATAGTTATCAGACTAGTATAAGAATGGCGTCTTTCGAAGCTTGGTATTGAAGGCCACACAAGCATGTTGGTTGGAATTTGGAGACAAATAAATCTTAGGTCCAGATCTAGTAAGAGAGGAAATAGAGAAGATTGAGTTGATCCGATATAGGATGAAAGTAGCTCAGTCTAAACAAAAGAGTTACGTAGATATGAGGAGTAAGGATATAGAGTTCTCAGTTGGAGATATGGTTTTCATTCAGGTATCATTGATGAAGGGTGTGGTGCGATTCGAAAAATCAAGGAAACTAGCAACAAGATGTTGGACCATTCTCGATTATAGAGAGAATTGGGAAGCTCGCATATTGAATAGAGTTGCCGAGCAGTTTGGCAGGTGTCCATAATATGTTTCCTGTGTCTCATCTTCGTAAGTATGTGTATGATCTAGAGACTACTATTCCTCCGACTGCATTGGATGATCTAATAGTAGATCCGGATTTGACTTTTATTAGACAACCAGATTCGTTGAATATGCTAATATATGATTTTTATTTGATGATAACAAACATATATATATATATATATATATATATATATATATATATATATATATATATATGTTCATTCAAATGTATTTGTTATTGTACTATTTTATTTTTCACATAATTAAATAAATATTTATTGAATAAAATAAATAACACAGAATTTAAATTCAAACAAATATTTTATTTAAACGTACATTTTATTACAGTTTTGAATAGTACAAATTTGGGCACTCACTATATATACGCACACACACAAAAAATTTCAATTACAGTACAATTTCAAATTACAACATAATTTTTCACTGTGCAATTTTTACATACAATGTTCACCTCACTACATAGCTCTCATTCGCTCGTATTTTATCTTCGAATTTGTTCCAGCCTAAATCCAACATCTAAGTTATCTGCAAAATAAACACTAACGCGGTAAAATTGAAAAAGAAATATTTTATAGTGTAAAATAAAATGTGCATTTTGAAAACGTAATTTTCCTCAGTTATTTGGGTTGTTTGTCATCATATTTATTTTGAATTGATCTTACACGAACAACTTGTAACATGCACAATGTATCACTGTACGTGCCACAAGTCCATGCACACCGATATAACTTGATAAAACTGCAGGGAGAGGTGAGCACAAGGTCAAACCCGAACCGAGGTTGGATTGAACTCAGGTGCACGCAATACAACATACAACATCTCAAATATACACATGAAAGCAAAGAAGTATGACTCGAACAATACAAAACTGAAGTGAACACAGACCAAAATGCTGCAACACATGGAACCGATCTGACTAGAGGCTCCAAGCTCAATGAAATGTTCAAAGAGGAACAGTCAGTACGTACATATATACATGTATGTTCTCACATGTATACTTATCAGAAGAACCTCAATCTGACATGTCACAAGCTCTAAACTCAAAGCAAACCATGGACTAAAATATGCATACAAACTCAACTAGACAAAACAACTTCAACTAGATACAAGTGTATAAAGTTTCAGACTGCCAAGACAACCCCGTCCAAATGAATGGGCAAGATGACCAGCATTCAATTGCAAATGGTTTAGAACCAAGGAAATGGATCGGACAAAACTCAAGTGCAAAGACTGCAACAAATGAAACAGAAGACACAACAAAGAAACATAACTCAGTTGAACAAAAGAAAGGTAACACAGCAGTGGTTGGAGCAGAGCAGCATACAATGTAACGACCCGTAAATTTTCGATAATTAAAATAGCTAATATAATAAGATTTCGCGATTTAATGTTAGAAAAAAATTTGTAATTCGTTGGAATAATAATAACTAGAATGTATTGCTATAATAATTATCCAAGTAATGAAAAATAAAAGCTACTTAGTGAATGCCTCTGCAATCAAAAGTTGAATAGGATAATAAATGTTAAATTCATTGGGTATAATAGAGTAATTGATTGATAAGTAAAATCTATTTAAAATCAAATATTGAATATTGAACAGGTAAATTGTTTAAATTAAATATTTAAAACTTATTAAATAATTGAATAACTGTAAAATGAAATTAGTGTTCTAAATTGTGAATTGGTTTTAAAAGTTGAATCTTATAAGTTCAATGTCAATATTTCAAAAGATAATGAATTATTGGATAAGCGAAATTGTTTAAATTTAATATTTGGAATTTATTGAATAAATTGAATAACGGGAATTGAATAACTGTTTAATGAAAATGGTTGTTCTATAATTTGAATTTGTTAAATTTTACAAGTTCGTTTGAATATTTCAAAAGATAGCGACTTAAGAATAATCAAATTTGTTTAAATTTAATATTACAAATGTTTGAATAATTAAATTCCGAATTGGATACGATTAATTTGATATTGAAATTTAATATATGAAAATAGAGTGAATAATTGAAATTTGGTTTAATATGATTCAAATTGGTTTCCAAAGGGAATGTAAGTTATATCGGGATTATAATAGAGTTAATAAGATTTTAAAATTGAAATTATTGGATAATTGAATAACGGGTTTAATATGATTAAAAATGATTTGTAAAATTTTATTTTATCATATTGGAGTTATAGTGATGTTATAGAACTTTTAAAACTGAATTTAAAATTTATTTGTGAAAATTGAATATTTTAATATTTAATTATCGATTGAAAAGTAGCCAATTTTTGAACAGTCTCAGAATTGCACGAAACTAGTTCCATTAGATCCGTAATAGTTTGTTATTATCGGATTTCAATTTTCGTAGCAATCGGAGTTTTCGTTTGACCGTGGCAGCTCGAAACGCATCGAAATTGTTTTGATATTAATTTGACGAGTTAAAATAGTCATTTTTCAAACAGTCTCGGATTTCGACGAAACAAGTTTCATCGGATCCGTAATGTGATATTATTGTAAGATTTCAAATTTCATGTCAATCGGATTTACCGTTTGTCCGGGGCAAGCCAAAACGCATAGAAATTCGTTTAATCAGTTTAATTTAAATTTGATCGTTTATTTCCGTAACTCGCACATACGATCGAATTAGCCTCCGAAACATGTTCCATTGTGTTCGGAACATGGGGTAAACCTTAGAAACGCCTGCCGGCGCGCTTCGTTTGGAGTTCGGAAATTTTTTGAAGAATAGTGTTTTTGCAATTTTCTATAAAAGGCCCTCCATTTCACAATTTGCAAACAAAGGCTAGGGTTTCTAGTGCAGCCGCGGTTCACCATTTTTATGGCCAGAAATCATTCGCCTTTCTCCTCCAATATCTCACAATCCATCGATAATTAGCAAAAACCTCCAACTACAAAGTTGTAGATCTCGACGAGATCTACAAATCCAACGGTCATGATCTGACATGGAGCTTCGGATCGACGGGAAATCGCGGTCAAAGTCACTGCGTTTTTCACGTTTTTCAAGGCCAAAGGGGTAGCCGAGTTTCATGCTATTCACCGTGTAGGGAGAGTTCGTCGAGGGCTTCGCGATGGAGGTGGCCGATCGTCTTCAAGTCGTGTATTTTGGTCGTGAAAATTCGTTGAAGCTTGACGGCTATGGGTTGTGTTGCGCGTTCGAATACTGGGAAGAAGATGAACGCGTGCAACGGCCAGATCTGCTTGGGCTGGAAATCAACGGCTGAGATCGCGTAGGGTTTGGAAAAAAAAAATGTTAATTAATTTACGTTTTAATTTGTTCAAACTTTAAAATGCTCTAACTTTTGCATACGAGGTCGGAATTGCACGAAATGAATTGCGTTGCAATCGTTTTGTCGAGCACTACGCAATGCAACTGGATTGGAATCGTTTGAAGCTAGAGAAAATTTTGGATTAAATCGAACGTCGTTCGATTCGATTTAAAATCGTAAAAATCAAGGTGAGTGTTTTATAACGCTCACACCGTACTAAATATCTTTATGCTAGTTAAATTTGACATTATGAAGTGTTATGATTTTATTTGTCGTTGTTTGATGAAATTTAATTGTCATATAGATTGTCATTTGAATTAACCGTTGAAATTAAATTGACAGATAAATTGAAATTAAAATTTAATTGCGATTAAATTATCTGACATTGATAACTATGAAATTGCTATGAAATGTATTGTCTATTGGATGATTTATTTCGATGGATGCTATTGGTTGATATTTAAATGTTTGGATGCTTATTTGCTTATATATAACCTGTTATGCATACATATGCCACTATGATTGATTTAAGCGATATATATATTCATCCCTGACATTCAATCGAAATAAATAACTACTTGGCCATAGGATAGAAAATTATATATGGACACAGATTGGCTAAATTAATAATTTTTGAAACCGTCGATTTGAAATTTATTTAAATGTTTTGATTTAAAAGTTATAAATAGAAATCGATTTATGGAAATTGAATTCATCGAAAAAATTGAGTTTGGAATGTTGAAATAAATTTTGGTTAAAGGAATTTTGTTAAATAATTAAGTTGAGACTTTGAAATTTGAAATTGGATATGATTGAATGTCGAAAATTGATTTGTTTAAAGATTTAACCTTAATTCGAGCTTTGAATATTACTAAGTAAAAGTGATATAAAAAAATGATATTTTGAAATCGAGTTTGGAATTGAATCATATTTGGAATTTGGATTTAAACTTGAATATTGTTGGAAAATTTTGTTAAGTGTTATAAATTGATATTTTGAGAAATCAAGCTCCAAATCGATATAAATTGAAATTGAATAAATTAAAGGTGAATGAAAAATTGAATTAATTCGAAGTAAAATTTGACATTGATTGAATTGAAATCGAAATTGAATCGGTAGAATGGAAATTGGAATTGATTTGAATTTGGAAGTTATAATTGAAATGGATTGATTTTGAAGCTGTTTTATTTTGTTTTCCAAATTACTCGGTTATATAAACCATTTTGAATACTTAAACTATTTTAATCTATTTTAAATCTACTTCACCCAATTTAAATTAGTTTAAACTAAATTTATCTATTTCAAATCCATTTTAAGATTTTAAAGTATTTTAACTATTTTAATTATTTAAAACTACTTTTAAACTACTTAAAACTATTTTTCTAAAATCCTAAGATGGTCAATTAGGTGAAATGTTTATATTTAAATCTTGAATTTAAATACGAATTGAGTTAAATGAAGTTGCAACCTAAATTGAAATTCGAAATGATTTTGAAAACGAAATGAGATATTGATGCGAAAAATGATTTTTGAAACGGAATCTTACATTTGAATAGATACGATGATATTTGAAATGGATTTGATTTTTGAAGCGAATATGATATTTTGATATCAATTATGAATCGATTTGAAATGTAAAAGAGCCAACGGTGTAATAATACGTAGTTATTAAAGAGACCGGGATCGGATATGGACATACTCTCTGTCGATACCGAACACCACTTTAATAACTATTATACGCGGAGTGTTGATCCAGAATGAAGTGGATGATTTGGTGAACGCGTTGACTGAAGAAAGAGAACGATATTGGATGACCCCTGACATGACTAAAACAGGAGCCGCGCCGGGCCATTGAGGTTTGCACCTCTAGCGGACACGCTTCTTCGATACCATTTCTATTACATTTGTGATGCGATTTGGGTGCACCCCTTGATTTGGGAGTGTTGTTTCGCGGTGTTGGGTTGGCTGCTGGCTATGCCCAACATCAGTCCGGATCACGCAACTACTAGTATCCTAGTTGGTATCGCCTCATGTACCTTGTCATACTGATTATCCTATTCGCGACCACTACGTTATGCTTTGTGTTATACCTATGGGGTACCCTCTGATAACCACCAGTTTACGGTGGGGCTTACGGTGCTGTATAGACTATGGCATTATAAAAATGTGTTAAGGGGGATTATGGTAACGCCTTAACGCTATTTTGATACTTTATATTACTGATAGGCATTATCTACTTAGCGTATATTACTACATAGTAGATAGTTTTACGGATCCTTGAGAGATGGAAAATCCCGTAACATCTCTTGAGTTATTGCACGCACGGTGACACTGGATAGGAGATGTCAAACCCCGTAAACATCTCCGACGCCATTACACTCATATTTATTTACGACTGATTTAACTTTCATAAGGGTATTTTAGTCCTGACTCGAGTGTTTTGTCTTCTCATTACGCTCGGGTCAATCCTGAGTTTTTCAGATTTTTGAAGATCTATTCTGGAGGATGAAGACGAAGATTTGGTATACTATTACTATTATTACCCTTGCATCATGCTTCTGTTGCATTATTTTAATTGTTCTGTTGTATATGTATAACTCTGATAAATGTTGTATAAATAACTGTCAATGTATAGTAAACAGCTTCATGAACTGTTTATTTGACTATTATATTTTATCGTTCCGCTGCGAGATTCTGTGTTGTTTCATTTCTCTTTCCTTTCTTTTCTTATTCACCCCAATAACCATCTGCCCTTTTGAATGGTTTAGAATCGGCATGTGTATTTGATCGTCGGTTTAAACTGTCCAAAAAGGCGGGTCGTTACAGTTGGTATCAGAGCTTTGGTTTAGCGATAAACCTTGGCTCTAGTGGGGAATAACTCATTGAAATAGAGGTAAACTATATGAATGAGTTGAGTGTATATGAGAGAGCGTACTTGTTATTTGATATAAAATGGTTTTATATTGTGTTAACTTTGTTCTGTTGAGTATTTATGAATTCTGGTCGATACTTGGGACGCCAAGGCGTCGATAGGAATTTCTAAACACTCGAATAGGACAAACCAACACAATATCGTTTTGGAATATATTTTATATAAAAGAATTATTTGAATATTTATTCATTTTGATTGAATTGATTGTTAGGAGATGATAATATTAGATTATTATCGTTATTGTTGATCAGTCAATATTTACAACAATTGATTAAATAACAATGGATTTAGAAAAATGAAATCTTGTAAACACAATTGATATTGAATATAAATGAATTTTAACTTGGATTTGGGAATTTAAATTCCGGTGTTTGAAATTGACTTACAAGAATTTGAAAAATATAATATGAGTATTATATGATAGTATAATTGAGTTGAAATTGTTTTCGAAGGATTTTTTTTAATGATAGGTGTTATATTCCCTTCTCTTGACGCTAGAAAATGATTTCGGTGCTGAGTGCACGCATCCTCGGCGTTTATTTTCGAGAGTCCGAGTGGGGGAGACCACTTAATAGCTTGTCTAAACCTTGTTTTGATTCAAATTTTATTTTATTTTGTATTCTCTATAGTATGATTTGATATATAAATTATATAAGCATATATTATTTCAAAACTTGATTTGGAATGAAACCGGGATTGGAATTCTTAAGTCCTTTAATAATTAATGATTTTTTTTATGATTGAAATGAATTTAGACTTGAATCATTAAGGAACTTCTGAATTGTGAAATGAGAAATGAACCTAAGAGCTAAGTGAAAATATCAATTAAAGTAGAAATCCTTAGAATTAGGAAATTATGAACTTAAAATAAAATTGAAACTGTAAAACTCGCATAGTATTAAATTTCATTCTATAGCATATATAACTTACCAAAATATTTAAGAAGTTCAAAAATGTTATATGAATTGTTAATTGGATAATATACGAGTATAGGTTTAAATAATGAAATATGCATTTAATTAATGGTTTGCAAATATAAATAAAATTGTTAGTAAATAATTGGAATTTAAATTAACATTTAAAGGTGATTCACAATTATGTTAATATAAAATGGAAATACTATATGTGAATGAAAATGTGAAATTAAATTATAGTGAAATTTAAGTAATGACTTAAGAATTAATTAATTGAAAATTCAACTTTAAATGAAAGGAAGTTGTATGTTGTTTAACTACATTCTATTTGCATAACTATAACTTACCAAATACTTAAAAGCTTTAAAATGCTAATAAGGATAAGTAGAGAAATAATATACCAGTGTGAGAGTGAATAATAAAATGTGAAGATCTTTTGATAGTTGTAAATATAAAAGAAATTTAAGCTGTAAAATGAATAATATATATAAGTGAATGAATAAAATTTAAAATTAATGAAATATAAAATTGGTAAATGGAAACTAATTAAATTTGAATATAACTAAATGTCAATAAACTTGGAAGTGTATGAAATTAAAAATTGACTTGGAAATGTATAATTGATTTAGTGTAGATTCTGGATGGTTGTTAATGTTTGATATGCATTGGTTGTTAGATGGATGAAAATTGATTAAGTAGAATTCACTAGTGTTAATGGAATTGAATAAACGGAATAAAATATTAAATAATAAAAATCAAATTTGAAGCAAAGTGAAATTAAATATAATTGAATTCAATTTAAATTGAAGCAAATTGACTTGAATTTAAAATGTGAATGAAACAAACTTGAATAAATCGGAAACAAATTGAATGTAAACCTATTGCATGGATGAATAAGAAAATAAATGACTTTGTGTTTATGATTGTTCTTTAGAAAATTTGAAGTTTGATGGTTTGTACTTTGAAATAATAAAAGCAAATTTTGGAAAAAATCCAAAATTGTCCAATATATGCTGAAACGAAAACAACCATAACTTTTAAATGGCTGAACGGAATTCGACGATCTTGGAATTTTCGAAAATCTTAGAAACTATAGCACAACTTTTATATAGATAACTTGAGAAAATTCCATCGTCTACTAGGTTAAAAATTTGAATGTTACTCGCTGTCCTATGTAAAAATAAGAAAAATCAGTAGTATACACCCTTAGTATTTTCGCCATATCTTTTGACTGGTTTATCGGATATTGATGATCTTACACTTTATGGAAAGCTAAGAACTTAATCTAAAACTTTTATTTTAAGTGTTTTGTGTGTTGATGTCGTTTAGAAGGTCGAAAATGTGGGTAAACGTCGCTGACCTGCGCAATTCATTGCCCAGGCTGAGGCGTATCCTCTGAGTAAAACGGCCATAGTTTTTGAGCGTATGGTCCGAATTCGATGATTTTGGACATTCCGGAAAGCCTGAAATGAATGCAACAACTTTTGTTTAGATTCTATTACCGAATTTTATCGTTTAGGTGACCTAAAACTAAGATTTGTTTGCCGTCCTGAAATTGGAATCTCGGTTTTGAAGCTAAATATGTTATATATATGTTGTGTAGGCTAAGTATATCGATCTATCTTTATATGCACGGTTCTAACTTAGTTATTGAGTGTTTAGTAGGTGCGGATTGCGCTTGCTTCGCATTTGGAGCTCGCTTTCGCGCTATATTAGCCGTATATGCTCGCTAACAATATATAAGGTACATATCTCGGATTACATACCGTACTTTTACACTTTTTCCCTACGGGATGCCTCATCACTTGATGAGATGTATATTTGTGATATATATAATGTCATTTTTTTTTCGATCGAGCCGCGCAAAGGAGACTCTGTCGAAATTTTCCGTAAATCCGGGTGTTAGAAAATTTTTCAAGTTTCAAATTTTTTTTTATAACTTGTTTGATAACTAACTTTAAAGTTAGAAAGTCGTTCAGGGTAACTTAGTGGAAGTGTAGTAATGACTTTATAAGTGGAATTTCATTGTTTTATAAGTTGGTAACATTGAATAAAATATATCTAATGTTGAACTCTATACTTAGTTCCTTTTCCTTCTTTTTCCTTTTCGGGGACGAAAAGTTTTGAGTGGGGGAGAGTGTAACGACCCATAAATTTTCGATAATTAAAATAGCTAATATAATAAGATTTCGCGATTTAATGTTAGAAAAAAATTTGTAATTCATTGGAATAATAATAACTAGAATGTGTTGCGACAATAATTATCCAATTAATGAAAAATAAAAACTACTTAGTGAATGCCTCTGCAATCAAAAGTTGAATAGGATAATAAATGTTAAATTCATTGGGTATAATAGAGTAATTGATTGATAAGTAAAATCTATTTAAAATCAAATATTGAATATTGAACAGGTAAATTGTTTAAATTAAATATTTAAAACTTATTGAATAATTGAATAACTGTAAAATGAAATTAGTGTTCTAAATTGTGAATTGGTTTTAAAAGTTGAATCTTATAAGTTCAATGTCAATATTTCAAAAGATAATGAATTATTGGATAAGCGAAATTGTTTAAATTTAATATTTGGAATTTATTGAATAAATTGAATAACGGGAATTGAATAACTGTTTAATGAAAATGGTTGTCCTATAATTTGAATTTGTTAAATTTTACAAGTTCGTTTGAATATTTCAAAAGATAGTGACTTAAGAATAATCAAATTTGTTTAAATTTAATATTACAAATGTTTGAATAATTAAATTCCGAATTTGATACGATTAATTTGATATTGAAATTTAATATATGAAAATAGAGTGAATAATTGAAATTTGGTTTAATATGATTCAAATTGGTTTCCAAAGGGAATGTAAGTTATATCGGGATTATAATAGAGTTAATAAGATTTTAAAATTGAAATTATTGGATAATTGAATAACGGGTTTAATATGATTAAAAATGATTTGTAAAATTTTATTTTATCATATTGGAGTTATAGTGATGTTATAAAACTTTTAAAACTGAATTTAAAATTTATTTGTGAAAATTGAATATTTTAATATTTAATTATCGAATGAAAAATAGCCAATTTTTGAACAGTCTCAGAATTGGACGAAACTAGTTCCATTGGATCCGTAATAGTTTGTTATTATCGGATTTCAATTTTCGTAACAATCGGTGTTTTCGTTTGACCGTGGCAGCTCGAAACGCATCGAAATTGTTTTAATATTAATTTGGCGAGTTAAAATAGTCATTTTTCAAACAGTCTCGGATTTCGATGAAACTAGTTTCATCGGATCCGTAATGTGATATTATTGTAAGATTTCAAATTTCATGTCAATCGGATTTACCGTTTGTCCGGGGCAAGCCAAAACGCATAGAAATTCATTTAATCAGTTTAATTTAAATTTGATCGTTTATTTCCGTAACTCACACATACGATCGAATTAGCCTCCGAAACATGTTCCATTGTGTTCGGAACATGGGGTAAACCTTAGAAACGCCTGCCGGCACGCTTCGTTTGGAGTTCGGCAAATTTTCGATGAATAGTGTTTTTGCAATTTTCTATAAAAGGCCCTCCATTTCACAATTTGCAAACAAAGGCTAGGGTTTCTAGTGCAGCCGCCGTTCACCATTTCTATGGCCAGAAATCATTCGCCTTTATCCTCTAATATCTCACAATCCATCGATAATTAGCAAAAACCTCCAACTACAAAGTTGTAGATCTCGACGAGATCTACAAATCCAACGGTCATGATCTGAAATGGAGCTTCGGATCGACGGAAAATCGCGTTCAAAGTTGCTGCGTTTTTCACGTTTTTCGAGGCCAAAGGGGCAGCCGAGTTTCATGCTATTCACGGTGTAGGGAGATTTCATCGAGGGCTTCGCGATGGAGGTGGCCGATCGTCTTCAAGTCGTGTATTTTGGTCGTGAAAATTCGTTGAAGCTTGACGGCTATGGGTTGTGTTGCGCGTTCGAATACTGGGAAGAAGATGAACGCGTGCAACGGCCTGATCTGCTTGGGCTGGAAATCAACGGCTGAGATCGCGTAGGGTTTGGAAAAAAAAAATGTTAATTAATTTACGTTTTAATTTGTTCAAACTTTAAAATGCTCTAACTTTTGCATACGAGGTCGGAATTGCACGAAATGAATTGTGTTGCAATCGTTTTGTCGAGCACTACGCAATGCAACTGGATTGGAATCGTTTGAAGCTAGAGAAAATTTTGGATTAAATCGAACGTCGTTCGATTTGATTTAAAATCGTAAAAATCAAGGTGAGTGTTTTATAACGCTCACACCGTACTAAATATCTTTATGCTAGTTAAATTTGACATTATGAAGTGTTATGATTTTATTTGTCATTGTTTGATGAAATTTAATTGTCATATAGATTGTCATTTGAATTAACCGTTGAAATTAAATTGACAGATAAATTGAAAATAAAATTTAATTGCGATTAAATTACCTGACATTGATAACGATGAAATTGCTATGAAATGTATTGTCTATTGGATGATTTATTTTGATGGATGCTATTGGTTGATATTTAAATGTTTGGATGCTTATTTGCTTATATATAACCTGTTATGCATACATATGCCACTATGATTGATTTAAGTGATATATATATATTCATCCCTGACATTCAATCGAAATAAATAACTACTTGGCCATAGGATAGAAAATTATATACGGACACCGAATTGGCTAAATTAATAATTTTTGAAACCGTCGATTTGAAATTTATTTAAATGTTTTGATTTAAAAGTTATAAATAGAAATCGATTTATGGAAATTGAATTCATCGAAAAAATTGAGTTTGGAATGTTGAAATAAATTTTGGTTAAAGGAATTTTGTTAAATAATTAAGTTGAAACATTGAAATTTGAAATTGGATATGATTGAATGTCGAAAATTGATTTGTTTAAAGATTTAACCTTAATTCGAGCTTTGAATATTACTAAGTAAAAGTGATATAAAAAAAATGATATTTTGAAATCGAGTTTGGAATTGAATCATATTTGGAATTTGGATTTAAACTTGAATATTGTTGGAAAATTTTGTTAAGTGTTAAAAATTGAAATTTTGAGAAATCAAGCTCCAAATCGATATAAATTGAAATTGAATAAATTAAATGTGAATGAAAAATTGAATTAATTCGAAGTAAAAATTGACATTGATTGAATTGAAATCGAAATTGAATCGGTAGAATGGAAATTGGAATTGATTTGAATTGGGAAGTTATAATTGAAATGGATTGATTTTGAAGCTGTTTTATTTTGTTTTCCAAATTACTCGGTTATATAAACCATTTTGAATACTTAAACTATTTTAATCTATTTTAAATCTACTTAACCCAATTTAAATTAGTTTAAACTAAATTTATCTATTTCAAATCCATTTTAAGATTTTAAAGTATTTTAACTATTTTAATTATTTAAAACTACTTTTAAACTACTTAAAACTATTTTTCTAAAATGCTAAGCTGGTCAATAAGGTGAAATGTTTATATTTAAATCTTGAATTTAAATACGAATTGAGTTAAATAAAGTTGCAACCTAAATTGAAATTCGAAATGATTTTGAAAACGAAATGAGATATTGATGCGAAAAATGATTTTTGAAACGGAATCTTACATTTGAATAGATACGATGATATTTGAAATGGATTTGATTTTTGAAGCGAATATGATATTTTGATATCAATTATGAATCGATTTGAAATGTAAAAGAGCCAACGGTGTAATAATACGTAGTTATTAAAGAGACCGGGATCGGATATGGACATACTCTCTGTCGATACCGAACACCACTTTAATAACTATTATACGCGGAGTGTTGATCCCGAATGAAGTGGATGATTTGGTGAACGCGTTGACTGAAGAAAGAGAACGATATTGATGACCCCTGACATGACTAAAACAGGAGCCGCGCCGGGCCATTGAGGTTCGCCACCTCTAGCGGACACGCTTCTTCGATACCATTTCTATTACATTTGTGATGCGATTTGGGTGCACCCCTTGATTTGGGAGTGTTGCTTCGCGGTGTTGGGGTGGCTGCTGGCTATGCCCAACATCAGTTCGGATCACGCAACTACTAGTATCCTAGTTGGTATCGCCTCATGTACCTTGTCATACTGATTATCCTATTCGCGACCACTACATTATGCTTTGTGTTATACCTATGGGGTACCCTCTGATAACCACCAGTTTACGGTGGGGCTTACGGTGCTTTATAGACTATGGCATTGTAAAAATGTGTTAAGGGGGATTATGGTAACGCCTTAACGCTATTTTGATACTTTATATTACTGATAGGCATTATCTACTTAGCGTATATTACTACATAGTAGATAGTTTCACGGATCCTTGAGAGATGGAAAATCCCGTAACATCTCTTGAGTTATTGCATGCACGGTGAACTGGATAGGAGATGTCAAACCCCGTAAACATCTCCGACGCCATTACACTCATATTTATTTACGATTGATTTAACTTTCATAAGGGTATTTTAGTCCTGACTCGAGTGTTTTGTCTTCTCATTACGCTCGGGTCAGTCCTGAGTTTTTCAGATTTTTGAAGATCTATTCTGGAGGATGAAGACGAAGATTTGGTATACTATTACTATTATTACCCTTGCATCATGCTATCTGTTGCATTATTTTAATTGTTCTGTTGTATATGTATAACTCTGATAAATGTTGTATAAATAACTGTCAATGTATAGTAAACAGCTTCATGAACTATTTATTTGACTATTATATTTTATCGTTCCGCTGCGAGATTCTGTGTTGTTTCATTTCTCTTTCCTTTCTTTTCTTATTCACCACAATAACCATCTGCCCTTTTGAATGGTTTAGAATCGGCATGTGTATTTGATCGTCGGTTTAAACTGTCAAAAAAGGCGAGTCGTTACATACAAGGAAATGGATAAGAAACTCGAAGCACTGCAAACAGGGTAACCTAGATATGCAACCATGTACAAGTCAACAGAGGAAAGCCTCAACGCCAAAGAGCAACAAGAATCAACTAGCATACATATATAAATGCCTAAATACACATGTATACATATATATGCTACGCACATGAATCCAAAGAAAGCAACAAGCACGCTCAGTTCCAACATACTCACATGACAAGGTGGTGAATTAGTTACAACATGTACAAGGGCAGTACACATAAAGTGTTAACCAGAACCAGACCAATGGTAATGTCCAACAGCAAAGTCCACATGCAGTCAGACATCAAAACCAAACACACAACAAATGAAGCAAGACCGTAACAAGCTCTAGTGAGACTCAAGTGGAACCACCAGTGAAAAAAAGCTCCAAAAAAATAAACACAACATCAATGTAACTCAAGAAAACAGGTGCAGGTATACAACAACCAAGTGAAGACTCCAAGAGGAACAAGTGAAGGCAATAACAAAGAAACAGATTAACTTGAATATGCTCAAGACATACACATATATACATATATGTATGTATGTATGTATACACATGATGAACGTCACATGAAACCATTACAAGCTAATGGACATGGAACTTTTGAGCAAGCAGTGACAGCGATCAAGCAACAATCGAACAGGTGCAATCATGTCAATCACACACATATATACATACATATATGTATGGAGACAATCAACCAAAGTAGTATAACATGAATGAATTAACTCAACTGCATGAACATCAACGCAGCAATCAGACTCAAATGAAAATATATCATGAAGCCAGAAAATCATACATATTTACAGCAAATACCTGTAGCATGAATTGGACAAGTTGTGAGTCATGAATCAATATAGCACAATAAGTTCGAACTTAACAAATCAAATTTCGAAAATCCAGTGGTGCAGATCGAACAAAAATCATGGTAGCATTTTCAAATTAGGGTAGCGGTTTTCAAACAAAGTCAATAATCATGTCATACAAGAATGAAAACCATAGTGACCAAGGTAATAGCAACAATATATCGCAAGTATAATGAACAAGTCCAAGCCGAAATAAATATATCACAAGTATAATGACCAATTCAAAGCCGAAATAAATGAAGCAAATTCAAAGTCATGGAGCAACATGTATAGATGAACGAGTCAGAATAAATCACAAGTGTAACGACCCGCCTTTCATTCCATAGAAAGACGCATCATTAAGAAGAAAGAAAGGGACAGAAAAGAGAAAAGAAAGAAAAGAATGAAACAAACAACATCAGAATCTCACATCGGAGCGAATAATTTATATTATATCACATAAACATTACATAGTATCATATACATCAGAGTTATACAACTAATATAACACAAACTAGACAGTTATAAACATCTGTCTAGCAATTACAATCAGAGAAAACAGATACAACTCAAAACACAGCGGAACCACTATATATATCTACACGTTGAAGCCTCCTGCTCCATTATGTCCTCCAGAACTTGTCAAAGCAATCTGAATCACTTGACTACTCATACGAAATATGAGTACCCAAGAGTTTAATAAAGCAGGAAAAAAACACTCGGGTCAGACAGGTGTCTGGTGTGAGTAAACGGGTTTAAAAGTTGCTTAACTTTAGAAAATCCTTTGAAAACAAAAGGTATCACGTAAGACTTCCCACACATAAACATGGAAAAGTTTTTACCTTACGCTAACCAAAACATTTGATAGGAAATCCAGTGATATTATAATAGTGTCTAGGGTTTTCAAAATAAAATACAGAAATAGCTAGAATGCTTACATCTCACGTTCCAACATAGTTGGGCACAATCAAAACCGTACAGGCACTTATTGGATTTTGGATTCCATCAATGACAGGGCTACTGGGGTACCGCCCGTTACGTACGTGGCCTAGATCACCGTACCGAGGAGTACGCCTGCTCCCCTGCAACACAAGGTCGGAACCATTCCTTATCGAACACTTCCAAACAAGACCACCCCAACGGTTGGAGCTCACAACCGTCCACACAGCCGAAATAAAAGGGACCTCTAGACAGGGGTAAATCTCACTCTCCAGTGGGGGCTACCCACGAAGCCTTGCTGCACCTCCCCTGTTTTAGCCATTCCCGGTTGATGAGGCTTGAGGCTGCGATTACCTTTATAGAATACATTTATCTTAGAATGCTCATCGTCCACCTGACGATGTTCTGAAAGCATTCAATCATACAATATCGTTCCGGGTTCGAACGAAACCGAAGGCATTACCTCGTTACACTCATTTTGGAATCACCCTCAGAGTTAACGACGATAACCCTTGCACTTTGAATCACCATCTCGAGCTTGAAAGTACTATTTCGTCAAACTCATCACGGAATCACCACCAGAGTTATATTGACGAATAGTTCTTACACCTCGAGTCTTCACTCTTCACTTGAGATTCACGACCTAACGTTTAATTTGGATCGATGTGGTTTTCGGAATTCCAAATATGGAAATTTGATCCCGGTCTCATCGAAATCCAAACGCCATCTTAATGTCCAAGTGAATTTAGTTTGAACAATTAATTTAATTCATCATTATCTATTTACACACAGATAGATATTTCACATATCACAATAGATAATCACATTCTCATCATAAACAGATAACCCGTAACATTATCACAAACAGATAATCATCACAACAGATAATCATCACAACCAAATAATCCATATTATCATACTATAACTAAACCTCCATATCATACAGATACTACTCATCTCATTACTGAGATCACATTCATCCAATCAATATCATCCATAAGCAAAGATTTATTAACTATCATCTATAATTAATTTAAAATGAATTAAATTAATTACTTCTATCTCTAATTAATTTAAAATAAATGAAATTAATTACTCATCTATAAATCCTACTTATATATCCATTGATTAATTAACCTAGTTAATTAATCATTCATTAAGTATTTAACTTAAAACATTTATGATTAATCATTCACTAATTACAATATAATTTCACAAAATCAATTAACCTTAATCATAAGTAATTAACTTTCAATTACTTTATTTATTAATTAACTATAATTAATTACATTTATCCTTAATTAATTATATTAATTAATCACTTCATTAGTTAATTATTACTTAATTAAACAATCCTTAGTTACATCATTAATTATATCAATTAATTAATGATCTCTAATTAATATTTAAATTAATTACTTAATTTAAAATTAATTACATTTAGTAACTAATACAATTTTTAATCAACCTTGATTAATATTCAAAACAGTCTTAACTCCCCTTAATTACTCATATCAAATTAATTATCCCATAATTAATTGTTTTCATTAATTAATCTCCTGATTAATTACAAAAGTAAGTATCCTAATTACTTTATTAAAATAAAACATCTCTCACTAATTACATTCCGGTAATTATCATTCATTACTTCTCTAAGTAATATTGCTCCATTAATTACATTAAGTAATTACTATCACTAAATCATTAAATGATTTCTTAAATTAATTAAACTAAATTAATTAATTTAAACAAAACACATTATCGGAATTAATTACAAAAAGTAATTAATCCTTAATTACTTTTATCAAGTAATTATACATAACAAATTTCAATTGATTATCCTCAATTAATCTAATTAATTTATCAAAATTAATCACATTAATAAATTATTAAATTATCCTTAGGTAATTATCTTATTTAAATTAACAATATTTTCATTAATTACTTACTTAAGAAAATTATATTAGATTAGTTATTCATTAATCATCTCTAATTATAAATTAATCCAAAACATTAATTAAAATCAATTAAATAAGTAAATTCTTAATTATCTTAATTATTTCCAAAATAATCCATTTACTTACTAATGACTTATAAATATTCAAATGTATTTAAAATAATACATTCCTAAATTAAATTCAACTTCCATTTTAAAATTTTAAGATTTAAAATGTTTAACTATTAAACACTATCACAAACAGATAATCATCATTATTTATATAAAAAGTTTTAAAATATAAATTACTTGATTTTACTAAAGAAATCAAGCTTTTTTTAAAAAAATAGATAGATTATTTTAACTTTTCAATTTAAAGTTAAACATTTCATAACTTTAACTCAAATATTAAAGGAAAGAATTCTTTCAAATTTAAACCTTTATTTGAAATCAAATTCATTTTAAATCTACTTTTAAAACATTGAATCTGTCCAATATTTAAAAATTTGCAAAACTGTTTTGAATTCAAACTGGTTTCAAAGTAAACCTGAAAATCGTACTTAAACTTGATTTCAAAACTAAATTTAAATCTTGCTTAAAATTTAAAATTTTCATTTTTAAAACTTTGACTCAAAAGTCCACTTGAATCAAATTCAAACTTACACCTGAATTTAAAATCCCTGCTTTAAAAATTGAATTTCCTTCAAATTAAAAAAAACAAAACTGTTCAGATTTTACAACCTGTACTCAACACTACCCGAGACCACAACAAAAACACTTCGAGTTATAACCCTATCCTCTTCGAGTCACTACACGATCTACATTAGTGTATCTTCGAGTCATAAAGCCTTGCACACCCCAAAGTTCACTAGAGTTCAAATATACACGGTGCATATGCACCGGTGCTCCGGCGGCTTCCAGCTACCTTCACCAACCCCTCCAAGACGTCGTCCATCCCTCAACTTGATAACGATCATCAACTAACCCACTGCAGCTTGAAATTAGAATCAAGCATAACAAGCAACCTGGAAACATCACCAAGATACATACTCAAACCTGTCAACCCTCGCGACGACCCATCCTGATCATCTGATCATCTTCAACTCCGGCCATCTATCCAACTACATGTCCTCTGCCAATTCCCAAAGCCCCACCTCACTCGAAGCACCACAGACAAGAAGTTACAAAAATTCGATCACTTAAAAACTAGGATTCAAACCTGAAAACCACTACTGCCATCGCCACCACCCTCTGGCCATCTACCTCCTAATTTTCCTCCACTCTCCAGTCAATCTTCCACCTCCAGGAAGAATTTCAGCTTCCAAAATCATTTTGACAATCAGAAAAACCCAAAACTCCCAATTCTGTTCAATCCCTAAATGCTAACTCCATAGATGATTTAAAAATATGATGCTTGTTTTAAAATTCATGTTTTCAAACATGCATTCAAGTTTTAAACTTGCTTTAATAATTAAAGATGTTTGATATTCTTACTTTTTGAAAATAATATCTGTTATTATTGTTGTTCAGAAGTAACAGATTTTAATTTAACTAAATTATAATTTTACAAACCTAAATCTATGCTAAACAAACATAATTTGTTTACATAATAATTTCTAACTAAGATCCAATCATATGGAAATGGATTTTTATTTAAAATCCTAGTCAAGAAACAGAAGCAGGTCTGTAGATAATTAGCATCACACTCATATGCTAATTTATGAATATACACAGAACATCATCACACTACAGTCAAACAAACATACTTGTTCTATCAGTACAGATAATTTAAACTCTAGTTACCTAAGAAAATGAAGCACTGTAGTTTTTTCTTTCTTTCTTTAACTGTTTTAGTTTTGGAAGACAGTTTAAATCAGAGTCTTGAGTAGTGTAAAATTGTTTAGCTTTGATTTTAAATGGAAGAACTGTTTTTAAAACAGAAATTTACTCACCTTTTTATGAAGATGCAGAGAACAATCTCAGAGATGCATTTTCATTATTCCTGGAACCTGTTTTGCATGTTGCATCTGCTTGCTTCCATTAAATTACTTGTTGATGTTGAATCTGTGTTTGCTTGCTAGTTGAAGTTGATTTTAACTTGTTGTTTGTAGGTTTTTGAAACTGCATGCAGACCCATATTCAATTTGCTTGAGTTAGAGTTGAAGTTGAGTCCTTACAGATTGCAGATTTAAACAGAATTTGTATCTGGGTTTTCTTTTGCAGATTTTAAACATGCATTGAGTTTTGCAGAATTTTGATTGAATTTGGGTTGTAGATTTAGAACAAGAATTGGTTTTTCAGATTTGAAGATTGAACTATTGAATTTTGTTTGTAGGATTTGTTTTGAAATTTCCTTTAAATCTGATTTTCAGATTCATTTTGAAGACAATGGTTTTTAACAAAATGCATTGCTAAGTTTCTTATTAATACATTTTAAATAAAAAGTTTTTAAAACAATGCCACTTGTTAACAAATGTTATAGATTAAGTACAAGTGTCTTCTTTACGTATTAAGAGTTTAACACATATGCATTTTAATGTTAAAAGAAATTTCCCAATTTATGAATGTATTTAAATTCTTCCTAAAACAATTTTTAATTTATTTTAAGATGTTTTAAATGTTATATTACAATATTTAGCCTTACATGTTCACATGAAAACTTCTTTTATAAAATTACTCATTTTTAAATGTTTGTTTGAATATTTTTAAAATAATATTTTTAAAACTAATTTTCAAAAGAGAAATTTTTTAAAAAGAAAAGAAATGTTAAATTCAATTTTATTCAAAAGTTTTCAAATCAAAATATTATATTTTAATATAATTGAACTAAATCTTATTTCAAAAGAAAAACAAATTTTTAAAAGAAGACCAAAATAAACATTTATTATAAAAATACAATTTTAAACTATTATATATTTTTATAAACAAAATAAATATTTACTTATATTTCCTTTTTAAAATATAAGATAGATTTTTAAATTAACTTTTGAAATGTTTTCAATACTAATTTCAATCAATTTAATCAATTCATAAATTATACATCTATATATAAAGTAAATTGGAAAATATTCTTTATTAAATTTAAATTTAAATTAAAATCAAAACTCCTATTTACAATGTATTCACAAATATATATTATAAATAAAATATCTTTAAATCAGCTTAGAAAGACAATTTTATCATTTAAATATTTTTTCAACTTTTGAAAAGAATAAAATTCCTAAATATAATTATTATTATCATTATTATTACTAATTTTGAAAAGAAAATTATTTATTAAACAAAATATTTATAAATTTTCAAAAGAGAATTTCCGTTTGAATTAGATTATTAAATCAATATTTCACATTTTAAAATAATTATTAATGAAATTATTAAATAAATATTGCCTAAATTTCCGGGACATCACAACAAGCATTCAAGTAATAATCGTATGGCCGAGCAAGTTCACTGAGGAATTCAAAGAAAATAATTGAACATAAACCAACGGATTTGAACCCTATAAAACCCAAAAATCATCATCGACAAAATTCATCAGATTCGAGTTTAAGCAATTACCGAAAGCAATAAATCATAAAACTCGAATCAAGTCGAGAATAATCAAAACTCAAAAAAGGCAAACCGTATACCGGTTTTATAATCATTCGATCTCGACAATCAGAGCTGCCGAAGACGAAGAAGCAGTAATCGATTGGCAAACAATCCAAAGCAAACGCATACTTCAATCAAAGAAAGAGAACAAGCGGTGGCTTCAACAAAGCAAAGCCCTAATTTTTTGATAGATGAACGAATGAAGACTAAACAAAAGCAAAAGAAATCTGCATATAAAAAGAAAATGAAAAAGGGGACATCTTCTTTTATTTCAAATGGGCCGGTCTTTTTATATTTGTTCTTAAATTATTATTAGGGTTTTGTGTTTTGTTTTTTAGTTTATATTGTAATTTCTTTTAAACTTTTCAAATTCTAGTGTGTTTAACTAGGTTACGAACTACATTTTGTAGTTCGAGAATTCACAACCCAATGGCTGAGTTGTGGTAGGGTTTTAAGCGTAGGGTTAGGTTAGTCGTTAACGAGTATCACAAGTTTATGTATGTAAGTGTTGACTACTTAATTTCTAGAAGAAACCTTGGGAGCAACACGTAGGCAGGGTTTTGCCGAAGCTAGGTAAATCTATGTTATTGTTTTTCTGCTTTTATTATTCTGTTATTATATGTGCTGCAATTATTTTATATACTTCTGCATTAATTTTTATTATTAGTAGTATCACCCTATTCACCCCCCCTCTAGGATAAAATCGATCCCACAAGTGGTATCAAAGCTAGGAACAAAAACCAATTTTTTTCAAAAAGTTAATTTTTTTTTTAAATGGCTTCTTTTAATTATGCTTTTGCCAAGGGCCATTCCAAGTTAGACCACCCATGTTTAATGCTGAATATGCTTACTGGAAAAATAGAGTGAAAATTTTTCTGAAAACCATTGATGCTCGAAATATTATTGAGACAGGATAGAGGACACCAACTATAGTGGTAGATAATCAAGACACTGAAAAACCAAAGGACCAATGGACAGATCATGAAAATAAACTACAAAATGCTAATGCTAAAGCTATGAATTCTATTATTTGTTCATTGGATCAAATTGAATATGATCGTGTATCATATTGTCTAACTGCATAGGAAATTTGGCACACACTTGAAGTGACTCAAGAAGGAACATCTCACGTCAAAGAATCTCGCCTTGCCATGCTTAGCAGTGAATATGAGAACATCATAATGGCCAAGGATGAGGATGTCAAAGAGATGTGCGAACGACTTCACAAATGAGTTATAGCAAGAGATTGGAAGAGCTTAAGAAACAAGACAGTCAAGTTAGTTATAGTTCTATGGATCGACAACGAGAAAGATTGTACTTGGGAGACCAAAGATAGGATTAGAGATACTTATCCTAATCTATTATAAGGTATGTTCTATATCTGTTATATATAGATCATCTACTAGTCAAGTAGGCTAGTATGGTAATTACAAGATGTTACAGATGACTGATATGCTTAGTATTTAGTCCTTGTTGAATTTCGAGGACGAAGTTCTTTAAGGAGAGGAGCCCATAACATTCTTTAAGAAGAGGAGCCCATAACACCCCTAATTTTAAATAGCATTATTCAGGAGATTTAATTAGAGAAATTAAATAGAATAATGTAGAGACTAGAGTGATAAGAGAATTGAGATTTGAAAACTAGTTAGTGTCGTGCCTTAACTGAATGGATTTATTAAAATGGTTTATAAGTTAAATACTTAAGAGAATAAGGCAAGAGTAATATGGGGATAGCCGAACTCTATAACCCCTAAAATCCCTACAACCTTTTCGTTCTCCTTACATTCCTACAAAAACAAAAAAATAAACAAAAGGAATTTAAGGCTGACCATAACCCTGAGGAGAAGAAGAGCAAAATCCAATTAGAAGCTAAAATTCAAGCTAGAAAGACTAAAAAAAGAACAAATCTTGAGTTCCTTATCCAAACAAGGTGAATAATGATCTAAACAATCTCGTACAAGTCATCTTGAATGTTTTAAATTTAGGTTTGAGATTTAAATTCTATGATTGCACGAATGATGATATTTTTTGATTTAAATGTCATATTATAATTTTAAGGGGGGGATTAACTTAAAGGACAAAAATTTGTATATTTTTAGCCTCAGGAACACGACTGTTTGCGTAAAAAATGGCCGCAAACACCCAAAGTCGTATGAGTTGGTTGATTTTATGTTGTATTTAGTGATTTGGGTGATTTATGCAAATATATTAAAAGCAGGGACTAAACTGTAAAAGACACACAGATTTATAGTGGTTCGGCCAGAACGTGCCTACGTCCACTTTATATGCTATTCTCCTTTTTTCTTTAGATTACAAGTACAAAGCTTTGATTACAAGTATCTAAAGTTGTTTGAGAGTTCCTTCCAGGCTTAAGCTCTCAAACTTGTCCTCCATTGTTGTACCCATGCCCCTCTATTTATAGAGTGAGGTAGGGGGCAGAGGTCTTGGATGTATATAGCTGCTGGTGGGCCCGGGCTGAAGCAATCTGGCCTGGTAGCGTTCTGGGTCGGCGAAGCTTGGTTCGGTCGTAGTTGGAGAAGGTTGGGCCGGTGGAGTTTTGGTCCGGTGATGGAGAGTTTTGGTCCGGTGATAGCATGGCTCGGAGGTATGTGGTTTGGTGGAGCATGGAAGTGGAGCTTGGTTCGGCTATGGAAGGAGGAGAGGTCCGGTTCGGCATGAGCTGGTTCGGCATGGAGGTGGAGAGGTCCGGTTCGGCTATGTTTTGGGGGGAAGGTTGGTTTTGGATCGGTACTACCGAATGAATTGGGAAAGCCGAATGAGGGGAGTGCCGGACGAGCTCTTGGAGGTTCAATTCCGAATGGGCTATGCCGAATGGAATATGTGGTGTACTACCGAATCAACCTTTAAACCTTTGATACCGAATGGACTTTTATACTTGAATCATGAGTGAAATCCCTGACATATATACGCTTGCTTGCTTCTTTTTGTTCTAGTCGCGGTGGAAATGCGCACAACATTGATATTCCAGTTTTGTCCAAAAAATGGGATAACACTTTGCCCCCCAAAATATGCCTTGCGGTAGGAAGGCGTGTTTTGTAATGCCATGAGCTGGATGTTCGTATCCTGTTGACAACCTGTAAAGAGCTTGATATTTTATATGGCCCCAAATGACGACCGTTCGGGATCGAGCTATTTGGAATGAAGCCCGGACGTTCATGGTCAAGCGCCTAACTTTAAATGACGATCGCTCGTGATCAAGTCATTTGAGGTGAAGTGCGACCGTGCGCGGTCAAGCGCATAAATCCGTGCGTCGATCGTTCGGGATCGAGTCATCTGCAGTGAAATGTGACCGTTCAAGGTCAAGCGCTTTAGTTCAAACGACGATCGTTCGGGATCGAGTCATTCGAGGTAAAGTGCGACAGTGCGCGGTCAAGTGGTGGTCCTCAAATGACGACCGTACGCGATCAAGCCATTTGAGGTAAGGCGTAACAGTCAGTGATCAGGCGGCGGACCTCAAATGACGACCGTTCGCGATCGAGCCATTTGAGGTAAGGTGAGTTGTGCCGTTCGAGGCGAGTTTGTGACTGTTCGAAGTCGGGTGCCGTTCGAGGCGAATTGTGACCGTTCGAGGTCGGGTGCCGTTCGAGGCGAGTTGTGATCGTTCGCGATCGGGTGCCGTTCGAGGCGAATTGTGACTGTTCGAAGTCGGGTGCTGTTCGAGGCGAATTGTGACCGTTCGAAGTCGAGTGCCGTTCGAGGCGAATTGTGATTGTTCGAAGTCGGGTGCCGTTCGAGGCGAATGAGTGTGCCCGGGGGGGGGGGGGGGGACTTAATATTATCAGTGTTGGAGTCTTGTTTGGGGAAATTTTTCGAATCAAAGACTTCGGCAGTTCGTTGCCATGCAATAGGTGCTCGTGGACCGTTCGCGATCCAACGGGCATACAAGTAAATAATTTTTTCATAGAATTGTAAATGTTAAAGCAATAGTACCTTACAATAGAAATGTCCAAACAGGAAGAATTCAAATGTTCAAATCGAAACAAAAGCAAAGCAAGGATGTCAAAGTGTAAGTTCCCACTTCGAAGCAGTCAATGATCATTCAGAGCATGCCTGGAGATCGTTCGCGATCTCGTACATGTGTAAACGATTTAATTGCGTTAGTGGAAGCTTACGACCTGTTCATCGTTATTTTAATTAAGCAATCAATGGATAATCAAATGGTGCCTTGATCCAGTGTCACCTCTAGCTGACGTAGAGGGCGGTCGCTCTGGCTCCACCGCTGGAGTTCGCCTCCTCACATACTGAAGGAGCATACCGTTCCTAATATGCCCTTCTACCTCGTCCTTCAAATGCCTACAATCATTAGTGTTATGACCATTCAGTTCATGAAATACACAAAACTTATCTGATTTTCTTTCGTCAGAGGTTGGATCCCTTCGCATTGGTCTACGATACGGAACCTGCCCCTTGGTATCCTGATAAATCCGTTCCAAACTCTCATTCAGCTCTGAATAGGTGGTGAAGCGTGGTTCTCTTCGTAGCCACTTTGTCCTGTCATCATTATCCTCAGCCTTTCTTTTTTCCTTTGCTAGTCTCCGCACCCTTTCCAGGTGGGTTTCCGCTCTTGATTACGTAAACGTCATCTTCTTCCTCTCTTTCTGCACTAGCATCTTCCAAACGCAGAAACTTTTCAGCCTCATGATAGAACTCTCCCAGATTCATAGGCAGGTCCTTGGTTAATGAATTCTTGAACTCTGTATTACCAGCTATTCCAGATACAGCCGCCATCATGACCATAGATGGATCTGGTCGATCCACTGATGCTGCCGCCGCATTAAATCGCGTTAGAAAGCTCCTCAAAGTCTCTCCAGTTTTCTGTTTCAAGGTTGCAAAGTCATCACATTCTTGGGTCTCGCAATATGAACCCTGAATTGCCTCATGAATCTCTCAGTTAAATCTGCCCATGTTCCTATGGAGCCGCTCTCCAGTTGCCTAAACCATAACGCTGCAATGTCCGTCAAATACAGTGGAAAGCACCGGGCCATAACCTCCTCTGATGCCCCCAGCACTTCCATATGTCTCATATACTTCTTAGATGGACCGTAGGGTCCGTTTTCCCGTTGTACATGTCCAATGATGGTAGCTTGAATTCTGGTGGGTTCCTAGCCATCCTAATCGCAGAAGAAAAAGGACTCCTGTTTACATCTTCCAAGTCTCTGTTTACTAAACCGCCTCTCATAGCTCTTCTAACCATCTCTGCTAATCTGTCATTGTCTCCAAGCTGTAGTTCTCGTTCACTGTCTTCGACCTGCCCCCCAAGTCCGCGGGAGTTTTCATGTGTATGCCTCCCTGGCTGAACGTTCATTCCTCTATTGCTACCAGGTGGTTCGGATGCCCCCATCTCACTTCCCGGGGTCGGATCAACATGCTCTGCGTGAGTGCCCCCTAGCTCTGGTGCTGCGCCAGATGGTCCTGCCCCGTTCTGAACCCCAGTTGCTCCTTGGATTTGTGCTCCAATTTGCCCAATTTGTTGAAATAAGTTCTGGATCATCTCTTCTTGTCTTCTCATCATGGCCTCCATCTCATCCCTAGTGATGAAGATTGACGCTTGATTCCCTCCTGAGGAAGCCTCTTGACTTCCTTGGTGTTCACTTCTCTCTGGCCTTTGCCTTCTACTTGTTTGTCTCGTCATAACTCTTAGATCTGAACTCTTAGATTTTCAAATTCAACTTCTATCCGATGTAGCGGGAGCTGGTTGTTCTCAGTGAAAGCACCAAAATGTTTGCGTAAAAAATGGCCGCAAATACCCAAAGTCGTATGAGTTGGTTGATTTTATGTTGTATTTAGTGATTTGGATGATTTATGCAAATATATAAAAAGCAGGGACTAAACTGTAAAAGACACACAGATTTATAGTGGTTCGGCCAGAACGTGCCTACGTCCACTTTATATGCTATTCTCCTTTTTGCTTTAGATTACAAGTACAAAGCTTTGATTACAAGTATCTAAAGTTGTTTGAGAGTTCCTTCCAGGCTTGAGCTCTCAAACTTGTCCTCCATTGTTGTACCCCTGCCCCTCTATTTATAGAGTGAGGTAGGGGGAAGGGGTCTTGCATGTATATAGCAGCTGGTGGGCCCGGGCTGAAGCAATCTGGCCTGGTAGCGTTCTTGGTCGGCGAAGCTTGGTTCGGTCGTAGTTAGAGAAGGTTGGGCAGGTGGAGTTTTGGTCCGGTGATGGAGAGTTTTGGTCCGGTGATAGCATGGCTCGGTGGTATGTGGTTTGGTGGAGCATGGAAGTGGAGCTTGGTTCGGCTATGGAAGGAGGAGAGGTCCGGTTCGGCATGAGCTGGTTCGGCATGGAGGTGGAGAGGTCCGGTTCGGCTATGTTTTGGGGGGAAGGTTGGTTTTGGATCAGTACTACCGAATGAATTGGGAAAGCCGAATGAGGGGAGTGCCGGACGAGCTCTTGGAGGTTCAATTCCGAATGGGCTATGCCGAATGGAATATGTGGTGTACTACCGAATCAACCTTTAAACCTTTGATACCGAATGGACTTTTATACTTGAATCATGAGTGAAATCCCTGACATATATACGCTTGCTTGCTTCTTTTTGTTCTAGTCGCGGTGGAAATGCGCACAACATTGATATTCCAGTTTTGTCCAAAAAATGGGATAACAACGACCTCGATCTTTTAACCACAAGGACAAACATTCTGCCAAAATTATTCATAAAGACAAACATTGTTTCAAAACTGCTACCAAACTAAAACTAATACCTAAAAATTGCTCCCAATAACTACAAACTGATACATAAAAACTGCTATCAATAACTAAAACTAATACATAAAGAAAGTTGTCCTTCAGACTAAAATACTGAAGGTCTATCCTTAAGGATAAAACGCTGAGAAATTTTGTCCTCCACAATAATTTCCTGTAATTTCAAACAAGGTTTTTGTGGAATAATATAGTTTGGTTTCAAGGTTAAAATCATGCAAAAATGATTTCCAAATGCCATAATTTTTGGATATGTTATGTAAAGCATTATTTTAGAGATGGATTTAATTTTTCATAACATTCCAAGCTATGGATAATTTATTACAAATTTTTGAGCAAAAGAAATTCATATTTTGGGTTTTAATTAATTTAAGGAATTAATTACTTAATTCAGGTATGAAAATTATGTATGTATGAAAACGTATTTAATATTGATTATAGGGATTTTGGGGATTTTTCCTAAGTGTTTTACTATGGTTATTAAATTATTTAAGTGAGAGGAGTCAAATGTTTTAAATATATTTTTTAAGGGGAAGGGCTTATTTGTTAAAATGATTTCATTTGTTAATTTTTGAATTGGGCAACCTTTTAGAAAAGTATTTTTATAAAGAATTGGCAACCGATCATATTTTGACAAATTAGGCAAGATAGATAAAAGGAATTACTTCGGAAGGCGTAAAAATCAATTTTTTTCGAATTAAAACTTCCCCACTTCTATTTGCTTGCCTCAATCACCGTATTGTTAATGACCTTTTGCACCCATTCGAAACCAATGCACATGATATCAAGTAATATATACGTAGTGTCTTCGAGAAAGGAGAAAGAAACTACGTCGAAGGCATGCTTTCAAAAGGGTTGAAGCCATTTTATAAGCTTTAGAATCTATCCAACATGCTTTTGTTTTTAAAGAAGCTTTCAAAAGAGTTGCTGCATTTTGAACTTATTCGATACCTAGCTGCTGCATTCATACCTTTGAATTGGTTAAAGGTCGCTTTTCTTTATGGCCTTGTAACAACGAGTTCGAAAGGAAGGCTTTCATTTTATTAACATTGCACCCGCCTTCCCAATGCTTTCGAAAGGGTTGTTTTAGCCACTTTTAATAAGCGTTTCCAATGCAATGGTTTCGAAAGGCTGGTTTCGAAGCTATCCAATTCCCCAATTCTTTTACTTGAGATCAATGCTTTCGAAAGGGATACTTTCGCTTCTGTTCACTTTGGGCCAGTAGTTATATCTAATGTTAAACCCAATGATTTGAAAAGTGATACATTCAAATGGTTTCGAAGCTATGTTTCCATAAAATCTTACTTGAACTAATGCCTTCGAAAGGTTTATTTTTCAATGTTTCGAAAGGAAGGTTTCCAATGCTTTCAAGAGGTATGCTCTTAATGGTTTCTAAAGAGAAGATCTAGGATTTTATGTAATGATTTCAAAAGGGAGAGTGACGGAGAGTAACTCACGATGTCACAACGATCTAAAGGATCTAGTTAAAAGCCTTAGCTTTTAAATAAGAAAACCCAATCTCATTTTTTAAAGGTAAACTTATGGAAATGTAAAATAGTTTTGAAATGGCATTTAAAATTCAAAATCTTAGAGGAATATTTCCTTGCCAAGGATAGCAGGTAAAGGGTATTAACCATGTTTTAGTAGAAAATGATTACAAGGAATCAAACCATGGATGTTTATATTGTTATGTTTTGATCAGTTATCATGTATGCTTCTATAATCATATTCGCTTCCTAATTAGCCCATGGCTGAATTTTTGGGTTCTAAGAGCAGAACAACTAGCTAGGTTGACCCAATAGTGAATTTACATTGAATTAACTCATATGTCAGTAGAATTGCATCCAAGAGGTCAAATGGACTAGAATATAGGATGCCCAAAGCTGATTAAAGATTATTGGTTTGGACAGGATCTTAGTAAGCCTATGAAAACTATATATAGAAATTGTTATTGGCAGGAAGCCAGTAGGTTCTTAGTGATCCCATGAAAACTATGTCTGAAACAAGTTATTGATAGAGATCGATAGATTCGTAGTTAGCCTAAGAAAACTATGACCTGAGAGATGTTATTAGGGAATCCAATGGGTTCAAATTAATCCCCTGAAAACAATGTTGGATAATGTTGTTGGTAGGCACCAATACGTTCTTAGTGATCCCATGAAAACTATGTAACCGAAAAGATAGTCCATAAGCTTGGTACAGGTTATTAGTCAACCCAGAAAACTAATATGTTATTAGTGACCTTAAAAACTATAACTTGAGGCAGATAGTCAGGCAAATAGGGATGGAAAATCCAGAGTATATTGCTTGTTTGCATATGATCATGATACATTTTATTGTATTTTGTCTTAACCATTGAGGATGCAAGTGCACAATATATGGTTATTATAAATTGTGTTAAGATATTAGTGGGGGAAAGATCCATTCTGCTAAGTTTCATGGTCTCACTAAATATCTATATGGTCCTAGATGGTTTTTTGTTATTCACACCAGACTTTTTGTCTGACTCGAAGTTTATGTTTTCCCCTTAAACTCTCGGGTTCTCAATTGATTTTGAGTAGTTTGAGAGTTAAGGTTTTTAGATTCTCCTTTAGACAAATACATTTTCGGAGACATGCAAGAGGCAAACTAGCTATTAGGAGTTCTTTCTGTTTAATTCCGCTATATTATTGGATGAAATGGCAAAGTTGTTTAATTCCTATATTTAGACTCTGAACAAGCAAGGGGGCATCTTCATATGTCGCTCTTGGCGTATTTTGTAATAAATTACAATTTCTCTGAACGTGGCTTATGTATAGGATTATGTAATGAATCTAAAATGAAATGAGAATTTTTTTTAAATTGAGTTTAATTTTTTTTTCATATTCATGTTTTTCTTGTATATCAATGTATCTAACATTACCGCATTTGATAACCGAGAATTAATAACTATGAATGACTACAGCATCCATAGCATTTAGGTTTGGGCCTCCAAATTAGGGATGTTACAGGCGACTTGGTCCTTGCTATTGGAATACCTCCTCAGGTTGCTTAGTGGGCCATGTTGTGCCCTTATGTAATGGATCAACCACCTGTGTACAAGTCGGTTTGAAGTCAAGCAGTCCCATTTTGGCGGTCAAGTGTATGGTTTCAGCATCAACATTGACATCTGGTAGGACATTTTCTCTTGGTCCAGTATAGGCTATACCATTGGTCTAGCACCGATTGGTTCTACATCAAGCCAATTTAGTTCTAGCCATAGCCCTTCGGTTTATGGAAGTCCAGATCTCCATGGCTCCTTCCTCCCTTACCTGCTTCCTTGCATCTGTTTTTGATAGGTAGCTGAATAGAATTCCTAACTTGGTCTCTCTAGACCTGCGTTGGTGCTACTTTCACCATTAGATTAAGGAATGCGTATATTATCTTCGGATAGGGAGAGAAGCTTACATATTTGCCATCTCATTTTCACTCACACTACTAGACTCTTCTCTAACTCTAATTACTATACTAAGCCATCTCTCTAATGCCACATTTTCCAACCTTATAAACTTTACCGCCTCGTAAACGAACAACACTAATGTGGTGGATTTCTTCTTTTTCAATCTCCTTGCAAACTTCGTTCCAGGATGCACTCCATCATACAAGCTTATCATGGTTCTTTTATCTGTGTTCTGAATTCTAGCTGATACAACATTAAACCAAGAAACATACCACAATAGCAACTCATATTCCATTTGCTTCATATCAGATAATGAGTATCCATCATTCAGTTATACCCAGAATTGACTAGTAAACTTCTCTTTCAACATTGCTTACATATGAAATGATCAAGAGGGAAGACGACAAAAACACTAGTCACTATGTCTATCAAGAACAGAGGAAAATACTTGCATAAGACTTCTCCTATAGCTTCGCTCATCAGCATGTGTTAGGTATACCATTGTAAATGTACTAATGGTCAGTTACTCCTTTATACAGCTCTATAGTAGGCATCTTGAAATAGCTGGGGTTCTTGATAGTCCTATCTCTAAGGAGAAAGTACAAATAAACCTATCTCTAATTCCTCATTCTACTCGTTTATACTAAACGCATTGTCTAATGATTCGAGCCATCCTAGCCACCCATTCCAGTAACCGGCAATGACATCTTCACATTCCCTTCAAGGGAAGTGATTTCTTTCATCCTCCTTATGATGGCTTAATTTTAAGTAACAAACATGGTCATGGCTCCTAGACCGATCCCAGTGATCGTTTATGTGATATCCCGGAATTTCGAGCAATATTAATTTAATAATCTATATAAAATATTAAATTGATTTGATATATCTTTGTTAATAAGTTATGAATTGATTTAATAAATTTTCTTTTAAATAAATATTTAACTGATAAATTATCTTTTAGAAGCTAATTAAAATGTTTTCTATTTATAATATATATATATATATCGGTATATATTGTAAATAGATAATCTTTGTTTTAAATTTAATAAATCAAGATATGTTTCTAATTCTAATGTTTTTGTAAATTTGTAAATTTGATTTAATATTAAGCTATTAAATAGACAACCATACAACTTTTAAATACTCAAGATATATGTCAATTTGTTTAAGATGATTCTAGCTTAAGTTAAATTTAAATAAAAAGGATTTTATAAATAAGAGATAGTTTCTTTTATAAATTATTTTAATAATGAGTTATATTTAAACAAATTAAATAAGTAATATAATGTCTTTACAGATAGATTGCTAATCCAAATAGAAATTGTTATTTTAAATTTATTTGTACTTTGGAAAGCTCTGATTTGTAAACTTAAAATAAAATCTTTCAAAAATGATTAAGATGAAGTAAATCTTTTAAAATATTAAGCTTGAACATATATCAAACATATGTTATATAAAAATAAAAATAATAAGCAAATGAAGTATAAAAAATAAAAACTAAAACAAGGTATATATTTCCACTTAAGCTAGTTATGCAAGAACAACAAAATGAATCTGGCAAGTAAAAGTAAGGTAATAGACAAGGTAATAAACATATTGTTGCAACAAATAAACATTCAAGTGTGTAAAACAAATTAAATTAGATGTAAGTGATAATTTGAGCCATGACAGAAGTATAGCAAACAAATGTACTTAAAATAAAAGTAGAAATAGATATTTAAGATAAATCATATAGTCTTGTAAGATAGAAGTAAACACTAACTAAAATAAAAACAACATAGTATATATGTTTGTGCAAACAAGTGAACACAATATGCAGGCTTGAAAGGCAAGAGAAAAGATTAATATATATTCACATTCAATTTTAAACAAGCTGTAAGTCAAGCTAAAGACAATAGAATTTAATGCCCATATCTCAGCCACCAAAACAATTAATGTTAATATCTTAAGTACACAATGCATATCGTTTCAGCCACCTAAATAATCAGCCTAGTCAAACATACAAGAGAAATATCTCTGAAATGTTGTACAAAATGTATAACCTGTACAAACATCATAACCTGTAAATTCATCAACTTTTCTTCATATCAGTTCGAGCATCATCCCTGAGCAAAACTGAGACATATATATATCATCAAAAACTTGAACATCTTCATACAATCAAAGCAAACCTTAACAATAAGCAACTCAGTTTTTATAACAAAGGGGAATTCAAGTTTTCTGAGTTAAAAGCAACTTCAAATTGGTGCTCTGTTCTTTATCATCTTTTAAGGTGAGTAACTTCATTTTAAAATGTTAAGTATATTTCTATATGGTTTTTTGATTTATGCCTGAGGATTATCATGTGTTTGTGTTTATATTGGTGTATGTATGTGAAATATGATATCTGCATATTAGTTGAAGGCCTGTAGCCTCTGTTTGAATTTTCTAGTTACAGATTAATTTCATATTTCCCTATCTCTTTATCTAGGCTTTATTAAGATTTAAGTTTTACTTGAAATGTGATTGTTATGTCACAAATGTTAGTTTAAAAATATATAGTTAGTTAAAATAACTTAGTATTGTTCTGGAAAATACAAAGCACAGTGTAATCTTAAATTTAGCCAAAAATAATTTGTCATAGATTATAAAGTCAGGTTTAAGAATCAAATACTAATACAAAATTTTGATTTTTAAAACTAAAATGGAAGTTTTTAGTAAAGGGCTTAGTGGGTATTTCTGGTTTTACCAGAAATTAGAATTTTTGAGATTTCTAACGATCTCTGGAATTTGTGAGGTCGTGAATCATGCTAGAGGTAGATGTATGATGGGTGGATGAAGGAAAAATAGTGGAGGTGGTGGAAGATCATCAGGGTGACGATGGCTGAGCGTTTTATTTGGTAAACCTAGTTTCACTGTACCTGATAAAATCGATCACCATGGTCTACGCAATCGATCGAGTGCAGCAAGGATTTGAGGGACGATAGCGTGGTCGTAGGCGAAGTAGATGGAGGAATTGCTGACCTTCAGATGGTCAGAAACGTGGGGACGGCACGTTGACAGGTATGGGTATGCGGCGACTTCAATTTCCAGGTTTGGGAATGTCGAACTCGAATTGGACTTCAAGTTTTGAGTGGCAATCTGATGATCGAAGTTGGATTCTTGG
Source organism: Allium cepa (assembly GCA_030765085.1). Lineage (NCBI taxonomy): Eukaryota > Viridiplantae > Streptophyta > Magnoliopsida > Asparagales > Amaryllidaceae > Allium > Allium cepa. Next base: position 460,196,206 of record CM060931.1, on the reverse strand, counting down.
ATGGTTTTCAGATACGTGGAGGTCAGTGTTGACGATCAGCGATGAGCGGCGCCACCGTGCATGTGCACGGTGGACATTTTTTTGTTCTGCTGAGATGGTTTTGAAGGGGAGTTTGTTACTCGAGTTTTTCTCGAGTAAGTATCGGGTAAGGCTCGAAGCATATAGGGTTTTGTCTCGAAGTTTTTCAGGGGGGGTCTTCGGTAGATTATATGTTACAGGTTTAAGACCTGTAAGTTTAGAACAACTTAAACTGGAATTTAAATATTTCAAAGGCAGGGTTTAAATGGAGTTTAAATTCAAGTTTAAATATAAAGTCAGGTATGGTTTAAAACGTAGTTTGGGAAATTTGCAGTTTATGCCTGAGCTAAGAAGTTGGATTTCAAATCCAAATTTGAATCAAAATTTCAGAAATAAAAGAAACTTTAAAAAATTAAATTGTTTAAATAACTTGGAAGTTTAAGTTGCATTTTTTTTAAAAAAAATATATGACTTGTATTTTGATGAATTTGGTTTTAAACTCTTTTAAACTTCTTATAAAAAAAAGGGAAATATGTTACCATTATTAAGAAACGTTCTTATTTTCAAAGTTAATTAAGGTTATTTGAACCTTGTTAAAGTCAATTTATTTCCATTTTTTTTAAAATGAAATTTAAAAGTAAAAGTTTGAAGTCAATTGTTTAATACCCTGTTAATGAAAATTTGATCAGTTAAAATATTTTTATTCTTGAAATAAACGAAGATTTAATGATTTATAATCATTAAGTAAATTAAAATGAATAATTAACCAATGCAATTAATTAATGATTTGGTTTAATTGATTTAGTAATTAAGAGTTTAAATTAGTTAATTAAGATTTAAGATAATTTATTTAGGATAAATAAATTAGTAATTAAGGATCATTAATTAAATAGGGTTTTAATATTCAAATTAATGATTAGTAATTAAGTAATCAAGTAATTAAGGATTAATTAAGTTATAGTTAACACTTAGTTAATTAAATAATATTGGATAAATTAATGAGTTATTAAAGATAAATTGAATTGTAATTAATAATGGATGAATCTTAGTTAATTACTTTAGAAAAGTAATTAAAGGATTGTTAATAGTTAATGATGGTCATTAACTAGAATTATTTAATAATTAATTAATGTGATTAATTTTTGATAATTAATTAGATTAATTAATTTAAGATAATCAATTGTAAATTTTTTAAGTATAATTACTTAATGAAAGTAATTAAGGAATTAATTACTCATTGTAATTAATTCTATTTAATATGAATTATTTAAGTTACTTAATTAAGTTAATTAATTTAAATAATTATTTGATGATGTGATAAGTATAATTACTTAGGGAAGTAATTAATGATAATTACTAGATGTAATTAACTAAGGATGATTTAATAGTGAAAGCAATTTGAGTATAATTACTTGGTATAATTAATCAAGGGATTATTAGAGGAATAAATATTGGAGTAATTAATTTATTGGTAAAGGTAATTAAGGGTAATTAATTACTGAATGGGGTTAATCAAGGATGATTAACAATTTGATCTAATTGAAGATTAATTACTTAATGTAATTAATTTAAGTAGAAAATATAAGTAGAGAACATTAATTGTTACAATTAACAATTTAATGAATTTATTTGGAAATAATAAATAAATGAATTGATTTATTAATGTAATAATTAGGAAGTAATGAAATTAATTTAGTAATTTAAGGCTAATCTCTACATTGGTTAAGGAATAGCTAATTTGTGACAATAATTAATGGATCATTATTTAAATGTGATTAAAGATAATTAATCAAGAATGATAAATTAAAAATGAATAATTGGACGATGACTAATTAATTGATTGTTAATTGATTAATAGTGAAATAAGCAAGATTTATAATGGTGAAGTAATTAATTTAATTTACTTTAAATTAATTAGAAATGAAGTAATTAATTTAATTCATTTTAAATTAATTATAGCTGAAGTGATTGCTTATGTATGGATGAATGATATTGTTTGCCTTGAATGGTTTGAGATATGAGATATTTATGCTGTGTAATATGGATGCTTAGTTTAAGTATGATAAAATTTAATTATCTGTTTTGATGATAATATGAATTATTTGTTTATGATGATGTGATTATCTATTGTGATATTGTGAATTATCTATCTGTGTGTATATTGATGATATTGAATTGAACTGTTAAGACTAAATAGACAACTTGGCCTTAAAGACACGTTTTGGATTTTGATGAGACCGGGATCGGGTTTCCATATTTGGAATCTGAAAACCACATCGATTCCAATTAAACGTTAGGTCGTTAATCCAAGTGGAGCAAGTGAAGACTCGAGGTGTAAGGGCTATACGTCAGTATAACTCTGTGGGTGATTCCGTAATGAGTTTGACGGAATAGTACTTATAGATTCGAGATGGTGAATCAGAGAGCAAGGGTTATCGTCGTTAACTCTGAGGGTGATTCCAAAATGAGTGTAACGAGATAATGCCTTCGGTTTTGTTCGAACCTGGAACGAACTTGTATGGATTGAATGCTTTCAACACATCGTCAGGCGGGCGATGAGCATTCTAAGGAATTTGTTCTCTAAAGGTAATCGTAGCCTCATGCCTCATCAACCGGGAATGGCTAAAACAGGGGAGATGCAGCAAGGTTAGGTGGGTCATGCCCAAGCAGGACAAGATATTTCCCCTGCCTAGATGTCCCTTTTTATTTCGGCTGTGTGGGCGGTTGGTTCGCGACAACTGCCGAGGTTTATCTTGTTCGGGACTGTTCGGTAAGGAATGGTTCCGGCCTTGTGTTACAGGGGATGAAGGGAGTAATCCTTGGTACGGTGATCTAGGCCCCGTACTGTGACGGGCGGTACCCCAGTAGCCCTGCCATTGTATGGAATCCACAATCCAATAAGTGCCTACGGTTTTGATTGTATTACCCACTTTTGTGGCTAGTAGCTGGAATTTAATGAATGTAACAATTTCGGCTATTTTCTATTTACTTGAAAACCCTAGACCTATTATAATATCACAGAATTTCCTATCAAATGTTTTGGTTAGCGTAAGGTAAAAACTTTCCCATGTTTATGTGTGGGGAGTCTTACGTGATACCTTTTATTTTCAAAGAATTTTCAAAGTTAAGCAACATTAACCTGTTACTCATACCAGACCCATGTCTGACCCGAAGTTTATTTTTGTTTTTCATAAACTCTCGGGTACCCAAATTTTTACGGGTAGCCAAGGGATTCAGGTTTAGCTTTGACGAATTCTGGAGGAGCATTGGAGCAGGAGGCTTCAGCGTTGTAGATATATATATATATATATATAGTTCCGCTGTGTTGGTATCTCTGAGTCATATTGTTGAGTTGTATTGTATTGAGTTGTATTAACTAGACATGTGTTTATAACTGTCTAGTATGTGATGTATTATCTGTATAACTCTGATTGATGTTCTATATTATGTAAATACTTATGTGATTATTATAATTTATTCGTTCCGCTGTGAGATTCTGTTGTCGTTGTTCTTTCTTCTCTATCTTTTCTATTTTCTCACCTCTTTCTTTCTTAATAACGATACTTCTTCCTGGGCGTAGGAAGTTGGGTCGTTACAGTGGTATCAGAGCGCTAGGTTGAGTAAATACCTAGGCTCTTAAGTGTTTTCTTTCTGGAGAGAGCGTATTTGTAATTTTGATATATATACATATATATTTATTTCTACCTATTTGTTGGGTTACCTGTTCGGGTTTTCCAATATAAGTTATAAAGGTAGATAGGGTAGTGGTGTGTGTATCACGACTACCAATGGTTGGAGTTTGAATGTTTGGAGTTGGAAGTGTATCTATCGAGACTGTAGACCTAATACCGTCTCGAGTGAACTTTGGATGGTGTAAAGGATTTCATCGATCTCTGAAGGTAGCCTGTTAGGGTTCGGAGTTCATCTATGAAGTGTAAGTTTGGATGAGCCAGAGTTTGAATTTGCTGGTTGGACGGAAGCAGGTCATGATATCTTGATGCATCAGGAGTAATAGCTATGTGATGAGACATAGTGACTAGGGATGTCTCCGAAGATGTTTCTTTGGAACAAGTTAGGGAAGTGTGCCTGTTTCGACATTGTGGCTGAGTTCAGTAGATGTTTTGTTTGGTTTGAGGTCCGAGTTTCTCGAAGAGCTTTGGATAGGAAGTCTTTGGGCATCTGGGTCAGCATTGCAGCTCGGAAGGTTCTGTAAGCCGTCGAGGAGATCTTATGGCTTAGCAGTTTTTCTTGAGGTAATTTCTGAAGCAGCAGTGTGGTTCCATTTCTTCGATGGATTGGCTAGTTAAGCATAGGCTGTTCTGATTGGTAATGGAAGAACAGTTTTTCTTTGGAATTAGGCTGGATTGATCGCAAAACTGACTTGCGATAGTCTGAGCTTTCTCTTGGGTTGTCAGGAATTTTTTTCGGAATGTCTTCAGGAAGTCAGAATTTTGTTAGCATCTGAAGATTGAGTTTGGTATCGACTGGATTCCTGGAGTGGTACCGATGGTTCAGCTTAGTAGTAGGATGGTTTTTGGAGGAAGATTTTAGCGAAGCAGCTCAGGCTTGGAGGAATTTCCGAGTTTTATTTTTGGATCTGTTGAACCATAGTTCGAGAATGTGTTATCCAGTTGTGCTGGTGTTTGTCATTAGCATTTTCATCTGCTCAGTCAGAGTTGCGCAGTGGAAGCATGGCGGTAGCTGGTTTAAAGTAGAAGCAACTGGGAATTGCAGTGTTTGGATTGAAAGGTTTCTACAGGAAAATTTTCAGGATCTGAGGCCAGATTTGGAGTGCATCTGTTTTATCTTTTCAAGATGGGAAAAGTGAGATCTGTATTCTGATTTGGAATAGAGTTGTGTCCTAAGATTTGTTAATCTTGGAAAGATCATTTTGTTGGATTGATTTTGGTTCAGTTTATTTCTAGGGAGCATCAGCAAGGGTTGAGCTGATCAAGAAGGATGTAGGCAGCCCAGGATCGTCGAGAAAATTTTGTGGATAAAGAATCGGAGATTTGATTTTGGATAAGTGTTTGATCTTTTGGAGTGAATTATCAGTTTGGAAAACTGGGATTCGATATGTTTCACGTATCTCTGAGGGAGTACGTGTATGAGTTATCTCTGGTTGTAGAGCCAGCAGTTCATGGAGTTTGGATGTTGAGTCAGACTTGTCTATAATCTGATATCCTGTCTTGTTTTGTAGATCTAGATGTGTGTAGCTTAGTAGTATTGATTGTTTGGATTCTATAGAGCGAGTAACCTGGTATTTATACTCGGGGAAACTCAAGGGAATTCTATCCAGTATTTTGTTTGGATAGTTAGATTTGTTTGATTTGGATGATTGATTGCTATGGTTGTTAGCATATATTAATGATATATGCTTGTGTTTTAAAATTAAATCTTTAATTAGATTATTAAATTACCTTTGTTTTAAATTTCGGGGACGAAATTCTTTTAAGGGGGGAGGAATGTGATATCCCGGAATTTCGAGCAATATTAATTTAATAGTCTATATAAAATATTAAATTGATTTGATATATCTTTGTTAATAAGTTATGAATTGATTTAATAAATTTTCTTTTAAATAAATATTCAACTGATAAATTATCTTTTAAAAGCTAATTAAAATGTTTTCTATTTATAATATATATATATCTATATATATTGTAAATAGATAATCTTTGTTTTAAATTTAATAAATCAAGATATGTTTCTAATTCTAATGTATTTGTAAATTTGGAAATTTGATTTAATATTAAGCTATTAAATAGACAACCATACAACTTTTAAATACTCAAGATAAATGTCAATTTGTTAAAGATGATTCTAGCTTAAGTTAAATTTCAATAAAAAGGATTTTATAAATAAGAGATAGTTTCTTTTACAAATTATTTTAATAATGAGTTATATTTAAACAAATTAAATAAGTAATATAATGTCTTTACAGAGAGATTGCTAATCCAAATAGAAATTGTTATTTTAAATTTATTTGTATTTTGGAAAGCTCTGATTTGTAAACTTAAAATAAAATCTTTCAAAAATGATTAAGATGAAGTAAATCTTTTAAAATATTAAGCTTGAACATATATCAACATATGTTATATGAAAATAAAAATAATAAGCAAATGAAGTATAAAAAATAAAAACTAAAACAAGGTATATATTTCCACTTAGGCTAGTTATGCAAGAACAACAAAATGAATCTGGCAAGTAAAAGTAAGGTAATAGACAAGGTAATAAACATATTGTTGCAACAAATAAACATTCAAGTGTGTAAAACAAATTAAATTAGATGTAAGTGATAATTTGAGCCATGACAGAAGTATAGCAAACAAATGTACTTAAAATAAAAGTAGAAAAAGATATTTAAGATAAATCATATAGTCTTGTAAGATAGAAGTAAACACTAACTAAAATAAAAACAACATAGTATATATGTTTGTACAAACAAGTGAACACAGTATGCAGGCTTGAAAGGCAAGAGAAAAGATTAACATATATTCACATTCAATTTTAAACAAGCTGTAAGTCAAGCTAAAGACAATAGAATTTAATGCCCATATCTCAGCCACCAAAACAATTAATGTTAATATCTTAAGTACACAATGCATATCGTTTCAGCCACCTAAATAATCAGCCTAGTCAAACATACAAGAGAAATATCTCTGAAATGTTGTACAAAATGTATAACCTGTACAAACATCATAACCTGTAAATTCATCAACTTTTCTTCATATCAGTTCGAGCATCATCCCTGAGCAAAACTGAGACATATATATATCATCAAAAACTTGAACATCTTCATACAATCAAAGCAAACCTTAACAATAAGCAACTCAGTTTTTATAACAAAGGGGAATTCAAGTTTTCTGAGTTAAAAGCAACTTCAAATTGGTGCTCTGTTCTTTATCATCTTTTAAGGTGAATAATTTCATTTTAAAATGTTTAAGTATATTTCTATATGGTTGTTTGATTTATGCCTGAGGATTATCATGTGTTTGTGTTTATATTGGTGTATGTGTGTGAAATATGATATCTGCATATTAGTTGAAGGCCTGTAGCCTCTGTTTGAATTTTCTAGTTACAGATTAATTTCATATTTCCCTATCTCTTTATCTAGGCTTTATTAAGATTTAAGTATTACTTGAAATGTGATTGTTATGTCACAAATGTTAGTTTAAAAATATATAGTTAGTTAAAATAACTTAGTATTGTTCTGGAAAATACAAAGCACAGTGGAATCTTAAATTTAGCCAAAAATAATTTGTCATAGATTATAAAGTCAGGTTTAAGAATCAAATACTAATACAAAATTTTGATTTTTAAAACTAAAATGGAAGTTTTTAGTAAAGGGCTTAGTGGGTATTTCTGGTTTTACCAGAAATTAGAATTTTTGAGATTTCTAATGATCTCTGGAATTTGTGAGGTCGTGAATCATGCTAGAGGTAGATGTATGATGGGTGGATGATGGAAAAATAGTGGAGGTGGTGGAAGATCATCAGGGTGACGATGGCTGAGCGTTTTATTTGGTAAACCTAGTTTCACTGTACCTGATAAAATCGATCACCATGGTCTACGCAATCGATCGAGTGTAGCAAGGATTTGAGGGACGATAGCGTGGTCGTAGGCGAAGTAGATGGAGGAATTGCTGACCTTCAGATGGTCAGAAACATGGGGACGGCTCGTTGACAGGTATGGGTATGCGGCGACTTCAATTTCCAGGTTTGGGAATGTCGAACTCGAATTTGATTTCGAGTTTTGAGTGGCAATCTGATGATCGAAGTTGGATTCTTGGATGGTTTTCAGATACGTGGAGGTCAGTGTTGACGATCAGCGATGAGCGGCACCACCGTGCATGTGCACGGTGGACATTTTTTTGTTCTGCTGAGATGGTTTTGAATGGGAGTTTGTTACTCGAGTTTTTCTCGAGTAAGTATCGGGTAAGGCTCGAAGCATATAGGGTTTTGTCTCGAAGTTTTTCAGGGATGGTCTCGGGTAGATTATATGTTACAGGTTTAAGACCTGTAAGTTTAGAACAACTTAAACTGGAATTTAAATATTTCAAAGGCAGGGTTTAAATGGAGTTTAAATTCAAGTTTAAATATAAAGTATGGTATGGTTTAAAACGTAGTTTGGGAAATTTGCAGTTTAAGCCTGAGATAAGAAGTTGGATTTCAAATCCAAATTTGAATCAAAATTTCAGAAATAAAAGAAACTTTAAAAAATTAAATTGTTTAAATAACTTGGAAGTTTAAGTTGCATTTTTTTAAAAAAAAATATATGACTTGTATTTTGATGAATTTGGTTTTAAACTCTTTTAAACTTCTTATAAAAAAAAAGGGAAATATGTAACCATTATTAAGAAACGTTCTTATTTTCAAAGTTAATTAAGGTTATTTGAACCTTGTTAAAGTCAATTTATTTCCATTTTTTTTAAAATGAAATTTAAAAGTAAAAGTTTGAAGTCAATTGTTTAATACCCTGTTAATGAAAATTTGATCAGTTAAAATATTTTTATTCTTGAAATAAACGAAGATTTAATGATTTATAATCATTAAGTAAATTAAAATGAATAATTAACCAATGCAATTAATTAATGATTTGGTTTAATTGATTTAGTAATTAAGAGTTTAAATTAGTTAATTAAGATTTAAGATAATTTATTTAGGATAAATAAATTAGTAATTAAGGATCATTAATTAAATAGGGTTTTAATATTCAAATTAATGATTAGTAATTAAGTAATCAAGTAATTAAGGATTAATTAAGTTATAGTTAACACTTAGTTAATTAAATAATATTGGATAAATTAATGAGTTATTAAAGATAAATTGAATTGTAATTAATAATGGATGAATCTTAGTTAATTACTTTAGAAAAGTAATTAAAGGATTGTTAATAGTTAATGATGGTCATTAACTAGAATTATTTAATAATTAATTAATGTGATTAATTTTTGATAATTAATTAGATTAATTAATTTAAGATAATCAATTGTAAATTTTTTAAGTATAATTACTTAATGAAAGTAATTAAGGAATTAATTACTCATTGTAATTAATTCTATTTAATATGAATTATTTAAGTTACTTAATTAAGTTAATTAATTTAAATAATTATTTGATGATGTGATAAGTATAATTACTTAGGGAAGTAATTAATGATAATTACTAGATGTAATTAACTAAGGATGATTTAATAGTGAAAGCAATTTGAGTATAATTACTTGGTATAATTCATCAAGGGATTAATTAGAGGAATAAATATTGGAGTAATTAATTTATTGGTAAAGGCAATTAAGGGTAATTAATTACTGAATGGGGTTAATCAAGGATGATTAACAATTTGATCTAATTGAAGATTAATTACTTAATGTAATTAATTTAAATAGAAAATATAAGTAGAGAACATTAATTGTTACAATTAATAATTTAATGAATTTATTTGGAAATAATAAATAAATGAATTGATTTATTAATGTAATAATTAGGAAGTAATGAAATTAATTTAGTAATTTAAGGCTAATCTCTACATTGGTTAAGGAATAGCTAATTTGTGACAATAATTAATGGATCATTATTTAAATGTGATTAAAGATAATTAATCAAGAATGATAAATTAAAAATGAATAATTGGACGATGACTAGTTAATTGATTAATAGTGAAATAAGCAAGATTTATAATGGTGAAGTAATTAATTTAATTTACTTTAAATTAATTAGAAATGAAGTAATTGATTTAATTCATTTTAAATTAATTATAGCTGAAGTGATTGCTTATGTATGGATGGATGATATTGTTTGCCTTGAATGGTTTGAGATATGAGATATTTATGCTGTGTAATATGGATGCTTAGTTTAAGTATGATAAAATTTAATTATCTGTTTTGATGATAATATGAATTATTTGTTTATGATGATGTGATTATCTATTGTGATATTGTGAATTATCTATCTGTGTGTATATTGATGATATTGAATTGAACTGTTAAGACTAAATAGACAACTTGGCCTTAAAGACACGTTTTGGATTTTGATGAGACCGGGATCGGGTTTCCATATTTGGAATCTGAAAACCACATCGATTCCAATTAAACGTTAGGTCGTTAATCCAAGTGGAGCAAGTGAAGACTCGAGATGTAAGGGCTATACGTCAGTATAACTCTGTGGGTGATTCCGTAATGAGTTTGACGGAATAGTACTTATAGATTCGAGATGGTGAATCAGAGAGCAAGGGTTATCGTCGTTAACTCTGAGGGTGATTCCAAAATGAGTGTAACGAGATAATGCCTTCGGTTTCGTTCGAACCCGGAACGAACTTGTATGGATTGAATGCTTTCAACACATCGTCAGGCGGGCGATGAGCATTCTAAGGAATTTGTTCTCTAAAGGTAATCGTAGCCTCATGCCTCATCAACCGGGAATGGCTAAAACAGGGGAGATGCAGCAAGGTTAGGTGGGTCATGCCCAAGCAGGACAAGATATTTCCCCTGCCTAGATGTCCCTTTTTATTTCGGCTGTGTGGGCGGTTGGTTCGCGACAACTGCCGGGGTTTATCTTGTTCGGGACTGTTCAGTAAGGAATGGTTTCGGCCTTGTGTTGCAGGGGATGAAGGGAGTAATCCTCGGTACGGTGATCTAGGCCCCGTACTGTGACGGGCGGTACCCCAGTAGCCCTGCCATTGTATGGAATCCACAATCCAATAAGTGCCTACGGTTTTGATTGTATTACCCACTTTTGTGGCTAGTAGCTGGAATTTAATGAATGTAACAATTTCGGTTATTTTCTATTTACTTGAAAACCCTAGACCTATTATAATATCACAGAATTTCCTACCAAATGTTTTGGTTAGCGTAAGGTAAAAACTTTCCCATGTTTATGTGTGGGGAGTCTTACGTGATACCTTTTAGTTTCAAAGAATTTTCAAAGTTAAGCAACATTAACCTGTTACTCATACCAGACCCATGTCTGACCCGAAGTTTATTTTTGTTTTTCATAAACTCTCGGGTACCCAAATTTTTACGGGTAGCCAAGGGATTCAGGTTTAGCTTTGACGAATTCTGGAGGAGCATTGGAGCAGGAGGCTTCAGCGTTGTAGATATATATATATATATAGTTCCGCTGTGTTGGTATCTCTGAGTCATATTGTTGAGTTGTATTGTATTGAGTTGTATTAACTAGACATGTGTTTATAACTGTCTAGTATGTGATGTATTATCTGTATAACTCTGATTGATGTTCTATATTATGTAAATACTTATGTGATTATTATAATTTATTCGTTCCGCTATGATATTCTGTTGTTGTTGGTCTTTCTTCTCTATCTTTTCTATTTTCTCACCTCTTTCTTTCTTAATAACGATACTTCTTCCTGGGCGTAGGAAGTTGGGTCGTTACAGTTTATCCTGCATTAGCCGCAATTTCATTTAGGGAACGAGGAGCATTGTCTACACCTACCCCGGTTCGACATCGTCCCTTTTCTAGATCGGTGTTGATCGCTTCTCGTGTCCATCTTCAGGCTGAACTATTGCCTCTTTCATCTCTTCAGAATTCCTACTTCTAGCTCTTTGACTTCCTTAATCAGATTCTTTGTCGAAGTGTGACCCTCTTCATCTTCTAGATCCTATAGACTTGGATCGCCCTTGTGTTCTAGTGTTGTGACCAATTATTTACAGTTTCTTTAACCGTGTCATAAGTTGGTCCACTATTGCTTGCTGTTAAGCAATAAAATGTTTATTTAGCTTGGCCATAACTCAATCTAAGTCAACTTTGGTAATTACATGTGACGACCCGTCTTTCAATCCTCAGAAAGACATATCATCAATAAGAAAAGAAAGAGATAGAAGTAGAAAAGATAGAAAGAAAAGAACAACAACATCAGAATGTCACAGCGGAAATGGAACAAAATATAATATTACACATATCCATTACATAGTTTTACATATCAGAGTTTGCAAAATAATACGACTTCATTACATTAGACATTTAAAAGAGTCTGCCAAACCATACAACCCAAGATACAACATCAAAATTTCACTACAGCGGATAAGAATAGATAGGTACGTCTAGACTCCAGCTCCAGCTTCCAAAATATTTGACAATTCCAACCTGGTCACTTGGCTACTCATAAAAATTTGAGTACCCAAGAGTTTATGAAAAACAAAATAAACTCCGGGTCAGACATGTGTCTGGTGTGAGTGAACAGGTTAAAGTTGTTTAACTTTAAATCATTTGAAAACAAAAGGGTATCACGTAAGACTTCCCAGACATAAATACGGGTAAGTTTTTACCTTACGCTAACCAAAACATTTGATAGGAAATCCAGTGGTATTATAATAGGGTCTAGGGTTTTCAAGTAAATAGAAAATAGCCGAAATTGTTACATTCATTAAATTCCAGCTACTAGCCACAAAAGTGGGTAATACAATCAAAACCGTAGGGTATTGTAGGAAGAATGGGTTTCCATCAATGACAGGGCTACTGGGGTACCGCCCGTCACAGTACGGGGCCTTGATCAACGTACCAAGGACCACTTCCGATCCCCTGCAACACAAAGCCGGAACCATCCCTTACTGTACAGTCCCGAACAAGACAACCCCGCAGTTGTGGCCAACAACTTCCCACACAACCGAAATAATAAGGGACTTCTAGACAGGGGAAAATCTCATCCTACTTGGGCATGACCCACTTAGCCTTGCTGCACCTCCCATGTTTTAGCCATTCCCGGTTGATGAGGCTTGAGGCTAGATTACCTTTAGTGAACACATTTCTTAGAATGCTCATCGTCCACCTGATGATGTGCCGAAAGCATTCAATCCATACAAGTTCGTTCCGGGTTCGAACGAAACCGAAGGCATTATTTCGTTACACTCATTTTGGAATCACCCTCAGAGTTAACGACAATAACCCTTGCATTCTAAAACTCCATCTCGATCTTCACTTTGAGATGTCACGACCAAACGTTTAACTTGGATCGATGTGGTTTTCGAAAAATCAAACTTGATTCCCAATCCCGGTCTCTTCGAAATCCAAACGTGTCTTAAAGGTCAAGTTGTTTATGGTTTAGACAATCAATTCAAATTTAAACATTGAATTCACACAGCATTATCCATAGATAATAACAAACATCTTTCACAGATATATACAATATCTCATCACAGAATATTTCAGACTATCATTCAACAGATATTAACCAAATTCAGACATTCAATTCACAACAATCATCCATAAGCAAGCATATATCTAATTCATATTATAATTAATTTAATTAATTCAAATTAAATTAATTACTTAAGAATTAATCACTTTACCTTGCTTAATCAATCATTTATTAATTAATCACAATCGTTTAATTAATTAATCACTTCTTAATTATCCTCATTATCAATTAATTAACTTTAATTAATTAATTAATCTTTAATTAATTAATTAATTAATTAATTATCCTTTAATTATTAATTAATAACTCCAATTATTCATTATTAAAACTTGATTAAAAATTTATCATTCCTTAATTAATTACTAATTAACCCTTAATTTACAATTAATTACAAATTATAAATTAATTTATCTTAATTACTTGATTAATTATGATTAATCATTTAATTAATTAATTCTTAATCATAAATTAATTAACTATTAATCATAAATTAATTAATGTTTAATTAATTAATTAATTAACCCTAATTATTTAATTAATTAATTCTTAATCATAAATTAATTAATTACTAATCACTTAATTAATTAATTACTAATCATTTATTAATTAATCTTTAATTATTTAATTAATTATCTATTAGTTATAATTTAGTTTAATTCTTAGTTATCAATTAATTAATCCATAACTAATTAATTTAAATTTAATAAATTAATTAATCTAAAATTATTAATTAATTTAACTTTAATTACTTTGTTAACTAAAGTAATCTTAACCATAAAAACTTAATTAACTTTCAAAACAAATCAGTTTCATTGATTACTTAGATTTATTACATATTTAAAACATTCCATTTTGATTAAACTTAATTACTTTTTATAAATTTAATTAACATCTTAAAATTTAGGTATCAAAGTATAAATTACTTTAAATTAAATAGTTTAACATTATCATAAAGTAGATTAAATAAAATTTAAAATTCAAAATTTAAAACAAATTTTGAAAAACTCTTATATATCACTTGCTTCGGGGTTCAACTCGACCAAACTCGAGACCAACTCGGGTTCCCTCTTCTTCCTTTTCTATTTCTTTCTAAAACTTAACATAAGTAAAAAGTTAAAACTTCAAGTTACAGGAAAGAAGCAAAACACTCACGAACACCAGGCACGAACAATACAGCATCACCCCGAACCATCACACGGGCAAAAATCCTCTTCACTCGATCACCACTTCGAGTTACAACAGCACCACCTCCTCTGACACAATCCCCTTGACACCGTGCACGTGCACGATGCACCTACGCCGCCGCCACCACCAGCGACACCGCGTGCAAACTCCCCATCGACCACTGACCTAACACCGACCCCTGATCAGCCATCGCGCGACCTAAATCAAAATCGAAGAAGTTCGCACCCATCACCTGGAACAACACTTCGCCTGAAAACCCCTCAATCCCACGATTCCGACCAACATTCGCCACAAAATCTCGACCACATCACCGCAAGGCTTCCATGCTACTAATCCCACAATCTTGCGCCACTCGATCCACTACATGTCTCGTAGTCACCCCATTTCGAACGCGACCTAAACACCGTGTTAAACCCTATTTTCCCTAAATTCTAATTCCTCGTTGACCGATTACCTCCTCCACTATTTTTCTCAGATTCATTCATCACCAGATGAACTCCAACTCAAACCGCAACCACTCAAAATCACTCCATCACCAGATTCTGACGAAACTCCCATTTTGATCAACCCCGAAATACATTACCATAACCTAACTAAAATTCGAATTTTTAGTTCAAAAAATCAGGTCTTCAATTGAGGATTCAGTTTATATAGATAAATTTACAAATTAAGGCAATTGAGTTTTAACATAAATCATTGATCCTCTGTATTTTTTTTAGAAAATGTTTTATTTTTAAAACTTAAAAATATTTTCAAATTTTAGTTTAAACTTAAACAAACATATTCCATATAAGAATCATAGTCCAATAAAGATAATACCAAAAGAAAATGAATTTTCTTTCTTCAATCTCTACTCTGCACACATTTTTTTTATTTAAAACAGAGTTACATTTTGATATTTCATTCACATGCAAGCAGATATAAAATAAATATACTTAGTTCAACAACATGCAAACATATTTATCATCAAGCTTCTAGTCATGCAGCCAGATTTTAGTTAAAACAAGTTAGTGTTTACTCACCTGAAACCTATTTCAAGCAGAGACCAATTTTTTTTGCAAAATCCAGAAAAGATGAATCTACAGGTCTTAAAACTTGCCTGATGAAGTTGTTTTGTTTACTTTCAACTTGAATTCAATTCAGAGCTTTAGATTGGAGAAAGCTTTGAATTTGCTTCTTACAGGAATTTGATTTTTTTACTGGAACTTGATTTTATAGAATTTTCTTTCGTATTCTGTTTTGCAGATTTGGGAGTTTGAAATAAACTTGGATTCTTGTTTTAAATTTTTGGTTGAAAGAGTCGAAATTTGATTTGTAAATGAAGGAGTAATTTATTCTTTTCTTTTAGAAAATGAGATGGAAAAATTTAGATGAAGAAGATGAAATAACCTTTTATAGATACAATTTGCTTTATTAAAATTAAAAAAATAATTTGTAAATATGACACTTGTAATACTTTCTAACATTTGTCATTAAACATGGCTATCCTCTTATCACATGTTATTAGAGTGATTTAAAATTTAACAAATGTAATTCTCATGCAAAAAAGATTTTTAATTGTTTTATTAATTAATTTTTGAAATTTAAAATACATTTTTAGTTTAGATAAATCAATTCTTCTAAGAAGAAATAAATATTAAAAAAATTATATTATAAATAAAATCATAGAAATACACTTAAATATCAAAGTATGATTTAAGATATAAATAACTATATTTTAAATTTCAATTTAAATACCCAAATTCAAATTAAATTTCAAATTCAATTTAAAAATCAAATTAGATATGTTCATATAATTCTAACAAATCCATTTCCATTTGTATATATTAATTCCATTTAAAATCAATATATTCACAACAGAATTATTATTATTGTTTAAAATAACTATTTTATTAATTTTAGTTAATTTATTAAAAAGATTATCACATTTAAATTGGGTTTGAAGTTACGGAATATCACATTCCTCCCCCTTAAAAGAATTTCGTCCCCGAAATTTAAACAAAAGATAATCCAAAATTTTCATTTCATTTCAACAATTCAAGCATATATATCATCCATACATAAGCAACCAACAAACAAAACATCCAAACAATAATACATCCAATACAAACATCATTAGCTATCCAGATACATATCCGGATAAGCTTTCCTAAAATTATCCAGAGTCTCCCAGGTATAATCTCTGGGATCCTCACTCCGCTGGACTTTAACGAGCTTCACTATCTTGCTTCTGAGTTGCCTTTCGTCTTGATCAGCAATTTGAACAGGATGTCTGACAACTGATAAATCCGGCTCAACCTCTAAGTCTTCCTGGACAGCTGGTTCCACAATAAGAGATGGATCGTGCACGAATTTCCTCAGATGAGATACGTGAAAAACATTATGAATTCCAGCCATCCGGACTGGCAATTCAATCCTGTATGCTGCGGCACCAATCCTCCCGAGCACTCGGATGTATCTCGGGGCGAGTTTCCCTGTCTTCCCAAATCTTACTGCTCCTTTAATCGGAGAAACTTTGACAAAGACTAAATCACCAATTTCGAACTCCAATTGTCTTCGTCTTTTATCTGCATACTTCTTTTGACGATCCTGAGCAGCTTTCATCCTTTTCTTGATAAGCTCAACTTTAGCAGATGCTTCATGGATCAGATCTGGTCCAAGCATAAGACGTTTCTTCGACTCTATCCAACAGGCTGAGGATCTATACGGTCTTCCATACAGAGCTTCATAGGGAGCCATCTTAATACTTGCTTGGTAACTGTTATTATAAGAGTATTCCACAAGATGTAGATGGCCATCCCACGATCCACCAAAATCTAATACACAGGCTCTCAACATATCTTCTAGAATTCGATTAAGCCTCTCCGTCTCCCCATCTGTCTGGGGATGATATGCTGTACTCAATCTCAAACTTGTTCCCATAGCCAATTGCAACGCCTCCCAGGACTTGCTGGTGAAGATAGGATCTCGATCACTTACAATGCTAACTGGAACACCATGTTCCATGCAATCTGACTATCTCTCTCAAGAAAATTTCTGCCAGAGAAGCTGCAGTACGGGTTGCCTTAACTGGTGTAAAGTGAGTGCTTTTAGTTAGGCGATCAACAATCACCTATATTCCTTCATTTCCTTTCTTGGTTCTAGGCAAACCGTCGATGAAATCCATCGAAATCATCTCCCACTTCCACATCGGGATTTCCAAAGGTTGTAACAAACCGACTGGCTTCTGCTGATCTCCTTTAACTTGCTGGCAGATAGCACAACTATTAACGAAAGCAGCTACATCTTCCTTCATGCCCTTCCACCAAAAGACTCTCTTCATATCCTTATACATTTTTTTAGATTCCTAGATGAATATTTAATCTGGAGGGATAACTTTCAGATAAGACCTTCTGCTTCAATTCCTTGAAAATCGAAACACAGATCCTTCCGTTGATCCTCAATATCCCTTGGTCATCAATCTTAAAGCTGGAACACAGACCCTTCTTAACTTTCCTGATGATTCCTCTTAATCTACTATCAGATTCTTGCTTGCTTGAAATCTTTTCCAAAAGAGATGGCACTACTTCCAAAAGAGATAGAACAGCATTTCTGCTAAGAGCGTCTGCCACAACGTTCGCCTTTCCCGGGGTATACAAAATATCCAAATCATACGATGCCAAGAACTCGATCCATCGCTGATGTCTCGGATTAAGATCTTTTTGAGAGAAAAGATATTTCAACAGTTCGTGATCCGTAAATAACTCGAACTTCTCTCCCAAAAGATAGTGCCTCCAGATCTTTAAAGCACAAAACTATGGCCAACAGCTCTAGATCGTGCGTAGCGTAGTTCCTTTCATAGGGCTTCAATTGCCGACTCGCATATGCAATCACCCTACCATTTGGCATTAGAACTGCTCCCAATCCAACAATATAGGCATCAGTATAAACTTCGAACTTGCTCTTCCCATCTGGTATGGCCAACACAGGAGCACTTGTCAACTTTGCCTTCAGATTCTAAAAAGCCTCCTCACATTCCGGTGTCCACTTAAATTTAGCACCCTTCCTTGTCAGCTTGGTTAGGTGCGAAGAGATCTTGGAATAATCCCTAATAAACTTTCCGTAGTAGCCAGCCAATCCCAGAAAACTGCGAACTTCAGTTGGTGTCCGAGGCTGCTTTCCTCTAGAATAGTCTCAACCTTCGCTGGATCTACAGAGATTCTCTCACCAGAAACAATTTTGCCCCAAAATTTTTACTTCTGATTATCAAAAATGACACTTAGAGAATTTTGCCTTCAGAACATGTCTTCTCAGGGTTTCCAATACTATTCTCAAGTGCGGCTTGTGCTCTTCTTCCGACTTAGAGTAGACCAAGATATCATCAATGAACACCAAAATGAACTTATTCAAAACATCTCTAAAGACTCGGTTCATCAGGTCTACAAAGTATGCAGGAGCGTTGGTTAACCCGAAAGGCATAACCAACCACTCATAGAAACAATTAGGTCCCCTAAATGAAGTTAAGGCAATACTGTCCTCAGCTACCCTTAACTGATGGAAACCTGATGCTAAATCCAATTGAGAAAAGACTGAAGCTCCATGTAGCTGATTGAAGAGATCATCAATACGAGGAAAAAGATACTTATTTCGAATGGTCACTTTGTTCAACTCACGATAGTCTACGGAGAATCTTAGTGGCCCATCTGACTTGGTGACAAACACCGCAGCAGAGCCCCAATAAGAAAAAACTAGGCCTAATCAAATCCTTCTCCAACAGATCTTGAGTTTGATTCACTAGCTCCTCCCTCTCCTTAGGAGTCATCCTCTTACTAGGCTGATTTATGGGTATTGCTCCTGGAACAAAATCTATTCGAAACTTTATTTCTCGGTGTGTAGGTAAACACTTAACTTCCTCGAATACGTCTGAGAAATCATGGACCACTATGATATCTTCAACCTCCTCTTGAGAAGTCTCAACTCTATGTAAAAGACTACTCAAGTGTATTCCAGAGTTATCACACAATACTCTAGCAATTCTATCCAGATCAGTTTCCAAAGAAATTGTTCTCTCATCACAATTTAAGACAGCCTTATATTTATCAAGCCAATCCATCCCCAATATAAGGTCAAACCCCTTAAAATACAATACATAAGGGTCACAAGAAAAACTATGGGATATATAGGAGATTCTCAAATCCTTACAAATCATATCTAATTTGGTTACCCCCCTATAGGATTAGATACAAAGATCGGATTGTCTATGGTATTAGGGTTAAGAAAGAACTTCTCTACATATTCCAAAGAAATAAAACTCAAAGAAGCACCAGAATCAAACAAAACTTTAATATACTTGCCATTTAAAGTAATGTAACTTCCAATACTCCTTTGCCCTTTGATGAAGTTGAAGTTGCACCTTCCAAAGCAAATACTTTATTCTGCTGGACTTTATGAAGAAGCGGGCAATCCTTAATCATATGACCCATTTGATGGCAGTTGAAGCAAAGAGACTTCTGAACTAAAGGTGAACCTAGTCCACTATAATGCGACTGATGTTGCTGTTGATGAGACCCTTTTCTGGGACACTTATTCTCCAGGTGATCTTCTTGCTGACAAATATGGCATTTGTGAGGTCCATTGTTTCTTCCAGACTTCTTCTTGTTTTGCCTCTTCCAATTGGGATTGAATTTTCTCTTATTTGGATCAGAATAATTCCCTCCCGATGTAGCAACTCGTGCCACTGATCTCTTATTCATCAAATCCTCATATCTTAACGCGATATCAATTAACCCCACAAAAGATCCTTTCAAGTGCGCTGTCATCCTTTCATAAAACTCTGGCCTCAATCCTTGCACAAACATCTCGTTCTTTTTGAGAGGAGTGTCTATAAGCCCTGGACCATAGCAAGATAACTCACTGAATTTGGTCTCGTACTCCGCTATAGTCATGCTTCCTTGCTTTAAATTCAAAAAATCCTGATAAAGACGAGTTTTCTCTGCTTTAGGCATGAATTTCTCCTCAAACAACTCCTTAAACTCTTTCCAAGACATATCGTCCTTCGAGACATTCGCTGTCACTGCATCCCACCAGGCTGCAGCACCTCCTTTAATTGCCATGAAGCCATTACCCTCTTTTGCTCATCTGATAATTTCATGCTCCTAAAGATTTTTTCACAAGAGCGTAGCCATGCTTGGACCTCAATTATAGTCTCTGATCCTTTAAATGGTTTTCCTTCAACTTTGACGAAGTCCTTGCATATAGCAGCAAAACTGACTGGAGGTGATACTGGATTAACAGCCTTATTATCAGCCTGACCTCTTCTACCATTGGTTGATGTACTTCCAACAACCCTTTCCCTTCTGCCTCTTGAACTCATTCTGGCTACCTGGACAGGTATCAAACCAATTTATATAGGGATATAGTTATATAAGAAAAATTACAAATACGCACTCTCAAGATAGATACTATTCCAGAGCCTAGATGTTTCTCAACCTATGCTCTGATACCAACTGTGACGACCCGTCTTTCAATCCTCAGAAAGACGTATCATCAATAAGAAAAGAAAGAGATAGAAATATAAAAGATAGAAAGAAAAGAACAACAACATCAGAATCTCACAGCGGAAACGGAACAAAATATAATATTACACATACCCATTACATAGTTTTACATATCAGAGTTTGCAAAATAATACGACTTCATTACATTAGACATTTAAAAGAGTCTGCCAAACCATACAAACCAAAATACAACATCAAAATGTCACTAAAACGGATAAGAATAGATAGGTACGTCTGGACTCCAGCTCCAGCTTCCAAAATATTTGACAATTCCAACCTGCTCACTTGGCTACTCATAAAAATTTGAGTACCCAAGAATTTATGAAAAACAAAATAAACTCCGGGTCAGACATGGGTCTGGTGTGAGTAAACATGTTAAAGTTGTTTAACTTTAAATCATTTGAAAACAAAAGGGTATCACGTAAGACTTCCCATACATAAATACAGGTGAGTTTTTACCTTACGCTAACTAAAACATTTGATTGGAAATCCAGTGATATTATAATAGGGTATAGGGTTTTCAAGTAAATAGAAAATAGCCGAAATTGTTACATTCATTAAATTCCATCTACTAGCCACAAAGGTGGGTAATACAATCAAAATCATAGGGTCTCGTAGGAAGAATGGGTTTCCATCAATGGCAGGGCTACTGGATACATCCCGTCACAGTACGGGGCCTAGATCACCGCACCGAGGACCACTCTCGATCCCCTGCAACACAAAGCCGGAACCATCCCTTACTGGACAGTCTCGAACAAATCAATCCTATAGTTGTAGCCAACAACTGCCACACAGCCGAAATAATAAAGGACTTCTAGACAGGGGAAAATCTCGTCCTACTTGGGCATGACCCACTTAGCCTTGCTGCACCTCCTCTGTTTTAGCCATCCCCGGTTGATGAGGCTTAAGGCTACGATAACCTTTAAAGAACACATTTCTTAGAATGCTCATCGTCCACCTGACGATGTGCTGAAAGCATTCAATCCATACAAGTTCGTTCCAGGTTCGAACGAAACTGAAGGCATTATTTCGTTATACTCATTTTGGAATCACCCTCAGAGTTAACGATAATAACCCTTGCATTCTGAAACTCCATCTCAATCTTCACTTTGAGATGTCACGACCTAACGTTTAACTTGGATCGATGTAGTTTTCGAAAAATCAAACTTGATTCCCGATCCCGGTCTCTTCGAAATCCAAACGTGTCTTAAAGGCCAAGTTGTTTATGGTTTAAACAATCAATTCAAATTTAAACATTGAATTCACACAGCATTATCCATAGATAATAACAAACATCTTTCACAAATATATACAATATCTCATCACAGAATATTTCAGACTATCATTCAACAGATATTAACCAAATTCAGACATTCAATTCACAACAATCATCCATAAGCAAGCATATATCTAATTCATATTATAATTAATTTAATTAATTCAAATTAAATTAATTACTTAAGAATTAATCATTTTACCTTGCTTAATCAATCATTAATTAATTAATCACAATCTTTAATTAATTAATCACTTCTTAATTATCAATTAATTAATCTTTAATTAATTAATTAATTATCCTTTAATTATTAATTAATAACTCCAATTATTCATTATTAAAACTTGATTAAAAATTTAGCATTCCTTAATTAATTACTAATTAACCCTTAATTTACAATTAATTACAAATTATAAATTAATTTATATTAATTACTTGATTAATTATGATTAATTAATCTTAATCGTTTAATTAATTAATTCTTAATCATAAATTAATTAACTATTAATCATAAATTAATTAATGTTTAATTAATTAATTAAATAACCCTAATTATTTAATTAATTAATTCTTAATCATAAATTAATTAATTACTAATCACTTAATTAATTAATTACTAATCATTCATTAATTAATCTTTCATTATTTAATTAATTATCTATTAGTTATAATTTAGTTTAATTCTTAATTATCAATTAATTAATCCATAACTAATTAATTTAACCTTAATAAATTAATTAATCTAAAATTATTAATTAATTTAAATTTAATTACTTTGTTATTTAAAGTAATCTTAACCATAAAAACTTAATTAACTTTCAAAACAAATCAATTTCATTGATTACTTAGATTTATTACATATTTAAAACATTTCATTTTGATTAAACTTAATTACTTTTTATAAATTTAATTAACATCTTAAAATTTAGGTACAAAGTATAAATTACTTTAAATTAGATAGTTTAACATTATCATAAAGTAGATTAAATAAAATTCAAAATTCAAAATTCAAAACAAATTTTGAAAAACTCTTATATATCACTTGCTTCGGGGTTCAACTCGACCAAACTCGAGACCAACTCGGGTTCCCTCTTCTTCCTTTTCTATTTCTTTCTAAAACTTAACATAAGTAAAAAGTTAAAACTTCAAGTTACAGGAAAGAAGCAAAACACTCACGAACACCAGGCACGAACAATACAGCATCACCCCGAACCATCACACGGGCAAAAATCCTCTTCACTCGATCACCACTTCGAGTTACAACAGCACCACCTCCTCTGATACAATCCCCTTGACACCGTGCACGTGCACGATGCACTTACGCCGCCGCCACCACCAGCGACACTGCGTGCAAACTCCCCATCGACCACTGACCTAACTCCGACCCTTGATCAGCCATCACGCGACCTAAATCAAAATTGAAGAAGTTCGCACCCATCACCTGCAGCAACACTTCGCCTGAAAACCCCTCAATCCCATGATTCCGACCATCGTTCGCCATGAAATCTCGGCCACATCACCGTAAGTCCTCCACGCTACTAATCCCACAATCTTGCGCCACTCGATCCACTACATGTCCCCCAGAAACCCCATTTCGAACGCGACCAAAACATTGTGTTAAACCCTATTTCTCCCAAATTCTAAATCCTCGTTGATCGATTACCTCATCCACTATTTTTCTCAGATTCATCCATCACCAGACAAACTCCAACTCAAACCGCAACCACTCAAAATCACCCATCACCAGATTCTGACCAAACTCCCATAGTTGATCAACCCCGAAATACTTCACCATAACCTAACTAAAATTAGAATTTTTATTTCTAAAAATCAAGTCTTCAATTGAGGATTCAGTTTATACAGACAAATTTACAAATTAAGGCAACTGAGTTTTAACATAAATCATTGATCCTCTGTATTTTATTTTATTTTCCAGAAAATATTTTATTTTTAGAACTTAAAAATATTTTCAGATTTTAGTTTAAACTTAAACAAACATATTTTGTATAAGAATCATAGTCCAACAAAGATAATACCAAAAGAAAATGAATTTTGTTTCTTCAATCTGTACTCTACACACATTTTTTTAAATTTAAAACAGAGTTACATTTTGATATTTCATCACATGCGAGCAGATTTAAAATAAATATACTTAGTTAAACAACATGCAAACATATTTATCATCAAGCTTCTAGTCATGCAGCCATATTTTAGTTAAAACAAGTCAGTGTTTACTCCCCTGAAACCTATTTCAAGCTGAGACCAAAAAATTTTGCAAAATCCAGAAAAGTTGAATCTGCAGGTCTTAAAACTTGGAAATGCCTGATGTAGTTGTCTTGTTTGCTTTCAACTTGAATTCAATTCAGATCTTTAGATTGGAGAGAGCTTTGAATTTGCTTCTTACAGGAATTTGATTTTTTTTACTGGAACTGATTTTACAGAATTTTCTTTTGTATTCTGTTTTGTAGATTTAGGAGTTTGAAATAAACTTGGATTCTTGTTTTAAATTTTTGGTTGAAAGAGTGGAAATTTGATTTGTAAATGAAGGAGTAATTTATTCTTTGCTTCTAGAAAATGAGATGGGAAAATTTAGATGAAGAAGATGAAATAACCTTTTATAGATACAATTTTTGTTTTAATAAAATTAAAAAAATAATTTATAAAGATGAAACTTGTAATACTTTCTAACATATGTCATTAAACATGGCTATCCTCTTAACACATGTTATTAGAGTGATTCAAAATCTAACAAATGTAATTCTCATGCAAAAAAGATTTTTAATTGTTTTTATTAATTAATTTTCTAAATTTAAAATACATTTTTAATTTATATAAATCAATTCTTCTTAAAAGAAATAAATATAAAACAAATTTTATATTCTAAATAAAATCATAGAAATACACTTAAATATCAAAGTATGATTTAAGATATAAATAACTATATTTTGAATTTCAATTTAAATACCCAAATTCAAATTAAATTTCAAATTCAATTTAAAAATCAAATTTGATATGTACATATAATTCTAACTAATCCATTTCCATTTGTATATATTAATTCCATTTAAAATCAATATATTCACAACATATTTATTATTATTGTTTAAAATAACTATTTTATTAATTTTAATTAATTTATTAAAAAGATTATTACATTCAAATTGGGTTTGAAATTCTGGAATATCATATTACATCTACTAGCACTGTACTGCTTAATGAATGATCATCCTAAGTGGCAATTTTTTGATTAGGTGTGCAAGTGTTCTGTGCATTCCCACTGGTAGCACCGACCTTATTCTTTGATTTCAAAGGCACACTGAGAATCGTTTCTCAGTGAAAGCACTAAAAATGTTTGCATTGAAAATGGCAAACACCTCTAGTCTATTTATTATAGAGTTGTAAATATAGGGTGTATAACACAGTTGTTATATTTGTATTATGATTGATTTTCAAAGAGCAGATCACATATAGGTTATGTAGAAAGTAAATTGCAATAAAATAAACAATACAAAAATTTATAGTTATTAGGTTGGTATGTGCCTATGTCTACTGACCATTCTCATTATTCCTTATATTGACCTTCGGTACAATGATAGGGGTACAAAATATGATGATCTGTTGCTTAATGGAATGTATGATATATACTCAAGGAAGTTTGTTCGCCAATTCCTGTCTATTCATATTTGTCTATTCTTGTTCGGCTATTCCCATTAGTCTATTCTTGCTTTCATACTCCTATTCCGCTATCTTGTTAGCCTATTCCTATTTAGCTATTCATGTCCGGCTATTCTCGTTAAACTCTTCCTATTAGGATATTCCTGTTAGCCTATTCTTGGTTTTCTCTAACATAGTCGCCACTACTTTTGTAATCTTAGGCCTTCAAAATCATCCCCATTCCCGTTCCAAGCTTTGGTGTTTATGGGAGTGAAGATATAGTAAGGCTAGGCTGATAAAATGAGAAATTTCTTCATTACATCGTTCCTTCAGTTATTTCCATATATATAGAACATATGATCTAGAAATTCCATAAATAAAGGCATATATATGGATTTTCCTTATTTAACTAGCTCGGCGTTCTTAGTTTGATGCACCTTGATTTGATAGTGCTCCGTTTCAGCAATACTCTTCATCGACAATGCCTTGGTTCGACATGTTGGGTTCGTAGTACTTGTTGGTTTGATTAGGAATTCTAGACTAGGAATTCTGTCTGATAGGTCTACTATCGGACAAGAAGTTTTATTCGGTAGGTTAGGTACCGAGCATGTAATTCTGTTCGATAGGTCTGCTACCAAACAAGGAGTTATGTTCGGTAGATTAGCTACTGAATAAGAAGTTCTATTTGGTAGTTTAACTACTGGATAAACCCTTTTCCTTTGCCGAACCTTTGATTTTCTCCTTGATTCTTCTTATGCTATCTCCGATCCATCTGGCCTTCTTGTCCTAATTCAAGTGCTCATCCATGAGGTATTTAATGGTGTAAGTTAGATAGCAATATATTAGTTAGTAAATGGTTAAGAAGTAAATGTTAGGTTTCCTACCGGACTGTTTCTCATATTCCATAAAAATAAGCATGTGCCAGGAATCAAACTCCCAACCTCTCTGTTGGAAGCTTGACAAACAACCACTTGTGCTACGCTTGTTTTTGTGCCATAACTCCTTCATTTTAAATTGAAATAGATTGAAACTTTGACTAATGCTTCGTATCAATGAGTAGAACACTCCAATGTCTTTGGATATTCCATTAGCTTGAAGCAGATAGTAACTCTCTATGTTAGGGCCTGAGTCAATTGGGTTGTGGATAGATTTTACAATGACCTTATCTTTCAATCTGTAGCTCGAATTAAGATGCAGTTTCGACCTAGGTGCATGTATTAGATCTATTTTTAGACTACCAACCCCTGACACTTTATCTTTCCCTTCTAGTTATTCTTCTTATAGACCTTCCAAACATTTCTATGCTCCTTGACTTCTTTTCGTATTCACCATGTTGTAGGCAAATATAGTCACAACACTTACCCATTCACAAAATTTGGAACCTAATATTCCCAACCATTATCATCGTTTTCTTAAATTAAAAACACATTTAAACTATAATATCAATATATATTGATGTTTACACATGTTTCTAGCTACTTAAAGGATTTCGGTATGAACCTACACCAATTTCTAATTTAACAATTATATTTGTTTTCCTAGTTCTCAAATCCTTAAAATTTAAATTCGTATTATGGTATTAAGATTAAATGATTAAATTACAATTGATGTCTATACTATGTAACGCCCCACCCCGAGACCCACCTTAGTAAAGAGAATTAACAAGTAATTTCGTCTACTAAAGCGGAGAATAGGGCTGGTTAAGGGCGACTATCTATAATTTTGTCTTAAACATCTACTGAATACGTCGATAAATGCAATATAAATTTCTTTTTCTACTCAAGTGGATCGACATACCCAGTAAATGCTTAATCCCAAAACTATAGGTAGTTAACGGATCTATCAGAACAAAATACAATAACTAAATGTAAAGCACATCACAAAACAGTAATCAACATCATGTATATACATATACACTGATACATTTTTAGTACAATACAATATGAATACAACAAAGGTGGTACACGACCATACCATATTCATTGAATCAAATATAAATACATTAGAGTATGCAGAAGAACAGAAATTGCTCAAGCGATAGGAGAGCTGATATCCAGCATCAACTTCAAGCTAAGTCCAATAGATGATACCTGAAATAACTCGGTCTGACCCGAGTATAAATACACGGGTCAGTCTAGCTACACGAATCAGTCAATATCGATAATATGAAGCAGAATAGACATGAAGATACTTCTTCTCGAAAGAGAAGAATGAATCGATAAAATCATAAGCTCAACACTTAAGTAACAAACGCTACTTAAGTGAACAAATACCTCGAAGGAGGTAACTCAAACTCAATACTCAAATCAAACAAAAGTGCCTCATATCATCGACGACATCTCAAAATGTCTACATGGTTTCCATAAACCATATCTCCTTAAAAGGAGAATCATCAATACAAACTCTCACCAAAATGGCAAACATAAAACATTCTCAAATAGGATGATCCCAAAACTCAACTACAGAATAATATCCAAATTCAATTATACCTCATCTCATCGGTATAAATGTATATTAATCTCAATCTCAACTCACCAAAATGGCAAAACCCAGAATATCTTATAAAATCCTGAAATTATCAAAACTCATAACTCAAGGAACTCGATAAGAGTTCAAAACATCACAATTGAAGCCACCATATATATAGCATCTCATATAGCACTAGGCTATCGATGTAATCAAACATCTTAAAAAGGTGAAATCACAATAAAACAGAAAACTCAGAAAATCCGGATTGGCCAAATCCCCGATTGTAATGTCGAAGAAATGCTGCACGTGCAAAACTCAGACAAGGTCGTTAACACCTCCCAAAGCAGTTCGTCCTCATGACAAGGTCGCTAACACCACTCCAAGCCATTTTGTCAGTCCTAACAAGGTCGCTAACACCTCCCAAAGCAGTTCATCCTCATGACAAGGTCGCTGACACCTCTCCAAGCCATTTTGTCGGTCCTAACAAGGTCGCTAACACCTCCCAAAGCAATTCGTCCTCATGACAAGGTCGCTGACACCTCTCCAAGCCATTTTGTCAGTTCTAACAAGGTCGCTAACACCTCCCCAAGTAGTTCGTCCTCATGACAAGGTCACTAACACCTCCCAAAGCAGTTCTATTAGGTAAACATCGTGAATGTGTCACAAACTCACGGATAGGAACCCGAAAAGTGTTAACGTGTGTCCCATACCACACATTCACACTTAGCGGTTTATTACCCGTTAGTCGATGCCACACTAGAAACATCATAAAACTCAGAAAATTATATCTCGCCTAGTCTTATTGGCGAATGATAAAGAGACACCATACTTGTCTCATCTCATCGACAAGTATTAAATGACATCGTAACTTGTCTCATCTCATCAACAAGTGAAAACATCATGATGGTTTCGCATAAACCATAAATCTCAAAATATGAAATCATAAACTCCAGACTTGCCTTATATCATTGGCAAGTAAATAAAACATCGTGGTGGATCTCATCGACCATACTCCTATATAAGAGATCTAAAACCAAAATATTTGCCAAATATTTGTCATCTTAGATAATTCCAATAAATAGAAATTATAAAACTCAAAATACGCCATAAAATGGCAAAACATCTTAGAATCAATAATCACAAATAGCTTCGATCGTACAAGTCCGGAATTAACCGAAATAGTAAACCCACATGTCCCATACCACGTGTTTTACTAAATCGTTTAATTCTCTTTCTCATACGTTCGAATAGTGTAAAAGTGTATGTTTTATATCTAAAATAGTATACTAGAGAAAACAAGCTTCTAAAACATTTTCCCGAAAAGATTAATAAAACCAATATTTGAAATTCCTTTATTATAGGGAATAAATATATTATTATTATTATTATTTTTCGTAAAAATAATTTTAAAATACTATATAATAATAATTTGAAATGTCCATTTATTTCAAAAATCACTTCAAAAATGGTTTAGTGAAAACCGTACTCGAAAATAATGAAAAACAAGAAAGATAACTCAAGACCGATTACTTGAGTTCAATATGAATTCAATTCAAATTTAACCCAAAATCAATTCAAATTCTATTTAAATTTGAATTTTAAATCCTTCAAATATATCTAGCCTATTGATAGGCATCATAGCTCTCAAAAATCTCAAAAACATCATCAAAACCAAAAGAGAATAAGAGTAGAAACGGGCTAATGCAATTCTAAGGTCAATGTTTCTTGTTGCTATCATCTTGCTCTCAGGACAGCAACATATAACATAGTTTTGACCAAACAAAATTCAAAATTTCAGAAAACACAATGAAAAAAACTTGTAGCACATGATCTAAGATTTCCAAAACATCCAAAATTATCAAATTCGATTAAGAAGCGAAGAAGCTATGGCCAATTTCGTTTCAGCTTCAAGCACAGAGCAAACGTTGGTTTTGCTCTCGGGTTAGCAGTAAAAAAATTAAATTTTGACATATCTTACCTCAAAACTACAGAAAATACAAAACATAAAAGTTTTAATACATGAATTATTCTTTCCGGAACATCTAGAATTATCAAAATCGGTTAAGAAACGAATAAGTTATGCTCAAATTCGTTTCAGCTTCAATGACATAGCAAATATTGGATTTGCTCTCGAGTTAGCAGTAAAAAAATTTAATTTTGACATAGCTAACATCAAAATTAGAGAGAACTCAAAACAAGAAAGTTGTAGCACATGAATTAAGCTTTCTGGAACATTAAAAATCATGGAATTCCGATCTAAACGGAGAAAGATATAGCTCAAACAATATCAGATTCAAACTCAGGAAATTATGTTAAAGGCAGAACTATACTTCTGTTTTCAAATCTATTTTAGGTCAGTCAAATGTTAAAATATTGAAATATAACCTGTAGAAAAATTATTCCTTATTAAAT
This sequence comes from Allium cepa, assembly GCA_030765085.1. Classification (NCBI taxonomy): domain Eukaryota; kingdom Viridiplantae; phylum Streptophyta; class Magnoliopsida; order Asparagales; family Amaryllidaceae; genus Allium; species Allium cepa. Next base: position 460,165,501 of record CM060931.1, on the reverse strand, counting down.
CTAGTTTCCAAAATAAAGAATTTGACCTAAATCGGATGAGAAACGAGTAACTTATGGCCAAAATACTACTTAGGCCTGTGATTGTTGTTGCTGTCAATTTGCTCTCGGGATAGTAACAAACAAGCATAATTTTAGGCAACCAAACTTCAAAATTTTGGAAAACACAAAACATGAAACTTCTAGCCCATAATCTAAGCTTTCCAGAACATCTAAATTCATCGAATTTGGTTAAGAACTGGAAAAGTTATGCATAATACACTGACAGCAATTTACAAATGAACATGCAAAAAACGAAAATGAGATTTCCTACATTGAAATCTCAATCAAAGCTAGAAAATGTGGATTGTTTATTCCAAAACACGTGGTATGGGACATGTGCGTTTACTAAATCGTTTAATTTCTTTCTTATACGTTCGAATAGTACAAAAATATGTGTTTTATATTAAAAATAGTTTACTAGACAAAACAAGCTTTTAAAGCTTTTTCCCGAAAAGATTAATAAAGCCCATATTTGAAATTATTTTATTATAGGAAATAAATAGTTTTTTTTATATTATAAAAATAATTTTAAAATAGGGGATTTATTGTAAAGGACAAAATATCCAGATAATTTATCCTCAAGGACACATGCCTATAATTTTATCCTCAAGGACAGGCCCAAAGCCTATTTTTTCTCAAATGCACAAATCTCTCTTCCCCGTGCCCATTCAATCCCGTTTTCAGCTCCGACCACCTTATCCCGCGTCAACGCCACCTCTTCACCAACGCCGCCACCTCCTCACCAGCGCCGCCACCTGCTCACCAGCACCACCATTGCCACCTCCTCCTTCACCCGTTTTGGAGCAACCACCTCGTGCCACCTCCTCCACCCGTTTTGTGTTCACCATCGCTGCAGCGTCACCGCCTCACCAGCGTCGTGCAACTACCCCATGTCACCTCCTCCACCCGCCAACGCCACCCCCTCACCAGCACCGTGCTCTTAAAAGCTGATACTGATACCAGTTTTTAGGTATCATTTTTGAAATTTTAGGTATCAGTTTTGAAATTTTAGGTATCAATTTTGAAATTTTAGGTATCAGTTTTGAAATTCCTTCTGATGCAAACCCTACCCATCGCTTCCAAATACCACACACTATACAACCACCTTCACCGTTTCATCAAACCAATAACCCATCAGAAATTTTCCACCACAAATCCATACTATTTCCTAAACCACCACAAATCCATACTGTTTATTTTATTAAAACCGATACCACATCGCATACAAAACCGATACTGTGTTATTTTGTTAAAACTGATACCACATCGCATACAAAACTGATACCCAAAAACTGATACTGTGTTATTTTATTAAAACTGATACCACATCGCATACAAAACTGATACCCAAAAACTGAACACAGTAGAATGATTTCCATCCTCTTGTCATCGCTTCCTCCTCTCGTCCACGGCCTCCTTCATCGTCTTTTCGACATCCTCACTCACGTGCTTGATCTCCATCCCTAACTTTTCACGGTCGTCCTCCGCTTCCTCGCGTGCTCTCGAGCTCGAACTCCGCGCGCAGGTCCTTGATTTCTGCCAAGGTGTTGTCGAGATCTGAGAGGTCGACGTCTCGGTCGGAGTTTATTGGGTCGGAGAAGGAAGCGATGGTGTGGGTTTTGTAGCAAGATCTGGAGTTGGAGAGGCAAGTTGCAGTGATTTGTCCTTGAGGATAAAATTTTAGCGGGCCGTCCTTTTGATTAAAAAAGCCCTAATTTTTGTCCTTCACGATAATTCCCTCTTTAAAATACTATATCATAATAATTTGAAATGTCCATTTATTCATAAATTACTTCAAAAATTGTTTAGTGAAAACTATACTCGAAAACAATGAAAAACAAGAAAGATAACTCAAGACCGATAACTTGAGTTCATTACAAATTCAATTCAAATTTAACTAAAAATCAATCCGAATTCCATTTAAATTTGAATTACAAAATTTTCAAATATAGCTAGCCTATAGATAGGCATCTTAGCTCTCAAAAATCTCAAAAACATCATCAAAACTGGAAGAGAATAAGAGTAAAAATAAGCTAATACAATTTTAAGGTCAATGTTTGTTGTTGTTGTCATCTTATTCTCAGGACAGCAACTTATAACCATAATTTCGACCAAGAAAACTTTAAAATTCCAGAAAACACAATGAACAAATCTTGTAGCACATAATTTAAGTTTTTCGAAACATCTAAAATTATCAAAATCGGATAAGAAACGAAGAAGTTATGGCCAATTTTGTTCAGCCTTAAGCACAAAGCAAAATTGCTTTCGCTCTCGGGACAGCAGTAGAAAATTTGTATTTTGACATAGCAAACCTCTAAATTACAGAATATTCAATACATGAAAGTTGTAGAATATGATTTGCCGTTTTCGAAACATCTGATATTATCAAAATCGGATCAAAAACGAAAAAGTTACGGCAAATATAGTTTCAGCCTTAAGCACAGAGCAAATATTGCTTTTGCTCTCGGGATAACAGTAGAAAAATTGGATTTTGACAAAGCAAACCTCTAATTTACAGAAAACACAATAAATAAAAGTTGTAGAATATGATTTGTGCTTTCCAAAACATCTAAAGTAGTCAAAATCGGGTGAAAAACGAAGAAGTTATTGCCAATTTAGTTTCAGCCTTAAGCATGGAGCAAATATTGCTTTTGCTCTTGGGACAACAGTAAAAAAATTGGATTTTGACATAGCATACCTCTAAATTACAGAAAACACAATACATGAAAGTTGTTCCATATAAATATATCTTCCAACTGGAAAAAGTGTCACTCAATTTTGATTTGCCATTCAAAAGTTATGGTGATTTTAAGATCAGGTTTCAACAAAAAATTGCACTGAGCAGAGCTGTGTACATCAGTTTCAAACTAAATTTCGACCCTATAGATCATAGAATTTGCAGAAACATACAATATGAAAGTTGTTCCTTTATGTATTAGCTTTCTAAAAAAGAAGTGTACATAATTTGGGTTTATAGCTTAAAAGTTATGGCCATTTTACTGTCAGATATCAACTTAGGAAATTTCAAATGGCTGTGCTATAACATCAGTTTCAAACTTAATTTCGACCCTTTTAAACATAGAATTTCGTAAAATGATTGAAATATAACTTATAGCTTATTTAAATATCTTTCTACCACAAAAAGAATGAACAAATTCGGATCATTCTACACTGAGATATTGCTATTTTACTGCAGCAATGTTCATAAAATAATAATTCAACAACCACTTCGCAAATTTCAACAATTCAATCAAATTACTCAAACCATTCAACTATTTGTTGATATATATCACTCAATTCAAAGAATTAATACTTTATAGAGATAGATATGTGAGTTTGAGAGCATGAATAGTTTGGGTTTCGAGCTTGTCTACCACCTTTGTTGGTTGAATTTTTGTGTTGTTTACAGCCTTTTTCCACTAGAAATTGCAAGGACGCAATTTTGTTAAGGAGGGGAGTCTGTAACAACCCGGGATTTTAGAGATTATTGTTAATATTAAATTATAACGCAAATTATAATTTAATATTGTGTTTAAAATGATTTGGATAACAAAATAAGGGATTATATTGTTATTTTATATAAACAATATCTTGATGAATATAATTTGGGATTTGAAATTTAAATAAGTAACATTATTTTATTTGAAGCATTTTTCAACATTTGATGGTTGAAAAAAAAGTGTAAATGAATGAAATAAAGTTTGAACCCAAAACCCAACATATGGAGGCTTCTGTTGAGTACTAGTACGTATTTTTTCCCCTTTTACTTCTTCTTCTCAAAAGGTTATACAGTAAATAGAAACATGAAAAGCAATGGCCTCCTCAAAAAAGTATATATTATATTTTCATTCAATTTGCTGCAAATTCAAAAGTAAATCCACCAAATAAAGATTAGGGAAGGATATTTGAAGTAGTTTCTTCCTCGAAGCTTCAACCTTTCAGCTACAAATCTGAGTTTCCATACAAAATCACAAGGTGAGTATCAAAACTCACATTTTCTAGCTTTGATTGAGATTTCAATGTAAGAAATCTCATTTTCGTTTATTGCATGTTCATTTGTAAATTGCTGTCAATATATTATGCATAACTTTTTCAGTTCTTAACCAAATTCGATGAATTTAGATGTTCTGGAAAGCTTATATTATGGGCTAGAAGTTTCATGTTTTGTGTTTTCCAAAATTTTGAAGTTTGGTTGCTTAAAATTATGCTTGTTTGTTAGTGTCCCGAGAGCAAATTGACAGCACCAACAATCACAGGCCTAAGTAGTATTTTGGCCATAAGTTACTCGTTTCTCATCCGATTTAGGTCAAATTCATTTTGTTGGAAACTAGATTCAATAAGGAATAATTTTTATTCCGGTTATATTTCAGTATTTTAAAATTTGACTGACCTTAAATAGATTTGAAAACACAAGTATAGTTCTGCCTTTGACATAATTTCCTGAGTTTGAATCTGATATTGTCTGAGCTATATCTTTCTCAGTTTAGATCGGAATTCTATGATTTTTAATGTTCCAGAAAGCTTAATTCATGTGCTACAACTTTCTTGTTTTGAGTTCTCTCTAATTTTGATGTTAGCTATGTCAAAATTTAATTTTTTTTACTACTAACCCGAGAGCAAATCCAATATTTGCTCTGTCATTGAAGCTGAAACGAATAAGTTATGCTCAAACTTCTTTTTTTTTCGAAGATGGGATATCTTCGAAATTCTTTCAAGTTACTTGGAAAATTCGATGGTTTGCTAATCGCTATATAAGCATTTGATGGGCCATTGGATTAACCAAGGAAGTTTTTCCTTATTTCTCTCTACCATTCTATGTTGAGAATATGAATGGTTTGAGTTTCGAGCTTCTCTTTTATCCTTTGTCGATTGAATAAATTGTGTTGAATACAGATGTCCTCTAGAAATTGCGAGTACACAATTTTTATAAGAGGGGGAGTCAGTAACAACCCTGATTGGAGATTACCGTAAATATTAAATAATAATGAATATTATAATTTAATATTGGAATTAATTGAATTAATTGGAATAAAATGATGAATTATATTGTTTATTTGGAATAAACAATATAATATGAATAAATTTTGGGAGAATAATATAAAATAAGGTTTATTTCAAATTAAATGATTGAAGCAAATTTAAGATGAAGGAAAGATAAAGTAAACAACTTAATTGTGATCTTTGAGTTGGAAATTGTCATTGATGGAATTTAGTAGGAGCATTAAAGGAATATTGGCAATTTATTCCAATATTCTCCTTTTATTGTAAAATAAAAGGGAAAATAAAAGTAGAAAGATTTTATTGTATTAATAGTAATAAACATATGTGTGAGATAAAGTTGTTCCTTTATTTCATGAACTTTGAATATAGAGATGCAACCATATTCAATTAACATGCACGATTTGGCGATAATGTAGTTTATTGTCAAATTGCATCTTTTCTTTGTTAAATACAAAGAAAGTTGTTAAATAATTGTTTAATCATCATATGCATAATGAATTTGAATTTTTGGGCTAATGAATTGTAACAAAATAAATTAATCACTTCATTTCGATGGTTGGAGTGGTTTGGAATAATTAATGGAATTTTGTTTGGGTTGGGGAAATCATATTGGTAATTTAAAACCAATAATACATTTTATTGTAAAATAAAACGTGGGGAATAAGAAGAAAAATAATCTTCTTTGAGTATAAAAAAAATGATGGACATGAGTGAAATAAATTTTCTACTTTATTTCATGAATTTGAATGTAGTTAATTGACTACATTTGATTAAATTGATAATTTGTACAATATTCTGCTTGTTTGCCAATATTGTTATTTTATTAATTAAATATATATATATAAGAATGAGTTAATAAAATAATTAATCATGATAACTACAATTAAAAATGTGAGAAATAATTTAATAATGTCTAAACCTGTATTTGTTTTGTTTTGGGCACATAACATCTTTTTATTTAACCTATTGTATTAAATTTGCAATTTATTTTGCAATTATGGAAAAATTGGATAAATTGAGTAATAAATGGAAATTTAATAACAAAATTGTTAAAACTTATGTTTTGATAATTTTATTAAAAACTAGATGACATAACGAATCCAACGCATCCAAAATCATTAAAAACGGATTAAAAATGTAGAAGTTATGAAGATTTAAGCATTCTATAAGTGTAAATAAACTTAAACAAATTTTTGCCTAAGTAAAATTAATATGGGTCATTGGGTTAAGGCCAAACCCAATATCCACTAGAGAAACTTCTGAAGCTAGCAAAGAAGTACATACACTTCTTCCTCCTTCAGTTCATTTGAGAAAAGGAACGATGGAAGCTCAAAAATTAGAAACAATGGCTGGCTTCTCAAACCTTAGTCATTATTAACAAATTCTTTGCCAAATCAATAGAATTTTTGGTCTAATTCATCAAGAAGGTAATCTCCATCCTTCTCTATCTTGAATTTGAGAAGAAATCCATATCTGTTTTACTGTAATTCTTGTTTTGTAATTTTTCTTCTTTGCATGTCTCTTTTTCTAGTTTCTGCAGGTGCTAGAGCTCCTCTTCCTTGCTAAAGACCTCATATTTACTCCAATCTTTACTTCATAATCTCCTCTTTTTGCTGCCAAAGGTAAGTTTAAAACTTACAGGAACTAAATTGGCTCATGCTTGGAAAATTTGGCTCTATATGCTCAAGTTTTATCTTTGTTCTTAATTGTTGATCTCTGAAATACCTCATCTTTGAATGCTTATATCTCCCTCATCCGAAGTCAGATCGAGGTGATTTTTGTTCGTTTTGAATCATACTGTGTCTAGTTTGTTCATGTTAAATTTTATCAAGTTTCGAGTCCGTTTGGACCTCTGTATTTGCTGTGAAAGTTGCAAAACCGAAAGCGTTTTTGCACAGGAAATATATTTTACTGAATAGTATTTTTTGTATAACTTTTGCATTTCTTATCGGAATTTTGAAATTTTGGATGTTCTGAAATCCTTGTGAAATATACCACAATTTTTATGTTTTCAGTTTTGAATGATTTTGAAGCCTACCTAGTGAAAAATTGACTTTTTCATTGCTGTTCTGCGTTAATAAGCAGTGCACATAATATTTTTTTCTATGTAGTATTTCGATCATAACTTTCACGTCACTAAACGGAATCTTGAAATTCAAGATGTTCTGGAATCCATAGTAAATATTTTACAACTTTTACGTTTTATCTTTTGAGTGATCTGGAAGTATTCATAGTGAAAAATAGACGTTTTTATCACTGGCCTGAGTTAATAGCCAGTGCGCAAATTTTCTTTTCTAGTAGTATTTTGCTCGTAACTTGTTCGTTACTGACCGAAATGTCAAAATTTATGAAGTTTTGAAAACCATGGACTGTAGACTACAAATTTTGTGTTTTATGCTTCGTGGAATTTCGAAGTTTGCATGGTGGAAAATTGATGTTTTCATTGTTGGTCTGTCACGGACAGCCCCAAATTTTGATATAATTGTCTGATTTTGACGATTTCATTTGCATTCTTTTGCAAGAATTTTATTATGAAATTTATTTATTAATCCTTTTCTACAAAATAATTTTATGTTATAACTTATTAAATTTCATCATCTTTATGTTTTTCGGATGTATAAGAAAATAAATTAAACGATTTAGTAAATCCGCAATGTATGGGACTTGTGTATTTACTTTATCGGTTAATTTCGGACTTGTACGATCGAAACGATTTGAGGAATCGTTTGATTTCCTCCTTGATGTTAACCACGTTGTGGTATGAGATTGAGATTATATTAGTCCATTTAGTTAATACGTATAGTCCGAGATCTCCTATTCGGGAGTATATACGAGATTAGGACTATATTGATGGAGATATACTTGCCGATGATATGAGGCAAGATTTTGATGGTATTTGATGAGTTTGATGATTTTATGGAATTTCTACTTGTCGATGAGATGAGACGAGTTTAGCATCTTATACCATACGCCGATGACATGAGACAGTTCTTTTGATGATGTTGATGATTTCTTAGTGTGGCACGAACTAGCGGCTAGAAAACCGCTAAGTGAGAGCGTATGGTATAGGACATACGTTACCACTTTTCTGTTTACTATCCGAGAATTGTTGACACATTCTGGGAGAACTACCAGTACTTGGAGTCCCGATCGGGTTAAGTAATAGTTGACTCGATCACTTTTGATGGCGGGGACTCAGCGGACACCGATTGGAGTGAGGTGCTCCAATCACTTTTGATGGCGGGTGTTCGGAGAGAATATAGATGACGTCATAGACCGGATTAATTCGAGATGAGGATTCCGGTCGAGAGATGGATATGGTACCATGATGGTGAACAGTACTGGTAAATAGCACGTGCAACATGCTTTTGCATGTAATAATTGGCCAATATGAGATTTCTTTTATGAGTTATGATGATTTCGATTTCACCATTTTTGATGTGTTTACCTAGCCTTATAGATGTAAATAAGGCAAATATGATTTCTTTGAGGATTTTGGTGATTTTGAATTTTATGGATTTATACTTGGGATTTATATACGACTTGAAAGATTTATTATTCATGGATAATGTTTGAATGTTTTTCCCTTTTATCATATACATGAATTCCTTCAGATTAACCCAAGTATATGTATATGCAAACCACCATAGAGACATAGTGAAGTTACTTGATATCAACCCTAGATGTTCATACCTACTTATGTTATCCCATTGCGAAGCTCTTCTCTTTACCTTATCGTATTCCTTTCTAACGATAAGATTCAGTTGCCTGACGCGTGTGTTTATCACTCGGGTCAGACCGAGTTGTTTCAGGTATCATCTATTGGACTTAGCTTGAAGTTAATGTTGGATATCAGCTCTTCATTCTCTTGAGTAGTTTTTGTTCTTTCGCATACTCTGATGTAGTTATATTTGATTCGATATTTATGGTGTGGTCGAGTACCACCTTTATTGTATTCATATTGTATTGTATTAAACATGTATCAGTGTATATGTATATATATTATGTTGGTTATTGTTCTGTGATGTGATTTACATTCAGTTATTGTATTTTGTTCTGATAAATCCGTTAACCACCTATAGTTTTGGATTAAGCATTTACTGGGTATGTCGATCCACTTGAGTTGAAAAAAAAGTTATATTGCATTTATCGATGTATTCAATATATGTTTAAGACAAAATTATAGATGGTCGCCCTTAACCAGCCCTATTCTCCGCTTTAGTAGACGAAATTACTTGTTAATTCTCTTCACTAAGGTGGGTCTCGGGGTGGGGCGTTACAGCTTGGTCTTCGATAATTTTGTCTTAAGCATCCATTGAATACGTCGATAAATGCATTATAATTTTTTTCAACTCAAGTGGATCGACATACCCAGTAAATGCTTAATCCAAAACTATAGGTGGATAACGGATATATCGAAACAAAATACAATAACTGAATGTAAACCACATCACAGAACAGTAACCAACATCATATATATATATATACATATACACTGATACACGTTCAGTACAATACAATATGAATACAATAAAGGTGGTACACGACCACACCATATACATCGAATCAAATGTAAGAACATCAGAGTATGCGGAAGAAATAAACTACTCAAGAGAAAGAAGAGCTGATATCCAACATTAACTTCAAGCTAAGCCCAAAAATAATCACAAGACGCATGGTTTATCCCTTGAATAAGGTAATACAACACTCAAGATCTATATTAAAATTCATCATCAAAGACTTGCTCGAACAATCTAAGAAAATGCATGATTCAATACCAGAGCATATGTGATATAAAGCTCTCAATATTTGCATTGAAAAGTGCATCAAAACCGTGTTTGGAAAACATAAGAGAAAGCACCAAAAACTGGTGCAACAATTCAAGATACACAGGAATAAACATTGGTGTTTTGCCCAGGCCTGTATTTTATTTGTTCAGCTTGCCTATTTTAAGTACATAATTTGAGAGAACACAAAAGATAAAAGTTGTAGAAGACATCCTAAGCTATCCATAATATTAAAAATTATCGAATTCCGATAAGAAATGTAAAAGTTATCGATAAAACAATTCTGAGATTTGAATTTCACAACTTCTGTCATTTTGTCTCGGGACAGCGATAAACAATCACAATTTTGGCCAAGATAACATCGACATTTTGGAAAACTCAAAACATAAAAGTTTTAGAACAAATTGGTAACATGCTGTAACGCCCCACCCCAAGACCCACCTTAGTAAAGAGAATTAATGAGTAATTCTGTCCACTAAAGCAGAGAATAGGGCCGGTTAAGGGCGACCATCTATAACTTTGTCTTAAACATCTACTGAGTACGTCGATAAGTGCACTATGATTTTTCTTTTCTATCTCAATGGATCGACATACATAGTAAATGCTTAATCCAAAACTATAGGTGGCCAACGGATCTATCAGAACAAAATATCATAACTAAATGTAAAGCACATCACAGAACAGTAATCAACATCATTTATATACATATACACTGATACATGTTTAGTACAATACAATATGAATACAATAAAGGTGGTATTCGACCACACTATATACATGGAATCGAATATGAATACATCAGAGTCAAGCGAAAAGAAATATAAACCACAAAAGTGCTAGGATGATATCCAAGCAGATGCATCAAAGCAAAGTCCCGTAACTGATAGCTAACCTGAAACAACTCGGTCTGACCCGAGTGATAAACACACGGGTCAGGCAACTGAATCTTATCGTTAGAAAGGAATACGATAAGGTAAAGAGAAGAGCTTCGCAATGGGATAGCATAAGTAGGTATGAACATCTAGGGTTGATATCAAGTAACTTCACTATGTCTCTATGGTGGTTTGCATATACATATACTTGGGTTAATCTGAAGGAATTCATGTATATGATATAAGGGAAAACATTCAAACATTATCCATGAATAAATAAATTTCTTAAGTCGTATATAAATCCCAAGTATAAATCCATAAAATTCGAAATCACCAAAATCCTCAAAGAAATCATATTTTCCTTATTTACATCTATAAGGCTAGGTAAACACATCAAAAATGGTGAAATCGAAATCATCATAACTCATAAAAGAAATCTCATATTGGCCAATTATTACATGCAAAAGCATGTTGCACGTGCTATTTACCAGTACTGTTCACCATCATGGTACCATGTCCATCTCTCGATCGGAATCCTCATCTTGAATTAATCCGGCGTATGACGTCATCTATATTCTCCCCGAACACCCGCCATCAAAAGTGATTGGAGCACCTCACTCCAATCGGTGTCTGCTGAGTCCCCGCCATCAAAAGTGATCGAGTCAAGTATTACTTAACCCGATCGGGACTCCAAGTACTGGTATTTCTCTTAGAATGTGTCAACAACTCTTGGATAGTAACCCGGAAAGTGGTAACGTATGTCCCATACCATACGCTCTCACTTAGCGGTTTTCTAGCCGCTAGTTCGTGCCACACTAAGAAATCATCAACATTATCAAAAGAATCGCCTCATGTCATCGGCATATGGTATAAGATTCTAAACTCGTCTCATCTCGCCGACGAGTAGAAATTCCATAAAATCATCAAAAACCATCAAAATCTTGCCTCATATCATCGGCAAAGTATATCTCCATTAATATAGTCCAAATCTCGTATATACGCCCGAATAGGAGATCTCGGACTATACGTATTAGCCAAATGGACTAATATAATATCGAACTCATACCACAATGTGATTAACATCAAGGAGGAAATCAAACGATTCCTCAAAATCATTTCGATCGTACAAGTCCAAAATTAACTGAAAAAGTAAATACACAAGTCCCATACATTGCGGATTTACTAAATCGTTTAATTTATTTTCTTACACGTCCGAAAAAGCATAAAGATGATGAAATTTAATAAGTTATAACATAAAATAATTTTGTAGAAAAGGATTAATAAATAAATTTCATAATAAAATTCTTGCAAAAGAATGCAAATGAAATCGTCAAAATCGGACAATTATATCAAAATTTGGGGCTGTCCATGACATGCCAACAATGAAAACATCAATTTTCCACTATGCAAACTTCGAAATTCCACGAAGAATAAATACAAAATTTGTAATCTACAGTCTAAGGTTTTCAAAACTTGAAAAATTTTGATATTCCGGTCAGTAACGAATAAGTTACGAGCGAAATACTACTAGAAAAGAAAATTTGCGCACTGGCTATTAACTCAGGCCAGCGACAAAAATGTCTATTTTTCACTATGAAGACTTCCAGATCATTCAAAATATAAAACATAAAAGTTGTAGCTTATTTCCTAAGGATTCCATAAAATCTTGAATTTCAAGATTCTGATTACTGACCTGAAAGTTATGATCGAAATACTACATAAAAAAAATTTATGTGCACTGCTTATTAACACAGAACAGCAACGAAAATGTCGATTTTTCACTAGATAGGCTTCAATATCATTCAAAATTGAAAACATAAAAGCTGTGGAATATTTAACAAGGATTTCAGAACATCTAATATTTCGAAATTCCGATTGGAAACGCAAAAGTTATGCTGAAAACAATATTCAGCCCAATATATTCCCTGTGCAAAAACGCTTTCGGTTTTGCAACTTTCACAGCAAATACAGAGGTCCAAACGGACTCGAAACTTGATAAAATTAGACATGAACAAATTAGACACAATAAGCTTCAAAATGAAACAAATATCACCTCAATCCGACTTCAGATAAGGGAGATATAAGCATTCAGAGATGAGGTATTTCAGACATCAACAATTAAGAACAGAGATGAAACTTGAACATATAGAGCCAAATTTTCCAAGCATGAGACAATTTAGTTGCTGTAAGTTTTAAACTTACCTTTTGCAGCGAAAAGATGAGATTATGAAGCAAAGATTGGAGCAAATATGAGGTCTTTAGCAAGGAAGAGGAGCTCTTGCACCTGCAGAAACTAGAAAAAGAGGCATGCAAAGAAGAAAAATTACAAAACAAGAATTACAGTAAACAAATATGGATTTCTCCTCAAATTAAGATAGAGAAGGATGGAGATTACCTTCTTGTTGAATTAGACCAGAAATTCTATTGATTTAGCAAAGAATTTGTTAATTATGGCTAAGCTTTGAGAAGGCAGCCATTATTTCTAATTTTTGAGCTTCTTAATTGTTTTCAGGAAGAAGATGAAAATGAACGAAGAGGTAACTGTACGTACTATTTCCAAAAGTTTCTATTGGGCTAAATGGGTATAAACTAATTCCTATTAGGACTTAGATTAATGTTTATTTGTGTAGTTTATTTATGTACAAACTTCTTTTATCCATATCTTACACGATTTAAATTCGATTTTAACAATTTTGAGTGCATTGGATTCGTCTTAACATCTAGATTCCAATAAATTATTAAATCACAATTTCAGTAATTTATAATTTGTTTTATCATTTATTAACCAATTTAGCCAATTTTTCCCCATTATTGCAAAATAATTGCAAATTCGATACAATTGGTTAAATTAAAATATATTATGCACCCAAAAACAAAGAAAATACATCTTTTAGCATTACTTAAGCATTTCTCACAATTTTAATTATAGTTATCATGATTAATTATTTTATTAACTCATTCTTATATATATTTAATTAATAAAATGACAATATTGGCAAACAAGCACAATATTGTACAAATTATCAATTTAATCAAATGTAGTCAATTAGCTACATTCAAATTCATGAAATAACGAAGAAACTTTATTTCACTCATGTCCATCATTTTTATACTCAAGGAAAATTATTTTTCTTCCTATTCCCTACATTTTATTTTACAATAAAATGTGTTATTTGTTTTAAATTACCAATATGATTTCCCCAACCCAAACAAAATTCCATTAATTATTCCAAATCACTCCAACCATCAAAATGAAGTGATTAATTTATTTTGTTACAATTCATTAGCCCAAAATTCAAATTCATTATTCATATGATGATTAAACAATTATTTAACAATTTTCTTTGTATTTAACAAAGAAGATGCAATTTGACAATAAATTACATTATCGCCAAGTCGTACATGTTAATTGAATATGGTTGCATCTCTATATTCAAAATTCATGAAATAAAGGAACAACTTTATCTCACATATGTTTATTACTATTAATACAATAAAATCTTTCTACTTTTATTTTCCCTTTTATTTTACAATAAAAGGAGAATATTGGAATAAATTGCCAATATTCCTTTAATGCTCGTACTAAATTCCATCGATGACAATTTCCAACTCAAAGATCAGAATTAAGTTGTTTACTTCATCTTTCCTTCATCTTAAATTTGCTTCAATCATTTAATTTGAAATAAACCTTATTTTATATTGTTCTCCCAAAATTTATTCATATTATATTGTTTATTCCAAATAAACAATATAATTCATCATTTTCTTCCAATCAATTCAATTAATTCCAATATTAAATTATAATATTCATTATAATTTAATATTTACGGTAATCTCCAACCAGGGTTGTTACATGTTATCTTGAGATTATTGTTTGTATTCATATTGAATTTGTGTATCTATTTGATTGGAATTAACATTGTTCATTGGAATTGTGAATTTGGTTAATTTTGAAATTAGTATTAGAATCAAGTTTAAATCATGAATATTTATATTGAAAGATTTAAGTGTGGAGTATTTAATACTATTGAGATTTGAGAAGAAAGGATTTATTTGGTGTTAATCAAGTTTTATTATACAATTCAACTCATTTTAAGGGATTATTATATGCCTCCATAAATTACAAGCTACTAAAGTTTTAAGCTACCAAGGCTAATTAGTTGAATTGTATACATATACAAGTTGCTTAAGTTTGATATAAAAAAATTATGTGTATTTCAATTGATTCATGCAAGTTCATACATAATATTCAAAAATTGAATTTGTATCAAGTTTTATAGGAATTTTTTCTATTTAATATAAATATATGTTAAAAATCACATCCGTATAATTACGTTCACAAATAGGCATAGATTCGAGTTATATAATGAAATTATGTATTGCAATCAATGCATATGATTTACAATAATTCAATTTAGGTATACATGTATTGAATATATACTTTCATATACATGTATATACCTTTATTGATTTGTAAGTGTTTCAAATTAACTTCATGCAAACATATGTTTGAAAGGCAATGCTGCTCATAATCAACATGAATTAACTAGCTTGATCGAATTATGTGATTTTCACTTCATTATTATATCTTGATATGGAATTAAGATTTGTGCAAATGAATTACATGCAAGCCACACTTCATTTGTTATTTATGTGTAAAAGTCTATTCATAACCAATTGGTATAAACTTAATACATATAACTGTTGAATTTGAAAAGCAATAATAAATATGACATTCAACGACATTTAAGGACATTAGTGCAACTTAAATAGGAATAAAATATATTCAAATTTCAAAACAAATAATGAATTATAATTAACTAAATTAATCAATTATTTGATTATTATTTGATCGCATAAACGGACGAGATTATTCCGATAGTCTAAGGAAAAGTAGTAAGGTAGTGAATCTTATGGATAGTGCAAAATAATTATAATTAAAACGAATCCATTACATTTAAGTAATGGTTATCAACACGATTAATGTGGTGAAGTTATGACTCCCCTCTTTCTAGTTAATTGGCATTTACATATGAAAGAATAATCAAAAAAGGAAGAATACCTAGCATTAATTAAAATTTTATCTTTTTAAATAAAGAATAATTTTTATAAAAGTGAAATTGAGAAAAGAGAATACAGTGTCTTTGGAACAAATAATAAGCATTGTATTATCGAATAGGGACTGTTTAGCAAACAAGAACACGTTTGTGTGTCCTATCAGCTACCTTGCAATATCGAGGTGAGTGGAGTATGATACTTCATATCTATGTTAAAATATATATTCATTATGATTGGATGATAAATAGGGACTTAATTAAATTTATGAAGATAGTTAATTGATTAACTTAATCCACAAAAGAATCAAGCCAATAAATACTCCATTATATTGCATTTCCTATAGTGTTATTATTATTCATGCTTGGTTATTTGTTTATTGTTGCTTATGCTAGAATGCATGTAAATTATTACTTAGTCGAACTATCTTAATGCATCATGATGTAGTTTATACCATGTAATAATTTATTGTTTACTATTGTATGTTCAGTTTTTGTTTGTGTATGAATGTATGTATGACATGTTTGCAAGTAAGAATAGTACCATATTTATGTTGGCTCCATTTCATGATAAAATAAAATTTCAACTTCAACTTTAACTAAGATAAATTAAATGAGTACACCATTATCCCTTAATAATAAATGTGATAATTAAATATTAGAGTTAACATAAATATTTGGTGGATATTTGTCTAAATGCCTATTGTGAAAAGATGTGAAAACAAGACAAGTTTCTTTACCAAGATAACTCCTTTTAAAGAGCGATCCCATAAACTAAGCTTAGAGACCAAAGGTAATCAATTGAGAAGCCTTCCGAATTAATTAGTTGTTTGACCACTTTTTACATAACTCCACCTTTGTAGATCAGTATTTTCTTTATAAATGTAGAGGTAAACCTTAAATACCTTATGGGTGCAAACCAACCAGTTTAATGGTTTGGTATAATTATTATATATGTTTCCTTTTCAGGCTGTCATTTTATCTATTTCCACCCAATGAATCTTTCATACTTTATTTTTAACCTTACTTGTTTAATAAACCTTTTGGCATTTGGTTATAAATATCCTTTTTACCAACAAAACACAAAATATTTCAAATTGCGATCCTGATGAAAGAGAAAGTTACAAAATATATTTTATTAATTCTTTTGAGAAGACTAAATGCACAAAGTTCACTGAAGGCCTCAGTAAATTATTGAAAGAATTTTTTGTTAGTCATATTCCTATGGGAACTTCCTTTGAAAAGATTGTTGAAATCGCTTTGATTTAAGAATTGGCTCGGTAAAACCCAAAGTAGAAATTCCAAGCTAAAATTTGACCAAAAAAAAAAAGAATTTTGGGCCAGAGAATGATATAATTAAAAAAAACGCAACAACAACACACACGCTTGCACAAAATGTGGATATTAAGACATCTAACTAAAAATTGCAAAGTTAATTTAGAGAAGAAGTGTGTAACATCCTCGATTTTAAGACCTGAAATTAAATGCTACAGAGGGTGCAATCATCTATAGTATTAATTTCTCATGACAAAATACGGCCATGCAAATCATATCAATAGTCAAAAGCACAAGAATATGAAAATATTAAACACGATTAATAGCAAACTTTCACATTTCATTTTTATAAATAATATTTGATATTCATTACATAATCTCATTCGCAATCCCATGTTTAGAGAATTATTACAAAATACTCTAAGAGCAACATATAAAGATGCCCACTTGGTTGATCAGAGTCTAATACTAGGCAATAATATAAATTTGTTTTTACATTCATTCAGACAAACACAGTGGAAATAAATAAAGCTCCCAATAGCTAGAATGCCTTATGCACGTCTCTGGAAGCTTATTCATCTAGCTGAAAACCTAAAAACCCTTACTTTCGACCTACTCAAATGAGTACCCAAGGGTTTAAGGTGAACAAACTTTACGTCAGATAACCTACGATACCGAACCAATAGGTATCCAGTGAGATCACATCGCCAAGTGGATCACTAGTATCTTAATCAAAACATATTAACCATATACTATGCTCCTACATTCCTAATGGTTAGAACATATAAAATAGCATTATAGTTATACTTCATATACTGGATTACCTATCCCATCTTGTTAGACTATCCTTCTTAATTTCAAATAATTTTACAACTTAAACAGACTATCCATATTATTTTAATCTGACTATCGTATCATATTAATATGGGCTACCCTCTCATAAGTAAACAATTTCTAGATTACTCCTCCCATACCACACGGACTACCTATTGCACATGCTTTAACTAACTAAATTATGTTGGCTACCAATTACACATATTCCCTTTATTTAAAATGAAGTGGACTATCCATTACACATCCCATAGTTTTCGTAGGATGACTATGAACCCGTTATTAACCATTAGAGGTATTCATCTCCGGCATGATGTGGACTATCCATCTCACGTCCCATAGATTTTGTCACGACCCGAAATCCATTGTTCGAAAATTGACATCAAATACCTCACTTGTATTCGACTGCCGAAGATTCAAACATCGAACTCCAGTCGGATGGAGCTTATAACAACATTAGATGAATAAAAAACAGCGGAAACAAAATGAATATCATGCATTACATCACAAATACAACATCATCATAATATCTGTTACAACATCAGAGTGTCATAATACATGAATCACAACTCCAAATAGAACATCATAATAGAACAATAAGTGATCATATGCCAAAAGTCTTCAAAAGGAAATAGAGTGATAGTGAACTTCCAAACTAAGAACCTTGAGATCCAAAAACTTCCAAAATGTCTCCTAGGTAAAAGCCTCCAAAACCCGATAATCTCCAAACCAAAACACAGCTAATGCCAAAATACGGAAAACCTGCTACTAGGCTGCCCGTGTGGAAATGATGGGCACCGGAGTTTAGAAAGGAAACAATAAATTCCGGGTCAATCATGGGACTGGTATGAGTAAACAAAGATAGTTGCTTTTAAATAAAACAGATTTATACAAGAAAACCGGTATGCTTTTGGAAAATGAAACTACCATAAGGCCTCCGGCACACACACAATGCAATCGCACACTTGGGGGAGATTTCCCTTATGACAGTCAAATATGCTTAATACGAGTTTTTTGATATTATTACTAGTGCATAGTGTGAAAACATTTCTTAAGTAGAATATTAATCTTAGCCAGCATAGGTACCATGATACTATGCCTACTATAGCTGCCATGTTAAATGGCAGGTTCCATAACTAAAACCATACCGGTTCGTATTGGGAATTGGATTTCCAACAAATGGTCAGGCTAAGGAACTTCCTATGCCACATGGGTACGCCTCTGGCTGGACATCCCGAGCACTTAACCAGTTCTCTGCCAACACAAGGCCGGGTTACCTCTGTAACTAGGTAACTACTACATGACTACGTCATTCCCCGATCCTTTGGGACCTTTATCCGAGGGCCCTCCATTACAAAGCAACAACCACACAGTAAATGAGATTGAAGCAACCACATAGGTGAAATATCTGGCTCCATACCATGATACCACCTTTTTCTAGAAGGAAATGACATACCCTAAAGGGCGCGGCCCTCATAACCTTGCCGCATCTTTCCTATTTCGACCATTTCCGGGTGTGAGGTCCGATGAGATCTCGTCCACAAAAGTATGCTTTACACGAAAGCCATGCTTTGTTCACAAATGATCAACAAATGATCATCAATATACAGCAGCACTTAGCATGCCACACTACCAAATTGGGAGTATATCGCTGATAACCTTCAACTACATAACCTCTGAGCTCGTACGTCTCAGAGAAGGGTGTTAAGCTAGGAGAATAAATTCTCCACCACCAACAGATATGTATTTGAAAGAAATCGGTTTTATATCTCAAAGTGTAGTGTCAGACAAACAACCATACAAGTCTGTTTCGGGTTCGAACAGAACCGAAGGCACTTCGTCCAATAAAGGAAAAATCCCTTGCATATCCGGGCGTCCACAATCCCGATCGGACTCCCATCACATGTAGAGATCTCTATACTGGAGCAACCCAGTGCAGGGACAATCGATAGGTTATCCTAACATTTTCGAAGACACCCGGTCTTCACCACCATCTTCAAATGCTATCCATTTCGTCGAATCACTATTCAGAATGGGTTATATGACATAAAGGCCCTCTCTCGGCTAATCCGAATAGTGAGCGCCCAATTTTAAAACATGTGGGTGTATCAATTACAAGGATTCTCATTCAGGGTTCGACGTGGGTTTCGGATAACTGACTGAAATCCGACTCCCTGATGCATCGAAGTTTAAATGCCGTTTTACGGGCAAAAGGGTTTTCACATACATATGGAAACAAATCACAAATCACAGTTCAGCACAAAGCAATCACAGTATCACAACAGAAACATCAATTAACTACAGAATATTTGATGATAGTCAATCATCTTCGATTATGGTGATTGTGATTAAAGTGAATTAACCATATAAATATCTTTATTAATTATTTTAAATCAATGTTTAATTTTACTTACTTATGAATTAATTTAATCTTAATTGGCTTTATTAATTAATTATCCTTTAATTGATTATTTTAATTTATTAATTCTTAATTGTTAACTAATTAAATTTAATTACTTTTATTAATGGACTATCCTTTAATTAATTAATTAACTATTAATTATAAAATCATTACAAAACATTAATTATTAATTACTATTTCATCATCATAAATAAATTTATTTTAAAATTAACACCTAAATATTTGGTTTACTTTTAAGTTTTTATTAAGTTAAATTTTAAAACAACTTTTATTTAAAAGAAATTATAAGATTTAAAAATATCTTTGAACTTCATAAATTTCAAATACCATTTACCTCATATTCCATTTACCACTATCATTAATTTATTCAGAAAAATTATTTAACTTATGTTTCAAAATTTAGTTAAAACTGGGTTTTTGCTGTTTTCATGACCATCCTGAGAAAAAAACCCCCGCTTCGAGTTTCCCCTCGAGAAAAACACCCCCTACTTCGAGTTTACCCAAATTAACCCGAGTAAATTTCTTTTTACAAAAAATTGTTTAAGTTTTAAAAACAACCCGATACAACCCCCAAACAACACGAGCCTGACTTCGAGTCCTCACCCCCATTCCCCGAGTAGTGCTTCGAGTTGCCCCCCTTCTTCCCCAAACCCATCAGGACTGACACCACAACCCCTACATGCACGTGCACGACGAAAATCGTCGTCGTTGGTCGAAGCTACAGCCACCTTCGAGTCGTCGACCGTCCCCTAAAACCCCACAAACACCCAGAACATGAATTTATTTCGAAAACAAGAATCGAGACATCACGACCCAAATGACCCATCAGAGCATCACCAGAAAAATGGCTCGTGCCACCTCCTCTGACCGTTATCGGTCACCAAACTTTGACCCAAACTCCATTAACGTGCGACGCCTCGATCGGCACCATTGATGCGCAGTCCGTTCACCCATTGATGGCAAAACACCCTCATTTCGATCGTGAACAAAAATTGGTTCTTAAACCCTAATTTAATCTTGAGTTAACCATCTAGAGATTTATAAATTCATCTTGCATTAAATCTTGCTGTGACAACGAACTCGAGGCCTACAATTTCTTAGAATACCAAAATTTGGCAAAACTTCATTTTTCAGATCATCCCAAATATCCCAGTGAAAAATTAATGAAAATTTTGAATTTTAGTTTCAAAAATCATTATTTTTTTTTTTGAAAAAAAGGTCTAAAGCTTTATTGATATTGAAGATTCAATACAAACATAATATTTACAAGTATAAGACATTCAATTCGTATTCGGCCTAACACATTCTCGACCAAACCCTAAACATACTGTGAAAAATATGCGATGCTCTTTCCCTCATGGCGGCTCGTTCTCTCTGCCTGGCAAAACTTCCTCTCTTCCAACTATGGTGATGCTACTTTCGGTGCGTCTGGACATAATAGAGTTCTCAGCTTCATCGTCTTCTCTGTCAATCATGTATCTTGAGGATGATACTATGGTTAGGAAATTTGGGGTCATGGTTAAGGTAAGGTCTGCACGCGAAGGTAAGATTTCCCATCTAATTAGGTTGTCATCGGAATTAACCATACTATGAGAAAAGAACTTAGATCTGTTGATGATTAGGTCACAAACCATATTTTTTATGGATTTGCAAACTGCAATTTTGTCTGCGTTGTCATTATTAAAGATCTTTGAGTTTCTGCTCTTCCAAATGAACCATGTGGCTGTGCTAAGAGCAGCTATTATGATATCTCTCTTAATGTTGTTGGCTGCAAAATTTTGACTTATGTACGCAGTAGTGTCTGAGATAGAAGTGTCAATATTGCTATGTGTTATTGGATCACCCATCATAATTCTGATCCAACACCATACATGCTTGGAGAAAGAACAGTTAAAAAATAAATGCTTGCAAGTTTCCTCTTCAATATTGCATAAAACACAGATGGAATCTTCAGTCACTCCTTGCCTTTTTAATTTATCTTTAGTTGTTAGAAAGTTGAAACTGGCTCTGTAAAGACAAACATTCAATTTAGGAAGGGATATGTTGTTCCATATGATTTTGTGGTAATTGATCTCTTGAAGTTTGATTCTAAGATTGTTCCATACATTCTGAAAGGAGAAATTGCCATTTTTACTGTTTTTGAAAAACCAGTAGTCTTCTGCTTTGTCATGATGGATTTTGAATGGGAATTCAGATAGCATTACTGAATTTTGAATCCACGATATTCGAATTCTTGACAAAATTAAGTGATGACTGCATTTTCACCTTTCTCATAGAAAAGAACTATGTGACTTGGCCTTTATTTATTTCTGAAACATAGTGTAGTGTTAAACAATACATTAACTTGTTTTATAATCCATTTTTTAGAAGAGATGAGGGAGAGAGAGGTTTGGATTTTTTATATGGTTTACTCTGTAAACCTGATACTTGAATGTATCTATGTTCTCATAGTTTACAGTAAAGAAAACTATATGACTTTGCTTCAATCTGTTACTGGAACACAATGCAGTGTTAAAAACCCATACTTTAACTTGTTTTACAACCCATTTTTCAGAAGAAATGAGGGAGCGAAGTTTTAATTTGGCATGGTTTACACTGTAAACCATAGAGTTAAAGGAAACAATAGAACAGAAAAAGAAATCAACATTTCCAGGCAAAGAAAAAATACAAGTATAACAATCCATTCACAAGCAAGGCTTTTAGCATCATTCAGGCATCCATACAATCAACAATTTATTGAAAAAAAATCAAGGGTTTACTCACCTTATTCCAGAGAGTTTCCTGACAGTTTTTTTTTTTCAAAAGAAGATGAAGCCTAGCAACCTTTTTCCTTTTCCTACTTTAATTTTGGAGTTTATATCTGCAAAGTATAATCTTTGTTTACTCTTTATTATGTTCATTTACTTAATTCATTAATAACAGTAATACTTAGATTACTTACAGCTAGAATTTTTATATAACAGAGAAGTTTCTTTTTGCTGCAACTTGGAAACTAGATGTAAATTTAATCTTGGATCATGATTTCTCCGGCAAATGATTGAATATTATTGTATTAAATTCTTCCTTCATTAGAGATTATAACTTCAAGTTCAAATTTTAAAAAGAAAGTTACTTGCCTTTAAATTATTTCCAGAAATACTTTGCACTGCTCTGGCAAACCTGAAGCACTTGTTTTTTATAAATCTACAGTTTTGAACTTTGTTTGTGTTAAAAAACTTGGGTTTTGAAATTATAAATCCATTAAACTATAAAGTTTTAAAAACTTACCTGAGAGATAAAATCCTAAACTATAGCTTGAAGCTTTAAGATGATTTTCAGATTTCAACTTTTGGAGTAAAGAAGAGTTGGCAGTTTTTTCCTTTTTTCTTTCTGATTTTTACTTTTTCTTCAGTGTTGGAGTTTGAGATTGCTAAATTTTTTGATTACTGAACTTTTTAGAGATTTGGAGCTAAATAAATTTGGAATGGGAAGATGAAAAGTTTTCTGAAATTTTTAATTTGATTTTCTTTTAAGCAATGATGTTTCATGCCATTTGTAAACAATAATCATGAGATATAAATTTTGTTAATCTCTTTACTCCATCTCCCATATGCAATGTTATGCATTTGTAATTTTTTACAAGTCAAAAGAAATTTTATAAATTTTATTTTCTATATTATATACACTTTATAAATAAATGTATCTCTTTATTCATTTGTATATATGTATATACATATGCAATGTTAAAAGAATTGTTTTTAACATATATTTACATTATATACTTTACTCCTTAATGAATTTTAAATACCACTTATTTTTTAAAACATCTATTTTAAATTCAAACTCAAATTTCAATTCAAACTTGAAATATAACCATTTTCGTCCATTTACATATTCACACATCTCTTGAAAAATTTAAATTAAATTTCAATATGTATCAACTTTACTCATATATGCAATATACATATATGCATATAATTTTTAAATCCAAAAGACTTTTTAAAACATTCATTATTTCAAAATCTTAAACTCAAAATAAATTGGAATTTTATTTATATATTATTATCACTTATTTTTATTTGTTTTAAGATTTTCAATTTAATTTTCAAATTAAATTCCAAAGTTTTAAAATATTTTATTAATTTTAATTGATGAATTATGGGATGTTACAGATTTCCTAGGTTAACTGTGAGCCTGTACTTATCAATTTAATTCATGTTTAACACAGACGTTCGAACTATGTCTATTGATGTCCCTATTTATGTTGTATACCCCTTAACTTATAACATCTCAAATTAAATGCATTGGTGTCCCCAATTTACCATGTCGAATCCATAGAGAAAAATATATTCATATCCATAATAGTTAAGGTCAAAATTTATAAAATAAAACATATTGGACCCCAATGATTAAAATCAAAGTCATTAAACATATAACATGTCGAAATTAATACACATTGGTATCCCACTGAACAATATCAATATAGTAAAACTTATGGCTCATTGCCATTAATAAAAAGATATGTGGCATTATGTCGTACTAATCACCATCAAACCTCTACAAACGTTTAATTTGAAAAATGTGTGTCTAACTGCCGAAATCATAAGGTTATCGACCTTCTTCAAGCATCGCCTATACCAACTTTAAAATTTGTCTTAAGATTATATAAAACCAAGCATAACCAGCATTGAGGCAAGAAACGCGGCATTGATGCAGCATGGCATCGCTGCCAAAAGCAATGAAGAATAAAAGCTCGATATATAAGGTCGCTGACTTAGATGTATATCGGCGTCGTTATCTAAACCACTAACATATCATACTTTGGCTACTATGTCGCAAAACGTATATATAGGGTCGAAGTCAACATAGTGGCATCAACGATTTAGTATCGAAAATAGTCGAAGTGAAAGTATGCGTGTCATTTAAAACACTTAAATAAATCATGAGGATGAGATGTCGCTAATAATGGGTTGACGCCGATGTTTACATCGACTTGGTTGGAAACATTTCATAACTACCAAATTAGTCATCCTATGCTCCCTTCCTTTTCAATGAAAACATTCATAAATGCGGTGTTTTCTTAAGCATGTTGATGGTACAGGCGATATGGCATTATAGTAAATTTCATGAAAACTGATTTTTTACTAATAAAATCAATTATTTTTCCACCAAATCTTAATTCTTGTCCAAATTTTATTGGATATTACATTACTTTAGACAATTCTTTTTGGAAAATCCACCGCACATTAGTTTTACATTTCCAAAACATTTTCCAACTTAATTAATTAATAGTCTTAATTAATTATTTAATCAAATGCTTTTATATCATATTAAATTCATAATAATTCATAATCACTTGGGGAAAATCCCCAAAAATCATAGAAATTCAAAAACACTTTTTCTTAACTATATCAAATTTTCGGATCAAAAATCATTATTTATTTATTTTAAATAACTCAAACCTAGATAAACATCATTTTCTCTCTAGGAAATTTGTAAAATATTTTTTTAAATTCGAAAAATTATGAAACTGAAAATCCATCTTCTAATTAATTTTTTATACAACATACCACAAAATCAAAGTATTTGGAGCTTTGAAACCTTGGTTTTACTCTAAATAATCTCATAAAAATTCCATAAATCATTATTATATCCAAAAATGATTAAACATCCATAACTTAGCAAAAATCATCAAAATAATTTGGATACTACCCATAGCCGAATAAAAGAACAAGAAAAATAAAGATGGTTTTTGTGTTATTTACCTTCGATTTATTGTTGGAGTTGAGATTTTATGCTGCTTTAGTTTCTCTTAATCTCTTCCTTGAGTTCCCTTGATTTCGTCCCTATTTTCCCTTATTAAATGGCAACCCTAAGCTCTTTTTGTTTGATGGTTTTGAGGTTATATAAAATGAGAATGATATGTCGGGGAGAGGGTTTATGGTTTAAAAGACGGATCGACAATTTTGCCCCTCCGTATATTCCCTTATATGTTAAGTTTTTCAAAAAAATCTCATTGCTCAATTTATCAAGGCACGACCTTGTTAATAACCAATCTCATTCTCCTTAATCATTTATATTATTCCTTTTAATTTATCCAACTAAATATCCTGAATGGTGTTTAACTAAAGTTATGGGTGTCATAGGCTCCCTTCCTTAAAGAAATTCGTCCTTGAAATTCGGTAAGGACTACATAACAAGCATATCAAACATGCAAATAATGCTCGTATATCCTACCAGCTATAAAGTATGTATATAACAAATATAGAATATACCATCATAATAGCTCAGGATAAGTGTCCTTATTCGTGACCTATGTTTCCTAAGTACAGCCATTCTCGTTGTCAATCCACTAGACTTTCACTAACTTGATTGTCTTGTTCCTTAACTTCTCCTCGTCTTTAGCCACAACATGAACTGGTTACCTCACAAAACTCGGATCTGGTTCTACTACTAAATCTCCCAATGCAGTTGGCGCAATAATAGTCTCTGAATCATGCACATGCTTTATAAGATGAGAAACATGAAGCTCACATGCTTTATAAAATTAAAAACCATCATTGACACCTGCCAAACTACTTAGTAACTCCACATGGTATGTGAGTTTCCTGACCCTTTCTCTAATAGGGACTGATCCAACATATCTAGTCGTCGGTTTCCCTGACTTTCCAAATTATATCACACCCTTCATTGGTGATACTTTAGTAAAAATTCGATCTCTCAGTGAGAACTCTAGATCCTTATGGCTCTTATATTTGTTACTTTCCTACCTAAACCGAGCTTTCCTCATCCTATCTCGAATGATCTCCCGGCTTAGAAGCAATCCTTTCGATCATTAGTCGAATTTCCAAGCAAGATAACAAGGCTGTACTTTGACTAGAGCTAGCAGTTTACCTTAACTACACACTACAAGTAGTAAATGCCTCTAAATCTTTCCATTCTGCCAACATAGCTAACACCACATTCTGCTGTTTTCTATTAAGTGCATCTGCCACTTTATTTTCTTTCATTGGTGTATAATCAATACCAAAATCATAAGCGGCTAAAAACTCCAACCACCTCCGTTGTCTCATATTCAACTCTTTTTGAGAGAATAAATATCTCAAAGACTTATGATCCATATACAGCTCGAATCTTTCTTCTAAGAGGTAAAGTCTCCAACTTTCAATGTGAAAATCACCACTGCCAACTCCAAATCATGAGTCAGATATCAAAATTCAAGTGTTTTGAGTTATCGAAAAGCGTATGCAATCACTTTACCCCTTTGCTTCAATACAACTCCTATTCCTATTCCACACACAACTATATACACTGCCAAATCTTGATTCCCATCCGAAACAACTGACACGGGCACATTGGTCAATAAATGCTTTAACTCAAAGAATGCTTCCTTACATTTATCGAACCAAATAAACTTTACATCCATTCTGGTTAGTGTAGTCAGGGATGCTGCTATCCGCGAGAAATTCTTGATGAATTTCTAGTAATAGCCAGCCAATACACGAAAACTTCATATCTCGATCACCGTCTCAGGTCTCTTCCAACTATTAACAACTCGATCTTAACTGGATCGACTGACAACTCTTTTTCTAAAACTACATCACCAAGAAACTTCACCTCTCTTTTTCAGAAATGACACTTTGAAAACTTCGCTTTTAGTTGATGTTGCCTTGACATCTCAAGAACTATTCTAAGTAGAATCTCATGATCTCTTTCGTCCTTATAATATATCAGAATATCATCAATGAATACCAACATGAACTTATCTAAGTACTCTCGGAAAATTCGGCTCATTCTGTCCACAAAGAAAGCAGTTGCATTAGTCAATCTGAATGGCATCACTAACCAGTCGTACGAACCATACCTCATTCGAAATGTCGTTAAATGGATACTGTTCTCTACCACCCTCAACTGATGGAACCTTGTCAGTAAATCCACTGGTAAATACTTTGGCTCCATTCAACTAATCAAATAAATCATTAATTCTTGACCAAAGACATCTATTTTTTATTGTCTTCTCACTCAACTTACGATAATCAATACATAATCTCAACGACCTATGCGGTTTCTTTATGAACACCATGGCTGCTCCCCAAAGAGAACTGCTTGGTTATTAAACTCTTTCCTTGTAAGTCCATTAGCTACACCTTTATTTCATTCATCTCGGTAGGTGTCACCCTGCTAATTGGTCTACATATGGGTTCAGCTCCTGGTACAAGATCTATTTAAAACTCAATAGCTCGGTTCGATGGTAGTCCTTTAACCAGTTCAAAAACATCTGCAAATTCCCTTACAACCAAAACCCGATTCACTTCGTTCTGCTTCCATCACTCCCAACAAAGTATAAATATCCACACTCGAGTTATCTATTGAGTATGTAATTCGACTTCTATTATTAGGGTGTTTAACTGATATTTTCTTATCCCAACAAAATATCCTAGTATCATATTTGCTCAACCAATCCATACCCAAAATAATCCCAAAACTCGCAAAATCAAACACATACAAACTACAGGCAAAAGTGTAACCTAGCAACTTAAATTCTAGATGGTCACATCTCAACCCAAGAGTTGTGTACCCTCCTATTGGATCAGCTACCCTTAAGAAAGTAACAAGGAATGATAGTTCTAAACATAAATTATCTTTCAAACACTGAGAGATAAATGAATGTGATGCACTTGTATCAAATAATACTCTAACTAGTATATTATGAATCAAAAGCGTACCTTTTGTCACAAACTTTCCCTTTTTAGCTACTATTGGTCTAGAAGTTGATGGTTCCAAAGCATAAGCTTTCCCCTTCTCTACCTTGACCGCCTCTGGTCGTTTGTTCTTATAATGCCCACTTGGTGGTGGTTGAAGCACTTCACATTCTTCTTCCCTACAACCACTTTACCATCACCCGATCAATACTCATTAGCATAGTGGCCCTTCTTGTCATATTTATTATAGATAATGTCAGTCTTCTCTTTCTTAGTAGCTCCACCCTTCTGAGCTCCTTTACTGTTAAAGAACTTCCTCTTCTTATGCTGATAACTTTGGGTTTCAATTGGCTTCTCCTTTTCTAACGTATAAAGCATCTCTTTGTTCCTGATTGTCATATCCACTACAACATTCGTTGGCCCTAGAGTTGTGGTATGGTCAACCTAGCAATCTTTGATCTCAACCCCCGGATAAACTTCTCATTACTCTTGATAACGGTATCAATAGTGGCATACCCATACCTAGACAGTTCATCAAACTTAGAAGAGTATTCCAACACTGACATTCCTTGCTTCAATTCCATGAACTTCCTGAGCAGGGCTGACTTGACTGCCTCAGATAGAAATCTTTCTCCAAATCAGCTTTGGAATTCTGCCCAAATCAGCAAAAATTCTTCCACAGTGCAATAGCCAATTCTCTAATTCAATGGCATTTTTAGTCTCGAGAAAAGGCTTCCCACCAATTCTTGTATAATCTTCGTTTAGCTTAGCATAGTCATTGCGAATGGGCACTACATGATTAACTCCTTTCGCATTAGCAGCACTACTCCCAGTCTGCCACCGCTCTAGCTTGCATCAAATTAAAGAAGAACCGATGCATAGTCCCCATATCTACTAGTGGGGTCGCAACACCTGCATTTTCATCTTGATTAGCATTTGCCTATCGACCCTGGTTCCTTCTAATATTGGACCGAGCATTTCCGTTGGTTATGGTGCTCCTCCCACCTAGATTCCCTCTTCCTTTTTCTGCTTCCGTATCTTTCTTTCTCCTAGTTCGCATACAAACCTTAGTAAGATACATAAGATTGGTCTAATAAGGAGCAGAGAATACATATTTATATACAGCAAATACAAGTACGTTACTATAGCGTTATCCCATACCCCAGTCTAGTCCTTTGATTTATTAGGATAATGTTTTCAAAAACCATACCATTTATTCTTTCATGTTTTACATTAACCCATGCTCTGATACCAACTTGTAACATACCCCATTTTGAGGCCCAAAACAAGGTGGTACAGTTGTTGTAGTCATCGATAATATTGATTTCTGGTGAAAAAATGCAGCTGTGTTAATCATATCAATAATCAAAAGCACGAGAATATGAAAAATATTAAAAATAATTAAAATCAAACTTTTACATTTAATGTTCCACATTCATTACTTAATCTCATTCGCAATCCCACATTTAAAAAAAATACGCCAAGAGCGACATATGAAGATGCCTCCTTGGTTGATCAAAGTCTAATACTAGGAAATAATACAATTTTGGCTTTACATTTGTATAGACATGTTTGTACTAAAATTGGGCACAAAACTCATCGGATGTGTTTGAAGAGATAAAATGAAGAGAATAAGTGTAAAATGAAGCCGATCTGACAAACACACCAATAAACATATAAGAAAATGCACGGAAACTCACGGACTTAGAGTGGTTCGGCATATTGCCTACGTCCACTATGAAGTTTGATAACTTTGTTGATATTATGTTAATGATTACAACTGATTGCAGTGGATTACAACGAATTACAGTTGTTTCGAGTACAACAGCAGTAATGGAGTGCAAAGTTGCATGCAGCATAGTCTAGGCATTGAAGAGTCAAAAGATCCTTTTTCTGTAGGCCCTGGGACTCTATTTATAGGCGTAGGAGGCTGATATCTCGCTCAGATCTTGGGAGACCTCTTCTGGCACGTGGGTGGGCCGACACGATCGATCCTAGGCGATTTCGTCTCGATCCGCGATCGATACGAACGAATTTCGTATCGATCAATATTTGCTCCAATCAAGGTGAAATTTGGCATGAGCCTTCCTTGTGTTTACATAAGCTCCTGTGAAATTTCATAGCATCTGGACATGTAGACCATGAGATATGATCGATGCAAATCGGAGTTTTCAGTCCATGATCAATACGAACGAATTTCGTATCGATCAAGACTTGCTCTAATCGATTTGAAATTTGGCATGAACATTCCTTAGATCATATGTAAGCTCCTATGAAAATTTGGTGGCATTTGGACTTGTAGATCTTGAGTTATGATCGAAGCGATTTTGGATTTCTCAATCGTGATCGATCAATATCTTGAGCATATGAACTCCTATTGACTTGAAATTTGGAATGTTGGCTTTCTTAGCTTTTCTCTTCATGCCATATCAATTGTAGCTCGATCCGGACTTGGACAAAATTTACCGACATCCATGGTAGACCTATGTATTAACGATCTCCAGGACAAACTATCCTTGATTTCTATTCAAGTTCTTAGTGTCACGGTCTTGCCAAAAGGCAGGATAACAAGATATACACAATGGAAATAAATAAAGTTCCCAATAGCTTGATTTCCTCTTGCACATCTTCGGAAGCTTATTTCTCTAACTGAAACCTAAAAACCCTTACTCCTGACTTACTCAAATGTGTATCCGAGAGTTTAAGGGGAAAAACAAAATCTTCGGGTTAGAAAAAAAGTATGGTGTGAATAATAACCTATCATCTCGAACCAACATGTATCTAGTGATACCACGCCGCTAAGAGAAATGGATTTCCCCTCTTTGGTATCTTTACTAAAACATATTAACCAT
The DNA here is from genome assembly GCA_030765085.1 of Allium cepa. Lineage (NCBI taxonomy): Eukaryota > Viridiplantae > Streptophyta > Magnoliopsida > Asparagales > Amaryllidaceae > Allium > Allium cepa. The sequence continues at coordinate 460,133,687 of CM060931.1, read as the reverse complement.
ATATTGTGCTCCTACATCGATAATGTTAAAAACTTAGAAATTAGCATTATGGTTTTGCTTCAAATACTAGATTACCTATCCCATCTAATTAGGCTATCCATCTTAATTTCAAATGAATACTCGTCACAATTTAAACCGACTATCTATCTTATTTAATCTAACTACCAATCTCATATTAATGTGGACTACCCATCTTACATGTAAACAGTATTTGGACTACCCATCCCATACCAAATGGGCTAACTATCACACATGCTTTAACTAATTAAATTATATGGACTACCCATTACACATATTCGCTTTGTTTAAAATAATGTGGACTATCCATTACACAAACCATAGTTTTTCTAGGATGATTGTGAACCCTTCATTAACCATATAGAAACTATCCATCTCCGACATGATGTGGACTATCCATCTCACATCTCATAGTTTTTCTAGGTTAACTATAAACCTATCTCTTATCAATTAAATTCATGTTTAAACCACAAGTTCAAACTATGTCTATTGATGTCCCCAATTAGGTTGTATACCCCTTAACTTATAACATCTCAAACTTTATGCATTGGTGTCCTTAAATGTACCATGTTGAATCCATAGAGAAAAATATATTGGTTTCCCCAATAGTTAATGTCGAAATTTATAAAATAAAATACACTCCCCAAGTAGAAGTCATTAAACATATAACATGTCGAAATTAATACACTTTGGTACCCTTAATGAACAATATCGGTATAGTAAGCTTATGGCTCCCCACCTTTAATAAAAAGATATGCGGCATTCACGTAGCACTAATCTATTGAACCTCGCTCCCAGGTTATAAAACAAAAGTTAATTTGTAAAACATGTGGCTAACTATTGAAATCATAAGATTATCGACCTTCTTAAAACATAAGCTATACTGGCTTTGAAACTTTTTTAATTTTGTATAAAACCAAGCTTAATCAGCGTTGAAATAAGAAACGTGGCTTTAATGCAGCGTAGCATCGCTGCCAAAAGCAATGAAGAACAAAACCTTGGTATATAAGGTCGCTGACTTTAATGAATGGCAGGGTCGTTATCCAAACCATTAGCATAACATACTTCGCTACTATGTTGCCAAACATATATATAGAGTCAAGGCTAACATAGGAGGGATCAATGATCTGGTATTGAAAATGGTCGAAGTGAAGGTAAGCAACGTTGTTTAAAACACTTACATAAATCACGAGAATGCGATGTCGCCAATGATGGGTTGCTACCGATGTCCACATCGACTTGGTTGGAAACATTCCATAACTACCCAAGTAGTTATCCTATGCTTCCTTCCTTATTGATGTCAACACTCTCGGATGCGGCACTGTCTTAAGCATGGTGATGGTACAAGCGGCATGACATTATCATAAATTTCATGAACACTAATTTATTGCCGATAAATGCAATTACTTTTCAACAAATTTTATTTTTTTTCCCCAATTTGTATTGGATATTACATTACACAATTCTTTTCTCAAAATCTTCTACACATCAGTTTTACATTTCCAAAACATTTTCCAACATAATTAATTAATAGCCTTATTTAGTTAATAATTTGAATCCTTTTCTGTAACATTATATTTATAATAATTTATAGTCACATGGGAAAATCCCAAAAATACATAAAAAATCAAAAATACTTTATTCTTCACCATATCAAAATTTCAGGTAAGAAAACATTATTTATTTATTTTAAATAATTAAAACCCAAATAAACATTATTTTCTCCCTAGGAAATCTATAAAAAGTTTATTTAAATTCGAAAAATTATGAAATTAAAAACTATCTCCAAATTAATGTTTTATATAGCATAATAGAAAATCAAAGCATTTGGAGATGTAAAACCTAAGTTTTACCATTAAATCTTATTCAAATAATCCCATAAAAATTCCATAAATCATATTGTATCTAAACAACAATTAAACAACCATAACTTGACAAAAATCATCAAAATAATTTGGATACAACCCATAGTCGAATTCAAGAACAAGAAAATAGAGATGGTTCATGTATTATTCACCTTAAATTTGTTGTTGGAGTTAAGATTTGATACTATTTTAGTTTCCCTAAATCTCTACTTTGAGTTCCCTTGATTTTGTCCCTCTTTTCCCTTGTTTAATGGCCGACCTTAGCTTTTTTTGTTTGATGGCTTTGATGTTATGTAAAATGAGAATAATATGAGGGGAAGGTGGTTTATGGTTTAAAAAATGGATCTACCTATTTTGCTTCTCTCATATTCCCTTATATATTTAGTTTTTCAAAACAATCTCATTACCTAATTTATTAAGGCACAACCTTGTATATAACCAATCACATTTTTCTTAATTCTTTACATCATTCAATTTAATTTATCCAATTAAATATCCGGAGTAATGTTTAATAGGGGTGCTACAAAGAGTGGTATTTGTGGAAAAATGAGGTATACCACTTACAAATTTTGCCAATCAAAACAAAAACATGTAGATTGTGCAAGCAATATGATCAATGCTACTCATGTCTCATGTATTCCTCTACCACCATAACTTGACAAAGGGAAAAGTATTTAATTAAAGTTTTGATCCCAATCCATAATTTACCTATTCATTCTTTATTTGATACTAATGCATCTCATAACTTTGTTTCCAGTAATATAGTTGATTCATTATTCCTTACATCCCACATTGTTAATAACCTACTCGTAGAAATAAATCCCATAAGCGGATCAATTTATTTATCCATGATGTGTAAAAACATCCAACTTTTATTTGGTAACTTCCATCTTACTTGTGATGTTTTGGTGTTGGATTTTTCCTAGTATGGGATTATTCTTGGTATGTGTTAGATATAGTGCAATACTTAGTTGTAAAATAGGAACTATTAATCTTAAAATTAGTGATGTGCACTTGGTTATTCACTATGGGCCAAAGCCAATAGGCATGGTTAATTATCTCTAATTGCTTGAGCTTCCTTATGAAGGGATCTTGAGAAGAGCTCTCATGAGTCCCATAGCATGTAATTTTCCCGTTGTATTTAAGCAATTTAAAGGTCTCCCTTCTTATAAAGAAATCTAATTCTATTTTGATCTGGTGGAAGGCAAGGCTGGTTGTGCTACCTATTAGACGAAAGGCCCTAAAGGAGAGAAGGGAATTGGATATTCAAGTTGCAAATTTGTTGAAGACATTTCTTATTCAGCACTACACATCTAACTAGGGAGCATATATTGTATTTTCTACTAAAGCAGATGGTTCCCTAGATTATGATTTGATTGCCACGAATTAAATAAGCTAACTCAAAAGTATATATATCCTCTACCCCATATTGATGATTTGTTTGATCAACTCGGTGGTACTAAGTTATTTTATCAACTTAATTTAGTTACTGGTTTCTATTAACATTAAGTGGTAGAAAATATCATTACTAAAATAGCTTTCCAGACTCTTGATGCTTCTTATGAGGGGTTGGTTACGTCATTTAGTTTAACTAACGCTTCAGCATATTTTGTTTACTTAGTGAGCGGAATATTCCAGGAACAATTTAATAAGTTTGTAAGTTTTTGATGATGATATACATATTTATTTCCATAGTTAGGAAGAACACAAACATCATCCTGAAATTATATTAGATGCATTGAGAAACAAGTTAAGAGAAAAATTATCTCAATCCCATTTTAGGAGAAAAGAAGTTTCTTAGTAATGTTATGTCGGCAGAAGATATTGATGTAGACATCGGTAAAGTTATAGAAATGCAAGATTGGAAAGGACCAAAAACAATTACTGAAGTTAGATGTTTCCTGGGTTTAGCTGGGTAATATTGGCAGTTTATTAAAGGCTCCTCTAAAATTGCTACTCCTTTGACACGACTCACTAAGAAAAACCAACCATTTATTTGGAATGCTAAGTATGAAAGTGATTTCACTTACATAAGGCAATTTTCGACTAGCACACCAATTTTTGTTATCATTGATAAAAATAAGCCCATTACTGTTTACAGTGATGCATGTGGTACAGTCTTGGAGCTATTTTGATGCAAATTAATACGGTTTTAGCTTATGCAAGTAGACAATTAAAGACACATGAAATAAATTACCTCACTCATGATCTTGAATTGGCGGCAATTGCATTTGCACTAAAAATGTGGAGACATTATCTCGCAGGTGAGAATTTTGAGTTATTTACTTACAATAAATCTCTAAAATATTTATTTTCACAAAAAGGACCTTAATAGTGATGGATTGAATTTATTGCTTGATATGATTTCAATATTGCTTATGCGCTTGGTAAAGGAAACATTGTAGTAGATGCATTAAGCAGAGGCATGCAGTTTTAGAATCAGTGTGCGTTGAGTGAAAGAACATGGAATTATCTCTATGTTCAACATTTGTCCCACTTGCGACATTGCTTCTAGGTGGTTACCTTGAAGTTCAACCAACTCTTATTAACCAATTTGGAGGAAGTTAAAAATATGTTAACAATCTAGTAAAGAATTTCACCCAACTCCAAAGTGGCAAAAGGTCTAGCTTTTCAAACCAATATGCTATTGATATTAATAGATGGCTAAGAAGAAATGAGATTCTTTGTTTACCAGAAATTGGTAAAGTAATAGATGATGTATCGTAAGAATGCCATCATTCTAAGATGACTATCCATCCAGATGGCAATAAAATGTACAGAGATATTAAGTGGGCTTTCTACTGGAAGGTGTAAAGAAGTGTAACAGCCCGACTTTTCGTGGCTATAAAATCGCCAAAAAGCCAAATCATTATAAAAGTTTTTAATAGTATACAGAGAGCAATTTAAAAAAACCATACTTTCATAATTCACGGTGGAAGGAAAGAAACATAATATATACTTCAAATATCAAATCATATCCCTGTATACATGATCGAATCCAAATCCACATACATAAATACATCATATACAAATACTGTCAGGTGATAAAATACGACGCACTATATACATAAGCAATGCCATCTTCACCTGTACCGTCAACATCACTTAAGTTCAACATCATAAACTAAAATCCATAATAAAAGGAACATAGGAGGAGGGGGTCATACATGAGTCTGATGGGTGAAAAACACTACTAGGAATATACTATATATATATATATGATCACATAACATTATATAAAGGCTAAATATAAACGAAAACATACCTCAACCTGTCTCGCCTGCATTCACAAAGTTAGGCTGACATAATAAATTTAATATGAGGGCCTAAACGACTTTTCGAACAATGAATTTGAATCCTTGGGTGCCAAAATCCCAAGGCTAACCACCTTTGGCATAACATTCTTTACATTAGAAATTTGATGTGAGCTAACGACCGCACATTCCATGGTTTTCCTCGGTTAACCAAGAATCCATCACTTGGCCAATTAAAATATCATGATCCCCAAGATTATTTATTAAAATTAATGATCCCCTTGATTAATTATTTTCCCCAGGTATACCACCTGTTTACCTATTCCCATTGGTATCCCCATTTAGGTTAAATTAAATAAAAATACATTGATAGCCCAATGTATATTTTTGAAAGCATATTTCTGTTTGTAACCCCAAACTATGTATCGAAAACATTAAACCCACCTCGGTATCTCCAAGATTTTGTAACGTTCAATATAAATAAGGGTCCTCTTATATATTCAAACAAAGATAAGTATTTTATGATATAACCCTTCGATGTAACCCCTTCGACTTAGCAAAGTTTTACATAAGAAAAATAGCTAATAACAGCCCTTTAAAACACTTCAAATGAAGTCCCATTCGAAAGCAAATAAACATCCAAAGTTAGCCCCTTTGGAAACCTTTTTTTGAAAGCATCATAAATTCATACCTTTCGACCTTGCCGAAAGTTTAGGATATCCTTCCTTATAAAACCATTTATAAACCTTTCGAAAGTAATCAAACTCAAAGCCTTTCGAAATCACTGAAGATAACCCCTTTAAAACCTTTTGAAATCAAACCTTTCATAATCAAACCTTCCGAAATCAAACCTTTCGAAATCAAACCTTTCGAAGTTAAAACCTTCACAATCAAAACCTTTCGCAAACATTGAAGATAACCCCTTGAATACCTTTCGTAATCAAACTTCTCGAAATCAAACCTTTTGAAATCAAACCTTTCGTAATCAAACATTTCAAAATCAAAATATTTCGAAACCAAAATATTTCGCAATCAAAACCTTTTGAAACCATTCAAAACAATGAAGTGTTGGTATTGGAGCTAACCCTTCAAAAGTATACTTCCAACCATTTCGGAAGGTTAACCCGTCGACTTTGCCGAAAGGTATTAAAATAGCTCTTTAGAAAATATTTTCAAAAAAATACTCTTGAAGGTTTAAGCTTTCGAAGATCTCCTTCGAAACCCCTTCTTGAATGCATAAAAAATTTAGTCTTTTGTAAAATGATAGAGTCGAAGGATCCCCCTTCAACTTATTCGAAAGAAATTATGTTTCTATACGAAAGTAAAGGAAGCAGCCTCCCCATCTCTTCAGCCTTCTTCACTTCGGCCCCATGCCTACCTTTCAACTTAGGCGGAAGGTAATTTTTTACTTTTTGTCTTAGATGAGAGGTACTTTTTGACATCGTCAAAAGGGTAAAAGCAGGCATGTTAGAGTCGAAGGCAGAACTGGGCCTACTAAAGTGATGTTCTGTCTTGCTTGTCTAATTTAGATTAGCTGAGGAGCCTTCTTCTGTACTTCCAAATAGTAAAAAGTATAAAATAGTCAACCTTTTTTCTCAAACCACTATACTTCTTCCCCAAATCAGTTTTTGAAAGCAATTTCCCTCCGGTTTGACCAAGGCGGAAGAATATTGCAGTTCAGCTCTTAGGCTTAACTAATTTAATTACCTTAGTTAACCACTAAGGAAAAATCCCCAAAATCAACAAAAAACTTAGAACTCATATACTTCAATAGATTAAAATTTCAAACATATGAAAATCAAAACGACTCGAAATTTAACCAAAACCGAATAAAATGTTTTAATTAGCTCATTAACATTTTAAAACACCTAAGTCTTATCCAAAGAAAGGTTTAAATGGTTATATCCTAACCAAAATCACAAACATGAATCGGGTGTATCCCATAACCATTCCAAACATAGAAAATGAGATGATAAACATGATTATTCACCTTGATTAGTTAATTGGAGAATGAGATAATTTCCTAGCTTTAATTCCTTAGCTTTTTCTTCAATTTATTGCTCTTCCTAGAGCTTTTAATAGCTGGCTGAAGTGGTGAGGAGTTAAGAATGAGAAAGAAATTTTTTATTAAAGTGGAGGAGGAGATATATATTAATAAATGTAGCCACATTTCCAGGTTTAGCCCCTAGAAAAATTCCTCCTTCTAAAATTAGTAAACTCTTATTTTAGTGCATTCATCAAGACACGGCCGTTGGATTTATTAATCTCATCTCCTTAATTGTTCACATTATTCTATTTAATTTATCCAATTATATATCCCGAATAATGTTAATTAAAATTTAGGGGCATTACAGACTTCCCCCATAAAGAATTTTGTCGTCGAAATTTCAGTAAGGACACAACAACAAGCATATAGCCCATGCAAGCAAAGCTAGTATAACTTACCTGATAATTCTATATAAACCCAATATAGAACATACCATCCAAAACAGCCCAGGAAATATAGCCCTAATCATGTCTTCTGTCTCCCAAACACAGTCCTTTACGTTGTCACTCCATTGAACTTTGACCAACCTGACTATCTTGTTACTTAGCCTCTTCTCATCTTTTGCGATAATACAAACTGTTTGCCTCATAGAAGTCATATCCGGTTCCACCACTAATTCCTCCAGTGCCGTCGGAGCGATAGTAGTTTTTGGATCATGAACATACTTTCTAAGATGATTAACATGAAACACATTATGGACCCTCGCCAAGTTGCTTGGTAAATCTACTCGGTATGCAAGTCCCCCAATCCTCTCTGATATAGGAAATGGTCCAACATATCTTGGTGCAGCTTCCCAGTCTTCCCGAACCAAACCACACTTTTCATCAGTGATACCTTAATGAAAACTCTATTTCCAACTGAGAACTCTAGGTCCTTATGCCTTTTATTTGTGTAACTCTTCTGCCTTGACCGAGCATCCTTCATTCTTATCGTATCAACTCAATCTTTTCCATCGCCTCTCTCACCAAATCCAGACCAAGAACCAACCTATCTTTGATCTCTAACCAACATACTGGTGATTTGCATGGCCTTCCATACAAAGCTTCAAAAGCCGCCATTCCTATAGTAGTCTGATAACTATTATTGTAGGAAAACTCCATTAAGTGCAAGTGATCTTCCTAAGAACCACTAAAATCCAACACACAAGCTCTCAACAGATCTTCTGTACATTGTTGACTCTCTCTGTCTGCCCATCCATCAAAGGATGATATGTGTTACTCATCTTAAGCTTAGTTCCCAATACAATATGTAGGCTCATCCAGAATTCACTAGTAAACAAAGCACTCTATCAATGACGATACTACTAGGAATTCCATGCAGTCTAACGGTGTTCTTCATGAACAACTTAGCCAAAATAGGTGTCGTCTTGGTTGACCTTACCAGAATGAAATGGCAATTTTGGTCAATCTGTCCATTATGACCCATATACTTTCATTAACCCGGTTTGACCTTGGTAGCCCGTTAATAAAATCCATGGGTATCGATCCTCACTTCCAAACTGGAATATCCAAAAGTAGAAGCAAACCACTTGGCTTCCGATGTTTGAGATTTACTTGCTGACATTTCAAACATTATTTTACCCATACGCCAACCTCCCTCTTTATTCCTTCCTAGAAGAAACTTTTCTTCATATCCCGATACATCTTTGTTCCCCCAGAATGAATAGTAAACTTTGATCGATGACATTCACTAAGAACTTCCTTTCTAAGGTTTCCAACATCCGAAACACATAACTGTTCCTTCTTTCTCAACCAACATCTACGGTCCAGAATAAAATCCTTTAAGCCATCAATCTCGGCTCTAGTTTCTAACCTTCTAATCCTCTCTGCTAACACTGGATCCTCTTTTTGCCTAAAAGCAATTTGTTCGACCAACACTGGTCGAACTTCCAAACAAGACATTATGGCGATATTCCAAATAGATCCAACAATCGACCTCAACTGCACACCGCAAGCAGCTAGTGCTTCCATGTCTTTCCATTCCGCCAACATAGCTAACACCACATTCTGATGGTTCTTACTAAGCGCATCCGCTACCTTATTTCCTTTTCTCGGTGTATACTCGATGCTAAAATCATAAGCTGCAACAAAATTATAACCATCTCTCCTATCTCATGTTCAACACCTTCTGGGAGAATAAATATCGTAGAGACTTATGATCTAAAACTAGATCAAACCTTTCTTCCAAAAGATAATATCTCCACACCTTTAATGCAAAAATTACCGCTGTCAACTCCAAATTATGAGTAGGGTATCTCACTTCATGCGGTCTAAGCTGTCTAGAAGCATAGGCAATAACTTTTTCATTCTGCATTAGCACAGCACCTAACCCAGTACCACATGCATCGGTGTAAACTACTGACCCCTGATTCCCATATGAAATTACTAACACGGATGCATTGGTTAACAAATGTATCAACTTAAGGAATGCCACCTCGCATTATCAAACCAAACAAACTTCACGTCCTTTCTAGCTAGCATAGTCAAGAAAGCCGTTATCCGTGAGAAATCCTCAATGAACCTTTGGTAGTAACCTGCAAGACTAAACTTCTAATCCCACTTACCATCTCTGGTCTCTTCAAATTGTTAACAGCTTCGATCTTATCCGGATCAACTGCTAAACCTTCCTCGGGAACTACATGACCAAGGAACTTCACTTCCTTCTTCCAGAAACGACACTTGGAGAACTTCGCCCTCCACTGATGTTGCTTTGGCATCTCCAACACTTTCTAAGATAATCTACATGATCTTACTCATTTTCAGAGTATACCAAAACGTCATCCATAAAAACCAACACGTACCTATCTAAGTACTCTCGAAAAACCCGATTCATAAAAACCACAAAGAAAAATGGCGCATTAGTAAGCCTGAGTGGCATAACCAACCACTCATAAGACCAATATCTGGTCCTAAACGCCGTCAAAGGAATACTTTCCTCTGCCACTCTTAGCTGATAGAAACCTATCGCCAAATCTAGCTGGGAAAACACTCTGGCTCCACTAAACTGATCGAATAAGTCGTCGATCATATAAAAAGGATACCTATTCTTGATCATCCTCTCATTCAACATATGATAGTCAATACACATCCATAATGACCCATCTAGCTTCTTCACGAATGCCGCGGCCATTCCCCAAGGCGAACTGCTTGGCCGAATGAAATTCTTTCCTTCCAATTCCACTAGCTACACCTTCAATTCCTTCATCTCGGTTGGTGACATCCTGTTAGGTGGTCCACTTAAGGGTTTAGCTCCCGGTAAGAGATCTATCCGAAACTTGATGGCTCTTTTCGAAAGCAAGCCCGAAACTGGTTTAAAAACATCCGCAAACTCTTTTGCTACATAAACCTTCTTCAACTCTGCTTCCATTGCCATGGCACCCAATAACGCATAAGCATTTCCGTCTGAACTCCTTACTGATTAAATAACTTAGCTATGGCTATTAGAGTGTCTCAATGATATTTCACCCTCTTGGAAAAATATCACAGCATCATATCTATCTTACCAGTCCATACCCAATATGAACCCGTAACTCACGAAATCAAAAACATATAAATTGGATGCAAACATATGACCTGACAAATCAAGTTCTAACTTATCATATCTCATTCCCTATGTTGCATACCCTCCTATAGGATTTGCAACCCTTAAAAGAGTAATAAGGTATAAAGGTTCTAGACATAAGCAATATACCAAATATTGAGATATAAATGAGTGTGATGCATCCCTATGAAATAGTATCCTAACCGGAGTACTATGAAGAATAAGCATACCTTCCATCACAGCTTTTCCTTTTTCAGCAGTCATTGGTCTAGAGGATGACGGTTCCAACGCAAAGAGTTTTCTTTTCCAACTTTAGCAGCCGACACTTATACTTGTAATGTCCTATCTGACCAAGTTGTAGCACTTCACATTCATCTTCACCGCAACTTCCCTTCCATCACCCAAGTGACACTCATTAGTACAGTGCCCCTTCTTGTCACACTTGTAAAAAACAATATCAACCTTGCTCTTCTTAGCTACTATCCCCAACTGAGCACCTTTCTTCTTTAAGAACTTCTGCTTCCTACCTTGAAAATTTTGATCCTCAACTGGTTTCCCTTTTCCAAAAGTAGAAAGCATCTCTTCATTTCGAATAGCCATCTCAACAACAACATGACACGAATCCCGAAGGTTTGGCATGGTTGCTCTGGCGATCTAAAATTCAATCCCCTGACTAACTAATCATTCTTCTGAATGATAGTATCCGCGGTAGCATATCCATAACAGGACATCTCATAAAACTCTGTAGCATACTCAATCACAGATCTATCCCCCTACTCTAAATCTGCAACTTTCCTAAGCAATGTTGACTTGGCAACCTCTGATAGAAATCTTTCTTCGAACCACCTTCGATGTTCATTGTAAGTCAGGTCTTTCTCCGGATCTCCTATAGTAACTTCGTTCCACCAAAACAATGCTGCTCCCTGCAATTTCCAGGAAGCAAGTCTCCTCTTATGAATATTCATCAAGCCAAGATTTTCAAATATCCTATCACAATGAAATAGCTAGTTCTCCACTCCTACTGCATCCTCGGTTCCCAGAAAAGGTTTCCCTCTAAGACTAGCATAATCCCTACTCAACTTGGCATAATTATTGCCAACTGGGCTATCAAATTAGCTCCTCCATCATTCCCTACAGCCACTCCGCAACTGCTCCAGCTTCCATCATATTCATAAAGAATTGATAAATTATCCCCATATCGACTGGTGGAATCTCAGCACCAACATTGGCGTTTGCATCTGGGTTTGCATGTTCGTCAACCCTGGTTGCTCCTAGTATTGGGTCGGACATTTCCATGTGTTGTGGTTCATCTCCCACCTTGATTCACTCTTCTGTTTCCTACCTCCAAAATATTACTTCTCTACTACCTGAAATCCAATCTTGGTAGATACAGAAGAACAGACAAAGAGGGTAGGGAATACATACCTAGGTATTTATAGCAAAGTACACGTACGTTACTATAATGCTTACCCAAGACCAACTATATTTTAGATTCATTAGATTATGCTTTAAAAAAATTAAGGTTTAAATTTCATTTAAGTACATGAACCATGCTCTGATACCAACTTGTAACATCCGGCTTCTGGAGGCTTAAAACGAACTGCTACGGATGCTACATTCATTCATAGGTGTTATTTTCGAGTGAAAAAAATCAAAATCTTGAAACTATTGGCAACACAGAAACACAAGAATATGAAAAAATTTAAACTTCAACAAAACATAATTTCTCATTTCTTATGAATTTCAATTTAAGATTTAATTACATATCCTAAACGTTAACCACGTTCAGACCACATATACATGTACAAAATAAGATAAGAGCAACATATGAAGATGTCCCCTTATGATGATTGGAGAACTAATAAAAATGAACTTCACGGTTCTTAGTACATCACAGCGGAATACACAAATTAACTACTATATAGCTAATACTGCATGTTGCATGTCTGTGGAAGCTTATTCGTACAAAACCTAAAAGTCTCCCACTCTTAGACTACTTAGATTAATTTTGAGTACCCGAGAGTTTGTGGAGAAACAAGAAATTCGAATTAGACAATAAGTTTGGTATAAATCATCCCCTATCATCTCATATCATAAATAGATAGCTAGTGTGACCATGCTACTTAGCGGAATGGGTTTTCCCCTCATTAGTATCCAAAACAAACATGCAAATTATTTACTACGCCCCTGCACCCAAAATGGTTAGTCTTAACATAATATGAAATAAAGCCATAAATCATATGTATTGGATATCCCATCCACCCATTTCTTAGATATCTTATCAAAACTAAATTTATTAGAGTTTCCCTCTAAAATCTTTAAAATGACAATCCGTCAAAGTTTAATAGGACTATCCATCCTAAATCAATTCAAAATAAATGCATATTATCCATCGTATATTGTTTTGTAAAAGTTGGTTTGGGCTATCCACCACACACTCCATAGTTTTCCTAGGATGACTATGAACCCTTGGGTGCTAAAATCCCAAAGCTAACCACCTCTGGCAAAACATTCTTTACATTAGAAGTTTGGTGTGGGCTATCCACCCCACATTCCAAGGTTTTCCTAGGTCAACCAAGAACCCATCACTTGGCCAGTTAAAATATCATGATCCCCACGATTATCTATAAAATTTCAACATCCCCATGATTAATTATTTTCCCTTTGTATACCATCTGTTTAACCTATTTCCATTGGTAGCCCTAATTAGGTTAAATTAAATAAAAACACATTGATTGCCCTAATGAATATTCTTGAAAGAATATTTCTCTTTGTAGCCCTAAATTATGTATTGAAAACATTGAAGCCATCCTGGTGTCCCTATGGTTTTATAACATTCAATTTAAATAAGGATACCCCTTATATATTCAAACAAGATAAGTATTTTATGATATAACCCTATGAAGTAACCCCTTTGACTTAGCAAAGTTTTACTTAAGAAAAAAGGCTAATAACTGCCTTTTAAAACACTTCGAATGAAGTCCCATTCGAAAGCATAAACATCCAAAGTTAGTCCCTTCGGAAACCTTTATTTTGAAAGCATCACAAAATAATACCATTTGATCTTGTCGAAAGTCTGGGGTATCCCCCCTTATAAGTCCATTTATAAACCTTTCGACAGTAATAAACTCAATACTTTCGCAATCATTGAAGATAACCCCTTCAGAACCTTTCAAAATCAAAACCTTTCGAAATCAAAACCTTTTGCAATCAAAACCTATCGCAATAATTGAAGATAACCCCTTCAAAACCTTTCGAAAGTAAACCTTTCGAAATCAAAACCTTTCAACATCAAACCATTTGCAATCAAAAACTTTTGAAACCATTCAAAACAATGAAGTGTTGGCATTGGAGCCAACCCTTCGAAAGTATACTTCTGACCATGTCGGAAGGTTAACCCTTCGACTTTTTCGAAAGGTATTAAAACACCTTTTTAGAAAACATTTTAAAACAATACTCATAAAGGTTTAAGCTTTCAAAGATCCCCTTCGAAACCCCTTCTTGAATACATAAAAATTTAGTCTTTTGTAAAGTGATAGAGCCGAAAGATCCCCTTCAACTTATTCGAAAGCAATTATGTTTCTATTCGAAAGCAAAGGAAGCAGCCTCCCCATCCCTTCCGCACCGTGCCTAGATTTCAACTTAGGCAGAGGGCAGTTATTTACCTTCCGTCTTAGACGAATGGTAGCTTTCGACTTCGTCAAAAGGGTAAAAGCGGGCTTGTTGGAGTCGAAGGTAGAACCGGGCCTACTAAAGTGATGTTTTATCTTGCTTGTCTAATTTATATTGGATGAGGAGCCTTCTCTTATACTTTCAAATAGTAAAATGTATAAAATAGTCAACCGTTTTCTCAAAACACTATACTTCATCCCCAAATCAATTTTTGAAAGCTATTTCCCTCCGGCTTTGACCAAGGCGGAAGCAATATTGCAGTTTAGCCCTTATGCTTAATTAATTTAATTGCCTTAGTCGACCACTAAAGAAAAATCCCAAAAAATCACCGAAAATCTTATAAATCATACACTTCGACGTATTAAAATTTCAAAGCATATGAAGATTAAAACAACTCAAAATTTAACCAAAATCGAATAAAACATGTTAATTAGCCCATTAAAATTTTAAACACTTAAGTCTTATCCAAAAAAGGTTTAAATGGTTATATATTAAGCAAAATCACAAACAAGAATCGGGTATAATCCATAATGGATCCAAACATAGAAAATAAGATAATAAACATGATTATTCACCTTGATTAGTTAATTATAGAATGAGATAATTTCCTAGTTTTGATTCCGTAGCTTTTCTTCAATTCATTGCTCTTCCTGGAGCTTTTAATGGCTGGCCGAAGTTGGTGAGGAGTTAAGAATGAGATAGTGAAAATTTATTAAAGTGGAGGAAGAGATATATACTAAGAAATGTAGCCCTATTTCCAAGTCTACCCTTAGAAAAATTCCTCCTTCTAAATTTAATTAAGTCTTATTTTAGTTCATTCATTAAGACACGGCCATGGGATTTATTCATCTCATCTCCTTTTTTATTCACATTATTCTCTTTAATTTATCCAATTATATCTACCGAATAATGTTACAGGGGTTTAAAGCGGAAAGGATATATTTGGGGCTATATGGAAAAATCGTAGCGGTAAAATCTGCTATGAGATATAGCAGGGTTGTAGAGGAGTAATAGCGGGGCATTAACTGCACAGGCCTACTCCAACATCTTACCAACCGCCACCGCCGCCTCGGCCAGTTGCAACACCGGGCCTCGCATGGCCAACTCCGGCCTTCCCCTTGCACTCCATCGCCGTTCGCCTTCTCACGCTAATTCTAGCGATCTTAAGCCTCCTGGATATGATCGGAAACCATGGATGAACTCCGCTCCATCTCCTCTACCATATGCAACTCCTCGATCTTCGAATGGTCGATGTTGTGTGACATCCCGGAATTTTGACCCTATTATTTTAATAATCGTTAATCAAATTTAATTAAAATATAAGATTTTCATTTATAAATAAATAAGAATTTGGATATTATTAGTTTTATATTGGTTATAAAGGATTCAAAAATATAAAGTAGACTCTTTTAACAATCTTCAAAAAAATTAAATCTGTTTTATTTATTTAAATTAAAAGTTAAGTATGAATGACATTTAATATCAGATTTATGTATGCAGTTAATAATTAGAACAAGTTCAATAACATAATCATATTCCTAAATACATTAATGCACATATAAGTATACAAATCAAATATTGAAAGAGTAAACTTTATATAAAAATAAGATTTAAGTAGTTAACCATATTGTATGTTTAAGAATAATATTTACAATAACATTTACAATAAGCTTATTAATATTTAAATAAGTATTACATAAAATAGTTATAAACATAAGTCAACATGAACAATATATAAAACCTGCAAACATTTTTGTGTATATGTTAACATAAGAATGTTCAAACAAAAAGAAATCTGCAAGCATGAAATATGATTATATCTTAGTACAAATACTGCAAATATCTTTGCAAACATATATTCTGTCAGAAAACCAATGTGCAGTTTGTGTTTAAGATATAGGATAATAAAATAAAGAGCAAGAATACACATCAATAAGCATTTTTGTTCAGACCAAAAGTTGCAAGCAAACTGAATATGCATAAGCAAATAAATATTTACATCTAAAATAAGACAAAACAAGTTTGTCACTAAAACATTATTAGTATAAACTGTATAAACATAAGGAATCAAATATGCTCAGCAAACATGTTATTTATTTGTTAACTTAAGTATGAAGTCAAAATGTATAAAACTGCAAACATCTTTGTAAATATATTAGTGCATAAGAAAAAAAAATATGCAAATATCTTTATATATATGATAAGTGCCAGCAAAACATTTGGTACAAATCATGTCTGCAAACATTATTAGGATGTTAGCACAAATGAAAACCTGCAACACACATTTTTGTTTATATGTTCACATGAGTTTGTCCAAATATAATAAAAAGAAATATGCAAGTATGAAATGGAATATATCTTAGTACAATCTGCAAATATCTTTGCATCATGGGTTTGTGTCAGCTAGCATTTAATTGTGTGTTAACTAAAATGATAACACAACCATTTAATTAGCCTACTTTTCTTTGTACTGCAAAGAAGAAGAAAAAATATAACTCTCAGCCGAAATTGTTGAACCTTGTCTGGTCTTAGTACATATGATAATTAAGCAAGATATTTTATTATGTCAAGCTTATGCAAGAAGGCAACTGGTTCAAGTTATATATGTATTCATCATTTGTTATTCCATTTTTAGTTCAGTTAGTAACTCATGAAACAAACCTGAAGTAAGAAAAGAAATAAATAAAACTTTATATTTGCAAGTTAAAAACATATTCAAGAAAAAGGGAAATTTACTGGAAGACCTTTTGTGCAAACTGTCGTCTCCTAGTTGGCCTCTGTTTCAAGTTGCTACATGTCTTGGGTGAGTAAACTATCTCTAATTTAACTTCTATTTTGTAGTTTATGATGATTTTGTTATATATGTTAAAAGTTCTGGATTGCTTGTTAATACAGTATGCTTATATAGTTGTTCTTGCTGGTTTCAAGACTTCTGTTGAGTTAAAGATGTTAAAGAATATTTCATACTTTTGTATGAAATCATCTCTCGTCATTTGTAATTTAACTTTATAAATTTAGTTTAAAATTAAGATTAAAGGTTTAGAAATATTTTTTTTAGAAGCAATGAAGAATAAGTACTGTGTACAACAATTTACAGTACAAAAATAAAACAAGACCAAAATTCGAATAACTCGAATTGTATATGTGAATTGATGTCTTGAAACTACATATAAAAATATGATTTTTAAGACAAACTATACAATTTTTAGACAACCATTTATAGAGCAGTTCTTTTGTGAAGCAAAAATGCATTTTTATGAATTTCAGTTGATTCACTTAATAATTGTTGATGAAATTTGAAGTGTAGCTAGGGAATTGATGTGAGATTATCAGAAAATTGTTAGAAAATTTTTCGAATACATAGTTTTGGAGATTTTGATTAAAGTAGGGTTATGGGTACTGTATGTTTTGGGTTCGGTTTCTTGATGATTGTGACACGATGGCGCAACCGAGTGTCGCGTGGGTTTGGGAGAAGTTAGGGGGTGGTGTCGGCAAGCTATGGCCGAAGTCTTGGAATTTCTGGTGATCGCAATCGCGTGGACGAGGCGAATTTTGTCTACTGTGTTTGAGTGACAGTTCGACTTTTTAGTCGAATTTCGATTTCGTAAGATTTATGTGGATCTGGGTTTTGTAATGGAGTAAGAGGAGGTTTTGCCATTTGCTGGTGGCGTTGCAAGGAGTTGGTGCGGTGGTGGACCGCCGTGCACGTGCACGGCGGCGGAGATGGTCGTGTTTTGGGTCGACTCGAGGAAAGCATGAGTTTGAACATTCTCTGCTCCGAGTCATAGCTGGGTTGAGTGTTCTGTGCGCGTGAGTTTTAAGTTTTAACAATTTATAAAATAAAACTTTAAGTTTTTAAAAGAAGAGAAAGAGAAACAGTTAAACTGAGAAATAAGGGAGAAGAAGAGAGGCAGGGGAGGATTGCGTGAAATTGCAAGGAAGTCTCGAGTTCTACTAGAGGCATGCACGTGGGTGTCTTCGGGTTTGAATTTGCAGAAATTGGGCTAACTGTAATGTGATAGTATAAGTAATTAAGTTAAGCCTAAACTATGTTATTAAGTATTAGACCATTTGTTTTGAACTCTGATGATCTTGAAAGTTTTGCTAAAACAAAATTGGGAAATTAATTTAAAGTGAAAGTTAATTAATAATTAATGATAATAATGGAATTAAGTGTTTTAACACGAGAACATTGTTATTAGGTGTTAAACAAACTGTTTAAAACGTTGATGAACTTTGAAACTTTGCAGAAACTAAATTGAGTAATTAATTTAAAATAGAAGTCAATTATGTATGTAATAAAATTTATGATGGTAATTTCATAAGTAATTTAAAACTTGATTGAATTTGGAATTAAAGAATATAATGATAATCTTGTATAAAATCATATGTAATCAAGAATTCAATTAATCATTCGAAGTTGGTTAATTAACAAAAATGTATTTAACTGATTAAATAAATAGTTAATGATTGAACGATTAAGTAATTAATAATTAATGATTGATTAACAATAGTTAATGATTAATTTAACAATTAATAATAATTTATTGTGTAACTGAGTTTATAATCAATAATTAAGATTATTGATTAATAATTAATTAATTTAGTAAATGATGAATAAGTAATTAATAAATTGGAATAAGTTAATTAATCGTAATTAATTAAATAAAGAATAAAATATAATTTACTCTTGAGTATGCAATTAAGTTTAAATAAATCAAATGACATGTTGTTATGAATCGATGGTTCTATTTGATTGCCTCTGATGTTTATTTATATCTGTGATGTTCTGTGATATATCTGTGATAATTGTGCATGATTTATCTGTATTCAATTGCTATATGAATTATCTGATGTTATTTATCTATTGCTATATGATTATCTGATGTTAATTATCTGTGTTAAATTGCTATATGAATTCAATTGTTAAATTTAAATTGTTAAGTTAATTAGACAACTTGGACTTTAAAATGGCGTTTGGATTTCGATGAGACCGGGATCGGATATCCAATTGATATTCCGAAAACCACATCGATCCAAATTAAACGTTAGGTCGTGAATTCTGAAGTGAAGATCGAGATGGTGCTTTTAGAATGCAAGGGTTATCGTCGTTAACTCTGAGGGTGATTCCAAAACGAGTGTAACGAGATAATGCCTTCGGTTTCGTTCAAACCCGGAACGAACTTGTATGGATTGAGTGCTTTCAGCACATCGTCAGGCGGACGATGAGCATTCTAAGTGATATGTTCTAAAAAGGTAATCGCAGCCTCAAGCCTCATCAACCGGGAATGGCTAAAACAGGGGAGGTGCAGCAAGGTTAGGTGGGTCATGCCCAAGCAGGACGAGATATACCCCTGTCTAGATGTCCCTTTATTCGGCTGTGTGGGCGGTTGGATGTACACCAACTGCGGGGTTATCTTGTTCGGGACTGTTCAGTAAGGAATGGTTCCGACCTTGTGTTGCAGGGGAGTTAGGGTGGCTCCTCGGTACTGTGATCTAGACCACGTACTGTGACGGGCGGTACCCCAGTAGCCCTGCCATTGTATGGGATCCAATTTCCAATAAGCGCTATACGTTTTGATTGTGCCTAACTACGTTGAAATGTGAGATGTAAGCATTTCAGCTATTTCTGTATTTTACTTGAAAACCCTAGACACTATTATAATATCACTGGATTTCCTATAAAATGTTTTGGTTAGCGTAAGGTAAAAACTTACCCGTATTTATTTGTGGGGAGTCTTACGTGATACCTTTCTTTTAAATGATTTTCAAAGTTAAACAACTTTAACCTGTTTACTCATAACAGACCCATGTCTGACCCGGAGTTTATTTTTGTTTTTCATAAACTTTCGGGTACCCGAATTTTTACAGGTAGCCAAGGTATTTAGGTTAGCTTTGACGAATTCTGGAGAAGCAATGGAGCAGGAGGCTTCAGCGTTGTAGATACATATATAGTTCCGCTGTGTTGGTATCTCTGAGTCATGATGTATTTGAGATGTATGTCCTGACTGATATGTATATGATAGTCATGTTGTATGATATTGTATAACTCTGATGTATATATAACTATGTAATATTTATGTTGATGTATTATATTTTATTCCATTCCGCTGTGAGATTCTGATGTTGTTGTTCTTTCTTTCTTTTCTTTTCTATTTCTATCCCTTTCTTTCTTATTGATGGCACGTCTTTCTGGGCGTAGAAAGTCGGGTCGTCACAGGTGGTATCAGAGCGCTAGGTTGAATGAATACTTAGGCTCTTGAGTGATTTCTTTCTTGAGAGAGCGTATTTTTAATTTTGATATATATATATATATATATACACATTTATTTCTTTCTACCTATTTATTGGGTTACCTGTTCGGGTATTCCAATATAAGTTATAAGGTAGATAGGGTAGTGGTGTGTGAAACACGACTACCGATGGTTGGAGTTTTGAATATTTGTGGTGGGAGTGTATTTGTCGAGACTGTAGACATATTACTGTCTCGAGTGAGCTTTGGATGGTGTGAGGATTTCATGGTTGCAATGTAATTTTGGATGAGCTGGAGATTGGATCTATCGGATGGACATGACCAAATCATGATATCTTGATATCTCAAGGTGTTGTAGCTGTGTGAGTTTGGATATCTCTGAAGGTGTTTCTTTGGAACAAGTTAAGGAAGTAAGTCCGTTTCGGAATGGTGACCAAGTCCAGTAAGTTATTTTTGTTTGAGTGAGGCCCGAGTTTCTCAAAGAGCTTTGAATAGAAGTCTTTTGACATTGAGATTAGTCCTATAGTTAGAAGTGTTCTGTGTGCTGTTGAGAAGGTTTGTTGGTTAGCAGTTTTCTTGAAGTGATTTCATAAGTAGCAGAGTGGATTCATTTCTTCGATGAATTGACCTGAACAGTATACGGCTGTTATGGATCATGAAGAGAGAAAAAACTTATTTGGGTAGAATTGCCAGAGCGTTGTGCGACAATTCTGGAATTCATTTGTGTAATCTTTTGCAGGAAGTTGAGACTTCTCAAAAGAAAGTGAGGAAATCGAAGTGGTTCAAGATTTTTCTTGATGTTTTAGAAGAAGTTATGTGTCTACCGCCACATCGAGAGATTGAGTTTCGTATTGATTTGATTCCAGGAGCTGTGCCGGTGATTCAGCCAAGTAGGAGAATGCCTCCTAGAGAGAGAGAAGAGTTGATTAAGCAGACGCAAGATCTTTTGGAGATAGGTTTGATTAGACCTAGTTTTTCTTGTTGGGGCTTTTTTGTTGTATTTGTCACCAAATCGGATGGTTCGCTAAGATTCTGTGATGAATAAGTTTGTGCTGGTATTCATTGATGATATTTTTTCTAAATCGGAAGAAGGGCACAGGCAACATCTAAGAATTGTTTTGGAAACTCTGAGGAAGCATGTGTTGAAGGCAAAATTTTCAAAGTGCCATTTCTGGAAATCGGAAGTTATTTTTGGGGCATATTATTTTGGGTGAAGATATCTCTGTAAACCCAGCGAAAGGAGAATCTTTTCAGGAATTGAAGACAAGGCAAACTAGTGCACCAGTACTTGCTATTCAGGATGGAAGAGCAAATTTGAAGTATATACGGATGCATGTTTAGTTGGATTGGGTGTAGTGTTGATGTAGAATGGCAGAGTGATTGCGTATGCTAGTCGACAATTGAAGTCTCATGAGAAGAACTATGCTACGCATGATTTAGAACTGTTAGCTATTGTTTTTGCTTTGAAGATTTGGAGACATTATCTTTTGGGAGAAAAGTTTGAGTTATTCACGAATCACAAACCGTTGGAGTATATTTTCTCTCAAAAAGATCTTAATTTGAGACAGCAGAGATGGGTAGAATTTTTGGCATCTTATGATCTGGATATTTTGTATACTCCGGGAAAAGCAAATGGAAGATGAATTTTTTGAGGAAATAATTCTTGGAACTAAGGACGGGAGATATTCGGATTTCAAGGTGGATGATCGAGGTACTTTAAGGATTATTAGTCGTTGTGTGTGCCTAATATTGATGGACTGAGGCAAGAAGTCTTAGCTGAGTGTCATCGCTCCAAATTGAATATTCACCTGGGAATTTCGCAGATGTATAAAGATATGAGGAGAGTTTTTTCTGGTGGCCGAATATGAAGAAGGATGTAGCTGCTTTTGTAAGTAGTTGTGCCATTTGCCTGCACGTGAAGGAAGATCAACAAAAGTCTACTGGACTATTGCAACCTTTGGAAATTCCAGATTGGAAATGGGAAATTATCTCGATGGATTTTCTAGACGGTTTGCCTAAAACTAGGAAGGAAATGAAGGAATATGGGTTATTGTGGATCGTTTAACAAAGAATACTCATTTTATTCCAGTTAAGGCGACTCGTACTGCAGTTTCCTTGGCAGAAATTTTCTTGAAAGAGATAGTCAGATTGCATGGTGTTCCTATCAGCATAGTAAGTGACCGTAGCTCTATTTTCACTAGAAAATTTTGGGAAGCTTTGCAATCAATAATGGGAACTAGTTTGAGATTAAGTACAGCCTATCATCCTCAGACGGACGGACAAACGGAGAGGCTTAATCGAATTCTGGAAGATATGCTTCGAGCCTGTGTATTGGATTTTGGTGAATCATGGGAAGACCATCTTCATTTAGTGGAATTTTCTTATAATAATAGTTATCAAGCGAGTATTAAGATGGCTCCTTATGAAGCTCTGTATGGAAGACCGTGTGGATCCCCATCCTGTTGAATTGAATCGAATGATCGACTTGTACTTGGACCCAATCTAATTCGAGAAGCTTCTGCAAGGGTTGAGCTTATCAAGAAAAGAATGAAAGCTGCTCAAGATCGTCAGAAGAATTATGCAGATAAGAGATGAAGACCATTAGAATTTGAGATCGGAGATTTAGTTTTTATTAAAGTTTCCCCAATGAAAGGTGCTATAAGATTCAGAAAGACGGGAAAACTTACTCCGAAATATATTGGTCCATTCCGAGTATTGGAAAGAATTGGAACGGTAGCCTACAGGATTGAATTGCCAGAACGAATGTCTGGGATTCACGATGTATTTCATATGTCTCATTTAAGAAAATTGGTTCATGACCCATCATTAGTGGTAGAACCAGTTGTTCAGGAAGATTTAGAAGTTGAACCTAACCTGACTGCGGTTAGAGATCCTGTTCAGATAGTAGATCAAGACGAGAAGCAACTCAGGAACAAAGTGGTGAAACTCGTCAAGGTGCAATGGAGTGAGGATCCCAGAGATTGTACCTGGGAAACTCTTGATAGTTTTAAAAAAAGCTTATCCAGATTTTTGGTCCGGATAGCTAGTATTGTTGTTAGAATGGACTGTTTGATTGTTTGTTTTTGTATGGATGATATGTATGTTTGTATGGATGATATGTATGTTTGGATAGTTGATACTAAGTTTTCGAATTAACTGTTGTTTAAATTTCGGGGACGAAACTCTTTTAAGGGGGGAGGAATGTGACATCCCGGAATTTTGACCCTATTATTTTAATAATCGTTAATCAAATTTAATTAAAATATAAGATTTTCATTTATAAATAAATAAGAATTTGGATATTATTAGTTTTATATTGGTTATAAAGGAATATAACTTCAAAAATATAAAGTAGACTCTTTTAACAATCTTCAAAAAAATTAAATCTGTTTTATTTATTTAATTAAAAGTTAAGTATGAATGACATTTAATATCAGATTTATGTATGCAGTTAATAATTAGAACAAGTTCAATAACATAATCATATTCCTAAATACATTAATGCACATATAAGTATACAAATCAAATATTGAAAGAGTAAACTTTATATAAAAATAAGATTTAAGTAGTTAACCATATTGTATGTTTAAGAATAATATTTACAATAACATTTACAATAAGCTTATTAATATTTAAATAAGTATTACATAAAATAGTTATAAACATAAGTCAACATGAACAATATATAAAACCTGCAAACATTTTTGTGTATATGTTAACATAAGAATGTTCAAACAAGAAGAAATCTGCAAGCATGAAATATGATTATATCTTAGTACAAATACTGCAAATATCTTTGCAAACATATATTCTGTCAGAAAACCAATGTGCAGTTTGTGTTTAAGATATAGGATAATAAAATAAAGAGCAAGAATACACATCAATAAGCATTTTTGTTCAGACCAAAAGTTGCAAGCAAACTGAATATGCATAAGCAAATAAATATTTACATCTAAAATAAGACAAAACAAGTTTGTCACTAAAACATTATTAGTATAAACTGTATAAACATAAGGAATCAAATATGCTCAGCAAACATGTTATTTATTTGTTAACTTAAGTATGAAGTCAAAATGTATAAAACTGCAAACATCTTTGTAAATATATTAGTGCATAAGAAAAACAAATATGCAAATATCTTTATATATATGATAAGTGCCAGCAAAACATTTGGTACAAATCATGTCTGCAAACATTATTAGGATGTTAGCACAAATGAAAACCTGCAACACACATTTTTGTTTATATGTTCACATGAGTTTGTCCAAATATAATAAAAAGAAATATGCAAGTATGAAATGGAATATATCTTAGTACAATATGCAAATATCTTTGCATCATGGGTTTGTGTCAGCTAGCATTTAATTGTGTGTTAACTAAAATGATAACACAACCATTTAATTAGTCTACTTTTCTTTGTACTGCAAAGAAAAAAAAAATATAACTCTCAGCCGAAATTGTTGAACCTTGTCTGGTCTTAGTACATATGATAATTAAGCAAGATATTTTATTATGTCAAGCTTATGCAAGAAGGCAACTGGTTCAAGTTATATATGTATTCATCATTTGTTATTCCATTTTTAGTTCAGTTAGTAACTCATGAAACAAACCTGAAGTGTGAAAAGAAATAAATAAAACTTTATATTTGCAAGTTAAAAACATATTCAAGAAAAAGGGAAATTTACTGGAAGACCTTTTGTGCAAACTGCCGTCTCCTATTTGGCCTCTGTTTCAAGTTGCTACATGTCTTGGGTGAGTAAACTATCTCTAATTTAACTTCTATTTTGTAGTTTATGATGATTTTGTTATATATGTTAAAAGTTCTGGATTGCTTGTTAATACAGTATGCTTATATAGTTGTTCTTGCTGGTTTCAAGACTTCTGTTGAGTTAAAGATGTTAAAGAATATTTCATACTTTTGTATGAAATCATCTCTTGTCATTTGTAACTTAACTTAATAAATTTAGTTTAAAATTAAGATTAAAGGTTTAGAAATATTTTTTTTAGAAGCAATGAAGAATAAGTACTGTGTACAACAATTTACAGTACAAAAATAAAACAAGACCAAAATTCGAATAACTCGAATTGTATATGTGAATTGATGTCTTGAAACTACATATAAAAATATGATTTTTAAGACAAACTATACAATTTTTAGACAACCATTTATAGAGCAATTCTTTTGTGAAGAAAAAATGCATTTTTATGAATTTCAGATGATTCACTTAATAATTGTTGATGAAATTTGAAGTGTAGCTAGGGAATTGATGTGAGATTATCAGAAAATTGTTAGAAAATTTTTCAAATACATAGTTTTGGAGATTTTGATTAAAGTAGGGTTATGGGTACTGTATGTTTTGGGTTCGGTTTCTTGATGATTGTGACACGATGGCGCAACCGAGTGTCGCGTGGGTTTGGGAGAAGTTAGGGGGTGGTGTCGGCAAGCTATGGCCGAAGTCTTGGAATTTCTGGTGATCGCAATCGCGTGGACGAGGCGAATTTTGTCTACTGTGTTTGAGTGACAGTTCGACTTTTTAGTCGAATTTCGATTTCGTAAGATTTATGTGGATCTGGGTTTTGTAATGGAGTAAGAGGAGGTTTTGCCATTTGCTGGTGGCGTTGCAAGGAGTTGGTGCGGTGGTGGACCGCCGTGCACGTGCACGGCGGCGGAGATGGTCGTGTTTTGGGTCGACTCGAGGAAAGCATGAGTTTGAACATTCTCTGCTCCGAGTCATAGCTGGGTTGAGTGTTCTGTGCGCGTGAGTTTTAAGTTTTAACAATTTATAAAATAAAACTTTAAGTTTTTAAAAGAAGAGAAAGAGAAACAGTTAAACTGAGAAATAAGGGAGAAGAAGAGAGGCAGGGGAGGATTGCGTGAAATTGCAAGGAAGTCTCGAGTTCTACTAGAGGCATGCACGTGGGTGTCTTCGGGTTTGAATTTGCAGAAATTGGGCTAACTGTAATGTGATAGTATAAGTAATTAAGTTAAGCCTAAACTATGTTATTAAGTATTAGACCATTTGTTTTGAACTCTGATGATCTTGAAAGTTTTGCTAAAACAAAATTGGGAAATTAATTTAAAGTGAAAGTTAATTAATAATTAATGATAATAATGGAATTAAGTGTTTTAACACGAGAACATTGTTATTAGGTGTTAAACAAACTGTTTAAAACGTTGATGAACTTTGAAACTTTGCAGAAACTAAATTGAGTAATTAATTTAAAATAGAAGTCAATTATGTATGTAATAAAATTTATGATGGTAATTTCATAAGTAATTTAAAACTTGATTGAATTTGGAATTAAAGAATATAATGATAATCTTGTATAAAATCATATGTAATCAAGAATTCAATTAATCATTCGAAGTTGATTAATTAACAAAAATGTATTTAACTGATTAAATAAATAGTTAATGATTGAACGATTAAGTAATTAATAATTAATGATTGATTAACAATAGTTAATGATTAATTTAACAATTAATAATAATTTATTGTGTAACTGAGTTTATAATCAATAATTAAGATTATTGATTAATAATTAATTAATTTAGTAAATGATGAATAAGTAATTAATAAATTGGAATAAGTTAATTAATCGTAATTAATTAAATAAAGAATAAAATATAATTTACTCTTGAGTATGCAATTAAGTTTAAATAAATCAAATGACATGTTGTTATGAATCGATGGTTCTATTTGATTGCCTCTGATGTTTATTTATATCTGTGATGTTCTGTGATATATCTGTGATAATTGTGCATGATTTATCTGTATTCAATTGCTATATGAATTATCTGATGTTATTTATCTATTGCTATATGATTATCTGATGTTAATTATCTGTGTTAAATTGCTATATGAATTCAATTGTTAAATTTAAATTGTTAAGTTAATTAGACAACTTGGACTTTAAAATGGCGTTTGGATTTCGATGAGACCGGGATCGGATATCCAATTGATATTCCGAAAACCACATCGATCCAAATTAAACGTTAGGTCGTGAATTCTGAAGTGAAGATCGAGATGGTGCTTTTAGAATGCAAGGGTTATCGTCGTTAACTCTGAGGGTGATTCCAAAACGAGTGTAACGAGATAATGCCTTCGGTTTCGTTCAAACCCGGAACGAACTTGTATGGATTGAGTGCTTTCAGCACATCGTCAGGCGGACGATGAGCATTCTAAGTGATATGTTCTAAAAAGGTAATCGCAGCCTCAAGCCTCATCAACCGGGAATGGCTAAAACAGGGGAGATGCAGCAAGGTTAGGTGGGTCATGCCCAAGCAGGACGAGATATACCCCTGTCTAGATGTCCCTTTATTCGGCTGTGTGGGCGGTTGGATGTACACCAACTGCGGGGTTATCTTGTTCGGGACTGCTCAGTAAGGAATGGTTCCGGCCTTGTGTTGCAGGGGAGTTAGGGTGGCTCCTCGGTACTGTGATCTAGACCACGTACTGTGACGGGCGGTACCCCAGTAGCCCTGCCATTGTATGGGATCCAATTTTCAATAAGCGCCATACGTTTTGATTGTGCCCAACTACGTTGAAATGTGAGATGTAAGCATTTCAGCTATTTCTGTATTTTACTTGAAAACCCTAGACACTATTATAATATCACTGGATTTCCTATAAAATGTTTTGGTTAGCGTAAGGTAAAAACTTACCCGTATTTATTTGTGGGGAGTCTTACGTGATACCTTTCTTTTAAATGATTTTCAAAGTTAAACAACTTTAACCTGTTTACTCATACCACACCCATGTCTGACCCGGAGTTTATTTTTGTTTTTCATAAACTTTCGGGTACCCAAATTTTTACGGGTAGCCAAGGGATTTAGGTTAGCTTTGACGAATTCTGGAGGAGCAATGGAGCAGGAGGCTTCAGCGTTGTAGATACATATATAGTTCCGCTGTGTTGGTATCTCTGAGTCATGATGTATTTGAGATGTATGTCCTGACTGATATGTATATGATAGTCATGTTGTATGATATTGTATAACTCTGATGTATATATAACTATGTAATATTTATGTTGATGTATTATATTTTATTCCATTCCGCTGTGAGATTCTGATGTTGTTGTTCTTTCTTTCTTTTCTTTTCTATTCCTATCCCTTTCTTTCTTATTGATGGCACGTCTTTCTGGGCGTAGAAAGTCGGGTCGTCACAGGTTGATCGCGAAACCCTAATTTGAATGGCCAAGAATGTTTCACCCAATTATGCATAAACGAAGCAAATCGAAAAACGAATTGCAGATGTAGATTACGTTCGTTGAGAGCTTCACGATGATATATTATATGATAGGATTTGAGAAGTTTGGATTTTTTTCGATTTGGTTTGAAATTGTAATTTAGGGTTAGGTTACTCATCATTGAGGAGGAGCAGATAAGAATAGAAATTGTAAGTATAGAAAGTAGAATGGAGCTCTAGGGTTTATAACAACATATATATTGGCGGAGATAGGTAAGAATGGATGGAACAGATCGAATGGGTCAAAGCAACAACAAAGACCTGAAAAGCCTACATCCAATATATTGAAATAAAGGTTTTCAATATATTTAAACTCAATGAAACTAGTTTCAAACCCTAATTCTATCGTATGTAGAAGTTAGCTTCTAAAATCAAAGTATATTCATTTAAATTCCATTAATTGATTTCTACACGTTTCGAATTTACACGATCTAACGATAAGTCCGATCGCTATGAAACTTGAAATTCTATAATAAATCAATATTATGGATTCGATGAAACTGGTTTCGTCAAAATCTGAGACTATGCCCAAAAAGAATAAATTTGCACTTTAATTAAACAATCTATTATAAAGTCAATTTAATCACCTTAAATTCAAATTTAAAAGTTAATAGTTTTCATCATTCCTGATTACACAGAAAATTAATATCATTTTTAAAATTAAATTTTCCATATCAAATCCAATATTTAAATATTACACTAATTTACAATAGAAATAAAAACTAGTTTATTATAATTAAAATTCCAACATATTCTTTTATTTCGATTAACATATTCTAATTATAAATCAACAGATACCTTATGTGTTAATTAAACATAAGTTTCCATTGTATTACATTCATTATTCTATAGTTAACATCTTTTTTACATTAATAGAAATATTACAATTGCATTAGTTTCATTGATTTCCAAATTAATCCAAAACAGATTAAATAATAAGATGATAGTTAAAAAATATGTTATACATTAATAATTCATATCTATTGACTTCCTATTGCATGTTAAAACCAACCAAATCAACAAATATTGATTTCTCTTTTTAATTCAATGTTTAATATATTCCCTATTAACCTTTGCGATTATAATTGTTTGGGATTACATCAATATAGATGTCGATTACATTCAATCAATATTAATAAATTATATTCTAATGATTTTTTTCCATTATTAAATCATAAATTTTAATTTGTAACAATATTCAATTCCAAAAGTCTCATTAAATTTAATATTTTTAATTATCAAAAATACGGGTCGTTACAGGTTTGAACAAATGAAGTATAGTTCATTTAGAAATTGGTAAGAAGAGAAAAGTTTCTCCTATTTTCACTAATGGGATGAAATTTATTTAGGCCCAAACCCATAATTTAACTAAATAACTAAAAATTCTATTTTCCACATGTTTCCTTTATTTTAACTCCTAGTACAATTCAGATTACAATTGAAAAAATTATATAAAAATCTACATTACATTTTAACCTTTTAAATTCAAAATAAAAGACAGAAACAAGATTTTTAACGCTTATTTTAATGTTATTTTTAAATATTTAAAAAGGAACAATCTCTTATTTTCATTCAATAAAAAATTCCACAGTTTACAATCTAAATAAATTCATTTCTTACATATAAGATTTATTAAAAATTCTCAACTAATTTTTATGTAGCCGCCCAAAAATTATCGACCCCGAAGATCGGCACTAATACGTTTACTGTATAGAGTGCTGAGCAATCGAGTGCCGGAAATACCAGGCTGTTAGGGTAAGAAGAAAAGGAGATGGAAGAAAAAACAGAAACAACAGCACAGAATCTCACAATCACAATGGGAAAAAACATAATAGCAGCATTTTATATAAAGAAAAGCTGTAACTGTCAATGTACATACAAGATATCAAAGTACCATTATCACCAAATAGATCTCGACATATTATAATAACTTATCCCTAAATACTGTCTATACAACATATACTTCACAGCGGAATATAATCAATACGTCTCTGCCATCCAGCTCGTCTTCGGGCTCCAAAGCGTCCTAATCTGAAATCTTGTAATACTCGGTCTGACCCGAGCATTATGGTAAGGTAACACCCAAATTAGGCTGGAAGCCAGCATGAGTACAACTAACTAAATTTGGAATGCCTAAGTTATAAAGCTTCTTTGAAAACCAAGGTAACTTGTATATCCAGCGGGTTTTTATCGGATTAAAACCAAGCGTTTTTACCGAAAATCCATCGATATTGTAACGTCTGGATACAGCTGCTTATAATAATCCAGTTTATTTAATTTATTCAATTACAGCCTATTGGGTTCTAAAATCAAACTTGTATAGATTTGTAATGATTATTGAAACGAAGTGGTTTCAAATAATGCTGATATCCGATCCCAGTCTCTTCGAATCCAAGTGACAATTTTAAAAGGTAAAATGTTTAAAACAAATAATTTATTACTTAGAGTGACAATATTCAAATATGGCAATCTTTTACAGATGCTTATTCCAAATAATACATATAATTACTTTAGTCTCACTATTTTAATTTGAAACAAATATCCTACAGAATTAAGCAAAGATATAGATCGTTAAACCAAATAACGATCTATAATCAATATCTAAACGATTTAATCATGGTTTTTATTATTCATTTATATTTAAACCAAATTAATTCCAAATTAACCAATTTATTAACAGAAAATAAATTATAAAATATCATTAATCATCCATAAGCTTAACTCAAATAATAATACGATTAATTATCATTTAAATTTTAAAATATTACTGAGCTTTAATTTCGGTTTTTAAGCTGAAAATACATTTTTGGTCAAAAGAAGAGAATATAAATTATCGTATAGACGTATGTGTTCCATTCCTTCTCTCCTTTTCCTTCCTTTTTTCTTTCACTCTTCTTTCTTTTCCTTTTTCCTTTCTTTTCTTTTCTATTTTTTTTACTTTTTACTTATCTTTTTCATTTTTCTTTTTCCCTTGCTTCTGGCCCAACCATGCCCATTTCACTTCTTCTTCCCTTCTCTTTTACTTTCTTTCCCCTGCTACCTCCTCTTCTCTTTATTCCTAAGTGCCCGAAACAAACGTGCATACACGCGTGCACGTGTATGCCTACTTCGACCATTGACTTCAGTCGCCGACTACCCACACAAATCGACATCTACCACCTCCCCATGTAACACCATCTGAAATGCGAAACCCATCCTCGTTCGAAATTTAGAACATCACAGCGAGAGTTAGAAATGGCATCCCACCATAAATGCCTCGACCAACTACCACGTCCCATTGATCAACTTCAAACCTCACCTGAAGCACCACCATCGTCTGCCCTACCCTCCTCTCCCGGGCCGCACCTCCCCTTTTGTCTTATGTCGCCACCATTTCCTCTAGACCAAAGCTACCCTAAAACCCATCTCTAACCCTAAACCGACTTCGAACGGCCACTACGAGCTTCTAGAAATCACCAAGCCAATTTTCATGGACTCCCCAACCCCAAAACCTCCTCCTTGCTGAATGCCAAACAACCAAATCGTCCCGACGACTTGCATTTCGCCAAAAACCCATCTTTGGTCATCTCCTTCCTCCTTATTCCACACGCAACTAAAAACCTTTAGACCACTCCCAAAATTCAAATTTTCCTTAATGAATCCAATCATGTAACCTAAGTTTGAATTCGCAAGGTCTAAACTTTAATCGCTATGAATTGTTTTACTGAAAAATATACTTTTCTTGCTTTACACTTGCAGGTATCAAATGAAACCAATTTTGAAAGAAACTACGTTCAAAGTCTATTGGTTTTGCTTTTGGAATCGAAGCCTAAAATAATTCGTATAAAGAGAAATTTATTTTTAAAGAAGAGGGTTATTTGGATTTAACAAAAAGTAGGGTATGTGTATTCTTCCTATAGGTGAAACATCTTCATGTCAAACTCTTATAATTACATTTATACTCAGCAAAACATATGACATTTAACCCAGACCAACAATTTATTCACAGACACAAATTGTATATTTATATGTATATATAACCAGTTGAAGTGTAACTGTTATACTCACAGTTTGATTTTGCTACAGCTTGAACTTTACTTGTTTGCTTTGTCTTACATCGTCTTGATTCCTTTAAAGTTTAATGGCAGATGCTTATATTTATGTGTGTGTGTGTGTGTATTTTTTTGTGAGGATGTTTAACTTGAAGGCCACAAAACAGTGATTTGTATATGTATATTTAGGGAAATGAGGTGTGTAGAGCAAGTTACAGGTTGAGATTTTGTTTAACTGCTTTTACATTTCTATTTTATTATCATTTAAAAGTTTGATTTGAACAATATTTTGACCTGACTTGATTTCATATAAAAGTTTTGATGTTTTTCCTTGATTTGATTTATTATATGTTGAGAAGATATGCATTAGGTTGTCCCCTTATATGTTTACATGCATATATATGAATTGACATGTATATGTGTGTGTGTGTGTGTGTGTCTATATCCTTAGGTGGATATGTTTGCCTTTTCTTTTTTATACAAATGTTTGTGTGTGTATAAATATGCATGTATATCTCTACCTATATACTTTTTATTGTTTCCATAAAGTTTGTGCCTTTCTTGGGGATATGTACACATTTATTTACATTCTTCACATTCACTATTATATGCATATACATACACTTATGTATATCTTGTCATCACACAAATATATATATATATACACCAATGCAAATCTCCATATTCGTAACTTTATATGTCACCCACATATGTATATTTACATATGTGTGTATATATATAAATATATGTAAATATATATATAGACACACATATATATACACATACACACTCTTATATGTTTATATACATATATATGAATATCATTAACTTGTATGTATTTATATTTATACACAAATATATTCTACCTTGAATTTTAATGGTGGATTTTATATACATATATATATTTATATATATATATATATTATTTATTTTCTATAACATCTATCATATCCCGAGATTTTATGATTTGATAGTTACTATAGTTTTCGAATCAATTTATATATATTAAGATATGTTTGACTTATAAAATAATATTTCAATAATAAAATCAGTTAATCACGCCACAACAAATGTTAGAAAATCCAGGTCATTACATTTCTCCCCGTTTAGAACTTTTCGTCCTCGAAAAGGAACGAAGTGGGAATTTTAAATTTGATGTTTATTATTAGTTAAATCATTCTTTAAACATTTAACCCTTTACGCTTTTATTTTAAAATTTTAAAACACTTTTAAAACTATGTAATATTACCAACTAGTTTTTCAAAAATAATTTTTATAACTTGATGCCTCAACAAGTCAATCCTTGTTCTCATAAAAATTCAATCAAACGTTAATCGGGCGTAGGACTAAAAATCAATAAGTACTTAGTAAACCCGTTTTCAAAACCCAGTGAAAGTACTTGGAAAAACTTTTGCGAGAATACGATGTAAATCATCACCCCCTCCCATGGATCGCAGTTAGCACATTGATTGTGTCGCCATCCCGGCGAAATCCATAGAAAACTGTAGGCATCCACACTCCTCGCTTTCGCCATGGGAACTGCAACAGATCGCAGCTACACCCAGGGTTACGTTGCTATCGCAGCAAAAACCATGTAACTGTAGGCATCAGCGCCCTCGAATTCTGCTGCAAAATGAAACATCACCACATAGATCATAGACAACGCAAAGGTTGCATCATTATCCCAATGAAACCCAATGTAGACTATAGGCACTCAACGCCACACGAATTTCACTATGGAACCACATAGATCGCAGTCTACCGTTGTTACGTCACTATCCCAGAGAAATCAAATGTAGATTGCATGCAATTACTACCACTCAACTTACTCTAAGGAACACAGTAGATCGCAGCTACCACACATGTTCTATTGCCATCACGGAAAATCCCAATGTAACAGTAGGCATCAGCGCCACTCGGCTTATGCTACTAGATAATCATCAGGAACTCAACTTTTGTCCGGACGTCCTATGGAATCTAATTTTAGAACCCTCCTTAGAGCTCAAGGCGAAATCACACAGTGAATCTCCTACGATAAGTCTCGACTCTAATTGGAGGCACCTTTTTGTCCATACCTTTCTCAAAACATTTCATACTATAACATATAGTACCTTTTAATCATACTATTTATATATATATATATATATATATATATATATATATATCATATATAAACTTCAAAATCGATATCTCAATCGATAGTTCTCAAACGTGGCTTTCCAAATTTTCAAAATTTGCTTTTTGCCAAAACCAAAAGCCATTGAAATCAATGAGTTCCAAAACCCTTTAAATATCATTCTCATAAAATCATTTATATATATAAGATTATTCTTTAACTTGAATAATTTCGGATCACTTCATACTAATATAAATTCCACTTTATATTTCAAATATCTCTCAAAGATTTTTTTTTTCTTTGTGTTATAAATTCAACAAGGGGAGTTTTTAATACATAAGAAATATATATAACCTCATAAATGCCAAATCAAATATTCCAAGTTCGATTTCCTTTTCCAAAGTCATTTGTAACATTAATTACTTCTTATAAAGTGAGTTTCAGTTCTGGTACTATCCAGTCTTCATTTTAAAATCACCATATTTACTCAAAAATACTCTTTTACTTCTAAAACAATTTTTGCTTCAATATCGGATTTGGTTCTAATTCAGAATTGCTTAAAGTTCCATTTGGGTTCTAGGTTCAATTTCACCTCAATTGGTATTTAATCCATGATTTAAATATAAGTAATTTCCACTCTGACCAATTTGAACTTTAGAAAATAGCTTGAATTGTTGTAAAGTAGTTAAATAGTTAATATAAGATAGTTTGAACTTAAAAAGAATGTTTTGTGTAGTAAATAGCTTGGAAAAATCCAAATCATATGAATATTTAAGAAAGTAGATTTTAGACAGTTTATATTAAAATAATTTGTTCGAACATAGTTTCAGAGTCAAATTGATTCAGTTTGCAATTTACAATCCAATCAATTTTTTTATTTTCACTTCCATTCAAATTGAATCAATCTAGATTCTAATCCAAATTATCTTCTATTTCTATTCCAATTCAAATCAATTCCCCTTTCAAATTTAAACTTATTTGACTTCGATTACAATTCCATTAATTTAATTTAATTTCATCTTTGAATTAATTTCATTCCCAATCTCAAATTTTGACCATCTTGAATTCGAGTTTGATTTTCAAAATGTTGATTTAATTATTTAAATCAAATTAACCTTGAATATTTAATTTAATAGTCTAAATCTCTTATAATTAAATCATGAGCCCAAATTTCAAATATTCATTTAAATTTTCTTTACATAAACTTGTTTCACGATTTGAGTGAGGGTTCAAATCTTTTTTTTAAAACAAGTCAATTTTCGGAATTCAATTGATTGCCTAATTATAACTTCAAACTTTGAAATCCAATTCTTAAATAGTTTCGGTTGATACGTTTATTTTTTTTGACTTAAGTTCAATATAATTCCCTTTTCATAAATTCCATTTTATTTCTAAGAATCAAAATCTTTTAAATAAATTTCAGGATAAAGTTTTACTCCTATTCAATTTAAGGAATGGATAAATATATCATTTCACCCCATTTTTTAATTAAATCGAAATAATTCATTTTACTGTTTTTGTACATACCGTCAATAACGAACAGGATAATAGCAGGGTATGTCAAAATAAATAAACACTCAAATTATTTAAAGCACCAATCAATAGCATCCAATACCAATTTCCAGAATTCAAAATCCGTTTATATTTTCAAAAATTATTTTGAAATTATTCATGTATTCATGACTTCTTTTGCACCCCTTATCAAACCTATACCTTTCCCTTTTTCCATTAATTCCATTTAACTTCCATAAGTTAAATCTTAATTTCATGTTGAAATTTTCCAATTTTAGATTATAGGTTCAAAACTTATTTAACTTGCCCTAAGTGAAATTTCAATTCATTTAATCCATTCAACCTTACTCAATTTAAATTTCCATTCCACATTTAAATTTCTTATCAATATCACTTCCCACTTATATAAGTTCAAAATTTTACCTCCCTTTGGGTTATACATCTTATTCTCAAGGGGATTTCAGAATTCAACACTTAGTATTTATTTCAAATCAACTTTGAAATCATAAATATACATATATATACATTCTTATTCCGATTTCATACCAAGTCACACTTTCAAATTTTAAACCATCCTTGGTTTCTATTTAAAACAAATTCCTTTGGAATTTCAAAACAACTCTTGTTTTTAAACAAGATTTCCATATTCAAAAATAATCTAAATATTATTATTTCCTTAAACACTTTGAAACAATTCCAAATCTTTTTTCTAGGCTTAGATTTAAACTTTACAATTCAAATCCATTTAAATTTATAAGTCATACTTATGTAAAATCTTAATTCCTTAAAACCTTTCACTCTTTTTTTATTATTGTTTATTCTGCAATAAACATCTTTTATTAAGATACAATACCGAATTCATGATAATAATCAATACTAGTGTATCTGGAAATCAAACACACCATATATTCCATCATAATTCACTAGAAAAATATAATAAGGGTAACTTACTTTGAAAATACTTTTGAAGTTTCTAGGATTTATATTCAGGTTTGAATCCATTTTTAGCTTAACTTATTTGTATAGTTAATCCTTACCAAAATTTCTATTCGGTTAAATATGTTTACCACTTAAATTTATAATCTTATTTAATTTTAACAACAACCAGTTCCCTTAATCCACTATAATAATTAGAAAAATTATTCCTTTATATACCAAAATATGAACTTTACATGAAAAAAAAATTAAAACCATTTTTAAAATCGAAAATAACAAGTACGCCTTCGTATAGTACTCTCAACTCATTCTAGAGTACTACTGACCCTATCTCTAATGAGTAATCCCCACCAGAGCCAAATTTCATGCTTAACCTTCTGCTCTGATACCAAGTGTAACGGCCCAAAAATTTTCGACCTCGAAGATCGACACTAATACGTTCACTGTATAGAGTGCTGAGCAATCGAGTGCTGGAAATACCAGGCTGTTAGGGTAAGAAGTAAAAGAGATAGAAGAAGAAACAGAAACAACAACATAGAATCTCACAATCGCAGTTGACCAAAATATAATAGCATCCTTTTATACAAAAAAGTTGTAACTGTCAATATACATACAAGATATCAAAGTACAATTATCACCAAATACATATCGATAGATTATAAGAACTTATCCCTAAATACTGTCTATACAATCTATACTTCATAATGGAGTATAATCAATGCGTCTCTGCCATCCAGCTCGCCTCCGGCTCCAAAGCGTAGTAACCTGAAATCCTGTAATATTCGGTCTGATCTGAGCATTACAATAAGGAAACACCCGAGTCAGGCTGGAAGCCAACGTGAGTAAAACCAACTACCTAAGTTATAAAGCTTCTTTGAAAATCAAAGTAACTTGCATATCCAATGAGTTTTTATCACATTAAAACCAATTTTTTTTACCGAAAATCCATCGATATTGTAACGATTTCTGGATACAGCTGCTTATTTATAATAATCAGTTTACTTAATTTATTCAATTCCAGCCTATTAGGTTCTAAAATCAAACCCATAAAGATTCGTAGTGATTATATAAACGAAGTGGTTTCGGATAACGCCGATACCCGATCTCAGTCTCTTCGAATCTAAATGACAATTTTGAAAGGGTAAATTGTTTAAAATAAACAATGTATTACTTAGAGTGACAATGTAACGATCCCGATTTTTAAGCCAAATTAATTTAGTAATTAATTTGATTTTTGGATTAAACTAAGAATTAATTGGTAATTAATATGAAATTTTGAATTAAATTGTGGAATTAAATTGAAAATGTAGGAATATATATATAAGTTTTTAAAATAAAGAATTTGATTTGGAAATCTAAATATTTTATAAATAAATTATAATTTGAAATTTGAATTTGAAATTCTAATACATATATGTTGAAAATAAATATTTGGAAAATAAAAAGTTTGTGAATGGAATAAAATATATATTTATAAACAGATATTGTTTGTTTATTCATTTATAAATACAAATTGATTGTATATTAATTTTTGAATTTGAAATTTAAAAATAAATGTTTTGAATTACATATTGAATTTTAAAATTCCATACTTTAAAATTAATTTGCTTTCTAATATTTTAATATATGTATATATATATTGTTTTATAATTCAAAGTAAATGTTTTATAAATTGAAGTTAAGAATCTTTATATTTTAAAGAACAAATAAATATGTATAATATAATTTGTAATTTGTGTATAATTACATTTTTTAATCATTTCTCTAAAAATTTGTATAAAAATAAAATAATAGGAAATGTATATGTGAATAAATGAAAATAAAACAAGGCTTAAAACAAAAAAATTTAAATAAATTCAAGGGAAGGTCTAAAACATAAATTTGTTTATCTTTAACAAGTGTACAAATTTTAAAAATATATTTAAACATTGTAGGCCATGAAACTAAAAATTTAACAAGTGTTAAACATGAAGATAAGAAAATAACAAGTGGCAAAATGGTTTATAAAAATTAACTAAAAACATAAATAACACACATAAGGAAAATAACCAAACTAGTGTATATCTCTTTCATCTTCATTTTTTCAAATTTCTTTCCTTCATTTAAGAAAAAAATCTTAAACCTGAAGATAAGATAAAAGTTTCAATTTCAATTCTTCTTGTATTCAAAACAATAAAAAAGAAGATCTAAAACCTGAGTACTACCAGATCAAAATTCTGTGAATCAAAAAGAAAGATCAGAAAATTTCAACAAAAAGAATCAAGCAAACAACTTGAATCAAAGCCTGGAAGTCAAAATCCAGATCAGAAGAAAAAAAGAAAATAAAAAACTAGAAGAAATGGAAAATCAAAAGCAAAATCTTTTTTCAAATGTAACCTGGACAGCAAGCAAATCAATTCATAGCGGAATCAAATTTCAATCTGAAGCAAGTGTACACTCAGCAATCAATCTGGAAGAAACTCAAGCAATTCCAATGGCAGTTTAATTCCAAATGGGTTTAACTCAAACCATTTCCAGAATTCTTTCTTCCGGGCTCTGTTTCTTTTAGATGACAGGTGACCAAACTCACTTGTATCTACTTATATGCTTTGATATTATGGTTGACACCTGAAGTATGATTGTTTTAAAATGCCTACATGTTGGATATATATATATATATATATATATATATATATATTTATAGGTGTGCATGTCTGAATATATATGTGATGTGTGCATGTTTGTTTACAGGGACATATCTCTCTGTTCAAAAACAATTTACAGGCTTAATCCATTTTGATAACCCAAATTCACATCATACAATCAGTAATAGTTTAGGATCCTTGAAGATAAAAGGTAAAAAAGGATGTAATATTATTTTTAAAAATCATTTCAGGTGTTTGTACTTGGTAATTTTTCTAAAAACAATATTTACAGTAAGGCTTTGAAATAAACCGGGAAAATTTAATGTTTTAATTTCATAATTCGATTACATAACCAATTTGGATTTGCAAAATGATGATTTTAGAGGATTGTTTCAAGATTGTTAGCTTAGCAAATCAAGAGAAATTATTTGTTGAACAGAAATTGCATTTTCTAAAACTCTGATGATCTACGTCGAACTTTGGATCGTACTCAACATCGATGGTAGCCTGGTGAATGTTGATCAATGGAAAAATAGTATGGGAAATTTTAATGCACCATGGAGAACGATCGACGTTGTTTTAGGGTTTAATAACCCAGTTTGATCGATGAAGATTTTGGGCAAAATGCGTCATTGTGGGGGAACGTTGGGTGATCGGTCAGAGGGGGACAAAAAGAGGAGGCTCTGATGAACTCGTGGACGCGGCGGCGAGTTCACTAGTGATCGGAGGCGTTGATTTGCGATGGGTTTTTGAATAAGTTTGGGTTCACGCAGTCGTTCGTATTTTTCGAATTGCGATCCTCTGTTGAATTTTACGATTTGGGTGGTTGCGAGGTAGGTGGAGGTCGTGGGTGATGACTTGGCAATGGTGAGTCGATCGGAATGGCTCTGATCGCCTGTGCACGAAAATGCGTGTCAGTGTGTATATGTTTTGCTGATAGGTTTGGGGAAGATGAAGGTGTCTCGGGGTTTTGTTCGAGATTAAGACGGTTTGACTCGGAGTAAGTAGGGTCGTGAGTGACCCGAAGTTTTGCTTGGGAAAATGGCATCTGGCTCGAGTAATTACTCGAAACTATCTTGGGTCTAGGTGATTATGTTTATGACAGTTTTAAATTTTAAAATAAATCAGTTTTCAATATTTAAACAAATCCAATTTTGACTTGTTTTCTTAAATAAAATTTTTGTAAATAATCGATACTCATTCAAGTGTTTGAATAAATGAGAATTGTAAAATTGTTTTAACTTGAGTAATTAATTAATTGATTAGGAAAGAAAAAAACATGTTTAGTTGATAATTTAGTCAAAGTCTTTAGTCAATGTATGGGATAATAAATAACTCTATTTCAAAGGTTCATTAAAGTAAGATTTAAATATTGTAATTAATTAGTTAATTAAAGATAAAAATGGTTTATCCTTAAAATTAATTAAGTTTTTGATAAATTAAAGAATGTGCTTAGGTAATTAAGTAAGAAAATTACTTTGTGCAATTAAGTTTAAAGATAATTACTTAATAAACATAATTGGATAATTAATTAATTAATTAGAAGATTAATTTATATAAGTAATTAGAGGTAATTATTTGCTTAAAGATAATTACTTAGTTAAAAGCAATTAACTAATGGTTAAGGTTAATTAAGTAATTAGGGATAATTACTATAATTAATTAAGGATAATTAATTTGGGTAATTTATAAATTAGTTTGAGGATAATTAATTAAAGAATTAATTAATGAAAGTGATTAAGGATAATCACTTATT
Organism: Allium cepa; assembly: GCA_030765085.1. Taxonomy (NCBI): domain Eukaryota; kingdom Viridiplantae; phylum Streptophyta; class Magnoliopsida; order Asparagales; family Amaryllidaceae; genus Allium; species Allium cepa. The sequence goes on along the minus strand of CM060931.1, from coordinate 460,091,814 downwards.
ATAATTAATTAAGAAAAAATAATTAAATGATAATTAATTAAGGGTTAATTAATTAATTGAGGATAATTAATTAATAATTTAAGGTAGATTAATAAATGATTAAGAATTAATTAATTAAAATGGTTTGTAATTAATTAATGTAAATTAACCAGGATTAGTAATTTATTAATTTGGTTACGTTGTAATCAGGATAGGGTAATTAATTCAAAAGTAATTAATATAATTGGGAAATTAAATTTGAATTAATTAAGGACTAAACAATAAATTAATCCTGCTTATAAAGTATTTTTGAATGCTTGCATTGCTTTTGAATGTTTGTATTATATGTGATTCCTTGAATTGATTGTTCTCTTTGATCTATGATATTCTGTTCTGTGAACTGAGTTGTGTATAATTTATTTGTTTACCTGTGATGCGTTTACATATTATCTATGAATCTGTGAATGAACGATAAGCGTTATAGATTATACCGCTTATCGATACTGCTATACTTGAATCTGTGATGGTTGTTGATATTGCACTATTGTGTAAAATCCCTGGACTACACCTTACATGCATAAATATGGATCGCACGAGGAAATTGGTTAAGTCATAGATTTTTGAAATAGTTTTAGAATTGAATTTTGAATCCAATTGGTTTTTGAAAATGGAATTGGGTAAAATGTGAAAAGCTTTTGTAAAGGATTTTTGAAGATAAAAGTTATTTTAAATAACTTGATAATGTTTTGAGATTTAAGTAGTTTGATTTGAATTTGAATTCAAGATTTGAAATTGAATTCTATATTGAAATTTTTGTTTAAAAAGGTTGTACAAGTTTATATTGGTTTTAAACCATTTAAAATATATTGTTTTGGGAATTTGAATTTAACCCAAGAGTTTTAACTTGTATAAATGTAATCGGATTTTTCCTAAACCAAAACTATTTATTTCCAAATAATAAAAGCTTTCATATAAGGAAAAAATTTCCAATTTGTGTTAAAGGGATTTCAAATTTGAAATGTAATGGTTTTCCAAGTTATGAATGAATCTTTGGAAACGGGTTTGAAAGCTATGAATTAAATCTTTGATTTAAAGATTGGATCAGTTAATCCAATTTGAAAGAGAAATTGTTTTGAAAGCCGTAAATGAATCTTTGTGAAAGATGGACGAACTTTGTGAAGTAAATCTTTTTGTTTAAAGATTTGGAAATGGTAATTTGTTTAAACCATTTAAAGGAAAGTTTTGGGTTTTAAAGTCGTGACTTAACTGAAATCCCAATATCCATATTATCTTTCAATATTGCGCTCATTATTCGGTTTAGCCGAGAAAGGACCTTATGTCATATTACCCATTCCGAATATGGTACGACGTTATGGATAGCATTTGAAGACCGATGGTGAAGACCGGGAATTTGTGAGAATGATAGGCTAACCTATCGAATGACTCTGCACTGAGTAGCAACGGTATAGAGATCTCCATATGTGATGGGGAGTTCGATCGGGATTGTGAATACCCGGATTGCAAGGGCTTCTTTGGAAGTGTCTTCGGTTCTGTTCGTACCCGGAACTGACTTGTATAGATGTGTGTCTGACATTACACTTTGAGATGTAAATCTGGTTTCTATCAAATACATTTCTGTTTGGTGGCGGAGATATATTCTCTTAGCTTAACACCCTTCTCTGAGACATACGAGCTCAGAAGTTATGTAGTTGATGGATACTAGTGATACATTTCCAATTAGGTAATGTGGCATACTAAGTGCTGCCGATCATTTGTTGATCAAAGCATGACTTTTGTGAAAAGCGTAGCTTTGTGGATGAGACTGCATCAGGAGCTCACACCGTGGAAATGGTCGAAACAGGAAAGATGCAGCAAGGTTGTAGGGGTCGCACCCCTGGGGTATGTCCATTCCTTCTGGAAAAGGGTGGTATCATGGTATGGAGCCCGGATACTTAACTCATGTGGACATTGTAAATTATATTACTGTGTGATGTTGCTTTGTGGTTGAGAGCTCTCGGATAAAGGTCGCAAATGACAAGGGGTGGCATATCTTAGGTGTTACTCACAGGAAGGGACTAAACCAGCCATGTATTGGCAGAGAGCCGGGTAGGTTCTCGGGGAGTCCCTCCAGAGGCGTTCCCATGTGGCCTAGGAAGTTCCTTTGCTTGACTAGTTTTTGGAAATCCAATCATCCAATACGAGTGCTCTACAATTGCAGTTGTATAACTTGCCACCTCATGTGGCAGCTATAGTACGCATAGTATAATGGTACCTATGCTGGCTAAGATTAATATTATACTTTCGAAATGTTTTCTGCACTATGCACTAATAATAATATCAAATGGTTTTCGCGTATCAAGCATTCTTGACTATCATAAGGAGAAATCTCCTCCAAGTGTGCGCTTGCATTGTGTGTGTGGTGGGAGGCCTTAAGGCAGTTTCATTTTCCAAAAAGCATTGTAGTTTTCAATGTTTTAAATTCTTTTGTTGTTTGTTTTAAAGATAAACTATATTTGTTTGCTCATACCAATCCCATGACTAACCCGGAGTTTATTGTTCCCTTCCTAAACTCTGGGTGCCCACAATTTTCCACACGGGCAGTCTAGAGTTGGGTTTTTCAGATAATCAAATAGTAGGTGTAGATTTGATAGCATTCAATCTTTGGATATTGGCAATCACATTTGGATCGAGTTTGCTTAACTTGATGGGGGTTCGAGCTAGCTTTGGATTGGAGCGTTTGATACGGAGATGCAAATGTTGGAGTTCTCTCTTAGAAGTTCAAGTTATGATATCATATCCTGCTGTTTTTCTGTTGCTGGTGTTTTGTATTTCGCTGTAGCATTATTTTTATGCTCTGATATGTTTGGGTGGTCAATATTGTATCATATATCGATATTGTTTTCATTTTTGTATCAATGATATTATTCATTTTCTTCCGCTATGTTGTTATACTTAATGTGTTATAAGCTCCGGCGAACCAGATTCGGCGTTTGAATATGTGGCATTCGTGTACAAGTGAAGTACGGGTGTCGATTTACAAAAGTCGAGTCAGGGTCGTTATAGACAATATTCAAATACGGCAATCTATTGCATGTGCCTTATTTCAATTAAAACGTATCATTACTTTAGTCTCACAATTGTAGTTTGAAACAAATGTCCCACAAAATTAAGTAAAGATATAGATCGTTAACCCAATTAATGATCTATAATCAATATCCAAACGATTTACTCATGGTTTTAATTCACTTTGATTAACCGTACTCATTTATATTTAAAATCAAATTAATTACATGTTAACCAATTTATTAACTGAAAATAAATTATAAAATATCATTAATCATCCATAAGTTTAAGTCAAATAATAATATAATTAATTATCATTTAAATTTTATAATACTATTGAGCTTTAAATTTCGGATTTTGAGCTGAAAATACATTTTTGTTCAAAAGAAGTGAATATAAATTATCGTATAAATGTATGTTTTCCACTCCTTCTCTCCTTTACCTTCCGTTTTTCTTTCTCCCTCCTTTATTTTCTTTTTTCCTTTCTTTTCTTTTCTTTTCTTTTACTTTTTACTTATCTTTTTCATTTTTGTTTTTCCCTTGCTCATGGCCCAATCCGGCCCATTTCCTTTCTTCTCCCCTCCCCTTTTACTTTCTTTCCCCTGCTACCCCCTCTTCTCTTTATTCCTAAGTGCCTGAAACGAACGTGCACACATGCATGCACATGTATGCCTACTCCAGCCATCGACTTCAGTCGCCGACTACCCATGCAAACCGCCATCAACCACATCCCCGCATAACACCACCTGAAATGCGAAAACCCGGCCTCGTTCAAAAATTCGAACATCACGAAGAGAGTTAGAAGTGGCATCCCACCATAAACGCCTCAACCAACCACCTCGTCCCACCGATCAACTTCAAACCTCACCTGAAGCTCCGCCATCGTCTGCCCTACCCTTTCCCCCAGAACCGCACCTCCCTTTTCGCCTCTACGTCGCTACCATTTCCTCTAGACCAAAGCTACCCCAAAAACCATCTTGAACCCTAAAACGACTTTGGCAGGCCATCACGAGCCTCTAGAAATCACCATGCCAATTTCGTGGACTCCCCAACCCTCGAACCTCCTCTTTGCCAAATGCTAAACCACCAAATCGTCCTAACGACCTAGATTTCTCCAAAAACCCATCTTTGGTCATCTCCTTCACCTTATTCCATACACAGCTAAAAACCTTCAGACACTCTTGAAATTCAAGATTTTCCTTAACGAATCCAATCATGTAACACAAGTTTGAATTCGCAAGGTCTAAACTTTAATCACTATGAGTTGTTTTACAGAAAAATTTACTTTACTTGCTTTACACTAGCAAGTATCAAACGAAACAACTTTTAAAAGAAACTACGTTCAAAATCAGTTGGTTTTTCTTTTGGAATCGAAGCCTAAAACAATTTGTATATAGAGAAATTTATTTTTAAAGAAGAAGGTTATCTGGTTTTTAGCCAAAAAACAAGGTATGCATATTCTTCTTGTAGGTGAAACATCTTCGTGTCAAACTCTTGTAATTACATTTATACCCAGCAAAACATATAACATTTAACCTAGACCAAGAGTTTATTCACAGACACAAATTGTATGTTTATATATGTATGTATAACCAGTTGAAGTATAAGTGTTATACTCACAGTTTGATTTTGCTGCAGCTTGAACTTTACTTGTTTGCTTTGCACTTATATTGTCTTAGTTCCTTCAAAGTTTAATGGTAGATGCTTGTATTTATGTGTGTGTGTCTATATATATATATATATATATATATATATATATATTTGTGAGGATGTTTAACTTGAAGGCCACAAAGCAGTGATTTGTATATGTATATATAAGGAAATGAGGTGTGTAGAGCAAGCTGCAGGTTGAGATTTTGTTTACCTGCTTTTACATTTTATTTTATTATCTTTTTAAAGTTTGATTTGAACAATGTTTTAACCTAACTTGATTTCATATAAAAAAATTGATGTTTTGTCCTTGATTCGATTTATTATATGTTGAGAGGATATGCATTTATGAGGTTGTCCCTTGTATGTTTACGTGTTATATATGAATTGACATGTAAATATATATATATATATATATATATATATATATCCTTAAGTGGATATGTTTGCCTTTTCTATTTTATACAAAGGTGTGTATATATATAAATATGCATGTATATCTCCACCTATATACTTTTTATGGTTATCATAAAGTTTGTGCCTTTCTTGGGGATATGTACACATCTATTTACATTCTTCACATTAACTATATGCATATACATATACTTTTGTATATCTTGTCATCGCACAAATATGTATGTTTATACCTTAATGCAAATCTCCATATTCATTACTTTATATGTCACCCACGTGTATATTTATATATGTATATATACGCATACTCTTATATGCTTATATACATATATATAAACATCATTAACTTGTATGTATTTATATTTATATACAAATACGTTCTACCTTGAATTTTAATGGTGGAGATTTTATATATATTATTTATTTTCTATAAGATGTATCCTATACAGAGATTTTTGTTTGCACAAAAAATGGGCAAACACCTCCAAGTCGTATGATTTAGTCGATTTTATGTTGTTCTTAGTGATTTGGGTGATTTATGCAAATATGTAAAAAGCAGGGACTAAACTGTAAAAGACACACAGATTTATAGTGGTTCGGCCAGAATGTGCCTATGTCCACTTCATATGTTATTCTCTTTCACTGTTCATATTACAAGTACAAAGCTTTGATTACATGTGTACGAAAGTTGTTTTAAAGTTCTGTCCGTGCTTGAGCTCTCAAAAACTCTCCTCCATTGTTGTACCCCTACCCCTCTATTTATAGAGTGAGGCTGGGGTTAGGGGTCTTGGATGTATATAGCTGCTGGTGGGCCTGGGCTGTCGTGATCTGGCCTGGCAATGTTGGTCCGGTAACACCTTGTTCCGGTGATGGTTGGAGCGTAGATTGGTCCGGTGGTGAGTGGTTCGGTAGGGCCTTGATTCGGTAGTGGGAGTAGGTGATCTGGTCCGGTGGTGAGTGGTTCGGTAGGGCCTTGATTCAGTAGTGGGAGTAGGTGATCTGGTCCGGTAGTGAGTGGTTCGGTAGGGCCTTGGTTCGGTGGTGAGAATATGCCCAACATTTGCCCCCCAAAGTGGGGCATATGCATGCATATGTCGTGCTTTGTTTTCTCCCGTTTGGACACTCTCATTCGGCCCAAGTGCCGAACCAGTTGGTCCGGTCCTCCTACGCTTGCCTATAAGTATGGGCTTCACGCCTCTATCATTCTTTACTGTTTGAAATAGCCGATCAATCATATCACCGAACCAGATTCGACTGCCGGACCAGGTGAGGCTTTCTTCTGCCGAATAAACTTTATGCTTGAACTACCGAATGAGATCGGGGAATGTGGGTGCCGAATGGATCCATAGACTTGAACTACCGAATGAAATTAGGGAGTATGAGTGCCGAATGGATCATTTGACTCGAACTACCGAATGAAATTAGGGAGTACGAGTGCCAAATGGATCCTTTGACTCGAACTACCGAATGAAATTAGGGAGTACGAGTGCCGGATGGATCCTTAGATTCGTACTACCGAATGAAATTTTATGCTTTGAATTATGAATGAGATTCCAGACTGTATGTACTTGCTTGTTTATATCTCTACACTCCCTGTTTTAACAATATGTTTTCTCATGTTGCAGATAATGTCTCATAAAGTAGAAACTCGTTCTGACAAGAAGAAATCCAAGGACAAAGAAGAGTCCTCCATAGTGCCCCTAGTTCGGGTGGAACCAAAACGACATGGACCACCCCCGAGATCGTTAGTAGACGGGTACAGTCGTCAAGAGCTCTTGAACTCACCGCCTGACTACTTTCCCAGCTCCCTCAAAGATGAGCAGCTTGACGTTATATCTAGATCTTTTGGGATCGACAGAGCGCATATGTTGTTGCTGGGGAAGGGAGTGATGTAGTATTACCCCCTGAAGGATATTTCTCTTACAGTAGGTATCGCTGTATGTGCGGAGCCATCCCTCCGATCAACACTTGGATAGTTAGCTTTATCACATACTTGAAGGTGGCCCCTTTCCAGCTTCAGCCCAACTCCTATGCCATCTTAGTGAGTCTGTTCATTATTTTACAGCGAAAATACGGGCGCCCCCTTCCAATCGGGAGATCCGGTACCTGTACAACTTTAGAGGCTACAAGAAGGGGTCTCCCTATATTAGCTTAGAATCGGCCGTGTCTTTCAAGCCATTCCTGGATTATATTCAAAATTTAGCATGTTCAAGAAGGAATGGTTTTTTGTCAAGGATGACTCTGTTTCTTTCCACCGCTTCACCTCTGGCTGTAAGTTGAATCCCATTTATAATCTCCGTTCTGACTGCAATGCTTCTCCTTATGTGCTTTATTTCTTGCTAGCGACAGGTGGCTTTGCGGTTGTAGAGAACGATCGTCTGGTTAAGATGGCTGCGGAAATAGAAGCCATTCCAAAAAACGAGAGGGCAGATTCTTATTTGATCAGGAACGCTACTCTTTTAAGGCCCAACTTGATTCTGTCACGCCAGTCTATGGTCAAGCAAAGAGACACAGCTGAGGAGAAGGCCGCCAAAGCTAAAGGAGTGGCTACGGCGAAGAGCAGCAAAAGGAAACCCTTCTCGAAGCATCCAATTGCCGGGGGAAGAAACTTAAGAAGTCTGATGGACCCTCCTCCAGCACATGTCCAGAAGTCCCGGAGGAGGAAGATGTGGAGGAGGAAAGATGCGAGGATGAAGGAGGTGAGGCGGAGAGTAGAAGTGGTGGAGAAGGTGATGGTGACGGTCATAACGATGATGGTGGTGACGGACAGAGTGGTGATGGTACTGGGGCTTTGTCTTCTAAGCAAGCAGATGTGATCCAGGAGTGGACAGATGACGCTTTCCGCCTAGCTTTTGAAGGGTTGGAGGAAGGATCAGCTTTAGTGGAGAAGCCTAAGAAAGCTGACAAGGCCGGGACCGGCGCCGATTCATCTTCTAAGAGCGCTTCAGCTAAGGCAATTCCTGCGATTCAAGGTGAATTTTTGACTCCTGCCGTCTCCATTTATGATAAGGATTTAGGAATATTTTATGGTCAGCTCCCGTCCTGGAATGAGATCCAGAACTTATTGCAATATCCTACTCCTTCCCAGGGTTTGTATAATAAAAGCGTCTCTTTACTCTTCTTAACTTGATATATTTCTTGAATTATAGCTCAATGTATGTTTGTAACACTTGGTTTTTATCACAGAAGCGGGTAAGTTGGCCAAGATATCAGATGTTCGGCACCGTCTTGAACAATACAAACTTCTCAGGGCTTCTACTAAACCAAAGCCTCCGACTAACCGCTCTGGAAACGTAGTCGGCTACCGTCCTCTTCTTGGAGTTATCGAAGAGGATATCCAAAAGAAGAAGAGGAGTGGCTCCTTGTTTGAATCTTCACCTGGTCCTCAGCCCCCAACTCAGCCTCTGTAGGATACCACGAAAGAGAATACTGAGTTTATACCTTCTCCGCACCCATCTTAAAATCCTACCGTTAACCAGAAAGATAATCCCGGCTTGGTTCGTAATCCGTTTGCGGGTCATTCGGATCTGGATCCGGATTCTCGTGATATTACCTTTATTGAGGCTACCGGTGAGCACCTTCTCCCTCGTAATCCTGTGGTAAGAGAACTAGTTGAAGCTAAGTCCCTGGACCTTGATTTGCTTACCACTCGGGTCGTAACTTTGGGGAACGAAGCTAAGGCAAACATTGACCGGGTTGCTAAGGAAACCAGGAAGCTGATGGGGCATCATGCCCGACTGGTCAAGGCTGGACAAGAAATCGAGAATGCTAACATTCGACTGCGGTTAATGATTTCCGACCAGGCCAAACAACTCGCTGATCAGGCCATTCAGATCTCTCAACATGAGGCCGCTTCTAGGCAATTAAAGAAAACCATGGAAGAGGCCAACAGGGCAGAGTTACAGAAAATAAAGGCTATTTGTAAGGAACAGATTGATATGGCTATTGCAACGGTGGATGAGGTTCGGAAAGCGAATCTCGAGCGAGTACAGGAGTTATCCGGGAAACTTGAAGCCGCAGAGCTTGCTCAAACCAAGCTGAAGGAGGAGATAGAGACGATGAGGAAATCCTTTCAGGCTGACTGCTCGGGATACCAATCGGAGAGGGATGCTGCCATTGCAAAGCTGTTGGCTTCTGAGGACCGAATAAGGGAGTTCGAGGAGAATGAGGGGATAATGGATGAGATACTTTAGGATATATACTTTCGCACTTGGAAACAGGGCAACTTATCTTGGATGGATGATTATCCCTGAGTCATGGCCAGGATTTATCTCAGGGACCTGGAGGAGGCTGAGGCCGATGCAGATAAGGAGGGTGGCGTGGCCTTTAGAATGGATGTGGTTACGGCTCAATTCACCAAGGAGGAGAAAGCGGCGGTGAAGGAGGGTATGCGGCTACTTACTGCTGAGGAGGTAGGTGTGCAGTTAGAGGATGATGATCAATGAGCAGATGCTGGTAAGTCTTCCTTTTAGCTTTTCGTAACTTGATTGCTTATTGTTTATTTAATGGATTCTTCTCCTGAATTGGACAGGCGGGACCTCTGAAGCACCAACTACCTCTGGTCAACATGCTGAGAGTTCCAATCCTGCGGTTAAGTAGATCTCGGAAGGCCAGTAGGATAGAGGTGAAGCTCTGATGCAGCCGACTCCTTGACTTGATCTGGATATCTTTTGGTTTACGTGACATTGTTGTCTATGGTAGTCCCAAAAAATTAATGTAACTTTAAGGCTGTAATTATTTATTTGTAACGAACGACTTTATTCTTGGCATGTAATTTTTAACTTAAGCCGATTCTGTCGTATTTGAATGCTATCGTTATTTTGGTGTGTTGCATAAGAAATATAGTTGTGCACATTCCTGTGATTCAATTGTGTTTGATGTCAAGTTCTTGCTTAAAATATAATTTCATATCTTGCAATGTTAGTGTGATGTGCGAATAAATTACAGCTACGTATTCATATACAAAAGAAGATAGTACCGCCCTTCATGTTTTAGTTGTAGATGGTAGCTTTGAATGCCTTGTATGACTGAGTATGGAATGCAGCTGAGTGACCTGTCATCCAGTTGTGAGTTCATATTCCCATTAGCGAACGTCTCCTATTTTGTGTCTTGTACTTTAGAGATCGTTATAGAGGATAGGAGGAAAGTTTTTGAATAAAATAGAAATATAAGAAATAGTAAAACTTCTAATCACGGAAGGCCTGCGATGTGCTTAAGTTCGTGGCAAACGGGTTTTGTAGTCACTTTCCCTAGCTGTGGGTCTTGGAGACATTTGTCACCCATCTTGCGCCGCCTCGGGGGGTTTCTCTTTTTTACCACAGCCGTACTTATGACACTCGGAGCCGAGATCGTGTACAATAACTACTCGGGCCATTATGGCCCGTAATCGTGGGTATTATTCGATTTACCATGGCCGGCTAGCGCGGGTGCCGATCATCAACTGTGAACTACCCCTGGCTGGCCACACCTTATGTTGGTGTTTAAAGTAGGTTCACGGTTGCCGGCGAGACGAACGCCGTAATGAGCTGCCTCGGCTGTAGTCGGCCTTCTCGGTGGCTTATAATCGGCTCATTACAGTTGGCTTTAAGGGCCGATCGCGAGCAATGAGTTAACCCGCAGCAGAGGGATGTTGAAGCAAAAGTGTCTCATTGGCGAGGGCATAGATTCGTATAATACCTGTTAGGTCTTGTCCAGGTGAAGTTGCACCATGATGTGTCTCGAATGGAAATGCCATTACATAGGATTTTGTTCAACAGAAAAGGATAAAGTTAACAAGCAGCCAAGATATAAGGGAACAAGTTAAAAAAGACACAAGTTTTTAAAGTGGTTCGGCACGAAAATGCCTACGTCCACTGATTCTCTTTGTTAATTCACTTCATATGGGCAGTACAAGTTAAGAAAAGTATCGACGAAGGTGTTGGATGTTCCATGCCCTTTGAAACACCTCTCCGTCCACTATTGACAAAATATAAGCTCCGTTATGGAGATCTTTATGAATTACATATGGTCCATCCCAGATTGGATCTAGTGCTTCGGGGCACGGGAAGACTCACTTGAGGACAAGATCTCCTTCTTGTAAGCTGCGATGCTTGACTTTGGAGTTGTATTGTGCTGCCACCTTTTTCTTATGAGCTGCTGCTTTGAGTGCTGCATCGTTTCTTCTCTCTTCAATTAGATCTAAAGACATGTGAAGGAGCTATTCGTTCTCTTCTGGGTTATAGTGGATCCTATGGTGGGAAGGCACCACGGTTTCAACTGGGAGCATGGCCTCCGATCCGTATGTCAAAGAGAAAGGAGTATGCCCCGTTGATGTTCTGAGAGATGTGTGGTAGGCCCAAAATGCTGTAGGAAGTTCATCCACCCAAACGCCTTTTGACTTTTCAAGTTTCTTCTTGATTAGAGTTTTGAGAATTTTGTTGATAGCTTTGACTTGTCCGTTTGCCTGGAGGTAAGCTGCAGATGAGAAGATTTTGTGAATTCTGTGCTTTTGGCACCAGTCGGCGAACTCTTCGCTGTCAAACTGAAGTCCATTGCCCGATATGATTTTGGGTGGAACCCCGTACCTACAAAGAACATTTATGATCAAGAAGTTAATAACTTTTGTCGGCGGTATTTTATTTAGAGGTTCCGCTTCCACCCATTTGGTGAAATAGTCGACTGCCACTATAGCATATTTGGCTCCGCCTCGGCCCACCGGCAGTTCGCCAATCGAGTCAACTCCCCATACTGCAAAGGGTCAAGGGCGGTCATTTGAGTAATCTCATTTGTTGGTAGTCGAGGAATCTTAGCAAAATTCTGACATCTGTCACATTTTTTGACGAAGTCTAAGGCGTCTTTGTTTAAGGTGGGTTAGAAATACCCATATCGGAGTATCCTATTTGCCAGAGTCTGCCCTCCAGTGTGATCTCCGCGGCTTCCTTGGTGAATGTTTGATAAGATTTCTTTGGCTTCCCTTCCAGCGACACACCTTAATAAGGGGTTAGAGAAGCCGCGACGATAGAGGATGCCTTCTTGTACTGTGTAGCGGGAAGCTTTCCTCAAGACTTTCTTGACTTCGTTACGCTCGTCGGGCAGTGTGCCATCTTGTAAGTATTTTCGGATGGGAGTCATCCAAGTTTCCTCTTCGATTGCAGCTATCAGATTCACTTTCCCGAAACTCGGGGTTAGTTGCCTAGAGATGGCTACTTTTCCGGAAATGGTGCCGTCTTTCATGCTAGCTTGCTTTGCAAATTCATCGGCCTCTTGGTTCTCTTCTCGAGGGATGTGTTTGACTAAATAGTGATCCAATTGATCGAGTAGCATCTTGGTCTTCTTCAGATATGCTGTGAGTCGTCTCCTCGAGCTTGAAATTCTCCTAGTATTTGATTTACAATAAGTTGTGAATCACTATGAAGACATAGAGAACGGACTCCAATCTCTAGGGCCAGTTCTAATCCAGCTGTTATTGCTTCATACTCGGCATCATTATTGGTGGCGGAGAATTCCAACCGTAGAGCATAATGTAGCTTCCTTCCCCTGGGAGTGATTATTACAATACCTGCCCCGAGCCTTGTTCGTTTGATGCTCCATCCACAAAGAGATTCCACTTGATGTTTTCTGCTATTTCAGATTTCTCTTTACCTTCGTTGGCAGTGAATTCGGCAATGAAATCGGCCATGGCTTGTCCCTTGATGGCGGTGCGAGGATGGTTGGTGATATCATATTGACTCAGTTCAATGCACCATTTAAGTAGTCGTCCAGAAGTGTCGGGACGATGGAGTACCTGCCTTAGCGGTTGACCGGTTAGAACTCTGATGGATGGGATTGGAAATAGTGTCGCAGTTTCCGTGATGCGATTAGTAAACAGTATGCTAGCTTCTCATGTTTAGGATATCTGGCTTCTGCCCCTGTAAACCTCTTGCTCACAAAGTATACTGGCCGCTGTGCGCGGTTGCCTTCTCTCACCAAAGCGGCGCTCAGAGCATGAGATGACACAGCAAGGTATAGGTATAGCTCTTAGCCTTTGTTTGGAGTTGAGAGTACTGGTGGTCTCTAGAGGTGTTCGATTAGGTTGAGGAAGGCTGTTAAGCATTCGTCAGTCCATTCGAACTTTCCCTTATCTTTCTTTAGAGCTTCAAAGAAAGGGATGCACTTGTCAGTCGCTTTAGAGATGAATCTGCTTAGGGCGGCCACTTTCCCATTTAGGCTTTGCATTTCTCTTCGAGTGGAAGGTATCCTGATATCTCTCAAAGCTCGGATTTGTTCGGGGTTTTCTTCAATCCGCCTGGCATGTACGATGAATCCCAAGAACTTTCCTGATGATACTCCGAATGAGCACTTTAGAGGATTCAGCTTCATTCCATATTGGCGAGGTACTTGAAACATCTCGCCTAGGTGGCTTACGTGATCGTTGGCTTTCGTCATTTTACTAGCATGTCATCCACATAAACCTCCATATTCCGTCCTATCAGTTCCGCAAACATCTTGTTGACGAGGCGCTGATAGGTTGCTCCGGCGTTTTTAGGTCCAAAAGGCATTACTCTATATCAGTACAATCCCCGGTCAGCGATGAAACTAGTTTGGTCTTGATCGGGGGAGTGCATAGGAATTTGGTTATATCCTGAGTATGCGTCCATAAAAGATAAGAGTTCGTGCACGGCTGTGCTGTCCACCAGCTGATCGATTCGGGGGAGTGGGAAGCAATCCTTCGGGCAAGCATCATTTAAGTTGGAGAAGTCAATGCATGTTCGCCCCTTCCCATTAGCCTTCTTTACTAGTACCAGGTTAGCGATCCACTGTGGGTAGATGGCTTCTCGTATGAAGTTATTGGCAAGCAAGTTCTTTACTTCTTCATCGAGGGCTGCTGATCATTCTGCCCCCATACTTTCTTTTTCTACTTTACTGACACCTTGGTAGGATCGATGTTTAGTACGTGGCATACCACGTCCGGGGAGATTCCATTCATGTCACCGTGCGTCCATACAAATACATACAAGTTGTGGCGGAGAAAATCAATGAGTTGATCCCTCAATTCTGCTCTTAGCTGAGATCCGATTTTCAACAGTCTACTTGAGTCGTGTTTGTCTACAGATACAAACTCCATAGCCTATGCAGGCTCGGTGGTGGCCTCCTCCTCTTTGTCCCTGGGGTCTAATTCATTGAAAGGATCACTGGTATATCGAAGAGGAGGGGCTTTCTTTAGTTGCTATGCATCCAAGTTTTTCATGCAGAGAGTAGTCTCTGCATTCTTCCCTTTATCCTTCCTGCGATTATTGCGAAGTTCAGTTACATGGCAATCTCGAGCGGCGTCTTGGTCTCCCTCTACTTCCTCTATTCCGTTGTCTGTTGGAAATTTCATCTTCAGGCACCACGGGGCCAAGACAATTTGGAAGACAGACAAGGCTGGTCTTCCTAAAAAGGCGTTGTAGGCCGAGTGGTTATCTATTAGCACAAATGTTTGTTTCCGCACAACGGAGCGGGGGTGACTTCCTATTTCAACAAAGAGGTCCAATTGCCCGAGGGGCATCTTCGCGTCTCCAGTGAAACCGTGTAGTGGTTTGTTGCAGGGAGAGACATCCTTCATTGACAGCTTCATTTTGTCGAAAGCATGCTTGAATAGGATATTTACTGAGCTTCCAGTGTCTACTAGAATTCGGAAAACTTCGGCTAGGACGAACCGGGCAGAGATGACCATATGATCCATGTGAGGGTACTGCCTTCCTTCTAGGTCACGCCTATTGAATGTAATGTCATCATTCTCTTTTCGCTTCGGGTGGCGTTCTTCCATCACAGAATTAATGCAGCCTTCATTGTTTCTAAGTGACTTTCCGTATCTTCCCATCTCTGTCGAGTTCCTGTCGGCGATGTGTGGTCCTCCCGATATGGTATGGACCACTATCTTCTCTTGACTGGAGCCGCTGGTGTTGCGATTTCCCCCTCCTGTTTCTGGGAGGGGTAGCCTTGGGTTCTCATTGGCAGGAGCTGGGGTCCTGTTCTGACCTTTTACATAGCGTTCCAGTCTCTTCCTTCTGATGCGTTCTTCAATTAAGTCCCGGAGATGATGGCATTCATTGGTATCATGCCCATGGGATTCGTGGAAGTGGCAGAACTTTCCAGAATTAATTGCGTTATCTGATTCCTTCTTGTACGGGGGCGTTTGTATTTAACTTCGTCTTGGGTGGCCAGGAAGATGTTTTCGATTGTTTCATTCAAAGGAATGTAAGTGTCAAATCTCGATCCTGGCGGATATAGACGTTTTTCTCCCTTCTTTCCCCCAGCATTGTCTCTAGAGTCACTTCTTTGAACGTCCTTTGCTACAACGGGTGTGTCGCCATGAGCTGCCTTGGGTTGTTGCCCTGTCTGTCTTTCAGTGGCAGCGTCTTCAAGTCTCATATATCTTCCGGCTTCATGGAAGAAATCGGGTAAGGTAGCTGGTTTTTCTTTCGTTAATCTTCTAGCAAACTTAGTATCCGGATGCACACCACTACAGAGGGCCATTAAGATAAGCTTCTCATCGGCATCTTGGACTGCGGCCGCTGCAGCAATGAATCGGGTTAGATATTGCTGCACTGTCTCTCTAGTCTTCTGTTTGATATTAGATAGGGAATAAGCGTCCTTGGGTTGTTCCACATGAATGCGGAACTGGCTGATGAACTTTTCTTTCAAAATTTCCTATGAGCTGATGGATCCTTGGGGTAGATGGCAGAACTAGGAGGTAGCTAGATCTGCCAAGAATTGTGGAAAGCATTTGCACAATACTCCTTCTGTGGCTCCTCTCATGAGCATGTGATGTGTGTATCTCTGCAAGTGTACAACGGGGTCAGAGATTCCCTTGTAAGGTTCCATTGTTGGCATTTTCCATTCTCGGGGGGTGATGGCAATTTCGATATTACGGGTGAAAGGGCTGGTTACCCTAGCGCATATCCCTCAATCTCTTTGATCCCGTTGGAGGCACTCTCTGAACAATCGTGCCATCCTTTCATCAGAATTTGGAGCAGATAGAAATGAATTTGGTTCTTCTCTGCAGGATTGATTCCGTCCAGATGATCTGTAGGGGTGGTATCGTCTATCACTCCTAATATTTTCCAGTGGTCCATGGTCTTCTGGGAGCATGCTAGGGTCAGCTACAGTTGGCCCTTGCCTTGATCTTCCCCTGCTGGGTTCTGTTCCGAGAACTTCCTCGGGTCCAACTTCGGGCTGGACTCTAGCTCGGCCCCGTTCATTGGTGTTTCCATGGCTATGTAGCATGACAGGCTCAGCTACAGCCGGCCCTCGCCTGGTACCTCCCCCGTTGGGTTCGGTTCCAAGCGTTTCCTTGGGTCGGAGTTTGGGCTCAGTTCGGGCTCGGCTCCTACCATTGCTGTTTCTGTTGTTAGCTTCTTCGAAAAAGAAAGATCTTTGTCGCCTCCGAGATCCTCCAGACTGGATCTCACCCCATGATTCAGTGTTGCGATTGGATTCTTCAGCATCCCTTAAGCGTGACATGAGTCAGTTCAACAAGGCTTCTTATTGGGATGTGAAGCGGTCAGTCACTTCAGCCACAACCCTGTCTAGATCCGCCCTAGTAATTGCTGCCGGCTGATCTGTGGCAGGGGCTGTCGGATTTGCCTGATTTTCATTTTGTACTACTGTTGGAACGGGACGATTCTCTTGATCTGTGATCACTGGATTTGGAACGCTGCTAGTTGTGATGTTCTTTCCTTTGCTAACATCTTTCTTCTGCCTGGGAGGCATGTCTTCCGAGCAATGAGTGATGCTGTCGGGAAGAAGGTTAAGTGGGAGAAGCTGAAGCTTCTAGCTCGATCTCTCAGTGAAAGCACCAAAAATGTTTGCATAGAAAATGGGCAAACACCTCCAAGTCGTATGATTTAGTCGATTTTATATTGTTCTTAGTGGTTTGGGTGATTTATGCAAATATGTAAAAAGCAGGGACTAAACTGTAAAAGACACACAGATTTATAGTGGTTCGGCCAGAATGTGCCTACGTCCACTTCGTATGTTATTATCTTTCACTGTTCAGATTACAAGTACAAAGCTTTGATTACAAGTGTACGAAAGTTGTTTTAAAGTTCTGTCTGTGCTTGAGCTCTCAAAAACTCTCCTCCATTGTTGTACCCCTACCTCTCTATTTATAGAGTGAGGCTGGGGGTAGGGGTCTTGGATGTATATACCTGCTGGTGGGCCTGGGCTTTCGTGATCTGGCCTGGCAATGTTGGTCCGGTAACGCCTTGGTCCGGTGATGGTTGGAGCGTGGATTGGTCCGGTGGTGAGTGGTTCGGTAGGGCCTTGATTCGGTAGTGGGAGTAGGTGATCTGGTCCGGTAGTGAGTGGTTTGGTAGGGCCTTCATTCGGTAGTGGGAGTAGGTGATCTGGTCTGGTGGTGAGTGGTTCGGTAGGGCCTTGATTCGGTAGTGGGAATAGGTGATCTGGTCCGGTAGTGAGTGGTTCGGTAGGGCCATGGTTCGGTGGTGAGAATATGCCCAACAATTTTATAAATCAATATTTATTATATTTTTCAAATCAATTTATATATAGTCAAATATTTTAATTATCAGAAATTTATTTGTTCGACTTATAAAATCAATATTCAATAATAAAATCAGTTAATCACCCCACAAGAAGTGTTAGAAAATCTGGGTTGTTACATTTTATTTCACAATAAAATTTCACAAACTATAATTTAGAATTAATTATCCAAAATTAAACTTAATTAATTAGGCAATTACCAACAGAGTTGTTATAGACTTTCCCTTTAAGAAAATTGCTTCCTCGCAATTTCCTTAAAAGAAGAAATCTATAAATTAAATTTCCAAATTTATCTTTAGCCAATATTCCTCAAAGAAAATTTTAATTATGATTCTTTATAATAATTATCCTATTATTTTCTTTATATATATATATATATATATAATTTCAAGTATATTAAACAATTAAAGATAATTAAGATGCTCTGTCTTTTATTTCTTAAAGAACTCCTAAAATTCTCCAACTAATTCATAAATTATGAATTAATTTTATCTCATTATATAAAATAATATTAAGTCATGAAATTATTGTGATCCACTTTGTTCCCTACAAAGTTGATCGTATACGCTATCAATAATGCTGTACCAAGTCTCTCTGCATTGCATAATTATTTTATGGCAAAAACATTATTTCAATTTGTTCTTAACTTCAAATAATTTCCCATAATCAAAATGTCTCAATCACTGTTTAGGAACTTCTATTGATAATATGACATCCCACAAATCGATCAAAGTCCTTAAATATTTACCGCACAAGTCAACACAATGATTAACTATAAGTTTTCCTTAATTATATTTATTTTTATCATTAACAGCATGCTTGCATCCAATTTGAGTAAATATAACGAAGCAATCAATTCCTAACAACCAATCAACCAAAGCAACCAGCTTATTCCTAAAACCAATTCTTATGCAACCTAGCAAAATAAAGAACACTATTTTACACTTTAACTATACCTTACTAAGCTGATCTACTAGAAGTCTCTATGGCCTACCCCTTCCCTTCTTTCCTTTCCGTGTATGGGCAGGCTGCTATCATGTGCCTCTACTTCTTGGAATAAAAGCAAACACTAGATGGAGAAAAAACTCTGGGCATCCTACACTCACTCGAATAGTGCCTCTTGGTTCTACAGTTGAAGCATGCTACCTGACCCTATGTGGTGTTACAGAACCAGACTCATCCTGCTTCTTCTTCTTACTCTTAGCACTAGAATTTCCTTACTCAACTGGTTGCTTTCTTTTCTAGTTAAACTCTTGCCTTTTCTTCTTAGGAGTTTCCTCGTCCTCACCCTTCCTTCTATGCCTCCATGAAACAAAGTGCTGAATTGACTAAAGCCTTGAAAGAAATATCCAACTGAAGTAATAAGCTTTCTTTAATGACTTGCATAATCCATAAATAAATTTTTGATTTTGCTTCCTTGGTATACTAATGAAATCCAACCTAAACTTATATAATGCTTCAAATTCCGCCACATACTCTGTAACGAAACTGATTCTGCCTAAGATCAGTGAACTTCCTAGTCATTTCTTCTTTTTTGCCTTTGGCAAGAACTTTTGCTCAAACCTCTATCTAAACTATGCCCAAGTAAGCTGAGCCTATTCGACCTCTGCCATTAACAAGTCATACCATTACAATGCTCTTTCCTGCAATTGGCTAGATGCCACTAGAACTCTTTGAGCATCGAAAAGGTTTGTGCGGTTGAAAATCCTTTCGCATATCTTTATCCAAGCCTACATCTCAATAAGCTTTTCCATTCCCCTAAATGGCCTACCTCCTAAATGCTCAAAGTCACTACATAGGATAAGCGAAATCTGCATGAACCAAATGAGCATCGGGATCAAGGGTCCGGGTAGCACGGACAATCTCTGATATCTACTCGGGAATCAAAAACATCCCTTATGTGCTAGGATTATTGTCAATCCTAGGGTAACTCTAGGTCTTCCTCAAGCCATAACACTATTCTACACAATCTAAACTCTAATATTTTTTAATATAACATGTTAACATCAAAATACACCCTTAATGATTTTCCAATAATCATTTTATATTTGTATCCTTAATTAGATAATCAGTATATCTATCTACCGCATATCCCATTGGACGGGACTCTAAGTCATGTAAGTCCTAAATCCTTGATATTAAATATCATAATATTCTGACACTACTCTAATACCAAACTATAACGCCCCCATCACCATACCCATATTAATAAAGTACATTATAAATAATGTCGTCTAATGATAAAGAGAATACGGCTTGTTAAGAGCGATCAAATGTAAATATCACTTTAAACTAACACGATACATCATACTTACCATTTTACTAAATATCTAAAATAAAATTTGACACGTTCAATTTTAGTTTAAATTAATAAACACATCGGTTCTCGAAATAAAAACGACATATCATATAAATAACAATCACAGACCACAGCGGATAATATACATAAAATACAATACACATTGTGAGTCCACAACATAATACTAGTCTCACATAATAACGATCCAAAATCAGTCACTGCCTTAAAATATACATCCCAACATATACATATACAAAAATATATCCTATAGAAGATAAAATGATAAATCAAAATAGTCTATCATTTGCTAGTCCACCTACCTAAAAGCCTACAAGTACCGATACTGAAAAAGGCTCAGCCTGACCCGAGTATTATAAAATAAACGGATCAAACTATATCTAAATATCAAAAAGGCTGAGAATAAGATATAACATAAGAATATGTGGCATAAGTAAGTTCAAAAGTCCAAGATATAACAAGTCATGGAATTAATTTAACTTGGAATCCATCACAAGACATAAGAATATATATATTTATTTATTTATTTATTTGTTTCACAAACACAAATAGTCACAAAATCCAAATTTCTAGAATCCAAGTGATCTTAATCCGTATCAATCATAATGATCGTCCACACTAATCACAATGATTGTACTCAGACTATGGCAAACAAACAAACAAAGGTATCACTCATACTGGTCCGGTACTAAAGATCATACTTATACCGAAAATTTTGAATCACAATTGATCTCAAGGATAGTCCATACCGATCAAGAAGACCCTAGAAAGTAGGACTCAAAGATTCTATATTATTTATTGCTATTATATATTTTTGATTGTGAAGAAATCCAAAAGTATACCTCTTAAGAATCTAGCGGTCTCACCGTCCACCAAAAGATAGTAACTCTAATGTGTCAAATACTATCATTTTTAGTGATCATAAGAAATCAACCAAAATGTCTCATACCGTCCAGTGGCTAGTAAATCTCACTTATCACGGATGTATCGAAAACATGAACTATATTCCGTTAAGATCTTTCGGTTCCTCCAAACTCCAAAAGATAATACAACCCTAAAGTGTTAAATACTTCTCTAAAAGTGATCACAAGAACTTAACCAAAGTATCCCATGCGACCCGATGAAATTCAATTATTCACTAAGGAGTCAGTAATCCCACTCAAACATTTTATGTCATGAGTTGTGCAATATTTGATGAAGCATTACCCAAAAGCATTTAAACCAATTGGTAACACTAAATTGATTATTAGCATTCCTCATATTATAGAACCGTGGCTCTTAAAACATTTATTTTGTACGAGTTTTGTAGTTTAGAAAACAAATTATATAATTTTCTATAAATTCCTTTATTGTTTAACTTTATATAGTTATTCACTATTGGATAAAAAATTCCATAAACCGAAATTGCTTTTAAAAAATACAGTTACACACACACATTGTTCTTTCGAAATTCCATACAAGATATTAATTAACAATTCGTGTTTCCAAAAACCCATAATTGCAAGTCCACTATTTTATAAAACCACATTTATTTCTTTTCCAAATCCATTTTGATATATTTAACAATTTTATTTAGAAATAAATTAGGTTTGTATTTCCAAAAAAATAATTCCAATCCCGTGTCTATTTTTACTAACAATGCTTAATATATAGTAACTACTAGTAAAACAAGATCACTTGTAAAAGGATATAGATTAATTTAGAAGTAAGTTTGATATTTATCAACTTAAATAAACATTCATTTACAAAATTACTTATTTTCATATTTAGAATATAGTTAGATATAAGTTTTTAAATTTACAACCGTTTAAATCAAGGCGATTCCATGTTCTTAACATAGGAGAATACAATAATACACATCACAAAGTCCGAACACAATATGGGCCAATGGTTTTTATGTCTGTATTGTCTCCAAATCTAATTTTATAAATTAACAAACCAAAGAAAATGGATGTCAAAGGAAACAGAGACAAACACACAAAACACAAGAAAACATCAACAAAACATGGCGATAAATGAAGAAACAAATAAGGGATCCAGGGTATTACCTAGAGCTGAATCAATTCCTGATTTTTGCACACTGGTCCACCGGTCAGGATGTTTCTGGGGCTATTTTTGCTCCAAAAATCCCCCCTTCAATCTCTGTGATGGCGGTTCAATCCTATAGCTTGAGTGATTGCCTAAGGTTATTTTAGAGTGCACGCATCCATTAACAACTATAAATATCAACTAAATGAGATCAAACACTAGGGTTTCAGTAGTTTTAGAAATTAAGCAATATAAATATGAAAAACATAACAAATATTCATTCAATTCAACCCTAAATATTAACTAAAGGAAGTAAACTCACCTTTAACATTGAATTTGATGAAATTTTCCAAAGGATAATTCTCTCCTTATTACTACCTAGGTTATTTTTAAAAATTGGAAAAAGAATGATTACAACCAAAAGATAAAACTAAAATTATACCCTAATTGATCCACTAAAGGTGTAAGAGATTACCTTCTTTTGACTTCTACAAGATTTAACCAAAAGCCGCTTTGATTTAGAACTTGAAACAAAGGATTTTTAAAACTAGGGTTTTCTTGGCTTTGAGAAACTTTCTTTTGTTTACCTGTTTGAACAAATGAATGTATAGTTAATTTAAAAATTGGTAAGGAGAGAAAACTCTCTCTCCTATTTACACTGATGGGCTGATATTTACTTAGGCCTAATCCCATACTTTACGTAAATAAATAAAACGCTATTTAACTCTCACTACAATTTAGATTACAATTAGAAAATTTTATGTAAAAACTCTATATTATATTTTACCTTATAACTATAAAATAAAAGAAAGAATCAAGATTTGTAACACCTGTTTTAACCTTCTTTTTAAATATTTAAAAGGAACAATCTTTCATTTTCATTTAATGGAAAATTTCAAAGTTAACCAATTTTAAATCTAAGTAAATTCATTTCTCACAAATAAAATTTATTTAAAATTTTCAACTAATTTTTATTTCACAATAAAATTTCATAAATATAATTTAGAATTAATTATCCAAAATTAAACTTAATTAATTAGCCAATTAATAATAGGGTTGTTACAGGATCGGTACCAATCTATCAAGAGGGATCGGTACCGAACCATCAAATGTTGGTTTGAGTGGTCGACTTCAGAATGATGGTACTGGTTAGCCTCTGGTTGTGTTGTGGATGGCCAGAATGTTGGTGATTAGTGGCCATTGTGGATCCAGCGCCAAGGGATTATGCATACAAAGATGCTGAATGAACGGTTCTCTCAGAGTCAGGGCAATCTAGGTATCGTGAAACTTACTGAGAGCATTTGTCAAGCCAAACACACTAGGAGGATCACAGTCAGAGTCATTCGGTAGATCTAGCGGAGCCAAATTTGGCTTATATGGTAATAAGAGTTGTAAACGAGAACCAATATTGGAGTAATGATGATTGGGGTTCCTCCTCAAGTAGGAATTTGTTCACGGAGGAGATCCTGCATGAGGAATAACTGAGGAGGTTTAGGATATCGATGATGCTATCGTAAATTAGGATAATGAATCCAAGGCAACATCTGATGAAATATGACTGACATATGGACTCTGACAAAGCCGCTAATACCGTGAGATGTCTCTGTTTCACAATTTTCATGGAAGGAGTAGTGATGATGTGGTTCACTCGATTGCCACTGAGATCCATATCGTCTTTCGAGCAATTGGTGTGGAAATTCATTGAGTAATTACATTTACATACCACCCATCCAAAAGACGTCATGTCACTATCCAACTTCTTCCAGGAGATGGGTGAGTCTTTGAAAGATTTCTTGCATGTTCAATACCACAGTGACTTGAAGTGTGCAACACTCGCCTTATATTGGTGGCATTAATTAGGGAGATCCATCCTGATACTAATTTCGGGAGGTGGTTGAAAATAAAACCTCCACCTAAAACTGCCACCGATAACGGACTTGTTTTATAGAAAGGTGACTCGGTTCTTACGCTTAGAAGAGGCAAACTACCAACAAGAAATCCAATGTCGGGCAGACGGCAGAGGTGATACAGAGTGACATCGCTGTGAAGCAGTCTAGAGGGAATTCCAATAATGTGGATGTGAATGTGGACAAAAAAGTGGTGGATAGAGCCGGAGTTAGCTGGCACTAAAAACAAGAAATTAAATTCGAGGAGACGTCCTAGAATCCCAAAATATGTTAACTACACCCCGTTGAACAACTCGATTGAGAACACATACTTGGCTACTTAAGGTACCAAGCAAAATAGGAAGCTGTTAGCACCAAAATTGGTCATTAACACCCAAGTTTAGATGAAAAGCACAAAATTTCAGTTGCAGATCACAGAAAAAATGTATGTAGAGAGCATAAATATGAAAACGGTAAAAATTAAAAAGAAAGCAATAAGAATAGAAGATTTATAGTGGTTCGGCCCACTCCGGCCTATGTCCACTCCAGAATTTTTTTTTATTGATGCTAGAATCAGTTGTAGTTACAATCCAGTGTTTTTAGAACAATAATGGCAGAGCATCTTTAGTACAAAAGATGAAGTGAGACAGAATGGAGATCCCTTTTCTAAATCCCCGCGTGGTGTATTTATAGGCAAAACCCAAGCTGCTGGGCTTCCTAAGTGGTTCAGCCCATCAAGACCATTGCCAACCTTAAATTCATCGTTACGACCAACCCTGAGTTCTGACCATGCCAACCTAGTGTTGTTGTGCCTATAACTCGAAGTGAACGCAGATGTGACCCGGAGCAAACTCGCCTGTGACTCAAAGTAGGTGAGCTATGACTTGAAGCTATTGACCCCATTCAATATGCCGATACCCTTGCTCATCGATCCATAACCAAACTGCCGAGTTTAGCCGACCTAAACATGCCAACCGGCTTATGCTGACCAACACATGCCGATCAGCCTATGTCGACCCACTCCAGCCGATCACTATCCTTCATGCTGATCCAAACTATACTGATCCACCTTCAATGCTGACCCATCCAAATGCTGAGCCACCATCAATTACGACCCATCCAAATGCCGAGCCACCTTCAACCACCACCTATCCCAATATCGAGCCACCATCAATCATAACCCAACCAAATACTGAGCCACCTTCACTCACCACCTCTCCAAATACCGAGCCACCTTCAATCACCACCTACCCAAATGTCGAGCCACCTTTAATGCCGAACCGTCCAAGTGCCAACCGACCTTAGCTTGCCGATGATTGAGCTACATACGACCGAGCCTCCCTTGCCGATTGGCCCACACCGAACCATCCATGACCGATTGTCTATCCATCCAACTAGCTCAAATCCATCGTATTCCGATCTTGAAAAACAAGTAGTCAATTAAGTTAAATCCTTCGGTCCACGGCCTTGCAAAAGGCGGGATAACATTTGCCCTTCAAAACATGCCTTGCTATTAGACGGTGTGTTTTGAATTAACTCAAATCCGATGTCCGATGTCCACATCCTATCCACATCCATACCTTCTGATTCATAATCCAATCCATTTTATCCAAGTGCCATTATCGTATTCTTATCCAAATCTACGATTGCTCCAAGTTGATATCTGATTCCTATCTAGTGAGCAAATCCTTATCTAATTCCACATCCATCCGTACGTGACAACCGAGTTCTAATCCATCCATATCCAATAACCAATAACCACATTCATGACCTCTCCAAGTCGATATCCAAATTTGGGACTGCTCCAGGTCCATGCCCAAATCCTTAGTTGTTCATAGCCAATATCCTAATTTGTAACCACTCCGGGTTCTTGCCAAGCGCAACCTCCACCAGAAGACCTATGTCAAGTAATGCCATGTTGTTCCTGGTTCAGTGTCCCTGAACATTGAGAAATGTCATGGCTTAAGTCCTAAGCTGAATCCTGGTCGCTTCGGACCCTTACCGAGTATAGTCCATACTCGACGACCTATGATCGTAACTGATAGGTGATATGACTATGTAGAGGGTCTCTAAAGTGCCTTCTTTATCTTCATTTGCATTTTATGGTTAACATTTAGCTACCTCCCCCCTTGTATAAAGAAGGCTTTTGTTCTTTAGGGCAAAGATTCTGAGGTCACAGAACTATCCTTGCATTTTTCCAATTGATAATGAATAACCGAAGACCAGAAAACCCAATTTAACGTTGATAATAAGAGTCCTTGAAGCCCAAGATGCCACTTTCGGGGCACAACTTTTTGACGACTTATAACAGGAATTCCAAAATGTCATTTCCGATAATTGTTAAGGGAAGGCAGGAATATCTCTTCCAATGGTTAATGATAGAAGTCCAGAATACCAATTTGGGAATTAATAATAGATGACCAAAATACCAATTTTGGTAATTAATAATAGGAGACCATAATTCCATTGCTGGTAATTAATAATTGAAAATCAAAATACCCTTGGTAGTAATTGATAATCAAAGACTAGAATACCATTGCTGGTATTTAATAGTTGAAGACCAGAATACCATATCTAGTAATCGAAGATTGGGATATTATCACTTGCGATAGGAGTCCATAATACCCAGCTTGCGAATGTTCGCGAGAAGAAGTCAGTGACTTCCCTCTGATTTTCTTGTTGAGTATGCCATCCTTTGGCTTTGTTAATGCTCTTTATGCTTTTTCTTCCTCGGGCCCGAGTTTTCTTTGTCCATTTATCATTTGTCATAGCATATTTTAGGCTTGGATTCTTTTGTCGGATTTTGTGCTTATTTAAGCAAAGCTTTTTCAGTTTGTTTGTCATATTTGAAAGTATCGACCTCTTTTGGTGGTTGTTATCTTAAGCTATGCCGATTTCTGGTAGTGCCTGTTTCAGGCATGGACATTTCTTAATCCATGAATATTTCATCCGAGTTTTCGGTGCACTCGGCTATTTTTCTAAAGCAGGTCCCGAGGACTTACCTAAACTCCCTCCAGGAGGCGCCTTAACCTGGCTATAGCGAAACACGATTAAGGGCTTGGTCGAAACCTTGATCGGGCCATAGCATGACGGGACCAAGGGATTACCTGTCCTCCCTCTAGAAGGTGCCTTATCCTGGCCATAGCGTGACGTGGATAAGGGCTTGTGCTGCTTTAACCTGGCTATTTCTGGTTTTGGTGCAAAAAAGGCTTATTCCCTCCCTCTAGGAGGTGCCTTTACCTGGCCTTCTTGGCGCGACCAAGGATTTTTTACCATTGTTGGTAGCCTTCCATCTAAGGTAGTCTAAGATTTTATGAAGAATTTCACTCCCGACCATGTAGACTCTTCTTACTAAATAATAGTGGAGACTTTCTTAGAAATGCTTTATTCATTCAAATTTGGAAAATATGGTCACAAATGTTCTGCATTCCGCATTCTTAGTACCATGTTTCCATTAGGACAGCATAGTTTGTAGGCTCTTAGGCGTACTTCCTTGAAGATTATCAATGGGCCTTCCTAATTTGGTCCTAATGGCCCACCTGATGGGTTTCTTGTATTCACCATTACTCTTCGAAGTACTAAATCACCTTGTCTGAATGACCTGGCTTTTACTTTTAAGTTGTAATATTTTGATATTCTCCTTTAATACTCAGCCGTTCTCAAAGCTGCTTCATTTCTTAGTCCATGAATGAGGCCAAGTGATTCCTTTCTCAATTCCTGGTTTGGGTTAAAGGTGTAGTTAATTCTTCTATAAGAAGGTACCTCAATATCTATATGTTGCATTGCTCACATCCATATGTTAATGAGTATGGGGTTTGACCCGTTGCGGTTCTAGTTGAAGTTCTATATTCCCAAAGAACTAGAGGCATCTTCGACCCAATTCCCTTTTTCCTTCTTTAACCTCTTTTTCAAGATGGTCTTGGTTGTTTTGTTAGCCGCTTCAACTGCTTCATTGACCTTTGGATGAGCGACCAAGGAGAGGCTTTTTTTTAATTCCATTCTTGTGGCAAAATCATGAAAACTCTTCAATTTCAAATTGTGTCCCATTGTCGGATATTGTCTTATAAGAAATCTCAAATCTTGTGACACTGTTTCTAATGATGAATCTTAGCTCTTTTCATTAGGTAATTTTCGGGAGTGGTTCTGCTTCAACCCATTTTGTAAAGTAATCTATTGCCACCACGGCATATTTCGCCCCTCCCTTAAAGATTGAAAGTGGTCAAATTAAGTCGATTCTCCAAATGTCAAATGGCCATGAGGTAGCAATTGGGGTTAGTTGACTTGGTGGGAGACACAATATTTTAGGATAACGCTGACATTTCTCATAACTTTTAACATATTCCATAGCTTGGTTAGTAAGTTGTGACCAGTAAAACCCTAGCCTCATTATCTTCTTGGCTAGTTTTATTCCATTAGAATGATCACCGCAGAACCCTTCATGTGCTTTCTTTATTATTCTCAATCCACTTTCAGGTTTCACACATCGTAAATAGGGAAGGGCATACCCTTTCTTGTAAAGAACTCCATCCATAATGGTAAAGCTTGGAGCTTGCCATATTAGACTTCGTGCTTCTATTTTATCTGCGGGTAAAATTTCATTAATTATATAATCCATGATTCATGCCATCCAAGTGTTTTCGTAACTTTCTTCTGCTATTTTAGCTACGGGTGCTTAATTCGGTATCTCTTGGTCCGTCTCTTCTGATTTTGATGCCAAGGCTTACGATCGGGTTAACACTAGTATTTTCGCAGCTTCTCTTGTTTGTTTTCCTTAATGCTGGGATTGGCTTGAAATCCTACAGGTACAATTCGAGTTTCAAGAGATCCTCTTTAGCTTGCCAACTTAGCCAGTAATTCTGCTTGAGAGTTTTCTTCTCTTGGTATTTGATGTATGGAGAAATCTTCAAAAAGTGCGAGCATCTTTAAAACTTTCTTCACATATTGACTAAGTTTAGGATCCGTGGTTTGATATACCTGTTTGATTTGGTTAACCATTAATTAAGAACCGTTGAATACTTGGATTCTTGGGATTTTAAGTTACAAAGCAATGGTTAATCTAAAAACCATAGATTCATACTTTGCTACATTGTTAGTTGCTGAGAATCCCAACTTCATAGTATAGGGTAACTTGTGCATATCTGGGGTAATTATTACATATGATGCCCCTACTCCTTATTCATTTGAAGCACCGTCCACAAATTGTTGCCACTTTGGTTTTGTATCTTAACCTTTTCGGATTGCTCTGAAATGAACCATGTACATTTGTTGATGAAACTGGCTAATGCTTGACCTTTTATAGTCGATCTAGGCTGATATGCTATATGGTACTGACTTAATTCAATTCCCCACTTAATTAACCTTCTATAAGTTTCGGGCTTGCTAAAGATTTGCCTCAATGGGAAGTTGGTCAACACTTTCACTAGATGTGCTTGAAAATAGGACCTTAGTTTTCGAGCTGTCAAAATTAAATAGCATTCTAGCTTTTCAATGACTGGATATCGGATTTCAGCATCCTTTAACCTTCTACTTACATAGTGAACTGGTAGTTGCAATCCCTCATATTTCTAATCAATACCGAGCTCACCACATGTTTAGAAATTGCCATATATAAGAGTAGATCCTCTCTTTCTTCAGGGCTAGACAAGATTGGTGGTTTTCCAAATGTAACTTTAGCTCGTAAAATGCCTTTTTACAATCTTCATTCCATTCAAAATTCTTCATCTTCTTGATGACCTCAAAGAACGGTATGCACTTATCAGTGGTTTTTAATATGAAACTGCTTAGTGCCGCCACTTTACCATTCAAAATCATAACATTTTTGTTTGTCCTAGGTTATGCCATATCCTTAATGGCCTCAATCTGTTCTAGACTAGCCTTAATCCCTTGTGCGCTCACAATATATCCAAGAAATTTTTCGAAATGGACTCCAAAGTTGCATTTTTGGGGGTTGAGCTTCATTTGATACTTGCAAAGCAGTTTGAACATTTCTTTCAAATCTTCACGATGATATTTCGCCTCTTGAGATTTCACGAACATTTCGTCAACATAAACTTCCATATTCCTCCTAATTTGTTCTTTGAAAAATCTATTAACCAACCATTAATAAGTTGCTCCTGCATTCTTTAAATCGAATTGCATTACCTTATAACAATAGGTTCCTTCATCTATAATGAAGCTAGTACGTTCCTTGTTTGGTTTACACATAGGAATCTGATTGTACTCAGAATAGGCATCCATTAGGAAGAGCAGCTTATGTCCACTGGTGCAGTCGACTAATTGATTATTCTTGGCAATGGGCAGCAATGCTTTAGACAAGCTTTATTCAAATCTGTTTAGCCTATACAAGTCCGCCATTTCCCATTAGAATTCTTTACCATGACTGGATTTGCTAACAATTTGGGGTATCAGACTTCCCAGATAAACCTATTTTGTTGTAATTTCTTGACTTCTTCCTTCAGGGCATCGGTCCAAACCTTATCGAACTGCCTTTTCTTTTGCCGAACCGAAGGAATGTCTGGATTGATATTCAAGGCATGGCTCATAACCATTGGACTAGTTCCAACCATGTCAGATTGGGTCAAAGCAATAACGTCCATATTGTCTTTTAAAAACTCTATCAATCTTGACTTTAGGTGTTCCTCAGGACCCTTTCCCACTTTGATTATTTCAGTAGAATTGATAGAATCTAGTAGAACCTCTTAAGTTTCTTCGATTGGTTAACTCTTTCAACTTCTCCTTGACAATCTAATTCTATAACAATTTCTCTTTCTTCGTTTTAGTAGAAAAGATGCGACCATTTTTCAATGGACATAGCCGTTGCGAATTTGTTGTTGCAAGTATGAAACGAAGAGATGCGACCTTTTGCCAACGGGTGTAGCCATTGCAAATTCGTCTATAAAAGGAGAAGGAGACCTGATCACTTTCTAACTTAAGCCAGTTCCCTTCTTCCACTTCCTTTCTGAAAAAATAGTCCTCCGTACCACATAGATGTTCCTGCACCACAATCTCGAGCGGCTCACATCTATTGTATCTTAGGAGACTTTGAATAATGACTTAAGGAAATTGTCATGACAATCCTTAGACAAAATTTCCTTCTGCATCCCGGTTATAATTTCAGTTTGTCTGTGTATATATTTCTACATAAAGTTTATTGTTTCTACTCAATCG
Source organism: Allium cepa (assembly GCA_030765085.1). Taxonomy (NCBI): domain Eukaryota; kingdom Viridiplantae; phylum Streptophyta; class Magnoliopsida; order Asparagales; family Amaryllidaceae; genus Allium; species Allium cepa. The sequence goes on along the minus strand of CM060931.1, from coordinate 460,060,806 downwards.
TAAAAAAGTCATCAATGTTATAGTCTAGCGCAACAATTTGACTTTGTTGCTACTATAATTTGTTGTTGTACTTTTGTTTCGACTGCAAATTTGATTTGTAAACTTGTGTAAGGAGTTTATAACATATTACTCTCTATTTGTTATTCTAGTTGAATAACATCTTAAGACATTACTGTTTTCACTAAAATAGAGATGGCAGCAGTTGAGTTATCAGCAAAAACTGCTACTCACAACTAGCCTGATCCATTTAGAGGAGATGGTGATGACTTCATGACATAGCAGAATCGAATGTTGTTTTATCTCACCACGTTAGGGCTGTAATAGTGCATTGAGGAGGATGAACCAAAGCCCAAAGACGGACAGACTAGTGAAAAAGACGTTGATGTTTTCCCAGAATTGACTCACGGAAGCATTCAGACTTCCTGTATAGAAACTACATTCTGAATTATTTGGATAAAGTACTGTATAAAGTGTATCGGCTACACCAGACAGCAAAATCCTTATGGACTGTACTTGCAAATAAATACAAGTTGCAGAATGTCAATTTGAAGAAGTCCATAATAGATAAATTTATGGAGTACAAAATGGTGGATTCCAAATCTGTAACTAGTCAAGTGCAGGAACTCCAACTTATAATTCACTTGAATGGAAAGGACATAAAGTTGGAGAGACGTTCGTTGTTGAAGTGATAACAGGATAATTACCATCATCCTGGAGAGAATACCACAACTATCTGAAACATAAGAAAAAAAGAGATTTCCTTAGAAGATCTCATTATCAGATTAAAAGTTGAGGCAGATAATCGTAGAATAACGCAACCCAAAGGTGAGGAGGCATTTTTTACAGAAAGGTTAAATAAGAAAGGACACTTCAACAACAAAAAGAAGAACTTCTCTAAAAAGGGAAAGGCTATAGATAAGAAAACAAAGAAGTTCAAAAGCAAATTTTGGGTCTGCAGAAAGACTAGGTACGTAGCTAAAGATTGAAGGCACAAGAAGACAAATGACAAGTTGATGGCAAATATAGTGAAAATTTTATGTTCAAACATTGAGGAGATGAACTTTTCAGGAGTTGTATCTAAGTAAAACATAATACATAACCCTTTAAAGTGGTGGGTAGACACAGACGCTACTCATCATGTTTGTTCTGATATATCTATGTTCTATACTTACAATAAATACGATCAGGAAGAAAAACTCTACATTGGTAATTCTGTAGTTTCCATGGTCAAAGGTGACGGCACCATCTTCCTCAAATTTACAGCGGCAAAACTGTGACACTAAATGAAGTTCTCCATGTTCTGGATATCTACAAGAATCTTATCTCTAGACCTATGCCCTCAAAGAAAGGAATCTGGATAGTCCTCAAGTCATATAAAATAGTTTTGTCTAAGGCTAGAATTTATATAGGAAGGGGTTATTTATGTGATGGCCTATTTAAGGAAAATGTAGCCGTAGTCAGCAATAAAACTATTTATTCTAATTGTGCTATTAATAAAAATGAAGCTTCTTATTTGGTTAAGCTTGAAATTTTACCGTGGCATGATAGATTGGGACATATAAATTTCCAAAAAATGAAAAAATTAGCAAACATGGGATTAATTCCTAAATTCCAAGTAGATAAAAACTAAAAATGTGAGACATGTGTGGAAGCAAAATTGGTTACAAACCATTTCATACTATTGATAGATGTAACAACCCTGTATTTTGTGATTTATTTTTTTGTATATTTTAATTATTTTAATTAAATTTTTGATTTAAAAACTTATTTTATTTATTTTGAATGATAAACTTTAGTTTTGATATGAATTATCATTCCAAAGCATGACTAAAAAGAATATTTTCCAAAAAGTGAGTTTTTGGTCAAAATAGTCAAACTTTGACTTTTATTTTAAAATTTTTAAATGTTTGAAAATTTAAATTTTATCTTTTATTATGAAAGTACATAAAATTTTAAGAACACTGCTTTTTGTTTCGTTGGAAACGGATGTAAATTGTGAAAGTTATGTATATTTCAATATTGAGTGTAATTTGTTTATTCTGCAATTTTGTTATTTTAAATAGTATAAATTTTATTTTTCTTTGTCATATTTTATTGTAATATGTATTGATATGTTATTTTATGTATGTTTTTGTTTTTTAATATTTTTGAAGTGAGGTAGGAATTTTTCTAGAGCTAGTTGTATTTTTCTTGTAATTTCCATGCCCTGTTTTCAATATTTAAACATTTTTTTTAGTTCTTTTCTATTTTTCTCCAATTTAATTATTTATTTTATTTTAGAAATGGTAAATAAATGATTTTATTTCAAAATTTTATTTTAGAATATTTTTAAAATGAAGTAGATATTTTTCCAAAGCCATTGATGTTTTAATTGTAATTTTTGAACCCTGTTTTCAATTTTTAAGCAATTTCCTTAATTCTTTTTATATTTTCTTTAAATTTAATTATATATTTTTATTTTTTTCACTTTTTTTTGGTTTTTAGATGTACTTGCTGAAGTTTATTTTGTTTTACTTGATTTAAAAGAAAAGGAAGTATGGAAGGTTTTAAAAACTAAGAAACGTAAAGTCGTTTCACCGTTTCTTTTACCGTTTCTTTTTCAATCAATGCATCAATTTATTGTAGCCGTTCCTTTTATTTTGCTTATTCACGTGGAAGTTTCTCATTCCATCAATAATATACATCCATTTTAGATCTGAGCAAAGAAAAATAAGCAATGGCCTCTCTTCCTCCTCTCATTTTTCTACTTCTTCTTCTTTGTTTTGCTTGATTTTTGCCATGACCTCTCATTTCTTTGTTTGGCCTAACACCTCCACCATCTTCTCCACCGACCACCACCACTTCCTTCCCCACATCATACACGACCAAAACCCTTCCTCCTCTGACCAGCAAGTGCCATGACCATCCCATGATGCGAAATCCACAAAAACTATGTTAAACTCCTTAAAAAGCATGTCTAGCCACCTAGTCTTCATCACCATCACCTTAGATGACCTTGGCCACCTCCTCTTGCTCCACCACCACCTTGACACACCCCTAACCATCACCTTCATCCTCTATCCAGATCTGAAACATGCCATAGCCGAGCCATAGATCCATGTAGCCTAGCCCAAAATGAACTAAAAACCCACTATTTGCATAAGCCTCTTCATATTCATGCATAGTATCTCCTCCACCACTTTAATACCTTGTAGCCATGCCTTATAGGACCCAAACCTAAACCAAAGTATGTCCAAACCTGAGCCAAAACATTCCCTAAGCCGTGCTAGCAAGTGTAGAAGGCAAGACAAAAGACTGTGTATTCGTATCTCTTTTTATTTCAAAGTTATTCCTATTCAACGTTGTACTGAATTGTAATTTTATTTTGTTTTGTTTTGGGTTGTAACACCATTTCTAAGCTTGGATCTCTTCCCACTTGAGCGTATTGTTGTGTCATCGTGCCTTCTGGAACCCGTTGTGTCATTTGTATTGCAATCTCCAGCACAAAAAGGTGAGTAAAGCTCACACAACATTTATACTTATGCAGTTGTGAAACAACAACAACTGAATGTGAAGAATTAAATATGATGTTATAACTACCATGTGACTATTTATATATGATGTTAAACCTGTTAAATTTCATTTCATATCATCTGTTATTATATATATATGTTGTTACCGTTCATTTTTATATATGTTTATCACACTACAAGTTCCCTGTAGATTAGAAATCACTATGGGTTGAAATGATACATACCCGAACGAACTTTAGAATAGGGGAAATCGTTATGGGCTGAAATGATAGGCCTGAACGATTTTCAACTTATTTTATTTACTTGGGACTGCGGGTTTGAAATGATAAAACCCGGATTTTTATTTGTAAATTACGGGTTGAAATGATATATTACCCGTATCACTTTACCTAGCGTAGAAAATTATATACAGGCCCGTAGTTAAAATATGTTTTTCTAAAAATTTTAAAATTTAGAAATTTAATTATTATAATATTTTGATTTAATATTAAATAAAAATATAATTTTTGTAAAGTATTATTGATTTTCTGAAAATCTATAAGTTAAATAAATTATGGAAAAGTTAGAAAATCTGAAATGCAAGTTATTTTGGAAATTTTGATTTAATTTTTAATGGAATTTAAATTAACTTTGAAAATATGATAAATTTATGATATTTTGAATTTAAATTAATTCAAAATAATTTTTTAACATATTAATGATTTTTGAATAAAGTTAAAATGTTAATGAGTGAATATTGAGTTGAATTTGGAAATATAACTTTAATTGGAATTTATGAATTTGGTTTAAAAGTGATATTTTAAGTTAAGTTAAATAAAATGGAATTAAGTTATATTTGAAATTTTAAAATTAAGTGTTAAGTTGAAATTAATGTAATGAATTTAAATTTGAATGTTGAAATTTAATAAGTGAATTATTAATAAATATTGATTTTTGAAAGGAAACTTAATTTTATAAAATCATGAATTTAAGGAAAATTAAATGATGCTTATAAATGTGAAAATGTATGATTTTATAAGTTAAAAATGATTTAAATAAAAATATAAGTGTTTGTTAAATTCAATTGAATATTTGAAGTTAATTAACAGCATTTTAAATGCTATCTGTTGTTAAATTGAATTGTTTTGAATGTAACTTTCTGTAGCATTTTCCAAATGCTGCGAAACTTGAATTTTCATTGTTTTAATAAATTTAAGTGCATAAATGACCACTGAAAAGTTTAAATTTTTGGAATTTAATAATTTAATTATTAAATGTAATAACTTCATTTTTATGATTTAAAATGAAGTAATTTGTTTTGAAATATAACTATTTGATATATTAAAATGATTGAAATGTGATTTCGAAAAGATATGATATTTTGATATATTAAAATGATTTGAAATGTGGTACTGAAAGATATGATATTTTGCTATATTGAAATGATTTGAAATGTGGTTTTGAAAAAAATTGTTTTGATATATTAAAATGATTTGAAATGTGGTTTTGAAAAAAATTGTTTTGATATATTAAAATGATTTGAAATGTGGTACTGAAAGATATGATATTTTGGTAAATTGAAATGATTTGAAATGTGGTTTTGAAAAAAATTGTTTTGATATATTAAAATGATTTGAAATGTGGTTTTGAAAGGATATGATATTTTGGTATATTAAAATGATTTGAAATGTGGTTTTGAAAAATATGATATTTTGACATATTAAAATGATTTGAAATGAAGTTTTGAAAGATATGATATTTTGATATTAAATGATTTGAAAAATGGAGTTTTGAAAGATATGACATTTTGATATTAAAATGATTTGAAAAGAAGTTCTGAAAGATATGATATTTTGGAAATGAAACTTTGAAAGGTTATGATATTTTGATGTATTAAAATGATTTGAAAGAAAGTTTTTAAAGGATATGATAATTTAAAATATTGAAATGGTTAGAAATGACTTGATATTTATTTTGATAAATATTTGAATTGAAAGATATGGTATGATGATATATTGAAATGGTTTGGAAATGATTTAATCTTTATTTTGATAAAGATTTGGATTGAAATGACATTTTATTTTTGAAGTATAAAATATTATTTTAAAGTTATAACTACGGGTTATAATAACGATTGGTTGTTAAAGAGACCGGGATCGGATATTGTCTTATAGCCGGCCAATACCGAAAACCACTTTAACAACTGTGTACGCGGTGGAGATTCTAGAATGAAGTAGGATGGTGGTGACGTTCTCGAGGTATATTACGTGGACCCAACTCCCGTGAGTTGGCATAAATGACTAAAACAGGAGCTATACCGGGCTACACAAAGGGTCGCACACTTTCATCGAGCATGCTCCATCGAAAACCATTCTATTACTTTTGCGATTCGATATGTGGCACCACTTTGTTTCGGGGGTATTGTTCGAGGTGGGCGGAAGCTGCTGGCTTGCCGTCACCACCGGTCCGGGAGTGCAAACGGTGTATCCACCCTGGCATTGCCTCGCGTGCCGTGTCATCTCCTTATAGCGAGCCCACTACGATTTTGGTTTTAAAGATCCGACCGCGTTAAGGTTCACCATCCCCTTAACGCTATTTTCTATATGATTATACTTTATTGATTAAACACTACTGTATATAGCGTATATTACTACATAGTAAATAGTTTAAAGGATCCTTAGACGATGGGCGGTCCCAAGCATCTTCTAAGTTACTTGTACCTTTGCTACAGTTCACTTGAGTTGGTTTACATTGTATAAGTATGTATGTCCTGACTCGAGTGTTTGTATTTTTATTTACGCTCGGGTCAGCCTGAGTTATTCACAGGTTTGGATTTCCACTTTCTGGAGATTGGAATCGCTGGAGATTATCTACTTGTCAAGTTTCATTTTTTCAGTTCGGTTGTTCTATTCAGCTTGTACTTGGTTATCATATTTAAACTTCTGTTGTACTTTATTTCTTCTATTGTATCTTATGTAACTCTGATATATTTATATAGTAGCTTCATGAACTACTATCTCTTTTACTTCCGCTGCATTATCATTACTCTGTGTCTGTGATCTGTGATTTTATTTACTATATATTATGAGATTTGTCAAATTTTTATTTACAACGCGGTATTTTAGGCAATTCAATTTCGACATGAGTGTCTACCTATACACTTATAACGGATGCGAATGGTTGAAAATACCGGGTCGTTACAATAGAAGTACTGAACCATCATGTTTGGTTCATATTGATTTATGTGATTTTAAATCATTACCTACAAGAGGTGGGAAAAAGTACTTTATTACTTTTATTGACTACTATATATGATATTGCAATGTATATCTTTTAGATAGTTCAGATGAAGTAATTGCATAGTTTATAAAATATAAGGACGAAGTAGAAAATTAGTTAAACAAAAAGATCAAGATATTGAGATTTGGTCGAGGTTGAGAATATGAATCACCATTTGAAAAATTCTGTGTAGAAAATGGTATAATCCATCAAACAATAGCTCCTACAACAAAATGGTATTGCCAAGAGAAAGAATAGAACATTAAAAGACATGATTAATGAAGTGCTGTTGACCTCTGGCCTACGGACGATCTTGTGGAAGGAAGCCTTAAATATGTCTAGTCACATATTAAACAAGGTTCCTCACAATAAAATAAAACAATTCCATATAAGTTATGGAAAGGACATGTGCCAAGTTTCAAATACCTCAAAATGTGGGGGTGCTTGGCAAAAGTTCCAGTACCGCCTCTTAAGAAAGTCAAACTTAGACCAAAAACTGTAGACTGTTACTACCCAGGACCCTCCTAAAATAGTAATGCCTACAGATTTTTGGTATTCAAGTTTGATATAGATGATATAAATGAAAATATAATCATAGAGTCGAGAGATGCCTCTTTAAAGATGTGTTTCCATGCAAAAAAATAAAGGAAATTATGTCCTTAGAAGGACAAGAGAAGTATCAAGCAAGCGACATGAAGATGAAACTTATCGTGAAATTAAGGAAGTTGAACCAAGAAGAAGCGTAAGGGCAAGAACATCCAAGACATTTGGTTCAGAATTTCTAACATACATGTTAGAACACGAACCTCAACCATACAAGGAAGCAATGTCATCTTCATGTTGGAAAGAAGCAATGAAAAGTGAAATCGATTCAATTCAAAGTAATACAACTTGGGAAATACTTGATCTTCCACCTGGAATAAAACCGATTGGTTGTGAATGGGTCTTCAAAAAAAAAGATGAAACTAGATGGCTCTATTGACAAACATAAAGCAAGATTTGTGGCCAATGGATATCGTCAAAAGGAAGATATACACTTCTTTAATACTTATTCACCAGTTACATGGATAAACTCTATAAGAATGTTAATAGCAATTGCATCCATATATAATCTAGAGATTCATCAAATAGATGTAAAGACGGCATTTTTAAATGGAAATCTTGATGAGGGGATTTAAATGGAGAAACCTGGGGGTTTTATTTCTAAAGCTGTTGAAAACAAAGTACGTAGATTAGTAAAATAATTATATGGACTAAAACAGGCTCCAAAACAATGGCACGCAAAATTTGATGGTGTCATGATGTAAAATAGTTTCTGTATAAATGAATGTGATAAATGTATTTATCGTAAATAAGTTGGACAATCATACGTGATGATTCTTCTATATGTAGAAGATATGCTAATCTTTGGTCTGCATAGTAAGGTAATAGAGACTATAAAGAAAATGTTATCAACAATTTCGGTATGAAAGACTTAGGAGTTGCAGACACTATTTGGGAATCGAAATAATAAAAATACCTAGTGGGATTGAACTATCTCAGTCACACCATGTGCAAAAAGTGATTGAAAAATTTCAAAATTAAGAAATCAAATGAGTGAGAACACCTTTTAATCCATCGGAAGTACTGTATAAAAACACTAATGAGAGTGTAATACATCTAGAATACTCTCGTGCAATAGGATGTCTAATGTATCTCATGAATTGCACAAGAATAGATATAGCTTATGCAGTAAGTCGACCGAGCAGGTATACAAGCAATCCAGGAAAGGAACACTGGAAAGCACTAATGAGAGTGTTGGGATATTTAAAGAGTACTACAAATTTTTTCCTACATTATGGAAAATATCCTGCCATCTTAGAAGGATATAGTGATGCAAATTGGATTTCTGATTCAAAGGAATCTAAATCAACTAGTGGTTATGTGTTCACATTAGCAGGAGCATCAGTCTCATGGAAATCTACTAAACAAATGTGCATATATCGATCCGCTATAAAATCAGTGTTCATCGCTTTAGATAAAGCAGGCGAAGAAGTAGAATGTCTTCGTCAATTTTTAGAAGATATTCCATTTTGGCCTAAATCTGTACCGGCCATATGCATACACTGTGATAATCAAGTAGCGTTAAGCAGAGCGTAAAAAATTATGTGTAATGGAAAGTCGTGACATATTTGTCGATGCCATGACACAGTTAGGCAGTTACTCTCAAATGGAACTATTTCCATTGATTATGTGAGAACTACCGATAACCTTGCGGATTCATTTACTAAAGATTTATCAAGAGAGAAAATTGACTGTGCATCAAGGAGAATGGGTTTAAAAGCCTAAACCACCAAGATTTATTTTATACGGAAATTTATCCTAGCGATTGGAGATCCCACGGACTAGAATCAATAGGCAAACCAGTTTTGAGTAATTCAAGAAGTATTGCATTTGTTTGGACTTAGTCTTACTCCATTCTTATGGTGCATAATAGAATGCATGCCTCCAGAAGAATTCCAAGGTTAAAACTATGTTTTTTTAATGATGACCATATCTTGAAAATAACAAGTGGGGACATGCATGATACTCTTAATGGATGTGATCACCTATGTTAGTGTGAGCTGGGTCGGCTCTATGAGAATAGTAAGGCTTTAATTCTCATAAACACTCGTAGAACTAAATTGTTCAGGACCAAAATGAACACAATCAAGAGATTGGATGTGAAGGGTAACAATGCTTTGTATAGATTATTATCTGGTTATGCACTAACAGCTAACGATTCAAGATGAAATAATTCACCGACTAGCCAAGTATATCTGGTAAGTTTTAACTAGGGAAAGTTCAAAGTGAAATATTTACTTATCCTCAATATAGCATTATTCTCATATGAACTATGTGATATTACACTTTGTGTGGGGAGACATATATCGTCATTCATGTGGGGATTGTTAGAAACCATTGCATTGATGAATGAGATATTGTCCCATATCACCAAAAATTTGTACATTTTCATGTTTATATAGTAAATCTCTCAAACCAATATTGGCCCTTGGGTTCTGGTAATTTTGTGCGAGGGGGAGGACCTATACGGCCATGTACTAACATACACGCGCGTGCGCCGCCGCCCGCCCTCCCGTGTCGAAACAGGCCTAGTCGGGTGCGGGTCCAATAAGAGTGGACCATGTTATATTTATGATGGATAAAAGTGGACAGTTTTTTGACTATTTAAATTCAAACCGAGGTGACTGTCTGTTTGAACGGACATGGATTTTCCCAAGGGAATTGGCCGTTGCAAACTGCTTGAACGAAAGTTGCTTTTCAACAGAAATGACTGTTGCAAATATGAAATGAAGAGATGTGACCTTACTATTGCAAATATGAAAAGATGTGACCTTTTTCTAATGGATATAGCAGTTGCAAATTTGCCGTTGCAAGTATGAAACGAAGAGACGCGACCTTCTGCCAATGGGTGTAGTCGTTGCAAATTCGCCTATAAAAGGAGAAGGAAGCTTGATCACTTTCTAACTCAAGCTAGTTCTCTTCTTCCTCTTCCTTTCTAAAAAACAGTCCTTCGTATCACATAGAAGTTCATACACACCACAATCCCGAGCGGCTCTGTTGTATCTTGGGAGACCTTGAATAAAGTCTTAAGGAAATTATCACGGCAATCCTCAAACGAAATTTCCTTCTGTATCCCAGTGATAATTTCAGTTTGTCTGTATACATATTTCTACGTAAAGTTTACTGTTTCTACTCAATCGTAAAACAGTCATCATCGTTATAGTTTAGCACAGCAATTTGACATTGTTGCTACTGTAATATGTTGTTGTATGCTTGTTTCGACTACAAATTTGATTTGTAAACTTGTGTATGGAGTTCATAACATATTACTCTCTATTTTGGTATTCTAGTTGAATAACACTTCTTTTGTCTTATTTTCTATGTTGTAGTGTATCATAACGCAACTAACAATTCTGAAAATACGCATTTATGTAACTTTGAAATTTAAAAAAAAATCAGATTCATAAAAAATAGGATAAGTATATGATTTTAATAGAGATACATGAAGGTCTTCTTAGTACAAATTCCTATTTCCAGCATTTGAACTAAGTTTAAGAGCTTGGCCATTTTCTAAAAATATATATTGTTGATGATTATTCTGAAATACATGTTAAAAAGTGTTTGCAAAAAAATATCTCAATATTTTTAACTTCTTAGAAACTGTTGCTTATTTCATCGAACTTAGATTATTCATATTCAACAAAGTTTCTCCTTCTTTTTTTTTTGAAAATTGGTTTATTTTTATTGGTTTTTCAATATAATGTACAAATACATATTACATGACACACCTACCTAAACTAAAGTTGAGCATTCATCTCTTAATCATGCACAAATTATACTATTAACATGTTCATATAAGACATATCACATAACAAATTGTCAAGATCGAACAATGCCATTGGTACATAATTTCATTTGCATGGATGTGTATATTCATCTAGCACCTTCTTGAATCCGTATATGGTACATAAGCATTTTTATATGATAACGAAAGTATGACATCTCGAAGAGTAGATAATGACTTATTGATATGTTGTGCTTCTTAGAGTCTGTCCCAGTTACTTTAGAATGGTCAATTCTCACTTCTAGCAAGGTCCACTAAGTGAACGATGCCACGTAGAATAACTCCTATTTTACTTCTAATCCTCACACCAGCACGGTCGTAATGTTGGAGTATGAAATACGTCATTTGTATGAGAAAAATATGAAATAGGGTTTAACTGTAGTAATGTACCACTTGCTACCGTTTAGATTTAGCCAGACCATATAAGCATACATAACACCAATGGTTTATGAGTGTACATTTAACCACACTTGATAATGTAATTCGTCTTTTAGAAAAGATGTTGAGGTAGAGTTGGGTTTTCATCGGTGCTTGTAGTTTGAAAGCGGTGGGATTGAATTCATAATAAGGCAATGTAATTTGTTCAACTGCCTCTATTGAGATACTTGGGCATATCCTCTTGAAACATTTACTTACAGAAACAGCTAGTTCAAAAGAAGACCTTTATAAGAATTTGCATATAAGAACCACATAAACCGACCAAACCGGATTCAATTGACTATAAAGTTAAATTGGTTAATAATCGTTTTAGAAAATAATCTTATTTATTTATTGGTACATCCTAATAAAATGAAATTTAATCCCGCTGTCAAAACCGATCATATTTTTATTTTAAATAGTATTGAAGATTAGTTACTAATCAAATTAGTTTTTATGTATTCTCAAATAAATCGTTGTTACTCATAGAAACACATCAATCATAAATTCATGTTTTACTTCCCTTAGTACATTTTAAATTTCCATTCTATTCATAAGGTGTAAATAAGCTTATATTCCGTTAAACAGAAAACATTCCAAACCAACCAAAAATTCAATCGTTTGGTTCCTTTAGTTTGGTTTAATGTTTTTATCATGAAAATAATCAAATCAACTGAATGCCCGTTTGTAATTCTGTCTTTTTTTCCATTGATCATTTTATTTTCCTTTTATAGCCATAAAATATTATGTTAGCTTTACCACACAATCGAAACACTGTCACTGGTAATTAGACCACTTATATGTATGGCTTTTTATTTAAAAAGTGTTTCTACATTGTATAGTATATAATATACACAGTGCAATTGCACAAATGACCATGCATTAATGTATTTTGACATAATGCTAATATCATTTTCAATGAGATATCTATATCAATAACCAAAAAGAAGGAATATTTTAAGAAAAAGTTGAATTTTAACACATGATTAAGTGCTAATTAGATTAACCTAGTTTCTATATCATCTAAAGTGTCCCATCTTGACTCCCTTCGGCCATTTAACTCATTTCTAATTTATCTCATACAAGCAAACTACAGTAAAATAAAACCATAAAAAAATTATTCATATTTGTCTGACAAAATACATATATACAAATGGTCAATTAATCAATCCTAATTGAACATTCAACCCATAAAATTAGTATATAGCAACTTCTATACAAAGCCGTTTGCAATTATCAAGTGAATTAAAATGGCTGTTACATCCATTAAAAAATAAAATCACATTTTTTATCAAAAGCCAATTGAACATCCTCTAGATTCGAAAAAGACATCTCAATTTCAAAAGTTAACTGTATAAACCGTATTCGTTCATAACGTAATCCTAAACATGAACCAAAAGTTCAATTTTTCTTAAACATAATCAGACCATTAAAATATATTATTAACTCGAAAGAATTTAGTAAGTAAGAATTCACATTTTTCTGAATTTACCTGGAAAACAGCAAAGTCATTTGTCCCATTTTTTGTCTTCCATCATCGAACACCATTTACATTCTCTATTACTAGGAATCGACTTCTCGTTAATTTATAGTTACTACCCTCATACGATAAATAAATGTGCACTTTAATAAATAAATGTGCACTTTTGTCGTTGGAAGACAAATTCATATACACTCATATAATTAAGCTTTGAAGTTTTAATTAGTTTAATCAAGATATATAGTTTACTGAAAATGTTAATAAATGGAAATTATGAAAAATATCAAAATTGTATTACTAACAATAAAATTGGAATCTCCACCCCTAAGAATAATAATAACCAAGTATTAGTAGGAAAAAAAATTAAAGATTACAATTAAGGAAAAATTATGAATCCAAAAAAATAATATTTATTGACCTTCAACTTCTCCTATAGTATGAATAGATATTATTTATTAACCTTTCAAGTTAAGTATTAATATTGATATATGGCATGCACAGCTTTACTAATTATACCACTTACCTGAAATGAATGTGATGTTTAATACTTTGAAGATTACACTTACTTTTTCATGATCTGTGTTCCTTGTAACATTCATAATAAATAATAGACAATTTAATAGCTAAATAAAAAGAGAAACTACTTTAGTAATATCAAATTATACATTTTAAGGCATGGATTATTTCAATCATAGTAGATAAGACATTGCCATTGTATTCAACGTTTAAACACCTATAATTAAAAAAGTAAGGTGTTTAACGGATTGTTAGTATTCCAAAAGATGTAGAGGAATAGAAACGTTATATGCATTAAAGCATTTTAGAAATTTTCAGACAAAAATAAAAATTAACATGTAGTTGTTGATTTGTCCACAGCGCCTTGTCTGCTCAAATATCTTGCAGGTTTGTGATTTTTTCCTCTATAGAAACATTTAAAGAACATCTTGTTTTTCTTTATTATCATGCATCACCACACCTATCTGAGCACTAAGGAGTCTTAAAGTAAGCCAAACATTAATAAGAAAATGCTCTTGAAATTAATAATTAGAAACTAAAAGTACAAAATTCACCATCTTTTTGTATAGAGAATGACACTCAGAACAACTAAAAATAACTATTGACTTCAATGAGAAACGAAACTATCAAAAGGAAATTTTAATAAGAAAACTTACTTATAATTATTAGAAGTTGCAATATGGATTTTGTGGATTTCTTGCTATGAGAAAAGTTGAATTAAAATTTTCACATTTTATCACAATTTGGCATGAATTTCCTTACTTTTTGTAATGATGTAAGTCTATATATGCATCATATAATATGGATGTAGATATAAGAAATAAGATACTATGAAGTCATAAAATTATTGGTTGCCAACCCAAAAGGATACTCAAAAAAGTGAGGGAAGTTGATCTCATACTTACAATTTAAGTTGAAATCCCCAACCAATAAGTCCAAGTAGCTTAACTAATCTCTATGAATGCATATGGCTACAAATGAAATAAATAACTTCCACCTTTCACAACATTCTGCTCATTTGAAACAACTTTACATGCTATAAATTATCACAAAATAGTAATGACTAAATGGAGCAAAAATCATTGCATTATTTAGATATTTGAAATATAAAATAATCTTCATTGCTACTATTTGCAGTAAAAGTAAGTTGGAGAAAAGGGATAAACGAAAAATAATAATGCAACTTTTGTATGCAAAATTCTAAGATAAAAGAAAAGAGAATTCCAATGAAGCAAATTAATCGATATTAATTCATTAACTACTATAGTTTTTAATGCTATCTTATGGTCAACATATATCTTTAACATTACAAAATGAATTAAGTTATATAATTAAAAGAAAGACAAATTGTCCATGATCACAATAACAACAATAATTTAAACAACAAAGGGTAAAGTGCAAATAACTCGATGAAATTATGAATTTTCGTCTTTATAGTTAAAACTAATAATTTAATGAAATTGTATGGGAGAGAAACAATGTACTATGATAGATACAAATATGCACCTAACCATCTATATTACTCCTATAGTTGTTGGCAAAATCATCTAGTAAAGTCAATTACACACATCAACGTCGTTATTAAACATAAAGAAAATGAAAAAAACAACATGGAGCAAATTGATCGATATTAATTCTTTAAATACAACAGTTTTTAAATGCTTTCCTAAGGTCGACATATTTTTTACCGTTACAAACTGTGTTAAGTTTCTAGTATAGAAAATAATAATTGTATACGCATATAATAGAAGAAAAAGAAATTGAACATCACCACCTTCATGATGATAATAATTAAAAACAAAAGATCAACTACAAATAACTCATTGAAATTATGACTTTTCATTATAATTTGTGAAGATAGAAAAATAATGAATATGTATCAAAAAATAGGGTATTATGGTTGACACTGTTAAAAATGAAGGGTTTAGGTATTACCTTAGAGTAAACCAATAGATGCGTATAACACTTATGCGAATGCAAATAAAAAATTCACCTTAATCTCTATATCCTTTGATTTGTATGTGAGGCAAGAAAGTTCTTCCTACAATCTTTGCATTTCGGATTGTAGAATATTATGAGTGCAAACTGATGATGCAAGCTCTGATTGCAAATGCTCAATTTCCAGTTCTTTTGAGTACCACTTATCTATCAATAATTTACTCAATAAACATCATGCCTTCAATCCTATTTCCAGCTCATCCTATTTTATTTTTTATCTTAAAAAAAGTAAAACACAAAGGATTTAACAATTAGTAACCAATAAAAATCAAATACTTTTAGTTCAGCAAAGGTTGATCATACCTCGGTTAATTAATCATTATACTGCTACTTTGACGTGAAACATTCAGTAGCTTATGACCTACAATCTGATACATCTATATTGGCCTTCTCATTAGCAACCTTAGCCACTGCTAACAAACTTCATTTAAAATTCTCAGTCCCACTCTTTAAATTTTGATACTTAATACTATTCTCATTATTTATGTAATAATAATTAACTTCAAATTACATGGATTTCATCAAATTAACACTTCGTAGAAAATAGACTATGCTTATTCAGCAATGAAACACCTTGGTTCTGCAAGCATTCCACTTGGTCTCGAAGCTCTTCCTCAAGCTTTATTGATGACAAGTAAAATCCTTTTTCATTTATATAACTTTTCAGTCTATTCAAGAGACTCATATTCTCATGCCTTAAATACTCCAATTCACATCTACATGACTCTACTTCCTTTCTCAGTGCGCTGTCAATGACACTTGCTCCATTTGTAACCTACTTATCAAACTATCATTACTTTTCTTGCCAAGCTCGCCAAAAAATGCCTGCATAAATCCTAAAGCTCTGTCTAGTGTAGAAATAAACAATTCATGAGAAGCAAAATAATGATATGTAGGAAGCTTGGTTTGAAGATCCATATTTTATTCTTTGCCATGGCTAAGGCATTCACTATAGCATAATAAAACTCAATCTTTGCTTAACCCATCACACCTTCAAATTATATATTATATGCGCTTGGTATATAAATGAAGACATTCAATCAGATTATCAACAAAACAATTAAAATTTTAACCAAAATAAACCAACTAAATTGAATAAAATTTGGTTCAATTAGACAATCACGTACCTCTAACTAAATTAAGCAATCCATAAAAACTAAGGGCAGTCAGGCACAAAAGCCAAGACAATAACATAATACACACATAAAGACAGTAACAAAAGTTTCACAAATTTTGTACAAGTGCATCAGAATTCGAAACCGTTCGTATGGAGAGACGATGTCTTAATGATGATAAAATTAGGGTTTTAGATTGTACCTAGTATAAGAGCTAGGTAAAACCTTAGGAAAGTCGTCTTCTACTATAGTTCGACTCAATTAGGTTGAGTTATTGATTTCGAATTACTCCGATTATTATGTCAATTCAAAAATTCATCTATTTATCGTTAACTAAAATTATCGGCTGCTTCAATTTTTCATTTTTTGACTAAATTTGCTTTCCTTTTGCTTTGATTCATGAGGATGAAGGGGTACGTGATAGGAACATGGGCCTACGAACTGATTTAGGAGTCTAGTGGAGACCGAAAGACCATTATGCCTTAATTTCATATGTAATAAGATAATATGACAAAGGACATTTTTGACGTTCAAAAAAGACTTCACTTCTAACGTATTTGCTTTATATATAAGAAATATATACACACATACTAAAATAATTTTAATTTAGTAAAAAGAAGCTCAGAGCAAAACTAAGACAGTAAGTACAAACTCAACACAAACATAT
This sequence comes from Allium cepa, assembly GCA_030765085.1. Taxonomy (NCBI): domain Eukaryota; kingdom Viridiplantae; phylum Streptophyta; class Magnoliopsida; order Asparagales; family Amaryllidaceae; genus Allium; species Allium cepa. The sequence continues at coordinate 460,043,456 of CM060931.1, read as the reverse complement.
CATAAATTAAAGGAATAAACATAGATTTGTGAGTTTAGTTGACTCGCTTGTAAACTACATGTACCTTACCTTTCCACTTTTCAAGCAGGAACCAACAATTCCTCTATGATAGTGCAATCTACAAGATTCAAGCCAAAGATGCGTAAAGACATAGAGATATACATATGTGAATTTCGTATTTTATTTTGATTTATTCAAGTTGTTTCTGAATTTAGAAATGGGGAAAGTTTTTAGTTGTTCATTGCTTTAGGAAAAATACCCTCAATTCTGGAAAGGAAGGATTGTGTGATATTTACTGAAGGAAGCAGGCTTTGAAAAAGGAGAAATCTAAAAAATGGATTTTAAGCTATAAAATTTATGCTTTGGCACTATAACTAAATAGAAAAGTATACAAATCTATTTTCTTCTGATTAGCAATTATAAATTCTATTTGATTTAAATAAACAAAATTTATATTAAAAAATCACTTCTTTTCAAAACCAATGTTGTATTTCCGTTACGTCACTTTTTAAAATTATTTTTCACATTTCTAAGTTTTTTTGGTTTAAATATAACATTTTCACGATTTAAATCTTTTTATTTAACAATTTCCAAAACTCCTTTTCAAATAAACCACCAAATTCTAATTTAATTAATTAAATTACTATAATTTACATAAATAAAGTATCACTTAAAAACTGGGTTATTGCAGTAGTTGGGTTGATGAATTACCATTAGCATTTAGGCTTATAGAACAACTCACAAGTCTACGATTGGCCACTTTCCTTTTGCCCTAGCGTACAGATCATAGGCAATGCTTCCTGTCGGACTAGAAATATCTTCTCATCGAGTGACTCATTATGACTGCAAAATGAATGAGAAGATCCTTCTAGAGTCACTCAACACGGTCGACGAGAAGGGTGATGAAGCTAATCTAAGAGCAGCTACATCAAAATCGGTCGCCTGGTACTACAATACCAAGGTCAGGAGCCAGATCTTTAAGATTAGCGACTCGTTCTCAAATGAATTTTCGCAAGCTCTATGAATACAGCCTAAGTTGGGAAGGCCCGTATGCAATTGAACACAAGCTCGAAGGTTGAACATTCAAGCTAGCAACCATGGATAGGGTCTCACTTCCTCGAGCATGGAATAGTGAATATTTACGGGGTTATTTCGGTTGAAATCTGACTATGTGAATAATTAGACAAGTTAGATGTAGCAACACAGAATCTATCATTTTCAATGTTTTATAAAGAAAAATGAATTCATGAATATGCGAATCTATCTTTACATGACTATGATATTGCAAAATGTGATAAACATGAATTAAATTGGATGTGCGCAATGTAGGTATGAAGGTACTTAGAGATAGGTGGGATTGAGCTTTCGAAGTCCATGATCGGACCCATGAAGCATATCCACATCAGGTGTCAGGAGATAGATACCTATCAACTCCTTCTACCCATAACTTAGAGGTAGGAGTATAAACATTCAAAGGAAAAATAAAAATATTCACCCATACAGCTAACGCCCAGAGTTCGACAGAGCATCAACACGTTGCCCAAGAGAGAGGAAAGACGGAATATCAACGCTTGGATGTAGGAGGGATCTTATATCCAAGCTTTGATCGATGCCCAAAGTTATGTGCGATTAAAGGTGAACATCCTAAATAAGAATGTTTAAACCACCATTTCGAGTAGTGAACTCCGACCAGCACCCAAAGTCTGGTGTGGCCAAAACATGCATCCTGGAGAAGGATGCCGACATTACCATCTAAGATGAACTTCTTTGATCAACGCCCAGAGTCTGGCATGGTTGCACTAAAATTCCCTTAATGGGGATGCTCAAATCACCTTCCTAGGTAATTGGTGTTTGATTAAGTTCCAGAATCGGATATGGTCCCTCGCGAGCACCCTGAGATAGGAACACCAGCGATCACTTTTCGTGAACTAAAATGACAGGGGGTCAATTCACATATCCAATCGGATGAGATTAGGCTAGCAAACAACAAGTTAGACCAATAACTTAGACTAATAATAATGATTAGAAATGGATTGCAAACACATCAATGAAATAGTAAGCGCATTTCTCAGGAACTTAAAAAAAATCTACACAAGACTTAAACAAAATAAAATGTCTTTTTTATTCACATCAAAATAAAGCTCAAATAGAGGTAAAAGTTTTGTTAATACTAAGCCGAAAAAAAATGTGAGGGCCAAAACCTCAAAAGTCAGCCTGAAACATAAGGCATGTTCCTGCTGCTATACATAAAGACAAGCGAATGATTTCTTCTTATGATCTTATTTCTTTGGCTTCTTCCAATCTCTAGAGGATGGCCTAGTTGGTCATCGATCTTTTTCCTACTTCTCCATCAACTACCATTTCCTTTTGAAGGTGTGTTATGTGATAAAGCAACATGCGCGCTTTAAGGACTTCCGGACATAGATAGAGGACTGGAGTAAAAATGGTCTCAATAGTAAAAGTAATAGATAACGGAGGAGGGAAGACGTAAATGTGCTATAGCTTGATCTCCTTGGCTAGTCGACCTTAGGCCTGAAGAAATTTATGCATACTGGACCCTAGCGAAAGGTTAAAAGTCCCAATTATAACAATACCATCTTTAACTTTGGCTCCAGGAAGGTCACTAGTCATCTCTTTTTCCAAGGCATGAATTATTTGCATGCCCAGGCCTGGAGTGTCAACAACCGGGAATGCTTGGGATTGTTCTAGAAAAAGATACGACTATTGACTCGATCGTTTTTTCTTGTCGACCGGGTTGGGAACCCTCCTTTAGGAGATTAGTGATTGCAGGCTGAATTGAAATTTATGAAAGTTGAAAGGAGAGATTAGCGACATCAGTTGTGTCATGAGCTCTCTCAAATATGGGTGATGTGACGATCGCACTACATCATCAATACTTATATAACCGAGTAGGGTGCTGCTAGATTATACGGTCAATGTAAGATGATTGTCATGGGAAAGAAAATAGAAATGAAGAAGGGAAATAGAAAGAAGAGAAGGGAATAGAAGAGAAGAAAAAGAAAGACAACATCACACAATCACGTAACCAATCGTATATCTCCCAGCGCATCGAACAAAATATAATAGTCATCCTAGATATAAAAAACGCAAAATAGTAATAACCATATAAACCACATAATCAGAGTATATTGGCTCCTACAGTTATACAAAGTAATAGCAAAGTTTATACAACTGATAAATAAACTCAGCTGATAAATTGTATGTAATAATTGTAAGTCAACACTGTCAAGGCTCTATGGTGTCACACAGTAGAATAAAAAATAATAAGTCCAAAATATATGTATGAGAATCATCGCCTCATGCTAGTCTTTCTGCACAGCTCCAAGTGCTGTTTAAACCTGCTATCTAGTATACTCATTTAAGAGCACCAGGGATAATAAAAAAAGAATAGAACTACGAGTCAGATAACTATTAGATGTGAGCAATAAACAATCTCAAGATACTATAAAAGTCGATATAGTATATGGAACAGAGGGTATACGAATCATACCTGACCTGTCCCTACAATTAAAGAGTTAGCACATAACATCGATAATATGCTACTCTATAAATGTCCTCAAAGGTACTCTATACTCAGTAAATTATCGAGGTGCATAGGTATTTCCATCCACAATACCTTCTCCATATTAAGTAAATAGTCGAGGTTTCTAGGTATCCCTTTATCCAATACCTACCTCGTGTGAGATCCCTAAAGTAAGAGGTGGCTAGCAAAGCAACCATAACAAATATAACATCTATCAAACAATGCTAACTGTTACCTAGTGTGCCTTGGATATATGGTACTCATATGGCCACCTACAAAGAGCCAAAGACTACTCAACGTCTCGATTCTTCTATACCTGAATCCATACCACTAAGTAGGCTAGGAATTAGACTGCACCTCCATAAATAGCCTAGTGTACAATGGTTCCGCCCTTCCATAAATAGTCCAAGTGAGTGTCCTCATGTACCGCTTGATTTACGAGTACACCACAAAGATTACAAGTATCAACGATCCCTTTGCACACGTCATTCATGGCGGAGCCCATTTTAGAACTGCCTATACAACTTTCGTCTGAAGTCGTCGCTGTTGGAACTACACTAGACAACTATCATAAGTTAAAGAGTGTCATCATGCGTCCTATAACACACCTAAAATTGTCCCCTCAATCTGACTCATCATCGCATAATCTTCCTCCCAAGTATAGCTATCCATTATCAAAGCCATCACAGAACCATCATCATCGAATCATGGAGTGATCGCATTGAAGCATCACATCTTCGCTTCACCGCCAAAACCACCGTCGAAGAGGCATATCATCAAAATCGTGTGTCAAATAAACGAATGAACAAAACATCACATTGTGATCCATGAAGCCTCTTCATATGTCAAAATTGGCTGAATCGGCCATCATTAATAGTGATAGGCATTAACCACTCTACAGTGGTCAATACTAACCACCCTGGTCCTGTACTTAGCCAAAAATTGATGAGTACAAACCAACTGAAAACGTCTGGCGTCCATCCTAAAGTCAAAAGCCCATCCAAATCCATCATGTCCCATCCTCGAATCTTTTAGAAAGTATTCTAATGCTCTCCTACAACTTATCTCGTTTGTTTGGATTTTTGATCAATGGGACGAAACCTAACACATGGAACATTTCCTCATGCTGGATCGCCAATAAATCGGTGTTTTCAACCAAAACAAGCAAATAAGCGTACATATAACCAATAAACATACTAATGTGTATTATATCTTACATACGCCTATAATAATACAATACAATACATCCAAGCAGCCAATGGGGGATAAATATTAGTAATAGCCTAAATCTATCAATATCGGGAAATTAAAGCATCAATGAAAAAACATGATATTTGATTTAAAACCATCTTAAAACACTTTTAATTCTTTTTATAAAATAATATGTAGGTTCAGATATACTAGAAATCAAATTTTAAGGTAAGAAATCATTTCAAAAGTTCGTTTTAATACTACACTGACGATCGTAGTATGATAAGAGACAATATCACTCACCTCAACCAAATCTATCCAAATCATAGCCGAGTTGTACAGCATTCCACCTCAAGTGTAGCCCAAGAAACGGCGTCCGAAATGGAGCTCGTATGCAAAATATATGTAATATATAAATTTTGAGATTATCTAAAATGTTAATTAACTTTAAATATAATTAACTAATTTAATTACCTATGCAAATAAACTTCTCCATTCCCGCTTAGTTACATTCCAGGCCGAAGATAAACCCATTCTTCTTCCTTCTCTCTCCTCCCATCCTCCCTCGTTTCTCGATGGAACTTCAAACTGATGAATCCATTACTCCTCTCTACACAAGTTCGACCTTAATGCCAATAATCATGGCCTCTGGCTTAACCTATAAAATATCTTCCATGCCCTAGGGTGTAAGGCACTTACATGTTGCGATTTTCTCCTCTCTATGCGAATCTACATTGATCGATTCCTACTCCAAATTAGATTCTGATTGCGTTGGCATGCTTTGTTTCATCTCTCGACGTCTCTAGCTCCATGTCCCATTAAAAACATACAGGGCCATAATTAGGGATCATCGAAGAACAATGACCGTTTCAACTCATCTTTAGTGCCAAATTGTCGGTGTTGGTACAAAGGGAAATGGATCTCAATCGAATCCCGATTTCATTGAACGATAGATTTTTAATATTTTTTCAAAGGAAGAGGGTGAGTGGGTTTTAGGGTACGACCATGTTTTCTTATAAATAAATGGAGCAGTACCTATGGATTTTTGAGAGATATGGGTTTGGATAAGGGTTATTATATATTAATGTAATATTCAATTTATTTGATTTCTCAAATAAATGGTCGTCCATTTTGAGCTCGCATAATCAAACTGTGCGTCTGAACGCCACAAACACGTCTACATGCATCACCACACTTTTGAATCCCGACGGTACAAATTTCATCGCTATTCGAGACAGCGCTCCAGTATGATAATTTCATGCTTTTCGAGACCATTTAGGCCATCAGATCATTTAATCTCCAAATATAGCGATGCTTACACTCCTTTTTAGTTGCAACATCAATACGAACTCAACGGAAGTGGTTACGAGTCCTGATTTGATCATATTTGAAACACTTTATTTTTAAGACTGTTAATTAATTAATGATTAAATATTTAAATCAATTATTTAAATATCATATCGCTAAAAATACAAGTCGTTACATTCCCCCTTCTTAAAAAGATTTCATTCTCGAAATCCCAAGGAAGTGGCAACATAAACCAACACCCTCACATAAGCAACGATACGAGAAAAATCATCAATTATAAACTCTCAATAGTGATCATGGAAAGCGATCACAACAAAGGGTATAGACACGAAATTAGGTGGAGCCATCATCCTTATCCCTAAGTACAATTAGTACCAAATCTAAAATCATTTGGCTAAACCAAACATCTAAGTTACGCATTTATTTCCAAAGAAACAAATAATGGAAAATAAAAGCCTCAACTTAATAGTCGAAAGGCAAATCAACTAATATCACACATTATAGACTCTCAAAAGCGTCGAATATCATATGCATTAACTTTTCTATCAATTTTTGGCCTATGTCATGGAAAATTTTGACAGCACCTCCTTTGTCCGGTTAGATCTGAAAAAAAATCCCGATACAACTTAGGTGCATAAATATCCTATATCTGAGGCATCTCGTTTTCAAGGACAACCAAATATATATAGCCAAATCTACACTACAACTGTTACATACCTCTTTTATAGCAAGAACATACAATTTAGATGCCAATATAAGAAGATAAGCTTCCAAATTGCCTACATTTGCTTCCACGTACCTAAATATTTACTCAAAAAAGAGGATTAAGCACAGTAGTAACATCATCATGTAAATAAGCTCACTAAATCATATATATGGAAATCATTCAAATAAATGTGCTATACCAAATCATAACTATCCCATGCCTAACAACCACATAAGCATAAGTAATATATCTAATACCAACAGTCTAACATTAATAGGCACATATAAGATCAACCACCAAAAAGTAACATCTATGCCAATCCTAGCATGTATGATACAAAACCATCTAGCATATTACATCAAATATGATATCCAATGTGAAAGCTGCCACGAAAAGGAAATCTCGCAAGAGGAGAGTTCTAGATAAATGGTCCTCGTGCTCTTCTCGGTCTCTCATGTGTAATCACCTTCGCTTTCACTCCACCGAAACTTTACTACTCCATTGCCTTCCTCCGAACATGCTACGCATCTCGTCTATCCGTACAAATAGGCCTATGAGGTCTCTAAATTCCTGGTTCAATCTTGATATCATATGGAAAATCTGGTGCCAAATTTCCAAACGCCTCTTGTAAATTCTCCCAAAATCCACTAGTGAACAATGAGTTTCAGCCACTTACAATGCTCTTGGCACATAATGGAATCACACTATCCTTCCACATATAACTCCACTAATTTGGATGTCGTCGAACTTAATGAATATAAATCTAGCACTCTTCATCAACCTATCGGTTGTGTGTCAAATGCCATAATATTCTCTTCTAGTCCTTGGCAATCCATTGATGAAGTCTATCAACACTCATTCCTATTTCCACCTTGGAATCTCATGTAGTTGTAGTAACCACTTGGCCTCTTATATTCAACACCTACTAGCTAACAAATTTTTTATCTCGAAATGAATGTCCTACATCCTTCTTCATCCCTTCCTAATAAAAAATTTATCTCGTATCTCGGTACATTTATTGTTATCGAGATGTGTTATCAATCTCGAATGAGAACACTCTGCTAATATCTCGTTCCTCAATCCAACGACATTGGGGGTAAACAACATCTCATCTTTATGGAGCCAACCATCTTAGTCGAGTCCGCGTTGTATCACCTCTACAGACACAACTCCTTCATCTAATATAGCCCTGATTTGTGCTAGTCTAGCTTTATTACTCTGACTATTACATATCTACTAAATCAAAGTAGATTTAATAGTCAATTATCCATCAATTTTGACCGTAGCTCACATCGAGTAACATTGGTGCACTTGTCAACCCCTCTGTAAAACTCACTAATGCATGTCTACCCCTCATGTCTCAAATAAAAAGTCTGATTATTTTCGTTAAATCGATTAATGGTGTCGCTACCTTTGACAAGTCCTTGGCAAAGCATATATAACATCTCGCCAATCCAAGGGAACTTCCCATTATCGGTCGGTGTTTTCTCAACACCTCTAACACAGTCATCAATCATGTCTTGTGCTTCTCCTTCATCCATTGGTAGATGAAAGTATCATCAATAAGCACAAACATAAACTCGCTAAAGTGATTCCTTGAAACTCAGTTTAAGAAATCGACAAAGCACGTTGACGCATCGGTTTAACCTTAATGGCATAATCAACAAATCAAAAATTAAAGTATCATACAAAATATAGTGATCAGCACACTCTCTAGACACTCTCAGTGGATGAAACCCCATCACAAGGTCAAATTGAGAGAACACCTTCGTGCTATAGAGCTAATCGAATAAGCCATCAACAAGTGGGAGTGGATACTTATTTGTTATCTCATTTAGCACATGATAGTCAATAAACGACCTCAAAGAGCCATCGTCCCTAGTGGAAAATACTATAGGTGCATCCAAATTAAATATACTCCTACAAATAAACACTCGCCTAAATAGGTCATCTGCTTACACCTTTAGTCTTCACTACACTTTGGGCATTATCTGCCTTAAAGGCATAACCACTGGTCAAGCAAACTCTACCCAAATCAATATGGAACTCGATCCTTATATAGTGGTAATTCAATCACCTCGTCGAATGTGCCAAGAACTCTCTAGCAACATGCACAGATGATAAATCATCTATGGGATATTAAAGGAATATAGAAAGCTAACTTCGCTTCATCATCAAATGGGCAGGCGAACTGTAACAACCCGCATATTTATCGATTTTTTATATTTAAATATTTATTTAAATATTTTATCGATACTCGGAATTTAGTCCGAAAAGTTACTTTTTGCATACGGTCGAATTAGGACTCGGGACCACTCCCATTGAGTCTAAAATGCCGTTTGCGACCTTTTTGAGTATAAGCTTCGATATGTTTGGAGAAAGTTGAATTTTGCTACTTTTTACTTAGGGCTTTGGTTTGGGCTGAGCCACTTATGTATTCAGTCCCAACCCCTTCTCCTCTTCATTCCTTCATTCCTCATTTCCTAATACTCAAGCTTTTATATTAATGGAGAGTGGAAGAGGAAATTAAAACTCCAAACCCTAGTTTTCTTTTGCAAATCAAACTCTAGCTCCAAACTAATTGAAGAACCCATTGGTAAGCTTCTCTTCATCTTCTCCAACTTATTCTCTTATCAATTTCAGAAATTCCTAAACCTAACTTTGGGAATGTTCTTCTTTTAAAGCCTAGAATCAAGCTTCTTGAGTTGAATTTGAAGAGTGGTTGATTCTCCTTTGCTTTCAAGCTTCTTCTTCAATCGTTTGGGTTCAAAGGTGAGATTTTTATCTCACATCTTAGTCTATAACTATCTTCGATTGTTAGGTATGAATTCCTAACACTTATTCTTGTGCAATTGATATGGATTTGGATTGGTTTTGTGAATATTCCAATTTTGGTGTTTTGAAAGCCAAATCCTTAAAAATCATAACTTTGACGTTCAAATGCGTTTTTGGTGATGCATCGAGGAGCCAATAGGATCGGGTAGCCGTTGGGCATAATTCCCTATCGTCCGTGCTCGATCGGTTGTGAATTGGTGGAGTTTGCACATCAATTAAATGGGTTTCAATTTGCAGAACATCAGGGTCGGCCGACCGAACCCCTGGGCCGGTCGACCGGCCTGCTACTAAGGTGCATAGGCACCTTTCTGTCTCTGGTCCGGTCGGCTGGCTACAGGGCTCAGCCGACCGACCTGCTTCCTGAGATTTTTTTAGAACAGGGTCCGGTCGACCGAGCTCTGTAGCCAGCCGACCGACCTGATGCAATTTTGCCTATTTCGCATAGTTGCTTGAATTTCCAACTTTAATCGATTCGTGTTGTTTCCTATTTGTTGTTATCATTTATTTTGACTTTGATGACTCCTTTTTAGGGATTTTTGAATATCCATTTCGATGGATTCCTTATCGGTTTCGTTGGATTTTTATTCACATCTTCGTATGTGAATTTTAGTGATTGATTGTTCCTACAATCTTCTTCGTGATTTGTCACTTTAAAAATATGAAGGTTTCTATACTAGTAGTAAATATCAAAACTCTTTCTTCAAATGATTTCAACACTATTTTAGTACAAAGCTCATTTCTTAAGCCGTTTTTCAATCTATTAGTATATACAAACCTTTACCTCACTCGTATGAGAAATCTAATTAAACGACTTAGTAAAACGAGTGGTATGAAACGCTTGCGTTTCCTTCGTCGGTTAATTCTTGGACTTGTTCGATTGAATCTCTTGTGACAATTTTATAGTGGAGATCTACAATTTGTTCGTAAATATTTAAGTTAAGCTAGTGGTTATGGGACATCAAGCTAAACTCATATATTTACTAGCTTAGTGTAATTGACACTTCTCGTTGATCATGACGATCATCTTTGTGATTTAGACTAGCAATGTGCGATGTCTCTTTATCTGCGAGGGAGACTAAACCCCGTTTTGTGGAGTTTCGACTCAAATTGGTCGGGTAGCAACCCATGGTCTTCGGGCCGTTTTTGGAGCTTCGTCTCAGTTTGTGATGGTTAGCAACCATGGAATTAGCGTTCCGTTTGTGATACACGTGTTGGTGAGCTTTATGCTCCCGTTTGTGATAGGCCTTCCCCCTTTTGTGATTTCTGGATTTCTTGAGATGATTTCTAGAATTTGTGTTTCACCAATTTTTGTGATTTCCATTGATAAGTTTTATCAATATTTGTGCATTGGTGAATTTGTGTGTCATTGACTTTTGTGATTGACATTGATATAATCGTCAATATTTATGGTTTGGTGAACGAAATAAGGAGTATGACATTTCTTTGATTCTTGTGTAGATTTGTGATAATGATTAATCTCTTGTTGATTTTCAATTACTTATTTATCACATCTTGGCATTGTGATTATTATGTGTTTAGTCATATCTCTTATTCTATATCGCTTCATCTAATATTTATAGCTAGACTGATCCGTTTATTATTTTCTTATTAAATAATACTCGGGTCAGACGAGATGTTACGGGTGCTTCAGCTTGACTTCTCACTTGGGATTGATTCCTCTGACTTTTGGCTAACTACTTAGATTAGTAGTTTTTTGTTGTATACACTTGAGATATAGACTCATAGTTGTATTCTTTTGTATAGCACATGTTGCTATTCTTTTGTATTATTGTGGATCTTTTTGACCACTACTCTGATATACACTATCATGTGTTAGTTATATATTCATATCTTCTTCCGCCTTTGTGATATGAATTATATGTGACTGATTTATGTTATGCTTATTTCTATATTTGTTTCCGAAGGATTTATATAGCCACTGTGTATTAGTTTTGAGTTTGTATCGGTATGTTGGATTTCCTCTTGAAATAAAATGCATGTTTTATTATCTGACATATCGGTGCTCGTACAAAGCAATTACATGGATGGTCGCTCCTCAACAGCCTTATTCTCTGTGCTAGTCGACAGCATTACTCCGTAGTGTTCTTGGCTAGCGTGGGTATAGAGGTGGGGCGTCACACGAACTACCTTCCGCTCATCTTCATCCTCATTGTCACCAATGGATTCTCATAATCCACCACTATTTTCTGCCTCTTCAGCCAGTCAATTCCCAGACTATAATACCGAACCTAATTAAACCTAAAACAGATCAATAGTAAAAAAAATACATCCATGACTCGAGAGGGAAATATTTTGGCAACCCATGTATAAGCTAAGTATAGACAAACAATGTAGTAACATTCCATATTTTGAAGCCTGAAACTAAGCACTACGGATGCTGCAATCTTCCATAGTATTAATTTCTGATGACAAAATGTGGGATGGTATACATGTATAGTTTGGCTAAACCTCCAATAAGGTTCGTCATAGTTTAAAGATCGGTCAACAATTTTAGGTCTCAATCCCAATCAATCTACAAACCACTATATATGAAGGAATATGAAACCACGACATCAAACAAAACACCTATGGAATCACCATAAGCAGAAAGTATACATCAAGTGGTGAAGCCATTTCCCTTCTTTTTCGTTGATGGATCACTCAACGAAATTAGAACGACATTCAATTCATATGCTCCCACGATTTATGCCTACTTACCTAGTTCGGGACAATCCTTCTATACTGGGTTCAATGCATCAACTTCTCGAAGCTCTCATCAATATGACCCATCCATCGCTTTTTAATATGATCGCTCAACCCAATGATAAACTCTTCGTTCTTTCTGATTGGGATATCAATGAAAGATAGATCCTACTTCGATGGGACATTGAATTGGGTCAAATGCTCCGACGCAGATATATATCGCCTTGCTTTAAACCAGCAAACTTACTAAACAACATATATTTTTAAAAAGTCAAGATAAATTTTCTTTGAAGTTAACTATGAACTAATCCCAAGTAAAATGATCCTCGAAACTTAAAGCTATAAGGGCACTCCACCAATTTATTGCTCATTCATGGAGTCATCTGGAGTTAACTTCTACCTTATTCATCATCTAACTCCAAGTCACCGAAGATTCTTTTGAAAATATCATCTCGTCTTGCACCTCAATGGTCGATCCCATTCCAAGGAATGGTATGCCTTTTAGATCCATTAAGTCTTTATACAGCTCGGCAAAGTCAACTCTAGGCATTTGCACTTGAGCACCATAATCATTTTGAGTCACCAGGGCGTTCCAGATAGTGTTTCACACTATCTCTACGAACATGTTCTATAAATCAAGGTTCGTGATCCACGATCCTACCCACTCTCAACTCTAGAGATGGAGCCATTGCAACATTTCTCGTATGCCAGATCATTCCTATTCCATAATAAGGATGGCCGGTCTCTTATAAGGAAAACTGCATCAGTAGTACTCGCGTATGCAAAACAACTTATATACTATATAAAATACTATATAGTTTTTGAAATCAAAATACATAACAAATTAGCACTCTCTCGTATATAGATACACTCGTGATCTAGTCTAAGGTGACAACTCCTACCCTATCTTTACTGGAACAAGGTATCAACTCAATTTAATCACGTAACCTAAGCTATGATACCAAATGTGATGACCACCCTACACCGTCGATGCTCACATAATTGAGTAGTGCGCTGCTAGAGCATCTGGTAGCTGTAAGACGATTGTCAAGGGAAAAACTATAAGTGAAGAAGGGAAATAGAAAAGAAGAGAATAGAAGAGAAGAAAAAGAAAGACATCATAACACAATCACATAACCTATCGTATATCTAACAACGCATCAGATAAAACATAATAGTCATCCCAAATATAAAGTAAACAAGGTAGTTATAACCATATAAACCACATGATTATAGTGTACATGCTCGTACAGTTAAAAAAAGCAGTAACAGAGTTTATAAAACTGATAAATGAACTCAACTGATAAATTGTCTCTAATAATAGTATGTCAACACTATCAAGCCTCCATAGTGTTTCACAGTGGAATAAACAATAATAAGTTCAAAATATAAGTTTGAGAAACTGTTGTCTCCTACTAGTCCATCTGTATAGCTCTAACTACTATTTACATCTACTATCTAGCCTACTCATTTAAGGTCACTTGAGATAACAAGTAGCAAAGCAAAAAACTTTTGAGTCGGATAAAAGTCTGATGCGAGCGATAAACAAATCTCAATATACTATAAAAGTCAATATCGTATATGGAATAGAGGGTGTACGAATCATACTTGACCTATCCTTACAACCAAAGAGTTAGCACATAACATGTTTAAAATGATACTCTATAAATGTCATAATGGGTACCCCATACTCAATAAACTGTCAAGATGCCTAAGTATCTCCATCCATAATACCTACTCCATATTAAGTAAATGGTCGGGGTGTCTAGGTATCCCTATACCAAATACATACCTCATGTGGCATTACTAAGTGAAAGTTAGCTAGTAAAGCAACCTTGATAAATATAGCATCCAACAAATAATACTAACTATCACCTATCACCTAGTATGCCTTCGATATATGGTACTTATATGCTCACCTCGATAGAGCCAAAGACTACTCAACATCTCAGTTCCTCTATGCTCAAATGCATGCCACTCAATAGGCAAGGAACTAGACTACATCTTCATATAACGCCTAGGGTACAATGGGTATGCACCTCCATAGACATCCCAAGTAAACACCGTCATGTACCTCGTGTTTACGAGTACACTATGAAATCTATGAGGATCAACGATACATTTGCACATGTCGTCCATGGTGGAGCCTATTTTGGAACTATATATAACTTCCATCTAAAGTCGTCATGGTCGGAAACTGCTCCAGACAACCATCTTAAGCCACGGCATCATCATGCATCTCGTAACCCACCTCCAACAGTCCCCTCTATCCAACTCTTTCATTGCCTACTCCGCCTCTTAAAGTATAACTATCCATCGTTGAAGCCATTAATTCCAATCATCGAATCATCATCATCGAATCATGGATTCATCACATTGAAGCATTACATCTTCACTTCACGCCAAACCACGTTAAAGAGCCATATCATCAAAATCGAATGTCAAACGATCGAATGAACAGTCACATCATGCTCCTCGAAGCCTCTCTATCATCTATGTCAACATTGGTCGAATCAGCCATTATCAATCGTAATGGGCATCAACCACTCTACAGTGTTCAATACCAACCACCCTGGTCCTATACTTAGCCAAAAATGGATAAGTACAAACCAACTAAAAACGATCGGCGTCCATCCTGAAGTTAGAAGCCCATCCTTAGATCCGCTAACACGTATTCTAGTGATCTTCTACAACTTATCCCATTCGTTTGGGTGTCCAATAAATGGGACGAAACCCTAACGTTGAATCACCAATAAATCAGCGTTTTCAACTATAAACAAGAAAACAAGCATATATACAACCAACAAGCATACTTATGTCTATAATTGCCAACATACGCCTATAATAATACAATACAATGCATCCAAGTAGCCAATATGGGATAAATATAGGTAATAGCCTAAATCTATCGATATCAAAAAAATAGAACATCAATGGAAAAAATGTGACATTTAATATAAAACCATCTTAAAACACTTCTAATTCCTTTTATAAAACAATATATACAATTAGCTATGCTAAAAATCACGTTTTAAGGTTAGAAATCATTTCAAAACATCGTTTTAATACTGTGCTAACAAGTATAGTATGGTGAGAGACAATATCACTCACCTTAACCAAATCTATCTAAACCATCGCTAAGTCATAGAGCTCTCCACCATGAGTATAACCTAAGAAATAACATTCAAAACGGACCTCATATGCAAAAGGTATGCAATATATAATATTTAAGTTTATTTAAATTATTAATGAACTTTAAATAAAATTAAATAATTTAATTACCTATGCAAATCATCTTCTCTAATCCCGCTCGTTACATTCTAGGCCAAAGACATACCCATTCTTCCTCCTCCTCTCTCCTTCCATCCTTCCTCGTTTCTCAACCAAACTTCGAACTGGTGAATCCATTTCTCCTCTCTACGCGAGCTCGACCTCCGTGCTAAAAATTATTGCCTTCGGCCCACCTTGTAAAATAACATACATATCCTAGGGTGTACGACATGTACATGTCACAATTTGCTCTAGCTCTCTACGAGACTCTGCGTTGATCGATTCCTAGTCTAATTCAATTCTCAGTGATTGGCGTTCTTTGTTTCATCCCTCGATGTCTCTAGCTTTGTGTCCTCTTAAAAACATACACTGTAATAATTAGGGATCATTGGAGATTGATGACCATTTAACTCATCTTTGGTGCCAAAACCTTAGCCTCGGATAAGGAGAAATGGATCTCAATCGGATCTCGATTTCATTGAACAGTTGATTTCTAATAATTTTTCAAAGGAAGAGGGTGAGTGGCTTTCAAGGTGTGGCCATGTTTTCTAATAAATGAATGGAATAGTATTGAGTGATTTTTGAAATATGAGGGTTCCAATAAGGGTTATCATATATTAATATAATATTTAATTTATTTAGTTTCTCAAATAAACAATCATGTATTTCGAGCTCACATGATCAAACGGTGTGCCCATTTCCATGAAACTCGACTGCATGCACCACCTTATATTTCCGATCCCGATGGTACAAATTTCATCATTGTCCGAGACAGCCTTTGGGATGACAATTTCAGGCTTTTTGAGATCGTTTTGGTCATCGAGTCATCCAATCTCCAAATATATAGATTCTTATAATCATTTTAATTCGCAACATCGATATGAACTCAATGGAAGTGGTCTCGAGTCCTGATTCGATCGTATGTGAAATATAATATTTTTAGGATAATTAATTAACTAATGATTCAATATTTAAATCAAATATTTAAATATCTTATCGTTAAAAGTATGGGTCGATATAGGTGAGGTCAATGATATACCTCTTCTCGACTGAGTTTATGTACGGCCATGCATGCCATCTTAGTTTCCCTCCTGAATAAGAGATAACATGATTTTTTTGCATCAGTGGTGCATCCGGATTGTATGGAGGGATATAAGGAGCGATAGAGGTAGCTAGGGGCTTAGAAGTGTGCCCTAGAGTGAGATCCTATGTTGTAGTCCTGAAGCCTTTGGCTTGATATTTTTAAACCACAGTAGCTAGCTCGGAATGCAAAATAAGTTCACCGGTTCTAAGCATATCAGTCTCCTCTGGATTCAAAATTTCACGCTCTAACTCTACCAGATTCACCTCACCTCCCTCCTAAGCCCGTTGCTCTTTTCGCACAATCTACTTCCATGCTAAGGCCAAAGCTCTATGATAATCCTTTTTTAGCAACTCCAATTCTCTAACCTTGATGACATTGTCATTGTAATTAATGATGAGTTGCTCGAACCTGTCTTTGATCGGTCACCCTATTGCTGCCACCAAGCCTTCCATGTTTTTAATCTTGGCCAACGCATCATCTTTTGTTTGCAAGAATCAAGCATCTCATTATAGTAGCCTTGGGCAATTGTAAGGACTCGTTCCATCTCTTTCTTCTACTTTATGAGCTACGCGTTTACTCTTCCACTTCTTTTGCCAACTCATGGATCTAATGGTGAATAGACCCAACTTGGCTTAAATGGTCCTTTCTTACCTACTCCACTATCTCACTCAGGTCCTTGGCTTACTGTTAGGTATCCACATATGGCTTCTTTACTTCGGCAACCTTTGCATCGAGGTGAGTGCTAGTTTCATCATTCTGATTTATTAAAAGATTTGGCCCTACAGCCTCAACCTCCACGCTCTCGGCGTATTCAGAGATTTGCTTGTCCAACCTCTTATAGATGAAAAACTAGTCACAAATGTCACTAACACATGCTATTATATGATCTTTATCCTCCAAGGGAAGATTTTTCAAATTGGGTGTAAACTTAATGCCTTTGAAACAAATCTTTAGGAAGAGGCATTACAGCTTAGCCATAAGAGGGTTGGAGATGACCAGCTCCTTTGTTGTGATGAATCATTGCTCAACAGACCTTTTATCCATTTTTTGGTGAGAAGAGTCAGGAGTAGCAGGCTTTGAAGATTGATCTGAATGCCGAGAAGTGTGAGATGGCGTTGTCTACTTGAAAGAAAAGGAAGCCGAAAGAGGACCGTGAGAGATGTCATCACAAGGAACATCATCGGGACGACTGGCATGCTTGTCCGAACCCCTAGATTTAGGAGACTTAGATCTGGATCGATTCCTCAATGATGAGTCATGTGAATTATAACCCTTCTATTGGCCTCCCGTGTCACAGCATAAACGCCGACTAGAACTGGAGTCATAGCTGGTCCCATGGTGGCACACGCTTAGCTTACGCCTCGAATGGTAAACCATATGCTCCTCGAGATATTCGTAAATACCATGTCATTATGTTAAACTTGCAAATGAGTAAGAATATGACACGAGCTATGCAACATGTAGTGTGTGTGTGTGTGTGCAAGTGTCCCCTCGACGGACCATGTGGTTAGAATTTTACTAATAGGGGTAATCTCACCTGCTCGAGTAGAAAGCACAACTTGTTGAAAATGGATAGGGGATCCAATATCCCCGACTCTTATATTTCCAAGGCCATAGGAAGGGATGTCATCTAGAATTAGCCTCAAGCCAGCATATATATCATTAAAAGAGCTGTACGGGAGTTTCAAACTTAACCGTGGCTGGTGGAGGAGGGGTCGAAGTCTGCTTGTTAATGATTTTGATCTTTAGGCTTCATTTTTGAAGAGTTGTTGATCATTGTTGCCCTCATCAGTAGATGGCTTATGGCCCATAGCATCATTACCGTGGCCAGGTCTACCGCCTTCATGTTCCTCAATTTATTCTCCCGCTCCTTCATTCTTGATAATTGGAATTTGGACTGGGGAAATTATTGCACTCTGAACCGGGGGCATTACTAGATCTCTGCCATCTTATGATGAGGAGCCGTCCTCTTCACTTTTCGAGGTAGCCAAGACTAGACCGATATTGTGGTCTGTCGCTAGAAAATTGTATGCTCGGAGACTTTCATCACTAAGAAATGTCCTTACTGTCTTGTCCGCCTTTGAAAATTCATAAAATAACTTTAGGGTCTTTGCCAAGGCCATGCTGCTAGGTCTATTTGGCACATCTAAAAGAACAGAGGAAGAAAATTTTAACGGATAAAACTATAAAATTATCTCAGATGGAAAAAATGATAGCAAAACATACGCCTGGACATCCACCATTGTGAGAATCCCAGTGGATAGCATATAAAGAAATACTCATCTTTAAAGTAACTAAGATTGTTCTAGGTGCTAGTCATTATTCTAAAATTCCTAAACGGTTCCAAAAAAAGTGAGGGAAGGACTTCTTTTTTGGTGCTTGAAGCTATACAAGTACCAAATTTCTTCTTTGCTTAAAACACGACCAAAAAAGCAAGCGAAGATAATGAATACACTGTGTAGAAAAGCGTGGCGGTTGGGATGTAGCCGACCTAGAGCTAGCCTCATGAAGTGTAGAACACGCCGAATAAATTGGTTGAATGGTGTAATGAACCCCACCAAACACATATACCGATTGCATGTGATATATCCATTCGTTGATGACATGTGGGAACCAACACGTCCTTGAATGGGATGTCATGTTGTTCACAGATCCTTCTAAGCAATCCTTCTGTAATTTTAAAAGATACGAAATCTATGGAATCATCTAGTATTTTGGCATCCTCAAAAGTATCTGGAGCGGCTTCAAATTTAGGATCCTCTATGAGCTCAAGAGGTACCTCAAGGGGAAGTTGTTCATCTTATTGATTTGTTCTAAGGTGTAGGCGACACCAGAGTGTGTCATGCAAAAGAGGTTGTAGTTGAACTTGGCTCGACGTTCGATTCGACATGTCTAAAAGTTGATGAAGCTGCAGCAAGTGCGGAGAGATGCTCGAAACATCTAAGATCCATTATTATCAAAAGCTCAACATACAAGCAACATCAGAATGATTAAAAGATTGTGCTCCCAATGCCACAGTGAAAGCCCGTTATGGTGTAGTGCAAATTATGGCGTTGTTCTGTGTCATGCAATGTCAACGTCCGATGTTATGCTACATATGATTTAAAAGGCTAAAATATCATCAGAAGTGACCGTCATCGATGACCGTCTGAACGAACTCCCCATCGTCAACCATATATTGGGAGCACCATTGGATTAGAAGATTTCGTTCGAGGAAACACAAACTTTGCTTACTATTGTAATTGCTCAAACAAATTCAAAGTCCAAAATTCATCAAGTGTTGGGTCGACACGGATCCATCCCTTGGATGGATTTTTAACCTTAACATCTTCTCCTAGCATCCAAGCATGGCCGACTAATGGAAGTGCTGCCCAAATCCACTACCCCTAGCGCCGCCTACCTAAAAATTTAAAGGATCATAGGCAGTGGTTAATCCAGGCAAGGGTTTATGCTTTGAAGATGGATCGATTTCGACCCTAGTAGATAGATTGGTGGCATACATGTTGGAGCAAACGACAACGATAGTACTTGAGGTGGCTAATGGCTGTGGCACTGGAGAGCAAGCGATATTATCATGGGCTTTGATTCGGTTGCAAAGACGTTCAATGGAGGCACAGAGCTCGAGCTCTCAAAAGTTGCAGCGAGAAGAGACAAGTATGGGATTGGATTATATAAACCCTAAATTAACAAATTAGGCAAATATTTTGCTTATTCGTAAGTGTTGGATCGATAACAATCCATCCTTATAGATATATCGATCCATTCTTATGGATCGATACCAACCCATTAAAAAGACAAGAAGAAAAGAGAGACGCTTATGGATCGATACCAACCCATTAAAAAGACAAGAAGAAAAGAGAGACGCGCATGTGCATGAACATGTGTACGTAAGTTCACATGAGACTGTGTATGTGCACAATATCATGAGCTTGGTATATGGTTTAAGTATGTGCATGTATGTGTTAAACAATCAACAACTGGAATACAGATTCGAGCCTAAGAAATCCAAGGATGGATTTGCCTAAAGCTACTGAATTTAGAATAATGAATTATAAGAGCCTATTCTAATTTTATAATGTCAAATACTAGTGAAGCATCGCAACGAGTAGCCAAAGACACAACACTTCAGAGAAACGTTCTGAATAAAGGATAACAATTATTGAAGCGTGGATTGGAGTCTGTTATAGCACCTAACTTGTCTTGATTAAAAACACATCATGTTGAAAACGAGATGTACTTTATAGGGCAATTATTATCTAGCCTTTTGACCAAACAACTTTTGGATGAACTTAGTGAGTCAGGACTAGGAAGTTATCGAGCAGGAAGCCCAAAGAGATGGCCTTCAAGCCTACAAACCAAGTATGATCAAGATTACCGGGAGAATCCAAAGCCATCTCAAAGTTTGAATGCCCCGATCCACCTAAGTCATGGATTAGTACTGATCCATCCCTATGGATCAGTACCAGGCCATAGAACACCCAAATTTCCTCCAACCTCCTATACTACCAACCCACGGTAGCAGCAACCCATTTCTAGCTTCATAGGATTGTTTGCATGTTGTTTGCTATCGAATGCCTTGAGCATCAAAAATCAGTAACTCCATTGCTCTACCAATCCATCATATTGACCCAGAGTATGAACGCAATAGCGCAAGAAATATGAAGATCGTGAGGCTAACAAAAAGTTGTCACAACATAATGCATTGGAATTGATCGATGAGAAGATCTTACAGATCAGTACCGATCCATCACTTTTGCTGATCTGGCCATGTTTTCTCGAGGACAACAGTAGTTAGATAGTGGTGAATGTGGTGGAGCTCATGGAGGAGCAAATCTCGGCGACCTACGCCTATAAATAGGAGGTCGGGACATCATTTCAAGGGATCTTTTTTGCTTCTTTACAAGTTTTTTCATAACTCTCTTATGACCCCGAGGATCCATACTAATCCTTAGGAATACTACTTGTAAACAACGGTAATAAATAGAAACACTAAGTGGACATAGGCATTAGTTGGCCGAACCACTATAAACTTTGCATGTGTCGTTTTTACTTTTTCCATTTATATTTCTTTATTTTATTCTCTACTTTATTCTCTTGGGTGTTTGTGCCATATTTTGATACAAACACTTATAATTCTATATAAATGACCAACCACTTAAAGCATACACAAAAATGCAACAACCATATGTATATAACTGATAAAATAAAGTGGATACCATGATGTGCGTCATAGGCCAACATGAATGCAACACCATATATGTACAATACTAGCTAACAAAATACATCCATTAGCAACCATCAGCTTAAATATGTCCTGGTGACATGTTCACATCCATGCCTATCATCTATACGCTTTCAACATATGGAATACAATAAGCTAAGTAATATGCATCTAAGTAATTGTACAAATTTAAATCGGAACTTACCAGAAAAGAGATCTGGATAGGTAGCGGATCTTCTCGTTTAGTTCCTAAGTGCTCTAAACTGAATCGTCTACCCATCATACTCTAACTTATTTGATTATTTATTATAGAATTGCTTTGTTGCATGCTCAATAATACGGGTGAGTGCACAATGAACAAGTGACTATGTTTCTACTTCAACTTCTTTCAACTAACCTGGCTCGACCATGGTAGCTGAATCATGTAAGAACTTTCACAATTGTAAAACATGGAAGAGATTGTGAACCCCTGTCAACTTTTTAAGAAGCTCCATTCTATAAGCTAACTTCCCTACCCCCTCTATGAATAGGAAATTCGCAACAAATCTCGATGCTACCTTTCTGAATATCAAACCTCATACCATGTCTAAGTGGTGAAATCTTTACAAAATCTATGCCATCCACTGTAAACTCCATCTTCACGCATCTCCTATTAGCATATGATTTTTGGCTATCTGGTGCTGTTTTAATTCTTCTACATATCAAGACTACTTTCTCCGAAGTCTCCCTAGTCAAGTTTGGCCCAAAAATGATTCTGTCAGTAGCGTATCGCTAACAATATAGGGATTTACATGGCCCCTCGTACAACCCCTTGAATGGTGCCATTCCAATACTTGCCTAGTAACTATTATTATATGCAAACTCTACCGATGGAATGTGCTCCTCCCAAGAACCTCCCAAATCCAGAATACACATACTCAGTAAATCCTCCAATGTCTGATTCAACCTCTCAGCCTGTCCATCCATCTTTGGGTGGTAGGCTATACTCATATTTAGTTCAGTGCCCAAGGCCTCCTCAAGACTTCTCTATGCAATCAAACCACCTCACTAAAATATAAGATCACCAAAGATGTTGTTGTGCTTGTTCTTCTAACTAGAATAAAATGAGCGCATTCAGTCAAACGATCAGCAATGACCCAAACACTCTCGTTCCCCTTCTAGGCCTAGGCAGTCCATCAATAAAATCCATAGAGATACTCTCTCATTTCCACTTTGGAATATCCAAAGGTTATAATAATCCACCACGCTTCTTCTGCTCTGCCTTTACTCTTAAACAAGTTAAAAACTTGGAAATGATTTATGTTACACGTCCCTTCATTCTTTGCCAGTAAAGTACTCACTTCGTATTTCGATACATTTTTTCACCATCGGGATAAATGGTCATCATAGAATGATGGGACTCTTCTAGCACCATGTTAATCAATTCTTTAATGAGACGAACACACAACCTACCATCTCTACTCAATCATCCTCTCGATGGAAACAGTCCAAATGACTCAGATTCTCTTCTTGGTTAAGCTTCTTGAAAATATCTGATAACTTGATATCATGCCTCTGGTTTGAATAGATAGGATCCAAAGTGAAGGCCAAGCATCTAAAGCTTCCAATAATCCTAATGTAATGTCCGATGAGATCAAAAATCGAATGTAAACATAAACTCCAAAAGCTTCCATTCCAAGAACATACGACTACCATCGCATGCTTCCTACTTAAGGCATCTATA
This sequence comes from Allium cepa, assembly GCA_030765085.1. Taxonomy (NCBI): domain Eukaryota; kingdom Viridiplantae; phylum Streptophyta; class Magnoliopsida; order Asparagales; family Amaryllidaceae; genus Allium; species Allium cepa. The sequence goes on along the minus strand of CM060931.1, from coordinate 460,019,871 downwards.
GCAACAATGCCCTTGCCTGGTGTATATGAAATACCAAAGTCATAAAAAGCTAAGAACTTCATCCACCTCTATTGTCTCATTATCAAATCCTTTTAGGGTAATAAGTATTTTAGAGATTTGTGATCTATGAATAGCTTAAACCATTTCCCCAAAAGATAATGCTTTCAAGACTTAAAGGCGAAAACAATGGCTGTCAACTCTAGATCATGGGTTAGATAAAGTCTCCCATGAACTTTAAATTGTCAACTAGCACGATAAATAATTCTACATTTCTACATCAACACAGTGCCTAGTCATGTACCACATGCATCGGTATATACTGCAAATGCCTTTGAACCATCAAGGAGTACTAAAATAGGTGCACTAATAAACAACTCCTTCATTTTGATAAAAGCATCCTCACATTCTGAGTTACCAAAATAAAATAAAATTCTTCTTGGTAATGAACTTCCTATAATATGCAACCAAACCAAGAAAGCTTCTGATCACCATGGAACTCTTCAGTATGTGCTAATAATGTACTAAAGCTGCTTTACAAAGATCAACCGCTAGACCTTGTTCAGAGACAACGTGATAAAGGAAGTGAACCTCCTTGTACCAAAAGTGACATTTGGAGAATTTTGCCTTTAACTTATGCCTACAAAGAGTATTGAGATTTTCATTTAAGTGCAACTAGTTCTTTTCCTTGCTTTTTGAATAGACAAGTACACCATCAACGAATACCATCATGAATTTATTTAGTAATCCTCTAAAGACTCGACTCATAAGGACGACAAAATATGTTGGTGCATTGGTTAGTCCAAATGGCATGACCAACAACTTATACAGTTTTTCGAATATGTGAAAAGCCATTCTCTAAATACTATCCTCGGCTACACATAACCGATGGAAACTAGTAGATAAATCAAGTTGAGAGTATACTTATGCTCCAACTTTCTATTCAAAGAGATTATCTATATGAGGCAGTGGATAACAATTCTTCTTTGTCAGTTTATTTACCACATGATAATCGACATAGAGCCTTAAGAAACTATTTTCTTTAGTAGCAGAGACAACTTTTGCTCCCCACTTCAAGATATTTAAAGACGCCCTTCTCTAATAATTCATTTACTTGCTCATTTAGCTCGTGTCTTTCTTTAGGAGCCATATGCCTAAGGTGTAAGGCAACGATCTCTCATTCTCCTCAAGATAAATTTTAAATTTGATCTCCATATAGGATGGAAGACTGGAAACTGCAAAAAAGACATTTAGGTAATCTCAGATTATAGGTACAAAAACTAACTCATCACGTGAGAGTTTAAGAGAATACAGGTAACTCATCATAGTTGAATTATTGGGATCATTGTAAAGATCGAGGTGCATCCTCTGCAAGTACTCAAAAACCCACCTTCTGATCATAATCTAGTAATGCTCCATACATAGTCATCCAACCCAATCCCAAAAATTGACTTGAGCCCAAAAGGTCTAAAAAGAAACATCAAAATGGAATTCGACACTCAAAATATATTATTTCAAACCCTTACAAGCCATGGACAAATGAAGCAATCCTCGAAGAGGGTTTGATACTACAACATGGTTTGCAACCATATTAGTTCTAAGTATAAGTCATATACTAGTTTACTTGAAATAAATGAATGTGATGCTCTGGCTTCAAATAGAATGCAAATAGATAAGTTATAGGGAGTTAAAACACCTTCGATAATGATCTTCTCTGCTTTATCCACAACTAGAGCTGCACTTGAGCTAGGAATGACATCCAATGCCACTTCGGTAGAAGTCTTGGGAAAGGTCGAACACTCCCACTTCGTGTGGCTAAGCTAGTTGTAGTTATAGCACTTTGTCCTTACCAAATTCATCTTGCGGTTCCTAGCAAAATGTCCATTGAAATCGCACTTCCTATACCTAACCTTTTGCTTCTATATCTTGCTCTTATTTTTTGGAATCGGCTTCCTTTGACTTCTTTGGTTCACCCTTAGTTTCTCCTTTGTAAATGGTATTTAGTAAAACCATCTCCATAGTTCCCTCAAAAGTAGCTCCCATATGAATATGGCTAAGGGCCAAATCTTGAAGAGATTGCTTTAGCTCCTTCGCAAAATTCAAAGCCTTTTATGCAGGGTAATTATCGAATAAAATCCGAACCTAGCCAGCGTATTGAATTGATTAACATATTCTTTTACTGATATATCTCCTTGCTGCAGATTGTATAAATATCAATAACTACACCCTTTTATCGGCTATTGAAAGAAACTTAGCCTCAAAACGTATTCTAAAATCACCCTAATTTATTTCTTCTTCATTTTTCTCTACCAATACAACATCCCCCCAACTTAGAGCTTCACTTTGTAAGTGCCAAGAAGCTAACTAACTTCTAGTGCCATCATCCAGACCTAACAAACCAAAAATTCTCTCACAAGGATGCAACCATGCCTTCGAGTCCACAAAAGAATCAGTCCTTATAAAGGCTTTCCTCCTAGGTTTGAAAGTCTCTACATAGCTTGGTAAAATCCATAGCCGGTGGATTGATAGGCACTAAACCATGTGCTTGTACTATAGGTTCTCCATTGGGGTTAAGTTCGGCTTGGCCTCTTGCTTGAAAATACCGGTGGAACCATATTGCAACATTCATGCTCGAAATCTCAGCTGCTTCAATAGAATCATTTCCAACTAGATTTCTCATTCTCACTATCTATGATTAAGAATCATTAGCAATTTTCCTTAGATGGTATAAATCATTGTTAGAATTTAGTGGGTGTATTTGTGTTACACTTTTATGTACATATAATAATTTTGAAAACCTTGAAAATATACAAGTCTCAATACATCCCTGATCCCAAAGGAATTCTGAACCTCGCTCCGATAGTAAAAGTTACAACCCACACCTCCAAACACACCAATTCAAAGTTCAAAGGTGGCTTCTGAACTGTCTTCATGCCAAGAAGTATGAATTGTAGGTTTATAAAGTGATTTACATGATACAGAGACAATTATACACAATTTTACGCTTTCAAGTCTCATTATGGAAGAACATAAAATATCAGTATTGAAAATAATTCAAGAAACAAAATCTCAGAATATTTGTAGTCTATATGATGAATGAAAAAATAAGTTCTCCAAATGTCAATACAACACAAGTCTAATAAAATAAAAGTCTCTAAATATTACAGAATAATAGTTTGCCAAATATATACAACAGGTACATAGACAAAGACTATAAATAAATAAATCTCCAATGTCATGTTGTCTTCTCCATGCTCCTAATATATAATATAGAATATACGATATTGTAATCATCTTAAATGTCAACTATCTCAATGTAATACAATGAATAATCAATATACAACTCGGTAGTATAGATATCCCATGAATCAATGTCATACTAATGTCATACAACAATCTTAATATAAGTCTCATTTAAGCCCACTAAAACACCTATTGATCATATTGTACCTGTACCTAAAATGTCTGGGACAGACTAGAGAAAAACATAAATAACATGTAGGTCATACTATGTCTAAATCAAAAATCTATAAATATAGGTGGCATAGTATAAACTAAGAATAATAATATGATAACTACCAGAGAAACTCAAGTCAACAGTCAATATATCAATATATATATATATATACACATATATAGTTATGGAAACGTATGCATGAAATAGAAATATAAGACCATAGATAATCATCAAAGGCATCACATCAAATGAATAATTCAAAACCCTGCACAACGATTCCCCCACCCATGTAAAATCGCATCAAAAAAAAATTACATAATCAATACAAATGGTTGTAACGAGAGCTCTGCACCTGAGATGCAGAATGGTAGTCAAAGGAAAGATAAGAAGTAAAGAAAAGGAAATAGAAGAGAAGAAAATGGAAAAGAAGAAAAGGAAACATCAAATAATCACACAACCTGTTGTATATCTCACATTGTATCAGATAAATATAATAACCAACACGGATATAAAATAGTCGACATAGTAATAACAATGTGAACTGATCAATAAAGTATAAGATCCATATAGTTATACAACGCAATAATAGAGTTTATACAATTGGAAAATAAACTCAACTAATAAACTGTCTTTGATAACGGTAAGTCAAACACTATCAAGGCACCATAGTGTCACATGGCGGAATATACAATAACAACTCAAATATTAGCATGAGTAAACACCACCTACAACTAATCCATCGGCAAAAATCCTTATGTCATCCATACCTCCTCTCTAGCCTACTCATTTAAGAGTACCTAAGATAATAAGAAGCAAGGCATGAAACCTCGGGTTAGACAATAGTTTTTGTGAGCAATAAACAATCTCAAAATACTACAAAAGTCAATATAGTATACGTAACAGAGGGTTTACGAATCATACCTAACATATCCCTATAACCAAAGAGTCAGCAGATAACATCTATAATATGCTACTATATAACATCATAAAAGTGTACTCCATACTTAGTAACTTATCAAGGTGCCTAGATATCTCCATCCAGAACACCTACTCCATAATAACTAAAGTATCCGAGGTGTCTAGGTATTCCTATGCGCAATACCTACCTCATGTGACATCCCTAGAGTGAAAGGTGGCTATTGAAGCAACCATAACAAACATAGAATCCGTCAAACAATACTAACTGTCACCTAGTGTTCTCTAGACATATAATAACTCGTATGGCCTCCTTTCTACCAGAGGCTAGTAGAAATCTTGGTTCTCCATTGTACTCTTGTATCTCATGCCTAGAGCTAGATACGTATCTTGCAACATAAATTAGTTACTAGAACCAAAGGGTCAAGGTTATACGGATCCTCGCTACTAATCCATAGGCATCCCCATTATACAATACCCTTTTTTCAAGTACAAAAAAAGACTCTGAGTCATCATCGATCCCTTGGCACATACACATCCATCTGAGCCCTTCCAGGTCAATACAATTTCCACTATTTGAAACCCACCACATTCCTCAACTCTATAACTCCTAAAATGAGCCTTTTTGGTACCCGCTCCCCCACGAACCATAAATTGAAGATATCGAGTGTCTAGTCTTTGGTATCTGCTAGCCCCATGAACCATAAATCGAAGACACAAGACTGCCCATGATGATGTACATCACCATCCCCCATGATGCGAACAAGCCTACACCCCCAACATGATCTACAAAGTTCTAAAACTATCTACCATGGAACCTACTCCCAACATGAGCCAATATTAACAGTACGAACTCTCATGTCGAAGCATCACATCATCGCCTTGTCATCTAAATTGCTCGTCGTAGAGCAACAACATCAACACTCTAAGTCGGTTGTATGAATAAACCATCAAATCATGCACCACGAAATCTCCATAACGTCCAAGCAAAAGATCAACTAAATCGTGGGTCAATAATAGAGATGGACACTGACCACACTACAATAGTCAATACCAACCACCTTAGTTTTGTACTTAACCAAAATAGATAAGTACAAACCAAACGGGACGTCAAGCATCGATCCTAAAGTCTGAAGCCTCATCTTCCATCTTCAGATCTGAAGGCATGCATCCTAACATTATTCTACAACTTATCTCGTTCATTAGGTTTCCACGTGTATAAAACCCATCCCTAACACACGATCAACGCTAATCAGTTTTTCAACCAAAAATAACGAAATAAGCCAAACAGACAAATAAGAAACCAGCAACCAATAAACACGTCTAAAATAGCATCCATACAACATGTATAATACATCGATATCAACCAATGGGGAATCATATCAAAAATAGCCCAAATCCAATAATTCCCTAACAATGGCACAACAGTGGAATAATATGATGTCTAGTATAAATTATTTTAAAATGCTTTATTTTCTTTTATAAAAATCTAATAAGTGTATACATAAGAAAATCATATTTTAAACCCAGAAATCATTAAAGAATGTCGGTCTAAAACTTAACAACTGATTATAGTATGGTGAGAGATAATATCAGTCACCTCCATAAAATCTATCCAAACCAACACCAAAGCATAGGTCCACCCATCACGGGAGAAATGCAAGAAATCGCATCCAAAAAGGACCTCGTATGCAAAAGATATAGATTAAATACAATTTGAGATTATTTAAATAATTAATTAACAAAAAAAATGCTAATTACCTAATTTGATTACTAATCCTTCTTCCTCCATGTCGCATGTACATGCATAAAGAACAGATCGCGCATATCCTCTGCTCTCTCCTCGATTTCTAATTCAATATTGGACAATTTCATGGTCCATCTTTGCTAGCAAACTTTGCTTCAAATCTCTTCATCCTCATGCCAAAATGATCGAGCTCGACCCTATATCCAAGATAGCAACCTAGACATCGACAACCTTCTAAGCCTTGGAAACAATCTGCCATAGTGTGCCGCATATCGTTAAATCGTCGCCATCTCTTTCCCTTCGCGAAAAATCACGAAGCCGCTTTTGAATCCGCCTATCGTCACCTAAATATCTGGCAATCTCAAACCCAAGATCGACCATTGCATAGTGGATCTTAGCCATCACTATCGCACGCCACATTGATGCCATAAGTGCATAGCCCTCCTCTCCATGGTCTAAACTAATCAAGTTTCATGATTTTTAGTTAAGTAAATCACTCAATCCTGATTTTTAAAGGAGAATGAGAAGGCAATCATTAATTTTAAGATGAAATGGTGATTTAAGAAAACGAATTAGAGGGAAAGAGGATTGAGTTTAAATTTATACCAATACTTTATTCCATTTATTTATTCTTTTAAATAATGATCATACTTTCCTAGTCCATACGATCATACGATGCTTCGATCGCGACGAAACTCATCTATGTATATCTCCTTTTTTTTTGGATCCAACGTATAAATTCATCGCCACTTGAAACTACTCTGGATACTAATTCCGTGCATTTCGGGACCATTTCGGCCATCAGATCATCTGATCTCAAATATAGCGATCCTTATACTCATTTTAATTTGCAAGGTCAATCTGAATTCAATGAAAGTAGTCTCGAGTCCTGATTAAGCCATATGCAAAAAATCATATTTTTGGGCCTTCATTTAATTAAAGGTTAAATATTTAAATCAATTATTTAAATACCCCATCATCAAAAAAATACAGATCAATACATTCTCCTCTCATATAATTTTGTTCCCAAAATCATAAAGCAAAGACAACATCTCCTAACACATAGGCCCCTAAAAGCCTCTTAGATTCCGAAAAAATTCGGCAGCACCTCCTTTGCGTGGCTAGTCCAGGAAAAATCCCAATACAACAAAGATATATGTACACCGTATATTTAAATATACTAGATCATATATAGAAATCATCTAAAATAAGTATACTATATCAAACCATAACTATCCCGCATGCCTAACAATCATACAAGCATAGGATATCATATCAAAAGCTAATATTCCAACATCAACCATTCATACATGAGATCGAACATCAAAAAGTAACATCCATGCCTATCCTAGCATGCGAAATATTAAACTATCTAGTATAAGGCATCAAATATGACATCCTATACGAAAGTCGACAATAGAAATGAAATTTCACCAAGTTAAAAGCTCCGAATAAGAAGTTCTCATGCATTTCACAGTCTCCCATATGCTATCGCCTTCACTTTTATTCCACTAAACTTGTACTACTCCACTTCCCTCCTCCAAACCTATTTCATATCACATCTATCGGTACGAATAGGTTTACAAGGTCTCGAAGTGTCTGGTTCGGTCTCAATATCATATAATTAATTCGGTGCTAAATTCTCAAACATCTCTTGTAAGTTCTACCAAAACTCATTATCAAGCAATGGGTTTCGGCCACTTACAATGCTCTTGGCACATAATGGAATCACTATCCATCCCACATATAACTCAATAAATATAGATGCCATTCTACTGGACTTAAGAAATACGAATCCATCGTTATTCATCAACCAATTGACTATGACTCGAATGCTATCACACTATCCTCTGTCATCGACAATCTACGATGCAGCTTATAGATATATGTTCCCCCTACTCGAGAACAACCAATTTCTCATCCCTATGGAACTAACTATCTCGATATGGTCCACACTGCATCACCTCTACAAACACTACTCATTCTTATAATTTAGCCACAATCTTCACTTGTCTAGCCTGATGCCTATGACGAGTACCAATCCATAAAATCAAAGCAGGTGTTACATCCCCCTATCTTGAGGCCGAAGCTAAGCGCTACAGATGCTGCAGTTAAATATAATATTAACTTCCGGTAAAAAAAGGTAATGCTAAGGGTATCTATAATATCAGAAGCACATGAATATGAAATAAAACCAATATATAATTAAAAAAATTCTAATTATATTTCAAACTGATATTTCATATTCAAGTACATAATCCCAAACAATTTCAAGGTTTTGATCAAATATAATTATTAATTATTACGCTAGGAGCGACATATGAAGATGCCTCCTCAAATGATCATAGTACTAAATAGACATATTAGACTTAATATATCATAGCGGAAATAAAACAAAATAGCTCCTATATAGCTAGCCTTGCCTCCTACATATCTTCAGAAGCTTTATTCGTCCAACCTACTAAACCTGAAAATCCTTAACTCTCAATCTACTCAAATTATTTTGAGCACCTGAAAGTTTAAGGGAAAAACATAAACTTCGAGTCAGACATAAAGCCTGGTGTGAATAATATATCACATCTCGGTTATCTGCTATTAAGTGAGACCACGCTGCATAGCAGAACGATTTCCCACTCACTAATATCTCTTTTACAACATATCTTTTATAAATCAGAATCTTGCAAGCAAACTGATTAAAGCAATAATAGCAATATCATATATGCACATAAATCAGGTAATCAATGGGCTATCTGTCCCAAAAATATAGTTTTGCTTAGCTAACTATTAACCATTAGCTTACTCGGGTCTAGTAAACACAATTAATTACCTAACATTTGTTAGACACCTACTGGGCTATCTACCTTTAACTATCTTCTTCTTGGGTCAACTAAACCTAATGGTTTTGCGGGCTCACCAATAACTTATCCTCTCTATGTATATTCATTTCTACGTGCAATATCATTTTAGTCTTACCTGTGACAAAGCCCTATCCATTGTAATTTTGGACTTATATTAGCTTGGGGCTTATTAGCTAAAGTATAGGGCACGACCCTATACTAGTCTCTTTTGGTATTTTAATATCTGAATCATCTACTAAGCGTTAAGTACCATTAAATTTTCCTTAAAAACATTTTTTCAAATTGATTTAATGTTTACATCATACTTAAACAAGGATGGCATACTTTTTCTTTGTTCAAAAATCTTTACCATGGTATATAAAACAATTTTGATGTAATATAATGGGATTATCTATCCTTCCAAAGCATGTTAAAAATCATTTTTAAGTCAAAAGATCTTAGGCCATGAAGCCGAGGTAAACCATTCGAACCTTTGCTTATAGACTTTAAACAATACCTTTCGAATCCATAGAAAGTGCCCCTTTCAAAATAAGTTAATTACGATACCTTGATACACTAGCCCGAAAGGCCAAAACCTACCTTTCAAATTCATTGAAGGTATCCCTTTGAAAGCTTTATAAACCTTAAACATCCACTTTTTAAATGTTTTAAACGTACCTTTCGAAATTATTGGAAACCTTCAATTTAAAGACTCAAGTAAACCTTTCAAAACCAGTAGGGTACCTTTCCTTCGAAATTATATTATATACCTTTCGAAAGTATTATAATTCCTTGCTTAAAATAATCATTTCGAAAGAATTGGGTTCAAGTAAAAGCTTATGGAACATAGCTTCGGAATTATTTATCATCGTTCCTTTCGAAACCTTGGGTTTAACTTTTAATAGAACAAAGGATCTTAGAAGAACTAGGGCGAAAGCGACTCTTTTGAAAGCATTATTCCTAGGTAAAAGTTAGTGGATTGTTTTGAAACCAACCCTTTCGAAAGCATGGATAATCATATTCAAATTTAAGGCAAAAAAACCCTTTCAAACACATCAATCCGAAAGGTTGAATGCGACAATAGGTGTTTCGACCCCCTTCGAAAGCTTGTTTTAAAACAAAAAACGGAATCCTCTTTCAAAAGCCTTTTTCTAAAACAAAGGCATGTTTGGCTAAGTCGAAAGCTAATATAACCCCTTTGAAAGCATCCTCTATAAACAGAAAATAGTTCTAAGTTTACAAACGCAACTTCTACCACTTTGAAAGCTTGGTTTCGACAGTATACTTTCCACCTTTCTCCAATCCACTATGTACCAATAAGTTGATGTCATGTGTATTGGTTTTGACATGATCAGGAACGAAAGTATGGAGTCGAAGCTTTTACGGAAGTGGCAAAGTAGTAAATATTATCGAAATAGTTTTATTGCTATCTAAATTAATAGCTTTTCAATTAACTTCTCATATTTGTAAAAATACCATTGGTTGCCAATTCTTTATCAAAAATCTTTTCTAAAAGAGCTGCCGAATTCAGTAATTAACAATATAAAACATTTAGCAAATTGCTGCTTCTCCTTTTAAAAACATATAAAACATTTAAGTCTCATATCTTAAATAATTTTATATCTTTAATAAAATACTTAGCAAATTGAATTTCACACGGGAGTTGCACAATTGTGTCCGTGGTAATTTTCTGATCAATTTCCATATATAGAATGTCAGAATCTGGATTAATATGAGCAAGAAACAGAGTAAGCAAAAATAAAAAAAAATAGGCTAGTTCGACTGAGCGATCGACCTCCCGATCGACCCACCTGCCCATTTGGACGAACAATGAACGTTTGTTCATTCAAATGTTGTAAACATGTTTTGCATTCTTCAACTCGATCTGGTTCTTCCATTCATGCATCTGATGGCTCCTATTCATCCTATAACGTGGTTGCATCCTATGAAATCCCCAAATCCAACGGTATGAGATCCACTTCTAATAAATAGAGCCCCAGGCCTAACACTTTTTCTCATTCTAAGATTTTCTCCATTTTAGTTCACCTATTCAGGAAGGACCCTAAGTGGAACAATTTTCCAAGGAGGAAATCTTTTTAAATAAAACTTGTATAACGACAAATTTTCTATTTAGTTAGAAAACTGCCGATAAATTTTGAATCAAATTTATACCACAAGTGCATGGCGTACTATAATAGTACGTGGCAAGTACGGATCGATCCGTAGGAAATTGTCAGATTTTAAATCTCTATTCAATCAAATTAACCAAAGTCGAAAATGTGACTAGCTAAAAATGTGGTAAAATAACAAAAGAAAATTGATAAAAATATGATAATGTTAAGGCAATTTAGAGATAAATCCAATCTCTACATCACATAGTTTAGCACACACGAAATTATGATCTCTCTTTTTTGGTCATTAGTGAATTTAAATGATGTGTTTATCATAAGTATGGCTCACTTGTGTTATTAATTAGCTCAACATAAGTCATCAAACTATAACACAACCTTTAAACCACTTTTAATTCTCATGAAAAATGACAATGAAGTTGAAAATGAAAATCTATTTTAAGCATGGCCTATTAACTGTTGTTTATAAATATAGGCCATCAAATTTTGATTTAAACATTCACTTCTTTGACACGATCATATATAGATGAAGAGGCAATTTGTGATTCAATTTACTAAGCATAGCCTATTTATTTTGAACAACATCAAACTCAAAACATAAAATTACATAAACATCAGTTTTCCATGAAGCACAAAAAGAGAGCATTAATTATCAAACTATGTTGAAGCTACATTATTAAAGAGCTTCATTACGCCTAAATTGAAGGGGTTTAGCCTCTCATATTTGTTATCAAATCAACAAACGTAAGCTTGCAACATTAAATGAAAACAAGAGGAAAAAAAGAGCAAAATGAAAATAAAAGCTAAGTAAAGAAATAAACACTAATCTACTTGCATGTATAAATGAAACTACACTACTAGCATGAAAGGAAATAAAGAAGAAAAGAGAAGAACATGCATTGAAATTGCATCAAAAAAAGAATTACATAAAAGAAGAAATGGCAAAGTAGCCATGAATATAAGAGAGCTTTCATTTTATTTTCCTAAGAGAAGAGAGCGTAAAAGAGAGACTAAAGAAAAAGAATAATACATGAAACATAAGGGATGTTTACACATGTGTTAAACCCTAATTCATATTTTTGGAGAATGCCCAAAATACCCTGTTAGGAAGTGTGGAGGCCAAGTAATCATTAGCATCAATTAATCATCATTTATATGTGCATGAAGCTTTAAACTCTATTAGCATGTGCATTAGTTTCTAATTTGTACATGATGGTATGTGGGTATGTGGGGTCCTCCATTATCATGCCCTTGAATTATTTCCATCTTAATCTCTTTATCTTCACTTTTGTGCATGCATATATCATAATGAAACCACTTGTAAAATCCACTAAATTTCCTACAAACAACATAGAAAATTCCAAGTAAATTTTCACGATTTAGTAAATGCATAAAAATTATTATTTTGCTTCTATATGAAGATGAATATGTGACAATATGAAAATAATTAGATTTTTGGTTTGACAAGTTAAAATACCCAATATGATCGTTTATTTAATTTAAATAGATTAGATATGGTGGTAAAAATATGCACATTTACGTGCACATCAAATACCCCCACACTTATCTTCTTATTCATCCTCGAATAAAGAAAAACTAAGATAAATCCGTTTTCGTAGGGAGCACGATTGCATTGAGCGTATGCAACAAGCCCTTAAACCTCTGGGTGTCCCCAGTAGGACAAATGTTGTCTCATGAGCGTTTTCAACGGATGCTACCCACAAAATCCAAATGCAAAGTGAAAATATTAACAAAATGCAAGACTATTTACAAAGAGGTGAATGCGAGTTTTTGAAAGTATTTTTAAATGAAGGATTTACTTGCAAATTAACACGAATAAGTTAAATATAGGTTTTGGTCATTATCTTGAAAATTTAATTCATTTACTCGTCAAAATTTCCAACAAAAACGAAGTTATCATAAAATTAGACTATAGTTTAACTCGTTGTTTCAGTTGATAACAAAGTATAACTATGAAATAGATCCTTAGTTGATTATCAAAATTTATCAAAGTGGTATTTTCATTTCAGTTCATAACATGTCAATTCAAATAAGTTAAAATAGTGCTTGGATTTCATTTGCTTACTCTCTCCATTTTTTTTGAAAATTATATTGATATTAATAATATTTATATATGCCTAACTCAGATTGAGGCCAGATATATTACCCATGCACTACCTTGCGGACTTATGTGAGGGGAATACAGAGCGTGGAGAGTGAACACATGAGTGTGAACACCTATCAACTGTAGGCGTTATTAGTAAAAGAAAAGAATTTTTATATACATACACCTAGCTCAGATAAACCGAGGCCAGATATACCGATCGTGCAATGCCTTTCGGGCTAACGTGAGAAAGATATAGAGCATGGCGAGTGTACACACATGTGTGTACACCTTCCGACCGTAGGTGTTAATAAAAAATATTTAGATATATAGAAATGTTTTTTTATATGTTTTTTCTGAAATTTTTTTTTTGAAAAAGAGAGCTTTTCAAAATCATCTTAGCACCACTTAACTTAGAAGACAAAAACATGTTAAATCTTTTACTTTAAATCAACCACTTTTTAAAACAAAGATTTTCAGTTAGGATATATTTCATAATTATCACATATGAACTTCCCTATATACTAGTTAAACTATCGCTATTTGTAATCAAGTTTCATTTTTATTTTGGTTAAGACAAATAAAATTTCAAAAATTTCAATTTAATAAGCCAAAACTATATATTTATCCTATAGTCTTTCTTTGAAAATGAATCAAAAATGCTTAAATAATTTTTTTTTTTTGAGATATTATTTTAATTTTGGAAAGAAAACTAAAAATAAACCATGAAAAATCAAAAACAAAGATGAGTCTCTCCCCACTCCCCCCTCAACAATTGATTTTGACTGTGTTCCTACAGTCAACCCAAGTGGAAGGAGAAAAATAAAGCAAAAATAAAACGATGACATATATTTACATAAAGGGAACGGTATTTACATAAGATCAGAAAGTATACCGTCAAAGAGTAAATGAAATGGTCTTCCAAAGACCGATTCATTTGTCTCATCATATATGCGAGACACAGCATAAGCGTAGAAAATCAAACTGTAAAAGATTTTGAATTTGAACGTTGATTTGGAAAAACGAATGTCGTTTTATTAAAATCGTACGAGTTGTTTTATTTTCAATGATATTTGGGGTTGATAAAACGATTGATTGAAATTCAAGTATATTTTCACCAAATTGAAAGTTAAGCTTATCATCAACAAATTTTTCAAAATTATTGATTTCAAAATTGAAACGGTGATTTAAATTTTCCCATTTATAATTTAACAAATCATTTTCGAAAAGTCACAAGAAATTGTGTTCATTGAATTCATCTTCCTTTATTGAATTATCAACAACGTTACTACATGTGTCAAGTTCAAAATCCAAAGTTGTTGTGTTCAAAATTTTAAAATGGAGAAAAGGAAGATCGAATCTTAAATCAAGTTTCTCATCCTCAAAAGGATTGAAATCCAAATCAATCACCGTGTTTTCAACAACTTCATTGAGATCATCATTTTTAGTTTCAAAAGTTGTTATTTGAATATCGTTGATTTTGGTAAAAGATGGATTATCATTTGACCCGTCACATGTTGGGATTTGGTTCTGTTACTCACGTTGTTTCATATATGTTTCAAACAACGAATCTGTGTGATCATCGCAAATTTTGTTCATTTGTTCAACAAAATCCAACTTATAATTATTAACTTGAGAATTTTTGATTTGGATTTGTTGAGAACAAGAATTTTCAATCGTAACGTGGTTAAGATTATTCCCATTGCCAAACTCGTTTGAAAATCCATTTTCACTCTGAGTTCGAAATTCATTTTGGAGTTCGAAATTGAATTGGCATAGGTAATAATCAAAATCTATTGAATTTTGAATTGAATTCAAATTTTGAAATCTTTGACACGAGTTATTACACAATATGAATTTCACAAATCATTTATACTTTGATTCTATTGTGTACAGAATTCAAGTAAAGATCAAATGCTATTTTCAAGAGTAGATGGGCTGGTCATCGTTTTGAAAACTTTGTTGGTCAAAATTCGAATTGTTTATAGAGTAGTTGTCATTAAAATATCCATAAGAATTTGCAGTGAGATCATATAGATTATATTGATTTTTACAACTATTGTAAAATTCACCTAAGGGGGGAAACTTGGACGTTTTCAAGAATTTTTTTTTAGGTTTTACTTTTATATATAAAGGAAAAATATTTACAAATAAAATTTAGTTTTCAAAAGGAAAATTGATTTTTGTTTTTTTTTCAAATTTTTTCTTTTTTTGAAAAGGTTTTATAATTTTTTTTGGATTTTGGTTTTTCTTATTTTTTTTGGATTTTTTAAATTTCAAAGAGAAAGATTTAAAATTTTCAAAGGAAAAGTAATATTTACAATTTTTTTAGTTTTGGATTTTGAATTTTTTTTTCAAAAATATGCATGAACTAATGCAACCATATGAATGCAAGGGCCTAATTACAAATTATTTATCCTAAGTTAACCCAAATAGTATATTCACACTTTATCTTAAATCAACAAGATAGTTCTCAGCCAAGTAACTGACAGGATTTATCGATGCACCACGAATCACCGTAGAAATGCAGCCGAAGGTTTAAGTACCTTAAGGGAAACAATTCAGTATAATATTTATGAATCACCGTAATATCTATAACTGATTATTGCTCTGCCGTAGCTTAGACACCAAGAAACTAAATTGTTCAATGAAGACAAATTGTCAATGTACAATTAAGTGTTATCGATGTCTAACCGTTATTATTAATCAAAATTATATGATGAAATGCAAAGCAGAAATTAAACCTATATTAACAATGCAACTACAAACGAATTTTTGTTTTTGTTTTTGAAATTTTTTTTGTCAAATGCAAGCAATCAACAATGCAATTCAAATAAAAGTAATGATGAAAGTAGCAATTTTTTTTATAAGCAAGTCAGCAATTTATTTTTAGCAGTAGAGCGAAGCAAACAATTCTTCCAATCTGCTTTTGCAACCTAAAATACACGCACACATATACACTAGTTTTTTTTATATCAAAAAGAAAAAAAAAATTAAAATAAATTAAAAACAAAACAAGTGAAAACAAAACAAACGAAAATAAAACACTTTGAGATTTTTTTTTTTGAAAGAAAGAATTTGAATAAAACACAACAAAACAAAACAAAAAAATGAAACTTGTTGGTTTGTTTTTTTTTTTTTTTTTTTCAAGAACAACTTCACTGAACAAAATTCACTAAACAAACTTTCACTTCTGTTCAAAATAAGCTTCACGAAACAAACTTGAATAGGAACCCAAAACCAGCCCTGACCCACTTAACTAGGACAAACCAACATATGAGCAATTGACTAGAATAAACGCCCAAAACCTGGCACAATAAAAAATCATCATTAATTTGAATTCCCGAGTTCAAAATCGTTTATATCTAGGATCAAACAACCAGGAAATCACCACCTTAAAAGAGACAAGAAATAAAAAGAGAAAAGAGACTAGAAATTCGAGTTTTGGGTTTTCGAGTGTTCGACCGTTGGCTTGGAGTCATCGATGTTCGTGATTGACTGTGATGGTCGAGGAATTAGTGATTCTCTTTGTGTTGCTTCGGCGATTGGCAGCAGATGTGAACTTGAAGGTGCAGTCCAATGGAGATTCAAGTGAAGATGGGTGTGCGACTTTGTGGTTCAGGGAATAGTGAATGGCAAGTTTTGTGATGATGTTTAAATGATGTCAGAGGGATGCAGGTGGTTGTTCAATCTAAACAGTGGCGTGTAAGCTGATGCTGTACCGCAGTTTTGAAGTGCACAAAGACACAAGGCAGTGCTGCAGCTGTTATGTTGAGGCAAGAGGTCAGTGGAAATATTTTTTTTTTCTTTTCAAATTGAATTGCAACAGAAGAATGTGGTTGTATTTTTTTCTACAGCGGAATGGAGTATAGCTCTGTTGTTGACAAAGATGATGTTGAACGGTGGGAGTTTTGGTATTTGTACTAGTGAATTGTGATGCGGTGGAGGGTGGATAGGTTGGCCAGAGGATGTTCTTGGAATGTAGAGGACAGTGTTGTTTGAAGGCTAAGTTTTGTGGTTATGTTGTGGTTGAATTGCAGTTGGTTGCACTTGTATTGCAATGTGAGGAAAGAAAGTTGTAGTGGCTATTATCAGTGGTACTGTGGTAGGAGGATTTAGGATGAAGGCAGAAGCTAGGTGGTGAAATGTTGAGCAGTAAGCAGGGTGGTCTGTTGGTGAATGAGAACATAATTTTTGTGAAGGGGATGTTAAAATGTGGTAGGTGGTTGGTTAAGTTGAAATGCTTGTCAGCAAAGGGGGCGGTTAAAGGGAGCTGTTGTCAGCTGCTCTGGTGGTTTGTTGGTGGGAAGCAATTTGTTAGCAGCAGCAAGGAGATGATGGTAGTAAAGTTGATCAGTGGTAGTGATATTTTTAGGAGTGTTTCAGGCAAACCGATGATGTATGAATGGTTGGTGATGATTCTGGTGAAGCAAGTGATGATTGAAGGAAGTGGTTGGACTGTTTGTTGAAGGCAGATGTTGGTGGTTAGGGATTACGGAATGAGCAGTGGGATGACAGTGAGCTGTTTAGTCGTAGAGGATATGCAATGTGATGTATAGGTTGATGGTGAAGTGTAGATGTTAGTGAGTGGCAGTGGAAGTTATGTGATAGCAGGTGGCTGGTAGGGTGAAGTTGCTTGGTTGAGTTGTGAAATCACTGTTATATGAAGAGAAATATGCATTGGTTGAAGTAGAATGGCAAGAACTATGGTAAAGAAGTGGGTCAATTTGGTGGAGGAAGGGGGTATTTGGTTTGTAGGAGTGGACAGTGAGGTTGTTCTGTAGGAAGTAAGGTGGTTTGGATATTTGAAGTGTTTTGAGGAGTTGTAATGATGTGGATTGTTGTCAGCGAAGCTGCTGTTCTTGGTGGAAGGTGTGATGAGGAAGTGTGTTTGGATATATAAGGAGGGCAAATGATGGTCAGGGGAATGACTGTTGTTGTATATATGGAGGAGCGAAGTTCAGTAGTGAACGTAGAGAGGTAGCAATGTGTGGGACAGAAGGCAGTGGTGATGCTAGAAGCAGTAAAGTGCGCAGCACACAGCAATGAAACAGTGAATAGCAATGTATGCAGAGTGTAAACCAAAAGAAGAAAATGAAGAATGTAATTGTAAATTAAAAGTAAAAAAATGTATTTCAAAATGCAATGAAATAAATTTTTTCTTTTTGAAATTGTATATGCTCCTTTTTATAATATGGAAACGCAAATGAAAATAGATGGGCTACAATAACATGCACACAAACAAATGTAAACAAAAATCACACAAACACACAATTTTTCTTTTGAATGCAAACACACAAAAATTAAAACACATAAAAATCAAACAACAAATAATTCGATGAATGGAAAATCAAAACTACAACGGCGCCAAAAACTTGTTTAACGGCAATTTTCTATCGAGTTAGAAAACCACCGATAAATTTTGAATTAAATTTATACCGCAAGCGCACGGCGTTGTATTGTAGTATGTGACGAGTACATGTCAATCCATAGGAAATTGTTAGATTTTAAATTTTATCAAATTAACCAAAATTGAAAATGTGATTAGTTAAAAATGTAGAAAACTAACAAAAGAAAATTGATAAAAATATGAGAGTGTTAAGACAATTTAGAGATAAATCCACTCTCTAGATCATATAGTTCAACACACATGAAATTATGATCTCTCTTTTTGGCCATTAGTGAATTTAAATGATGTGTTTATCATAAGTGTGGCTCATTTGTGTTATTAATTAGCTCAACATAAGCCATCAAACTATAACACAACTTTTAAACCACTTTTAATTCTCATGAAAAATGACAATAAAGTAAAAAATAAAAATCTATTTTAAGCATGGCCTATTAACCGTTGTTTAGAAATATAGGCCATCAAATTTTGATTTAAACATTCGCTTCTTTGACACGATCATATATAGATGAAGAGGCAATTTGTGATTCATTTACTAAGCATGGCCTATTTGTTTTGAACAACATAAGCCATGAAACTCAAAACACAAAATTACATAAACATTATTTGTCAATGAAGCACAAAAAGTAAGCATTAATTATCAAACTATGTTGAAGATACATAATTAGGGAGCTTCATATCCCTAAATTAAAGGGGTTTGGCCTCTCATATTTGTTACCAAATCAACAAATGTAGCTTGCAACATTAAATGAAAACAAGAGGAAAAGAGAGCAAAATGAAAAGAAAAGCTAAGTAAAGAAATAAACACTAATCTACTTGCATGTATAAATGAAATTACTCTACTAGCATGAAAGGAAATTGTTAGCGCCAAAATTGGTCACTAACACCCAAATCCAAGTGAAAGTACCAAACAACAATCACAGTTCACGGGTAGGATGTATGTAGAGGATATTTAATATAAAGAATAACAGAAATTAAAATGAAAGCGGTAAAGACACGGAATTTATAGTGGTTCAGCTAACTCTGGCCTACGTCCACTCCAGTAATTTCTTTTTTATTGCTGTAACAATCGATTACAGTTACAAAGTGATAGGCTAGCCTTAGCCTTAGATGATAGAAAGTTAGAGAGCAGGAGAGATAATCAGGATCCATTTTCTGAACCCCCACATGCTGTATTTATAGGCAAATCCTGAGTTGTTGGGGCATTGCGTGATTCAGGCCCACCGAGTTTATGGCTGGTCCACATATGCCGAGCCATGTAATGCCGACCCATCAATGCCGAACGTTCCATGCCGAACGAAGCGTCTGGAGGAAGAATGCCGAACGAAGTCTGATAGAATAATGCCAGACGAGGCATTTATGTGATGCATGCCGATCGATGCTGGGGTGAGGTGTGCCGAGCGCACTTTAATGCCGAGTTCAAATGCCGAGTGGAAGATGCCGAGTGAAAGAATGCCGGACGTACTTCAATGCCGAGTACAAATGCCGAGTGGAGGATGCCGAGTGAAGGAATGCCGGACGTACATCAATGCCGAATATGCCGAACAAACTATCATGCCGAACAGACCTAAATGTTGAACACAAGCAAATGCCGAATATACTTAACATGCTGATCATACATAAATACCGGACCTATCTTCATGTCGAACATAGTTAGCATGCCGAGCGTAATTAAGTGCCGAGCACACATAAATGCCGGACATATACAAATGCCGAACATACTCTCCTTGCCCAATTTCATAACTGGTCTTCTGCCTAATCAATTTATGCCAAATGATTGCCAATGCCGAACCATATTTCCTAGACCCAAACCATAGTTGATTCATCTTTATCCAATCATATTTCCATCTCCTAAGCACGTTGCGTCATCCATCCATCCAGTCGACTGAATCCATCGTACACCAGCCTTGGCGAACGTGCAACCGATTATGTTAATCCCGCATGTCCATGGCCTGGTAAAAAGGCGGGTTAACAGAAATAAAAAAGAAAAGGGAAGAACATGTATTGAAATTGCATTAAAAAAAGAATTACATAAAAGAAGAAATGGCTAAGTATCCATGAAAAGAAAGAGAGCTCTCATTTATTTTTCTAAGAGAAGAGAGCCTAAAAGATTGACTAAAGAAGAAGAATGATATATGAAACAAAGAGGTATTTATACATTTGTTAAATCCTAATTCATGTGATAACCCTGATTTTCAGGCATTAGATAATTGAATAGTTATCCAATTTGACTTCTGAAAATATTGAGCAAATAAATTTGATAATCTCCTTTATAATTATTTAATATTGGTAGAATTAATTGTTTTCAAAACAATAATAATAATGTGTTATTTTTATATATATAAATAGATTTTAAGTAAAATATATGTTTACCAATTTGAATTTGTGTTTTGTTTAAATATTTATATTTGAGTTGGATTTAAATTAAATTTAAAATTTGATTTGAATTTGGAATAGAATATTGGAATTCAAAGGATAAATATCTTGAAATGAAATTGGATTTAAAGATATATCAGAATATAATTATTTATTTATAAATTTGGTTTCAAAATTTTATTTTCTCAAAGTACATATAAATGCAAATAGAAGAGAAGTATTAATATAAATTTACACACACACACACATATATATATTAAATTATAAATAAATAAACATAATATAAGTAATATGAAGGATATATACATTATAATAAAAACTCTCATGTTAAATTAAACAAGGAATTGATTTAGGATAAATAAAAAAAAAACATGTGTTAGACATTGAACTCATGAGAGGACACTTGTAAAACATTCTATAACATTAGATAACAAGTGGCATTTTTAATTCATTTTTGAAATAAATTGTTATAGATAAGGAAACTTAATAATTCATTATTGTTCAAACCTTTCTCTTCAAATGAAAACTGAAACCAGATTTAAAGAAATTCAAAACTAAAATCAATTGAAAAAATCCCAGATCTAAAATAAATAAAAACACAAGCCTGCAAGTTTTCTTTCAACCTGGAACAAAGCTTGCAAGCATCTTCTTTTCAAATCTGAGATAAAGAAGCAAGCAGATTTCATCTAAGTTTCAGTTTCAATAACAAAGCAACTCAAAATTTTTGAATCAAGAATAAAGAAAGCCAGCAAGCCTGGAAAACAAAACATTTTTTTTCAAAATCAAGTTCCAGTTTAATAAAAAGGGGAGCTATGTTCATCACTTTACAGATGAGTAGCCTCATTCTCTAAAAGGCTTAAGTATAATAAACCTGCTGCATGTTCATATCTGGGAATATATATGCTTGTGAGTATATGAATTGACTGTGAATATGTGAATGATGAATGTATGTGTGCATACTGTTTCCTGTGACATTCTGTTCTTTGTTATCAAGCTTCTGTCGGATTTATAAATCATTACCTCTTGATCTAGGCTTGGATTAGATTTAAAACTTAAATAAAACTTGTTCGCTACATCATAAATTTTAGTTTAAGATTTCATTTAAGTTAAGTTATATGTGAATTGACTCTGAAAATAAAACAACAGAGAAAATCTTAAATAAGACAAAAATTTAAAACTTCTTGATTCATTATTTCAGGCTTATAACCTGATTGGTATTAGTTAATCATGAATTTAGAAGTTAAAATCCTGATTTTTAAATAAGTAATCAATGAGGAAAGCCATGAAATCAATTTTTGGTTATTTGGTCAATCGTCGGCGATCGATGATGATCTAAAGCTCGAGTTTGGTGTCGAAGGAGGTTTAGAGGATGACGACTTTAGGAAAAATTGCCAAATGATTTGTCAGTAACCGTGGTGGCCAGAATGCGATGAACTAGGGCTTGGAAGGCCGTTTGGTACGTCGGAGTTGTTATGGCGCTTGTGGTGACGGGGGTGCTCCGGAATGGATCGCATGGGGGGGGGGGGAAGTAAAGAATGGAGGTTAAGGTATCTATGGTGAAGATGGGGATGATCATCGTGGTCGAGATCGCCGTGGATGGATGATTTTCCGATGGTGACTGTTTCCTGTAAATGAGATGATGGGTTCATTTTTGATTTAAGGACGAAATTGCCATTCTGAAGACCGTGGAGGTTCGGTGAGGTGGAGGTCGACTTGTGGGAGATTGCATCGTCGACCGTTGGTGGTCAGAACCACCGTGCATATGCACGGTGCACGTAGGTAGTCTGATGTGGTTTGAGCTTTGGGGGTGGGAAACAATTTTCTTCAGGTTTGAACTCGATAATTTTGGCCTGTTGTCTCGGGTTGTTCGAATGAGTTTCTTGTTCCAGTTTTACTTCGGACTTGAACAAGTTTTGGGAAGAAAGGGGGTATTCTCGAGTTGTACCAGGGTAGGCTTCGGGTCAAACCCGTAGCAGCATGGGAGTCCAGAGTGTTAAAAAGGGATTTAAATTTAAAACAAAGTTTGAAATTAAATAATTGGGTTTTAAATTTGTATAAATTTCTTTTATCGATAAGAAATTTTATTTAACATTTTTTTTAAAAAAAGAGAGAGAATTATAAAATTTGATTTAAATCTTGTTTGAGTTTAAATTATAATTATTTTAAATCCTTAATTTGAAATCAATTATAGGAAGATTTAAAAGTAAAATATTTTAAAGATTTTTGTAAAATGTAAGGAAGTTTCAAAATAAGGTATTGAACTAAATTAATCAAAAGGGACTCAAGTGATTTCGTATATCTCAAGTATATCATCTAATAAGATTTAAATTTAATCAAGTAATAAATTGAGGTAAGTGGACTATCTGCAGTTGAATAAGGTCTTAAGTAATTAAAAGCTAATTACTTAATGTAAAAAAAAATTAAGAATTTCAAATTAACTTAAGATTATTTAACAAAATTAATGTGATTAATTTTAATAATTAATTAGATTAATTAATTGATAACAATCAATTGAGAAATTGTTTAAGTTTAATTACTTAATAAAAGTAGTTAAGAAATTAATTACTTAACGTAATTAATTGGGTATAATGTGATTAGTTTAGATTAATTAATTAAGTTTAATTAATTTAAACGCTTGATGATTGATGAATAATTACTTAATGTAATTAATGGAAGCGTAATTACTTCGGAAAGTAATTAATGGTAATTACTGGATGAAATTAAAGATGTTGATGATGGAAATAATTTGGATTAAATTCCTATGTAATTAATCAGGGGATTAATTGAGATAATTAATTAAGGGTAATTATTTTTTGAAAAAGGTAATTAAGAATAGTTGATTTCTGAATGGGAATAATCAAGGGATTAACTAGGGAATAAATTAAGGATTAATTTATTCAATAAAGTAATTAAGGGTAGTTGATTACCAGATGTTATTATTCAAGAGTGATTAATAATTATGGTTAATAATTAATTAATGAAGTAATTAAAAGTTAATTACTGTATGTGGTTAAGGGAATTAATTTGTGAAATTAATTAGGGGCTAATTACTTAAATGTAATTAAAGGATAAATAGAATGATATTGGAAGCCTTGATTAATTGTTATCCCTAATAGGTAGTTCGTGATGCTATGTGATAAGATATGTTTGATTTAAACTGTGAAGATGTGATTATCTATTGATGATGAATTACTGTGAGATCCTGTATTAAAATTAGAGTTGTATTTCACTTTGAATAATGTAAGTTAAGTTGACAATGGGTTCGAAGAGACCGGAGTCGGGTATTAGTAAATACCCGAAACCACTTCGATTCTTATAATTTGATATGTGAAACTAATAGGCTGAAGTGGAATGACTTAAGTAAATTAGACCATTTAAATCTAAGTTTTGGCACTTAGAAATTGATGTGTGAAATGATTGATGTCTATAACAACTTATGAAGTTGTAAATCGATATAAGTTACCCCGGGTTTATATAAGTTGTATGATTTTGTATTCCATGTTAGATGGGTTTACTCACGCTGATTTCCAGCCTGACCCGGGTGCTACTTTGATGTAATGCTCGGATCAGACCGAGTATTACACATTTTCAGGTAAGGACGTTCTGGAGCTCAGGAGGCGAGCTGGAAAGCAGGAATGTATGGAGAGCTTCTGATGTGATATATTATAGTATCTGAAACAGATTGATTTATCTATTCTTTGATTGTAAGTCTATTGTAACTCTGTTATATAATAAAGTGTAATCTGAAAAGTATAGTTTCCTTTGTATAACTATTATTATGTGATATTATATTTGATCCGCTGCGTATGTGAGACTTTGGGTTTGGTTTTCTGTTTCTTCTTCTTCTTCTATCTCCTCTTCTTTTCCTAACTATCGGGAATTTTCGGGATCGAAATTTCCGGGTCGTTACATTTGGTATCAGAGCGAGGTTAAGTGAGAACCTTGGCTCTGTTGGGATTACTCATTAAGGATAGGGTAAGTGGTACCCTAGAATAAGTTGAGTGTGTGTGTGTGTGTGTGTATATATATATATGAGAGAGCGTACTTGTTTTTTTCTTAGATAAAGGTTTTTAAATGATTTCAAAAGTAAATGAATCTTATATAAGAAATAGATTATCTACTATATTAAGGAAATTGGTTGTAGTATTAATTAAACTAAAAGTAATAGTAAGAATTAAGTGGTAATAGAATTACAACCAAATTAAAATTAAATTAAAGACATGATTGAAATGGATTCAAACTAAAATTGAAATCTCGAATTGGAGAAGTATTTCTGAATAAGATAAATTAGAATTGGTTTCAAACCAGAAAATAGAATGGATATTGTGTTTAATAATGGGATGATTATTTTTCAACAAACAATAAAATGTTTTAAGGAAGTAACCATTTAAAAAAGAAAATAATTTGTAAATGAGAAAGGATACAAATAAAAGTGGGTTTCAAATTGTGAAGTCCTGAATTCTAAGTTTAAAAATTTGAATTGGTTTCAAAATGTTAAAGGAAATAATATTATTCAAACTACTTTGAATATGATCTTATTTTAAAATAAGAAATGTTTGAAAATTTTAAAGAGAATTTGTTTTGAATTGAAACCAAAAGGCGGTTTAAATTTTAAAATTTGGCTTGGTAAGCCAAGAAGTAAACATGTATATGTGTGGATATACTTAAATATCAAAGTTGGTTTGAAATAAACTCGAAATATTGAGTTTTAAATTTGGTATAAGATGTGATATCCAAAAGTGATGAGTTTTGAACTTAATAAGTGGGAAGCTTATTTATGTGAAGTTTAAAATTTGAAATGGAAGTTCAAATTGGATAAGGTTGACTGGATTAAGTGAATTGAGTTTAACTTGGGAAAAACTTAAATAAGTTGGAATGATCAACCTGATTTGGAAATTTCAAGATGAAATTAAGATTTAACTTGGAAAGTTAAATGGTTGATTTGAATTAAGAAGTTTGAGTGATCTCAAAATGGATTTGAAATCCGAAATTGGAAATGGATGGATGTTTTTAAAATAAAGGCTAATTTAATATGTGGTATAATATGTTAGGTCTGAACTGTGAATTGAATTGTTTAAAACTTTAAAGGTAAATTGATTTAAAGGAATTGAATCAATATTTGAAGTATTAACTAGAATTTATATAATTCGAGATTGTTTAAATTTGAAATTTGAATTGAATTTGGGAAGAAATCAAGAATAATTCAACTTGATTTGCAAATGGAGTTTGAAATTGAGATTAATTCAAACTGGAGTTGAAATGAATTGAAATTGGAGCTGGTTCAATTGAAATTGATTTGAATTAGTAGAATTTGAGATCAAGGTTGAATAAGGTTAAATGTGGAAAGAAACTAAGGTTAATTCAACTTGAATTAGGGTTGAATCAATTTCAATGGAAATTGAAGTAATTAAAATTGGAAATTGGGTCAATTTAAATGGAAGAGGGAATTTAAATTGAATTGATTAGAATGGAGGTTTGGAAGTGAACAGTTTTGACTCTGGACTATTTTTAATATAAATTGTTTTAATATAAATCTATTTTTCCAAGCTATTTATTACATATACAACCTTTCTTTTAAAATCCAAACTATCTTATATTTGTTTTACAATTATTTTTGAAACGGTTTAACAATTTTCCAACTGTTTTATAGACTAATTACTATATTTCAACTATTTTACAAAACAAATTACTACCTTACTATTATTTTGCAATTATTTAAAATTTTTATAATTATCTTAACTATTTTCTAACTATTTTACAAACTAGTAATTATTTTCCAACTACTTATCTTTTTTAAATATTTCAAGTTATTTTTTAAATTTAAACTGGACAGAGTTTAAACTGTTATTGGTTAAATACCCAATCGGGATAAGAATAGAGGTGATAATCCAAATGGATTGAAACAATTGTGAGTAAGTGAATGAAAATCAAAGTGAATGTGAATAGAAATGAAATTAATTTGGCTAATAATCAATAAAGATAAATACGTAGGGTGTACGTATGTTATTCTATTCGCATAGTGATTTGATCCAGATTCGAACACAGAATTTCGAGATAGTATGTCGATCCGAGTTGAGATTTTTCACTCGATTTTCGACGGCGAACCTGGATATGGGTTGTTGATTGGTTCTGGATATTTCTATCATAGTTATGACTTTGCAAGGAGAATGACGGTTTCTGATCAAGAAACCAGATCTGAGTCCGCACTAGGAAGTCAGGTGGACGATACTAGTTCGGAAGTTAAATTGTGTGGTCGAGTGAGCGATCAGATTGGTATAGCGTACGGATGATATGTGTACATCGTATGGATTTGAATGAAATTGATATTGAAAGGAGTAATCAAATTTGAATATCTGATTTTGACAAAACAAAGTAAATATCTTTGTTTTATAAAATGAAACTCCCTTTGTTGAATCTATTGCCAGAATAAAAGGGTTTTTGAAGTATAAAAGGATTTTATACAAGTTTGAAATGATCCAAAGTTTTAAAAATTATATATATATATATATATATATATATATATAAAGGATCATATGAGGATTTTGGAAAGAGGTTTTGGGAACCTATGGATTTGGAAAGGCTTTTGATTTTTCGGTAAAATCAATATGAGGATTTGGAAAGCCTAGTTTGAGAATTATCGATTTTGGAATAATCGATTTTGTGTAAAGGAGCTTTGTATGAGATCATACTAGGTGTATGATTTGAAGATACTATATGTGTATAGTATAAAATGTTTTGATGATGGCTCTGGGGGAAAAAGGCGCTCCCTTGAAATGAACTTCTCAGGAGTGCCACCGGGTGGTGCTGCCTTGAGCCCCAAGGGGGGGTCTAAAGTTGATCCTATGAGGAGTCCGGACAAAACTAGTTCCCGGGGATTATGAGTAGAGTATACCATAGCGCAAGTCGTGTGTGTCGCTGAGAGCCAACAGTCTGCGTTTGATTTTATATCGGTAGACTGCGACCTACGGTATAACATAGCGAAAGTCGCGTGTGCCGCTGAGAGCCAATAGTCTGCGTTTGATTTTATATCGGTAGACTGCGACCTATGTAGGAGTGGAGAAGTTTCATTTCGACAGCGAAAATCAGAGGCCGCTGAGAGCCCGCAGTTACATTGACTTTTGCTGTGACGGCAACGTAACCCTGGATGTAACTGTGATCTGTTGTGTGGGTTCCATGGCGTAATCGAGAGGCCGCGGAGAGCCTGCAGTTACATGGATTTTTGCTGCGATGGCAACGTAACCCTGGAACGTAACGGTGACCATGGATGGAGGTGATGATTTTCAGAGCATTCTCACCTAAGATATATCCTCTATTTTCAAAAACTGTTTTCTATATTTTCAATAAAAATTATTTTTAAAGTATTTTCACTGGATGTTGAAAACGGGTCTGCTAAGTACTTGTAGATTTTCAGTCTTACGCCTGATCAACGTATGACCGAATTTCTGTGAGAACGAGGATGGACTGGTTAAGACATCGAGTTATAAAAAGTATTTTTATAAAACTATTTTGTAATATTATATAGATTTTATAACGTTTTAAGAATATTTTAACTAATTTTAAAATATTTAATAAATTCTGGTTTCGTCCTTTTTCGAGGACGAAAAGATTCTAAGGGGGGAGGAATGTGATAACCCTGATTTTCAGGCATTAGATAATTGAATTGTTATCTAATTTGACTTCTGAAAATATTGAATAAATAAATGTGATAATCTCCTTTACAATTATTAATATTGGTAGAATTAATTGTTTTCAAAACAATAATAATAATGTGTTATTTTTATATATATAAATAGATTTTAAGTAAAATATCCGTTTACCAATTTGAATTTGTGTTTTGTTTGAATATTTATATTTGAGTTGGATTTAAATTAAATTTAAAATTTGATTTGAATTTGGATTAGAATATTGGAATTCAAAGGATAAATATCTTGAAATGAAATTGGATTTAAAGATATAACAGAATGTGATTATTTATTTATAAATTTGGTTTCAAAATTTTATTTTCTCAAAGTACATATAAATGCAAATAGAAGAGAAGTATTAATATAAATTTACACGCATATATATATATTAAAATATAAATAAATAAACACAATATAAGTAATATAAAGGATATATACATTATAATAAAAACTCTCATGTTAAATTAAACAAGGAATTGATTTAGGCTAAATTAAAAAAAAACATGTGTTAGACATTGAACTCATGAGAGGACACTTGTAAAACATTCTATAACACTAGATAACAAGTGGCAATTTTAATTTATTTTTGAAATAAATTTTTATAGATAAGAAAACTTAATAATTCATTATTGTTCAAACCCTTCTCTTCAAATGAAAACTGAAACTAGATTTAAAGAAATTTAAAACTAAAATCAATTAAAAAACCCAGATCTGGAATAAATAAAAACACAAGCCTGCAAGTTTTCTTTCAACCTGGAACAAAGCTTGCAAGCATCTTCTTTTCAAATCTGAGATAAAGAAGCAAGCAGATTTCATCTAAGTTTCAGTTTCAATAACAAAGCAACTCAAAATTTTTGAATCAAGAATAAAGAAAGCTAGCAAGCCTGAAGCAAGCCCAGAAAACAAAACATTTTTTTTCAAAATCAAGTTCCAGTTTAATAAAAAGGGGAGCTATGTTCATCACTTTACAGGTGAGTAGCCTCGTTCTTTAAAAGGTTTAAGTATAATAAACCCGTTGCATGTTCATATCTGGGAATATATATGCTTGTGAGTATATGAATTGACTGTGAATATGTGAATGATGAATGTATGTGTGCATACTGTTTCCTGTGACATTCTGCTCTTTGTTATCAAGCTTCTGTTTGATTTATAAATCATTACCTCTTGATCTAGGCTTGGATTAGATTTGAAACTTAAATAAAACTTGTTCGCTACATCATAAATTTTAGTTTAAGATTTTATTTAAGTCAAGTTATATGTGAAATGACTCTGAAAATAAAACAACAGAGAAAATCTTAC
This sequence comes from Allium cepa, assembly GCA_030765085.1. Classification (NCBI taxonomy): domain Eukaryota; kingdom Viridiplantae; phylum Streptophyta; class Magnoliopsida; order Asparagales; family Amaryllidaceae; genus Allium; species Allium cepa. Next base: position 459,989,921 of record CM060931.1, on the reverse strand, counting down.
ATAAGAAAAAAATTTAAAACTTCTTGACTCATTATTTCAGGCTTATAACCTGATTGGTATTAGTTAATCATGAATTTAGAAGTTAAAATCCTGATTTTGAAATAAGTAATCAATGAGGAAAGCCGTGAAATCAATTTTTGGTTATTTGGTCAATCGTCGGCGATCGATGATGATCTAAAGCTCGAGTTTGGTGTCGAAGGAGGTTTAAAGGATGACGACTTTAGGAAAAATTGCCAAATGATTTGTCAGTAACCGTGGTGGCCAGAATGCGATGAACTAGGGCTTGGAAGGCCGTTTGGTACGTCGGAGTTGTTATGGCGCTTGTGGTGACGGGGGTGCTCCGGAATGGAGTGCATTGGGGGGGTGGGAAGTGAAGAATGGAGGTTAAGGTATCTATGGTGAAGATGGGAATGATCATCGTGGTCGAGATCGTCGTGGATGGATGATTTTCCGATGGTGACTATTTCCTGTAAATGAGATGATGGGTTCATTTTTGATTTAAGGACGAAATTGCCATTCTGAAGACCGTGGAGGTTCGGTGAGGTGGAGGTCGACTTGTGGGAGACTGCGTCGTCGACCGTTGATGGTCAGAACCACCGTGCATATGCACGGTGCACGTGGGTAGTCTGATGTGGTTTGAGCTTTGGGGGTGGGAAACGCTTTTCTTCGGGTTTGAACTCGATAATTTTGGCGTGTTTTCTCGGGTTGTTCGAATGGGTTTCTTGTTCCAGTTTTACTTCGGACTTGAACAAGTTTTGGGAAGAAAGGGGGTATTCTCGATAATTTCGAGTTTTACATCCAATTTCGCGTTAATTCCCTTTCTTCTTCGCATATGGAATAGAATAGAATTAACGCGAAATTGGATTAAATTATAAGAAATCTGAAATAATGGAATATAAGATGTAAATTATAAAAACCGTAATATAAATGGAACTGGATTGAAAATATGCCTAATTATGGTATTAATAGGATCGAATTAAGAAGATTTGCCTAGTTATAACCTAGAATTATAACTAAAAAATAAAAATAAGAAAAGCTTATTTTCACACTTAGACCTTGGGTTAAGTAATAAGCATGATTATAAAGCAAGTTATAAATTGATAAACTATGGAAGCGATGGTAAACTAGGGAAACTATGGTGCTTATTTTAAGACTTAGGATAAATTAATAAGCAATAATAGTAACTGATAAAAATAAAGGCTCATTTAGATAATTTATCTAAGTTAATAAGCAAAGATAAGCGTACGACCTGTACCAAATAGCATTCCCCTAATATTTCTATGGCTATGGTGTTTCACATAATCCTGAAGTGAGACGTGGTGCTTCACATAAAACTGAAGTGAGGCGAGGGGCACGCTTATGCTTATAGTGATAGTAAACGGTTAATCTATGGTAGTTCAAATCAAGTGGATTTGAACAAGGGGGGAAACTTGATTTTTTTATAGGGACCAGTACCAACATCATTTCCCCTATTCTTTTGTAGACACGGTGTTTCACATAACCCTGAAGTAAGAAGAGGTGCTTCACATAATCCTAAAGTGAGGCGATTGGCACGCTTATGTCATCTAGGGTAAATAAAAGGTCAAAAGAGGGAACAACAAAAAAGCAATCTTAGTGACGGTCACACGTATGGCTTTCAGTGATGGCTCATAAATCATTATGAGTTCAAGCACTTAGTAGTGTGTTTTTCGTAGACGCCAAATTCTACTGTGTAGGGAAACATCCAGTCCACAGTAGATTCTATGGAGTAGCAGGCCAATCAAAGGGTAGAATTAGGACTTCAGCCTAATCAAAGAAGCTATCAAGACAAGTGCAAACAATCAAAGTTAACCTATCTTATTAATTGAGTACTAGTTAACTCGTATTTATTTCCAGCTTTATCTCTCCTACTTTCTTTGTTTCCTTTTATATATACTAGAACTATTGAAAAATCTATTAATTTTACTTTGCTTAAAGATTTGAGTAGTTACTATCATTCACCAGACTTTCAGTCTGACTCACTCTCTTATTTTCTCCTTTTCCCCTATAGGCAATCAAGGGAGAGGGCAGTAGATTGCAGTTGCTCGGAGATTTCTTGGAGAAGATTCTGCTATGTATTTCTGTAGTTTTATTTCCGTTTTCTTTCTTTGTACAGGCACTTGAGTGGGATATTTATACTTTGATTTTTGTTGAGACTACGAGTTTTTATTTCATGAAACATTTTGGGTTTTGAGACATGTATGATGTATTTGGTATTTGACTTATTTGATTTGTGAAGCAATTATGAATTTTTAGTTTTGAATAAGTTATTATTTTAGTTTCCGTTGTTTTTACCTATTTTTGTCATGTGAATCTTATTCTGTGTTAGTTTCAGTAATACCTACAATTCACCATGCCTTTTAATGTGTTCTTTTGGGTATACTAAGAGGTGTAGGGAGTTTCAGCGACCCCCCTATACCAATTCCATCTAGTATTCTAATATCTGACTCATCTACTTAGGGTTAACTACCACATCAAACTTTCCTTGATCACATTTATTTCAAACTGATTTAAGCAATTAAATCATACTTTTGCTTTATTAAAATATTATTGCCATGATATATATTCTTTACACAAAACAATGTTGATAAAATATAATGGGATTATCTATCCCTCTAACTTAAAAAACCCTTTTTAACTTAAAATATCTTACGCCACGAAGCCGAGGTATACCATTCAAAACCTTTGCTTAAAAACTTTAAACAATATGTAACAACCCGCATATTTTGCGATTGTATATTTAAATATTTTACTTAAATATAGCATTGTTAGTCGGATTAAAGTCTGAAAAGCAACTTTTTGCATACAGTCAAATTAGGACTCGAGACCACTTCCATTGAGTTCAAAATGGCGCTTGCAACCTTTTTGAGTATAAACATCGATATGTTTGGAGTTAGCTGAAATTTTGATGTTTTCACTTAAGGCTTTAGGTTTCGCCTACTAACCCAACTCGACTTATATCCTAACTCCACCCTCTCTCCTCTTCATTTATTCTCATTTCCTAACACTTCAAGATTTAGTAAAAATGGAGGAAGAGATTTGGAAATTAAAATCCTAAGCCCTAGTTTCTTTTGCAAATTCACATTCTAGCTCTAAAATCAAAGAGAAGCTTAGGTAAGCATCCTCTTCTTCTTCTCCATCTCAATCTCTCTCCAATTTTATAAATTTCCTATAAACTAACTTAGGAAATATTTTCTTATGATCTTAGGTTGGAGCTTTTAGAGTTGAAATTGAAGAGTAGTTGATCTTCCTTTTGTTTTCAAGCTTCTCCTTCCTTGTTTTTGAGAAAAAGGTGAGTTTTTGGACTCACGTCTATGTTTGTAACTTTCTTTGTTGTTAGGTATGAATTCCTAACATCTATTCTTGTTCATTTGCTTTGGATTGAATTGGTTTTATGAATATTCCAATTTTTGGTGTTTTGAAGTTAAAATCTTTAGAAATCATAGCTTTGGTGTTTGAACATGTTTTTGGTGTTGCATCGAAGAGCCTATAGGGCTGGGTTGACGCGTGGCATAAATCCCTAGTCGTCATAGCTCGTTCGACCGCCTCCGTTTGATTTTTTCCCTTCATCGGGGCTAGGCTGAAAATTCCTGAAATCCCAGTTCAGTTGGCTGAATTGGGAAGTCAGTAGACTGAACAGAGCCCAGGAATTTTCCTAAGCCAGTATCAGTCGACTGACACATATCGTCCAGTCGACTGAACCTAGAAACTGAAAGTTTCCACGCATAGTTCAGTCGACTGACCACTATTGTCCAGTCGACTGAATCTGCTATCTCATCCAGTGTTGCTTTTGTGTGGGTTTCCAATTTCTAATCGATTCTAGAGGATTCGATTTGTTGTTATCACCTTTGTTGACTTTGATAACTTCTTTTTCGACATTTCGGGAATATCCATTTTGATGGATTTTGTATCGATTTCTTTGGATTTAATTTACGTCTTCGAATATGAATTTTTGGTGATTGATTGTTTCTACAATCATTTCCGTGACTTGTCACTTTGAAATACAAAGGTTTCTATACTAGTAGTAAATATCAAAACCCTTTCATTAAAAATGATTTTAGCACTATTTTAATACAAATCTCGTTTATTAAAACTGTTTTCCAACCTATTAGTATATACAAACCTTTACCTCGTTCGTACGAGAAAATCTAATTAAATATCTTAGACAAACAAGTGGTATGAAATGCTTGCGTTTACTTCGTTGGTTAATTTTTAGATTTGTTCGATTGAAACTCTTGTGACAATTTTCGAGTGGAGATCTACAATTTGTTCGTAAATATTTAAGCTAAGCCAGTGGTTATGGGACATGAAGCTAAACTCATTTATCTACTGGCTTAAGGTAATTCACACTTTTTATTGATCAATGATGGTCATTTTGTGATCTAGACTAGCGATATGCTATGCCACTTTGTCCACGTAAGGGACTGTACCATGTTTTATTGAGTTTCGTCCCATTTCTTCTATAGGCTAACAACCTATTGGTTCTTTGGAGTTTCGACTCATTTTTGTGGGCAAGCGACCCACGTTCTTTTATGGAGTTTGGTTCATCGGGCATACCGTTGTACTACGTCGTTGCACCGGCTTATCAGGTTCATCGACCATACCGTTGTGCTGCATTGTTGTTTCGAATTATTTGAGTTTCAGGTTCCTCGAGCGTACCGATACTGTACTACGTCGTTGCACCGGCTCTATAGTTAGCGACCATGGGTTAGCGACACGTTTGTGATGCACGTGTTGCTGAGTTTTCATGCTCCCGTTTTGTGATAGGCCTCCCCCTTTTGTGATTTCTGGATTTCTAGTTGATGATTTCTAGAATTTGTGTTTCACCTCCTTTTGTGATTGGCAATGTTACGTTTGCCAATATTTGGGGTTTCGTGAATAAAATAAAGAATATGACATTCTTTTTAGCGCTTGAGATTTCTTGAGATATTGTATGATCTTTTTGTGTTGTCTAATGCATCCTTTTCATAGTTTGGCATTATTGTTATCATACATTTTTGTCATATCTCTTATTCTATCTCATTTTATCTGGTATTTATAGCTAGACTGATCCATTTATTATTTTCTTATTAAATAATACTCGGGTCTGACCGAGATGTTATTGGTGCATCTACTTGACTCCTCTTCTGTGAACATTACCTGACTTTTGACTAACTACTACAGTTTAGTAGTTTTTGTTGTTATACATATGAGATAGAGACTCCTTGATGTATACTTATTCTTTTGTCTAGCACTTGTACCTATTCTTTTGTGATATTGTGGATCTTATTTGACCACTACTCTGATGAACACTTCTACGTGTTATATTCATATCTATTTCCGCCTTTGCGATATGGATATCTGTGACTGATTTGTGTTATGCTTATTTCTATATTTGTTTCCAAAGAACATATAGCCACTGTGTAGTAACTTTGAGTTTGTATCAGTATGTCGGATTTCCTCTTGAAAGAAAATGCATGTCATACTATCTGACATATCGGTGCTCTCACAAAGCAATTACACGGATGGTCGCTCCTCAATAGCCTTATTCTTTGTGCTAGTTGACGGCATTACCTCATAGTGTCCTTGGCTAGCGTGAGTATAGAGGTAGGATGTTATGGCTTGGTATCAGAGCCAAACTTCGGAACAATGTAGAATAATCTAGCAAGGATCATTGTCCTAAGTCCTTCTTAGGAGTCATGCCTTAGGATTTATTCGAGCCATTGGACCCGTTTTATCCTTTTCTTTATGGTTCCTTATTTTATCAATCATGATTGTTTGATATTCATTCTGAGGATAACTTTTACTTCTTCTTTCTTTCTTTCTTAAAGAAGAGAAATGGTTAGACCAGGTTGTCCCAGCGCTGGCCAATCTTATGCTACTCCTCAGGATGGAGTATTTATGTCTGCCCAACAGCATCTAGATCTTGTAAAGAATTCTCAAGATATCGGACCATTCTAGAGCCTACTCACCCTAAATCTGGGTTTGCACGCTTGTGCAATGATTATACCCATTTGGGTGGAAATCCATTCAAGGGTTCTGAAAGTGTTATAGAAGTCCAGGCTTGGATTAGAACATGCGATCGCATTTTTCTCGTATGAATCTTATTGATTTGCATCATGTCCAAGTGGCTTCTAGTATGCTCCAAGAAAGAGCATTAGATTGGTATGAGCTTCTGATGTCTAAAATTATTGAAGTAAATCTTGCTTGGGAGCAATTCTGGGAAAGATTTGAATTGAAGTTTGCGCCAGAAGCTGAAAAATAACTTTAGCTCAACGCTTTATTGACCTTTTTCAAGGTGAATCGTCCGTGACGGACTACGTTGCATCTTTTGAATCCCTCTCTAAATATGGGGTCGACTACATTAATACCCCTATTGAATAAAAATCAGAGGTTTGTCTATGGCTTGAATAAGAATCTCAAAAAGCCTTTACTTCTGAAATTGGAGATTTCTTTCGAATAACTTGTTGATATCGCTCTTCGACTCGAAGAGGCCGATAAAGAAGAAGATGTTGAGGTTGTGGGTGCCAAACCGAACTTCAACAACAAGAAGAAGAGGCCTATTAAGTTCAAAGTTCCTTATCCCAACAATAAAGGAAAGAAAGCAACTCTGATAGCAAAGACTACTACTTTTAGTCATAGGCAATGCTACAATTGTGGTTCTAAGGACCATTTTGCTAATAGATGCCCGAAACCTCTCTTTTTTCGTTATTGCAAAAGTTCGAGGCATCTTTTATCTTCTTGTCCCAAACTTCAAAGCAAGAACAAGGGAAAGCTAAATGTTGTGCAAGACCCTAGTAACACTTCTCGTGGTCAAGGTATTTCTCATTCTATCCTTGATGGCATTATTATGTTTCATGACAATCCTATTCGAGTTATTTTTGATACGGGTGCATCCCATTCTTTTATATCAAAAGAACTTGTTGATACTTTTTCTTTAAGTGTTATGGCCTTGATGACTTCTTTGAGAATTGCGAATCTGGTTGGTGGATCCGTAATACTCAGTTTGCTTTGTAAAGATGTCGATATTATTTTATGAGATTATGCTTTCCAAGCCGATTTGCATGTCATGCATTACTTGGGCTTCGGAATGTTTTTGGGAATGGATTGGCTTAAATGTTATGAAGCCCATATCCTATGTCCTGAGCGGAATATTCATCTTTGATATCCTCAATCTGTTAAGCAGATTTCCATTGTTCTTAAAGATTCAGATTCCAATTTGAAAGCATCTTTATATTCTCTAAACCCCCATGATGGCGATAATGATGAGGAGGAAGATGCCATTTCTCTCATTCACGTTGTACGTGAATTTTCCGACATATATGAGCCCGTTTTAGGATTACCACCTAAGCATGCAATTGAGTTCAGAATTAATCTAATCCCTATAGCTCTACCTATCACTCGTCCTCCTTATCGTATGTCTAATAAGGAAAATGAGGAGATGCGTAAACAATTATCCGAATTGGAAGAGAAGCAATTTATTCGTTCTAGTTCCTCTCCTTGGAAAGCTTCGGCTATTTTTGTGAAGAAATCCGATGGTACACTTAGGCTTTGCATTGACTACCGCAAGCTTAATGATCTTACTATCAAGAATAAATATCGTTTACCCCGGATTGATGATTTATTTGATCAATTTAGTGGTGCTCGAGTCTTTTCACAGTTAGACTTAGCAACCGGTTTTCATCAGCTTCGTATTGTAGAGGATAACATTCCTTTGACATCGTTCCGTACACGTTATGGATCTTATGAATGGCTTGTTGTGCCATTTGGTTTAACGAATGCTCCAGCTTATTTCGTTGACCATATGAATCGATTTTTCAAAGACTTCCTCGATCGATTTGTTCTCATCTTTATAGATGATATTCTTATTTATTCTAAAACCGAGGAAGAGCATGAAAAGCATCTTCGATTTGTTGAAAGCTCTTATGAGCAATCAATTGAAAGCAAAATTTTGTAAATGCCATTTTTGGCAATTTCGTGTGAAATTTCTTGGTCACATTATTTTCGAATCCGGAATTTCCATGGATCCTTCATAGATCAAAGCCACTCAAAATTGAAAGAGATCGGAGAGTGTGACGGAAATCCGTAGCTTTCTTGGATTGGCAGGCTATTACCGTTGTTTCATAAAAGACTTTTCTAAAATTTTCGTGCCTCTTACTAGTTTGACAAAGAAGGGAGTTAAGTACCTTTGGTCTGACAAATGTGAAGCTTCTTTTCAAAGATTAAAAGAACCCCTTTCCGATGCACCTATTCTTATGATTCTCGAAGGGAACCAAGACTTTATTGTTTATACCGATGCTAGTCGTGTTGGTTTGGGAGTCGTTCTCATGCAAAGGGAACGTGTTATTGCTTATGGTTCCAGGCAATTAAAGCCTGTCGAGACTAGATATGTGACTCATGATTTAGAGCCCGCGGCTATTGTTTTCGCCCTTAGAATTTGGCGTCATTATCTTTTGGGAGAGAAATCGGTTCTCTATACCAATCATAAATCTTTAAAGTATTTATTTTCTCAAAAGGAACTTAATTTGCGTCGACAACGTTGGCTTAAGTTCCTTGCATCTTATGATCTTGATATTCTTTATACTCCTGGAAAGGGAAATCGTGTTGCCGACGCCCTTAGTCATAAGCAACAAGCGGTTATTTCTATGACGGTATCCGAATGGAATGATCTCAACACTTTGTCAACTTGTGAGATTTGAGATCGTGAATTCGATTCATGTTCATCTCTTGTTTTATGTAGCCTTGAGGCCCATCCTTCTCTTTTAGACTGCATTCTTGATGCTCAAAAGCTATATCCCGAATTTGCTCTTTTTAGCCAAAATTTTAGGGATAAAATTGATATTGAAGGTTTGAAAGACTTTGATATTGATGCTCGTGGCGGTATTTGAAAATTTGTTAGACTTATCGTGCCAAATATTAGTGATCTTCGTAAAGACATTTTAGAAGATTCTCATCGTTCTAAATTTACCATTCATCCCGATAGTAGTAAAATGTATGCGGATATGAAGTGACTTTATTATTGGGATGGAATGAAATCTAATATTGCTAACATCATTAAGCGTTGCATGACTTGCCAACTCATAAAGGCCGAGCATCAAAGGCCCGGTGGGTTATTACAACCTTTGGACATTCCAATTTGGAAGTCGGATCAAATCTCCATAGGCTTTATTGATGGACTTCCCCGTTCTCGATCGGGCCATGATAGTTTATGGGTGATTGTGGATAGACTTACAAAATCCACCCATTTTATTCCCGTTCGGTCTAATAGGACCGTACCCCTTTTGGCCAAACTCTATACTAAAGAAATTGTTAAATTGCATGGAATTCCTACTTCTATCGTTAGCGATCGTTATCCATTGTTTACTAGTGGATTTTAGAAGAGTCTTCAAAAAGCTTTAGGAACGAAGCTTAATTTTAGCACCGCTTATCATCCTCGGTCCGATGGACAAACCGAGCGTGTGTATCAAACTCTTGAAGATCTTCTTCATGCGTGTGTTCTTGATTTTGGTGAAAGTTGGGAAGATCATATTTCTCTTGTTGAGTTTTCCTGTAGTAATAGCTTCCAATCTAGCATTGGTATGGCACCTTTTGAGGCACTCTATGGAAGGCCATGTCGATCTCCTTCTTGTTAGCTTGAGGCCAGTGAGAAACAGGTTTTAGGTCCAGATTTAATTCGTGATTCCACCGAAAAGATTGACCTTATTCGCCATAGGATGAATTAAGCTCGAAGTAAACAAAAATCCTATGCTGATAACCAAAGAAGGAAATTAGATTTTTCTGTGGAAGATTTGGTGTTTATTCATGTTTCACCTATGAAGGGTGTTGTGCGTTTCAATCGATCGGGAAAATTAGCGCCCCGATATGTTGGTCCATTTTCCATCACCGAACACGTTGGTTCCGTGGCTTATCGCCTTTTATTACCGGCTCAATTTTCTGCTATTCATGACATGTTTCATGTTTCTCAATTACGAAAATGCCTTTGAGATTCTGATTCTATTGTTGAGCCCGGTGTTGTGGAAGAAATTGAAGTTTCGCCTAATTTGACTTACGAGAAACATCATATTCGCATCATTTCTATGAAGGTTAAATGCCTCCGAAATAAAGATGTCACGCTTATGAAGGTTCAATGGTCCTCAAATCCTAAGGATTGCTCTAGGGAATCTAGAGAATTCATCGAGCGAACACATCCGGACTTACTCTCTCGTGCTCCTCAGATGTGAACTTCTTATTTCAAATTTTCTTTTGTGTTGATATGCTTTTATGGTTGTTACTTTTTATTTTATTCTTAAGTATTGCAAGGACGCTTTCTTTAAGGACGGGAGTCTGTAACAAACTGCATATTTTGCGATTGCATATTTAAATATTTTATCTAAATATAGCATCGTTTGTCGGATTAAAATCTGAAAAGCTACTTTTTGCAAACAGTCGAATTAGGACTCGAGACCACTTCCATTGAGTTCAAAATGGCGTTTGCAACCTTTTTGAGTATAAACATCGATATGTTTGGAGTTAGCTGAAATTTTGATGTTTTCACTTAGGGCTTTGGGTTCGGGTTTGGGTTTCAGCCCACTAACCCAATCAACTTATATCCTAACTCCACCCCCTCTCCTCTTCATTTTTCTCACTTCCTAACACTTCATGATTTAGTAAATAAGAGGGAAGAGATTTGGAAATTAAAATCCTAAGTCCTAGTTTCTTTTGCAAATTTGAGTTCTAGCTCTAAAATCAAAGAGAAGCTTAGGTAAGCATCCTCTTCTTCTTCTCCATCTCAATCTCTCTCCAATTTCAGAAATTTCCTATAACCTAACTTAGGAAATATTTTCTTATGATCTTAGATTGGAGCTTTTAGAGTTGAAATTGAAGAGTAGTTGATCTTTCTTTTGTTTTCAAGCTTCTCCTTCCTTGTTTTTGAGAAAAATGTGAGTTTTTGGACTCACATCCATGACTATAACTTTCTTTGTTGTTAGGTATGAATTCCTAAGATCTATTCTTGTTCATTTTCTTTGGATTGAATTAGTTTTATGAATATTCCAATTTTTAGTGTTTTGAAGTCAAAATCTTTAAAAATCCTAGCTTTGATGTTTGAACATGTTTTTGGTGTTGCATCGAAGAGCCTATACGGCTGAGTTGTCGCGTGGCATAAATCCTTAGCCGTCATTGCTCGTTCGATCGCCTCCGTTTGGTTTTCGCCCTTCATTGGGGCTAGGTTGAGAATACTGGAAATCCCAGTTCATTCGACTGAACTGAGAAGTCAGTCGACTAAACAGAGCCCGAGAATTTTCCTGAGCCAGTATCAGTCGACTAACCCATACGGTCCAGTCGACTGAACCTGCAAACTGAAAGTTTTCAGGCATAGTTCAGTCGACTAACCACTATGGTCCAGTCGACTTAATCTACTGTCTCATTCAATGTTGCTTTTTGTGTGGGTTTCTAATTTTTAATCGATTCTAGAGGATTTGATTTGTTGTTATCCCCTTTGTTGACTTTGATAACTTCTTTTTGGGGATTTCGAGAATATCCATTTTGATGGATTTTGTATCGATTTCTTTGGATTTAATTCACGTCTTCGAATGTGAATTTTTGGTGATTGATTGTTTCTACAATCATTTCTGTGACTTATCACTTTGAAATACAAAGGTTTCTATACTAGTAGTAAATATCAAAACCCTTTCATCAAAACGATTTCAGCACTATTTTAATACAAAGCTCGTTTATTAAAACCGTTTTCCAACTTATTAGTATATACAAACCTTTACCTCATTCATACGAGAAAATCTAATTAAACGGCTTAGCCAAACAAGTGGTATGAAATGTTTGCGTTTTCACTGGTTAATTTTTGGACTTGTTCGATTGAAACTCTTGTGATAATTTTTGAGTGGAGATCTATAATTTGTTCGTAAATATTTAAGCTAAGCCAGTGATTATGGGACATGAAGCTAAACTCATTTATTTACTAGCTTGGTGTAATTCACACTTTTTATTGATCAATGATGATCATTTTGTTATCTAGACTAGCGATATATTACGCCTCTTTGTCCTCGTGGGGGACTGTACCATGTTTTATTGAGTTTCATCTCATTTCTTTTATAGGCTAACGACCTATTAATTCTTTGGAGTTTCGACTCATTTTTGTGGGCTAGAGACCCCCATTCTTTTATGGAGTTCGTTTCATCAGGCGTACCATTGTACTATGTCGTTGTACTGGCTTAGCAGGTTCATTGGGCGTATCGTTATACTACGTCGTTGTTCCAAATTATTTGAGTTTCAGGTTCCTCAGGCGTACCGATATTGTACTACGTCATTGCACTGGCTCTATGGTTAGCGACCATGGGTTAGCGACCCGTTTGTGATACATGTGTTGGTGAGTTTTCATGCTCCCATTTTGTGATTGGCCTCCCCCTTTTATGATTTTTGAATTTCTAGTTGATGATTTCTAGAATTTTTGTTTCACCTCTTTTTGTGATTCGCAATGTTATGTCTGCCGATATTTGGGGTTTGGTCAATAAAATAAAGAATATGACATTCTTTTTAGTGCTTGAGATTTCTTGAGATATTATATGATCTTTTTGTGTTGTCCAATGCATCTTTTTCATAGTTTGGCATTATTGTTATCATACGTTTTTATCATATCTCTTATTCTATCTCATTTTGTCTGATATTTATAGCTAGACTGATCTGTTTATTATTTTCTTATTAAATAATACTTAGCTCAGACCGATGTTACAGATGCATCTGCTTGACTCCTCCTCTGTGAACATTATCTGACTTTTGACAAACTACTACAGTTTAGTAGTTTTTGTTGTTATAAATACAAGATAGAGACTCCTTGATGTATACTTATTCTTTTGTCTAGCACTTGTACATATTCTTTTGTGATATTGTGGATCTTATTTGACCACTACTCCGATGAATACTTCTATGTGTTACATTCATATCTGTTTCCGCCTTTGTGATATAGATATCTGTGACTGATTTGTGCTATGCTTATTTCTATACTTGTTTCCGAAGATCATATAGCCACTGTGTAGTAGCTTTGAGTTTGTATCGGTATGTCGGATTTCCTCTTGAAAGAAAATGCATGTCATACTATCTGATATATCGGTGCTCGCACAAAGCAATTACATGGATGGTCACTCCTCAACAGCCTTATTCTTCGTGCTAGTTGACGGCATTACCTCGTAGTGTCCTTGGCTAGCGTGAGGATAGAGGTGGAGTATCACAGAATACCTTACGTATCCATTGAAAATTCCCCTTTTAAAATAAGTTAATTAATATACCTTGATATAGTAGGACGAAAGGCCAAAACATACGTTTCGAAATTATTGAAGGTATCCCTTTGAAAGCTTTATAAACCTTAGACATCCCCTTTTTAAATACTTTAAACTTGTCTTTCGAAAGCATTGGAATCCTTCCATTTAAAGACTCAAGTAAACCTTTCGAAACCATTGGGGTACCTCCCCTTTGAAACTTATATTATATATCTTTTGAAAGTATTAAATTTCCTTGCTTAAAACAAACCTTTTGAAAGCACTGGGTTCAAGTAAAAGCTTGTGGAACGTAGCTTCGAAACCATTTAAAACAATTCTTTCGAAATCTTTGGGTTTACTTTCAATATAACAAAGGGTCTCAAAAGAATTAGGGTGAAAGCAACTCTTTCAAAAGCATATTCCTAAGTAAAAGAAAGTGGATGGTTTCAAAACCAACCCTTTCGAAAGCATGGAGAAGCGACTTCAAATTTCAAGCCAAAAGAACCCTTTCGAAGAAATATATTCGAAAGGTTGAATGCGGCAATAAGGGTTTCGATCACTTTTGAAAGCTTATTTTAAAGCAAAAGGCGACAACCTCTTTTCAAAAGCCCTTTTCTAAAACAAAGGCATGTTTGACTAATTCAAAAGCAAATATAACCTTTTCGAAAGCATTCATTATAAACAGAAAATAATTCAAAGTTTACGTACCTTCCACCTTTCTTCAATCCACTACATACCAACAAGTTGATACCATGTGTATTGGTGTCGATATGGTCATGGGCGGAAGTATAGAGTCAAAAGCTTGCAAGGAAGTAGCGAAGTAGTAAATATTATCAAAACTATTTTATTGCTATCTAAAGCAATTACTATTCAACTAACTTCCCATATTTGTCAAAATACTATTAGTGGCCAATTCTTTTCCAAAAATCTTTTCTAAAAATGATGCCGAATTCAGTAATTAAAAATTTAAAACATTTAGCAAATTGTCCCTTATCCTTTTATAAACATATAAAACATTTAAGTCCTATACCTAAATAATTTTATATCCTTAATAAAAATACGTGGGAAAATTCTCTAAAAATTCCCATAAATCACGTTTAATATGCTTTCTAACATATTCGAATTTCTGACCCAAAGCTAAGATATAACAGCCGTAATTAAATTTAAATCTAATGTAACCATTTTCTTTACCAAAATTCATAATAAATCCACAACTTATAAAATTATGAAAGTTGAAATCCATCTCTAAAATAATGTTTCTGACCTTATATCAAAAAAGTAAGCCATTTGGATGTCATTTGATAGGTTTGCAAATCAAATCTTATCATAAAATCTATATGAAATAATATAAATCATCAAAAAGCATATATATCCATTTGAACAATCAAAACGTGGCATTTTCTTGCAAATAAATTTGGTCTTATTTAGAAACTAAAAGCAATAAAAATGAGATGTAATCTATTATTCACCTTAGCTTGATTGTTAAGAATGTTGAGATTTGCCCTTGAATTAATTTGATTAAGCTTCCTTCTTGAATTCTTGCTTATCTTCCTCTTGTTTTCTTCTAATGGTGGGCGGCCAAGCTTTAGATTTAATTTTTTTTGTGAATGTTGTAAATGAAATTGGAATAAGTATTTAGGGTATAAGAATATAGCTTATTCCTATTTTTCCCTTATCTTATCACCTTTACTTACTTCTTTTTAAATTTTCATTTGTTCATTCATTATTCAGGCACGACTACCTTATAATTATACAAATCTCAATCTCTTAACCATGTTAATCTTTACATTATTCAATTTAATTTATCTAATTAAGTCTCCTGAACAATGTTATTTAAAATTAGGGGTGTTACAGTAGGTCTGATGGTCAAACTAGCCATCGCCCTTGGCCATAGACCATCGAATTCTGAAGTCATAACTAGTGATAAACTCGAGCAATGCCCACTCTAGAAATATTGCTCTCAAACTGGTATGTCTTCCACTCAAATCATCAACAAATACATTTCCCTTACGGATATATAGGAAATGCCAGCTCTTAAACTGGTATGTCTTCCACTCAAAGCATTAACAAATACATTTCCCTTACGGACATATAGGAAATGCCAAAGTCGTAGAAGGCTAAGAATTCCAACCATCGCTACTAGAAAAGGTTGAGATCCTTCTCAGAGAAGAGATGCTCTAATGACGTGGAATCACTTAACATCCTGAATCCCCCTCCTAATAGAAAGTGCCTCCAAGCCCCAAAGCTAACTCTATCGCCTCCAGCTCAATATCAAGAGTCAGATACGTCCCCCCGTGCGATTTCAGCTATCGATTAAGATGTGACAACCCTACGTTTTAGTATCAATATCATACCCAATTAAGTATTAAGGCATGTGTGTACTATTGTGCATCAATATCACACCCAATTAAGTATTAAAGGCATGTGTATCAATATAAAATGTGTATCGTTATCACAAACCAATCTATTTTAGTATCAATATTATATCCAATAAAAAAATGACTGCTAGGGTTTGTGAAGCAAGACTATTTATATGAACAAGGCCCGATAAGAAGGAAAAACGTATCGAATTCGTTCGAAACGACAATTTTTCTAGATTTCCAACTCTTAAGGATCTATTAAACTATCTACATAGTACAATACGCTATTATAATAGTGTCTACAGTAAAGTAAAATATTAAAATAGCGTTAAGGCGTTGCCCATATCCCCTTAACACATTATATATAATGTCGTAGCCTATACGGTATTGTAAAGTCCTCCAAACTGGTGGGCTATCAGGGAGCACTCCATAGGTACGATACAAACCAAACTCGTAGAAGGCGCGATAACGCATTTAACAAGGCATGTGAGGCAATGCCACGGTAGGATTCTACCATTTGCACTCCCGGACCGCTGGTAACGCATAACAGCTACTACCTCCCACCTCAGAACACTTCCATAATCAAAATTGAAGGGTGGCCACCGAATCAATCACAAAGCCATAGTATGGTATCAAAAAAATGTGCCTGATAGGAGGAGCGACCTCACTTGGCCGGTATAGCTCCTGTTTTAGCCACATCAAGCTGATTCACGGGAATTAGGGCTACGTAAATACCTCATATGGAATCATTTGCCAAGCCATCCTACTTTATTCTGGAACCACGTACACATCTGTTAAAGTGGTTTCGGTATCGGTAGAGAGTATGACAATATCCGATCCTGGTCGCTTTAACAACCAAACACTTATTTCACACTGGATGGTTCTTATACATTTCAAAAGTCAATTCATAATTGATATCAAAGCATCATATTCGATTCAAACATATCACTTTGAAAATCATATTAATTTGGAAATCATATCGACAAAATAGGTTAAATCTCATTTCAAAATCATCATATACAATCAAATATGTCATTACACTAGAAAATATCATTTAAATCCCAACTTAGGTTATTACATCATTTAACCATATTCGCTTTTAAATCAAGGATTTACATATAGCAGTCCAACCTTGCACCATTTTATTTTTTAGAAAATAGTTTAGATAGTTTTATAGTAGTTTAAAAAGTTTTAATAGCGCAAAATGGTTAAAATAGTCTAAAGTACTTTAAAATAGATTAAAATAGCTTAGGTGCATTTAAGATAGATTAAATAGATTTAAAATAGATTAAATAGATTTAAAATAGATTAAATAGATATAAAATAGATTAAATAGATTTAAAACAGATTAAATATATTTAAATTAGATTAAATGGATTTAAAATAAATTAAATAGATTTAAAGTAAATTAATTTAAAATAGATTGAATATATTTAATATAGATTAAATAGTTTAAAATAGATTAAATAGATTTTAAATAGATTAAAATGGTTAATTTGATTAAATAGTTTAAAATAGATTAAAATAGTTTGATAGTTTGAAAACCTTAATAATTAGGATTTTTGAAATAATATCTCTTTACATAATTTATATTAACATGAATTAATATCAAACTAGACTATTTCTATCATTTCAACACATCTAGACCACGTCCAGCTTTCAAATTTCAATTTAAATCCTTTAAACAATTCATTTAAATCAATTCCAATTTCAACATTTAAAGCTTGGATTTTATAAAATAATTCAGTTATATAAATCAATTTTTATTTCAAAATATCATTTAACTGAATTCAATTTTAAGGATTTAAAATCATCTGATTTAACCAATCCGATGTCCATATATAATTTTCTACACTATGGTCAAGTGATATGGATATTTATTATTTCAATCCACCAATATTTTAAATTTTATGGGTATATTTATTTCAACCCGCAATCCTAAAATAAATTCAAAAATCCATAAAATTCGCTTGAGTCTATCTTTTCAAACCATAACAATTTTTTCTTTAATCTATAAATCGTTTGGGTATATATCGTTTCAACCCATAGAGCATGTTATAATAATATAAAATATAACATCCTGTCATCCAATATCAATAATCAAACATACATCACAATTCCATTCAATCAACCAATAAATAACATCAATTAACTGATTATCATCAACAGGTATTCAATTGACAATTAAATTCAATACTAAATAAAATGACGATTAAATGGAATAAAAGTCATATTTAACTAGAACGACAATTTCAATATACCAAACATCAATCAATTAATTTCTAACCACGTCATAAATTCAATTTAACTAAGATAATCTAGTAGTTGTGAGTGGGTTAAAACACTCACCTTTGATTTCAAACTGATTTGAAATCTAAAATAAGGCCCAAATTTGAACATTCTTAGAATTTGTCCAAACCAGTTTCATAACGTTTGGAATTTCGATACGATCCCAACGAAACAAATCGTGTGCAAATGCGAGCATATATGTAAAAGTTATGATCGTTAGAGCATTTGAATTTTATTATGAAAAAAAAATTGAAAATAGGAAACAAGTCGCGTTACCTAGCTAACACGTCAGCATCTTTGTCGTTCACAAAGAAGCCGCAGGCAAATTATTTCAATCGAGCACAATTGAACCAGTTGCCACTACATTCTCTAAGTTTGCCGCCACCACGAACCTCGTGATTATGATCTGACCTCACCTACGACTTCCCCTCTCCGAGCCGACCACCCCATGCCAACGCCATGATGCACGACAACCCCAAGCACCACCTTTGCCACCTATGTTCTCTGGCCAACCACGGCGAATCCAGGCATGTCAAGGTGAAGTGAATGCCACGGATGGGTGATGCGCTTTCCTTTCTACAATACTGAACCCTCCGATCGTTGATCGGAAGGCGATCCGCCGTTGAATCTCAATGACCACACATGAACGGCCGAAATAAAATCACTGATTTTTGGAGAAACGATAATTCGAACCGAGAAATGAATTTCACCAGTGAGTTACGCTCATCGAGGGCTTATAAATGGTATATAATATGTTAGGGTTTGGAGGAGTTCAAATTTTGAAATAGATTTGAAAATTTGAAATTAGGGTTTGTATTTATTAATTTGGTTTCTGCCATTGAGGAAGAAGAAAGGAATAGTCAGATAGAATTATACGTAGAGAAATAGAAAAAATGACTGCTAGGGTTTGTGAAGCAAGACTATTTATATGGACAAGGCCCAATAAGAAGGAACGACATATTGAATTAGTCTGAAACGATAATAACGGCCCAAAAAGCCCGTTTTGCTTTCGGAACGAAAATGGATCATCCCATATATCAAAATAGATATTTTCAATATTTTTAAACTCAATGGAACAGGTTTCAAGTCCTAATTCCATCGTATGAAGAAGTTAGCTTCTAAAGTCATCTTATTTTAATTGAATTCAATTAAATTGATTTCTATGTGTTTCGAGTCCGTACGATCAAACGACAAGTCTGATCGATACGAAACATGAAACCTTACATCACAATTCCATTTCGTCAACCAATAAATAACATCAACTAACTGATTATCATCAATAGGTTTTCAATTGATAATTAAATTCAATATTAAATAAAACGACGATTAAATGCAATAAAAGTCATATTTAACTAGAATGACAATTTAAATATATCAAACATCAACCAATCAATTTCTAATCGCATCATAACTTCAATTTAACTAACATAAGACAATCTAATAGTTATGAGTGGGTTAAAATATTCACATTTGATTTCAAACCGATTTAAAATCCAAAATAAGGCCTAAATTTGAACAGCCTCAAAATTTGTCCAAACTAGTTTAGTAACGTCCGAAATTTCGATACGATCCCAACGAAACCAACTGCATACAAATTCGAGCATGTATGTAAAAGTTATGATCATTAGAGCATTTGAATTTTAATATGAAAAAATAACAAGTCACGTTAACTGGCAAAAATGTCAGCATATTTGTCGTTTGCAGAGAAACCCTAGGAAAACTATCGCAATCGAGCATAATCGAACCAGCCGCCACTGTGTTCTCTGATTTTGCCGCGGCCGTGAATCTCATGACTATGATCTAATCTCACCGACAACTTCCCCTCTATTAGTCGACCACCCCATGCCAACGCTATGACGCGCGACACCCCCAAGCAACACCGCCCCCGCCGACATTCTCTGGCCAACCACGGTGCATCCAAGAACATCTGGGTGGAACGAATGCCATGGATGGGTGCTGCACTTTCCCTTCTACAGTACTGCACCCGCCGATCATTGATCGGAAGACGATCCGCCGTTGAATCTCAACGACCACACATGAATGGCCGAAACAAAATCACTGATTTTTGGACAAATGATAATTCAATCGAGAAACGAATTGCACTAGTGAATTATGCTTGTTGAGTGCTTCGAAACGGCATATAATATATTAGGGTTAAGAGGAGTTTGAATTTTCAAATAGATTTGAAATTTTGAAATTATTGTTTGGATTTGGAATTTGGTTTCTGCCAAGAGGGAAGGAATAGACAGATAGAATTATACGTACAGGAATAAGAAATGACTGCTTGGGTTTGGGAATCAAGGCTATTTATTTGGACAACGCCCGATAAGAAGGAACGACATATTGAATTAGTTTGAAATGACAATAATGACCCGAAAAGCCCGTTTCGCTTCCGAAATGAAAATGGATCATCCCATATGTCAAAATAAATGTTTTCAATATTGTTAAACTCGATGGAATAGGTTTCAAGTCCTAATTCCATCGTATGAGGAAGTTAGCTTTTAAAATCATCTTATTTCAATTGAATTCAATTAAATTGATTTCTACGTTTTTTGAGTCCGTACGATCAAACGACAAGTCTGATCGATACGAAACTTGAAACCTTACAATAATTCACTATTACGGATCCGATGAAGCTGGTTTCGTCAAAATCTAAGACAGTAGCCCAAATGGCTATTTTCATGTTAATTAAATAAATTATTATTAAATTAATTTAATCCACTTTTTATACCCACCTATTAATTTATAATCTTTTAAAGTAAAGTTTCAAGTCAAAACCAATGTTAAATATTGCACTAATGACGGTATTCAATTTCACTGGCAATAAATTCAATTATTTATTATTTTAAATTCCAATAAATCAATTTATTTGATTTCAATCTTATTATTCAATCAATCATTTACTTTATGGACATAGTTAATATTGATTTACATCTTATTGCATAAATATTCTACAGTTGCCACTAAATATAATTATTATTAACTACAATAATTGATTACATTAATTGCAATCGATTTCCAATTGATTTTCAATGAATTAAATAGTGAATTCATAATTAAGCCATTGTTACAACTTACCAATTCAAATACATTTCTAAGTTTATTGTTTACAAACAGAAGCTAATAAATTTACATATTGATTGATTATTCTATATTAACCAATTTCAATCAATCACATACAATTTCACGGTTTAATACAGCATTTAGTTTATTTCTTATTTATAATTTATAACCAAATTTTATATTTACAAACATTCCAATTAATTGCAATTACATTAAAGTAGTCGCAAATTACCTTAAATTAACTCTATAAAATTACATTCTAATTATTCTTCTCATAAATGAATTATAAAATTTTAATTTCTTCCAATATTAAATTATAAAATCTTATTTAATTCAATATTTAATTATCGGAAAATTACGGGTCGTTACACTCTTTCTCACACAAAAATTTTCGTCCTCGAAAAGGAAAAAGAAGGAATTAAAATATTAATATAATTTGTTCAAAGTATTCCATTTATAAACAATTAATTTACATAATTAAGTATTTAAATAAAATTATATCAATTAATAACCAATTAAATCCTTCATATTCAAATTAATAAAAGTTTGAAAAAATCTATACTTTCACAAAAAAAATTCTAAGTCCAACATTCAAGCAAATTTCGGCAGGGTCTCCTTTGTGCGAAGAGGTCCAGGAGAAATAATAATATCAATAATAACCATATATATCTCATATTTCAAAATATTATATCACAAACCACGGGAAAATATAATATCACTAGAAAACTGTAATCCTAAAACATACTATTTGTCGCGCAAACAACGCTTATTTATGAAACCAAAAGCAATAGCTATTGCTTCCGTAAACCTATATTTCACTTATATAACCCAAAGAAGTTAATAAAAGAGAAATATTTAAGTTGTTTCGATTAATAACAAAAGAAATCATCACAACATAACAATAGTTACATGCAAACAAAACAATACAAACATCATATTCAACAAAGAAATCAATCAACCATCCATAGCAACCAAAACAAATGGTTTGTTAGGGTTCAGAACCTTTTAAACGTATATAATGACAAATAACTACTAAGCATACCATACATTCAAAGTCTTAGATAAAACTTAATAGATTATTTTTACATCTTTATATAGTTAGAAGTATCCTTTCCGAAACATCCATAAGCCAAAACATACAATAATTTCAAATATTATTTAAGTTTATTCTTATAATTTCCTTTCATATCATTTACTGCTCATTTTTTTGT
Source organism: Allium cepa (assembly GCA_030765085.1). Classification (NCBI taxonomy): domain Eukaryota; kingdom Viridiplantae; phylum Streptophyta; class Magnoliopsida; order Asparagales; family Amaryllidaceae; genus Allium; species Allium cepa. The sequence goes on along the minus strand of CM060931.1, from coordinate 459,967,754 downwards.
CATTTATATAATATTATTTTCCCATTAATTTACCTTCATTACTTACAAAGTTTCATTTCTCATTTATTCATACAATGCAAATTTTCATTACTTTACATCTATTAACTAACTTAATCAATTATTTCCATTCATTCATTTAAAATAATCAATGAATTCATTATTTAAGTATTACATACAATTTATTTCATTTTACTTCGCATTTATTATTTACTTTGATTTCCTTTTAACATCAATATTCATTTGTGAAGCAACCCATACTTAGAATTTTTATTCTTTCCTTTTCTTTTCATTTTAATTTCTTTCACGTATAGTATTCACTTTTACTATTTACTTTAATTATAATTGCCTTTAAACGTCACTTAAGCTTATAATTCTTTACTTATAGTATTCACCTTTTTATTAATTATAATTACTATCATTTCAAATTATTAAATAAGTTTATAATATTCTTAGATATCTTAATTTTTCATTTATAAACATAATTCTATTGAACATTTCCATTATTTAAGTTTACTTGTATAATATTCTATTACACATTCTTATTAACATTTCAACTTTTAATATTTTGGTAAGTTATATACATGTCTTTTAGAAGGTAATTGAATGTTAACCAAGCTTATCTTATTCATTTTAGTTAACAAAAAGTTCAATAGTTACATTTCTTATTTTTCATATCTACATGTTACAAATTTCAGTTTCCTATATATTTCTTTAATCACTTAGCCTCCAATTCTTATATATTTTATTAATTACTTAGCATTTAATTACCTATATGTTTCTTCATTTTAGAAACTTCCAATTATTAAATAGTTAAGATCTCATTTCATTTTAATATGAAAGCTATTAATTATCAGAAAGCATTAAAAACTAAACTACGGGTAACATTTCAAATCATTTGAAATAATAAAGACACACACACTCGTAACTTATATATGTCCAATCATATTTAGAAATTAAAATTTAAGATTCATTATCAAAATAAATATGCAGTAAAACTACAACAGTAGTCTTCCCACTTGAAACTAGAAAATAAACGTCGATGATGTGTGCACTCATCACCGAAATTATTTTCCAGTAGAGAGGGGAGTACAGGACTTATTTCCTTTAAAAATTCCTTTAAAACATTCCTTTCAAATCATATTGAAATATTTATATCGAAAAGTACTTCCAAATGGTACTAATATTGTATTGCAAAATCTTTTGAAACAAACTTCAAAACCTGGAACGTAAGTTCTAAAATTTCAGTTTATATTTACTTTACTTATAAATCTTATTTTACAATTCAACGTTTATAAAATTTCAATTCCTAACAAACAACATATCACATCCAACCATATCCATTTATAAAAATTTATTCTTTCTTATACAAAATATGATACTAGGTAAAATTATTTCATTTACCCATATTTCAAAACAATATTGTGTCGTTCTGCCCTATTAAGTGTTTAGAAACCCTATCGATGTCATAGCGTCCCATGTATCAACTAGAATTTATAAATACTAAACAGAACAAATTAACACAATACAAAACCCTTTTATAACACTAACAAATACGCTATCTCATATACATACACTAGACGGCTCACTCTACGATATTACTACCGTATCTCTAATGATTCAGAACCCATAAAGATAAGATTATCGCTAGACCTCGCTCTGATACCTAATGTAATGACCCACCTTTTTAGACAGTTCAAATCGACAATAAATCACACATATTGGACTCAAACCATTTAAAAGGGAGGATTGTTATGGGGTAAATAAGAAAAAACAGAGAAAGAAAGAAAAACAAACACAGAATGTCGCAGTGTAATGGAGAAATATAATAATCAAATAAAAGTTCATGAAGCTGTTTATAAATTACATTTGATTATACTTTTACAATACATATCAGAGTTACATACAATAGGAATAATTAAATAAATGCAGTGGAATAACATGATGCGGTGGAATAAATATACTAAATAATAATAGTACTAAATCTTTGTCTCCGTCTTGCAAAAGCAGCCTTCGATACACTGAAAAGCTCAAACTAACCCGAGCGAATTGAAAAGACAAAACACTCGAGTCAGAACTAAAAGATCTTATGTAAGTTAAATCAATAATAAATAAATATGAGTGCAACGGCTTCGGAGATGTTTATGGGATTTGACATCTCATATCCAGTGTCTAACGTGAGTTCAATAACTTAAGAGATGTTCGTGATTTCCATCTCTTAAGGATCCGTTAAACTATCAACATGCATAATGCAATAAGCTATTATAATAGTGTCTGCAGTAAAGTAAAATATTAAAATAGCGTTAAGGCGTTACCTATATCCCCCTTAATACATTTTATATAATGTCGTAGCCTATACAGTACTGTAAGCTCCACCAAACGGGTGGGCTATCAGGGAGCACTCCATAGGTACGATGCAAACTAAACTCGTATAAAGCCCAATAAGGCATGTGACAAGGCATGCATGGCAATGCCAAGGTAGGATTCTACCATTTCCATTCCTGGACTGGTGGTAACGCATAGCAGCTACTACCTCCCACCTCGGAACACACTCTCAAAACCAAAATCGAAGTGTGGTCACCGAATCACTCAAAAGTCATGGTATAGTATCAAAGAAATGTGCCCGATAGGAGGAGCGACCTCACTTAGCCCGGTACAACACATGTTTTAGCCACATCAAGCTGACTCACTAGAGTCAGGGCTACTTAAATACCTCATATAGAATCATTCGCCAAACCATCCTACTTCATTCTACAATCTCCACCACGAACACAGTTGGTATTGGAAGAGAGTATGACAATATCTGATCTCGGTCTCTTTAACAACCAAACGCTTATTTCTCACCGGATGGTTCTTTTACATTTCAAACGTCAATTCATAACTGATATCAAAATATTATATTTGATTCAAACATGTCACTTTCGAAATCATTCACTTTCGAAATCATATCAACAAAATAGGTTAAATCTTATTTCAAAATCATCATATTCAATCAAATATGTCATTTCACAAAAAATATCATTTAAATCCTAACTTAGGTTATAACATCATTTAACCATATTCGCTTTTAAATCAAGGATTTAAATATAGCAATCCAACCTTGCACCGTTTTATTTTTAGAAAATAGTTTAGATAGTTTTAAAACAGTTTTAATAGTGTAAAATTGTTAAAATAGTTTAAAATACTTTAAAATAGTTTAAAAATTGGCTAAAATAGTTTAGGTGGATTTAAGATTGTTTAGATAGATTTAAAATAGATTAAATATATTAAAAAGATTTAAAATAGATTAAATAGATTTAAATTAAATTAAATAGACTTAAATTATATTAAATAAATTAAATAGATTTAACATAAATTAAATAGATTTAAAATAGATTAAACAGTTACAAATTAGATTTAACAGATTTAAAACAAATTAAAATGGTTAATTTGATTAAATAGTTTAATATAGTTTAATAATTCGAAAATCTTAATAATCCGAATTTTTAAAATAATATGTCTTTACACAATTTACATTGAAATGAATTAATTTGAAATTAATGTCGAACTAGACTATTTCTTTCATTTCAACACATCTAGACCACGTCCAGCTTTTAAATTTCAATTTAAATCCTTTAAACAATTCTTTTAAATCAATTCCAATTTCAAAATTTAAAGCTTGGATTTTCGAAAATAATTCACTTTATATAAAACGATTTAATTTCAAAATATCATTTAACTGAATTCAATTTTAAGGATTTAAAATCTTTTGATTTAACCAATCCATTGTCCGTATATATTTTTCTACCCTATGGTCAAGTGATATGGATATTTATCATTTCAATCCACAAATATTTTAAATTTTACGGGTATATAGACTTTATGATTGATTTGGTGGCCACCCTTCTATTTTGATTATGGGAGTGTGTTTCGAGGTGGGCGGTAGTAGCTGCTATGCGTAACCACCAGTCCCAATGGTGGAATTCTACCCTGGCATTGCCTCACGTGCCTTGTCACATGCCTTATCGCGCCTTCTGCGAGTTTGGTTTGTGTCGTACCTATGGAGTGCTCCTTGATAGCCCACAAGTTTGATGGAGTTTACAATACTGTATAGGCTATGACATTATATAAAATGTGTTAGCCTTAACGCTATTTTAATATTTTACTTTACTGCGACACTGTTATAATAGAGTATTATACTATATATGTAGATAGTTTAACGGATCCTTAAGAGATGGAAATCCCAATTCCCAAACATCTCTTAAGTTATTGCACTCACGTTAGATACTGAATGGGAGATGTCAAATCCCGTAAACATCTGTGGCGCCATTACACCCATTTTTATTTACTGTTGATTTAACTTACATAAGATCTTTTAGTTCTGACACAAGTGTTTACATTTTCAATTCGCTCGGGTCAGTCTGAGCTTTTCAGTGTATCGAAGACTGCTTTTGGAGGAGGAGACGAAGATTTAATACTATTATTATTTAGTATATTTATTTCACTGCATCATGTTGTTCCACTACATTTATTTAATTATTCCTATAGTATGTAACTCTGATCTGTATTGTAAAAGTATAATCAAATGCAATTCGTAAACAACTTCAGGAACTGTTATTCGATTATTATAGTTTTCCATTCTGCTTTGAGATTCTACATTTGTTTTTCTTTCTCTATTTTTTCTTATTTACCCCATAACAATCCTCCTTTTGAATGGTTTGAGTCTGACATGTACAGTTTATTGTCGATTTGAACCGTTCGAAAAGGTGGGTCATTACATTTCAAAAGTCAATTCATAATTGATATCATAATATCATATTCGATTCAAACATATCACTTTCAAAATCATGTTCACTTTCGAAATCATATCAACAAAATAGGTTAAATCTCATTTCAAAATAATCATATTCAATCAAATATGTCATTTAACTAGAAAATATCACTTAAATCCCAACATAGGTTATAACATCATTTACCATATTCGCTTTTAAATCAAGGATTTAAATATAGCAGTCCAACCTTGTACCATTTAATTTTTAGAAAATAGTTTAGATAGTTTTAAAATAGTTTTAATAATGTAAAATAGTTAAAATACTTTAAAATACTTTAAAAATAGATTAAAATAGTTTAGGTGGATTTAAGATGGTTTAAATAGGTTTAAAATAGATTAAATTGATTTAACATAGATTAAATACATTTGAAATCGGTTAAATAGATTTAAATTAGATTAAATAAATCTCAATTAAATTAAATAAATTTAACATGGATTAAATATATTTAAAATAGATAAAATAGCTTTAAAATAAATTAAATAGAATTAAAATAAATTAAAATGGTTAATTTGATTAAATAGTTTAAAATAGATTAAAATAGTTTAGTTTGAAAACTTTAATAATTAGGATTTTAAAATAATATCTCTTTACACAATTAATATTAAAATGAAATAATTTGAAATTAATATCAAACTGGACTATTTCTTTCATTTCAACACATCTAGACCATGTCCAGCTTTCAAATTTCAATTTAAATCATTTAAACGATATTTAAATCAATTCCAATTTCAATATTTAAAGCTTGTATTTTCGAAAATAATTCGGTTTATATAAATCAATTTTTATTTCAAAATATCATATAACTGAATTCAATTTTAAGGATATAAAATCATTTGATTTAACCAATTCAATGTCCTCGTATAATATTCTATCCTATGGTTAAGAGATGCAGATATTTATCACTTCAATCCGCAAATATTTTAAATTTTATAGATATATATTATTTCAATCCGCGATCCCAAAATAAACTCAAAATCCAAAAAAATCGTTCGAGTCTATCATTAAAACCCATAACGATTTTTCATTATTCTATAGATCATTCGGGTATGTATCATTTCAACCCATAGGGAACTTGTAGTGTTATAACATTATAAAATATAACACCCAGTCATCTAATATCAACAATCAAACATACATCACAGTTCCATTGAATGAACCAATAAATAACATCAATTAATTGATTATCATCAATAGGTATTCAATTGACAATTAAATTTAATATTAAATAAAATGACGATTAAATGCAATAAAAGTCATATTTAACTAGAATGAACATTTAAATATACCAAACGTCAACCAATCAATTTCTAATTGCATCATAAATTCATTTTAACTAGCATAATATAATCTAGTAGTTATGAGTGGGTTAAAACACTCGCCTTTGATTTCAAACCGATTTGAAATTCAAAATAAGACCCAAATTTAAACAGTCTCAGAATTCGTCCAAACCACTTTCATAACGTTTGGAATTTCTATACAATCCCAAAGAAACTAACCGCGTGCAAATCCGAGCATGTATGTAAAGGTTATGAACGTTGGAGCATTTGAATTTTAATATGAAAAAAATAAAAATAAGAAACAAGTAACGTTACCTAGCTAACACGTCAGCATCTTTGTCGTTCATAGAGAAACCCTAGGCAAACTATCACGATCGAGCACAATCGAACCAGCCCCCACTGAGTTCTCTAATTTTGGCGCCGCCATGAACCTCGTGACTATGATCTGACCACACCCACAGTTCCCCTCCAAGCCAACTACCCCATGCCAATGCCGTGACGCGCGACATCCCTAAGTACCACCTTTGCCGCCAATGTTCTCTGGCCAACCACGGAAAATCCAGGCACGTCTGGCTGAAATGAATGCCATGGATGGGTGATGCACTTTCCCCTCTACAATACTGAACCCTCCAATCGTTGATCGGAAGGCGATCTGCCGTTGAATCTCAATGACCACACATGAACGGCCAAAATAAAATCACTGATTTTTGGGAAAATGATAATTCAAACCGAGAAATAAATTGCACAAGTGAACTACACTGGTCGAGGGCTTCGGAATGGTATATAATATGTTAAGGTTTGGAGGAGTTTGAATTCTGAAATATATTTGAAAATTTGAAATTAGGGTTTGTATTTAGTAATTTGGTTTCTGCCATTGAGGAAGAGGAAAGGAATAGTCATACAGAATTATACTTGGAGGAATAAAAAAATGGCTGCTAGGGTTTGTGAAGCAAGACTATTTATATGGACAAGGCCCAAGAAGGAACAACTTATCGAATTAGTTCTAAGCGACCATAACGTCCCGAAAAGTTCGTTTCGCTTTTGGAACGAAAATGGATCATCCCATATATCACAATAGATGTTTTCGATATTTTTAAAATCAATGGAACAGGTTTCAAATCCTAATTCCATCATATGAAGAAGTTAGCTTTTAAAATCAGCTTATTTCAATTGAATTCAGTTAAATTGATTTCTACGCGTTTCGAGTCCGTACGATCAAACGACAAGTTCGATTGATATGAAATATGAAACCTTACAATAATTCAGCGTTACGAATCCAATAAAACTGGTTTTGTCGAAATCCGAGACAGTGGCCAAAATGGCTATTTTCACGTTAATTAAATAACTTATTATTAAATTAATTTAATCCACTTTTTATATTCAAATCATATAACTAATAATTTTTATCACCTTTGATTACCTATTAATTTATAATCTTTTAAAGTAAATTTCTAAGTCAAAACCAATGTTAAATATTGCACTAATGACGGTGTTCTATTTCAATAGCAATAAATTCAATTAATTATTATTTTAAATTATAATAAATCCATTTATCTAATTTCAATCTTATTATTCAATCAATCATTTGCTTTATGGACATAGTTAGCATTGATTTACATCTTATTACATAAATATTTTAAAGTTGCCATTAAATAATTTTTTTATTAACTGCAATAATTGATTACATTAATTGCAATTCATTTATTGAAATAAATAGTGAATTCATAATTAAGCCATTGTTACAACTTACCGATTCAAATACATTTCTAAGTTTATTGTTTACAAAAAGAAGCTAATAAATTCACATATTGATTGAATATTCTATATTAACCAATCAATTACATACAATTTCACCATTTAATACAACATTTGGTTTATTTGCTTATTTATAATTTATAACCAAATTTTATATTTACAATCATTCCAATTAATTGCAATTACATTAAATTAGTTGTCAATTACTTTTAATTAACACTATTAAATTACATTCTAATTGTTTTCTCATAAATGAATTATAAATTTTTAATTTCTTCCAATATTAAATTATAAAATCCTATTTAATACAATATTTAATTATCGAAAAATTACGGGTCGTTACAATTTCATTTTCAAACCTTGCTTCATTCTCTTAAACTTGATTCTCACTTCATTCTCTTCTTGACCTTTTCACTTGTGCATGAGTACCTAGAATCGTGACACAACAGCGAATCGTTTAACTCGATCAAACGATCCTCCAACAATGGTAAATGAAAACGCTCCGCGAACTCTCATGGATAGAATCTTTCTAGATAGAGTTTCTATTCCTTCTTGTATCGCATTACCTACCCCAATAGGTAATCACTTAGAAATTCATTCCAATCATATTGCCATGCTCCTAAAATTTGGCAATTTTGAACACGATGACCCATACATTTTGTTAACAAAATTCGAACAAGTATGCGCAACCATTACACTCCATAATTATATGATGACGAAATCAAACTTCGATTATTTTCATTCGCACTTACCGATTACGCTGAAAAATGATTGTATAGCTTACCGTCAAACCCAATCAAAAATTGGGAAGAATTCGTTACAGTTTTCTTAAAAAAGTTCTACCCCATGGAGAAAACACCTAAAATCCAAAATAAAATTGTCGATGTTCATCAATTTAGGGGTGAACCTTTTGGAAAATATTTTGAAAGATTTAAAGAGATTTTGATAAAATGTCCATACCATAATTTTGAAAAACATTCTCTTTGCCAAATTTTATACGATGGACTTGAAAATAGCTTATGAACCATGCTTGAATCGATATGCCAAGGCAATTTTCTCGCCTAACGTCAAGATGATGCTTGGCAATTCCTTTAAAATTTAGCCTAAAAATCATCCCAATGGGAACGTTCTAACAAAAAAAAATCAATTTATTCATGATTGAGCGCACACTCAATAGGATCATCTTTGGCTTTGGAAGCTAAAATTGATACAATGATCAATAAATTCGACAACGATTTCTCATCCAACCAAATGAACCAAGCTTCCCAACCAATGTAATATAAATGCAACGATTTGAATCACATAACCGATCAGTTCCCTAATTCGGCAGAACAACTCAATGCTTTAAATAAGGTTAAGAATGACTCATTTTCTCCAAGTACAATCCTGGTTGGAAAAATCATCCAAATTTTGCGTGGAACCAAAATAATTCCAGCACAAATCTAATTTGGATTGTCTTAACTTTCATGCATTTCCGAATAATGCTTCGAATCCTCCCTTTCAACCCAATCATTTTCAATAAAATTTTGCAGGTCCATCTCAAAATCAACCGTAACAATCTTTTGCTCCCGAAGACGATAAACGATTGACATCAATTGAGAAAAATCTTGAAACTTTGGCTAAAGCAACTACTCAAAGCCTCCAATCAAACAGCAATTTGCAAATTTTGTTAACCTCATACATGCAGAATACGAGTCAGCCGATTGCTAAACTTAAAATGCAAATGATCAATTAGCCACCTCTATAAGTAAACATGAACGAGGAACATTCCCAAGTAAGCCTGTTTCGAATCCCACAAATCAAAACTTGAATTCGAATCAAGCCCATTTTGTTCAAGATAGCAATGTTAACCAAATGAATGCTAACACGACTTTGCGTTTCGGTAAACAAATCGATAATCAAGTTGTTAATCATAATTATTTAACGGAAACTCCTCTTGACACTCCCAAAACGACATGCAATTCAGAGCAAAACATTGAATCAAATATCAATCCAAATACTTTTCTATTCAAGTATACTGACCTACTGAGTATCGTGTTCCATTCGCACATCATCTTTGACCATAGAAACACTCTGATCAAATCGAAAAGATGTTGGGAAGAACAAGTCAAAGTTAACATTCCTCTTCTTGATATCATTCAACAAGTCCCAACTTACGCTAAGTTTCTAAAGGACTTGTGTAGCCAAAAACGACAACCAAGAAAGTTTTCTTGGCTGTCGGTCTTAGCAAAGTTTTTTCTCAATCAATTCCTATTAAATTCAAAGATCCTGGATGTCCTACGATCTCGTGCACAATAGGAGACAAGACGATTAATAAGTGCTTACTAGACTTAGGCGCGTGTGTCAATTTGATTCCCTATTCAGTTTACCAACAACTTAGCTTGGGTGAACTAAAACCGACGAAAGTAACTCTTCAGTTTGCCGATAGTTCAATAAAGAAAACCATAGGAGAAATCGAGAATGTACTCATCAAAATTGGTCAATTTATAATCCCCATCGATTTCATCGTTTTAGAGACACAGCCCGTGAACAATTCGATGAGTCAAATTCCGTTAATTTTAGGACGACCTTTCTTGACTACTTCAAATGCTGTAATCAATTGTCGAAATTGTTTGATGAAAATTTCTTTTGCAAACATGACTTTGGACCTTAACATCTTCAATTTTGAAAATCAATTGAACGAACCACTTGACCAAACGATGGAAGTTAGCTCCATTCATGAAAGTTTTAATAATAAAACAGTTGACCTTAACCATAAACGAGAGACTGAATACGGACAGCTGTTTCAAGACGAACCTAACGAAATTGAAAACGTGCTTCTATTTGAAACCCTTACGGTTGAGTCGTAATTTCAACCAAATTCTCTGATTGAGCAACCCCCTAAGTTGGAACTCAAACCTCTTTCCCATCACATTAAGTACGCATACTTAGGTGACAATGAAACGTTTCCCGTCATAATCTCTTCACTCTCTCTCTCTCTCAATCAAGAAGCTTCCCTTCTTTCAAATTTGTCGAAAAACAAAGAGGCAATTGGATGGTCGATTATCGATATAAAAGGATTTAGTCTCGCTCTTGTTCAACGTCGTATCTGTTTAGTTGACAATGCCAAGCCTGTTCGTGATGCGCAACGAACCTTAACTCAAAAATGAACGATGCTGATATGAAATTCTTAAACTCCTTGGTAACGAAATTATATACTCCATTTCTAATAGTTCATGGGTTAGCCCAATTCATGTCATGCCTAAAAAGTTTGGGCTTACCATTATCAAGAACAACGCTAACGAACTCATTCCAACTCGTACTCAAACGGGTTGGTGTGTTTGCATTGATTATAAAAAATTAAATGCTGCAAAATGTAAAGATCGCTTCCCTCTTGTGACATCCCGGAATTTTGACCTTTTTATTATAATAAGTTTTTAATCAAATTTAAATAAAATACAAGATTTTCATTTTGAAATAAACAAGATTTTGGATATTATTAGTTGTATATGTGTTATAAAGGAATTTATATTTTCAAAATGTAAAATAGACTTTTTCAACAATATTCAAAATTAAATCTGTTTTATTCAATTAAATTAAAAGTTATGTATTAATGACATTTAATACTAGATATATGAATGCAGTTAATAATAATAACAAGTACAATAACACAATTATATTCATATTAAATATAAATATAAAATACATTAATGCAAATATAAGTTACTAATCAAATATTGGAAAGATTTAACTTTAAATAAAAATAAGATTTAAGAAATGTTTCTAACAACAGCTTTTATAATTAAAATAAAATAAGCTTATAAATATTTAATATAAGTATAACATAAAATATGGTTATAAACATAAGTCTACATGAACATAAGTACAAAATTTGACATGAATATAAGATATAAATAGAAAATGTAACTATGTTAAGATCAAATATCTTTAAACAAAATTAACTTGTCTGCAAACATTATTTATATGTTAACATAAGTATAAAGACAAAATGAAACATGCAAGTAAACTGTATATGCATAAGAAAACAAATATTCACATCTTAGTTCAAACATAAGGAGCTGCAAATATCTTTATAAAATCCATGTGTCAGCAACACATAATAAGTGTACACCTATATGAACACATTTTACAAAAACCTGCAAATATCTTTGTACAAATGTTTGTGTCAGCAAACATTAATAAGATGTTAACATAACCATTTAATTAGCCCACCTTTATATCTGGAAAAAATATCTTCCTACCGAAATACTCAGATCATCTTAGGTTTTAGTACATAAAAAAATATATAATAAACCAAGATTTTATGCCAAGTTACAGCTTGTTCCAGAAGACAGCTTGTTCCAGAAGACAGCTTGTTCAAAGTTATATATATGTATGTTCATTATTCTATCTGTTCTTATCACTTAGTTCAGTCCATAATTTCAAAAAGTAAAACCTGATAAAGAAAAAGAAATATATATAATTATCATACTTACAAGCTTAATCAAATTCAAGCAAAAGGGAAGTTTATAGAAATTCAAGCTGCAGGTTTCTTCATCAAAACAACCATCCTCTGTTCAACTGCAATCTTGGTGAGTAAACTAATTTTTTTTTTAAATTAATTTTTAGTAATTCACTTATTAAGAATTATTATGTTGATCTTTCTAAAGTGTTTAGCTAATTTCTGAAAAGTCTGCATATTGATGAACTTGCAATTTCCAGTAACTGTAACAACATAAGTAGAAAATAATTGAATCATGCACTTTATATTGAAATATTTTCACTTAGAATTTAACTAAATAATTTTGTTTAAATGAAGTTCAAAGCTTGGAAACTGTTTTAAAGGTTGCTGTCCATATAATCACCGTGAATTCAATTTACAGTAAAAGTAAAACAAGGGTCCAAATTCGAATAACACGAATTATAAACTTGAACTTATAAATTGAAACAACATACGAAGTTATGATTTTTAACACAAAAATTCTAACTTTTAGTTAACTATGCTTAGAGAAGTTCGTTAGTAAACAGTAAGCACCTTTGCACGAATTTCTGTTGATTTAAAATTTTTTTATTGTTGAAATTTGATATGGAGCTTGTGTATTGATTCTTGATCAACAGAAAAATGTGAGAAAAATTTTTAATTGCAAGATTTTTGAGGATTGATTGAAAATAGGGTTTATGGGTTCTGTGTTTTAGAGTTCTGTTCGTTGATGCTCACGTCGACATGGCTCAACCGAGTGCTATGAAATTTTGGGAGGTGTAGAGTGTATTGTCGGCAAGGTACGGCCGAAGCCACATCGTCTCAGGTGACCGAGATAGGGAGAACGAGGTAATTTTGTCTATCGTGGTCGTGTTGCAGTTCAACATTTTAGGCATATTTCGATTGAGTGTGTATTGCAAAGATTTGAGTTTAGATTTCGAATGAGCGGTGGTTTTATGAATTGATGGGAGCATGGAGGATCATCGGAGAGGTGACGAACCACCGTGCATGTGCACGGTGGCGTCGTGTCTGACGAGATGAGATTTGGGTTTGTCGCGTGGTTTTACGCGAGAGAGCATGATGTTGCTTCGGGTTGTTCCTGGGTCGAGATTTGAGTGCGCGCGAGCATTAACAAGTTTTAACAGCTAAAACTTAAAACTAAAAAAAAAGAAACAGAAGAAGATGGAACAGAGGAAGGAGAAAAGAGAGGCAGGGAGTGACGCGAGGAAAGGTCGGGTTATCTCGAGTTCAACCCGAGTATATCGCGTCGTTATCTTCGGTGTTAAAATTCCAGGAATTTGCTAATTTTAATATTAGTTGAAAAGATATATAAGTTAAGTATTAATCAAGTTAATAGTGTTTTAAGCCAAGATGAATTGTAAAGCTTTACTAATACAAAAATGAGTAATTAATTTAAAATCAAATTTAATGAAGAATGTAATCAATTTTATAATTATAATTTAATAAGTAGTTCCAAATGTAATCAAATTTGTAATTAAAGATTCTAATGATAATCTTATATAAAATCATTTGTAATTAAGAATTTAATTAATCATTTGAAGTTGATTAATTAACAAATCGTAGTTAACGAATTAATTAAATAATTAATGATTGAAAGATTAAGTTAATTAATAATTAATGATTAATTTATAAATCAATAATTAAGGTTATTGATTAATAATTAAGAATAATTAACTAATTAAGTGAATGATTAATAAGTAATTAATAAATTGAAGTAAGTTAATTAATTAGTAATTAACTAAGCCAGAATATAATATAATTTATTCTTAAGTATGCAAATAAGTTTAAAATAAATCAAACTAAATGTTGATATGAATCGATGATTCTATTTGATTGCCTCTGATGTTTATTTATATCCTGTGATGATCTGTGATATTCTGGATATATCTGTGATGACTGTGTATGATTTATCTATGTTAAATTGCTATGTGAATTCAATTGTTAAATTTAAACTGTATAAGTTAATTAGACAACTTGGCCTTTAAAATGGCGTTTGGATTTCGATGAGACCGGGATCGGGTATCGATTTGATATTCCGAAAACCACATCGATCCAAATTAAATGTTAGGTCGTGTAATCTCAAGGGAAGATCGAGATGGTGTTTTCAGAATGCAAGGGTTATCGTCGTTAACTCTGAGGGTGATTCCAAAATGAGTGTAACGAGATAATGCCTTCGGTTTCGTTCGAACCCGGAACGAACTTGTATGGATTGAATGCTTTCAGCACATCGTCAGGCGGACGACGAGCATTCTAAGAGATATGTTCTATAAAGGTAAATGCAGCCTCAAGCCTCATCAATCGGGAATGGCTAAAACAGGGGATGTGCAGCAAGGTTAGGTGGGTCATGCCCAAGTAGGACGAGGTATACCCCTGTCTAGATGTCCCTTTTATTCGGCTGTGTGGGCGGTTGGTCTGCAGCCAACTGCGGGGTTATCTTGTTCGGGACTGTTCAGTAAGGAATGGTTCCAGCCTTGTGTTACAGGGGAGTTAGGGTGGCTCCTCGGTACGGTGATCTAGGCCACGTACTGTGACGGGCGGTACCCCAGTAGCCTTGCCATTGTATGGGATCCAATTTCCAATAAGAGCCGTACGTTTTGATTGTGCCCAACTACGTTGGAATGTGAGATGTAAGCATTTTAGCTATTTCTGTATTTTACTTGAAAAACCTAGACACTATTATGATATCATTGAATTTCCTATAAAATGTTTTGGTTAGCGTAAGGTAAAAACTTACCCGTATTTATGTGTGGGACGTCTTACGTGATACCTTTATTTTAAATGATTTTCAAAGTTAAACAACTTTAGCCTGTTTACTCATACCAGACCCATGTCTGACCCCGAGTTTATATTTTGTTTTTCATAAACTCTTGGGTACTCAAATTTTTATGAGTAGCCAAGTGATAGGTATTCGGAGTATAGAGTTTTCTGGAGGAATTGGAGCAGAAGACCAGACGAATGTATCTATCTATATAGTTCCGCTGTGTTAGTTAGTTTATGATGTATTTGAGATGTATGTTCTGACAGCTATGTATATGATAGTCATGTTGTATGATATTGTATAACTCTGATGTATATATAACTATGTAATAGTTATGTTGATGTATTATATTTTATTCCATTCCGCTGTGTGATTCTGATGTTGTTATTCTTTCTTTCTTTTCTTTTCTATCTCTATCCCTTTCTTTCTTATTGATGACACGTCTTTCTAGAGTTAGAAAGCCGAGTCGTCACACCTCTTCCTTTCATTGATCAAATGCTTGAACATTTACCGATCACGAATTCTATTGCTTTCTTGATAGTTAATCCGGTTGTAACCAAATTCCAATCGCTCTCGAAGATCAAGAAAAAACAACTTTCACGTATACCTTTAGCAACTTTGTGTATCGACGTATGCCACTCGGCCTTTACAATGCTCCTGCTATTTTCAAAGATGCATAGTTTGCATCTTTTCCGATATGATCGAACGCTTTCTGGATGTGTTTATGAACGATTTTTCCATTTGTGGAAACTCTTTTTCTAAGTGCTTACATCATCATGAGTTAGTTCTTAATTGATGTAAGGAAAAATACTTACTGTTAAACTGGGAATATTGTCATTTTATGGTTAAACATGGCATTGTCCTTAGGCATGTCATTTAAAAGAAAGGCAGTGAGGTGGATAAAGCAAAAGTTGACGTAATTGCCAATCTACCCCTACCCAAATCTATCGAGGACATTCGTTTGTTCCTTGAGAATCGTCGTTTTTGTTAACGCTTTATGAAAGACTTCGGTAAAATTGCTCGACCTCTGGCGACTCTTCTTGAAAAAGACGTTCCATTTGACTTTAATTCCGATTGTGTTTGTGCTTTCAAACGTCTCAAAAATGAACTCATTTCTGCTCCCATTATTTTCTCACCCAATTGGGATCTTTGTAATGACCCTAATTTTGAGTAACATTATTTAGGATATATAATTAGTTAAATTAAATAAAATAATGTAATGATTAGGGGATTCAGATTTGTGTTAATAGAAAGGTAGTCGTGCCATATAAAAAATTAACTAAATCGAATTAAAGTATAATAGAAAGACGGTAATGGGTGAGGGTAAAGTAGGAATATATTCTTATACCCAAAACCATTAAGCCACGTTCATTTCTTACATTCACTATCAAAATAGTAAGCTAGAGAGGCCGACCACCATTAAGAAAGAACAAGAAGAAGATAAACAAAAATCTAAAGGAAAGAAGTTTAATTAACTCAATTTAAGATCAACTCTCAATTCCTTAACATCTCATGTTTTTAATTGTTTTCGGTTTTAGATTAAATCCATACTATTTTACAAGGTTTTTCCATGTCTTGTATTGTTAAATTGGATATATTTGCTTGTTGATGATTTACGCTAATTCTTATGAATTTTATGAAATGTTTTAATGTGAAAACCCTATTAAATGACATTCAAATGCCTTGCGATTTTGAATATGGTCAAAAATGATATTTTAGAGATATGTTTAAATTTTCATAATTTTATAAACTAATGTAGATTTATTATAAATTTTCAACTGAAGAAAATAGTTATTTTTGGTTTGAAATTAATTACAGCTAATATGTATATGTTTTGGGTCAGAAATTAATATATATTAAAGAACATATTAAAAGTGGTTTATGAGAATTTTTATAGATTTTTCCTAAGTGTTTTAATAGGTATATAAAATTATTTAAGGTATGAGACTTAAATGCTGTACATATTTATAAAAGGAGAAGGGGCATTTTATAAATAATTAATTTTATATTTTGAAAATTTTGGCAGTACGTTTAGAAAAGAAATTAGCAGCCAATCGTGTTTTGACAAACAAGACAGGTTAGCTTAAATGAATTGCTTTAAAAAGTTAAAATCATTTTATACATGCTTTTTACATGTTATGCAACTTTAGGCACCAAGCCTTCGACACCGTACTTCCGCCTCTATCACCATCGAAACCAATGCACATGGTATTAAAGACTTGGTATGCAGCAAACTTGACTGAGGTGAAAGGCATGTAGTCGAAACAAAGGGTTCCGAAGGGGTCGAAGCTTTGCTTTGTTTTAAGAGAAAATGTGCCTGCTTTGCTTTAAAAAAGGATGCTTTCGATTTAGTTAGCGTTCGACTTGGTTAAATGATTTTAAGGAATGGTTTTGAAAGAGGTTGTACCTTTTGTTGTAAGTAAATGCTTTCAAAGGGGGTCGAAACACCTTGCTGTCGCTTTCCACCTTTCGAAACAAATGGTTTCAAAAGGGTTACTTTGTTTTTTAAACTTAGCAACTTCTCTAATGTATTTCGAAGGGTTGGTTTCGACACCATCAATTCTTAGGAAATAGATTTCAAAAGAGGGCTTTCAACTTAGTTGTTTTATGAACCTTTATGATATTGAAAGTTAAACCCAACTGGTTTCAAAAGGGAATGGTTTTAAATTATTTCGAAAGGTTATTCCACATGTTTTACCTAGACCTAAATGCTTTTGAAAGGTTTGATTTTATGTAAAGGATTTAATGCTTTTGAAAGGTTAAGATAAAGGTTTCGAAGGGGTGGTTTCCCAAAGGTTTCGAAAGGTTTTTGAATGGAAGGTTCCAATATTTTCGAAAGGAAATGTTTATAGTGTTTAATAAGAGGATGTCTAAGTTTTTTAAAGCTTTCGAAGGAAAGGACTTTTAATGTTTTCGAAAGGTTTACTAAGAATGATTTCAAAAACTATGTGTTAGCCTTTCGACCTAAGGTTTTACTTGGTTTCGAAAGGGGTACTTTCAAAGGTTTAAATGTTTTCATAAACAAAGTTTTGTGTAAAGTATATATAATATGGGAAGATGATTTGAGTAAAGCATGGAGTATATTTTCCTAGTTTAAAGTATGATTTAAGGGTTTAAACCAATTTGAGAGGAAATGTTTTCAAGGAAAATTTTATGCGCAGATGACCATAAGTAAAATAACTCGGATATTAGAATACCAGATGGGACTGGTATAGAGTCGCACCCTATATATTAGCTTTTATCCCCTATCTAATTTAGTCCAAAATTCCAGTGTATAGGTCTTTGTCACAGGTAAGACTAAAACGATGTTACACATAAAAAGGAATATACAAAGTGAGGATAGATTATTGGTTAGCCGGTAAAACCATCAGGATCAGTTGACCTTGGAAGAAGTAAGTTAGGGATAGACCACCATAAAGAGGAATATCTGATAAAAGTTAGATTATTTTTTATTTTTTCATGTAGGCACGGGTCAGCCAATGTTTAGTAGTTAGCCAAACAAAACTATAATGTTCGGACAGATAGCCCATTGTTACCTGATTTGTATGCATATATAGTACTGCTTTATTGTTTTAACCAGTTTTGGTTGCAGGACTAAGATTTGCAAAAGGTATTTTCTAAAAGGATATTAGTGAGGGGAAACCCATTCTGCTAAGTGTATGGTCTCACTTAATATCAAATAACCAGATGCATAGTATTATTCACATCAGGCTTTGTGTTTGACTCGAAGTTTATGTTTTTCCCTGTAAACTTTGGAGTGATCAAAATTGATTTAAGTAGGCTGAGAGTTGAGAATTTACAGGTTTAGTAGGTGGATGAATAAAGCTTCCGAAGACGAGCAAGAGGCTGAAGTTATGTCTTTTATGACTATTTAGTACTCTGATCATCCAAGGGGGCATCTTCATATGTCGCTCTTCGCATGTTTTGTAATAATTATATTTGATCTAAACTTGGGAAACATTTGGGATGATGTAAATTGGAAATGAAATGTTGTTTTTGGAATGTAATCAGAAAAGTGTTTTAATCTATAATGATTTTATTTCATATTCATGTGCTTCTGGTATTATGCATTCCATTAACATTACCGTATTTGGTCATCGAAAGTTAATACTATGGATGACTGCAGCATCTATAGCGCTTAGCTTCGGGCCTCCTGATAGGTGATGTTACAACTTGGTATCAGGTTTATGAAAAAGTTTAAAATAAAATGATTTTTGAAGACATAATCCTTAGGAATTAGAGAAAAGATCGAGATATGGGATAACGCTATAGCTACATACTTGTAATTGCTACATGTAAGTATACGCTATATCTCTATTCTCCTACCTCTCTTAGGTTATTCTTCCATATCTTACGAGGCTTGAATATAGACATGGATGCTAGAAGTGGAAGAGCTAACCTTAGAGGGGGAAGCACCACTACAAATAGAAATGCCAGACCTTATATAAGAAGGAACCAAGGTCAGGCACAAGTTGGAAATGTGGGTGCTGGAGTCTTGCAAGTTGACACGAGAGTAATTTATCGGTTCTTTGTCAACATGGTGCAAGCAGGAGATGCTACTGGTGTAGTTCGAGAAGGAAATCAAGAAGCTCCAATGGTCAACAATTATGTTATTCTGAGTAGAGATTATGTTCGGTTGGGAGGAAAGCCATTTATCGAAACTAAAGACGCCGCTAAAGCAGAGAACTGGTTATTGCACTATAAGAGAATCTTTGCAGATTTGCAGCTCAATGATAAGCAGAAGAGAAGGCTCGCTTCTAGAAGTTACAAAGAGCAGCATTGTATTAGTGGAACAATATTATAGTCGGAGTTAATAAAGAGACAATGACATGGGCTGAGTTTAAAAGGAGATTTAGGAGAGGTTTATGTCCGAGATTGTGAAGTTCACTATGCTTAGGAAGTTCGCTGAGTTGGAGCAGGAGGATGTGACTGTACTTGAGTATGCGAGGAGGTTTGAGGAGCAAGAAAGATGTGGCTATGCTACGGTTGATACCAATATTAAGAGAAATGAGAAGTTCATCAAGGGGTTGAAGCCAAAGCTTGTCAGGGCTATGTTATCGCACATTAGGGATCCATGTGATGTTGTTGTTGAGATGAAATTGAGACACGAAGAGATGCTTGATTTTCTAGAGAGAAACAAGGCAAAGGAAGTTCAAGTGGGGAAGAGTCAGAAAAGAAAGTTCTTTCATAAGAAAGGAGCTCAGAAGGGTGAAGCTGCAAAGAAGGGGAAGTCGGAGGTTGTTTGCTACAAGTGTGATAAGAAAGGGAATTTTGCTAATGAATCTCATTCTGGAGAGGGAAAGAAGGCGATCAGGAAGAAGAATATCAGGTGCTTCAGCTGTGATCAAATTGGACATTATAAGAACCACTGCAAAGAGCCAACTAAGGATAGCAAAGGAAAGGTGTTTGCATTGGACCAGCTACCTCAAGTCCAACAACAAAGGAAAAAGGAAAAGTTATGTTAGGAGGTACGCTTTTGATCCATGATATGTCAATTAGCATTCTATTTGATACTGATGCATCGCATTCTTTTATATCTCATTGTTTGATAGATAAGCTTAGCCTAGAACCCACATACCTAGTTACTTCCTTAAGGGTTGCAAATCTGATATGAGGGTATGCGACACTTAGGATGAAGTGTGACCACCTAAAGTTTGATTTGTTCCTTTGTTTGCAGTTTGCATGTGTTTAATTTTATGGGGTTCGAAATTATTTTGAGTATGGATTGGTTAATTAAATACGATGCTAGGATATTTTCCATGATAGGGTAATATCACGTAGACACCCTGATTGTAGAGATCGGATAGTATACTTCGCAGAAAACCCTAGTTGTGAGGTTAATGCTTTGCTGGGTGTTGTAGAGGTTAAAGATAAGTAAATCCGAGTTTTCATTGTTAGAGAATTCGTAGATGTCTTTGTACCGGTAGTAGGATTTCGACCGAAAGGATCCATTGAGTTTCAGATAGATTTGGTGTCAGGAGCAGAACTAGTAAGTAGACCGCCAAGCAAGATGACGCCTACCGAGATGAAGGAGTTGAAGGTGTAGTTAGTGGATTTGGAAGGCAATAATTTTACCAGACCAAGTAGTTTACCTTAGGGAGCAACCGCAGTGTTTGCAAAGAAGTCGGACAAACCATTAAGGTTGTGTACTGATTATCATAAGTTGAATGAGAAGGTGATAAAGAATCGATATCTGTTGCCTAGAGTTGGCGAATTGTTCGATCATTTAATTTTAGCCAAGGTATTTTCTCATTTGGATTTGGCCACAGGTTTCCATCAGCTTAGAGTATTAGAGGATAGTATTCCTTTGACGACGTTTAGGACTAGATTGGATTGTACGAATGGTAAGTGATGCCATTTGGACTAACTAATGCGCTAGCATTCTTTGTAGATTTGATGAACCGAATCTTTCGAGAGTACCTAAATAGGTTCGTATTGGTATTTATAGAAGATATTTTGATATACTTTAAGAATGAAAGGGAGCATGAAGTTCAACTTAGATTGGTGCTCGAGACATTGACGCAGCATCAGCTGAAGGCAAAATTTTCAAAGCGTCATTTCTGGAAAAAGAAAGTGAAGTTTCTTGGTCATGTAGTCTTAAAGAAAGGGTCGTCTTTAGATCCAACTATGATCGAAGTGGTGAATAATTGAAAGAGACTCGAGATGATGACGAAGATAAAGAGTTTTCTTGGATTAACTGGGTATTATCAGAGGTTAATAAAATATTTCTTGTGAATAGCAGCATCGATGACCAAGCTAACGCAAAAAGATGTGAAGTTTGCTTGGACCGATAAGTATAAGGAAGCATTTCAGGGCTTGAAATACTTATTGACTAATGTAAGTTGTTCTGAAAGGGAACCAGGACTTAGTAGTATATATAGATGCATGTGGAACAGGATTACGAGCTGTGTTAATGCAAAGAGGTAAAGTGGTTGTCTATGCTTCTAAATAGCTTAGACCACATGAGATTAGGTACCCGACACACGATTTAGAATTGGTTGTGGTGATTTTTGCGTTAAAGATATGGAGACATTACCTTTTAGGAGAAAGATTTGAGTTATATACAGATCATAAGTCATTAAAGTATTCATTCTCTCAAAAGGAGCTGAATATGAGACAACAAAGGTGGTTGGAGTTTATTGTTGCTTATCACTTTGGAATTGAATACACACCAGGAAAGGGCAATAAGGTTGCTGATGCACTTAGAAGAAAACATCAAAATGCAGTGTCGACGATGATAGCTGAGTTTAAAGATTTAGAAGCGTTGACGACATGTAGAGTACAGTGAAGATCTAAAGCTGGATCTAGTAGAGAAACTATAGTATTATCATTCAGAAGTCCTACCAATTATGATCGAAAGGGTTGCTTCTAAGCAAGTAGAGGATCCGATATTAGTTGAGAAGATTAGAAGGTTAAGGGATGGAACAGAGATCGATGACTTGAAGGATTTTGGTCTTGACCAGAATGGGTGGCTGAGATAGAAAGAAAAATTATGTGTTCCGAATATGGAAGACGTTATAAAGGAAGTTCTTGAGGAATGCCACCGTTCAAAGTTCACTATTTATCCGAGAGGAACAAAGACATATCAGGATACGAAGAGAAGTTTCTTCTGGGAAGGTATGAAAAGGGATGTAGGCTTATGGTGAAGCAATGTCTGAAATGTCAACAGGTAAAAGCCAAACATCAAAAACTAAGTGGGCTGCTTCAGCCAATAGATGTTCCAGTATGGAAATGGGATTCTATTTCTATGGATTTTATAGACAGGTTGCCCAGATCAAATCGAGGAAAAGAAAGTATATGGGTTATAGTGGATAGATTGACCAAGAGTGCCCACTTCATTCCAGTTAAGTCAACCAGGACGGAAACTGTTATAGTTAAGTTGTTTGTGAAGAATTTAGTTACACTTCATTGAATTCCTAGTAATCTAGTATGCATTAGAGACTCCTTGTTCACTAGTGAGTTCTGAAAGAGTCCACATGACACTTTAGGTACCAAGCTCAAGATGAGTATTGCTTACCATGCATAGACTAATGGGAACACGGAAAGAGTTAACAAAGTCTTGGAAGATTTGTTACGATCTTGTGCGTTAGATTTTGGAGGATCATGGGAAGACCGTCTACACTTGGTCAAGTTTTCATACAACAACTATTATCAGGCTAGTATAGGGATGGCACCATTTGAAGCTTTGTGTGGAAGACCATGCAAATCTCAAGTTTGTTGGTTAGAGACCAGGGATAGGTTGTTTCTTGGTCCGGATCTAGTAAAAAAAGTTATAGAGAAGATTGAGTTGATTCGATCTAGAATGAAGGAAGCTCGGTCTAGGAAAAAGAGGTTATGCTGATAGAAGATTGAAGGACATAGAGTTCTCTGTAGGAGATCAAATTTTAATCAAGGTATCACCGATGAAAGGTGTAATTCGAATCGGGAAGTTAGGGAAATTGGCACCGAGATTTGTTGGATCATTTTCTATTATAGAAATGATCGGGAAACTCGCATATAGAGTAGGGTAACTAAATAGTTTGGAAGGAGTCTGAATGTTTTTCATATTTCTCATATAAGAAAGTGTATTAGAGACCCGGAGACTACTATAGCATTGATTTTTTAGTAGAGCCGAATTTGACTGTAGTTAATAAATGAAATAAACGCTCCACGTAGAGCATCTTTGAATCTAGTTGAATTGGTCTACCCATTACCTTATTGTATAGTTAGAACTGGAATCCCTATAGAAAGCTAGTTTGTATAGTCACAAGAGATGAGAAGAGGCTAAGGAACAAGACAGTTAGATTAGCTAAGGTTCAGTGAAGCAACGACGAGAGACGCTATACATGGGAGACTGAGAGCAGGATTAGAGATGCTTATCCTGATTTTTGGATGGTATGTTTTATTTTTTGATTGATTTGTTGAGCATCTTATCATAATTTCGAGGACGAAATTATTTAAGAAGGAGAGTCTGTAACGACCCTACTTTTGAGTAACATTATTTAGGATATTTAATTAGTTAAATTAAATTAAATAATGTAATGATTAGGGGACTGAGATTTGTGATAATAGAAAGATAGTCGTGCCATATAACAAATGAACTAAAATGAATTAAAGTATAATAGAAAAAGGGTAATATGGGAGGGTAAAGTAGGAATAAGTATATTTTTTATACCCTAAACCTATAAGCCACATTCATTTCATACGTTCACTATCAAAATATTAAGCTAGAGAGACCGGTCACCATTAAAGAAGAGCAAGAAGAAGGTAAACAAGAATCTAAAGAAAGGAAGCTTAATCAACTTAAATCAAGATCAAATATCGACTCCTTAATCACAAAGCTAAGGTGAATAATGACTACATCTCGTGTTTTTAATTGTTTTGGATTTTAGATTAAATCCGAACTATTTTGTAAGGATTTGCCATGTTTTTTATTGTTAAATTGAATATATATACTTGTTGATGATTTATGCTAATTCTTATGAATTTTATGAAATGTTTTAATGTGAAAACCCTATTAAATGATATCCAAATGCCTTGCGATTTTAGAATAAGGTCAGAAATGATATTTTAGAGATGATTTTCAATTTTCATAATTTTTTGAATTAATGTGGACTTATTATAAATTTATAATGAAGAAATTATTTATTTTGGGTTTAAAATTAATTACGGCTTACATTTATATGTTTAAGTTAATATATGTTAGAGAAAAATTAAAAGTGATTTATGGGATTTTTTATAGATTTTTCCTAAGTGCTTTAATGAGTATATAAAATTATTTAAGGTATATGACTTAAATGTTTTATGTATTTATAAAAGGAGAAGGGGCGTTTTGTAAATGATTTAATTTGTTATTTTGGAAATTTTGGCAGTACTTTTAGAAAAGAAATTAGCACCAATCATATTTTGACGAACAAGGCAGGTTAGTTGAAAAGAATTGCTTTAAAAGGTTAAAATCAATTAATATATGCTTATTACATATTTCGCACTTTCGACACCCAGCCTTCGACACCTTACTTCCACCTCCATCATCATCGAAACCAATACATATGGTATCAAAGACTTGGCATGCAGTGAATTGGACTGAGGCGAAACGCATGTAGTCAAAACAACGGGTTTTGAAAGTGTCGAAGCTTTGCTTTAATTTAAATGAAAATGCGCTTGCTTTGCCTTTGAAAAGGATGCTTTCAATTTAGTTAGCTTTCGACTGGGTTAAATGATTTTAAGGAATGGTTCTGAAAGAGGTTGTGCCTTTTTTTTTTAAGTAAATGCTTTAAAAGAGGGTCGAAACCCCTTGCTGCCGCTTTTCATCTTTCGAAGCAAATGGTTTCGAAGGAGTTACTTTGTTTTTAAAACTCAGCCTCTTCTCCAATGCTTTCGAAGGGTTGTTTTCGACACCATAACTTCTTTACTTAGGAAATATATTTTGAAAGAGTGCTTTCGACTTAGTTGTTTCATGACCCTTTATGCTATTGAAAGTCAAACCCAACTAGTTTCTAAAGGAATGGTTTTAAATGGTTTTGAAAGGTTATTTCACAGGTTTTACTTGAACCCAAATGCTTTTGAAAGGTTTGATTTTATGAAAAGGATTTAATGCCTTCGTAAGGTTTAAGATAAAGGTTTTGAAGGGGTGGTTCCCCAAAGGTTTCAAAAGGCTTTTAAATGGAAGGCTCCAATATTTTCAAAAGGCAATGTTTATAGTGTTTTGATAAGAGGACGTCTAAGGTTTTTAAAGCTTTCGAAGGAAAACATATTTAATGTTTTCAAAAGGTTTACTAAGAATAGTTTCAAAATCTATGTTTTGACCTTTTTGCCTAAGGTTTTGCTTGGTATCGAAAGGGGCACTTTCGATGGTTTTGAAAGGGGTACTTTCAATGGTTTCGAAAGGAGTACTTTCAATGGTTTAAATGTTTTCATCTACGAAGTTTTATGTAAAGTATATATAACATGGCAAGGTGATTTGAGTAAATCATAGATTATATTTTCCTTGTTTAAAGCATGATTTAAAGATTTAAATTAATTTGAGAGAAAATGTTTATAAGGAAAATTTTATGGGCGGATGAACTTAAGTAAAATGACTCAGCTATTAGAATACCAGATTAGACTGTTATAGGGTTGCACCCTATACATTAGCTATTAGCCCTTGCTAATTTAATCCAAAATTACAGTGTGTTGGGCTTTGTCACAGATAAAACTAAAATGATGTTATACATAGAAACGAATATACAGAGTGAGGATAGGTTATTAGAGATCCCGCAAAACCATTAGGATCACTTGACCCTGGGAGAAGTAAATTAGGGACTGACCGTCTAGAAGTGAAGTATCTAGCAGAAGTTAGATTATTTGTTTATTTTGTCTAGTAGACTGAGTCAGCCAAAGATTAGTAGTTAGCAAAACACAACTATAGTATTCAGATAGATAGTCCAATTGTTACCTAATTTGTATGCATATATGATATTGCTTTATTGTTTTAATCTGTTTTGGTTGCAGGATTAAGATTTGCAAAAGATATGTTTTAAAAGGATATTGGTGAGGGGAAACCCGTTCCGATAAGTGGCGTGGTCTCACTTAATATCAAATAACCAAGATGTATAGTATTATTCATACCAGGCTTGATGTCTGACTCAAAGCTTATGTTTTTCCCCTTAAACTCTCGATACTTAAAATTGATTTGAGTAGGCCAAGGGTTGAGGATTTGCATGTTTTAGTAGGTGGATGAATAAAGCTTTCGAAGACAAGCAGGAGGCTGAAGTTAGTTATATTTAAGAGTTGTTTTGTTTTATTTCCGCTATGTTGTATTAAATCTTTTATGGCTATTTAGTACTCTGGTCATCCAAGGGGCATCTTCATATGTTGCTCTTGATGTATGTTATAATAATGATATTTGATCTGAACCTGGAAAATTTAGGATTATGTAACTTGGATATGAAATGTTGTTTTGGAATGTAATTACAAAAGTGTTTTAATTGTAATGATTTTATTTCTTATTCAAGTGCTTCTAATATTATGCATACCATTAGCATTACCATATTTGGTCAACGAAAGTTAAAACTATGGATGATTGCAACATCTGTAGAGCTTAGCTTCAGGCCTCCAGATAGAGGATGTTACAATCTTCCATTCAAAATAAAGTGTGATGCTTCTAACTTTGTGGTTGCTGATGTCTTAGAACAATGCAACAACAGAATTCTTCATGTCGTCTATTACGCTAGTATGACTTTAAACGATGCTCAATTCAATTCAACCACCGAAAAAGAGCTTCTAATGGTAGTATTTGCGCTCAAAAAGTTCCAACCATATTTGATTGGCACACACATTATTTGTTATACTAACCACTCCCCTCTTAGATACCTTTTGGCTAAAAAGGATGCTAAGTCTCTTTTGATCTGGTGGATCCTGTTACTCCAAGAATTTGACCTTATGAATAAAGACAAAAAATAATCCGACAATATTATTGGTGATCAACTATCATGTCTTCCAAATGCACCACCTTCTTTACCAATCAACAAAAACTTTCATGATGAGCGACTCATTCCATTTCCATCGATCTATGGTATGCCAACATAATTACTAAATACCTCCATTTTGGTCGAAACAAGATAATTACAAATTTCTTTCCTAAGTCGAGTACTTCTATTTGGACAATCCATACTTGCTTAAGTACCGTTCCGACCAAGTCATTCAACGTTGCATCCCAAATTGCAAAATCAAAAGTGTTCTTTCGTTTTTCCATGGCCAAGCTTGTGGTGGTCACTTCAGTCCTAAGAAAACAGTTGAAGAGGTGCTTCAATGTGATTTTTACTGGTCTTCGCTTTTCAAAGATGCATTTGAGTTTTGTAAAAATTCTGATTGCTCCCAAATGTTAAGAAGAATCTCTCGATTAAACATGATGCCTTTGAACCCATTCTTATGATCGAAATCTTTGATGTTTAAGGTATTGACTTTATGGGACCATTTCCTAATTCTGTCAGAAATCTGTACATTCTTCTTGCCGTTGATTACATCTCTAAATGGGTTAAAGCCATTCCTTGTAAAACAAATGGCCCCAAATTTGTTGTGAAATTCATAAAAGAAAATATCTTTTCGAGGTTTGGAACACCTCGCACAATAATAAGTGATAATGGGACCCACTTCTGTAGTCGTTCATTTGAAACTCTAATGAAGAAATACATGATAATGCACAAGTTATCCACTCCTTATCATCCTCAAACTTATGGCCAAGTTGAAGTTTTAAGTCACCAAATCAAACAAATTTTGGAGAAAACCGTGAATAAAAATAGAAAAGATTGGTCACAAAAATCGGTAGATGTGGTTTGGGCTTACAGAATTGCGTATAAAACCAATCTTGGATATCTCCTTTTAGGCTTGTATATGCTAAAGTGTGTCATTTATCCATCGAACTTGGACACAAAGCATTGTAGGCTGTTAAGAACATAAATTTTGATCTTTAAAATGCTAGTGAAAATAGGAAATTGCAACTCAATGAATTAGAGGAGATCGGGCGACGTGTATGAAACTGAGAAAATTTACAAAGAAAGAACCAAAGTTTTTCATGACAAGTGAATCCTAAGAAAAATAGTTTCGCCAAATCAAAAGGTTCTTTTGTATGACTCTCGACCTCATTTGTTCCTTGAGAAATTAAAATTGAGGTGGACAGGACCATACATTGTAAGTACAGTTTTTGCACACGATGCTATAGAAATAGAAAACCCTGGGGATGGTTTAATTTTTAAACTCAATGGTCTTCATCTAAAACCTTACTTGGAGTTGGCGAGTGATCGAGAGGAGGAGCTCATGATTCTTCATGGGCCACACTATGTCTAGTAAGAAATTTTAGCCCTCTCGTGTAAATATGTAATATTTTTCCCCGTTACACTTAGTAAATCATGCATTCACTGTGGGGAAATAGTCAAAATTAAGTACGTGGGGAGTCTTATCTTCATTTTAATTTTTCATGGTTTATTTTTTGCATTTTCTTTCCAAGAAAAAAAATCATTTTAGCATATTGATTTACTTTTGAAGGAACACTATAGCATAATTATATGTTTTTGGTTATTCAATTGAAATTTTTGAAAATTTACTTGTCTCAACAAAAATAAAAGTTTGATTACAAATAACTAGGGTTTAACTAGTATATAGGAAGGTTCATAGGTGATAATTATGAAATATGTCTTAATTGTAATTTTTGTTTAAAAGAGTGCTTAGTTTAAAGTAAAGGCGATAACATTTTTGATCTTCTAAGTTAAGTGCTACTAAGATGATTTTGCATAACTCTCTAAAAAAATATAAAAAGATTATAGATATAAAAAACACATAGAGTCAGGTGTTCACACGTAAGTGTGTATACTCACCATGCTCTGTGTTTGGTGTATGTAAATAAATTCAAAATTAAAAAAAAATCCTTGACTCATGTGTTCATACGGAAGTTTGTACACTCGCCACGCTCTGTACTCTTCTCACGTAAGCCCAAAAAGTAGTGCATAATTGGTATATCTAGCCTCAGTTTATCCGAGTTAGGTGTGTAAATAATAATAATGTTAATGCTTTCAAAAATAGAGAGAGCAAGCAATTAAAACGCAAGCACTATCTTCACTTATTTGATTTTACTTGTTATTCAAAAGAAGAAAAAATACCACTTTGCTAAACCTTGATAATCAACTAAGGATTTATTTTATAGTTGCACTATGTTTTCAACCGAAACAACTAGCCAAACTAGAGTCTAATTGTGATGATAAGTTAATTTTTATTAGAAGTGTTGATGAGTAAAAAGACTAAAATTTCTTGATAATGACCAAAACATATATTTAACTTACTTGTGTCAATTTAAAAGTAAATTATTCATTTGCAAATATTTTTGAAAACTTGCATCATGTAGTCGCATTAGAATCTACATATCACATTTGGATTTTGTAGGTAGTATCCACTGAAAACCCTCTCGAGACAACACTCATCCTACTAGGGACACCATAAGGTTAAACAGCTTGTTGCATATGCTCAATGCAATCATGTTTTCTATGAAAATGGATTTATCCTAGTTTTAGTTTATTCAAGGACGAATAAAAAGATAATTATGGGGGTACTTGACGTGCACGTAAAAGTGCATATTTTTACTTCCATATTTAATCTACTTTTATTTAAATAAATGAGAAATTTAGGGTATTTTACATGTTTAAACCAATTTATAAATTGTTACCAAATCATCATTTATTCATCTTCATTTGAGGGGTAAAATGGTAATTTTGTGTATGATTTAATTTGAGAAAATTTGTTTGCACATTTTATGTTTATTTATAGGAAATGAAGTGCAAATATGAAGAGGTTTCATTGATGAATTCATGCACGAATGTTGAAGGCTAATGAAGAAAGGAAAATAAAAGAATTCATGCAACATGGAGGAGCCCACATACCCACTAACATATGGTCCATAATTAAAAGCACATGCACATATTAATGGAGGCTTAAAGGCATATTAATGGGACTTGATTATTTTTCTAATGATACTTGGAGGTTGCACTTTCACAAGGGAATTTTAGGCAGTCCCCTAAAATATGAATTATGGTTTAAGCATGTATAGATATTCCTTATGTTTCATGTAATCATCTTCTTATTTTCATGCAGGATTGTAGCCACAAATCAAAGTTAAATAAAAATTTCTTTAATGGCTTCTTAGCCTTGTTTTTTTATTTTCATGCAAATTTTATTTTATGCTTTCTTTTCACGCTCTTTTTTTATTTGATGTGAAAGTTAAGCTAGAATCAAAATTTGATGGTCAATATTACTAATTAATAGTAAATAGATCGTACTTAAAATAGATTTTATTTTTAATTTCATGTCATGTTCATGAGAGTTGATAAATGGGTTTAAATGGTATATTAGAGTTTGATGGTTTAAGTTGTGCTAATTAATAGCTCAAATAAACCACACCTATAATAAGCACATCAATCATTTCTACTTAATATTTTAAAGAGAGGTTATAAATGAATTTTGTGTTGATTTATATGAATGACTGAAAGTGGATTTGCCTCTAAATTTCTCCTTAATATCATAGTTTTATTCACTTTTCTTCTAGCTTGTTTTCTACAATTTTCTAGTTTAAAACAATTTCAAAAAAATGTTGGGTCAATTTTATTGAGTGTTGTTAGAATTTAATTCTTTCTGTACAGATCGATCCTTAATCGCATACGTACTACGATTTTATACCACGTGCTTATGGTTTTTAACGATAATATTTTAATGATGGTTTTCTAATCAATAGTAATTTTCGTCATTATCTAACATGGAGCCCATTTTTATTCTCTCTCTAAAATAATAATTATATATTATTACTCTATAAATGTTAGCGTACTTATTCTTTAGCTCCATATGCATACTATTAATTAGGTGAAAGTATCTTTAACCCACCAACGGTTCTCTTACTCTTAATATATATATAAATACAATGTATTTTTTTTATTCATGGAAAAACAATCTTTCATTATTCTCTAACTATAAAGTTGCACTTTTATTTTTTCTATAGCAAATAAGATATTATTTATATATTTTTTATAACATAAATGGTAGAGATCTTGTGTGCACTATATTTCCCAAAATTGTGCTCAGTTTTGATATGTGCAGCTCTACCATCATTATATATATATTCACAAAATGAAATGATAACACTTTGACACATTCGATTATCTGTTTACAATATTATAATGTTTCGGTTCAAATTTTTAATCTTTGGACTTGGTAACTGTTAACTGTATTTTTCGTCATCCTCGAAATTGCACTGCAAAAAGCAAAGATCACTTGTTAATCCTCCTATTTAAGAGCTAAAATGAGCATTCGGTGGGCATATGAAATAAGGTATAGAGTAGTTTGATTGAGCTGCCTACGTCCATTTGAATTCTTCTTATTATATGGCTTACTTACAACTATAGGAAATTATAAGGGATACAACAGGATAAAAGGAGAGGTCCAAGACTAATGTTGCTGCTAATCTTGAGGGTCGGTTGAGCTTTGAACTGTGAATGATGAGCTGTTGTAAAAATTCGCTACATGATGCTAAGCTGAGATGCGAGAACATGAGTGGCTAATGGATCCTTTGAAAACCCTTGTGGGTGGAAAACAACCTTTGAATAGCCGATCCTTGACAGGTGGTGACCAAACTCTGAATAGTCGACTCTTGGTGGATGGAGACCAACCTTTGAATAGTCAACCTTTGGAGGGTGGCGACCAACCTCTTAATATTCGACCCTTGGCGGGTGGCGACCAACCTCTAAATAGTCGACCTTTTGCGGGTGATGACAAACCTTTAAATATTCAGCTCTTGGTAGGTGGCGACTAACCTTTGAATAGTCGACCCTTGGTGGGTGGTAACTAACCTTTGAATAGTCAGCCTTAGCGGGTGGCAACCAATCTCTGAATAGTTAACCCTTGGTGGGTGGCGACCAATCTTTAAATATTCGACCCTTAGCAGGTGGAATCCATCCTCCTCTGAAGTCACCATGCGTGGGATATTTATAGTAATTAAAACTGATGTTAGGATAGTTGAGATGATGTTGTAAAACCAGCTAGAAAGGCACTACGCCATAAATCTAATTACTAAGGGACAACTGGGAAAGTGAAGGGAATCAACGGCAGAGGTTAACACCAATAAATAAAACCTTGTAAGACACATGCCCTGCTCTTACTATACAAGTAATGTTCATGCATAGTGGTAGCATGTTGTGTACCATGCTTGGTGTTAGAAGATGACACTCTTCGTTAAACTTCTTTGTCGACCTTACCTGCATGTTGATGTAGTGAGGCGAACCAGGCAGGTTAGCCATTTCCAAAGAATATAGAATGAGGTGGGAACCTACCAAGGGTGGTGCTAAAAAAGCGGGCCAAACAGGGAAGGTCCAGATGCATTGCTAAAAATGATACAGTGGACCAAATGTAGGGTTGCTTGTTGGGGGCTGCATCAGAGCCAGATTAGAGATAGGTCATGCTCGAGGTAATCTAGAGACGCGTTGATTGACGGACGATCGAGAGAGGTTCTTGAGTAGATAGGCTATTGGGGGGCAAGTTGGTCCTAAGAGGCGGCGGACGATAGGGACCAGGTCGAGTAGTACAGATGCATTACTTTGCTTGAAACCTTTGTTGTTGTCTTCGAGGTACACTGTGGGGCAAACTTAAGTGCCATGGAGAGGGTAGGCTAACAAGCGCCTAACTTGGACAACAGTCAAGGGAGACTTGCTGGATCATTTTTTATTCCTGAGTAGCTTGCGGTAGGTTGGCCTGGGCCTAGATCGGCTTGGATCGAAGCGAATTAAGCTAAGAAACCTTGATTAGCTTATCTTCTTACTTACAAAAAATTTGAGTAACATTTTTCCCTACAAGACCATGTACATAAGCAAGTGCGGGTTTGTAAAATATAGAAGACTCCATCAATTGATGGTTCAATTATGCAATTAATGCATCATCCACATGGCCTTATGCCATTAGTCATGACAGTGGTACTTCTCAAGATGTGGCAGGAAGGTGCCTTTTTGCCCATATGCATGGCGTGACACCACTTATCATCTTTGATTAATCGAGATCTCTCTTTACTTCTCGATTGCAACGGCTGCGATTGAATGGGGATGCATATAAATATGCCTTCCCCTTCCACTTCAGATCTATGGAGCTATGGCCATGTAGTTTCTTCTATAGATTTAAACTCTAAACAGTTTTCTCTTGGTTAAAAACAAATGGCTTCACTTTCCTCTACCTTTCCCATTACGCTTGAGCATTTAGCCATTTGTCAAACTTGTTCGGGATTTTTCACGAATTTAGTGGGGTTCAGCTATGAGGTAGCCTTCATAGGTGCCGAACTATATTTGTCGATGGAAGCTCGGACCGCTACTTATGGATTTTGGCTGCTTGAGATGGACCTTTCCTTTGGCTAAGACTTGAGTCCCCTTGCCAAAGTTCTAACATGTGCAATTAAAGCCTCGCAAAATCCCCGCTATAGCATGTAGCGCTCTTCAACCGCTGTGCAATTTCAATTTAGCACTATTAAATAGTAGATCCACTTTAAACCCCCGCTATTTTCCGCTATCCCCGCTAATCAAGGCTTTTTAAAACTTGCTCTAGCAACATTAATATACAAAGGTCGATTTGACTAGTTCTCCTTTAAACTAAATCAACAATATTAGGCATAAGACTTAATTTTAAGGCATAAGTGCTTAATATAAGTTAAAAATATATTATAGTCAAAAAATCTAGTCCGAATAAATCAAGGTATTATTCGGTTTTGTTGTATGAGATTAAACAATATTTTTTTTCCTACACAAATTATATGAGAATAAGTTAACTTTAACATTTTGGTTTTATATCCAATGAAGCTTTTTCTACCTTCTCTATTTTCTTTTGTATCCCCGTTTTATCCTTGCTATAAATTTTTGCACCTTCGCTACTATAGAACCGCTAAGCGCTTTAACTGTACAGGTTCTAATGTTAATCGAATGTTAGCCTTGTGCTATGGATCCAAGTGAGGCTAGGGTGCTTTCCTGCTTTGATGGTCCTATTTTTCCAACCTCAGGCTAGTTGGAAGCTTCTACACACCTTTGTAAGGAATAACAGCCAGTGCCTCTAATTCAGATGTCACTGCTAAGGTCTTGGTCTCATCCTTAGCGAATGTAACGACCCGGGTTTTTCTATCATTTAATTTTGGATATTTAAGTGGTTTAAATATTGGATTTGAAATTTATAATTGAGTAATGAGTTTTTAAAACTAAAAATTTCAATTGATCAGTCAATATTAGAAATCATCGATTTAATCGACGATTTAAAATAGCGATCCGGGGCATAGTCTCGGAATTCAACGAAACCAGTTCCATTAGACCAAATAGTATTATTATCGGATTTCAAATTTCGTAGCATTTAGGGTTTTCATTTTTCCATACGGTATATAAACGCGTTGGATTTAATATCGAAAATTCAATATAATAATTGGATCCAAAATGCTATCTTTTCTATACAATGGAATTAGGACTCGAAACCTTTTCCATTGCCTTTGGAATATGGGTATAACATTATAAACACCAGGCGGCATGCCTTAATAGCAAGTCGAGAATTCATGATATGTGATTCGAGGATATTTTTATATACAAAAAATATATATAATAAAGTAAAATCAAATGAATAGTAGAGTCGTTCCTTCAACTTTAAGTCATAGGTCTCTTTCCTTTTGAAAACACACAACTGCCCTCTTCTTCCCTTTTGAAAAGCATGACCTCTTTTCCCCCTTTATTTTCGGTTTGAATTTAAATAAATCCTTAGAGAAAAAAAGTACCGAACTCAACTTACCTTCTTGATCACGCCTTTTCCTTTCAGTTTTAAAGCACAAGTTCCCCTTATCTCTTTTGTCTTCCATTCGAACTCAAGAAATCAAAAGGATAAAAAAAATCATGATTGCCTTGAAATCGCGAAGGCCAGCGTTCGATGTTGGGGTTCGCGTTGATGCTATGGGAATGCGATCGCGGCGAAATCGAGAGGTCTAGGGTTGGAGAGGGAGTCGTGGCCGTTAATAGATTCAAGCTCAGTGAGAGGCACGAGCTTGGAGGGCAACGACAGTCGCGATCGATGAGGAAGGAAGGAGCGAGTGCGTGAGCCCTGGTGGAGGCGCAGTCGAGATTGGTGTCTTGGGATGGATGGAGGCGATCAATTAGCGATTGCACCAAATGGAGGGAGGCCGTATGCATGCGTTCGCCTTCGATTGAAGCTCGAAGTAGCAAGCTCTGTGAGGCATTTGCTGGCTAGGATCACGACTTTTGGAGGAGGCAGCGCAGTGGAGTTTTAACGGCATCGATCATTTGAGAGGTTAGGTGGATCAATATTCGTCATGAGGAGGAGCAGTATAGGCAATAAAATGCAGAGAAGGAGAGGTGCGTCATACTTGTCTGGAGTTGTTCGTGAAGAATATAAAGGCTGTCGCCGTAGTTGAAACGTCGAGGCGATCATCTGGTAGTGTTTCGCGATGGTTAGGTATTTATTATTTTGCGATTTAAGACTTTTTGAAATATGTTAGTAAGTAATTAGTTCAAACTTAAGTAACTAGTTGATAAATTTTAATTGAAAATGAAATCATTAATTTATATAATTAGAAATTTGCTTATACGAGGTAAAATCGCATGGAATCAGTAGTATAGGATTCGAAGCTGCAGAATCCGTGCAATAGAATTTGTTTGAAAGATCAGCAAATTAAAAATCAAGGTGAGTAAATATCACTCAATTTGGTTGGTTGGTTTGATTTATTATAATTAAAATTAATTATTGAATGTTGATTGAGTTTATAAATCATTATCTATTGAATGTTAAATATATAGTAGTATATATACTAGTAGTTGGTGTGATATTCCCGCATATTTTTAGCGGATGAGACCCTATGCGGCCCACATAATAGCGGTTGACCCTATATACCACGATATCTCGTTCGAAGTGGGATTGGTATTTTTTATTGTAGTAACATTTGTGGATGCAGGGAAAACAGGTTGGAGGGATCCAACTAGATTCCTCAAAATTTAAATTTATTGTTTTCATATATAATAATATATGATGTTTTAGAATAATCTGTTATAGATTATTGTTGTGATGTGAATCATTAGATGCAATAATAGTGCTGATCTTAATTTTGGTATTTAAAATACCATAAATGATATTTTGAATTGCTGAGAAACTAAGGGTGATTTTTATGAAAACATTTATATCGGAATTCATATTTTTTGTAAGAAAATGTTTTGGAAAAGAAATAATTGATTTAATCATACTTAACAATTAGAAAAAAAATTCAGTAGAGATTTAAAAATAATTCATGTAGAAGATTTTAAACAATGAATTTTTAAAATGATAACCTGAAAAATATGGAAAGGAAATGAAATCGATATAAAAAATAGATTTGAAAATGAAATGAAATTTATAAAGAAGTGGACTTATGTCACGATCCGAAATTCAGCGTTCATAAATCGACATCAAATACCTTACTTGTATTCGACTGCAGGAGATTAAAACGTTGAACTCCAGTCCGGATGGAGCTTATAACAACATTAGATGAAAATAACAGCGGAAAAATGAATATCATTGAACATAACATAGATACAACTTTGATACAATATCCATTACAACATCGATCACCAATATCAGAGTGATACATATATGATACTACAATAAAACGACAACAGAAACTTCAACAAGTTTCCAACCTACTTCAAATTCAATAAGGTCATCAAAATTCCAACACTTCAAGAGATTTCCAAATCCAAAAGCTTCCAGAATCCGACAGCTTGTAAAAGACTTCTACTATCCAAGCTAGTTCCAAAACACGGATAACCAGCTTCTAAGTTGCCCGTGTGGAAAATTATGGACACCAATAGTTTAGGAAGGGAACAATAATCTCCGGGTCAATCATGAGACTGGTATGAGTAAACAAAAATAGTTGTTTGTACAAAAACAGTTTATAAAAGAAAATACGATATGCTTTTGGAAAATGAAACTACCATAAGACCTCCCGCCACACACACAATGCAATCGCAGAATTGGAGGAGATTTCTTCTTATGGTAGTCAAACAAGATTGATACGAGAAAACGCTTTTGATATTATTATTAGTGCATAGTGTAGAAAACATTTTGAAAGTATAATATTAATCTTGGCTAGCATACGTACCATTATAGTATGCCTACTATAGCTACCATATTAAATGGCAGGTTCTACAACTAAAACCGTACAGGTCTCGTATTGGATGATTGGATTTCCAACAAATGGTCAGGCAAAGGAAATTCCTACACAAAATGGAACGCCTCTAGAGGGACGTCCCCGAGAACCTATCCGGATCTCTGCTAATACAGGGCCGGGTTACCTCTGTAACTAGGTAACTACAGACATGAGTATGCCATCTCTCGGTCGTTACCAACCTTTATCTGAAGCTCTTCTCAACCAACAACCACAAAGCAATAAGTTTGCAGCAACCACAAAGTTAAGTATCTGGGCTCCATACCATGATACCACTTATAATTCATAAGAAAATGGACATACCCTCAGGGGGCGCTACCCCCAAATAATCTTGCTGCAACGATTCATGTTTTGACCATAACCGGGTTGTGAGGTTCGACGAAGTCTCGTCCACAAAGCTACACTTTTCACAAGGTCATATTTCGATCAACAAATGATCAGCAGCACTCAACATGCCACACTACCAAATTGGGAGTATATCACTGATAACCTTTAATTACATAACCTCTGAGCTTGTACGTCTCAAAGAAGGGTGTTAAGCTAAGAGAATAAATTCTCCGCCACCAACAGAAATGTATTTGAAAGAAATCAGCTTTATATCTCAAATTGTAATGTCAGACATACAACCAAACAAGTCTGTTCCGGGTTCGAACAGAACCAAAGGCACTTTCGAAGAAGCCCTTGCAATCCGGGCACCCACAATCCCGATCGGACTTCCCATCACATATGGAGATCTCTATACCGGAGCAACTCATTATAGAGTCATTCGACAGGTTATCCTATCGTTCTCGAGGACGCCCGTTCTTCACCACCGTCTTCAAATGCCATCCATTTCGTTGTGTTAACCCTAACTCGTTCACAAGTTAACAGGTCCACGAGTTAAGGCATGTACGACTCAAGGCATGTACGACTCAAGGCATGTACGACTCAAGGCATGTACGAGTTAAAGGATACATGAGTCAGCAACTTCCTACAACTTAAAGACCTCTACGAGTTAGCAAGCTTACGAGATAAGCAGCCTACGAGTTAAGGAGTACCCGAGTTAAGCTACTTGCGAGATAAGCCTTTACGAGTTAGCATATCTACAAATTAGCAAGTGTACGAGTTAAGATCTTCCACAAGTTAAGCCTCTACGAGTTAATCCTCTGCGAGTTAAGATCTTCTACGAGTTAGCAGGCATACGAGTTAAGAAAAGCTAACGACTTAAGGTCTTTACGACTTAAGGAAATTGATGGCCTACGACTTAATGATAACTGCAGTTTGTACGACTTAAGACCCTTACGACTTAAAGAAGTTATACGACTTAAGGAGGATACGACCTAAAGACACACCTCTTAACTCGTCTACGAGTTAAGACTTGCTTTAAACCAGTTGCAATTAGTTAAGTCGACTACGACTTACGACATAAAAAGAGTCGTATACGACTTAAGAAAGGAAATTAGCAATTGCAGCCAGATAACTCGCACACGACTTAGAACTTAGGGATGGGTTCAAAAAAGGGGAACTGCCATAGACTCGGCTCAGTGACCCGGGGACGACTTACCTTAAGTCGAACACGACTTATCTTAAGTCGGCCACGAGTTAGGACTTAGCACTTTTTCCGCCCAGAACTCTCTATAAATATGAAACCATCTCCAACATGCAAAGGACTTTTGGCTCATTCTCTTCAAGCGCCATTACTCTGCCGAATTCCAGACTACTTCAAAGCTTTTTAGATCCAACAAACTTCTAAAGGAACTCCATGAAGGAATCATCCACATTCGCCATGGATTTGAAGATGATTGTCAACATCAAAGCTTGAGCTACTTGTTTCACATATCCTATCACTTGAAGTGTGTTGTAATTGAAAGATCTTGTAAAGAATTGTAATCAAACTAGTGATAAAAAGATTAAAGTGGACGTAGGCTGGATTATAA
This sequence comes from Allium cepa, assembly GCA_030765085.1. Taxonomy (NCBI): domain Eukaryota; kingdom Viridiplantae; phylum Streptophyta; class Magnoliopsida; order Asparagales; family Amaryllidaceae; genus Allium; species Allium cepa. Next base: position 459,928,049 of record CM060931.1, on the reverse strand, counting down.
GCCGAACCACTATAAATACTGTGTCTCTTACTGTTTTTCTGCATACTTTCTGCTTATTTCTGTTTCCCGTACGAACGGGTGGTGCTTTCACAATCACATCTTATACACCAGGGTGTTAGCGTTTAAATTTGAGCGTTAACATTTTGGTGCTTTCACTGAGAATTGAACTCAGGACATCTATCATCATTGTTTCAGAAAGATTTGTAGATAGAGTTTCTTTAAGAACCAGAAGTCTATCCGAAATCATGGCTCCTGGAAGGAAAAGTAAATCTGTGAGATCTGCAAACATTCAAGAGGGAACCTCCGCTTCCCCAACACCAAATCAAGCCACTCCAGCTGTTGGAGTTTCAAAAGCGGAATTGGACGCTGCTATCTTTGGGTTGAATCAGCAAATAAATGCCCAGAACGCGCAATTGGAAGCTCAGAATGCTCAGAATGCTCTGATTCTGAATAGGTTAAACGATCTGCTCGGGGCAAACCGTCAACCTGCGAATAATGAAAGGAACTTTGTCGGTAATGTCCATGATGCTGAAACTAGAAACATTCCCGAAAGGGCTGCTAGCCCCTTTGAACAGACATTGCCTGAGGCTGGAGGATCCAGAAATAGGAATGACGAAGAATATCTTTCTGGTATGGTTCGACAGATTATGAAAGAAAGTATGCAAAGGGTCGAAGATGAGAAAGAGTGGGGTTTCGCTCCGAGCAAGACTCCATTTACTGAAAAGATCCTAAAAGCTGAATTCCCAAGGAAGTTCGTCCCTCCGACCATTCCAGCTTACAAAGGGACAAGTGATCCAAATGAGTTCCTGTACAAATATGATTGGCACATGACAGGTGCCAGAGCTTCTGACGAGATAAAATGCCGCTATTTTCCTGTGTATTTGGAAGGGGTAGCTCTGCTTTGGTTCACAAAACTGCCTGTCCGGTCCATCGATCAGTTTTCAGACCTAACCAGGAAATTTAAAGAGCAATTTAGGCTGTATGCTTCAAAGGCAAAAGACATCATGTCGTTGTCCGGTTTGGAACAGAATCCGGGGGAAACTATCAAGTCTTTTTTAAATCGCTTTAATATAGCGTTAGCTGAGGTGGATAATGCAGAACCCCGCATGGTCTTGACCTATTTGATGAGAGCTATTGATAAGTCAAGTGAATTCGGAAAGTGGCTGAACATGAAGGAGCCAAATTCTCTGGAAAAGTTCTACAAAAAGGCGGATGAATTCATGCGTTTGGAAAGCCGTCCTGTCCCGGCAAAGGCAACAGTAGAGAAAGCTGAAGACAACACTGCTGCGCCACGTAAGAATGGATCTGTGGGACAGAAAAGAGAAAATAATGATGGAAGGAAACAACACAATTCAAAGAAGCCTCGATCCTTCAAGCCATCAGAATATACTCCTTTGTTAGAGACACCAGAGCGCATCTACCTGGCTACAAAAGATTCTTTTGAGTATCCCAAACCTCCTGTTCTCAGAACCGGAAGAAAAGCTGTGCAAAGTGGGAAGTTCTGTCGCTTCCATAATCAGCCTGGTCATGACACAGACGACTGCCGTCAATTGAAAAATATAATCGAAGAATTGCTAAGAGAAAATAAGCTGCAGCAATTTGTGAAGAAGAGTGGTAATGATCCTGCTTCGTCAAGTCAGGGGCAACAAGCTCTTGCTCATCAGCCCAGGACAAATGAGAAGGCCGCAGGACATGAATCTGGAAGGCCAGTTATTAATGTCATCACAGGAGGACCCCACCCAGCAGGCAGAAGCTGGGGTGAAATGGAGAGGTACACTCGAGCTCTGAAACATATGCCAACTGAAGAGAATGTCTTTGTTTTAGAGGACTCTACACCCCTGAAACAACAAAGGACTTTTAATGATGATATTGTGTTCAGGGCTAGAGATTCCACGGGCATTGAGGCCCCTACTTTGGACCCGTTAGTCATCTCGGCCGGTATTGGACCGGCTATTGTCAGAAGAGTTCTTATTGATTGCGGCGCATCTTGCAACATCCTCTTCAAGAAAACGTTTGACCAGATGAGAATCCCGATGGCGGATGTGCAAGCCTCATCTCAGAAGATTGTTAGCTTCACTGGGGAGCCAAAGCAACCAGTAGGAACCATTGACTTGCTTGTGGAACTCGGAGAAGGAGAAAGAAAAGTAGTTCGCAAGCAGACTTTTGTGATAGTAGATGAATTTTCTGCTTATAATGCTTTCTTTGGTCGACCTATTCTTGCTGCATTCAAAGCTGTCCTTGCCCCATGGTGTCTTACTATTAAATTCCCTACAGACAATGGGGTAGGAGTTATTAAAGGAGACCAGAACGCTGGGCGAGAATGTTATATGACAGAGCTGCGAGAAACAAGGAAGAGAGAAATGGGGAAAGATGCGGCAACCCCAATCCGCATCAAAACACCAACCCTATAGCAACTACAGGGCGGACCCTGCACTGGCGAGCATAGCGGGGCACGAAAAGTGATGGATCCTAGAAAGGCCAGTGCGGGGGAGAGTAGGGTGGTACCAGCAGAAACAACGATACCGGTGCCCGTTGATCTGAAGGACCCAAACAAGGTGCTGAATGTGGGTTCACAACTTAATGTGTCAGTTCAGAATGCCTTGATATCTTTTTTGAAAGCAAACCTGGATGTTTTCGCTTGGACCCATGCCGATATGTGCGGAATATCCCCAGAAGTTGCGGTACATGCTCTGAATATTGACCCAAAGTTCACGCCAGTAAAGCAGAAAAGAAGAATCCAAGGTCTAGAAAGGTCGACAGCATTGAAAGAGGAAGTTGACCGGCTCATGGAGAATAATTTCATCAGAGAATCTACCTATCCAAATTGGGTTTCAAATCCAGTGCTAGTTAAGAAAGCCAATGGTAAATGGAGAGTGTGCATCGACTTTTCAGATCTAAACAAGGCCTGTCCCAAAGACTGCTTCCCATTACCCAGGATCGATCAACTGGTAGATGGAACAGCGGGTCATGAATTGTTGTCTTTTATGGATGCCTACTCCGGATATAATCAGATCATGATGCATGAGCCAGATCAGGAGGACACAAGCTTTATCACCGATGTCGGTCTTTACTGTTACAGAGTTATGCCCTTTGGGTTGAAGAATGCGGGGGCAACATACCAAAGACTGGTAAATGCTATGTTCAAACCGCAGTTGGGAAAGACTATGGAAGTTTACGTTGATGACATGCTAGTAAAATCTAAGAAAGCAGTGGATCACATCGAACACTTAGCAGAAATGTTCGCAATTCTCCGAAGATACGGAATGAAGCTTAACCCTTTAAAATGTTCTTTCGGGGTAGAATCTGGGAAGTTCTTGGGTTTCATCGTGAGCGCTAGGGGCATTGAAGCTAGTCCAGCTCAAATCACTGCTCTAAAAGAAGTCAAAGCTCCTAAAACAAAGAGGGAATTGCAAAGTCTCAATGGAAAAATTGCCGCCTTAAGTCGGTTCATATCCAAAGCTACTGATAAATGCATTCCATTCTTCGACGCTCTAAAGAAAGGAAAGAAAAACTTTGACTGGACTCCCGAATGCCAGAAAGCTTTTGAAGAATTGATTCAACATATGGAAACGCCTCCAATACTTTCCAGGCCCGGCGATGGCGAGGATCTTCTTATATACTTGGCAGTTTCATCTCATGCTTTAAGTGCAGCGCTGGTACGGGAAGACAAAAGGATTCAACATCCAGTTTACTATATCAGCAAAAGACTCACTGGGGCAGAAATGAATTACTCCAAGTTGGAAAAACTCGCCTATTGTCTATTGATTGCCTTAAGAAAGTTGAGGCAATATTTCCAGGCTCATCCTATCAAAGTCCTCACTGATCAACCTTTAAAGCAAGTCTTGTTTCGCCCTGAGACTTCGGGCCGCCTTTTAAAGTGGAATATTGAATTGAGCCAATATGACATCACTTATCATCCTAGAAAAGCGATCAACGGACAAGCTTTGGCAGATTTTATTGCAGAATTTACAGACAAGGGTAACAGCGAGGAAGAAACAATCGAGAACTCCCCAACCCAATGGAAGTTATTTGTAGATGGCGCAAGAAATGATTACTGTTCAGGTGCTGGAATTGTTCTTGAAACTCCTGAAGGCCGGTCATTATGCTATGCGCTAAGATTAGAATTTCCTTCAACAAACAATGAAGCAGAATATGAAGCTCTGATCGCTGGTTTGAAAATTGCTAAAGAACTAAACATTCGAGCGTTACAGATCTTCAGTGATTCGCAGCTTATAGTATGTCAAGTCAAGAAGGAGTTTCAAACGAAAGGAGGAAATCTGCCCGCTTATGTGTCAAAGGCTTGGGAACTTTTATGTGAATTCGACCATTACACGATAAGTCATATTCCTCGAGAAGAAAACATGAAAGCAGATTCTCTCGCAAAATACTCAAGTTCTGGCGAAGCCCAATCCTTAGGGTTAGTTCCAGTGGAAGTTTTGTCAAATCCGAGCATTGATGAAATGGATATCGATTGGGTTATGAGTATGTCGCAAGAGCAAGAATCATGGATGACTCCAATAACAAAGTATCTACTCAATGGCTCTTTACCAGAAAACTCTAAAGAACGACAAAAGCTACTGAGAAAAGCTTCTCGATATATAATCCAGGATGGTCAATTATACAGACGAGGATTCTCAATGCCATTGCTTCGATGTGTATCCAAAGAAGAAGCCAAAATAATCCTATCAGAGGTACATGGAGGAGAATGTGGGGATCATTCAGGTGGTCAAACTTTAGCAAAGAAAATTCTCCGATATGGATATTTTTGGCCAGAAATTAATCGAGATGCTGCAGATTACTCTCGAAAATGTGACAGATGTCAAAGATTTGCCAAAATTCCTAGAGCACCTTCTACTGAGCTCACACAAATGACCAGTCCGTGGCCGTTTGCGATTTGGGGAATAGATTTGATCGGACCTTTACCAACCGCCAAATCTGGAATCAAATATGCCATTGTTGCTGTAGATTATTTCACTAAATGGGCTGAAGCTGAACCATTGGCAACTATCACCTCCAAAAAGATGATAAATTTTGTGACTAAGAATATCATTTGCAGATACGGTGTGCCTCAGAAAATAATCACAGACAATGGTACTCAGTTTGAAAGCGAGGAATTCCAGGATTTTTGCAAGCGATTCAAAATCCAGAAAAGCTTTTCGGCAGTAGCTCATCCGCAGGCAAACGGGCAAGTGGAAGCAGTGAACAAGATCATCAAATCAACCATCAAAAAGCAACTCGAAAGAGCAAAAGGTGGTTGGGTCGATAAACTACCGCTTGCACTATGGGCATACAGAACTACTCACAAAACTGCAACTGGGCATACTCCTTTTTCGTTAGCATACGGATCGGAAGCAATGATCCCGGTTGAAACAGAGGTCCCTTCACACAGAAGAATCCATTTCAATCAAGCAGAAAATGAAAAGCTGCAACTTGAAGCGCTGGATCTCCTTGATGAAAAAAGAGATGAAGCTAACCTCAGAGTTGCAGCTCATCAGCAAAGGATAGCCAGACATTTCAATTCCAAAGTTCGTCAACGCAGCTTTGAAATTGGAGATCTAGTCCTAAAAAGAATTATGACAGCGACAGGTGTGTTTGGGCCAAATTGGGAAGGACCGTATGTGATAGGTCAGAAACTTCTTGACGGCACATTCAAGCTCACCACAGTTGATGGAGATCAAATTCCAAGGGCATGGAACAGCAATCACTTGCGTCCATACTTTACTTGAAAATTTTGTTGAAACATTGTAAAAAGAATTATGAATGTATGATTCCTGTAATTGAAAGCAATTGTGAAACTGATGCAAGTAAATAATGAAAGAATATAAAGTGGATGTAGGCCCAATTTCATGGCCGAACCACTATAAATCTTGTGTTCCTTATTATCATTATATGTTTGCTTTGTTTTCGATATAAAAATACACAAAATGTATTGCTGAAATATCGATTTAAATTTTTGCAGACAGTGGAGATAAAACTTGCGCATAATAAGACCGAGCGATTCTCACCATCATTCAACAAACAAATTTCAAGTCACAAAGACCCCGAATTCAAATCCTAGATAGGAAATACTTCAATTGAACGGCTAATGATTTCGATAGGAACGAGCCCTTGCTGATAAATTGAGATTGTTTAAACAAACAAACATCCAATTAGAAAGCTAGTGCCCGTTCTCACGAACTTGCCTGGCAATGAAGTACACTTCCTTGGATTAAACAAGCCACTTGTGAGAAAAAGGGGGATGAAAACTTGAAAAAAAAAAAAAAAAAAAAAAAAAAAAAAAGGATCGCTGAAAAGGCATAAGCAAGTGAACAGAGGAACAACCAAAGCTACCATCAGCGCCACAAGTCCTCTTCGGAGGCGCAACTCTTCGGATAATAAAAGACCTCTAATGGGTCATATGCCACAAAAAAGAAAGTTCTCTACTCAACAAAAAAGATTGGAGGAGTCATGACCCTCCAACCATGAGAGAGTAACTTCCAGGCGATGAAAACCCTCTCTGAGGCACATTTCACCAGGAGTTGAAGTGTTATAACCGCTCTTCGGGATTTCACTTCACCAGAGTTGAAATGTAAACAAAATAAAAGCCCTCTTCGGAGGCCCATTTCGCCAGGAGTTGAAGTGTAGCAACCGCTCTTCGGAATTTCACTTCACCAAAGTTGAAATGCAAAAACAAAGACCTTATTGAAAGCACACGTTTCACCGAGATTGAAATAAAACTTCCAAGTGTTGAAACGTGAAAAGGCTTTCTTCAAAGGCACAACTCTTTGGGGGTACACGTTTCACCAAGATTGAAATAAAACTTCCAAGTGTTGGAACGTGAGAAATCCCTCCTCAGAGGTACAACCCCCTCCCGGGAACACAATTAAGAAGAAAGACCTCTTTGGAAACCCACGTTTCACCGAGATTGAAATAAAACTTCCAAGTGTTGAAACGTGAAAAGGATTTCTAAAGCATAACTCTTTGGAGGTACACGTTTCACCGAGATTGAAATAAAACTTCCAAGTGTTGAAACGTGAAAAAATCCCTCCTCAGAGGTACAACTTTCTACAAAAAAAAAAATCCTCATCAAAAGCGTACTTTAACTTTCAAAGGAAAAGTAATTTGCCTACTATGGGAAATGATTGTAAAAAGAAAAGAAGTTAAAGTACCCTTCAGAGGTCCGCTTTACCACATAGAGGAATTCACTTGATGAGATATGCACATAAGCAAAAGAAAAAAGTGATTTCTTCGAACGACCAAGCGTAAAAACTTATACGAAGGGAATTGTACTCTATAAAAATTCTCTTTAAAGAATAAAATAATTATTCTTTAGCAAATAAGAGTGCAAGTCCCCTCGAAGTATAAAATATTGCAGCAAGCTTAAGGTATGGGGGCAACATGGTATAGTAGTATAGATGCATCAGCAGAGTAATACTCAAGCAACATACCATAAGCCCGCTGCAACACTATATAAACAAACTTGTGCAAAAATAAATAGTAAATGCATTCTCAAATTCAAACAGAAGTTTGTACAAACGAAGAATCATTTTATTCAACTATAATGCAGATACAGGTTCTCAAAATAAAAGCGGGGGCCGATACCCGCACAACTCTCGGCCAGTTCATACAAAAGACAAAAAGCTAAAGTCTTCACTTCTTTTTACTGCCTTTGGACCCTTTACCCGACCGAATGACCAGCTTTTCAGGTCGGCCAGTGGGTATAAGGGAGGAAGGAGAGGTAGGCGCAGCTGGCCCAACTTCTGGCTCCTCTTCAGTGGCAGTGATTATCTTCCCTCTCCTCCTTGATGCTCCTTGCTTCCTTCTCCTCTTTGAGGAAGACTCACTTCCTGGAGTGACAAGTTTAGATAAAGTTATATCGTCAGAAGGAGTCCGCTCCGGAGATATGTCACCTCCCTCAAGTCCCTCATCTTTTTGCTCTTGCGAAGCAATGGGATCATCCAGGCCATGGAGAGCTTCTATTTGTTCTTCTTGTGACCCAGGTTGCGAGGCAGAAGGAGGCGCCACTTGAAGAGATGGAGGAAGGATCACCGGGGGAGAAGAAGCTTGAGTTTGACTCGGTGCTTTCTCTACAAAGGAGAAAAAACTTAAAATATCAGTATCTTTCGAAAAGAGAGGGGATGACGGCTCGTCAAAAGTCGGGAATTCATTAACATTTGAGGAATAATCAAAAGTCGGGAATTCATTGACATTTGAAAAATAATCAAGAAGATCGTCAAGTTCACAAGGAGCGAACGAGCAGTTCACCACTTGGGCTGGTCCGGTGTCAAGTTTACCTGGGGTAGTTGGATCTCTGAGGCTGATTTCATATCGCTGTGCTTCGTTGCTTTCACCACCTTCATCCCCGCCTTGTGCACTTGTAGTTTCAGTTACTGTCTTAGTTGCAGGCGGAGTAGAGGAGCTAGAACCCGTGATGTCAACCACAGGAGAAACTGGAGGTTGGACAGAGGAAGTAAGCGTTAATTCCTTTCCAGAACGTTCCTCTTCCGCCATTCCAGTTCTCATCCTGGCAAGTTGTTCTCGCCCCTTCGCAAGAGCAGCGCGAGCTCCCTCATCCAGGTAACGCGCCTCAAAATCTTCATCGCCATACCCGGCGTCTTTAAACATGTTAAGAGCAGCTTCCCACACCTCGGCCAGGGTGATTTCATACTTAGGACCAAGAAAAGAGAGGCTGCCGCGTCCCAAGACACAATGTAAATAAAAATCGAATAAAGTCGAATTGATATCGTTTTCCATGGTCTGAGCAGTTTCTTCGGCTGCAATTTTGCCAGCCATGGCCTCATCTCGATCTTTTTCGGTCTGAGCAAGTTGGGCTTTTAGCGCTTCAATCTCCATGTCCCGGGCGCTCAGTTTATTCTGCAGCTGGGTGACATCAGTGCGGTGGTTCTCTACAGCTTGTTCCAACCTCTCAGCTTTAGCTTCAGCGTCCCTCTGGCTGGCGTGCGCATCTCGCACTTGTTTTTGCAATACCTCTTCTCTTTGGGTGTAAGTATTAGTAGAAGAGGCAAGATCATCTTTGAGCTGCTTTACTTCAGCTTCGAGTTTTTCATTGTATTCGGCTATCTCCTTCATCTCAGCGTTGTGTTGATCAAGAATCTTCTGCCATTCTGATTTGTCATTTTCCATGGTCAGCATTGCTTCGATGTTAGCCCGATTAACTCTTTGAAGTTCATCAACCAGCTTTTGCCATCCAGACATTCTATCGATATCAAGCTTGACAGCATCGAGATTTCTGTACATAGCTTCTTTGTCGATGGGGACCAAATCAAGGTCGAAGCGTACCCCCCTCAAACACCAGTTCGGGAATCGGCTCTGCAAAGTCGGGGGGCCCCTTTCAACATGGTATGAAGGCCTGTTGAGAAGTGTTTGGATGGCACTTCCTTCAAGAGCAGGAGATTTGGAAGGGATGTCAATAGAAACTGAGGCACCAGGTCTCTCAGATGTCACGGGCACGTGCTCCTCGCCAAGTTTGGTCCGCTTTCTCGAATCCTCAATATGGCTCTTCCCCCTATCATCGTGCGTTTTACGTTTATGGGAGTCATCATCCCTTGGGAAGGATTCATGTCGCGTGCCCGCTCCCTCATGACGTTCTTCATACCTTCTCCTCTCTTCAGCTTTTCGCGCAGCTCTCTGCTCATTGGTTTCTCTGGGATCGGCATAGTATTGCTTGTAGTCATAGCTGCCACGCCCTCCATAGCGTCGAAAGTCCTTGTAATAAGAACCGCTGCCGCTGCGCCCCATAGAGGAATCTGAAAAGGCAAAAATAGCAAGTCTTAGAAACTTCCGAAGAAAAGAAGTTAAATATGAACAAATGCCGAAAAATCCTAAGTGTTGTGTGATGTGCAAGCTACGCGCATTAAGCTACAAACCACTCATTGGTGTAGGGGTGATGATAGCTTGGGTATGAGGAGTTGGTGTTTGTGTTGGTGTTAGTCGAAGAAGGGACGTCGCCTCAATTATAGGAGAGATAGTTTTAGACACGTCATCTCTAAAAAGCTCCTGTGAGGTCACTATTATGTCGCTCAACCCATCATAAACATCGTCACCATCATGCTCGGTGAGACTTGTTTTCTCAGTTCCTACATCAGCTAATCCCCCGAGAGGCTGTGAAGGTTCTTCTTCTTCCTCAATCGGGGCAAGTGCCGTCTTACTAGATGACCCCATAATGTCGGTAGGGGTGGAACATTTCACCAATGAAGCTTCGATGTTAGACTCTTTTGATGAAGATTGTTCGATAGTAACGGGGGCATCCGATGCTTCAGTCGGGGAATCGGGAACTTCAGTCGGGGCTTCATGAGGCTGAGTATAGCGAGAAGAGTGAAGAAGCCCGTATTGATGTAAAAAGTCATCTCTCAGCAAAAACTTTATATTCCTCTCTTCTACTGGCACAGCATTCAATCTTTCAAAAATTTGCTTATAGCCTGGGTCTCTAGAAGGAGGTGGAAGCGCTGAAAAGTAAAAAGGGAAATTAACATCTAACTACTCAGGCTATGAAAAGATTTTATAAGGAAAACATGTGTCAGGAATAAAGCTGAACGCCCTTACTTCCAACTCTCCACACACCATAAAACCCCGGAGGGCAACGAACATAGAAGAATTGGGTTAAAAACCCGTGAGCAGTATCAGGGAGGCCAACAATCAGTTTGCGGTTTCGGGCGCTCCTCACAACAGTAATGGAAGGATGATCCTTAGTCCGAGTAAAAGAGCATAGATAACAAACTTCACCAAAGCTTGGAAGTCGATCAAGTGTTCTCCTAAAAAGCACACACAACCCCATTAGAATGGCATAGCCATTGGGGTGTAGCTGGGATGGAGCAATGGCCAGTTGACGGAGAAGTTGTTGGAAAAAGTCGTTGAAAGGAGGAATGCCTCCACTTAGGCACATTTGCCGGTTAATTGTCACAAAGCCAGAAGGAGCTATATCGGCAGTGTTATTTCTTTCGGGAAGAATGGCATCTGATTCAACGATACCAAACTGAGCACACAACTGGCGAAAAACTTTGTATGATAGTGAAGTAGGAGCTCTTTCGGGAGGATTAACCAGTGGAGCCGGAAGAACAGTTACCTCTCCAGTCCGAACTGTTGTATCACCTTCCTGAGAAGTCATTCTACACAAACAACTGGATATTCAAATATGAAGGTTGTTAACTTGCGAGTCAAAGTAATTTGTAAAAGAAGGCATCAAAGTTCAACAGTTCAACATCACTGCAACAATTCAAGGTTTAAGCAGATCCTAAAAAAAAAAAAAACAACACAAGTGCTAAGTCGTATCGAACACAAGTGCTAAGTCGTATCGAACACAAGTGCTAAGTCGTATCGAACACAAGTGCTAAGTCGTATCGGACTCAAGTGCTAAGTCAAAACCGACTCAAGTACTAAGTCGCAACCGACTCAAGGGATGAGTCGTTCCTATCCTCAGCCATCAAACACATCAAGCTGCTTATCCTCTAAGTCCTAAGTCGTAACTCGGGGAACAGGAGAAAGGCTCTGATCCAAAACAACTAGAAATCCTCCAAGTCTTAACTCGGCTACGGCTCATGGAAATCGCTAAGTCACATGGAAGAAGCCGAGTCATATATGAGACGATCCCTTGTTATTTTCAATCAACCTATTCGACCAACTCGCCTCCCTTTCAAATCTCTTAACCTGTTCATCCTTGGCTTCTTCAGCAGCGACAACCTTAACCCGTTACACTATGAATCGCCCCAAAGCGCGAATCACCATAGGCCAAATCAGATGAATTTTAGTTCATCGGTAATCAATTCGAATAGAATTCGCAGGGTTTGAATGGGGCAAACCAAAGATGATGAACTGAATACATAAAGTAACAATGGTTAACGGTCGAAGTTTGAAGCAAGATCTCTTACGATTGTTTGATGCTAGAAAGAATCAGAGATGAATCGGGTCGAAATCGCCTCGGAGAGCTTGAAGATGCGTTAATGGCAGAAAGCAGTTTAAAAGGTTAAGTGATGAGAAGAAGGACGACTCAGGCTTTTATATCTGGAAAGGTTGGGATTTGAAACGACATGACCGAGTTATGATAAGTCGAAGCACACGACTTACGATTTAAGCGTGTGCTTCGAGGGGCAAATGTTAACCCTAACTCGTTCACAAGTTAACAGGTCCACGAGTTAAGGCATGTACGACTCAAGGCATGTACGACTCAAGGCATGTACGACTCAAGGCATGTACGAGTTAAAGGATACATGAGTCAGCAACTTCCTACAACTTAAAGACCTCTACGAGTTAGCAAGCTTACGAGATAAGCAGCCTACGAGTTAAGGAGTACCCGAGTTAAGCTACTTGCGAGATAAGCCTTTACGAGTTAGCATATCTACAAATTAGCAAGTGTACGAGTTAAGATCTTCCACAAGTTAAGCCTCTACGAGTTAATCCTCTGCGAGTTAAGATCTTCTACGAGTTAGCAGGCATACGAGTTAAGAAAAGCTAACGACTTAAGGTCTTTACGACTTAAGGAAATTGATGGCCTACGACTTAATGATAACTGCAGTTTGTACGACTTAAGACCCTTACGACTTAAAGAAGTTATACGACTTAAGGAGGATACGACCTAAAGACACACCTCTTAACTCGTCTACGAGTTAAGACTTGCTTTAAACCAGTTGCAATTAGTTAAGTCGACTACGACTTACGACATAAAAAGAGTCGTATACGACTTAAGAAAGGAAATTAGCAATTGCAGCCAGATAACTCGCACACGACTTAGAACTTAGGGATGGGTTCAAAAAAGGGGAACTGCCATAGACTCGGCTCAGTGACCCGGGGACGACTTACCTTAAGTCGAACACGACTTATCTTAAGTCGGCCACGAGTTAGGACTTAGCACTTTTTCCGCCCAGAACTCTCTATAAATATGAAACCATCTCCAACATGCAAAGGACTTTTGGCTCATTCTCTTCAAGCGCCATTACTCTGCCGAATTCCAGACTACTTCAAAGCTTTTTAGATCCAACAAACTTCTAAAGGAACTCCATGAAGGAATCATCCACATTCGCCATGGATTTGAAGATGATTGTCAACATCAAAGCTTGAGCTACTTGTTTCACATATCCTATCACTTGAAGTGTGTTGTAATTGAAAGATCTTGTAAAGAATTGTAATCAAACTAGTGATAAAAAGATTAAAGTGGACGTAGGCTGGATTATAAGCCGAACCACTATAAATACTGTGTCTCTTACTGTTTTTCTGCATACTTTCTGCTTATTTCTGTTTCCCGTACGAACGGGTGGTGCTTTCACAATCACATCTTATACACCAGGGTGTTAGCGTTTAAATTTGAGCGTTAACACGTTGTATCACATATTCGAAATGGGTTATACGACACAAGGTCCTCTCCCAACTAAACCAAATAGTGAGCACTTAATTTTAAAAACATGTGGAAACATCATTCACAAAGATTCACGGGTTCGATGTGGGTTTCGGATAACCAACTGGAATCCGACTCCCTGTCACATCGAAATTCAAGTGCCGTTTTATGGCCAAAGGGTTTTCACATCCACACAGAAATATATTCATCACAGATATCACAGCTCAGCACAAAGCAATTCATATTACATAGCATCACAATCACATATCAGAGATATCAATCCAATACACAGCATTCAATAATTATCAATCATCTTCAATTAAGATGAATAAATCGCGTGGTTTAAATTAATTATCACATAATTATTTCATTTATTATTTTTAATCAATGATTAATTATCCTTAATTATAAATTAATTAAATCTTACTCACCTTCATTAACTAATTATTCCTTAATTAATTTTTTAAATTAATCCTTAATTATTTATTATTTAAATCTTAATCATCTTCATCGATTAATTATTCCTTAATTAATTATCTTAATTAATTAATCCTTAATTGTTAATTATTTAAATCTTAATTACTTTTATTAATTAATTATTCCTTAATTAATTAATAATTAATTATAAATTAATTAACCTTAATTATTTATATATTAATCTTTAATATTAAGTAATTAATTTAGTAATTATTTTTTAAATAATTATATTAACAAATCATTAATTACTTAATAAATTAAAAGATAAATCTTTTTATCTTTATTAATTACTTTGACTATCTGGTAAACCTTGTTTAATCATCATCCTTATCACATTAGTTACTTTAAAAGGTTAAGACAGTTCAAATAACATTTTATCTTAATCTTCGTTTTAAATTACATTATTTATTTAATATAAATAACTTAATAAAATAATGTAACAAAATTAAATAAATTAAATTTAATTCCTTTAAAAACATCTTACTTAAATACTGAATTAATTCATAACTTCAATCAAATCATCATTTGAGATTATGGTTTAAAAATGTTTAAATGTTTGAATTTCTTTAATGTAGAAACTGTTTTATGTGGCAGACCCAAGACCCACTTCGAGTCTCCCCCCAAGCAAAATGCCGGAATACTTCGAGTTTTACCAAAAATTACTTGTATGCTTTAATTTTTTTCAAACTTGAATTTTTCTTAAGTATTAACTCGGCGCATCAATAATTTACTCAAGCCCAATCTCGAGTTATCACACGATTCCTCCCGAAACTTGCTTCGAATCACCCATGCTTCTTCCTTTTACCAAACCACTGACACAAAGCTTGGTGTTATGCACATGCATAGTCGTAACGACCACCTCCAGTCGAAGCTCTGGCCTTCATCGAGTCAACGACAACCCCACCAAATATCCAGACCACCCAAAGGACAAAAAGTCGACGATCTTACAAAAGAGCCGTCTGACTCAATCTGGGACGAAGCTCGACCTACAAATCCACCTCGTATCGACAACATAGATCACCAGAGTCCACGCCTTCTGTCACGAGCTCCCACTAACGACCATGCGCCACCACCAATCGTCCTTGTTAAGTCCGGTGCAACGTCGGCGATGCAATTGGTCAATTTCCGACCATTACAGAAACATGGGCTTAAACCCTAGTTCGTCGATTTGTAACCACCACGATGACTTATAAATTCATTCAACAATTTTCTGATGATCCCAGACCACCATGCTAGATTCTGCCATGATCGTGAGACGAACTTCGTCGCCGATCACCAGAATCTCATCAAAACCCATCTCACGTTCACCTTACAACTTCTTAGTGAATATGTTATTAAAAATTTTGATTTTGCTTTTAAAAATCATCGATTCCATAAACGTTTCGACTGATATGATTAAAATCAGAAATGGTGATAATTGAAGTTTCAGATATTTAGGCTTGCCTGTATTTTTCAAATTTTATAGAAGAAGTTTGGATTTGTTTTGCTTAAATTTATTTTCAAAGCTTAAATCATGTTTATACATACAATCTTTGTTTGAATTTCAAAGCCTAAAAAGAAACAAGGAGGGAGAAATCAAATTTTGAACAGGGTTCAAATCCCTATAACCTTGAATAGAGGTTATTTAAGCTTGAACTGACATGCACAATTATCTCAGCACATTCATATACACATCTTTGCATGTATGTAAGTGTTTTACGATTTTATTTCAAGCATGATTAAAACAACAATTCAAATATCAGAGCTTCAAGAGGTTTAATCGCCTATGAAGAAGAAAGCAGAGAGGAAATTCTGGAAGTTAATCACTTGAGAACTGGAATTGCTTTTTTTGTCTGGATTTGATTATAATGCTCTGATCCCTGTTGTTTAGATGATGAAGCTTTGATTTGTTTAGCTGAAGCTTTGCTGAGTTAACTTTGTTAAATTGCTAGTTGAATTTTAGTTTTACAGTGCTTGATTCCTGAATCTTCTTTTAATCTTGAATTGCTGATTCAAAGATTGAAGAAGAAGCCTTTTTGTTTGAAGTTTTGAAACTGTTTCCTTGATCTCTGGATAGAAATGAATTTCCAGGCTTTAGATCCTTGAAGTGTTTTAATTTTTAGGGTTTTTTTCCCTCTGTTTTGAATTTGTTTGATGATTTTTTTCTTCTTTCTTTTTCTGGTTTGAGAAAGTTGTACAGGCTCTTTTCTTTTCTTTCCTTAAATTTTAAAAAGTGAAGACAAAAGAAAATGAGAGAGGAAAGAATTAGGAATGTATATTTTTCCTTGAATTCTTTAATTTGAAAAAGCAAAAGAAATATAAAATTTTGACACTTGTCTTGATTCATTAACACTTGTAAATTTATTCACTTAGGATTTTAACACTTTTTAATATTTGTATTAAAATTTAACACTTGTATTACTTAAGCATAAATATTTAAAATAAAATTTTAATATTATTTTTCATTCTTATTGAGATAATTACATTTCTTTTTATATTTATACAATTTTTAAAAGAAGATGTTTTTAATACAAATTCATACATAAATAGAATTATACACATATGTTAATATTTTGAATCCAAATAATTTTAAGATATTTTATTTTTAAATTCAAATTCAAATATAAGTTCAAATTCAAAATTCAAATTCAAAATAAAATTCAAATTCAAATTTGAAACCCATTTTATATATGTATATATAAACAAACTCAATATTCACTTGTTTTGAAATTTTTAAAATTAATTCAAATTAAATTTCAGAAATTCAAATAAGTTACTAGTTTTTAATTGACAAAATTTTGGGATGTTACAGGTTCCCCCTTAAGAAAATTTCGTCCTCGAAATTTGAAAGAGAGAGAAAGACAAACAAGGAATTATATGAATATATAAAAGATAGAGAAATGGCTTACCATATATAAAAGATAGAGAAATGGCTTACCAGTCAAGCCGGAATATCCACTCTGCAATTGGGATATCCGCATGTTATCCTCTGTCTCCCAAGTACAGTCCTTTGGATCGCCACTCCATTGCACTTTAACTAGTTTCACAATTTTATTACTCGGCTATTTTTCATCATGATCAATGATCTTTATCGGTTCTCTCTCTACTGCCAGATTTGGTGTGATCTCCAAATCCTGTCGAGCAGCTTCATCAATGATACTATCTGGGTCGTGCACATATTTCTGGAGGTTAGAAATGTGAAATACATCATGCACGCCAAATAACCAGCTGGGTAGCTGCACTAGATATGCTAAAGGACGGATCCTCTCCAGAATAGGAAAAGGACCAATATACCGTGATGCCAGCTTTCCAGTCTTCCCAAATCTCAATACACCACGCATTGGAGACACTTTCAAGAAAATAGAATCTCCAACTTGAAATTCCAATTCTCTTCTTCTAAGGTCATAATAACTCTTCTGACGACTTTAAGTAGTTATCAATTTCTTCCGAATAAAATCTACATCCTCTATGGCTTCTTTAATCATATCTGGTCCAAGGACGAGTCTATCACCTGACTCGATCCAACATGCAGGTGATCGACACGAACGACCATATAAAGCTTCAAAAGGAGCCATTTCGATACTGGCCTGATAGTTGTTCTTATATGAGAATTCAACTAGATGTAAATGGTCCTCCCAAGAACCACCAAAGTCGAGAATACAAGCTCGCAAAAGGTCTTCTAAAATTTAATTTATCCTCTCAGTCTGCCCATCAGACTGCGGATGATAAGCAGCACTGAAGTTCAGCTTTGTTCCCAATGTGGCTTAGAATGCCTCTCAAAATCTACTAGTGAAGATCGGATCACGATCACTCACTATATTGCTGGGTATACCGTGGAGACGAACAATCTCTTTTATATACAACTCTACCAAACTTTCCGCAGTCCGGGTGGATTTCACTGGAATGAAGTGGGCAGTTTTTGTCAGACGGTCCACTATAACCCAAATTTCTTCATTTCCTTTCTTAGTTCGTGGCAATCCGTCGATGAAATCCATCGATATTTGATCCCATTTCCACTTTGGTACAACCAAAGGCTGAACCCGACATTTTCCTTTGATCACTTTCAATTTGTTGACAGGTAGCACATCGACTCACATATATAGATATGTCGCTTTTCATTGTTTTCCACCAGAAAAGTTCGTTTGATATCACGATACATTTTATTAACTCCTAGATGGATACTGAGTTTATACTTGTGACACTTGTCTAAAACTTCACGTTTCAGATCTGGAATGTCAGGAACGCAGATTCCGTCTTTCAGCTTTATAACTCCATTATTATCGATTCCAAAACTAGAATCTTACCATAGATTTCCTGAAGCAATTTATCTTCTTTTTGTTTGCTGGAAACTTTCTCAAGAAAAGTAGGAGTAACAATAAGATGAGCAAGAATAGCATGTTTTCTAGTCAAAGCGTCGGCAACTACATTGGCTTTTCCAGGCATATATAGAATATCTAGGTCATAGGATGCCAGAAAATCCAACCAACGTTGTTGTCGCAGATTCAAATCTTTCTGGGTGAAGAGATACTTCAAAGATTTGTGGTCAGTGAATAATTCAAATCTTTTCACCTAAACAACATGGATTCATTAAGTATATATTAAGTTAAGTTGAACTTTTAAATTTTCTTTTAGAAAAGCTGAAGAAGATTCTTACCCAGAAGATAATGTCGCCGGATTTTTAAGGCGAAAATAACAGCCAAGAGCTCCAAATCATGTGTTGATTAGTTTCTCTCGTGTGGACGTAATTGTCTACTCGCGTAGGCAATTACCTTCCCACTCTGCATTAATACTACACCCACAGCATCACCACAGGCATCAATATAGACAGATAAGCCTTGGTTCCCATTAATGATAGTGAGAACAGGAGCGGTAGTCAATCTCTTTTTCAACTCCTGAAAAGCTTCATCACACTTCGGAGTCCAATCGAACTTGGCATTCTTCATTGTTAGCTTAGTCAATGGACTAGTTATCTTAGAAAAGTCCTGAACAAACTTCCGGTAATAGCCTGCTAAACCCAGAAAAATTCAAAATTCTTTCGGAGTTGTGGGTCGCTTCTAGTCAAGAATAGCGAAAACTTTGCTAGGATCAACAGAAATTCCTTTTTCATTAACAATATGGTCGAGAAATCTGACTTCTTTGACCCAAAAGTGACATTTAGAAAATTTTGCAAATAGGATGTTCTTCCTTAATATCTCCAAAACAATTCTGAGATGTTCAGCATGCTCCTCTTTGGTTTTGGAATAGATTAGGATTTCAACGATAAATACAAGCACAAATTTATTCAACACTTCTCGAAACATACGGGTCATTAAATCTACGAAGTACGCGGGAGCAGTGGTTAGTTCGAAAGGCATGACTAACCATTCATAGAAAATATCTGGAGCCCTAAAAGCAGTCAAGTGCACACAGTCTTCGGCAATTCGTAGCTGATGAAATCCCTGGGCTAGATCCATCTTTGAAAAGAAATGAGCGTCGTGTAATTGATCGAATAGATCGTCGATCCTGGGTAAAGGAAACTTGTTTTTGGGAGTTTTTTTATTGAGATCATGGTAGTCCACACACAATCACGAAAATCTATCAGATTTAGCCACAAACACCACAGCTGAACTCCATTCGGAAACACTAGGACGTATCAATCCCTTATCTAGCAAATCACTAGTTTGCTTGACTAGTTCAATTCTTCCCTGGGTGCCATCCTATGACTTGCATGAATGACAGGATGAGCATTTGGAACTAAGTCAATCTGAATTCAATTTCTCTATGTGGGGGTAAAGATTTGACCTCTTCGAACACGTCGGGAAAATGTCGGACAATAGGAATGGATTCAAGACTAGGTTCAGGATATCCCAAAGTATACATCAGCTTATCCCTTTTCGGACTAGGGTCTTCATAAGAAATTTCAATGAAATCTCCACATTTTTTTTGACTAGAATCGTTCGATTGTTGCAATCTAATTTGACTTCGTATCTTGTTAACCAATTCATTCCGAGTAGAATTTCAGATTCACTAAAGTCGAGAACATAAAGGTTAATAGGAAATTGATGGCCAGAATACGATAGGCACTTTCCTACAATATAGACAAAGGTTTGCGAGACCACCCACTGGATTCTTCACGCAAATAGATTCATCGACAAATTTAGGTTTAAGTTTTAATTCATTTATGATTTGTTGGGAGATAAAGCTATGTGAGGCTCCCATGTCGAATAAAACTCTAAGGACTCTATCACCAACGATAAGGTTACCTTCTAAAACTCCCTTTCCTTCATCCGCCTTTGAAGTGGAGGGATCATCTTCTATCGCGTATATTTTCGCTATTTGTGCTTGTTTCTTTTTCGGGCAATTTTTAACTACGTGACTCGGCTGGTGACAGCAATAACATTCCTTGGATCTTTGACTTGCCTTCACTGGTTGATGTTTCTTTACTTGTCTCTTTGGCTTCTGATAATCGTTTGCAAAATGGCCTTTCTCCTGACAGTTGTAAAAAGAAATATTTCAAGCCGAGTTTTCCTGATAACTCATCTTCTCCTTGCCTTGATCCAGCCTCTTCCCTTCGAATTTTCTTTTCTTCTAATTCGAACTACTTGAACTCCCCTTCTCTTCCGGAACTTTCTGCATATCTAGGGTAGCATATCGATAACCCATATCGATCAAGTCCAAAAAGGGTTCTTTTATGTGAGCTATCATCCTCTTGTGGTACTCCTTATTCATTCCTCGAATGAATCTTTCATTCTTCTTCAAAGGTGTATTCACCAGCTACGGACCAATTCGAGACAATTCGTTGAATTTATTCAAGTATTCCTCAAATGATAAACTTCCTTGTTTCAAATCCATGAACTCTTGGTACATTCGAGAGATACCAGCAGTTGGAATTTATCGCTTCCTAAACACTTCTTTAAATCATCTACAAGTAAACTCATCTTCTAGCTCATCCACATTAATTGTCTCTCACCAGGCTAGTGCTTCCTCTTGGAGTTGCAAGAAGCTATCAATCGCATTTGATCGTCTTCCAACCTCAATCCCCTGAAAATTCTTTCACAGGATTAGATCCAAGCTTGGGTTTCAACAATAGACTCCTTGCCAGTAAACAGCTTTCCACCAAGTGTCGAGAAGCTTTTATATAGATCAGCCAGATTCGGCCGAGGTTTGAGTAGGCGTAGTTGCTGTTGTAGGGACTTGACCAGTTGTAGTGGTATTTCCCCGTCCCTTATCTTGTCCTCTTCTTCCGCTCATTCTCACTATCTGTAAGTAAGAAAACTTGATTTAGGCATACAGACAAGATATCTTAGGGAATATCAAGAGTTA
Source organism: Allium cepa (assembly GCA_030765085.1). Lineage (NCBI taxonomy): Eukaryota > Viridiplantae > Streptophyta > Magnoliopsida > Asparagales > Amaryllidaceae > Allium > Allium cepa. The sequence goes on along the minus strand of CM060931.1, from coordinate 459,906,967 downwards.
AAAGGAATGGACCAAGAAATTTTAGGGTTTCGGTCTCTCGGGTTATACTCGTTTTAGGGTATACTTCACCCTATCTCTAATGAGCCACCGAATATGTTATACTCCGTAACTAAAGTTCTTATTCAACCTTTAACTCTGATACCACTTCTCACGACCCGAAATTCAGCGTTCAGAAATCGACATCAAATAACTTACTTGTATTTGACTGCCAGAGATTCAAACGTTGAACTCCAGCTTGGATGGAGCTTATAACAAGATTAGATGAAAATAAACAGCTGAAAAATGAATATCATTGAACATAACACAGATACAACTTTGATAAAATATCCATTGCAACATGGATCACCAATATCAGAGTGATACATATATGATACTACAATAAAACGACAATATAAACTTCAACAATTTTCTAACCTACTTCAACTTCAATAAGGTTTTCAAAGCTCCAACACTACAAGAGATTTCCAAATCCAAAAGCTTCCAGAATTCGATAGCTTGCAAAAGATTCTAGCTTCAAAATATGGATAACCTGCTTCTAGGCTGCCCATGTGGAAAATTATGGGCACCTAGAGTTTAGGAAGGGAACAATAAACTCCGGATCAGTCATGGGACTGGTATGAGTAAATGAAAAGAGCTGTTTGTACAAAAATAGTTTATAAAAGAAAATCTGATACGCTTTTGGAAAATGAAACTACCATAAGACCTCCCGCCCACACACAATGCAATCGCAGAATTAGAGGAGATTTCTTCTTATGATAGTCAAACATGCTTGATGCGAGAAAACTCTTTTGATATTATTATTAGTGCATAAAGTAGAAAACATTTCAAAAGTATAATATTAATCTTAGCCAGCATACGTACCATTATAGTATGCCTACTATAGCTACCATGTTAAATGGCAAGTTCTACAACTAAACCATACAGGGCTCGTATTCGATGATTGGATTTGCAACAAATGGCCAGGCAAAGAAACTTCCTACACAAAATGAAACCCCTCTGGAGGGACATCACCGAGAACATAACCGGATCTCTGCAACATAAGGCCGGTTTACCTCTATAACTAGGTAACTACTAACACGAGTATACCATCTCTCGGTCGTTACCAGCATTTATCCAAAGGGATTCTCAACCAACAACCACAAAGCAATAAGTTTGCAGCAACCATAAAGTTAAGTATCTGGGCTCCATACCATGATACCACTTATAATCCAGAAGAAAAAGGACCTACCCTCAGGGGCGCTACCCCCAAATAACCCTGCTTTAACGATTCCTGTTTCAACCATAACCGGGTTGTGAGGTCAAAGGGAGTCTCGTCCACAAAGCTACGCTTTTCACAAAGCGATGCTTCGATCAATAAATGATCAGCAGCACTCGGCATGCCACACTACCAAATTGGGAGTATATCACTGATAACCTTCAATTACATAACCTCTGAGCTCGTACGTCTCAGAGAAGGGTGTTAAGGTAAAAGAATAAATTCTCTGCCACCAACAGAAATGTATTTGAAATAAATTAGCTTTATATCCCAAATTGTAATGTTAGACATACAACCATACAAGTCTGTTTCGGGTTCGAACAGAACCGAAGTCACTTCCGAAGAAGCCCTTGCAATCCGGGCATCCACAATCCCGATCGGACTCCCCATCACATATGGAGATCTCTATACCGGAACAACTCAATGCAGATTCATTCGACAGGTTATCTTATCGTTCTCGAAGACGCCCGGTCTTCAGCACCGTCTTCAAATCCCATCTACTTCGTCGTATCACATATTCGAAATGGGTTATATGACACAAGATCCTCTCCCGGCTAAGCCGAATAATGAGCGCTTAATTTCAAAAACATGTGGATATATCATTCACAAAGATTCACAGGTTCGATGTGGATTTCGGATAACCAACTGGAATCCGACTCCCTGTCGCATCGAAACTCAAGTGCCCTTTTACGGCCAAAGGGTTTTCACATCCACACTGAAATATATTCATCACATATATCACAGCTCAGCACAAAGCAATACATATTACATAGCATCACAATCACATATCATAGATATCAATCAAATATACAGCATTCAATAATAATCAATCATCTTTAATTAAGATGAATAAATCATGTGGTTTAAATTAATTAACTACATAATTACTTCATTTATTATTTTTAATCAATGATTAATTATCCTTAATTATAAATTAATTAATATTAGTCACCTTCATTAACTAATCATTCCTTAGTTACTTTTTTTAAATTAATCCTTAATTACTAATTAATTAAATCTTAATCATCCTCATTAATTAATTATTCCTTAATTAGGAATAATTAATTATCTTGATTAATTAATCCTTAATTTTTAATCAGTTAAATATTAATTACTTTTATTAATTAATTCTTCCTTACTTAATTAATATTTAATTATAAATTAATTAACCCTAATTATTTATTAAATTAATCTTTAATATTGAGTAATTAATTTAGTAATTGCTTTTTAAATAATTATATTAACAAATAATTAATTACTTAATAAATTAAAAGATAAATCTATTCATCTTTATTAATCACTTTGATTATCTTATAAACCTTGTTTAATCATCATCCTCATCACATTAGTTACTTTAAATGGTTAAGATAGTTTAAGTAACATTTTATCTTAATTGTCCTTTTTTAAAATATATTATTAATTTTACATAAATAACTTAATAAAATAATGTAACAAAATTAAATAAATTAAATTAAATTCCTTTAGAAACATCTTACTTAAATCCAGAATTAATTCAAAACTTCAGTCAAATCATCATTTGAGAACATGGTTTAAAAATGTTTAAATGTTTGAATTTCATTCTAAAGTAGAAACTGTTTTACGTGGCAGACCCGAGACCCACTTCGAGTCTCCCCCTAAGCAAAATGCCTGAATACTTCGAGTTTTACCAAAAATTACTCGTATGCTTTAATTTTTTTTTCAAACTTGAATTTTTCTTAAGTATTAACCCGGCGCACCAATAATTTACTCGAGCCCAATCTCAAGTTATCACACGATTCCTCCCGAAACTTGCTTCGAGTCACCCCTGCTTCATCCTTTTACCAAACCACTGACACAAAGCCTGGTGTCGTGCACATGCACAGTCGTAACGACCACCTCCAATCGAAGCGTCGGCCTTCATCGAGTCAACGACAACCCCACCAAACATCCGGACCACCCAAGAGACCAAAACGTCGACGATCTTGCAAAAGAGCCATCTGACTCAACCTGGAACGAAGCTCGACCTACAAATCCACCTCGTATCGACTAAATGGATCACCAGAGTGCATGCGCTTCCGTCACGATCTCCCCCTATCGACCGCGCGCCGCCACCAATTGTCCTTGTTATGTCCGATGCAACATCAGCGATGAAATTGGTCAATTTCCGACCATTATAGAAACATGGGTTTAAACCCTAGTTCATCGATTTGTAACCACCACATGTCTTATAAATTCATTCGATAATTTTGTGATGATCCTAGACCACCATGCCAGATTATTCCATGAAGCGAGACGAACTTCGTCGCCGATCACCAGAATCTCATCAAAACCCATCTCACGTTCACCTTACAATTTCTTAGTAAATATGTTATTAAAAAATTTTGATTTTGTTTTTAAAAATCATCAATTCCAAAAACGTTTCGACTGACATGCTTAAAATCAGAAATGGTGATAATTGAATTTTCAGATATTTTAAGCTTGCTTGTATTTTCCAAATTTTATAGAAGATTGGATTTTTTTTTGCTTAAATTTATTTTTAAAGCTTAAATCATGTTTATACGTATAACCTTTGTTTGAATTTGAAAGACTAAAGATAAACAAGGAGGGAGAAATCAAATTTTGAGCAGGGTTTTAAATCCATGTAACATGGAACAGAGGTTATTTAAGCTTGAACCGACATGCACCATTATCTCAGCACATTCATATACACATCTTTGGATGTATGTAAGTATTTTACGATTTCTATTTCAAGCATGATTCAAACAACAATTCAAATATCAGAGCTTCAAGAGGTTTACTCACCTATGAAGAAGAAAGCAGAGAGGAAATTCTAGAAGTTAATCACTTGAAAATTGGAATTGCTTTTTTTGTCTGGATTTGATTATAATGCTCTGATCCCTGTTGTTTAGATGATGAAGCTTTGAATTGTTTAGCTGAAGCTTTGCTGAGTTAACTTTGTTAAATTGCTGAGTTGAATTTTAGTTTTACAGTGCTTGATTCCTGAATCTTCTTTTAATCTTGAATTGCTTATTCAAAGATTAAAGAAGAAGCCTTTTTGTTTGAAGTTTTGAAACTGTTTCCTTGATCTCTGGATAGAAATGAATTTCTAGGCTTTAGATCCTTGAAGTGTTTTAATTTCCAGGGTTTTTTTCCACTGTTTTGAAATTTGTTTGATGATTTTTTTTTTCTTTCTTTTTCTGGTTTGAGAAAGTTGTATAGGTTCTTTTCATTTTTTTCTTAAGTTTTAAAAAGTGAAGACAAAAGAAAATGAGAGAGGAAAGAATTAGGAATGTATATTTTGCCTTGAATTCTTTAATTTGAAAAATGAAAAGAAATATAAAATTTTGACACTTGTCCTCATTCATTAACACTTGTAAATTCATTCACTTAGGATTCTAACACTTGTTAATATTTGAGTTAAAATTTAACACTTGTATTACTTATGTATAAATATTCTAAATAAAGTTTTTATATAATTTTTCTTTCTTATTTAAATAATTACATTTCTTTTTATATTTATGCAATTTTTAAAAGAAGATGTTTTTAATACAAATTCATACATAAATAAAATTATACACACATGTTAATATTTTGAATCAAAATAATTTTAAGATATTTTATTTTTAAATTCAAATTCAAATACAAGTTTAAATTCAAAATTTAAAACTCAAACTCAAAATAAAATTCAAATTCAAATTTGAAACCCATTCTATATGTGTATATATATATAAACAAACTCAAAATTCACAATTTTTAAAATTAATTCAAATTAAATTTCCAAAATTCAAATAAGTTACTAGTTTCAAATTAATAAAATTTTGGGGATGTCACAACTTATAAATGGAATTTTGTAAGTGAGGAAAGATTTGTAAAAAGGTAAACTCAAAAGATTTATTAAATTTACAAACGATGTTTATAAATAAGGGAAAATGATAGCGGTCGCTAAATTGGGATTATAAATTTGCAAGGAGAGTTATATTAGAATAAGGAAATAGGATGAGTGAAAAATAGTGGATACTATTTTTGTAGTGGAAATGGTTAAGGAGATCGAAATGGAGGCGATGTGATGGAAATTGGGAGGAGTTTATAATTTGAATTGGTTGTTGAGATTTTAAAAATATATTTTTAAAATTTAAGAAGTTAAGTTTGTTTTGTAAAGGAAAATTTTATTTATGGAACTGTGATATTTAAAACTAGTTAGGATTGAAATAATTCGGTAAGTGGATTTTTTTAATATTTAATATTTATTTTAATAAATCCTAAGCTTTAAAATCAGCTTTGAAAAATGATGTTATAAAAAGCTCTTCGATATTTACTTGAACATGTCTTAAAAATAAATTATTATTATTCTTTAAAACACTTATTTTATATATAGAAAGAGAGTTTAGTAATGTTTTAAATTTATTTATAAATCTTCTCGAAAATCTAGAAAGGGGGTTGTTCAGTATATGGGGTTTATAAGAGAATTCTCAAAATGGAATTGGGAAAAAGTAAAATTTTCGAAGTAGTTAAATAAATGTGAACTTCGAAAAATGAAACAGAATTCATAAAAGAAGTAGAAATAATAATTGAAATTATAAGTAAGTATATTTGACTTTGGATATATTGAAGGGAATTAATTAAAGAATTTCAGAATTTATAGAATTTGTTATAAACTAGTCAAGGAATTTACAAATAAATTGTGAACGATTTTGACAATAAAGGAAATAGGAAATAAATGGAATACTTCCTAAGTTTTGAACATAAAATGAAGTGGGAAAAAAATTCTAAGTATTGGAATGGGTGGAAATATTCCATTGAATATATCGGTATTTGAAATAGTTTCAAGTGTTGGAATACTGGAAGTAGTTTAAATACATATCTTATAAAGATATTCTGAAAATAAATTTTGGAAAATTTATAATAAGGTCTGATGACTGCTTATGGATGTGTATTGATAGTTAAATAACAAACTATCAATTTTGGCCAATTTTGTTAATCATTTCGAAGAAACCGGGGTCAAATTAATTTTTCGAAACCACTTTGATCTGCTTTGAACGTTACGAATGAATACCGTGAAGACAGAGAAGATGGTGATTCAGTTTGTCCAGACCCAAGACAAATTAATGGACGGATGCTATCAAAACATCGTCATTGGAGGACGTTGAGTATTCTAAGTGAGAATTATTATGAAAGATAATCGTTTCCTCAAGCCTCATCAACCGGAATGACTGAAAATCAGGAGAGATGAAGTAAGGCTAAGTGGGTCGCACCCAATTAGGGTATGTTATCACCTTTCTAGTTACCCTCGGATATTATCACTATGATGCACGTAAGAACTAGATTTTAAGTGTGGAAACACCCGGTGTGATAACATATCCGGTTATATCCAGGTTAGGAAAGGGGCGGTGTTGTGTTGTAGGGGATCCCGGCAAGGTCCTCGGTACATTTTCTAGAAGCGAATAGTGGTATCTTAGTGCCTAGTCATTGTATGGAATCCATTCCCCAATAAGCACCATATGGTTTTGATTGTACCCAACTATGCTGAAACGTGAGATGCAAGCATTTCAGCTATTTTCTATTTACTTGATTTAGAAACTATTACAATATCAGATGGTTTTGATAAAAGTGTTAAGGTAAAAAACCGTCGTGTTTATGCATGACGTATTCTTATGAGATTCCTTTGTTTTTTGAAGGATTTTTAAAATAATAGTAATAATTCAAATTGAGTGTGTTTTCTTATATTGGTTTTCCAGATTGACTCGGGTGTTATTTTATTATAATGCTTGGGTCAGACCGAGTATTACAGATTCAGATTAGGATGCTATGGAGCTCAAAAGACGAGCTGGATAGCAAAAGATGTATTTTTCGTACTTGATTTATATTTCTGTTGTATGACGGCAAGTTATTATAACCGTCCTAATTGATGTAATAATTTTTGTACTCTGATGATTGTAAGTAATAAATAGTTACAAATTCTTTTATATAAAAATATATTATTATATATTATATTTTGTTCCTCTATGATTATGAGATTCTGTGTTGTCGTTTCTATTATTCTTCTTCACTCCCAATAATCGGTATTTCCGGCACTTGATTGCTCGGCATTCTATATAGTGGACGTATTGATGTCGATTTTCGAGGATCGAAAATTCTGGTCATCTCAGGTTTGTATCAGAGCTGATGGTTAAATGAGAACCTTGGCTTTCGTGGGGATTACTCATTAGATATTAGGTCAGTAGTACCCTAGAATGAGTTTGAGTGTATCAACAGATATTAGCGTGTATTTGTTAGTGAATATAAAATGCCTTTATTGTGTTAATTGATTTATTAAGTGACTTATGAACTCTGGTCGGTACAGTCCCTACAACTGAATCGATAGGGGTTTCTAAACACTTGAATAGAGTAATTCGGCACAGTATTGTTTTGGAATGGGATAAATGAAATAATTTTACCTAAAGATATATTTTGATATAAAAGAAATAATTTTCTGAAATTATTATATACATTTGGAGTGTTTGGATGATAATATTATAATCTAACAAGATTATAAATTGAAAATGGTTTCTATAAATAAATGAAAATTTGCATAAGTACAAATTATACAAATGGATTATAATTAAAATAGATTCAAACTAGAATTTGGAAATTTAAAATTCTGCAAGCTTTGAGAAATGTTTAAAATGGGTCTGAACTAAGTATTTGGGAATTTTGAAATATAGAGATTTTTGAAAATGTTTTTCGAAGTGGTTGGAAAGAGAAATGGTGATATTATTGGGATATTTTTGAATGGAAATTGTTTTAAATAGATTTTGTAATTGACAAAGTACTGAACTCACTATAGTCGCTGGAAAATAACCCTGGTGATGGAGGCCGCATCATTAGCGTTCATTTTTGAGTTTCTAAGTGACGGATTGCTACCAAAATAATTGATTTTGAGATTTTTGATGGAAAACAACCGTTGTTTTAAAAATTCCAAGAGAATTTATTTTGGATAAAACCGAATTTGAGTTTAAAATCCCAAGGAATGGTTTGCTAAAACAAAGAGTTATATATATGTATATATCTGATTTCAAGCGGATTGAAATATGTAATGACCTAGGTTTTTCTGTCATTGATTGTGGGGTTTTAAATGGTTTTAAAGATTTAATTTGAATTATAGATTGATTTTGGATATGTAAATTTGGGTTTTCATTTATAAAATAAATAAAGAATTTAAATATAGTGATTTATTGGATAAATTAATTATCGAATTAATAGTTGAATATTGGGTAAATTATTGTATCTTGAATTTAAGCACGATAAAAAAATAATTTAAAGGCTTGTAAAATTTATATTAAAAATAATGAAGATAATAAAGGTTTAAATTTTAATTTGGAAGTTATTTGTTCGATTTTAAAAATAGCTTGTTCAAATTGGCATTTAAAAATAACCTTTCGAGGCACAGTCTTGGAATTCAATGAAACAAGTTCCATTAGATCCGTAATATCGTATTATTATCGGATTTCAAATTTTGTAGTGTTTGGAGTTATCGGTGGATGTACAGAATATAAATGCACTAAAAATCATATTGAAAATTCAATAAAATAATTGGGTCCAAAAAGCTACCTTCTCCATACGATCGAATTAGGACTCGTAACATTTTGTATTGTGTTCGAAATAAGGGTATAACATTATGAACGCCAAGTGGCATGCCTAGATAGGGGTTTGAGATTTTTAGCTATGAAATCGAGACAATTTGGAATTTTAAAATAATATATTTATATTTGACATGACCTTTAATTTCCCATCAGCTGTTATTATGTCTTCTTTCAAATCACTGTGCACTCATCCAAACATGCAACATACTCAGACACGCTACGTTCACATCTCCTTCTCCATTAAAATTCATACAATTGTGTAGAGCTTTTGAGTTCAAATGAAAATGGTTCGTTTTGAAAAAAAATGGTGATTGTTCATAGATACTGACTCCATCTCTATCACTTAACAAAAATGCATTTCCTCTTCAAAATTCAGAAAAACAAAATCGAATCAGTTCGTTCCTCATTTTAAAAAAGGAGATCCATCGCGATCCGATTTACTTCCTCTTTCTGTTCGATCGAACATGATCACGAAGCCGCCTTCCTCACTCAACTCAATAGCGAGAAACAAGGGGTGCTCGCGGTGCGAGATGACCTAGGGTCGACGCTTCGAAGGGGAAGGAGCACTGGGGTATTACGGCCATCGTGACCTAGTCGCCAGCATAGAGGGTTCAGCGATTCGAGTGATGTGAGAGCACGTGCGAGAACTTAGAGGGGCAAAGTCAGATCAACCTCGACGTTGGGAAGTGGTGCGCTCATCGATTCGAGTAGCGTGATGGGTTGGGTTTGTCTGGTAGTTGTCGAGAGGGAGAAGGTTAGGCTTTTGTCTAGCTACATTTTAATTTAATTCTATTTATACTAACCAAATTTATAATTATATCGTTGTGATAGCAAATCTGTATCTACATCGAACGAGGTCCAAATTGAATGAATTCAGTCACATTGAATTCGTGCCTACGAAATATATAGCCTGGAATTAGGTTGGGATTTTTTCGAGTCAGATGGGAATTTTAATAAATGAAAATCTAGATGCTAGGCAAGATTTAAAAAATCAAAGCGAGTTAAAACTCACTCAACTTGGATTTACCGCAATTTATTTTGATTGTTAAAATTAAATTTTGATTGATGGTTGGATTGATAAATATTTATCAGTTGAATGTGATATTATATATAGTAGTATATATATTGGAATGATTGATATTCCTGCATATATATAGCGGATGAGACCCTATGCGCCCCGCATAATAGCGGATGACCCTATATACCATGATAATCCCCCTCGAAGTGGGATTGATATTTATTTTATGTGTGTTAACGTATGTTGATGCAGGGAAACAGGTTGGAGGGATCCAGCTGGATTCCATAAAATTTATTGCTTATTTTTCATATATGGTGATATATAAATTGTGTAGAATAATCTAGTATAGATTATTGCAGTGATTGAAATTATTGGATGCTATTGTAGCACCGACCTGAATTTTGATAAATTTTAAAACTATAAATATATTTTCAAATTTATGGAATTGAAAAGAATTTGATAATAAAATATATATTGGAATTGGATTTATTTTAAGGAAAATGGATTAGAAAGAATATAACCTATTCGGCTACCTGACTATTTTGGATAAATAAACGGAGATTTTTAAAGTGAATTATGGTAGAGAGTTTAAAAATGATATTCTGGAAATATATAAAAAGGAGTCAAAACCAATATTGAAAATAGATTGGAAGTATTAATGGAGATTATAAGAAATAAATTTATATAATGGATTTTTATAAATAGATTCATTTTTGATAAATAGGTAAAGCAAAATAGGGTATAAAATTAATAAAAGATGTCTATAGTGAAGAAATTCAATATCCAGTGATATTTGAGAATATATATTCATAGGAGGAATTTATATTAGAATATAGAGACAGGGTTGAGGAAAAATGGAAAAAAGAATGCTATTTTTGGAAATAAGAATGGTGGGGAATCGATGATGAATCAATATGTTGTGTAATCGAGAGAAAGTTATAAACTAAATTGGTTTTTGAGATTATAAAGTATATTTTTAATTTTTAGAAGTGAGTTTTTTTAAAAGAAAATTTTATTATTTGAAAACTATGTAATTTTAAACTAGTAAGATTTAAATACTTGGTAAGTAGATTTTTAAAACATGAAGTATCTATTTGAGTAAATTCTAACTTTAAAAATCAGCTTTGAAAATTAATTATTTAACTAAAAATGAGTATTTATGTCGTAAAAGTGTTTTGGATATTTTAAATAATTACTTGAACATATTTTAAAAAAGTAAAATAAAAGTAAATTATTAATCTTTTAAATACTTATTATATATATATACTGAATTTTAATGTAGTTGAAGAAAAAAATATTTTATGAATTCTCTCGAGATTCGAAAAAGGGCTTATAAAAGGATATGATTTTAAGGAGAGGAAATTAATTGTGATTTACGGGGATTTTGGATTAAGTTACGAAATAATCTTTTGGGGAGTTAATATTGAAATATTCTGGAAAATAAGACTGGTAATATTTTCCTAAGTATAGAAAATAGAAATTTGAAAATATTTCTATGTGTTGAGGTGTTGGAAGTTTATGGTTACGGATTTGAGTATTTGAAAATTTGTTTCAAATGTCGAAAGGAGTCTATACATCTTTTAATGATATTCTGAAAATAAATATTTTGATAAAGATTATATTATGGCCAGACGATTGCTTATGGATGTTAATTTGATAGTTAAATACCGACTATCAATGTTTTGGCCAATTTAGAACGTTGTTTCGAAGTGACCGGGATCAGATAAATTATCCGAAAACCACTTCAATCCAACGAGTACGTTTTCGAAATGAAGGCAAGAGCTTAGATTCGAAGATGGAGCATTGAAGTGCAAGGGCTAATCGCTAATAATCCTGAAGGTGATTCCAAAATGGATGTAGTAGGAATAGTGCCTTCGGTTTCGTTCGAACCAGGAACGGACTTGTATGGATGATGCTGTCGGTACATCATCATTGGAGGACTGTGAGCATTCTAAGTGAATGTGTGCTAAAAAGGTAATCCTTGCCTCAAGCCTTATCAACCGGGAATGGAAAAAATAGGGGAGGTTCAGTAAGGCCAAGTGGGTAGCACCCAAGTAGGGTAAGGTCATCCCTGTCTAGAGTCCCCTTTTCGACTGTGTGGGCGGTTGTTGATCCCAACCACGGGGTGATCTTATTTGAACTATCCATTAAGGGGTGGCTTCGGTCTTGTGTTGTAGGGGATCGAGAGTGGTCCTCGGTACACTGATCTAGACCATGTAATGTGACGGGCGGTACCCCAGTAGCCCTACCATTGTACGGAATCCATTCTCCAATAAGCGTCGTACGATATTATTATGCCCAACTATGCTGGAACGTGAGATGCAAGCATTTCAGCTATATTCTATTTACTTTCTATAGACACTATTATAATATCAGACTGATTTGATAAAAGTGTTTTGGTTATCGCAAGGTAAAACCCGGCATGTTTACTTGTGGCGTGGTCTTATGAGATACCCTTGTTTCAAAGGATTTTTGAAAATATAATAATAATTCCAATTGAGCGTGTTTTCTCACGCTGGTTTTCCAGACTGACTGAGGTGTTATTTTATTATAATGCTCGGATCAGACCGGGTATTACAGATTCAGGATAGGATGCTATGGAGCTCAGGAGACGAGCTGGATGACGAGGCATATTTTCGTAGATTTGTATTTCCGCTATACAAGGACAAGTTACTGAACTGTCTGGATTTGATGCAATGATTGGATACTCTGATGATTGTAAGTATTAAATAGTTACAGATTCTTTTGTATAAAAATCTGTTGTTATATATTATATTTGTTCCGTTGCGATTGTGAGATTCTGTATTGTTGTTTTCTCTTCTTCTTCTACCATTTCTTCTTCACCCCTAATGAACTGGTAATTCTGGCAACCGACTACTCGGCATTCGATATAGTGGACGTATTGATGTTGATTTTCAAGGGCCGAAAATTTCTGTTTGTTATAGTTGGTATTAGAGCTGAAGGTTAAGCGAGAACCTTGGCTCTGGTAGGGATTACTCATTAGAGATAGAGTCGGTAGCACTCTATAATGAGTTGAGTGTAATAATGGATATGAATGTGTATTTGCTAGTGAATATAAAATGATTCTATATTGTGTTAATTTATTGGTTCAGTGATATATAAATTCTTGTAGGATTATGGGACCACCTTAAACCGATAGGAGTTTCTAAACCATTTGAACGCGATAAACCGACACAGTATGGTTTTGAAGTGGGTAAATGGAATAATTTTACCCAAATTATATTTTCATATAAAAGGAATAATTTTCTAGAATTATTATGGTATGATAGGAGTGTTTGGATGATAATATTATAATCAAAACGAGATTATAAATAGTTATATAACCGAATAGACATTGTATAAATATGGATTATACAATTGGTTTAGAAATTAAAAATGAATTCAAGTTAGAATTTGAAGATTTAAATCCTAGAAATTTTGGAAATATTCTCCAAAGTGTTTGAAATGAATAATAGTAATACTATTTTTGGAATGGAATTCGATTTTAAATGGATTTTGGAGATGTTATAGCACTAAAATCGCTTCGGTCGTTGGAAAATAATTCCGATGATGATCGCGACATCATCGATGTTCATTTTCGAGTTCCTAAGTGATGGATTGCTGCCTGGTCGTCATTTGGATTGTTTTGAGGGAAAACAAGTTTGTTTTGGAAATTCCAAAGGAAAATTGTTTTGGATAAAAACCATGATTGGTTTAAAATTAAAAAGTATGATTGAGATATTTGTGATTTCAAAATGATTTGAAATAAATACCGAGTGTTTATAAAATTCTGAAATCCATATTTAAATAAATTAGAGATCATCAGGGGATAGGTTATAAACTTATAAATGGTGAATGATTTTGAAGAAAAATATGCAAATTGAATTTTGGGACTAAAATTAAAGGTGAAAAAGTAAAAGGAAATTAGATTAAGTTGAAGAAACTAAATTTTTGAATTTAATTGATTGTGATTTGAGTGGAATAAATAAGTGAAGTAGACTAGTTAAATGGATTAAATTGGGATGTGAATAAATTGAATTGAGAAATAAAATTGAATTGAGTTTAATTTAAATAAACGTAAGTCAAAAATTGTATTTGAAAAAATAAATTGAAATAGCTTATAAAATTTGAAAAGAATTGAATAAAATATGCTTGGGCTATAAATAAGTGTATAATTTTTGGTTAAGAAAAAAAATAAAATATCAATATATTCGAGTATAGAATTGATGGAAAAGTGAAAAATTAGTTGTGTGACTTATAAAAAGAGAAAAAAATTGAAATAGAAAACCCAAAATAAAATTGTTGATATTTTGGTGAAGGCAATAAAAATCCAAACTCGAGTTATAAGTAAAATTTAAACTCAAGCAAATTAGTTGAAGTGATTTTTGGATAAAAATCAAATATTGAATTATAATTAGAAGTAAACTAATTAGATAATTAATTAATTAATGGAATATGGTAATGGAAACCAGCTTGATTAATAAAATTGGATTGTTAGTTAAAAATGAAATTTGAAAATAAAACTCGAGTTTATAAATAAAATTCGACCTAGATTGTAAGTAAATTAAATATAATTGGAATAGTGTCGAATGAAATGGTATTGGATTAGAATGGAAATAGATTGAGCTGCAAATAAACCCAATCAGAGTATAAATAAATTAAATACGGCCTTGATATCATTAAAGGAATACGAAAATGAATTCTAAAATGGGAATTAGAATTAAGGTGGATGAAGCGAGTGAACTAATCAAATAAATTTGTAGATTGAAATGGGATATGATTGGATAGTGTTAGCACCAAAATTGGTCACTAACACCCTTGAGTAGAGTTATGTAGAGAGATTAATGAAGAGAGTAAGTTAAAACTAAGGAATTACACCGTAGAATGAAATAATAACTATAAGAAACAAGAACACTAGATTTATAGTGGTTCGGCGTAATTGCCAACGTCCACTTTAAGTTTAATCTTTATTGCTTTTTTAATCTATTGAATACGGATATAATCCGTACACCAATGACTTGATTACAAGTTTGAATCAAAAATAGACAAGTCTTGGAAATGGCAGAGTCTCCCCACTGTTCTCGAAATCAGGTCAATTTCACTATGCCCCTGCCCTTCTATTTATAGACGAAGATGGGTTGGACTTCCGTCATGGGCCTAGGAACAAGGTAACTCGGCCCTTGGTAAGTAGCTTCTGCGCACCGAGCCAGGTATGCCGAACGGAAATTGCCAAGCAAGGGATGCCGGTCGAGAACTGCCTACAGTGACTACCAAGTGACTCGAAACAAAGTTATGCCGAACGGCACTCACATGCCGAGCCACCTATCCAGGTCGAACGACATTCTATGCCAAGCGAGGGATTCATATCGAACGCGGCTTGTGCCAAACAAGGCTTATGCTAAACGAGGCTTGCCAAGCGATTTGGACCGAGCGACGTGTGTCGTACCGCGCTTGTCGAACCGTGCCTAAATGCCAAACATGTCGACTGCATCAAACCCGTATACTACCAGGCTCCTCTTGGTCAGAACTTTGTCTCATGCTCATGATAATGTCTTTAACTCTCGCCTTGTATCCAGGCCAAGGTGTCGGGTAACATTTGGCCCCCAAAGCGTGTCGGGTGAAGCAACACGACACGCTTTGAATCGGCAAGTAATCCTTGTTCCCAGAAAGAAATCCATCACGTTTCCTGAATAGTCAGTATCCTTTAATTTTATCCTCCCAATGTGTCGTATCCTTCCTTGGTCGTCATGATGCTTAGTCGATTCCCAATATTATAAATCCAAGGTTGTAGTTCATCAGTGGCCATCCATGTCCAGTTCTACAGGGTTAATAAGCTTCGGCTATCTGATCCAGTCTTTTCTTAATGACCTTAAGTGATAATCTAATCTCTGTCCATTTCAAGAAGTCGAACTTTTCGGATGTACACATGCATGTTCGGGTACATGTTCCTGCCATTGGCTCTCGGGTGGGTTTTATATGCTAATAAGTCGTCACCAGTTCCATCTAGTTTAATTGCAATTCAATTATGATTCCTTGTTTGTTTTTTTGTGAAATAAGGGTTGTAATCAGCCACTTGATGAGAGGACTTCGAGTTTTACATGGATGACGACCTTACAGCAGTAAGCAAGGGTGAATGGAGTACGGCCAGTCACGGACCCATGGGTAGTTCTATAAATCCGTAATGCTGTTGGGAGTTCATCCACCCATTTACCTCTAGCCTTTTCAATTTCTCTTCAGAACATACTTTATGATTTTGTTCACAGCTTCAACCTTTCCATTTGCAGTTATAATGGATCAAGGAAGGTCATAAGGACAGATGACGTTATGGACAGTGAAGTTGATTATTTTCTTCATCTTGGTCGTGGTTAAAAGTTCTTCATCTGCCCATTTGGTGAAGCAATCAACTGCTATGATGGCATATTTCGCACCACCTTTAGGATCGGTAACAAGATGATGTCAATGCCCCCAAGTGGCAAACGGCTATGGACTAGCCATTTGAGTAATTTCCATTGGCGGGGCTCCTAGATTTTTTGCAAACATCTTGCACTTGTCGCATTGTCTAGCATGATCAACCGCATTTGGATTGATAGTTGGCCAAAAATGCCCGTAGCAAAGTATTTTCTTTATTAGGTTTTTCCCCCTGATGTAATCGCCACATTCTTCTTCATAGACTTCTCTTAAGACCCATTTGATATCATCATGGGTGATACACCGAAGTATGGGAATGGATAAACTCCTTTGTACACATGACTTCTTATTGGATGATTTGGCATGAAGCTTTGAGGAGGATCTGTCATTTTTCATTCCTCCATTCAGTAAGAATTCCTTATTGTAGATAGTCTTTGATAGGAGTCAATCATGACCCCTTTTCTGGCTCTGTCTACAAGATCTAGCCGATCTTCATCCGTCAATGCTTGGAATATTAAGTATTTCAACTGGAACAATGTATGTCTGTTGCGCATCCCTAAAACTGGCCAGCTTGGCCAGTGATTAGACCTGGCCGAGATAAGGAGCAAGACAATGCCCCCTAGCAAGATCAACTTCCTTAACTTTGCATATTATCAAACAAGAACCACTAAAGATATGCAAAGTTTCCACTCCAAATCCTCTAGCAAGTTTGAGCCTGGCGGTCGAGGCTTCATACTAAGCATCGTTGTTTGTTATAGGTAGATCGAGTTTCAGGATGTAACAGATCGATCGTTCCTCAGGAGTCATTATCATGACTCCTGTGCCATAACACTGATCATCGGATGCTCCATCTACATACATTTTCCATCTGTTGGTTGGTTCTCTACTGCTCTTCGAGTAGTCATCTGACGTAGTGAATTCGAGTATGAGGTCTGCTAATTTCCGTCCTTGGATAGCCCTTCGAAGGAAATAAGTGATATCGAATTGGCTTAGTTCGATATTCTATTTAAGTAGTCTTTCAAACGTTTCAAATTGTTGTATGCCCTGTCGCAATGGCTGGTAGGCACAGACGTTGATGGGGTGAGCCTAAAAGTAAGAGTGGAGCTTTCATGATGAAATAAATAGACATTGCCTAGCTTTTGTAGCTTCAGTTTGATATCCAAATCACGGCTCGCGATAGTTGGTGAAATCACACATGCATGTCAAAATGGGTCCAGTGGTACATATCACCATTTATTGAGAAAATCCAACTAATTCTTTTATCATCATTGCATGGAGCTGTGATTCGATATTCAACACCCAGAAAGGGTTGCCATGGCTAGCTGTAATGTCGACTGTCAGCTTAGCAGGTGCAATCCTAGATTCTTTGAGTCCAGATGTAACTATTTTGCATAACATTCAATGTGAAATATGGTTAGGACGGTCAATGTTGATGGTTACTCTGGTTGAATCCTAGAGTCTTGTCATGAGTTATTAAGTCTAATAGTGAAGGGCTTTGAATGCTCTAATCAATTATCCGCAATTGGTCAAAGGTCAAGCTTAAAAGTAAGTTGAAGGAAATGTCAAGCAGGGATCAGCCTCGAGTTGCGTGCAGCTGCATAGCTGGAACTTGCTATGAGTTTGAACTTGCTTGTATATTCGAGTAACGCAATTTCTATTCAATGTATTCATGATCCTTTACCTGTCCTTTGGGTTGGAGTGACAGTCAGTTGCCCACGAGCTTAGGTATCGATTTAATGATTCTATCTCTAGATATTCTTTCGATCGTAGCCTTGAGTAGCTGTAAGCACTATACATAAGTTTCAATACTGAGCTATCGCAGCAAGTCTTTGGATGACCACGCATCTGCTCCCAGTCTCGGGTTGATAAATGTGCTGCATGGACGGTTGAGTCTCGTCGTAGTGATGTTTATATTCTCACCTAAACTCCAAAGACATAGAGTTGATCGGTGAATAGTCGGTTCACATTCATCTTGCTCCTCGCTCGTGCCCACAGGTCTGGGGCGTATACTAATAAGTATGAAGGCCAGTCATGCCCACTTTAGCCTTACTCTCTTTCCCGTTGAATCGTGGGATCAGGTCAGTCGATGAGAGGCTAAGTCTCGCCTATCCTGGATTGTACTGTGGTTTTTCATTCCAAGATGAATACTTCGATGCCTCATCAGTTTCAGGGCATAATTTGGACACTGGATGGTTAGCCACATCCATTTTGATTCATGTTCTGTAATCAGATCTCGGGGTAAAGTTAGTGTAAATGCGGTCGGGTCATGCTCATCCAGTTTCATACTCCTCCTGACGGATCGAAGGAGGGTGTTGGAGAATTTTTGACCAAGTCTTCGTGGTTTACTCTCCTTTCCACACTCTATAGGTCGTAGTTTTTCAAGGAACATCCAAGTCACATTCGAACGTGCTTGGTGCGGATCGATATTGACCCTCGATCTGAGGTATGATATAGTCGGTCACCCGTAGCTTTGGATGTCGTTTCGATTAGTTCTGTGTTGAGGCCTCCCTATAGTCGTCGCCTTATGTTGTAAAGAACGCCAAGCTAGAGCTATAGTAGACTGTCATATTCAGCTTTTAGTGATTCGTACTCCTGCTTCCAGCATTGATTTTGCCAGGCCACTAGTCGAATGGTCGAACTCCATCCTTAGCGAGTTAATACTCCTCCTGTCGATTTCAGGCCAAAGTTTTTAGAATATAGAATGGTTGGAATCCACTTGTCTATTTATCGATGTTTATACACCATTCTGCATTCTGGTGACTTAGTGTTATTCTCCCCTCGATCGACTTGCATCCATTTTGTGTTCATGCTTCGGTTCACGCTCCGGGGACTTAGAGACTTTTGTCAATTTGTTTATACTCTATTCCGCACTCCGGGGGCTTAGAGTACTCTAGTCCGTGCTCTGGTTACTTGAAGATTTTTGGGCCGTTTATACTCTAGTCTGCACTCTGGGGACTTTGAGTACTCCAGTCCACACTCCGGGGACTTGGAGATTTTTAAGTCGTTTATACTCTAGTCCGTACTCTGGGGATTTAGAGTACTCCAGTCCACACTTTGGGATTTGGAGATTTTTGAGTCTTTTATACTCTAATCTGCACTCTGGGGACTCAGAGTACTCCACTCCGCACTCCGGGGACTTGAAGATTTTTGAGTCGTTTATACTCTAATCCGCACTGTGGGGACTCAGAGTACTCCAGTCCGCACTCTGGGGACTTAGAGATTTTTACGTCATTTATACTCTTGTCTGCACTCTGGAGACTCAGTGTACTCCAGTCCGCACTTCGGAGACTTAGAGATTTTTAAGTCGTTTATACTCCAGTCCGCACTCAGGGCACTTAGAGTACTCTAGTCCGCACTTTGGGTATTTAGACGTTTTTAAGTCATTTATACTCTAGTCTGCACTTAGGGGACTGAGAGTACTCTAGTCCGCTTCAGGGACTTAGAGGTTTTTAAGTCGTTTATACTCTAGTCCGCACTCAGGGGACTTAGTGCACTCTAGTCAGCATAGGGATGCGGCTCGGTGTGGATGCCGCTCGGCATAGGGATGCGGCTCGACCTGGATGCCGTTCGGCAAATTCTTATGGCTCGGCTGGATGCCGCTCAGCATAGGCTTATGTCTCGGCCTGGATGTCGTTCGGTATATATCGCTCGGCACAGACTTTTTCTGGTGCGGTCGGCACACGCCTTTTCTGGGGCGGTCGGCCGAATTGCCTTCAGAGGAGGGTCGGCCTTCATTCAACTTGAGTGCAAACTTTAACGTCCAATCCCCAGATCTTGCGTAGAATTGGTTTCTCTGACTTCGCTTATCAACTTCCTTTAGATTTCTTTAAAATCTAAGTAGTAGGAAGTTTCCTAATAAACAAATGGATCTATCTCGCGAATATGGAAATCTACTAGTAGACGATGAGATACAATCAAGCTGAGAATTCAATTCTCGGTGAAAGCACCAAAATGTTAGCACAAAATTGGTCAATAACACCCTTGAGTAGAATTATGTAGAGAGATTAATGAAGAGAGCAAGTTAAAACTGGAAATTACACAGTAGAATGCAATAATAATTGTAAGAAACGAGAACACCAGATTATAGTGGTTCGGCGTAACTGCCTACGTCCACTTTAAGTTTAATCTTTATTGCTTTATCAATCTATTGAATACAGATACAATTCATACACCAATGAATTGATCACAAGTTTGAATCAAAAATAGATGAGTCTTGAAAATGGTAGAGTCTCCCCATTGTTCTCGAAATCAGGTCCATTTCACTATGCCCCCGCCCTTCTATTTATAGACGAAGATGGCTTGGACTTCCCTCACAGGCCAACAAGGTATCTCGGCCCGTGGTAAGTAGCTTTTGCGCACCGAGCTAGGTATTCCAAACGGCAATTGTCAAGCGAGGGATGCCGGTCGAGAACTGCCTGCAGCGACTACCAAGTGACTCGAAACAAAGTTATGCCGAACGGCACTCGCATGTTGAGATCACCTATCCAGGTCAAACGACATTCGCATGCCAAGCGAGGGATTCATGTCGAATGAGGCTTATGCCAAACAAGGCTTGTGCTAAACGAGGCTTGCCGAATGAGGCTTGTCGAGCCGTCTGGACCAAGCGACATGTGTCGAACCATGCTTGCCGAACCGTGCCTAAATGCCAAACATGTCTACTGCATCAAACCCGTATACTACCGGGCTCCTCTTGGTCAGAACTTTGTCTCATGCTCATGATAATGTCTTTAACTATCGCCTTATAGCCGGGCCAAGGTGCCGGGTAACAGATAGAAATCAAATTAAAGAAAATGGGAATTTATTTGCAAATGGAAATGAACTTAGGTTATGAAGTTGGAATAATTTGAAGTAAATTAACTTAAGTTGGAAATAAGTAGAATCTTGGCTTCGAGTAAGTTGTGAAAAGTCCTTTAAATAAAAAGCATGGAACGTAATTAAATTGATTGTGAATTAATTTAAAATGGAATAAAAAATAAATAAAAATTGATTGGAATCAATTTAAAATGGTTAGAAACTAAATGGATATTCCATTTAGTAAGTATCGTCGAATTTGCATGGAAAAAGCTATCGTTTGACAAAAAATGAAAGTAAGTAAAATTATATGAATAAATAGAATGTGAATAAAATTGATTTTGAAATCAATTTGAAATGGATGTGAGCCTGTTTGATCCAAAAATAAATTGAATACATTTTATGTGAGTAGGAAATCATTTGGGTTGAATGAATTAGCATAAGGATTGATTGAAAGCAAGTGGATTAGCGTTGGAACCATACAATTGCTTATGAAATTGTTTAACATGGATTGTTTAAAGAATCCATGTTTTAGCTATTTAAAATAAGTGAAATGTTAGTTAATTTCATATATTTGGTACTTACGGGTTTAAACTGAGTACAGGTACCTGTGGGCCGTTTGGCTAGGCCTTGCTAGTGCTAATTGATGAATAAAATAAGCTGCTTGCTTAAAAATGCTAAGTAAGGTACATTGTCCGATTAAATACCGCAAAATAATAAAATATTGTTATATATTTTGTCTTATAAATGTCGGGGTCGATGTGTGTGTATATAAATATGAATCTCTCTTGTCAAATTGCAAAAGGTCCTGCGTACAAAGGAGACTGCAAAAAAATTCAAAAATTTAGGGTGTTAGAAAAATTTTGAAATTTTTTATTAACGTCAAATTGATTTAGAATTATAATTGAAATAAAGGGTTTGGGAATTAGAATTTGAAATTTTTTGTTTTGGGTGGGACAAAGGATTTGAAAAGGGAATGTTGAGTTTAACTAAGTGGGATTTGGAAAAAGTTAATGGGTTTGGGGCATTCTTCTACCTTAGCAATTTTGGGGATGAAATTCGTTTAAGGGGGGAGGAATGTAACGACTCGGGTTTTCTGTTGTTGATTGTGGATGTTTAAATGGTTTTAAAGATTTAATTTGAATTATAGATTGATTTTCAAAAATCGTTTGTTTATTGCATTTGGAAAATAAATTACAAACAAATTCCAAATTTACATTGGAAAAATTCTAAAAATTCACTTTTAAATGATTTAAAAATCAAAATTTCAAATAAAAATTTCATTAAAAATATTCATAAAATTATGGGTTGTTATACTCTCCTCCACTCAAAACTTTTCGTCCCCGTAAAGGAACGAGGCATGGAAAATAGAGACAACAAATAAAATGAGATAGAATTGAGACAATATAAAAAAAAGATTGAAATATACCTGGTAACAGTCATTATATGTAAATTCAACAAGATGGTGATGATCTTCCCAAGACCCTCTGTAATCAAGGACACAAGCACGAAGAAGATTCTTGAAAAGTTTTCCAAAAGAGACCGGTAAAGGTATTTTGGGAGGAAGAACTACAGATCGAACTTTAGGAGATAAGACCAATTTGGAATTCAGTTCCCCGCTTAGGATGCAGGAGAATAGGAATAACCGAAGGATAAGAGATTGGAATACAAAATAAGATGATAAATTTTTCAACCATGAAAGTTTCAACTTAAATTAATAATTGATTTCATCCTTTGATTTTTCCTAAGTTAATTAAATCTTGTCTATTTATAATTTCATTATCTTATCATCCAATTAACAATTTCTAAAATCGTGAATTTGAAATCATTTATTATACTCAAAATTTTATTCAATAAGTTCCATTCTTCTTTATTCCAGATGGTTATTACATTTATTCCACTTAATATATGTCTAATCACATATATTAAGTATACTTACACTTATTATGACTTACTCCAATTTATTTATAAATTCCTTTAACATCACTTTATATTGTATATTATTCAATTAACTTTTTATTCTATTTACCTTTATTAATCCTTTTATAACTAAAATTTAAGTGTATAACATTTATTATAAACACTCAAATTTTATTTATAAAATCCTTTTGTATTGTATGTTATCCAATACATAGTTAACTTTTAAATAGTTTAGGTAAGTTATAATGGAAATGCAATAGAATATTATACAAATAATGTTTTCTAATTCAATTATTTCAACTTAAATATTTATTCACAATTTTTGGTTCATTTTATAATTGAAAACATTCTTTAAGGTAAATTTAAGAATTACATTTCCGATTGAATTTGACGCTAAACGCAATAGTTTGCTCAAAACCTTGGTCTTCTTTATTTAAATCATTGCCGCGAAACGCAGGTGAATACACTCCAATTGAATTTGAAATTGTAGAATAGAACGGAGTGAAGATTCCTCCTCCAAATGTTATCCAAGCTGGAGTTGATTTTTGGTCAGAATATTTGGTTGGTTTTTTCTGTAACCAAATCACCGTCTTCGTGATCCGTCCTCGGTTTTGCAGAAGGCTTGGAAGTTGCATGGTAATTTGAATGTTAAGCTGATTGACTCTTTGTATTATCTCAAGTTTTCCTCCGCTGAGGATCGACGTCTAGTTCTTAGTGCTGAGCCTTCTCTTTTTGCTGGAAAACCCTTTATCATCACTCTTTGGTCTCCTACTGTGGCGAGTGCTCGCGAGCAAGTGTTTTCCATAACCGTTTGGGTGTACTTTTCTCAGATTCCATCGACGCTTCAGCCTTTGCTTGGGTTGAATTGGTTAGCTTACAACGTTGGAAAATTGAAGTGTTTTGACGCTAATACGGTAGCCCGAGAAAAATTGATGTATGCAAAGGCACTTATTGAGATATCCCCCTCAAAGCCTCTCCCTGCTACTATTCCTGTTCAGCTTGCTGTTGGGCATGTTGCGGAGGTTCGTGTTCGCTATGGTTGGGTTCCAGATATTTGTTCCTCCTGTCACTCTTTTGGACACCTGGAAATCTCCTGCCTACAAACCAAATTTTCTGCGGCTGCTCCTAAGATTCCTCCGCCTCACCCCCCACTTCGGAAATGGATACCTAAGGTTTCTTCATCTTCTACTCAGATCCCTCCCCTGCCAGCACCTGATCTGAGTCCGCCTCCTTCTGGTGCTAGGCCTGCATCCCCTTCAGTTGCTGTTGTTTCTTGTGGTGCCCCAGCCGTTCCTTTAGCTGCCCCTGATTCTTCCCGGATTGTTTGGGCTGAGTCAGAGAGATGTTGGGTTTATCTCATCTCTGATGTGAGATTTAGCCCCGTGGATGACACGTATTTCAGATTTGTTACTGATGATCAGGAGGACCTTCGTTGCCTTTATTACAAACCATCTGGTGATTCTTTAGTTCTTGATTTGGATGGTGTGGACGCGAGTAGGAATTCTGTTTTGCTAGCTGATCTATCATGGGCTCGTTCTTTCATTTACTCTTCTGAAGTTATGGGTTACGACCCAAGTCTTGCTATACGTTTCAGTCTCTTTTCTGGACTTTATGGGAATGTCCCTTTGGTTCCTACAGATGATGGTGATTCTTCCTCTTCGAAGGAGTCCTAGTTCACGGTGATTTTCATAGCTATTGCGGCATGTCTGCCACATACCTGTGCTGTATTTTTTCTGTTTTATCCTTAGTAGTGTAGGTGCTTTTACCTATCTCATGTACTTCAACTTTATTACTTTCGTAATAAAAGTGGACGGCCCACTATAAAACCGGCTTGCTTTGCAAAAAAAAAAAAAGAATTACATTTCCGATTAACTTCAAACCATTTAGAGGTAAATAAATATATATACAATATATATCAAATCAAATTTAAATCATATATCCGTATATATATTATAAATCAAGTCATATTTTTGAAATTCAAATCAATTAAATTTTCAAAGAAAAACAGTAGCAAAGCTACAGAATGGTCTCTTCACTTCGAAACTCGAAAATGAATGTCGATGATGCTGCAGTCATCACCGAAATTATTTTCCAACGATAAGAGAAGGGCGCTGATTTAAACATAAAAAATTCTTTGAAAACAATCTCTGTTTGGAAAACACTTTAAATGATATATCTTTTAAAACTTTAAAAACCCAAGTTTGAAACCATCGGAAATTAAATTCTCAAGTTCTTGATTTAGATTCATTTTAATTTTCAAGTTAATTTATAGCTATGTTTTATAGTTTAGTTATTTATATAGGAGACAAAAGTCAATGGTTACAAGATATATATAAAGTCAAACATTATTTCTTAATAACCTATTCAATTAATTATCAGAATTTCGAAAATCAAACTCATACATAATATAATTATACAAAATTTATCATTTACTAAATTTTGAAATCAATATGGTGTCAGTTTGCTCTATTCAAGTGTTTTATAAATCCTATCGATAGCGTTGATCAGACGAATCGATCGGAAACACAAATCAACATCAACAACTCAAACAACACAATATATAAAACATTTTAAATATAGGTTTACAAAGTAGGAATAGGGATTCCAATTAGATTGACTCACATCAAGGGAATTCTGATTCGAAGATAAGTTGGAAACAAAAGATAAGATGATTAAATTGACAGAATAAGGAATAGATAAGCTTACATAAATCATGGGCAATCTTAACCGGGTCAACCGTGACTTCAAGAATAGATCGATGTGGAATTCTGAGGTTATTCAACATTCGATCTGAAGAAATAGAATTCGGAATAACAAGAGGTACTAGCATCTACAACGAGTATATATATAAATCTCTGGTGAATCAATGCTAATTGCAAAGGAGTTTCACCGCTTTACAAGTCATCTGAATGTTGACGAGACCGCCACTTCATTATAAAGATCATTCGAAGTGGAGTTATGGGATACTTTAGAATCAAAAGAAGACGAATAGTGAGGGACAAGAATTAATTTTGAAACCGCAGGGAACATTCCAAAGCTCAAAAGAAGCCCAAGTCAAAAAGGAAGAAATTCAACTCAAATGAAAGTGATTCTGTAAATAAATTTACCATATATGCTAAGTTTGACTAGAGCCAAAGCTCTGATACCAAATGCAATGCTCCGATATTTTCAACCATTCGCATCCGCACATGTCGGACTTGAATTGCTCAAAATACTGAATTGTAAAATAAATTTGGCAAAACACAGCACAAATAGTAAATAAATAAATCACAGATCACAGACACTGCGTAATAAATGCAGCGGAAGCAAAAAGATAGTAGTTCATGAAGCTACTATATAAATACATCAGAGTTATACAAGATACAATAGAAGTTTAATATGATAAGCAAGCATAAGATGAATGCATCACCGGAATCAACTGAATAACTGGAATCAACAAAATACTGAAATTGAAATAGATGGCTGGATCTTCAAGCAAGGCTCCAGCTCCAAAGATGAGTCCCTAATGCTGTATCACTTAGTCTGACCCGAGCGTAAAGCAAAACACAAAACACTTGAGTCAGGACTACTTATACAATGTAAACCAACTCAAGTGAACTGTAATAAGGTACAAGTAACTTAGATTATGCTTGGGACCGTCCATCCTCTAAGGATCAGTTAATCTATTTACTATGTAGTAATATTTCGCTATTATAATAATGTCTATAGTAAAATAAACTTACTTTTTAATAGCGTTAAGGGGTTACCCATATGGCACTTAACACGTAATAGTCCCAGTAGTCCATCCAATATCAACGCATCTCCAGATTGGGAGACTACCCTAAATACTCCACGGGATACGGGAGAAAACCAAACTCGTACAAGGCGCTGTGGTAGGTGACACGGCACAACTAGGCAATGCCAGGGTAGATATACCAATTACGCACACGGGCTGGTGGTAACGCGTAGCAGCTACTACCGCCCACCTCGAGCCACACCTCCAAATCAAAAAAAATCAAAAGTGGCCACTGAATCAATCCAAAAGTCAGAGTATAATATCGAAAGGATGTTTCCGATCAGAGGAATGACCTCATTAGCCCGAGATCGCTCCTGTTTTAGCCACCTTATGCCAACTCACGGGAGTTTGGTCCATGTATATACCTTAAAGGAACGTCGCCGCCATCCTACTTCATTCTGGAATCTCTACCGCATACACGGTTGTTAAAGTGGTTTTTGGAGTTGGTAGAGAGTATGACAACTTCCGATCCCGATCTCTTTAACAACCAAACATTATTATAACCCATGGATATTCATTTCAAAATCATGTATACTTTCAAAACCAAACTAGCATATCCATTTCAAATCATATCATTTCTTTCAAACTAGTATATACTTTCAAAACCATATCACAATAGTATCATTTCCATTTCAAAAACTAATTTAATAATATATCATTTAAATAAAACCTAAATTTCCAAATCATTGAATATATTCTTCAATTTATTAAACTTGAAATATTCCTTTAAATTACCATAACATTTTGGAAATGTTACCTTAAGGAATCATAGCATTTTTGGAAAGTAATACTTTCCACTTTAACATTTTATATAATCATAGTATTATATGCTTACAAATTTAACATAGTGATTTTATTATAGCCTTATAGTTAAATAAACTTTGTTACTGTAATATCCAATTTAAAGATGAAATTCTTTTTTTTTTGGCAAAGCCAGCGGGGTTAACTGGGCCCCTACCAGTTTTATTGCAATACAATAAAAAGATACAACATAAAGAAAAAAAACAAATAAATAAAAAAACAACATAAACATCAACCTCATCCCCAAGCATCAACCAATGAAGGAGGGAAAACAGCAACACTAAAAACAAGCTGAGAATGAGTACGAGACTTGATATCTTTCCATATTAAGGCATCAGTTCTTCTAGTATTGTCAAAAACCATTGAATTCCTCTCTGTCCAGATCACACACATACTTATTTTCAATGCAACAGCAAGTGCTCTATCTTGCTCCTTTCTCCACTTAGTTGCTTTATAGATTAAATGCCAAAGAGTACTAGTTGTTGATCCAGTTAAGTGATATCCAGAAATACTACATATCCTGTCAATAATGAACTGTAAAGCAGGACAACCAAAAAAAAGATGTTCAGTTGTCTCATCATGTAGTTGACAGAATAAGCACAAGTTGGAACAAACCATTCCAAAGCTACTGATAACACTTCTTGTTAGTAAGGCCTGATTTATGACTTTCCACATCATTAAATTTTCTTTAGGAGTTGAATCAGTATTCCATATCACATTGTACCACTTAGCAGCTATAAGTGGTACACTATCAGTAATGTAATTGTAAACAGTTTTGACAGTGTGAGGCTTGTTATCCCATGAAACACAAGCATCCTGCTTCACACTGTAATAATGCTGATGTATATCATCCCACATCAGCTTTAGCACTTGATTACTGGTATTTGGTAACAGTATTTTGCCATTATGAAGATAGTCATTAGCTAATGCATTTTGATGTATTCCAGACTGTATCATTTGTGCATGATCACAAACATTGTAAAGGATATGACCATTTCTAACCCATGGATCATGCCAAAAACTAACAGGCATATTAGAATTCACAGCATAAAGAATCATTGGGAGGAAAACATGCCTTAGATTTAACATACTTCTCCAAATCCAGCTGCAGCTCTGAGGAGTATCCATAGTCCAAAAATGCTTATTCTTAATGCTGTGTTTCCATGTCCAACTAACCCACAAACTTTTCTTATTATTTATGAGGGCATCAAATTGCTTACTAATAGCAGATGTATTCCATTTCCTGATATTTATAACTCCCAATCCACCAAGTTTCAATGATGTCTCAATTCTAGAATAGGAACAAGGCACAATCTTCCTGTTATGAATACTTCCTGTCCAAAAAAATCTAATCATAGCAGACCTTATTAGTTGCAACATTTTAACAGGTAGAATAATGGTTCTGGCCCAGTATACCAATGAGGGAAAAACAACAGACTTAATTATAACTAGCCTACCACTCTGAGACAAACTCCTATTGTCCCAACAAGATAATGCAGAGGTGATCTTGTTGAAAAGTGGAATGCAATCAGCCTTAGTAATTCTTTTAGATATTAAAGGAAGACCAAGATACTTCATATCATTAGACATGCAAGAGATACCAGTATGACTATGAAGAGCAGCAGCCTGTATTTGATTAACACCAGAGACCAATAGAGAAGACTTGCCATGATTAATAGATAGCCCTGTCATACAGTGAAATTCATGCAAAACTTCCAAAACTCCATTCAAAGAATGCAAATCTGGTTTGGTAAACACCATAACATCATCAGCAAACATAATAGATGAAATTCAAACAAATCATCAGCAAATCTGGTTTGGTAAACACCATTCAAAGATGAAATTCTTATGTTAACTTAAAAGTACCTTATTAACTTACATTATTATTGCAATAAAGAAACTTTATTATTTTAATCATTTAAAATATGTCATTTACATAAATTAAAACTTGCATATCCAATGTACATTATCAACTTACATTTTATTATTTCAGTAAGTAACATTTATCATTTTAATCAATTTAAAATACACCATTACATTGATCAAAACTTACATGTCAAATGTATGTTTTAACTTACATTTATTACAATAAAGAGCATTTATCATTTTAATCAATATTTCACTAATTAAAACTTATATTATCAAAATTTACATTTTAATTTACATTTCTATTATAGTAAAGAGCATTTATTAATTTAATCAATTCCACACTAATTAAAACTTTACATGTTTCTTTCATTAATTAGGACTTTACACGCTTCTTTCATTAATTAAAACTTTACATGTTTCTTGCATTAATTAAAAACTTTACACGTTTCTTTCATTAATTAAAACTTTACATGTTCTATCATTAATTAGGAATTTACATGTTTCTTTCATAAATTAAATTTTTACACGTTTCTTGCATTAATTAAAAACTTTACATGTTCTCTCATTAATTAGGACTTTACATGTTTCTTTCATAAATTAAAACTTTACATGTTTCTTGCATTAATTGAAAACTTTACATGTTCTTTCATTAATTAGGACTTCACACGTTTCTTTCATAAATTAAAATTTTACATGTTCTTTCATTAATTTGGAATTTACACGTGTCTTTCATAAATTAAAAATTTACATATTTCTTTCATTTTTGTTATTACAACACAAACATTTATTATATTAATCAATTAAAATATAAATTAAACTTACATCTCGCATGTATGTTTAACTTACATTTTTCCATTTTAAAGTCATAGCTATTTATCTCACAAAACATAACATTTCACAAAAGAATATTTATCATGGTTAATATAACAATCAAATTCTTTACCAATTTATTCATTTAGACATCAATTCAACTATGATTCCAAGTTAAATAAACTTATTACAAAATGTCCCATAAAAATATATTTCATTTTATTTATTCAAAACTACATTTATTTATTATACAAAATATGTCCATTTCAAGAAATAACCTTTATTAAAATTACTAGGTTAGATTTAAGGTTCCAAATTAAATCGAACTTAATTATTAAGTTATTAATCATAAATAAGACTCTTTAAATTCCATTTAAAACCAATTAACTTATAAAAAAAATTAACTTATAGAAAAATAATATTTCTTTACACTTTAAAGAGTTAAATCAAATTAAGTTAAAAATTTCATATATTTATAATTCCAAAATACTTAATAACTTTCAGAAAATATTTAAAATACTTAATAAATTTTTAGGAAAATATCATTTAAAAGTATAACCATGGGTCTGTATAATATTTTCTAACCTAGGTCAAGTTATACGGATATGTATCATTTCAATCCGTAATTTAAAAAGAAAAATCCAGGTTCTATCATTTCAAACCCGCAATCCCAAGTAAAATAAATACAATAAAAATCACTCGAGCCTATCATTTCAGCTCATAATGATTTTTCCTTATTCTAAAGTCCGTTCGGGTATGTATCATTTCAACCCATAGTGATAGGGAACTTGCAGTGGTGATTAACAGGAATAAAATAATAGTATACATATAATATCATAACAAATGATGTAACAAACATATAAACGGCATTTATCATCATGTAATCACAACACATGCATATATGAATGACATATCAATGTCTACAGATTCACTTGTCATTTTTTCACAAAAATATAAGTATATAGTCTAGAGTCATAAAAACTCACCCTTTTAAACTAGAATCAACAAATTCAGAAAAAAAATTCAAACCTCGAAAAGCACGAAAAAGCACGACAAAGCACAATGCAAACTTGAGTGGATGAAGAGTCAGATCCAAATCTTGTATGCAAACAAATATTACATACATAAGAATATGATTCAATAGAAAACAATAGATGTTAAAACAATGGAAAAATAAATGAATCAAAGTGACATAACTTGCCTTAATCAATCAATGGCATGGCTACACCACATATGGGTTAAACCATCATCTTGTATTGCTTGGTCATGAAGGTTAGAGGTGTGCTAGAGGCCAGAGGCCGAGTATAAGCATGAAGAAAAAAGAAGAAACAAAAAAAGAAAAAGAAAGAAGAGGAAGAGAAGCCATGGATCTAGAGCTTGAATAAAATTTTCTTTCACGCAAATGATAATGAGAAGTTTTGGGAAGTTTTTATGTGTGATAGGCAAGAGAAATTCATGGCTAGATTAAAGGAATGAATGGCTAAAGTAAGTAATAAAGGGGCTATGCAATAAAAGACAAGATATTAATGGTTTGGAAAATAAAACGGAAACAAATACTTGATGTATTTAATAAAAAAATTCTTTCTTTCAAGAGATGAAATGAGAACTGGAATAAAATGAGACATGTTTGAGGTGTTTTGCACGTGAATGATAAAAGGAAATACACGCTATATAAGAAAAAAATAGCTAAGGAGTTATGAATACTAGGGAAACGGAAAGGCATAAGTTAAGGAGGAAGAAACGTACAATATATTTTATTTTTAAATGTAAATGAAAAAAAATGAGATATGGGAAATAAATTTTTGTATGTGAATTTTCAACTTGATACGCAAGGCTATGAGTAGAGTAATTCATAGCTAGGAATGAGGAGATAACGGGAAGAAAATAATAAAGGCCATGCAAATGAAAAAGGCAAGAGTTCAAACAATGAAACATATGCCTCTTAAATTTCTCTAAGCCATTTATTTGCATACATTTCTTTCTAGAAATGAAATGCGAAGTAAATGTGTACGTGAATTATGAAGTGGAGTGGATGGAATGAAAAGATTGAGAGTAAATGATAGGAAAATAAAAAGGCTAGGAAAAAAGGCAAGAAATAAGGAGAAAGAAATATATATATATATATATATATATATTATTAAATGCAATTGAAAAGAGGATATTTTGAGATGTTTATACGTGATTAATAAGAGCAATTCACGGCTATGAATGGTGAATGGTTAGGGTAAGTAATAAAGAGGGTAGTAAATAAAAATGCAAGCATTAAAGAAATGTAACGCATGTCTCCTTGATTTCTTCCAAGCCTTTTATGAAAAGATATACACACAAGTAAAATCCTACAAATGAAGTTTAGATAAACAAAATAGAAAAATAAAATAAAATAACATAGAAAATAAAAATAGAAATGCACATAGAAAAATAAAAATTGAAGTACAGAAAATAACTACGTGTAAAACGCTACAATTTATCTAATTTAAAAAGTATAACTTAGAATTTAACGAAACGAAAAGCAGAACAGATATCATAAATATTTTCTGCTTCAAAGAAAAAGATTAAAATTTAAAATTCAATTTAAAAAAAAAATAAACTGAAAATTCAAATTTTGACCAAAATATAAAATTTTCAAAAATCGTTTGTTTATTGCATTTGGAAAATAAATTACAAACAAATTCCAAACTTACATTGGAAAATTTCTAAAAATTCACTTTTAAATGATTTAAAAATAAAATTTTCAAATAAAACTTTAATTAAAAATATCCACAAAATTGTGGGTTATTACAATCGTTGTGCTAACAAATCCGTATTTACATCGAACGAGGTCCAGATCGAATGAATTCGGTCGCATTGAATTCGTGCCTGTGAAATATACAGCCTTGAATTGGGCTGGGATTTTTTCGAGTAAGATGGGAATTTTAATAAATGAAAATATGGATGCTAGGCAAAATTTAAAAATCAAGATGAGTTAAAACTCACTCAACCTTGGATTTACCGCAATTTAATTTGATAGTTGAAATTAAATTTTGATTGATGGTTGAATTGATAAATGTTTATCAATAGAATGTGATATTATATATAGTAGTGGTATATACATTGGAGTGATTGATATTCCTACATATATATAACAGATGAGACCCTATGCGCCCCGCATAATAGCAGATGACCCTATATACCACGATAATCCCCCTCGAAGTGGGATTGGTATTTATTTTATGTGAGGACCCGCCTTTCTCTCCATAGAAAGAACACATCATCGTTAAGAAAGAAAGAGGTAGAAATAGAATAGATAAAAGAAAGAACTCAACAATATCAGAATCTCACAGCGGAACGAAACAAAATATAATATATAACATAACTATTGCATAGTCATTTACATCAGAGTTATACAGATACAACAACACAAGATAGACAGTTATAAAAGTCTATCTATTATACAACTCTAATACAACACATACATCACAGCGGAAACACAATATAACTATAAACGCTGAAGCCTCCTGCTCCATATCTCCTCCAGAATTCGTCAAAGCCAACCTGAATCCCTTGGCTACTCGTAAAAATTTGAGTACCCAAGAGTTTTAAGAAAAACAGAATAAACTCTGGGTCATTCATGGGTCTGGTGTGAGTAAACGGGTTAAAGTTGCTTAACTTCTAAAAACTTTTGAAAACAAAAGGTACCATGTAAGACTCCCCACACATAAACATGGGTAAGTTTCTGCCTTACGCTAACCAAAACATTTGATAGGAAATCCAGTGATATTATAATAATGTCTAGGGTTTTCAAGTAAATAAGAAACAGTCGAAATTGTTATATTTATTAAATTCCAGCTACTAGCCACAAAAGTGGGTAATACAATCAAAATCGTAAGGGCACGTAGGAAGAATGGGTTTCCATCAATGGCAGGGCTACTGGGGTAACGTCCGTCACAGTACATGGCCTAGATCACCGTACCGAGGATTACTCCCAATCCTCTGCAACACAAAGCCGGAACCAATCCTTATTGAACAGTCCCGAACAAGACAACCCCAACGATTCTAACTAGCAACCTCCCACAACAGCCGAATAAAAAGGGACATCTTGACAGGGGTAAATCTCGTCCTACTTGGGCATGACCCACTTAGCCTTGTTGCACGTCCCCTGTTTTATCCATTCCCAGTTTATGAGGCTTGAGGCTGCGATTACCTTTATAGAACACATCAATCTTAGAATGCTCATCGTCCTCCTGACGATGTTCTGAAAGCATTCAATCCATACAAGTTCGTTCCGGGTTCGAACGAAACCGAAGGCATTATTTCGTTACACTCATTTTGGAATCACCCTCAGAGTTAACGACAATAACCCTTGCACTCTGA
Organism: Allium cepa; assembly: GCA_030765085.1. Classification (NCBI taxonomy): domain Eukaryota; kingdom Viridiplantae; phylum Streptophyta; class Magnoliopsida; order Asparagales; family Amaryllidaceae; genus Allium; species Allium cepa. The sequence goes on along the minus strand of CM060931.1, from coordinate 459,872,372 downwards.
AAACTCCATCTCGAACCTGAAACTACCATCTCTGTTATACTCGTATTGGAATCACCCGCAGAGTTAACGACAATAACGCTTGCACTCTGAAAACTCCATCTCGAACCTGAAAGTACCATCTCTATTATACTCGTATTGGAATCACCCTCAGAGTTTTTAACGACGGATAATTCTTACACTTCGAGTCTTCAACTCGATCTTCACTTGAATTCACAACCTAATGTTTAACTTGGATCGATGTTGTTTTCGGATAATCAAATTTGATACCCGATCCCGGTCTCTTCGAACCAAACGTGTCTTAATGGCCAAGTTGTTAAAAGGTTTAAACAATTCAATTCAATTCAATTCAATTCAATGCTTTGAATTCACACAGCATTAACACAAATAAATATCACACATTTATCATTGGTATAACATATATCATATCACAGAATGTCACAACATATCATTAATAGATATCAATCCAATAGATATCATCCAATACAGACATCCAACAAACAATCATCCATAAGCAAGCATTATCAATTCATATTGTAATTAATTTAATTACTTAAATTAAATTAATTCCTTAAAAATTAATCACTTAATCCTGCTTATACAATCATTAATTAATTACTAACCTTAATTAATTAATCACTCCTTGATTTACTTAATTGATCTATTAATCAATCCTTAATCCCAGATTAATTATCTTTTAATTATCAATTAATAATCCATAATTATTGATTAATCTCCTTAAATACAAAGTAATTAATCCTTAATTACTTTCATAATCAATTAATTAAATTTTAATTAACTGATTAATTATCCATCAACTATCGATTAATAACCTTAATTATTAATCAGTATCTCCTAATACAAATTAATTAATCCTTAATTACCATTTGCAATTAATCAGTAACCTTTAATTACTTAATTAACAACTCATTAATTACTTAATTAATAAATCTTAATCACTTGATTAATTAAGTTTAATTACACTTAGTTACTTGATTAATGAGTCCCTAATCATTAATTAATAATCTAATTAATGATCTTTTTAATTACAAATTAATTAACCTTAAATTAATTAACCTTTAATCCTTAACCATTTATTAATCAAGTAAATTATTTTCCTTAATTAATTTCTTAATCAATCCTTTATAATTAAACTAATTAATTAAACTTAGTTTCTTTAAATTAACTTAATCAAAATTAAGATATTAAAACCTTAATTAAGATAAAACATTATCTTGTTAATATCTTTATTACCATTAACATTATTACCCATTTATCTTTAAAATTATCTTAATTAAATCATTAATTAAGCTTTAATATAAATAATCATTTATCTTTAAAATTTAAAGTTATCAAAATATAATTTTAAATAGCTTAAACATTTATCAATTAATAGTTTAAAAACTATTTTCAATTTGAATTTTAAAAAAAAAAACTTGTCTTTAATATAAACTTTTAAAATTACATTCATAACTCAATTTTAAAATCACTTTAAATTTTCTTAACAAAGTTTAAATTTATCAAACTTCAAAACTTTTTAATCAAAGCTTTTAAGAAAAACATTTATTAATCAACAAGTAATTTATATAAGAGTTTGAAACCAATTAAAAAAAATTAAATTGCAAAAACCAAATTTTAAAACTTTTAAAACCTTAAAAATAGTTTAAAGCTTCTGCTTCGGGTCGAACCCAAAGCTTACTCTGGTCAAACTCGAGTTTCTCTTCTTCCCCCCTTTTTTTTAAACTTTGATTAAATTTAAGTTTTCAAAATCTACAAGCAAGCAATTCCTATATACTCGAGAACAAACTCGAAATTCCCACCCCTATACTCGAAGACGACTTCGAGCAATCCCATGAGCCAGAATCATTGACACCCCAAATGACTCCGTGCACATGCACACCATCGTTGGTTGTCTTCGACCATCATCACGTCCTTCGGCACGTCACTCACCATCACAGTAACACCATTCCACCACCCAAACATTCACACGCACCATGAATTGAAATCGAGCATTTCTGATACACCTAAACCTAAAACAACTTTCAGCAAATTTGCTTCATCCTCAACTCTCCGACCACCAGAGGTCAGAGACTTCTGGCCACACCCTGCCGACCCCCTGCGCCACCAATCCCCTGAGTTTTGCCACACTCGATCTCCCTAAGACAAAGCACTGACCACAAACTCAAGCTCCAAACTAACTAGGGTTTAAAAAAAATTCCGCTCACCGCCAACGCTATAGCCCTCTATAGCCACAACCACCATTTTTCCGAGCAACCTGATCGACATACTAGCTTCAGATGAAAACTTGACCCCACACAAACTTCCAATCACCAGAAAATGATCAAGACTCATTTTTCAAAAATTCCCCAAATTCTCATTCAATTCAACGTTAAAAATTTGGATTTTTTTTTAAAAATCATAATTTTCAATGATGATTCGATCTATATACGTGAATCAATATAACACAATATTTGATTTATTACATTATTCAAGTTCCCACTGCATTTTCTTGTTTACAGGAAATTTTCCAAACTTAAATTACTTAAACATATTTTCATAATCTAGATAGAGTTTAAACTCAACTAATTTGTTTTAAACCTAAAGCTTCAAAGTGTTTAGATAGGATGTTTTTAATTTTTTGTTTGTTTTTAAACCTCTGTAATCAGGTATGAACAGAGAAACACAAATTTCAGGCATGCAGATTCAAATGCATCCATATCTACAGATTTTATACTACTATCTACACATGCAGGCATCATTATCAACTCTTGCTTTTCATATTTTTACAATTTAAATATTGTTGTTTTAAACAAATTTTGTTTAAACATCTCAACATAAAACAAACCAGAGGAGTAACTAACTGGTTTTGAATTTATTTTATACCCTGTAGTTCAAAAACCGAAAGAAACTGACATGCACACACATTAACACATTCATGTATATATATGCAGTAATACCACAAAAAGCATCATTAACATAGAACTTTCATAAGCAACCATCATTTACTTACTTAAACCTTTAATTAAGAAGTTTACTCACCTTTTTAAAAAGCCAGAGCTTGGAACTGGTATGAAAAAACTGAAGCCCCTTTTTGAAAGTTTGAATATTGTATATTGATATTGCTTAATTCTTGAAAGCTTCGATTTCTAATACTTGTCTTTGCTTTAAGACTTTGATAATTTGTTGGGTTGCCAGGTTGTATATGCACTTGAAACTTGATTCTCAGGCTTGGAAAGTGCTAACAGGTTTTTGAACTACAGATTTAAGGAAAAATGCTTGGTACTGGATTGCTTTAAGGCTGGAATCATGATGATATGATCAAGACTTTGAAAATTGGTTGTTTCTAGGTTTTTTTTGATAACAGAAAGTTTTCAAGCTTTTTTTATGATTCTACAGGCTTGATAAAAGTATTACAAGGTTTGGTTTTTGAGGATTTTGGGTTGAAAATTTGTTACAAACTTGTTTTTGAGGAGATTACAAGCTTGCAGTTCTGGAAAGAATACTACAAGATTGAAGAAAATGTTTGATTTTGCTTTGAAAAATGATTTTTATCGAGGATGAATTCCAGGTTGAAAATGACATTACAGGCTTTTGAAAATAATTTTGGTTTGAAGAGTTAAACTAGTTGTCTTGAGGAAATTACAGATTTTGGAGAAGATTTCTTGCTTGGTTTAAAGAAATATGAAGAAAGAAAGAATGGGAGTTAATATGATAAAATTTATGGTTTATTAAAATTAAAGAAAAAGAAAATTAGAAAAAAAAGACACTAGTTAAATTTTGTCACATTTGTCACAAACCATTGCTAAATTCATAACACGTGTATTCAATGAGTTTTAGAAATGAACATGTCATTCCTTATTTTTAAATTATTTTTAAATGATTTTAAAAGTCTTTATTATTAAATTTCCTAATATATATATGCTTTTGTAAATTTGTAAATGCTTTTTCTTATCTTGTAAAAATAAAACTTTTAAAAGAAGATCAAATAAAAACTAATTAGATTCTTAATAAAATCATATAAAATTATTTGATCAATTTTAAATGCTAATTTAAATGCTTTTGCATTTATTTACTACTAAATAAATATTTTCTAAATTTTATAAAAATAAAATTCTTTTGTTTCAAATCAATATAAAACAAATCTTATTTTTAAAATAAAAAATTTATTCATAAATCTTTTATATCCAAAATTATTTCGAAGATATAAATTCTTTTTAAATTACAAATTTTCAATTAAATTTCAAATTTTAAATCCAAATTCAATTTAAACTTCAATTTAAAATCAAATCAAATATATCTATATTAAATTAAACAAACACATTATTAAATTCTAATTTTAAAGTTAAATTTTAAATAAAATATATTTAAACAACACTTATTAAATTGAAATGTTAAGCCTATCAAAATCACGTTTATAAAATAACACAAATTAAATAATTATTCCATTTAAAATCAATTTATCTCTGAATTTAAAGACATCACATAAATTTTATTTTGGTTATTTATATTTGAAGATAACAATTTAATCAATTTTAAATGATTTAATTAAGGGGTTGTCACATTTTAAATTCCTCGAAATTCCGGGGTATTACATTTTATGTATGTTAACATCTGTGGATGTAGGGAAACAGTTGGGGGATCCAACTTAATTCCTCAGAATGTTTTGCTTATTTTACATATACGGTGATACATGAATTATGCAGAATAATCTAGTATATATTATTGCAGTGATAGAAATTATTGGATGCTATTGTAGCACCGGCCTGAATTTTGATAAATTTTAAAATTATAAATATATTTTAAAATTTATGGAATTGAAGAGAATTTGGTAATAAAATATATATTGAAATTGGAGTTATTTTAAGGAAAATGGATTAGAAAGAATATAATTGATTTGGCTACTTGACTATTTCGGATAAATAAATGGAGATTTTTAAAATAAATTATATTAGAGAGTTTAAAAACTATATTCTGGAAATATATAAAAAGGAGTCAAAACCAATATTTAAAATAGATTGGAAGTGTTAATGGAGATTATAAGAAATAAATTTATATAATGCATTTTTGTAAATAGATTCATTTTTAATAAACAGGAAAAGCAAAAGAGGGTTCTAAAATTAATAAAAGATGTTTTGTAGTGAAGAATTCGATACCAGGTGATATTTGAGAATATAGATTCATAGGAGGAATTTATATTAGAATATGGAGACGAGTTGAGGAAAAATGAAAAAAAAAATCCTATTTTTGGAAATAAGAAAGGTTGGGGAATCGATGATGAGAATGGAATTTAACTTGATGAAATAGAATAGGATTGTGGACTGAAACTGAAGTAGTGTAAAGACCCGTATTTGTAAACATTTAAAAGTATTATATTAAATAAGATTTTTGAATAAAACTGTTAGGGAAAAAATTAAGACGTTACTAATACAAATTAAATTATAATACAAGTTATGAGCTTAAGTAAAATTTCTATTAATGAATCATGTTTGCAATAATGTAAGGATGATAACAAATTCTAGTGTGTATTTTAATAACATTGGTTTAAGTGAAATTAACTATTGTCCGAATGTGAATTTCCAATTGATTGGAATAATAAATATTAATAAGGAATAATAAATGTTTCTTTATAAAAGAAGAAATCATATGTTTATTTATTTGAAATGTTTGGTAGTTGAAAAATTGATTGCAGAGATGAGAAACTATTATTTGGTAAGAAATATATAATTCTTGTTTGTATCCAATAATGTATAAATATGTTTAAATTACTATTAAACGGAAAATAATTGTTCTATTTCTCATTACATTTATTTTGTCCATTTTGAAATTCATCTTTGTAAACAATTGAATTAATGTAATTGAATAATTTCAATTAATGACAGAGAGGACAACAAATTGTAAATTAATAGGTGTAATTAAACGCAGCTTATGTTTTATGAATATAAAAGGAAAGTTGGTTTAATGAAAAGAACGTTTATGTCAAATAAAATGAATGTTTCATTTGTGAATGCACGTTTAGTTTCATTAAAATATAGAATAGAACGGTAGATTTAAAGGAAGAAATATATGTATATTTGAACTGTATTTTAGCATATAGATGGATTACAAGAGTAGAAAAATAATTTATTTAAGTAAGTAATTTATTACTCTGGTGTATGAACAACAAATTTATAAACGTGTTTAAATGACTAAAGGAAATAATTATTCCATTTTTCATCCGTTTTAGTTGTCTGTTTTGAAATTTAACTTTGTAAGTAATTGCAAATAATATAATTGAAACATTTCAATTAGAAGTAAATAAAACGTTGATTGCAATTAATAGATTTAATAAAAGAAACGCACCTTTTGTGTTAAACAGAAAAGATATTTTAATGGAAATAAAAGATCATTTTAGGAAAACCAAATTGAAAATTTTCATTTTATGGTAAGTAATTTTATTTATTATGCATAGAAAAAAAACTAAATGCGTACAAATTTGAATATTATGTGAGTTAGTGAAGTTAATTTGGTTACGTTTCATAAATTGAATTTCAAAAATGCTATGCAATGTATATGGTCCCTTCATTTCTTTTATTGTTAATTGTTGAATGTACGTTTTAAAATAGTTACCTCATTATTAATACTTGGTCTGTTTATTTCTCCTTCTGTTTTATACATAAGCCTAGACTTTTAGTTTATATTTAATTATTACCACCTTATTTTCGCGTGTAAAAAAAAAATTCACTTTCCTTTAGTTTGCAAACTTTTTCATTTCTACGTACATTTCTTTATGCATTATTAATGCCTAAAGCTTTCAAAATAAAATGCGACATCTATTTTTTCTCCACCTTAATTTCCTAATTTTTAAATAACCTGCAGCTTATTTCTTTCATTTGTAGTGTATATTTGTGTTCTATTTTTTTTTGGCAAAGTCTTATCGGGTTTATTTTAGACTAATGGACTCCTTAGTAAATCAAGAGACCCTAGGAACCTTAAGAGACTTTGGATCCTTTCTTTTCTCACACGTTGACCTTCTATTTTCCCACCTGACTAAAACCAAGTACGTACAAAAATTGCTCATTTGAGAAACTTTCTACGTACTCTTCTTCTTCTTCCTTAAATCTGCAGAAAACTCCAAACCCCAAAAATCCTAAGTCTCCAAATCAATTTCCATCTTTCCTCCTTCAAAAACCCTAGTCTACCTCTCTCCTCTTGCCGCCACCCACCTCCATCACAACCCACGACGGTAACCCATGGCCAAAGCCCTATCTTTCATCCTCTCTTCTTCCTCTTTTTTCCCTTTTTTCCCTTATTTCCATGGCTTACCTATTCCAATAAACTACTCCAAATCAATTATTTTTTTTTTGAAACCGTGTATAATTTCAATGGCAACAACTTTGTTGTTGAACCCTTCTTCCCATTTCGAATATTTCTATATCAAAAAATCTACTTTCCAAGTCCTTTCCCGAGTCCAATTTTAGATGAAAATACACCATATTGTATTAAACATATCTCCTTAAGTAATGAACCAAATTATGTGATTCTTTTTCTCAAATCATTTAATTTTCCAATAGCATGAACTTTCTTTTAGATCAGTTATTCAAATTCCTTAACTTTCTATGCCAAAAACTCAAATCTTTTCAAAGTATATTTGAACTCAGATTTTCAACTCAGAAAACACCTCTATTTATCTTGACCATAGCTTCCTTAAGAAAAAAGATTTTTAAGTTATTCTTTTTTTGAAATGGAGAGAAATGAATTTGCAACAACTTTCTATTTAGTCACTTTTATAGATTCGGTAATGATATGTTGGTCCATATATTTTCTTAAAGATGGTCTAGTTTTTTGTCTGTCCACTGTTTAAATTTGCGCATTTAATTGGATTTTTAATCGTCGACAAATCAAAGGTGAGTATTTTAACCCACTCACAACTACTAAATTATCTTATGTTGGTTAAATTACATTTATGATGTGATTAGAAATTTATAAATTGTTGTTTGGTGTTTTAATTTGTCATTTAGATTTACTTTGAATTAATATTGAATTTTATAGTCATGTAATTAGTATTGAATATAATTTCTAGTCAAACACCTAATAATGATAACCAATTAATTGTTGTGATTTATTTGCTAATTTGGATGTTGATTGTGATGTATGTTATTGGTTGAAATTTTGGATGATTGGACATTTATTTACGCTTATATCTCTGCTATCACTATGGATTGAAATAATACATACCCGAACGATCTTGTAGATTAGGGAAATCGTTTGGGTTGAAATGATAAACCCGAGTTGTTTTCATTGATTTGAAAATTTTAATTTTAGATATTGGTTGAAATGATATATGTGTTTGTGTGTGTATCCATAAAATTTCTTGAATTTGGATTATGTATTGGAATTGAATTATTTAAAAGGTTTAAGTTAAATTTCGAATTTTTTTAAATTAAAGTGGTTAAAATTAATACCTCGAATTATTTTAAATCTTTTGATAATTATATTCACGTTGTACACTTGATAGGAGATGGAGAATCCCCTAACATCTCTGAAGCCGTTGCACTCACCTTTTATTTTGGATTAATTTTACTTACAAAAGATCTTTTAGTCCTGACTCGAGTGTTTTGTTTTCATTATGCTCGGGTCAGTCTGAGCTTTTTAGTGTATTGAAGACTATTTTCTGGAGGACGAAGTTGAAGATTCAGTATAATATTACTATTTATTATAATTATTCCATTACATCATGTATTCCGCTGCATTATTTATTTATTCCTGTTGTATGTATAACTCTAATTTGAATTGTAAAAGTGTAATCACATGTTGTTTGTAAAACAGCTTCATGAACTGTTTATTTGATTATTATATTTTATCATTCCGCTGCGAGATTCTGTGTTTTATTTTTCCTTCTTTTCTTTTATTTTCTTATTTACCCCATTAACAATCCTCCCTTTTGAATGGTTTGAATTAGACATGTGTGGTTTATTGTCGATTTAAACCGTCCAAAAAGGTGGGTCGTTACAAGTTAAATATGAAACTTGAGTAATAAATAAAATTCAATTTATAAATAAGCTGATTAAATATATGTTGAATGTGATCAAATAAAATGGAAGTGGATTTAAATAAAAATGGCTTGAGTTATAAATAAATTCAATGTGAGTGTAAGTAAATTGAATATGGCCTTCGATATTGTAATAACCCGAATTTTTGGTAATCTGTAATCGATTAACAAACTGGGTTAATTAATGGAATATTGAATTATAAATTGAACGAATGAATCTGATCAGATAAATATTTATATTCGTAATTGTGTTGATTTTAAATAAAATTATTGATTGCAAATTTAATTTGTGTTGCTTAATACATACATATATTTGAGTTGATTTCAAGATAGGACTTTAAATTGAAAATGAATTTGAATTTGGGTTAAAATTTAAATCTAAAAGATAGTATCTCAAAATAAATTGGATTTAAAATAATGTTTCTAATTTTTATAGATATATATGTAAATTGTGAATAGGAAGCTTTGTTTGAATTTAATCTAATGATTGTCAAAAAGGGGTATTTAAAATAAAATGGTGCTAAGTAAGGCTTAATAGGGGTTCATACCTTATTTAAATATATATATATATATAAGTTATATATATATATATATATATATATTAAGGTGTTAAGCATAAAAGAAATATAAGTATAATAGAAATTATATATAAGTATAAGAGTAAAATAAATAAAGATTTTCTTTTACGCTTGTGAGGTAATAAAAGCATATATGTATAAAGAAAAAAGGGTTTTATTTACAGTTAAATTAAATAAATAAAAAAATAAGTAAAATATGTATAAAACAAGTGTTAGCATCTTAAGTAACTATTGATACAAATGTGAATTAATAACCTACTCTAATTGACAAATGTAAGGATTCGGTACATGTGTCTTTTTATTTTTAATTTTTAAATAAATCATTTACACTTTTATAAAACATGTTTTCACCCTCATTTTTTTTCTAATGTTCATTTTTTTCAAGGTTAAGAAAAATTTTCAGCTGAAACAAATTTGTACCCAAAAATCTAAAAAAAATAAAAATTAATTAAAATCATGTTCGAATCTGGAAGTTTTCTCCTCAAATCAAAAATCTGAAACTCTTCTTCAATCAAAAGCTTGAAAACATCTTCATAATACAATCTTTAATCCACCTTCAAATTGAAGATCAGATCATAACCCTGTAAAATCAAAGCCTGCATGTTAACCCCTGTACTTTTCTTCAACCTGTAGCCTGTGCATTCTTCTTTTTAAAAAAAAAAAAAAACTAAAGCATGCAAGCATATTCCCTTCCATCTAATTTTTAAAGCAAACAAGTAAAGTCTATAGCAATAGCAAAACCTACATGCAAATCTGCATCTAACCCTGTAAGCAAATCAAGTATGCAACTCAGCTTTTAAAACTCCAAAAGCATGCAACTGCATTCTTTAAAACTAGAGATCTGAAGCAAGTTCAAGTCTCATTAGCCTGCATGAAAACCTAAATGCAAGCAACTCAGTTTTAAAGCATTGAAGTAAAAGCAATTCAAGTTTTATCAAAAGCTTTTCTAAAGATTTGAGCTCTGTTTCATGCTATTTTCAGGCGAGTAAACAAAATCCAAATTGTACTGTAGTTATGTTTTATCATGGGATAAAAGTGTGATTTGATAAGTACGTTTTGTTCTGAATATATGCACCCATATATGAGTAAATAAATGATTAAACCAGGGAAGTTAGGATGTTCACCATTTTTACACCGCTCTGTTAAATTTCAAAATAATATGCTAGGCTTGACTTCAAAAAAAAAATTATCACTCAATCTAATTAGTTTTAAGTGGTGACATTAAAAGAAAAGTTGTTTGTTATGAGGGTTACTTTATTTTAAATCTGGTTTCAGTAAATATATTGAAGTATAGACTTGTATTATGTATGCTTTGCAGTAAGTGATCAAGTCCAGTCAAAATTTGATCATTAAGATTTGGGTTTTTGCTTGTGTTATCGCGATTGTTGAGGGAAAATATGATTTTTAAGGGTGGTAGGGTGATTTCTAGATGCGCAGAGCAGGAGGTAGGCCGAGTTGAATGGGTTTGGGCATAATGGCAAATTCTGGTAGCTGGATTGATTTGGAGGCGGGGCATTCGTCGAGGAGGAAGAGTAGGGCATGGTTAACTCGAGAAAAATGACTCTGGAATTTCTAAGTGATTGTGGAAGAAGATTGTTTGAGTATTAGGGTTTAGGGGATCTTCGCTTGGCGTTCAGTTTCGTCTGAAATTGCGAAGCATGGCGAACAATGGAATGTTGCGCGCGTAGGGGATACAATGTAGGAAGAGGAGGCGATTCTTCTGATGAAAGGTGAGGATAGACAGTAGTAGATGAGGGCGGAGCGAGGCGATAAATGTTTATCTGATCTTCTGCTGAATAGGTGTTAAAACTTGTTTTCTTTTATCAGGACAGTTCGTCGAGGTTTGAGTGTTTCGATAGGGTGGGGTGACCATGCGAGAGTTGTGAGGATGATCGGCGACAGGGAACGATCATCAGAGAAAGCGTGCACGGATATGTGCACGACTTCGTGTTCGAGTATGTTGTTTGGATTTGAGCTGTTTACTGAAGGGAATTAAGAGGATGAAGGGGAAGGGGTTCATTTTTTTCGTGGGTTTTGAGTTTTGGATGGGCCGTACATAGTGGGCCGATTGTTTGAGTTGTGAATTTAAATAAAGTAATATAGGATGGAGGAAGAAAGAATGTTTTCTAATATTTAGTGGTTAAATTTGAGGTGAAGTTAGCTCAGGGAGAGGGTTTAGTGTTTGCTCGGGATTTGTAATTGTATAGATATCAAGTTTTTAATAAAAGAATAGCAAGTTTTAAAAGTATTAAGCAATTACAAATTAGAAGCAAATGGTGATACAAGTTTTAAGTATTATAAAATCAAGTACTAAAAGCTTATCTAAAATGGTAAATTCAAAGAATAAGTTAAACCAAGTTTCTCTAAGTATTAACAAGTTCTTAAGTTTTAAATATTTTCAAACTGTGGTAATTAAGTAATTATATAATGGGTTAAATCCAATATGTTTTTCGAAGGTAAATTAAATGATAAAATTTAATAAAGTATTAATTATTCAATGTATTAGGAATGGTTAATTGATTAATGTAATCAATTAAAAAATATATTTAATTAATCATTAGATAATTAATAAAGGGGAAGTAATTTATGTAATCAATTTAAAGGATTGATTTATTAATGTGATTGATTAAAATAATAAATTTAAAATTGATTGATTAAAGATTGATCACTTAATGAAATTAAATTAATGATTATGAAAGTAATTAAAGGAAAATTGCTTAATGTCATTAATTAAGGAGGGTAATTAATGGGTAATTACTAAATATGATTTATTCAATGATAATTACTTAATGTAAGTAATTAAAAGATAAATTTGTTAAGGATTAATTACGTAGTGTAATTAATTTAAGAATTGTATAATTAAGGAAAATTAATTAAGGGTTGGTTAATTAATGACTGTGATTAATTAAAGGAAAAATTAATCAATGTAAGTAACTATAGAAGAATTAATTCGAGTAATTAATTATGGATCAATATAATCAATGTGTATGGGTAAGGTCAATTAATTTGTGTAATTAATTAAGATAAAGTGGTTAATACTAGTTAATTAATTAAGTTTAATTAATTAAAGATAATCATTTGATGTTGAGTTAAGTATAATTACTTAAGGTAATTAATGGGGTATAATTACTTAGAGAAGTAATTAGTGGCTAATTACTGGATGTAATTAGTTAAAGGAAATTACTCGACAGGAAGTAATTAAAGGATAATTACTGGGTGGAAGTGATCAATTTTGCTTATTAATGATTAATGATAATGGGTGCTTTGAATTGAATGATATCTCTGATATGATTGCTTTGTGATATGATTTGTTGGACGGATGATGATAATGTGATTATCAATCAATTATGAATTGCTATGTAAAAGTGTTATTCGATAATTTTAGTTGAATTTGTATTTAATTGGATAACTTGGGTTTAGATGACATCGGATTCGAAGAGACCGGAGTCGGGTATTAGTAAATGCCCGAAACCACTTCGATTCTTTATAAATTGATATGTGGGATAGGTGATGTCTATAATAAATTATGGAGTGTAAATTGATATAAATTACCCGGGTTTATTTATGATGTATGCTTTTTTATTCCGTGTTAGATGAGTTTACTCACGCTGGTTTCCAGCCTGACCCGGGTGTTACTTTGATGCAATACTCGGGTCAGACCGAGTATTACAGATTTTCAGGTAAGGACGTTCTGGAGCTCAGTAGGTGAGCTGGATGGCAGGGACGTATGGAGAGTTCCACTTTGATATTGTATATATTTGAGACATGTTAAATTGTATTAATCCGATGTTGTATAAAATTGTTGTAACTCTGATATATCGATGTAAATTGATAGATACAGTTTCTTTGGTATAACTATTATTGGTATTATATTTTATCCGCTGCGAATGTGAGAATGCTCTGGAAATCATCACCCCCATCCATGGTCACAGTTACATTCCAGGGTTACGTTGCCGTCGCAGCAAAAGTCCATGTAACTGCAGGCTCTCCGCGGCCTCTCGATTACGCCATGGAACCCACACAACGGATCACAGTTACATCCAGGGTTACGTGCCGTCGCAGCAAAAGTCCATGTAACTGCAGGCTCTCCGCGGCCTCTCGATTACGCCATGGAACCCACACAACAGATCACAGTTACATCCAGGGTTACGTTGTCGTCGCATCAAAAGTCCATGTAACTGCAGGCTCTCAGCGGCCTCTGATTTTCGCTGTCGAAATGAAACCTCTCCACTCCTACATAGGTCGCAGTCTGCTGATATAAAATCAAACGCAGATTGTTGGCTCTCAGCGGCACACACGACTTTCGCTATGTTATACCATAGGTCGCAGTCTACCGATATAAAATCAAACGCAGACTGTTGGCTCTCAGCGGCACACGACTTTCGCTATGGTATACTCTACTCATAATCCCCAGGAACTATTTTCGTCCGGACTCCTCACAGGATCAACTTTAGAAACCCCCCTTGGGGCTCAAGGCAGCACCACCCGGTGGTACTCCTGAGAAGTTCATTCCAAGGGAGCGCCTTTTTCCCCAGAGCCATCATCAAAACATTTTATACTATACACATATAGTATCTTTAAATCATACACCAAGTATGATCTCATACAAAGCTCCTTTACACAAAATCAATTATTCCAAAATCGATAGTTCTCAAACTAGGCTTTCCAAATTTCAATATTGATTTTACCCAAAAATCAAAAGCCTTTCCAAATCCAAAGGTTCCCAGAACCTTTTCCAAAATCCTCATAAGATCCTTTATATATATACATATATATATAATTTCCAAAACTTTGGATCATTTCAAACTTGTATAAAACTCCTTTATACTTCAAACACCTTCAAAAACCATTTTCTTCTAGCAAAAGATTCATCAAGGGGAGTTTTATCTTATATAACAAAGATATATAACTTTGTTTATTCAAAATCAAATATTCAAATTTGATTACTCTTTACAAACCACTTACCATATCACTTACTTCCATAAAAAATAATTCAACCACAGAAATATCTAATTTCCACTTTACTTTATCATATATTTCACAAAATATATTTTTCATTTCAAAAACTATTTCACATTTCTTATCCACAAATTCCCAGTATCAATTTTATTCAAATCCGTACGATGTACACATATCATCCGTACGCTATACCAATCTGATCGCTCACTCGATCACACAATTTCATTTCCGAACTAGTATTGTCCACCCGACTTCCTAGTGCGGACATAGATCTGGTTTCTTGATCAGAAACCGTCATTCTCCTTGCATAGTCATAACTATGATAGAGAATATCCAGAACCAATCAACAATCCATACCCAGATTCGCCTTCAAAAATCGAGTGGAAAATTCCAACTCGGATCGAAATAACTATCTCGAAATTCTGTGCTCAAATCTGGATCAAATCACTATGTGAATAGAATAACGTACGTACATTCTACGTATTTATCTTTATTGGTTATTAGCCAAATCAATTCCATTTCTATTCACTTAAATTTTCACTTACTTACTCACAACTGATTCAATCCCATTTGGATTATCACCTCTATTCTTATTTCGATTGGGTATTTAACCAATAACTGTTTAAACTCGGTCCAGTTTAAATTTAGAAAATAACTTGAAAAGTTAAAGAAATAGATAAGTAGTTGAAAAATAATTACTAGTTTGTAAAATAATTGGAAAATAGTTAAATAGTTATAGAAATTTTAAATAATAGCTATAAAATAGTAATTAGTAGTTGAAAATAGTAATTAGTTTATAAAATAGTTAAAAAATTGTCAAATAGTTTCAAAAATAATTGTAAAACAAGTATAAGATAGTTTGGCTTTTAAAAGAAAGGTTGTATATATAATGAATAGTTTGGAAAAATAGGTTTATATTAAAACAATTTATATTAAAAATAGTCCAGAGTCAAAACTGTTCAATTCCCAATCAATTCAATTTAAATTCCACCTTCATTTAAATTGACTTAACTCCAATTTAAATAACTTTAATTTCTATTGAAATTGATTCAACCCCAATTCAAATTGAATTAATCTAAGTTTCTTTTCAAATTTAACTTTATTCAACCTTGATCTCAAATTCTACTAATTCAAATAAATTTCAAATGAATTAGTTCCAGTTTTAATTCATTTCAACTCCAGTTTGAACTAATCTCAATTTCAAACTCCATTTCCAAATCAAGTTGAATTATTCTTGATTTCTTCTCAAATTTAATTCAAATTCCATTTGAATTTAAAACTTATTCAACTTTAATTGCGATTCCAAATTATTCAAATCAACTCCGACTAATTTCAAATTGAACCCACTTCAATTTCAAATTGTTTCAAATTAATCCAATTCAAATTTCCATTTGAACCTTATACTCATACATCTTCAATCACAATTTCAATCAATTCAAATCAAATTCAATTTGAACTAATTTCAAATTTCAAATTTAAAACATCTCGAATTATATAAATTCGAGTTAATACTTCAAATGTTGATTTAATTCCTCTAAATCAATTTACCTTTTTATTCCAACAATGGATTACCATACTCCATTTCTCATTCATTTAAACAAATCTAATTCACAACTTAAAGATTTTTAACAACAATAGGATGATATCATCTAATTCATCTCAAAACACCCATCAATTTACAATTTCCAGATCTCAAACCCATTTTGAGATCACACAAACTCCCAATTTAGATTAACCATTTAACTCCTCAAATTAAATCTCAATTTCATCTTGAAATTTCCAAATCAGATTGTTCATTCAAACTTATTTAACTTCCTCCGAGTTAAATTCAATCAATCCTATTTAACCTTACTCAAACTTGAGTTCTCCATTTCAAATTTCAAAATTCTAAACTTCACATTAATAATTTTTTCCCACATATAAGTTCAAAACTTATCACTTGGGTATCACATCTTATTCCAAATTCAAAACTCAATATTTAGAGTTTATTTCAAACCAACTTTGATATTATGTATATCCACATATATACATATTAATTTCTTTTACATACTAAGTTATACTTTAAAAATTTAAACCACCTTTGGTTTTAATTCAAAACAAATTTCTTTTTAAAATTTTCAACAACTCTTGTTTGAAATAGGACCATTTCATTCAAATGCATTAAATAACATTATTTGTTATTTCTTTAAATTAATTACATCATCAATTAATCACATTCGGTAATTAACTTATTTCTTAATTACCTTCATTAAGTAATTGTCCCTTAAATTACTTACCTCTAGTTACTTCATTAAGTAACTCCCTCTTATTTATCAATTCCAATTATTATCCATTAATTAATCTCATTAAATAAAGTTTATTAATTACATAAATTAACTGATTATCCTTATCCTGAAACCTTTCCCAAATTCAAGATTTAATTTCGGTTTGAAATGGTGTAACACCCGGGTTAGACCGAGTATTACAGATTTTCAGGTAAGGACGTTCTGGAGCTCAAAAGGTGAGCTGGATGGCAGGGACGTATGGAGAGTTCCACTATGATATTGTATATATCCGAGACATATTAAATTGTATCAATCCAATGTTGTATAAAATTGTTGTAACTCTGATATATCGATGTAAATTGATAGATACAGTTTCTTTGGTATAACTATTATTGGTATTATATTTTATCCGCTGCGAATGTGAGATTGTGTGTTTCCTTTCTGCTGTTCTTCTATCTCTTTCTTCTTTCTCTTTCTTCTTTCCACTAACTATCTGAAAATTTCGGGATCAAAATTTCCGGGTCGTTAAGTTGTAATTAAATATTAATTAATTGATAATTAATAATGATTAACTAAAGTTATTTCTTAATTAAGTAATTAAGAAATGTTAGTGAAGTCATTAACTTAAGATTATTTAACAATTAATTAATGTGATTAATTTTGATGATTAATTAGATTAATTAATTAATAATAATCAATTGTTTATTACTTATGAAAGTAATAAATGAATTAATTACTTAGTGTAATTAATTTAATGAATGTGATTAGTTTAGATTAATTAAGTTAAATTAATTTAAACATTTGTGGATTGTTGATAATTACTTCATGTAATGTATGAATTTGTAATTACTTAAGGAAGTAATTAATTAATAATTACCGGATGTAATTAAAGATATTTGGTATAGAAGTAATTTGTTTTAAATTACTTTGAAATTAATCAAAGGGATTAATTTAGATAATTAATTAAAAATAATTAATTATGGGATGAGTAATTAAAGTAGTTAATTACTGAATGGTCATTAATCATGAGTGATTAATATTTATATATGGATTAATTTCAGATTAATTACTTATGTAATTAATTTATAAATTATTAAAAGTAATTAGAATCATTAATTAATTAATGATTTAATTTGGAATTGATTAATTAAGGTATAATTAATAATGAAAAATAATTAATGTGATTAATTTTAGTTAATCAATTAATTTAGTAATTACAAGTTAATTGTTTGCAAAGGATTTAAGTAATTAACTTGTGATTAACTTATAAGCTAATTACTTATTGTAATTAAAGATAGTTAATCAATGAATATTTAAATGATGATCTATAAATTGATTTGAAATCAATTGATGGTTAAGTTAAGTAGAATTTTAATGATGAAGTAATTAATTTAATTCATTTTAAATTAATTAGAGATTGAGTAATTAATTTAATTCATTTTAAATTAATTATAGGAAGTATGATCATTAGATCATTGCTTATGTTTGATGAATGGTATTAGTTGCCTGGTATGGTTTGTAATCTCAGTTATGAGATGAGTAGTGTATGTGATATGGATGCATTGGTTGCTTTTGGATGATAATATGGATTATCTGATTTTGATATGAATTATCTGTTGATAATGATAATATTGATTATCTGTTGTGTTCTGAATTATCTATCCGTGTATATTTAGATAATGAATTGAATTGTTTTAAACTTAAAACAACTTGGACCTAAAAGACACGCTTTGGTTTTCGATGAGACCGGGATCGGGTTTCCATATTTGGACATCTGAAAACCACATCGATTCCAATTAACGTTAGGTCGTTAATTCAAGTAGAGCGAGTGAAGGCTCGAGGTGTAAGGGCTATACGTCGGTATAACTCTGTGGGTGATTCCGTAATGAGTTTGATGGAATAGTACTTATAGATTCGAGATGGTGATTCAGAGTGCAAGGGTTATTGTCGTTAACTCTGAGGGTGATTCCAAAATGAGTGTAACGAGGTAATGCCTTCGGTTTCATTCGAACCCGGAACGAACTTGTATGGATCGAATGCTTTCAGAACATCGTCAGGTGGACGATGAGCATTCTAAGTGATATGTCCTATAAAGGTAATCGTAGCCTCAAGCCTCATCAACCGGGAATGGCTAAAACAGGGGAGGTGTAGCAAAGCTTCGTGGGTCGCACCCACTGGAGAGTAAGATTTACCCCTGTCTAGAGGTCCCTTTATATTTCGGCTGTGTGGAATGTTGATCATGACAATCATCGGGGTTTTCTTATTTGGAACTGTTCAGTAAGGAACGGGTCCGGCTTTGTGTTGCAGGGGATGAAGGGAGTAATCCTCGGTACGGTGATCTAGGCCACGTACTGTGACGGGCGGTACCCCAGTAGCCCTGCCATTGTATGGAATCCAAAATCCAATAAGTGCCAACGGTTTTGATTGTATTACCCACTTTTGTGGCTAGTAGCTGTAATAGATGTAACAATTTCGGCTATTTCTTATTTACTTGAGAACCCTAGACACTATTATAATATCATCAGTTTTCCTATCAAATGTTTTGGTTAGCGTAAGGTAAAAACTTTTCCATGTTTATGTGTGGGAAGTCTTACGTGATACCTTTTCTTTTTAAAGGTTTTTCAAATTTAAGCAACCTTAACCTGTTACTCACACCAGACCCATGTCTGACCCGGAGTTATTTCTGTTTTTCTATAACTCTTGGGTACTCAAATTTTTATGAGTAGTCAAGAGAATTCAGGATAGGATTCAGATTAGCTTTGACGAATTATGGAGGAGCATATGGAGCAGGAGGCTTCTGCGTATAGTTATATAGTTCTGCTGTGTTGGTATCTCTGAGTGTTTCTGTATTGTGATTGAGTTGTAATAACTAGACAGGTGTTTATAACTGTCTAGTATGTGTTGTATATGTCTGTGTAACTCTGATATTTGATGTATACTATGTAATACTTATGTTATTAATATAATTTATTCGTTCCGCTGTTGAGATTCTTGTGTTGTTTCTTTTTTCTCTTCTTTCTTTTCTCTTTTCTATCCCTTTCTTTCTTATTTCACGATGCGACTTCCTGGAGTCTGGAAGCCGGGTCGTGACAGTTGGTGATACCACCTGTAACGACCCAACTTCCACACTCCAGGAAGTCGCATCGCTAATAAGAAAGAAAGGGATAGAAAACAGAAAGAAAGAGAAGAAGAAGAAACGACACATCAGAATCTAAACAGCGGAACGAATAAATTATATTAATAACATAATATTTACATAGTTTACAACCACTATCAGAGTACATAGATATACAACATATACTAGACAGTTATAACACCTGTCTAGTATTTACAACATAATACAACTCAGAGACAATCATAGAACACACAACGGAATACTAAATATCTAGCGCAGAAGCCTCCTGCTCCATTGCTCCTCCAATATTCGTCAAAGCTAACCTGAATCCCTTGGCTACTCGTAAAAATTTGAGTACTCAAGAGTTTATGGAAAAAAAAAAACTCCGGGTCAGACATGGGTCTGGTGTGAGTAACAGGTTAAAGTTGTTTAACTTTAAAAATCCTTTGAAAAGAAAAAGTATCACGTAAGACTTCCCACACATAAACATGGAAAAGTTTTTACCTTACGCTAACCAAAACATTTGATAGGAAATCCGATGATATTATAATAGTGTCTAGGGTTTTCAAGTAAATAAGAAATAGCCAAAATTGTTACATCTATTAAATTCCAGCTACTAGCCACAAAAGTGGGTAATACAATCAAAACCATTGGCACTTATTGGATTTTGGATTCCATACAATGGCAGGGCTACTGGGGTACCGCCCATCACAGTACGTGGCCTAGATCAACGTACTGAGGAGTACTCCCACTCCCCTGCAACACAAGGCCGGACCCATTCTTTACTGAATAGTTCCGAACAAGACAACCCCGCAGTTGGTGCGCATATCCAACTGCCCACTAAGCCGAATAAAAAGGGACCTCTAGACAGGGATCAATCTTGCTCTCCAGTGGGTGCTACCCACGAAGCCTTGCTGCACCTCCCATGTTTTAACCATTCCAGGTTGATGAGGCTTGAGGCTATGATTACCTTTAAAGGACACATTATCTTAGAATGCTCATCGTCCACCTGACGATGTTCTGAAAGCATTCAATCCATACAAGTTCGTTCCGGGTTCGAACGAAACCGAAGGCATTATCTCTTTACACTCTTTACGGAATCACCCACAGAGTTAACGACGATAACCCTTGCACTCTGAATCTCCATCTCGAATCTATAAGTACTATTCCGTCATACTCATTACAGAATCACCCACAGAGTTATACTGACGTATAGCCCTTACACCTCGAATCTTCACTCGCTCCACTTGGATCAACAACCTAACGTTTAATTGGAATCGATGTGGTTTTCGGATTCCAAATATGGAAACCCGATCCCGGTCTCATTGAAATCCAAAGCGTGTCTTTTAGGTCCAAGTTGTTTTAGAGTTTAAAACAATTTCAATTATATTATCTATATATACACAGATAGATAATTCGTAGATTCACAAGAGATAATTATCATTATCAAACCACAGATAATCCACATTATCACTATTAAAAGACAATCCATATCAATATCATAATGCAACCAATGCACCCATATCACATAACATTACTAATCTCATAGCTGAGATTCAATCCATTCAAATCGACCAATATTATCCATCTATAAGCAATAACTTAATCATAACACCTATAATTAATTTAAAATGAATTAAATTAATTACATCCTCTCTAATTAATTTAAAATGAATTAAATTAATTATTATCTCAATATAAATATTGCTTACATTATCATTAATTAATTACAAATTAATTAATTAATTAACCTCTAATTTATCATCTTAATTAATCAATTCCTGATTAATTATACTTTAATTAATTCCACAAAATTAATTACCCTATACCAAATACAGTAATTAACTTTTAATTACTTCATTAATTAATTAACTATAATTAATTATATTTAACCTTAATTAATTACAATTAATTATCCTTAATTACTTATTATTGATTAATAAATATTAATTAATCAATCTTAATTACATCATTAATTATATTAATTAATGATTCTTAATTATATTTAATTAATTACTCCATTAAATTAATTACTTTCAGTAATTAATCTCATTTAAACCATAATTATTAATCATCTTTGATTAATCTCAATCTGTAATTAACCACCTTTAATTACTTATCAAATTAATTATTCCTTAATTAATTTCTTTAATTAATCACTTGATTAATTACTCAAAATAATTTAATCCAATTTATTTTCACAATCCCAACACTATCCACTGATTACATCCAGTAATTATCTCTAATTACTTTATTGAGTAATTCTACTAATTACATAAGGTAATTATCAAATCCAATGTTTAAAATTAATTAAACTTAATTAATTAGTTTAAACCAACCTTAATAAATTCCATTAAATACATTAAGTAATTAATGTCTTAATTACTTTTATTTAAGTAATTAAACTTAAATAAATTTCATAATTTATTAACATTAATTAATTAATTTAATTAATTATTGAAAATTAATCATATTAATTCCTATATAAACATTAGTTAATGACCATCATTAACTATTATTTATTCTTTAATTAACTCTTAACTAACTCTAATTTAAATTAATCCAAATTATTAATTAAATAAATTAAATAAATAAGTGATTCCTTAATTATCCAATTTATTTAATTATATTTAATAATTTCTAAGATAACCCATTCCTTATTAATAATTTCATAGATATTAAAATGTACTTAGAACATTTTATTTTAAAAAAATTAAATTCAAATTTTCATTTGAATCTAAAATTCAAAATGATATTTATTATAACATTATCAAATTTTAAATTCCATTTATTCTTTCCAAAGTAAATGTAAATCACATTTATTACTTAAAATAAAACTTATATAAGATAAATCTTAATTTAAACAAAAATTAAGTTTAAAATACATTACCATTTAAATTTCAAATTCAAGTTAACAATCATTTAACTTCCTTTATAAACCATTTATAATGATTTCATTTAAAATGAAAAATCAAATTAAATGTTTGAAAACATATTTACTTCAAATAAACAATTTAAATGTAACTTGTTTGAAAAACATTCAAATTTTTAAAAATTATTTAAATATCCAGATTTTTGAATTCAAAATCTTTGAACTATTGCTTATTTGAATTATTTGAATTTAAACCTGCATCAAACTTTTGATTTAAACCTTCATTTAAAACTGCTTTATTCAAGATTAAAATTTCATTTTTAAAAAGGAACTGAAGATTCAAAACCCTTAAGAACAAGACTTAAATTCAAATTCAAATTTGCTATTTAAATTTCTGTTTTCAGGTTCAAATGAAAATTTCTATCTTCAGAAAAGAAACTGTCAGGTTTCTTTCTTTCTTTTTTTTTTTAATTTTAAAACCTGAAACATCTTCAAATTTGAAAACTTAGAAGATTTTCAAAATCATTTGAAACTCTAATACAAATTAGATTTAAACTTAACTCAGAATTTAAAACTTTATTTCCATTTGAATTCGTTTTTTTTTTAAATTTATGTACATGTAAATAAATACATGATTAACTAATTAATTAATACAAGTTTACATTTATCCTATATTAACATCTAGCAAAATACAAATTAAAATTGAATGAATGATAATTATTTAAAAAGACAAATGTATGCATATTATATCATTTTATACAAGTGTAAGTAAATAACCAAGAGTTTTGACAAATGTTAGAATGTAAGATAAGCGTCAAAAATTTAATTAGCATTTTCTTTTCATTTTATTTTTAATGATTTCAGTTTTTATAAACAAACTCCTTCCATCTTATTTCTTTTTGAAATCATAAACTAAGAAACAATGGAAACAAATTTCTGGAATCATTTTCAAAGCCACTTCTGTAATCAAAATTCTATTAAACATTTTCCAAAACAAAATCATATTCAAAGCCTCGGTTCAACATGAAACAAACCTGCATTTATTTAAAAATCTGGAATACATGCATCTGTTAAACATCTAAGATGCAGATAACTGCAGTTCAAAAGAAGCCTGCATGCCACTTTAAAAATAAACTCCATAGCAACTTCATTTTCAAGTATAAAATTTAATTCAAGCAAATGGATTTTAGTTTGTAGAGATTCCTAAAGCTTTTCATCAACCTGTTTTTCAAGTTTGGGAATGCTCTGCCTTCATTTGAAATCTGTGAGTAACTTTTAAACTTAAAATAAATTATGGTTGCATGTTATTCTTGTAGAAAATGTTGCAATTGTCTTTGTTTATAAGTATGTTTGTGTAGATATTATTGATGAATTCTGCTGTATGAAGTGTGCACTTGACATCTTGAACATCTCTATTCCCAGATTTGAAATTTCTGGGTTATAATTTAAGTTCAAATCCTTTAAATTTAATTTCTTTTAAAACTTGAGTTTTAAAAACAATCCTGTTCGTTTCAATTCAAACTTTAGTTTGAAAATTTATTTAGGATCAAATAATTATGAAATGCCCCTGAAACTATATATAAACTGATCAAACTTTAAAATGGTGTAATTCAAAACCCTGTAATATATTGTTTCTGGCCTAAGATCTGAAACATCACCCTGAAACTTGATTTTTAAAACCAAAATCATAATTTTTAAATTTGAATTAAGGGTGCAGTTCTGTGTTGAACATAATATGGAAATAGGGGATTTTTGGGTGATCACGCAATTGGAAGAGTCGGGATTCATTTTGTGGATAGAGGAGTAACAAATGAAGCTTAGAAAAATCAGTGATGGTGATGCAGACCACTATGGATGCAGTGGTGATAATTTACATCCTGTAGCCCTAGTTTAGGCTAAGTAACTTGGTTTGGTTGATACATTCTGTAGACTTGATCGAGTTGAATGGGAATTTGGCAGATGGAAGTTTGGTCGTGGGTGGAATCACAGCCGGAGTTGTTGGATTTTAAGTGGTCGGAGGGCCGAGATCTTGGCGATGATAGGTTTGAATGAGTTTTTGGTACTTAGGGTTACAGGTTTTGGGATTAAGTCTCGAATTTGATTTCGAGCTATGGAGGAAGAATTGATGGTCGTGTTGAGTCGTAGGGTTTGTCGCCGTCGTGGGAAGACCACCGGAGGTGGGTGGTGATGACTGGAGGCACGGTGCACGTGCACCGTGCAAATTTTTGTGTTTCTGGTGAAACTGGGAATTGTAGTATTTTGAACTCGAGGTATTACTCGAGTGTTGCTGTGGTTGGCCCGAAGTAATAGGATTTTTGACTCGAAGTAATTTTGTACCTACTTGAGTTTAAACATACAGGTTGCAGAGGTTTAAATTCAAAGGTTAAAATTAAACCCTGTTTTAAATTTCATTACAGATTTTATAAAACACATTTTAAACATACTTAAAATATTCAACTAAAATATATCATTTAAATTTATCAACCTAATTTCTCTTTGAAACTTTCAGATTCAAATTCAAATTTGAATCCAGTATTTCAATTTCAGATTTAACTTAAAATTTAAATCTTATTTTTAAAATCTTATTCTCAGATTTAAAAATCACTCAATATAAAAACAGTGCAGGTTTTTAAATCTTATATATTCCATTTCCTGCAAATCTTGATTATTTCAAAATCTGAAATTCAAAATCTATTTGAATTTATCATTTAATCTTGCTTTACGTTTAGATTCAAACTTGCTTTGCCCTTTTTAAATTTAGTTTAAAAAAAATATCAAAACCTGAAACTGTTCAGGTTACAGAGAAACAAAATACTGTATCCAAATCTACCCGAGCCAAATAATAATTTACTTCGGGTCAAATGCCACTTCACTTCGAGTTCTAAGGCCTGTTGCTTCGAGTCACATCTCAAATGACTCGAGTCTTTTCCTACAACTTACAGAAAACCAAAACCCCATTCAAAAATGACTCTGTGCACAAGCACATCACTATGACCAACTCTCCAATCATCAGTGATGATCACCCACCTCCATCATTCCCCTTAAACCCAACATGATCACCTAAGCATCAGTGATCTTCCAATTTCCAAAATTCAACAGAGCGGTTTTCCTATTTTATTTTAAAACCTGAAACACACTATACCCCAATACTCCTCAAACCTGTCAACACAGCATTCAACTTCCTCCGATCATCGATACAGTTGAAACTCCAGCCACTACTTTGTCCGAGACCCATCTACCTTCCCACTAAACAGCTCAACGCTCGAACCACAAATAAATCAAATTCCTTCATTTGCTAAAAACTTAGGTTTACAGGAAATTTTTTTATTTCCTCTTCTAATTCAAAGTCCAGTTAACAGATTTGATAATTTTTATGATAAACCTAATCACATTACTAAATACAGAAGAAATATCAAAACTTTAGAATTCCATAATCATTAAAACACCCTAAAACCCAGATTTGGGTCACACAGTAATGCCCTGTCATACCAAACTTAGAACTCTTGATTCTTTTCTTTAAAAAAAATCATGAATTGGTTATAAGTATTTAATTTGTATATCTAAATTACTGAATTTACAAGTTTTAAATTTCACAATGACCTGAGTTTCCCTTATTACCTGATTTCCAGTGCATGCTTTAGTTTTCTATTTAAGTTAAAAAAAAATTTCTTCTGTATTTAGTTTAAAGTTAAACAAACAAATATTGTTTTAAATCTTAAATGTTAAAAAAAATTTATAGATAAAACAAAATGAATTAAAATATGAAACTGAGTTGATAATTTTGGTTCAGGAATGATATGCAGGCAATTCATATTCAATAAAAATCACACATCATAATGCATAGAAGATTTCCAATAGAAATACAAAGCAACTTATTTAAAACATATTTAAACAACCAGATTTAACTAAAGCTTTAAAAAGAAATGTTACTCACCTTTCTGTAGAAGAACAGAACACCAGATTCTTTTTCTTTCTTTTTTTAAACTTTGAACCCAGGTTGAAAGAAAATGCTTGCATTTGAATTGACTTCATTTGATTTTACAGAGGTTTCCAGAGATGAAAAATGCAGGTTGATGTTCTTGTTATAGGTTCAAACATGATTTGGACCTTAGTTGTAATATTAATAAGATTTGAAATTTATATGTTCAATATCATTTGAATTGTTTAAAATATTTTAAACTTGTTAAATTTGAATGTGGGATAAGTTAAACTATTCTTTTAAAAAAAATACTTTAAAGATAAGTGATCCTTTAAAATGAAATTTAAGAGTTTTTAAAATATTTAAAATCTTGTTTAAGTTTGATTTCATTTTAAATATTTATGGAATTTAGAAAATTTAAAAGAAATTTGTTTTAAATGACTTTAATAATGATATTAATCATTAATGAGATAAATGATTTTGTTAATTGTTTTGAAAACTTAATTATCTGATCAAGGTAATTAAGATTTTAATTAATTTAATAATTTAATAATTACGATATTAATTAAATAATTAAAGGTTTATTAATTTAATTAAAAGTTTAAGTAAGTTAATTAAATTTGATTAAAGTGTGATTTAGAAATTAATTTAAATAAGATTTAATTCAATTTAATTAATGAATTGAATCATTAATCAAGAAATTAATAATTGTTTAAGTTTAATTATCACTTGATTAATTTAATAATTTGGAATTAATTAATGAGTTTTGTAAATAAATTAAGAATTAATATTGATTAATTCAATTAATTACTTTGAAAAAGTAATTAAAGAATGTTATGAGTTAATGAAGGTCATTAACTTACTATTATTTTACAATTAATTAATGTAATTAATTTTAATAATTAATTGGATTAATTAATTTAAGATAATCCTTTGAATTGTTTAAATAAATTACTTAATGAAAGTAATTAAGAAAATAAATTGCTAATTGTAATTAATTGAGTTTACTTGATTAATTAAGTTAATTAGTTAAGTTTAATTAATTTAAATTAATCATTGATTTGATTTGAGAAGTAATTACAAATGGAAAATTACTTAGTGAAGAAAATAAATTACTGGATGTAATTTAATGAAGGAGTTTTGGAATTAATTACTTATGCAATTAATATGTAATTAGTATGTTGAATGATTACTTAAGTAAGTAATTAATAATTAATTACTTAGTGTAATTAATTTAGGATTTGATAATTAGTTTAATGGAGTTATTTAAAATAATTTGAGATCATTAATTTATATAATTAATGATATGATTAAGGATTGATTAATTAAGAACAATTAATCAATAAAGAATTTATTATGATTAATTAATTGATGAAGTAATTACAGGTTAATTACAGGGATTGGTTTGGATTAATTAATTTGTGAAATTAATTAGAGATTTATTTCTTGAATGTAATTAAAGAATAATTAATCAAGATGATTAATTAGGGTAATTTGTTAAGAGTAATTAATTGATATGTAAGCAAGATTTATATGGATAAGTAAATAATTTAATTCATTTTAAATTAATTTACGGAAGAAGTAATTAATTTAATTCATTTTAAATTAATTATAGATTGGATAGACAAGTCTTTGCTTATGAATGATGATTGATATTACCCTGAATGGTTGGAATCTCAGTTATGAGATAAATGTTATTGTGTAATTTGGATGCTATGGTTGCATTGGGTTGATAATATGATTTATCTGTTTGAGTTGATAATATTGATTATCTATTATGATGTTGAGAATTATCTATATGTGTGTATATAGATAATATTGAATTGAATTGTTTTAAAAAAATTAAAAAAAAACAACTTGGCCCTAAAAGACACGCTTTGGATTTCGATGAGACCGGGATCGGGTTTCCGTATTTGGATATCCGAAAACCACATCGATTCCAAATAACTTTAGGTCGTGAATCCAAGTGGAGCAAGTGAAGACTCGAGGTGTAAGGGCTATACGTCAGTATAACTCTGTGGGTGATTCCGTAATGAGTTGACGGAATAGTACTTATAGATTCGAGATGGAGATTTAGAGTGCAAGGGTTATCGTCGTTAACTCTGAGGGTGATTCCAATATGAGTGTAACGAGATAATGCCTTCGGTTTCGTTCGAACCCGAAACGAACTTGTATGGATTGAATGCTTTCAGAACATCGTCAGGTGGACGATGAGCATTCTAAGTGATGTGTCCTATAAGGTAATCGTAGCCTCAAGCCTCATCAACCGGGAATGGCTAAAACAGGGAAGGTGCAGCAAGGCTTCGTGGGTAGCTCCCACTGGAGAGCGAGATTGATCCCTGTCTAGAAGTCCCTTTGTATTCGGCTGTGTGGGCAGTTGGTTGCAAACAACTGCGAGGTTGTCTTGTCTGGAACTGTTCAGTAAGGAATGGGTCCGGCCTTGTGTTACAGGGGAGTGGGAGTACTCCTCGGTACGATGATCTAGGCCACGTACTGTGATGGGCGGTACCCCAGTAGCCCAGTCATTGTATGGAATCCAAAATCCAATAAGTGCCAACGGTTTTGATTGTATTACCCACTTTGGTGGATAGTAGCTGGAATTTAATAGATGTAACAATTTCGGCTATTTATTATTTACTTGAAAACCCTAGACACTATTATAATATCATCGGATTTCCTATCAAATGTTTTGGTTAGCATAAGGTAAAAACTTTTCCATGTGTATGGTTGGGAAGTCTTACGTGATACCTTTTCTTTTCAAAAGGTTTTTAAAGTTAAGCAACCTTAATTTGTTACTCACACCAGACCCATGTCTGACCCGGAGTTTATCTTTGTTTTCTTAAACTCTTGGGTACTCAAATTTTTACGAGTAGCCATGGGATTCAGGTTAGCTTTGACGAATAATGGAGGAGCAATAGAGCAGGAGGCTTCTGCGTTAGATATAGTTTTCCGCTGTGTTATCTCTGTGTTGTGATTGTATTGAGTTGTAAATACTAGACAGGTGTTTATAACTGTCTAGTATATGTGATGTGTATGTTGTGTATCTCTGATTGGTATTGTATATTATGTAAATACTTATTTTATTAATATAATTTATTCGTTCCGCTGTTGAGATTCTTGTGTTGTTTCTTCTTTCTCTTCTTCTTTTCTTCTTCTATCTCTTTCTTTCTTAATTCATGATGCGATTTTCTGGGAGTAGAAAGTCGGGTCGTGACAGTTGGTATGAGTGGTCAAGTGGTTCAGGTTAGCTTGACGAATTCTGGAAGAGATATGGAGCAGGAGGCTTCGACGTGTAGATATATATTGATTCCGCTGTGTGTTTGGTATCTGTTTCTTCTGTTGTACTTGAGTTGTATGAATTAGACAGATGTTTATAACTGTCTAATATGTGTTGAATAAGTTGTATAACTCTGATGTATTATGATACTATGTAATATTTTATTTGATATATATTTTTTATTCGTTCCGCTGTGAGTTCTCTGATGTTGTTCTGTTTCTTCTTTCTCTTTCTTTTCTTCTTCTATCCCTTTCTTTCTTCACTAGTGATGCGATTTCCTGGTGATAGGAAGTCGGGTCGCTACAGTCTTCAAATGCAGACAAATTCTGACTTCTTGGAAGAAAATCCAGACAATCTCCAACAACTCAAGAGAACATACTATCGCAAGTCACTTTTGCGATCAACTCAGCTTAAATTCAAAGAAAACTGCTCTCTCTTAACCAAACAGAACATCTTATGCTGGCTTAGCCAACTCACCAGAGAAACGGTTCCACTCTACTGCTTCTGAACTCCACTTCAGAAAAACTACTCAACCAAAAGACTCCTTACCAACTCAGAACACTCTGCTAAACTCAGCCACATCACCTAGCAGACTCACTTCTTACTCTTACTCCAAAGAAACATCTTCAGAAATATCCATAGTCACTGCATCTCATCATGCAGCTAGTACTTCCTGAGATATCAAGATACCATCACTCACTGGCTTCTGCCCAACCGACAGAACCAAACTCAATTCGGCACTTCAAAAATGAACTCCGAACCTTAACAGGTTTCGTTCAGAGATCGATGAAGTCCTTCAGCACTACAGAACTCACTCGAGACGGTATTAGGTCTACAGTCTTGACAAATACACTTCCAACCTCATCCATTCAAACTCCAACCAATGGTAGTCGTGTTACACACATTTCTACCTCATCTACCTTTATAACTTATATTGGAAAAAACCCGAACAGGTAAACCAACAAATAGGTAGAAACAATTATATATATATATATATATATTAAAAATACAAATACGCTCTCTCAAGATCCAACTGTAACGACCCAACTTCCACACTCCAGAAAGTTGCATCGTTAAGAAGAAAGAAAGGGATAGAAAAGAGAAAAGAAAGGAAAGAAAGAACAGACCACATCAGAATCTCACAGCGGAATCGAATAAATTATAATATATCACATAAAACTTTACATAGTATCATATACATCAGAGTAATACAGCTAATACAACACAAACTAGACAGTTATAAACATCTGTCTAGCATTTACAATTCAAGTACATCAGAGAAACAGATACAAAACCAACACAGCGGAACTACTAAATATATCTACACGCTGAAGCCTCCTGCTCCATTATCTCCTCCAGAATTCGTGAAAGCAATCCTGAAACACTTGACTACTCATACATAATATGAGTACCCAAGAGTTTAATAAAACAGAAAATAAACACTCAGGTCAGACAGGGGTCTGGTGTGAGTAAACGGGGATAGAAGTTGCTTAACTTTAGAAAATCCTTTGAAAACAAAAGGTATCACGTAAGACTTCCCACACATAAACATGGAAAAGTTTTTACCTTACGCTAACCAAAACATTTGATAGGAAATCCAGTGATATTATAATAGTGTCTAGGGTTTTCAAGTAAATAAGAAATAGCCGAAATTGTTACATCTATTAAATTCCAGCTACTAGCCACAAAAGTGGGTAATACAAACAAAACCATAGGGTCTCGTAGGGAAAATGGGTTTCCATCAATGGCAGGGCTACTGGGGTACCGCCCGTCACAGTACGTGGCCTAGATTACCGTACCGAGGATTACTCCCTTCATCCCCTGCAACACAAAGCCGGACCCGTTCCTTACTGAACAGTTCCGAACAAGACTACCCCGCAGATTGGTCGTCACCAACTGCCACACAACCGAAATATAAAGGGACCTCTAGACAGGAGTAAATCTTGCTCTCAAGTGGGGGCTACCCACGAAGCTTTGCTGCACCTCCCCTGTTTTAGCCATTCCCGGTTGATGAGGCTTGAGGCTACGATTACCTTTATAGGACATATCAATCTTAGAATGCTCATCGTCCACCTGACGATATGCTGAAAGCATTCAATCCATACAAGTTCATTCCGGGTTCGAACGAAACCGAAGGCATTATCTCGTTACACTCGTATTGGAATCACCCTCATAGTTAACGACGATAACCCTTGCACTCTATATCACCATCTCGAATCTATAAGCACTATTCCATCAAATTCATTACGGAATCACCCACAGAGTTATACTGACGTATAGCCCTTACACCTAGAGTCTTCACTTGCTCCACTTGGATTAACGACCTAACGTTTAATTGGAATCGATGTGGTTTTCGGATATCCAAATATGGAAACCCGATTCCGGTCTCACCGAAACCAAATGCCATTTTAATGTCCAAGTTGTACTTAAGGGTTTTAAACAATTAACTTATTTCATTATTATCTATTTTACACAGATAGATAAACTACATCTCACAGTAGATAAGCACATTCATATCATAACAGATAATCTGTATCATCCATAAACAGATAATCATTCAACCAAATAATCCATCACAAACTATCATACTTAAACCAATCATCCATATCATACAGATACAACTAGTCTCATTACTGAGATCACAACTATTCAATCAATAGCATCCATAAGCAAAGATTCATTAACCATCAATTATAATTAATTTAAAATGAATTAAATTAATTACAACCATCTCTAATTAATTTAAAATAAATTAAATTAATTAACATATTTAAATCCTGCTTAACATCCATTAATTAATTAACCCAAATAATTAATTATCCACTAAGTATTAATCTTGATTAAAAAAAATCTTGATTAATCATTCACTAATTACAATAAGTAATTAGTCTTTAATTAATTTTATAAATTAATTAACCTTAATCATAAGTAATTAACATTTAATTACTTCAAATATTAATTAATTATAATTAATTATATTTATCCTTAATTAATTACAATTAATTAATCACTTAATTAATTAATATTTAATTAAACAATCATTAACCATATCATTAATTAAAATAATTAATGATTACTAATATTTAATAAATTTCTTAATTAAAATTAATTGCATTTAGTAAATAATCCAATTATTAATCACCTTGATTAATATTAAGTAATTAACTATCTTTAATTACTAATTAGCCAATAATTAATCATTAGTTAATTCCTTAACTAATTACAAAAGTAATTATCCAAATTACTAATTACATTTTAGTAATTATCATTATTACTTCTCTAAGTAATCCTGCTCCACTAATTACAATAAGTACTTACATTCTTAAAATCATCAAATGATTTATTAAAATTAATTAAACTAAATTAATTAACTTAACAATCACAATATTAAAATTTATTGACATTAATTAATACTTAATTACCCTTAGATAATTATCACCGATTATTAATTAACATCATTTCATTCATTATATACCTAAGAAAATTTGAATTAGATTAATTATCAAATTAATCTAAACCATTATTCAAAATCAAATAATTAAGTAAACCCTTAATCATCTTAAAGATTTTCAAAATAATCAAATTACTATCAAATGACTCATTTAAATTCAAAATGTATTAAAACAATACATTTCTAAGAATTAAATTCACAACATGCATTAAAGATTCAACAAATATATTCGATTCATCAAAAATTAACAAGATTTTCATGCTATGAATTTTTGTTTTACTGCATATTTGTTTTCTACAGTTTACAGTATCACCAATATGTATATTTTTAGTTCTTATATCATGTTGGTTCTAACTTATATATATATATATTTGAAAATATATATCCAACATCACCAAACAATATTTTTAATTTAAAATTTGCTAAGAAAATTTACTTTGATCTTGAAGCAACAGAGGATCACAGTTTTATTAACATGCACGGTCAAAGAAAATTTAAACTGTAAACAACATTTCATCAATCAATTAACATGCAACATATCATCACTAAGGATAGGGTAAGTGGTACCCTAGGATGAGTTGAGTGTGTGTGTGTGTGTGTGTGTGTGTGTGTGTGTGTGTATATATATATATATATAAGAGCGTACTTGTTATTTTCTTATATAAAGGTTTTTAAATGATTTCAAAAGTAAATGAATCTTATATAAGAAATAGATTATCTATTATATTAAGGAAATTGGTTGTAGTATTAATTAAATTAAAAGGACGTTCTGGAGCTCAGGAGGCGTCCTTACCTGAAAATCTGTAATACTCGGTCTGACCCGAGCATTACATCAAAGTAACACCCGGGTCAGGCTGGAAACCAGCGTGAGTAAACCCATCTAACTTGGAATACAAAAGCATACAATTTATATAAACCCAGGGTAACTTATATCAATTTACAATTCACAAGATGTTATATACATCAACCATTTCACACATCAATTTCTAAGTGCCAAAACTTAGATTTAAATGGTCCAATTTACTTAAGTCATTCCACTTCAGTCTATTAGTTTCACATATCAATTTATAAGAATCGAAGTGGTTTTGGGTATTTACTATTACCTGACTCCGGTCTCTTTGAATTCAACACCATCTTATCCCAAATATTCAAGTGAAACATAATTCAAATTCCAAATACAGAGTGTCATCCCTATTGATTCATCATCGATAGATAACTAAATGATCTCAGTTTAATTCCAACATATCATATCACATAGCATTCCAAACCACATATTCGAGATATCAATCAATCACAGGCATGCAATATTGTTCAATCATTCATAAGCAAGATTTATCATTTTCAAAAGTTAATTTGATTTATCTCTAATTAAATTAATAACCAATCTTAAATCACTTACATTTATTAATTATCTTATAATTAATTATACCTAACAATTTACTAACTCTTAATAAATTTCCTTAATTAAATAATTCAACCCTTCAATTAATTACGCTAAGAAATTAATTCTTAATTACTTCTCTTAAGTAATTTGCCTTTATTTTCCTCCAACAAGTAATTATTACACTGGTTAATTATCCTCAATTTATTAATCTTGATTATTAATTAATTAAACCTTAATTTATCACATGGGTAAATTAGCCTTACCCATCCACATTAAATAAAATTTTATATTACTCTCCTAAATCAATTAACTATAATTGACTTACCTTTAATAAATCATATTCGTTAATAAATCCTTAATTAATCCCATTCGTAATTAACTATCCCTTAATTACTTACATGAGATAACTTACTTAATTAAGTTTATAAGTAATTATCATCTCATATTCACTAATTTAAATTAATTATAAACATTAACTATTCTCCAATTACTTATGCTAAGTAATTACCTTTTTTATTTTCATCATTAATTAATTAATCTATGAACCTCATTAAATCATTAACTTATAATTAATTCCACTAATTAATCTCAACTACCTTCTTAATTAATCAAATAATCTTGGAATCAATATATTTTCATTTTCTCAATTTCCACTCAATCGCATTATTAATAATGCTTAAATAAATTTATGAACTATCTTAATAAATTTTAAGTTAAAATAAATTACTTAACTCCTAAATTAACCAATCATTTTAATTAACCTTATTATTTAAAGAATAGTTTAAAAAAATCAATTAAAACTTGATTATCGATTAACTTAAATTTTGTGGCCCTTAACATTAACCGACCCCAAAACTAAATTTCCCGAGCCTCTCTCGATTTTGTACGCAAAAGCCCTCCCCAAAACAAACACGGAATCTCGAGTAAGAACCCATGCTATTCCTCTTCTTCCCCGAAGACTCCAAACACCAGTCACTAACGTACACAGGTGCACGTGCACGGTGGGAACTCGACGTTCCGATCACCAACGACAATCCCAACATACCAGCGACCATCTCCTCAAATGGAAGGACTGCCCAAATATCTGAATTTCGCCAGAGCAAACAAATTCGATCTTCAACCACCATAAGATTCCATCATTACCGAAAATATCAACTTGCGCCACCCCAAATCATTCACCAGAAAATCCGCCCCTTCAACCAGAGATTCATCACGATCCCATCCTCCATTTCCCCCATATGCGAACGAGTACGATACGCCGATGAGACCACATTGGTCTAGAAATCAACCCCAGCAAAAAAAAAGATTAAACCCTAAATTGCCCAAACCATATCGCCCCGGTGATCAATAATTCTTCCGAACAATTTTTCCATGTTCACTGATCAGAGGACAAGTTCCAGCCTTAACCCCGACAATCCTAATCATCGCGATCAACAGAAAATGATGAAAACCCAACTTTCGTTCATCTCATGATTTCTGTTGTTTTAAATATGATTGTGTAAAAAAAAAGATTTAATTAAAGTTTTGTTTTGTTTTCTTTTAAAATGCATAATATAAAATGGTTATAAGTGTATATTTATATAAATGTTTATATTTTAAATTCATGTAGAAGAAAATATATTTGCATTATAATTAATTTTAGAATATTTCCTTTTAAAAAGTAAAATTTATTATACATATATAAACATTTAATTATAAAAGGAGAATTTATTTATATATGTACATCAAAGGAATAAATTAAGATTTAAAAGTTTTTATAAACAATTTAAATTAAAATAAAATTTTAGTTGACATATGTTAAGCATAGAATTAACATTTTGACAAATGTAAAACTAAGAACAAGTGTCCCTTCTAGTTTTCCTTTTCTTTTATTAAAATCTACTTATGTAAACACATCTCCTACAAAATCATTTTTCTTTTCTATTTTCCTTTACAAACTTGAGAAAATCTTCAGCTAAGATCTGAAATCTAAAACAAGTATTCCTCTAACCAAAATAAATTAAAAACCATCTGAAATCAATCATTGAAAGTTTCTTTAAAATTCATTGACCTGAAAACATTTTGCAATTCAAAGGCCTGCATGCAATTATAAGTCTCTCTACTTCTGTTTTGAAGCATCCAGCCCTGTAGTTCTTCTTTCTGGGACCTGCATTACCAACTGTAACGACCCAACTTCCACACTCTACAAAGTTGCATCGTTAAGAAGAAAGAAAGGGATAGAAAAGAGAAAAGAAAGGAAAGAAAGAACAGACCACATCAGAATCTCACAGCGGAATCGAATAAATTATAATATATCACATAAAATTTTACATAGTATCATATACATCAGAGTAATATAGCTAATACAACACAAACTAGACAGTTATAAACATCTGTCTAGCATTTACAATTCAAGTACATTAGAGAAACAGATTCAAAACAAACACAGCGGAACTACTAAATATATCTACACGCTGAAGCCTCCTGCTCCATTATCTCCTCCAGAATTCGTCAAAGCAATCCAGAAACACTTGACTACTCATACATAATATGAGTACCCAAGGGTTTAATAAAACAGAAAATAAACACTCAGGTCAGACAGGGGTCTGGTGTGAGTAAACGGGAATAAAAGTTGCTTAACTTTAGAAAATCCTTTGAAAACAAAAGGTATCACGTAAGACTTCCCACACATAAACATGGAAAAGTTTTTACCTTACGCTAACCAAAACATTTGATAGGAAATCCAGTGATATTATAATAGTGTCTAGGGTTTCCAAGTAAATAAGAAATAGCCGAAATTGTTACATCTATTAAATTCCAGCTACTAGCCACAAAAGTGGGTAATACGATCAAAACCGTAGGGTCTCGTTGGGAAAATGGGTTTCCATCAATGGCAGGTCTGTTGGGGTACCGCCCGTCATAGTACGTGGCCTAGATCACCGTACCGAGGATTAATCCCTTCATCCCCTGCAACACAAAGCCGGACCCGTTCCTTACTGAATGGTTCCGAACAAGACTACCCCGCAGATTGGTCGTCACCAACTGCCACACAACCGAAATATAAAGGGACCTCTAGACAGGAGTAAATCTTGCTCTCAAGTGGGGGCTACCCACGAAGCTTTGCTGCACCTCCCCTGTTTTAGCCATTCCCGGTTGATGAGGCTTGAGGGTACGATTACCTTTATAGGACATATCAATCTTAGAATGCTCATCGTCCACCTGACGATGTGCTGAAAGCATTCAATCCATACAAGTTCGTTCCGGGTTCGAACGAAACCGAAGGCATTATCTCGTTACACTCGTATTGGAATCACCCTCATAGTTAACGACGATAACCCTTGCACTCTATATCACCATCTCGAATCTATAAGCACTATTCCGTCAAACTCATTACGGAATCACCCACAGAGTTATACTGACGTATAGCCCTTACACCTCGAGTCTTCACTTGCTCCACTTGGATTAACGACCTAACGTTTAATTGGAATCGATGTGGTTTTCGGATATCCAAATATGAAAACCCGATTCCGGTCTCACCGAAACCAAACGCCATTTTAATGTCCAAGTTGTACTTAAGGGTTTTAAACAATTAACTTATTTCATTATTATCTATTTTACACAGATAGATAAACTACATCTCACAGTAGATAAGCACATTCATATCATAACAGATAATCTGTATCATCCACAAACAGATAATCATTCAACCAAATAATCCATCACAAACTATCATACTTAAACCAATCATCCATATCATACAGATACAACTAGTCTCATTACTGAGATCACAACTATTCAATCAATAGCATCCATAAGCAAAGATTTATTAACCATCAATTATAATTAATTTAAAATGAATTAAATTAATTACAACCATCTCTAATTAATTTAAAATAAATTAAATTAATTAACATATTTAAATCCTGCTTAACATCCATTAATTAATTAACCCAGATAATTAATTATCCACTAAGTATTAATCTTGATTAAAAAAATCTTGATTAATCATTCACTAATTACAA
The DNA here is from genome assembly GCA_030765085.1 of Allium cepa. NCBI lineage: Eukaryota > Viridiplantae > Streptophyta > Magnoliopsida > Asparagales > Amaryllidaceae > Allium > Allium cepa. Next base: position 459,833,527 of record CM060931.1, on the reverse strand, counting down.
TAAGTAATTAGTCTTTGATTAATTTTATAAATTAATTAACCTTAATCATAAGTAATTAACACTTAATTACTCATTTATTAATTAATTATAATTAATTATATTTATCCTTAATTAATTACAATTAATTAATCACATAATTAATTAATTATTAAATTAACAATTCTGAATTACATCATTAATTAAAATAATTAATGATCTCTAATATTTAAATAAATTACTTAATTAAAATTAATTACATTTAGTAATTAATCTAATTATTAATCACCCTGATTAATATTAAATTAAGTAATTAACTATTTTTAATTACTCATTAACAAATTAATTATCCAATAATTAATCATTAATTAATTCCTTAATTAATTACAAAAGTAATACCCAAATTACTAATTTACATTTTAGTAATTATCATTATTACTTCTCTGAGTAATCTTGCTCCATTAATTACAATAAGTAATTACACTCTTAAAATTATCAAATGATTTATTTAAATCAATTAACTAAATTAATTAACTTAACAAATCACAATCCAAATTAATAAGTAATTAATTCCTTAATTACTTAACAAATTACAATTAATTAGATTCAATTAATTAATCTAATTAATTATCCAAAATTAATTTCCTTAATTAATTACTAAATTATCCTTAGATAATTATCATCATTTATTTATTAACACATTTCATTAATTATATACTTAAGGGAATTAAATTAGATTAATTATCAAAATTAATCTAAACCATTATTTAAAATCAAATAATTAAGTAAACCCTTAATTATCTTAAAGATTTTCAAAACAATCAAATTACTATCAAATGACTCATTTAAATTCAAAATGTATTAAAACAATACATTTCTAAAAATTTAATTCAAATTCAAATTTTATTTAAAGATTCAAATGTTTAACTATTTAAACATTAATTCCAAAAATAGTTATAAACCATAAAATAAAAATGAATGTTTAAACATCATTCATCACTTAAATATAAAGAAAGATTTAAAACTAAATTACTTGATAAATTAAGCATTGAAAATAAATTGATTATTTACAACTTTTAAATTTAAATCAACACTTCATATTTTACTTCAAATACTTTCAAATACTAAAGGAACTAAATTCTTTTAGGTTTAAACATATTTGAAATCAATTTCTTTTAAACTTTTGAATATGTTCATTCATTTTTAAATTTACAAACTACTGAATTCAAAACTGGTTTCTAAGTAACTTGAAAATAGTTTTTAATCTGAATTCAAAGACAAATTTAAATTTTACTTCAACCTTTAAATCTGTTCATACCTTTAAAAACTTACAAAACTGTTTATAAATCTAATTTTGGTTTTAAAAAAACAAACCTGAAACTGTTTTAGACTTGTCTTCAAATCTGAATTTAAAACTTGTTTAAATTTAAAAGTTTCATTTTTAAAAACTTTGAATTTCAAACCTCATTTGAAATTAGATTTAACTTCCATTTAAATCGGATTCTAACTAAAAATAATATGAATTTACTTAACTAAAAACTGCAAAATTTACTCTCTGGCTTTTTAAAAAAAAACCCGCAAACTGTTTTAACTCCTGATTTAAAACAAAATTTTAAGTCTTGTTTAAATTTAAGATTTTTTTTTAAACTTTGAATTCAAAGCTACATTTGAATTCAGTTTAAATCTTACACTTGATTCAATTTACAATCTTTAAAATAGGAGCTTCATTCAAAATTCTTAAAATCTGCAAAACAACTTTCAGGTTTAAAACCTGAAACAGTTTTAAATTTTAATTTAAAACAGGATTAAAACTTGTTTAAATTTTAGATTTTCATTTTTTTTAAATCCTTGAATTCAAAACTTTATTTGAATTCTGTTTCTACTTCCACCTAATATCAAATTCCCACTCTAAAATTTAAATTTCATTCAACTTGCAAACTCTCAGTTTCAACTCTGTAAACCTACCCGAGCCCAACCTATATCTGCTTCAAGTTTCACTACTCCTTGCTTCGAGATAATTTCACAAAACCCCGAGTTCTACTTCGGGTCAAAACCCTGCACATTACAGAAGTTCTCCAGAACTTCAGAATTCACTGCAACCTTGTCAACAGCAAGAAATACCACCTCCAGCCACCATCATCGACAAAGCCTTGGATATAGCTTCCTTTACATCCCCTCTACAAACTCCCAAAACCTCAAATAACTCGATGCAACAGAGAGGATGGGGTAAACTAAGAACTGCACCTCTTAAACAGGGTTATGAAACCTTAAAAAAAAACTCAATTCCAACTCTTCTCTTCCTCTGGTCTTCAAATACCAAATTTACTCCATTTCTACATCCATACTCCACTAACATGAAGCATCATAACACCCTAAACTCACTAGCTTAACAGATTATATTCAAATTTTCCATTTCTGTTTTGAAACAGAAATGACTTTCCCCTACATTTTATTTAAAACTGTAATCTAATTTTTTACAGTCCATTTGTTAAACAATATTATCTTAAACTATTTTAAAACCAAGAATATGATGTTATTAACCAATTTCCTTCAGTGATCATTGTCAAATTTCCGTTGTACAGGAAATTATCAATTTATCTAGTAAAAAGAGGGGCTGTTATCAACCACAGAGCATCAAATATATATAATACTCAGAAACAAGTATGCATGCATTATCATACTTACAAACACACATTTACATTCAATCTCAAAGCAATCATTTTCTTCATATATCATCTGCAATATGAAATCTGTGCAATAAAGTATGGGTCTGCATGCATACAAATACAAGATAAAAGCAACTTCAACTTCAAAATGCAAGCCAAGATCAACGTGCACTTCAGATTGCATCTCTGGAAATTGTTTCTGCACTTAAGATTTGTTTCTGCATACAGTTTCAACAGATCCTGGAATGAATCTGCAGCTAAATTTGCTCTGTATTCTTCAATTCAATAAGGTGAGTAAACCTTTATTTTTAAAAACAGTTCTTCTTTCTAGAATCAGTGCCAAAGTAAATATAAGAACCTAAGTTCAAATGCAAACTGTTTTCATAAAAAAAAAGAATAATAAGTAAAACTTCTGTTTTTCAAAATGCAGTTCTTTCTGTCTGGATGAATCTTATTACATGTGTGAACTATAGCCCTGATACCAAATGTAACGACCCGGAATTTTCGATCCCGAAAATTCTAGATAGTTAGTGAAAAGGAAAGAGATAGAAGAAGAAGAATAGAAAACCAAACCCAAAATCTCACATACGCAGCGGATAAAATATAATATCACATAAATAATAGTTATACCAAGGAAACTGTATATGTCAAATTACACTTTATTATATCAGAGTTACAACAGAATTTACAATCACAGAACAGATAAATCTATCTGTTTCAGATACTATAATATATTAACATCAGAAGCTCTCCATACGTTCCTGCTCTCCAGCTCGCCTCCTGAGCTCCAGAACGTCCTTACCTGAAAATCTGTAATACTCGGTCTGACCCGAGCATTACATCAAAGTAACACCCGGGTCAGGCTGGATGTAACGACCCAGAATTTTTAGAAATTAAAATATGAATATTTAATTTATTTTAAATATTTATAAGTGAATTTATAAGTCAAATAAATTTTTATTTGAATTATTGAATTTAATTGGATAATTAAATCGATAATTTAATATGTTAAATTATGGAAATAATTGAAAATTGGGTTAAATATGATTGAAAATGATTTGTAAAATTTTATTTTATCATATGGGAGTTAGAACAATATTTTAGAACTTTTAAAATCGAATTAAAAGTTAATTTGTGAAAATTGAATATTTTAATATTTAATTATCGAGTGTAAAATAGCCAATTTTTGAACAGTCTCAGAATTGAACGAAACCAGTTCCATTGGATCCGTAATAGTTAGTTATTACCGGATTTCAAATTTCGTGTCAATCGGAGCTATCGTTTGATCGTGGCAGCTCGAAACGCATCGATTTATTTTTAATTTAAATTTGACGAGTGAAAATAGCCATTTTTCAAAAAGTCTCGTATTTCGACGAAACCAGTTTCATCGGATCCGTAATGTGATATTATTGCAAGGTTTCAAATTTCAAGTCGATTGGATTTACGGTTTGTCCTGTACAAATTAAAACGCCTAGAAATCGACTTAAATCGGTTTAATTCAAATTGAGTGTTTACAGCCATAACTCACACATACTTCCGAATTAGCTTCCGAAACCTATTCCATTGTGTCCGGAACGCGGGGTAAACCCTAGAAACGCTGGTTACGGCGCCTAAATCGGAGTTCGGAATTTCCGGGATGAATAGTGTTCGTTTTTTCCTATAAATAGCTCAAAATTCACAAGAAAATAGAAAATAAAAATAAAACCCTAGTTGCAATGCACAGCCGCCACCATCAATATGAAGGGCCGAAATTTTTCCATCTTTTCCCCTTAATATTTCTCAATCCATCAATCGATTCACGAGGTGTTCAACTGCAAAGTTGTAGAGGATAGAGAGGGCTTCAGATCCATACGGTCGAGATGGCGTTTGGCGTCGTGTGGAGGTGGGAAGGTTGCCGCGTTCGTGGCCGTGTGTCATCGGGTCGCGCGCACGTAGAGGTGACCGAGTTTCAAGCCCCTCTGGCCGAACGTGGAGGGGAGCAAGGCGCGCGTGGTGGTGGTGATTGATCGAGTCGAAGTGGTTCGTATTGGGTGAAAAATTCAACCCTAGTTCAACGTGATGGGTTCGGTTTCTATGCGTGTTGCCTGGAGCTTCTTCGTGGCAATGGGAAGATGAAGGAGAGGCATTGGATTTGGATCCAAGGGCTAGGATTGTTTTTGGTTAGAAAAAAATTAATTATGAAATGTTGTAATTAGCTATATATAAATCGTGTAATCTTTAAAACTGCATAACTTTTTCATACGAGGTCGAAAAAATGCAAACTCAGTTGTGTTGGAATCGTATGGACGAGCACTACGCGATGGAGTTGGTTTGGAGTCGTTTGGAGTTAGTGAGAATTTTGGGTAAAATTAAACGCGCGTTTAATTTTATTCGAAATAAATCGCTAAAACGGAATTTAAAACCAAGGTGAGAACTTCTCACTCAATCGAATCAGTTTCGATTTTATTTTAAATAGTTAGATTTAAAATATTTGAATGCATGTTTGAATGTTGATTGTTATCTATTGATTGTTAAAATAGACATTATACGCCGTTAGTAAGCGGATGTTATTTAGTAAAAACATATACCGCGAATATTTCATAAACAGTGAAATTGGTATTATAAATAATATCAATATATATATATATTGGCATATGTATATATTGCAGTTGATTGATTTCCCGTATTTTTAGCGGATGAGACCCTATTACGCCGTTATTAAGCGGATAATATTTAATAAGAACATATACCGCGATAATTTCGTACTGGAGCGAAATTGGTATTGTGCTAATGTTTGTGGATGCAGGAAAACAGGTTGGAGGGATCCAACTGGATTCCTCAACAGTATTTATTTAATTTCAGATATTTTGATATTTGATTGATTATCATATCGATATATGATATCGTTGTTGTCGTGATTGACTATTTGATGTGTAGCATCATTGGACCCAGATTTTGGAATTTTAAAATGATTTTTAAAGTGATTTTAGAAAGTATACGTTTTATAAAATAATTTTGGAATTGATCCATTTTAAATAAATAAACGTTATAATTTTTAATGTTATAAAAATTATGATTTTTGTGAAATACAGTTAAAAACTGATTTTTGAGAATATGATGCTAACGATTTTATAAAATAGTTTAATCGGGATTTTAGAATTATTGTGAACAGTTTAAATATAGGATTTATAAAATTTAATTATTTTATGAATCAAAAGAATGAAGTTTTTAAAGGAATTTAAGATGTTTAAAAAGAATAATATGAATTGATTTATATTAAGAGATTTATAAATGGATATTTATAAATTGAAATATGGACGTTATAAAATGAGTTTTTATAAGTGTTTTGAATGAAGTGAAAATGAAATTCATAAATGAATGAAATTTATAGAATTATAAACTGTGAAGTTATAAAAGAAATTTATAAATAGTAAGATTTATAAATTTGGTGAAATTATTTGAAGAATAGATTGGTTAAATAAATGGATCTTATAAGTTATAAGATTTATAAATTGGAAAGTCTCTAAAGGAACGATTTTGTAAAATAATCGTTTTATAAGTAATTAACTTATAATATGAACGTTTAGTTTATAATTTAGTTATAAACTGGAATAGGTTAATAAAGGAATTTATAAAAAGGAAGTTTTTATAAATAATTAGAAATGGAATTTATAAACGTTGTTTTATAAATTTGCAAATGATTTATTTTGACGAGAAAATTTGTTGAAACCTATAAATGGAGTTATATTCACATTTTTGAATAGTGAATAATCCTTTGAATTAAAATGAATAAAAGGATGAAATTTGTTAACAAAGTATATTCACGTTTTTGAATAGTGAATAACACGTTAAAGAAATTGTTTTGGATTTGGTGTTTTAAATAGAATTAAAACGACCTAACGATGTTTTAAAATGTGTTGAGATTCGAAACCATAGATTTCAACATTTATTGTTGAAATAGACGTTTTCGAGAAATAAAAGGAAATAGTGGACTATAACACTGTTGTTATAGTAAATGATTTCCGAAAGGAAATGTTTTGTATAGTATTGGGATTTATATATCTATTTTAATTTCGAATCCCTATACTAGTGATTTTGGGTTGTCGTAACAATGTTTTACGCAACATTCGTTTTTGCCCAAATAAATATGTTAAAGAGAATGATTTCCTTAAAGAATGAAATATATACTTAATCTGGATTTAAGTATATTGAATATTTTCTAAGTGTTGGAAATAAATAAAATTTGTGAATTACTTATGAATAAGTAAGTATGGAAATGTTTTCCAATATGAAGTGAATAATTAGAATTTATCTTTTTAAAGATAAATTGAAAATGGATAGTTGAAATCGTATATGCATGAATATTTTGAAATATAAATTCATTATGGAATTTATAAATGAAAAGTAGAATTTGTTTGAAAATAAATATTTGATTTATTTTTGAAGTGTGAAAATTATATATCTTGTAAAGATATTTTGGAAAATAAATAATTTGGGAAAATTATTTGGAATCTGGTGATGTATGCATATCAATTGATAGTTCAATAACCGACTATCAATATTTCCCTTTGAATGGGTAATTGATGTGATTTGTTTGAATTTGAATGCCACACTTATTTTTGAATAAGCGCTCACTATTCGGGTTAACCGGGAAAGGACCATGGGGTCGTATAACCCATTCCGAATATGTGATACGTCGTTATGAATTGCATTGAAGATCGGTGTTGAAGATCGAGTATTTGTGAAAGCGATAGGATGACCTATCGATTGTCTCTGCACTGGGTAGCTCCTGGTATAGAGATTCCTTAAGTGATGGGAAATTCGATCGGGATTGTGAATACCCGTATTGCAAGGGCTTCGTAAGAAGTGCCTTCGGTTTTGTTCGAGCCCGGAACAGACTTGTATGGATTGTATGCCTGACATTACAATTTGAGATATAAAGCCGATTTCTTTCAAATATATTTCTGTTGGTGGCGGAGAATTTATTCTTTTAGCTTAACACCCTTCTCTGAGACGTACGAGCTCAGAGGTTATGTAGTTGAATGTTATCAGCGATATATTCCCAATTTGGTAATGTGACATGCTGAGTGATGCTGAAATGATCATTGTGTTGATTATTTGTGATAGGATCGTTTATTTGATCGTCTATCCTTGTGATCATTGTGTTGATCATTTGTTGACCCAAAGCATGGCTTTTGTATAAAGTATGTTTTTGTGGACGTGACTTCGTCGAGCCTCACACCCCGTGAATGGTCAAAACAGGAAAGAAGCAGCAAGGTTATGAGGGGTAGCACCCTTTAGGATGTGTCCATTTCCTTCTGGAAAAGGGTGGTATCATGGTATGGAGCCCAGATACTTACTCATGTTGAAAACACTTTGTTATGATTGTGTGAATTGATTACGAGCGCTCGGTGTAAAGGTCCCAAAGGACCGGGGGATGGCATATTCGGTCAGTTGTTACTCAGTTAGGGGTAACCCGGCCTTGTGTTGGTAGAGATCCGGTTTGGTTCTCGGGGATGTCAATCCAGAGGCATTCTCATGTGGCAATGGGAAGTTCCTTGGCCTGATCATTCGTTGGAAATCCAAAGAAACAATACGAGACTTGTACGGTTTTAGTTGTATAACCTGCTATGGAATGTGGCGGTAACCTGCTATTGAACATAGTTAGCTATAGTAGGCATACGATAATGGTCGTATGTTGGCTAAGATTTATACTCTACTTTCGAAATATTTTCCTACACTATACACTAATAATAATATCAAATGTTATTTTAAATGCGTATCAAGCATCTTTGACTATCATAAGGAGAAATCTCCTCCGATTCTGCGTTTGCATTGTGTGTGTGTGCGGGAGGCCTTATGGTAGTCTCATTTTTAAAAGCATTGCGAATTGAATTTAAAAATATTCCTCTATTTTGATTTTTAAAGATAAATAAACTATTTTGAGTTCTCACACCAGTCACATGACTGACTTGGAGTTTATTGTTTTCCTTCCTAAACTCTGGGTGCCCACCAATTTCTACACGGGCAGTCAAGAGTAAGGTTTATCAGGATATTCTGGATATTCTGGAGTTGCTGGAGGCAAGATGGATGGCATGGCGTATTACTTATATAGTATTTCTTTTTCCGCTGCATTGTCTGATGTTGTATGTAGTACACTCTGATGATTTGATGTAATGTAATATAAGGTAATGTAATAACTGATATAGTTCTTTGTTTAAAGATTATTCATTTATTATTATATGTTGTTCGGCTGCGAATTGTGAGATTCTGTTGTTGTTCTGTTGTTTTCTGTTCCGTTCTATTTTCCCTCTGTTTTCAAATTCTCTATTCTCTTTTTCTTCTATTTTAAAAGTTTTCTATTATCTTTCCTCTCTCTCTTCTAAATTTTCTGTTCTCTTTTCTATTTTCTTTTCTCTCTATTTTCTATCTTCTCTTCTTCTTTCTTTTTCTTTTCTTAAATTCTTTTTAAAAATCCATAACATTCCGGTTTTTGGCCTTCGATTTCTCGACAGTCGATAAAGTGAGTGTCGATGTTGAATTTTCGAAAGTCGAAAATTTTTGGGGCGTTACATCTGGTATCAGAGCATATGGTTAAGCGACAACCATGGTTCTGTAGGGTATTTCTCATTAGAGATAGAGTCAGTAGTACTCTAGAATGAATTTGAGTGTAATAATAACTATGAGAGCGTATTTATTAGTGAATACAAATTTTTTTTATATTGTGATGATTGGTTTGTTGAGTGGCATATGAACTTTCATCAGCGTGGTCCGCAAGACTATGCCGAAGGGGTTTCTAAACACTTGAATAGAACAATTCGGCACAATATTGATTTTAAAAATTGGGTAAATGAAATAATTTTACTTGAGTATATTTTATATATAAAGAAATAAATTTTTCAAAACTATTAAAGGTATATAAGTTGATTGTTAGGTTGTTTGAATAGTCTAAATTGAAGAATAATGGTATAAGCAAAAGAATTATAAGAATTGAATTATAATTGAAGTGATTTACAATTGTGAAATAAACTTATATATATAAGAAGTGAAACTATATGAATATATTTATGAATATGAGTTGTAAATAAAAATGAATTTAAAGTTAAATAGAAATTTACTTTAAAATTGAGAATCTGAATAAATTTATAAGCTGGAATTTAAGTTAAGTAAAAAAACCAAGTGATGTTTGTAAAATGGAGTATAACTTAAGTGATGTTGAATGAAGTTGATATTGGTGTCAAAGTAAATTAGTAAAGTGAAGTGATAAATGTGAACTTAAGTTATGTAAATGAAATTCAACTTTTGTAATAGAATTGAATGAATGGATTGAATATTAATCAATTAAATGTGAATTAAATTGATATGAAATAATGAATATAAGTGAAATTCATTAAAATCTAATGTTATTAGAAAGTTGAATAATTGAATGAAAATCAATTAATTAAACCAATTGTAAGCAAAGGAATTTGGTTGTAATTGATATACATTGATTGTTATATAGTTGTTAGTTGATTGCTTGTATATAATTCATTAAGTGTTAATGAAATTGAGTTAATGAAATTGAAAGCTATGAAATTAAATTCAAATAGAAAGTAAATAAATTTGAATAGAATTGAATTTGAATTGGAAGTGAACTAACTTGGATATGAATTAGTAAATATAAACTAATTGAGAATAAATGTTAGTAAATCCAATGTAAATGAATCACATATGATTTAAATTGAAAACCTATTTCATTGTATATGAATGAGAATATGAATGAATATTATTGGTTATGAATGCTAGTTGGTTGATGTTTGAATATGTTTCATTTGCTATGTGACATGTATAGTTGTTATGGAGATATATGTTGTATATTGAGGTTATTTTCATATATGCATGTTCTCATGTTGTTTGTTGAGTAATTAGTAGGTGCGGATCGCGTTTGCTTCGCATTTGGAGTTCGCTTTTGCGCTATATTAGCCGTATATGCTTGCTAATAAAATATAAGGTACATATCTCGGATTAAATACAGTACTTTTACACTTTTTTCCCTTCGGGATGCCTCATTACTTGATGAGATGTATATTTGTGATATATATACTGTCATTTTTTTTTCGGATCGAGCCGCGCAAAGGAGACTATGGCGAATTTTTCCGAAAATTTAAGGCGTTAGAAAAAATTTGAGAAATTTGGAAAATTTTGAAAAACTTTAACTTTGATTTTGGAATTGAAAGTTAAATGATATAGTTTGTTTTTGAAAAGATAACAAAGTATGATTTGAAAACTTAGTAAAGTTATTGTAAGAAGTTTAATTATAAATTTTGGAAAATTAATAGATTCTATAATTTTTCTTACTAGTAATTTCGAGGACGAAATTCTTTTAAGGGGGAAGATTGTAACGACCCAGAATTTTTAGAAATTAAAATATGAATATTTAATTTATTTTAAATATTTATAAGTGAATTTATAAGTCAAATAAATTTTTATTTGAATTATTGAATTTAATTGGATAATTAAATCGATAATTTAATATGTTAAATTATGGAAATAATTGAAAATTGGGTTAAATATGATTGAAAATGATTTGTAAAATTTTATTTTATCATATGGGAGTTAGAACAATATTTTAGAACTTTTAAAATCGAATTAAAAGTTAATTTGTGAAAATTGAATATTTTAATATTTAATTATCGAGTGTAAAATAGCCAATTTTTGAACAGTCTCAGAATTGAACGAAACCAGTTCCATTGGATCCGTAATAGTTAGTTATTACCGGATTTCAAATTTTGTGTCAATCGGAGCTATCGTTTGATCGTGGCAGCTCGAAACGCATCGATTTATTTTTAATTTAAATTTGACGAGTGAAAATAGCCATTTTTCAAAAAGTCTTGGATTTCGACGAAACTAGTTTCATCGGATCCGTAATGTGATATTATTGCAAGGTTTCAAATTTCAAGTCGATTGGATTTACGGTTTGTCCTGTACAAATTAAAACGCCTAGAAATCGACTTAAATCGGTTTAATTCAAATTGAGCGTTTACAGCCATAACTCACACATACTTCCGAATTAGCTTTCGAAACCTGTTCCATTGTGTCCGGAACGCGGGGTAAACCCTAGAAACGCTGGTTACGGCGCCTAAATCGGAGTTCGGAATTTCCGGGATGAATAGTGTTCGTTTTTTCCTATAAATAGCTCAAAATTCACAAGAAAATAGAAAAATAAAAATAAAACCCTAGTTGCAATGCACAGCCGCCACCATCAATATAAAGGGCCGAAATTTGTCCATCTTTTCCCCTTAATATTTCTCAATCCATCAATCGATTCACGAGGTGCTCAACTGCAAAGTTGTAGAGGATAGAGAGGGCTTCAGATCCATACGGTCGAGATGGCGTTTGGCGTCGTGTGGAGGTGGGAAGGTTGCCGCGTTCGTGGCCGTGTGTCATCGGGTCACGCGCACGTAGAGGTGACCGAGTTTCAAGCCCCTCTGGCCGAACGTGGAGGGGAGCAAGGCGCGCGTGGTGGTGGTGATTGATCGAGTCGAAGTGGTTCGTATTGGGTGAAAAATTCAACCCTAGTTCAACGTGATGGGTTCGGTTTCTATGCGTGTTGCCTGGAGCTTCTTCGTGGCAATGGGAAGATGAAGGAGAGGCATTGGATTTGGATCCAAGGGCTAGGATTGTTTTTGGTTAGAAAAAAATTAATTATGAAATGTTGTAATTAGCTATATATAAATCGTGTAATCTTTAAAACTGCATAACTTTTTCATACGAGGTCGAAAAAATGCAAACTCAGTTGCGTTGGAATCGTATGGACGAGCACTACGCGATGGAGTTGGTTTGGAGTCGTTTGGAGTTAGTGAGAATTTTGGGTAAAATTAAACGCGCGTTTAATTTTATTCGAAATAAATCGCTAAAACGAAATTTAAAACCAAGGTGAGAACTTCTCACTCAATCGAATCAGTTTCGATTTTATTTTAAATAGTTAGATTTAAAATATTTGAATGCATGTTTGAATGTTGATTGTTATCTATTGATTGTTAAAATAGACATTATACGCCGTTAGTAAGCGGATGTTATTTAGTAAAAACATATACCGCGAATATTTCATAAACAGTGAAATTGGTATTATAAATAATATCAATATATATATATTGGCATATGTATATATTGCAGTTGATTGATTTCCCGTATTTTTAGTGGATGAGACCCTATTACGCCGTTATTAAGCGGATAATATTTAATAAGAACATATACCGCGATAATTTCGTACTGGAGCGAAATTGGTATTGTGCTAATGTTTGTGGATGCAGGAAAACAGGTTGGAGGGATCCAACTGGATTCCTCAACAGTATTTATTTAATTTCAGATATTTTGATATTTGATTGATTATCATATCGATATATGATATCGTTGTTGTCGTGATTGACTATTTGATGTGTAGCATCATTGGACCCAGATTTTGGAATTTTAAAATGATTTTTAAAGTGATTTTAGAAAGTATACGTTTTATAAAATAATTTTGGAATTGATCCATTTTAAATAAATAAACGTTATAATTTTTAATGTTATAAAAATTATGATTTTTGTGAAATACAGTTAAAAACTGATTTTTGAGAATATGATGCTAACGATTTTATAAAATAGTTTAATCGGGATTTTAGAATTATTGTGAACAGTTTAAATATAGGATTTATAAAATTTAATTATTTTATGAATCAAAAGAATGAAGTTTTTAAAGGAATTTAAGATGTTTAAAAAGAATAATATGAATTGATTTATATTAAGAGATTTATAAATGGATATTTATAAATTGAAATATGGACGTTATAAAACGAGTTTTTATAAGTGTTTTGAATGAAGTGAAAATGAAATTCATAAATGAATGAAATTTATAGAATTATAAACTGTGAAGTTATAAAAGAAATTTATAAATAGTAAGATTTATAAATTTGGTGAAATTATTTGAAGAATAGATTGGTTAAATAAATGGATCTTATAAGTTATAAGATTTATAAATTGGAAAGTCTCTAAAGGAACGATTTTGTAAAATAATCGTTTTATAAGTAATTAACTTATAATATGAACGTTTAGTTTATAATTTAGTTATAAACTGGAATAGGTTAATAAAGGAATTTATAAAAAGGAAGTTTTTATAAATAATTAGAAATGGAATTTATAAACGTTGTTTTATAAATTTGCAAATGATTTATTTTGACGAGAAAATTTGTTGAAACCTATAAATGGAGTTATATTCACATTTTTGAATAGTGAATAATCCTTTGAATTAAAATGAATAAAAGGATGAAATTTGTTAACAAAGTATATTCACGTTTTTGAATAGTGAATAACACGTTAAAGAAATTGTTTTGGATTTGGTGTTTTAAATAGAATTAAAACGACCTAACGATGTTTTAAAATGTGTTGAGATTCGAAACCATAGATTTCAACATTTATTGTTGAAATAGACGTTTTCGAGAAATAAAAGGAAATAGTGGACTATAACACTGTTGTTATAGTAAATGATTTCCGAAAGGAAATGTTTTGTATAGTATTGGGATTTATATATCTATTTTAATTTCGAATCCCTATACTAGTGATTTTGGGTTGTCGTAACAATGTTTTACGCAACATTCGTTTTGGCCCAAATAAATATGTTAAAGAGAATGATTTCCTTAAATAATGAAATATATACTTAATCTGGATTTAAGTATATTGAATATTTTCTAAGTGTTGGAAATAAATAAAATTTGTGAATTACTTATGAATAAGTAAGTATGGAAATGTTTTCCAATATGAAGTGAATAATTAGAATTTATCTTTTTAAAGATAAATTGAAAATGGATAGTTGAAATCGTATATGCATGAATATTTTGAAATATAAATTCATTATGGAATTTATAAATGAAAAGTAGAATTTGTTTGAAAATAAATATTTGATTTATTTTTGAAGTGTGAAAATTATATATCTTGTAAAGATATTTTGGAAAATAAATAATTTGGGAAAATTATTTGGAATCTGGTGATGTATGCATATCAATTGATAGTTCAATAACCGACTATCAATATTTCCCTTTGAATGGGTAATTGATGTGATTTGTTTGAATTTGAATGCCACACTTATTTTTGAATAAGCGCTCACTATTCGGGTTAACCGGGAAAGGACCATGGGGTCGTATAACCCATTCCGAATATGTGATACGTCGTTATGAATTGCATTGAAGATCGGTGTTGAAGATCGAGTATTTGTGAAAGCGATAGGATGACCTATCGATTGTCTCTGCACTGGGTAGCTCCTGGTATAGAGATTCCTTAAGTGATGGGAAATTCGATCGGGATTATGAATACCCGTATTGCAAGGGCTTCGTAAGAAGTGCCTTCGGTTTTGTTCGAGCCCGGAACAGACTTGTATGGATTGTATGCCTGACATTACAATTTGAGATATAAAGCCGATTTCTTTCAAATATATTTCTGTTGGTGGCGGAGAATTTATTCTTTTAGCTTAACACCCTTCTCTGAGACGTACGAGCTCAGAGGTTATGTAGTTGAATGTTATCAGCGATATATTCCCAATTTGGTAATGTGACATGCTGAGTGATGCTGAAATGATCATTGTGTTGATTATTTGTGATAGGATCGTTTATTTGATCGTCTATCCTTGTGATCATTGTGTTGATCATTTGTTGACCCAAAGCATGGCTTTTGTATAAAGTATGTTTTTGTGGACGTGACTTCGTCGAGCCTCACACCCCGTGAATGGTCAAAACAGGAAAGAAGCAGCAAGGTTATGAGGGGTAGCACCCTTTAGGATGTGTCCATTTCCTTCTGGAAAAGGGTGGTATCATGGTATGGAGCCCAGATACTTACTCATGTTGAAAACACTTTGTTATGATTGTGTGAATTGATTACGAGCGCTCGGTGTAAAGGTCCCAAAGGACCGGGGGATGGCATATTCGGTCAGTTGTTACTCAGTTAGGGGTAACCCGGCCTTGTGTTGGTAGAGATCCGGTTTGGTTCTCGGGGATGTCCATCCAGAGGCATTCTCATGTGGCAATGGGAAGTTCCTTGGCCTGATCATTCGTTGGAAATCCAAAGAAACAATACGAGACTTGTACGGTTTTAGTTGTATAACCTGCTATGGAATGTGGCGGTAACCTGCTATTGAACATAGTTAGCTATAGTAGGCATATGATAATGGTCGTATGTTGGCTAAGATTTATACTCTACTTTCGAAATATTTTCCTACACTATACACTAATAATAATATCAAATGTTATTTTAAATGCGTATCAAGCATCTTTGACTATCATAAGGAGAAATCTCCTCCGATTCTGCGTTTGCATTGTGTGTGTGTGCGGGAGGCCTTATGGTAGTCTCATTTTTAAAAGCATTGCGAATTGAATTTAAAAATATTCCTCTATTTTGATTTTTAAAGATAAATAAACTATTTTGAGTTCTCACACCAGTCACATGACTGACTTGGAGTTTATTGTTTTCCTTCCTAAACTCTGGGTGCCCACCAATTTCTACACGGGCAGTCAAGAGTAAGGTTTATCAGGATATTTTGGATATTCTGGAGTTGCTGGAGGCAAGATGGATGGCATGGCGTATTACTTATATAGTATTTCTTTTTCCGCTGCATTGTCTGATGTTGTATGTAGTACACTCTGATGATTTGATGTAATGTAATATAAGGTAATGTAATAACTGATATAGTTCTTTGTTTAAAGATTATTCATTTATTATTATATGTTGTTCCGCTGCGAATTGTGAGATTCTGTTGTTGTTCTGTTGTTTTCTGTTCCGTTCTATTTTCCCTCTGTTTTCAAATTCTCTATTCTCTTTTTCTTCTATTTTAAAAGTTTTCTATTATCTTTCCTCTCTCTCTTCTAAATTTTCTGTTCTCTTTTCTATTTTCTTTTCTCTCTATTTTCTATCTTCTCTTCTTCTTTCGTTTTCTTTTCTTAAATTCTTTTTAAAAATCCATAACATTCCGGTTTTTGGCCTTCGATTTCTCGACAGTCGATAAAGTGAGTGTCGATGTTGAATTTTCGAAAGTCGAAAATTTTCGGGGCGTTACACTGGAAACCAGCGCGAGTAAACCCATCTAACATGTAATACAAAATCATATAACTGATATGAACCCGGGGTAACTTATGTCAATTTACAAGTTCACAAGTCGTTAAAGACATTACTCATATCACACATCAATTTCTAAGTGTCAAAACTTAGATTAAATGGTCCAATACTCTTAAATCATTCCAAACCAGCACCATTGACTTCCACATTCAAATTTATAAAGAATCGAAGTGGCTTCGGGTATTAACTAAATATCCGACTCCGGTCTCTTCGAATCCAATGTTATCTAAACCCAAGTTATCCAATTTAATGCAATTCAATCTTTAATTGTCGGATAATTCCTTTACACAGCAATCCATAATAGATTGATAATCTCATTATCATCGTCCATTCAACATAATCATACCACAAACAATTCATATCAGAGATATCTCCCAATTCAAGACATCCATCATAATTAAATTACTAATAAGCAAGATTTATCATTCCAATTAATTAAATTCATTAATGATCCCTTAATTACCTTCATTAGTGTGATGAAACTAATTGCTTAAGATTTAATCTCCTAATCCTACTTAATAATCATTAAGCAATTACAACACTTAATTAATCACTTCTTGACTATCTTTATAAATGAATCAATTAGCCTTTAAGCATAGATTAATTGATTTATCTCCTTCAAAACAAAGTAATTAACCCTTAATTACTTTGTAATCAATTAATTAACTTTTAATTAACTGATTAATTATCCATTAACTATTTATTAACAAACTTAATTATTACTCAATATAATTAATCCATAATGAATCTTATAATTAACTAAATAATTATCTCCTAATTATTAATTAATAAACTTAATTACTAATTAACAAACTTAATTACAAATTAATTAACCCTTAATTATTAATTAACCGATCATTAATTAATATTGATTAATTCTTAATTATTTTTGATTAATCCTTAATCAACTTTGATTAACCCTTCATTATAATTAATTAACCTTTAATTAATTAAATAATAACCCTTGATTAATTATTAATTAAACCAATTAATTGCTCTTGAATAATTACTTAATTAGTCATTTATAATTAATCAAATTGATTAATTATACTTAAATTCCACAATTAACTTAGTTTATCTAATGGTATTAAACCTTTAATCATCTTAAGACAAGACATTATATCATTGATACCTTTATTAACATTAACACTTAAAAACATTTTAACCTTATAATTTATCATTAATTAAGTTTTAAATAAATAATTATTCACTTGAAAATTTTAATGTTATCAAAGCTTAACTTCATAAAACTTAAAATATTATCAAGTAAAGGTTTCAAAACTAATTCAAGTTGTATTTTTAAACTTACCTTTCTAAAAATTTAAACTTAAATTTTAAACTAATGTTTTTTTTGAAATCACTTTAAAATTTCATTTAACAAAAATTAATTTAAACAACCTTTAAAACTTCATAACCAATTATTTAATAAATAATGCGTATATATACAAAGTAAGTTTATATAAAAGTTTAATCTAAATTTAACTTTAAGTTTCAAAACAATTTGATTTTAATCATTTTAAAATTGTTCAAACAGCTGCTTCTGGTTTCACTCGAAGCCCTCCCGGACATATTCCCGAGTCAAATTCATTTTTACACCATTCCTAAAACTTAGCCGAATTTTAAGTTTTAAAATCTGCACCTCTTACCACCCAATTTCACTCGAGTATAGTTTCGAGTTTTCTTCTCAAATACTCGAGTAATGCTGCGAGAAAAACCCAATACCAACATCAGATGTTCCACCTCCTTGTGCACCTGCACGGTGAACTTCGACGTCGGTGATCACCATAGATAGCTTCGACACATCGAATCTTACCATAGCACCAATATCCGATCACCAGAACAATCATAAACAACTCGAATCAAAATCGAGCTTCAAACGCAAAACTGGAACTAGAAGCAAAAACATGGAAAACCTTCGAAACCCTTGCTTCGACCACCGGCGTATCTGAAATTCCACCCATGACCTCATCAACACCCCTACATCCATTTCCCCGAACCTGGTGGCACTCGATTCACCAGAGAGTTCATGGTGAAGAAAATCCCATTCCTCAACAAAACTAGGTTTAGAACCAACTCTGACCAACCACCGTCTCCACAATGCCTGGAACACCCTCCAGCCATTTTTGCCGACCCCTTCGATCTTTCCCCCACCACCAATGAGAACCCCGACCGCCCAAAACACATAGACCATCAGAAATTACCCAGAATCCACTTTCTGATCAAACCCAAATTCCTCATTCAATCTATTTCTAAATTTTTTGATTTGATTCCTAAAATTCATGATTTACAACTACAAACCTGATTGTGGATCCCAAATCGAAAATTAAGAAGTTTGATTCTAGCCCAATTCAAAGTTTCTCTGAAACTTTTGTTGTAGAGATAATTTTTAATTGTTTAAATTCCAAAAATCATTTCATCATTTTTTTAATGTTACCTTACTTAAAAACTTTTCTCCTCAAAAAAACAAAATCCAATAGATTTAAAAAGGAAGATAGGAGTTTTGTTTGGAAGTTTGAAGCTCTGATTATAACAGAGGCATGATTTAAACAGTATAAACATTCTTATATATATGTGTGCAGGTTCAAACAAAATTTCAGACAACAATTATTCAAGCATACATTATTTCATCACATCAATATAAATTTAACACTTGCTCCAGGTTCAACTATATATATAGATATATATTTTTAACAAAAGATTGCTCACTTCTTATTTTGAAAACAGAGAGCCTGTACCTTTCTTTGAACAGAAAGTTTGATTTTAAACTGTTTTGTTGAGTTGAATTGGGAAAAACAACAAATTCCATTTTAAAATCAAAACAAGAAACTGTTTAGATAGTGAGATATAAATTTTCTTTGAGTGATATTAATCTTGTAACACAACAGAAATATGTCATTCCATTTTTTTTTCCTCCTGAGGCACACATATATTCTATTTTATTCCATACATGCATCAGATCATTCATGCATGAAATTATTCCTACAGGTCTTAACTTCAAGCATGCTTCAAATATTGTACTGTTAAATTTAGAGATGAAGTTTACTCACTAATTTTCTAAAGAGGCAGAGGAATAGGGTTCCTGGAACAGAATGCTTGAACCTGATGCCTCCTTGAGATTTCACTTGTTAAAGTCGAACTCGAATTGAATTTGAGCCGCAGATAACTTGTTGTTGTTGATCTTGAACTTGAAATGCAGGTTATTGAAGTTGTAGATCTGCTTTTGCTTTTAAACTTCAGATTTGAAAAATAGTTTTTGTTTTGAGAATTTTTTTTTACAAGATTTTGGTTTTGAAGAATTTTCTTTGTTTCAGCTGAAAATAGTTTTTTAAGAAGAGATGAAAAATGAATTATGTTATGGTTTTATTAAAAATTTAAAAGAAAATTACAATAAAAGTGACACTTGTCTTTATCCTTACTTAATTTGTTAACACATGTTGTTTTAAGAGATTTATAACTTAACACATGTTAATTCATGTCTTAAATTACTTACACGTGTCTTTATAAATGATTCGTTATTTTTAAATTAAAGCTAATGAATGTTTAAACTTAATTAATTAGTTTCTCATACTTAGTTATGTATATAAAAATTTGTAAAGAATAAACCAAGTGTTATAAAAATCATATACAAATTAATCATTTGAAAATAATATTTTAAACCTTTTAAACAGATATATAAAAGGGGTTATAACTTACTTTCTTAAGTTACGAAATGAATAAATGTTTACATAAACTTACATTTGTCACTTTATTTGCTAAATAGCATAATTTACTCACATGTTATTTAAAATCTAACATTTACATGTTATGATTTGATATTGTTTTGGAAATTTAATTTAATGATTTTGCAAATTTTTAAATAATTAAACAAGAAGAATATCAAATAAATATTTATCCAAATATAAATATTTATCATCATATTATTTGTTAAATCAATATTCTGTAAATTAACCCAATTATTTTCAATTACAGATGCGCAGAAATCCGGGTTATTACATTCCTCCCCCCTTAGAATCTTTTCATCCTCGAAAAGAATCGAAGCCAGAATTTATTAAATATTTTAAAACCAGTTAAAATATTCTTTGATCATTATTAAAACACTTTGAAAATATATAATATTATAAAATAGATTTTATGAAAATACTTTTTATAACTCGATGTTTTAATAAGTCCATCTTCGTTCTCACATAAATTCGATCAAACGTTGATCAGGCGTACGATTGAAAATCTATAAGTACTTAGCAGACCCATTTTCAACACCCAGTGAAAATACTTGAAAAATAATTTTATTGAAATATAGAAAACAATTTTTTTTTTTGAAAATAGAGGATATATCTTTTTGTGAGAATGCTCTGGAAATCATCACCCCCATCCATGGTCGCAGTTAACCCGATGATTACGTTGTCGTCCCGACAAAATCCACAGATAACTGTAGGCCTCCGCGTCCCTCAATTACACCATGGAACCCGCTACAGATCGCAGTTACAACTGGGGTTACGTAGCTATCATAGCAAAAACCCATATAACTGTAGGCATCAGCGCCCTCGAATTTCGCTGCCAAAAATGAAACTTCTCCACTCCACTTGACCATAGATCGCAGTCTACCGATGTTGCGTTGCCTTCCCGGCAAAATCAAGTGTAGACCGTTGACAATTAATTGTTATTAATTAATTTAAGATTAATTCTTAAGTAATTAATAACCTATTAATTGTTATTAAATTATTCCTTAATTACCTATTAGATAATTCATAAGAAATTAATTTAATCTTAACAATTAATTAACCAAAATTAATTAATTCCTTCACTAAATTACTAATTAATTAAGTAACTTAAATTTCAAAATCTAATTAACTTTTAAACAAACAATATTTATCTTCAAAACTCTTACATAATTAAGTTTTCAATTGATTAAAAACTAATTACTTTGCAAAATAGAGATAATATAAGGTGTTAAACTTTTAGACTTTTAAAAAAAAATTAAGTTTTCAAAATAACTTAAACTTACTCTCATTAATATGCTTAAAGCCCGGCCCAACCCAAGCTAACACAAATCCAACTCCATCTCCTACCCTCCTCTCTTCAATTCCCTGAATCCAACACACTTACAACACACTACCCCAAACAGCAACCCAACCCGAGCAACACGCGACCAAGACACGACCCATACTCGAGTCTAACTCGAGTGCATACTCGAGCTGCAAACCTACCCAAAAGAAAAACGCACAGACACGCACACACGCCACCGCGTGCACCTGCACAGCGCCACCGCGCCTCCATCGCCACCTCCGGCCTCACGCGCAAACCACCCTTCGATCACTCACTCGACTTCGGCCCTCAAATCACGCTTACACAACTCGAATACAAATTGGGTTGTTTGAACCCAATGTCGAACTGCAGACACAAGAAGGAAGGCCATCAACCACGACCACCGTACCATGTTTCTGCACCGAACTCCGGCCACACGTGCGCAAACCCCACATGCAACTCCTCCTCAATCCATACGAAGCTCGGTCCTCTCTATGAATTACGCGATCGAAATTTCAAACCCAAAGAGACAGTCCCAAAACCCTACAAACCTAAATTCCAAACCCTATATTACAAAATAAATTAGATTTGTATTTTTCTGGTGATAATCATCATCTAACCAAGCTTCCATTAAAATTTCAGAAATTAAAATCAATCCAATTACAAGAATTCAACAAAAGTACCAAATTCAATGAGAAATGGAGTATGGTAATCCATTGTCGGAATAAAAAGGTAAATTGGTTTAAAGGAATTAAATCAACATTTGAAGTATTAACTCGAATTTATATAATTCGAGATGGTTTAAATTTGAAATTTGAAATTAGTTCAAATTGAATTTGATTTAAATTGATTGAAATTGTGATTGAAGATGTATGAGTATAAGGTTCAAATGGAAATTTGAATTGGATTAATTTGAAACAAATTTGTTCCTAAAAATCTAAAAAAAATAAAAATTAATTAAAATCATGTTCGAATCTGGAAGTTTTCTCCTCAAATCAAAAATCTGAAACTCTTCTTCAATCAAAAGCTTGAAAACATCTTCATAATACAATCTTTAATCCACCTTCAAATTGAAGATCAGATCATAACCCTGTAAAATCAAAGCCTGCATGTTAACCCCTTTACTTTTCTTCAACCTGTAGCCTGTGCATTCTTCTTTTTTTTTAAAAAAAAAACTAAAGCATGCAAGCATATTCCCTTCCATCTGAATTTTTAAAGCAAACAAGTAAAGTCTATAGCAACAGCAAAACCTACATGCAAATCTGCATCTAACCCTGTAAGCAAATCAAGTCTGCAACTCAGCTTTTAAAACTCCAAAAGCATGCAACTGCATTCTTTAAAACTAGAGATCTGAAGCAAGTTCAAGTCTCATTAGCCTGCATGCAAACCTAAATGCAAGCAACTCAGTTTTAAAGCATTGAAGTAAAAGCAATTCAAGTTTTATCAAAAGCTTTTCTGAAGATTTGAGCTCTGTTTCATGCTATTTTCAGGTGAGTAAACAAAATCCAAATCGTACTGTAGTTATGTTTTATCATGGGATAAAAGTGTGATCTGATAAGTACGTTTTGTTCTGAATATATGCACCCATATACGAGTAAATAAATGATTAAACCAGGGAAGTTAGGATGTTCACCATTTTTACACCGCTCTGTTAAATTTCAAAATAATATGCTAGGCTTGACTTCAAAAAAAAAAATTATCACTCAATCTAATTAGTTTTAAGTGGTGACATTAAAAGAAAAGTTGTTTGTTATGAGGGTTACTTTATTTTAAAACTGGTTTCAGTAAATATATTGAAGTATAGACTTGTATTGTGTATGCTTTGCAGTAAGTGATCAAGTCCAGTCAAAATTTGATCATTAAGATTTGGGTTTTTGTTTGTGTTATCGCGATTGTTGAGGGAAAATATGATTTTTAAGGGTGGTAGGGTTATTTCTAGATGCGCAGAGCAGGAGGTAGGCCGAGTTGAATGGGTTTGGGCATAACGGCAAATTCTGGTAGCTGGATTGATTTGGAGGCGGGGCATTCGTCGAGGTGGAAGAGTAGGGCATGGTTAACTCGAGAAAAATGACTCTGGAATTTCTAAGTGATTGTGGAAGCATATTGTTTGTAACAACCCCCAATTTCGTACCATTTAAATCGACAATAATCCACACATGTCAGACTTGAATGATGCGAAATAACAGATTGTAAATAAATTTGGAGCAAATGAAATCAAATATACAGAATCACAGACACAGAATAACTCGTAGCGGAATATAAAATGACATAGTAGTTCATGAAGCTACTATAACAGAGTCTCAAACCAAATACATAATATAGTCTGAAAAACAACAGAATAGAAATCCCAAATACATAGAAGTTCACTAATACATGAGATAAACTAATACAGCTGAAACGGAAGTAGATAAATATGTAGATAAGTAGAAACTCCAGTGAAAGACTAGCTCCAGGAAGAGAATCCAAAGCTGTGAATACTCAGGCTGACCCGAGCGTAAAGCAAAACACAAAACACTCGAGTCAGGACAATATATACTTATATAATGTAAACCAACTCAAGTGAACTGTAATAAAGATACAAGTAACTTAAAGGATGCCTGGGACCGCCTATCCTCTAAGGATCCGTTAAACTATTTACTATATAGTAATATTTCGCTATCATACTAATGTCTACAGTAAAATAAACATACTTTTAAATAGCGTTCCGGGCTACCCATATCACCCTTCACACATAATAGTCCCAGTAGTCCATCCAATATCATGCCATCTCCACTCCGGGTGACTGTCAGAGGATACCACACGGGCTACGGGAGAAAAACAAACTCGTAGTAAAGGCTCGGTATGGTAGGTGACACGGCACACAAGGCAATGCCAGGGTAGATATACCAATTACGCACACGGGCTGGTGGCAACGCAGCAGCCACATATGCCCACCCCGAACAACACTCCAAAAATCAAGGGGTGCACCCAATCGATCACAACAGTAATAGAATGGTATCGAAGAAGTGTGTTCAGCCAGAGGTGCTACCTCCTTTGGCCCGAGATCGCCCCTGTTTTAGCCACCTTATGCTAACTCACGGGAGTTAGGTTCACGAAATGTACCTTAGGAACGTCGTCACCATCCTACTTCATTCTGGAATCTCCACCGCGCACACAGTTGTTAAAGTGGTTTTTGGTATCGACAGAGAGTATGTCCATATCCGATCCCGGTCTCTTTAACAACCAATCGTTATTATAACCCGTAGTTATAATTTCAAAAATGGTATTTATTTCTCAAAATCCAATATCATTTCAAATCCATTTCAAAATATCAACTTATCATTTCATTTGAAAAACATATTCATTTTTTTTATTCAATTTAAAAATACCATTTCAATTCACATTTCAAAATTGTTCAATTCCAACAAATTACTTCATTTAATCCTTTAAAAGTGGAGTTATTACATTTAATAATTAAATTATTAAACTTCCAAAATTTTCAGCTTTCAAAGTTCATTCATTCACTTAATTTTATCAAAACAGTGAAAATTCAACTTTCGCAGCATTTGGAAATTGCTACAGAAAGTTATATTCAAATAGTTAAATTTAACAAAGACAGCGTTTAAAATGCTGTAATAGTGTTACATTAGTTTCAAAGAAAAAAAACTTAGTTTAATCAAACAATTATATTTTCTATAATTCACTTTTAACTTATAAAATCACATAATTTTACTTTTATAACCATCATTTAATTTTCTTTAATTTCATGATTTCATAAAGTTAAATTTCCATTTAAAAATTCATATTTAACACTAATTCACTTATTAAATTGTAGTGTCCAATTTTAAATTCATTACATTTAAATTTCAACCTAACACTTAAGTTAAAATTCTCAAATATAACTTAGTTTATATTTTTATTTACTTAATTAAAAATTCACTTTTAAGTCAATTCCAAAAGTTCCAATTTTACTTACAATTTAAAATTTCAACTTAAATATTCATTCATTTCACATTTCAACTTTATTAAAATCATTAATATGATATAAAATCACTTTAAATTCCTTTAAATTCAAATTATCATAAATTTATCATGCTTTCATATTCTATTTAATTTCAAATTGTAATTAAATCAAATTTCCCAAAATAGCTTACATTCAAAATTTTCTAACCTTTTCGTTAATTTATTTCACTTGTAATTATTCAGAAAATCAATAATATTTTACCAAAAATCATTTTTAATTAGGTTTAAATCAAAATATTTTAATATTTATATTTCTAAAATAATTTTAAAATTTTCAGAAAAATATTTTAACTACGGGTCTGTATATAATTTTCTACACTAGGAAAAGTGATACGGGTAATATATCATTTCAACCCGTAATTTACAAAGAAAAATCCGGGTTTTATCATTTCAAACCCGCAGTCCCAAGTAAATGAAATAAATTTGAAAATCATTCAGGCCTACCATTTCAGCCCATAATGATTTTCCCTTATTCTAAAGTTCGTTCGGGTATGTATCATTTCAACCCATAGTGATTCTAATCTAAAGGGAACTTGTAGTGTGATAAACAGATAAAATAACAGAACAGCATAATATAACAGTAACAAATGTCATAATAGGTGTTTAAGCATGGGTGAACATCATATAATAGTGACATAGCAAATAATAATATAGTGATGCAGTTTACATATTCACAAGTGATCAATTTACTATTCATATAAGTATAAAACTGTCTGGTGAGAATAACTCACTGTTTTGAGCTGATGACACAACGACGAATTGCACAAACGGGATCTATACAAGCACAAAAGCACGACACAGATATGAATGGAGGAGCCAAGGATTAATTCCCTTGAATACCAATCAAACAAACAATATAACAATTATAAGGTTTCAGACCAAAAATACGATAAACTATGCTAGAAATAACTTCAGAAAACAAAGCTGAAATGCTTTGCACTTGCTTCCGACATCCCATAGGCTCGGCCAGAGGTGGAGTACAGGTCTAAGGCAATGGTTTTGGGTCAGGTCTGGGTTGCTAAGGTCGGCCTAACATGAGTTTGTTGATGGCAAAAGTTATGGAGATGGAACAACAACACAACAAGGCGTAACTACTAACAACATCACAAGTTTCAAGCAAACAAAGCTTGGCCAAGGCTGCTGTGGTCACGGCCAGAGGAGTGGGGTCTACTGTGGTGACGTGGCAGAGGGTGCTGGAGGTGGTGGTGGTCATGTAGGTGGCGGCCATGGGTAGTGGAAGTGGTGGATGTGAAGGCTTGTGCTTGGCTAGGTCAAGATGTTGGAGTTCGGTGAACTTGGTGAAGGAACTACCACCTAGGGTGGTACGGACGGGGATGGTCAGTGAGGAGGAGGTGCTGGTGGCATGCTCAGGTGGTGGTGGTGGTGGCAGGGGATGGAGAGGGGCATGGCCGATCCTATGATAAAGAAGATCAAGTGCAAATCAAACGAAAAATCAGCATAAGTGAACAAAAGGAGATAAAAGAAAAATAGAATTTTACCAACTTCTCAACAAGTGATGGCCGAATTTTTTTTTAATGAGATGAGACATGATGTACGTGAATGAATAATGGAGGTAGGCAGCTGAAGTATGTGAGTTATTATGGCTAATTGATGGCAAAAGTAAGTTAAAAATGTGAAAAGGCAGGAAAATCAAAAGCCATTAGAAATAAAAGGTCACAAACCCTTTCAATTTACCTATAATTATTTATAAAAGTTTATATATTCTGAAATAACAATATTATCAGATAAAATTTTGAAACTTTAAAAAAATATAAAAATACATATACCATTTATCAATTATATAGATTAAAATTAAGGAAAAATAGTTAAAACAGTGAACTAGACTAGAAAATTTGAAATTAAATGAAATAATTTGTAGAAAATTAATATGAGCTTGTAAAGTATTTTTAAACATAAATAATAACATAAAACAAAATTTTATTCACAAAATAAATATTTAAAATTTAATTTAAATATAATTTTTAATGCAGAAAATAGAAAAAAAAGGGAAAACAGCCCTTAAAAATAGGAAATAAATACAGTAAATTTTGGAAAATTTACATTATCATTTTAAAAATGTTTAGAGATGATATCACACAAATAAAACAAATTTAAATTAATTTTAAAATGAAATAAAGTCAAATTTAAATATATAGTCAAAATCTAGGGTTGTTACACTCTCCCCCACTCAAATCTTTTCGTCCTCGAAAAGAATGGAAAGGAAAAATAAAGAGAAACAAGATAGAGAAACAAAATAGTACCTGAAATGAATAGTTCCGGATTCGAAGCACGAATGCTCTCCTCCGTTTCCCAAGTACAATCTTGATCGTCAGTACTCCACTATACTTTGACCAGATTAACAGATTTTCTTCTGAGCTGCTTCATATCTCTATCGACAATACGAAGTGGCTTCCTCTCAACAGTCAGGTTAGGCTCAATATCCAAACTATCAAGAGCAGATGGCTTGACAATAAGAGATGGATCATGGAGATGACGGCGAAGATGTGAGACATGGAATACATCATGCACTCCAGAAAGCTTCTCGGGCAAATCCAGACGATAAGCCAAAGAACCAACTCTTTCCATGATGCGGAAAGGACCAATGAACCTGGGAGAAAGCTTCCCTCTACGACCAAAGCGAATGACATTCCTCAAGGGAGAAACCTTAAGGAACACCTGATCGCCAACAGCAAATTCCAAATTCCGCCTACACCTATCAGCATATTTCTTCTGTCTATCCTGAGCAACTCTCAGCCTCTTCTTAATCTCCTCAACTTTCTCAGAAGCTTCCAAAATCACTTCAGGACCAAGAACCAAACGATTACCGGATTCAATCCAGCAAGAAGGAGATCTACAAGGTCGCCCGTATAAAGCAGCAAACGGAGACATTTTGAGACTGGCCTGAATGCAAAGATGGAATGAGATAGATAAAAAGATCAAGAATAGACTGAAAATAGAAGATAAGATAATACCTGATAGCTATTATTGTAGGTAAATTCGGCAAGATGGAGATAATCTTCCCAAGATCCTCCATAATCAAGCACACAAGCACGAAGAAGATCCTCGAGAATCTGATTTACTCTTTCCGTCTGACCGTCGGTCTGAGGATGATAAGCAGTGCTCAGATTCAAACGAGTACCCAAAGATTCCTTAAAAGCCTTCCAGAACTGACTAGTAAAGATAGGGTCACGATCACAAACAATATTGAGAGGAACACCATGGAGACGAATGATCTCTCTCATGTAAATCTCAGATAAACTAGAAGCAGAACGAGTAGACTTGATCGGAATAAAATGAGCGGACTTGGTCAGTCTATCAACAATAACCCAGATACTCTCATTGCCTTTCCGAGTCCTCGGTAAACCATCGATGAAATCCATGGAAACCTGTTCCCACTTCCAATTAGGAATCTCGAGGGGCTGCAACAAACCAGGGGTCTTCTGGTGATCGGCTTTGACTTGCTGACAAGTCGCACACCGACTAACAAAGATAGAGATATCCCTCTTCATCCCCTTCCACCAATAAAGCCTCTTCATATCCTGATACATCTTCGACACACCAGGATGAATAGAAAGTCTGGATCTATGATTTTCCTGAAGCAACTCCTGTCTCAAACTATCAACCTTCGGAACACAAATCCTGCCATTAATCCGCAAAATCCCTTTGTCATCAATCTAAGGTCCACTACTACCTCTACTACCACCAACTCTGCTACGAACACTCTCCTTCATCAATCTAAGCATCTCATCCTCATCCTGCTTAGCCATAATCTAATCCAGAAGAGGAGAAGAAGAAACAACAAGCTGACACAACAAAGCCTTCTTCCTACTCAGAGCATCGGCCACCACATTAGCTTTACCGGGAGTATAGTTAATGTCGAGGTCGTAAGAAGCCAGAAACTCAAGCCAACGAACTTGCCTCTGATTCAGATCCTTCTGGGTGAAGATATATCTCAGAGACTGATGATCTGTGAAAAGCTCAAACTTGGTTCCAAGAAGATGATGCCTCCAAAGTTTCAAAGCTAAGACAACAGCAAGTAACTCTAAATCATGAGCAGCATAATTTGCTTCGTGGGTCTTCAACTGACGGCTGGCATAGGCAATAACCCTACCATCCTGCATGAGAACAGCACCCAAACCCTCACGACTAGCATCAGTATAAACTGTAAATCCCTCACTCCCATTCGGAACAGTAAGAACTGGTGCGGAAGTTAGCTTGCTCTTCAACTCATTGAATGCAGCCTTACACTTATCACTCCAGACAAATCTGGCATTCCTCCGAGTTAAAGCTGTGAGAGGTGCAGCAATCCGAGCAAAATTCTCAATGAATCTCCGGTAGTAACCGACAAGGCCCAGAAAACTACGAATATCAGATGGAGTCTTTGGAGTTTCCCAATCCTGGAAAAATTGGGGGAAAATAAAACAATAGGAAAAAATAGAATTTTTTAAAATGATAAAGAAAGAGAAAAAAGAAAGACTTACATTGATCGCAGCAATCTTAACTGGATCAACAGAGACTCCATTACTAGAAACAATATGCCCGAGATAACGGACTTCATCCTTCCAGAAATGGCATTTAGAAAATTTAGCCTTTAACTGATGATTTCTGAGAGTCTCAAGAACATATTTCAAATGCGACTTATGCTCATCCTTAGTCTTAGAGAAGACAAGGATATCATCAACAAAGACTAGCACAAATTTATTAAGCACATCACGAAAAACACGATTCATCAAATCAACAAAGAAAGCAGGAGCATTAGTCAAACCAAAAGGCATGACTGACCATTCATAAAATCCATTCTCAGTGCGGAAAGCAGTCTTGGGAATGCTATCCTCAGCAACCCTGAGCTGATGAAAACCTGTGGCAAGGTCAAGCTGAGAGAAAATAGTGGCACCATGAAGTTGATCAAACATATCATTGATACGAGGCATAGGATATCTGTTTTTCATAGTGAGCTTGTTCAGCTCCCTATAATCAACACACATCCGAAGTGAACCATCAGATTTGGTGACAAAAACTACCGCAGCTCCCCATTCAGAAAAACTGGGCCTAATCAGACCTTTGGAAGATAAGTCTTCAATTTGCTTTCCCATCTCAACCTTCTCGCGGGGTGCCATTCTTCTAGGAGGAAGAACAATAGGTCGAGCACCAGGAATAAGATCAATCCGAAAATCAATTTCTCGCTTCGGAGGTAAAGAAATGACTTCTCCAAATACATCGGGATATAATCTAACCACAGGGGTTGAATCAAGGTCACTGGAAGAAGAATCCAAAGAATAAATAAAGTTGCCAGCAAAATCCTGAGGCATGCGGCACTGAATAATCAAGGAATTCCCTTGATCATCAACAAGCTGAACAGACCGGGCTTTACAAGAGATATGAGCATTATGATTCACTAACCAATCCTGACCAAGCAATAAATCAAAAGCATCGAAGCCGAGAATATAAAAATCACCACTAAAGCGATGATCCGAATGGAGAAGTTTCACCTCTCGACAAATCCGATTAAGGTTAGCAGGACCCCCAATAGGATTTGAAACACATAATGGAACAGAAGTATACTCAGGAGAAAGGAGATGTTCAAACTTATCACACAAATCAACAGAAATACAACTGTGTGAAGCACCAGTATCAAACAACACACGAACAGGATGATGAAATAAATTAAATAAACCCTGGAGTGTACCTTGGTCATCACTAGGAGCAGGGGCAGGTGGAGGAACTGGAGATGAGGCAGAAGTGACAGCAAATATACCAGAAGGAGTACCCCTCTGCTGGGTAGGGCAATCCTTCTTAAAATGACCTGGCTGGAGACAGATATGGCAGAGATCACATCTAGCCGACTGAGCAGGTGGAGGAACTGCAGCACCTGATAATGTGGGACAGCTATTGGCATAGTGCCCTCTCTGATCACACCTAAAACAAGTGATGGAGGAGAGATCAACTGGTTGCCTCTGAGCAGGGGCAGATGATGAAGATCCCAAACTAGGACGCTTCTGCCAATTCTTCTTCTGCTGCTGGAAATTTGGCTTACGCTTCTTGGAAACTACAGAGGAAGACTGAGCACCAGAAACAGCAGGACTTTTGGATGTGGGATTCTCATAGCGAATAGCCATATCCATAAGCTGGGTGAAAGAACCATGAACATGAGAAATAAGGCGACTATAATACTCTGGCCGAGCACCAGCAATAAATTTCTCATTCTTCTTAAGAGGAGTATCAATAAGGCGAGGACCGAACTTGGAAAGTTCATTGAATTTCCTCTCATACTCAGAAAAATACATGGTACCCTGCTTCAGATCCATAAACTCACGATAAAGCTGAGATTTCCCGGCTTCTGGCATCCATTTTGCCACAAAAGCCTCCCTGGAAAAGAGATACAGAAAACAAACTTAAGATAGATTCAAAGAAAGGAAAAATAGGAACAAAATTAAGATAACCCAAAGGATACCTAAACTGCTCCCAAGTGAGATCAGCCTCGACGGTGTTAGCCGTAACGGACTCCCACCAATCTAAAGCAGAATCATGCAACTGCCAGGCTGCAAGCTGACGCTTCTGAGCATCAGTAATGTCAAGACCAGTAAATATCCTCTCAAGACTCCGCAACCACTGCTGAGCCTTAATGATAGTCTCTGAACCGGTGAATGGGGTTCCACCAAGTTGAGAGAATTCCTTACAAAGAACAGTGAACCTGACTGGAGCAACAGGTTGAGGAGCTGGGGCAATACCGCGACCCCTAACTCTGGCATTTCCCCGATTCATCCTGAAAAATATCAAGAATGAATTTAGGATAAGAATAAGACAAGCTGAAGACAAATTAAGATAAGGCAAGATAATACACTTGGATGAATATCTTAAAGAAAGAAAAGATCCTAACAAGATAGATACGAAAGAAAGGAAAGTTAGAAAACATTTGAAAATCCTTTAAAAGCAAGAAAAATTTATATATCAAAGTAATCTTTGAAAATCCTTTGAAAAAATTTTGAAAATCATTTTATACTTTGAAAATACGTCTCTCACAAAGATATGATTCTGAGATTGATTTCACTCATTCTAGGGTGGAAATACCCTATCTCTAATGAGTTTTTGCTCCGCAGAGGCAATGGTTGCCAAAACCAAAGCTCTGATACCAACTGTAACAACCCCCAATTTCGTACCATTTAAATCGACAATAATCCACACATGTCAGACTTGAATGATGCGAAATAACAGATTGTAAATAAATTTGGAGCAAATGAAATCAAATATACAGAATCACAGACACAGAATAACTCGCAGCGGAATATAAAATAACATAGTAGTTCATGAAGCTACTATAACAGAGTCTCAAACCAAATACATAATATAGTCTGAAAAACAACAGAATAGAAATCCCAAATACATAGAAGTTCACTAATACATGAGATAAACTAATACAGCTGAAACGGAAGTAGATAAATATGTAGATAAGTAGAAACTCCAGTGAAAGAACAGCTCCAGGAAGAGAATCCAAAGCTGTGAATACTCAGGCTGACCCGAGCGTAAAGCAAAACACAAAACACTCGAGTCAGGACAATATATACTTATATAATGTAAACCAACTCAAGTGAACTGTTATAAAGATACAAGTAACTTAAAGGATGCCTGGGACCGCCCATCCTCTAAGGATCCGTTAAACTATTTACTATATAGTAATATTTCGCTATCATACTAATGTCTACAGTAAAATAAACATACTTTTAAATAGCGTTCCGGGCTACCCATATCACCCTTCACACATAATAGTCCCAGTAGTCCATCCAATATCATGCCATCTCCACTCCGGGTAACTGTCAGAGGATACCACACGGGCTACGGGAGAAAAACAAACTCGTAGTAAAGGCTCGGTATGGTAGGTGACACGGCACACAAGGCAATGCCAGGGTAGATATACCAATTACGCACACGGGCTGGTGGTAACGCAGCAGCCACATACGCCCACCCCGAACAACACTCCAAAAATCAAGGGGTGCACCCAATCGATCACAACAGTAATAGAATGGTATCGAAGAAGTGTGTTCAGCCAGAGGTGCTACCTCCTTTGGCCCGAGATCGCTCCTGTTTTAGCCACCTTATGCTAACTCACGGGAGTTAGGTTCACGAAATGTACCTTAGGAACGTCGTCACCATCCTACTTCATTCTGAAATCTCCACCGCGCACACAGTTGTTAAAGTGGTTTTCGGTATCGACAGAGAGTATGTCCATATCCGATCCCGGTCTCTTTAACAACCAATCGTTATTATAACCCGTAGTTATAATTTCAAAAATGGTATTTATTTCTAAAAATCCAATATCATTTCAAATCCATTTCAAAATATCGACTTATCATTTCATTTGAAAAACATATTCATTTTTTTATTCAATTTAAAAATACCATTTCAATTCACATTTCAAAATAGTTCAATTCCAACAAATTACTTCATTTAATCCTTTAAAAGTGAAGTTATTACATTTAATAATTAAATTATTAAACTTCCAAAATTTTCAACTTTCAAAGTTCATTCATTCACTTAATTTTATCAAAACAGTGAAAATTCAACTTTCGCAGCATTTGGAATTGCTACAGAAAGTTATATTTAAACAGTTAAATTTAACAAAGACAGCGTTTAAAATGCTGTAATAGTGTTACATTAGTTTCAAAGAAAAAAAACTTAGTTTAATCAAACAATTATATTTTCTATAATTCACTTTTAACTTATAAAATCACATAATTTTACTTTTACAACCATCATTTAATTTTCTTTAATTTCATGATTTCATAAAGTTAAATTTCCATTTAAAAATTCATATTTAACACTAATTCACTTATTAAATTGCAGTGTCCAATTTTAAATTCATTACATT
This sequence comes from Allium cepa, assembly GCA_030765085.1. Classification (NCBI taxonomy): domain Eukaryota; kingdom Viridiplantae; phylum Streptophyta; class Magnoliopsida; order Asparagales; family Amaryllidaceae; genus Allium; species Allium cepa. Next base: position 459,798,901 of record CM060931.1, on the reverse strand, counting down.
TAAATTTCAACCTAACACTTAAGTTAAAATTCTCAAATATAACTTAGTTTATATTTTTATTTACTTAATTAAAAATTCACTTTTAAGTCAATTCCAAAAGTTCCAATTTTAGTTACAATTTAAAATTTCAACTTAAATATTCATTCATTTCACATTTCAACTTTATTAAAATCATTAATATGATATAAAATCACTTTAAATTCCTTTAAATTCAAATTATCATAAATTTATCATGCTTTCATATTCTATTTAATTTCAAATTATAATTAAATCAAATTTCCCAAAATAGCTTACATTCAAAATTTTCTAACCTTTTCGTTAATTTATTTCACTTGTAATTATTCAGAAAATCAATAATATTTTACCAAAAATCATTTTTAATTAGGTTTAAATCAAAATATTTTAATATTTACATTTCTAAAATAATTTTAAAATTTTTAGAAAAATATTTTAACTACGGGTCTGTATATAATTTTCTACACTAGGAAAAGTGATACGGGTAATATATCATTTCAACCCGTAATTTACAAAGAAAAATCCGGGTTTTATCATTTCAAACCCGCAGTCCTAACTAAATGAAATAAATTTGAAAATCATTCAGGCCTATCATTTCAGCCCATAATGATTTTCCCTTATTCTAAAGTCCGTTCAGGTATGTATCATTTCAACCCATAGTGATTCTAATCTAAAGGGAACTTGCAGTGTGATAAACAGATAAAATAACAGAACAGCATAATATAACAGTAACAAATGTCATAATAGGTGTTTAAGCATGGGTGAACATCATATAATAGTGACATAGCAAATAATAATATAGTGATGCAGTTTACATATTCACAAGTGATCAATTTACTATTCATATAAGTATAAAACTGTCTGGTGAGAATAACTCACTGTTTTGAGCTGATGACACAACGACGAATTGCACAAACAGGATCTACACAAGCACAAAAGCACAACACAGATACGAATGGAGGAGCCAAGGATTAATTCCCTTGAATACCAATCAAACAAACAATATAACAATTATAAGGTTTCAGACCAAAAATACGATAAACTATGCTAGAAATAACTTCATAAAACAAAGCTGAAATGCTTTGCACTTGCTTCCGACATCCCATAGGCTCGGCCAGAGGTGGAGTACAGGTCTAAGGCAATGGTTTTGGGTCAGGTCTGGGTTGCTAAGGTCGGCCTAACATGAGTTTGTTGATGGCAAAAGTTATGGAGATGGAACAACAACACAACAAGGCGTAACTACTAACAACATCACAAGTTTCAAGCAAACAAAGCTTGGCCAAGGCTGCTGTGGTCACGGCCAGAGGAGTGGGGTCCACTGTGGTGACGTGGCAGAGGGTGCTGGAGGTGCTGGAGGTGGTGGTGGTCATGTAGGTGGCGGCCATGGGTAGTGGAAGTGGTGGATGTGAAGGCTTGTGCTTGGCTAGGTCAAGACGTTGGAGTTTGGTGAACTTGGTGAAGGAACTACCACCTAGGGTGGTACGGACGGGGATGGTCAGTGAGGAGGAGGTGCTGGTGGCGTGCTCAGGTGGTGGTGGTGGTGGCAGGGGCTGGAGAGGGGCATGGCCGATCCTATGATAAAGAAGATCAAGTGCAAATCAAACGAAAAATCAGCATAAGTGAACAAAAGGAGATAAAAGAAAAATAGAATTTTACCAACTTCTCAACAAGTGATGGCCGAATTTTTTTTTAATGAGATGAGAAATGATGTACGTGAATGAATAATGGAGGTAGGCAGCTGAAGTATGTGAGTTATTATGGCTAATTGATGGCAAAAGTAAGTTAAAATGTGAAAAGGCAGGAAAATCAAAAGCCATTAGAAATAAAAGGTCACAAACCCTTTCAATTTACCTATAATTATTTATAAAAGTTTATATATTCTGAAATAACAATATTATCAGATAAAATTTCGAAACTTTAAAAAAATATAAAAATACATATACCATTTATCAATTATATAGATTAAAATTAAGGAAAAATAGTTAAAACAGTGAACTAGACTAGAAAATTTGAAATTAAATGAAATAATTTGTAGAAAATTAATATGAGCTTGTAAAGTATTTTTAAACATAAATAATAACATAAAACAAAATTTTATTCACAAAATAAATATTTAAAATTTAATTTAAATATAATTTTTAATGCAGAAAATAGCAAAAAATGGGAAAACAGCCCTTAAAAATAGGAAATAAATACAGTAAATTTTGGAAAAATTACATTATCATTTTAAAAATGTTTAGAGATGATATCACACAAATAAAACAAATTTAAATTAATTTTAAAATGAAATAAAGTCAAATTTAAATATATAGTCAAAATCTAGGGTTGTTACACTGTTTGGGTATTAGGGTTTAGGGGATCTTCGCTTGGCGTTCAGTTTCGTCTGAAATTGCGAAGCATGGCGAACAATGGAATGTTGCGCGCGTAGGGGAAACAATGTAGGAAGAGGAGGCATTCTTCTGATGAAAGGTGAGGATAAACAGTAGTAGATGAGGGCGGAGCGAGGCGATAAATGTTTATCTGATCTTCTGCTGAATAGGTGTTAAAACTTGTTTTCTTTTATCAGGACAGTTCGTCGAGGTTTGAGTGTTTCGATAGGGTGGGGTGACCATGCGAGAGTTGCGAGGATGATCGGCGACAGAGAGATACCAACACAGCAGAAAACTATATAACTATACGCAGAAGCCTCCTGCTCCATTGCTCCTCTACAATTCGCCAAAGCTAATCCTGAATCCTAACATGAATTCCCTTGGCTACTCATAAAAATTGGAGTACCGAAGAGTTATAGAAAAACAGAAATAACTCCGGGTCAGACATGGGTCTGGTGTGAGTAACTGGTTAAAGTTGCTTAACTTTGAAAAACCTTCGAAAAGAAAAGGTATCACGTAAGACTTCCCACACATAAACATGGAAAAGTTTTTACCTTACGCTAACCAAAACATTTGATAGGAAATCTGATGATATTATAATAATGTCTAGGGTTCTCAAGTAAATAAGAAATAGCCGAAATTGTTACATCTATTAAATTCCAGCTATTAGCCACAAAAGTGGGTAATACAATCAAAACCGTTGGCACTTATTGGATTTTGGATTCCATACAATGGCTGGGCTACTGGGGTACCGCCCGTCACAGTACGTGGCCTAGATCACCGTATCAAGGATTACTCCCTTCATCCCCTACAACACAAAGCTGGACCCGTTCCTTACTGAACAGTTCCAAACAAGACAACCCCGCAGTTGTGATCAGCAACCGCACCACTAAGCCGAAAATATAAAGGGACCTCTAGACAGGGATAAATCTTGCTCTCAAGTGGGTGCTACCCACGAAGCTTTGCTGCACCTCCCCTGTTTTAGCCATTCCTGGTTGATGAGGCTTAAGGCTACGATTACCTTTATAGGACATAACACTTAGAATGCTCATCGTCCACCTGACGATGTTCTGAAAGCATTCAATCCATACAAGTTCGTTCCTGGTTCGAACGAAACCAAAGGCATTATCTCGTTACACTCATTTTGGAATCACCCTTAGAGTTAACGACAATAACCCTTGCACTCTGAATCATCATCTCGAATCTATAAGTACTATTCCGTCAAACTCATTACGGAATCACCCACAGAGTTATACTGACGTATAGCCCTTACACCTCGAGTCTTCACTCGCTCCATTTGGGTTAACGACCTAACGTTATTTGGAATCGATGTGGTTTTCGGATCCAAATATGGAAACCCGATCCCGGTCTCATCGAAAACCAAAGCGTGTCTTTTAAGGTCCAAGTTGTTTTAAGTTTAAAACAATTTAATTCATTATCTAAATATACACAAATAGATAATTCACAACACAATAGATAATCAACCTTATCATTATCAACAGATAATTCATATCATAATCAGATAATCCATATCAGATAATCACTATTATCATCCAAAAGCAACTAATGCATCCATACCACAACATATCTCATAGCTGAGATTACAAACCATACCAGACAACCAATACCATTCATCAATCATAAGCAACTATCTAATGATCACACCATTTATAATTAATTTAAAATGAATTAAATTAATTACCTAAACTCTAATTAATTTAAAATGAATTAAATTAATTACTACATCATCAAAATCCTGCTTATTTTAATCTTCAATTGATTACAAATCAATTTATAAATCATCATCTTATAATTTATTTCACTTAATCCTTACTAATTAACCATTTCTAATTACAATAAGTAATTAACATTTAATATTAATTATACCTTAATTAATCAATTCCAAATTACATCATTAATCAATTAATTAATGATTACATTTAATCAATCTCTAAATATAAATTAATTACATAAGTAATTAATCTCCAATTTAAACAACATATATATTAATCACCCTTGATTAATAGTCATTCAGTAATTAACTACTTTAATTACTCATCCCATAATTAATTATTCTCAATTAATAATCTTCATCAATCACTTGATTAATTTCAAAGTAATCCAAATTACTTCTATAATAAAGATCCTTAATTACATTCAGTAATTATTAATTAATTACTTCTCTAAGTAATTACAAATTTATTAATTACATAAGTAATTATCAATAATCCAAAAATGTTTAAATTAATTAAACTTAATTAATCTAAACTAATTACATTAATAAAATTAATTACACCAAGTAATTAATTCTATAATTACTTTCATTAAGTAATTAAACAATTGATTATTATTAATTAATTAATCTAATTAATTATCAAAAATTAATCATATTAATTAATTGTTAAAATAGTCTTAAGTTAATGACCTTCATTAACATTTCTTAATTACTAAATTAAGAAATTAACTTCAATTAATCATTATTAATTATCAATTAATTAATCTTTAATTATCATTTAATTAATCTCTAATTATTGATTAATTAAGTGTTAATTAAAATCTTAATTGTCATTAATTATTTGATTAAATAAATCTTAATCATAAATTAAAATTTAATTAATCATCCTTAATTATAGATTAATTAACTTAATTAATTAATCTCGAATCTAAATTAATTAACTTAAAAATCATTAATTACATAATTAAACATCCACATTATTAATTAAATAATAATAAATATTCCATTTAAATTAATTTAATAATTTAAATGAAATCAATTTCTTAAGTTCAAAACATGTTAGCATCTTAAGTAACTATTGAGACAAATGTGAATTAATAACCTACTCTAATTGACAAATGTAAGGATTTGGTACATGTGTCTTTTTATTTTTAATTTTTAAATAAATCATTTATACTTTTATAAAACATGTTTTCACCCTTATTTTTTTCTAATGTTCATTTTTTTCAAGGTTAAGAAAATTTTTCATTTCTTCAAGAAAAAAAATCAAAAATCAGAAATCACTCCTCTTTAAAACTGCAAGCAAAACAAACTACAACCTGCATTCTTTCTAAAATCTGCAGAATGCAAACATTCATATGAATCTGGAAAGGGGATGTCTGCATGCATAAATTTTTGAATCTGGAAGCATCAAGTTGGAAGCAAATGTTAAAATGCATTCAACCTTAAAGTTTTAAGGGATTCAAGCAAATTTTCAACAGGATTTCAATTAGCAATTTTTCATGACTGTATTCATCTATTTTTACAAAATTTGGAGCCTACAATTTGAAAGTTTGCTCTGCATTTTGGTACAGGTGAGTAACACCTAATTTAAATAAATTAAATAAGGTTGCATGCTTGTTATCTGATGAGTTTAAATTTTGTATATGTTTCTTTTAAACTGCCTGGGTATATATGATGGTGTACCTGAAGATTCTCTGTTTTCTTTGATTTCAAGCTTCAGTAAGATGTAATCCCCTTGCCTTTTAATTTAATCTTCATTTGAGATAAATATCTAAACAAATATGTTTGATTCATTATAAAACTTCATGTTAAAATTTGTACTTAAGTTAAAAACATAGAAATGGCCCTGAGATTCACAAAGGAAGATAAATCAGTAAATGATGAAATTTCAAGTTTAGAAATTTACGAATTCAGAACTATAAATCAAATCACCATACTAAATCACGATTTTTAAAAGAAAAATTATAAATTTTAATGCTTTGTATAAAACGTAGTTCTAAAATTACTGTATTTTACATTTTGATTTGGTTCACTTGATTGTTGCATTTGATTTACTTGAATCTGCTTCTGGAGGTAGTATAATCATCATAGATTATAGAAAAGAATATAGAATTGAATAAAATTCAATCTGGGTGATGCAAATTTGGGTTTCCAGGTCTAGAACCCTAGTTTTCAGGGCTGTAATGATTTGGACTCTTCTGCATTTTTAGTAAATCGAGTTCGATGTTGTCTTGGGAATTGGAAGATGATGGTAAGTTGATGTTATCGCCGGAGTTTCAAGATTTATGGTGGTCGGAGTGGGAAGTTGTTGCCGTTGACAGGTCAACTTGAAAAGGGGAGGCTGTTCCAGGTTTCTGTTTTAAACAATTGAATTCAAATTTAAGTCGTATTATGGGATTTTGAGGGTTGAAGGTGGATGTGGGGTTTTGGTCGATGGGGGATGGCCAGAGATGATGGCCGGTGATGGCCGGAGTGGGAAAGTGGATGCACAGGAGGGTTGTGCATGTTGGGTGATGGTGGTGTTCTGTTTGTTGCAGGGTTTTAAAACCTGAGATGGTCTCGAGTTATTTGTGAAATGACTCGAAGCAGGGAAGCATTTTACCCGAAGTAATTTAGAGGATGGCTCGGGTCTGTTAAAATGCCTCAGGGTTTTAGTTTTTGAGCAGAATCATGTTTCCAGGTTTGTTAAGTTTTGAAGTAAAGATAAATTGCCAACTAAAATCTGGAAAGAAGTTTGAATCTAGGATTTAATTTAAATTCAGTAAGTTTAAATTTTAAATCTTTAAATTAAATTTTGAAATGCTTCTAAATTCAAGGTTTGTTTAAAACTTAAACACAGAAACTGTTTTCTGTTTTAGATTTAAAAGTAAAATTTCAAAATTGTCAAATGGAGTTCAAATTTGAAAATTTAACCTGAAACTTAAATATGATTCAATAATTTAAATCTGATGTTTTGAATCATTTTTGAATTCAAATTTAAGATGTTAAATTTAAACAGGAAATTGTTTACTGTTTTTCTGTTTTAGTTTAAAAATAAACTTTAAAATGCAACTGAAATTTAAAAACAAGTTTAAAATCTGGAAAAAGAAATATGGAACCTGAGTTTGAATTTAAATCTGGAATTTAAAATTTGGAATTTAAATTTAGATTTTTAAACTTTACAGTATAAAGAACATTGATTTGAATTTTAAAACTATAAGTCATAATGTATGAAATAAAGTTTAAACTAAGTTTAAATTTAGTTTTAAAAACCTGAGATTAGATTTTAAAGTCAGTTTTTAAAAATTTAAATAAGTTTTTTTTAAATTTAACTTTGGTTTAACTATTTAGAAAGTTTAAATAAATTTGAATTTGAAAATGAAAATGGAGATGTAAGTAATGTTTTAAATCTTTTAGTTTGAATCTAAAATAAAAATTTAATTTGTAATTCAGTTTGAAATTTAAAAAGAAATTTTTAAATTTGAATTTGTGTTTGAAACAAAGTATTTAAATTACTTGTATAAAGGAGAATGTTCTTAATTTTGAACTTAAGGAAATTGGTTTCATTTAAATTATTAAATTAATTTAAATGGAATAGTAATTATTTAATTAATGAATAATGTGGATGTTTAATTAAGTAATTAATATTATTTTTAAGATTTATTAATTAAGATTTGAGATTAATTAATTAAGGTTAATTAATCTATAATTAAGGATGATTAATTAAATTTTAATTAATGATTAAGATTTATTTAATCAAGTGATTAATGATTAATTAAGATTTTAATTAACACTTAATTAATTAATAATTAGAGATTAATTAAACGATAATTAAAGATTAATTAGTTGATAATTAATAATTATTAATTGAAGTTAATTCTTAATTATGTAATTAAGAAATGTTAATGAAGGTCATTAACTAAAGATTATTTAACAATTAATTAATGGGATTAATTTTTAATAATTAATTAGATTAATTAATTAGTAATAATCATTTGTCTAATTACTTAATGAAGTAATTGATGAATTAATTACTTAGTGTAATTAATTTGATTAAGGTGATTAGTTAGATTAATTAAGTTAAATTAATTTAAACATTTGTGGATTACTGATTAATTACTTATGTAATTAATAATTACTTAAGGAAGTAATTAAATAATAATTACAGAATGTAATTAAGATAATTATTAAATAAGTAATTTGGATTTAAATTACTTTGGAAATTAATCAAGTGATTAATAAAGATAATTAATTAAGAGTAATTAATTATGGAATGAGTAATTAATGTAGTTAATTATTGAATGGTATTAATCATAGGTGATTAATATATATGTTGTTTAAATTGAAGATTAATTACTTATGTGATTAATTTATACTTAGAGATTGATTAAATGTAGTGAGAAATCATTAATTAGTTAATTAATGATGTAATTTAGAATTGATTAATTAAGGTATAATTAATATTAAATGCTAATTATTTATTGTAATTAGAGATAGTTAATCAATAATGATTAAGTGAAATGAATATTGAGATGATGATTTATAAAATTGATTTGTAATCAATTGAAGATTAAGATAAGCAGGATTTTGATCATGAAGTAATTAATTTAATTCATTTTAAATTAATTAGAGTTTAGGTAATTAATTTAATTCATTTTAAATTAATTATAAATGGTGTGATCATTATTTAGTTGCTTATGATTAATTAATGGTATTGGTTGTCTGGTATGGTTTGTAATCTCAGCTATGAGATGAATAATGTTGTGGTATGGATGCATTGGTTGTTTTTGGATGATAGTATGGATATCTGATTATGATATGAATTATCTGTTGATAATGATAAGGTTGATTATCTATTGTGTTGTGAGTTATCTATCTGTGTATATTTAGATAATGAATTAAATTGTTTTAAACTTAAACAACTTGGACCTTAAAAGACACGCTTTAGATTTCGATGAGACCGGGATCGGGTTTCCATATTTGGATATCCGAAAACCACATCGATTCCAAATAACGTTAGGTCGTTAATCCAAGTGGAGCGAGTGAAGACTCGAGGTGTAAGGGCTATACGTCAGTACAACTCTGTGGGTGATTCCGTAATGAGTTTGACGGAATAGTGCTTATAGATTCGAGACGGTGGATTAGAGTGCAAGGGTTATTGTCGTTAACTCTGAGGGTGATTCCAATATGAGTGTAACGTGATAATGCCTTCGGTTTCGTTCGAACCCGGAACGAACTTGTATGGATTGAATGCTTTCAGAACATCGTCAGGCGGACGATGAGCATTCTAAGTGATATGTCCTATAAAGGTAATCGTAGCCTCAAGCCTCATCAACCGGGAATGGCTAAAACAGGGGAGGTGCAGCAAAGCTTCGTGGGTAGCACCCACTTGAAAGCAAGATTTATCCCTGTCTAGAGGTCCCTTTATATTTTCGGCTTAGTGGTGTGGTTGATGATCACAACTGCGGGGTTGTCTTGTTTGGAACTGTTCAGTAAGGAACGGGTCCGGCTTTGTGTTGCAGGGGATGAAGGGAGTAATCCTCGGTACGGTGATCTAGGCCACGTACTGTGATGGGTGGTACCCCAGTAGCCCAGCCATTGATGGAATCCAAAATCCAATAAGTGCCAACGGTTTTGATTGTATTACCCAATTTTGTGGCTAGTAGCTGGAATTTAATAGATGTAACAATTTCGGCTATTTTCTTATTTACTTGAAAACCCTAGGCACTATTATACCCGACTTTCTACTCCCAGAAAATCGCATCATCAATTAAGAAAGAAAGGGATAGAAGAAGAAAGAAGAGAAAGAAGAAACAACACTAGAATCTCAACAGCGGAACGAATAAATTATATTAATCATATAAAATATTACATAGTTTACAACCAATATCAGAGTACATAGATATACATCACATACTAGATAGTTATAAACACCTGTCTAGTATTTACAACATAATACAACTTAGAGACAATCACAGAGACTCACAGCGGAATACTATATATATCTAACGCAGAAGCCTCCTGCTCCATTTGCTCCTCCATAATTCGTCAAAGCTAACCTGAATCCCTTGGCTACTCGTAAAAATTTGAGTACCCAAGAGTTTATGGAAAAAAAAAATAAACTCCGGGTCAGACATGGGTCTGGTGTGAGTAACAGGTTAAAGTTGCTTAACTTTGAAAATCCTTTGAAAAGAAAAGGTATCACGTAAGACTTCCCACACATAAACATGGAAAAGTTTTTACCTTACGCTGACCAAAACATTTGATAGGAAATCCAGTGATATTATAATAGGATCTAGGGTTTTCAAATATATATGAAATAGCCGAAATTGTTACATCTATTAAATTCCAGCTACTAGCCACAAAAGTGGGTAATACAATCAAAATCGTTGGCACTTATTGGATTTTGGATTCCATACGATGGCAGGGCTACTGGGGTACCGCCCGTCACAGTACGTGGCCTAGATCACCGTACCGAGGAGTACTACCACTCCCCTGCAACACAAAGCCGGACCCATTCCTTACTGAACAGTTCCGAACAAGACAACCCCGCAGTTGGTGTACATCCAACTGCCCACACAGCCGAAATAAAAAGAGACCTCTAGACAGGGATCAATCTTGCTCTCCAGTGGGTGCGACCCACGAAGCCTTGCTGCACCTCCCCTGTTTTAGCCATTCCCGGTTGATGAGGCTTGAGGCTACGATTACCTTTAAAGGACACATCTCTTAGAATGCTCATCGTCCACCTGACGATGTTCTGAAAGCATTCAATCCATACAAGTTCGTTCCGGGTTCGAACGAAACCGAAGGCATTATCTCGTTACACTCATTACGGAATCACCCACAGAGTTAACGACGATAACCCTTGCATTCTAAACCTATATCTCGATCTATAAGTACTATTCCGTCAAACTCATTACGGAATCACCCACAGAGTCATACTGACGTATAGCCCTTACACCTCGAGTCTTCACTTGCTCCACTTAGATTCATGACCTAACGTTAATTGGAATCGATGTGGTTTTCGGATATCCAAATATGGAAACCCGATCCCGGTCTCATCGAAATCCAAAGCGTGTCTTTTAAGGCCAAGTTGTTTTTAAAGGTTTAAAACAATTCAATTATACATACAAATAGATAAATCATAGATCTACAACAGATAATCAACATTATCATAATATCAGATAAACCGTATTATCACTATCCAAAGGATAATCCATATCAATAACACAATGCAACCAATTCATCCAAAACACTTAACATTATTTATCTCATGTTTGAGATTAAAACCTATCAAAACAAACAATACTAACTAACCATATAGCAATGATTAACCACACCCAAATATAATTAATTTAAAATAAATTAAATTTATTACATCATTCTATTAATTTAAAGTAAATTAAATTAATTACTTCACCAATATCATCCTTGCTTATCATTATTAATTATCAGTCAAATAATTAATCATCATCCAGTTATTCCTTTTAATTAATCATTCCTGATTAATTAACTCTTAATTACATTCAAGTAATTATTTACTAATTAATTTCTTAAATTAATTAACCAAATACAGTAATTAACCTTAATTACTAAATTAATTAATTAACTATAATTAATTACATTAATCCTTAATTAATTACATTAATTAATTACCCTTAATCTCTTATTATTGATTAATTAATCTGAATTAATTAATCTTAATTACATCATTAATTATAGTAATTAATGATTTTCTAATTACATTTTAATTACCTTATTTAAATTAATTACTTTAAGAAATTAATCTTAATTTAAACCATAATTGTTAATCACCCTTGATTAACTCATTCAGTAATTAACTACTCTTAATTACTTTATCAAACAATTTAATTACTTCATAATTAGTTATCTCTAATTAATCCTTTGATTAATTTGCAAAGTAATTATACTTAAATTACTTCAAATATCAAATCACCTTTAATTAATTACGTATAGTAATTATTCATTAATTACTTCTCTAAGTAATTACTCCACATTTAATTACATTAAATAATTATACTTCACAGATCATCATATGATTATTTTAAATTAATAAAACTGAATTAATTAACTTAAACTAATCAAATTAACTTGATTAATTACAAATAAGAAATTAATTCCTTAATTACTTCCATAAGTAATTATACTTAACAACTCACAATTGATTATCTTTAAATTAGTTAACCTAATTAATAATTAAAATTAATCACATTAATTAATTATTAAATAATACTTAGTTAATGAACTTCATTAACTATTAAATAATTCATTAATTATTTTCCAAAGTAATTAACTTATTTTAATCATTATTGATTACAAATTAATTAATCATTAATTAATCTATTAATTTAACCCCTAATTATTTAAATAATTAAATGTTAATTAAAACTTAATTAATCTATTATTACTCGATTAATTAATTATAAATCACTAATTAAAAACTAATTTTATTTAATTAATTATTCTTAATTACAAGTTAATTATTCAAGAATAATTAATTCTAAACCCTTAACTCTTAATTACTTTAAGTAATTATTTATTTCATTAACTTATTAAATAAATTAATTATTCATTTAATTACCCTAATAATTAAATGAAATACAAACATTAATTTTTTTTTAACTTTAATAAGTATTAAAATCAATCTAAAACCTTAATTGACAATAATACTTTCATTATAAAAGAAATTTTACAAAAGTTAAAATAAATTTCTTTTTAAAATTAAACCATTTAAATTTTCCATTATTATTCAAATTTGATTTGAAACACTTAAATTTATAAAACTTAAATTTATTTTTAAACCAAAGATTCAAATCCAAATTTGAATCAAATTTTAAAACTTTGTTTAACATTACTTAATATTCAATTTCAAACTTAAATTCAAATTTCTTTTTAAAACATTTTTAAAAAATAAACTCCCTTTTTAAGTTATTTATACAAAATTTAAGTTTTACATCTTCCTTTCAAACTAACACAAGTTAAACACTAAAGTAACTTGAGTAATTTGATTAACAACTTCCTTTTAATTTATTCTGAAATTATCAAATCAAACACTGACAGGTTAAATGTTAAACCTAAAACACATCTTCCCCTGAACCCACAACCCATCCACTTCGAGTTTCCTACCCAAGTTCTTCGAGACAAATGTTCAGGAACTTCGAGCAAAACCTAAGGCAACCCAAGACAACACTGATACTCATCTTCCCCAATCAACTGATACACCATAAATCTCGTGCACCTGCACCTCCGTTGCCGTCACCGCTGACCTCTCACGACCACCCACTCAAGTCAACGACCATCTTACAACAAATTCCCAACCATCCATCAAATTACAGAACCCCAAAATCAAAATCGAGTATTCAAACTCGAATCTGGGAAAAATGGGTTGATCAAAAACTCCACAACCTCCAAACTCCGACCACTAAAATGGTGCCACCTCTGGCCATGGATTCCTTCACACCCCAGCTACCATCATCCCCAAGCAGGAAGAACTCGATCACTTACTTATGTTGCAGTGATCAAATTTTCTCAACACAGAAAAAACTAGGGTTCAAAATTTCAAACCCAAATCAGGTTTGCCTGATTGCCTTAATCCATCATCTATGATTTTTCCTATAAACTACACTTACTACTCCATCAACAAATGAAACACAATCAACTCCAGTCCCCTAGATTGACTGTATCAACCCAATTTATGTTTTCAGGTTAAACCAAAAATATTCAGTTGAATGCAAATTTAAAAATCCAGATTATAGTTTTAGAAATCAGGTTATTAATCAAGAAATTTATTTATAAACTTAAATAGATAAATCTGGAACATTCAAATATGGATTGCATAAATTCTGCTCTGTTATTTTTTTGTTTATCCAGAGTCATCACAGTTTTATCCTCCCTTCATTTTTTTTTAGATTAAACTCTAACTTATTACATATCATACTTATGCTTAAAACCTTAACTATAACATTGCTTTTATCATGAAGTCATGAATTTGACATAACTACAATCTGCAAACTAGAACAGGCAAGACAAGTTTACAGTACAACATGCATTCAACATATAACAGAGAATGTCATCAATTTCATCCAATACAAACATGATTATCACAGGAGTAAATCAAGCAACTATAATTACTTAAATTATTTAAAAAAAAATGTTACTCACTTGGTTTTTGTGGAGACAGAGCAACCATGAGCTTCAGATTTTACTTTTAAATTTTTGTTTTAAAACTTCAGATTGCCTTAATAAAAAATGCAAATACTTTTGAAATTTCCACCTTGCAAATCTGTAATGCTTCCAGATTTACATGCATGTTTGTTTCCAGGTGATCACTTGCAGGCTTCCAGAGAAAAAAATGCATTTGAATATTGATTTCAAAGAGGACTTCAGGCTTGTGCAGTTTTCAAAACAGAGGGAGTAACCTCCAGATATGCATGCAGGTTTGTATTTAGCTTTGTGGTTTGCATGCAAATTTAATGAAATTCAAAACAGAAATGCAGGTTTGTATGCATTTCAGGTTGATGAATTGAGGGTTGCAGGTATTTGAATTAGGATTTGAAGTTGCAGAATTGAGTTTTGAAGAAGATTCAAACAATTTTTGATTTTGTTTATGAGTAGCATATTTACAGGAATTCTGTTTTTGCATGCATATGAATTTTCAGATTTAGATCTGAAAATTTCTTAAGTTTGAAAAGGAATAGGGAAAAGAAAAAATGAGGTTAAGAAGATATGTTTATATAAACAAAATTCTTGATTTAATTAAAATAAAAAGACAAAAAGAAGTTTAAATGAGACACTTGTCTTCTTAGTACTCTATGTTTAACATTTGTCAATTAGGGTGTTAATAAACTTACATATGTAATTTAGGTATTTAAATTTTTATTCTAAATTGTTTATACAACTTTAAATTTCTTTTATAAGAGCTTTTAAATCTTATTTTTATTTCTTGTGTACATATAAATGAGTTTATCCCTTTTTTTTAAAGAAAAACAAAACAATTTTTTTTTTAAATAAAAGCCTGTTCAAATACTTTTAAGTATTTATTCTTTAAAACATTAAATTCAAACTTTAAATTAATTTATCAAATCAGATTTTAATAATCAAGTTACATATATAATGCACATATAACTCTTATTAAAATAACAAATCCTATTTCTTAACAAAATTTATTTATGTCTATAAAAACTAGGTATTATCATTTTTATCTAAAAATAACAAATTAAACAATATTAAGTAATTTATAAATGAGATTATAAATTTCCTTTATCACTCAATATATTAAAACCATAAGTAAATTGTATTTTAAATTCTTATATAACATTTTCAAGCAATACTTTTTAAAAAGAAAATAAAACAAAGCTTTGAAAAGTTATATGTTAAATTTAAATCAAATCTCCAATTTATCAAATATAAATTAGAGTTAGAAAATTAATTCATTTACTAAATTTAAAAAATCAAAATTTATCAATTTACAATATATAAAATTATATATTATAAACAGAAAACAATTTATTAATTTAAAAGGGTAAAATCTTTCAATTTAAATATTTATTAAAACATGATTATTAAATCAAATTCCAAATTTTATTATTAAAATTATCAAATTAAATTAAATTTATAACACAGATTATTAAATTTATATTGCCCAAATTTTTGGGATATCACATTCCTCCCCACTTAAAAGAATTTCGTCCCCGAATTTAAAAGCAAAGGTAATTTAATAATCTATCTTAAGATTTTACTTAAAACTCAAGTATATATTATCAAACATATGTTAACAACCATAGCAACCAATTCATACAAAACAAACCTAATTATCCAGAAAAACCTGGATATAATTTTCACGAGTTTCCCCGGTATATATATATATATATATATACTGGAATACTCGCTCTATAGAATCTAAACAATCAATACTATTAAGCTATAGAGCTCCTATCCAACTATATCTATCAACAAAACAATATATCAGACTACAGACGAGTCTGAATTAACAATCACATCCTCCTGAATCGCTGGTTCCACAACCAGAGATAAACCATACACGTACTCCCTCAGAGATACGTGAAACACATCGAATTCCAGTTATCCAAACTAGCAATTAAATCTTGAAAATCAAACACCAATCCTCACAAACACAGAAAAGATCCAAAAGATCTCGGAGCTGACTTACCCAGTCTTACTCAATCTTAAAATTCTTTAGATCGGAGAAAACTTATCCCAAATCGAAATTCTTTCGTCTCTTATCCACCAAACATTCTTGACGATCCTGGGCTACCTTCAACTCTCTCGATCAGCTCAACCTTTGCCGATGTCTCTAGAAACTCACAGAACCAAAAACAATCCAACAAAACGATCTCTTCCAGATCAATCCCAAACCAAGAACACCAACTCTACTCCACAAATATCAAAAAACTAACTTACTTCTTCTATCCGGAAAAGATAAAACAAAAGCACTTCCAATCTGCTTCCGCTGCACAACCCTGATTTGAAGCGGAAGAAAAACTCGAGCACAAACTGGATAACACATCACAGAAATACAGTCCAGCAGATCCATAAAGAAAACTCAGATGCCCCATTTGATTCAAAGCTGCTTCACTAAACCTCCGGTATCACTCCTAGAATCCAGTCGATAAGAAAACTTAACCTCTAGGTACGGACAAACTTCTCATAACTCAAGAGAACACTCAAACTATCGCAAGTCACTTTTGTGATCAATCAGTCCAATATCTAAAGAAAACTGTTCTCTCTTTACCAATCAGAACAGCTTACGCTTAACTAGCCAATCCATTGAAGAAATGGAATCCATTCTGCTGCTTCTGAACTCTATCTTCAGGAAACTGCTAACCAGAAGACTTTCTTGCCAGCACCCAGAACACTTCGAACTGCACTGCTGACACCGACGCCAAAGATTTCCTAATTCAAAGCTCTTCGAGAAACTCAGGCTTCAAACCGGATAGAAACATCCTGCTGAATCCAGCCACAACATCGAAGCAGACTCACCTCCTTAACTTGTTCCAAAGAAAACATCTTCGAGAACTTCCATAGTCACTGATACCACCTGTAACGACCCAACTTCCACACTCCAGGAAGTCGCATCGCTAATAAGAAAGAAAGGGATAGAAAGGAGAAAGAAAGAGAAGAAGAAGAAACGACACATCAGAATCTAAACAGCGGAACGAATAAATTATATTAATAACATAATATTTACATAGTTTACAACCACTATCAGAGTACATAGATATACAACATATACTAGACAGTTATAACACCTGTCTAGTATTTACAACATAATACAACTCAGAGACAATCACAGAACACACAATGGAATACTAAATATCTAGCGCAAAAGCCTCCTGCTCCATTGCTCCTCCAATATTCATCAAAGCTAACCTGAATCCCTTGGCTACTCGTAAAAATTTGAGTACCCAAGAGTTTATGGAAAACAAAAATAAACTCCGGGTCAGACATGGGTCTGGTGTGAGTAACATGTTAAAGTTGTTTAACTTTAAAAATCCTTTGAAAAGAAAAAGTTTCACGTAAGACTTCCCACACATAAACATGGAAAAGTTTTTACCTTACGCTAACCAAAACATTTGATAGGAAATCCGATGATATTATAATAGTGTCTAGGGTTTTCAAGTAAATAAGAAATAGCCGAAATTGTTACATCTATTAAATTCCAGCTACTAGCCACAAAAGTGGGTAATACAAAACCGTTGGCACTTATTGGATTTTGGATTCCATACAATGGCAGGGCTACTGGGGTACCGCCCATCACAGTACGTGGCCTAGATCAACGTACCGAGGAGTACTCCCACTCCCCTGCAACACAAGGCCGGACCCATTCCTTACTGAATAGTTCCGAACAAGACAACCCCGCAGTTGGTGCGCATATCCAACTGCCCACTAAGCCGAATAAAAAGGGACCTCTAGACAGGGATCAATCTTGCTCTCCAGTGGGTGCTACCCACGAAGCCTTGCTGCACCTCCCCTATTTTAGCCATTCCCGGTTGATGAGGCTTGAGGCTACGATTACCTTTAAATGGCCGAGCGACCTAACTGGAGTTAAGGGAGGCAAGCGACTTAAGGTCCAACGACCTACGACTCAAGCAAGCCGAGCGACCTAGTGTGGAGGGGTCGAGCGACTTAAGGAAGGCGAACGACCTAAGGTCTAACGACCTACGACTTAACAGAGTCGAGCGACCTAAGGTAAATGGTCCAACGACCTAATTCGAACGACTTATCAGGAGCTTAGGTCGGAGACGACCTACGAGATAAACCAGGCCGACTTAGTGGACGAGCGACCTAAGGTAAATGGTCCAACGACCTAACTCGAACGACTTATCAGGAGCTTAGGTCGGAGACGACCTACGAGATAAACCAGGGCGAGCCACTTAACGTTTGCCTAGAGATTATAGGTAGGAAACGACCTAAGACTTAAAGCTTAACTCGCGAGCGACCTACGGCTTAAGGCCTAACTCGTGAGCGACCTACGACTTAAGGCTTAACTCGCGAGCGACCTAACTCCGAAGTGCCAATACTTCCAGAATGACCTAAAGCCCTGCGACCTATGGTACTAACTCGCGAGCGACCTAACGACTTAACTCGTGAGCGACCTAATTCCGAAGTGCCAATTCTTCCAGAACGACCTAAAGCCCTGCGACCTACGACCCAGTGACCTTGCGACCTATCACCGAACGAGTCAACTGGACAGAACGAGCTAAGTGCAGGAAATTTCCAAAAATGCTAAAAATTGGAGTTTTTCGCCAATCCAATCCAAAGCAAAGGCAAATGTGCATGCAAAAGTGATAGGGAATCATTCCCAACAGTCCAATATAGTTATAGACTAGATTTGTGAGATAAAAATCTCACCTTTGCACCAAATATCAATGAAAATGAAGTTTCAAGCAAGCAAGAATCAATCCTTCTTCTATCTAAGCACAAGAAGCTTGAATCCAATGTCTTCTTCTTGAATTTGGAGTAGAAAGATGGATTGCAATTGAATTTGAGTTTTGGAATTTTAATTTTCCATTCCCTCCACCATTAATGCCAAAGCTTGATTAGTTAGGAAATTTATGAAGAGTGAGGAGAAGAGGGTTGGAACTTGGGCTTAATAGGCTAAACTAACCCAAAGTCCAAAGCGGGAAAAATTAGTGAAATTTCACTAACTCCAAACCTATCGATGTTTATACTTAAAAAAGTTGTAAATGGCATTTCGAACTCAATGGAAGTGGTCTCGAGTCCTAATTTGACCGTTTGCAAAAAGTAGCTTTTCGGACCAAAATCCGATTAACGAGTTAATATTTAAATAAAATATTTAAATACAAACTCGATAAATATGCGGGTTGTTACAGTTAAATATTTAAATTAGAATTCAAAGTGAACTCAAATCTGAGTTTTTAAATCTGAAAATAAATTTAAACTTCAGTTTTAAAATAAAGGTTTAAATTTAAATTGCTTTTAAATGATTAAAATGATTTGCATTTGAATTGAAGGTGTAAATTTTAGAAGACTGTAGCGACCCGACTTCCCACTCCCGGAAAATCGCATCACTAATTAAGAAAGAAAGGGATAGAAAAAGAAAAGAAAGAGAAGAAAAAGAAAACAACACATCAGAATCTCACAGCGGAATGATTTAAATATAATGTAAAACATATACATAGTATCATATATATCAGAGTACACAACTAAACATCTCAGTTTAGACAGTTATAACACTTCTGTCTAATATACAATACAAGACAATCATCACAGAATAACACACAGCGGAAACTCTAACCATATATCTACACGCTGAAGCCTCCTGCTCCATAGCTCCTCCAGAATTCGTTAAGAGATAACCTGAATCACTTGACTACTCATATATAAATATTTAAATATCTGTGTGATTGGTTGCATATTATTGTTCTTATTTAGTCAGGTGATTCAGGTTAGCTTGACGAATTCTGGAGGAGTTATGGAGCAGGAGGCTTCGACGTGTAGATATATAATATGGTTCCGCTGTGTTTGATTGATGTCTGTTTCTTCTTGTATACTTGAGTTGTATGAATTAGACAGATGTTTATAACTGTCTAATAGGTGTTGTATAGTTGTGTACTCTGATGTAATGAGGTACTATGTAATATTTTATGTTAATTATTATATTTTATTCGTTCCGCTGTGAGTTCTCTGATGTTTGTTTGTGTTCTTCTTTCTCTATCCTTAATTCTTCTATCCCTTTCTTTCTTCAAGATGACGCGATTTTCTGGGAGTAGAAAGTCGGGTCATCACAGTTGGTAGCAACTGTCACGACCCGACTTCCAGACTCCAGGAAGACGCATCATGAATTAAGAAAGAAAGGGATAGAAAAGAGAAAAGAAAGAAGAGAAACAAGAAACAACGCTAGAATCTCAACAGCGGAACGAATAAATTATATTAGTAACATAAGTATAACATAGTATACATCAAATATCAGAGTTCACAGACATATACATCACATACTAGACAGTTATAAACACCTATCTAGTTATTACAACTCAATCACAATATAGAAACACTCAGAGATACCAACACAGCGGAACTATATAACTATACGCAGAGGCCTCCTGCTCCATATGCTCCTCCATAATTCGTCAAAGCTAATCCGAATCCTAACCTGAATTCTCTTGACTACTCATAAAAATTTGAGTACCCAAGTGTTATAGAAAAATAGAAATAACTCCGGGTCAGACATGGGTCTGGTGTGAGTAATAGGTTAAAGTTGCTTAACTTTTGAAAAACCTTTTAAAAAGAAAGGTATCACGTAAGACTTCCCACACATAAACATGGAAAAGTTTTTACCTTACGCTAACCAAAACGTTTGATATGAAATCCGATGATATTATAATAGTGTCTAGGGTTTTCAAGTAAATAAGAAATAGCCGAAATTGTTACATCTATTAAATTCCAGCTACTAGCCAGAAAAGTGGGTAATACAATCAAAACCGTTGGCACTTATTGGATTTTGGATTCCATACAATGGCAGGGCTACTAGGGTACCGCCCGTCACAGTACGTGGCCTAGATCACCGTACCGAGGATTACTCCCTTCATCCCCTGCAACACAAAGCCGGACCCGTTCCTTATTGAACAGTTCCAAATAAGACAACCCCGACGATTGTCATGATCAACCGTCCACACAGCCGAAATATAAAGGGAGCTCTAGACAGGGGTAAATCTTACTCTCCAGTGGGTGCAACCCACGAAGCTTTGCTGCACCTCCCCTGTTTTAGCCATTCCCGGTTAATGAGGCTTGAGGCTACGATTACCTTTATATGACACATCACTTAGAATGCTCATCGTCCACCTGACGATGTTCTGAAAGCATTCGATCCATACAAGTTCGTTCCGGGTTCGAACAAAACCGAAGGCATTATCTCGTTACACTCATTTTGGAATCACCCTCAGAGTTAACGACAATAACCCTTGCACTCTGAATCACCATCTCGAATCTATAAGTACTATTCCGTCAAACTCATTATGGAATCACCCACAGAGTTATACCGACGTATAGCCCTTACACCTCGAGTCTTCACTTGCTCCACTTGGATTAACGACCTAATGTTTAATTGGAATCGATGTGGTTTTCGGATGTCCAAATATGGAAACCCGATCTCGGTCTCATCGAAAACCAAAGCGTGTCTTTTAGGTCCAAGTTGTTTTTTAAAGTTTAAAACAATTCAATTCATTATCTAAATATACACAGATAGATAATTCACAACACAACAGATAATCAATATTATCATTATCAACAGATAATTCATATTAAAATCAGATAATCCATATTATCATTCAAAAGCAATCAATGCATCCATATCACATACAATATTCATCTCATTACTGAGATTACAAACCTTACTAGTCAACCAATACCAATCATCAAACATAAGCGACTATCTAATGCTCACACTTCCTATAATTAATTTAAATGAATTAAATTAATTACTTAATCTCTAATTAATTTAAAATGAATTAAATTAATTACTTCAACATTAAAATTCTACTTAACTTAACCATCAATTGATTTCAAATCAATTTATAGATCATCATCTAAATATTCATTGATTAACTCTCTTTAATTACAATAAGTAATTAGCTTATAAGTTAATCACAAGTTAATTACTTAAATCCTTTGCAAACAATTAACTTGTAATTACTAAATTAATTGATTAACTAAAATTAATCACATTAATTATTTTTCATTATTAATTATACCTTAATTAATCAATTTCAAATTAAATCATTAATTAATTAATTAATGATTCTAATTACTTTTAATAATTTATAAATTAATTGCATTAGTAACTAATCTGAAATTAATCCATATATAAATATTAATCACCCATGATTAATGACCATTCAGTAATTAACTACTTTAATTACTCATCCCATAATTAATTATTTTTAATTAATTATCTAAATTAATCCCCTTGATTAATTTCAAAATAATTTAAATCTAATTACTTCTATATCAAATATCTTTAATTACATCCTGTAATTATTAACTAATTACTTCCTCAAGTAATTACAAATTCATAAATTACATAAGTAATTATCAAAAATCAACAAACGTTTAAATTAATTAAACTTGATTAATCTAAACTAATCATATTAATCAAATTAATTACACTAAGTAATTAATTCATTAATTATTTACATTAAGTAATAAACAATTGATTATTATTAATTAATTAATCTAATTAATTATCAAAATTAATCACATTAATTAATTGTTAAATAATCTTAAGTTAAGGACCTTCATTAACATTTCTTAATTACTTAATTAAGAATTAACTAAAATTAATCTTTATTAATTATCAATTAATTAATATTTAATTATCATTAATAATTATCTGCTGATAATGATAATATTGATTATCTGTTGTGTTGTGAATTATCTATCTGTGTATATTTAGAGCCGGACCCGTTCCTTACTGAACAGTTCCAAACAAGACAACCCCGCAGTTGTGATCAGCAACCGCATCACTAAGCCAAAAATAAAGGGACCTCTAGACAGGGATCAATCTTGCTCTCAAGTGAGTGCTACCCACGAAGCTTTGCTGCACCTCTCCTGTTTTAGCCATTCCCGGTTGATGAGGCTTGAGGCTACGATTACCTTTATAGGACATAACACTTAGAATGCTCATCAACCGCCGGGGTTGTCTTGTTTGGGACTGTTCAGTAAGGAATGGTCCCGGCCTTGTGTTGCAGGGGAGTGGGAGTACTCCTCGATACGGTGATCTAGGCCACGTACTGTGACGGGCGGTACCCCAGTAGCCCTGCCATTGATGGAAACCAATTTTCCCTACGAGACCCTACGGTTTTGATTGTATTACCCACTTTTGTGGCTAGTAGCTGGAATTTAATCATGTAACAATTTTGGCTATTTCATATTTACTTGAAAACCCTAGACACTATTATAATATCACTGGATTTCCTATCAAATGTTTTGGTTAGCGTAAGGTAAAAACTTTTCCATGTTTATGTGTGGGAAGTCTTACGTGATACCTTTTCTTTCCAAAGGTTTTCTAAAGTTAAGCAATTTTAAACCGTTTACTCACACTAGACCCCTGTCTGACCCGAGTGTTTATTTTCTGTTTTATTAAACTCTTGGGTACTCATATTATGTATGAGTAGTCAAGTGATTCAGGTTTGCTTGACGAATTTTGGAGGAGATATGGAGCAGGAGGCTTCGACGTGTAGATATATATTCATTCCGCTGTGTGTTTGGTATCTGTTTCTTCTGTTGTACTTGAGTTGTATGAATTAGACAGATGTTTATAACTGTCTAATATGTGTTGAATAAGTTTTATAACTCTGATGTATTATGATACTATGTAGTATTTTATTTGATATATTATATTTTATTCGTTCCGCTGTGAGTTCTCTGATGTTGTTCTGTTTCTTCTTTCTCTTTCTTTTCTTCTTCTATCCCTTTCTTTCTTCACTAGTGATGCGATTAAGAAGAAGAGATAGAAGAAGAAGAAGAAGAAGAACAAACACACAGCACTAATTCTCACAAAACGCAGCGGATCAAATATAATATCAAATTATAACAATTTACAAAAGAATACTGTATCTGTCAATTTACATATTAATACATCAGAGTTGCCACATTTACATTACCTATACAAATAACATGTCCCAACTAAATAGAAATACATCACAGCGGTAACAGTCCAAACGTTCCTGCCATTCAGCTCGACTCTTGAGCTCCAGAATATCCTTACCTGAAAATCTGTAATACTCGGTCTGACCCGAGCATTACTTGAGTATTACAGATTTTCAGGTAAGGACGTTCTGGAGCTCAGGAGGCGTGCTGGATGGCAGGAACGTATGAGGTGTTTCGCTGTATTTATCTGGGACAAGTTAGTTTTTAACTGTCCGGTATTTGTGTAATGATGTAACTCTGATGTATAAAGATATAAGTGTAATGATATAATTCTTCTTGTAAAACTATTATTTATGTGATATTATATTTTATCCGCTGCGAATGTGAGATTGTGTGTTTCTTTTCTGTTATTTTTCTATCTCTTTCTTCTTTCTCTT
The DNA here is from genome assembly GCA_030765085.1 of Allium cepa. Classification (NCBI taxonomy): domain Eukaryota; kingdom Viridiplantae; phylum Streptophyta; class Magnoliopsida; order Asparagales; family Amaryllidaceae; genus Allium; species Allium cepa. The sequence continues at coordinate 459,774,215 of CM060931.1, read as the reverse complement.
TCTTCTTTTCACTAACTATCTAAAAATTTCGGGATCGAAAATTTTGGGTCGTTACATTTGGTATCAGAGCAAACCACTCTCATTCCAGACATGCACTCATTTATTCCTGTACATATACACATCAATTCCTGTTTAAACAACGATGCAACACAATCATAATTTACTTGAGTAATTTCTGCATACCCCAAGATTTTTTAAATAGATTTAAAACCCTTAGATATAATTGTTTACTCACAGGAAATTAAAGAACAGAAAAAGAAAGGTTATATCACTCACCTGCAAAAGAAGATCAGAGACCTTAAACTAAAATCTGGAAATGCTTCCTTATATTTTTTTTTTACACAATCATATTTAAAACAACAATTATCTTATATTTTTAAAACTGTTGAATTAATCTAAATTAACTTTTTGAAAAATATTCATTTTAAAACAAAGCTTTAAATTACAATTTATTCATATATAAATTATCAACAGATTATATTAAATTTCAAAGCAACATCAAATTATAACATATAATTACATATATATTATAATTTGAAAATTCATCTTTAATTTAAAACAAATGATATTCTATTCACAATATATATCAAGTATATATATTATAAATAGAATAAAATTTTATTAGCTTTGAAAAGTAAATCTTATCAATCTTTACCAATTATCAGATGCTCGAAAATCAGGTTATCACATTCCTCCCCCGTTTGAATCTTTTCGTCCTCGAAAAGGAACGAAAGCAGATTTTATTAAATATTTAAAACTCAGTTAAAATATTCTTTGATCATTTTTCAAACATATTTAAAATCTATATAATATTGCCAAAATAGTTTTTATAAAAATATTTTTATAACTCGATGCCTCAACAAGTCCATCATCGTTCTCATATAAATTCGGTCATACGTTGATCAGGCGTACGACTGAAATTCTATAAGTACTTAGCAGACCCCTTTTTAAGACCTAGTGAAAATGTCAACTCATTATAGGATACTACTTACATCTATTAAATTCCAGCTACTAGCCATAAAAGTGGGTAATACAATCAAAACCATTGGCACTTATTGGATTTTGGATTCCATACAATGGCTGGGCTACTGGGGTACCGCCCGTCACAGTACGTGGCCTAGATCACCGTACCGAGGATTACTCCCTTCATCCCCTACAACACAAAGCCGGATCCGTTCCTTACTGAACTGTTCCAAACAAGACAACCCCGCAGTTGTGATCAGCAACCGCACCACTAAACCGAAAATATAAAGGGACCTCTAGACAGGGATAAATCTTGCTCTCAAGTGGGTGCTACCCACGAAGCTTTGCTGCAACTCCCCTGCTTTAGCCATTCCCGGTTGATGAGGCTTGAGGCTACGATTACCTTTATAGGACATAACACTTAGAATGCTCATCGTCCACCTGACGATGTTCTAAAAGCATTCAATCCATGCAAGTTCGTTCCGGGTTCGAACGAAACCGAAGGCATTATCTCGTTACACTCATTTTGGAATCACCCTTAGAGTTAACGACAATAACCCTTGCACTCTGAATCATCATCTCGAATCAATAAGTACTATTTCGTCAAACTCATTACGGAATCACCCACAGAGTTATACTGACGTATAGCCCTTACACCTCGAGTCTTCACTCACTCCACTTGGATTAACGACCTAACGTTATTTGGAATCGATGTGGTTTTCGGATATCCAAATATGGAAACCCGATCCCGGTCTCATCGAAAACCAAAGCGTGTCTTTTAAGGTCCAAGTTGTTTAAGTTTAAAACAATTTAATTCATTATCTAAATATACACAGATAGATAATTCACAACACAATAGATAATCAACCTTATCATTATCAACAGATAATTCATATCATAATCAGATAATCCATATCAGATAATCACTATTATCATCCAAAAGCAACTAATGCATCCATACCACAACATTATTCATCTCATAGCTGAGAGGTTTGGGAATTGATCGGGACTTGTCTGTAGTCCTATATTCTGTTTAGATTTGTAGATCTAGATATATAGGAGCTCAAGATCTGAGTGGTGTTGCTAGTTTAGATTCTGTAGGGCGAGTATCCCGGTATTTATACTTGGGAAACTCTAAGGAATTTTATCCAGAATTCTGTCTGGATAATTAGAATTGTTTGTTTGAATTGGTTGCTATGGTTACTAGTAGTTGGATGATAGTATACGTATTAGCAGGATTACTTAGAGAAGTAATAATGATAATTACTGGAATGTAATTAGTAATTTGGATAATTTCTTTTGTAATTAATTAAGGAATTAATTAATGATTAATTATTGGATAATTAATTTGATTTATGAGTAATTAAAGATTGTTAATTACTTACTTTAATATTAATCAAGGTGATTAATAATTGGATTAATTACTAAATGCAATTAATTTTAATTAAGTAATTTATTAAATATTGGAGATCATTAATTATTTTAATTAATGATGTAATTAATGATTGTTTAATTAAATATTACTTAAGTGATTAATTAGTTGTAATTAATTAAGGATAAATATAATTAATTATAATTAATTAATTAATTAATTGAAGTAGTTAAATGTTAATTACTTATGATTAAGGTTAATTAATTTATAAAATTTATTAAGGACTAATTACTTATTGTAATTAGTAAATGATTAATCAAAGATGTTTAATCAAGTTGAATACTTAGGAAGTGAATTAATTAACTGGGTTAATTAATTAATGGATGTTAAGCAGGATTTAAATGAGTAATTAATTTAATTTATTTTAAATTAATTAGAGATGGTTGTAATTAATTTAATTCATTTTAAATTAATTATAATTGATGATTAAATCATTGCTTATGGATATTATTGATTGAATGGTTGTGATCTCAGTAATGAGATTAGTTGTATCTGTATGATATGGATGATTGGTTTATGTATGATGGTTTGTGATGAATTATTTGGTTGAATGATTATCTGTTTATGGATGATACAGATTATCTATTTATGATATGAACGTGCTTATCTATTGCGATATGTAGTTTATCTATCTGTGTGAATTAGATAATAATAAAATGAGTTAATTATTTAAAACCCTTAAGTATAACTTGGACATTAAAATGGCGTTTGGTTTCGGTGAGACCGGGATCGGGTTTCCATATTTGGAATTCCGAAAACCACATCGATTCTAATTAAACGTTAGGTCGTTAATCCAAGTGGAGCAAGTGAAGACTCGAGGTGTAAGGGCTATACGTCAGTATAACTCTGTGGGTGATTCCATAATGAGTTGACGGAATAGTACTTATAGATTCGAGATGGTGATATAGAGTGCAAGGGTTATCGTCGTTAACTCTGAGGGTGATTCCAATACGAGTGTAACGAGATAATGCCTTCGGTTTCGTTCGAACCCGGAACGAACTTGTATGGATTGAATGCTTTCAGAACATCGTCAGGCGGACGATGAGCATTCTAAGTTTGTTATGACCTATAAAGGTAATCGTAACCTCAAGCCTCATCAACCGGGAATGACGAAACAGGGGAGGTGCAGCAAAGTTTCGTGGGTAGCACCCACTTGAGAGCAAGATTTACCCCCGTCTAGAGGTCCCTTTATATTTTGGTTGTGTGGCAGTTGGTGACGACCAATCTGCGGGGTAGTCTTGTTCGGAACTGTTCAGTAAGGAACGGGTCCGGCTTTGTGTTGCAGGGGATGAAGGGAGTAATCCTCGATACGGTGATCTAGGCCACGTACTGTGACGGGCGGTACCCCAGTAACCCTGCCATTGATGGAAACCCATTTTCCCTACGAGACCCTACGGTTTTGTTTGTATTACCCACTTTTGTGGCTAGTAGCTGGAATTTAATAGATGTGACAATTTCGGCTATTTCTTATTTACTTGAAATCCCTAGACACTATTATAATATCACTGGATTTCCTATCAAATGTTTTGGTTAGCGTAAGGTAAAAACTTTTCCATGTTTATGTGTGGGAAGTCTTACGTGATACCTTTTGTTTTCAAAGAATTTCTAAAGTTAAGCAACTTCTATCCCCGTTTACTCACACCAGACCCCTGTCTGACTTGAGTGTTTATTTTCTGTTTTATTAAACTCTTGGGTACTCATATTATGTATGAGTAGTCAAGTGTTTCAGGATTGCTTTGACGAATTCTGGAGGAGATAATGGAGCAGGAGGCTTCAGCGTGCAGATATATTTAGTAGTTCCGCTGTGTTGAGTTATCTGTTTTCTCTGATGTTCTTGAATTGTAATAGCTAGACAGATGTTTATAACTGTCTAGTTTTGTGTTGTAATAGCTGTATTACTCTGATGTATAAGATACTATCTAAAGTTTTATGTGATATATTATAATTTATTCGATTCCGCTGTGAGATTCTGATGTCGTCTGTTCTTTCTTTCCTTTCTTTTCTATTTTCTATCCCTTTCTTTCCTCTTAGCGATGCAACTTCCTGGAGTGTGGAAGTTGGGTCGTTACAATTGGCTGTCACGACCCGACTTTCCACTCCCGGAAAATCGCGTCATGAATTAAGAAAGAAAGGGATAGAAAAGAGAATAGAAAGAAGAGAAGAAAGAAACAACATCAGAATCTTACACAGCGGAACGAATAAATTATATTAATAACATAAATATTACATAGTTTACAACCATTATCAGAGTACACAGGTATACAACACATACTAGACAGTTATAAGCACCTGTCTAGTTATGCAATCTCAATACAACAACTCAGAGAACACTCAGCGGAATACTAGATATATCTACACACGGAAGCCTCCTGCTCCATTGCTCCTCCATAATTCGTCAAAGCTAATCTGAATCCTAACCTGAATTCCCTTGGCTACTCGTAAAAATTTGAGTACCCAAGAGTTTGTGGAAAAACAAAAATAAACTCCGGTCAGACATGGGTCTGGTGTGAGTAACAGATTAAAGTTGCTTAACTTTGAAAAACCTTTGAAAAGAAAAGGTATCACGTAAGACTTCCCACACATAAACATGGAAAAGTTTTTACCTTACGCTAACCAAAACATTTGATAGGAAATCCGATGATATTATAATAGTGTCTAGGGTTTTCAAATAAATTAGAAATAGCCGAAATTGTTACATTTATTAAATTCCAGCTACTAGCCACAAAAGTGGGTAATACAATCAAAACCGTTGGCACTTATTGGAATTTGGATTCCATACAATGGCAGGGCTACTGGGGTACCGCCCGTCACAGTACGTTGCCTAGATCACTGTACCGAGGAGTACTCCCACTCCCCTGCAACACAAAGCCAGACCCATTCCTTACTGAACAGTTTCGAACAAGACAACCCCGCAGTTGGTGTACATCCAACTGCCCACACAGCCGAAATAAAAAGGGACCTCTAGACAGGGATCAATCTTGCTCTCCAGTGGGTGCGACCCATGAAGCCTTGCTGCACCTCCCCTGTTTTAGCCATTCCCGGTTGATGAGGGTTGAGGCTACGATTACCTTTAAAGGACACATCTCTTAGAATGCTCATCGTCCACCTGACGATGTTCTGAAAGCATTCAATCCATACAAGTTCGTTCCGGGTTCGAACGAAACCGAAGGCATTATCTCGTTACACTCATTACGGAATCACCCACAGAGTTGACGACGATAACCCTTGCATTCTAAACCTATATCTCGAATCTATAAGTACTATTCCGTCAAACTCATTACGGAATCACCCAAAGAGTTATACTGACGTATAGCCCTTACACCTCGAGTCTTCACTTGCTCCACTTAGATTCACGGCCTAACGTTAAATTGGCTCGAAGTAAGTAGTAAAACAACTTGAAGTGAGCGGGTGTTTGACCCGAAGTAAAAATCTTGTTTCTCGGGTCATTGCAAGAATCCAGGTTTTAAAAACCTGTTCCTCTGAAATTTAAAACCTGGGTTTTGAAAATTTAAAATCTGAGTTTATGATGAAAGAAATGTTAAGTTTAAAATCAAATTCAAGTTGTATAATGATTTGAATTCAAATTGTATTTTTTTTATTTTATTTGAATTCAAATTCCAGGTTTGAAACTTGTTTTCTGTTTTTTTAAATCTGGATTTAAACTTTTAAATCTGCAGTTTATGTTTTGAATAAAATTTAAGTTCAAATTCAGATGCAAGTTTAAATTTCTGACTTGGATTTAAATTCCAGTTTCAATATTTAAAATGGAAGTTCTAGAAATTTAACTTAATTATCTAATTTGTTTTGGTAGATAGTTTAAACTTTAAATAATTAAGGTTTTAAAATGTGGGTAAGGATTTAAAGATTTAATTTAAATCTGGAAATTTTAAGTTTTAAAATAAGTTCAGTTTAAAATTTAAAGAAGATTCAAATTGAAGTTTAAATTAAGAAAGAGTAGAAATTTCTAAAACATTGAAATGGATTCAACTTCAAATTTTTATTTTAAGACAAACTTTTCATTTGTTCTGAAATTTAAATAAGTTTTAAATTTATTTAAAACTTTGATAAGTTTAAAATTCATTCTATTTTAAACTTGAATTTAAATTGAAATTTAAGGGTAAATTCAAAAGTACTTTGTTTTGAATAATAATTGTTTTAAACATAGTTAAGTTATGTTTATTTTGAAATTTAAATTTAGATTTATGTTTTAGAATTTAATTAACAAGGTAATTAAGATTTATTAATTAATTAATTTAATTAATTAATTTTGGAATTAATAATTGATTAATGATTAATCAATTTTAAATTAAGATCATTAATTAAGTTAATAATTAATGTTGAATGAATAATGATTAAGTTTTAAATTTAAGGTTAATTAATTAATAATTAACTTTAATTAATAAATGATTAAAGATAATTTAAATTGTAATTAATTTAAGTTAAGTACTTTATAAAATAATTTGAGGATGGTTAATGAAGGTCATTAACCATGATTATTTAACAATTATTTAATGTAGTTAATTTTTATAATTAATTAGATTAATTAATTTAATAATAATCAATTGTAAATGGTTTGAGTTAATTACTAAAAGTAATTAAGGAATTAATTACTTAATGTAATTAATTTAATTTAATGAGATTGTTTAATTTTAATTAATTTAGTTTAATTAATTATAAACACTTGAGTTTTATAAATAATTACTTTATGTAATTAATGATTTGATAATTACTTAGTTAAGTAATTGTTTAATAATTTCAGATTGTAATTAAATGGAGATGTTTAAGTATGAAGTAATTTGGGTTAATTATTTAATAATTAATCAAAGTATTAATTAAGAAATTAATTTAAGGATAATTAATTTGGTTTAATATAGTAATTAAATTAGTTAATTACTTAGAGAAATTAATTTAATAAATAATTAGGATCAATAATTATTTTAATTAATGATTTAATTAAAGTTGATTAATTATGATTAATTAATCCATAATAGTTAATTAAAGGAAATTAATTAATGTAATTAATTAAGGATTAATGTAATTAATTATGATTATTTAATTGAAGTAATTACTGTTTAGTTGAGGATAATTAATTTTGTGAAATTAATTAAGGATAATTACATGAATGTAATTAAGAGTAATTAATCAAGAGTGATTAATTAAAGTAATTTATGATTGATTAATTGATTGTAATCAATTAAATGATTGAGTAAGCAAGATTTGTATTGATGAAGTAATTAATTTAATTTATTTTAAATTAATTAAAGATGAAGTAATTAATTTAATTTATTTTAAATTAATTAAAGATGGAGTAACTAATTTAATTGATTTTAAATTAATTAGTAATAGAGATAGTTAATTTAATTCATTTTAAATTAATTATATGGAGATAAATAAATCCTTGCTTATGAATGAATGGATGTTACGACTCCGGTCTCTTCGAATTCAACACCATCTTATCCCACATATTCAAGTGAAACATAATTCAAATTCCAAATACAGAGTGTCATCCCCATTGATTCATCATCGATAGATAACTAAATGATCTCAGTTTAATTCCAACATATCATATCACATAGCATTCCAAACCACATATTCGAGATATCAATCAATCACAGGCATGCAATATTGTTCAATCATTCATAAGAAAGATTTATCACTTTCAAAAGTTAATTTGATTTATCTCTAATTAAATTAATAACCAATCTTAAATCACTTACATTGATTAATTATCTTTTAATTAATTATACCTAATAATTTACTAACTCTTAATAAATTTCATTAATTAAATAATTCAACCCTTCAATTAATTATGCTAAGAAATTAATTCTTAATTACTTCTCTTAAGTAATTTGCCTTTATTTTCCTCCAACAAGTAATTATTACACTGGTTAATTATCCTCAATTTATTAATCTTGATTATTAATTAATTAAACCTTAATTTATCACATGGGTAAATTAGCCTTACCTATCCACATTAAATAAAATTTATATTACTCTCCTAAATCAATTAACTATAATTGTCTTACCTTTAATAAATCATATTCGTTAATAAATCCTTAATTAATCCCATTCGTAATTAACTATCCCTTAATTACTTACATGAGATAACTTACTTAATTAAGTTTATAAGTAATTATCATCTCATATTCACTAATTTAAATTAATTATAAACATTAACTATTCTCCGATTACTTATGCTAAGTAATTACCTTTTTTATTTTCATCATTAATTAATTAAACTATGAACCTCATTAAATCATTAACTTATAATTAATTCCACTAATTAATCTCAACTACCTTCTTAATTAATCAAATAATCTTGGAATTAATATATTTTCATTTTCTCAATTTCCACTCAATCACATTATTAATAATGTTTAAATAAATTTATGAACTATCTTAATAAATTTCAAGTTAAAATAAATTACTTAACTCCTAAATTAACCAATAATTTTAATTAACCATATTATTTAAAGAATAGTTTAAAAAAATCAATTAAAACTTGATTATCAATTAACTTAAATTTTATGGCCCTTAACATTAACCGACCCCAAAACTAAATTTCCCGAGCCTCTCTCGATTTTGTATGCAAAAGCCCTCCCCAAAACAAACACGGAATCTAGAGTAAGAACCCATGCTATTCCTCTTCTTCCCCGAAGACTCCAAACACCAGTCACTAACTTACACAGGTGCACTTGCACGGTGGGAACTCGATGTTCCGATCACCAACGACAATCCCAACATACCAGCGACCATCTCCTCAAATGGAAGGACTTCCCAAATATCTGAATTTCGCCAGAGCAAACAAATTCGATCTTCAACCAACATAAGATTCCATCATTACCGAAAATATCAACTTGCGCCACCCCAAATCATTCACCAGAAAATCCGCCCCTTCAACCAGAGATTCATCACGATCCCATCCTCCATTTCCCCCATATGCGAACGAGTACGATACGCCGATGAGACCACATTGGTCTAGAAATCAACCCCAGCAAAAAAACAAGATTAAACCCTAAATTTCCCAAACCATATCGCCCCGGTGATCAATAATTCTTCCGAACAATTTTTCCATGTTCACTGATCAGAGGACAAGTTCCAGCCTTAACCCCGACAATCCTAATCATCGCGATCAACAGAAAATGACGAAAACCCAACTTTCGTTCATCTCATGATTTCTGTTGTTTTAAAAGATTAAAATTCAAGAATTTGTTTTTAAAAATCCTAACTTTCAACAGAAAAACAGATTTAATAACTGAAATATCATATTATTAAGTTTGAGATTTTGATCTTTTAAAAAAAAAAAAATTTGACTGTAATTTACACTTTCAGTGAAATCTACTTTAAGATCTTACCTGAATCTATTTTTCCATCAAAATATTGTTATTCCTAAGATTTGTTGTTGATACCTCATAACTAATAACAGATTAGAGAAAGAGTATGTAACCCTTGAATCATTTTTTTTTCTTTTTTCCTGACCTATAACTATGAACAGAGAAAACCACTCTCATTCCAGACATGCACTCATTTATTCTCCTACATATACACATCAATTCCTGTTTAAACAACGATGCAGCACAATCATAATTTACTTGAGTAATTTCTACATACCCCAAGATTTTTTAAATAGATTTAAAACCCTTAGATAGAATTGTTTACTCACAGGAAATTAAAGAACAGAAAAAGAAAGGTTATATCACTCACCTGCAAAAGAAGATCAGAGACCTTAAACTAAAATCTGGAAATGCTTCCTTATATTATTTTTTTAAAAAACTTCAATCTTGCAATGCTTTTCCTGATCCTCATAACTGCATGCAGGTCCCAGAAAGAAGAACTGCAGGGCTGGATGTTTCAAAACAGAAGTGGAGAGACTTATAATTGCATGCAGGCCTTTGAATTGCAAAATGTTTTCAGGTCAATGAATTTTGAAGAAACTTTCAAGTGATTGATTTCAGATGGTCTTTAATTTATTTTGGTTAGAGGAATACTGGTTTTAGATTTCAGATCTTAGCTGAAGATTTTCTCAAGTTTGTAAAGGAGAATAGAAAAGAAAAATGATTTTGTAGGAGATGTGTTTACATAAGTAGATTTTAATAAAAGAAAAGGAAAACTAGAAAGGACACTTGTTCTTAGTTTTACATTTGTCAAAATGTTAATTCTATGCTTAACATATGTCAACTAAAATTTTATTTTAATTTAAATTGTTTATAAAAACTTTTAAATCTTAAATTATTCCTTTGATGTACATATATAAATAAATTCTCCTTTTATAATTAAATGTTTATATATGTATAATAAATTTTACTTTTTAAAAGGAAATATTCTAAAATTAATTATAATGCAAATATATTTTCTTCTACATGAATTTAAAATCTAAACATTTATATAAATATACACTTATAACCATTTTATATTAAGCATTTTAAAAGAAAACAAAACAAAACTTTAATTAAATCTTTTTTTTTACACAATCATATTTAAAACATATATATATATATATATATATATATATATATTTAAATAAGGTATGAACCCCTATTAAACCTTACTTAGCACCATTTGATTTTAAATACCCCTTTTTGACAATCATTAGATTAAATTCAAACAAAGCTTCCTATTCACAATTTACATATATATCTATAAAAATTAGAAACATTATTTTAAATCCAATTTATTTTGAGATACTATCTTTTAGATTTAAATTTTAACCCAAATTCAAATTCATTTTCAATTTAAAGTCCTATCTTGAAATCAACTCAAATATATGTATGTATTAAGCAACACAAATTAAATTTGTAATCAATAATTTTATTTAAAATCAACACAATTACAAATATAAATATTTATCTTATCAGATTCATTCGTTCAATTTATAACTCAATATTCCATTAATTAACCCAGTTTGTTAATCGATTACAGATTACCAAAAATTCGGGTTATTGATACTAACTGTAGCGACCCGACTTCCCACTCCCGGAAAATCGCATCACTAATTAAGAAAGAAAGGGATAGAAAAAGAAAAGAAAGAGAAGAAAGAGAAAAAAAACACATCAGAATCTCACAGCGGAACGATTTAAATATAATATAAAACATATACATAGTATCATATACATCAGAGTACACAACTAAACATCTCAATTTAGACAGTTATAACACTTCTGTCTAATATACCATACAAGACAATCATCACAGAATAACACACAGTGGAAACTCTAACCATATATCTACACGCTGAAGCCTCCTGCTCCATAGCTCCTCCAGAATTCGTTAAGAGATAACCTGAATCACTTGACTACTCATACATAATATGAGTACCCAAGAGTTTAATAAAACAGAAAATAAACACTCGGGTCAGACAGGGGTCTGGTGTGAGTAAACAGTTTAAGATTACTTAACTTTAGAAAATCCTTTGAAAGAAAAGGTATCACGTAAGACTTCCCACACATAAACATGGAAAAGTTTTTACCTTACGCTAACCAAAACATTTGATAGGAAATCCAGTGATATTATAATAGTATCTAGGGTTTTCAAGTAAATATGAAAATAGCCGAAATTGTTACATCTATTAAATTCCAGCTACTAGCCACAAAAGTGGGTAATACAAACAAAACCGTAGGGTCTCGTAGGGAAAATGGGTTTCCATCAATGGCAGGGCTACTGGGGTACCGCCCGTCATAGTACGTGGCCTAGATCACCGTACCGAGGATTACTCCCTTCATCCCCTACAACACAAGACCGGAACCATTCCTTACTGAATAGTCCCGAACAAGACCACCCAGCAGTTGGCTGCAGACCAACTGCCCACACAGCTGAAATATAAAGGAACCGCTAGACAGGGATGTATCTTGCTCTCAAGTGGGGGCTACCCACGAAGCTTTGCTGCACCTCCCCTGTTTTAGCCATTCCCGGTTGATGACGCTTGAGGCTGCGATTACCTTTATAGGACATATCAATCTTAGAATGCTCATCGTCCCCCTGACGATGTGCTGAAAGCATTCAATCCATACAAGTTCGTTCCGGGTTCGAACGAAACCGAAGGCACTATCTCGTTGCACTCGTTTTGGAATCACCCTCAGAGTCAACGACCATAGCCCTTGCACTCTAAATCTCCATCTCGAATCTATAAGCACTATTCCGTCAAACTCATTACGGAATCACCCATAGAGTTATACTGACGTATAGCCCTTACACCTCGAGTCTTCACTTGCTCCACTTGGATTAACGACCTACGTTTAATTGGAATCGATGTGATTTTCGGATTCCAAATATGGAAACCCGATCCCGGTCTCACCGAAACCAAACGCCATTTTAATGTCCAAGTTATACTTAAGGGATTTAAACGATAGATATTTAGAAATATCACTTAACATAAATGGATGTATTCACAACACAGATAGATAATCATTTATTATCACATGCATCCATACATATCACAAAGCAGCATATATATCACAATCAGATATAGCATATTCACATCATTACCCCTCAGTCAATGTCATCCAACAACAACCAATATCATTAACTCATTCAATGATATATATCATCTAATCATTAATCATTCATAAACAAGTTTGATCCAAACTTGATTAACTTAACTAATCCTTAAATTAAATACTTGGATTTTCTTCAATCCAACTTCTTATTCATTAATTAATTACAAATTAATTAATTAACTTAGATTACTTAACTATCCATTTCAATTAATCTTCCCCGATTAATTATTACTTAATTACTATATTTATTAATCATCCTGATTAATTACTTCCAAATTATACTAAGTAATTACCTCTTAATTACTTCCTAAATTAATCAACCTTGATTAATTATTCTTTATTTATCCTGATAATTATTCCTTATTTATCCTTTAATTAATTACACCTGATTAATTACTTTTAATTAATCACATTTGATTAATTACTTTTAATTAATCATACTTAATTAATTTCTTTTAATTAATCACCTTTGATTAATTACTTTAATTACACTTAGTAATTAAAAACTAAATTATAAATTAATTATTCTTAAATTATTAGTTATCAATTAATTAATTATTTACATTAATTAATGATTACTTCATTAGTTAAATTCCTTCCTTAATTAATTACTTTAACATGTAATTAATCACTTAATTTATTACTCTTAATACTTTAATTAATTAATCATTAATCAAATTTTTTAAACCTTTAACTAATTATTAATTAATTCTTTAATTAATAACTAAAGTGATTATTCCTTAATCACATTTACTTAATTACTTTTAATAAAGTAATTATCCTTTATTTTATTACCTTTAGTAATTAACCACTTAATTACTTCCAAAGTAACTATATTAGATTAATCCAAAATGATTATCTTAATTAATCACAAGTTAATTACTTAATTAACTATTTAACTTAATCATTTAAAATTAATTAAATGATTCTTAACTTCTTATATAATAATGGTTCTTGATTTAGAAAACATCATCTTAATTAAATCATTTATGAACAATAAAACTTGATAATTAAAAATGATTTAATTATCTCAATTATCTTTACAAATTTAATTATCTTTAAATAAATCAAATTCAAACTTACTAAAGATAATCTTTATTACAATTGATTATCAAATTCTAAATCATTAAACTTCATTAAAATATAATATTTGGAAATAAATTATAATTTAAACATATTTTAAGATTTGAACTTTTAAATCTTAAAAACCTTTCCAAATTTATTTATTAAAGTTTAAATACAAACTTTATTTTAAAATGCACTCATTTAATTTTAAAACTCCATATTTTAAAATATATAAACTTGTTTTAAAACATAACTTTGAAAACAAATTCAATTTGAACTTGTTTAACCCTTGTTTTAAAAACTTAATTCCTAAAATCAATATTCTTCGCATTAACAACTAAGCATCCAGATCTAAAACCTGAGTATGCTAATACTCTAGTGACCTCACTAAAACCCGAGTAAGCTACAAAAACCCAGTGACCTCCCCGAGTAAAACAAGAAAACACCCCGAGCAAAACCAGTAAATACCCCGAGGCCTTTCTGTGCTACCCACCATAATCCATGCTTCGAGTAAAACATACGAAAACACGAGATATACTTCGAGCTCCCTCCCCTCTTATTTCTAGAACCCAATACCAAACCATGACACCGTGCACCGTGCAACGTGCACCGCCACTCCTCCCACCGGCGATCACCTCCATGACATCGCCCAGTCATCCTCGACCCCAACGTCTAGTTTCCCAACCCAGAAAACCCATACTCGGTCGAGCACGAGATTTCGACCTTCAACTCCAAACTGTTCGAAACCCCCAACATCAATTTCAACCACCGCCGGCCATCCCCTTCACCGGAGACCACGCCATCACCACCGTGGCTTCATCTCACTTCCCATCAACTCCCTAACCCCTCGCGATCCTTCACAAAAGACTCTCGAATCCGCAAAACCCAACAGAACAATACTGATACAAACAGGTTGTTAAACCCTATTCCCTCAAATTACAATCATCACAATCTACTAAAAATTCATGAAACATTTTTCGCATGATCTCTAAACCCCCCTCGACCTTCGAGTTCAACGGCAATGTCCACCTCGCCGTAGTTTGCCGTGATTTGGCAAAAATACCCAAAGCAGTAAATCCCAAAATACTCACAAATCCCCACATTAAAAATTATAACAATCACACTAAAATTCATGAATTTCAATTGCTATTTCAATTGTGCAATCAAAACTTAAAATTGTTTTAATAAAATTTTGACCCCATTTACCATTTTACGGTAAATTCAAGGTTTTAAAGCTAATTATCCAATTTAAAAACCTAAAATTATTTTTAGATGATAAGTTGGTTGATTACAAACAACTTCAATTCACAATTCTAAGTCAAGTTCGAATTCATAAGTTAGTTATTGAATTTATTCTAAAGTTTGAAACTATTCTTATATACAGTAGTATATTTTGAACAACACAGAGATTCAAACCACATACTAAATCATGCAACAGTTAAAATCCAAGAATCCAGTCAATTCATCAAGAATTCCATACACAAGAACAGGATGAAATTTAAAATTTAAACTGTTTTTAAATTTCATTTACTCACCTGTACTTTTCCAGAAAACAGAAGCTGCATACATTTTTCCAGGCTTTCAAAATTCACATGCATGCTTCTAAATTCCATCTGCATGTTGATTCATCCTTCTGAATTGCTTGTTTGATTTCCAGATTGCATATTGATGTTTTACTTGCAGTTGATTTCAATACATATATAAAAGTGAATTCATGTGAACAATTATAACTTTATTTATGCATTTGAATTAAATTGTGATGGTATTATATAATAAAACTTGAGAAATTGTTTTTAATACTTTATAAAATTTTGAAACAATTTATGTTATGTAAAAATTAAAAATGAAAGACTATTAAAACAAATGAACTTCTAATTTAAATCTTAAATATCATTTCAAAGACATTAAATCAAATTATCATTTCAAATTTCAAAACTATATATATATATATATATATATATATATATATATATATCTAAATAAAATTTGGAAATACCTATTAAACTAAAATTAATAAAATTCCTATTTAAAACATATATATTTAAATATATACACATTTCAAATAGAAACAACCTAACATTAAATTTGAAATTTACTATACTAAATTTTAAAACAAATCTCAAATCACAATATATACATTTATATATATTACAATTTGAATATAGAATTTTATTACATTAAAACTTCTTATTTATCAAAATAAATATTTCCAAATCAAATTATTATAAACTTCAAAAGAATTTAACCTTTCCTATTTATATTGCAAAGAAAAATATTAATAGATATTAACAAACTATTATCATTAATCTTTTAAAAATAAATTTAACTTGTCAAATTATAATGTAAAATGATCAAATCAATTTAATTATTATCAACGATTATTAAATTGATATTGCTCAAAATTCCAGGTCGTTACATTCCTTCCCCCTTAAAAGAATTTCGTCCCCGAAATTTAAAATCAAAGATAATTTAATAACCCAGTTAAAGAATTTAAATTCCTATCAGCAATCAAACAATCAATCATAGCAACCAATTCAAACAAACAATTTTATCTACCCAGAAAAATTCTGAATAGAACTTCCTAATATTATCTAGAGTTTCCAGATACCTATACTGGAATACTCGCTCTACAGAATCTTAATTAACTATACTACTAAAACCAAGAACACCCTTATCTGATCCTATAATACTGAACAAGATATCAGACTAAACTCAAAACCAGCTCAACTACCAGATCCTTCTTAACTACTGATTCTATCACTCGAAGAATCATACACATATTCCTCAGAGATATGTGAAATATAATAAATTCTAGTTATCCAAACTGGAAATTCAATCCTGTAGACTAAAATCTAATCTCTAGAGAACACAGGAAAACTCAAAATACCTCCAGGGCAAACTCTCCAGTTTTACACATTCTTATATCTCCTTTGATTGGATAAAACTAAAACAATATCCAAATTCCAACTTCACATTCCAAATTTCCTCAATTCTTAACTGCATAACTCTTCAGATGCCCTGAGTCACCTCTAAAATTCCTAATCAGCCTAACCCTTGCTGATTGCTTCAAGAAACAACAGGACCAACTCAAACCAAATCTCCAGGTCCTACTCAACAAAGTGGCTTTCCCAAAAATAATTCGCTAAAATCCAAAATACGATTCTATACTACAAGCATCAATGGACTTCAAACCTATCTCTCTTATCTGGAATATCCAAATAGTTGCACTAGACAACCTTACCTACCAAATCCAGAAAATTCCTTCATACTTGAATTTCCTGTAGAAATCCCTTACTGCAACATCCGATTGCTCCCATTCTAGAATAATTGCCAACTCGCTTCCGCTGCATAACTCTAATCTAGAGAAGATAAGAATGCTATCGAAGAACATAAGAAAAACCTTCTCCATACACAGTCCATCCGACTCATAAAATCTCAGCGACCATTCTACTTGGTCAAAACACTTCAACAGAATCTCAACTTAGAATAAGATGATCAATCCAAAGAAATCTTGAGCTGCCTTACCAAACTCTTCTCGCTTTAAGAGTCATCCCACTACAAGGTTGAACCATCAAAATTACTCTTAAAATCCAAGTCGATAAGAAATCTCAATCTCCGATTCGGATCAACTTCTGATTCCCTCAAAACATCTGGAGAGTCTCCGACTACTTTCATAGCTTTTCCCTCCATGAGAGATGCCTCAATCTCAAACCAAGAATACTCAAAGATTTCCAAACTAATCGCAAGTCACTTTTGCGATTCCACTCAGTTCTGATTCTAAAGAACTATCTTCCCAACTAAAACAACTTTCCTAATCAAGATAAATCTTTCCAACAAATATCTCGCTCTGCTGAGCCTCCCAAAGAAAAGAATAAGCCTTCACTATCTGCCTGGTCTGCCGATAATAGGATCCCAAAGATTACTGATTCATCGAAGAAATAGATTCATGCCACTGCTTCCAAATTTCACTTCAATGATACTGCTAAGCCACAAGATCTTTCTTAACCAGAAGCTTCCTGAAACACAAAACTAACACCCAATTCCTCCAAAAATCCATGAGACGAGTAGACATCTTCTCAAGAAACTCAGCTCCAAACCAATCACCAACCACTTATCTTCTTAAGGAAACAAATGAGACCATGTCCGAAATGAGGTAACTCATCGACCTTAGTCTCAAACTTCAATATAGACAAGACACCCTTACTTGAGATCTAGAGAATCTCTAAACATTCGAATCTTCACTGCAGCAGACATCAATGCTCTTCCGACACCATCTAAATCTGGCTCCAAAAGAAACATCCTCAGAACCATCTATGGATACTGCATCCCACCACACAGTTATTCCTTCCTGAAAATATCAAGATACCACCACTTGCTTCTATTTAGCTGACAACTCAACTCTTAGAAATCCCGCTCACTTAAGAGCAAATCAAACTCACACTTCAAAAATATATTCCAATTCTTGAAAATACTACCTTAAAATAAATGCAAACTTAAGTTTTAACTTAGGATTTTGAAACTGAGTTTAAATATGAATTCAAAAAAGTTTGAATTCTGTTTTCTTTAAAATAATTTAAATTCAAAAATTTCAAAGTTTGGGTTTTAAAATAAAACAGAAACTGTATTCTGTTTTTAAATATAAAGGTAAATTTAAATTTGCAAGTGGAAATTTAACTGAGTTTTTAATTTGAAATTTGAATGTGAATTCAAATTTGATTTTCTGAGATTTGAAATCATTCATGTTTTTAAATTTAAATTTGGTTTTCAAACTTTCAAGTGTAAATGCATATGTGATTTGCATTTAAATTGGAAGGTTAAATATTTAAATTAGAAATTCAAAGTGAACTCAAATCTGAGTTTTTAAATCTGAAAATAAATTTAAACTTCAATTTTTAAAATAAAGGTTTAAATTTAAATTGTTTTAAATTGATTAAAATGATTTGCATTTGAATTGAAGGTGTAAAATATGGAAAGAGTTTTAAGAAATTAAAATTAGAATGAGTCTGGAAGTTGTATTTAAATTTTGAAATTTTAAAAATTTGGATTGAATTTAAATCCTTTTAAAACTTCTTCATAAAGTAGATGTTCTTTTAAACATATAAGATTAAGTTTTGAATTTTTTTAAAATCTTATTTAAAATAAATTTGAGACTTAAGTTTAAAATGAATGTTAAATGGAATTTAAAATAAATTTAAACCATTTTGTTTTTAATGCTTGATTTAAATAGAAATGTTTATCAAAAAGAAAAATAAAAGTTTAATGATTGGATTCATTTGACTATTAAGGTAATTAAGTTGAATATTAATCATTCAATTAATTAATTATGTGAATGCTTAATTTAGTACTTAATAAATTTTTTAAGTTAATTAATTTAATTTGAGATTAATTAATTAAGGTTAATTAATCTATAATTAAGGATGATTAATTAAACTTTAATTTATGATTAAGATTCATTAATCAAGTGATTAATGATAATTAAGGTTTTAATTAACACTTAATTAATTAATAATTAGAGATTAATTAAATGATAATTAAATATTAATTAATTGATAATTAATAAAGATTAATTTTAGTTAATTCTTAATTAAGTAATTAAGAAATGTTAATGAAGGTCTTTAACTTAAGATTATTTAACAATTAATTAATGTGATTAATTCTGATAATTAATTAGATTAATTAATTAATAATAATAAATTGTTTTTTACTTAATGTAAATAATTAATTTGATTAATATGATTGGTTTAGATTAATCAAGTTTAATTAATTTAAACATTTGTTGATGGTATGATAATTACTTTATGTAATTTATGAATTTGTAATTACTTAAGGAAGTAATTAAATAATAATTACAGGATGTAATTAAAATATTTGATTTAGAAGTAATTGGTTTTTAATTACTTTGAAATTAATAAAGGGGATTAATTTAGATAATTAATTAAGAATAATTAATTATGGGATGAGTAATTAAGGTAGTTAATTACTGAATGGTTATTAATCATGGGTGATTAATATATACGGTTCAAATTGAAGATTAATTACTTATGTAATTAATTTATTTTAAAAATTGATTAAATATTAATGATGTAATTTGGAATTGATTATTTAAGGTAAAATTAATAATAAATAAATATTTAATGCAATTAATTTTAGTTAATCAATTAATTTAGTAATTACAAGTTAATTATTTGCAAGGGTTTAAGTAATTAACTTGTGTGATTAATTTATAAGCTAATTACTTATTGTAATTAGGGATAGTTAATCAGTAATGATTAATTGAAATGAATATTGAGATGGTGATTTATAAATTGATTTGAAATCAATGGATGGTTAAGTTAAGCAAAATTTTGATGATGAAGTAATTAATTTAATTCATTTTAAATTAATTATAGAAAGTGTGATCATTATATCATTGCTTATGTTTGATGAATGGTATTGGTTGCCTGGTATGGTTTGTAATCTCAGTTATGAGATGAGTAGTGTATGTGATATGGATGCATTGGTTGCTTTTGGATGATAATATGGATTATCTGATTTTGATATAAATTATCTGTTGATAATGATAAGGTTGATTATCTATTATGTTGTGAATTATCTATCTGTGTAGATTTAGATAATGAATTGAATTGTTTTAAACTTAAAACTACTTGGACCTAAAAGACACGCTTTGGATTTCGATGAGACCGGGATCGGGTTTCCATATTTGGACATCCGAAACCACATCGATTCCAATTAAACGTTAGGTCGTTAATCCAAGTGGAGCGAGTGAAGACTCGAGGTGTAAGGGATATACGTCAGTATAACTCTGTGGGTGATTCCGTAATGAGTTGATGGAATAGTACTTATAGATTCGAGATGGTGATTCAGAGTGCAAGGGTTATTGTCGTTAACTCTGGAGGTGATTCCAAAATGAGTGTAACGAGATAATGCCTTCGGTTTCGTTCGAACCCGGAACGAACTTGTATGGATTGAATGCTTTCAGAACATCATCAGGTGGACGATGAGCATTCTAAGTGATATGTCCTATAAAGGTAATCGTAACCTCAAGCCTCATCAACTGGGAATGGCTAAAACAGGGGAGGTGCAGCAAAGTTTCGTGGGTAGCCCCCACTGGAGAGTAAGATTTACCCCTGTCTAGAGGTCCCTTTATATTTCGGTTGTATGGACGGTTGATCATGACAATCGTCGGGGTTGTCTTATTCGGAACTGTTCAGTAAGGAACGGGTCCGGCTTTGTGTTGCAGGGGATGAAGGGAGTAATCCTCGGTACGGTGATCTAGGCCACGTACTGTGACGGGCGGTACCCCAGTAGCCCAGCCATTGTATGGAATCCAAAATCCAATAAGTGCCAAAGGTTTTGATTGTATTACCCACTTTTGTGGCTAGTAGTTGGAATTTAATAAATGTAAAAATTTCGGCTATTTCTTATTTATTTGAAAACCCTAGACACTATTATAATATCATCAGATTTCCTATCAAATGTTTTGGTTAGCGTAAGGTAAAAACTTTTCCATGTTTATTTGTGGGAAGTCTTACGTGATACCTTTTCTTTTCAAAAGGTTTTCCAAAGTTAAGCAACTTTAACCTGTTACTCACACCAGACCCATGTCTGACCCGGAGTTATTTCTGTTTTTTTCTATAACTCTTGGGTACCCAAATTTTAATGAGTAGTCAAGAGAATTCAGGATAGGATTCGGATTAGCTTTGACGAATTATGAAGGAGCATATGGAGCAGGAGGCTTCTGCGTATAGTTATATAGTTCCGCTGTGTTGGTATCTCTGAGTGTTTCTGTATTGTGATTGAGTTGTAATAACTAGACAGGTGTTTATAACTGTCTAGTATGTGTTGTATATGTCTGTGTAACTCTGATATTTGAGACCAAATGTAACGACCCGAAAATTTCGATCCAGAAATTTTCAAATAGTTAGTGAAAAGAAGAAAAAGAATGAAGAAGAAGAAACAGAAAAATCAAACTCAGAATCTCACATTCGCAGCGGATAAAATATAATATCACATAAATAAGAGTTTTACAAAGAAAAACTTATCAGTATATTCACATTTATATATATATGAGTTACAATCAATACACAATAGTGGATAGTCTAAGACAACATATTCTAGTTATAACATAGCATATCACAGCGGAAAACACCATACGATCCTGCCTTCAAGCTCGCCTCCTGAGCTCCAGAACGTCCTTACCTGAAAATATGTAATACTCGGTCTGACCCGAGCATTACACCAAATGTAACGACCCGGAAATTTCGATCCCGAAATTTTCAGATAGTTAGTGGAAAGAAGAAAGAGAAAAAAGAAAGAGATAGAAGAAGAACAGAAAGGAAACACACAATCTCACATTCGCAGCGGATAAAATATAATACCAATAATAGTTATACCAAAGAAACTGTATCTATCAATTTACATCGATATATCAGAGTTACAACAATTTTATACAACATTGGATTGATACAATTTAACATGTCTCATATATATACAATATCATAGTGGAACTCTCCATACGTCCCTTCCATCCAGCTCACCTTGTGAGCTCCAGAACGTCCTTACCTGAAAATCTGTAATACTCGGTCTGACCCGAGTGTTACACCAGCTGTGACGACCCGACTTTCCACTCCCGGAAAATCGCATCATCTTTAAGAAAGAAAGGGATAGAAAAGAGAAAAGAAAGAAGAGAAAGAGGAAACAACACAAGAATCTCAATAGCGGAACGAATAAATTATATTAATAACATATGTATTACATAGTATACAACAAATATCAGAGTACACAGATAATACATCACATACTAGACAGTTGTAAACACCTGTCTAGTTATTACAACTCAATACACAACAGATAAACACTCAGGGATACCAACACAGCGGAAAACTATATAACTATACGCAGAAGCCTCCTGCTCCATTTGCTTCTCCACAATTTGTCAAAGCTAATCCTGAATCCTAACCTGAAATCCCTTGGCTACTCGTAAAAATTTGAGTACCCAAGAGTTACAGAAAAACAGAAATAACCCCGGGTCAGACATGGGTCTTGTGTGAGTAACAGATTAAAGTTGCTTAACTTTGAAAAACCTTTGAAAAGAAAAGGTATCACGTAAGACTTCCCACACATAAACATGGAAAAGTTTTTACCTTACGCTAACCAAAACGTTTGATAGGAAATCCGATGATATTATAATAGTGTCTAGGGTTTTCAAGTAAATAAGAAAATAGCCGAAATTGTTACATCTATTAAATTCCAGCTACTAGCCACAAAAGTGGGTAATACAATCAAAACCGTTGGCACTTATTGGATTTTGGATTCCATCAATGGCTGGGCTACTGGGGTACCGCCCGTCATAGTACGTGTCCTAGATCACCGTACCGAGGATTACTCCCAATCCCCTGCAACACAAAGCCAGACCCGCTCCTTACTGAACAGTTCCAAACAAGACAACCCCGCAGTTGTTATCAGCAACCGCACCACTAAGCCGAAAATAAAGGGACCTCTAGACAGGGATAAATCTTGCTCTCAAGTGGGTGCTACCCACGAAGCTTTGCTGCACCTCCCCTGCTTTAGCCATTCCCGGTTGATGAGGCTTGAGGCTACAATTACCTTTATAGGACATATCACTTAGAATGCTCATCGTCCGCCTGACGATGTTCTGAAAGCATTCAATCCATACAAGTTCGTTCCGGGTTCGAACGAAACCGAAGGCATTATCTCGTTACACTCATATTGGAATCACCCTAAGAGTTAACGACAATAACCCTTGCAATCTGATTCACCACCTCGAATCTATAAGCACTATTCCGTCAAACTCATTACGGAATCACCCACAGAGTTATACTGACGTATAGCCCTTACACCTCGAGTCTTCACTCGCTCCACTTGGATTAACGACCTAACGTTTAATTGGAATTGATGTGGTTTTCGGATACCCAAATATGGAAACCCGATTTCGGTCTCATCGAAATCCAAAGCGTGTCTTTTAAGGTCCAAGTTGTTTTAAGTTTAAAACAATTCAATTCATTATCTAAATATACACAGATAGATAATTCATAATATAACAGATAACCAACATTATCATTATCAACAGATAATTCATATCATAATCAGATATCCATACTATCATCCAAAAGCAACCAATGCATCCATACCACAACATTATTCATCTCATAGCTGAGATTACAAAACATACCAGACAACCAATACCATTCATTAATCATAAGCAACTATCTAATGATCACAACATTTATAATTAATTTAAAATGAATTAAATTAATTACCTAAACTCTAATTAATTTAAAATGAATTAAATTAATTACTTCATAATTAATTCCTACTTAATTTAACTATCAATTGATTATAAATCAATTTATCATCTCAATATTCACTTCACTTAATCCTTATTGATTAACTATTTCCAATTACAATAAGTAATTAGCATTTAATATTAATTATACCTTAATTAATCGATTTCAAATTACATCATTAATTAATCAATTTGTCAAATAAATTAATTACATAAGTAATTAATCTTCAATTTAAACAACATATATATTAATCACCCATGATTAATAACCATCTAGTAATTAACTATTTTAATTACTCATCCCATACTTAATTTCTCATAATTAATTACTTCCCTTGATAAATTTCAAAGTAATTTAAATGCAAATTACTTCCATAATAAATATCCTTAATTACATTCAGTAATTATTATTTAATTACTTCCTTAAGTAATTATCAATAATCCACAAATGTTTAAATTAATTAAACTTAATTAATCTAAACTAATTACTTTAATTAGATTAATTACACCAAGTAATTAATTCATTAATTACTTTCCTTAAGTAATTAAAAATTTAACAATGGATTATTATTAATTAATTAATCTAATTAATTATCAAAAATAAATCACATTAATTAATTGTTAAATAATCTTAAGTTAATGACCTTCATTAAAATTTCTTAATTACTAAATTAAGAATTAACTTCAATTAATCATTATTAATTATCAATTAATTAATCTTTAATTATCATTTAATTAATCTCTAATTATTAATTGATTAAGTGTTAATTAAATCTAAATTATCACTTGATTAAGTAAAACTTAATTATAAATTAAAATTTAATTAATCATCCTTAATTATAGATTAATTAACCTTAATTAATTAATCTCAAATCTTAATTATCTAACTTAAAAGTTGTTAATTACCTAATTAATCATCCACATTAATAATTAATTAAATAATTAATATTCCATTTAAATTAATAAATAATTTAAATGAAACCAATTTCTTGAATTCTAAATTAAGAAACATTCTTCTTAATACAAAAGCATTTTAAACACTTTATTCCAAAACAAAAATTCAATTTAAAATTTCTTTTTTTTTCAAAATTTCAAACTGAACATAATCTACATTTTCATTCCAAATCCAAACTTAACAATTTAAAACTTTATTTACACTTCCACCTTCATTCCCAAATTCAAATTATTTAACTTGCATATATTCATTCTTTAGCTCTTTCTCACTTTTGATGCTAAAAACAAAGAAACCTGAAAGGAAAAAAAAAATTATCTCCTCTAACCTGTAAATGCATTTGCATTCAAACATGCAATCTGCATCTAAAAATAAAATCTGCATGCATTACAAATTTCAAACCTGTAACTCCTCTTTAAAACCTGTAAGATCAAAAATCATTACCCTGCATTGCATTCAACTCCTCAACATACAAACCTGCATTTCCCCAAAATACAAGAGCCTGCATGTGTGTAACCTAAAGCATGTATTCACTTTTCAAAACTCTGAAATATGCACTCCAATTTCAAGCAATATTCAAAGATCAAAAGCATTAAAACAAGAGGCCTGCATTCATGAAACTGTGCTCTGCATGATCAATCTGTGCACTGCATAATCATGTGAGTAACTCTAATTTATAAAATTTATTAATAGGAAAATATTGTTTTCTTGCTTTTAAATAAGAATGAAATTAAGATTTGAATTTTCTGTGTACATATATACATGTGAAAATATTTATGTGTACAAATTCCTACTCTTGATTTATTCTAGAAATATTTTCTTTTGGGATGTTTGCTGATATGATTTCAATTTTGAATGAAGTTTGTTTAGTATAGGATAAGTTATAGATAAAATTCTGTTTACTTGAAGTAAATATAATAGAGTAAGAAATTGTTTATGGTGTAAATCCAAACATTATAGTGCTGTAAAATAAATGCAGATTTGGGATTACTGTATTTTACAATTAGGTCGAGCACAGTTGAAACTTGCATTGGATCTGGATGAATTTGATTCTTAGGATAGTTTAACTATCAAGTATTATAGGAAAAATATTGTATTGGATTAAAATTCAATATTTTTGTTGAATTTGGGTTTTCCAGTTAGGAACCCTAGTTATTTTGGTCACCGTGTTTGGTCAGATTGTGGTCTCCTCGGTTGATCGAGTTCAACCATGTTTTGCATGATGATAGATGATGGTTTGGTGAGGTCTTCGCCGGAGTATGGAAGGAGATGGTGGTCAGTGATGGGAGGCATTGATGTTGACAGGTTGGGAGGTGTTTTGTTATCTGCAGTTCCAGGTTTGGAATCTGGATCTCGAATTTGAATTCGAGCATATGTTGTAGAAGTGGGTGTCGAGTTGGCCTGAGGGAAGGATTATTGACCGTGGGATGGTCGTGGGTTGGGCCGGTGGTGGCCGGATTGGATGGGCAGGTGCACAGTGGTGATGAGAATTTGTTGAAGTGGGTTTCAGGATTTTATACCCGTAAGGGTCTCAGGTATATTGAGAATTGACTCGAAGCTGGGAAGCATGGGACTCGAAGTAGTATGCCTTCTGACCCGAAGTAAAAGTTTAGTTGCTCGGGTTGAAATGTGTTCAGGTTTTAACAGAACCTGTTTTTCAGATTTTAAAATTTTAAAAGTCTTTAAAAATGTGAACTTAAAACCTGAATATGTATGGGATTTAAACTGAATTTAAATGTGGATTCAAAAGTTTGAATTCTATTTGTTTTAATAATTTAAATTTATTTATTTATTTATTTATTAAAAAAAATATGGAACCTGAGTTTGAATTTAAATCTGGAATTTAAAATTTGGAATTTAAATTTAGATTTTTAAACTTTACAGTGTAAAGAACATTGATTTGAATTTTAAAACTATAAGTCTTAATGTATGAAATAAAGTTTAAACTAAGTTTAAATTTAGTTTTAAAACCTGAGATTTGACTTTTAATTAATTATACCTAATAATTTACTAACTCTTAATAAATTTCCTTAATTAAATAATTCAACCCTTCAATTAATTACGCTAAGAAATTAATTCTTAATTACTTCTCTTAAGTAATTTGCCTTTATTTTCGTCCAACAAGTAATTATTACACTGGTTAATTATCCTCAATTTATTAATCTTGATTATTAATTAATTAAACCTTAATTTATCACATGGGTAAATTAGCCTTACCCATCCACATTAAATAAAATTTTAAATCACTCTCCTAAATCATTTAACTATAATTGACTTACCTTTAATAAATCATATTCGTTAATAAATCCTTAATTAATCAATGTAAGTGATTTAAGATTGGTTATTAATTTAATTAGGGATAAATCAAATTAACTTTTGAAAGTGATAAATCTTGCTTATGAATGATTGAACAATATTGCATGCCTGTGATTGATTGATATCTCGAATATGTGGTTTGGAATGCTATGTGATATGATATGTTGGAATTAAACTGAGATCATTTAGTTATCTATCGATGATGAATCAATGGGGATGACACTCTGTATTTGGAATTTGAATTATGTTTCACTTGAATATTTGGGATAAGATGGTGTTGAATTCGAAGAGACTGGAGTTGGGTAATAGTAAATACCCGAAACCACTTCGATTCTTATAAGTTGATATGTGAAACTAATAGGCTGAAGTGGAATGACTTAAGTAAATTGGACCATCTAAATCTAAGTTTTGGCACTTAGAAATTGATGTGTGAAATGGTTGATGTATATAACATCTTGTGAATTGTAAATTGATATAAGTTACCCCGGGTTTATATAAATTGTATGCTTTTGTATTCCAAGTTAGATGGGTTTACTCACGTTGGTTTCCAGCCTGACCCGGGTGTTACTTTGGTGTAATGCTCGGGTCAGACCGAGTATTACAAATTTTAAGGTAAGGACGTTCTGGAGCTCAGGAGGCGTGCTGGATGGCAGGAACGTTTGAGGTGTTTCGCTGTATTTATCTGGGATAAGTTAGTTTTTAACTGTCCGGTATTTGTGTAATGATGTAACTCTGATGTATAAAGATATAAGTGTAATGATATAATTCTTCTTGTAAAACTATTATTTATGTGATATTATATTTTATCCGCTGCGAATGTGAGATTGTGCGTTTCTTTTCTGTTATTCTTCTATCTCTTTCTTCTTTTCACTAACTATCTGAAAATTTCGGGATCGAAAATTTCGGGTCGTTACATACACTTTGTGACGACCCAACTTCCACACTCCAGAAAGTTGCATCGTTAAGAAGAAAGAAAGGGATAGAAAAGAGAAAAGGAAGGAAAGAAAGAACAGACCACATCAGAATCTCACAGCGGAATCGAATAAATTATAATATATCACATAAAACTTTACATAGTATCATATACATCAGAGTAATACAGCTAATACAATACAAAACTAGACAGTTATAAACATCTGTCTAGCATTTACAATTCAAGTGGATTAGAGAAACAGATTCAAAACAAACACAACGGAACTACTAAATATATCTACACGCTGAAGCCTCCTGCTCCATTATCTCCTCCAGAATTCGTCAAAGCAATCCTGAAACACTTGACTACTCATACATAATATGAGTACCCAAGAGTTTAATAAAACAGAAAATAAACACTCAGGTCAGACAGGGGTCTGGTGTGAGTAAACGGGAATAAAAGTTGCTTAACTTTAGAAAATCCTTTGAAAACAAAAGGTATCACGTAAAACTTTCCACACATAAACATGGAAAAGTTTTTACCTTACGCTAACCAAAACATTTGATAGGAAATCCAGTGATATTATAATAGTGTCTAGGGTTTCCAAGTAAATAAGAAATAGCCGAAATTGTTACATCTATTAAATTCCAGCTACTAGCCACAAAAGTGGGTAATACAATCACAACCGTAGGGTCTCGCAAGGAAAATGGGTTTCCATCAATGGCAGGGCTACTGGGGTACCGCCCGTCACAGTACGTGGCCTAGATCACCGTACCGAGGATTACTCCCTTCATCCCCTGCAACACAAAGCCGGACCCGTTCCTTACTGAACAGTTCCGAACAAGACTACCCCGCAGATTGGTCGTCACCAACTGCCACACAACCGAAATATAAAGGGACCTCTAGACAGGAGTAAATCTTTCTCTCAAGTGGGGGCTACCCACGAAGCTTTTCTGCACCTCCCCTGTTTTAGCCATTCCCGGTTGATGAGGCTTGAGGCTACGATTACCTTTATAGGACATATCAATCTTAGAATGCTCATCGTCCACCTGATGACGTGCTGAAAGCATTCAATCCATACAAGTTCGTTCCGGGTTCGAACGAAACCGAAGGCATTATCTCGTTACACTCATATTGGAATCACCCTCATAGTTAACGACGATAACCCTTGCACTCTATATCACCATCTCGAATCTATAAGCATTATTCCGTCAAACTCATTACGGAATCACCCACAGAGTTATACTGACGTATAGCCCTTACACCTCGAGTCTTCACTTGCTCCACTTGGATTAATGACCTAACGTTTAATTGGAATCGATGTGGTTTTCGGATATCCAAATATGGAAACCTGATCCCGGTCTCACCGAAACCAAACGCCATTTTAATGTCCAAGTTGTACTTAAGGGTTTTAAACAATTTAACTCTTTCATTATTATCTACTTTACACAAATAGATAAACTACATCTCACAGTAGATAAGCACATTCATATCATAACAGATAATTTGTATCATCCATAAACAGATAATCATTCAACCAAATAATCCATCACAAACTATCATACTTAAACCAATCATCCATATCATACAAATACAACTAATCTCATCACTAAGATCACAACCATTCAATCAGTAGCATCCATAAGCAATGATTTATCAATCATCAATTATAATTAATTTAAAATGAATTAAATTAATTACAACCATCTCTAATTAATATAAAATAAATTAAATTAATTACCATATTTAAGTCCTGCTTAACTCTATTAATTAATTAACCCAGTTAATTAATTCACTTCCTAAGTATTCAACTTGATTAAACATCTTTGATTAATCATTTACTAATTACAATAAGTAATTAGTCCTTAATAAATTTATAAATTAATTAACCTTAATCATAAGTAATTAACATTTAATTACTTCAAATATTAATTAATTATATTTATACTTAATTAGTCACAATTAATTAATCACTTAATTAATTAATATTTAATTAAACAATCATTAATTATACCATTAATTAAAATAATTAATGATCTCTAATATTTAATAAATTTCTTAATTAAAATTAATTGCATTTAGTAATTAATCCAATTATTAATCACCTTGATTAATATTAAGTAATTAACTATCTTTAGTTACTTGTTTAAAAATTAATTAACCAATAATTAATCATTAGTTAATTCCTTAACTAATTACAAAAGTAATTATCCAAATTACTAATTACATTTCAGTGATTATCATTATTACTTCTCTAAGTAATCATGCTCCACTAATTACATAAAGTAATTACATTCTTAAAATCATCAAATGATTTATTTAAAATTAATTAAACTGAATTAATTAACTTAACAAATCACAATATTAAAATTTATTGACATTAATTGATACTTAATTACCCTAAGATAATTATCACCAATTATTAATTAACATCATTTCATTCATTATATACTTAAGGAAATTTGAATTAGATTAATTATCAAAATTAATCTAAACCATTATTCAAAATCAAATAATTAAGTAAACCCTTAATCATCTTAAAGATTTTCAAAATAATCAAATTACTATCAAATGACTCATTTAAATTCAAAATGTATTAAAACAATACATTTCTAAAAATTTAATTCAAATTCAAATTTTATTTAAAGATTCAAATGTTTAATTATTTATACATTGATCCAAATTAAATAATTATAAAACCTTACAATAAAATGAATGTTAAGAACATTCATTACCTAACAATAAAGAAAGATTTAAAATTAATTACTTGATTAAAATAGATTAAGCCCTTGAAAATAAATTGATTTGTTTAACTTCAAATCAACATTAAACACTTCATATTTATTCAAGTATTAAAGAATAAATTCTACAAGTTTTAAAACTTACTTGAAATCAAATTTAATTTCCAAAACTATTTTTAACATTTGAACATGTTCATATTTTTTTTTTACAAACTGGTTTTGAAATCAAAACTGTTCCAAAGAAATTTGAAACTGTTTTTAACTAAATTTCAAAACCAATTTAAATCTTTGTTTAAATCATTTAAGTCTGCTCAAAATTTTAAAACTCAAATAAACTGTTTTAAATCAAAATCAGGATCAAAAGATAACCTGAAAGTATTTTAAATCTTGACTTAAACCCAGATTAAATTTTGTTTAAATTTCAGATTCTCATTTTAAAAAACTTTAAATTTCAAATTACATTTTAATTCAGTTTTCAATTTCCACCTGAAATCAAATTCCCGCACAAAAAATTTAAATTTCATCCAAATGTTAGAATTTACAAAGCTACAGGATTTCAAACCTGAAACTGTTTTGTTTTAAAACTTGATTTTAAACAGAATTTAAACTTGTTTAAATTTAAAAATTTCATTTTAAAAACTTTGAATTTCAAACCTCATTTGAAATTAGATTTAACTTCCACTTAAATTAGATTCTAACTAAAAATATAATATGAATTCACTTAACTAAAAGCAGCAAAATTTACTCTCTGGCTTTAAAAACCTGCAAACTGTTTAAACTCCTGATTTTAAACAGAGTTTTTAAATCTTGTTTAAATTTAGGATTTTTTTTAAAAAAAACTTTGAATTCAAAGCTACATTTGAATTTAGTTTAAATCTTCCATTTGATTCAATCTACAATCTTTAAAATAGGAGCTACATTCAAAATTCTAAAAAAAACTACAAAACAACTTTCAGGTTTAAAACCTGAAACAGTTTTAATTTTGATTTAAAACCAAACTTTAAACTTGTCTAAGACATTTCATCTTTTAAAACTTTGAATTCAAATTCTATTTGAATTCAGTTTCAATTCATACATGAATCAAACTCCTGTACTTGAATTTGATTTCCATTCAACATTAAAAAAAACTATGAAAGCTCTCTGTTATAAACCTGTAGCCAAAAACCCGAGACACTCAACCAACTACTTCGAGTTTCCATCCCTGTTTCTTCGAGTCAAAAATAAAAATACTCGAGCAATGACCCGAGTTAAAACCCTGCACACTACTAATATGTTCCTGAGTTCAACATGCAACCAAATGAAAAACCTGGAAACTAATTCACCTGCCTCACTCTCTCTGATCATCAAATACCAAATTTACTCCATTCCTACATCCATACTCCACTAACATGAAGCATTAAAACACCCTAATCCCACTAGCTTAACAGATTGTTTTCAATTTTTCCTATTTCTGTTTAAAAAAGAAATGTCTTTCCCTAACAGTTTTTTTTTAAACTGTAATATAATAATTTTTTTTTAAAGTTCCTAAATTTCCAACATGTATTCTAATTTATTCACTTGCTAAAATAATTTATGATGTTTGATATTTGTTTTATAATTCATGTTTTAAACATGCATTCTTGTGATAAACCTATTTTAATAGTTTAAGGTTCTTGTCTTTTTTTTTTGAAGTTTCTATGTTAACTGTCTCTTATTGTTTCAGTAAAAACAGATTTTAGATTTTAACTTATTTTAACTAATTCATAATTTTCCAGAACCTACATTTAAACATATTTTGTTTACACATAAATTTACTAACTGTAACAATATAGATGATAAAGTTTTCTATTTAAGAATATCTCAGTTTACAAGCTAACCAGATCTGCAACTACAGGAAATCAACACATATACATATTCATAAATATGCACACAGAACATTCAAGAATAAGTAACCATCACCACATAATAAAACAACATGCTTTCTTTATCAGGTCACAGATTTTGTGCATGTGTGTTAACCCATTTCATTTTAAACAAAACAGAACTATTTTGTTTAGATCAGTTTGATTTCTGTAAATAAAGACATAAGTTCTCTAATTTGTGTTTGGTTATGATTTTTTTTTTTTTTGAAAGAAAACTGTTTTTAAAAGATAAGAAGCTTATTCACCAAAATTAGAAGATGCAGAAACTAACTAGCTGCAGATCCAATCTCCAGAAGAGCAGATCACAATTCCAAGTCCAGACTTGCATTTTGAAATTGAAGATGCCTTACTTGTTGATGTAGATTGCATGCAGACCTCTCATATTTTAAATTGAAGTAGAACTTCCAGTTGATGATTGAAACTTGGCTTCAGATATGCAGACTTTAGATTGCAGATTGGATTGAAGTTTGTTTATGAAGAAAATGATTTGCAGATTTGTAGTTGATAGGTTTGCAGATTGAAGTAGTTTGCAGTTTGAGATTTTGAAGAGGAAGATTGCAGGTTTGAAGATGAATGCAGATTTTAAATCTGCAGATTTATAAACATGTATTTGGTTTGAAAAGATTTATTGAAGATTGGTTTTGATCTTTACTGAAAATTTGATTTTCAGGTTTTCAATTTTGAAGAGAATGTGTTCTCAAATGCATATGCTATGTTTCTCCTATCAAAATTTTAAATAATGAGAATTAAAACAATTGACACTTGTTATGTTATGTAAAATAAATGATTTACAAGTGTCTACTTTTTAGTTAAATGACTAACACATATGCATGTTAATATTTAAAAGCCATTTCTAAATTTGTATACTTATTTGAATTATCTTAAAACTATTTCTAATTTGTTTTAGCAAGTTACAAATGTTTTATTAACATTAGTTTTTAAATAAAAACCCTATACACTTCTTTATAAAACTATACATTTACATTTTAATGCTTGTTTAATTATTTTTAAGATAATAGTCTATATGAAACTACATTTCAAAAGAAAAGAATTTTAAAATAAAACAAAACAAAATAACTTTTATTAATAAAATAAGATCTAAATTATATTTATTCTTAAAAACAAAATAAATACTTACTTACTTCTATGAAAATTATAAGATAGATCTTTAAAACAAACTATTAAAAAGTTTACAATATAATTTAAATCAAATTAATCCATTTACAAGTTAAATAATTATAAATTTTTAAAAGAGAATTTCAATTTGAATTAAATTATTGAATCAATATTTTCACATTTAAAAATAATTATCAAAGAAATTATCAAATAATTATTGCCTAAATTTCCGGGACATCACATTCCTCCCCCCTTAAAAGAATTTCGTCCCCGAAATTTAAAAGCAAAGGTTATTTTATAATCCCATACAGATTTTAAATTTAGAAGAGCAAACATATACTATAAACCAAAATACTAGCAACCATAGCAACCAATCCAAAAATACAATTCTAATTATCCAGACAAAATTCTGGATAAAATTCCTTAGAGTTTCCCAAGTATAAATACCGGGATACTCGCCCTACAAAATCTAAACTAGCAACACCACTCAGATCTAGAGCTCCTATATATCTAGATCTACAAATCTAAACAGAATACAGGACTATAGACAAGTCCTGATCAATTCCCAAACCTCTCAGAACTACTGAGTCCAAAACCAGAGATAAACCATACACGTACTCCCTCAGAGATACGTGAAAACAAAACAAATTCCAGCCATCCGAACTGGAAATTCAATCCCGTAGACCAAACACTTAACTCTCAAGAGAAAGCAGAAAGATCCAATACCCATATCCACAAATCTCTCCTGATGATCCTGGGCTGCCTTCAACTTCTAGATCAAACAGATCCACCACACAAACTCAATTACACAAACATCAGAAAACTTCAAACAAACTACTCTATCTGGAAACAAACAGATACAAAACAATCAATCTCCAGATCCAAAATGAATTTCCTATAGAAATCCTCTGATCCCAGACAAAACTCAAATTCCCAAAGAATCGGATGCTGCTTCTATTCTGGAATAGCTGCCACCATGCTTCCACTGCGTAACTCTGATTTGAGAATACTGTTGATGAACACAATTATAAACTTGATCAACTTATCACGGAATATTGTTCATCAAATTCCATAAAATCTCAGTGACTTATCTGATTCAGTCATAACACACAACAAAAATTACTCAGAGAACCTCCGAACCATCGCATGTCACTTTTGCGATTCCACTCAGTTCAGATTCCAAGAAATCGTTCTCACTTCAACAATCAGAACAGCTAAAGTCTTCAAAAGAAGAAACTAGTGGTCCACCCCTAACCACAAGCATCACACCCAGCTGAGCTTTCAGAAGAAATGGATAAGCTCTCCATCTGCCCGGACTACTGATTTAATTATCACAGATACTTCAGAACCATCGAAGAAACAGGCCCCTTACTGCTGCTACTGCTGCCAAAACTTCTTTAACCAAAAGCTCATCGAATCTCAAAGCTACACCAGCCTCTTCACAATAGAGCCTTGCAGATAGACAGATATCTCTCAGGAAACTCGCTCCCAAACCAAGCTCAAAACAATCTGCCAAACTGAGTCTCAAACTCAAATACGGACAGAACTCCTCCCTAAGGTTACCAAGATACCAATTCTGGCTTCAGCACTCCCAACTAATCCAAACTCAAGAAAAACCACTCACACGAGTGCAACCAAGCTTACAATCCAAAAATATACTCCGAATCTTGAAAAGATTTTCTTTAGAGATTGGTGAAATCCTTCACACCAAACTGCCAAGCTACTCAAGATGCCCAACTTGCCGTAGCAGACCACTTCCAACCTCAAACACTCGAACTCCAACCATTGGTAGTTGTGTTACACACACCACTACCCTATCTACCTTTATTACTTATTGGATAACCCGAACAGGTAACCCAATCTAATAGGTAGAAATAAATAAACTAATATATATTTATATATATTCAAAATTACAAATACGCTCTCTCAAGAAGGACACCACTACAGAGCATAGGTATTCGCTCAACCTAAATGCTCTGATACCACTTTGTGATGACCCAACTTCCACACTCCATAAAGTTGCATTGTTAAGAAGAAAGAAAGGGATAGAAAAGAGAAAAGGAAGGAAAGAAAGAACAGACCACATCAGAATCTCATAGCAGAATCGAATAAATTATAATATATCACATAAAACTTTACATAGTATCATATACATCAGAGTAATACAGCAAATACAGCACAAAACTAGACAGTTATAAACATCTGTCTAGCATTTACAATTCAATTACATCAGAGAAACAGATACAAAACAAACACAGCGGAACTACTAAATATATCTACACGCTGAAGCCTCCTGCTCCATTATCTCCTCCAGAATTCGTCAAAGCAATCCTGAAACACTTGACTACTCATACATAATATGAGTACCCAAGAGTTTAATAAAACAGAAAATAAACACTCAGGTCAGACAGGGGTCTGGTGTGAGTAAACGGGGATAGAAGTTGCTTAACTTTAGAAAATCCTTTGAAAACAAAAGGTATCACTTAAGACTTCCCACACATAAACATGGAAAAGTTTTTACCTTACGCTAACCAAAACATTTGATAGGAAATCCAGTGATATTATAATAGTGTCTAGGGTTTTCAAGTAAATAAGAAATAGCCGAAATTGCTACATCTACTAAATTCCAGCTACTAGCCACAAAAGTGGGTAATATAAACAAAACCGTAGGGTCTCGTAGGGAAAATGGGTTTCCATCAATGGCAGGGCTACTAGGGTACCGCCTATCACAGTACGTGGCCTAGATCACCGTACCGAGGATTACTCCCTTCATCCCCTGCAACACAAAGCCGGACCCGTTCCTTACTGAACAGTTCCGAACAAGACTACCCCGCAGATTGGTCGTCACCAACTGCCACACAACCGAAATAAAAAGGGACCTCTAGACAGGAGTAAATCTTGCTCTCAAGTGGGGGCTACCCACGAAGCTTCGCTGCACCTCCCCTGTTTTAGCCATTCCCGATTGATGAGGCTTGAGGCTACGATTACCTTTATAGGACATATCAATCTTAGAATGCTCATCGTCCACCTAACGATGTGCTGAAAGCATTTCAATCCATACAAGTTCGTTCCGGGTTCGAACGAAACCGAAGGCATTATCTCGTTACACGCGTATTGGAATCACCCTCATAGTTGACGACGATAACCCTTGCACTCTATATCACCATCTCGAATCTATAAGCACTATTCCATCAAACTCATTACAGAATCACCCACAGAGTTATACTGACGTATAACCCTTACACCTCGAGTCTTCACTTGCTCCACTTGGATTAACGACCTAACGTTTAATTGGAATCGATGTGGTTTTCGGATATCCAAATATGGAAACCTGATCCCGGTCTCACCGAAACCAAACGCCATTTTAATGTCCAAGTTGTACTTAAGGGTTTTAAACAATTTAACTCTTTCATTATTATCTACTTTACACAGATAGATAAACTGCATCTCACAGTAGATAAGCACATTCATATCATAACAGATAATCTGTATCATCCATAAACAGATAATCATTCAACCAAATAATCCATCACAAACTATCATACATAAACCAATCATCCATATCATACAAATACAACTAATCTCATCACTGAGATCACAACCATTCAATCAATAGCATCCATAAGCAATGATTTATCAATCATAAATTATAATTAATTTAAAATGAATTAAATTAATTACAACCATCTCTAATTAATTTAAAATAAATTAAATTAATTACCATATTTAAATCCTGCTAAACATCTATTAATTAATTAACCCAGTTAATTAATTCACTTCCTAAGTATTCAACTTGATTAAACATCTTTGATTAATCATTTACTAATTACAATAAGTAATTAGTCCTTAATAAATTTATAAATTAATTAACCTTAATCATAAGTAATTAACATTTAATTACTTCAAATATTAATTAATTATAATTAATTATATTTATCCTTAATTGATTACAATTAATTAATCACTTAATTAATTAATATTTAATTAAACAATCATTAATTATATCATTAATTAAAATAATTAATGATCTCTAGTATTTAATAAATTTCTTAATTAAAATTAATTGCATTTAGTAATTAATCCAATTATTAACCACCTTGATTAATATTAAGTAATTAACTATCTTTAATTACTTGTTTAAAAATTAATTAACCAATAATTAATCATTAGTTAATTCCTTAACTAATTACAAAAGTAATTATCCAAATTACTAATTACATTTCAGTAATTATCATTATTACTTCTCTAAGTAATCCTGCTCCACTAATTACATTAAGTAATTACATTCTTAAAATCATCAAATGATTTATTTCAAATTAATTAAACTGAATTAATTAACTTAACAAATCACAATATTAAAATTTATTGACATTAATTAATACTTAATTACCCTTAGATAATTATCACCAATTATTAATTAACATCATTTCATTCATTATATACTTAAGGAAATTTGAATTAGATTAATTATCAAAATTAATCTAAACCATTATTCAAAATCAAATAATTAAGTAAACCCTTAATCATCTTAAAGATTTTCAAAATAATCAAATTACTATCAAATGACTCATTTAAATTCAAAATGTATTAAAACAATACATTTCTAAAAATTTAATTCAAATTCAAATTTTATTTAAAGATTCAAATGTTTAATTATTTAAACATTGATCCAAATTAAATAATTATAAAACCTTACAATAAAATGAATGCTAAGAACATTCATTACCTAACTATAAAGAAAGATTTAAAATTAATTACTTGATTAAAATAGATTAAGCCCTTGAAAATAAATTGATTTGTTTAACTTCAAATCAACATTAAACACTTCATATTTATTCAAGTATTAAAGAATAAATTCTTCAAGTTTTAAAACTTACTTGAAATCAAATTTTATTTCCAAAACTATTTTTAACATTTGAACATGTTCACATATTTTTTTTTTACAAACTGGTTTTGAAATCAAAACTGTTCCAAAGAAATTTGAAACTGTTTTTAACTAAATTTCAAAACCAATTTAAATCTTTGTTTAAATCATTTAAGTCTGCTCAAAATTTTAAAACTCAAATAAACTGTTTTAAATCAAAATCAGGATTAAAAGATAACCTGAAACTATTTTTAATCTTGACTTAAACCCAAATTAAATTTTGTTTAAATTTCAGATTCTCATTTTCAAAAACTTTAAATTTCAAATTGCATTTTAATTCAGTTTTCAATTTCCACCTGAAATCAAATTCCCACACAAAAAATTTAAATTTCATCCAAATGTTAGAATTTACAAAGCTACAGGATTTCAACCTGAAACTGTTTTGTTTTAAAACTTGATTTTAAACAGAATTTAAACTTGTTTAAATTTAAAAATTTCATTTTAAAAACTTTGAATTTCAAACCTCATTTGAAATTAGATTTAACTTCCACGTAAATCAGATTCTAACTAAAAATATAATATGAATTCACTTAACTAAAAACTGCAAAATTTACTCTCTTGCTTTAAAAACCTGCAAACTGTTTAAACTCCTGATTTTAGACAGAGTTTTTAAATCTTG
Organism: Allium cepa; assembly: GCA_030765085.1. Lineage (NCBI taxonomy): Eukaryota > Viridiplantae > Streptophyta > Magnoliopsida > Asparagales > Amaryllidaceae > Allium > Allium cepa. The sequence continues at coordinate 459,734,474 of CM060931.1, read as the reverse complement.
TTTAAATTTAATATTTTTTTTAAAAAACTTTGAATTCAAAGCTACATTTGAATTTAGTTTAAATCTTCCATTTGATTCAATCTACAATCTTTAAAATAGAAGCTACATTCAAAATTCTAAAAAAAACTGCAAAACAACTTTCAGGTTTAAAACCTGAAACAGTTTTAATTTTGATTTAAAACCAAACTTTAAACTTGTCTAAGACATTTCATCTTTTAAAACTTTGAATTCAAATTCTATTTGAATTCAGTTTCAATTCATACATGAATCAAACTCCTGTACTTGAATTTGATTTCCATTCAACGTTAAAAAAAACTGTGAAAGCTCTGTGTTATAAACCTGTAGCCAAAAACCCGAGACACTCAACCAACTACTTTGAGTTTCCATCCCTGTTTCTTCGAGTCAAAAATAAAAATACCCGAGCAATGACCCGAGTTAAAACCCTGCACACTACTAATATGTTCCTGAGTTCAACATGCAACCAAATGAAAAACCTGGAAACTAATTCACCTGCCTCATTCTCTCTGATCATCAAATACCAAATTTACTCCATTCCTACATCCATACTCCACTAACATGAAGCATTAAAACACCCTAATCCCACTAGCTTAACAGATTGTTTTCAATTGTTCCTATTTCTGTTTAAAACAGAAATGTCTTTCCCTAACAGTTTTTTATTTTATTTAAAAACTGTAATATAATATAATTTTTTTAAAGTTCCTAAATTTCCAACATGTATTCTAATTTATTCACTTGCTCAAATAATTTATGATGTTTGATATTTGTTTTATAATTCATGTTTTAAACAAGCATTCTTGTGATAAACCTGTTTTAATAGTTTAAGGTTCTTGTCTTTTTTTTTTGAAGCTTCTATGTTAACTGTCTCTTATTGTTTCAGTAAAAACAGATTTTAGATTTTAACTTATTTTAACTAATTCATGTTTTTCCAGAACCTACATTTAAACATATTTTGTTTACACATAAATTTACTAACTGTAGAAATACAGATGATAAAGTTTTCTATTTAAGAATATCTCAGTTTACAAGCTAACCAGATCTGCAACTACAGGTGTGACGCCCCACCTCTATACCCACGCTAGCCAAGAACACTACAAGTAATGCTGTCAACTAGCACGGAGAATAAGGCTGTTGAGGAGCGACCATCTGTATAATTGCTTTGTGCGAGTACCGATATGCCAGATAAAAATATAATTTTTCATCTCATGAGGAAATCCGACATACCGACACAAACTCAAAGCTACTACACAGTGGCTATAAAGGTCTTCGGAAACAAATATAGAAATGAACATAACACAAATCAGTCGCAGACAATTCATATCACAAAGGCGGAAATAAATATGAATATAACACTAACACATGAAAGTGTATATCAGAGTAGTGGTCAAAAAGATCCACAATATCACAAAAGAAATAGTTACATGAACTACACAAAAGAATAAGTATACATTATGGAGTCTATATCTCAAATGTATACAACAAAAACTACTAATCTAAGTAGTTAGCCAAAAGTCAGAGGAATCAATCCCAAGAGAGAAGTCAAGCAGAAGCACCTGTAACATCTCGGTCTGACCCGAGTATTATTTGATAAGAAAATAATAAACGGATCAGTCTAGCTATAAATATCAGGTGAAACGATATAGAATAAGAGATATGACTAAACACATAATAATCACTATGCCAAGCTGTGATATATATATAAGTAATTGAAAATCAACAAGAGATTAATCAATATCACCAAATCTACACAAGAATCAAAGAAATGTCATACTCCTTATTTCGTTCACCAAACCACAAATATTGACGATAATATCAACATCAATCACAAAAGTCAATGACACACAAATTCCAGAATTCAATATGCGAAATCCAGAAAATCACAAAAGTCAATGACGCACAAATTCACCAATGCACAAATATTGATAAAACTTATCAATAGAAATCACGAAAATTGGTGAAACACAAATTCTAGAAATCATCTCAAGAAATCCAGAAATCACAAAGGGGTGAGGCCTATCACAAACGGGAGCATAAAGCTCGCCAACACGTGTATCACAAACGGAACGCTAATTCCATGGTTGCTAACCATCACAAATTGAGCCGAAGCTCCACAAACGGCCCGAAGACCATGGGTTGCTACCCCACCAAATTGAGTCGAAACTCCACAAAACGGGGTTTAGTCTCCCTCGCAGACAAAGAGACATCGCACATTGCTAGTCTAAATCACAAAGATGATCGTCTTGATCAACGAGAAGTGTCAATTACACTAGGCTAGTAAATATATGAGTTTAGCTTCATGTCCCATAACCGCTTGCTTAACTTAAATATTTACGAACAAACTGTATATCTCCACTAGAAAATTGTCACAAGAGTTTCAATCGAACAAGTCCAAGAATTAACCAACAAAGTGAACGCAAGCGTTTCATACCACTTGTTTTACTAAGTCGTTTAATTAGATTTCTCATACGAGTGAGGTAAAGGTTTATATATACTAATAGATTGGAAAACGGTTTTATAAACGAATTTGGTATTAAAATTGTATTGAAATCGTTTGAAGAAAGAGTTTTGATATTTACTACTAGTATAGAAAACCTTTATATTTTTAAAGTGACAAAGCACAAGGGGGATTGTAGAAACAATCAATCACAAAGATCACATTCGAAGATGTGAATAAAAATCCAACGAAATTGATAAAGGATCTATCGAAGTGGATATATCTAAAATTCCCAAAGAAAATAAGTCATCAAAGATGATAATAAATGATGACAATAAATAGGATCATCACGAATCGATTTAAATTGGAAATTCAATCCAAAAAGGCAAATTGGACTCAAACAGCAGGTTCAGTCGACTGAACAGAGTTTTCAGTCGACTGACCCTGTGCCTGGAAATTTTCCAGGTTCAGGAAACTTTCTGTTTCCAGTTTCAGTCGACTGAACAGAGTTTTCAGTCGACTGAATCATGCCTGGAAACTTTCGGGTTCCAGGTTCAGTCGACTGAACAGAGTTTTCAGTCGACTGAATCATGCCTGGGCTGTTTTTCAGCCTATTTAAATGAAGAGCAAATTCTTCCAAAATGCAACCGGACGAACATTGGCTCTAAAGGTTTATGCCAATCGGCAACCCGGCCCTATATGCTCCTCGGTGCATCACCAAAAGCATGATCAAACATCCATAAAAGGATTTCACACAAATTTGACTTAAAACCCAAAAATTGGAACATTCACAAAACCAATCCAAATCAAGAGCAAATGCACATGAAGAAGTGTTAGGAGTTCATACCCAACAACCAAAGATAATTATAGTCATAGATGTGAGATAAAAATCTCACCTTTTCTCAAAATCAAACAAGAAGAAGCTTGAAAGCAAATGGAGAATCAACCTCTCTTCAACACAACCCAAATGAGCTTGAATCAATGGGTTCTTCTTGAGTTTGGAGCTAGGAATTTGATTTGCAAGAGAAACTAGGGTTTTGGAGTTTTAATTTCCAATCTCTCCCACCATTAATGCTAAGAAGACTGAAATGAGACGAGAATGAGGGTGAGTGGGGAAGAGTGGCTCAGATTTGAGCATAAGTTAACATAGGGCTGAGCCCAAACCAAACCCAAAGTGAAAAGTAGCAAAAATCAACTTTCTCCAAACATATCGAAGCTTATACTCAAAAAGGTCGCAAACGGCATTTTAAACTCAATGGGAGTGGTCCCGAGTCCTAATTCGACCGTATGCAAAAAGTAGCATTTCGGACTAAAATCCGACTAACGATAAAATATTTAAATATAAAATCGATAAATATGCGGGTTGTTACAGACTCCCCTCCTTAAAGAAATTGCGTCCTCGCAATATTACAAGAAGAAGATATATAGTAACAACCATAAAAGCATATTCAACACAAAAGAAGTTTGAAATAAGAAGTTCACCTCAAAGAGCACGAGAAAGTAAGTCCGGGTGTGTTCGCTCGATGTACTCTCTAGATTCCCAAGAACAATCCTTAGGATTTGAGGACCATTGAACTTTAACAAGCGGAACATCTTTATTTCGAAGTCGTTTGACTTCCGAAGTAATGACACGAATAGGATGTTGCTCATAAGTTAAATTAGGAGAAACTTCAATCTCTTCCACAACACCGGGCTCAAGAACAGAATCGAAATCTCGAAGACATTTCCGAAGTTGAGAAACGTGAAACACGTCATGGATAGCAGAAAATTGAGCCGGTAATAAAAGGCGATAAGCCATGTAACCAATACGTTCAATGATAGGAAATGGCCCAATATATCGAGGCGCCAATTTTCCCGATCGACTGAAACGTACAACACCTTTCATAGGTGAAACACGAATGAACACAAGATCTCCCTCAGAAAATTCTAACTTCCTTCTCCGGTTATCGGCATAGGATTTTTGTCTACTCTGGGCTTCTTTCATCCTATGACGAATAAGATCAATCTTTTCTGTGGTATCACGAATAAAATCTGGACCTAAAACCAGCTTCTCACCGGCCTCAAACCAACAAGAAGGCGATCGGCATGGCCTTCCATAGAGTGCCTCAAAAGGTGCCATACCAATACTAGATTGGAAGCTATTATTATAGGAAAATTCAACAAGTGAAATATGATCTTCCCAACTTCCACCAAAATCAAGAACACAAGCACGAAGAAGATCTTCAAGAGTTTGATTCACACGCTCGGTTTGTCCATCGGACTGGGGGTGATAAGCGGTGCTAAAATTAAGCTTCGTTCCTAAAGCTTTTTGAAGACTCTTCCAAAATCCACTAGTAAACAATGGATCACGATCGCTAACAATAGAAGTAGGAACTCCATGCAATTTAACAATTTCTTTGATAAAGATTTTGGCCAAAAGAGGAACGGTTCGATTAGATCGAACGGGAATAAAATGGGTGGATTTAGTAAGTCTATCTACGATCACCCATAAGCTATCATGACACGAACGAGAACGGGGAAGGCCATCTATAAAATCCATGGAAATTTGGTCCCACTTCCAAATTGGAATTTCTAAAGGTTGCAATAACCCACCGGGCCTTTGATGTTCGGCCTTAACGAGTTGGCAAGTCATGCAACGCTTAACGAAGTTAGCGATGTCAAGTTTCATTCCCTCCCAATAATAAAGTCTCTTCATATCCGCGTACATTTTACTACTACCGGGATGAATGGTAAATTTAGAATGATGAGAATCTTCTAAAATGTCTTTACGAAGATCACTAATATTTGGTACGATAAGTCTACCAAATCTCCGAATGCCGCCACGAGAATCGATATCAAAGTCCTTCAAACCTTCAATATCAATCTTATCCTTAATATTTTGGCCAAGAAGAGCCAATTCGGGATCTAACCTTTGAGCTACAAGAATGCGGTCTAAAAGAGAAGGATGAGCCTCAAGGCTACATAAAACAAGAGATGAACATAAATCGGATACGCGGTCTCGAATCTCACAAGTGGATAAGATCTCGAGATCGTTCCATTCGGATATCATGATAGAAACAACAGCTTGTTGTTTACGGCTAAGAGCATCGGCGACACGATTACCCTTACCGGGGGTATAAAGAATATCAAGATCATAAGGAGAAGGGAACTCGAGCCAACGCTGTTGACGCAAATTAAGTTCCTTTTGGGAGAATAAATATTTCAAAGACTTATGATCCGTGTAAAGAACAAATTTCTCTCCCAAGAGATAATCACGCCAAATCCGAAGAGCAAAAACAATAGCCGCGAGTTCTAAATCATGAGTGGCATATCTAGTCTCTGCAGGCTTCAATTGCCTAGAAGCATAAGCAATAACACGTTCTCTTTGCATAAGGATGGCACCCAAACCAACGCGACTAGCATCGGTATAAACAACGAAATCTTGATTCCCCTCGGGAATAACAAGAATAGGAGCATTAGATAGGAGTTCCTTTAATTTCTGAAAAGAAGCTTCACATTTGTCCGACCAAATGTATTTAACACCTTTCTTCGTCAAGCTAGTGAGAGGCACGGCAATCTTAGAAAAGTCATTAATAAAACGACGGTAATGGCCCGCCAATCAAAGAAAACTACGAATCTCTGTCACACTCTCCGGTCTCTTCCAATCTTGAATCGCTTCAATCTTTGAAGGATCCACGGAAATTCCGGATTCGGAAATAATGTGACCGAGAAACTTCACACGAGATTGCCAAAAGTGGCACTTAGAAAATTTTGCCTTTAATTGATTACTCCTAAGAGTTTCCAACACAATCCGAAGATGTTTTTCATGCTCCTCCTCGGTTTTAGAATACACAAGAATATCATCAATAAAGATGAGAACAAATCGATCGAGAAAGTCTTTAAAAACTCGATTCATTAAGTCAACGAAATAAGCTGGGGCATTCGTTAACCCGAATGGCATCACAAGCCATTCATAAGATCCATAATGAGTACGGAACGAGGTCAATGGAATACTATCCTCTGCAATACGAAGCTGATGAAATCCAGTAGCTAAGTCTAATTGTGAAAAGACTCTAGCACCACTAAGTTGATCGAATAGATCATCAATCCGAGGTAAAGGATATTTATTTTTGATAGTAAGATCATTAAGCTTGCGGTAGTCAACGCAGAGCCTAAGTGTTCCATCAGATTTCTTCACAAAAATAGCTGAAGCTCCCCAAGGCGAAGAACTAGAGCGAATAAATTGCTTCGTCTCCAATTCGAATAATTGTTTACGCATCTCCTCGTTTTCTTTATTGGACATACGATACGGAGGACGAGTGATAGGTTGAGCTCCAGGAATAAGACTAATTCTGAACTCAATTGCTCGCTTAGGTGGTAATCCTAAAACGGGCTCGAATATGTCGGAAAATTCACGAACGACGTGAATAAGAGAAATAGTATCACCCTCATCGTCATCATCGTCATCACGAGGATTTAAAGAATATAAAGATGCAACCAAGCTGGAATCTGAATCTTTAAGATTAATAGAAATCTGCTTAACAGATTGAGGATGTCGAAGATGAATAGTCCGCTCAGGACATAGGATATGAGCTTCATAACGGTTAAGCCAATCCATTCCCAAAATCATTCCAAAGCCTAAATAACGCATGACATGCAAATCGGCTAGGAAAGGAAAATCACACAAAATAATTTCGACATCTTTACACAATAAACTGATTGTTGCGGATCCACCAACCGGATTCGCAATTCTCAAAGAAGTCATTAAACACAAAACATCCAAAGAAAAAGTATCTACAAGTTCTTTTGATATAAAAGAATGGGACGCACCCGTATCAAAAAGAACTCGAATAGGATGATCACGAAATAAAATAATTCCATCAAGGATAGAATGAGGCATACCTTGACCACGAGATGTGTTGCCAGGGGCTTGAGCAACATTTAACTTTCCCTCCTTCCTGCCCTGAAGCTTGGGGCATGAAGATATAACATGTCCGGGAACTTTGCAGTAGCGACAAGAGAGAGACTTTGGGCACTTGTTCGCATAATGGTCCTTCGAACCACAATTATAGCATTCCCCACGGCCAAAGGAAGAAGTCTTTTCCACGGAGGTTGCTTGTTTCCCCTTTTTATTGGGATAAGGACCTTTAAATTTGTTTGGCCTCTTCTTGTTATTGTTGAAGTTTGGTTTGGAACCCACCACTTCAACATCATTCTCCTTATCAACCTCTTCAAGACGAAGAGCAATATCAATGAGTTGGTCGAAAGAAACTTCTAACTTTAGAAGTAATGGCTTCTTGAGATTTTTGTTTAAGCCATAGACGAATCTCTGGTTCTTCTTTAAAGGGGTGTTGATATATTCAACCCCATATTTGGAAAGCGACTCGAAAGAGGCGACGTAATCAGTCACGGAGGACTCACCTTGAACAAGGTCTATAAATCGTCGAGCCAATGTCACTTTCTCAGCTTTCGGTACGAATTTCAACTCGAAGCATTCTCGGAATTTCTCCCAAGTGAGATCCGCTTCATTAATCTCAGAAATAAGAAGCTCGTACCAGTCCAATGCTCTTTCTCGAAGCATACTAGAGGCCACCTGAACTCGGTGAAGGTCAATAAGATTCATGCGCGAAAAGACGCGATTGCATGTTCTAAGCCAAGCTTGGACTTCAATAACAGTTTCGGAACCTTTGAATGGCTCCCCACCCAAATTGGTGTAATCGCTGCACAAGGTGCAAATCCCGACTTTGGGTGAGTAGGTTCCGGGTTAGCTCCAGCTGCTTGAGCATTAGTTACCAAATCAAGAACTGTTGAGCAGTCATAAAAACTCCATCCTGGGGTGGAGTGCTAGATGGCACGGCTCTGGGGCGGCCTGGTCTAGACATTTCTCTTCCTTTAGAAAGAAAGAAGAAGAAGAAAAAGGTTATTCACCAAATTGAATATCAAGCAATCTTGATAGATAAACAAGGAATCATAAGGAAAATATGATGAATCGGTACGAAGACTCGAATCAAATCCTAAAGCACGACTCCTAAGATGGACTTAGGACAATGATCCTTGTTATAATATTCCAAATTGTTCCGAAGTTTGGATCTGATACCAAGCTGTGACGCCCCACCTCTATACCCACGCTAGCCAAGAACACTACAAGTAATGCTGTCAACTAGCACGGAGAATAAGGCTGTTGAGGAGCGACCATCTGTATAATTGCTTTGTGCGAGTATCGATATGCCAGATAAAAATATAATTTTTCATCTCATGAGGAAATCCAACATACCGACACAAACTCAAAGCTACTACACAGTGGCTATTAAGGTCTTCGGAAACAAATATAGAAATGAACATAACACAAATCAGTCACAGACAATTCATATCACAAAGGCGGAAATAGATATGAATATAACACTAACACATGAAAGTGTATATCAGAGTAGTGGTCAAAAAGATCCACAATATCACAAAAGAAATAGTTACATGAACTACACAAAAGAATAAGTATACATTATGGAGTCTATATCTCAAATGTATACAACAAAAACTACTAATCTAAGTAGTTAGCCAAAAGTCAGAGGAATCAATCCCAAGAGAGAAGTCAAGCAGAAGCACCTGTAACATCTCGGTCTGACCCGAGTATTATTTAATAAGAAAATAATAAACGGATCAGTCTAGCTATAAATATCAGGTGAAACGATATAGAATAAGAGATATGACTAAACACATAATAATCACTATGCCAAGCTGTGATATATATATATAAGTAATTGAAAATCAACAAGAGATTAATCAATATCACCAAATCTACACAAGAATCAAAGAAATGTCATACTTCTTATTTCGTTCACCAAACCACAAATATTGACGATAATATCAACGTCAATCACAAAAGTCAATGACACACAAATTCCAGAATTCAATATGCAAAATCCAGAAATCACAAAAGTCAATGACGCACAAATTCACCAATGCACAAATATTGATAAAACTTATCAATGGAAATCACGAAAATTGGTGAAACACAAATTCTAGAAATCATCTCAAGAAATCCAGAAATCACAAAGGGGGGAGGCCTATCACAAACGGGAGCATAAAGCTCGCCAACACGTGTATCACAAACGGAACGCTAATTCCATGGTTGCTAACCATCACAAATTGAGCCGAAGCTCCATAAACGGCCCGAAGACCATGGGTTGCTACCCCACCAAATTGAGTCGAAACTCCACAAAACGGGGTTTAGTCTCCCTCGCAGACAAAGAGACATCGCACATTGCTAGTCAAAATCACAAAGATGATCGTCATGATCAACGAGAAGTGTCAATTACACTAAGCTAGTAAATATATGAGTTTAGCTTCATGTCCCATAACCACTTGCTTAACTTAAATATTTACGAACAAACTGTATATCTCCACTAGAAAATTGTCACAAGAGTTTCAATCGAACAAGTCCAAGAATTAACCAACAAAGTGAATGCAAGCGTTTCATACCACTTGTTTTACTAAGTCGTTTAATTTGATTTCTCACACGAGTGAAGTAAAGGTTTATATATACTAATAGATTGGAAAACGGTTTTATAAACGAATTTGGTATTAAAATAGTATTGAAATCGTTTGAAGAAAGAGTTTTGATATTTACTACTAGTATAGAAAACCTTTATATTTTTAAAGTGACAAAGCACAAGGGGGATTGTAGAAACAATCAATCACAAAGATCACATTCGAAGATGTGAATAAAAATCCAACGAAATCGATAAAGGATCCATCGAAGTGGATATATCTAAAATTCCCAAAGAAAATAAGTCATCAAAGATGATAATAAATGATGACAATAAATAGGATCATCACGAATCGATTTAAATTGGAAATTCAATCCAAAAAGGCAAATTGGACTCAAACAGCAGGTTCAGTCGACTGAACAGAGTTTTCAGTCGACTGACCCTGTGCCTGGAAATTTTCCAGGTTCAGTGTAACGACCCGTATTTTACGTGTCGATAAAACGTAGAATTTGCAGGTCGATAGTGTTGTTTGTGTGGCCTCTAGCTTGAGTCGTTTAGGAGTTGACCCGAGTGCAAGTGATGAGTCGTGACCGACTCATAGATAAGTCGTAGACGACTTAAGGGGATGGACCGAGTTAAGGGATAGAACGGCATAGTAGTTGCCGACTTAAGAAGAGAGGCGAGATAGGGGTCAAGTGATGAGTCGTGGCCGACTCATAGAGGGCCGACTCATAGGCTTAGACGAGTCAAGGGGGGGTGACCGACTCATAGGAGGGGCGACTTATAGGTTTGGCCGAGATAAGGATAGACCGACCTAAGATAGTGACCGACTCATGGGTTAGCGGCTTAAGGGGCTAAGGCTTAGGTCGTGGGGTCTTGAGTCGGTAGGGGTTGGGGTCGGCAGGGTGTTGTCTCGTGAAGTTGTTGAGTCGTTAGTAGGATGAGTCGTGAGTCGTGTGTGTGTATGGTTGAGTCGTCGAACGATTTAGGACTTGAGTCGTTAGGACCTTAGTACGACTTAAGAAGATATGTTGAGTCGTATGTGTCTTAGGTCGGAGGCTTTTTAGGTCGTGACCGACTTAAGTTGAGTCGTTGGGATATAGGGTCGGCTTTGTAGATAAGTCGTTAGGTTGCTGGGTTGTTGAGTCGTGTGAATGGCTTGTGCTAGGTCGGCAGGGCAATGAGTCGTGAAGGACTCATGGTAAGTCGGCTGTGTTGAGTCGGCATGGGGATGAGTCGGGGACGACTCAGGAGTTGGGTCGGCGACGACTTAAGAGCGACGACTCATGGTTGATTCAGCCTATAAATAAAGGGGTTTGGCTCACTTTTTGGCACCGGTTTTTGAAGCGACGAAGTGCTGCCATTTTGAAGACTCGACTACAACATTTCTTCATCTTCTTTTCTCTATTCCAATCTAATTCTAACATCCATCCAAGATCGAAGATCGAGATCGAAGATCCAAGTGCCAAAGTTGAAGATCTTCATCCGTTCGAGCTAGAATTCATCGATTGGAGCGAGATATTGCCGGATCAAGCCTTGATCTTTGCTGTCCAGATCTGAAGTTGATTGATTTTAGGTTGTTTTGGTGATTTGGTGAGTGGTAGTTATCTCTCACGCGGATCCAAAGGAGTATATGGGATTGGTGATATGTTTATGTGTTAAAGTTAGCGTTTTCTCGCATTTTCCTTAAGTCTGCATGTAGATCCATCATATTTGAAAATGTTTATCTATAGAAGCTATTTAACAAGTATTAGAGACAAAACCCATGTTTTAGATTTGATAGATCTATGCTAAAAACTATGATTTCACATATGTTGGACTTTTGCTCACTTAATTACGAAATTGCCATTATAGTTGATATTGCTTAATATATCTTGTTTGAATGCTTGAATGTTTGAATGTATGTTAGATTTGATTGCTCCAAGTTAGCTTGTAGTTGATTTGGAACAAGATGGTTGAAGATGATTCAAAAGCTAAGTGGAAAGGCTCTTGAATGGTGAAAGCTGCCGATGGTATATGAAGCGGATGTGGAAGCTCATATGGATGGATTCGATGATGGGACTTTGCCGTGATGCGAAGAGGCGAAGTATGAGATCGAGATGGGACTTTGTCAGGATGCGAAAAGGCAAAGTATGGTTGAGTTGAGACTTTGCTTTGGTACGATGAAGCGAAGTATGATGTGAGTCTTGGCTTAATCCAGGCAGGGATCATTCCAAGCATGTTGATAACTTGAAGGGTAGTTCAAGTTGGTTGATAATGGATTGCTCAAGAGGAAGCTTGGGCTAAGTTGATAGAAGTCGTCAAGAAGGATGACAAGGAGGCTTGGATCTCATCGTTATTGAAGGTTCTAGCAAACCTAAAGCAAGAGTACATAGGGACGCCTAAAAGACTACAGGCAGTTAGTCGAGTACTCTGGGCCAAGAAGATAAGTCCTAGGCACAAGGCAGTGTGCGGGGTTTTGTCTAGAACCGGGGTTACCATTAGCCCTTGACAGATGGCTCAGGAAGGAGTCGGTCATTCAATTAACGGTGATTTCGAAGCAAGGTTAACAGTGATAGCCAGAGTCATGGATGTTTGGATGTTTGGTTGTATCATCATTCGGCTTCAAGAGCGGTGTTTTCTGGGTGCTTATCTGATCTTGGTTTAGGCCTTGGGGGTTTGTATTTGGAAAACATCGTCCTTGACTCGAGTGATTATTGCTTTACCTTACTTATCTGCTATGTTATGCTTACTTCTCCTTAGTGTGTGTCTGGGGGCTATCACTGTAGAAAGAGGTGGAGTGGGATGGTTTGGTTCCTATTCCTTTATTTCCTTATGCTCTTTTGGTATGCTTGATTGTTAATTTACTGCTCACTAAGACTTTGTCTGACTCAAGGTTTTATGTCTCCTCTTATTACCTTGGGCTGTTCATCCATGTTTGGGATGGGCAGACTAGGTAGCAGGTGACAGGTGCTGTGCTAGGAGTTCTACGCTGAAGATGACGAAGACGAGCAGGAGGCTTTGCATATTAGTTTTCTTACTATATGTACTGGGTATCCGCTGCTGTATTTGGTTGAGTGATTTGTAGTGAGGCTTTCATGTATGGATTTGAGTAGATGATTGTATGAAACTACTGTGATGCTTATATGATGATGTTCTGTTCTATGGAGCTTCACTATATTATATTTCTCTATTGTATTTTATCCATGCGCTGTGAGTTATGCGATAGAGATTCTGCGATTTTATTTTACCCTGACTATCGTCCATGGCTGCCTGGCACACCTTTCAGCGCTCTATTCTCTTGTTTTGGTGCGGGAGTCATGGGCGGTCGTCACATTTGGTATCAGAGCCTTGGTTAATCGATTTTAGCCAACGCTCGCTGACGTAACTACGTAAGAGAGACGTAATTGTATTTTGATGGATGATTACTATATATAATATAGTAGCTTAGACAGATTTGAACTCCTTTTGCAGTTGTTTCTCAAAGGCGTTCTAATCATTCCTTTTTGTAGATATTAAGGATGAGTCGAAGTGAGAGACGAGCTGCTAGGGAAAGCCGAGCTGCTGGGGAATCTGCTGATTATGGGGCTATGTTCGAAGCAATGATGACTTCGATCATGAGGAGGATGCCGGCTCCAGGGCCAGCTGTTGATGTTGGAGTTCAAGTCCAAGCTCCAAGGCCCGTGGATTTTGCTAAGCTGTGTAAGGATTATACGGCTCTTGGAGGAAGGGTTTTCTTGGGGACGGAGTCTACTATTGAAGTCCAAAGATGGATTGATTCTTGTCGAAGGATCTTTGGTGACTTAGGGATTGAGGATGCAACTAAGAGAAAGCTTGCATCGAGACAGCTTCAGGGAAGAGCTGCTGATTGGTGGAATTCTATCACCATCGATACTCCAGAAGAAGAGATTACTTGGGAGCAATTCCAAGTTAGATTTGAAGCTAAGTTCATCTCTACTTCCCAGAAATCTGTCTTGTTTAAGAGGTTTGTGGAGCTCAAGCAAGGGGGAAGGCCTGTTCTTGAGTACATTTCTGAGTTTGAAGCTTTGTCTAAGTATGCCAGATCGTATATTGATTCTCCCTACCAGAAGAATGAAAAGTTTGTGACTGGTCTGGATGCTTATCTTGGGAGGCAGTTGGTGGATCATCTGGACGATCCGTTTGAGAAGCTTGTGGAAAAAGCTCTTAGGCACGAGAGTTTGTTCCCTAAGGAAGTATCTGTTGTTTCTGTAACCAGGGAAGGATCTAAACCACAGCAGAGTGGCAATAAGAAGAGGAAACAACAGCAACAGAGGGGTAGGGATGGCCAGAAGAAGCCGAAGAGTGAAGTGACTTGCTATAACTGCCAGCAGAAGGGCCATCTTTACAAAGATTGTAAGAATCCCAAAGTGCCGGGAAAGTGTTACAACTGTGATAAGCTGGGACATATCAAGAAGGACTGTCCAGAACCGAGGAAAGATAGGCAGGTTGTGCAAGCCTATGCTTTGGGGGCTGTTCCATCGTCTTCGAAAGTTCCTACTGTTGAAGAGAAGGGGAAGAGTGTGGTGGTTCAAGGTACTCTTTCTATTTGTGGTATTCCAGTTAGAGTGTTGTTTGATACTGGAGCGTCGCATTCTTTTGTTTGTGATGATTTGGTATGCCGGTTAGGTATGAAACCGGATATTGTTGATAGGCCATTGGTTGTGACTAATCCGGTTGGGGGTTCGTCATGTTTGTGTATGATATGCCGTGGTCTAGTTGTGTCGAGTCATGATTGCTCGTTTGTTTGTGATTGCTTTGTTCTGAACTTTGCGGGGTTCGGAATTATTTTGGGCATGGACTGGCTTAGGAAGTATGCGGCTAGGATTGATTGTGAGAGGCTTGAGGTGACAGTCGGAAATGTGGAAGGGCGAAAGGTTGTGATACGATGTAAGCATGAGGAAGGCGTCTTCATGAGCTTCATGTATTCGCTGGTTGTTCCACGGGATGGACTGTCATCAGTGCCTATTGTGAATGAGTTTGGTGATGTCTTTGAGGAAGTCAAAGGGTTACCGCCGCATAGGGAGATCGAGTTTCGTATCGATCTAGTTGAGGGAGCCAGACCTGTTGTGATGCCTCTTAGGCGGATGGCACCGAGGGAGCAGCAAGAGCTGAAGGTGCAAGTTGATGACCTTTTGCAGAAAGGATTCATTCGGAGAAGTGTGTCCGAATGGGGTGCGCCAGTTGTGTTCGCAACCAAAGCGGATGGATCGTTGAGGTTGTGTGTTGATTATCGTGAGCTGAATAAGGTGACTAAGAAGAACAAGTATCCATTGCCGAGAATAGATGACTTGTTTGATCAGCTTCACGAGGCTAAGGTGTTTTCTCAGATGGATTTGGCAACGGGATTTCACCAGTTGAGAGTGGCGAAGGATAGTGTGCCGAAGACTGCTTTCAGGACACCATCCGGTTTTTATGAGTGGCTGGTAATGCCGTTTGGATTGACTAACGCACCAGCATATTTTGTGGATCTTATGAATAGAGTGTTCAGAGATCAGTTGAATAAGTTCGTGCTTGTGTTCGTGGATGATATTTTGGTTTATTCCAGAACTGAGGAAGAGCACAAGACGCACTTGAGGATTGTTTTAGGAATCTTACGGAAACATCAGCTGAAGGCTAAGTTTTCGAAGTGTCACTTCTGGAAGAATGAAGTGAGGTTCTTAGGTCATGTTATTTCTGGAAATGGAATAGCGGTTGATCCCGCTAAGGTGGCAGCGATCCAGGATTGGATTAGACCTAAGAATGCATCTGATGTGAGAAGTTTTCTTGGATTAGCAGGATATTATCGTCGGTTTATCAAAGACTTCTCTAAGATAGCTGCACCGTTGACAGGATTGACAAAGAAGAATCAGGTGTTCAGTTGGGATGCTAAGTGTGAACAAGCTTTCATAATCCTGAAAGAGCGACTGACAAGTGCTCCTGTTTTGACTATTCCGAGTGGGAATGATGAGATGGTGGTTTACACCGATGCATGTGGCACTGGACTAGGAGCGGTGCTAATGCAGAAGGATAAAGTTGTTGCGTATGCTAGTCGACAACTGAAGCCGCATGAAAGGAATTACCCGACTCATGATTTGGAGTTGGCGGCGATTGTGTTTGCTCTGAAGATGTGGAGACATTATCTATTGGGAGTTCGATTTGAGTTGTTTACGGATCACAAGTCATTGAAGTATCTTTTCTCCCAAAAAGATTTGAATCTTCGGCAGCAACGATGGTTGGAATTTTTAGCATCGTATGATTTTGGTATAGCTTATGCTCCGGGAAAAGGTAACGCAGTGGCAGATGCGTTAAGTCGAAGACATGCAGGATTGGGAGCTATGTTTTCGGAATGGAAGAGTCTTGAGTATATAGCTGGATTTGATTTCAGGCCCAGATGCGAATTGGAACCTGAGATGTTGGCAAACTTATCAATAAGGCCTACTCTTGTGGAAAGAATTGGCGAGGGTCAAAAGCAAGACGATAAGCTTGTCAAGGTTATCCGAGATTTGGAATCTGGATTGGACCCAGAGAAGAATAAAGGATTTGAAGTCGATCGAGAGGGTTGGCTTCGAAAGCAAGGGCGACTAGTTGTTCCCGATGTAGATGGATTGAGAGATGAAGTTCTGAGGGAGAGTCATCACTCGAAGTTGACAATTCATCCAGGTGGAAATAAGATGTATCGGGATATGAAGAGAACCTACTACTGGGAAGGTATGAAGAAGGATGTTGGAAATTTTATTTCCAAGTGTATGAATTGCCAGTTGGTGAAAGCTGAGCAGAAGAAGCCCAGTGGATTGCTTCAGCCATTGGAGGTTCCTACATGGAAGTGGGAGCAAGTGTCGATGGATTTTATTGATGGTCTACCTAGGACAAGAGCAGGGAATGAAGGGATTTGGGTCATTGTAGATCGTTTGACCAAGAGTGCAAGGTTCATTCCTGTTCGATCGACTAGGACTGCATCGAAGTTGGCTGAATTATATGTGAAGTGGATAGTTCGTTTCCATGGTGTTCCGAAGAGTATAGTGAGCGATCGAGATCCATTGTTCACTAGTAGATTTTGGAAGAGCTTCCAGGAAGTTTTGGGAACTGAGTTGTGTTTGAGTACAGCTTATCACCCTCAAACAGATGGTCAGACTGAGAGAGTCAACCGAGTTTTGGAAGATCTTCTTAGAGCATGTGTTTTGGACTTCGGAGGATCATGGGAAGATCACCTTCATTTGGTGGAGTTTGCTTATAATAACAGTTATCAGTCGAGTATTGGTATGGCACCATATGAGGCATTATATGGAAGACCGTGTAACTCTCCGACATGTTGGTTGGAAACTGGAGAAAAGCTGATACTTGGGCCAGAGATGATTCGACAGACTTCGGATTGTATAGAGATCATTCGGCAACGAATGAAGGCAGCCCAAGATCGTCAGAAAAGTTATGCCGAT
Organism: Allium cepa; assembly: GCA_030765085.1. Taxonomy (NCBI): domain Eukaryota; kingdom Viridiplantae; phylum Streptophyta; class Magnoliopsida; order Asparagales; family Amaryllidaceae; genus Allium; species Allium cepa. Next base: position 459,717,144 of record CM060931.1, on the reverse strand, counting down.
AACCGTCGTAAGAATTTGGAATTCGACGTAGGTGATATGGTATTTGTGAAGATTTCTCCTCTGAAGAGTGTCATTAGATTCGGGAAGAAAGGAAAGTTAACTCCGAGATTTGTTGGACCATTCCCGATTATCGAGCGTATTGGAAAGCTCGCTTATAGATTGGAGTTACCGGAAAAGATGGCGGGTGTGCACAGTGTTTTTCATGTATCTTATCTACGGAAGTATATGCACGACCCAACTACGGTGGTTTCTGCTGATAGCTGTGAAGACTTGGAGGTTGATCCAGTTGTTTCGAGACCTCGTAAGCCGCTTCGTATTGTTGAAACCGATACGAAACAGCTTAGGAGGAAGACGATTACGTTGCTCAAGGTACAATGGAGTGATGATGTTAACGACTGTACGTGGGAGGAGGAAGAGAGGATGAAGGCAGCTCATCCCGGACTCTTCGAGGTATGGCCCTAAAGTGTCGTGACATCTCATGAATTTGTAGCTTGTTCTAAGTCTTAGAATTCTGCATGCTAGGTTAGAATTGGATGCATGGTTTGTTGATTGCTATGGATGATAGGCATGCGGAATAATTTTGATTGCTGTTGTTTGCTTGGAATTTCGGGGGCGAAATTCCTAAGGGGGAGAGAATGTAACGACCCGTATTTTACGTGTCGATAAAACGTAGAATTTGCAGGTCGATAGTGTTGTTTGTGTGGCCTCTAGCTTGAGTCGTTTAGGAGTTGACCCGAGTGCAAGTGATGAGTCGTGACCGACTCATAGATAAGTCGTAGACGACTTAAGGGGATGGACCGAGTTAAGGGATAGAACGGCATAGTAGTTGCCGACTTAAGAAGAGAGGCGAGATAGGGGTCAAGTGATGAGTCGTGGCCGACTCATAGAGGGCCGACTCATAGGCTTAGACGAGTCAAGGGGGGGTGACCGACTCATAGGAGGGGCGACTTATAGGTTTGGCCGAGATAAGGATAGACCGACCTAAGATAGTGACCGACTCATGGGTTAGCGGCTTAAGGGGCTAAGGCTTAGGTCGTGGGGTCTTGAGTCGGTAGGGGTTGGGGTCGGCAGGGTGTTGTCTCGTGAAGTTGTTGAGTCGTTAGTAGGATGAGTCGTGAGTCGTGTGTGTGTATGGTTGAGTCGTCGAACGATTTAGGACTTGAGTCGTTAGGACCTTAGTACGACTTAAGAAGATATGTTGAGTCGTATGTGTCTTAGGTCGGAGGCTTTTTAGGTCGTGACCGACTTAAGTTGAGTCGTTGGGATATAGGGTCGGCTTTGTAGATAAGTCGTTAGGTTGCTGGGTTGTTGAGTCGTGTGAATGGCTTGTGCTAGGTCGGCAGGGCAATGAGTCGTGAAGGACTCATGGTAAGTCGGCTGTGTTGAGTCGGCATGGGGATGAGTCGGGGACGACTCAGGAGTTGGGTCGGCGACGACTTAAGAGCGACGACTCATGGTTGATTCAGCCTATAAATAAAGGGGTTTGGCTCACTTTTTGGCACCGGTTTTTGAAGCGACGAAGTGCTGCCATTTTGAAGACTCGACTACAACATTTCTTCATCTTCTTTTCTCTATTCCAATCTAATTCTAACATCCATCCAAGATCGAAGATCGAGATCGAAGATCCAAGTGCCAAAGTTGAAGATCTTCATCCGTTCGAGCTAGAATTCATCGATTGGAGCGAGATATTGCCGGATCAAGCCTTGATCTTTGCTGTCCAGATCTGAAGTTGATTGATTTTAGGTTGTTTTGGTGATTTGGTGAGTGGTAGTTATCTCTCACGCGGATCCAAAGGAGTATATGGGATTGGTGATATGTTTATGTGTTAAAGTTAGCGTTTTCTCGCATTTTCCTTAAGTCTGCATGTAGATCCATCATATTTGAAAATGTTTATCTATAGAAGCTATTTAACAAGTATTAGAGACAAAACCCATGTTTTAGATTTGATAGATCTATGCTAAAAACTATGATTTCACATATGTTGGACTTTTGCTCACTTAATTACGAAATTGCCATTATAGTTGATATTGCTTAATATATCTTGTTTGAATGCTTGAATGTTTGAATGTATGTTAGATTTGATTGCTCCAAGTTAGCTTGTAGTTGATTTGGAACAAGATGGTTGAAGATGATTCAAAAGCTAAGTGGAAAGGCTCTTGAATGGTGAAAGCTGCCGATGGTATATGAAGCGGATGTGGAAGCTCATATGGATGGATTCGATGATGGGACTTTGCCGTGATGCGAAGAGGCGAAGTATGAGATCGAGATGGGACTTTGTCAGGATGCGAAAAGGCAAAGTATGGTTGAGTTGAGACTTTGCTTTGGTACGATGAAGCGAAGTATGATGTGAGTCTTGGCTTAATCCAGGCAGGGATCATTCCAAGCATGTTGATAACTTGAAGGGTAGTTCAAGTTGGTTGATAATGGATTGCTCAAGAGGAAGCTTGGGCTAAGTTGATAGAAGTCGTCAAGAAGGATGACAAGGAGGCTTGGATCTCATCGTTATTGAAGGTTCTAGCAAACCTAAAGCAAGAGTACATAGGGACGCCTAAAAGACTACAGGCAGTTAGTCGAGTACTCTGGGCCAAGAAGATAAGTCCTAGGCACAAGGCAGTGTGCGGGGTTTTGTCTAGAACCGGGGTTACCATTAGCCCTTGACAGATGGCTCAGGAAGGAGTCGGTCATTCAATTAACGGTGATTTCGAAGCAAGGTTAACAGTGATAGCCAGAGTCATGGATGTTTGGATGTTTGGTTGTATCATCATTCGGCTTCAAGAGCGGTGTTTTCTGGGTGCTTATCTGATCTTGGTTTAGGCCTTGGGGGTTTGTATTTGGAAAACATCGTCCTTGACTCGAGTGATTATTGCTTTACCTTACTTATCTGCTATGTTATGCTTACTTCTCCTTAGTGTGTGTCTGGGGGCTATCACTGTAGAAAGAGGTGGAGTGGGATGGTTTGGTTCCTATTCCTTTATTTCCTTATGCTCTTTTGGTATGCTTGATTGTTAATTTACTGCTCACTAAGACTTTGTCTGACTCAAGGTTTTATGTCTCCTCTTATTACCTTGGGCTGTTCATCCATGTTTGGGATGGGCAGACTAGGTAGCAGGTGACAGGTGCTGTGCTAGGAGTTCTACGCTGAAGATGACGAAGACGAGCAGGAGGCTTTGCATATTAGTTTTCTTACTATATGTACTGGGTATCCGCTGCTGTATTTGGTTGAGTGATTTGTAGTGAGGCTTTCATGTATGGATTTGAGTAGATGATTGTATGAAACTACTGTGATGCTTATATGATGATGTTCTGTTCTATGGAGCTTCACTATATTATATTTCTCTATTGTATTTTATCCATGCGCTGTGAGTTATGCGATAGAGATTCTGCGATTTTATTTTACCCTGACTATCGTCCATGGCTGCCTGGCACACCTTTCAGCGCTCTATTCTCTTGTTTTGGTGCGGGAGTCATGGGCGGTCGTCACATTCAGGAAACTTTCTGTTTCCAGTTTCAGTCGACTGAACAGAGTTTTCAGTCGACTGAACCATGCCTGGAAACTTTCGGGTTCCAAGTCCAGTCGACTGAACAGAGTTTTCAGTCGACTGAATCATGCCTGGGCTGTTTTTCAGCCTATTCAAATGAAGAGAAAATTCTTCCAAAATGCAACCGGACGAACATTGGCTCTAAGGGTTTATGCCAATCGGCAACCCGACCCTATATGCTCCTCGGTGCATCACCAAAAGCATGATCAAACATCCATAAAAGGATTTCACACAAATTTGACTTAAAAACCCAAAAATTGGAACATTCACAAAACCAATCCAAATCAAGAGCAAATGCACATGAAGAAGTGTTAGGAATTCATACCCAACAACCAAAGATAATTATAGTCATAGATGTGAGATAAAAATCTCACCTTTTCTCAAAATCAAACAAGAAGAAGCTTGAAAGCAAATGGAGAATCAACCTCTCTTCAACACAACCCAAATGAGCTTGAATCAATGGGTTCTTCTTGAGTTTGGAGCTAGGAATTTGATTTGCAAGAGAAACTAGGGTTTTGGAGTTTTAATTTCCAATCTCTCCCACCATTAATGCTAAGAAGACTGAAATGAGAAGAGAATGAGGGTGAGTGGGGAAGAGTGGCTCAGATTTGAGCATAAGTTAACATAGGGCTGAGCCCAAACCAAACCCAAAGTGAAAAGTAGCAAAAATCAACTTTCTCCAAACATATCGAAGCTTATACTCAAAACGGTCGCAAACGGCATTTTAAACTCAATGGGAGTGGTCCCGAGTCCTAATTCGACCGTATGCAAAAGGTAGCATTTCGGACTAAAATCCGACTAACGATAAAATATTTAAATATAAAATCGATAAATATGCGGGTTGTCACAAGAGGAAATCAACACATATACATATTCATAAATATGCACACAGAACATTCAAGAATAAGTAACCATCACCACATAATCAAACAACATGCTTTCTTTATCAGGTCACAGATTTTGTGCATGTGTGTTAACCCATTTCATTTTAAACAAAACAGAACTGTTTTGTTTAGATCAGTTTGATTTCTGTAAATAAAGACATAAGTTCTTTAATTTGTGTTTGGTTTTGATTTTTTTTTTAAAGAAAACTGTTTTTAAAAGATAAGAAGCTTACTCACCAAAATTAGAAGATGCTGAAACTAACTAGCTGTAGATCCAATCTCCAGAAGAGAAGATCACAATTCCAAGTCCAGACTTGCATTTTGAAATTGAAGATGCCTTACTTGTTGATGTAGATTGCATGCAGACCTCTCATGTTTTAAATTGAAGTAGAACTTCCCGTTGATGATTGAAACTTGGCTTCAGATATGCAGACTTTAGATTGCATATTGGATTGAAGTTTGTTTATGAAGAAAATGATTTGCAGATTTGTAGTTGATAGGTTTGCAGATTGAAGTAATTTGCAGTTTGAGCTTTTGAAGAGGAAGATTGCAGGTTTGAAGATGAATGCAGATTTTAAATCTGCAGATTTATAAACATGTATTTGGTTTGAAAAGATTTATTGAAGATTGGTTTTGATCTTTACTGAAAATTTGATTATCAGGTTTTCAATTTTGAAGAGAATGTGTTCTCAAATGCATATGCTATGTTTCTCCTATCAAAATTTTAAATAATGAGAATTAAAACAATTGACACTTGTTATGTTATGTAAAATAAATGATTTACAAGTGTCTACTTTTTAGTTAAATGACTAACACATATGCATGTTAATATTTAAAAGCCATTTCTAGATTTGTATGTGTATTTGTGTTCGGACGACGGAAATTCTATCGGTTTAGAAAACCGTCGAACGAATTTAACTTTAAAAATATAACCGCAAGCGCACGGTGTACAAATGTAGCACGTGGCGAATACGGGTCGATCCGCAGGGAATTGATGATTTTAAAAATTTCTATTCAATCAAATTATACCAAAGTCGAGTGAAATTGTTGGATAGAACTAAAATGAAGCTAAACTAGAATTGAAATGTGATTAGTAAACTATTGAACTAGAGAACAATTTAGGGATAAATCCACTCCCATATTTTTGTAAATCAACAAACAATAATTTATGATCTCTAGTTTTGACATTAAGTGAAATATTGTTGTATTTATCATAAGTATGGTTTGTTTATGTTATTAATTAACATAACTCAAACCATCAAACTATAATACAACACATAAACCACTTATCTATTCTAATGAAAATGAAGCCAAAGCAAAAGCTAATTTAAGTATGATCTATTTACTATTGTAATTAGTAACATAGGTCATCAAATTTCATTTTTACTTTCATTTCAAAATCAAAAATGGATTAGCAAATGATGATGCAAATTGTGTTTATGTTGAATAAGAATAGCTCATTTGCATAAACAATATAAGCTATCAAACCCACTTGTATAAACTTGCATCAAAACTTACTTCATGAAGCATAGACCAAAAGAGATCATAAATCATAAAATGTTGATATTACATAAAGTTAGAGAGCTTCATCACCCCTAAATTGAAGGAGTTTAGCTACTCATTTGTGGCATTAAAGCAACACATGTAAGTTTCAACATTAAAAAGAAAAGAGAATAGAAAATAAGCAAAGAAAGCAAAGAGATTAGCTACTAACTACTTGCATAAATGTAAATCTAAGCTATGAGCATAAAGAGAAAGAGAGCATAAAAATAAATATTAACAATAAAATAAAGAAAAACATGTAGAAAAGAGTGAAGAAAGAGGCTTGAAAGCCATTTTTATTTCATAGAACATTGAGCTTACACTTGATTTCTTAATTTCCTAAGTAAATGAAAGAGTAGAAGATGATCTTCATGTACATAAGAGGGCTATTTATACATGCATAAAACCCTAATTCTCTTTTTAGGGAGCTTCCCAAAATACCCTTGAGGTGGTGTAGCCTCCAAGTAATCATTAACATTCACTAATCCCCCACTTAATATGTACATGAAGCTTTAAGTCCTTTTAGCATGTGCTTAGCTTCTAATTGGAAGTTAGGTAAGTGGGTGGGGTCCTCCATGATCTTGAACTTGAATTATTTCCTCTTCATTCCTTTGTATTTCCTTGTGAATGCATGTATCTTCATATAAGCCTCTTCCATATGCATCCAAATTCCTATAAAAATAATCAAAAAATGTCCAAGTAAAAATTCTTACATTGACACATGCACAAAAATGACCGTTTTGCCCTTGAATGATGATGAAAATATGATGGTTTGGAAATAATTGAATTTTGGTTTTAAACATGTTAAAATGCCCAAATATGATGATTATTTAAATAAAAAGAGATAAAATATGGATGTAAATATATGCACTAATATGTGCACATCAAATACCCCCACACTTATCTTTTTATTCGTCCTCGAATAAAGGAAAACTAAGATAAATCCGTTTTCGTAGGGAGCACGATTGCATTGAGCGTATGCAACAAGCCGTTAAACCTCTGGGTGTCCCCAGTAGGACGAGTGTTGTCTCGTGAGGGTTTTCAGCGGATACTACCCACAAAATCCAAATGCTGGATGAAAATATTTACAAATTGCAAGATTTATTTACAAAGAGATGAATGCGAATTTTTTGAAAATATTTACAAATGATGGATCTATTTTTAAATTGACACAAATAAGTTAAATACAAGTTTTGGTCATTGTCTTGAAAATTTAAGTCATTTACTCGTCAAAATTTCCAATCAAAATCAAGTTGTCATGACAGATAGACCATAGTTTGGCTAGTTGTTTCGGTTGATAACACAATGTAATTATGAAATGGATCCTTAATTGATTATCAAAGTTTATTAAAGTGGTATTTTCATTTCTTTTCAATAACAAGTTAGGTCAAACAAGTTAAAATAGTGCTAGGATTTCAATTGCTAGCTCTCTCATTATTTGCAAGAAAAATTACACACCTAGCTCAGGTAAACTGAGGCCAGATATACCACCCATGCACTGCCTTTCGGGCTTATGTGAGGGGAGTACAGAGCATGGCGAGTGTACACACTTTCGTGCATACACCTATCGACCGTAGGTGGTTTTTATTAAGTCTGTTCTCTTTTTTTTATATGTGTTCCATACATGCATAACCGTGAGGACTTTTAAATGAGTATGAAAGCACATAATCAAAGATTTCAAGTAATTCACCCATGCATAACCGTGAGGACTTTTAAATGAGAGTGAATACTTTGGATGTTATTATTTTGTTTTTTTGTTTTTTTTATATATATATTTTTTAAGAGAGAGAGTTTTGCAAAATCATCTTAGCACCATTTAACTTAGAAGACAAAAATGTTATATCCTTTATTTTAAATTTACCACTTTTTAAACAACGATTTTCAACTAGAACATACTTCACAATTAACATAAATGAACCTTCCTATATACTAGTAAAACCATTGTTATTTGTAATCAAACTTCATTTTTATTTTTGTTAAGACAAATAAATTTTCAAAAATTTCAATTTATTAACCAAAACTTATACTTATCCCATAGTGTTTCTTCAAAAATAAATCAAAATGGTAAAAAGAAAATGTTTCTGAGATTTAGGAATTTTGAGATTTTTTTTTTTTTTTTTGAAGAAAATGAAAATTCAAAAATGCCATGAAAAACTAAAAAATAAAAATAAAAATGAGACTCCCCCCACACTTAATTTTGACTGTGTCCCCACAGTCGATGCATGATATAATGAGTGTAACGGGGAAAAATATGTACATATTTACAAAAGAGGGTTAACATTCTTACTAGACGTAGCTTGGCTCATGAAGGATCATGAGCTCCTCCTCTTGGTTATCGGGAAATTCCAAGAAGGGTTTTAAACGATGACCGTTGACTTTGAAAATCGATCCATCCTTTGGGTTTTCTATTTCTATGACACCATGTGGAAAAACAGTTCGTACCACAAATGGTCCGGTCCACCTTGATTTAAGTTTCCCAGGGAATAAATGAAGTCTCGAGTCATATAAAAGAACTTTCTGGTTAGGCGAAAACTTTTTCCTTAGGATTGACTTGTCATGAAAAACTTTGGTTCTTTCTTTGTAAATTTTCTCGTTTTCATACGCGTCGTTCCTAAGTTCTTCTAGTTCGTTGAGTTGTAATTTTCGATTTTCGCCAGCTTCTTCATGATCAAAGTTTAAATTTTTTATTGCCCACAACGCTTTGTGTTCAATTTCAACGGGTAAATGGCAAGCTTTACCATAAACTAAACGAAAAGGGGACATCCCAAGGTTAGTTTTAAAAGCAGTACGGTAAGCCCAAAGCGCGTCGGTCAATTTCTGAGACCAATCTTTTCGATTTTTATTGACAGTTTTCTCCAAGATTTGTTTTATTTGTCGATTTGAAACTTCAACTTGGCCACAAGTCTGAGGATGATATGGAGTGGATAACTTGTGGGTTATCGAGTATTTTTTTATTAAAGTTTCAAAAGAACGATTGCAAAAATGGGTTCCGTTATCACTGATTATTGTGCGAGGTGTGCCGAACCTCGAAAAGATGTTTTCTTTAAGAAATTTCACAACAATTCTGTGGTCATTGGTTTTGCAAGGAACGGCTTCGACCCATTTTGAAACGTAATCGACAGCGAGAAGGATATACAAGTTTCCAAAGGAATTGGGAAAAGGTCCCATAAAGTCGATACCCCATACATCAAAGATTTCGATCGTAAGAATGGGGTTTAAAGGCATCATATCTCGTCGAGAAATTCGTCCAAGCATTTGACATCGATCACAAGTTTTACAAAATTCAAACGAGTCTTTGAAAAGCGAAGGCCAATAAAAGCCACACTGAAGCACTTTTTCCGCAGTTTTTCGAGGACCGAAATGTCCACCGCACGCTTGATCGTGGCAAAACGAAAGAACACTCCTTATTTCATTATCCGGAATGCAACGTCGGATGATTTGGTCGGGACAATATTTGAACAAGTATGGATCGTCCCAATAGAAATATTTCACTTGGGACATGAATTTGCATTTGTCCTGTTTGGACCAAGATGAGGGAGTTTCTTTAGTGACTAAGTAGTTCACTATATCAGCGTACCATGGATCGAGAGAAATAGAAAGAAGTTGTTCATCGGGGAAGTTTTCATTGATCGGCAAGGAAGATGGTGCGTTCGAAAGACGAGATAAATGATCGGCTATGACATTATCGGATCCTTTTTTGTCTTTGATTGTAAGGTCGAATTCTTGAAGTAAAAGGATCCAACGAATCAAACGGGATTTAGCATCCTTTTTAGCGAAGAGATATCGAAGCGCAGAATGGTCAGTGTAGACCGTAATGTGTGAACCTATCAAGTAAGGTCGAAACTTTTCAAGCGCAAAAACGACAGCTAGAAGCTCTTTTTCAGTTGTTGTGTAGTTGAGTTGAGCGTCGTTCAAGGTCATACTCGCGTAGTAAATGACATGAAGGATCTTGTTGATGCGTTGTCCCAAGACAGCACCAACGGCAAAGTTTGAAGCGTCGCACATTATTTCGAAAGGAAGATCCCAATTGGGTGTGCAAATGACTGGGGCAGAAATGAGTTCGCTCTTAAGACGTTCAAAAGAAGAGATACAATCAGAGTTAAAATCGAAAGGAACGTCTTTTCCAAGAAGGGTCGTCAAAGGACGGGCGATTTTGCTAAAGTCTTTCACAAAGCGTCGATAAAAGCCAGCGTGTCCTAAAAATGATCGAATGTCCTTAACAGATTTGGGAATGGGTAGACTTGCAATGACATCGATTTTCGCTTTGTCTACCTCAATGCCTTTGTTTGAGATGATATGTCCAAGGACAATGCCTTGTTTGACCATAAAGTGGCATTTTTCCCAATTCAAAGTCAAGTGTTTTTCTTTACATTGATTCAAAACCAACTCGAGGTGATGTAAACATTGAGAAAAAGAATCGCCGAAGATAGAGAAATCGTCCATAAAGACTTCTAGAAAGCGCTCAATCATGTCAGAAAAGAATCCAACCATGCATCGTTGGAAAGTCGCAGGAGCGTTACAAAGTCCGAATGGCATACGTCGATAAGCGAAGGTACCGAATGGACACGTGAAAGTCGTTTTCTCCTGATCTTCGGGAGCGATTGGAATTTGGTTATAGCCGGAATAACCATCAAGAAAGCAATAGAATTCGTGACCGGCTAAACGTTCGAGCATTTGGTCGATAAATGGAAGAGGAAAATGATCCTTACGTGTTGCGGCATTTAGTTTTCGATAGTCAATGCAAACACGCCAACCCGTTTGAGTACGAGTTGGAATAAGTTCATTCGCGTCGTTTTTTATAACAGTAAGTCCGGACTTTTTAGGCACGACATGAATTGGGCTAACCCATGGGCTATCGGAGATGGGGTATATGATACCGTTATCGAGGAGCTTAAGAATTTCGTCACGAACCACATCTTTCATTTTTGGGTTAAGCCTACGTTGTGCATCACTAGTGGGTTTGGCTTCATCAATCAAATGAATGCGATGTTGGACAATAGCAGGGCTAATTCCCTTAATATCAGTAATGGACCACCCAATTGCTTCTCTATTTTTCAAAAGAATAGAGAGAAGAGAAGCTTCTTGGTCAAGAGAAAGATTGTTAGAAATGATGACAGGACAAGTTTCGTTTTCACCTAAGTATGCATACTTAAGGTGGGCGGGAAGTGGTTTGAGGTCCAATTTCGGGAGTTTTTCGATTGCAGAATTGGGTTGAGATTCGGACTCAACTTGAAGCGATTCAAAGGGAAGAGTGTGTTCGATCTCGTTGGGGACTTCATGAAACAATTTTTCGTACTCGGCCTCGCGTTCATCGTTAAGATCAAATGTTTCATTTTCAAAGTTTTCATGAATGGCACTAACTTCTAATGTTTGGTCACGAAGTTCGTTCGAATGGCTTTCAAGATTGAAAATGTTAAGGTCCAAAGTCATGTTTCCAAAAGAGATTTTCATCGAACCGTTACGACAATTGATTAAGGCGTTTGAGGTGGCTAAGAATGGTCGGCCTAAAATCAATGGGATTTGACTCGCAGGGTTTGTCACCGGTTGTGTTTCGAGAACGATAAAATCAACGGGGAATATGAATTGCCCTACTCGAATGAGCACGTCTTCGATTTCTCCCACGGGCTTCTTAATGGAACGATCGGCAAATTGAAGCGTAACTTTCGTGGGTTTGAGCTCACCTAAGCCTAATTGTTCGTAAACGGAGTATGGAATCAAGTTGACACTCGCGCCTAAGTCTATTAAACATTTGTTAATCGTCTTTTCTCCAATTGTACACGAAATCGTAGGGCAGCCAGGATCTTTGTATTTAACGGGTATGGATTGGGACAAGACTTCACTCAAACTAGCGGCTAAGAAGACTTTTTTTGGGCACTTGAGTGTGTCGCTTTTGGGTGCACAAGTCCTTAAGAAATTTCGCGTAAGTGGGGACTTGCTGAACGATGTCAAGAAGAGGAATGTTAACTTTGACTTGTTTAAAAATTTCCAACATCTTTTCCATTTGGTCCGAGTGTTTCTTTGGTCGAAGACGATGTGGAAATGGAACATGATACTCGGTAGGCGGGTCTACTCGAGTAGTAGAAGAAGAATTTTGATTGTCGTTCGATTCGACGTTTGGCTCCACGTTCTGTTCTGAGTCGTTCGTTGTTTTAGAAGTATCGAGAAAAGTTCCCAGTGAATCATTTGGATTAACGACTTGATTATCGATTTGTTTACCAGAACGGAGAGTTGTGATAGCATTCAACTGGGTGACATTGCTATCTTGAACAACGTGGGCTTGATTTGAATTTGCATTTTGATTTCTGGGATTTGGAAGGGGCTGGCTTGGGAATGTTCCTCGTTCACGTTCACTTACAGACGTGGCTAATTGACTCATTTGCATTTCGAGTTTCGCAATCGATTGGTTTGTGTTTTGCATATATGAAGTCAATAAATTTTGCAAATTGCTGTTTGATTGAAGGCTTTGAGTAGTTGCCTTAGCCAACGTTTCAAGAGTTTTCTCAAGCGAAGTTAAACGTTTATCGTCTTGTGGAGGATGAGTAGAATTTGGTTGTTGCGGTTGATTAGACGGGCCCGCAAAGTTTGGTTGAAAATTATTGGGCTGAAAGGGAGGATTCGAAGCATTATTCGGTAATGCTTGAAAATTGGGACGAATCGTATTCGTGTTGGGAATGTTTTGGTTCCACGCAAAATTCGGATGATTTCTCCATTCAGGATTGTACGTTGGAGAAAACGGGTCGTTTTTGGTTTTATTGAAAGCATTGATTTGTTCGACGGAATTGGGACACTGATCGGCTATATGATTAGGATCGTTGCATTTATAACACATTGGTTGGGAAGCTTGGTTCGTTTGATTCGATGAGAAAACGTTATCGAATTTTTTAATCATTGCGTCGATCTTAGCTTCCAAAGCAAAAGAAGATCCCGTCGAGTGTGCACTCGATCGTGAGTAGATTGATTTTTCGTTCGAGCGTTCCCATTGGGACGACTTTTCAGCGAGGTTTTCAAGAAATTGCCAAGCATCGTCATGATGTTGGGCAAGAAAATTGCCTTGGCACATTGATTCGAGCATGGTTCGTGAGCTGTTTTCGAGTCCATCATATAAGATTTGGCAAATCGTCCATTTTTCAAAGTTATGGTGTGGACATTTTATCAAAAGCTCTTTGAATCTTTCAAAATATTTTCCAAATGGTTCACCCTTGAATTGATGAAAATTTACAATTTCGTTTCGAATTCTACTTGTTTTTTCTAAGGGGTAGAACTTTTTTAAGAAAGCTTTTACAAATTCTTCCCACGTTTTAATTGAGTTCGAAGGTAAGTTGTACAACCATTTTTCAGCGTAATCCGTAAGAGCAAATGGGATTAATCGAAGTTTGATTCCGTCATCAGAAAGTTGTTGAAGTTTAATGGTTGCGCAAACTTGTTCGAATTTAGTCAAAAAGATGTATGGGTCAACGTGTTCGAAATTGCCAAATTTTGGAAGCGTGGCAATATAGTTCGAATGGATTTCGAAATGGTTACCCGTAGGGGCGGGTAATGTGATGCAAGATGGAATAGAAACTCTATCGGGAAAGATTCTATCCATAAGAGTTCGAGGGGCGTTTTCGTTCGCCATTTCGGGAGGATTGTCTGTTCGAGTTAAACGGTTTGTAGAAGGGTCACGAATCCAAGTATTCGTTGTTGTGTCACGAGTCCAAGTACTCATGCACAAGTGAAAGTCGAGAGGACAAAGAAATTAGAAACGAGTTTGGAGAATGAAAGAAGATTTGAAAATGTTTTTTTTTTGTTTTTTTTAAAGGGAAAAAAAAACTATTTACCAAGTAAAGTTTATTTCAAAAGAAAAGTTTGATTTTTGTTTTGTTTTTGAATTTTCAATTTTTTTTTTGAAATGATTTTACAAATTTTTTTAGATTTTTGTTTTTGAGTTTTTTTTTAAATATGCATGAACTAATGCAACTAAATGAATGCAAAGGACTTAATTACAATTTTCTGTCCTTAGTAGCTCCTAACCCAAAATTGTATAATCACACTTTATCTTAAATCAACAAAAATATTTCTCAGCCAGGTAACGGACAGGGGTTATCGGTGCACCACGAATCACCGTAGCAATGCAACCGAAGGTTTAAGTACCTTCAGAGGAACAACCAGTATAATATTTACGAATCACCGTAATTTTTATAATTGGTTATTACTCTGCCGTAGCCTAGACACCAAGAAATAAAATCGTTTAAGTAAAACAATTGTGAAGATACAATTAAGCCCTAAGTGAGCTCGTGACACCCTTAGGTCCAACGTCTAACCTTTATTATTAGTCAAATTCTACGATGAAATGCGTTTGTGGGCTAAGGAAAGGGTGATGAAATCCCTCACCTTATGTGAATTGGGGTATTGCCCTTAGAAAAAAAATAAGATGAGATGAATGCAAAGCAGAAATTAAACGTGAAATTACAATGCAACTAAAATGAAGTTTGTTTTTATTTTTGGATTTTTTTGAATTTTTTTTATATATAAATGCAAATGCTAGCAACCAACAATGCACTAGAGATGAAAGCACAATACCAGAGCGTGCAGATTATTAGCAAATTTTTTTTTTTTTTTTTAGCGGCGATTTTAGCAAAGCAAAGCAATTATTTTTCCTTTTGGCAAGCAATTCCTTGTAATTTTCTGCTTTGACAACCTGAAATGAAAAACAAGATATATTCAACAATTTTTATTGTTATTATTATTTTTTTTGTATGTTTATCAAAGATGAAAAATAAAATAAGCGAAAAACAAAACAATTGAAAATAAAATAAATGAAAAATGAAAATTACAATGCAACTTGAACTTGTTTTTTTTTTCTATTTTTTTTGATTTTTTTTTTTTTTTTTTTGGAGAGGAAATTTAAAAGTAGGGTTTTACTTGAAAAAAAAAAAAAAAAAAAAAAAATTTTTTTTAAGGAGAAAGAAAAGAACGTAAAATAGAATTCTTTTTTTTAGAGAATAAATTGGAAAACCAAACTCAAAAGAAATCAAACAAAATAAATTGGCTAACTTTTTTTTTTTTTTAAACAAACCAAAACTAAACAATTTAAAAAAAGAAAGAAAAGAAAACAAACACACACTAAAGCCCAAAACCCGGTCCACACCAAAAGTTACCACGACTCCCCAGTTAAAACAAACACAACCAGTAGCCGAACAAATAAAATCAAAATCTCGAACAAGAACAAAAAAAATCAAAATCAAAATCTCGAACTAATTTTTACTGCAAATTTTTTAAATCAAATTCCCAATCCGAAGCTCGTTCGAATCGCTGTTGTGGTGATCGTGGTCACGAATTGGAGTTTGATGAGGAGATGAAGTGTTCGAGTCCGATGTGGTGGGCTACTGTTTGACAGAGGGAAGGTGTTTGAGAATTTCCGTCGTGGTAGTGGTTCGTGCTGAGATAGTCCAATTCGTGATTCGCGAGGATTGGGGTCGTGGTGGTTGATGGCTTGGAGTTGCTGTTTGTTTTCAAATTGGGTCGCGTGTAGGTTGCGATGCTGGCGGTGGAGAAGTAGAAGAGGTCGGTGGTGATTCAATTTAGGGGATCTTGACGATGTGGATGGTGACGTAGCCGATGCTGTGTGGTCGATGATGAGTGGCTACTGCAGGTTGGTGAGGAAGCAGTATGTTGAGTCGATGGAGATGATTGGGTGAAGATTTTTATGGTGTAGGTGAAGATGGTTTTGCTGCTGTTGCTGATGATTTCAATCTCGGGTTTGAGGTGCTTGGTCTGGAGTGCTACTTTGGGGATGGTGATATGAATTGAGAAGAAGGGTTATGGGCTGAGTTTGCTAGTTGCGGCACTGGTTGTCTTTGTGGATGAACTTGAAGGCACGATGATGGAGGCTGGTTGGAAGGAGAGTTGGATTGGAGGCACAGTTTTATGGAAGTGTTTGAATGGTTGATTTGCAGGGTAGTGGAGATGAGGCTTGTAGATGATGACAGTGAAATGATAGTGATTGCTGAGGGTATGACAAGCAGATGGTCGGAGGAATGTAATGTATTGTGAGTGTGAAGTATTGGCAGAAGTGAGTGTGATATTTGCAGATGAAGTTTGGGATGGTGATTGCAATGGCAGTAGGTGGTAGAGATGTCGTTGGTTGTTAGTGAACTATTGTAGAGTCACTGACATGTTTGTGGTGGATTTGTGCTGCTTGACAGTGGAGGAGCTGAGAGTTGATGGTGATACTGTGGTTGGCTGTAGGATGTTGGTTGAAGTGTAGAAGGCAGGGAACTTGGTGAAGCAGTTGCAGTTTGTAGTGGTAACAAGCAAGCAAGATGTTGTGACTGAGAGTATGGTAATATGCAGTGAAGTAGGGAATGGCTGTTGTTTTGTGAATAGGGGAATCTGTTGGCTCTGTGCACAATTAACAGTGAACAGTGAGGCAGAGAGGCAAAGAAAATTTGTAAACAAAATGAAATTTGTGAATGAAGAAGAAATAATTTTTTTTTTTTTTTGAAAGTTGTGATGGTTTTTTTTAATCTATATATATCACCAAATGCAAATGGAAATAAAAAGAAAACAAGCACACAAAAATCACACAAACACAAAACAAGTTTTTTTTTTAATGCAAAGAAACACACAAAAATCACACAAAAATAAAATCAAAATAATTCGAAGAATAGAAAATAAAATCAAAACAATTCCCCGGCAACGGCGCCAAAAACTTGTTCGGACGACGGAAATTCTATCGGTTTAGAAAACCGTCGAACGAATTTAACTTTAAAAATATAACCGCAAGCGCACGGTGTACAAATGTAGCACGTGGCGAATACGGGTCGATCCGCAGGGAATTGACGATTTTAAAAATTTCTATTCAATCAAATTATACCAAAGTCGAGTGAAATTGTTGGATAGAACTAAAATGAAGCTAAACTAGAATTGAAATGTGATTAGTAAACTATTGAACTAGAGAACAATTTAGGGATAAATCCACTCCCATATTTTTGTAAATCAACAAACAATAATTTATGATCTCTAGTTTTGACATTAAGTGAAATATTGTTGTATTTATCATAAGTATGGTTTGTTTATGTTATTAATTAACATAACTCAAACCATCAAACTATAATACAACACATAAACCACTTATCTATTCTAATGAAAATGAAGCCAAAGCAAAAGCTAATTTAAGTATGATCTATTTACTATTGTAATTAGTAACATAGGTCATCAAATTTCATTTTTACTTTCATTTCAAAATCAAAAATGGATTAGCAAATGATGATGCAAATTGTGTTTATGTTGAATAAGAATAGCTCATTTGCATAAACAATATAAGCTATCAAACCCACTTGTATAAACTTGCATCAAAACTTACTTCATGAAGCATAGACCAAAAGAGATCATAAATCATAAAATGTTGATATTACATAAAGTTAGAGAGCTTCATCACCCCTAAATTGAAGGAGTTTAGCTACTCATTTGTGGCATTAAAGCAACACATGTAAGTTTCAACATTAAAAAGAAAAGAGAATAGAAAATAAGCAAAGAAAGCAAAGAGATTAGCTACTAACTACTTGCATAAATGTAAATCTAAGCTATGAGCATAAAGAGAAAGAGAGCATAAAAATAAATATTAACAATAAAATAAAGAAAAACATGTAGAAAAGAGTGAAGAAAGAGGCTTGAAAGCCATTTTTATTTCATAGAACATTGAGCTTACACTTGATTTCTTAATTTCCTAAGTAAATGAAAGAGTAGAAGATGATCTTCATGTACATAAGAGGGCTATTTATACATGCATAAAACCCTAATTCTCTTTTTAGGGAGCTTCCCAAAATACCCTTGAGGTGGTGTAGCCTCCAAGTAATCATTAACATTCACTAATCCCCCACTTAATATGTACATGAAGCTTTAAGTCCTTTTAGCATGTGCTTAGCTTCTAATTGGAAGTTAGGTAAGTGGGTGGGGTCCTCCATGATCTTGAACTTGAATTATTTCCTCTTCATTCCTTTGTATTTCCTTGTGAATGCATGTATCTTCATATAAGCCTCTTCCATATGCATCCAAATTCCTATAAAAATAATCAAAAAATGTCCAAGTAAAAATTCTTACATTGACACATGCACAAAAATGACCGTTTTGCCCTTGAATGATGATGAAAATATGATGGTTTGGAAATAATTGAATTTTGGTTTTAAACATGTTAAAATGCCCAAATATGATGATTATTTAAATAAAAAGAGATAAAATATGGATGTAAATATATGCACTAATATGTGCACATCAATTTGAATTATCTTAAAACTATTTCTAATTTGTTTTAGCAAGTTACAAATGTTTTATTAACATTAGTTTTTAAATAAAAACCCTATACACTTCTTTATAAAACTATACATTTACATTTTAATGCTTGTTTAATTATTTTTAAAATAATATTCTATATGAAACTACATTTCAAAAGAAAAGAATTTTAAAATAAAACAAAACAAAATAACTTTTATTAATAAAATAAGATCTAAACTATATTTATTCTTAAAAACAAAATAAATACTTACTTACTTCTATGAAAATTATAAGATAGATCTTTAAAACAAACTATTGAAAAGTTTACAATATAATTTAAATCAAATTAATTCATTTACAAATTAAATAATTATAAATTTTCAAAAGAGAATTTCAATTTGAATTAAATTATTGAATCAATATTTTCACATTTAAAAATAATTATCAAATAATTATTGCCTAAATTTCCGGGACATCACATTTTTGTTTAAAACCTATGACGACCCAACTTTCCACTCCCAGTTAATCGCATCATCAATTAAGAAAGAAAGGGATAGAAGAAGAAAAGAAAGAAGAGAAAGAAGAAACAACACTAGAATCTCAGCAGTGGAACGAATAAATTATATTAATAACATAAAATATTACATAGTTTACAACCAATATCAGAGTACACAGATATACAACACATACTAGACAGTTGATGCCAAATGTGATGACCCGGAATTTTCGATCTAGAAAATTCCGGATAGTTAGTGGAAAGAAGAAAAGAGATAGAATAAAAGAAGAAATAGAAAGAAGAAGAACAGAAAACCAAACACACACTCTCACATTCGCAACGGATAAAATATATTATCAATAATAACAAGTTATACAATAGAAATCTGTATCTGTCAATTTATATTTATATACATCAGAGTTACAACATATTACACAACACAAGACAAATTTGAAAACATGTCCCAGCTAATCAGCAATAATATACACAACGGAAACCACTCCGTACGTTCCTGCCATCCAGCTCGCCTCCTGAACTCCAGAACGTCCTTACCTGAAAAGCTGTAATACTCGGTCTGACCCGAGCATTACATCAAAGCAACACCCGGGTCAGGCTGGAAACTAGCGTGAGTAAACTCATCTAACATGGAATACCAAAACAGACAACTTATTTAAACCCGGGTATCTTATCAATTTACAACTTCACAAGCTGTTATAACATTACTTACATCACACATAAATTTCTAAATACCAAACTTAGATTAAATGGTCTAATTCACTTTAATCATTCCATTTCATTTTACTGATTCCACACATCAAATTATAAAGAATCGAAGTGGTTTCGGATATTAACTAATACCCGAATCCGGTCTCTTCGAATCCAATATCATCTTATACCCAGTTATACAAGTGATTAAATTCAACTACTGGATGTCACTTAACACAGCAATAACATAGATACCATACCCATAAAATGTCATAGCACATCATTCAATAGATATCATTCAATTTATTCAAAAACAATCATCCATATGCAAGCATTATCCATTCATATCATGATTAATCATCTAATCCTGCTTAATTAACCATTAATTAATTTACAATAATTTAATTAATTTATTGCTCCTTGATTTCCTTATCAGCCAACCAATTAATCTCTAACCATAGATTATCCTTTAATCCTCAATTAATCTCCTTTAATACAAGGTAATCTATCCTAAATTTGCTTTATAAATCAATTAATTAACCTCTAATTTACTGATTGATTAACCATCAACTATTGATTAACAAACTTAATTATTAATCAATATCTCTTAATTCAAATTAAGAAATCAATTATATCTTAATTATAAATTTATAAAACTTAATTATTAATTAACAACCTTAGTTACATCATTATATTAATTCATGATCCCTAATTACACTTTAATTAATTACTTTACTTAAGTTAATTACAATAAGTAATTAGTCTTGATTAAACCCCAATTATTAATCACACCTGATTAACCACATTCAGTAGTTAACTAACTTAATTACTTCATTAACTAAATTAATTACTCCTTAATTAATTTCTTAATTAATCCTTTGATTAATTACTAAGTAATTTAACCCAAATTACTTACATTATTAAAACATCTTCTATTAATTACATCCTCTAACTACCAATTAATTACTTCACTAAGTAATTTCCAATCCATTAATTACATTAAGTAATTATCATCAAAACATCCAGTGTTTAAAATTAACTAACTTAATTAATTTAAACTAATTCCAATAACCTCAATTAATTACATTAAGTAATTAATGCCATAATTACTTCCATAAAGTAATTATACTTAAATAATTCACAAATGATTATTATTAAATTAATTAATCATGATTATAACTTAATTTAATTAATAATTCTTTAATCATTTATTTAATAATCAAATTAATGATCTTTAATTACATATTGATTAGTCCTTAATCAAATATTTATTGATCCTTAATTAATTACTACACTAATTAATTACCTTAATTAATTTAAAGATGAATACTTTATCTAAATCAATTCTTAATTTCATCATTAACTTTTTAAAACCTCTGGTAATCAAATTTCACAATAAATTAGTTACTTTATAATAAAACAATATAAACATCTCTTAATCATTCAAATATTTGGAAACTTGATTAAAACATTTGCTGGGAAAACTCTTAACTTTAAATCCTTGTTTAAAACAATTTTTTAGGTTACCCAAAACTTCAATAGGAACCACGAATCTGGAGACCAAAATTATCATACAGATCAAAACTAAGCCTACTGATCTCATCACCTACTCCGAGAATATACGCCAAAATCTTCGAGTTCCACCCGTGCCATCTTCATCTTCCTGAATCGAAAACCCTATACTGACACGAACCAAAATTCGTGCACATGCACGGTCGATTCACGTTGCTCCGACCACCATCGCTACCTTTCACAAGTCGATGCCGACCATCTAGCCTTGCTCAAACACCCAGAATCTCGAATCTCCCTGAAATTCAAAATCGAACACATCGAACCCCTACGGTAGAAAACCCACCTACCCATTCCACCCTGACCTCACCCAAATCTGACCACCGTAAGTCACGCCACCACCCCTGGAGCCTCACTCGAGTTCCCTCTTTCCTATTCTCCACGTCCGGCCTTTCCCGATGCCATGACGGCGACTCAGAAACCTCACTTCCACCTTGACCAAGATCAGTGCCAAAACCCAATGGCCGTCACGCTACCACCAGCAACGATCACAACCCCCCTTTTATTTCGATCTTCCAGAAAATGAACAATACCCAATTTCGTTCATTCCCACATTCCTTGATCGATACTTAATTAAAAATCCTAATTTAGCTTTCAAAATTCATTATTTCCAAAGACATTACAGATAGCATACCTGTAATAAGAATTTCCCATGTTTGAATTTTTAACATACTTTGAGATTTTCCTGTTATTTTCAATTTGCAGAAAAACTTAAATTTATCTTTGCTCAAAATTTATTTTTGAAGCTTGAAACAGGTTTTAAAAATAAACAACTTTTTATTAAATCTCCAAGCTTGTAATAAATTAGAGGAATGGGTTTGATTTTGAACAGGCCTGATTGCTTGTTAACCTGAAATAGAGATTCATACCTCTGTACTTTAAACATGCACAACCAATTACCCACTTATTTACATATACCTGGTTGCATGTAAGCATTTTTTTACAGTATATTATGTTTTTTTTAAAAAAAAAATTGCGGTTACATCCATTCTCATACTTTACCTTAAAATATCATAGCTTAATATTGACTAGGGAAGGTAAATTTTGTTTTTGAAACTCAATTCAGTCAGCTTATCATCCAAACAGAAACTCTCCTGTTTAAAAATAGACATGCTTTTACCTATGTATCCACATATTTTCATATTAAAAACATCATGCTCACACTCATCATACATTACTTCAACAATTTATTGCCTACATTGAAATTTAAAACAGTTTTTAAACCCTTGAAATAAAACTGTTTACTCTCAACATATAGCTAAACAGGGTTTATACAGGATGTTAATAGTCAAGCATGCAACATTATTATACATATATATGTGTTTCATGCTAAACAAACAGGCAACCAAATTTACTCATCATATTTTCAAGGTTTACTTCATGCATTCACTCAAATAAAAAGATCAAGCTTAAGATGGGGTTACTCACCTGTAATAAAGCAAACAGAGAAGTCCTGAAATGTTTAAAAAACTGGAAGTTTTGATCTTTGCCACTTGATACTAGAATCTTGAATTTGATCTGAGTTGTTAAATCTCCCCTTTAAATTTGCCTTACTGTTAAAATCCTTTGCATGTTTGAAATCTTATGATTTAAGCTATTGAAACCTGCAGTTGAATTGAAAATCATTTTGAATGCCTTTATTAAACTCCATCTTGTTTGAAGCTTCACAGGTTGCATAAGTATTACAGATTTTTAAATGGAAATGGTTTTCTGGATTTAGCTTTTTATTTTTAGGAAGGAAGAAAATATGTTTTATGAAGTAGATTATGATTTATTTTTAAAAAAAGAAAAAGAACACTTGTCAAATTTGCTTACAAATGTCATTAGCATGCCATATCAATGTACACTTGTATTTAGATAAAACTTAGGCTTACATTTGTATTTTTTTGCCAATTTAAATTAAACATTCAAATGTTAGATAAAAGTTTTTGTCTTAGGTTTATGTTTACATGTTTATATAAATGTTATCTATTTTTAGCCTTAAATGATTACATATAAATTTCTTTTATAAAATCACACATCTTAATGTATATTTTAATATTTTTAAACTAATAATTTAAAACTAAGTTTTCAAAAGAGAAAATTTAAAAAAAGAAAAGAACATTGAATTAAATTCTATTTCAAAATTTCAAACCAAAATATTATACTCTATTGTAATCAAACTAAATCTATTTCAAAAGAATTTTTTTTAAAAAAAATAAAACAAAATAAACTTTTATTATAAAATACAATTTCAACCTTTATTTTTTAAACAAATTAGATTTTTACTTTAATTACTTTGAAGATATAAGATAGATCTTTAAATTAACCTTTGAAAAGTTTCAATACTATTTCAATCAAATTTACCAATTCATAATTTATTCAATACTAAATAAAAATCAAATGCTCTATTTACAATGTATACACATATATACATTATAAATAAAATATCTCTTTAAAAAAGCTTAGAAATATAATTTTTTACCATTTGGTATCAATGTTTCGAAGATCTCTACCAAGTTAATTAGCAAATTATCAGCTGTTAAAAAAAAATCGGGTTATCACATTCCTCCCCCCTTAGAATCTTTTCGTCCTCGAAAAGGAATGAAAGCGGAATTTATTTATTATCTTAAAACCAGTTAAAATATTCTTTGATGATTTTAAAACACTTTGAAACCTATATCGTATTACAGCAATAATTTTATAAAAATACGTTTATAACTCGATGTTTCAACCAGTCCATCCTCGTTCTTATAGAAATTCGGTCATACGTTGATCAGGCGTAAGACTGAAAATCTATAAGCACTTAGCAGACTCGATTTCAACACCCAGTGAAAATACTTTTGAAAATAGTTTTATTTAAAAAAATATTGAAAACAGTTTTTGAAATAGGGGATATATCTTTGGTGAGAATGCTCTGGAAATCATCACCCCCATCCATGGTCGCAGTTAACCCGGTGATTACGTTGCCGTCCCGAGAAAATCCACAGATAATAGTAGGCCTCCGCGCCCCACGATTACACCATGGAACCCCGCTACAGATCGCAGCTACAACTGGGGTTACGTTGCTATCACAGCAAAAACCCATATAACTGTAGGCATCAGCGCCTTCGACTTTCGCTGCCAAAAAATGAAACTTCTCCACTCCACTTGACCATAGATCGCAGTCTACCGATGTTGCGTTGCCTTCCCGGCAAAATCAAGTGTAGACCGTTGACACTCATCCTCCACACGATTTTCGCTATGGTCCACACAGTAGATCGCAGCAACATCGAGTTACACTGTCGTCACAGCATAACCCAAATGCCCCTGTAGGCATCAGCGCCATCGACTTTCGCTACCCAATAATCCTCAGGAACTAGTTTGTCCGGACTCCTCACAGGATCAACTTTAGAACCCCCTTGAGGCTCAAGGCAGCACCGCCCTGTGGTATTCCTGAGAAGTCCATTCCAAGGGAGCGCCTTTTTCCCCAGAGCATCATCAAAACATTTTATACTATACATATATAGTATCTTTAAATCATACACCTAGTATGATCTCATACAAAGCTCCTTTACAAAAAATCGATTATTCCAAAATCGATAATTCTCAAACTAGGCTTTCCAAATTCAGTATTGATTTTTACCTAAAAATCAAAAGCCTTTCCAAATCCATAGGTTCCCAAAACCTTTTTTTCCAAAATCCTCATATGATCCTTTATATATATATTTAGATATATAAAATCTTTTATAACTTTGGATCATTTCAAACTTGTATAAGCTCCCTTTATACTTCAAATATTTCCAAAAACCCTTTTCTCTAGCAAAAGATTCATCAAGGGGAGTTTCATTTTATAAAACAAGATACTTATCTTTGTTTACTCAAAATCAAATATTCAAATTTGATTACTCTTTTCAATATCATTTTCATCCAAATCCGTACGGTGTACACATATCATCCGTACGCTATACCAATCTGATCGCTCACTCGATCACACAATTTCACTTCCGAACTACTATCGTCCACCCGACTTTCTAGTGCGGACACAGATCTGGTTTCTTGATCAGAAACCGTCATTCTCCTTGCATAGTCATATCTATGATAGAGAATATCCAGAACCAATCAACAACCCATATCCAGGTTCGCCGTCGAAAATCGAGTGAAAAATCCCACTCGGATCGATATAACTATCTCGAAATACTGTGCTTGAATCTGGATCAAATCACTATGCGAATAGAATAACATACGTACACCCTACTTATTTATCTTTATTGGTTATTAGCCAAATTAATCTCTTTCTATTCACATTTATTTTAATTTTCATTCACTTATTCACAATTGCTTCAATCTATCTGGATTATCACCTCTATTCTTATCTCGATTGGGTATCCATCCAATAACAGTTTAACTATGTCCAGTTTATTTAGAAAATAGCTTAAAAATTTAAAAACAGATAAGTAGTTGGAAAATAATTACTAGTTTGTAAAATAACTGTAAAATAGTTCAGTAATTGTAAAATAATTTGAAAATAGTTAAATAGTCATAGAAATTTTAAATAATTGCAAAATACTATAAAATAGAAATTAGTAGTTGAAAACAGTAATTAGTTTATAAAACAGTTGAAATATAATAATTAGTTTATAAAACAGTTGGAAAACATTTTCAAAAATAATTGTAAAACAAGTATAAGATAGTTTGTATTTTAAAAGAAAGGTTGTATATATAATATATAGCTTGGAAAAATAGGTTTATATTAAAATAATTTATATATTAAAAATATTCCACAGTCAAAACTGTTCAATTCCCAATCTCTATTCTCATCAATTCAATTTAAATTTTTTTTCTACCATTTAAATTGACCCAATTCCCATTTTAAATAATTTCAATTCCCATTGAAATTTATTCTATCCCAATTCAAGTTGAATTTATTCCCAATTCCCTTTTCAAATTTAAATCAAATTCCATTTGATTTTAAACATATTCAACTTTAATTACAATCCCAAGTTATTCCAATCACTTTGGACTAATATCCATTCAATTTGAACCCGCTTCAATTCCAATCTATTTCAACTCCAGTTTGAATTAACCCCAATTTCAAACTCTATTTCCAAATCAAGTTGAATTATCCTTGATTTCTTCTCATTATTTAATTCAAATTCCAAAATTCTTTCCCATCTATAAGTTCAAAAACTTATCACTTTAAGTTTTCACATCTCATTCCAAATTTAAAACTCAACCTCAGAGTTTATTTCAAACCACCCTTGATGTCGCTCCGGTCTACTGTTTAATTAAATATTACTTAAGTGATTAATTAGTTGTAATTAATTAAGGATAAATATAATTAATTAATTAATTGAAGTAATTAAATGTTAATTACTTATGATTAAGGTTAATTAATTTATAAAATTTATTAAGGACTAATTACTTATTGTAATTAGTAAATGATTAATCAAAGATGTTTAATCAAGTTGAATACTTAGGAAGTGAATTAATTAACTGGGTTAATTAATTAATGGATGTTAAGCAGGATTTATAGAAGTGTTAATTAATTTAATTTATTTTAAATTAATTAGAGATAGTTGTAATTAATTTAACTCATTTTAAATTAATTATAATTGATGGTTAATGAATCTTTGCTTATGGATGCTATTGATTGAATGGTTGTGATCTCAGTGATGAGATTAGTTGTATTTGTAAGATATGGATGATTGGTTTAAGTATGATAGTTTGTGATGGATTACAAATGTAACGATCCGAAATTTCGATCCCGAAATTTCCAGATAGTTAGTGAAAAGAAGAAAAGAGAAAGAAGAAGAAATAGAAACTAGTCACAGAAACCTCACATTCGCAGTGGATAAAATATAATATCAATAATAATAGTTATACCAAAGAAAATTGTATCTATCAATTTACATCGATATTTCAGAGTTACAACAGTTTTATACAACATTGGACATATACAATTTATATTATGTCTCGGACATAAACAATACTATAGTGTAAACTCTCCATACATCCCTGCCATCCAGCCCGCCTCCTGAGCTCCAGAACGTCCTTACCTGAAAATCTGTAATACTCGGTCTGACCCGAGCATTACATCAAAGTAACACCCGGGTCAGGCTGGAAACCAGCGTGAGTAAACCCATCTAACATGGAATACAAAAGCATACAACTTTATATAAACCCGGGGTAACTTATATTAATTTACAACTTCAGAAGTCGTTATAGACGTCACTTATTTCGCGCATCCATTTCTAAGTATCATACTTGGATTAAATGGTCCAATTCACTTAAATCATTCCATTCCAGTTTATTGATTTCACATATCAATTTATAATGAATCGAAGTGGTTTCGGGTATTTACTAATACCCGATTCCGGTCTCTTCGAATTCAATGTCACCCTAACCCAATTTATTCAATCAAATACAATTCAACTTTAATTACCAGATAAAATTTTAACAACATTAATTCATAATTGATAGATAATCACATTTCACCATCTATCCAACATAATATATCACAAAGCAACTCATATCAGAGATATCAACTAGTCCAAAGCACTCGTCATCATTCAATCTTTAATAAGCAAGATTGATCACTTCATTAATTATATTAATTAATGATCCTCAAATTATTTTCGTTAGATAATTATTATTAAATTAATCTAGTAATTAACCTTTAACTTAATTACATTCATTAATCAAGATTAATCAAATCATAAATTAACTTTTCCTAATTATTTCAAGGATTAAACTAGCTCCTTGATTAATTATTCCTTTAATTACACTGAGTAATTATTTCTTAATTTCTTCCATAGGGTAATTATCCTTTAATTACTCCTCATTAAGTAATTTTTTTTTATTTACTTACATCCAGTAAACATCCATTAATTACCTCATTAAGTAAATACACCTCATAAATTTCCTTAAGTAATTATACTTAACCCAAAAATCAAATGATTACCTTTAATTAATTAATCTTAATTAATTAACTAAATTTAACCAGTTTTAAAATTTAAAATAAAGTAAGTTTTAAACTTTAAATAATTAAGCAAAATTGATCTTTTGAAATTCATTTCTTTGAATTATATTGTTTGTATAAATAAATTGGTATGAATAGTTTTAAATGTTTTAAGTTAAAACCTTAATGTTATTTTCAAACTTATTTTGTAATATAAAAGGGAATTAATAAGGAAATGATTTATTTTAAAACTTAATGTAAGTTTGATAATAAATGTAATAATTAAAAAGTGGTTTATTAATTGAATTATTTAATGAATAATGGTTTATAAATTAACAATTAAGTTTTCAAAGTGATTTATTAAAATTAAGGTTTGTTAATTAATAATTAGAGGAAAGTAATAAATGGTTACTTTATATTTTAAACTTAATTAAGGATTTAATTAAGTTAAGTTAGTCGTTAAGACAAAATGTTTTCAAAAATAATTAAGGATAATGTTCTATCTTAAAGATAATTAAGTTGTAATGAGTTGTAATTAATTAAGTTAAGAAATTTTAAGTCTAATTAATTAATTTAATTATTTATTTAAAAAGGGTTAATTAAGTAATTAATTAAGGATAAATGAGTCCACCTGTAAAGACCCAACTTCCACACTCCAGGAAGTCGCATTGCTAATAAGAAAGAAAGGGATAGAAAGAGAAAGAAAGAGAAGAAGAAGAAACGACACATCAGAATCTAAACAGCGGAACAAATAAATTATATTAATAACATAATACTTACATACTTTACAACCACTATCAGAGTACATAGATATACAACATATACTAGACAGTTATAACGCCTGTCTAGTATTTACAACATAATACAACTCAGAGACAATCACAGAACACACAACGGAATACTAAATATCTAGCGCAGAATCCTCCTGCTCCATTGCTCCTCCAATATTCGTCAAAGCTAACCTGAATCCCTTGGCTACTCGTAAAAATTTGAGTACCCAAGAGTTTATGGAAAACAAAAATAAACTCCGGGTCAGACATGGGTCTGGTGTGAGTAACAGGTTAAAGTTGTTTAACTTTAAAAATCCTTTGAAAAGAAAAGGTATCACGTAAGACTTCCCACACATAAATATGGAAAAGTTTTTACCTTACGCTAACCAAAACATTTGATAGGAAATCTGATGATATTATAATAGTGTCTAGGGTTTTCAAGTAAATAAGAAATAGCCGAAATTGTTACATCTATTAAATTCCAGCTACTAGCCACAAAAGTGGGTAATACAATCAAAACCGTTGGCACTTATTGGATTTTGGATTCCATACAATGGCAGCGCTACTGGGGTATCGCCCATCACAGTACGTGGCCTAGATCAACGTACCGAGGAGTACTCCCACTCCCCTGCAACACAAGGCCGGACCCATTCCTTATTGAATAGTTCCGAACAAGACAACCACGCAGTTGGTGCGCATATCCAACTGCCCACTAAGCCGAATAAAAAGGGACCACTAGACAGGGATCAATCTTGCTCTCCAGTGGGTGCTACCCACGAAGCCTTGCTGCACCTCCCCTGTTTTAGCCATTCCCGGTTGATGAGGCTTGAGGCTACGATTACCTTTAAAGGACACATTATCTTAGAATGCTCATCGTCCACCTGACGATGTTCTGAAAGCATTCAATCCATACAAGTTCGTTCCGGGTTCGAACAAAACCGAAGGCATTATCTCGTTACACTCTTTACGGAATCACCCACAGAGTTAACGACGATAACTCTTGCACTCTGAATCTCCATCTTGAATCTATAAGTACTATTCCGTCATACTCATTACAGAATCACCCACAGAGTTATACTGACGTATAGACCTTACACCTCGAGTCTTCACTCGCTCCGCTTGGATCAACGACCTAACGTTTAATTGGAATCGATGTGGTTTTCGGATTCCAAATATGGAAACCCGATCCCAGTCTCATTGAAATCCAAAGCGTGTCTTTTAGGTCCAAGTTGTTTTAGAGTTTAAAACAATTTCAATTATATTATCTATATATACACAGATAGATAATTCATAGATTCACAAGAGATAATTATCATTATCAAACCACAGATAATCCACATTATCACTATTAAAAGACAATCCATATCAATATCACAATGCAACCAATGCACCCATATCACACAACATTACTAATCTCATAACTGAGATTCAATCCATTCAAATCAACCAATATTATCCATCTATAAGTAATAACTTAATCATAACATCTATAATCAATTTAAAATGAATTAAATTAATTACATCCTCTCTAATTAATTTAAAATGAATTAAATTAATTATTATCTCAATATAAATATTGCTTACATTATCATTAATTAATTACAAATTAATTAATTAATTAACCTCTAATTTATCATCTTAATTAAT
The DNA here is from genome assembly GCA_030765085.1 of Allium cepa. NCBI lineage: Eukaryota > Viridiplantae > Streptophyta > Magnoliopsida > Asparagales > Amaryllidaceae > Allium > Allium cepa. The sequence continues at coordinate 459,686,821 of CM060931.1, read as the reverse complement.
CAATTCCTGATTAATTATACTTTAATTAATTCCACAAAATTAATTACCCTAAACCAAATACAGTAATTAACTTTTAATTACTTCATTAATTAATTAACTATAATTAGTTATATTTAACCTTAATTAATTACAATTAATTATCCTTAATTACTTATTATTGATTAATAAATATTAATTAATCAATCTTAATTACATCATTAATTATATTAATTAATGATTCTTAATTATATTTAATTAATTACTCCATTAAATTAATTACTTTCAGTAATTAATCTCATTTAAACCATAATTATTAATCATCTTTGATTAATCTCAATCTGTAATTAACCACCTTTAATTACTTATCAAATTAATTATTCCTTAATTAATTTCTTTAATTAATCACTTGATTAGTTACTCAAAATAATTTAATCCAATTTATTTTCACAATCCCAACACTATCCACTGATTACATCCAGTAATTATCTCTAATTACTTTACTGAGTAATTCTACTAATTACATAAGGTAATTATCAAATCCAATGTTTAAAATTAATTAAACTTAATTAGTTAGTTTAAACCAACCTTAATAAATTCCATTAATTACATTAAGTAATTAATGTCTTAATTACTTTTATTTAAGTAATTAAACTTAAATAAATTTCACAATTTATTAACATTAATTAATTAATTTAATTAATTATTGAAAATTAATCATATTAATTCCTAAATAAACATTAGTCAATAACCATCATTAACTATTATTTATTCTTTAATTAACTCTTAGTTAACTCTAATTAAATTAATCCAAATTATTAATTAAATAAATTAAATAAATAAGTGATTCCTTAATTATCCAATTTATTTAATTATATTTAATAATTTCTAAGATAACCCATTCCTTATTAATAATTTCATAAATATTAAAATGTACTTAGAACATTTTATTTTAAAAAATTAAATTCAAATTTTCATTTGAATCTAAAATTCAAAATGATATTTATTATAACATTATCAAATTTTAAATTCCATTTATTCTTTCCAAAGTAAATGTAAATCACATTTATTACTTAGAATAAAACTTATATAAGATAAATCTTAATTTAAATACAAATTAAGTTTAAAATACATTACCATTTAAATTTCAAATTCAAGTTAACAATCATTTAACTTCCTTTATAAACCATTTAAAATGATTTCATTTAAAATGAAAAATCAAATTAAATGTTTGAAAACATATTTACTTCAAATAAACAATTTAAATGTAACTTGTTTGAAAAACATTCAAATTTTAAAACTTATTTAAATATCCAGATTTTTAAATTCAAAATCTTTGAACTATTGCTTATTTAAATTATTTGAATTTAAACCTGCATCAAACTTTAGATTTAAACCTTCATTTAAAACTGCTTTATTCAAGATTTAAATTTCATTTTTAAAAAGGAACTGAAGATTCAAAACCCTTAAGAACAAGACTTAAATTCAAATTCAAATTTGCTATTTAAATTTTTGTTTTCAGGTTCAAATGAAAATTTCTATCTTCAGAAAAGAAACTGTCAGGTTTCTTTCTTTCTTCTATTTTTTTTAATTTTAAAAACTGAAACATCTTCAAATTTGAAAACTTAGAAGATTTTCAAAATCATTTGAAACTCTAATACAAATTAGATTTAAACTTAACTCAGAATTTAAAACTTTATTTCCATTTGAATTCGGTTTTTTTTTTAAAAAGCCATTTAATAAATAAAATATGGTTTTAAATACATAAGATAAGTATTGAAATGATTTCAAATATTTTAACTCAAGTTTAAATTTAAATAAATAACAATGAGGTTATTTTGAGTTTCTTTTAAATATAATGTGATAATAAATAATTTATTAATAAAGAGATAATTTCTTTTATAAGTTATTTATGGTTATTAAGTATTGTTATTTCTAAAAATATAATAATACATTGTTTTAACAAATAAATCTTTAATAAAAATAATTATTTTCCAAAATTCGAATTTTGTAATTGTATTTGTAGATAAACTAGATTTCAAAATTTATTTTTGAACATGAATTCAAAGTTTTAAATCTAAAGTATAATTGTTTATATTTCATTTTGATTTTGAATCATTTGTATAAGTTTAATATTTATTTATTTTAAAATTTATGTACATGTAAATAAATACATGATTAACTAATTAATTAATACAAGCTTACATTTATCTTATATTAACATCTAGCAAAATACAAATTAACATTGAATGAATGATAATTATTTAAAAAGACAAATGTATGCATATTATGTCATTTTATACAAGTGTAAATAAATAACCAAGAGTTTTGACAAATGTTAGAATGCAAGACAAGTGTCAAAAATTTAATTAGCATTTTCTTTTCATTTTATTTTTAATGATTTCAGTTTTTATAAACGAACTCCTTCCATCTTATTTCTTTTTGAAATCATAAACTAAGAAACAATGGAAACAAATTTCTGGAATCATTTTCAAAGCCACTTCTGTAATCAAAATTCTGTTAAACATTTTCCAAAACAAAATCATTTTCAAAGCCTCAGTTCAACATGAAACAAACCTGCATTTATTTAAAAATCTGGAATACATGCATCTGTTAAACATCTAGGATGCAGACAACTGCAGTTCAAAAGAAGCCTGCATGCCACTTTAAAAATAAACTCCATAGAAACTTCATTTTCAAGTATAAAGTTTAATTCAAGCAAATGGATTTCAGTTTGTAGAGATTCCTGAAGCTTTTCATCAACCTGTTTTTCAAGTTTGGGAATGCTCTGCCTTCATTTGAAATTTGTGAGTAACTTTTAAACTTAAAATAAATTATGGTTGCATGTTATTCTTGTAGAAAATGTTGCAATTGTGTTTGTTTATAAGTATGTTTGTGTAGATATTATTAATGAATTCTGCTGTATGAAGTGTGCACTTGACATCTTGAACATCTCTGTTCCCAGATTTGAAATTTCTGGGTTATAATTTAAGTTCAAATCCTTTAAATTTAATTTCTTTTAAAACTTGAGTTTTAAAAACAAACCTGTTCGTTTCAATTCAAATTTTAGTTTGAAAATTTATTTAGGATCAAATAATTATGAAATGCCCCTGAAACTATATATAAACTGATCAAACTTTAAAATGGTGTAATTCAAAACCCTGTAATATATTGTTTCAGGCCTAAGATCTAAAACATCACCCTGAAACTTGATTTTTAAAACCAAAATCATAATTTTTAAATTTGAATTAAGGGTGCAGTTCTGTGTTGAACATAATATGGAAATAGGGGATTTTTGGGTGATCTCTGCAATTGGAAGAGTCGGGATTCATTTTTTGGATAGATGAGTAACAAATGAAGCTTAGAAAAATCAGTGATGGTGATGCGTACCACTATGGATGCAGTGGTGATAATTTACTTCCTGTAGCCCTAGTTTAGGCTAAGTAACTTGGTTTGGTTGATACATCCTGTAGACTTGATCGAGTTGAATGGGAATTTGGCAGATGGAAGTTTGGTCGTGGGTGAATCACAGCCGGAGTTGTTGGATTTTAAGTGGTCGGAGGGCCGAGATCTTGGCGATGACAGGTTTGAATGAGTTTTTGGTACTTCGGGTTACAGGTTTTGGGATTAAGTCTTGAATTTGATTTCGAGCTATGGAGGAAGAATTGATGGTCGTGTTGAGTCGTGGGGTTTGTCGCCATCGTGGGAAGACCACCGGAGGTGGGTGGTGATGACTGGAGGCACGGTGCACGTCACAGTACGTGGCCTAGATCACCGTACCGAGGATTACTCCCTTCATCCCCTACAACACAAAGCCGGACCCGTTCCTTACTGAACAGTTCCAAACAAGACAACCCCGCAGTTGTAATCAGCAACCGCACCACTAAGCCGAAAATATAAAGGGACCTCTAGATAGGGATAAATCTTGCTCTCAAGTGGGTGCTACCCACGAAGCTTTGCTGCACCTCCCCTGTTTTAGCCATTCTCGGTTGATGAGGCTTGAGGCTACGATTACCTTTATAGGACATAACACTTATAATGCTCATCGTCCACCTGACGATGTTCTGAAAGCATTCAATCCATACAAGTTCGTTCCGGGTTCGAACGAAACCGAAGGCATTATCTCATTACACTCATTTTGGAATCACCCTTAGAGTTAACAACAATAACCTTTGCACTCTAATCCACCATCTTGAATCTATAAGCACTATTCCGTCAAACTCATTATAGAATCACCCACAGAGTTATACTGATCATCAGTTTTGATTTTGAATAATGGTTTAGATTAATTTGATAATTAATCTAATTCAAATTTTCTTAAGTATATAATAAATGAAATGATGTTAATTAATAATTGATGATAATTATCTAAGGATAATTAATTAATTAATGTCAAAAATTTTTAATATTGTGATTGTTAAGTTAATTAATTTAGTTTAATTAATTTTAATAAATCATTTGATGATTGTAAGAGTGTAATTACTTATTGTAATTAGTGGAGCAGGATTACTTAGAGAAGTAATAATGATAATTACTGAAATGTAATTAGTAATTTGGATAATTACTTTTGTAATTAGTTAAGGAATTAACTAATGATTAATTATTGGTTAATTAATTTTTAAACAAGTAATTAAAGATAATTATGTAACGACCCGTATTTTACGTGTTGATAAATCGTAGAATTTACAGGTCGTTAGTATTGTTTATGTTGTTTCTAGCCTAAGTCGTATTATTGATAAGTCGTTTGAACGACTTAAGAAAAACTGCCGACTTAGTGTTAAAACGAGTTAAGGGTTAACTCGTATAGAGGCTCAGGTTGAGTGTTCGGAGTTGAGTCGTGACCAACTTAGTGTCTTAGGTCGTGTGAGCGAGTTAGGGAAAGGAGCGACCTAGGGATGAGTCGGTCGAACAGGTTAACGACCTAAGGTATTGAACCAACATAAGTATTTGACCGACTTAGGGGGACTAGCGACCTAGAGTTGCTGTGTATAGATAGGTCGTTGAACGACCTAAGGGATAGCGTTAGGTCGCTAGGGGGATAGGTCGGCAAGCACGATGAGTCGTTGGGGGCTTAGGTCATTGAGTCGGCCTGGTTTGTTAGGTCGCATAAGAGTTAGGTCGGACCTAGTAAGTCGCTGGAGTCTTTAGGTCGGCAGTGTTTTAGGTCGCAGGAATTAGGTCGGCCGTGTGTTAACTCGTGTGACCCTGGGTTTGGTTAAGTCGGTAGGTCGTGTGATTGGTTGAGTCGACTTATAGTTAGGTCGGCCTTGGGTTCTTGAGTCGTGTGTCGTGGAGTTTGTTTAGACCGTTGGGTCGTGAGGTAGATAGGTCGGTGACGACCTATGATAGGTCGGGGATTTTAGGTCGGCGACGACCTAAGACCGAGAATGAGTTATAAGGCCTGGACGACCTAAGGGGTTTTCAGCCTATAAATAGAGGGGTTTGGCTCACTTTTTGGCACCGGTTTTTGAAGCGACGAAGTGCTGCCATTTTGAGAGCTCGACTACAACATTTCTTCATTTTCTTTTCTCTATTCCAATCTAGTTCTAACATCCATCCAAGATCGAAGATCGAGATCAAAGATTCAAGTGCCAAAGTTGAAGATCTTCATCCGTTGGAGCTAGATTTCATCGATTGAAGCGAGATGTTGCCGGATCAAGCCTTGATCTCCGCTGTCCAGATCTGAAGTGTTTAGTTTTCAGGTGTTTGGGTGATTTGGTGAGTGGTGGTTATCTCTCACGCGGACCCAAAGGAGTATATTGGATTGGTGGTTTGTTGGAGTGTTGTAGATAGTGATTTTGTGCATTTTCCTTAGATCCAAGTATAGATCCATTGTTTGTGAAGATGTTTACCTATGCAAGTTCATTTATTAAGTTATAGAAACAAAACCCATGTTTTATATTTGCTAGATCTATGCTAAAAACCCATGATTCATGTATGTTAGTTCTATGCTCATTTATTTACGAAATTGCCATTTTAGTTATAAATGCCTAATTAGATCTTGATTGAATACGTATTTGTTTGGATTAAGGTTTGCCTTGATTGATTGTTGTGAATGAGCTATCTAGTTGATAGATGTGGACAAGTATGGTCAAAGATGATTCAAAAGCTACAGAAGAGGCTCTTGAATGGTGAAAGCTGCTAAAGGCATATGAGGTGGATGTTGAAGCTCATATGTATGGATTGGATGATGTTGAGATGGAACTTTGCCATGATGCGATGAGGCAAACCATGTTGTTGAGTTGAGACTTTGCTATGGTGTGATAAAGCGAAGTACGATGTGATGTAGACTTGGCGTAATCCAGGCAGGGATCATTCCAAGCATGTTGATGACTCGAGGGATGGTTCGAGTTGGTTGATAATGGATTGCTTGAGAGGTAGCTTGAGCTAGTATGAGGATAGTCGTCAAGGAGGATGACTAGGAGGCTTGGATCTCATCGTTGTTGAAGGTTCTAGCATGCTCAAAAGCAAGAGTACATGGGGCGCCCATAACGACTACAGGCAGGTAGTCGGGACACCCAAAAGACTACAGGTAGGTAGTTGAGTACTCTGGGCAGAGTAGGTAAGTCCTAGGCACGGGTCACGATGACGTGCGGAGCTATGCCTAGAACCGGGGTTACCATTAGCCCTTGACGGATGGTCATTCAATCAACGGTGAAATCAAAGCAAGGATAACAGTGATAGCCAGAGTCATGGATGTTTGGACGTTTGGTTGTATCATCATTCGGTCTCAAGAGCGGTATTTTCTAGGTGCTTATCTGATCTTGGTTTAGGCCTTGGGGGTTTGTATTTGGAAAACATCGCCCTTGACTCGAGTGATTATTGCTTTACCTTAATTATCTGCTATGTTATGCTTACTTCTCCTTGGTGTGTGTCTGGGGGCTATCACTGTAGAAAGAGGTGGAGTGGGATGGTTTGGTTCCTATTCCTTTTATCCTTTATGCTCTTTTGGTATGTTTGATAGTTGATTTACTGCTCACTAAGACTTTGTCTGACTCAAGGTTTTATGTCTCCTCTTATTACCTTGGGCTGTTCATCCATGTTGGGATGGGCATACTAGGTAGCAGGTGACAGGTGCTGTTCTTAGAGATCTACGCTGATGATGACGAAGACGAGCAGGAGGCTTTGCATACTAGTTTTCTTACTATATGTACTGGGTGTTCCGCTGTTATATCTGATTGAGTGTTTGTAGTGAGGCTTTGATGTATGGATGATTCATGTTTGTATAAAACTACTACGATGCTTATATGATGATTTTTCTGTTATGGTGCTTCACTATATATTTCTCTATTGTATTTTATCCATGCGCTGTGAGTTGTACGATAGAGTTTGCTGTTTTATTTTACCCTGACTATCGTCCATGGCTACCTGGCACGCCTTTCAGCGCACTATTTCCTTGTTTTGGTGCAGGAGTCATGGGCGGTCGTCACATTTGGTATCAGAGCGAGGTTAATCGATTTTAGCCAACGCTCGTTGACGCAACTACGTATGAGAGACGTAATTGTATTTTGATGGATGATTACTATATATAATATAGTAGTTTAGAAGGATTTGAACTCCTTATGCAGTTGTTACTTAAGGTGTTCTAATCATTCTTTTTACAGATAATAAGGATGAGTCGAAGAGGAAGACCAGCTGCAAGGGAAAGCCGTGCTACTGAAGGAGCGGTTGATTATGGAACTATGTTCGAAGCGATGATGACTTCGATCATGAGAAGGATACCAGCTCCAGGGCCATCTGTAGATGTTGGAGTTCAAGTCCAAGCTCCAAGACCGGTGGATTTTGCCAAGCTTTGCAAGGATTATACTTCTCTTGGAGGAAAAGCTTTCTTGGGGACAGAGTCGACTATTGAAGTGCAGAGATGGATTGATGCTTGCCGAAGAATCTTTGGGGACTTGGGAATTGAGGATGCAACCAAGAGGAAGCTTGCATCGAGACAGCTTCAGGGAAGAGCTGCTGATTGGTGGAATTCTATCACCCTAGATACTTCAGAAGAAGAGATTACTTGGGAGCAATTCCAAGTTAAATTTGAAGCCAAGTTCATCTCTACTGCTCAGAAGTCTGCTTTGTTCAAAAGGTTTGTAGAGCTCAAGCAAGGTGGGAGGCCTGTTCTTGAGTATATTTCCGAGTTTGAAGCCTTGTCCAAGTATGCCAGATCGTATATTGATTCTCCCTACCAGAAGAACGAAAAGTTTGTGACTGGTCTGGATGCTTATCTTGGGAGGCAGTTAGTGGATCATTTGGACGATCCATTTGAGAAGCTAGTGGAGAAAGCTCTTAGGCATGAGAGTCTGTTTCCTAGGGAAAGTTCTGTTGTTTCTGTAACCAAGGAAGGATCTAAACCCCAGCAAAATGGAAACAAGAAGAGGAAGCAGCAGCAACAGAAGGGAAAGGATGGCCAGAAGAAGCCGAAGAGCGAAGTGACTTGCTATAACTGCCAGCAGAAGGGCCATCTTTACAAAGATTGTAAGAATCCCAAGGTGCCGGGAAAGTGTTACAACTGTGATAAGCTGGGACATATCAAGAAGGATTGCCCAGAGCCGAGGAAAGATAGGCAGATTGTGCAAGCTTATGCTTTGGGAGCTGTGCCGTCGTCTTCAAAAGCTCCTACAGCTGAAGAGAAGGGGAAGAGTGTGGTAGTTCAAGGTACTCTTTCTCTTTGTGGTGTTCCAGTTAGAGTGTTGTTTGATACTGGAGCGTCGCATTCTTTTGTTTGTGATGATTTGGTAGGCCGGTTAGGTTTGAAACCGGATATTGTTGATAGGCCATTGGTTGTGACTAATCCAGTCGGGGGTTCGTCATGTTTGTGTATGATATGCCGTGGTCTAGTTGTGTCGAGTCATGATTGCTCGTTTGTTTGTGATTGCTTTGTTCTGAACTTTGCGGGATTCGGAATTATTTTGGGTATGGACTGGCTTAGGAAGTATGCGGCTAGGATTGATTGTGAGAGGCTGGAGGTGACAGTCGGGAATGTGGAAGGGCGAAAGGTTGTGATACGATGTAAGCATGAGGAAGGCGTCTTCATGAGCTTCATGTATTCGCTGGTTGTTCCACGGGATGGACTGTCATCGGTGCCTATTGTGAATGGATTTGAGGATGTCTTTGACGAAGTCAAAGGGTTGCCGCCGCATAGGGAGATCGAGTTTCGTATCGATCTAGTTGAGGGAGCCAGACCTGTTGTTATGCCTCTTAGGCGGATGGCACCGAGGGAGCAGCAAGAGCTGAAGGTGCAAGTTGATGACCTTTTTCGGAAAGGATTCATTCGGAGAAGTGTGTCCGAATGGGGTGCACCAGTTGTGTTCGCAACCAAAGCGGATGGATCGTTGAGGTTGTGTGTGGATTATCATGAGCTAAATAAGTTGACTAAAAAGAACAAGTATCCATTGCCGAGAATAGATGACTTGTTTGATCAGCTTCACGAGGCTAAGGTGTTTTCTCAGATGGATTTGGCAACGGGATTTCACCAATTGAGAGTGGCGAAGGATAGTGTGCCGAAGACTGCTTTTAGGACACCATCCGGGTTTTATGAGTGGCTGGTAATGCCGTTTGGGTTGACTAACGCACCAGCATATTTTGTGGATCTTATGAATAGAGTATTCAGAGATCAGTTGAATAAGTTCGTGCTTGTATTCGTGGATGATATTTTGGTTTATTCCAGAACTGAAGAAGAGCACAAGACACACTTGAGGATTGTTTTGGAAATCTTGCGGAAACATCAGCTGAAGGCTAAGTTTTCAAAGTGTCACTTCTGGAAGAGTGAAGTGAGGTTCTTAGGCCATGTTATCTCTGGAAATGGAGTAGCGGTTGATCCCGCTAAGGTGGCAGCAATCCAGGATTGGGTAAGACCTAAGAATGCATCTGAAGTAAGAAGTTTTCTTGGATTAGCAGGATATTATCGTCGGTTTATCAAAGACTTTTCCAAGATAGCTGCACCGTTGACTGGATTGACGAAGAAGAACCAAGTGTTCAAATGGGATGATAAGTGTGAGCAAGCTTTCGTAATCCTGAAAGAGCGACTGACGAGTGCTCCTGTCTTGACTATTCCAAGTGGGAATGATGAGATGGTGGTTTACACCGATGCATGTGGCACTGGACTTGGAGCAGTGCTAATGCAGAAGGATAAAGTTGTTGCGTATGCTAGTCGACAACTGAAGCCGCATGAAAGGAATTATCCGACTCATGATTTGGAGTTAGCGGCGATTGTGTTTGCTTTGAAGATGTGGAGACACTATCTATTGGGAGTTAGATTTGAGTTATTTACAGATCATAAGTCGTTGAAGTATCTGTTCTCCCAAAAGGATTTGAATCTTCGACAGCAAAGATGGCTAGAGTTCTTAGCATCTTATGATTTTGGTATAGCCTATACTCCGGGAAAAGGTAACGCGGTGGCTGATGCGTTAAGTCGAAGACATGCAGGTTTGGGAGCCATGTTTTCGGAATGGAAGAACCTTGAGTATTTGGCTGGATTTGATTTCAGGCCCAGATGTGAGTTGGAACCTGAAATGTTGGCAAACTTATCGATAAGACCTACTCTTGTGGAAAGGATTGGCGAGAACCAAAAGAGAGATGATAGGCTTGTTAAGATTATCCGAGATTTGGAATCCGAATTGGACCCAGAGAAGAATAAGGGATTTGAGGTCGATCGAGAGGGTTGGCTTCGGAAGCAAGGACGATTGGTTGTTCCCGACATTGATGGATTGAGAGATGAAGTTCTGAGGGAAGGTCATCACTCGAAGTTGACAATTCATCCAGGTGGGAATAAGATGTATCGGGATATGAAGAGAACTTACTACTGGGAAGGCATGAAGAAGGATGTTGGAAATTTTATTTCCAAGTGTATGAACTGCCAGTTGGTGAAAGCTGAGCAGAAGAAGCCCAGTGGATTACTTCAGCCATTAGAGGTTCCTACATGGAAGTGGGAGCAGATATCGATGGATTTTATCGATGGTCTACCTAGGACCAGGGCAGGAAATGAAGGAATTTGGGTCATAGTAGATCGGTTGACTAAGAGTGCAAGATTCATTCCTGTTCGATCGACTAGGACTGCATCGAAGCTGGCTGAGCTTTATGTTAAGTGGATAGTTCGATTCCATGGTGTTCCGAAGAGTATAGTGAGCGATCGAGACCCATTGTTCACTAGTGGATTTTGGAAGAGCTTCCAGGAAGTTTTGGGAACCGAGTTGTGTTTGAGTACAGCTTATCACCCTCAAATAGATGGTCAGACTGAGAGAGTCAACCGAGTTTTGGAAGATCTCCTTAGAGCATGTGTTTTGGACTTCGGAGGATCATGGGAAGATCATCTTCATTTGGTGGAGTTTGCATATAATAACAGTTATCAGTCGAGTATTGGTATGGCACCATATGAGGCATTGTATGGAAGACCGTGTAACTCTCCGACATGTTGGTTGGAAACTGGAGAAAAGATGATACTTGGGCCAGAGATGATTCGACAGACTTCGGATTGTATAGAGATCATTCGGCAACGAATGAAAGCAGCCCAAAATCGTCAGAAAAGTTATGCCGATAATCGTCGTAAGGATTTGGAATTCGATGTAGGAGAGATGGTTTTTGTGAAGATTTCTCCATTGAAGAGTGCTATTAGATTTGGGAAGAAAGGAAAGTTAATTCCGAGATTTGTTGGACCATTCCCGATTATCGAACGAATTGGAAAGCTCGCTTACAGGTTGGAGTTACCGGAAAAGATGGCGGGTGTGCACAATGTCTTTCATGTATCTTATCTACGGAAGTATGTGCATGACCAAACTACTGTGGTTTCTGCTGATAACTGTGAAGACTTAGAGGTTGATCCAGTGGTTACGAGACCTCGTAAGCCGCTTCGTATTGTTGAAACCGATACGAAACAGCTTAGGAGGAAGACGATTACGTTGCTCAAGATACAATGGAGTGATGATGTTAACGACTGTACGTGGGAGGAGGAAGAGAGGATGAAGGCAGCTCATCCAGAACTCTTCAAGGTATGGCCCTAAGGTGTCGTGACATCTCATGAATTTGTAGCTTGTTCTAAGTTTTAGAATTCTGCATGCTAGGCTAGAATTGGATGCATGGTTTGTTGATTGCTAAGGATGGTAGGCATGCGGAATAATTTTGATGGCTGATGTTTGCTTGGAATTTCGGGGGCGAAATTCCTAAGGGGGAGAGAATGTAACGACCCGTATTTTACGTGTTGATAAATCGTAGGATTTACAGGTCGTTAGTATTGTTTATGTTGTTTCTAGCCTAAGTCGTATTGTTGATAAGTCGTTTGAACGACTTAAGAAAAACTGCCGACTTAGTGTTAAAACGAGTTAAGGGTTAATTCGTATAGAGGCTCAGGTTAAGGGTTCGGAGTTGAGTCGTGACCAACTTAGTGTCTTAGGTCGTGTGAGCGAGTTAGGGAAAGGAGCGACCTAGGGATGAGTCGGTCGAACAGGTTAACGACCTAAGGTATTGAACCAACATAAGTATTTGACCGACTTAGGGGGACTAGCGACCTAGAGTTGCTGTGTATAGATAGGTCGTTGAACGACCTAAGGGATAGCGTTAGGTTGCTAGGGGGATAGGTCGGCAAGCACGATGAGTCGTTGGGGGCTTAGGTCATTGAGTCGGCCTGGTTTGTTAGGTCGCATAAGAGTTAGGTCGGACCTAGTAAGTCGCTGGAGTCTTTAGGTCGGCAGTGTTTTAGGTCGCAGGAATTAGGTCGGCCGTGTGTTAACTCGTGTGACCCTGGGTTTGGTTAAGTCGGTAGGTCGTGTGATTGGTTGAGTCGACTTATAGTTAGGTCGGCCTTGGGTTCTTGAGTCGTGTGTCGTGGAGTTTGTTTAGACCGTTGGGTCGTGAGGTAGATAGGTCGGTGACGACCTATGATGGGTCGGGGATTTTAGGTCGGCGACGACCTAAGACCGAGAACGAGTTATAAGGCCTGGACGACCTAAGGGGTTTTCAGCCTATAAATAGAGGGGTTTGGCTCACTTTTTGGCACCGGTTTTTGAAGCGACGAAGTGCTGCCATTTTGAGAGCTCGACTACAACATTTCTTCATTTTCTTTTCTCTATTCCAATCTAGTTCTAACATCCATCCAAGATCGAAGATCGAGATCAAAGATTCAAGTGCCAAAGTTGAAGATCTTCATCCGTTGGAGCTAGATTTCATCGATTGAAGCGAGATGTTGCCGGATCAAGCCTTGATCTCCGCTGTCCAGATCTGAAGTGTTTAGTTTTCAGGTGTTTGGGTGATTTGGTGAGTGGTGGTTATCTCTCACGCGGACCCAAAGGAGTATATTGGATTGGTGGTTTGTTGGAGTGTTGTAGATAGTGATTTTGTGCATTTTCCTTAGATCCAAGTATAGATCCATTGTTTGTGAAGATGTTTACCTATGCAAGTTCATTTATTAAGTTATAGAAACAAAACCCATGTTTTATATTTGCTAGATCTATGCTAAAAACCCATGATTCATGTATGTTAGTTCTATGCTCATTTATTTACGAAATTGCCATTTTAGTTATAAATGCCTAATTAGATCTTGATTGAATACGTATTTGTTTGGATTAAGGTTTGCCTTGATTGATTGTTGTGAATGAGCTATCTAGTTGATAGATGTGGACAAGTATGGTCAAAGATGATTCAAAAGCTACAGAAGAGGCTCTTGAATGGTGAAAGCTGCTAAAGGCATATGAGGTGGATGTTGAAGCTCATATGTATGGATTGGATGATGTTGAGATGGAACTTTGCCATGATGCGATGAGGCAAACCATGTTGTTGAGTTGAGACTTTGCTATGGTGTGATAAAGAGAAGTACGATGTGATGTAGACTTGGCGTAATCCAGGCAGGGATCATTCCAAGCATGTTGATGACTCGAGGGATGGTTCGAGTTGGTTGATAATTGATTGCTCGAGAGGTAGCTTGAGCTAGTATGAGGGTAGTCGTCAAGGAGGATGACTAGGAGGCTTGGATCTCATCGTTGTTGAAGGTTCTAGCATGCTCAAAAGCAAGAGTACATGGGGCGCCCATAACGACTACAGGCAGGTAGTCGGGACACCCAAAAGACTACAGGTAGGTAGTTGAGTACTCTGGGCAGAGTAGGTAAGTCCCAGGCACGGGTCACGATGACGTGCGGAGCTATGCCTAGAACCGGGGTTACCATTAGCCCTTGACGGATGGTCATTCAATCAACGGTGAAATCAAAGCAAGGATAACAGTGATAGCCAGAGTCATGGATGTTTGGACGTTTGGTTGTATCATCATTCGGTCTCAAGAGCGGTATTTTCTAGGTGCTTATCTGATCTTGGTTTAGGCCTTGGGGGTTTGTATTTGGAAAACATCGCCCTTGACTCGAGTGATTATTGCTTTACCTTAATTATCTGCTATGTTATGCTTACTTCTCCTTGGTGTGTGTCTGGGGGCTATCACTGTAGAAAGAGGTGGAGTGGGATGGTTTGGTTCCTATTCCTTTTATCCTTTATGCTCTTTTGGTATGTTTGATAGTTGATTTACTGCTCACTAAGACTTTGTCTGACTCAAGGTTTTATGTCTCCTCTTATTACCTTGGGCTGTTCATCCATGTTGGGATGGGCAGACTAGGTAGCAGGTGACAGGTGCTGTTCTTAGAGATCTACGCTGATGATGACGAAGACGAGCAGGAGGCTTTGCATACTAGTTTTCTTACTATATGTACTGGGTGTTCCGCTGTTATATCTGATTGAGTGTTTGTAGTGAGGCTTTGATGTATGGATGATTCATGTTTGTATAAAACTACTACGATGCTTATATGATGATTTTTCTGTTATGGTGCTTCACTATATATTTCTCTATTGTATTTTATCCATGCGCTGTGAGTTGTACGATAGAGTTTGATGTTTTATTTTACCCTGACTATCGTCCATGGCTACCTGGCACGCCTTTCAGCGCACTATTTCCTTGTTTTGGTGCAGGAGTCATGGGCGGTCGTCACAAATTAATTACTTAATATTAATCAAGGTGATTAATAATTGGATTAATTACTAAATGTAATTAATTTTAATTAAGTAATTTATTAAATATTGGAGATCATTAATTATTTTAATTAATGATGTAATTAATGATTGTTTAATTTTCCGGTTGCTGAGGCTTGAGGCTACGATTACCTTTATAGGACATATCAATCTTAGAATGCTCATCGTCCACCTGACGATGTGCTGAAAGCATTCAATCCATACAAGTTCGTTCCGGGTTCGAACGAAACCGAAGGCATTATCTCGTTACAATCGTATTGGAATCACCCTCATAGTTAACGACGATAACCCTTGCACTCTATATCACCATCTCGAATCTATAAGCACTATTCCGTCAAACTCATTACGGAATCACCCACAGAGTTATACTGACGTATAGCCCTTACACCTCGAGTCTTCACTTGCTCCACTTGGATTAACGACCTAACGTTTAATTGGAATCGATGTGGTTTTCGGATATCCAAATATGGAAACCTGATCCCGGTCTCACCGAAACCAAACGCCATTTTAATGTCCAAGTTGTACTTAAGGGTTTTAAACAATTTAACTCTTTCATTATTATCTACTTTACACAGATAGATAAACTACATCTCACAGTAGATAAGCACATTCATATCATAACAGATAATCTGTATCATCCATAAAAGGATAATCATTTAACCAAATAATCCATCACAAACTATCATACTTAAACCAATCATCCATATCATACAAATACAACTAATCTCATAACTGAGATCACAACCATTCAATCAATAGCATCCATAAGCAATGATTTATCAATCATCAATTATAATTAATTTAAAATGAATTAAATTAATTACAACCATCTATAATTAATTTAAAATAAATTAAATTAATTACCATATTTAAATCCTGCTTAATATCTATTAATTAATTAACCCAGTTAATTAATTCACTTCCTAAGTATTTAACTTGATTAAACATCTTTGATTAATCATTTACCAATTACAATCAGTAATTAGTCCTTAATAAATTTATAAATTAATTAACCTTAATCATAAGTAATTAACATTTAATTACTTCAAATATTAATTAATTATAATTATCCTTAATTAATTACAATTAATTAATCACTTAATTAATTAATATTTAATTAAACAATCATTAATTATATCATTAATTAAAATAATTAATGATCTCTAATATTTAATAAATTTCTTAACTAAAATTAATTGCATTTAGTAATTAATCCAATTATTAATCACCTTGATTAATATTAAGTAATTAACTATCTTTAATTACTTGTTTAAAAATTAATTAACCAATAATTAATCATTAGTTAATTCCTTAACTAATTACAAAAGTAATTATCCAAATTACTAATTACATTTCAGTAATTATCATTATTACTTCTCTAAGTAATCCTGCTCCATTAATTACAATAATTAATTACACTCTTACAATCATCAAATGATTTATTAAAATTAATTAAACTAAATTAATTAACTTAACAATTACAATATTAAAATTTATTGACATTAATTAATTAATTAATTATCCTTAGATAATTATCACCAATTATTAATTAACATCATTTCATTTATTATATACTTAAGAAAATTTGAATTAGATTAATTATCAAATTAATCTAAACCATTATTCAAAATCAAATAATTAAGTAAACCCTTAATCATCTTAAAGATTTTCAAAATAATAGAATTACTATCAAATGACTCATTTAAATTCAAAATGTATTAAAACAATACATTTCTAAAAATTTAATTCAAATTCAAATTTTATTTAAAGATTCAAATGTTTAATTATTTAAACATTGATCCAAATTAAATAATCATAAAACCTTACAATAAAATGAATGTTAAGAACATTCATTACCTAACTATAAAGAAAGATTTAAAATTAATTACTTGATTAAAATAGATTAAGCCCTTGAAAATAAATTGATTTGTTTAACTTCAAATCAACATTAAACACTTCATATTTATTCAAGTATTAAAGAATAAATTCTTCAAGTTTTAAAACTTACTTGAAATCAAATTTTATTTCCAAAACTATTTTTAACATTTGAACATGTTCATATTTTTTTTTTTTTACAAACTGGTTTTGAAATCAAAACTGTTCCAAAGAAATTTGAAACTGTTTTTAACTAAATTTCAAAACCAATTTAAATCTTTGTTTAAATCATTTAAGTCTGCTCAAAATTTTAAAACTCATATAAACTGTTTTAAATCAAAATCAGGATTAAAAGATAACCTGAAACTATTTTAAATCTTGACTTAAACCCAGATTAAATTTTGTTTAAATTTCAGATTCTCATTTTCAAAAACTTTAAATTTCAAATTACATTTTAATTCAGTTTTCAATTTCCACCTAAAATCAAATTCACACACAAAAAATTTAAATTTCATCCAAATGTTAGAATTTGCAAAGCTACAGGATTTCAACCTGAAACTGTTTTGTTTTAAAACTTGATTTTAAACAGAATTTAAACTTGTTTAAATTTAAAAATTTAATTTTAAAAACTTTGAATTTCAAACCTCATTTGAAATTAGATTCAACTTCCACTTAAATCAGATTCTAACTAAAAATATAATATGAATTCACTTAACTAAAAACTGCAAAATTTACTCTCTAGCTTTAAAAACCTGCAAACTGTTTAAACTCCTGATTTTAAACAGAGTTTTTAAATCTTGTTTAAATTAAAGATTTTTTTAAAAAGAAACTTTGAATTCAAAGCTACATTTGAATTTAGTTTAAATCTTCCATTTGATTCAATCTACAATCTTTAAAATAGGAGCTACATTCAAAATTCTAAAAAAAACTGCAAACAACTTTCAGGTTTAAAACCTGAAACAGTTTTAATTTTGATTTAAAACCAAACTTTAAACTTGTCTAAGACATTTCATCTTTTAAAACTTTGAATTCAAATTCTATTTGAATTCAGTTTCAATTCATACATGAATGAAACTCCTGTACTTGAATTTGATTTCCATTCAACATTAAAAAAAACTGTGAAAGCTCTCTGTTATAAACCTGTAGCCAAAAACCCGAGACACTCAACCAACTACTTCGAGTTTCCATTCCTGTTTCTTCGAGTCAAAAATAAAAATACCCGAGCAATGACCCGAGTTAAAACCCTGCACACTACTAATATGTTCCTGAGTTCAACATGCAACCAAATAAAAAACCTGGAAACTAATTCACCTGCCTCACTCTCTCTGATCATCAAATACCAAATTTACTCCATTCCTACATCCATACTCCACTAACATGAAGCATTAAAACACCCTAATCCCACTAGCTTAACAGATTGTTTTCAATTTTTCCTATTTCTGTTTAAAACAGAAATGTCTTTCCCTAACAGTTTTTTTTTTTAAACTGTAATATAATATATTTTTTTAAAGTTCCTAAATTTCCAACATGTATTCTAATTTATTCACTTGCTAAAATAATTTATGATGTTTGATATTTGTTTTATAATTCATGTTTTAAACATGCATTCTTGTGATAAACCTATTTTAATAGTTTAAGGTTCTTGTCTTTTTTTTTGAAGTTTCTAGGTTAACTGTCTCTTATTGTTTCAGTAAAAACAGATTTTAGATTTTAACTTATTTTAACTAATTCATAATTTTCCAGAACCTACATTTAAACATATTTTGTTTACACATAAATTTACTAACTGTAACAATACAGATGATAAAGTTTTCTATTTAAGAATATCTCAGTTTACAAGCTAACCAGATCTGCAACTACAGGAAATCAACACATATACATATTCATAAATATGCACACAGAACATTCAAGAATAAGTAACCATCACCACATAATCAAACAACATGCTTTCTTTATCAGGTCACAGATTTTGTGCATGTGTGTTAACCCATTTCATTTTAAACAAAACAGGACTGTTTTGTTTAGATCAGTTTGATTTCTGTAAATAAAGACATAAGTTCTTTAATTTGTGTTTGATTTTGATTTTTTTTAAAGAAAACTGTTTTTAAAAGATAAGAAGCTTACTCACCAAAATTAGAAGATGCAGAAACTAACTAGCTGCAGATCCAATCTCCAGAAGAGCAGATCACAATTCCAAGTCCAGACTTGCATTTTGAAATTGAAGATGCCTTACTTGTTGATGTAGATTGCATGTAGACCTCTCATATTTTAAATTGAAGTAGAACTTCCAGTTGATGATTGAAACTTGGCTTTAGATATGCAGACTTTAGATTGCAGATTGGATTGAAGTTTGTTTATGAAGAAAATGATTTGCAGATTTGTAGTTGATAGGTTTGCAGATTGAAGTAATTTGCAGTTTTAGATTTTGAAGAGGAAGATTGCAGGTTTGAAGATGAATGCAGATTTTAAATTTGCAGATTTATAAACATGTATTTGGTTTGAAAAGATTTATTGAAGATTGGTTTTGATCTTTACTGAAAATTTGATTTTCAGGTTTTCAATTTTGAAGAGAATGTGTTCTCAAATGCATATGCTATGTTTCTCCTATCAAAGTTTTAAATAATGAGAATTAAAACAACTGACACTTGTTATGTTATGTAAAATAAATGATTTACAAGTGTCTACTTTTTAGTTAAATGACTAACACATATGCATGTTAATATTTAAAAGCCATTTCTAAATTTGTATATGTATTTGAATTATCTTAAAACTATTTCTAATTTGTTTTAGCAAGTTACAAATGTTTTATTAACATTAGTTTTTAAATAAAAACATATACGCTTCTTTATAAAACTATACATTTACATTATAATGCTTGTTTAACTATTTTTAAAATAATATTCTATATGAAACTACATTTCAAAAGAAAAGAATTTTAAAATAAAACAAAACAAAATAACTTTTATTAATAAAATAAGATCTAAACAATATTTATTCTTAAAAACAAAATAAATACTTACTTACTTCTATGAAAATTATAAGATAGATCTTTAAAACAAACTATTGAAAAGTTTACAATATAATTTAAATCAAATTAATCCATTTACAAATTAAATAATTATAAATTTTCAAAAGAGAATTTCAATTTGAATTAAATTATTGAATCAATATTTTCACATTTAAAAATAATTATCAAAGAAATTATCAAATAATTATTGCCTAAATTTTCGGGACATCACATTCCTCCCCCCTTAAAAGAATTTCGTCCCCGAAATTTAAAAGCAAAGGTAATTTAATAATCCCATACAGAGTTTTAATTTTAGAAGAGAAAACATATACTATCAACCAAAATACTAGAAACCATAGCAACCAATCCAAACAAACAATTCTAATTATCCAGACAAAATTCTGGATAAAATTCCTTAGAGTTTCCCAAGTATAAATACCGGGATACTCACCCTACAGAATCTAAACTAGCAACACCACTCAGATCTAGAGCTCCTATATATCTAGATCTACAAATCTAAACAGAATACAAGACTACAGACAAGTCCTGATCAATTCCCAAACCTCTCAGAACTACTGAGTCCAAAACCAGAGATAAACCATACACGTACTCCCTCGGAGATACGTGAAAACAAAACAAATTCCAGCCATCGGAACTGGAAATTCAACCCCGTAGACCAAACACTTAACTCTCAAGAGAAAGCAGAAAGTTCCAATACCCATATCCACAAATCTCTCCTGATGATCCTGGGCTGCCTTCAACTTCTAGATCAAATAGATCCACCACACAAACTCAATTACACAAACATCAGAAAACTTCAAACAAACTACTCTATTTGGAAACAAACAGATACAAAACAATCAAGTCTCCAGATCCAAAATGAATTTCCTGTAGAAATCCTCTGATCCCAGACAAAACTCAAATTCCCAAAGAATCGGATGCTGCTTCTATTCTGGAATAGCTGCCACCATGCTTCCACTGCGCAATTCTGATTCGAGAATACTGTTGATGAACACAATTATAAACTTGATCAACTTATCCCGGAATATTGTTCATCAAATTCCATAAAATCTCAGTGACTTATCCGATTCAATCATAACACACAACAAAAATTACTCAGAGAACCTCCGAACCATCGCAAGTCACTTTTGCGATTCCACTCAGTTCAGATTCCAAGAAATCGTTCTCACTTCAACAATCAGAACAACTAAAGTCTTCAAAATAAGAAACTAGTGGTCCACCCCTAACCACAAGCATCACACCCACCTGAGCTTTCAGAAGAAATGGATAAGCTCTCCAGCTGCCCGGACTACTGATTTAAGAATCACAGATACTTCAGAACCATCGAAGAAACAAGCCCCTTACTGCTGCTACTGTTGCCAAAACTTCTTTAACCAAAAGCTCATCGAATCTCAAAGCTACACCAGCCTCTTCACAATAGAGCCTTCCAGATAGACAGATATCTCTCAGGAAACTCGCTCCCAAACCAAGCTCAAAATATTCTGCCAAACTAAGTCTCAAACTCAAATACAGACAGAACTCCTCCCTAAGGTTACCAAGATACCAATTCTGGCTTCAGCACTCCCAACTAATCCAAACTCAAGAAAAACCACTCACACGAGTGCAACCAAGCTTACAATCCAAAAGTATTTTCACAGGGGCATTTGGGTTATGCTGTGACGACAGTGTAACTCGATGTCGCTGCGATTTACTGTGGGGACCATAGCGAAAATAGTGTGGAGGATGAGTGTCAACGGTCTACACTTGATTTTGCCGGGAAGGCAACGCAACATCGGTAGACTGCGATCTATGGTCAAGTGGAGTGGAGAAGTTTCATTTTTGGCAGCGAAAGTCGAGGGCACTGACGCCTACAGTTATATGGGTTTTAGCTGTGATTGCTACGTAATCCCAGTTGTAGCTGCGATCTGTAGCAGGTTCCATGGTGTAATCGTGGGGCGCGGAGGCCTACAGTTATCTGTGGATTTTGTCGGGATGGCAACGTAATCATCGGGTTAACTGCGACCATGGATGGGGGTGATGATTTCCAGAGCATTCTCACCAAAGATATATCCTCTATTTTCAAAAACAGTTTTCTATATTTTCGATAAAATTATTTTCCAAGTATTTTCACTGGGTGTTGAAAATGGGTCTGCTAAGTACTTATAGATTTTCAGTCTTACGCCTGATCAACGTATAACCGAATTTCTATGAGAACGAGGATGGACTTGTTGAGACATCGAGTTATAAAAAGTATTTTTTTTATAAAAGCTATTTTATAATGTAAAATAGATTTTAAAGGTGTTTTAAAAATGATCAAAGAAAATCTATATGATTTTAAGCATTTTAATAATTCAGGCTTCGTTCCTTTTCGAGGACGAAAAGATTCTAAGGGGGGAGGTGTGTGATATCCCGAAATTTTTGGCAATAAATTTAATAATCTTACTTTAATAAATAACCATATAGGTTTAAAATTGTTAAGATAAATGGTTTAAATTGATTTTAACATAATTTTAAAACTAAATAAGATAAATAATAAGATTTGTTTTATTTTCTTTGTAAAATAAAAAATAAAAAAATATTAATTAATAAAGATGATTTGTATAGAAACATTAAGGCTAAATTGAAATAAACATTTAAACATGTTGGCATAATTAAGAAATCAATTTAAAAACATTTATAAAATAAGTTATTACTATACTATTTGGAGGTGTAACATGTGTAAGGATATTTGTTCATACAAAAACACTAATGATAAAATTAAGTTCATAACTTAAGTTTCAAAAGGATTTAACAGAGATTAATAATTTCTTTAAATAAATATACAAGTTGTGTATGTATTACAAGTGTAAACATTTAAAATAGGTATTTGAGCATTTGTAAGTAAAGATTACATAAGTTAACAAGTGGCGATATGTTCTTTAAGTTGAGAAATTAATATAACTACCAGAGAATCAAGCTGTAAAAGGGTTTCAAAATTTGTCCATACCCTCTTCTCTCAATCTCGTTTTCCTTCATCTTTATTTTTAATAAAAAAAATCAAAACTAAAAATCTGAACAATAAAGATAAGGAAAAACTAAACAACAACCAGGCTTACAACTGAACTATTCAAGACCTTCTAAAACAAGTGCAAACTCAGATTCAAATAGCAGCAGATTCAAATCAACAAATCAAGTTACAAAATTCAAAGTCAAGCTCCAATCGACTGCCGGGTTCCAGAAGTAGGCCACTGTTCATCAATAATGTGAGTAAACTTTGTCCTTTGACAAGATCTACCTGTTTAAAACAATGCATGCTGTAAATGTTTGAAAAATTTATGAAATGTTGGTAAGAATGTTCGAATAATGCTTTTATATAATAAGATGAGTACTAGGTGAATATCTGAGAATATTTCTTTGATAAATTTCAACAGAAAAAAAATATATATTCTATATCCAATATCTCTTCGTGTAAGCTAATTTAGATTTTGATGTTAAAAAGGAAAGTAAATAAGGATAGTGCACAGTTTGTAAGGGAAAATTTGATGGCAATCAGGGGATTGCCGAACGATGTAGTTATACGAGATAGAGGGGATTGGAAACAGAAGTTCGACAGTGGAATGGTAGAAGGCTGATGGTGTTTCAGGGAGAAAACTGCATGAAGTAGCAAGCAGTTTTGTATTGGGAACGGTAGTAGTTAGCAGACATTTTGGTGTAGTGTTAGGGTGAATTTGCTGCAGGTAGGGGGTGAAGTGGGCGTATGTTTATGGAATGAAGTGGGTGACTATTTGGGAAGACAGGTATGCTACTGTAGTGTATGACAGTGGTCTGTTTGGTTCAGTGGGATATAGTGTTGAATTTATAGTGTTGTTTGTAGATGAGGCTTGTAAACAAGGAGGTGGCAGGTGCAGCAAGTTGAGAAGGATGTGAATCTTATATATGTTTGCAGGCATAGAAGGTGGATGTATTTTGTTGTGGCAGGATAATGGAGATGATAATTGATTGGAATTGATGAGAATTTATGTATGTATATTGTTGAGAAGATCTGTGTTAATGAAGGAAGTTTTGGAATGATGTTTAATGGGAGTATATGCTTGATGGTTGTCAGTGGGATGTGGTGTGGAATTAGTAGAGGGATTGTGTACAGATATACTTGAATAAGTGATGGGTGGTATGGTTGTAGCAATGGACAGAGATGGTGTGGAGTTGCGTGGTTTATGTGCTGGAAGAGTAAAGAAATTTTGTAGGGGGGTCTTGAGGTGGTACCGTGATGGGCATGTGAAATTGAAGTGTTGTTTGTTGTATGAAGATTATCAGGCAGCATTTAGGTGTTGATATGTGAGCTTGGGTGATTTAGTGAGTTCAGGGTAGGGAATTCCTGACTGTATTTGTTTTGAATGATTTTCAAAATGAATGATACTCGAGTTTGTTTAGCGTTTTGCTTAAGTTAAGTTAGAATTAGGTACGAATGGATTATGAGTTGCTCAAGCAAGCTTTGTCCAGGTTAGAAACCTGTCTTGTTTTCAATTTAAAACTGAAAATGCAAATCATTAAGCAAAGATTTAAAATATGTTTTAAAATCTAATTTTATATTATGGATTCAAGTTTTGATTTGAATCATAGCTGGAAATGAATGAAGTTTTAAATTCAGATTTGTTTAAATAAACTTTAAAAGGGTTTATTGTTTAGAAATGTTTAAGGAAATTTGAATTTTAATTTGAAGTTGAAATGTAAAAGAATGTGTTAAGCAAAGTTTAAATTTGATTTAAATCTGGAGTTGAATCTTTGGTTTAAAATAAATTTAAGAGTATTTTTAATAAATTTGAATGATAAAGAAACATTTAAATGTCTTAAATTTAAAAAGGGAATTTGAGTTAAACTTTTGTAAAATTTCTTTTATCAGGAAGTACTATTTAAATTTAAAGGGTTTAAAATTGATTTTAAACTTGTTAAAGTTATAATTACTTGATGAAGTAATTAAAGGTCAATTACTTAGGAGAAGTAATTAAGGACCAATTACTTGATGTAATTAAATGATTTAATGTGATTAGTTTAGATTAATTAATTAAGATTAATTAATTTAAACACTTGATGATTTGATAAATAATTACGTATCGTAATTAATGGGGTTGTAATTACTTAGTGAAATAATTAATGGTAAGTATCGAATATAATTAGTGGAAGATGGAATTGTGAAAATAATTTGGATTGAATTATTTCGTATAATTGATCAAGGGATTAGTTAGAGATAATTAGGAATAATCAATTTATTTGATGAAGTAATTAAGTGTAGTTAATTACGGATGTTATTAATCAAAGGTAATTAATAATTATGGCAGCAATTAATTAATGGAATAATTAAAGGTTAATTTCCATATTGGGTAAGGATAATTAGTTTGTGAAATTAATTAAGGGTTAATTACTTAAATGCAATTAAAGGATAAATAGAACGATATTGGAAGTCTTTGATTAATTGTTATTCCTAATATGAGGTTTGTGATGCTATGTGAAAAGATATGTTGAATTAAACTGTGATGATGTGGTTATCTATTGTTGATGAATTATGTGACACCTGTATTAAAAAAAAAATTGAGTTGTATTTAACTTGAATGATTTAAGTTAAGATGATATTGGTTTCGAAGAGACCGGAGTCGGGTATTAGTAAATATCCGAAACCACTTCGATTCTTTATAGATTTATATGTGGAATCAATATGCTGATTTGGAAAGATTTAAGTAGATTGGACTATATAATTTAAGTTTTTGGTACTTAGAAGTTGATGTGTAAAATAAGTGGTGTCTATAACAACTTGTGAAGGTGTAAATTGTTATAAGTTACCCGGGTTTATACGAGTTGTATACTTTTGTATTACTTGTTAGATGGGTTTACTCACGCTGGTTTCCAGCCTGACCCGGGTGTTACTTTGATGTAATGCTCGGGTCAGACCGAGTATTACATATTTTCAGGTAAGGACGTTCTGGAGCTCAGGAGGCGAGCTGGAAGGCAGGATCGTATGGTGTTTTCCGCTGTGATATGCTATGTTATAACTAGAATATGTTGTCTTAGACTATCCACTGTTGTGTATTCATTGTAACTCATATATATATAAATGTGAATATACTGATAAGTTTTTCTTTGTAAAACTATTATTTATGTGATATTATATTTTATCCGCTGCGAATGTGAGATTCTGAGTTTGAGTTTTCTGTTTCTTCTTCTTTCTTTTTCTTCTTTTCACTAACTATCTGAAAATTTCTGGATCGAAATTTTCGGGTCGTTACATTTGTAATTAATTCCTTAATTACTTTATCAAGTAATTATACTCAAACCATTCACATTTGATTATTATTAAATTAATTAATCTAATTAACTATAAAAATTAACCATATTAATTAATTGTTAAATAATCATGGTTAATGACCTTTATTAACCATCCTCAAATTATTTATAAAGTAATTAACTTAAATTAATTACAATCTAAATTATCTTTAATCATTCATAAATTAAAGTTAATTATTAAATTAATTAACCTTAATTTAAAACTTAATTACATAATTAATATTCATTTATCATTAATTAATAATATAATTAATGATCTTAATTCTAAATTAATAATATAATTAACCACACTCCAGAAAGTTGCATCGTTAAGAATAAAGAAAGGGATAGAAAAGAGAAAAGAAAGGAAAGAAAGAACAGACCACATCAGAATCTCACAGCGGAATCGAATAAATTATAATATATCACATAAAACTTTACATAGTATCATATACATCAGAGTAATACAGCTAATACAACACAAAACTAGACAGTTATAAACATCTGTCTAGCATTTACAATTCAAGTACACCAGAGAAACAGATACAAAACAAACACAGCGGAACTACTAAATATATCTACACGCTGAAGCCTCCTGCTCCATTATCTCCTCCAGAATTCGTCAAAGCAATCCTGAAACACTTGACTACTCATACATAATATGAGTACCCAAGAGTTTAATAAAACAGAAAATAAACACTCAGGTCAGACAGGGGTCTGGTGTGAGTAAACGGGGATAGAAGTTGCTTAACTTTAGAAAATCCTTTGAAAACAAAAGGTATCACGTAAGACTTCCCACACATAAACATGGAAAAGTTTTTACCTTACGCTAACCAAAACATTTGATAGGAAATCCAGTGATATTATAATAGTGTCTAGGGTTTTCAAGTAAATAAGAAATAGCCGAAATTGTTACATCTATTAAATTCCAGCTACTAGCCACAAAAGTGGGTAATACAAACAAAACCGTAGGGTCTCGTAGGGAAAATGGGTTTCCATCAATGGCAGGGCTACTGGGGTACCGCCCGTCACAGTACGTGGCCTAGATCACCGTACCGAGGATTACTCCCTTCATCCCCTGCAACACAAAGCCGGACCCGTTCCTTACTGAACAGTTCCGAACAAACTACCCCGCAGATTGGTCGTCACCAACTGCCACACAACCGAAATATAAAGGGACCTCTAGACAGGAGTAAATCTTGCTCTCAAGTGGGTGCTACCCACGAAGCTTTGCTGCACCTCCCCTGTTTTAGCCATTCTCGGTTGATGAGGCTTGAGGCTACGATTACCTTTATAGGACATAACACTTAGAATGCTCATCGTCCACCTGACGATGTTCTGAAAGCATTCAATCCATACAAGTTCGTTCCGAGTTCGAACGAAACCGAAGGCATTATCTCGTTACACTCATTTTGGAATCACCCTCAGAGTTAACGACAATAACCCTTGCACTCTAAACCACCATCTCGAATCTATAAGCACTATTCCGTCAACTCATTACGGAATCACCCACAGAGTTATAATGACTCATAGTCCTTACACCTCGAGTCTTCACAAAGCTCAATTTTTATTCACGACCTAACGTTATTTGGAATCGATGTGGTTTTCGGATATCCAAATATGGAAACCTGATCCCGGTCTCACCGAAACCAAACGCCATTTTAATGTCCAAGTTGTACTTAAGGGTTTTAAACAATTTAACTCTTATTGTTATCTATTTCACATATATAGATAAACTACATCTCACAATAGATAATCACATTCATATCATAACGGATAATCTGTATCATCCTTAAACAGATAATCATCACAACCAAATAATCCATCACAAACTATCATACTTAAACCAATCATCCATATCATACAGATACAACTAATCTCATCACTGAGATCACAACCATTCAATCAATAGCATCCATAAGCAATGATTTATCAATCATCAATTATAATTAATTTAAAATGAATTAAATTAATTACAACCATCTCTAATTAATTTAAAATAAATTAAATTAATTACCATATTTCAATCCTGCTTAACATCTATTAATTAACCCAGTTAATTAATTCACTTCCTAAGTATTCAACTTGATTAAACATCTTTGATTAATCATTTACTAATTACAAAAAGTAATTAGTCCTTAATAAATTTATAAATTAATTAACCTTAATCATAAGTAATTAACATTTAATTACTTCAAATATTAATAAATTATAATTAATTATATTTATCCTTAATTAATTACAATTAATTAATCACTTAATTAATTAATATTTAATTAAACAATCATTAATTATATCATTAATTAAAATAATTAATGATCTCTAATATTTAATAAATTTCTTAATTAAAATTAATTGCATTTAGTAATTAATCCAATTATTAATCACCTTGATTAATATTAAGTAATTAACTATCTTTAATTACTTGTTTAAAAATTAATTAACCAATAATTAATCATTAGTTAATTCCTTAACTAATTACAAAAGTAATTATCCAAATTACTAATTACATTTCAGTAATTATCATTATTACTTCTCTAAATAATCCTGCTCCACTAATTACAATAAGTAATTACACTCTTATAATCATCAAATGATTTATTAAAATTAATTAAACTAAATTAATTAACTTAACAATCACAATATTAAAATTTATTGACATTAATTAATTAATTATCCTTAGATAATTATCACCAATTATTAATTAACATCATTTCATTTATTATATACTTAAGAAAATTTGAATTAGATTAATTATCAAATTAATCTAAACCATTATTCAAAATCAAATAATTAAGTAAACCCTTAATCATCTTAAAGATTTTCAAAATAATCAAATTATTATCAAATGACTCATTTAAATTCAAAATGTATTAAAACAATACATTTCTAAGAATTAAATTCAATTTCAAATTTTATTTAAAGATTCATTAATTCCAAAAATAATTATAAACCATAAAACAAAAATGAATGTTTAAACAACATTCATCACTTAAATATGAAGAAAGATTTAAAACTAAATTACTTGATAAATTAAGCATTGAAAATAAATTAATTATTTTCAACTTTCAAATTTAAATCAACACTTCATATTTTAATTCAAATACTTTCAAATACTAAAGGAACTCAATTCTTTCAAGTTTTAAACTTTTTGAAATGAAATTTCATTTTCAAATTTACTTTTAAACATTTGAATATGTTCATTTATTTTAAATTGTAAAAACTGTTTTGAAATTAAACTGGGTTTCAAAGAAATCTGGAAACAGTTTTTAAATTGATTTCAAACTGAGTTTAAAACTTACTTAAAACATTCAAATCTGTTCAAAGTTTTAAAACATACAAAAAATGTTTAAATTCAAACTCTGGTTTTGAAAGATATCCTGAAAACAGTTTCTTTTTCTTTTTCAAATCTTGACTTAAACCCATATCTAAATCTTGTTTAAAGTTAAGATTTTCATTTTTAAAACTTTTGAATTTCAACTATACTTGAATTCAGTTACAACTCATTAAAATTCAAAACTGCAAAAGTCTCTCTGGGTAAAACTGTTTTTAAAACTTGATTGAAAACAGAATTTAAACTTGCTTAAATTTTAAAGTTTCATTTTTAAAAAACTTTGAATTTCAAACCTCATTTGAAATTAGATTTAACTTCCATTTAAATCAGATTCTAACTAAAAATAATATGAATTTACTTAACTAAAAACTGCAAAATTTACTCTCAGGCTTTAAAAACCTGCAAACTGTTTTAACTCCTGATTTAAAACAAAATTTTAAATCTTGTTTAAATTTAAGATTCTTATCTTTAAAAACTTTGAATTCAAAACTACATTTGAATTCAGTTTCTACTTCCATCTAAAATCAAATTTCCATACCAAAATTAAAATTTCATTCAACATGAAAACTGCTAAACAACTTTCAGGTTTAAAACCTGAAACAGTTTTAATTTTTGATTTAAAACCAAACTTTAAATTTGTCTAAGACATTTCATTTTTTTAAAAGCTTTGAATTCAAATTCTATTTGAATTCAGTTTCAACTTGCATTTAAATCAAGTTACAACTTAAAGTATGAATTCATTCAAAATTCTAAAACTGCAACTCTCTGCTATAAAACCTGAAACAGTTTAAAAAAAAAGCTTGATTTAAACAGAATTTAAAACTTTGTTTAAATTTTAAAAAATTCATTTTTTTAGAAACCTTAACTCAAAACTTCACTTGAATTCAGTATCAATTCATACTTGAATCAAGTTTCCAACTTAAAATATGAATTCCATAAAAATTCAAACTGCAAATACTCTCATGTTATACCCCTGCACCCATCCTACCCGAGTACCCCAATATTTACTTCGAGTTTTAAAACCTTTGCTTCGAGTCAGAAGAACAAAAACTCGGGGCTTACTTCGAGAAAATATACCCTGCACACAATCAGTAGTTCACCTGAGTTCAACCATCAAACCTGTCATCATCTAGCAATCACATCACCAATCACCAGACCACTTACAACTCCGGCTAATGACTCACCTACAACCCCTCTGCAACCTCCCAAATTCCCCTCCTACTCGATGCAACATAAAGAAGGTGCAGACCCTCAAAACTTCAACATTTGCAACATTTTAACATCAAGGTTTGAATACCTGGAAATCACAATCTCAACTCCCCCCTTCTGATCATTTATCACCAAATTCTTCCTTGTTTCTTACATCAAAACACCACTAACATAAAGCATCTAACACCTGACATCCACTAGCTTAACAGATTAATCCAAAAAAATTTCCTATTTCTGTTTTAAAACAGAAATCTTTTTTCCCTAACAGTTTTTTTTTAAAACTGTAATATTAGTTTCTAAAATTCCTAATACCAAACATGTGTTCTAATTTATACACTTGTTCTAATATTTATGATGTTTGATATTTGTTTTATTCTAATGATGACTGATTTTGGTTTACAGAGGCTACAGACTTATTAAACTAACTCAAAGTTTATAAATCTAAATCTACACCTAACTAACCTATTTACTTACACAAACTTTGCTAACTGAAACAATTCAAGTGATAAAGCTTTTTCCAATAAAGAATATCCTAATTTACAACCAACACTATATGCAGTTTTTCAAGAAATCAAAAACATGCAAACATATTCACACACATCATTTATCAATATAG
This sequence comes from Allium cepa, assembly GCA_030765085.1. Taxonomy (NCBI): domain Eukaryota; kingdom Viridiplantae; phylum Streptophyta; class Magnoliopsida; order Asparagales; family Amaryllidaceae; genus Allium; species Allium cepa. Next base: position 459,655,522 of record CM060931.1, on the reverse strand, counting down.
AATTTTCAGACAAGCTTGCTTCTTTTCTAAGTATTTATATACATCAGGCAATTTAAACTTCCTTGTATTTGTGAGGTTACTCACTTCCAAAAGAACAGAGGAGTTCTAATCAAACAGTTTTAAATTCAGGTGAACTAGTATTTAGTTCCGGAATTTGCATTTATCTTTGATTTTTAAAAAAAAACTGTTTTTAAAACAAAAAGTTCACTCACCTTATAATTGAAGATGTAGAACAACTAGATGCAGAGCAATTTGATGCAGATTTCATTGTCCAGAAATGCATATTGAAATGCATGATGCTCCTGGCTTGCATTTTGAAATTGAAGATGCCTTACTTGTTGATGTAGATTGTATGCAGACCTCTCAAATTTTAAATTTGAAGTATAACTTCCAGTTGATGATTGAAACTTGGCTTCAGATATGCGGACTTTAGATTGCAGATTGGATTGAGGTTTGTTTATGAAGAAAATGATTTGCAGATTTTGTAGTTGATAGGTTTGCAGCTTGAAGTAATTTGCAGTTTGAGATTTTGAAGAGGAAGGTTGCAGGTTTGAAGATCAATGCAGATTTTGAATCTGCAGATTTATAAACATGTATTTGGTTTGAAAAGATTTATTGAAGATTGGTTTTGATCTTTACTGAAAATTTGATTTTCAGGTTTTCAATTTTGAAGAGAATGTGTTCTCAAATGCATATGCTATGTTTCTCCTATCAAAATTTTAAATAATGAGAATTAAAACAATTGACACTTGTTATGTTATGTAAAATAAATGATTTACAAGTGTCTACTTTTTAGTTAAATGACTAACACATATGCATGTTAATATTTAAAAGCCATTTCTAAATTTGTATATGTATTTGAATTATCTTAAAACTATTTCTAATTTGTTTTAGCAAGTTACAAATGTTTTATTAACATTAGTTTTTAAATAAAAACATATACACTTCTTTATAAAACTATACATTTACATTTTAATGCTTGTTTAATTTAATTTAACTTAATTAATCTAAACAAATCACATCAATTAAATTAATTACGCCAAGTAATTAAATTCATTAATTGCCTTCATTAAGTAATTAATCATAAATAATTGATTATTATTAATTAATTAATCTAATTAATTATCAAAAATTAATCATATTAATTAATTGTTAAATAACCTTAAGTTAATGACCTTCATTAACATCACTTAATTACATAATTAAGAAATTAACTTCAATTAATCATTATTAATTATCAATTAATTAATCTTAAATTACCATTTAATTAATCTCTAATTATTAATTAATTAAGGTTAATTAATCTATAATTAAGGATGATTAATTAAATTTTAATTTATGATGAATTTTATTTAAACAATAAACTGCAAAATTACAGGTTCTAAAACTTGCAACTGTTCTAATATTGATTTAAAAACCAAATTTAAAACTTGTTTAAATTTAAAATATTTCATTTTTTAAAACTTTGAATTTCAAACTTAATTTGAATTTAGATCCTACTTGTACTTAAATCAAGTTGCAACTTAAAAATATGAATTTCATTCAAGGATCTAAAAACTGCAAACTCTCTGGATTTAAACCTGCAGACTGTTTTAAACACTCTTGATTTAAAACAGAATTTTAAATCTTGTTTAAATTTAAGATTTTACTTTTAAAAACTTTGAAGCTACATTTGAATTTAGATTCAAGTATTACCTGAATCAAGTTTTCAAAATTTATTCAAAAATTTAAACTGCAAAACTTCTCAGGCTTAAACCTGAAACAGTTTTAAATTTTAATTTAAAACAGGATTAAAACTTGTTTAAATTTTAGATTTTCTTTTTTTAAAAAAACCTTGAATTCAAAACTTTATTTGAATTCTGTTTCTACTTCCACCTAATATCAAATTCCCACTCTAAAATTTAAATTTCATTCAACTTGCAAACTCTCAGTTTCAACTCTGTAAACCTACCCGAGCCCAACCTATATCTGCTTCGAGTTTCACTACTCCTTGCTTCGAGATAATTTCACAAAACCCCGAGTTCTACTTCGGGTCAAAACCCTGCACATTACAGAAGTTCTCCAGAACTTCAGAATTCACTGCAACCTTGTCAACAGCAAGAAATACCACCTCCAACCACCATCATCGACACAACCTTGGATATAGCTTCCTTTACATCCCCTCTACAAACTCCCAAAACCTCAAATAACTCGATGCAACAGAGAGGATGGGGTAAACTAAGAACTGCACCCCTTAAACAGGGTTATGAAACCTTAAAAAAAAACTCAATTCCAACTCTTCTCTTCCTCTGGTCTTCAAATACCAAATTTACTCCATTTCTACATCCATACTCCACTAACATGAAGCATCATAACATCCTAAACTCACTAGCTTAACATAAGACCGAGTATTACAGATTTTCAGGTAAGGATATTCTGGAGCTCAGGAGTCGAGCTGGATGGCAGGAACGTTTGGAGTGTTACCGCTGTGATGTATTTCTATTTAGTTGGGACATGTTATTTGTATAGGTAACGTAAATGTGGCAACTCTGATGTATTAATATGTAAATTGACAGATACAGTATTCTTTTGTAAACTGTTATAATTTGATATTATATTTGATCCGCTGCGTTTTGTGAGAATTAGTGCTGTGTGTTTGTTCTTCTTCTTCTTCTTCTCTTCTTCTCTTCTTCTTATCTAGCTTTTTGAAAATTTTCCAGAATTCGTTAAGAGATTTTAAGTTTTAAAAAAAAACTCTTAAATAACCTCTCCACTCCTACATAGGTCGCTTGCATGTCGAAATAAACCACGGCCATTTCTTGTTTAATTTAAACATTCATTAACACTTAATTAAAATAACAAAACCATTTAAGATACATGTGTAAGCATAATAAAATCCTAAATGAACATGTGTTAAATTTTTAAGCGAGTGAATTTACATGTGTCCATTTCTTTTTACAAGTGTCATAATTATTTGCATTTCTTTTGGATTTTTAATAAATCATGAATTTAGTAAACACTTGCATTCTTTCTTCCTTGCCTTTTTCTCATTTTCATTTCTTAAAAAAAAATTTCTCAGCTGAAATATTCACTTCAAAACAATCTTCATTTCATAATACAAATTTTCATTTCTTCAAGAAAAAAAAATCAAAAATCAGAAATCACTCCTCTTTAAAACTGCAAGCAAAACAAACTACAACCTGCATTCTTTCTAAAATCTGCAGAATGCAAACATACATATGAATCTGGAAAGGGGGATGTCTGCATGCATAAATTTTTGAATCTGGAAGCATCAGGTTGGAAGCAAATGTTAAAATGCATTCAAGCTTAAAGTTTTAAGGGATTCAAGCAAATTTTCAACAGGATTTCAATTAGCAATTTTTCATGACTGCATTCATCTATTTTTACAAAATCTGGAGCCTGCAATTTGAAAGTTTGCTCTGCATTTTGGTACAGGTGAGTAACACCTAATTTAAATAAATTAAATAAGGTTGCATGCTTGTTATCTGATGAGTTTAAATTTTGTATATGTTTCTTTTAAACTGCCTGGGTATATATGATGGTGTACCTGAAGATTCTCTGTTTTCTTTGATTTCAAGCTTCAGTAAAATGTAATCCCCTTGCCTTTTAATTTAATCTTCATTTGAGATAAAGATCTAAACAAATATGTTTGATTCATTATAAAACTTCATGTTAAAATTTGTACTTAAGTTAAAAACATAGAAATGGCCCTGAGATTCATAAAGGAAGATAAATCAGTAAATGATGAAATTTCAAGTTTAGAAATTTATGAATTCAGAATTATAAATCAAATCACCATACTAAATCACGATTTTTAAAAGAAAAATTATAAATTTTAATGATTTATATAAAATGCAGTTCTAAAATTACTATATTTTACATTTTGATTTGGTTCACTTGATTGTTGCATTTGATTTACTTGAATCTGCTTCTGGAGGTAGTATAATCATCATAGATTATAGAAAAAAATATAGAATTGAATAAAATTCAATCTGGGTGATGCAAATTTGGGTTTCCAGGTCTAGAACCCTAGTTTTCAGGGCTGTAATGATTTGGACTTTTCTGCATTTTTAGTAAATCGAGTTCGATGTTGTCTTGGGAATAGGAAGATGATGGTAAGTTGATGTTATCGCCGGAGTTTCAAGATTTATGGTGGTCGGAGTGGGAAGTTGTTGCCGTTGACAGGTCAACTTGAAAAGGGGAGGCTGTTCCAGGTTTCTGTTTTAAACACTTGAATTCAAATTCAAGTTGTATTATGGGATTTTGAGGGTTGAAGGTGGATGTGGGGTTTTGGTCGATGGGGGATGGCCAGAGATGATGGCCGGTGATGGCCGGAGTGGGTGCACAGGGATTTGTGCATGTTGGTGATGATGGTGGTGTTCTGTTTTGGGTGCAGGGTTTCATGTCTCGGGATTGTCTCGGGTAAAATGAAGAATGACCCGAAGCTGAGGAACTCCTGACCCGAAGTAATTTAGAGAATGGCTCGGGTTTGTTAAAATGTTTCAGGGTTTAGTTTTTGAGCAGAATCATGTTTCCAGGTTTGTTAAGTTTTGAAGTAAAGATAAATTGCAAACTAAAATCTGGAAAGAAGTTTGAATCTAGGATTTAATTTAAATTCAATAAGTTTTAAATTTTAGATCTTTGAATTAAATTTGAAATGTCCTAAAATCCAAGTTTGGTTTTAAACTTAAAACAGAAACTTTTTTTTTTCTGTTTTGAAAATTTAAAAGGAGAGTTTAAACTTAAAGATGAATTTCAATCTGGAAATGTTTAAACCTGAAACTTAAGTATGAAATCAAATATTTAAATCTTGGATTTTTAATCATTTTTGAATTCAAACTTAAGTTGTTAAACTAAACAGGAAACTGTTTTTCTGTTTTCTGTTTTAAATTGAAAAGCAAAAAAAAATTTTTAGAAAAAAAAATGCAACTGAAAAATTTAAAACAAGTTTAAATCTGGAAATCTGAAATATGGAACTTAGCAAATGAAACTAAGTTTGAATTTAATTTAAAACTGGGAACTTAAATTTAGTTTTTAAACTTTTAGAGTATAAATGAACATTGAATTGAATTTAAAACTGTAAGTTTTAGTTTATAAAATAAGTTTAAACTAAGTTTAAATTTAGTTTTAAAACCTGAGATTTTACTTAAATATTGGTTTTTTTTAAATTTAAATAAGTTTTTAAATTTAAATTTGTTTTAACCATTTTTAGAAAAGGTTAATAACTTGAATTGAGATGAAAGAGCAAGTAAAGTTTTAAAATTTTAAGTTTGAATCTAGAATAAAATTTGAATTGTGTTTCAGTTGAATTTAAGTTTTTAAATTGAATTTTGAAACAAAGTGCTTAAAATATTTTGCGTAAGGAAGTATGTTTCTAAATTTTGAACTTAAGAAATTGATTTCATTTAAATTATTAAATTAATTTAAATGGAATATTTATTATTATTTAATTAATAATGTGGATGTTTAATTAAGTAATTAATGATTTTTAAGTTAATTAATTTAGATTTGAGATTAATTAATTAAGTTAATTAATCTATAATTAAGAATGATTAATTAAATTTTAATTTATGATTAAGATTTATTTAATCAAATGATTAATGACAATTAAGATTTTAATTAACACTTAATTAATCAATAATTAGAGATTAATTAAATGATAATTAAAGATTAATTAATTGATAATTAATAATGATTAATTGAAGTTAATTTCTTCATTTAGTAATTAAGAAATGTTAATGAAGGTCATTAACTTAAGATTATTTTAACAATTAATTAATGTGATTAATTTTTGATAATTAATTAGATTAATTAATAATAATCAATTGTTTAATTACTTAATGAAAGTAATTATAGAATTAATTACTTGGTGTAATTAATTTTATTAATGTAATTAGTTTAGATTAATTAAGTTTAATTAATTTAAACATTTTTGGATTATTGATAATTACTTATGTAATTAATAAATTTGTAATTACTTAGAGAAGTAATTAATTAATAATTACTGAATGTAATTAAGGATCTTTATTATAGAAGTAATTTGGATTACTTTGAAATTAATCAAGTGATTGATGAAGATAATTAATTGAGAATAATTAATTATGCGATGAGTAATTAAAGTAGTTAATTACTGAATGACTATTAATCAAGAGTGATTAATATATATGTTGTTTAAATTGGAGATTAATTACTTATGTAATTAATTTGTATTTAGAGATTGATTAAATGTAATCATTAATTAATTGATTAATGATGTAATTTGGAATTGATTAATTAAGGTATAATTAATATTAAATGTTAATTACTTATTGTAATTAGAAATGGTTAATCAGTAAGGATTAAGTGAAATAAATTATGAGATGATGATTTATAAAATTGATTTGTAATCAATTGAAGATTAAAATAAGCAGGATTTTGATGATGTAGTAATTAATTTAATTCATTTTAAATTAATTAGAGTTTAGGTAATTAATTTAATTCATTTTAAATTAATTATAAATGGTGTGATCATTAGATAGTTGCTTATGATTGATAAATGGTACTGGTTGTCTGGTATGGTTTGTAATCTCAGCTATGAGATGAATAATGTTGTGGTATGGATGCATTAGTTGCTTTTGGATGATAATGGTGATTATCTGATATGGATTATCTGATTATGATATGAATTATCTGTTGATAATGATAAGGTTGATTATCTATTGTGTTGTGAATTATCTGTTTGTGTATATTTAGATAATGAATTAAATTGTTTTAAACTTAAAACAACTTGGACCTTAAAAGACACGCTTTGGTTTTCGATGAGACCGAGATTGGGTTTCCATATTTGGATCCGAAAACCACATCGATTCCAAATAACGTTAGGTCGTTAACCCAAATGGAGCGAGTGAAGACTCGAGGTGTATGGGCTATACGTCAGTATAACTCTATGGGTGATTCCGCAATGAGTTTGAGGAATAGTACCTATAGATTCGAGATGATGATTCAGACTGCAAGGGTTATTGTCGTTAACTCTAAGGGTGATTCCAAAATGAGCGTAACGAGATAATGCCTTCGGTTTCGTTCGAACCCGGAACGAACTTGTATGGATTGAATGCTTTCAGAACATCGTCAGGTGGACGATGAGCATTCTAAGTGTTATGTCCTATAAAGGTAATCGTAGCCTCAAGCCTCATCAACCGGGAATGGCTAAAACAGGGGAGGTGCAGCAAAGCTTCGTGGGTAGCACCCACTTGAGAGCAAGATTTATCCCTGTCTAGAGTTTCCTTTATATTTTCGGCTTAGTGGTGCGGTTGCTGATCACAACTGTGGGGTTGTCTTGTTTGGAACTGTTTAGTAAGGAACGGGTCCGGCTTTGTGTTGTAGGGGATGAAGGGAGTAATCCTCGGTACGGTGATCTAGGCCACGTACTGTGACGGGCGGTACCCCAGTAGCCCAGCCATTGATGGAATCCAAAATCCAATAAGTGCCAACGGTTTTGATTGTATTACCCACTTTTGTGGCTAGTAGCTGGAATTTAATAGATGTAACAATTTCGGCTATTTTCTTATTTACTTGAAAACCTTAGACACTATTATAATATCATCGGATTTCCTATCAAATGTTTTGGTTAGCGTAAGGTAAAAACTTTTCCATGTTTATGTGTGGGAAGTCTTACGTGATACCTTTTCTTTTCAAAGGTTTTCAAAGTTAAACAACTTTAACCTGTTACTCACACCAGACCCATGTCTGACCCGGAGTTATTTCTGTTTTTCTATAACTCGTGGGTACTCAAATTTTTATGAGTAGCCAAGGGAATTCAGGTTAGGATTCAGGATTAGCTTTGACGTATTGTGGAGGAGCAAATGGAGCAGGAGGCTTCTGCGTATAGTTATATAGTTTTTCCGCTGTGTTGGTATCTCTTAGTGTCTTTTGTATGTATTGAGTTGTAATAACTAGACAGGTGTTTATAACTGTCTAGTATGTGTTGTATAAATCTTTGTACTCTGATATTTGATGTATACTATGTAATACTTATGTTATTAATATAATTTATTCGTTCCGCTGTTGAGATTGTTGTGTTGTTTCTTCTTTCTCTCCTTTCTTTTCTCTTTTTCTATCCCTTTCTTTCTTCAAGATGATGCGATTTTCCGAGAGTGGAAAGTCGGGTCGCCACAGTTGGTGCGACGACCCGACCTCCATCCACCAGGATGTCGCGACGTCGATGAAATCACCATGCAGTATGCACGCGTGCATGATTTGTGCACTGAAGAATGAGTTTGGGGAATAAAAGGTTCGTTCAGTTGAAGCTCTCGCGGTTTCTCATGTGACTGGGAGTGTTGCTCGCTTTTCGCTAGTGATCAACTCGAAGAAGATGGGTTTTGCCGTGGGAAGTTGGATGCGTCTCGAAGTATTGTGTTAGACTAGGTGGTGGGTTTTTTTTCCATTGTTACTGTGTAATGATATATGGTTACAAGGTAAACTCGAGTAGTTTGGTTGTTAAGCAAACTGTTAGGTAATGTTTAATACCTAAGTTCCCATATTTATTTTGAAAATAAATAAGTTTGAATAAGATGTTTAAAATGTTTTAAAATTTTCAAATTCATTTTCCAAATGTATTATTTCCAAAATAAGGTTAATGTTAAATTTTGAAATTCAAATATTTGTTTAAAGTTATCAAATTTGAATAAATTTTCAAATAACCTATTTTAGAAGATAAATAAGGTTAAATTATGATGGATATGAACCTAAGGGAGTTAATTACTTATTTAATTTTAAATAATCACTTAATTATTGATTAACTAAGTGTAATTACTTAATGAAGTAATTAATGTTTAATAACTGAATGTAATTAAGAACGATAATTACTTATGGAAGTAATCAGAGGAAATTACTCATGGGAGTAATTAAATGAAAGTGATTAGTGGATAATCACTTAATATTATCAATTAAAAAATTGATTAATATAATCATTTAATTTAATTAATTATGGTGTAATTAATTAATTAATGAATTAAGAATTACTTAATAATGGAATTAATTAATTGTTAAGTAATTAATTAAGGAAGTAATTAAGATTTATTAATGAAGTAATTAGAGATAATTTCTTATATAGGTAATTAAGAGTTAATTACTTAATTTATTTTAGTTAATTAATTAATGTGATTAATTAATTAATGAATGAGATTAAATTAAGATTAATTACTAAGTGTAATTAACTAAAATTTTAATTAATTAATAAATAAATTAATTAAGGGTTAATTGTTAATTTATATTGCTTAATATTTATTTAATGAAGTAATTAAGGATTAATTAATTGAATTAATTAATCAAGGATTAAAATAATTAAATTAGAAGTTAATTAATTTAGTTAAGTAATTACAAATTATTAATTACTAATTATGAGTAGTGAGTTGATTAATTATAAGTTAATTATTTAATTAATTAAAGAATAATTAATCAATAAGGATCACTAATTAATGTGATTAATGATATTAATCAAGGTTGATTAATAAAAGCAATTAATTTAAGTATGATTAATTAGTTGTAGTTAATTAAGAATTAATGTAATTAATTATAGTTAATTAATTAATGAATAATCATTAATTTTTGTAATTAATGATAGTAATTAAAGGTTAATTACTGAATATGGTTAAGGGTAATTACTTGTATGTAATTAAAGATAACAAATCAAAGAATGATTAATTAGCGAAGATCATTAGAGATGATTAATTTATTTATTTGGGATAAATAAATGAAGAAAGATTTAAGTAATCCATTTGATTAGAGTTAATCAATTCTGTTATGGATGAATGATTAATATTGGATGATTGATTGATATTGGATGTTGAATGATATTGGGTGATTGGTTGATATTGGATGTTGATAATGGTTGATACTGGATATCTCTGTTATGTGATATGCTGTTTTGGGAAGACGAATGTTAGTATGAATTATCTGTTATGATAATATAATTCATCTATCTGTTTATATATCATCCTGTATATATAAGTTAAACTGTTTAAACCCTTAAGTACAACTTGGACATTAAATGGCGTTTGGTTTCGGTGAGACCGGGATCGGGTTTCCATATTTGGAATCCAAAAACCACATCGATTCCAATTAAACGTTAGGTCGTGTATCCAAATGGAGCAAGTAAAGACTCGAGGTGTAAGGGCTATACGTCAGTATAACTCTATGGGTGATTCCGTAATGAGTTTGACGGAATAGTGCTTATAGATTCGAGATCGAATCAGAGTGCAAGGGCTATGGTCGTTGACTCTGAGGGTGATTCCAATAATGAGTGCAACGAGATAGTGCCTTTGGTTTCGTTCGAACCCGGAACGAACTTGTATGGATTGAATGCTTTCAGCACATCGTCAGGTGGACGATGAGCATTCTAAGATAATGTGTCCTATAAAGGTAATCGTAACCTCAAGCCTCATCAACCGGGAATGGCTAAAACATGGGAGGTGCAGCAAGGCTTCGTGGGTAGCTCCCACTGGAGAGCAGGATACATCCCTGTCTAGAGGTCCCTTTCTATTTCGGCTTAGTGTGTGGTTGGTCGCACCAACTATGGGGTGGTCTTGTTCGGGACTGTTCAGTAAGGAATGGTCCCGGCCTTGTGTTGCAGGGGATGAAGGGAGTAATCCTCGGTACGGTGATCTAGGCCACGTACTGTGATGGGCGGTACCCCAGTAGCCCTGCCATTGATGGAAACCCATTTTCCTTACGAGACCCTACGGTTTTGATTGTATTACCCACTTTTGTGGCTAGTAGCTGGAATTTAATAGATGTAACAATTTCGGCTATTTCTTATTTACTTGAAAACCCTAGACACTATTATAATATAACTGGATTTCCTATCAAATGTTTTGGTTAGCGTAAGGTAAAAACTTTTCCATGTTTATGTGTGGGAAGTCTTACGTGATACCTTTTTATTTCAAAGGTTTTTCTAAAGTTAAGCAATTTTAACATGTTTACTCATACCAGACCCCTGTCTGACCCGAGTGTTTATTTTCTGTTTTATTAAACTCTTGGGTACTCATATTACGTATGAGTAGTCAGGTGATTCAGGTTAGCTTGATGAATTCTGGAGGAGTTATGGAGCAGAAGGCTTCGACGTGTAGATATATAATATGGTTCCGCTGTGTTTGATTGATGTCTGTTTCTTCTTGTATACTTGAGTTGTATGAATTAGACAGATGTTTATAACTGTCTAATAGGTGTTGTATAGTTGTGTACTCTGATGTAATGAGGTACTATGTAATATTTTATGTTAATTATTATATTTTATTCGTTCCGCTATGAGTTCTCTGATGTTTGTTTGTGTTGTTCTCTCATGTGACTCGGAGTATTGCTCGCTTTTCGCTAGTGATCAACTCGAAGAAGATGGGTTTTGCCGTGGGAAGTTGGATGCGTCTCGAAGTATTGTGTTAGACTAGGTGGTGGGTTTTTTTTTCCGTTGTTACTGTGTAATGATATATGGTTACAAGGTAAACTCGAGTAGTTTGGTTGTTAAGCAAACTGTTAGGTAATGTTTAATACCTAAGTTCCCATATTTATTTTGAAAATAAATAAGTTTGAATAAGATGTTTAAAATGTTTTAAAAATTTCAAATTCATTTTCCAAATGTATTATTTCCAAAATAAGGTTAATGTTAAATTTTGAAATTCAAATATTTGTTTAAAGCTATCAAATTTGAATAAATTTTCAAATAACCTATTTTAGAAGATAAATAAGGTTAAATTATAATGGATATGAACCTAAGGGTATTAAATAGATATGTTTTGGTAATTAAGTAAAGTAGTTAATTACTTATTTAATTTTAAATAATCACTTAATTATTGATTAATTAAGTGTAATTACTTAATGAAGTAATTAATGTTTAATAACTGAATGTAATTAAGAATGATAATTACTTATGGAAGTAATCAGAGGAAATTACTCATGGGAGTAATTAAATGAAAGTGATTAGTGGATAATCACTTAATATTAACAATTAATTAATTCCATTATAAAGTAATTCTTAATTCATTAATTAATTAATTACACCATAATTAATTAAATTAAATAATTATATATTAATTTCAAAGAAATCCAAATTACTTCTATAATAAATATCCTTAATTACATTCAGTAATTATTAATTAATTACTTCTCTAAGTAATTGCAATCCATAAATTACATAAAGTAATTATCAATAATCAACAATTGTTTAAATTAATTAAACTTAATTAATCTAAACTATTCACATCAATTAAATTAATTACACCAAGTAATTAATTCATTAATTACTTTCATTAAGTAATTAAAACTTAAACAATTGATTATTATTAATTAATTAACCTAATTAATTACCAAAAATTAATCACATTAATTAACTGTTAAATAATCTTAAGTTAATGACCTTCATTAACATTTCTTAATTACATAATTAAGAATTAACTTAAATTAATCATTATAAATTATCAATTAATATTTAATTACAATTTAATTAATCTCAAATTATTAATTAATTAAGTATTAATTAAAATCTAAATTATCTTTAATCACTTGATTAAGTAAATCTTAATCATTAATTAAAATTTAATTAATCATCCTTAATTTTAGATTAATTAACCTTAATTAATTAATCTCAAATCTTAATTATCTAACTTAAAATTATTAATTACTTAATTAATAATCTACATTATTAATTAATTAAATAATTAATATTCCATTTAAATTAATTTAATAATTTAAAAGAAACCAATTTCTTAAGTTCAAATTAAGAAACATTCTTCTTTATACAAAAGTATTTTAAACACTTTATTTCAAAACAAAAATTCAATTTAAAATTTCTTTTTAAATTTCAAACTGAAACACAATTCAAATTTTCTTTTCAGATTCAAACTTGAAAATTTCAAACATTACTTACTTTTCCATCTCCATTTTTAAATTCAAATCATATAACCTTTCCTAAAATAGTTAAAACAAATTTAAACTTAAAAACTTATTTAAATTTTAAAAACTGATATTTAAGTAAAATCTCAGGTTTTAAAACTAAATTTAAACTTAGTTTAAACTTATTTTATAAACTAAAACTTGCAGTTTTAAATTCAATTCAATGTTCATTTATACTCTAAAAGTTTAAAAACTAAATTTAAATTTGGGTTAAAATTTAAATCTAAAAGATAGTATCTCAAAATAAATTGGATTTAAAATAATGTTTCTAATTTTTATAGAAATGTAACGACCCGCAGATTTCGATCCCGAAATTTTCAGATAGTTAGTGGAAAGAAGAAAGAGAAAGAAGAAAGAGATAGAAGAAGAACAGAAAGGAAACACACATTCTCACATTCGCAGCGGATAAAACATAATACCAATAATAGTTATACCAAAGAAACTGTATCTATCAATTTACATCGATATATCAGAGTTACAACAATTTTATACAACATTGGATTGATTCAATTTAACATGTCTCAGATATATACAATATCATAGTGGAACTCTCCATACGTCCCTGCCATCCAGCTCACCTTCTGAGCTCCAGAACGTCCTTACCTGAAAATTTGTAATACTCGGTCTGACCCGAGTATTACATCAAAGTAACACCCGGGTCAGACCGAGTATTACAGATTTTCAGGTAAGGACGTTCTGGAGCTCAGAAGGTGAGCTGGATGGCAGGGACGTATGGAGAGTTCCACTATGATATTGTATATATCTGAGACATGTTAAATTGTATCAATCCAATGTTGTATAAAATTGTTGTAACTCTGATATATCGATGTAAATTGATAGATACAGTTTCTTTGGTATAACTATTATTGGTATTATATTTTATCCGCTGTGAATGTGAGATTGTGTGTTTCCTTTCTGTTCTTCTTCTATCTCTTTCTTCTTTCTCTTTCTTCTTTCCACTAACTATCTGAAAATTTCGGGATCGAAATTTCCGGGTCGCTGCATTTGATATCAGAGCTGTGTAAAAATGGTGAACATCCTAACTTCCCTAGTTTAATCATTTATTTACTCATATATGGGTGCATATATTCAGAACAAAATGTACTTATCAAATCACACTTTTATCCCAAGATAAAACATAACTACAGTACAATTTGGATTTTGTTTACTCACCTGAAAATAGCATGAAACAGAGCCCAAATCTTCAGAAAAGCTTTTGATAAAACTTGAATTGCTTTTACTTCAATGCTTTAAAACTTAGTTGCTTGCATTTAGGTTTGCATGCAGTATTATGGGACTTGAACTTGCTTCAGATCTCTAGTTTTAAAGAATGCAGTTGCATGCTTTTGGAGTTTTAAAAGCTGAGTTGCAGACTTGATTTGCTTACAGGGTTAGATGCAGATTTGAATGTAGGTTTTGCTGTTGCTATAGACTTTACTTGTTTGCTTTAAAATTCAGATGGAAGGGAATATGCTTGCATGCTTTAGTTTTTTTTTTTTTTTTTTTGAAAAGAAGAATGCACAGGCTATAGGTTGAAGAAAAGTATAGGGGTTAACATGCAGGCTTTGATTTTACAGGGTTATGATCTGATCTTCAATTTGAAGGTGGATTAAAGATTGTATTATGAAGATGTTTTCAAGCTTTTGATTGAAGAAGAGTTTCAGATTTTTGATTTGAGGAGAAAACTTCCAGATTCGAACATGATTTTAATTAATTTTTATTTTTTTTAGATTTTTGGGAAATAAAGTGTTGATGTGATCTTATATATTACACATGCAAGCGACCTATGTAGGAGTGGAGATGTTTATTTCGACAGCGAAAATCAGAGGCCGCTGAGAGCCTGCAGTTACATGGAATTTTGCTGCGACGGCAACGTAACCCTGGGTGTAACTGTGATCTGTTGTGTGGGATCCATGGCGTAATCGAGGGGCCGCTGAGGGCCTGCAGTTACATGGGCTTTTGCTGCGATGGCAACGTAACCCTGGAATGTAATTGTGACCATGGATGGGGGTGATGATTTCCAGAGCATTCTCACCAAAGATATATCCTCTATTTTCAAAAGCCATTTCCTAAATTTTCAATAAAATTATTTTCAAAGTATTTTAACTGGATGTTGAAAACGGGTCTGCTAAGTACTTATAGATTTTCAGTCCTACGCCTGATCAACGTATGACCGAATTTCTGTGAGAACAAAGATGGACTTGTTGAAACATCGAGTTATAGAATGGTATTTTCTATAAATCTATTTTATAATATTATATAGATTTTAAAAGTATTTTAAAAAAATGATCAAAGAAAATTTATCTGATTTTAAGCATTTTTATAAATTTTTGGCTTCGTTCCTTTTCGAGGACGAAAAGATTCTAAGGGGGAAGGAATGTGATAACCCAGATTTTTGATATCTATTAATTGATAATTAACAGGATTTAAATTTATTAAAATACTAAAATTTGTAATTTGAACAAATAAATTTTGATATATATCTGAATAATTGCTTGGTTAATAATCATCCTAGTATAATTATTTAAAATTTGACAAATTTTCTTTAATTTCAAATAAATTGAACATGGGTATGTTTAAGTGTGTGTGTGTGTGTCTATATATATATATATATATATGATTTAGTTCTAAATTAAATTTGAATTGGAAATCCAAAGAATAAATATCTTAAATAAATTGGATATAAAAATATATGTATGTGATTTTATTTGTATATAGTTTGCTATTTTCATTTAAAATTCATATTAATACAAATAAAGGAAAGTAGTTACTAGAAATATAATATAAAAGTTTTATGGAAAACATAATATATATATATATATATATATATATATATATATATAAATGCATTTATTAAGAATAGAAGTATTCATAACATAAGATATAAGTATATATAACTAAATTGAAATTAATATAAAAGTGTATAAAACATATTAGTATATTATTTAATTCTCATATAAAGGACAAGTGTTAAGAGTTTTAACATCCAAATTAACAAATGTAACATTTGTAATATGAAATTTTAACAAGTGTCAATATTTTCTTTTGAAATAATAAATAATAGATAAAAGAAGAAATATACATCTCTTCTCCTTTCTCATTTCCCTTTTATCTCATTATCAAGAATCAAGTAAAACAAATGCTGTAACAAAGTTTAGTAAAACAAATCAAAGAAATCAAAGCAGATCAAAGTTTTATCTTGTTTCAAACTGAAATTAAGAAGTCTTCAACCTGATTCAAAAGCAAGTTTAATCATTTTCAAGAGCTCAAGTAATAAAATCTGAAGCAAATCAAAGTGTCAGAGGGAAAAAGGGGTTTCAGAGTCCAAGTTTTCAAAGTTTGAACTGCCTCAAACCTGCTCTGTTCAAATAAAAATGCAGGTGAGTAAACATATCTTAAAATATTTTTAATACTGGATTTCATCGTGAAGTTGGGAATGAAAACCAAGCCGATATATGAAATGCTTGAATTAAGACGAATGCTTGTAGTTGTAATTAGTATTGGATGGCTGTAACTATGCGAATACAGTCTTTGTTGATATATCAGTGTTTGATTTCTGGAAAAAAAAACAATATTTCATCTCTGTATCATAGTAGCTTATGATTGTGAATAAAAATGTTTGAAATCATACAATAACATTATTAAAAATCATTCCTGAAATTTATCTTGAAAAAATGTCCGGAAATTTGGAAAAAAAATATAACGGTGAATTGTAATTTAGTCAAAATTTCATGAATGCAGTTTCGAGATTGGATTGCATGTATGGATTTAGGGTAGAAAATCTTGAATTTTGGTATAAGTTTTTGGATTTTAAGGATTGAGGTTGTCGGGGAAACTCGATATGACCAATTTTGGTACCTTTGGCATTTGTCGTTGATCGGCGTCGTGTGGGGATTTATGATTTGGCATGTAGGGGGACGGAATGTCAGACGACACTAGAAAAATGGTGACGGTGGCGTTCGATGGTCGTGGTGTCGATCGTAGTATGAATTAGGGCTTAAGTGGGTAAGAAATGGAGGTCTGATTTTGGGGTCTTTTGCCATCGTTGAAGCATCGAGCTCGGCCAAACTTGGAGGAGACATACTAGAGACGTGGACGAAGGTGTTGGCGAAGCCACTACTGTTCTGGTGGTCGGAATTTCTTTGACGAGGTGATTTTCTGTGGAGATTATGAGTTTCCAGTTCAAGAGGAAGGCTCGAATTTGTTTTGGGTTTCGTGGCGATAGTTTGAAGGTCGGGATCGTTTAAGTGGTCGATCGCCGATATGTGTGAGGAGTCACCGGAGGTAGCGGCGGCATGGATGAACTGTGCACGTGCACGGTATTTCCTCTGTGTCAGGATGTTGGATTGGTGGCTGTTTCAAAGTAAATACTCGGGAGATAGGAGGATGGTCTTAAGTGTTTGCTCGTGTGTAATAACCCGCATATTTATCGATTTTATATTTAAATATTTTATCGTTAGTCGGATTTTAGTCCGAAAAGCTACTTTTTGCAAACAGCCGAATTAGGACTCGAGACCACTTCCATTGAGTTCACAATGTCGTTTGCGACCTTTTTGAGTATAAGCTTCGATATGTTTGGAGAAAGTTGAATTTTGCTACTTTTCACTTAGGGTTTTGGTTTGGGCTGAGCCCACTTATGCATTCAGTTCCAACCCTCTCCTCTTCATTCACTTCTTTTCTATTTTCCTAATACTCAAGCTTTTATGTTAATGGAGAGTGGAAGAGGAAATTAAAACTCCAAGCACTAGTTTTCTCTTGCAAATCAACTCTAGCTCCAAACTAATAGAAGAACCCATTGGTAAGCATCTCCTTCATCTTCTCCAACTCTTTCTCCATTCAATTTCAGAAAATTCCTAAACCTAATTTAGAAAATGTTTCTCTTTTAAGCTTAGATTCAAGATTCTTGTGTTGAGATTGAAGTGTGGTTGATCTTCCTTCGTCTTCAAGCTTCTCATTCATTGTTTTTGGATTCAAAGGTGAGATTTTTAATCTCACATCTATGCTTATAATTCTCTTCTATTGTTAGGTATGAATTCCTAACACTAATTCATGTGCATTTGATTTTGATTTGGATTGCTTTTGTGAATATTCCAATTTTTAGTGTTTTGAGTTTAATTCGTTAAAAATCCTAACTTTGATGTTTGAACATGTTTTTGGTGATGCATCGAGGAGCTTATAGGGCCGGGTAGTCGATTGGCATAAACCCTTAGCGCCGTTGCTCGTGCGATTGCAATTTGGTTGGGATTTGCACCTCCTTAGAAATAGGGTAGGAAGTGCAAGTATACAGGTTCGGCCGACCGAGCCCCATGGGCCGGTCGACCGACATGTAGTCCAGGAACTTCCTGCCTCTGTTTGGAAGTGCTGGTTACAGGCTTCGGCCGACCGAGCCCCCTGGGCCGGTCGACCGACCTGGTGCCCCGAGCACTTCCAACCTCTGGTTCGGTCGACCAACTCAGGGAGTCTGGTCGACCGACCTGCTACTATTTGCCAGATTAGCCTATATTGCTAATTCGTCTGAATTTCCAACTTTAATCGATTCGTGTTGTCTACCTTTTGTTGTTATCATTTATTATCGACTTTGATGACTTATTTTCTTTGGGAATTCTTGGAATATCCACTTCGATGGATTCGGTATCGAATTCATTGGATTTTATTCACGTTTTCGAATGTGAATCTTAGTGATTGATTGTTCCTATAATCTTCTTTGTGATTTGTCACTTTAAAAATATAAAGGTTTTCTATA
Organism: Allium cepa; assembly: GCA_030765085.1. NCBI lineage: Eukaryota > Viridiplantae > Streptophyta > Magnoliopsida > Asparagales > Amaryllidaceae > Allium > Allium cepa. Next base: position 459,636,858 of record CM060931.1, on the reverse strand, counting down.
CTAGTAGTAAATATCAAAACTCTTTCTTCAAATGATTTCAACACTATTTTATAACAAAGCTCGTTTTCTCAAACCGATTTCCAATCTATTAGTATATACAAACCTTTACCTCACTCGTATGAGAAATCTAATTAAACGACTTAGTAAAACGAGTGGTATGAAACGCTTGCGTTTACTTTGTCGGTTAATTCTTGGACTTGTTCGATTGAAGCTCTTGTGACAATTTTCTAGTGGAGATCTACAATTTGTTCGTAAATATTTAAGTTAAGCTAGTGGTTATGGGACATGAAGCTAAGCTCATATATTTACTAGCTTATTGTAATTGACACTTCTCGTGGATCATGACGATCATCTTTATGGTTTAGACTAGCAATGTGCGATGTCTCTTTGTTTGCGAGGTTAGGCTAGACACCACTTGTGTGATTCCATTCACACATACCTTTTCGGTTAGCCTAGACACCACTTGTGTGATTCCATTCATACATACCTTTTTGCTTTTTGGTTAGGCTAGACACCATTTGTGTGATTCCATTCACACATACTTTTTCGGTTAGCCTAGACACCACTTGTGTGATTCCATTCACACATACCTTTTTGCTTTTTGGTTAGGCTAGACACCATTTGTGTGATTCCATTCACGCATACTTTTTCGGTTAGCCTAGACACCATTTGTGTGATTCCATTCACACATACCTTTTTGCTTTTTGGTTAGGCTAGACACCATTTGTGTGATTCCATTCACGCATACTTTTTCGGTTAGCCTAGACACCACTTGTGTGATTCCATTCACACATACCTTTTTGCTTTTTGGTTAGGCTAGACACCATTTGTGTGATTCCATTCACACATACTTTTTCGGTTAGCCTAGACACCACTTGTGTGATTCCATTCACACATACCTTTTTGCTTTTTGGTTAGGCTAGACACCACTTGTGTGATTCCATTCACACATACCTTTTCGGTTAGCCTAGACACCACTTGTGTGATTCCTTTACACATACCTTTTTGCTTTTTGGTTAGGCTAGACACCATTTGTGTGATTCCATTCACACATACTTTTTCGGTTAGCCTAGACACCATTTGTGTGATTCCGCTCACACATACCTTTTTGTGATTTCTGGATTTTGTGTGTTGATTTCTGGAATTTATGTTTCACCAACTTTTACGATGGGCATTGATATATATGTCATTTATTGTGGCTTGGTGAATGAAATTAGGAGTATGACATTCCTTTTTATATTGAGTAGATTATTGTGATATTGATTAATCTCTTGTTGATTTTCAATTACTTATTTATCACAGCTTGGCATTGTGATTATTATATGTTTATGTCATATCTCTTATTATATATCACTTCATCTGATATTTATAGCTAGACTGATCCGTTTATTATTTTCTTCTTAAATAATACTCGGGTCAGACTGCTATATTACTGGTGCTTCCTCATGGCTTCCTATCTGGAACCATCTTCTGACTTTTGGCTAACTACTCTAGTTTGGTAGTTTTTGTTGTATACATTTAAGATACAGACTCCTTGATGTATGCATATTTTTGTCTAGCACTTGTATCTATTCCTTTGTATTATTGTGGATCTTTTTGACCACTACTCTGATGTACACTTTCATGTGTTAGTGTTATATTCATATCTATTTCCGCCTTTGTGATATGAATTGTCTGTGACTAATTTGTGTTATGTTTATTTCTATATTTGTTTTCGAAGACATCATAGCCACTGAGTAGTAGCTTTGAGTTTGTGTCGGCATGTCGGATTTCCCTCTTGAAAAGATTTGCATGTTATACTATCTGACATATCGATGCTCGCGCAAAGCAATTACACGGATGGTCGCTCCTCAACAGCCTTATTCTCCGTGCTAGTCGACAGCATTACTCCGTAGTGTGCTTGGCTAGCGTGGGTATAGAGATGGGGCGTCACAGTTTGGTATCAGAGCCAAACTTCGGAACAATATGGAATATTGTAGCAAGGATCATGTCCTTAGTCTTTCTTAGGAGTCGTGCTTTAGGATTTAATTCGAGTCTTCGTACCGATTCATCCTATTTTCTTTATGATTCCTTGTTTTATCAATCAAGTTTGATTGAAATTTATTTTGAGAATAACTTTTTCCTCTTCTTTCTTTCTTTCTTAAAGAAGAAAAATGGTAAGACCTGGCCGTCCCAGCGCCGGTCAATCTAGTGCTACTCCCCAAGATGGAGTATTTATGTCTTCCTTGCAGCTTCTAGATCTTGTTAAGAACGCTCAAGCAGCCGGTCCCACTCCAGAGCCTACTCATCCTAGATCCGGTTTTGCACGCTTGTGCAGAGACTATACCGATTTGGGTGGAAGGCCATTCAAAGGATCCGAGAGTGTTATTGAAATTCAAACTTGGCTCAAATCATGCGATCGCATCTTTTCTCGCATGAACCTTATTGATCTACATCGAGTCCAAGTGGCTTCTAGCATGCTCCAAGAAAGAGCGTTAGATTGGTATGAGCTCCTAATTTCTGAAATCGTTGAAGTGGATCTCACTTGGGAGCAATTCTGGGAAAGATTCGAATCGAAATTTGTGCAGGAGGCTGAAAAAGTAACTTTGGCCCGACGTTTTATTGACCTTGTTCAAGGTGAATCTTCTGTGACAGACTATGTCGCATCTTTCGAATCTCTTTCTAAATACGAGATTGAGTATATTAATACCCCGATGAAGAAAAATCAGAAATTTGTCTATGGCTTGAATAAGAATCTTAAGAAGCCATTACTCCTGAAACTTGAGGTTTCATTTGATCAGCTTATTGATATCGCTCTTCGTCTTGAAGAGGCCGATAATGAAGGTGATGTTGAAGTTGTGCGTGCCCAACGAAACTTCGACGATAACTTGAAGAGGCCTATCAAATTCAAAGGCCCCGATTCTAATAAGAAAGGAAAGCAACAAACTCAGGTAGCAAAAGTTCCTACCTCTAGTCATGGACAATGCTACAATTGTGGTTCCACAGACCACCATGTAAGGGAGTGCCCGAAACCCCTCTTTTGCCGTTATTGCAAAGGTTCGGGTCATCTTTTATCTTTGTGTCCTAAGCTTCCAAGCAAGTGAGAGGGAAAGCTGCAGGTTCCTAGCAACTCTGCTCGTGGTCAAGGTATTTCTCATTCAATCCTTGATGACATTTGCTTTGTGATTTTCTTGTTCGTGTTCTTTTTGATATAGGTTCCATCTCACTATTTTATATCAAAAGAACTTGTTGATTCTTTTTCTTTGAAAATATTTTGGGTTTGATGACTTCTTTGAGGATTGTGAATCCGGATGGTAGATCCGCAACACTCAATTTATCTTTATTGATGTCGAAATTATTTTATGGGATTTTTCTTTCCGAGCCGATATTTTTACTTAGGCTTCGGAATTGATTTTTTTGTAAGGATTGGCTTAATCATTGTGAAGCTCATATCCTATTTTCCGTGTGGACTATTCATCTTTGACATTTTCAATCTGTTAAGCAGATTTCTATTTTTCCTTTATGATTTTGATTGCAACTTGATGGCATCATTTTATTCCTTAAGCCCACTTATAAGGAAAGTGTTGTTTCTCTTATCTAAATAGTTTGAGAAATTTTCCAGTATTTTTGAGCTTGTCTTAGGATCTATCACCTAAGTAATCTTTGTGTGGTGCTAAGGTCTTTTCAGTTTGACCTTGCCACCAGTTTTCATTTGCTACGAGTTGCGGAAGTTAGCATTCCACTTACCGCGTTCCGCACTCGTTATGATTCTTATGAATGACTTATTATGTCATTCGGTTTATCCAGCTTATTTCATCCATTTTATAAATCGAATATTCTATGAATATTTCGATGAGACCATTCTTGTATTTATTGATTTTGGATGAAAATTGAAATTTAAAATTTTGCAAATCTTTTTCATAAGATTTATTTATAAGTACAATTTGATTTGCTCTTAAACAAGCAAAGAATATTCTTAAAGGTTTTTAAGAAACATGTTTACTATATAGAAGATGATTTTGTGATTGTATTGCCCATTTAGTTTGTTAAGAATTCTGGTCGATGCGCTTGATCAACGTTATCGATAAGAATCTCCTAAACGCTTTGATGAGACAATCAGACACGATATATTAACTTGAAAATAGTAAAATTTTCTAGAATGATTATTACATAATGATAAATGTAATTTTGAAAGTTTTAACTTTTCAGGAAAGAAGATTATTTAAAAGAAATTCTTTCTTTCGATACTCTTATTCTTGTGATTCCTGGAGGGGAACCAAGACTTTGCTATTTGTACCGATACTAGTCGTATTGGTTTGGATGCCATTCTCTTGCAAAGGAGAACGTGCTATCACTTGTGCTTCTAAATCATTATAGCCTATCGAGACTAGATATACCACTCATGATCTAGTGCTCGCGGTTATTGTTTCTACTTTTAGAGTTTTGCATCATCATTTTTAGGGGAGGAATTTGTTCTCCATCTCGATCATAAATTCTTGGAATATTTATTTTCTCATAAGGAACTTCATGTCAACTCGAGTTCCTGGTATCTTATGATCTTGATATTCTTTTTATTCCGGAAGGGAAATCGTGTTGCCAATGCACTTTGTCGTAGGCAACAAGTGGTTGATTCATTGGATGTACCGTTTGTACTACATCAATGTCTTTGCTTTTCGATTCATTGGATGTACCGTTTGTACTACATCAATGTCTTGGCTTTTTGATTCATTGGATGCACCGTTTGTACTACATCAATGACTTTGCTTTTGATTCATTGGATGTACCGTTTGTACTACATCAATGTCTTTGCTTTTGATTCATTGGATGTACCGTTTGTACTACATCAATGTCTTTCCTTTTGATTCATTGGATGTACCATTTGTACTACATCAATGTCTTTGCTTTTGATTCATTGGATGTACCGTTTGTACTACATCAATGACTTTGCTTTTGATTCATTGGATGTACCGTTTGTACTACATCAATGACTTTGCTTTTGATTCATTGGATGTACCGTTTGTACTACATCAATGACTTTGCTTTTGATTCAATGGATGTACCATTTGTACTACATCAATGACTTTCCTTTTGATTCATTGGATGTACCGTTTGTACTACATCAATGACTTTCCTTTTGATTCATTGGATGTACCGTTTGTACTACATCAATATCTTTTCTTTTGATTCATTGGATGTACCGTTTGTACTACATCAATGACTTTGCTTTTGATTCATTGGATGTACCGTTTGTACTACATCAATGACTTTGCTTTTGATTTATTGGATGTACCGTTTGTACTACATCAATGTCTTTCCTTTTGATTCATTGGATGTACCGTTTGTACTACATCAATGTCTTTGCTTTTGATTCATTGGATGTACCGTTTGTACTACATCAATGTCTTTCCTTTTGATTCATTGGATGTACCTTTTGTACTACATCAATGATTTTCCTTTTGATTCATTGGATGTACCGTTTCTACTACATCAATGTCTTTCCTTTTGATTCATTGGATGTACCGTTTGTACTACATCAATGTCTTTGCTTTTATTCATTGGGCGTACCGTTTTTGTACTACGCTGATGTCCCAAATTATTTGAGTTTCTAGTTCCTCGGGCGTACCGTTTTTGTACTACGCCGTTGCACCGGCTCAATTTTCTGCTATTCTTGACGTTCCCCACGTCTTTTATCTACGGAAATGCCTTAGGAGTTCCGGTTTTCATTCTTGAGCTCGGTAATATTGTGGAAATTGAAGTTTCAATAGATTTCTTGCTAACTCTTTCGTGCACTTTATGGTGAACTTCCTATTTCAAATTTTCTTTTGTGTTGATATGCTTCCATGGTTGTTACTTCTTATTTTCCTCTTAAGTATTGCGAGGACGCAATTTCTTTAAGGAGGGGAGTCTGTAACAACCCACATATTTATCGATTTTATATTTAAATATTTTATTTAAATATTTTATCGTTGGTCGGATTTTAGTCCAAAAAGCTACTTTTTGCAGACAGCCGAATTAGGACTCGAGACCACTTCCATTGAGTTCAAAATGCCGTTTGCGACCTTTTTGAGTATAAGCTTCGATATGTTTGGAGAAAGTTGAATTTTGCTACTTTTTTCTTAGGGTTTTGGTTTGGGCTGAGCCCACTTATGTATTCAGTTCCAACCCTCTCCTCTTCATTCACTTCTTTTCTATTTTCCTAATACTCAAGCTTTTATGTTAATGGAGAGTGGAAGAGGAAATTAAAAATCCAAGCCCTAGTTTTCTCTTGCAAATCAACTCTAGCTCCAAACTAATAGAAGAACCCATTGGTAAGCATCTCCTTCATCTTCTCCAACTCTTTCTCCATTCAATTTCAGAAAATTCCTAAACCTAATTTAGGAAATGTTTCTCTTTTAAGCTTAGATTCAAGCTTCTTGTGTTGAGATTGAAGTGTGGTTGATCTTCCTTCGTCTTCAAGCTTCTCATTCATTGTTTTTGGATTCAAAGGTGAGATTTTTAATCTCACATCTATGCTTATAATTCTCTTCTATTGTTAGGTATGAATTCCTAACACTTATTCATGTGCATTTGATTTTGATTTGGATTGCTTTTGTGAATATTCCAATTTTTAGTGTTTTGAGTTCAATTCGTTAAAAATCCTAACTTTGATGTTTGAACATGTTTTTGGTGATGCATCGAGGAACTTATAGGGCCGGGTAGTCGATTGGCATAAACCCTTAGCGTCGTTGCTCGTGCGATTGCAATTTGGTCGGGATTTGCACATCCTTAGAAATAGGGTAGGAAGTGCAAGTATACAGATTCGGCCGACCGAGCCCCCTGGGCCGGTCAACCGACCTGTAGTCCAGGCACTTCCTGCCTCTGTTTGGAAGTGCTGGTTACAGGCTTCGGCCGACCGAGCCCCCTGGGCCGGTCGACCGACCTGGTGCCCCGAGCACTTCCAACCTCTGGTTCGGTCAACCGACTCAGGGAGTCCGGTCGACCGACCTGCTACTATTTGCCAGATTAGCCTATATTGCTAATTCATCTGAATTTCCAACTTTAATCGATTCGTGTTGTCTCCCTTTTGTTGTTGTCATTTATTATCGACTTTGATGACTTATTTTCTTTGGGAATTCTTGGAATATCCACTTCGATGGATTCGGTATCGATTTCATTGGATTTTATTCACATTTTCGAATGTGAATCTTAGTGATTGATTGTTCCTACAATCTTCTTTGTGATTTGTCACCTTAAAAATATAAAGGTTTTCTATACTAGTAGTAAATATCAAAACTCTTTCTTCAAATGATTTCAACACTATTTTATAACAAAGCTCGTTTTCTCAAACTGATTTCCAATCTATTAGTATATACAAACCTTTACCTCACTCGTATGAGAAATCTAATTAAACGACTTAGTAAAACGAGTGGTATGAAACGCTTGCGTTTACTTTGTCGGTTAATTCTTGGACTTGTTCGATTGAAGCTCTTGTGACAATTTTCTAGTGGAGATCTACAATTTGTTCGTAAATATTTAAGTTAAGCTAGTGGTTATGGGACATGAAGCTAAGCTCATATATTTACTAGCTTATTGTAATTGACACTTCTCGTTGATCATGACGATCATCTTTATGGTTTAGACTAGCAATGTGCGATGTCTCTTTGTTTGCGAGGTTAGGCTAGACACCACTTGTGTGATTCCATTCACACATACCTTTTCGGTTAGCCTAGACACCACTTGTGTGATTCCATTCATACATACCTTTTTGCTTTTTGGTAAGGCTAGACACCATTTGTGTGATTCCATTCACACATACTTTTTCGGTTAGCCTAGACACCACTTGTGTGATTCCATTCACACGTACCTTTTTGCTTTTTGGTTAGGCTAGACACCATTTGTGTGATTCCATTCATGCATACTTTTTCGGTTAGCCTAGACACCACTTGTGTGATTCCATTCACACATACCTTTTTGCTTTTTGGTTAGGTTAGACACCATTTGTGTGATTCCATTCACACATACTTTTTCGGTTAGCCTAGACACCACTTGTGTGATTCCATTCACACATACCTTTTTGCTTTTTGGTTAGGCTAGACACCACTTGTGTGATTCCATTCACACATACCTTTTCGGTTAGCCTAGACACCACTTGTGTGATTCCATTCACACATACCTTTTTGCTTTTTGGTTAGGCTAGACACCATTTGTGTGATTCCATTCACACATACTTTTTCGGTTAGCCTAGACACCATTTGTGTGATTCCGCTCACACATACCTTTTTGTGATTTCTGGATTTCGTGTGTTGATTTTTGGAATTTATGTTTCACCAACTTTTACGATGGGCATTGATATATATGTCATTTATTGTGGCTTGGTGAATGAAATTAGGAGTATGACATTCCCTTTTATATTGAGTAGATTATTGTGATATTGATCAATCCCTTGTTGATTTTCAATTACTTATTTATCATAGCTTGGCATTGTGATTATTATATGTTTATGTCATATCTCTTATTATATATCACTTCATCTGATATTTATAGCTAGACTGATCCGTTTATTAGTTTCTTCTTAAATAATACTCGGGTCAGACTGAGATATTACAGGTGCTTCCTCATGGCTTCCTATCTGGAACCATCTTCTGACTTTTGGCTAACTACTCTAGTTTGGTAGTTTTTGTTGTATACATTTAAGATACAGACTCCTTGATGTATACATATTTTTGTCTAGCACTTGTATCTATTCCTTTGTTTTATTGTGGTTCTTTTTGACCACTACTCTGATGTACACTTTCATGTGTTAGTGTTATATTCATATCTATTTCCGCCTTTGTGATATGAATTGTCTGTGACTGATTTGTGTTATGTTTATTTCTATATTTGTTTTCGAAGACATCATAGCCACTGAGTAGTAGCTTTGATTTTGTGTCGGCATGTCGGATTTCCCTCTTGAAAAGATTTGCATGTTATACTATCTGACATATCGATGCTCGCGCAAAGCAATTACACGGATGGTCGCTCCTCAACAGCCTTATTCTCCGTGCTAGTCGACAGCATTACTCCGTAGTGTTCTTGGCTAGCGTGGGTATAGAGGTGGGGCGTCACATCGTGAATCGTGGGGATTTCATACTGCAATTGTTTTACATTTGAAACGTAACTAAGACTTAAGAAAAAAAATATAGAAAAAAAAGGGAAGATAATGAAGGACCCGGGCTGGTACTCGAGTCGGAAATGGGTTGTAACCGAAGTAAATGTGGGAATGTTTTTTAGAAGTGGAAAGCTAGTTTTAAATTTGAAATTGAAAGATGAAATGTTTTTTTTAAACACACATTAATTTTAGGTAATTAATGGTTATTGTTTTATCTTGAAAGTTAGTTAAGTTTTTTTTATGATTTTAAAATTACTTAAATTAATATGGTAATTAAAGTTAAATTAAATATTAATTTAGGATTAATTAATTTATAAAGGTTAAGGATTAATTTATGGTTAATTAAGAATTAGTTAGGATTAAGTATTATTACTTAATGTAAGAAATTAAGAATTTCAAATTAACTTAAGATTATTTAACAAAATTAATGTGATTAATTTTAAAAATTAATTAGATTAAATAAATTGATAATAATCAATTGAGAAATTGTTTAAGTCTAATTACTTAATAAAAGTAATTAAGAAATTAATTATTTAATGTAGCTAATTGGGTTTAATATTATTAGTTTAGATTAATTAATTAAGTTTAATTAATTTAAAAATTGATGATTGATGAATAATTACTTAATGTAATTAATGGAAGCGTAATTACTTAAGGAAGTAATTAATGGTAATTACTGGATGTGATTAAAGATGTTAATGATGGAAGTAAGTTGGATTAAATTCCTATGTAATTAATCAGGGGATTAATTAAGATAATTAATTAAGGGTAATTAATTTTTGAAATAAGGTAATTAAGAATATTTGATGTCTGAATGGGATTAATCAAGGGATTAATTAGAGAATAAATTAAGGATTAATTTATTCAATTGAAGTAATTAAGGGTAGTTGATTACTGGATGTTATTAACCAAGGGTGATTAATAATTATGGTTAATAATTAATTAATTAATTAAGTAATTAAAGGTTAATTACCGTATTTGGTTAAGGATAATTAATTTATGAAATTAATTAAGGGCTAATTACTTAAATGTAATTAAAGGATAAATAGAATGACATTGGATGCCTTGATTAATTGTTGTCCCTAATAGGTGGTTCGAGATGCTATGTGATATGATATGTTTGATTTAAACTGTGAAGATGTGATTATCTATTGATGATGAATTACTGTGGCATCCTGTATTAAAAGTAGAGTTGTATTTCACCTTGAATTATGTAAGTTAAGTTGATAATGGTTTCGAAGAGACCGGAGTTGGGTATTAGTAAATACCCGAAACCACTTCGGTTCTTTATAAATTTCTATGTGAAATCAATATGCTGAAATGAAATAATGTAAGAGAATTGAACCATTTAATCTAAGGTTTAGATACTTAGAAATTGATGATGAAATGAGTGATGTCTTTATCGACTTATGGACTTGTTTATTGACATAAGTTACCCGGGTTCATATCAGTTGCATACTTTTGTATTACATGTTAGATGGGTTTACTCACGCTGGTTTCCAGCCTGACCCGGGTGTTACTTCGATGTAATTCTCGGGTCAGACCGAGTATTACAGATTTTCAGGTTAGGACATTCTGGAGCTCATGAGGGGAGCTGGAGAGCAGGAATGTATGGAGTGTTTCTACTGTGTTATATTATAGTATCTGAAACAGATTATTTACCTGTCCTGTGGTTGTAAATGTGTTGTAACTCTGATATATTGAAGTGTAATTTGACAAGTACAGTTTTCCTTTGTATAACTATTATTTATGTGATATTATATTTTTATCCGCTGCGAATGTGAGATTTCTGATCTGTGTTATGGTGTTTCTTCTTTTTCTTCTATCTATTTCTTTTTCTTTTCATAACTATCTGGAATTTTCTGGATCGGAAATTTTGGGTCGTTATAGTTTAATGTAACGACCCGAAATTTTCGATCCCGAAATTTTCAGATAGTTAGTGAAAAGAAGAAAGAGAAAGAAGAAAGAGATAGAAGAATAACAGAAAAGAAACACACAATCTCACATTCGCAGCGGATAAAATATAATATCACATAAATAATAGTTTTACAAGAAGAATTATATCATTGCACTTATATCTTTATACATCAGAGTTACATCATTACACAAATACCGGACGGTTAAAAACTAACTTGTCCCAGATAAATACAGCGAAACACCTCATACGTTCCTGCCATCCAGCACGCCTCCTGAGCTCCAGAACGTCCTTACCTGAAAATCTGTAATACTCGGTCTTGAGCCCCAAGGGGGGTTTCTAAAGTTGATCCTGTGAGGAGTTCGGACGAAACTAGTTCCTGGGGATTATGAGTAGAGTATAACATAGCGAAAGTCGTGTGTGCCGCTGAGAGCCAACATTCTGCGTTTGATTTTATATCGGCAGACTGCGACCTATGTAGGAGTGGAGAGGTTTCATTTCGACAGCGAAAATCAGAGGCCGCTGAGAGCCTGCAGTTACATGGACTTTTGCTGCGACGACAACGTAACCCTGGATGTAACTGTGATATGTTGTGTGGGTTCCATGGCGTAATCGAGAGGCCGCGGAGAGCCTGCAGTTACATGGACTTTTTCTGCGACGGCAACGTAACCCTGGAATGTAACTGTGACCAAGGATGGGGGTGATGATTTCCAGAGCATTCTCACCAAAGATATATCCTCTATTTTCAAAAACTGTTTTCAATATTTTCAATAAAATTATTTTCGAAGTATTTTCACTGGATGTTAATGATAGGTCTGCTAAGTACTTACAGATTTTCAGTCCTACGCCTGATCAACGTATGATCGAATCTCTATGAGAACAAGGATAGACTTATTGAAACATCGAGTTATAAAAGTATTTTTATAAAACTATTTTGGTAATATTATATAGATTTTAAATTATTTTAAAGTTATCAAAGAAAAAAATTTCTGATAATAATCATTTTAATAAATTTTGATTTCGTTCCTTTTCGAGGACGAAAAGATTCAAAGGGGGGAGGAATGTAATAACCCGAATTTTTGGTAATCTGTAATCGATTAACAAACTGGGTTAATTAATGGAATATTGAATTATAAATTGAACGAATGAATCTGATCAGATAAATATTTATATTTGTAATTGTGTTGATTTTAAATAAAATTATTGATTACAAATTTAATTTGTGTTGCTTAATACATACATATATTTGAGTTGATTTCAAGATAGGACTTTAAATTGAAAATGAATTTGAATTTGGGTTAAAATTTAAATCTAAAAGATAGTATCTCAAAATAAATTGGATTTAAAATATTGTTTCTAATTTTTATAGATATATATGTAAATTGTGAATAGGAAGCTTTGTTTGAATTTAATCAAATGATTGTCAAAAAGGGGTATTTAAAATAAAATGGTGCTAAGTAAGGTTTAATAGGGGTTCATACCTTATTTAAATATATATATATATATAAGTTTTATATATATATATATATATATATATATATTAAGGTGTTAAGCATAAAAGAAATATAAGTATAATAGAAATTATATATAAGTATAAGAGTAAAATAAATAAAGATTTTCTTTTACACTTGTGAGGTAATAAAAACATATATGTATAAAGAAAAAAGGGTTTTATTTACAGTTAAATTAAATAAAAAAAATAATAAGTAAAATATGTATAAAGCAAGTGTTAGCATCTTAAGTAACTATTGAGACAAATGTGAATTAATAACCTACTCTAATTGACAAATGTAAGATTTGGTACATGTGTCTTTTTATTTTTAAATAAATCATTTATACTTTTATAAAACATGTTTTCACCCTCATTTTTTTTATAATGTTCATTTTTTTCAAGGTTAAGAAAAAATTTCAGCTGTAACAAATTTGTTCCCAAAAATCTAAAAAAATAAAAATTAATTAAAATCATGTTCGAATCTGGAAGTTTTCTCCTCAAATCAAAAATCTGAAACTCTTCTTCAATCAAAAGCTTGAAAACATCTTCATAATACAATCTTTAATCCACCTTCAAATTAAAGATCAGATCATAACCCTATAAAATCAAAGCCTGCATGTTAACCCCTGTACTTTTCTTCAACCTGTAGCCTGTGCATTCTTCTTTTCAAAAAAAAAAAAAACTAAAGCATGCACGCATATTCCCTTCCATCTGAATTTTTAAAGCAAACAAGTAAGGTCTATAGCAACAGCAAAACCTACATGCAAATCTGCATCTAACCCTGTAAGCAAATCAAGTCTGCAACTCAGCTTTTAAAACTCCAAAAGCATGCAACTGCATTCTTTAAAACTAGATATCTGAAGCAAGTTCAAGTCCCATTAGCCTGCATGCAAACCTAAATGCAAGAAACTCAGTTATAAAGCATTGAAGTAAAAGCAATTCAAGTTTTATCAAAAGCTTTTCTGAAGATTTGAGCTCTGTTTCATGCTATTTTCAGGTGAGTAAACAAAATCCAAATTGTACTGTAGTTATGATTTATCATGGGATAAAAGTGTGATTTAATAAGTACGTTTTGTTCTGAATATATGCACCCATATATGAGTAAATAAATGATTAAACCAGGGAAGTTAGGATGTTCACCATTTTTACACCGCTCTGTTAAATTTCAAAATAATATGCTAGGCTTGACTTCAAAAAAAAATATCACTCAATCTAATTAGTTTTAAGTGGTGACATTAAAAGAAAAGTTGTTTGTTATGAGGGTTACTTTATTTTAAAAATGGTTTCAGTAAATATATTGAAGTATAGACTTGTATTATGTATGCTTTGCAGTAAGTGATCAAGTCCGGTCAAAATTTGATCATTAAGATTTGGGTTTTTGTTTGTGTTATCGCGATTGTTGAGGGAAAATATGATTTTTAAGGGTGGTAGGGTGATTTCTAGATGCGCAGAGCAGGAGGTAGGCCGAGTTGAATGGGTTTGGGCATAACGGCAAATTCTGGTAGATGGATTGATTTGGAGGCGGGGCATTCGTCGAGGAGGAAGAGTAGGGCATGGTTAACTCGAGAAAAATGACTCCTGAATTTCTAAGTGATTGTGGAAGCAGATTGTTTGAGTATTAGGGTTTAGCGGATCTTCGCTTGGCGTTCAGTTTCGTCTGAAATTGCGAAGCATGGCGAACAACGGAATGTTGCGCGCGTAGGGGAAACAATGTAGGAAGAGGAGGCGATTCTTCTGATGAAAAGGTGAGGATAGACAGTAGTAGATGAGGGCGGAGCGAGGCGATAAATGTTTATCTGATCTTCTGCTGAATAGGTGTTAAAACTTGTTTTCTTTTATCAGGACAGTTCGTCGAGGTTTGAGTGTTTCCATAGGGTGAGGTGACCATGCGAGAGTTGTGAGGATGATCGGCGACAGGGAACGATCATCAGAGAAAGCGTGCACGGATATGTGCATGACTTCGTGTTCGAGTATGTTGTTTGGATTTGAGCTATTTACTGAAGGGAATTAAGAGGATGAAGGGGAAGGGGTTCGTTTTGTTCGAGGGTTTTGAGTTTTGGATGGGCCGTACATAGTGGGCCGATTGTTTGAGTTGAGAATTTAAATAAAGTAATATAGGATGGAGGAAGAAAGAATGTTTTCTAATATTTAGTGGTCAAATTTGAGGTGAAGTTAGCTCAGGGAGAGGGTTTAGTGTTTGCTCGGGATTTGTAGTTGTATAGATATCAAGTTTTTAATAAAAGAATAGCAAGTTTTAAAAGTATTAAGCAATTACAAATTAGAAGCAAATGGTGATACAAGTTTTAAGTATTATAAAATCAAGTATTAAAAGCTTATCTAAAATGGTAAATTCAAAGAATAAGGTTAAACCAAGTTTCTCTAAGTATTAACAAGTTCTTAAGTTTTAAATATTTTCAAATTGTGGTAATTAAGTAATTATATAATGGGTTAAATCCAATATGTTTTTCGAAGGTAAATTAAATGATAAAATTTAATAAAGTATTAATTATTCAATGTATTAGGAATGGTTAAGTGATTAATGTAATCAATTAAAAAATATATTTAATTAATCATTAGATAATTAATAAAGGAGAAGTAATTTATGTAATCAATTTAAAGGATTGATTTATTAATGTGATTGATTAAAATAATAAATTTAAAATTGATAGACTAAAGATTGATCACTTAATGAAATTAAATTAATGATTATGAAAGTAATTAAAGGAAAATTGCTTAATGTCATTAATTAAGGAGGGTAATTAATGGGTAATTACTAAATATGATTTATTCAATGATAATTACTTAATGTAAGTAATTAAAAGATAAATTTGTTAAGGATTAATTACGTAGTGTAATTAATTTAAGAATTGTATAATTAAGGAAAATTAATTAAGGGTTGGTTAATTAATGACTGTGATTAATTAAAGGAAAAATTAATCAATGTAAGTAACTATAGAAGAATTAATTCGAGTAATTAATTATGGATCAATATAATCAATGTGTATGGGTAAGATCAATTAATTTGTGTAATTAATTAAGATAAAGTGGTTAATACTAGTTAATTAATTAAATTTAATTATTAAAGATAATCATTTGATGTTGAGTTAAGTATAATTACTTAAGGTAATTAATGGGGTATAATTACTTAGAGAAGTAATTAGTGGCTAATTACTGGATGTAATTAGTTAAAGGAAATTACTCGATAGGAAGTAATTAAAGGATAATTACTGGGTGGAAGTGATCAATTTTGCTTATTAATGATTAAATGATAATGGGTGCTTTGAATTGAATGATATCTCTGATATGATTGCTTTGTGATATGATTTGTTGGACTGATGATGATAATGTGATTATCAATCAATTATGAATTGCTGTGTAAAAGTGTTATTCGATAATTTTAGTTGAATTTGTATTTAATTGGATAACTTGGGTTTAGATGACATCGGATTCGAAGAGACTGGAGTCGGGTATTAGTAAATGCCCGAAACCACTTCGATTCTTTATAAATTGATATGTGGGATAGGTGGTGTCTATAATAAATTGTGGAGTGTAAATTGATATAAATTACCCGGGTTTATTTATGATGTATGCTTTTGTATTCCGTGTTAGATGAGTTTACTCACGCTGGTTTCCAGCCTGACCCGGGTGTTACTTTGATGTAATACTCGGGTCAGACCGAGTATTACAGATTTTCAGGTAAGGACGTTCTGGAGCTCAGAAGGTGAGCTGGATGGCAGGGACGTATGGAAAGTTCCACTATGATATTGTATATATCTGAGACATGTTAAATTGTATCAATCCAATGTTGTATAAAATTGTTGTAACTTTGATATATCGATGTAAATTGATAGATACAGTTTCTTTGGTATAACTATTATTGGTATTATATTTTATCCGCTGCGAATGTGAGATTGTATGTTTCCTTTCTGTTCTTCTTCTATCTCTTTCTTCTTTCTCTTTCTTCTTTCCACTAACTATCTGAAAATTTCGGGATCGAAATTTCCGGGTCGTTACATTTGAATAAATCTTAATTACATTCTTAACAATAATTACTTCCATCATTAAATAAATCCTAATTCATTAATTAATTAATTACTCCATAATTAATTAACTTTAAACAATTAATCAATTTTCTTAATTGATAAAATTTGGTGATTATCCAAAAATCACTTCAATTTTAATTACTCCCATGAGTAGCCTCCACTAATTTCTTCCATATTAATTAAAATGGAATTAATAAATAAAGTATTTAATTAAGGATTTATTGTTAATTTAATTGTTTAATAATTACTTAATGAAGTAATTAAGATTTATTAATTTAAGTAATTAATCAAAGGGTTAATATAATTAATTAAGAAGTTAATTAATTAAGATAAGTAATTACAAATTGTTAATTACTGTTTATGGTTAATGAGATGATTAACTACAAGTTAATTATTTAATTAATTAAAGGATTATTAAATAATAAAGACTATTAATTAATATAATTAATGAAGTAATTAATTTATGTAATTAATTTAAATATGATTAATTAATTGTAATTAATTAAGAATTTATGTAATTAATGATAGTTAATTGATTAATGAAGGATCATTAATTTTTGTAATTAATGATAGTAATTAAAGGATAATTACTGAATATGGTTAGGGATAATTACTTGAATGTAATTAAAGAAAATTAATCTAGGAAGATTAATTAAAAAGAAATCATTAAGAGATGATAATGAATTTGATTTGTAATAAATCAATGAAGCAGGAGTTAGGATAATCCAAATGATGAAAGGATAGTAATTAATTTAATTAGAGGTTAATTAAATTGATTAAGAGTTAATCAATTCTGCTATGGGTGATTGATTAATATTGAATGGTTGATATTGGATGACTGATATTGGATGTTGAATGTTATAGGATGATTGATATTGGGTGATTGATTGATATTGGATGATTTGGATATCTATGTTGTGATATGCTGCATTATGGGATGAATGGTTTATATGAATTATCTATTATGATAATGTTATTCATCTAGCTGTTTATATCATCCTGAATAAGTTAAACTATTTAAATCCTTTAAGTACAACTTGGACATTAAAATGGCGTTTGGTTTCGATGAGACCGGGATCTGGTTTCCATATTTGGAATCCGAAAACCACATCGATTCCAATTAAACGTTAGGTCGTTAATCCAAGTGGAGCAAGTGAAGACTCGAGGTGTAAGGGCTATACGTCAGTGTAACTCTGTGGGTGATTCCATAATGAGCTTGACGGAATGGAACTTATAGATTCGAGATGGAGATTAGAGTGCAAGGGCTATGGTCGTTGACTCTGAGGGTGATTCCAAAATGGGTGCAACGAGATAGTGCCTTCGGTTTCGTTCGAACCCGGAACGAACTTGTATGGATTGAATGCTTTCAGCACATCGTCAGGCAGACGATGAGCATTCTAAGAGATGTGTTCTATAAAGGTAATCGCAGCCTCAAGCTTCATCAACCGGGAATGGCTAAAACAGGGGAGGTGCAGCAAGGCTTCGTGGGTAGCTCCCACTGGAGAGCAAGATTTACCCCTGTCTAGAAGTTCCTTTTTTTTTATTCGGCTGTGTGGGGCGGTTGAATTCCGGACAACCGCCGGGGTTGTCTTGTTTGGGACTGTTCAGTAAGGAATGGTCCCGGCCTTGTGTTGCAGGGGATGAAGGGAGTAATCTTCGGTACGGTGATCTAGGCCACGTACTGTGACGGGCGGTACCCCAGTAGCCCTGTCATTGATGGAAACCCATTTTCCCTACGAGACCCTACGGTTTTGTTTGTATTACCCACTTTTGTTGCTAGTAGCTGGAATTTAATAGATGTAACAATTTCGGCTATTTCATATTTACTTGAAAACCCTAGACACTATTATAATATCACTGGATTTCCTATCAAATGTTTTGGTTAGCGTAAGGTAAAATTTTTTCCATGTTTATGTGTGGGAAGTCTTACGTGATACCTTTTCTTTTCAAAGGTTTTCTAAAGTTAACCAATTTTAAACCGTTTACTCACACCAGACCCCTGTCTGACCCGAGTGTTTATTTTCTGTTTTATTAAACTCTTGGGCACTCATATTATGTATGAGTAGTCAAGTGGTTCAGGTTAGCTTGACGAATTCTGGAGGAGTAATGGAGCAGGAGGCTTCCACGTATAGATATTATGATTCCGCTGTGTATGTTGTATCTCTGTCTTGTATACTTGAGTTGTATGGATTAGATAGATGTTTATAAATGTCTAATATGTGTTGAATAAGTTGTATAACTCTGATGTATTATGATACTATGTATTATTTATTTGATATATTATATTTTATTCGTTCCGCTGTGAGTTATCTGTTGCTATTTGTGTTCTTCTTTCTCTTTCTTTTCTTCTTCTATCCCTTTCTTTCTTCACTAGTGATGCGATTTCCTGGAGATAGGAAGTCGGGTCGCTACAGTTGCTTGATTTCCTTATTCAATAATAAGTTTAAATTTGTAAACTTTATCAAAGCAGTACTTTGCCTAGGCTCTGTAGTGGTGTCTATCTTGAGAGAGCGTATTTGTATTTTTAATATATATATATATATATATATATATATATATATAATTGGTTGTACCTATTTATTGGATTACCCATTTAGGTTTTCCAATGTAAGTTATAAAGGTAGATGAGGTAGAAGTGTGTGTAACACGACTACCCTTGGTTGAAGTTTGATGGATGAGGTTGGAAGTGTATTTATCGAGACTGTAGACCTAATACCGTCTCGAGTGAGTTCTGTAGTGATGAAAGACTTCATCGATCTCTGAAGGTAACCTGTAAAGGTTCGGAGTCCATCTTTGAAGTGCAGAATTGAGTTTGGATCTGTCGATAGGACAGAAGCAAGCAAGTGATGATATCTTGATATCTCAAGAAGTAGTAGCTGCGTGATGAGATGCAGTGACTATGGATGTTTCCGAAGACTTTTCTTTGAAACAAGAGTAAGGAGTGAGTTTGCCGGTGATGTGGCTGAGTTAGCATAGTGTTCTGAGTTGGTAGGAGTCTTCTGGCTGAGTAGTTTCTTAAAGTGGAGTCCAGAAGCAGCAAAGTGGATCCGTTTCTCTAGAAAGTTGGCTAGGCCAGCATAAGCTGTTCTGTTTGGTTAAGAGAGAGAGCAGTTTTCTTTGGATTTAGGCTGTGTTGATCACAAAAGTGACTTGAGATATTATGTTCTCTTGTGTTTGTTGGAGATTGTCCGAATTTCTTCCTGGAAGTCAGAGTTTGTCCGCATCTGGAGATCAAGCTTTCTTTCCAGAAATGGAACTGGTGGTTCAGTTAATAGATGGATGGTTCCTTGAAATAGAAGTTGGTGAAGCAACTCAGGTTACGGAGAAACATTTGAGTTTTCTTATGGATCTGTGGAACCATATTTCTGTGCTGGGTTATCTAGTCTATGCTTGTGTTCTTCGTCAGCATTTTCTTCTGTTTTGAATCAGAGTTGTGCAGCGGAAGCGTTTGGGGATGTTTCTATTTTATCTTTTCTGGATAAGGAGAAGTTTGTTCAATCTTCTGTTGTTGAGAGGCAGAGTGTGTGTTCTTGGTTTTGATTGATCTTGAGGAGATCATTGGATTGTTTTTTATTCAGTCTGTTTCTTTTGGAATCAGCAAGAGTTGAGCTGATTAGGATTGATGTTGGTAGCCCAGGATTGTCCGAAGAGTTTTTATGGATAAGAGACAGAGAAATTTGGATTCTGGAATCAGAGATTGAATTTTGGTTAAGTTATTCTCTGATCCATGGAGCTATAAGATTTGGAGGGCCTGAAGCTAGCTCTGAAGTGTTTTGGTTTCCTCTGTGATTGGTAAGATCAGTATTTGGTTTTATAGAGTTGAATTGCCAACTTGGATAACTGGGATTCAGCGTGTTTCACGTATCTCTGAGGGAGTACGTGTTTGGTATTTCTGGTTGTAGAACCAGCAGTTAGGATGGATTGGTTGTTGAGTCAGACTCGTTGTAGTCTGATATTCTGTATAGAATTGTTGTTTGGAGCTCTATAGCTTAATAGTGTTGGTTGATTGGATTCTATAGAGCGAGTATCCCGATACACACACACACACACACACACACACACACACACACACACACACACACACACACACCCCGTGGAAACTCGTAAAGTTTTATCCAAAATTCTTTTGGATAATTAGACTTGTTTTGATTGTGTGAATTGGTTGCTTTGGTTGTTAGCATATGATTAGCATATGCTGTGTTTTAAAATAAAATCTGTAAATAGATTATTAAATTACCTTTGTTTAAAATTTCGGGGATGAAATTCTTTTAAGGGGGAAGGATTGTAATATCCCGGAATTTTGGACAATATAAATTTAATAATCCGTGTTTTAAATTTATATTGAATTGGTAATTTCTGTTAATAAATTGGATTTGATTTAAATAATCTTCTTTAGTTAAATATTTAATTTGTGAAATTATTTTTAATGAGTTAATAAATTGTTTTCTATTTAATAATGTATATGTATTTGTATATATTTTAAATAGACAAGTAATTTAAATTTAAATTTAAATTAGTATAGCATAATTTTAATGTTTTAAAAATAGAAATTGTGATTTATTTTGGATTTAAGCTTTTCAAAAATATTTAATTAAATACTATATGATTTTAAATATGAGAAAAATGTTTTAATTGATTTAAAAATCCATTTTGACTTAAGTTTGTATATTAAAATAAGGTTAAAAAATGTTGTGTTATTCTTTTTAAATATTGATTGATAATTTGATCTGTAAGTTTAATTTGTGAAGTTTAAAATATAATCTAATATATGAAACATGTGTTCAATAAGTTACAAACTCTTTTATAAATTCATTTTAACTATTTAAAAGTTTCTTTTTCAAATGATTTAATTGTGTATTGTTTTGCTTTGTCCTTTAGAATTATTTAAATGCATAACTATGTATATGAACTAATTAACTAAGTTTAAATATTCATTAATCTTAAATTTAATAACAAAAACATTTTTTTAAAGACATATGTAAGCATAAGAATACAAGTGTACATATATTAAAACTTAAACTAACATGTGTAAACTTATCATCCATTTTAAAGGACAAGTGTCAATTTTATTTTTATTTTTCTTTTAATTTATTTAAATCTAAAAATACTTTTATATTAACTTGCATGTACTCATTTCTTTTGCCCTTTCTCATTCTTCATTCTAAAAAGAAAATCTGAAACTCTTCAAATATGAAAAACTGCATTTTTCAAACCTGTAAAACATTTGCTTCCAAACTCCTTTTCTTCAAAACAAATCTGCATCCTTCAACATATACAAACCTGCATCAACATGAAAGCAAAAGAACCTGCATTTCTTTGCATCTGAAAACAAAAGCTCTGCATTTCAATTTTTATCTAGAGGCCTACGTGCAACAATTTGAAGCCGACATGTTTAAAAAAAACCTGAAAGCATCATGAATAAATCAAGATTTTAAAAGCATTCAAGCTTCTGCATGTTCAATCTGGACAGTGCATGCTCTGCATTTTGGCAAATAAGGTGAGTAACTCCTCTTTTCTAAAATTAAGTAGGTTGATTGCATGTTTAAATCTGAAATAAGATGAAATTTGCAGTGAATATTTATATGTGTG
This sequence comes from Allium cepa, assembly GCA_030765085.1. Taxonomy (NCBI): domain Eukaryota; kingdom Viridiplantae; phylum Streptophyta; class Magnoliopsida; order Asparagales; family Amaryllidaceae; genus Allium; species Allium cepa. The sequence goes on along the minus strand of CM060931.1, from coordinate 459,614,713 downwards.
ATTATATGTGTGCATGCTTATAAAGTACAAATGAATATTTATGCAATTACCTGCACATATATGTCTGTAAACAAGAAGATGACTGTGCATATGTGTTCTTGAAATTTCAAATTTATGTTTGATTCTTGAATATTTCCTTTAACTTGTTTACTGAATAGGACTTAAATTCTTGAACATGTCATGTTTGTTTTGGAATGGTGTAAGTTCTAAGTGTATATAAATTAAATATGACATCTGTAACCTGAAGAAAAAAACAAACTATACAGAACCAATTTGACTAGAGTGATAATTTAAACTATATGATTTAATATTCCAGGTTTATTAATAAAATCAGTGAGTAAATTCAAGAATTTTAAAACAAAATTTCGATTTATTGTGATTGAAATATGGTGCAGTTTCAAGAACACTGTATTTTACAGTTTAGTCAAATTCAATTGGAGCTTACATTTGATTTGGTTGAAATTGTTTCTGGTGATAGTTGTGAGGTAATAAAAACATATATGTATAAAGAAAAAAGGGTTTTATTTACAGTTAAATTAAATAAAAAATAATAATAAGTAAAATATGTATAAAACAAGTGTTAGCATCTTAAGTAACTATTGAGACAAATGTGAATTAATAACCTACTCTAATTGACAAATGTAAGGATTTGGTACATGTGTCTTTTTATTTTTAATTTTTAAATAAATCATTTATACTTTTATAAAACATGTTTTCACCCTCATTTTTTTCTAATGTTCATTTTTTTCAAGGTTAAGAAAAAATTTCAGCTGAAACAAATTTGTTCCCAAAAATCTAAAAAAATAAAAATTAATTAAAATCATGTTCGAATCTGGAAGTTTTCTCCTCAAATCAAAAATCTGAAACTCTTCTTCAATCAAAAGCTTGAAAACATCTTCATAATACAATCTTTAATCCACCTTCAAATTGAAGATCAGATCATAACCCTGTAAAATCAAAGCCTGCATGTTAACCCCTGTACTTTTCTTCAACCTGTAGCCTGTGCATTCTTCTTTTCAAAAAAAAAAAAAAAAAACTAAAGCATGCACGCATATTCCCTTCCATCTGAATTTTTAAAGCAAATAAGTAAAGTCTATAGCAACAGCAAAACCTACATGCAAATCTGCATCTAACCCTGTAAGCAAATCAAGTCTGCAACTCAGCTTTTAAAACTCCAAAAGCATGCAACTGCATTCTTTAAAACTAGAGATCTGAAGCAAGTTCAAGTCCCATTAGCCTGCATGCAAACCGAAATGCAAGCAATTCGGTTTTAAAGCATTGAAGTAAAAGCAATTCAAGTTTTATCGAAAGCTTTTCTGAAGATTTGAGCTCTGTTTCATGCTATTTTCAGGTGAGTAAACAAAATCCAAATTGTACTGTAGTTATGTTTTATCATGGGATAAAAGTGTGATCTGATAAGTACGTTTTGTTCTGAATATATGCACCCATATACGAGTAAATAAATGATTAAACCAGGGAAGTTAGGATGTTCACCATTTTTACACCGCTCTGTTAAATTTCAAAATAATATGCTAGGCTTGACTTCAAAAAAAAATATCACTCAATCTAATTAGTTTTAAGTGGTGACATTAAAAGAAAAGTTGTTTGTTATGAGGGTTACTTTATTTTAAAAATGGTTTCAGTAAATATATTGAAGTATAGACTTGTATTATGTATGCTTTGCAGTAAGTGATCAAGTCCGGTCAAAATTTGATCATTAAGATTTGGGTTTTTGTTTGTGTTATCGCGATTGTTGAGGGAAAATATGATTTTTAAGGGTGGTAGGGTGATTTCTAGATGCGCAGAGCAGGAGGTAGGCCGAGTTGAATGGGTTTGGGCATAACGGCAAATTCTGGTAGCTGGATTGATTTGGAGGCGGGGCATTCGTCGAGGAGGAAGAGTAGGGCATGGTTAACTCGAGAAAAATGACTCTGGAATTTCTAAGTGATTGTGGAAGCAGATTGTTTGAGTATTAGGGTTTAGGGGATCTTCGCTTGGCGTTCAGTTTCGTCTGAAATTGTGAAGCATGGAGAACAACGGAATGTTGCGCGCGTAGGGGAAACAATGTAGGAAGAGGAGGCGATTCTTCTGATGAAAGGTGAGGATAGACGGTAGTAGATGAGGGCGGAGCGAGGCGATAAATGTTTATCTGATCTTCTGCTGAATAGGTGTTAAAACTTGTTTTCTTTTATCAGGACAGTTCGTCGAGGTTTGAGTGTTTCCATAGGGTGAGGTGACCATGCGAGAGTTGTGAGGATGATCGGCGACAGGGAACGATCATCAGAGAAAGCGTGCACGGATATGTGCATGACTTCGTGTTCGAGTATGTTGTTTGGATTTGAGCTATTTACTGAAGGGAATTAAGAGGATGAAGGGGAAGGGGTTCGTTTTGTTCGAGGGTTTTGAGTTTTGGATGGGCCGTACATAGTGGGCCGATTGTTTGAGTTGAGAATTTAAATAAAGTAATATAGGATGGAGGAAGAAAGAATGTTTTCTAATATTTAGTGGTCAAATTTGAGGTGAAGTTAGCTCAGGGAGAGGGTTTAGTGTTTGCTCGGGATTTGTAGTTGTATAGATATCAAGTTTTTAATAAAAGAATAGCAAGTTTTAAAAGTATTAAGCAATTACAAATTAGAAGCAAATGGTGATACAAGTTTTAAGTATTATAAAATCAAGTATTAAAAGCTTATCTAAAATGGTAAATTCAAAGAATAAGGTTAAACCAAGTTTCTCTAAGTATTAACAAGTTCTTAAGTTTTAAATATTTTCAAATTGTGGTAATTAAGTAATTATATAATGGGTTAAATCCAATATGTTTTTCGAAGGTAAATTAAATGATAAAATTTAATAAAGTATTAATTATTCAATGTATTAGGAATGGTTAAGTGATTAATGTAATCAATTAAAAAATATATTTAATTAATCATTAGATAATTAATAAAGGAGAAGTAATTTATGTAATCAATTTAAAGGATTGATTTATTAATGTGATTGATTAAAATAATAAATTTAAAATTGATAGACTAAAGATTGATCACTTAATGAAATTAAATTAATGATTATGAAAGTAATTAAAGGAAAATTGCTTAATGTCATTAATTAAGGAGGGTAATTAATGGGTAATTACTAAATATGATTTATTCAATGATAATTACTTAATGTAAGTAATTAAAAGATAAATTTGTTAAGGATTAATTACGTAGTGTAATTAATTAAAGAATTGTATAATTAAGGAAAATTAATTAAGGGTTGGTTAATTAATGACTGTGATTAATTAAAGGAAAAATTAATCAATGTAAGTAACTATAGAAGAATTAATTCGAGTAATTAATTATGGATCAATATAATCAATGTGTATGGGTAAGGTCAATTAATTTGTGTAATTAATTAAGATAATGTGGTTAATACTAGTTAATTAATTAAATTTAATTAATTAAAGATAATCATTTGATGTTGAGTTAAGTATAATTACTTAAGGTAATTAATGGGGTATAATTACTTAGAGAAGTAATTAGTGGCTAATTACTGGATGTAATTAGTTAAAGGAAATTACTCGATAGGAAGTAATTAAAGGATAATTACTGGGTGGAAGTGATCAATTTTGCTTATTAATGATTAAATGATAATGGGTGCTTTGAATTGAATGATATCTCTGATATGATTGCTTTGTGATATGATTTGTTGGACGGATGATGATAATGTGATTATCAATCAATTATGAATTGCTATGTAAAAGTGTTATTCGATAATTTTAGTTGAATTTGTATTTAATTGGATAACTTGGGTTTAGATGACATCGGATTCGAAGAGACCGGAGTCGGGTATTAGTAAATGCCCGAAACCACTTCGATTCTTTATAAATTGATATGTGGGATAGGTGATGTCTATAATAAATTGTGGAGTGTAAATTGATATAAATTACCCGGGTTTATTTATGATGTATGCTTTTGTATTCCGTGTTAGATGAGTTTACTCACGCTGGTTTCCAGCCTGACCCGGGTTTTACTTTGATGTAATACTCGGGTCAGACCGAGTATTACAGATTTTCAGGTAAGGACGTTCTGGAGCTCAGAAGGTGAGCTGGATGGCAGGGACGTATGGAGAATTCCACTATGATAATGTATATATCTGAGACATGTTAAATTGTATCAATCCAATGTTGTATAAAATTGTTGTAACTCTGATATATCGATGTAAATTAATAGATACAGTTTCTTTGGTATAACTATTATTGGTATTATATTTTATCCGCTGCGAATGTGAGATTGTGTGTTTCCTTTCTGTTCTTCTTCTATCTCTTTCTTCTTTCTCTTTCTTCTTTCCACTAACTATCTGAAAATTTCGAGATCGAAATTTCCGGGTTGTTACAAATGTAACGACCCAAAATTTTCGATCCCGAAATTTTTAGATAGTTAGCGAAAAGAAGAAAGAGAAAGAAGAAAGAGATAGAAGAATAACAGAAAAGAAACACACAATCTCACATTCGCAGCGGATAAAATATAATATCACATAAACAATAGTTTTACAAGAAGAATTATATCATTACACTTATATCTTTATACATCAGAGTTACATCATTACACAAATACCAAACAGTTAAAAACTAACTTGTCCCAGATAAATACAGCGAAACACCTCATACGTTCCTGCCATCCAGCACGCCTCCTGAGCTCCAGAACGTCCTGACCTGAAAATCTGTAATACTCGGTCTGACCCGAGCATTACATCAAAGTAACACCCGGGTCAGGCTGGAAACCAGCGTGAGTAAACCCATCTAACTTAAAATACAAAAGCATACAATTTATATAAACCCGGGGTAACTTATATCAATTTACAATTCACAAGATGTTATATACATCAACCATTTCACACATCAATTTCTAAGTGCCAAAACTTAGATTTAAATGGTCCAATTTACTTAAGTCATTCCACTTCAGCCTATTAGTTTCACATATCAACTTATAAGAATCGAAGTGGTTTCGGGTATTTACTATTACCCGACTCCGGTCTCTTCGAATTCAACACCATCTTATCCCAAATATTCAAGTGAAACATAATTCAAATTCAAAATACAGAGTGTCATCCCCATTGATTCATCATCGATAGATAACTAAATGATCTCAGTTTAATTCCAACATATCATATCACATAGCATTCCAAACCACATATTCGAGATATCAATCAATCACAGGCATGCAATATTGTTCAATCATTCATAAGCAAGATTTATCATTTTCAAAAGTTAATTTGATTTATCTCTAATTAAATTAATAACCAATCTTAAATCACTTACATTGATTAATTATCTTTTAATTAATTATACCTAATAATTTACTAACTCTTAATAAATTTCCTTAATTAAATAATTCAACCCTTCAATTAATTACGCTAAGAAATTAATTCTTAATTACTTCTCTTAAGTAATTTGCCTTTATTTTCCTCTAACAAGTAATTATTACACTGGTTAATTATCCTCAATTTATTAATCTTGATTATTAATTAATTAAACCTTAATTTATCACATGGGTAAATTAGCCTTACCCATCCACATTAAATAAAATTTTAAATTACTCTCCTAAATCAATTAACTATAATTGACTTACCTTTAATAAATCATATTCATTAATAAATCCTTAATTAATCCCATTCGTAATTAACTATCCCTTAATTACTTACATGAGATAACTTACTTAATTAAGTTTATAAGTAATTATCATCTCATATTCACTAATTTAAATTAATTATAAACATTAACTATTCTCCAATTACTTATGCTAAGTAATTACCTTTTTTATTTTCATCATTAATTAATTAATCTATGAACCTCATTAAATCATTAAATTATAATTAACTCCACTAATTAATCTCAACTACCTTCTTAATTAATCAAATAATCTTGGAATTAATATATTTTCATTTTCCCAATTTCCACTCAATCACATTATTAATAATGTTTAAATAAATTTATGAACTATCTTAATAAATTTTAAGTTAAAATAAATTACTTAACTCCTAAATTAACAAATCATTTTAATTAACCTTATTATTTAAAGAATAGTTTAAAAAAAATCAATTGAAACTTGATTATCGATTAACTTAAATTTTGTGGTCCTTAACATTAACCGACCCCAAAACTAAATTTCCCGAGCCTCTCTCGATTTTGTACGCAAAAGCCCTTCCAAAAACAAACACGGAATCTCGAGTAAGAACCCATGTTATTCCTCTTCTTCCCCGAAGACTCCAAACACCAGTCACTAACGTACACAGGTGCACGTGCACGGTGGGAACTCGACGTTCCGATCACCAACACAATCCCAACATACCAGCGACCATCTCCTCAAATGGAAGGACTGCCCAAATATCTGAATTTCGCCAGAGCAAACAAATTCGATCTTCAACCACCATAAGATTCCATCATTACCGAAAATATCAACTTGCGCCACCCCAAATCATTAACCAGAAAATCCGCCCCTTCAACCAGAGATTCATCACGATCTCATCCTCCATTTCCCCCATATGCGAATGAGTACGATACGCCGATGAGACCACATTGGTCTAGAAATCAACCCCAGCAAAATAACAAGATTAAACCCTAAATTGCTGACGCAGCGGATAATTAACAAAACGATATGAATCGATGAAAGTAGCAATCGGTGGATTGATGAATACCAAAATGCCCAAATTCGTTGATCGGAAGATACCGAATTCTAGCTATCTCTAACACGTTGATCGCGCACGATACCGTGAAAGAAGATCTTCAATTCTTCAAGCGTTGATCAAGCGCACTTGATTCCACGAATCGGCTTCAACAATCGTTGATTCGAGCGCACTCGAATAACCGAAAGTGGAGATAGGAGATTACACTCAACTACCAATTTTAGAAGAAAGCACACAGCAATCAACAAGAAATTTTATTCAAAAATCAACCACCAAAAAGTTACAACTCACTCCCTATTTATAGAAGTTTAAACACAGCCCATAAGTCGCGTACGACTCAAGACCTGACCGACTCATGACACAAGACTTACGACTCATATTGACTCGGCAGTGTCTCAAACACCATGCGACTCAGTATATGTCAACAACGACCTAACACCAACATGTACAGACGACTCATGAGACCTACAAACACACTACAACATCACTCAACACAGACGACTCAACAAGATACGACTCAACAAAACAACACATATAAACACAGCGACTCAATACAAGAAGTCTTACGACTTAGCTTAAGTCGGCGGCGACTTAAGGAATGCCTTCAGAAACTCCATACGACTTATCATGAGTCGTAGCTCGTGACATATCAATACCTTCCCACAACTTAACCCCGAACGACTCAACCCCAAACGTCTTAACTAGGTCGTGCCCTTCCTCCGACTCAAGGCCTTTAATAGTTGGAACTTTCCCCTGCTTCATATTAAGTCGTAGACGACTTATGGATGAGTCGTTGAGTCGTGTACGACTCATTAAACTCGAACACCTCAAACTCCTGTTAAGTCGTAACTCCTTCTCTTCATTCTTGTTAAGTCGTGAACGACTTAGGACTTCTTCGTTAGGTTGTGAAAGCACCAAGAATGTACCCAGCGTTACCTCGTTAAGTCGCCCGCGACTTAATCTTAATCCGTCCTCATCCTTAAGTCGTTGAAACGACTCATTGGTATGCTTAGGTCGGTTTTGACCTAAGTCTTTATTCAGATGGCCTGCATCATCCTCCCCGGGTTGAGAAAAATTCGTCCTCGAATTTGTAAGTTCTTCCACATCGGATTGTTCATCCCCATAATATGGTACAAGATGCTTAACATTGAATACGTCAGAAGTGTCACATCCTCCGGCAGCTTCAACTTATAAGCATTTTCATTAATTCGTTTCACAACTTCGACAGGACCAATTTTTCTGGCTTTTAACTTGTTATAAGTGCCCACTGGAAAACGATCCTTTGTTAACACAGCATACACCAAATCACCTTCGTTAAATTCAACATTTCGTCGCTTCAAATCTGCAGATCGTTTATACTTCTCGTTTGCCTTCTCCAATCGTTCCTGAACGATTCTATGACATTCAGTTAATTCATCAACAAAATCAACAACCCGTTTAACTGTCCCCTTCGGTTGTGGTACTACTGCTAAATCCAACGGTCCCCTGGGTACGTTTGAATATACAATCTGAAATGGACTGAATCCTGTGCTACGATTCACAGCATGATTATGAGAAAACTCTGCTTGGCATAACCTCATGTCCCAACTCTTCAGATTATCTTTCACAAGACATCGTAATAAATTTCCCAACGATCTGTTAACAACTTCTGTCTGTCCATCTGTCTGCGGATGATAAGCGCTACTAAATTTCAACTTCGTTCCCACCATCTTCCACAAACTAAGCCAAAAATGACTCAAAAATCTGGTATCCCTGTCTGAAACAATAGACTCCGGTAACCCATGTAAACGATAGATTTCTTTAAAGAATAATTGTGCCACACGAACTGCATCCGCTGTCTTTTTGTAGGCAAGAAAATGCGCCATTTTTGAAAACCTGTCCACCACAACAAATGTAGAATCATTCCCCCTTTGAGTTCTAGGCAAACCCAAAACGAAATCCATGCTGATATCAACCCATGGTTTAGACGGTACAGGTAATGGCATATACAATCCCGCATTTGTCGCTGTTCCTTTCGAAACCTGACAAATATGACACCTCTCCACAAACCTTTCAACTTCTTTCCTCATTGACGACCAAAAGTAAGATTGAGAAATCAAATGTAATGTACGATCACGGCCCACATGTCCTTCCTCGTGCAACTCTTTGATAATCTTCAATCTCAAACTGCTCTCTGGAATACATAACTGATTTCCTTTAAACAAGAATCCATCAACCAACATAAATTCATTAGTATCTCCATCCTTAACTTTTTCAACGAACTTTGCAAAGTAAGGATCTTCGTCAATCAACTCTGGCAATAATTCAAATCCTGTCACTTCAACCTTCAATGTTGTCAACAAATGACTTCTCCTACTCAAAGCATCAGCCACACAATTCGTTACCCCAGACTTATGTTTGACAACAAAAGTAAACTGCTGTAAATAAGCAATCCATGATGCATGTCTCGCTGAAATTTTATCCTGCCCCTGCAAATGCTTCAACGCCTCATGATCAGTGTAAAGAACAAACTCTTTCTGAAATAGATAATGCCTCCAATGTTTAACAGCTTGCACAACAGCATAAAACTCAACATCGTATGTACTGTATATCATCTTTGCCCCTGATAGCTTCTCACTGAAATAAGCAACTGGCCTTCCACTCTGACTCAACACTCCTCCAATCCCAACCTTTGATGCATCAGTGTGTAACTCAAACAACAACTGAAAATCTGGTAAAACAAGAATTGATGCTGCCCTCAAAAGTTCTTTGATTCGTTCAAAAGCAACCCCTGCTTCCTTCGACCAAGAAAACTGCTTCCCTTTCATACAATCAGTAACCGGTGCCATCATGCTACTGAAGTGTGGAATAAACCTTCGGTAGAATGATGCCAATCCATGAAAACTTCTAACTTCAGTTATAGTTCTCGGCTGTGGCCAATTTCTAATTGCTTCAACTTTACTCTGGTCCACATGGATTCCCTTCTCAGATACAATATATCCCAAAAATAACACACTTCGAGTCATGAACACACATTTCTTCGTAGCTGCATAAAATTGTTCCTCACGAAGAATAATTAACACCTTTCTCAAATGCTCTACGTGCTCCTCTGTGCTCGCACTATAAATCAGAATATCATCAAAGTAAACTACAACAAACTTCCCAATGTACGGTCTGAAAATTTGATTCATCACCCTCATAAATGTACTAGGTGCATTTGATAGTCCAAACGGCATAACCAACCATTCATATAAACCTTCCCTCGTCTTGAATGCGGTCTTCCATTCGTCTCCCGGTCTAATTCGAATCTGATGATAACCACTCTTCAAATCAATCTTCGAAAAGATAGTAGCCCCACTCAACTGATCTAGCAAGTCATCCAACCTTGGCATAGGAAATCTGTAGCAAACAGTAATCTTGTTCAAAGCTCTACTATCGGTACACATTCTCCATGTTCCATCCTTCTTCAGCACCAACAATGCTGGTACTGCACAAGGACTCAAGCTTTCCTGAACACGTCCCTGCTCTAATAACTCTTCCACTTGCCTTCGTAACTCCTCATGTTCCTTTGGACTCATTCGGTAATGTGGTCAATGTGGTAACACTGCTCCCGGAACAAGATCAGTTTGATGTTGAATGTCCCTCAGTGGCGGTAACTCCTTTGGCAACTCTTCTGGAAATACGTCTTCAAATTCTGTCAAAACTGGCTTCGCTTCTTCTGAAATTTCAACCTCTTCGTTACACTCTCGCCCAATCAACAAAAACACTTCAGCCTCCTCTTCAATCTCCTTGACAAACTCCTTCAAAGATAGCAAGGTTTTCAGTTCTTCGATCTCTTCCAACTTGCTCTCCTTCTGTTGTTGCTTCTTGGGAACCAAAGTGATTTTAGTACCCTCGAACATGAAACTATAGATATTTGCACGACCATCGTGTTGTACTACTCTATCAAACTGCAATGGTCTGCCCAACAACAGATGAAACACATCCATGTCTACAACGTCACACCAAATTTCATCTTTGTACTTCTTCCCAATAGAAAAATTAACACAAGCTCTTGACACACCTTCACTTCACCACCCTTTCTTAACCATGCTAGCTTGTACAGTTTAGGATGCTTCTCAGTTTTCAAGTTCAACTTCCTTACTGCTTCTGTAGAGATAATATTATCACAGCTTCCAGCATCAATAACGAACTTGCAAACTTTCCCTAGAATAGTGCATGTCGACTGAAAAATATTGCTTCTCAACCAACTAGAATCCTCTTCTTGCTTTGGTGTAAGACATGACCTCCTCATCATAAGATTACAACCTTCATCCCCAGACAATTCTTCTTCCTCCTCAACATAAGGTGCATTTGAATATTCTGCCTCCTCACCATCATCCTCAACCTCAGCAATCATTGCTCTTTTCTTCGGCTTCGGACATTCATTGCTTTTGTGACCCAACTCCTGACAATTATAACATTTGAAACCACTGCTAACCTTTGCCTTCTCAGCCTCCTTCACCACTGGTTTTGTAACAGGTTTAGGAACATTAGAACTTCCACTAACACCCTTCGCTTGATTATTGGAATTAGTAAACACACCACCTCCATGCCTTCCCTGCTTCTCCCAAGCCAACGCTTTCTGATGTGCCTCCGCTACTGATCTAGGATCAAACATATTAACCATATCCTGGATCTGCATTCTCAATCCCCCAATTAATCTAGCAGTTAACTGTTCTTCCGTTTCCATAATATCATTCCTGGCAATGAGTTAGTAAAATTCATCAGCATAATCACTAACAGACTTCGTCCCTTGCCTCAGATTCTGCAACCTCTGGTACATAAGTGATTGATAGTTGTATGGTAAGAAAGTAGCTCTCATCAACTTCTTCATCTTATCCCAAGACTCAATCTTTGACTTTCCCATTCTCTCCCTTGTAAGTTTAGTTTGCTGCCACCATGCCAAAGCTCTCCCCCTTAGCCTTGTAGCAACTAACTTCACCCTTCGATTCTCCGGAACCTCCTTGAAATCAAAGATTTCCTCCACATTTGACAACCAATCTAAGAACTCTTCAGCTACCATCCCACCTTTAAACTCCGGAATCTCCATCTTCATACCCGACTCCCATCGACGATCATCATCCATATCTCGATATGAATTTCGAATTTGGTCTCGATCTCGATAATGAATGCTAGCTCTATCACCCTCTTCATTAAAATCAAATGTACGTCTATATCGATCTCGACCATCATCATCCCTTCGTTCACGCATGCTTCTTCGACTATGTCTCTCTTCTTCTCTATATGGCTCATTGTCAAATTCACGTTGACTTCTTTTCTCTTCATGTCCATAGTCATGATGATCTCTCCGTGATGAAATTGATGTTTCTCTTCTATCTCTAAAAGAATGCGGTGATACCCTCCTCGCTTCCGTAACCGATGGCGAAACTCGGTTTCCTCCATGGTTCGAGTTTGGTGATCTCCTCCTTTGAGTTTGATTCAAGTCATTCATCAACTTCTCTAATTTTCCAATGCCTTCATCAAATTTCTCATTAATACGTTGTTCCATAAGCTCGGCTTCTTCTCTTCGATACAAAGCTTCAACATTTTGATGACGATTAGCTCTCCTTGGTGGCATGATTGAAAACTTCTCAAAAACTTCAAATACTTCTCAAATAACAAGTCACGGCTTCAAACTTACACAAGGTGAACGACTTAAGGCTTAAGTCGCTCGGCACAACTCCTTAGCTCGGCCACAAATCCTCATGACTTAACTTGCTCGGCTCGGTCTTGAACTTGGCTCGGCCTCTAACTTCAATACTTGGCGCGCAAACTTCCAACAAGTCCAAATTCAAACACTCTCCAACACTTTGATCCAAAATGCTATGGATCAAAATCTTCAAATTTGTTGCAACTTCAAGATGAACACGATGAACTCCAAACTTCAAACTTCAACTTCAAAAACTGGCTCCAAGACTCGGCTTAGCTATGATTGGCTAAGTCTAGCTCCGATACCAAACTGACGCAGCGGATAATTAACAAAACGATATGAATCGATGAAAGTAGCAATCGGTGGATTGATGAATACCAAAATGCCCAAATTCGTTGATCCGAAGATACCGAATTCTAGCTATCTCTAACACGTTGATCGCGCACGATACCGTGAAAGAAGATCTTCAATTCTTCAAGCGTTGATCAAGCGCACTTGATTCCGCGAATCGGCTTCAACAATCGTTGATTCGAGCGCACTCGAATAACCGAAAGTGGAGATAGGAGATTACACTCAACTACCAATTTTAGAAGAAAGCACACAGCAATCAACAAGAAATTTTATTCAAAAATCAACCACCAAAAAGTTACAACTCACTCCCTATTTATAGAAGTTTACACACAGCCCATAAGTCGCGTACGACTCAAGACCTGACCGACTCATGACACAAGACATACGACTCATATTGACTCGGCAGTGTCTCAAACACCATGCGACTCAGTATATGTCAACAATGACCTAACACCAACATGTACAGACGACTCATGAGACCTACAAACACACTACAACATCACTCAACACAGACGACTCAACAAGATACGACTCAACAAAACAACACATATAAACACAGCGACTCCATACAAGAAGTCTTACGACTTAGCTTAAGTCGGCGGCGACTTAAGGAATGCCTTCAGAAACTCCATACGACTTATCATGAGTCGTAGCTCGTGACATATCAATATCTTCCCACAACTTATCCCCGAACGACTCAACCCCAAACATCTTAACTAGGTCGTGCCCTTCCTCCGACTCGAGGCCTTTAATAGTTGGAACTTTCCCCTGCTTCATATTAAGTCGTAGACGACTTATGGATGAGTCGTTGAGTCGTGTACGACTCATCAAACTCGAACACCTCAAACTCCTGTTAAGTCGTAACTCCTTCTCTTCATTCTTGTTAAGTCGTGAACGACTTAGGACTTCTTCGTTAGGTCGTGAAAGCACCAAGAATGTACCCAGCGTTACCTCGTTAAGTCGCCCGCGACTTAATCTTAATCCGTCCTCATCCTTAAGTCGTTGAAACGACTCATTGGTATGCTTAGGTCGGTTTTGACCTAAGTCTTTATTCAGATGGCCTGCATCAATTGCCCAAACCATATCGCCCCGGTGATCAATAATTCTTCCGAACAATTTTTCCATGTTCACTGATCAGAGGACAAGTTCCAGCCTTAACCCCGACAATCCTAATCGTCGCGATCAACAGAAAATGATGAAAACCCAACTTTCGTTCATCTCATGATTTCTGTTGTTTTAAAAGCTTTAAATTCAAGAATTTGTTTTTAAAAATCCTAACTTTCAACAGAAAAACAGATTTAATACCTGAAATATCATATTTTTAAGTTTGAGATTTTGATCTTTAAAAAAAAAAAATTGACTGTAATTTACACTTTCAGTGAAATCTACTTTAAGATCTTACTTGAATCTATTTTTCCATCAAAATATTGTTGTTCCTAAGATTTGTTGTTGATACCTCATAATTAATAACAGATTAGAGAAAGAGTATGTAACTCTTGAATCATTTTTTTTCTTTTTTTTCTTTTTTCCTGACCTGGAACTATGAACAGAGCAAACCACTCTCATTCCAGACATGCACTCATTTATTCTCATACATATACACATCAATTCTTCTTTAAACAACGATGCAGCACAATCATAATTTACTTGAGTAATTTCTGCATACCCCAAGATTTTTTAAATAGATTTAAAACCCTTAGATATAATTGTTTACTCACAGGAAATTAAAGAACAGAAAAAGAAAGGTTATATCACTCACCTGCAAAAGAAGATCAGAGACCTTAAACTAAAATCTGGAAATGCTTCCTTATATATTTTTTTTTTTTTAAAAAATTTCAATCTTGCAATGCTTTTCTTGATCCTCATAACTGCATGCAGGTCCCAGAAAGAAGAACTGTAGTGATGGATGTTTCAAAACAGAAGTGGAGTGACTTATAATTGCATGCAGGTCTTTGAATTGCAAAATGTTTTCAGGTCAACGAATTTTGAAGAAACTTTCAAGTGATTGATTTCAGATGGTTTTTAATTTATTTTGGTTAGAGGAATACTGGTTTTAGATTTCAGATCTTAGCTGAAGATTTTCTCAAGTTTGTAAAGGAGAATAGAAAAGAATAATGATTTTGTAGGAGATGTGTTTACATAAGTAGATTTTAATAAAAGAAAAGGAAAACTAGAAAGGACACTTGTTCTTAGTTTTACATTTGTCAAAATGTTAATTCTATGCTTAATATATGTCAACTAAAATTTAATTTTAATTTAAATTGTTTATAAAAACTTTTAAATCTTAATTTATTCCTTTGATGTACATATATAAAAAAATTCTCCTTTTATAATTAAATGTTTATATATGTATAAAAAAATTTACTTTTTAAAAGGAAATATTCTAAAATTAATTATAATGCAAATATATTTTCTTCTACATGAATTTAAAATCTAAACATTTATATAAATATACACTTATAACCATTTTATATTAAGCATTTTAAAAGAAAACAAAACAAAACTTTAGTTAAATCTTTTTTTTTTACACAATCATATTTAAAACAACAATTATCTTATATTTTTAAAACTGTTGAATTAATCTAAATTAACTTTTTGAAAAATATTCATTTTAAAACAAAGCTTTGAATTACAATTTATTCATACATAAATTATCAACAGATTATATTAAATTTCAAAGCAACATCAAATTATAACATATAATTACATATATATTATAATTTGAAAATTCATCTTTAATTTAAAACAAAAGATATTCTATTCACAATATATATCAAGTATATATATTATAAATAGAATAAAATTTTATTAGCTTTGAAAAGTAAATCTTATCAATCTTTACCAATTATCAGATGCTCGAAAATCAGGTTATCACATTCCTCCCCCTTTGAATCTTTTCGTCCTCGAAAAGGAACGAAAGCAGATTTTATTAAATATTTAAAACTCAGTTAAAATATTCTTTGATCATTTTTCAAACATCTTTAAAATCTATATAATATTGCCAAAATAGTTTTTATAAAAATATTTTTATAACTCGATGCCTCAACAAGTCCATCCTCGTTCTCATATAAATTCGGTCATACGTTGATCAGGCGTACGACTGAAATTCTATAAGTACTTAGCAGACCCGTTTTTAACACCCAGTGAAAATACTTGAATTTTTTTTTATTGAAAATATAGAATACAATTTTTGAAAATAGAGGATATATCTTTTGGTGAGAATGCTCTTGAAATCATCACCTCCATCCATGGTCACAGCTACATCCAGGGTTACGTTGCCATCGCAGCAAAAGTCCATGTAACTGCAGGCTCTCCGCGGCCTCACGATTACGCCATGGAACCCACACAACAGATCACAGTTACATTCCAGGGTTACGTTGCCATCACAGCAAAAGTCCATGTAACTGCAGGCTCTCCGCGGCCTCTGATTTTCGCTGTCGAAATGAAACCTCTCCACTTCTACATAGGTCGCAGTCTGCCGATATAAAATCAAACACAGACTGTTGGCTCTCAGCGGCACACACGACTTACGCTATGGTATACTCAACTCATAATTCTCAGGAACTAGTTTTGTCCAGACTCCTCACGGGATCAACTTTAGAACCCCCCCTTGGGGCTCAAGGCAGCACCACCCGGTGGTACTCCTGAGAAGTTCATTTCAAGGGAGCGCATTTTTCTTCAGAGCCATCATCAAAACATTTTATACTATATATATAGTATCTTTAAATCATACACCTGATATGATCTCATTCAAAGCTCCTTTACACAAAATCGATTATCCCAAAATCGATAATTCTCAAACTAGGCTTTCCAAATATAATATTGATTTTACCCAAAAATCAAAAGCCTTTCCAGATCCATAGTTTCCCAAACCTTTTTCCAAAATCCTCATATGATCCTTTATATACATAGATATATATATAAAATCCTTGATTAAAACTTTGAATCATTTTAAACTTGTATAAAATCCTTTTATACTTCAAATATTTTCAAAACAAAACCCTTTTCTTTTGGCAAAAGATTCATCAAGGGAGTTTTATCTTATATAACAAAGATATATAACTTTATTTATCCAAAATCAAATATCCAAATTTGATTACTCTTTTCAATATCATTTTCATTCAAATCCGTATGATGTACACATATCATCCGTACGCTATATCAATCTGATCTCTCACTCGATCACACAATTTCACCTCCGAACTAGTATCGTCCACCCGACTTTCTAGTGCGGACACAGATCTGGTTTCTTGATCAGAAACCGTCATTCTCCTTGCATAGTCATAACCATGATAGGGAATATCCAGAATCAATCAACAACCCATATCCAGGTTCGCCGTCGAAAATCGAGTGAAAAATCCTACTCGGATCAATATAATTATCTCGAAATTTTGTACTCGAATCTGGATCAAATCACTATGCGAATAGAATAACATACGTACACCCTACGTATTTATCTTTATTGTTTATTTGCCAAATCAATTACATTTCTATTCACATTCATTTTGATTTCCATTCACTTACTCACAATTGCTACAATCCATTTGGATTATCACCTCTATTCTTATCTCGATTGGGTATTTAACCAATAAGCAGTTTGAACTCCGACCAGTTTATTTAGAAAATAGCTTGAAAAATTAAAGAAATAGATAAGTAGTTGGAAAATAGTTACTAGTTTGTAAAATAGGTGTAAAATAGTTAGAAAATAGTTAAATAATTATAGAAATTTTAGATAATTGCAAAATAGTAATAGGATAGTAATTAGTTTTGAAAAATAATTGAAATATAGTAATTAGTTTATAAAACAGTTGGAAAATTGTTAAACAGTTTCAAAAGTAATTGTAAAACAAGTATAACATAATTTGGCTTTTAAAAGAAATGTTGTATATATAGTGAATAGTTTGGAAAAAAAATAGGTTTATATTATTAAAACAATTTATATTAAAAATAGTCCAGAGTCAAACTGTTCACTTTCCAATCTCCATTCTCATTAATTCAATTTAAACTTTCTCTACCATTTAGATTAACCCAATTCCAATTTAAATAATTTCAATTTCCATTGAAATTGATTCAACCCCAAATCAAGTTCAATTAACCTCAGTTTCTTTCCAAATTTAACTTTATTCAACCTTGATCTCAAATTCTACTAATTCAAATAAATTTCAATTGAACTAGTTTCAATTTTAATTCATTTCAACTCCAGTTTGAATTAATCCAAATTCCAATTTCAAACTCCATTTCCAAATCAAGTTGAATTATTCTTGATTTCTTCCCAAATTCAATTCCAATTCCATTTGAATTTAAAATTATTCAACTTAATTGCAATCCCCAAATTATTCAAATCAATCCAATTCAAAATTTCCATTTGAATCTTATACATCTTCAATCACAATTTCAATTAATTCAAATCAAATTCAATTTGAACCAATTTCAATTCAAATTCCAAATTTAAATCATCTCGAATTATATAAATTCGAGTTAGCACTTCAATTGTTGATTTAAATCCGCCTCTTCAACCGGAGATTCATTACAATCCCATCCTCCATTTCCCCCATATGCGAACGAGTACGATACGCCGATGAGACCACATTGGTCTAGAAATCAACCCCAGCAAAAAAACAAGATTAAACCCTAAATTGCCCAAACCATATCGCCCCGGTGATCAATAATTCTTCCGAACAATTTTTCCATGTCCACTGATCAGAGGACAAGTTCCAGCCTTAACCCCGACAATCCTAATCATCACGATCAACAGAAAATGACGAAAACCCAACTTTCGTTCATCTCATGATTTCTGTTGTTTTAAATGATTAAAATTCAAGAATTTGTTTTTAAAAATCCTAACTTTCAACAAAAAAACAGATTTAATACCTGAAATATCATATTATTAAGTTTGAGATTTTAATCTTTAAAAAAAAAATTGACTGTAATTTACACTTTCAGTGAAATCTACTTTAAGTTTGGTCAAGTTAAATGGAAGTGGAATTTAAATTGAAATTGAGAACAAGGTTGAATAAAGTTAAATTTGGAAAAAAATATAATGGTGAATTGTAATTTAGTCAAAATTTCATGAATGCAGTTTCGAGATTGGATTGCATGTATGGATTTAGGGTAGAAAATCTTGAATTTTGGTATAAGTTTTTGGATTTAAGGATTGAGGTTGTCGGGATTACTCATTAAGGATAGGGTAAGTGATACCCTAGAATGAGTTAAGTATATATATATGATAGAGCGTACTTGTTATTTTCTTATATAAAGATTTTAAATGGTTTCATGTAAGATTATATTTTGATATATACAAAGCAATATTTCTTTCCAATAAATATTAAGGTAATCGGTTGTTAAATTATTGAAACTAAATTAAAGGAGCAATTACTGTGGCATCCTGTATTAAAAGTAGAGTTGTATTTCACCTTGAATTATGTAAGTCAAGTTGATAACGGTTTCGAAGAGACCGGAGTCGGGTATTAGTAAATACCCGAAACCACTTCGGTTCTTTATAAATTTCTATGTGAAATCAATATGCTGAAATGAAATAATGTAAGAGAATTGAACCATTTAATCTAAGGTTTAGATACTTAGAAATTGATGATGAAATGAGTGATGTCTTTATCGACTTGTGGACTTGTTTATTGATATAAGTTACCCGGGTTCATATCAGTTGCATACTTTTGTATTACATGTTAGATGGGTTTACTCGCGCTGGTTTCTAGCCTGACCCGGATGTTACTTTGATGTAATGCTCGGGTCAGACTGAGTATTACAGATTTTTAGGTTAGGACGTTCTGGAGCTCATGAGGGGAGCTGGAGAGCAGGAACGTATGGAGAGTTTCTACTGTGTTATATTATAGTATCTGAAACAGATTATTTACCTGTCCTGTGGTTGTAAAAGTGTTGTAACTCTGATATATTGAAGTGTAATTTGACAAGTACAGTTTTCCTTTGTATAACTATTATTTATGTGATATTATATTTTTATCCGCTGCGAATGTGAGATTTCTGATCTGTGTTCTGGTGTTTCTTCTTCTTCTTCTTTCTCTTCTTCTTTTCATAACTATCTGGAATTTTCTGGATCGAAAATTTTGGGTCGTTACAGTTTGCTCTGATACCAAATGTTTATACAACTTTTATTTATTAACCTTTAAAAGATCTAATTCACCAATTTTAAATTAAAATTATAAAGAAAATTATTAAATCAATTAAATTATTTGCACATATTATTAAATTCTTATTGCCACCTGCATAAGTATTACAAAGCATAAAGGAAATTCAAACTTTATAATGTGATGTTTCAGATTTATAAATAGCATCATCAAGTCAGTACATGAATTTCAAATCTAATATTAAAACTTTAGTGTTTTAAATGAAGAGCAGTTTTGTATATACTGTATTTAACAATTTGGTCATGTTCAGTAGATGCATGCAATTGAATTGGGTGAAATAGTTTGTAGAGACAGTGTGTCTATTCTAGATTATAGGAAAAATATTAAATTTAATTAAAATTCAATCTTGGTGATGTAATTGTGGATTTCCAGGTTTAGAACCCCAGTTTTTCTGAGCGTAAGTGAATTGAGTGATGCGGTCTCATAAAGTGATCGAGTTCAAAGCTCTTTTGGGGATGGATGGATGGTGTGTTGTTGGAGACTTCACCGGATTTTGCACCAAATGTAACGACCCGGAAATTTCGATCCCGAAATTTTCAGATAGTTAGTGGAAAGAAGAAAGAGAAAGAAGAAAGAGATAGAAGAAGAACAGAAAGGAAACACACAACCTCACATTCGCAGCGGATAAAATATAATACCAATAATAGTTATACCAAAGAAACTGTATCTATAAATTTACATCGATATATCAGAGTTACAACAATTTTATACAACATTGGATTGATACAATTTAACATGTCTCAGATATATACAATATCATAGTGGAACTCTCCATACGTCCCTGCCATCCAGCTCACCTTCTGAGCTCCAGAACGTCCTTACGTGAAAATCTATAATACTCGGTCTGACCCGAGTATTACATCAAAGTAACACCTGGGTCAGGCTGGAAACCAGCGTGAGTAAACTCATCTAACACGGAATACAAAAGCATACATCATAAATAAACCCGGGTAATTTATATCAATTTACACTCCACAATTTATTATAGACATCACCTATCCCACATATCAATTTGTAAAGAATCGAAGTGGTTTTGGGCATTTACTAATACCCGACTCTGGTCTCTTCGAATCCGATGTCATCTAAACCCAAGTTATCCAATTAAATACAAATTCAACTAAAATTATCGAATAACACTTTTACACAGCAATTCATAATTGATTGATAATCACATTATCATCATCCGTCCAACAAATCATATCACAAAGCAATCATATCAGAGATATCATTCAATTCAACGCACCCATTATCATTTAATCATTAATAAGCAAAATTGATCACTTCCACCCAGTAATTATCCTTTAATTACTTCCTATCGAGTAATTTCCTTTAACTAATTACATCCAGTAATTAGCCACTAATTACTTCTCTAAGTAATTATACACTATTAATTACCTTAAGTAATCATACTTAACTCAACATCAAATGATTATCTTTAATTAATTAAATTTAATTAATTAACTAGTATTAACCACTTTATCTTAATTAATTACACAAATTAATTGACCTTACCCATACACATTGATTATATTGATCCATAATTAATTACTCGAATTAATTCTTCTATAGTTACTTACATTGATTAATTTTTCCTTTAATTAATCAAAGTCACTAATTAACCAACCCTTAATTAATTTTCCTTAATTATACAATTCGTAAATTAACTACACTACGTAATTAATGCTTAACAAATTTATCTTTTAATTACTTACATTAAGTAATTATCATTGAATAAATCATATTTAGTAATTACCCATTAATTACCCTCCTTAATTAATGACATTAAGCAATTTTCCTTTAATTACTTTCATAATCATTAATTTAATTTCATTAAGTGATCAATCTTTAGTCTATTAATTTTAAATTTATTATTTTAATCAATCACATTAATAAATCAATCCTTTAAATTGATTACATAAATTACTTCTCCTTTATTAATTATCTAATGATTAATTAAATATATTTTTTAATTGATTACATTAATCACTTAACCATTCCTAATACATTGAATAATTAATACTTTATTAAATTTTATCATTTAATTTACCTTCGAAAAACATATTGGATTTAACCCATTATATAATTACTTAATTACCACAATTTGAAAATATTTAAAATTAAGAACTTGTTAATACTTAGAGAAACTTGGTTTAACCTTATTCTTTGAATTTACCATTTTAGATAAGCTTTTAATACTTGATACTATAATACTTAAAACTTGTATCACCATTTGCTTCTAATTTGTAATTGCTTAATACTTTTAAAACTTGCTATTCTTTCATTAAAAACTTGATATCTATACATTACAAATCCCGAGCAAACACTAAACCCTCTCCCTGAGCTAACTTCACCTCAAATTTAACCACTAAATATTAGAAAACATTCTTTCTTCCTCCATCCTATATTACTTTATTTAAATTCACAACTCAAACAATCGGCCCACTATGTACGGCCCATCCAAAACTCAAAACCCACGAACAAAACGAACCCCTTTCCCCTTCATCCTCTTAATTCCATTCAGTAAACAGCTCAAATCCAAACAACATACTCGAACACGAAGTCGTGCACATATCCGTGCACGCGTTCTCTGATGATCGTTCCCTGTCGCCGATCATCCTCACAACTCTCGCATGGTCATCTCACCCTATCGAAACACTCAAACCTCGACGAACTGTCCTGATAAAAGAAAACAAGTTTTAACACCTATTCAGCAGAAGATCAGATAAACATTTATCGCCTCGCTCCGCCCTCATCTACTACTGTCTATCCTCACCTTTCATCAGAAGAATCGCCTCCTCTTCCTACATTGTTTCCCCTACGCGCGCAACATTCCATTGTTCGCCATGCTTCGCAATTTCAGACGAAACTGAACGCCAAGCGAAGATCCCCTAAACCCTAATACTCAAACAATCTGCTTCCACAATCACTTAGAAATTCCAGAGTCATTTTTCTCAAGTTAACCATGCCCTACTCTTCCTCCTCGATGAATGCCCCGCCTCCAAATCAATCCAGCTACCAGAATTTGCCGTTATGCCCAAACCCATTCAACTCGGCCTACCTCCTGCTCTGCGCATCTAGAAATCACCCTACCACCCTTAAAAATCATATTTTCCCTCAACAATCGCGATAACACAAACAAAAACCCAAATCTTAATGATCAAATTTTGACTGGACTTGATCATTTACTACAAAGCATACATAATACAAGTCTATACTTCAATATATTTACTGAAACCGGTTTTAAAATAAAGTAACCCTCAAAACAAACAACTTTTCTTTCAATGTCACCACTTAAAACTAATTAGATTGAGTGATAATTTTTTTTTTGAAGTCAAGCCTAGCATATTATTTTGAAATTTAACAAAGCTGTGTAAAAATGGTGAACATCCTAACTTCCCTGGTTTAATCATTTATTTACTCATATATGGGTGCATATATTCAGAACAAAACGTGTGACGACCGCCCATGACTCCCGCACCAAAACGAGGAAATAATGCGCTGAAAGGCGTGCCAGGCAGCCATGGGTGACCGTCAAGGGTAGAATAAACATCGCAAAATCTATCGCATAACTCACAGCGCATGGATAAAATACAATAGAGAAATATATGTATAGTGAAGCTTCATAACAGAATATCATCAAATAAGCATCTTAGAAGTTTGATACAATCATCAGAACAGTCAATACATCAAAACCTCACTACAAAGCACTCAAAGTATACAGCGGAACACCCAGTACATAATATGAAATAATATGCAAAAGCCTCCTGCTCGTCTTCGTCATCATCAACGTAGATCTCCAAGAACAGCACCTGTCACCTGCTACCTAGTCTGCCATCCCGACATGGATGAACAGCCCAAGGTAATAAGAGGAGACATAAAACCTTGAGTCAGACAAAGTCTTAGTGAGCAGTAAATCAACTATCAAACATACCAAAAGAGCATAAGGGATAAAAGGAATAGGAACCAAACCATCCCACTCCGCCTCTTTCTACAGTGATAGCCCCCAGACACACACTAAGGAGAAGCCAGCATAACATGGCAGACAATTAAAGTAAAGCAATAATCATTCGAGTCAAGGTCGATGTTTTCCAAATACAAACCCCCAAGGCCTAAACCAAGATCAGATAAGCACCCGGAAAACATCGCTCTTGAGACCGAATGATGATACAACCAAACGTCCAAACATCCATGACTCTGGCTATCACTGTTATCATTGCCTTGATTTCACCGTTAGTTGAATGACCACCTGTCAAGGGCTAATGGTAACCCCGGTTCTAGACATAACTCCGCACGTCGTCGCAGCCCGTGCCTAGGAATTTTCACAACTACCCAGAGTACTAGCACGTCGTCGCAGCCCGTGCTTGGAACGTCGTCGCAGCCCGTTCCAACGTACTCTTGCTTTGAGTATGCTAGAACCTTCAACAACGATGAGATCTCAGCCTCCTAGTCATCCTCCTCGATGACTATTTCCATACTAGCTCAAGCGCCTCTCAAGCTAACCATTATCAACCAACTCGCATCGCATCATCGAGTTATCAACATGCTTGGGATGATCCTCTGGATTAAACCAAGGCTATCTCACATCATGCTTCGCTTTATCGCATCATAGCAAAATCTCATCTCAACATCATGGCTTGCCTCATCGCATCATGGCAAAGTCCCATCTCAACATCATCTAATCCATACATATGAGCTTCAACATCCGCTTCATATGCCACAAGCAGCTTTCCTTATTCAAGAGCCTTTCCACTTAGCTTTTGAATCATCATCAACCAACTTGATCAAATCAAGCTATATATCAACTAATCAATCAAATCAAACATTAATCCAAGCAATCAATCATTCAAACAAGATCTAAATAAACAATTACAATGATAATGGCAATTTCGTAAATAAATGAGCATAGATCTAACATACATGAATCATGGGTTTTTAGCATAGATCTAACAAATATAAATCATGGGTTTTGTCTCTTCAACTTGATAAATGAACTTGTATAAGTAAACATCTTCATGAGTAGTGGATCGACACTTGGATCTAAGGAAAAAAATGCATAAAATCACTATCTACAACACTCCAACAAACCACCAAACCAATATACTCCTTTGGGTCCGCGTGGGAGATAACCACCACTCACCGAATCACGCAAGCACTTCAAAAACTAATCACTTCAGATCTGGACAGCAAGGACTCAAGCTTGATTCGTCGAAATCTCGCTTGAAACGATGGAATCTAGCTTCGTTGGATGAAGATCTTCAACTTTGGCTCTTGGATCTTCGATCTTGATCTTCGATCTTGGATGGATGTTAGAACTAGATTAGAGTGGAGAAAATAAGATGAAGAAATGTTGTAGTCAAGCTCTCAAAATGGCAACACTTCGTCGCTTCAAAAACCGGTGCCAAAAAGTGAGACAAACCCCTCTATTTATAGGCTGAATCCCCTCCTGAGTCGTCCATCCATAAGTCGTCGCCGACCCATCCTTGAGTCGCCCCCGACCTAAGACCCACGACCCAAAACTCCAACGACCTAACACGCACGCGGGCTACGACTTACGATTCATCGGAGACACAGGATCACACTAAGCCGACCCAACTGCATACGACTCAAAAGCCTCCGACCTAACCACTCAGAACACATGCCGACTCACGTCCTAACTAACGCGGCCTAACGACTCAACAACCCCTACGACTCATCACCTAGCCGACCCAACAA
The DNA here is from genome assembly GCA_030765085.1 of Allium cepa. Classification (NCBI taxonomy): domain Eukaryota; kingdom Viridiplantae; phylum Streptophyta; class Magnoliopsida; order Asparagales; family Amaryllidaceae; genus Allium; species Allium cepa. Next base: position 459,589,159 of record CM060931.1, on the reverse strand, counting down.
CTTAACTCGTGTACGACTCATAGCATACACGTCCTAAAACACAGGCCGACCTAACGACTCATCGAATCAACAACACTATACAACACACGACTCAACGACTCGGCGACTCAACAACACTATACGACTCAACGACCTAACTCATTTTCCTTAATTCGTTCCATCCTATGAGTCGGTCCAATACATGAGTCGGTCACCTCTATGAGTCAGTTATCCTATGAGTCGCTCACTACCTTGACTCGGTCCAAACCTTAAGCCGCTGCCTCTCTTAACTCGCTAACAACCATAAGTCGGCAACTACCACTCACTCCTATAAGTCGGCCAACCTATAAACCATTGACCCCATGAGTCGGCCACCTACCCTAAGTCGCTCCATCCTCTAAGTCGGTCACGACTTAAGTTCCACACGACTTAACTTTAACACGACTTATCTCTAGAACGACTCAAGCTCCAAACGACTTAATGCAACTATTATACGATTTATCGACACGTAAAATACGGGTCGTTACATTCTCTCCCCCTTAGGAATTTCGCCCCCGAAATTCCAAACAAACAAGAGCAATCAAAACTATTCTGCATGCCTACCATCCATAGCAATCAACAAACCATGCATCCAATTACAAGCCTAGCATGCAGAATTCTAAGATTAGAACAAGTTACAAATTCATGAGATGTCACGACACCTTAGGGCCATACCTCGAAGTGTTCAGGATGAGCTGCCTTCATCCTCTCTTTCTCCTCCCACGTACATTCGTTAACATCATCACTCCATTGTATCTTGAGCAACGTAATCGTCTTCCTCCTATGCTGTTTCGTGTCGGTTTCAACAACACGAAGCGGCTTACGAGGTCTCGTAACCACTGGATCAACCTCCAAGTCTTCACAGCTATCAACAGAAACCACCGTATTCGAGTCATGCACATACTTCCGTAGATAAGATACATGAAAGACATTGTGCACACCCGCCATCTTCTCCGGTAACTCCAAACTATAAGCGAGCTTTCCAATTCGCTCGATAATCGGGAATGGTCCAACAAATCTCGGAGTTAACTTTCCTTTCTTCCCGAATCTAACAACATTCTTCAGTGGAGAAATATTCACAAAAACCATATCACCCACGTCGAATTCCAAATCCTTACGACGCTTATCGGCATAACTTTTCTGACGATCTTGGGCTGCCTTCATTCGTTGCCGAATGATCTCTATACAATCCGTAGTCTGTCGAATCATCTCTGGCCCAAGTATCAGCTTTTCTCCAGTTTCCAACCAACATGTCGGAGAGTTACACGGTCTTCCATACAATGCCTCATATGGTGCCATACCAATACTCGACTGATAACTGTTATTGTATGCAAATTCCACCAAATGAAGATGATCTTCCCATGATCCTCCGAAGTCCAAAACACAAGCTCTGAGAAGATCTTCCAAAACTCGGTTGACTCTCTCAGTCTGACCATCTGTTTGGGGATGATAAGCTGTACTCAAACACAACTCGGTTCCCAAAACTTCCTGGAAGCTCTTCCAAAATCCACTAGTGAACAATGGGTCTCGATCGCTCACTATACTCTTCGGAATACCATGGAATCGAACTATCCACTTAACATACAACTCAGCCAACTTCGATGCAGTCCTAGTCGATCGAACAGGAATGAATCTTGCACTCTTGGTCAACCGATCTACTATGACCCAAATCCCTTCATTTCCTGCTCTTGTTCTAGGTAGACCATCGATAAAATCCATCGATATCTGTTCCCACTTCCACATAGGAACTTCTAATGGATGAAGCAATCCACTTGGCTTCTTCTGCTCTGCCTTAACCAACTGGCAATTCATACACTTGGAAATAAAATTTCCAACATCCTTCTTCATACCTTCCCAGTAATAAGTTCTCTTCATATCCCGATACATCTTATTTCCACCTGGATGAATTGTCAACTTCGAGTGATGACTTTCCTTTAGAACTTCATCTCTCAATTCATCTATGTCGGGAACAACCAATCGTCCTTGCTTCCGAAGCCAACCCTCTCGATCGACTTCGAATCCCTTATCCTTCTCTGGGTCCAATCCAGATTCCAAATCACAGATAATCTTGACAAGCTTATTGTCTCGCTTTTGACTCTCACCAATCCTTTCCACAAAAGTAGGCCTTATTGATAAGATTGCCAACATCTCAGGTTCCAATTCACATCTGGGCCTGAAATCAAATCCAGCCAAATACTCGAGACTCTTCCATTCCGAAAACATGGCTCCCAATCCGACATGTCTTCGACTTAACGCATCAGCCACTACGTTACCTTTTCCCGGAGTATAGGCTATACCAAAATCATACGATGCCAAGAACTCTAGCCACCGTTTCTGTCGAAGATTCAAATCCTTTTGAGAGAACAGATACTTCAACGACTTATGATCTGTAAACAACTCGAATCTAACTCCCAATAGATAATGTCTCCACATCTTCAAAGCAAAAACAATTTCCGCTAACTCCAAATCATGAGTCGGGTAATTCCTTTCATGCGGCTTCAGTTGTCGACTTGCATATGCAACAACTTTATTCTTCTGCATTAGTACTGCTCCAAGTCCAGTACTACATGCATCGGTGTAAACCACCATCTCATCATTCCCACTTGGAATAGTCAAAACAGGAGTACTCGTCAGTCGCTCTTTCAGGATTACGAAAGCTTGCTCACACTTATCATCCCATCTGAACACTTGGTTCTTTTTCGTCAATCCTGTTAACGGTGCAGCTATCTTGGAAAAGTCTTTGATAAACCGTCGATAATATCCAGCTAATCCAAGAAAACTTTTCACATCAGATGCATTCTTAGGTCTAACCCAATCCTGGATCGCTGCCACCTTAGCGGGATCAACCGCTATTCCATTTCCAGAGATAACATGGCCTAAGAATCTCACTTCACTCTTCCAGAAGTGACACTTCGAAAACTTAGCCTTCAGCTGATGTTTCCGTAAGATTTCCAAAACAATACGCAAGTGCGTCTTGTGCTCTTCCTCAGTTCTGGAATAAATCAGAATATCATCCACAAACACAAGCACGAACTTATTCAACTGATCTCTGAACACTCTATTCATAAGATCAACAAAATATGCTGGTGCGTTAGTCAATCCAAACGGCATTACCAGCCACTCATAAAAACCGAATGGGGTCCTAAAAGCAGTCTTCGGCACACTATCCTTTGCCACTCTCAACTGGTGAAATCCCGTTGCCAAATCCATCTGAGAAAACACCTTAGCATCGTGAAGCTGATCAAACAAGTCATCTATTCTCGGCAATGGATACTTGTTCTTCTTAGTCACTTTATTCAGCTCACGATAATCCACACACAACCTCAACGATCCATCCGCTTTGGTTGCGAACACAACTGGTGCACCCCATTCGGACACACTACGCCGAATGAATCCTTTCTGCAAAAGGTCATCAACTTGCACCTTCAACTCTTGTTGCTCCCTAGGCGCCATCCGCCTAAGAGGCATCACAACAGGTCTGGCTCCCTCAACTAGATCGATACGAAACTCGATCTCCCTATGCGGCGGTAATCCTTTGACTTCGTCAAAGACATCCTCAAATCCATTCACAATAGGCACCGATGACAGTCCATCCCGTGGAACAACCAGCGAATACATGAAGCTCATGAAGACGCCTTCCTCATGCTTACATCGTATCACAACCTTTCGCCCTTCCACATTCCCGACTGTCACCTCCAGCCTCTCACAATCAATCCTTGCCGCATACTTCCTAAGCCAGTCCACACCCAAAATAATTCCGAACCCCGCAAAGTTTAGAACAAAACAATCACAAACAAAAGAGCAATCATGACTCGACACAACTAGACCATGGCATATCATACACAAACATGACGAACCCCCAACTGGATTAGTCACAACCAATGGCCTATCAACAATATCCGGTTCCAAACCTAACCGGCCTACAAGATCATCACAAACAAAAGAATGCGACGCTCCAGTATCAAACAACACTCTAACTGGAACACCACAAATGGAAAGAGTACCTTGAACCACCACACTCTTCCCTTTCTCTTCAGCAGTAAGAGCTTTTGAAAACGACAGCACAGCTCCCAAAGCATAAGCTTGCACAATCTGCCTGTCCTTCCTCGGTTCTGGACAATCTTTCCTGAAATGCCCTGGCTTGTCACAGTTGTGGCATTTCGCCGACGCCTTTGGATTCCTACAATCCTTGGAGAGATGGCCCTTCTACTGGCAATTATAGCAAGTCATTTCGCCCCTCGGCTTCTTCTGGCCATCCTTACCCTTCTGTTGCTGTTGCTTCCTCTTCTTGTTTCCACCCTTCTGTGGGTTAAACCCTTCCTTGGTTACAGCAACAACAGAACTCTCCCTAGGAAACTAACTCTCATGCCTGAGAGCTTTCTCCACAAGCTTCTCAAACGGATCATCCAGATGATCCACCAACTGTCTTCCAAGATAAGCATCCAAACCGGTCACAAACTTCTCATTCTTCTGATAGGGAGAATCAATATACGATCTGACATACTTGGACAAAGCTTCAAACTCAGAAACATACTCAAGAACGGGTCTTCCACCTTGCTTGAGCTCCACAAACTTTTTAAACAAGACAGATTTCTAAGCCGTAGAGATGAACTTAGCTTCAAATCTAGCTTGGAATTGCTCCCAAGTAATCTCCTCCTCCGGAGTATCAATGGTGATAGAATTCCACCAATCCGAAGCTCTCCCTTGAAGTTGCCTTGATGCAAGCTTCCTCTTAGTTGCATCCTCAACTCCCAAGTCACCAAAGATCCTTCTACAAGCATCAATCCATCTTTGCACTTCAATGGTTGATTCCGTTCCCAAGAAAACCTTTCCTCCAAGAGAAGTATAGTCCTTGCAAAGCTTAGCAAAATTCACTGGTCTTGGAGCTTGAACTTGAACTCCAACATCTACTGATGGCCCCGAGGCTGGTATCCTTCTCATGATCGAAGTCATCATGGCCTCAAACATAGGAGCATAATCAACAGCTTCCCTAGCAGCACGGCCTTCCCTAGCAGCTGGTCTCCCCCTTCGACTCATCCTTAATATCTACAAAAAGGAATGACTTAGAACACCTTGAGAAACAACTGCATAAGGAGTTCAAATCCTTCTAAACTACTATATTATATATAGTAATCATTCATCAAAATACAATTACGTCTCTCATACGTAGTTACGTCAGCGAACGTTGGCTAAAATCGATTAACCAAAGCTCTGATACCAAATGTGACGACCGCCCATGATCCCGCACCAAAACGAGGAAATAATGCGTTGAAAGGCGTGCCAGGCAGCCATGGGTGACCGTCAAGGGTAGAATAAACATCGCAGAATCTATCGCATAACTCACAGCGCATGGATAAAATACAATAGAGAAATATATGTATAGTGAAGCTTCATAACAGAATATCATCAAATAAGCATCTTAGAAGTTTGATACAATCATCAGAACAGTCAATACATCAAAACCTCACTACAAAGCACTCAAAGTATACAGCGGAACACCCAGTACATAATATGAAATAATATGCAAAAGCCTCTTGCTCGTCTTCGTCATCATCAATGTAGATCTCCAAGAACAGCAGCTGTCACCTGCTACCTAGTCTGCCCATCCCGACATGGATGAATAGCCCAAGGTAATAAGAGGAGACATAAAACCTTGAGTCGGACAAAGTCTTAGTGAGCAGTAAATCAACTATCAAACATACCAAAAGAGCATAAGGGATAAAAGGAATAGGAACCAAACCATCCCACTCCGGCTCTTTCTACAGTGATAGCCCCCAGACACACACTAAGGAGAAGCAAGCATAACATGGCAGACAATTAAAGTAAAGCAATAATCATTCGAGTCAAGGTCGATGTTTTCCAAATACAAACCCCCAAGGCCTAAACCAAGATCAGATAAGCACCCGGAAAACACCGCTCTTGAGACCGAATGATGATACAACCAAACGTCCAAACATCCATGACTCTGGCTATCACTGTTATCATTGCCTTGATTTCACCATTAGTTGAATGACCACCTGTCAAGGGCTAATGGTAACCCCGGTTCTAGACATAACTCTGCACGTCGTCGCAGCCCGTGCCTAGGAATTTTCGCAACTACCCAGAGTACTAGCACGTCGTCGCAGCCCGTGCTTGGAACGTCGTCGCAGCCCGTTCCAACGTACTCTTGCTTTGAGTATGCTAGAACCATCAACAACGATGAGATCTCAGCCTCCTAGTCATCCTCCTCGATGACTATTTCCATACTAGCTCAAGCGCCTCTCAAGCTAACCATTATCAACCAACTCGCATCGCATCATCGAGTTATCAACATGCTTGGGATGATCCTGTCTGGATTAAACCAAGGCTATCTCACATCATGCTTCGCTTTATCGCATCATAGCAAAGTCTCATCTCAACATCATGGCTTGCCTCATCGCATCATGGCAAAGTCCCATCTCAACATCATCTAATCCATACATATGAGCTTCAACATCCGCTTCATATGCCACAAGCAGCTTTCCTTATTCAAGAGCCTTTCCACTTAGCTTTTGAATCATCATCAACCAACTTGATCAAATCAAGCTATATATCAACTAATCAATCAAATCAAACATTAATCCAAGCAATCAATCATTCAAACAAGATCTAAATAAACAATTACAATGATAATGGCAATTTCGTAAATAAATGAGCATAGATCTAACATACATGAATCATGGGTTTTTAGCATAGATCTAACAAATATAAATCATGGGTTTTGTCTCTTCAACTTGATAAATGAACTTGTATAAGTAAACATCTTCATGAGTAGTGGATCTGCACTTGGATCTAAGGAAAAAAATGCATAAAATCACTATCTACAACACTCCAACAAACCACCAAACCAATATACTCCTTTGGGTCCGCGTGAGAGATAACCACCACTCACCGAATCACCCAAACACTTCAAAAACTAATCACTTCAGATCTGGACAGCAAGGACTCAAGCTTGATTCGTCGAAATTTCGCTTGAAACGATGGAATCTAGCTTCGTTGGATGAAGATCTTCAACTTTGGCTCTTGGATCTTCGATCTTGGATGGATGTTAGAACTAGATTAGAGTGGAGAAAATAAGATAAAGAAATGTTGTAGTCGAGCTCTCAAAATGGCAGCACTTCGTCGCTTTAAAAACCGATGCCAAAAAGTGAGCCAAACCCCTTTATTTATAGGCTGAATCCCCCCCTGAGTCGTCCATCCATAAGTCGTCGCCGACCCATCCTTGAGTCGCCCCCGACCTAAGACCCACGACGCAAAACTCCAATGACCTAACACGCACGCGGGCTACGACTTACGACTCATCAGAGACACAGGATCACACTAAGCCGACCCAATTGCATACGACTCAAAAGCCTCCGACCTAACCACTCAGAACACATGCCGACTCACGACCTAACTAACGCGGCCTAACGACTCAACAACCCCTACGACTCATCACCTAGCCGACCCAACAACTTAACTCATGTACGACTCATAGCATACACGTCCTAAAACACAGGCCGACCTAACGACTCATCGACTCAACAACACTATACAACACACGACTCGGCGACTCAACAACACTATACGACTCAACGACCTAACTCATTTTCCTTAAGTCATTCCATCCTATGAGTCGGTCCAATACATGAGTCGGTCACCTCTATGAGTCGGTTATCCTATGAGTCGCTCACTACCTTGACTCGGTCCAAACCTTAAGCCGCTGCCTCTCTTAACTCGCTAACAACCATAAGTCGGCAACTACCACTCACTCCTATAAGTCGGCCAACCTATAAACCATTGACCCCATGAGTCGGCCACCTACCCTAAGTCGCTCCATCCTCTAAGTCGGTCATGACTTAAGTTCCACACGACTTAACTTTAACACGACTTATCTCTAGAACGACTCAAGCTCCAAACGACTTAATGCAACTATTATACGATTTATCGACACGTAAAATACGGGTCGTTACAAAACGTACTTATCAAATCACACTTTTATCCCATGATAAAACATAACTACAGTATAATTTGGATTTTGTTTACTCACTTGAAAATAGAATGAAATAGAGCTCAAATCTTTAGAAAAGCTTTTGATAAAACTTGAATTGCTTTTACTTCAATGCTTTAAAACTAAGTTGCTTGCATTTAGGTTTGCATGCAGGCTAATGGGACTTGAACTTGCTTCAGATCTCTAGTTTTAAAGAATGCAGTTGCATGCTTTTGGAGTTTTAAAAGCCGAGTTGCAGACTTGATTTGCTTACACGGTTAGATGCAGATTTGCATGTAGGTTTTGCTGTTGCTATAGACTTTACTTGTTTGCTTTAAAAATTTAGATGGAAGGGAATATGCTTGCATGCTTTATTTTTATTTTTTGAAAAGAAGAATGCACAGGCTACAGGTTGAAGAAAAGTACAGGGGTTAACAAGCAGGCTTTGATTTTACAGGGTTATGATCTGATCTTCAATTTGAAGGTGGATTAAAGATTGTATTATGAAGATGTTTTCAAGCTTTTGATTGAAGAAGAGTTTCAGATTTTTGATTTGAGGAGAAAACTTCCAGATTCGAACATGATTTTAATTAATTTTTATTTTTTTAGATTTTTGGGAACAAATTTGTTTCAGCTGAAAATTTTTCTTAACCTTGAAAAAAATGAACATTAGAAAAAAATGAGGGTGAAAACATGTTTTATAAAAGTATAAATGATTTATTTAAAAATTAAAAATAAAAAGACACATGTACCAAATCCTTACATTTGTCAATTAGAGTAGGTTATTAATTCACATTTGTCTCAATAGTTACTTAAGATGCTAACACTTATTTTATACATATTTTACTTATTATTATTTTTTATTTAATTTAACTGTAAATAAAACCCTTTTTTCTTTATACATATATGTTTTTATTACCTCACAAGTGTAAAAGAAAATCTTTATTTATTTTACTCTTATACTTATATATAATTTCTATTATACTTATATTTCTTTTATGCTTAACACCTTAATATATATATATATATATATAACTTATATATATATATATATATATATATTTAAATAAGGTATGAACCCCTATTAAACCTTACTTAGCACCATTTTATTTTAAATACCCTTTTTTGACAATCATTAGATTAAATTCAAACAAAGCTTCCTATTCACAATTTACATATATATCTATAAAAATTAGAAACATTATTTTAAATCCAATTTATTTTGAGATACTATCTTTTAGATTTAAATTTTAACCCAAATTCAAATTCATTTTCAATTTAAAGTCCTATCTTGAAATCAACTCAAATATATGTATGTATTAAGCAACACAAATTAAATTTGTAATCAATAATTTTATTTAAAATCAACACAATTACAAATATAAATATTTATCTGATCAGATTCATTCGTTCAATTTATAATTCAATATTCCATTAATTAACCCAGTTTGTTAATCGATTACAGATTACCAAAAATTCGGGTTATTACATTCCTCCCCCCTTTGAATCTTTTCGTCCTCGAAAAGGAACGAAATCAAAATTTATTAAAATGATTATTATCAGAATTTTTTTCTTTGATAACTTTAAAATAATTTAAAATCTATATAATATTACCAAAATAGTTTTATAAAAATACTTTTATAACTCGATGTTTCAACAAATATATGTATAAAATATATAAATATATAAAGTATTAAACATATAAAGCATAATATAAAATTTAACATACAAAAGTAACTTAGAAATTTTTATTTTATAGGTTTAAAAACATATGTAAACACATAGTTCTTGTATTTAAACATTTGTAAATAAAATGGTTCATATATTAACACTTGTAGCCTATATGTGCCATGCAATTTACAAATGGCAACATAGGTTCTCCTCAAATTGAAAAATAATGTTATTATGTAAAAATGAAAAAAATTTATAATGAGAAAAAAAAAACTAGTTCCATATTTTCTTTTCAAATCTAAAAACCAAAATAAAATCAAACCTGTAGTTTAGTTTCAAGCTAAAAGCAAACCTGTAATTCATTTTCAAATCAAGATTGCAAAGCTTCTTCTTCAACTTGAGATGAAACAGCATGCAACTGCAGTTTTTTTTAAATCAAAGTATTTTAAAGCAAGCAGGCATTCATTCAGCCTGAGTTTCCAAATGCAATCTGGAATTGGCTTCTGTATGAAAACCTGAGATGATTAGGCCTGCATTCTCTTTTTAGCTGGGAGCATGCATGTAGCATGTACATCAAAAAGCAAAAGCATTCCAGCAAAATCAAGTTTAAAGTCTCAAAGCATCAGCAACTCAAAATTTTTAAACAAAGTTCAAAGTTTTCAAAGGCTTTTCTAATTAAATGCGCTCTGTTCATCAAGCTTTAACAGGTGAGTAACTCTTTTTTTTTTAATTTAAGTAAATACAGGTTGGCTGCATTCTTTTAATTTGAAGTGACTATAATTTATGTATGTGAACATATGATAGTACATGTTCAAATTTTCATTTGAATCTAAAATTCAAATAACGTTAGATTTATACCATGCGAATGGGTACGGCAGTTCTGGAATTTCGAGCATGAGGTTCGAATTTTGATTCGAACATGTATGGTTGGATCTGGGTGGGATTTTGGGTTCGCATGGGAACGTGGGAATGTCGGAGACGGTCGCGCCGATCAGCGTCGGCCGGAGTTGTTGGTGCATGTGCACCATGCTGATTGTGTGCACTGGAAGAAGGAGTTGGGGGAAGATGAGTGTTTACTCGGGCAGGTGTTCGACTTATACTCGGGAATGGCTCGAAGAAGGTGGGGGGCTGAGTTGCTTCGGGGATGCCTCGTATAGTTTTAGTGTTTTACTCAGGTTAGGCTGAGGGAGTTTCTGTTCCAACCTGATGCTTAGTTTTTGTTATGCTAAGGTTAAGTTTACAAGTTAAACTTGTTTTAAAATATATACATGTATATCAAGTTGAGCTTTATAAAAGAAAAAAAAATTTCAAGTTATAATTGTTTGTTTGAAAATTAAGTTAATCAAACATTAAAATGTAAATTGAATTTACTTTCAATTCTTAAACGTGTGAGAAGATTTCTTTGAAGAAGTTTTACTTAATTTAAGTTGGAATTTTAATTTAAGAAGAGTGTTTGAATTTAATCAAATTTAAGTAATGTATAAGCAATGATTTAATAACAAGTTTTCAAATTTATATTGGAATTAAAAAGTTTAAATTAGATAATTTATAATGTATTAAATTTGAAATTGTTTTTAAAATGCCTTATTTCCAAATAAGGTTAATATTAAGATTTTGAAAACCAAATAGAATAATTGGATATTAAATTATAAAAATTTGATTAATTCAGATAATTATGAAGATAGGTAGGGTTAATTTATCTTGTTTGTAACTTGAGAATATTTGATATGATTTGTAATTAAATAAAGAAAGGTTCAAACCCGAAATTCATGCTAATCCCTCAACTAAAAATTATGATATTCCTATCAAAATTCATGATTTCCCTTCGTGATTACAGACATGTAATCCAAGATAGAAATTAGAATAGTTGATTTTATCCAAATTTAGTTTTCACTGCCATTTTACAGAAAATTCAGCTTGAATATTTATTTTAAACTCGAAGAAAGATTTAGTAATGAAACTTTCATGATTTCAATCATCTCCAGCTTGCAAATTACATATTATGAATGCATAAGAATGAGTTATTGAAATTACAGAGAGGTAGGATCAAAATAGCAGAACCTATGTTTAAATGTTCAGGCATTCAAACAAACACATTTTCCTGTAACTAATATTCATAATCCAAGCCTAATTTTATTGCATGCATACACAACTAACTTCAAATTAGTAAATCTGTTTTTAAAAATAATTTACTCACAAATTAACACATGCATTAGAATCAAAACCAATTTAAACTGTTTTTAAAACATTTACTCACCTTATATAAGCAGAGTAGTTCTAATTATTCCTTCCAGGCTTGAACTTTAATTTAGAAATGCATTTGCTGTTTGAAAATCCCTTGCATGCTTTCAAGTAGTTGTTTAAAAGTCGAAATGGATCTGAACTTATAGGTTAAGCTCCATGCAGGTTGAAGCTTTTACTTTGAAATGCAGTTGATTTTAAGTTGCAGATTGGTTGCAGATTTGATCTTCATTTTCAAATGCAGGTTAATTTTGCTTTCCCTTATAAGGTTTTTATTTTTCCTTTAGATTTAGATTTCAGATTCAAGAAGGTGGTTTATTGTTTTGCCATTAAAACACTTTGAAAGAAGATAAACAATGTAAAAATGAAAATGTTATGTTTTTATTAAAATTAAAGAAAATAAGTCTTAAATGAAGACACTTGTCCCATAAGTATTAAATCTTCTTACATTTGTTTATTAAAGGAGTTTACATATTTACACATGTCTCTTAGTATTTTTAGTAAATTTTTATTTTAGTTTAAATGTAAATAAAACTTACTTTCTTAAGTTTCTAAATAAACATTTCATAAATATTCAAGTTTATTTTTTTAAAATAAAAATATTCTAAACAAATAAATACAAATGTATCTTTTACATGGATTAGAAACCTAAAACATTTATTTTTATACATTCCTATTCATTTGTATTAAGCATTTTTAAAACAAAGCTTGTTTAAATCCTTTTTAACTATCTTATTTAAAACAAACAATTTATTTTACATTTTGAAAACAAATGAATGAATCTTTAAATTAACTTATGAAAATATAAATTAAAACAAAGCTTAAAATTACTATTCATTCATACATCAATTATTAATAGATTAAATTAAATTTCCAAACAACTCAAATTATAACATATACATGCATATACATTACAATTTGAAATTCAACTTTTACTTTAAACAAAAGGTATTCCATTCACAATATATATCAAATGTATATATTATAAATAGAATTAAAATTTTATTAGCTATGAAAAACAATCCTTATCAATATTGCCATTAAAATTTATTAACCCTTAAAAGATTGAATTTACCAATTTAAATTAAAATTACAAAGAAAAAATTTATCAAACCAATTAAATTATTTATACAGATTATTAAATCGATATTGCCTCAAATTCCGGGTCGTTACAATCCTCCCCCTTAAAAGAATTTCGTCCCCGAAATTTAAAACCAAGTTAATTTAATAATCCAACAAAGATTTTAATTTCAATTAGCAAAGCATTCCTAACAACCAGTAACTAACAACCAAAGCAATCAATCACACAAACAAACTTAACTAATTATCCTGACACAAATCAGAATAAATCCCTAATACTATCTCGAGTTTCCCAAGTAAAAATAATCGGGAGACTCGCTCTACAGAAGCTAACAAACTAACTACACCACCAAAATCCAGAGCTCCTCTCTTCTCTAGATCCACCAATCCCGAACAGAACATCAGGTTATTCTCAAACCAAGCTCAACATCCAACTCCAACTGAATTACAGATTCCATAATCAACAATATACCATACACGTACTCCCTCAGAGATACGTGAAATAAAATGAACTCCAGCTATCCAAACTAGCAATTCAATCTTATAAACAACATATCTTATCTTATCAGAACACGGATAAGAAATCTCAAATGCCTCAGAACTACCCATCCAATCTTATCCACAATTAGTTCTCTTAACCATAGAAATCCTATCAACAAATGAAGACTCCAACTTCGAATTCAAACTCCTTATCTCAAATCTGTATATCTCATCAGACAATCCAGTGCTACCAACTCTCTTCCTGATCAGCTTAACCTATGCTGATATTTCAAGAAACAACTAGACCAAAGCAAACAGAACTTGCTTCCTTCCTTGCACAGCTGGAACCTCGCTTCCGCTGCACAACTCTGATTCTTAAATAGATGAGAATACTGTTGATGAACACAAGTACAAACCTATCCACTAAATCCGGAAACTTTGTTCATCAAATCCATAAAATCTGAGTAACACATCCAACTCGGCTATACAACCTTACACAGAATCCAATTCAAAAAACAAAATCTAACCAAATCCAAATTCCCAAAAATAAATTCTTGAGCTGCTACACCAACTCTACTTTCCCAAGAACCATCCTACAACCAGGCTAGCTACCATAATCACTTTTGGAACCAAAATAATATGGAACTCGATTCCAGATGCAGACGACCTTCTGATTACTCTAGCAGCTCCTACTTCCTCATGAGAATCCTCAGTTTCAAACAAAAGAATGCTCAAGAAAATTCCTAACCAATCGCAAGTCACTTTTGCGATCCTACCCAGTTTGGATTCCAAAGAAACTGTCCTTTCTTTAGCAAATAGAACAGCATAAAGCTTTTCCAAACAAGGTTAACCCTTCAAGAAAACATCACCACCTTCAGCCTGGACTGCTGAAAGAGAACCACAAAGATTCTTAAACCACCGGAGAAACAACCAACTTGCTACTTCCCAAACTCTACTTCGATGATACTACGAAGCTAAAAGACCTTCTCGTCAGCACACCGAACACTTCGAGCTGAACTGCTACCATAGCTATCCAAAGACTTCTAATTCAAATGCTTCCCGAACCCAAAACTATCCACGAACCTCACAACAGTCCTTTGAGATGGCAGATAACCCAAAAGAAACTCGGGCTCCAAACCAAGCATCAACAACTCGCTCTCCTTAAGGAATAACAATGAGACAATGTATGAAGAGAAACAACTCATAGACCTTAGTCTCATATTCCAGAACAGCCAACCTCCTTATTGAAAATCTAGATAACTTCTACACAGACGAGTCTTCTCTGAGGCAGGTAAAGACTGCTCCTCAACCAATCTAAAACTGCTTTAAGAGGAAACACCTTCAGAAAATATCCAAGGATACTGCATCTCATCACGCAGTTGTCAAAACACCATCACTTACTTCTGCACTTCCATCGAATCCAAACTCAAGAAAAATTGGCTCACCCGAGCAAAATCCAAACTTATTCTTCAAAGATAAACTCCGAATCTTCAAAAGATTTCCTTCGGATATCAGAGAAATTATTATTCCAAACTACAAATCTCACTCGAGACGGTATTGGGTCTACAGTCTCGACAAAAACTTACAACCTCAACATATGGACCTTTTCCATTAGTGGTAATCGTGTTACACACATATACCACTACTCCATCTACCTCTAAACTAATGTTGGAAAAATCCAAACAGATAACCCAACAGATTAGGTAGATATATATATATATATATATATATATATATATAGTTGTATAAAAATTACAAATATGCTCTCTCAAGAAAGACACCACTACAGAGCCTAGGTATTCACTCAACCTAACGCTCCCTAAAGAAAGACATACTCAGGGCTTAGGCATTCGCTCAGCCTAATGCTCTGATACCAACTGTAGCGACCCGACTTCCTATCTCCAGGAAATCGCATCACTAGTGAAGAAAGAAAGCGATAGAAGAAGAAAAGAAAGAGAAAGAAGAAACAGAATAACATCAGAGAACTCACAGCGGAACGAATAAAATATAATATATCAAATAAAATATTACATAGTATCATAATACATCAGAGTTATACAACTTATTCAACACATATTAGACAGTTATAAACATCTGTCTAATTCATACAACTCAAGTACAACAGAAGAAACAGATACCAAACACACAGCGGAATCAATATATATCTACACGTCGAAGCCTCCTGCTCCATATCTCCTCAAAAATTCGTCAAGCAAACCTGAATCACTTGACTACTCATACATAATATGAGTACCCAAGAGTTTAATAAAACAGAAAATAAACACTCGGCTCAGACAGGGGTCTGGTGTGAGTAAACGGTTTAAAATTGTTTAACTTTAGAAAACCTTTGAAATAAAAGGTATCACGTAAGACTTCCCACACATAAACATGGAAAAGTTTTTACCTTATGCTAACCAAAACATTTGATAGGAAATCCAGTGATATTATAATAGTGTCTAGGGTTTTCAAGTAAATATGAAATAGCCGAAATTGTTACATGATTAAATTCCAGCTACTAGCCACAAAAGTGGGTAATACAATCAAAACCGTAGGGTCTCGTAGGGAAAATGGGTTTCCATCAATGGCAGGGCTACTGGGGTACCGCCTGTCACAGTACGTGGCCTAGATCACCGTACCGAGGATTACTCCGTTCATCCCCTGCAACACAAGGCCGGGACCATTCCTTACCGAACAGTCCCGAACAGGACAACCCCGGCGGTTGTCCGGAATTCAACCGCCCCACATAGCCGAATAAAAAAAAAGGAACTTCTAGACAGGGGTAAATCTTGCTCTCCAGTGGGAGCTGCCCACGAAGCCTTGCTGCACCTCCCCTGTTTTAGCCATTCCCGGTTGATGAAGCTTGAGGCTGCGATTACCTTTATAGAACACATCTCTTAGAATGCTCATCGTCCGTCTGACGATGTGCTGAAAGCATTCAATCCATACAAGTTCGTTCCGGGTTCGAACGAAACCGAAGGCACTATCCGTTGCACCCATTTTGGAATCACCCTCAGAGTCAATGACCATAGCCCTTGCACTCTAATCTCCATCTCGAATCTATAAGTTCTATTCCGTCAAACTCATTACGGAATCACCCACAGAGTTACACTGACGTATAGCCCTTACACCTCGAGTCTTCACTTGCTCCACTTGGATTAACGACCTAACGTTTAATTGGAATCGATGTGGTTTTCGGATTCCAAATATGGAAACCCGATCCCGGTCTCATCGAAACCAAACGCCATTTTAATGTCCAAGTTGTACTTAAGGGATTTAATAATTAACTTATTCAGGATGATATAAACAGATAGATGAATAACATTATCACTATAGATAATTCATATAAACCATTCATCTTACAAAGCAGCATATCACAACATAGATATCCAAATCATCCAATATCAACCAATCACCCAATATCAATCATCCAATATCATTCAACATCCAATATCAATCACTCAATACCAACCATTCAATATTAATCAATCACCCATAGCATAATTGATTAACTCTTAATAAATTTAATTAGTCTCAAATTAAATTAATTACTATCTTTCAATCACTTGGATTATCCTAACTCCTGCTTCATTGATTTATTACAAATCAAATTCATTAATCATCTCCTAATGATCTTCCTTAATTAATCTTCTTCGATTAATTATCCTTTAATTACATTCAAGTAATTATCCTTAGCCATATTCAGTAATTAACCTTTAATTACTATCATTAATTACAATAATTAATGATCCTTTATTAATTTATTAACTATAATTAATTTCATTAATCCTTAATTAATTACAATTAATTAATTACACTTTAATTAATTGCTTTATTAATCAACCTTGATTAATTATATTATTAAATAATCTTTATTAATTAATTAACCCTTTTGATTAATTAAATAATTAACTTATAATTACTCATCTCATTAATCTTAAACAGTGATTAACAATTTGTAATTACTTATCTTAATTAATTAACTTCTTAATTAATTAACTTCTAATTTAATTATATTAATCCTTGATTAATTAATCCATTTAATTAATCTTTAATTACTTCATTAAGTAATTATTAATCAATAATTAATCCTTAATTAATTACTTTAATAATTAATTACAATTTAAATTAATTACTCTTAGTAATTAACCCTTATTTAATCTTATTCCTTAATTAATTAATCACACTGATTAATTAACTTAAATAAATTAAGTAATTAACTCTTAATTACTTACATAAGTAATTATCTCTAATTACTTCATTTAATAAATCTTAATTATTTTTTAATTAATTACTTAACAAATAATTAATTACATTATTAAATAATTTTCAATTCATTAATTTATTAATTAATCCATAATTAATTAACTTTAAACAATTATATTAATCAATTCTTTAATTGATAACATTAAATGATTATCCATTAATCTCTTCAACTAATTATTCCCATGAGTAATTTCCTCTAATTACTTTCATAAGTAATTATCATTCTTGATTACATTCAGTAATTAACCATTATTACTTCATTAAGTAATTACACTTAATTAATTCATAATTAAGTGGTTATTAAAAATTAAATAAATAATTAACTAATTATTTAAAATTAATTAAACAATTAATTAATTAACATCTTATATTTTTTAAAAAAAATCCTTAATTAATTAAGAAAACATTATTCTTAATTAAACTCTACTTATTAATAAATTATATTTTACTTAAGTATTCTTAAATTCATAACAAAATAATTTAACCTTAATCATTATCAAAATTTAATTATTTGAATTATCAAATCTTTGAAGAAAATTATTTATTTGGATTACAAAATTATAACTAAAACTTTATTTGAAAATAAAGCATTGATAAATCAAATTTGAAAATTTTAAAATACCTTAATTATCTAATTTAAACTTGTTCATTTTCAATATAAATTTGAAACTTGGTTTTTAAAACATTACTTTAAAAATTTACTTAAACTTGGATTTAATAATTTAAATTTGAAACGCTTGTTTTACAATTATTGATGCTTGCTTTATCTCAATTGTTCAAACCCGAGTTACTTAACACTTGTCTCAACTATTCAATAACCAGTTATAGTTCAGCAACAATATCTCCAAACTACAGAACTTAAACAAAACACAATAACCCAACTCTCGAGAAAAGCACGGCAACATCACGAGTCTTCCCCGAGAAACTACAACTTCCCCTCTTCTTCGAGTCATACCCAAGAAATCGCGAGCCTCCCTTCGAGTTAACTCGTCTTCCCCCTTCAAAATTTCCAGTGCACACGTCGACGTGCACCGTGCACGTGCCCTCCTGCCCACGGCCACCGTGGGTCATCGCGACCCACGTCGTCGATCTCTAAACCACTCACGACATCGAATTCAAACCCAGATCCTTCAACATAAATTCGAATCGAAATTTGATCATACTAACCAAAACTACAGGAATCAACGTTCCCAAGCTTCTCCAAAACCCAACGCCAACGACCATCCTCGCCGCCGTTGAACTCGCCATCACCATCATCGAACACCACGACCCAAAACTACCTCTTCCCAAAATACGAACAACTCCGGTTCCAAATTCAACACGCTGCAGCCATATACATCAAACTAAAAACGACGGCATACAAAACCCTATTTCATCCAAATCCCTTCAATCCACTCAATAGAAAAATTATCTTGCATTTTTCCCAAATTCTATACCTCAAATGCTATCTTAGAACCAAATATCAACTCAAATCATCGAGTGATTCATCTGAAATCAACAAAAACTCAAGAAAGGTTCAAACCCGAAATTCATGATAATCCCTCAACTAAAAATTATGATATTCCTATCAAAATTCACGATTTCCCTTCGTGATTACAGACATGTAATCCAAAATAGAAATTAGAATAGTTGATTTTATCCAAATTTAGTTTTCACTGCCATTTTACAGAAAATTCAGCTTGAATATTTATTTTAAACTCGAAGAAAGATTTAGCAATGAAACTTTCATGATTTCAATCATCTCCAGCTTACAAATTACATATTATCAATGCATAAGAATGAGTTATTGAAATTACAGAGAGGTAAGATCAAAATAGCAGAACCTATGTTTAAATGTTCAGGCATTCAAACAAACACATTTTCCTGCAACTAATATTCATAATCCAAGCCTAATTTTATTGCATGCATACACAACTAACTTCAAATTAGTAAATCTGTTTTTAAAAATAATTTACTCACAAATTAACACATGCATTAGAATCAAAACCAATTTAAACTGTTTTAGTAAATCCTATTTGTAAATCAAAGCAGATCAAAGTTTTATCTTGTTTCAAACTAAAATTAAGAAGTCTTCAACCTGATTCAAAAGCTTGTTTAATCATTTACAAGAGTTCAAGTAATAAACCCCGAAGCAAATCAAAGTTTCATGAATGTAGGGCTCTGATACCAACTGTAATTATTATCAATACACAAATGTTTAAATTAATTAACTTAATTAATCTAAACTAATTTCTTTAATCAAATTAATTACACTAAGTAATTAATTCATTAATTACTTTTATTAAGTAATTAACAATTAAACAATTAATTATTATTAATTAATTAATCTAATTAGTTATTAAAATTAAACACATTAATTAATCTTTAAATAATCTTTAGTTAATGACCTACATTAACATTACTTACACAAATCATCATTAGTTATCAACTAATTAATATTTAATTATAATTTAATAAATCTCAAATTGTTAATTAATTAAGTGTTAATTAAAATCATTAAATAAACTTTAATCATAAATTAAAATTTAATAACAATCTTTAACTATAGATTAATTAACCTTAATTAATCAATCTCAGATCTTAATTAATTAATTTAAAAACTATTAATTACCTAATTAATCATCCACATTAATAATAAAATAATAATTAATATTCCGTTTAAATTAATTTAATAATTTAAATGAAATCAATTTCTTAAGTTCAAAATTAAGAAACATTCTTCTTTATACAAAGTATTTTAAACACTTTGTTTCAAAACAAAGTTCAATTTAAAATTTCTTTTTTTAAAAAAAAATCAAACTGAAACAAATTTTAAATTTTCATTTCAGATTCAATCCTAAAAATTAAAACTTTACTTACATCTCCATCTTCATTTCAAATTCAAATTATTTAAACTTCCTAAAATAGTTAAAACAGCTTTAAATTTAAAAACTTATTAAATTTTAAAAACTAACATTTAAGTCAAATCTCAGGTTTTTAAAACTAAATTTAACTTATTTTAAACTTTATTTCACAATTTAAAACTTGTAGTTTTAAATACCGACCAATGTTCCTTTATTCTTTTAAAAGTTTAAAGTCTAAATTTAAATTTCTAGTTTTTAAATTCAAACTCAGGTTCCATATTTCTGTTTTCCATATTTAAACTTGATTTAAGTTTTCAGATACATCTTTAAAATTGGCTTTTAAATTTAAAACAGAAAAAACAGTTTTCTGTCTTTGTTTAAACCATCTTATATTTGAATTCAAAATGATTCAAAAATCTCATATTAAATTATTGAATTCATAATTACATTTCAGGTTTGAAAACCCTGTTAAACTTAATCTTACAAATTTAAACTTACCTTTAAAATTTAAATAAAACAGAAAACAGTTTCTGTTTTGTTTAAAACCCAAACTAAATTACAAAGACCAAGATTCAAATTATTTGAATTTACATCTAAATTCAGGCTACAAGCTAGCTTCCAAATTTTGGTTTGCATTTCAAATTTTCAAAGCAATTTATGTAAACCTGGAAAACAGGTTTCAGATTTGCTTTAAAATTTCAAAATTTTAAATTATTTTAAAAACCCAAAATTTAACTAATTGAATTTATATTAAATTTTCAGGTTCAATTAGTTTTACATTTTTGTTTGCAATTTATCTTTACTCATATTTTATAAACCTGGAATTAAGCTCTGTTCAAAAACTAAAAACCTGGAACATCAGATAACCCGAGCACTGCTAGAAATTACTTCGAGTTAGAAGTAATAATGCTTCGAGTCACTCACTAATTCCCCCGAGACAAACCTGAGAAAATAACCCTGTAATCAAAAAAAACACACCCCATCATCACCAACATGCACAACCCTCCTGTGCATCCACTTCCCCACTCCGGCCATCACTGGCCATCATCTCTGGCCATCCCCCATCGACCAAAACCCCACATCCACCTTCAACCCTCAAAATCCCATAATACAACTTGAATTTGAATTCAAGTGTTTAAAACAGAAACCTGGAACAGCCTCGCCTTTTCAAGTTGACCTGTCAACGGCAACAACTCTCCACTCCGACCACCATAAATCTTGAAACTCCGGCGATAACATCAACTTACCATCATCTTCCAATCCCCAAAACAACATCGAACTCGATTCACTAAAAATGCAGAAAAGTCCAAATCATTACAGCCCTGAAAACTAGGGTTCTAGACCTGGAAACCCAAATTTGCATCACCCAGATTGAATTTTAATTCAATTCTATATTTTTCCTATAATCTAAAATAGACGCACTGTCTCTAAAAACAATTTCAACCAATTCAATTGCATGCATCAACTGAACTTGACCAAATTGTAAAATACAATATATTCAAATCTGCTCTTCATTTAAAACACTAAAAGTTTTAATATTTGATTTGAAATTCATGATTTTACTTGATGGTTCTATTTATAAATCTGAAACATCAAATTATAAAGTTTGAATTTCCTTTATGCTAAGTCACTTTGTGAAACTTGATTTTCCAAGTTACAGATAATTCAATTTTAAATCATATAAAATTTGTATTTACTTTATTCTAAAACAAACAGATTTTATTCAATTTTGAACTTAAACTATAACGATCAAAAGCTTGGAAATCTGACATGCATCACATTCATATACACAGGCAGGCAGTAAAAAAAACATATACATAAATCTAATTCATCAGATAAACAAGCATGAATTCCTACTTAACTTATTTAAATTAGATGTTACTCACCTGTACTTGAAAATGCAGAGCACAAATTCAATTTGCAGGTTCTAGATTTGTAAGAAATAGATGAATGCAGACTTCCTTGATTTCAAATGCTATCAACTTTGAAAAATTTATGTATGCATGCCTTTGTTTCAGCAAGAACATGCCGATAGCAAATCCCTCCAAGTTGTAGATTGCAGGAAACAAATATGCAGGCTTTACTTGATAAAAATTGAAATGCAGGCCTTCATACTTGATTTAATGTATGCAGATTTTATTTTGAATGCAGATTAGAAATTACATGCATGCTTTAGTTTTGCAGGTTTTGAATGTTTGAAAAAGAGGAGTTGAATGCAATGCATGTTTGCATTTTGAAAATGCAAATGAAATGCAAGATCTCCTTTTATTTGAAAATGTGTATGATAGCTTTCAGATTTTCCATTGAAGTTGATATGCAATTGAATAGAAATGAAGAAAGGAAAAGAGAATGGGAAGAGTGCAAATTTTATATAACTAGTTTATAATTTTAATTAAAATTAAAGAAAAACAAAAATACAACATGACACTTGTCTAAAATGTTAACACATGTTAACTTGCTCACTCAAATATTTAACACATGTTAGATTAGGCTTAAATTACTTACACATGTTATCTTAAATTAATTAGTATTTATAGTTAGAGTTAATGAAATATTAAGCTTAGTTAATAAGTTTATTAATACTTAATTGAGTATATATAAAAAAAAATTAAAAGAATAAAGCAAAGTATTTAAATAAAACAAAATAAATCAATTGGAAAAGATACTTCTAAATAATTTATAAAAGAGTTTGCAATAACTTACATGAATACATGTTTTCATATTTAAAATTGTATTTTAAATTTCAAATTAAATTTACAAATCAAAATTATTAATCAATATTTAAAAAGAATAACACAAACATTTTGGTAACATATTTAAATATTTAACTTGAACTAAAATGAATTTTTAAACCAATTAAAACATTTTTCTCATATTTAAAATCATATAGTATTTTATTAACTATTCTTGAAAAGTTTAAATCCAAAATAAATCACAATTTCTATTTTTAAAACATTAAAACTATGCTATACTAATTTAAATTAAAAACACCTTATCTATTTAATATATATATAAATACATATACATAATTAAATAGAAAACAATTTATTAATTCATTAAAAATAATTTCACAAATTAAATATCCAAATAAAGAAGATTATTAAATCAATATCAAATTTATTAACAAAATTTATCAATTCAATATAAATTTAAACACAGATTATTAAATTTATATTGTACAAAATTCCGGGATATTACAATCCTCCCCCCTTAAAAGAATTTCATCCCCGAAATTTAAAACAAATTTAATTTAATAATCTATTTACAGATTTTATTTTGAAACATAGCATATGTTAATCATATGCCAACAACCAATGCAACCAATTCACACAATCAGAACAAATCTAACTATTCAAAAGAATTTTGGATAAAACCTTCACGAGTTTCCCCGGTATATATATATCGGAATACTCGCTCTATAAAATCCAATCAATCTATACTACTAAACTATAGAGCTCCTAACAACAATTCTATACAGAATATCAGACTACAAACGAGTCTGACTCAACAAACAAACCATCCTACACTGCTGGTTCTACAACCAGAAATATCAAACACATACTCCCTCAGAGATACGTGAAACATACTGAATTCCAGTTATCCAAACTGACAATTCAACTCTAGAAAACCAAACACTGATCTAACCCAAAACACAGAAGAAATCAAAACACTACGAAGCTAGCTTACGAAGCTAGTATTTCTCTAACCAAAATAAATTAAAAACCGTCTGAAATCAATCACTTGAAAGTTTCTTCAAAATTCATTGACCTGAAAACATTTTGCAATTCAAAGGCCTGCATGCAATTATAAGTCTCTCCACTTCTGTTTTGAAACATCCAGCCCTGCAGTTCTTCTTTCTGGGACCTGCATGCAGTTATGAGGATCAGGAAAAGCATTGCAAGATTGAAGTTTTTTTTAAAAAAAAAATATAAGGAAGCATTTCCAGATTTTAGTTTAAGGTCTCTGATCTTCTTTTGCAGGTGAGTGATATAACCTTTCTTTTTCTGTTCTTTAATTTCCTGTGCGTAAACAGTTCTATCTAAGGGTTTTAAATCTATTTAAAAAATCTTGGGGTATGCAGAAATTACTCAAGTAAATTATGATTGTGCTGCATCGTTGTTTAAACAGGAATTGATGTGTATATGTATGAGAATAAATGAGTGCATGTCTGGAATGAGAGTGGTTTGCTCTGTTCATAGTTCCAGGTCAGGAAAAAAGAAAAAAAAGAAAAAAAATGATTCAAGAGTTACATACTCTTTCTCTAATATGTTATTAGTTATGAGGTATCAACAACAAATCTTAGGATTAACAATATTTTGATGGAAAAATAGATTCAGGTAAGATCTTAAAGTAGATTTCACTGAAAGTGTAAATTACAGTCAGTTTTTTTTTTAAAGATCAAAATCTCAAACTTAATAATATGATATTTCAGGTATTAAATCTGTTTTTCTGTTGAAAGTTAGGATTTTTAAAAACAAATTCTTGAATTTTAAGCTTTTAAAACAACAGAAATCATGAGATGAACGAAAGTTGGGTTTTCGTCATTTTCTGTTGATCGCGATGATTAGGATTGTCGGGGTTAAGGCTGGAACTTGTCCTCTGATCAGTGAACATGGAAAAATTGTTCGAAAGAATTATTGATCACCGGGGCGATATGGTCTGGGAAATTTAGGGTTTAATCTTGTTTTTTTGCTGGGGTTGATTTCTAGACCAATGTGGTCTCATCGGCGTATCGTACTCGTTCGCATATAGGGGAAATGGAGGATGGGATCGTAATGAATCTCTGGTTGAAGGGGCGGATTTTCTGGTGAATGATTTGGGGTGGCGCAAGTTGATATTTTCGGTAATGATGGAATCTTATGGTGGTTGAAGATCGAATTTGTTTGCTCTGGCGAAATTCAGATACTTAGGCAGTCCTTCCATTTGAGGAGATGGTCGCTGGTATGTTGGGATTGTCGTTGGTGATCGGAACATCGAGTTCCCACCGTGCACGTGCACCTGTGTACGTTAGTGACTGGTGTTTGGAGTCTTCGGGGAAGAAGAGGAATAGCATGGGTTCTTACTCGAGATTCCGTGTTTGTTTTGGGGAGGGCTTTTGCGTACAAAATCGAGAGAGGCTCGGGAAATTTAGTTTTGGGGTAGGTTAATGTTAAGGGCCACAAAATTTAAGTTAATCGATAATCAAGTTTTAATTGATTTTTTTTAAACTATTCTTTAAATAATAAGGTTAATTAAAATGATTGGTTAATTTAGGAGTTAAGTAATTTATTTTAACTTAAAATTTATTAAGATAGTTCATAAATTTATTTAAACATTATTAACAATGTGATTGAGTGGAAATTGAGAAAATGAAAATATATTAATTCCAAGATTATTTGATTAATTAAGAAGGTAGTTGAGATTAATTAGTGGAATTAATTATAAGTTAATGATTTAATGAGGTTCATAGATTAATTAATTAATGATGAAAATAAAAAAGGTAATTACTTAGCATAAGTAATTGGAGAATACTTAATGTTTATAATTAATTTAAATTAGTGAATATGAGATGATAATTACTTATAAACTTAATTAAGTAAGTTATCTCATGCAAGTAATTAAGGGATAGTTAATTACGAATGGGATTAATTAAGGATTTATTAACGAATATGATTTATTAAAGGTAAGTCAATTATAGTTAATTGATTTAGGAGAGTAATTTAAAATTTTATTTAATGTGGATGGGTAAGGCTAATTTACCCATGTGATAAATTAAGGTTTAATTAATTAATAATCAAGATTAATAAATTGAGGATAATTAACCAGTGTAATAGTCACTTGTTGGAGGAAAATAAAGGCAAATTACTTAAGAGAAGTAATTAAGAATTAATTTCTTAGCGTAATTAATTGAAGGGTTGAATTATTTAATTAAGGAAATTTATTAAGAGTTAGTAAATTATTAGGTATAATTAATTAAAAGATAATTAATCAATGTAAGTGATTTAAGATTGGTTATTAATTTAATTAGAGATAAATCAAATTAACTTTTGAAAGTGATAAATCTTGCTTATGAATGATTGAACAATATTGCATGCCTGTGATTGATTGATATCTCGAATATGTGGTTTGGAATGCTATGTGATATGATATGTTGGAATTAAACTGAGATCATTTAGTTATCTATCGATGATGAATCAATGGGGATGACACTCTGTATTTGGAATTTGAATTATGTTTCACTTGAATATTTGGGATAAGATGGTGTTGAATTCGAAGAGACCGGAGTCGGGTAATAGTAAATACCCGAAACCACTTCGATTCTTATAAGTTGATATGTGAAACTAATAGGATGAAGTGGAATGACTTAAGTAAATTGGACCATTTAAATCTAAGTTTTGGCACTTAGAAATTGATGTGTGAAATGGTTGATGTATATAACATCTTGTGAATTGTAAATTGATATAATTTACCCCGGGTTTATATAAATTGTATGCTTTTGTAGTCCAAGTTAGATGGGTTTACTCACGCTGGTTTCCAGCCTGACCCGGGTGTTACTTTGATGTAATGCTCGGGTCAGACTGAGTATTACAGCTTTTCAGGTAAGGACGTTCTGGAGTTCAGGAGGCGAGCTGGATGGCAGGAACGTACGGAGTGGTTTCCGCTGTGTATATTATTGCTGATTAGCTGGGACATGTTTTCAAATTTGTCCTGTGTTGTGTAATATGTTGTAACTCTGATGTATATAAATATAAATTGACATATACATATTTCTATTGTATAACTGTTATTATTATTGATATTATATTTTATCCGCTGCAAATGTGAGAGTGTGTGTTTGGTTTTCTGTTCTTCTTCTTTCTATTTCTTCTTTTCTTCTATCTCTTTTCTTCTTTCCACTAACTATCTGGAATTTTCTGGATCGAAAATTCCGAGTCGTTAAAATCTTGTTTAAGCAGATTCAAGAGTTCAAGTTTAAAATAGGATTGTTCAAATTAATGATCTTTAATTACATATTGATTAGTCCTTAATCAAATATTTATTGATCCTTAATTAATTACTACACTAATTAATAACCTTAATTAATTTAAAGATGAATTCTTTATCTAAATCAATTCTTAATTTCATCATTAACTTATTAAGAATATGGCAATCAAAAATTTATTCTTCAAAATAGAAATCTATTTCAAAACCTGAAAATTGAATCCAAAAGAAAATCTGAAGCCAAAATTTAATTCTGCAAAAAAATAAAGCTCTTCCTGCCAGCCTCAAATCTACATTTCAAAGTAAAGTATCAGCCTGCAATTCAATTTAAAACCTGCAAATTGAAATGGACTTCAACCTGTAACAAATGGATGATCTACTGCAAGTCTCAATCAGTTTAGAACAACAATTGTAGGCATGCAAAGTAATTCAACAGCAAGATTAAAAGCTTTCCAATGTTTAGATTCAGTGCCTGGAAATTTAGATAACTTCTCTGATACCAACTGTGACGACCCGACTTTCTACTCCCAGAAAATCGCGTCATCTTGAGGAAAGAAAGGGATAGAAGAAGAAAAGATAGAGAAAGAAGAACACAAACAAACATCAAAGAACTCATAGCGGAACGAATAAAATATAATAATTAACATAAAATATTACATAGTACCTCATTACATCAGAGTACACAACTATACAACACCTATTAGACAGTTATAAACATCTGTCTAATTC
Source organism: Allium cepa (assembly GCA_030765085.1). NCBI lineage: Eukaryota > Viridiplantae > Streptophyta > Magnoliopsida > Asparagales > Amaryllidaceae > Allium > Allium cepa. Next base: position 459,560,887 of record CM060931.1, on the reverse strand, counting down.
ATACAACTCAAGTATACAAGAAGAAACAGACATCAATCAAACACTGCGGAACCATATTATATATCTACACGTCGAAGCCTCCTGCTCCATAACTCCTCCAGAATTCGTCAAGCTAACCTGAATAACCTGACTACTCATACGTAATATGAGTACCCAAGAGTTTAATAAAACAGAAAATAAACACTCGGGTCAGACAGGGGTCTGGTATGAGTAAAAGGGTTAAAATTGCTTAACTTTAGAAAAACCTTTGAAATAAAAAGGTATCACGTAAGACTTCCCACACATAAACATGGAAAAAAAATTACCTTACGCTAACCAAAACATTTAATAGGAAATCCAGTGATATTATAATAGTGTCTAGGGTTTTCAAGTAAATATGAAATAGCCGAAATTGTTACATCTATTAAATTCCAGCTGCTAGCCACAAAAGTGGGTAATACAATCAAAACCGTAGGGTCTCGTAGGGAAAATGGGTTTCCATCAATGGCAGGGCTACTGGGGTACCGCCCGTCACAGTACGTGGCCTAGATCACCGTACCGAGGATTACTCCCTTCATCCCCTGCAACACAAGGCCGGAACCATTCCTTACTGAACAATCCCGAACAAGACAACCACCAACTGTGACGACCCGACTTTCCACTCCTGGAAAATCGCATCATCTTGAAGAAAGAAAGGGATAGAAAAAGAGAAAAGAAAGGAGAGAAAGAAGAAACAACACAACAATCTCAACAGCGGAACGAATAAATTATATTAATAACATAAGTATTACATGGTATACATCAAATATCAGAGTACACAGACTTACACAACACATACTAGACAGTTATAAACACCTGTCTAGTTATTACAACTCAATACATACAAAAGACACTCAGAGATACCAACACAGCGGAAAACTATATAACTATACGCATAAGCCTCCTGCTCCATTGCTCCTCTACAATTCGTCAAAGCTAATCCTAAATCCTAACCTGAATTCCCTTGGCTACTCATAAAAATTGGAGTACCCAAGAGTTATAGAAAAACAGAAATAACTCCGGGTCAGACATGGGTCTGGTGTGAGTAACAGGTTAAAGTTGCTTAACTTTGAAAAACCTTTGAAAAGAAAAGGTATCACGTAAGAATTTCCACACATAAACATGGAAAAGTTTTTACCTTACGCTAACCAAAACATTTGATAGGAAATATGATGATATTATAATAGTGTCTAGGGTTTTCAAGTAAATAAGAAATAGACGAAATTGTTACATCTATTAAATTCCAGCTACTAGCCACAAAAGTGGATAATACAATCAAAACCGTTGGCACTTATTGGATTTTGGATTCCATACAATGGCTGGGCTACTGGGGTACCGCCCGTCACAGTACGTGGCCTAGATCACAGTACCGAGGATTACTCCCTTCATCCCCTACAACACAAAGCCGGACCCGTTCCTTACTGAACAGTTCCAAACAAGACAACCCCGCAGTTGTGATCAGCAACCGCACCACTAAGCCTAAAATATAAAGGGACCTCTACACAGGGATAAATCTTGCTCTCAAGTGGGTGCTACCCACGAAGCATGGCTGCACCTCCCCTGTTTTAGCCATGCCCGGTTGATGAGGCTTGAGGCTACGATTACCTTTATAGGACATAACACTTAGAATGCTCATCATCCTCCTGACGATGTTCTGAAAGCATTCAATCCATACAAGTTCGTTCCGGGTTCGAAAAGAAACCGAAGGCATTATCTCGTTACACTCATTTTGGAATCACCCTTAGAGTTAACGACAATAACCCTTGCACTCTAAATTATCATCTCGAATCTATAAGTACTATTCCGTCAAACTCATTACGGAATCACCCACAGAGTTATACTGACATATAGCCCTTACACCTCGAGTCTTCACTCGCTCCATTTGGGTTAACGAACTAACGTTTAATTGGAATTGATGTGGTTTTCGGATACCCAAATATGGAAACCCGATCCCGGTCTCATCGAAAACCAAAGCATGTCTTTTAAGGTCCAAGTTGTTTTAAGTTTAAAACAATTTAATTCATTATCTAAATATACACAAATAGATAATTCACAACACAATAGATAATCAACCTTATCATGATCAACAGATAATTCATATCATAATCAGATAATCCATATCAGATAATTACTATTATCATCCAAAAGCAACTAATGCATCCATACCACAACATTATTCATCTCATAGCTGAGATTACAAACCATACCAGACAACCAATACCATTCATCAATCATAAGCAACTATCTAATGATCACACCATTTATAATTAATTTAAAATGAATTAAATTAATTACCTAAACTCTAATTAATTTAAAATGAATTAAATTAATTACTTCATCATTAATTCCTACTTAATTAAACTATCAATTGATTATAAATCAATTTATCATCTCAATATTCACTTCACTTAATCCTTATTGATTAACTATTTCCAATTACAATAAGTAATTAGCATTTAATATTAATTATACCTTAATTAATCAATTTCAAATTACATCATTAATTAATCAATTTCTCAAATAAATTAATTACATAAGTAATTAATTATGAGAAATTAAGTATGGGATGAGTAATTAAATTAAAATAATTAATTACTAGATGGTTATTAATCATGGGTGATTAATATATATGTTGTTTAGATTGAAGATTACCAACCGTGACGACCCGACTTTCCACTCCCGGAAAATCACATCATCTTGAAGAAAGAAAGGGATAGAAAAAGAGAAAAGAAAGGAGAGAAAGAAGAAACAACACAACAATCTCAATATCGGAACGAATAAATTATATTAATAACATAAGTATTTCATAGTATACAACAAATATCAGAGTTACACAGACATATACAACACATACTAGCCAGTTATAAACACCTGTCTAGTTATTACAACTCAATACATTACAGACAAACACTCAGAGATACCAACACAGCGGAAAATTATAAAACTATACGCAGAAGCCTCCTGCTCCATCGCTCCTTCACAATTCGTCAAAGCTAATCCTTAATCCTAACCTGAATTCCCTTGGCTACTCGTAAAAATTGGAGTACCCAAGAGTTATAGAAAAACAGAAATAACTCGGGGTCAGACATGGGTCTGGTGTGAGTAACAGGTTAAAGTTGCTTAACTTTGAAAAACCTTTGAAAAGAAAAGGTATCACGTAAGACTTCCCACACATAAACATGGAAAAGTTTTTACCTTACGCTAACCAAAACATTTGATAGGAAATCCGATGATATTATAATAGTGTCTAGGGTTTTCAAGTAAATAAGAAATAGCGGAAATTGTTACATCTATTAAATTCCAGCTGCTAGCCACAAAAGTGGGTAATACAATCAAAACCGTTGGCACTTATTGGATTTTGGATTCCATCAATGGCTGGGCTACTGGGGTACCGCCCGTCATAGTACGTGGCCTAGATCACCGTACCGAGGATTACTCCCTTCATCCCCTACAACACAAAGCCGGACCCGTTCCTTACTGAACAGTTCCAAACAAGACAACCCCGCAGTTGTGATCAGCAACCGCACCACTAAGCCGAAAATATAAAGGGACCTCTAGACAGGGATAAATCTTGCTCTCAAGTGGGTGCTACCCACGAAGCTTTGTTGCACCTCCCCTGTTTTAGCCATTGCCGGTTGATGAGGCTTGAGGCTACGATTACCTTTATAGGACATAACACTTAGAATGCTCATCGTCCACCTGACGATGTTCTGAAAGCATTCAATCCATACAAGTTCGTTCCAGGTTCGAACGAAACCGAAGGCATTATCTCGTTACACTCGTATTGGAATCACCCTCAGAGTTAACGACAATAACCCTTGCACTCTGATTCACCATCTCGAATCTATAAGTACTATTCCGTCAAACTCATTACGGAATCACCCACAGAGTTATACTGACGTATAGCCCTTACACCTCGAGTCTTCACTCGCTCCATTTGGGTTAACGACCTAACGTTACTTGGAATAGATGTGGTTTTCGGATCCAAATATGGAAACCTGATCCTGGTCTCATCGAAAACCAAAGCGTGTCTTTTAAGGTCCAAGTTGTTTTAAGTTTAAAACAATTTAATTCATTATCTAAATATACACAAATAGATAATTCACAACACAATAGATAATCAACCTTATCATTATCAACAGATAATTCATATCATAATCAGATAATCCATATTATCATCCAACAGCAACCAATGCATCCATCACATACACTATTCATCTCATAAATGAGATTACAAACCATACATGGCAACCAATACCATTCATCAATCATAACCAACGACCTAATGATCACACCATTTATAATTAATTTAAAATGAATTAAATTAATTTCCTAAACTCTAATTAATTTAAAATGAATTAAATTAATTTCCTAAACTCTAATTAATTTAAAATGAATTAAATTAATTACTTCATCATCAAAATCCTGCTTATCTTAATCTTCAATTGATTACAAATCAATTTAAATAATCACCTCAATATTTATTTCACTTAATCATTATTGATTAACCATCTCTAATTACAATAGGTAATTAGAATTTAATATTAATCATACCTTAATTAATCAATTCCAAATTACATCATTAATTAATTAATTAATGATTTCTTACCACATTTAATCAATCTCTAAATATAAATTAATTACAAAAGTAATTAATCTTCAATTTAAACTATATATATTAATCACCCTTGACTAATAACCATTCAGTAATTAACTACTTTAATTACTCATTCCATAAATTAATTCCTCTTAATTAATTACTAAATTAATCACTTAATTAATTTTCAAAGTAATTTAAAATCCAAATTTACTTCTATAATAAATATCTTGATTACATTCAGTAATTATTATTTAATTACCTCCTTAAGTAATCACAAATTCATTAATTACATAAGTAATTATCAATAATCCACAAATGTTTAATTTAATTTAACTTAATTAATCTAAACTAATCACATCAATTAAATTAATTACACCAAGTAATTAAATTCATTAATTGCCTTCATTAAGTAATTAATCATAAACAATTGATTATTATTAATTAATTAATCTAATTAATTATCAAAAATTAATCATATTAATTAATTGTTAAATAACCTTAAGTTAATGACCTTCATTAACATCACTTAATTACATAATTAAGAAATTAACTTCAATTAATCATTATTAATTATCAATTAATTAATCTTAAATTACCATTTAATTAATCTCTAATTATTAATTAATTAAGTGTTAATTAAAATCTAAATTATCATTAATCACTTGATTAAGTAAATCTTAATCATAAATTAAAATTTAATTAATCATCCTTAATTATAGATTAATTAACCTTAACTAATTAATCTCAAATCTTAATTAATCAATTTAAAATTATTAATTACTTAATAACTTTTATTAATAAAATAAGATCTAAACTATATTTATTCTTAAAAACAAAATAAATACTTACTTACTTCTATGAAAACTATAAGATAGATCTTTAAAACAAACTATTGAAAAGTTTACAATATAATTTAAATCAAATTAATCATTAATTAATAAAGCCTAATTATTAATTAATTTCCTTTAATACAAAGTAATTAATCTGTCACGACCCGGCTTCCAGACTCCATGAAGTCGCATCGTGAAATAAGAAAGAAAGGGATAGAAAAGAGAAAAGAAAGAAGAGAAAGAAGAAACAACATAAGAATCTCAACAGCGGAACGAATAAATTATATTAATAACATAAGTATTACATAGTATACATCAAATATCAGAGTTACACAAACATATACAACACATACTAGACAGTTATAAACACCTGTCTAGTTATTACAACTCAATCACAATACAGAAACACTCAGAGATACCAACACAGCGGAACTATATAACTATACGCAGAAGCCTCCTGCTCCATATGCTCCTCCATAATTCGTCAAAGCTAATCCGAATCCTATCCTGAATTCTCTTGACTACTCATAAAAATTTGAGTACCCAAGAGTTATAGAAAAATCAGAAATAACTCCGGGTAAGACATGGGTCTGGTGTGAGTAACAGGTTAAAGTTGCTTAATTTCGAAAAAAACCTTTGAAAAGAAAAGGTATCACGTAAGACTTCCCACACATAAACATGAAAAAGTTTTTACCTTACGCTAACCAAAACATTTGATAGGAAATCTGATGTTATTATAATAGTGTCTAGGGTTTTCAAGTAAATAAGAAATAGCCGAAATTGTTACATCTACTAAATTCCAGCTAATAGCTACAAAAGTGGGTAATACAATCAAAACCGTTGGCACTTATTGGATTTTGAATTCCATACAATGGCAGGGCTACTAGGGTACCGCCCATCACAGTACGTGGCCTAGATCACCGTACCGAGGATTACTCCCTTCATCCCCTGCAACACAAAGCCGGACCCGTTCCTTACTGAACAGTTCCAAACAAGACAACCCCGCAGTTGTGATCAGCAACCGCACCACTAAGCCGAAAATATAAAGGGACCTCTAGACAGGGATAAATCTTGCTCTCAAGTGGGTGCTACCCACGAAGCTTTGCTGCACCTCCCCTGTTTTAGCCATTGCCGGTTGATGAGGCTTGAGGCTACGATTACCTTTATAGGACATATCACTTAGAATGCTCATCGTCCACCTGACGATGTTCTGAAAGCATTCAATCCATACAAGTTCGTTCCGGGTTCGAACGAAACTGAAGGCATTATCTTGTTACACTCATTTTGGAATCACCCTCAGAGTTAACGACAATAACCCTTGCACTCTGAATCACCATCTCGAATCTATAAGTACTATTCCGTCAACTCATTACGGAATCACCCACAGAGTTATACTGACGTATAGCTCTTACACCTCGAGTCTTTACTCGCTCCACTTGGATTAACGACCTAACGTTTAATTAGAATCGATGTGGTTTTCGGATGTCCAAATATGGAAACCCGATCCCGGTCTCATCGAAATCCAAAGCGTGTCTTTTAGGTCCAAGTAGTTTTAAGTTTAAAACAATTCAATTCATTATCTAAATCTACACAGATAGATAATTCACAACATAATAGATAATCAACCTTATCATTATCAACAGATAATTTATATCAAAATCAGATAATCCATATTATCATCCAAAAGCAACCAATGCATCCATATCACATACACTACTCATCTCATAACTGAGATTACAAACCATACCAGGCAACCAATACCATTCATCAAACATAAGAAATGATCTAATGATCACACTTTCTATAATTAATTTAAAATGAATTAAATTAATTACTTCATCATCAAAATTTTGCTTAACTTAACCATCCATTGATTTCAAATCAATTTATAAATCACCATCTCAATATTCATTTCAATTAATCATTACTGATTAACTATCCCTAATTACGATAAGTAATTAGCTTATAAATTAATCACACAAGTTAATTACTTAAACCCTTGCAAATAATTAACTTGTAATTACTAAATTAATTGATTAACTAAAATCAATTACATTAATTATTTATTCATTATTAATTATACCTTAATTAATCAATTCCAAATTACATCATTAATATTTAATCAATTTCTAAAATAAATTAATTACATAAGTAATTAATCTTCAATTTAAACCATATATATTAATCACCCATGATTAATAACCATTTAGTAATTAACTACCTTAATTACTCATCCCATAATTAATTATTCTTAATTAATTATCTAAATTAATCTCCTTGATTAATTTCAAAGTAATTTAAAACAAATTACTTCTATATCAAATATCCTTAATTACATCCTGTAATTATTAATTAATTACTTCCTTAAGTAATTACAAATTTATAAATTACATAAAGTAATTATCAAACAATCAACAAATGTTTAAATTAATTTAACTTAATTAATCTAAACTAATCACATTCATTAAATTAATTACACCAAGTAATTAATTCATTAATTACTTTCATAAGTAATTAAACTTAAACAATTGATTATTATTAATTAATTAATTTAATTAATTATCAAAATTAATCATATTAATTAATTGTTAAATAATCTTAAGTTAATGACCTTCATTAACATTTCTTAATTACTTAATTAAGAATTAACTCAAATTAATCATTATTAATTATCAATTAAATAATATTTAATTACAACTTAATTAATCACTAATTATTAATTAATTAAGTGTTAATTAATTAAAAATCTAAATTATCTCTAATCACTTGATTAAATAAATCTTAATTATTAATTAAAATTTAATTAATCATCCTTAATTATAGATTAATTAACCTTAATTAATTAATCTCAAATCTAATTAATTAACTTAAAAATCATTAATTACTTAATTAAACATCCACATAATTAATTAATTAAATAATTAATTTCATCTTAATTACCTTAATAATTAAATGAATCCAATCATTTAATTTTATTTATCTTTTAAATAAACATTTCTATTTATTCAAGCATTTAAAAACAAAATGTTTTTAAAGTTTACTTTAAATCCCATTTAACATTTCATTTTAAACTTAAGTCTCAAATTTATTTTAAATAAGATTTTAAAACAATTCAAAACTTAATCTTATATGTTTAAAAGAAACATTTACTTATTTAATAAGTTTTAAAAGGATTTAAATTCAATCCAAATTTTAAATTCAAAACAATTTTAAAATTTCAGAATTTAAATACAACTTCCACACTCATTCTAGTTTTAATTCCTTAAAACTCTTCCCATAATTTACACCTTCAATTCAAATGCAAATCATTTTAAATCAATTTAAAACAATTTAAATCTAAACCTTTATTTAAAACTGAAGCTTAAATTTTTATTCCAGATTTAAAAACTCAGATTTAAGTTCACCTTGAATTTCTAATTTAAATATTTAACCTTCCAATTCAAATGCAAATCATATATGCAATTACACTTGTGAGTTTAAAAACCAAATTTAAATTTAAAAACATGAATGATTTCAAATCTCAGAAAATCAAATTTGAATTCACATTCAAATTTCAGATAAAAACTAAGTTTAAATCTCCGCCTGCAAATTTAAACTTTACCTTTACATTTAAAAACAGAAAACTGTTCTCTATTTTATTTAAAAACCAAACTTTGAAATTTTTTTGAATTTAAATTATTTTAAAGAAACCAGAATTCAAACTTATTTGAATTCATATTTAAACTCTGTTTCAAAATCCTAAGTTAAAACTTAAGTTTGCATTTATTTCAAACTTTATAAATCTGGAAACAAATTTTCCTGTTCTTTTTTTTTTTTAAACAAACTTGAATTCCTTGATTCAAATTATTTCAAAATAAAAATTCAAACCATTTGAATTCATTCTAGATTCAGGTTTAACCTAAGTTAAATTTCCAGATTAAGTTTGAACTTTACTCTTTAAATTCCTGAAAAATAGAACAGGTTCTGTTTTACTAAGACCTGGAAAAAAAATACCCGAGCAAACCCCTATTTACTTCGAGTCAGTAAACCACTTACTTCGAGTTTCCCCTCAAAAATCCCGAGACTATCCCGAGACAAAAATCTCTGCAATCCAAACATCAACCCCACCTGGAACAGACCAAACCCCACCACTTCAAACCTGTCATCACCATTATCTCCCATCTCCGGTCACCATCATCAACCAAACTCCGGCAATAACTTCATCACTACACCATCTACCAATTCCCAAAACAGCTTTGAACTCGATGCACCTTTGAAGCCGCAGCACCCACAATATCTTAAACCCAGTAAACTAGGGTTCTACACCTTAAATCCCAAATTTCAACACCAAAACGAAATTTCAACTCAATTAAATAATTTTCCCATGATCACTGATAGATAAACTATCACCAGAAACAATTTCAACCAAATCAAATGTAAGCTCCAATTGAATTTGACTAAACTGTAAAATACAGTGTTCTTGAAACTGCACCATATTTCAATCACAATAAATTGTAATTTTTGTTTTAAAATTCTTGAATTTACTCACTGATTTTATTAATAAACTTGGAATATTAAATCATATAGTTTAAATTATCACTCTAGTCAAATTGGTTCTGTATAGTTTTTTTTTTCTTCAGGTTATAGATATCATATTTAATTTATATACACTTAGAACTTACACCATTCCAAAACAAACATGACATGTTCAAGAATTTAAGTCCTATTCTGTAAACAAGTTAAAGGAAATATTCAAGAATCAAACATAAATTTGAAATTTGAAGAACACATATGCACAGTCATCTTCTTGTTTACAAACATATATGTGCAGGTAATTGCATAAATATTTATTTGTACTTTATAAGCATGCACACATATAATCTCACATATCAATATTCACTGCAAATTTCATCTTATTTCAGATTTAAACATGCAATCAACCTACTTAATTTTAGAAAAGAGGAGTTACTCACCTTATTTGCCAAAATGCAGAGCATGCACTGTCCAGATTGAACATGCAGAAGCTTGAATGCTTTTAAAGTCTTGATTTATTCATGATGCTTTCAGGTTTTTTTTAAACATGCAGGCTTTAAATTGTTGCATGCAGGCCTCTAGATAAAAATTGAAATGCAGAGCTTTTGTTTTCAGATGCAAAGAAATGCAGGTTCTTTTGCTTTCATGTTGATGCAGGTTTGTATATGTTGAAGGATGCAGATTTGTTTTGAAGAAAAAGAGTTTGGAAGCAAATGTTTTACAGGTTTGAAAAATGCAGTTTTTCATATTTGAAGAGTTTCAGATTTTCTTTTTAGAATGAAGAATGAAAAAGGGCAAAAGAAATGAGTATATGCAAGTTAATACAAAAGTATTTTTAGATTTAAATAAATTAAAAGAAAAATAAAATTAAAATTGACACTTGTCTTTTAAAATGGATGATAAGTTTACACGTGTTGGTTTAAGTTTTAATATATGTACACTTGTATTCTTATGCTTACATATGTCTTTAAAAAATGTTTTTGTTATTAAATTTAAGATTAATGAATATTTAAACTTAGTTAATTAGTTCATATACATAGTTATGCATTTAAATAATTCTAAAGGACAAAGCAAAACAATACACAATTAAATCATTTGAAAAAGAAACTTTTAAATAGTTAAAATGAATTTATAAATGAGTTTGTAACTTATTGAATACATGTTTCATATATTAGATTATATTTTAAACTTCACAAATTAAACTTATAGATCAAATTATCAATCAATATTTAAAAAGAATAACACAGCATTTTTTAACCTTATTTTAATATACAAACTTAAGTCAAAATGGATTTTTAAATCAATTAAAACATTTTTCTCATATTTAAAATCATATAGTATTTAATTAAATATTTTTGAAAAGCTTAAATCCAAAATAAATCACAATTTCTATTTTTAAAACATTAAAATTATGCTATACTAATTTAAACTAAAATAACTTGTCTATTTAAAATATATACAAATACATATACATTATTAAATAGAAAACAATTTATTAATGCCCGGGTCAGACCGAGTATTACAGCTTTTCAGGTAAGGACGTTCTGGAGTTCAGGAGGCGAGCTGGATGGCAGGAACGTACGGAGTGGTTTCTGCTGTGTATATTATTGCTGATTAGCTGGGACATGTTTTCAAATTTTTCCTGTGTTGTGTAATATGTTGTAACTCTAATGTATATAAATATAAATTGACAGATACAGATTTCTATTGTATAACTGTTATTATTATTGATATTATATTTTATCCGCTGCGAATGTGAGATTGTGTGTTTGGTTTTCTGTTCTTCTTCTTTCTATTTCTTCTTTTCTTCATCTCTTTTCTTCTTTCCACTAACTATCTGGAATTTTCTGGATCGAAAATTCTGGGTCGTTAAGCAACACAAAGCCGGACCCGTTCCTTACTGAACAGTTCCGAACAAGACTACTCCGCAGATTGGTCGTTACCAACTGCCACACAGCCGAATAAAAAGGGACCTCTAGACAGGAGTAAATTTTGCTCTCCAGTGGGTGCGATCCATGAAGCTTTGCTGCACCTCCCCTGTTTTAGCCATTCCCAGTTGATGAGGCTTGAGGTTACAATTACCTTTATAGGACTCATAAATTTTAGAATGCTCATCACCCACCTGATGATGTTCTGAAAGCATTCAATCCATACAAGTTCGTTCCGGGTTCGAACGAAACCGAAGGCATTATCTCGTTACACTCGTATTGGAATCACCCTCAGAGTTAACGACAATAACCCTTGCACTCTAAATCTCCATCTCGAATCTATAAGCACTATTCCATCAAACTCATTACGGAATCACCCACAGAGTTATACTGACGTATAGCTCTTACACCTCGAGTCTTCACTTGCTCCACTTGGATTAACGACCTAACGTTTAATTGGAATCGATGTGGTTTTCGGATATCCAATTATGGAAACCCGATCCCGGTCTCATCGAAACCAAACGCCATTTTAATGTCCAAGTTGTACTTAAGGGTTTTAAACAATTTAACTCTTTCATTATTATCTACTTTACACAGATAGATAAAATACGTATCGCAATAGATAAGCACATTCATATCATAAATAGATAATCTGTATCATCCATAAACAGATAATCATCACAACCCATACTTAAACCAATCATCCATATCATACAGATACAACTAGTCTCATTACTGAGATCACAACCATTCAATCAATAGCATCCATAAGTAAAGATTCATTAACCATCAATTATAATTAATTTAAAATGAATTAAATTAATTACAACTATCTCTAATTAATTTAAATTAAATTAAATTAATTAACACATTTAAATCTTGCTTAACATCCATTAATTAATTAACCCAGTTAATTAATTCACTAAGTATTTAACTTGATTAAACAACTCTAATTAATCATTTATTAATTACAATAAGTAATTAGTCCTTAATAAATTTTATAAATTAATTAACCTTAATCATAAGTAATTAACATTTAATTACTTCAATTATTAATAATTAATTATATTTATCCTTAATTAATTACAATTAATTAATCACTTAATTAATTAATATTTAATTAAACAATCATTAATTACATCATTAATTAAAATAATTAATGGTCTCTAATATTTAATAAATTACTTAATTAATTGCATTTAGTAATTAATCCAATTATTAATCACCTTGATTAATATTAAATTAAGTAATTAACTATCTTTAATTACTTGTTTAAAAATTAATTAACCAATAATTAATCGTTAATTAATTCCTTAACTAATTACAAAATTAATCATCCAAATTACTAACTACATTCCAATAATTATAAAGTAGTCCTGCTTTTGATGGAAACCCATTTACCCTACGAGACCCTACGGTTTTGTTTGTATTACCCACTTTTGTGGCTAGTAGCTGGAATTTAATAGATGTAACAATTTCGGCTATTTCTTATTTATTTGAAAACCCTAGACACTATTATAATATCACTGGATTTCCTATCAAATGTTTTTGTTACGTAAGTAAAAACTTTTCCATGTTTATGTGTGGGAAGTCTTACGTGATACCTTTTGTTTTCAAAGGATTTTCTAAAGTTAAGCAACCTTTATCCCCGTTTACTCACACCAGACCCCTGTCTGACCTGAGTGTTTATTTTCTGTTTTATTAAACTCTTGGATACTCATATTATGCATGAGTAGTCAAGTGATTCAGGATTTCTTTAACGAGTTCTGGAGGAGATAATGGAGTAGGAGGCTTCAGCGTGTAGATATATTTAGTGGTTCCGCTGTGTTTGAGTTGTATCTGGTTTTCTTTAATGTACTTGGATTGTAATAGCTAGACAGATGTTTATAACTGTCTAGTTTTGTGATTGTATTAGCTGTATTACTCTGATGTATAGATACTATGTAAAGTTTTATGTAATATATTATAATTTATTTGATTCCGCTGTGAGATTCTGATGTGGTCTGTTCTTTCTTTCCTTTCTTCTCTCTTTTGTATCCCTTTCTTTCTTCTTAGCTATGCGACTTCCTGGAGTGTAGAAGTTGGGTCGTCACAAGTGGTACTGTGACGACCCGACTTTCCACTCCCGGAAAATCGCATCATCTTTAAGAAAGAAAGGGATAGAAAAGAAAAAAGAAAGGAGAGAAAGAAGAAACAACACAACAATCTCAACAGCGGAACGAATAAATTATATTAATAACATAAGTATTACACAGTATACATCAAATATCAGAGTACACAGACTTATACAACACATACTAGACAGTTATAAACACCTGTCTAGTTATTACAACTCAATACATACAAAAGACACTCAGAGATACCAACACAGCGGAAAACTATATAACTATACGCAGAAGCCTTCTGCTCCATTGCTCCTCTACAATTCGTCAAAGCTAATCCTGAATCCTAACCTGAATTCCCTTGGCTACTCCTAAAAATTGGAGTACCCAAGAGTTATAGAAAAACAGAAATAACTCCGGGTCAGACATGGGTCCGGTGTGAGTAACAGGTTAAAGTTGCTTAACTTTGAAAACCTTTGAAAAGAAAAGGTATCACGTAAGACTTCCCACACATAAACATGGAAAAGTTTTTACCTTACGCTAACTAAAACATTTGATAGGAAATCCAATGATATTATAATAGTGTCTAGGGTTTTCAAGTAAATAAGAAATAGCCGAAATTGTTACACCTATTAAATTCCAGCTACTAGCCACAAAAGTGGGTAATACAATCAAAACCGTTGGCACTTATTGGATTTTGGATTCCATACAATGGCTGGGCTACTGGGTACCGCCCGTCACAGTACGTGGCCTAGATCACCGTACCGAGGATTACTCCCTTCTTCCCCTACAACACAAAGCCGGACTCGTTTCTTACTGAACAGTTCCAAACAAGACAACCCCGCAGTTGTGATGAGCAACCGCACCACTAAGCCGAAAATATAAAGGGACCTCTAGACAGGGATAAATCTTGCTCTCAAGTGGGTGCTACCCACGAAGCTTTGCTGCACCTCCCCTGTTTTAGCCATTCCCGGTTGATAAGGCTTGAGGCTACGATTACCTTTATAGGAAATATCACTTAGAATGCTCATCGTCCGCCTGACGATGTTCTGAAAGCATTCAATCCATACAAGTTCATTCCGGGTTCGAACGAAACCGAAGGCATTATCTCGTTACACTCATATTGGAATCACCCTCAGAGTTAACGACAATAACCCTTGCACTCTAATCCACCATCTCGAATCTATAAGCACTATTCCGTCAAACTCATTACGGAATCACCCACAGAGTTATACTGACGAATAGCCCTTACACCTCGAGTCTTCACTCGCTCCACTTGGATTAACGACCTAACGTTATTTGGAATCGATGTGGTTTTCGGATATCCAAATATGGAAACCCGATCCCGGTCTCATCGAAATCCAAAGCGTGTCTTTTAAGGTCCAAGTTGTTTAAGTTTAAAACAATTTAATTCATTATCTAAATATACACAGATAGATAACTCACAACGCAATAGATAATCAACCTTATCATTATCAACAGATAATTCATATCATAATCAGATATCCATACTATCATCCAAAAACAACCAATGCATCCATACCACAACATTATTCATCTCATAGCTGAGATTACAAACCATACCAGACAACCAATACCATTCATTAATCATAAGCAACTATATAATGATCACACCATTTATAATTAATTTAAAATGAATTAAATTAATTACCTAAACTCTAATTAATTTAAAATGAATTAAATTAATTACTTCATCATCAAAATCCTGCTTATCTTAATCTTCAATTGATTACAAATCAATTTTATAAATCATCATCTCAATATTCATTAACACTTAATTAAAATAACAAAACCATTTAAGATACATGTGTAAGCATAATAAAATCCTAAATGAACATGTGTTAAATTTTTAAGTGAGTGAATTTACATGTGTCCATTTCTTTTTACAAGTGTCATAATTATTTGCATTTCTTTTGGATTTTTAATAAATCATGAATTTAGTAAACACTTGCACTCTTTCTTCCTTGCCTTTTTCTCATTTTCATTTCTTAAAAAATAATAATATTCTTAGCTGAAATATTCACTTCAAAACAATCTTCATTTCATAATACAAATTTTCATTTCTTCAAGAAAAAAAAAATCAAAAATCAGAAATCACTCCTCTTTAAAACTGCAAGCAAAACAAACTACAACCTGCATTCTTTCTAAAATCTACAGAATGCAAACATACATATGAATCTGGAAAGGGGGATGTCTGCATGCATAAATTTTTGAATCTGGAAGCATCAGGTTGGAAGCAAATGTTAAAATGCATTCAAGCTTAAAGTTTTAAGGGATTCAAGCAAATTTTCAACAGGATTTCAATTAGCAATTTTTCATGACTGCATTCATCTATTTTTACAAAATCTGGAGCCTACAATTTGAAAGTTTGCTCTGCATTTTGGTACAGGTGAGTAACACCTAATTTAAATAAATTAAATAAGGTTGCATGCTTGTTATCTGATGAGTTTAAATTTTGTATATGTTTCTTTTAAACTGCCTGGGTATATATGATGGTGTACCTGAAGATTCTCTGTTTTCTTTGATTTCAAGCTTCAGTAAGATGTAATCCCCTTGCCTTTTAATTTAATCTTCATTTGACATAAAGATCTAAACAAATATGTTTGATTCATTATAAAACTTCATGTTAAAATTTGTACTTAAGTTAAAAATATAGAAATGGCCCTGAGATTCACAAAGGAAGATAAATCAGTAAATGATGAAATTTCAAGTTTAGAAATTTATGAATTCAGAATTATAAATCGAATCACCATACTAAATCACGATTTTTAAAAGAAAAATTATAAATTTTAATGCTTTATATAAAATGCAGTTCTAAAATTACTGTATTTTACATTTTGATTTGGTTCACTTGATTGTTGCATTTGATTTACTTGAATCTGCTTCTGGAGGTAGTATAATCATCATAGATTATAGAAAAAATATAGAATTGAATAAAATTCAATCTGGGTGATGCAAATTTGGGTTTCCAAGTCTAGAACCCTAGTTTTCAGGGCTGTAATGATTTGGACTTTTCTGCATTTTTAGTAAATCGAGTTCGATGTTGTCTTGGGAATTGGAAGATGATGGTAAGTTGATGTTATCGCCGGAGTTTCAAGATTTATGGTGGTCGGAGTGGGAAGTTGTTGCCGTTGACAGGTCAACTTGAAAAGGGGAGGTTGTTCCAGGTTTCTGTTTTAAACACTTGAATTCAAATTCAAGTTGTATTATGGGATTTTGAGGGTTGAAGGTGGATGTGGGGTTTTGGTCGATGGGGGATGGCCAGAGATGATGGCCGGTGATGGCCGGAGTGGGAAAATGGATGCACAGGAGGGTTGTGCATGTTGGGTGATGGTGGTGTTCTGTTTGTTGCAGGGTTTTAAAACTCGAGATGGTCTTGAGTTATTTGTGAAATGACTCGAAGCGGGGAAGCATTTTACCCGAAGTAATTTAGAGGATGGCTCGGGTCTGTTAAAATGCCTCAGGGTTTTAGTTTTTGAGCAGAATCATGTTTCCAGGTTTGTTAAGTTTTGAAGTAAAGATAAATTGCCAACTATAATCTGGAAAGAAGTTTGAATCTAGGATTTAATTTAAATTCAGTAAGTTTAAATTTTAAATCTTTGAATTAAATTTTGAAATGCTTTTAAATTCAAGGTTTGTTTAAAACTTAAACACAGAAACTGTTTTTTGTTTTAGATTTAAAAGTAAAATTTCAAAATTGTCAAATGGAGTTCAAATTTGAAATTTTAACCTGAAACTTAAATATGATTCAATAATTTAAATCTGATGTTTTGAATCATTTTTGAATTCAAATTTAAGATGTTAAATTTAAACAGGAAATTGTTTACTGTTTTTCTGTTTTAGTTTAAAAATAAACTTTAAAATGCAACTGAAATTTAAAAACAAGTTTAAAATCTGGAAAAAGAAATATGGAACCTGAGTTTGAATTTAAATCTGGAATTTAAAATTTGGAATTTAAATTTAGATTTTTAAACTTTACAGTATAAAGAACATTGATTTGAATTTTAAAACTATAAGTCTTAATGTATGAAATAAAGTTTAAACTAAGTTTAAATTTAGTTTTAAAAACATGAGATTTGATTTTAAAGTCAGTTTTTAAAAATTTAAATAAGTTTTTTTAAATTTAACTTTGGTTTAACTATTTAGAAAGTTCAAATAAATTTGAATTTGAGAATGAAAATGGAGATGTAAGTAAAGTCTTAAATCTTTTAGTTTGAATCTAAAATAAAAATTTAATTTGTAATTCAGTTTGAAATTTAAAAAGAAAATTTTAAATTTGAATTTGTGTTTGAAACAAAGTATTTAAATTACTTGTCTAAAGGAGAATGTTCTTAATTTTGAACTTAAGGAAATTGGTTTCATTTAAATTATTAAATTAATTTAAATGGAATAGTAATTATTTAATTAATGAATAATGTGGATGTTTAATTAAGTAATTAATATTTTTTTTAAGATTTATTAATTAAGATTTGAGATTAATTAATTAAGGTTAATTAATCTATAATTAAGGATGATTAATTAAATTTTAATTAATGATTAAGATTTATTTAATCAAGTGATTAATGATTAATTAAGATTTTAATTAACACTTAATTAATTAATAATTAGAGATTAATTAAATGATAATTAAAGATTAATTAGTTGATAATTAATAATTAATAATTGAAGTTAATTCTTAATTATGTAATTAAGAAATGTTAATGAAGGTCATTAACTAAAGATTATTTAACAATTAATTAATGTGATTAATTTTTAATAATTAATTAGATTAATTAATTAGTAATAATCAATTGTCTAATTACTTAATGAAGTAATTGATGAATTAATTACTTAGTGTAATTAATTTGATTAAGGTGATTAGTTAGATTAATTAAGTTAAATTAATTTAAACATTTGTGGATTATTGATTAATTACTTATGTAATTAATAATTACTTAAGGAAGTAATTAAATAATAATTACAGAATGTAATTAAGATAATTATTAAAGAAGTAATTTGGATTTAAATTACTTTGGAAATTAATCAAGTGATTAATAAAGATAATTAATTAAGAGTTTTAATTATGGAATGAGTAATTAATGTAGTTAATTATTGAATGGTATTAATCATAGGTGATTAATATATATGTGTCACGACCCGACTTTCTACTCCCAGAAAATCGCATCATGAATTAAGAAAGAAAGAGATAGAAGAAGAAAAGGAAGAAGAGAAAGAAGAAACAACACAAGAATCTCAACAGCGGAATGAATAAATTATATTAATAAAATAAGTATTTACATAATATACAATACCAATCAGAGATACACAACATACACATCACATATACTAGACAGTTATAAACACCTGTCTAGTATTTACTGTAGGATCTAGATTAACCCTAGAGGGGGGGGGTTAAATAGGGTTATGGCAAATTTTTGCGAATTAAACACAGAAGCAAACTGCAGAAATAAATATGCTGAAAAATAAATCACACACAAAATTTACCCAGCTTCGGCAACCCCTACCTACTGCTGCATTCCCAGATTTCTATTAGAATTAAACAGTTTCCCGCTTACAAACACTCAACAGACTTGCAAACCCTGCTACCGCCTATAGAGTTTTGCAAACTTGCAAACCCTGCTAACTGGACTAACTCTAACTAGACAATCTGACAACACCTAAACCCTAAGTGATGATTTACCATGTTTTGTTTTAAAAAGAACAGACAAATAAACCAAATTATAAGAGCAAGCACTAAATTTAAAACAATTTAAATTATCTTGCCTTTATAATAAAAATAAAGATACCCTAACCCAAAACAAACAAAAAATATGCGGTCACTTCCCTTTATCTTATTTCACCCGGTCCATTGTCTTTTGTTTGTGAAAAAAATGGCGGCCCTCTGTTTATTCGATCTGAATTAGGGCTTCTGTTTCTTTCTCGAATTTGGGGCTTCGGCTTCTTTCTGATGTCTGATTAAGCTCTCGCTTGTCCTCTGATGATTGATGCTTGTTGCTAGCTCGTTCTCTGTTGATCGAGTTTGTTGATGGTTCGGTATGTAATTTCTTTTGTTGCTTGTTTGATTGCTTGCTTTTTAACTCGATTGTTCTGTGTTCTATGATGATTTCTTGGGGTTTATTTATAGGGTTGAAACCCTAATAACCACTGTCAGATTTGATTTTTTGCACGTCGTTGATTATTTTTCCTGAAATTGTTCTGGATTTGGAGTATTCCTTTCTTGATTTGATTTCGAATTATTGCTGTCCATATTTGTTTTTGAATTAATTAATTCGAAATTTTTTTTCCTATATTTGTTGTCTCGGCCCCTATTTGAATTAATACTGACCATATATGAATTCGAGAAATTTGCTGCAGAGATTTCTTTCCAAATTAGAAATCTTTGACTTAATCAAAGACTTAATCAAAAGATACGAATTTGTTCTTTAACTTCGGCTTGATTTCTGCACTGCCTTGTACTTGCCACTGTCTTGTGTTCCCTACTGCACATTCACCTGTTTACTATATATGTGCATATATACATTTGTATGTGTGTATGCATATATTCTTGGGTTTGTACTTGGATTTGAACTGCTTCATGTTCTGTTGATCTTGATTTTGGAGCTGCCACTGACTTCTTTGTTGTAACTTGAAACTGTTTTGTCAATTCGAATTTCACTTGCATACTCCATGTTGCATTATCACTGTGTTGCATTGTAGCTCCATCTTGACTTGGACTTTTTCACTGTATCAGATGCTACACTTGTTCATGTATTCAACTGTTGCACTTGAGTTTGTTTCCACTGCTTCATCATATTGTATTCATCCCTGTACATGTGCACAGAGTTTGTTGTTGCACTCGATGTTTGTAGCTTCACTGTGTTTGCTGTTGCAGTGGTTTGTCTGACCTTGTATGCTTCAAGTTGCCTTGAGTTGAACCTATCTTGGGTTTGACCTTGTTTGTGACTTTTGTGCATTGTGCTATGTTGTTCTATTTGCATTGTGTTACTGATTTTGGTCGAGACTTTGTTTGTTGCAGTTTGTCACTGCATTTGGTCTGAGTCACTTGTATCCATTCTCGAGTTGCACACTTTAATTTACTACTTTTTCACCTTGTTGAATACCTGTAATTGCTGTTACATCACTTCACACTGTTGCATTTGTTCATGTAGCTCACTGTGTTGCATTGTACTGCCTTTGTGTTGCTCACCATGTTGCATACATGTTTTTATGCTTTGTGACATTCGGGTTTGTTGTGTACTTGTCTACTGCAGTTTCATTGTGACTTGACTGTGTTGTTTTGTCTCTTCCCAGTTGATGTTCTGTTCATGTGTGTCTGGTCGTGTTCATTCAATTCATTGATCCTCGTACATGCTGTGCTGTCTGGTCTTTGTTTGCTTGGTAGCAGCTATGTAGTTGCTATGCATCACTATATATATATATATATATATATATATATATATATCCTCTGTTTGGCATTGGTGCAGTTTTCATCACTGTTGTGTCTTCGGGAGTTTGCACTGCTTCATGTTGAATTCATTGAAGTATTGATTGCTCTTGTTGATAACGCACACGAGTTGGCGAGGCAGTGCACACGTGTATACATGTACACGTGTGTATTGCAGCCACTCACGATTATCTGTAAGAACACTGATATGCACAGATATTACACAATCAAAGATGATGACAATAACCCATGTATCTGAGACACAAACAAATTTTTATTTTTGCAAATTCAAATTTGTTTGTTTTCAGATTACTGTTGTAGTTGCTAATTATACAGGTACACAGGAGACAGGACAAGAAATGAAGCTGGATAATGCAGATAGATGTAGATGTGCAGACAGAGTGAAAAACTGAGTGTTGAGTGTTGTAGTGTAAAATGTATGAACTGGTGTATGTATATATAGAGAGAGCTGAAAACTTTGTATTGTTTAAGTGTTGTAATAAAATATTATATTGAATAAAAAATACTGGTTGAATTATATAAATTCTGTGCAATAGTATAATTATTCAATATGAATATTTCTTCCTTTCTGTATATAGTCCAAACTGCAAACACATATATAGATTGATATATATTTTGCTATCATCAAACAAAAAATCACATCAAACATTTACAACTCAATACAATCACAACATAGAGATAACACAGCGGAAAACTATATCTAACGCAGAAGCCTCCTGCTCCATTGCTCCTCCATTATTCGTCAAAGCTAACCTGAATCCCTTGGCTACTCGTAAAAATTTGAGTACCCAAGAGTTTAAGAAAACAAAGATAAACTCCGGGTCAGACATGGGTCTGGTGTGAGTAACAGGTTAAGGTTGCTTAACTTTAAAAACCATTTGAAAAGAAAAGGTATCACGTAAGACTTCCCACACATAAACATGGAAAAGTTTTTACTTTATGCTAACCAAAACATTTGATAGGAAATCCGATGATATTATAATAGTGTCTAGGGTTTTCAAGTAAATAAGAAATAGCCGAAATTGTTACATCTATTAAATTCCAGCTACTAGCCACCAAAGTGGGTAATACAATCAAAACCGTTGGCACTTATTGGATTTTGGATTCCATACAATGGCAGGGCTACTGGGGTACCGCCCGTCACAGTACGTGGCCTAAATCACCGTACCGAGGAGTACTCCCACTCCCCTGCAACACAAGGCCGGACCCATTCCTTACTGAACAGTTCCAAACAAGACATCCCCGCAGTTGTTTGCAACCAACTGCCCACACAACTGAATATAAAGTGACTTCTAGACAGGGATCAATCTCGCTCTCCAGTGGGAGCTACCCACGAAGCCTTGCTGCACCTCCCCTGTTTTAGCCATTCCCGGTTGATGAGGCTTGAGGCTACGATTACCTTATAGGACACATCACTTAGAATGCTCATCGTCCACCTGACGATGTTCTGAAAGCATTCAATCCATACAAGTTCGTTCCGGGTTCGAACGAAACCGAAGGCATTATCTCATTACACTCATTTTGGAATCACCCTCAGAGTTAACGACGATAACCCTTGCACTCTAAATCTCCGTCTCGAATCTATAAGTACTATTCCGTCAACTCATTACGGAATCACCCACAGAGTTATACTGACGTATAGCCCTTACACCTCGAGTCTTCACTTGCTCCACTTGGATTCACGACCTAACGTTATTTGGAATCGATGTGGTTTTCGGATATCCAAATATAGAAACCCGATCCCGGTCTCATCGAAATCCAAAGCGTGTCTTTTAGGGCCAAGTTGTTTTTTTTAAATTTTTTTTAAAACAGTTCAATTCAATATTATCTATATACACACAGATAGATAATTCTCAACATCATAATAGATAATCAATATTATCAACTCAAACAGATAAATCATATTATCAACCCAATGCAACCATAACATCCAAATTACACAATAACATTTATCTCATAACTGAGATTCCAACCATTCAGGGTAATATCAATCATCATTCATAAGCAAAGACTTATCTATCCAATCTATAATTAATTTAAAATGAATTAAATTAATTACTTCTCCCTTAAATTAATTTAAAATGAATTAAATTAATTACTTATCCATATAAATCTTGCTTACATATCAATTAATTACTCTTAACAAGTTACCCTAATTAATCATCTTGATTAATTATTCTTTAGTTACATTCAAGAAATAAATCTCTAATTAATTTCACAAATTAATTAATCCAAACAATCCCTGTAATTAACCTGTAATTACTTCATCAATTAATTAATCATAATTAATTCTTTATTGATTAATTGTTCTTAATTAATCAATCCTTAATCATATCATTAATTATATAAATTAATGATCTCAAATTATTTTAAATAACTCCATTAAACTAATTATCAAAACCTAAATTAATTACACTAAGTAATTAATTATTAATTACTTACTTAAGTAATTATTCAACACACTAATTACATATTAATTACATAAGTAATTAATTCCAAAACTCCTTCATTAAATTACATCCAGTAATTTATTTTCTTCACTAAGTAATTTCCCATTTGTAATTACTTCTCAAATCAAATCAATGATTAATTTAAATTAATTAAACTTAACTAATTAACTTAATTAATCAAATAAACTCAATTAATTACAATTAGTAATTTATTTTCTTAATTACTTTCATTAAGTAATTTATTTAAACAATTCAAAGTATTATCTTAAATTAATTAATCCAATTAATTATTAAAATTAATTACATTAATTAATTGTAAAATAATATTAAGTTAATGACCTTCATTAACTCATAACAATCTTTAATTACTTTTTCAAAGTAATTAATTGAATTGATCAATATTAATTCTTAATTTATTTACAAAACTCATTAATTAATTCCTAATTATTAAATTAATCAAGTGATAATTAAACTTAAACAATTATTAATTTCTTGATTAATGATTCAATTCATTAATTAAATTGAATTAAATCTTATTTAAATTAATTTCTAAATCACACTTTAATCAAATTTAATTAACTTACTTAAACTTTTAATTAAATAAATAAACCTTTAATTATTTAATTAATATCCTAATTATTAAATTATTAAATTAATTAAGATCTTAATTACCTTGATCAGATAATTAAGTTTTCAAAACAATTAACAAAATCATTTATCTCATTAATGATTAAATTATCATTATTAAAGTCATTTAAAACAAATTTCTTTTAAATTTTCTAAATTCCATAAATATTTAAAATGAAATCAAACTTAAACAAGATTTTAAATATTTTAAAAACTCTTAAATTTTCATTTTAAAGGATCACTTATCTTTAAAGTTTTTTTTTTTAAAAGAATAGTTTAACTTATCCCACATTCAAATTTAACAAGTTTAAAATATTTTAAACAATTCAAATGATATTGAACATATAAATTTCAAATCTTATTAATATTACAACTAAGGTCCAAATCATGTTCTCAGGTTTAAATTCAAAGGTTAAAATTAAACCCTGTTTTAAATTTCATTACAGATTTTATAAAACACATTTTAAACATACTTAAAATATTCAACTAAAATATATCATTTAAATTTATCAACCTAATTTCTCTTTGAAACTTTCAGATTCAAATTCAAATTTGAATCCAATATTTCAATTTCAGATTTAACTTAAAATTTAAATCTTATTTTTAAAATCTTATTCTCAGATTTAAAAATCACTCAATATAAAAACAGTGCAGGTTTTTAAATCTTATATATTCCATTTCCTGCAAATCTTGATTATTTCAAAATCTGAAATTCAAAATCTATTTGAATTTATCATTTAATCTTGCTTTACGTTTAGATTCAAACTTGCTTTGCCCTTTTTAAATTTAGTTAAAAAAAATCAATACCTGAAACTGTTCAGGTTACAGAGAAACAAAATACTTTATCCAAATCTACCCGAGCCAAATACTAATTTACTTCGGGTCAAATGCCACTTCACTTCGAGTTCAAAGGCCTGTTGGTTCGAGTCACATCTCAAATGACTCGAGTCTTTTCCTACAACTTACAGAAAATCAAAACCCCATTCAAAAAATGACTCTGTGCACAAGCACATCACTATGACCAACTCTCCGATCATCAGTGATGATCACCCACCTCCATCATTCCCCTTAAACCCAACATGACACCTAAGCATAAGTGATCTTCCAATTTCCAAAATTCAACAGAGCAGTTTTCCTATTTTATTTTAAAACCTGAAACACACTATACCCCAATACTCCTCAAACCTGTCAACACAGCATTCAACTTCCTCCGATCATCGATACAGTTGAAACTCCAGCCACTACTTTGTCAGAGACCCATCTACCTTCCCACTAAACAGCTCAACGCTCGAACCACAAATAAATCAAATTCCTTCATTTGCTAAAAACTTAGGTTTACAGGAAATTTTTTCATTTCCTCTTCTAATTCAAAGTCCAGTTAACAGATTTGATAATTTTTATGATAAACCTAATCACATTACTAAATACAGTAGAAATATCAAAACTTTAGAATTCCATAATCATTAAAACACCCTAAAACCCAGATTTGGGTCAAACAGTAATGCCCTGTCATACCAAACTTAGAACTCTTGATTCTTTTCTTTAAAAAAAAATCATGAATTGGTTATAAGTATTTAATTTGTATATCTAAATTACTGAATTTACAAGTTTTAAATTTCACAATGACCTGAGTTTCCCTTATTACCTGATTTCCAGTGCATGCTTTAGTTTTCTATTTAAGTTATTTTTTTTTCTGTATTTAGTTTAAAGTTAAACAAACAAATATTGTTTTAAATCTTAAATCTTAAAAAAAATTATAGATAAAACAAAATGAATTAAAATATGAAACTGAGTTGATAATTTTGGTTCAGGAATGATATGCAGGCAATTCATATTCAATAAAAATCACACATCATAATGCATAGAAGATTTCCAATAGAAATACAAAACAACTTATTTAAAACATATTTAAACAACCAGATTTAACTAAAGCTTTAAAAAGAAATGTTACTCACCTTTCTGCAGAAGAACAGAACACCAGATTCTTTTTCTTTCTTTTTTTAAACTTTGAACCCAGGTTGAAAGAAAATGCTTGCATTTGAATTGACTGACCAAACCCATATGCATGCAGGCCATTTTAAGAATTTGCTCAGGTTTGTAGAGGTATAAATGCAGACTTCATTTGATTTTACAGAAATTTCCAGAGATGAAAAATGCAGGTTGATGTTCTTGTTACAGGTTCAAACATGATTTGTAAATTTTGCTTGGGAAGTGAATTACAGATTTTAGTCTGAGGAGTGCATTATAGATTTATGTTTTGAGGGATTTTCAAATTTTCTTTATGAAGTGAATTTTGTAGGTTTTGTTTTTAAGGGGTTTCAGATTTTTGATTCCTTTATCCTTTGTTTCCAAAAAGAGGATGAGGGAAAGGAAAATGTTCTTAAAAGAAGCTAAAATAAATTTTACATAATAAATAAAAGAAAAGTAGAATTTAAATGACACTTGTCATAAGAGCTATTAACTTATTAACACATGTAGTTTGATTTGTTTAAGATTCAACACTTGTCTTTTATAAAATTTAGTATATATATTTAAATGTTTTTTTTAAAAGAGTTTTCTTCATTCTATGTTATGCTTTAAATGTTTATATAGGGTTTTCTTAAATTTAATTTATGTTAGAATGAATATATAT
This sequence comes from Allium cepa, assembly GCA_030765085.1. Taxonomy (NCBI): domain Eukaryota; kingdom Viridiplantae; phylum Streptophyta; class Magnoliopsida; order Asparagales; family Amaryllidaceae; genus Allium; species Allium cepa. Next base: position 459,533,723 of record CM060931.1, on the reverse strand, counting down.
ATGATTTACTTCTTTTTTAAAAAATGTAAAGAAAACTATTTATAATTTAAAACTTACAAAATATTTTAAAGAATCAATAAATCTGAATTTCAAAATAAAATTGCCAAATCAAATTAATTCTTTGAAATAAACACCAAAATCAAATTTAAAAAAAAATGAAGATTCTATTTTCCCTTTTATATTTACGAAGATGGAGTGTTTATTTATAAGGTTTAAAATAACAATTTTACAAATTTTATATGATTTATATAAAGAAATTATAAATCACTTTTATTTTTAAATGAATTTCAATCATATGTTATTTCATGTTTTAAACTTATATAAAAGAGTTTCAATTCATATTTAATCCAATAATATTTTAAAAAGAAATAAAAAACAATTTTTATTTTAATTTAAAACAAAATTTAAACTAAGACTAATTTGAAACAATTTAACATTTATTATAAATATTCACAAATCCTAAAGTTATTAATTTAAAACATAATTTACTAATTACCCAATATTTTATTAGAATTAAAAAAAAAACTTCATTTATTCATTATATCCCAAAACAAAGATAAATTATAATATATATATATATATATATATACACACACACACATTATAATTTAAAACATTCTTTTTAGCATTTAAAAGACAATCACAAATTTATTAAATCTGTTTATTAAACCAAAATATATTTTATTAATCAATATTGTCAATATCAATTTAATTTTATATCAAGATTATTAAATTGATATTGTCTAAAATTCCGGGATATCACATTCCTTCCCCCTTAAAAGAATTTCGTCCCCGAAATTTAAAACAAAGGTAATTTAACAACCTATTTTAGATTTTAATTTTTAAAACCTAGCATATGTCAAACATATGCTAACAACCATAGCAATCAATTCATCCAATCAAACAAAATTAACTATCCAGACAAAATTCTGGATAGAGTTTCCTCGAGTTTCCCCAGTAAACACCGGGTTACTTGCTCTATAAAACCCAAACAATCAACACTACTAAGCTATAGAACTCCTACTCATCTATATCTATAACTGAACAAGACATCAGACTATAGACAAGTCTGACTCAACAACCAAAATCTCCCAGAACAGCTGATTCCAAAACCAGAAATAGATATACACGTACTCCCTCAGAGATACGTGAAACACATCGAATTCCAGTTGTCCAAACTGGCAATTCAATCTAAAAATCAAACACTTATCCAAAACATAACACAGAAGAAATCCAAAGCATCTCGGAGCTAGCTTACCCAACCTTACCAAACTTTATAGCTCCTAAAAAAACTGAGAACTTATCCAAAATCAGATCTTTAGATCCACAAAACACTTCGGACGATCTCGGGCTGTCTACATCCTACCTGATCACATAAATCCTTGCTGATGCCCCAAGAAACAAACTAGACCAAACCCAATCCACCAGAATGATCTTCCACGATCAATCTAGAACAAGAACAACTCCACTCACAACTATCAGAACAAAACAACTTCTCCTATCCGGAAAAGAAAAGCAGATGTATTCCCAAACTACTTCCGCTGCACAACTCTGATCTGGATTAGAAAAGAATGCTGATGAAGAGCACAAGCACAACTGGATAGCAAAACCAAGAAGACCTCAGATAACCAAGAGAAAACTCAGAAGTTCCTCAAAACCTGAGTTGCTTCAATAAACTCCATCTCAAGGAATCAACCTTCAATTAGTTGAACCACCGGTACCACTGAATCTCTAGACGAAGACAAACTCTGGCTTCTTTGAAAATATTCAGAAAAATCTCCAACAATCCAAGAGATCACTCAACTATCGCAAGTCGCTTTTGCGATCAATCCCAAATCAAAATCCAAAGAAAACTGTTCTCTCTTTTCCAATCAAAACAGCTTATGCTGGTCTTGCCAATCCATCGAAGAAATGGATTCACTCTACTGCTTCTGAACTCCATCTCCAGAAAACTTGCTAAGCCAGACAACTCTGCTGACACCCAGAACACTCCGAGTTGCACCCCTAACACCAATGCCAAAGAATTCTTAACCAAAAGTTCTTCAAGAAACTCGGACTTCAAACCATACAGAAACACCCTGCTGAACTCAGCCACAACACCACAGCAGACCTACTTCCTTAAACTTGTTCCAAAGAAAACATCTCCGGGAACATCCATAGTCACTGCATCTCATCACGCAGCTACTATTCCTTGAGATATCAAGATATCACCACTCACTTCTGCTCAGCCAACAGATCCAAACTCTACTTATCCAACTTCAAAGATGAATCTCCGAACCTTAACAGGTTACCTTCAGAGATCAATGAAGTCCTTATACCACTGCAAAGCTCATTCGAGACGGTATTAGGTCTACGGTCTCGACAAATGCACTACCAACCTCAAACATCCAAACTCCAACCAATCGCAGTCGTGTTATACACACAACTACCTTATCTACCTTATATCCCATATTGGAAAACCTGAACGGGTAACCCAACAGATAGGTAGAAATAAATAAATATATATATATAGTAATATATAAAAATTACAAATATGCTCTCTCAAAATTTTACATGGTGTATGAGTAGTACTATGATGGGTTACCCAACAGATAGGTAGAAATAAATATATATATTTAGAAATCCAACTGTAGTATGGGACTTAAATTTGTGGTAACAAATAATGAGGTGTGAATGAAAAATGGAATTAAATTATAATAGTGATGGTTTGGATTGTATAGAAATTCAAATGAGTGAAATAATTGAAAGTGGTCTCTTTGCTAATAAAATAAGTCTAGAATGGATTGAATAAATAAGCAAAGTGCATTAAAATTTGTAAATGGTTTGATTTGGCAAGAATCAATTAAGATGGAAATGAACTGAGAGATTATGGAATTGTAATCATTTAAGAAGATGATGAGATGGTTATTTTTAAGCTTATGAAATAGCTTTAGATGAAATTTGTTTGGACAATAAAATTTGGATGTAAGCAAATGACTTTTAAGATAGTTATTGTGATGAAAGAAAGAATATATGAGTTGTAAATAAGAATGGAATGACTTATATAACTATAAAAATAATAATATAATATAATAATAGTAATAGTAATAATAATAATATAATAAACATAAACTTAAAATGATTAATAAATTTGAAAAGTGAGAATAAGGATTGATTTAATAATTGAAATGGATGTTTCAGAATGAAGTAAAATTAATATAAATTAAACTAGAATTAATTGTAAATGGTTCTAAGCATACGTGGTGATAATTTTGCTTGAAGAAGCATTTGAAATTGAGTCTTAAATAAATTGAACTAAATTGGAATCTAATTCAAGGAGTTTGTAGATTAATGCAAGTGAATTGATTTAAAATAGCAAATGAAATTAATTTTGAATCAATTGGAATGAATTGACATTTTGATAACTGATGTTTGCATATGAATGGAAATGAATCATAAAAGAATTGCAAATGTTTCATGTTTAAAATAAAATTTGATTATAAATCAAATTGGGAGTGTAAGTTAAAATAAAGAAATATAAGTAAAGCATATGTTAATTATATTGAAATAGAAATGAATGGGTTATAATAAATATACATGGTATATAGTAAACTTGAATTTAAATCATTCAAGTGAAATAAAAGTGAGTTTGGATTTGAGCTAAAGGATTTTGGGAAAGTAAATATAAGCTCTTAACTAAGCTAATTGGGTAAGTAAATGGGTTGGAGAGTATTTTCTACCCTAGCAAATTTCGAGGACGAAATTTTTATAAGGGGGGAGGAATGTAACATCCCGTATTTTTTTTAAGCCGTTGAATTTGAACATTTAATTTATTTTAAATGTTTAATGTGGATTCTTAATTGATTTTAAAATGAATGGATTCGGGTTCAATCAATAAAATAAGCTATACTTTTTAATTATAGTGATTCCATTCGATTTTGAATAATGAAGAATAATAATTAAATATTCAAAATTGGAATAAGTGGTGAATCTGGATGTATATAGTGATAAAAATGGTTTTAAAGATTTATTTTGTGTTATTTGAGTGTAAATAATGTGGTGGGAATTTTAGAAGAATTTTAAAGTTGATAAATTAATATTTGGGATTTTATATTAATTTAAAAATGAATTTAATATTATTAAAATGCAATTTAATCAGATTTTGGTCCGGAATGAGCCAGAATGATTTTTATGGTGTTTATAAATTTTATATGAATTATTATTAAGTTAGTAAAAATTTTAAAAGTAAATTTCTAAGCGTTTTCGACAATTTTAAAAATCGCTTGATTTAATAGACGAGTGAAATAGCCTTCCGGGGCACAGTCTCGGAATTCGACGAAACCAGTTCCATTGGATCCGTAATGGTTAGTTATTATCGGATTTCAATTTTCGTAGCAATCGGAGTTGTCGTTTGACCGTGGCAGCTCGAAACGCATCAAAATCGTTTTAACCGATTTAATTTAAAATTGATCGTTTAATTCTGTAACTCGCACATATGACCGTATTAGCTTACGAAACCTGTTTCATTGTGTCCGGAATGTGGAAAAACCCTGAGAACGCCTGTCGGCACGCGTCATTTGGAGATCGTTTGGAAATGTCGCTTTTTAATGGTTTTAATATTAAAATAATGGTCATTAACATTTATATATGCAAATTAATAATCAAAAACCCTAGCATTGTCTCAGGCCGCCGCTTCAAACGTCTTCATGGCCGAAATCGTCTTTCGTTCCTCCTCAATTTCCTCTCAATCCTTGCTTCTATTTAGGAAACTTTCTACTGGAGAATTGAAGATCCCATCGAGTGCTATAGATCTAACGGTGGTGATGGGTTGTGGCGAAGCGTAGAGGGGATACAGGGGCCGCGTTCGTGGATGCCGTCGACCCTATTTGCGTGACCTTGGTAGAGCTGGACCTAGCCGCGTTCTGGCTATGGGGGTGTGGCGGCGTGCCCTTCGAGGTGGTGGAGTCTGATCGGCGTAGCAGGCGGCGTAGAGAGCGGCGATCGAAACCCTAAAAGCACGGTGATGGGTTCAAATTTGACCTGCAATGCGCGTATTAGAGAGAAGGGAGATGGAGATGGGCGGCCTAGATTTTTGAATGGCCTGATTCTTTTGCTTTGGTAAAAAAAAATATGGAGGAATTGTTTTAAATTTATATTCAAATCTTTAAAATTAAATAACTCTTTCATACGATATCAGATTCGAACGAAATTTGCGGCGCCGGGATCGCAGCGAGGAATACTACGAGATGGTGCAGATCCGGAGTCATTCCGGGCAAGTAGAAATTTAAGTTAAATCGAACGTCGTTCGATTTAATTTGAATTTTGAACGCTCGCCGAAACCCAAGGTGAGTTAATCTCACTCACATCTGGAATGTTAGCTGATTTAAATAGTTAATAATTAAATATCTGAGTGATTGGTTGAAATGTTTATTTATATCAGCCAGGATTGATATATATTTATAGTGTTGTGCTAATATTTGTGGATGCAGGAAAAACAGGTTGGAGGGATCCAACTGGATTCCTCACAATGTAGTAATTATCTTTATAATGGATAATGATGCCTGTTTATATATTGTGATTGATAAATTTGGAATTTAATTATATTATGATGTTGTTGGATAAACTAAAAACTTAGAAGGTTAATTATAAAGAAAATAAATTGGGTTTTAAAATAAATAAATGAATAAATAATCAAGAAATTGATAAATAAAGAATTTAAAATAATTAAAATTTGAAATCCATTTGGAATGAAAATTGAAAATTTGTAAATCTAGAATGATAAACAAAGAGGAAAGTTATTAGTTGATAAATGGGAAAATAAGATTATGTTATTAAAATTTAAACCTGAATTGAAATAAATTGACAGAAATTGTGAGAAGGATTTCTGTGATGTTTAAGTGGAAATGAGTTCCCTAGGAAAACCAAGTTCGAGTTTAAACTGATTTTATAAAAAGGAAGCTTTAAAAATTCAAGTTTTTTAAAGGAGTGTTTGAAAATATTTATTTTCAAAAGTACCTATTATAAATTAGCAATAGTAAATTTTATAAATATCTTAATAATTATTTTTACAAATGGATTTGTTCAAAAGAATAGTTTTGAACTAAGTTATTGAAATTAGTATTAGCCTTTTAAAAACTCTACTTATAAGTTTAGTTAAACTAAAACCCTTATTTAAAATCAAGATTTATATCCTAATAAATGGTTTAACTTTAAATATTTTGAAACTATATTTTTAGTAAATAATTAGTATTAAAGTTACATATTTTAAAGTATATTTCAGAATAAAGTATGTTTACTATCTAAATGTTTTGAACTTGGTTATTTCCAATGGAAATTAAGGGTAAAGGGTTTACCTTGTAAAGGAAGAACTTTGGGAATTGTTTTCAAATGGGTTTTGGAAATTTGAAAATATATCTTTTAAAGATATTGAGGCAAATAAATAATATGGGAATTATTTATTGTGTTATGGATGTTTATGAATATAAATTGATAGTTAAATCACCGACTATCAATATTGGACAATTGCGTTGATCGTTTCGAAGAGACCGGGATCGAGATTAATTTCTCGAAAACCACTTCGATCCGATTTGTACGTTTCGCGTGAAAAACGTGTTCGGAGTCGAAGATGGAGCAGTGAATTGCAAGGGCTAGTCGCTACTAATCCTGAGGATATTTCCAAAATGGATGTAGTAGGAGTAGTGTCTTCGGTTCCGTTCGAACCCGGGATGGACTTGTATGGACGAATGCTTGCGAAACATCGTCAGGTGGACGATGGGCATTTTAAGTGAAAACGTTCTAAAGGTAACGCTTAGCCTCAAGCCTCATCAACCGGGAATGACTGAAAATTAGGGGATATGCAGCAAGGTTAGGTGGGTCATGCCCAAGCATGACAAGATATTTCCCCTGTCTAGATGTCCCTTAATATATTTTGGCTTAGTGGGTGCTTGGTCGCGCCAACCACGGGGTTTATCTTGTTCGGGACTGTTCAGTAAGGAATGGTTCCGGCCTTGTGTTGCAGGGGATGAAGGGAGTAATCCTCGGTACGGTGATCTAGGCCCCGTACTGTGACAGGTGGTACCCCAGTGCCTAGTCATTGTTGGAAATCCATTCTCCCTACGAGCCTTGTACGAGTTTTGTTTGTATTACCCACTTTTGTGGCTAGTAGCTGGAATTTAATAGATGTAACAATTTCGGCTATTTTATAAGTATTTGTAAATAGACCCTATTATAATATCAGAGAATTTCTATAAAAAAATGTTTTAGCTATCGTAAGGTAAAAAACCGACATGCTTATTTGTGGCGTGGTCTTACGAGATGCTTTTGTTTTCAAAGGATTTTTGAAACTTTAATAATCAAGTTGGATGCATATTTAGTATCAGCTGGTATTCCAAACCGACTCGGGTGTTATTTCATTATAATGCTCGGGTCAGACCGAGTATTATATGTTCAGGTCAGGATGCTATGGAACAGGAGAGGAGCTGGAGTCCGAGACGTATTATTCGTATTTGTATATCTATATCCGCTGCTATGATTGTATGGTATGTCTGATTGGTATTGATTATTGTATGAGATACTCTGATGATATGATGTATAAAACAGTAATAGATTTCATTTTGTGTAAAGTTCTATATTTAGTATTATATTTTATTCCGCTGGAACTGTGAGATTCTGATATTAATTCGTTTCTTCTTCTTCTATCTTTTCTTCTTTAACCCTAATGGTTCGTAATTCTGTGCCACTTGAGTTAATAGAGGTAGAATAGTGTTGATTCAAGGGGTACGGATTTTCGGGCTGTCACACTTGGTATCAAATGTAACGACCCAGAAATTTCGATCCCGAAATTTTCAGATAGTTAGTGGAAAGAAGAAAGAGATAGAAGAAGAACAGAAAGGAAACACACAATCTCACATTCGCAGCGGATAAAATATAATACCAATAATAGTTATACCAAAGAAATTATATCTATCAATTTACATCGATATATCATAGTTACAACAATTTTATACAACATTGGATTGATACAATTTAACATGTCTCAGATATATACAATATCATAGTGGAACTCTCCATACGTCCCTGCCATCCAGCTCACCTTCTGAGCTCCAGAACGTCCTTACCTGAAAATCTGTAATACTCGGTCTGACCCGAGTATTACATCAAAGTAACACCCGGGTCAGGCTGGAAACCAGCGTGAGTAAACTCATCTAACACGGAATACAAAAGCATACATCATAAATAAACCCTGGTAATTTATATCAATTTACACTCCACAATTTATTATAGACATCACCTATCCCACATATCAATTTATAAAGAATTGAAGTGGTTTCGGGCATTTACTAATACCTGACTCCGGTCTCTTCGAATCCGATGTCATCTAAACCCAAGTTATCCAATTAAATACAAATTCAACTAAAATTATCGAATAACACTTTTACACAGCAACTCATAACTGATTGATAATCACATTATCATCATCCGTCCAACAAATCATATCACAAAGCAATCATATCAAAGATATCATTCAATTCAAAGCACCCATTATCATTTAATCATTAATAAGCAAAATTGATCACTTCCACCCAGTAATTATCCTTTAATTACTTCCTATCGAGTAATTTCCTTTAACTAATTACATCCAGTAATTAGCCACTAATTACTTCTCTAAGTAATTATACCCCATTAATTACCTTAAGTAATTATACTTAACTCAACATTAAATGATTATCTTTAATTGATTAAATTTAATTAATTATCTAGTATTAACCACTTTATCTTAATTAATTACACAAATTAATTGACCTTACCCATACACATTGATTATATTGATCCATAATTAATTACTCGAATTAATTCTTCTATAGTTACTTACATTGATTAATTTTTCCTTTAATTAATCACAGTCATTAATTAGCCAACCCTTAATTAATTTTCCTTAATTATACAATTCTTAAATTAATTACACTACGTAATTAATCCTTAACAAATTTATCTTTTAATTACTTACATTAAGTAATTATCATTGAATAAATCATATTTAGTAATTACTCATTAATTACCCTCCTTAATTAATGACATTAAGCAATTTTCCTTTAATTACTTTCATAATCATTAATTTAATTTCATTAAGTGATCAATCTTTAATCAATCAATTTTAAATTTATTATTTTAATCAATCACATTAATAAATCAATACTTAAAATTGATTACATAAATTACTTCTCCTTTATTAATTATCTAATGATTAATTAAATATATTTTTTAATTGATTACATTAATCAATTAACCATTCCTAATACATTGAATAATTAATACTTTATTAAATTTTATCATTTAATTTACCTTCGAAAAACATATTGGATTTAACCCATTATATAATTACTTAATTACCACAATTTGAAAATATTTAAAACTTAAGAACTTGTTAATACTTAGAGAAACTTGGTTTAACCTTATTCTTTGAATTTACCATTTTAGATAAGCTTTTAATACTTGATTTTATAATACTTAAAACTTGTATCACCATTTGCTTCTAATTTGTAATTGCTTAATACTTTTAAAACTTGCTATTCTTTTATTAAAAACTTGATATCTATACAATTACAAATCCCGAGCAAACACTAAACCCTCTCCCTGAGCTAACTTCACCTCAAACTTAACCACTAAATATTAGAAAACATTCTTTCTTCCTCCATCCTATATTACTTTATTTAAATTCACAACTCAAATAATTGGCCCACTATGTACGGCCCATCCAAAACTCAAAACCCACGAACAAAACGAACCCCTTCCCCTTCATCCTCTTAATTCCCTTCAGTAAACAGCTCAAATCCAAACAACATACTCGAACACGAAGTCGTGCACATATCCGTGCACGCTTTCTCTGATGATCGTTCCCTGTCGCCGATCATCCTCACAACTCTCGCATGGTCACCCCACCCTATCGAAACACGCAACCCTCGACGAACTGTCCTGATAAAAGAAAACAAGTTTTAACACCTATTCAGAAGAAGATCAGATAAACATTTATCGCCTCGCTCCGCCCTCATCAACTACTGTCTATCCTCACCTTTCATCAGAAGAATCGCCTCCTCTTCCTACATTGTTTCCCATACGCGCGCAACATTCCATTGTTCTCCATGCTTCACAATTTCAGACGAAACTGAACGCCAAACGAAGATCTCCTAAACCCTAATACTCAAACAATCTTCTTCCACAATCACTTAGAAATTCCAGAGTCATTTTTCTCGAGTTAACCATGCCCTACTCTTCCTCCTCGACGAATGCCCCGCCTCCAAATCAATCTAGCTACCAGAATTTGCCGTTATGCCCAAACCCATTCAACTCGGCCTACCTCCTGCTCTGCGCATCTAGAAATCACCCTACCACCCTTAAAAATCATATTTTCCCTCAACAATCGCGATAACACAAACAAAAACCCAAATCTTAATGATCAAATTTTGACTGGACTTGATCACTTACTGCGAAGCATACACAATACAAGTCTATACTTCAATATATTTACTGAAACCAGTTTTAAAATAAAGTAACCCTCATAACAAACAGCTTTTCTTTTAATGTCACCACTTAAAACTAATTAGATTGAGTGATATTTTTTTTTCTAAAGTCAAGCCTAGCATATTATTTTGAAATTTAACAGAGCGGTGTAAAAATGGTCAACATCCTAACTTCCCTGGTTTAATCATTTATTTACTCATATATGGGTGCATATATTCAGAACAAAACGTACTTATCAAATCACACTTTTATCCCATGATAAAACATAACTACAGTACAATTTGGATTTTGTTTACTCACCTGAAAATAGCATGAAACAGAGCTCAAATCTTCAGAAAAGCTTTTGATAAAACTTGAATTGCTTTTACTTCAATGCTTTAAAACTGAGTTGCTTGCATTTAGGTTTGCATGCAGGCTAATGGGACTTGAACTTGGTTCAGATCTCTAGTTTTAAAGAATGCAGTTGCATGCTTTTGGAGTTTTAAAAGCTGAGTTGCAAACTTGATTTGCTTACAGGGTTAGATGCAGATTTGCATGTAGGTTTTGCTGTTGCTATAGATTTTACTTGTTTGCTTTAAAAATTCAGATGGAAGGGAATATGATTGCATGCTTTGGTTTTTTTTTTTTTTTTGAAAAGAAGAATTCACAGGCTACAGGTTGAAGAAAAGTACAGGGGTTAACATGCAGGCTTTGATTTTACAGGGTTATGATCTGATCTTCAATTTGAAGGTGGATTAAAGATTGTATTATGAAGATGTTTTCAAGCTTTTGATTGAAGGAGAGTTTCAGATTTTTGATTTGAGGAGAAAACTTCCAGATTCGAACATGATTTTAATTAATTTTTATTTTTTTTAGATTTTTGGGAACAAATTTGCTTCAGCTGAAAATTTTTCTTAACCTTGAAAAAAATGAACATTAGAAAAAAATAAGGGTGAAAACATGTTTTATAAAAGTATAAATGATTTATTTAAAAATTAAAAATAAAAAGACACATGTACCAAATCCTTACATTTGTCAATTAGAGTAGGTTATTAATTCACATTTGTCTCAATAGTTACTTAAGATGCTAACACTTGTTTTATACATATTTTACTTATTATTATTTTTTTATTTAATTTAACTGTAAATAAAACCCTTTTTTCTTTATACATATATGTTTTTATTACCTCACAAGTGTAAAAGAAAATCTTTATTTATTTTACTCTTATACTTATATATAATTTCTATTATACTTATATTTCTTTTATGCTTAACACCTTAATATATATATATATAACTTATATATATATATATATATATATTTAAATAAGGTATGAACCCCTATTAAACCTTACTTAGCTCCATTTTATTTTAAATACCCTTTTTTGACAATCATTAGATTAAATTCAAACAAAGCTTCCTATTCACAATTTACATATATATATCTATAAAAATTAGAAACATTATTTTAAATCCAATTTATTTTGAGATACTATCTTTTAGATTTAAATTTTAAACCGAATTCAAATTCATTTTCAATTTAAAGTCCTATCTTGAAATCAACTCAAATATATGTATGTATTAAGCAACACAAATTAAATCTGTAATCAATAATTTTATTTAAAATCAACACAATTACAAATATAAATATTTATCTGATCAGATTCATTCGTTCAATTTATAATTCAATTTTCCATTAATTAACCCAGTTTGTTAATCGATTACAGATTACCAAAAATTCGGGTTATTACATTCCTCCCCCTATGAATCTTTTCGTCCTCGAAAAGGAACGAAATTAAAATTTATTAAAATGATTATTATCAGAATTTTTTTTTCTTTGATAACTTTAAAATAATTTAAAATCTATATAATATTACCAAAATAGTTTTATAAAAATACTTTTATAACTCGATGTTTCAACAAGTCTATCCTTGTTCTCATAGAGATTCGGTCATACGTTGATCAGGCGTAGGACTGAAAATCTGTAAGTACTTAGCAGACCTATCATTAACATCCAGTGAAAATACTTCGAAAATAATTTTATTGAAAATATTGAAAACAGTTTTTGAAAATAGAGGATATATCTTTGGTGAGAATGCTCTGGAAATCATCACCCCCATCCATGGTCACGGTTACATTCTAGGGTTACGTTGCCGTCGCAACAAAAGTCCATGTAACTGTAGGCTCTCAGCGGCCTCTGATTTTTGCTGTCGAAATGAACCTCTCCACTCCTACATAGGTCGCAGTCTGCCGATATAAAATCAAACGCAGACTGTTGGCTCTCAGCGGCACACACGACTTTCGCTATGTTATACCATAGGTCGCAGTCTACCGATATAAAATCAAACGCAGACTGTTGGCTCTCAGTGGCACACACGACTTTCGCTATGGTATACTCTACTCATAATCACCAGGAAATAGTTTCGTCCGGACTCCTCACAGGATCAACTTTAGAAACCCCCCTTGGGGCTCAAGGCAGCACCACCCGGTGGTACTCCTGAGAAGTTCATTCCAAGGGAGCGCCTTTTCCCCAGAGCCATCATCGAAACATTTTATACTATACACATATAGTATCTTTAAATCATACACCAAGTATGATCTCATACAAAGCTCCTTTACACAAAATCGATTATTCCAAAATCGATAGTTCTCAAACTAGGCTTTCCAAATTTCAATATTGATTTTACCCAAAAATCAAAAGCCTTTCCAAATCCAAAGGTTCCCAGAACCTTTTCCAAAATCCTCACAAGATCCTTTATATATATATATATATATACACACACACATATACATATATATATAATTTCCAAAACTTTGGATCATTTCAAACTTGTATAAAACTCCTTTATACTTCAAACACCTCCAAAAACCATTTTCTTCTAGCAAAAGATTCATCAAGGGGAGTTTTATCTTATATAACAAAGATATATAACTTTGTTTATTCAAAATCAAATATTCAAATTTGATACTCTTTACAAACCACTTACCGTATCACTTAGTTCCATAAAAAAATTTCAACCATAGAAATATCCAATTTCCACTTTACTTCATCATATATTTCACAAAATATATTTTTCATTTCAAAAACTATTTCACATTTCTTATCCACAAATTCCTAGTATCAATTTTATTCAAATCCGTACGATGTACACATATCATCCGTACGCTATACCAATCTGATCGCTCACTCGATCACACAATTTCATTTCCGAACTAGTATTATCCACCCGACTTCCTAGTGCGGACACAGATCTGGTTTCTTGATCAGAAACCGTCATTCTCCTTTCATAGTCATAACTATGATAGAGAATATCCAGAACAAATCAACAATCCATACCCAGGTTCGCCTTCAAAAATCGAGTGGAAAATTCCAACTCGGATCGAAATAACTATCTCGAAATTCTGTGCTCAAATCTGGATCAAATCACTATGTGAATAGAATAACGTACGTACACCCTACGTATTTATCTTTATTGGTTATTAGCCAAATCAATTCCATTTCTATTCACTTAAATTTTCACTTACTTACTCACAACTGATTCAATCCCATTTCGATTATCACCTCTATTCTTATTTCGATTGGGTATTTAACCAACAACAGTTTAAACTCGGTCCAGTTTAAATTTAGAAAATAACTTGAAAAGTTAAAGAAATAGATAAGTAGTTGAAAAATAATTACTAGTTTGTAAAATAATTGGAAAATAGTTAAATAGTCATAGAAATTTTAAATAATAGCTATTATTTGGGTTATCCTTAAGTTAAAATAAATTACTTAATGAAGATAATTAAGAAATAAGTTAATTACCGAATGTGATTAATTGATGATGTAATTAATTTAAAGAAATAACAAGTAAAGTCTATAGCAACAGCAAAACCTACATGCAAATCTGCATCTAACCCTGTAAGCAAATCAAGTCTGCAACTCAGCTTTTAAAACTCCAAAAGCATGCAACTACATTCTTTAAAACTAGAGATCTGAAGCAAGTTCAAGTCCCATTAGCCTGCATGCAAACCTAAATGCAAGCAACTCAGTTTTAAAGCATTGAAGTAAAAGCAATTCAAGTTTTACCAAAAGCTTTTCTGAAGATTTGAGCTCTGTTTCATGCTATTTTCAGGTGAGTAAACAAAATCCAAATTGTACTGTAGTTATGTTTTATCATGGGATAAAAGTGTGATTTGATAAGTACGTTTTGTTCTGAATATATGCACCCATATATGAGTAAATAAATGGTTAAACCAGAGAAGTTTGGATGTTCACCATTTTTACACCGCTCTGTTATTTCAAAATAATATGCTAGGCTTGACTTCAAAAAAAAAAAATATCACTCAATCTAATTAGTTTTAAGTGGTGACATTAAAAGAAAAGTTGTTTGTTATGAGGGTTACTTTATTTTAAAACTGGTTTCAGTAAATAGTTTTAAGTGGTGACATTAAAAGAAAAGTTGTTTGTTATGAGGGTTACTTTATTTTAAAACTGGTTTCAGTAAATATACTGAAGTATAGACTTGTATTATGTATGCTTTGCAGTAAGTGATCAAGTCCAGTCAAAATTTGATCATTAAGATTTGGGTTTTTGTTTGTGTTATCGCGATTGTTGAGGGAAAATATGATTTTTAAGGGTGGTAGGGTGATTTCTAGATGCACAGAGCAGGAGGTAGGCCGAGTTGAATGGGTTTAGGCATAACAGAAAATTCTGGTAGCTGGATTGATCTGGATGGCAGGGACGTATGGAGAGTTCCACTATGATATTGTATATATCTGAGACATGTTAAATTGTATCGATCCAATGTTGTATAAAATTGTTGTAACTCTGATATATCGATGTAAATTGATAGATACAGTTTCTTTGGTATAACTATTATTGGTATTATATTTTATCCGCTGCGAATGTGAGATTGTGTGTTTCCTTTCTGTTCTTCTTCTATCTCTTTCTTTCTCTTTCTTCTCTCCACTAACTATCTGAAAATTTCGGGATCGAAATTTCCGGGTCGTTACCAACTGTAGCGACCCGACTTCCCACTCCCAGAAAATCGCATCACTAATTAAGAAAGAAAGGGATAGAAAAAGAAAAGAAAGAGAAGAAAGAGAAAACAACACATCAGAATCTCACAGCGGAACGATTTAAATATAATATAAAACATATACATAGTATCATATACATCAGAGTACACAACTAAACATCTCAATTTAGACAGTTATAACACTTCTGTCTAATATACAATACAAGAAAATCATCACAGAATAACACACAGCGGAAACTCTAACCATATATCTACACGCTGAAGCCTCCTACTCCATAGCTCCTCCAGAATTCGTTAAGAGATAACCTGAATCACTTGACTACTCATATATAATGCGAGTACCCAAGAGTTTAATAAAACAAAAAATAAACACTCGGGTCAGACAGGGGTCTGGTGTGAGTAAACGGTTTTAAGATTTCTTAACTTTAGAAAATCCTTTGAAAACAAAAGGTATCACGTAAGACTTCCCACACATAAACATGGAAAAGTTTTTACCTTACGCTAACCAAAACATTTGATAGGAAATCCAGTGATATTATAATAGTGTCTAGGGTTTTCAAGTAAAATTAATTAAAGGTAATTAAGAAATAATTACCATAATAATTAGAGGATAATTAATCAAGGTTGATTAATTTAGGAAGTAACTAAGAGGTAATTACTTAGTATATTTTGGAAGTAATTAATCAGGATGATTAATTAATATGGTAATTAAGTAAGAATTACTTAAAGTAATTAAGTGATAATTAATCAGGAAAGATTAATTGAGTTGGGTAATTAAGTGATGTTAGTTAATTAATTAATTTGTAATTAATTAATGAATAAGAAGTTGGATTGAAGAAAATCCAAGTATTTAATTTAAGGATTAATTAAATTAATCAAGTTTGAAATCAAACTTGTTTATGAAAGATTAATGATTGGATGACATATCATTGGAGGAGTAAAAGATATTGGTTGTTGACCTTTATTGATGGGTGATGATGTGAATATGCTATATCTGATTGTGATATATGTGCTGCTTTGTGATATGTATGGATGCATGTGATAATAGTGGATTATCTATCTGTGTAATATGAATCATCCATTTATGTTTAAGTGATATTCTGAATATCTACTATTTAAATCCCTTAAGTACAACTTGGACATTAAAATGGCGTTTGGTTTCGGTGAGACCGGGATCGGGTTTCCATATATGGATATCCGAAAACCACGTCGATTCCAATTAAACTTTAGATCGTTAATCCAAGTGGAGCAAGTGAAGACTCGAGGTGTAAGGGCTATACGTCAGTATAACTCTGTGGGTGATTCCGTAATGAGTTTGACGGAATAGTGCTTATAGATTCGAGATGGATTTAGAGTGCAAGGGCTATGGTCGTTGACTCTGAGGGTGATTCCAAAACGAGTGCAACGAGATAGTACCTTCGGTTTCGTTCGAACCCGGAACGAACTTGTATGGATTGAATGCTTTCAGCACATCGTCAGGCGGACGATGAGCATTCTAAGATAATTGGTCCTATAAAGGTAATCGTAGCCTCAAGCCTCATCAACCGGGAATGGCTAAAACAGGGGAGGTGCAGCAAGGCTTTGTGGGTCGCTCCCACTGGAGAGCAAGATGCATCCCTGTCTAGAAGTCCCTTTATATTTCGGCTGTGTGGGCAGTTGGTCTGCAGCCAACTGCGGGTGGTCTTGTTCGGGACTGTTCAGTAAGGTATGGTCCCGGTCTTGCGTTGCAGGGGATGAAGGGAGTAATCCTCGGTACGGTGATCTAGGCCACGTACTGTGACGGCCCGAAATTTCCGATCCAGAAAATTCCAGATAGTTATGAAAAGAAGAAGAAATAGATAGAAGAAAAAGAAGAAACACCAGAACACAGACCAGAAATCTCACATTCACAGCGGATAAAAATATAATATCACATAAATAATAGTTATACAAAGGAAAACTGTACTTGTCAAATTACACTTCAATATATCAGAGTTACAACACATTTACAACCACAGGACAGGTAAATAATCTGTTTCAGATACTATAATATAACACAGTAGAAACTCTCCATACGTTCCTGCTCTCCAGCTCCCCTCCTGAGCTCCAGAACGTCCTAACCTGAAAATCTGTAATACTCGGTCTGACCCGAGCATTACATCAAAGTAACACCCGGGTCAGGCTGGAAACCAGCGTGAGTAAACCCATCTAACATGTAATACAAAAGTATGCAATTGATATGAACCCGGGTAACTTATATCAATAAACAAGTCCACAAGTCGATAAAGAGATCACTCATTTCATCATCAATTTCTAAGTATCTAAACCTTAGATTAAATGGTTCAATTCTCTTACATTATTTCATTTCAGCATATTGATTTCACATAGAAATTTATAAAGAACCGAAGTGGTTTCGGGTATTTACTAATACCCGACTCCGGTCTCTTCGAAACCATTATCAACTTAGCTTACATAATTCAAGGTGAAATACAACTCTACTTTTAATACAGGATGCCACAGTAATTCATCATCAATAGATAATCACATCTTCACAGTTTAAATCAAAAATATCATATCACATAGCATCCCGAACCACCTATTAGGGATAATAATTAATCAAGGCTTCCAATATCATTCTATTTATCCTTTAATTACATTTAAGTAATTAGCCCTTAATTAATTTCATAAATTAATTATCCTTAACCAAATACGGTAATTAACCTTTAATTAATTAATTAATTAATTATTAACCATAATTATTAATCACCCTTGGTTAATAACATCCAGTAATCAACTACCTTAATTACTTCAATTGAATAAATTAATCCTTAATTTATTCTCTAATTAATCCCTTGATTAATCCCATTCAGACATCAAATATTCTTAATTACCTTATTTCAAAAATTAATTACCCTTAATTAATTATCTCAATTAATCCCCTGATTAATTACATAGGAATTTAATCCAACTTACTTCCATCATTAACATCTTTAATCATATCCAGTAATTACCATTAATTACTTCCTTAAGTAATTACGCTTCCATTAATTACACTAAGTAATTATTCATCAATCATCAATTGTTTAAATTAATTAAACTTAATTAATTAATCTAAACTAATAATATTAAACCCAATTAGTTACATTAACTAATTAATTTCTTAATTACTTTTATTAAGTAATTAAACTTAAACAATTTCTCAATTGATTATTATCAATTTATTTAATCTAATTAATTTTTAAAATTAATCACATTAATTTTGTTAAATAATCTTAAGTTAATTTGAAATTCTTAATTTCTTACATTAAGTAATTATACTTAATCCTAACCAATTCTTAATTAACCATAAATTAATCCTTAACCTTTATAAATTAATTAATTCTAAATTAATATTTAATTTAACTTTAATTACCATATTAATTTAAGTAATTTTAAAATCATAAAAAAAAACTTAACTAACTTTCAAGATAAAAAAATAACCATTAATTACCTAAAATTAATGTGTGTTTAAAAAAAACATTTCATCTTTCAATTTCAAATTTAAAACTAGCTTTCCACTTTTAAAAAACATTCCCACATTTACTTCGGTTACAACCCATTTCCGACTCGAGTACCAGCCCGGGTCCTTCTTTATCTTCCCTTTTTTTTCTATATATTTTTAAGTCTTAGTTAAGTTTCAAACGTAAAACAACTACAGTATGAAATCCCCACGATTCACGAGCAAACACTTAAGACCATCCTCCTCTCTCCCGAGTATTTACTTTGAAACAGCCACCAATCCAACATCCTGACACAGAGGAAACACCGTGCACGTGCACAGTTCATCCATGCCGCCGCTACCTCCGGTGACTCCTCACACATATCGGCGTTCGACCACTTAAACGATCCCGACCTTCAAACTATCGCCACGAAACCCAAAACAAATTCGAGCCTTCCTCTTGAACTGGAAACTCGTAATCTCCACAGAAAATCACCTCGTCAAAGAAATTCCGACCACCAGAACAGTCGTGACTTCGCCAACACCTTCGTCCACGTCTCTAGTATGTCTCCTCCAAGTTTGGCCGAGCTCGATGCTTCAACGATGGCAAACGACCCCAAAATCAGACCTCCATTTCTATCCCCCTTAAGCCCTAATTCATACTACGATCGACACCACGACCATTGAACGCCACCGTCACCATTTTTCTATTGTCGTCTGACATTTCGTCCCCCTACATGCCAAATCATAAATCCCCACACGACGCCGATCAACGACAAATGCCAAAGGTACCAAAATTGGTCGTATCGAGTTTCCCCGACAACCTCAATCCTTAAAATCCAAAAACTTATACCAAAATTCAAGATTTTCTACTCTAAATCCATACATGCAATCCAATCTCGAAACTGCATTCATGAAATTTTGACTAAATTACAATTCACCGTTATATTTTTTTTTTCCAAATTTCCAGACAATTTTTCAAGATAAATTTCAGGAATGATTTTTAATAATTTTGTTGTATGATTTTAAACATTTTTATTCAAAATCATAAGGTACTATGATACAGAGATGAAATATTGTTTTTTTCTTCCAGAAATCAAACACTGATATATCAGCAAAGACTATATTCGCATAGTTACAGCCATCCAATACTAATTACAACTACAAGCATTCATCTTAATTCAAGCATTTCATATATCGGCTTGGTTTTCATTCCCAACTTCATGATGAAATCCAGTATTAAAAATATTTTAAGATATGTTTACTCACCTGCATTTTTATTTGAACAGAGCAGGTTTGAGGCAGTTCAAACTTTGAAAACTTGGACTCTGAAACCCCTTTTTCCCTCTGACACTTTGATTTGCTTCAGATTTTACTACTTGAACTCTTGAAAATGATTAAACTTGCTTTTGAATCAGGTTGAAGACTTCTTAATTTCAGTTTGAAACAAGATAAAACTTTGATCTGCTTTGATTTCTTTGATTTGTTTTACTGAACTTTGTTACAGCATTTGTTTTACTTGATTCTTGATAATGAGATAAAAGGGAAATGAGAAAGGAGAAGAGATGTATATTTCTTCTTTTATCTATTATTTATTATTTCAAAAGAAAATATTGACACTTGTTAAAATTTCATATTACAAATGTTACATTTGTTAATTTGGATGTTAAAACTCTTAACACTTGTCCTTCATATGAGAATTAAATAATATACTAATATGTTTTGTACACTTTTATATTAATTTCAATTTAGTTATATATACTTATATCTTATGTTATGAATACTTCTATTCTTAATAAATGCATTTATATATATATATATATATATATATATATATTTTATGTTTTCCATAAAACTTTTATATTATATTTCTAGTAACTACTTTCCTTTATTTGTATTAATATGAATTTTAAATGAAAATAGCAAACTATATACAAATAAAATCACATACATATATTTTTATATCCAATTTATTTAAGATATTTATTCTTTGGATTTCCAATTCAAATTTAATTTAGAACTAAATCATATATATATATATATACACACACACACACTTAAACATACCCATGTTCAATTTATTTGAAATTAAAGAAAATTTGTCAAATTTTAAATAATTATTCTAGGATGATTATTAACCAAGCAATTATTCAGATATATATCAAAATTTATTTGTTCAAATTACAAATTTTAGTATTTTAATAAATTTAAATCCTGTTAATTATCAATTAACAGATATCAAAAATCTGGGTTATCACATTCCTTCCCCCTTAGAATCTTTTCGTCCTGGAAAAGGAACGAAGCCAAAAATTTATAAAAATGCTTAAAATCAGATAAATTTTCTTTGATCATTTTTTTAAAATACTTTTAAAATCTATATAATATTATAAAATAGCTTTATAGAAAATATCATTCTATAACTCGATGTTTCAACAAGTCCATCTTTGTTCTTACAGAAATTCGGTCATACGTTGATCAGGCGTAGGACTGAAAATCTATAAGTACTTAGCAGACCCGTTTTCAACATCCAGTTAAAATACTTTGAAAATAATTTTATTGAAAATTTAGGAAACGGTTTTTGAAAATAGAGGATATATCTTTGGTGAGAATGCTCTGGAAATCATCACCCCATCCATGGTCACAGTTACATTCCAGGGTTACGTTGCCATCGCAGCAAAAGTCCATGTAACTGCAGGCCCTCAGCGGCCCCTCGATTACGCCATGGATCCCACACAACAGATCACAGTTACACCCAGGGTTAAGTTGTCGTCGCAGCAAAAGTCCATGTAACTGCAGGCTCTCAGCGGCCTCTGATTTTCGCTGTCGAAATAAACCTCTCCACTCCTACATAGGTCGCAGTCTGCCGATATAAAATCAAACGCAGACTGTTGGCTCTCAACGGCACACACGGCTTTCGCTATGTTATACCATATGTCACAGTCTACCGATATAAAATCAAACGTAGACTGTTGGATCTCAGTGGCACACACGACTTCCGCTATGGTATACTCTACTCATAATCCCCAGGAACTAGTTTCGTCCGAACTCCTCACAGGATCAACTTTAGAACCCCCCTCTAGGGGCTCAAGGCAGCACCACCCGGTGGTACTCCTGAGAAGTTCACTTCAAGCGAGTGCCTTTTTCCCCAGAGCCATCATCAAAACATTTTATACTATGCATATGCAGTATCTTCAAATCATACACCTTGTATGATCTCATACAAAGCTCCTTTACCCGAAGTCGATTATCCCAAAATCGATAATTCTCAAACTAGGCTTTCCAAATTCAATATTGGTTTTACCCAAAAATCAGAAGCCTTTCCAAAACCAAAGGTTCCCAAAACCTTTTCCAAAATCCTCATATGATCCTTTATATATATAGAGATATATATAAAATCCTTGATAAAATTTTTTGGATCATTATAAACTTGTATAAAAATCCTTTTATACTTCAAACACTTTCAAAACAAATCCTTTTTCTTTTGGCAAAAGATTCATCAAGGGGAATTTAATCTTATAAAACAAAGATATTTACTTTGTTTACTCAAAATCAGATATTCAAATTTGATTACTCCTTACAAAACCACTTACCATATCACTTACTTCCATAAACAAAATTTCAACCATAGAAATATCTAATTTCTATTTTATTTCCTCATATATTTCACAAAATATATTTTTACTTCAAAAACCATTTCAAATTTCTTATCCGCAAACTTCAATATCAATTTCATTCCAATTTGTACGATATACACATATCATCCGTACGCTATACCAATCTGATCGCTCACTCAATCACACAATTTCACTTCCGAACTAGTATTTGTCCACCCGACTTTCTAGTGCGGACACAGATCTGGTTTCTTAATCAGAAACTTATTCTCCTTGCATAGTCATAACTATGATAGAGAATATCTAGAACCAATCAACAATCCATATCCAGGTTCGCCGTCGAAAATCGAGTGGAAAAAAAAATCCCAACTCGGATCGACATATTATCTCAAAATTCTGTGCTCGAATCTGGATCAAATCACTATGCGAATAGAATAACATACGTACACCCTACGTATTTATGTTTATTGCTTATTAGCAAAAACAATTCCATTTTCATTCATATTCACTTTAATTTCCATTCACTTACTCACATTTTCTTCAATCCATTTGGATTATCACCTCTATTCTTATCTCGACTGGGTAATTAACCAAGAACAGTTTGAACTCCGACTAGTTTATTTAGAAAATAGCTTGAAAAAATTAAAAATAGATATGTAGTTGGAAAATAATTACTATTTTGTAAAACAGGTGTAAAATAGTTAGAAAATGGTAAAAATAATTATAGAAATTTTAGATAGTTGCAAAATAATAGTAGGATAATAATTAGTTTTGTAAAATAGTTGAAATTTAGTAATTAATTTATAAAATAGTTTGAAAAATTGTTAAACAGTTTCAAAAATAATTGTAAAACAAGTATAAGATAGTTTTGCTTTTAAAAGAAAGGTTATATATATAATGAATAGCTTGGAAAAATAGGTTTGTATTAAAACAATTTATATTTAAAAATAGTCCAAAGTCGAAACTGTACTCTCCCCAATCTCCATTCTCAACAATTCAATTTAAATTCCACTTCCATTTAACTTGACCAAATTTCAATTTAAATAACTTCAATTTCCATTGATTCAATCCCAATTCAAATTTAATTAACCTTAGTTCTTTACAAATTTAACTTTATTCAACCTTGATCTCAGATTCTACTAATTCAAATAAATTTCAATTGAACTAGTTCCTATTTTAATTCATTTCAACTCCAGTTTGAATTATCCCCAATTTTCAAACTCCATTTCCACATCAGTTGAATTATTCTTGATTTCCTTCCAAATTCAATTCAAATTCCATTTGAAGTTGAACTATTAAATTTTAAATTACAATTCCAAATTATTCAAATCAATCCAATTCAAATTTTCCATTTGAATCTTATACTCATACATCTTCAATCACTATTTCAATTAATTCAAATCAAATTCAATTTGAACTAACTCAATTCAAATTTCAAATTTAATCCATTCCGAATTATATAAATTCGAGTTAAATTTTTAAATATTGATTTAATCCTTTAAATCAATCAACTTATGTCTTTAAACCGCTTAATCCTGAATCCAAATTCCAATTTACTTTAATAATGGATATATTACCATACCACATTTCTCATTTATTTAAAACAAATCCAATTCACAACTTAAAGATTTGTAATAATGGAATGATATTATTCAAATTATTTTAAATCATTCCTCCATTTCCAAATTTTCGAATCTCAAACCCATTTTGAGATCACTCAAACTTCCTAATCCAAATCAACCATTTAACTTTCCAAGTTAAATCTTAATTTCATTTTCAAATTTCCAAATCAGGTTGATCATTCCAACTTATTTAACCTTTTCCCAAGTTAAACTCAATTCACTTAATCGGTCAAATTCACACAATTTGAATTCCTATTCAAAATTCAAAATTCTTTCCCATTTATAAGTTCAAAAACTTATCACTTTGAATTTTCACATCTCATTCCCAATTTAAAACTCAATATTTAGAGTTTATCTCAAACCATTTTTGATATTATGTATATCCATATGTATACATATTAATTTCTTTTACATACCAAGTTATACTTTAAAATTTTAAACCACCTTTGGTTTTAATTCAAAACAAATTTCTTTTAAATTTCCAAACAACTCTTGTTTGAAATAGGACCATTTCATTCAAATGCATTAAATAATATTACTTGTTATTTCTTTAAATTAATTACATCATTAATTTATTCCAATTAATCACATTCGGTAATTAACTTATTTCTTAATTACCTTCATTATGTAATTGCTCCTTTAAATTACTTAACTCTAGTTACTTCATTAAGTAACTTCCTCTTAATTTATCATTTCCAATTATTATCCATAAATTAATCCCATTAAATAAAGTTTATTTAATTACATAAATTGGTTATCCTGAACCCTTTTACAAATTTCAAGATTTAATTCCAGCTTGAATCCATTTCAGACTTGTCTTTAATTTAATTTCAATTTGGTTGTAATTCTATTATCACTTAATTCTTACTATTACTTTTAATTTAATTAATACTACAATCAATTTCCTTAATATAATAGATAATCTTATATAAAATCGTTTAAAATCTTTATATAAGAAAATAACAAATGCGCTCTCTCATATATATATACTTAACTCATTCTAGGGTATCACTTACCCTATCCTTAATGAGTAATCCCAACTGAGCCAAGGTTCTCGCTTAACCTTCGGCTCTGATACCAAACTGTAACGACCCGAAATTTCCGATCCAGAAAATTCCAGATAGTTATGAAAAGAAGAAGAAATAGATAAAAGAAAAAGAAGAAACACCAGAACACAGATCAGAAATCTCACATTCGCAGCGGATAAAAATAAAATATCACATAAATAATAGTTATACAAAGGAAAACTGTACTTGTTAAATTACACTTCAATATATCAGAGTTACAACACATTTACAACCACAGGACAGGTAAATAATCTGTTTCAGATACTATAATATAACACAGTAGAACCTCTCCATACGTTCCTGCTCTCCAGCTCCCCTCCTGAGCTCCAAAACGTCCTAACCTGAAAATCTGTAATACTCGGTCTGACCCGAGCATTACATCAAAGTAACACTCGGGTCAGGCTGGAAACCAGCGTGAGTAAACCCATCTAACATGTAATACAAAAGTATGCAACTGATATGAACCAGGGTAACTTATATCAATAAACAAGTCCACAAGTCGATAAAGACATCACTCATTTCATCATCAATTTCTAAGTATCTAAACCTTAGATTAAATGGTTCAATTCTCTTACATTATTTCATTTCAGCATATTGATTTCACATAGAAATTTATAAAGAACCGAAGTGGTTTCGGGTATTTACTAATACCCGACTCCGGTCTCTTCGAAACCATTATCAACTTAACTTACATAATTCAAGGTGAAATACAACTCTACTTTTAATACAGGATGCCACAGTAATTCATCATCGATAGATAATCACATCTTCACAGTTTAAATCAAAAATATCATATCACATAGCATCCCGAACCACCTATTAGGGATAACAATTAATCAAGGCTTCCAATATCATTCTATTTATCCTTTAATTACATTTAAGTAATTAGCCCTTAATTAATTTCATAAATTAATTATCCTTAACCAAATACGGTAATTAACCTTTAATTACTTAATTAATTAATTAATTATTAACCATAATTATTAATCGCCCTTGGTTAATAACATCCAGTAATCAACTACCCTTAATTACTTCAATTGAATAAATTAATCCTTAATTTATTCTCTAATTAATCCCTTGATTAATCCCATTCAGACATCAAATATTATTAATTACCTTATTTCAAAAATTAATTACCCTTAATTAATTATCTCAATTAATCCCCCGATTAATTACATAGGAATTTAATCCAACTTACTTCCATCATTAACATCTTTAATCACATCCAGTAATTACCATTAATTACTTCCTTAAGTAATTACGCTTCCATTAATTACATTAAGTAATTATTCATCAATCATCAATTGTTTAAATTAATTAAACTTAATTAATTAATCTAAACTAATAATATTAAAATCAATTAGTTACATTAAGTAATTAATTTCTTAATTACTTTTATTAAGTAATTAAACTTAAACAATTTCTCAATTGATTATTATCAATTTATTTAATCTAATTAATTTTTAAAATTAATCACATTAATTTTGTTAAATAATCTTAAGTTAATTTGAAATTCTTAATTTCTTACATTAATTAATTATACTTAATCCTAACTAATTCTTAATTAACCATAAATTAATCCTTAACCTTTATAAATTAATTAATCCTAAATTAATATTTAATTTAACTTTAATTACCATATTAATTTAAGTAGTTTTAAAATCATAAAAAAAAACTTAACTAACTTTCAAGATAAAACAATAACCATTAATTACCTAAAATTAATGTGTGTTTAAAAAAACATTTCATCTTTCAATTTCAAATTTAAAACTAGCTTTCCACTTCTAAAAAACATTCCCACATTTACTTCGGTTACAACCCATTTCCGACTCGAGTACCAGCCCGGGTCCTTCTTTATCTTCCCTTTTTTTCTATATATTTTTAAGTCTTAGTTACGTTTCAAACGTAAAACAACTGCAGTATGAAATCCCCACGATTCACGAGCAAACACTTAAGACCATCCTCCTCTCTCCCAAGTATTTACTTTGAAACAGCCACCAATCCAACATCCTGACATAGAGGAAACACCGTGCACGTGCACAGTTCATCCATGCCGCCGCTACCTCCGGTGACTCCTCACACATATCGGCGATCGACCACTTAAACGATCCCGACCTTCAAACTATCGCCCAAAACAAATTCGAGCCATCCTCTTGAAATGGAAACTCGTAATCTCCACAGAAAATCACCTCGTTAAAGAAATTCCGACCACCAGAACAGTCGTGACTTCGCCAACACCTTCGTCCACGTCTCTAGTATGTCTCCTCCAAGTTTGGCCGAGCTCGATGCTTCAACGATGGCAAACGACCCCAAAATCAGACCTCCATTTCTAACCCCCTTAAGCCCTAATTCATACTACGATCGACACCACGACCATCGAACGCCACCGTCACCATTTTTCTAGTGTCGTCTGACATTCCGTCCCCCTACATGCTAAATCATAAATCCCCACACGACGCCGATCAACGACAAATGCCAAAGGTACCAAAATTGGTCATATCGAGTTTCCCTGACAACCTCAATCCTTAAAATCCAAAAAACTTATACCAAAATTCAAGATTTTCTACCCTAAATCCATACATGCAATCCAATCTCGAAACTACATTCATGAAATTTTGACTAAATTACAATTCACCGTTATATTTTTTTTCAAAATTTCCAGATAATTTTTCAAGATAAATTTCAAGAACGATTTTTAATAATGTTATTGTATGATTTCAAACATTTTTATTCACAATCATAAGCTACTATGATACAGAGATGAAATATTGTTTTTTTTTTCAGAAATCAAACACTGATATATCAACAAAGACTATATTCGCATAGTTATAGCCATCCAATACTAATTACAACTACAAGCATTCATCTTAATTCAAGCATTTCATATATCGGCTTGGTTTTCATTCCCAACTTCATGATGAAATCCAGTATTAAAAATATTTTAAGATATGTTTACTCACCTGCATTTTTATTTGAACAGAGCAGGTTTGAGGCAGTTCAAACTTTGAAAACTTGGACTCTGAAACCCCTTTTTCCCTCTGACACTTTGATTTGCTTCAGATTTTATTACTTGAACTCTTGAAAATGATTAAACTTGCTTTTGAATCAGGTTGAAGACTTCTTAATTTCAGTTTGAAACAAGATAAAACTTTGATCTGCTTTGATTTCTTTGATTTGTTTTACTGAACTTTGTTACAGCATTTGTTTTACTTGATTCTTGATAATGAGATAAAAGGGAAATGAGAAAGGAGAAGAGATGTATATTTCTTCTTTTATCTATTATTTATTATTTCAAAAGAAAATATTGACACTTGTTAAAATTTCATATTACAAATGTTACATTTGTTAATTTGGATGTTAAAACTCTTAACACTTGTCCTTTATATGAGAACTAAATAATATACTAATATGTTTTATACACTTTTATATTAATTTCAATTTAGTTATATATACTTATATCTTATGTTATGAATACTTCTATTCTTAATAAATGCATTTTTATATATATATATATATATATATATATATTTTTATGTTTTCCGTAAAACTTTTATATTATATTTCTAGTAACTTCTTTCCTTTATTTGTATTAATATGAATTTTAAATGAAAATAGCAAACTATATACAAATAAAATCACATACATATATTTTTATATCCAATTTATTTAAGATATTTATTCTTTGGATTTCCAATTCAAATTTAATTTAGAACTAAATCATATATATACACACACACTTAAACCTACCCATGTTCAATTTATTTGAAATTAAAGAAAATTTGTCAAATATTAAATAATTATACTAGGATGATTATTAACCAAGCAATTATTCAGATATATATCAAAATTTATTTGTTCAAATTACAAATTTTAGTATTTTAATAAATTTAAATCCTGTTAATTATCAATTAACAGATATCAAAAATCTGGGTTATCACATTTGGTTGTGACGACCCGTCTTTCATTCCATAGAAAAACGTATCATCAATAAGAAAAGAAAGAGATAGAAATTGAAAGATAGAAAGAAAAGAAACAACAAACATCAGAATCTCACAGCGGAAACGAACAAAATATAATATTACATATATCCCTTACATAATTTACATATCAGAGTTCACAAAATAATACTACTCCATTACATCAGCCATTCATAATAGTTCTTACAACCCGAACAACTCAAAACATAACACCCAAAATGCCACTACTGCGAATATAGTTAGATAGTACGTCTGGACTCCAGCTCCAGCCTCCAAAATATGCTAATCCAAACCTAATCACTTGGCTACTCATAAAAATTTGATTACCCAAGAGTTTATGGAAAATAAAATAAACTCCGGGTCAGACATGGGTCTGGTGTGAGTAAATCAGTTAAAGTTGCTTAACTTTAAAAATCATTTTGAAATAAAAGGTATCACATAAGACTTCCCACAAATAAACACGGGTAAGTTTTTACCTTACGCTAACCAAAACATTTGATAGGAAATTCAGTGATATTATAATAGGGTCTAGGGTTTTCAAGTAAATAGAAAATAGCCGAAATTGTTACATCTATTAAATTCCAGCTACTAGCCACGAAAGTGGGTAATACAATCAAAACCGTAGGGTCTCCTAGCAAGATAACTCGTTGAACTTTGTTTGAACCCAATGTCGAACTGCAGACACAAGAAGGAAGGCCATCAACCACGACCACCGTACCACGTTCTTGCACAGCGCCACCGTGCCTCCATCGCCACCGCCGGCCTCACGCGCAAACCACCCTTCGATCACTCACTCGACTTCGGCCCTCAAATCATGCTTAAACAACTCGAATGTAATACTCGGGTCAGACCGAGTATTACAGATTTTCAGGTAAGGACGTTCTGGAGCTCAGAAGCTGAGCTGGATGGCAGGGACGTATGGAGAGTTCCACTATGATATTGTATATATCTGAGACATGTTAAATTGTATCAATCCAACGTTGTATAAAATTGTTGTAACTCTGATATATCGATGTAAATTGATAGATACAGTTTCTTTGGTATAACTATTATTGGTATTATATTTTATCCGCTGCGGATGTGAGATTGTATGTTTCCTTTCTGTTCTTCTTCTTTCTCTTTCTTCTTTCCACTAACTATCTGAAAATTTCGATCCCGAAATTTTCAGATAGTTAGTGGAAAGAAGAAAGAGAAAGAAGAAAGAGATAGAAGAAGAACAGAAAGGAAACACACAATCTCACATTCGCAGCGGATAAAATATAATACCAATAATAGTTATACCAAAGAAACTGTATCTATCAATTTACATCGATATATCAGAGTTACAAATTTTTTATACAACATTGGATTGATACAATTTAACATGTCTCAGATATATACAATATCATAGTGGAACTCTCCATACGTCCCTGCCATCCAGCTCAGCTTCTGAGCTCCAGAACGTCCTTACCTGAAAATCTGTAATACTCGGTCTGACCCGAGTATTACATCAAAGTAACACCCGGGTCAGGCTGGAAACCAGCGTGAGTAAACTCATCTAACACGGAATACAAAAGCATACATCATATATAAACCCGGGTAATTTATATCAATTTACACTCCACAATTTATTATAGACATCACCTATCCCACATATCAATTTATAAAGAATCGAAGTGGTTTCGAGCATTTACTAATACCCGACTCCGGTCTCTTCGAATCCGATGTGATCTAAACCCAAGTTATCCAATTAAATACAAATTCAACTAAAATTATCGAATAACACTTTTACACAGCAATTCATAATTGATTGATAATCACATTATCATCATCCGTCCAACAAATCATATCACAAAGCAATCATATCAGAGATATCATTCAATTCAAAGCACCCATTATCATTTAATCATTAATAAGCAAAATTGATCACTTCCACCCAGTAATTATCCTTTAATTACTTCCTATCGAGTAATTTCCTTTAACTAATTACATCCAGTAATTAGCCACTAATTACTTCTCTAAGTAATTATACCCCATTAATTACCTTAACTAATTATACTTAACTCAACATCAAATGATTATCTTTAATTAATTAAATTTAATTAATTAACTAGTATTAACCACTTTATCTTAATTAATTACACAAATTAATTGACCTTACCCATACACATTGATTATATTGATCCATAATTAATTACTCGAATTAATTCTTCTATTGTTACGATTAATTTTTCCTTTAATTAATCACAGTCATTAATTAACCAACCCTTAATTAATTTTCCTTAATTATACAATTCTTAAATTAATTACACTACGTAATTAATCCTTAACAAATTTATCTTTTAATTACTTACATTAAGTAATTATCATTGAATAAATCATATTTAGTAATTACCCATTAATTACCCTCCTTAATTAATGACATTAAGCAATTTTCCTTTAATTACTTTCATAATCATTAATTTAATTTCATTAAGTGATCAATCTTTAATCAATCAATTTTAAATTTATTATTTTAATCAATCACATTAATAAATCAATCCTTTAAATTGATTACATAAATTACTTCTCCTTTATTAATTATCTAATGATTAATTAAATATATTTTTTAATTGATTACATTAATTAATTAACCATTCCTAATACATTGAATAATTAATACTTTATTAAATTTTATCATTTAGTTTACCTTCAAAAAACATATTGGATTTAACCCATTATATAATTACTTAATTACCACAATTTGAAAATATTTAAAACTTAAGAACTTGTTAATACTTAGAGAAACTTGGTTTAACCTTATTTGTAGCGACCCGTAAATTTAACCGGTTTTAGTAACGTTTTTAATTGAAATTTTGCGAAATTAAAACGATAAAATTTTGAAATATAAATTTTATATTTGGAATGCGTCCAGTTAAACATAGCAACCAATAAAATTTCGTCCAAAAATACGAAAGTTTATTTCGTGCTTAAATTACTTCAATTAAATCGGTTAAAAAGCGATGAGAATAAAATGTTTTCAGAACCAAAATATTTTTACATAGAAAAATTCTAAACCATTTTCTGAGCAAGATGTCAGTTTGTCATTTTTTCAAATTCGGACATCTTTGGCTCCGCCGATCTTAATCTTCTGCGATTTTTACGCATTTTCCGCTGGTAGAAATTTCGAATTTTTATAATTCAATCGAACCACTAATATCTGTATACTGTTGTGATCGTCTCGCCACGCTGATCTCTGTGGTATATTTATTTCTTTGTTTCAAAGCCCGGTTCGTAGTGGAATCCACCGATACGGTTACCGTATCGGTACCGGTTTCATGCCTCTTGGTTCTGGTGGCTATTCAATTTATCCACTGCGTAAACCATCAGCCACTAGTCTTTATATTTCTGAAAATTTGTGTATGACTTTTGCTATCCCATAATAAGGTTCATTCTATCCGTTCATATCTTTGTATGGTAGTCTCTTCTATTCTCTTGGGAAAAGGGAAAAATAAATTATCCGAAGCGTTCATATTTATGTACGACTCTCATTCAAGAATATATATATATATATATATATATATATATATATATATATATATAAAACGTACACAAACATAATATAGTATGTTCAGAGTTATATAAGTGGTATAACATAACAGAGGCCATCTTACATTTTAAATCGGTCCAACTCTGCTTTTGAGAAACATTTTTTTTGCTGTTCGTATCTATTAACCTGAAGCTAGCATGTCCCTTTCAAATTCCAATATAACTCATCAGTTGCCCTTCTCTGTTTTGTAATAATAACATATAAATTTCCCAGACCAAGTTGCTCACTGTGTTCCAGAACCCATGCCTTCCACTACCACAACCGACACCATTTCAACCCACGCAACCACCAAGTCACCGTTCGCGCCAGCGCACACAACCAATCACTCAGCTCCACCCAGCCGCTGACACGCGAGCACACGCACTGACCCACCTACGGCTCCGCCTCACCGAGCTCACATCTACCACAGTCGGCCGAAGCCATCTATGGCCAACCACCTTTCTCCGCGTACTCGTGTCCGTTCTTCTCTGACTTAACCACTCAGGTAGCCGAGGCCTCCTATTCCTTTGCTTGTTCAATTGTTTCAACTCCTGTTTGCTTTCAAATCGGTATGTTGACCTTTGCATTTTGTATATGATGTATTTAAAACAAATGTCATACTGGTTATAAGTATATTTTGGTCATTTTTATATTATATTAGTTAGATAAGGTGTCAGTTATTTATATGAATGCGTCACTTAAATTATGTTACAGTAGGTATGTGTTGTATTTTAATAATAATAGAGTACGTTATATATATAGAAGTGTTATATTAGGCTGTTAGTATGTAATGGGTTAAAGATTTACTTTATTATAGGTTAGACATATATTTTACATCAGATATGTTCACAAAGGTATAGTAGGAATTATATTAGTATTTTCATTGTTACAGTATTTTATATATATATGTCGTTGGATTTTAATATGTATACAACATTGGCTTTGAAACAGTTTTTTTTTTATTTTGTTATTTATAAGAGTATATTATAATAGATTGAGAGTATTATAATGTGCAAGTGTGTATATACATTAGTGTGTGTGTATACATATATTTTATCGGTTGCGTTAACGTATTGTTTATAATAGTCTACTTGTAATCTATGACCTATATAAAGGTATTGTACATTACTCTGTTTTATGTCTGATGCCATAAAAATATTACATGTATTGATTCAATTTTTTTTTATGTTGATGCACGTGTTTAAAAATGTAAGTCATATGGTTTGTTTGCACAAACAAGTATATTAGTCTATACGTGTATATATGATTTACAGTTTATATTGTATAAATGAGTGAGTTCATATATTTTAGTTGCATTGTTCTGGAATATTATATTCGTATGCATATAGGATTTGTCATGATTGACTCAGTTAGATGTTACAGTGTGCAGCTTGTAGGCTATAGGTCACGCATATATGGATATTTTGAAAAAAAAAATGTGACGCCCCACCTCTATACCCACGCTAGGAAAGAATACTACTGTGAATAATGCTGTCAACTAGCACGGAGAATAAGGCTTTTGAGGAGCGACCATCCGTGTAATTGCTTTGTGCGAGCATCGATATGTCAGATGGTATAACATGCAATACTTTATCAAGAGGAAATCCGACATACCGACACAAACTCAAAGCTACTACACAGTGGCTATAATATCTTCGGAAACAAATACAGAAATAAACATAACATAAATCAGTCACAGACAATTCATATCACAAAGGCGGAAGAAGATATGAATATATAATTAACACATGGAAGTGTATATCAGAGTAGTGGTCTAAAAATATCCACAATATCACAAAAGAATAGTTACATGAACTACACAAAAGAATAAGTATACATTATGGAGTCTATATCTCAAATGTATACAACAAAAACTACTAATCTAAGTAGTTAACCAAAAGTCAGAGGAATCAATCCCAAGAGAGAAGTCAAGCAGAAGCACCTGCAACATCTCGGTCTGACCCGAGTATTATTTAATAAGAAAATAATAAACGGATCAGTCTAGCTATAAACATCAGGTGAAATGATATAGAATAAGAGATATGACTAAACACATAATAATCACTATACCAAGTTGTGATATATATAAGTAATTGAAAATCAACAAGAGATTAATCAATATCACCAAGTCTACACAAGAATCAAAGAAATGTCATACTCCTTATTTCGTTCACCAAACCACAAATATTGACGATAATATCAACGTCAATCACAAAAGTCAATGACACACGAATTCACCAATGCACAAATATTGACAATAATATCAATGTCAATCACAAAAGTCAATGACACACAAATTCACCAATGCACAAATATTGATAAAACTTATCAATGGAAATCACGAAAAATTGGTGAAACACAAATTCTAGAAATCTACACAATAAATCCAGAAATCACAAAGGGGGGGAGGCCTATCACAAACGGTAGCATAAAGCTCACCAACACGTGTATCACAAACGGAACGCTAATTCCGTGGTCGCTAACCATCACAAATTGAGCCGAAGCTCCACAAACGGCCCGAAGACCATGGGTTGCTACCCCATCACAAATTGAGTCGAAACTCCACAAAACGGGGTTTAGTCTCCCTCGCAGACAAAGAGACATCGCACATTGCTAGTCTAAATCACAAAGATGATCGTCATGATCAACGAGAAGTGTCAATTACACTAAGCTAGTAAATATATGAGTTTAGCTTCATGTTCCATAACCACTTGCTTAACTTAAATATTTACGAACAAACTGTAAATCTCCACTAGAAAATTGTCACAAGAGGTTCAATCGAACAAGTCCAAGAATTAACCGACAAAGTAAACGCAAGCGTTTCATACCACTTGTTTTACTAAGCCGTTTAATTAGATTTCTCATACGAGTGAGGTAAAGGTTTGTATATACTAATAGATTGGAAAACGGTTTTATAAACGAATTTGGTATTAAAATAATATTGAAATCGTTTGAGGAAAGAGTTTTAATATTTACTACTAGTATAGAAAACCTTTATATTTTTAAAGTGACAAATCACGAAGAAGATTGTAAGAACAATCAATCACAAGAATTCACATACGAAGACGTGAATAAAATCCAAAGAAATCGATAAAGGATCCATCGAAATGGATATTCAAAAATCCCTAAAAAGCGTCATCAAAGTCATAATAGATGATAACAACAAATAGGATTATCACGAATCGAATTAAATTGGAATTTCAATCCAAAAAGGCAAATTGGACTCAAACAGCAGGTTCAGTCGACTGAACAGAGTTTTTAGTCGACTGACCCTGTACCTGGAAATTTTCCAGGTTCAGGAAACTTTCTGTTTCCAGGTTCAGTCGACTGTGCAGAATTTTTCAGTCGACTGAATCATGCCTGAAAACTCTCGGGTTCCAGGTTCAGTCGACTGAACAAAGTTTTCAGTCGACTGAATCATGCCTGGGCTGTTTTTCAGCCTTATTCAAATGAAGAGCAAACTCTTCCAAAATGCGACCGGACGAACAATGGCTCTAAGGGATTATGCCAATCGGCAACCCGACCCTATATGCTCCTCGGTGCATCACTAAAAGCATGATCAAACATCCATATAAGGATTTTCACACAAATTTGACTTAAAAACCAAAATTTTGAATATTCACAAAACCAATCCAAATCAAGAGCAAATGCACATGAAGAAGTGTTAGGAATTCAAACCTAACAACCAAAGATAATTATAGTCATAGATGTGAGATAAAAATCTCACCTTTTCACAAAATCAAACGAGAAGAAGCTTGAAAGCAAATGGAGAATCAACCTCTCTTCAACACAACCCAATTGAGCTTGAATCTAAGCTCAAAACAAGAACATTTCCGAAATTAGGTTTAGGAATTTCTGAAATTGGTAAGAGAATAAGTTGGAGAAGAAGAAGACAAGCTTACCAATGGGTTCTTCTTGAGTTTGGAGCTAGGAATTTGATTTGCAAGAGAAACTAGGTTTTGGAGTTTTAATTTCCAATCTCTCCCACCATTAATGCTAAGAAAACTGAAAAGAGAAAGAAGTGAGGGAGAATGGGGAGAGTGGTTCAGTTTTGAGCATAAGTAAAACATAGGGCTGAGCCCAAAAACCAAACCCAAAGTGAAAAGTAGCAAAAATCAACTTTCTCCAAACATATCGAAGCTTATACTCAAAAAGGTCGCAAACGGCATTTTAAACTCAATGGGAGTGGTCCCGAGTCCTAATTCGACCGTATGCAAAAAGTAGCTTTTCGGACTAAAATCCGACTAACGATAAAATATTTAAATAAAATATTTAAATATAAAATCGATAAATATGCAGGTTGTTACAGACTCCCCTCCTTAAAGAAATTGCGTCCTCGCAATATTTAAGAAGAGAACATAAAGTAACAACCATAAAAGCATATTCAACACAAAAGAAATTTGAAATAAGAAGTTCACCTCAAAGAGCACGAGGAAGTAAGTCCGGATGTGTTCGCTCGATGTACTCTCTAGATTCCCAAGAACAATCCTTACGATTTGAAGACCATTGAACTTTAACAAGCGGAACATCTTTATTTCGAAGTCGCTTGACCTCCGAAGCAATGATACGAATAGGATGTTGCTCATAAGTTAAATTAGGCGAAATTTCAATCTCTTCCACAACACCGGGCTCAAGAACAGAATCGGAATCTCGAAGACATTTTCGAAGTTGAGAAACATGAAACACGTCATGAATAGCAGAAAATTGAGCCGGCAATAAAAGGCGATAAGCCATGGAACCAATACGTTCAATGATAGGAAATGGCCAAATATATCGAGGCGCCAATTTTCCCGATCGACTGAAACGTACAACACCCTTCATAGGTGAAACACGAATGAACACAAGATCTCCCACATAAAATTCTAACTTCCTTCTCCGGTTATCGGCATAGGATTTTTGCCTACTCTGGGCTTCTTTCATTCTATGTCGAATAAGTTCAATTTTCTCTGTGGAATCACGAATAAAATCTGGACTTAACACCAGCTTCTCACCGGCCTCAAGCCAACAAGAAGGAGATCGGCATGGCCTTCCGTAGAGTGCCTCGAAAGGTGCCATACCAATACTAGATTGGAAGCTATTATTATAGGAAAATTCAACAAGTGAAATATGATCTTCCCAACTTCCACCAAAATCAAGAACACAAGCACGAAGAAGATCTTCAAGAGTTTGATTCACACGCTCGGTTTGTCCATCGGACTGAGGATGATAAGCGGTGCTAAAATTGAGCTTCGTTCCCAAAGCTTTTTGAAGACTCTTTCAAAATCCACTAGTAAACAATGGATCACGATCGCTAACAATAGAAGTAGGAACTCCATGCAATTTAACAATTTCTTTGATAAAGGTTTTGGCCAAAAGAGGAACGGTTCGATTAGATCGAACGGGAATAAAATGGGCGGATTTAGTAAGTCTATCAACGATCACCCATAAGCTGTCATGACCCGATCGAGAACGGGGAAGGCCATTTATAAAATCCATGAAAATTTGGTCCCACTTCCAAATTGGAATTTCTAAAGGTTGCAATAACCCACCGGGCCTTTGATGTTCGGGTTTAACGAGTTGGCAAGTCATGCAACGCTTAACGAAGTTAGCGATGTCAAGTTTCATTCCCTCCCAATAATAAAGTCGCTTCATATCCACGTACATTTTACTACTACCAGGATGAATGGTAAATTTAGAATGATGAGAATCTTCTAAAATATCTTTACGAAGATCACCAATATTTGGCACGACCAGTCTACCAAATCTCCGAATGCCATCACGAGAATCGATATCAAAGTCTTTCAAACCTTCAATATCAATTTTATCCTTAATATTTTGGCCCAAAAGAGCCAATTCGGGATCTAGCCTTTGAGCTTCAAGAATGCGGTCTAAAAGAGAAGGGTGAGCCTCAAGGCTACATAAAACAAGTGATGAACATAAATCGGATACGCGGTCTCGAATCTCACAAGTGGATAAGATCTTGAGATCGTTCCATTCGGATATCATCATAGAAACAATAGTTTGTTGTTTACGGCTAAGAGCATCGGCGACACGATTACCCTTACCGGGGGTATAAAGAATATCAAGATCATAAGGAGCAAGGAACTCGAGCCAACGCTGTTGACGCAAATTAAGTTCCTTTTGGAAGAATAAATACTTCAAGGACTTATGATCGGTATAAAGAACAAATTTCTCTCCTAAAAGATAATGACACCAAATACGAAGGGCGAAAACAATAGCCGCGAGCTCTAAATCATGAGTGGCATATCTAGTCTCAGCAGGCTTCAATTGCCTAGAAGCATAAGCAATAACACGTTCTCTTTGCATGAGAACGACACCCAAACCAATGCGACTAGCATCGGTACAAACAACGAAATCTTGATTCCCCTCGGGATAACGAGAATAGGAGCATCAGAAAGAAGTTCTTTTAATTTCTGAAAAGAAGCTTCACATTTGTCCGACCAAATGTATTTAACACCTTTCTTCGTCAAGCTAGTGAGAGGCACGGCAATCTTAGAAAAGTCTTTGATAAAACGACGGTAATAGCCCGCCAATCCGAGAAAACTACGAATCTCTGTCACACTCTCCGGTCTCTTCCAATTTTGAATCTCTTCAATCTTTGAAGGATCCACGGAAATTTCGGATTCGGAAATAATATGACCGAGAAATTTCAAACGAGATTGCCAAAAGTGGCATTTAGAAAATTTTGCCTTTAATTGATTACTCCTAAGAGTTTCCAACACAATCCGAAGATGTTTTTCATGCTCCTCCTGGGTTTTTGAATACACAAGAATATCATCGATAAAGATGAGAGCAAACCGGTCGAGAAAGTCTTTGAAAACTCTATTCATAAGGTCAACGAAATAGGCCGGGGCATTCGTCAGACCAAATGGCATAACAAGCCATTCATAAGAACCATACCGAGTACGGAACGATGTCAAAGGAATACTATCCTCTGCAATACGAAGCTGATGAAATCCAGTAGCTAAGTCTAATTGTGAAAAGACCTTAGCACCACTAAGCTGATCGAATAGATCATCAATCCGAGGTAAAGGATATTTATTTTTGATAGTAAGATCATTAAGCTTGCGGTAGTCAACGCAAAGCCTAAGTGTTCCATCGGATTTCTTCACGAAAATAGCTGAAGCTCCCCAAGGCGAGGAACTAGAGCGAATAAATTGCTTCGTATCCAATTCGGATAATCGTTTACGCATCTCCTCGTTTTCTTTATTGGACATACGATACGGAGGACGAGTGATAGGTTGAGCTCCAGAAATAAGATTAATTCTGAACTCAATTGCTCGCTTAGGTGGTAATCCTAAAACGGGCTCGAATATGTCGGAAAATTCACGAACGACGTGAATAAGAGAAATAATATCACCCTCATCGTCATCATCGTCATCACGAGGATTTAAAGAATACAAAGATGCAACCAAGCTGGAATCTGAATCTTTAAGATTAATAGAAATCTGCTTAACAGATTGAGGATGTCGAAGATGAATAGTCCGCTCAGGACATAGGATATGGGCTTCATAACGGTTAAGCCAATCCATTCCCAAAATCATTCCAAAGCCTAAGTAATGCATGACATGCAAATCGGCTAGGAAAGGAAAATCACACAAAATAATCTCGACATCTTTACACAATAAACTGATTGTCGCGGATCCACCAACCGGATTCGCGATTCTCAAAGAAGTCATTAAACATAGAACATCCAAGGAAAAAGTATCAACAAGTTCTTTTGATATAAAAGAATGGGACGCACCCGTATCAAAAAGAACTCGAATAGGATGATCACGAAATAAAATAATTCCGTCCAGAATAGAATGAGAAATACCTTGGCCACGAGATGTGTTGCCAGGGGCTTGAGCAACATTTAACTTTCCCTCCTTCCTGCCCTGAAGCTTGGGGCATGAAGATATAACATATTCGGGAACTTTGCAGTAGCGACAAGAGAGAGACTTTAGGCACTTGTTCGCATAATGGTCCTTCGAACCACAATTATAGCATTCCCCATGGCCAAAGGAAGAAGTCTTTGCCACGGAGGTTGCTTGTTTCCCCTTTTTATTGGGATAAGGACCTTTAAATTTTCTTGGCCTCTTCTTGTTATTGTTCAAGTTTGGTTTGGAGCCCACCACTTCAACATCATTCTCTCTATCCGCCTCTTCAAGACGAAGAGCGATATCAACGAGTTGGTCGAAAGAAACTTCTAATTTTAGAAGTAATGGCTTCTTGAGACTTTTGTTTAAGCCATAAACAAATCTCTGATTCTTCTTCAGAGGGGTGTTGATGTATTCAACCCCATATTTGGAAAGCGACTCGAAGGAGGCGACGTAATCAGTCATAGAGGACTCACCTTGAACAAGGTCTATAAATCGTCGAGCCAATGTCACTTTCTCAGCTTCCGGTACGAATTTCAACTCGAAGCGTTCTCGGAATTTCTCCCAAGTGAGATCCGCTTCATTAATCTCAGAAATAAGAAGCTCGTACCAGTCCAATGCTCTTTCTCGGAGCATACTTGAGGCCACCTGAACTCGGTGAAGGTCAATAAGATTCATGCGCGAAAAGATGAGATCGCATGTTCTTAGCCAAGCCTGTACTTCAATAACAGTTTCGGAACCTTTGAATGGCTCCCCACCCAAATTAGTGTAATCGCTACACAAGCGTGCAAATCCCGACTTTGGGTGAGTAGGTTCCGGGTTAGCTCCAGCTGCTTGATCATTAGTTACCAAATCAAGAAGCTGTTGAGCAGTCATAAAAACTCCATCCTGGGGTGGAGTGCTAGATGGCACGGCTCTGGGGTGGCCTGGACTAGACATTTCCCTTCCTTTAGAAAGAAAGAAGAAGAAGGAAAAGGATATTCACCAAATTGAATATCAAGCAATCTTGATAGACAAAATAAGGAATCATAAAAGAAAATAGGATAAGACGGTACGTAGACCCGAATAAAATCCTAAAGCACGACTGCTAAGATGGACTTAGGACGATGATCCTTGTTATAATATTCCATATTGTTCCGAAGTTTGGCTCCGATACCAAGCTGTGACGCCCCACCTCTATACCCACGCTAGCCAAGAACACTACTGTGAATAATGCTGTCAACTAGCACGGAGAATAAGGCTGTTGAGGAGCGACCATCCGTGTAATTGCTTTGTGCGAGCATCGATATGTCAGATGGTATAACATGCAATACTTTATCAAGAGGAAATCCGACATACCGACACAAACTCAAAGCTACTACACAGTGGCTATAATATCTTCAGAAACAAATACAAAAATAAACATAACATAAATCAGTCACAGATAATTCATATCACAAAGGCGGAAGAAGATATGAATATATAACTAACACATGGAA
Organism: Allium cepa; assembly: GCA_030765085.1. Classification (NCBI taxonomy): domain Eukaryota; kingdom Viridiplantae; phylum Streptophyta; class Magnoliopsida; order Asparagales; family Amaryllidaceae; genus Allium; species Allium cepa. The sequence goes on along the minus strand of CM060931.1, from coordinate 459,491,608 downwards.
GTGTATATCAGAGTAGTGGTCTAAAAAGATCCGCAATATCACAAAAGAATAGTTACATGAACTACACAAAAGAATAAGTATACATTATGGAGTCTATATCTCAAATGTATACAACAAAAACTACTAATCTAAGTAGTTAACTAAAAGTCAGAGGAATCAATCCCAAGAGAGAAGTCAAGCAGAAGCACCTGCAACATCTCGGTCTGACCCGAGTATTATTTAATAAGAAAATAATAAACGGATCAGTCTAGCTATAAATATCAGGTGAAACGATATAGAATAAGAGATATGACTAAGCACATAATAATCAATATACCAAGCTGTGATATATATAAGTAATTGAAAATCAACAAGAGATTAATCAATATCACTAAGTCTACACAAGAATCAAAGAAATGTCATACTCCTTATTTCGTTCACCAAACCACAAATATTGACGATAATATCAACGTCAATCACAAAAGTCAATGACACACGAATTCACCAATGCACAAATATTGACAATAATATCAATGTCAATCACAAAAGTCAATGACACACAAATTCACCAATGCACAAATATTGATAAGACTTATCAATGGAAATCACGAAAAATTGGTGAAACACAAATTCTAGAAATCTACACAAGAAATCCAAAAATCACAAAGTGGGGAGGCCTATCACAAACGGGAGCATAAAGCTCACCAACATGTGTATCACAAACGGAACGCTGATTCCATGGTCGCTAACCATCACAAATTGAGCCGAAGCTCCACAAACGGCCCGAAGACCATAGGTTGCTACCCCATCACAAATTGAGTCGAAACTCCATAAAACGGGGTTTAGTCTCCCACGCAGACAAAGAGACATCGCACATTGCTAGTCTAAATCACAAAGATGATCGTCATGATCAACGAGAAGTGTCAATTACACTAAGCTAGTAAATATATGAGTTTAGCTTCACGTCCCATAACCACTTGCTTAACTTAAATATTTACGAACAAACTGTAAATCTACACTAGAAAATTGTCACAAGAGGTTCAATCGAACAAGTCCAAGAATTAACCGACAAAGTAAACGCAAGCGTTTCATACCACTTGTTTTACTAAGCCGTTTAATTAGATTTCTCATACGAATGAGGTAAAGGTTTGTATATACTAATAGATTGGAAAATGGTTTTATAAACGAATTTGGTATTAAAATAGTATTGAAATCGTTTGAGGAAAGAGTTTTGATATTTACTACTAGTATAGAAAACCTTTATATTTTTAAAGTGACAAATCACGAAGAAGATTGTAAGAACAATCAATCACAAGAATTCACATACGAAGACGTGAATAAAATCCAAAGAAATCGATAAAGGATCCATCGAAATGGATATTCAAAAATCCCTAAAAAGGGTCATCAAAGTCATAATAGATGATAACAACAAATAGGATTATCACGAATCGATTTAAATTGGAATTTCAATCCAAAAAGGCAAATTGGACTCAAACAGCAGGTTCAGTCGACTGAACAGAGTTTTTAGTCGACTGACCCTGTACCTGGAAATTTTCCAGGTTCAGGAAACTTTCTGTTTTCAGGTTCAGTTGACTGTGCAGAATTTTTCAGTCGACTGAATCATGCCTGAAAACTCTCGGGTTCCAGGTTCAGTCGACTGAACAGAGTTTTCAGTCGACTGAATCATGCCTGGGCTGTTTTTCAGCCTTATTCAAATGAAGAGCAAACTCTTCCAAAATGCGACCGGACGAACAATGGCTCTAAGGGTTTATGCCAATCGGCAACCCGACCCTATATGCTCCTCGGTGCATCACTAAAAGCATGATCAAACATCCATATAAAGATTTTCACACATATTTGACTTAAAAACCAAAAATTTGAATATTCACAAAACCAATCCAAATCAAGAGCAAATGCACATAAAGAAGTGTTAGGAATTCAAACCTAACAACCAAAGATAATTATAGTCATAGATGTGAGATAAAAATCTCACCTTTTCACAAAATCAAACGAGAAGAAGCTTGAAAGCAAATGGAGAATCAACCTCTCTTCAACACAACCCAATTGAGCTTGAATCTAAGCTCAAAACAAGAACATTCCTGAAATTAGGTTTAGGAATTTCTAAAATTGGTAAGAGAATAAGTTGGAGAAGAAGAAGAGAAGCTTACCAATGGGTTCTTCTTGAGTTTGGAGCTAGGAATTTGATTTGCAAGAGAAACTAGGGTTTTGGAATTTTAATTCCAATCTCTCCCACCATTAATGCTAAGAAAACTGAAAAGAGAAAGAAGTGAGGGAGAATGGGGAGAGTGGTTCAGTTTTGAGCATAAGTAAAACATAGGGCTGAGCCCAAAAACCAAACCTAAAGTGAAAAGTAGCAAAAATCAACTTTCTCCAAACATATCGAAGCTTATACTCAAAAAGGTCGCAAACGGCATTTTAAACTCAATGGGAGTGATCCCGAGTCCTAATTCGACCGTATGCAAAAAGTAGCTTTTCGGACTAAAATCCGACTAACGATAAAATATTTAAATAAAATATTTAAATATAAAATCGATAAATATGCGGGTTGTTACAAAAAAATTGTTTTAAAGATAAACTAGATATTATTTTTGAGTATACATAGACATATCAGAATCTTACTAATTACGTATCTGATACGTACGCACCGTCAAAATTCTTTAGTGTAGTTTATATTATAAGATTTACTTATAAAAGGTATATGACCAAAAGCTGTACACATCTTACAAATAAGTTGTTATTTTACCTGTCTCGCTGTCTTGTACTATATTCAAATGTATAGATATAATATGCGTAATAGTTTGTAATATTTTAGGGATATGTATAACAAGTCTTGTTAATATTTTAACCGTGTATATATAACAGCGCTCGTACATATGTATATTTTGGGTTCATAAGATTGTAAACTTTGTATGTTTGAAACTAGGTAATAATGAGAAATGTGGCAGTTTTATAATAAGCCTATATATATGTATCGGTTATGTAAAACTATTAAGTTTTAATGAATTGATTCAAATTTTATTTTATATATATATATATATATATATATATGTTGGACTACAATGTACGTAATTCAATTTGAAATAATGATTTTGGAGACAACACACACACACACACAGATAGATATATATATATATATATATATATATATATATATATATATATATATATATATATATAACCGATTCTGATTCAGTTCATTTATCTATGTTATCAGCTTTGTTCGTCCAATGAGTATCCATCTAGCTTTGCTTTGAAATGCGTGCCTGGATCCGTAACTCAAATTTCAATGTTCGTATCAGTGTGCGTATCTGTGTCATCTCCTATTCTCTCTAGCCTCGAAAGGTGAGCAATCACTCACGATTAATGTTCTTTTATTTATTAAATTTGATTTCAATTGGAACGACAATTGAAATATGCTGCTGCTAGTTATTTACACTGATAAATATATGCTATTACCTGTATCAGTTCACCTGTGACATCTGACACCATTATCTATTAATTATATGATGATAATCCAGTTTGGTTGATGATTGATTTATTGTTTGTTGTTTATATTGGATGTAAATTGGAATGTATAAAGTGATAAATATGATGCAATTTAAATTTGATGTAGGATAGTTAAAAATTTGAAACGACATATGTGTAAATTTGATTAAATGACATTTGTGTAATATGACCCCTTTAAATGTTAAATTAATTGACACGTAGGATTTGGTTAATTATACCTTGAACCATTGGATGTATGTTGTTTAAATTGATGATGTATGAATTTGTGAATAGATGACAAGTGAAGGACCGTAATATAATAATCTTTAATCTACATGAAATGATAGTGTAGATTCTAGAGATAATTTTATTTATTCGCATAGATAACAATGCGAATTAATATGATTATTTCGGGATTATTTGAATGAATTATTGGATTGTTATTGATTGTTGTTATTGCTTGTTTATTTACTTTGACACCATCCCTGTTATCACACTGCAAGTTCCCTTTGTTATGCTTTGATTTTGTATTGAATTGGAATCGGGTTGAAATGATAAATACCCAAATGAACTTGACTTAGGATAGAGAATTAAATAAAACCCGATTGGTCAATAATTTGATTTGAAATGAAGTAAAGATTTTATTTGAATGATAAGGTTTTGAAATATAATTGGAACGTAAATTTTGATGAGTGGAAAATGTTAATATTGAAATCTAAAACGAAATATTAATGTAATAACTGATGAAAGAACGTTGTTTTGAAATGAATTATTTAACAATAAAATTGGGAATTATTCATTGAATTAAGTTGAAATGATTTAATAATTAAGTTTAAATTTATAATTAAATTGAAATTATTGAGTTTGAAATGATCGAATAATTAAGTTTGAATTTATTATTAAGTCGAAATGATTAAGTTTTGAAATTACTAAAAATTAAGATTGAAATTATGTAATAATTGAATAAGATTGAATTATTTGATAATTGAATAAAAATTGAATTCTTGATAAGAGGAATTGAACTTTTGAATAAGTGAAATTTGAACTTCGTTAATAAATGAAATTGGGTTTCTTGATTTATTAAGTTTGGGGAAATTATTTAAGTAAGTTAATAGGTGAAATTGAACCTCTTAAATATGTGAAATTTAGTTTCTTTAATGGAGTTTGAAATGTGTAACTAAGTAAAGAAATAAGTGAAATTGAATTTCTTTAACAAGAAATAGAATGTGATTTATTGAAATTAACGTAAGACTTGTAATTCAAAGAATTGATTTGACGAATCTAGTTTAACTCAATTTGAAGTTTTGATATAATGAAATTGAACTTAAGTAACTGATTTAATGAATTGGAAATTTAATAGAAAATGATTTGAATGACAAATTTACTTAATGAATATTGAATGAAATCGATCAATGAATTTAAATGGATTTGAACGTTAAATTAATTTAATTTAAATGATTTCGGAATGAAATTTATATACGAACTCGAATCACTATTTGAATTGTTTAAATGGAAATTGAAATTGAATTGTAAGACTTTGAAATGGTTATTTGGAAGTTTTGAAACGTAAATTTTGGAAATTGATAGTGAAAGACAAATGAAATGTTGATTGATAAATTTTAATCGAAATTGAAATTGAATTGGTTTAAAATATATTAAACGACCAATCGGTGTGATAATTACGGAAGTTATTAAAGAGACCGGAATCAGTTATGGATATACTCTCTATCTAAACCGAAAACCACTTTCATAACTATACGCGGAGTGGTGATCCAGAATGAAGTGGTTGGAATGATGTACGTGATGACTGAAGAAAGAGAACGATAATGGATAGCCTTGACACTTGTGTCAAATTGGAAATGACTAAAATCAGGAGCCGTGCCGGGCCAAATGGGGTTAGCCACCTCGAGCGAACACACTTCTTCGTAAAACTACTCATTACTTGTTATTGATTGGTGCACCCTCGGAATTTCAGGAGTGTTGTTTCGCGGTGTTGCGATCGTTGCGGCGATGTGTTCTCACCAGTCCGGATCAGGCGAACGGTAGTTTCACTACCTTGGGTATTGCCTCATGTGCCTTGTCATACTTGTATTCCTATATATGCGACCACTACGAATTTGTTTTGTGTTATACCTATGGAGTACTCCCTGATATCCCACTAGTTTACGGTGGAGTTTAAAGTGCTGTATAGACTATGACATTTATATAAAATGTGTTAAGGGGGATAATGGTAACGCCTTAACACTATTTTGATATTTTATATTACTGATAGACATTATCTATTTAGCGTATAGTACTGCATAGTAGATAGTTTAACGGATCCTTAGAGGATAGTGATTCCAACATCCTTTGAGTTACTTGTATTTCGATTGCTATTTCACTTGAGTTGGATTTATTGATATAAGAATATTAATCCTGACTCGAGTGTTTTGTGTTTTGCTTTACGCTCAGGTCAGACTGAGTGTACCAGTACTCGAGGCTCACCTTTGGAGTTGGAGCTTTGCTTGAAGATCCAGCCATCTATTCTGCCTTCTGTATTCGATGATTCCAGTGATGTATTTTGATTTGTATTTGATGTATCGTGTTACTCTTCTGTTGAAAACTCTGATGTATCTTATATATTTATATAGTAGCTTCATGAACTACTATCTCTTTTACTTCCGCTGCATATTACTCTGTGTCTGTGATTCTGTGATTATTTATTTACTGTATATCTGAATTTTGCCAAATTTAAATTAACAATTCGGTATTTTGAATTATTCAAGTCCGACATGCGTGGATGCGAATAGTCCAAAATAGCGGGTCGTTACAGTTGGTATCGGAGCTTTTGGTAGCTCTAGGCAAAACTTAGCATATAGGGTAAATGTATTTGCAGAATCACTCCCACTCGAGTTTCAATCTCTTCCTTTTAACTCAATTCCTTTGAATTTTGGAACGTTCTTTGCGGTCTCAAAATTCATTCATATCTCTCACTATTTATCTTCTTTTGATTCTGGAGTACCCCATAACTCCACTTCAAATGATCTTTATAGTGAGTCGGCGGTCTCGCCAATCCCAAATTTATCTGTAAATGGGTGAAACTCATTTACAATAGACATCGATTTACCGAAGATTTCTATATCCTCGGTTTACGATGTTATCTATCTTCCGCTATGCCTGAATTCTATTTCTTGAGATCGAATGTTTATTTATCTCGGAATTCAGCATCGATCTTATTCTTGAAGTTACGGTCGACCGGGTTAAGATTGTCCGTGAATCAAATAAGCTTATCCATCTCCCGATTCTGTTAATTGAATTATCTTATCTTCTGTTTTGAACCTATTTTCGAATTAAAATTCTCTTTGATTTGATTTCCATCAAATTTGAATCCCTATACTTATTTTGAAATCCATCCTTGTATCGTCGAGCGAGGAAGTGTATTTGTGAATTAATTTTAAAATGTTTTAATATATGTTGTGTTGTTGAGTTGTTGATGTTGATTTGGTTTTCGATCGATTCGTCTGATCAACGATATCGATAGGATTTCCAAAACACTTGAGCAGAGCAACTGACACAATATTGTTTTCAAATTTAGTAAATAAAATAAGTTTGAATGATTATATTATATATAAGCTTTCTGATATTAAATGTTAATGAATCTATTGTCCGAAATTTTGAAATTTAATTTTCATTTATTGTTTATAAACCATTGACTATTTCATAATATAAATAAGTGAATTTATAAAATTTGATTATAAATTGATTTGGAGTTTATAATGAATTTAAATCAAGAATTTGAGAATTTAATCTCCGGTGGTTTCAACTTTGGCTTTAAAGGTTTTAAAACGTATATTATTTAAAATATTTTTAAATAAAAATCATCCAAAGAATTGTAAAAGTTAAATATGCGCTCTCTTATTTTGTCGCTGGAAAATAATTTTGGTGATGACGGTCGCATCATCGACATTCATTTTCGAGTTTCGAAATGAAGAGACAAATTCGTAGCTTTGCTACAGCTTTGATTTGGAAATTTAATCGATTTAAATTTCTTAAGTATGATTTGATTTATATGTATGTAGGTATATTATTTTAAATTTAGTTGATCTAATATATATATATAGTATATACATAATTTTCTCTAAATTGTTGAAGTTAATTGGGAATTTAATTCTAAAAATTTGGGTAAAGGATGATTTTCAATTATAAATGAAATCAAATTTTGAATTAGTATTCAAACTTGAGAGAATTGAATTAGGAATTTTATTTAGAAAATACTCAATTGCATTCAATATAATTTGCCTAAATTGTCAAAAGTTAACAATGTAAATGAATGTTATACAACATAAAATGATATCAAAGAAATTTTTAAATGAATTTGAGTAGTTATAATAAGTGTAAATATACTCAATATTGTGATAAGATATATTAAGTGGAATAAATTTAATAATAATAAATTGGAACAAAGAAAATTTAAATAAAGTATGATTATAATAAATTATTATTCAAATTTATGATCTTTGGAATTGTTAATTTAAGAAAATTGGATAGTATACAGTATAAAATGTCTTTATAAATAAAATGTGAGTGCGTATAATAAATGTTATTCACTAAATTTTATTTATAAAAAAATGTTTATGGAGACAAATAGAATAATAAGTTAAATAAATAATAGATGTGATTAATAAAATAAAATTTTGGTTTTGAAAGATAATAAAACTGAATTAAATCAACTTAAGGGAGTATCTTGAATCAATTGAATTTAAATTTAATTTCGTTTTGAAAGAAACCTTTTGTATCTAACATTAATAAATGAGAAATCAAGTCAATTTGATATAAACCTTGGTTTTAAAACAAATTGTTGAATATAAATTTATTTAATTAAATTTATATGGTTTGAACTAATTGTTTATCTTGTCTTTCAATCTATTTTCTTCTGCTTGTTTCTATTCTTCTATTTCCTTCCTTTTCGAGGACGAAAAGTTTTGAGTGGGTGAGAGTGTAACGACCCGTAAATTTAACCGGTTTTAGTAACGTTTTTAATTGAAATTTTGCGAAATTAAAACGATAAAATTTTGAAATATAAATTTTATATTTGGAATGCGTCCAGTTAAACATAGCAACCGATAAAATTTCGTCCAAAAATACGAAAGTTTATTTCGTGCGTAAAATTACTTCAATTAAATCGGTTAAAAAGCGATGAGAATAAAATGTTTTCAGAACCAAAATATTTTTACACAGTAAAATTCTAAACCATCTTCTGAGCAAGATGTCAATTTGTCATTTTTCCAAATTCGGACATCTTTGGCTTCATCGATCTTAATCTTCTGCAATTTTTACGCATTTTCCGCTGGTAGAAATTTCGAATTTTTATAATTCAATCGAACCACTAATATCTGTATACTATTGTGATCGTCTCGCCACGCTGATCTCTGCGGTATATTTATTTCTTTGCTTCAAAGCCCGGTTCGCAGCGGAATCCACTGATACGGTTACCGTATCGGTACCGGTTTCATGCCTCTTGGTTCTGGTGGCTATTCAATTTATCAACTGCGTAAACCATCAGCCACTAGTCTTTATATTCCTAAAAATTTGGGTATGACTTTTGCTATCCCATAATAAGGTTCATTCTATCCGTTCATATCTTTGTATGGTAGTCTCTTTCTATTCTCTTGGGAAAAGGAAAAATAAATTATCCGAAGCGTTCATATTTATGTACGACTCTCATTCAAGAATATATATATAAAAAAAACGTACACAAACATAATATAGTATGTTCAGAGTTATATAAGTGGTATAACATAACAGAGGCCATCTTACATTTTAAATCGGTCCAACTCTGCTTTTGAGAAACATTTTTTTTGCTGTTTGTATCTGTTAACCTGAAGCTAGCATGTCCCTTCCAAATTCCAATATAACTCATCAGTTGCCCTTCTCTGTTTTGTAATAATAACATATAAATTTCCAAGACCAAGTTTCTCACTGTGTTCCAGAAACCATGCCTTCCACTACCACAACCGACATCATTTCAACCCACGCAACCACCATAGTCACCGTTCGCGCCAGCGCACACAACCAATCACTCAGCTCCACCCAGCCGCTGACACGCGAGCACACGCACTGACCCACCTACGGCTCCGCCTCACCGAGATCACGTCTACCACAGTCGGCCGAAGCCATCTATGGCCAACCACCTTTCTCCGCGTACTCGTGTCTGCTCTTCTCTGACTTAACCACTCGGGTAGCCGAGGCCTCCTATTCCTTTGCTTGTTCAATTGTTTCAACTCCTGTTTGCTTTCAAATCGGTATGTTGACCTTTGTATTTTGTATATGATGTATTTAAAACAAATGTCATACTGGTTATAAGTATATTTTGGTCATTTTTATATTATATTAGTTAGATAAGGTGTCAGTTATTTATATGAATGCGTCACTTAAATTATGTTACAGTAGGTATGTGTTGTATTTTAATAATAATAGAGTACGTTATATATATAGAAGTGTTATATTAGGCTGTTAGTATGTATTGGGTTAAAGATTTACTATATTATAGGTTAGACATATATTTTACATCAAATATGTTCACAGAAGTATAGTAGGAATTATATTAGTATTTTCATTGTTACAGTATTTTATATATATATGCCGTTGGATTTTAATATGTATACAACATTGACTTTGAAACAGTTTTTTTTATTTTGTTATTTATAAGAGTATATTATAATAGATTGAGAGTATTATAGTGTGCAAGTGTGTATATACATTAGTGTGTGTGTGTATACATATATTTTATCGGTTGCGTTAACGTATTGTTTATAATAGTCTACTTGTAATCTGTGACCTATATAAAGGTATTGTACATTACTCTGTTTTATGTCTGATGCCATAAAAATATTACATCTATTGATTCAATTTTTTTTTATGTTGATGCACGTGTTTAAAAATGTAAGTCATATGGTTTGTTTGCACAAACAAGTATATTAGTCTATACGTGTATATATGATTTACAGTTTATATTGTATAAATGAGTGAGTTCATATATTTTAGTTGCATTGTTCTGGAATATTATATTCGTATGCATATAGGATTTGTCATGATTGACTCAGTTAGATGTTACAGTGTACAGTTTGTAGGCTATAGGTCACGCATATATGGATATTTTGAAGAAAAAAAATTGTTTTAAAGATAAACTAGATATTATTTTTGAGTATAAATAGACATATCAGAATCTTACTATTTACGTATCTGATATGTATGCACCGTCAAAATTCTTTAGTGTAGTTTATATTATAAGAGTTACTTATAAAAGGTATATGACCAAAAGCTGTACACATCTTACAAATACGAGTTGTTATTTTACCTGTCTCGCTGTCTTGTACTATATTCAAATGTATAGATATAATATACGTAATAGTTTGTAATATTTTAGGGATATGTATAACAAGTCTTGTTAATATTTTAACCGTGTATATATAACAGCGCTCGTACATATGTATATTTTGGGTTCATAAGATTGTAAACTTTGTATGTTTGAAACTGGGTAATAATGAGAAATGTGGCAGTTTTATAATAAGCCTATATATATGTATCGGTTATGTAAAACTATTAAGTTTTAATGAATTGATTCAAATTTTATTTTTTATATATATATATATATATATATATATATATGTTGGACTACAATGTACGTAATTCAATTTGAAATAATGATTTTGGAGACAACACACACACACACACAGATATATATATATATATATATATATATATATATATATATATAACCGATTCTGATTCAGTTCATTTATCTATGTTATCAGCTTTGTTCGTCCAATGAGTATCCATCTAGCTTTGCTTTGAAATGCGTGCCTGGATCCGTAACTCAAATTTCAATGTTCGTATCAGTGTGCGTATCTGTGTCATCTCCTATTCTCTCTAGCCTCGAAAGGTGAGCAATCACTCACGATTAATGTTCTTTTATTTATTAAATTTGATTTCAATTGGAACGACAATTGAAATATGCTGCTGCTAGTTATTTACACTGATAAATATATGCTATTACCTGTATCAGTTCACCTGTGACATCTGACACCATTATCTATTAATTATATGATGATAATCCAGTTTGGTTGATGATTGATTTATTGTTTGTTGTTTATATTGGATGTAAATTGGAATGTATAAAGTGATAAATATGATGCAATTTAAATTTGATGTAGGATAGTTAAAAATTTGAAACGACATATGTGTAAATTTGATTAAATGACATTTGTGTAATATGACCCCTTTAAATGTTAAATTAATTGACACGTAGGATTTGGTTAATTATACCTTGAACCATTGGATGTATGTTGTTTAAATTGATGATGTATGAATTTGTGAATAGATGACAAGTGAAGGACCGTGATATAATAATCTTTAATCTACATGAAATGATAGTGTAGATTCTAGAGATAATTTTATTTATTCGCATAAATAACAATGCGAATTAATATGATTATTTCGGGATTATTTGAATGAATTATTGGATTGTTATTGATTGTTGTTATTGCTTGTTTATTTACTTTGACACCATCCCTGTTATCACACTGCAAGTTCCCTTTGTTATGCTTTGATTTTGTATTGAATTGGAATCGGGTTGAAATGATAAATACCCAAATGAACTTGACTTAGGATAGAGAATTAAATAAAACCCGATTGGTCAATAATTTGATTTGAAATGAAGTAAAGATTTTATTTGAATAATAAGGTTTTGTAATATAATTGGAACGTAAATTTTGATGAATGGAAAATGTTAATATTGAAATCTGAAACGAAATATTAATGTAATAACTGATGAAAGAACGTTGTTTTGAAATGAATTATTTAACAATAAAATTAGGAATTATTCATTGAATTAAGTTGAAATGATTTAATAATTAAGTTTAAATTTATAATTAAATTGAAATTATTGAGTTTGAAATGATCGAATAATTAAGTTTAAATTTATTATTAAGTCGAAATGATTAAGTTTTGAAATTACTAAAAATTAAGATTGAAATTATGTAATAATTGAATAAGATTGAATTATTTGATAATTGAATAAAAATTGAATTCTTGATAAGAGGAATTGAACTTTTGAATAAGTGAAATTTGAACTTCGTTAATAAATGAAATTGGGTTTCTTGATTTATTAAGTTTGGGGAAATTATTTAAGTAAGTTAATAGGTGAAATTGAACCTCTTAAATATGTGAAATTTAGTTTCTTTAATGGAGTTTGAAATGTGTAACTAAGTAAAGAAATAAGTGAAATTGAATTTCTTTAACAAGAAATAGAATGTGATTTATTGAAATTAACGTAAGACTTGTAATTCAAAGAATTGATTTGACGAATCTAGTTTAACTCAATTTGAAGTTTTGATATAATGAAATTGAACTTAAGTAACTGATTTAATGAATTGGAAATTTAATAGAAAATGATTTGAATGACAAATTTACTTAATGAATATTGAATGAAATCGATCAATGAATTTAAATGGATTTGAACGTTAAATTAATTTAATTTAAATGATTTCGGAATGAAATTTATATACGAACTCGAATCACTATTTGAATTGTTTAAATGGAAATTGAAATTGAATTGTAAGACTTTGAAATGGTTATTTGGATGTTTTGAAACGTAAATTTTGGAAATTGATAGTGAAAGACAAATGAAATGTTGATTGATAAATTTTAATCGAAATTGAAATTGAATTGGTTTAAAATATATTAAACGACCAATCAGTGTGATAATTACGGAAGTTATTAAAGAGACCGGAATCGGTTATGGATATACTCTCTATCTAAACCGAAAACCACTTTAATAACTATACGCGGAGTGGTGATCCAGAATGAAGTGGTTGGAATGATGTACGTGATGACTGAAGAAAGAGAACGATAATGGATAGCCTTGACACTTGTGTCAAATTGGAAATGACTAAAATCAGGAGCCGTGCCGGGCCAAATGGGGTTAGCCACCTCGAGCGAACACACTTCTTCGTAAAACTACTCATTACTTGTTATTGATTGGTGCACCCTTGGAATTTCAGGAGTGTTGTTTTGCGGTGTTGCGATCGTTGCAGCGATGCGTTCTCACCAGTCCGGATCAGGCGAACGGTAGTTTCACTACCTTGGGTATTGCCTCATGTGCCTTGTCATACTTGTATTCCTATATATGCGACCACTACGAATTTTTTGTGTGTTATACCTATGGAGTACTCCCTGATATCCCACTAGTTTACGGTGGAGTTTACAGTGCTGTATAGACTATGACATTTATATAAAATGTGTTAAGGGGGATAATGGTAACGCCTTAACACTATTTTGATATTTTATATTACTGATAGACATTATCTATTTAGCGTATAGTACTACATAGTATATAGTTTAACGGATCCTTAGAGGATGGTGATTCCAACATCCTTTGAGTTACTTGTATTTCGATTGCTATTTCACTTGAGTTGGATTTATTGATATAAGAATATTAATCCTGACTCGAGTGTTTTGTGTTTTGCTTTACACTCGGGTCAGACTGAGTGTACCAGTACTCGAGGCTCACCTTTGGAGTTGGAGCTTTGCTTGAAGATCCAGCCATCTATTCTGCCTTCTGTATTCGATGATTCTAGTGATGTATTTTGATTTGTATTTGATGTATCGTGTTACTCTTCTGTTGAAAACTATGATGTATCTTATATATTTATATAGTAGCTTCATGAACTACTATCTCTTTTACTTCCGCTGCATATTACTCTGTGTCTGTGATTTTATGATTATTTATTTACTGTATATCTGAATTTTGTCAAATTTAAATTAACAATTCGGTATTTTGAATTATTCAAGTCCGACATGCGCGGATGCGAATAGTCCAAAATATGGGTCGTTACATTATTCTTTGAATTTACCATTTTAGATAAGCTTTTAATACTTGATTTTATAATACTTAAAACTTGTATCACCATTTGCTTCTAATTTGTAATTGCTTAATACTTTTAAAACTTGCTATTCTTTTATTAAAAACTTGATATCTATACAATTACAAATCTCGAGCAAACACTAAACCCTCTCCCTGAGCTAACTTCACCTCAAATTTAACCACTAAATATTAGAAAACATTCTTTCTTCCTCCATCCTATATTACTTTATTTAAATTCACAACTCAAACAATCGGCCCACTATGTACGGCCCATCCAAAACTCAAAACCCACGAACAAAACGAACCCATTTCCCCTTCATCCTCTTAATTCCCTTCAGTAAACAGCTCAAATCCAAACAACATACTCCAACACGAAGTCGTGCACGTATCCGTGCATGCTTTCTCTGATGATCGTTCCCTGTCGCCGATCATCCTCACAACTCTCGCATGGTCACCTCACCCTATCGAAACACTCAAACCTCGACGAACTGTCCTGATAAAAGAAAACAAGTTTTAACACCTATTCAGCAGAAGATCAGATAAACATTTATCGCCTAGCTCCGCCCTCATCTACTACTGTCTATCCTCACCTTTCATCAGAAGAATCGCCTCCTCTTCCTACATTGTTTCCCTTACGCGCACAACATTCCATTGTTCGCCATGCTTCGCAATTTCAGACGAAACTGAACGCCAAGCGAAGATCCCCCAAACCCTAATACTCAAACAATCTGCTTCCACAATCACTTAGAAATTCCTGAGTCATTTTTCTCGAGTTAACCATGCCCTACTCTTCCTCCTCGATGAATGCCCCACCTACAAATCAATCCAGCTACCAGAATTTGCCGTTATGCCCAAACCCATTCAACTCGGCCTACCTCCTGCTCTGCGCATCTAGAAATCACCCTACCACCCTTAAAAATCAGATTTTCCCTCAACAATCGCGATAACACAAACAAAAACCCAAATCTTAATGATCAAATTTTGACTGGACTTGATCACTTACTGCAAAGCATACATAATACAAGTCTATACTTCAATATATTTACTGAAACCAGTTTTAAAATAAAGTAACCCTCATAACAAACAACTTTTCTTTTAATGTCACCACTTAAAACTAATTAGATTGAGTGATAATTTTTTTTTTTGAAGTCAAGCCTAGCATATTATTTTGAAATTTAACAGAGCTGTGTAAAAATGGTGAACATCCTAACTTCCCTGGTTTAATCATTTATTTACTCATATATGGGTGCATATATTCAGAACAAAACGTACTTATCAAATCACACTTTTTCCCCATGATAAAACATAACTACAGTACAATTTGGATTTTGTTTACTCACTTGAAAATAGCATGAAACAGAGCTCAAATCTTCAAAAAAGCTTTTGATAAAACTTGAATTGCTTTTACTTTAATGCTTTAAAACTGAGTTGCTTGCATTTAGGTTTGCATGCAGGCTAATGGGACTTGAACTTGCTTCAGATCTCTAGTTTTAAAGACTGCAGTTGCATGCTTTTGGAGTTTTAAAAGCTGAGTTGCAGACTTGATTTGCTTACAGGGTTAGATGCAGATTTGCATGTAGGTTTCCTATTGCTATAGACTTTACTTGTTTGCTTTAAAAATTCAGATGGAAGGGAATATGCTTGCATGCTTTATTATTATTTTTTTTGAAAAGAAGAATGCACAGGCTACAGGTTGAAGAAAAGTACATGGGTTAACATGCAGGCTTTGATTTTACAGGGTTATGATCTGATCTTCAATTTGAAGGTGGATTAAAGATTGTATTATGAAGATGTTTTCAAGCTTTTGATTGAAGAAGAGTTTCAGATTTTTGATTTGAGGAGAAAACTTCCAGATTCGAACATGATTTTAATTAATTTTTATTTTTTTTAGATTTTTGGGAACAAATTTGTTTTAGCTGAAAATTTTTCTTAACCATGAAAAAAATGAACATTAGAAAAAAATGAGGGTGAAAACATTTTTTTATAAAAGTATAAATGATTTATTTAAAAATTAAAAATAAAAAGACACATGTATCAAATCCTTACATTTGTCAATTAGAGTAGGTTATTAATTCACATTTGTCTCAATAGTTACTTAAGATGCTAACACTTGTTTTATACATATTTTACTTATTATTATTTTTTATTTAATTTAACTGTAAATAAAACCCTTTTTTCTTTATACATATATGTTTTTATTACCTCACAAGTGTAATAGAAAATCTTTATTTATTTTACTCTTATACTTATATATAATTTCTATTATACTTATATTTCTTTTATGCTTAACACCTTAATATATATATATATATATAAATAAATAAAACTTATATATACATTTAAATAAGGTATGAACCCCTATTAAACCTTACTTAGCACCATTTTATTTTAAATACCCCTTTTTGACAATCATTAGATTAAATTCAAACAAAGCTTCCTATTCACAATTTACATATATATCTATAAAAATTAGAAACATTATTTTAAATCCAATTTATTTTGAGATACTATCTTTTAGATTTAAATTTTAACCCAAATTCAAATTCATTTTCAATTTTAAGTCCTATCTTGAAATCAACTCAAATATATGTATGTATTAAGCAACACAAATTAAATTTGTAATCAATAATTTTATTTAAAATCAACACAATTATAAATATAAATATTTATCTGATGAGATTCATTCGTTCAATTTATAATTCAATATTCCATTAATTAACCCAGTTTGTTAATCGATTACAGATTACCAAAAATTCAGGTTATTACATTCCTCCCCCCTTTGAATCTTTTCGTCCTCGAAAAGGAACGAAATCAAAATTTATTAAAATGATTATTATCAGAATTTTTTTTTCTTTGATAACTTTAAAATAATTTAAAATCTATATAATATTAATACTTTTATAAAAATACTTTTATAACTCGATGTTTCAACAGGTCTATCCTTGTTCTCATAGAGATTCGGTCATACGTTGATCAGGCGTAGGACTGAAAATCTGTAAGTACTTAGCAGACCTATCATTAACATCCAGTGAAAATACTTCGAAAATAATTTTATTGAAAATATTGAAAACATTTTTTGAAAATAGAGGATATATCTTTGGTGAGAATGCTCTGGAAATCATCACCCCCATCCATGGTCACAGTTACATTCCAGGGGTTACGTTGCCGTCGCAGCAAAAGTCCATGTAACTGCAGGCTCTCCGCGGCCTCTCGATTACGCCATGGAACCCACACAACAGATCACAGTTACGTCCAGGGTTACGTTGCCGTCGCAGCAAAAGTCCATGTAACTGCAGGCTCTCAGCGGCCTCTGATTTTCGCTGTCGAAATGAAACCTCTCCAGTCCTACATAGGTCGCAGTCTGCTGATATAAAATCAAATGCAGACTGTTGGTTCTCAGCGGCACACACGACTTTCGCTATGTTATACCATAGGTCGCAGTCTACCGATATAAAATCAAACGCAGA
Source organism: Allium cepa (assembly GCA_030765085.1). NCBI lineage: Eukaryota > Viridiplantae > Streptophyta > Magnoliopsida > Asparagales > Amaryllidaceae > Allium > Allium cepa. Next base: position 459,473,752 of record CM060931.1, on the reverse strand, counting down.
CTGTTGGCTCTCAGCGGCACACACGACTTTCGCTATGGTATACTCTACTCATAATCCCCAGGAACTAGTTTCGTCCGGACTCCTCACAGGATTAACTTTAGAAACCCCCCTTGGGGCTCAAGGCAGCACCACCCGGTGGTACTCCTGAGAAGTTCATTCCAAGGGAGCGCCTTTTTCCCCAGAGCCATCATCAAAACATTTTATACTATACACATATAGTATCCTTAAATCATACACCAAGTATGATCTCATACAAAGCTCCTTTACACAAAATCGATTATTCCAAAATCGATAGTTCTCAAACTAGACTTTCCAAATTTCAATATTGATTTTACCCAAAAATCAAAAGCCTTTCCAAATCCAAAGGTTCCCAGAACCTTTTCCAAAGTCCTCATAAGAACCTTTATATATATATACATATATATATAATTTCCAAAACTTTGGATCATTTCAAACTTGTATAAAACTCCTTTATACTTCAAACACCTCCAAAAACCATTTTCTTCTAGCAAAAGATTCATCAAGGGGAGTTTTATCTTATATAACAAAGATATATAACTTTGTTTATTCAAAATCAAATATTCAAATTTGATTACTCTTTACAAACCACTTACCATATCACTTACTTCCATAAAAAAAATTCAACCATAGAAATATCCAATTTCCACTTTACATCATCATATATTTCACAAAATATATTTTTCATTTCAAAAACTATTTCACATTTCTTATCCAAAAATTCCCAGTATCAATTTTATTCAAATCCGTATGATGTACACGTATCATCCGTACGCTATACCAATCTGATCACTCACTCGATCACACAATTTCATTTCCGAACTAGTATTGTCCACCCGACTTCCTAGTGCGGACACAGATCTAGTTTCTTGATCAGAAACCGTTATTCTCCTTGCATAGTCATAACTATGATAGAGAATATCCAGAACCAATGAACAATCCATACCCAGGTTCGCCTTCAAAAATCGAGTGGAAAATTCCAACTCGGATCGAAATAACTATCTCGAAATTCTATGCTCAAATCTGGATCAAATCACTATGTGAATAGAATAACGTACGTACACCCTACATATTTATCTTTATTGGTTATTAGCCAAATCAATTCCATTTCTATTCACTTAAATTTTCACTTACTTACTCACAACTGATTCAATCCCATTTGGATTATCACCTCTATTCTTATTTCGATTGGGTATTTAACCAATAACAGTTTAAACTCGGTCCAGTTTAAATTTAGAAAATAACTTGAAAAGTTAAAGAAATAGATAAGTAGTTGAAAAATAAGTACTAGTTTGTAAAATAATTGGAAAATAGTTAAATAGTCATAGAAATTTTAAATAATAGCTATAAAATAGTAATTAGTAGTTGAAAATAATAGTTAGTTTATAAAATAGTTAGAAAATTGTCAAACAATTTCAAAAATAATTGTAAAACAAGTATAAGATAGTTTGGCTTTTAAAAGAAAGGTTGTATATATAATGAATAGTTTGGAAAAATAGATTTATATTAAAACAATTTATATTAAAAATAGTCCAGAGTCAAAACTGTTCAATTCCCAATCAATTCAATTTAAATTCCACCTTCATTTAAATTGACTTAACTCCAATTTAAATAACTTTAATTTCTATTGAAATTGATTCAACCCCAATTCAAATTGAATTAATCTAAGTTTCTTTTCAAATTTAACTTTATTCAACCTTGATCTCAAATCCTACTAATTCAAATAAATTTCAAATGAATTAGTTCCAGTTTTAATTCATTTCAACTCCAGTTTGAACTAATCTCAATTTCAAACTCCATTCCCAAATCAAGTTGAATTATTCTTGATTTCTTCTCAAATTTAATTCAAATTCCATTTGAATTTAAAACTTATTCAACTTTAATTACGATTCCAAATTATTCAAATCAACTCGGACTAATTTCAAATTGAACCCACTTCAATTTCAAATTGTTTCAAATTAATCCAATTCAAATTTTCATTTGAACCTTATACTCATACATCTTCAATCACAATTTCAATCAATTCAAATCAAATTCAATTTGAACTAATTTCAAATTTCAAATTTAAACCATCTCGAATTATATAAATTCGAGTTAATACTTAAAATGTTGATTTAATTCCTTTAAATCAATTTATCTTTTTATTCCAACAATGGATTACCATACTCCATTTCTCATTCATTAAACAAATCTAATTCACAACTTAAAGATTTTTAACAACAATAGGATGATATCATCTAATTCATCTCCAAACACCCATCATAGTACTACTCTCACCCAAGCACGCTTAACTTCGGAGTTCTGATGGATAAATATAGCTATTATCCTTAAGAAAATTACTTAAGGAAATTAACATAAGTTAATTAGTTAATTAAAGTATTATTAATTAATAAGGATCATTAAATTAATGTGATTAATGGTATTAGTCAAGGTTGATAAATATAAGTAATTAATTTAAATGTGATTAATTAATTATAATTAATTAAGGTTTAATGTCATTAATTATAGTTAATTATTAATGAAGGATCATTAATTATTGTAATAATGATAGTAATTAAAGGTTAATTACTAAATATGGTTAAGGACAATTACTTCAATGTAATTAAGATAATTAATCAAGAAAAATTAATTGGTAAAGATCATTAGAGATGATTGATTAATTTATTTGGAATAATTAGTGAAGAAGAATTATGATAATCCAATTGACTAAGAGATAATTAATTCTGTTTGGATGGTTGATTAATGTGGATTGATTGATTAATATTGATTAATTGATAAATATTGGATGATCAATATTTGGAGATTGATGATTGGTTGATATTGGATGTTTGATATTGGTTTGATATTGGATAATTTGGATATATGTGTTATATGATATGCTATTTTGTGTAGATAAATATTGATATGAATTATCTCTTGTGATAATATGATTTATCTATTTATATATCATCCTGTATATAAGTTTAAATTGTTTAAATCCCTTAAGTACAACTTGGACATTAAAATGGCGTTTGGTTTCGATGAGACCGGGATCGGGTTTCCATATTTGGAATCCGAAAACCACATCGATTCCAATTAAACGTTAGGTCGTGTATCCAAGTGGAGCAAGTAAAGACTCGAGGTGTAAGGGCTATACGTCAGTATAACTCTGTGGGTGATTCCGTAATGAGTTTGACGGAATAGTACTGATAGATTCGAGATGGAGATTTAGAGTGCAAGGGCTATGGTCGTTGACTCTGAGGGTGATTCCAAAATGAGTGCAACGAGATAGTGCCTTCGGTTTCGTTCGAACCCTGAACGAACTTGTATGGATTGAATGCTTTCAGCACATCGTCAGGCGGAAGATGAGCATTCTAAGAGATGTATCCTATAAAGGTAATCGCAGCCTCAAGCCTCATCAACCGGGAATGGCTAAAACAGGGGAGGTGCAGCAAGGCTTCGTGGGTAGCTCCCACTGGAGAGCAAGATTAATCATTGTCTAGAGGTCCCTTTTTATTCGGCTGTGTGGGGCGGTTGAATTCCGGACAACCGACGGTGTTGTCTTGTTTGGGACTGTTCAGTAAGGAATGGACCCGGCCTTGTGTTGCAGGGGAGTGTGAGTACTCCTCGGTACGGTGATCTAGGCCACGTACTGTGACGGGCGGTACCCCAGTAGCCCTGCCATTGATGGAAACCCATTTTCCCTACGAGACCCTACGGTTTTGTTTTTATTACCCACTTTTGTGGCTAGTAGCTGGAATTTAATAGATGTAACAATTTCGGCTATTTCATATTTACTTGAAAACCCTAGACACTATTATAATATCACTGGATTTCCTATCAAATGTTTTGGTTAGCGTAAGGAAAAACTTTTCCATGTTTATGTGTGGGAAGTCTTACGTGATACTTTTTCTTTTCAAAGGTTTTCTAAAGTTAAGCAATTTTAAACCGTTTACTCACACCAGACCCCTGTCTGACCCGAGTGTTTATTTTCTGTTTTATTAAACTCTTGGGTACTCATATTATGTATGAGTAGTCAAGTGATTCAGGTTTGCTTGACGAATTTTGGAGGAGATATGGAGCAGGAGGCTTCGACATGTAGATATATATTGATTCCGCTGTGTGTTTGGTATATGTTTCTTCTGTTGTACTTGAGTTGTATGAATTAGACAGATGTTTATAACTATCTAATATGTGTTGAATAAGTTGTATAACTCTGATGTATTATGATACTATGTAATATTTTATTTGATATATTATATTTTATTCGTTCCGCTGTGAGTTCTCTGATGTTGTTATGTTTCTTCTTTCTCTTTCTTTTCTTCTTCTATCCCTTTCTTTCTTCACTAGTGATGCGATTTCCTGGAGATAGGAAGTCGGGTAGCGTAAAAATTAATTAATGGATAATAATTATAAATGATAAATAAAGAGGAAGTTACTTAATGAAGTAACTAGAGGTAAGTAATTTAAGGGACAATTACTTAATGAAGGTAAATAAGTTAATTACCAGATGCGACTAATTAATGATGTAATTAATTTAAAGAAATAACAAATAATATTATTTAATGCATTTGAATGAAATGGTCCTATTTCAAACAAGAGTTGTTTGAAAATTTAAAGGAATTTTTTTTGAATTAAAGCCAAAGGTGGTTTAAAATTTTAAAGTATAACCTGGTAAGTAAAAGAAATTAATATGTATACATGTGGATATACATAATATCAAAGGAGATTTGAAATAAACTCTAAATATCGAGTTTTAAATTTGGAATGAGATATGATATCCAAAGTGATTAGTTTTTGAACTTAATAAGTGGGAAGATTATTTATGAGAAGTTCAAAATTTAAAATGGAAGTCTAAACAGGGTAAGGTTGACTGGATTAGGTGAATTGAGTTTGACTTTGAAAAGTTAAATAAGTTGGTATGATCAACCTGATTTGGAAATTTCAAGATGAAATTGAGATTTAACTTGGAAAGTTAAATGGTTAATCTGAATTGGGAGTTTGTGTGATCTCAAAATGGGTTTGAGATCTGGAAATTGTAAATTGATGGATGTTTTAAGATGAGTTAGATGATATCATCCTTTGGTTGTTAAAAATCTTTAAGTTGTGAATTGGAGTTGTTTAAATGTATAAGAGTATTGATATAGTTCTTCATTGTAAAACTGATATTATTTATTATATTTTGATCCGCTGCGAATGTGAGGTTTTTCTGTGTTTTGGTGTTTCTGTTCCTTTTTCTTCTTCTTTCTCTTCTTCTTTTCACTAACCATCTGGAATTTTCGGGATCGGAAATTCCGGGTCGTTACATTCCAACTGTGACGACCCGACTTTCCACTCCTGGAAAATCGCATCATCTTTAAGAAAGAAAGGAATAGAAAAGAGAAAAGAAAGAAGAGAAAGAAGAAACAACACAAGAATCTCAACAGCGGAACGAATAAATTATATTAATAACAAAGTGTTACATAGTATACATCAAATATCAGAGTTACACAGACATACAACACATACTAGACAGTTATAAACACCTGTCTAGTTATTACAACTCAATCACAAAATGGAAACACTCAGAGATACCAACACAGCGGAAACTATTTAACTATATGCGGAAGCCTCCTGCTCCATTTGCTCCTCCACAATACGTCAAAGGTAACTTGAATCCTAACCTGAATTCCCTTGGCTACTCGTAAAAATTTGAGTACCCAAAAGTTATAGAAAAACAGAAATAACTCCAGGTCTGACATGGATCTGGTGTGAGTAACAGGTTAAAGTTGCTTAACTTTGAAAAACCATTGAAAAGAAAAGGTATCACGTAAGACTTCCCACACATAAACATGGAAAAGTTTTTACCTTAAGCTAACCAAAATATTTGATAGGAAATCCGATGATATTATAATAGTGTCTAGGGTTTTCAAGTAAATAAGAAATAGCCGAAATTGTTACATCTACTAAATTCCAGCTACTAGCCACAAAAGTGGGTAATACAATCAAAACCGTTGGCACTTATTGGATTTTGGATTCCATCAATGGCTGGGCTACTGGGGTACCGCCCGTCACAGTACGTGGCCTAGATCACCATACCGAGGATTACTCCTTTCATCCCCTGCAACACAAAGCCGGACCCGTTCCTTACTGAACAGTTCCAAACAAGACAACCCCGCAGTTGTGATCAGCAACCGCACCACTAAGCCGAAAATATAAAGGGACCTCCAGACAGGGATAAATCTTGCTCTCAAGTGGGTGCTACCCACGAAGCTTTGCTGCACCTCCCCTGTTTTAGCCATTCCCGGTTGATGAGGCTTGAGGCTACGATTACCTTTATAGGACATATCACTTAGAATGCTCATCGTGCACCTGACGATGTTCTGAAAGCATTCAATCCATACAAGTTCGTTCTGGGTTCGAACGAAACCGAAGGCATTATCTCTTTACACTCATATTGGAATCACCCTCAGAGTTAACGACAATAACCCTTGCACTCTAATCCACCATCTAGAATCTATAAGCACTATTCCGTCAAACTCATTACGGAATCACCTACAGAGTTATACTGACGTATAGCCCTTACACCTCGAGTCTTCACTCGCTCCACTTAGATTAACGACCTAACGTAATTTGGAATCGATGTGGTTTTCGGATTCCAAATATGGAAACCCGATCCCGGTCTTAACGAAAACCAAAGCGTGTCTTTTAAGGTCCAAGTTGTTTTAAGTTTAAAACAATTCAATTCATCCATTACTCATCTCATAACTGAGGTTACAAACCATACCAGACAATCAATACCAATCATCAAACGTAAGCAGCTATCTAATGATCACACCATTTATAATTAATTTTAAAATGAATTAAATTAATTACCTAAACTCTAATTAATTTAAAATGAATTAAATTAATTACTTCATCATTAAAATTCTGCTTATCTTAACCATCAATTGATTATAAATCAATTAAATAATCATCATCTCAATATTCCTTTCAATTAACCATTATTGATTAACTATCTCTAATTACAATAAGTAATTAGCATTTAATATTAATCATACCTTAATTAATCAATTCTAAATTACATCATTAATTAACTAATTAATGATTTCTCACTACATTTAATCAATCCCTAAATATAAATTAATCACATAAGTAATTAATCTTTAATTTAAACAACATATATATTAATCACCTATGATTAATACCATTCAATAATTAACGACATTAATTACTCATTCCATAATTAATTACTCTTAATTAATTATCTTTATTAATCACTTGATTAATTTCCAAAGTAATTTAAATCCAAATAACTTCTTTAATAATTATCTTAATTACATTCTGTAATTATTATTTAATTACCTCCTTAAGTAATTATTAATTACATAAGTAATTAATCAATAATCCACAAATGTTTAAATTAATTTAACTTAATTAATCTAACTAATCACCTTAATCAAATTAATTACACTAAGTAATTAATTCATCAATTACTTCATTAAGTAATTAGACAATTGATTATTACTAACTAATTAATCTAATTAATTATTAAAAATTAATCACATTAATTAATTGTTAAATAATCTTTAGTTAATGACCTTCATTAACATTTCTTAATTACATAATTAAGAATTAACTTCAATTAATAATTATTAACTATCAACTAATTAATCTTTAATTATCATTTAATTAATCTCTAATTATTTATTTAATCGAGTGTAATTTAAGATAATCCTTTGAATTGTTTAAATAAATTACTTAATGAAAGTAATTAAGAAAATAAATTACTAATTGTAATTAATTGAGTTTATTTGATTAATTAAGTTAATTAGTTAAGTTAATTAGTTAAGTTTAATTAATTTAAATTAATCATTGATTTGATTTGAGAAGTAATTACAAATGGAAAATTACTTAGTGAACAAAATAAATTACTGGACGTAATTTAATGAAGGAGTTTTGGAATTAATTACTTATGTAATTAATATGTAATTAGTATGTTGAATAATTAATTAAGTAAGTAATTAATAATTAATTACTTAGTGTAATTAATTTAGGTTTTGATAATTAGTTTAATGGAGTTATTTAAAATAATTTGAGATCATTAATTTATATAATTAATGATATGATTAAGGATTGATTAATTAAGAACAATTAATCAATAAAGAATTAATTATGATTAATTAATTGATGAAGTAATTACAAGTTAATTATAGGGATTGGTTTGGATTAATTAATTTGTGAAATTAATTAGAGATTTATTTCTTGAATGTAATTAAAGAATAATTAATCAAGATGATTAATTAGGTTAATTTGTTAAGAGTAATTAATTGATATGTAAGCAAGTGAAGACTCGAGGTGTAAGGGCTATGCGTCAGTATAACTCTATGGGTGATTCCGTAACGAGTTTGACGGAATAGTGCTTATAGATTCGAGATGGTGGTTTAGAGTGCAAGGGTTATCGTTAACTCTGAGGGTGATTCCAAAATGAGTGTAACGAGATAATGCCTTCGGTTTCGTTCGAACCCGGAACGAACTTGTATGGATTGAATGCTTTCAGAACATCGTCAGGTGGACGATGAGCATTCTAAATGATGTGTCCTATAAGGTAATCGTAGCCTCAAGCCACATCAACCGGGAATGGCTAAAACGGGGGAGGTGCAGCAAGGCTTCGTGGGTAGCTCCCACTGGAGAGCGAGATTGATCCCTGTCTAGAAGTCCCTTTATATTCGGCTGTGTGGGCAGTTGGTTGCAAACAACTGCGGGGTTGTCTTGTTCGGAACTGTTCAGTAAGGAACGGGTCCGGCCATGCAGAGGAGTGGGAGTACTCCTCGGTACGGTGATCTAGGCCACGTACTGTGACGGGCGGTACCCTAGTAGCCCTGCCATTGTATGGAATCCAAAATCCAATAAGTGCCAACGGTTTTGATTGTATTACCCACTTTGGTGGCTAGTAGCTGGAATTTAGTAGATGTAACAATTTCGGCTATTTCTTATTTACTTGAAACCCTAGACACTATTATAATATCATCGGATTTACTATCAAATGTTTTGGTTAGCGTAAGGTAAAAACTTTTCCATGTTTATGTGTGGGAAGTCTTACGTGATACCTTTTCTTTTCAAAAGGTTTTTAAAGTTAAGCAACCTTAACCTGTTACTCACACCAGACCCATGTCTGACCTGGAGTTTATCTTTGTTTTCTTAAACTCTTGGGTACTCAAATTTTTACGAGTAGCCAAGGGATTCAGGTTAGCTTTGACGAATAATGGAGGAGCAATGGAGCAGGAGGCTTCTGCGTTAGATATAGTTTTTCGCTGTGTTATCTCTGTGTTGTGATTGTATTGAGTTGTAAATACTAGATAGGTGTTTATAACTGTCTAGTATATGTGATGTGTATGTTGTGTATCTCTGATTGGTATTGTATATTATATAAATACTTATTTTATTAATATAATTTATTCGTTCCGCTGTTGAGATTCTTGTGTTGTTTCTTCTTTCTCTTCTTTCTTTTCTTCTTCTATCTCTTTCTTTCTTAATTCATGATGCGATTTTCTCGGAGTAGAAAGTCGGGTCGTGAAAACATCATCTTAATTAAATCATTTATGAACAATAAAACTTGATAATTAAAAATGATTTAATTATCTCAATTATCTTCATAAATTTAATTATCTTTAAATAAATCAAATTCAAACTTACTAAAGATAATCTTTATTACAATTGATTATCAAATTCTAAATCATTAAACTTTAATAAATAAATTTAGAAAGGTTTTAAAATTTAAAAGTTCAAATCTTAAAATATGTTTAAATTATAATTGATTTCCAAATATTATATTTTAATGAAGTTTAATGATTTAGAATTTGATAATCAATTGTAATAAAGATTATCTTTAGTAAGTTTGAATTTGATTTATTTAAAGATAATTAAATTTGTAAAGATAATTGAGATAATTAAATCATTTTTAATTATCAAGTTTTGTTCAACTATATATATAGATATATATTTTTAACAAAAGATTGCTCACTTTTTATTTTGAAAGAACAGAGAGCCTGTACCTTTCTTTGAACAGAAAGTTTGATTTTAAACTGTTTTGTTGAGTTGAATTGGGAAAAACAACAAATTCCATTTTAAAATCAAAATAAGAAACTGTTTAGATAGTGAGATATAAATTTTCTTTGAGTGATATTAATCTTGTAACACAACAGAAATATTCATTCCATTTTTTTTAATACCGGGTGTCACATAATTCATCAACAATAGATAACCTCATCATCACAGTTTAATTCAACATATCTTTTCACATAGCATCACAAACCTCATATTAGGAATAACAATTAATCAAAGACTTCCAATATCTTTCTATTTATCCTTTAATTGCATTTAAGTAATTAACCCTTAATTAATTTCACAAACTAATTATCCTTACCCAATATGGAAATTAACATTTAATTATTCCATTAATTAATTACTGCCATAATTATTAATTACCTTTGATTAATAACATCAGTAATTAACTACCCTTAATTACTTCATCAAATAAATTGATTATTCCTAATTATCTCTAACTAATCCCTTGATTAATTATACGAAATAATTCAATCCAAATTATTTTCACAATTCCATCTTCCACTAATTATATTCGGTACTTACCATTAATTATTTCACTAAGTAATTACAACCCCATTAATTACGATACGTAATTATTCATCAAATCATCAAGTGTTTAAATTTATATTGATGTGATGAAATAATGTATGCTTGAATAATTGTTCTCTGAAATTTTGTTTGAACCTGCACATATATATATAAGAATGTTTATAATTGTTTAAATCATGCCTCTGTTATAATCAGAGCTTCAAACTTCCAAACAAAACTCCTATCTTCCTTTTTAAATCTATTGGATTTTGTTTTTTTGAGGAGAAAAGTTTTTAAGTAAGGTAAAATTAAAAAAATGATGAAATGATTTTTGGAATTTAAACAATTAAAAAATATCTCTACAACAAAAGTTTCAGAGAAACTTTGAATTGGGCTAGAATCAAACATCTTAATTTTAGATTTGGGATCCACAATCAGGTTTGTAGTTATAAATCATGAATTTTAGGAATCAAATCAAAAATTTTAGAAATAGATTGAATGATGAATTTGGGTTTGATCAGAAAGTGGATTCCGGGTAATTTCTGATGGTCTATGTGTTTTGAGCGGTCGGGGTTCTCACTGGTGGTGGGGGAAAGATCGAACGGGTCGACAAAAATGGCTGGAGGGTGTTCCAGGAATTGTGGAGACGGTGGTTAGCTAGAGTTGGTTCTAAACCTAGTTTTGTTGAGGAATGAGATTTGCTTCACCACGAACTCTCTGGTGAATCGAGTGCCACCAGGTTCGGGGAAATGGATGTAGGGGTGTTGATGAGGTCATGGGTGGAATTTCAGATACGCCGGTGGTCGGAGCAAGGGTTTCGAAGGTTTTCCATGTTTTTGCTTCTAGTTCCAGTTTTGCGTTTGAAGCTCGATTTTGATTCGAGTTGTTTATGGTTGTTCTGGTGATCGGATATTGGTGCTATGGTAAGATTCGATGTGTCGAAGCTATCTATGGTGATTACCGACGTCGAAGTTCACCGTGCAGGTGCACAAGGAGGTGGAACATCTGATGTTGGTATTGGGTTTTTCTCGCAGCATTGCTCGAGTATTTGAGAAGAAAACTCGAAAGTATACTCGAGTGAAATTGGGTGGTAAGAGCTGCAGATTTTAAAACTTAAAATTCCGGGTCGTTGCATTTGGAGTCATTTCCGGTTGATGAGGCTCGAGGCTAAGCGTTACATTTATAGGACATATCCCTTAGAATGCTCATCGTCCATCTGACGATGTTCTGAAAGCATTCATCCATACAAGTCATCCATACAAGTCCATTTCGGGTTCGAACGGAACCGAAGGCACTATTCCTACTACATCCAATTTGGAATCACCCTCAGGATTAGTAGCGAGTAGCCCTTGCACTTCACTGCTCCACCTTCGAATCCAAACTCTTGTCTTCATCCCGAAACGTATCGTTTGATCGAAGTGGTTTTCGGATTATAAATCCGATCCCGGTCTCTTCGAAACAACATTCGCTATTTTCCCGGTAAACTCAACCCCGGTTCTTTAGGAAATACTCTGACGAAAAACAAGATCGGAGTTCACCTCCTAACCGTTACTATACGGTTCTCCTTATAATTCATCCTAGAAAACAAACGAGTTTATACGTACCGTATAGCACCTCGATCGGTAACCGTACCATATAATTCTCGAGTCTTCTCTAGATATTTCCAGAGTCAGGTTTTGTCCAATTTTTGATAGTCGGTTATTTAACTATCAAAGTAATCAACCAATACACAAAGTTCTTTCCCATTTCAACCGTTAAACCTTGTCCATCTTTTAAAAAAAAATCTAAGTAGATTATCATTTATTTAGGAAAACTTGTTTCATTCAATATATATATATATATATATATATATATATATATAACTATTTCCTTCCAAAACATACTTATAAATTTACAAACATTATTTTAAGTTAAATAGATAAAGTATTCCTTATGAAGATTATTATAATTATTTAAACTACCTTTATTAAAGGAAATTCAATTAAGAAAATAACATAAATATTAATACTAATATAAATTGTTTTTTTTTAAAGAATCTTTACAAAATGAGTTAATACTTGAAAACAATTTAGAATTTATAACTTAAAAATAAATTTCAAAGGTATAAATAAATTTCTACTTTCAATATTCCAAATATTGATCAAATTTGAAAACATTTCTAAAAATATTATTATATTACTTTAAAACAAAACTGATCTCATAAATCAATTTAAATCGAACGAGGCTTATCAGTCCAAACGGTACTTATCAATTCGTAATACATAATTCACAATCTCAGATATTCGAATCAATCTATTTCCAAAGATCGATTCACATTCCATTCTCAATATAATTAACAGGCACATAACAGATATATGCAAGAACAACAAATTAGAGATTATTCTTACTAGAACAATTATTCAAACACAATCAGGTCAATGGCTTACACTCTTCACAACAATTATATTAATTATACAGCGAAATGGTGTCAGTTTCCGCTGTCCGAATGTCATCCAGTTTGAACAATATAAATAAATGCACCTAATCCATTGGGAACATTTCAACAGTTTGGCCATAAGATTATTAATTAGCATCCATTCCCGATTAATAATTAGATCCTATCTAAACAAACTTATACAAATTCACATATTAACTTCACAATGGATCATATGACGATATAACATTCGTCAATACAAACCATTTATTTCATAACATTTATTTATGAAATAATTTATAATATGGGATAACTTAAAGACTTGAATTCACTTCAAAGTATCAGTGTTTATTACCTTTATTATTTCAATTTTATTTCACTTTTCAAATTAATCATTCTTGATTAATTATTTCCTAATTACATTAAGTAATTAACTTTTGATTAATTGTACAAATTAATTATTTTAACCATTTCAGCAACTAACCTTTAATTGCCAAATTATTTACATAATCCCTTAATTAATTTTAATCATTTATATTGATTACTCATTCCTTAACTAACAACCCTTAATCTCCTCATTAATTTTTTTTTTTAAATTAAAAATCCTTGAGCACATGATTAATTCGAAACTCAATTTTAAATACTCTTCTAAATCATGTTACTTACTTAATTTATTCAAATAACTTAAGTAAAAGAATTCCTTTATCTTTTTAAGTTAATTCGAATACTTGATAACAATTTACTTAAATAACCATAATTAAGTAAAAACCATTGTTTTAGTTAAATTTTAAATAATATTCAAGATCAAAACTTTTTACTATTTAAAATGTTGGGAAACCATATGAATTTTAAACTTGCCATATCGTGTCTTAAAGTGATAAACCTGCTTTAATTCGAACCAAGCCGAAACACAGCCCAAACTCACTGGCTCGTCCAAATATTATTAAACCTATATTAAAATTCAAAGTCTGATACATAAAAAAAAATCAAACCGCTACCAGATTGGGCCGAAACCCAACCCAAATAACAACTCTACTCCCTTCTTCCCCAATTCTTCTGAACCCACAATCACTTCCAGGAACACGAACCAAATTCGAACGGTGACATCGCCTGAAACACAAAACTTCGAATCAACGTTGATGATCACCGAACCCATCGTCACTCTCACCTTCCAATAAGTCATCGAACCATCCACACACCACTGCAAGCCACCAGGAACAACGCGTGCACAGATACATGTGCACGTGTACGGCCATAACTCCGTCCATCTCACAGTCGCGACGACTCAAACCACCTCCACAACATCGCTCGAATGCAACAAGCAACTCGATGAAGCAAATTTCACTGATGATCAAAATTTCAAGCTTCAGTGCCGAAGTTTCAAGGCACAAACCCACACACCACTACAAATCCATCTACCTCATCAACATCTAACCACCATCTCGAACCCCATTCACCATTGTCGAATGCTAACACATGCACCCACCCATGAGCTGAAACCCAAAAACTCCGGTCGCCCCTGTTTTCTCAAACCTGCAGCGACATGATCAAAGCTTCACCTTCTCTTAAACCCTAAAAGCCCTATGCGTGCCCAATCAAAGGCGAAATCGCAAATTCTGCCACGGTCATCCCTGTCTAGATGTCCCTTTTTATCTTCGGCATAGTGGTGCGGTTGCTGATCCCAACCGTGGGGTGATCTTATTCGGAACTATCCAGTAAGGGATGGGTCCGGCCTTGTGTTGCAGGGTATCGGGAGTGGTCCTCGGTACGCTGATCTAGACCAGGTACTGTGACAGGTGGTACCCCAGTGCCTAGTCATTAGTTGGAAATCCATTTTCCCTACGTGCCTTGTACGAGTTTTGTTTGTATTACCCACTTTTGTGGCTAGTAGCTGGAATTTAATAGATGTAACAATTTCGGCTATTTTAATAAGTATTTGTATATAGACCCTATTATAATATTAGACGATTTCATAAAAATGTTTTAGCTATCGTCAGGTAAAAACCCGACATGTTTATTTGTGGCGTGGTCTTACGAGATGCTTTTGTTTTTCAAAAGGAATTTTCAAAATTTAATAATCAAGTTGATTGTGTTTTCTCACGCTGGTATACCAGACTGACCCGGGCTTTGGTGTTTTCCTATATGCTCGGGTCAGACCGAGCATATTTCCAGGTTTAACTGGAAGGGTGGAAGCTTAAGGAGAAGGAGCTGGATCAAGAGGCGTATTCTCGTAAATGTTTATAAGTAATCCTTTGGTCATGTGATCATTGTTGTAAGAACAGGGTTGATATAACTGTCCCAGTTGTATGGTTGTAACTCTGATGTAAACTAGTATATGTTATATAAAGGGTAACTGTTTTGGTTTCATGTAAAGTTTTGTTATATTATAATTTATTTGTTTCGCTGTGAGATTCTGATTCGTTCTCTTTTCTTCTATCTTCTTTCTATTTCTATCTTCTTTCTTGCTTTCATTATCCGTCTTTCCGTATGATTTAACTGACAAGAGTGGTTCGATGTCGGTTTAAATTGATATGGAAAAATGGGTTGTGACATTGTGGTAGCTTGACGAATTCTGGAGAAATTATGGAGCATGAGGCTTCGACGTGTAGATACATATTGATTCTGTTGTGTATGTTATATCTGTTTCTTCTTGTATACTTGAGTTGTATGAATTAGACAGATGTTTATAACTGTCTAATAGGCATTGTAAGTTGTGTACTCTGATGTAATCTGATACTATGTAATATTTTATGTGATATATTATATTTTATTTGTTCCGCTGTGAGTTCTCTGATGTTTGTTTGTGTTCTTCTTTCTCTATCTTTTCTTCTTCTATCCCTTTCTTTCTTCAAGATGACGCAATTTTCTGGGAGTAGAAAGTCGGGTCGTCGCAGTTGGTATCAGAGCTAACTAAAGACTCTAATTCAAAGGCTTCTCAACCCAGGCAGTTTGAAGGTCGGGATCGTTTAAGTGGTCGATCGCCGATATGTGTGGGTTTCATGGCGTAATCGAGAGGCCGCGGAGAGCCTGTAGTTACATGGACTTTTGCTGCGACAGCAACGTAACCCTGGAATGTAAATGTGACCATGGATGGGGATGATGATTTTCAGAGCATTCTCACCAAAGATATATCCTCTATTTTCAAAAACTGTTTTCAATATTTTCAATAAAATTATTTTCGAAGTATTTTCACTGGATGTTAATGATAGGTCTGCTAAGTACTTACAGATTTTCAGTCCTACGCCTGATCAACGTATGACCGAATCTCTATGAGAACAAAGATGGACTTGTCGAAACATCGAATTATAGAATGATATTTTCTATAAAGCTATTTTATAATATTATATGGATTTTAAAAGTATTTTAAAAAAATGATCAAAGAAAATTTATCTGATTTTAAGCATTTTTATAAATTTTTGGCTTCGTTCCTTTTCGAGGACGAAAAGATTCTAAGGGGGAAGGAATGTGATAACCCAGATTTTTGATATCTGTTAATTGATAATTAACAGGATTTAAATTTATTAAAATACTAAAATTTGTAATTTGAACAAATAAATTTTGATATATATCTGAATAATTGCTTGGTTAATAATCATCCTAGTATAATTATTTAAAATTTGACAAATTTTCTTTAATTTCAAATAAATTGAACATGGGTATGTTTAAGTGTGTGTGTGTGTGTGTGTGTGTGTGTGTGTGTATATGATTTAGTTCTAAATTAAATTTGAATTGGAAATCCAAAGAATAAATATCTTAAATAAATTGGATATAAAAATATATGTATGTGATTTTATTTGTATATAGTTTGCTATTTTCATTTAAAATTCATATTAATACAAATAAAGGAAAGTAGTTACTAGAAATATAATATAAAAGTTTTATGGAAAACATAAAAAATATATATATAAAAAATGCATTTATTAAGAATAGAAGTATTCATAACATAAGATATAAGTATATATAACTAAATTGAAATTAATATAAAAGTGTATAAAACATATAAGTATATTATTTAATTCTCATATAAAGGACAAGTGTTAAGAGTTTTAACATCCAAATTAACAAATGTAACATTTGTAATATGAAATTTTAACAAGTGTCAATATTTCTTTTGAAATAATAAATAATAGATAAAAGAAGAAATATACATCTCTTCTCCTTTATCATTTCCCTTTTATCTCATTATCAAGAATCAAGTAAAACAAATGCTGTAACAAAGTTCAGTAAAACAAATCAAAGAAATCAAAGCAGATCAAAGTTTTATCTTGTTTCAAACTGAAATTAAGAAGTCTTCAACCTGATTCAAAAGCAAGTTTAATCATTTTCAAGAGTTCAAGTAATAAAATCTGAAGCAAATCAAAGTGTTAGAGGGAAAAAGGGGTTTCAGAGTCCAAGTTTTCAAAGTTTGAACTGCCTCAAACCTGCTCTGTTCAAATAAAAATGAAGGTGAGTAAACATATCTTAAAATATTTTTAATACTGGATTTCATCGTGAAGTTGGGAATGAAAACCAAGCCGATATATGAAATGCTTGAATTAAGATGAATGCTTGTAGTTGTAATTAGTATTGGATGGCTATAACTATGCGAATACAGTCTTTGTTGATATATCAGTGTTTGATTTCTGGAAAAAAAAATATTTCATCTCTGTATCATAGTAGCTTATGATTGTGAATAAAAATGTTTGAAATCATACAATAACATTATTAAAAATCATTCCTAAAATTTATCTTGAAAAATTGTCTGGAAATTTGGAAAAAAAAATATAACAGTGAATTGTAATTTAGTCAAAATTTCATGAATGCAGTTTCGAGATTGGATTGCATGTATGGATTTAGGGTAGAAAATCTTGAATTTTGGTATAAGTTTTTGGATTTTAAGGATTGAGGTTGTCGGGGAAACTCGATATGCCAACTGTCACGACCCGGCTTCCAGACTCCAGGAAGTCGCATCGTGAAATAAGAAAGAAAGGGATAGAAAAGAGAAAAGAAAGAAGAGAAAGAAGAAACAACACAAGAATCTCAACAGCGGAACGGATAAATTATATTAATAACATAAGTATTACATAGTATACATCAAATATCAGAGTTACACATACATATACAACACATACTAGACAGTTATAAACACCTGTCTAGTTATTACAACTCAATCACAATACAGAAACACTCAGAGATACCAACACAGCGGAACTATATAACTATATGCAGAAGCCTCCTGCTCCATATGCTCCTCCATAATTCGTCAAAGCTAATCCGAATCCTATCCTGAATTCTCTTGACTACTCATAAAAATTTGAGTACCCAAGAGTTATACCAAATGTAGCGACCCGACTTCCTATCTCCAGGAAATCACATCACTAGTGAAGAAAGAAAGGGATAGAAGAAGAAAGAAAGAGAAAGAAGAAAGACAACAATATCCGAGAACTCACAGCGGAACGGATAAAATATAATATATCAAATAAATTAACACATAGTATCACAATACATCAGAGTACACATCTTTACAACACACATTAGACAGTTATAAACATCTGTCTAATTCATACAACTCAAGTACAACAGAAGAAACAGATACCAAACACACAGCGGAATCAATATATATCTGCACGTCGAAGCCTCCTGCTCCATATCTCCTCCAAAATTCGTCAAGCAAACCTGAATCACTTGACTACTCATACATAATATGAGTACCCAAGAGTTTAATAAAATAGAAAATAAACACTCGGGTCAGACAGGGGTCTGGTGTGAGTAAACGATTTAAAATTGTTTAACTTTAGAAAACCGTTGAAAGAAAAGGTATCACGTAAGACTTCCCACACATAAACATGGAAAAGTTTTTACCTTACGCTAACCAAAACATTTGATAGGAAATCCAGTGATATTATAATAGTGTCTAGGGTTTTCAAGTAAATATGAAATAGCCGAAATTGATACATCTATTAAATTCCAGCTACTAGCCACAAAAGTGGGTAATACCAACAAAACCGTAGGGTCTCGTAGGGAAAATTGGTTTCCATCAATGGCAGGGCTACTGGGGTACCGCCCATCACAGTACGTGGCCTAGATCACCGTACCGAGGAGTACTCCCACTCCCCTGCAACACAAGGCCGGGACCATTCCTTGCTGAACAGTCCCAAACAAGACAACCCTGGTGGTTGTCCGGAATTCAACCGCCCCACACAACCGAATAAAAAGGAACTTCTAGACAGGGGTAAATCTTGCTCTCCAGTGGGTGCGACCCACGAAGCCTTGCTGCACCTCCCCTGTTTTAGCCATTCCCAGTTGATGAGGCTTGAGGCTGCGATTACCTTTATAGAACACATCTATCTTAGAATGCTCATCATCCGCCTGACAATGTGCTGAAAGCATTCAATCCATACAAGTTCGTTCCGAGTTCGAACGAAACCGAAGGCACTATCTCGTTGCACTCATTTTGGAATCACCCTCAGAGTCAACGACCATAGCCCTTGCACTCTAATCTCCATCTCGAATCTATAAGTTCTATTTCGTCAAACTCATTACGGAATCACCCACAGAGTTACACTGACGTATAGCCCTTACACCTCGAGTCTTCACTTGCTCCACTTGGATTAATGACCTAACGTTTAATTGGAATCGATGTGGTTTTCGGATTCCAAATATGGAAACCCGATCCCGATCTCATCGAAACCAAGCGCCATTTTAATGTCCAAGTTGTACTTAAGGGATTTAAACAGTTTAACTTATTCAGAATGATATAAACAGATAGATGAATAACATTATCACAATAGATAATTCATATCAACATTCATCTCATAAAGCAGCATATCACATATATCATAGTCATCCAAATCATCCAGTATCAGCCAATCATCCAATATCAAATATCCAATATCATACAATAACCAATTCAATATCAACCATTCAATATTAATCAATCACATAGTAGAGTTGATTGGCTCTTAATCAATTTAATTAACCTCTAATTAAATTAATTATTATCCTTTAATCATTCGGATTATCCTAACTCCTGCTTCATTGATTTATTACAAATCAAATTCATTAATCATCTCCTAATGACCTTCTTTAATTAATCTTCCCTGACTAGTTATCCTTTAATTACCTTCAAGTAATTAATTCTAACCATATTCAGTAATTAACCTTTAATTACTATCATTAATTACGATAATTAATGATCCTTTATTAATTTATTAACTATAATTAATTTCATTAATCCTTAATTAATTACAATTAATTAATTACACTTTAATTAATTGCTTTATTAATCATCCTTGATTAATTATATTATTAAATAATCTTTATTAATTAATTAACCCTTTTGATTAATTAAATAATTAACTTATAATTACTCATCTCATTAATCTTAAACAGTAATTAACAATTTGTAATTACTTATCTTAATTAATTAACTTCTCAATTAATTAACTTCTAATTTAATTATATTAATCCTTGATTAATTAATCCATTTAATTAATCTTTAGTTACTTCATTAAGAAATTAGTAATCAATAATTAATCCTTAATTAATTACTTTAATAATTAATTACAATTTAAATTAATTACTCTTAGTAATTAACCCTTATTTAATCTTATTCCTTAATTAATTAATCACATTAATTAATTAACCTAAATAAATTAAGTAATTAACTCTTAATTACTTACATAAGTAATTATCTCTAATTACTTCTTTTAATAAATCTTAATTATTTCTTAATTAATTACTTAACAAATAATTAATTACATTATTTAATAATTTTTAATTCATTAATTTCTTACATTGTGATTAATAATTACTAAATACTGTGACGACCCGACTTTCTACTCCCAGAAAATCGCGTCATCTTGAAGAAAGAAAGGGATAGAAGAAGAAAAGATAGAGAAAGAAGAACACAAACAAACATCAGAGAACTCACAGCGGAACGAATAAGATATAATAATTAACATAAAATATTACATATACCTCATTACATCAGAGTACACAACTATACAAACCTATTAGACAGTTATAAACATCTGTCTAATTCATACAACTCAAGTATATAAGAAGAAACAAATATAACATACACAGCGGAATCAATATGTATCTACACGTCGAAGCCTCCTGCTCCATAACTCCTCCAGAATTCCTCAAGCTAACCTGAATCACCTGACTACTCATACGTAATATGAGTACCCAAGAGTTTAATAAAACAGAAAATAAACACTCGGGTCAGACAGGGGTCTGGTATGAGTAAACGGGTTAAAATTGCTTAACTTTAGAAAAACCTTTGAAATAAAAAGGTATCACGTAAGACTTCCCACACATAAACATGGAAAAGTTTTTACCTTACGCTAACCAAAACATTTGATAGGAAATCCAGTGATATTATAATAGTGTCTAGGGTTTTCAAGTAAATATGAAATAGCTGAAATTGTTACATCTATTAAATTCCAGCTACTAGCCGCAAAAGTGGGTAATACAATCAAAACCGCAGGGTCTCGTAGGGAAAATGGGTTTCCATCAATGGCAGGGCTACTGGGGTACCGCCCGTCACAGTACATGGCCTAGATCAACGTACCGAGGATTACTCCCTTCATCCCCTGCAACAAAAGGCCGGGACCATTCCTTACTGAACAGTCCCGAACAAGACCACCCCGTAGTTGGCGCGACCAACCACACACTAAGCCGAAATGGAAAGGGACCTCTAGACAGGGATGTATCTTGCTCTCCAGTAGGAGCTACCCACGAAGCCTTGCTGCACCTCCCCTGTTTTAGCCATTCCCGGTTGATGAGGCTTGAGGTTACGATTACCTTTATAGGACACATTATCTTAGAATGCTCATCGTCCACCTGACGATGTGCTGAAAGCATTCAATCCATACAAGTTCGTTCCGGGTTCGAACGAAACCGAAGGCACTATCTCGTTGCACTCATTATTGGAATCACCCTCAGAGTCAACGACCATAGCCCTTGCACTCTGATTCGCCATCTCGAATCTATAAGCACTATTCCGTCAACTCATTACGGAATCACCCACAGAGTTATACTGACGTATAGCCCTTACACCTCGAGTCTTCACTTGCTCCACTTGGATACACGACCTAACGTTTAATTGGAATCGATGTGGTTTTCGGATCCCAAATATGGAAACCCGATCCCGGTCTCATCGAAACCAAACGCCATTTTAATGTCCAAGTTGTACTTAAGGGTTTAAATAGTTTAACTTATATATACAGGATGATATATAAACAGATAGATGAATTATATTATCATAACAGATAATTCATACTAACATTCATCTTCCCAAAACAGCATATCACATAACAAAGATATCCAGTATCAACCATTATCAACATCCAATATCAACCAATCACCCAATATCATTCAACATCCAATATCAATCAATCATCCTATATTAATCATTCATCCGTAACAGAATTGATTAACTCTAATCAAATGGATTACTTAAATCATTTTTCATTTATTTATCCCAAATAAATAAATTAATCATCTCTAATGATCTTCGCTAATTAATCTTTCTTTGATTTATTATCTTTAATTACATACAAGTAATTACCCTTAACCATATTCAGTAATTAACCTTTAATTACTATCATTAATTACAAAAATCAATGATTATTCATTAATTAATTAACTATAATTAATTACATTAATTCTTAATTAACTACAATTAATTAATCATACTTAAATTAATTACTTTTATTAATCAACCTTGATTAGTATCATTAATCACATTAATTAGTGATCCTTATTGATTAATTATTCTTTAACTAATTAAATAATTAACTTATAATTAATCAACTCACTACTCATAATTAGTAATTAATAATTTGTAATTACTTAACTAAATTAATTAACTAAATTAATTAACTTCTAATTTAATTATTTTAATCCTTGATTAATTAATTCAATTAATTAATCCTTAATTACTTCATTAAGTAAATATTAACACAATATAAATTAACAATTAACCCTTAATTAATTTCTTTATTAATTAATTAAAATTTTAATTAATTACACTTAGTAATTAATCTTAATTTAATCTCATTCATTAATTAATTAATCACATTAATTAATTAACTAAAATAAATTAAGTAATTAACTCTTAATTACCTACATAAGAAATTATCTCTAATTACTTCATTAATAAATCTTAATTACTTCCTTAATTAATTACTTAACAATTAATTAATTCCATTATTAAGTAATTCTTAATTCATTAATTAATTAATTACACCATAATTAATTAAATTAAATAATTATATTAATCAATTCTTTAATTGATAATATTAAGTGATTATCCACTAATCACTTTCATTTAATTACTCCCATGAGTAATTTCCTCTGATTACTTCCATAAGTAATTATCATTCTTAATTACATTCAGTTATTAAACATTAATTACTTCATTAAGTAATTACACTTAATTAATCAATAATTAAGTGATTATTTAAAATTAAATGAGTAATTAACTACTTTACTTAATTACCAAAACATATCTATTTAATACCCTTAGGTTCATATCCATTATAATTTAACCTTATTTATCTTCTAAAATAGGTTATTTGAAAATTTATTCAAATTTGATAACTTTAGACAAATATTTGAATTTCAAAATTTAACACTAACCTTATTTTGGAAATAATACATTTGGAAAATGAATTTGAAATTTTTAAAACATTTTAAACATCTTATTCAAACTTATTTATTTTCAAAATAAATATGGGAACTTAGGTATTAAACATTACCTAACAGTTTGCTTAACAACCAAACTACTCGAGTTTACCTTGTAACCATATATCATTACACAGTAACAACGAAAAAAAAAACCCACCACCTAGTCTAGCATAATACTTCGAGACGCATCCAACTTCCCACAGCAAAACCCATCTTCTTCGAGTTGATCACTAGCGAAAAGCGAGCAATACTCCGAGTCACATGAGAAACCGCAAGAGCTTCAACCGAACGAACCTTTTCTTCCCCAAACTCATTCTTCAGTGCATAAATCGTGCACGCGTGCATACTGCACGGTGATCCCATCGGCGTCGAGACTCCCTCTGGCCATCACCAAGTCACCGATGACCACGATATGCCTCTCGACTAACCAAACCCACAAATCCTATCATGGATCAAAAATTGACCCTCTTGCTCGAAAAAAACAGCAGTAACCCCAACTTTAAATCCTCCACAGCCATTGCCCTGACGCTGTCCAACTCCTGCCGACTCCACCATTGAGGCGTCACGATGCGAACGCCAATTTCCCCCATGTGCGAACACGAAAATCCCGCCCTTCTTCAACGCAAAACCAACTACAGCCAAACCGAAACCAAAACCAAACTAAACCCTACTCCATTAAATTTCCATTGATTCGTTCATTAGAAAAAATATTTCGCATTTTTCCTCTAGTCTATAACTTATAAGCTAGCTATGATTCCAAAATCAACTTAAGTTAATGCACAGAAAATCAACAATTCATAAAATCCCCAATTTCATATAAACCTTAATTTCAACCTGATTACTCAATTAAAAATTTTCATACAAACTCTAAAAATCATATTTTTCCAAATGTAATTCGATTATAATTTCAAAACTAAAAATTTAAAATCATGAAATTTGCCCAAGTTTGGTTTTTTACCGTATTTTGAAATTTCTGAGCAAATTATTCATTTTAAAATTCTATAAACTATTTTAGATGATCAATCACTTGAATACAAACAACTTCCATTTACAAATCACAGTCCAAATCGTATTCAAAATCAAGTTATTGATTAAAAAGAAAAAAAAACACAAACCTGTATAACACAGGATTCATATGCAGGCATTCACTGTTTTTTTTTTTTATATAAAAGCTTACATGCAGGAAAACAACTATGCATCATCTAAATCAAATACTTTAGCATGCAACATTCAAACAAAGATTAATTCAAAACCTGTTTTTAAAATAAAATTTACTCGCCTCTGAAATATGCAGAGCAGTTATCTAAATTTCCAGGCACTGAATCTAAACTTTGGAAAGCTTTTAATCTTGCTGTTGAATTACTTTGCATGCCTACAATTGTTGTTCTAAACTGATTGAGACTTGCAGTAGATCATCCATTTGTTACAGGTTGAAGTCCATTTCAATTTGCAGGTTTTAAATTGAGTTGCAGGCTGATACTTTACTTTGAAATGTAGATTTGAGGCTGGTAGGAAGAGCTTTATTTTTTTGCAGAATTAAATTTTGGCTTCAGATTTTCTTTTGGATTCAATTTTCAGGTTTTGAAATAGATTTCTATTTTGAAGAATAAATTTTTGATTGCCATAAAAAGAGGAAAACCAATTTTCTCGTAAGTTAGGCTTATTAAAAATTAAAGAGAGTAAAAATTGGAATGAAGACACTTGTCACATAATCCTCTAAATTGATTAACACATGTGTTTAGAGAGCCTTAACATGTTTACACATGTATTGTAGCATTTTAAATAAATTTTCATAAATTTTCATTTAATTTAAAAGATAATATAAGCTTTCTTTTTATCTTCCCTTTTAAGTTACTTAATTTATAAATGTTCACATAAGTATATAAATTCACTTTTAAAAGTAATTATTCTAAAACTTATACATATACATTTTTAACCATTAAAATTTAAACACTTTTAAAGAAAGCATAGATAAAACATTGATAAATTTCTTTATAAACTATCATATTTGAAATAAATAATTATCTTATATTTGGAAAACAAATTGAATAAATCTTTGAATTAACTTTTAAAATTAAAACAAAGCTCCAATTACAATATTCATTCATATCTAAATTATCAATAGATTAAAATTAAATCTCAAAACAACTCAAACTATAACATATACATACATATATATTATAATTTGAAAGTTTATCTTTAATTAAAAACAAAAGCTCTTCTATTCATAATATATATATATATATCAATTGTATATATTATAAACAGAATAAAATCTGATTAGCTTTGAAAAACAATTCTTATCAAATTTAAATTGTCAGAAAGATATTGATTACTATTAACAAATTAAATATTTATTAACCATAAAAAGAATAAATTAGCCAAATTTAAATTAAAATTATAAAGAAAATTATCAAATCAATTAAATTATTAACACAGATTATTAAATTCTTATTGCCCAAAATTCCGGGTCGTTACAATCCTCCCCCTTAAAAGAATTTCGTCCCTGAAATTTAAAAGCAAAGGCAATTTAATAATCCAGTACAGATTTTAATGTCAATTAACAAAGCATTCCTAATAATCAGTTACTAACATCCATAGCAATCAAATAACAAACAAACCTAACTAATTATTCTGACATAAATCAGAATAAATTTCTAATACTATCTCGAGTTTCACCAGCATAAATCACCGGGAGACTCGCTCTATAAAAGCCAACAAGCTAACTGCACAACCAAAAATCCAGAGCTCCTCCCATTTCTAGATCCTTCAATCTGAACAGAACATCAGACTACTCTTAAATCCAGCTCAACATCCAACTCCAACAGAACTACAGATTCAACAACCAATGATGAATCATACACGTACTCCCTCAGAGACACTGTTACACAATGAATTCCAGCTATCCAAACTGGCAATTCAATCTCATCCTATCAAAAAACACAGATAAGAAATCTTCAAATGCCTCAGCACTACCCATCCAATCTTATCCAATATCTGTTCTCTTAACCAGAGTAAACTTAACAACAAAGAAGTCTCCAACTTCGAATTCCAAACTCCTTATCTCATATCTGTAACTCAACAGACAATCCTGGACTGCCAAACTTCTTTCTGATCAGCTCAATCTATGCTGATACTTTCAGAAACAACTACCAAATCAAAGCAGTTCCTAGATCCTATTCAACAGAAAAGTCCACCAAGGTTCGTCGAAATCCAGAACTCAAGCTCTACTACTCAAGCAATAGCAGACAAAACTTACTTCCTTCCTTGTACAGCTGCTACCTTCCTTCCTTGTACAGCTGCTACCTTGCTTCCGCTGCACAACTCTGATTCTGAAATAGATAAGAGTACTGCTGATGAACATGAATACAAACTTATCCACTAAATTCGGAAACCTTGTTCATCAAATCCATTAAAATTTGAGTGACACATCAGACTTTGTCACATAACCTCAAAACAAAATCCTACTCCAAAACTACATCAGTCCAATTCCAATTCCAGAAAATAATTCTGAGCTACTACACCAACTATTTTCTCTAAGAACCATCCAACTATCAGGCTAACTGCCAAAATTACTTCTGGAAACCAAATCAATATGGAACTCAACTTCAGATGCAGACAAACTTCTGATTACCTCAGTAGCTCCTACTTCCACATGAGAATCCTCAGCCTCAACAAAAGATTGCTCAAGAAAAATTCTCATCTAATCGCAAGTCTCTTTTGCGATCCTACCTAGTTCGGATTCCAAAGAAACTGTCCTCTCTTTACCAATTAGAACAGCTTTAAACTTTTCCAACCCAGGTTAACTCTTTAAGAAAACATTCACCACCTGCTCGGACTGCTGATAGAAGAACCAATAAAATTCCTGAATCATCGAAGAAAC
Source organism: Allium cepa (assembly GCA_030765085.1). Classification (NCBI taxonomy): domain Eukaryota; kingdom Viridiplantae; phylum Streptophyta; class Magnoliopsida; order Asparagales; family Amaryllidaceae; genus Allium; species Allium cepa. Next base: position 459,446,168 of record CM060931.1, on the reverse strand, counting down.
AAACTACACTGCTGCTTCTAAACTCTCCCTCTATGATACTTGCGAAGCCAAAAGATTTCCTTGACAGCACACCGAACGCTTCGAGTTGCACTGCTACCACAGCCAACCAAAGACTTCAAATCCAAAGGCTCCTCCAAAACCATAATCACACAACGGACCCCCGAGATGGCAGATATCTCTCAAGAAACTTGGACTCTAAGTCCAGCATCCACAACTTTCTTACCTTAAGGAATAACAATGAGACCATGCCGAAGCAAAATAACTCATAGACCTTAGTCTCATATTCCAAAATAGCCAACCTCTATGCTAAAGATCCAAACAACTTATACATAGATGAATCTTCCCTGAGGTAGGTAAAGACTACTCCTCACTACTAAAACTGCTTCAAAAGAAAACACCTTCAGAAAGTATCCAAGGATACTGCATCTCATCATGCAGTTACCAAGATACCATCACTTACTGCTGCACTTCCAACAGATCCAAAAAAAAGAATAATTCGCTCACCCAAGCGAAATCCAAACTTACACTCCAAAGATAAATTCCGAAACTTTAAAAGATTTCCTTCGGATATCAGAGAAATCCTTACTCCAAACTACAAATCTTACTCGAGACGGTATTAGGTCTACAGTCTCGACAAATACTTCCAACCTCAACAAATGGAACCTCTTCCATCAGTGGCAGTCGTGTTACACACACAAACCACTACTCCATCTACCTACCTCTAAATCTTATGTTGGAAAATCCGAACAGATAACCCAAACTATTAGGTAGATATATATATATATATATATATATATATATAAATATATATAAAAATTACAAGTATGCTCTCTCAAGAAAGACACTACTACAGAGCCTAGGTATTCACTCAGCCTAATGCTCCCTAAAGAAAGACATACTTCAGAGCCTAGGTATTCACTCAGCCTAATGCTCTGATACCAACTATGACGACCCGACTTTCTACTCCCAGAAAATCGCGTCATCTTGAAGAAAGAAAGGGATAGAAGAAGAAAAGATAGAGAAAGAAGAACACAAACAAACATTAGAGAACTCACAGCGGAACGAATAAAATATAATAATTAACATAAAATATTACATAGTACCTCATTACATCAGAGTACACAACTATACAACACCTATTAGACAGTTATAAACATCTGTCTAATTCATACAACTCAAGTATACAAGAAGAAACAGATATAACATACACAGCGGAATCAATATGTATCTACATGTCGAAGTCTCCAGCTCCATAACTCCTCCAGAATTCGTCAAGCTAACCTGAATCACCTGACTACTCATACGTAATATGAGTACCCAAGAGTTTAATAAAACAGAAAATAAACACTCGGGTCAGAAAGGGGTCTGGTATGAGTAAACGGGTTAAAATTGCTTAACTTTAGAAAAACCTTTGAAATAAAAAGGTATCACGTAAGACTTCCCACACGTAAACATGGAAAAGTTTTTACCTTACGCTAACCAAAACATTTGATAGGAAATCCAGTGATATTATAATAGTGTCTAGGGTTTTCAAGTAAATATGAAATAGCCGAAATTGTTACATCTATTAAATTCTAGCTACTAGCCACAAAAGTGGGTAATACAATCAAAACCGTAGGGTCTCACAGGGAAAATGGGTTTCCATAAATGGCAGGGATACTGGGGTACCGCCCGTCACAGTACGTGGCCTAGATCAACGTACCAAGGATTACTCCCTTCATCCCCTGCAACACAAGGCCGGGACCATTCCTTACTGAAAAGTCCCGAACAAGACCACCCCGTAGTTGGCGCGACCAACCACACACTAAGCCGAAATGGAAAGGAACCTCTAGACAGGGATGTATCTTGCTCTCCAGTGGGAGCTACCCACGAAGCCTTGCTGCACCTCCCCTGTTTTAGCCATTCCCGGTTGATGAGGCTTGAGGTTACGATTACCTTTATAGGACACATTATCTTAGAATGCTCATCGTCCACCTGATAATGTGCTGAAAGCATTCAATCCATACAAGTTCGTTCCGGGTTCGAACGAAACCGAAGGCACTATCTCGTTGCACTCATTATTGGAATCACCCTCAGAGTCAACGACCATAGCCCTTACACTCTGATTTGCCATCTCGAATCTATAAGCACTATTCCGTCAACTCATTACGGAATCACCCACAGAGTTATACTGACGTATAGCCCTTACACCTCGAGTCTTCACTTGCTCCACTTGGATACACGACCTAACGTTTAATTGGAATCGATGTGGTTTTCGGATCCCAAATATGGAACCCCGATCTCGGTCTCATCGAAATCAAACGCCATTTTAATGTCCAAGTTGTACTAAAGGGTTTAAACAGTTTAACTTATATATACAGGATGATATATAAACAGATAGATGAATTATATTATCATAACAGATAATTCATACTAACATTCATCTTCCCAAAACAGCATATCGCATAACAGAGATATCCAGTATCAACCATTATCAACATCCAATATCAACCAATCACCCAATAACATTCAACATCCAATATCAGTCAATCATCCAATATTAATCATTCATCCATAACAGAATTGATTAACTCTAATCAAATGGATTACTTAAATCATTCTCATTTATTTATCCTAAATAAATAAATTAATCATCTCTAATGATCTTCGCTAATTAATCTTTCTTTGATTTATTATCTTTAATTACATACAAGTAATTACCCTTAACCATATTCAGTAATTAACCTTTAATTACTATCATTAATTACAAAAATCAATGATTATTCATTAATTAATTAACTATAATTAATTACATTAATTCTTAATTAACTACAATTAATTAATCATACTTAAATTAATTACTTTTATTAATCAACCTTGATTAATATCATTAATCACATTAATTAGTGATCCTTATTGATTAATTTTTCTTTAACTAATTAAATAATTAACTTATAATTAATCAACTCACTACTCATAATTAGTAATTAATAATTTGTAATTACTTAACTAAATTAATTAACTAAATTAATTAACTTCTAATTTAATTATTTTAATCCTTGATTAATTAATTCAATTAATTAATCCTTAATTACTTCATTAAGTAAATATTAACCAATATAAATTAACAATTAACCCTTAATTAATTTCTTTATTAATTAATTAAAATTTTAATTAATTACACTTAGTAATTAATCTTAATTTAATCTCATTCATTAATTAATTAATCACATTAATTAATTAACTAAAATAAATTAAGTAATTAACTCTTAATTACCTACATAAGAAATTATCTCTAATTACTTCATTAATAAATCTTAATTACTTCCTTAATTAATTACTTAACAATTAATTAATTCCATTATTAAGTAATTCTTAATTCATTAATTAATTAATTACACCATAATTAATTAAATTAAATAATTATATTAATCAATTCTTTAATTGATAATATTAAGTGATTATCCACTAATCACTTTCATTTAATTACTCCCATGAGTAATTTCCTCTGATTACTTCCATAAGTAATTATCATTCTTAATTACATTCAGTTATTAAACATTAATTACTTCATTAAGTAATTACACTTAATTAATCAATAATTAAGTGATTATTTAAAATTAAATGAGTAATTAACTACTTTACTTAATTACCAAAACATATCTATTTAATACCCTTAGGTTCATATCCATTATACTTTAACCTTATTTATCTTCTAAAATAGGTTATTTGAAAATTTATTCAAATTTGATAACTTTAAACAAATATTTGAATTTCAAAATTTAACATTAACCTTATTTTGGAAATAATACATTTGGAAAATGAATTTGAAATTTTTAAAACATTTTAAACATCTTATTCAAACTTATTTATTTTCAAAATAAATATGGGAACTTAGGTATTAAACATTACCTAACAGTTTGCTTAACAACCAAACTACTCGAGTTTACCTTGTAACCATATATCATTACACAGTAACAACGAAAAAAAAAACCACCACCTAGTCTAGCACAATACTTCGAGACGCATCCAACTTCCCACAGCAAAACCCATCTTCTTCGAGTTGATCACTAGCGAAAAGCGAGCAATACTCCGAGTCACATGATAAACCGCGAGAGCTTCAACTGAACGAACCTTTTCTTCCCCAAACTCATTCTTCAGTGCACAAATCGTGCACGCGTGCATACTGCACGGTGATCCCATCGACGTCGAGACTCCCTCTGGCCATCACCAAGTCACCGATGACCACGATATGCCTCTCGACTAACCAAACCCACAAATCCTATCATGGATCAAAAATTGACCCTCTTGCTCGAAAAAAACAGCAGCAACCCCAACTTTAAATCCTCTACGGCCATCGCCCTGACGCCGTCCAACTCCTGCCGACTCCACCATTGAGGCGTCACGATGCGAATGCTAATTTCCCCCATGTGCGAACACGAAAATCCCACCCTTCTTCAACGCAAAACCAACTACAGTCAAACCGAAACCAAAACCAAACTAAACCCTACTCCATTAAATTTCCATTGATTCGTTCATTAGAAAAAATATTTCGCATTTTTCCTCTAGTCCATAACTTATAAGCTAGCTATGATTCCAAAATCAACTTAAGTTAATGCACAGAAAATCAACAATTCATAAAATCCCCAATTTCATATAAACCTTAATTTCAACCTGATTACTCAATTAAAATTTTTCATACAAACTCTAAAAATCATATTTTTCCAAATGTAATTTGATTATAATTTCAAAACTAAAAATTTAAAATCATGAAATTTGCCCAAGTTTGGTTTTCACTGTATTTTGAAATTTTTGAGCAAATTATTCATTTTGAAATTCTATAAACTATTTTAGATGATCAATCACTTGAATACAAACAACTTCCATTTACAAATCACAGTCCAAATAGTATTCAAAATCAAGTTATTGATTAAAAGGAAAAAATAACACAAACCTGTATAACACAGGATTCATATGCAGGCATTCACTGTATTTATATTATTATTATTTTTTATAAAAGCTTACATGCAGGAAAACAAATATGCATCATCTAAATCAAATACTTTAGCATGCAACATTCAAACAAAGATTAATTCAAAACCTGTTTTTAAAATAAAATTTACTCACCTCTGAAATATGCAGAGCAGTTATCTAAATTTCCAGGCACTGAATCTAAACTTTGGAAAGCTTTTAATCTTGCTGTTGAATTACTTTGCATGCCTACAATTGTTGTTCTAAACTGATTGAGACTTGCAGTAGATCATCCATTTGTTACAGGTTGAAGTCCATTTCAATTTGCAGGTTTTAAATTGAATTGCAGGCTGATACTTTACTTTGAAATGTAGATTTGAGGCTGGCAGGAAGAGTTTAATTTTTTGCAGAATTAAATTTTGGCTTCAGATTTTCTTTTGGATTCAATTTTCAGGTTTTGAAATAGATTTCTATTTTGAAGAATAAATTTTTGATTGCCATAAAAAGAGGAAAACCAATTTTCTCGTAAGTTAGGCTTATTAAAAATTAAAGAGAGTAAAAATTGGAATGAAGACACTTGTCACATAATCCTCTAAATTGATTAACACATGTGTTTAGAGAGCCTTAACATGTTTACACATGTATTGTAGCATTTTAAATAAATTTTCATAAATTTTCATTTAATTTAAAAGATAATATAAGCTTTCTTTTTATCTTCCCTTTTAAGTTACTTAATTTATAAATGTTCACATAAGTATATAAATTCACTTTTAAAAGTAATTATTCTAAAACTTATACATATACATTTTTAACCATTAAAATTTAAACACTTTTAAAGAAAGCATAAATAAAACATTGATAAATTTCTTTATAAACTATCATATTTAAAATAAATAATTATCCTATATTTGGAAAACAAATTGAATAAATCTTTGAATTAACTTTTAAAATTAAAACAAAGCTCCAATTACAATATTCATTCATATCTAAATTATCAATAGATTAAAATTAAATCTCAAAACAACTTAAACTATAACATATACATACATATATATTATAATTTGAAAGTTTATCTTTAATTAAAAACAAAAGCTCTTCTATTCATAATATATATATATATATATCAATTGTATATATTATAAACAGAATAAAATCTGATTAGCTTTGAAAGACAATTCTTATCAAATTTAAATTGTCAGAAAGATATTGATTGCTATTAACAAATTAAATATTTATTGACCATAAAAAGAATAAATTAGCCAAATTTAAATTAAAATTATAAAGAAAATTATCAAATCGATTAAATTATTAACACAGATTATTAAATTCTTATTGCCCAAAATTTCGGGTCGTTACAATATTAATTACTTTATTAAGTAATTATACTTAATTAATCCATAATTAAGTGATTATTAAATAAATAATTAACTAATCATTTAAAATTAATTAAACAATTAATTAATTAACATCTTATAATTCAAAATCCTAAATTTATTAAGAGAATATTAATCTTAATTAACAAATCATATTTATTAAGTATTCTCAATTTCATATCAGAATAATTTAACATTATTTATCTTTATAAATAAGTTATTTGAAACCGATTAAGCTTAAACAATTCAACAACAAATTATTCAATTTGGTTTTAATATTAAAATCTTATCCTTATTTGAAAATAAAGGATTTAGAAATCAAATTCAAATTGAAAACGCTTTAAGTTATCTAATTAAAACTTAGTTTTAAAATCATTACTTAACCTTTGATTAAATTTTTAAATTCAAAATACCCTTTTTAAATTGAAAACCAAAATGTAATTAAATTGCTTCCAATATGAAACCCTTTAAATAAATTTAGATTGAAATAAATTATATAATTGCAACTTATACTTTATGAATTTGATTATCATTAAATTTTAAAACAACCAGTTTAGAGTTTCATTTTTTCCTTTATAAAAACTGTTGTATAGTTTAACCTGTAAACTTTAAAACATTGCCCAGTAAAAACCAGAAATGCAATCCCAAAAACCCGAGTACAAACCCAGAGATCACTCGTGTCAACCCCGAAGCAACTCAATTCCCCTTCTCCTTCGAGACGAACACGATGAAGACACGAGCATTTTCCGTGTCAACCTTCATCTTCTCCCAACATCTTAATTCCAGATCCAAGCCGTTCACACTAACGTGCATGTGCACCTAACACACCACCTCTGGCCAGCGATGGTCATCGCGGCCATCCACAACAAACCAACGAACCCCTACTACCTCAACCAAACACCCAGATTGATCTACAACCACGCGTATCGAAATCCGAGCATCGAACTCGAAACTGCAGAAAAACAACGACCACCGAACTTCCTCTTTTTCGACCATCACGACGTCGATGATCCTCACCGGCCTCTCCAGAATGTCGCCGTAACACTCACGCCACCCTTCCCCATGTCGCGGATGGCTCCGGTCGCATATCAGTGACGAAATTCCCAAGTTAGCATCAGCTTCAAAACACAGGAACTAAACCCTAGTTTTAGCAAATTCGAATGATTCAATCATTCAAAAATTTTAATTATATTTTTCCCTAAATCAACAGTCCATGCACAAGCTCCAATCCAAGTTTCAACTCAAATTATGATGTATACAATCCATAGTACATAAAAATTCCCAAATCATTCAAATCCAAATTTCGAATGAATTACTAATCTATAAATTACAAACTTCATATCTAAATTCATGATTTTACATCCAGATTACATGCATGTTGGTATCGGAGCATTAGGCTGAGCAAATACCTAAGCTCTGAAGTGTTTTTTCTTTAGGGAGCGTTAGGTTGAGTGAATACCTAGGCTCTATAGTGGTGTCTTTCTTGAGAGAGCGTACTTGTAATTTTTATATATAACTATATATTTATATATATCTAGATCTACCTAATCTGTTGGGTTATCTGTTCGGATTTTCCAACATAAGTTTTAGAGGTAGATAGTGGAGTAGTGGTGTTTGTGTGTAACACGACTACCACTAATGGAAGAAGTCCATATGTTTGAGGTTTGAAGTATTTGTCGAGACTGTAGACCTAATACCGCCTCGAGTGAGATTTGTAGTTTGGAATAAGAATTTCTCTGATATCCGAAGGAAATCTTTTGAAGATTCGGAGTTTATCTTTGAAGAATAAGTTTGGATTTTTCTCGAGTGAGCCATTTTTTCTTGAGTTTGGATTCGATGGAAGTGTAGAAGTAAGTGATGATATCTTGGTAACTGCATGATGAGATGCAGTATACTTGGATATTTTCCGAAGATGTTTTCTTCTGAAGCCGTTTGGAAGTAGTTGAAGTGTAGTCTTTACCTGCTATAGGGAAGACTCGTCTGAGTAGAAGTTATCTCGATCTTCAGTATGGAAGTTGGCTTTTCTGGAATATGAGACTAAGGTATATAAGTTGTTTTGTTTCGGCATGGTCTCATTGTCATTCCTCAAGGAGTGTGAAGTGTTGATGCTTGGTTTGGAGCCCGAGGAGCCTTTGGATTATAAGTCTTGGATAGCTGTGGTAGCAGTTCAGCTAGAAGTGTTCGGTGTGCTGACAAGAAGGTCTTTTGGCTTGGCAGTATCATCGAGGTAACGTTCGGAAGCAGTAGTGTGGTTGTTTCTCGGATGATTCAGGAATCTTTGTGGTTCTTCTTTTAGCAGTCCGAGCAGATGGTAGTGTTTCTTGAAGAATTAACCTTTGTTTGAAAAGTTTAAGCTGTTCTGATTGGTAAAGAAAGGACAGTTTCTTTGGAATCCGAATTAGGTCGGATCGCAAAAGTGGCTTGCGATTGGTTTGGACTTTTCTTGGGCATTCTTTTGTTTGAGACTGAGGATTCTCATAAGGAAGTAGGAGCTGTTGATGTAATCAGAAGTTCGTCTGCATCTGGAGTTGAGTTCCATATTTGTTTTGGTTCCAGAAGCAGATTTTAGTAGTCAGCTTAGTATGGAGAGTTGATGTAGCAACTCGGATATTTTTGAATTGGAATTGGACTGATCTAACTCTTGAATTGGATTCTGTTGTAATGATGTGTGACTGAGTCAGATGAGTCACTCAGATTTTTATGGATTTGATGAACAAAGTTTCTGGTATATATTGGATAAGTTGTACATGTGTTCATCAACAGTATTCTCATCTATTTCAGAATCAGAGTTGTGCAGCGGAAGCGAGGTAGCAGCTGTACAAGGAAGGAAATAAGTTATGTTTGCTATTACTTGAGTAGTAGTGCTTGAGTTCTTGATTTCGACGGATCTTGGAAGATTTTTCTATTGAATAGAATCCAGAAACTATTTTCTTTGGTCTAGTGGTTTCAGAAAATATCAGCATAGATTGAGCTGATAAGGAAGAGATTGGCAGTCCTGGATTGTCTGTCGAGTTATACAGATATGAGATAAGGAGTTTTGGAACTCGAAGTTGGAGACTTCATTGTTGTTAAGATTTCTCTGGTTAAAAGAGCAGAAATTGAGTAAGATTGGTTGGCTGGTGCTTTGGCATTTGAGATTTGTTATCTGTGTTCTGATAAGATAAGATCTGTTGTCTATGAGACTGAATTGCCAGTTTGGATAGCTGGAGTTCATTTATTTCACGTACCTCTGAGGGAGTATGTGTATGATTTATTGTTGCTTGTTAAATCTATAGTTCAGTTGGAGTTGAATGTTGAGCTGGATTTAAGGGTAATCTGATGTTCTGTTCAGATTTATGGATCTGGAGATGAGTGGAGCTCTGAATTTTGGTTGTATAGGTAGTTTGTTGGCTTTTGTAGAGCGAGTCTCTCGGTGATTTATACTTGGGAAACTCGAGATAGTATTAGAGTTTTATTCTGACGTATGTTAGGATAATTAGTTATGTTTGTTTGTGTAACTGATTGCTTTGATTTTTAGTAACTGATTGTTAGGAATGCTTTGCTGTTTGAAGTTAAATCTTTGTTGGGTTATTAAATTACCTTTGCTTTTAAATTTCGGGGACGAAATTCTTTTAAGGGGGGAGGATTGTAACGACCCGGAATTTTAGGGCAATATTGATTTAATAATCTGCAATAGTAATTTAATTGGTTTGATAATTTTCTTTGTAATTTTAATTTAAAATTGTTAAATTTAATCTTTTAAAGGTTAATAAATTTTAATCTGACAATATTGATAAGAATTGTTTTTCAAAAGCTAATAAATTTTATTCTATTTATAATATATATGTTTGATATATATTGTGAATAAAATATCTATTGTTTTAAATAAAAGTTGAATTTTCAAATTTGTAATATAGGTGTATGTATATGTTATGATTTGGAAATTATTTGGAAATTTAATTCAATCTATTAATAATTGATGTATGAATGAATAGTAATTTTAAGCTTTGTTTTAATTTATATTTTCAGAAGTTAATTTAAAGAATAATTTATTTGTTTCCAAAATTTAAGATTGTTACTTATTTTTAGATAAGATAGTTTAAAAAAAATGATTTAAACAAGCTTTGTTTTGTTTCTTTTTATAATTCTTAAATTTTAAATGATTACAAATGTGTAAATATAAAAGTTTTATATTTTAAATAACATGTACAAGATGTATATTTATATTTATATTATAAGTGTTTTAGAATATTTTCTCTTAAAAGTAAATTTATAATTACATATACAAGTATTTATTTATAAGCTAAATTTAATATGTAAGTCTATATGATCATTTAAATTAAATAAAAATTTGTTTAAAAACACTTAAGTAATGTGTAAACATATTAACTTGTTGAAGACATTTGTAAGGCAATTAAATAAATAAATGACAAATGTAAGTTTAAACAACATGTGGCAACATATAGTTTTAAATTTTAATAAGTATCTTTTGAAGGAAACAATCTTCTCTAAAAACACTTTCTTTCTTTCAAATGATAATGGCTAAAACCAGAAATCCATTTACAAACCTGAGATTTTAGAAATCAAACTCAACGTTTTTCTCAACTTCAATCTATAATCTTCAACCTGCAAAAATTAGAAATCTGCAACAATTTAAAATCTGCAGTATGCAAATCGGCATGCATCATCAACCTGCAATTGAAGTAAATATCCAACCTGCATGAAGTACAACTTCAATTCAAAAGCATACAGAGGATTTTTCATCAGCAAACTTGATTTGCAGTTTTTCAAAACTTGGTGGAAAATCTAAAAATCTGCTCTGCTTCTCTAATGAACAAGTGAGTAAATCATCTTTTAAAAACAGTTTAGTATAACTTGTGATTTAAGGATGATGCATGTGTAAGTCTATATTGATGTTAAATGAAAATTCGTTTTAAATTGGATTGCATGTGAATTAAAATGTTTAATTGCCTGTAAATTGAAAATTGAATACTGTGTTAATAGAGACAGTCAAGTTTATTTTAAAAAAAATCTAAATAGCTTTGGTTTTATCATGAATTGGACTATGGAATGTTAATGAATGTTGTTTGTAATCATATAGTATATCATTTAAAAATAGTTATAAAATTTTAAATTGAAGAGATTACTTAGAATTTTTAAATTACAGTAAAATACTGTTACAAAGGAAAAATAAATAATCTTGTTTGTTGATTTAGATTGCATGAATGAATTAGTGACTGAAAATCATGATTTTTGGTATATGTTTCATGATTTTTAGTTTGATAAATCATGTGATTCTTTGGTTTGATCGTTTTGGGAATTTTTGTGAACTGCGCACAATGTCACGACCCGACTTCCAAATACCAGGAAGTCGCATCTTTAAGAAGAAAGAAAGTGATAGAAAAGAGAAAGAAAGAAAAGAAAGAAGAAAACAACACAAGAATCTCAACAGCGGAACGAATAAATTATATTAATAACATAAGTATTACATAGTATACATCAAACATCAGAGTACACAGACATATACAACACATACTAGACAGTTATAAACACATGTCTAGTTATTACAACTCAATACAATATAGAAACACTCAGAGATACCAACACAGCAGAACTATATAACTATACGCAGAAGCCTCCTGCTCCATATGCCCCTCCACAATTCGTCAAAGCTAACTCGAATCCTAACCTGAATTCTCTTGACTACTCATAAAAATTTGAGTACCCAAGAGTTATAGAAAAAAACAAAAATAACTCCGGGTCAGACATGGGTCTGGTGTGAGTAACAGGTTAAAGTTGCTTAATTTTGAAAAAAACCTTTGAAAAGAAAAGGTATCACGTAAGACTTCCCACACATAAACATGGAAAAGTTTTTATCTTACGCTAACCAAAACATTTGATAGGAAATCTGATGATATTATAATAGTGTCTAGGGTTTTCATGTAAGTAAGAAATAGCCGAAATTGTTACATCTATTAAATTCCAGCTACTAGCCACAAAAGTGGGTAATACAATCAAAATCGTTGGCACTTATTGGATTTTGGATTCCATACAATGGCAGGGCTACTGGGGTACCGCCCATCACAGTACGTAGCCTAGATCACCGTACCGAGGATTACTCCCTTCATCCCCTGCAACACAAAGTCGGACCCGTTCCTTACTGAACAGTTCCAAATAAGACAACCCCGACGATTGTCATGATCAACCGTCCACACAACCGAAATATAAAGGGACCTCTAGAAAACCAAACACTGATCTAACCCAACACAGAAGAAACCAAAACACTTCAGAGCTAGCTTCCCAAACTTATAGCTCTTTGGGTCAAAGAAAAACTTAACCAAAATCAAATCTCCAATTCTAGAATCCAAATTTCTCTGTCTCTTATCCATAAAAACTCTTCGGACAATCCTGGGCTTCCAACATCAATCCTAATCAGCTCAACTCTTGCTGATTCCAAAAGAAACAGACTGAATCAGAAACAATCCAATGATCTCCTCAAGATCACTCAAAAACCAAGAACACAAACACTGCTTCTCAACAACAGAAGACAGAACAAACTTCCCCTTATCCGGAAAAGAAACATTCCCAAACTGCTTCCGCTGCACAACTCTGATCCGAAACAGAAGAAAATGCTGACGAAGAACACAAGCACAGACTAGATAACCCAGCACAGAAATATGGTTCCACGGATCCATAAGAAAACTCAGATGTTTCTCCGTAACTTGAGTTTCTTCACCAACTTCTATTTCAAGGAACCATCCATCTACTAACTGAACAACCAGTACCAATCCTGGAAAGAAAGCTCGATCTCCAGATGCGGACAAACTCTGACTTCCTGGAAGAAATCCGGACAATCTTCAACAAACACAAGAGAACATACTATCGCAAGTCACTTTTGCGATCAACTCAGCCTAAATCCAAAGAAAACTGCTCTCTCTCTCTTAACCAAACAGAACAGCTTATGCTGGCCTAGCCAACTTACCAGAGAAAAAGATCTACTCTGCTGCTTCTGAACTCCACTTCAGAAAAACTACTCAGCCAAAAGACTCCCTATCGACTCAGAATACTCAACTAAACTCAGCCACATCACCGAGCAGACTCACTTCTTACTCTTGTTCCAAAGAAACATCTTCGGAAACATCCATAGTCACTGCATCTCATCATGCAGCTACTACTTCCAAAGGTATCAAGACACCTTTACTTGCTTGCTTCTGTCCAACCGACAGATCAAAACTCAATTCTGCACTTCAAAGATGAACTCCGAACCTTACAGGTTTCCTTCAGAGATCGATGAAGTCTTTTATTACAACAGAACTCACTCGAGACGGTATTAGGTTTACAATCTCGATAAATACACTTCCAACCTTATCCATCAAACTTCAACCAAGGGTAGTCGTGTTACACACACTTCTACCTCATCTACCTTTATAACTTACATTGGAAAACCTGAACTGGTAATCCAACAAATAGGTAGAACCAATTATATATATATATGTATATATATATATGTATATATATATATATTAAAAATACAAATACGCTCTCTCAAGATAGACACCACTCCAGAGCCTAGGTATTCACTCAACCTAACGTTAATTGGAATCGATGTGGTTTTCGGATGTCCAAATATGGAAACCCGATCCCGGACTCATCGAAAACCAAAGCGTGTCTTTTAGGTCCAAGTTGTTTTAAGTTTAAAACAATTCAATTCATTATCTAAATATACACGGATAGATAATTCACAACACAACAGATAATCAATATTATCATTATCAACAGATAATTCATATTAAAATCAGATAATCCATATTATCATCCAAAAGCAACCAATGCATCCATATCACATACACTACTCATCTCATAACTGGGATTACAAACCATACCAGGCAACTAATACCATTCATCAAACATAAGCAATGATCTAATGATCATACTTCCTATAATTATTTTAAAATGAATTAAATTAATTACTCAATCTCTAATTAATTTAAAATGAATTTAATTAATTACTTCATCATTAAAATTCTACTTGACCATCAATTGATTTCAAATCAATTTATAGATCATCATCTAAATATTCATTGATTAACTATCTTTAATCACAATAAGTAATTAGCTTATAAGTTAATCACAAGGTAATTACTTAAATCCTTTGCAAACAATTAACTTGTAATTACTAAATTAATTGATTAACTAAAATTAATCACATTAATTATTTTTCATTATTAATTATACCTTAATTAATCAATTCCAAATTAAATCATTAATTAATTAATTAATGATTCTAATTACTTTTAATAATTTATAAATTAATTACATAAGTAATTAATCTGAAATTAATCCATATATAAATATTAATCACCCATGATTAATGACCATTCAGTAATTAACTACTTTAATTACTCATCCCATAATTAATTATTCTTAATTAATTATCTTAATTATTCTCCTTGATTAATTTCAAAGTAATTTAAAACAAATTACTTCTATATCAAATATCCTTAATTACATCTTGTAATTATTAATTAATTACTTCCTTAAGTAATTACAAATTCATAAATTACATAAAGTAATTATCAAACAATCAACAAATGTTTAAATTAATTTGACTTAATTAATCTAAACTAAGCACATTCATTATATTAATTACACCAAGTAATTAATTCATTAATTACTTTCATAAGTAATTAAACTTAAACAATTGATTATTATTAATTAATTAATTTAATTAATTATCAAAATTAATCACATTAATTAATTGTTAAATAATCTTAAGTTAATGACCTTCATTAACATTTCTTAATTACTTAATTAAGAATTAACTTAAATTAATCATTATTAATTATCAATTAAATAATATTTAATTACAACTTAATTAATCACTAATTATTAATTAATTAAGTGTTAATTAATTAAAAATCTAAATTATCTCTAATCACTTGATTAAATAAATCTTAATTATTAATTAAAATTTAATTAATCATCCTTAATTATAGATTAATTAACCTTAATTAATTAATCTCAAATCTAATTAATTAACTTAAAAATCATTAATTACTTAATTAAACATCCACATAATTAATTAAATAATTAATTTCATCTTAATTACCTTAATAATTAAATGAATCCAATCATTTAATTTTATTTATCTTTTAAATAAACATTTCTATTTATTCAAGCTTTTAAAAAAAATGGTTTAAATTTATTTTAAATTCCATTTAACATTCATTTTAAACTTAAGTCTCAAATTTATTTTAAATAAGATTTTAAAACAATTCAAAACTTAATCTTATATGTTTAAAAGAACATCTACTTTATGAATAAGTTTTAAAAGGATTTAAATTCAATCCAAATTTTAAATTCAAAACAATTTTAAAATTTCAAAATTTAAATACAACTTCCATACTCATTCTAGTTTTAATTCCTTAAAACTCTTTCCATATTTTACACCTTCAATTCAAATGCAAATCATTTTAAATCAATTTAAAAAAATTTAAATTTAACCCTTTATTTTAGAAACTGAAGTTTAAATTTATTTTCAGATTTAAACTTAGTTTTTATCTGAAATTTGAATGTGAATTCAAATTTGATTTTCTGAGATTTGAAATCATTTATGTTTTTGAATTTAAATTTGGTTTTCAAACTTACAAGTGTAAATGCATATGTGAATTGCATTTGAATTGGAAGGTAAAATATTTAAATTAGAAATTCAAAGTGAACTCAAATCTGAGTTTTTAAGTTAATTACAATTTAATTTATCTTTAATCATTCATAAATTAAAGTTAATTATTAAATTAATTAACCTTAATTTAAAACTTAATTACATAATTAATATTCATTTATCATTAATTAATAACTTAATTAATGATCTTAATTAATAATTGATTAATGATTAATCAATTTAGAATTAAGATCATTAATTAAGTTATTAATTAATGATAAATGAATATTAATTATGTAATTAAGTTTTAAATTAAGGTTAACTAATTTAATAATTAACTTTAATTTATGAATGATTAAAGATAATTTAAATTACCAACATGTGACGACCCGACTTTCCACTCCCGGAAAATCGCATCATCTCTAAGAAAGAAAGGGATAGAAAGAGAAAAGATAGAGAAGAAGAAAGAAACAACACATCAGAATCTAAATAGCGGAACGAATAAATTATATTAATCACATAATACTTTACATAGTATCATATACATCAGAGTTACACAGCTAAACAATACATACTAGACAGTTATAAACACCTGTCTAGTTATACAACTCAAAGACAAACAACATCTCAGAGAACACACAGCGCAAAACTATATTTATCTACACGCGGAAGCCTCCTGCTCCATTGCTCCTCCATAATTCGTCAAAACTATCCTGAATCCTAACCTGAATCCCTTGACTACTCATAAAAATTTGAGTACCCAGGAGTTTTAGAAAAACAGAATAAACTCCGGGTCAGACATGGGTTTGGTGTGAGTAAACGGTTTAAGTTGCTTAACTGTAAAAACCTTTTGAAAAGAAAAGGTATCACGTAAGACTTCCCACACATAAACATGAAAAAGTTTTTACCTTACGCTAACCAAAACATTTGATAGGAAATTCTGTGATATTATAATAGTGTCTAGGGTTTTCATATAAATATGAAATAGCTGAAATTGTTACATCTGTTAAATTCCAGCTACTAGCCACAAAAGTGGGTAATACATTCAAAACCATTGGCACTTATTGGATTTTGGATTCCATACAATGGCAGGGCGACTGGGGTACCGCCCGTTACAGTACGTGGCCTAGATCACCGTACCGAGGATTACTCCCAATCCCCTGCAACACAAAGCCGGACCCATTCCTTACTGAACAGTTCCGAATAAGACAACCTCGACGGTTGTAGCTATTCAACCGTCCACACAGCCGAAATAAAAGGGACCTCTAGACAGGGGTAAATCTTACTCTCCAGTGGGTGCGACCCACGAAGCCTTGCTGCACCTCCCCTGTTTTAGCCATTCTCGGTTGATGAGGCTTGAGGTTACGATTACCTTTATAGGACATATCACTTAGAATATTCATCGTCCACCTAACGATGTTCTGAAAGCATTCAATCCATACAAGTTCGTTCCGGGTTCGAACGAAACCGAAGACATTATCTCGTTACACTCATTTTGGAATCACCCTCAGAGTTAACGACAATAACCCTTGCACTCTAAACTACCATCTCGAATCTATAAGGTCTATTCCGTCAACTCATTACGGAATCACCCACAGAGTTATACTGACGTATAGCCCTTACACCTCGAGTCTTCACAAAGCTCCAATTTGACTCACGACCTAACGTTATTTGGAATGGATGTGGTTTTCGGATATCCAAATATGGAAACCCGATCCCGGTCTCATCGAAATCCAAAGCGTGTCTTTTAAGTCAAGTTGTTTTAAAGGTTTCAAAACAATTAAATTCAACTATCTATATATACACAGAATAGATAATTCATAGGCCACAATTGATAGTCAACATTATCAAATAACAGGTAATTCATATAATCCATATTATAATAGATAATCCATATATCAACATTCCAAATTGATAATCACTATTCAACCAAGCATCCATATCACACAACCATACTTATCTCATTACTGAGATCACACAGCATTCAAGACAATCAATGTCATCCAACCATTCAGAAGCAATGATTCAACTCATACCAATATAATTAATTTAAACTGAAATAAATTAACCATCTCTAATTAATTTAAAGTGAATTAAATTAATTACCTAATCACTTAATTAATTTAAAATTAATTAAATTAATTACCTTCATCACAATAAATCTTGCTTAAATAAACATTAGTTAAATCAATTAATTAATCCTAATCAACCTTGATTAATTAACTCAAAATAAAGTAATTAATCCTTAATTATCTTCATTAACCCTATCAATTAATGAACCTTAATTAATTAATCAAGCTTAGATTAATTGCTTTTAATTAATCAACTTAAATACAGTAATTAATTATTCTTAATTACTTCTTAATTACTTTTAATTACTTTATAAATTCATTGATTTATTACACCAAGTTATAAACCTTTAATTACTTTAACAAGTAATTATTCAAAAATTATTTTCAAATCAGTAATTTATCTAACTCAATTACCTCTGTAATTAATCAATTCCTTATCTTAAGTAATTAACCTTCTCAAAACTTTATTAAGTAATAATACTTAATCATTTATCAAGTGTCTATTCTTAATTAATTAACAAATTAATTAATTTACTTGATCACACTCATCTCATAAACAAAATTGAGTAATTCATTCCTTAATTACTCATTAACCAAATTAATCTTTAATTAATGGATTAATTATCTCCAACTATTAATTAATAAACCTTAATTATTAATCAATCCTTTAATACAAAGTAATTAATCATTAATTACTTTTATAATTAATTAATTAAACTTAATTAACTAATTAATCAACTCTTAATCACTAATTAATAAACTTAATTATTAATTAACAATCTTAATTACAAATTAAATAATTCATAATTAAAATTAATTAATCCTTAATTAAAATTAATTAACCTTAAATTAAAATAGTTAATTAATTCTTAATTAACTAGCATTATCCTTTAATTATTAATTAAGAAAACCCAATTAAAACTTAAATAAACCTTTATTAATTAATTACTATTTTAATTAACCTTAAATTACTTAATTAATAAGTAGTTATAATTTAATTAATCAATGTAGCGACCCGACTTCCTATCTCCAGGAAATCGCATCACTAGTGAAGAAAGAAAGGGATAGAAGAAGAAAAAAAGAGAAAGAAGAAAGACAACAATATCAGAGAACTCACAGCGGAACGGATAAAATATAATATATCAAATAAATTAATACATAGTATCATAATACATCAGAGTACACATCTTTACAACACACATTAGACAGTTATAAACATCTGTCTAATTCATACAACTCAAGTACAACAGAAGAAACAGATACCAAACACACAGCGGAATCAATATATATCTGCACGTCGAAGCCTCCTGCTCCATATCTCCTCCAAAATTCGTCAAGCAAACCTGAATCACTTGACTACTCATACATAATATGAGTACCCAAGAGTTTAATAAAACAGAAAATAAACACTCGGGTCAGACAGGGGTCTGGTGTGAGTAAACGGTTTAAAATTGTTTAACTTTAAAAACCTTTGAAAGAAAAGGTATCACGTAAGACTTCCCACACATAAACATGGAAAAGTTTTTACCTTAAGCTAACCAAAACATTTGATAGGAAATCCAGTGATGTTATAGTAGTGTCTAGGGTTTTCAAGTAAATATGAAATAGCCAAAATTGTTACATCTATTAAATTCCAGCTACTAGCCACAAAAGTGGGTAATACAAACAAAACCGTAGGGTCTCGTAGGGAAAATGGGTTTCCATCAATGGCAGGGCTACTGGGGTACCGCCCGTCACAGTACGTGGCCTAGATCACCGTACCGAGGATTACTCCCTTCATCCCCTGCAACACAAGGCCGGGACCATTCCTTACTAAACAGTCCCGAACAAGACAACCCCGGCGGTTGTCCGGAATTCAACCGCCCCACACAGCCGAATAAAAAAAAAGGAACTTTTAGACAGGGGTAAATCTTGCTCTCCAGTGGGAGCTACCCACGAAGCCTTGCTGCACCTCCCCTGTTTTAGCCAATCCCGGTTGATGAGGCTTGAGGCTGCGATTACCTTTATAGAACACATCTATCTTAGAATGCTCATCGTCCGCCTGACGATGTGCTGAAAGCATTCAATCCATACAAGTCCGTTCCGGGTTCGAACGAAACCGAAGGCACTATCTCGTTGCACTCATTTTGGAATCACCCTCAGAGTCAACGACCATAGCCCTTGCACTATTCCGTCAAACTCGTTACGGAATCACCCACAGAGTTATACTGACGTATAGCCCTTACACCTCGAGTCTTCACTTGCTCCACTTGGATTAACGACCTAACGTTTAATTGGAATCGATGTGGTTTTCGGATTCCAAATATGGAAACCAGATCCCGGTCTCATCGAAACCAAACGCCATTTTAATGTCCAAGTTGTACTTAAGGGATTTAAACAGTTTAACTTATTCAGAATGATATAAACAGATAGATGAATAACATTATCACAATAGATAATTCATATCAACATTCATCTCATAAAGCAGCATATCGCATATATCATAGTCATCCAAATCATCCAGTATCAACCAATCATCCAATATCAAATATCCAATATCATACAATAACCAATTCAATATCAACCATTCAATATTAATCAATCACATAGTAGAGTTGATTGACTCTTAATCAATTTAATTAACCTCTAATTAAATTAATTATTATCCTTTAATCATTCGGATTATCCTAACTCCTGCTTCATTGATTTATTACAAATCAAATTCATTAATCATCTCCTAATGACCTTCTTTAACTAATCTTCCCTGACTAATTATCCTTTAATTACCTTCAAGCAATTAATTCTAACCATATTCAGTAATTAACCTTTAATTACTATCATTAATTACGATAATTAATGATCATTTATTAATTTATTAACTATAATTAATTACAGTAATCCTTAATTAATTACAATTAATTAATCATATTTAAATTAATTACATAAATTAATTACTTCATTAATTATACTAATTAATAATCTTTATTAATTAATAATCCTTTTTAATTAATTAAATAATTAACTTGTAATAAATCATCTCATTAACCATAAACAGTAGTTCACAATCTGTAATTACTATCTTAATTAATTAACTTCTAATTTAATTATATTAATCCTTGATTAATTAATCCATTTAATTAATCTTTAATTACTTCATTAAGTAATTATTATTCCATTAAATTAATTAATAAATCCAACTGTAGCGACCCGACTTCCTATCTTCAGGAAATCGCATCACTAGTGAAGAAAGAAAGGGATAGAAGGAGAAAAGAAAGAGAAAGAAGAACACAAATAGCAATAGATAACTCACAGCGGAACGAATAAAATATAATATATCAAATAAATAATACATAGTATCATAATACATCAGAGTTATACAACTTATTCAGCACATATTAGACAATTATAAACATCTGTCTAATCCATACAACTCAAGTATACAAGACAGAGATACAACATACACAGCGGAATCATAATATCTATACGTGGAAGCCTCCTACTCCATTACTCCTCCAGAATTCGTCAAACTAACCTGAACCACTTGACTACTCATACATAATATGAGTACCCAAGAGTTTAATAAAACAGAAAATAAACACTCGGGTCAGACAGGGGTCTGGTGTGAGTAAACGGTTTAAGATTGCTTAACTTTAGAAAACCTTTGAAAGAAAAGGTATCACGTAAGACTTCCCACACATAAACATGGAAAAGTTTTTACCTTACGCTAACCAAAACATTTGATAGGAAATCCAGTGATATTATAATAGTGTCTAGGGTTTTCAAGTAAATATGAAATAGCCGAAATTGTTACATCTATTAAATTCCAGCTACTAGCCACAAAAGTGGGTAATACAAACAAAACCGTAGCGTCTCGTAGGGAAAATGGGTTTCCATAAATGGCAGGGCTACTGGGGTACCGCCCGTCACAATACGTGACCTAGATCACCGTACCGAGGATCACTCCCTTCATCCCCTGCAACACAAAGCCGGGACCATTCCTTACTGAACAGTCCCAAACAAGACAACCCCGGCGGTTGTCCGGAATTCAACCGCCCCACATAGCCGAATAAAAAGGGACCTCTAGAAAGGGATTAATCTTGCTCTCCAGTGGGAGCTACCCACGAAGCCTTGCTAGACCTCACCTGTTTTAGCCATTCCCGGTTGATGAGGCTTGAGGCTGCGATTACCTTTATAGGACACATCTCTTAGAATGCTCATCGTCCGCCTGACGATGTGCTGAAAGCATTCAATCCATACATGTTCGTTCCGGGTTCGAACGAAACCGAAGGTACTATCTTGTTGCACTCATTATTGGAATCACCCTCTGAGTCAACGACCATAGCCCTTGCACTCTAATCTCCATCTCGAATCTATAAGTACTATTCCGTCAAACTCATTACGGAATCACCCACAGAGTTATACTGACGTATAGCCCTTACACCTCGAGTCTTCACTTGCTCCACTTGGATTAACGACCTAACGTTTAATTGGAATCGATGTGGTTTTCGGATTCCAAATATGGAAACCCGATCCCGGTCTCATCGAAACCAAACTCCATTTTAATGTCCAAGTTGTACTTAAGGGATTTAAACAGTTTAACTTATTCAGGATGATATAAACAGCTAGATGAATAACATTATCATAATAGATAATTCATATAAACCATTCATCCCATAATGCAGCATATCACAACATAGATATCCAAATCATCCAATATCAATCAATCACCCAATATCAATCATCCCATAACATTCAACATCCAATATCAGTCATCCAATATCAACCATTCAATATTAATCAATCACCCATAACAGAATTGATTAATTCTTAATCAATTTAATTAACCTCTAATTAAATTAATTACTATCCTTTCATCATTTGGATTATCCTAACTCCTGCTTCATTGATTTATTACGAATCAAATTCATTATCATCTCTTAATGATCTTCCTTAATTAATCTTCTTCGATTAATTATCTTTTAATTACATTCAAGTAATTATCCTTAACCATATTCAGTAATTAACCTTTAATTACTATCATTAATTACATTAATTAATGATCCTTTATTAATTTATTAACTATAATTAATTTCATTAATCCTTAATTAATTACAATTAATTAATTACACTTTAATTAATTGCTTTATTAATCATCCTTGATTAATTATATTATTAAATAATCTTTATTGATTAATTAACCCTTTTGATTAATTAAATAATTAACTTATAATTACTCATCTCATTAATCTTAAACAGTAATTAACAATTTGTAATTACTTATTTTATTTAATTAACTTCTAATTTAATTATATTAATCCTTGATTACTTAATCCATTTAATTAATCTTTAATTACTTCATTAAGTAATTATTATTCCATTAAATTAATTAATAAATCCTTAATTCATTACTTTATTAATTAATTACATTTTAATTAATTACACTTGGTAATTAATATTAAATTAATCTCATTCATAAATTAATTAAATCACATTAATTTATAAACTAAAATAAATTAAGTAATTAACTCTTAATTACCTACATAAGTAATTATCTCTAGTTACTTCCTTTAATAATTCTTAATTACTTTCTTAATTAATTACTTGACAAATAATTAATTCCATCATTAAATAAATCTTAATTAACTAATTAATTACTCCATAATTAATTATCTTCAAAATAATTAAGTTAATCAATTCCATAATTGATGACATTAAGTGATCCCATTAATCACTTCATTAATTACTACCATGAGTAACTTCCCTAATTACTTCCCTAAGTAATTAACATTCTAATTACATTCAAAAATTACCATTGATTTCCTCATTAATTAATCTCACTTAATTAATCCATAATTAAGTGATTATTTAAAATTAAATTAATTAATTATTTAAAATTAATTAAACAATTAATTAATTAATTACTTATATTTCAAAATCCTTAAGTAATTAAGAATACATATCCTTAATTAAACTTTTTTTTCCTTTACTTAAAATCAATTCATATAACTAAGAATTCTTAAGTTCATATCAAAAATAATTTAGCCATATTTACCTACATAAGTAAATTATTTGAATTTAATCAAATCTAAATAACTTGAAGACAAATTATTTATTTTGATTACAAATTATAAACTTATACTTTATTTGGAAATAAAGCATTTTGAAATCAAATTTTAAAATCTAAAACACTTAAATTTTCCCAATTCAAACTTATTTATTTTGAATAAAATTTTGAAACTTGAGTTTTAAAAACATTACTTTAGAATTTCCCTTAAAACTTGATTCAATTATTCAATCAATGAGTAAATCTGTAACATATTTCTTCAAAACATCATGCATACTTGCTCGTGAGGAAATCTCGGGTTAAACCCAAGTAAAACTCACCAAACCCCCAAGCAAATCTCGAAGCAACTCATGCTTGCCCCGAGTCAATCCCAACATTACCTACTTCGAGTCGCCCCCTCCTAAAACACGAGTATTACTTCGGGCTGCCTTCATCTTCCCCAACCAAAAATTCCCGGAACCTCAACTGACATCAATCTGTGCACGGTGCACATGCACCCCCACCGCTGTCCCCTTATGATCATCGTGACCCCCGTCACCAGTCACTACACTACTTGCGAGCATGCACGAAGTCCCAGATCCAACATCACGCACACGAATCGAAATTTCACCATTCGAAACGAAAACTGCAGAACCACGCGACCCATACCCCTCCACGGCCGACGCTACAACGCCAAACTTCCCTCGCCGACCACTCCATTGAAGTGCCACTACATGAACTTCATATTTCCCCATATGCGCAAGCCTACGATCAAACACTTGCGACGAAAATCCTATGACAGTTCAAGCCGAACCCATTTTCAGATAAACCCTACTTCACTCAAATCCCCTTAATCCACTATCTAGAAAAATTATTTTGTATTTTTTCCATAATCTACAACATTCAAGCAAGATTCAACCAAAGAATCGAATCGAATTATCATGTAAATCTTTGGCAGTTCACAAAAATTCCCAAAACGATCAAACCAAAGAATCGCATGATTTATCAAACTAAAAATCATGAAACATATACCAAAAATCATGATTTTCAGTCACTAATTCATTCATGCAATCTAAATCAACAAACAAGATTATTTATTTTTCATGTGTAACAGTATTTTACTGTAATTTAAAAATTCTGAGTAATCTCTTCAATTTAAAATCTTATAATTATTTTTAACTGATATACTATATGATTACAAACAACATTCATTAACATTCCATAGTCCAATTCATGATAAAACCAAAGCTATTTAGATTTAAAAAAAAAATAAACTTGACTGTCTCTATTAACACAGTATTCAATTTTCAATTTACAGGCAATTAAACATTTTAATTCACATGCAATCCAATTTAAAACGAATTTTCATTTAACATCAATATAGACTTACACATGCATCATCCTTAAGTCACAAGTTATACTAAACTGTTTTTAAAAGATGATTTACTCACCTGTTTAAGTTGCAGAGCAGGTTTAACTTATTATTCCAGATTTTGAAAAACATTGATTACTGTTGAAATGCATCTTGAAGCTGCTGATGAAGTTGAATCCATGCATGTTCAATTTGATGATTTAAAAAGTTTTGAAACTGCTATTGACTTGCTGTTGAAATAGATGAACTTGCTGTAGCCCTTCACTATGAATGCAGTTTGAAGAAATGCAGTTTTTAATTGTTGCAGGTTTGAACATTTTTCAGTTGAGTTTTGCAGAAGATTTGAAAGTTGCCATTAATTTGAGTTAGAAAAGAAACAAAGGAGAAAGTGTTTTGTAAAACAAGCTTTCTTCTTAAAATATATATTAAAATTTAGAATAAGAATTTTGCCACATGTTCTTCTAAATTAACATTTGTCCTACAATCCACTTAATTAATTTACATGTGTGGTTAGAATGAATATTATGCTTACACATGTTCTCTTAAGTGTTTTTAATTAAATTTTTATTTAGTTTAAATGACCTACCCATTCATTAATCATTTCTAATTATAAATTAATCCAAAACATTAATTAAAATCAATTAAACAAGTAAATTTCTAAATTATCTTAATTATTTCCAAATTAATCCATTTACTTATTAATGACTTATTAATTATTCAAATGTATTTAAACAACACACTCCTAAAATTTAAATTCAACCTTCATTTTTAAAATTTAAGATTTAAAAAGGTTTAACCATATAAACATTATTCATTTTAAATAAATTAATAAACCAAAAGGTAAAGAACTACCATTATTATATAAGGAAGTTTAAAAATCTATGTTACTTAATTTTACTAAAAATAAATCAAGTCTTTTAAAATAGATAGATTATTTAACTTTTCAATTTAAAGTTAAACATATCATAATTTTATTTCAATACTTAAAAGAAAGAATTCTTTTAAAATTTAAACCTTCATTTGAA
This sequence comes from Allium cepa, assembly GCA_030765085.1. Lineage (NCBI taxonomy): Eukaryota > Viridiplantae > Streptophyta > Magnoliopsida > Asparagales > Amaryllidaceae > Allium > Allium cepa. The sequence goes on along the minus strand of CM060931.1, from coordinate 459,419,714 downwards.
ATCAGATTCATATTTAAATTCTACTTAATAACATTTCTGTCCAATTTTTAAAACTTTTCAAACTGATTTGTATTCAAACAGATTTCAAAACAAAACTGAAATCATATTTAATTTGATTTCAAAACCAAATTTAGATCTGGCTTACAATTTAAATGTTTCATTTTAAACTTTGAATTCAAAAGTATTCCTGAATCCAGTTCAATCCTGTACAAAAATTTGAATCTTGTTTTAACATTGAACTCCCCTTTAAAATTTTTAAAAGAAACAAAACTGTTTTTAAATAAAAACTGGATTTAAAGAATCCTGAAAACTACATTTTTATACATGATTTCAAAATTGAATTTAAACCTTACTTTTAAATTTAAATTCATCATTTGAATTCATAAGCTCATTTGAAATTAATTCAAACCTATACTTAAATTTAAATCATTGCTTTAAACATTTTTGGGTTTCCAGGTTTAAAAAAAAAAACACAGCACTTAGGCCTGCACTTCCACAAACCCGAGACTATCAACAATTTACTTCGGGTTAAAACCTATCCTACTTCGAGCCACAATACCAAATGCACGAGTGTGACTTCAAGTCACCAAAACCTGCACTCCAAAATTTTCACCAGAGACCACTAAACACTGTGCAAATGCACCACTACTCCGGCGAGTTCCAGCAACCTTCACCTAACTCTCCAAGAAGCCATTCATCCCTTCATCTTGATACTGTCCATCAACAAAATCCTTGCAGCTTGAAAATTTGAATCTAGCCAAATTTAAACAACCTGGAAAAAAAACTTCACCTAGAACACCAACCTGTAAATGAGCATTCTTGCCTTCACCACAACTCTCTGATCAACTATTAGGAATTCTTTCCCCACTTCCCAGTTAACACCCCACCTCCAGGCAGAAATTCAACTTCCAAAATCCATTTTATATTTTGATATCCTCAAATATACCAACTTCTGCACACTTCTAATTTCCTAACCCCTCAGACTTTTAAAACCTGATGCATGTTTTAATATCCATGTTTTTAACATGCATTAAAGCTTTAAACATGTTTTTGAAAAATTTAAATTTGTTTGGTAATTTTTCTTTATGAAACTATTGTCTGCTGTTACTTATTTCCAGTAGTAACAGATTTTACTTTCCTAAACTAAAATTTTCAAACCTAAATCTATGCAACACAAACTCAAATTTGATTACATAATAATTCCTAACTAAGTTTCATACATAGAGAAGTAGATTTGTATTTAAATCCAAGTAATAGCAGAAGCATGTCTACAGAAATTCATATTACACTTATCTGCATATTCAAACATAATCACACACAACAGTCAAGCATATATTCAACTCATGCACATATAAAATTTCAAACAACCTATAGAAATTGAGGTTACTTACTAAAGAGAAGAGAACAGAGCAGTTATCAATTGCTACTGTTTAAATTTTCTTATTTAAAAGGGCATTTTGAATTAAACTTTAAAGTTCTGCATATTTTGTTATCTTGGTTAAAGAAAATGAAACTATTTTTTAAAAAAAACATAGATTTACTCACCTTAGAAATGGAAACAGAAAGCATTCCAGATGCCAAACATTTCCCTGCAACCTGAATTCCAATGCAATTGATTGAATCAGAGCTAACATGCTGTTCGAAATTGGTGACAACATGTTGTTTGCAGGCTTTGGAATTGCATGCAGACCCCTTTTCATCTTTGTTTGTGTTGATCTTACAGGTTGCAGATTAAATTGTTTTGCAGATTCAAGCCAATTTGCAAATGTGATTGATTTCACAGGTTGCAGACATTTGTTTGTTTGCAGGTTAAACAGAATATGCAGATGTATCTTCTTTTGCAGGGTTTTAAAACTTTGATTTGCAGATCTAATATGGTTTAAATTTGCAGAGTACAGATTTGGGTTGTGGAATTAGAGTGAAGTTGGATTTCAGTTTTCATAGATCTGAATTTTGATTCATTATAGAAGATAAAATATTTGAAATAAAGAGATTTGTTTTAAGTTTTATCTAAAATGATAAATTCAATATTGATTTAGAAATGCCATTTGTTGTTAATTAGATAAGATAATTGTCTAAGGATAATTAAATAATTAATTAATATGATTAATTTTAATTAATTAATTAGATTAATTAATTTAAGATAGTCAATTGTAATTTGATAAGTATAATTACTTTATAAAAGTAATTAAGGGTTAATTACTTTTTGTAATTAATTCTGATAATGTGTTTTGTTTAAATTAATTAATTTAGTTTAATTAATTTAAGAAATAATTAAATAATTTAATGATAATAATTACTTGATGTAATTTATGGAGCAGGATTACTTAGAAGTAATAATTACTGGATTGTAATTATGGAAAGATGTTTTATTTTAGTTAAGTAATTTGGATAATTTCTTTTTTAATTAATCAAGGATTAATTAGTAAAGATAATTAATTATTGGATAATTAATTTATTAATAAGTATTAAGGGTAGTTAATTACTGGATTTAAGGATTAATCAAGGTGATTAATGATTAGATTAATTACTAAATGTAATTAATTTAATTGAGTAATTAATTTAAATATTAATTAGAAATCATTAATTATTATAATTAATGATGCAATTAAGAATTGTTTAATTAAGTAATTAATTAATTAATTAAGTGATTAATTAATTGTAATTAATTAAGAATAAATGTAATTAATTATAGTTAATTAATAAATGAAGTAATTAAATGTTAATTACTTATGATTAAGGCTAGTTAATTTTATTAATTTAAGACTAATTACTTATTGTAATTAGTGAATGATTAATCATAGATATTTAGGCAAGTTGAATACTTAATGAATGATTAATTAGCTAGGTTGATTAATCAATAGATTTATGAGGAAGATTTATAGGTGAGTAATTAATTTAATTTATTTTAAATTAATTAAGGATAGAATTAATTAATTTAATTCATTTTAAATTAATTATAAATGATGGATAATAAATCATTGCTTATGGATGATATTGATATACTTTTGGATGGTTGTGATCTCAGAAATGAGATGAGTAGTATCTATAGGATATGGATGCTTAGTTATAGTATGATGGATTATTTTGGTTGTGATGATTGACTATTGTGATGATTATCTGTTGTGATAATGTTATGGGTTATCTGTTATGATGAGAATATGTAGTTTATCTATCTATGTGAAATAGATAAAATAAAATGAATTAATTGTTTAGAACCCTTAAGTATAACTTGGACATTAAAATGGCGTTTGGTTTCGGTGAGACCGGGATCGGGTTTCCATATTTGGATATCCGAAAACCACACCAATTCCAATTAAACGTTAGGTCGTTAATCCAAGTGGAGCAAGTGAAGACTCGAGGTGTAAGGGCTATACGTCAGTATAACTCTATGGGTGATTCCGTAATGAGTTGATGGAATAGTACTTATAGATTCGAGATGGTGAATCAGAGTGCAAGGGTTATTGTCGTTAACTCTGAGGGTGATTCCAATACGAGTGTAACGAGATAATGCCTTCGGTTTCGTTCGAACCCGGAACGAACTTGTATGGATTGAATGCTTTCAGAACATCGTCAGGTGGACGATGAGCATTCTAAGATAGATGTGTTCTCTAAAGGTAATCGTAACCTCAAGCCTCATCAATCGGGAATGGCTAAAACAGGGGAGGTGCAGCAAGGCTTCGTGGGTAGCCCCCACTTGAGAGTGAGATTTACCCCTGTCTAGAGGTCCCTTTTATTTCGGCTGTGTGGATGGTTGAGAGCACCAACTGTCGGGGTGGTCTTGTTCGGAACTATTCAGTAAGGAATGGGTCCGGCCTTGTGGTGCAGGGGATTGGGAGTAGTCCTCGGTACGGTGATCTAGGCCACGTACTGTGACGGGCGGTACCCCGGTAGCCCTGCCATTGATGGAATCCAAAATCCAATAAGTGCCAACGATTTTGATTGTATTACCCACTTTTGTGGCTAGTAGCTGGAATTTAATAGATGTAACAATTTCGGCTATTTCATATTTATTTGAAAACCCTAGACTTATTATAATATCACTGGATTTCCTATCAAATGTTTTGGTTAGCGTAAGGTAAAAACTTTTCCATGTTTATGTGTAGGAAGTCTTACGTGATACCTTTTGTTTTCAAGGATTTTCTAAAGTTAAGCAACTTTTAAACCGATTACTCACACCAGACCCCTGTCTGACCCGAGTGTTTATTTTCTGTTTTATTAAACTCTTGGGTACTCATATTACGTATGAGTGGTCAAGTGATTCAGGATTGCTTTGAGAGTTCTGGAGGAGATAATGGAGCAGGAGGCTTCAGCGTGTAGATATATTTAGTAGTTCCACTGTGTTTGAGTTGTATCTGTTTTTCTCTGATATACTTGAATTGTAATCGCTAGACAGCTAGACAGATGTTTATAACTGTCTAGTTTGTGTTGTATTGGCTGTAAAACTCTGTTGTATATGATACTATGTAAAGTATTATGTGATATAATATAATTTATTCGTTCCGCTGTGAGATTCTGATGTTGTCTGTTTTCTTCTTTCTTTCTATTCTCTTTTCTATCCCTTTCTTTCTTCTTAACGATGCGAATTCCTAGAGTTTGGAAGTTGGGTCGTTACAACGTGGATAGAAGTAGATTCAAAGTAATATCAAGAAACTACCCTCCCAAGCATGTACAACATTAATTAAGTTACCTACCTAAGTATAGGCCAGACTACTGAACACATAAGAAGCATGGACAGAGCTCTGCCTTTAAGGATTTGGAAAAAGTGGGACATGTACTACACTCAATACCCACAAAATATCTGTACTTTGTTAAGAATTTCCAACCTGACCTCCAAACTATAACATGCATAACTTCAAAATGTAAGTACATATGTGTTTCTTCCTCCTTCTCATACACAACCTAATACTATAACCATATGTGCAGACGCAGTTGTTTAAGGATTATATAAATTTTTCCCTTTTTCTTTCGATTAACAAAATACGTTATACCCATTCATTCATATATAATTTACTCAAGCTAAAGCACATTAGGTTTTTTTTTTAAAAAAATGAGGAAATGCTACTATGTTTCTTGTTTTCAAACTGTTATAAAATTTGAAATTAGATAAGAACAAGAAGGAGAAGATTTACAAAGTGTGCAGACTCCATTGATTCATTCTGAGAATTCTTGTTACACATCTTTGGTACAGATACACTGACATTTATGTGTATTAATGATACAAGTAGTTTAAGCAAAGCAATAACCAGGAAAGTAATATATTAGGCAATTCTTATTTAGGTAAGGTCTATAATTTGAACATAACTCAAAGTCTAACTGCAACTCTTGACTTCAATTACACTTTTCAGTAATCCAATGACTTTATATATATATATGTTTCATTACACAAACTTTTACTGTACCTTCCTTTTAATGACAACATTTTTTTTTTGAACCGTTTATGTTAACCAATGGATCAAACTCTCATAAAAAAAATTAATGCATATCAACGAAGTGGCAGAACTTGCAAGCTAAAACAAAACATAAGCAATCAATCACACAGAAGGATTTAAAGATGAAAACTGTGAGAGTGAACTCACCATCGAAATCAAAATCAGATATTCAAATCAAATTCAATTTGAACTAATTTCAAATTTCAAATTTAAACCATCTCGAATTATATAATTCGAGTTAATACTTCAAATGTTGATTTAATTCTTTTAAATCAATTACAAGTATTTTCTATCCCTTTCTTTCTTATTTCTCTGATATACTTGAATTTAGATTTGTTCTGTTTGTGTGAATTGGTTGCTTAGGTTATTGGCATATGATTAACATATGCTGTATTTTAAAATAATTCTATAAATAGATTATTAAATTACCTTTGTTTTAAATTTCGGGGACGAAATTCTTTTAAGGGGGAAGGATTGTAATATCTCGGAATTTTGGACAATTTAAATTTAATAATTTGGGTTTAAATTTAAATTGAATTGATGATTTTTGTTAATAAATTTGATTTGATTTAATAATCTTCTTTATTTAAATATTTAATTTGTGAATTTATTAATAAAAATTGTTTTCTATTTAATAATGTATATGTATTTATATATATTTTAAATAGATAAGTTGTTAAATTAGCATAGCATAATTTTAATGTTTTGAAAATAGGAATTGAAATTTATTTTTGGATTTAAGCTTTTCAAAAATATTTAATAAAATACTATATGATTTTAAATATAAGAAAAATGTTTTAATTGGTTTAAAATTCATTTTTGACTTAAGGGTTGAATATTAAAATAAGTTACAAAATGTGTGTGTTAATTCTTTGATTTGTAAATTTAAATTTGAAATTTAAAATACAATTTAAAATAGGAACATGCATTTATTAAGTTAATTTTCTTTAACCTTAATTAAATAACAAACCCATTCAAAAGACATATGTAAGCTTAATTTACATATGTAAGTAATTTAAGATATAGGTTGACAAGTGTTAACAACACAAGCCATGTGTCATTTGTTTAATTTTTGTTTTTCTTTAATTTTAATTTAAATCAAACATTGTTATTTAACTTGCATATATTCATTCTTTAGCTTTTTCTCACTTTTGATGATAAAAACAAAGAAACCTGAAAGGAATTTTTTTTTTATCTCCTCTAACCTGTAAATGCATTTGCATTCAAACATGCAATCTGCATCCACAAATAAAATCTGCATGCATTACAAATTTCAGACCTGTAAATCCTCTTTAAAACCTGTAAGATCAAAAATCATTACCCTGCATTGCATTCAACTCCTCAAATACAAACCTGCATTTCCCAAAAATACAAGAGCCTGCATGTGTGTAAACTAAAGCATGTATTCACTTTTCAAAACTCTGAAATATGCACTCCAATTTCAAGCAACATTCAAAGATCAAAAGCATTAAAACAAGAGGCCTGCATTCATGAAACTGTGCTCTGCATGATCAATCTGTGCTCTGCATAATCATGTGAGTAACTCTAATTTATAAAATTTATTAATAGGAAAATATTATTTTCTTGCTTTTAAATAAGAATGAAATTAAGATTTGAATTTTCTGTGAACATATATACATGTGAAAATATTTATGTGTATATGCTATTTACTATGTCTTGCTGTTCTTCAAATTCCTACTCTTGATTTATTCTAGAAATATTTTCTTTTGGGATGTTTGCTGATATGATTTCAATTTTGAATGAAGTTTGTTTAGTATACGATAAGTTATAGATAAAATTCTGTTTACTGGAAGTAAATATAACAGAGTAAGAAATTGTTTATGGTGTAAATCCAAACATTATAAAACAATGATTCAGGTTTGTATATCAAACCATCATGCAAAAATAGGATTTTTAAAAGTAAAATGATAATTTATAGTGCTGTAAAATAAATGTAGATTTGGGATTGCTGTATTTTACAATTAGGTTGAGCACAGTTGGAACTTGCGTTGGATCTGGATGAATTTGATTCTTAGGATAGTTTAACTATCAAGTATTATAGGAAAAATATTGTATTGGATTAAAATTCAATATTTTTGTTGAATTTGGGATTTTCCAGTTAGGAACCCTAGTTATTTTGGTCACTATGTTTGGTCAGATTGTGGTCTCCTCGGTTGATCGAGTTCAACCACGTTTTGCATGATGATAGATGATGGTTTGGTGAGGTCTTCGCCGGAGTATGGAAGGAGATGGTGGTCAGTGATGGGAGGCATTGATGTTTCCAGGTTTGTTAAGTTTTGAAGTAAAGATAAATTGCAAACTAAAATCTGGAAAGAAGTTTGAATCTAGGATTTAATTTAAATTCAATAAGTTTTAAATTTTAGATCTTTGAATTAAATTTGAAATGTCTTAAAATCCAAGTTTGGTTTTAAACTTAAAACAGAAACTGTTTTTTTTTCTGTTTTGAAAATTTAAAAGGAGAGTTTAAACTTAAAGATGAAGTTCTATCTGGAAATGTTTAAACCTGAAACTTAAGTATGAAATCAAATATTTAAATCTTGGATTTTTAATCATTTTTGAATTCAAACTTAAGTTGTTAAACTAAATAGGAAACTGTTTTTCTGTTTTAAATTGAAAAGCAATTTTTTTTTAAAAAAAAAATGCAACTGAAAAATTTAAAACAAGTTTAAATCTGGAAATCTAAAATATGGAACTTAGCAAATGAAACTAAGTTTGAATTTAATTTAAAACTGGGAATTTAAATTAAATTTTTAAACTTTTAGAGTATAAACGAACATTGAATTGAATTTAAAACTGTAAGTTTTAGTTTTTAAAATAAGTTTAAACTAAGTTTAAATTTAGTTTTAAAACCTGAGATTTTACTTAAATATCGGTTTTTTTTTAAAATTTAAATAAGTTTTTAAATTTAAATTTGTTTTAACCATTTTTAGAAAAGGTTAATAACTTGAATTGAGATGAAAGAGTAAGTAAAGTTTTAAAGTTTTAAGTTTGCGTCTAGAATAAAATTTGAATTGTGTTTCAGTTGAATTTAAGTTTTTAAATTGAATTTTGAAACAAAGTGTTTAAAATATTTTGTGTAAGGAAGTATGTTTCTAAATTTTGAACTTAAGAAATTGATTTCATTTAAATTATTAAATTCATTTAAATGGAATATTTATTATTATTTAATTAATAATGTGGATGTTTAATTAAGTAATTAATGATTTTTAAGTTAATTAATTTAGATTTGAGATTAATTAATTAAGTTAATTAATCTATAATTAAGGATGATTAATTAAATTTTAATTTATGATTAAGATTTATTTAATCAAATGATTAATGACAATTAAGATTTTAATTAAACCTTAATTAATCAATAATTAGAGATTAATTAAATGATAATTAAAGATTAATTAATTGATAATTAATAATGATTAATTGAAGTTAATTTCTTAATTTAGCAATTAAGAAATGTTAATGAAGATCATTAACTTAAGACTATTTTAACAATTAATTAATGTGATTAATTTTTGATAATTAATTAGATTAATTAATTAATAATAATCAATTGTTTAATTACTTAATGAAAGTAATTATAGAATTAATTACTTGGTGTAATTAATTTTATTAATGTAATTAGTTGAGATTAATTAAGTTTAATTAATTTAAACATTTTTGGATTATTGATAATTACTTATGTAATTAATAAATTTGTAATTACTTAGAGAAGTAATTAATTAATAATTACTGAATGTAATTAAGGATCTTTATTATAGAAGTAATTTGGATTACTTTGAAATTAATCAAGTGATTGATGAAGATAATTAATTGAGAATAATTAATTATGGGATGAGTAATTAAAGTAGTTAATTACTGAATGACTATTAATCAAGGGTGATTAATATATATGTTGTTTAAATTGTAGATGATGTGCACGTAAATGTGCATATTTTTACCACCATATTTATTCTATTTAAATTAAATAAATGATCATATTGGGTATTTTAACTTGTTTTAACCAAAATTCACATTAATTCTAAATTTTCACATATTCATCTTCATATAAGGGCAAAATGGCCATTTGTGCGCGTATATTAATTTGAAAGAATTTAATTGGAAATTTCTATAATATTTTGTAGGAATTTAGCTTCTCATATTAGTGGGTTCATGAAGAAACATACATGCACAAAATGGATATAAAGGAATGAAGATGGAAATAATTCAAAGTGAAGATCATGGAGGACCCCACCTACCCACCTACCTTAATGTACAAATTAAAGGCTAATGCACATGCTTTTGGACTTAATGGCTTTATGTACATTTAATGGGGGATTAAGACATGTTAATGATTACTTGGCCTTCACACTTCCTAAGGGGCATTTTGGGTACTCCCCAAAAATATGCATTAGGGTTTCTAACTTGTATAAATACCCCTTATGTTTCATGTAGCCATCTTCCTCTTAGTTAGTTAGTTTTAGTTTAGAAAATAAATCAAATCTCTCTTTCTTTCCATGGCTACTTAGCCATTTCTTCTCTTATGTAATTCTTTTTTTTATGCAATGTTAATTATTGTTTCTTTTTAATTACATGTTCATTTTCTTTTATGCAAGTAGTATAGATTTTCCTTTATGCAATTAGAATAGTTGTCTTTTCCATTAGCTTTCATTTTCCTTTATTTTTTTACTTTCATGTTGCTTTCTACATTTGTTCATTTGATAACAAATATGAGAGCTTAATCCCTTCAATTTAGGGGTAATGAAGCTCTCTAGTATGTAGATTCAACATTTTGATGTTTATGTTCTCTTTTTGTGCTTAATGAGAATGATTGAAGTGGTTTAATGATGTTGTTTAGCTTTGAATTTGACAGTCTATGTTGTTCATAACAAATAGACTATGCTTAAACAAACATAACACAAATTGCCTCTTCATCTAAATATGATTATGGCAAAGAAGTGAATGTTGAAATTGAAATTTGATAGCCTATATTTCTAAACAATAGTTAATAGGCTATGCATAAAATAGATTTTTATTTCAACTTTGTTGTCATATTTCATGAGAGTTAAATGTGTATTAGTGGTTGTGTTATAGTTTGATGGTTTATATTGAGCTAATTAATAGCACAAATATACCATACTTATGATAAGCACATCAACTAATTCACTAATGACAAGAAAAGAGAGATCATAACTTCATTTTGTTGATTTATATGATCTAGAGAGTGGATTTATCTCTAAATTATTCTTTTAACTCTCATATTTTTATCATTTTCTTTTGCTAGTTTTTGTTAGTTTTTATATTTCTATCTATTCACTCTCGACTTCGGTATAATTTGATTGAATAGAATTTTAAAATCATCAATTCCCTATGGATCGACCCGTATTCGCCGCGTGCTACATTCGTACACCGTGCGCTTGCGGTTATTTTTATAATTTAAATTCGTTCGATGGTTTTCTAAACCGATAGAATTTCCGTCGTCCGAACAGTAGATTAATTACTTATGTAATTAATTTATATTTAGAGATTGATTAAATGTAATCATTAATTAATTGATTAATGATGTAATTTGGAATTGATTGATTAAGGTATAATTAATATTAAATGTTAATTACTTATTGTAATTAGAAATGGTTAATCAGTAAGGATTAAGTGAAATAAATTATGAGATGATGATTTATAAATTGATTTGTAATCAATTGAAGATGTAAATAAGCAGGACTTTGATGATGTAGTAATTAATTTAATTAATTTCAAATTAATTAGAGTTTAGGTAATTAATTTAATTCATTTTAAATTAATTATAAATGGTGTGATCATTAGATAGTTGCTTATGATTGATGAATGGTATTGGTTGTTTGGTATGGTTTGTAATCTCAGCTATGAGATGAATAATGTTGTGGTATGGATACATTAGTTGCTTTTGGATGATAATAGTGATTATCTGATATGGATTATCTGATTATGATATGAATTATCTGTTGATAATGATAAGGTTGATTATCTATTGTGTTGTGAATTATCTATTTGTGTATATTTAGATAATGAATTAAATTGTTTTAAACTTAAAACAACTTGGACCTTAAAAGACACGCTTTGGTTTTCGATGAGACCGGGATCGGGTTTCCATATTTGGATCCAAAAACCACATCGATTCCAAATAATGTTAGGTCGTTAACCCAAATGGAGCGAGTGAAGACTCGAGGTGTAAGGGCTATACGTCAGTATAACTCTGTGGGTGATTCCGTAATGAGTTTGACGGAATAGTACTTATAGATTCGAGATGATGATTTAGAGTGCAAGGGTTATTGTCGTTAACTCTAAGGGTGATTCCAAAATGAGTGTAACGAGATAATGCCTTCGGTTTCCTTCGAACCCGGAACGAACTTGTATGGATTGAATGCTTTCAGAACATCGTCAGGTGGACGATGAGCATTCTAAGTGTTATGTCCTATAAAGGTAATCGTAGCCTCAAGCCTCATCAACCGGGAATGGCTAAAACAGGGGAGGTGCAGCAAAGCTTGGTGGGTAGCACCCACTTGAGAGCAGATTTATCCCTGTCTAGAGGTCCCTTTATATTTTCGGCTTAGTGGTGCGGTTGCTGATCACAACTGCGGGGTTGTCTTGTTTGGAACTGTTCAGTAAGGAACGGGTCCGGCTTTGTGTTGTAGGGGATGAAGGGAGTATTCCTCGGTACGGTGATCTAGGCCATGTACTGTGACGGGCGGTACCCCAGTAGTGTAACGACCCGTATTTTTACGGATCGAAATATTGTAAATTTTATGCTTTAGGTCGTATTGAAGGCCGGGTTGGTTGAGCGACTTAGTGGAATGGAGAGACTTAAGTTATTGACCGACCTATAGGAATGAGCCACCCAGAGTTAGCTCGTGTGGAAGTTAGGTCGTGTGAGCGAGTTAGGGGAAACTAGCGACCTAAGGAGTTGGAGCGAGTTAAGGAGATAGAGCAACTAAGGGGTTGGATCGTGTAGTGCTTAGGTCGGTAGAGCGACCTATAGGATTTGGAGCGACCTAGGGTATTGACCCAAATATGGAGTGACCGACCTAAGAGAGTGAGCGACCTAGTAGTTGTAGCGACCTAAGGGGTTTGGCGACCTAATGGTAGGCGACTTAAGGCAGTTAGGTCGTGGAGCGACCTAAGATAGGTCGCTGTGTGTATTTAGGTCGTATACGACCTAGGTTGAGGCAGTGTCTTTAGTTAGATCGCTATGCCACGTCCCAGTTAGGTCGTGTAGAGGCTTATGTGTTAGGTCGTAAGCCTTTAGGTCGGTAGGGTGTGTTGGGCTGTTAAGTCGGCAACTAGCTAAGTCGTAGGTCGCGTTGAGGGTCATGTTGATAGGTCGCACATTGGTGTTAAGGCTTATGCCGCTAGGTCGTATAAGTGTTGAGTCGTTAGGTCGCGGAGAGTGTTAGGTAGTTGGGTCGGCTAGGCACGTTAAGTCGTAGGTCGGAATAGTTAGGTCGTGGACGACCTAAGGGAACGGACGACTTAAGGTTTCAGCCTATAAATACACGTCTTTGGTTCACTTTTTGGCACCGGATTTTGAAGCGACGAAGTGTTGCCATTTTGAGAGCTCGACTACAACACTTCTTCACTTCTTTTCTCCACTCTAATCTAGTGCTTCCTTCCATCTAAGATTGAAGATCAAATCGAAGATCCAAGAGCCAAAGTTGAAGATCTCCATCCATTGAAGAGAGATTTCATCGTTTGAAGCGGAATCTTGTCGGATCAAGCTAGATCCTTTGCTGTCCAGATCTGAAGTTAGTTGCTTTTATGGTGTTTAGGTGATTTGGTGAGTGGTAGTTATCTCTCACACGGAACCAAAGGAGTATATTGGATCGGTGGCTTGTTTGTGTGTTAAAGATAGTAATTTCATGCATTTTCCTTAAGTCTGCATGTAGATCTATCGTTAATAAAAATTTGATATCCATTTTATTATATGTTAACCTATGCTAGTTCATTCAACAAGATATTACTTAGAATTCATGTTTGTTAGATTTGGACTCTTTATTTACGAAATTGCCATTATTGTTATAATTGTTTACTTAGATCTTGTTTGAACGGTTGATTGTTTGGATTAATGATTGATTTGATTGATTGATAGAAGTTAGTTGACTTATGGATTTGAGATAGACAAGTTGGTCGAAGATGATTCAAAAGCTAAGTGGAAAGGCTCTTGAATAAGGAAAGCTACTTGTGGCATATGAAGCGGATGAGAAAGCTCATATGGATAGATTTGATGATGATGATGTTGAGATGGGACTTTGCTATAATACGAGGAAGCAAAGCATGATGTGAGATAGCCTTGGGTTAATTCAGACGGGATCATCCCAAGCATGTTGATAACTCGGTGATATGGTTCGAGTTTGTGGATAATGGTGGGCTCGAGAAGTAGCTTGGGCAAAGTTTGAGAATAGTCATCGAGGAGGATGACTAGAAGGTGTAACGCCCCACTCCGAGACCCACTCTAGTAAAGAGTATTACGGAGTAATACCGTCTACTAGAACGGAGAATGGAGTATAATGGAAGCTACCATATGTAATCAAGCTATAACTATCCACTGAATACGTCGAATAGGCGGTTTTATTTTCTCAAGTAGTTCGACATATCCAATAGATATTTATAATGAAACTACAATGGCTAAGGAAAATAGGTTAAGAACAAACATAATACAAAATGATAACATCATCATCACAGAACAGTCACATAACAGTCACAGAGCATAGGTATAATACATCGTCAATACAGATCCAAATATCAAAAGGTGGGTACAAAGCCACCTCTCACACATGTGAGTCAAAAATATATACATAAGAGTCTGAAATAACAGAGTAGCTGAATAGTGGACAAATAAAAGAGCTATCTATCAGCATAGCAGATAATGTCCAAGCGGAAGCGCAGAAAGCCTAGTCCAGAGACCTAACCTGAAACAACTCGGTCTGACCCGAGCGAAAACACTCGGGTCAGGCTAGCTAAACAATCAGTAATAACTGAGATATATATAATAATGCAGTACATAAAAAAACAGTACTTCTCCAAAGAGAAGAGTAATATGGACTACATAAATATAATGACGATCCCTAATCATCAATAAATAGTAAAAATCTCCAAAGAGAATACAAACACCAAAGTGTTTAATAAATAAAATCGCCTCATATCATTGGCGTAGCCAAAGCTATATAAAGTTTCCCATAGGCAATAATCCCAAGAGTGACCAGAGTCAGTGATCAATGCCCAAGCAAAGATCGATGCTCCAAAGAGCAATAGGGATATACTGAAAAGTCAATGAAATCAAACACTGAAAAGCAGTGTCCAGAGACACTGTGAATCCACAAGGTAATCACACTTATATCGTATGGTTCCATAGAACCAACACCGAATGGCGATACTCGAATGGATATAAAAAATCATCAGATAATACAAATTTTGCACGTGCGCCGACCAGAGTCGTTGTTGCCAAGTACTGTAGAATTGTGATCGATCACTCGCACAGAAGCGGAACGCGCGAGACGGCGAGATCCTTCCCAGAAGGATAAAGGCCCAGAGGTGCACACCGAAAAAATAAACTGCTCCATAGAGCAGGTGTCCAGAGACGGTTGCCCAGAGGCGTGGTGACCCAGAGGTCCAGTACTGGCCGCCCAGAGGCTAATGTGTCACTAACTTCTTGGAGAGGAACCCGTAAAGTGTTAACAATGAGTCCTATACCCACGTTCGCACTAAACGGTTTACTAACCAATAGCAAGCTCACACACCAAACAATAAAAAGTCCACCTCGTATCATCTGTAAACTAGACCCAAAGGTCAAAACGATCAACCGAATAGGTCGGGGATTAACCGGAAAGAATATACACACGGTTCCATAGGCCGGAGATTTCCTAACCGTTTAAGCACCTTTCCACTTCGCTCGACGTGCTAAAAGTGAGCGTGAGATTTTTATTATAGAAAATAATGGTGTAAAACGGATTTGTAATTGATTTCGAAATCACTTTTAAAACGGTCTTTTGAAAAGTCTCCTATTATGGAGTAATTAATTTAATAATTAAAAATAATATTATATAATAATTTTCAAAAGCTATTTTGGAGTGAAAAATCCTTTTAAATCCTTTTTATAAAGCCCGTGTACGAAATATAGGGACAAATCTCAAAGAAATCGATGAAAACCAGAAAATCATCAAAAATATTCTAAGTGTTTGAAACCATTCAAAAACTGCTGCGAACCCAAGTTCGGCAATTTATTTGGACCAGCAAACTATGTCCAAATGGCATGAAAACTGGTAGGCATGTAGTCCGACATCCCTACTTTAAGATGCAAAAAGAATTTCTGCATTCCGAGTTGAGATGAAGTGGCAGTGACGTCTCAAAGTTGAACCCAGAAAAAGATTCACACTGTTTTCCAACAGCGACCAGAGTCTAACTTTGGCACGAAAATCGGAGTACCAAACGAACTCCATTGTTGCCCAAATTTTCCAAAGATGGAGTTCGCAACTCCACCTTTCCAACGAGACTAAAAACGTCGAATTTCGACTTCCGATGCGAACGTGGAGGCATCGCGAAGTGGCGCTCAAAAGCTGGAAACAGAGGTGATGTTTGATTTTTTTTTTTTTTTTTTTTTTTTTGACGCATGCCCGGCCCGCGTCAGTCCGCCCCAGCCCGCCAGGGCCGGGACTGGGACGCGGGCTTCGGCCCGCGTCCACTGCTCCCCAGCCCAGGCGGACTGGGGAGATATCAATATTCCCCAGCCCGCCTGGGCTGGGGTTGAGACGCGGGCCGAAGCCCGCGTCTTCTGTCCCCAGCCCAGGCGGGCTGGAGGAAGATTAAATCCCCAGCCCGCCTGGGCTGGGGTGGGACGCGGCCCGCGTCCCTGCTTCCCCAGCCCGCCCGGGCTGGGGAGGCCGGGTAAACCCCCAGCCCAGGCGGGCTAGGGGGTGTGAGGTGCGGCCAACCCATCCAGGGCTGGCCTGCCTCTGGCTAGCCCAGCTGGGCTAGCCTACTGCACCAGTGCAGCAGCCAGGGTGCAGCCCAGGCCTGCCTGGTGCACTCAGATTTGGGTTTTTGGCCTGTTTCAGCCTGTAGAACAATTCCAGCCAACAATTTTTGCATTTTTTTGACATTTAGGTGTGTTTTTTTCAAGTTTTTGGCATCAAATTTTGCTAATAACAATCACTAACCATCATATAATGATTATTATACTAAATTAAAGGAAACATAGGGTCAAAGCTTAGCATTACCTTATGAAGCAATTTTTCAAACACCTTATGTGCAACCCCAAATTGAATGCAAAGATGATTAAGGAGCTATGATTCACATGTTACATAAATAAGCATGTGTTACTAATTGATTTATGACATCAAAAGAGGATCAAACACATACTATAAGAAGTTTTTGGCAATATACCTCTCTTAGAAAGCAACAATGATCATAATAGCATCAACCCAAGTTAGCAAAAGAGGATTAGGAGGCTATAAGATCATAAAAACACATAAAACATGTGTTAACAAACTAATTTCAGAAATTAGAAAGTTATAAAAGAGGGATTTGAGGTGGGTATTTGCATTACCTTTGCATAGAATGACTTGCATAAGCTAAAACTTGAAGGAGATGAAGATGGAGGCCATATTTGTTAAGAAGCTTTAGGAAATGATTAGGGTTTTGATTAGGGTTGAATGAAGAAGGTTATGAGAGTTTGAGATAATATATAGGGGAGGTTTAGGGTGGGTTATTGGGTTAGTTTTGTAACCCAATAAGAAGAGGGTTATTACAATGTTTCAAAAAAAAATAATAAGTGTTCATGTATGTTTATGAACTCATTTCTTACCCAAACCCGTTTTAAAATCTCTCCTAAAATATTTAACTCTCCAAAATAACATTTTATCCTCATTTTAAAATCCCATATTTCCCATTTAATTAAAATAGCCTTTTTCAAATACATTTTGTTATTCCAAATCCTTTTATGCTTCATTAAGAATAAATAAAAATCCTAACTTTTTTTTATTAATTGGTAATGCAAATCCCGGGTTGTTACAGACTCCCCCCCTTAAGAAAATTGCGTCCCCGCAATTCCTTAAGATAGATGTCGTCTATAACGTCAAATCCACAAAAGAAGTGATAGAGATAAAATAGAGAATTCTTACCCGCAGAAGAAGATGGGAGAAAGCCAGGATAAGAGCGCTCGATAGATTCTCTGGTCTCCCAAGTGCAGTCCTTAGGATTCGGTGACCATTGAATCTTCACGAGTGGAACCTCTTTGTTGCGAAGGCGTCTAACCTCCGAATCAAGCACACGGAGAGGTTGCTGCTCCAAAGATAAGTCAGGTAAGATCTCTAAATCAGGTACAACATGCGGCTCAATGATAGAATCAGGATCGCGAACACACTTGCGAAGCTGAGAAACATGGAACACGTCATGCATTCCGAAAAAATGAGCAGGTAGAGCCACACGATAAGCAACGGGGCCGTGCGTTCCGTAATAGGAAAGGGTCCAACATAGCGAGGAGCCAACTTCCCTGTAGAGCTGAAACGCACAACCCCCTTCATGGGAGAAATCCGAATAAAGACATGATCACCAATGGAGAACTCAAGAGGCTTCCTACGGTTGTCCGCGTAGGATTTCTGGCGGTCCTGTGCCTCTTTCATTCTTTGACGGATAAGAACAATCTTTTCAGAAGATTCCCGAACTGAATCTGGACCAAGAATAAGCTTCTCGCCAGATTCTAACCAACAAGCAGGAGAGCGACATGGCCTTCCGTATAGAGCCTCGAAAGGTGCCATGTCGATACTAGACTGAAAGCTGTTGTTGTAGGAGAACTCTACGAGCGGTAAGTGATCCTCTCAACTACCTCCGAAACCTAGAATACAACAGCGCAAAAGATCCTCCAAAACCCGATTCACCCTCTCCGTCTGACCGTCGGTCTGAGGATGATAAGCAGTCGAGAGATTCAGCTTTGTGCCCAAAGCTGACTGTAGGCACTTCCAGAAGTGACTAGTAAAGATAGTGTCTCGATCACAGACGATAGAGCTAGGAATGTCATGCAGTCGAACGAATTCCTTCACATATAGCTTGGCAAGTTGAGGAGCAGTCCGAGTGGACTTAATAGGAATGAAATGAGCCGATTTGGTCAAGCGATCAACAATAACCCAGACAGAAGTATGCCCTGACCTCGATCGAGGCAGACCGTCAATAAAATCCATGGATATCTGATCCCATTTCCATAATGGAATCTCTAGCGGCTGAAGAAGACCAGATGGACGCTGATGCACGACTTTGATCTGTTGACAAGTTATGCAACTACTCACATAACTTGCCACATCTCTCTTCAAACCCTCCCAATAATATAGCCGGCATATATCGGCATACATCTTACTCGAACCAGGATGTATAGTGTACTTAGTGCGATGGCACTCGTCTAGGATGTCACGCCTAAGTGATAAATCAAATGGTACAACAATACGGTTCTTCCTACGAAGACACCGATGAAAATCCAGAGAATAATCCAGCAATGTCTCATCACTGGATCCCGACTCGAGAAGATGAATAAGATGCAATAAGTCTGGATCCTGCCGCTGAGCATGGGCAATGCGATCCAATAAGATAGGATGAGCTTCCAAGCTAAATAATAAGACAGGAGCATCAGAAGATGAAGCTCGATCTCTAATATCACATAAAAATAGAGTCTCAAGAACATTCCACTCGGCAATCATCATAGAAACTACCGCCGAGTGCTTGCGACTGAGCGCATCTGCAACACGATTACCCTTGCCAGGGGTATACTGAATATCTAAATCATATGAGGCGAGAAACTCAAGCCATCGCTGCTGCCTCATATTGAGATCCCTCTGACTGAAAAGATACTTCAACGACTTGTGATCGGTGTAAAGAGTGAAGCGTTCTCCTAATAGAAAGTGACGCCACGTCTTCAAGGCAAAAACGATAGCTGCCAACTCAAGATCATGAGTCGGATAGCGAACCTCATTCGGACGCAGTTGCCTGGAAGCATAAGCAACTACCCGATCCTTCTGCATAAGCACAGCACCGAGCCCGCTGCCACAAGCGTCGGTGTAAACAACAAGATCCCGGTTACTCTCAGGAACCACAAGAATAGGAGCATGAGTGAGAAGTTCCTTCAGTCGCTGAAAGGAAGCTTCACACTTATCAGACCACTAAAGCGAACACCCTTACGAGTCAGCGTCGTAAGGGGAAGTGCAACTCGAGAGAAATCCTTGATAAACCGACGGTAATAACCCGCCAAATCAAGGAAGCTGCGAATATCATGAACGTTCTCGGGCTGCTTCCAATTCTGAATAGCTTCGATCTTTGCAGGATCAACAGAAATACCCTCAGATGATACAATATGGCCCAAGAACTTGACCTTGCTCTCCCAAAAATGGCACTTGGAGAGCTTGGCCTTAAGCTGATGCTGACGAAGAGTATCCAAGACGATCCGCAAATGATGAGCATGCTCTGCCTCGGATCTAGAACAAATAAGAATATCGTCGATGAAAACCAGAACGAATCTATCGATGTATTCCCGGAATACTCGATTCATAAGATCGACGAAGAAAGCTGGTGCGTTCGTCAAGCCGAATGGCATGACCAACCACTCAAAAGAACCATAACGAGTGCGGAAAGCGGTAAGAGGGATGCTATCTTCCGCAACTCGGAGCTGATGAAATCCAGTGGCAAGGTCGAGCTGTGAAAAGACCTTCGCACCGCTCAACTGATCAAACATATCGTCTATCCGTGGCAATGGATAACGATTTCTGATGGTCAACTCATTAAGCTTGCGATATTCAATGCAAAGCCTAAGAGAGCCATCGGGCTTCTTAACGAAAACCACAGCAGCACCCCATGGCGAAGAACTGGACCGAATGAGCTGCTTCGCCTCAAGCTCTACTAACTGCTTCCTGAGTTCCTCATTCTATTTAGTAGACATCCTCGTGGGAGGACGCCCAACTGGGTGGGAGCCTGGAATGAGATCGATGCGGAACTCAATGGCCCGCTTTGGCGGCAGGCCAGATACTGGCTCGAATATATCAGGGAAATCTCGAACAACAGGAATACGAGATATGTCCAAATCCTCATCTCGTGTATCAAGAGAAAATAAAGTAACATCAGAAAGCCCAACATCCTGAAGAACAATAGCTAACGGAGAGGACGAATCAGGGTGATGAATGAATAATATCCGCTCCGAACAAATAATTTTGGCGTCGTGCTGAATGAGCCAATCCATGCCAAGAATCATATCAAATCCCAAATACTCCATAACGTGCAGATTCGCACGGAAAGAAAATCCACAAAGATCGATATCTATATTCTCACAAAGCAAGCTGAGGGTCGTGGATCCGCCGATGGGATTCACAATCCTTAGTGAAGAAACCAGACAAGTAACATCCAAGGATAAAGCATCTACTAGCTCCTTACGAATGAATGAGTGGCACCCGTATCAAAGAGAACTCTACAAGATCTACCATGAAATAAAATAGAACCTTCGAGAACGGAAGGATGCGTACCTCGAGGCCGAGCTGAAGATGCAGGAGCCTTGGCAGCATTAAGCTTGCCAGGCTTAGCACTAGCTGGAGCAATAGGACAAGTGGAGATCCCGTGTCCCTCCTTCTTGCAGAAGGTGCAATAGTGTAACGACCCGCATTTTACGTGTCGATAAATCGTAGAATTTACAGGTCGTTAGTGTTGTTTATGTTGTCTCTAGCCTGAGTCGTATGGAGAGTAACACGTGTGTTGAAGGGTTGAGTCGTGACCGACTCATAGGTTGGAACGAGTTATGGAGTTAACTCGTGACCGAGTCATAGAGTTGCCGACTTAGTGTCTTAGGTCGTGTGGGCGAGTTAGGGAAGCCAGCGACTCAGGAGTAGACGACTTAGAGTGTGACCGAGTCATGGGAGAATCTGACCGACCCATGGGATAAGTCGTGACCGACTTATAGAAGCAGCGACCTAAAGGTTAGACGACTTAGTGTTGGACCGACCTAAGAAGTGACCGACTCATGGGTTAGCGACTTAAGGGGTTAAGGCTTAGGTCGTGGGGTCTTGAGTTGGTAGGGGCTTGGGTCGGCAGGGTGTTATCTCGTTAGGAGGTTGAGTCGTTAGGGGCTTAGGTCGTTGAGTCGGCTAGGAGTTAGGTCGTATAACCCTGTGTTCTGTTAGGTCGGCGGGAAGTTAAGTCGGCAGCGACCTAAATTAGGTCGCTAGGGAAGATAGGTCGGCAGGGTTTTTAGGTCGTGTGAGTTAGGACTGAACATACTAAGTTGGTAGCGACTTAGTGATGAGTCGTTAGGTCGGCCTTGGGCTTAAGTCGTTAGATTGTTAGGTCGTTAGGCTGCACTGTTGTGATGAGTCGTGAGCCGTTGGGTCTTGCATGCGCTTGTGTTTTAGGTCGTAGGTCGGGGTAGTTGAGTCGTGCATTGGGTTGGACATGCGCGTACTAGGTCGCAGGATGGCATGGGTCGGCAGCGACCTATGTTAGGTCGGAGATTTCTTAGGTCGGCGACGACCTAAAACTGAGCCTACGAGTTACGACCTAAGGAGTTTTCAGCCTATAAATAGAGGGGTTTGGCTCACTTTTTGGCACCGGTTTTTGAAGCGACGAAGTGCTGCCATTTTGAGAGCTCGACTACAACATTTCTTCATCTCCTTTTCTCCATTCCAATCTAGTTCTAACATCCATCCAAGATTGAAGATCAAGATCAAAGATCAAGAGCCAAAGTTGAAGATTTTCATCCGAAGAAGCTAGATTTCACCGTTTCAAGTGAAATTTCTCCGGATCAAGCTCAAGTCCTTGCTGTCCAGATCTGAAGTTGATTGATTTTAGGTTGTTTTGGTGATTTGGTGAGTGGTAGTTATCTCTCACGCGGATCCAAGGGAGTATATTGGATTGGTGGCTTGTTTGAGTGTTAAAGTTAGAGATTTCATGCATTTTTCTTAGATCCGAGTCTAGATCCATTGTTTCCAAAGATGTTTACTTATGCAAGTTTATTTAACAAGTATTAGAGACAAAACCCATGTTTTATATTTGATAGATCTATGCTAAAAACCTATGAATCATGCATGTTGGACTTATGCTCATTTATTTACGAAATTGTCATTATAGTTAATATTGCTTAATAGATCTTGTTTGAATGATTGATTATTTGAATGTATGATTGATTTGATTGTTTCCAAGTTAGCTAGTAGTTGATTTGGAACAAGATGATGAAAGAGGATTCAAAAGCTATGGAAGAAGGCTCTTGAATGGTGAAAGCTGCTTAAGGCATATGTAGCGGATGTTGAAGCTCATATGTATAGATTGGATGATGTTGAGATGGGACTTTGCCATGATTTGATGAGGCGAAGTATGATGTGAGTCTTGGCTTAATCCAAGCAGGGATCATTCCAAGCATGTTGATAACTTGAAGAGTAGTTCAAGTTGGTTGATAATGGATTGTTCAAGAGGTAGCTTGAGCTTGTATGAGGATTGTCGTCAAGAAGGATGGCTAGGAGGCCTGGATCTCATCGTGGTTGAAGGTTCTAGCATGCTCAAAAGCAAGAGTACATGGGCCGCCCATAACGACTACAGGTAGGTAGTCGGGACACCCAAAAGACTACAGGTAGGTAGTTGAGTACTCTGGGCAAAGTAGATAAGTCCTAGGCACAAGGCAGTGTGCGGAGTTATGGTTAGAACCGGGGTTACCATTAGCCCTTGACAAGTGGTCATTCAACTAACGGTGAAATCAAGGCAAAGTTAACAGTGATAGCCAGAGTCATGGATGTTTGGTTGTATCATCATTCGGTCTCAAGAGCGGTGTTTTCTGGGTGCTTATCTGATCTTGGTTTAGGCCTTGGGGGTTTGTATTTGGAAAACATCGACCTTGACTCGAGTGATAATTACTTTACTTTAATTGCCTGCTGTGTTATGCCTGCTTCTCCTTAGTGTGTGTCTGGGGGCTATCACTGTAGAAAGAGGTGGAGTGGGATGGTTTGGTTCCTATTCCTTTTATCCTTTATGCTCTTTTGGTATGCTTGATAGTTGATTTACTGCTCACTAAGACTTTGTCTGACTCAAGGTTTTATGTCTCCTCTTATTACCTTGGGCTGTTCATCCATGTTTGGGATGGGCAGACTAGGTAGCAGGTGACAGGTGCTGTGCTAGGAGTTCTACGCTGAAGATGACGAAGACGAGCAGGAGGCTTTGCATATTAGTTTTCTTACTATATGTACTGGGTATCCGCTGCTGTATTTGGTTGAGTGATTTGTAGTGAGGCTTTCATGTATGGATTTGAGTAGATGATTGTATGAAACTACTGTGATGCTTATATGATGATGTTCTGTTCTATGGAGCTTCACTATATTATATTTCTCTATTGTATTTTATCCATGCGCTGTGAGTTATGCGATAGAGATTCTTCTGTTTTGTTTTACCCTGACTATCGTCCATGGCTGCCTGGCACACCTTTTAGCGCATTATTTCCTTGATTTGGTGCGGGAGTCATGGGCGGTCGTCACATTTGGTATCAGAGCTTTGGTTAATCGATTTCAGCCAACGCTCGCTGACGTAACTACGTATGAGAGACGTAATTGTATTTTGATGGATGATTACTATATATAATATAGTAGCCTAGAAGGATTTGAACTCCTTATGCAGTTGTTTCTTAAGGTGTTCTAATCATTCTTATTACAGATATTAAGGATGAGTCGAAGAGGGAGACCAGCTGCAAGGGAAAGCCGTGCTGATGAAGGAGCTGTTGATTATGGAACTATGTTCGAAGCGATGATGACTTCGATCATGAGAAGGATACCAGCTTCAGGATCATCAGTGGATGTGGGAGTTCAAGTTCAAGCTCCAAGACCGGTGGATTTTGCTAAGCTTTGCAAGGATTATACTTCTCTTGGAGGAAAAGCTTTCTTGGGGACGGAGTCGACTATTGAGGTGCAGAGATGGATTGATGCATGTCGAAGGATCTTTGGTGACTTAGGGATTGAGGATGCAACTAAGAGGAAGCTTGCATCGAGACAGCTTCAGGGAAGAGCTGCTGATTGGTGGAATTCTATCACCATCGATACTCCAGAAGAAGAGATTACTTGGGAGCAATTCCAAGTCAGATTTGAAGCTAAGTTTATCTCTACGGCTCAGAAATCTGTCTTGTTTAAGAGGTTTGTAGAGCTCAAGCAGGGTGGGAGGCCTGTTCTTGAGTATATTTCTGAGTTTGAAGCTTTGTCCAAGTATGCCAGATCGTACATTGATTCTCCCTATCAGAAGAATGAGAAGTTTGTGACTGGTCTGGATGCTTATCTTGGGAGGCAGTTAGTGGATCATCTGGACGATCCATTTGAGAAGCTTGTGGAAAAAGCTCTTAGGCATGAGAGTTTGTTTCCTAGCGAAAGTTCTGTCGTTTCTGTAACCAGGGAAGGATCTAAACCACAGCAGAGTGGCAATAAGAAGAGGAAACAACAGCAACAGAGGGGTAGGGATGGCCAGAAGAAGCCGAAGAGTGAAGTGACTTGCTATAACTGCCAGCAGAAGGGCCATCTTTACAAAGATTGTAAGAATCCCAAAGTGCCGGGAAAGTGTTACAACTGTGATAAGCTGGGACATATCAAGAAGGATTGTCCAGAACCGAGGAAAGATAGGCAGGTTGTGCAAGCCTATGCTTTGGGGGCTGTTCCATCGTCTTCGAAAACTCCTACTGCTGAAGAGAAGGGGAAGAGTGTGGTTGTTCAAGGTACTCTTTCTATTTGTGGTGTTCCAGTTAGAGTGTTGTTTGATACTGGAGCGTCGCATTCTTTTGTTTGTGATGATTTGGTAAGCCGGTTAGGTATGAAACCGGATATTGTTGATAGGCCATTGGTTGTGACTAATCCGGTAGGGGGTTCGTCATGTTTGTGTATGTTATGTCGTGGTCTAGTTGTGTCGAGTCATGATTGCTCGTTTGTTTGTGATTGCTTTGTTCTGAACTTTGCGGGGTTCGGAATTATTTTGGGTATGGACTGGCTTAGGAAGTATGCGGCAAGGATTGATTGTGAGAGATTGGAGGTGACAGTCGGGAATGTGGAGGGGCGAAAGGTTGTGATACGATGTAAGCATGAAGAAGGCGTCTTCATGAGCTTCATGTATTCGCTGGTTGTTCCACGGGATGGACTGTCATCGATGCCAATCGTGAATGGATTTGAGGATGTCTTTGACGAAGTCAAAGGGTTGCCGCCGCATAGGGAGATCGAGTTTCGTATCGATCTAGTTGAGGGAGCCAGACCTGTTGTGATGCCTCTTAGGCGGATGGCACCGAGGGAGCAGCAAGAGCTGAAGGTGCAAGTTGATGACCTTTTGCAGAAAGGATTCATTCGGAGAAGTGTGTCCGAATGGGGTGCGCCAGTTGTGTTCGCAACCAAAGCGGATGGATCGTTGAGGTTGTGTGTGGATTATCGTGAGCTGAATAAGGTGACTAAGAAGAACAAGTATCCATTGCCGAGAATAGATGACTTGTTTGACCAGCTTCACGAGGCTAAGGTGTTTTCTCAGATGGATTTGGCAACGGGATTTCACCAGTTGAGAGTGGCAAAGGATAGTGTGCCGAAGACTGCTTTCAGGACACCATCCGGGTTTTATGAGTGGCTGGTAATGCCGTTTGGATTGACTAACGCGCCAGCATATTTTGTGGATCTTATGAATAGGGTATTCAGAGATCAGTTGAATAAGTTCGTGCTTGTGTTCGTGGATGATATTTTGATTTATTCCAGAACTGAGGAAGAGCACAAGACGCACTTGAGGATTGTTTTGGAAATCTTGCGGAAACATCAGCTGAAGGCTAAGTTTTCGAAGTGTCACTTCTGGAAGAATGAAGTGAGGTTCTTAGGTCATGTTATTTCTGGAAATGGAATAGCGGTTGATCCCGCTAAGGTGGCAGCGATCCAGGATTGGGTTAGGCCTAAGAATGCATCTGATGTGAGGAGTTTTCTTGGATTAGCAGGATATTATCGTCGGTTTATCAAAGACTTTTCCAAGATAGCTGCACCGTTGACAGGATTGACGAAGAAGAACCAGTTGTTCAAATGGGATGATAAGTGTGAGCAAGCTTTCGTGATCCTGAAAGAGCGACTGACGAGTGCTCCTGTTTTGACTATTCCAAGTGGGAATGATGAGATGGTGGTTTACACCGATGCATGTGGTACTGGACTTGGAGCAGTGCTAATGCAGAAGGATAAAGTTGTTGCATATGCAAGTCGACAACTGAAGCCGCATGAAAGGAACTATCCGACTCATGATTTGGAGTTAGCGGCGATTGTGTTTGCTTTGAAGATGTGGAGACATTATCTATTGGGAGTTAGATTCGAGTTGTTTACAGATCATAAGTCGTTGAAGTATCTGTTCTCCCAAAAGGATTTAAATCTTCGACAGCAACGGTGGCTAGAGTTCCTAGCATCTTATGATTTTGGTATAGCCTATACTCCGGGGAAAGGTAACGCAGTGGCTGATGCGTTAAGTCGAAGACATGCAGGATTGGGAGCCATGTTTTCGGAATGGAAGAGTCTTGAGTATTTGGCTGAGTTTGATTTCAGGCCTAGATGTGAATTGGAACCTGAGATGTTGGCAAACTTATCGATAAGGCCTACTCTTGTGGAAAGAATTGGCGAGAGGCAAAGGAGAGATGATAAGCTTATCAAGATTATCCGTGATTTGGAATCCGGATTGGATCCAGAAAAGGATAAAGGATTTGAAGTCGATCGAGAGGGTTGGCTTCGAAAGCAAGGGCGACTAGTTGTTCCCGATGTAGATGGATTGAGAGATGAAGTTCTGAGGGAGAGTCATCACTCGAAGTTGACAATTCATCCAGGTGGTAATAAGATGTATCGGGATATGAAGAGAACCTACTACTGGGAAGGTATGAAGAAGGATGTTGGAAATTTTATTTCCAAGTGTATGAATTGCCAGTTGGTGAAAGCTGAGCAGAAGAAGCCCAGTGGATTGCTTCAGCCATTGGAGGTTCCTACATGGAAGTGGGAGCAAGTGTCGATGGACTTTATCGATGGTCTACCTAGGACAAGAGCAGGGAATGAAGGGATTTGGGTCATAGTAGATCGTTTGACCAAGAGTGCAAGGTTCATTCCTGTTCGATCGACTAGGACTGCATCGAAGTTGGTTGAATTATATGTGAAGTGGATAGTTCGTTTCCATGGTGTTCCGAAGAGTATAGTGAGCGATCGAGATCCATTGTTCACTAGTAGATTTTGGAAGAGCTTCCAGGAAGTTTTGGGAACTGAGTTGTGTTTGAGTACAGCTTATCACCCTCAAACAGATGGTCAGACTGAGAGAGTCAACCGAGTTTTGGAAGATCTTCTTAGAGCATGTGTTTTGGACTTCGGAGGATCATGGGAAGATCACCTTCATTTGGTGGAGTTTGCTTATAATAACAGTTATCAGTCGAGTATCGGTATGGCACCATATGAGGCATTATATGGAAGACCGTGTAACTCTCCGACATGTTGGTTGGAAACTGGAGAAAAGCTGATACTTGGGCCAGAGATGATTCGACAGACTTCAGATTGTATAGAGATCATTCGGCAACGAATGAAGGCAGCCCAAGATCGTCAGAAAAGTTATGCCGATAATCGTCGTAAGGATTTGGAATTCGACGTAGGTGATATGGTTTTTGTGAAGATTTCTCCTCTGAAGAGTGTCATTAGATTCGGGAAGAAAGGAAAGTTAACTCCGAGATTTGTTGGACCATTCCCGATTATCGAGCGTATTGGAAAGCTCGCTTATAGATTGGAGTTACCGGAAAAGATGGCGGGTGTGCACAGTGTTTTTCATGTATCTTATCTACGGAAGTATATGCACGACCCAACTACGGTGGTTTCTGCTGATAGCTGTGAAGACTTGGAGGTTGATCCAGTTGTTTCGAGACCTCGTAAGCCGCTTCGTATTGTTGAAACCGATACGAAACAGCTTAGGAGGAAGACGATTACGTTGCTCAAGGTACAATGGAGTGATGATGTTAACGATTGTACGTGGGAGGAGGAAGAGAGGATGAAGGCAGCTCATCCCGAACTCTTCGAGGTATGGCCCTAAAGTGTCGTGACATCTCATGAATTTGTAGCTTGTTCTAAGTCTTAGAATTCTGCATGCTAGGTTAGAATTGGTTGCATGGATTGTTGATTGCCAAGGATGGTAGGCATGCGGAATAATTTTGATTGCTGTTGTTTGCTTGGAATTTCGGGGGCGAAATTCCTAAGGGGGAGAGAATGTAACGACCCGCATTTTACGTGTCGATAAATCGTAGAATTTACAGGTCGTTAGTGTTGTTTATGTTGTCTCTAGCCTGAGTCGTATGGAGAGTAACACGTGTGTTGAAGGGTTGAGTCGTGACCGACTCATAGGTTGGAACGAGTTATGGAGTTAACTCGTGACCGAGTCATAGAGTTGCCGACTTAGTGTCTTAGGTCGTGTGGGCGAGTTAGGGAAGCCAGCGACTCAGGAGTAGACGACTTAGAGTGTGACCGAGTCATGGGAGAATCTGACCGACCCATGGGATAAGTCGTGACCGACTTATAGAAGCAGCGACCTAAAGGTTAGACGACTTAGTGTTGGACCGACCTAAGAAGTGACCGACTCATGGGTTAGCGACTTAAGGGGTTAAGGCTTAGGTCGTGGGGTCTTGAGTTGGTAGGGGCTTGGGTCGGCAGGGTGTTATCTCGTTAGGAGGTTGAGTCGTTAGGGGCTTAGGTCGTTGAGTCGGCTAGGAGTTAGGTCGTATAACCCTGTGTTCTGTTAGGTCGGCGGGAAGTTAAGTCGGCAGCGACCTAAATTAGGTCGCTAGGGAAGATAGGTCGGCAGGGTTTTTAGGTCGTGTGAGTTAGGACTGAACATACTAAGTTGGTAGCGACTTAGTGATGAGTCGTTAGGTCGGCCTTGGGCTTAAGTCGTTAGATTGTTAGGTCGTTAGGCTGCACTGTTGTGATGAGTCGTGAGCCGTTGGGTCTTGCATGCGCTTGTGTTTTAGGTCGTAGGTCGGGGTAGTTGAGTCGTGCATTGGGTTGGACATGCGCGTACTAGGTCGCAGGATGGCATGGGTCGGCAGCGACCTATGTTAGGTCGGAGATTTCTTAGGTCGGCGACGACCTAAAACTGAGCCTACGAGTTACGACCTAAGGAGTTTTCAGCCTATAAATAGAGGGGTTTGGCTCACTTTTTGGCACCGGTTTTTGAAGCGACGAAGTGCTGCCATTTTGAGAGCTCGACTACAACATTTCTTCATCTCCTTTTCTCCATTCCAATCTAGTTCTAACATCCATCCAAGATTGAAGATCAAGATCAAAGATCAAGAGCCAAAGTTGAAGATTTTCATCCGAAGAAGCTAGATTTCACCGTTTCAAGTGAAATTTCTCCGGATCAAGCTCAAGTCCTTGCTGTCCAGATCTGAAGTTGATTGATTTTAGGTTGTTTTGGTGATTTGGTGAGTGGTAGTTATCTCTCACGCGGATCCAAGGGAGTATATTGGATTGGTGGCTTGTTTGAGTGTTAAAGTTAGAGATTTCATGCATTTTTCTTAGATCCGAGTCTAGATCCATTGTTTCCAAAGATGTTTACTTATGCAAGTTTATTTAACAAGTATTAGAGACAAAACCCATGTTTTATATTTGATAGATCTATGCTAAAAACCTATGAATCATGCATGTTGGACTTATGCTCATTTATTTACGAAATTGTCATTATAGTTAATATTGCTTAATAGATCTTGTTTGAATGATTGATTATTTGAATGTATGATTGATTTGATTGTTTCCAAGTTAGCTAGTAGTTGATTTGGAACAAGATGATGAAAGAGGATTCAAAAGCTATGGAAGAAGGCTCTTGAATGGTGAAAGCTGCTTAAGGCATATGTAGCGGATGTTGAAGCTCATATGTATAGATTGGATGATGTTGAGATGGGACTTTGCCATGATTTGATGAGGCGAAGTATGATGTGAGTCTTGGCTTAATCCAAGCAGGGATCATTCCAAGCATGTTGATAACTTGAAGAGTAGTTCAAGTTGGTTGATAATGGATTGTTCAAGAGGTAGCTTGAGCTTGTATGAGGATTGTCGTCAAGAAGGATGGCTAGGAGGCCTGGATCTCATCGTGGTTGAAGGTTCTAGCATGCTCAAAAGCAAGAGTACATGGGCCGCCCATAACGACTACAGGTAGGTAGTCGGGACACCCAAAAGACTACAGGTAGGTAGTTGAGTACTCTGGGCAAAGTAGATAAGTCCTAGGCACAAGGCAGTGTGCGGAGTTATGGTTAGAACCGGGGTTACCATTAGCCCTTGACAAGTGGTCATTCAACTAACGGTGAAATCAAGGCAAAGTTAACAGTGATAGCCAGAGTCATGGATGTTTGGTTGTATCATCATTCGGTCTCAAGAGCGGTGTTTTCTGGGTGCTTATCTGATCTTGGTTTAGGCCTTGGGGGTTTGTATTTGGAAAACATCGACCTTGACTCGAGTGATAATTACTTTACTTTAATTGCCTGCTGTGTTATGCCTGCTTCTCCTTAGTGTGTGTCTGGGGGCTATCACTGTAGAAAGAGGTGGAGTGGGATGGTTTGGTTCCTATTCCTTTTATCCTTTATGCTCTTTTGGTATGCTTGATAGTTGATTTACTGCTCACTAAGACTTTGTCTGACTCAAGGTTTTATGTCTCCTCTTATTACCTTGGGCTGTTCATCCATGTTTGGGATGGGCAGACTAGGTAGCAGGTGACAGGTGCTGTGCTAGGAGTTCTACGCTGAAGATGACGAAGACGAGCAGGAGGCTTTGCATATTAGTTTTCTTACTATATGTACTGGGTATCCGCTGCTGTATTTGGTTGAGTGATTTGTAGTGAGGCTTTCATGTATGGATTTGAGTAGATGATTGTATGAAACTACTGTGATGCTTATATGATGATGTTCTGTTCTATGGAGCTTCACTATATTATATTTCTCTATTGTATTTTATCCATGCGCTGTGAGTTATGCGATAGAGATTCTTCTGTTTTGTTTTACCCTGACTATCGTCCATGGCTGCCTGGCACACCTTTTAGCGCATTATTTCCTTGATTTGGTGCGGGAGTCATGGGCGGTCGTCACAAATAGAGAGGTTTGGGGCACTCTCGAATAAAGTGATCTGGAGAACCGCAGTTGAAGCATTTCCTCGGAGGACGGGTTCCACTAGGCTGTGACTGAATCTGAGGCTGAGTCTGAGGCTGAGCCTGGACAGCAGAACTGCCAGTCTTCTTCTTCTTGTTCCAAGGCGGGTTCTTCTGAAATGGATCTCGCTTCTGGTTGGGGTTTTTGGAACCCCCACCATCATCATCACTATGCTCCATCTCGACTGACTCAAGATGTAGGGCTGCATCGACTAGCTTCTCGAATGAGAGCTCAAGCTGAAGTATAAGCTGCCTCTTCAGATATTTCTTCAAGCCCCCAACAAATTTGAGGTTCCTCTTATAAGGAGTAGCAATAAACTCAAGGCCGTACTTGGACAGGGCCTCGAAGGAAGAGACATAGTCGGATACGGAGGACTTCCCCTGCTTGAGATCAAGAAAGCGGCGAGCAAGGGAGTTCTTCTCTGACTCTGGGATGAATTTGAGCTCAAATCTCTGACGAAACTGAGCCCAAGTAAGTGTGGTCTCATCGACCTCGGCAATAAGTAGTTCGTACCAATCCAGGGCACGACTCAGAAGCTGACTAGAAGCAATAAGAACACGATCATGATCCGGGATATCCATACGAGTGAAAATGCGCTCGCATATCCGAATCCAAGCCTGGACCTCTAAGACATTCTCGGAGCCACTGAACGGCTTCCCTCCGAGATGGGTAAAATCACTGCAGAGACGCGCAAAAACAGACATGCGCGGAGCATCAGCAACTGGGGCTGGAGACTAAGAATGAGACTGAGAATTCCGAACCAGCTCCATGATCTAGTCAGTAGTCATGAACACGCCCTCTGGATGAGTGTTGCTGGACTGCCCAGCAGCACTAGTCTGACGTGTGGTTCTCCCTCTTCCCCTTCCAGACATACTGAAAGTCAAACGGGAATTAGAGTTAGACATGATTCAATGATTGATACTTAATTAAGGAATACTACGGAATATAATAAATTGCTACACATATTCCTAACTTATCTATCAATAAGCATAAGGATGGGATTTGATTTAATTCGGATCCAATTAAAATGTATTGTACTAAGTGTATCCGTTCTGTGTTTGTTATGCTTAATTCTGAACCTCGCTCTGATACCAAGATGTAACGCCCCACTCCGAGACCCACTCTAGTAAAGAGTATTACGGAGTAATACCGTCTACTAGAACGGAGAATGGAGTATAATGGAAGCGACCATATGTAATCAAGCTATAACTATCTACTGAATACGTCGAATAGGCGGTTTTCTTTTCTAAAGTGGTTCGACATATCCAATAGATATTTATAACGAAACTACAATGGCTAAGGAAAATAGGTTCAGAACAAACATAATACAAAATGATAACATCATCATCACAGAACAGTCACATAACAGTCACAGAGCATAGGTACAATACATCGTCAATACAGATCCAAATATCAAAAGGTGGGTACAAAGCCACCGCTCACACATGTGAGTCAAAAATATATACATAAGAGTCTGAAATAACAGAGTAGCTGAATAGTGGACAAATAAAAGAGCTATCTATCAGCATAGCAGATAATGTCCAAGCGGAAGCGCAGAAAGCCTAGTCCAGAGACCTAACCTGAAACAACTGGGTCTGACCCGAGCGAAAACACTCGGGTCAGGCTAGCTAAACAACCAGTAATAACTGAGATATATATAATAATGCAGTACATAAAAAAACAGTACTTCTCCAAAGAGAAGAGTAATATGGACTACATAAATATAATGACGATCCCTAATCATCAATAAACAGTAAAAATCTCCAAAGAGAATACAAATACCAAAGTGTTTAATAAATAAAATCGCCTCATATCATCGGCGTAGCCAAAGCTATATAAAGTTGCCCATAGGCAATAATCCCAAGAGTGACCAGAGTCAGTGATCAATGCCCAAGCAAAGATCGATGCTCCAAAGAGCAATAGGGATATACTGAAAAGTCAATGAAATCAAACACTGAAAAGCAGTGTCCAGAGACACTTTGAACCCACAAGGTAATCACACTTACATCGTATGGTTCCATAGAACCAACACCGAATGGCGATACTCGAATGGATATAAAAAATCATCAGATAATACAAATTTTGCATGTGCGCCGACCAGAGTCGTTGTTGCCAAGTACTGTAGAATTGTGATCGATCACTCGCACAGATGCGGAACGCGCGAGACGGCGAGATCCTTCCCAGAAGGATAAAGGCCCAGAGGCGCACGCCGAAAAATAAACTGCTCCATAGAGCA
The DNA here is from genome assembly GCA_030765085.1 of Allium cepa. Lineage (NCBI taxonomy): Eukaryota > Viridiplantae > Streptophyta > Magnoliopsida > Asparagales > Amaryllidaceae > Allium > Allium cepa. The sequence continues at coordinate 459,385,888 of CM060931.1, read as the reverse complement.
GGTGTCCAGAGATGGTTGCCCAGAGGCGTGGTGACCCAGAGGTCCAGTACTGGCCGCCCAGAGGCTAATGTGTCACTAACTTCTTGGAGAGGAACCCGTAAAGTGTTAACAATGAGTCCCATACCCCACGTTCGCACTAAACGGTTTACTAACCAATAGCAAGCTCACACTCGAAACAATAAAAAGTCCACCTCGTATCATCGGTAAACTAGACCCAAAGGTCAAAACGATCAACCGAATAGGTCGGGGATTAACCGGAAAGAAAATACACACGGTTCCATAGGCCGGAGATTTCCTAACCGTTTAAGCACCTTTCCACTTCGCTCGACGTGCTAAAAGTGAGTGTGAGATTTTTATTATAGAAAATAATGGTGTAAAACGGATTTGTAATTGATTTCGAAATCACTTTTAAAACGGTCTTTTGAAAAGTCTCCTATTATGGAGTAATTAATTTAATAATTAAAAATAATATTATATAATAATTTTCAAAAGCCATTTTGGAGTGAAAAATCCTTTTAAATCCTTTTTATAAAGCCCGTGTAGGAAATACAGGGACAAATCTCAAAGAAATCGACGAAAACCAGAAAATCATCAAAAATATTCTAAGTGTTTGAAACCATTCAAAAACTGCTGCGAACCCAAGTTCGGCAATTTATTTGGACCAGCAAACTGTGTCCAAATGGCATGAAAACTGGTAGGCATGTATTCCGACATCCCTACTTTAAGACGCAAAAAGAATTTTTTGATTCCGAGTTGAGACGAAGTGGCAGCGACGTCTCAAAGTTGAACCCAGAAAAAGATTCACACTGTTTTCCAACAGCGACCAGAGTCTAACTTTGGCACGAAAATCGAAGTACAAACGAACTCCAATGTCGCCCAAATTTTCCAGAGATGGAGTTCGCAACTCCACCTTTCCAACGAGACCAAAAACGTCGAATTCCGACTTCCGATGCGAACGTGGCGGCATCGCGAAGTGGCGCTCAAAAGCTGGAAACAGAGGTGATGTTTGATTTATTTTTTATTTTTTATTTTTTATTTTTTATTTTTTATTTTTTTGGATGCGGGCCCGGCCCGTGTCAGCCCGCCCCAGCCCGCCAGGGCCGGGACTGGGACGCGGGCTTCGGCCCATGTCCACTGCTCCCCAGCCCAGGCGGACTGGGGAGATAACAATATTCCCCAGCCCGCCTGGGCTGGGGTTGAGACGCGGGCCGAAGCCCGCGTCTTCTGTCCCCAGCCCAGGCGGGCTGGGGGAAGATTAAATCCCCAGCCCGCCTGGGCTGGGGTGGGACGCGGGCTTCGGCCTGCGTCCCTGCTTCCCCAGCCCGCCCGGGCTGGGGAGGCCGGGTAAACCCCCAGCCCAGGCGGACTGTGGGGTGTGGGGTGCGGCCAGCCCATCCAGGGCTGGCCTGCCTCTGGCTAGCCCAGCTGGGCTAGCCTACTACACCAGTGCAGCAGCCAGGGTGCAGCCAGGCCTGCCTGGTGCACTCAGATTTGGGTTTTTGGCATGTTTCAGCCTGTAGAACAATTCCAGCCAACAATTTTTGTATTTTTTTGACAGTTAGGTGTGTTTTTTTCAAGATTTTGGCATCAAATTTTGCTAATAACAATCACTAACCATCATATAATGATTATTATACTAAATTAAAGGAAACATAGGGTCAAAGCTTAGCATTACCTTATGAAGCAATTTTACAAACACCTTATGTGCAACCCCAAATTGAATGCAAAGATGATTAAGGAGCTATGATTCACATGTTACATAAATAAGCATGTGTTACTAATTGATTTATGACATCAAAAGAGGATCAAACACATACTATAAGAAGTTTTTAGCAATATACCTCTCTTAGAAAGCAACAATGATCATAATAGCATCAACCCAAGTTAGCAAAAGAGGATTAGGAGGCTATAAGATCATAAAAACACATAAAACATGTGTTAACAAACTAATTTCAGAAATTAGAAAGTTATAAAAGAGGGACTTGAGGTGGGTATTTGCATTACCTTTGCATAGAATGACTTGCATAAGCTAAAACTTGAAGGAGATGAAGATGGAGGCCATTTTTGTTAAGAAGCTTTAGGAAATGATTAGGGTTTTGATTAGGGTTGAATGAAGAAAGATTATGAGAGTTTGAGATAATATATAGGGGAGGTTTAGGGTGGGTTATTCGGTTAGTTTTGCAACCCAATAAGAAGAGGGTTATTACAATGTTTCAAAAAAAAAAAATTTTAAGTGTTCATGTATGTTTATGAACTCATTTCTTACCCAAACCCGTTTTAAAATCTCTCCTAAAATATTTAACTCTCCAAAATAACATTTTATCCTCATTTTAAAATCCCATATTTCCCATTTAATTAAAATAGCCTTTTTCATATACATTTTGTTATTCCAAATCCTTTTATGCTTCATTAAGAATAAATAAAAATCCTAACTTTTATTTATTAATTGGTAATGCAAATCCCGGGTTGTTACAGAAGGCTTGGATTTCATCGTTATTAAAGGTTCTAGAAAACTCAAAGCAAGAGTACATGGGGCGCCCAAACGACTACAGGTAGGTGGTCGGGACACCCAAAAGACTACAGGCAGGTGGTCGAGTACTCTGGGCAGATTCGATAGTCCTAGGCACGGGTCACGATGACGTGCAGAGTTATGTCTAGAACCGGGGTTACCATTAGCCCTTGACGGACAGATGAAAGAATGAGCCGGTCATTCAATTAACGGTGAAATCGAAGCAGTGATAACAGTGATAGCCAGAGTCATGGATGTTTGGATGCTTTGGTTGTATCGTCACTCGGTCTCAAGAGCGATGTTTTGTGGGTGCTTATCTGATCTTGGTTTAGGCCTTGGGGGTTTGTACTTGGAAAACATCGACCTTGACCCGAGTGATAATTGCTTTAATTGTCAGCTTTGCTATGCTTGTTTCTGCTTAGTGTGTCCGGGGGCTATCACTGTAGAAAGAGGTGGAGTGGGATGCTTGAGTTCCTATTCCTTTTTACCTTTATGCCCTTTTGGTATGTTTGATAGTTGACTTACTGCTCACTAAGACTTTTGTCTGACTCAAGGTTTTATGTTTAACTCTTATTACCTTGGGCTGTTCATCCATGTTGGGATGGACAGACTAGATAGCGGGTGACAGGTGCTGTTCTTAGTGACCAACGCTGTTGATGACGAAGACGAGTTGGTGGCTTTTGCATACTGTTTTCTTACTATATGTACTGGATGTTCCGCTGTTTGTTTGATACTCTGATAATTATGTAGTGAGGCTTGATGTATTGATTAATAAGATGTTTGTATAAAACCACCATGAGTTTATATAATAAGATTCTGTTCTATGAGCTTCACTATGTATACTTTTCTATTGTATTTTATCCCTGCGCTGTGAGTAATACGATAGGGTATTCTGTGTTTACTCTACCCTGACGATCATCCATGGCTGCCTGGCACACTTTACAGCGCACTATTTCCTCGTTTTGTGCAGGAGTCATGGACGGTCGTCACATTTGGTATCAGAGCTTTGGTTAATCGATTTTAGCCAACGCTCGCTGACGTAACTACATATGAGAGACGTAATTGTATTTCTATGGATGATTACTATATATAATATAGTAGCTTAGAAGGATTTGAACTTCTTATGCAGTTGTTTCCCCAGGGTATATTAATCATTTCTTTTAGATATTCGGAATGAGTCGAAGAGGGAGACCAGCTGCTAGAGGAGGCCGTGCTGTTGAGGGAGCTGTTGATTATGCTTCTATATTCGAGGCTATGATGACTTCGATCATGAGAAGGATACCAACTCCAAGGCCATCAGTAGATGTTGGGGTTCAAGTTCAAGCTCCAAAACCAGTGGATTTTGCCAAGTTGTGTAAAGACTATACTGCTCTTGGAGGAAAGGTTTTCTTGGGAACAGAATCAATCATAGAAGTCCAGAGATGGATAGATGCTTGTAGAAGGATCTTTGGTGATTTGGGAATTGAGGATGCAACTAAGAGGAAGCTTGCATCAAGACAACTTCAGGGAAGAGCTTCTGATTGGTGGAACTCTATCGCCATTGATACTCCAGAGGAAGAGATCACTTGGGAGCAATTCCAAGTCAGATTTGAAGCTAAGTTCATTTCTACAACTCAGAAATCTGTTCTGTTCAATAAGTTTGTGGAACTCAAGCAAGGTGGAAGACCAGTTCTTGAGTATGTTTCTGAATTTGAAGCCTTGTCCAAGTATGCTCGGTCGTATATTGAATCTCCTTATCAGAAGAATGAGAAGTTTGTGACAGGCTTGGACACTTATCTTGGGAAACAGTTGGTGGATCATTTGGATGACCCATTTGAGAAGCTTGTGGAGAAAGCTCTCAGGCATGAGAATTTGTTTCCTAAAGAAGGATCTGTTGTTGCTGTGACCAAGGAGTCAAGTGGAAACAAGAAGAGAAAGCAGCAGCACCAGAAGGGTAAGGATGGCCAGAAGAAGCCTAAGGGTGAAGTGACATGCTACAACTGTCGGCAGAAGGGTCATCTCTCCAAAGATTGCAAGAATCCGAGAATGCCGGTGAAGTGCCACAACTGTGACAAACCGGGGCATATCAAGAGGAATTGTCCGGAACCGAGGAAGGACAAGCAAATTGTGCAAGCTTATGCTTTGGGGGCTGTGCCATCATCTTTGAAGGCTCCTACTGCTGAAAAGGAAGGAAAGAGTGTGGTGGTTCAAGGTACTCTTTCTTTATGTGGTGTTCTAGTTAGAGTGTTGTTTGATACTGGGGCGTCACATTCGTTTGTTTGTAATGATCTTGTAGGTCGGTTGGGTTTGGAACCAGATATTGTTGATAGACCGTTGGTTGTGACTAATCCTGTTGGGGGTTCGTCTTGTTTGTGTGTGGTATGCCGTGGTCTAGTTGTATCGAGTCATGATTGCTCTTTTGTTTGTGATTGTTTTGTTTTGAACTTTGCGGGGTTCGGAATTATTTTGGGTATGGACTGGCTTAGGAAGTATGCGGCAAGGGTTGATTGTAAGAGGCTGGAGGTGACAGTCGAGAAAGTGGAAGGGCGAAAGGTTGTGATACGATGTAAGCATGAAGAAGGCGTCTTCATGAGCTTCATGTATTCGCTGGTTGTTCCACGGGATGGACTGTCATCGGTGCCTATTGTGAATGGATTTGAGGATGTCTTTGACGAGGTCAAAGGGTTGTTGAATATGCGCTTTGCGCTATATGATTTTTGTTTGATGATAATAAACATATATACATTCATATAAATGTATTTGGTAATGTACTATTTTATTTTTCATAGTTTAAATAAATATTTGTTGAATAAAATTAAATTTCACAGAATTTGAATTTGAATTCGAACAAAACAAGTTAAACAGATTTTGAATTCAAACAGAAATTTTATTCAAACAAATATTTTGTATAGTATGTATTTGGTTAGATAAATATCTGTTGAATAAAATAAATTACACGGAATTTGAATTTGAATTCAAACAGAACAAGTTACACAGTTTTTTGAATTCAAACGAATATTTTATTCAAACGAATATTTATTACAAACTTGAATAGTACAAATTCATGCTCTCACTATACATATACATTTTTGATTACAATCACATCACATTTACATTGATAACCTCACTACATATCACTCACACTCGTATTTTTGTCTTCAACTGCATTCCGGTTTGAATCCAGCATCTGAGCAATCTGCAAAAATATAAACTAACGCAGTAAAATTGAAAAAGAAATATTTTTGCAATTCAAAAATAAAATATGGTTTTTGAAAATAATATTTGCCTCAGTTATTTGGGTTGTTCGTCATCATTTAAATTTGAATTCATCATACACGAACAACTTGTGACATACACAGTGTATCACTGTATATGCCACAAGGCCGTGCACACCGATATATACACTTGATAGATATTACAGGGACAGGTAACCATAAGTGGCTGCAATACACACGTGTACATTCATACACGTGTGCACTGCCTCGCCAACTCATGTGCGTGGCCAACAAGAGCAAGTGTGCAAGTGCAAAAAGAAAGTCAATGATCAAGCAAGTCCAATTCGAATTCATGATAGCAGACAACTCAAATTCCAAATGCATCTGTACATGAATACAGCTCGACTACAACAGCCAGTCAAATGATTAAATAAACAAATGAATGAATGCAAAAGCAAACAGTTCAAAGCTTCAAACTGCATCAGTGACCAACTACAGGAACAGCAAGGTGATCAAACAAACAAAGACCAAAGCTACAACCTCACATGAAGACCAAATGTCCAGACAACATCATAATGCAACATGAAGTCAATGAAGACCAAATACAACATGACCAAAAGTGTATGCAAACAGTCAGAGAAATGTACAGAGACCAGGTACAAATAACAACAAGTCAAGGCCGCAACTAACATATCCAACTAGAAGAACAACTACAAAACCATAAAGCTACAGCATCAAGCAGACTGCAACTTCACAGCAATCATAACACAAGCCAGAGTGAATGCAGACAAACACATGAATACATAAAGCTATAAGTGATGCAGCATCAATCAAAAAGTGACATGGTGAAGTAGTACAAAAGAGCAAGTGCAATTCGAACCAACATGGCGGCAATGCACCAATACAAGTTCGACTAAAAGTACAGACGACAGCTACTCAATGATACAGTAGCAAGCTACAAGTGATGCAGAACAAAGATGAATACAACAGAGATCAAGTTCAGTGCCACAGTACACATGCTCAGGTCAGAGACAACACACAAACCCAAATGAATATCACAAGTATGATCAGTGGTACACATGCAAGCTCGAGCATAAATATGGAAACTGCACCAAGTACAAATCACCAAATGAAGACCACAAATATATCAACTCAACAAAGAACAGTACAGTCATGAAGTATGCAAAGAGCTCGAGCATGAGACATGTGCAACACAGTGAATGTAAACAGTAAGCAACTACTGAAGTTCAAGAAGTGGTGTAAATACAACTCGAATGAATGCAAGTTCATATGAACAGCAATACTGCGACAACAAGTGCATGCAACAGTGAAACTCGAGACCAAATGCAATAAAGTGAAATGGAGTTCACTGAGAAATGGAATGCAGATGCCAACATTGATGAATACATATAGTAGCAGAGAAGCAAGTTACAGAATGCACAAAAGCAAGTATCAAAATTCGTATTCTTTGAAAAAGTCAGAAATGTGGTGGTAAAGAAATCAACAAAGCCGTGGTTATCACGAAAGTAAATTTTAAAGCCGTGTCAATCAAGCAATCGAGGATTTACACGAATGAATTGGTCAATAAAAAATCACGAGCATCCAAGTATAATCGAATGGCCGAAGCACAAAATTGACAAATTCAAATAAATATATACGATCGAAGATTCAGGAAATTAAACGCATATATAACCCAATCATCATCGGCAATCAAGGTATCGAATTCCAGAAAGCACAAAATCAGTAAAAGCAAAAGCATTACATACCGAGCAAGAAAGGAATTCGATCAACGAGCAAGCCGAACAATTCACAATTTCAAAGTTAACCACAATCGAATATCAGAGAACAAGCGACGCAAGCCATCAAATCAGAGAATCGAGCATCAGAACGAAGCCCTAATTCGAGAAAGAGCCGAAGCCCTAATTCAACAGAGAGAGGCCGACATTTTTTCACAAGAAAAAGAAGGGAACGGGTTGAAAGAATAGTGGGCCGGCTTAATTATTAAAAAGGGGGTTTAGCTTTTGTTTTTATAAAAGGGCAAAAGTTTTATTTAGGGTCCAAGTAAAAAAAAAAGGGGGTTTTGTTTTTATAGGCTTTATTAATAGTGTTTTAGGGTTATTGTTTTTTAATTTATTGTTTTTTATTTTACGAACCAAAAAGTTAGTTAATCACCACCTAGGTTAGGTAGTGTTAGATTGTCTATTTTGAATTAGTTCAGTGAGCAGGGTGTGCGAGTTTGCAAAGCTCTATAGGCGGGAGCAGTGTTTGCGAGTGAGCGAAACTCTATAGGCGGGAGCAGGGTGTGCGAGTCTAGTAGAGTGTTTGTGAGCGGGAGCAAAAGGGTCTGCGAGTCTAATAGAGTTGTTGTAAGCGTGATACTGTTTAATTCTAATAGAAATCTGTGAATGCAGCAGTAGGCAGGGGTTGCCGAAGCTGGGTAAATTTTGTGTGTGATTTACTTTTCAGCATATTTATTTCTGCAGTTTATTTCTGAGTTTTAAATCAAGAAAATTTGCATTAACCCTATTCACCCCCCCCCTCTAGGGTTAATCTAAATCCTACAAGTGGTATCAGAGCACGGTATATATATATTTTTTTAACTCTAGAGTCATGAGTCTACAAAATAATGCTTTTTCTGAGGGGCAATCTATTGCTAGGCCACCCATGTTTAACGGGAACGATTATGCTTATTGGAAAGTTAGGATGAGTATTTATCTTAGTTCTGTTGATTATGATGTTTGGGATATTATTGAAACTGGCTATAAACCTCCCACTATAATTGTTGGTGGTACTGAGATTCCTAAACCTAAGGATAGGTGGGATGCAAACGATAAGAAATTGAAAACGACAAATGCTAAAGCCATGAATGCTTTGATATGTGCTCTTGATAAAAATGAATTTAATAGAATTTCTCATTGTACAACAGCACAGGAAATATGGCATACTTTGGAGGTGACACACGAAGGAACTTCTCAAGTCAAGGAGTCTCGGCTAGCCCTATTCAGCAATGAATACGAAAACTTTGTGATGGACAAAGACGAGAGCATAAAGGATATGTTTGGACGTTTTTCAACCTTGGTATACAATGCTAGAGCGCTTGGGAAGGTATTCACTGAGGTAGAGCTTGTGCGGAAGATACTACGAGTTTTACCAATGAACTTTGAGGCAAAAGTCACAGCAATCCAAGAATCAAAAGATCTGAGCAAACTAAGCATGGAGGAGTTGATTGGCAACCTGATGACATATGAGCTTGAGTTAAAAGCAAAGGAAGAACGCAACAACTCCGAACCAAAGAAGAAGACGATTGCCTTAAAAAGTAAAGAAGAAAGCGATGAAGAAGATCCAATTGAAGAGCTTGCAATGGCTGTCAATAATCTTAGAAGATGGTCAAGATTCAAGCCACGCAAGAAGAAAACAAAGGGCAATAGGTCAAAAGATTCCGAAAATTCCGATAATGAACTGATATGTTATAACTGCAACAAGCCTGGCCACATCAAACCAAAATGCCCACTTCTCAAAAACAACAAAGAAAAGAAAAAGGCGAAGAAGGTATTTGCAGCGACTTGGGATGATGAAGAAGGAGAGGAAGCTTCGGATAGCAGCCCAGAGGAGGCTAACTTGTGTTGCATGGCAAAATCAGAATCAGAAGCAACCTCCGACGAATTTAGTGAGGCAGGTGAGTTTTCTTATAAAGAACTTGTTTTTATGTGTTCTGATCTTACTAAGGTAGTGGATACTCTTGAATCTAAAATTGAAAAACTGAAATCTGATAGGAGAGAATTTGCTCGTGAAAATTTTAGGTTAAAAACTGAACTTGAAAATATTCAAAACCTAGAATGTAACCAATGTAAAATTTTAGATTCGGAACTATCAAAAATTAGGAATAACTCTGAGAATCTTGAAAAAGAAAACTTGAGTCTTAAAGAAAACATTGACACTAGAAAAAAGGACTTTATAAATCGATGCACCTCACTTGTCGCTGAAAATACAACATTAAAAACCAAAGTCCAAAATCTTGAAAAATCTTTGAATAACTTTTCAAGAGGCGAAAAATCTTTCAACATGCTATTGGGAAATCAAATTTTTGCTAACAATAGAAAAGGACTAGGTTTTGGAAAATCACAAGATGATGATAAAGGTAAAAGTGCTGCTCGATCTGAAATAATTGGAAATCATGTTGAAAATCATAGTCATAGGAACACAAAATTTAATCAAGTCAATTTAATGAGCACGTTTTGTTGAGAATTTGGACATAATCGAAATAATTATTGGTATAGACCCAAACACGTGAAAACTATACCAATTTGGGTTCCAAAAGGCACAAATATAAAATCTTTGAAAGTCAAACAAATTTGGGTGCCAAAAGGAACATGTATAAATAGTTTTGAGTCTCCAAAAACATATTTTTCATATTCTGCCACTAACAACAATGGACCTATAAAAACAAATAGGTCACATAAATCTTTTATCGTGTAGGTGTGGTGGCAGGCTAAGGAACAACAATAGTGTTCTTTGGATTTTGGCTGTTCCAGAAACACAACGGGCGACAAAGCAAAGTTCCTTAGCCTAGTTCAAACGTGACAGAATCACAACGGACAACAACGAAAAATTTCGTAAAGGTAAAACAGGTATGGTATGTTTTTAAACGATATATTAATTGTGATAATCTGCACCGTATTTTGAATTAATTCAGCCAATATTGAAGATGAACAAAAGATGATGATTTTGATGCTATGATTTTTTTTAAAAAATAAAATAAAATAATGACTAACCATCTTTAAATAGAATTACTTGGAGTAATTATGATGGTTGACTGATTCGGACTTAACTGATATGATTTTTTGACTTGTTCTTATTTATGACATTAATTTGTGCTTAATTGATGACCAACCAGATTTTAAATTTTTGAACTAATTTATATAAATTTGTTCAGTCAAATGCTGGTTACTCATGCTACACGTAGATATATTGGTTCTGACATTTTGATCACTGCTTATAAATTTGCACGATTTCAAATTCATGAAAAAAAAAGATTTTAAGAAATTGTTTTTGAAATAATTATGGTGTTGATTGACTGTTGATTACTCATGAAAATAATTGTTTATCCTCTGGTTTCTGAATTTATCATCATGATATTTATTTTGAGTGTTAACACGGCTTAAATTCAAAATTCAAAAGAATGATGTTTTGAAATTTTTGATGCACATCTCATGGTTTGATTCAATAAGTGAATATTGAGTGAAATTTAAATTCAGATGCGGATTACACTGGTAATATAGTTGATAGAAAAATTATTAGTGTAACGTGATTAATTTGTGAAACATTTATTTGCTGCATCGTTTTTTTTAAAAAAAAATATCTGCATATTTTTCACTTGAAATAATTTTCAAATAGCAGAAAATTTTCTTATAAAACTCCCCTCAAGAAATCATGTTTGACCATATTTACAGCTTAATTATTTTTGAAAAATTGATTTTATAATTTTTAATTTGATTTTAAATGACAAGTTTGACTAATCTGACTCCCTTTGATTATCGAAAAGATAAATAGTGATTGAAAAAGAGATAAGTGTTGATATCTATCATATATTATAACTCGAGAAAGTATAATTAAAAATTTCTTTAGAATTTCATAACAAGAGTTATAAAAACTTTTTGTTGGATTATAATTCCATGACCATTTCTATTTCTATCATCTTTCTATCGAACATCACTCATCAAAATCATATTTAATATGTAAATTTGTGGTAGTTTACAAAGGAAATCATTTGTTCTTCAATATCTTTAAATCGGTGAAGGAAATTATTTGTGCTTAAATTTCTTATATTCAGTAATTAAAAATAAATATCCAAAGTATTCACTCTCATTTAAAAGTCCTCACGGTCATGCATGGGTGAATTACTTGGATTTTTGATTATGTGCTTCCATGCTCATTTAAAAGTCCTCACGGTTATGCATGTATGGAACGCATATTAAAAATAATTGATTTAATAGACAAGTTGATTCTAATCCCATTTAAAAGTCCTCACGGTCATGCGTGGTTAGAAGATACTTGATTTCATTTTTTAAATTAAATTGGAATACTACTAATCTCATTTAAAAGTCCTAACGGTTATGCATGGTTAGTAGATATTCAAATTTCCAGAAATAAATATACCACAAATAGACATATCTATATGAATTTTTGATGATTCTATCTCCATCACTTCTGAAAGTGGAATATGCGTTTGACAAGGGTAATTATGATTTTTGTTTGAGTTTTATTGAAATTTGATATTTATATTTAATTGAGTTAAATGTTTGATTCATGTCTATCACTTCATCCCTATTTTTATAACACTGTTATTCTTTTGCTGATAACAAAAGGGGGAGAGAAAAGTTAAGATTTTGTCAAATAGAATCAAGCAAAGGTGTCAAATAGAATCAAGCAAAGGTGTCAAATAGAATCAAGCAAAGGTCAAATAACTTTCAATTTGCATATAGGCTAATTTACATATTTTTATTTGTACGCATATATATAGGGGGAGCCATATATGTAGGGGGAGTATCACATATAAAGGAAGCATTCAAATAGGGGGAGCAAATGAAATTATCAAATACATTTAATATATTCAAAATCTTAAATATATGTTTGTTATCATCAAAAGGGGGAGATTGTTGAATATGCGCTTTGCGCTATATGATTTTTGTTTGATGATAATAAACATATATACATTCATATAAATGTATTTGGTAATGTACTATTTTATTTTTCATAGTTTAAATAAATATTTGTTGAATAAAATTAAATTTCACAGAATTTGAATTTGAATTCAAACAAAACAAGTTAAACAGATTTTGAATTCAAACAGAAATTTTATTCAAACAAATATTTTGTATAGTATGTATTTGGTTAGATAAATATCTGTTGAATAAAATAAATTACACGGAATTTGAATTTGAATTCAAACAGAACAAGTTACACAGTTTTTTGAATTCAAACGAATATTTTATTCAAACGAATATTTATTACAAACTTGAATAGTACAAATTCATGCTCTCACTATACATATACATTTTTGATTACAATCACATCACATTTACATTGATAACCTCACTACATATCACTCACACTCGTATTTTTGTCTTCAACTGCATTCCGGTTTGAATCCAGCATCTGAGCAATCTGCAAAAATATAAACTAACGCAGTAAAATTGAAAAAGAAATATTTTTGCAATTCAAAAATAAAATATGGTTTTTGAAAATAATATTTGCCTCAGTTATTTGGGTTGTTCGTCATCATTTAAATTTGAATTCATCATACACGAACAACTTGTGACATACACAGTGTATCACTGTATATGCCACAAGGCCGTGCACACCGATATATACACTTGATAGATATTACAGGGACAGGTAACCATAAGTGGCTGCAATACACACGTGTACATTCATACACGTGTGCACTGCCTCGCCAACTCATGTGCGTGGCCAACAAGAGCAAGTGTGCAAGTGCAAAAAGAAAGTCAATGATCAAGCAAGTCCAATTCGAATTCATGATAGCAGACAACTCAAATTCCAAATGCATCTGTACATGAATACAGCTCGACTACAACAGCCAGTCAAATGATTAAATAAACAAATGAATGAATGCAAAAGCAAACAGTTCAAAGCTTCAAACTGCATCAGTGACCAACTACAGGAACAGCAAGGTGATCAAACAAACAAAGACCAAAGCTACAACCTCACATGAAGACCAAATGTCCAGACAACATCATAATGCAACATGAAGTCAATGAAGACCAAATACAACATGACCAAAAGTGTATGCAAACAGTCAGAGAAATGTACAGAGACCAGGTACAAATAACAACAAGTCAAGGCCGCAACTAACATATCCAACTAGAAGAACAACTACAAAACCATAAAGCTACAGCATCAAGCAGACTGCAACTTCACAGCAATCATAACACAAGCCAGAGTGAATGCAGACAAACACATGAATACATAAAGCTATAAGTGATGCAGCATCAATCAAAAAGTGACATGGTGAAGTAGTACAAAAGAGCAAGTGCAATTCGAACCAACATGGCGGCAATGCACCAATACAAGTTCGACTAAAAGTACAGACGACAGCTACTCAATGATACAGTAGCAAGCTACAAGTGATGCAGAACAAAGATGAATACAACAGAGATCAAGTTCAGTGCCACAGTACACATGCTCAGGTCAGAGACAACACACAAACCCAAATGAATATCACAAGTATGATCAGTGGTACACATGCAAGCTCGAGCATAAATATGGAAACTGCACCAAGTACAAATCACGAAATGAAGACCACAAATATATCAACTCAACAAAGAACAGTACAGTCATGAAGTATGCAAAGAGCTCGAGCATGAGACATGTGCAACACAGTGAATGTAAACAGTAAGCAACTACTGAAGTTCAAGAAGTGGTGTAAATACAACTCGAATGAATGCAAGTTCATATGAACAGCAATACTGCGACAACAAGTGCATGCAACAGTGAAACTCGAGACCAAATGCAATAAAGTGAAATGGAGTTCACTGAGAAATGGAATGCAGATGCCAACATTGATGAATACATATAGTAGCAGAGAAGCAAGTTACAGAATGCACAAAAGCAAGTATCAAAATTCGTATTCTTTGAAAAAGTCAGAAATGTGGTGGTAAAGAAATCAACAAAGCCGTGGTTATCACGAAAGTAAATTTTAAAGCCGTGTCAATCAAGCAATCGAGGATTTACACGAATGAATTGGTCAATAAAAAATCACGAGCATCCAAGTATAATCGAATGGCCGAAGCACAAAATTGACAAATTCAAATAAATATATACGATCGAAGATTCAGGAAATTAAACGCATATATAACCCAATCATCATCGGCAATCAAGGTATCGAATTCCAGAAAGCACAAAATCAGTAAAAGCAAAAGCATTACATACCGAGCAAGAAAGGAATTCGATCAACGAGCAAGCCGAACAATTCACAATTTCAAAGTTAACCACAATCGAATATCAGAGAACAAGCGACGCAAGCCATCAAATCAGAGAATCGAGCATCAGAACGAAGCCCTAATTCGAGAAAGAGCCGAAGCCCTAATTCAACAGAGAGAGGCCGACATTTTTTCACAAGAAAAAGAAGGGAACGGGTTGAAAGAATAGTGGGCCGGCTTAATTATTAAAAAGGGGGTTTAGCTTTTGTTTTTATAAAAGGGCAAAAGTTTTATTTAGGGTCCAAGTAAAAAAAAAAGGGGGTTTTGTTTTTATAGGCTTTATTAATAGTGTTTTAGGGTTATTGTTTTTTAATTTATTGTTTTTTATTTTACGAACCAAAAAGTTAGTTAATCACCACCTAGGTTAGGTAGTGTCAGATTGTCTATTTTGAATTAGTTCAGTGAGCAGGGTGTGCGAGTTTGCAAAGCTCTATAGGCGGGAGCAGTGTTTGCGAGTGAGCAAAACTCTATAGGCGGGAGCAGGGTGTGCGAGTCTAGTAGAGTGTTTGTGAGCGGGAGCAAAAGGGTCTGCGAGTCTAATAGAGTTGTTGTAAGCGTGATACTGTTTAATTCTAATAGAAATCTGTGAATGCAGCAGTAGGCAGGGGTTGCCGAAGCTGGGTAAATTTTGTGTGTGATTTACTTTTCAGCATATTTATTTCTGCAGTTTATTTCTGAGTTTTAAATCAAGAAAATTTGCATTAACCCTATTCACCCCCCCCCTCTAGGGTTAATCTAGATCCTACAAGGGTTACCGCCGCATAGAGAGATCGAGTTTCGTATCAATCTAGTTAAGGGAGCCAGACCTGTTGTGATGCCTCTTAGGCGGATGGCGCCTAGGGAACAGCAAGAGTTGAAGGTGCAAGTTGATGACCTTTTACGGAAAGGATTCATTCGGCGTAGTGTGTCCGAATGGGGTGCACCAGTTGTGTTCGCAACCAAAGCGGATGGATCGTTGAGGTTGTGTGTAGATTATCGTGAGCTGAATAAAGTGACTAAGAAGAACAAGTATCCATTGCCTAGAATAGATGACTTGTTTGACCAGCTTCACGAAGCTAAGGTGTTTTCTCAGATCGATCTGGTAACGGGATTTCACCAGTTGAGAGTGGCAAAGGACAGTGTGCCGAAGACTGCTTTCAGGACACCATCCGGTTTCTATGAGTGGCTGGTAATGCTGTTTGGATTGACTAATGTACCAGCATATTTTGTAGATCTTATGAATAGAGTATTCAGGGATCAGTTGAACAAGTTTGTACTTGTGTTCGTGGATGATATTCTGATTTATTCTAGAACTGAAGAAGAGCACAAAACACATTTGCAGATTGTTTTGGAAATCTTGCGGAAACATCAGTTGAAGGCTAAGTTTTCGAAGTGTCACTTCTGGAAGAGTGAAGTGAGGTTCTTAGGCCATGTTATTTCTGGAAATGGAATAGCGGTTGATCCCTCTAAGGTGGCAGCAATCCAGGATTGGGTTAGACCTAAGAATGCATCTGATGTGAGAAGTTTTCTTGGATTAGAAGGATACTGTCGTCGATTTATCAAAGGCTTTTCCAAGATAGCTGCACCATTAACAGGATTGACGAAAAAGAATCAAGTATTTAGATGGGAAGCTAAGTGTGAGCAAGCTTTCGGAATCCTGAAAGAGCGACTAACAAGTGCTCCTGTTTTGACTATTCCAAGTGGAAATGATGAGATGGTGGTTTACACCGATGCATGTGGTACTGGACTTTGAGCAGTGCTGATGCAAAAGGATAAAGTTGTTGCATATGCAAGTCGACAACTAAAGCCGCGTGAAAGGAATTATCCGACTCATGATTTGGAGTTAGCAGCAATTGTATTTGCTCTGAAGATGTGGAGACATTACCTATTGGGAATTCGATTCGAGTTGTTTACAGATCATAAGTCGTTGAAGTATCTGTTCTCCCAAAAGGATTTGAATCTTCGACAGCAACAATGGCTAGAGATTTTAGCATCATATGATTTTGGTATAGCCTATACTCCGGGAAAAGGTAACGCGGTGGCAGATGCGTTAAGTCGAAGACATGCAGGATTGGGAGCCATGTTTTCAGAATGGAAGAATCTCGAGTATTTAGCTGGATTTGACTTCAGGCCTAGATGTGAATTGGAACCTGAGATGTTGGCAAATTTATCAATAAGACCTACTCTAGTGGAAAGAATTGGCGAAAGCCAAAAGCGAGACGATAAGCTTGTCAAGATTATCCGAGATTTGGAATCTGGATCGGACCCAGAAAAGGATAAAGGATTTGAAGTCGATCGAGAGGGTTGGCTTCGGAAGCAAGGACGACTAGTTGTTCCCGATATAGATGAATTGAGAGATGAAGTTCTTAAGGAAAGTCATCACTCGAAGTTGACAATTCATCCAGGTGGAAATAAGATGTATCGGGATATGAAGAGAACCTATTATTGGGAAGGTATGAAGAAGGATGTTGGAAATTTTATTTCCAAATGTATGAACTGCCAGTTGGTTAAAGCCAAACAGAAGAAGCCAAATGGATTGCTTCAGCCATTAGAAGTTCCTACATGGAAGTGGGAACAAATATCGATGGATTTTATCGATGGTCTACCTAGAACAAGAGCGGGAAATGAAGGGATTTGGGTCATTGTAGATCGTTGGACTAAGAGTGCAAGATTCATTCCTGTTCGATCAACTAGGACTGCATCGAAGTTGGCTGAGTTGTATGTTAAGTGGATAGTTCGATTCCATGGTATTCCGAAGAGTATAGTGAGCAATCGAGACCCATTGTTCACTAGTGAATTTTGGAAGAGCTTCCAGAGAGTTTTGGGAACCGAGCTGTGTTTGAGTACAGCTTATCACCCTCAAACAGATGGTCAGACAGAGAGAGTCAACCGAGTTTTGGAAGATCTTCTCAGAGCATGTGTTTTGGACTTCGGAGGATCACGGGAAGTTCATCTTCATTTGGTGGAATTTTCATATAATAACAGTTACCAGTCAAGTATTGGTATGGCACCATATGAGGCATTGTATGGAAGACCGTGTAACTCTCTGACATGTTGGTTGGAAACTGGAGAAAAGTTGATACTTGGGCCAGAAATGATTCAACAGACTTCGCATTGCATAGAGATCATTCGGCGACGAATGAAGGCAGCCCAAGATCATCAGAAAAGTTATGCCGATAAGCGTCGTAAGGACTTGGAATTCGACGTAGGAGATATGGTTTTTGTGAAGATTTCTCCACTGAAGAATGTTATTCGATTCGGGAAGAAAGGAAAGTTGACTCCGAGATTTGTTGGACCATTCCCGATCGTCGAGCGAATTGGAAAGCTCGCTTATAAGTTGGAATTACCAGAAAAGATGTCGGGTGTGCATAATGTTTTTCATATATCGTATCTACGGAAGTATGTGCACGACCCAAGTATAGTGGTTTCGGTTGATAGTTATGAAGGTTTGGAGGTTGATCCAGTTATTACGAGACCTCGTAAGCCGCTTCGTGTTGTTGAAACCGACACGAAACAGCTTAGGAGGACGACGATTAAGTTACTCAAGGTACAATGGAGTGATGATGTCAACGACTGTACATGGGAGGAGGAAGAGAGGATGAAGGCAGCTCATCCTGAACTCTTCGAGGTATGACCCTAAGGTGTCGTGGCATCTCATGAATTTGTAACTTGTTCTAGTCTTAGAATTCTGCATGCTAGGTTAGTAATTAGATGCATGGTTTGTTGATTGCTACGAATGGTAGGCATGCAGAATAATTTTGGTTGCTCTTGTATGTTTGGAATTTCGGGGGCGAAATTCCTAAGGGGGAGAGAATGTAACGACCCGTATTTTTACGGATCGAAATATTGTAAATTCTATGCTTTAGGTCGTATTGAAGGCCGGGTCGGTTGAGCGACTTAGTGGAATGGAGCGACTTAAGTTATTGACCGACCTATAGGAATGAGCCACCCAGAGTTAGCTCGTGTGGAAGTTAGGTCGTGTGAGCGAGTTAGGGGAAACTAGCGACCTAAGGAGTTGGAGCGAGTTAAGGAGATAGAGCAACTAAGGGGTTGGATCGTGTAGTGCTTAGGTCGGTAGAGCGACCTATAGGATTTGGAGTGACCTAGGGTATTGACCGACATATGGAGTGACCGACCTAAGAGAGTGAGCGACCTAGTAGTTGTAGCGACCTAAGGGGTTTGGCGACCTAATGGTAGGCGACTTAAGGCAGTTAGGTCGTGGAGCGACCTAAGATAGGTCGCTGTGTGTATTTAGGTCGTATACGACCTAGGTTGAGGCAGTGTGTTTAGTTAGATCGCTATGCCACGTCCCAGTTAGGTCGTGTAGAGGCTTATGTGTTAGGTCGTAAGCCTTTAGGTCGGCGGGGTGTGTTGGGCTGTTAAGTCGGCAACTAGCTAAGTCGTAGGTCGCGTTGAGGGTCATGTTGATAGGTCGCACATTGGTGTTAAGGCTTATGTCGCTAGGTCGTATAAGTGTTGAGTCGTTAGGTCGCGGAGTGTTAGGTAGTTGGGTCGGCTAGGCACGTTAAGTCGTAGGTCGGAATAGTTAGGTCGTGGACGACCTAAGGGAATGGACGACCTAAGGTTTCAGCCTATAAATGCACGTCTTTGGTTGACTTTTTGGCATCGGATTTTGAAACGATGAAGTGTTGCCATTTTGAGAGCTCGACTACAACACTTCTTCACTTCTTTTCTCCACTCCAATCTAGTGCTTCCTTCCATCCAAGATTGAAGATCAAATCGAAGATCCAAGAGCCAAAGTTGAAGATCTCCATCCATTGAAGAGAGATTTCATCGTTTGAAGCAGAATCTTGTCGGATCAAGCTAGATCCTTTGCTGTCCAAATCTGAAGTTAGTTGCTTTTAAGGTGTTTAGGTGATTCGGTGAGCGGTAGTTATCTCTCACATGGACCCAAAGGAGTATATTGGATCGGTGGCTTGTTTGTGTCTTAAAGATAGTAATTTCATGCATTTTCCTTAAGTCTGCATGTAGATCTATCGTTAATAAAATTTTGATATCCATTTTATTATATGTTAACCTATGCTAGTTCATTCAACAAGATATTACTTAGAATTCATGTTTGTTAGATTTGGACTCTTTATTTACGAAATTGCCATTATTGTTATAATTGTTTACTTAGATCTTGTTTGAACGGTTGATTGTTTGGATTAATGATTGATTTGATTGATTGATAGAAGTTAGTTGACTTATGGATTTGAGATAGACAAGTTGGTCGAAGATGATTCAAAAGCTAAGTGGAAAGGCTCTTGAATAAGGAAAGCTACTTGTGGCATATGAAGCGGATGAGAAAGCTCATATGGATAGATTTGATGATGATGATGTTGAGATGGGACTTTGCTATAATACGAGGAAGCAAAGCATGATGTGAGGTAGCCTTGGGTTAATCCAGACGGGATCATCCCAAGCATGTTGATAACTCGGTGATATGGTTCGAGTTTGTGGATAATGGTGGGCTCGAGAAGTAGCTTGGGCAAAGTTTGAGAATAGTCATCGAGGAAGATGACTAGAAGGCTTGGATTTCATCGTTATTGAAGGTTCTAGCAAACTCAAAGCAAGAGTACATGGGGCGCCCAAACGACTACAGGTAGGTGGTCGGGACACCCAAAAGACTACAGGCACGTGGTCGAGTACTCTGGGCAGATACGATAGTCCTAGGCACGGGTCACGATGATGTGCGGAATTATGTCTAGAACCGGGGTTACCATTAGCCCTTGACGGCCGGATGAAAGAATGAGCCGGTCATTCAATTAACGGTGAAATCGAAGCAATGATAACAGTGATAGCCAGAGTCATGGATGTTTGGATGCTTTGGTTGTATCGTCACTCGGTCTCAAGAGCGATGTTTTGTGGGTGCTTATCTGATCTTTGTTTAGGCCTTGGGGGTTTGTACTTGGAAAACATCGACCTTGACCCGAGTGATAATTTCTTTAATTGTCTGCTTTGCTATGCTTGTTTCTGCTTAGTGTGTCCGGGGGCTATCACTTAGAAAGAGGTGGAGTGGGATGCTTGAGTTCCTATTCCTTTTTACCTTTATGCCCTTTTGGTATGTTTGATAGTTGACTTACTGCTCACTAAGACTTTTGTCTGACTCAAGGTTTTATGTTTAACTCTTATTACCTTGGGTTGTTCATCCATGTTGGGATGGGCAGACTAGGTAGCAGGTGACAGGTGCTGTTCTTAGTGACCAACGCTGTTGATGACGAAGACGAGCTGGTGGCTTTTGCATACTGTTTTCTTACTATATGCACTGGATGTTCCGCTGTTTGTTTGATACTCTGAGAATTATGTAGTGAGGCTTGATGTATTGATTAATAAGATGTTTGTATAAAACCACCATGAGTTTATATAATTAGATTCTGTTCTATGAGCTTCACTATGTATACTTTTCTATTGTATTTTATCCCTGCGCTGTGAGTAATACGATAGGGTATTCTGTGTTTACTCTACCATGACGATCATCCATGGCTGCCTGGCACACTTTACAGCGCACTATTTCCTTGTTTTGTGCAGGAGTCATGGACGGTCGTCACAAGTGGCCCAGCCATTGTATGGAATCCAAAATCCAATAAGTGCCAACGGTTTTGATTGTATTACCCACTTTTGTGGCTAGTAGCTGGAATTTAATAGATGTAACAATTTCGGCTATTTCTTATTTACTTGAAAACCCTAGACACTATTATAATATCATCAGATTTCCTATCAAATGTTTTGGTTAGCATAAGGTAAAAAAATTTCCATGTTTATGTGTGGGAAGTCTTACGTGATACCTTTTCTTTTCAAAGGTTTTTCAAAGTTAAGCAACTTTAACCTGTTACTCACACCAGACCCATGTCTGACCTGGAGTTATTTCTGTTTTTCTATAACTCTTGGGTACTCCAATTTTTATGAGTAGCCAAGGGAATTCAGGTTAGGATTCAGGATTAGCTTTGACGAATTGTAGAGGAGCAATGGAGCAGGAGGCTTCTGCGTATAGTTATATAGTTTTCCGCTGTGTTGGTATCTCTGAGTGTCTTTTGTATGTATTGAGTTGTAATAACTAGACAGGTGTTTATAACTGTCTAGTATGTGTTGTATAAGTCTGTGTACTCTAATATTTGATGTATACTATGTAATACTTATGTTATTAATATAATTTATTTGCCTTGCTGTGACGACCCGACTTTCCACTCCAGGAAAATCGCATCATCTTGAAGAAAGAAAGGGATAGAAAAAGAGAAAAAAAAGGAGAGAAAGAAGAAACATAATTTAAGTTAATTCTTAATTAAGTAATTAAGAAATGTTAATGAAGGTCATTAACTTAAGATTATTTAACAATTAATTAATGTGATTAATTTTGATAATTAATTAAATTAATTAATTAATAATAATCAATTGTTTACGTTTAATTACTTATGAAAGTAATTAATGAATTAATTACTTGGTGTAATTAATTTAATGAATGTGATTAGTTTAGATTAATTAAGTTAAATTAATTTAAACATTTGTTGATGGTATGATAATTACTTTATGTAATTTATGAATTTGTAATTACTTAAGGAAGTAATTAAATAATAATTACAGGATGTAATTAAGATATTTGATTTAGAAGTAATTGGTTTTTAATTACTTTGAAATTAATCAAGGAGATTAATTTAGATAATTAATTAAGAATAATTAATTATGGGATGAGTAATTAAGGTAGTTAATTACTGAATGGTTATTAATCATGGGTGATTAATATATATGGTTTAAATTGAAGATTAATTACTTATGCAATTAATTTATGTTAGAAATTGATTAAATATTAATGATGTAATTTGGAATTGATTAATTAAGGTATAATTAATAATAAATAAATATTTAATGTAATTAATTTTAGTTAATCAATTAATTTAGTAATTACAAGTTAATTATTTGCAAGGGTTTAAGTAATTAACTTGTGTGATTAATTTATAAGCTAATTACTTATTGTAATTAGAGATAGTAAGTCAATATTAACTGAAATATTTAGATGATGATTTATAAATTGATTTGAAATCAATGGATGGTTAAGTTAAGCAAAATTTTAATGATGAAGTAATTAATTTAATTCAATTTAAATTAATTAGTGATTGAGAAATTAATTTAATTCATTTTAAATTAATTATAGAAAGTGTGATCATTAGATCATTGCTTATGTTTGATGAATGGTATTGGTTGCCTGGTATGGTTTGTAATCTCAGTTATGAGATGAGTAGTGTATGTGATATGGATGCATTGGTTGCTTTTGGATGATAATATCGATTATCTGATTTTGATATAAATTATCTGTTGATAATGATAAGGTTGATTATCTATTATGTTGTGAATTATCTATCTGTGTAGATTTAGACAATGAATTGAATTGTTTTAAACTTAAAACTACTTGGACCTAAAAGACACGCTTTGGATTTCGATGAGACCGGGATCAGGTTTCCATATTTGGACATCCGAAAACCACATCGATTCCAATTAACGTTAGGTCGTGAATATTAGTGGAGCGAGTGAAGACTCGAGGTGTAAGGGCTATACGTCAGCATAACTCTGTGGGTGATTCCGTAATGAGTTGACGGAATAGTACTTATAGATTCGAGATGGTGATTCAGAGTGCAAAGGTTATTGTCGTTAACTCTGAGGGTGATTCCAAAATGAGTGTAACGAGATAATGCCTTCGGTTTCATTCAAACCCGGAACGAACTTGTATGGATCGAATGCTTTCAGAACATCGTCAGGTGGATGATGAGCATTCTAAGTGATATGTCCTATAAAGGTAATCGTAGCCTCAAGCCTCATCAACCGGAAATGGCTAAAACAGGGGAGGTGCAGCAAGGCTTCATAGGTAGCCCCCACTAGAGAGTAAGATTTACCCCTGTCTAGAGGTCCCTTTATATTTCGGCTGTGTGGACGGTTGATCATGACAATCGTCGGGGTTGTCTTATTTGGAACTGTTCAGTAAGGAACGGGTCCGGCTTTGTGTTGCAGGGGATGAAGGGAGTAATCATCGGTACGGTGATCTAGGCCACGTACTGTGACGGGCGGTACCCCAGTAGCCCTGCCATTGTATGGAATCCAAATCCAATAAGTGCCAACGGTTTTGATTGTATTGCCCACTTTTGTGGCTAGTAGCTGGAATTTAATAGATGTAACAATTTCGGCTATTTCTTATTTACATGAAAACCCTAGACACTATTAATATCATCAGATTTCCTATCAAATGTTTTGGTTATCGTAAGGTGAAAACTTTTCCATGTTTATGTGTGGGAAGTCTTACGTGATACCTTTTCTTTTCAAAGGTTTTTTTCAAAATTAAGCAACTTTAACCTGTTACTCACACCAGACCCATGTCTGACCCGGAGTTATTTCTGTTTTTTTCTATAACTCTTGGGTACTCAAATTTTTATGAGTAGTCAAGAGAATTCAGGTTAGGATTCGAGTTAGCTTTGACGAATTGTGGAGGAGCATATGGAGCAGGAGGCTTCTGCGTATAGTTATATAGTTCCGCTGTGTTGGTATCTCTGAGTGTTTCTATATTGTATTGAGTTGTAATAACTAGATAGGTATTTATAACTGTCTAGTATGTGTTGTATATGTCTGTGTACTCTGATATTTGATGTATACTATGTAATACTTATGTTATTAATATAATTTATTCGTTCCGCTGTTGAGATTCTTGTGTTGTTTCTTCTTTCTCTTCTTTCTTTTCTCTTTTCTATCCCTTTCTTTCTTATTTCACGATGCGACTTCCTGGAGTCTGGAAGCCGGGTCGTGACAACTGTAACGACCCAACTTCCACACTCCAGAAAGTTGCATCGTTAAGAAGAAAGAAAGGGATAGAAAAGAGAAAAGAAAGGAAAGAAAGAACAGGCCACATCAGAATCTCACAGCGAAATCGAATAAATTATAATATATCACATAAAACTTTACCTAGTATCATATACATCAGAGTAATACAGCTAATACAACATAAAACTAGACAGTTATAAACATCTGTCTAGCATTTACAATTCAAGTACATCAGAGAAACAGATACAAAACAAACACAGCGGAACTACTAAATATATCTACACGCTGAAGCCTCCTGCTCCATTATCTCCTCCAGAATTCGTCAAAGCAATCCTGAAACACTTGACTACTCATACATAATATGAGTACCCAAGAGTTTAATAAAACAGAAAATAAACACTCAGGTCAGACAGGGGTCTGGTGTGAGTAAACGGGGATAGAATTTGCTTAACTTTAGAAAATCCTTTGAAAACAAAAGGTATCACGTAAGACTTCCCACACATAAACATGGAAAAGTTTTTACCTTACGCTAACCAAAACATTTGATAGGAAATCCAGTGATATTATAATAGTGTCTAGGGTTTTCAAGTAAATAAGAAATAGCCGAAATTGTTACATCTATTAAATTCCATCTACTAGCCACAAAAGTGGGTAATACAAACAAAACCGTAGGGTCTCGTACGGAAAATGGGTTTCCATCAATGGCAGGGCTACTGGGGTACCGCCCGTCACAGTACGTGGCCTAGATCACCGTACCGAGGATTACTCCCTTCATCCCCTGCAACACAAAGCCGGACCCGTTCCTTACTGAACAGTTCCGAACAAGACTACCCCGCAGATTGGTCGTCACCAACTGCCACATGACCGAAATATAAAGGGACCTCTAGACAGTAGTAAATCTTGCTCTCAAGTGGGGGCTACCCACGAAGCTTTGCTGCACCTCCCCTGTTTTAGCCATTCCCGGTTGATGAGGCTTGAGGCTACGATTACCTTTATAGGACATATCAATCTTAGAATGCTCATCGTCCACCTGACGATGTGCTGAAAGCATTCAATCCATACAAGTTCATTCCGGGTTCGAACGAAACCGAAGGCATTATCTCGTTACACTCGTATTGGAATCATCCTCATGGTTAACGATGATAACCCTTGCACTCTATATCACCATCTCGAATCTATAAGCACTATTCCGTCAAACTCATTACGGAATCACCCACAGAGTTATACTGACGTATAGCCCTTACACCTCGAGTCTTCACTTGCTCCACTTGGATTAACGACCTAACGTTTAATTGGAATCGATGTGGTTTTCGGATATCCAAATATGGAAACCTGATCCCGGTCTCACCGAAACCAAACGCCATTTTAATGTCCAAGTTGTACTTAAGGGTTTTAAACAATTAACTTATTTCATTATTATCTATTTTACACAGATAGATAAACTACATCTCACACTAGATAATCACATTCATATCATAACGGATAATCTGTATCATCCTTAAACAAATAATCATCACAACCAAATAATCCATCACAAACTATCGTACTTAAACCAATCATCCATATCATACAGATACAACTAATCTCATCACTGAGATCACAACCATTCAATCAATAGCATCCATAAGTAATGATTTATCAATCATCAATTATAATTAATTTAAAATGAATTAAATTAATTACAACCATCTCTAATTAATTTAAAATAAATTAAATTAATTACCATATTTAAATCCTGCTTAACATCTATTAATTAATTAACCCAGTTAATTAATTCACTTCCCAAGTATTCAACTTGATTAAACATCTTTGATTAATCATTTACTAATTACAATAAGTAATTAGTCCTTAATAAATTTATAAATTAATTAACCTTAATCATAAGTAATTAACATTTAATTACTTCAAATATTAATTAATTATAATTAATTATATCTATCCTTAATTAATTACAATTAATTAATCACTTTATTAATTAATATTTAATTAAACAATCATTAATTATATCATTAATTAAAATAATTAATGATCTCTAATATTTAATAAATTTCTTAATTAAAATTAATTGCATTTAGTAACTAATCCAATTATTAATCACCTTGATTAATATTAAGTAATTAACTATCTTCAATTACTTGTTTAAAAATTAATTAACCAATAATTAATCATTAGTTAATTCCTTAACTAATTACAAAAGTAATTATCCAAATTACTAATTACATTTCAGTAATTATCATTATTACTTCTCTAAGTAATCCTGCTCCACTAATTACAATAAGTAATTACACTCTTACAATCATCAAATGATTTATTAAAATTAATTAAACTAAATTAATTAACTTAACAATCACAATATTAAAATTTGTTGACATTAATTAATTAATTATCCTTAGATAATTATCACCAATTATTAATTAACATCATTTCATTTATTATATACTTAAGAAAATTTGAATTAGATTAATTATCAAATTAATCTAAACCATTATTCAAAATCAAATAATTAAGTAAACCCTTAATCATCTTAAAGATTTTCAAAATAATCAAATTACAATCAAATGACTCATTTAAATTCAAAATGTATTAAAACAATACATTTCTAAGAATTAAATTCAATTTCAAATTTTATTTAAAGATTCATTAATTCCAAAAATAATTATAAACCATAAAATAAAAATGAATGTTTAAACAACATTCATCACTTAAATATGAAGAAAGATTTAAAACTAAATTACTTGATAAATTAAGCATTGAAAATAAATTGATTATTTTCAACTTTCAAATTTAAATCAACACTTCATATTTTAATTCAAATACTTTCAAATACTAAAGGAACTCAATTCTTTCAAGTTTTAAACTTTTTGAAATGAAATTTCATTTTCAAATTTACTTTTAAACATTTGAATATGTTCATTTATTTTAAATTTTAAAAACTGTTTTGAAATTAAACTGGGTTTCAAAGAAATCTGGAAACAGTTTTTAAATTGATTTCAAACTAAGTTTAAAACTTACTTAAAACATTCAAATCTGTTCAAAGTTTTAAAACATACAAAAACTGTTTAAATTCAAACTCTGGTTTTGAAAGATATCCTGAAAACAGTTTCTTTTTTTGTTAAAACTGTAACGACCCGAAATTTCCGATCCAGAAAATTCCAGATAGTTATGAAAAGAAGAAGAAATAGATAGAAGAAAAAGAAGAAACACCAGAACACAGATCAGAAATCTCACATTCGTAGCGGATAAAAATATAATATCACATAAATAATAGTTATACAAAGGAAAACTGTACTTGTCAAATTACACTTCAATTGAATAAATTAATCCTTAATTTATTCTCTAATTAATCCCTTGATTAATCCCATTCAGACATCAAATATTCTTAATTACCTTATTTCAAAAATTAATTACCCTTAATTAATTATCTCAATTAATCCCTTGATTAATTACATAGGAATTTAAACCAACTTACTTCCATCATTAACATCTTTAATCACATCCAGTAATTACCATTAATTACTTCCTTAAGTAATTACGCTTCCATTAATTACATTAAGTAATTATTCATCAATCATCAATTTTTTAAATTAATTAAACTTAATTAATTAATCTAAACTAATAATATTAAACCCAATTAGTTACATTAAGTAATTAATTTCTTAATTACTTTTATTAAGTAATTAAACTTAAACAATTTATCAATTGATTATTATCAATTTATTTAATCTAATTAATTTTTAAAATTAATCACATTAATTTTGTTAAATAATCTTAAGTTAATTTGAAATTCTTAATTTCTTACATTAAGTAATTATACTTAATCCTAACTAATTCTTAATTAACCATAAATTAATCCTTAACCTTTATAATATATTAATCCTAAATTAATATTTAATTTAACTTTAATTACCATATTAATTTAAGTAATTTTAAAATCATAAAAAAAACTTAACTAACTTTCAAGATAAAACAATAACCATTAATTACCTAAAATTAATGTGTGCTTAAAAAAACATTTCATCTTTCAATTTCAAATTTAAAACTAGCTTTCCACTTCTAAAAAACATTCCCACATTTACTTCGGTTACAACCCATTTCCGACTCGAGTACCATCCTGGGTCCTTCTTTATCTTCCCTTTTTTTTCTATATTTTTTTTTTCTTAAGTCTTAGTTACGTTTCAAACGTAAAACAATTGCAGTATGAAATCCCCACGATTCACGAGCAAACACTTAAGACCATCCTCCTCTCTCCCGAGTATTTACTTTGAAACAACCACCAATCCAACATCCTGACACAGAGGAAACACCGTGCACATGCACAGTTCATCCATGCCGCCGCTACCTCCGGTGACTCCTCACACATATCGGCGATCGACCACTTAAACGATCCCGACCTTCAAACTATCGCCACGAAACCCAAAACAAATTCGAGCCTTCCTCTTGAACTGGAAACTCATAATCTCCACAGAAAATCACCTCGTCAAAGAAATTCTGACCACCAGAACAGTCGTGACTTTGCCAACACCTTCGTCCACGTCTCTAGTATGTCTCCTCCAAGTTTGGTCGAGCTCGATGCTTCAACGATGGCAAACGACCCCAAAATCAGACCTCCATTTCTAACCCCCTTAAGCCCTAATTCATACTACGATCGACACCACGACCATCGAACGCCACCGTCACCATTTTTCTAGTGTCGTCTGACATTCCGTCCCCCTACATGCCAAATCATAAATCCCCACACGACGCCGATCAACGACAAATGCCAAAGGTACCAAAATTAGTCATATCGAGTTTCCCCGACAACCTCAATCCTTAAAATCCAAAAACTTATACCAAAATTCAAGATTTTCTACCCTAAATCCATACATGCAATCCAATCTCGAAACTGCATTCATGAAATTTTGACTAAATTACAATTCACCGTTATATTTTTTTTCCAAATTTCCAGACAATTTTTCAAGATAAATTTCAGGAATGATTTTTAATAATGTTATTGTATGATTTCAAACATTTTTATTCACAATCATAAGCTACTATGATACAGAGATGAAATATTGTTTTTTTTCCAGAAATCAAACACCGATATATCAACAAAGACTGTATTCGCATAGTTACAGCCATCCAATACTAATTACAGCTACAAGCATTCATCTTAATTCAAGCATTTCATATATCGGCTTGGTTTTCATTCCCAACTTCACGATGAAATCCAGTATTAAAAATATTTTAAGATATGTTTACTCACCTGCATTTTTATTTGAACAGAGCAGGTTTGAGGCAGTTCAAACTTTGAAAACTTAGACTCTGAAACCCCTTTTTCCCTCTGACACTTTGATTTGCTTCAGATTTTATTACTTGAACTCTTGAAAATGATTAAACTTGCTTTTGAATCAGGTTGAAGACTTCTTAATTTTAGTTTGAAACAAGATAAAACTTTGATCTGCTTTGATTTCTTTGATTTGTTTTACTGAACTTTGTTACAGCATTTGTTTTACTTAATTCTTGATAATGAGATAAAAGGGAAATGAGAAAGGAGAAGAGATGTATATTTCTTCTTTTATCTATTATTTATTATTTCAAAAGAAAATATTGAAACTTATTAAAATTTCATATTACAAATGTTACATTTGTTAATTTGGATGTTAAAACTCTTAACACTTGTCCTTTATATGAGAATTAAATAATATACTAATATGTTTTATACACTTTTATATTAATTTCAATTTAGTTATATATACTTATATCTTATGTCATGAATACTTCTATTCTTAATAAATGCATTTATATATATATATATATATATATTATGTTTTCCATAAAACTTTTAGTTTAATTAATACTACAATCAATTTCCTTAATATAATAGACAATCTTATATAAAACCGTTTAAAATCTTTATATAAGAAAATAACAAATACGCTCTCTCATATATATATATCCTTAACTCATTCATGGATTCCTTCACACCTCATAAATCATAACTATTATTGGTATCACTTCCACACTCCAGGAAGTCGCATCGCTAATAAGAAAGAAAGGGATAGAAAAGAGAAAGAAAGAGAAGAAGAAGAAACGACACATCAAAATCTAAACAGTGGAACGAATAAATTATATTAATAACATAATATTTACATAGTTTACAACCACTATCAGAGTACATAGATATACAACATATACTAGACAGTTATAACACCTGTCTAGTATTTACAACATAATACAACTCAGAGACAATCACAGAACACACAACGGAATACTAAATATCTAGCGCAGAAGCCTCCTGCTCTATTGCTCCTCCAATATTCGTCAAAGCCAACCTGAATCCCTTGGCTACTCGTAAAAATTTGAGTACCCAAGAGTTTATGGAAAACAAAAATAAACTCCGGGTCAGACATGGGTCTGGTGTGAGTAATAGGTTAAAGTTGCTTAACTTTAAAAATCCTTTGAAAAGAAAGGTATCACGTAAGACTTCCCACACATAAACATGGAAAAGTTTTTACCTTACGCTAACCAAAACATTTGATAGGAAATCCCATGATAGTATAATAGGTCTAGGGTTTTTAAGTAAATAAGAAATAGCCGAAATTGTTACATTTATTAAATTCCAGCTACTAGCCACAAAAGTGGGTAATACAATCAAAACCGTTGGCACTTATTGGATTTTGGATTCCATACAATGGCAGGGCTACTGGGGTACCGCCCATCACAGTACGTGGCCTAGATCAATGTACCGAGCAGTACTCCCACTCCCCTGCAACACAAGGCCGGACCCATTCCTTACTGAATAGTTTCGAACAAGACAACCCCGCAGTTGGTGCACACTAACAACTACCCACTAAGCCGAATAAAAAGGGACCTCTAGAAAGGGATCAATCTTGCTCTCCAGTGGGAGCTACCCACGAAGCCTTGCTGCATCTCCCCTGTTTTAGCCATTCCCGGTTGTTGAGGCTTGAGGCTACGATTACCTTTAGAGGACACATTATCTTAGAATGCTCATCGGCCACCTGACGATGTTCTGAAAGCATTCAATCCATACAAGTTCGTTCCGGGTTCGAAAGAAACCGAAGGCATTATCTCGTCACACTCGTTTTGGAATCACCCTCAGAATTAACGACGATAACCCTTGCACTCTGAATCTCCATCTCGAATCTATAAGTACTATTCCTTCAAACTCATTACGAATCACCCACAGAGTTATACTGACGTATAGCCCTTACACCTCGAGTCTTTACTCGCTCCACTTGGATTAATGACCTAACGTTTAATTGGAATCGATGTGGTTTTCGGATATCCAAATATGGAACCCGATCCCGGTCTCATCGAAATCCAAGCGTGTCTTTTAGGTCCAAGTTGTTTTAAAGTTTAAAATAGTTCAATCTAATTATCTATATACACACAGATAGATAACTCATAGATTCACAACAGATAATTATCGTTATCTTAAGCACAGATAATCCACATTTATCACTATCAAAGATAACCCATATCATCATGCAACCCATGCATCCATATCAATCAACAATACAAATCTCGTAGTTTAGATTTTCCAAACCATTCAAGGCATCCAATAACAACCATTCATAAGCAATGATTCATAATCATACTATTTATAATTAATTTAAACTGAATTAAATTAATTACATCATCTTTAATTAATTTAAAATGAATTAAATTAATTACTTACATAATATAAATCTTGCTTACATTATCATTAATTAATTACAAATTAATTAATTGATTAACCTCTAATTTATCATCTTAATTAATCAATCCTGATTAATTATACTTTAATTAATTCCACAAAATTAATTACTCTAAACCAAATACAGTAATTAACCTCTAATTACTTCATTAATTAATTAACTATAATTAATTACATTTAACCTTAATTATTTACAATTAATTAATTACATTTAATTACTTATTAATGATTAATTAATATTAATTAATCAATCTTAATCACATCATTAATTATATTAATCAATGACTCTTAATTATATTAATTAATTACTCAATTAAATTAATTACTTTCAGTAATTAATCTCATTTAAACCATAATTATTAATCATCTTTGATTAATCTCAATCTGTAATTAACCACCTTTAATTACTTATCAACTTAATTATTCCTTAATTAATTTCTTTAATTAATCACTTGCTTAATTACTCAAAATAATTTAATCCAATTTATTTTCACGATCCCAACACTATCCACTGATTACATCCAGTAATTATCTCTAATTACTTTACTGAGTAATTCTACTAATTACATAAGGTAATTATCAAATCCAATGTTTAAAATTAATTAAACTTAATTAATTAGTTTAAACCAACCTTAATAAATTCCATTAATTACATTAAGTAATTAATGTCTTAATTACTTTTATTTAAGTAATTAAACTTAAATAAATTTCACAATTTATTAACATTAATTAATTAGTTTAATTAATTATTGAAAATTAATCATATTAATTAATTCCTAAATAAACATTAGTTAATGACCATCATTAACTATTATTTATTCTTTAATTAACTCTTAATTAACTCTAATTTAAATTAATCCAAATTATTAATTAAATAAATTAAATAAATAAGTGATTCCTTAATTATCCAATTTATTTAATTATATTTAATAATTTCTAAGATAACCCATTCCTTATTAATAATTTCATAAATATTAAAATGTACTTAGAACATTTTATTTAAAAAAAATTAAATTCAAATTTTCATTTGAATCTAAAATTCAAAATGATATTTTTATAACATTATCAAATTTTAAATTCCATTTATTCTTTCGAAAGTAAATGTAAATCACATTTATTACTTAAAATAAAACTTATATAACATAAATCTTAATTTAAATAAAAATTAAGTTTAAAATACATTACCATTTAAATTTCAAATTCAAGTTAACAATCATTTAACTTCCTTTATAAACCATTTATAATGATTTCATTTAAAATGAAAAATCAAATTAAATGTTTGAAAACATATTTACTTCAAATAAACAATTTAAATGTAACTTGTTTGAAAAACATTCAAATTTTAAAACTTATTTAAATATCCAGATTTTTAAATTCAAAATCTTTGAGCCTGTTGATTTCTGGGTATAGGAGTGTTTGAACTCGAAGTGTAACTCGGGTACTTTTGTATTTTGCTCGAAGAAATGGCCTGTCTGACTCGAAGCAATTTGAGATGGGCTCGGGTAATTGTAATATTACAGTTTCCTGAAGAACTGTGTGTAGTTTTTTTAAAAATTTAAATCAAAAGTTTAAGTGAAGTTAAGTTTTTAAATTTGAGTTAGGTTTAAAGCTAGTTGTATTATAGATTCAAATGATTTTGAATCTTATAAGTTTTAAAAAATTAAAAGAGGTTTTCAGTTTTTAAAAATAAAAAAAAAATAGGAAATTGACAGTTTTCTGGAAATTTTAAATTTCATTTTAAATTTGAAAGCTAGTTTTAAATTAGCATTTTAAATTCAAATCTAAGTCCAGATTTCTTAAGGATTTTTAGATCTTCAAGTTTTTAAAAAATGAATTTGTATTTTTAAAAAGGATTTTAAAATCAAGGTGTAAAGCGAGAGTAAATTCAAGTTTAAATTCAAAACAATTTAAATAAAGAATGGTTTCAAGTATATTGAATTTAAAATCTGATATTTAAATAAGTTAAAAAAATTGAATGATTTTCATACAAGTTTAAATTTAAATTGTTTATATTTCATTTTGATTTTGAATCATTTGTATAAGTTTAATATTTATTCATTTTAAAATTTATGTACATGTAAATAAATACATGATTAACTAATTAATTAATACAAGTTTACATTTATCCTATATTAACATATAGCAAAATACAAATTAACATTGAATGAATGATAATTATTTAAAAAGACAAATGTATGCATATTATGTCATTTTATACAAGTGTAAATAAATAACCAAGAGTTTTGACAAACGTTAGAATGTAAGACAAGTGTCAAAATTTTAATTAGCATTTTCTTTTCATTTTATTTTTAATGATTTCAGTTTTTATAAACAAACTCCTTCCATCTTATTTCTTTTTGAAATCATAAACTAAGAAACAATGGAAAGAAATTTTTGGAATCATTTTCAAAGCCACTTCTGTAATCAAAATTCTGTTAAACATTTTCCAAAACAAAATCATATTCAAAGCCTCAGTTCAACATGAAACAAACCTGCATTTATTTAAAAATCTGGAATACATGCATCTGTTAAACATCTAGGATGCAGACAACTGCAGTTCAAAAGAAGCCTGCATGCCACTTTAAAAATAAACTCCATAGCAACTTCATTTTCAAGTATAAAGTTTAATTCAAGCAAATGGATTTCAGTTTGTAGAGATTCCTGAAGCTTTTCATCAACCTGTTTTTCAAGTTTGGGAATGCTCTGCCTTCATTTGAAATCTGTGAGTAACTTTTAAACTTAAAATAAATTATGGTTGCATGTTATTCTTGTAGAAAATGTTGCAATTGTGTTTGTTTATAAGTATGTTTGATTCCTGATTAATTATAATTTAATTAATTCCACAAAATTAATTACCCTAAACCAAATACAGTAATTAACTTTTAATTACTTCATTAATTAATTAACTATAATTAATTATATTTAACCTTAATTAATTACAATTAATTATCTGTAATTACTTATTATTGATTAATAAATATTAATTAATCAATCTTAATTACATCATTAATTATATTAATGAATGATTCTTAATTATATTTAATTAATTACTCCATTAAATTAATTACTTTCAGTAATTAATCTCATTTAAACCATAATTATTAATTATCATTGATTAATCTCAATCTGTAATTGACCACCTTTAATTACTTATCAAATTAATTATTCCTTAATTAATTTCTTTAATTAATCACTTGATTAATTACTCAAAATAATTTAATCCAATTTATTTTCACAATCCCAACACTATCCACGGATTACATCCAGTAATTATCTCTAATTACTTTACTGAGTAATTCTACTAATTACATAAGGTAATTATCAAATCCAATGTTTAAAATTAATTAAACTTAATTAATTAGTTTAAA
The DNA here is from genome assembly GCA_030765085.1 of Allium cepa. NCBI lineage: Eukaryota > Viridiplantae > Streptophyta > Magnoliopsida > Asparagales > Amaryllidaceae > Allium > Allium cepa. The sequence goes on along the minus strand of CM060931.1, from coordinate 459,350,342 downwards.
CCAACCTTAATAAATTCCATTAGTTACATAATGTAATTAATGTCTTAATTACTTTTATTTAAGTAACTAAACTTAAATAAATTTCACAATTTATTAACATTAATTAATTAATTTAATTAATTATTGAAAATGTAAGCAATATTTATATTGAGATAATAATTAATTTAATTCATTTTAAATTAATTAGAGAGGATGTAATTAATTTAATTCATTTTAAATTGATTATAGATGTTATGATTAAGTTATTGCTTATAGATGGATAATATTGGTTGATTTGAATGGATTGAATCTCAGCTATGAGATTAGTAATGTTGTGTGATATGGGTGCATTGGTTGCATTGTGATATTGATATGGATTGTCTTTTAATAGTGATAAGGTGGATTATCTGTGGTTTGATAATGATAATTATCTCTTGTGAATCTATGAATTATCTATCTGTGTATATATAGATAATATAATTGAAATTGCTTTAAACTCTAAAACAACTTGGACCTAAAAGACACGCTTTGGATTTCAATGAGACCGGGATCGGGTTTCCATATCTGGAATCCGAAAACCACATCGATTCCAATTAAACGTTAGGTCGTTGATCCAAGTGGAGCGAGTGAAGACTCGAGGTGCAGCAAGGCTTCGTGGGTAGCACCCACTGGAGAGCAAGATTGATCCCTGTCTAGAGGTCCCTTTTTATTCGGCTTAGTGGGCAGTTGGATATGTGCACCAACTGCGGGGTTGTCTTGTTCGGAACTATTCAGTAAGGAATGGGTCCGGCCTTGTGTTGCAGGGGAGTGGGAGTACTCCTCGGTACGTTGATCTAGGCCACGTACTGTGATGGGAGGTACCCCAGTAGCCCTGCCATTGTATGGAATCCAAAATCCAATAAGTGCCAACGGTTTTGATTGGGTTACCCACTTTTGTGGCTAGTAGCTGGAATTTAATAGATGTAACAATTTCGGCTATTTCTTATTTACTTGAAAACCCTAGACACTATTATAATATCATCGGATTTCCTATCAAATGTTTTGGTTAGCGTAAGGTAAAAACTTTTCCATGTTTATGTGTGGGAAGTCGTACGTGATACTTTTTCTTTTCAAACGATTTTTGAAGTTAAACAACTTTAACCTGTTACTCACACCAGACCCATGTCTGACCCGGAGTTTATTTTTGTTTTCCATAAACTCTTGGGTACTCAAATTTTTACGAGTAGCCAAGGGATTCAGGTTAGCTTTGACGAATATTGGAGGAGCAATGGAGCAGAAGGCTTCTGAGCTAGATATTTAGTATTCCGTTGTGTGTTCTGTGATTGTCTCTGAGTTGTATTATGTTGTAAATACTAGACAGGTGTTATAACTGTTAGTATATGTTGTATATCTATGTACTCTGATAGTGGTTGTAAACTATGTAAATATTATGTTATTAATATAATTTATTCGTTCCGCTGTTTAGATTCTGATGTGTCGTTTCTTCTTCTTCTCTTTCTTTCTCTTTTCTATCCCTTTCTTTCTTATTAGCGATGCGACTTCCTGGAGTGTGGAAATTAGGTCGTTACAGGTGGATAATGATTAATTAAAGTTATTTCTTAATTAAGTAATTAAGAAATGTTAGTGAAGTCATTAACTTAAGATTATTTAACAATTAATTAATGTGATTAGTTTTGATGATTAATTCGATTAATTAATTAATAATAATCAATTGTTTATTACTTATGAAAGTAATAAATGAATTAATTACTTAATGTAATTAATTTAATGAATGTGATTAGTTTAGATTAATTAAGTTAAATTAATTTAAACATTTGTGGATTGTTGATAATTACTTCATGTAATGTATGAATTTGTAATTACTTGAGGAAGTAATTAATTAATAATTACCAGATGTAATTAAAGATATTTGATATAGAAATAATTGGTTTTAAATTACTTTGAAATTAATCAAGGGGATTAATTTAGATAATTAATTAAAAATAATTAATTATGGGATGAGTAATTAAAGTAGTTAATTACTGAACGGTCATTAATCATGGGTGATTAATATTTATATATGGATTAATTTCAGATTAATTACTTATGTAATTAATTTATAAATTATTAAAAGTAATTAGAATCATTAATTAATTAATTAATGATTTAATTTGGAATTGATTAATTAAGGTATAATTAATGATGAAAAATAATTAATGTGATTAATTTTAGCTAATCAATTAATTTAGTAATTACAAGTTAATTGTTTGCAAAGGATTTAAGTAATTAACTTGTGATTAACTTATAAGCTAATTACTTATTGTAATTAAAGATAGTTAATCAATGAATATTTAGATGATGATCTATAAATTGATTTGAAATCAATTGATGGTTAAGTTAAGTAGAATTTTAATGATGAAGTAATTAATTTAATTCATTTTAAATTAATTAGAGATTGAGTAATTAATTTAATTCATTTTAAATTAATTATAGGAAGTATGATCATTAGATCATTGCTTATGTTTGATGAATGGTATTAGTTGCCTGGTATGGTTTGTAATCTCAGTTATGAGATGAGTAGTGTATCTGATATGGATGCATTGGTTGCTTTTGGATGATAATATGGATTATCTGATTTTAATATGAATTATCTGTTGATAATGATAATATTGATTATCTGTTGTGTTGTGAATTGTCTATCTGTGTATATTTAGATAATGAATTGAATTGTTTTAAACTTAAAACAACTTGGACCTAAAAGACACGCTTTGGTTTTCGATGAGGCCGGGATCGGGTTTCCATATTTGGACATCCAAAAACCACATCGATTCCAATTAACGTTAGGTCATTAGTTCAAGTAGAGCGAGTGAAGACTCGAGGTGTAAGGGCTATACGTCGGCATAACTCTGTGGGTGATTCCGTAATGAGTTTGACGGAATAGTACTTATAGATTCGAGATGGTGATTCAGAGTGCAAGGGTTATTGTCGTTAACTCTGAGGGTGATTCCAAAATGAGTGTAACGAGATAATGCCTTCGGTTTCGTTCGAACCCGGAATAAACTTGTATGGATCGAATGCTTTCAGAACATCGTCAGGAGGACGATGAGCATTCTAAGTGATATGTCCTATAAAGGTAATCGTAGCCTCAAGCCTCATCAACCGGCAATGGCTAAAACATGGGAGGTGCAGCAAAGCTTCGTGGGTCGCACCCACTGGAGAGTAAGATTTACCCCTGTCTAGGGGTCCCTTTATATTTCAGCTGTGTGGACGGTTGATCATGACAATCGTCGGGGTTGTCTTATTTGGAACTGTTCAGTAAGGAACGGGTCCGGCTTTGTGTTGCAGGGGATGAAGGGAGTAATCCTCGGTACGGTGATCTAGGCCACGTACTGTGACGGGCGGTACCCCAGTAGCCCTGCCATTGTATGGAATCCAAAATCCAATAAGTGCCAACGGTTTTGATTGTATTACCCACTTTTGTGGCTAGTAGCTGGAATTTAATAGATGTAACAATTTCGGCTATTTCTTATTTACTTGAAAACCCTAGATACTATTATAATATCATCAGATTTCATATCAAATGTTTTGGTTAGCGTAAGGTAAAAACTTTTCCTTGCTTATGTGTAGGAAGTCTTACGTGATACCTTTCTTTTTAAAAGGTTTTTCAAAAGTTAAGCAACTTTAACCTGTTACTCACACCAGACCCATGTCTGACCCGGAGTTATTTCTGTTTTTCTATAACTCTTGGGTACTCAAATTTTTATGAGTAGTCAAGAGAATTCAGGTTAGGATTCGGATTAGCTTTGACGAATTAAGGAGGAGCATATGGAGCAGGAGGCTTCTGCGTATAGTTATATAGTTCCGCTGTGTTGGTATCTCTGAGTGTTTCTATATTGTGATTGAGTTGTAATAACTAGACAGATGTTTATAACTGTCTAGTATGTGATGTATATGTCTGTGAACTCTGATATTTGATGTATACTATGTTATACTTATGTTACTAATATAATTTATTCGTTCCGCTGTTGAGATTCTAGTGTTGTTTCTTCTTTCTCTTCTTTCTCTTCTTTCTTTTCTCTTTTCTATCCCTTTCTTTCTTAATTCATGATGCGACTTCCTAGAGTCTGGAAGTCGGGTCGTGACATGTAACGACCCGAAATTTTCGATCCCGAAATTTTCGGATAGTTAGTGAAAAGAAGAAAGAGATAGAAGAATAACAGAAAAGAAACACACAATCTCACATTCGCAGCGGATAAAATATAATATCACATAAATAATAGTTTTACAAGAAGAATTATATCATTACACTTATATCTTTATACATCAGAGTTACATCATTACACAAATACCGGACAGTTAAAACCTAACTTGTCCCAGATAAATGCAGCGAAACACCTCATACGTTCCTGCCATCCAGCACGCCTCCTGAGCTCCAGAACGTCCTTACCTAAAAATCTGTAATACTCGGTCTGACCCGAGCATTACATCAAAGTAACACCCGGGTCAGGCTGGAAACCAGCGTGAGTAATCCCATCTAACTTGGAATACAAAAGCATACAATTTATATAAACCCGGGGTAACTTATATCAATTTACAATTCACAAGATGTTATATACATCAACCATTTCACACATCAATTTCTAAGTGCCAAAACTTAGATTTAAATGTTCCAATTTACTTAAGTCATTCCACTTCAGCATATTAGTTTCACATATCAACTTATAAGAATCGAAGTGGTTTCGGGTATTTACTATTACCCGACTCCGGTCTCTTCGAATTCAACACCATCTTATCCCAAATATTTAAGTGAAACATAATTCAAATTCCAAATACAGAGTGTCATCCCCATTGATTCATCATCGATAGATAACTAAATGATCTCAGTTTAATTCCAACATATCATATCACATAGCATTCCAAACCACATATTCGAGATATCAATCAATCACAGGCATGCAATATTGTTCAATCATTCATAAGCAAGATTTATCACTTTCAAAAGTTAATTTGATTTATCTCTAATTAAATTAATAACCAATCTTAAATCACTTACATTGATTAATTATCTTTTAATTAATTATACCTAATAATTTGCTAACTCTTAATAAATTTCCTTAATTAAATAATTCAACCCTTCAATTAATTACGCTAAGAAATTAATTCTTAATTACTTCTCTTAAGTAATTTGCCTTTATTTTCCTCCAACAAGTAATTATTACACTGGTTAATTATCCTCAATTTATTAATCTTGATTATTTATTAATTAAACCTTAATTTATCACATGGGTAAATTAGCCTTACCCATCCACATTAAATAAAATTTTAAATTACTCTCCTAAATCAATTAACTATAATTGACTTACCTTTAATAAATCATATTCGTTAATAAATCCTTAATTAATCCCATTCGTAATTAACTATCCCTTAATTACTTACTTGAGATAACTTACTTAATTAAGTTTATAAGTAATTATCATCTCATATTCACTAATTTAAATTAATTATAAACATTAACTATTCTCCAATTACTTATGCTAAGTAATTACCTTTTTTATTTTCATCATTAATTAATTAATCTATGAACCTCATTAAATCATTAACCTATAATTAATTCCACTAATTAATCTCAACTACCTTCTTAATTAATCAAATAATCTTGGAATTAATATATTTTCATTTTCTCAATTTCCACTCAATCACATTATTAATAATGTTTAAATAAATTTATGAACTATCTTAATAAATTTTAAGTTAAAATAAATTACTTAACTCCTAAATTAACCAATCATTTTAATTAACCTTATTATTTAAAGAATAGTTTAAAAAAATCAATTAAAACTTGATTATCGATTAACTTAAATTTTGTGGCCCTTAACATTAACCGACCCCAAAACTAAATTTCCCGAGCCTCTCTCGATTTTTGTACGCAAAAGCCCTCCCCAAAACAGACACGAAATCTCGAGTAAGAACCCATGCTATTCCTCTTCTTCCCCGAAGACTCCAAACACCAGTCACTAACGTACACAGGTGCACGTGCACGGTGGGAACTCGACGTTTCGATCACCAACGACAATCCTAATCATCGCAATCAACAGAAAATGACGAAAACCCAACTTTCGTTCATCTCATGATTTCTGTTGTTTTAAAAGCTTAAAATTCAAGAAAAATCCTAACTTTCAACAGAAAAACAAATTTAATACCTGAAATATCATATTATTAAGTTTGAGATTTTGATCTTTAAAAAAAAATTTGATTGTAATTTACACTTTTAGTGAAATCTACTATAAGATCTTACCTGAATCTATTTTTCCATCAAAATATTGTTATTCCTAAGATTTGTTGTTGATACCTCATAACTAATAACAGATTAGAGAAAGAGTATGTAACTCTTGAATCATTTTTTTCTTTTTTTTCTTTTTTCCTGACCTGGAACTATAAACAGAGAAAATCACTCTCATTCCAGACATGCACTCATTTATTCTCATACATATACACATCAATTGCTGTTTAAACAACGATGCAGCACAATCATAATTTACTTGAGTAATTTCTGCATACCCCAAGATTTTTTAAATAGATTTAAAACCCTTAGATAGAATTGTTTACTCATAGGAAATTAAAGAACAGAAAAAGAAAGGTTATATCACTCACCTGCAAAAGAAGATCAGAGACCTTAAACTAAAATCTGGAAATGCTTCCTTATATTATTTTTTTTTTTAAAAAAACTTCAATCTTGCAATCTTTTCCTGATCCTCATAACTGCATGCAGGTCCCAGAAAGAAGAACTGCAGGGCTGGATGTTTCAAAACAGAAGTGGAGAGACTTATAATTGCATGCAGGCCTTTGAATTGCAAAATGTTTTCAGGTCAATGAATTTTGAAGAAACTTTCAAGTGATTGATTTCAAATGGTTTTTAATTTATTTTGGTTAGAGGAATACTGGTTTTAGATTTCAGATCTTAGCTGAAGATTTTCTCAAGTTTGTAAAGGAGAATAGAAAAGAAAAATGATTTTGTAGGAGATGTGTTTACATAAGTAGATTTTAATAAAAGAAAAGGAAAATTAGAAAGGACACTTGTTCTTAGTTTTACATTTGTCAAAATGTTAATTCTATGCTTAACATATGTCAACTAAAATTTTATTTTAATTTAAATTGTTTATAAAAACTTTTAAATCTTAATTTATTCCTTTGATGTACATATATAAGTAAATTCTCCTTTTATAATTAAATATTTATATACGTATAATAAATTTTACTTTTTAAAAAGAAATATTCTAAAATTAATTATAATGCAAATATATTTTCTTCTACATGAATTTAAAATCTAAACATTTATATAAATATACACTTATAACCATATTATATTAAGCATTTTAAAAGAAAATAAAACAAAACTTTAATTAAATCTTTTTTTTTACACAATCATATTTAAAACAACAATTATCTTATATTTTTAAAACTGTTGAATTAATCTAAATTAACTTTTTGAAAAATATTCATTTTAAAACAAAGCTTTAAATTACAATTTATTTATATATAAATTATCAACAGATTATATTAAATTTCAAAGCAACATCAAATTATAACATATAATTACATATATATTATAATTTGAAAATTCATCTTTAATTTAAAACAAAAGATATTCTATTCACAATATATATCAAGTATATATATTATAAATTGAATAAAATTTTATTAGCTTTGAAAAGTAAATCTTATCAATCTTTACCAATTATCAGATGCTCGAAAATCAGGTTATCACATTCCTCCCCCCTTTGAATCTTTTCGTCCTCGAAAAGGAACGAAAGCAGATTTTATTAAATATTTAAAACTCAGTTAAAATATTCTTTGATCATTTTTCAAACATCTTTAAAATCTATATAATATTGCCAAAATAGTTTTTATAAAAATATTTTTATAACTCGATGCCTCAACAAGTCCATCCTCGTTCTCATATAAATTCGGTCATACGTTGATCAGGTGTACGACTGAAATTCTATAAGTACTTAGCAGACCCGTTTTTAACACCCGGTGAAAATACTTGAATATTTTTTTATTGAAAATATAGAATACAATTTTTGAAAATAGAGGATATATCTTTTGGTGAGAATGCTCTGGAAATCATCACGCCCATCCATGGTCACAGCTACATCCAGGGTTACGTTGCCGTCGCAGCAAAAATCCATGTAACTGCAGGCTCTCTGCGGCCTCATGATTACGCCATGGAACCCACACAATAGATCACAGTTACATTCCAGGGTTACGTTGCCATCACAGCAAAAGTCCATGTAACTGCAGGCTCTCCGCGGCCTCTGATTTTCGCTGTCGAAATGAAACCTCTCCACTTCTACATAGGTCGCAGTCTGCCGATATAAATCAAACACAGACTGTTGGCTCTCAGCGGCACACACGACTTACGCTATGGTATACTCGACTCATAATCCTCAGGAACTAGTTTTGTCCGGACTCCTCACAGGATCAACTTTAGAACCCCCCCTTGGGGCTCAAGGCAGCACCACCCGGTGGTACTCCTGAGAAGTCCATTTCAAGGGAGCGCCTTTTTCTCCAGAGCCATCATCAAAACATTTTATACTATATATATAGTATCTTTAAATCATACACCTGGTATGATCTCATTCAAAGCTCCTTTACACAAAATCGATTATCCCAAAATCGATAATTCTCAAACTAGGCTTTCCAAATATAATATTGATTTTACCCAAAAATCAAAAGCCTTTCCAGATCCATAGGTTCCCAAACCTTTTTTCAAAATCCTCATATGATCCTTTATATACATAGATATATATATAAAATCCTTGATTAAAACTTTGGATCATTTTAAACTTGTATAAAATCCTTTTATACTTCAAATATTTTCAAAACAAAACCCTTTTCTTTTGGCAAAAGATTCATCAAGGGAGTTTTATCTTATATAACAAAGATATATAACTTTATTTATCCAAAATCAAATATCCAAATTTGATTACTCTTTTCAATATCATTTTCATTCAAATCAGTACAATGTACACATATCATCCGTACGTTATATCAATCTGATCGCTCACTCGATCACACAATTTCACTTCCGAACTAGTATCGTCCACCCGACTTTCTAGTGCGGACACAGATTTGGTTTCTTGATCAGAAACCGCCATTCTCCTTGCATAGTCATAACTATGATAGAGAATATCCAGAATCAATCAACAACCCATATCCAGGTTCGCCGTCGAAAATCGAGTGAAAAATCCCACTCGGATCAATATAATTATCTCGAAATTTTGTACTCGAATCTGGATCAAATCACTATGCGAATAGAATAACATACGTACACCCTACGTATTTATCTTTATTGGTTATTTGCCAAATCAATTCCATTTCTATTCACATTCATTTTGATTTTCATTCACTTACTCACAATTGCTTCAATCCATTTGGATTATCACCTCTATTCTTATCTCGATTGGGTATTTAACCAATAAAAGATTAGTTTAAGGTCTCTGATCTTCTTTTGCATGTGAGTGATATAACCTTTCTTTTTCTGTTCTTTAATTTCCTGTGAGTAAACAATTCTATCTAAGGGTTTTAAATCTATTTAAAAAATCTTGGGGTATGCAGAAATTACTCAAGTAAATTATGATTGTGCTGCATCGTTGTTTAAACAGGAATTGATGTGTATATGTATGAGAATAAATGAGTGCATGTCTGGAATGAGAGTGGTTTGCTCTGTTCATAGTTCCAGGTCAGGAAAAAAGAAAAAAAAGAAAAAAAATGATTCAAGAGTTACATACTCTTTCTCTAATCTGTTATTAGTTATGAGGTATCAACAATAAATCTTAGGAATAACAATATTTTGATGGAAAAATAGATTCAGGTAAGATCTTAAAGTAGATTTCACTGAAAGTGTAAATTACAGTCATTTTTTTTTAAAGATCAAAATCTCAAACTTAATAATATGATATTTCAGGTATTAAATCTGTTTTTCTGTTGAAAGTTAGGATTTTTAAAAACAAATTCTTGAATTTTAAGCTTTTAAAACAACAGAAATCATGAGATGAACGAAAGTAGGGTTTTCGTCATTTTCTGTTGATCGCGATGATTAGGATTGTCGGGGCTAAGGCTGGAACTTGTCCTCTGATCAGTGAACATGGAAAAAAATTTCGGAAGAATTATTGATCACCGGGGCGATATGGTTTGGGCAATTTAGGGTTTAATCTAGTTTTTTTGCCGGGGTTGATTTCTAGACCAATGTGGTCTCATCGGCGTATCGTACTCGTTCGCATATGGGGGAAATGGAGGATGGGATCGTGATGAATCTCTGGTTGAAGGGGCGGATTTTCTGGTGAATGATTTGGGGTGGCGCAAGTTGATATTTTCGGTAATGAAGGAATCTTATGGTGGTTGAAGATTGAATTTGTTTGCTCTGATACCAAATGTAACGACCCGAAATTTTCGATCCCGAAATTTTCAGATAGTTAGTGAAAAGAAGAAAGAGAAAGAAGAAAGAGATAGAAGAATAACAGAAAAGAAACACACAATCTCACATTCGCAGCGGATAAAATATAATATCACATAAATAATAGTTTTACAAGAAGAATTATATCATTACACTTATATCTTTATACATCAGAGTTACATCATTACACAAATACCGGACAGTTAAAAACTAACTTGTCCCAGATAAATACAGCGAAACACCTCATACGTTCCTGCCATCCAGCACGCCTCCTGAGCTCCGGAACGTCCTTACCTGAAAATCTGTAATACTCGGTCCGACCCGAGCATTACATCACCTGTAACGACCCAACTTCCACACTCCAGGAAGTCGCATCGCTTATAAGAAAGAAAGGGATAGAAAAGAGAAAGAAAGAGAAGAAGAAGAAACGACACATCAGAATCTAAACAGCGGAATGAATAAATTATATTAATAACATAATATTTACATAGTTTACAACCACTATCAGAGTACATAGATATACAACATATACTAGACAGTTATAACACCTGTCTAGTATTTACAACATAATACAACTCAGAGACAATCACAAACACACAAAGGAATACTAAATATCTAGCGTAGAAGCCTCATGCTCCATTGCTCCTCCAATATTCGTCAAAGCTAACCTGAATCCCTTGGCTACTCGTAAAAATTTGAGTACCCAAGAGTTTATGGAAAACAAAAATAAACTCCGGGTCAGACATGGGTCTGGTGTGAGTAACAGGTTAAAGTTGTTTAACTTTAAAAATCCTTTGAAAAGAAAAAGTATAACGTAAGACTTCCCACACATAAACATGGAAAAGTTTTTACCTTACGCTAACCAAAACATTTGATAGGAAATCCGATGATATTATAATAGTGTCTAGGGTTTTCAAGTAAATAAGAAATAGCCGAAATTGTTACATCTATCAAATTCCAGCTACTAGCCACAAAAGTGGGTAATACAATCAAAACCGTTGGCACTTATTGGATTTTGGATTCCATACAATGGCAGGGCTACTGGGGTACCGCCCATCACAGTACGTGGCCTAGATCAACGTATCGAGGAGTACTCCCACTCCCCTGCAACACAAGGCCGGACCCATTCCTTACTGAATAGTTTCGAACAAGACAACCACGCAGTTGGTGCGCATATCCAACTGCCCACTAAGCCGAATAAAAAGGGACCTCTAGACAGGGATCAATCTTGCTCTCCAGTGGGTGCTACCCACGAAGCCTTGCTGCACCTCCCATGTTTTAGCCATGCCCGGTTGATGAGGCTTGAGGCTACGATTACCTTTAAAGGACACATTATCTTAGAATGCTCATCGTCCACCTGACGATGTTCTGAAAGCATTCAATCCATACAAGTTCGTTCCGGGTTCGAACGAAACCGAAGGCATTATCTCGTTACACTCTTTACGGAATCACCCATAGAGTTAACGACGATAACCCTTGCACTCTGAATCTCCATCTCGAATCTATAAGTACTATTCCGTCATACTCATTACAGAATCACCCACAGAGTTATACTGACGTATAGCCCTTACACCTCGAGTCTTCACTCGCTCCACTTGGATCAACGACCTAACGTTTAATTGGAATCGATGTGGTTTTCGGATTCCAAATATGAAAACCCGATCCCGGTCTCATTGAAATCCAAAGTGTGTCTTTTAGGTCCAAGTTGTTTTAGAGTTTGAAACAATTTCAATTATATTATCTATATATACACAGATAGATAATTCATAGATTCACAAGACATAATTATCATTATCAAACCACAGATAATCCACATTATCACTATTAAAAGACAATCCATATCAATATCACAATGCAACCAATGCACCCATATCACACAACATTACTAATCCCATAGCTAAGATTCAATCCATTCAAATCAACCAATATTATCCATCTATAAGCAATAACTTAATCATAACATCTATAATCAATTTAAAATGAATTAAATTAATTACATCCTCTCTAATTAATTTAAAATGAATTAAATTAATTATTATCTCAATATAAATATTGCTTACATTATCATTAATTAATTATAAATTAATTAATTAATTAACCTCTAATTTATCATCTTAATTAATCAATTCCTGATTAATTATACTTTAATTAATTCCACAAAATTAATTACCCTAAACCAAATACAGTAATTAACTTTTAATTACTTCATTAATTAATTAACTATAATTAATTATATTTAACCTTAATTCATTACAATTAATTATCCTTAATTACTTATTATTGACTAATAAATATTAATTAATCAATTTTAATTACATCATTAATTATATTAATTAATGATTCTTAATTATATTTAATTAATTACTCCATTAAATTAATTACTTTCAGTAATTAATCTCATTTAAACCATAATTATTAATCATCTTTGATTAATCTCAATCTGTAATTAACCACCTTTAATTACTTATCAAATTAATTATTCCTTAATTAATTTCTTTAATTAATCACTTGATTAATTACTTAAAATAATTTAGTCCAATTTATTTTCACAATCCCAACACTATCCACTGATTACGTCCAGTAATTATCTCTAATTACTTTACTGAGTAATTCTACTAATTACATAAGGTAATTATCAAATCCAATGTTTAAAATTAATTAAACTTAATTAATTAGTTTAAACCAACCTTAATAAATTCCATTAGTTACATTAAGTAATTAATGTCTTAATTACTTTTATTTAAGTAATTAAACTTAAATAAATTTCACAATTTATTAACATTAATTAACTAATTTAGTTACTTATTGAAAATTAATCATATTAATTAATTCCTAAATAAAAATTAGTTAATGACCATCATTAACTATTATTTATTCTTTAATTAACTCTTAATTAACTCTAATTTAAATTAATCCAAAAAATATAATTAAATAAAATATTTAATTAATTAATTTTGGAATTAATAATTGATAATGATTAATCAATTTTAAATTAAGATCATTAATTAAGTTATTAATTAATGATGAATGAATAATGATTAAGTTTTAAATTTAAGGTTAATTAATTTAATAATTAACTTTAATTAATAAATGATTAAAGATAATTTAAATTGTAATTAATTTAAGTTAACTACTTTATAAAATAATTTGAGGATGGTTAATGAAGGTCATTAACCATGATTATTTAACAATAATGTGACGACCCGACTTCCCACTCCCAGAAAATCGCGTCATGAATTAAGAAAGAAAGGGATAGAAAATAGAATAGAAAGAAGAGAAGAAAGAAACAAAATCAGAATCTTACACAGCGGAACGAATAAATTATATTAATAACATAAATATTACATAGTTTACAACAATATCAGAGTACACAGATATACATATTAAAGATTAGAACAATTTAGATTTTACACTTTTTGAATTTAAATTCAAACTAAATTCAAAATCAAATATTTTTTCAAATCAAGTTATACGTATAAATTCAATTTGAAATAAACATTACAAATCTTCTTCAAAATTTATTTATAAAGTCAATATAATGTAAATATATTTTTTTATAAATCTATTTTTATTAAATTAAAAACATTTTACAATAAATTATATTTTTATCAAATAAAATATCCATTTTATTAAACCATAAAACATTTTATTGAATTTATTCTATATTTAAAACAAAACCAATTTATTTAAAATATGAACCATATATTTATATTGTAAATAGAAATCCATTTATATCATTTAAAAGATAAAATAACCAATTTAAATAATTATTGAAGAATTAAATTTATCTGAATAATTATTATCAGAATATCAATATCAATTTAATTTTAACTATAGATTATTAAATTGATATTGTCAAAAATTCCGGGATGTTACAATCCTTCCCCCTTAAAAGAATTTCGTCCTCGAAATTTAAAACAAAGGTAATTTAATAATCTTATTAAATTTTAATTTAAAAGCACAAACATATATCAAACATATGCTAACAATCAAACAACCAATTCAACCAATCAAACAAATCTAATTATTCAGACAAATTCTGAATAAAATTCCTATCGAGTTTCCCCAGGTGTATATATATCCACCGGGATACTCGCTCTAGAGAATCCAAACAAACAATACTATGAAGCTATAAAACTCCTATACAACTATCTCTATAACACTAGACTAAATATCAGACTACAAACGAGTCTGACTCAACAACCTAAACTCAGAACTGATGGTTCCACAATCCGAGATAGATCATACACGTACTCCCTCAGAGATACGTGAAACTCATTGAATCCCAGTTATCCCAACTGGCAATCCAATCCTGTAGATCAACCACTTACTCTCCAAAATACAAAAAAGATCCAAAACACTTCAGAGCCAGCTTCTCAGACCTACCCAAACTTATGAGAAAATTGGTTTTCCTCTTTTTATGGCAATCAAAAATTTATTCTTCAAAATAGAAATCTATTTCAAAACCTGAAAATTGAATCCAAAAGAAAATCTGAAGCCAAAATTTAATTCTGCAAAAAAATAAAGCTCTTCCTACCAGCCTCAAATCTACATTTCAAAGTAAAGTATCAGCCTGCAATTCAATTTAAAACCTGCAAATTGAAATGGACTTCAACCTGTAACAAATGGATGATCTACTGCAAGTCTCAATCATTTTAGAACAACAATTGTAGGCATGCAAAGTAATTCAACAGCAAGATTAAAAGCTTTCCAAAGTTTAGATTCAGTGCCTGGAAATTTAGATAAGTGCTCTGCATATTTCAGAGGTGAGTAAATTTTATTTTAAAAACAGGTTTTGAATTAATCTTTGTTTGAATGTTGCATGCTAAAGTATTTGATTTAGATGATGCATATTTGTTTTCCTGCATGTAAGCTTTTATAAAAAAAAAATATAAATACAGTGAATGCCTGCATATGAATCCTGTGTTATACAAGTTTGTGTTTTTTTTCTTTTTAATCAATAACTTGATTTTGAATACGATTTGGACTGTGATTTGTAAATGGAAGTTGTTTGTATTCAAGTGATTGATCATCTAAAATAGTTTATAGAATTTTAAAATGAATAATTTGCTCAGAAATTTCAAAATACAGTGAAAAACCAAACTTGGGCAAATTTCATGATTTTAAATTTTTAGTTTTGAAATTATAATCGAATTACATTTGGAAAAATATGATTTTTATAGCTTGTATGAAATTTTTTAATTGAGTAATCAGGTTGAAATTAAGGTTTATATGAAATTGGGGATTTTATGAATTGTTGATTTTCTGTGCATTAACTTAAGTTGATTTTGGAATCATAGCTAGCTTATAAGTAATAGACTAGAGGAAAAATGCGAAATATTTTTTCTAATGAACGAATCAATGGAAATTTAATAGAGTAGGGTTTAGTTTGGTTTTGGTTTCGGTTTGGCTGTAGTTGGTTTTGCGTTGAAGAAGGGTGGGATTTTGGTGTTAGCACATGGGGGAAATTGGCGTTCGCATCGTGACGCCTCAATGGTGGAGTCGGCAGGAGTTGGACGGCGTCAGGGCGATGGCCGTGGAGGATTTAAAGTTGGGGTTGCTGCTGTTTTTTTCGAGCAAGAGGGTCAATTTTTGATCCATGATAGGATTTGTGGGTTTGGTTAGTCGAGAGGCATATCGTGGTCATCGGTGACTTGGTGATGGCCAGAGGGAGTCTCGACGCCGATGGGATCACCATGCAGTATGCATGTAACGAACCGTATTTTTACGGATCAAAAGATTGTAAAACTGTTGACATTAAGTCATTGATGTTGTTAAGTCGTTTAGAGTTTGAGTCGACCAAAGCTTAAGTCGTCCGGTGTTAGCTCGTGAGTGACTTAGTAAGGTAGAACGACCTATGGAGTTAGGTCGTATGATAGTTAAGTCGGTGGAGTTTTGGAGCGACTTAAGTTATTGACCGACCTATAGGAATGAGCCACCCAGAGTTAGCTCGTGTGGAAGTTAGGTCGGTAGAGCGACCTATAGGATTTGGAGCGACCTTGGGTATTGACCGACCTATAGGAGTGACCGACTTAAGGTAGTTAGCGGGTTAGAAGGCCCACGGGTTAACGACTTAAGGACTGGGGCGACTTAAGGGAGTTGGCGACCTAAGGGGTAGAAGACCTAAGGTAGTTAGAGGCTTAGGGGTTTAGGCGGCATAAGGAGATAAGTCGTGAGGTTCTTAGGTCGTGGGTCGTTTCGGACGACTTAACGGGTTAGCGACCTAGTGGTTAGCCTGTGTCGAAGTTAGGTCGTATATGTCTGTAAGTCGCTAAGTCGGAGACAGTGTTAGGTTGTTAGGTCACGAAGTTGTGTTGAGGGATAGGTCGTAACTCGCGTATGAGTTGGGTCGCGCCTCTCAGATAGGTCGCGAGTATGTTGAGTCGTGTCTGGGTTGAGTCGCGCATAGGTTAAGTCATTTGGTCCTGTGTAGTTAGGTCGCGGCATTTGCTAAGTCGTATGCCGTTAAGTCGTTGAGTCGGCTAGGCTTGATAAGTCGTAGGTCGGGATAGTTAGGTCGTGGACGACCTAAGGGGGCGGACGACCTAAGGTTTCAGCCTATAAATACACGTCTTTGGTTCACTTTTTGGCATAGGATTTTGAAGCGACGAAGTGCTGCTATTTTGAGAGCTCGACTACAACACTTCTTCACTTCTTTTCTCCACCCTAATCTAGTGCTTACTTCCATCCAAGATTGAAGATCGAATCAAAGACCCAAGAGCCAAATTTGAAGATCTCCATCCATCGAAGAAAGATTTCATCATTTGAAGCAGAACCTTGTCGGATCAAGCTAGATCCTTTGCTGTCCAGATCTGGAGTTTGTTGTTTTTGAGGTGTTTAGGTGATTCAGTGAGTGGTGGTTATCTCTCACACGGACCCAAAGGAGTATATTGGACCGGTGGTTTGTTTGTGTGTTAAAGATAGTGATTTTATGCATTTTCCTCAAGTCTGCATGTAGATCTATTGTTCATGAAGTTTTGATATCTACTTTACTACATGTTTATTTACGAAATTTCCATTATTGTTATAACTGTTTATTTAGATCTTATTTGAATGATTGATTACTTGGATGAATGACTGATTTGATTTATTAGTTGATTAATGATTGAATTTGGACAAAGTTGGTCGAAGATGATTCAAAAGCTAAGTGGAAATACTCTTGAATAAGGAAAGCTGCTCGTGGCATATGAAGCAGATGATAAAGCTCATATGGATAGATTTGATCATGATATTGAGATGGGACTTTGCTATGATGTGATGAGGCAAAGAATGATATTGAGATGGGACTTTGCTATGATGTGATGAGGCAAAGCATGATGTTGAGATGAGACTTTGCTATGATGCGGTAAAGCAAAGCATGATATGAGAAAGCCTTGGTTTAATCCAGACGGGATCATTCCAAGCATGTTGATAACTCGATGATGTGGTTCGAGTTTGTTGATAATGGTTGGCTCGAGAGGCGCTTGAACTAGTATATGAATAGTCGTCGAGGAGGATGACTAGAAGGTTGAGATCTCATCGTTATTGAAGGTTCTAGCATGCTCAAAGCAAGAGTACGTTGGAACGGGTCACGATGACGTTCCAGGCACGGGCTGCGACGACGTGCTAAGTACTCTGCGCAGATTCGATAGTCCTAGGCACGGGCTGCGACGACGTGCGGAGTTATGTCTAGAACCGGGGTTACCATTAGCCCTTGACGGACGGATGAAAGAATGAGCCGGTCATTCAATTAATGGTGATATCGAGGCAATGATAACAGTGATAGCCAGAGTCATGGATGTTTGGTTGTATCGTCACTCGGTCTCAAGAGCGATGTTTTGTAGGTGCTTATCTGATCTTGGTTTAGGCCTTGGGGGTTTGTACTTAGAAAACATCGACCTTGACTCGAGTGATAATTGCTTTACTTTAATTGTCTGCTTTGCTATGTTTGTTCTGCTTAGTGTGTCTGGGGGCTATCACTGTAGAAAGAGGTGGAGTGGGATGGTTGGGTTCCTATTCCTTTGTACCCTTTATGCTCTTTTGGTATGTTTGATAGTTGATTTACTGCTCACTAAGACTTTTGTCTGACTCAAGGTTTTATGTTTAACTCTTATTACCTTGGGCTGTTCATCCATGTTGGGATGGGCAGAGTAGGAGGCAGGTGACAGGTGCTGTTCTTAGTGACTAACGCTGTTGATGACGAAGACGAGCTGGAGGATTTTGCATATTGTTTTCTTACTATATGTACTGGGTGTTCCGCTGTTTGTATGATTCTCTGAGTGTTATGTAGTGAGGCTTGATGTATTGGCTATTCAGATGTTTGTATCAAATTGTTATGAGCTTATATGATGAGACTTCTGTTCTATAGAGCTTCACTATGTATACTTTCTATTGTATTTTATCCATGCGCTGTGAGTAATACGATAGGCTATTATGTGTTTACCTTACCCTGACCATCGTCCATGGCTGCCTGGCACACTTTCAGCGCACTATTTCCTTGTTTAGTGCAGGAGTCATGGGTGGTCGTCACATTTGGTATCAGAGCTTTGGTTAATCGATTTTAGCCAACGCTCTCTGATGTAACAACGTATGAGAGATGTAATTGTAATTTTGATGGATGATCACTATATATAATATAGTAGCTTAAAAGGATTTGAACTTCTTATGCAGTTGTTTCTCAGGGTATATTAATAATTTCTTTTAGATATTAGGAATGAGTCGAAGAGTGAGACCAGCTGCTAGGGGAGGCCATGCTGTTGAGGGGGCTGCTGATTATGCTTCTATGTTCGAGGCTATGATGACTTCGATCATGAGAAGGATGCCAGCTCCGGGGCCATCAGTAGATGTTGGAGTTCAGGTTCAAGCCCCAAGACCAGTGTATTTGCTAAGTTGTGTAAGGACTATACTGCTCTTGGAGGAAAGGTTTTCTTGGGAACAGAATCAATCATAGAAGTTCAGAGATGGATAGATGCTTGTAGAAGGATCTTTGGTGATTTGGGAATTGAGGATGCAACTAAGAGGAAGCTTGCATCAAGACAGCTTCAGGGAAGAGCTTCTGATTGGTGGAACTCTATCACCATTGATACTCCAGAGGAAGAGATCACTTGGGAGCAATTCCAAGTCAGATTTGAAGCTAAGTTCATTTCTACAGCTCATAAATATGTTCTGTTCAAGAAGTTTGTGGAACTCAAGCAAGGTGGAAGACCAGTTCTTGAGTATGTTTCTGAGTTTGAAGCCTTGTCCAAGTATGATCGGTCGTATATTGAATCTCCTTATCAGAAGAATGAGAAGTTTGTGACAGGCTTGGACACTTATCTTGGGAGGCAGTTGGTGGATCATTTGGACGATCCATTTGTGAAGCTTATGGAGAAGGCTCTCAGGCATGAGAATCTGTTTCCTAAGGAAGGATCTGTTGTTGCTGTGACCAAGGAGCAAAGTGGAAACAAGAAGAGGAAGCAGCAGCAGCAGAAGGGTAAGGAAGGCCAAAAGAAGCCGAAGGGTGAAATGACCTGCTACAATTGCCAGCAGAAGGGCCATCTCTCCAGGGATTGTAAGAATCTGAAGGCGCCGGCGAAGTGCCACAACTGTGATAAGCCGGGGCATTTCAGGAAGAATTGTCCGGAACCGAGGAAGGACAAGCAGATTGTGCAAGCTTATGCTTTGGGGGCTGTTCCATCATCTTCGAAAGCTCCTACTGCAGAAGAGAAGGGAAAGAGTGTGGTGGTTCAAGGTACTCTTTCCATTTGTGGTGTTCCAGTTAGAGTGTTGTTTGATACTGGGGCGTCGCATTCGTTTGTTTGTGATGATCTTGTAGGCCGGTTGGGTTTGGAACCGGATATTGTTGATAGACCATTGGTTGTGACTAATCCAGTTGGGGGTTCGTCCTGTTTTTGTATAGTATGCCGTGGTCTAGTTGTATCGAGTCATGATTGCTCTTTTGTTTGTGATTGTTTTGTTCTGAACTTTGCGGGGTTCGAAATTATTTTGGGTATGGACTGGCTTAGAAAGTATGCGGCAAGGGTTGATTGCAAGAGGCCGGAGGTGACAGTCGAGAATGTGGAGGGGCGAAAGGTTGTGATACGATGTAAGCATGAAGAAGGCATCTTCATGAGCTTCATGTATTCGCTGGTTGTTCCACGGGATGGACTGTCATCGGTGCCTATTGTGAATGGATTTGAGGATATCTTTGACGAGGTCAAAGGGTTACCGCCGCATAGAGAGATTGAGTTTCGTATCGATCTAGTTGAAGGAGCCAAACCTGTTGTGATGCCGCTTAGGCGAATGGCGCCTAGGGAACAGCAAGAGTTGAAGGTGCGAGTTGATGACCTTTTACGGAAAAGATTCATTCGGCGTAGTGTGTCGAATGGGGTGCACCAGTTGTGTTTGCAACCAAAGGGGATAGATCGTTGAGGTTTTGTGTGGATTATCGTGAGCTGAATATAGTGACTAAGAAGAACAAGTATCCATTGCCGAGAATAGATGACTTGTTTGATCAGCTTCACGAAGCTAAGGTGTTTTCTCAGATGGATTTGGCAACGGGATTTCACCAGTTGAGAGTGGCAAAGGATAGTGTGCCGAAGACTGCTTTCAGGACACCATCCGGTTTTTATGAGTGGCTGGTAATGCCGTTTGGATTGACTAATGCACCAGCGTATTTTGTGGATCTTATGAATAGAGTATTCAGGGATCAGTTGAACAAGTTCGTACTTGTGTTCGTGGATGATATTATGATTTATTCCAGAACTGAAGAAGAGCACAAGACGCACTGACGTGTTGTTTTGGAAATCTTGCGAAAACATCAGCTGAAGGCTAAGTTTTCAAAGTGTCACTTCTGGAAGAGTGAAGTGAGATTCTTAGGCCATGTTATCTCTGGAAATGGAAAAGCGGTTGATCCCACCAAGGTGGCAGCAATCCAAGATTGGGTTAGACCTAAGAATGCATCTGATGTGAGAAGTTTTCTTGGATTAGCAGGATACTATCGTCGGTTTATCAAAGACTTTTCCAAGATAGCTGCACCATTAACTGGATTGACGAAAAAGAACCAAGAGTTCAGATAGAGTGTTAAGTGTGAGCAAGCTTTCGGAATCCTGAAAGAACGACTTACAAGTGCTCTTGTCTTGACTATTTCAAGTGGGAATGGTGAGATGGTGGTTTACACCGATGCATGTGGTACTGGACTTGGAGCAGTGCTGATGCAAAAGGATAAAGTTGTTGCGTATGCAAGTCGACAACTGTAGCCGCATGAAAGGAATTATCCGACTCATGATTTGGAGTTAGCGGCGATTGTATTTGCTCTGAAGATGTGGAGACATTATCTATTGGGAGTTCGATTCGAGTTGTTTACAGATCATAGGTCGTTGAAGTATCTGTTCTCCCAGAAGGATTTGAATCTTCGACAGCAACGATGGCTAGAGTTTTTAGCATCATATGATTTTGGTATAGCCTATACTCCGGGAAAAGGTAACGCAGTGGCAGATGCGTTAAGTCGAAGACATGCATGTTTGGGAGCCATGTTTTCAGAATGGAAGAATCTCGAGTATTTAGCTGGATTTGACTTCAGGCCTAGATGTGGGTTGGAACCTGAGATGTTGGCAAACTTATCGATAAGACCTACTCTAGTGGAAAGAATTGGCGAGAGCCAAAAGCGAGATGATAAGCTTGTCAAGATTATCCGTGATGTGGAATCTGGAGTGGACCCAGAAAAGGATAAAGGATTTGAAGTCGATCGAGAGGGTTGGCTTCGGAAACAAGGACGACTAGTTGTTCCCGATATAGATGAATTGAGAGATGAAGTTCTTAAGGAAAGTCATCACTCGAGGTTGACAATTCATCCAGGTGGAAATAAGATGTATCGAGATATGAAGAGAACCTATTACTGGGAAAGTATGAAGAAAGATGTTGGAAATTTTATTTCCAAATGCATGAACTGTCAGTTGGTAAAAGCCGAGCAGAAGAAGCCAAGTGGATTGCTTCAGCCGTTAGAAGTTCCTACGTGGAAGTGGGAGCAAATATCGATGGATTTTATCGATGGTCTACAGAGAACCAGGGCAGGAAATGAAGGGATTTGGGTCATTGTAGATCGTTTGACTAAGAGTGCAAGATTCATTCCTGTTAGATCAACCAGGACTGCATCGAAATTGGTTGAGTTATATGTTAAGTGGATAGTTCGATTCCATGATATTCCGAAGAGTATAGTGAGCGATCGAGACCCATTATTGACTAGTGAATTTTGGAAGAGCTTCCAGGAAGTTTTGGGAACCGAGTTGTGTTTGAGTACAGCTTATCATCCCCAAACAGATGGTCAGACCGATTGAGTCAACCGAGTTTTGGAAGATCTCCTGAAGGCATGTGTTTTGGATTTCGGAGGATCATGGGAAGACCATCTTCATTTGGTGGAATTTGCGTATAACAACAGTACCAGTCAAGTATTGGTATGGCACCATATGAGGCATTGTATGGAAGACCGTGTAGACATGTTGGTTGGAAACTGGAGAAAAACTGATACTTGGGCCCGAAATGATTCGACAGACTTCGGATTGCATAGAGATCATTCGGCGACGAATGAAGGCAGCCCAAGATCGTCAGAAAAGTTATGCCGATAAGCGTCGTAAGGACTTGGAATTCGACGTAGGAGATATGGTTTTTGTGAAGATTTCTCCACTGAAGAATGTTATTCGATTCGGGAAGAAAGGAAAGTTGACTCCGAGATTTGTTGGACCATTCCCGATCATCGAGCGAATTGGAAAGCTCGCCTATAAATTGGAGTTACCAGAAAAGATGTCGGGTGTGCACAATGTTTTTCATATATCGTATCTACGGAAATATGTGCACGACCAAGTACAGTGGTTTCTGCTGATAGCTGTGAAGATTTGGAGGTTGATCCAGTTATTACGAGACCTCGTAAGCCGCTTCGTGTTGTTGAAACCGACACGAAACAGCTTAGGAGGAAGACGATTAAGTTGCTCAAGGTACAATGGAGTGATGATGTCAACGACTGTACATGGGAGGAGGAAGAGAGGATGAAGGCAGCTCATCCTGAACTCTTCGAGGTATGACCCTAAGGTGTCGTGGCATCTCATGAATTTGTAACTTGTTCTAGTCTTAGAATTCTGCATGCTAGGCTAGAAATTGGATGCATGGTTTGCTGATTGCTATGGATGGTAGGCATGCAGAATAGTTTT
Source organism: Allium cepa (assembly GCA_030765085.1). Taxonomy (NCBI): domain Eukaryota; kingdom Viridiplantae; phylum Streptophyta; class Magnoliopsida; order Asparagales; family Amaryllidaceae; genus Allium; species Allium cepa. The sequence goes on along the minus strand of CM060931.1, from coordinate 459,326,768 downwards.
GGTTGCTCTTGTTTGTTTGGAATTTCGGGGGCGAAATCCCTAAGGGGGAGAGAATGTAACGACCCGTATTTTTACGGATCAAAAGATTGTAAAACTGTTGACTTTAAGTCATTGATGTTGTTAAGTCGTTTAGAGTTTGAGTCGACCAAAGCTTAAGTCGTCCGGTGTTAGCTCATGAGTGACTTAGTGAGGTAGAACGACCTAGGGAGTTAGGTCGTATGATAGTTAAGTCGGTGGAGTTTTGGAGCGACTTAAGTTATTGACCGACCTATAGGAATGAGCCACCCAGAGTTAGCTCGTGTGGAAGTTAGGTCGATAGAGCGACCTATAGGATTTGGAGCGACCTAGGGTATTGACCGACCTATAGGAGTGACCGACTTAAGGTAGTTAGCGGGTTAGAAGGCCCACGGGTTAACGACTTAAGGACTGGGGCGACTTAAGGGAGTTGGCGACCTAAGGGGTAGACGACCTAAGATAGTTAGAGGCTTAGGGGTTTAGGCGACATAAGGAGATAAGTCGTGAGGTGCTTAGGTCGTGGGTCGTTTGGGACGACTTAACGGGTTAGCGACCTAGTGGTTAGCCTGTGTCGAAGTTAGGTCGTATATGTCTGTAAGTCGCTAGGTCGGAGACAGTGTTAGGTTGTTAGGTCGCGAAGTTGTGTTGAGGGATAGGTCGTAACTCGCGTATGAGTTGGGTCGCGCATCTCAGATAGGTCGCGAGTATGTTGAGTCATGTCTTGGTTGAGTCGCGCATAGGTTAAGTCGTTTAGTCTTGTGTAGTTAGGTCGCAGCATTTGCTAAGTCGTATGCCGTTAAGTCGTTGAGTCGGCTAGGCTTGATAAGTCGTAGGTCGGGATAGTTAGGTCGTGGACGACCTAAGGGGGCGGACGACCTAAGGTTTCAGCCTATAAATACACGTCTTTGGTTCACTTTTTGGCATCGGATTTTGAAGTGACGAAGTGCTGCTATTTTGAGAGCTCGACTACAACACTTCTTCACTTCTTTTCTCCACTCTAATCTAGTGCTTACTTCCATCCAAGATTGAAGATCGAATCAAAGACCCAAGAGCCAAAGTTGAAGATCTCCATCCATCGAAGAAAGATTTCATCATTTGAAGCGGAACCTTGTCGGATCAAGCTAGATCCTTTGCTGTCCAGATCTGGAGTTTGTTGTTTTTGAGGTGTTTAGGTGATTCGGTGAGTGGTGGTTATCTCTCACACGGACCCAAAGGAGTATACTGGACCGGTGGTTTGTTTGTGTGTTAAAGATAGTGATTTTATGCATTTTCCTCAAGTCTGCATGTAGATCTATTGTTCATGAAGTTTTGATATCTACTTTACAACATGTTTATTTACGAAATTTCCATTATTGTTATAACTGTTTATTTAGATCTTATTTGAATGATTGATTACTTAGATGAATGAATGATTTGATTTATTAGTTGATTAATGATTGAAATTGGACAAAGTTGGTCGAAGATGATTCAAAAGCTAAGTGGAAATGCTCTTGAATAAGAAAAGCTGCTCGTGACATATGAAGCGGATGATAAAGCTCCTATGGATAGATTTGATCATGATATTGAGATGGGACTTTTCTATGATGTGATGAGGCAAAGCATGATATTAAGATGGGACTTTGCTATGATGTGATGAGGCAAAGCATGATGTTGAGATGGGACTTTGCTATGATGCGATAAAGCAAAGCATGATATGAGAAAGCCTTGGTTTAATCCAGACGGGATCATTCCAAGCATGTTGATAACTCGGTGATGTGGTTTGAGTTTGTTGATAATGGTTGGCTCGAGAGGCGCTTGAGCTAGTATATGAATAGTCGTCGAGGAGGATGACTAGAAGGCTAAGATCTCATCGTTATTGAAGGTTCTAGCATGCTCAAAGCAAGAGCACGTTGGAACGGGTCACGATGACGTTCCAGGCACGGGCTGCGACGACGTGCTAAGTACTCTGGGCAGATTCGATAGTCCTAGGCACGGGTTGCGACGACGTGCGGAGTTATGTCTAGAACCGGGGTTACCATTAGCGCTTGACGGACGGATGAAAGAATGAGCCGGTCATTCAATTAATGGTGATATCGAGGCAATGATAACAGTGATAGCCAGAGTCATGGATGTTTGGTTGTATCGTCACTCGGTCTCAAGAGCGATGTTTTGTGGGTGCTTATCTGATCTTGGTTTAGGCCTTGGGAGTTTGTACTTGGAAAACATCGACCTTGACTCGAGTGATAATTGCTTTACTTTAATTGTCTGCTTTGCTATGTTTGTTCTGCTTAGTGTGTCTGGGGCTATCACTGTAGAAAGAGGTGGAGTGGGATGGTTGGGTTCCTATTCCTTAGTACCCTTTATGCTCTTTTGGTATGTTTGATAGTTGATTTACTGCTCACTAAGACTTTTGTCTGACTCAAGGTTTTATGTTTAACTCTTATTACCTTGGGTTGTTCATCCATGTTGGGATGGGCAGACTAGGAAGTAGGTGACAGGTGCCGTTCTTAGTGACTAACGCTGTTGATGACGAAGACGAGCTGGAGGCTTTTGCATACTGTTTTCTTACTATATGTACTGGGTGTTCCGCTGTTTGTATGATTCTCTGAGTGTTATGTAGTGAGGCTTGATGTATTGGCTATTCAGATGTTTGTATCAAATTGTTATGAGCTTATATGATGAGACTTCTGTTCTATAGAGCTTCACTATGTATACTTTCTATTGTATTTTATCCATGCGCTGTGAGTAATACGATAGGCTATTATGTGTTTACCTTACCCTGACTATCGTCCATGGCTGCCTGGCACACTTTCAGCGCACTATTTCCTTGTTTAGTGCAGGAGTCATGGGTGGTCGTCACAATGCACGCGTGCACGATTTATGCACTGAAGAATGAGTTTGGGGAAGAAAACGTTCGTTCTGTTGAAGCTCTCGCGGTTTCTCATGTGACTCGGAGTATTGCTCGCTTTTCGCTAGTGATCAACTCGAAGAAGATGGGTTTTGCTGTGGGAAGTTGGATGAATCTCGAAGTATTGTGTTAGACTAGGTAGTGGGTTTTTTTTTCGTTCTTACTGTGTAATGATATATGGTTACAAGGTAAACTCGAGTAGTTTGGTTGTTAAGCAAACTGTTAGGTAATGTTTAATACCTAAGTTCCCATATTTATTTTGAAAATAAATAAGTTTGAATAAGATGTTTAAAATGTTTTAAAAATTTCAAATTCATTTTCCAAATGTATTATTTCCAAAATAAGGTTAATGTTAAATTTTGAAATTCAAATATTTGTTTAAAGTTATCAAATTTGAATAAATTTTCAAATAACCTATTTTAGAAGATAAATAAGGTTAAATTATAATGGATATGAACCTAAGGGTATTAAATAGATATGTTTTGGTAATTAAGTAAAGTAGTTAATTACTTATTTAATTTTAAATAATCACTTAATTATTGATTAATTAAGTGTAATTACTTAATGAAGTAATTAATGTTTAATAACTGAATGTAATTAAGAATGATAATTACTTATGGAAGTAATCAGAGGAAATTACCCATGGGAGTAATTAAATGAAAGTGATTAGTGGATAATCACTTAATATTATCAATTAAAGAATTGATTAATATAATTATTTAATTTAATTAATTATGGTGTAATTAATTAATTAATGAATTAAGAATTACTTAATAATGGAATTAATTAATTGTTAAGTAATTAATTAAGGAAGTAATTAAGATTTATTAATGAAGTAATTAGAGATAATTTCTTATGTAGGTAATTAAGAGTTAATTACTTAATTTATTTTAGTTAATTAATTAATGTGATTAATTAATTAATGAATGAGATTAAATTAAGATTAATTACTAAGTGTAGTTAATTAAAATTTTAATTAATTAATAAAGAAATTAATTAAGGGTTAATTGTTAATTTATATTGGTTAATATTTACTTGATGAAGTAATTAAGGATTAATTAATTGAATTAATTAATCAAGGATTAAAATAATTAAATTAGAAGTTAATTAATTTAGTTAAGTAATTACAAATTATTAATTACTAATTATGAGTAGTGAGTTGATTAATTATAAGTTAATTATTTAATTAATTAAAGAATAATTAATCAATAAGGATCACTAATTAATGTGAATAATGATATTAATCAAGGTTGATTAATAAAAGTAATTAATTTAAGTATGATTAATTAATTGTAGTTAATTAAGAATTAATGTAATTAATTATAGTTAATTAATTAATGAATAATCATTATTTTTTGTAATTAATGATAGTAATTAAAGGTTAATTACTGAATATGGTTAAGGGTAATTACTTGTATGTAATTAAAGATAATAAATCAAAGAAAGATTAATTAGCGAAGATCATTAGAGATGATTAATTTATTTATTTGGGATAAATAAATGAAGAATGATTTAAGTAATCCATTTGATTAGAGTTAATCAATTCTGTTATGGATGAATGATTAATATTGGATGATTGATTGATATTGGATGTTGAATGATATTGGGTGATTGGTTGATATTGGATGTTGATAATGGTTGATACTGGATATCTCTGTTATGTGATATAAATTTAAAATCTGCATTCATCTTCAAATCTGCAATCTTCCTCTTCAAAATCTCAAACTGCAAATTACTTCAATCTGCAAACCTATCAACTACAAATCTGCAAATCATTTTCTTCATAACAAACTTCAATCCAGTCTGCAATCTAAAGTCTGCATATCTGAAGCCAAGTTTCAATCATTAACTGGAAGTTCTACTTCAATTTAAAATATGAGAGGTCTGCATGCAATCTACATCAACAAGTAAGGCATCTTCAATTTCAAAATGCAAGTCTGGACTTGGAATTGTGTTCTGCTCTTCTGGAGATTGGATCTGCAGCTAGTTAGTTTTTGCATCTTCTAATTTTGGTGAGTAAGCTTCTTATCTTTTAAAAACAGTTTTCTTTAATAAAAAAATCAAAATCAAACACAAATTAAAGAACTTATGTCTTTATTTACAGAAATCAAACTGATCTAAACAAAACAGTTCTGTTTTGTTTAAAATGAAATGGGTTAACACACATGCACAAAATCTGTGACCTGATAAAGAAAGCATGTTGTTTGATTATGTGGTGATGGTTACTTATTCTTGAATGTTCTGTGTGCATATTATATGTATATGTGTTGATTTCCTGTAGTTGCAGATCTGGTTAGCTTGTAAACTGAGATATTCTTAAATAGAAAACTTTATCATCTGTATTGTTACAGTCAGTAAATTTATGTGTAAACAAAATATGTTTAAATGTAGGTTCTGGAAAATTATGAATTAGTTAAAATAAGTTAAAATCTAAAATCTGTTTTTGCTGAAACAATAAGAGACAGTTAACATAGAAACTTTAAAAAAAAGAGTCAAGAACCTTAAACTATTAAAACAGGTTTATCACAAGAATGCATGTTTAAAACATGAATTATAAAACAAATATCAAACATCATAAATTATTTGAGCAAGTGAATAAATTAGTATACATGTTGGAAATTCAGGAACTTTAAAAAAAATATATTATATTACAGTTTTTAAAAATAAACTGTTAGGGAAAGACATTTCTATTTTAAACAGAAATAGGGAAAATTGAAAACAATATATTAAGCTAGTGGGATTAGGGTGTTTTAATGCTTCATGTTAGTGGAGTATGGATGTAGGAATGGAGTAAATTTGGTATTTGATGATCAGAGAGAGTGAGGCAGGTGAATTAGTTTCTAGGTTTTTCATTTGGTTGCATGTTGAACTCAGGAACATATTAGTAGTGTGCAGGGTTTTAACTCAGGTCATTGCTCGGGTATTTTTATTTTTGACTCGAAGAAACAGGGATGGAAAGTCGAAGTAGTTGGTTGAGTGTCTCGGGTTTTTGGCTACAGGTTTATAACAGAGAGCTTTCACAGTTTTTTTTAATGTTGAATGGAAATCAAATTCAAGTACAGGAGTTTGATTCATGTATGAATTGAAACTGAATTCAAATAGAATTTGAATTCAAAGTTTTAAAAGATGAAATGTCTTACACAAGTTTAAAGTTTGGTTTTAAATCAAAATTAAAACTGTTTCAGGTTTTAAACCTGAAAGTTGTTTTGCAGTTTTTTTTAGAATTTTGAATGTAGCTCCTATTTTAAAGATTGTAGATTGAATCAAATGGAAGATTTAAACTAAATTCAAATGTAGCTTTGAATTCAAAGTTTTTTTTTTAAAAAAATCTTAAATTTAAACAAGATTTAAAAACTCTGTTTAAAATCAGGAGTTTAAACAGTTTGCAGGTTTTTAAAGCTAGAGAGTAAATTTTGCAGTTTTTAGTTAAGTGAATTCATATTATATTTTTAGTTAGAATCTGATTTAAGTGGAAGTTAAATCTTATTTTAAATGAGGTTTGAAATTCAAAGTTTTTAAAATGAAATTTTTAAATTTAAACAAGTTTAAATTCTGTTTAAAATCAAGTTTTAAAACAAAACAGTTTCAGGTTTGAAATCCTGTAGCTTTGCAAATTCTAACATTTGGATGAAATTTAAATTTTTTGTGTGGGAATTTGATTTTAGGTGGAAATTGAAAACTGAATTAAATTGTAATTTGAAATTTAAAGTTTTTGAAAATGAGAACCTGAAATTTAAACAAAATTTAATCTGGGTTTAAGTCAGGATTTAAAATAGTTTCAGGTTATCTTTTAATCCTGATTTTGATTTAAAACAGTTTATTTGAGTTTTAAAATTTTGAGCAGACTTAAATGATTTAAACAAAGATTTAAATTGGTTTTGAAATTTAGTTAAAAACAGTTTCAAATTTCTTTGGAACAGTTTTGATTTCAAAACCAGTTTGTAAAAAAAAAATATGAACATGTTCAAATGTTAAAAATAGTTTTGGAAATAAAATTTGATTTCAAGTAAGTTTTAAAACTTGAAGAATTTATTCTTTAATACTTGAATAAATATGAAGTGTTTAATGTTGATTTGAAGTTAAACAAATCAATTTATTTTCAAGGGCTTAATCTATTTTAATCAAGTAATTAATTTTAAATCTTTCTTTATAGTTAGGTAATGAATGTTCTTAACATTCATTTTATTGTAAGGTTTTATAATTATTTAATTTGGATCAATGTTTAAATAATTAAACATTTGAATCTTTAAATAAAATTTGAATTTGAATTAAATTTTTAGAAATGTATTGTTTTAATACATTTTGAATTTAAATGAGTCATTTGATAGTAATTTGATTATTTTGAAAATCTTTAAGATGATTAAGGGTTTACTTAATTATTTGATTTTGAATAATGGTTTAGATTAATTTTGATAATTAATCTAATTCAAATTTTCTTAAGTATATAATGAATGAAATGATGTTAATTAATAATTGGTGATAATTATCTAAGGATAATTTAGTAATTAATTAATGTCAATAAATTTTAATACTATGATTTGTTAAGTTAATTAATTCAGTTTAATTAATTTTAATAAATCATTTGATGATTTTAGAGTGTAATTACTTAATGTAATTAATGGAGCAGGACTACTTTATAATTACTGGAATGTAGTTAGTAATTTAGATGATTACATTTGTAATTAGTTAAGGAATTAATTAACGATTAATTATTGGTTCATTAATTTTTAAACAAGTAATTAAAGATAGTTAATTACTTAATTTAATATTAATCAAGGTGATTAATAATTGGATTAATTACTAAATGCAATTAATTAAGTAATTTATTAAATATTAGAGATCATTAATTATTTTAATTAATGATGTAATTAATGATTGTTTAATTAAATATTAATTAATTAAGTGATTAATTAATTGTAATTAATTAAGGATAAATATAATTAATTATTAATAATTGAAGTAATTAAATGTTAATTACTTATGATTAAGGTTAATTAATTTATAAAATTTATTAAGGACTAATTACTTATTGTAATTAATAAATGATTAATTAGAGTTGTTTAATCAAGTTAAATACTTAGTCAATTAATTAACTGGGTTAATTAATTAATAGATGTTAAGCAAGATTGAAATGTGTTAATTAATTTAATTTAATTTAAATTAATTAGAGATAGTTGTAATTAATTTAATTCATTTTAAATTAATTATAATTGATGGTTAATGAATCTTTACTTATGGATGCTATTGATTGAATGGTTGTGATCTCAGTAATGAGACTAGTTGTATCTGTATGATATGGATGATTGGTTTAAGTATGGGTTGTGATGATTATCTGTTTATGGTTGATACAGATTATCTATTTATGATATGAATGTGCTTATCTATTGCGATATGTATTTTATCTATCCGTGTAAAGTAGATAATAATGAAAGAGTTAAATTGTTTAAAACCCTTAAGTACAACTTGGACATTAAAATGGCGTTTGGTTTCGATGAGACCGGGATCGGGTTTCCATAATTGGATATCCGAAAACCACATCGATTCCAATTAAACGTTAGGTCGTTAATCCAAGTGGAGCAAGTGCAGACTCGAGGTGTAAGGGCTATACGTCAGTATAACTCTGTGGGTGATTCCGTAATGAGTTTGACGGAATAGTGCTTATAGATTCGAGATGGAGATTTAGAGTGCAAGGGTTATTGTCGTTAACTCTGAGGGTGATTCCAATACGAGTGTAACGAGATAATGCCTTCGGTTTCGTTCGAACCCGGAACGAACTTGTATGGATTGAATCCTTTCAGCACATCGTCAGGTGGACGATGAGCATTCTAAGATTGATATGTCCTATAAAGGTAATCGTAGCCTCAAGCCTCATCAACCGGGAATGGCTAAAACAGGGGAGGTGCAGCAAAGCTTCGTGGGTAGCCCCCACTTGAGAGCAAGATTTACTCCTGTCTAGAGGTCCCTTTATATTTCGGTTGTGTGGTAGTTGGTGACGACCAATCTGCGGGGTAGTCTTGTTCGGAACTGTTCAGTAAGGAACGAGTCTGGTTTTGTGTTGCAGGGGATGAAGGGAGTAATCCTCCGTACGGTGAACTAGGCCACGTACTGTGACGGGCGGTACCCCAGTAGCCCTGCCATTGATGGAAACCCATTTTCCCTACGAGACCCTACGGTTTTGTTTGTATTACCCACTTTTGTGGCTAGTAGCTGGAATTTAATAGATGTAACAATTTCGGCTATTTCTTATTTATTTGAAAACCCTAGACACTATTATAATATCACTGGATTTCCTATTAAATGTTTTGGTTAGAGTAAGGTAAAAACTTTTCCATGTTTATGTGTGGGAAGTCTTACGTGATACCTTTTGTTTTCAAAGGATTTTCTAAAGTTAAGCAACCTTTATCCCCATTTACTCACACCAGACCCCTGTCTAACCTGAGTGTTTATTTTCAGTTTTATTAAACTCTTGGGTACTCATATTACGTATGAGTAGTCAAGTGATTCAGGATTTCTTTAACGAGTTCTGGAGGAGATAATGGAGCAGGAGGCTTCAGCGTGTAGATATATTTAGTGGTTCCGCTGTATTTGAGTTGTATCTGATTTTCTTTGATGTACTTGGATTGTAATAGCTAGACAGATGTTTATAACTGTCTAGTTTTGTGATTGTATTAGCTGTATTATTCTGATGTATAGATACTATGTAAAGTTTTATGTAATATATTATAATTTATTCGATTCCGCTGTGAGATTCTGATGTGGTTTGTTCTTTCTTTCCTTTCTTTTCTCTTTTCTATCTCTTTCTTTCTTCTTAGCGATGCGACTTCCTGGAGTGGAGAAGTTGGGTCGTCACAAGTGGCAACTGTAGCGACCTGACTTCCCACTCCCGGAAAATCGCATCACTAATTAAGAAAGAAAGGGATAGAAAAAGAAAAGAAAGAGAAGAAAGAGAAAACAACACATCAGAATCTCACAGCGGAACGATTTAAATATAATATAAAACATATACATAGTATCATATACATCAGAGTATACAACTAAACATCTCAATTTAGACAGTTATAACACTTCTGTCTAATATAAAATACAAGACAATCATCACAGAATAACACACAGCGGAAACTCTAACCATATATCTACACGCTGAAGCCTCCTGCTCCATAGCTCCTCCAGAATTCGTTAAGAGATAACCTGAATCACTTGACTACTCATATATAATATGAGTACCCAAGAGTTTAATAAAACAGAAAATAAACACTCCGGTCAGACAGGGGTCTGGTGTGAGTAAACGGTTTTAAGATTGCTTAACTTTAGAAAATCCTTTGAAAACAAAAGGTATCACGTAAGACTTCCCACACATAAACATGGAAAAGTTTTTACCTTACGCTAATCAAAACATTTGATAGGAAATCCAGTGATATTATAATAGTGTCTAGGGTTTTCAAGTAAATATGAAAATAGCCGAAATTGTTACATCTATTAAATTCCAGCTACTAGCCACAAAAGTGGGTAATACAATCAAAACCGTAGGGTCTCGTAGGGAAAATGGGTTTCCATCAATGGCAGGGCTACTGGGGTACCGCCCGTCACAGTACGTGGCCTAGATCACCGTACCGAGGATTACTCCCTTCATCCCCTGCAACACAAGGCCGGAACCATTCCTTACTGAACAGTCCCGAACAAGACCACCCCGCAGTTGGCTGCAGACCAACTGCCCACACAGCTGAAATATAAAGGAACCTCTAGACAGGGATGTATCTTGCTCTCCAGTGGGAGCGACCCACGAAGCCTTGTTACACCTCTCCTGTTTTAGCCATTCCTGGTTGATGAGGCTTGAGGCTACGATTATCTTTATAGGACCAATTATCTTAGAATGCTCATCGTCCGCCTGACGATGTGCCGAAAACATTCAATCCATACAAGTTCGTTCCGGGTTCGAACGAAACCGAAGGCACTATCTCGTTGCACTCGTTTTGGAATCACCCTCAGAGTCAACGACCATAGCCCTTGCACTCTAAATCTCCATCTCGAATCTATAAGCACTATTCTGTCAAACTCATTACGGAATCACCCACAGGGTTATACTAATGTATAGCCCTTACACCTCGAGTCTTCAGTTGCTCCACTTGGATTAACGACCTAACGTTTAATTGGAATCGATGTGGTTTTCGGATATCCAAATATGGAAACCCGATCCCGGTCCCACCGAAACCAAACGCCATTTTAATGTCCAAGTTATACTTAAGGGATTTAAACAATAGATATTTCAGAAAATATCACTTAACATAAATAGATGTACCATATTACACAGATAGATAAGCATCTATTATCACATGCATCTATACATATCACATAGCAGCATATAAACCACATCTCAGATATAACCTATTCACATCATCACATATCAATCAATATCATCTAACAACAACCAAATATCATTAACTCATTCAATGATATATATCATCAATCCTTAATCATTCAGAAACAAGTTTGATTCAAACTTGATTAATTCAATTAATCCTTAAATTAAATTAATCCTTAATTAAATACTTGGATTATCATCAATCCAACTTCTATTCATTAATTAATTACTAATTAATTAATTAACTAACATCACTTAATTACCCAACTCAATTAATCTTTCCTGATTAATTATCACTTAATGACTTTAAGTAATTCTTACTTAATTACCATATTAATTAATCATCCTGATTAATTACTTCCAAAATATACTAAGTAATTACCTCTTAATTACTTCCTAAATTAATCAACCTTGATTAATTATCCTCTAATTATTCTGGTAATTATTTCTTAATTACCTTTAATTAAGTACACTTGATTAATCACTTTTTAATTAGTCACACTGATTAATTACTTTTAATTAATTATACTTAATTAATTACTTTTTAATTAATCACCTTTGATTAATTACTTTAATTACATTTAGTAATTTAAACTAAATTATAATTTAATTATTCTTAAATTATTAATTAATAATTAGTTAATCATTCTCATTAATTAATGATTACTTCATTAATTAAATTTCCTCATTAATAGATTACTTTAACAAGTAATTAATCACTTAATTAATTACTCTTAATACTTTTATCAATTAATCATAAATCAAATAATTTAAACCTTTAATTAATAAATACTTTAATTAATAACTCAAGTGATTAATTCTTAATCTTATTTACTTAATTACTTTTCATAAAGTAATTATCCTTTACTTAATTATCTTTAGTAATCACTTAATTACTTTCCTAAGTAATTATATTAGATTAATCCAAAGTGATTATCTTAATTAATCACAAGTTAATTACTTAATTAACTAATTAACTTAATCATTTAAATTTAATTAAATGATTCTTTAATTTCTTATATTATAAAGACTCTTAATTAAAAAAATCATCATCTTAATTAATTCATTTATTAACATCTAAAACTTGATAATTAAAAATGATTTAATTATCTCAATTATCCTTACAAATTTAACTATCTTTAATCAAAATTCAAAATAGCTAAAGATAATATTTATTTTTATTGATCTCTAAATCTTAATTATTTATCCTATTAAAATAAAATACTTTAGAAATCAATTTTAACTAAAACAATTGAAACATTCAAAATTACAAATGTTTGAACTTCCAAAGTTATTTAATAAAATTTATTACAAACATATTATTAAAATTTCACTTATTTCATTTTTAAAACTTTTGTATTTCAAAACATAAAACTCGTTTAAAATATAGCTTTGAAATAAAATCTTAATTTTGAAACTAGTTTATCTTATATTTTAAAAACTTTATTCCTAAAACCAAATTTTCTTTGAATTAACACTTAAACATTAAGTTCTAAAGCCTGAATATATGAATATTCGAGTAACCCTGCTAAAACTCGTGCCTACCCCGAGAAAGACACACGCTAACTCCGAGTTCCTCCCCTACCCAAACCTGCTTCGAGTCAGCACGCCAAAAACCCGATGCCATCTTCGAGCCTTCCACCTTCTTCTTCCCAGAACATTTGCAGTAACCCATAAACATGCACATGAACGTGCACGGCGCATCTGACCAACGGCGATCACCACTCCGATCATTCCCAAGTCGTATTCGATCACCACATCCTTATGCAACACCCAGAAAAATTGTTTCGATTGAAAGTCGAAATAAAGCCCTCCATCCCAAAACTGCTCAAAAAACCCATCATCAATTCCAACCACCGCCGACCATCCCCTTCACCGGAAACCATGCCACCACCTCCATAGCTTCCCCCAATCCCCTGGATCCTTGGCAACGCTCGCGATAACCTCCGGTATCCCCACGACATCACGAATCCACGATGAACACATCGGCCAAAAACAAGTAATAAAACCCTAACTCTTCGATTATCGGCCAACCCACTAATTTAAAAATTCATGAAGCATTTTTCGCATGATCTCTAAACCCCCCTCGACCTTCGAGTTCAATGGCAATTTCCACCTCGCCGTGGTTTGCCGTGATTTGGCAAAAATACCCAAAACATTAAATCCCAAAATACTCACAAATTCCCACAATAAAAATTATAACCATCACACTAAAATTCATGAATTTCAATTGCTATTTCAATTGTGCAATCAAAACTTAAAATTGTTTTAATAAAATTTTGACCCCATTTACCATTTTACTATAAATTCAAGGTTTTAAAGCTAATTGTCCAATTTAAAAACCTAAAATTATTTTTAGATGATAAGTTAGTTGATTACAAACAACTTCAATTCACAATTCTAAGTCAAGTTGAATTCATATGTTAGTTATTGAATTTATTCTAAAGTTTGAAACTGTTTTTATATACAGTAGTATATTTTTGAACAACACAGAGATTCAAACCACATACTAAATCATGCAACAGTTAAAATCCAAGAATCCAGTCAATTCATCAAGAATTCCATACACAAGAACATGATGAAATTTAAAATTTAAAACTGTTTTTAAATTTCGTTTACTCACCTGAAAATTTGCAGTAAACAGAGAGTAGATAAGAAAACTGTTTTCCACGCTTCCAATTCCCTTTTGCATGTTGAAGTGATGATTGATTTCCAGCCTGCATGTTGATGTTTTCTTCTGAATTGTTTGATCTACTTCCAGGTTCTTGAATTACTTGAATTGTTCTAGTTTTCATATTGATTTGAATACCTAGATCTACAGATTTCTGCACTTGTTTCTTTTCAGATCTTTGTTCTTTCTGATTTTATTTAGTATGGTTGAGATGAAGATAATATATTTTTTTAGCTGAAGAAAACTTTTATTTTTCATTTACAATTTAATTTGAAACTTAATTACTAAGGAGAATGACATGTGTTCCTTTAAAAGTTCATATTCTTACAAATGTTACTTACATAACTTAATATTCTTACAAGTGTTTTGTTGTTTTATTAATGTTTTCTTTTAAATATTATTTTATCTTTAATAACTAAATTTTAAGCTTATATAAATATTTATGAAATGTTTACATGATTATAAGATGTATTTATTTTATAAGAATAAGCTTTGGATTTCAATACATGTATAAAAGTGAATTCATGTGAGCAATTATAACTTTATTTATGCATTTGAATTAAATTGTGATGGTATTATATAATAAAACTTGAGAAATTGTTTTTAATACTTTATAAAATTTTGAAACAATTTATCTTATGTAAAAATTAAAAATGAAAGACTATTAAAACAAATGAACTTCTAATTTAAATCTTAAATATCATTTCAAAGACATTAAATCAAATTATCATTTCAAATTTCAAAACTATATATATATCTAAATAAAATTTGGAAATACTTATTAAACTAAAATTAATAAAATTCCTATTTAAAACATATATATTTAAATATATACACATTTCAAATAGAAACAACCTAACATTAAATTTGAAATTTACTATATTAAATTTTAAAACAAATCTCAAATCACAATATATACATTTATATATATTACAATTTGAATATAAAATTTTATTACATTAAAACTTCTTATTTATCAAAATAAATATTTCCAAATCAAATTATTATAAACTTCAAAAGAATTTAACCTTGCCTATTTATATTGCAAAGAAAAATATTAATAGATATTAACAAATTATTATCAATAATCTTTTAAAAATAAATTTAACTTGTCAAATTATAATGTAAAATGATCAAATCAAAGAAAGAGAAGAAGATCGAAGTTTTAGTTTTTCTGGAATATACTGCTTCTAAACTCCACTCCAGAAAAACTGCTAAGCCAAAGATCTCCTATGTTAATTTACTTATATTAAAGAAATTGGTTGTACTATTAATTAAACTAAAAGTAATAGGAAGAATTAAGTGGTAATAGTTACAACCCAATTTGAAATTAAATTTAAAGACAAGTTTGAAATGGATTCAAACCGAAATTAAATCTTGAATTTGGGAAAGGTTTCAGGATAAGGATAATCAATTAATTTATATAATTAATTAAACTTTATTTAATGAGATTAATTAATGGATAATAATTGGAATTGATAAATAAGAGGGAGTTACTTAATGAAGTAACTAGAGGTAAGTAATTTAAGGGACAATTACTTAATGAAGGTAATTAAGAAATAAGTTAATTACCGAATGTGATTAAATTATGATGTAATTAATTTAAAGAAATAACAAATAATGTTATTTAATGCATTTGAATGAAATGGTCCTATTTCAAACAAGAGTTGTTTGAAAATTTTAAAAAGAAATTTGTTTTGAATTAAAACCAAAGGTGGTTTAAAATTTTAAAGTATAACTTAGTATGTAAAAGAAATTAATATGTATATATGTGGATATACATAATATCAAAGTTGGTTTGAAATAAACTCTAAATATTGAGTTTTGAATTTGGAATAAGATGTGATACCCAAGTGATAAGTTTTGAACTTATATGTGGGAAAAAATTATTAATGTGAAGTTTAGAATTTTGAAATTTGAAATGGAGAACTCAAGTTTGAGTAAGGTTAAATGGGATTGATTGAATTTAACTCGGAGGAAGTTAAATAAGTTTGAATGAAAAATCTGATTTGGAAATTTCAAGATGAAATTGAGATATAATTTGAGGAGTTAAATGGTTAATCTGAATTGGGAGTTTGTGTGATCTCAAAATGGGTTTGAGATGTGGAAATTGTAAATTGATGGGTGTTTTGAGATGAATTAGATGATATCATCCTATTGTTGTTAAAAATCTTTAAGTTGTGAATTAATTTTGTTTAAATGAATGAGAAATGGAGTATGGTAATCCATTGTTGGAATAAAAAGGTAAATTGATTTAAAGGAATTAAATCAACATTTGAAGTATTAACTCGAATTTATATAATTCGAGATGGTTTAAATTTGAAATTTGAAATTAGTTCAAATTGAATTTGATTTGAATTGATTGAAATTGTGATTGAAGATGTATGAGTATAAGGTTCAAATGGAAATTTGAATTGGATTAATTTGAAACAATTTGAAATTGAAGTGGGTTCAATTTGAAATTAGTCCGAGTTGATTTGAATAATTTGGAATCGTAATTAAAGTTGAATAAGTTTTAAATTCAAATGGAATTTGAATTAAATTTGAGAAGAAATCAAGAATAATTCAACTTGATTTGGAAATGGAGTTTGAAATTGAGATTAGTTCAAACTGGAGTTGAAATGAATTAAAACTGGAACTAATTCATTTGAAATTTATTTGAATTAGTAGAATTTGAGATCAAGGTTGAATAAAGTTAAATTTGAAAAGAAACTTAGATTAATTCAATTTGAATTGGGTTTAATCAATTTCAATAGAAATTAAAGTTATTTAAAATGGAGTTAAGTCAATTTAAATGAAGGTGGAATTTAAATTGAATTGATTGGGAATTGAACAGTTTTGACTCTGGACTATTTTTAATATAAATTGTTTTAATATAAACCTATTTTTCCAAACTATTCATTATATATACAACCTTTCTTTTAAAAGCCAAACTATCTTATACTTGTTTTACAATTATTTTTGAAACTATTTGACAATTTTTTAACTATTTTATAAACTAATTACTATTTTCAACTACTAATTACTATTTTATAGCTATTATTTAAAATTTCTATGACTATTTAACTATTTTCCAATCATTTTACAAACTAGTAATTATTTTTCAACTACTTATCTATTTCTTTAACTTTTCAAGTTATTTCTAAATTTAAACTGGACCGAGTTTAAACTGTTATTGGTTAAATACCCAATCGAAATAAGAATAGATGTGATAATCCAAATGGGATTGAATCAGTTGTGAGTAAGTAAGTGAAAATTTAAGTGAATAGAAATGGAATTGATTTGGCTAATAACCAATAAAGATAAATACGTAGGGTGTACATACGTTATTCTATTCACATAGTGATTTGATCCAGATTTGAGCACAGAATTTCGAGATAGTTATTTCGATCCGAGTTGGAATTTTCCACTCGATTTTTGAAGGCGAACCTAGGTATGGATTGTTGATTGGTTCTGGAAATTCTCTATCATAGTTATGACTATGCAAGGAGAATGACGGTTTCTGATCAAGAAACCAGATCTGTGTCCGCACTAGGAAGTCGGGTGGACAATTCTAGTTCGGAAATGAAATTGTGTGATCAAGTGAGCGATCAGATTGGTATAGCGTATGGATAATATGTGTACATCGTACGGATTTGAATAAATTGATACTGGGAATTTGTGGATAAGAAATGTGAAATAGTTTTTGAAATGAAAAATATATTTTGTGAAATATATGATGAAGTAAAGTGGAAATTGGATATTTCTATGGTTGAAATTTTTTTATGGAAATAAGTGATATGGTAAGTGGTTTGTAAAGAGTAATCAAATTTGAATATTTGATTTTGAATAAACAAAGTTATATATCTTTGTTATATAAGATAAAACTCCCCTTGATGAATCTTTTGCTAGAAGAAAATGGTTTTTGGAGGTGTTTGAAGTATAAAAGAGTTTTATACAAGTTTGAAATGATCCAAAGTTTTGGAAATTATATATATATTTATATATATATAAAGGATCTTATGAGGATTTTGGAAAAGGTTCTGGGAACCTTTGGATTTGGAAAGGCTTTTGATTTTTGGGTAAAATCAATATTGAAATTTGGAAAGCCTAGTTTGAGAACTATCGATTTTGGAATAATCGATTTTGTGTAAAGGAGCTTTGTATGAGATCATACTTGGTGTATGATTTAAAGATACTATATGTGTATAGTATAAAATGTTTTGATGATGGCTCTGGGGAAAAAGGCGCTCCCTTGGAATGAACTTCTCAGGAGTACCACCGGGTGGTGCTGCCTTGAGCCCCAAGGGGGTTTTCTAAAGTTGATCCTGTGAGGAGTCCGGACGAAACTAGTTCCTAGGGATTATGAGTAGAGTATACCATAGCGAAAGTCGTGTGTGCCGCTGAGAGCCAACAGTCTGCGTTTGATTTTATATCGGTAGACTGCGACCTATGGTATAACATAGCGAAAGTCGTGTGTGCCGCTGAGAGCCAACAGTCTGCGTTTGATTTTATATCGGCAGACTGCGACCTATGTAGGAGTGGAGAGGTTTCATTTCGACAGCGAAAATCAGAGGCCGCTGAGAGCCTGCAGTTACATGGACTTTTGCTGCGAAGGCAATGTAACCCTGGATGTAACTGTGACTGTTGTGTGGGTTCCATGGCGTAATCGAGAGGCCGCGGAGAGCCTGCAGTTACATGGACTTTTGCTGCGACGGTAACGTAACCCTGGAATGTAACTGTGACCATGGATGGGGGTGATGATTTCCAGAGCATTCTCACCAAAGATATATCCTCTATTTTCAAAAACTGTTTTCAATATTTTCAATAAAATTATTTTCGAAGTATTTTCACTGGATGTTAATGATAGGTCTGCTAAGTACTTACAGATTTTAGTCCTACGCCTGATCAACGTATGACCGAATCTCTATGAGAACAAGGATAGACTTGTTGAAACATCGAGTTATAAAAGTATTTTTATAAAACTATTTTGGTAATATTATATAGATTTTAAATTATTTTAAAGTTATCAAAGAAAAAAAATTCTGATAATAATCATTTTAATAAATTTTGATTTCGTTCCTTTTCGAGGACGAAAAGATTCAAAGGGGGGAGGAATGTAATAACCCTAATTTTTGGTAATTTGTAATCGATTAACAAACTGGGTTAATTAATGGAATATTGAATTCTAAATTGAACTAATGAATCTGATCAAATAAATATTTATATTTGTAATTGTGTTGATTTTAAATAAAATTATTGATTACAAATTTAATTTGTGTTGCTTAATACATACATATATTTGAGTTGATTTCAAGATAGGACTTTAAATTGAAAATGAATTTGAATTTGGGTTAAAATTTAAATCTAAAAGATAGTATCTCAAAATAAATTGGATTTAAAATGATGTTTCTAATTTTTATAGATATATATGTAAATTGTGAATATGAAGCTTTGTTTGAATTTAATCTAATGATTGTAAAAAGGGGTATTTAAAATAAAATGGTGCTAAGTAAGGTTTAATAGGGGTTCATACCTTATTTAAATATATATATAAGTTATATATATATATATATATATATATATATATATATATATATTAAGGTGTTAAGCATAAAAGAAATATAAGTATAATAGAAATTATATATAAGTATAAGAGTAAAATAAATAAAGATTTTCTTTTACACTTGTGAGGTAATAAAAACATATATGTATAAAGAAAAAAGGGTTTTATTTACAGTTAAATTAAATAAAAGATAATAATAAGTAAAATATGTATAAAACAAGTGTTAGCATCTTAAGTAACTATGAGACAAATGTGAATTAATAACCTACTCTAATTGACAAATGTAAGGATTTGGTACATGTGTCTTTTTATTTTTAATTTTTGAATAAATCATTTATACTTTTATAAAACATGTTTTCACCCTCATTTTTTTCTAATGTTCATTTTTTTCAAGGTTAAGAAAAATTTTCAGCTGAAACAAATTTGCTCCTAAGAATCTAAAAAAAATAAAAATTAATTAAAATCATGTTCGAATCTGGAAGTTTTCTCCTCAAATCAAAAATCTGAAACTCTTCTTCAATCAAAAGCTTGAAAACATCTTCATAATACAATCTTTAATCCACCTTCAAATTGAAGATCAGATCATAACCCTGTAAAATCAAAGCCTGCATGTTAACCCCTGTACTTTTCTTCAACCTGTAGCCTGTGCATTCTTCCTTTTTTTTAAAAAAAAAAAACTAAAGCATGCAAGCATATTCCCTTCCATTTGAATTTTTAAAGCAAACAAGTAAAGTATATAACAACAGCAAAACCTACATGCAAATCTGCATCTAACCCTGTAAGCAAATCAAGTCTGCAACTCAGCTTTTAAAACTCCAAAAGCATGCAACTGCATTCTTTAAAACTAGAGATCTGAAGCAAGTTCAAGTCCCATTAGCCTGCATGCAAACCTAAATGCAAGCAACTCAGTTTTAAAGCATTGAAGTAAAAGCAATTCAAGTTTTATCAAAAGCTTTTCTGAAGATTTGAGCTCTGTTTCATGCTATTTTCAGGTGAGTAAACAAAATCCAAATTGTACTGTAGTTATGTTTTATCATTGGATAAAAGTGTGATTTGATAAGTACGTTTTGTTCTGAATATATGCACCCATATATGAGTAAATAATGATTAAACCAGGGAAGTTAGGATGTTCACCATTTTTACACCGCTCTGTTAAATTTCAAAATAATATGCTAGGCTTGAGTTCAAAAAAAAAATTATCACTCAATCTAATTAGTTTTAAGTGGTGACATTAAAAGAAAAGTTGTTTGTTATGAGGGTTACTTTATTTTAAAACTGGTTTCAGTAAATATATTGAAGTATAGACTTGTATTATGTACGCTTTGCAGTAAGTGATCAAGTCCAGTCAAAATTTGATCATTAAGATTTGGGTTTTGGTTTGTGTTATCGCGATTGTTGAGGGAAAATATGATTTTTAAGGGTGGTAGGGTGATTTCTAGATGCCCAGAGCAGGAGGTAGGCCGAGTTGAATGGGTTTGGGCATAACGGCAAATTCTGGTAGCTAGATTGATTTGGAGGCGGGGCATTCGTCGAGGAGGAAGAGTAGGGCATGGTTAACTCGAGAAAAATGACTCTGGAATTTCTAAGTGATTGTGGAAGCAGATTGTTTGAGTATTAGGGTTTAGGGAATCTTCGCTTGGCATTCAGTTTCGTCTGAAATTGCGAAGCATGGCGAACAATGGAATGTTGCGCGCGTAGGGGAAACAATGTAGGAAGAGGAGGCGATTCTTCTGATGAAAGGTGAGGATAGACAGTAGTAGATGAGGGCGGAGCGAGGCGATAAATGTTTATCTGATCTTCTGCTGAATAGGTGTTAAAACTTGTTTTCTTTTATCAGGACAGTTCGTCGAGGTTTGAGTGTTTCGATAGGGTGGGGTGACCATGCGAGAGTTGTGAGGATGATCGGCGACAGGGAACGATCATCAGAGAAAGCGTGCACGGATATGTGCACGACTTCGTGTTCGAGTATGTTGTTTGGATTTGAGCTGTTTACTGAAGGGAATTAAGAGGATGAAGGGGAAGGGGTTCGTTTTGTTCGTGGGTTTTGAGCTTTGGATGGGCCGTACATAGTGGGCCGATTGCTTGAGTTGTGAATTTAAATAAAGTAATATAGGATGGAGGAAGAAAAAATGTTTTCTAATATTTAGTGGTTAAATTTGAGGTGAAGTTAGCTCAGGAAGAGGGTTTAGTGTTTGCTCGGGATTTGTAATTGTATAGATATCAAGTTTTTAATAAAAGAATAGCAAGTTTTAAAAGTATTAAGCAATTAGAAATTAGAAGCAAATGGTGATACAAGTTTTAAGTATTATAAAATCAAGTATTAAAAGCTTATCTAAAATGGTAAATTCAAAGAATAAGGTTAAACCAAGTTTCTCTAAGTATTAACAAGTTCTTAAGTTTTAAATATTTTCAAATTGTGGTAATTAAGTAATTATATAATGGGTTAAATCCAATATGTTTTTCGAAGGTAAATTAAATGATAAAATTTAATAAAGTATTAATTATTCAATGTATTAGGAATGGTTAATTGATTAATGTAATCAATTAAAAAATATATTTAATTAATCATTAGATAATTAATAAAGGAGAAGTAATTTATGTAATCAATTTAAAGGATTGATTTATTAATGTGATTGATTAAAATAATAAATATAAAATTGATTGACTAAAGATTGATCACTTAATGAAATTAAATTAATGATTATGAAAGTAATTAAAGGAAAATTGCTTAATGTCATTAATTAAGGAGGGTAATTAATGGGTAATTACTAAATATGATTTATTCAATGATAATTACTTATTGTTAGTAATTAAAAGATAAATTGTTAAGGATTAATTACGTAGTGTAATTAAATTAAAAATTGTATAATTAAGGAAAATTAATTAAGGGTTGGTTAATTAATAACTGTGATTAATTAAAGGAAAAATTAATCAATGTAAGTAACTATAGAAGAATTAATTCGAGTAATTAATTATGGATCAATATAATCAATGTGTATGGGTAAGGTCAATTAATTTGTGTAATTAATTAAGATAAAGTGGTTAATACTAGTTAATTAATTAAAGATAATCATTTGATGTTGAGTTAAGTATAAATATTTAAGGTAATTAATGGGTTATAATTACTTAGAGAAGTAATTAGTGGCTAATTACTGGATGTAATTAGTTAAAGGAAATTACTCGATAGGAAGTAATTAAAGGATAATTACTGGGTGGAAGTGATCAATTTTGCTTATTAATGATTAAATGATAATGGGTGCTTTGAATTGAATGATATCTCTGATATGATTGCTTTGTGATATGATTTGTTGGACGGATGATGATAATGTGATTATCAATCAATTATGAATTGCTGTGTAAAAGTGTTATTCGATAATTTTAGTTGAATTTGTATTTAATTGGATAACTTGGGTTTAGATGACATCGGATTCGAAGAGACCGGAGTCGGGTATTAGTAAATGCCCGAAACCACTTCGATTCTTTATAAATTGATATGTGGGATAGGTGATGTCTATAATAAATTGTGGAGTGTAAATTGATATAAATTACCCGGGTTTATTTATGATGTATGCTTTTGTATTCCGTGTTAGATGAGTTTACTCACGCTGGTTTCCAGCCTGACCCGGGTGTTACTTTGATGTAATACTCGGGTCACACCGAGTATTACAGATTTTTAGGTAAGGACGTTATGGAGCTCAGAAGGTGAGCTGGATGGCAGGGATGTATGGAGAGTTCCACTATGATATTGTATATATCTGAGACATGTTAAATTGTATCAATCCAATGTTGTATAAAATTGTTGTAACTCTGATATATCGATGTAAATTGATAGATACAGTTTCTTTGGTATAACTATTATTGGTATTATATTTTATCCGCTGCGAATGTGAGATTGTGTGTTTCCTTTCTGTTCTTCTTCTATCTCTATCTCTTTCTTCTTTCTCTTTCTTCTTTCCACTAACTATCTGAAAATTTCGGGATCGAAATTTCCGGGTCGTTACATTTGGTAGTAACGACCCGAAATTTCGATCCTGAAATTTCCAAATAGATAGTGAAAAGAAGAAAAGAGAAAGAAGAAGAAATAGAAACTAGTCATAGAAACCTCACATTCGCCGCGGATAAAATATAATATCAATAATAATAGTTATACCAAAGAAAATTGTATCTATCAATTTACATCGATATTTCAGAGTTACAACAATTTTATACAACATTGGACAGATACAATTTATATTATGTCTCGGACATAAACAATACTATAGTGTAAACTCTCCATACGTCCCTGCCATCCAGCCCGCCTCCTGAGCTCCAGAACGTCCTTACCTGAAAATCTATAATACTCGGTCTGACCCGAGCATTACATCAAAGTAACACCCGGGTCAGGCTGGAAACCAGCATGAGTAAACCCATCTAACATGGAATACAAAAGCATACAACTTTATATAAACCCGGGGTAACTTATATTAATTTACAACTTCAGAAGTCGTTATAGACGTCACTTATTTCACGCATCCATTTCTAAGTATCATACTTGGATTAAATGGTCCAATTCACTTAAATCATTCAATTCTGGTTTATTGATTTCACATATCAATTTATAATGAATCGAAGTGGTTTCGGGTATTTACTAATACCCGATTCCGGTCTCTTCGAATTCAATGTCACCCTAACCCAATTTATTCAATAAAACACAATTCAACTTTAATTACCAGATAACATTTTAACAACATCAATTCATAATTGATAGATAATCACATTTCACTATCTATCCAACATAATATATCACAAAGCAACTCATATCTGAGATATCAACTAGTCCAAAGCACTCATCATCATTCAATCTTTAATAAGCAAGATTGATCACTTCATTAATTATATTAATTAATGATCCTCAAATTATTTTCGTTAGATAATTATTATTAAATTAATCTAGTAATTAACCTTTAACTTAATTACATTCATTAATCAAGATTAATCAAATCATAAATTAACTTTTCCTAATTATTTCAAGGATTAAACTAACTCCTTGATTAATTATTCCTTTAATTACACTGAGTAATTATTTCTTAATTTCTTTCATAAGGTAATTATCCTTTAATTACTCCTCATTAAGTAATTTTTTTTATTTAATTACATCCAGTAAACATCCATTAATTACCTCATTAAGTAAATACACCTCATAAATTTCCTTAAGTAATTATACTTAACCCAAAAATCAAATGATTACCTTTAATTAATTAATCTTAATTAATTAACTAAATTTAACCATATTCACCTCATAAATCATAACTGAGTCATTTATCCTTAATTAATTACTTAATTAACCCTTTTTAAATAAATAATTAAATTAATTAATTAGACTTAAAATTTCTTAACTTAATTAATTACAACTCATTACAACTTAGTTATCCTTAAGATAGAACATTATCCTTAATTTTTTTTTTTGAAAACATTTTATCTTAACGACTAACTTAACTTAATTAAATCCTTAATTAAGTTTAAAATATAAAGTAATCATTTATTACTTTCCTCTAATTATTAATTAACAAACCTTAATTTTAATAAATCACTTTGAAAACTTAATTGTTAATTTATAAACCATTATTCATTAAATAATTCAATTAATGAACCACTTTTTAATTATTACATTTATTATCAAACTTACATTAAGTTTTAAAATAAATCATTTCCTTATTAATTCCCTTTTATATTACAAAATAAGTTTGAAAATAACATTAAGGTTTTAACTTAAAACATTTAAAACTATTCATACCAATTTATTTATACAAACAATATAATTCAAAGAAATGAATTTCAAAAGATCAATTTTGCTTAATTATTTAAAGTTTAAAACTTACTTTATTTTAAATTTTAAAACTGGTTAAACATTTCACTTTGGGTTTAACCCATGTGCACTTGAACCAAACAAGGACTTCATCTTCTCTTTTTAAAACAGTTTGACTTAAAAACAAAAATTTAAAAACTGTTTATTTCAGCCTCTGGGAACTGTTTAAAACTTTAACAGTTTTTACTTAATTTCCTGCAATCGTCCCTAGGAATCACTCGAGCCAAAATAAAATCCACACGAGTCTTCCCCGAGACAACAGCCATTCCAAAACTAAAACAAAATTCACTGACACACCTTACAACCGTGCAACCTGCACCACCAACGATCAATCTCCGGTCATCGCCAGATCCTCCGGCACACCACCAAACGCTGTAGCAACCAATATTGATCACCAAATCGTACTCACGATCTCTCTAGCACGATCGAGCTACCCTATAATGAGTTGAGTGGTCGAAGGGATTTTAGTGGAGGCTGTTTGGTTTTAGATTCAAACCTAAATCTATAAAACTTAAATTTATTTTTAAACCAAAGATTCAAATCCAGAATTTTGAATTATAATGGAAAATTAAATGGTTTAATTTTAAAAAGAAATTTATTTTAACTTTTGTAAAATTTCTTTTATAATGAAAGTATTATTGTCAATTAAGGTTTTAGATTGATTTTAATACTTATTAAAGTTAAAAAATATATATTTAATGTTTGTATTTCATTTAATTATTAGGGTAATTAAATGAATAATTAATTTATTTAATAAGTTAATGAAATAAATAATTACTTAAAGTAATTAAGAGTTAAGGGTTTAGAATTAATTATTCTTGAATAATTAACTTGTAATTAAGAATAATTAATTAAATAAAATTAGTTTTTAATTAATGATTTATAATTAATTAATCAAGTAATAATAGATTAATTAAGTTTTAATTAACACTTAATTATTTAATTAATTAGGGGTTAATTAATAGATTAATTAATGATTAATTAATTTGTAATCAATAATGATTAAAATAAGTTAATTACTTCGGAAAATAATTAATGAATTATTTAATAGTTAATGAAGGTCATTAACTAAGGATTATTTAATAATCAATTAATGTGATTAATTTTAAATTATTAATTAGATTAATTAATTTAAAGATAATCAATTGTGAGTTGTTAAGTATAATTACTTATGGAAGTAATTAAGGAATTAATTTCTTATTGTAATTAATCGAGTTAATTTGATTAGTTTAATTAATTTAAAATAATCATATGATGATTTGTGAAGTATAATTACTTAATGTAATTAAATGTAGAGTAATTACTTAGAAAAGTAATAAATGAATAATTACTGTACGTAATTAATTAAAGGTGATTTGATATTTGAAGTAATTTAAGTATAATTACTTTGCAAATTAATCAAAGGATTAATTAGAGATAACTAATTATGAAGTAATTAAATTGTTTGATAAAGTAATTAAGGGTAGTTAATTACTGAATGAGTTAATCAAGGGTGATTAACAATTATGGTTTATTAAGATTAATTTCTTAAAGTAATTAATTTAAATAAGGTAATTAAAATGTAATTAGAAAATCATTAATTACTATAATTAATGATGTAATTAAGATTGATTAATTCAGATTAATTAATCAATAATAAGCGATTAAGGGTAATTAATTAATGTAATTAATTAAGGATTAATGTAATTAATTATAGATAATTAATTAATGAAGTAATTAAGGTTAATTACTGTATTTGGTTAATTAATTTAAGAAATTAATTAGTAAACAATTACTTGAATGTAATTAAGAGTTTAATTAAAAGGAATAACTGGATGATGATTAATTATTTGATTGATAATTAATAATGATAAGCAAGGATGATATTGGTGAAGTAATTAATTTAATTTACTTTAAATTAATAGAATGATGTAATAAATTTAATTTATTTTAAATTAATTATATTTGGGTGTGGTTAATCATTGCTATATGGTTGGTTAGTATTGTTTGTTTTGATAGGTTTGAATCTCAGACATGAGATAAATAATGTTAAGTGTTTTGGATGAATTGGTTGCATTGTGATATTGATATGGATTATCCTTTGGATAGTGCTAATACGGTTTATCTGATATTATGATAATGTTGATTTTCTGTTGTGGATCTATGATTTATCTATTTGTATGTATAATTGAATTGTTTTAAACCTTTAAAACAACTTGGCCTTAAAAGACACGCTTTGGATTTCGATGAGACCGGGATCGGGTTTCCATATTTGGATATCCGAAAACCACATCGATTCCAATTAACATTAGGTCGTGAATCTAAGTGGAGCAAGTGAAGACTCGAAGTGTAAGGGCTATACGTCAGTATAACTCTGTGGGTGATTCCGTAATGAGTTTGACGGAATAGTACTTATAGATTCGAGATATAGGTTTAGAATGCAAGGGTTATCATCGTTAACTCTATGGGTGATTCCGTAATGAGTGTAACGAGATAATGCCTTCGGTTTCGTTCGAACCCGGAATGAACTTGTATGGATTGAATGCTTTCAGAACATCGTTAGGTGGACGATGAGCATCCTAAGAGATGTGTCCTTTAAAGGTAATCGTAGCCTCAAGCCTCATCAACCGGGAATGGCTAAAACAGGGGAGGAGCAGCAAGGCTTCGTGGGTCGCACCCACTGGAGAGCAAGATTGATCCCTGTCTAGAGGTCCCTTTTTATTTCGGCTGTGTGGGCAGGTGGATGTACACCAACTGCGGGGTTGTCTTGTTCGGAACTGTTCAGTAAGGAATGGGTCCGGCTTTGTGTTGCAGGGGAGTGGGAGTACTCCTCGGTACGGTGATCTAGGCCACGTACTGTGACGGGTGGTACCCCAGTAGCCCTGCCATTGTATGGAATCCAAAATCCAATAAGTGCCAACGGTTTTGATTGCATTACCCACTTTTGTGGCTAGTAGCTGGAATTTAATAGATGTAACAATTTCGGCTATTTCATATTTATTTGAAAACCCTAGACCCTATTATAATATCACTGGATTTCCTATCAAATGTTTTGGTTAGCGTAAGGTAAAAATTTTTCCATGTTTATGTGTGGGAAGTCTTACGTGATACCTTTTCTTTTCAAAGGATTTTCAAAGTTAAGCAACTTTAACCTGTTACTCACACCAGACCCATGTCTGACCCGGAGTTTATTTTTGTTTTCCATAAACTCTTGGGTACTCAAATTTTTACGAGTAGCCAAGGGATTCAGGTTAGGATTCAGGTTAGCTTTGACGTATTATGGAGGAGCAAATGGAGAAGGAGGCTTCATCCCCTGAAACACAAAGCCGGAACCGTTCCTTACTGAACAGTTCCGAACAAGACTACCCCGCAGATTGGTCGTCACCAACTGCCACACAGCCGAATAAAAAGGAACCTTTAGACATGAGTAAATCTTGCTCTCCAGTGGGTGCGACCCACGAAGCTTTGCTGCACCTCCCCTATTTTATCCATTCCCGGTTGATGAGTCTTGAGGTTACGATTACCTTTATAGGACTCATAAATTTTAGAATGCTCATCGTCCACCTGAAGATGTTCTGAAAGCATTCGATCCATACAAGTTCGTTCCGGGTTCGAACGAAACCGAAGGCATTACCTCGTTACACTCATTTTGGAATCACCCTCAGAGTTAACGACAATAACCCTTGCACTCTAAATCTCCATCTCGAATCTATAAGCACTATTCCGTCAAACTCATTACGGAATCACCTACAGAGTTATACTGACGTATAGCTCTTACACCTCGAGTCTTCACTTGCTCCACTTGGATTAACGACCTAACGTTTAATCGGAATCGATGTGGTTTTCGGATATCCAATTATGGAAACCCGAGCCCGGTCTCATCGAAACCAAACGCCATTTTAATGTCCAAGTTTTACTTAAGGGTTTTAAACAATTTAACTCTTTCATTATTATCTACTTTACACAAATAGATAAAATACATATCGCAATAGATAAGCACATTCATATCATAAATAGATAATCTGTATCATCCATAAACAGATAATCATCACAACCCATACTTAAATCAATCATCCATATCATACAGATACAACTAGTCTCATTATTGAGATCACAACCATTCAATCAATAGCATCCATAAGTAAAGATTCATTAACCATCAATTATAATTAATTTAAAATGAATTAAATTAATTACAACTATCTCTAATTAATTTAAATTAAAATAAATTAATTAACACATTTAAATCTTGCTTAACATCCATTAATTAATTAACCCATTTAATTAATTCACTAAGTATTTAACTTGATTAAACAACTCTAATTAATCATTTATTAATTACAGTAAGTAATTAGTCCTTAATAAATTTTATAAATTAATTAACCTTAATCATAAGTAATTAACATTTAATTATTTCAATTATTAATAATTAATTATATTTATCCTTAATTAATTACAATTAATTAATCACTTAATTAATTAATATTTAATTAAACAATCATTAATTACATCATTAATTAAAATAATTAATGATCTCTAATATTTAATAAATTACTTAATTAATTGCATTTAGTAATTAATCCAATTATTAATCACCTTGATTAATATTAAATTAAGTAATTAACTATCTTTAATTACTTGTTTAAAAATTAATTAACTAATAATTAATCGTTAATTAATTCCTTAACTAATTGCAAAAGTAATCATCCAAATTACTAACTACATTCCAATAATTATAAAGTAACCCTGCCATTGATGGAAACCCATTTACCCTACGAAACCCTACGGTTTTGTTTGTATTACCCACTTTTGTGGCTAGTAGCTAGAATTTAATAGATGTAACAATTTCGGCTATTTCTTATTTATTTGAAAACCCTAGACACTATTATAATATCACTGGATTTCATATCAAATGTTTTGGTTAGCGTAAGGTAAAAACTTTTCCATGTTTATGTGTGGGAAGTCTTACGTGATACCTTTCTTTTTAAAAGGTTTTTCAAAAGTTAAGCAACTTTAACCTATTACTCACACCAGACCCCTGTCTGACCTGAGTGTTTATTTTCTGTTTTATTAAACTCTTGGGTACTCATATTACGTATGAGTAGTCAAGTGATTCAGGATTGCTTTAACGAGTTCTGGAGGAGATAATGGAGCAGGAGGCTTCAGCGTGTAGATATATTTAGTGGTTCCGCTGTGTTTGAGTTGTATCTGATTTTCTTTGATGTACTTGGATTGTAATAGCTAGACAGATGTTTATAACTATCTAGTTTTGTGATTGTATTAGTTGTATTACTCTGATGTATAGATACTATGTAAAGTTTTATGTAATATATTATAATTTATTCGATTCCGCTGTGAGATTCTGATGTGGTCTGTTATTTCTT
Source organism: Allium cepa (assembly GCA_030765085.1). Classification (NCBI taxonomy): domain Eukaryota; kingdom Viridiplantae; phylum Streptophyta; class Magnoliopsida; order Asparagales; family Amaryllidaceae; genus Allium; species Allium cepa. Next base: position 459,296,083 of record CM060931.1, on the reverse strand, counting down.
TCTTTTCTTTTCTCTTTTCTATCCCTTTCTTTCTTCTTAGCGATGCGACTTCCTGGAGTGTAGAAGTTGGGTCGTCACAAGTGGTATCAGAGCATCAAATATATATAATACTCAGAAACAAGTATGCATGCATTATCATACTTACAAACACACATTTACATTCAATCTCAAAGCAATCATTAGAGGCTATAGTTCACACATGCAATATGATTCATCCAGACAGAAAGAACTGCATTTTGAAAAACAGAAGTTTTACTTATTATTCTTTTTTTTTATGAAAACAGTTTGCATTTGAATTTGAAATTTGAAATTAGTTCAAATTGAATTTGATTTGAATTGATTGAAATTGTGATTGAAGATATATGAGTAAATAAATGATTAAACCAGGGAAGTTAGGATGTTCACCATTTTTACACCGCTCTGATACCAAATGTAACGACCCGGAAATTTCGATCTCGAAATTTTCAGATAGTTAGTGGAAAGAAGAAAGAGAAAGAAGAAAGAGATAGAAGAAGAACAGAAAGGAAACACACAATCTCACATTCACAGTGGATAAAATATAATACCAATAATAGTTATACCAAAGAAACTGTATCTATCAATTTACATCGATATATCAGAGTTACAACAATTTTATACAACATTGGATTGATACAATTTAACATGTCTCAGATATATACAATATCATAGTGGAACTCTCCATACGTCCTGCCATCCAGCTCACCTTTTGTGCTCCAGAACGTCCTTACCTGAAAATTTGTAATACTCGGTCTGCCCGGGTGTTACATCCCAAATGTAACGACACAAAATTTTCGATCCCGAAATTTTCAGATAGTTAGTGAAAAGAAGAAAGAGAAAGAAGAAAGAGATAGAAGAATGACAGAAAAGAAACATACAATCTCACATTCGCAGCGGATAAAATATAATATCACATAAATAATAGTTTTACAAGAAGAATTATATCATTACACTTATATCTTTATACATCAGAGTTACATCATTACACAAATACCGGACAGTTAAAAACTAACTTGTCCCAGATAAATACAGCGAAACACCTCATACGTTCCTGCCATCCAGCACGCCTCCTGAGCTCCAGAACGTCCTTACCTGAAAATCTGTAATACTCGGTCTGACCCGAGCATTACATCAAAGTAACACCCGGGTCAGGCTGGAAACCAGCGTGAGTAAACCCAACTAACTTGGAATACAAAAGCATACAATTTATATAAACCCGGGGTAACTTATATCAATTTACAATTCACAAGATGTTATATACATCAACCATTTCACACATCAATTTCTAGGTGCCGAAACTTAGATTTAAATGGTCCAATTTACTTAAGTCATTCCACTTCAGCCTATTAGTTTCACATATCAACTTATAAGAATCGAAGTGGTTTCGGGTATTTACTATTACCCGACTCCGGTCTCTTCGAATTCAACACCATCTTATCCCAAATATTCAAGTGAAACATAATTCAAATTCCAAATACAGAGTGTCATCCCCATTGATTCATCATCGATAGATAACTAAATGATCTCAGTTTAATTCCAACATATCATATCACATAGCATTCCAAACCACACATTCGAGATATCAATCAATCACAGGCATGCAATATTGTTCAATCATTCATAAGCAAGATTTATCACTTTCAAAAGTTAATTTGATTTATCTCTAATTAAATTAATAACCAATCTTAAATCACTTACATTGATTAATTATCTTTTAATTAATTATACCTAATAATTTGCTAACTCTTAATAAATTTCCTTAATTAAATAATTCAACCCTTCAATTAATTACGCTAAGAAATTAATTCTTAATTACTTCTCTTAAGTAATTTGCCTTTATTTTCTTCCAACAAGTAATTATTACACTGGTTAATTATCCTCAATTTATTAATCTTGATTATTAATTAATTAAACCTTAATTTATCACATGGGTAAATTAGCCTTACCCATCCACATTAAATAAAATTTTAAATTACTCTCCTAAATCAATTAACTATAATTGACTTACCTTTAATAAATCATATTCGTTAATAAATCCTTAATTAATCCCATTTGTAATTAACTATCCCTTAATTACTTACATGAGATAACTTACTTAATTAAGTTTATAAGTAATTATCATCTCATATTCATTAATTTAAATTAATTATAAACATTAACTATTCTCCAATTACTTATGCTAAGTAATTACCTTTTTTATTTTCATCATTAATTAATTAATCTATGAACCTTATTAAATCATTAACTTATAATTAATTCCACTAATTAATCTCAACTACCTTCTTAATTAATCAAATAATCTTGGAATTAATATATTTTCATTTTCTCAATTTCCACTCAATCACATTATTAATAATGTTTAAATAAATTTATGAACTATCTTAATGAATTTTAAGTTAAAATAAATTACTTAACTCCTAAATTAACCAATCATTTTAATTAACCTTATTATTTAAAGAATAGTTTAAAAAAAATCAATTAAAACTTGATTATCGATTAACTTAAATTTTGTGGCCCTTAACATTAACCGACCCTAAAACTAAATTTCCCGAGCCTCTCTCGATTTTGCACGCAAAAGCCCTCCCCAAAACGAACACGGAATCTCGAGTAAGAACCCATGCTATTCCTCTTCTTCCTCGAAGACTCCAAACACCAGTCACTAACGTACACAGGTGCACGTGCACGGTGGGAACTCGACGTTCCGATCACCAACGACAATCCCAACATACCAGCGACCATCTCCTCAAATGGAAGGACTGCCCAAATATCTGAATTTCGCTAGAGCAAACAAATTCGATCTTCAACCACCATAAGATTCCATCATTACCGAAAATATCAACTTGCGCTACACAAAATCATTCACCAAAAAATCCGCCCCTTCAACCAGAGATTCATCACGATCCCATCCTCAATTTCCCCCATATGCGAACGAGTACGATACGCCGATGAGACCACATTGGTCTAGAAATCAACCCCAGCAGAAAAACAAGATTAAACCCTAAATTGCCAAAACCATATCGCCCCGGTGATCAATAATTCTTCCGAACAATTTTTCCATGTCCACTGATCAGAGGACAAGTTCCAGCCTTAACCCCGACAATCCTAATCATCGCGATCAACAGAAAATGACGAAAACCCAACTTTCGTTCATCTCATGATTTCTGTTGTTTTAAAAGCTTAAAATTCAAGAATTTGTTTTTAAAAATCCTAACTTTCAACAGAAAAACAGATTTAATACCTGAAATATCATATTATTAAGTTTGAGATTTTTTTTTTAAAAAAAATATAAGGAAGCATTTCCAGATTTTAGTTTAAGGTCTCTGATCTTCTTTTGCAGGTGAGTGATATAACCTTTCTTTTTATGTTCTTTAATTTCCTGTGAGTAAACAATTCTATCTAAGGGTTTTAAATCTATTTAAAAAATCTTGGGGTATGCAGAAATTACTCAAGTAAATTATGATTGTGCTGCATCATTGTTTAAACAGGAATTGATGTGTATATGTATGAGAATAAATGAGTGCATGTCTGGAATGAGAGTGGTTTGCTCTGTTCATAGTTCTAGGTCAGGAAAAAAGAAAAAAAAGAAGAAAAAAAATGATTCAAGAGTTACATACTCTTTCTCTAATCTGTTATTAGTTACGAGGTATCAACAACAAATCTTAGGAATAACAATATTTTGATGGAAAAATAGATTCAGGTAAGATCTTAAAGTAGATTTCACTGGAAGTGTAAATGTAACGACCCGGAAATTTCGATCCCGAAATTTTCAAATAGTTAGTGGAAAGAAGAAAGAGAAAGAAGAAAGAGATAGAAGAAGAACAGAAAGGAAACACACAATCTCACATTCACAGCGGATAAAATATAATACCAATAATAGTTATACCAAAGAAACTGTATCTATCAATTTACATCGATATATCAGAGTTACAACAATTTTATACAACATTGGATTGATACAATTTAGCATGTCTCAGATATATACAATATCATGGTGGAACTCTCCATACGTCCCTGCCATCCAGCTCACCTTCTGAGCTCCAGAACGTCCTTACTTGAAAATCTGTAATACTCGGTCTGACCCGAGTATTACATCAAAGTAACACCCGGGTCAGGTTGGATACCAGCGTGAGTATACTCATCTAACACAGAATACAAAAGCATACATCATAAATAAACCCGGGTAATTTATATCAATTTACACTCCACAATTTATTATAGACATCACCTATCCCACATATCAATTTATAAAGAATCGAAGTGGTTTCGGGCATTTGCTAATACCCGACTCCGGTCCCTTCGAATCTGATGTCATCTAAACCCAAGTTATCCAATTAAATACAAATTCAACTAAAATTATCGAATAACACTTTTACACAGCAATTCATAATTGATTGATAATCACATTATCATCATCCGTCCAACAAATCATATCACAAAGCAATCATATCAGAGATATCATTCAATTCAAAGCACCCATTATCATTTAATCATTAATAAGCAAAATTGATCACTTCCACCCAGTAATTATCCTTTAATTACTTCCTATCGAGTAATTTCCTTTAACTAATTACATCCAGTAATTAGCCACTAATTACTTCTCTAAGTAATTATACCCCATTAATTACCTTAAGTAATTATACTTAACTCAACATCAAATGATTATCTTTAATTAATTAAATTTAATTAATTAACTAGTATTAACCACTTTATCTTAATTAATTACACAAATTAATTGACCTTACCCATACACATTGATTATATTGATCCATAATTAATTACTCGAACTAATTCTTCTATAGTTACTTACATTGATTAATTTTTCCTTTAATTAATCACAGTCATTAATTAACCAACCCTTAATTAATTTTCCTTAATTATACAATTCTTAAATTAATTACACTACGTAATTAATCCTTAACAAATTTATCTTTTAATTACTTACATTAAGTAATTATCATTGAATAAATCATATTTAGTAATTACCCATTAATTACCCTCCTTAATTAATGACATTAAGCAATTTTCCTTTAATTACTTTCATAATCATTAATTTAATTTCATTAAGTGATCAATCTTTAATCAATCAATTTTAAATTTATTATTTTAATCAGTCACATTAATAAATCCATCTTTTAAATTGATTACATAAATTACTTCTCCTTTATTAATTATCTAATGATTAATTAAATATTTTTTTTAATTGATTACATTAATCAATTAACCATTCCTAATACATTGAATAATTAATACTTTATTAAATTTTATCATTTAATTTACCTTCGAAAAACATATTGGATTTAACCCATTATATAATTACTTAATTACCACAATTTGAAAATATTTAAAACTTAAGAACTTGTTAATACTTAGAGAAACTTGGTTTAACCTTATTCTTTGAATTTACCATTTTAGATAAGCTTTTAATACTTGATTTTATAATACTTAAAACTTGTATCACCATTTACTTCTAATTTGTTATTGCTTAATACTTTTAAAACATGCTATTCTTTTATTAAAAACTTGATATCTATACAATTACAAATCCCGAGCAAACACTAAACCCTCTCCCTGAGCTAACTTCACCTCAAATTTGACCACTAAATAATATAAAACATTCTTTCTTCCTCCATCCTATATTACTTTATTTAAATTCACAACTCAAACAATCGGCCCACTATGTACGGCCCATCCAAAACTCAAAACCCACGAACAAAACGAACCCCTTCCCCGTCATCCGCTTAATTCCCTTCAGTAACAGCTCAAATCCAAACAACATACTCGAACACGAAGTCGTGCACATATCCCTGCACGCTTTCTCTGATGATCGTTCCCTGTCGCCGATCATCCTCACAACTCTCGCATGGTCACCCCATCCTATCGAAACACTCAAACCTCGACGAACTGTCCTGATAAAAGAAAACAAGTTTTAACACCTATTCAGCAGAAGATCAGATAAACATTTATCGCCTCGCTCTGCCCTCATCTACTACTGTCTATCCTCACCTTTCATCAGAAGAATCGCCTCCTCTTCCTACATTGTTTCCCCTACGCGCGCAACATTCCATTGTTCGTCATGCTTCGCAATTTCAGACGAAACTGAACGCCAAGCGAAGATCCCCTAAACCCTAATACTCAAACAATCTGCTTCCACAATCACTTAGAAATTCCAGAGTCATTTTTCTCGAGTTAACCATGCCCTACTCTTCCTCCTCGACGAATGCCCCGCCTCCAAATCAATCCAGCTACCAGAATTTGCCGTTATGCCCAAACCCATTTAACTCGGCCTACCTCCTGCTCTGGGCATCTAGAAATCACCCTACCACCCTTAAAAATCATATTTTCCCTCAACAATCGCGATAACACAAACCAAAACCCAAATCTTAATGATCAAATTTTGACTGGACTTGATCACTTACTGCAAAGCGTACATAATACAAGTCTATACTTCAATATATTTACTGAAACCAGTTTTAAAATAAAGTAACCCTCATAACAAACAACTTTTCTTTTAATGTCACCACTTAAAACTAATTAGATTGAGTGATATTTTTTTTTTTGAAGTCAAGCCTAGCATATTATTTTGAAATTTAACAGAGCGGTGTAAAAATGGTGAACATCCTAACTTCCCTGGTTTAATCATTATTTACTCATATATGGGTGCATATATTCAGAACAAAACATACTTATCAAATCACACTTTTATCCCATGATAAAACATAACTACAGTACAATTTGGATTTTGTTCACTCACCTGAAAATAGCATGAAACAGAGCTCAAATCTTCAGAAAAGCTTTTGATAAAACTTGAATTGCTTTTACTTCGATGCTTTAGGTTTGCATGCAGGCTAATGGGACTTGAACTTGCTTCAGATCTCTAGTTTTAAAGAATGCAGTTGCATGCTTTTGGAGTTTTAGAAGTTGAGTTGCAGACTTGATTTGCTTACAGGGTTAGATGCAGATTTGCATGTAGGTTTTGCTGTTGCTATAGACTTTACTTGTTTGCTTTAAAAATTCAAATGGAAGGGAATATGCTTGCATGCTTTAGTTTTTTTTTAAAAAAAAAGAAGAATGCACAGGCTACAGGTTGAAGAAAAGTACAGGGGTTAACATGCAGGCTTTGATTTTACAGGGTTATGATCTGATCTTCAATTTGAAGGTGGATTAAAGATTGTATTATGAAGATGTTTTCAAGCTTTTGATTGAAGAAGAGTTTCAGATTTTTGATTTGAGGAGAAAACTTCCAGATTCGAACATGATTTTAATTAAATTTTATTTTTTTTAGATTCTTAGGAGCAAATTTGTTTCAGCTGAAAATTTTTCTTAACCTTGAAAAAAATGAACATTAGAAAAAAATGAGGGTGAAAACATGTTTTATAAAAGTATAAATGATTTATTCAAAAATTAAAAATAAAAAGACACATGTACCAAATCCTTACATTTGTCAATTAAAGTAGGTTATTAGTTCACATTTGTCTCAATAGTTACTTAAGATGCTAACACTTGTTTTATACATATTTTACTTATTATTATTTTTTATTTAATTTAACTGTAAATAAAACCCTTTTTTCTTTATACATATATGTTTTTATTACCTCACAAGTGTAAAAGAAAATCTTTATTTATTTTACTCTTATACTTATATATAATTTCTATTATACTTATATTTGTTTTATGCTTAACACCTTAATATATATATATATAACTTATATATATATTTAAATAAGGTATGAACCCCTATTAAACCTTACTTAGCACCATTTTATTTTAAATACCACTTTTTGACAATCATTAGATTAAATTCAAACAAAGCTTCCTATTCACAATTTACATATATATCTATAAAAATTAGAAACATTATTTTAAATCCAATTTATTTTGAGATACTATCTTTTAGATTTAAATTTTAACCCAAATTCAAATTCATTTTCAATTTAAAGTCCTATCTTGAAATCAACTCAAATATATGTATGTATTAAGAAACACAAATTAAATTTGTAATCAATAATTTTATTTAAAATCAACACAATTACAAATATAAATATTTATCTGATCAGATTCATTCGTTCAATTTATAATTCAATATTCCATTAATTAACCCAGTTTGTTAATCGATTACAGATTACCAAAAATTCAGGTTATTACATTATTTCTTAATTACCTTCATTAAGTAATTGTCCCTTAAATTACTTACCTCTAGTTACTTCATTAAGTAACTCCCTCTTATTTATCAATTCCAATTATTATTCATTAATTAATCTCATTAAATAAAGTTTATGGAATTTGATGAACAATGTTTTCAGGATAAGTTGATCAAGTTTGTACCTGTGTTCATCAACAGTATTCTCAAATCAGAGTTGCGCAGTGGAAGCATGGTGGCAGCTATTCCAGAATAGAAGGAACACCTTATTTATTGGGAATTTGTGTTTGTTTTGGATCAGAGGATTTCTATAGAAAATTCACTTTAATCTGGAGACTTAGATGTCTTGTGCATCTTTTCTGCTTTCCGAATAAGTGTAGTTTGTTTGATGTCTTCTGATATCTGTAGTAGAGTTGTGTGGTGGATTGGATTGATCTAGAAGGTTGAAGGCAGCCCAGAATCAACAGGAGAGAATTGTGGATAAGAGATTGGATCCTTCTGTTTTCTCTCAAGGATTAAGTAATTGATCTACAGGATTGGATTGCCAGTTTGGATAACTGGGATTCGATAAGTTTCACGTATCTCTGAGGGAATACGTGTATGATCTATCTCTGGTTGTGGAACCAGTAGTTCTGGAGTTTTGGTTGTTGAGTCAGACTCGTCTGTAGTCTGATATCTTGTCTAGTGTTATAGATATAGTTGTATAGGAGTTTTGGAGCTTCATAGGTATTGATTGTTTGGATTCTCTAGAGCGTGTATCCCGGTATATATATATGTATATATACTTGGGGAAACTCGATAGAATTTTATCCAGAATTTGTCTGGATAATTAGATTTGTTTGATTGGTTGTATTGGTTGTTTTGATTGTTAGCATGTGTTTGATATATGCTTGCGTTTTAAATAAAATCTTTAATGAGATTATTAAATTACCTTTGCTTTTAAATTTCGGGGACGAAATTCTTTTAAGGGGGGAGGAATGTGATGTCCTGGAAATTTAGGCAATATTTATTTAATAATTTCATTTATAATTTATTTTAAAATGTGAAATATTGATTTAATAATCCAATTCAAACATAATTTTCTTTTGAAAATTTATAATTATTTTGTTGATAAATGATGTTCTTTTGAAATTTATAATAATAATTGAGTTTGAAATGTTAAAAATATTTAAATGATAAAATTTCCTTTCTAAGATGACTTAAAAATATTTTATTTATAATTTATATATATGTATACATTGTAAATAGGAGTTTTGATCTTTATTTTAAATTTAAATCTAATAAAGGATATTTTCAAATTTATAATATATATAGGTATATAATTTATGAATTGATTAAATTAAATTGAAAATAGTATTGAAACTTTTCATAAGTCAATTTATAAATCTATCTTGCATTTTAGAAAGAAATTATAGTAAATATTTTGTTATAAATATATAATAGTTAAGAATTGTATTTTTTGTTTTATCTTTAAATTATTTTGAAATAAATTTAGTTTATTTATATTTGAGTATAATATGTTGATTTGAAACTTTTGAATAAAATGAATTCAACATTGTTCTTTTCTTTTTTAAATTTTCTCTTTTGAAAATTGGTTTTAAATAAAATTTTTTAAAATATCAAGCAAATATTTAAATGTAAAGATAATTCATTTTCAATCATTTAAAGAATAAATGTTAATGAAACATACAAAACATCTTAAATTTAAATTAGAATGGTTTTACCTTTAATTAAAACATTTGTAAACAAAGAAATTTATTTTATATCTAACTCTTACATGTGTTTAACATTCATGTTTTAAAGTTGACACTTGTAACTAATTTTCATATCCAAACAACAAATGGCATTTCTAAATCAATATTGAATTTATCATTTTAGATAAAACTTAAAACAAATCTCTTTATTCAAACATTTTATGTTCTATAATGAATCAAAATTCAGATCTATGAAAACTGAAATCCAACTTCACTCTAGTTCCACAACCCAAATCTGTACTCTGCAAATTTAAACCATATTAGATCTGCAAATCAAAGTTTTAAAACCCTGCAAAAGAAGATATATCTGCATATTCTGTTTAACCTGCAAACAAACAAATGTCTTCAACCTGTGAAATCAATCACATTTGCAAATTGGCTTGAATCTGCAAAACAATTTAATCTACAACCTGTAAGATCAACACAAACAAAGATGAAAAGGGGTCTGCATGCAGTTCCAAAGCCTGCAAACAACATGTTGTCACCAATTTCAAACAGCATGTTAGCTCTGATTCAATCAATTGCATTGGAATTCAGGTTGTAGGGAAATGTTTGGCATCTGGAATGCTTTCTGTTTCCATTTCTAAGGTGAGTAAATCTATGTTTTTTTTAAAAACAGTTTCATTTTCTTTAACCAAGATAACAAAATATGCAGAACTTTAAAGTTTAATTCAAAATGCCCTTTTAAATAAGAAAATTTAAACAGTAGCAATTGATAACCGCTCTGTTCTCTTCTCTTTAGTAAGTAACCTCAATTTCTATAGGTTGTTTGAAATTTTATATGTGCATGAGTTGAATATATGCTTGACTGTTGTGTGTGATTATGTTTGAATATGCAGATAAGTGTAATATGAATTTCTACAGACATGCTTCTGCTATTACTTGGATTTAAATACAAATCTACTTCTCTATGTATGAAACTTAGTTAGGAATTATTATGTAATCAAATTTGAGTTTGTGTTGCATAGATTTAGGTTTGAAAAATTTTAGTTTAGGAAAGTAAAATCTGTTACTGCTGGAAATAAGTAACAGCAGACAATAGTTTCATAAAGAAAATTTACCAAACAACTTTAAATTTTTCAAAAACATGTTTAAAGCTTTAATGCATGTTAAAAACATGGATATTAAAACATGCATCAGGTTTTAAAAGTCTGAGGGGTTAGGAATTTAGAAGTGTGCAGAAGTTGGTATATTTGAGGATATCAAAATATAAAATGGATTTTGGAAGTTGAATTTCTTCCTGGAGGTGGGGTGTTAACTGGGAATTGGGGAAAGAATTCCTAATAGTTGATCAGAGAGTTGTGGTGAAGGCAAGAGTGCTCATTTATAGGTTGGTGTTCTTGGTGAAGTTTTTTTTCCAGGTTGTTTAAATTTGGCTTGATTCAAATTTTCAAGCTGCAAGGATTTTGTTGATGGACAGTATCAAGATAAAGGGATGAATGGCTTCTTGGAGAGTTAGGTGAAGGTTGCTGGAAGTCGCCGGAGTAGTGGTGCATTTGCACAGTGTTTGGTGGTCTCTGGTGATAATTTTGGAGTGCAGGTTTTGGTGACTCGAAGTCACACTCGTGCATTTGGTATTGTGGCTCGAAGTAGGATAGGTTTTAACCTGAAGTAAATTGTTGATAGTCTCGGGTTTGTGGAAGTGCAGGCCTGAGTGCTGTGTTTTTTTTTAAAAAACTGGAAACCCAAAAATGTTTAAAGCAATGATTTAAATTTAAATATAGGTTTGAATTAATTTCAAATGAGCTTATGAATTCAAATGATGAATTTAAATTTAAAAGTAAGGTTTAAATTCAATTTTGAAATCATGTATAAAAATGTAGTTTTCAGGATTCTTTGAATCCAGTTTTTATTAAATTACCTTTGCTTTTAAATTTCGGGGACGAAATTCTTTTAAGGGGGAGGAATGTGATGTCCCGGAAATTTAGGCAATATTTATTTAATAATTTCATTTATAATTTGTTTTAAAATGTGAAATATTGATTTAATAATCCAATTCAAACATAATTTTCTTTTGAAAATTTATAATTATTTTGTTGATAAATGATATTCTTTTGCTTTTATAATAATAATTGAATTTGAAATGTTAAAAATATTTAAATGATAAAATTTCCTTTCTAAGCTGATTTAAAAATATTTTATTTATAATGTATATATATGTATACATTGTAAATAGGAGTTTTGATCTTTATTTTAAATTTAAATCTAATAAAGGATATTTTCAAATTTATAATATATATAAGTATATAAATTATGAATTGATTAAATTAAATTGAAAATAGTATTGAAACTTTTCATAAGTCAATTTATAAATCTATCTTGTATTTTAGAAAGAAATTATAGTAAATATTTTGTTATAAATATATAATAGTTAAGAATTGTATTTTTTGTTTTATCTTTAAATTGTTTTGAAATAAATTTAGTTTATTTATATTTGAGTATAATATGTTGATTTGAAACTTTTGAATAAAATGAATTCAACATTGTTCTTTTCTTTTTTAAATTTTCTCTTTTGAAAATTGGTTTTAAATAATTTTTTTTAAAATATCAAGCAAATATTTAAATGTAAAGATAATTCATTTTCAATCATTTAAAGAATAAATGTTAATGAAACATACAAAACATCTTAAATTTAAATTAGAATGGTTTTACCTTTAATTAAAACATTTGTAAACAAAGAAATTTATTTTATATCTAACTCTTACATGTGTTTAACATTCATGTTTTAAAGTTGACACTTGTAACTAATTTTCATATCCAAACAACAAATGGCATTTCTAAATCAATATTGAATTTATCATTTTAGATAAAACTTAAAACAAATCTCTTTATTTCAAACATTTTATCTTCTATAATGAATCAAAATTCAGATCTATGAAAACTGAAATCCAACTTCACTCTAATTCCACAACCCAAATCTGTACTCTGAAAATTTAAACCATATTAGATCTGCAAATCAAAGTTTTAAAACCCTGCAAAAGAAGATACATCTGCGTATTCTGTTTAACCTGCAAACAAACAAATGTCTTCAACCTGTGAAATCAATCACATTTGCAAATTGGCTTGAATATGCAAAACAATTTAATCTGCAACCTGTAAGATCAACACAAACAAAGATGAAAAGGGGTCTGCATGCAATTCCAAATCCTGCAAACAACATGTTGTCACCAATTTCAAACAGCATGTTAGCTCTGATTCAATCAATTGCATTGGAATTCAGGTTGTAGGGAAATGTTTGGCATCTGGAATGCTTTCTGTTTCCATTTCTAAGGTGAGTAAATCTATGTTTTTTAAAAACAGTTTCATTTTCTTTAACCAAGATAACAAAATATGCAGAACTTTAAAGTTTAATTCAAAATGCCCTTTTAAATAAGAAAATTTAAACGGTAGCAATTGAAAACCGCTCTGTTCTCTTCTCTTTAGTAAGTAACCTCAATTTCTATAGGTTGTTTGAAATTTTATATGTGCATGAGTTGAATATATGCTTGACTGTTGTGTGTGATTATGTTTGAATATGCAGATAAGTGTAATATGAATTTCTACAGACATGCTTCTGCTATTACTTGGATTTAAATACAAATCTACTTCTCTATGTATGAAACTTAGTTAGGAATTATTATGTAATCAAATTTGAGATTGTGTTGCATAGATTTAGGTTTGAAAAATTTTAGTTTAGGAAAGTAAAATCTGTTACTACTGGAAATAAGTAACAGCAGACAATAGTTTCATAAAGAAAATTTACCAAACAACTTAAATTTTTCAAAAACATGTTTAAAGCTTTAATGCATGTTAAAAACATGGATATTAAAACATACATCATGTTTTAAAAGTCTTAGGGGTTAGGAATTTAGAAGTGTGCAGAAGTTGGTATATTTGAGGATATCAAAATATAAAATGGATTTTGGAAGTTGAATTTCTGCCTGGAGGTGGGGTGTTAACTGGGAAGTGGGAAAGGAATTCCTAATAGTTGATCAGAGAGTTGTGGTGAAGGCAAGAATGCTCATTTACAGGTTGGTGTTCTTGGTGAAGTTTTTTTTCCAGGTTGTTTAAATTTGGCTTGATTCAAATTTTCAAGCTGCAAGGATTTTGTTGATGGACTGTATCAAGATGAAGGGATGAATGACTTCTTGGAGAGTTAGGTGAAGGTTGCTGGAAGTCGCCGGAGTAGTGGTGCATTTGCATAGTGTTTGGTGGTCTCTGGTGAAAATTTTGGAGTGCAGGTTTTAGTGACTCGAAGTCACACTCGTCCATTTGGTATTGTGGCTCGAAGTAGGATTGGTTTTAACCCGAAGTAAATTGTTGATAGTCTCGGGTTTGTGGAAGTGCAGGCCTGAGTGCTGTGTTTTTTTTTTAAAACCTGGAAACCCAAAAATGTTTAAAGCAATGATTTAAATTTAAGTATAGGTTTGAATTAATTTCAAATGAGCTTATGAATTCAAATGATGAATTTAAATTTAAAAGTAAGGTTTAAATTCAATTTTGAAATCATGTATAAAAATGTAGTTTTCAGGATTCTTTGAATCCAGTTTTTATTTAAAAACAGTTTTGTTTCTTTTAAAATTTTTAAAGGGGAGTTCAATGTTAAAACAAGATTCAAATTTTTGTATTGGATTGAACTGGATTCAGGAATACTTTTGAATTCAAAGTTTAAAATGAAACATTTAAATTGTAAGCCAGATCTAAATTTGGTTTTGAAATCAAATTAAATATGATTTCAGTTTTGTTTTGAAATCTGTTTGAATACAAATCAGTTTGAAAAGTTTTAAAAATTGGACAGAAATGTTATTAAGTAGAATTTAAATATGAATCTGATTTCAATCGAAGGTTTAAATTTAAAAGAATTCTTTCTTTTAAGTATTGAAATAAAATTATGATATGTTTAACTTTAAATTGAAAAGTTAAATAATCTATCTATATTAAAAGACTTGATTTATTTTTAGTAAAATTAAGTAACATAGATTTTTAAACTTTCCTTATATAATAATGGTAGTTCTTTACCTTTTGGTTTATTAGTTTATTTAAAATGAATAATGTTTATATGGTTAAACCTTTTTAAATCTTAAATTTTAAAAATGAAGGTTGAATTTAAATTTTAGGAGTGTGTTGTTTAAATACATTTGAATAATTAATAAGTCATTAATAAGTAAATGGATTAATTTGGAAATAATTAAGATAATTTAGAAATTTACTTGTTAAATTGATTTTAATTAATGTTTTGGATTAATTTATAATTAGAAATGATTAATGAATAATTAATCTAAGGTAATTTTTCTTAAGTAAGGAATTAATGAAAATGTTGTTAATTAGATAAGATAATTATCTAAGGATAATTAAATAAATATTTAATCTGATTAATTTTGGTTAATTAATTAGATTAATTAATTTAAGATAATCAATTGTAATTTGATAAGTATAATTACTTTATAAAAGTAATTAAGGGTTAATTACTTTTTGTAATTAATTCTGATAACGTGTTTTGTTAAATTAATTAATTTAGTTTAATTAATTTAAGAAATAATTAAATAATTTAACGATAATAATTACTTGATGTAATTTATGGAGAAGGATTGCTTAGAGAAGTAATAATTACTGGATTGTAATTTTGGAAAGATGTTTTATTTTAGTTAAGTAATTTGGATAATTACTTTTGTAATTAATCAAGGATTAATTAATAAAGATAATTAATTATTGGATAATTAATTTATTAATAAGTAACTAAGGGTAGTTAATTACTGGATTTAAGTATTAATCAAGGTGATTAATGATTAGATTAATTACTAAATGTAATTAATTTAATTGAGTAATTAATTTAAATATTAATTAGAAATCATTAATTATTATAATTAATGATGCAATTAAGAATTGTTTAATTAAGTAATTAATTAATTAATTAAGTGATTAATTAATTATAATTAATTAAGAATAAATGTAATTAATTATAGTTAATTAATAAATGAAGTAATTAAATGTTAATTACTTATGATTAAGGCTAGTAAATTTTATTAATTTAAGACTAATTACTTATTGTAATTAGTGAATGATTAATCATAGATATTTAGGCAAGTTGAATACTTAATGAATGATTAATTAGCTAGGTTGATTAATCAATAGATTTATAAGCAAGATTTATAGGTGAGTAATTAATTTAATTTATTTTAAATTAATTAAGGATAGAAGTAATTAATTTAATTCATTTTAAATTAATTATAAATGATGGATAATAAATCATTGCTTATGGATGATATTGATAAACTTTTGGATGGTTGTGATCTCAGAAATGAGATGAGTAGTATCTATAGGATATGGATGCTTAGTTATAGTATGATGGATTATTTTGGTTGTGATGATTGACTATTGTGATGATTATCTGTTGTGATAATGTTATAGGTTATCTGTTATGATGAGAATATGTAGTTTATCTATCTGTGTGAAATAGATAAAATAAAATGAATTAATTGTTTGGAACCCTTAAGTATAACTTGGACATTAAAATGGCGTTTGGTTTCGGTGAGACCGGGATCGGGTTTCCATATTTGGATATCCGAAAACCACACCAATTCCAATTAAACGTTAGGTCGTTAATCCAAGTGGAGCAAGTGAAGACTCGAGGTATAAGGGCTATACGTCAGTATAACTCTATGGGTGATTCCGTAATGAGTTGATGGAATAGTACTTATAGATTCGAGATGGTGAATCAGAGTGCAAGGGTTATTGTCGTGAACTCTGAGGGTGATTCCAATACGAGTGTAACGAGATAATGCCTTCGATTTCGTTCGAACCCGGAACGAACTTGTATGGATTGAATGCTTTCAGAACATCGTCAGGTGGACGATGAGCATTCTAAGATAGATGTGTTCTCTAACGGTAATCGTAACCTCAAGCCTCATCAACCGGGAATGGCTAAAACAGGGGAGGTGCAGCAAGGCTTCGTGGGTAGCCCCCACTTGAGAGTGAGATTTACCCCTGTCTAGAGGTCCCTTTTATTTCGGCTGTGTGGACGGTTGAGAGCTCCAACTGTCGGGGTGGTCTTGTTCGGAACTATTCAGTAAGGAATGGGTCCGGCCTTGTGTTGCAGGGGATTGGGAGTAGTCCTCGGTACGGTGATCTAGGCCACGTACTGTGACGGGCGGTACCCCGGTAGCCCTGCCATTGATGGAATCCAAAATCCAATAAGTGCCAACGATTTTGATTGTATTACCCACTTTTGTGGCTAGTAGCTGGAATTTAATAGATGTAACAATTTCGGCTATTTCATATTTATTTGAAAACCCTAGACCTATTATAATATCACTGGATTTCCTATCAAATGTTTTGGTTAGCGTAAGGTAAAAACTTTTCCATGTTTAGTCTTACGTGATACCTTTTGTTTTCAAGGATTTTCTAAAGTTAAGCAACTTTTAAACCGATTACTCACACCAGACCCCTGTCTGACCCGAGTGTTTATTTTCTGTTTTATTAAACTCTTGGGTACTCATATTACGTATGAGTAGTCAAGTGATTCAGGATTGCTTTGACGAGTTCTGGAGGAGATAATGGAGCAGGAGGCTTCAGCGTGTAGATATATTTAGTAGTTCCGCTGTGTTTGAGTTGTATCTGTTTTTCTCTGATATACTTGAATTGTAATCGCTATACAGATGTTTATAACTGTCTAGTTTGTGTTGTATTGGCTGTAAAACTCTGCTGTATATGATACTATGTAAAGTATTATGTGATATAATATAATTTATTCGTTCCGCTGTGAGATTCTGATGTTGTCTGTTTTCTTCTTTTTTTCTATTCTCTTTTCTATCCCTTTCTTTCTTCTTAACGATGCGAATTCCTGGAGTTTGGAAGTTGGGTCGTTACAACGTGGTATCATTTAAAGTGAATTTTCTATAGAAATCCTCTGATCCAAAACAAACACAAATTCCCAATAAATCAGGTGTTTCTTCTATTCTGGAATAGCTGCCACCATGCTTCCACTGCGCAACTCTGATTTGAGAATACTGTTGATGAACACAGGTACAAACTTGATCAACTTATCCTGAAAACATTGTTCATCAAATTCCATAAAAATCTCCAAAAAAAACCAAGTCAAAACAGAACTCAATCTCCTGATGTGGATGCAAAACTTAACTCCTTCAAAGACATCCAGAAAATATCAAACCAATTTGATAACTCAAACATCTTCTAGGGATGCTTCAATCCAAACAAAGGTTACTCAGGAAACTTCCGGATCATCGCAAGTCACTTTTGCGATTCTACCCAGTTCAGATTCCAAGAAATCGTTCTCTCTTCAATAATCAGAACAACCAAAGCCTTCAAATCAAAAGGGAAACTAGTGGTCCACCTTCAACCACAAACATCACACCCAGCTAAGCTTCCAGAAGAAATGGACAAGCTTCACCATCTGCCCGGCCTACTGACAAAAGAATCACAGAGACTTCAGAACCATCGAAGAAACAGGCCACTCACTGCTGCCACTGCTGCCAAAAACTTTCTTACCCCAAAAGCTCATCGAACCTCAAAACTACACCAGCCACTACCACAATAGAGTCTTCCAGATAGAAAGATATTCCTTAGGAAACTCAACTTCAAACCAAGCACAAAACACTCTGCCAAACTGAGTCTCAAACTCAAACATAGTCAGAACTCCTTCCTAAGGTTGCCAAAATACCATTGCTGGCTTCAGTATTCCAAACTGATCCAGACTCAAGAAAATCCATTCACACAAGTGAAGTCAAGCTTAAAATCCAAAGATACATTCCGAATCTTCAAAAGATTCTCCTTCAGAGATCAGTGAAATCCTTCACACCAAACTGCCAAACTACTCAAGATGCCCAACACTGCCCTAGCAAATCACTTCCAACCTCAAACACTCGGACTCCCACCATTGGTAGTTGTGTTACACACACCACTACCCTATCTACCTTTATTACTTATATTGGAAAACCTGAACAGGTAACCCAACAGATAGGTAGGATTAAATATATTTATATTTAAAATTACAAGTACGCTCTCTCAAGAAAGACACCACTACAGAGCCTAGGTATTCACTCAACCTAATGCTCTGATACCACGTTGTAACGACCCAACATCCAAACTCCAGGAATTCGCATCGTTAAGAAGAAAGAAAGGGATAGAAAAGAGAATAGAAAGAAAGAAGAAAACAGACAACATCAGAATCTCACAGCGGAACGAATAAATTATATTATATCACATAATACTTTACATAGTATCATATACAGCAGAGTTTTACAGCCAATACAACACAAACTAGACAGTTATAAACATCTGTCTAGCGATTACAATTCAAGTATATCAGAGAAAAACAGATACAACTCAAACACAGCGGAACTACTAAATATATCTACACGCTGAAGCCTCCTGCTCCATTATCTCCTCCAGAACTCGTCAAAGCAATCCTGAATCACTTGACTTCTCATACGTAATATGAGTACCCAAGAGTTTAATAAAACAGAAAATAAACACTCGGGTCAGACAGGGGTCTGGTGTGAGTAATCGGTTTAAAAGTTGCTTAACTTTAGAAAATCCTTGAAAACAAAAGGTATCACGTAAGACTAAACATGGAAAAGTTTTTACCTTACGCTAACCAAAACATTTGATAGGAAATCCAGTGATATTATAATAGGTCTAGGGTTTTCAAATAAATAAGAAATAGCCGAAATTGTTACATCTATTAAATTCCAGCTCCTAGCCACAAAAGTGGGTAATACAATCAAAATCGTTGGCACTTATTGGATTTTGGATTCCATCAGTGGCAGGGCTACCGGGGTACCGCCCGTCACAGTACGTGGCCTAGATCACCGTACCGAGGACTACTCCCAATCCCCTGCAACACAAGGCCGGACCCATTCCTTACTGAATAGTTCCGAACAAGACCACCCCAACAGTTGGAGCTCTCAACCGTCCACACAGCCGAAATAAAAGGGACCTCTAGACAGGGGTAAATCTCACTCTCAAGTGGGGGCTACCCACGAAGCCTTGCTGCACCTCCCCTGTTTTAGCCATTCCCGGTTGATGAGGCTTGAGGTTACGATTACCTTTAGAGAACACATCTATCTTAGAATGCTCATCGTCCACCTGACGATGTTCTGAAAGCATTCAATCCATACAAGTTCGTTCTGGGTTCGAACGAAACCGAAGGCATTATCTCGTTACACTCGTATTGGAATCACCCTCAGAGTTAACGACAATAACCCTTGTACTCTGATTCACCATCTCGAATCTATAAGTACTATTCCGTCAACTCATTACGGAATCACCCATAGAGTTATACTGACGTATAGCCCTTACACCTCAAGTCTTCACTTGCTCCACTTGGATTAACGACCTAACGTTTAATTGGAATTGGTGTGGTTTTCGGATATCCAAATATGGAAACCCGATCCCGGTCTCACCGAAACCAAATGCCATTTTAATGTCCAAGTTATACTTAAGGGTTCTAAACAATTAATTCATTTTATTTTATCTATTTCACACACATAGATAAACTACATATTCTCATCATAACAGATAACCCATAACATTATCACAACAGATAATCATCATATAGTCAATCATCACAACCAAAATAATCCATCATACTATAACTAAGCATCCATATCCTATAGATACTACTCATCTCATTTCTGAGATCACAACCATCCAAAAGTATATCAATATCATCCATAAGCAATGATATATTATCCATCATTTATAATTAATTTAAAATGAATTAAATTAATTACTTCTATCCTTAATTAATTTAAAATAAATTAAATTAATTACTCACCTATAAATCTTGCTTATAAATCTATTGATTAATCAACCTAGCTAATTAATCATTCATTAAGTATTCAACTTGCCTAAATATCTATGATTAATCATTCACTAATTACAATAAGTAATTAGTCTTAAATTAATAAAATTAACTAGCCTTAACCATAAGTAATTAACATTTAATTACTTCATTTATTAATTAACTATAATTAATTACATTTATTCTTAATTAATTACAATTAATTAATCACTTAATTAATTAATTAATTACTTAATTAAAAAATTCTTAATTGCATCATTAATTATAATAATTAATGATTTCTAATTAATATTTAAATTAATTACTCAATTAAATTAATTACATTTAGTAATTAATCTAATCATTAATCACCTTGATTAATACTTAAATCCAGTAATTAACTACCCTTAATTATTTATTAATAAATTAATTATCCAATAATTAATTATCTTTATTAATTAATCCTTGATTAATTACAAAAGTAATTATCCAAATTACTTAACTAAAATAAAACATCTTTCCATAATTACAATCCAGTAATTATTACTTCTCTAAGTAATCCTGCTCCATAAATTACATCAAGTAATTAATATCGTTAAATTATTTAATTATTTCTTAAATTAATTAAACTAAATTAATTAATTTAAACAAAACACATTATCAGAATTAATTACAAAAAGTAATTAACCCTTAATTACTTTTATAAAGTAATTATACTTATCAAATTACAATTGATTATCTTAAATTAATTAATCTAATTAATTAATCAAAATTAATCACATTAATTAATTATTTAATTATCCTTAGATAATTATCTTATCTAATTAACAACATTTTCATTAATTCCTTACTTAAGAAAAATTACCTTGGATTAATTATTCATTAATCATTTCTAATTATAAATTAATCCAAAACATTAATTAAAATCAATTTAACAAGTAAATTTCTAAATTATCTTAATTATTTCCAAATTAATCCATTTACTTATTAATGACTTATTAATTATTCAAATGTATTTAAACAACACACTCCTAAAATTTAAATTCAACCTTCATTTTTAAAATTTAAGATTTAAAAAGGTTTAACCATATAAACATTATTCATTTTAAATAAATTAATAAACCTAAAGGTAAAGAACTACCATTATTATATAAGGAAAATTTAAAAATCTATGTTACTTAATTTTACTAAAAATAAATCAAGTCTTTTAAAATAGATAGATTATTTAACTTTTCAATTTAAAGTTAAACATATCATAATTTTGTTTCAATACTTAAAAGAAAGAATTCTTTTAAAATTTAAACCTTCATTTGAAATCAGATTCATATTTAAATTCTACTTAATAACATTTCTGTCCAATTTTTAAAACTTTTCAAACTGATTTGTATTCAAATAGATTTCAAAATAAAACTGAAATCATATTTAATTTGATTTCAAAACCAAATTTAGATCTGGCTTATAATTTAAATGTTTTATTTTAAACTTTGAATTCAAAAGTATTCCTGGATCCAATTCAATCCTATACAAAAATTCGAATCTTGTGTTAACATTGAACTCCCCTTTAAAAATTTTAAAAGAAACAAAACTGTTTTTAAATAAAAACTGGATTCAAAGAATCCTGAAAACTACATTTTTATACATGATTTCAAAATTGAATTTAAACCTTACTTTTAAATTTAAATTCATCATTTGAATTCATAAGCTCATTTGAAATTAATTCAAACCTATACTTAAATTTAAATCATTGCTTTAAACATTTTTGGGTTTCCAGGTTTTAAAAAAAAACACAGCACTCAGGCCTGCACTTCCACAAACCCGAGACTATCAACAATTTACTTCAGGTTAAAACCTATCCTACTTCGAGCCACAATACCAAATGCACGAGTGTGACTTCAAGTCACCAAAACCTGCACTCCAAAATTATCACCAGAGACCACCAAACACTGTGCAAATGCACCACTACTCCGGCAACTTCCAGCAACCTTCACCTAACTCTCCAAGAAGCCATTCATCCCTTCATCTTGATACTGTCCATCAACAAAATCCTTGCAGCTTGAAAATTTGAATCAAGCCAAATTTAAACAACCTGGAAAAAAAACTTCACCAAGAACACCAACCTGTAAATGAGCACTCTTGCCTTCACCACAACTCTCTGATCAACTATTAGGAATTCTTTCCCCAATTCCCAGTTAACACCCCACCTCCAGGCAGAAATTCAACTTCCAAAATCCATTTTATATTTTGATATCCTCAAATATACCAACTTCTGCACACTTCTAAATTCCTAACCCCTCAGACTTTTAAAACCTGATGCATGTTTTAATATCCATGTTTTTAACATGCATTAAAGCTTTAAACATGTTTTTGAAAAATTTAAAGTTGTTTGGTAAATTTTCTTTATGAAACTATTATCTGCTGTTACTTATTTCCAGTAGTAACAGATTTTACTTTCCTAAACTAAAATTTTTCAAACCTAAATCTATGCAACACAAACTCAAATTTGATTACATAATAATTCCTAACTAAGTTTCATACATAGAGAAGTAGATTTGTATTTAAATCCAAGTAATAGTAGAAGCATGTTTGTAGAAATTCATATTACACTTATCTGCATATTCAAACATAATCACACACAACAGTCAAGCATATATTCAACTCATGCACATATAAAATTTCAAACAACCTATAGAAATTGAGGTTACTTACTAAAGAGAAGAGAACAGAGCGGTTATCAATTGCTACTGTTTAAATTTTCTTATTTAAAAGGGCATTTTGAATTAAACTTTAAAGTTCTGCATATTTTGTTATCTTGGTTAAAGAAAATGAAACTGTTTTTAAAAAAAACATAGATTTACTCACCTTAGAAATGGAAACAGAAAGCATTCCAGATGCCAAACATTTCCCTACAACCTGAATTCCAATGCAATTGATTGAATCAGAGCTAACATGCTGTTTGAAATTGGTGACAACATGTTGTTTGCAGGCTTTGGAATTGCATGCAGACCCCTTTTCATCTTTGTTTGTGTTGATCTTATAGGTTGCAGATTAAATTGTTTTGCAGATTCAAGCCAATTTGCAAATGTGATTGATTTCACAGGTTGAAGACATTTGTTTGTTTGCAGGTTAAACAGAATATGCAGATATATCTTCTTTTGCAGGGTTTTAAAACTTTGATTTGCAGATCTAATATGGTTTAAATTTGCAGAGTACAGATTTGGGTTGTGGAACTAGAGTGAAGTTGGATTTCAGTTTTCATAGATCTGAATTTTGATTCATTATAGAACATAAAATGTTTGAAATAAAGAGATTTGTTTTAAGTTTTATCTAAAATGATAAATTCAATATTGATTTAGAAATGCCATTTGTTGTTTGGATATGAAAATTAGTTACAAGTGTCAACTTTAAAACATGAATGTTAAACACATGTAAGAGTTAGATATAAAATAAATTTCTTTGTTTACAAATGTTTTAATTAAAGGTAAAACCATTCTAATTTAAATTTAAGATGTTTTGTATGTTTCATTAACATTTATTCTTTAAATGATTGAAAATGAATTATCTTTACATTTAAATATTTGCTTGATATTTTAAAAAAAATTATTTAAAACCAATTTTCAAAAGAGAAAATTTAAAAAAGAAAAGAACAATGTTGAATTCATTTTATTCAAAAGTTTCAAATCAACATATTATACTCAAATATAAATAAACTAAATTTATTTCAAAATAATTTAAAGATAAAACAAAAAATACAATTCTTAACTATTATATATTTATAACAAAATATTTACTATAATTTCTTTCTGAAATGCAAGATAGATTTATAAATTGACTTATGAAAAGTTTCAATACTATTTTCAATTTAATTTAATCAATTCATAAATTATATACCTATATATATTATAAATTTGAAAATATCCTTTATTAGATTTAAATTTAAAATAAAGATCAAAACTCCTATTTACAATGTATACATATATATACATTATAAATAAAATATTTTTAAGTCATCTTAGAAAGGAAATTTTATCATTTAAATATTTTTAACATTTCAAACTCAATTATTATTATAAATTTCAAAAGAATATCATTTATCAACAAAATAATTATAAATTTTCAAAAGAAAATTATGTTTGAATTGGATTATTAAATCAATATTTCACATTTTAAAATAAATTATAAATGAAATTATTAAATAAATATTGCCTAAATTTCCGGGACATCACATTCCTCCCCCCTTAAAAGAATTTCGTCCCCGAAATTTAAAAGCAAAGGTAATTTAATAATCTCATTAAAGATTTTATTTAAAACACAAGCATATATCAAACACATGCTAACAATCAAAACAACCAATACAACCAATCAAACAAATCTAATTATCCAGACAAATTCTGGATAAAATTCTATCGAGTTTCCCTAAGTGTGTGTGTGTGTGTGTGTGTGTGTGTGTGTGTGTGTGTGTGTGTGTGTGTGTGTGTGTGTGTGTATACCGGGATACACGCTCTAGAGAATCCAAACAATCAATACCTATGAAGCTCCAAAACTCCTATACAACTATATCTATAACACTAGACAAGATATCAGACTGCAGACGAGTCTGACTCAACAACCAAGACTCCAGAACTACTGGTTCCACAACCAGAGATAGATCATACACGTATTCCCTCAGAGATACGTGAAACTCATCGAATCTCAGTTATCCAAACTGGCAATCCAATCCTGTAGATCAATTACTTAATCCTTGAGAGAAAACAGAAGGATCCAATCTCTTATCCACAAATCTCTCCTGTTGATTCTGGGCTGCCTTCTACCTTCTAGATCAATCCAATCCACCACACAACTCTACTACAGATATCAAAAGACATCAAACAAACTACTCTTATTCGGAAAGAAGAATTATATCATTACACTTATATCTTTATACATCAGAGTTACATCATTACACAAATACCGGACAGTTAAAAACTAACTTGTCCCAGATAAATACAACAAAACACCTCATACGTTCCTGCCATCCAGCACGCCTCCTGAGCTCCAGAACGTCCTTACCTGAAAATCTGTAATACTCGGTCTAACCCGAGCATTACATCAAAGTAACACCCGGGTCAGGCTGGAAACCAGCGTGAGTAAACCCATCTAACTTGGAATACAAAAGCATACAGTTTACATAAACCCGGGGTAACTTATATCAATTTACAATTCACAAGATGTTATATACATCAACCATTTCACACATAAATTTCTAAGTGCCAAAACTTAAATTTAAATGGTCCAATTTACTTAAGTCATTCCACTTCAGCCTATTAGTTTCACATATCAACTTATAAGAATCGAAGTGGTTTCGGGTATTTACTATTACCCGACTCCGGTCTCTTCGAATTCAACACCATCTTATCCCAAATATTCAAGAGAAACATAATTCAAATTCCAAATACAGAGTGTCATCCCCATTGATTCATCATCGATAGATAACTAAATGATCTCAGTTTAATTCCAACATATCATATCACATAGCATTCCAAACCACATATTCGAGATATCAATCAATCACAGGCATGCAATATTGTTCAATCATTCATAAGCAAGATTTATCACTTTCAAAAGTTAATTTGGTTTATCTCTAATTAAATTAATAACCAATCTTAAATCACTTACATTGATTAATTATCTTTTAATTAATTATACCTAATAATTTACTAACTCTTAATAAATTTCCTTAATTGAATAATTCCACTAAAGAATCATTAATTAATATAATTAATGATGTAATTAAGATTGATTAATTAATATTTATTAATCAATAATAAGTAATTAAGGATAATTAATTGTAATTAATTAAGGTTAAATATAATTAATTATAGTTAATTAATTAATGAAGTAATTAAAAGTTAATTACTGTATTTGGTTTAGGGTAATTAATTTTGTGGAATTAATTAAAGTATAATTAATCAGGAATTGATTAATTAAGATGATAAATTAGAGGTTAATTAATTAATTAATTTGTAATTAATTAATGATAATGTAAGCAATATTTTTATTGAGATAATAATTAATTTAATTCATTTTAAATTAATTAGAGAGGATGTAATTAATTTAATTCATTTTAAATTTATTATAGATGTTATGATTAAGTTATTGCTTATAGATGGATAATATTGGTTGATTTGAATGGAATGAATCTCAGCTATGAGATTAGTAATGTTGTGTGATATGGGTTATCTTAGAAATTATTAAATATAATTAAATAAATTGGATAATTAAGGAATCACTTATTTATTTAATTTATTTGATTAATAATTTGGATTAATTTAAATTAGAGTTAATTAAGAGTTAATTAAAGAATAAATAATAGTTAATGATGGTCATTAACTAATGTTTATTTAGGAATTAATTAATATGATTAATTTTCAATAATTAATTAAATTAATTAATTAATGTTAATAAATTGTGAAATTTATTTAAGTTTAATTACTTAAATAAAAGTAATTAAGACATTAATTACTTAATGTAATTAATGGAATTTATTAAGGTTGGTTTAAACTAATTAATCAAGTTTAATTAATTTTAAACATTGGATTTGATAATTACCTTATGTAATTAGTAGAATTACTCAGTAAAGTAATTAGAGATAATTACTGGATGTAATCAGTGGATAGTGTTGGGATTGTGAAAATAAATTTAACCAGTTACTAACATCCATAGCAATCAATCAAACAAACAAACCTAACTAATTATCCTGACACAAATCAGAATAAGTCTCTAATACTATCTCGAGTTTCCCCCAAGTATAAATCACTGGGAGACTTGCTCTACAAAAACCAACAAACTAATCCCACAACCAAAATCCAGAGCTCCACTCATCTCTACATCCACCAATCTGAACAGAACATCAGATTTCACTCAAGTCTAGCTCAACTGAACTACAGATTCAACAACCAATGATGAATCATACACGTACTCCCTCAGATAAGAAATGAACTTGTGACGACTCGGAAATTTTGAGCATTTAAAATTAGAATATTCAATTGATTTTGAATATTTAAAATGTTAATTTTAACTTTAATTCAAATAACACTATATTATTTGATAATTAAATTATTAAATTAAACAAATTGAAAGTTGGGTAAAATGTTGAATCTAGAGTTTTAAAGCCTGTTAAAAATAATTTGAAAGCTTATAAATTTTATATTAATAATACTGAAGATAATAGGAGTGTTAAAATTTAAATTGACACCGATTTATTCAAGTTTGAAATTTTATCGTTTAAATTGAATAGCCTTCCGAGGCACAGTCTCGGAATTCGACGAAACCAGTTCCATTGGATCCGAAATATTGGATTATTTCCGGATTTCAATTTTCGTAGTATTTGGATTTATTGTGTGCGCATACGATATATAAACACGTTGAAAATTGTATCGAGACAATTTAAATTCGAATATATTATATTCTTACTTATTAAATTTCCTTTCAGCCGAATTTTTTTCACCATCAGCTGCCTTTCATTCAATCGCTGCCTGCTCTCGTACATGCCATCATCATCCTATCTCCCTTTCTCTTATCATGCAAGCTTCGTTTGCCTTAAACAAATTTCACCGAAGCTTCTCTTTCAAAAGTTAAATACTCGGTTAAACGAAAGAAAAATATAAATCAGTAATGGTCGCTCATCCATTTTCAAATCGAAGCGAAGCCCTTCATTTCCCTTTTCGTTTTCCCGTTCGACCTTCAGTCCAATCCCTTTCCTCCCTTCAATTTCGAATCGACCAAAAAAAAACTACTATCGACGCAATCGAATTCGCGATTTAGAGAGGGCGACTCGAGCGATTCGTGGGAGCTCGTTAGGGCGGCGTGAAAATGGCAAGTCGATGGAAATACAAGCCTTCGTTGGACTGCCACGAGGCGCGTGAGGGTGGAGAGCGCGGCGAGATGGATGCTCGGTCGTGGGGAAACGGCTAGGGTTTGGGTCGCGATCTCCGGTGTCGCGTTAGTGAAGAGACGATCTTATGGAGGCTCGTTTTGGGATGGATTCTCGCGAGAAGCTGTAGAAGTGAGTTCGGCATGGGTTCATCGGCAACGTGAGTTCATCGGAGTTCGTGAAAAGGGGGGAACTCCCCAGTGATTTGGGTATTGCTGTGAGGTATTTGTTCTTCTGTTCGTTTATGCTCGAATATAATACTGATTGGAAGATAGAAAATTACTTTATAGTTAAAAAAAATGGAAAACCAGATTTATATATATATGTGTGTGAATAGGCAGAGAAATGGTTACAGTAAATTTAAAGACTTGTATTAGTTTTAATTATATATATATATATCTAGTCAGGTTTGAAAAGATAAAAAAAATATAAAATAAAATATATTGGAAGTATATGTATAAAATAGTTTCTTAGAATCTATAATCTATATTATAAGTATATATATATATATATATATATATATATATATATATATAGTTAAAAGGGAAAATTGTTTAGATCAAATTATTAGGTAAAATTTCAACTAAATAAATGATAATAAATTGTTCGAGTAGTTCAAATATTAATAAATCCTATAATGTTTGTACAAGGTCGATAATATTAGAAACAAGCTAGTTTGGATTGGACTGCAACCAAATTCAAGGTGAGTTAATCTCACTCGGTTTAAAATTTAAATTTAAATGATTAAATTTAAATAATTGTTTGAATGGTTGAAATTGATTGATTGATGTGCTATAGTATGATATATTATGGAATTATTATATAATGTTGTGCTAACATCTGTGGATGCAGGGAAAACAGGTTGGAGGGATCCAACTGGACCCCTCAATATTTATTTAAATTATTTAATACCCTCTGTTGTGATTTATTTGATATCCTATGATGATCTTTATTGGTATATTGAATGCTATGGTTCGATTGGATATAATTGGGTATGATGAATTACCAAAAATATATAAATTGGATTTTTGTAAGATAATAAAAGAAGTGAAATTGTAAGTAAAATAATTATAGAAATTTGAATAAATTTTTAAATGAATTAGAAAGAAATTAAGTGACTTTAAAATTCTAGTAAATAAATCTTGATTTTAGAAAGGAAATTTGAATAAACAAAGAGTTAATGAATTTCAATCTTCAGTAATATTAATTAAGGGAATAAAACAGTTATTTAAAATTTGAGATTTAAATTATTGGAAGGAATAAAGAAGTTGGGAAAAGCTGAAATCCGTATTTCACTTAAAAGGGGTTAAAAACAAACGGGAAATTATAACCTTAATAATAAGTCCCTAATTAATGAATTTTAAATGAATTAAGAAAGTAAAGAAATTTATTTCAAATAAATAAACTTGAAATCAATTTGGGAAAAATTGAATTAAGTGATTGAAGTTGGAATTTTGTCTGGATAGCCAAGTATTTGTTTTTTTTTTAAAGAGTAAATTTTTAAATATCAATTAAATGTTTTAAAATTGTTTTTAAAGAAAGCAAGTTTTGTAAATTTATTATTTCTAATATTTAAAGTTTCAAGTAAGTATTTTCTTTTAATCTATTTTAGTAGTAATTATTAATAAATAAATTAGTATTTTGTTTTTTTAAACGAAGAAATCTAGCTTTATATTTACTAAGTAACTTTATTTTCAAATACTTATACAGTATGTATTTTTAACAAATTATTAAAGTAGCTTTAATTTAAATGTTTTATAAGTATATATTTTAAAGTAAAGTGTTTTAAGTTATTTTTAAAATCTAGTTTTGTGCTTGGTGAATTTCAGAGGAGATAAAAAATATTTGAGTAAGTTTATTCTGGAAAGAAAGTTGGTTTTAGAAACTGTTTTCAAAGGATTGAAAATAGAAATATATCTTGGGAAGATATTTTGAGGTTAATAAATAATTTGGGAAATTATTTATTGTGTGATGGATGTTGTGAATATTAATTGATAGTTAAATAACTGACTATCAATATTGGCCAACTGCGTTGATCGTTTCGAAGAGACCGGGATCGAGATTAATTTCTCGAAAACCACTTCGATCCGGTTTGTACGTTTCGTGTAAACGATTTTGGATTCGAAGATGGAGCAGTGAAGTGCATGGGCTAGTCACTACTAGTCCTGAGGATATCTCCAAAATGGATGTAGTAGGAATAGTGCCTTCGGTTCCGTTCGAACCCGGGACGGACTTGTATGGATGAATGCTTGCGAAACATCGTCAGGTGGACGATGGGCATTCTAAGGGATATATTCTATAAAAGGTAACGCTTAGCCTCAAGCCTCATCAAATGGGAATGACTGAAAATCAGGGGATATGCAGCAAGGTTAGGTGGGTCATGCCCAAGAAGGACAAGATAATTCCCCCGTCTAGATGTCCCTTTATTATTTCGGCTTAGTGGGTGGTTGGTCGCGCCAACCACGGGGTGTATCTTGTTCGGGACTGTTCAGTAAGGAATGGTTCCGGCCTTGTGTTGCAGGGGATGAAGGGAGTAATCCTCGGTACGGTGATCTAGGCCCCGTACTGTGACAGGTGGTACCCCAGTGCCTAGTCATTGTTGGAAATCCATTTTCCGTACGAGCCTTGTACGAGTTTTGTTTGTATTACCCACTTCGGTGGCTAGTAGCTGGAATTTAATGAATGTAACAATTTCGGCTATTTTATAAGTATTTGTATATAGACCCTATTATAATATTAGAGGATTTCTATAAAAATTGTTTTAGCTATCGTAAGGTAAAAACCCGATATGTTTATTTGTGGCGTGGTCTTACGAGATGCTTTTGTTTTCAAAGGATTTTTGAAACTTTAACAATCAATTGGGTGTGATTTTCTCACGCTGGTATTCCAGACTGACTCGGGTGTTATTTAACTGTAATGCTCGGGTCAGACCGAGTATTATAGGATACAGGATATGATGCTGTGAAGCTCAGGAGACGAGCTGGATGACGATACGTATTCTCGTACTTGTATATATATATTTCCGCTGTGTTGAGTTGTTGTGTACTCATTGTATGTTATTGATGTGAGCTGTGACTGATGTACTCTGATGATGTAATATATGTAAACTGATATATTTGATTTTGAGTAAAGATTATTAATTCTCTATTATTATTTATCCCGCTGCGATGGTTAGATTCTGATGTTGATTTTGTTTTCTCTTCTTCTACCTCTTCTTCTCAAACCCAAATGGTTCGTATTTCTGTACAACTTGAGTTGATTTAGGTAGAATAGTGTTGACTCAAGGGGTACGGATTTGCGAGCTGTTACAGTGGTATCAGAGCTTCGGTTGGTGATAACCTTGGCTATGGTGGGAATTACTCATTGAAATAGAGAAAATAGTACTCTAGAAATGAGTTTGAGCGTAATAATATATATGAGCGCGTATTTGTTCGTGAATATAAAATAATTTTATATTGTGTTGATTGGTTTGTTGAGTGGTTTATGGATTCTGGTCAATACGAGTAATTAACGTAATTGATAAGGATCTCTAAACACTTGAATAGAACAATTTGACACAGTATTGTTTTAAAATAGGGTAAATGAAATAATTTTACCCAAATTATTTTTGTATATGAAAGATATAATTTTTGTAAATTATTATAGTATTTGGATGCTTGGTTGTTAAGGAGTGATAATGTTAGATTATTATCATTCAAATGTAAAAATTTAATAAGGAATTGAAAGATTATAACCAAAGATTTAGTAAGTTAATAAAATAAATGGGATTTGCAACTGTGATTTATAATTAAATAAAGAATTGAAACCATAACTAAGGTTAAGAAATACAATTCACATACAAATAGAATTTGTACATGTAAATTTATAAATGTGATTTATAATTAAAAGGAAGTAAAACTCCTGAGTGATAGTTGAATGTACATGGAAGGGATTTGGAGTTTGGGATTTTGAGAAAATTTAATTCCTAGGAATTTGAAAATGGTTTTCAAAAGCTCTAGAGAAATGATGGTGATAGTATTTGGGAAATATTTTTGATTTGGAATCTAGAGAGTTTGGGAGTTAAAAATATTTGAAATGTTGTTAAAGAGATAAAAGCGCTAAACTCTTTTGGTCGCTGGAAAATAATTTCGGTGATGACTGCAGCATCATCGATGTTTGTTTTCGAGTTCCAGAAGAGAAATTGCTACCAAATTGTTTTAAATTGGAAGTGTTTGTGAACTTAGTTTGGTTTTGAAATTCAAAAGGGAAATTGAATTTGCCAAGGGTTTTGGATGTAGTTGATTTCAAAGGTGATTTTGAAATTTTGGAAATTGTTTAGAACTCTGGAACCTTAATGAAACTGTTTATGAGATAATAAAATATATTAGCTAAATAAAAATGTATAATTCCGAGTTAAAAGTGAAATATGAATATGATTGATTATAAATAGATGAACCTGAATATAAATAAATTTGTGACTTATAAA
This sequence comes from Allium cepa, assembly GCA_030765085.1. Lineage (NCBI taxonomy): Eukaryota > Viridiplantae > Streptophyta > Magnoliopsida > Asparagales > Amaryllidaceae > Allium > Allium cepa. The sequence goes on along the minus strand of CM060931.1, from coordinate 459,263,020 downwards.
AATTTAGAAGAGGCATAAATAAGTCAAATAAAATTGTTTGTAATGGAAACGAATAAAAATCCAAACTTAAATTATAAAATAGATAAAAAGATTTTGAAAATAAAAATCAAATATTGGTTAAATGTAAGTTGAATATAAATTTGATGGTACCAAAAGAGAGGGTAGAGTCCTAATTTGTACAATAGAACTTATTTCAGCAGGGTCTCCTTCAGAAGTGTTTTCAAATACAATTTGTTCAGGCTCAACATCATTGGCTACTCTACCCTTATCATTGACACCACGTTTTAAGTACCGGATTTTATCAACAACAAGAAGGTGATGGAAATAAACAAATTTAATCATGTCATTATGATAGAAAAGGTGGAAAATAAAATGATAAAAGAAATAGTCTAGAAACCTGGTGCCAGCAAAATGACGTTAGCGTCTAGCAATGAGGGTTAAAATGAATTCCTTTCCAGATATGGAAAGCTTGGCCTGCATGTAGAACCAATATACTTTAAATGTATTTATTAAAGAAACTGGAATACTTGTATAAAAAAATAATATGACAAGCTAATCAAATTGTTGGCAAGGAATTGGACTAAATGAAAATTGCATACCTGAAAATTTTAGATATGCCAAATGATGTCACACTTTGCTGTACAGTTTCAAATGCAACAACAGTAACCATATGATATATCATGATAATTATTAGTTATTGAACGAAGGTCATAAAGATTAATTAAATGAGAAAATTTCTTTACTATTAACGCAAATAGGAGTGGACAAATAGGAGTAGGCAAATTGTTTGTGAGGACTATTCAACCAAAACTTTAAAACCTATTATTTCTCACTAATCATTTGATATATTCATTCTTGTCTTAAGAACAAAGATGAGGAAAATTCAATGAGAATTAGAATATACCCCATTGCAGCTGTTCTAACTAAGAAATTGAATATTAAAAATACAGTGTCTACATATTAAACTCAAAATGAAGATCTTTTGCACTAATAAAACATATATATTGCCGAAGACAATTAGTAATAGTGGTAAGATACCTATTTTAAGTAGCCAGTACTCTTGGTTGTAATCCCTAGATATGCTTGTATATAAAAAAAAAAAAAATTTGAATAAACTAATTGATAATTAATTAGTTAATGGAATATGGAAATGGAACTTGAATTGGTTAAATGGAAGCTGGATTTGAGTTAATAATGAAATTGGAAATGAACTCGAGTTGTAACTAAATTTGACTTGGATAGTTTATAAATTAAACATAGTGGAAGTGTAGTCCAATAAACTAAAGTTGGATAATAATAGCAATGGTTTGAATTTGTGAATAAAATCACCTTAAGTAGAAATAAATCGAAAAGGGCTTGCTATTAATAAAATAAAATTCTATGAATTGTTAGAAGTGGAATAAAAATTTATTTTGAACCAATTGAAATAAATATAAGTTCGTTGGATTCAAATTGAATTGGAAGTAAGAAGTTGAATTGTAAACCATTGAAATTTGATGAAATGATATCAAAAATTGATTGGAAGCATTCAAAATAAGCGTTGAAATATTTCATATGTGCTTATGGAAGTATATAAGATGCGTTGCTTATATAATTCATGTTTTCGCTATTTATAGTTAAGTGAAATGTTAATAAATTGTGTATATTTGTCACTTACCTATTTAAGTTGAGTTAGTACAGGTTCAGGGAAGCCGTTTGGCTGGATTTGATTGCACAATTTGCTAAAATAAATAGCCGCTTGCTCAAAAATGCTAAAATAAGGTACGCTTACGCCAAAAATTCAAAATAGGAAATATGAACTGTTTTTCTGTTTTTCGACCGTGTGGGTCGATGTATATTGATTTCCAGCCTGAGGCCGATGTATATATGTTTTTGTGCATCCTGCGATATCGCAGAAGTCCCTCTGTACAAGGGAGACTCTGTCAAAATTTTCCGTAAATTTTGGGAGTTAGAAAATTTTTGGAAATTTTCACTAATAGCAAATGATTTAAATTTGTTAACCACATAGAACTGGAACTGAATATTTAAGTGTAATTTAAAATGTGTAATTGTAAAGTAAGTGAAATCGAAGGAACTAAAGAAGTAAAGTGTAAATAAACTTTTAATTGAGGCTTAAATTAATTAGTAAGTGAAACTAATACAATATTCGAAGTAGAAGCCAAATGGAATTCAAATGGAATTGTAAGGGCAAAGTGAATAAAACTGGATGGTAATAAAAAAAAACTTCAATAGTAACGTGGAAATAAATATAAGAAGTATGTAAACCATTTATATTGAACTTAAGGAATGAAAAATGAAATTCTTAAGTAAATTTAGTATTGAGAAAATTATTCTAAGTGGATAATTGAATAAAGATTTAAAACTGGAAGTAGTGATAGGGGAAATTGTGAATAAGTGAATAAAAATCAAAATGAATGTGAATAAAGGAGAATAGGTATAGCTAAAAATAAATTGGGCTTAATACGTAGAATGTACGTATATTATTTATTCGCATAGCAATGATCCAGAATTCGAGCACAGAATTTCGAGATAAATTTATCGATCCGAGTTAGAATTTTTCACTCGATTTTCGACGGCGAACCTGGATATGGAGTTTCGATTGATTTTGAAAATTCTCTATCGTAGTTTACGGCTATGCAAGGAGAATGACGGTTTCTGATCAAGAGACCAGATCTGAGTCCGCACTAGGAAGTCGGGTGGACGATACTAGTACGGAAGTGAAATTGTGTGATCGAGCGAGCGATCGAATTAGATATTGCGTACGGATGATATATGTGCATCGTATGGGCTTAAGCAAAGCAGATATTGAAAATTTGAAATAAAATGTATAAAATGGTTTTGAAACTGTATTTGGATATTAGTGCTTAGTGGGATGTACAGGTTTATTGAAGCAAAAGATAAGTTGGGATATTTGATTTCAGAAGATAAAATTTAATGGCACGTCACAAGGTATGTGTTTAAATTTCTATATGAAATTTGATTGGGACTTGGATTTGGATTTGGATTTGGATTGAGCCACTTGGCTTTTTGTTTTCTTTTTGGATTTGGGAGGCCGTAGAGCCATTTTGTAGTTGTACCGAGCTAGCCGGGCAAAGGAGACGCTGGCGAAATTTTTCGGGAATTTAGGGAGTTAGAAAAATTTTAAGAAAAATTTGATAATTCAAGATTTGGTTTTAAATTGAAACTTGAATAGTTAATCAAATAGTATAGTCAAACTATGAGAGAGTTGAGAAGTTAATAGGGATGATAATGGGTCTTTTATAAAAAGATGGTTGGTTAAAGGTTGAACTGTTTGGTTTTAGGTAAAATGGTAAACTGGTATTGGATCATTCTTCCTAACTAGTAATTTCGGGGACGAAATTCTTTTAAGGGGGGAGGAATGTGACGACCCGGAAATTTTGAGCATTTAAAATTAGAATATTCAATTGATTTTGAATATTTAAAATGTTAATTTTAACTTTAATTCAAATAACACTATATTATTTGATAATTAAATTATTAAATTAAACAAATTGGAAGTTGGGTAAAATGTTGAATCTAGAGTTTTAAAGCCTGTTAAAAATAATTTGAAAGCTTATAAATTTTATATTAATAACACTGAAGATAATAGGAGTGTTAAAATTTAAATTGACACCGATTTATTCAAGTTTGAAATTTTATCGTTTAAATTGAATAGCCTTCCGAGGCACAGTCTCGGAATTCGACGAAACCAGTTCCATTGGATCCAAAATATTGGATTATTTCCGGATTTCAATTTTCGTAGTATTTGGATTTATTGTGTGCGCATACGATATATAAACACGTTGAAAATTGTATCGAGACAATTTAAATTCGAATATATTATATTCTTACTTATTAAATTTCCTTTCAGCCGAATTTTTGTCACCATCAGCTGCCTTTCTTTCAATCGCTACCTGCTCTCGTACATGCAATCATCATCCTATCTCCCTTTCACTTATCACGCAAGCTTCGTTTGCCTTAAATAAATTTCACCGAAGCTTCTCTTTCAAAAGTTAAATACTCGGTTAAACGAAAGAAAAATATAAATCAGTAATGGTCGCTCGTCCATTTTCAAATCGAAGCGAAGCCCTTCATTTCCTTTTCGTTTTCCCGTTCGACCTTCAGTCCAATCCCTTTCCTCCCTTCAATTTCGAATCGACCAAAATAAAAAAAATAAAAAACTACTATCGACACAATCGAATTCGCGATTTAGAGTGGGCGACTCGAGCGATTCGTGGGAGCTCGTTAGGGCGGTGTGAAAATGGAAAGTCGATGGAAATACAAGCCTTCGTTGGACTGCCACGAGGTGCGTGAGCGTGGAGAGCGCGGCGAGATGGATGCTCGGTCATGGGGAAACGGCTAGGGTTTGGGTCGCGATCTCCGGTGTCGCGTTAGTGAAGAGACGATCTTATGGAGGCTCGTTTTGGGATGGATTCTCGCGAGAAGCTGTAGAAGTGAGTTCGGCATGGGTTCATTGGCAACGTGAGTTCATCGGCGTTCGTGAAAAGGGGGGAACTGCTCAGTGATTTGGGTATTGCTGTGAGGTATTTGTTCTTCTGTTCGTTTATGCTCGAATATAATACTGATTGGAAGAAAGAAAATTACTTTATAGTTAAAAAAAATAAAAAAAAGGAAAACCAGATTTATATATATATGTGTGTGAATAGGCAGAGAAATGGTTACAGTAAATTTAAAGACTTGTATTAGTTTTAATTATATATATATCTAGTCAGGTTTGAAAAGAGAAAAAAAAATATAAAATAAAATATATTGGAAGTATATGTATAAAATAGTTTCTTAGAATCTATAATCTATTTTATAAGTGTGTGTATATATATATATATATATATATATATATATATATATATATATATATATAGTTAAAAGGGAAAATTGTTTAGATCAAATTATTAGGTAAAATTTTAACTAAATAAATGATAATAAATTGTTCGAGTAGTTCAAATACTAATAAATCCTATAATGTTTGTACAAGGTCGATAATATTGGAAACAAGCTAGTTTGGATTGGACTGCAACCAAATTCAAGGTGAGTTAATCTCACTCGGTTTAAAATTTAAATTTAAATGATTAAATTTAAATAATTGTTTGAGTGGTTGAAATTTATTGATTGGTGTGTTATAGTATGATATATTCTGGAATTATTATATAATGTTGTGCTAACATCTGTGGATGCAAGGAAAACAGGTTGGAGGGATCCAACTGGACCCCTTAATATTTATTTAAATTATTTAATACCCTCTATTGTGATTTATTTGATATCCTATGATGATCTTTATTGGTATATTGAATGCTATGGTTCGATTGGATATAATTGGGTATGATGAATTACCAAAAATATATAAATTGGATTTTTGTAAGATAATAAAAGAAGTGAAATTGTAAGTAAAATAATTATAGAAATTTGAATAAATTTTTAAATGAATTGGAAAGAAATTAAGTGACTTTAAAATTCTAGTAAATAAATCTTGATTTTAGAAAGGAAATTTGAATAAACAAAGAGTTAATGAATTTCAATCTTCAGTAATATTAATTAAGGGAATAAAACAGTTATTTAAAATTTGAGATTTAAATTATTGGAAGGAATAAAGAAGTTGGGAAAAGCTGAAATCCGTATTTCACTTAAAAGGGGTTAAAAACAAACGGGAAATTATAACCTTAATAATAAGTCCCTAATTAATGAATTTTAAATGAATTAAGAAAGTAAAGAAATTTATTTCAAATAAATAAACTTGAAATCAATTTGGGAAAAATTGAATTAAGTGATTGAAGTTGGAATTTTCTCTGGATAGCCAAGTACTTGTTTTTTTCAAAGAGTAAATTTTTAAATATCAATTAAATGTTTTAAAATTGTTTTTAAAGAAAGCAAGTTTTGTAAATTTATTATTTCTAATATTTAAAGTTTCAAGTAAGTATTTTCTTTTAATCTATTTTAGTAGTAATTATTAAGAAATAAATTAGTATTTTGTTTTTTTAAACGAAGAAAACAAGCTTTATATTTACTAAGTAACTTTATTTTCAAATACTCATACAGTATGTATTTTTAACAAATTATTAAAGTAGCTTTAATTTAAATGTTTTATAAGTATATATTTTAAAGTAAAGTGTTTTAAGTTATTTTTAAAATCTAGTTTTGTGCTTGGTGACTTTCAGAGGAGATAGAAAATATTTGAGTAAGTTTATTCTGGAAAGAAAGTTGGTTTTAGAAACTGTTTTCAAAGGATTGAAAATAGAAATATATCTTGGGAAGATATTTTGAGGTTAATAAATAATTTGGGAAATTATTTATTGTGTGATGGATGTTGTGAATATTAATTGATAGTTAAATAACCGACTATCAATATTGGCCAACTGCGTTGATCGTTTCGAAGAGACCGGGATCGAGATTAATTTCTCGAAAACCACTTCGATCCGGTTTGTACGTTTCGTGTAAACGATTTTGGATTCGAAGATGGAGCAGTGAAGTGCAAGGGCTAGTCGCTACAAATCCTAAGGATATCTCCAAAATTGATGTAGTAGGAATAGTGCCTTCGGTTCCGTTCGAACCCGGGACGGACTTGTATGGATGAATGCTTGCGAAACATCGTCAGGTGGACGATGGGCATTCTAAGGGATATATTCTATAAAAGGTAACGCTTAGCCTCAAGCCTCATCAAATGGGAATGACTGAAAATCAGGGGATATGCAGCAAGGTTAGGTGGGTCATGCCCAAGCAGGACAAGATATTTCCCCCGTCTAGATGTCCCTTTATTATTTCGGCTTAGTGGGTGGTTGGTCGCGCCAACCACGGGGTGTATCTTGTTCGGGACTGTTCAGTAAGGAATGGTTCCGGCCTTGTGTTGCAGGGGATGAAGGGAGTAATCCTCGGTACGGTGATCTAGGCCCCGTACTGTGACAGGTGGTACCCCAGTGCCTAGTCATTGTTGGAAATCCATTTTCCCTACGAGCCTTGTACGAGTTTTGTTTGTATTACCCACTTCGGTGGCTAGTAGCTGGAATTTAATGAATGTAACAATTTCGGATATTTTATAAGTATTTGTATATAGACCCTATTATAATATCAGAGGATTTCTATAAAAATTGTTTTAGCTATCGTAAGGTAAAAACCCGACATGTTTATTTGTGGCGTGGTCTTACGAGATGCTTTTGTTTTCAAAGGATTTTTGAAACTTTAACAATCAATTGGGTGTGATTTTCTCACGCTGGTATTCCAGACTGACTCGGGTGTTATTTAACTGTAATGCTCGGGTCAGACCGAGTATTATAGGATACAGGATACGATGCTGTGGAGCTCAGGAGACGAGCTGGATGACGATACATATTCTCGTACTTGTATATATATATATTTCCGCTGTGTTGAGTTGTTGTGTACTCATTGTATGTTATTGATGTGAGCTGTGACTGATGTACTCTGATGATGTAATATGTGTAAACTGATATATTTGATTTTGAGTAAAGATTATTAATTCTCTATTATATTTTATCCCGCTGCGATGGTTAGATTCTGATGTTGATTTTGTTTTCTCTTCTTCTACCTCTTCTTCTCAAACCCAAATGGTTCACATTTCTGTACAACTTGAGTTCCAAGGGGTACGGATTTGCGGGCTGTTACAGAACTACAAAATGAATTCCAGCTATCCAAACTGGCAATTTAATCTCATCCTATAAAAAACGCAGATAAGAAATCCTCAAATGCTACAGCACTAACCAACCAATCTTATCCAATAACTGTTCTCTTAACCAGAGAATTCTAACAACACTGAAGTCTCTAATCTTCAAATACCAATCTCCTTATCTCATATCTATAACTGAACAGATAATCCTGGACTGCCAAACTCTTCCTGATCAGCTTAATCTATGCTGATAATTCCAGAAACAACAAAACCAAATCAAACAGATCTTGCTTCTTTCCTTGCACCACAGCTACCTTGCTTCCGCTGCACAACTTTGATTCAGAAATAGATGAGAATACTGTTGATGAACACGAATACAAACTTATCCAATATATCCGGAAAACTTGTTCAGCAAATCCATAAAAATCTGAGTGACTCATCTGACTTGGTCACACATCCTTACAACAAAATCCTATTTAAAAGCTAGATTAGTCCAATTCTAATTCCAAAAATATCTGAGTTGCTACACCAACTCTGCTTTCTCCAAGAACCGTCCAACTACCCAGCTAACTACCAAAATCTCTTCTGGAACCAAAACAAATATGGAACTCAACTCCATATGCTGAAAAACTCCTGAATCATCGAAGAAACAAACTACACTGCTGCTTCTAAACTCTCCCTCGATGATACTTGCGAAGCCAAAAGATTTCCTTGACAGCACACCGAACACTTCGAGTTGCACTCCTACCACAGCCAACCAAAGAAATGTAACGACCCGAAATTTTCCAAGTCGAAAATTCCAGATAGTTATGAAAAAGAAGAAAGAGATAGAAGAAGAACAGAAACACCAAACATCTCACAATCGTTTCAATCTATTTGGATTATCACCTCTATTCTTATCTCGATTGGGTATTTAATCATTAACAGTTTGAAACTCCGTCCAATTTATTTAGAAAATAGTTTGAAAATTTTAAAAATAGATAAGTAGTTGAAAAATAATTACTAGTTTGTAAAATAGCTGTAAAATAGTTTCAGTAATTGTAAAATAATTGGAAAATAGTTAAATAATCATAGAAATTTTAAATAATTGCAAAATATCTATAAAATAGTAATTAGTAGTTGAAAATAGTAATTAATTTATAGAATAGTTAGAATATTGTTAAACAGTTCAAAAATAATTGTAAAACAAGTATAAGATAGTTTGGCTTTTTAAAAGAAAGGTTGTATATGTATAATGAATAGCTTGGAAAAATAGATTTATATTAAAACAATTTATATTAAAAATAGTCCAGAGTCAAAACTGTTCAATTCCCAATCTCTATTCCCAATCAATTCAATTTAAGTTCCACTTTCATTTAAATTGACTTAACTCAAATTAAAATAACTTCAATTTCTATTGGACTTGATTTATTCCCAATTCAAGTTTGAATTAATCCCAATTTCAAACTCCATTTCCAAATCAAGTTGAATTATTCTTGATTTCCTCCCAAATTTACTTCAAATTCCATTTGAATTTAAAACTTATTCAACTTTAATTACAGTCCCAAATTATTCAAATCATTCCAATTCAAATTTTCCATTTGAATCTTATACTCATACATCTTCAATCACAATTTCAATCAATTCAAATCAAATTCAAATTGAACTAATTTCAAATTTCAAATTTAAACCATCTCGAGTTATATAAATTCGAGTTAATACTTCAAATGTTGATTTAATTGTTTTAAATCAATTTACCTTATTATTCCAACAATGGATTACCATACTCATGCAATTCCGACGATATTCGTTTAATAGAGTATCTATTCAGGTTTATTCAATTATTCAACCTTATTTTATTTTATTTATACAATATCATTCACAATTTAAAGGTTTTCATTAACGACAGGCTGATATCATCCAATTTATTTTAAAACGTCCATCCATTTTAAATTTTAAATCTGGAATGAGATATGATACCCAAAGTAATAAGTTTTTGAACTTAATAAGTGGGAAGAATTATAAGCCTAATCTTAGTAAAGATCTTATATATATAATTTAATCCTATTTTAGTAAATCCTATTTTAAATCAAAGCAGATAAAGTTTTATCTTGTTTCAAACTGAAATTAAGAAGTCTTCAACCTGATTCAAAAGCAAGTTTAATCATTTTCAAGAGTTCAAGTAATAAAATCTAAAGCAAATCAAAGTGTCAAAGGGAAAAAGGGGTTTCAAAGTCCAAGTTTTCAAAGTTTGAACTGCCTCAAACCTGCTCTGTTCTAATAAAAATGCAGGTGAGTAAACATATCTTAAAATATTTTTAATACTGGATTTCATCGTGAAGTTGGGAATGAAAACCAAGCCGATATATGAAATGCTTGAATTAAGATGAATGCTTGTAGTTGTAATTAGTATTGGATGGCTATAACTATGCGAATACAGTCTTTGTTGATATATCAGTGTTTGATTTCTGGAGAAAAAAAAACAATATTTCATCTCTGTATCATAGTAGCTTATGATTGTGAATAAAAATGTTTGAAATCATACAATAACATTATTAAAAATCATTCCTGAAATTTATCTTGAAAAATTGTCTGGAAATTTGGAAAAAAAAATATAACGGTGAATTGTAATTTAGTCAAAATTTCATGAATGCAGTTTCGAGATTGGATTGCATGTATGGATTTAGGGTAGAAAATCTTGAATTTTGGTATAAGTTTTTGGATTTTAAGGATTGAGGTTGTCGGGGAAACTCGATATGACCAATTTTGGTACCTTTGGCATTTGTCGTTGATCAACGTCGTGTGGGGATTTATGATTTGGCATGTAGGGGGACGGAATGTCAGACGACACTAGAAAAATGGTGACGGTGGCGTTCGATGGTCGTGGTGTCGATCGTAGTATGAATTAGGGCTTAAGGGGGTTAGAAATGGAGGTCTGATTTTGGGGTCGTTTGCCATCGTTGAAGCATCGAGCTCGGCCAAACTTGGAGGAGACATACTAGAGACGTGGACGAAGGTGTTGGCGAAGTCACGACTGTTCTGGTGGTCGGAATTTCTTTGACGAGGTGATTTTCTGTGGAGATTATGAGTTTCCAGTTCAAGAGGAAGGCTCGAATTTGTTTTGGGTTTCGTGGCGATAGTTTGAAGGTCAGGATCGTTTAAGTGGTCGATCGCCGATATGTGTGAGGAGTCACCGGAGGTAGCGGCGGCATGGATGAACTGTGCACGTGCACGGTGTTTCCTCTGTGTCAGGATGTTGGATTGGTGGCTGTTTCAAAGTAAATACTCGGGAGAGAGGAGGATGGTCTTAAGTGTTTGCTCATGAATCGTGGGGATTTCATACTGCAGTTGTTTTACGTTTGAAACGTAACTAAGACTTAAGAAAAAAATATATAGAAAAAAAGGGAAGATAAAGAAGGACCCGGGCTGGTACTCGAGTCGGAAATGGGTTGTAACCGAAGTAAATGTGGGAATGTTTTTTAGAAGTGGAAAGCTAGTTTTAAATTTGAAATTGAAAGATGAAATGTTTTTTTTAAACACACATTAATTTTAGGTAATTAATGGTTATTGTTTTATCTTGAAAGTTAGTTAAGTTTTTTTTATGATTTTAAAATTACTTAAATTAATATGGTAATTAAAGTTAAATTAAATATTAATTTAGGATTAATTAATTTATAAAGGTTAAGGATTAATTTATGGTTAATTAAGAATTAGTTAGGATTAAGTATAATTACTTAATGTAAGAAATTAAGAATTTCAAATTAACTTAAGATTATTTAACAAAATTAATGTGATTAATTTTAAAAATTAATTAGATTAAATAAATTGATAATAATCAATTGAGAAATTGTTTAAGTTTAATTACTTAATAAAAGTAATTAAGAAATTAATTACTTAATGTAACTAATTGGGTTTAATATTATTAGTTTAGATTAATTAATTAAGTTTAATTAATTTAAACAATTGATGATTAATGAATAATTACTTAATGTAATTAATGGAAGCGTAAGGAAGTAATTAATGGTATATTGGATGTGATTAAAGATGTTAATGATGGAAGTAAGTTGGATTAAATTCCTATGTAATTAATCAGGGGATTAATTGAGATAATTAATTAAGGGTAATTAATTTTTGAAATAAGGTAATTAAGAATATTTGATGTCTGAATGGGATTAATCAAGGGATTAATTAGAGAATAAATTAAGGATTAATTTATTCAATTGAAGTAATTAAGGGTAGTTGATTACTGGTTGTTATTAACCAAGGGTGATTAAAATTATGGTTAATAATTAATTAATTAATTAATTAATTAATTAAAGGTTAATTACCGTTTTTGGTTAAGGGTAATTTATTTGTGAAATTAATTAAGGGCTAATTACTTAAATGTAATTAAAGGTAAAATAGAATGATATTGGAAGCCTTGATTAATTGTTATCCCTAATAGGTGGTTCGGGATGCTATGTGATATGATATGCTTGATTTAAACTGTGAAGATGTGATTATCTATTGATGATGAATTACTGTGGCATCCTGTATTAAAAGTAGAGTTGTATTTCACCTTGAATTATGTAAGTTAAGTTGATAATGGTTTCGAAGAGACCGGAGTCGGGTATTGGTAAATACCCGAAACCACTTCGGTTCTTTATAAATTTCTATGTGAAATCAATATGTTGAAATGAAATAATGTAAGAGAATTGAACCATTTAATCTAAGGTTTAGATACTTAGAAATTGATGATGAAATGAGTGATGTCTTTATCGACTTGTGAACTTGTTTATTGATATAAGTTACTCAGGTTCATATCAGTTGCATACTTTTGTATTACATGTTAGATGGGTTTACTCACGTTGGTTTCCAGCCTGACCCGGGTGTTACTTTGATGTAATGCTCGGGTCAGACCGAGTATTACAGATTTTCAGGCTAGGACGTTCTGGAGCTCAGGAGGGGAGATGGAGACCAGGAACGTATGGAGAGTTTCTACTGTGTTATATTATAGTATCTGAAACAGATTATTTACCTGTCCTGTGGTTGTAAATGTGTTGTAACTCTGATATATTGAAGTGTAATTTGACAAGTACAGTTTTCCTTTGTATAACTATTATTTATGTGATATTATATTTTTATCCGCTGCGAATGTGAGATTTCTGATCTGTGTTCTGGTGTTTCTTCTTTTTCTTCTATCTATTTCTTCTTCTTTTCATAACTATCTAGAATTTTCTGGATCGGAAATTTCGGGTCGTTACAGTTTGGTATCAGAGCAACATTATCACAGATATTTCACAAATCAAAATTATTTAGCTACCTAACTTTTCAAATTAAGAAGTTTACTCACTGTGTTTACCCTTTTTACCATTATTTGTAAATTAAAAATTACAGAAACTATATTTTTTTATATATATACTGTCTAACATTAACATGAAATTTTCATTTAATCATCAAGTTCAAATAAAGTATGGGTTGGAAGATCTGGATTTTTAAAAAAAAAAAAACAAGAGTCACAGGTTTTATCAAATAGTGAACAAAGCATCAATATGTACTGTCATATGTTCACATACATAAATTATATTCACTTCAAATTAAAAGAATGCAGCCAACCTCTATTTACTTAAATTTTTTTAAAAAAAAGAGTTACTCACCTATTAAAGCTTGATGAACAGAGCGCATTTAATTAGAAAAGCCTTTGAAAACTTTGAACTTTGTTTAAAAATTTTGAGTTGCTGATGCTTTGAGACTTTAAACTTGATTTTGCTGGAATGCTTTTGCTTTTTGATGTACAGGCTACATGCATGCTCCCAGCTCAAAAGAGAATGCATGCCTAATCATCTCAGGTTTTCATGCAGAAGCCAATTCCAGATTGCATTTGGAAACTCAGGTTGAATGAATGCATGCTTGCTTTAAAATACTTTGATTTAAAAAAAACTGCAGTTGCATGCTGTTTCATCTCAAGTTGAAGAAGAAGCTTTGCAATCTTGATTTGAAAATGAATTACAGGTTTGCTTTTAGCTTGAAACTGAACTACAGGTTTGATTTTATTTTGGTTTTCAGATTTGAAAAGAAAATATGGAACTGGTTTTTTTCTCTCATTATAAATTTTTTTCATTTTTACATAATAACATTATTTTTCAATTTGAGGAGAACCTATGCTGCCATTTGTAAATTGTATGGCACATATAGGCTACAAGTGTTAGTATATGAACCATTTTGTTTACAAATGTTTAAATACAAGAACTATGTGTTTACATATGTTTTTAAACCTATAAAATAAAAATTTCTAAGTTACTTTTGTATGTTAAATTTTATATTATGCTTCATATGTTTAATACTTTATATATTTATATATTTTATACATATATTCGAGGAAGGTATAAATCTTAGTAAATCCTATTTTAAACTTGAGCTTTTATCAATGACCTATTTTATACATATATTTCGACATGCAAGCGAAATCTTAGTAAAGATCTTATATAAACAATCCATTATTTGCAAGATCTAAATTAGCTTTTGAGATTAATTAATTAAGGTTAATTAATCTATAATTAAGGATGATTAATTAAATTTTAATTTGTGATTAAGATTTACTTAATCAAGTGATAATTTAGATTTAATTAACACATAATTAATTAATAATTAGAGATTAATTAAATGATAATTAAAGATTAATTAATTAATAATTAATAATGATTAATTGAAGTTAATTCTTAATTTAGTAATTAAGAAATGTTAATGAAGGTCATTAACTTAAGATTATTTAACAATTAATTAATGTGATTTATTTTTGATAATTAATTAGATTAATTAATTAATAATAATCCATTGTTAAATTTTTAATTACTTAAGGAAAGTAATTAATGAATTAATTACTTGGTGTAATTAATCTAATTATAGTAATTAGTTTAGATTAATTAAGTTTAATTAATTTAAACATTTGTGGATTATTGATAATTACTTAAGGAAGTAATTAAATAATAATTACTGAATGTAATTAAGGATATTTATTATGGAAGTAATTTGCATTTAAATTACTTTGAAATTTATCAAGGGAAGTAATTAATTATGAGAAATTAAGTATGGGATGAGTAATTAAAATAGTTAATTACTAGATGGTTATTAATCATGGGTGATTAATATATATGTTGTTTAAATTGAAGATTAATTACTTATGTAATTAATTTATTTGAGAAATTGATTAATTAATGATGTAATTTGAAATTGATTAATTAAGGTATAATTAATATTAAATGCTAATTACTTATTGTAATTGGAAATAGTTAATCAACAAGGATTAAGTGAAGTGAATATTGAGATGATAAATTGATTTATAATCAATTGATAGTTAAATTAAGTAGGAATTAATGATGAAGTAATTAATTTAATTCATTTTAAATTAATTAGAGTTTAGGTAATTAATTTAATTCATTTTAAATTAATAATAAATGGTGTGATCATTAGATAGTTGCTTATGATTAATGAATGGTATTGGTTGTTTGGTATGGTTTGTAATCTCAGCTATGAGATGAATAATGTTGTGGTATGGATGCATTGGTTGCTTTTGGATGATAGTATGGATATCTGATTATGATATGAATTATCTGTTGATAATGATAATGTTGGTTATCTGTTATATTGTGAATTATCTATCTGTGTATATTTAGATAATGAATTGAATTGTTTTAAACTTAAAACAACTTGGACCTTAAAAGACACGCTTTGGATTTCGATGAGACCGGGACCGGGTTTCCATATTTGGGTATCCGAAAACCACATCAATTCCAATTAAACGTTAGGTCGTTAATCCAAGTGGAGCGAGTGAAGACTCGAGGTGTAAGGGCTATACGTCAGTATAACTCTGTGGGTGATTCCGTAATGAGTTTGACGGAATAGTTCTTATAGATTCGAGGTGGTGAATCAGAGTGCAAGGGTTATTGTCGTTAACTCTTAGGGTGATTCCAATATGAGTGTAACGAGATAATGCCTTCGGTTTCATTCGAACCCGGAACGAACTTGTATGGATTGAATGCTTTCAGAACATCGTCAGGCGGACGATGAGCATTCTAAGTGATATGTCCTATAAAGGTAATCATAGCCTCAAGCCTCATCAACCGGGAATGCCTAAAACAGGGGAGGTGCAGCAAAGCTTCGTGGGTAGCACCCACTTGAGAGCAAGATTTATCCATGTCTAGAGGTCCCTTTATTTTCGGCTTAGTGGTGCGGTTGCTGATCACAACTGCGGGGTTGTCTTGTTTGGAACTGTTCAGTAAGGAACGGGTCCGGCTTTGTGTTGCAGGGGATTGGGAGTAATCCTCGGTACAGTGATCTAGGCCACGTACTGTGACGGGCGGTACCCCAGTAGCCCAGCCATTGATGGAATCCAAAATCTAATAAGTGCCAACGGTTTGATTGTATTACCCACTTTTGTGGCTAGTAGATGGAATTTAATAGATGTAGCAATTTCGGCTATTTTCTTATTTACTTGAAAACCCTAGACACTATTATAATATCATCGGATTTCCTATCAAACGTTTTGGTTAGCGTAAGCTAAAAACTTTTCCATGTTTATGTGTGGGAAGTCTTACGTGATACCTTTTCTTTTCAAAGGTTTTTCAAAGTTAAGAAACTTTAACCTGTTACTCACACCAGACCCATGTCTGACCCGGGGTTATTTCTGTTTTTCTGTAACTCTTGGGTACTCAAATTTTTACGAGTAGCCAAGGGAATTCATGTTAGGATTCGGGATTAGCTTTGACAAATTATGGAGGAGCAAATGGAGCAGGAGGCTTCTGCGTATAGTTATATAGTTTTCCGCTGTGTTGGTATCTCTGAGTGTTTATCTGTTGTGTATTGAGTTGTAATAACTAGACAGGTGTTTATAACTGTCTAGTATGTGATGTATTATCTGTGTACTCTGATATTTGCTGTATACTATGTAATACATATGTTATTAATATAATTTATTCGTTCCGCTATTGAGATTCTTGTGTTGTTTCCTCTTTCTCTTCTTTCTTTTCTCTTTTCTATCCCTTTCTTTCTTAAAGATGATGCGATTTTCCGGGAGTGGAAAGTCGGGTCGTCACAGCTGACCTTATCCTGAAACCTTTCCCAAATTCAAGATTTAATTTCGGTTTGAATCCATTTCAAACTTGTCTTTAAATTCAATTTCAAATTGGGTTGTAACTATTACCACTTAATTCTTTCTATTACTTTTAGTTTAATTAATACTACAACCAATTTCTTTAATATAACAGATAATCTATTTTTTATATAAGATTCATTTAGTTTTGAAATCATTTAAAAACCTTTATATAAGAAAATAACAAGTACGCTCTCTCATATTTATATACTCAACTCATCCTAGGGTACTACTTACCCTATCCTTAATGAGTAATTCCACCAGAGCCAAGGTTTTCTCTTAACCGTCTGCTCTAATACCAAATGTGTAATTAATTAAGATAAAGTGGTTAATACTAGTTAATTAATTAAATTTAATTAATTAAAGATAATCATTTGATGTTGAGTTAAGTATAATTACTTAAGGTAATTAATGGGGTATAATTACTTAGAGAAGTAATTAGTGGCTAATTACTGGATGTAATTAGTTAAAGGAAATTACTCGATAGGAAGTAATTAAAGGATAATTACTGAGTGGAAGTGATCAATTTTGCTTATTAATGATTAAATGATAATGGGTGCTTTGAATTGAATGATATCTCTGATATGATTGCTTTGTGATATGATTTGTTGGACGGATTGAGATCACACAAACTCCCAATTCAGATTAACCATTTAACTCCTCAAATTAAATCTCAATTTCATTTTGAAATTTCCAAATCAGATTGTTCATTCAAACTTATTTAACTTCCTCCGAGTTAAATTCAATCAATCCCATTTAACCTTACTCAAACTTGAGTTCTCCATTTCAAATTTCAAAATTCTAAACTTCTCATTAATAATTTTTTCCCCAGAGCCATCATCAAAACATTTTATACTATACACATATAGTATCTTTAAATCATACACCAAGTATGATCTCATACAAAGCTCCTTTACACAAAATCGATTATTCCAAAATCGATAGTTCTCAAACTTGGCTTTCCAAATTTCAATATTGATTTTACCCAAAAATCAAAAGCCTTTCCAAATCCCAAGGTTCCCAGAACCTTTTCCAAAATCCTCATAAGATCCTTTATATATATATACATATATATATAATTTCCAAAACTTTGGATCATTTCAAACTTGTATAAAACTCCTTTATACTTCAAACACCTCCAAAAACCATTTTCTTCTAGCAAAAGATTCATCAAGGGGAGTTTTATCTTATATAACAAAGATATATAACTTTGTTTATTCAAAATCAAATATTCAAATTTGATTACTCTTTACAAACCACTTACCATATCACTTAATCACATTCGGTAATTAACTTATTTCTTAATTACCTTCATTAAGTAATTGTATAATGGGTTAAATCCAATATGTTTTTCGAAGGTAAATTAAATGATAAAATTTAATAAAGTATTAATTATTCAATGTATTAGGAATGGTTAATTGATTAATGTAACAGTTAAAAAATATATTTAATTAATCATTAGATAATTAATAAAGGAGAAGTAATTTATGTAATCAATTTAAAGGATTGATTTATTAATGTGATTGATTAAAATAATAAATTTAAAATTGATTGATTAAAGATTGATCACTTAATGAAATTAAATTAATGATTATGAAAGTAATAAAAGGAAAATTGCTTAATGTCATTAATTAAGGAGGGTAATTAATGGGTAATTACTAAATATGATTTATTCAATGATAATTACTTAATGTAAGTAATTAAAAGATAAATTTGTTAAGGATTAATTATGTAGTGTAATTAATTTAAGAATTGTATAATTAAGGAAAATTAATTAAGGGTTGGTTAATTAATGAATGTGATTAATTAAAGGAAAAATTAATCAATGTAAGTAACTATAGAAGAATTAATTCGAGTAATTAATTATGGATCAATATAATCAATGTGTATGGGTAAGGTCAATTAATTTGTGTAATTAATTAAGATAAAGTGGTTAATACTAGTTAATTAATTAAATTTAATTAATAAAAGAAAATCATTTGATGTTGAGTTAAGTATAATTACTTAAGGTAATCAATGGGGTATAATTACTTAGAGAAGTAATGTGACGCCCCACCTCTATACCCACGCTAGCCAAGAACATTACTGTGAATGCTGTCAACTAGCACGGAGAATAAGGCTGTTGGGGAGCGACCATCTGTATAATTGCTTTGTGCGAGTACCGATATACCGGATAAAAATATAACTTTTCATCTCAAGAGGAAATCCGACATACCGACACAGACTCAAAGCTACTACACAGTGGCTATAAAGGTCTTCGGAAACAAATATAGAAATAAACATAACACAAATCAGTCACAGACAATTCATATCACAAAGGCGGAAATAGATATGAATATTACACATGAAAGTGTATATCAGAGTAGTGGTCTAAAAAGATCCACAATATCACAAAAGAATAGTTACATGAACTACACAAAAGAATAAGTATACATTATGGAGTCTATATCTCAAATGTATACAACAAAAACTACTAATCTAAGTAGTTAACCAAAAGTCAGAGGAATCAATCCCAAGAGAGAAGTCAAACAGAAGCACCTGTAACATCTCGGTCTGACCCGAGTATTATTTAATAAGAAAATAATAAACGGATCAGTCTAGCTATAAATATCAGGTGAAACGATATAGAATAAGAGATATGACTAAACACATAATAATCACTATGCCAAGCTGTGATATATATAAGTAATTGAAAATCAACAAAAGATTAATCAATATCACCAAATCTACACAAGAATCAAAGAAATGTCATACTCCTTATTTCGTTCACCAAAACACAAATATTGACGATAATATCAACGTCAACCACAAAAGTCAATGACACACAAATTCACCAATGCACAAATATTGACAATAATATCAATGTCAATCACAAAAGTCAATGACACACAAATTCACCAATGCACAAATATTGATAAAACTTATCAATGGAAATCACAAAAATTGGTGAAACACAAATTCTAGAAATCATCTCAAGAAATCCAGAAATCACAAAGGGGGGAGGCCTATCACAAACGGGAGCATAAAGCCCACCAACACGTGTATCACAAACGGAATGCTAATTCCATGGTTGCTAACCATCACAAATTGAGCCGAAGCTCCACAAACGGCCCGAAGACCATGGGTTGCTACCCCACCAAATTGAGTCGAAACTCCACAAAACGGGGTTTAGTCTCCCTCGCAGACAAAGAGACATAGCATATTGCTAGTCTAAATCACAAAGATGATCGTCATGATCATCAAAAAGTGTCAATTACACTAAGCTAGTAAATATATGAGTTTAGCATCATGTCCCATAACCACTAGCTTAACTTAAATATTTACGAACAAATTGTAAGTTTCCACTAGAAAATTGTCACAAGAGATTCAATCGAACAAGTCCAAGAATTAACCGAACAAGTAAACGCAAGCGTTTCATACCACTTGTTTTACTAAGCCGTTTAATTAGATTTCTCATACGAGTGAGGTAAAGGTTTGTGTATACTAGTAGATTGGAAAACGGTTTTATAAACGAGTTTGATATTGAAAATATAGTTGAAATCGTTTTGATGAAGAGGTTTTGATATTTAATACTAGTATTGAAACCTTTACATTTTTAAACTGACAAATCACAAAAATGATTGTAGAACAATCAATCACTAAAACTCACATTCGAAGACGTGAATAAAATCCAAAGAAATCGATACCAAATCCATAGAAATGGATATTCCCAAAAATCACGAAGAAAATGTCATCAAAGTCAATAACAAATGATAACAACAAAAAGGGAATCAACACGAATCGATTAAAGTTGGAAATATACTCAAAATTTGGCAAATAGGCAAAATTAAGGATTTCCAGACGTCTGAGGGGTTGTCCAGACGTCTGGATTTGGTTTCTGAAAATTTCCCAGAAAACCATCTAGACATCTGAAACCTAAAATCAGACGTCTGAAAAACATTCAGACGTCTGGAGGAAAGTCCAGACGTCTGGTTTTGGTTTCTGGAAGTAAGTCTGAGACCTATCCAGACGTCTGGTTTGATGGTTCAGACGTCTGAAAATAGTCTCTGGCTTTTTTTTATAATATGCATGCATACATTTTTACTTTCCAGGTCCAAACCAGACGTCTCGACTTGGTCACCAGACGTCTGGTCACCTGGTCTAGGCAGCAATTTGCCTAGGCCAAAGTGGCCAAAACGTATCGGGAGCGATCGGACGAGCAATGACGACTAAGGATTTATGCCTAGCGACAACCCGGTCTTATAGGCTCTCCGAAACACCTCTTAAAGCATGATCAAACATCAAAGTTATGATTTTTAGAGAATTGGCTTCAAACACCAAAAATGGAAATATTCACAAAACCAATCCAAATCAAAAGCAATTTCACATGAATAAATGTTAGGGATTCATACCTAACAACAAAGATAGATATAGACATAGATGTGAGATAAAAATCTCACCTTTGAACTAAATTTATGAAGATGAAGCTTGAAAGCAAAGGAAGATCAACCACACTTCAATCTCAACACTAGAAGCTTGAATCTAAGCTTAAAACAAGAACATTCCCTAAGTTAGGTTTAGGAAATTTCTGAAATTGGAAGGAGAATGAGTTGGAGAAGATGAAGAGAAGCTTACCAATGGGTTTCTCTTGAGTTTGGAGCTAGGAGATGGATTTGCTAATGGAAACTAGGGCTTAGGATTTCCTAATTCTTTTTCTCTTCCACCATTGTTGAAAGCTTGAAGAGTTAGGAATTAGAAATGAAGTAATGAAGAGTTGGAGTGGGTTGGGACTGAGTTAGTAAGTGGTTAATTGGCTCAGCCCAAACCAAAGCCCTAAGTAAAAAGCGGCAAAAGTCAACTTTCTCCAAACATATCGAAGCTTATACTCAAAAAGGTCGCAAACGACATTTTGAACTCAGTGAAGGTGGTCTCGAGTCCTAATTCGACCGTATGCAAAAAGTAGGTTTACGGACTAAAATTCGACGAATGATAAAATATTTAAATAAAATATTTAAATATAAAATCGATAAATATGCGGGTTGTTACAGACTCCCCTCCTTAAAGAAATTGCGTCCTCGCAATAATTAAGAAGGAAATATAAGAAGTAACAACCATAGAAGCATATTAACACAAAAGAAAATTTGAATCAAGAAGTTCACCGTAAAGAGCACGAAGGAGTAAATCCGAAAGTTTTCGTTCGATGAATTCTCAAGATTTCACATGAGCAATCCTTAGGATTTGAGAACCATTAAACTTCTATCAAAAAGAATATCTTTATATCGAAGGCGTTTGACTTCCGAAGCAATGATACGAATAGGATGTTGCCCATAAGTTAAATTAGGCGAAACTTCAATCTCTTCCACAACACCGGGCTCAAGAACAGAATCGGAATCTCGAAGACATTTCCGAAGTTGAGAAACGTGAAACACGTCATGGATAGCAGAAAATTGAGCCGGTAATAAAAGGCGATAAGCCATGGAACCAATACGTTCAATGATAGGAAATGGCCCAATATATCGAGGCGCCAATTTTCTCGATCGACTGAAACGTACAACACCTTTCATAGGTGAAACACGAATGAACACAAGATCTCCCTTAGAAAATTCTAACTTCCTTCTCCGGTTATCGGCATAGGATTTTTGTCTACTCTGGGCTTCTTTCATCCTATGACGAATAAGATCAATCTTTTCTGTGGAATCACGAATAAAATCTGGACCTAAAACCAGCTTTTCACCGGCCTCAAGCCAACAAGAAGGAGATCGGCATGGCCTTCCATAGAGTGCCTCAAAAGGTGCCATACCAATACTAGATGGGAAGCTATTATTATAGGAAAATTCAACAAGTGAAATATGATCTTCCCAACTTCCACCAAAATCAAGAACACAAGCACGAAGAAGATCTTCAAGAGTTTGATTCACATGCTCGGTTCGTCCATCGGACTGGGGGTGATAAGCGGTGCTAAAATTAAGCTTCGTTCCTAAAGCTTTTTGAAGACTCTTCCAAAATCCACTAGTAAACAATGGATCACGATCGCTAACAATAGAAGTAGGAACTCCATGCAATTTAACAATTTCTTTGATAAAGATTTTGGCCAAAAGAGGAACGGTTCGATTAGATCGAACGGGAATAAAATGGGCGGATTTAGTAAGCCTATCAATGATCACCCATAAGCTATCATGACCCGAACGAGAACGGGGAAGGCCATCAATAAAATCCATGGAAATTTGATCCCACTTCCAAATAGGAATTTCTAAAGGTTGCAATAACCCACCGGGCCTTTGATGTTCGGCTTTAACGAGTTGGCAAGTCATGCAACGCTTAACGAAGTTAGCGATGTCAAGTTTCATTCCCTCCCAATAATAAAGTCGCTTCATATTCGCGTACATTTTACTACTACCGGGATGAATGGTGAATTTAGAACGATGTGTTCTAAAATATCTTTACGAAGATCACTAATATTTGGCACGATGAGTCTACCAAATCTCCGAACGCCGCCACGAGAATCGATATCATAGTCTTTCAATCCTTCAATATCAATCTTATCCTTAATATTTTGGCTAAGAAGGGCCAATTTGGGATCTAGCCTTTGAGCTTCAAGAATGCGGTCTAAAAGAGAAGGATGAGCCTCAAGGCTACATAAAACAAGAGATGAACATAAATCGGGAACACGCTCTCGAATCTCACAAGTGGTTAAGATCTCGAGATCGTTCCATTCGGATATCATCATAGAAACAACAGCTTGTTGTTTACGGCTAAGAGCATCGGCGACGCGATTACCCTTACCGGGGGTATAAAGAATATCAAGATCATAAGGAGCAAGGAACTCGAGCCAACGTTGTTGACGCAAATTAAGTTCCTTTTGGGAGAATAAATACTTCAAGGACTTATGATTGGTATAAAGAACAAATTTCTCTCCTAAAAGATAATGAGCCAAATACGAAGGGCGAAAACAATAGCCGCGAGCTCTAAATCATGAGTGGCATATCTAGTCTCAGCAGGCTTCAATTGCGTAGAAGCATAAGCAATAACACGTTCTCTTTGCATGAGAACGGCACCCAAACCAACGCGACTAGCATCGGTATAGACAACGAAATCTTGATTCCCCTCGGGAATAACGAGAATAGGAGCATCAGAAAGAAGTTCTTTTAATTTCTGAAAAGAAGCTTCACATTTGTCCGACCAAATGTATTTAACACCTTTCTTCGTCAAGCCAGTGAGAGGCACGGCAATCTTGGAAAAGTCTTTGATAAAGCGACGGTAATAGCCCGCCAATCCAAGAAAACTACGAATCTCTGTCACACTCTCCGGTCTCTTCCAATCTTGAATCGCTTCAATCTTTGAAGGATCCACGGAAATTCCGGATTCGGAAATAATATGACCGATAAATTTCACACGAGATTGCCAAAAGTGGCATTTAGAAAATTTTGCCTTTAATTGATTACTCCTAAGAGTTTCCAACACAATCCGAAGATGTTTTTCATGCTCCTCCTCGGTTTTTGAATACACAAGAATATCATCGATAAAGATGAGAACAAACCGGTCGAGAAAGTCTTTGAAAAATCTATTCATAAGGTCAACGAAATAGGCCGGGGCATTCGTCAAACCAAATGGCATGACAAGCCATTCATAAGATCCATATCGAGTACGGAACGAGGTCAAAGGAATATTATCCTCTGCAATACGAAGCTGATGAAATCCAGTAGCTAAGTCTAATTGTGAAAAGACTTTGGCACCACTAAGTTGATCGAATAGATCATCAATCCGAGGTAAAGGATATTTATTTTCGATAGTAAGATCATTAAGCTTGCGGTAGTCAACGCAAAGCCTAAGTGTTCCATCGGATTTCTTCACGAAAATAGCTGAAGCTCCCCAATATCACAAATACTTCCTTTACCAACCTCTCCATGAAGAAGAGTAACATCCACAAGCTGATTGAAAGAAACTTCAAGTTTCAAAGGTAGAACCATTTCGGGGTTCTTACTCAAAGCATAGATAAACTCTTGATTCTTTACAAGATCCAAAAGTTGTTGAGCAGACATGAATACTCCATCCAGGGGAGTAGCACTAGATTGACCGGCACTGGGACGGCCTGGTCTAACCATTTCTCTTCTTTAAGAAAGAAAGAAAGAAGAGGAAAAAGTTATTCTCAAAATAAATATCAAGCAATCTTGATAGATAAAACAAGGAATCATAAAAGAAAGTAGGATAGAACGTACGAAGACTCGAATAAATCCTAAGGCACAACTCCTAAGAAAGACTTAGGTAATGATCCTTGCTAGATTATTCTACATTGTTCTGAATTTTGGCTCTGATACCAAGCTGTGACGCCCCACCTCTATACCCACGCTAGCCAAGAACACTACTGTGAATGCTGTCAACTAGCACGGAGAATAAGGCTGTTGAGGAGCGACCATCTGTATAATTGCTTTGTGCGAGTACCGATATACCGGATAAAAATATAACTTTTCATCTCAAGAGGAAATCCGACATACCGACACAAACTCAAAGCTACTACACAGTGGCTATAAAGGTCTTCGGAAACAAATATAGAAATAAACATAACATAAATTAGTCACAGACAATTCATATCACAAAGGCGGAAATAGATATGAATATTACACATAAAAGTGTATATCAGAGTAGTGGTCAAAAGATCCATGATAATACAAAAGAATAGCAACACGTGCTATACAAAGGAATACAACTATGAGTCAATATCTCAAGTGTATACAACAAAATAAAATACTAATCTAAGTAGTTTGCCAAAAGTCAGAGTAATGATCCAGGATGAGAAGTCAAGCAGAAGCACCTGCAACATCTCGATCTGACCCGAGTATTATTTAAGAAGAAAATAATAAACGGATCAGTCTAGCTATAAATATCAGAAGAAATGATATAGAATAGGAGATATGACATAAACATATAATAATCACAATGCCAAACTGTGATTAATAAGTAATTGAAAATCAACAAGAGATTAATCAATATCACAATAATCTACTCAAGATAAAAAGGAATGTCATACTCCTAATTTCATTCACCAAGCCACAATAAATGACATATATATCAATGCCAATCGTAAAAGTTGGTGAAACATAAATTCTATAAATCAACACACGAAATCCAGAAATCACAATAAAAAGGATGGCCAATCCCAGAAAAATGAGACGGAGCTCCTCCAGACAGGGTATAGTCCCCCATTGCGGACATTGAGACGAAGCTCCTCCTGGTGAGTCAAAAACTCCTCCTGACAGGGTATAGTCCCCCATTGCGGACATTGAGCCGAAGCTCCTCCTGGTGAGTCGAAACTCCTCCTGACAGGGTATAGTCCCCCATTGCGGACATTAAGCCGAAGCTCCTCCTGGTGAGCCGAAGCTCCACAAAAAAATGAAGTATCGTCCTCGACATGGACAAAGAGACATCGCACATTGCTAGTCTAAATCACAAAGATGATCGTCATGATCAATGAGAAGTGTCAATTACAATAAGCTAGTAAATATAAAAGTTTAGCTTCATGTCCCATAACCACTTACTTAACTTAAACATTTACGAACAAACTGTAAATCTCCATTAGAAAATTATCACAAGAGATTCAATCGAACAAGTCCAAGAATTAACCGACGAAGTAAATGCAAGCGTTTCATACCACTTGTTTTACTAAGCCGTTTAATTAGATTTCTCATACGAGTGAGATAAAGGTTTGTATATACTAATAGATTGGAAAACGGTTTTATAAATGAATTTGGTATTAAAGTAGAGTTGAAATCATTTGAAGAAAGAGTTTTGATATTTACTGCTAGTATAGAAAACCTTTATATTTTTAAAGTGACAAATCACAAAGAAGATTGTAAGAACAACCAATTACTAAATTCACATTCGAAGACGTGAATAAAATCCAAAGAAATCGATACCAAATCCATAGAAATGGATATTTCCAAAAAGATCCATAAGAAGAAGTCATCAAAGTCGACAATAAGTGATAACGATTAATAGGATCGCTAAAATCGATAAACAATGGAAATTCACACAAAACAGCCTGAATAGGCAAAAATAAACATTTCCAGGTCTGATTTGGAATCCAGACGTCTAGATTTGTTCTCTGGAAATAACCCAGAGAACACTCAGATGTCTGAAACCTCAAGTCAGACGTCTGAGACCTATCCAGACGTCTGGTTTGATGGTTCAGACGTTTGAAAATAGTCTCTGGCTTTTTTTTATAATATGCGTGCATACATTTTTAATTTCCAAGTCCAAACCAGACGTCTGGACTTGGTCACCAGACGTCTGGTCACCTGGTCTAGGCAACAATTTGCCTAGGCCAAAGTGGCCAAAACGTATCGGGAGCGATCGGACGAGCAACGACGACAAAGGATTTATGCCTAGCGACAACCCGGTCTTATAGGCTCTCCGCAACACCTCTTAAAGCATGATCAAACATCAAAGTTATGATTTTTTAGAGAATTGGCTTCAAACACCAAAAATGGAAATATTCACAAAACCAATCCAAATCAAAAGCAATTTCACATGAATAAATGTTAGGGATTCATACCTAACAACAAAGATAGATATAGACATAGATGTGAGATAAAAATCTCACCTTTGAACTAAATTTATGAAGATGAAGCTTGAAAGCAAAGGAAGATCAACCACACTTCAATCTCAACACTAGAAGCTTGAATCTAAGCTTAAAACAAGAACATTCCCTAAGTTAGGTTTAGGAAATTTCTGAAATTGGAAGGAGAATGAGTTGGAGAAGATGAAGAGAAGCTTACCAATGGGTTCCTCTTGAGTTTAGAGCTAGGAGATGGATTTGCTAATGGAAACTAGGGCTTAGCATTTCCTAATTATTTTTCTCTTCCACCATTGTTGAAAGCTTGAAGAGTTAGGAATTAGAAATGAAGTAATGAAGAGTTGGAGTGGGTTGGGACTGAGTTAGTAAGTGGTTAATTGGCTCAGCCCAAACCAAAGCCCTAAGTAAAAAGCGGCAAAAAACAACTTTCTCCAAACATATGGAAGCTTACACTCAAAAAGGTCGCAAACGGCATTTTGAACTCAATGGAGGTGGTCTCGAGTCCTAATTCGACCGTATGCAAAAAGAAGGTTTTTGGACTAAAATCCGACGAACGATAAAATATTTAAATAAAATATTTAAATATAAAATCGATAAATATGCGGGTTGTTACAAGTAATTAGTGGCTAATTACTGAATGTAATTAGTTAAAGGAAATTACTCGATAGGAAGTAATTAAAGGATAATTACTTGGTGGAAGTGATCAATTTTTCTTATTAATGATTAAATGATAATGGGTGCTTTGAATTGAATGATATCTCTGATATGATTGCTTTGTGATATGATTTGTTAGACGGATGATGATAATGTGATTATCAATCAATTATGAATTGTTGTGTAAAAGTGTTATTCGATAATTTTAGTTGAATTTGTATTTAATTGGATAACTTGGGTTTAGATGACATTGGATTCGAAGAGACCGGAGTCGGGTATTAGTAAATGCCCGAAACCACTTCGATTCTTTATAAATTGATATGTGGGATAGGTGATGTCTATAATAAATTGTGGAGTGTAAATTGATATAAATTACCCGGGTTTATTTATGATGTATGCTTTTGTATTCCGTGTTAGATGAGTTTACTCACGCTGGTTTCCAGCCTGACCCGGGTGTTACTTTGATGTAATACTCGGGTCAGACCGAGTATTACAGATTTTCAGCTAAGGACGTTCTGGAGCTCAGAAGGTGAGCTGGATGGTAGGGACGTATGGAGAGTTCCACTATGATATTGTATATATCTGAGACATGTTAAATTGTATCAATCCAATATTGTATAAAATTGTTGTAACTCTGATATATCGATGTAAATTGATAGATACAGTTTCTTTGGTATAACTATTATTGGTATAATATTTTATCCGCTGCGAATGTGAGATTGTGTGTTTCCTTTCTGTTCTTCTTCTATCTCTTTCTTCTTTCTCTTTCTTCTTTCCACTAACTATCTGAAAATTTCGGGATCGAAATTTCCGGGTCGTTACATTTGGTATCAATATTATTTAATGCAATTGAATGAAATGGTCATTTCAAACAAGAGGTATTTGAAAAAAAAAATTTGAACCAAAGGTGGTTTAAAATTTTAAAGTGTAATTTGGTATGTAAAAGAAGTTAATATGTATATATGTGGATATACATAATACCAAGGGAGGAATGTGATAACCTGATTTTTGAGCATCTGATAATTGGTAAAGATTGATAAGATTTACTTTTCAAAGCTAATAAAATTTTATTCTATTTATAATATATATACTTGATATATATTGTGAATAGAATATCTTTTATTTTAAATTAGAGATGAATTTTCAAATTATAATATATATGTAATTATATGTTATAATTTGATGTTGCTTTGAAATTTAATATAATCTATTGATAATTTATATATGAATAAATTGTAATTTAAAGCTTTGTTTTAAAATGAATATTTTTCAAAAAGTTAATTTAGATTAATTCAACAGTTTTAAAAATATAAGATAATTGTTGTTTTAAATATGATTGTGTAAAAAAAAATATTTAATTAAAGTTTTGTTTTGTTTTCTTTTAAAATGCCTAATATAAAATGGTTATAAGTGTATATTTATATAAATGTTTAGATTTTAAATTCATGTAGAAGAAAATATATTTTCATTAAAATTAATTTTAGAATATTTCCTTTTAAAAAGTAAAATTTATTATACATATATAAACATTTAATTATAAAAGGAGAATTTATTTATATATGTACATCAAAGGAATAAATTAAGATTTAAAAGTTTTTATAAACAATTTAAATTAAAATAGAACTTTAGTTGACATATGTTAAGCATAGAATTAACATTTTGACAAATGTAAAACTAAGAACAAGTGTCCTTTCTAGTTTTCCTTTTCTTTTATTAAAATCTACTTATGTAAACACATCTCCTACAAAATCATTTTCTTTTCTATTCTCCTTTACAAACTTGAGAAAATCTTCAGCTAAGATCTGAAATCTAAAACCAGTATTCCTCTAACCAAAATAAACTAAAAACCATATGAAATCAATCACTTGAAAGTTTCTTCAAAATTCATTGACCTGAAAACATTTTGCAATTCAAAGGCCTGCATGCAATTATAAGTCTCTCCACTTCTGTTTTGAAACATCCAGCCCTGCAGTTCTTCTTTCTGGGACCTGCATGCAGTTATGAGGATCAGGAAAAGCATTGCAAGATTGAAGTTTTTTAAAAAAAAATAATAATATAAGGAAGCATTTCAAGATTTTAGTTTAAGGTCTCCGATCTTCTTTTGCAGGTGAGTGATATAACCTTTCTTTTTCTGTTCTTTAATTTCCTGTGAGTAAACAATTCTATCTAACGGTTTTAAATCTATCTAAAAAATCTTGGGGTATGCAGAAATTACTCAAGTAAATTATGATTGTGATGCATCGTTGTTTAAACAGGAATTGATGTGTATATGTATGAGAATAAATGAGTGCATGTCTGGAATGAGAGTGGTTTGCTCTGTTCATAGTTCCAGGTCCGGAAAAAAGAAAAAAAATGATTCAAGAGTTACATACTCTTTCTCTAATCTGTTATTAGTTATGAGGTATCAACAACAAATCTTAGGAATAACAATATTTTGATGGAAAAATAGATTCAGGTAAGATCTTAAAGTAGATTTCACTGAAAGTGTAAATTACAGTCAATTTTTTTTTTTTAAAGATCAAAATCTCAAACTTAATAATATGATATTTCAGGTATTAAATCTGTTTTTCTGTTGAAAGTTAGGATTTTTAAAAACAAATTCTTGAATTTTAAGCTTTTAAAACAACAGAAATCATGAGATGAACGAAAGTTGGGTTTTCGTCATTTTCTGTTGATCGCGATGATTAGGATTGTCGGGGTTAAGGCTGGAACTTGTCCTCTGATCAGTGAACATGGAAAAATTGTTCGGAAGAATTATTGATCACAGGGGCGATATGGTTTGGGCAATTTAGGGTTTAATCTTGTTTTTTTTACTGGGGTTGATTTCTAGACCAATGTGGTCTCATCGGCGTATCGTACTCGTTCGCATATGGGGGAAATGGAGGATGGGATCGTGATGAATCTCTGGTTGAAGGGGCGGATTTTCTGGTGAATGATTTGGGGTGGCGCAAGTTGATATTTTTGGTAATGATGGAATCTTATGGTGGTTGAAGATCGAATTTGTTTGCTCTGGCGAAATTCAGATATTTGGGCAGTCCTTCCATTTGAGGAGATGGTCGCTGGTATGTTGAGATTGTCGTTGGTGATCGGAACGTCGAGTTCCCACCGTGCACGTGCACTTGTGTACGTTAGTGACTGGTGTTTGGAGTCTTTGGGGAAGAAGAGGAATAGCATGGGTTCTTACTCGAGATTCCGTGTTTGTTTTGGGGAGGGCTTTTGTGTACAAAATCGAGAGAGGCTCGGGAAATTTAGTTTTGGGGTCGGTTAATGTTAAGGGCCACAAAATTTAAGTTAATCGATAATCAAGTTTTAATTGATTTTTTTTAAACTATTCTTTAAATAATAAGGTTAATTAAAATGATTGGTTAATTTAGGAGTTAAGTAATTTATTTTAACTTAAAATTTATTAAGATAGTTCATAAATTTATTTAAACATTATTAATAATGTGATTGAGTGGAAATTGAGAAAATGAAAATATATTAATTCCAAGATTATTTGATTAATTAAGAAGGTAGTTGAGATTAATTAGTGGAATTAATTATAAGTTAATGATTTAATGAGGTTCATAGATTAATTAATTAATGATGAAAATAAAAAAGGTAATTACTTAGCATAAGTAATTGGAGAATAGTTAATGATTATAATTAATTTAAATTAGTGAATATGAGATGATAATTACTTATAAACTTAATTAAGTAAGTTATCTCATGTAAGTAATTAAGGGATAGTTTATTACGAATGGGATTAATTAAGGATTTATTAACGAATATGATTTATTAAAGGTAAGTCAATTATAGTTAATTGATTTAGGAGAGTAATTTAAAATTTTATTTAATGTGGATGGGTAAGGCTAATTTACCCATGTGATAAATTAAGGTTTAATTAATTAATAATCAAGATTAATAAATTGAGGATAATTAACCAGTGTAATAATTACATGTTGGAGGAAAATAAAGGCAAATTACTTAAGAGAAGTAATTAAGAATTAATTTCTTAGCGTAATTAATTGAAGGGTTGAATTATTTAATTAAGGAAATTTATTAAGAGTTAGTAAATTATTAGGTATAATTAATTAAAAGATAATTAATCAATGTAAGTGATTTAAGATTGGTTATTAATTTAATTAGAGATAAACCAAATTAACTTTTGAAAGTGATAAATCTTGCTTATGAATGATTGAACAATATTGCATGCCTGTGATTGATTGATATCTCGAATATGTGGTTTGGAATGCTATGTGATATGATATGTTGGAATTAAACTGAGATCATTTAGTTATCTATCGATGATGAATCAATGGGGATGACACTCTGTATTTGGAATTTGAATTATGTTTCTCTTGAATATTTGGGATAAGATGGTGTTGAATTCGAAGAGACCGGAGTCGGGTAATAGTAAATACCCGAAACCACTTCGATTCTTATAAGTTGATATGTGAAACTAATAGGCTGAAGTGGAATGACTTAAGTAAATTGGACCATTTAAATTTAAGTTTTGGCACTTAGAAATTTATGTGTGAAATGGTTGATGTATAAAACATCTTGTGAATTGTAAATTGATATAAGTTACCCCGGGTTTATATGAATTGTATGCTTTTGTATTCCAAGTTAGATGGGTTTACTCACGCTGGTTTCCAGCCTGACCCGGGTGTTACTTTGATGTAATGCTCGGGTCAGACCGAGTATTACAGATTTTCAGGTAAGGACGTTCTGGAGCTCAGGAGGCGTGCTGGATGGCAGGAACGTATGAGGTGTTTCGCTGTATTTATCTGGGACAAGTTAGTTTTTAACTGTCCGGTATTTGTGTAATGATGTAACTCTTATGTATAAAGATATAAGTGTAATGATATAATTCTTCTTGTAAAACTATTATTTATGTGATATTATATTTTATCCACTGCGAATGTGAGATTGTGTGTTTCTTTTCTGTTATTATTCTATCTCTTTCTTCTTTCTCTTTCTTCTTTTCACTAACTATATGAAAATTTCGGGATCGAAAATTTCGGGTCGTTACATTTGGTAACTGCAGACGAGTCTGACTCAATAACCAAAACTCCAGAACTACTGGTTCCACAACCAGAGATAGATCATACACGTATTCCCTCAGAGATACGTGAAACTCATTGAATCCCAGTTATCCAAACTGGCAATCCAATCCTGTAGATCAATTACTTAATCCTTGAGAGAAAACAGAAGGATCCAATCTCTTATCCACAAATCTCTCCTGCTGATTCTGGGCTGCCTTCAACCTTCTAGATCAATCCAATTCACCACACAACTCTACTACAGATATCAGAAGACTTCAAACAAACTACACTTATTCGCCATAGCAACTGTAACGACCTAACTTCCATACTCCAGAAAGTTGCATCGTTAAGAAGAAAGATAGGGATAGAAAAGAGAAAAGAAAGGAAAGAAAGAACAGACCACATCAGAATCTCACAGCGGAATCGAATAAATTATAATATATCACATAAAACTTTACATAGTATCATATACATCAGAGTAATACAGCTAATACAACACAAACTAGACAGTTATAAACATCTGTCTAGCTATTACAATCCAAGTACATCAAAGAAAATCAGATACAAATCAAACACAGCGGAACCACTAAATGTATCTACACGCTGAAGCCTCCTGCTCCATTATCTCCTCCAGAACTCGTTAAAGAAATCCTGAATCACTTGACTACTCATACGTAATATGAGTACCCAAGAGTTTAATAAAACAGAAAATAAACATTCGGGTCAGACAGGGGTCTGGTGTGAGTAAACGGGAATAAAAGTTGCTTAACTTTAGAAAATCCTTTGAAAACAAAAGGTATCACGTAAGACTTCCCACACATAAACATGGAAAAGTTTTTACCTTACGCTAACCAAAACATTTGATAGGAAATCCAGATATATTATAATAGTGTCTAGGGTTTCCAAGTAAATAAGAAATAGCCGAAATTGTTACATCTATTAAATTCCAGCTACTAGCCACAAAAGTGGGTAATACAATCAAATCCGTAGGGTCTCGTAGGGAAAATGGGTTTCCATCAATGGCAGGACTACTGGGGTACCGCCCGTCACAGTACGTGGCCTAGATCACCGTACCGAGGATTACTCCCTTCATCCCCTGCAACACAAAGCCGGACCCGTTCCTTACTGAACAATTCCGAACAAGACTACCCCGCAGATTGGTCGTCACCAACTGCCACACAACCAAAATATAAAGGGACCTCTAGACAGGAGTAAATCTTGCTCTCAAGTGGGGGCTACCCACGAAGCTTTGCTGCACCTCCCCTGTTTTAGCCATTCCCGGTTGATGAGGCTTGAGGCTACGATTACCTTTATAGGACATATCAATCTTAGAATGCTCATCGTCCACCTGACGATGTGCTGAAAGCATTCAATCCATACAAGTTCGTTCCGGGTTCGAACGAAACCGAAGGCATTATCTCGTTACACTCGTATTGGAATCACCCTCATAGTTAACGACGATAACCCTTGCACTCTATATCACCATCTCGAATCTATAAGCACTATTCCGTCAAACTCATTACGGAATCACCCATAAAGTTATACTGACGTATAGCCCTTACACCTCGAGTCTTCACTTGCTCCACTTGGATTAACGACCTAACGTTTAATTGGAATCGATGTGGTTTTCGGATATCAAAATATGGAAACCCGATCCCGGTCTCATCGAAACCAAACGCCATTTTAATGTCCAAGTTGTGCTTAAGGGTTTTAAACAATTTAACTCTTTCATTATTATCTACTTTACACAGATAGATAAAATACATATCGCAATAGATAAGCACATTCATATCATAAATAGATAATCTGTATCATCCATAAACAGATAATCATCACAACCCATACTTAAACCAATCATCCATATCATACAGATACAACTAGTCTCATTACTGAGATCACAACCATTCAATCAATAGCATCCATAAGTAAAGATTCATTAACCATCAATTATAATTAATTTAAAATGAATTAAATTAATTACAACTATCTCTAATTAATTTAAATTAAATTAAATTAATTAACACATTTAAATCTTGCTTAACATCCATTAATTAATTAACCCAGTTAATTAATTCACTAAGTATTTAACTTGATTAAACAACTCTAATTAATCATTTATTAATTACAATTAGTAATTAGTCCTTAATAAATTTTATAAATTAATTAACCTTAATCATAAGTAATTAACATTTAATTACTTCAATTATTAATAATTAATTATATTTATCCTTAATTAATTACAATTAATTAATCACTTAATTAATTAATATTTAATTAAACAATCATTAATTACATCATTAATTAAAATAATTAATGATCTCTAATATTTAATAAATTACTTAATTAATTGCATTTAGTAATTAATCCAATTATTAATCACCTTGATTAATATTAAATTAAGTAATTAACTATCTTTAATTACTTGTTTAAAAATTAATTAACCAATAATTAATCGTTAATTAATTCCTTAACTAATTACAAAAGTAATCATCCAAATTACTAACTACATTCCAGTAATTATAAAGTAGTCCTGCTCCATTAATTACATTAAGTAATTACACTCTAAAATCATCGAATGATTTTTTAAAATTAATTAAACTGA
Source organism: Allium cepa (assembly GCA_030765085.1). NCBI lineage: Eukaryota > Viridiplantae > Streptophyta > Magnoliopsida > Asparagales > Amaryllidaceae > Allium > Allium cepa. The sequence goes on along the minus strand of CM060931.1, from coordinate 459,227,452 downwards.
ATTAATTAACTTAACAAATCACATATTAAAATTTATTGACATTAATTAATTACTAAATTATCCTTAGATAATTATCACCAATTATTAATTAACATCATTTCATTCATTATATACTTAAGAAAATTTGAATTAGATTAATTATCAAAATTAATCTAAACCATTATTCAAAATCAAATAATTAAGTAAACCCTTAATCATCTTAAAGATTTTCAAAATAATCAAATTACTATCAAATGACTCATTTAAATTCAAAATGTATTAAAACAATACATTTCTAAAAATTTAATTCAAATTCCAATTTTATTTAAAGATTCAAATGTTTAATTATTTAAACATTAATTCAAAAAATGATTATAAACCTTAAAATAAAAATGAATGTTTAAACATCATTCATCACTTAAATATAAAGAAAGATTTAAAACTAAATTACTTGATAAATTAAGCATTGAAAATAAATTGATTATTTTCAACTTTCAAATTTAAATCAACACTTCATATTTTAAATCAAATACTTTCAAATACTAAAGGAACTCAATTCTTTCAAGTTTTAAACTTATTTGAAATGAAATTTCATCTTCAAATTCACTTTTAAACATTTGAATATGTTCATTCATTTTAAATTTAAAAACTATTTTGAAATTAAAACTGGGTTTCAAAGAAACTTGAAACAGTTTCAACTTAATTTCAAAACACATTTAAATCTTCCTTAAACCATTTAAATCTGTTTCAAATTTTAAAAACCAACAAAACTGTTTTAGCTTAATGTCTGAATTTGATAGCAACCTGAAACTTATTTTTTTAACTTGATTAACCTAAATTAAATCTTGTTTAAATTTTAGATTTCCATTTTTAAAAACTTTGAATTTCAAACAACACTTGAATTCAGTTTCAACTCATACTTGAATCAAGTTGCCAAATTTAAAATATGAATTTTATTTAAACAATAAACTGCAAAATTACAGGTTCTAAAACCTGCAACTGTTCTAATATTGATTTAAAAACAAAATTTAAAACTTGTTTAAATTTAAAATATTTCATTTTTAAAAACTTTGAATTTCAAACTTAATTTGAATTCAGATCCAACTTGTACTTAAATCAAGTTGCAACTTAAAAATATGAATTTCATTCAAGGATCTAAAAACTGCAAACTCTCTGGATTTAAACCTACAGACTGTTTTAAACACTCTTGATTTAAAACAGAATTTTAAATCTTGTTTAAATTTAAGCTTTTTTTTTTAAACTTTGAATTCAAAGCTACATTTGAATTCAGTTTAAATCTTACACTTTATTCAATTTACAATCTTTAAAATAGGAGCTTCATTCAAAATTCTTAAAATCTGCAAAACAACTTTCAGGTTTAAAACCTGAAACAGTTTTAATTTTGATTTAAAACCAAACTTTAAACTTGTCTAAGACATTTCATTTTCTAAAAGCTTTGAATTCAAACTCTACTTGAATTCAGTTTCAATTCATACATGAATCAAACTCCTGTACTTGAATTTGATTTCCATTCAACATTAAAAAAAACTGTGAAAGCTCTCTGTTATAAACCTGTAGACATTCTACCCGAGTAACCTTCCGATTTACTTCGAGTTACTACACCTATTGCTTCGAGTCAGAAGCAAAACTACCCAAGTTCTACTTCGGGTCAAAACCCTGCACACCCCAAATAATTCACCTGAGTTCCACTGCAACCTAGACCAACCTGTCATCTCCTAGTAATTCCACCTCCAGCCACCATCATCGACACGACCTTGGCCCTAGCTACCTCTACATTTCCTACTCAACCTCTCAAATTCCTAACCCACTTAATGCAACATAGAGCTTATGCAGATACTAAGAACTGCACACTAAAAATCAGGTTTTTGAAAACCTGGAAACCTCAATTCAATCTCCATCTCCTCTGCCATAAATTACTGACCATCTTCCCCTACCAACCCCTCTACATCCCACCTCCAAAAAGACTCAGAGCTTCCATGATTCACTAGAAACTCAAACAAACCAAAAAAAAAAAACCCAATCTGTTTAACACAGAAATGTTCACTCTTTTGTGAAGTAAAAATGTAATATTTGTTACCAAATCTATGAATTCAATCTTGCATTCTGCCACACTGTTTTAATGTTTTTAGAAGTTTGATATTTTGTTTCATTTCAAATGTTCACTGCAGAGTTGTTTCCAGAAGAAACAGACCTCAATTTCTAATCTAATCATAATTTTATAAAACCTGTATTAAAATTAAATAACATGCCCTGTTTATACATATTATTTTCTAACAAAATTACTCAAGTGAATAAAGTTTCCTATTAACACATATTTTAAGACAGAAAACTGTAGATTAGGATTACTGAAATTCCATACATATATATCATATTGATCACCAACAGAATCATATTCAAATCTTATAAATTCACATGCAACATATATATTCAACTTCTTGCAGAAATAAATAAATAGATAACAAGGCAGTTCTAATCACCCAGATTTCTAATTAAGGTGAACTAATATTTCATTTAGGAAATTTATAAAATTTTAACTTAAAAGAAACTGCTTTTGAAACAAAAAGTTCACTCACCTTAAATTGAAGAATGCAGAAACAAATCTTAAGTGCAGAAACAATTTCCAGAGATGCAATTACTTAGAGAAGTAATTAGTGGCTAATTACTAGATGTAATTAGTTAAAGGAAATTACTCGATAGGAAGTAATTAAAGGATAATTACTGGGTGGAAGTGATCAATTTTGCTTATTAATGATTAAATGATAATGGGTGCTCAGAAGGTAAGCTCAAAAGGAGAGTTTCTGTTTGGATGATAAGCTGACTGAATTGAGTTTCAAAAACAAAATTTACCATCCCTAGTCAATATTAAGCTATGATATTTTAAGGTAAAGTGTGAGAATGGATGTAACCGCAAATTTTTTTTTTAAAAAAAATAATATACTGTAAAAAATGCTTACATGCAACCAGGTATATGTAAATAAGTGGGTAATTGGCTGTGCATGTTTAAAGTACAGAGGTATGAATCTCTATTTCAGGTTAACAAGCAATCAGGCCAGTTCAAAATCAAACCCATTCCTCTAATTTATTACAAGCTTGGAGATTTAGTCAAAAGTTGTTTATTTTTAAAACATGTTTCAAGCTTCAAAAATAAATTTTGAGCAAAGATAAATTTAAGCTTTTCTGCAAATTGAAAATAACAGGAAAATCTCAAAGTATGTTAAAAATTTGAACATGGGAAGACCCCCGGAGATGGGTGGTGATGACTGGAGGCACGGTGCACGTGCACCGTGCAAATTTTTGGGTTTTTGGTGAAACTGGGAATTGTAGTATTTTGAACTCGAGGTATTACTCGAGTGTTGCTGGTGGTAGCGTGAAGGCCGGGAAATTTTGGGAAAAATGGCCCCATATTTTTTTTGTTCGTCGTGGTGTTGGCGAATCTCCGGTGTTGGGTTTTGGCACTGATCTTGGTCAAGGTGGAAGTGAGGTTTCCGAGTCGCCGTCATGGCATCGGGAAAGGCCGGACATGGAGAATAGGAAAGTGGGAACTCGAGTGAGGCTCCAGGGGTGGTGGCGTGACTTACGGTGGTCGGATTTGGGTGATGTCAGGGTGGAATGGGTAGGTGGGTTTTCTGCCGTATGGGTTCGATGTGTTCGATTTTGAATTTCAGGGAGATTCGAGATTCTGGGTGTTTGAGCAAGGCTAGATGGTCGGCATCGACTTGTGGAGGGTAGCGATGGTGGTCGGAGCAACGTGAATCGACCGTGCATGTGCACGAATTTTGGTTCGTGTCAGTATAGGGTTTTCGATTCAGGAAGATGAAGATGGCACGGGTGGAACTCGAAGATTTTGGCGTATATTCTCGGAGTAGGTGATGAGATCAGTAGGCGTAGTTTTGATCTGTATGATAATTTTGGTCTCCAGATTCGTGGTTCCTATTGAAGTTTTGGGTAACCTAAAAAAATGTTTTAAACAAGGATTTAAAGTTAAGAGTTTTCCCAGCAAATGTTTTAAACAGGTTTCCAAATATTTGAATGATTAAGAGATGTTTATATTGTTTTATTATAAAGTAATTAATTTATTGTGAAATTTGATTACCAGAGGTCTTAATAAGTTAATGATGAAATTAAGAATTGATTTAGATAAAGAATTCATCTTTAAATTAATTAAGGTAATTAATTAGTGTAGTAATTAATGAAGGATCAATAAATATTTGATTAAGGGCTAATCAATATGTAATTAAAGATCATTAATTTGATTATTAAATTAATGATTAAAGAATTATTAATTAAATTAAGTTATAATCATGATTAATTAATTTAATAATAATCATTTGTGAATTATTTAAGTATAATTACTTTATGGAAGTAATTAAGGCATTAATTACTTAATGTAATTAATTGAGGTTATTGGAATTAGTTTAAATTAATTAAGTTTAATTAATTTTAAACACTAGATGTTTTGATGATAATTACTTAATGTAATTAATGGATTGGAAATTACTTAGTGAAGTAATTAATTGGTAGTTAGAGGATGTAATTAATAGAAGATGTTTTAATAATGTAAGTAATTTGGGTTAAATTACTTACTAATTAATCAAAGGATTAATTAAGAAATTAATTAAGGAGTAATTAATTTAGTTAATGAAGTAATTAAGTTAGTTAATTACTGAATGTGGTTAATCAGGAGTGATTAATAATTGGGGTTTAATCAAGACTAATTACTTATTGTAATTAACTTAAATAAAGTAATTAATTAAAGTGTAATTAGGGATCATGAATTAATATAATGATGTAACTAAGTTTGTTAATTAATAATTAAGTTTTATAAATTTATAATTAAGATATAATTGATTTCTTAATTTGAATTAAGAGATATTGATTAATAATTAAGTTTGTTAATCAATAGTTGATGGTTAATCAATCAGTAAATTAGAGGTTAATTAATTGATTTATAAAGCAAATTTAGGATAGATTACCTTGTATTAAAGGAGATTAATTGAGGATTAAAGGATAATCTATGGTTAGAGATTAATTGGTTGGCTGATAAGGTAATCAAGGAGCAATAAATTAATTAAATGATTGTAAATTAATTAATGGTTAATTAAGCAGGATTAGATGATTAATCATGATATGAATGGATAATGCTTGCATATGGATGATTGTTGTTGAATAAATTGAATGATATCTATTGAATGATGTGCTATGACATTTTATGGGTATGGTATCTATGTTATTGCTGTGTTAAGTGACATCCAGTAGTTGAATTTAATCACTTGAATAACTGGGTATAAGATGAAATTGGATTCGAAGAGACCGGATTCGGGTATTAGTTAATATCCGAAACCACTTCGATTCTTTATAATTTGATGTGTGGAATCAATAAAATGAAATGGAATGATTAAAGTGAATTAGACCATTTAATCTAAGTTTGGTATTTAGAAATTTATGTGTGATGTAAGTAATGTTATAACAGCTTGTGAAGTTGAAATTGATAAGATACCCGGGTTTAAGTAAGTTGTCTGTTTTGGTATTCCATGTTAGATGAGTTTACTCACGCTGGTTTCCAGCCTTACCCGGGTGTTACTTTGATGTAATGCTCGGGTCAGGCCGAGTATTACAGCTTTTCAGGTAAGGATGTTCTGGAGTTCAGGAGGCGAGCTAGATGGCAGGAACGTACGGAGTGGTTTCCGCTGTGTATATTATTGCTGATTAGATGGGACATGTTTTCAAATTTGTCCTGTGTTGTGTAAGATGTTGTAACTCTAATGTATATAAATATAAATTGACAGATAAAGATTTCTATTGTATAACTGTTATTATTATTGATATTATATTTTATCCGCTGCGAATGTGAGATTGTGTGTTTGGTTTTCTGTTCTTCTTCTTTCTATTTCTTCTTTTCTTCTATCTCTTTTCTTCTTTTCCACTAACTATCTAGAATTTTCTGGATCGAAAATTCCAGGTCGTTACATTTGTGCTCGGGTCAGACTGAGTATTACAGATTTTCAGGTAAGGACGTTCTGGAGCTCAGGGGGCGTGCTGGATGGCAGGAACGTATGAGGTGTTTCGCTGTATTTATCTGGGACAAGTTAGTTTTTAACTGTCCGGTATTTGTGTAATGATGTAACTCTGATGTATAAAGATATAAGTGTAATGACACTCTATATCACCATCTCGAATCTATAAGCACTATTTCGTCAAACTCATTACGGAATCACCCACAGAGTTATACTGACATATAGCCCTTACACCTCGAGTCTTCACTTGCTCCACCTGGATTAACGACCTAACGTTTAATTGGAATCGATGTGGTTTTCGGATATCCAAATATGGAAACCCGATTCCGGTCTCACCGAAACCAAATGCCATTTTAATGTCCAAGTTGTACTTAAGGGTTTTAAACAATTAACTTATTTCATTATTATCTATTTTACACAGATAGATAAACTACATCTCACAGTAGATAAGCACATTCATATCATAACAGATAATCTGTATCATCCATAAACAGATAATCATTCAACCAAATAATCCATCACAAACTATCATACTTAAACCAATCATCCATATCATACAGATACAACTAGTCTCATTACTGAGATCACAACTATTCAATCAATAGCATCCATAAGCAAAGATTCATTGACCATCAATTATAATTAATTTAAAATTAATTAAATTAATTACAACCATCTCTAATTAATTTAAAATAAATTAAATTAATCAACATATTTAACTCCTGCTTAACATCCATTAATTAATTAACCCAGATAATTAATTATCCACTAAGTATTAATCTTGATTAAAAAAAATCTTGATTAATCATTCACTAATTACAAAAAGTAATTAGTCTTTAATTATTTTTATAAATTAATTAACTTAATCATAAGTAATTAACACTTAATTACTCATTTATTAATTAATTATAATTAATTATATTTATCCTTAATTAATTACAATTAATTAATCACTTAATTAATTAATTATTAAATTAAAAATTCTTAATTACATCATTAATTAAAATAATTAATGATCTCTAATATTTAAATAAATTACTTAATTAAAATTAATTAAATTTAGTAATTAATCTAATTATTAATCACCTTGATTAATATTAAATTAAGTAATTAACTATTTTTAATTACTCATTAACAAATTAATTATCCAATAATTAATCATTAATTAATTCCTTAATTAATTACAAGAGTAATATCCAAATTACTAATTTACATTCCAGTAATTATCGTTATTACTTCTCTGAGTAATCCTCGGTACGGTGATCTAGGCCACGTACTGTGACGGGCGGTACCCCAGTAGCCCTGCCATTGATGGAAACCCATTTTCCCTACGAGACCCTACGGTTTTGATTGTATTACCCACTTTTGTGGCTAGTAGCTGGAATTTAATAGATGTAACAATTTCGGCTATTTCTTATTTACTTGGAAACCCTAGACACTATTATAATATCACTGGATTTCCTATCAAATGTTTTGGTTAGCGTAAGGTAAAAACTTTTCCATGTTTATGTGTGGGAAGTTTTACGTGATACCTTTTGTTTTCAAAGGATTTTCTAAAGTTAAGCAACTTTTATTCCCGTTTACTCACACCAGACCCCTGTCTGACCTGAGTGTTTATTTTCTGTTTTATTAAACTCTTGGGTACTCATATTATGTATGAGTAGTCAAGTGTTTCAGGATTGCTTTGACGAATTCTGGAGGAGATAATGGAGCAGGAGGCTTCAGCGTGTAGATATATTTAGTAGTTCCGCTGTGTTTGTTTTGAATCTGTTTCTCTGATGTACTTGAATTGTAAATGCTAGACAGATGTTTATAACTGTCTAGTTTGTGTTGTATTAGCTGTATTACTCTGATGTATATGATACTATGTAAAGTTTTATGTGATATATTATAATTTATTCGATTCCGCTGTGAGATTCTGATGTGGTCTGTTCTTTCTTTTCTTTCTTTTCTCTTTTCTATCCTTTTCTTTCTTCTTAACGATGCAACTTTCTGGAGTGTGGAAGTTGGGTCGTTACAGTTGAAGTAACACCCGGGTCAGACCGAGTATTACAGATTTTCAGGTAAGGACGTTCTGAAGCTCAGGAGGCGTGCTGGATGGCAGGAACGTATGAGGTGTTTCGCTGTATTTATCTGGGACAAGTTAGTTTTTAACTGTCCGGTATTTGTGTAATGATGTAACTCTGATATATAAAGATATAAGTGTAATGATATAATTCTTCTTGTAAAACTATTATTTATGTGATATTATATTTTATCCGCTGCGAATGTGAGATTGTGTGTTTCTTTTCTATTATTCTTCTATCTCTTTCTTCTTTCTCTTTCTTCTTTCTCTTTCTTCTTTTCACTAACTATCTGAAAATTTCGGGATCGAAAATTTCGGGTCGTTACATTTTAATTTAAACAAAACACATTATCAGAATTAATTACAAAAATTTAATGATAATAATTACTTGATGTAATTTATGGAGCAGGATTACTTAGAGAAGTAATAATTACTGGATTGTAATTATGGAAAGATGTTTTATTTTAGTTAAGTAATTTGGATAATTACTTTTGTAATTAATCAAGGATTAATTAATAAAGATAATTAATTATTGGATAATTAATTTATTAATAAGTAATTAAGGGTAGTTAATTGCTGGATTTAAATATTAATCAAGGTGATTAATGATTAGATTAATTACTAAATGTAATTAATTTAATTGAGTAATTAATTTAAATATTAATTAGAAATCATTAATTATTATAATTAATGATGCAATTAAGAATTGTTTAATTAAGTAATTAATTAATTAAGTGATTAATTAATTGTAAATAATTAAAAATAAATGTAATTAATTATAGTTAATTAATAAATGAAGTAATTAAATGTTAATTACTTATGATTAAGGCTAGTTAATTTTATTAATTTAAGACTAATTACTTATTGTAATTAGTGAATGATTAATCATAGATATTTAGGCAAGTTGAATACTTAATGAATGATTAATTAGCTAGGTTGATTAATCAATAGATTTATAAGCAAGATTTATAGGTGAGTAATTAATTTAATTTATTTTAAATTAATTAAGGATAGAAGTAATTAATTCAATTCATTTTAAATTAATTATAAATGATGGATAATAAATCATTGCTTATGGATGATATTGATATACTTTTGGATGGTTGTGATCTCAGAAATGAGATGAGTAGTATCTATAGGATATGGATGCTTAGTTATAGTATGATGGATTATTTTGGTTGTGATGATTGACTATTGTGATGATTATCTGTTGTGATAATGTTATGGGTTATCTGTTATGATGAGAATATGTAGTTTATCTATCTGTGTGAAATAGATAAAATAAAATGAATTAATTATTTAGAACCCTTAAGTATAACTTGGACATTAAAATGGCGTTTGGTTTCGGTGAGACCGGGATCGGGTTTCCATATTTGGATATTTGAAAACCACACCAATTCCAATTAAACGTTAGGTCGTTAATCCAAGTGGAGCAAGTGAAGACTCGAGGTGTAAGGGCTATACGTCAGTGTAACTCTGTGGGTGATTCCGTAATGAGTTTGACGGAATAGAACTTATTGATTCGAGATGGGGATTAGAGTGCAAGGGCTATGGTCGTTAACTCTGAGGGTGATTCCAAAATGGGTGCAACGAGATTGTGCCTTCGGTTTCGTTCGAACCCGGAAGAACTTGTATGGATTGAATGCTTTCAGCACATCGTCAGGCGGACGATGAGCATTCCAAGAGATGTGTCCTATAAAGGTAATCGCAGCCTCAAGCTTCATCAACCGGGAATGGCTAAAACAGGGGAGCTGCAGCAAGGCTTCGTGGGTAGCTCCCACTGTAGAGCAAGATTTACCCCTGTCTAGAAGTTCCTTTTTTTTTATTTGGCTGTGTGGGGCGGTTGAATTCCGGACAACCGTCGGGGTTGTCTTGTTTGGGACTGTTCAGTAAGGAATGGTCCCGGCCTTGTGTTGCAGGGGAGTGGGAGTACTCCTCGGTACGGTGATCTAGGCCACGTACTGTGACGGGCGGTACCCCAGTAGCCCTGCCATTGATGGAAACCAATTTTCCCTACGAGACCCTACGGTTTTGATTGTATTACCCACTTTTGTGGCTAGTAGCTGGAATTTAATCATGTAACAATTTCGGCTGTTTCATATTTACTTGAAAACCCTAGACACTATTATAATATCACTGGATTTCCTATCAAATGTTTTGGTTAGCGTAAGGTAAAAACTTTTCCATGTTTATATGTGGGAAGTCTTACGTGATACCTTTTCTTTTCAAAGGTTTTCTAAAGTTAAGCAATTTTAAACCGTTTACTCACACCAGACACCTGTCTGACCCGAGTGTTTATTTTCTGTTTTATTAAACTCTTGGGTACTCATATTATGTATGAGTAGTCAAGTGATTCAGGTTTGCTTCACGAATTTTGGAGGAGATATGGAGTAGGAGGCTTCGACGTGTAGATATATATTGATTCCGCTGTGTGTTTGGTATCTGTTTCTTCTGTTGTACTTGAGTTGTATGAATTAGACAGATGTTTATAACTGTCTAATATGTGTTGAATAAGTTGTATAACTCTGATGTATTATGATACTATGTAATATTTTATTTGATATATTATATTTTATTCGTTCCGCTGTGAGTTCTCTGATGTTGTTCTGTTTCTTCTTTCTCTTTCTTTTCTTCTTCTATCCCTTTCTTTCTTCACTGGTGATGCGATTTCCTGGAGGTAGGAAGTCGGGTCGCTACATTTGGTATCAGAGCAGTTTTCCTATTTTATTTTAAAACCTGAAACACACTATACCCCAATACTCCTCAAACCTGTCAACACAGCATTCAACTTCCTCCGATCATCGATACAGTTGAAACTCCAGCCACTACTTTGTCAGAGACCCATCTACCTTCCCACTAAACCGCTCAACGCTCGAACCACAAATAAATCAAATTCCTTCATTTGCTAAAAACTTAGGTGATCTAGGACAAATTTAAAAACTTAGGGTGGTAGGGTGATTTCTAGATGCGCAGAGCAGGAGGTAGGCCGAGTTGAATGGGTTTGGGCATAACGGCAAATTTTGGTGGAGGAATGTAATAACCCGAATTTTCGGTAATCTGTAATCGATTAACAAACTGGGTTAATTAATGGAATATAGAATTATAAATTGAACGAATGAATCTGATCAGATAAATATTTATATTTGTAATTGTGTTGATTTTAAATAAAATTATTGATTAAAAATTTAAATTGTGTTGCTTAATACATACATATATTTGAGTTGATTTCAAGATAGGACTTTAAATTGAAAATGAATTTGAATTTGGGTTAAAATTTAAATCTAAAAGATAGTATCTCAAAATAAATTGGATTTAAAATAATATTTCTAATTTTTATAGATATATATGTAAATTGTGAATAGGAAGCTTTGTTTGAATTTAATCTAATGATTGTTAAAAAGGGGTATTTAAAATAAAATGGTGCTAAGTAAGGTTTAATAGGGGTTCAAACCTTATTTAAATAGATATATATATAAAACAAATGTAACGACCCGGAATTTTCGATCCAGAAAATTCTAGATAGTTAGTGGAAAGAAGAAAAGAGATAGAAGAAAAGAAGAAATAGAAAGAAGAAGAACAGAAAACCAAACACACATTCTCACATTCGCAGTGGATAAAATATAATATCAATAATAATAACAGTTATACAATAGAAATCTGTATCTGTCAATTTATATTTGTATACATCAGAGTTACAACATATTACACAACACAGGACAAATTTGAAAACATGTCCCAGCTAATCAGCAATAATATGCACAGCGGAAACCACTCCGTACGTTCCTGCCATCCAGCTCGCCTCCTGAACCCCAGAACGTCCTTACCTGAAAAGCTGTAATACTCGGTCTGACCCGGGTGTTACATACCAATTGTGACGACCCGACTTTCCACTCCTGGAAAATCGCATCATCTTGAAGAAAGAAAGGGATAGAAAAAGAGAAAAGAAAGGAGAGAAAGAAGAAACAACACAACAATCTCAACAGCGGAACGAATAAATTATATTAATAACATAAGTATTACATAGTATACATCAAATATCAGAGTACACAGACTTATACAACACATACTAGATAGTTATAAACACCTATCTAGTTATTACAACTCAATACATACAAAAGACACTCAGAGATACCAACACAGCGGAAAACTATATAACTATACGCAGAAGCCTCCTGCTCCATTGCTCCTCTAAAATTCGTCAAAGCTAATCCAGAATCCTAACCTGAATTCCCTTGGCTACTCATAAAAATTGGAGTACCCAAGAGTTATAGAAAAACAGAAATAACTCTAGGTCAGACATGGGTCTGGTGTGAGTAACAGGTTAAAGTTGCTTAACTTTGAAAAACCTTTGAAAAGAAAAGGTATCACGTAAGACTTCCCACACATAAACATGGAAAAGTTTTTACCTTACGCTAACCAAAACATTTGATAGGAAATCTGATGATATTATAATAGTGTCTAGGGTTTTCAAGTAAATAAGAAATAGCCGAAATTGTTACATCTATTAAATTCCAGCTACTAGCCACAAAAGTGGGTAATACAATCAAAACCGTTGGCACTTATTGGATTTTGGATTCCATACAATGGCTGGGCTACTGGGGTACCGCCCGTCACAGCACGTGGCCTAGATCACCGTACCGATGATTACTCCCTTCATCCCCTACAACACAAAGCCAGACCCGTTCCTTACTGAACAGTTTCAAACAAGACAACCCCGCAGTTGTGATCAGCAACCGCACCACTAAGCCGAAAATATAAAGGGACCTCTAGACAGGGATAAATCTTGCTCTCAAGTGGGTGCTACCCACGAAGCTTTGCTGCACCTCCCCTGTTTTAGCCATTCCCGGTTGATGAGGCATGAGTCTACGATTACCTTTATAGGACATAACACTTAGAATGCTCATCGTCCACCTGACGATGTTCTGAAAGCATTCAATCCATACAAGTTCGTTCCGGGTTCGAACGAAACCGAAGGCATTATCTCGTTACACTCATTTTGGAATCACCCTTAGAGTTAACGACAATAACCCTTGCACTCTGAATCATCATCTCAAATCTATAAGTACTATTCCGTCAAACTCATTACGGAATCAACCACAGAGTTATACTGACGTATAGCCCTTACACCTCGAGTCTTCACTCGCTCCATTTGGGTTAACGACCTAACGTTATTTGGAATCGATGTGGTTTTCGGATCCAAATATGGAAACCCGATCCCGGTCTCATCGAAAACCAAAGCGTGTCTTTTAAGGTCCAAGTTGTTTTAAGTTTAAAACAATTTAATTCATTATCTAAATATACACAAATAGATAATTCACAACACAATAGATAATCAACCTTATCATTAGCAACATATAATTCATATCATAATCAGATAATCCATATCAGATAATCACTATTATCATCTAAAAGCAACTAATGCATCCATACCACAACATTATTCATCTCATAGCTGAGATTACAAACCATACCAGACAACCAATACCATTCATCAATCATAAGCAACTATCTAATGATCACACCATTTATAATTAATTTAAAATGAATTAAATTAATTACCTAAACTCTAATTAATTTAAAATGAAATAAATTAATTACTACATCATCAAAATCCTGCTTATTTTAATCTTCAATTGATTACAAATCAATTTATGAATCATCATCTCATAATTTATTTCACTTAATCCTTACTGATTAACCATTTCTAATTACAATAAGTAATTAACATTTAATATTAATTATACCTTAATTAATCAATTCCAAATTACATCATTAAAATTAATGATTACATTTAATCAATCTCTAAATTTAAATTAATTACATAAGTAATTAATCTCCAATTTAAACAACATATATATTAATCACGCTTGATTAATAGTCATTCGGTAATTAACTACATTACTTACTCATCCCATAATTAATTATTATCAATTAATTATCTTCATCAATCACTTGATTAATTTCAAAGTAATCCAAATTACTTCTATAATAAAGATCCTTAATTACATTCAGTAATTATTAATTAATTACTTCTCTAAGTAATTACAAATTTATTAATTACATAAGTAATTATCAATAATCCAAAAATGTTTAAATTAATTAAACTTAATTAATCTAACTAATCACCTTAATCAAATTAATTACACTAAGTAATTAATTCATCAATTACTTCATTAAGTAATTAGACAGTGGATTATTACTAATTAATTAATCTAATTAATTATTAAAAATTAATCACATTAATTAATTGTTAAATAATCTTTAGTTAATGACCTTCATTAACATTTCTTAATTACATAATTAAGAATTAACTTCAATTAATAATTATTAATTATCAACTAATTAATCTTTAATTATCATTTAATTAATCTCTAATTATTGATTAATTAAGTGTTAATTAAAATCTTAATTAATCATTAATCACTTGATTAAATAAATCTTAATCATTAATCAAAATTTAATTAATCATCCTTAATTATAGATTAATTAACTTAATTAATTAATCTTAAATCTAAATTAATTAACTTAAAAATCATTAATTACTTAATTAAACATCCACATTATTAATTAAATAATAATAAATATTCCATTTAAATTAATTTAATAATTTAAATGAAATCAATTTCTTAAGTTCAAAATTTAGAAACATACTTCCTTACACAAAATATTTTAAACACTTTGTTTCAAAATTCAATTTAAAAACTTAAATTCAACTGAAACACAATTCAAATTTTATTCTAGATTCAAACTTTAAATTTTAAAACTTTACTTACTCTTTCATCTCAATTCAAGTTATTAACCTTTTCTAAAAATGGTTAAAACAAATTTAAATTTAAAAACTTATTTAAATTTTAAAAAAACTGATATTTAAGTAAAATCTCAGGTTTTAAAACTAAATTTAAACTTAGTTTAAACTTATTTTATAAACTAAAACTTACAGTTTTAAATTCAATTCAATGTTCATTTATACTCTAAAAGTTTAAAAACTAAATTTAAATTCCCAGTTTTAAATTAAATTCAAACTTAGTTTCATTTGCTAAGTTCCATATTTCAGATTTCCAGATTTAAACTTGTTTTAAATTTTTCAGTTGCATTTTTAAAAAAAAAAATTGCTTTTCAATTTTAAACAGAAAACAGAAAAACAGTTTCCTGTATAGTTTAACAACTTAAGTTTGAATTCAAAAATGATTAAAAATCCAAGATTTAAATATTTGATTTCATACTTAAGTTTCAGGTTTAAACATTTCCAAATTGAATTTCATCTTTAAGTTTAAACTCTCCTTTTAAATTTTCAAAACATAGAGAGAAAAAACAGTTTCTGTTTTAAGTTTAAAACCAAACTTGGATTTTAAGACATTTCAAATTTAATTCAAAGATCTAAAATTTAAAACTTATTGAATTTAAATTAAATCCTAGATTCAAACTTCTTCCAGATTTTAGTTTGCAATTCATCTTTACTTCAAAACTTAACAAACCTGGAAACATGATTCTGCTCAAAAACTAAAACCCTGAAACATTTTAACAAACCCGAGCCATTCTCTAAATTACTTCGGGTCACGAGTTCCTCAGCTTCGAGTCATTCTTCATTTTACCCGAGACAATCCCGAGACATGAAACCCTGCACCCAAAACAGAACACCACCATCATCACCAACATGCACAAACCCCTGTGCACCCATTCCCCTACTCCGGCCATCACTGGCCATCATCTCAGGCCATCCTCCATCGACCAGCAACCCCACAACAACCTTCCACCTTCAAAATTCCAAAATTCCACTTGAATTTAAATTCAAGTTTAAAAACTAAAACCTGGAACAGTTTTCCTTTTCCAGTGCCTGGCCTGTCATCGCCAACAACCCACAACTCCGGCCATCATCACCCTCCAAAATCCGGTGAAGTCTCCAACAACACACCATCCATCCATCCCCAAAAGAGCTTTGAACTCGATCACTTTATGAGACCACATCACTCAATTCACTTACACTCAGAAAAACTAGGGTTCTAAACCTGGAAACCCAGGATTGAATTTTAATTAAATTTAATATTTTTCCTATAATTTAGAATAGACACACTGTCTCTACAAACAATTTCACCCAATTCAATTGCATGCATCTACTGAACATGACCAAATTGTTAAATACAGTATATACAAAATTGCCCTTCATTTAAAACATTAAAGTTTTAATATTAGATTTGAAAATCATGTACTGACTTGATGATGCTATTTATAAATCTGAAACATCACATTATAAAGTTTGAATTTCCTTTATGCTAATTTACTTTGTGTAACTTGATTTTCCAAGTTACAGATAAATTTAAATTTAATTCATATAAATTTGTACTTACTTTATTTAAAACAAACATGTCTTATTCTAAGTTTTGAGACATAATTGAAATCAATTCAAAACAAAGAATACAAGAATCAATCAGAGTTTGGGATTTTGAAGCACAGATATGCAGTCAACAATCATCAAGTATATAGACACTTACTACAGGTATAATATTCACAACCAATTCCTATAAGTTCATTTCAATTTTTTAAAAAGATGAACAGCCTAACTTATTTAATTAATTTTAAGAAAATGAGTTACTCACCTGATTATGCAGAGCACAGATTGATCATGCAGAAAGAGCTTGATTTTTTTTGAATCATGCAGAGCATAGTTTCATGAATAGAACTTATAGATTCGAGATGGAGATTAGAGTGCAAGGGCTATGGTCGTTGACTCTGAGGGTGATTCCAATAATGAGTGCAACGAGATATTACCTTCGGTTTCGTTCGAACCCGGAACAAACTTGTATGGATTGAATGCTTTCAGCACATCGTCAAGAGGACGATGAGCATTCTAAGAGATGTGTTCAATAAAGGTAATCGCAGCCTCAAGCTTCATCAACCGGGAATGGCTAAAACAGGGGAGGTGCAGCAAGGCTTCGTGGGTAGCTCCCACTGGAGAGCAAGATTTACCCCTGTCTAGAAGTTCCTTTTTTTTTATTCGGCTGTATGGGGCGGTTGAATTCCGGACAACCGCCGGGGTTGTCTTGTTTGGGACTGTTCAGTAAGGAATGGTCCCGGCCTTGTGTTGCAGGGGATGAAGGGAGTAATCCTTGGTATGGTGATCTAGGCCACGTACTGTGACGGGCGGTACCCCAGTAGCCCTGCCATTGATGGAAACCAATTTTCCCTACGAGACCCTACGGTTTTGTTTGTATTACCCACTTTTGTGGCTAGTATCTGGAATTTAATCATGTAACAATTTCGGCTATTTCATATTTACTTGAAAACCCTAGACACTATTATAATATCACTGGATTTCCTATCAAATATTTTGGTTAGCGTAAGGTAAAAACTTTTCCATGTTTATGTGTGGGAAGTCTTACGTGGTACCTTTTCTTTCAAAGGTTTTCTAAAGTTAAGCAATTTTAAACCGTTTACTCACACCAGACCCCTGTCTGACCCGAGTGTTTATTTTCTGTTTTATTAAACTCTTGGGTACTCATATTATGTATGAGTAGTCAAGTGATTCAGGTTTTCTTGACGAATTTTGGAGGAGATATGGAGCAGGAGGCTTCGACGTGTAGATATATATTGATTCCGCTGTGTGTTTGGTATCTGTTTCTTCTGTTGTACTTGAGTTGTGTGAATTAGACAAATGTTTATAACTGTCTAATATGTGTTGAATAAGTTGTATAACTCTGATGTATTATGATACTATGTAATATTTTATTTGATATATTATATTTTATTCGTTCCGCTGTGAGTTCTCTGATGTTGTTCTGTTTCTTCTTTCTCTTTCTTTTCTTCTTCTATCCCTTTCTTTCTCCACTAGTGATGCGATTTCCTGGAGATAGGAAGTCGGGTCGCTACAGTTGGTATATTCTTGAAAAAGAGGTTGATTTGCTCTCGAGTGAGCGGGATTTCCTAAAGTTGAGATGAAGCCACGGTGGTGATGGCGTGGTCTCCGGTGAAGGGGATGGCCGGCGGTGGTTGAAATTGATGTTGGGGTTTTCGAACAGTTTGGAGTTGAAGGTCGCTCATGCTCGACCGAGTTTGGGTTTTCTGGGTTGGGAAACTAGACGTTGGGGTCGAGGATGACTGGGCGACGTCATGGAGTTGATCGCCGGTGGGAGGAGTGGCGGTGCACGTTGCTCGGTGCACGGTGTCATGGTTTGGTATTGGGTTCTGGAAATAAGAGGGGAGGGAGCTCGAAGTATATCTCGTGTTTTCGTATGTTTTACTCGAAGCATGGATTATGGAGGGTAGCACAGAAAGGCCTCGGGGTGTTTACTGGTTTTTCTCGGGGTGTTTGCTTGTTTTACTCGGGGTGGTCTTGTTCGGGACTGTTCAGTAAGGAATGGTTCCGGTCTTGTGTTGCAGGGGATGAAGGGAGTAATCCTCGGTACGGTGATCTAGGCCACGTAGTGTGACGGGCGGTACCCTAGTAACCCTGCCATTGATGGAAACCCATTTTCCCTACGAGACCCAACGGTTTTGTTTGTATTACCCACTTTTGTGGCTAGTAGCTGGAATTTAATAGATGTAACAATTCCGGCTATTTTCATATTTACTTGAAAACCCTAGACACTATTATAATATCACTGGATTTCCTATCAAATGTTTTGGTTAGTGTAAGGTAAAAACTTTTCCATGTTTATGTGTGGGAAGTCTTACGTGATACCTTTTCTTTCAAAGGATTTTCTAAAGTTAAGCAATCTTAAACTGTTTACTCACACCAGACCCCTGTCTGACCCGAGTGTTTATTTTCTGTTTTATTAAACTCTTGGGTACTCATATTATATATGAGTAGTCAAGTGATTCAGTTTATCTCTTAACGAATTCTGGAGGAGCTATGGAGCAAGAGGCTTCAGCGTGTAGATATATGGTTAGAGTTTCCGCTGTGTGTTATTCTGTGATGATTGTCTTGTATTGTATATTAGACAGAAGTGTTATAACTGTCTAAATTGAGATGTTTAGTTGTGTACTCTGATGTATATGATACTATGTATATGTTTTATATTATATTTAAATCGTTCCACTGTGAGATTCTGATGTGTTGTTTTCTCTTTCTTCTCTTTCTTTTCTTTTTCTATCCCTTTCTTTCTTAATTAGTGATGCGATTTTCCAGGAGTGGGAAGTCGGATCTCTACAGTTGGTAAACAAGTCTATCCTTGTTCTCATAGAGATTCGGTCATACGTTGATCAGGCGTAGGACTGAAAATCTATAAGTACTTAGCAGACCTATCATTAACATCCAGTGAAAATACTTCGAAAATAATTTTATTGAAAATATTGAAAACAATTTTTGAAAATAGAGGATATATCTTTGGTGAGAATGTGTGTTTCCTTTCTGTTCTTCTTCTATCTCTTTCTTCTTTCTCTTTCTTCTTTCCACTAACTATCTGAAAATTTCGAGATCGAAATTTCCGGGTCGTTACATTTGGTATCAGAGCAGAAGGTTAAGAGAAAACCTTGGCTCTGGTGGAATTACTCAATAAGGATAGGGTAAGTGGCACCCTAGGATGAGTTGAGTATATAAATATGAGGGAGCGTACTTGTTATTTTCTTATATAAAGGTTTTTAAATGATTTCAAAACTAAATGAATCTTATATAAAAAATAGATTATCTATTATATTAAAGAAATTGGTTGTAGTATTAATTAAACTAAAAGTAATAGAAAGAATTAAGTGGTAATAGTTACAACCCAATTTGAAATTAAATTTAAAGACAAGTTGAAATGGATTCAAACCGAAATTAAATCTTGAATTTGGGAAAGGTTTCAGGATAAGGATAATCAGTTAAATTATGTAATTAATTAAACTTTATTTAATGAGATTAATTAATGGATAATAATTGGAATTGATAAATAAGAGGGAGTTACTTAATGAAGTAACTAGAGGTAAGTAATTTAAGGGACAATTACTTAATGAAGGTAATTAAGAAATAAGTTAATTACCGAATGTGAGATTGTGTATTTCCTTTCTGTTCTTCTTCTATCTCTTTCTTCTTTCCACTAACTATCTGAAAATTTCGGGATCGAAATTTCCGGGTCGTTACATTTAATTTCATTAAGTGATCAATCTTTAATCAATCAATTTTAAATTTATTATTTTAATCAATCACATTAATAAATCAATCCTTTAAATTGATTACATAAATTACTTCTCCTTTATTAATTATCTAATGATTAATTAAATATATTTTTTTAATTGATTACATTAATCAATTAACCATTCCTAATACATTGAATAATTAATACTTTATTAAATTTTATCATTTAATCATTAATAAGCAAAATTGATCACTTCCACCCGGTAATTATCCTTTAATTACTTCATATCGAGTAATTTCCTTTAACTAATTAGATTGAGTGATAATTTTTTTTTTTGAAGTCAAGCCTAGCATATTATTTTGAAATTTAACAGAGCTGTGTAAAAATGGTGAACATCCGAACTTCCCTAGTTTAATCATTTATTTACTCATATATGGGTGCATATATTCAGAACAAAACGTACTTATCAAATCACACTTTTATCCCATGATAAAACATAACTACAGTACAATTTGGATTTTGTTTACTCGCCTGAAAATAGCATGAAACATAGCTCAAATCTTCAGAAAAGCTTTTGATAAAACTTGAATTGCTTTTACTTCAATGCTTTAAAACTGAGTTGCTTGCATTTAGGTTTGCATGCAGGCTAATGGGACTTCAATGTTTTCTAATATTTAGTGGTTAAATTTGAGGTGAAGTTAGCTCAGGGAGAGGGTTTAGTGTTTGCTCGGGATTTGTAATTGTATAGATATCAAGTTTTTAATAAAAGAATAGCAAGTTTTAAAAGTATTAAGCAATTACAAATTAGAAGCAAATGGTGATACAAGTTTTAAGTATTATAAAATCAAGTATTAAAAGCTTATCTAAAATGATAAATTCAAAGAATAAGGTTAACCAAGTTTCTCTAAGTAATAACAAGTTCTTAAGTTTTAAATATTTTTAAATTATGGTAATTAAGTAATTATATAATGGGTTAAATCCAATATGTTTTTCGAAGGTAAATTAAATGATAAAATTTAATAAAGTATTAATTATTCAATGTATTAGGAATGGTTAATTGATTAATGTAATCAATTAAAAAATATATTTAATTAATCATTAGATAACTAATAAAGGAGAAGTAATTTATGTAATCAATTTAAAGGATTGATTTATTAATGTGATTGATTAAAATAATAAATTTAAAATTGATTGATTAAAGATTGATCACTTAATGAAATTAAATTAATGATTATGAAAGTAATTAAAGGAAAATTGCTTAATGTCATTAATTAAGGAGGGTAATTAATGGGTAATTACTAAATATGATTTATTCAATGATATATACTTAATGTAAGTAATTAAAAGATAAATTTGTTAAGGATTAATTACGTAGTGTAATTAATTTAAGAATTGTATAATTAACGAAAATTAATTAAGGGTTGGTTAATTAATGACTGTGATTTTTTAAAGGAAAAATTAATCAATGTAAGTAACTATAGAAGAATTAATTCGAGTAATTAATTATGGATCAATATAATCAATGTGTATGGGTAAGGTCAATTAATTTGTGTAATTAATTAAGATAAAGTGGTTAATACTAGTTAATTAATTAAATTTAATTAATTAAAGATAATCATTCGATGTTGAGTTAAGTATAATTACTTAAGGTAATTAATGGGGTATAATTACTTAGAGAAGTAATTAGTGGCTAATTACTGGATATAATTAGTTAAAGGAAATTACTCGATAGGAAGTAATTAAAGGATAATTACTGGGTGGAAGTGATCAATTTTGCTTATTAATGATTAAATGACAATGGGTGCTTTGAATTGAATGATATCTCTGATATGATTGCTTTGTGATATGATTTGTTGGACGGATGATGATAATGTGATTATCAATCAATTATGAATTGCTGTGTAAAAGTGTTATTCGATAATTTTAGTTGAATTGGTATTTAATTGTATAACTTGGGTTTAGATGACATCGGATTCGAAGAGACCGGAGTCAGGTATTAGTAAATGCCCGAAACCACTTCGATTCTTTATAAATTGATATGTGGGATAGGTGATGTCTATAATAAATTGTGGAGTGTAAATTGATATAAATTACCCGGGTTTATTTATGATGTATGCTTTCGTATTCCGTGTTAGATGAGTTTACTCACGCTGGTTTCCAGCCTGACCCGGGTGTTACTTTGATGTAATACTCGGGTCAGACCGAGTATTACAGATTTTCAGGTAAGGACGTTCTGGAGCTCAGCAGGTGAGCTGGATGGCAGGGACGTATGGAGAGTTCCACTATGATATTGTATATATCTGAGACATGTTAAATTGTATCAATCCAATGTTGTATAAAATTGTTGTAACTCTGATATTACGATGTAAATTGATAGATACAGTTTCTTTGGTATAACTATTATTGGTATTATATTTTATCCGCTGCGAATGTGAGATTGTGTGTTTCC
Organism: Allium cepa; assembly: GCA_030765085.1. Taxonomy (NCBI): domain Eukaryota; kingdom Viridiplantae; phylum Streptophyta; class Magnoliopsida; order Asparagales; family Amaryllidaceae; genus Allium; species Allium cepa. Next base: position 459,204,877 of record CM060931.1, on the reverse strand, counting down.
TTTCTGTTCTTCTTCTATCTCTTTCTTCTTTCTCTTTCTTCTTTCCACTAACTATCTGAAAATTTCGGGATCGAAATTTCCGGGTCGTTACATTTGGTTTGCATTTACATTGGAAGGATTGTAATATCCCGGAATTTTGGACAACATAAATTTGGTAATATGTGTTTAAATTTGAATTGATTTGATAATTTTTGTTAATAAATTTGATATTAACAGATACATTATTCTTTTGTAAACTGTTTTAATTTGATATTATATTTGATCCGCTGCGTTTTGTGAGAATTAGTGCTGTGTGTTTGTTCTTCTTCTTCTTCTTCTATCTCTTCTTGTTATCTAACTATCTGAAATTTTCGGGTCGTTACAGACATACATCTTTAAGAAAGAAAGGGATAGAAAAGAGAAAAGAAAGAAGAGAAAAAAGAAACAACACAAGAATCTCAACAGCGGAACGAATAAATTATATTAATAACAAAGTATTACATAGTATACATCAAATATCAGAGTTACACAGACATACAACACATACTAGACAGTTATAAACACCTGTCTAGTTATTACAAGTCAATCACAAAATGGAAACACTCAGAGATACCAACACAGTGGAAACTATTTAACTATATGCGGAAGCCTCCTGCTCCATTTGCTCCTCCACAATACGTCAAAGCTAACTCGAATCCTAACCTGAATTCCCTTGGCTACTCGTAAAAATTTGAGTACCCAAGAGTTATAGAAAAACAGAAATAACTCGGGGTCAGACATGGGTCTGGTGTGAGTAAACGGGTTAAAATTGCTTAACTTTAGAAAACCTTTGAAAAGAAAAGGTATCACGTAAGACTTCCCACACATAAACATGGAAAAGTTTTTACCTTACGCTAACCAAAACATTTGATAGGAAATCCAGTGATATTATAATAGTGTCTAGGGTTTTCAAGTAAATAAGAAAATAGCCGAAATTGTTACATCTATTAAATTCCAGCTACTAGCCACAAAAGTGGGTAATACAATCAAAACCGTTGGCACTTATTGGATTTTGGATTCCATCAATGGCTGGGCTACTGGGGTACCGCCCTTCATAGTGCGTGGCCTAGATCAATGTACCGAGGATTACTCCCTTCATCCCCTGCAACACAAGGCCGGAACCACCCCTTACTGGACAGTCCCAAACAAGACAACCCTACAGTTGGCCGCGACTTAACTGCCCACACAGCCGAATAAAAGGGACTTCTAGACAGGGGGAAATCTTGCTCTCCAGTGGGAGCTACCCACAAAGCCTTGCTGCACCTCCCCTATTTTAGCCATTCCCGGTTGATGAGGCTTGAAGTTACGATTACCTTTATAGGACATATTATCTTAGAATGCTCATCGTCCGCCTAACAATGTGCTGGAAGCATTCAATCCATACAAGTTCGTTTCGGGTTCGAACGAAACCGAAGGCACTATCTCGTTGCACTCATTATTGGAATCACCCTTAGAGTCAACGACCATAGCCCTTGCACTCTGATTCGCCATCTTGAATCTATAAGCACTATACCGTCAAACTCATTACGGAATCACCCACAGAGTTATACTGACGTATAGCCCTTACATCTCGAGTCTTCACTCGCTCCACTTGGATTAACGACCTAATGTTATTTGGAATCGATGTGGTTTTTGGATATCCAAATATGGAAACCTGTAACAACCCGCATATTTATCGATTTTATATTTAAACATTTTATTTAAATATTTTGTCGTTAATCGGATATTGGTCCGAAAAGCTACTTTTTGCAAATGGTCAAATTAGGACTCGAGACCACTTCCATTGAGTTCGAAATGCCGTTTACAACCTTTATAAGTATAAACATTGATAGGTTTGGAGTTAGTGGAATTTCACTAACTTTTCCCGCTTTGGACTTTGGGTTAGTTTAGCCTATTAAGCCCAAGTTCCAACCCCCTTCTCCTCACTCTTCATAAATTTTCTAACTAACTCAAGCTTTGGCATTAATGGTGTAGAGAATGGGAAATTAAAACTCCAAGCACAAATTCAATTGCAAATCCAACATTCAACTCCAAATTCAAGTAGAAGATATTGGATTCAAGCTTTGGATTGCTTCTCCTTGCTTTCAAGCTTCATCTTCATAAATTTTAGTGCAAAGGTGAGATTTTTATCTCACAATTCTAGTCTATAACTATAGTGGACTGTTGGGAATGATTCCCCATCACTTTAGCATGTACATTTGCATTTGGTTTGGATTGGATTGGCGAAAAACTCCAATTTTTAGTGTTTTTGGTGAAAAACTGCACTTAGGTCGTTCTTCCTATGTTAGGTCGTTCGTGTTGAAAAGTCACTCAGAGAATAGCTCGTTTCTGGCCTTAAAACCGTTCGCACGTGTTAGGTCGTTCGCCTCGGAATTAGGTCGTTGGGTCCTAAGTCGTTAGGTCGCTCGCGACCTAACCCTTAGGTCGCTCGCGAGTTAAGCCTTAAGCCGAAGGTCGTTCGCGAGTTAAGTCTTAGGTCGTTTGGCCTTTATAAAGTTAGGTCGCTCGCGTGTTAAAACTTTAGGTCGCGCTGGCCTTAAGTCGTAGGTCGTCTCCGACCTAATATTGCCTCTTCTATTTCACTAGGTCGCGCGGGCCTTAGGTCGTATGTCATGAGTCTCCTAGGTCGTAGGTCGCTCGGTCCTACTTCTGTCCCTAAGTCGCGTAACCCCATCACCTTTAGGTCGTTAGGCCTTTATGTCGTTGGGTCGTTACACCTATAGCCCGTTAAGTCGCGAATACCTTTAGGTCGTGAACCCCATTAGGTCGCAAACCCCTTTAGGTCGTGTGGCTTCGAATTCCTTAGGTCGTAACACCGATAGGACGCGTGCCCCTTTTTCTCCGATAGGTCGCGTGCCTCTTTACTTCGATAGGTCGCTCGGCCTTGCCTTCCATTTTTAGGTCGCAACACTGTTAGGTCGCCTGACCTATATACCGTTAGGCCTTAGGTCGTTGGACCTATAACCCGTAAGTCGTTAGACCGTTAACCCACTAGGTCGTATGACCTATAAACCGTTAGGTCGCGTGACTTTTGCGCCTTTATTCTATTAGGTCGCGTACCCCCTTAGGTCGCTTGATCCTATCCTCCCTTTGGTCTTCACTAGGTCGTACCGTTTTGGTCGGGGAGCTGCCCCGCACCCCGCCGGGGGCGCTGCCCCCTGGACCCCCACGACCTGACCGGGCAGGTCGAACCCCGTAGCAGGGGCGTTGCCCCCGCACCCCCACCTTGGGGGGTTGCCACCCCCCTGGACCCCCCCCTCCGTAGGGGATCTTATCTAAAAAACATTCAATAGAACTTGCTTTGTTGAGATGCTGAGTTGACCATTCTTCGAGGCAAAGTATCTTGGGCTTCTCAGTCGATTTTATGGATTTTTGAATATCTATTTCGATGGATTCTTTATCGGTTTCTTTGGACTTTATTCACGTCTTCGTATGTGAATTTTTATGATTGATTGTACCTACAATCACTTCTATGATTTGTCAATTTAAAACATGAAGGTTATACTGACCCTCAGAGTTAACGACAATAACCCTTGCACTTTGATTCACCATCTCGAATCTATAAGTACTATTCCGTCAAACTCATTACAGAATCACCCACAGAGTTATACTGACGTATAGCCCTTGCACCTCGAGTCTTCACTCGCTCCACTTTGGGTTAACGACCTAACGTTATTTGGAATCGATGTGGTTTTTGGATATCCAAATATGGAAACCCGATCTCGGTCTCATCGAAATCCAAAGCGTGTCTTTTAAGGTCCAAGTTGTTTAAGTTTAAAACAATTTAATTCATTATCTAAATATACACAGATAGATAACTCACAACACAATAGATAATCAACCTTATCATTATCAACAGATAATTCATATCATAATCAGATATCCATACTATCATCCAAAAACAACCAATGCATCCATACCACAACATTATTCATCTCATAGCTGAGATTACAAACCATACCAGACAACCAATACCATTCATTAATCATAAGCAACAATATAATGATCACACCATTTATAATTAATTTAAAATGAATTAAATTAATTACCTAAACTCTAATTAATTTAAAATGAATTAAATTAATTACTTCATCATCAAAATCCTGCTTATCTTAATCTTCAATTTTACAAATCAATTTTATAAATCATCATCTCAATATTCATTTCACTTAATCATTATTGATTAACTATCTCTAATTACAATAAGTAATTAGCATTTAATATTAATTATACCGTAATTAATCAATTCTAAATTACATCATTAATTAACTAATTAATGATTTCTCACTACATTTAATCAATCTCTAAATATAAGTTAATCACATAAGTAATTAATCTTCAATTTAAACAATATATATATTAATCACCTATGATTAATACCATTTAATAATTAACTACATTAATTACTCATTCCATAATTAATTACTCTTAATTAATTATCTTTAAAAAAATTATATTAATCAATTCTTTAATTAATATCATTAAGGGATTTAACCAATAATCACTTCAACTAATTATACCCTGAGTAATTATCATTAATTACTTCCATAAATAATTAACTTCCTTAATTACATTCAACAATTAATCATTAATTACTTTATTAAGTAATTATACTTAATTAATCCATAATTAAGTGATTATTAAATAAATAATTAACTAATTATTTAAATTTAATTAAACAATTAATTAATTAACTTCTTATAATTTCAAAAACATAAAAATAACCTTATTGAGGATAAGGCATTTAGAAATCAATTTCAAAATTCAAAACATTTTAAATAATCTAATTTCAACTTATTCAAATTAAAAAAAAACTTACTTTAAAACTTACTTAAAACTTTGACTAATACCTTAAATTCAAAACATTTTCTTTTTAAATTGAATTTCAAAATTTAATTAAATTAATTACTTCCAAAAAGAATACATTTTTAAACAAATTTAAATTCTCAAATAAATTCAATTACACTTATAAAGTTTGATTACTTTATTTCAAAGGACAACCTTAACTTGTAAATTTATTCTCTTTTGTAAAATCTTAACATTGATTTTATTTTTCAAAGATAACAAGTTGATCCTGTACTTAGCTTCTTACACACAAAACCGAAAGCACCACCTAAACCCGTGTCAAACACTTCAACTTCACGCGACAGCCAAGCTATCATCACTTACTACTGCACTTCTTTATTTTATTTATTTTATAACTTGCATGCAGGTAAACAAATATGGTATCTTCGATCCAAGAATCAAATTAAATAAATGTACAGATAATCAGAAATCTGACATTCCAAGAATCAAATTAAATAAATGTACAGATAATCAGAAATCTTACACACAAAACCGAAAGCACCACCTAAATGCAACTGAAAATTTTAAAACAAGTTTAAATCTGGAAATCTGAAATATGGAACTTAGCAAATGAAACTAAGTTTGAATTTAATTTAAAACTGGGAATTTAAATTTAGTTTTTAAACTTTTAGAGTATAAATGAACATTGAATTGAATTTAAAACTGTAAGTTTTAGTTTATAAAATAAGTTTAACTAAGTTTAAATTTAGTTTTAAAACCTGAGATTTTACTTAAATATCAGTTTTTTTAAAATTTAAATAAGTTTTTAAATTTAAATTTGTTTTAACCATTTTTAGAAAAGGTTAATAACTTGAATTGAGATGAAAAAGTAAATAAAGTTTTAAAATTTTAAGTTTGAATCTGGAATAAAATTTGAATTGTGTTTCAGTTGAATTTAAGTTTTTAAATTGAATTTTGAAACAAAGTGTTTAAAATATTTTGTGTAAGGAAGTATGTTTCTAAATTTTGAACTTAAGAAATTGATTTCATTTAAATTATTAAATTAATTTAAATGGAATATTTATTATTATTTAATTAATAATGTGGATGTTTAATTAAGTAATTAATGATTTTTAAGTTAATTAATTTAGATTTGAGATTAATTAATTAAGTTAATTAATCTATAATTAAGGATGATTAATTAAATTTTAATTAATGATTAATATTTATTTAATCAAGTGATTAATGATTAATTAAGATTTTAATTAACACTTAATTAATCAATAATTAGAGATTAATTAAATGATAATTAAAGATTAATTAGTTGATAATTAATAATTATTAATTGAAGTTAATTCTTAATTATGTAATTAAGAAATGTTAATGAAGGTCAGTAACTAAAGATTATTTAACAATTAATTAATGTGATTAATTTTTAATAATTAATTAGTAATAATCAATTGTCTAATTACTTAATGAAGTAATTGATGAATTAATTACTTAGTGTAATTAATTTGATTAAGGTGATTAGTTAGATTAATTAAGTTTAATTAATTTAAACATTTGTGGATTATTGATTAATTACTTATGTAATTAATAATTACTTAAGGAAGTAATTAAATAATAATTACAGAATGTAATTAAGATAATTATTAAAGAAGTAATTTAGATTTAAATTACTTTGGAAATTAATCAAGTGATTAATAAAGATAATTAATTAAGAGTAATTAACTATGGATGAGTAATTAATGTAGTTAATTATTGAATGGTATTAATCATAGGTGATTAATATATATGTTGTTTAAATTGAAGATTAATTACTTATGTGATTAATTTATATTTAGAGATTGATTAAATGTAGTGAGAAATCATTAATTAGTTAATTAATGATGTAATTTAGAATTGATTAATTAAGGTATAATTAATATTAAATGCTAATTACTTATTGTAATTAGAGATGGTTAATCAGTAATGATTAAGTGAAATAAATATTGAGGTGATTATTTAAATTGATTTGTAATCAATTGAAGATTAAGATAAGCAGGAGTTTGATGATGAAGTAATTAATTTAATTCATTTTAAATTAATTAGAGTTTAGGTAATTAATTTAATTCATTTTAAATTAATTATAAATGGTGTGATCATTATATAGTTGCTTATGATTAATGAATGGTATTGGTTGTCTGGTATGGTTTGTAATCTCAGGTATGAGATGAATAATGTTGTGGTATGGATGCATTGGTTGTTTTTGGATGATAGTATGGATATCTGATTATGATATGAATTATCTGTTGATAATGATAAGGTTGATTATCTATTGTGTTGTGAGTTATCTATCTGTTTATATTTAGGTAATGAATTAAATTGTTTTAAACTTAAACAACTTGGACCTTAAAAGACACGCTTTGGATTTCGATGAGACCGGGATCGGGTTTCCATATTTGGATATCCGAAAACCACATCGATTCCAAATAACGTTAGGTCGTTAACCCAAAATGGAGCGAGTGAAGACTCGAGGTGTAAGGGCTATATGTCAGTATAACTCTGTGGGTGATTCCGTAATGAGTTTGACAGAATAGTACTTATAGATTCGAGATGGTGAATCAGAGTGCAAGCGTTATTGTCGTTAACTCTGAGGGTGATTCCAATACGAGTGTAACGAGATAATGCCTTCGGTTTCGTTCGAACGCGGAACGAACTTGTATGGATTGAATGCTTTCAGAACATCGTCAGGTGGACGATGAGCATTCAAAGTGTTATGTCCTATAAAGGTAATCGTAGCCTCAAGCCTCATCAACCGGGAATGGCTAAAACAGGGGAGGTGCAGCAAAGCTTCGTGGGTAGCACCCACTTGAGAGCAAGATTTATCCCTGTCTAGAGGTCCCTTTATATTTTCGGCTTAGTGGTGCGGTTGTTGATCACAACTGCGGGGTTGTCTTGTTTGGAACTGTTCAGTAAGGAACGGGTCCGGCTTTGTATTGCAGGGGATGAAGGGAGTAATCCTCGGTACGGTGATCTAGGCCACGTACTGTGATGGGCGGTACCCCAGTAGCCCAGCCATTGATGTAATCCAAAATCCAATAAGTGCCAAGGGTTTTGATTGTATTACCCACTTTTGTGGCTATTAGCTGGAATTTAATAGATGTAACAATTTCGGCCATTTCTTATTTACTTGAAAACCCTAGACACTATTATAATATCATCGGATTTCCTATCAAATGTTTTGGTTAGCGTAAGGTAAAAACTTTTCCATGTTTATGTGTGGGAAGTCTTACGTGATACCTTTTCTTTTCAAAGGTTTTCAAAGTTAAGCAACTTTAACCTGCTACTCACACCAGACCCATGTCTGACCCGGAGTTATTTCTGTTTTTCTATAACTCTTGGGTACTCAAATTTTTACGAGTAGCCAAGGGAATTCAGGTTAGGATTCATGATTAGCTTTGACGAATTGTGAAGGAGCGATGGAGCAGGAGGCTTCTGCATATAGTTATATAGTTTTCCGCTGTGTTGGTATCTCTGAGTGTTTGTCTGTAATGTATTGAGTTGTAATAACTAGACAGGTGTTTATAACTGGGTAGTATGTGTTGTATAAGTCTGTGTACTCTGATATTTGATGTATACTATGTAATACTTATGTTATTAATATAATTTATTCATTCCGCTGTTGAGATTGTTGTGTTGTTTCTTCTTTCTCTCCTTTCTTTTCTCTTTTTCTATCCCTTTCTTTCTTCAAGATGATGCGATTTTCCGGGAGTGGAAAGTCGGGTCGTCACAGTTAAATCCAGTGATATTATAATAGTGTCTAGGGTTTTCAAGTAAATACGAAATAGCCGAAATTGTTACATCTATTAAATTCCAGCTACTAGCCACAAAAGTGGGTAATACAATCAAAACTGTAGAGTCTTGTAGGGAAAATGGGTTTCCATCAATGTTTTGGTTAGCGTAAGGTAAAAACTTTTCCATGTTTATGTGTGGGAAGTCTTACGTGATACCTTTTTATTTCAAAGGTTTTTCTAAAGTTAAGCAATTTTAAACCGTTTACTCACACCAGACCCCTGTCTGACCCGAGTGTTTATTTTCTGTTTTATTAAACTCTTGGGTACTCATATTATGTATGAGTAGTCAAGTGGTTCAGGTTAGCTTGACGAATTCTGGAGGAGATATGAAGCAGGAGGCTTCGACGTTTAGATATATATTGGTTCCGCTGTGTTTGATTGATATCTGTTTCTCTTGTATACTTGAGTTGTATAGTTAGACAGAAGGTTATAACTTTCTATGATCAGTTGTTTAAGTTGTGTACTCTGATGTAATGAGATACTATGTAATATTTTATGAGATATATTATATTTTATTCGTTCCGCTGTGAGTTCTCTGATGTTGTTTGTGTTCTTCTTTCTCTTTCTTTTCTTCTTCTATCCCTTTCTTTCTTCAAGATGATGCGATTTTCTGAGAGTAGAAAGTCGGGTCGTCACAGTTGGTATTAGAGCAATGGTTGAGAAACACCTAGGCTCTGAAGTAGTATCTATCTTGAGAGTGCGTATTTGTAATTTTCTTATATAAATATATCCCTATCTAAATTGATTGGATTACCTGTTCAGGTAGCCAATATGAGTTCAAGAGGCCGAAGGGGAAGAGTTGTTGGAAGTGGATCAACTAGTAACAGAAGAGAGCAGACTGATGATGAGACTGTTAATCCAGTTACGTCTCCTGCCAGTTTTGCCGCATTATGCAAGGACTTTGTTCATCTAGGAGGGAAACCATTTCAAGGATCGGAAACTATAATAGAAGTTCAAGCATGGATTCCCTCCTGTGAGAAGATTTTTAAGAGCATGAAGTTATCAGATGAGCAGAAGAGAATAATAGCTGCGTGGCAATTGCAGAGTGGTGCTGCAGTATGGTGGAATTCAGTGATTGCTAATATCTCGGAGGATGGTATGTCTTGGGAAGAATTTAAGGAGAGGTTTGAGGAAAAGTAGATGCCTGCTGCAGGAAGAAATCGGCTTTATCAATTTTCTGAATCTGAAACAAGGGAATATGTCCATAGCTGAATACGAGACAAAGTTCAACGAGTTATCTTGCTATAGACTAGGACTTATAGACACACCTCTTAAGAAGAACGAGATGTTTGTCCAGGGGTTGAGGCATGAGTATCATGAGAGAATGACTGCTCATTTGAAAGGGTATTTCGTGGAGCTTATTGAGATGGCGTTAAGGTATGAAGACTTGATGAAGAAGAGGTCAGTGACACAAGTTGCTGCATCAGGAGGGAATTCTTCCAACCAGAATAAGAGGAAATTCAATCCTAACTGGAAGAAGCAAAACAAGAAGAAGTCTGGGAACAATAATGAACCCCGAAAGTGTTATATTTGTCATCAAGAAGGTCATTTGGCAAATTAGTGTCCCAGCAAAGGATCTCAGCAGCAGCGGCAGCAGTATAGTGGACCAGGGTCAGCCTTAGTTTAGAAGTCTCTTTGCTTTAACTGTCACCAACTAGGACACATGATTAGAGACTGTCCGCTTCTTCATAAGGTTCAACAGAACAAAGTATTTGCTTTGGAAGGCGCACCATCAAACTCATCAAAGGGCAAGGGAGTTTTAGAAGGTACTTTACTTTTAAATGGAAAGTATATTAAAGTCTTATTTGATTCTGGTGCTTCTTTAAGTTTTATTTCCCTGGAAACTGTAGAGAATTTCTTACTTACTCCTAGTACCGTAGACAATCCCATTTGTGTATCAAATCCTATAGGAGGGGTAACTAAATTGGATAGGATTTGTAAAGATTTGAGAATCTCCTATCTATCCCATAGTTTTTCTTGTGATCCTTATGTATTGGATTTTCAAGGTTTCGACCTTATATTGGGAATGGATTGGCTTGAAAAATATAAAGCTATCTTAAATTGTGATGAAAGAACAGTTTCGTTGGAAACTGATCTGGGTAGGATTGCCAGAGTAATGTGTGATAACTCTAGAATCCACTTGAGTAGTCTTTTACATGGAGTGGAGACTTCTCAAGAGGAGGTTGTTGATATCGAAGTAGTCCGAGATTTCTCCGACGTATTTGAGGAAGTTAAATGTTTGCCTCTGCATCGGGAAATAGAGTTCCGTATTGATTTGGTTCCTGGAGCAATACCTGTAATTCAACCTAGTAGAAGGATGACTCCAAGAGAGAGGGAGGAATTAGTGAAGCAAACTCAAGATTTGTTGGAGAAGGGTTTGATTAGACCAAGTTTTTCCTGTTGGGTTTCTGCTGCAGTTTTTGTCGCTAAGTCGGATGGGTCGCTAAGGTTCTGTGTGGACTACCGTGAATTGAACAAAGTGACCATTCGGAATAAGTATCCTCTTCCTCGCATTGATGATCTCTTCGACCAGCTTCATGGTGCATCTGTCTTTTCTCAGTTAGATCTAGCATCAGGTTTCCATCAGTTAAGGGTAGCTGAGGACAGTATTCCCTTAACCGCATTTAGGGGACCTAATTGTTTCTATGAGTGGTTGGTTATGCCTTTTGGGTTAACCAACGCTCCTGCTTATTTTGTTGATCTGATGAACCGAGTCTATAGGGATGTTCTGAATAAGTTTGTTTTGGTCTTCATCGATGATATTTTGGTTTATTCTAAATCGGAAGAAGAGCACAAGCAGCACTTGAGAATAGTTTAGGAAACTCTAAGAAGGCATGTGCTGAAGGTGAAGTTTTCTAAGTGTCATTTTTGAAAATCTAGTCTGTTGTGTGGACTAAAGCATGTATTCACTTTTCAAAACTCTGAAATATGCACTCCAAATTCAAGCAACATTCAAAGATCAAAAGCATTAAAACAAGAGGCCTGCATTCATGAAACTGTGCTATGCATGATCGATCTGTGCTCTGCATAATCATGTGAGTAACTCTAATTTATAAAATTTATTAATAGGAAAATATTGTTTTCTTGCTTTTAAATAAGAATAAAATTAAGATTTGAATTTTCTGTGAACATATATACATGTGAAAATATTTATGTGTATATGCTATTTACTGTGTCTTGCTTTTCTTCAAATTCCTACTCTTGATTTATTCTAGAAATATTTTCTTTTGGGATGTTTGCTGATATGATTTCAATTTTGAATGAAGTTTGTTTAGTATAGGATAAGTTATAGATAAAATTCTGTTTACTTGAAGTAAATATAACAGAGTAAGAAATTGTTTATGGTGTAAATCCAAACATTATAAAACAATGATTCAGGTTTGTATATCAAACCATCATGCAAAAATAGGATTTTTAAAAGTAAAATGATAATTTATAGTGCTGTAAAATAAATGCAGATTTGGGATTACTGTATTTTACAATTAGGTTGAGCACAGTTGAAACTTGCATTGGATCTGGATGAATTTGATTCTTAGGATAGTTTAACTATCAAGTATTATAGGAAAAATATTGTATTGGATTAAAATTCAATATTTTTGTTGAATTTGGGATTTTCCAGTTAGGAACCCTAGTTATTTTGGTCACTGTGTTTGGTCAGATTGTGGTCTCCTCGGTTGATCGAGTTCAACCACGTTTTGCATGATGATAGATGATGGTTTGGTGAGGTCTTTGCCGGAGTATGGAAGGAGATGGTGGTCAGTGATGGGAGGCATTGATGTTGACAGGTTGGGAGGTGTTTTGTTATCTGCAGTTCCAGGTTTGGAATCTGGATCTCGAATTTGAATTCGAGCATATGTTGTAGAAGTGGGTATCGAGTGGGCCTGAGGGAAGGATTATTGACCGTGGGATGGTCGTGGGTTGGGCCGGTGGTGGCCGGAGTGGATGGGCAGGTGCACAGTGGTGATGAGAATTTGTTGAAGTGGGTTTCGGGATTTTATACCCGTAAGGGTCTCAGGTATATTGAGAATTGACTCGAAGCTGGGAAGCATGGGACTCGAAGTACTATGCCTTATGACCCGAAGTAAAAGTTTAGTTGCTCGGGTTGAAATGTTTTCAGGTTTTAACAGAACCTGTTTTTCAGATTTTAAAATTTTAAAAGTCTTTAAAAATGTGAACTTAAAACCAGAATAAGTATGGAATTTAAACTGAATTTAAATGTGGATTCAAAAGTTTGAATTCTATTTGTTTTAATAATTTGAATTTACTTATTTATTTATTTATTTATTTTTAAATATGGAACCTGAGTTTGAATTTAAATCTGGAATTTAAAATTTGGAATTTAAATTTAGATTTTTAAATTTTACAGTATAAAGAACATTGATTTGAATTTTAAAACTATAAGTCTTAATGTATGAAATAAAGTTTAAACTAAGTTTAAATTTAGTTTTAAAACCTGAGATTTGACTTTAATGTCAGTTTTTAAAATTTAATAGTTTTTTTAAAATTTAAATTTATTTTAACCATTTTAGAAAAGGTTAAATAATTTGAATTTGGGAATGAAGATGGAAGTGTAAATAAAGTTATAAATTGTTAAGTTTGGATTTGGAATGAAAATGTAGATTGATACCAAATGTAACGACCCGGAAATTTCGATCCCGAAATTTTCGGGTAGTTAGTGGAAAGAAGAAAGAGAAAGAAGAAAGAGATAGAAGAAGAGCAGAAAGGAAACACACAATCTCACATTCGCAGCGGATAAAATAAAATACCAATAATAGTTATACCAAAGAAACTGTATCTATCAATTTACATCGATATATCAGAGTTACAACAATTTTATACAACATTGGATTGATACAATTTAACATGTCTTAGATATATACAATATCATAGTGGAACTCTCCATACGTCCCTGCCATCCAGCTCACCTTCTGAGCTCCAGAACGTCCTTACCTGAAAATCAGTAATACTCGGTCTGACCCGAGTATTACATCAAAGTAACACCCGGGTCAGGCTGGAAACCAGCGTGAGTAAACTCATCTAACACGGAATACAGAAGCATACATCATAAATAAACCCGGGTAATTTATATCAATTTACACTCCACAATTTATTATAGACATCACTTATCCCATATATCAATTTATAAAGAATCGAAGTGGTTTCGGGCATTTACTAATACCCGACTCCGATCTCTTCGAATCCGATGTCATCTAAACCCAAGTTATCCAATTAAATACAAATTCAACTAAAATTATCGAATAACACTTTTACACAGCAATTCATAATTGATTGATAATCACATTATCATCATCCGTCCAACAAATCATATCACAAAGCAATCATATCAGAGATATCATTCAATTCAAAGCACCCATTATCATTTAATCATTAATAAGCAAAATTGATCACTTCCACCCAGTAATTATCCTTTAATTACTTCCTATCGAGTAATTTCCTTTAACTAATTACATCCAGTAATTAGCCACTAATTACTTCTCTAAGTAATTATACCCCATTAATTACCTTAAGTAATTATACTTAACTCAACATCAAATGATTATCTTTAATTAATTAAATTTAATTAATTAACTAGTATTAACCACTTTATCTTAATTAATTACACAAATTAATTGACCTTACCCATACACATTGATTATATTGATCCATAATTAATTACTCGAATTAATTCTTCTATAGTTACTTACATTGATTAATTTTTCCTTTAATTAATCACAGTCATTAATTAACCAACCCTTAATTAATTTTCCTTAATTATACAATTCTTAAATTAATTACACTACGTAATTAATCCTTAACAAGTTTATCTTTTAATTACTTACATTAAGTAATTATCATTGAATAAATCATATTTAGTAATTACCCATTAATTACCCTCCTTAATTAATGACATTAAGCAATTTTCCTTTAGTTACATTCATAATCATTAATTTAATTTCATTAAGTGATCAATCTTTAATCAATCAATTTTAAATTTATTATTTTAATCAATCACATTAATAAATCAATCCTTTAAATTGATTACATAAATTACTTCTCCTTTATTAATTATCTAATGATTAATTAAATATATATTTTAATTGATTACATTAATCAATTAACCATTCCTAATACATTGAATAATTATTACTTTATTAAATTTTATCATTTAATTTACCTTCGAAAAACATATTGGATTTAACCCATTATATAATTACTTAATTACCACAATTTGAAAATATTTAAAACTTAAGAACTTGTTAATACTTAGAGAAACTTGGTTTAACCTTATTCTTTGAATTTACCATTTTAGATAAGCTTTTAATACTTGATTTTATAATACTTAAAACTTGTATCACCATTTGCTTCTAATTTGTAATTGCTTAATACTTTTAAAACTTGCTATTCTTTTATTAAAAACTTGATATCTATACAATTACAAATCCCGAGCAAAAACTAAACCCTCTCCATGAGCTAACTTCACCTCAAATTTAACCACTAAATATTAGAAAACATTCTTTCTTCCTCCATCCTATATTACTTTATTTAAATTCACAACTCAAACAATCGGCCCACTATGTACGGCCCATCCAAAACTCAAAACCCACGAACAAAACGAACCCCTTTCCCCTTCATCCTCTTAATTCCCTTCAGTAAACAGCTCAAATCCAAACAACATACTCGAACACGAAGTCGTGCACGTATCCGTGCACGCTTTCTCTGATGATCGTTCCCTGTCGCCGATCATCCTCACAACTCTCGCATGGTCACCTCACCCTATCGAAACAGTCAAACCTCGACGAACTGTCCTGATAAAAGAAAACAAGTTTTAACACCTATTCAACAGAAGATCAGATAAACATTTATCGCCTAGCTCCGCCCTCATCTACTACTGTCTATCCTCACCTTTCATCAGAAGAATCGCCTCCTCTTCCTACATTGTTTCCCCTACGCGCGCAACATTCCATTGTTCGCTATGCTTCGCAATTTCAGACGAAATTAAACGCCAAGCGAAGATCCCCTAAACCCTAATACTCAAACAATTTGCTTCCACAATCACTTAGAAATTCCAGAGTCATTTTTCTCGAGTTAACCATGCCCTACTCTTCCTCCTCGACGAATGCCCCGCCTCCAAATCAATCCAGCTACCAGAATTTGCCGTTATGCCCAAACCCATTCAACTCGGCCTACCTCCTGCTCTGCACATCTAGAAATCACCCTACCACCCTTAAAAATCATATTTTCCCTCAACAATCGCGATAACACAAACAAAAACCCAAATCTTAATGATCAAATTTTGACTGGACTTGATCACTTACTGCAAAGCATACATAATACAAGTCCATACTTCAATATATATACTGAAACCAGTTTTAAAATAAAGTAACCCTCATAACAAACAACTTTTCTTTTAATGTCACCACTTAAAACTAATTAGATTGAGTGATATATTTTTTTTTTTGAAGTCAAGCCTAGCATATTATTTTGAAATTTAACAGAGCTGTGTAAAAATGGTGAACATCCTAACTTCCCTGGTTTAATCATTTATTTACTCATATATGGGTGCATATATTCAGAACAAAACGTACTTATCAAATCACACTTTTATCCCATGATAAAACATAACTACAGCACAATTTGGATTTTGTTTACTCACCTGAAAATAGCATGAAACAGAGCTCAAATCTTCAGAAAAGCTTTTGATAAAACTTGAATTGCTTTTACTTCAATGCTTTAAAGCTGAGTTGCTTGCATTTAGGTTTGCATGCAGGATAATGGGACTTGAACTTGCTTCAGATCTCTAGTTTTAAAGAATGCAGTTGCATGCTTTTGGAGTTTTAAAAGCTGAGTTGCAGACTTGATTTGCTTACAGGGTTAGATGCAGATTTGCATGTAGGTTTTGCTGTTGCTATAGACTTTACTTGTTTGCTTTAAAAATTCAGATGGAAGGGAATATGCTTGCATGCTTTAGTTTTTTTTTTTTTTTTTTGAAAAGAAGAATGCACAGGCTACAGGTTGAAGAAAAGTATAGGGGTTAACATGCAGGCTTTGATTTTATAGGGTTATGATCTGATCTTCAATTTGAAGGTGGATTAAAAATTGTATTATGAAGATGTTTTCAAGCTTTTGATTGAAGAAGAGTTTCATATTTTTGATTTGAGGAGAAAACTTCCAGATTCGAACATGATTTTAATTAATTTTTATTTTTTTAGATTTTTGGGAACAAATTTGTTTCAGCTGAAAATTTTTCTTAACCTTGAAAAAAATGAACATTAGAAAAAAATGAGGGTGAAAACATGTTTTATAAAAGTATAAATGATTTATTTAAAAATTAAAAATAAAAAGACACATGTACCAAATCCTTACATTTGTCAATTAGAGTAGGTTATTAATTCACATTTGTCTCAATAGTTACTCAAGATGCTAACACTTGTTTTATACATATTTTACTTATTATTTTTTTTATTTAATTTAACTGTAAATAAAACCCTTTTTTCTTTATACATATATGTTTTTATTACCTCACAAGTGTAAAAGAAAATCTTTATTTA
Source organism: Allium cepa (assembly GCA_030765085.1). Lineage (NCBI taxonomy): Eukaryota > Viridiplantae > Streptophyta > Magnoliopsida > Asparagales > Amaryllidaceae > Allium > Allium cepa. The sequence continues at coordinate 459,187,689 of CM060931.1, read as the reverse complement.
TTTTACTCTTATACTTATATATAATTTCTATTATACTTATATTTCTTTTATGCTTAACACCTTAATATATATATATAAAACTTATATATATATTTAAATAAGGTATGAACCCCTATTAAACCATACTTAGCACCATTTTATTTTAAATACCCCTTTTTGACAATCATTAGATTAAATTCAAACAAAGCTTCCTATTCACAATTTACATATATATCTATAAAAATTAGAAACATTATTTTAAATCCAATTTATTTTGAGATACTATCTTTTAGATTTAAATTTTAACCCAAATTCAAACTCATTTTCAATTTAAAGTCCTATCTTGAAATCAACTCAAATATATGTATGTATTAAGCAACACAAATTAAATTTGTAATCAATAACTTTATTTGAAATCAACACAATTACAAATATAAATATTTATCAGATTCATTCGTTCAGTTTATAATTCAATATTCCATTAATTAACCCTGTTTGTTAATCGATTACAAATTACCAAAAATTTGGGTTATTACATTCCTCCCCCCTTTGAATCTTTTCGTCCTCGAAAAGGAACGAAATCAAAATTTATTAAAATGATTATTATCAGAAAAAAAAATTCTTTGATAACTTTAAAATAATTTAAAATTTATATAATATTACCAAAATAGTTTTATAAAAATACTTTTATAACTCGATGTTTCAACAAGTCTATCCTCGTTCTCATAGAGATTCGGTCATACGTTGATCATGCGTAGGACTGAAAATCTGTAAGTACTTAGCAGACCTATCATTAACATCCAGTGAAAATGCTTCGAAAATAATTTTATTGAAAATATTGAAAACAATTTTTGAAAATAGAGGATATATCTTTGGTGAGAATGCTCTGGAAATCATCACCCCCATCCATGGTCACAGTTACATTCCAGGGTTACGTTGCCGTCGCAGCAAAAGTCCATGTAACTGCAGGCTCTCCGCGGCCTCTCGATTACGTCATGGAACCCACACAATAGATCACAGTTACATCCAGGGTTACGTTGCCGTCGCAGCAAAAGTCCATGTAACAGCAGGCTCTCAGCGGCCTCTGATTTTCGCTGTCGAAATGAAACCTCTCCACTCCTACATAGGTCGTAGTCTGCCGATATAAAATCAAACGCAGACTGTTGGCTCTCAGCGGCACACACGACTTTCGCTATGTTATACCATAGGTCGCAGTCTACCGATATAAAATCAAACGCAGACTGTTGGCTCTCAGCTGCACACACGACTTTCGCTATGGTATACTCTACTCATAATCCCCAGGAACTAGTTTCGTCCGGACTCCTCACAGGATCAACTTCAGAAACCCCCCTTGGGGCTCAAGGCAGCACCACCCGGTGGTACTCCTGAGAAGTTCATTCCAAGGGAGCGCCTTTTTCCCCAGATCCATCATCAAAACATTTTATACTATACACATATAGTATCTTTAAATCATACACCAAGTATGATCTCATACAAAGCTCCTTTACACAAAATCGATTATTCCAAAATCGATAGTTCTCAAACTAGTTCCCCTGATACCAACTGTGACGACCCGACTTTCCACTCCCGGAAAATCGCATCATCTTGAAGAAAGAAAGGGATAGAAAAAGAGAAAAGAAAGGAGAGAAAGAAGAAACAACACAACAATCTCAACAGCGGAACGAATAAATTATATTAATAACATAAGTATTACATAGTATACATCAAATATCAGAGTACACAAACTTATACAACACATACTAGACAGTTATAAACACCTGTCTAGTTATTACAACTCAATACATACAAAAGACACTCAGAGATACCAACACAGCGGAAAACTATATAACTATACGCAGAAGCCTCCTGCTTATTTTAATCTTCAATTGATTATTGAATTAATTATAATTGATGGTTAATGAATCTTTGCTTATGGATGCTATTGATTGAATAGTTGTGATCTCAGTAATGAGACTAGTTGTATCTGTATGATATGGATGATTGGTTTAAGTATGATAGTTTGTGATGGATTATTTGGTTGAATGATTATCTGTTTATGGATGATACAGATTATCTGTTATGATATGAATGTGCTTATCTACTGTGATATGTAGTTTATCTATCTGTGTAAAATAGATAATAATGAAATAAGTTAATTGTTTAAAACCCTTAAGTACAACTTGGACATTAAAATGGCGTTTGTTTCGGTGAGACCGGAATCGGGTTTCCATATTTGGATATCCGAAAACCACATCGATTCCAATTAAACGTTAGGTCGTTAATCCAAGTGGAGCAAGTGAAGACTCGAGGTGTAAGGGCTATACGTCAGTATAACTCTGTGGGTGATTCCGTAATGAGTTTGACGGAATAGTGCTTATAGATTCGAGATGGTGATATAGAATGCAAGGGTTATCGTCATTAACCATGAGGGTGATTCCAATACGAGTGTAACGAGATAACGCCTTCGGTTTCGTTCGTACCTGGAACGAACTTGTATGGATTGAATGCTTTCAGCACATCGTCAGGTGGACGATGAGCATTCTAAGATTGATATGTCCTATAAAGGTAATCGTAGCCTCAAGCCTCATAAATCGGGAATGGCTAAAACAGGGGATGTGCAGCAAATCTTCGTGGGTAGCCCCCACTTGAGAGCAAGATTTACTCATGTCTAGAGGTCCCTTTATATTTTGGTTGTGTAGCAGTTGGTGACGACCAATCTGCGGGGTAGTCTTGTTCGGAACTGTTCAATAAGGAACGGGTCCGGCTTTGTGTTGCAGGGGATGAAGGGAGTAATCCTTAGTACGGTGATCTAGGCCACGTACTGTGACGGGCGGTACCCCAGTAGCCCTGCCATTGATGGAAACGCATTTCCCTACGAGACCCTACGGTTTTGTTCGTATTACCCACTTTTGTGGCTAGTAGCTGGAATTTAATAGATGTAACAATTTTGGCTATTTCTTATTTACTTGGAAACCCTAGACACTATTATAATATCACTGGATTTCCTATCAAATGTTTTGGTTAGCGTAAGGTAAAAACTTTTCCATGTTTATGTGTGGGAAGTCTTACGTGATACCTTTTGTTTTCAAAGGATTTTCTAAAGTTAAGCAACTTTTATTCCCGTTTACTCACACCAAACCCCTGTCTGACCTGAGTGTTTATTTTCTGTTTTATTAAACTCTTGGGTACTCATATTATGTATGAATAGTCAAGTGTTTCAGGATTGCTTTGACGAATTCTGGAGGAGATAATGGAGCAGGAGGCTTCAGCGTGTAGATATATTTAGTAGTTCCGCTGTGGTTGTTTTGAATCTGTTTCTCTGATGTACTTGAATTGTAAATGCTAGACAGATGTTTATAACTGTCTAGTTTGTGTTGTATTAGCTGTATTACTCTGATGTATATGATACTATGTAAAGTTTTATGTGATATATTATAATTTATTCGATTCCGCTGTGAGATTCTGATGTGGTATGTTCTTTCTTTCCTTTCTTTTCTCTTTTCTATCCCTTTCTTTCTTCTTAACGATGCAACTTTCTGGAGTGTGGAAGTTGGGATCGTTACAGTTTATTTTATCTATTTCACACAGATAGATAAACTACATATTCTCATCATAACAGATAACCCATAACATTATCACAACAGATAATCATCACAATCGTCAATCATCACAACCAAAATAATCCATCATACTATAACTAAGCATCCATATCCTATAGATATTACTCATCTCATTTCTGAGATCACAACCATCCAAAAGTATATCAATATCATCCATAAGCAATGATTTATTATCCATCATTTATAATTAATTTAAAATAAATTAAATTAATTACTTCTATCCTTAATTAATTTAAAATAAATTAAATTAATTACTCACCTATAAATCTTGCTTATAAATCTATTGATTAATCAACCTGGCTAATTAATCATTCATTAAGTATTCAACTTGCCTAAATATCTATGATTAATCATTCACTAATTACAATAAGTAATTAGTCTTAAATTAATAAAATTAACTAGCCTTAATCATAAGTAATTAACATTTAATTACTTCATTTATTAATTAACTATAATTAATAACATTTATTCTTAATTAATTACAATTAATTAATCACTTAATTAATTAATTAATTAATTAAACAATTCTTAATTGCATCATTAATTATAATAATTAATGATTTCTAATTAATATTTAAATTAATTACTCAATTAAATTAATTACATTTAGTAATTAATCTAATCATTGATCACCTTGATTAATACTTAAATCCAGTAATTAACTACCCTTAATTACTTATTAATAAATTAATTATCCAATAATTAATTATCTTTATTAATTAATCCTTGATTAATTACAAAAGTAATTATCCAAATTACTTAACTAAAATAAAACATCTTTCCATAATTACAATCGAGTAATTATTACTTCTCTAAGTAATCCTGCTGTTACTTATTTCCAGTAGTAACATTTTTTATTTTCCTAAACTAAAATTTTTCAAACCTAATTTTATGCAACACAAACTCAAATTTGATTACATAATAATTCCTAACTAAGTTTCATACATAAAGAAGTAGATTTGTATTTAAATCCAAGTAATACCAGAAGCATGTCTGTAGAAATTCATATTACGCTTATCTGCATATTCAAACATAATCACACACAACAGTCAAGCATATATTCAACTCATGCACATATAAAATTTCAAACAACCTATAGAAATTGAGGTTACTTACTAAAGAGAAGAGAACAGAGCAGTTATCAATTGCTACTGTTTAAATTTTCTTATTTAAAAGGGAATTTTGTATTAAACATTAAAGTTCTGCATATTTTGTTATCTTGGTTAAAGAAAATGAAACTGTTTTTAAAAAAAAACATAGATTTACTCACCTTAGAAATGGAAAAAGAAAGCATTCCAGATGCCAAACATTTTCCTGCAACCTGAATGCCAATGCAATTGATTGAATCAGAGCTAACATGCTGTTTGAAATTGGTGACAACATGTTGTTTGCAGGCTTTGGAATTGCATGCAGACCCCTTTTTATCTTTGTTTGTGTTGATCTTACAGGTTGCAGATTAAATTGTTTTGCAAATTCAAGCCAATTTGCAAATGTGATTGATTTCACAGGGTGAAGACATTTGTTTGTTTGCAGGTTAAACAGAATATGCAGATGTATCTTCTTTTGCAGGGTTTTAAAACTTTGATTTGCAGATCTAATATGGTTTAAATTTGCAGAGTACAGATTTGGGTTGTATTACCCACTTTTGTGGCTAGCAGCTGGAATTTAATAGATGTTACAATTTCGGCTATTTCATATTTATTTGAAAACCCTAGACCTATTATAATATCACTGGATTTCCTATCAAATGTTTTGGTTAGCGTAAGGTAAAAACTTTTCCATGTTTATGTGTGGGAAGTCTTACGTGTTACCTTTTGTTTTCAAGGATTTTCTAAAGTTAAGCAACTTTTAAACCGATTACTCACACCAGACCCCTGTCTGACTCGAGTGTTTATTTTCTATTTTATTAAACTCTTGGGTACTCATATTACGTATGAGTAGTCAAGTGATTCAGGATTGCTTTGACGAGTTCTGGAGGAGATAATGGAGCAGGAGGCTTCAGCGTGTAGATATATTTAGTAGTTCCGCTGTGTTTGAGTTGTATCTGTTTTTCTCTGATATACTTGAATTGTAATCGCTAGACAGATGTTTATAACTGTCTAGTTTGTGTTGTATTGGCTGTAAAACTCTGCTGTATATGATACTATGTAAAGTATTATGTGATATAATATAATTTATTCGTTCCGCTGTGAGATTCTGATGTTGTCTGTTTTCTTCTTTCTTTCTATTCTCTTTTCTATCCCTTTCTTTCTTCTTAACGATGCGAATTCCTGGAGTTTGGAAGTTGGGTCGTTACAACGTGGTCTGATACCAAATGTAACGACCCGGAAATTTCGATCCCGAAATTTTCAGCTAGTTAGTGGAAAGAAGAAAGAGATAGAAGAAGAACAGAAAGGAAACAGACAATCTCACATTCGCAGCGGATATAATATAATACCAATAATAGTTATACCAAAGAAACTGTATCTATCAATTTACATCGATATATCAGAGTTACAACAATTTTATACAACATTGGATTGATACAATTTAACATGTCTCAGATATATACAATATCATAGTGGAACTCTCCATACGTCCCTGCCATCCAGCTCACCTTCTGAGCTCCAGAACATCCTTACCTGAAAATCTGTAATACTCGGTCTGACCCGAGTATTACATCAAACCTATGACGACCCGACTTTCCACTCCCAGAAAATCGCATCATCAATTAAGAAAGAAAGGGATAGAAGAAGAAAAGAAAGAAGAGAAAGAAGAAACAACACTAGAATCTCAACAGCGGAACGAATAAATTATATTAATAACATAAAATATTACATAGTTTACAACCAATATCAGAGTACACAGATATACAACACATACTAGACAGTTATAAACACCTGTCTAGTATTTACAACATAATACATCTCAGAGACAATCATAGACCACACAGCGGAATACTATATATCTAACGCAGAAGCCTCCTGCTCCATTTGCTCCTCCGTAATTCGTCAAAAGCTAACCTGAATCCTAACCTTAATCCCTTGGCTACTCGTAAAAATTTGAGTACCCAAGAGTTTATGGAAAACAAAAATAAACTCCGGGTCAGACATGGGTCTGGTGTGAGTAACAGGTTAAAGTTGCTTAACTTTGAAAATCCTTTGAAAAGAAAAGGTAACACGTAAGACTTCCCACACATAAACATGGAAAAGTTTTACCTTACGCTAACCAAAACATTTGATAGGAAATCCAGTGATATTATAATAGGGTCTAGGGTTTTCAAATAAATATGAAATAGCCGAAATTGTTACATCTATTAAATTCCAGCTACTAGCAAAAGTGGGTAATACAATCAAAACCGTTGGCACTTATTGGATTTTGGATTCCATACAATGGCATGGCTACTGGGGTACCGCCCGTCACAGTACGTGGCCTAGATCACCGTACCGAGGAGTACTCCCACTCCCCTGCAACACAAAGCCAGACCCATTCCTTACTGAACAGTTCCGAACAAGACAACCCCGCAGTTGGTTTACATCCAACTGCCCACACAGCCGAAATAAAAAGGGACCTCTAGACAGGGATCAATCTTGCTCTCCATTGGGTGCGACCCATGAAGCCTTGCTGCACCTCCCCTGTTTTAGCCATTCCCGGTTGATGAGGCTTGAGGCTACGATTACCTTTAAAGGACACATCTCTTAGAATGCTCATCGTCCACCTGACGATGTTCTGAAAGCATTCAATCCATACAAGTTCATTCCGGGTTCGAACGAAACTGAAGGCATTATCTTGTTACACTCATTACGGAATCACCCACAGAGTTAACGACGATAACCCTTGCATTCTAAACCTATATCTCAAATCTATAAGTACTATTCCGTCAAACTCATTACGGAATCACCCACAGAGTTATACTGACGTATAGCCCTTACACCTCGAGTCTTCACTTGCTCCACTTAGATTCACGACCTAACGTTAATTGGAATCGATGTGGTTTCCGGATATCCAAATATGGAAATCCGATCCCGGTCTCATCGAAATCCAAAGTGTGTCTTCTAAGGCCAAGTTGTTTTTAAATGTTTAAAACAATTCAATTATACATACAAATAGATAAATCATAGATCTACAACAGATAATCAACATTATCATAATATCAGATAAACCGTATTATCACTATCCAAAGGATAATCCATATCAATATCACAATGCAACCAATTCATCCAAAACACTTAACATTATTTATCTCATGTCTGAGATTCAAACCTATCAAAACAAACAATACTAACCAACCATATAGCAATGATTAACCACACCCAAATATAATTAATTTAAAATAAATTAAATTTATTACATCATTCTATTAATTTAAAGTAAATTAAATTAATTACTTCACCAATATCATCCTTGCTTATCATTATTAATTATCAATCAAATAATTAATCATCATCCAGTTATTCCTTTTAATTAATCATTCCTGATTAATTAACTCTTAATTACATTCAAGTAATTATTTACTAATTAATTTCTTAAATTAATTAACCAAATACAGTAATTAACCTTAATTACTTCATTGATTAATTAACTATAATTAATTACATTAATCCTTAATTAATTACATTAATTAATTACCCTTAATCGCTTATTATTGATTAATTAATCTGAATTAATCAATCTTAATTACATCATTAATTATAGTAATTAATGATTTTCTAATTACATTTTAATTACCTTATTTAAATTAATTACTTTAAGAAATTAATCTTAATTTAAACCATAATTGTTAGTCACCCTTGATTAACTCATTCAGTAATTAACTACTCTTCATTACTTTATAAAAACAATTTAATTACTTCATAATTAGTTATCTCTAATTAATCCTTTGATTAATTTGCAAAGTAATTAAATTGTTTTAAAACTCCAAAAGCATGCAACTGCATTCTTTAAAACTAGAGATCTGAAGCAAGTTCAAGTCCCATTAGCCTGCATGCAAACCTAAATGCAAGCAACTCAGCTTTAAAGCATTGAAGTAAAAGCAATTCAAGTTTTATCAAAAGCTTTTCTGAAGATTTGAGCTCTGTTTCATGCTATTTTCAGGTGAGTAAACAAAATCCAAATTGTACTGTAGTTATGTTTTATCATGGGATAAAAGTGTGATTTGATAAGTACGTTTTGTTCTGAATATATGCACCCATATATGAGTAAATAAATGATTAAACCAGGGTTTGCAAAGTAATTAAATTTGCAAAGTAATTAATTTGCAAAGTAATTAAAGTTGAAACAATTAACTTAATTAATTAATAATTAGAGATTAATTAAATGATAATTAAAAATTAATTAGTTGATAATTAATAATTATTAATTGAAGTTAATTCTTAATTATGTAATTAAGAAATGTTAATGAAGGTCAGTAACTAAAGATTATTTAACAATTAATTAATGTGATTAATTTTTAATAATTAATTAGATTAATTAATTAGTAATAATCAATTGTCTAATTACTTAATGAAGTAATTGATGAATTAATTACTTAGTGTAATTAATTTGATTAAGGTGATTAGTTAGATTACTTAAGTTAAATTAATTTAAACATTTGTGGATTATTGATTAATTACTTATGTAATTAATAATTACTTAAGGAAGTAATTAAATAATAATTACAGAATGTAATTAAGATAATTATTAAAGAAGTAATTTGGATTTAAATTACTTTGGAAATAATCAAGTGATTAATAAAGATAATTAATTAAGAGTAATTACTTATGGAATGAGTAATTAATGTAGTTAATTATTGAATGGTATTAATCATTGGTGATTAATATATATGTTGTTTAAATTGAAGATTAATTACTTATGTGATTAATTTATATTTAGAGATTGATTAAATGTAGTGAGAAATCATTAATTAGTTAATTAATGATGTAATTTAGAATTGATTAATTAAGGGATAATTAATATTAAATGATAATTACTTATTGTAATTAGAGATAGTTAATCAATAATGATTAAGTGAAATAAATATTGAGATGATGATTTATAAAATTGATTTGTAATCAATTGAAGATTAAGATAAGCAGGATTTTGATGATGAAGTAATTAATTTAATTCATTTTAAATTAATTAGAGTTTAGGTAATTAATTTAATTCATTTTAAATTAATTATAAATGGTGTGATCATTATATAGTTGCTTATGATTAATGAATGTTATTGGTTGTCTGGTATGGTTTGTAATCTCAGCTATGAGATGAATAAGGTTGTGGTATGGATGCATTGATTGTTTTTGGATGATATTATGGATATCTGATTATGATATGAATTATCTGTTGATAATGATAAGGTTGATTATCTATTGTGTTGCGAGTTATCTATCTGTGTATATTTAGATAATGAATTAAATTGTTTTAAACTTAAACTACTTGGACCTTAAAAGACACGCTTTGGATTTCGATGAGACCGGAATCGGGTTTCCATATTTGGATATCCGAAAACCACATCGATTCCAAATAACATTAGGTCGTTAATCCAAGTGGAGCGAGTGAAGACTCGAGGTGTAAGGGCTATACGTCAGTATAACTCTGTGGGTGATTCCGTAATGAGTTTGACGGAATAGTGCTTATAGATTCGAGATGGTGGATTAGAGTGCAAGGGTTATTGTCGTTAACTCTGAGGGCGATTCCAATATGAGTGTAACGAGATAATGCCTTCGGTTTCGTCGAACCCGGAACGAACTTGTATGGATTGAATGCTTTCAGAACATCGTCAGGCGGACGATGAGCATTCTAAGTGATATGTCCTATAAAGGTAATCGTAGCCTCAAGCCTCATCAACCAGGAATGGCTAAAATAGGGGAGGTGCAGCAAAGCTTCGTGGGTAGCACCCACTTGAGAGCAAGATTTATCCCTATCTAGATGTCCCTTTATATTTTCGGCTTAGTGGTGCGGTTGCTGATCACAACTGCGGGGTTGTCTTATTTGGAACTGTTAAGTAAGGAACGGGTCCGGCTTTGTGTTGTAGGGGATGAAGGGAGTAATCCTCGATACGGTGATCTAGGCCACGTACTGTGACGGGCGGTACCCCAGTAGCCCAGCCATTGATGGAATCCAAAATCCAATAAGTGCCAACGGTTTTGATTGTATTACCCACTTTTGTGGCTAGTAGCTGGAATTTAATAGATGTAACAATTTCGGCTATTTTCTTATTTACTTGAAAACCCTAGACACTATTATAATATCATCGGATTTCCTATCAAACGTTTTGGTTAGCGTAAGGTAAAAACTTTTCCATGTTTATGTGTGGGAAGTCTTACATGATACCTTTTCTTTTCAAAGGTTTTTCAAAGTTAAGCAACTTTAACCTGTTACTCACACCAGACCCATGTCTGGCCCGGGGTTATTTCTGTTTTTCTGTAACTCTTGGGTACTCAAATTTTTACGAGTAGCCAAGGGAATTCAGGTTAGGATTCAGGATTAGCTTTGACAAATTGTGGAGGAGCAAATGAAGCAGGAGGCTTCTGTGTATAGTTATATAGTTTTCCGCTGTGTTGGTATCTCTGAGTGTTTCCATTTTGTGATTGAGTTGTAATAACTAGATATGTGTTTGTAACTGTCTAGTATGTGTTGTATGTTTGTGTAACTCTGATATTTGATGTATACTATGTAATACTTTGTTATTAATATAATTTATTCGTTCCGCTGTTGAGATTCTTGTGTTGTTTCTTCTTTCTCTTCTTTCTTTTCTCTTTTCTATCCCTTTCTTTCTTAAAGATGATGCGATTTTCCGGGAGTGGAAAGTCGGGTCGTCACAGTTAGTTTAATTAATTTTAAACACTAGATGTTTTGATGATAATTACTTAATGTAATTAATGGATTGGAAATTACTTAGTGAAGTAATTAATTGGTAGTTAGAGGATGTAATTAATAGAAGATGTTTTAATAATGTAAGTAATTTGGGTTAAATTACTTACTAATTAATCAAAGGATTAATTAAGAAATTAATTAAGGAGTAATTAATTTAGTTAATGAAGTAATTAAGTTAGTTAATTACTGAATGTGGTTAATCAGGAGTGATTAATAATTGGGGTTTAATCAAGACTAATTACTTATTGTAATTAACTTAAATAAAGTAATTAATTAAAGTGTAATTAGGGATCATGAATTAATATAATGATGTAACTAAGTTTGTTAATTAATAATTAAGTTTTATAAATTTATAATTAAGATATAATTGATTTCTTAATTTGAATTAAGAGATATTGATTAATAATTAAGTTTGTTAATCAATAGTTGATGGTTAATCAATCAGTAAATTAGAGGTTAATTAATTGATTTATAAAGCAAATTTAGGATAGATTACCTTGTATTAAAGGAGATTAATTGAGGATTAAAGGATAATCTATGGTTAGAGATTAATTGGTTGGCTGATAAGTTAATCAAGGAGCAATAAATTAATTAAATGATTGTAAATTAATTAATGGTTAATTAAGCAGGATTAGATGATTAATCATGATATGAATGGATAATGCTTGCATATGGATGATTGTTGTTGAGGCATCGAGTTATAAAAATATTTTTATAAAAACTATTTTGGCAATATTATATAGATTTTAAAGGTGTTTGAAAAATGATCAAAGAATATTTTAACTGAGTTTTAAATAATTAATAAAATCTGCTTTCGTTCCTTTTCGAGGTTGAAAAGATTCAAGGGGGGAGGAATGTGATAACCTGATTTTCGAGCATCAGATAATTGGTAAAGATTGATAAGATTTACTTTTCAAAGCTAATAAAATTTTATTCTATTTATAATATATATACTTGATATATATTGTGAATAGAATATCTTTTGTTTTAAATTAAAGATGAATTTTCAAATTATAATATATATGTAATTATATGTTATAATTTGATGTTGCTTTGAAATTTAATATAATCTGTTGATAATTTATATATGAATAAATTGTAATTTAAAGCTTTGTTTTAAAATGAATATTTTTCAAAAAGTTAATTTAGATTAATTCAACAATTATCTTATATTTTTAAATCCTTTGAATTAATTAAAATTCAATCTTGGTGATGTAATTGTGGGTTTCCAGGTTTAGAACCCTAGTTTTTCTGAGTGTAAGTGAATTGAGTGATGCGGTCTCATAAAGTGATCGAGTTCAAAGCTCTTTTGGGGATGGATGGATGGTGTGTTGTTGGAGACTTCACCGGATTTTGGAGGGTGATGATGGCCGGAGTTGTGGGTTGTTGGCGATGACAGGCCAGGCACTGGAAAAGGAAAACTGTTCCAGGTTTTAGTTTTTAAACTTGAATTTAAATTCAAGTGGAATTTTGGAATTTTGAAGGTGGAAGGTTGTTGTGGGGTTGCTGGTCGATGGAGGATGGCCTGAGATGATGGCCAGTGATGGCCGGAGTAGGGGAGTGGGTGCACAGGGGTTTGTGCATGTTGGTGATGATGGTGGTGTTCTGTTTTGGGTGCAGGGTTTCATGTCTCGGGATTGTCTCGGGTAAAATGAAGAATGACTCGAAGCTGAGGAACTCGTGACCCGAAGTAATTTAGAGAATGGCTCGGGTTTGTCAAAATGTTTCAGGGTTTTAGTTTTTGAGCAGAATCATGTTTCCAGGTTTGTTAAGTTTTAAAGTAAAGATAAATTGCAAACTAAAATCTGGAAAGAAGTTTGAATCTAGGATTTAATTTAAATTCAATAAGTTTTAAATTTTAGATCTTTGAATTAAATTCGAAATGTCTTAAAATCCAAGTTTGGTTTTAAACTTAAAACAGAAACTGTTTTTTTTCTGTTTTGAAAATTTAAAAGGAGAGTTTAAACTTAAAGATGAAGTTCAATCTGGAAATGTTTAAACCTGAAACTTAAGTATGAAATCAAATATTTAAATCTTGGATTTTTAATCATTTTTGAATTCAAACTTAAGTTGTTAAACTAAACAGGAAACTGTTTTTCTGTTTTCTGTTTTAAATTGAAAAGCAATTTTTTTTAAAAAAAAATGCAACTGAAAAATTTAAAACAAGTTTAAATCTGGAAATTTGAAATATGGAACTTAGCAAATGAAACTAAGTTTGAATTTAATTTAAAACTGGGAATTTAAATTTAGTTTTTAAACTTTTAGAGTATAAATGAACATTGAATTGAATATAAAACTATAAGTTTTAGTTTATAAAATAAGTTTAAACTAAGTTTAAATTTAGTTTTAAAACCTGAGATTTTACTTAAATATCAGTTTTTTTTTTAAAAATTTAAATAAGTTTTTAAATTTAAATTTGTTTTAACCATTTTTAGAAAAGGTTAATAACTTGAATTGAGATGAAAGAGTAAGTAAAGTTTTAAAATTTTAAGTTTGAATCTAGAATAAAATTAGAATTGTGTTTCAGTTGAATTTAAGTTTTTAAATTGAATTTTGAAACAAAGTGTTTAAAATATTTTGTGTAAGGAAGTATGTTTCTAAATTTTGAACTTAAGAAATTGATTTCATTTAAATTATTAAATTAATTTAAATGGAATATTTATTATTATTTAATTAATAATGTGGATGTTTAATTAAGTAATTAATGATTTTTAAGTTAATTAATTTAGATTTGAGATTAATTAATTAAGTTAATTAATCTATAATTAAGGATGATTAATTAAATTTTAATTAATGATTAAGATTTATTTAATCAAGTGATTAATGATTAATTAAGATTTTAATTAACACTTAATTAATCAATAATTAGAGATTAATTAAATGATAATTAAAGATTAATTAGTTGATAATTAATAATTATTAATTGAAGTTAATTCTTAATTATGTAATTAAAAAATGTTAATGAAGGTCATTAACTAAAGATTATTTAACAATTAATTAATGTGATTAATTTTTAATAATTAATTAGATTAATTAATTAGTAATAATCAATTGTCTAATTACTTAATGAAGTAATTGATGAATTAATTACTTAGTGTAATTAATTTGATTAAGGTGATTAGTTAGATTAATTAAGTTAAATTAATTTAAACATTTGTGGATTATTGATTAATTACTTATGTAATTAATAATTACTTAAGGAAGTAATTAAATAATAATTGCAGAATGTAATTAAGATAATTATTAAAGAAGTAATTTGGATTTAAATTACTTTGGAAATTAATCAAGTGATTAATAAAGATAATTAATTAAGAGTAATTAATTATGGAATGAGTAATTAATGTAGTTAATTATTGAATGGTATTAATCATAGGTGATTAATATATATGTTGTTTAAATTGGAGATTAATTACTTATGTAATTAATTTATATTTAGAGATTGATTAAATGTAATCATTAATTAATTGATTAATGATGTAATTTGGAATTGATTAATTAAGGTATAATTAATATTAAATATTAATTACTTATTGTAATTAGAAATGGTTAATCAGTAAGGATTAAGTGAAATAAATTATGAGATGATGATTTATAAAATTGATTTGTAATCAATTGAAGATTAAGATAAGCAGGATTTTGATGATGAAGTAATTAATTTAATTCATTTTAAATTAATTAGAGTTTAGGTAATTAATTTAATTCAATTTAAATTAATTATAAATGGTGTGATCATTATATAGTTGCTTATGATTAATGAATGGTATTGGTTGTCTGGTATGGTTTGTAATCTCAGCTATGAGATGAATAATGTTGTGGTATGGATGCATTGATTATTTTTGGATGATAGTATGGATATCTGATTATGATATGAATTATCTGTTGATAATGATAAGGTTGATTATCTATTGTGTTGTGAGTTATCTATCTGTGTATATTTAGATAATGAATTAAATTGTTTTAAACTTCAAACAACTGTAACAACCCTGAGATTGCAATTACCGAATGATAAGTTAAACATTATGATTTTAAGTTAAAAAGGGGGCTAAACAAATTTTTGGGAATTTAAATTTTTGCAATTGGTTTGCAAATTAAAATATTATGGGTTAATGGGCCAAATGAGAAAATTATATGGCTTTAATTAATATTAGGATGCCTCTTAGGATTTTGGTTCACATGATAACTTAGAATATAAACTAAGTCCTAATGGGTTTTAAAGCCCCCTTACCATAACCCATTAGCCTAACCCCCTCCTATATAATATCTTAAACTCATAACCCTAACCCTCCTCCTCTTCATAAATTCCTAAAACCAAGATCTAAACAAAATTAATGGCCTCCCTTTAGAAGCTCCATCTTCTCTTCATAATTAGTTTAAATCCTAGAAAAAAAAGAAGGAAGGTAATGCAATCTCTCTTAATCCCTAATCCTATTTAATTCTTATTTAATCTCTCCCATTTGGTTGTAATCATTATTTTGTTTTTGTGATTTTGGGTCCTTGAAGTCTCTTGATCTTTGCTTGGGGTGAGGAGTTGGCTTGCTTTGATTGTTGCACTCTAAGTGTTTGATCCTTTGCTTCATTAAGGTAATTACTATTTATTAGTAATTATTGCTATTATAATTTTGGTGAAAATTTTGATGCCAAAACTTGAAAAAAACACCCTAAAACCCTTAAAAACTGCATTTTCTGCAGGATGGAATTGCACTGCCTGAAAACAGGCTGAAAAATGGGTCTGGGCTGCACCCAGCTTGCAGCCCAAACAAAGCAGGCTAGCCCAGTTGGGCTAGCCAGGAGCAGGCCAGCCCTAGTGGGGCTGGCCACAAATCCCCAGCCCATGCGGACTGGGGCGGGCCGCAAGACCCCGGCCCGTGTGGGCTGGGGAGGGCCCAGTACCCCCAGCCCGCGTGGGCTGGGGGCGAGCCCAAGACCCCCAGCCCACGTGGGTTGGGGGCGGGCCCAGTACCCCCAGCCCGCGTGGGCTGGGGGGGAACCCAAGTCTCCCAGCCCGCGTGGGCTGGGGGCGGGCCCAGTACCCCAGCCCGAGTGGGCTGGGGGCGGGCTCAAGACCCCCAGCCCGCGCGGGCTGGGGTCGGACCCAAGACCCCAGTCCGCGCGGGCTGGGGGCGGGCCCAAGTCTCCCAAGCCCAAGCAGGCTGGGGGCCCGAAAAAAAAATTTGAAAAATGAAAATGTTGCTTTCTATTTTCAGTTTTGGGACTGAAAGTTTGTGACATCGCCACGGTCACATCCGTGGTCGAAATCCAACGTTTTTGGACTCCTTAGAAAGGTGGAGTTCCGAACTCCATCTCTGGAAAATTTAGGCAACAGTGGAGTTCGTTTGGTACTTCGATTTTTGTGCCAAAGTTAGACTCTGGTCGCTGTTGGAAAACAGTGTGAATCTTTTTCTGGGTTCAACTTTGAGACGTCGCTGCCACTTCGTCTCAACTCGGAATCCAGAAATTCTTTTTGCATCTTAAAGTAGGGATGTCGAACTACATGCCTATCAGTTTTCATGCCATTTGGACATAGTTTGCTGGTCCAAATAAATTGTCGAACCTGAGTTCGCAGCAATTTTTGAATGATTTCAAACACTTAGAATATTTTTGATGATTTTCTGGTTTTCGTCGATTTCTTTGATATTTGTCCCTGTATTTCGTACACGGGCTTTATAAAAAGGATTTAAAAGGATTTTTCACTCCAAAATGGCTTTTGAAAATTATTATATAATATTATTTTTAATTATTAAATTAATTACTCCATAATAGGAGACTTTTCAAAAGACCGTTTTAAAAGTGATTTCGAAATCAATTACAAATCTGTTTCGCACCATTATTTTCTATAATAAAAATCTCACACTCACTTTTTAGCATGTCAAGCGAAGTGGAAAGGTGCTTAAACGGTTAGGAAATCTTCGGCCTATGGAACCGTGTGTATTTTCTTTCCAGTTAATCCCCGACCTATTCGGTTAATCGTTTTGACCTTTAAGTCTAGTTTACCGATGATACGAGGTGGACTTTTTATTGTTTGGAGTGTGAGCTTGCTATTGGTTAGTAAACCGTTTAGTGCGAACGTGGGGTATGGGACTCATTGTTAACACTTTACGGGTTCCTCTCCAAGAAGTTAGTGACACATTAGCCTCTGGGCGGCCAGTACTGGACCTCTGGGTCACCACGCCTCTGGGAAACCGTCTCTGGACACCTGCTCTATGGAGCAGTTTATTTTTCGGCGTGCGCCTCTGGGCCTTTATCCTTCTGGGAAGGATCTCGCCGTTTCGCGCGTTCCGCATCTGTGCGAGTGATCGATCACAACTCTACAGTACTTGGCAACAACGACTCCGGTCGGTGCACGTGCAATATTTGTATAATCTGATGATTTTATATCCATTCGAGTATCGCCATTCGGTGTTGGTTCTATGGAACCATACGATGTAAATGCGATTACCTTGTGGATTCACAGTGTCTCTGGACACTACTTTTCAGTGTTTGATTTCACTGACTTTTTAGTATATCTCTATTGCTCTTTGGAGCATCGATCTTTGCTTGGGCATTGATTACTGACTCTGGTCACTCTTGGGATTATTGCCTATGGGCAACTTTATATAGCTTTGGCTATGCCGATGATATGAGGCGATTTTATTTATTCCACACTTTGGTGTTGATATTCTCTTTGGAGATTTTTACTGTTTATTGATGATTAGGGATCGTCATTATATTCATGTAGTCCAAATTACTCTTCTCTTTGGAGAAGTACTATTTTATTTATGTACTGCATTATTATATATATCTCAGTTATTACTGATTGTTTAGCTAGCCTGACCCAAGTGTTTTCGCTCGGGTCAGACCGAGTTGTTTCAGGTTAGTTCTCTGGACTTAGCTTTTTGTGCTTCCGCTTGGACATTATCTGCTATGCTGATAGATAGCTCTTTTATTTGTCCACTATTCAGCTACTCTGTTATTTCAGACTCTTATGTACATATTTTTGACTCACATGTGTGAGCGGCGGCTTTGTACCCACCTTTTGATACTTGGATCTGTATTGACGATATATTGTACCTATGTTCTGTGACTGTTATGTGACTGTTCTGTGATGATGATGTTATCATTTAGTATTATGTTTGTTCTGAACCTATTTTCCTTAGCCATTGTAATTTCGTTATAAATATCTATTGGATATGTCGAACCACTTGAGAAAAGAAAACCACCTATTCGACGTATTCAGTAGTTAGTTATGGCTTGATTACACATGGTCGCTTCCATTATACTCTATTCTCCGTTCTAGTAGACGGTATTACTCCGTAATACTCTTTACTAGAGTGGGTCTCAGAGTGGGGCGTTACATCTTGGTATCAGAGCTAAGGTTCAGAATTAAGCATAACAAACACAGAACAGATACACTTAGTTCAATACATTTTAATTGGATCCGAATTAAATCAAATCCCTTCCTTATGCTTATTGATAGATAAGTTAGGAATATGTATAGGAATTTATTATATTCCGTAGTATTCCTTAATTAAGTATCTATCATTGAATCATGTATAACTCTAATTCCCGTTTGACTTTTAGTATGTCTGGAAGGGGAAGAGGGAGAACCACACGTCAGACTAGTGCTGCTGGGCAGTCCAGCAACACTCATCCAGAGGGCGTGTTCATGACTACCGACCAGATCATGGAGCTGGTTCGGAATTCTCAGTCTCATTCTCAGTCTCCAGCCCCAGTTGCTGATGCTCCACGCATGTCTGTTTTTGCGCGTCTCTGCAGTGATTTTACCCATCTCGGAGGGAAGCTGTTCAGTGGCTCCGAGAATGTCTTAGAGGTCCAGGCTTGGATTCGGATATGGGAGCGCATTTTCACTCGTATGGATATCCCGGATCATGATCGTGTTCTTATTGCTTCTAGTCAGCTTCTGAGTCGTGCCCTGGATTGGTACGAACTACTTATTGCCGAGGTCGATGAGACCACACTTACTTGGGCTCAGTTTCGTCAGAGATTTGAGCTCAAATTCATCCCAGAGTCAGAGAAGAACTCCCTTGCTCGCCGCTTTCTTCATCTCAAGCAGGGGAAGTCCTCCGTATCCGACTATGTCTCTTCCTTCGAGGCCCTGTCCAAGTACGGCCTTGAGTTTATTGCTACTCCTTATAAGAGGAACCTCAAATTTGTTGAGGGCTTGAAGAAATATCTGAAGAGGCATCTTATGCTACAGCTTGAGCTCTCATTCAAGAAGCTAGTCGATGCAGCGCTACATCTTGAGTCAGTCGAGATGGAGCATAGTGATGATGATGGTGGGGGTTCCAAAAACCCCAACCAGAAGCGGGGTCCATTTCAGAAGAACAAGCATTGGAACAAGAAGAAGAAGACTGGAAGTTCTTCTGTCCAGGCTCAGCCTCAGATTCAGTCACAGCCTAGTGGAACCCGTCCTCCGAGGAAATGCTTCAACTGCGGTTCTCCAGATCACTTTATTCGAGAGTGTCCCAAACCTATCTATTGTACCTTTTGCAAGAAGGAGGGACACAGGATCTCCACTTGTCCTATTGCTCCAGCTAGTGCCAAGCCTGGCAAGCTTAATGCTGCCAGGGCTCCTGCATCTTCAGCTCATCCTCGAGGTACGCATCCTTCCGTTCTCGAAGGTTCTGTTTTATTTCATGGTAGATCTTGTAGAGTTCTCTTTGATACGGGTGCCTCTCACTCATTCGTATCAAAGGAGCTAGTAGATGCTTTATCCTTGGATGTTACTTGTCTGGTTTCTTCACTAAGGATTGTGAATCCCATTGGCGGATCCACGACCCTTAGCTTGCTTTGTGAGAATATAGATATTGATCTTTGTGGATTTTCTTTCCGTGCGAATCTGCACGTTATAGAGTATTTGGGATTTGATATGATTCTTGGCATGGATTGGCTCGTTTAGCACGACGCCAAAATCATTTGTTCGGAGCGGATATTATTCATTCATCACCCTGATTCGTCCTCTCCGTTAGCTATTGTTCTTCAGGATGTTGGGATTTCTGATGTTACTTTATTTTCTCTTGATTCACGAGATGAGGATTTGGACATATCTTGTATTCCTGTTGTTCGGGATTTCCCCGATATATTCGAGCCAGTATCAGGCCTGCCGCCAAAGCGAGCCATTAAGTTCCGCATCGATCTCATTCCAGGCTCCCACCATGTTGGGCGTCCTCCCACGAGGATGTCTACTAAGGAGAATGAGGAACTCAGGAAACAATTAGTTGAGCTTGAGGCGAAGCAGTTCATTCGATCTAGTTCTTCGCCATGGGGTGCTGCTGTCGTCTTCGTTAAGAAGCCCGATGGCTCTCTTAGGCTTTGCATTGACTATCGCAAGCTTAATGAGTTGACCATCAGAAATCGTTATCCATTACCACGGATAGACGATATGTTTGATCAGTTGAGCGGTGCGAAGGTCTTTTCACAGCTCGACCTTGCCACCGGATTTCATCAGCTCCGAGTTGCGGAAGATAGCATTCCTCTTACCGCTTTCCGCACTCGATATGGTTCTTTCGAGTGGTTGGTCATGCCATTCGGCTTGACGAACGCACCGGCTTTCTTCGTCGATCTTATGAATCGAGTATTCCGGGAATACATCGATAGATTCGTTTTGGTTTTCATCGACGATATTCTTATTTACTCTAGATCCGAGGCAGAGCATGCTCATCATTTGCGGATCGTCTTGGATACTCTTCGTCAGCATCAGCTTAAGGCCCAAGCTCTCCAAGTGCCATTTTTGGGAGAGCAAGGTCAAGTTCTTGGGCCATATTGTATCATCTGAGGGTATTTCTGTCGATCCTGCAAAGATCGAAGCCATTCAGAATTGGAAGCAGCCCGAGAACGTTCATGATATTCGCAGCTTTCTTGGTCTGGCGGGTTATTACCGTCGGTTTATCAAGGATTTCTCTCGAGTTGCACTTCCCCTTACGACGCTGACTCGTAAGGGTGTTCGCTTTATTTGGTCTGATAAGTGTGAAGCTTCCTTTCAGCGACTGAAGGAACTTCTAACTCATGCTCCTATTCTTGTGGTTCCTGAGAGTAACCAGGATCTTGTTGTTTACACCGACGCTTGTGGTAGCGGCCTCGGTGCTGTGCTTATGCAGAAGGATCGGGTAGTTGCTTATGCTTCCAGGCAACTGCGTCCGAATGAGGTTCGCTATCCTACTCATGATCTTGAGTTAGCAGCTATCGTCTTTGCCTTGAAGACGTGGCATCACTTTCTATTAGGCGAACGCTTCACTCTTTACAACGGTCACAAGTCGCTGAAGTATCTATTCAGTCAGAGGGATCTCAATATGAGGCAGCAGCGATGGCTTGAGTTTCTCGCCTCATATGATTTAGATATTCAGTATACCCCTGGCATGGGTAATCGTGTTGCAGATGCGCTCAGTCGCAAGTACTCGGCGGTAGTTTTTATGATGATTGCCGAGTGGGATGTTCTTGAGACTCTATCTTTATATGATATTAGAGATCGAGCTCCATCTTCTGATGCTCCTGTCTTATTATTTAGCTTGGAAGCTCGTCCTATCTTATTGGATCGCATTGCCCATGCTCAGCGGCAGGATCCAGACTTATTGCATCTTATTCATCTTCTCGAGTCGGGATCCAGTGATGAGACATTGCTGGATTATTCTCTTGATTTTCATCGGTGTCTTCGTAGGAAGAACCGTATTGTTGTACCATCTGATTTACCACTTAGGCGTGACATTCTGGACGAGTGCCATCGCACTACGTACACCATACATCCTGGTTCGAGTAAGATGTATGCCGATATGTGTCGGCTATATCATTGGGAGGGTTTGAAGAGAGATGTGGCAAGTTATGTGAGTAGTTGCATGATTTGTCAACAGATCAAGGCCGAGCATCAGCGTCCATCTGGTCTTCTTCAGCCTCTAGAAATTCCATTATGGAAATGCGATCGGATATCCATGGATTTCATTGACGGTCTGCCTCGATAGAGGTCAGGCCATACTTTTATCTGGGTTATTGTTGATCGCTTGACCAAATCGGCTCATTTCATTCCGATTAAGTCCACTCGGACTGCACCTCAGTTGGCCAAGCTCTATGTGAAGGAAGTCATTCGACTTCATGGCATTCCTAGCTTTATCGTCTGTGATCGAGACACTATCTTTACTAGTCACTTCTGGAAGTGCCTACAGTCAGCTTTGGGCACAAAGCTGAATCTCTCGACTGCTTATCATCCTCAGACCGAGGGTCAGACGGAGAGGGTGAATCGTGTTTTAAAGGATCTTTTGCGCTGTTGTATTCTGGATTTCGGAGGTAGTTGGGAGGATCACTTACCGCTCGTAGAGTTCTCCTACAACAACAGCTATCAGTCTAGTATCGGCATGGCACCTTTCGAGGCTCTCTACGGAAGGCCATGTCGCTCTCCAGCTTGTTGGTTAGAGTCTGGCGAGAAGCTCATTCTTGGTCCAGATTCAGTTCGGGAATCTTCTGAGAAGATCGTGCTTATCCGTTAGAGAATGAAAGAGGCACAGGACCGCCAGAAATCCTACGCGGACAACCGTAGGAAGCCTCTTGAGTTCTCCATTGGCGATTCTGTCTTTATTCGGGTTTCTCCTATGAAAGGGGTTGTGCGTTTCAGTTCTACAGGGAAACTGTCCCCTCGCTATATTGGACCGTTTCCTATCACGGAACGCATCGGCCTTGTCGCCTATAGAGTGGCTCTACCTGCTCATTTCTCTGGAATACATGATGTGTTCCATGTTTCTCAGCTTCGCAAGTGTGTGCACAATCCTGATTCTATTATCGACCCTCATATCGTACCTGATTTGGAGATCTCACCCGATCTATCTATAGAGCAGCAACCTCTTCGTGTGCTTGATTCGGAGTTCAGACGTCTTCGAAACAAAGAGGTTCCGCTTGTGAAGATTCAATGGTCGTCTAATCCTAAGGACTGCACTTGGGAGACCAGAGAATTCATCGAGCGTACTTATCTTGGTTTTCTTTCATCTTCCGGCATGGGTGAGCATCTATATTTTATCTTCTGTATTCCTTTTGTGGATTAGATGTTATAGACGACTTCTATATTTCAGGAATTGCGGGGACGTATTTTTCTTAAGGGGGAGTCTGTAACAACCCTGAGATTGCAATTACCGAATGATAAGTTAAAAAGGGGGCTTAACAAATTTTTGGGAATTTAAATTTTTGCAATTGGTTTGCAAATTAAAATATTATGGGTTAATGGGCCAAATGAGATAATTATATGGTTTTAATTAATATTAGGATGCCTCTTAGGATTTTGGTTCACATGATAACTTAGAATATAAACTAAGTCCTAATGGGTTTCAAAACCCCCTTACCA
The DNA here is from genome assembly GCA_030765085.1 of Allium cepa. Lineage (NCBI taxonomy): Eukaryota > Viridiplantae > Streptophyta > Magnoliopsida > Asparagales > Amaryllidaceae > Allium > Allium cepa. The sequence goes on along the minus strand of CM060931.1, from coordinate 459,163,941 downwards.
TAACCCATTAGCCTAACCCCCTCCTATATAATATCTTAAACTCATAACCCTAACCCTCCTCCTCTTCATAAATTCCTAAAACCAAGATCCAAACAAAATTAATGGCCTCCCTTTAGAAGCTCCATCTTCTCTTCATAATTAGTTTATATCCTAGAAAAAAAAAGAAGAAGGAAGGTAATGCAATCTCTCTTAATACCTAATCATATTTAATCCTTATTTATTCTCTCCCATTTGGTTGTAATCATTGTTTTGTTTTTGTGATTTTGGGTCCTTAAAGTCTCTTGATCTTTGCTTGGGGTGAGGAGTTGGCTTGCTTTGATTGTTGCACTCTAAGTGTTTGATCCTTTGCTTCATTAAGATGATTACTATTTATTAGTAATTATTGCTAGTATAATTTTGGTGAAAATTTTGATGCCAAAACTTGAAAAAAAAACACCCTAAAACCCTTAAAAACTGCATTTTCTGCAGGCTGGAATTGCACTGCCTGAAAACAGGCTGAAAAATGGGTCTGGGCTGCACCCAGGTTGCAGCCCAAACAAAGCAGGCTAGCCCAGTTGGGCTAGCCAGGAGCAGGCCAGCTCTAGTGGGGCTGGCCACAAATCCCCAGCCCATGTGGGCTGGGGCGGGCCCAGTATCCCCAGCCCGCATGGGCTGGGGGCGGGCCCAAGACCCCTAGCCCGCGTGGGCTGGAGGGGGGCCCAAGTCCCCCAGTCCGCGTGAGCTGGGGGCAGGCCCTGTATCCCCAGCCCGCGTGGGCTGGGGGGAACCCAAGTCCCCCAACCCGCATGGGCTGGGGGTGGGCCCAGTACCCCCAGCCCACGCTGGAGGCATGCCCAAGACCCCCAGCCCGCGTGGGCTTGGGGGGGGGGGGTTTCCCCCAGCCCGCGCGGGCTGGGGGCGGGCCCAAGTCCCCCAGCCCGCGCGGGTTAGGGCCGGGCCCAAGTCTCCCCAGCCCAAGCGGGCTGGGGGACCCAAAAAAAAAAATATTTTGAAAAATGAAAATGTTGCTTTCTGTTTTCAGTTTTGAGACTAAAACTTTGTGACATCGCCACGGTCACATCCGTGGTCGAAATCCAACGTTTTTGGACTCGTTGGAAATGTGGAGTTCCGAACTCCATCTTCGAAAAATTTTGACAACATTGGAGTTCGTTTGGTGCTTCGATTTTTGTGCCAAAGTTAGACTCTGGTCGCTGTTGGAAAACAGTGTGAATCTTTTTCTGGGTTCAACTTTGAGACGTTGCTTCCACTTCGTCTCAACTCGGAATCCAGAAATTCTTTTTGCATCTTAAAGTAGGGATGTCGAAATACATGCCTACCAGTTTTCATGTCATTTGGACATAGTTTGCTGGTCCAAATAAATTGCCGAATTTGGGTTCGCAGCAGTTTTTGAATGGTTTCAAACACTTGGAATATTTTTGATGATTTTCTGGTTTTCGTCGATTTCTTTGAGATTTGTCCCTGGATTTCATACACGGGCTTTATAAAAAGGATTTAAAAGGATTTTTCACTCCAAAATGGCTTTTGAAAATTATTATATAATATTTATTTTAATTATTAAATTAATTACTCCATAATAGGAGACTTTTCAAAAGACCGTTTTAAAAGTGATTTCGAAATCAATTACAAATCTGTTTCGCACCATTATTTTCTATAATAAAAATCTCACACTCACTTTTTAGCACGTCGAGCGAAGTGGAAAGGTGCTTAAACGGTTAGGAAATCTCCGGCCTATGGAACCGTGTGTATTTTCTTTCGGGTTAATCCCCGACCTATTCGGTTGATCGTTTTGACCTTTGGGTCTAGTTTACCGATGATACGAGGTGGACTTTTTATTGTTTGGAGTGTGAGCTTGCTATTGGTTAGTAAACCGTTTAGTGCGAACGTGGGGTATGGGACTCATTGTTAACACTTTACGGGTTCCTCTCCAAGAAGTTAGTGACACATTAGCCTCTGGGCAGCCAGTACTGGACCTCTGGGTCACCACGCCTCTGGGCAACCGTCTCTGGACACCTGCTCTATGGAGCAGTTTATTTTTCGGCGTGCGCTTCTGGACCTTTATCCTTCTGGGAAGGATCTCGCCGTTTCGCGCGTTCTGCATCTGTGCGAGTGATCGATCACAACTCTACAGTATTTGGCAACAACGACTCTGGTCGGTGCACGTGCAATATTTGTATTATCTGATGATTTTATATCCATTCAAGTATCGTCATTCGGTGTTGGTTCTGTGGAACCATACGATGTAAGTGCGATTACCTTGTGGATTCACAGTGTCTCTGGACACTGCTTTTCAGTGTTTGATTTCATTGACTTTTCAGTATATCCCTATTGCTCTTTGGAGCATCGATCTTTGCTTAGGCATTGATTACTGACTCTGGTCACTCTTGGGATTATTGCCTATGGGCAACTTTATATAGCTGTGGCTATGCCGATGATATGAGGCGATTTTATTTATTCCACACTTTGGTGTTGATATTCTCTTTGGAGATTTTTACTGTTTATTGATGATTAGGGATCGTCATTATATTCATGTAGTCCATATTACTCTTCTCTTTGGAGAAGTACTATTTTATTTATGTACTGCATTATTATATATATCTCAGTTATTACTGATTGTTTAGCTAGCCTGACCCAAGTGTTTTCGCTCGGGTCAGACCGAGTTGTTTCAGGTTAGGTCTCTGGACTTAGCTTTCTGTGCTTCCGCTTGGATATTACCTGCTATGCTGATAGATAGCTCTTTTATTTGTCCACTATTCAGCTACTCTGTTATTTCAGACTCTTATGTACATATTTTTGACTCACATGTGTGAGCGGTGGCTTTGTACCTACCTTTTGATACTTGGATCTGTATTGACGATATATTGTACCTATGTTCTGTGACTGTTATGTGACTGTTATGTGATGATGATGTTATCATTTAGTATTATGTTTGTTCTGAACCTATTTTCCTTTGCCATTGTAATTTCGTTATAAATATCTATTGGATATGTCGAACCACTTTAGAAAAGAAAACCACCTATTCGACGTATTCAGTAGTTAGTTATAGCTTGATTACACATGGTCGCTTCCATTATACTCTATTCTCCGTTCTAGTAGACGGTATTACTCCGTAATACTCTTTACTAGAGTGGGTCTCAGAGTGGGGCGTTACAACAACTTGGACCTTAAAAGACACGCTTTGGTTTTCGATGAGACCGGGATCGGGTTTCCATATTTGGATCCGAAAACCACATCGATTCCAAATAACGTTAGGTCGTTAACCCAAATGGAGCGAGTGAAGACTTGAGGTGTAAGGGCTATACGTCAGTATAACTCTGTGGGTGATTCCGTAATGAGTTTGACGGAATAGTACTTATAGATTCGAGATGATGATTCAAAGTGCAAGGGTTATTGTCGTTAACTCTAAGGGTGATTCCAAAATGAGTGTAACGAGATAATGCCTTCGGTTTCGTTCGAACCCGGAATGAACTTGTATGGATTGAATGCTTTCAGAACATCTTCAGGTGGACGATGAGCATTCTAAGTGTTATGTCCTATAAAGGTAATCGTAGCCTCAAGCCTCATCAATCGGAAATGGCTAAAACAGGGGAGGTGCAGCAAAGCTTCGTGGGTAGCACCCACTTGAGAGTAAGATTTATCCCTGTCTAGAGGTCCCTTTATATTTTCGGGTTAGTGGTGCGGTTGCTGATCACAACTGCGGGGTTGTCTTGTTTGGAACTGTTCAGTAAGGAACGGGTCCGGCTTTGTGTTGCAGGGGATGAAGGGAGTAATCCTCGGTACGGTGATCTAGGCCACGTACTGTGACGGGCGGTACCCCAGTAGCCCAGCCATTGATGGAATCCAAAATCCAATAAGTGCCAACGGTTTTGATTGTATTACCCACTTTTGTGGCTAGTAGCTGGAATTTAATAGATGTAACAATTTCGGCTATTTTCTTATTTACTTGAAAACCCTAGACACTATTATAATATCATCGGATTTCCTATCAAATGTTTTGGTTAGCATAAGGTAAAAACTTTTCCATGTTTATGTGTGGGAAGTCTTATGTGATACCTTTTCTTTTCAAAGGTTTTTCAAAGTTAAGCAACTTTAACCTGTTACTCACACCAGACCCATGTCTGACCCGGAGTTATTTCTGTTTTTCTATAACTCTTGGGTACTCAAATTTTTACGAGTAGCCAAGGGAATTCAGGTTAGGATTCAGGATTAGCTTTGACGTATTGTGGAGGAGCAAATGGAGCAGGAGGCTTCTACGTATAGTTATATAGTTTTCCGCTGTGTTGGTATCTCTGAGTGTCTTTTGTATGTATTGAGTTGTAATAACTAGACAGGTGTTTATAACTGTCTAGTATGTGTTGTATAAGTCTGTGTACTCTGATATTTGATGTATACTATGTAATACTTATGTTATTAATATAATTTATTCGTTCCGCTGTTGAGATTGTTGTGTTGTTTCTTCTTTCTCTCCTTTCTTTTCACTTTTTCTATCCCTTTCTTTCTTCAAGATGATGCGATTTTCCGGGAGTGGAAAGTCGGGTCGTCACAGTTGAATGTGACGACCCGGAATTTCCGATCCCGAAAATTCCAGATAGTTAGTGAAAAGAAGAAGAGAAAGAAGAAGAAAAAGGAATAGAAACACCAAAACACAGAAAAACCTCACATTCGCAGCGGATCAAAATATAATAAATAATATCAGTTTTAGAATGAAGAACTGTATCAATACTCTTATACATTTATACATCAGAGTTACAACTATTACACAACACAGGACAAATTTGAAAACATGTCCAGCTAATCAGCAATAATATACGCAGCGTAAATCACTCCGTACGTTCCTGCCATCCAGCTCGCCTCCTGAACGTCCTTACCTGAAAATCTGTAATACTCGGTCTGACCCGAGCATTACATACATATAGCCCTTACACCTCGAGTCTTCACTCCTCTTGGATACACCACCTAACGTTTAATTGGAATCGATGTGGTTTTCAGATCCCAAATATGGAAACCCGATCCCGGTCTCATCGAAACCAAACGCCATTTTAATGTCCAAGTTGTAATTAAGGGTTTAAACAGTTTAACTTATATATACAAGATGATATATAAACAGATAGATGAATTATATTATCATAACAGATAATCCATACTAACATTCATCTTCCCAAAACAGCATATCACATAACAGAGATATCCAGTATCAACCATTATCAACATCCAATATCAACCAATCACCCAATATCATTCAACATCCAATATCAATCAATCATCCAATATTAATCATTCATCCACAACATAATTGATTAACTCTAATCAAATGGATTACTTAAATCATTCTTCATTTATTTATCCCAAATAAATAAATAAATCATCTCTAATGATCTTCGCTAATTAATCTTTCTTTGATTTATTATCTTTAATTACATACAAGTAATTACCCTTAACTCTTACATGTAATTGTGATTAAAATTAAAGGTTAATTACTGAATATGGTTAAGGATAATTACTTGAATGTAATTAAAGGATAATTAATCGAAGAAGATTAATTAAGGAAGATCATTAGGAGATGATTAATGAATTTGATTTGTAATAAATCAATGAAGAAGGAGTTAGGATAATCCAAGTGATTGAAGGATAGTAATTAATTTAATTAGAGACTAATTAAATTTATTAAGAGTTAATCAATTATGCTATGGGTGATTGATTAATATTGAATAGTTGGTATTGAGTGATTGATATTGGATGTTGAATGATATTGGATGATTGATATTGGGTGATTGGTTGATATTGGATGATTTGGATATCTATGTTGTGATATGCTGCTTTGTAAGATGAATGGTTTATATGAATTATCTATAGTGATAATGTTATTCATCTATCTGTTTATATCATCCTGAATAAGTTAATTATTAAATCCCTTAAGTACAACTTGGACATTAAAATTGCGTTTGGTTTCGATGAGACCGGGATCGGGTTTCCATATTTGGCATCCGAAAACCACATTGATTCCAATTAAACGTTAGGTCGTTAATCCAAGTGGAGCAAGTGAAGACTCGAGGTGTAAGGGCTATATGTCAGTGTAACTCTGTGGGTGATTCCGTAATGAGTTTGACGGAATAGAACCTATAGATTCGAGATGGAGATTAGAGTGCAAGGGCTATAGTCGTTGACTCTGAGGGTGATTCCAATAATGAGTGCAACGAGATAGTACCTTCGGTTTCGTTCGAACCCGGAACGAACTTGTATGGATTGAATGCTTTCAGCACATCGTCAGGCGGACGATGAGCATTCTAAGAGATGTGTTCTATAAAGGTAATCGCGGCCTCAAGCTTCATCCACCGGGAATGGCTAAAACAGGGGACGTGCAACAAGGCTTCGTGGGTAGCTCCCACTGGAGAGCAAGATTTACCTCTGTCTAGAAGTTCCTTTTTTTTATTCGGCTATGTGGGTCGGTTGAATTCCGGACAACCGCCGGGGTTGTCTTGTTTGGGACTGTTCAGTAAGGAATGGTCCCGGCCACTGTAACGACCCGAAATTTTCTACCCCGAAAATTTCAGATAGTTAGATAAGAAGAAGAGATAGAAGAAGAACAACAACAAACACACAGCACTAATTCTCACAAAACGCAGCGGATCAAATATAATATCAAAATTATAACAGTTTACAAAAGAATACTGTATCTGTCAATTTACATATTAATACATCAGAGTTGCCACATTTACATTACCTATACAAATAACATGTCCCAGCTAAATAGAAATACATCACAGCGGTAACACTCCAAACGTTCCTGCCATCCAGCTCGACTCCTGAGCTCCAGAATATCCTTACCTGAAAATCTGTAATACTCGGTCCGACCCGCAGGTTGAAGAAAAGTACAGGGGTTAACATGCGGGCTTTGATTTTACAGGGTTATGATCTGATCTTCAATTTGAAGGTGGATTAAAGATTGTATTATAAAGATGTTTTCAAGCTTTTGATTGAAGAAGAGTTTCAGATTTTTGATTTGAGGAGAAAACTTCCAGATTCGAACATGATTTTAATTAATTTTTATTTTTTTTAGATTTTTGGGAACAAATTTGTTTCAGCTGAAAATTTTTCTTAACCTTGAAAAAAATGAACATTGGAAAAAAATGAGGGTGAAAAAATGTTTTATAAAAGTATAAATGATTTATTTAAAAATTAAAAATAAAAAGATACATGTACCAAATCCTTACATTTGTCAATTAGAGTAGGTTATTATTTCACATTTGATTATATTGATCCATAATTAATTACTCGAATTAATTCTTCTATAGTTACTTACATTGATTAATTTTTCCTTTAATTAATCATAGTCATTAATTAACCAACCCTTAATTAATTTTCCTTAATTATACAATTCTTAAATTAATTACACTACGTAATTAATCCTTAACAAAATTATCTTTTAATTACTTACATTAAGTAATTATCATTGAATAAATCATATTTAGTAATTACCCATTAATTACCCTCCTTAATTAATGACATTAAGCAATTTTCCTTTAATTACTTTCATAATCATTAATTTAATTTCATTAAGTGATCAATCTTTAATCAATCAATTTTAAATTTATTATTTTAATCAATCACATTAATAAATCAAACCTTTAAATTGATTACATAAGTTACTTCTCCTTTATTAATTATCTAATGATTAATTAAATATATTTTTTAATTGATTACATTAATCAATTAACCATTCCTAATACATTGAATAATTAATGCTTTAAATCTCTAGTTTTAAAGAATGCAGTTGCATGCTTTTGGAGTTTTAAAAGCTGAGTTGCAGACTTGATTTGCTTACAGGGTTAGATGCAGATTTGCATGTAGGTTTTGCTGTTGCTATAGACTTTACTTGTTTGCTTTAAAAATTCAGATGGAAGGGAATATGCTTGCATGCTTTAGTGTTTTTTTTTTTTTTTTTGAAAAGAAGAATGCACAGGGTACAGGTTGAAGAAAAGTACAGGGGTTAACATGCAGGCTTTGATTTTACAGGGTTATGATCTGATCTTCAATTTGAAGGTGGATTAAAGATTGTATTATGAAGATGTTTTCAAGCTTTTGATTGAAGAAGAGTTTCAGATTTTTGATTTGAGGAGAAAACTTCCAGATTCGAACATGATTTTAATTAATTTTTATTTTTTTTAGATTTTTGGGAACAAATTTGTTTCAGCTGAAATTTTTTCTTAACCTTGAAAAAAATGAACATTATAAAAAAATTAGGGTGAAAACATGTTTTATAAAAGTATAAATGATTTATTTAAAAATTAAAAATAAAAAGACACATTTATCAAATCCTTACATTTGTCAATTAGAGTAGGTTATTAATTCACATTTGTCTCAATAGTTACTTAAGATGCTAACACTTGTTTTGTACATATTTTACTTATTATTATTTTTTATTTAATTTAACTGTAAATAAAACCCTTTTTTCTTTATACATATATGTTTTTATTACCTCACAAGTGTAAAAGAAAATCTTTATTTATTTTACTCTTATACTTATATATAATTTCTATTATACTTATATTTCTTTTATGCTTAACACCTTAATATATATATATACATATATAACTTATATATATATATATATTTAAATAAGGTATGAACCCCTATTAAACCTTACTTAGCACTATTTTATTTTAAATACCCCTTTTTGACAATCATTAGATTAAATTCAAACAAAGCTTCCTATTCACAATTTACATATATATCTATAAAAATTAGAAACATTATTTTAAATCCAATTTATTTTGAGATACTATCTTTTAGATTTAAATTTTAATCCAAATTCAAATTCATTTTCAATTTAAAGTCCTATCTTGAAATCAACTCAAATATATGTAAGTATTAAGCAATACAAATTAAATTTGTAATCAATAATTTTATTTAAAATCAACACAATTACAAATATAAATATTTATCTGATCAGATTCATTCGTTCAATTTATAATTCAATATTCCATTAATTAACCCAGTTTGTTAATCGATTATAGATTACCAAAAATTCAGGTTATTACATTCCTCCCCCCTTTGAATCTTTTCGTCCTCGAAAAGGAACGAAATCAAAATTTATTAAAATGATTATTATCAGAAATTTTTTTCTTTGATAACTTTAAAATAATTTAAAATCTATATAATATTACCAAAATAGTTTTATAAAAATACTTTTATAACTCAATGTTTCAACAAGTCTATCCTTGTTCTCATAGAGATTCGGTCATACGTTGATCAGGTGTAGGACTGAAAATCTGTAAGTACTTAGCAGACCTATCATTAACATCCAGTGAAAATACTTCGAAAATAATTTTATTGAAAATATTGAAAACAGTTTTTGAAAATAGAGGATATATCTCTGGTGAGAATGCTCTGGAAATCATCACCCTCATCCATGGTCACAGTTACATTCCAGGGTTACGTTGCCATCGCAGCAAAAGTCCATGTAACTGCAGGCTCTCCGCGGCCTCTCGATTACGCCATGGAACCCACACAACAGATCATAGTTACATCCAGGGTTACGTTGCCGTCGTAGCAAAAGTTCATGTAACAGCAGGCTCTCAGCGGCCTCTGATTTTCGCTGTCGAAATGAAACCTCTCCACTCCTACATAGGTCGCAGTCTGCCGATATAAAATCAAACGCAGACTGTTGGCTCTCAGCGGCACACACGACTTTCGCTATGTTATACCATAGGTCGCAGTCTACCGATATAAAATCAAACGCAGACTGTTGGCTCTCAGCGGCACACACGACTTTCGCTATGGTATACTCTACTCATAATCCCAGGAACTAGTTTCGTCTGGACTCCTCACAGGATCAACTTTAGAAACCCCCCTTGGGGCTCAAGGCAGCACCACCCGGTGGTACTCCTGAGAAGTTCATTCCAAGGGAGCGCCTTTTTCCCCAGAGCCATCATCAAAACATTTTATACTATACACATATAGTATCTTTAAATCATACACCAAGTATGATCTCATACAAAATTCCTTTACACAAAATCGATTATTCCAAAATCGATAGTTCTCAAACTAGGCTTTCCAAATTTCAATATTGATTTTACCCAAAAATCAAAAGCCTTTCCAAATCCAAAGGTTCCCAGAACCTTTTCCAAAATCCTCATAAGATCCTTTATATATGTATACATATATATATAATTTCCAAAACTTTGGATCATTTCAAACTTGTATAAAACTCCTTTATACTTCAAACACCTCCAAAAACCATTTTCTTCTAGCAAAAGATTCATCAAGGGGAGTTTTATCTTATATAACAAAGATATATAACTTTGTTTATTCAAAATCAAATATTCAAATTTGATTACTCTTTACAAACCACTTACCATATCACTTACTTCCATAAAAAAAATTCAACCATAGAAATATCCAATTTCCACTTTACTTCATCATATATTTCACAAAATATAGTTTTCATTTCAAAAACTATTTCACATTTCTTATCCACAAATTCCTAGTATCAATTTTATTCAAATCCGTACGATGTACACATATCATCCGTACGCTATACCAATCTGATCGCGCACTCGATCACACAATTTCATTTCCGTACTAGTATTGTCCACCCGACTTCCTAGTGCGGACACAGATCTGGTTTCTTGATCAGAAACCGTCATTCTCCTTGCATAGTCATAACTATGATAGAGAATATCCAGAACCAATCAACAATCCATACCCAGGTTCGCCTTCAAAAATCGAGTGGAAAATTCCAACTCGGATCGAAATAACTTTCTCGAAATTCTGTGCTCAAATCTGGATCAAATCACTATGTGAATAGAATAACGTACGTACACCCTACGCATTTATCTTTATTGTTTATTAGCCAAATCAATTCCATTTCTATTCATTTAAATTTTCACTTACTTACTCACAACTGATTCAATCCCATTTGGATTATCACCTCTATTCTTATTTCGATTGGGTATTTAACCAATAACAGTTTAAACTCGGTCCAGTTTAAATTTAGAAAATAACTTGAAAAGTTAAAGAAATAGATAAGTAGTTGAAAAATAATTACTAGCTTGTAAAATAATTGGAAAATAGTTAAATAGTCATAGAAATTTTAAATAATAGCTATAAAATAGTAATTAGTAGTTGAAAATAGTAATTAGTTTATAAAATAGTTAGAAAATTGTCAAATAGTTTCAAAAATAATTGTAAAACAAGTATAAGATAGTTTGGCTTTTAAAATAAAGGTTGTATATATAATGAATAGTTTGGAAAAATAGGTTTATATTAAAACAATTTATATTAAAAATAGTCCAGAGTCAAAACTGTTCAATTCCCAATCAATTCAATTTAAATTCCACCTTCATTTAAATTGACTTAACTCCAATTTAAATAACTTTAATTTCTATTGAAATTGATTCAACCCCAATTCAAATTGAATTAATCTAAGTTTCTTTTCAAATTTAACTATATTCAACCTTGATCTCAAATCCTACTAATTCAAATAAATTTCAAATGAATTAGTTCCAGTTTTAATTCATTTCAACTCCAGTTTGAACTAATCTCAATTTCAATCTCCATTTCCAAATCAAGTTGAATTATTCTTGATTTCTTCTCAAATTTAATTCAAATTCCATTTGAATTTAAAACTTATTCAACTTTAATTACGATTCCAAATTATTCAAATCAACTCGGACTAATTTCAAATTGAACCCACTTCAATTTCAAATTGTTTCAAATTAATCCAATTCAAATTTCCATTTGAACCTTATACTCATACATCTTCAATCACAATTTCAATCAATTCAAATCAAATTCAATTTGAACTAATTTCAAATTTCAAACTTAAACCATCTCGAATTATATAAATTCGAGTTAATACTTCAAATGTTGATTTAATTCCTTTAAATCAATTTACCTTTTTATTCTAACAATGGATTACCATACTCCATTTCTCATTCATTTAAACAAATCTAATTCACAGCTTAATGATTTTTAACAACAATAGGATGATATCATCTAATTCATCTCAAAACACCCATCAATTTATAATTTCCAGATCTCAAACCCATTTTGAGATCACACAAACTCCCAATTCAGATTAACCATTTAACTCCTCAAATTAAATCTCAATTTCATCTTGAAATTTCCAAATCAGATTGTTCATTCAAACTTATTTAACTTCCTCCGAGTTAAATTCAATCAATCCCATTTAACCTTACTCAAACTTGAGTTCTCCATTTCAAAATTCAAAATTCTAAACTTCACATTAATAATTTTTTCCCACATATAAGTTCAAAACTTATCACTTGGGTATCACATCTTATTCCAAATTCAAAACTCAATATTTAGAGTTTATTTCAAACCAACTTTGATATTATGTATATCCACATATATATACATATTAATTTCTTTTACATACTAAGTTATACTTTAAAATTTTAAACCACCTTTGGTTTTAATTCAAAACAAATTTCTTTTTAAAATTTTCAAACAACTCTTGTTTGAAATAGGACCATTTCATTCAAATGCATTAAATAACATTATTTGTTATTTCTTTAAATTAATTACATCATCAATTAATCACATTCGGTAATTAACTTATTTCTTAATTACCTTCATTAAGTAATTGTCCCTTAAATTACTTACCTCAATTCCAATTATTATCCATTAATTAATCTCATTAAATAAAGTTTAATTAATTACATAAATTAACTGATTATCCTTATCCTGAAACCTTTCCCAAATTCAAGATTTAATTTCGGTTTGAATCCATTTCAAACTTGTCTTTAAATTTAATTTCAAATTGGGTTGTAACTATTACCACTTAATTCTTTCTATTACTTTTAGTTTAATTAATACTACAACCAATTTCTTTAATATAATAGATAATCTATTTTTTATATAAGATTCATTTAGTTTTGAAATCATTTAAAAACCTTTCTATAAGAAAATAACAAGTACGCTCTCTCATATTTATATACTCAACTCATCCTAGGGTACCACTTACCCTATCCTTAATGAGTAATTCCGCCAGAGCCAAGGTTTTCTCTTAACCTTCTGCTCTGATACCAAATGTAATGACCTGGAAATTTCGATCCCAAAATTTTCAGATAGTTAATGGAAAGAAGAAAGAGAAAGAAGAAAGAGATAGAAGAAGAACAGAAAGGAAATACACAATCTCACATTCGCAGCGGATAAAATATAATACCAATAATAGTTATACCAAAGAAACTGTATCTATCAATTTACATCGATATATCAGAGTTACAACAATTTTGTACAACATTGGATTGATACAATTTAACATGTCTCAGATATATACAATATCATAGTGGAACTCTCCATACGTCCCTGCCATCCAGCTCACCTTCTGAGCTCCAGTACGTCCTTACCTGAAAATCTGTAATACTCGGTCTGACCCGAGTATTACATCAAAGTAACACCCGGGTCAGGATGGAAACCAGCGTGAGTAAACTCATCTAACACGGAATACAAAAGCATACATCATAAATAAACCTGGGTAATTTATATCAATTTACACTCCACAATTTATTATAGACATCACCTATCCCACATATCAATTTATAAAGAATCGAAGTGGTTTCGGGCATTTTCTAATACCCGACTCCGGTCTCTTCGAATTCGATGTCATCTAAACCCAAGTTATCCAATTAAATACAAATTCAACTAAAATTATCGAATAACACTTTTACACAGCAATTCATAATAGATTGATAATCACATTATCATCATCCATCCAACAAATCATATCGCAAAGCAATCATATCAGAGATATCATTCAATTCAAAGCACCCATTATCATTTAATCATTAATGAGAAAAATTGATCACTTCCACCCAGTAATTATCCTTTAATTACTTCCTATCGAGCAATTTCCTTTAACTAATTACATCCAGTAATTAGCCACTAATCACTTCTCTAAGTAATTATACCCCATTAATTACCTTAAGTAATTATACTTAACTCAACATCAAATGATTATCTTTAATTAATTAAATTTAATTAATTAACTAGTATTAACCACTTTATCTTAATTAATTACACAAATTAATTGACCTTACCCATACACATTGATTATATTGATCCATAATTAATTACTCGAATTAATTCTTCTATAGTTACTTACATTGATTAATTTTTCCTTTAATTAATCACAGTCATTAATTAACCAACCCTTAATTAATTTCCTTAATTATACAATTCTTAATTTAATTACACTACGTAATTAATCCTTAACAAATTTATCATTTAATTACTTACATTAAGTAATTATCATTGAATAAATCATATTTAGTAATTACCCATTAATTACCCTCCTTAATTAATGACATTAAGCAATTTTCCTTTAATTACTTTCATAATCATTAATTTAATTTCATTAAGTGATCAATCTTTAATCAATCAATTTTAAATTTATTATTTTAATCAATCACATTAATACATCAATCCTTTAAATTGATTACATAAATTACTTCTCCTTTATTAATTATCTAATGATTAATTAAATATATTTTTTAATTGATTACATTAATCAATTAACTATTCCTAATACATTGAATAATTAATACTTTATTAAATTTTATCATTTAATTTACCTTCGAAAAACATATTGGATTTAACCCATTATATAATTACTTAATTACCACAATTTGAAAATATTTAAAACTTAAGAACTTGTTAATACTTAGAGAAACTTGGTTTAACCTTATTCTTTGAATTTACCATTTTAGATAAGCTTTTAAAACTTGATTTATAATACTTAAAACTTGTATCACCATTTGCTTCTAATTTTTAATTGCTTAATACTTTTAAAACTTGCTATTCTTTTATTAAAAACTTGATATCTATACAATTACAAATCCCGAGAAAACACTGAACCCTCTCCTGAGCTAACTTCACCTCAAATTTAACCACTAAATATTAGAAAACATTCTTTCTTCCTCCATCCTATATTACTTTATTTAAATTCACAACTCAAACAATCGGCCCACTATGTACGGCCCATCCAAAACTCAAAACCCACGAACAAAACGAACCCCTTTCCCCTTCATCCTCTTAATTCCCTTCAGTAAACAGCTCAAATCCCAACAACATACTCGAACATGAAGTCGTGCACGTATCCGTGCACGCTTTCTCTGATGATCGTTCCCTGTCGCCGATCATCCTCACAACTCTCGCATGGTCACCTCACCCTATCGAAACACTCAAACCTCGACGAACTATCCTGATAAAATAAAACAAGTTTTAACACCTATTCAGCAGAAGATCAGATAAACATTTATCGCCTAGCTCCGCCCTCATCTACTACTGTCTATCCTCACCTTTCATCAGAAGAATCGCCTCCTCTTCCTACATTGTTTCCCCTACGCGCGCAACATTCCATTGTTCGCCATGCTTCGCAATTTCAGACGAAACTGAATGCCAAGCGAAGATCCCCTAAACCCTAATACTCAAACAATCTGCTTCCACAATCACTTAGAAATTCCAGAGTCATTTTTCTCGAGTTAACCATGCCCTACTCTTCCTCCTCGACGAATGCCCCGCCTCCAAATTAATCCAGCTACAAGAATTTTCCGTTATGCCCAAACCTATTCAACTCGGCCTACCTCCTGCTTTGCGCATCTAGAAATCACCCTACCACCCTTACAAAATCATATTTTCCCTCAACAATCGCGATAACACAAACAAAAACCCAAATCTTAATGATCAAATTTTGACAGGACTTGATCACTTACTGCAAAGCATACATAATACAAGTCTATACTTCAATATATGTACTGAAACCGATTTTAAAATAAAGTAACCCTCATAACAAACAACTTTTCTTTTAATGTCACCACTTAAAACTAATTAGATTGAGTGATAATTTTTTATTTTTTTTGAAGCCAAGCCTAGCATATTATTTTGAAATTTAACAGAGCTGTGTAAAAATGGTGAACATCCTAACTTCCCTAGTTTAATCATTTATTTACTCATATATGGGTGCATATATTCAGAACAAAACGTACTTATCAAATCACACTTCTATCCCATGATAAAACATAACTACAGTACAATTTGGATTTTGTTTACTCACCTGAAAATAGCATGATACAGAGCTCAAATATTCAGAAAAGCTTTTGATAAAACTTGAATTGCTTTTACTTCAATGCTTTAAAACTGAGTTGCTTGCATTTAGGTTTTCATGCAGGCTAATGGGACTTGAACTTGCTTCAGATCTCTAGTTTTAAAGAATGCAGTTGCATGCTTTTGGAGTTTTAAAAGCTGAGTTGCAGACTTGATTTGCTTACAGGGTTAGATGCAGATTTGCATGTAGGTTTTGCTGTTGCTATAGACTTTACTTGTTTGCTTTAAAAATTCAGATGGAAGGGAATATGCTTGCATGCTATAGTTTTTTTTTTTTTTTTTTTTGAAAAGAAGAATGCACAGGCTACAGGTTGAAGAAAAGTACAGGGGTTAACATGCAGGCTTTGATTTTACAGGGTTATGATCTGATCTTCGATTTGAAGGTGGATTAAAGATTGTATTATGAAGATGTTTTCAAGCTTTTGATTGAATAAGATTTTCAGTTTTTTGATTTGAGGAGAAAACCTCCAGATTCGAACATGATTTTAATTAATTTTTATTTTTTTTAGATTTTTTGGGAACAAATTTGTTTCAGCTGAAAATTTTTCTTAACCTTGAAAAAAATGAACATTAGAAAAAAATGAGGGTGAAAACATGTTTTATAAAAGTATAAATGATTTATTTAAAAATTAAAAATAAAAAGACACATGTACCAAATCCTTACATTTGTCAATTAGAGTAGGTTATTAATTCACATTTGTCTCAATAGTTACTTAAGATCCTAACACTTGTTTTATACATATTTTACTTATTATTATTTTTTATTTAATTTGACTATAAATAAAACCCTTTTTTCTTTATACATATATGTTTTTATTACCTCACAAGCGCAAAAGAAAATCTTTATTTATTTTACTCTTATACTTATATATAATTTCTATTATACTTATATTTCTTTTATGCTTAACACCTTAATATATATATAACTTATATATATATATATATATATATTTAAATAAGGTATGAACCCCTATTAAACCTTACTTAGCACCATTTTATTTTAAATACCCCTTTTTGACAATCATTAGATTAAATTCAAACAAAGCTTCCTATTCACAATTTACATATATATCTATAAAAATTAGAAACATTATTTTAAATCCAATTTATTTTGAGATGCTATCTTTTAGATTTAAATTTTAACCCAAATTCAAATTCATTTTCAATTTAAAGTCCTATCTTGAAATCAACTCAAATATATGTATGTATTAAGCAACACAAATTAAATTTGTAATCAATAATTTTATTTAAAATCAACACAATTACAAATATAAATATTTATCTGATCAGATTCATTCGTTCAATTTATAATTCAATATTCCATTAATTAACCCAGTTTGTTAATCGATTACAGATTACCAAAAATTCAGGTTATTACATTCCTTCCCCCTTTGAATCTTTTCGTCCTCGAAAAGGAACGAAATCAAAATTTATTAAAATGATTATTATCAGAAAATTTTTTTCTTTGATAACTTTAAAATAATTCAAAATCTATATAATATTACCAAAATAGTTTTATAAAAATACTTTTATAACTCAATGTTTCAACAAGTCTATCCTTGTTCTCATAGAGATTCGGTCATACGTTGATCAGGCGTAGGACTGAAAATCTGTAAGTACTTAGCAAACCTATCATTAACATCCAGTGAAAATACTTCGAAAATAATTTTATTGAAAATATTGAAAACAGTTTTCGAAAATAGAGGATATATCGTTGGTGAGAATGCTCTGGAAATCATCACCCCCATCCATGGTCACAGTTACATTCCAGGGTTACGTTGCCGTCGCAGCAAAAGTCCATGTAACTGCAGGCTCTCCGCGGCCTTTCGATTACGCCATGGAACCCACACAACAGATCACAGTTACATTCAGGGTTACGTTGCCGTCGCAGCAAAAGTCCATGTAACTGCAGGCTCTCAGCGGCCTCTGATTTTCGCTGTCGAAATGAAACCTCTCCACTCCTACATAGGTCGCAGTCTGCCGATATAAAATCAAACGCAGACTGTTGGCTCTCAACGGCACACACGACTTTCGCTATGTTATACCATAGGTCGCAGTCTACCGATATAAAATCAAACGCAGACTGTTGGCTCTCAGCGGCACACACGACTTTCGCTATGGTATACTCTACTCATAATCCCCAGGAACTAGTTTCGTCCAAACTCCTCACAGGATCAACTTTAGAAACCCCCCTTGGGGATCAAGGCAGCACCACCCGGTGGTACTCCTGAGAAGTTCATTCCAAGGGAGCGCCTTTTTCCCCAGAGCCATCATCAAAACATTTTATACTATACACATATAGTATCTTTAAATCATACACCAAGTATGATCTCATACAAAGCTCCTTTACACAAAATCGATTATTCCAAAATCGATAGTTCTCAAACTAGGCTTTCCAAATTTCAATATTGATTTTACCCAAAAATCAAAAGCCTTTCCAAATCCAAAGGTTCCCAGAACCTTTTCCAAAATCCTCATAAGATCCTTTATATATATATACATATATATATAATTTCCAAAACTTTGGATCATTTCAAACTTGTACATAACTCCTTTATACTTCAAACACCTCCAAAAACCAGTTTCTTCTAGCAAAAGATTCATCAAGGGGAGTTTTATCTTATATAACAAAGATATATAACTTTTTTTATTCAAAATCAAATATTCAAATTTGATTACTCTTTACAAACCACTTACCATATCACTTACTTCCATAAAAAAAAATTCAACCATAGAAATATCCAATTTCCACTTTACTTCATCATATATTTCACAAAATATATTTTTCATTTCAAAAACTATTTCACATTTCTTATCCACAAATTCCCAGTATCAATTTTATTCAAATCCGTACGATGTACACATATCATCCGTACGCTATACCAATCTGATCGCTCACTCGATCACACAATTTCATTTCTGAACTAGTATTGTCCACCCGACTTCCTAGTGCGGACACAGATCTGGTTTCTTGATCAGAAACCGTCATTCTCCTTGCATAGTCATAACTATGATAGAGAATATCCAGAACCAATCAACAATCCATACCCAGGTTCGCCTTCAAAAATCGAGTGGAAAATTCCAACTCGGATCGAAATAACTATCTCGAAATTCTGTGCTCAAATCTGGATCAAATCACTATGTGAATAGAATAACGTACGTACACCCTACGTATTTATCTTTATTGGTTATTAGCCAAATCAATTCCATTTCTATTCATTTAAATTTTCACTTACTTACTCACAACTGATTCAATCCCATTTGGATTATCACCTCTATTCTTATTTTGATTGGGTATTTAACCAATAACAGTTTAAACTCGGTCCAGTTTAAATTTAGAAAATAACTTGAAAAGTTAAAGAAATAGATAAGTAGTTGAAAAATAATTACTAGTTTGTAAAATAATTGGAAAATAGTTAAATAGTCATAGAAATTTTAAATAATAGCTATAAAATAGTAATTAGTAGTTGAAAATAGTAATTAGTCTATAAAATAGTTAGAAAATTGTCAAATAGTTTCAAAAATAATTGTAAAACAAGTATAAGATAGTTTGGCTTTGGAAAGAAAGGTTGTATATATAATGAATAGTTTGGAAAAATAGGTTTATATTAAAACAATTTATATTAAAAATAGTCCAGAGTCAAAACTGTTCAATTCCCAATCAATTCAATTTAAATTCCACCTTCATTTAAATTGACTTAACTCCAATTTAAATAACTTTAATTTCTATTGAAATTGATTCAACCCCAATTCAAATTGAATTAATCTAAGTTTCTTTTCAAATTTAACTTTATTCAACCTTGATCTCAAATCCTACTAATTCAAATAAATTTCAAATGAATTAGTTTCAGTTTTAATTCATTTCAACTCCAGTTTGAACTAATCTCAATTTCAAACTCCATTTCCAAATCAAGTTGAATTGTTCTTGATTTCTTCTCAAATTTAATTCAAATTCCATTTGAATTTAAAACTTATTCAACTTTAATTACGATTCCAAATTATTCAAATCAACTCGGACTAATTTCAAATTGAACCCACTTCAATTTCAAATTGTTTCAAATTAATCCAATTCAAATTTCCATTTGAACCTTATACTCATACATCTTCAATCACAATTTCAATCAATTCAAATCAAATTCAATTTGAACTAATTTCAAATTTCAAATTTAAACCATCTTGAATTATATAAATTCGAGTTAATACTTCAAATGTTGATTTAATTCCTTTAAATCAATTTACCTTTTTATTCCAACAATGGATTACCATACTCCATTTCTCATTCATTTAAACAAATCTAATTCACAACTTAAAGATTTTTAACAACAATAGGATGATATCATCTAATACATCTCAAAACACCCATCAATTTACAATTTCTAGATCTCAAACCCATTTTGAGATCACACAAACTCCCAATTCAGATTAACCATTTAACTCCTCAAATTAAATCTCAATTTCATCTTGAAATTTCCAAATCAGATTGTTCATTCAAACTTATTTAACTTCCTCCGAGTTAAATTCAATCAATCCCATTTAACCTTACTCAAACTTGAGTTCTCCATTTCAAATTTCAAAATTCTAAACTTCACATTAATAATTTTTTCCCACGTGTAAGTTCAAAACTTATCACTTGGGTATCACATCTTATTCCAAATTCAAAACTTAATATTTAGAGTTTATTTCAAACCAACTTTGATAATATGTATATCCACATATATACATATTAATTTCTTTTACATACTAAGTTATACTTTAAAATTTTAAACCACTTTTGGTTTTAATTCAAAACAAATTTCTTTTTAAAATTTTCAAACAACTCTTGTTTGAAATAGGACCATTTCATTCAAATGCATTAAATAACATTATTTGTTATTTCTTTAAATTAATTACATCATCAATTAATCACATTCGATAATTAACTTATTTCTTAATTACCTTCATTAAGTAATTGTCCCTTAAATTACTTACCTCTAGTTACTTCATTAAGTAATTCCCTCTTATTTATCAATTCCAATTATTATCCATTAATTAATCTCATTAAATAAAGTTTAATTAATTACATAAATTAACTGATTATCCTTATCCTGAAACCTTTCCCAAATTTGAGATTTAATTTCGGTTTGAATCCATTTCAAACTTGTCTTTAAATTTAATTTCAAATTGGGTTGTAACTATTACCACTTAATTCTTTCTATTACTTTTAGTTTAATTAATACTACAACCAATTTCTTTAATATAGTAGATAATCTATTTTTTATATAAGATTCACTTAGTTTTGAAATCATTTAAAAACCTTTATATAAGAAAATAACAAGTACGCTCTCTCATATTTATATACTCAACTCATACTAGGGTACCACTTACCCTATCCTTAATGAGTAATTTCATCAGAGCCAAGGTTTTCTCTTAACCTTCTGCTCTGATACCAAATGTAACGACCCGGAAATTTCGATCCCGAAATTTTCAGATAGTTAGTGGAAAGAAGAAAGAGAAAGAAGAAAGAGATAGAAGAAGAACGGAAAGGAAACACACAATCTCACATTCGCAGCGGATAAAATATAATACCAATAATAGTTATACCAAAGAAACTGTATCTATCAATTTACATCGATATATTAGAGTTACAACAATTTTATACAACATTGGATTGATATAATTTAACATGTCTCAGATATATACGATATCATAGTGGAACTCTCCATACGTCCCTGCCATCCAGCTCACCTTCTGAGCCCCAGAACGTCCTTACCTGAAAATCTGTAATACTCGGTCTGACCCGAGTATTACATCAAAGTAACACCCGGGTCAGGCTGGAAACCAGCGTGAGTAAACTCATCTAACACGGAATACAAAAGCATACATCATAAATAAACCCGGGTAATTTATATCAATTTGCACTCCACAATTTATTATAGACATCACCTATCCCACATATCAATTTATAAAGAATCGAAGTGGTTTCGGGCATTTACTAATACCCGACTCCGGTCTCTTCGAATCCGATGTCATCTAAACCCAAGTTATCCAATTAAATACAAATTCAACTAAAATTATCGAATAACACTTTTACACAGCAATTCATAATTGATTGATAATCACATTATCATCATCCGTCCCACAAATCATATCACAAAGCAATCATATCAGAGATATCATTCAATTCAAAGCACCCATTATCATTTAATCATTAATAAGCAAAATTGATCACTTCCACCCAGTAATTATCCTTTAATTACTTCCTATCGAGTAATTTCCTTTAACTAATTACATCCAGTAATTAGCCACTAATTACTTCTCTAAGTAATTATACCCCATTAATTACCTTAAGTAATTATACTTAACTCAACATCAAATGATTATCTTTAATTAATTAAATTTAATTAATTAACTAGTATTGACCACTTTATCTTAATTAATTACACAAATTAATTGACCTTACCCATACACATTGATTATATTGATCTATAATTAATTACTCGAATTAATTCTTCTATAGTTACTTACATTGATTAATTTTTCCTTTAATTAATCACAGTCATTAATTAACCAACCCTTAATTAATTTTCCTTAATTATACAATTCTTAAATTAATTACACTACGTAATTAATCCTTAACAAATTTATCTTTTAATTACTTACATTAAGTAATTATCATTGAATAAATCATATTTAGTAATTACCCATTAATTACCCTCCTTAATTAATGACATTAAGCGATTTTCCTTTAATTACTTTCATAATCATTAATTTAATCATTAAGTGATCAATCTTTAATCAATTAATTTTAAATTTATTATTTTAATCAATCACATTAATAAATCAATCCTTTAAATTGATTACATAAATTACTTCTCCTTTATTAATTATCTGATGATTAATTAAATATATTTTTTAATTGATTACAGTAATCAATTAACCGTTCCTAATACATTGAATAATTAATACTTTATTAAATTTTATCATTTAATTTACCTTCGAAAAACATATTGGATTTAACCCATTATATAATTACTTAATTACCACAATTTGAAAATATTTAAAACTTAAGAACTTGTTAATACTTAGAGAAACTTGGTTTAACCTTATTCTTTGAATTTACCATTTTAGATAAGCTTTTAATACTTGATTTTATAATACTTAAAACTTGTATCACCATTTGCTTCTAATTTGTAATTGCTTAATACTTTTAAAACTTGCTACTCTTTTATTAAAAACTTGATATCTATACAATTACAAATCCCGAGCAAACACTAAACCCTCTCCCTGAGCTAACTTCACCTCAAATTTAACCACTAAATATTAGAAAACATTCTTTCTTCCTCCATCCTATATTACTTTATTTAATTTCACAACTCAAACAATCGGCCCACTATGTACGGCCCATCCAAAACTCAAAACCCACGAACA
The DNA here is from genome assembly GCA_030765085.1 of Allium cepa. Classification (NCBI taxonomy): domain Eukaryota; kingdom Viridiplantae; phylum Streptophyta; class Magnoliopsida; order Asparagales; family Amaryllidaceae; genus Allium; species Allium cepa. Next base: position 459,140,409 of record CM060931.1, on the reverse strand, counting down.
AAACGAACCCCTTTCCCCTTCATCCTCTTAATTCCCTTCAGTAAACAGCTCAAATCCAAACAACATACTCGAACACGAAGTCGTGCACGTATCCGTGCACGCTTTCTCTGATGATCGTTCCCTGTCACCGATCATCCTCACAACTCTCGCATGGTCACCTCACCCTATCGAAACACTCAAACCTCGACGAACTGTCCTGATAAAAGAAAACAAGTTTTAACACCTATTCAGCACAAGATTAGATAAACATTTATCGCCTAGCTCCGCCCTCATCTACTACTGTCTATCCTCACCTTTCATCAGAAGAATAGCCTCCTCTTCCTACATTGTTTCCCCTACGCGCGCAACATTCCATTGTTCGCCATGCTTCGCAATTTCAGACGAAACTGAACGCCAAGCGAAGTTCCCCTAAACCCTAATACTCAAACAATCTGCTTCCACAATCACTTAGAAATTCCAGAGTCATTTTTCTCGAGTTAACCATGCCCTACTCTTCCTCCTCGACGAATGCCCCGCCTCCAAATCAATCCAGCTACCAGAATTTGCCGTTATGCCCAAACCCATTCAACTCGGCCTACCTCCTACTCTGCGCATCTATAAATCACCCTACCACCCTTAAAAATCATATTCTCCCTCAACAATCGCGATAACACAAACAAAAACCCAAATCTTAATGATCAAATTTTGACTGGACTTGATCACTTACTGCAAAGCATACATAATACAAGTCTATACTTCAATATATTTACTGAAACCGGTTTTAAAATAAAGTAACCCTCATAACAAACAACTTTTCTTTTAATGTCCCCACTCAAAACTAATTAGATTGAGTGATAATTTTTTTTTTTTGAAGTCAAGCCTAGCATATGATTTTGAAATTTAACAGAGCTGTGTAAAAATGGTGAACATCCTAACTTCCCTGGTTTAATCATTTATTTACTCATATATGGGTGCATATATTCAGAACAAAACGTATTTATCAAATCACACTTTTATCCCATGATAAAACATAACTACAGTACAATTTGGATTTTGTTTACTCACCTGAAAATAGCATGAAACAGAGCTCAAATCTTCAGAAAAGCTTTTGATAAAACTTGAATTGCTTTTACTTCAATGCTTTAAAACTGAGTTGCTTGCATTTAGGTTTGCATGTAGGCTAATGGGACTTGAACTTGCTTCAGATCTCTAGTTTTAAAGAATGCAGTTGCATGCTTTTGGAGTTTTAAAAGCTGAGTTGCAGACTTGATTTGCTTACAGGGTTAGATGCAGATTTGCATGTAGGTTTTGCTGTTGTTATAGACTTTACTTGTTTGCTTTAAAATTCAGATGGAAGGGAATATGCTTGCATGCTTTAGTTTTTTTTTTTTTTTTTTGAAAAGAAGAATGCACAGGCTACAGGTTGAAGAAAAGTGCAGGGGTTAACATGCAGGCTTTGATTTTACAGGGTTATGATCTGATCTTCAATTTGAAGGTGGATTAAAGATTGTATTATGAAGATGTTTTCAAGATTTTGATTGAAGAAGAGTTTTGGATTTTTGATTTGAGGAGAAAACTTCCAGATTCGAACATGATTTTAATTAATTTTTATTTTTTTTAGATTTTTGGGAACAAATTTGTTTCAGCTGAAAAAAATTTCTTAACCTTGAAAAAAATGAACAATGGAAAAAAATGAGGGTGAAAACATGTTTTATAAAAGTATAAATGATTTATTTAAAAATTAAAAATAAAAAGACACATGTACCAAATCCTTACATTTGTTAATTAGAGTAGGTTATTAATTCACATTTGTCTCAATAGTTACTTAAGATGCTAACACTTGTTTTATACATATTTTACTTATTATTATTTTTTATTTAATTTAACTGTAAATAAAACCCTTTTTTCTTTATACATATATGTTTTTATTACCTCACAAGTGCAAAAGAAAATCTTTATTTATTTTACTCTTATACTTATATATAATTTCTATTATACTTATATTTCTTTTATGCTTAACACCTTAATATATATATATATAACTTATATATATATATATATATATATATTTAAATAAGGTATGAACCCCTATTAAACCTTACTTAGCACCATTTTATTTTAAATACCCCTTTTTGACAATCATTAGATTAAATTCAAACAAAGCTTCCTATTCACAATTTACATATATATCTATAAAAATTAGAAACATTATTTTAAATCCAATTTATTTTGAGATGCTATCTTTTAGATTTAAATTTTAACCCAAATTCAAATTCATTTTCAATTTAAAGTCCTATCTTGAAATCAACTCAAATATATGTATGTATTAAGCAACACAAATTAAATTTGTAATCAATAATTTTATTTAAAATCAACACAATTACAAATATAAATATTTATCTGATCAGATTCATTCGTTCAATTTATAATTCAATATTCCATTAATTAACCCAGTTTGTTAATCGATTACAGATTACCAAAAATTCGGGTTATTACATTCCTTCCCCCTTTGAATCTTTTCGTCCTCGAAAAGGAACGAAATCAAAATTTATTAAAATAATTATTATCAGAAAAAAAATTTCTTTGATAACTTTAAAATAATTTAAAATCTATATAATATTACCAAAATAGTTTTATAAAAATACTTTTATAACTCGATGTTTCAACAAGTCTATCCTTGTTCTCATAGAGATTCGGTCATACGTTGATCAGGCGTAGGACTGAAAATCTGTAAGTACTTAGCAGACCTATCATTAACATCCAGTGAAAATACTTCAAATTTTCTTAAGTATATAATGAATGAAATGATGTTAATTAATAATTGGTGATAATTATCTAAGGATAATTTAGTAATTAATTAATGTCAATAAATTTTAATACTGTGATTTGTTAAGTTAATTAATTCAGTTTAATTAATTTTAATAAATCATTTGATGATTTTAGAGTGTAATTACTTAAAGTAATTAATGGAGCAGGACTACTTTATAATTACTGGAATGTAGTTAGTAATTTGGATGATTACTTTTGTAATTAGTTAAGGAATTAACTAACGATTAATTATTGGTTAATTAATTTTTAAACAAGTAATTAAAGATAGTTAATTACTTAATTTAATATTAATCAAGGTGATTAATAATTGGATTAATTACTAAATGCAATTAATTAAGTAATTTATTAAATATTAGAGATCATTAATTATTTTAATTAATGATGTAATTAATGATTGTTTAATTAAATATTAATTAATTAAGTGATTAATTAATTGTAATTAATTAAGGATAAATATAATTAATTATTAATAATTGAAGTAATTAAATGTTAATTACTTATGATTAAGGTTAATTAATTTATAAAATTTATTAAGGACTAATTACAAAACCATAAAGAATTACTGTAGATTCAAAGGCCTGCATGCAATTATAAGTCTCTCCACTTCTGTTTTGAAACATCCAGCCCTGCAGTTCTTCTTTCTAGGACCTGCATGCAGTTATGAGGATCAGGAAAAGCATTGCAAGATTGAAGTTTTTTTAAAAATATATATATAAGGAAGCATTTCCAGATTTTAGTTTAAGGTCTCTGATCTTCTTTTGCAGGTGAGTGATATAACCTTTCTTTTTCTGTTCTTTAATTTCCTGTGAGTAAACAATTCTATCTAAGGGTTTTAAATCTATTTAAAAAATCTTGGGGTATGTAGAAATTACTCAAGTAAATTATGATTGTGCTGCATCGTTGTTTAAACAGGAATTAATGTGTATATGTATGAGAATAAATGAGTGCATGTCTGGAATGAGAGTGGTTTGCTCTGTTCATAGTTCCAGGTCAGGAAAAAAGAAAAAAAAGAAAAAAATGATTCAAGAGTTACATACTCTTTCTCTAATCTGTTATTAGTAATGAGGTATCAACAACAAATCTTAGGAATAACAATATTTTGATGGAAAAATAGATTCAGGTAAGATCTTAAAGTAGATTTCACTGAAAGTGTAAATTACAGCCAAATTTTTTTTTTTAAAGATCAAAATCTCAAACTTAATAATATGATATTTCAGGTATTAAATCTGTTTTTCTGTTGAAAGTTAGGATTTTTAAAAACAAATTCTTGAATTTTAAGCTTTTAAAACAACAGAAATCATGAGATGAACGAAAGTTGGGTTTTCGTCATTTTCTGTTGATCGCGATGATTAGGATTGTCGGGGTTAAGGCTGGAACTTGTCCTCTGATCAGTGAACATGGAAAAATTGTTCGGAAGAATTATTGATCACCGGGGCGATATGGTTTGGGCAATTTAGGGTTTAATCTTATTTTTTTGCTGGGGTTGATTTCTAGACCAATGTGGTCTCATCGGCGTATCGTACTCGTTCGCATATGGGGGAAATGGAGAATGGGATAGTGATGAATCTCTGGTTGAAGGGGAGGATTTTCTGGTGAATGATTTGGGGTGGCGCAAGTTGATATTTTCGGTAATGATGGAATCTTATGGTGGTTGAAGATCGAATTTGTTTGCTCTGGCGAAATTCAGATATTTGGGCAGTCCTTCCATTTGAGGAGATGGTCGCTGGTATGTTGGGATTGTCGTTGGTGATCGGAACGTCGAGTTCCCACCGTGCACGTGCACCTGTGTACGTTAGTGACTGGTGTTTGGAGTCTTCGGGGAAGAAGAGGAATAGCATGGGTTCTTACTCGAGATTCCGTGTTTGTTTTGGGGAGGGCTTTTGCGTACAAAATCGAGAGAGGCTCGGGAAATTTAGTTTTGGGGTCGGTTAATGTTAAGGGCCACAAAATTTAAGTTAATCGATAATCAAGTTTTAATTGATTTTTTTTAAACTATTCTTTAAATAATAAGGTTAATTAAAATGATTGGTTAATTTAGGAGTTAAGTAATTTATTTTAACTTAAAATTTATTAAGATAGTTCATAAATTTATTTAAACATTATTAATAATGTGATTGAGTGGAAATTGAGAAAATGAAAATATATTAATTCCAAATGTAACGACCTGAAATTTCGATCCCGAAATTTCCAGATAGTTAGTGAAAAGAAGAAGAAATAGAAACTAGTCACAGAAACCTCACATTCGCAGCGGATAAAATATAATACCAATAATAGTTATACCAAAGAAACTGTATCTATCAATTTACATCGATATATCAGAGTTACAACAATTTTATACAACATTGGATTGATACAATTTAACATGTCTCAGATATATAGAATATCATAGTGGAACTCTCCATACGTCCCTGCCATCCAGCTCACCTTCTGAGCTCCAGAACATCCTTACCTGAAAATCTGTAATACTCGGTCTGACCCGAGCATTACATCAAAGTAGCACCCGGGTCAGGCTGGAAACCAGCGTGAGTAAACCCATCTAACATGGAATACAAAAGCATACAACTTTATATAAACCCGGGGTAACTTATGTTAATTTACAACTTCAGAAGTCGTTATAGACGTTACTTATTTCACGCATCCATTTCTAAGTATCATACTTGGATTAAATGGTCCAATTCACTTAAATCATTCCATTCCGGTTTATTGATTTCACATATCAATTTATAATGAATCGAAGTGGTTTTGGGTATTTACTAATACCCGACTCTGGTCTCTTCGAATCCGATGTCATCTAAACCCAAGTTATCCAATTAAATACAAATTCAACTAAAATTATCGAATAACACTTTTACACAGCAATTCATAATTGATTGATAATCACATTATCATCATCCATCCAACAAATCATATCACAAAGCAATCATATCAGAGATATCATTCAATTCAAAGCACCCATTATCATTTAATCATTAATAAGCAAAATTGATCACTTCCACCCAGTAATTATCCTTTAATTACTTCCTATCGAGTAATTTCCTTTAACTAATTACATCCAGTAATTAGCCACTAATTACTTCTCTAAGTAATTATACCCCATTAATTACCTTAAGTAATTATACTTAACTCAACATCAAATGATTATCATTAATTAATTAAATTAAATTAATTAATTAAATTTAATTAATTAACTAGTATTAACCACTTTATCTTAATTAATTACACAAATTAATTGACCTTACCCATACACATTGATTATATTGATCCATAATTAATTACTCGAATTAATTCTTCTATTACTTTTAGTTTAATTAATACTACAACCAATTTCTTTAATATAATAGATAATCTATTTTTTATATAAGATTCATTTAGTTTTGAAATCATTTAAAAACCTTTATATAAGAAAATAACAAGTAAGCTTTCTCATATTTATATACTCAACTCATCCTAGGGTACCACTTACCCTATCCTTAATGAGTAATTCCACCAGAGCCAAGGTTCTCGCTTAACCTTCTGCTCTGATACCAAATCAGGTAGTCACTGTGACGACCCGACTTTCCACTCCCGGAAAAACGTATCATCTTGAAGAAAGAAAGGGATAGAAAAGGGAAAAGAAAGAAGAGAAAGAAGAAAACAACACAAGAATCTCAACAGCGGAACGAATAAATTATATTAATAACATAAGTATTTCATAGTATACAACAAATATCAGAGTTACACAGACATATACAACACATACTAGCCAGTTATAAACACCTGTCTAGTTATTACAACTCAATACATTACAGACAAACACTCAGAGATACCAACACAGCGGAAAACTATATAACTATACGTAGAAGCCTCTTGCTCCATCGCTCCTTCACAATTCGTCAAAGCTAATCCTGAATCCTAACCTGAATTCCCTTGGCTAATCGTAAAAATTTGAGTACCCAAGAGGTATAGAAAAACAGAAATAACTCCGGGTCAGACATGGGTCTGGTGTGAGTAACAGGTTAAAGTTGCTTAACTTTGAAAAACCTTTGAAAAGAAAAGGTATCACGTAAGACTTCCCACACATAAACATGGAAAAGTTTTTACCTTACGACTAACCAAAACATTTGATAGGAAATCCGATGATATTATAATAGTGTCTAGGGTTTTCAAGTAAATAAGAAATAGCCGAAATTGTTACATCTATTAAATTCCAGCTACTAGCCACAAAAGTGGGTAATACAATCAAAACCGTTGGCACTTATTGGATTTTGGATTCCATACAATGGCTGGGCTACTGGGGTACCGCCCGTCACAGTACGTGGCCTAGATCACTGTACCGAGGATTACTCCCTTCATCCCCTACAACACAAAGCCGGACCCATTCCTTGCTGAACAGTTCTAAACAAGACAACCCCGCAGTTGTGATCAGCAACCGCACCACTAAGCCGAAAATATAAAGGGACCTCTAGACAGGGATAAATCTTGCTCTCAAGTGGGTGCTACTCGCGAAGCTTTGCTGCACCTCCCCTGTTTTAGCCATTCTCGGTTGATGAGGCTTGAGGCTACGATTACCTTTATAGGACATAACACTTAGAATGCTCATCGTCCACCTGACGATGTTCTGAAAGCATTCAATCCATACAAGTTCGTTCCAGGTTCGAATGAAACCGAAGGCATTATCTCGTTACACTCGTATTGGAATCACCCTCAGAGTTAACGACAATAACCCTTGCACTCTGATTCACCATCTCGAATCTATAAGTACTATCCCGTCAAACTCATTACGGAATCACCCACAGAGTTATACTGACGTATAGCCCTTACACCTCGAGTCTTTACTCGCTCCACTTTGGGTTAACGACCTAACGTTATTTGGAATCGATGTGGTTTTCGGATATCCAAATATGGAAACCCGATCCCGGTCTCATCGAAATCCAAAGCGTATCTTTTAAAGTCCAAGTTGTTTTAAGTTTAAAACAATTCAATTCATTATCTAAATATACACAAATAGATAATTCACAACACAATAGATAATCAACCTTATCATTATCAACAGATAATTCATATCATAATCAGATAATCCATATCAGATAATCACTATTATCATCCAAAAGCAACTAATGCATCCATACCACAACATTATTCATCTCATGGCTGAGATTACAAACCATCCCAGACAACCAATACCATTCATCAATCATAAGCAACTATCTAATGATCACACCATTTATAATTAATTTAAAATGAATTAAATTAATTACCTAAACTCTAATTAATTTAAAATGAATTAAATTAATTACTACATCATCAAAATCCTGCTTATCTTAATCTTCAATTGATTACAAATCAATTTAAATAATCACCTCAATATTTATTTCACTTAATCATTACTGATTAACCATCTCTAATTACAATAAGTAATTAGCATTTAATATTAATCATACCATAATTAATCAATTCCAAATTACATCATTAATTAATTAATTAATGATTTCTTACCACATTTAATCAATCTCTAAATATAAAGTAATTACAAAAGTAATTAATCTTCAATTTAAACTATATATATTAATCACCCTTGACTAATAACCATTCAGTAATTAACTACTTTAATTACTCATTCCATAAATTAATTCCTCTTAATTAATTACTAAATTAATCACTTAATTTATTTTCAAAGTAATTTAAAATCCAAATTTACTTCTATAATAAATATCTTGATTACATTCAGTAATTATTATTTAATTACCTCCCTAAGTAATTACAAATTCATTAATTACATAAGTAATTATCAATAATCCACAAATGGTTAATTTAATTTAACTTAATTAATCTAAACTAATCACATCAATTAAATTAATTACGCCAAGTAATTAAATTCATTAATTGCGTTCATTAAGTAATTAATCATAAACAATTGATTATTATTAATTAATTAATCTAATTAATTATCAAAAATTAATCATATTAATTAATTATTAAATAACCTTAAGTTAATGACCTTCATTAACATCACTTAATTACATAATTAAGAAATTAACTTCAATTAATCATTATTAATTATCAATTAATTAATCTTAAATTACCATTTAATTAATCTCTAATTATTAATTAATTAAGTGTTAATTAAAATCTAAATTTTCATTAATCACTTGATTAAGTAAATCTTAATCATAAATTAAAATTTAATTAATCATCCTTAATTATAGATTAATTAACCTTAATTAATTAATCTCAAATCTTAATTAATCAATTTAAAATTATTAATTACTTAATTAATAATCCGCTTATAGATTCGAGATGGTGATATAGAGTGCAAGGGTTATCGTCGTTAACTATGAGGGTGATTCCAATAAGAGTGTAACGTGATAATGCCTTCGGTTTCGTTCGAACCCGGAACGAACTTTTATGGATTGAATGCTTTCAGCACATCGTCAGGTGGACAATGAGCATTCTAAAATTGATATGTCCTATAAAGGTAATCGTAGCCTCAAGCCTCATCAATCGGGAATGGCTAAAAAAGGGGAGGTGCAGCAAAGCTTCGGGGTAGCCCCCACTTGAGAGCAAGATTTACTCCTGTCTAGAGGTCCATTTATATTTCGGTTGTGTGGCAGTTGGTGACGACCAATCTGCGGGGTAGTCTTGTCCGGAACTGTTCAGTAAGGAACGGGTCCGGCTTTGTGTTGCAGGGGATGAAGGGAGTAATCCTTGGTACGGTGATCTAGGCCACGTACCGTGACGGGCGGTACCCCAGTAGCCCTGCCATTGATGGAAACCCATTTTCCCTACGATAACCTATGGTTTTGTTTGTATTACCCACTTTTGTGGCTAGTAGCTGGAATTTAATAGATGTAACAATTTCGGCTATTTCTTATTTACTTGAAAACCCTTGACACTATTATAATATCATTGGATTTCCTATCAAATGTTTTGGTTAGCGTAAGGTAAAAACTTTTCCATGTTTATGTGTGGGAAGTCTTACGTGATACCTTTTGTTTTCAAAGGATTTTCTAAAGTTAAGCAACTTCTATCCCCGTTTACTCACACCAGACCCTGTCTGACCTGAATGTTTATTTTCTGTTTTATTAAACTCTTGGGTACTCATATTATGTATGAGTAGTCAAGTGTTTCAGGATTGCTTTGACAAATTCTGGAGGAGATAATGGAGCAGGAGGCTTCAGCGTGTAGATATATTTAGTAGTTCCGCTGTGTTTGTTTTGTATCTGTTTCTCTGATGTACTTGAATTGTAAATGCTAGGCAGATGTTTATAACTGTCTAGTTTTGTGTTGTATTAGTTGTATTACTCTGATGTATATGATACTATGTAAAGTTTTATGTGATATATTATAATTTATTCGATTCCGCTGTGAGATTCCGATGTGGTCTGTTCTTTCTTTCCTTTCTTTTCTCTTTTCTATCCCTTTCTTTCTTCTTAACGATGCAACTTTCTGGAGTGTGGAAGTTGGGTCGTTACAGTCAAATGTAACGACCCGGAAATTTCGATCCCGAAATTTTCAGATAGTTAGTGGAAAGAAGAAAGGGAAAGAAGAAAGAGATAGAAGAAGAACAGAAAGGAAACACACAATCTCACATTCATAGCTTATAAAATATAATACCAATAATAGTTATACCAAAGAAACTGTATCTATACTTTACATCGATATATCAGAGTTACAACAATTTTATACAACATTGGATTGATACAATTTAACATGTCTCAGATATATACAATATCATAGTGGAACTCTCCATACGTCCCTGCCATCCAGATCAATCCAGCTACCAGAATTTGGCGTTATGCCCAAACCCATTCAACTCGGCCTACCTCCTGCTCTACGCATCTAGAAATCACCCTACCACCCTTAAAAATCATATTTTCCCTCAACAATCGCGATAACACAAACAAAAACCCAAATCTTAATGATCAAATTTTGACTGGACTTGATCACTTACTGCAAAGCATACATAATACAAGTCTATACTTCAATATATTTACTGAAACCAGTTTTAAAATAAAGTAACCCTCATAACAAACAACTTTTCTTTTAATGTCACCACTTAAAACTAATTAGATTGAGTGACAATTTTTTTTTTTTGAATTCAAGCCTAGCATATTATTTTGAAATTTAACAGAGCGGTGTAAAAATGGTGAACATCCTAACTTCCCTGGTTTAATCATTTATTTACTCATATATGGGTGCATATATTCAGAACAAAACGTACTTATCAAATCACACTTTTATCCCATGATAAAACATAACTACAGTACAATTTGGATTTTGTTTACTCACCTGAAAATAGCATGAAACAGAGCTCAAATCTTCAGAAAAGCTTTTGATAAAACTTGAATTGCTTTTACTTCAATGCTTTAAAACTGAGTTGCTTACATTTAGGTTTGCATGCAGGCTAATGGGACTTGAACTTGCTTCAGATCTCTAGTTTTAAAGCATTGTAGTAAAAGCAATTCAATTTTTATCAAAAGCTTTTCTGAAGATTTGAGCTATGTTTCATGCTATTTTCAGGTGAGTAAACAAAATCCAAATTGTACTGTAGTTATGTTTTATCATGGGATAAAAGTGTGATTTGATAAGTACGTTTTGTTCTGAATATATGCACCCATATATGAGTAAATAAATGATTAAACCAGGGAAGTTAGGATGTTCACCATTTTTACACCGCTCTGTTAAATTTCAAATAATATGCTAGACTTGACTTCAAAAAAAAATTATCACTCAATCTAATTAGTTTTAAGTGGTGACATTAAAAGAAAAGTTGTTTGTTATGAGGGTTACTTTATTTTAAAACTGGTTTCAGTAAATATATTGTAGTATAGACTTGTATTATGTATGCTTTGCAGTAAGTGATCAAGTCCAGACAAAATTTGATCATTAAGATTTGGGTTTTTGTTTGTGTTATCGCGATTGTTGAGGGAAAATATGATTTTTAAGGGTGGTAGGGTGATTTCTAGATGCGCAGAGCAGGAGGTAGGCCGAGTTGAATGGGTTTGGGCATAACGGCAAATTCTGGTAGCTGGATTGATCTGGATGGCAGGGACATATGGAGAGTTCCACTATGATATTGTATATATCTGAGACATGTTAAATTGTATCAATCCAATGTTGTATAAAACTGTTGTAACTCTGATATATCGATGTAAATTGATAGATACAGTTTCTTTGGTATAATTATTATTGGTATTATATTTTATCCGCTGCGAATGTGAGATTGTGTGTTTCCTTTCTTTTCTTCTTCTATCTCTTTCTTCTTTCTCTTTCTTCTTTCCACTAACTATCTGAAAATTTCGGGATCGAAATTTCCGGGTCGTTACATTTGACTGTAACGACCCAACTTCCACACTCCAAAAAGTTGCATCGTTAAGAAGAAAGAAAGGGATAGAAAAGAGAAACGAAAGGAAAGAAAGAACAGACCACATCAGAATCACACAGTGGAATCGAATAAATTATAATATATCACATAAAACTTTACATAGTATCATATACATCAGAGTAATACAGCTAATACAACACAAAACTAGACAGTTATAAACATCTATCTAGCATTTACAATTCAAGTACATCAGAGAAACAGATACAAAACAAACACAGCGGAACTACTAAATATATCTACCCGCTGAAGCCTCCTGCTCCATTATCTCCTCCAGAATTCGTCAAAGCAATCCTGAAACACTTGACTACTCATACATAATATGAGTACCCAAGAGTTTAATAAAACAGAAAATAAACACTCAGGTCAGACAGGGGTCTGGTGTGAGTAAATGGGGATAGAAGTTGCTTAACTTTAGAAAATCCTTTGAAAACAAAAGGTATCACGTAAGACTTCCCACACATAAACATGGAAAAGTTTTTACCTTACGCTAACCCAAACATTTGATAGGAAATCCAATGATATTATAATAGTGTCTAGGGTTTTCAAGTAAATAAGAAATAGCCGAAATTGTTACATCTATTAAATTCCAGCTACTAGCCACAAAAGTGGGTAATACAAACAAAACCGTAGGGTCTCGTAGGGAAAATGGGTTTCCATCAATGGCAGGGCTACTGGGGTACCGTCCGTCACAGTACGTGGCCTAGATCACCGTACCGAGAATTACTCCCTTCATCCCTTGCAACACAAAGCCGGACCCGTTCCTTACTGAACAGTTCCGAACAAGACTACCCCGCAGATTGGTCGTCACCAACTGCCACACAACCGAAATATAAAGGGACCTCTAGATAGGAGTAAATCTTGCTCTCAAGTGGGGGCTACCCACGAAGCTTTGCTGCACCTCCCCTGTTTTAGCCATTCCCGGTTGATGAGGCTTGAGGCTACGATTACCTTATAGGACACATCACTTAGAATGCTCATCGTCCACCTGACGATGTTCTGAAAGCATTCAATCCATACAAGTTCGTTCCGGGTACGAACGAAACCGAAGGCATTATCTCGTTACACTCGTTTTGCAATCACCCTCAGAGTTAACGACGATAACCCTTGCACTCTAAATCTCCGTCTCGAATCTATAAGTACTATTCCGTCAACTCATTACGGAATCACCCACAGAGTTATACTGACGTATAGCCCTTACACCTCGAGTCTTCACTTGCTCCACTTGGATTCACGACCTAACGTTATTTGGAATCGATGTGGTTTTCGGATATCCAAATACGGAAACCCGATCCCGGTCTCATCGAAATCCAAAGCATGTCTTTTAGGGCCAAGTTGTTTTTTTTAAATTTTAAAACAATTCAATTCAATATTATCTATATACACACAGATAGATAATTCTCAACATCATAATAGATAATCAATATTATCAACTCAAACAGATAAATCATATTATCAACCCAATGCAACCATAGCATCCAAATTACACAATAACATTTATCTCATAACTGAGATTCCAACCATTCAGGGTAATATCAATCATCATTCATAAGCAAAGACTTATCTATCCAATCTATAATTAATTTAAAATGAATTAAATTAGTCACTTCTTCCTTAAATTAATTTAAAATGAATTAAATTAATTACTTATCCATATAAATCTTGCTTACATATCAATTAATTACTCTTAACAAATTACCCTAATTAATCATCTTGATTAATTATTCTTTAATTACATTCAAGAAATAAATCTCTAATTAATTTCACAAATTAATTAATCCAAACCAATCCCTGTAATTAACCTGTAATTACTTCATTAATTAATTAATCATAATTAATTCTTTATTGATTAATTGTTCTTAATTAATCAATCCTTAATCATATCATTAATTATATAAATTAATGATCTCAAATTATTTTAAATAACTCCATTAAACTAATTATCAAAACCTAAATTAATTACACTAAGTAATTAATTATTAATTACTTACTTAAGCAATTATTCAACATACTAATTACATATTAATTACATAAGTAATTAATTCCAAAACTCCTTCATTAGATTACATCCAGTAATTTATTTTCTTCACTAAGTAATTTTCCATTTGTAATTACTTCTCAAATCAAATCAATGATTAATTTAAATTAATTAAACTTAACTAGTTAACTTAATTAATCAAATAAACTCAATTAATTACAATTAGTAATTTATTTTCTTAATTACTTTCATTTAGTAATTTATTTAGACAATTCAAAGGATTATCTTAAATTAATTAATCCAATTAATTATTAAAATTAATTACATTAATTAATTGTAAAATAATATTAAGTTAATGACCTTCATTAACTCATAACAATCTTTAATTACTTTTTCAAAGTAATTAATTGAATTAATCAATATTAATTCTTAATTTATTTACAAAACTCATTAATTAATTCCTAATTATTAAATTAATCAAGTGATAATTAAACTTAAACAATTATTAATTTCTTGATTAATGATTCAATTCATTAATTAAATTGAATTAAATCTTATTTAAATTAATTTCTAAATCACACTTTAATCAAATTTAATTAACTTACAAAAACTTTTAATTAAATAAATAAACCTTTAATTATTTAATTAATATCCTAATTATAAAATTATTAAATTAATTAAAATCTTAATTATCTTGATCAGATAATTAAGTTTTCAAAACAATTAACAAAATCATTTATCTCATTAATGATTAAATTATCATTATTAAAGTCATTTAAAACAAATTTCTTTTAAATTTTCTAAATTCCATAAATATTTAAAATGAAATCAAACTTAAACAAGATTTTAAATATTTTAAAAACTCTTAAATTTTCATTTTAAAGGATCACTTATCTTTAAAGTATTTTTTTTTAAAAGAATAGTTTAACTTATCCCACATTCAAATTTAACAAGTTTAAAATATTTTAAACAATTCAAATGATATTGAACATATAAATTTCAAATCTTATTAATATTACAACTAAGGTCCAAATCATGTTCTCAGGTTTAAATTCAAAGGTTAAAATTAAACCCTGTTTTAAATTTCATTACAGATTTTATAAAACACATTTTAAACATACTTAAAATATTCAACTAAAATATATCATTTAAATTTATCAACCTGATTTCTCTTTGAAACTTTCAGATTCAAATTCAAATTTGAATCCAGTATTTCAATTTCAGATTTAACTTAAAATTTAAATCTTATTTTTAAAATCTTATTCTCAGATTTAAAAATCACTCAATATAAAAACAGTGCAGGTTT
Source organism: Allium cepa (assembly GCA_030765085.1). Taxonomy (NCBI): domain Eukaryota; kingdom Viridiplantae; phylum Streptophyta; class Magnoliopsida; order Asparagales; family Amaryllidaceae; genus Allium; species Allium cepa. Next base: position 459,124,956 of record CM060931.1, on the reverse strand, counting down.
TAAAATCTTATATATTCCATTTCCTGCAAATCTTGATTATTTCGAAATCTGAAATTCAAAATCTATTTGAATTTATCATTTAATCTTGCTTTACGTTTAGATTCAAACTTGCTTTGCCATTTTTAAATTTAGTTTAAAAAAAAATCAAAACTTGAAACTGTTCAGGTTATAGAGAAACAAAATACTGTATCCAAATTTACCCGAGCCAAATACTAATTTACTTCGGGTCAAATGCCACTTCACTTCGAGTTCTAAGGCCTGTTGCTTCGAGTCGCATCTCAAATGACTCGAGTCTTTTCCTACAACTTACAGAAAACCAAAACCCCATTCAAAAATGACTCTGTGCACAAGCACATCACTATGACCAACTCTCCGATCATCAGTGATGATCACCCACCTCCATCATTCCCCTTAAACCCAACATGATCACCTAAGCATCAGTGATCTTCCAATTTCCAAAATTCAACAGAGCAGTATTCCTATTTTATTTTAAAACCTGAAACACATTATACCCCAATACTCCTCAAACCTGTCAACACAGCATTCAACTTCCTCCGATCATCGATACAGTTGAAACTCCAACCACTACTTTGTCAGAGACCCATCTACCTTCCCACTAAACAGCTCAATGCTCGAACCACAAATAAATCAAATTCCTTCATTTGCTAAAAACTTAGGTTTACAGGAAAATTTTCATTTCCTCTTCTAATTCAAAGTCCAGTTAACAGATTTGATAATTTTTATGATAAACCTAATCACATTACTAAATACAGAAGAAATATACAAACTTTAGAATTCCATAATCATTAAAACACCCTAAAACCCAGATTTGAAAATAAATTGATTAAGTAGAGATGTTTAAGAATGAAAAATTTGGATTAATTATTTAGTAATTAATCAAATAATTAATTAAGAAATTATTTTAAGGATAATTAATATTGGTTTAATATAGTAATGAAATTAGTTAATTACATGGAGTAATTAATTTAAGAAATAATTAAGGATCATTAGTTATTTAATTAATGATGTAATTAAAGATGATTAATTATGATTAATTAATCAATAATAGGTAATTAATTAATGTAATTAATTAAGGATTAGGATAATTAATTATGATTAATTAATTGAAGTAATTAAAGGTTAATTACTGTTTAGTAGAGAATAATTAATTTGTGAAATTAATTAAGGATAATTACATGATTGTAATTATGGATAATTAATCAAGAGTGATTAATTAAAGTAATTTATGATTGATTAATTGATTGTAATCAAATTTAATGATTGTGTAAGCAAGATTTGTATTGATGAAGTAATTAATTTAATTTATTTTAAATTAATTAAAGATGGGTAATTAATTTAATTCATTTTGAATTAATTAGAGTTGAAGATAGTTAATTTAATTCATTTTAAACTAATTATATTATGGTATGAGTAAATTTGCTTATGGATGAATGGTTGAACTTGATTGTCTTGGATGCTTTGTGATCTCAATGATGAGATAAGAAATGTTGTGTGGTATGGATGTTTGATTGTATTGTGATGATAACATAGGTTATCTATTGTGATGGTGATATATGGAATATCTATTTGATATTGATGATGTGGATTATCTATGGTTATGATAATGATAATTATCTGTTGTGAATCTACGAGTTATCTATCAGTGTGCATATAGATAATTAGATTGAACTGTTTTAAACTTTGAAACAACTTGGACCTAAAAGACACTCTTTGGATTTCGATGTGACCGGGATCGGGTTTCCATATTTGGAATCCGAAAACCACATCGATTCCAATTAAACGTTAGGTCGCTAATCCAAGTGGAGAAAGTGAAGACTCGAGGTGTAAGGGCTATACGTCAGTATAACTTTGTGGGTGATTCCGTAATGAGTTTGACGGAATAGTACTTATAGATTCGAGATGGTGAATCAGAGTGCAAGGGCTATGGTCGTTGACTCTGAGGGTGATTCCAATAATGAGTGCAACGAGATAGTGCCTTCGGTTTCGTTCGAACCCAGAACGAACTTGTATGGATTGAATGCTTTCAGAACATCGTCAGGTGGACGATGAGCATTCTAAGCTTTGATGTTCTATAAAGGTAATCGTAACCTCAAGCCTCATCAACCGGGAATGGCTAAAACAGGGGAGGTGCAGCAAGGCTTCGTGGGTAGCGCCCACTGGAGAGCAAGATTGATCCCTGTCTAGAAGTCCCTTTTATTTCGGCTTAGTTGGCAGTTGTTAGCGCGCGCCAACTTCGGGGTTGTCTTGTTCGGAACCATTCAGTAAGGAATGGGTCCGGCCTTGTGTTGCAGGGGAGTTAGGGTGGCTCCTCGGTACGTTTATCTAGGCCACGTACTGTGACGGGCGGTACCCCAGTAGCCCTGCCATTGTATGGAATCCAAAATCCAATAAGTGCCAACGGTTTTGATTGTATTACTGTAACAACCCGCATATTTATCGAGTTTGTATTTAAATATTAACTCGTTAATCGGATTTTGGTCCGAAAAGCTACATTTTGCAAACGGTCAAATTAGGACTCGAGACCACTTCCATTGAGTTCGAAATGTCGTTTACAACTTTTTTAAGTATAAACATCGATAGGTTTGGAGTTAGTGAAATTTCACTAACTTTTCCCGCTTTGGACTTTGGGTTAGTTTAGCCTATTAAGCCCAAGTTCCAACCCTCTTCTCCTCACTCTTCATAAATTTCCTAACTAATCAAGCTTTGGCATTAATGGTGGAGGGAATGGGAAATTAGAATTCCAAAACTCAAATTCAATTGCAATCCATCTTTCTACTCCAAATTCAAGAAGAAGACATTGGATTCAAGCTTCTTGTGCTTAGATAGAAGAAGGATTGATTCTTGCTTGCTTAAAACTTCATTTTCATTGATATTTGGTGCAAAGGTGAGATTTTTATCTCGCAATTCTAGCCTATAACTATATTGGACTGTTGGGAATGATTCCCTATCATTTTTGCATGCATGTTAGCATTTGGTTTGGATTGGATTGGCGAAAAACTCCAATTTTTAGCGTTTTGTTGAATTTTCTGCACTTAGGCCGTTCTGGCCATTTTTAGGTCGTTCGGAGTTAAGTCGTTCGTCCATAGGTCGTGAGTCGTTCACGAGTTAACCCTAGGTCGTTCTGGCCATTTTTAGCTCGTTCGGAGTTAAGTCGTTCGTCCATAGGTCGTGAGTCGTTCACGAGTTAACCCTAGGTCGTTCTGGCCATTTTTAGCTCGTTCGGAGTTAAGTCGTTCATCCATAGGTCGTGAGTCGTTTACGAATTAACCCTTAAGTCGTGCAGCCCTTCAGTCACGCAACCCTTAAGTCGGTTACGAGTTATCCCGATAAGTCGTTGGACCCTTAACTCGTAGGTCGTTGGACCTTATATCGTTAGGTCGCTCCTGGCCTAACCCTTAAGTCGTGCAACCTTTAAGTCGTGCAACCCTTAGGTCGTGCAGCCCTTAAGTCGGTTACGAGTTATCCCGATAGGTCGTTGGACCCTTAACTCGTAGGTCGTTGGACCTTATCTCGTTAGGTCGCTCCTGGCCTAACCCTTAAGTCGTGCAACCCTTAAGTCGTGGAAACCTTCAGTCACGCAACTCTTAAGTCGGTCATGAGTTATCCTGTTAGGTCGCGACCTCTGTTAAGTCGGCCATGTTGGGTCGTGAGTCACCGTTAGGTCGCGAACACCTCTAGGTCGCAACCACTAAGTCGCTTGACCCCTTAGACCCCTAGGTCGCAACCGTTAGGTCGCTCGACCCTATCCCTCTTAGGTCGTTAGACCCCCTTTTTGTCTTCACTAGGTCGTACCGTTTTGGACGGGGCGCTGCCCCGCACCCCGCCGGGGGCGCTGCCCCCTGGACCCCCGCGACCTGACCGGGCAGGTCGAACCCCGTAAGCGGTGGCATTGCCCCCGCACCCCCACCTTGGGGGGTTGCCACCCCCCCGGACCCCCCCTCCGTAGGGGATCTTATCTGAAAAACATTGAGCTGATTTCCTTGGATTTTATTCACATCTCCGTATGCGATTTTTGTGACTGCTTGTTTCTACAATTGCTTCTGTGTTTTGTCACTTTATAATATAAAGGTTTCAATACTAGTAGTAAATATCAAAACTCTTTTAACAAACAATTTCAACTCTATTTTTAATAACAAAGCTCTTTTCTTAAACCGTTTTCCAATCTATTAGTATATACAAACCTTTACCTCACTCGGATGAGAAATCTAATTAAACGACTTAGTAAAACAAGTGGTATGAAACGCTTGCGTTCACTTCATCGGTTAATTCCTGGACTTGTTCGATTGAACCTCTTGTGACAATTTTATTAGTGAAGATTTACAGTTTGTTCGTAAATATTTAAGTTAAGCAAGTGGTTATGGGACATGAAGCTAAACTTCTATATTTACTAGCTTAGTGTAATTGACACTTCTCGTTGATCATGACGATCATTCTGATGATTTAGACTAGCAACTGTGCGATGTCTCTTGTTGCGAGGTTAGACTAGACACCACTTGTGTGATTCCACTCACACATACCTTTTTGATTTTTGGTTAGTCTGGACCTTAATCTGTGTGATTCCATTCACACATGTAGGGTAGCTCCCCTTGGTCTTCGGACCGTCATGTGATAGGCCTCTTTCTCTTTTCTATGATTTCTGGACTTCTTGCATTGATTTCTAGAATTTATGTCATTGACTTGTTATGAGTACAAGTTTGGGGTATGATGCCCTTTCCGAATCTTTGAGAAGATTCTTGTGATATTGATTATCTCTTATTGATTGATCTTCTGTTGATCGTTATTTACATACTTATAGTGGTATGTCATTATGGATGTTTATGTTTATGCCATATCTTTTATGTTATATCATGTCATCTGATATTTATAGCTAGACTGACCCGTTTATTATTTTCTTAAATAATACTCGGGTCAGACCGAGATGTTACAGGTGCTTCTGCTTGACTTCTTCCTAAGGATTCATCACTCTGACTTTTGGCTAACTGTTTAGATTAGCAGTTTTTGTTGTATACACTTGAGATATAGACTCATAGTTGTATTCTTTGTATAGCATGTGTTGCTATTCTTTTGTATCATCGTGGATCTTACTGACCACTACTCTGATGTACACTTTCATGTGTTAGTTATATATTCATATCTTCTTCCGCATTTGTGATATGAATATCTGTGACTGATTTGTGATATGATTATTTCTATGTTTGTTTCCGAAGATTATTTATAGCCACCGTGTGATAAGCAATTACATGGATGGTCGCTCCTCAACAGCCTTATTCTCCGTGCTAGTTGACAGCACTACTCCGGAGTGTTCTTGGCTAGCGTGGGTATAGAGGTGGGGAGTCACAATTACCCACTTTTGTGGCTAGTAGCTGGAATTTAATAGATGTAACAATTTCGGCTATTTCATATTTACTTGAAAACCCTAGACACTATTATAATATCATCGGATTTCCTATCAAATGTTTTGGTTAGCGTAAGGTAAAAACTTTTCCATGTTTATGTGTGGGAAGTCTTACGTGATACCTTTCTTTTCAAAAGGTTTTTGAAAGTTAAGCAACTTTAATCTGTTACTCACACCAGACCCATGTCTGACTCGGAGTTTATTTTTGTTTTTCATAAACTCTTGGGTACTCAAATTTTTACGAGTAGCCAAGGGATTCAGGTTAGCTTTGACGAATATTGGAGGAGCAATGGAGCAGGAGGCTTCTGCGTTAGATATTAGTATTCCACTGTGTGTTCTGTGATTGACTCTGAGATTGTATTATGTTGTAAATACTAGATAGGTGTTTATAACTGTCTAGTATGTGTTGTATTATCTGTGTACTCTGATAGTGGTTGTAAACTATGTAAATACTTTATGTTATTAATATAATTTATTCGTTCCGCTGTTTAGATTCTAATGTGTTGTTTTCTTCTTCTTCTCTTTCTTTCTATTCTTTATCCCTTTCTTTCTTACTGGCGATACGACTTCCTGGAGATAGGAAGTTGGGTCGTTACAGTGATACCACCATCTCGAATCTATAAGTACTATTCCGTCAAACTCATTACGGAATCACCCACAGAGTTATACCGACATATAGCCCTTACACCTCGAGTCTTCACTTGCTCCACTTGGATTAACGACCTAACGTTTAATTGGAATCGATGTGGTTTTCGGATGTCCAAATATGGAAACCCGATCTCGGTCTCATCGAAAACCAAAGCGTGTCTTTTAGGTCCAGTTTGTTTTTTAATGTTTAAAACAATTCAATTCATTATCTAAATATACACAGATAGATAATTCACAACACAACAGATAATCAATATTATCATTATCAAGAGATAATTCATATTAAAATCAGATAATCCATATTATCATTCAAAAGCAACCAATGCATCCATATCACATACACTATTCATCTCATTACTGAGATTACAAACCTTACTAGTCAGCCAATACCAATCATCAAACATAAGCAACTATCTAATGATCACACTTCATATAATTAATTTAAAATGAATTAAATTAATTACTTAATCTCTAATTAATTTAAAATGAATTAAATTAATTACTTCAACATTAAAATTCTACTTAACTTAACCATCAATTGATTTCAAATCAATTTATAGATCATCATCTAAATATTCATTGATTAACTATCTTTAATTACGATAAGTAATTAGCTTAAGTTAATCACAAGTTAATTACTTAAATCCTTTGCAAACAATTAACTTGTAATTACTAAATTAATTGATTAACTAAAATTAATCACATTAATTATTTTTCATTATTAATTATACCTTAATTAATCAATTCCAAATTAAATCATTAATTAATTAATTAATGATTCTAATTACTTTTAATAATTTATAAATTAATTACATAAGTAATTAATCTGAAATTAATCCATATATAAATATTAATCACCCATGATTAATAACCATTCAGTAATTAACTACTTTAATTACTCATCCCATAATTAATTATTTTTAATTAATTATTTTTAATTAATTATCTAAATTAATCCCCTTGATTAATTTCAAAATAATTTAAATCTAATTACTTCTATATCAAATATCTTTAATTACATCCTGTAATTATTAACTAATTACTTCCTCAAGTAATTACAAATTCATAAATTACATAAGTAATTATCAAAAATCAACAAACGTTTAAATTAATTAAACTTGATTAATCTAAACTAATCATATTAATCAAATTAATTACGCTAAGTAATTAATTCATTAATTATTTACATTAAGTAATAAACAATTGATTATTATTAATTAATTAATATAATTAATTATCAAAATTAATCACATTAATTAATTGTTAAATAATCTTAAGTTAAGGACCTTCATTAACATTTCTTAATTACTTAATTAAGAATTAACTAAAATTAATCTTTATTAATTATCAATTAATTAATATTTAATTATCATTTAATTAATCTCAAATTATTAATTAATTAAGTGTTAATTAAAACCTTAATTATCATTAATCACTTGATTAATGAATCTTAATCATAAATTAAGTTTTAATTAATCATCCTTAATTATAGATTAATTAACCTTAATTAATTAATCTCAAATTAAGTTAATTAACTTTAAAAATTTATTAATTACTAAATTAAGCATTCACATAATTAATTAATTGAATAATTAATATTCAACTTAATTACCTTAATAGTCAAATGAATCCAATCATTAAACTTTTATTTATCTTTTTGATAAACATTTCTATTTAAATCAAGCATTAAAACAAAATGGTTTAAATTTATTTTAAATTCCATTTAACATTCATTTTAAACTTAAGTCTCAAATTTATTTTAAATAAGATTTTAAAACAATTCAAAACTTAATCTTATATGTTTAAAAGAACATCTACTTTATGAATAAGTTTTAAAAGGATTTAAATTCAATCCTAAAATTTCAAAATTTAAATACAACTTCCATACTCATTCTAGTTTTAATTCCTTAAAACTCTTTCCATATTTTACACCTTCAATTCAAATGCCAATCATTTTAAATCAATTTAAAACAATTTAAATTTAACCCTTTATTTTAAAAACTGAAGTTTAAATTTATTTTCAGATTTAAAAACTCAGATTTGAGTTCACTTTGAATTTCTAATTTAAATATTTAACCTTCCAATTCAAATGCAAATCACATATGCATTTACACTTGTAAGTTTGAAAACCAAATTTAAATTTAAAAACATGAATGATTTCAAATCTCATAAAATCAAATTTGAATTCACATTCAAATTTCAAATTAAAAACTCAGTTAAATTTCCACTTGCAAATTTAAATTTACCTTTATATTTAAAAACAGAATACAGTTTCTGTTTTATTTTAAAACCCAAACTTTGAAATTTTTGAATTTAAATTATTTTAAAGAAACCAAAATTCAAACTTATTTGAATTCATATTTAAACTCAGTTTCAAAATCCTAAGTTACAATTGTGGTTTGCATTAAGTTCAAATTTTATAAAACTGGAAACAGTTTCCTGTTCCTTTTTTTTCTCAAAACAAAATCTACATCCTTCAACATATACAAACCTGCATCAACATGAAAGCAAAAGAACCTGCATTTCTTTGCATCTGAAAACAAAAGCTCTGCATTTCAATTTTTATCTAGAGGCCTGCATGCAATAATTTGAAGCCTGCATGTTTAAAAAACTGAAAGCATCATGAATAAATCAAGATTTTAAAAGCATTCAAGCTTCTGCATGTTCAATCTGAACAGTGCATGCTCTGCATTTTGGCAAATAAGTTGAGTAACTCAACTTTTTAAGATATTAAATAGGTAAAAGTTGATTTATATTTTGATTTAGATATGAAATTATATTATAAATATGCTGTGAATATGTATATGGATATGTTTGTGTCTATGCATGATTAATTACCTGAACATCCCTGATTTTCTCCGATTCAAGCTTCAGTCGGATGCAAATACATTCCATTGTCTTTTAATTTGATTCCTCATTTGAGTTATGACTTAAACAAATATGTATGTTTCATTATAATATTCAGATTAAAATTTGTGTTTGAGTTATATTACAAATTCTAATGCTCTATTCAAAATGCAGTTTGAAACTACTATGTCTTATATATTAGCCAAGCATAGTTGAAGCTTGATATTGTTTTGGGTGAATTTGATTTAGGAGATTGTTTACCCATCAAAGATTATAGGAAAAATATTGAATTGGAGTAAAATTCAATATTGATGTTGAATTTGGGATTTTCCAGTATAAGCCCTAGTTTTTACTGTGTTTGAAAAATTGAGTGATTGCGGCTTCCTCTTTGAATCGAGTTCAGAGATACTTTGGGTATTGATAGATGATGTATTAATGGAGACATCGTTGGAGTATGGCGTGTAATGGTGATCGGAGATGAGAGAATTGGGTGTTGACAGGTTTGACACTGAGGAGGGAAAGTATTTTCAGGTTTTGGGTTTTAGAAACTTGAATTTAAATTCAAGATGAATTCTGGATCTGGGAGTGTTGAGGTGTGATGTGGGGATTGGGATCGATGGGGGATGGCCAGAGGTGATGGTCAGAGGTGGCCTGAGATGGGTAAGTGGTGTACAGGAAGGAGAGGTGCATGTTTGTGGTGATAGTTTTGGTTGCAGGGTTTGAAGCCCGTGATTGTCTCGGGGGAATTGGGAAGTGACTCGAAGCAAGGTGGTGATTTTCTTAAAGTAAATTATATGGTGGCTCGGGTTCATGTGTGTTTCAGGATTTTAGCAAAACAGAAGCCTGTTTTTTTGCAGTTTTAAAATTAAAAAGTTGAGTTTAATTATAAACTAAAAATTAAGCTTAGGATATACACATCAATTCCTGTTTAAACAACGATGCAGCACAATCATAATTTACCTGAGTAATTTCTGCATACTCCAAGATTTTTTAAATAGATTTAAAACCCTTAGATAGAATTGTTTACTCACAGGAAATTAAAGAACAGAAAAAGAAAGGTTATATCACTCACCTGCAAAAGAAGATCAGAGACCTTAAACTAAAATCTGGAAATGCTTCCTTATATTTTTTTTTTTTTAAAACTTCAATCTAGCAATGCTTTTCCTGGTCCTCATAACTGCATGCAGGTCCCAGAAAGAAGAACTGCAGGGCTGGATGTTTCAAAACAGAAGTGGAGAGACTTATAATTGCATGCAGGCCTTTGAATTGCAAAATGTTTTCAGGTCAATGAATTTTGAAGAAACTTTCAAGTGATTGATTTCAGATGGTTTTTAATTTATTTTGGTTAGAGGAATACTGGTTTTAGATTTCAGATCTTAGCTGAAGATTTTCTCAAGTTTGTAAAGGAGAATAGAAAAGAAAAATGATTTTGTAGGAGATGTGTTTACATAAGTAGATTTTAATAAAAGAAAAGGAAAACTAGAAAGGACACTTGTTCTTAGTTTTACATTTGTCAAAATGTTAATTCTATGCTTAACATATGTCAACTAAAATTTTATTTTAATTTAAATTGTTTATAAAAACTTTTAAATCTTAATATATTCCTTTGATGTACATATATAAATAAATTCTCCTTTTATAATTAAATGTTTATATATGTATAATAAATTTTACTTTTTAAAAGGAAATATTCTAAAATTAATTATAATGCAAATATATTTTCTTCTACATGAATTTAAAATCTAAACATTTATATAAATATACACTTATAACCATTTTATATTAAGCATTTTAAAAGAAAACAAAACAAAACTTTAATTAAATCTTTTTTTTTTAAGATCAAAATCTCAACCTTAATAATATGATATTTCAGGTATTAAATCTGTTTTTCTGTTGAAAGTTAGGATTTTTAAAAACAAATTCTTGAATTTTAAGCTTTTAAAACAACAGAAATCATGAGATGAACGAAAGTTGAGTTTTCGTCATTTTCTGTTGATCGCGATGATTAGGATTGTCGGGGTTAAGGCTGGAACTTGTCCTCTGATCAGTGAACATGGAAAAATTGTTCGGAAGAATTGTTGATCACCGGGGCGATATGGTTTGGGCAATTTAGGGTTTAATCTTTTTTCTTGCTGGGGTTGATTTCTAGACCAATGTGGTCTCATCGGCGTATCGTACTCGTTCGCATATGGGGGTGATGATTTTCAGAGCATTCCCACCAAAAGATATATCCTCTATTTTCAAAAATTGTATTCTATATTTTCAATAAATAAAAAATTCAAGTATTTTCACTGGGTGTTAAAAACGGGTCTGCTAAGTACTTATAGAATTTCAGTCGTACGCCTGATCAACGTATGACCGAATTTATATGAGAACGAGGATGGACTTGCTGAGGCATCGAGTTATAAAAATATTTTTATAAAAACTACTTTGGCAATATTATATAGATTTTAAAGATGTTTGAAAAATGATCAAAGAATATTTTAACTGAGTTTTAAATGTTTAATAAAATCTGCTTTCGTTCCTTTTCGAGGACGAAAAGATTCGAAGGGGGGAGGAATGTGATAACCTGATTTTCGAGCATCTGATAATTGGTAAAGATTGATAAGATTTACATTTCAAAGCTAATAAAATTTTATTCTATTTATAATATATATACTTGATATATATTGTGAATAGAATATCTTTTGTTTTAAATTAAAGATGAATTTTCAAATTATAATATATATGTAATTATATGTTATAATTTGATGTTGCTTTGAAATTTAATATAATCTGTTGATAATTTATATATGAATAAATTGTAATTTAAAGCTTTGTTTTAAAATGGATATTTTTCAAAAAGTTAATTTAGATTAATTCAACTGTACGTTGTAACGACCCAACTTCCAAACTCCAGGAATTCGCATCGTTAAGAAGAAAGAAAGGGATAGAAACGAGAATAGAAAGAAAGAAGAAAGCAGACAACATTAGAATCTCACAGCGGAACGAATAAATTATATTATATCACATAATACTTTACATAGTATCATATACAGCAGAGTTTTACAGCCAATACAACACAAACTAGACAGTTATAAACATCTGTCTAGCGATTACAATTCAAGTATATCAGAGAAAAACAGATACAACTCAAACACAGCGGAACTACTAAATATATCTACACGCTGAAGCCTCCTGCTCCATTATCTCCTCCAGAACTCGTCAAAGCAATCCTGAATCACTTGACTACTCATACGTAATATGAGTACCCAAGAGTTTAATAAAACAGAAAATAAACACTCGGGTCAGATAGGGGTCTGGTGTGAGTAATCGGTTTAAAAGTTTCTTAACTTTAGAAAATCCTTGAAAACAAAAGGTATCACGTAAGACTTCCCACACATAAACATGGAAAAGTTTTTACCTTACGCTAACCAAAACATTTGATAGGAAATCCAATGATATTATAATAGGTCTAGGGTTTTCAAATAAATATGAAATAGCCGAAATTGTTACATCTATTAAATTCCAGCTACTAGCCACAAAAGTGGGTAATACAATCAAAATCGTTGGCACTTATTGGATTTTGGATTCCATCAATGGCAGGGCTACCGGGGTACCGCCCGTCACAGTACGTGGCCTAGATCACCGTACCGAGGACTACTCCCAATCCCCTGCAACACAAGGCCGGACCCATTCCTTACTGAATAGTTCCGAACAAGACCACCCCGACAGTTGGAGCTCTCAACCGTCAACACAGCCGAAATAAAAGGGACCTCTAGACAGGGGTAAATCTCACTCTCAAGTGGGGGCTACCCACGAAGCCTTGCTGCACCTCCCCTGTTTTAGCCATTCCCGGTTGATGAGGCTTGAGGTTATGATTACCTTTAGAGAACACATCTATCTTAGAATGCTCATCGTCCACCTGACGATGTTCTGAAAGCATTCAATCCATACAAGTTCGTTCCGGGTTCGAACGAAACCGAAGGCATTATCTCGTTACACTCGTATTGGAATCACCCTCAAAGTTAACGACAATAACCCTTGCACTCTGATTCACCATCTCGAATCTACAAGTACTATTCCGTCAACTCATTACGGAATCACCCACAGAGTTATACTGACGTATAGCCCTTACACCTCGAGTCTTCACTTGCTCCACTTGGATTAACGACCTAACGTTTAATTGGAATTGGTGTGGTTTTCGGATATCCAAATATGGAAACCCGATCCCGGTCTCACTGAAACCAAACGCCATTTTAATGTCCAAGTTATACTTAAGGGTTCTAAACAATTAATTCATTTTATTTTATCTATTTCACACAGATAGATAAACTACATATTCTCATCATAACAGATAACCTATAACATTATCACAACAGATAATCATCACAATAGTCAATCATCACAACCAAAATAATCTATCATACTATAACTAAGCATCCATATCCTATAGATACTAATCATCTCATTTCTAAGATCACAACCATCCAAAAGTATATCAATATCATCCATAAGCAATGATTTATTATCCATCATTTATAATTAATTTAAAATGAATTAAATTAATTACTTCTATCCTTAATTAATTTAAAATAAATAAATCTTGCTTATAAATCTATTGATTAATCAACCTAGCTAATTAATCATTCATTAAGTATTCAACTTGCCTAAATATCTATGATTAATCATTCACTAATTACAATAAGTAATTAGTCTTAAATTAATAAAATTAACTAGCCTTAATCATAAGTAATTAACATTTAATTACTTCATTTATTAATTAACTATAATTAATTACATTTATTCTTAATTAATTACAATTAATTAATCACTTAATTAATTAATTAATTAATTAATTAAAAAATTCTTAATTGCATCATTAATTATAATAATTAATGATTTCTAATTAATATTTAAATTAATTACTCAATTAAATTAATTACATTTAGTAATTAATCTAATCATTGATCACCTTGATTAATACTTAAATCCAGTAATTAACTACCCTTAATTACTTATTAATAAATTAATTATCCAATAATTAATTATCTTTATTAATTAATCCTTGATTAATTACAAAAGTAATTATCCAAATTACTTAACTAAAATAAAACATCTTTCCATAATTACAATCCAGTAATTATTACTTCTCTAAGTAATCCTCAAATATACCAACTTCTGCACACTTCTAAATTCCTAACCCCTCAGACTTTTAAAACCTGATGCATGTTTTAATATCCATGTTTTTAACATGCATTAAATTGTGACGACCGCCCATGACTCCTGTACCGAAACAAGGAAATAGTGCGCTGAAAGTGTGCCAGGCAGCCATGGACGATAGTCAAGGGTAGAATAAACATCGCAGACTCTATCGTAAAACTCACAGCACATGGATAAAATACAATAGAGAAATATAATATAGTGAAGCTCCCATAGAACAGAATATCATCATCTAATCATAATAGCTTTATACATGGTCTGAATCATGAATACAAGAAGCCTCACTACATAGCACTCAGAGTAATCAACAAACAGCGGAATATCCAGTACATAGAATATGAAAATAATATGTAAAGCCTCTTGCTCGTCTTCGTCATCATCAGCGTGAGCCACTAAGATCAGCACCTGCCACCTGTCACCTAGTCTGCCCATCCCAACATGGATGAACAGCCCAAGGTAATAAGAGGAGACATAAAACCTTGAGTCAGACAAAGTCTTTGTGAGCAGTAAATCAACTATCAAACATACCAAAGGAACATAAAGAATAAAAGGAATAGGAACCCAAATCATCCCACTCCACCTCTTTCTACAGTGATAGCCCCCAGACACACACTAAGGAGAAGCAAGCATGGCAAAGCAGATAATTAAAGTAAAGCAATAATCACTCAAGCCAAGGTCGATGTTTTTTTTTTCCAAGTACAAACCCCCAAGGCCTAAACCAAGATCAGATAAGCACCCAGAAAACACCGCTCTTGAGACCGAATGATGATACAACCAACATCCATGACTCTGGCTATCACTGTTATCATTGCCTTGATTTTATCGTTAATTGAATGACCAACTCATCTTTCAAACATCCGTCAAGGGCTAATGGCAACCCCGGTTCTAGACATAACTCCGCACGTCCTCGTGACCCGTGCCTAGGTATAACGAATCTACCCAGGGTACTAGCACGTCATCATTACTCGCGCCTGGGTATAACGGATCTACCCAACGTACTCTTGCTTTGAGCTTGCTAGAACCTTCAATAACGATAAGATCTCAGCCTTCTAGTCATCCTCCTCGACGACTATTCCCATTATAGCTCAAGCACCTCTCGAGCCCATTATCCACCAACTCGAACCGCATCATCGAGTAATCAACATGCTTGGGATGATCCCATCTGGATTAAACCAAGGCTTCCACATCATGCTTTGCTCCAACGCATCTTAGCAAAGTCCATCTCATCATCATACTTCGCCTCAACATATCATGGCAAAGTCCATTTCGTCATCATACTTTGCTTCCTCTAACTATAGCAAAGTCCTCGAACCCATCCATATGAGCTTCATCATCCGCTTCATATGCCACAGCAGCTTTCACCATTCAAGAGCCTTTCCACTTAGCTTTTGAATCATCTTCAACCATCTTGTCCCAAATCAACTACAAGCTAACTCGAGACAATCAAATCAATCATACATCCAAACAATCAAGCATTCTAACAAGATCTAATCAAGTAATATCAACTATAATGGCAATTTCGTAAATAAATGAGCATAAGTCTAACATATATGAAATCATGGATTTTAGCATAGATCTATCAAATATAAAACATGGGTTTTGTCCCTATAACTTGTTAATTGAACTTGCATAGGTAAACATCTTCAAAAGTAATGAATCTAGTCTTGGAACCAAGAAAAATGCATGAAATCTCTAACTTTAACACTCAAACAAGCCACCAATCCAATATACTCCTTTGGGTCCGCGTGAGAGATAACTACCACTCACCGAATCACCCAAACACTTCAACAACTATCAACTAAAGATCTGGACAGCAAGGATTCAAGCTCGATTCGTCGAAATCTCGCTTGAAATGGTGAAATCTAGCTTCGTCGGATGAAGATCTTCAACTTTGGCTCTTGGATCTTCAATCTTGATCTTCTATCTTGGATGGATGTTAGCACTCGATCAAAGGGGAGAAAAGAAGTGAAGAAATGTTATAGTCGAGCTCACAAAATGGTAGCACTTCGTCGCCTCAAAAACCGGTGCCAAAAAGTGAGCAAAACTCCACTATTTAAAGGCTAGTCGCCCCCTTAAGTCGTAACTCGTAGCTCGGTTTTAGGTCGTTGCCGACCTAACATGCTACGACCTAACTATATTACGACCTAAGGCCCACAGTATGCACGTGACTTAAAAATACTGCCTTATAACGACTTACGACTCAACACACTAAGACACAAGGTCGTACGACCCATCAGGGAAAACGACTCATCACTCTACGACTTAACATGATGGCCGACTCAATCCCTTTCCGACTCAACACAACAGTCGGCCTAACAAATCCCAAGTCAACGACCTACCGACCCAAGCTCCTACGCGACTTAACAACTTAACATCTATAAGTCGTCTAACGACCTAACTATACACAGAATCACACCCAGGCCACACGACCTAAAACACAGCCGACCTAACAACACACGCGACCTATCCTTAACTCGTCCTACCGACTTAAGCCACTAACCTTTAGGTCTCCCATCCCTATAGGTCGCCCATTCTACTAGGTCGCTCGAATACTTAAGTCGCTCTAACCTGTTATCTACTAGGTCGTACTATCTTGAGTCGCCCCTCTATCTTAGGTCGCTCACCCCTTAGGTCGCTCAACCAACCTAACTACACAGGGATTTCCTTAGGTCGCTATTTCTATAGGTCGCTCCACTCGACCTAAACACTAACTCGTCTACCACCTTAAGTCGTATCACCGACCTATCTCCAAACCCTTAACTCGTATCCGCTTAGGTCATCTACAACTCATGAATACCGAACTAAGCTTTCCCCCACGAGTTAATCTCTACACGAGTTAACTTTCCCACACTATCTAACATACTTACGACTTTATCGACACGTAAAATACGGGTCGTTACATTCTCCCCCCCTTAGGAATTTCGCCCCCGAAATTCCAAACAAACAAGAGCAACCAAAGTTATTCTGCATGCCTACCATCCATGGCAACCAACAAACCATGCATCCAACTACTAGCCTAGCATGCAGAATTCTAAGATTAGAACAAGCTACAAGTTCATGAGATGTCACGACACCTTAGGGCCATACCTCGAAGAGTTCAGGATGAGCTGCCTTCATCCTCTCTTCCTCCTCCCACGTACAGTCGTTAACATCATCACTCCATTGTATCTTGAGCAACGTAATCGTCTTCCTCCTAAGCTGTTTCGTATCGGTTTCAACAATACAAAGCGGCTTACGAGGTCTTCTAACAACTGGATCAACCTCCAAGTCTTCACAGCTATCAGCAGAAACTGCTGTAGTTGGGTCATGCACTTACTTCCGTAGATAAGATACATGGAAAACATTGTGCACACCCGCCATCTTTTCCGGTAACTCCAATCTATAAGCGAGCTTTCCAATTCGCTCGATAATCGGGAATGGTCCAACAAATCTCGGTGTCAATTTCCCTTTCTTCTCGAATCTAATAACACTCTTCAATGGAGAAATCTTCACAAAAACCATATCACCTACGTCGAACTCCAAATCTTTACGACGCTTATCGGCATAACTTTTCTGACGATCTTGGGCTGCCTTCATTCGTTGCCGAATGATCCCGATACAATCTGAAGTCTGTCGAATCATCTCTGGCCCAAGTATCAGCTTTTCTCCAGTTTCCAACCAACATGTCGGAGAGTTACACGGTCTTCCATACAGCGCTTCATACGGTGCCATACCAATGCTTGACTGGTAACTGTTATTGTACGCAAACTCCACCAAATGAAGATGATCTTCCCACGATCCTCCGAAATCCAAAACACAAGCTCTGAGAAGATCTTCCAAAACTCGGTTGACTCTCTCAGTCTGACCATCTGTTTGGGGATGATAAGCTGTACTCAAACACAACTCAGTTCCCAAAACTTCCTGGAAGCTCTTCCAAAATCCACTAGTGAACAAAGGATCTCGGTCGCTCACTATATTCTTCGGAACACCATGGAATCGAACTATCCACTTAACATACAACTCAGCCAACTTCGATGCAGTCCTAGTCGATCGAACAGGAATGAATCTTGCACTCTTGGTCAAACGATCTACTATGACCCAAATCCCCTCATTCCCTGCTCTGGTTCTGGGTAGACCATCGATAAAATCCATTGATATTTGCTCCCACTTCCATGTAGGAACTTCTAATGGCTGAAGCAATCCACTGGGCTTCTTTTGCTCAGCTTTCACCAATTGGAAATTCATACACTTGGAAATAAAATTTCCAACATCCTTCTTCATACCTTCCCAGTAATAGATTCTCTTCATATCCCGATACATCTTATTTCCTCCTGGATGAATTGTCAACTTCGAGTGATGACTTTCCTTCAGAATTTCATCTCTCAATTCATCTATATCTGGAACAACTAGTCGTCCTTGCTTCCGAAGCCAACCCTCTCGATCGACCTCGAATCCTTTATCCTTCCCTAGTTCCAATCCAGATTCCAAGTCACGGATAATCTTGACAAGCTTATCGTCTCGCTTTTGGCTCTCGCCAATCCTTTCCACAAGAGTAGGTCTTATCGATAAGTTTGCCAACATTTCAGGTTCCAATTCACATCTAGGCCTGAAGTCAAATCCAGCCAAATACTCGAGATTCTTCCATTCCGAAAACATGGCTCCCAATCCGACATGTCTTCGACTTAACGCATCAGCCACTGCGTTACCTTTTCCCGGAGTATAGGCTATACCAAAATCATACGATGCCAAGAACTCTAGCCACCGTTGCTGTCGAAGATTCAAATCCTTTTGAGAGAACAGATACTTCAACGACTTATGATCTGTAAACAACTCGAATCGAACTCCCAAAAGATAATGTCTCCACATCTTCAAAGCAAATACAATCGCCGCTAACTCCAAATCATGTGTCGGATAATTCCTTTCATGCGGCTTCAGTTGTCGACTAGCATACGCAACAACTTTATCTTTCTGCATTAGCACTGCTCCAAGTCCAGTACCACATGCATCGGTGTAAACCACCATCTCATCATTCCCACTAGGGATGGTCAAAACAGGAGCACTTGTCAGTCGCTCTTTCAGGATTACGAAAGCTTGTTCACACTTAGCATCCCAACTGAACACTTGGTTCTTCTTCGTCAATCCTGTTAATGGTGCAGCTATCTTGGAAAAGTCTTTGATAAACCGACGATAATATCCTGCTAATCCAAGAAAACTTCTCACATCATATGCATTCTTAGGTCTAACCCAATCCTGGATTGCTGCCACCTTAGCGGGATCAACCGCTATTCCATTTCCAGAAATAACATGGCCTAAGAACCTCACTTCACTCTTCCAGAAGTGACACTTCGAAAACTTAGCCTTTAGCTGATGTTTTCGCAAGATTTCCAAAACAATACGCAAGTGCGTCTTGTGCTCTTCTTTAGTTCTGGAGTAAATCAGAATATCATCTACGAACACAAGTACGAACTTGTTCAACTGATCTCTGAATACTCTATTCATAAGATCCACAAAATATGCCGGTGCGTTAGTCAATCCAAACGGCATTACCAGCCATTCATAAAAACCGGATGGTGTCTTGAAAGCAGTTTTTGGCACGCTATCCTTCTCCACTCTCAACTGGTGAAATCTCGTTGCCAAATCCATCTGAGAAAACACCTTAGCCTCGTGAAGCTGATCAAACAAGTCATCTATTCTCGGCAATGGATACTTGTTCTTCTTGGTCATCTTATTCAGCTCACGATAATCGACACACAACCTCAACGATCCATCCGCTTTGGTTGCGAACACAACTGGTGCACCCCATTCGGACACACTACGCCGAACGAATCCTTTCCGTAAAAGGTCATCAACTTGCACCTTCAACTCTTGCTGTTCCCTAGGCGCCATCCGCCTAAGAGGCATCACAACAGGTCTGGCTCCCTCAACTAGATCGATACGAAACTCGATCTCCCTATGCGGCGGTAATCCTTTGACTTCGTCAAAGACATCCTCAAATCCATTCACAATAGGCACCGAGGACAGTCCATCCCGTGGAACAACCAGCGAATACATGAAGCTCATGAAGACGCCTTCCTCATGCTTACATCGTATCACAACCTTTCGCCCTTCCACATTCCCGACTGTCACCTCTAGCCTCTCACAATCAATCCTTGCCGCATACTTCCTAAGCCAGTCCATACCCAAAATAATTCCGAACCCCGCAAAGTTCAGAACAAAACAATCACAAACAAAAGAGCAATCATAACTCGATACAACTATACCACGGCATATCATACACAAACATGACGAACCCCCAACTGGATTAGTCACAACCAATGGCCTATCAACAATATCCGGTTTCAAACCTAACCGGCCTACCAAATTATCACAAACAAAAGAATGCGACACTCCAGTATCAAACAACACTCTAACTAGAACACCACAAATGGAAAGAGTACCTTAAACCACCACACTCTTCCCCTTCTCTTCAGCAGTAGGAGCTTTCGAAGATGACGGGACAACCCCCAAAGCATAAGCTTGCACAACCTGCCTATCCTTTATTGGTTCCGGACAGTTCTTCTTAATGTGCCCCAGCTTATCACAGTTGTAGCACTTCAACAACACCTTCGGATTCTTGCAATCCTTGGAGAGATGCCCCTTCTGCCGACAATTATAGCAGGTCTTTTCCCCCTTCAGCTTCTTCTGACCATCCTTACCCTTCTGCTGTTGCTGCTTCCTCTTCTTGTTTCCACCCTGCTGTGGTTTAGACTCCTCCTTGGTCACAGCAACAACAGATACTTCCTTAGGAAACAAACTCTCGTGCCTGAGAGCTTTCTCCACCAGCTTCTCAAATGGATCGTCCAGATGATCCACCAACTGCCTTCCAAGATAACTGTCCAAGCCTATCACAAACTTCTCATTCTTCTGATAAGAAGATTCAATATAAGACCGAGCATACTTGGAAAAAGCTTCAAACTCAGAAACATACTCAAGAACTGATCTTCCACCTTGCTTGAGCTCCACAAACTTCTTAAACAAGACAGACTTCTGAGCCGTAGAAATGAACTTAGCTTCAAATCTAGCTTGGAATTGCACCCAAGTAATTTCTTCCTCTGGAGTATCAATGGTGATAGAGTTCCACCAATCAGAAGCCCTTCCTTGAAGCTGCCTTGATGCAAGCTTCCTTTTAGTTGCATCATCAATTCCCAAGTCACCAAAGATCCTTCTACAAGCATCTACCCATCTCTGGACTTCAATAGTAGATTCTGTCCCCAAGAAAACCTTTCCTCCAAGAGCAGTATAATCCTTGCACAACTTAGCAAAATCTACTGGCTTTGGAGCTTGAACTTGAATTCCAACATCTACCGCTGACCCTGGAGTTGGTATCCTTCTCATGATCGAAGTCATCATCGCTTCGAACATAGCTCCATAATCAGCAACTCCATCAGCAGCACGACCTTCCCTGGCAGCTGGTCTCCCTCTCCGACTCATCCTTAATATCTATAAAAAGGGATGATTAGAACACCTTTGAGAAACAACTGCATAAGGAGTTCAAATCCTTCTAAGCAACTATAATATATATATAGTAATCATCCATCAAAATACAATTACGTCTCTCATACGTAGTTACTTCAGCGAGCGTTGGCTAAAATCGATTAACCAAAGCTCTGATACCAAATGTGACGACCGCCCATGACTCCTGTACCGAAACAAGGAAATAGTGCGCTGAAAGTGTGCCAGGCAGCCATGGACGATAGTCAAGGGTAGAATAAACATCGCAGACTCTATCGTAAAACTCACAGCGCATGGATAAAATACAATAGAGAAATATAATATAGTGAAGCTCCCATAGAACAGAATATCATCATCTAATCATAATAGCTTTATACATGGTCTGAATCATGAATACAAGAAGCCTCACTACATAGCACTCAGAGTAATCAACAAACAGCAGAATATCCAGTACATAGAATATGAAAATAATATGTAAAGCCTCCTGCTCGTCTTCGTCATCATCAGCGTGAGCCACTAAGATCAGCACCCGCCACCTGTCACCTAGTCTGCCCATCCCAACATGGATGAACAGCCCAAGGTAATAAGAGGAGACATAAAACCTTGAGTCAGACAAAGTCTTAGTGAGCAGTAAATCAACTATCAAACATACCAAAGGAACATAAAGAATAAAAGGAATAGGAACCCAAATCATCCCACTCCACCTCTTTCTACAGTGATAGCCCCCAGACACACACTAAGGAGAAGCAAGCATAGCAAAGCAGATAATTAAAGTAAAGCAATAATCACTCGAGCCAAGGTCGATGTTTTTTTTTTCCAAGTACAAACCCCCAAGGCCTAAACCAAGATCAGATAAGCACTCAGAAAACACCGCTCTTGAGACCGAATGACGATACAACCAACATCCATGACTCTGGCTATCACTGTTATCATTGCCTTGATTTTATCGTTAATTGAATGACCAACTCATCTTTCAAACATCCGTCAAGGGCTAATGGCAACCCCGGTTCTAGACATAACTCCGCACGTCCTCGTGACCCGTGCCTAGGTATAACGAATCTACCCAGGGTACTAGCACGTCAACATGACCCGCGCCTGGGTATAACGGATCTACCCAACGTACTCTTGCTTTGAGCTTGCTAGAACCTTCAATAACGATAAGATCTCAGCCTTCTAGTCATCCTCCTCGACGACTATTCCCATTATAGCTCAAGCACCTCTCGAGCCCATTATCCACCAACTCGAACCGCATCATCGAGTAATCAACATGCTTGGGATGATCCCATCTGGATTAAACCAAGGCTTCCACATCATGCTTTGCTCCAACGCATCTTAGCAAAGTCCATCTCATCATCATACTTCGTCTCAACATATCATGGCAAAGTGCATTTCGTCATCATACTTTGCTTCCTCTAACTATAGCAAAGTCCTCGAACCCATCCATATGAGCTTCATCATCCGCTTCATATGCCACAGCAGCTTTCACCATTCAAGAGCCTTTCCACTTAGCTTTTGAATCATCTTCAACCATCTTGTCCCAAATCAACTACAAGCTAACTCGAGACAATCAAATCAATCATACATCCAAACAATCAAGCATTCTAACAAGATCTAATCAAGTAATATCAACTATAATGGCAATTTCGTAAATAAATGAGCATAAGTCTAACATATATGAAATCATGGATTTTAGCATAGATCTATCAAATATAAAACATGGGTTTTGTCCCTATAACTTGTTAATTGAACTTGCATAGGTAAACATCTTCAAAAGTAATGAATCTGGTCTTGGAACCAAGAAAAATGCATGAAATCTCTAACTTTAACACTCAAACAAGCCACCAATCCAATATACTCCTTTGGGTCCGCGTGAGAGATAACTACCACTCACCGAATCACCCAAACACTTCAACAACTATCAACTAAAGATCTGGACAGCAAGGATTCAAGCTCGATTCGTCGAAATCTCGCTTGAAATGGTGAAATCTAGCTTCGTCGGATGAAGATCTTCAACTTTGGCTCTTGGATCTTCAATCTTGATCTTCTATCTTGGATGGATGTTAGCACTCGATCAAAGGGGAGAAAAGAAGTGAAGAAATGTTGTAGTCGAGCTCTCAAAATGGCAGCACTTCGTCGCTTCAAAAACCGGTGCCAAAAAGTGAGCAAAACTCCACTATTTAAAGGCTAGTCGCCCCCTTAAGTCGTAACTCGTAGCTCGGTTTTAGGTCGTTGCCGACCTAACATGCTACGACCTAACTATATTACGACCTAAGGCCCACAGTATGCACGTGACTTAAAAATACTGCCTTATAACGACTTACGACTCAACACACTAAGACACAAGGTCGTACGACCCATCAGGGAAAACGACTCATCACTCTACGACTTAACATGATGGCCGACTCAATCCCTTTCCGACTCAACACAACAGTCGGCCTAACAAATCCCAAGTCAACGACCTACCGACCCAAGCTCCTACGCGACTTAACAACTTAACATCTATAAGTCGTCTAACGACCTAACTATACACAGAATCACACCCAGGCCACACGACCTAAAACACAGCCGACCTAACAACACACGCGACCTATCCTTAACTCGTCCTACCGACTTAAGCCACTAACCTTTAGGTCTCCCATCCCTATAGGTCGCCCATTCTACTAGGTCGCTCGAATACTTAAGTCGCTCTAACCTGTTATCTACTAGGTCGTACTATCTTGAGTCGCCCCTCTATCTTAGGTCACTCACCCCTTAGGTCGCTCAACCAACCTAACTACACAGGGATTTCCTTAGGTCGCTATTTCTATAGGTCGCTCCACTCGACCTAAACACTAACTCGTCTACCACCTTAAGTCGTATCACCGACCTATCTCCATACGACCTATCTCCAAACCCTTAACTCGTATCCGCTTAGGTCATCTCCAACTCATGAATACCGACCTAAGCTTTCCCCCACGAGTTAATCTCTACACGAGTTAACTTTCCCACACTATCTAACATCCTTACGACTATATCGACACGTAAAATACGGGTCGTTACATAAATCTTTAAACATGTTTTCGAAAAATTTAAAGTTGTTTGGTAAATTTTCTTTATGAAACTATTGTCTGCTGTTACTTATTTCCAGTAGTAACAGATTTTACTTTCCTAAACTAAAAAATTTCAAACCTAAATCTATGCAACACAAACTCAAATTTGATTACATAATAATTCCTAAATAAGTTTCATACATAGAGAAGTAGATTTGTCTTTAAATCCAAGTAATAGCAGAAGCATGTCTGTAGAAATTCATATTACACTTATCTGCATATTCTGTTTAACCTGCAAACAAACAAATGTCTTCAACCTGTGAAATCAATCACATTTGCAAATTGGCTTGAATCTGCAAAACAATTTAATCTGCAACCTGTAAGATCAACACAAACAAAGATGAAAAGGGGTCTGCATGCAATTCCAAAGCCTGCAAACAACATGTTGTCACCAATTTCAAACAGCATGTTAGCTCTAATTCACTCAATTGCATTGGAATTCAGGTTGCAGGGAAATGTTTGGCATCTGGAATGCTTTCTGTTTCCATTTCTAAGGTGAGTAAATCTATGTTTTTTTTTAAAAACAGTTTCATTTTCTTTAACCAAGATAACAAAATATGCAGAACTTTAAAGTTTAATTCAAAATGCCCTTTTAAATAAGAAAATTTAAACAGTAGCAATTGATAACTGCTCTGTTCTCTTCTCTTAGTAAGTAACCTCAGTTTCTATAGGTTGTTTGAAATTTTATATGTGCATGAGTTGAATATATGCTTGACTGTTGTGTGTGATTATGTTAACGACGATAACCCTTGCACTCTACATCACCATCTCGAATCTATAAGCACTATTCCGTCAAACTCATTACGGAATCACCCACAGAGTTATACTGACGTATAGCCCTTACACCTTGAGTCTTCATTTGCTCCACTTGGATTAATGACCTACGTTTAATTGGAATCGATGTGATTTTCGGATTCCAAATATGGAAACCCGATCTCGGTCTCACCGAAACCAAACGCCATTTTAATGTCCAAGTTATACTTAAAGGATTTAAACAATAGATATTTAGAAATATCACTTAACATAAATGGATGTATTCACAACACAGATAGATAATCATTTATTATCACATGCATCCATACATATCACAAAGAAGCATATATATCACAATCAGATATAGCATATTCACATCATCACCCCTCAATCAATGTCATCCAACAACAACCAATATCATTAACTCATTCAATGATATATATCATCTAATCATTAATCATTCATAAACAAGTTTGATCCAAACTTGATTAACTTAACTAATCCTTAAATTAAATACTTGGATTTTCTTCAATCCAACTTCTTATTCATTAATTAATTACAAATTAATTAATTAACTTACATTACTTAACTATCCATTTCAGTTAATCTTCCCCGATTAATTATTACTTAATTACTATATTTATTAATCATCCTGATTAATTACTTCCAAATTATACTAAGTAATTACCTCTTAATTACTTCCTAAATTAATCAACCTTGATTAATTATTCTTTATTTATCCTGATAATTATTCCTTATTTATCCTTTAATTAATTACACCTGATTAATTACTTTTAATTAATCACATTTGATTAATTACTTTTAATTAATCATACTTAATTAATTTCTTTTATTTAATCACCTTTGATTAATTACTTTAATTACATTTAGTAATTAAAAACTAAATTATAAATTAATTATTCTTAAATTATTAATTAACAATTAATTAATTATTTACATTAATTAATGATTACTTCATTAGTTAAATTCCTTTCTTAATTAATTACTTTAACATGTAATTAATCACTTAATTTATTACTCTTAATACTTTAATTAATTAATCATTAATCAAATTATTTAAACCTTTAACTAATTATTAATTAATTCTTTAATTAATAACTAAAGTGATTATTCCTTAATCACATTTACTTAATTACTTTTAATAAAGTAATTATCCTTTATTTTATTACCTTTAGTAATTAACCACTTAATTACTTCCAAAGTAACTATATTAGATTAATCCAAAATGATTATCTTAATTAATCACAAGTTAATTACTTAATTAACTATTTAACTTAATCATTTAAAATTAATTAAATGATTCTTAACTTCTTATATAATAATGGTTCTTGATTTAGAAAACATCATCTTAATTAAATCATTTATGAACAATAAAACTTGATAATTAAAAATGATTTAATTATCTCAATTATCTTTACAAATTTAATTATCTTTAAATAAATCAAATTCAAACTTACTAAAGATAATCTTTATTACAATTGATTATCAAATTCTAAATCATTAAACTTCATTAAAATATAATATTTGGAAATCAATTATAATTTAAACATATTTTAAGATTTGAACTTTTAAATCTTAAAAACCTTTCCAAATTTATTTATTAAAGTTTAAATACAAACTTTATTTTAAAATCCACTCATTTAATTTTAAAACTCCATATTTTAAAATATATAAACTTCTTTTAAAACATAACTTTGAAAACAAATTCAATTTGAACTTGTTTAACCCTTGTTTTAAAAACTTAATTCCTAAAATCAATATTCTTCGCATTAACAACTATGCATCCAGATCTAAAACCTGAGTATGCTAATACTCGAGTGACCTCACTAAAACCCGAGTAAGCTACAAAAACCCAGTGACCTCCCCGAGTAAAACAAGCAAACACCCCCGAGCAAAACCAGTAAACACCCCGAGGCCTTTCTGTGCTACCCACCATAATCCATGCTTCGAGTAAAACATACAAAAACACGAGATATACTTCGAGCTCCCTCCCCTCTTATTTCCAGAACCCAATACCAAACCATGACACCGTGCACCGTGCAACGTGCACCACCACCTCTCCCACCGACGATCACCTCCATGACGTCGCCCAGTCATCCTCGACCCCAACGTCTAGTTTCCCAACCCAGAAAACCCAAACTCGGTCGAGCACGAGATTTCGACCTTCAACTCCAAACTGTTCGAAAACCCCAACATCAATTTCAACCACCACCGGCCATCCCCTTCACCGGAGACCACGCCATCACCACCGTGGCTTCATCTCACTTCCTATCAACTCCCTAACCCCTCGCGATCCTTCATAAAAGACTCTCGAATACGCAAAACCCAACAGAACAATACTGATACAAACAGGTTGTTAAACCCTATTCCCTTAAATTACAATCATCACAATCTACTAAAAATTCATGAAACATTTTTCGCATGATCTCTAAACCCCCCTCGACCTTCGAGTTCAACGGCAATGTCCACCTCGCCGTGGTTTGCCGTGATTTGGCAAAAATACCCAAAGCAGTAAATCCCAAAATACTCACAAATCCCCACATTAAAAATTATAACAATCACACTAAAATTCATGAATTTCAATTGCTATTTCAATTGTGCAATCAAAACTTAAAATTGTTTTAATAAAATTTTGACCCCATTTACCATTTTACTGTAAATTCAAGGTTTTAAAGCTAATTATCCAATTTAAAAACCTAAAATTATTTTTAGATGATAAGTTGGTTGATTACAAACAACTTCAATTCACAATTCTAAGTCAAGTTCGAATTCATAAGTTAGTTATTGAATTTATTCTAAAGTTTGAAACTGTTCTTATATACAGTAGTATATTTTGAACAGCACAGAGATTCAAACCACATACTAAATCATGCAACAGTTAAAATCCAAGAATCCAGTCAATTCATCAAGAATTCCATACACAAAAACAGGATGAAATTTTAAAATTTAAAACTGTTTTTAATTTT
Organism: Allium cepa; assembly: GCA_030765085.1. Classification (NCBI taxonomy): domain Eukaryota; kingdom Viridiplantae; phylum Streptophyta; class Magnoliopsida; order Asparagales; family Amaryllidaceae; genus Allium; species Allium cepa. The sequence goes on along the minus strand of CM060931.1, from coordinate 459,096,544 downwards.
TATTTACTCACCTGTACTTTTCCAGAAAACAGAAGCTGCATACATTTTTCCAGGCTTTCAAAATTCACATGCATGCTTCTGAATTCCATCTGCATGTTGATTCATCCTTCTGAATTGCTTGTTTGATTTCCAGATTGCATATTGATGTTTTACTTGCAGTTGATTTCTGAGTTGGTTGATAATTTTGATGGTGATCTTGCGTTTGCATTTTCCAGATTTCCAGTTTTGTATTCATCTTTGATTTGTTTTTTATTTGCATTTTTTCTTGATCTGTTTTAATGTTTTTAGAAAGAAGAAAGTGATTTCTTAGCTGAAAATTAAATCTTTTTCTTACTCATATTTTTATTTTATTTTAGATTTTAAAATAAATGACACTTGTCTACTATGATGCATTAACTAATATACACCTATGTATATTGACTTACACAATTCAACAACTTGATTTTGAGTACGATTTGGACTGTGAGTTGTAAATGAAAGTTGTTTGTATTCAGGTGATTGATCATCTAAAAATAGTTTATAGAATTTTAGATTGAATAATTTGCTCAAAAATTTCAAAATACAGTGGAAAACCAAGTATGGGGAAAATTTTATAGTTTCAATTTCTAGTTTTGAACTTATAAACGAATTATAATTGGGAAGTTAGGATTTTTAAAATTGGTATCATAATTTTTAATTGAGTAATTAAATCGAAATTCGAGTTTGAACATTTCTGGGATTTTCATGATTTGCTGATGATATACTTGATTATTTGAGTTCATATTTAAATTGAAGCTTGCTTGCAAGCTACTGATCGTGGGAAAAATGTAAAATAATTTTTCAATGGAGTAAATCGAAGGGAATTTGATCTAGTAGGGTTTAAGCTTGTTTTTTTTCTGGGCTTGGACGATGAGATGTTGCGACGCGAATAGAGGTTTGGGGGTGATCGCGCGTGGGGCGAATTGAAGCTCAAGTAGTGGCGTTGCTATGGAGGGGACGGCAGGTTGTTCGGCGTCGTTGGTGATGGCCAGAGGGAGTCTCGACGCCGATGGGATCACCGTGCAGTATGCACGCGTGCACGATTTGTGCACTGAAGAATGAGTTTGGGGAAGAAAAGGTTCGTTCAGTTGAAGCTCTCGTGGTTTCTCATGTGACTCGGAGTATTGCTCGCTTTTCGCTAGTGATCAACTCGAAGAAGATGGGTTTTGCTGTGGGAAGTTGGATGCGTCTCGAAGTATTGTGTTAGACTAGGTGGTGGGTTTTTTTTTTCTTTGTTACTGTGTAATGATATATGGTTACAAGGTAAACTCGAGTAGTTTGGTTGTTAAGCAAACTGTTAGGTAATGTTTAATACCTAAGTTCCCATATTTATTTTGAAAATAAATAAGTTTGAATAAGATGTTTAAAATGTTTTAAAAATTTCAAATTCATTTTCCAAATGTATTATTTCCAAAATAAGGTTAATGTTAAATTTTGAAATTCAAATATTTGTTTAAAGTTATCAAATTTGAATAAATTTTCAAATAACCTATTTTAGAAGATAAATAAGGTTAAATTATAATGGATATGAACCTAAGGGTATTAAATAGATATGTTTTGGTAATTAAGTAAAGTAGTTAATTACTTATTTAATTTTAAATAATCACTTAATTATTGATTAATTAAGTGTAATTAATTAATGAAGTAATTAACGTTTAATAACTGAATGTAATTAAGAATGATAATTACTTATGGAAGTAATCAGAGGAAATTACTCATTGGAGTAATTAAATGAAAGTGATTAGTGGATAATCACTTAATATTATCAATTAAAGAATTGATTAATATAATTATTTAAATTAATTAATTATGGTGTAATTAATTAATTAATGAATTAAGAATTACTTAATGAAGTAATTAGAGATAATTTCTTATGTAGGTAATTAAGAGTTAATTACTTAATTTATTTTAGTTAATTAATTAATGTGATTAATTAATTAATTAATGAGATTTAATTAAGATTAATTACTAAGTGTAATTAATTAAAATTTTAATTAATTAATTAAGGGTTAATTGTTAATTTATATTGGTTAATATTTACTTAATGAAGTAATTAAGGATTAATTAATTGAATTAATTAATCAAGGATTAAAATAATTAAATTAGAAGTTAATTAATTTAGTTAAGTAATTACAAATTATTAATTACTAATTATGAGTAGTGAGTTGATTAATTATAAGTTAATTATTTAATTAATTAAAGAATAATTAATCAATAAGGATCACTAATTAATGTGATTAATGATATTAATCAAGGTTGATTAATAAAAGTAATTAATTTAAGTATGATTAATTAATTGTAGTTAATTAAGAATTAATGTAATTAATTATAGTTAATTAATTAATGAATAATCATTAATTTTTGTAATTAATGATAGTAATTAAAGGTTAATTACTGAATATGGTTAAGGGTAATTACTTGTATGTAATTAAAGATAATAAATCAAAGAAAGATTAATTAGCGAAGATCATTAGAGATGATTAATTTATTTATTTGGGATAAATAAATGAAGAATGATTTAAGTAATCCATTTGATTAGAGTTAATCAATTCTGTTATGGATGAATGATCAATATTGGATGATTGATTGATATTGGATGTTGAATGATATTGGGTGATTGGTTGATATTGGATGTTGATAATGGTTGATACTGGATATCTCTGTTATGTGATATGCTGTTTTGGGAAGATGAATGTTAGTATGAATTATCTGTTATGATAATATAATTCATCTATCTGTTTATATATCATCCTGTATATATAAGTTAAACTATTTAAACCCTTAAGTACAACTTGGACATTAAAATGGCGTTTGGTTTCGATGAGACCGGGATCGGGTTTCCATATTTGGATATCCGAAAACCACATCAATTCCAATTAAGCGTTAGGTCGTTAATCCAAGTGGAGCAAGTGAAGACTCGAGGTATAAGGGCTATACGTCAGTATAACTCTGTGGGTGATTTCGTAATGAGTTTGATGGAATAATGCTTATAGATTCGAGATGGCGAATCAGAGTGCAAGGGCTATGGTCGTTGAGTCTGAGGGTGATTCCAATAATGAGTGCAACGAGATAGTGCCTTCGGTTTCGTTCGAACCCGGAACGAACTTGTATGGATTGAATGCTTTCAGCACATCGTCAGGTGGACGATGAGCATTCTAAAATAATGTGTCCTATAAAGGTAATCGTAACCTCAAGCCTCATCAACCAGGAATGGCTAAAACAGGGGAGGTGCAGCAAGGCTTCGTGGGTAGCTCCCACTGGAGAGCAAGATTTTCCCCTGTCTAGAAGTCCCTTTTTATTTCGGCTGTGTGGGAAGTTGGGTCGCGGCCAACTACGGGGTTGTCTTGTTCGGGACTGTCCAGTAAGGGATGGTTCCGGCCTTGTGTTGCAGGGGATGAAGGGAGTAATCCTCGGTACAGTGATCTAGGCCACGTACTGTGACGGGCGGTACCCCAGTAGCCCTGCCATTGATGGAAACCCATTTTCCCTACAAGACCCTACGGTTTTGATTGTATTACCCACTTTTGTGGCTAGTAGATGGAATTTAATAGATGTAACAATTTCGGCTATTTCATATTTACATGAAAACCCTAGACACTATTATAATATCACTGGATTTCCTATCAAATGTTTTGGTTAGCGTAAGGTAAAAACTTTTCCATGTTTATGTGTGGGAAGTCTTACGTGATACCTTTTTATTTCAAAGGTTTTTCTAAAGTTAAGCAATTTTAAACCGTTTACTCACCCCAGACCCCTGTCTGACCCGAGTGTTTATTTTCTGTTTTATTAAACTCTTGGGTACTCATATTATGTATGAGTAGTCAAGTGGTTCAGGTTAGCTTGACGAATTCTGGAGGAGATATGGAGCAGGAGGCTTCGACGTTTATATATATATTGGTTCCGCTGTGTTTGATTGATATCTGTTTCTCTTGTATACTTGAGTTGTATAGTTAGACAGAAGGTTATAACTGTCTATGATCAGTTGTTTAAGTTGTGTACTCTGATGTAATGAGATACTATGTAATATTTTATGAGATATATTATATTTTATTCGTTCCGCTGTGAGTTCTCTGATGTTGTTTGTGTTCTTCTTTCTCTTTCTTTTCTTCTTCTATCCCTTTCTTTCTTCAAGATGATGCGATTTTCTAGGAGTAGAAAGTCGGGTCGTCACATTTGAGTTGCACTGCTACCACAGCTAACCAAAGACTTCAAATCCAAATGCTTCAAAAGAAAACACCTTTAGAAAGTATCCAAGGATACTGCATCTCACCATGCAGTTACCAAGATATCATCACTTACATCTGCACTCCGGACAGATCCAAACTCAAGAATAATTCGCTTACCCGAACGAAATCCAAACTTACACTTCAAAGATAACTCCGAATCTTCAAAAGATTTCCTTCGGATATCAGAGAAATCCTCACCTCAAGCTACAAATCTTACTCGAGACGGTATTAGGTCTACAGTCTCGACAAATACTTTCAACCTCAAACATATGGACCTCTTCCATTAGTGGTAGTCGTGTTCACACACAAACCACTACTCCATTTATCTACCTCTAAATCTTATGTCGGAAAATCCGAACAGATAACCCAACCTATTAGGTAGATATATATATATAAATATATAAATATATATAAAAATTACAAGTACGCTCTCTCAAGAAAGACACTACTACAGAGCCTAGGTATTCACTCAGCCTAATGCTCCCTAAAGAAAGACATACTTCCGAGCCTAGGTGTAGTAACTCGAAGTAAATCAGAAGGTTACTCGGGTAGAATGTTTACAGGTTTATAACAGAGAGCTTTCACAGTTTTTTTTAATGTTGAATGGAAATCAAATTCAAGTACAGGAGTTTGATTCATGTATGAATTGAAAAATGTGATGTCCCGGAAATTTAGGCAATAATTATTTAATAATTCATTGGTAATTATTTTATAATGTGAAATATTGATTTAATAAATTAATTCAAACTGGAATTCTCTTTTGAAAAATTTAATTATTTAGTTTGTTTAATGATATTCTTTTCAAAGTTAAAAATATTTAACTAATAAATTTATCCTTTTATGTTGATTTAAAAAAAAATATTTATAATGTATATATGTTTATACATTGTAAATAGAGGAATTGGTTTTAACTTTAATTTATATTAAATAAAGAATATTTTCTAATTATTATATATTAATGTATAATGTGTAAATTGTTTTAAATTAATTTAAATGAGTATTGTAAATTTTTCAAAGGTTTGTTTTAAAAATCTTTCTTATATTTTTATAGAAATAAGTGAGGATTTATTTTGGTTTATAAAATAAATATAGTTTAATTTTGTTCTATAATAAAAGTTTGATTTGTTTTATTTTAAATTTCTTTTGTTTAAATATAATTAATTCATTCTTGTTAAAATATAACATTTGATTTAAAACTTAGTTTTATAAAGAATGTTATTTTAAAAATAATCAATCAAACATTAAAATGAATGTTATAAGAAGTTATAAATAAACATGTAATTATTTCAAGGCTGAGGTTAATACAACATTTAAAACTTGCTAAAAAAACAAATTAGTAATGATTTAAGATAAGTTAAATACAAGTATAAATTTAGAATTTTCTTTTTATTTTGAAAATGAACATATGTTAGCCTTTTTAAACATAAAGAGACACTTGTAATTAATCTACACTATAAGATAACAAGTGGCATGTTAATTTTACTTTTGAAATAAATTATTTTAGATAAGAAAATTTAGAAATTCATTTTGGTTCAAACCATTTTCTCTTTAGAAAACCTGGAAATTCAAATTTCTGTAAAATCAAAACCCAATTCAAACAACAAATGCATGTTAAAAATCTGCAACCTATCTTCAAACAAATGCATGTTTACAAATCTGCAAATCATTTCTACAAACTTCATATCTGCATTCATCTTCAAATCCACAAATTCAGTTCTGCAAACCAAATACAAATATAATCTGCAAATCAAATCTCTGCATACATCTTCAATCAAATCTGCTACAATCCTCAACATCAATTTGCAAGATCAATGTCATACTCTAGCAAATGAAGATAAAGGTCTGCATGCATACAAATACAAGATAAAAGCAACTTCATCTTCAAATTTGCACCCAGATTTCTGCATACAGTTTCAACAGATCCTGGAATGAATCTGCAGCTAAATTTGCTCTATACTCTTCAGTTTAATAAGGTGAGTAAACCTTTAATTTTTAAAACAGTTCTTCTTTCTAGAATCAGTGCCAAAGTAAATATAAGAACCTAAGTTCAAATGCAAACTGTTTTCATAAAAAAAAAGAATAATAAGTAAAACTTCTGTTTTTCAAAATGGAGTTCTTTCTGTCTGGATGAATCTTATTGCATGTGTGAACTATAACCTCTAATGATTGCTTTGAGATTGAATGTAAATGTGTGTTTGTAAGTATGATAATGCATGCATACTTGTTTCTGAGTATTATATATATTTGATGCTCTGTGGTTGATAACAGCCCCTCTTTTTACTAGATAAATTGATAATTTCCTGTACAATGGAAATTTGACAATGATCACTGAAGGAAATTGGTTAATAACATCATATTCTTGGTTTTAAAAATAGTTTAAGATAATATTGTTTAACAAAAGGACTGTAAAAAAATTAGATTACAGTTTTAAATAAACTGTAGGGGAAAGTCATTTCTGTTTCAAAACAGAAATGGAAAATTTGAAGATAATCTGTTAAGCTAGTGAGTTTAGGGTGTTATGATGCTTCATGTTAGTGGAGTATGGATGTAGAAATGGAGTAAATTTGGTATTTGAAGACCAGAGGAAGAGAAGAGTTGGAATTGATTTTTTTTTTCAGGTTTCATAACCCTGTTTAAGGGGTGCAGTTCTTAGTTTACCCCATCCTCTCTGTTGCATCGAGTTATTTGAGGTTTTGGGAGTTTGTAGAGGGGATGTAAAGGAAGCTATATCCAAGGTTGTGTCGATGATGGTGGCTGGAGGTGGTATTTCTTGCTGTTGACAAGGTTGCAGTGAATTCTAAAGTTCTGGAGAACTTCAGTAATGTGCAGGGTTTTGACCCGAAGTAGAACTCGGGGTTTTGTGAAATTATCTCGAAGCAAGGAGTAGTGAAACTCGAAGCAGATATAGGTTGGGCTCGGGTAGGTTTACAGAGTTGAAACTGAGAGTTTGCAAGTTGAATGAAATTTAAATTTTAGAGTGGGAATTTGATATTAGGTGGAAGTAGAAACAGAATTCAAATAAAGTTTTGAATTCAAGGTTTTTAAAAAAATGAAAATCTAAAATTTAAACAAGTTTTAATCCTGTTTTAAATTAAAATTTAAAACTGTTTCAGGTTTAAGCCTGAGAAGTTTTGCAGTTTAAATTTTTGAATAAATTTTGAAAACTTGATTCAGGTAATACTTGAATCTGAATTCAAATGTAGCTTTGAATTCAAAGTTTTTAAAAGTAAAATCTTAAATTTAAACAAGATTTAAAATTCTGTTTTAAATCAAGAGTGTTTAAAACAGTCTGCAGGTTTAAATCCAGAGAGTTTGCAGTTTTTAGATCCTTGAATGAAATTCGTATTTTTAAGTTGCAACTTGATTTAAGTACAAGTTGGATCTGAATTCAAATTAAGTTTGAAATTCAAAGTTTTTAAAAATGAAATATTTTAAATTTAAACAAGTTTTAAATTTGGTTTTTAAATCAATATTAGAACAGTTGCAGGTTTTAGAACCTGTAATTTTGCAGTTTATTGTTTAAATAAAATTCATATTTTAAATTTGGCAACTTGATTCAAGTATGAGTTGAAACTGAATTCAAGTGTAGTTTGAAATTCAAAGTTTTTAAAAATGGAAATCTTAAATTTAAACAAGATTTAATTTAGTTTAATCAAATTAAAAAAATAAGTTTCAGGTTGCTATCAAATTCAGACGTTAAGCTAAAACAGTTTTGTTGGTTTTTAAAATTTGAAACAGATTTAAATGGTTTAAGGAAGATTTAAATGTGTTTTGAAATTAAGTTGAAACTGTTTCAAGTTTCTTTGAAACCCAGTTTTAATTTCAAAATAGTTTTTAAATTTAAAATGAATGAACATATTCAAATGTTTAAAAGTGAATTTGAAGATGAAATTTCATTTCAAATAAGTTTAAAACTTGAAAGAATTGAGTTCCTTTAGTATTTGAAAGTATTTGATTTAAAATATGAAGTGTTGATTTAAATTTGAAAGTTGAAAATAATCAATTTATTTTCAATGCTTAATTTATCAAGTAATTTAGTTTTAAATCTTTCTTTATATTTAAGTGATGAATGTTGTTCAAACATTCATTTTTATTTTAAGGTTTATAATCATTTTTGGAATTAATGTTTAAATAATTAAACATTTGAATCTTTAAATAAGATTGGAATTTGAATTAAATTTTTAGAAATGTATTGTTTTAATACATTTTGAATTTAAATGAGTCATTTGATAGTAATTTGATTATTTTGAAAATCTTTAAGATGATTAAGGGTTTACTTAATTATTTGATTTTGAATAATGGTTTAGATTAATTTTGATAATTAATATAATTTAAATTTTCTTAAGTATATAATGAATGTAATGATGTTAATTAATAATTGGTGATAATTATCTAAGGATAATTTAGTAATTAATTAATGTCAATAAATTTTAATACTGTGATTTGTTAAGTTAATTAATTCAGTTTAATTAATTTTAATAAATCATTTGATGATTTTAGAGTGTAATTACTTAATGTAATTAATGGAGCAGGACTACTTTATAATTACTGTAATGTAGTTAGTAATTTGGATGATTACTTTTGTAATTAGTTAAGGAATTAATTAACGATTAATTATTGGTTAATTAATTTTTAAACAAGTAATTAAAGATAGTTAATTACTTAATTTAATATTAATCAAGATGATTAATAATTGGATTAATTACTAAATGCAATTAATTAAGTAATTTATTAAATATTAGAGATCGTTAATTATTTTAATTAATGATGTAATTAATGATTGTTTAATTAAATATTAATTAATTAAGTGATTAATTAATTGTAATTAATTAAGGATAATTATAATTAATTATTAACAATTGAAGTAATTAAATGTTAATTACTTATGATTAAGGTTAATTAATTTATAAAATTTATTAAGGACTAATTACTTATTGTAATTAATAAATGATTAGTTAGAGTTGTTTAATCAAGTTAAATACTTAGTGAATTAATTAACTGGGTTAATTAATTAATGGATGTTAAGCAAGATTTAAATGTGTTAATTAATTTAATTTAATTTAAATTAATTAGAGATAGTTGTAATTAATTTAATTCATTTTAAATTAATTATAATTGATGGTTAATGAATCTTTACTTATGGATGTTATTGATTGAATGGTTGTGATCTCAGTAATGAGACTAGTTGTATCTGTATGATATGGATGATTGGTTTAAGTATGGGTTGTGATGATTATCTGTTTATGGATGATACAGATTATCTATTTATGATATGAATGTGCTTATCTATTGCGATATGTATTTTATCTATCTGTGTAAAGTAGATAATAATGAAAGAGTTAAATTGTTTAAAACCCTTAAGTACAACTTGGACATTAAAATGGCGTTTGGTTTCGATGAGACCGGGATCGGGTTTCCATAATTGGATATCCGAAAACCACATCGATTCCAATTAAATGTTAGGTCGTTAATCCAAGTGGAGCAAGTGAAGACTCGAGGTGTAAGAGCTATACGTCAGTATAACTCTGTGGGTGATTCCGTAATGAGTTTAATGGAATAGTGCTTATAGATTCGAGATGGAGATTCAGAGTGCAAGGGTTATCGTCGTTAACTCTATGGGTGATTCCGTAAAGAGTGTAACGAGATAATGCCTTCGGTTTCGTTCGAACCCGGAACGGACTTGTATGGATTGAATGCTTTCAGAACATCGTCAGGTGGACGATGAGCATTCTAAAATTTATGAGTCCTATAAAGGTAATCGTAACCTCAAGCCTCATCAACCGGGAATGGCTAAAACAGGGGAGGTGCAGCAAAGCTTCGTGGGTAGCCCCCACTTGAGAACAAGATTTACTCCTGTCTAGAGGTCTCTTTATATTTCGGTTGTGTGGCAGTTGGTGACGAACAATCTGCGGGGTAGTCTTGTTCGGAACTGTTCAGTAAGGAACAGGTCCGGCTTTGTGTTGCAGGGGATGAAGGGAGTAATCCTCGGTACAGTGATCTAGACCACGTACTGTGACGGGCGGTACCCCAGTAGCCCTGCCATTGATGGAAACCCGTTTTCTCTACGAGACCCTACGGTTTTGTTTGTATTACCCACTTTTGTGGCTAGTAGCTGGAATTTAATAGATGTAACAATTTCGGCTATTTCTTATTTATTTGAAAACCCTAGACACTATTATAATATCACCAAATTTCCTATCAAATGTTTTGGTTAGCGTAAGGTAAAAACTTTTGTTAACTGGCATTGTGGCCCGGTTACAAAACGACAGTCGAAGACATTATTATTAGCGCTAGACAAGATTTTGACCTCGAAGAGCCTGGAGGTGTTAGCAAGTTGTCAGGCCCATTAGAAAGACGTTCGGCATAAAGCGACGTTCGGTATTGAATATCGTTCGACACCTAAAGCACGTTCGGCAACTAGAACGTTCGGCATGCAGGGTTGTACTCGGCACAAATGAGCACTCGGCATGTTTGAACGTTCGGCTGTCAAAGGGTTGTACTCGGCCAGCTCTTCACTCGGCATATCCTTTGCTCGGCATGTCCTCTGTTCGGCATTCCCTCTACTTGGCATATCCTTTCACTCGGCATCCACGCCTCACACGGCAAACCCTTCACACGGCAAGCCTTTCACTCGGCATGCTCCTCATCTGGCACACAAGTTCCACTCGGCATATTTTCCACTCGGCATTCTTACATGGCAAAGGCGTATCCTTCCACTCGGCATCCCAACATCGTTCGGCCCGCTTCCCCCATTCAACAGAGAGACCCATCGACCTGGAAAGGAAGGCACGGCATGCCGACCGCTCGGCCTGTTTCACTCGGCACGCAGAGCGTCCGGCCTCACTTCGTTCGGCATAAAGATGAAGGTTCGGCATTTGGTCGTTCGGCCTATTTGGGTCGGCGCATAGGGCTTACTCCATTTGGACCGAGTTATTCAGTTAACAGGCCCACCAGGGAAGTCCAACCCACCTTCGTCTAAAAATAGAGGGGCATGGGCACAGTGAAAGGGACCCTTTTTTCGGGGAACACTGGGGAGACTCTGCCATTTCTTATACTCTCCTCTTTTTAATTCAAACTTGTATCCAAGTGATTGATTTACGGATTGTATCTGTATTCAAGTAATTGAGAAAGCAATAAAGATTAAACTCAAAGTGGATGTAGGCAGTTACACCGAACCACTATAAATCTGGTGTTCTCGTTTTTGTTATTCTTATTCATTGAATTACACTATTTTTCAGTCCTAATTTACTCTCTTCATTAATCTCTCTACATAACTCTACTCAAGGGTGTTAGTGACCAATTTTGGTGCTAACAACTTTTCCATGTTTATGTGTGGAAAGTCTTACGTGATACCTTTTGTTTTCAAAGGATTTTCTAAAGTTAAGCAACCTTTATCCCCGTTTACTCACACCAGACCCCTGTCTGACCTGAGTGTTTATTTTCTGTTTTATTAAACTCTTGGGTACTCATATTATGTATGAGTAGTCAAGTGTTTCAGGATTGCTTTGACGAATTCTGAAGGAGATAATGGAGCAGGAGGCTTCAGCGTGTAGATATATTTAGTAGTTCCGCTGTGTTTGTTTTGAATCTGTTTCTCTGATGTACTTGAATTGTAAATGCTAGACAGATGTTTATAACTGTCTAGTTTGTGTTGTATTAGCTGTATTACTCTGATGTATATGATACTATGTAAAGTTTTATGTGATATATTATAATTTATTCGATTCCGCTGTGAGATTCTGATGTGGTCTGTTCTTTCTTTCCTTTCTTTTCTCTTTTCTATCCCTTTCTTTCTTCTTAACGATGCAACTTTCTGGAGTGTGGAAGTTGGGTCGTCACAAGTGGTATAAGAGCATTTAGGTTGAGTGAATACCTAGGCTCTGTAGTGGTGTCTGTCTTGAGAGAGCGTATTTGTAATTTTGAATATATATATATATATATATATATATATATATATATCTACATATTGGATTGGGTTACCTGTTCAGATTTTTCAATATAAGTAATAAAGGTAGATAGGGTAGTGGTGTGTGTAACACAACTACCAATGGTTGGAGTTCGAGTGTTTGAGATTGGAAGTGGTCTGCTAGGGCAGTGTTGGGCATCTTGAGTAGCTTGGCAGTTTGGTGTGAAGGATTTCACCAATCTCTGAAGGAAATCTTTCAAGATTCGGAGTATATTTTTGGATTGTAAGCTTGGTTGCACTCGTGTGATTGGATTCTCTTGAGTTTGGATTAGTTGGGAATGCAGAAGCCAGCAATGGTATCTTGGAAACCTTAGGGAGCGAGTTTCCTGAGAGATATCTGTTTATCTGGAAGGCTCTATTGTGAAGTGGCTGGCGTAGCTTTGAGATTCGATGAGCTTTTGGATAAGAAAGTTTTTGGTAGTAGTAGCAGCAGTGAGTGCCTGTTCTTCAATGGCTCAGAAATCTCTGTGATTCTTCTGTCAGTAGTCCGGGCAGATGGAGAGCTTATCTATTTCTTCTGGAAGCTCTGTTGGGTGTGATGTTTGTGGTTAAGAGGTGGACCACTAGTTTCTTCTTTTGAAGGCTTTAGCTGTTTTGTTTGTTGAAGTGAGAACGATTTCTTGGAATCTGATCGGAGTAGGATCGCAAAAGTGACTTGCGATGGTTCGGAGGTTCTCTGTGTAATTTTTTTGTGGGGTTATGACTGAATCGGATAAGTCACTGAGATTTCATGGAATTTGATGAACAATATTCCGGGATAAGTTGATCAAGTTTATACTTGTGTTCATCAACACCATTCTTGAATCAGAGTTGCGCAGTGGAAGCATGGTGGCAGCTATTCCAGAATAGGAGCAGCACCCGATTCTTTGGGAATTTGAGTTTTGTCTTGGATCAGAGGATTTCTACAGGAAATTTATTTTGGATCTGGAGACTTGATCATTTTGTATCTGTTTGTTTCCAGAATAGGAGTAGTAGGTTGGAAGTCTTCTGATATTTTTGTAGTGGAATTTGTGTGGTAGATTTGATTGATCAAGAGGTTGGAGGCAGCCCAGGATCGATATGGGAGATTTGTGGATATAAGAGATTGGATCTTTCTATTTTCTCTTAAGAGTTGAATGTTTGGTCTACAGTGTTGTATTGCCGGTTCGGATGGCTGGAATTTTGTTTTGTTTTCACGTATCTCTGAGGGAGTACGTGTATGGTTTGTCTCTGGTTTTAGAATCAGTAGTTCTGAGAGATTTGGAGATTGATCAGGACTTGTTTGTAGTCCTGTATTCTGTTTAGATTTGTAGATCTAAATATATAGGAGCTCTATATCTAAGTGGTGTAGCTAGTTTAGATTTCATAGGGCGAGTGTCCCGGTGTTTGTACCTGGGAAACTCTAAGGAATTTTATCCAGAATTTTGTCTAGGTAATTAGAATTGTTTGTTTAAATTTATTGCTATGGTTGCTAGTGTTTTGGTTGATAGCATATGTTTGCTCCTTTTAAATTTAAAATCTGTATGGGATTATTAAATTACCTTTGCTTTTAAATTTCGGGGACGAAATTCTTTTAAGGGGGGAGGAATGTGATGTCCCGGAAATTTAGGCAATAATTATTTAACAATTTCATTGGTAATTATTTTATAATGTGAAATATTGATTTAATAAATTAATTCAAACTGGAATTCTCTTTTGAAAATTTTAATTATTTAGTTTGTTTAATGATATTCTTTTCAAAGTTAAAAATATTTAACTAATAAATTTATCTTTTTATGTTGATTTAAAAAAAAATTATTTATAATGTATATAAGTTTATGCATTGTAAATAGAGGAATTGGTTTTAATTTTAATTTATATTAAATAAAGAATATTTTCTAATTATTATATATTAATGTATAATGTGTAAATTGTTTTAAATTAATTTAAATGAGTATTGTAAATTTTTCAAAGGTTTGTTTTAAAAATCTTTCTTATATTTTTATAGAAATAAGTGAGCATTTATTTTGGTTTATAAAATAAATATAGTTTAATTTTGTTCTATAATAAGAGTTTGATTTATTTTATTTTAAATTGCTTTTCTTTGAATATATTTAATTCATTCTTGTTAAAATATAACATTTGATTTAAAACTTAGTTTTATAAAGAATTTTGTTTTAAAAATAATCAATCAAACATTAAAATGAATGTTATAAGAAGTTATAAATAAACATGTAATTATTTCAAGGCTAAGGTTAGTACAACATTTAAAACTTGCTAAAAAAACCAAATTAGTAATGATTTAAGATAATTTAAATACAAGTATAAATTTAGAATTTTCTTTTTATTTTGAAAATGAACATGTGTTAGCCTTTTTAAACATAAAGAGACACTTGTAATTAATCTACACTATAAGATAACAAGTGGCATGTTAATTTTACTTTTGAAATAAATTATTTTAGATAAGAAAATTTAGAAATTCATTTTGGTTCAAACCATTTTCTCTTTAGAAAACCTGGAAATTCAAATTTCTGTAAAATCAAAACCCAATTCAAACAACAAATGCATGTTAAAAATCTACAACCTATCTTCAAACAAATGCATGTTTACAAATCTGCAAATCATTTCTACAAACTTCATATCTGCATTCATGTTCAAATCCACAAATTCAATTCTGAAAACCAAATACAAATATAATCTGCAAATCAAATCTCTGCATACATCTTCAATCAAATCTACTACAATCCTCAACATCAATTTGCAAGATCAATGTCATACTCTAGCAAATGAAGATAAAGGTCTGCATGCATACAAATACAAGATAAAAGCAACTTCATCTTCAAATTTGCACCCAGATTTCTGCATACAGCTTCAACAGATCCTGGAATGAATCTGCAGCCAAATTTGCTCTGTATTCTTCAATTTAATAAGGTGAGTAAACCTTTATTTTTAAAAACATTTCTTCTTTCTAGAATCAGTGCCAAAGTAAATATAAGAACCTAAGTTCAAATGCAAACTGTTTTCATAAAAAAAAGAATAATAAGTAAAACTTCTGTTTTTCAAAATGCAGTTCTTTCTGTCTGGATGAATCTTATTGCATGTCTGAACTATAGCCTCTAATGATTGCTTTGAGATTGTATGTAAATGGGTGTTTGTAAGTATGATAATGCATGCATACTTGTTTCTGAGTATTATATATATTTGATGCTCTGTGGTTGATAACAGCCCCTCTTTTTACTAGATAAATTGATAATTTCTTGTACAATGGAAATTTGACAATGATCACTGAAGGAAATTGGTTAATAACATCATATTCTTGGTTTTAAAAATAGTTTAAGATAATATTGTTTAACAAATGGACTATAAAAAATTAGATTACAGTTTTAAATAAACTGTAGGGGAAAGTCATTTCTGTTTCAAAACAGAAATGGAAAATTTGAAGATAATCTGTTAAGCTAGTGACTTTAGGGTGTTATGATGCTTCCTGTTAGTGGAGTATGGATGTAGAAATGGAGTAAATTTGGTATTTGAAGACCAGAGGAAGAGAAGAGTTGGAATTGAGTTTTTTTTCTTCAGGTTTCATAACCCTGTTTAAGGGGTGCAGTTCTTAGTTTACCCCATCCTCTCTGTTGCATCGAGTTATTTGAGGTTTTGGGAGTTTGTAGAGGGGATGAAAAGGAAGCTATATCCAAGGTTGTGTCGATGATGGTGGCTGGAGGTGGTATTTCCTGCTGTTGACAAGGTTGTAATGAATTCTGAAGTTCTGGAGAACTTCTGTAATGTGCAGGGTTTTGACCCGAAGTAGAACTCGGGGTTTTGTGAAATTATCTCGAAGCAAGGAGTAGTGAAACTCAAAGAAGATATAGGTTGGGTTCGGGTAGGTTTACAGAGTTGAAACTGAGAGTTTGCAAGTTGAATGAAATTTAAATTTTAGAGTGGGAATTTGATATTAGGTGGAAGTAGAAACAGAATTCAAATAAAGTTTTGAATTCAAGGTTTTTAAAAAAATGAAAATCTAAAATTTAAACAAGTTTTAATCCTGTTTTAAATTAAAATTTAAAACTGTTTCAGGTTTAAGCCTGAGAAGTTTTGCAGTTTAAATTTTTGAATAAATTTTGAAAACTTGATTCAGGTAATACTTGAATCTGAATTCAAATGTAGCTTTGAATTCAAAGTTTTTAAAAGTAAAATCTTAAATTTAAACAAGATTTAAAATTCTGTTTTAAATCAAGAGTGTTTAAAACAGTCTGCAGGTTTAAATCCAGAGAGTTTGCAGTTTTTAGATCCTTGAATGAAATTCATATTTTTAAGTTGCAACTTGATTTAAGTACAAGTTGGATCTGAATTCAAATTAAGTTTGAAATTCAAAGTTTTTAAAAATGAAATATTTTAAAGTTAAACAAGTTTTAAATTTGGTTTTTAAATCAATATTAGAACAGTTGCAGGTTTTAGAACCTGTAATTTTGCAGTTTATTGTTTAAATAAAATTCATATTTTAAATTTGGCAACTTGATTCAAGTATGAGTTGAAACTGAATTCAAGTGTAGTTTGAAATTCAAAGTTTTTAAAAATGGAAATCTTAAATTTAAACAAGATATAATTTAGTTTAATCAAGTTAAAAAAATAAGTTTCAGGTTGCTATCAAATTCAGACATTAAGCTAAAACAGTTTTGTTGGTTTTTAAAATTTGAAACAGATTTAAATGGTTTAAGGAAGATTTAAATGTGTTTTCAAATTAAGTTGAAACTGTTTCAATTTTCTTTGAAACCCAGTTTTAATTTCAAAATAGTTTTTAAATTTAAAATGAATGAACATATTCAAATGTTTAAAAGTGAATTTGAAGATGAAATTTCATTTCAAATAAGTTTAAAACTTGAAAGAATTGAGTTCCTTTAGTATTTGAAAGTATTTGATTTAAAATATGAAGTGTTGATTTAAATTTGAAAGTTGAACATAATCAATTTATTTTCAATGCATAATTTATCAAGTAATTTAGTTTTAAATCTTTCTTTATATTTAAGTGATGAATGTTGTTTAAACATTCATTTTTATTTTAAGGTTTATAATCATTTTTGGAATTAATGTTTAAATAATTAAACATTTGAATCTTTGAATAAAATTGGAATTTGAATTAAATTTTTAGAAATGTATTGTTTTAATACATTTTGAATTTAAATGAGTCATTTGATAGTAATTTGATTATTTTGAAAATCTTTAAGATGATTTAGGGTTTACTTAATTATTTGATTTTGAATAATGGTTTAAATTAATTTTGATAATTAATCTAATTCAAATTTTCTTAAGTATATAATGAATGAAATGATGTTAATTAATAATTGGTGATAATTATCTAAGGATAATTTAGAAATTAATTAATGTCAATAAATTTTAATACTATGATTTGTTAAGTTAATTAATTCAGTTTAATTAATTTTAATAAATCATTTGACGATTTTAGAGTGTAATTACTTAATGTAATTAATGGAGCAGGACTACTTTATAATTACTGGAATGTAGTTAGTAATTTGGATGATACTTTTGTAATTAGTTAAGGAATTAATTAACGATTAATTATTGGTTAATTAATTTTTAAACAAGTAATTGAAGATAGTTAATTACTTAATTTAATATTAATCAAGGTGATTAATAATTGGATTAATTACTAAATGCAATTAATTAAGTAATTTATTAAATATTAGAGATCATTAATTATTTTAATTAATGATGTAATTAATGATTGTTTAATTAAATATTAATTAATTAAGTGATTAATTAATTGTAATTAATTAAGGATAAATATAATAAATTATTAATAATTGAAGTAATTAAATGTTAATTACTTATGATTAAGGTTAATTAATTTATAAAATTTATTAAGGACTAATTACTTATTGTAATTAATAAATGATTAATTAGAGTTGTTTAATCAAGTTAAATACTTAGTGAATTAATTAACTGGGTTAATTAATTAATGGATGTTAAGTAAGATTTAAATATGTTAATTAATTTAATTTAATTTAAATTAATTAGAGATAGTTGTAATTAATTTAATTCAATTTTAAATTAATTATAATTGATGGTTAATGAATCTTTACTTATGGATGCTATTGATTGAATGGTTGTGATCTCAGTAATGAGACTAATTGTACCTGTATGATATGGACGATTGGTTTAAGTATGGGTTGTGATGATTATCTATTTATGGATGATACAGATTATCTATTTATGATATGAATGTGCTTATCTATTGCGATATGTATTTTATCTATCTGTGTAAAGTAGATAATAATGAAAGAGTTAAATTGTTTAAAACCCTTATGTACAACTTGGACATTAAAATGGCGTTTGGTTTCGATGAGACCGGGATCGGGTTTCCATAATTGGATATCCGAAAACCACATCGATTCCAATTAAACGTTAGGTCGTTAATCCAAGTGGAGCAAGTGAAGACTCGAGGTGTAAGAGCTATACGTCAGTATAACTCTGTGGGTGATTCCGTAATGAGTTTGACGGAATAGTGCTTATAGATTCGAGATGGAGATTTAGAGTGCAAGGGTTATTGTCGTTAACTCTGAGGGTGATTCCAATACGAGTGTAACGAGATAATGCCTTCGGTTTCGTTCGAACTCGGAACGAACTTGTATGGATTGAATGCTTTCAGAACATCGTCAGGTGGACGATGAGCATTTTAAAATTTATGAGTCCTATAAAGGTAATCGTAACCTCAAGCCTCATCAACCGGGAATGGCTAAAACAGGGGAGGTGCAGCAAAGCTTCGTGGGTAGCCCCCACTTGAGAGCAAGATTTACTCCTGTCTAGAGGTCCCTTTATATTTCGGTTGTGTGGCAGTTGGTGACGACCAATCTGCGGGGTAGTCTTGTTCGGAACTGTTCAGTAAGGAACGGGTCCGGCTTTGTGTTGCAGGGGTTGAAGGGAGTAATCCTCGGTACGGTGATCTAGGACACGTACTGTGACGGGCGGTACCCCAGTAGCCCTGCCATTGATTGAAACCCATTTTCCCCACGAGACCCTACGGTTTTGTTTGTATTACCCACTTTTGTGGCTAGTAGCTGGAATTTAATAGATGTAACAATTTCGGCTATTTCATATTTATTTGAAAACCCTAGACACTATTATAATATCACTGGATTTCCTATCAAATGTTTTGGTTAGCGTAAGGTAAAAACTTTTCCATGTTTATGTGTGGGAAGTCTTACGTGATACCTTTTGTTTTCAAAGGATTTTCTAAAGTTAAGCAAGCTTTATCCCCGTTTACTCACACCAGACCCCTGTCTGACCTGAGTGTTTATTTTCTGTTTTATTAAACTCTTGGGTACTCATATTATGTATGAGTAGCCAAGTATTTCAGGATTGCTTTGACGAATTCTGAAGGAGATAATGGAGCAGGAGGCTTCAGCGTGTAGATATATTTAGTAGTTCCGCTGTGTTTGTTTTGAATCTGTTTCTCTGATGTACTTGAATTGTAAATGCTAGACAGATGTTCGTAACTGTCTAGTTTGTGTTGTATTAGCTGTATTACTCTGATGTATATGATACTATGTAAAGTTTTATGTGATATATTATAATTTATTCGATTCCGCTGTAATATTCTGATGTGGTCTGTTCTTTCTTTCCTTTCTTTTCTCTTTTCTATCCCTTTCTTTCTTCTTAACGATGCAACTTTCTGGAGTGTGGAAGTTGGGTCGTTACAGTTGATACCAAATGTAACGACCCAAAATTTTCGATCCCGAAATTTTCAGATAGTTTGTGAAAATAAGAAAGAGAAAGAAGAAAGAGATAGAAGAATAACAGAAAAGAAAGACACAATCTCACATTCGCAGCGGATAAAATATAATATCACATAAATAATAGTTTTACAAGAAGAATTATATCATTACACTTATATCTTTATACATCAGAGTTACATCATTACACAAATACCGGACAGTTAAAAACTAACTTGTCCCAGATAAATACAGCGAAACACCTCATACGTTCCTGCCATCCAGCACGCCTCCTGAGCTCCAGAACGTCCTTACCTGAAAATATGTAATACTCGGTCTGACCCGAGCATTACATCAAAGTAACACCCGGGTCAGGCTGGAAACCAGCGTGAGTAAACCCATCTAACTTGGAATACAAAAGCATGCAATTTATATAAACCCGAGGTAACTTATATCAATTTACAATTCACAAGATGTTATATACATCAACCATTTCACACATCAATTTCTAAGTGCCAAAACTTAGATTTAAATGGTCCAATTTACTTAAGTCATTCCACTTCAGCCTATTAGTTTCACATATCAACTTATAAGAATCGAAGTGGTTTCGGGTATTTACTATTACCCGACTCCGGTCTCTTCGAATTCAACACCATCTTATTCCAAATATTCAAGTGAAACATAATTCAAATTCCAAATACAGAGTGTCATCCCCATTGATTCATCATCGATAGATAACTAAATGATCTCAGTTTAATTCCAACATATCATATCACATAGCATTCCAAACCACATATTCGAGATATCAATCAATCACAGGCATGCAATATTGTTCAATCATTCATAAGCAAGATTTATCACTTTCAAAAGTTAATTTGATTTATCTCTAATTAAATTAATAACCAATCTTAAATCACTTACATTGATTAATTATCTTTTAATTAATTATACCTAATAATTTACTAACTCTTAATAAATTTCCTTAATTAAATAATTCAACCATTCAATTAATTACGCTAAGAAATTAATTCTTAATTACTTCTCTTAAGTAATTTGCCTTTATTTTCCTCCACCAAGTAATTATTACACTGGTTAATTATCCTCAATTTATTAATCTTGATTATTAACTAATTAAACCTTAATTTATCACATGGGTAAATTAGCCTTACCCATCCACATTAAATAAAATTTTAAATTACTCTCCTAAATCAATTAACTATAATCGACTTACCTTTAATAAATCATATTCGTTAATAAATCCTTAATTAATCTCATTCGTAATTAACTATCCCTTAATTACTTACATAAGATAACTTACTTAATTAAGTTTATAAGTAATTATCATCTCATATTCACTAATTTAAATTAATTATAAACATTAACTATTCTCCAATTACTTATGCTAAGTAATTACCTTTTTTATTTTCATCATTAATTAATTAATCTATGAACCTCATTAAATCATTAACTTATAATTAATTCCCCTAATTAATCTCAACTACCTTCTTAATTAATCAAATAATCTTGGAATTAATATATTTTCATTTTCTCAATTTCCACTCAATCACATTATTAATAATGTTTAAATAAATTTATGAACTATCTTAATAAATTTTAAGTTAAAATAAATTACTTAACTCCTAAATTAACCAATCATTTTAATTAACCTTATTATTTAAAGAATAGTTTAAAAAAAATCAATTAAAACTTGATTATCGATTAACTTAAATTTTGTGGCCCTTAACATTAACCGACCCCAAAACTAAATTTCCCGAGCCTCTCTCGATTTTGTACGCAAAAGCCCTCCCCAAAACAAACATGGAATCTCGAGTAAGAACCCATGTTATTCCTCTTCTTCCCCGAAGACTCCAAACACCAGTCACTAACGTACACAGGTGCATGTGCATGTGCATGGTGGGAACTCGACGTTCCAATCACCAACGACAATCCCAACATACCAGCGACCATCTCCTCAAATGGAAGGACTGCCCAAATATCTGAATTTCGCCAGAGCAAACAAATTCGATCTTCAACCACCATAAGATTCCATCATTACCGAAAATATCAACTTGCGCCACCCCAAATCATTCACCAGAAAATCCGCCCCTTCAACCAGAGATTCATTACGATCCCATCCTCCATTTCCCCCATATGCGAACGAGTACGATACGCCGATGAGACCACATTGGTCTAGAAATCAACCCCAGCAAAAAAACAAGATTAAACCCTAAATTGCCCAAACCATATCGCCCCGGTGATCAATAATTCTTCCGAACAATTTTTCCATGTTCACTGATCAGAGGACAAGTTCCAGCCTTAACCCCGACAATCCTAATCATCGAGATCAACAGAAAATGACGAAAACCCAACTTTCGTTCATCTCATGATTTCTGTTGTTTTAAAAGCTTAAAATTCAAGAATTTGTTTTTAAAAATCCTAACTTTCAACAGAAAAACAGATTTAATACCTGAAATATCATATTATTAAGTTTGAGATTTTGATCTTTAAAAAAAAAATTTGACTGTCATTTACACTTTCAGTGAAATCTACTTTAAGATCTTACCTGAATCTATTTTTCCATCAAAATATTGTTATTCCTGAGATTTGTTGTTGATACCTCATAACTAATAACAGATTAGAGAAAGAGTATGTAACTCTTGAATCATTTTTTTTCTTTTTTTTCTTTTTTCCTGACCTGGAACTATGAACAGAGCAAACCACTCTCATTCCACACATGCACTCATTTATTCTCATACATATACACATCAATTCCTGTTTAAACAACGATGCAGCACAATCATAATTTACTTGAGTAATTTCTGCATAACCCAAGATTTTTTAAATAGATTTAAAACCCTTAGATAGAACTGTTTACTCACAGGAAATTAAAGAACAGAAAAAGAAAGGTTATATCACTCACCTGCAAAAGAAGATCAGAGACCTTAAACTAAAATCTGGAAATGCTTCCTTATATTATTATTATTTTTTGAAAACTTCAATCTTGCAATGCTTTTCCTGATCCTCATAACTGCATGCAGGTCCCAGAAAGAAGAATTGCAGGGCTGGATGTTTCAAAACAGAAGTGGAGAGACTTATAATTGCATGCAGGCCTTTCAATTGCAAAATGTTTTCAAGTCAATGAATTTTGAAGAAACTTTCAAGTGATTGATTTCAGATGGTTTTTAATTTATTTTGGTTAGAGGAATACTGGTTTTAGATTTCAGATCTTAGCTGAAGATTTTCTCAAGTTTGTAAAGGAGAATAGAAAAGAAAAATGATTTTGTAGGAGATGTGTTTACATAAGTAGATTTTAATAAAAGAAAAGGAAAACTAGAAAGGACACTTGTTCTTAGTTTTACATTTGTCAAAATGTTAATTCTACGCTTAACATATGTCAACTAAAATTTTATTTTAATTTAAATTGTTTATAAAACTTTTAAATCTTAATTTATTCCTTTGATGTACATATATAAATAAATTCTCCTTTTATAATTAAATGTTTATATATGTATAATAAATTTTACTTTTTAAAAGGAAATATTCTAAAATTAATTATAATGCAAATATATTTTCTTCTACATGAATTTAAAATCTAAACATTTATATAAATATACACTTATAACCATTTTATATTAAGCATTTTAAAAGAAAACAAAACAAAACTTTAATTAAATCTTTTTTTTTACACAATCATATTTAAAACAATAATTATCTTATATTTTTAAAACTGTTGAATTAATCTAAATTAACTTTTTGAAAAATATTCATTTTAAAACAAAGCTTTAAATTACAATTTATTCATATATAAATTATCAACAGATTATATTAAATTTCAAAGCAACATCAAATTATAACATATAATTACATATATATTATAATTTGAAAATTCATCTTTAATTTAAAACAAAAGATATTCTATTCACAATATATATCAAGTATATATATTATAAATAGAATAAAATTTTATTAGCTTTGAAAAATAAATCTTATCAATCTTTACCAATTATCAGATGCTCGAAAATCAGGTTATCACATTCCTCCCCCCTTTGAATCTTTCCGTCCTCGAAAAGGAACGAAAGCAGATTTTATTAAATATTTAAAACTCAGTTAAAATATTCTTTGATCATTTTTCAAACATCTTTAAAATCTATATAATATTGCCAAAATAGTTTTTATAAAAATATTTTTATAACTCGATGCCTCAACAAGTCCATCCTCGTTCTCATATAAATTCGGTCATACTTTGATCGGGCGTACGACTGAAATTCTATAAGTACTTAGCAGACCCATTTTTAACACCCAGTGAAAATACTTGAATTTTTTTTTATTGAAAATATAGAATACAATTTTTGAAAATAGAGGATATATCTTTTGGTGAGAATGCTCTGGAAATCATCACCCCCATCCATGGTCACAGCTACATCCAGGGTTACGTTGCCGTCGCAGCAAAAGTCCATGTAACTGCAGGCTCTCCGCGGCCTCACGATTACGCCATGGAACCCACATAACAGATCACAGTTACATTCCAGGGTTACGTTTCCATCACAGCAAAAGTCCATGTAACTGCAGGCTCTCCGCGGCCTCTGATTTTCGCTGTCGAAATGAAACCTCTCCACTTCTACATAGGTCGCAGTCTACCGATATAAAATCAAACACAGACTGTTGGCTCTCAGCGGCACACACGACTTACGCTATGGTATACTCAACTCATAATCCTCAGGAACTAGTTTTGTCCGGACTCCTCACAGGATCAACTTTAGAACCCCCCCTTAGGGCTCAAGGCAGCACCACCCGCTGGTACTCCTGAGAAGTCCATTTCAAGGGAGCGCCTTTTTCTCCAGAGCCATCATCAAAACATTTTATACTATATATATAGTATCTTTAAATCATACACCTGGTATGATCTCATTCAAAGCTCCTTTACACAAAATCGATTATCCCAAAATCGATAATTCTCAAATTAGGCTTTCCAAATATAAAATCAAAAGCCTTTCCAGATCCATAGGTTCCCAAACCTTTTTCCAAAATCCTCATATGATCCTTTATATACATAGATATATATATATATATATATATATATATATATATATAAAATCCTTGATTAAAACTTTGGATCATTTTAAACTTGTATAAAATCCTTTTATACTTCAAATATTTTCAAAACAAAACCCTTTTCTTTTGGCAAAAGATTCATCAAGGTAGTTTTATCTTATATAACAAAGATATATAACTTTATTTATCCAAAATCGAATATCCAAATTTGATTACTCTTTTCAATATCATTTTCATTCAAATCCGTACGATGTACACATATCATCCGTACGCTATATCAATCTGATTGCTCACTCGATCACACAATTTCACTTCCGAACTAGTATCGTCCACCCGACTTTCTAGTGCAGACACAGATCTGGTTTCTTGATCAGAAACCGTCATTCTCCTTGCATAGTCATAACTATGATAGAGAATATCCAGAATCAATCAACAACCCATATCCAGGTTCGCCGTCGAAAATCGAGTGAAAAATCCCACTCGGATCAATATAATTATCTCGAAATTTTGTACTCGAATCTGGATCAAATCACTATACGAATAGAATAACATACGTACACCCTACGTATTTATCTTTATTGGTTATTTGCCAAATCAATTCCATTTCTATTCACATTCATTTTTATTTCCATTCACTTACTCACAATTGCTTCAATCCATTTGGATTATCACCTCTATTCTTATCTCGATTGGGTATTTAACCAATAAGCAGTTTGAACTCCAACCAGTTTATTTAGAAAATAGCTTGAAAAATTAAAGAAATAGATAAGTAGTTGGAAAATAGTTACTAGTTTGTAAAATAGGTGTAAAATAGTTAGAAAATAGTTAAATAATTATAGAAATTTTAGATAATTGCAAAATAGTAATAGGATAGTAATTAGTTTTGTAAAATAATTGAAATATAGTAATTAGTTTATAAAACAGTTGGAAAATTGTTAAACAGTTTCAAAAATAATTGTAAAACAAGTATAAGATAATTTGGCTTTTAAAAGAAATGTTGTATATATAGTGAATAGTTTGGAAAAAAAATAGGTTTATATTATTAAAACAATTTATATTAAAAATAGTCCAGAGTCAAACTGTTCACTTTCCAATCTCCATTTTCATTAATTTAATTTAAACTTTCTCTACCATTTACATTAACCCAATTCCAATTTAAATAATTTCAATTTCCATTGAAATTGATTCAACCCCAAATCAAGTTGAATTAACCTCAGTTTCTTTCCAAATTTAACTTTATTCAACCTTGATCTCAAATTCTACTAATTCAAATAAATTTCAATTGAACTAGTTTCAATTTTAATTCATTTCAACTCCAGTTTGAATTAATCCAAATTCCAATTTCAAACTCCATTTCCAAATCAAGTTGAATTATTCTTGATTTCTTCCCAAATTCAGTTCCAATTCCATTTGAATTTAAAATTATTCAACTTAATTGCAATCCCCAAATTATTCAAATCAATCCAATTCAAATTTTCCATTTGAATCTTATACATCTTCAATCACAATTTCAATTAATTCAAATCAAATTCAATTTGAACCAATTTCAATTCAAATTCCAAATTTAAATCATCTCGAATTATATAAATTCGAGTTAGCACTTCAATTGTTGATTTAATTCCTTTAAATCAACTTACCTTTAAAGTTTTTAAACAATTCAATTCATAGTTCATACCTAACATATTATACCACAAATCAATTAATCTTTAAACAATTAAACTTTGAGTCAAATTCTCAAAATTCCATTTTAAATTATCTTTACTTAACTTTTTCCAAAGTTCAAATAAGAATTCAAAACAATTTTATTCTTAAAAATCTAATTTATTACTCAATTTTATCCTCCAGTTTAAAACTAGTTCTTAAACAATTTTAACTTGCAAATTCAATTACTCAAAATTTTAGTTCAAGGTAATTCCATGCCCTTAATTTCAATTTAAAGTTTAAATTTCCCTTTTATTTCAACAATGGATTACCATACTTCATCTCTCATTCATTTAAACAATTCCAATTCACAACTTAAAGATTTTTAACAACAATAGGATGATATCATCCAATTATTTCAAAACATCCATCCATTTTCAAATTATTTTTTTTTTTTTTGGATCTCAAACCCAAATTGAGATACTCAAACTCTCAATTCCAATCAATCATTTAATTTTCCAAGTTAAATCTTAGTTTCATCTTAAAATTTCCAAATCAGGTTGATCATTCTAACTTATTTAACTCTTCCTCAAGTTAAGCTCAATTTACTTAATCCAGTCAATCTTACCCAATTTGAATCTTCCATTTCAAATTTTGAACTTCACATTAATAATTCTCCCATTTATAAGTTCAAAAACTTATCAATTTTGGGTATCACATCTTATTTCAAATTTAAAACACAACATTTAGAGTTTATTTCAAATCACCCTTGGTATTATGTATATCCACATATATACATATTAACTTCTTTTACATACCAAATTACACTTTAAAATTTTAAACCACCTTTGGTTCAAAACAAATTTTTTTTTCAAATATCTCTTGTTTGAAATATGACCATTTCATTCAATTGCATTAAATAATATTATTTATTATTCCTTTTAATCATTTGAAACTAAATCCCAAATGTTTTTAATACTTAGATGCAAATTTCACAATTTAGATCGACTTAAATTTTAATTTATATCCCATACTTATCTAAAGGGTTTACTTCCTTAAAACATTTAATTTTGCTTACTCATTAACACACATTTCATTATTAAACACAGCAACTATTTATGATAATGCCCAAAATTATCATATCTAGAAACCAATTCATTATTATCTTATTCTGAAACACTTTTCCAATTTAAGATTTCAATTTCAGTTTGAAACCATTTCAAACTTATCTTTAATTTCAATTTGGTTGTAATTCTATTACCATTACTTCTTACTATTACTTTTAATTTAATTAATACTACAACCAATTTCCTTAATATAATAGATAATCTATTTCTTATATAAGATTCATTTACTTTTGAAATCATTTAAAAACCTTTATATAAGAAAATAACAAGTACGCTCTCATATATATATATATATATATATATATATATATACTCAACTCATCCTAGGGTACCACTTACCCTATTCTTAATGAGTAATCCCACCAGAGCCAAGGTTCTCGCTTAACCTTGATACCAAATGTAACGACCCGAAATTTTCAGATAGTTAGTGAAAAGAAGAAAGAGAAAGAAGAAAGAGATAGAAGAATAACAGAAAAGAAACACACAATCTCACATTCGCAGCGGATAAAATATAATATCACATAAATAATAGTTTTACAAGAAGAATTATATCATTACACTTATATCTTTATACATCAGAGTTACATCATTACACAAATACCGGACAGTTAAAAACTAACTTGTCCCAGATAAATACAGCGAAACACCTCATACGTTCCTGCCATCCAGCACGCCTCCTGAGCTCCAGAACGTCCTTACCTGAAAATCTGTAATACTCGGTCTGACCCGAGCATTACATCAAAGTAACACCCGAGTCAGGCTGGAAACCAGCGTGAGTAAACCCATCTAACTTGGAATACAAAAGCATACAATTTATATAAACCCGGGGTAACTGTGACGCCCCACCTCTATACCCACGCTAGCCAAGAACACTACGGAGTAATGCTGTCAACTAGCACGGAGAATAAGGCTGTTGAGGAGCGACCATCCGTGTAATTGCTTTACGCGAGCACCGATATGTCGGATAGTATAACATGCATTTCTTTATCAAGAGGAAATCCGACATACCGAAACAAACTCAAAGCTACTACACAGTGGCTATAATATCTTCGGAAACAAATATAGAAATAAACATAACACAAATCAGTCACAAATAATTCATATCACATCTGATGAACCAAATCACAATCAAAGGGAACAACGACGTCGTACAGCGGGACATCCGATGAACCAAATCACAATCAAAGGGAACAACGACGTCGTACAGCGGGACATCCGATGAACCGAAATCTCTAAGACATTGCTCAATGCTAGTCTAAAACATAAAATGATCGTCATGATCAAAGAAAAGTGTCGATTACAATAAGCTAGTAAATATATGAGCTTAGCTTCATATCCCATAACCACTAGCTTAACTTAAATATTTACGAACAAATCGTAGATCTCCACTAGAAAATTGTCACAAGAGTTTCAATCGAACAAGTCCAAGAATTAACCAACAAAGTGAACGCAAGCGTTTCATACCACTTGTTTTACTAAGTCGTTTAATTAGATTTCTCATACGAGTGAGGTAAAGGTTTATATATACTAATAGATTGGAAAACGGTTTTATAAACGAATTTGGTATTAAAATAGTGTTGAAATCATTTGAGGAAAGAGTTTTGATATTTACTACTAGTATAGAAAACCTTTATATTTTTAAAGTGACAAATCACAAAGAAGATTGTAGGAACAATCAATCACTAAGATTCACATCCGAAAACGTGAATAAAATCCAAAGAAATCGATATAAAATCCATCAAAGTGGATATATCTAAAATTCCCAAAGAAAAGGTCATCTAAGTCGATAATAAATGACAACAACAAAAGGGAGACTACACGAATCGATTAAAGTTGGATATTCAAACGGATTAGCAAAATAGGCTAATCTGGCAATTAACAGCAGGTCGGTCGACCGGACTCCCTGAGTCGGTCGACCGAGCCTTAAACAGAGGAGTGCTTATGCACTCGGCAGCAGGTCGGTCGGCCGACTCAGGGAGCTCGGTCGACCGGACCTGTTGCCAGCCTCTTCCCAGCCCATAGTAATGAGCTCCAACCTCGTCCAAATTTCATTCTCTCGAGCAACGGCGCTAAGGGTT
Organism: Allium cepa; assembly: GCA_030765085.1. Taxonomy (NCBI): domain Eukaryota; kingdom Viridiplantae; phylum Streptophyta; class Magnoliopsida; order Asparagales; family Amaryllidaceae; genus Allium; species Allium cepa. The sequence continues at coordinate 459,066,754 of CM060931.1, read as the reverse complement.
TATGCCAATCGACTACCCGGCCCTATATGCTCCTCGATGCATCACCAAAAACATGTTCAAACATCAAAGTTAGAATTTTTAACGAATTGAACTCAAAACACTAAAAATTGGAATATACACCAATTCAATCCAATCCAAAAGAAAATACACACGAATAAGTGTTAGGAATTCATACCTAACATTCGAAGATAATTCATAGACTTAGATGTGAGATTAAAAATCTCAACTTTGAACTAAATTTATGAAGATGAAGCTTGAAAGCAATGGAAAGAACAAGCTATCTTCAATTCCAACTCAACAAGCTTGAATCTAAGCTTAAAAGAGAAACATTCCCTAAATTAGGTTTAGGAAATTTCTGAAATTGAATGGAGAAAGAGTTGGAGAAGGTGAAGGAGATGCTTACCAAAGGGTTCTTCTTGAGTTTGGAGCCAAAGCTTGGATTTGCAAAGGAAGTTAGGGCTTGGAGTTTTAGTTCTTTTTCCTCTCCACCATTTTCAGTTGGAGCTTGAGTTTGAGGAGTAAGAATGAAGTAATGAAGAGGAGAGAGGGATTGGGACTGAGTTAGTAAGTGGTTAATTGGCTCAGCCCAAACCAAAGCCCTAAATGAAAAAGTGGTAAAAATCAACTTTCTCCAAACATATCGAAGCTTATACTCAAAAAGGTCGCAAACGGCGTTTTGAACTCAATGGAGGTGGTCTCGAGTCCTAATTCGACCGTATGCAAAAAGTAGCTTTTCGGACTAAAATCCGACGAACGATAAAATATTTAAATATAAAATCGATAAATATGCGGGTTGTTACAGACTCCCCTCCTTAAAGAAATTGCATCCTCGCAATAAGTAAGAAGGAAATATAAGAAGTAACAACCATAGAAGCATATTAACACAAAAGAAAATTTGAAATAGGAAGTTCACCCTAAAGTGCACAAAAGAGTTAGCAAGAAATCTAGTGAAACTTCAATTTCCACAATAACACCGGGCTCAAGAATGAAAACCGGAATCCCTAAGGCATTCCCGTAGATAAAAGACGTGGGGAACATCAAGAATAGCAGAAAATTGAGCCGTTGCAACGGCGTAGTACAAAAACGGTACGCCCGAGGAACTAGAAACTCAAACAATTTGGGACATCAGCGTAGTACAAAAACGGTACGCCCAATGAACCCAAGCAAAGACATCGATGTAGTACAAACGGTACATCCGATGAACCCAAGCAAAGACATCGATGTAGTACAAACGGTACATCCGATGAATCAAATAGCAAAGACATCGATGTAGTACAACGGTACATCCGATGAATCAAATAGCAAAGACATCGATGTAGTACAACGGTACATCCGATGAATCAAAAGGCAAGACATCGATGTAGTACAAACGGTACATCCGATGAATCAAAAGGAAAGACATCGATGTAGTACAAACGGTACATCCGATGAATCAAAAGCAAAGACATCGATGTAGTATAACGGTACATCCGATGAATCAAATAGCAAAGACATCGATGTAGTACAACGGTACATCCGATGAATCAAATAGTAAAGACATCGATGTAGTACAACGGTACATCCGATGAATCAAAAGCAAAGACATCGATGTAGTACAACGGTACATCCAATGAATCAAATAGCAAAGACATCGATGTAGTACAACGGTACATCCGATGAATCAAAAGGAAAGACATCGATGTAGTACAAACGGTACATCCGATGAATCAAATAGCAAAGACATCGATGTAGTACAACGGTACATCCGATGAATCAAATAGCAAAGACATCGATGTAGTACAACGGTACATCCGACGAATCAAATAGCAAAGACATCGATGTAGTACAACGGTACATCCGACGAATCAAAAGGCAAGACATCGATGTAGTACAAACGGTACATCCGATGAATCAAAAGGAAAGACATCGATGTAGTACAAACGGTACATCCGATGAATCAAAAGCAAAGACATCGATGTAGTACAACGGTACATCCGATGAATCAAATAGCAAAGACATCGATGTAGTACAACGGTACATCCGATGAATCAAAAGCAAAGACATCGATGTAGTACAACGGTACATCCGATGAATCAAATAGCAAAGACATCGATGTAGTACAACGGTACATCTGATGAATCAAATAGCAAAGACATCGATGTAGTACAACGGTACATCCGATGAATCAAATAGCAAAGACATCGAGATGTAGTACAACGGTACATCCGATGAATCAAAAGGAAAGACATCGATGTAGTACAAACGGTACATCCGATGAATCAAAAGCAAAGACATCGATGTAGTACAACGGTACATCCGATGAATCAAATAGCAAAGACATCGATGTAGTACAACGGTACATCCGATGAACCTAATAGCAAAGACATCGATGTAGTACAACGGTACATCCGATGAATCAAATAGCAAAGACATCGATGTAGTACAACGGTACATCCGATGAATCAAAAGCAAAGACATCGATGTAGTACAACAGTACATCCGATGAATCAACATCGATGTAGTACAACGGTACATCCGATGAATCAAAAGGAAAGACATCGATGTAGTACAAACGGTACATCCGATGAATCAAAAGCAAAGACATCGATGTAGTACAACGGTACATCCGATGAATCAAATAGCAAAGACATCGATGTAGTACAACGGTACATCCGATGAATCAAATAGCAAAGACATCGATGTAGTACAACGGCACATCCGATGAATCAAAAGCAAAGACATCGATGTAGTACAACGGTACATCCGATGAATCAAATGCAAAGACATCGATGTAGTACAAACGGTACATCCGATGAATCAAAAGCAAAGACATCGATGTAGTACAATGGTACATCCGATGAATCAAATAGCAAAGATATCGATGTAGTACAACGGTACATCCGATGAATCAAAAGGAAAGACATCGATGTAGTACAAACGGTACATCCGATGAATCAGAAGCAAAGACATCGATGTAGTACAATGGTACATCCGATGAATCAAATAGCAAAGACATCGATGTAGTACAACGGTACATCCGATGAATCAAATAGCAAAGACATCGATGTAGTACAACGGTACATCCGATGAATCAAATAGCAAAGACATCGATGTAGTACAACGGTACATCCGATGAATCAAAAGCAAAGACATCGATGTAGTACAATGGTACATCCGATGAATCAAATAGCAAAGACATCGATGTAGTACAACGGTACATCCGATGAATCAAATAGCAAAGACATCGATGTAGTACAACGATACATCCGATGAATCAAATAGCAAAGAGATAATTCCATTCAGACATCATCAAAGAATCAACACTTGTTGCCTACGACAAAACGTATTGGCAACATGATTTCCCTTCTCGGGAATAAAAGAATATCAAGATCATAAGATGCTAGGAACTCGAGTCAACATGGAGTTCCATATGAGAAAATAACTATTCCAAAGATTTATGATCGGGGGTAGAGAACAAATTTCTCATCCAAAAATGATGAAGCCAAATTCCAAAAGCAAAAACAATAGCCACGAACACTAGATCATGAGTGGCATATCTAGTCTCGATAAGCTATAATGATTTAGAAGCACAAGTGATAGCACGTTCTCCTTTGCAAGAGAATGGCATTCCAAACCAATACGACTAGTATCGGTACAAATAGCAAAGTCTTGGTTCCCCTTCAGGAATCACAAGAATAAGAGTATCGAAAAGAAAGAATTTCTTTTAAATAATTCTTCTTTCCCGAAAAGTTAAAACTTTCAAAATTACATTTTTATTTTTATGTAATACTCTTTCTAGAAAATTTTACTATTTTCAAGTTAATATACTGTGTCTGATTGTCTCATCAAAGCGTTTAGGAGATTCTTATCGATAACGTTGATCAAGCGCATCGACCAGAATTCTTAACACACTAAATGGGCAATACAATCACAAAATCGTATTCTATAGGATAAGTAAGTTTCTCAAAAACTTCTAAGAATATTATTTGTTTGTTTTAAGAACAAAAATCCAGTTATACTTCTAAATGAATCTTATGAAAAAGATTTGCAAAATTTTAAATTACTATTTTCATCCAAAATCAGTAAATACAAGAATAGTCTCATCGAAATATTCATAGAATATTTGATTTATAAAATGGATGAAATAAGCTGGACAATTTGAATGACATAATAATTCATTCATAGAATCATAACGAGTGCGGAATGCGGTAAGTGGAATGCTAACTTCCGCAACTCGTAGCAATGAAAACCGGTGGTAAAGTCAAACTGAAAAGACCTTAGCACCACACAAAGATTACTTAGATGATAAATCCTAAGACAAGCTCAAAAATACCAGAAAATTTCTCGAACTATTTAGATAAGAGAAACAACACTTTCCTTATAAGTGGGCTTAAGGAATAAAATGATGCCATCAAGTTGGAATCAAATCATAAAGGAAAAGTAGAAATCTGCTTAACAGATTGAGAATGTCGAAGAGGAAAAGTCCACACGAGAAAATAGGATATGGGCTTCACAATGATTAAGCCAATCCTTACAAAAATCAATTCTGAAGCCTAAGTAAAAATATCGGCTCGGAAAGATAAATCACATAAAATAATTTCGACATCAATAAAAAGCAAATTGAGTGTTGCGGATCTACCATCCGGATTCGCAATCCTCAAAGAAGTCATCAAGCCCAAAAAATATTCATAGAAAAAGAATCGACAAGCTCTTTTGATATAAAATAGTGAGATGAAACCCATATCAAAAAGAACTCAAATAAGAAGACCACAAAATAAATGTAATCAAGGATTAAATGAGAAATACCTTGACCACGAGAAGTGTTGCTAGGGGTTTGCACAATATTTAGCTTTCTCATGTCCTTATTCAAAAGTTTGGGACATGCAGATAAAAGATGACCCGGTTTCTTGCAATAGCGACAAGAATGGGGTTTTGGACACATATTCGCATAGTGTTCCATAGAATTACAATTGTAGCATCCTCCACGATTAGGGATTGGAGTCTTTGCTACAAAAGTAGTTTGCTTCACTCTCTTATTGGGATTAAGGCTCTTGAACTTAATATGCCTCTTCTTGGAAGTCCCAATATCACAAACACTTCCTTTACCAACCTCTCCATGAAGAAGAGTAACATCCATAAGCTGATTGAAAGAAACTTCAAGTTTCAAAGGTAGAACCATTTCGGGGTTCTTACTCAAAGCATAGATAAACTCTTGATTCTTTACAAGATTCAAAAGTTGCTGAGCAGACATAAATACTCCATCCTGGGGAGTAGCACTAGATTGACCGGCGCTGGGACGGCCAGGTCTAACCATTTCTCTTCTTTAAGAAAGAAAGAAAGAAGAGAAGTTGTTCTCAAAATAAATATCAAGCAATCTTGATAGATAAAACAAGGAATCATAAAAGAAAGTAGGATAGAACGGTACGAAGACCCAAATAAAATCCTAAAGCACAACTCCTAAGAAAGACTTAGGACATGATCCTTGCTAAATTATTCTATATTGTTTCGAAGTTTGGCTCTGATACCAAGCTGTGACGCCCCACCTCTATACCCACGCTAGCCAAGAACACTACGGTGTAATGCTGTCGACTAGCACGGAGAATAAGGCTGTTTAGGAGCGACCATCCGTGTAATTGCTTTGCGCGAGCATCGATATGTCAGATAGTATAACATGCAATTCTTTTCAAGTGGAAATCCGACATGCCGACACAAGCTCAAAGCTACTACACAGTGGTTATAATATCTTCGGAAACAAATATAGAAGTAAACATAACATAAATCAGTCACAGATAATTCATATCTATTTCCGCCTTTGTGATATGAATTATCTGTGAATGATTTATGTTATGTTTACTTCTATATTTGTTTCCGAAGATATTATAGCCACTGTGTAGTAGCTTTGAGTTTGTGTCGGCATGTCGGATTTCCACTTGAAAAGAATTGCATGTTATACTATCTGACATATCGATGCTCGCGCAAAGCAATTACACGGATGGTCGCTTCTAAACAGTCTTATTCTCCGTGCTAGTCGACAGCATTACACCGTAGTGTTCTTGGCTAGCGTGGGTATAGAGGTGGGGCGTCACAGTAACTTATATCAATTTACAATTCACAAGATGTTATATACATCAACCATTTCACACATCAATTTCTAAGTGCCAAAACTTAGATTTAAATGGTCCAATTTACTTAAGTCATTCCACTTCAGCCTATTAGTTTCACATATCAACTTATAAGAATCGAAGTGGTTTCGGGTATTTACTATTACCCGACTCCGGTCTCTTCGAATTCAACACCATCTTATCCCAAATATTCAAGTGAAACATAATTCAAATTCCAAATACATAGTGTCATCCCCATTGATTCATCATCGATAGATAACTAAATGATCTCAGTTTAATTCCAACATATCATATCACATAGCATTCCAAACCACATATTCGAGATATCAATCAATCACAGGCATGCAATATTGTTCAATCATTCATAAGCAAGATTTATCACTTTCAAAAGTTAATTTGATTTATCTCTAATTAAATTAATAACCAATCTTAAATCACTTACATTGATTAATTATCTTTTAATTAATTATACCTAATAATTTACTAACTCTTAATAAATTTCCTTAATTAAATAATTCAACCCTTCAATTAATTACGCTAAGAAATTAATTCTTAATTACTTCTCTTAGGTAATTTGCCTTTATTTTCCTCCAACAAGTAATTATTACACTGGTTAATTATCCTCAATTTATTAATCTTGATTATTAATTAATTAAACCTTAATTTATAACATGGGTAAATTAGCCTTACCCATCCACATTAAATAAAATTTTAAATTACTCTCCTAAATCAATTAACTATAATTGACTTACCTTTAATAAATCATATTCGTTAATAAATCATTAATTAATCCCATTCGTAATTAACTATCCCTTAATTACTTACATGAGATAACTTACTTAATTAAGTTTATAAGTAATTATCATCTCATATTCACTAATTTAAATTAATTATAAACATTAACTATTCTCCAATTACTTATGCTAAGTAATTACCTTTTTTATTTTCATCATTAATTAATTAATCTATGAACCTCATTAAATCATTAACTTATAATTAATTCCACTAATTAATCTCAACTACCTTCTTAATTAATCAAATAATCCTGGAATTAATATATTTTCATTTTCTCAATTTCCACTCAATCACATTATTAATAATGTTTAAATAAATTTATGAACTATCTTAATAAATTTTAAGTTAAAATAAATTACTTAACTCCTAAATTAACCAATCATTTTAATTAACCTTATTATTTAAAGAATAGTTTAAAAAAAATCAATTAAAACTTGATTATCGATTAACTTAAATTTTGTGGCCCTTAACATTAACCGACCCCAAAACTAAATTTCCCGAGCCTCTCTCGATTTTGTACGCAAAAGCCCTCCCCAAAACAAACACGGAATCTCGAGTAAGAATCCATGCTATTCCTCTTCTTCCCCGAAGACTCCAAACACCAGTCACTAACGTACACAGGTGCACGTGCACGGTGGGAACTCGACGTTTCGATCACCAACGACAATCCCAACATACTAGCGACCATCTCCTCAAATGGAAGGACTGCCCAAATATCTGAATTTCGCCAGAGCAAACAAATTCGATCTTCAACCACCATAAGATTCCATCATTACCGAAAATATCAACATGCGCCACCCCAAATCATTCACCAGAAAATCCGCCCCTTCAACCAGAGATTCATCACGATCCCATCCTCCATTTCCCCCATATGCGAACGAGTACGATACGCCGATGAGACCACATTGGTCTAGAAATCAACCCTAGCAAAAAAACAAGATTAAACCATAAATTGCCCAAACCATATCGCCCCGGTGATCAATAATTCTTCCGAACAATTTTTCCATGTTCACTGATCAGAGGACAAGTTCCAGCCTTAACCCCGACAATCCTAATCATCGCGATCAACAGAAAATGACGAAAACCCAACTTTCGTTCATCTCATGATTTATGTTGTTTTAAAAGCTTAAAATTCAAGAATTTGTTTTTAAAAATCCTAACTTTCAACAGAAAAAAAGATTTAATTAAAGTTTTGTTTTGTTTTCTTTTAAAATGCTTAATATAAAATGGTTATAAGTGTATATTTATATAAATGTTTAGATTTTAAATTCATGTAGAAGAAAATATATTTGCATTATAATTAATTTTAGAATATTTCCTTTTAAAAAGTAAAATTTATTATACATATATAAACATTTAATTATAAAAGGAGAATTTATTTATATATGTACATCAAAGGAATAAATTAAGATTTAAAAGTTTTTATAAACAATTTAAATTAAAATAAAATTTTAGTTGACATATGTTAAGCATAGAATTAACATTTTGACAAATGTAAAACTAAGAACAAGTGTCCTTTCTAGTTTTCCTTTTCTTTTATTAAAATCTACTTATGTAAACACATCTCCTACAAAATCATTTTTCTTTTCTATTCTCCTTTACAAACTTGAGAAAATCTTCAGCTAAGATCTGAAATCTAAAACCAGTATTCCTCTAACCAAAATAAATTAAAAACCATCTGAAATCAATCACTTGAAAGTTTCTTCAAAATTCATTGACCTGAAAACATTTTGCAATTCAAAGGCCTGCATGCAATTATAAGTCTCTCCACTTCTGTTTTGAAACATCCAGCCCTGCAGTTCTTCTTTCTGGGACCTGCATGCAGTTATGAGGATCAGGAAAAGCATTGCAAGATTGAAGTTTTTTTTAAAAAAAAAATATAAGGAAGCATTTCCAGATTTTAGTTTAAGGTCTCTGATCTTCTTTTGCAGGTGAGTGATATAACCTTTCTTTTTCTGTTCTTTAATTTCCTGTGAGTAAACAATTATATCTAAGGGTTTTAAATCTATTTAAAAAATCTTGGGGTATGCAGAAATTACTCAAGTAAATTATGATTGTGCTGCATCGTTGTTTAAACAGGAATTGATGTGTATATGTATGAGAATAAATGAGTGCATGTCTGGAATGAGAGTGGTTTGCTCTGTTCATAGTTCCAGGTCAGGAAAAAAGAAAAAAAATGATTCAAGAGTTACATACTCTTTCTCTAATCTGTTATTAGTTATGAGGTATCAACAACAAATCTTAGGAATAATAATATTTTGATGGAAAAATAGATTCAGGTAAGATCTTAAAGTAGATTTCACTGAAAGTGTAAATTACAGTCTTTTTTACCTAAACTCTAATTAATTTAAAATGAATTAAATTAATTACTTCATCATTAATTCCTGCTTAATTTAACTATCAATTGATTATAAATCAATTTATCATCTCAATATTCACTTCATTTAATCCTTATTGATTAACTATTTCCAATTACAATAAGTAATTAGCATTTAATATTAATTATACCTTAATTAATCAATTTCAAATTACATCATTAATTAATCAATTTCTCAAATAAATTAATTACAAATGGTGTGATCATTAGATAGTTGCTTATGATTAATGAATGGCATTGGTTGTCTGGTATGGTTTGTAATCTCAGCTATGAGATGAATAATGTTGTGGTATGGATGCATTGGTTGCTTTTGGATGATAGTATGGATATCTGATTATGATATGAATTATCTGTTGATAATGATAATGTTGGTTATCTGTTATATTGTGAATTATCTATCTGTGTACATTTAGATAATGAATTGAATTGTTTTAAACTTAAAACAACTTGGACCATAAAAGACACGTCTTGGATTTCGATGAGACCGGGATCGGGTTTCCATATTTGGGTATCCGAAAACCACATCAATTCCAATTAAACGTTAGGTCTTTAATCCAAGTGGAGCGAGTGAAGACTCGAGGTGTAAGGGCTATACGTCAGTATAACTCTGTGGGTGATTCCGTAATGAGTTTGACGGAATAGTGCTTATAGATTCGAGGTGGTGAATCAGAGTGCAAGGGTTATTGTCGTTAACTCTTGGGGTGATTCCAATATGAGTGTAACAGATAATGCCTTCGGTTTCGTTCGAACCCGGAACGAACTTGTATGGATTGAATGCTTTCAGAACATCGTCAGGCGGACGATGAGCATTCTAAGTGATATGTCCTATAAAGGTAATCGTAGCCTCAAGCCTCATCAACCGGGAATGGCTAAAACAGGGGAGGTGCAGCAAAGCTTCGTGGGTAGCACCCACTTGAGAGCAAGATTTATCCCTGTCTAGAGGTCCCTTTATATTTTCGGCTTAGTGGTGCGGTCGCTGATCACAACTGCAGGGTTGTCTTGTTTGGAACTGTTCAGTAAGGAACGGGTCCGGTTTTGTGTTGCAGGGGATGAAGGGAGTAATCCTCGGTACGGTGATCTAGGCCACATACTGTGACGGGCGGTACCCCAGTAGCCCAGCCATTGATGGAATCCAAAATCCAATAAGTGCCAACGGTTTTGATTGTATTACCCACTTTTGTGGCTAGTAGCTGGAATTTAATAGATGTAACAATTTCGGCTATTTTCTTATTTACTTGAAAACCCTAGACACTATTATAATATCATTGGATTTCCTATCAAACGTTTTGGTTAGCGTAAGGTAAAAACTTTTCCATGTTTATGTGTGGGAAGTCTTACGTGATACCTTTTTTTTCCAAGGTTTTTCAAAGTTAAGCAACTTTAACCTGTTACTCACACCAGACCCATGTCTGACCCGGGGTTATTTCTGTTTTTCTGTAACTCTTGGGTACTCAAATTTTTACGAGTAGCCAAGGGAATTCAGGTTAGGATTCAGGATTAGCTTTGACAAATTGTGGAGGAGCAAATGGAGCAGGAGGCTTCTGCGTATAGTTATATAGTTTTCCGCTGTGTTGGTATCTCTGAGTGTTTGTCTGTAATGTATTGAGTTGTAATAACTAGACAGGTGTTTATAACTGGCTAGTATGTGTTGTATATGTCTGTGTAACTCTGATATTTGTTGTATACTATGAAATACTTATGTTATTAATATAATTTATTCGTTCCGCTGTTGAGATTCTTGTGTTGTTTTCTTCTTTCTCTTCTTTCTTTTCCCTTTTCTATCCCTTTCTTTCTTCAAGATGATACGTTTTTCCGGGAGTGGAAAGTCGGGTCGTCACAGTTGGAATCCAAAATCCAATAAGTGCCAACGGTTTTGATTGTATTACCCACTTTTGTGGCTAGTAGCTGGAATTTAATAGATGTAACAATTTCGGCTATTTCTTATTTACTTGAAAACCCTAGACACTATTATAATATCATCGGATTTCCTATCAAATCTTTTGGTTAGCGTAAGGTAAAAACTTTTCCATGTTTATGTGTGGGAAGTCTTATGTGATACTTTTTCTTTTCAAAGGATTTTTAAAGTATAACAACTTTAACCTGTTACTCACACCAGACCCATGTCTGACCCGGAGTTTATTTTTGTTTTCCATAAACTCTTGGGTACTCAAATTTTTATGAGTAGCCAAGGGATTCAGATTAGCTTTGACGAATATTGGAGGAGCAATGGAGCAGGAGGCTTCTGCGCTAGATATTTAGTATTCTGTTGTGTGTTCTGTGATTGTCTCTGAGTTGTATTATGTTGTAAATACTAGACAGGTGTTATAACTGTCTAGTATATGTTGTATATCTATGTACTCTGATAGTGGTTGTAAACTATGTAAATATTATGTTATTAATATAATTTATTCGTTCCGCTGTTTAGATTCTGATGTGTCGTTTCTTCTTCTTCTCTTTCTTTCTCTTTTCTATCCCTTTCTTTCTTATTAGCGATGTGACCAACTGTAACGACCCAAAATTTTCAAAGACGAAAATTTTAGATAGTTATGAGAAGAAGAAAGAGATAGAAGAAGAAGAAGAACAGAAACACCAAACCTCTTACATACGCAGCGGATAAAATATAATAATTAGTGAATACAATTTACAAAAAGAATATTATTTGTCCATTATATTTAATATACATCAGAGTTTCGCATTTATACAGTCACTGAATATATATACAATTATCATGTCTCACATACACAGCAATATAATACAGCGGAAATATTTTATACGCTATAACCATCCAGCTCGTCTCCTGAGCTCCAGAACGTACCTAGCTGAAAATTTGTAATACTCGGTCTGACCCGAGCATTACACCAAAGTAACACCCGGGTCAGGCTAGAAACCAGCGTGAGTAAACCCATCTATCATGAATACCAAACTATCTACTTATATAAACCCGGGGTAACATATATCAATTTAGCCAATTCACAGTTTGTTATAAACAATACTTATTTCACATACCAATTTCTAAGTACCAACTTAGATAAAATAATCCAATTTATCCTAATTGAATCTCAAACCTCAATTCTTAACTTGTCATTAATAAATTTCAAATCAATTAATCAATCTCACTTTCATCATTCATATTTATAAATCAACTTGGATTAACTATCCTTCAATTACATCCAAGTAATTAACTTTAATTAATTTCATGATATTAAATTTTCTAAGCCAGAATTAATAAGTAGTCATAATTACTTCATGAATTAATTAACTATTTTAAATACATAAATCCTTAATTACTTATATCAATAAACTTCTCATAAGTCACTTATTATTGATTCACTCAATTTAAATCACATCCTTAATTATATAAAAATGGCCGAAGCCTCCCTTCAGATAATCGAATGCGTCAAAAGGAAAAAAAAAACCATTCGTTCGTACGTGTTCGTCTCCAGATCGAAGACGAGGGAGGAATCGCGTGACTCACTTTTTCCACCGGCATCGAGTTTCGATTGGGAATCGAATTCGAGGTAGTTTCTTCGAGAGGGTTTCGGCCTCGCGATTAGGTGAGGGTGAGGCTCACGGCTTTGGCAAGGTAAACGGGAGTCGCGACTGGGTAGCAGAGGGTGGGCGGCTCGACCAAATTTCGAGCGAAGTTGCGTGTTGGAGGGAGGGGCGGCTACGATGGGGATTTGTCATGTTTGGGCGCGGCGATGTTGAAGGTCGTGACTAGGGTTTTCTCACGATCGATTTTCTGTGAGTAAATTTTATTTCAGCTCAGTTTGTTTTTAAGATTTTACCTTAAGTATAATTATGATTGGATAATTTATGAAATAAGTTAAAGATTAATTAAGTAATTGGTTTGCAGTTATTGATTGAGTAATTTGAAATTAGTGATTTACAAATGGGTAATTATGTTAAATAAATTAACAGTGAAGGTTAAGAATTAATAGTTAGGGAGTAATGAATAAGAAAATTACTTGGGAAAGTAATAAATAAATAATCACTGGATGTAATTGATTGGATGGAGTGGATTGCAAATTTTAAGGAGCAAAGGTGAGTAAATCTCACCAAGTTGGATTTTTTATTTAAATTTAAAGGGTTAGATTTAAATAATTGGTTGAGTGCTTAAATTGATTGGATGTGCTTTGATGATGGTGTGACTTTGGTTTTGATTTGTTATCGAGTTAATTGTGGTTTGACTCGAAGTAGTGGGGTTTTAAGTTGTTTAAACTTAAGCATAAATAAGAATTATTTTCATTTTAATGTTAATAAGGATCCGATGATTTGTGATCCATTAAATTAGTAGGGTAATTATTAATTAATTAATTAATTAAGTTTAAGTTAATTTATTAAGTGCAAGTAATTCAGAATAACTAGATGGTGAAACAAGTAATTACTTAATGAAACTAATGGAATATAATTACTTTGCAGAAGAAATCAAGAGATTTAAATAAGTAGATTAATTAAGAAGTAATAAATTAATTTATTTAATAAAGTAAATAAAAGATAGTTAATTATAGATTAAAATAAATCAAGAACGATTATTATTTGAGGTTTAATCAAGAAATTTTGGGATCGAAATTTCCGGGTCGTTACATTTGGTATCAGAGCAGAAGGTTAAGAGAAAACCTTGGCTCTGGTGGAATTACTCATTAAGGATAGGGTAAGTGGTACCCTAGGATGAGTTGAGTATATAAATATGAGAGAGCGTACTTGTTATTTTCTTATATAAAGGTTTTTAAATGATTTCAAAACTAAATGAATCTTATATAAAAAAATAGATTATCTATTATATTAAAGAAATTGGTTGCAGTATTAATTAAACTAAAAGTAATAGAAAGAATTAAGTGGTAATAGTTACAACCTAATTTGAAACTAAATTTAAAGACAAGTTTGAAATGGATTCAAACCGAAATTAAATTTTGAATTTGGGAAAGGTTTCAGGATAAGGATAATCAGTTAATTTATGTAATTAATTAAACTTTATTTAATGAGATTAATTAATGGATAATAATTGGAATTGATAAATAAGAGGGAGTTACTTAATGAAGTAACTAGAGATAAGTAATTTAAGGGACAATTACTTAATGAAGGTAATTAAGAAATAAGTTAATTACCGAATGTGATTAATTGATGATGTAATTAATTTAAAGAAATAACAAATAATGTTATTTAATGCATTTGAATGAAATGGTCCTATTTCAAACAAGAGTTGTTTGAAAATTTTAAAAAGAAATTTGTTTTGAATTAAAACCAAAGGTGGTTTAAAATTTTAAAGTATAACTTAGTATGTAAAAGAAATTAATATATATATATATGTGGATATACATAATATCAAAGTTGGTTTGAAATAAACTCTAAATATTGAGTTTTGAATTTGGAATAAGATGTGATACCCAAGTGATAAGTTTTGAACTTATATGTGGGAAAAAATTATTAATGTGAAGTTTAGAATTTTGAAATTTGAAATGGAGAACTCAAGTTTTAGTAAGGTTAAATGGGATTGATTGAATTTAACTCGGAGGAAGTTAAATAAGTTTGAATGAACAATCTGATTTGGAAATTTCAAGATGAAATTGAGATTTAATTTGAGGAGTTAAATGGTTAATCTGAATTGGGAGTTTGTGTGATCTCAAAATGGGTTTGAGATCTGAAAATTGTAAATTGATGGGTGTTTTGGGATGAATTAGATGATAGCATCCTATTGTTGTTAAAAATCTTTAAGTTGTGAATTAGATTTTTTTTAAATGAATGAGAAATGGAGTATGGTAATCCATTGTTGGAATAAAAAGGTAAATTGATTTAAAGGAATTAAATCAACATTTGAAGTACTAACTCGAATTTATATAATTCGAGATGGTTTAAATTTGAAATTGGTTCAAATTGAATTTGATTTGAATTGATTGAAATTGTGATTGAAGATGTATGAGTATAAGGTTCAAATGGAAATTTGAATTGGATTAATTTGAAACAATTTGAAATTGAAGTGGGTTCGATTTGAAATTAGTCCGAGTTGATTTGAATAATTTGGAATCGTAATTAAAGTTGAATAAGTTTTAAATTCAAATGGAATTTGAATTAAATTTGAGAAGAAATCAAGAATAATTCAACTTGATTTGGAAATGGAGTTTGAAATTGAGATTAGTTCATACTGGAGTTGAAATGAATTAAAACTGGAACTAATTCATTTGAAATTTATTTGAATTAGTAGAATTTGAGATCAAGGTTGAATAAAGTTAAATTTGAAAAGAAACTTAGATTAATTCAATTTGAATTGGGGTTGAATCAATTTCAATAGAAATTAAAGTTATTTAAATTGGAGTTAAGTCAATTTAAATGAAGGTGGAATTTAAATTAAATTGATTGGGAATTGAACAGTTTTGACTCTGGACTATTTTTAATATAAATTGTTTTAATATAAACCTATTTTTCCAAACAATTCATTATATATACAACCTTTCTTTTAAAAGCCAAACTCTTATACTTGTTTTACAATTATTTTTGAAACTATTTGACAATTTTTTAACTATTTTATAAACTAATTACTATTTTCAACTACTAATTACTATTTTATAGCTATTATTTAAAATTTCTATGACTATTTAACTATTTTCCAATTATTTTAGAAACTAGTAATTATTTTTCAACTACTTATCTATTTCTTTAACTTTTCAAGTTATTTTCTAAATTTAAACTGGACCGAGTTTAAACTGTTATTGGTTAAATACCCAATCGAAATAAGAATAGAGGTGATAATCCAAATGGGATTGGATCAGTTGTGAGTAAGTAAGTGAAAATTTAAGTGAATAGAAATGGAATTGATTTGGCTAATAACCAATAAAGATAAATACGTAGGGTGTACGTACGTTATTCTATTCACATAGTGATTTGATTCAGATTTTGAGCACAGAATTTCGAGATAGTTATTTCGATCCGAGTTGGAATTTTCCACTCGATTTTTGAAGGCGAACCTGGGTATGGATTGTTGATTGGTTCTGGATATTCTCTATCATAGTTATGACTATGCAAGGAGAATGATGGTTTCTGATCAAGAAACCATATCTGTGTCCGCACTAGGAAGTCGGGTGGACAATACTAGTTCGGAAATGAAATTGTGTGATCGAGTGAGCGATCAGATTGGTATAGCATACGGATGATATGTGTACATCGTACGGATTTGAATAAAATTGATACTGGGAATTTGTGGATAAGAAATGTGAAATAGTTTTTGAAATGAAAAATATATTTTGTGAAATATATGATGAAGTAAAGTGGAAATTGGATATTTCTATGGTTGAATTTTTTTTATGGAAGTAAGTGATATGGAAAGTGGTTTGTAAAGAGTAATCAAATTTGAATATTTGATTTTGAATAAACAAAGTTATATATCTTTGTTATATAAGATAAAACTCCCCTTGATGAATCTTTTGCTAGAAGAAAATGGTTTTTGGAGGTGTTTGAAGTATAAAGGAGTTTTATACAAGTTTGCAATGATCCAAAGTTTTGGAAATTATATATATATGTATATATATATAAAGGATCTTATGAGGATTTTGGAAAAGGTTCTGGGAACCTTTGGATTTGGAAAGGCTTTTGATTTTTGGGTAAAATCAATATTGAAATTTGAAAAGCCTAGTTTGAGAACTATCGATTTTGGAATAATCGATTTTGTGTAAGGGAGATTTGTATGAGATCATACTTGGTGTATGATTTAAAGATACTATATGTGTATAGTATAAAATGTTTTGATGATGGCTCAGGGGAAAAAGGCGCTCCCTTGGAATGAACTTCTCAGGAGCACCACCGGGTGGTGCTGCCTTGAGCCCCAAGGGGGGTTTCTAAAGTTGATCATGTGAGGAGTCCGGACGAAACTAGTTCCTGGGGATTATGAGTAGAGTATACCATAGCGAAAGTCGTGTGTGCCGCTGAGAGCCAACAGTCTGCGTTTGATTTTATATCGGTAGACTGCGACCTATGGTATAACATAGCGAAAGTCGTGTGTGCCGCTGATAGCCAACAGTCTGCGTTTGATTTTATATCGGCAGACTGCGACCTATGTAGGAGTGGAGAGGTTTCATTTCAACGGCAAAAATCAAAGGCCGCTGAGAGCCTGCAGTTACATGGACTTTTGCTGCGACGGCAACGTAACCCTGGATGTAACTGTGATCTGTTGTGCGGGTTCCATGGTGTAATCGAGAGGCCGCGGAGAGCCAGCAGTTACATGAACTTTTTCTGCGACGGCAACGTAACCCTGGATGTAACTGTGATCTGTTGTATGGGTTCCATGGCGTAATCGAGAGGCCGCGGAGAGGCTGCAGTTACATGGACTTTTGCTGCGACGGCAACGTAACCCTGGAATGTAACTGTGACCATGGATGGGGGTGATGATTTCCAGAGCATTCTCACCAAAGATATATCCTCTATTTTCAAAAACTGTTTTCAATACTTTCAATAAAATTATTTTCGAAGTATTTTCACTGGATGTTAATGATAGGTCTGCTAAGTACTTACAGATTTTCAGTCCTACGCCTGATCAACGTATGACCGAATCTCTATGAGAACAAGGATAGACTTGTTGAAACATCGAGTTATAAAAGTATTTTTATAAAACTATTTTGGTAATATTATATAGATTTTAAATTATTTTAAAGTTATCAAAGAAAAAAAAATTCTGATAATAATCATTTTAATAAATTTTTATTTCGTTCCTTTTCGAGGACGAAAAGATTCAAAGGGGGGAGGAATGTAATAACCTGAATTTTTGGTAATCTGTAATCGATTAACAAACTGGGTTAATTAATGGAATATTGAATCATAAATTGAACGAATGAATCTGATCATATAAATATTTATATTTGTAATTGTGTTGATTTTAAATAAAATTATTGATTACAAATTTAATTTGTGTTGCTTAATACATACATATATTTGAGTTGATTTCAAGATAGGACTTTAAATTGAAAATGAATTTGAATTTGGATTAAAATTTAAATCTAAAAGATAGTATCTCAAAATAAATTGGATTTAAAATAATGTTTCTAATTTTTATAGATATATATGTAAATTGTGAATAGGAAGCTTTGTTTGAATTTAATCTAATGATTGTCAAAAAGGGGTATTTAAAATAAAATGGTGCTAAGTAAGGTTTAATAGGGGTTCATACCTTATTTAAATATACATATATATATATAAGTTTTATATATATATATATATATATATATATATATATATTAAGGTGTTAAGCATAAAAGAAATATAAGTATAATAGAAATTATATATAAGTATAAGAGTAAAATAAATAAAGATTTTATTTTACACTTGTGAGGTAGTAAAAACATATATGTATAAAGAAAAAGGGTTTTATTTACAGTTAAATTAAATAAAAAAAATAAGTAAAATATGTATAAAACAAGTGTTAGCATCTTAAGTAACTATTGAGACAAATGTGAATTAATAACCTACTCTAATTGATAAATGTAAGGATTTGGTACATGTGTCTTTTTATTTTTTATTTTTAAATAAATCATTTATACTTTTATAAAACATGTTTTCACCCTCATTTTTTTCTAATGTTCATTTTTTTCAAGGTTAAGAAAAATTTTCAGCTGAAACAAATTTGTTCCCAAAAATCTAAAAAAATAAAAATTAATTAAAATCATGTTCGAATCTGGAAGTTTTCTCCTCAAATCAAAAATCTGAAACTCTTCTTCAATCAAAAGCTTGAAAACATCTTCATAATACAATCTTTAATCCACCTTCAAATTGAAGATCAGATCATAACCGTGTAAAATCAAAGCCTGCATGTTAACCCCTGTACTTTTCTTCAACCTGTAGCCTGTGCATTCTTCTTTTTTAAAAAAAAAAAAAACTAAAGCATGCAAGCATATTCCCTTCCATCTGAATTTTTAAAGCAAACAAATAAAGTCTATAGCAACAGCAAAACCTACATGCAAATCTGCATCTAACCCTGTAAGAAAATCAAGTCTGCAACTCAGCTTTTAAAACTCCAAAAGCATGCAACTGCATTCTTTAAAACTAGAGATCTGAAGCAAGTTCAAGTCCCATTAGCCTGCATGCAAACCTAAATGCAAGCAACTCAGTTTTAAAGCATTGAAGTAAAAGCAATTCAAGTTTTATCAAAAGCTTTTCTGAAGATTTGAGCTCTGTTTCATGCTATTTTCAGGTGAGTAAACAAAATCCAAATTGTACTGTAGTTATGTTTTATCATGGGATAAAAGTGTGATTTGATAAGTACGTTTTGTTTTGAATATATTCACCCATATATGAGTAAATAAATGATTAAACCAGGGAAGTTAGGATGTTCACCATTTTTACACCGCTCTGTTAAATTTCAAAATAATATGCTAGGCTTGACTTCAAAAAAAAAAATTATCACTCAATCTAATTAGTTTTAAGTGGTGACATTAAAAGAAAAGTTGTTTGTTATGAGGGTTCCTTTATTTTAAAACTGGTTTCAGTAAATATATTGAAGTATAGACTTGTATTATGTTTGCTTTGCAGTAAGTGATCAAGTCCAGTCAAAATTTGATCATTAAGATTTGGGTTTTTGTTTGTGTTATCGCGATTATTGAGGGAAAATATGATTTTTAAGGGTGGTAGGGTGATTTCTAGATGCGCAGAGCAGGAGGTAGGCTGAGTTGAATGGGTTTGGGCATAACGGCAAATTCTGGTAGCTGGATTGATTTGGAGGCGGGGCATTCGTCGAGGAGGAAGAGTAGGGCATGGTTAACTCGAGAAAAATGACTCTGGAATTTCTAAGTGATTGTGAAAGCAGATTGTTTGAGTATTAGGGTTTAGGGGATCTTCGCTTGGCATTCAGTTTCGTCTGAAATTGCGAAGCATGGCGAACAATGGAATGTTGCGCGCGTAGGGGAAACAATGTAGGAAGAGGAGGCGATTCTTCTGATGAAAGGTGAGGATAGACAGTAGTAGATGAGGGCGGAGCGAGGCGATAAATGTTTATCTGATCTTTTGCTGAAAGGTGTTAAAACTTTTTTTCTTTTATCAGGACAGTTCGTCGAGGTTTGAGTGTTTCGATAGGGTGGGGTGACCATGCGAGAGTTGTGAGGATGATCGGCGACAGGGAACGATCATCAGAGAAAGCGTGCATGGATATGTGCACGACTTCGTGTTCGAGTATGTTGTTTGGATTTGAGCTGTTTACTGAAGGGAATTAAGAGGATGAAGGGGAAGGGGTTTGTTTTGTTCATGGGTTTTGAGTTTTGGATGGGCCGTACATAGTGGGCCGATTGTTTGAGTTGTGAATTTAAATAAAGTAATATAGGATGGAGGAAGAAAGAATGTTTTCCAATATTTAGTGGTTAAATTTGAGGTGAAGTTAGCTCATGGAGAGGGTTTAGTGTTTGCTCGGGATTTGTATTTGTATAGATATCAAGTTTTTAATAAAAGAATAGCAAGTTTTAAAAGTATTAAGCAATTACAAATTAGAAGCAAATGGTGATACAAGTTTTAAGTATTATAAAATCAAGTATTAAAAGCTTATCTAAAATGGTAAATTCAAAGAATAAGGTTAAACCAAGTTTCTCTAAGTATTAACAAGTCCTTAAGTTTTAAATATTTTCAAATTGTGGTAATTAAGTAATTATATAATGGGTTAAATCCAATATGTTTTTCGAAGGTAAATTAAATGATAAAATTTAATAAAGTATTAATTATTCAATGTATTAGGAATGGTTAATTGATTAATGTAATCAATTAAAAAATATATTTAATTAATCATTAGATAATTAATAAAGGAGAAGTAATTTATGTAATCAATTTAAAGGATTGATTTATTAATGTGATTGATTAAAATAATAAATTTAAAACTGATTGATTAAAGATTGATCACTTAATGAAATTAAATTATGATTATGAAAGTAATTAAAGGAAAATTGCTTAATGTCATTAATTAAGGAGGGTAATTAATGGGTAATTACTAAATATGATTTATTCAATGATAATTACTTAATGTAAGTAATTAAAAGATAAATTTGTTAAGGATTAATTACGTAGTGTAATTAATTTAAGAATTGTATAATTAAGGAAAATTAATTAAGGGTTGGTTAATTAATGACTGTGATTAATTAAAGGAAAAATTAATCAATGTAAGTAACTATAGAAGAATTAATTCGAGTAATTAATTATGGATCAATATAATCAATGTGTATGGGTAAGGTCAATTAATTTGTGTAATTAATTAAGATAAAGTGGTTAATACTAGTTAATTAATTAAAGATAATCATTTGATGTTGAGTTAAGTATAATTACTTAAGGTAATTAATGGGGTATAATTACTTAGAGAAGTAATTAGTGGCTAATTACTGGATGTAATTAGTTAAAGGAAATTACTCGATAGGAAGTAATTAAAGGATAATTACTGGGTGGAAGTGATCAATTTTGCTTATTAATGATTAAATGATAATGGGTGCTTTGAATTGAATGATATCTCTGATATGATTGCTTTGTGATATGATTTGTTGGACGGATGATGATAATGTGATTATCAATCAATTATGAATTGCTGTGTAAAAGTGTTATTCGATAATTTTAGTTGAATTTGTATTTAATTGGATAACTTGGGTTTAGATGACATCGGATTCGAAGAGACCGGAGTCGGGTATTAGTAAATGCCCGAAACCACTTCGATTCTTTATAAATTGATATGTGGGATAGGTGATGTCTATAATAAATTGTGGAGTGTAAATTGATATAAATTACCCGGGTTTATTTATGATGTATGCTTTTGTATTCCGTGTTAGATTAGTTTACTCACGCTGGTTTCCAGCCTGACCCGGGTGTTACTTTGATGTAATACTCGGGTCAGACCGAGTATTACAGATTTTCAGGTAAGGACGTTCTGGAGCTCTGAAGGTGAGCTGGATGGCAGGGACGTATGGAGAGTTCCACTATGATATTGTATATATCTGAGACATGTTAAATTGTATCAATCCAATGTTGTATAAAATTGTTGTAACTCTGATATATCGATGTAAATTGATAGATACAGTTTCTTTGGTATAACTATTATTGGTATTATATTTTATCCGCTGCGAATGTGAGATTGTGTGTTTCCTTTCTGTTCTTCTTCTATCTCTTTCTTCTTTCTCTTTCTTCTTTCCACTAACTATCTGAAAATTTCGGGATCGAAATTTCCGGGTCGTTACAGATATCATTTAAATGAAGTCGAGTATGGAATTAAAATTTGAAGTAGGTTAAGTGGATGAACTAACTAAATTAATTAGCATATGGAATGGAATTTGGTTGCAAGAGTAATGAACTTAAGTTATATAGTTTAGTAAATTGAAAATAAAAAAATTAACTTAAGTTAATTAATTGGATGGAGGCTTGGCCAAATAAATTTATGGAATAATTCATAAGTAAATAGCATGGAACGATTCTGAGCTTAATAAAATGGATATGGATGTAAAGAATATGGATATGAATGGAATGTAAATAAATTGATTGAGAATCAATTTGAAATGGGATAAAAGTGAATATAAATTGATTTAGAATCAATTTAAAATAGCTATAAGCTTACACGATTATTTTGTTAAGTGAATATCATCGAATTTGCATAGAAAAATTTGTCGTTTAACAGGAATGGAAGTAATAAAATTCTATGAATTAATAGGAAGTGAATAAATTGATTTTTAATCAACTTGAAATGGATATGAGATTGGTTGGTATAAATATGAGTTGAATGCAAATTATTGAGTTTTAAATCATTCGAATTGAATGAAGTGATATATAAATCGATTGTAATGAATAATCGAATGCTAGAACCTTGTGATTATTACTAAATTCATGCTATGACATGGTTGTTAGTGGAAAATTATGTGTTTGAGTTGTTAAATGGATGAAATATTCTCGAACTTTCATATTTTGATACTTACGTGGTTAATTAAGTAAGTACAGGTACTCAGAAGCTATTGGGGTAGAGTTGGGTTGCGTGATTGCATATGAAATAAGTCGCTCGCTTAAAAATGCTAATATAAGGTACGTTTTTGGATTAAATACAGCTAAAATATAAAATATCGATATATAATTTGTTTTCCAACCATGTCGGTCGATGTATACATTATCATCTCTCTTGTCATATTGCAAAAGGCTCTCCATAGAAGGGAGAATCTGCAAAAAAAATTCAAAAATTTAGGGTGTTAGAAACTTTTGTTAACGACAATTTGATTTTGAATTGTAATTGGAATAAATGATTTTTGAATTAGAAATTGAGAACTAATTGTTTTGGTTGGAAGTAAAAGATTAGAAAAGTGAAATATCGTGCTTTAACTAAGTGGGTTTTGTTAAGTTAATGGGCTTGAAGCATCTTCCTGTCTTAGTAATTTCTAGGACGAAATTCTTTTGAGGGGGGAGGAATGTAACGATCCGAGATTTTCTATCGTTTAATTTTGGATATTTAAGTGGTTGAAATAATGGATTTGGAAATTATAATTGAGTAACAAGTTTTTAAAACTGAAAATTTCAACTAATCCATCAATTTTAGAATCATTAATTTAATCGACGATTTAAAATAGCAATCCGGGACATAGTCTCGGAATTCGATGAAATTAATTCCATTAGATCCGTAATAGTGTATTATTATCGGATTTCAAATTTCGTAGCATTTGGAATTATCGAAAATTCCATATACTAATTGGGTCTGAAAGATATCTTTTCCATACGATCGAATTAGGACTCGAAACATTTTCCACTGCATTCGGAATAGGGGTATAACATTATAAACGCTGGACGACACGCCTCAATAGGAGGTCGAGATTTCACGATATGTGATTCAAGGATATTTTGATACATAAAAAAAGGGAATTAAGTTAAAAGGACAAAAATTTGTATATTTTTAGCCTTAAGGACACGACCTCAATGTTTAATCACAAAGACAAACATTCTACTAAAAATTAATCATAAGGAAAAATATTCATCCAAAATAATTCATAAGGACAAACAATATTCCAAAACTGCTACCGAACTAAAAAATGATACCTAAAAACTGCTACCGATAACTACAAACCGATACTTAAAAACTGCTACCGATAACTAAAAACTGATACATAAAGAAAGTTGTCCTCCAGGCTAAAATACTGAAAGTCTGTTCTTGAGGCTAAAACGCTGAATTTTTTTGTCCTTAGCAATAATTTCCTAAAGAAATAATAAAAGTAAAATCAAATGAACAGTTGAACTGTTCCTTCAAATTTAAGTCATATGTCTCTTTCCTTCTGAAAACACGCAACCGCCCTCGTCTTCCCTTTTGAAAAGCATGAATTCTTTTCCTTCTTTCTTTTCAGTTTGAATGAAATAAATTCTGAGAGAAAAAAATAAATATCAAACTCGACTTACCTTCTTGATCACGCCTTTTCCTTTCAGTTTTAAAGCACGAGTTCCCCTTATCTCTTTCGTCTTCCATTCAAACTAAAGAAATCAGAAAGATAAAAAAATCGCAATTGTCTTGAAATCACAAAGGCTAGCATTTGATGTTGGGGTTTGCGTTGATGCTATGGGCACGCGATTGCGATGAAGTCGAGAGGTCTGGGTCGTAGAGGGAGTCGCGGCCGTCAATGGATTCGAGCTCGATGGAAGATGCAAGCTTTGAGGATGACGACAATCGTGATCGATGAGGAAGGAAGGAGCGAGCGTGTGAGCCCTGGTGGAGGCGTAGTCGAGATTGGTGCTGAGGGATGGACGGAGGCGATCGAGTGGCAATGGCAGCAAATGGAGGGAGGTTGTGTGCGTGCGTTCGCCTTCGATTGTAGCTCGAAGTCACGAGCTCTATGAGGCATTTGCTGGCTGGGACCGCGACTGTTGGAGGAGGCAGCATCGTGGAGTTTTAGTGGTACCGATTGTTTGTGAGGTTGGGTGGATCGATACTCATCATGAGGAGGAGCAGTATAGGCGATGCACTACAGAGGAGGAAAGGTGAGTCATACTTGTCTGGAGTTATTCGTGCAGAATATAAAAGCTGCCGCTGTAGTTGAAATGCGAGGCGATCATCTGGCAGTGTTTCACGATCATTAAGTAATTATAATTTTGCGATTAAAGGTTAATTAAATTTGTTGGTAAGTAATTAGTTTAAACTTAAGTAACTAGTTGAAATGATTTAATTGAAAATGAAATGTTAATTTATATAAGTCGAAATTGGCTCATACGAGGTAAAATCGTACGGAATCAGCCATATATGATTCGAAGCTGCAGAATCTGTGAAATAGAATTTATTTAGACGATCAGCAAATTAAAAATCAAGGTGAGTAAATCTTACTCAATTTGGTTGGCTGGCTTGATTTATAATAATTAAAATTAATTACTGAATGTTGGTTGAGTTTATAAATCACTATCTATTGAATGTTAAATATATATAGCAGTATATATTCCAGTAGTTGGACTGATATTCCTGCATATTTTTAGCGGATGAGACTCTGTACGTCCCGCATAATAGCGGATGACCTTATATACCGTGATATTCTCCTCGAAGTGGGATTGGTATTTTGTAACAACCCTATATTTTTTTTATTATTTTAATTGTTTATTTTGATTTTTTTCAATTTGAATGCCTGATTTAAAATTTTTATTTTTTATTAAAATGAATAAATTTTTATTATTTTAAATATAATTTTTTATTTCGATGTGAATTATATTTTCAAACCTAAATAAGTGGAATATTTTCCAAAAAACTGAATTTTGGTCAAAATGGTCAAACTTTGACTTTTAAATTTAAAATTTAAATTTTTGAATTTTATCTTTTACTATGAAAATAAATAAAATTTCAAGAATACTGCTTTTCGTTTCGTTGAAATCCGATTTATATTGTGAAAGTTATGCATTTTACAATATTGTGTGTAAATTGTTTTATTTAACAAAATTGTTTATTTTAAATTATATAAATAATATTTTTGTTTGTTTTAATTTATGTATATATGTATATATGACATTTTATGTATTAATTTTTATTTTTTAAAACATTTTTAAAGTGTTATTATAATTTTCCAATGTCCATTGTATTTTGTTTACAATTTTTAAATGCTAGTTTCAATATATTAGCTATTTTCTTAATTATTTTCTATTTTTCCTTAAATTATATTTTTATTTTCTTTTTCATTTTATTTTTTTCAGTTTTATTGTTATTTTATTGAACTTGATTTTTCTATTTTGAATTAAAAGGAAATGGAAATACAAAGAGACAAACCCTTTCATTTTCCTTGTGACTTTTCATGTGCTTGTCCTTTCATTTATCTTTGACTCTTCATTTTTGCTTTAGCCGTTCATTCCTTATGCATAGCCGTGACTCTCATTTGCTTTTTGATGTGAAAATATTCTTCTCACCATCAAAACTCATGGCATTTCAACTTGAGGAAAAATAAATGGCAAGTTCATGGCTTTCTTCTTCCTACTCTTCCTTCTTCTTTTCATTGTTTTTTCGCCTTGCCTCTACCTAATTTTGCTCGGCCCTACCACCCATCATCACCACCATCCTCTCCACCATCACTAGCCACAGCAACCATCAGCCTCTCCTCTAACCACCACCTCAAGGCGTGACCTCCATGTGACCAAACACCACAACTTTGCATAAAACTCCATAAAAATTTGCCTAGCCTAGCCATAAACTCCACTATCTCCTTCATATCTTGACTTGGCCACACCCCTAGCTCCACCACCACCTACCTACACCACCTCTAGACATCACTTCAGATCTGAACATACCTGAAGTATGTAGGGACGAGCTCAAAACTAGGCATAGCCGAGCCAAATGGTGCACCAAAACCATCCTATTTTGCCTTGACCCTTTGCCTTCTTCATATGTAACTTCTACCATCATCTCCACTTGGATCCGCACCTATATGATGCCATAACCCAAGCTTTAGAACCTTCGTAGCTGAGCATATGAACCCTATGGCCAAGAAATTGGAGTGATTAAAGCAAGGTCTAATCATTCTTGTCTTTGTTGCTTTGTATTTCCATTTATTTCAATGCTGTTTTGGTTAAATATTCATGTATATATTGTCTGTTGTTTTGGTTATACAAGATCATACCTTGGCTCTCTCTAATCATTTAAATCCATAGTCGTGTTGTATCATGCCATATCGTGTTTTTCTGGCATTCATTCGTGTAGTTTGACTTGCTAACTCCAGCTTGAAAAGGTGAGTTTTTCTCACTCCGACATATTTACTTATGAAATCGTAAATTGATGACAAGTGTTTAGTAATTAAAATGTTTTTGCAAGTTAATGATGATTATATGATATGTTATTTCATGTTATTACCATGTTAAAACTGTTAATTATCAACTGACATCTGATATATGACATTATATTGGGACATTGACATGTTAGTTTACATTGTTTATACTGTTTATTTATTTATGATCACACTGTAAGTTCCTTGTTAGAATAGAATCACTATGGATTGAAACGATACATATCCGAATGGACTTTAGAATAGGGAAAAATCGTTATGGGCTGAAATAATAGGCCTGAGCGATTTTTATTGTATTTTACTTGACTTGGGATTGCAGGTTTAAAATGATAGAACCCGGGTTTTCTTTTTAAATTGCGGGTTGAAATGATATATATATCCGTATCACTTGACCTAGGTTAGAAAATTATATACAGATCCCGTGGTATAATTTTTAAATGATTTTTCTTAAGATATATATTTTTAAAAGTATGAAATTTTGATTTAAAAATATATATGATTTTGAGAAAATTAAATATTAAGTTTTGAATTGTGAATTTAAATATGTTAATTTGAAGTAAATGTGATTTTTGACTTTAAATCATATTTTAAAAATGTAAATAAATAATGGAAATTTAATTTAAAGTTTTGAAATGATATTTAAAATAAAGTGTTTAGTTTTATTAAATTTATAAGTTAATAAACAGTGAATTTTGACTTAACAAATGAAGGTGAGTTTTAATTGTATATTTAATTATAAAATTTTGTTGTGATAAATCATATGTTAAAATTATTTAAATGTGAAATTTCGAAGTCTAGAAATATGATTTATAAATTTAAATAGAAATTTTTTGAGGTTTTATTGTTTTGAAAAGTTATAATAAAATCTGGAATTTTTTAATAGCATTTCTAAAATGCTGTAGTTTACGATAGCACTTTAAAATGCTGCCTATGTTGAAATAACTAAATATCTATTACGACATTTTATAAATGTTGTTATTCCTAAACTAAACTATTTTGGAACTATAAGCTACGATAGCATTTTTTTAATGCCGTCGTTGCTATAATTTGGCAATGTTTTGAAATGTTATAGATTTTAACACTATTTGAGTTATATTTTTAAGTGTTAAATAATTTAACTTTTGAAATTGATTATTTGTGAAATTTAAGGAGTTATGAATGTAATTTAATATTTAAATTTGAATTTTTAAGGAATTTAAATTGAATTTGAATTTAAATAATGATTACTTAGTTATGTGTTAAATGGAATGAAATGTGATAAATGAATTTTGAATGGAGTTTGAAATGTGTTTTGGTAATGATATTTGAAATAATAAATGAATGACATGTTTGATTTTAAAATGATATTTAAATTTGAATATTTGAATTTGAATTCAAATAATGGTTTGATAATGAGGTTTTGAAAGGATGTGTTATTTTAATGATTTTCAAATGGTTTGGAAATGATATAATCTTTATTGATAAAGAATATGAATTTGGAATGATATGTATTTTTGATAAATGAATATTTGAAGTTTATATTGGTATGAAAGGATATTTAGTTTAATTGTAAATTGAGTTTATTTAAATAATATTGGATTTATGAAATGAATATTTCAAAACTAAGTAATAATGAAACTAGATTTGAGATATATGAAATTATAAAATTTAGTTTTGAAATGCGGGATATTAAAGCTTTGAAATATATTAAAATTGAATAGTTTAATTTGTGGATCAAATTTATATTTGAAATTGATATGATTTGAAATGGTTGTTGGGAAATTTAATTGAAATTGATGGTTTGAATTGAATTAAGTTGGAAAATTGGAAATTTGGGATTAATTGAATGAATTGTAAAATGTAAAGAATTAAGGGAATGCTTCATGATTTCAAATGTATGATTTTGAAATGTTACGATTTTCAAAGTGTAATTGTTTCAAGTATTTTTGGTTTCGAAAGAGTTATACTTTGAAAGTATTATGATTTTGAAATGAATATATGTTTGAAATGTTTTTGGTTTCGAAGTATAAACTATTTTGATTGAATAAATAGTTTTGACATAAAAATGATTTTGGTTTCGAAGTATAAACTATTTTGATTGAATAAATAGTTTTGAAGTAAAAATGATTTTGGTTTCGAAGTATCAACTATTTTGATTGAATAAATAGTTTTGAAATAAAAATGATTTTGGTTTCGAAGTATAAACTATTTTGATTGAATAAATAGTTTTGAAATAAAAATGGTCTTGTTTCTGAAGTATAAACTATTTTGAAAGGAATATAGTTTGAAATGAAATGATTTGATCTTTTTGAAGTATAAACTAATTTGAAATAACTTCGGCGTAATAATAACGTTTGGTTATTAAAGAGATCGGGATCGGAAGTTGTCATACTCTCTGCCAACTCCGAAAACTATTTTAACAACCATGTACGTGATGAAGATTCTAGAATGAAGTAGGATGGTGTGCGCGTTCTTGAGGTATATTACGTGGACCCAACTCTAGTGAGTTGGCATAAGGTGGCTAAAACAGGAGCGATCTCGGGCCAAGTGAGGTCATTCCTCCGATCGGACACATTCCTTCGATACTATATTCTTATTTGTGATTGATTAGATGGTCATCCTCCAATTTTGATATGGGAGTGTGTTCCGAGGTAGGCGTATGTGGCTGCTGCGTTACCACAAGCCCGTGTGCGTAATTGGTATATCTACCCTGGCATTGCCTTGTGTGTCGTGCCACCTACCATACCAAGCCTTTACTACAAGTTTGTTTTTCTTCCATAGCCCGTGTGGTATCCTCTGATAGTTTTCCGATCTGGAGATATCATGATATTGGATGAACTACTGGGACTATTTTGTGTGTAGGGTGATATGGGTACGCCCGGAACGCTATTTTAAAGTAAGTTTATTTTACTGTAGACATTATTACAATAGCACAATATTACTACATAGTAAATAGTTTGACAGATCCGTAGAGGATAGCTGATCCTAAGAATCCTTTAAGTTACTGATGCATTTTGTTACTGTTCACTTGAGTTGATTTACAATTCATAAGTATTTATGTCCTGACTCGAGTGTTTGTGTTTTGCTTTACGCTCGAGTCAGATTGAGTGATTCAGCATTCAAGACTCACCTTCGGAGTTGGAGCTTTTCTTGAAGATCCAGCCATATATTCTGCTTTCAGTATTCAATGATTTCAGTGATCTATTCTGCTTTGTACCTGATGAATCTTGTTACTCTTATGTTGTATTTTGTTCAACTCTTATGTATCTTATTATTATATAGTAGCTTCATGAACTACTATCTCTTTTACTTCCGCTGCATTATTATTTACTCTGTGTCTATGATCTGCGACTATTTATTTACTGTATATTCTGAGATTTGCCCAATTTTATTTACAACACAGTATTTTGAGCAATTCAAGTCCGACATGTGCGGATGCGAATGGTTGAAAATATCAGGTCGTTACATTTGGTATCAGAGCTTTGGTAGCTCTAGGCAAAACTTGGCATATATGGTAAATGTATTTACAGAATCACTTTCATTCGAGTTGAATCTCTTCCTTTTTGACTCGATTCCTTTGAATTTTGGAACATTCCCCGCGGTTCCAAAATCTATTCATGTCCCTCACTATTTATTTTCTTTTGATTCTGGAGTATCTCATAACTCCATTTCAAAAGATCTTAATGAGTCGGCGGTCTCGCCAATCTCAAATTTATTTGTAAAGGGGGAAACTCCTTTACAACAGCATCGATTCACCAGAGATTTTATACCTCGGTTTAGATGCTAGTATCTCTTATTATCCTAAACTCTATCTCTTGTGACCGAATGTTGATTTTTCCCAAGAAAATCCACATGATCTAATTCTTTAAATCACGGTTGACCCAGTTAAGGTTGCCCGCGATTTATACAAGCTCATCCATCTTTCTATTCTGTTATTTAATCATCTCATCTTTGTTTCCAACTTATCTTTGAATCATTATTGAAGTGTATTTGTAAACAAATATTTAAATGTTTTATATATTGTGTTGTTTGAGTTGTTGATGTTGATTTGGGTTTCTGACGATTCGTTTGGTCAACGCTATCGATAAGATTTCCAAAACACTTGAACAGAGCAAACTGAACCAATGAGGTTTTTTTTCAAATTTAGTAACGAAATAAATTTTGTAACTATATTATAAATCTTTTTCTGGATTTTATTGAATTGGTTGTAAAGAAATAATACTTGATTTTATATATCATTATCTCTTGTTTCATATATAAATAATTGAACTATAAACATGATTTAAGCTTATTTGGATATTTAAAATGAATTTAAAACAAGAATTTGAGAATTTAATTTCGATGGTTTCAAACCTTGTATTTTAAGTTTTAAAAGGATATATTATTTAAAGTATTATCTAATAGAAAGTTGTTTCTAAAGAATTTTAAAGTTTAAAATTAGTGCTCTTCTCTTTGTCGCTGGAAAATAACTTCGATGATGACTGCAGCATTATCGACAGTCATTTTCGAGTTTCGAAGTGAAGAGACCGTTCTGTAATTTAATTGATTGGAATTTCTAAAATAATACTGGATTTACAACATATGCTGATATATTATTTAAATTTGAATAGATATATATATATAGTATATGTGCATTTATTTATCTCTAAATAGTTTGGAATTCATCGGAAATTTAATTCCTAAATTTTATCTTGAAAGATAATTTTTAAGTGTAATTTCAAGATTTGGATAAATATCCAAGCTTGAAATGATTAAATTGAAAGTTTTATTTGTATAATACACAATTTCATTCAAATATAATTACCACACAATTTCATTCAAATATAATTACCTAAATTATACAAAAGGTGAATATGAAATTGAATAATATACAATACAAAACGATTTTATAAATAAAATTTGAGTGGTTACAATAAATGCTATACACTTAAATTTTAGTTATAAAAAGATTAACAAAGGTAAATAGAGAAAGAAAAGGGGTAATGGAATAATTTACTATATAAAAAGATGTTAGAGGAATTAAGAATAAACTAAAGCAGTTATAATAAGTGTAAATATATTTAACATAGGTGATCAAATGTATTGAGAGGAATAAATTTAATTTTAATTAGGAATAAAGAAGAATTAAATTTTATTAAGTACATTGTGAGTATATAAAATGATTTTTCAAATCCATGATTTTTTAGATTGTTAATTTAAGATAATTGGATGATAAGATAATGAAATTAGAGGTAGTTAAGATTTATTTGACTTATGTAAAATTTAAATTTTCAATTTAAGTTGAAATTTTCATGCTTTCAAATTTATTATCTTATTTTGTTTTTCAAACTGTCTTTTGGTTGTCCTTATTTCCCTTACCTAGGTATAGAATGGGGAAGCCATTGCTTATACCAGTCTGTTTGAAAATCTTTGATAACCTTTTGTATTCATTTTGAATCTGAGCATTGCTTGTCATCCACTGACTGTCGGTCAAACGGAAAGGGTGAATCAGATTCTAGAAGATCTTTTTCGTGCTTGTGTTCTTGATTCTAGAGGATGTTGGGAAGATCATCTCCACCTTGTTAAACTTACCTATAACAATAGTTATCAGGTATAATTTTAATCTTCTTATCATCTTGTCTTAATCCTATTTCATTCTATTTTTTCTGTGCCTTTCCGTACCTCATTCCTTTTCGGGGACGAAAAGTTTTGAGTGGGGGAGAGTGTAACAACCCTGTATTTTGTGATTATTCTAATTGTTTATTTTGATTTTTTTTAATTTGAATGCCTGATTTAAAAATTTTATTTTTTTATTAAAATGAATAAATTTTCATTATTTTAAATATAATTTTTGATTTCGATGTGAATTATAATTTCAAACCCGAATAAGTGGAATATTTTCCAAAAAAGTGAATTTTGGTCAAAATGGTCAAATTTTGACTTTTAAATTTAAAATTTAAATATTTGAATTTTTGGATTTTATCTTTTACTATGAAAATAAATAAAATTTCAAGAATACTGCTTTCCTTTTCGTTGAAATCCGATTTATATTGTGAAAGTTATGTTTTTTACAATATTGTGTGTAAATTGTTTTGTTTAACAAAATTATTTATTTTAAATTATATAAATAATATTTTTGTTTGTTTTAATTTATGTATAATGTATATATGACATTTTATGCATTTATTTTTATTTTTAAAAACATTTTTAAAGTGTTGTTATAATTTTCCAATGTTCATGGTATTTTGTTTAAAAAATTTAAATGCTAGTTTCAATATATTAGCTATTTTCTTAATTATTTTCTATTTTTCCTTAAATTATATTTTTATTTTATTTTTCATTTTATTT
Source organism: Allium cepa (assembly GCA_030765085.1). NCBI lineage: Eukaryota > Viridiplantae > Streptophyta > Magnoliopsida > Asparagales > Amaryllidaceae > Allium > Allium cepa. The sequence goes on along the minus strand of CM060931.1, from coordinate 459,032,966 downwards.
TGTTCAGTTTTATTTACATTTTATTGAACTTTATTTTTCTATTTTGAATTAAAAGGAAATGGAAATAAAAAGAGACAAACCCTTTCATTTTCCTTGTGACTTTTCATGTGCTTGTCTCTTCATTTACCTTCAACTCTTCATTTTTGCTTTAACCGTTCATTCCTTATGCATAGCCATGACTCTCATTTTCATTTTCACGTGAAAATATTCTTCTCACCATCAAAACTCACGGCATTTCAACTTGAGGAAAAATAAATGGCAAGTTCATGGCTTTCTTCTTCCTACTCTTCCTTCTTCTTTCCATTGTTTTTTTGCCTTGCCTCTACCTAACTTTGCTCGGCCCTACCACCCATCATCACCACCATCCTCTCCATCATCACCAGCCATAGAAACCATTAGCCACTCCACTGACCACCATCTCAAGACGTGACCTCCATGTGACCAAAACACCACAACTTTGCATAAAACTCCACAAAAAATTGCCTAGCCTAGCCATATAAACTCCACTATCACCTTCATATCTTGACTTGGCCACACCCCTAGCTCCACCACCACCTACCTACACCACCTCTAGACATCACTTCAGATCTGACCATACCTGAAGTATGTAGGGCCGAGCCCAAAACTTGGCATAGCCGAGCCAAATGGTGCACCAAAACCATCCTATTTTGCCTTGACCCTTTGCCTTCTTTATATGTAACTTCTACCATCATCTCCACTTGTAGTCGCACCTATAGATGCCATAATCCGAGCTTTAGCACCTTTATAGCTAAGCATATGAACCTATGGCCAAGCAATTGGAGTGATTAAAGCAAGGTCTAATCATTCTTGTCTTTGTTGCTTTGTATTTCCATTTATTTCAATGCTATTTTGGTTAAATATTCATGTATATATTGTCTGTTGTTTTGGTTGTTTACAAGAACATACCTTGGCTCTCTCCAATCATTTGAATTCATAGTCGTGTTGTGTCGTGCCATATTGTGTTTTTGTGGAAGTCATTCGTGTAATTTGACTTGATAACTCCAGCTTGAAAAGGTGAGTTTTTCTCACTCCGACATATTTACTTATGAAACCGTAAATTGATGACAAGTGTTTAGTAATTAAAATGTTTATGCAAGTTAATAATGGTTATATGATATATTATTTCATGTTATTACCATGTTAAAACTGTTAATTATCACCTGACATCTGATATATGACATTATATTGGGACATTGACATGTTATTTTATATTTTTTATATTATTTATTTATTTATGATCACACTGCAAGTTCCCTATTAGAATAGAATCACTATAGGTTGAAATGATACATACCCGAACGGACTTTAGAATAAGGAAAAATCGTTATGGGCTAAAATGATAGACCTGAGCAATTTTTATTGTATTTTATTTGATTTGGGATTGTGGGTTTGAAATGATAGAACCCGAGTTTTCTTTTTAAATTGCGGGTTGAAATGATATATATATATATATATCCGTTCACTTGACCTAGGTTTGAAAATTATATATACATCCTGCAGTATAATTTTTAAATGATTTTCTTAAGATATGTATTTTTAAAATATGAAATTTTTATTCAAAAATATATATGGTTTTGAGAAAATTAAATATTAAGTTTTGAATTGTGGATTTAAGTATGTAAATTTGAAGTAAATGTGATTTTTGACTTTAAATTATAGTTTAAAAATGTAAATAAATAACGGAAATTTAATTTAAAGTTTTGAAATGATATTTAAAATAAAAAATTTAGTTTTATTAAATTTATAAGTTGATAAACAGTGAATTTTGACTTAACAAATGAAGGTGAGTTTTAATTGTATATTTAATTATAAAATTTTGTTGTGATAAATAATATGTTAAAATTATTTAAATGTGAAATTTTGAAGTCTAGAAATATTATTTATAAATTTAAATAGAAATTTTTTGAGGTTTTATTGTTTTGAAAGTTATAATAAAACCTGGAATTTTATTAATAGTTTTTGTAAAATGCTGTAGTTTATGACAACACTTTAAAATGCTGTTGTTTTGAACTTATCTATGTTGAAATAACTAAATATCTATTACGGCATTTTATAAATGCCGTTATTCCTGAACTAAACTATTTTGGAACTATAAGCTACGATTGTATTTTTTTTTAATGTTGTTGTTGCAATAATTTTACAATGTTTTGAAATGCTATAGATTTTAACACTATTTGAGTTATATTTTTAAGTATTGTATAATTTAACTTTTAAAATTGATTATTTGTGAAATTTAAGGAGTTTTAAATGTAATTTAATATTTAAATTTGAATTTTTAAGGAATTTAAATTGAATTTGAATTTAAATAATGATACTTTGTTATGTGTTAAATGGAATGAAATGTGATAAATGAATTTTGAACGGAATTTGAAATGTGTTTTGATAATAATATTTAAAATAATAAATGAATGACATGTTTGATTTTAAAATGGTATTTAAATTTGAATATTTGAATTTGAATTCAAATAATGGTTTGATAATGAGGTTTTGAAAGGATGTGTTATTTTAATGATTTTGAAATGGTTTGGAAATGATATAATCTTTATTTGATAAAGAATGTGAATTTGGAATGATATGTACTTTTGATAAATGTATATTTGAAGTTTATATTGGTATGAAAGGATATTTAGTTTAATTGTAAATTGAGTTTATTTAAATAATATTGGATTTATGAAATGAATATTTCAAAACTAAGTAATAATGAAACTAGCTTTGAGATATATGAAATTATAAAATTTAGTTTTGAAATGCGGGATATTAAAGCTTTGAAATATATTACAAATTGAATAGTTTAATTTGTGGATCAAATCTATATTTGAAATTGATATGATTTGAAATGGTTGCTGGGAAATTTAATTGAAACTGATGGTTTGAATTGAATTAAGTTGGAAATTGGAAATTTGGGATTAATTGAATGAATTGTAAAATGTAAAGAATTAAGGGAATGTTTCATGATTTCAAATGTATTATTTTAAAATTTTATGATTTTCAAAGTGTAATTGTTTCAAGTATTTTTGGTTTCGAAAGAGTTATACTTTGAAAGTATTATGATTTTGAAATGAATATATGTTTGAAATGTTTTTGGTTTCGAAGTATAAACTATTTTGATTGAATAAATAGTTTTGAAATAAAAATGATTTTGGTTTCGAAGTATAAACTATTTTGATTGAATAAATAGTTTTAATAAATAGTTTTGAAATAAAAATGATTTTGGTTTCGAAGTATAAACTATTTTGATTGAATAAATAGTTTTAAAATAAAAATGATTTTGGTTTCGAAGTATAAACTATTTTGATTGAATAAATAGTTTTGAAATAAAAATGGTCTTGGTTTCAAAATATAAACTATTTTGAAAGGAATATAGTTTGAAATGAAATGATTTGATCTTTCTGAAGTATAAACTATTTTGAAATGACTACGGCGTTATAATAACGTTTGGTAGTTAAAGAGACCAGGATCAAAAGTTGTCATACTCTCTGCCAACTCTGTAAACCACTTTAACAACCGTGTACACGGTGGACATTCTAGAATGAAGTAGGATGGTGGCGACGTTCTTGAGGTATATTACGTAGACCCAACTCCCATGAGTTGGCATGGTGGCTAAAACAGGAGCGATCTCGGACCATGTGAGGTCACTCCTTCGATCAGACACACTCCTTCGATATATACTCTTACTTGTGATTGATTAGATGGTCATCCTCCGATTTTGATATGGGAGTGTGTTTCGAGGTGGGCGTATGTGGCTGCTGCGTTACCACCAGCCCATGTGCGTAATTGGTATATCTACCCTGGCATTGCCTTGTGTGCCGTGTCACCTACCATACCGAGCCTTTACTACGAGTTTGTTTTTCTCCCGTAGCCCGTGTGGTATCCTCTGGTAGTTTCCCGATCTGGAGATATCATGATATTGGATGGACTACTGGGAATATTATGTGTGAAGGTTGACACGGGTAAGCCCGGAACGCTATTTTAAAGTAAGTTTATTTTACTATAGACATTATTATGATAGCGCAATATTACTACATAGTAAATAGTTTGACGGATCCTTAGAGGATGGGCGATCCCAAGCATCCTTTAAGTTACTAATGCATTTTGTTACTGTTCACTTGAGTTGATTTACAGTTCATAAGTATTTATGTCCTGACTCTAGTGTTTGTGTTTTGCTTTACGCTCGAGTCAGATTGAGTGATTCATCATTCAAGACTCACCTTCGAAGTTGGAGCTTTTCTAAAAGATCCAGCCATATATTCTGCTTTCAGTATTCAGTGATTTCAGTGATCTATTCTAATTTGTACCCGATGTATCTTGTTACTCTTCTGTTGTATTTTGTTTAACTCTTATGTATCTTATTATTATATAGTAGCTTCATGAACTACTATCCCTTTTACTTCCGCTGCATTATTATTTACTCCGTGTCTATGATATGTGACTATTTATTTACAGTATATTCTGAGATTTGTCAAATTTTATTTACAATGCGGTATTTTAAGCAATTCAAGTCTGGCGTGTGCGGATGCAAATGGTTGAAAATATCGGGTCGTTACATATTTTTTGTTGTATTAACATCTGTGGATCACTACACCAAATAAGTGATTTTGCAACATTTTATATCTGTCAATTGCTAACACTTATAAATGTCACAGACCGCCAACAGTAAAAAAGTGTTAGGATACCTAAAAAGTGTGGTAAAAATAAATAGTCTTGTGCATTAATTTTTCTAACGCATATAAGTGTTACAACAATCGATAAAAATGTAAATAATTTAGTAACAAAAGGAGTCTTTTGTAATTTGTAAATACAATCCCTTTTCCCACGCTTGCCCATTCCTAAACAGATTTTTGGCCGCCTAAAATTTAATTTCGGGTTTGCTCTTCCACGCAAAAAAACCAACATCCTTCTTCTCCCTCAATCGCAATTTTTATTTCTCAAATTTTTTGAATCTCCTATATCTCGAATCAACTTTATTTCCGCAATTCAAAAACCTGTCTCCTTTTTTGTTGTTCGGGCACTGGGTGATTTCGTTTGTGGTGGTTAACTATTGCAATTTGGGTCGTGTCAATTCGTGATTTTTTCAGGTGATTGAAGTGGTTGTGGAATTCGAATGATGTGGCTACTGCGAGTTGCTGTGGAGTCGATGAGGCCAGAGGTGACTTTGAGTGGATTGCAGATTGAGGCGTTTGACTTGCGAGGTTAGATTGAAGCCAGCGATTTTGGGTATGAGGATACTTTGGGATAGTTCGAATTTATGGTCAGTCTGGGTTTTTTTTTCTTTTTTTTCTTTCGGAATGGACTGGTGGATGGTATGCTTTGATGAATGGTGATATATTGTGAGGTGCTGGAAGCTTATCAGTGATTTGGTTCGACAATGGTGGTGTTTTGATGGGGATGTAGTGGATGGTATGGGAATTCTCAAGTGATGGTGAAGATGGTCATTGCAGTTTGAATTTGCGGTCAAGGCAAGTTGCAGCAGTCGGGTAAGGGAGTGAGTTAAAAGGAGTTGCGGTGAAGTAGGGGATGATGGAGAAGTAGCAGCAGTTGTAGTTGAATGCTGAATGGTTGTCTTATATTTTTTATACCTTAAACATGTATTATTGTGTTTATTCATTTTAATACTTGATAACACATATTTGTCATGTGATTGTGAAGTCACCCTTCTGCTTCCTTTGCGTAAATGACCTAAAAACATTGTTTTCTTGTTTGCTTGTTTCTATAACCTTGATTTGACTCCATGTCAGGCTGGATCGGACCATGAAATTCAACTGTTAAAGACACAATTATCGTACTCTTGCAAAAGGATAGAATTTTTGGAAAATCGTGTTAAAGAGCTTTATCTCAAAGCTGATCAATCAAAACATGTTGATGAGTCCTTGGACACTTTTGTAAAGCAATGTTTGCTTTCAGAGGATGTTATTTATCTTATTGGAGGTTTTAATGGCTCATCATGGTTATCATCCTACGATTCTTTTTCACCTTCACTTGGCATAATCACATCATTGAAGCCAATGAGCTATGCTCGTTCATATGTATCTGCTGTTTCCTTGGAAGGCAATATATTTGTATTTGGAGGCAGAAATGGAAAGTCTTGTTCTGATACAGGTATTATTGTCTCCCACCATAAACCCTATAAATCATAACATGATCTGTATATGGTTATGTAAACTTCAACTCTTATTGATTTTTTATCTTATTGCAAGCATAATATGCTAATCATCTTGATCGTGTAGTCTTAAAATAAAAAATATTGGGGTTGGATGGATAATACTGATATTTTAACCTAGTCCATGAATTGTGTTTCTGTTGAATACTATTGCCAATACAATTATCAGCCTATCAGTGTCTCTATATTATGACTTTGTTTTATTAACAAAAATCTGAACTTCTCTGTAGTTGAATATTATAATCGAAGGGATGATGAGTGGATCACATGTCCTTCTATGCTTAATAAGAAAGCAAGTCTATCTGGAGCAACCTATAATGGAAAAATATATGCTATTGGTGGAGGAGATGACAGAGAATGCTTATCTGATGTTGAGATGCTTGATCATAAATATGGGAAGTGGTCTACAACTAGGCCAATGCTCAACAAGGTTTGATGTTTAATAGCGTTTTGTTAGTTACAGTGGATGTCCTTCTAATGAAGCAAATTGAAATGTCCGATTATCATTTTTTATAAAAGTACAAAAGATTGAAGTGATACATGCATTGACGGCCAAAAATGTGGAATCGTAAAGGGCTTGCCTTCTAATCATGCATGCTTAGTTTTCTACCTCAGATGGATGTTCCACTCTTTTTTACTTTTATTACCTATAGATCCTTTATTGTGAATGTTATCGTGGTCAAAGTTGATCTCATCTCGATATCAGTAAATATGACTTTTGGAAGGATGATTTGTTCGTGATGAAAATTCTTGCATCAAAATGACTTGAGTTTATATGGAGTGTGGTTGAAGAAGTGTATGAAGCCCGTATCTCTTTTACTGGAATTATCAACTGTATTTCCGTTCTTTGTTTTAACTTATTTTTATACATGTTTTTACCTAAGTCTATCTGTCTGTATAAATTTTTAGAGATCAATATTCCTTCAATTTTGGTTTCCTCTTTTCAATGTTTTTATTTCCATTTGAGATTTCTTTTGGCTTGATAATCACTATACTTTCTTGTTTTTACTCAATCAAAAATACACTTTTTATTTTATATTAAAACACTATCTTTTTTGCACCAAATTAGCAGAATCCTAAAGCTGGCTGTGAACTAATTTTTAAATACATTACAATAAGACGAGCAAATACGATGATATTCATCTAGTAAAACATGTGGTTAAAAAAAATATACCATTTTATATGGATTAGTTTATCCCAAACGTTCAAGTTGGCAATGATATCAATTTGCGTAGTATTCTTTTGATATGGTTATTATTTAGCAGTCAATACAAGGATTTCGGCAATAAGGAACATACACTATGGTCGAATGTATAAATCACTTGAAATTTTGTAATGTGTTTGGATATCGAATGTCTAAATGGACCAAATCGGACTTATAAGATTAATCGATGCATTGCTGGATTATTTTTCATGAAAAATGACATTTTGCCGGCCATAGTCTTCTTCGTCAAGCCACCATATCGGTGCATTTTTTTGATGATTAGTCAATAACACAGTTACTAGAGATTTAATGAAAACCACAAATGGAGTCATCGACGTCAAGACGTAATAAATAACACAGTATGTTTCCGGACATAGTCATCTGTAGCTGGAGCTCATGGGAAATAGAAAACTTTGCAGTGTTATGTTGATATTTCTTTTTCAGTCATTTTGAGATTACGGTACGTGTGTGGGGTTACACTCAGACCAATGTATAAGTTCATCTTTATTCAAATCATTAAAGATCAATGTAATTATGGTTATTGATGTTTTTCTTTATCATATATGTCAATATATACCAACATTTTTCTGTTTTATTTTATTTTTATTTTTTTAGGAATACATCTACAACTGCATTTCCTTTGTGATCAGTTTATATACTGTTATATTTCAGAAATGTGATATTTCACATTTTGTCTCAGGGTAGAAATATAACCATTTTCCCTTCCTGTTCACCTATATGAATGGTCTACCTTCAATTCACTTTGGAGTTGTATTTCAGTGTCCCAAGTGCAGAAGTGGATTCGGATTCTTTTGAAAGGTTCTTATACCTATTTGAATTACTACAGGCTATTTTTGAGTATAGTGCAGCTGGATGTTTCTGTGTCTGTGTTATATCTACAGAGTATCATGGTAAATCAGTTATAGTTATTTGTTCGAACTATTATTTTGGGCAACTGATTGTTCTCTCTTCTGAATGACATCCATGGAAGCATCCTGTCTTGTTAGAGCAATCATGACCACACACACATACAATCTTAACAAGTATCACAACAATATTTGGAAGAAGGCCATATATATTACCTGGATTCATTATTATATGCATAGCTGTGAGTACAAACTTTCATCCTAATTTTGTGTCTGTGTGTAATATGTTCCCATTTTAATTTGATATGATATATTTTTAACCTTAGGTGATAGTGATTGCCTTTTCTTCAGACTTTGGCTACGCATTGGGCGACACCAAAGAAGACTGCAGGCAATTGTCATTTTATTGCTCCCATCGTTTTTAGGTTTACTATGGCTGAAACTAATTAAATGAATTTGAAGTGTTTACATTGGCCCTCGCTGGAAAGCAGCTCTTATATTTTTGTTTCTGACTTTTGGGTCTTGGATTTTGCCAACAATGCAGTGCAAGTAAGCCCAATATTTTCAATTTCATAAAATTAATTATGAGCGTATATATAATTTTAGGTATAGCTAATACCAGCAATTTAACAAAATAAATATGCAGGGACCAACTCAAGCTCTTATGGCAGACATTTCTAGTTTGCCTTCATTGCCTATAAGTCTTTAACCTTTTGATTTTGAAGGTATAAGTTTTTATCGAGTGTTTATATTAAATGCAGGAACTTGAAGAAGGACGCTTTGGATTGTTGTATTGGATGTTGAAGAATATTCAAAACCATTAGAGTTTGGAGTGGATGATCAGGAATGGTTAGGTTAACCGTAAGCTAAACTTTTAAGTGTATTTTGAAAGAAAAAAATTTGAAGCTTATGTTGTAATAATATCTGAATATATGACATTGTGGTATTTTAGATATGTAAGTAATTGTTTATGATATATTATACTACGTTTGCAGAGCATTTAAACTTTGCATTGAATATGTATGATGAATTATTTGTGATATGGAAACCATTATTTATAGAGTGTTTATATTTAAACTTTGCGTTTAAGTTTTGGGGTGTGTGTGTGTGTGTGTTACTAAATAATCATTTTCCAACACTTATAAGCGTTACCGTATATTTATGTACCAACACTTATAAGTGTTACTGTATATTTCGTTATCAACACTTATAAGCGTTACCGTATATTTCTGTACCAACACTTATAAGTGTTACTGTATATTTCGTTATCAACACTTATAAGCGTTACCGTATATTTCTGTACCAACACTTATAAGTATTACTGTATATTTCGTTACCAATACTTATAAGCGTTACCGTATATTTCTGTACCAACACTTATAAGTGTTACTGTATATTTCGTTACCAACACTTATAAGCGTTACCGTATATTTAGGTACCAACACTTATAAGTGTTAGTAATACGTATGTTTGTAACACTTATAAGTATTACAAATTTGGCCGCTCCATTCCTCACAGTCCATTAGTAACGCTTAAAAAGTGTTACTGAAATTATTTGTAACACTTATAAATGTTAGAATTTACCTGTTTTGGTGTAGTGGATGTAGGAAAAACAGGTAAGAGAGATTCAACTGGATTCCTCAAAATTTATATTGATTATTTTCATATATAATAATATATGATGTATTAGAATAATCTGTTATATATTATTATTGTGATGTGAATCCTTGGATGCTATAGTAGCGCTGGCCTTAATTTTGTTATTTTAAATACCATAAATGTTGTTTGAATTTTTGAGAAATTAAAGGAGATTTTTAATATGAAAATATTTATATCGGAATTTGGATTTTTTAAAAGAAAATGTTTTGGAAAAGAAATAATTGATTTAATCATACTTAACAATTCGAAAAAAAATCAATAGAGATTTTAAAATAACTCATTAGAAGATTTTAAAAAATGGATTTTTAAAATGATAGCCTAAAAAATATGGAAAGGAGTTGAAATCGATATAAAAAATAGATTTGAAAAATAAATGGAATTTATAAAGAAGTGGACTTATAAATGGAATTTTATAGTGAGAGTAGATTTATAAAAAGGTAAACTCAAAAGAGTTATAAAATTTATAAACGATGTTTATAAATAAAGGAAAATGATAGCGGTCGCAAAATGGAAATATAAATTTGCAAGGAGAGTTATATTAGAATATGGAAATAGAGCGAGAGAAAAATAGTGGATACTATTTTTGAAGTAGAAATGGTTAAGGAGATCGAAATAGAAGCGATGTGATGGAAATTAGGAGGAGTTTATAATTTGAATTGGTTATTGAGATTTTAAAAATATATTTATAAAATTTAATAAGTTAAATTTGTTTTGTAAAGGAAAGTTTTATTCATGGAACTATGAAATTTAAAACTTTTAGGATTGAAATAATTCGGTAAGTGGATTTTTTTAATATTTAACATAATAAATCCTAAACTTTAAAATCAGCTTGGAAAGTGATGTTATAAAAAACGTTTCAATATTTACTTGAACATGTCTTAATAATAAATTATTATTATTCTTTAAAATACTTATTTTATATATATAGAGCTTTGTAGTGTTTTAAATTTATTTATAAATCTTCTCGAAAATCTGGAAATGGGGTTATTCAGTATATGGGATTTATAAGAGAATTCTCAAAATGGAATTGGGAAAAAGGTAAAATTGCCGAAGTAGTTAAATAAAAGTGAACTTCGACAAATGAAATAGAATTCATAAAAGAAGTAGAAAGAATAATTGGATTTATAAGTATATTTGACTTTGGATATATTGAAGGGAATAAATTAAAGAATTTCGGAATTTATAGAATTCGTTATAAACTAGTCAAGGAATTTACAAATAAATTGTAAATGATTTTGACAAAAAAGGAAATAGGAAATAAATGGAATACTTCTTAAGTCTTAAACATAAAATAAAGTGGGAAAAACATTCTAAGTATTAGAATGGGTGGAAATATTCCGTTGAGTATATAGGCATTTGAAATGGTTTCAAGTGTTGGAATACTGGAAGTAGTTTAAATACATATCTTATAAAGATATTTTGAAAATAAATTTTGAAAAATTTATAATAAGGTCTGATGACTACTTATGGATGTGTATTGATAGTTAAATAACAAACTATCAATTTTGACCAATTTCGTTAATCGTTTCGAAGAGACTGAGATCAGATTTAATTTTCCAAAAACCACTTCGATTCGGTTTGAACGTTACGAATGGATACCGTGAAGACAGAGAAGATGGTGATTCAATTTGTCCAGACCTAGGATTACTTGTATGGACGAATGCTATCAGAACACGTCATTGGAGGATGATGAGCATTCTAAGTGAAAATTGTTCTGAAAGGTAATCGTTGCCTCGAGCCTCATCAACCGGAATGACTGAAAATCAGGGAGATGCAACAAGGCTAAGTGGGTCGCACCCAATTAGGGTATGTTATTGCCTTTCTAGATACCCTCGGATATTATCACTACGGTGCGCGGAAGAACTCGAAGGGTGGGAACACCAGGTGTGATAACATATTTGGTTCTATCCAGGTTGGGGATAGTGCCGGTCTTGTGCTGTAGGGGATCTCGGCGAGGTCCTCGGTACATTTTTCTAGAAGTGTACTGTGGTTGGTGGTACCCCAGTGCCTAATCATTGTATGCAATCCATTCCCCAATAAGCGCCGTATGGTTTTGATTGTGCCCAACTATGCTGAAACATGAGATGCAAGCATTTAAGCTATTTTCTATTTACTTGATTTAGACATTATTATAATATCAGACGGTTTTGATAAAAATGTTTTGGTTATCGTAGGGTAAAAACCCATTGTAGTATGTGTGACGTGGTCTTACGAGATACATTTGTTTTTTAAAGGATTTTGAAAATAATAGTAATAATTCAAGTTGAATGTGTTTTCTCACGTTGGTTTTCTAGACTAACTCGGGTATTATTTATTATAATGCTCGGGTCAGACCGAGTATTACAGATTCAGGCTAGGATGATATGCAGCTCAGAAGACGAGCTGGATGACAAAGATGTATTTTCTGTACTTGATTTTTTTCCACTGTATGAGGATAAGTTATTATGACTGTCCAGATTGATGTAATGATTGTTGTACTCTAATGACTGTAAGTAATAAACAGTTACATATTCTTTTGTATAAAAATCTATTATTATATGTTATATTTTGTTCTGCTGCGACTGTGAGATTCTATATTGTTGTTTCTATTTTTCTTCAACATTTTTCTTCTTCACCCCTAACAATCGGTATTTTCAACACTCGATTGCTCGGCATTCTATACAGTGGACGTATTAATGTCCATTTTCGAGGATCGAAAATTCTGGTCGTATCAGTGAAGCTGCCTAAGAGCTCTTCACTATCTCATGTGGGAATCGATGTTGAAGGCGTTAGTGGTGGAAGCATGCTCCTTCTTCAACAATTTCTTGATCGTTACCCCTATCGGGCGCTTTCTAGGTAGTGATAAGAGCACGGGCCAGCTGGTCCTTGAAGAGCCATGTTGACGTGCTTCTTTTTCTATGCTTTTTTCTTTTTAACTAGTTAGTATAAGCCTAGTAGGGCGGGCATTGTGCCTTTGTGCATTATTGAATCGAATAAAATAGATTCTTTGTTGCAAACTTGTTGTTTGAGAAACTAGCTATAGTAGTTTGTTCTTACTTTTGACTTGTAGGTAGCATATCTCGAATAGCCAATGGTCTCTTGAACCGGTCTGACCATATTTCTTCGATTGTCTGCCTGGGTAGGTTTAGGGACTTGGGAGCGAGCACTGACCGTGCCACCCGGGTACTTGTTAGGTATTATGGCTGATGTCCGACAGCTAAGCCTCATCGTGTTGCTTTATTGATGGGCAGTCCCAGTACGAACTAAGCATTGGGGGCTTGGACGTTCTCCTTGGGTGATGTGCTGCCCGGGTGATTCCTATATTTTTGGTAAAGACTTTATTTAATGTATGCTAAGTAGCAAGATTTCATGCGATGGGTTAAACCCGGTTGTTCGCTCATATGAGCCGAGTGCCCGCCAAGTGTCGAGTGGTACTGGTGCTGAGTAGGAGAGCATACTTGCCTCTCCTGGGTGACAAGTGGTCATATGCATAATGATGGACGAGCCCTGGCTCGAACTAGAGCACACGAGGCTTGAGGGTTCTCCAGGGTGCCACGTCGCATGTTGCTTAGAGGATTGTAGGGGCCATCATTACCAAAGGTGCACGATTGACTTGATCACTCTTGTATGGTGGGGTGATAATGGTGAGATAGGAGGTTGACACCGTCGTTCACAAGAACATAGCAGATATAAATTGTTAAATGTGAACCCATATGTTCGTTACTTTGATGGTAAATGGTCCCGGTTTGAACCTAAGCATTGAGCAGTTTGAAAGTTCCCTTAGGTGACATGTTCCATGTAGAGGCCGACCTATCTTAATTTTACTCGAGTACACTACGGATGTCAGACTTCAACATCACTCTATTGGGGTAACAATGCCAGTCTAAATAATAGTGTCCCATTTTGTTCGAAGGACGAGCGACATCATGGACAAGGTGTATAGACCATTATGGCAGCGGCCGCGCTTCCAGTCGTAAATGTGCTCCGGTGCATAGGTGGGAGAAATATCACCCAGACTCTCGAGGCAGGGGCAGTCCCCAAACAAAGAAACGAATGCATGGCGATTCAACTTTTATAGATAGCTTGGGCATTACCCAACAAGGAAAAGAATTCTCAGTAATTCATCCTCATGGATAGCTTGTCGGTTCGGAGGGAGCGATGGCTCGTGCATTCTTGGGTAGCGAAGGTCGGTGGTCCTCAAACAAGGTAATGAGTGCATGAAAACTCATCCTCGTTGCATAGCTGGACATTCTCCTAGCAAGGAAATGAATTCTCAGTAATTCATCCTCGTGGATAGCATGCCGGCCAAGAGGGGAGCGAAGGCTCGAACGGTAAGGGCAACAGTCCTAAAACAAGGTAATTAGCATATAAAAGCTTATCCTCATTGGATAACCTGAGCATTCCTTTATAAGGAAATGAATTCTCGGTAATTCATTCTTGTGGATAGCCTATCGGCCAGGAAGGAAGTGATGGCTCGTACGACCCTAACGGTGAAGGGTGACGGTCCCCAAACAAGGTAATAAGTGCATAACTACTCATCCTCCTTGGATATCCTAAGCAACAATGTTGAACAACGCGATCCTTGAAGAATTTAATGCTCTCTTAACAAGAGGCCGCGGGCTTGGAAGCAAGCTTGAGAAACTCATTGGCCGTTGATCTTGAATGCCCCAAGTCATGCAAATGGGCATTTAGTTGCTCTCGGGAACCTTCAAGGGTAAAACGGAGGAGGGCTTCACTTGGAAGCCTACGTAGGCTATCTGGATATTGACATAAGTGTCGGGACTCAAGGATTTTGCAAAAAGGAGTGATGAGGAGAACAAGATCACTGACAATGGTCATCCTGCCCTCGGGTCTAGTAATGAGGCCAGTCAATCGGGACATCTCGCTGGGGCATGTTTGGCGAGCAGTGGGAGGCTTGTTCCCAGTGCTTGGGGTCCTTTCAGTGATCGTAGGAGCAAACGGGACAACACCCGTAGTTATCATAGTTCATACTGGATGGAGGATGCCAAGTGGGGAAAGAACTTGCATAGGATGCTACTAACCATAAGACCGGAGGCTCGAGCCCTCCTTCTAGCGTTAGAATATTGATTGTATTTTGCGTCAACCTCAAAATTGCACCACGAAAATCAAAGGTAACTTGCTAATCGTCCGATTTAAGAGTAAAAGTGAGTATTGAATGGGTAAACGACACAAGATATATAGTGGTTAGGAAGATCTACGTACGTCCATTGTGAATTCCTCTTATTACCCTCTTACAATTACTGGGAATACAAGAGATACAACAAAATAAAAGGCGCGGCCTAAGACTAATGTTGCTGCAAATCTTGAGGGCGTACTGAGCTTTGAACTACGAACAATGAGCTGGTGTGAGAATTTTCTGCTTGATGCTAAGCTGAGGGCCTGGGATCGTGAGTGGCTGATGGATCCTTTAAATAAATCGACCCTTACCGGTGGCGACCGACCTTTGAATAATCGACCCTTGGTAGGTGGCGACCACCTCTGAATAGTCGATCCTTGGCGGGCAGCGAACCAACTTCTAAATAATCATCCCTTGACGAGTGGCGACCAAGCTCTGAGTAGTCAACCCTTGAGGGTTGCAACTTTTGAATAGTTAACCTTGACAGATTGTAATCAACCTCCGAATAGTCGACCATTAGCTGGTGGTCGTCAACCTCTTTTGAAGTTGTGATGCATGGGATATTTATAGCGGTTGAAACTAACACTAGGATGCCTGAGATGTTATCGTAAAATCGGTTGGAAATACATTGCGTCATATATCTGATTAATAAGGGACGCCTGGCGAAGTGAAGGAATCAGCGGTGGAGGTCAACATCAATAAGGAAAATCTTGTAAGACATGTGACATGCTCTTGCTTTTTAGATAATGCCCATACATAGTGGTAGCATGTTGCACACCATGCTCTATTTCGAAGGAGGACACTCTTGGTTGTACTTCTTTGCCCACGTTGCATGCATGCTGATGTGATGAGGCAGACAAGGCAAGCCATTCTTTTCACAAGGATATGGAAAGTGGTGGGAAACTTCCAAGAGTAGTGCTAAAGGAGCAGGCCAAGCTGAGCAAGTCTGACTACACTATTCAAAATGATAATAAGGACCAACTATAGGGTTGCTTGTAGGGGGTTACATCATAGCCGGGTTAGCGATAGGTCGTGCCAACTGCCAAGGCAATCTAGAGGCGAATTGATTGATAGACGACCGAAGGAGGTGCTCGAGTAGATGGGCTGTCTAGAAGCCAACTGGGCATAAGAGGGAGGATAGACAAGGGGGCCGCGCCAAGTAGTGTAGATATCGCTTTGCTTGACGAACCGACTATTGTCGCTTTGGGTGCACTAGCGGGAGGCCAACCAAAAGTGTCATGGAGAGGATGGGTTGACAGGGGTCCAACTTGTTCGATAGTCGAAGGAGACTTGTTGACCCCTTTTTTGACTCTTGAGTAGCTTGCAGTAGGCTGGCCTGGGCCCAGATCGACCGGGATCGAAGTGGATTAAGCTAAGAAACGTTTATTAGCCTATCTTCTTGCTTATGAAAAATTTGAGTAATAATAATGTTTCAGTAAATGAGTATTATAGCTATTAGAAAGTTTTTTTTTGTTCTCTAATCATTACATTTTCCTTTGGATACTTTTTGTATACTGTGAATACTTGCTTACTATTGTGGTATGCTACCTATTATACAAATAAACCTAGTTGTACTATTATAAGTTTTATTTTATTTACTTTATACATTATAATGTATTACCTATCAATGGAAACCACTTGAACTACTTCTCAATATGTGCAATATATTGAATTGTTTTACTTTTCAAAATATTACTTTGCTATACTACAATCACCTGGCTATATGATACTATTGGAATCAATGAAGTCTAGTTATGCACCATGTATGACCATATATTCTTTATATTATTCCCTTTTGAATCTATATTTTAATGGTAAATTTATACTTTCATCATCTTCTTCAAAGAAATCGTCTAACTTCAAGTTAGTGCTATCAGACAATCATTCAGTATTATTTATCTCGATATTCTTTGAACATTGGTATTCTTCAACTGTTTTCACTGACGATCCATATATACGTGACCAATAATCAGAGCATCCATATCTATAACAAACTTCCTCATAAAGTTTGGTATTTTCTAGAGCTAAATTATTATTATTTTTAGGCTCATTTTTATTTTGTTGGTTTTTAAAGCTGGTAATTTTATTACCTGTAAAACCACCATAATCGCTTCCGTTGGAGTTATATCCACGTCCACAATCCGTCCCTCACCTTGACCTCTTCCAACGCGGGCGAAATTGACATTAACTTCTGCTAATGCAGCTGAGCCAGTTGGTCTTGAGAAATGATTTTTAACAAGCAGCGCAATCAATAGACATTTTATGAGCTCAAAATATTCTGTAAAATGACGCTCTCGATATTGCTGCTGCAAGATTATGTTCGGAGAACAAAACGTTGAAAAGATCTTTTTAAGCATTTGTGCATTATGTATATTTTCTCCACACAATTTTAATTTAGAAGTGATTCTAATCCTAACGGAATTATATTTCCTTACAGATTTGAAGTCCTAAAAACTCGAGTTTAACCACTTCTGTCTAATGTTCGAAAATATGACCGTCTTTTGGTTGTCGTAGCACTCTGTTTGGGAGTTTGAGTTTCGCAAGTTTGTTATCAAAATGGTTAACTCATAGAATAAATGATATATTGATTTTTGTTTCTTGTTTTTCCTTGTGGGTAGTCGGCATATGGCTATTTAAAGAAATTCTCTCTATATATTTAGCACATGCATTTAGCACTCCGCAAAAAAGTAGTGCGGGAGCTGAATTTGTTGACAAACAGACGGACCCTGGTCGTTTCACTTCGGATCTACTCTATCCTTCATCTCTTCAGCCAAAAACAGAAAAAGTAATGGAGGCGTTCTATTACTTAGTTTTTGGCGCGCTTTCTATAGTTGTTGCAGTGCTCGAGCTGAGCAAATCGAGCAATGATCGCATCACCACTTCTTCCGCCTTCAATTCTTTCAAGACCAATTACATAGTCGTCTATTCTCTCATGATGGGTATTTCACCCTTTTCTTATAGAGTTTTTATCTGAATCTTGATTTCAAAGTATTCTATAATTTATAAGCGATGATTTGATTTTTGCGGTTAATTTGGATTTGGTTAGAACTTATTTTAAGGATTGTCAGTGTTGTATATGTCGGGATTTGGTTGATTTTGGCATTTGCTTGTAGTTTGTTTGATGGTTGTAGCGTCGGTGGATCTGCTGGTGTCAGCATTTGCGTGTAGTTTGACTGATAGCTGCAGTGTCGGTGGATCAGCCGACGTCAGCATTTCTAGATCTGCTAGTTCATACTTCTTTAGGAGCTCAGTGTTTTGAAAATGCCGTGAAAATTTGGATATAGTGTTACCAGATTTTCTTAGTTTCAGCATTTGTGTCCTCGTTCATTGAATTATCATGGTATCGATTATATGCTTAAGTAGTCACCTTTATTGGTTAATCTGTGTATACAATGGTCTAAGAGTCTAATGGTAACGATTCTTACTAGTATGAGCTTCTTTCTAAAAGTGCGTACCTACTGTCTCTAGATCCACATTTTAGAGACATTATCACTTAGTGATCTTTGACTAATCTGAACTTATATATCTATGAAAATATGAAGATCAAAAACTTATTGGTGTGAGTGTAAGAACAAGTTTGTCATCAGTTTTAATACCTCATTTGTTATAATAATGGTTGTTTTCATATTGAGCAGCTGGAGATTGGTTACAGGGTCCATATGTGTACTACCTGTATAGTACATATGGTTTTGATAAAGGGGATATTGGTCGTCTTTTCATTGCTGGATTTGGATCCTCGATGCTTTTCGGTACCATTGTGGGATCTCTAGCTGACAAACAGTAACATTTATAAAGATATATACATATTTATTTTATTCTAGCAGAATGTAGAACATATTAACTTTGTTTTCCTGATTATGAAACAGAGGCCGAAAGAGAGCGTGTGTAACCTACTGCCTAACATACATATTGAGTTGTATTACCAAACATTCTCCACAATATAAGGTTTTGATGGTGGGTCGTATATTGGGTGGGATTGCTACCTCTCTCCTTTTCTCGTCTTTTGAATCGTGGCTAGTTGCTGAGCACAATAAGGTCATAAATTTGTTATCTCTTATCCTTTTCTTTTACATGTTTCAGAAGTTCTAGACAAATCTTCTTTTGATGTGACAAATGTACGCTCCTTCAAGCACCTGTAATATTTGCAATGTTCGTTGATTGTTTGCAAGTGGGAATCTAACTAATAGTATACCAAGTCATTAAATGTAATATCTACATGTCAGGTCATGCACCATGTTTGCCATCTTTCTCTTAGTCTAAGATGATTATTTTGTATACTCCATTATCTTTTAAAGAAATTTTGATTAACTGCACGATACAAGTGTGCAGATTTGGCTCATTTGGATCGATATGTCACATTCTCCAAAGATATGGCATGGCATTTTCATATCACTTCGTACATAACAAACACTTCTATAAACATTGGATGTACATATGCAGTAAAAAATATTTATTGCAAAAAACTTTCTTGCTGATAATATAATAAAATAATGTGTTCAAGGTTTGTATATATTATTATATGCGAATTCAAAGGTTTCATGAAAGTTAAAATCTGATTTGTTAATGCAAATGAATCATTTTGCTTATTTGTCTAAATTGATTTCCAACTGGAAACCAGATTTGATCATCTCCTATCCTTGGTAACAGATGTAAATTATATTAACGCGTGGTGGCTATCCTTACACAATGTACCTCAAATTACATGATTAATGAAGAAACCTTTAATTTAAGTTACTTTTGTTAGTTCAACCTTTTAAAATGTTTGAAAAGCGACTTTGGTATACTGCTATGTGATCACACCTCTATTGTTGCAATTGTATTATAGTTTTTCTTAATAAGGAGTACTAAATTAAAAAAAAAAAAATTAGCACCATCATTCACTATCTATTACATGGAGAGGATCACTAGAAAAACGTATTGAATCCTTAGCTGGTTTCTGAAAGAAGGCTAATTCTAATCCATGTCTCTCTGCATTCTTTTTTGAATGTGTTTCTGAGCTTCAAATATAATGTTTTGCTGCATCAAACTCTATAGCATTTACACTGTTTAACTACACCAACATTCTATAAACTCACACTTCTTGCTACAGCAACATTCCAGTTCAATGAAATTCAGTCTACACAACAGAGATAATTTTTCATGCTACTTATGGAATTACTCAAACGTGCTTCAATTTTAGCTTCATGTTCTTCATTCTAATATATTTGTGAAATTATGCAGAGGGGATTCGAACCACAATGGCTCTCTTTAACATTCTCAAAGGCAATATTTTTTGGCAACGGTCTTATTGCCATTATATCTGGGTTGTTTGCCAACATGTTAGCTGACAATTTGGGCTTCGGCCCAGTTGCTCCTTTCGATGCTGCCGCTTGCTTCCTTGCAATTGGCATGGCTGTAATACTGTCAACTTGGTCTGAAAATTATGGTGATCCTTCTGACAACAAAAATTTAATAACCCAGTTCAAAGGTGCTGCTATAGCTATAGCTTCAGATGAGAAAATTGCCTTATTGGGAGCAATACAGTCATTATTCGAAGGCTCCATGTACACTTTTGTATTCCTCTGGACTCCTGCTTTGAGCCCAAATGATGAAGACATTCCACATGGTTTTATTTTTGCAACTTTTATGTTATCTTCCATGCTGGGAAGCTCTATTGCATCTAGGCTCTTGGCCCGACCTTTACTTAAAGTTGAAAGTTATATGCAAGTTGTTTTTGTAGTATCTTCATTTACTCTTCTCCTCCCGATCCTTACCACTGTAAGTCCTTTTTCTATCTATTACAGATTCAATTATCTTGGACTTTTACAAGTGCTGTTTATAATAATAGATTGATTTTTTTTTGTTATGTAGTTCTTGGTGACACCTCCATCTGTTAAAGGTGGGAGTATATCGTTTGCTGGATGTATACAGCTTTTTGGTTTCTGCACATTTGAAGCATGTTGTGGAATATTTTGGCCATCTATTATGAAAATGAGGTCACAATACATTCCCGAGGAGGCTAGGAGCACAATCATGAATTTTTTCCGTATTCCCCTTAACATTTTCGTTTGTGTTGTGCTTTATAATGTAAGCCGTATTAGAGTAAAATGAGTTTTTTTCAGAATTAGACTAAAAAATTATGGCTGACAGAATGTACATCTTTTTGAAAATGTTTCAGGTTAATGCATTCCCTATCACTATCATGTTTGGCATGTGTTCTATTTTCCTTTTCATGGCTTCCATTTTGCAGAGGCGTCTTATGGTGGTTGCTGAGAACCATAAGTCGAGTAAGTTATATATATTTGTAGTTTTGTGCACTTTATTTCTTATGGTTTTTCCCGTAGGTTAGGTCCATTAATTGTTGATGTTGGGTTGCACAATTTCTAGTTTGGAACTTGATACATACTGTAATTAAACTTAACTCTAATGATTTCATCGTGCTAAAGACTGCCAATAGGCAATAACACAATCTTTGAATGGAGTATAACTTTAACTGCCCTATTTTATTGAACTAGACTTTATGTTTCTTAGATAATGACAATTTATATCGTACTCTTTGCTAAATAGTTGTGTCATAACTGGAGAAATATGATAATGATGCTTACACACAGACACTGGTTGTTTAGTTGCAGTTATTCAGTATCTAAGAAGTATTTTAATAGGAGGACTGCTAAAGGGACTCTAAATATTGTTAAGAGGGAACGATTTTTAGCGATAACCCCACCTTAAATTTAAAAAGAAGATTGATAGCGGTGTACTGAAAAACATACATAAAATCGGTATTATATCACCGATAAAATAATGTGGTAGGGTTCAACCGAAATTTGCATAAAAAGGGTGCAATTGTCCATCGTATTAATCTGGAATAGCGATAGAAAGAGGGTAGTTTCGTAGTTGCGTTTGGCGTCCTTTTGGCAAATCTAGTTATAAAAGTGATGTATATGCTATAATTTGGTACTAGATGTTTCTGCAAAGAGCAAATGCCGTTATGTAATGTGAAATTTCTTGATATATTTGCCTACTTGACATCTTTCTATTGATCAATAAACTGCAGAGTCTCATATATCAATGAAGGAGAGAGACACCGAGGCTGAACCACTGAACATATGAGGAGCAAGAGGAAAACTATCAATTGTTTAAAGGTTCACAAAAGATATACCATGGCACAATGCGATTATTTCTGTGCCAATTCCAGTTATATGTTAAAAAATATTAAATACTGATGCCGTCAGTCAGAAGGCATGTAGGAGGCATATTATTAATTAATTCGAAATTTACAGTGTGAATTAGAAAATTATATTAGCTTTTGAATTCAATAATATAACGTAATTTCTGTTTAGATTGACTTTGTTATTATGGCATCGCCTGATAATGATAGCAAGTTTGTCTTGTTCTTTAGATGTTAGATGCTTTTTGTAACTTGCTTGACAGTTTTATTATGATTATTTTTTATACTAATTATTATAACAGTAAGCAAATCTTTGTGTAGCAGTACAATCAAATAGAGAAGCAAATTATTAGTTTAACATTGTGGGTAAAATCTTTGCTTGAAGTAAAAGTCAACTCTAAGAAATTCCAGTAACTTGGAAGTTTCAAACGCTACCTGTCTATCTTTTTATGTGGTTTTCAGCGATTAGTGAAATAAAGTTATTTGAATAATGGATCAAAATTGTTATAAATTTATGTTGTAAAAATCGAAATAAATCATCAGCATCTAGTGGTTTATAACATGTCAAATTTCTATGTAACTTTACTTCATTTGTTATATATGAATTGAATGGCAGTAGATGCTTGAAATCAAAGCAGAAATATCATCCAATGATTGAGCAGAAACCTTATCCTCTGTTCAAACAAAACTATAGCGGGCAACAACTATTCTTCTTCTTCATTAATTTAGTATTCCATAACAATGGATACTTTATCAACCACAGCTCATCAAATCTCATCTCTCATCCCAAAATCATCAGTTTCAAACACCACCAACAACAACACCAAACTCCTTATAAAACCTGCGTCATCAAATCCACACCCTCCTCTGTCAGCTAATAATTCCCCAGCCACCAACTCCAAAACCAAACAGAAGCACTTCAAACCAATCCCGGTTCTTCACCACCAGCGCAATGGCAATTCTGCCCTTCCTACTGTCCAAACTGAAAGGAAAGCCGCTACTGGCTATGCAGCAGCCTTGCTCGACGCCGCATGTTCCGACGTCAAAAACTACGGTACATCTCCTTTCCTTTTTACCGGTTTAGTTAGTTATGCTGTGAATATGAACTATGATAATGTATGTGAGCGAGAATGATCGATGACAGGGGGCATGCTGGCGGCCGTTGTGAAGGATGCGATGATGGTGAAGAGGATAGCGAATATGGTGTTGATGGATGGAAGGGTAAAAGAGGAAGAGAAGGGGAAAGTGGTGAGAAAAGCGGTGGAGAGAGGAGAGTTGTACGCGAAATTGGTGGTTATGGTAAGGATGTTGGTGGTGAAAGGGAGAGTGAAGGCGGTGGAGGAGGTGATGGATGAATTCGTGAGGTTGTGGGAGGAGTTGTGTGGAATTGAAAGGCTGGTTTTCGTCAGAGAGAAGACCGGAAGTTCTTCTGGCTTTGTTGTTGCTGCTTGACAACCTTAAGTTTGTAAATTTGCTGTTTCATTCTTAGTTTGCATCGAGCACATTGTTTTATCTCATTAACGTAACTTAAACTTGCATTTTTAAGTACATATGAATATAAATTAACGTTCTGCAAGTACACGGCTTATGACACCATATCAAACAGAACAACTGGAGAACGTTTTGATTGTTCTGGTAGCACAAGCGTTTGATTGTGTGAATGACGTATCAAGTGACAATGTAAGATTAGCAAATGGTAGTAGCACACCATCAGGTTTAAGTGGAACACACGTTACAGCTATTGGAAGACGGACATCCATACTTATTCGTGTGGTAGAGACCTCATCGTTCAGACGTTGTTTACTTCAGTTTTTCCCCTATTTTCTTCGTTTTAACACTTGTGTGCTTGTTTAATATCAATTCAACAATTTATCAGCCAATTTTACCAATATTTGACGACTACAACCCAAGTACACTTCAAGTAATATACAGTCATACCAACTTCTATCGATTTATTCACTTCAACGCACTTTCAAAAGTTGATTCTGATACTTATCTAATGGATCAAAAAACAACGTTTTTCTTATTAAATGCGTCTTTCATTAACATTTATTCTACTAGTACAGCCGCACAACGGTGGAGAAACCGACCGTTCGATTGTATAACTTTGATAAGAAATATACATTTAAAATTTTTGTTAATATTACTTAAACATTAAGTGATAACATGTTGGAAAAGAATAAATTGAGATTTGAATCTGAAAATATGAATTTCAAATTTAAATATTAATCAAAGCATTCAAAATTGTCGATTTGAAATTGAAATTTTAAAATTTGAAAATCATAATAGATTTGAGTTTGGAATCTTTGATGAGCGAAGTAAAATTAGGAAGTTTAGGGAAACCGTGATGAGACAAGATTCACTTTTTTAGAGAAACCGCGATGAGACAAGATCCACGTTTTTTTGGCTTCAGAAAAATTGATTTTGATATGAATTTCAAATTTAAATATTAATCAAAGCATTCAAAATTATCGATTTAAAATTGAAATTTTAGAATTTGAAAATCATAATAGATTTGAATTTGAAATCTTTGATGCGCGAAGTAAAAGAAGGAAGTTTAGGTAAACCGTGACGAGGCAAGATCCACGTTTTTAGGGAAACCGCGACGAGGCAAGATATACGTTTTTTTGGCTTCAGAAAAATTGATTTTGACCAGTGACAGTAAGCAAACATTCCTAACGGTCGGTTTGATTAATCCAAAACAACTTCTTTTACAAAAACAGTTCATTTTGTCATACAAACAAATGATCATTACTCCCACATGATCTCCCATTAACCATTTGTACACAACACCACCACTTAGCGCAAATCAATTCAAGCTATTCCCCTTAATAATTTAACATTCAATGATAAATTTGTTAGCTTCATATTTCACAAATCAAATTTCACAAATCAAGTTAATCCACATTTCTCTGTTCACATACCAAATTATTCACAACCTATATGCTTACTAACTTTACTAGAAGTCGCATTATTAGCAATATCACTTCAAATTAACTTTCATATACACTTAATACTAATATAGTTCTTTACATATGAAATTAAATCATTAACAAGTTCAATGCTCACTAACTTACCTATATCAAAATCCTTTTGTCATTTCCTCCGTATGTGATAAATCTTTCATTCTATCATGATCAAACCGATGTCAACTAGCATTTAAACCAATGAAATCAACAAACCCGAACTTTCATAACTAATTAAAAATTAAAGCGTATTGCGTCAAGTACAAAAGCTTCCATAGTTAGTCCTATTCACCCAAATCAAGCTCTAAAACAAGAAGAAACTCTAACTTCCCTCTTTAGAGCCTCTAAAATATAGCTCGTAATTTCTTTCTTCTCCAAACGACTTAAGATGAAAGGAGCTTGTGATAAACCTTCCACCTAAAATTATAACTATGCATGAGGGGTCTGACTTTTCAAACTTCCATTATCTCTCTTTTTTCTCTAAAGTCATTTTGTTCATATCTCAAAATCTACAACTTCTAACATACCAATATTTATATTAACAAAACACAACAACGACATCTCAGACACAATGGAAGTGGCCTCAAGCTCTAAATCCATTGTATGCAAAAGTTAGCGTTTTCGATCATGTAAGGAACGAGTCCCAACTCTTGACCCAAAATACATAAACCAAAATATATCAAAGCTTATACTTAAAAGACTCGGAAATTACATTTTGGAAACAATAAAAGTAGCCTCGAACCCTGATTCCATCGTTTTCAAAATCTAAATTTTTCGATACATGACGGATTTATCATATTCAAATTTATTCTTTTAATGTTTACTGTTGTTAATACATTTGTTACATTCCCCTTCCTTAAAAATTTCGTCCTCAATATCCCTTGGAATTGGTAATGTAGCTTAACAAAACAAAATGCAATACCATGGAAATCATACTAAGCAATTCATGGCATACAGGAAATTTTGATCAATTTAACAAAATAAGCAGAGTCGTAACGGTAAAGTGTTCTGGATGAGGAGCTCTAATCTTCTCCACATGTTTCCAAGTATCATCACCAACATTATCACTCGATTAAACCTAACGAGCATAATGAATTTTTCCTAAGTTGTTTGGTATTATGCTCAGTAAGGAGGATCGGTTCACTAAACCTAGTCGTCTCTGGTTCAATGTCGACCCCCTCATGATTACTTAGTGGAACAATGACACCAGACTCATGCGCACACTCGTGTAAATGAGAAATATGTAATACATCATGCACTCCGACCATCTTCTCGAGAAGACCATCCCTGAACACCAAAGTATCAATCTCTCTAAGATTGGAAATGGTCCAAGAATCCTTGACAAAAGCACTAGAAGCCCTAAACCTCATCACCTTCTTCAAAGGAGATATCCTTATAAACACCATGTTCCTAAAAGAGAACTCTAAATTTGTGCATCCTTTGCCGGCATAAGACTTTTGCCAATCTTCGGATGCCTTCTTTCTCATCCTAATTAGATCAATCTTTTTCGAAGTCTCTTGAATCATATTGAGACCAAGTATCAGTCCATCTCTACCATATACATCACTCCTCGGTATACCATGAAGCTTCACTATATCACTAATGTCTTTGCACCAAAGATACTGCATTCCTCGTAGACCTTACCGGAATAAAGTATGCACTCTTGGTCAAACGATCAACCACGGCCCAAATACTCTCATTTCCCCTTCGCTGTCTTGGTAACTCATCAATAAAATCTATGGAAATCACATATCATTTCCTTTTCGGAATCTCCAAAGGTAGTGACAAATCCTTATGCTTCCCTTGCTCCACTTTCACCCATTAACATGTATGACACTTGGCTATATTATCTGAAACCTCTTGCTTCATCTGTGTAACGTTCCGATATTTTCAACCATTCGCATTTGCACATGTCAGATTTAAATTGCTCAAAATATCATATTGTTATTTTTATTTGGCAAAATTCAGCATATACAATAAATAAACCACAGAATCACAGACACAGAGTAGTGTAACAATAAGCAGCGGAAACAAATGAATAGTAGTTTATGAAGCTACTATATATATATAATATAACAGAGTTGAAACAAGATACAACAAAAGTCTTGAATACATGGAAGTCTCAATACAATAGTCAAATACAAAATCTGAATATAGCACTGGAGTCAATTGAATAACTTCAAGCTGAGTAGATATATGGATCTCCAAACGAAGCTCCAAACTCCAAAGGTGAGTCTCGAATGATGTAACACTTAGTCTGACCCAAGCGTACAATAAAAACAGAACATTCGAGTCAGGATTAACATTCTTATATTAATAAATCCAAGTCAAGTGAAATATCAACTGAAATACAAGTAACTTAAAGGATGTTTGGAATAACCATCCTCTAAGGATCAGTGGAACTATCTACTATGTAGTAATATACGCTATTATAATAATGTCTATAGTAAAGTAAACTATTAAAATAGCGTTAAGGCATTACCTATATCCCCTTTAATACATTTTATACGTTCCCATAGTCTGTACAATACCATAATCTCCCCCGTATTGGGCGCTGTCAGAGGGCACTCCATAGGTATGGTACAAAACAAACTCGTAGTGTTCTCGAAAAGGTGGTGACAAGGCACAATTTGGCAATGCCATGGTAGATATACCAATCACACTTATGGACTGTTGGTAAGCATAGTCGCAGCTGCCGCCCAACTCGATCCACACTCCCAAAATCAGTGGGTTGCACCCAATCAATCACAAAGTGATAGAATGGTATCGAAGGAGTGTGTCCGATTGGAGGAGCTACCTCACTTGACCCGTCAATTGCTCATGTTTTAGCCACCTTAAGCCAACTCATGGGAGTCGGGCCCACGTATATACCTCATATGGGACGTTGTCACCATCTTACTTCATTCTAGAATCTCCACCACGTAGACGGTTGTTAAAGTGGTTTTCGGTATTGGCAGAGAGTATGACAATATCCATTTCCGGTCTCTTTAACAACCAAACGTTATTATAATACAGCAGTCATTTCAAAATAGTTTATACTTCAAAATCAAAATACCATTTTCCATTTCAAAACCATACCAATACGATATAATTTTCTTCACTTCAAATATATCCATTTCAAAAATCATAGCACTTTCAAAGTTATAACACTTCGACTTTTTAACACTTTCAAAGCATAACACTTTGGAAATCATAATACTTTGAAATCCATAACACCTTCCTTTAAATAATTTAGATACTAATAATAGTATATAAATAAAATAGTTTATAAAGTAAAATAGTTTATATAAAAATAGTTGTAAGTTAAAATAGTTTATATTAATATAGTTAATATGTTAAAATAGTTTATATTAAAAATAGATTATATTACAAATGATTTATATTAAAATTAGTATGTAGCCCGTGCCGATGGCACCGATTCAGGTTTTGCTTGACATAACCTACAGTATGAATACGTGTAATTTGATTGGTGGTAAAGTTGTTAACAACATGATTAGCAGGAATTGTTTTTGTAATCTTAAAACGGATACAACATGCACCTATTTTTTTTCCATTTTGTACAACATGAAAACCAATAGAGTATAGCAGTAGAATGAATTCACTTGTTTGGAAATACGTATAATAAAAGTGTAGGGACAATAAAAATTTAACACCAAAAAACTGGTTTTTCTTCTACAATGAAAGGTTTAACAAACAATTAAGAAAAAGCACAGAGGTTCCATGCTATCTCAGTTGTGTATGACAATAATGAAAATGTAGACTTGCAGTTAATTAGAGTGAACAAAAAAGGATGTTGATGAGTTTGTCCACGGCAATAGCATTATTTTTGTTCAAGATCTTCTGTAGTGGAAATAAAAACCTGCAAAAATAAATGTTTGTATTATTTTGTAGAAATATATAGGATGGTTTATTAAAAGTGAACTTTTGACTAAACAACGTTGTACATTTTTAGTCTGACCTTTCATGGAGAATCACAATAAAACCTTTGGGTAAACGATACTTTGCAGTACCACTTAATGTTAGTAGTTGAATAAAACTGTGGGCTATCTGTTGTGCATTAGAGTTGAAATTAACGTTACTTTATGGTCATGGTAAGGTGTAAAATTGCAACTTTATAGACAAAAAACTTCATTTGATTTCTGAATGAGATTGTACTTTTGACTACTATGCTTTCACAAAAAGTTACTACAATGCGACATTCAAACTCTTTGTTCTACCTGGTTGTCCTCATATTTCTGTGAAAACAAATATGATCGTCCTTTGTCTCCTATTTGTCTCACCAAGCTCTTTTATTATATAGATATATAGGTTTTCAAATATGGATGAGTTTTAAATATTGGCTTTGAAAGAATAAGGTCCTATATATATGTGATTTTAGTGTTTAAGTATATGTACAGTTTTGAGGGTATTAGGTTCATCGAAATGTAAGTTTTGGTTATATAAAGCATCATATATACATAGCCTTGAATATAAATGTAACTGAGTGGGTAACGAATTGAAAAGATAGTGGTATATGACTATAGGAATTCTTATCAGATATGTATGAGAAATTTAGTCTATATATATCAAATTTTTAATTTCATATATATGTGATTTCTTACGTATATAAAAAATTTCGTACATGCGGTTTAATATATATTAACTGAAAATTTTACGTACATATATTAACGATATTACGTATATGTGGAATGCAAAACCTTATGGTTGTAATTATTTTTGTATGTGCAGGATCGGCGCTGGACTCATGACTCGGTCTTTTAATTCTTACCATGGTGTGATATACAAACGCTTCAGAAATTGTCTACTGAAAAATTACAACTGATGAAAAATGCCAATAGGCTGAGAAACCGAAGGAGCTTGGACTGGCACTTTCGACCAATGGCCTCCATTCCCATAGCAGATATATGTCCAAATAGTAAATCCAAGTTAGTGACGTGGATCCCAGTTGCAATGAACTTTGTTCTCTTATATTTGTGAAAGAAATTTTTTAAGGTCGTTACAATTTGAAATTTATTTTGTATTCTTGAATAGTCAATAATGGATAAGTGGTCGTTATGTGTTACAAACTAATACCCTAACTTGGGATCTTTTGTGATAGCAATTGTTGTCATGCTTCAAATTGATATAATTATGTAAAAAGAATTTGGATAAAGGTAAAATTGTTGTTTTTATACTGTACAATGACTAATCAAAAATAGTACAGTTTCGAACTTTGCCTACAACAGTGTTAAGGTGATAAAATGTTGCATCCATACAAAACATAAAATCATAACACCCACGCCATAGGCATGGGGTTCATGCTAGTGCATATACACACACAAATATATACACATATATACACACACATATGTATGTATGTGTGTGTTTGTGTCAGTGTCAGATTTTGAGCGTATAATGATTACGCACCCATTGAGATTTCAAATATTTATGGTCTTGCTCATGTAAAGGTTATTATATATGAATGCTACGCATATGAGTTTTGTATGTATAATTTTAAGTATATCACGCTCTTGGAGACATGAGCTTTACATATATATAGTTCTGTACATAGCATGGGTGTGAATTAGGTTGAAGTTATGGGTTCATGAATCATTTTTTAACATGCGGAGAGGGATGCAAATTAGGCAATTTTTTGAACATGGTATGAACGGGAAAAGTTTGGCGAAAGAAGATTGTGTTTTTAGGTGCGAAAGAGATAGCAAAAGGAACATATAAAAGGATAGGAAATGAGAAAGTTTGGCAGATAGGAAAGTGTGTTTTTAAGCTTATTGTATCAGCCATATCCGAAACATCGTCAATTTTCTCACATCCCGTAGCCTCGTTCAGAGTGCATCTTAGAGCCTCGTTCTAAAAAAACAATATGTACTTATAACATTGTGGATGGAGGTATATAGTATCATAATTTACATTTAACAAAGAAGTGATTAAAGTATGTAGTTTTAAATAATCACAATATAGTTTCAAATTAGTTAATTTATGAAATAGGTGAAGAAAATTCAAATATACTTGTTAAAACTTTCCCATGCTATAATATATTTGAAAAACTTAAATATAACTTAATTAGTGCAACCTGTGAATTTTAATAACCATGTCCAAGGCATGCATATATCTTTCCAATGACCATGCATCCAAACTTCACAATCACTTGAAAATGAATTTACTAGGGTACCTGCTCTATAATTGGTGCAATAATTAATTTTCTATTTTCATAATTATTTGAAGTGTGGGCCCATCAAAAATGAAGCAACTAATAGAGGAGCAATTATAAAATTGAGAGGATGTGATACCAAACCTGAATGTTACGTACATATACTAATTAAAATGATTCGACTTCGAAATAAATGCAATAATTAATGATTTTGTATTTAAAATTCAAGAAACGTTTATCAAAACATAGCAACAAAGTATGTTTTTGTTTCTAGAAGTGCAAGAAATGCCTTGGTAGCCGATTTACAGATAAACTATTACATTTTTTAGTACATACCAATGTATAACAAAAGCAAATAACTTATGAATGTATAACAAAAGCAAATAACTTATGGATACATAAAATTCTGTAACATTAACATTTTATCATGCTTTTGCCAATCAAGCATTTACCATAATATTAAAAACTAATAGACTTTAAATTAAAATTCTATCTAACTTATGATTTGAACATGTGACTTATTAATAAATTTGTTGTATATACTCTAATGGAGAAGAAAGAAAAGAGTTTTCAATGGTAAAAATAAATGCATACTTTATAGCAGCAAAAGAAGGGAATTGACCAATGCCGGGTATATAAGGAAAACCGTTTTTACAAAACCAACTAAAGCAATCAAATTTATGACTGTACTGCTCTATTCACGATCCTCCTCCAGAAGCTGTAATTTAAGTATATCGAAAAAAAAGATGAACGCTTTGATTCAACCAAATTATTCAAGGTTCGGTGGTTTACCATTTAATTAGGAAGAAAATTATAAATAAATGTACTTGATTGTTGTCTACCATAAAAAATTTGATTGTTGCTTACCGTATACTGATTGTTTGGTTATAACTGTTTGTTCCATAAATCAAGTACTGTCGTAATTGAGGGGAAATACATTTAAAAAATATGTAACAAAAAGCACGATGAACACTGATATATGAAATTGCACACAAATCTAAAATGAGATACAATGTATATTAATTTGAATCTTCAAAGAATAAGTGAGTTAGAGTGTATATTACGAAGACAGAACTCCATTATGTTGTTTGATTGGAATTTGCAAAGGCATTGTAATTTGAAAAGGGTAAGATATATTGAAGATAGGAAATTTTATATATTAATGTTTTTATTAGTTGTGTAAACTAACACATAGTAAGTCATTAAAGGCTATAGAAAATGTTCCATTGAAACAAACTGAATATTGGAAGAAACTAACACATCTCAGGGGAAGTGAAAAGGGTACCCTTGAACCAATTTGAATTTGGACAGAGTGTTTGAACCTTGTTTTGTCATTTGCTTTCATCCATGATTCTATTGTACATTTCTAACACAAAATTCTATTTAGGAGTATTTTGCCTATAAATCATATGGATGACAGCCCTTGATTATTCCAAAAGATGTATCTGTTAAAAAGCCTCAAATCCATGATTGTTGGAGTCGTTTTTGCCTATAAATCAATGAAATCAATAAGCACAGGGAAATATATCAAAATCATTGTTATCATCGTTTAAACTCACAATAAAACATGTATGCGATATAAATACTATTACACTCCAATTAATTTACTGAAATCAAATCAACAATTAATTAATTACCAATTTAACAAATTGAGACATTAAAACCGTTGAAGTAATAAAGCAGCAAAACCGAAAAGGAAGAAAATATGATATTGTAGCATATTAGAAAAGGAGGCACCCACTGATAACGTAAATTAGCCATAGTTAACTAATTTAAGTACATATATAATTCAGTTCAAAAGCTTTGGTAGGGCCACTATTCATAAAGTAAATTAATCACAATGAAATCAATCGAAATCAAAATACTTGGTACCAAAAGTAAATTGAACATAAGAATAAAGCACACATTTGTACAAACAGTTTATGTAAATGCACACGAAATTTAAGTAAAATAACTAAACACCAAAAATAGTAAGCGAAAAGATAAAACAAAGGTCAATATGATACTTATGGTCGGTATGCTCATTTATTTTTTTCCTTATCGGCTTTATCCATTTAAGGTAAGAAGGAGAATGAGCATGGATAAGGACATGACTGCTATTGTTTTCTAAAGCACATCATATCATTATACAATCTTAAGCAAACGACGTTAGAAGCCCATTACCAAACAAAGACAAAGCACAAATCATATTCTTACTTTAAGCTAGCATGAAATCATCCACAGTTGCAATCAAATAACATATTTTGAAAACTACATCCCATCATCTCAACTCAACAATCAACTCTGAGCATTTCAGGCAAGGATAATAATATCTTACAATCAAAGATGGAATAACTATCACCATCACAGTCAAGAGTCCACATAATGTGAAATTAGAAAGTGCAAGTTCATCTTTGATTACCTTCTAGCAGTTCAACTATCTCTGGCAGGGGTATCTTAAAGTCGTAGTTCCAACTGAAAAGCAAATTTAGGCATGGATTATCTGGTATATATAACACACGTTGATTTAAAGTGAAGAAGTGGAAGAAAGAGATACCTTAAATTTCAGATGTAAAGATCAGGTCTATATTAGTTATAAATAGAGAATGAAAATGTATCTGCTTGTACATTACGCGTAGTTGGAAGGGTGGTGGGTAAGTTATGAAACGTGTTATGAAACGTGGAGTTTGCGGCTTAAACTGAAGAAAGATGTAAATTAGTGGGATGTGTAAAGCCGTGAATAGACAACAACAGAGACTTAACTCTTTGATTAGGTGGAAAATTGGCAACCATCTAATATCTTTTGTGTAATTAAATCTCATCCGTCCTTTGTCTTCTTTTAATATGCCAAGGGATTTTGTTATATAGATAGTTTATATTAAAATAATTTATAAAGTAAAATATAAAATAGTTGTAAATATAATTTAGAAATACTTTATATAATAAAATAGCTTCCTCAAATTTACAAATCGATTCAAATCAACTCGAATTCAAAAATTCAAATTTAATTCAATTTCACTTCATAAATTTCAACTCAATTCAGTTTCTAAATAAACCATTTCAAATTATATCGATTTTAAATACAAACCTGAACCTCAAAATAAACCATTTCAATTTCAATATATTTCAAAGCTTTAAATATTCCACATTTTTAAAACAAAAACTTGATAATTTCATATGTATCTTAACACTTTAATATTATTTAGTTTTGAAATATTTACTTAATAACTTCAATAACATTTAAATAAAACTTTAAATAACAAATTTAAATAAATTAAATATCTCATTTCAATTTATGTAAATTTGAAAATATTCATATATATCCCTTTTAACAAAAATCAAGTTATAAAACCGTACCTTTAAAATCTCAAATTTAATAAATTCCAAATACTCTTAATTGATTGTAATTCTTAGATAAATACAATTACAAACCAATTTCAAGTTTATCTTCCTAACCTTAACTTATAAAAATCATTATAAAGGTCTATTTTAAAATATAATTTTAAATAAATACTTAAACGTATTATATTTTAATTAAATCAAACTTTATCAAATTAAAGCTTATTATTAAACCTATTTTACATTAAAACTAATTTATACATTTTTAAAATAGTAAAATTATAAGTAAATTCTTAAAATTTATAATTTCAAAACTAACTTATAATTTTAAAATTTCAAAAGATATAATTTTAAAAATCTAAAATTTAAACCTTTATAAATTACGTTTATATATAATATCTAAAAATCAATATTTATTAAAACCATACATTTCTTTCCAAAACCATAGAAATCATTTCAAATATTTATATATAGACCAACGGTGTCTGTATATAATTCTCTATCCTATGGTCATGTGATACAGATATTTATCATTTCAATCTGCAATTTAAATATGTATACGGGTATATATCATTTCAACCCACAATCCCAAATTCAATTCAATAAACATCGCTTGGGTTTATCATTTCATCCCATAACGATTTTCTCCTATTCTATAGATCGTTCGGGCATGTATCGTTTCAACCCATAGTGAATTCTATACTAACAGGGAACTTGCAGAGTGATAACAAATATGATAATA
Organism: Allium cepa; assembly: GCA_030765085.1. Classification (NCBI taxonomy): domain Eukaryota; kingdom Viridiplantae; phylum Streptophyta; class Magnoliopsida; order Asparagales; family Amaryllidaceae; genus Allium; species Allium cepa. The sequence continues at coordinate 458,997,622 of CM060931.1, read as the reverse complement.
ATATAACAGGCATATATCATCAATATGAATAACCGATAATGGTGTCAGATGTCATAGGTGAACAGATACAGATAATATCATATTTATATATAGAAATGTAAATAACTAACAGTAGTATATTTCAATTGTCGTTTCAATTGAAATCAAATTTAATAAATATAAGATCGTTAATCATGAGTGACTGCTCACCTTTCGAAGCTAGAGACGAACGAAAATGAGATGAGTTATGAATCCAAGCACGAATTTCAAATCAAAGCTAGATTGGCACGAATTCGACGGACAAGCTGATAGTTAAGAAATTGATGAGAATAAATCAAATCAATTTCGATATAAACTGAAAATATATACATTATTATTATACTATATATTTTCAATATTTTTATTTAAGAAATATTAAAATAAATATGAAATTTCAATTTCATTATTCTTAAAACTCAAGTATTGAAAATCAAAGGTATATATTATATTTAAAACCCATACTTACAAATACTTATATAAAAATAGATATATAAACTAATATAGGAACATATGTAAAACTAGCCTATAAAATAATGTATAAACATACATACAACCACTATATTACTACATTACTTAAGTTAGAACAGGATATTAAGTACATATTATAGTATTATGCATATAAAATATAAACTTATATACTTATAACACATACATATAAAATATAAACAGACAATTTGATTTCATCATTTTTTTTATAAACACTTTTATATATATTATATGTATAAACAGAACTCACTTATACGTATACTTACATAAACATATATGTATACTAACAGATTTAATAACTTATATACAAACCATATATATAAATAACTAGATCCAAAATATAAACTTATATAAATAGTATAGTTTATATATATATGGTAAATCTATATAACCTGTAAACTAAACATACTTATATAAACAAATGTATACACACACACACAATAACATAAAATATAACTAATAACACATACTATACTAACCTACAGATCGTAAAAATCAGGTTATAAACAGAATTATGTAAAACAGTACATATACTATAGTCTAATATATTTACATATATATATACACACAATATAAAACAAAGTAGGTACATATATATACAGCACATCATACAATATATATATATATATATATATATATATATATATATATTAGCAGATTGTGACTGTGCTAAACTAATATGTATGAAAATTTATATAATCTAGCATATATAACTTATGAAAACAGAGTGTGTATATATAATACTATTATAAAATGAATATATATATCTAAAACCAAATTCTAGAAAACTTACTTTGTTAAATATATATATGACTCACAAACCACATATATAAAGCATAGTTAGATATATACTTTACCGACAGATAATATACATACACAGGATGCAACTCATATATATAAATATACTTAGATAAACTAACTTAAATAGACTAACATAAAAAAATGATATATACCTCGAACAAAAATTCATAGTGCCTATTGTTGGATATTTGTATCGATGATTCGAGAAAGATAAAGATTATAACTGTTGTACTTCTGACTTCAAGGATCTACTATGTATATTCTTTTAGACAATAGTTCAACTCAACAGGTACAAACGAATTATTGAACTATCGACTTCAGGATTCAATGAAACCTTGAAACGGCGTAATCGGATTCAAAACTTGTATGATTTTGATCCGACCAAGAACACTCAAATTTGATTTCTGATGATGCAATTTAGTAGAGAATAGAATAAAGAATCTGTAACGTTTTTGCATTTGCACCACCTTTCAGGCGTCGCAAAATGTGGTGGAAGGCAGTGTTCTGCAACACTTTCTGAACGTCGCGGATCTGGAGGAAGAAGAATGAGATAGAAAGAAAAGAGACTGTTATTTTCTGATGGTTTCTGGGCGTCACTATTTATAGTAGTGAGGAAGCGTCCATTCGTCAAGCGTCGCATCCTTTCTAACAGTCTGAAACCATTGCAAATGATCGCACCTATTTGTAATGGTTTGAAACAGTTACTAAACGGCCGCGACCCTTCATTCAAATGACCCATCAAAACTATCCGTTCAAATTCAGAATCCGGCCTGCTAACTAAAATTAATTCGTCATTTTAGACCCGAACCCGGTCTGGTCCGGTCGGTCGGACCGACGTAGGCGACGGCGGCGCGCGCATGTGGTGGTGATGCATAACTTCTCTCCTCACATCAAAACAAAGCTTTGGGTGCCCAAAGGGTCCAACCTTCCTTAGAGAATCCTATATTTAACTATATAATCCCTTTTTTCCAAGATGTTGGACTATACCTCTCTTCTTCCATCTTCTTCCACTTCTTCTCTCTTTAAAAACAAACCCAAACCCAAAATCATTTTGAAAATTTCCAACAATTTCGTCCCATTTTCAAAATAAGCAAAATAAATAAAATAGACGGCTGCATCACTAGAGTGACTACCTACATACCCAAGTAGGATCAAGCCAATGTAGTTCCAAGATCAAGTTTTGCATCATCGTGGAAACTAATACATAAATGATAGGCGTCTTTTGGATTTGAACCTTCACTTAGTGTAAACCATTCGAAGTTCTATTGAGGTCTATGGTGAACGTATCTTGAACCAAGTAACCCTAGTGATAGTAACGGAATAGTCACTCATACTGATTTCAGTATATAGATTGTTCTGTATGCTCAGCACATTAATGGCCATGTGCTTAAATCCTGAGTTCATGAGTCTCTTTAGAAAGCGGTCTTACTTTCTTAGGAAACGACCTGATTTCCATACTCATATAAGTAAGTCTCTTAAGGTGTTTCTACGATACACTTTTTTAAGGAAACTAGACTTATTAAGGATATATTATCAATCTATTTTTCTTGGAGAATCCAACACTAAATATCATGGGATTATTGATTTAGTGTTCCTAATTCATTCTTTTAACTTGTTGGTACCCATTGAACTTTGTCTATCCTTTTCAAAACATAAGTTGGGTTTCTGTTAAGAATGATCAATCTTCATTCATAGAACTTAGTCCCATTTCCTTTGATTTTATAGAAACCATTGCCTTTAGAAGACTCTTTATGAGTGGGTCAACCAATTTTTTCTTTGTTTCTATGCAATCAACAGTTATTACTCCACTTTTGAGTAACTGTCTTATCATTTGATGTCTTAGACTCACATGTCTAGACTTTCCATTATATGTCTTATTAGAGACATTGTATATTGTAGCCTGATTATCACAGTTAATCAAGACTGCTGCAAATGGCTTCTTCCATAATGAGATTTCCATTAATAAATTCCTAAGCCATTCCACTTCCTTACTAGCATCTGGTAATGCAATCAACTCTGACAACATTATTGAGTTAGATATACATGTCTGTTTCTTGGAAACCCAAGACACGGCAGCACCTCCTAATGTAAAGATCCATCCAGTCGTAGACTTGGATTTTTATTCTATATTGTTCCAGGTTGCGTCACTATATCCTTCTATTATAGTTGGATATCCTTTATAAGATAAACCATAGGTAACAGTTCCTTTCAAATAAGATAAAACTCTAGAAATAGATTTCCAATGTTCGAAACCTGAATTACTCGTAAATTGACATAACAAGCTTATGACGTGTGTTATGTCTGGTCTAGTGCAATGCGTTGCATATATAAGACTCCTAATAATACTAGAATACTCAAGTTGAGAAATGGTATGTCTATATTCTTTTCTAATTTAATACCAGGATCTAAAGGAGTAGGTGTTGGTTTGTCATTATAATGACCATACTTTCGAAAGAACTTCTCAATGTAATGAGATTGTTTTAGCAACAACTTCCCTTCTATCCTAATAATTTTAATTCCTAGAATTACGTCAGCTGCTCCTAGATCTTTCATATCAAATTTAGAAGATAGAAACTTCTTAGTTTCATTCACATAGGATATATTGGAACCAAATATTAGCATGTCATCAACGTATAAACATATTATAACATAATCGTTGTTGCCCGATTTGCTATAAATACATTTATCAGCATCATTAACAATAAATCCATATGACAATGCTATTTTATCAAACTTCTCATGCCATTGTATGGAAGCTTGCTTCAGGCTATAAAGAGACTTTACTAATTTGCAAACTTTCTTTTCTTAGCCTGGGGTTTTGAAACCTTCAGGTTGTTCCATATATATCTCTTCTTCTAAATCTCCATTTAGAAACACGGTCTTTACATCCATTTGATGTATGACCAATTTATGAATTGATGCAAGTGCTATTAAACAGCGTATAGAAGATATGCGAGCAACTGGAGCATATGTATCAAAATAATCTACTACATGTCTTTGCTTATATCCCTTAGTAACTAATCTGACTTTAAACTTATCAATGGATCCATTTGTATTCAACTTTTTCTTAAATATCCATTTACATCCTTTAGGTTTATCACCAGAAAGTAAATTAGTTAAAACCCAAGTTTGGTTTAATAATAAGGAATTCATTTCATCATTAATAACTTCTTTCCAGAATATTGAATCTTTGGAGCTCATAGCCTCAGAATAAGTTTTGGGGTCATCATCGACGTTCATGACATATCTAGTCACATTAAAGATTTCATCCTTACTGCCTTCTATAAGATATGTAGTAAAGTCAGGACTATAGTCCTTCTCTATTCTTGCTCTTTTACTTCTCCTTTATTTAGTACTATTATCTGGTATTGTTACTTCCTTGCTGTTTTGAGCAGGAGCATAGTCATCGTCATTAATATCATCAATCGTATTAGGTTCTGAACTATATGATCTCAATGGAATCTCAACAATTTGATTTTCAAAGAATTCTACATCTACTGATTCTATAACTTCTAAGGTTTCAAGAATTAGAAATCTATAAGTTATACTATTAATTGAATATCCTATGAAAACACATCTAAATGTCCTATTTCCTAACTTTGGTCATTTAAGGTCTGGTTTTCTCAAATATGCTAAACAACTCCAAACTTTAAGTCTTGTAAGATTTGGTTTCCTATTAAACTATAATTCATAAGGTATTCTTTTTTAGTAGTACTCTATTTAAGATATAACATGCAGATAACATAGCATCACCCCATTGGTTATAAGGTAAGTTTGAACTTATGAGCATGACATTAACCATTTCTACTACAGTTTTATTTTTTCCTTTCAGCAACACCATTTTGTTGTGGTGTGTATGGGTCAGTATAATTGTGAACTAAACCGTGTTGTTTACAAAATAAGGTGAATTCATTTGAGAAATATTCACCACCTCGATCTGAATTTAATACTTTTACTTTAACTCCTAATTTTGTTTCGACCTCTGCTTTGTAAATTTTAAATTTATCAAAGGACTCATCTTTAGTTTTCATTAGATACACATATGCATATCTAGTATAATCATCAATTAATGTTATATAGTATTGGTTACCACTATAGGTGATATGATTTTTTAAGTCATCCACATCACTATATACTAAATCAAGCAAGCCAGTTTTCCTTTCTACAGATTTAAAGGATTTTCAGTGTATTTTTGCTTGAACACATATTTCACATTTAGAGATAGTATCGAAATCACAATCAGAAATTGATCCTAGTTTATGCATATTTTTAAGGGAATTATAATTAACATGTTCTAGTCTACCATGCCATAAACTAACAGAATCAACAATATAAATAGAAGATTTCTTTATTAGATTCAAATTAAACATACCGTTAGAAGAAGTATCCATGTCCAATAAATTTTTCATTCTTGGAAAATACTAACTTATCAGACTCATACACAATCTTGAATCCCCCTTGTTTAGAAGGTATTCAGAGGCCAATTTCTTATACATATCAGGTACATAAAATACATTAACTAATGTAAGAACTTTTCCATAAGTAAATGTAAGTTCTATGGTGCCTTTTCCCAAAACTTTGCTTGGAACTTTATTTGCTCCGGTAACCTTGTTGGCTTCTCCATTATTTTCTTCGTAAGTCTTAAACAGATTACGGTCTTTGCAAATGTAAATGGTTTCTCCAGTATCAAACCACCAATAATTATCGGTTTCGCTAATGGAGTTCACCTCTTACACTACAGCCACAAGCGAATATTCGACCACATTCACCTTTTGTTGTTTCTTCCTTTGACGGCAGTCTGGGCATAGTGGTCGAGCTTGTTTCAGTAGTAACAAGCACATTTCTTTTTGTTGTTGGAATTTTTCTTCTTAAACTATGTCTCATTCTTAGGCTTCAGTTTGTCAGTAGTTTGAACATTATTTGCTTTAGAATGGGACTTAGTTTGTAGATTATCATCTAGTTCGCGTTTACAAGAGTCCTCTTCGGTACGATGACGACGTTGTAAACCGCCTAAATTATAATCCATTTCTGCATGTTTTATTTTTTTATTATAATCATTCCAAGAATTAGGAAGTTTTGAAATTATAACTCCAACGACAAAAGATTCAGGGAGATTTATTCCAACATCCTTAAGTTGATTCACTAACAGTAAAATTTCGCTTACTTGTCCAACTACGGACTTATTGGCATCCATTTTGAAATCCATAAAATTGCAAATAAGAAATTTTTTGTTACTTGCCTCGTATATGCGATATTCGCTTTCTAGTGCAGTCCAAAGTGCCTTTGCAGTTTCCAAAGTCCTATGTGCGTTGTAGACAGGGGTAGACAATGCATTCAGAATGTCCCGTTTGCATAGAAAATCATCATCCTTGCACTTTGCACGTTTTGCTTTCAATTCGTCTGTATCTTTATAAGTTTTCTCTAGTATTTCCTCCAAGTTATCTTCAAGAATATAGAACAATATGACCGTGATCAAAAAGAATTTCATCGTCTCTTGCCAATGAGTGAAGTTTTCACCATCAAACCGCTCTAATCGCGTTAAATGTTGATTCCTAACTTGAAGAGCATTGAGATTGATTGAACTCGAACCATCCACAGTTGAAAATATTGTCTAAAAATTGTTGGATATTTGAATCGACGATTCGAGAAAGATGAGGATTATAAGTGATGTACTTCTGACTTCAAGGATCTAATGTGTAGATTCTTTTAGACAATATTTCAACCCAACAGGTACAAAAGGATTATTGAAATATTGACTTTAGGATGCAATGAAGCCTTGGAACAGCGTAATCGGATTAAAAGCTTATACGATTTTGATCCGACCATGAACACTCAAATTTGATTTCTGATGATGCAATTTAGTAGAGAACAAAATGAAGAAGAAGAAAACGGATCTGCAACGTTTCTACGTTTGAAACACCTTTCAAGCGTCGCAAACTGTGGTGAAAGGCAGTGTTCTACAACACTTCTGAGCATCACATATCTGGAGGACGAAGAATGAGATAGAAAGAAAAGAGAATGTTATTTTCTTATGGTTTCTAGGCGTCACTATTTAGTGAGGAAGTGTCCATTCGTCAAGCGTCGCATCCTTTTTAACAGTCCAAAACTGTTGCAAATGTCTATCTATTCAAATTCAGGATCCGGCGTGCTAACGAAAAATTAATTCATCGTTTTAGACCTGAACCCGGTCCGGTCGGACGGCGGCGATTGTAACGACCCGGGATTTTGGACATCCCGAGTTGTGAGTATTATTCATAATATTCAATAATATTGTATTTTAATATACAATATTCCCAATAATAAATGATTAGTAATTATATACAATCTTTCCAAATCAATATAACTAGAGTTTTCAAATTTATATTAAGTTATTAATTTGATTTAAATACAATTTCTTAAATATATATATATATATATATTTAGTTTTAAAGATAAAATATATATATATTATTTTAGAATTAAATATATGTATTTTTTCAGGGATAAATATGCATATTTTATTCTAAAGTTGAGATATAATAGGAAATTCAAATTTATTGAAAATCAAATATTTTTACATATAGGATAATAAATTTATATGTAATAAAATTGGATGGAAATTCATAATGAAGTGATAGTGTTATACTTTGATTTGATATATATATAAACAATGTTGTTCATATTGGATAAAGTAGTTTTGATGCAGAGCATACCTCTTTAGGCCGCGGCCGACCTACCCTTGGTCGCGAACGATCTACGCTTCGTCGCGAGCAAACCCTAAGTCGCGAGCAAGCCAAGGTCGTTCCTCCTCTTCACGGTGACTTTCCTTATGTTGAAAGTCTTCACTTCAATCTAGGTCGCGAACGACATTTCCCTTAAGTCGCTTCCTGTAGGTCGCGAGCAAGTTTCAACTTCCAGTAAGTCGCGAGCGTGAATTGCTTCCAGCCTAGGTCGCGAGCAAAGTCCCAGTAAGTCGCGAGCTTCCTTAGGTCGCTGAAATTCTTAAGTCGCGAACGAGCTACCTTAAGTCGCTGAAATTCTTAAATCGCTCCTGGATGCCTGGATGCCACATTTGTTAAGTCGCTCTGCGCAAGTTGTTATGTCGTTTGTTTGTTAAGTCATTGTTTGTTAAATCGTTTATTGTTATGTCATTATTTTCTTAGGTCGTTAAAGTTTGTTAAGTCGTCTGTATTTCTTAAGTCGCTGTGTCATTGAATGTTGGTATTTTCGTAAGTCGTTTGTACTGTTTGTGACGTACTTTTGTTAAGTCATAAGATGTTGTAACTTGTTAAGTCATGTATGTGTTGTACTTTCCCTATAAATAGGGGTGTGATGTCATTTTAAAAAAAAGAGTTGAATTTTGAATAAAATTTGGAGAGCTTTATGCCTCCTTTGAAATTGAAAGTTGAGTATTATCTCCTTTCTCCATCTTCGGTTATTCGAGTGCGCTCGAATCAATGATTTGAAGCCGATTCACAGAATCTTGTGTGCAAGATCAACGTCAAAGAATCGTAGATCTTTTAACACGGTATCATGCGCGATCAACGTGTTGGAGATAGCTAGAATCCGGTATCTTTTGAGATCAACGGATTTGGGCGTTTGGTATCACTAATTCATCAATTCATATTGCTTCATCTAATCGTTCATCAATTAGTTTGACACGAAATCCACATTTCGTCGTCATCCGTTATATTCGTTGCATTAGTTTGGTATCAGAGCTTGAACTTAGCCAATCATAGCTAAGCCGAGCCTGTTCGGAGCAGAGAAGAAGTATTGGAGTTGTGCATCACTTTTTGTTTGAGCTAAGTAGAGAAGGAACCGAGCTTGTTAGGGGAAACATGCCTCTGAGACGTGCTAACCGATTTCAAAATATTGGAGATGTGTATAGAAGACAAGAAGCTGAGCAAATGGAACAACGTATTAATGAAAAGTTTGATGAAGGTATTGGAAAGTTGGAGAAATTGATGATCGATATGAATCAAAGTCAAAGGAGAAGGTCACCAATCTCGAACCATGGAGGAAATAGAGTTTCGCATCGGTTACGGAAGCGAGGAGGGTGTCACCACAATCTTATCGAGATAGAAGAGAGTCATCAGTTTCAATAAGGCAAGAACATCATGAGTATAGAGATGAAGAGAGAAGAACTCCACGGGAGTGTGAACGTGAATCATATCGTGATGCTGAAAGACATAGTCGAAGAGTTATGCGTGATCGTAGAGATGTTGATGGTCGAGATCGAAGTACATTTGATTATGATGAGGATGGTGATAGATGTAGTGTTCATTATCGAGATCGAGACCAAGTACGGAATCCATATTGGGATGTAGAAGATGATCGACGATGGGAGTCGGGGATGAAAACTGAAATTCCAAAATTCAAGGGTGGTATGCAAGCTGAAGAATTCCTTGATTGGTTATCTAATGTTGAAGAGATTTTTGACTTCAAAGAAGTTCCTGAGTCTCGCAGAGTTAAGTTGGTTGCTACTCGGTTGAGAGGAAGAGCTATGGCATGGTGGCAGCAAACAAAACTTACATGGGAGAGAATAGGCAAATCGAAGATTGTCTCATGGGAGAAGATGAAGAAGTTAATGAAGGCTACTTTCTTTCCTTATAACTATCAATCCCTTATGTATCAGCGATTGTAGAACTTGAGACAGGGAACAAAGTCGGTGAATGATTATGCGGATGAATTTTATTAATTCATTGCGAGGAATGATATCATGGAGACAGAGTAACAATTGACCGCTAGATTTGTTGGAGGGTTGAGAATGCAGATTCAAGATATGGTGAATATGTTTGATCCGAGATCTATCGCTGAAGTACATTAAAAGGCTCTAGCCTAGGAGAAACAAGGCAGAAGAGGTGGTGGTGTGTTTACAAATTCCAACAATCAAGTGAAAGGTGCTAGTAGCAGTGCTAATGATTCCAAAACAGTCAACAAACCGGTTGTCAATGAAGCTGTTAAGACCAAGGTCAACAACAATTTCAAGTGCTATAACTGTTAGGAAATTGGTCACAAGAGCAATGAATGTCCAAAACCTAAGAAGCAAGCAATGATTGCTGAGGCTGAGGATGAGGATGCAGAAGCAGAATGTTCCAATTCACCGCAAGTCGAGGAGGAAGAAGAATTGTCGGGAGATGAGGGTTGTAATTTAATGATGAGGAGGTCGTGTTTGACTCCAAAGCAAGAGGATGATTCAAGTTGGTTGAGAAGTAATATTTTTCAATCAACATGCACTATTCTGGGAAAGGTTTGCAAGTTTGTTATCGATACTGGAAGTTACCACTACACCAAAACATGAAATTCCCAACAAAAATATTTCTGAATTACCAACAATCAAATGCCGTTATAAAATAATAACACTTAAATCTCATTATAAAACTTTCAAAGCCGTTGTAAAAGGAGCTGTAAATAGTTTATCACTGCTTTACACCGTTATAAAATTTGGTAAAAATGAAAATAAATTGAAAACAAAAGGGTAAAAGATGGAAAATAACATCTGGACTCACAACGCTTAAGCTATTACGCTTCCCACTTTCTTTGGCCGCCAAATCTCCAAATTATTTTCACTTTCCGCCAAATCCCCATTTCCTCCCCAAATTCGCGCTTCAGGATCGTTTTACTTTTCTAATCGCAAAACCTACTCAAGTGTAAAATCGCAAAACCTTCTTCAAATTGTTCAATTTATGATATTCAACAACCATTTCCAGAACCGAATGTACCACTTATGGTTTACAAGTTCTATGCATCTCTTTTTGTTTCTACTATATGGCAACCGACAAATTTTTATTAATATTTACACTTGCCCTGATTATGATTTTTCAAAATCGTCAAAACTTCTCTCTGCTTCCTAGTAATCACAGAGGCCTGACGGCAAAGCCATTAGGTTCAAGAAATAACGGGAGAGGTATGGGTAGAGCAAATGTTAGACCTCCAATAAAGCTTCCAAGAAAGAGCCTACTTCTGTGAAGGAAGGAGAGCTAAGCAACTCTGAATTATCGAAGTCCTTTGTTACGCGGTTTGTTCGAGTCAATGGAATTCTTTTCACCCGGACAAGGTAACACCATCAATGAATCTGTTTCTTTGTCACTTTCTTAATTATAGATACCATCGTGTTATAAAGGTATATGCAAGGCCATTTAAACTTTGTTATTTAATGAAAAATACATATTCATCATATCACACTCAACGTTTGAAATTTTGATCTAAATATTTTTTCGAAGTTTCGTAAGGCTTTCGCTTGGTATATTAAGATTTTGCAACCATTTAGAATGTTAAAATTATTGATGTTGTTTTCGTTTGTTAATTGATTTTTTTTGGCAACATTGTGATTTTGGAAAGTAATAGAAAAAAATATTGCAATTGAAATATATGGTTTATACCTATTAAAGTTGCTACATGAAATCTATTTAAATTGGTGTAGTGAACTAAACAAACAATCTGATCAAATCATTTTCCTCTTTTTAAAAATCAGTTTTCAAACAATAATTTTAATTCTGCTGTTGGATTATTCTGTGATCAAGCAGTAATGGTTGGAATTTTCGGGGGAAGTTGAGCATGATATCTTGTATCCATCACATATGTGGCACATGTTAAAAATATCAATACTAATTTATTTTCAGACAGAGTGATTTTAGTTTTTTAGATTATCACATTAACATGGTGCTTGTGAAGTTTAATGCAGTTCTATTTTTTTTCTCGCATCTTTTGTAAGTTTACAAAAATGTGTATTAAGATTTAACAGTTCCATCTTTTACCTTGCAGAATACCCACCGTTAAAAAATGTTAATGTGTTTAGCAACACTATGAGTTAAAAATGGGAAGTTTTTCTTCTTACTCCAGCCTACAAAAAGTAATGAAATGGTCCCTATTGCTTTATGAATTAATATAAAAGACGATCATAATATTAAGAATAACCCACAAATATAAAATTTTATATACTGTCAAACAAAAACTTCTACGGAGCTGATTATTTGTTTTAGTAGAGGTCAGTATTTTACTTTATTTTAAAAAAATGATAATCATTATTGATTGGAACAAGCTATGTAGTACTACGCGCTAAGACAACAAAAGTCTTGCCTCGCCTAGATTAAATAATCCTAATTGTTTTCAACTGCTATTATCCAACAAAAATGTGTTGATGCAACCAGCGACATTATGGGTTTAAAATGACAACCTTTCCTTCTTGCTCCAGCCTAAAAATAACAGCAAGAACAGTTATTGGATTGTTTGAATTATGGTCATAATATTAAGAATAACTCAAAAATATAAAATTATATTTTCATAGACAAAAAATACAAAAACAAAGTTTTGCATAGCTGCTCGTCTGTTTGATTATAGATCGGGATTTTTTCTTTAATGAATGTAGATGGGAACAAGCTACATTATATTGAATGTTAAGCAAGTAGATGCAACAATAGTCTTGCCTCGCATTACATTTGCTCAAATGTTTGCTTAAGAAATGCATTTGCACCGCTTAACCTTTCAATCTCAATTTTCGATCCACATGTATGAGTTTTAGAGCTAAAGTCAACCATTACTTTGGATCTTGTGCGATTTTTTTAGTGCAGCTTGCATTTTTGCTATAGAACCTATTCTATTGTTCAGTTTCGCTTCATATTCTAGCAAGGTGAAAATAGGTTCTTCTTAACTATGTTAAAACATTAAACGACCAACAATCTTCAGGTTTCGAAAAAGTAAGTGCTGAACTAGTATTTTGCACTTAAACGCCCATTAGGTATCACTTATGCACACTTTTCAGAGCATAGAGCATAGGGAACAAGCTGGAGTACCTTACTAAAACCCTAAACTGTGCAGTGCATAGACATTCCATAAATAGTTTCACAATGAAGTGACTATTGTTTGTAGCTGGTATTGAGGAAAAATAGTTTAGCATATATTAAAAATACAGATGTAACAAGGATATTAGTTGCCAATCCAAGTTTTGCTCATTTCCAAGCAGTGTGGACAGAGTCAGATATAAACTTTGTGCACGTTCACACCAAGATGGATATTTTTACCTATACATGACATGGAGATGCATTTTTGCCTACTGAGCTACAATACTCATTGGTATGTGTGAATTTTGAATTTGGCCCTTTGGGAACAAAAGAAGGTAGCCCGAGACATGTATTTTATATGCATGCCTATTGTTGCATAAAATTACATATCCTTGGTTATTGATCAATAAAATCTACTTGCAATTCCATTTCTGTTTTTGTGTCTATTCTGAAATTGTTTAGCTCTGAAATGATATGTTATGTAAAACTCTAACTGTCCTGTTCTCAACAGCTTGGAAACTTTTGGGGAAGTGTTCTCGTTGGCCAAAAGGGACCTTCTAGACCTTCTATCTTCCAGGTCTGAAGATGAATTTAAATTTGATCTAAACGCTGATGAAAATTATTCAAATGCAGGCAGCTGAGAATCCAGGATAGAAGATCACACGTACAGTGACATGGAAAGTGGCTCATACATGCAGAAAAACGGGAAAGGTGATTCCATGTGCTGCCGAAAAATTTATATGTACTTCAACATCTATTCAAGACTGTATCGGTAACTGTAAGTATTGCCCGTTGGGTTTGAGAATTGGATTTGATAATATGCACTTCTCTTAATGATACAGAGGTACAATAATTACCATGTTCTTGAGTTTACAGTTTTGATCACCCTTCAGTTCTTTGTATCATGAAGTTTACAGTTTAAGGCTTGTTTATGCTTCATTGTGATGTTGAAAAAAAAATATGAGGTTTGAAATCTACAAATGCTAATCAATTAAGTTGAACAATGAAAAAATAAAAATGCACTTGATGAAAACAGTTTGCAGTTTGCACCTCCACACTTTCACGGACAGTTGGAGGTTCTTCTTAAAATCTGAGTACGATACTCAATTTTAAATCCGAGTACAAACTATACTCAGTTTTAAAAACTGAATACAAAGTTAACATAGAAAATTCAAAATATTGATATTGTTAAAGGGGTCAATTTTGAAAGCTGAAACTCAGAATATAAAAGATTCAAGAAGCAAAACAATATGAACAAGAAAAGGTCCCATAGTTCAGTTTTATCAATGGCAACTTTAAACAGCAAAGTTTTTTCTGCCTTAATCTACAAGAACTATTTAATTAAGGTTTTTTTTTTGTTGAGTTGTATTATTTTGGTTGTCTGTAATGTGTATTGGAGTTGATTTGGTTGGTTGGTAATGTTTTTATAAGAATTTTTTGATTGAACTGAACATGGTCTTGGCTTCTGATAATTAGAATATTGATTCTCCAAAACCTTAAATGGAGAAATGCATCATGAAAATGAATGATGTACTTTATAGATGGCCATCATGATTTTAACCTGCACATTGTAAGTACATCATAAGAGACATTAACCCTACACTCTGAATCAAAAAACACAACTCATCTTAAGCTCATAATAGATATATGGCATACAATATGTTTGCACTGACATGTAATTTATATCGTCTTTAGAAAATAATAATAATAATAAACTTAGTGGGCGAGTCTTTAGTGTTTTTATTTTCTTCCACCCAAGTTACCACTGTTATTAATGATCGCTAATTTTAGATGAACAAAGACTTTGCTGTTTGAACTTCAGTGGGAAAATGGACTTCCTTTACAAGTATGTTTTTAACATGATTAAGCCTAAGTATAATTTTTTAACACGGCTCATTTAAACGCAATAAGGTCCTACAAGTTACTTCTGGAAATTCTTTCTAGTGTAAGTAATGCACAGCAGGTTAACGTATTTTTAAGAAATGGCTCTCACCAACTTCTTTGCTTGCTTACCATATTCATCATGTTTGACTATGCAGGTGTTTCTTGTAAACATAATCTATTTGAAAGCTCATTTGTGAAGCTTTTTCATATTGAGGTCTTAATCAAGATTTACTCCAGCAGAAGTACGTCAAATTTCATTACTCGTAGTTAAGTTCTCATGTTCTAACAATTGAAATGTAAGAGGTAGAAGATGTATATAACTAGTCATTATATCTAATTTTCTATGTTGATACTAGTGCCAAGTAAAGTTGGCTATTTTTTGAAGTCTAATTTGGAGTCAAGATATCTAATTTTGAACGACGTAACCTGTAAAAACGCACTTTTTCAATAAAAGAGAAATACAACATGAAAAAAGGTAATCTATATGCCGAGGTATGGCAAATTGAAAGAATATTCAAAACCACGTGGCAGAGGTTTTCTCAAAAATGTGAATTTCAGAGTTATGACAGAGATTACTATTTGAATATATGCAAGCTTAAGCTTGCGACTTTCGCAAGCTCAGGCGGTTTAAGCCTTAATTAAATAATGGCAACATACCACTATAGTTCATATTCCCATAGAAAAAAGTTGTTTATATGATTGAACTTGCTTTATAGTTTATCTTATGCATTATAGTTTATCTCCTTCATATTTTGTTTTACAGTATTCATAAGAGGTTGCTAAGGGCCATTTGGGACACATAAAATATGCCACCATAGAGAGGTGATGAATGGGGAAAGAGTTGTATGGGTGGAGAAAGTTTTGATCCAGAAGCATCTATTTATGAAGCACCACGAAAAGGTAATTACAAGCTATTTGATATAATTGATGGAGGTTTTGTTGTTTGACCTGAGTGTCGTGTTCGTTGTTTATAGGATCTAGAATTTATTTTGAAGTAATGTTAGAACTTGTAATATTTTGATTTCATACTTTTTAGTCATGTATGATGAACTTGTGAAATTTCGAATCTTCCTTTAATTTGTTGTCAAATGTTTGTGCAATTTAAGTTGTATATTTCGATGCGTAATTGCTTATTGTTATCAAAATTCTGTAATTTTTGATGGACCTACTGTATTATAATAGATAATTCTATAGTGTAAATGCTAGCAAAAATGCAGCTCTACATGGTTTGGTAGCTGTAACGAACATATTCGTTACTAAAGACGAAATTTATAATGAGCATAGTCGTTACTACTGATGAAATTTGTAACAAACATATGCGTTACTAATGATGAAATTTGTAATGGACAAGGTCGTGATAATTTAGAATGACAACCCCTTCTTCTACCATGAAAGGGGAAACTAAGTAACGGAAAATACCCATTACAAACCGATGCAACTAATAACAAACTTTTTCGTTACAAAAATTTAGATTTCTAACCAGAAAGTCCGTTGGTAAGTGATATATCTAATAACAGGTAGAGGTCGTTATTAAATATTTGTAACGACATACCTCACGCCTGTACCGCTCACGACTGTATCTGCTATAAATTTCCTTTGTGACGACTATATTCGTTACAAGTACACCTTTTTGGTGTAGTGTGCGATAACATTATCTCTTCGGAAGCTATAAAGAAGCTGGCATTAAAGACTGAGAAGCATTCAAAACCTTATAAGTTAGCTTGGTTGAGGAAAGGTGGGGAAGTGAAGGTTAATCGAAGAGCTTGTGTAAATTTTTCGATTGGGAAGAAATACAAAGATGAAATTTGGTGTGATGTGGTTGATATGGATGTATGTCATCTGTTGTTGGGGAGACCGTGGCAGTATGATAGAGCTGTACAACATGATGGACGTACCAACAGCTACAGTTTCATGTTTGAAGGTACTAAAATCACTTTAATTCCTAAAAAGAAACAACATAAGGAAAGCAAGTTGGAGGAGATTGAAGAGCTGAAAACTTTGCTATCTTTGAAAGAGTTCGTTAAAGAAGTCGAAGATGAACCTGAAGTGTTTTTATTGATCTGATGTGAAAGTAGTGATGAGGTTGAAATTCCAGAGAAAGTTAAGCCAGTACTGAAAGAATCTGAAGATGTATTCCCAGAAGAATTGCCCAAAGAATTACCACCGTTGAGAGACATACAACATCAAATTGATCTTGTACCAGGAGCTGTGTTACCACACAGACCACATTACAGAATGAGTCCAAAGGAACACGAAGAGTTGAGAAGGCAGGTGGAAGAGTTGCTTGAACAAGGGCGCGTACAAGAAAGCTTAAGTCCTTGTGCAGTACTAGCTTTGTTAGTACCGAAGAAGGATGGGACTTGGAGGATGTGTACAGATAGCAGGGCACTTAACAAAATAACTGTCAGGTACAGATTTCCAATGCCTAGATTGGATGATTTGTTAGACCAGTTGAATGGAGCTGCAATATTTTCAAATATTGATCTGAAGAGTGGGTACCATCAAATTCGAATTCGACCAGGGGATGAATGGAAAACAGCGTTCAAGACACGGGAAAGGTTGTATGAATGGCTGGTTATGCCATTTGGACTTTCGAATGCACCTAGTACGTTTATGCGGGTGATGAATCAGATCTTTAGACCATTTATTGGGAAGTTCGTGGTGGTGTATTTTGATGATATACTGATATATAGTGGAAGCCCAGAAGAACACTTGCATCATCTGAGAAAAGTGTTGAAGATACTGCGCCAGGAACAATTTTATGCTGCAATGAAAAAATGCGTGTTCATGACGCATAGTGTTTTATTTTTGGGATATGTTGTATCATAAGGAGGTATACAGGTGGATCAGAATAAAGCTGAAGCAATCAGAAATTGGCCCCAACCCAGGACAATAACAGAAGTGAGAAGTTTTCATGGTTTAGCATCATTCTACCGAAGGTTTATTCCATATTTCAGTAGCGTGGTGGCACCTGTTACTGACTGTATGATGGGCAAGCAGTTTTCATGGTCAAAGGAAGCGGATCTGCTTTTGAGCGAATCAAGGAACTCTTGACGTCAGCGCCAATTCTAGTATTGCTGGACTTTCAGTTGCTATTTGAATTACATACTGATGCATCTAAAGTTGGAATTGGAGGGGTGTTAAGTCAGAGAGGCCGACCAATTGCATATTTCAGTGAAAAGCTTTCGGGAGCCAAGATGAGATATAATACTTATGATGTAGAATTTTATGCTGTTGTGCAAGCCGTGAAACATTGGAGGCACTATTTGTTCCATAAAGAATTTGTTTTATATACTGATCATGAAGCGTTGAAGCATTTGCAAGGGCATGATAAGATTGCAGCTAGGCATGCCTCATGGATTGCATACTTACAACAGTTTACATTTGTTGTGAAACACAAATCGGGAGTTACAAATCGAGTGGAAGATGCATTAAGTAGGAGAAATCATTTATTGACTACGATGAAGGTTGAAGTGACGGGGTTTGATATACTTCCAGAATTGTTTGTTGAAGACCCTTACTTTGCGAAGTTTGTAGACGAAGTCAATAAAGGGAAGACGGATGAGTTTTTGTTAGTGGATGGTTTTCTTTTCAAAGGAAATCGATTATGTATTCCATATGGTAGTTTGCGAATGAAGATTGTGAAGGAGTTACATGAAGAAGGTCATGTGGGTAGAGATCGCACATTGTAGTTGATTTCTCAATCTTATTTTTGGCCTTCCATGAGGAAAGAAGTTGAAAGATTTGTGGAGAGATGTCACATCTGTCAAGTTTCCAAAGGGACAACTACGAATGCATGATTGTATATGCCATTGCCTGTGCCCACCAGACCATGGGTTGATATCAGCATGGATTTCATTTTGGGTTTGCCAAGAACTCAGGGAGGGAATGATTCTATATGTGTGGTGGTGGACAGATTTTCGAAAATGGCACATTTCATAGCTTGTAAGAAGACCGCTGATGCAGTCCATGTTGCTCAGTTATTCTTTAAAGAGATTTACCGATTACATGGGTTACCTGAGACCATTGTTTCTGACAGGGATACGCGATTTCTAAGCCATTTTTGGATGAGTTTGTGGAAGATGGTTGGAACGAAACTGAATTTTAGCAGCGCTTATCATCCGCAAACAGATGGGCAAACGGAGGTGGTGAATAGATCATTGGAAAACTTGTTGAGATGTCTTGTGAAAGATAGTTTGAAGAGTTGGGGTATGAAATTATGTCAGGCGGAATTTGCACATAATCACGTTGTTAATTGAAGTACTTGATTCAGTCCGTTTCAAGTTGTATATTCAGCAATTCCGAAGGGACCGTTAGATTTAACGACCGTGCCATATCAGAAGGGAGTTGTTAAGCGAGCTTGTGATTTTGTGAGTGAGTTGCAGGAGTGTCACAGAACCGTTCATGAACGATTGCTTAAGTCAAATGAGAAGTATAAGCAACTGGCAGATAAGACACAAAGGAGTTTAGACTTCAAAGCGGGCGATTTTATTTACGCAGTATTGATGAAAGATCGTTTTCCAGTTGAAACTTACAACAAGTTGAAAGCTATAAAGATTGGTCCTTTAGAAATCATAAAGAAGATTAATGAGAATGCTTATCGGTTAAGATTACCTGATCATATCCATACTATTGATGTTTTCAACGTCAAACACTTGATTCCATACCATGAGGATAAGCATGTTGAAGAAGAGGAAAGTGAGAATTCGGGGACGAATCTTTTCAAACCAGGGAAGGATGATGCAGAGCATACCTCTTTAGGTCGCGGCCGACCTACCCTAGGTCGAGAACGATCTATGCTTCGTCGCGAGCAAACCCTAAGTCGCGAGCAAGCCAAGGTCGTTCCTCCTCTTCGCGACGACTTTCCTTATGTCGAAAGTCTTCACTCCAATCTAGGTCGCGAACGACATTTCCCTTAAGTCGCTTCCTGTAGGTCGCGAGCAAGTTTCAACTTCTAGTAAGTCGCGAGCGTGAATTGCTTCCAGCCTAGTTCGCGAGCAAACTCCTAGTAAGTCGTGAGCTTCCTTAGGTCGCTGAAGTTCTTAAGTCGCGAACGAGCTATCTTAAGTTGCTAAAATTCTTAAATCGCTCCTGGATGCCGCATTTGTTAAGTCACTTTGCCCAAATTGTTATGTCGTTTATTTGTTAAGTCATTGTTTGTTAAATCGTTTATTGTTATGTCTTTATTTTCTTAGGTCGTTAAAGTTTGTTAAGTCGTCTGTATTTCTTAAGTCGCTGTGTCATTGAATGTTGGTATTTTTGTAAGTCGTTTGTACTGTTTGTAACGTACTTTTGTTAAGTCATAAGATGCTGTAACTTGTTAAGTCATGTGTGTGTTGTACTTTCCCTATAAATAGGGGTGTGATGTCATTTGTAAAAAAAGAGTTGAATTTTGAATAAAATTTTGAGAGCTTTGTGCCTCTTTTGAAATTGAAAGCTGAGTATTATATCCTTTCTCCATCTTCGTTTATTCGAGTGCGCTCGAATCAACGATTTGAAGCCGATTCACGGAATCTTGTGCGCAAGATCAACGCCGAAGAATCATAGATCTTTTAACACGGTATCGTACGCGATCAACGTGTTGGAGATAGTTAGAATCCGGTATCTCTTGAGATCAGGATTTGGGCGTTTGGTATCACTAATTCATCAATTCATATTGCTTCATCTGATCGTTCATCGATTAGTACGAAATCCACATTTCGTCGTCATCCGTTATATTCGCTGCATCAAGTTTTAAGTTTCTTAAAAATATATACTTTGAATAAGGAAAATTTGGTATATGTGTTATGATAAGTTAAAAGGAAATTTATAATATTTAACTGGGAAAATGCTATAAAATGACGTATATAAAGATCACTTAAATAAATAGTAGAAACCATTTACACATAAATATCAATGAGACATAGTTTGTTTTGAAATAATATATTTCTATATTTTACATGAAATTTTTTATATATGGTTACATATTTACATAAAAACTTAAAATAATTTTAATCACTTTGTAGTTCTTGTTTAAAAGTACCATATATATAAGGCGATTAGTGTAGAAATTGAGATTTAATTTATAGTATAGATTTTAATTTTAACAAAGTTTCGTTTGGTTTAAATTATATGAAAGTGTAAATGTTATTTTATTGCATCTTGTTTAAATAACACACATATACAAATATATTAGCAAAGTAGATTATTTTAATAGTTTCTCGTTTATATTTAAATGATGTATAAGTAATAAATGAAAGCTTTGAGAATGATTTAAAAATCACATTGAAATTCTTGCTTTGTAATAAATGATATAAGAAGTGTTTTATAAAGTGTTAGTTTATTTCTTAAGTTTAAATGACAAATTTCATGTTTAAAATTGTGTGAGTGCAAACACTAATTTTGTTTAAAGCAAAAATAACTATAATTTTCATACTTTCATACCTTAAAACATTTTATATTTTATGTATAGATAAAAGTTCAAAGTTATTTACTGTTAAGAGAAACAAGTTAATAAAAGCAGTTAACAAAACCAGATATCAGGCCTGTAAAACAGTTAACAAAACAATGGGAAGTTAAGTAATAAATTTTTATTAACAAACTACACTTGGCAGTAAAATCCGGAAAGAAAATCTTACATAATTATTTTTAGTTTCTTTTCAAAGGATATTTTCAACTGGGACACTATCTTTTCAGCCACCAAAAAGTCATTCTGTCCATCTTCTGTAAATTTCAAGCTGATGTATATTTGGATATTTCAGGTCTGAGTGGCTTGTTTTAGAAGCCAAAAACTAGTATCTTAAATACAAAAGCCTTCGGGTTGAAATTATAAGCAACAGGAAAGAAAACTAAAAGAGGAAAATATAACAGTGTTCTGGAATTCTGTAAAACAAAACACCCTCTGTTAAACTTGAGCTCAGGAGAATTCAGAACAAGATTTCAACTTTTCAAATTAAAAGACTTAAACTTAAATTTGAAAGGCTTCTGTATCCAAGATGTGGAAGGTGAGAAACAATATATTTCAAATTGAAATGATATGCATGCTCTATTAACAGTGTTCGTTATGTCCATTTTCACTTCAAAAATCTACATCTCTTGATATAGCTCGAATTTGAAAATGTTGTAAACTAAGAATATGCTTAATTACTAGAATAGTTTAAGTTAAAATTAGTTAGTGAATTATTTATGCTGTGTAGTTAAGTAATGATGAGATTTACGGTGAAAATTTATTTTTGCGAAAAATTTAATGTTCTTATATTAAGAATTCAAGCATGAAATTGGGTTGCATGTGTAAAATTATGAATTTTAGTAGGAAGTTTAGAATTTATAATGACTTTTATCACGAAAAATTGAAGAGTGAACGGTTTTCGTTCGAAAATAGGATGTGGCCATTGTAAAGTCGTGGGAATTTTTAGGGGTAAGGGTGCGACAGGAGTTTGTGATTTTCGGCAGTGACATAGAGTGGTGTAAGGGCTTTCGATTTGTGAAGGAAGCGAGGAAATCAGAGGGAAGGGCGAGGTGCAGTTCGTCGACCAATAGAGGCATGTGGGTTTTTGGGTGTCTGGAGGTTTGGAAAATTATCGATTTTGAAAGGGGAGATTGTGGAGCATCGGCACCATGGCGAACTTGGTCAAGGTGACAAGGGGAATGCATCGGCAGCGGTGCGATGGCGAGATGGCCAGAAGTGAGGGGGTGCACGTGCACGTGTGTTATCGTGCATGATTGAGTTCCAGCCGAGTGAATGATCGTTGTGGTGGATGCGCATGCGTGCGTATGGGGTAGGCTTTGGAACCGTGGATGTGCGAGTGGTTCGTGTTCTTGCTTGATTGATTTGTCGTTCGAACTCGTGTTGAATCCTGATGTCAAACTGGAGCAGGTGTTTTGGGGAAGAAGTGAATAAGGGGGTAGTTTGTTTTGGGTTGGGCTTCGCTCCATTGTTCTGTGATTGATATAAAATAGGATTAAATTGTTTAGTCTTGGGTTTTTGGGGTTTTCGGCCCAAAAGCTTTGCTTGGGAAAAAAATAAAATGAAACGTGGGTGTAAATTTTAAACAGAAACTGATTAAAAAGTTAATGCTTGTAAAAAAGTTTATAAAATAAAATTATCTTTTCAAGTTTACAACAAGTATGTTTGTTTAAAGCAAAACCGATTTTCACAAATACAAGGATTAATTTGGAGTTATATTGACAAAGTAATTTAAATTTGTTTACTATAAGCCTAATTGATATGAGATATCTTAAATAAAGTTATTTTATCAATAAGTAATCAAACTTTTATAAATAGTTTATTTATAAATCCTTGGGTTTTGAATAAGTGAAGATTACTTGTAATAATTAGTGCAATAAATGTTTATGCTTTGGAAATAATTCAAGCTCTTAAGAGATATTATATTTTTAATAATTATTAAATTTCACATATGATAATGTGTTATAAAGGAAATGGTTCGTAACAACGGATAATACGCCATCGTACGACCAGTTGTGAAGTTTAATAAGAAAATTTTATAAGCTTGCATAGATAGGATTTAATTATCAATTGAAAATGAATGTCGTTGTATAATATTATGGCCTATCTGTTAAGACTTCCCAAACTGAATTAGATGTGTTTATTGTAGATTATTTCTACTGATTGACATCTGGACAGCGGAAACCGACACCATTCCGCTAAATAGTATATTTAACTTCTGTAGATAGTATACGCTATCTATCTGATATTTTCTGTGTATTTATTACTAGAAATGATGATTTCTTACCTAATATTCATGCATATATCTGTTATGTGCCTGCTAATTATATTTGAGAATATAATGCAAATCAATCTATGGAAGCTGATTGATTTGAATAGCCGTGTGACTGTGAGTTGTGAATTGTGAATTGATAAGTACCGTTGGGACCGATAAGCCTTATTCTGTTTGGATTGATTTTGAAACTTGTTTTGCTTTAAAAATAAATATTACTTTTAGAAATGTTTTAAAGAAATGGATAAATGTTTTGAGAATATAAAAAGTAGATATTTACTATTATTTTGGAAATCCTTATAAGGGTATTATTTAAACTATTTTCACGTATTTAACTCTTTTGTAATGATCCTTTAAAGATTTATTCTTTTTATATTTAAGTATATTTTCTTCCATATAAATTTATTTAATATAAATGTTGTTTGAATAATATTTTATAATAACTTTCACAAAGAGTATTTGTTTATTTAAACTTGAAACTAATATTTGCAAATTTATATATATGATTTAGAAAGAAATTCTTTGGATATACATATATATATATATATATATATATATATATATATATATATATATATATATATATATATATATTTCGAATAAGCTTTCTGAAATCCGTTTGTATTTTAAAGGTAAACAAGGCTTAAAGGTTGTAACGGGAAATAGCTTGGTAAATTGATTGTTTGATTGTTTGATAGTTTGATAGTTAAATAACCGACTATCAATATTGGCCAACGCGCTGAACGTTTCGAAGAGATCGGGATCGGGATTTATTTCCTGAAAACCACTTCGATCCATTTTGAACGTTTTCGTGTGGAAAACAAGAGTTTGGATTCGAAGGTGGAGCAGTGAAGTGCAAGGGCTAGTCGCTACTAATCCTGAGGATGATTCCAAAATGGATGTAGTAGGAGTAGTGCCTTCGGTTCCGTTCGAACCCAGGACAGACTTGTATGGATGAATGCTTTCAGGACATCATCAGGTGAACGGTGAGCATTCTAAGGGATATGTTCTAAAAAGGTAACGCTTAGCCTCAAGCCTCATTAACCGGGAATGACTGAAAATCAAGGGTTATGCAGCAAGGCTAGGTGGGTAGCGCCCATTAGGGTGAGGTCATCCCTGTCTAGATGTCTCTTTTTTTGGGTTTAGTGGTGTGGTTGCTGATCCCAACCGTGTGGTGATCTTACTCGGGATTATCCAGTAAGGGGTAGTCCCAGTCTTGTGTTGCAGGGGATTGAGAGTAATCCTCGGTACGGTGATCTAGGCCACGTACTGTGACAGGTGGTACCCCAGTGCCTAATCATTAGTTGGATATCCATTCTCTCTATGCGCCTTTATGGCTTTTGTTTGTAGAACCCACTTTGTGGCTAGTAATTGGAATTTAATCATGTAACAATTTCGGCTATTTAATAAGTATTTGTAAATAGACCCTATTATAATATCAGAGGATTTTAATAAAAAATGTTTTAGCTATCATAACGACATGTTTATTTGTGGCGTGGTGTTATGAGATGCTTTTGTTTTCAAAGGATTTTGAAACTTTAATAATCAATTTGAGTGTGTTTCTCATGCTGGTTTACCAGACTGACCCAGGCTTGGTGTTTTTCCTATTTGCTCGGGTCAGACCGAACATATATTTTCAGGTTTAACTGGAAGAGTTGAAGCTGTTCATGAGAGAAGCTGGATAAGGAACGTATTCTCGTAGATGTTTATATTCAGTCTGTTGGTCATGTGGTTCTGGTTGTAAGGACATGATTGATATAACTATCCGTGTTATGTGGTTGTAACTCTGATGTAAAGTTGCATATGTTTATAAAGTAATAGTTTTGGTTTAGTGTAAAGATTTGTTTATATATTATAATTTAGTCGATCCGCTGTGAGATTTTGATTTGCTCTCTTTTCTTCTATGTTCTTTCTATTTCTACCTTCTTTCTTTCTTCATTATCCGTCTTCCCGTGCCATTTGGCTGACAAGTGTGGTTTAAGGTCGGTTTAAATCGGTATGGAAAAATGGGTTGTGACAGCGGCGACGCGCTTGTGTGATGGTGATGCATAACTTCTCTCCTCACATCAAAGCAAAGCTTTGGGTGCCCAAAGGGCCCAATCTTCCTTAGAGAATCCTATATTTAGCTAAGTATAATCTTTTTTTAAAAGATGTGAGACTATGCCTCTCTTCTTCCATCTTCTTTCACTTCTTCCCTCTTCAAATACAAACCCAAACCCAAAACTATTTTGAAAATTTCCAACACCTATGTACTAAGAGAAAGGTGCAGCGAACATAGGACTGGGTTTGCTGGCCGCGACCTCGGTTGGAGGTGACTAAGGGCTGCGCGGGAGGATGAGCAAAGAGGAAGGAGGGCGCTTAGGTCCTGCTCATCGTCCAAAGGTGGAAGTGCTTAGGTGGAGGCGTTGTCGTTGGTTTGAGGAGGACGGTGTGGCCGTTGCCATGCGCGAGCAGGGGAGTCACGGGTAGAGATGCAAGCTCGGGTGGGCTTTGTGTGGCTTGCTTGCTGCTTTGGGCAATGCTCAGCTAAAGGAGGTGGTTGAGGCCAGTCATAGGCGAGAGGATATGGCTAGGCAAGAAACGTTGGACTAGCGTGGAGGTAGAAGTGATGACATCGAAGTCGGTTTGTTGAGAGCTTAATGGAAAATGTTTACTAATGCTTATATATATATATATATATATATATTACAGAAGGAAGAGGAGATTTAGAATATAAACGAACTAAAATATATATTGATTATAAAAGGAATTGCAAAAGTCAAGAGTTTTAGGAAATATAATGCTAATGGCTGTCGAGTTAACACACGTTGGAAATTTGAAAGGGTACGAAAAGCTAAAAGGTCCAAATGCGGAAATGGTATGGCAAACCGATCTGCCAATTTCGCCGCGTACTAGACACCGAGACACATGAATGAATATACTGCTGAGATCGGTACGACGAGACAATCAAAATGGTATACGGATATCGGTAGTATGATCATCCTATCAAAAGTCGATAATCGGTATCGAAAATGTTGTTAATTTGCCAAAAATAAGATAAACTGAGCAGTTGCAATCAAAATTTTAAGAAACAAAATATGACATCTCACTTAGAAGATGATTTATAAACTTATTGTGTAAAAATATTCAGGTTTAAAAAACATTTTATCATCATCAATTTTTAACAAATTTGAATTTAAATAAAATTACACAAGAAAATAAACTTCTACATTAACAAATGAAAATTTACCATTTGCTATGTTTAAATAGATGTATTTCAAATATCAAATTTTATTTCAAATTTTTGTTATTTAAAATTTCACAAAATTTCAGTTAAATATACTATTAAAAAATAAAATTTACGGGTCGTTACAATCTACTTCTAATAAAACATCATTTTACATTTTATTTTCCCTCTATTGAATAATCCTTTTAGAATATTGACTCTCTAAGAACCTACCTTCTGAAGGAACTAGACTAGTCTGCAATGGGTGAAATGAGTAGATTTAAAAAATTCCCCCTATTTGAATCATAATGGGCCTATATAGTGGTTTATCAAGATTGAATTAGTTATTAAGTTAAAACTATATTTTAATTAACATTATTTTATATTTTTTAATTAATATACTAATTACTTCAACTAAAAGGTTATTTGGATGTATCATTTATACATCCAATGATATAACAAGATAACATAATGTGATATATATATAAGCATGTGTATAACTAAATGTATATACATATAGAAATTGAGATTTATATCTATTGCATATGCATATATATCATACTTACATAAACACATGACAGTTTCATACGAATCTTGAAAATATAAATGCCTAACTATATGAATATGTCTGAATATACCATACTACGTGTATATGGTTTGCATACGGATATTTATAATTCTACACACACACATATGTACGATATTTTGTTACCACTTATATATATTTAATACGTATGCTTATATAAAATTATTAAAACAATTATATATAAATAAAAATAAAATAGATAATTTCAAAGTAAGAGAATGCTTGATTGGAAGTGAAGAAGGAAATAATGCTTCATATTAAACTTGGATCTAATCAAATCGGAATAAATAGGAATTGAATAAGGTGTTATTTTAAATTTTCTCGCTTATAAACACTCAATAATAATAAATTTAGTACCATAAAATACCATGATTAACAACAACAAAAAATAACTAAACTTTAAAATTACAAATCTAAAAATAAGCATTCAGTTATATTTGGACAAAATTGTTAAAAGAAATTATTGTACATGTATGCTGTTTTGCATATGGAACCCTCTACCGGATCGATATATATAAGTTAAGTCAGCTTGAGTTGGAAAGGTTTGGACGAGATATGGAAATCCTAGGCTGGAACTCTCGATGGCAAGGGGGAACGATGGTAGAGCAAACGAAGGTAAGGTGCAAAATTTTTTACAAGTCTCAAATAATTTAATGGATCGGTATCAACCCATCATTTCTTGCAATTTTTCCATTTTCTCAAGCAATCCTCGATCATCTTGGTTGCAATTGGAAGTTGATGAGTTATGGACATTAACTTGCCTGCAGATTGGAGTAATTCTCACTGGAAAAAACGAGTTTTTTGGACTACAAAATCAAGTAATTTAAATTAATTAGAAGGACGTGACTCGATGATTGTGTGAATTAGAAGTGTGCTTTGAAAAACACGACTCTCCATGGACACAGCTTGAATAACAAAAACGTTTGTTTGATTCATAGTTTGGTTGATTGCCTCTGAACAAAGCACGCTTTACAATCACGAAATATACTTTGGGAGAAAGTGTAATCCTTGTTTTTTCACAAACGACGATTCGACGATGTTGGATTTCAAAATAGTGACTAAATGGATATTAGGCTTGTAGATGATCGAGTAAAAAGGAGCACAAAAAAACAAGACTAAAATGGCAAATACATCAATCAATATTGATAAATAGATGGATCGGTATCGATCTATCAAGTTGAAAAACTCTTAGCCAATTCAACCTGTAATATGAGTTGAACATGGTTGAAGCATGAAGTATAAATGGATTAATGGATAAAGCAGATGAATGTTATCATAAGTCTATCAATTCATAGACTTATTCGTATTTTCCATTTGTATTTCTCCAATGAATTCAGATATGGATTAGGGATATTTTGGATGACTTTTCAAAGAGAAGGTCTATGAATCGATGGACCTAATTTCACCCCTCTACTCCTATTGATACATGGTTACATGCACCTAGTAGAGGATCAAACAATTTTTCATTTAGAGGAAGTGTTATTATTTTTAATGTCAGATCTTGCTCTGATTATCATAGTATTTACCACTTAGAATTAAGGATGAGCAAAGTTTGGTTTAAACCGAATTAACCAATAGAACAGAACTGAAATTCATAAAATGGTTTGATTACAAAATAATTTGACTCGGATTTGGTTGAAAAACGAAAAAAGATCGGTTTTCCATTTTTGAAAAGTATAGATCAGATTAACGGAATTAGCCGATCTAATATTGAATATCACATACCAAAATATTAAAATTTTCATGCTTCATTTCTTAGTTTGCATAATGCACATTACATTTATTATGGCATGGTTCATAAAACTTTAAAACACGAGCACAAATATGGACAATAATAGCTCACATATGTTAACAAATTAACTTTAAACTAGTAATTTGATTTAGGTTAACCAACCGAACCGAACCGATTTTGATTCAATTCTTAATAGTTCTAAAAAAAGATTGGTCTAGTTCAATCGTTTTTCATTTTACTTTGGCTTATTTGGTTTTAAATTCTTTTACGAAAGTTTGAACCATGACAACCATTTGCTCATCCTATTTGGAGTCTTGTGAAAAACAGCAATAAAACCATTTTAAAATAGACAGATGCATAACCCAATCATAATGCTTGTTATCTTGTTTTTCTTTACTTTTTTGCTTACTTTTTGCCCATTTAAACATTAGATTCAACGTTTGAACTCACTAAGTAGATCAAAGACGAAATCCTTATAAAAACTACAAACAACTACACACCGAGTTATTGGTTCTTCATAAAATGAGGATGGTAGACCAAATTTTGGCTAACACTTTACTTCAGACTTCCCTGGCATCATATTGGTCTCTTATCTTGTCTTTCCCAACCTGATTACCCTATTTTCTTTAGCAACTAACGTCCAACTGAACCATCTACTCCAACTCAAGCATCTTCGACCTGATCAAGGGCAATAGATTAGGCATTTTTCCTCAAAAAGCCATAACTATTGAATCGTGTTGAGTTACAAGCCTCAAAAACATACCAAATACACGCATCTTCAACAGCATACCAATTTCAAGCTTAAAACGATATTTTAAGGCCTTTTGAAGGGAAAAAACATTTTTATCCTAGATTTCGCATCGTGATTTTAGGATATAACAATTATGTATGAGACACCTTCATCTAATAGCACCGAACAATTGTAACGGTGCTACCCTGCTACTTAACGGTTGCTTAAGCATGGTTTGACGTTACAACCAGAACCAAGGAAGAAAAGGGAGTGCTGAGACTCCTTGGTTGAGGCAAGGATCTTAGTCCGTGCCAATAAATAAAAGTATGCCACCTTTTGCAGACTGCGCAGAGCAAAATATGTACCAATAATCAGTACATATGAGTACATAATACTATCATCACACATGGTGCACTACACATGGCAAATGAATCACCGTCAACTGGTACTTATCAGGAGATTAACAGACGAGTCAACGTAGTAGTTAGACAAAACGATTACAACACAGTTTAAATGGTGTTCGAATAGCGTTCTTTTGTTGGTTACAGATATCATCATATTGGTCAAAATAAGTAAAATGAAACAAAGATCTCATATTGAAAGTATAAAGTCAGGTCGATCTAAACTGAGTTTTCTCCCATCTTCCTCTTATTGGCATTGTATGTTGGAGGCTTGTACTGAAGATGCTGCTCGTAATAGCTAATAAGCTGTCACAATACCAGCAAACTGTATTAGATTAATTTTCTATTTATGTTACATACACATATCAACGTAAATATTTGGATGAGAGGTAAACAAGAGTGCGTACCATCATTGGATTACTCGACTTCAATTCTTTGTCATCCACAATCACCTCCTTTCCATCGGACCTGCACAAGTATAGAACAATAAAATTATTTAAAACGTCTTTATACGTGCAATCATAAATATCACTAGTTAATGTAAACATATTGAATCGAGGTAAGTGATTTCAACAGGAATTATTCTCAATCGGTCGGTTTTGGTTACCGTATTGGTTTTGGGAAAAGAAAAATAATAACAAAAGTACATTTTTGTTCAAAAATAAATAATAAATAAACAAACATAATTTATCCTTGAAAAACAATCGAATTCACAGAAAAGGTAAACTTAGTTCAGAAAGCATAATTTAACCTTGAAAAGAAACAAATTTACAAAATACATGAATATTAACATCTTAAAAGTTGAAAACAAAGATTTTTTTTCCTACGGATTGGAAATACCAAATCCTCCATCATTTCCATTTTTTAAACCTTGAATAACCACTTTGCTTCCTAACCATGGACTTACCTCCAATTCATCAACATGAATTCATCATACCAAATCAAGACATTCTTCATCAATGTGATCCATTTACTACACACGCATCTTGATGGTATTTTCAATAAATATTTATATAACTGGAAATTAGGTTGAAGGGGTTCTCATTTTACGGTAGTAAGTTTTAAGGATGGCACTTATAAATAATTAGTTTTAAGGACAATTTACAGAAAAATGATAAACTCATTTATCCTTTTAAGTTATACAGGAAAATGTTAAATTCATTTATCATTATTTCTGTATGACTGAAAATGATAACTTTATTTATCTTTTTCCTGTAAATTGTCCTTAAAACTAATTTTTCAAAAGTGTCGTCCTTAAAACTTATTACCCTGCACAAATAAGCTCTTTGAGTAAAAATCCCATACTTATAATTGATTGATATTATACACTAAAAACTTTCTTATCGGCTTTCAATATAAATTAAATTTTGGGTTGCGTATGCAACCATTTGGTGCCCAGTTCCCATGTCCGACTTGGCAGACACATCGGACATACGAACCGAGTTAGCCTCAAGCCAAGCCAGTTGACGGGAAGCAGCCAAATATCTCCTTTCAGCTCTCTTTTCTTCTGATGCTTGGATGCAACCAATGCACCAATCGCAAACTCAAATGAAGCTTTTCATTATGATGATCATGCATTATCGCAGTTAATAAGAAATAACAAGTAATAGTATTTTTATATTGTAAGAAAATATAAATATTTACAAATTGTGAAACTATATTATGTAAAAAAGTGAAAAATAACACCAATACACATATCTTAGTTCGAGGGCATTGCCATACCTCACTAGGTGACGTTGCTCCCTAAAGCATGCGACCTGATTTGTCAAATCAATCGACATCCACCATCGACAGGAGCACTGCTCCTGCACCCCATCTACGGTGCTTATCACCCTTTGGGGTCCCTTCCATATAGAAAAACATTAAAAATATATATATTTCTTTTATTTTAGTATATCATATGTAAATAAGGAATATCGTATTGTGAAAAAAACATACGTTAAGTAATATTAAAAATATTAGACTACTCACAAATAAAATTAAAATATATATAATTAAATTAATCACTAGACAAACATTATAAAATAAATTGTTATTTAATTTCGAATTGTTTATACATAAAATAAAACTAATACCATATTACTCAAATTACATAAAAAATATATTAATAATATTACACTAATCGCTGATAAAAGTTAAAAACATATCATTAAATTAATCACTTCATTTTCCAAACTTCTTTCCCTACGATTTTCTAAAACCCCAAAACGTACCAACTTTTTCACCCTTTTTCAACTTCATTCTCCTCTCTTAAGTCTTTTTTCATTTTGTCAACTAATTAAAATAGGATTTTGTAATGTTAGAAATTTACATTTAATATATATATATATATATATATATATATATATATATAGCATTGCGTAGAACGTTTCGGACTATGAATTTTGACTAAATGTATTGACTTTGGACTTGAAAATCAGGAGTTATGATGTTTCGAAGTTATGGAATATTGCCTAGTTTATACTTTGAAATTGTTTAGTAACTTTAGTTACATATTCTACTAGGCTAGGCCCATGCAGCCGTGTATTTTGAATTTCCTTCCCATGGTATTCATTGTCGTCTGATTACAAGTGTTACTTAATGATTGTAGTTATTCTCATAATTTGTTCTTCATCCCAACACTTCCCTGTCTCATTCACAATTAAAGAATCTCTCTTTAAATACATAAAATCAAGGGAAGACAAACCTTTACAAACTCACATCAACGTTTTCAAGGATCGACGACTTTGAATTTGCAATCAAATTAAGAATTTTTGGATTTAAAAGGTTTAAACCTTGAATTTGATTCGAATTTTTTTTTAAAATTCTAAATTTGAAGCTTGGATTTGATTCTAAATTGTGTCGGATTCAAACCCCGTATTTAATATGATTTTCCACGACTTTATAATCTCCAATTAATGATTTTTGAACGAATTTGTATATTTACGTATATTTTAAAATGAATGGTTGTTTTGGTTGCGGATGAATATGCACGAGTGTATGCTCGAAGTATGTACTTTAGTGAAGTAAAATTTGACGAATTTCAGTCATTATGAGCCAAAATGTGACATTTTCACGAGGGGTTGGCAGCTTGAAATAAAGTAAGTTGAAAGAAAAAAATAAATTTAACTGAGAATTTTGATCAAAAGATCGTAGCAAATTAGCAAAATTTTAAACCGTTGTTTTCTCCAACGAACTTCACGTATTTCGACCACTATAATTTTGATCAAAACCAAACATTTTTGACCATTCAGAACTTCAATCGAAAAATGGTAATTTCAACCGTTAGCTTTTCAATCGAAACTAAAAAAATTCTACTGTTCTTTATATGAATATTCTGATTATTATTTTTGAGGCTATGGAAAATGTTCAATCGTGATGCCTTCAGCCTTCAACTGTATTGAAGCTTTGTTTGAACCATAATGCAATGTATTAAGGAGAGATAGAATTTGTACTCAGTTTGATTTCAGAAATTTATTGAAGAAGAATAGATGTATTTGATCTTTATTGATGAAATAGTGTTGATGTAAACTGATACAAAATGATACAACTCTTTGTTACAGAGAGATTACATTATATATACAATACATATAGTAATGGGCCTTATTCTCTCAGCCCACTGTACTCAGCCCAATGTAAAAAACAAATACAAGAAATGCGTTATATCTGGTTGATGAAAACGTTCTGCTTCATTTACTCCCCCCTCAACCAGATACTAAGGTTAGGGTTACTTTGTCTTTCATGAGCGATTCTGATGTTCGGCTGAGCTAATTCATTTCTAAACCCCTTTATTCTTCTTCAAATCCCTTAAATCATGTTATTATGCTAAGATTGAGGCCCAAATTGCTTATAGCTTTGCAGATCTGAAGTAAAAAATGATGATACTGAGTGGATTCGTCTGTTACTGCTTCAATTTGACTTTGAGACTTGATTTGAGGACAGATACTACAGTAGATCTGAAGCGAAGAGCAGAAAGATGAAACCTTCGTTTCATTCTTCACTGATTGATTCAACCTTCAGGTCTTGTCTAAATCGATGAATTTTTTTTGCAGATAATGCCTTTGTAAGTGTGTCTGCTCGTTGGTAAGTTGATGGTAAGCGATAGAGAAAGACAGAAAGAAAGGAATGGGTTATTCAAACATAAAGATAGAACCTTCTCTCTCGCTCTTCGATCAAATCCCCAGACTAAGCTTTACATTTGAAAATTTGTTTTCTTTACGCTAAAAATTATTAGAACCTCTCTTGTTGGATTTTAATGACAACAGCTATACAATTATGCCAAAGAACCTCTAAGCTAACTTGCAGTTATATGCCAAAGTATATACATGAAAATACAAGAAAAGATACATACAACGGAGATAAGCCGAAGGAATATATACAAAGAGATATGACGATCGACATCAAAATCGGGCTGAAACTGAAAAAAACAAATAGAGTTCGTATATTATTTTTGTCGGTCTAGATTATATGTACAATCTCTAATATGATCATACACAAATATATTTTTAAAAATATGACTATTTTATAATATATATATATTCAAAAGAAAATAGTCAAAATATTTTATAAATAAAATATAACATTTAAAAGGAAGAACATTTTAGTTCAAAACCAGACGTCTAACTTTCATTATAGATGTCTGTGGAACATTTTAGTTCAGTATCAGATGTCTGACATTTCATCTTAGACGTCTGAGGAACATTGTAGTTCAACATCAAACGTCTGACATTTTCATCATTGACGACTGGTCATAATGAAATAAAAACGTACTTTTTAGTTCAAATCAGACGTTTGGA
The DNA here is from genome assembly GCA_030765085.1 of Allium cepa. NCBI lineage: Eukaryota > Viridiplantae > Streptophyta > Magnoliopsida > Asparagales > Amaryllidaceae > Allium > Allium cepa. The sequence goes on along the minus strand of CM060931.1, from coordinate 458,962,528 downwards.
TAATTTATAATAGACGTCTATATTGAATCTAGGCGTCAGGTATAAAACATCCAGACGTCTCGATGCCTGTAGCCATATTTTTTATTTGAATTTCTGAAAAAAACATGTCTCATCTTCTTCAATAGTTGTATCTTCTGCTTTGGATAGTGCTCTCCAATGGTTACTACTATTCAATTATAACTTTTCAAATCCATAAATAGAGTTGAGAATTCACTTTTTTAACACAACTAACAACTAATTCTCTCTCTTTCTGCTTTATATTTGCTTATGATTTACAAATATTCTCAACTATGTACTTCCTACAATTGCACGTTCAAATCATCATTTCAAGAAAATTATAAAAATGATTGTACTTAATAGACTTATCTGTGTTATCTAGAACACAATCAGTCAAGAAACTCACTACATTCGTAATCGAAGTCATGTTGGAGTTTTTCAAGCACGAAGTCCTATTCGACAGCTTAGGCGGTTTGTAATATAGAAGTCGTGTTCGGTAGCTCAGACGGTTTGCAAAACCTATTCCTCCGGGATAAGTGAGGGTATGGTCGTAAAAGAGTCTGAGACTGAACGTAGAATGGAAAGTTCGAACCGGTAAAAAATATCTCTGGTGCACTTTGCTTATTGCAATTTTTATACCGCCTGATTGATATAAGTTTTTATTTAGTAAATATAATCATGTTACTCAATCCGCATCAACTTTCATTATATATATATATATATATATATATATATATATATTATTTATATATATTATATGTATTATACATATACATATACATATATATGTATTACTGCTGCTGTGATTACTGCGCTTCAATTCTATATCTATATATTTTGATCATCACTGATCCAGTGCATAGCGACCAAGGTTCGAGAACTCGGTTTCGGTCTCGGTTTCGGTCATTTGAAATTTTGTTGGTTTCGGTCAGTTTCGGTCATTTCGCTTGTTTCGGTTTTTGTTTCGGTTTCGGCACTGATATTGGATTTATGTATTTTTAATGAATACGTAACGATAAACGATTCAAATTCATATAGAAATATAGCATACAATAAAATAATAATGTTACATATAACCTATTACATCCAGAAACTATTTCTCGAATCTACATATGGATTGTTTTCATAATTTTCTTCATCGTCTTGTGTTGTATAATATGATGGATAACCATATTGCATTTGTCCTGGGCCCACAAATGTCGACATCATATTATCAAAAGACGATGGTTCATCATTTTGTGTTATATATGTAGCTTGGTTATTTTGATCACTCGAGATATCACTATATGAGTTACCACCTGTATAGTCAGAAGTAGAATATCTATAGGTTGGTGGATCAATTGAAGTATATGGATTGTGGTGCTCATAATCATGTTGATGTCCGGATTCAACATTTAAATTACTATTTCTTCGCTTAGGATTGCCGCTCGCACCCCATCTTCTTGAATATGTTTGAGTTGGTCTATATAATTCACCACCATCACTAGAACCAATACCATAATTACTTGTTAAACCAACGCCACTTCCACCTGCATTACCATAATCATCATTTGACAAGCTACTATTATTTTCATTGCTTTGACTCTTTATTGCTCGTGCAGGTATATCATCGACAACAGTGACTGCATCATTCAATGTATTAGTCATTCAAGGGTCATTGTCCAACAAGGGTGGTTCAATTTCAGTAGTCCATTCTGCTAATGGATCATCTTCATGGAATATATAGTCTAGACCGATCAACTGACTTTCAGTGTCGCGGCATCTTGAATTTTTTGCTCTTAGTCTCATGTTGTAATGCACATATACCAATTTTTCAAGATTTTTCATTTTTATTCTATTTCGTAATTTTGTATGAATCATTGGAAATGTAGTCCAGTTTCTTTCGCAGTTTGAAGATGAAACTGTTTGGCTTAAAATATGCATTGCTAAGCGTGTTAAATTTGAAGCATCATCTCTTCCAATTATGGACCACCATTGAGCGGGAAAACATGTCACCACTGCGTATGCTTTTGCAGAACCAAATGCACCAATTTTCATTCTATATTTTTCTACCTGTGATGTGAAGTTAAATATTTAATATGTATTAAACGTTAAATGTTTAACATAACTATTATATATGTTAGTTTTACCTCTTCCGATTTTAATCTGTTTTACAATGTCTGGCACCATTCTTTCAACGACGTTGTTAAATCCGTTTAATACTTCTCCATCGTTTGTTGCATCCCCATATTGAATGATGGAATTAAGAAAATAACCTATATAGGAAAGATTTAAAATATTATTCAAATGTTATATATTTCATTATTTGTATGACGATAAGATAAAACAAATTACCTGCGGCGTGAAGAGGTCGATGTAACTGTCTTTTCCATCTTTTGTCTATTATATCCCACCATTTTTGACATTGCCTTCCACCAACATTTTTTCTAATCGATTCTTTTGCTCGATCCATTGCTTCATAAAGATATCTCATATCTGCTTTGTCATCACTATCTACCATTCATAAAACTTTCATCAATGGCTCAAAAACAAGAATGATGGAAGCAGCACCAGTCCAAAAAGCATTGTTGTAAATCAATGTAGAGACAATATTTGCTGTTCTTTTGTCTTTAGTATTGAGTCTAGGAACTCTTGATGTCCACTCTCTTAAAGCAACCATCCATCTCAGGTCATATTTATGTTTATGAATAGAGTCCAATGCGATGAAATGTGTTGCAAACCGTGTTACTGTCCGTCTAATCAATTCTTTATTGTTGGTCTCTTTTCTCATTATAGAAAGTAACCAACCATGATTGTATATAAACGTCATTATTAATTGACAATTTGCGATAATAGTTGTTACCTCTGGCTCTTTGGAAATATCTTCCAAAATCAAGTCAATGCAGTGTGCTGCATATGGTGTCCAATATAAATGCCTTCTTTTCTGCATCAATAATTGACCGACAGCTTTGTAATTTGCTCCATTATCTGTAACAACTTGCACTATCCTATTTTCACCGATTGTTTCGACGGCATCATCCATTAATCCACAAACATATTCTCCACTTTAGAATTCATTTGTGGCATCCACAGATTTGATAAATACCGTTCCGTGGGTAGAGTACACGAGAAAATTTATTATTTTTCGTCGATTCTGTGTACTTCAACCATCACACATTAATGTGCAAACATATTCATCTCAGAAATTGTGCAATGTTTTAATATATTGCCCAACTTCTTCTATTTCTATTTCAAGGTACGAGTGTGATATTTCATATGCAGTTGGTGGATCAATTCCACGACCACATTCTGCAATCGCATCAACCATTGTTGTATAGTATGGACTATTAGCAATATTATGTGGAATATGGTTGAAAAAAAAGAACTTAGAAATTGCTCGACCTGTATGTTTTTTGGCATCTTTAATACCTTTCATTGCAGATTTGATAGAAGGTTGACTTCTACCTCCTCGTTTTTGCATATATGAGTCGATCCGTCCAGCAGCATTAGTGTCAAAATCACCACCACCCGATCGTCCAGCGGTATTAGATTTATGCAATGTTTGACTTGAACCACCACCCGATCGTCCTACAGTATGAGATCTACGTAGCTCTTCGTCTCTAAAATTCATCTCTGCTTTGTCGTATGATAGTTGTTCATCATCTTCATTTTCATTGTCTGATAGTTGTTGCGGTCTGCTCATTAATTCCTCTTGTAAGCGTTGCTTGTCAAGCTTTCCTTTGTTTCGTTCATTTCTCTTTTGAACGATATGTGATCGTATAAGCTGTTTAACTTCTTTAGAGACAATTAAACATGCCGATACGTCGCCACCCAATCCTGCCATATTCAAGTTCAATATTTAATGTTCATAGTTCAATATTCAAGTCATCGGAATATTCAAGGCTGATATTCAAGGCATAATAAGGTTAGTTCAATATATTCAGGTCCAACATATGCCAATTCAACTTATTCAGCAACATATTTCGTATTGAAATGACTTATTTTTAGGAAGCAAAATTACAATAACGAACTGAACATTTTGTCTAAATCAATCAGATTATAAAACTTATGGTATATATATGTGTAAAAATAATTATTCACGGCATTGAGGGTTATATATGCATTAGGAGCGTTGGCAGGACGCTCTCTTCCACCAAAATATATAGCGACAAATTGATGATATCAAAAATTTAGTCCTTTATTACAACAGTGATAGCTGGACAACGAAAAATATGGTAGGCTTTATATTGTCTAACAGTGATAATATGGTAGGCTTTATATTGTCTAACAGTTATATTGTCTAACAGTGATAATATGGTAGGCTTTATATTGTCTAACAGTGATAATATGGTAGGCTTTATATTGTCTAACAGTGATAGTATTAAAGCCCGCTGCAAATTGGAAGCTGACAATACTAGGTCCGTAGGACCAAGCCCGCTACAAATCAATCACGGCATAACCCCAGAAGAAGAAAAAAGATCGCAAATGTCGATTGGAAAAAAATTACCCGCGTCTTCGATCGGGCTTGAGGCCGCGCTTCGCCTCTCCTCGACTTCGCCTTCGCCTCGCTTCTCCTCGACTTCAACTTCGCTTCTCCTCGACTTCTCTTTGCCTTCGCCGTTGCAGTCGCCGCTTTCGACAGTGGACAGTGAAAAGAATTAGGTAATGTTTTTAATTTTTCTTGCTCGATTTCGACTATATTTATACACACAAAATCGAATCGAATCTTTACTGTATGCTCACGTTATTTCTGTTGTTGGTCGCTTTTGTTTTTTGATCTCGTGTGTGCTTTCGGTTTTGCTTTGTGCTTTCGGTTTTTTGAACAGGCGATGGCGAAACGAAATTAGGGTTTAATTTCGTTTCGCCTTTCGCCGAGAACGGTACGAGATAGCCGAGATTTCGGCGTTTCGAACGATACTTCATACCTTGATAGCGACTATTAATCAACGCTAACACTCCCATTTGGTATCGAGTCCAACGTTCTACTGATTGTAAAAACATCCTAGAACAATGGCCAGAAAGAAAAAATCTAGTCAGAGCTCAAAGACAATTGAGAAAAAGCAAATTTCTGAAAGCAAGCAACTGGAAATTGAACCGCGGTACATGTGCAATGTGACCACGCTTAGATCAAAATCGGTACACAGTGGTTCTATTTATAATGATCTTTTAGCATAGTTTATTTACAAATATTAGATTGTTACAAAAGATCAATAATGTTGCTTTACAGAAATTAAAGGATTGTGAACTTAAATACGATAAATTAAGGGAAGAAAATGATTTCTTAATAAAACATACTAGAATTTTTGAAACTACCATTGAAGAATTTGTTTCTCAAAATAATTTCCTTTTAAAAGAAAATGAGCTTTTGATTAATAATAATGCTCATCTTTTATAGAAAAATGAATCTTTTTAAAATAAAATTATATTTTTAGAAAATTCTTTAAGCAAATATAATTCTAAATTTTTGTTTCTTGAAAGAGAGAATAGTGCTTTGAATGCTAGAAATTTAGATTTAATTAAAGAATGTAAGCTTCTAAAAAAATAATGTTATTTTGCAAAAGAAATTTTGCAGCTCTAAAGAGAATTTTGACAAATTAAATGAGAAAGTTACAAAATTCAATAAAGAAAAAAACGATTTATCTTCCTTAATGATAAATACTAAAATCCACAATAATAAAAATGGTACAAGTTATAGACACGTTTTAATACTAGTACTAGATATGCATTCATGTCATTATAGTACTAGATATGCATTCATACACACGTTTTAATACTAGTACTAAAAATAGATATATTTCTAAAACCACATGTCATTATAGTATTTTACTTAGAAATAGAGAACTTTCTTTGAATACTAAATCAATGACAATTAGTGTTGATATATGGGTTCCTGCTAATCTAACCAATCATTATAGACAATTATACATTAACAATTATTACAACACTGTGATTAATAATGAAAATTATATTTTTAATGGATCAACTACATCCAACTGGATATGGTTTCCTAAGTCGTAAACCTTATGTTTATTTTGTACAATGAGTATCATTGTAATTACATATGACATATCTATTGGATACTCATTAAATTGTATTAATGTTAAATTGTTTTATTTACTTATTTATGATACTTATCTCTTTTATATATAAAAAAGGGGTTCTTACACACACACACATATATATTTCTTAAGAGAAATATTATATTCAGTGAGAGTTATTGAAATATAATATGCATATGCTCTTGTTTCTTTTTTATAATGATAAATGGGGGAGAAATTCTTATGCATGTTGATATGGAAGATATTATACTTAAGGGGAGCTTTAATCATATCATAATATCATGTTATATAGAATAAATATTTTCAAAAAATTGTATAGTTGTCATTATCAAAAATGGGATAATGTTAGAACCTCTCTTGTTGGATTTTAATGACAACTATACAATTATGCCAAAGAACATCTAAGCTAACTTGCATGTATATGTCAAAGCATACACATGAAAATACAAGAAGAGATATACACGACGAAGATAAGCCGAAGGAATATATACAAGGAGATATGACGATGGACATCAAAATCGGGCTAACACTAAAGAAAACAAATAGAGTTTGTATATTATTTTTGTCGGTTAATATTAAAAGTACAATCACCAATTTGATTTGATAATCATATACACAAAAATATATTTTGAAAACTAATTTTACAAATATGACTATTTTTGAATATATATTCAAAAGAAAATAGTCAAAATATTATTTTATAAACAAAAAATAACATTTAAAAAGGAAGAAGAACATTTTAGTTTAAAATCATAAGTCTAACTTTCATCATAGATGTCTGAGAAACATTTTAGTTCAACATAGTGTTATCAAAACCCTCGCCTAGGCGCGTTTAGGCTCCAAAAAGCCCTAGACTCCAAACTGGGGCTTTTTTGACTTCTGAGGCACCATGGACGCACGAGGCGACGCAAAAGCCCCAAGGCGCTGGCTTTTGAGGCGCTGTAAAAGCGCGTTTTGGGCTGCTTTGTTGGACAATTTTTTTGGATCCAATATGAACCAAAACACATAACTTCCCTTCAATTTATCCACACCCATCCAGCTCAAAAACAAATTCGTGCGCAGCCCCCAACTCAAAATCAAGTCGATCAAATTAAAATACATAACCTAGTTCGAACTTCGAAAGCCGTCCAGAATGCTCGCCGCCTCATGCTCAAGGCTTTCAAAAAAGCCCTAAGCGCAAAAAAGCTCTAGACTCCAGCTTGTTAGTCTTTGAGATAATGGTTTTGGTGACAACAACCTTAGGACTTGTTATAAAATATAAATACTAACATTATAGTTTAGATATATATGTATATGAAGGATACAAACATGCAGGTACCAGGAATGAAGACTGTACAGTATAGAGATTCAAGATATCAAGATTGAAGACTCATGAGTATCAAGATATCAGAATTCAAGAGTACAAAATAAGTATTAAGTCTAGAATTGTGTTAAAGCTTCTTTAAAGCACTTACATCTTTATTTGAAACTAATTCGTGGAATGGAATCCCCTTCGAGCCTGTTAAAGTGATGGAATCCTAATGGGATGAAACTCACGACAATATCTAGTGGAACATATAGTGGTCATATTTCGATATCCACTGGTTTTATAAAAATGCTTTTCAAAAATATCTCTTGTTTTTAAAAAATGTTTTCAAAACATTCTATTCGGAAAAAAAGACATCTCCTTTGGTTTTAAATATTTAGCCTTAAGACTATTTTTATCATTTAATATTTTGATTTTAAAGTTGTCCTTGTTTTTAAACCATCTCTTCTTTTAAATATTTAGCTTTATAATATTTATACTCAGATTTTAAATCACTTTATAGATTAAGATTATATATGCATATTAAAAATTACTTTCTAAACTCTTTTATATGCTTAAACTATATTCAAATATATTTACAATGTTTAGAAATTATTTTGACAAATTATAGAAACTATTGTTAATAAGAAAATCAAAACCACAATTTTAGCCTTGAGCATGTCGACATCCCTCAATTTCCCATGTCGACATGGTACCCGTTAAATTCAAAATTTAAATTTTCAAAAGAAGTGTCTATTCGTCTTCTTTTACAAATAGATATGATTGTTGGTCTCCTATAAGTACCAGTAGTTCTAAACGAATTTTTTATCAGATTTCACTTGTTTTCTCTCCTCTTCATCTTTCACATTTATTTTAAAGAATCTCAAACTATACTCTGTCAAAATACCAACTGAATCAAACTTGATTATCTTTTGTTTGATTCTCTGCCACTATCTCCCTAAGATCTCAGTGTTATTCAGAGTTATATAATCTTTTGTAAATCAAACTATTGAGTAAAAGGTGCGGTTGAGCCTTGAAATGAATTGGGTGTAATTGTAGCCTCGAAAATCAATTAGGTGATCTTGTAGCCTGGTTAAATCAAGAGAGTTGCCATGAACTCGAATACAGGAAGGTGTACCTCGTAGCCTTGAAACCGATGGTGTAATCTAGGAGATTATTTTGATAAAAAATCTGTACGATTGTACGGGACTGTATGTAGGGTAACTCCGAACCAGTATAAAATCCTGATGTGTTTTTTCCTTTACTACTTTTATTTAGTATTTGCATCTGTGTCTGATTCTGTGATTATATATGTGTCCGTGAATTGCATTTGTTGGTGATTAAATTACATAAGTTTCAAAAAGATTTAGAAATCCATAAAACACTATTCACCCCCCTCTAGTGTTATTCCAACCTTAAGATCCGTAATCCGCATTTCTCACATTTGGTATCAGAGCATTGCTTTTCAAAATTTTCATAATCTGAATTTTGAAAAGTTTTAAAAACGGCTACCAATACTTGTTTCTATTAACACCATCGCTAGTTCATTTGTTGAGGATCAGTCTACTGCCAGACCACCACTTTTTAGTGGCAGTAACTATACATATTGGGCATGTAGAATGAAATTATATTTACAGTCAATAGGATTAGACACTTGGAATATCACACAAATTGAATATTCTGAACCCACAACTAGTTTTGCACAGTGGACTGCTGAGCAAAAGACTATTGCATAGAATAATTCCAAAGCTATGAATTTTTTATTTTGTTCACTTGATATGAATGAATTCAATAGTATCTGTTTGTAAGTCCGCATATGAAATCTGAAAACTTTGCAAGTTACTCATGAAGGAACAAGCAAAGTCAAACAGACCAGAATATCCATACTCACAAATCAGTTTCAATTATTCAAAATGAATTCTAATGAGTCAATTTAGATATGTACAGTAGATTTTAGGATATTGTGCATTCACTAATATCATTGGAAAAAAGTTTTTCCGAAGAAGATCAAGTCAGTAAAATTCTAAATTCTCTTACTCCGGAATGGGATCAGAAAACTCTTGCAATCGAAAAAGCAAATGATATTAGTACTTTAAAGATTAAAGAATTGGTTGAAAATCTAATGTCGTTCGAAGTACAAATGCAAGGGAGAAGAGACAGCAAGGCATTCGAAAAGAAGGCAATTGTGTTCAATGCATTAACAGATGGATCAGACTCGGGAATTGATGATGATGAAGAAATAGCTTTCATGACAAAGAATTTTTGAAAGTTTCTGAAATACAGAAAGATGAACAACTTCAAAAAGAATGATCATAGAAATTCTAGAAATCATAATGAAGTACCAAACCATGTCAAATGTTTCAACTGTGATGAACCATGTCATCTCAAAAGAGACTGTCCGCATCCTGATAAGCAAAAGTTTCCTGCAAGCAATGATTATACAAAGAAAAGGAAAAGAGCATATACCGCTACACTAGACGACTCAAACTCAGACTCATATTCAAGCGATGATGATCAGAAGACAGAAAATTCTAATATGTGCTTTACAGCTATTCATGATTTCGATAATCTTGAAAATACAAATCTAGAATAAGGTACACGTTTGCAATAAATTGGTTGAAATTGTTTGTTTGAAATTGTTTGTTTAAAATTGTTTGATTATTCTTTAAAATTATGTGTTGTTTGAATTTTAATTTTTATTATTATTATACTTATTTTTATTTATAATATTATTATATTTTTTATTATTAAAAGAGTATTATTATACTTTTTATTTATAATATTATTATATTTTTTATTATTAAAAGAGTATTATTATATTTAACAATCATTTCAGAAAATATAGACATTAAAAATAATATATATATATATTAAAGTATATAAGAAAAGATAAGTCACATGAATTCTCCGACTCATGTCGACATGGCCCTACCCATGATGTCGACATCCCTGTCAGAAATTTGAAATTCAAATTTGAATTCAAATCTTTGAACTTCCTTCCCACCTTTGCACCAAATCCAATGTCCTGGAAATGTACCTAGAAAACATGTCTATTGAATATCTATTTATTTTCATTATCTTATCATACCTTTTCACTCTCATTTTAAAATTCACTTTCAAATTTCTACTCTCTTCAAAAATGGCTTCTTCACCTATCCACAATGAGGCTGTCTAAAATCATCAAAGAGTATCCCTATAATGATCTGCAAGCAATCAAGTCTTATATAAACTATGCTAATTATGGAAAAGTTCATACGGAAAAATTCGCTATCTTTAGCGATTTCTCTACATATGAAATCAATAATCTTCTTGAAGAGAACCATATTCTTAGTCTTCTTGACAATTCTGAAAATGATTTTGTTTGTCATCCACATCTTGTTAGAATACTTTATGCGAATTTGAATCAAGGTATTTATGAAGGAAACGAAGATGAAATTTGAAGTAGTATTAAAGGCACTAAAATTGTTTTGAATTGTAAAATTTTAGGCAACATTTTCAATTGCAGAAATTCGAGAATGCATCTTTCTACTTATAATATTGACGAACATGATTATGAGACATTTCATTACATTTTCGAATGAGATGGCAACTTTGAAAATCGCAACTTTTGTCCGAAAGCACGTATTGTCAATCTTCTTTTGCAACATACTATCACTCCTAGATCGGAAAATTTCAATAACCCGACTTTAAAAGTTTGTAAAGCTCCTTTTGCTATTTTTCGGTCATTATGACATTAATTGGACGCAAATAATTATGGATGAACTTCGTCCTAGGAATTTGAAAATGGGTGAGAATACTTTGTATCATGAAATCTATCTCGCTCGGATCTTTAATTATTTTGGTGTTGATTACAAATTGAAGAATTTGTTTCAAGAAGTGTTTAATCATGCCAACATTTCTCCCATGAAATTTTCTTTTATATTTCAACGATATAAACCTCTTACCGAAAAGGATGAAAGATTGGCACATGAAGATATGAAGGAAGAAAATGAAGAAGAAGAAGGAGAGTAAATGAAAATTGAAGAAGATAATGAAGAACCTCCTTGGGAAGTATTGAATATCCTACCAATACTAACAATCCTTCCAACAAGACTCTCTTCAAAAATCAAAAGATCATAGTGGAAAATCAACGGATACTCAAAAGATCCGTTAGTAAGAAATTGGATAAAATGTCCACTAATATGAACAAATTCTTTGCTATAGTCGGTCGGAAACTTGGCTTATCATCATCATCTTCATCCTCTAGCACATTCTAAGAACTAAATTGTGATGTATTAGTTTGTTTTGTGTGATCTTGTATTGTTTTTTATCATATTATGTAGTATCTTATGTATCACCTTATCTATTAGTAAAAATCATTTATCTTATGTTTTTCTACCTTATCGTGTCTTTGGAATAAATGTTAGTACAGTATATAAGTTTATATATATATATACACACATACTTATTCACAAAATAAGTAAGACGCATAAATTAACGGACCCATGTCGACATGCCTCTACCCCCTATGTCGACATATAACTGTTTGATTTGGTTATTTTTTAAATTTTAAAATTAAAAGAACTAACTCGTGTCTATTCATTTTAAATGAATTTCTGCTTATTTAAACACATGTTTCTTCCAGAAATTTGTAATCTCTTCATTTCTACTCATCTCTATTTGTATCCATTAACTACTTATCAAAAATGACTTCCTCTTCTCGAACTCTAAGTGATAATCTTAACGAAACTCTCAATTCATTCAAGAATATAGTTACTTTTATTCTCCGCAATCAAAGGCACTTAAACTAAGTCAAATACAGATGATAAAAGAAAAAGATAAGCATTTTGATGTCCTTCGTTGGATGATTTCTGCTCTAAACAAAGATAATCTCGATACAAATCCTGTAGGAACTTTGATTCAAGATAATGAAGATTGGAAAGATATTTAAAAGGATTCTATCTTTGGATAAGAATGATGGGTTGAAGTTTCCAAAAATATTTGATCTCCTTATGGTTTGAATTGCTTGTTTTTGAATTGTTTGATTTGATTTGCTTTGATTAAAATTGATTTGGTTTGAATGGATTGTATAACATTATATGAAACATAGTATATATTGGATTTAAACTTCCATATTTGTCATGTTTTTATTATTAACTCATATTTAACTTATAATCTGAATATCTCTTACCATAGTCTATATATCATTATATCATACTGCATATTTTTTTCATTATCATTTTATACTACATATCACTGTGTATCTTATTTAATATCACATTTCATACTGCATTACAAACTACATATTGCATACAAGTGCTTTATTTAGAGGAAGTTTGTATTGTTTTATAGTTATATTAGTTTATGAGTAGTTAGACTTAGATTAAGGGGGAGTTAATAGTTTTAGAGGGAGTTATTGAGAATGAGAAGTATATTTTATAAACATAGGTTGTCATCATAAAAAAGGGAAAGATTGTTAGTCTTTGAGATGATGGTTGTGATGACAACAACCTTAGGACTTGTTATAAAATATAAATACTAACATTATAGTTTAGATATATATCTATATACAGGATATAAACATGCAGGTACCAAGAACGAAGACTGTACAGTATAGAGATTCAAGATATCAAGATTGAAGGCTTATGAGTATCAAGATATCAAGAGTATCAAGATATCAAGAGTTCAATATTTCAGGAGTACAAGATAAGTATTGAGTCTAGAATTATGTTAAAAACTTCTTGAAAGCACTTGCATCTTTATTCGAAATTTATTCGTGCAGTGAAATCCACTTCAAGCATGTTAAAGGGATGGAACCCTAGTAGGATGGAATCCACAACAATATCTAGTGAAACATATAGTGGTCCTCTTTTGATATCCACTAATTTTATAAAAATGCTTTTCAAAAATATATTTCTTGTTTTTAAAAAATGTTTTCAAAACCTTCTTTTCAAAAAAAGACATCTCTCTTGGTTTTAAATATTTTAGCCTTAAAACTATTTTTATCATTTTTAATATTTTGTTCAAAACTGTCCTTGTTTTTAAACCATCTCTTTAAATATTTAGTTTTAAGATATTTATACTCAGATTTTAAATCACTTTATAGATTAAGATTATATATATATTAAAAATTACTTTCTAAACACTTTTATATATTTAAACTATATTAAAATATGTTTACAATGTTTAGAAATTTTTTTGACAAATTATAGAAACCATTTTTAATAAGAAAATCAAAACATCAATTTTTGCCTTAGGCATATCGACATCCCTCAAACTCCATGTCGACATGGTGCCCGTTAAATTCAAATTTTCAAAAGAAGTGTCTATTCGTCGTATCCTTTCACGAATAGATATGGCGGTTGATCTCCTATAAATACCAGTAGTTCTAAACGAATTTTTATCAGATTTCACTTGTTTTATCTCTTCTTTATCTTCCACATTTATTCTAAAGAATCTCAAATTATACTCTGCCAAAATACCAAGTGAATCAAACTTGATTATCTCTTATTTGATTCTCTGTGACTCTCTCCATAACATCTCAATGCTATTCAGAGTTATAGAATCTTTTGTAAATCAAACTATTGAGTAAAGGTGTGGCTGAGCCTTGAATTCAATTAGATGTGATTGTAGCCCGGAAATCAATTAGGTGATCTTGTAGCCTGGTTAAATCAAGAGAGTTGCCCTGAACTCGAATACAGGAGGGTGTACCCCGTAGCCTTGAAACCGAGGGCGTAATCCGAGAGATTATATTGATAAAAAATCCGCACGATTGTACGGGACTAGATGTAGGGTAACTCCGAACCAGTATAAAATCCTGGTGTGCTCTTTCCTTTACTGCTTTTATTTAGTATTTGCATCTGTGTCTGATTCTGTGATTATATCTGTGTCCGTGAATTACATTTGTTGGTGTTTTAATAACATAAGTTTCAAAAAAAATTAAAAATCCATAAAACACCATTCATCTCCCTCTAGTGTTATTTCAGCCTTAAAATCCGTAATTCGCATTTCTCACTCAACTTGGTGCTTTTTTGCGCCTTAGCGCCATAACTACCTTGGTTCAACATCAGATGTCTGACATTTCATAATAGACGTCTGAAGAACATTTTAGTTCAACATCAAATGTCTGACATTTTCATCATACACGTCTGGTCATATTGAAATAATATGTACTTATAGTTCAAATCCATGACGTTTGGGTTTTTTATAATAGACGTCTATATTGAATCTAGACGTCTGGTATAAAATATCCAGACGTAACAGGGTTTTTTTATTCGAATTTCTAAAAAGACATGTCCCCTCTTCTTCAACAGTTGTATCTCCTGCTTTGAATAGTTCTCTCCAATGGTTATTACTATCCAATTAAAACTTTTTAAATCTATAAATAGAGTTGAGAATTCATTTTTTTAACACAAGCAAAAACTAATTCTCTCTATCTTTCTGATCTATACTTATGATTTACAAATATTCTCAACTATTTACTTCCTACAATTGCACGTTCAAATCATCATTTCAAGGAGATTATAGGAAAGATGCACTTAATAGACTTATCTATGTTATCTAGAACACAATCAATCAAGAAACTTACTACATTCGCAGTTGAAGGCTTGTTAGATTTTTTTTAGGCATGAAGTCCTATTCGACAGCTTAGGTGGTTTGTAATATAGAAATCTTGTTCGACAGCTTAGGCGGTTTGTAAAACCTATTCATACGGTTTAAGTGAGGGTATAGTCGTAAATCTAGAAGGAGTCTAAGGCTGGACGTAGAATATGAAGTTCGAACCAATATAAAAAACTCTGGTACACTTTACTTATTATTGCAATTTTTATACTACCAGTTTGATATAAGTTTTTATTTAGTAAATATAATCATATTACTCGATCCGCATCAACTTTCATTATATATCCTAGTATGGGCCCGTGCTTCGCACACGAGCTGTTTGTGTTATTGTATACGTTGATATTTTGTTTGAGCGCAAATATGTAAACGAAAAACAATGGTGTTTTTGAAATTTCAAAAAACACCGAGTAAATTAGTTCAACGAATTTTCTTTATTAGTGGTATATATATATATATATATATATATATATATATTACTGTACAATTATATTATTTAAGAGATCCAAAAGATGAGTTGTTTAAAATCATACCATTATTGAAAACAAATGGTGAAATATCACCAGAGAAATTTCGAAGATGTTGAGCCAAAGCACTAGCTCTCTTCATTTTCTTTCTTTCACTAAAGGAAAAGATGTTAAAGTGATTATTTATGTCCATTATTTGCTTCAAAAAATGTAAATAGCTGAACCATCATGACAAATAGACCAAATTTCACTTTCAAATTGTTGAGATTGAATCGCGTGATGGAGGAATAGCAAAAAGTAATCGATAGAACATTGTTATGTTGTGGATGAGCCACTGCACTGAAAGTGAAATTTGACACGACTACAATGCAATCGATGATGTCGTTTGCTCTCTAAGGCTATAACCAACGATCCCTCAAACTTGTGCACTTATGGTTGAAGGCTTTGAACATTTACATAAGTGACTAGTGGTTTTGGAAATATTTGAAAGATTTTTTTTTCCATGTCTTCTGAAACCGCGCAAAGCTGATATATAATCATTCTAGAAGTAGAAACGATTGTCATTAATAAAGAATGGAAAGTGGAACGCAAAACGCTGGGAAAATGACAAAAAACATGACTTTTGAGTCCAAAAAAGGTTTGATCTTACTGTAGTTACCTAACAATTGAAGCTAACATAATTTGATCCGAAACCTTTAAATCACAATCAAGAGCCTTACTTCTCTGCTAAATTGTATATGTTATAGCTGCACATACAAACAACCCTTAAACGTGAGTTACTTATCCTGCGAGCAATGTAGTTTTTTCCACAAATTTAACTACCCATTGTTTTCTTTTTTGCTCGCTTATCAAAAAATTATTGATGTGAAAAACAAAATGTCAAAGGTGACCTTGTTACATTATCAAATACAAGAGCTTTCCAAATTATATAGCTCAAAACCAAGTAGCTTTGGATTTATGAGATATAGCCACATTTGTTGGGTTAAGTGTAATTTAGCATATTACAACACCGAGTCTGTTTAAATATGCCTTTATTTGCCAAATAATTAAACTTTGAGGGGGGAGAGGGTGTTGTGTACACACAAACCCCCTTTTCAAATCCATTTGTTGAATTCATGACATCGTGGTTATTTATGCAGTCAAACTAAACCAATTGGTTAGTGTTACAGAATTTTAAATCTGGTTCATTTCACCCAGGATCTCATTTTGCAAACGAAATGAAATATCAAATCACATTCATATCTCATTTGATATTCATCATACTCGATGTACTGAAACCTCAACGAAATTTGGATCACGGTCTTAGTCTGAGATTGAATCCGAATTTATATAATTTTGCTTTATACAAGTTTTTAACTTTTTATATGATCCAAACAAAATTATGCAACCAATTATTATTTAATAATTACACTAATCGCACTTTTTATCCATATGAGTCACTGCAAATAACTTCATTTCTTTTTCTTTTTCTTTTTATCACTATATAAGTGAGATAAAATTCTTCAATTACTACCAGATTAAAGAAGCTAATTTGCTCTCATCGAGGACTACTAGTTCATGAGGCAACTGATACGCTGCTTTAGACAGAAGTTCTTGAGGTCATGGGTTCGAATTAGGTTTGTCAACGGATACTTTCGGATGCAGATATTGTCATATCCGTATCCGAAATCATTTTCGGATATTAGATATCCGCATCCGCGGATACGGACAGATATCAGATGATTATCCTATCCGCTAACGAGCGATAAATCAAGAAATATAAATGAAAATTTCTAGTGCAACGTAAAAAAAATTCAATCTCATTGATTATTAAAGTTAGAAATGAACAAATATGATGATAATAAATAATTTTGTGCGGTTAACATCATTTAATATAATCTTATAACTTAATAAAATAATAAATATCTTTCACTATACTAAAATACACGTAATTTATACTAAAATCTTGAAAAATACCGAATGGATAATTTTCAGATGCGGATGTATCCGCATCCGCATTTGTTTTTTCAGATATCGAATATTTATCCGCTTTTCGAATACGGATGCGGACGTATTTCGGATGTTTCGAGTATCCATTGACAGCTCTAGTTCGAATCCATGAGACATCAAAATGAGTGTCCTACTTAAACAAAGTATCACTCTTATATTATATACAAAAGGCTACTACGCTCCTAGAAAGCAATATTATATTTCTTATCCATGAACTACCATTCTATGCAAATTAAGTATATTGCAATTTTTTAATGACAATCGTTAATTTGAAGAAAAAAATAGATACAAACTCATAAGTTACTTCGAGATCGTCCTGAGATGTTTTAAGATTTGAGATGTCAATCCAAGATGCATAATCGATACACAATTCTCTTTCAAAATTTCACCCAAAATGATATTATCCCATTTGAAAATCTTGAGGCGGGACTTGTTCGAAATGCAATATTTGAAACCTTCGTGAAATCCCATAGATAACTTTGATATATATGTAACACAATTCATGTATTGCCTATGGCAACAGACTGGAAAGACAAAAGTAAATGATGATTAACTAACAAGGGTTAAGACAGACCAGACATACAATAAAAGAGCATATTACTGGGACCTTCTCACACATAAATGAGTTCTGCTGCATTTCAATATGTCAAACACTTTTGCCAAACTAAAAATAACTAGAGAATGAGAGCAAGAGATTATAAATAAACCAAAAATTATGTTACTTTTCTCCGATACAAGCATTTTACTCAACAAAGGGTTAAATTCATTATCACAAGTTGTCATATTCTTAAGCCAAGGCCAAGAATAAAGAACTAAAACCTACAAAGCTATCAAATGCTCCACAAAAATACAAATCATGATCCATGAGCTCACGACACTAAAACTATACCATTTTCATATGCATACATATATAAATACATGTGCATGTATGACAATAGAGTTCCACGCATTCTCACAGATGAATAGTAATTTGGGTTGATTTTTCATTTCATTAACCTAACAAAAAGTGTGTTTGCATATCTGCAGTTAACACTGTAGCTTTGCATATGGTAAGAACTGTTCTACTATCTTTCTAAATCTGTATTTTAATCAAACATTCTAGTTACTCAAAGCTGAAGCAATTTGTCATAGAAAAAGTATGTATGCTAAGCTAGTATAGCACTACACAAATCTATTATGACAATTAATTAATATGCGAAGTATAATTCTCACAAGGTATTTCATATTGAAAGCAAGAACCGTCCTTGAAAGGCGAATAATAAATTTGATACCTTAAAGCCTTGAACTTAATCGAAACCTGCTGAACACTGTCAACCACGTACGCATGGAAGTCGACAGGTTTGAGAATCTTAACAATGACAGGAAATTTCCCCATTTCATCAACATTAGTTCTCTCATTATCTCCATTTCCAAATTTTCTGCTCTCTTCTTGAATAAACCTTTTAACACGGCCTGACTTCCTTTTTTTGGCTCCATGAAGAACATTTTCGGAGTCCCCATCAAGTTGTACAGCAATGGATCCACCAGCATCCTTGACCAATCTACTTTGTTCGTCGACATCATTACTTTCTATATCTTTTTCTTCTTTACTATCTACACCTGGTATGGGTTCTTCAACGCTTTGTTTTTCAGGAGAATGGGCTAAATGGGATTCTTGGTCCTTTTTGTTACTAATAGTGTTTTGACCTCCCTTCTTATTTTTTCCCTTCTTCCTGGAATTCTGCAACCTAAAATTTCCACAATTGTTAGTTTTTTTTTACAAGCGGCACGACTTTTAGGTCTAGTTATTCGTCCATTGCCCAAAACTTGACAAGGTCCACATGCCTTCAAACTCTTGTAGTTTCAAAGTAGCAAAACTTTACAATGGTATGTGAATCAACAATAAATCAACTATTCCATACATGAACCTAAGAAGTATTTTAATCGATAATTGAATAATGTAAAAGAATAAAGTAAGAAAGTCTAAAGGAATTTTGTTCACGGGGTCTCAAATTGTGAAGGAATCTCATTGCTTTTGAGAAGCCTTAAATAAAATGAGTCAAAGAATTGACCCTAGAAGGTTTATTAATTCCTATGGTTAGGGGTGATGTGCTAACATATGAATTTTATTACTTCACACTTCATTATATGCTCTGTTATTCCTTGGCTCGAAGACTGGAATTGATTATATGATAATGCTGTGTAGTAACGAGAGGAGATGACAAATTATCATAAATATGAGCAGACATTAAAATCAGACAGAAGAGCTACACTTCAGCTTAACAAGAAACAGTTCGACATTATAACTCATGAAAACACCACAAGAGGGATAAAACCTAGAGCAACTGCTTAAATATTGTTGCTTAAATATCACGCTATTGTTTGAAATATTTCATTTTACATTAAACCCTAAAATACTGAACTTCGGTCAAAAGTGATAAATGGAACAAAAAACTAGTACCTTTCTTCATAGTCGTCAACATACTCCAAGCAAGACTGCAAATTTTCAATTGGTTCCCAGGTGTTGGTGCTCTCAGGCCAACCGCGCCTAAATCAGAAGAATAATAAAGTACAACAAATTGGGTATTTTTACAAAATTTATTTATTACAATCTAATTTGTTGTAATTACAAGACATACCATTTTACGAAGTATTGAGGCTGTCCTTGTCGAATCCTTTTCTTTCTAATGGCTTCTATTGCATAAAAACCCTCTTCAAGGTTCAGTTCTGTTTCTTTGCCTTCTTCCTCCTGTTCTTCTCCATTCTCCTCGGTTACTAAATTTTCTTCTAATTGTTCATCCTTTGCTTCTTCTAAGGAATTTTGTTCTTCGGAACTCATTAAAGTTAAGTGTTTCTTGGTGAAGCTTCTCATTCGTATTTGCTACTATAAGGAATGGGAAGGGTTAGATTGAGTTTGTATGTGACATGTTTGTCAAAACCCAGTTAAATCTCATTCAACGATCTGGATTTTGGTCCAAAGTCAAACCATCTGGTAAAATGTCGTACACGGAAAACCCAAATATTCGGGCCCGTGACTTTTTTTTTCCCTTCCCGTTTTTTCCATACCCTTTCCATTTTCATGTAAATTTTATTAACGTGATAAAATTTTATCACCAAACTAAATATTTACACAACCTAGAATAAGACTGTTTTTCTTATTCAATATTTGACAAAATTATCTCAAGCAAAATAATTACACTGGCGGAAATGAGGATATACTCCTTAATTTCAAATTTACTTTATGAAAATCATTCTCAAAAAAGATATTTTAAATGTTTCCCTAAAATTATTTTGATGGTTTTTTTTAAGAAGACCAAAGCTGCGTTTAATCGAAGATTAATACAATGAAATTTAAACTTCTGTATATTTTGATGTTTTTTCGCAAAAGTGCAAATATTTACAATTCAAAACGCTACCAATATTCGAAATGTGACTAAAATAAAAAATATGAGTATTTTTTGGAATATGTTTAAACTGTTATTTCTTATAAAATTATTGTAAAAAGAAAGCTTCTTTTTCCCTTTATATATTGTCTTTGCTGCAAGCTTTGTACCGTTCTCAAGTTCCCACTCTCGTGAAATAATTTTCACTTTGCATGTCAACAAAAGATGGCAAATTTGTGTTTTTGGTTCCTCTTTGCCTATAAATTGACAAGTAGCGTCGTCCTTGATAAAGCTATGATTTTGGTAAATTTATATCACTAGTCATGTCAATTTCATAACATCATTCCCTACAAATAAACCAAAACGAAAAGCAATTGTGAATGTTGATAAAAACTGTGACGACTCAGAAATTTTTAACATTTGAAATGGAATATTTAAATTAATTTTAAATATTTAGAGGTTAGTTTAAATTGAATTTTGAATATAAATATGAATTTGGCAATTAAATTATTGAATTTGATTTATTAATGATGGGCAAAAAATTTGAATTTTTATTTTTTAGCTTGTTATAAATAATTTGAAGGCTTAGAAAATTTATATTGATAATACTGAAGATAATGGAAGCTCCAGAATTTAATTTGGAAATGTTTTGTTTAGTTTTGAAATTTTATCGTTTAATTCGATATTTAAAAAATAGCCTTCAGAGACGTAGTCTCGGAATTCGACGAAACCAATTCCATTAGATCCGTAATATTGTATTACTATCGGATTTCAAATTTCGTAGTGATTGGAGTTGTTGCATGAACGTACGATAGTTAAACGCGTTGAAATCTATATCGAAAATTTAATTTGATAACTGGTCAAAATTCCCTTCACATCAGAACTTTTTCAAATCAATTCAGAGGTCAATCTCCATCAGCTAACCTAGAAGCATGCTCGAAACGCTTGCTCCCTTTCAGTCCGACATTATCCCTTCTCTTCGTTTAAATCACGCATCTTCCCTCAAAGATTGACAACCGAAAAAAGAAAAGCAATGAAATATGGCAGAAGAAACGATTTTCCCTGGTTTGAAAATTTTTTGTTCTTCCCTCACCAAGTCAAAATCCCTCGGTTCCATTCACGAATTCGAACCAAAAAAATAAAAAAAATAAAAAATGTGATGAAAGGGAAATCGAAGTCGATTTTGACTTCGTCAAAGGGGAGGAATCGCGAGTGCGTGGTGTTTGGGGATTGGAACCGTAGCTCGCGCATGGTGATTTGGGTTCGTCGAGGCGGCGGCATCTCGAGGTCGCGTATGCAGGCACGGTGAGGCGATTCTGGTCACGGCAAGAGCGCGCGCGCGGCAGTGCTGATAGTCATGACTCGAGCGCGACGCTGGGTGGATTTGTCATTGGCGATGGGTGCTCGCGATGGTGATAAGGTCGTCAGACGAGGGGCAGTGGTTAGGGTTTCGCGATAGTCGCGACTCGCGTCGCCATTGGTAGTGATCGATCGAAGTTCAGGCTGCGACTGTGATGGGGAGGCGCTCAGGCTAGTCGTACGCATGCGAAGCTCGATGGTTCTAGGGCTTGCTGCTGCGACTCGATGTTGCTGTCAATTTGGGGTTTGAGAATGCGATGGCTGTAGCTATTAAGGCGAGGGCAAGGTAATGATTTTTGTCTTCGGTAAAATTTAATTTATATATATCTATACATTTTACAGGAAAAATATATAATAGAAAAAAAAATTGCAGTGAAGTGTAAAGGAAATTATTTTCAGTTATTACAGTAAACAAAAGATTAGTTTATATGGATAAAATTTGATAATGGAAAGATTATATAAAGATTCGACTTTTAAAATCTATATGGACTATTTTATAAATATTATATATATATGTAGTTTCTAAATGAAAATACTTATATCCATTCTAAACTTACTAGTTTATTTTTAATTAAAGTATTATAGCGATTAACTTGTTTAAACAAATTAATTAATTTATATTAGTTCCCAAAGATAATTTATTTTAGGTAATTGGTTGATATTAAATTATTCATTTAAAACCAAAATTTAAATTTAAATTGAATTTATCAAATAGGAATTTAATTGTTCGATTGATTTCAAATATTACTAAAAATCATCAATTGTTTACACAAGGTCTATGAATCGAGAAAACGAGTCCGATTGGAAAATGGATTGCCTGCATAAATAAAGATGAGATCTTCTCACTCAAATTATAATAATTGAAAATTTCATTTATTAATTGATTGTTGAATTGTGATAGTTAAATTAAAAATTATTGATTGTGTGCTTGAATGATAAATTATTATCAGTTAAATAGACCCTATGCGCCACATAATAGCGGATTATATTATATTAAACTCATATACCGCGATATTCCACCTCGAAGTGGAATTGGTATTATATATGTATTTGGAGTTGTTGATTTCCCGCATTATATAGCGGATGAGACCCTATGCGCCGCATAATAGCGGATGATATTTTATAAATCTCATGTACCGCGATATTCCACATCGAAGTGGAATTGGTATTTAATTGTTGTGCTAACGTCTGTGGTTGTAGGGAAAACAGGTTGGAGGGATCCAACTGGATTCCTCAAATATTTGAATTAGTTTCAATATTGTGTGTTGATTATTTGTAATATGTGTGTGACTATTTATGATTGAGACCGTTGACGGCTATAATTTAGCTGTATATAATTTTGATATCGTAGGATATCAGAAATAAATAAAATTGGATTTTTGAAATCTAGTAGAAAATTTATAGTAAATTAATTTTATAAAATTGAATAAATTTAAAAGAAGGAATTTGTTTCAAAAAGATAATAAATTTGGTGTTGAAATTAATTTAGAAATCAATTTTGAAAATTGATTTGGTATTTGAAAATAAATTTGGAAATAAATTTAGAATTTAATTCGGTGCTGAAAATGAATATTTAGAAATCGATTTGAAAATCGTATATCAATGGATATTTAGAAGTTTAAATTCACAATGGGAATTTTATAAAAGAAAGGGAAATTTGTTTTAAAAATAAATATTGTTTTTTTTAAGTTGGAAAGGAATTTATGGATTTGGAACGTAAATTTAAAATAAATCCAGAAGGATTTATTAATTGATTAAAAATAATCCATTTTGAAAAGGAATGTGTATTTTCCTTGAAAAGCCGAGTATGTTTTCAATATAATCTATAAATATGAAATTGAAGTTGTGAATGTGGTTTTAAGGAAAGATTTTTTTGGAGAAATTATTAACTTGGGTTATTTTGAAAATCTTTAAAGTAAAGATTTATTTTAATATAGAAGTGGTTATTTAAAGATTAAATTGATATTTGTATTAGGAAATGGTTATTTAAAATAGTTATACCCTATCTACTAATTTATTTTAAAGTTAGTTTGGACTTGAAGTTTTATACGAGATATTGGTATAATATTTTCATAACTAATATTTAAAAAAATGTTTTAAAATAATTTTATCTAAATGTTTCCAAGCATATATTTTGGATAAGTGAATTAAAGTATTTTAAAGTATTTGAACTCCGCGGACTTTCAGTGGAAATAAATAATATCGGAAATCTTATTCAGCGGGTGAACAGTGATTTGAAATTTGTTTTTCAAATGGTTGAAGTGTGAAATATATCTTGCGAAGATATTTTGAAATAAATAATTAGGGAAAATTATTTAAATCTGGTAATTGTTGTGAATGTTGATTGATAGTTAAACAACCAACTATTAATATTTGCCTTTAAATGGCATGAGAATTTCGATGCGACCGGGAGTCGAATTCCAAATGGATATCGAAACCCACATCGATCCTTTCTGATTGTGATGAATCTTTTGTTTAAGAAGATCAAAGTGGAAATTTGTTGTGATTTGTTTGAAATCTGAATGAACATTTATTTTTAAAAATAAGCGCTCGTTATTTGGATTAGCCGGGAGAGGACTTTGTGTCATAAAACCTATGCCGATAATGATACGACGAAATGGGATTGCATTTGAAGACGGTGTTGAAGACCGGGTATTTTCGAAAGTGAAAGGATTACCTGTCGAATGTCTCTACACGGGGTTGCTCCAGTATAGAGATTTTATCACCTTTGTGATGGGGATTCCGGACGTGATTTGTGAATATCTGGATTTGCAAGGGCTTCTTTGAAGTGCCTTCGGTTTCGTTCGACCCAGAATGGACTTGTATGAATGTTTGTTTGACGTTACACTTTGAGATATAAAGCTGATTTCTATCAAATATATTTCTGTTGGTGGCGGAGAATTTATTCTCTTAGCTTAACACCCTTCTCTGAGACGTACGAGCTCAGAGGTTATGTAGTTGATGGTTACTAGTAATACATTCCCAAATTGGTAACGTGGCATGTGAAGTGCTGCTGATCATTTGTTGATCAAAGCATGACTTTGTGAAAAGTGTAGCTTTGTGGACGAGACTTCGTCGGACCTCACACCCTAGAAATGGTCGATGAGGGTCGCGCTTTTTAGGGTATGTCATTTCCTTCTAAAAAAGGGTAGTATCATGGTATGGAGCCCAGATATTTTACCTATGTTGTTGCCGCAAATTTATTATACTTTGTGGTTGTTGCTTTGTGGTTGAGGATCCTCGGATAAAGGTCGCAAGCGATCGGGGGATGACATACTCGAGTAGTTACCTAGTTACAGAGGTAACCCAGCCTTATGTTGGCAGAGAGCCGGGTAGGTTCTCGGGACGTCCCTCCAGAGGCGTACCCATGTGGCAGTAGGAAGTTCCTTAGCCTGACCATTTGTTGGAAATCCCAAGAAACAATACGCGCCCTGTACGGTTTTGGTTGTATAACCTGCCATCGAATGTGGCGATAACCTGCTATTGAACATGGTAGCTATAGTAGGCATCGATAATGGTTGTATGCTGGCCAAGATTAATATTATACTTTCAAAATGTTTTCCGCACTATGCACTAATAATAATGTCAAAAAAGATTTTGTGTATTAAGCATGTTTGACTATCATAAGGAAAATTCTCCTCCAATTCTGCGTTTGCATTGTGTGTGTGGCAGGAGGCCTTATGGTAGTTTCATTTTCCAAAAGCATAATGGATTTCTTTTTATTTTCTTTGTGAAAGTAACTATTTTTAAGATCTCACACCAGTCCCATGACTGACTCGGAGTTTATTGTTCCCTTCCTAAACTCTGGGTGCCCATAATTTTCCACACGGGCAGCCTAGAGTCAGGTTATCAGTTATTCGGGGGCGAAGTCAAGAAGTTTCTGTGGAGATCTGAAGGCAAGCTGGATGGCGAGACGTACCACTTATACTATGTAGTGTCCGTTGCGTCTGGGTTAGTGTAAGTCAAACTTTATTGTACACAAGTTACTACAACTGCAAGTGTTTGGATTGTGTCGTTGTAAACTCTGATAATGTGATGTATAAACCGATATAGTGCTTTTGTTTTAAAGATATTCATTTATCTATTATATGTTGTTCCGTTGCGAATTGTGAGATTCTGTTATTGTTTCCGTTTCTTCTTCTATCTTCTTTATTTTTAAACCCTAACAGTTCGGTTTTCCGGCATTCAACTGTTCGGCATTCGATACAGTGGACATATTGGTGTCGGCTTTCGAGCGTCGAAAAATCGGGTCGTTACATTTTAGCATCAGAGCATTTGGTTAATCGATAACCTTGGCTCTGTTGGGTGTTACCCGTTAGAGATAGAGTCAGTAGTACTCTAGAATGAGTTGAGTGTATTAATAGATATGAGCGCGTATTTGTTAGTGAACATAATTTTTTTTATTGTGATGATTGGTTTGTTGAGTGGTATATGGATTCTAGTCGATATAGTCTGTACAACTCTATCGATATGGATCTCTAAACACTCGTACAGAACAATTCGGCACGATATTGTTTTAAAATAGGGTGAATGAAATAATTTTACCCAAACTATTTTCGTAGATAAAGGAAATAATCTTTGTAAATCATTATAGTATATGGTTGCCTGATTGTTAAGAAGTGATAATATTGTTATCATTTGAATAGGAAATTGAAATCGTAACTCCAAAATTAAAATAAATTCACATACAAATGGAATTTGAGAATATAAATTGTAAATGAGATTTATAATTTGAAATAGAATTCTAGAGAAATATTTGGAAATGTTCTTGAAAATATTTGAAATTCGGGAAGGAAATTAAATTCCTTTTGGGATTGGAAATGGTTTTCAAAGGGTTTGGAAAAATGTTTTTGGAGGGATGAAAGCTCTAAACTTTTTTCGGTCGCTGGAAAATAATTTCGATGATGACTGCGACATCAACGGTGTTCATTTTCGGGTTTCCAGAAGAGGAATTGCTGCCAAATTGTTTTAAATAGAAGTTGTTGGGAAAATAAGGGTTTGGTTTTGAAATTCAAAGGATAATTTTAATTATTTTCAATAATTTTATTAGAAAAGGTGGAAGGACTCTGGAATTTTATTAAAAATAGTTATGGAATAAAAAGTTTGAAAACTTAGGAAATTCAGATTTAAACTAAAAAATAACTTGAGTTAATTTGTATAAATGCAAATTTGAAAAGTCTTATAAACTAAATGTTTGGAATAAAATCTATAAAGGTGGAAAATAAAATTGTGAATGGATGAATAAATTTACAATTGCAAGTAAACGAAAGGTAAATTAAATTCATATGGAATTTGAAATCCAGTTTAAATACAAGTGGTTGTAAACCAAATGGTGAATTGAAATTGAATTGTGTTTGGGGATGAACAAAAGAACAAAACTGGAATTGAAATTGAATATCGAAAAACCAATTTGAATTGTGTGAAATAAAATGAAGTTGTAGAATTAGTTCAAAGTGAACTAAAGATACTAAAAGTGAAATAAAGAAATGGTTTGAGATAAAATGAATTGGAATTTGTAATGAATTAGTAAATAAAACTAATTTAAAATAGTGATATGAATCGGTTGTGAATGAAAGGTAATTGATAAAATTCAATATTCAGAAGGTAAATTGAATCCAAATAGAATATAGAAATTGTAAATTGAGTTCAAAGGAAATTGAAAATGCAAGATTGAATGAAAATGAATATATAACTTCAATAATGAATTAAAAAATGGTATAAAAAGTATATATTGAAAATTTTGTAAAGGAATGTGCAAAATAAATTTGAATGTTGTAATTGAATATTATGGATATCAGGATATACAAGTATGTTAAAGACAAAAGATAAATTGGATTTTGATTTCGAAGATGAAATTGAATTGCTCGACAAAAGGTATGTATTTAAATTTCAGTATGAAATTTGGTGATTTTCTTGTCCAACCGCTTGGCTTTTTGTTTTCTTTTTGAATCTAAAGGCCTGTGGTGCCATTTTATAATCGTACCGAGCTAGCCGCCAAAGGAGACGCTGGCGAAAATTTTCGAAAATTTAGGGAGTTAGAGAAATTTTGAGAAATTTTGAAAGTTTGAAATTTGAATTTAAATTTAAATTTGAATTATTAAGAAAACAATGTTGTTTGGAAACTTATGACTGAGTTTGGAAAATTAGTTGAAATGATGATGAGTCTTTAATAAAAGATTTATTTTAGAAAGTTGATAAAACTGTTTGGTTTGGGAAAATAATAAATGGGTTAAGGATCATTCTTCTTAACTAGTAATTTCGGAATGAAATTCTTTTAAAGGGGGAGGATGTGACGACCCAGAAATTTTTAACATTTGAAATGGAATATTTAATTGATTTCAAATATTTGGAGGTTAGTTTAACTTGAATTTTGAATATAAATATGAATTTGGCAATTAAATTATTGAATTTGATTTATTAATGATGGGCAAAAAATTTGAATTTTTAATTTTTAGCTTGTTAAAAATAATTTGAAGGCTAAGAAAATTTATATTCACAATATTGAAGATAATGGAAGCTCCCGAATTTAATTTGGAAATGTGTTGTTTAGTTTTGAAATTTTATCGTTTCAATCGATTTTTAAAAAAAAGCCTTCAAGGTGCAGTCTCGGAATTCGACGAAACTATTTCCATTGGATCCGTAATATTGTATAATTATCGGATTTCAAATTTCGTAGTGATCGGAGTTGTTGTGTGAACGTACGATAGATAAACGCGCTGAAATCTATATCGAAAATTTAATTTGATAATTGGTCAAAATTCCCTTCACATCAGAACTTTTTCAAATCACCTCAGAGGTCAATCTCCATCAGCTGACCTAGAAGCGTGCTTGAAACGCTTGCTCCCTTTCAGTCCGACATTATCCCTTCTCTTCGTTTAAATCACGCATCTTCCCTCAAAGATTGACAACCGAAAAAGAAAAGAATTGAAATACGGCAGAAGAAACGATTTTCCATGGTTCGAAATTTTTTTTTCTTCCCTCACCAAGTCAAAATCCCTCAGTTCCATTCATGAATTCAAATCAAACAATTATATTAAAAAAATGTGAGGAAAGGGAAATCGAAGTCGATTTTGGCTTCGTCAAAGGGGAGGAATCGCGAATGCGTGGAGTTTGGGGATTGGAACCGTAGCTCGCGCATGGTTATTTGGGTTCATCGAGGCGGCGGCGTCTCGAGGTCGCGTATGCAGGCGTGGTGAGGCGATTCTGGTCACGGCAAGAGCGCGCGCGGGGTAGTGCTGATGGTCGTGACTCGAGTGCGGCGCTGGGTGGATTTGTCATTGGCGATGGGTGCTCGCGATGGTGATAAGGTCGTCAGACGAGGGGAAGTGGTTAGGGTTTCGCGATAGTCGCTGTTGGATCATAAGTTTTGATTGTTGACAATACACAACAGTTCACGAATTTACGACTACGATAACATCCAGACTCATCGGCTCAATATATGGTTTGTATAGTTATATATTTTAACAAGAGTCATCAAATATGTATATAGAGTCTAGTTTAGTGCTTTGTTAAAATCTTTCCTCAAAAATCATCATTCACATTCAAATAAACTTGCTTGCATATTTTAATCAAAATCAAGTTTTCAAAAAATGCACAGAGCGGGGCTCAAGCCCGGGTCACTAGTTTGGAAGGCATGTACTCTAACCAAATGAGCTACTGCTGTTTTTGTTTAACA
This sequence comes from Allium cepa, assembly GCA_030765085.1. Classification (NCBI taxonomy): domain Eukaryota; kingdom Viridiplantae; phylum Streptophyta; class Magnoliopsida; order Asparagales; family Amaryllidaceae; genus Allium; species Allium cepa. The sequence goes on along the minus strand of CM060931.1, from coordinate 458,932,760 downwards.
ACAGAATTCAGTCGACTAAATAACCTGAGTCAGTCGACTGAATCTGTGCAGTTTAACATATTTGTGCACAGTTTCAGTCGACTGAATTTCCTGCACAGTCGACTGAATTTGGTCCCGAAAATTTCACTTCATATTTTCAGTTGAATGAATTCCCTACTCAGTCGACTGAATTTGAACCTGCGAATTTTCTCTGAAAAGACGCCTTCTTCCTCCCAAGAGTTGCAACCATTCATTAATGGAAATGAAAGCATCTCTTGTTTGCAACCTTTGACAACGTATGCATCTCTTCTACAAGTATATATACATGATTCTAACATCATTTAATTCACTGAATTCTCTTGCTTTAATCTTACTATTGTCTTGTTCATATTCTCTAGATATTCTCAAAGCAATCACCAATCTATTGCTTGAATCACTGTTTTTTGTGTATAACATTCTTTTGATTCATAGCAATTCACATTTCCTAAATCTTCACAAACACATTGCATATTCTCGAGGATAAGATTATAGGAATATTGTACTACATTAGACTCATTAGTGTTGACAAGAACACAACAAGTCGAATATTGTATTTTAGTAATTGAGTTGAAGTCCTCTTCGGTAGTTGAGGCAAGAAATCACGTTCGGTTGTTCGGGTAAGTTGTAAACCTATTCCTCCGGGTGAAGTGAGGGTGTTAGTTAGTGAAGCTTAGGGACTGGACGTAAGACGAGAGGTCCGAACCAATATAAAATCGTGGTGTCTCCTTGCATTTACCTACTTTATCTATCTAGACTATTTCATTATTTCATATTACACGATCCTACCGCATAGCCTCTTGCAATTGGTATCAGAGTCTGGTATTCTAGAGATCGTAACAACGTCCTAGAATAAATGGCTATAAAGAGATCTAGTCAAGGCAATAAGAAGAGGAAGAGCAATAAAGAAAAATCAAAGGAGCAAACAAACAAATGCTTCATGGAAAAAGATAATGAGGTTAGTGATCTAACTTTTGATGATATGATAGAAATAAATTCAGAACTTCTAGACACTTTAAAAAGTCTCAAAAGAAAATATAAGGAAGATCTAGAAAATCAGAAGAAAGCACAATTCGAAAGAGATATGCTTAAAGACGAGAAGAAAATATTAGAAGAAGAACTTGAGAAAATTCAAGATTTACTCTTTGGCAATTCTCAACTCACTCTATTAAGTCAAGAAATAGAAGCTCAAAAAGAAAAGAATAATGCTCTAGCTTCTGAGAATCATGAGTTAAAAACAAAAATTAAAATTGTTGAGATAGATAACACTAGTCTCAAAACTAAGCTTGATGACATTACTAAAAATATTTCCAATTTTAATAAAGGGAGAGAAAATTTATCCAGGATTATTGAAAATTCTCAACCTGCTTCAAATAAGAAGGGATTAGGTTATGTTAAGAATTCAAAAGCTCACAATGATAAAAATGGTTTAGGATATAATAAAACTGATCGTAGAAATAGCACTAGATATGCTTTCATGTATAGTAAAAATGATAGTGCTAGTACTAAATTTCGAGTAAAGCCTAAATCCAATTTTTATAGAAATTCAAATACTACTATGACCTATAATGTTGGTGATTTCTTTAGAAGTACAAAATCATTAACAGGAAATATGAATAAAAATTATCTAAGTATTTGGGTTCCTGTTAATTGGAAAAATAGAGAAAAATACATTGATGATTATTTTGATATGGTAGTTAATAATGAAAATTATATTTATAAAGGTTCAACCACACGCAAATGGGTATGGTTTCCTAACAATTAGGAAATTATAAGAACCTTGGATATCGCATGCTTTAAATGTTATTTTTTTTATACCTTACATTATAAGTAGTAGTTATTTTGTTTTATATTGCTCTATGTTAACACTTATGTAAAATATATTTTATATCATCATATAAACTCTCCTTTTTGTCGATGACAAAGGGGGAGAAAGATATTGCTCTAACACTATTTGCAGGGCAGGGGGAGAAGCAAGCACAGATTAAGGGGGAGAAAAGATTAATTATTTACAGGAATATATAGCATAGATTCAGGGGGAGAAATCTAAAGCACAATTACAGGAATATATTCAGTGAGGGAGATAACTTCAACAAAGCTTGTCAAAAATTCGTTCGTAGCAAATGAAGTTGTCATAATCAAAAAGGCGGAAAATGCTGGATCATAGGTTTTGATTGCTGACAATACACAACAGTTCACGAATCTACGACTACGATAACATCCAGACTCATCGGCTCAATATATGGTTTGTATAGTTATATATTTTAACAAGAGTCATCAAATATGTATATAGAGTCTAGTTTAGTGCTTTGTTAAAATCTTTCCTCAAAAATCATCATTCACATTCAAATAAACTTGCTTGCATATTTTAATCAAAATCAAGTTTTCAAAAAATGCATAGAGCGGGGCTCAAACCCGAGTCACTAGTTTGGAAGGCATGTACTCTAACCAAATGAGCTACTGCTGTTTTTGTTTAACAACAGAATTCAGTCGACTGAATAACCTGAGTCAGTGGACTGAATCTGTGCAGTTTAACATATTTGTGCACAGTTTCAGTCGACTGAATTTCCTGCACAGTCGACTGAATTTGGTCCCGAAAATTTTACTTCATATTTTCAGTTGACTGAATTCCCTACTCAGTCGACTGAATTTGAACCTGTGAATTTTCTCTGAAAAGACACCTTCTTCCTCCCAAGAGTTGCAACCATTCATTAATGGAAATGGAAGCATCTCTTGTTTGCAACCTTTGACAACATATGCATCTCTTCTACAAGTATATATACATGATTCTAACATCATTTAATTCACCGAATTCTCTTGCTTTAATCTTACTATTGTCTTGTTCATATTCTCTAGATATTCTCAAAGAAATCACCAATCTATTGCTTGAATCACTGTTTTTTGTTTATAACATTCTTTTGATTCATAGCAATTCACATTTCCTAAATCTTCACAAACACATTTCATATTCTCGAGGATAAGATTATAGGAATATTGTACTACATTAGACTCATTAGTGTTGACAAGAACACAACAAGTCGAATATTGTATTTTAGTAATTGAGTTGAAGTCCTCTTCGGTAGTTGAAGCAAGAAATTACGTTCGGTTGTTCGGGTAAGTTGTAAACCTATTCCTCCGGGTGAAGTGAGGGTGTTAGTTAGTGAAACTCCTAAGTGAAGCTTAGGGACTGGACGTAAGACGAGATGTCCGAACCAATATAAAATCCTGGTGTCTCCATGCATTTACCTACTTTATCTATTTAGACTATTTCATTATTCCATATTACACGATCCTACCGCATAGCCTCTTGCAGTCGCGACTGGCGTCGCCGTTGGTAGTGATCGATCGAAGTTCAGGCTGTGACTATGATGGGGAGGCGCTCAGGCTAGTCATACGCATGCGAAGCTCGATGGTTCTAGGGCTTGCTGCTGCGACTCGATGTTGGTGTCAGTTTGGGGTTCGAGAGTGCGATGGCTATAGCTATTGAGGCGAGGGGAAGGTAATGAATTTTGTCTTCGGTAAAATTTAATTTATATATATCTATACATTTTACAGGAAAAATATATAATAGAAAAAAATAAAATAAACTACAGTGAAGTATAAAGGAAATTATTTTCAGTTATTTACAGTAAACAAAAGATGGATAAAATTTGATAATGGAAAGATTATATAAAGATTCGACTTTTAAAGTCTATATGGACGGTTTTATAAATATTATATATATGTAGTTTCTAGAAAATACTTATATCCATTCTAAACTTACTAGTTTATTTTTAATTAAAGTATTATAGTGATTAACTTGTTTAAACAAATTAATTAATTTATATTAGTTCCCAAAGATAATTTATTTTAGGCAATTGGTTGAGATTAAATTATTCATTTAAAACCAAAATTTTAAATTAAATTAAATTTATCAAATAGGAATTTAATTGTTCGATTGATTTCAAATATTAATAAAAATCATCACTTGTTTATACAAGGTCTAAGAATCGAGAAAACGAGTCCGAATGGAAAATGGATTGCCTGCATAAGTAAAGGTGAGATCTTCTCACTCAAATTATAATAATTGAAATTTCAGTTATTAATTGATTGTTGAATTGTGATAGTTAAATTTAAAAATTTTGTTTGTGTGCTTGAATGGTAAATTATTATCAGTTAAATAGACCCTATGCGCCGCATAATAGCGGATGATATTATATTAAACCCATATACCGCGATATTCCACCTCGAAATGGAATTGGTATTATATATGTATTTGGAGTTGTTGATTTCCCGCATTATATAGCGGATGAGACCCTATGCGTCGCATAATAGCGGATGATATTTTATAAATCCCATATACTGTGATATTCCACATCGAAGTGGAATTGGTATTTTATTGTTGTGCCAACATCCGTGGTGGTAGGGAAAACAGGTTGGAGGGATCCAACTGGATTCTTCAAATATTTGAATTAGTTTCAATATAGTGTGTTGATTATTTGTAATCTATGTGTGACTATTTATGATTGAGACTGTTGACGGCTATAATTTAGCCTAATATATTTTTGATATCGTAGGATATCAGAAATAAATAAAATTGGATTTTTGAAATTTAGTAGAAAATTTATAGTAAATTAATCTTAGAAACTTGAATAAATTTAAAAGAGGGAATTTGTTTCAAAAAGACAATGAATTTGGTGTTGAAATAAATTTAGAAATCAATTTTGAAAATTGATTTGGTATTTGAAAATAAATTTGGAAATAAATTTAGAATTTAATTCGGTGCTGAAAAATGAATATTTAGAAATCGATTTAAAAATCGTATATCAATGGATATATAGAAGTTTAAATTCACAATGGGAATTTTATAAAAGAAAGGGAAATTTGTTTTAAAAATAAATATTGTTTTTTTAAAAAATTGGAAAGGAATTTATGGATATGGAACGTAAATTTAAAATAATTCCATAAGGATTTAATAATCGATCAAAAATGATCTATTTTGAAAAGGAAGGTGTATTTTCTCTGAAAAGCCGAGTATGTTTTTAATATAGTCTATAAATATGAGATTGAAGTTGTGAAGGTGGTTTTAAGGAAAGATTTTTTTGGAGAAATTATTGACTTGGGTTATTTTGAAAATCTTTAAAGTAAAGATTTATTTTAATATAGAAGTGGTTATTTAAAGATTAAATTGATATTTGTTTTAGAAAATGGTTATTCAAAATAGTTATACCCTATCTACTAATTTATTTTAAAGTTAGTTTGTACTTGAAGTTTTATATGGGATATTGGTATAATATTTTCATAACTAATATTTAAATAAATGTTTTAAAATAATTTTATCTAAATGTTTCCAAGCATATATTTTGGATAGGTGATTTAAAGTATTTTAAAGTATTTGAACTCGGCAGACTTTCAGTGGAAATAAATAATATCGGAAATCTTATTCAGTGAGTGAATAGTGATTTGAAATTTGTTTTTCAAATGGTTGAAGTGTGAAATATACCTTTCGAAGATATTTTGAAATAAATAATTAGGGAAAATTATTTAAATCTGGTAATTGTTGTGAATGTAGATTGATAGTTAAACAACCGACTATCAATATTTGCCTTTAAATGGCATGAGAATTTCGATGCGACCGGGAGTCGAATTCCAAATGGATATTCGAAACCCACATCGAACCTTTGTGATTGTGATGAATCTGTTGTTTAAGAAGATTAAAGTGGAAATTTGTTGTGATTTGTTTGAAATCTGAATGTACACTTATTTTTAAAAATAAGCGCTCGTTATTCGGAGCCGGAAGAGGACCTTGTGTCATAAAACCCATTCCGAATAACGATACAATGAAATAGGATTTCATTTGAAGATGGTGTTGAAGACCGGTTATTTTCGAAAGCGAAAGGATTACCTTTCGAATGTCTCTGCACCGGGTTGCTCCGGTATAGAGATTTTATCACCTTTGTGATGGGGATTCCGGACGTGATTTGTGAATACCCAGATTTGCAAGGGCTTCTTTGAAGTGCCTACGGTTCTGTTCGATCCCGGAACGGACTTGTATGGATGTGTGTCTGACGTTACACTTTGAGATATAATGCTTATTTCTATCAAATACATTTCTGTTGGTGGTAGAGAATTTATTCTCTTAGCTTAACACCCTTCTCTGAGACATACGAGCTCAGAGGTTATGTAATTGATGGTTACTAGTAATACATTCCCAAATTAGTAACGTGGCATGCGAAGTGCTGCTGATCATTTGTTGATCAAAACATAACTTTGTGAAAAGTGTAGCTTTGTGGACGAGACTTCGTCGGACCTCACACCCTGGAAATGGTCAAAACAGGAAAGATGCGGCAAGGTTATGAGGGTCGCGCCCTTTAGGGTATGTCATTTCCTTCTGGAAAAGGGTAGTATCATGGTATGGAGCCCAGATATTTTACCTATGTTGTTGCCGCAAATTTATTATACTTTGTGGTTATTGCTTTGTGGTTGAGGATCCTCGGATAAAGGTCGCTAACGACCGGGGGATGATATACTCGAGTAGTTACCTAGTTACAGAGGTAACCTGGCCTTATGTTGGCAGAGAGCCGGGTAGGTTCTCGGGACGTCCCTCCAGAGGCATACCATGTGGTAGTAGGAAGTTCTTTAGCCTGGCCATTTATTGGAAATCCAAAGAAACAATACGCGCCCCTGTACGGTTTTAGTTGTATAACCTACCATGGAATGTGGCAGTAACCTCCTATTAAACATGACAGCTATAGTAGGCATAAAATAATGGTTGTATGCCGGCTAAGATTAATATTATACTTTCAAAATGTTTTCTGCACCATGCACTAATAATAATATCAAAAAGATTTTGCGTATTAAGCATGTTTGACTATTATAAGGAGAAATCTTCTCCAATTCTGCGTTTGCATTGTGTGTGGCGGCATGCGTTATGGTAGTTTCATTTTCCAAAAGAATAGAGGATTTCTTTTTATTTTCTTTGTGAAAGTAACTATTTTTACAATCTTACACCAGTCCCATGACTGACTCGGAGTTTATTGTTCCCTTCCTAAACTCTAGGTGCCCACAATTTTCCACACGGGCAGCCTAGGGTCAGGTTATCAGTTATTCGGAAGCGAAGTCAAGAAGTTGCTATGGAGATCTGGATGCAATTGGATGGTGAGACATACCACTTATACTATGTAGTGTCCGTTGCGTCTGGGTTAGTGTAAGTCAAACTTTATTATACACAAGTTACTATAACTGCCAGTGTTTGGATTGTGTCGTTGTAAACTCTGATAATGTGATATATAAACTGATATAGTGTTTTTGTTTTAAAGATATTCATTTATCTATTATATGTTGTTCCGCTGCGAATTGTGAGATTTTGTTATTGTTTTTGTTTCTTCTTCTACCTTCTTCTTCTTTAAACCCTAACGGTTCAGTTTTCCGGCATTCGACTATTCGGCATTCGATACAGTGGACGTATTGATGTCGACTTTCGGGTGTCGAAAAATTGGGTCGTTACAAAAACTACATGACCCACTACCAAACAACACATAGTTAGAAAACTGAAATAAGTTTTCTGAGGATGAAATTAAAAAAGGAAGTGCAGGGGGAATGTTCATGGTGATAAAGAAAGATAGAATGTTGGATGAAAAAGTTGGGATTTTTGTTGGGTAAAACCTAACAAAAGGATAACTATTGATAGAGTTAGACATATGCCCTAAGGGCAATTTTATAATTTATTTTAAATTATCAATTCTACAATAAAATGTGTTTTTCTTCTATTATATATTTGTCATGATGTGTTATCCGTTATGTTAATTATTTATTTAATTTAGGTATAATTAATAGAAAATCCTTAAACAATATGTTTTTTGTGATGGTAATTAAAAATAACATGTTTTAAATATCCCTAGTCAATATGTATCGAGACATGATATCGCTACATCTATTGAGACTAGAGTATGTAACGCTCTTTGAATGTTACGTAATATATTACTCATGGCTAATGAGGCACAAAGGGGTTATATACTGATAGTTATTGGACATGAAATGATTCATTCGATTGTTTTCTATTGGTTAATATAACTAAGATCAAAAAGAGAATATCAAAGTGACGATATTACACAGTTCTTTTGACTTGAGACACTCCACTTTAAGTATAGTTAAATTATGACACGGTGTCCATCGAAAACGATCATAGTTGGGTAAGAGTTGAAGCATTGGAAGTGAGATGCTATTAAATAGAGAATTCTTCTCCTTGATTATACGAGATTAGTACCAGTCAACTCAAAGTCAAAGTCTCTGGTCAGAGTAGTTCGGTTAATAATAATTGTTATTATTTAACCAATAAATTTATGTTTGTATTATACAGCTTGAATACAGACGATATTGGAATTTTAACCAAATTTCATAATCCTAATGCAATATAGCTTTGATGAAGATAATAGGTGTACATAATCGTTACTACCAGAGACCACTTAGAATAGTAAAATTGGATTTTTACCAAACTTGTATAAGTGATAAATTCGGCCAACTTGTCACACCGCTGGCTAAGGTTACATATGAACGTTAATATTCGAATTGTTTGATATTAATCGATGATCAAATTTACACTTACGAGCTGCACAACCACAGTGTTGAATACTCTGAAACACCGTACAGTTTAGTTAAATTATAATAATTATAAATTAATTAATATTTATGAACTATTAATTATAAAATTTTATTTGATTTATTTGAATTGGTATTTAATAAAATGCGTATATAATAGTTATATATGTACATATTAACATACGATATTGATAAGAATTTAAATTAGATTTAAAATTTATAAATATTGATTGGAATTGGTAATGTTTTTGGGTCCATTAGCCCATCACTAAGGTCAGCTAAAAAAGGAGAGGGGGAGGTAGTGATATTTATTTGAAATATGGATTTTGAATTAGTAAGGAGAGAAGAGGTAAACAGGGAGATCTAGATCCTCCCTTTTTACTCCATTCTCTTGCCCATTTGTAGCAATAGGAAGTTCCTTAGCCTGACCATTTGTTGAAAATACAATCTCCAATACGCACCTTGTACGGTTTTAGTTGTATAACCTGCCATTTACTTATGATGGTCACCATTGTTTAGATGGTAGCTATAGTAGGCAGACAATAATGGTTGTATGCTAGCTAAGATTAATATTATACTTTCGAAATGTTTTCCCCACTATGAATTAATAATAATATTAAAAAGGATTTGCGTATCAAGCATGTTTGACTATCATAAGGAGAAATCTTCTCCAATTCTGCGTTTGCATTGTGTGTATGGCGGGAGGCCTTATGGTAGTTTCATTTTCCAAAAGCATAGCGGATTCATTTTCCTTTCTTTGTGAAAATAACTGTTTTTAAGATCTCACACCAGTCTTATGACTGACCTAGAGTTTATTGTTCCCTTTCTAAACTCTGGGTCCCCATAATTTTCCACACGGACAGCCTAGAGTCAGGTTATCGGTTATTCGGAAGCGAAATGGAGAAGTTGCTGTGGAGATCTGGAGTTCAAGCTGGATGGCGAGACGTATCACTTATATTATATAGTGACTATTGCGTATGGGTTGGTGCAAGTCAAGTTTTCATGTAAGCAAGTTCTAATGAATACCAGTGTTGTGTTTGGTGTTGTTTTAAACTCTGATAATGTATTGTATAAACTGATATAGTGCTTTTGTTTTAAAGATATTCATTTATCTATTATATGTTGTTCCACTGTGAAATGTGAGATTCTATTTATTGTTTCTGTTCTTCTTCTTCTATCTTCTTCTTCTTTAACCCTAACGGTTTGGTTTTTCGGCATTCGACTGTGCGGCATTTGATTCAATAGACGTATTGATGTCGACTTTTGAAAGTCAAAAAATTGGGTCGTTACAATTATGGATTCGATCTAAGGAGCATTGGATTAAGCATTCAAGGTGCACGTTCAAGGCTACATTATCTATAATATCTTATTTATATATTTTGCTGTAGAAATATATTTTCCCTAATATAATTGTGTAGATTAGAACCATGTTAAAGCATACATTTATATTTTTATTTCCTATCAGATTAATACATGCATACACACTATTTAATTTGAATTTAAAATAAAAACAAAAGATATATATTGTATAATTTCCTTTCGACCAATTTAATAAGAGCAAAAGAAAATTATTTTCAAAAGTTCAAAAAAAAATGCATTAAAACAATTTTAAAATTTATGTGTATATATATATGTGTGTGTGTGTGTGTGTACGTATTTAAAATGGAATTTATAGTAATAAATCACATTAAAGCTGAAAGGAAAAGGAACTAATAATTTTTTAATTTATTTAAACATTTTTAAATAATTATGTCTTAATTAAATTATATAAATGTGAATATAATTTTATAATAAAATCCCAACAGACTTCAATTTTTTTTAAAAATTATATATAATCTATATGGATTTTATATTAATAAAATAACGTTTAACAAATCCGGATGAAATTGTAAAATAAATAAATTAATTAAATGGCTTTGACTGAAATAAAAAGAATTTAATGTCTTTTATTTATATTAAAACATAGTATTTTATATATAAATTTTAAAATTATACATACATATGTGTGTGTATTCGAATAAAAAAAGTTTTTCATATAATTATATTTGTATACATATATAAAAATTAAAGTATCATCATTTGAATTTTAAATCCGAAAAAGATTTTCATTCTAGATTTTGATTTATTCTTAGATTAAAATCAATCTTTAGATATGTTAGATATTAATTGAATTATTTTGAGTTGTTCAATATCTTTTTAGTAGATACTAATATATGTATAGATGTTTTTTTGTGTGTGTGCACGCGCGCGTATGTATGTATTAATAATAAATTAATTATAGACAGCAAATGTATATATAAAAGTGAAAATATGTCCATTATAATGTAAATCTCAATACTTATATACAAACACATTAAGCCATGTACACATAAGACTATATACATTTGATTAATTAAATAAATAATTAAAAGTTAATTAATTAAATTAAATAACATGTATTGATTTATGTAAAATTATCCTAAAATATTTAAAGTGACTAATATATAATTTTTGAAATTAATTTAAATTATTTTAAGTATATAAATTAATTAAATGTTAATAAATAAATAACATAATATACATGTATTGGGATATATATGTATTACTGTAAATGTTATAGTATACATATTCAATTTAAAACATTTAAAATGAATAAAATAAAATTAAAATGTTAATTAATTAATTATTAATTTCATTAAATAATGTTTAATTAATTAAATTAATATAAAATTATACGTAGACCACTATATAGGTTAATTAAAATTGTAAACTATTATACAAAAATTAAACTTATAAAGTATGAGTGTATAATAAAAGGTGGAACTGTAATAAACCAATATCAAATTTAAGGAATAAATATATATATGTATAGTATGTATACCATGCCTTTAGATGTGTCCAATACTTGAAACACGATGGTGTTTCATAAGAAATGCATTATCCATAAGTCGATATCACCTAAGTAAATATATTATAGATTATGAATCTTTAATATAAGTGTTGTCATCTACCATTTATATATTAATAAATTACTTGCATACTCTCTAGTTGTTGAATAAACTCAAGCTAGAGATATTATGTGTAGTATCACTAATATATTGATAAACATAGTAAGATATATGTGCATATTTGTTGAACAAGCTCAAGGTACATACATTTATATTTAGGCCGTCATAAGATAGTATGTATGAGTGAACAATCTCTTTCGATTTGTTAAGCAAACTCAAGGTGGAAATAAGATTAGGACAAAGGCCACGGGTTAGGAGTTATATATAATATAATCAATATATAAAGTGTTATCCCTCATTTTTGGGTCTATGATTTGTTGAGAAAACTCAAGGTCAGAATCCCAAGGCAGGCGAATCCTAACACTAATTGGTGATGTCAAAAGTCTTCTGTATTTCTCTTAGGGTTTTAAGAAATATAAATGTTCAACGGGAGCTTGTTAGTAAAATGAAATATAATGTTTGACCTTACCAATATTATAAGAACATGTACCATGAATTTAATGTCCTAATCTACTAAATTAAATTTGTAGAAAAAATATCTACAATAAAGTTGTTTTCTAGAAATGATATACTCGTCGAATCAAACTACGTAGACCGGCTAAGAGCGATTAAGATAGCACTTAGATACAAACTCGTACAGTCCTCGATAACCGAACCTCCAAGGGTTAAGCTTGTTGAAGGTGCGGACTTCGAACTAGTAATTGCTTGTAACAAATGGGTTGCGGACCTAGAAACACCAAACTTTATGTGTTGTCAACATTAGACAAGCAGTTGCAAAGACAACATAAAATTTTGTTTGTTCATCAAATTTTCGATAGTCTCAAAGCATTGTTTGTGGATCAATCTCGTTCTACAAGGTGTGAGATTACTAAGAAGTTGTTTAATAAGAAAACATCGAAGCGTATGAAAGTGGATGAGAACATCTTAATGATGAATGGTTATTTTGATAAGCTTGCTCAATTAGATGTGATCATAAGCAACAAGCTGTAAGTAGACTTGATCTTAAGGTCTTTTACTCCTGAGTTGAGCCGTTCGTATTAAACTATAATATGAACAGTTGAATATAAGCCTCTTGGAGCTGCTTGATATGTTAAGATCAGCCAAGTCTTCATCTAAGGATCAAGACCCAATGGTCGCGGTAAAAAGGAAAACATTATCTTTGAATGGTTCGAAGAAGAGGAAATGGATTAACAAGAAGAAAAAGAAGACTGCTCCAAATAACAAAGGTAAGTTTCATTATCATCATAAGAAGGGGAATTGGAAATGAAAATATCCGAATTACCTAAAGATTGTCAAAAGAAGAAACATAACAGTTCTGTCAGTCCTATAGGGACCCACAAACATGCATCATGTGGCAAAGGGTGAGATGAGTCTTCAAGTTGTTAATTGATCTCTAGTAGATGCAACTATAGTTGGAGGCTACCATTTGGGTTTGCCTAACGGATTAGTTTTAATTTTGAATAATTGCTATTATGTAAAAAACTTTATTTGTGGGATAAATTTAGTATCTTGATTATCTACGACTGGATATATTTTTCATTGTGTTTAAAATGTTATGAACATAATGTTGAATGAAAATAAAACCTATGACAATATTTTGGATAATTGCAATTATTTTATTAATTCTAATTATGTTTATGCTGTGAATAATTCTTTTAACATTGACATTAATAATAATTATCTATAGCATTGTAGGCTAAATCATATAAGAAAGAAATAACTACATAAATTAAAAATCGAAGGTTTTCTATCATCATTTGATTCTGGATCATTTGATAAGTGTGAGTCGTGTTTTAAAGGAAAAATAACCAAGTGTCCTTTTAGTGAGAGCAATAAAGAGTTAATAAACTTTTGGGTCATGTACCCAATGCCTATAGTCACCAAAGATAATGCTTCTTATTTTGTAACTTTACCAATGACTTCTCGAGACTAGGACATTTGTATCTTACGAAGTACGAATCCAGTGACTACGAGAAATTTAAAGAGTAAAGGAATGAGGTTGAAAATCAAACAGACTATAAGATTAAAACACTTCGAACTGATCAAAGAGGAGAGTATGTTGGATAAGCGCTCCAATAGTTTTCGAAGACAATGGAATTTAACGACCCAACATTTAGACCCTCGAATATCGACACTAATACATCCACAGTATTCTTGTGCCAAGCACCCAAGTGTCGGAAAGGCAAAAATTTAGGGTAAAATACAAAAAAATAGAATATAACAAGAAAGAAAGGACTCAATATCAGAATCTCACAATGGAACGATAATATATAATATGCAATGAACAATGAAAAGGGTTACTTTGAATACAAAAATATCAAAGTTACCAAAACTTAAGTATAATCATTAGCCTAGACAGTTAGGAAAACCTATCCTCACATACAAATACACACAATACAAAAACGAAGTGAAAATAAGAATACTACGAAAAGTAATCATCCAGCTCTTCTTTATAAGCTCCAAAGCGTTTGTAGCTAAATCTAGAAACATATACGGGGCTTACCCAAACATTATAAGAAAATAATACCCGGGTCAACTGGTAAACCAATATGATAAACTCAAGATATGAAACAAGTAACAGTAACCGTTGAGACCGTATGGATTATCGTGACGGTTTTACCCTCAAATGAAACTAACCATTCATTAAGTTTAACATATAGTGATATGATAGAGAATGTCTAAAGTATAGTACATAAATCATATCAAATAGTTGTTGTGTGAATGCCATAACAATAATAGGTATAAAATCAGTACCCCCAATTCGTGTTCACATAATGGATTTTTCTACGGAGATCTTCTTGGTCTGACCGCATCCGAACTCCATGACAAGGATCAGAAACTACCTTCCGAGCATCGTATATATATCTAGATAGGATATGCTCCAAGGTAAACATAACTAGATCGCCCTTAGCTTGTGATTTGAGTCATACCAATTCCCGCTAGCAATAATCAATAAACATCTCTAGATATGGAGTTGATATACGTTGAGGTTAGCTAAACTGTAACATCCCAAAATTTGTTGATTTAAATATGGTGACTTATTTGAACTTTTGAAATTAATTTGAAAAGTTTCAAGAGAAATAAAATATTATTAATATTAAATACTACAAAGTTATATGGATATAAATAAATATTTTGTAGTTTAAGCTTTATATAAATAATAAGAAAGAAAAAATATATAACAAACAAAAATTTGTGTTAAACCATAAAATAAAATATATGTGATAAATTAAATGTTGATAATTAAACTTTAAATAGAAATAAAATTTAAGATTGTAATAAGATTATATGGTTATAACATGACATATGGAGAACATACAAGTTTGCATGAAAATTTTATAAACAAGGAAAAATCGTATGCAAGAAAAGTCTACAAAACAAAACAAAATTGTACTTACAAAAAATTAAAAAAAATAAGATTACATGTAAACAAAAAAGGGAACACAGGCATAAATGCTATCTATTAAAGCATAAATAAAAATCTTGCTTAGCACACCATAATAGATTATCAGCCAAAGTAAACTTTGCTTAGTCAACAAAAGAAAATAAAATATCTGATCAAAGAAAACCGTTGTACCAATTAACACCTACCTCCCCTACCCCGTACAAAGTCTTCCTTTATATACACACACATCCATATTGTGTTATTTCGTTCATAAAAACATAGCAAAGCCAGAACGAAAAATATAAAAACATCATTATTTGTTTACATATTCAAACTCAGTTTATAGAACACAACACAAAGGTGATACAGAAAGATCAATACTCCAGTTTCAAAAACAAGTCTCTGTTCATCAATATTTGCATGTGAGTAAACATACAACTTTAAAAAGATTAAATATGTGTATTGATTCATGAATAGCTTTGTGCTTTGCTACATATTGAAAATGTTTGTTTTATATGTTTTTTCTGTGTTACTGGAAATCTTATATAACTTGTTCTTTTATATTTTGGTTTCAGAGCAAAGAGAACCAGGAAAAAAAATCAAATAAACCTTCATCCAAACATTTTTTGCTTAGGGTTTTTAAACAAAATAAGTTCTTTAAACTTGAATCACAACCTGAGTTTTGTTTTAAGCTTGATCATGAAGAGGTTAACTCTGTAATCTAAATTTTACAGTAAAAACAAAATTTTATGATGAATTCAAATATTTTAAATCGTTCATTTGATTATATAATTTGAATGAACATACAAAGATATGATTTTTAAAATTTATATGATGATTTTTAATTAAGTATTCGAAGTGCAGTTCGTATGTGAACAAAATAGGCATTTTGATCATTTTCTGATGATCAATCCAATACTGGATGTTGGAATTTTGTGCGAAGCAGGGTTGAACATCGTTTATCTCAGGAAAATTATCAAATAATTTTTCCATTGCACGAATTGATGGGACGAAGCGAATTTAGGGTTAAGTTTGAGGTTTGCAGTGGGTTGGAAGTGTGGTGATTTCGTCACCATGGAGTGATCAAGTTGCTCGAGATGATGGGGGATGGTAGTATGGAGTGTTGACGTGGTGTGGACGGAGTGGGAGCTCCTCCCGTGGCCTGAGAAGCAGCGGCGAGGTAATTTACTGTGGGGAGTTAAATGCAGTTTTTTCAAACGAACCACTAAAATTCGATTTCGGGGTTTTCTGTGTTGAATCGAAGTTCGATTTCGAGTGTGGGTGAGTATTGCGACTTGCCAAAGGTCGCGAAGTCCATCGGAACAGCGGCGCAACGCCGTGCACATGCACGACGTCGATCTCGTGTCAGGAAGTTGGGTTGGGAAGAGACTCAAGGGAGCGTTCGAGTAGAAGATGTTTTGGCTCGAGTTCTCTCGCGTTCGAGTGTAGTTGTTTCAGAGGTTGATTAAGGTTAAAAACTTAAGCTAGAAATAAAAAGGAGAAGAAGAAGAGAGTACGAGAGGGAAAGAAGAGAACTCGGGGAGAGGAAGAGGGAAACTCGAGTTTAAATCAAGTGAAAACCTGGGTATGCTCGGGTTATTTTCAAATGGGTCAAGCCCAGTAAATCTAAGTTAATGTTGTTAAATGAATTCTAGTGCTAATAAAGTGATTGTTGTTTGACAACTTAAATAAGAATTTGTTTCAAGTTTTAATTAACCCAACAAATACTTAACAATGTTTTTCTAATTAATACTTCCACTAAATAATTTAATTTAAGATAAATATTAAAGTTAATTAACATTCAAGCTTTCTATAATAATAAAAAATTGATTTCGAAATAATTAAGGAAGATTTTTAAATGTTAATTTAGATAAATAATTATTATTAATCAACTGTTTTGGAAAACAATCAAGAATGATTAAAGTAATAATTATAATTAACCAAGAAATTAAAGATTTATATTGTAATTAAAGATTGGTTAATTAATAATTAAGTATCTAATTAATTTGTAAATTAAGAATTGTTAGTTAGATAATTTAAGTTAATCAATTTATAATTGGAAGTTAATTAAAATAATTAATTAAGAAATAATTAATCAAGTTAATTAAGATTTAATTAATTTCTCCAAAATTAATCATTGATTTAAAATAATTAATAAAGATAATTATGTGGTTAATCTATTAAATCACAGTCACATTGATTGAAAATAATTAACTATTGTTGTGTACGGGATTGATATTTCTGTTTTGGTTGTGACACTGTGTGATGTAGATTGCTCTGTGCTGAACTGTGATTTGTGATTTAATTCCGTATTGATGTGAAAACCTTTTGCTCGTAAAACGGCATTTAAACTTCGATGTGACAGGGAGTCGGATTCCAGCTGGATTTTCGAAACCCACATCGAACCCTGAATGTGAATCTTTGTGATTGATACACCTACGTGTTTTAAAATCAAGCGTTCACTATTTGGTTTAGCCGGGAGAGGATCTTTGTGTCATATAACCCATTCCGAATAATGATTCGTCAAAATGGATAACATTTGAAGACCAGCGTTGAAGACTGGGTGTCTTCGAAAACGATAGGATAACCTATCGATTGTCTCTGCACCGAATAGCTACGGTATAGAGATTCCCTAAGTGATGGGAAGTTCGATCGGGATTGTGGATACCTGGATTTGCAAGGGCTTCTTCCTTCATTGGACAATGTGCCTTCGGTTCTGTTCAAACCCGGAACAGACTTGTATGGTTGTGTGTCCGACACTACACTTTGGAGTATAAAGCAGATTTCTTTCAAATACGTATCTGTTGGTGGCGAAGAATTTATTCTCTCAGCTTAACACCCTTCTCTGAGACGTACGAGCTCAAAGGTTATGTAATTGAAGGTTATCAGCGACGTACTCCCAATTTTGTAGTGTGGCATGCTAAGTGCTGTTGTGCGTTGATGATCATTTGTGATCAGAGCATGGCTTTCGTGTAAAGCGTAGCTTTGTGGACGAGACCTCATCGGACCTCACAACCCGGAAATGGTCAAAACAGGAAAGATGCGGTAAGGTTATGAGGGTCGTGCCCTTTAGGGCATGTCATTTCCTTTTGGAAAAAGGTAATGTCATGGTATGGAGCCCAGATATTTACCTATGTGGTTGCTTCAATCTCATTTACTGTGTGGTTGTTGCATTGTGGTAGAGGACCCTCGGATAAAGGTCCCAAAGGACCGTGGAGTGGCATACTTAAGTAGTAGTTACCTAGTTACAGAGGTAACCCGGCCTTGTGTTGGTAGAGAGCCGGGTAGGTTCTTGGGACGTCCCGCCAAAGGCGTACCCATGTGACAGTAGGAAGTTCCTTAGCCTGACCATTTGTTTAAAATCCAAAGAATTACGAGCCCTTTACGATAGCAATTTGTATAACCTGCCACCTCAGGTGATAGCTATAGTAGGCATAGTATAATGATACCTATGCTGGCTAAGATTAATATTCTACTTTCGAAATGTTTTCACACTATGCACTAGTAATAATATCAAAGAGTTTTCTCATGTTAAGCATATTTGACTATCATAAGGGAAAATCTTCCCCAAGTGTGCGATTGCATTGTGTGTGTGCCGGGAGGCCTTATGGTAGTTTCATTTTCCAAAAGCATACCGGATTTTCCTTTATAAATCTAGTTTATTTAGAAGCAACTATTTTTTTATTTACTCATACCAGTCCCATGACTGACCCGGAGTTTATTGTTTCTTTTCTAAACTCTGCGTGCCCATAATTTCCACATGGGCAGCCTAGTAGCAGGTTTCCATGTTCTAGCGTTAGCAGTATTTTGGAGCTTTTGCTTTGGAGATATTTTAGATGCTTTTGGGATCTCAGGTGCTTAGTTTTTTGGAAGTTCGCTATCGCTTTATTCCTTCGAAGACTATTGGCATATGTTCACGTGTTGTACTATTATGATGTTTTATTTGGAGTGGTGAATGTATAAAAATACTCTGATGTAGTAATGGATATTATGTTGATGTTGTATCTATGATGTGATGCATGATATTCATTCTGTTTCCATTATTTTATATTCATCTGATGTTGTTATAAGCTCCATCCGACTGGAGTTCGTTATTTGAATTTTCGACAGTCGAATACAAGTGGGGTATTTAGTGCAAATTTTCGAACATTGAATTTCATTTCATGACAAGTAGTATCGGAGCTGAAGGTTGAGTAAGAACTTTAGCTACGGAGTATAACACATTAGATGGCTCATTAGAGATAGGGTGAAGTATACCCTAGAATGAGTATAACCAAGACCGAAACTCCAAATTTTCTTAGTCTATTTCTTTTACTGCTGATATTCCTTAAGATATCTCGTCTGAATATCTAAACCAGTTTTCTTACTAATTACAGATAATAAGAATGAGCGGACGAAGAGGAAGAGTTGGGGGAAAGGAAATGCCACAACACCTAGTCAAGTTCCCCCAACAGCAGTAGCAGCAATACCTATTCAGCAGCAGTCGAATCTGGCTGATTTATATAAGAATTTTTCAAGGCTTGGTGGTAAGCCGTTCACCGGCAAGGAGTCGGTTGTTGAGGCTCAAGAATGGATCAAATCATGTGAGAAAATCTTTAGAGGGCTAAAGCTGCAAGACGATCGGAAGCGACTCATAGCTTCTTGGCAACTTCAAGGGGAAGCCTTAGCCTGGTGGGAGACAGTCACTGTAGATAAGCCAGAGACAAGTTTACTTGGGAGAAATTTAAAGAAGTGTTTGAGAAGCGCTATTTGCCATCAGCTAGAATTTCTCGAATGTACCAGGAATTCATGGACTTAAAGCAGGGGAGTTTGTCATTTGAGGAGTATCTAAACAAATTCAATGAATTGTCTTGTTTTGGTCCAGAATTGGTGAACACGCCTTTGAAGAAGAACGAAAGGTTCATTCGTGGAATGAATAAGAAATTCCATGAAAGAATGACTGGCCACGTCAAGGAATCCTTTTCAGATTTAGTTGATATGGGGTACAGATATGCTACACTTGGTATGCAGGTAGCCCCGGTAGAGAAAGGAAATCCAAGCAATCAAAATTGGAAGAAGAGGAAGTTTGGAGGCAAGAAACCCTGGCAGGGTAAGGAGAAAAAGAAGAGCAATCAGGGAAGCGCAACAGAGAATGTCACTTGCTATAATTGTCTAGAAAAAGGCCATTACTCAAACATCCATTTCAAAATCATATAATTACAATATCATTTCCATTTCAAAAACTAAATCAATATGATATCATTTTTATTAAAACTCAAATCAATATAATATCATTTTTATTTCAAAATATCATTTCCAAAAATCATGGCACTTTCAACGTATAACACTTTGAAATCAAAACGCTTGAAATATAACACTTTCATATCATAATACTTTGAAATTCATAAGCCAAAGAGAGATCAATCCGTTCAAGCGAAACCCAGGAAATGTTATTATTATCAGAAATTGGGACATGAAGTTAAAGACTGCCCAACCATGAAGCAAGCTCAGACAGCTATGGTGTACGCAGTCAAAGACCAACCTGCATCTTCCAAAGCAGAAAAGGGGAAAGGAGTTCTGGAAGGTAATCTCGCTATTTATGATAGTATTATTAGAGTTCTATTTGATACGGGCGCTACACATAGTTTTATCTCTCAGCAAGCTATAAATGAATTAAATCTTGAACCTGATTTTGTTGATGAGCCTATATGAGTAAAGAATCCAGTTGGAGGTCCCGCGAACCTTTGTCTTCGATGTAGAGACGTTCCTATTTCATATTCTTGTTATCAATTCCCTATTGGTCTCTTTGTTCTTGATTTTAACGAGTTTGAAGTCTTGCTCAGAATGGATTGGCTAGCAAAATACGAAGCCAAATTGGATCGTAACAATCGATTGATTTCAATCAAAACCGGATTTGGAGATTTCATCGAGATTTCTTGTGAGGATCCCAATCATAGCTAAGTTTAATTTGATAATTTAATTTAATTTTGGAATTTAATTGTGAAATTATTTGTGAATTAATTAGAAATTTCAGAATAAATAAAAAAAAATTAGATTATACATAGGATTTTGGTTTGAAATTTAAGGGTAAGTATTTTATAAATAAAAATTGGATTTAAAAATAAATATATTGGAAATAAATTAGATTTGAAATTTTATTTTCAATTTAATAAGAATTTGTTTCTAATTGTTTAAATATGCATTATAATTTGAAAATGATGTTTTGAATTTAATATAATAAATCTTTCCAAAGGCTAATTAATTATGAAACTCTAATATATTTATTTATGTGCAGTTGAATTTTAAAAACTATTTATCTTTAAAAGATTATATAAATGATTAATAAAATAAATGTATTTATTTAGATAAGAAATATAATATTAAGTTATATTTAAAATGTTGTATTTAACATATAGTAAAAGTTTGCATGTTGTTTAAAAACTAAATTTTATAATGTACACATGTGTGTTATTTATTAAAGTATAATTTTTTTTAAATTCAATTTTTCTTAAGATTTTATAAAAGAGAATGCACTTATTGAATAATAGAAATTATATATATGAAAACATTTGTTATAATAAGTGTAACCAAAAAAGTAAAATACATATGCTGAGATATGAAAATATAAATGCATAATGGTTTAGAACAAAAATTTACAAAATAATTTAGATTAAGGATTTAAACACAAATTTGTTCACATAGGACATTTGTAAGGAAATTAAAATGTGTAATGACAAGTATTAGCCAAATTAAAACAAGTGGCATTAATTTTGTTTAAGATGAATTTATTTTTATATTGAAGAAAGAAAGAAAAAACTAAATTACATTCCTTTCTCATATCTTTAACATCAGATCTGAAATAATAAAGAGAAAACAAAATCACCTCAATATCAAAACCAAAACCTGACCAAGGAAAGAAAAAATTAGAAACCATCTCAGAATTTTCAAAATAGTGAAAAAATCAAACAAAGTAAGGTTCAAAAATCAAACTGGAATCAATTCAGCTTAATTCAAACAGCAAATAAACCAGGCTTCCAAATAAAAATAGCAACTAAGAAAAATATCAAATCATGCAAGTACAATCAGGTTGCAAATGCAAATCTTCAAAGCCTGGGAATGTAGTCTGTATTCAAGCAAACCTGGAACAAAATTAAGCTGCAAATCAATTTACAAGCCTGGGATTTAATCAAAGCAACTTCAACTCTATTTTGAAAGCAAGCTCAGAAGAAAGAAAAAAAATCAAACATCAAAGTACAAATCCAAAGCTTAAGCCAAATCATCATTTCCAGTATTCAACCTCCTTTGTTGAAAAGAGAATCTGGCGAGTAAACCTACTCTCTAAACTCAAGATTTGGTTGAATATCTGTTTGCATGAGATCTTGGAAGTTATGAATTAAATATGCTAAGATGGATATATATTTATGCCTGTATGTATGTATAATCTGTGTGCATGTACCTGGAATTTGGCAAGAAGGCTCTGTTAAAAATTTAACAGAGTTAGATTTAGTTTAAAATTCAGTTCCACCTTCCTCGATTCTTTTTAGCTAGTAATGTTAAAACAAAATATGTTAAAAATCATCATAACTAAAATTTAAAAATATATTTCCATGAAAATATGAAATGGTTTTTGTCTGAATGAAGAAACACAGTGAAATTCAAAGATGATCCAATTTTCAACTTGCATGGATCCAAGTTTCATTAACATCATCCATATCCATTTTGAAAATAATGATTTTGAAAACAAAAATCAGAGTTTTTAGTTTCAAATTGTGGTCGTTTTAGCTAGATGAACAGAATATGTTTTTTTTTGAATTTCTGATGATCGACGCGTGTATGAGTATCGAGATTGTTTTCAGAGATGCTGAAACGATGGTTGAATTCGAGAAAAATGCTAGATGATTTTATAATTCATCATGAATGAAGATTGGAATCGATCTAGAGCTTTAACCCTGTGTTTTGTCAATTGAATTCGCGAGGCATTATCGTGGTCGACATGGCGTTTTGGTCGATCGAACCAGGAGGGATGGGTGTGTTATTGTTTGACGAAGCTCTGGAAGCAATCACACGTTTTCTGGTGGTCTGAAGCAACGGCGTGTGGAAGTTTTCTTTGATCGGGTTGGTTCTAGTATTTGGGTCGAACAACTCGTTTTCGATTCGTGGTCGTTCTCGGTTATTTGGGTGTTCATGGCGACTCAGGAGATGAAGGGTGATCTGTTGACGTCAGCGAGGCTGGCCAGAGTTTCAACGATCATCTGTGCATGTATACGTGCATCTTTATGTATCTATGTTTGAGATGGTTGGGGAAGAAGATGGAGGACTCGAGTTCAAGCACGTGAAAACCAAGATTTGGCTCGAAGTAGATGGAATTATGGGTTGGCCGGGAGAATGACTCGGATAAAATGAGGGTGTGCTTGGGTTTATAGATGTGTCTCAGAAAATAGTTTCAAACATAAAGAAAAAAATCAAGTTTAGTGAAAACAAACTTTGTTAAAACGAATTTCTTAAAAATATTAGGTGTTATCTAAGTTTTTAAAATTGGTTAAGAAGGTTTTTAAATAAAATTGTTTTAATTAACCAAGTTTAAAAATGGTTTAAATATACATAACCCTTATTTTTAAAGTTTATTTTAAATAAACTTAACAATATTAAAGGTTAGTTAATAGATATAAAGAACGTTTTAATTGTTAATTAACTTTTAAAGTCTAAGTTAATTTATTTGTTAAAGGAAATTAATTACTTAAAGTTAATTTCTTAATGAAAATAAATAAGGTAAATTAATGGTCTAAAGATGGATTAATTAAGTGTTTAAAGGTTAATTAATTGAGGATAATTAATTAATGTAATTAAGGTAATTAATTTAGGAAATAATTAATTAATTAAAGGTTAGTTAATTAATAAAAGTGATTAATTAATGGTAAAAGTTAATTAAGTAATTAGGGATAATTACTTATTTTAAATTAATTAGGATTAATTAATTAAATGATAATTAATTAAGGGTTAATTAATTGATTAATTAATTAAGGATAATTAATTAAGGGTAATTAATTAATTAAGATTAATTCTTTTATAATTAAAGGTTAATTAATTCATTAATTAAGGTTAATTAATAAATAATTAAAGGATAGGATAATTAATTAACATAAACTATAATTAATTAATGTTAATCAACAAGAATTGGTGATTAATCTGGTTTCAATTAATGAGATGATCAATTAACCTTATTTATGGATGACTGCATTCTATTGAATGCTGTGAATTGTTTGATATCTCTACTATATGATGCTGTATGATATGAATTGTTTTAATTCAAGCTATGATGAATGTAATTTACTTATCTATAATGCATTTATATTATTTATCTGTGATTCTGTGTATATAGATAAGCATTATAGGATTATACCGCTTATCGATATTGCTGTGATTATATCTATGATGATTGATGATGTTGCACTATTATTGTGTAAAACCCCTAGACCACACTTATACACACACAAATATGGATTTCACCAGGAAATCGATTAAGTCACAGATATTTTGAATTTAAACATTATTTGTTTAAACGATGAATTTTGAATCCAAATAGTTTTGGAAATGGGATTGGGTTAAATATGGAAAGTTTTAAAAAGGAGTTTAAAAGAAAAAAGTTGTTTTGAATAACTTGATTAAGTTTTGAAAATTTAAATAGTTTGATTTAAATGTGAATTCAAGATTTGAATTATGGTTTAACAAGTTATATAATGTATTTATATGGGTTTTAAACCATTTTTAAAGTATTGTTTTGGGAATTTGAATTTAACCCAAGGGCTTTAACTTGTACAGATATAATCGTATTTTTCCGAAACGAAAACTATTTGTTTTCAAATAATAAAAGCTTTCATATAAGGAAAGAATTTCCAATTTGTGTTAAAGGGATTTCAAGTTTGAAATGAAAATGGTTTTCCAAGTTATGAATGAATCTTTGGAAACGGATTTGAAAGCTATGAATTAAAACTTTGATTTAAAGATTGGATAAGTTAATCCAATTTTAAGTGGAAATTGTTTTAAAATCTGTGAATGGATCTTTGTGAAAATTAGATGAACTTTGTGAAGTGAATCTTTTTGTTTAAAGATATGAAAATGGTAATTTTTTAAAACCATTTGAAGGAAAGGTTCTTGCGTTTTAAAGTTGTGACTTAACTAAAATACCAATGTCTATATGTTTTTAAATATTACACTCATTATTCGGTTTAGCCGGGAGAGGCCCTTATGTCATATAACTCATTCCGAATAATGATACAACGTTATGGATATCATTTGAAGACCGGTGGTGAAGACCGAATGTTTTCTAGAACGAAAGGATAACCCATCATTTGACTCTGCACCGAATAACTACAGTATAGAGATCTCCATATATGATGGGGAGTCCGATCGGGATTGTAAATACCCAGATTGCAAGGGCTTCTTTGTAAGTGCCTTTGGCTCTGTTCGAACCCGGAACAGACTTGGATGGATGTGTGCCTGACGTTACACTTTGAGATGTAAAGCTGGTTTCTATCAAATACATTTCTGTTTGGTGGCAGAGATTTATTCTCTTAGCTTAACACCCTTCTCTGAGACGTACGAGCTCAGAGGTTATGTAGTTGATAGTTACTAGTGGTACATTCCCAATTTGGTAATTTGGCATATGAAGTGCTGCTAATCATTTGTTGATCAAAGCATGGATTTGTGAAAAGCGTAGCTTTGTGGACGATACTGCATCAGGACCTTACTGCTCCGAAATGGTCGAAACAGGAAAGATGCGGCAAAGTTGCAGGGTTCGCGCCCATAGGGTATGTTCGTTCCTTCTGGAAAAGGGTGGTATCATGGTATAGAGCCCAGATATTTAACTCATGTGGACACTGTAAATTTATTATTGCGTGATGTTGCTTTGTGGTTGAGGATCCTCGGATAAAGGTCGTAAACAACCGGGGGTGGCATATCTTAGGTTTTACTCCCGAGAAGGGAGTAAACCGGCCTTGTGTTGGAAGAGATCTGGATAGGTTCTCAAGGCGTCCCTCCAGAGGCGTACCCATGTGACAATAGGAAGTTCCTTAGGCCGACCATTTGTTGAAAATCCAATCATCCAATATGCGCCTTGTATGGTTTTAGTTGTAGAACCTGCCATCTAATATGGTAGCTATAGTAGGCATACTATAATGGTACGTATGCTGGCTAAGATTAATATTATACTTGCAAATGTTTTTCTGCACTATGCACTAATAATATCAAATGGTTTTTACGTATCAAGCATTTTTGACTATCATAAGGAGAAATCTCCTCCAATTCTGCGTTTGCATGGTGTGTGTGGCGGGAGGCCTTATGGTGATGGTAGTTTCATTTTCCAAAAAGCATTATGGATCTCATTTTAAATTTCTTTTGTTCAACCAAATGTTTTTGTTTGCTCATACCGGTCCCATGACTGACCTGAAGTTTATTATTCCCTTCCTAAACTCTGGGTGCCATAATTTTCCACGCAGGCAGTCTAGAGTTGGGTTTTTCAGATAATCCATAAATAGGTGTAGATTCGATGCTTTTGAAGTCTTTGGTTTGGTAGCATTTGGAAATATTCTTCAGTTTTTGCATCTTTGAAGTTTTTTTTTTGGCAATCGCATTCGGGATTGCATTTGGTGCAAGTTCAACTTGATAATGGTGGATCGAGCTTGAAGTTTAGAGCTTTGGCTTTGGAGTTTTGGTTTGGAGTTGCAGTATTGGATTCTCTTGATGATTTTGCTAGATGTTGATACATTTCCGCTGTGGGATTTGTTGTATACATTCTCTGATGGTGTTGGGTCGTTGTATCATGATGTATATCACATTGTATCTGTATTGTATATCAATGTTATCATCTTTTGTTTTCGCCGTGTTGTTTATCATCTAATGTTGTTGCAAGCTCTAGCGATACGAATTCGATGTCGTTTGTCGAGCCGAGTTCGGGCCATCACAGATAACAGATATGATAATAATATAACAGGCGTATATCATCAATATAAATAACAGAAAATGGTGTCAGATGTCACAGGTGAACAGATACAGATAACAACATATATATAGCAATGTAAATAACTAACAACAGCATATTTCAATTGTCGTTTCAATTGAAATCAAAATTTATAAATATAAGAACATTAATCGTGAGTGATCGCTCACCTTACGAGGCTAGAGAGAATAGACAATGAAATGGGTTACAGATCCAAGCATGAGTTCCAATGCAAAGCAAGATTGACACGAATTTGACGAGCACAAAATATAGCTCGGAATTGACGAAATCAAATCAACTGGATTGACGAAGATCAATGGTATGAGAGATCTTCCTTATAACTATATATATATAAATCAAATTCTAGATTCAAACACATTTTAAATAAAATAAAAACTTATATTATCTTATTAAAATGCAAAATATTTACATATTTAAAATCTATATATACATATAATCAAAATCCATATCCAAATATAATAAAATCAATAATAAAATATATAACATAAAATCCATACTCAAATTTACACATAATTGCAGACAGTAACACAATAGACTATATAGATATACATATGCAACTACAGATCCATAAGATTTGATATCACATATACGAAACTGAACTAATTCTATCATTATAAAATTAATATTTTTAATAAAATCGGTATAACATATTTTATTTTTGGACATACCTAACTCAACAACTTATCTGACTAATTTATATAACAAAATCTACATATATAATATATAACTAAACCATCACTTTTGTTTAAACATATACTTTAGAATAACCTATCTATATATTATAGTTTACTCAAAATCAAAACACTTATTGAGAAACCAATAAATATATTTTACGTAGTAATTGAACATTTAAAACTTTTGGAAGTCCATTCGAAATATACATGTACTATAAACCTTCATATAATACATGCTAATCTTAAAGTTTATATACTATAAACCCCTATATATAACACGTGTCTTAAAATATAATACTTAAACACATATACATGCAAAACCTATATACAATATATCTGTATTTGTTTATTTGAAATCAATATTATTATAAACTAATATACACCGATACTTTGAAATCAACAATATATATGTATAACACATATAAGCTGATATATATACTTACTTATATATATACTAACAGATTGCAACACTTTTTTTCTCTCTATAAACTGAATATAAACATAAACTGACAAAATGTATAACTGTAAAAAGATATACTATAAAACCAGATTCCAAAATAGATAACTTGTCACACTTGATATAAACAGCTATATATATATAACCAGATACATACATACATAAATACATACATACATACATATATATATAAACTAAAACTCAAGCTCATATAAAACTGTTGTAACTTTATATAGTTCAAACATATAGAACTGCCGTAACTATTCGAAAATAAATGTATATATATAATAAAAATATATACTTGTAGATATAAACAAATATATAACATATCATATAACATAAACTTACACATAATATATATATATATATATATATATATATATATATATATATAGATAGATATAGACATATTTTTATAATAAAACACGTGGTACTAAATATGGTAGATCTATAAAACTTGTAGATTAAGCATCTACATATTATATAATTACACTATCATAAACTTCTTCATATATATAATACTGTTATAAATAAAATATATACCATCACTTATACTATAATATAAATAATATAAACATCAACATATATATAACGAAACCATGTTCACTGTTGTAGGGTCATCACATATCATTCTATACACCTTGGTACCAATATAGATATATAATATGAAGTATTGTAAACATTATTATATAACATTAATATAAATATTATATATATATACACACACATATATATGTATATATATACATATATCTATATATATATATATATGTTTCCTGAAATCCATATACAACTTAAAACTCGAATCTAACTATTCTTATATACAACAGTAAATAAACTAACATATAGTATAACTAGACAAACCCATAATATATATACACTCATATATAATCAGTTAACAAAACTTAATAACATTTTAAACCAACCGAAATATATATAACTTACAACATACCCTAATACATCAACAGAGCAGCTCCAACCAAAGGTGAGATCGGTCTTGGTGTTAGGTGGAAAAGGCAATAAAGTAACTGTGGTAGAGGTTGATCAAGTGAGGAGAAGGCTTGTGGCGAATGGAGTCTAAGGAACAGGATTTGGAGAAGGCCGAGGCAGAGCTCGCTGCTGGGTGGAGGAGGCAACGACTGGGATTGGTCGGGAAATGTTGCAGCGAATGGAGAGGCTCTCGGTGGAGTGAGGTCAGAGGAGGAGGGAAAGTTTGTGGCCTTAGTGGAGGACCGATGCTGTAGGTGAGTGGCGAGGCCGTGCGTAGAGAGGAGAGGCATGTGCATGGCTCAAATGTTTGCTGTGTACATATAGTTTCGGTATCAAGGAGAGGGGAGGGAGGATAGAGCGATGAGTGGAGAAAGTTACAACAGTGAAGGAGGAAAAAAAGAAAGAAATTTAAAATGAATAAAACGTACCTGTTACTGGAATGACAAGAACAAGGTGGAAAGGATGATAAATAAATACAAAATTAGACGTAATAGCAGTGGACACCAAAAATTCGGCTGGCTCATTAAAACAATATCTATTGCCTTTCGCATCACACGGTTTGAATTTCCAAAGGCAAATAGAAATCGAAGGCCGCGGTACGGTACCGATACGGGTGATCATTTCACATTTTACGCGGCATACTGAACTTCGAAATTGACAATTGAATATACCATAAAGATCAGCATGAGGAGACGATCAAAATGGTATACAGATATCAGTGGCACGATTATCCGATCAAAAGTCTATACGAACACTGATATACGTTGCTATTCCGTACGGAAAAATTCAAAATGAGGTAGAAGCGTCCGAAATTTGCGAAACGAATTACGCAGTCTTATTCAGAGTGTTCTAAATAAATTTTCTCGTGTTGATATATTTAGGTTTCAGAAACTTTTAAATTCAACTGTTATTAGCTGATTTAAACTGCATTTCTAGCGATTGATGGAATCTCTATATTATTCGACGAAAATTTACCAGTTGCTATGTTTAAGTGGACGTATTCCAAATATTAAATTTTTATTTCCAAATTATGTTGTTTAAAATTTCAAAAAATCTCAGTTAAATATATAAATAAAACAAATAAAATTATTATAAATTTATGAGTCGTTACACTCACAACCACCATTACTTCCTCCTTTCCTTGCTTTCCACCTTGCTTTTGCCCTCCTCCCCTTCTTAATGCTCATGGCCTAACGGGATAGGGTGAGATGTGCTTTGCTTCTTCCAAAACAAACTAGATAAAAGGTCTTAATGTTGTCCTAAGTCTTCACTCCAAGTTCGAGTTGATTTGTATATGATTTGAAAATATTTTCTTCAGAGCATAAGAGAGGAGGAAGAAGAAGAAGCCATTGATTTTCTCACTTAAGCTTTGTGAATTTGTGATTCTAACTTTATGGTATGCCTTTCCTTATATAGACACAAGAATGGTGCTCTTTATGCTTGCATTCACCCCTCCCATGCTATGGAAGCTTCACCTCCCATCACTTCTTATTACATCACTTCTCCTTTATGCTAATTACTATTATACCCCTATCGTATAATTTCTCTTACCCATTAGAACATTCTAGAACCTTCTAAGTTCCATGAAGAGGAGAGTGTGTTAATTAGTTTCTAATGTATTCATTTGGTCAATAGTTAAACGCACAAGAGTTTGAACGACTTATATCGATCGAAAAGCTGTTTATCGATAAACCGATTTTCGGGTCACATTATCAATTTTTCTTCTAAGAATATATTTTTGTAAACAAATTTCAAAAACAAGTTTCTTGTCATTATTCGTTAATTAAGTGATATCTAACTAGGTTATAAAATCATATTTATAACACTGAATTATATTTCAAAACGTTTCGATATCCGAAGATGAAGTGTTCAAATTTCCGGATCGCTACATTCTTCCCTACTTAGAATATTTTGTCCTTAGAATTCAAACAAGAACGATAATCAAAGGAGATAGACGAAACAAGATATATATATATATATATATATATATATATATATAGAGTACTGTTGAAACTGTATACAAACTAAATTGCAAACTGAAATACCAAGCGACTCCACCTTAAGCAGTGAGTACACTACAATAGATATACGATATTAAGATAGGAAGGAACCACTAGTCTATAAGCACTCTGGGTAGAATTCCTTCAAACCATCCTCCGTCTTCTTTGTATCATTCCAAGCATCCTTGCATCATAGCACTTCTAACCTTAACAAAGGAATAAGCACACAAATACTCAAATAGCTTTTACAACACTAGCAACCAATGCTGATGGTTTGCTTAGGTTCAAAACTCTCACATTGTCCAAGGAAGTAAACAATCCACTATGTATACCTTGCGCTCAATAGCCTTGGGTTATTACCTAGACGATTATTCGCACTACCTCATAATAAATTAACGAATCATTCCCCAAACTCTTCATAAGCTAACATAATATTTCATACTAATGTACTAAATCTCATACGATGTACATGTATCATCCGTACACATTATCCGATCTGATCACTTGCTTTCTCACATAGATTTCACTTTCTAACTAGTACAGAGCACTTGAACTCTTTAGCATGGACTTTGATTTGGTTCCTTGATTAGAAACATCCATTCTCCTTGCATAGCCATATACTATGATAGAAAACATCAGGATCATATCATGAATCTGTATCCAGTGCTCATCGCCAAAAATTGAGTGAAAAATCCTTTTATTCGAACTTGTGTAAACCATCTTGAAAACATGTACCCAATTACAAAATCAAGAAAAGCCATGCAAATAAAATGATCTGTTACAACTTACATATTTCTCTTATCAGTTTCTTAACTACACCAATTCCTTTTTAATCACATTCATTTATTCAATTACTATGTCTTCAATACTAAAACCATTTACGAATCATTTCATAAAACAAAACATCAAGTTTATCCACATTTTATAACCATGATATCCTAAGAGTATATACAAACATCAAATTTGTTTACTTAACAAGGATGATGTACATTTTAAAATTATTTCAACTTACTGCCTTCTCAATTCAAGTGTTATATAAACTCAACTTTATATTTTTAAAAACACTTAACTGCAAGTTCTAAAACAACTCGAAAGTTCCCGACTATCCAAAACCGCTGAAAATTCCATTTCGTTTTAATAATGAAGACTATCAAACAACATATCCTATCATGATGCACATACCATACTTTCCTAATGCATAGGCTATATGTGTTCATGAAATAACTTAACAAAAAAACTTTAGAACTAAACATCAGTTTTCATTTCAAACCATTTTGAAATAATGGATACATATAACTTTTGTACATCAATTCTTACTTTGGGATTAAATCAAATTCTGTTTTATCAAAAAACAATTTTATAGCATCCCACACTTAGAAACCCAAAAATAAACATCAATGATGCTGTAGTCTTCACCAAAATTATTTTCAAACAACAGAAGCGAGTTAGTGCATCCAAACTATACTCTTGGTACTTAACCAGAATTATTCCAAAGCGGTATCAAATACTTCGTATAATAATACTAATTATCCAATTTAAACCAAATGCCAAATTTTTACTTTCAAATAATACCATTATTATTTTCTCTAAAATCTTGAAAAACATTTTCAAAGACATCGGGACTTAAGTTCTCAAATTCTTTGTTTAAATCCTTTTCATTTATAAACCATATTTTATAAACCATACTTTATGTAAAATCACTTACTTGTATAAAAATTCTTTTCATGAATATTTATTTTAAAATATCCTATCTTTCCTTTTTGATTATAATAAACATCCTTTACTAAATTTTAACTCCTATTTCAACGTTATTACCGAACACCTTTTAGTCAAATCCTGAAACTTAATTCACAACATGTTCATTTTAATGTGCCCACAATTACTGTCTATCCAACCCTTGATGTAGAAAGGTAAAACTGCTCATAAATTGGTTAAGCACAAGTCAATAACAAGCAATGGTCCTAAACTAACCGAGCTTGATTTAAACACTCATCAAGGTTGTGGGATAAGAAACTATGAGAAGCACTAAAGTCAAACAAGCACGAATATGAAAGCCAGATAGTATACCTTTAAGAATCTACTTCCCCTTCTCAGTTGTAGAAATAGCAAAGACCCTAGGCTGTTCTTCTTTATTAAGTATGGGACAACCTCTAACAAAATGGTTAGGTTGATGGCAACTCTAGAAATTCTTTGGTGCAAACGGCGGTACCATCCCTATTGATGCCTTTACAATTTGTCCTCTTCCCCCTTCTTATAGTTTTTAGCAAAGTGGCCCTTTTACATACACCAATTTCTAGACATGTACTTCAACTGCTAAAATTTCGCTTATTGCTCCCAATTAGTAAAAAAGCAAGCGACTTTGGTGCAAAAACAATAGGCTTCAGTGCCAAACCGTTGAACCTCAAACCCATATTCTCCAAATTCATAAATAACCTCAAAACGTGATTAGTCATATCCCATTAGAATCAGGGCATATACCCGTAATGAATGTCTTATTCTTCTTCAATGGCATGTCAACCAATCCTAAGCTGAACCGAGATAATGCAATGAACCTATTCTCATACTCCACCACAATCATGGCCCTCTACTTTAGATCCCAAAAGCTCCTAAATAACAAAGTATTTCCGGCTTTTGAACAAACTTCATCTCAGACTCATCTTTAAATTAGACCCAAGAGAAGTCATGCTCTTAGACATCAGCTATAACAGAACTCCATAAATCCATGGCTGCATCCATCAAATGTCATGATGCAAATCTATGCTTCATTTGTCATCTAGATCCATATCTCCAAATATCCAATCGTATAGTCTGAGCCGAGACCATACTTCTATAATAGTCTCGATGCCACTAAACCTCTTACTCTCTAGCCTCTCATAATCATAGTAGAGCAAAGCAAAACTCATCTGAGGCCTGACCTATACCACCTCCTCTACGACGTTCACCCTTAGTTACTTAACTTGAGCAACATTCCTCGGTGCTAAATTCCCGTCATTTGTGATAGTACTACCCCAACCACTACTAGCATTGGCAGCTCTAGTACTTATGGTTCTTACCACCTAATCAAAGCAAAACAGTTTTAGAAAACTAAATGATAAGTTATTTCAAAGGAGTTACTAGAAGGAGATATTCTGTAAGGAATAATTTAAAAGTCTAGTTTCAAAATACAAATATGATTTTATATATATAATCATTCAACTCATTCTTAGGTGCTACTTACCCTATCTCTAATGATGTGACGACCCGGAATTTTTAACAACTTAAATTGGAATAATTAATTGATTTTAAATATTTAAAAGTTAATTTTAACTTGAAATTCGAAATATTAATATTTTCTTGATAATTAAATCATTGAATTATATAGTTTAAATGTTGAAATTAATTATTGAAATTGGGCAACTTGCGGAATCTGAGATTCTAAGCCTGTTTAAAATAATTTGAAGGCTTATAAAATTTATAATGATGACACTGAAAATAATAGAATGGTTGAAATTTAATTTAAAGGTGATTTGTTCCGTTCTGAAATTATATCGTTTGAATCGATATATAAAAATAGCCTTCCGAGACACAGTCTCGGAATTCGACGAAACCAGTTCCATTGGATCCGTAATAGTTAGTTATTATCGGATTTCAATTTTCGTAGCAATCAGAGTTGTCGTTTGACCCTGGCAGCTCGAAACGCTTCGATTTATTTTAATCAATTTAATTTAGAATCGATCGTTTTCTTCTGTATCTCACGCATACGATCAAATTAGCCTTCGAAACATGTTCCCTTAGGTTCGGAATGTGGGTAAAACCTTATCAACGCCTGTTGGTAGGTCTTATTCGGGGTTCGAGTTTCTCGGTACGATACGAGATATTTTCAATATTTAATTATTTAACACAAACGTACGCTATAAGCTATCCAAATCAATTTATATCAGCCGTTTCACTCTCTCTATTCTGAAGCATAGGATCGAACTCGAAAAGAAAAAAAAAACTTCAGAGTAAAAAATTTAATGGCCGAGAAAAAGGGGGGGATTCTTGGCCACGCGTTTCAATCGAATCAAGTTCGATAGAGCCTGGGTCGACAGTGAGCATGGAAAGGGGCGACTTTGCCTTTTGTTCGACGTAGGGGGGGCGAACTAGGGTTAGTGATTTGGATGAAATTCGGCCGTCGAATCAAGGTGTCGTTGTGATGTCGACTTCGTAGTGGAGGTAGCTCTTACGGCAGTGGTTTGGGGGCGTGTAGCTACGTCGCTGGTCGCGACCGTGAAGAGGGGGTGTTGCGCGATGTTGAGTTGAGTCGCGTCAAGCTGATAGGCGATCGAGAATGGCATGTGCTGTGAGGTACAACCTGTTTTAATTTGGAATGTTCATACACGTATAGATGTGAAAACAAAAAAATTATTAATTAACAGTAGGTTGTTAAGATAATTTATTTCTTAAATTTATTTAATTACAGAAAATATTTATAGATGAAAATGGAAATAGGTGAAGTATTAAAAGTAGTGTTTTTATTTAAAAAAAAAGAAAAAAGAAAAAAGAAAAAAGAAAGATATATATGTATATAATATGTATACAGGAAGATTTTAGGAATTTTATATATAATAAGAATTTTAAATGTCATGGGATTATGTATGGTTTCATAGGAAACAGTTTTTAAATATATATATATGTGTAAATTATTTGATAAGAGTTAAAAATAAGAAGGGTTTAAAATACAGTGGAGTTATATAAAAATTTGGTTTAAATCAAATTTGTAAGTTGAAAATTTAGGAAGTAAATGGTGATTAATTATGTGGTTAATTCAAATATTGATAAATTATATAATGACTTTTACAAGGTCTAAAATCATGGAAAACCTAGTCGAGATCTGGATTGGATTGCAAATAAAGCAAAGGTGAGTAAATCTCACTCGTCTGGTATTATCTAAATTTAAATAGTTAAATTTAAATAATTGGCTGATTGATTGAGTTGATTGATTGCGTGTTGATAATCTGTGACTTTGGTTCTGTTTGATTCTCGAGTTAATAAGGGTTTAATGATTGGTGATTCATTAAGTAGGTAGAATAATTTAAATGAGTCATGAATTAATTCAATTAACTAAAGATTGTGTTAATTAATTTAGTAATTAAGGGTTTGAATTAATTAAGGATTAAGTTAAATTAATTTAAAACAACCAATGGATGGTTGATATGTAATTCCTTAATGAAATAAAAAAAATTGCTTTGTGAAATTAATCAAGAGATTAATTAAGATAATTAATTAAGGAGTAATTAATTTATTAATGAAGTAAATAAAAGAATAGTTAATTACAGATTGAGATTAATCGAAAATGATTAATATTGGGGTTGAATTAAAGTAATTAATTTAGCATAGAACAAATCAAGACATAATTGGAAATCATTAATTTATATAACCGACGATGTAATTAAAGATTGATTAATTAAGATGAATTAATCATATGTGACTTATGAGAAATAAATTAATATAAGTAATTAAGAATTAATGTAATTGATTTTAGTTAATTAATTTGTGAAGTAATTAAAGATTATTCCTTGATCTGGTCAGAATAATTAATGTCGTGAAGTTAATTAAAAATAATTTCTTCAATGGAATTGGAAGATAATTAATCCAGGATGATTAATTAAGATGAATAAGGAAGGGTTGATTAATTAATTGATTTGGAATTAATTAACGAAGGAGTCTAAGTGATTGGAGGTTAGAAATTCAATTCTAATCAATTGAATTAATTGGGAAGCGATAAAATTTGCTTATGAATGATTGATTGGTATTGGACACTTTGAATGAGTTGATATCTCTGATATGAACTGTTGTGTTTATCATTTGGATAACTTGGGATAGGATGGTATGAGACTCGAAGAGAACAGGATCGGGTATTAGGAGATACTCGAAACCACTTCGAATTTTTATAAATTGATTTGTGAGATCAATAGGCAGGAATGAAATGATTTAAGTGATTTGGATTATTTTATCTAAGTTTTGATACTTAGAAAATTGATATATTAAAATAAGGGTTGTCTAAAGAAAATTGTGAATGTGATAAATTGATATATGTTACCCCGGGTTCATGTAAGTTGTTTGCTTTGATATTCCATGTTAATTGGGTTTACTCACGCTGGTTTCCAGCCTGACCCGGGTGTTACTTTGGTGTAATGCTCGGGTCAGACCGAGTATTACAGATTTTCAGGTAGGTATGTTCTGGAGCTCAGGAGGCGAGCTGGATGGCGATATCGTATAGAGTATTCCGCTGTATTTATATTATTGTTAATCTGAGTCATGATAATTGTAAATATTCAGTGACTGTACATAATGTGAAACTCTGATGTATATTAAATGTAATCGACAGATATGTATTCTTTTGTAAACAGTTATTATTTATTATTATATTTTATCCGCTGCGAATGTGAGATGTTTAGTGTTTCTGTTCCTCTTCTTCTTCTATCTCTTTCTTCTTTTCATAACTATCTGGAATTTTCGGCTTCGAAAATTTCGGGTCGTTACATTTGGTGTCAGAGCTGAAAGGTTAAGCGAGAAGCCTGGCTCTGGTGGGGATTACTCATTAAGGATAGAGTCAGCAGTACTCTAGAATGAGTTGAATATATAAATATATATCTATGAACGCGTACTTGTTATTTTCTTATACAAAGGTTTTAAATGATTTTATATAAAAATGTATTTTGATATATAAAGCCATAATTCCTTATAATAAATATTAAGGTGATTGGGTGTTAAATAATTGGAATTAAGTTAAGAAGAACTATAATACAACCAAATTAAAAATTTAATTAATTAAAGGTAAAATTCTAGAATTAGAACTCAGAAATTAGAATTGTTTGAAACTTTAAATGAACAAAGTTAAATTTGGTTTAAAAAGGTTAAACCAATCCTTGAAAATTTAACTCGAATTTATATAATTCGAGATGATTTAAATTTGAAGTTGGAATTGAATTCATTCAAATTGAACCTGATTCGAATTAATTGAATTTGGGTTTGAAGATGTAAAAGTTCAAAAATTTAAATGGAAGATTTGGATAGAATTGTAATGATTGAAATTAAAGTGGAATTGGTTTAAAAAAAAAGGAATTTGAAATATAGATTGTAAATGTAATTTATTAATTGAAATAAACTTTATAAATAAATGGGATTATAAGTTGAAACAGAATTCCAGAGAATATTTGAAAATAAAGTGAGATGAAATTCTAGAGTAATGTGTAAATATGAATTGGATGGATTGGGAATTTGGAATTTTTGGGAAATTTAAAATTTCCTTGGATTTGAAAGTGGTTTCCAAGGGTTTTGAAGAAAGAATAGTATTATTTCAAAAATATTTTTGTGTTTGAAATTTGGGAGATTTGAAATCAAAAATATTTGGAAGTGTTTTAGAGAGATAAAAGCATTGAACTCTTTTGGTCACTGGAAAATAAAGTCGGTGATGACTGCAGCATCATCGATGTTTATTTTCGAGTTTCTAAAAGAGAAATTGCTACCAAATTGTTTTAAATTGGAATTGTTTGTGAACTGGGTTTGGTTTTGAAATTTAAAGGGATAATTGAATTCGCCAAAGAATTTTGAATATAGTTGAATTCTAAGGTGATATTGAAATTTTGGAAATTTGTTTAAACTCTGGAACCTTGATTAAAT
Source organism: Allium cepa (assembly GCA_030765085.1). Lineage (NCBI taxonomy): Eukaryota > Viridiplantae > Streptophyta > Magnoliopsida > Asparagales > Amaryllidaceae > Allium > Allium cepa. The sequence continues at coordinate 458,894,036 of CM060931.1, read as the reverse complement.
GTTTATGGAATAATAAAAATATATTGACTAAATAAAATGTATAATTCTGAGTTAAAAGCAAAATGTGAATGTAATTGATTTTAAATAGTAATCGTAAAATTGAAATTATAATTAAGTTACACAAGTTTAAAGATCAACTAGAATTTAATTTGAATTGGAAAAGAAATCATGATTGATTCAACTTGAAGTGGATTTAAATCAATTTCAATGGAAATTGAAGATTATTTAAATTGAATCGTTGGGGAAGTGAACAGTTATGACTCTGGGCTATTTTCAATATAAATTGTCTTAATATGAACTTAATTTTTTTTTAAGCTATTAAATATATACAACCTTTCTTTCTTAAAGCTAAGTTATTTTATACTTATTTTACAATTACTTTGGAACAATTCAACATTTTTTTCAAATGTTTTCTAAACTTATTACTATATTTTAACTATGTTACAAATTAATTACTAATTTACAACTGTTTTGCAATTATTAAGATTGCTATAACTATTTAACTATTTTCCAACTATTTTATAATTAGTTAACTATTTTACAATTATTTTGCAAACTAATAATTATTTTTCAACTACTTACCTATTTTTAAAATTTTCAAGCTATTTTTCTAAATTGGTCGGAGTTTAAACTGTTATTGATTAAGTATCCAACTGAGATAAGGATTGAAGTAATAATCCAAATGGGAATTAATGTAAATGTGAATAAGGAATATGAAATGGTTCTTTTGAACTGAATGAATCTTTTGAGAAATATGAAATGAATAAAGATGGAAATTGGATATTTCTATGGTTTTTGAGAGTGTTTGGAGTATAAAAGGTGTTTTATACAAGAAGGTAAGGATCCAAAGTTTTAAAATTATATATATATATATATATGAATATATATAAAGGATCTTATGAGGATTTTGAGAAAGGCTTTTGTTTTTCGAAAAAAAAAATCAATATTGAGTTTTGGAAAGCCTATTTTGAGAATTATCGATTTTGGGATAATCGATTTTGTGTAAAGGAACTTTGTATAATATCATACTAGGTGTATGATTTGAAGATACTATATATGTATAGTATAAAATGTTTTGATGATGACTCTGGGGAAAAAGGCGCTCCCTTGAAATGAACTTCTCAGGAGTGCCACCGGGTGGTGCTGCCTTGAGCCCAAGGGGGTTCTAAAGTTGATCCTGTGAGGAGTCCGGACAAAACTAGTTCCTGAGGATTATGAGTTGAATTTACCATAGCGTAAGTCGTGTGTGCCGCGGAGAGCCAACAGTTACATGGACTTTTGTTGTGACTGCAACGTAACCCAGGATGTAACTGCGACCTATGGTAACATTGCGAAAGTCGTGTGTGCCGTTGAGAGCCAACAGTTTGCGTTTGAGTTTATCTCGGTAGACTGCGACCTTTGTAAGAGTGGAGAAGTTTCATTTTGATAGCGAGATCGAGAGGCCGCGGAGAGCCTGCAGTTACATGGACTTTTGTTGTGACCGCAACGTAACCCTGGATGTAACTGTGATCTGTTGTGTGGGTTCCATGGCGTAATCGAGAGTGCCGCGGAGAGCCTGCAGTTACATGGACTTTTGTTGCGACTGCAACGTAACCCTGGTATGTAACTGTGACCATGGAATGGGGGTGATGATTTCCAGAGCATCCTCACTAAAAAAAAAAAATTTCCTCTATTTTCAAAATTGTTTTCTATATTTCAATAAAATTGTTTTCCAAGTATTTTCACTGGGTGTTGAAAACGGGTTTACCAAGTACTTATAGATTTTCGGTTCTACGCCTGATCAACGTATGACTGAATTTCTGTGAGAACAAGGATGGACTGGTTGAGACATCGAGTTATAAGAAATATTTTTATGAAAAGCTATTTTATTTGTATTGTCTAAATTTGAAGGCATTCCTAAATTTTAAAGTAAAAAGGGGATTTCAAACTGGAATTATAAAATAAATTAGACTCGGGAAATTTTCAATGAAGCGATTCTTTGAAATAAAATCGCATATTGATTTGAAAGTTGAAAGTAAGCTAATTAACAAAATAATTACTTGATGGAGTATGTTAATAAAATTTAACTTTGGTTAATAAATGGATTGTAAGTTGATAACGAAGTTTGGAAATGAATTTGAATTATAAATAGAATTCGACTTGGATTTGGTAATGGATTAAATAAGTCGTGTTGTAAAAAAATAAAATAAAGTTGGCTTGAAAGGGTGATGGTTTGACTTGCAAATAAAATTTAAGTGATTTGAATAATATATAGTGTAATTTGCAAGTAAATTGTGACGAAATGGAAGTGTTGTTGAATGAAATAAAAGCGAATTATAATAGAAATGGTTTAGGTTGCACACAAAACCCAAGTGAATAAAAATAAATTGAGAATGACCATGTATTAATAAAATAAATTCGAAATAAACAAGTAAATTAAAAAAATTTAATGGGATCACTGGAGTTATATAATAAATGGATAAAGCCTGATGAATAAAATAAAAAAAATTGAATCTTACTTTAATTGGAATCCGATTATCAGACTGGACTTAAGTTCGGTGGCATATGTGCCTGGATATTGTTTTGATAAATTGAGAAGGTGGATTAAATTTACAATGAAGGAGATGGGTTAACTGAATTAAATGGAATTTGATTTAATGAGAATCAAGTTTAATGGAAGTGAACTTAAGTTAATGTTGGAATAAAGTAAAGTAATTAACCTAAGTTTAAAATTTATGAAAGCTTGGCTTCGAATAAGGGTAAAAGCCCATTGAATAAAAGCTCGGTTTAAATTAATTTGGGAATGGTTAGTATTACACAAGCATGGAGTGTGTCGAGCTAAATAAAATGATTGTGTATAAATTAAAATGGAACTGAATTAAATAAAACTGAGTTGGAATCCATTTTAATTGGTTATAAAACTTAAATAATTAATTATTCGCATGGATATTGTCAAATTGCGTAGAAATGATTATCGTTTAACGTAAGCGAGTTTTAATCCAATTAAATGCTATGAATTAGTGGAAAGCGGTATAATTGATTTTTGAATCAATTGAAGTGAATATGAGATTGTTTCGCTTAAAATGAGTTGAATGCAAGTAATTGTGTGTAAACCATTAAAATTGAATGAAAAGGGCATATAAATTTGGTTGGAAACAATTAGATGTGCTTTAAAACATATAAATTGCTTATTGGAAATGTTTGGTGCTTGTTATTTATGTAATGCATGTGTTTGGCTTTTGAAAGTAAGTGTTAGGTTAATAAAATTTCTATATATGGCACTTACATATTTAAATTGAGTAAGTACAGGTACAGGGAAGCCGTTTGGCTAGATTTGGGTATGCTAATTGCTAAAATTTATAAGCTGCTTGCTTAAATGCTAAATAAGGTACGCCTACGCAATAAAAATAGGAAATATGAACTGTTTTTGCTTTTTCCGACCGGGTGGGTCGATGTATATATATTTATATCTCTTGTCAAATTGCAAAAGCTCCTCCGTACAAAGGAGACTCTGCCAAAATTTTTTGAAAATTTTGGGAGTTAAAAAAATTTTTGGAAAATTTTTGGTTAACGACAAAACGATTTCAAATTAAAAACTAATGTAGATTAGAAGATGAAACTAATATGAATCGGTGATAAATGAAAGGTAAAATTAAATACTCATAAGTGAAGATAAATGGAATTCATATGAAATGAGAAAGCTAATTTGAATAGAAGTAGGTATGAAACATATGTGAGGAAATGTATAAAATGATTGGAAATGTTACGATTGGATATTATTGTTAAGTAAAGATATGCAGGTATTAAAAGGGGAAAAGAAAATTGGATTTGGTTCTAAAGGATAAATTTGATTTGCCCGACTGAAAGGTACGTATTGTGATTCTGTATGATATTGGATTGGGTTTTTGATGTAGCCACTTGGCTTTTGTTTTCTTTTTGGAATTTGGGAGCCCCTAGAGGCCTTTTGTAGTAGTACCGAGCTAGCCGTGCAAAGGAGACGCTGGCAAAAATTTTCGGAAATTTAGAGAGTTAGAAAAATTTTGAGAAAATTTTGATAATTCGAAAGATGGTTAAAATTTAAATGATTGAACAAACGGGTAGTATTTGAACTATAAAAGATTTTGGGAAGGTTAATTAAGATGATAGTGGGTCATTAATAAAGGATAGTTGGTAGGATGTTGATTGTGAATTTTGGGAAAGGTAAACGGGTAATGGTCCATTTTTCCTGACTAGTAATTTCGGGGACGAAATTCTTTTAAGGGGGGAGGAATGTGACGACCCGGAATTTTTAACAACTTAAATTGGAATAATTAATTGATTTTAAATATTTAAAAGTTAATTTTAACTTGAAATTCGAAATATTAATATTTTCTTGATAATTAAATCATTGAATTATATTGTTTAAATGTTGAAATTAATTATTGAAATTGGGCAACTTGCGGAATCTGAAATTCTAAGCCTGTTTAAAATAATTTGAAGGCTTATAAAATTTATAATGATGACACTGAAAATAATAGAATGGTTGAAATTTAATTTAAAGGTGATTTGTTCCGTTCTGAAATTATATCGTTTGAATCGATATATAAAAATAGCCTTCCGAGACACAGTCTCGGAATTCGACGAAACCAGTTCCATTGGATCCGTAATAGTTAGTTATTATCGGATTTCAATTTTCGTAGCAATCAGAGTTGTCGTTTGACCCTGGCAGCTCGAAATGCTTCGATTTATTTTAATCAATTTAATTTAGAATCGATCGTTTTCTTCTGTATCTCACGCATACGATCAAATTAGCCTTCGAAACATGTTCCCTTAGGTTCGGAATGTGGGTAAAACCTTATCAACGCCTGTTGGTAGGTCTTATTCGGGGTTCGAGTTTCTCGGTACGATACGAGATATTTTCAATATTTAATTATTTAACACAAACGTACGCTATAAGCTATCCAAATCAATTTATATCAGCCGTTTCACTCTCTCTATTCTGAAGCATAGGATCGAACTCGAAAAGAAAAAAAAAACTTCAGAGTAAAAAATTTAATGGCCGAGAAAAAGGGGGGGATTCTTGGCCACGCGTTTCAATCGAATCAAGTTCGATAGAGCCTGGGTCGACAGTGAGCATGGAAAGGGGCGACTTTGCCTTTTGTTCGACGTAGGGGGGGCGAACTAGGGTTAGTGATTTGGATGAAATTCGGCCGTCGAATCAAGGTGTCGTTGTGATGTCGACTTCGTAGTAGAGGTAGCTCTTACGGCAGTGGTTTGGGGGCGTGTAGCTACGTCGCTGGTCGCGACCGTGAAGAGGGGGTGTTGTGCGATGTTGAGTTGAGTCGCGTCAAGCTGATAGGCGATCGAGAATGGCATGTGCTGTGAGGTACAACCTGTTTTAATTTGGAATGTTCATACACGTATAGATGTGAAAACAAAAAAATTATTAATTAACAGTAGGTTGTTAAGATAATTTATTTCTTAAATTTATTTAATTACAGAAAATATTTATAGATGAAAATGGAAATAGGTGAAGTATTAACAGTAGTGTTTTTATTTAAAAAAAAAAGAAAAAAGAAAAAAGAAAGATATATATGTATATAATATGTATACAGGAAGATTTTAGGAATTTTATATATAATAAGAATTTTAAATGTCATGGGATTATGTATGGTTTCATAGGAAACAGTTTTTAAATATATATATGTGTAAATTATTTGATAAGAGTTAAAAATAAGAAGGGTTTAAAATACAGTGGAGTTATATAAAAATTTGGTTTAAATCAAATTTGTAAGTTGAAAATTTAGGAAGTAAATGGTGATTAATTATGTGGTTAATTCAAATATTGATAAATTATATAATGACTTTTACAAGGTCTAAAATCATGGAAAACCTAGTCGAGATCTGGTTTGGATTGCAAATAAAGCAAAGGTGAGTAAATCTCACTCGTCTGGTATTATCTAAATTTAAATAGTTAAATTTAAATAATTGGCTGATTGATTGAGTTGATTGATTGCGTGTTGATAATCTGTGACTTTGGTTCTGTTTGATTCTCGAGTTAATAAGGGTTTAATGATTGGTGATTCATTAAGTAGGTAGAATAATTTAAATGAGTCATGAATTAATTCAATTAACTAAAGATTGTGTTAATTAATTTAGTAATTAAGGGTTTGAATTAATTAAGGATTAAGTTAAATTAATTTAAAACAACCAATGGATGGTTGATATGTAATTCCTTAATGAAATAAAAAAAATTGCTTTGTGAAATTAATCAAGAGATTAATTAAGATAATTAATTAAGGAGTAATTAATTTATTAATGAAGTAAATAAAAGAATAGTTAATTACAGATTGAGATTAATCGAAAATGATTAATATTGGGGTTGAATTAAAGTAATTAATTTAGAATAGAACAAATCAAGACATAATTGGAAATCATTAATTTATATAACCGACGATGTAATTAAAGATTGATTAATTAAGATGAATTAATCATATGTGACTTATGAGAAATAAATTAATATAAGTAATTAAGAATTAATGTAATTGATTTTAGTTAATTAATTTGTGAAGTAATTAAAGATTATTCCTTGATCTGGTCAGAATAATTAATGTCGTGAAGTTAATTAAAAATAATTTCTTCAATGGAATTGGAAGATAATTAATCCAGGATGATTAATTAAGATGAATAAGGAAGGGTTGATTAATTAATTGATTTGGAATTAATTAACGAAGGAGTCTAAGTGATTGGAGGTTAGAAATTCAATTCTAATCAATTGAATTAATTGGGAAGCGATAAAATTTGCTTATGAATGATTGATTGGTATTGGACACTTTGAATGAGTTGATATCTCTGATATGAAGTGTTGTGTTTATCATTTGGATAACTTGGGATAGGATGGTATGAGACTCGAAGAGAACGGGATCGGGTATTGGGAAATACTCGAAACCACTTCGAATTTTTATAAATTGATTTGTGAGATCAATAGGCAGGAATGAAATGATTTAAGTGATTTGGATTATTTTATCTAAGTTTTGATACTTAGAAAATTGATATATTAAAATAAGGGTTGTCTAAAGAAAATTGTGAATGTGATAAATTGATATATGTTACCCCGGGTTCATGTAAGTTGTTTGCTTTGATATTCCATGTTAATTGGGTTTACTCACGTTGGTTTCCAGCCTGACCCGGGTGTTACTTTGGTGTAATGCTCGGGTCAGACCGAGTATTACAGATTTTCAGGTAGGTATGTTCTGGAGCTCAGGAGGCGAGCTGGATGACGATATCGTATAGAGTATTCCGCTGTATTTATATTATTGTTAATCTGAGTCATGATAATTGTAAATATTCAGTGACTGTACATAATGTGAAACTCTGATGTATATTAAATGTAATCGACAGATATGTATTCTTTTGTAAACAGTTATTATTTATTATTATATTTTATCCGCTGCGAATGTGAGATGTTTAGTGTTTCTGTTCCTCTTCTTCTTCTATCTCTTTCTTCTTTTCATAACTATCTGGAATTTTCGGCTTCGAAAATTTCGGGTCGTTACAAATGAGCTATACCCAACCAAAGCCATGGTGTTCACTCAACCATGAGCTTTGATAATAAATGCAACGGCTCAACTTTTCGATCCTCAAATGCCGATACTAATACATCCACGATATTCGTGTGCCGAGCATCCAAGTGACAAAATGATAAAAAGTTAGGGTAAAAAATAATATAAATAAGAAAGAAAGAACACAATATCAGAATTTCACAACGGAACGCTAATATGTAATATCAAATGAACAATGCAAAGGGTTACTTTGAATACAGAAATATCATAATTACCAAAACCTAAGTACTGCCATCAGCCTATACAGTTATAACAACATGTCCTCATATATGTTGATACATAAAATACAGAAATGCAGTGGAAATAAGAACATTACGGAAGGTAATCATCCAGCTCTTCTTTGTAAGCTCCAAAGTGTTCATAGCTAAATCTAGAAACATACACGGGCTTGACCCTAGCATTATAAGAAAATAACACTCGGATCGATCTGGTAAACCAACATGAGAAACTTAAGAAATACGAGACCAATAACGGTAACCATTAAGATCGTATGGATTATCATAATGGTTTTCCCCTCAAATGAAACCAACTATTCATTAAGTTTAATATATAGTAAATGATAGATAATTTCTAAATTATAGCACATAAATCATATCAAATAGTTGTTGTGTGAAAGCCACAACAATAATAGGTATATAATCAATACCACGTTTGCATAATGGATTTTCTACAAAGATCTCCTCGGCCTGACCACATCTGAACTCTATAACAAGGATCAAAAACAACCTTCCAAGCATCATATATCTCTGGATAGGATATATTTTATGGTAAACATAACTGGATCACCCTCGGTATGTGATCCGAGTCATATCAACTCCCCTTAACAATAATCGATAAGCATCTTTAGATATGAAGTTGATATACCATTGAGGTCAACTAAACCCCGTTGACCATGTCCTTCTCTATTTTCAATCATTTTTCCGATGTCAAGGCCACGTTCAACATCTCTTACACGAGTCTTTGTCACTTGAAAAGAACAGAAATCCCTAAATGGATTCTATCGTCTCGAACGGATCATAAATCGTTACATGGATTCAAGCATCTCGAATAGATCTCGAACTTCTATATAGGTTCCCTGCATAAGTCCTTTGACGAATGCTGACGCTATCCTCTCTCTTGGAATATTCCTTAAGATAGACTGTCTCATATGATAGCACCATTTGAAATGCTAACGCAGACCTTTCTCTTGGACTTAACTTTAGGATAGACAGTCCAACTCTATAACATTCCAGTTCACAAATGCTTCAAGAACATAGATCGCATACATGGTTTTAAGTGATTATGGGTTTTGAGTCATCTCATATAAGTATACTATTCCTGCTTATTGGATTTTCCAAAACCAATCGATGAATTTTTGGTTAACTTAATTTTTGGTTCTCTCAGAAGTAAGCGAAAGCTAGAAACGTTTCATACCATTACTCCTCTTGGGGGATCTTACTGGTATGAAATGGTGATCGATAACTTCCTAAGTCAATATTTTTTCAACTTCGATAAACGAATAATTGATTACCTGGTCAAAAATAATTACTTATACAAATCACGATTCATACGCTTAACTTGTTTTCGACATTCCAACTTAATTATTCCTCATCCAAGTGTGAAGCCAGATAAGTTATAGCTCTTGGTTACATTAAAGCCTTGCCTAGACACTTCATTCTTGAATCTCACAAATAGATAAGTCTACCTCGTCAGTTTTTAGTGTTAAGTATAGTATTAATGATTTCTATAAACAAGAAGAAATAAACACAATTAACACATTTTTCAACATTTTCCAACTTTACTATTCCTCAATCAAGAGGGAAACCGATAGAATAGAGCTCTATTACTCCATCCTCACTCGACATCAATCTTAATTCTCATAAATAGATAAGCCTTACTTCGTCGGCTTTTAGTGTTAAGCATAGTTAATAACTTTTCAAATAAGTAATCCAATAATTAACATTTAGCCACTAAGCAATTTTTAATCCTCTTTTGAAAACATTTGTATATACTTTTAAAATATTTAAAATTCTTTTAATAGGTTTTAAAATATTTATCCAAATGTTACTTTAAAATAACAAGTTCGTAAAATCTATAAACTTGGAAAAGAATACGTTTTATCATAAAAACCATTTTTTTAAAACTCACAATTAGTTCTTAAAAGTTCATGAAGACCTCAAACAATTTTTAAAATATTCTAGTAATAGTTAGTAACACTTGTAAAAAGAATGAAACAAAATACTTAAACATATATAACTTTTCAAACTTTTAAGTCCAAAATTCAAGCCTAAACGGAGCAGTTTTGCATAAATGAAGTTTTGGTCATTTTCAAGATGTTACTTAACTTTTTACTATCCAAGCTTTTTACAGCAATAAACATATATACATACATACATACATACATATATAACATTATAAATATGATGAGAAACCCCTAAAGATCTCTCTACAAAGCTCCATAGCAATCATCAAATACAAGGCAATTCCAAATTGCATCTATTGTGACTATCGCTATAAGTGCACTTCCTAATTCCAGTCCAATCTAAACCAAAGTCCATCTATAACCTATGTGCATTGCTTCAGGCCTAGTAATATGTCATACAAGTCCACTCAAAGTTCGTTTAAGTCCACATAAATGGATCACATATGCCATTTACTTTTAAAGCAAGAATCTAAAGCAATGTTTTAACATATGTTAACAACAATTCAACCAACTTTAAAACAATCAAACACTAACATATATGTGTTATATTTTCGTTCAAAGTGTGGTCTCAACTCACTTTTAACCTCTCAAACAACTAAGATCCAAGCATCTAATCCTAGACCCAACCTTGGAACCATCTTTACTTCTTCCTTTCCTTGCTTTCCACCTTACTTTTGCCCTCCTCCCCTTCTTTATACTCACGACCTAATGGGATAGGGTGAGATGTGCTTTGATTCTTCCAAAAAAAACCTAAATAGAAAGTCTTGTAATGTTATCCCATGGCTCTACTCCAATTTTGATTTGATTTGGATAGGATTTGCAAATATTTTCTTTAGACATAAGAGAGGGGAAGGAGGAGGAATAAGCCATTGATTTTCTCATTTATGCTTTATGAATTTGTGATTCTAACTCTATGTTATGCCTCTCCTTATATAGACACAAGAATGTTTCTCTTTAAGCTTACATTCACCCCCACGATGCCATGGAAGCTTCACTTCCCATCATTTCTCCTTTATGCTAATTACCATTATACCCCTCTCATTATAATATCTCTTATCCATTAAAAAAATTTTGAACCTTCCAATCTTCATGAAGAGGAGAGTGCGTTAATTAGTTGCTAATGTATTTGTTTGATCACTAGACAAGTACACAAGATTTCGAACAACTTATATTGATCGAAAGGCTGTTTATCAATAAGCCGATTTTCGGTGACATTATCGATTTTTCTTCACATAATATATTTTTGTAAACAAAATTTCAAAAAACAAGTTCTTATCATTATTCGCTAATTAAATAATAGGGACAGTTTAGCATAAGTCCCTAATAAGTTTCGAAATACACAAAAACCCCAGTAAAAAAAGTTGTAAATTAGATCTCTAAAATTAAGTTACTGAATAATGGCATGCAATTATTCAGTGAATAATTGTAGACATTTATGCAATTATATCAAAAAATTGCAGATATTTTCACAATTATTCGTTGAAAAATTACAGAAATTTCCGCAATTTTTTCAAAAAGTTGAGAAAAATTCCGCAATTATTCACCAAAAAATTACAGAAATTTCTGCAATTATTCACCAAAAAATTTGCATAAATTTATGCAACTTTTGGATATAATTGCATAAATGTCCGCAATTATTCAGTGAATAGTTGCATAACTATATGCATTTACTTTGTAACTTAATTCTAGGGACCTAATTTACATACTTTTTTTTACTGGGGTTTTAGTGTATTTTGAAACTTATTAGCGACCTGAGACTAATATTCACTAAATAATATCTGTCAAGGTTATAAAATCATATTATAACACTTGATTATGTTTCAAAATATTTTGATATTCGAAAACGAAGTGTTCGAATTTCTAGTTCACTACAGATTGTCGCACGGGTTACTTTATCCCATACTCCACAACACAATGGTGTTTTAGAAAGAAGGAATCAAATCCTGTTAAATATGGTTAGTTCCTAAGTTACTTTTTTCCTATTAGGGATATGCATTGGTAACTACAACGCATATGCTAACTTTGATGCATACTAAATCTGTACCCAAGAACCATATGGATGTGGTATGAAAACAATTCCTAACTCAAATATTTAAAGGTATGGGATTGTCCAACCTACATTAAGAATGTTGGCCCCGATGAACTTAAGGCAAGATCGTCACTATGTAAATTTATAGGATATCCCAATTATTCAATGGGATTTATTTTATACAATACCGGGGAACAAAAAGTTATTGTTTCTTTGCATACTATCCTTTTAGAAAATGAATTTTCATCAAAAGATAACTAATAGTGAAGTGTAGACTTAAATGAGATTTATGAAACTAACACGGATGTTTATCTCGTAGATGAACTAAATTAACCAGTATATGATAATACGCAACCTATTAGAAAGTCTAATAGGGAATCTTATGCACTAGAGAGATAATACGATTCTCTTACGGATGGCTAGAAGGAGGACTATGTCTTAGAATATGACACTCCTCTCTCATTCCAACAAGCACTATAGAGTAGGACTCCGCGCTTTGGCTTGGAGCTTTGAAATCTAAAATGGATTTCATGTATAGAAATAACGTATGGATTTTGGCCGATATAACTAAAGAGATAAAACTCATGAGCTACAAATGGATTTTTATGAAAAATTTGAATGTAGATGGACAAGTAGAGACTCACAATGGTAGGCTATTTGAGAAAGGATTTCATCAAATTTAAGTTGTTGATTATAACAAAACATTTTTTCCTATAGCAATACCTAAGTCCATTTAGATAATGATAGTTATTGTTGCATTCTATGACTATGAAATATGGAAAATGGATGTGAAAACGGTGTTTCTTAACGGTGATTTGGAAGAAACCATTTATACGTCGCATGCCGAGGGTTTCGAGGTTAATGGGAGTGAGGGAAAAGACTTGCAAGTATTTAAGATCCATTTATGGTCTTAAACAAGCTTTAAGATAAGTGTTTTGATAAAGTAATCAAACAATTTGGTTTTCATCAGAACAAAAATAGGCGTATATCGAAAAGAACAAGGAAGTACTATAGCGTTATTAGCTTTATACGGATTGGTAATAACATTGCATTATTGCACTAGGTAAAAGCTTAGTTATCTAAGAACTTCTCCATGAAGTAATTGAGAGAAGTAAGCTATATGCTAGGTATAAAGATCTATAGAGATAGATTAAGAGGTTGTTGGGACTGTGCCGATCCCCGTACATAGATGCTATAATAAAAAGGTTCAATATGAAGAATTCAAATTTCTTTTGACACTATCTCGAATCATCCTTTCTAAGAAGGACACTCCTCATACTATTGAGGAGAAAGAATGTATGAAGAGGATATCGTATACATACAGTAGGTTCCATGATGTTCGTCATGCTATGTATAAGACAAAATGTAGCTTATGCATTAGTATGTGTAACACCCTTTAAATTGAACATAATTGCTAAAAAGAAATTAATTAATAATTAATGAAGCCTAAAATGAATTTTCAAAAATGTCAGAGTTTGGCTACGAAACTTGCACGTTGCGTTTATGGTGATTTTTTGATCAATTTTCATATAAAGCCTTCTGATTGGAGTTTAAACGAAAAATTTATTAACGTTTGAATATTTCAGATCAGAAATAATTATATATGTAATTAAGGAAAATAAATGTAATAATAAATTAATGTTAATTATTGTTAACAGTTACTTGATGCCTAAGCAGTATTAACATTAAATTTAATTGGTTCAAAACATAAGAAGTAATGTGAAAAAGGAAATGAATTAACAGATAACAAAAATAGGCAACCGGTTGACCCCTCATTGGGATCGATCGACCGCTAGCATAACTGGTGACATCAAAAGGCCGACGTTGATTCGAACCCTTATAAATACAGGCTTAACCCCTCACTATTCTCCTATTTTCTTAAGCAGCGGCAAAGCTTATTTTCTCTTCTCCATAAATTCTAAAATCTATATAAACTATTATATATATATATATGTGTGTGTGTGTGTGTGCGCGTAATAGGAGAAGAATAGCATCGAATCAAATCACCAACCAAGGTAAATTGTAAATCTAAATCCAAATCTAGGTAAAACTCAACTCTCTTCTCAGATCTAAATTAATGAATATGTATATGCTTGTGGTAAATATTTCAATTAGGAGAAAAAGGGGGTCATACAGGAATAATAGGATTTAGATCTGGGGATTTGGAAGCTTAAAGGTGATTGGGAAATTATATATGTTTTATATAATATTAGGTTTATATCATTGTAAATATGTTCCTTATATGCTTGAAAGAAATTTTGGAGCTTTAGGCTTTAATATATACATACAATGAATTTGAGAACTATGGTTGCAAATTCTCTAAATTGGCAACTTTGATTAAATATTGCATATACTTGAATTTGGAAAGTAAGAGTGAAAGTAGTCCCTAAAGTTATAATATTGCACAGTAATTTTAGGTTTATTGGTTGAATGATATATGTTAATAAACATGAATTAGACATTATTATTATTTGGATTAGGATTTGATATTATTTGAGTTGGGATTTAAGTAGCATTTTGATTCATTGAAATAAAGTGTGTTGCAATGTAAATTTCTATAAATAATCCAATTTTATAAATATGAATAAAAGAGTATTGTTTGAAATAGCAATGAACATGCCTAAAAGAAAAGGATCTATAAAACAAGGATGTTTATCGTACTTTGTGCCGTTTATTTCAATAATTATAGATAGATAATTCCTCATAATTCCAAACAGAACATAAGTCATGTTTTAGATAATTTACGGGGAATCACCATGTTAATGTTTCCTCTTGGAAAGATGTAATTCCAATGCATTAAATTGCGAAAATCTGTAGGTATAAACCAAAGCAATGTAAGTAGTGATAATGATAGTAATTTATTTGTGAATCTAATATACGTGATTTAAATAAGTTGAAAATAAACAATAAGGAAAGAAATATTAATAAAGCAATGAGGAATTAAGAGGATATAATAATCAAAATAATGTACTTAATAGTTGAAAAGGGATAGTAAGCTATATTATAAGTTAAGCAGAAGTTAAGTAGTAAAAGGTATTTAATCTATTAAAACTAGTATTAAGCATTAAACGATGTTAATGAAACAAGAAGTAGTTATATAAAAATAACTGAATACTAATAGTTTGATATAGAAGGTGTAGTAAATAAATAAATATATATAGCCTTTAGTACTTATTTATGATGGATGTGAACTGTTGAATCCATTCAATAACTTAGATTAATTAAAAATGACGTAGTCACTAATATGTGTTAGAATGCGAGCTCAGTAGTATTACATAACAAAAGTCTGCCCACTGCAAGGGGCTACCGGTAGTTGTGTATACATTATACTGATATGAGACATATTCAATTGTAAGATCCATGAGATTATACGTTCGCGTACAGATGAAGGAAATATACCAAAGTAGGATGGTTGGCCCTGATGGAAATGTGTCAAAGAGCTATGTAGAATGCGCTTCAAGCTTTTAGGGGGTACGTGTAAAGTAGTAAAATAGGCATTTTCCTTATTGCATCAGACAATCTAAAAGGGGAAGGTGAGCATAGGCTCGACACTATAACAGTGAGATTGGTACCATCTATATGAGGAGTAGAAGTTGTTTACATAAGTCGAGGTCACCATCGGTCCTCAAAGGTTAGCAAAAAGACAAGGTTATGCCTAAATGGGCTACACCTCCTACTGATGTAGACGGCATTTAGAGCATGCATCGCCTTACAGTTGTTTTTAGTTTTTTTGTTATTAGGAGGCAAGGCTAGCTAACCTTTAATGGAGGCATTTCTAAATAAGATATAATATGAATAATAGTTGCAATGCTGTTATTAGGCACTACAGGAGTTCCTTGGTATGCATGGCGGTAACGACATGATACTACGTTGACGATGGATCCTAAAGAGGTGTGAGTTACATATACTAGTGTAGAATGTATCCTGGCCAAAGGGGGACTGTGGTACTTACACATACACATATCGATGTGTTTGTGTATTTATTGTATACGTCAAGTAGGTGTGGCATATCGTACGTGTATATGAAGTCAAGGTGACTAAGTTTTAAAACGTAGATATGTAATGAAGAGCAGTTGGTACAAACTAGTATTATGTATAAAGTATATAATTAGTAGTCACCAATATGTTTTTCAAAGATCTTCCTCATTACAACTCATATGATAGACATAAAGGCACATGTACTAGTACAAGGCGGAAAAGGTGAAATGTCGGATTTCCTCATGCATGCTCGGCACTAACATTGGCACTATATACTAAAGGTATCAGTCTTAGTCAGTAGTTATATGTTTTATTATACTTGACCATTCCACTATAAGGTTTATCGATAATGCTCAGATATGATTATTTTTATTTATAGGATACCAACACCAACGATCCATACTTTGGTGGACTTGGGTTTTCGATTTATCAAAAATTCGGACCCACTGAATTACTGGTTATTACAGTATGCGTAAACCGATACCAATTTAATCTTAGAGGAAAACATTAGATTACTGTAAAATATTGTACCATGCTGCAAAATTAATAAGAAATTAATTAAGAAAAATTAATTAATCTGTAATAAGGATCAAAAAAGGAAATTGAGCAAACGTCAGAATTTAGCTATGAAACTTGCATCATTGTATTCATGACAATCTTCTAAGCAACTTTCATATATAAAGCTTTACGATCGGAGTTCAAATCGACGTTTGACGATTTTGGATCGAAAATAATTCAAACGAATTTGAATAATAAATATGATTAAATAAACATTAACATTAAACATTAACATTGTTTTGCTAGGACCTATCGATCGACTCCTTTTATGGATCGATCGACTGTTAACAATCGACGGCTCATAGTGACCAGTTGACCGGCCCAATGGTGACGGTTAGGTTTTTTTTGGGCCTCAACGGCATGTATTTGAAAATATTAATAAGTTTTGAATTCAACGGTCCTGGTGCATCCAAGCAACTACAAAAAGTGGCTAGCTCCCTCATTTTTTTTCATACAATTCTAAACCTTGTAATGAGATTCTGCCTAATTCTCTACCTCTATGGAAATTTATTAAACTTAAATTCAATAATAAATATATACATTCGAGGATTCATGGAAGGATTGAAGGAATCAAACTAAAAGAAAAAGCACCAAATTATATAATTATATATAAACACATGCACATATTCCAAACTTTCCTAATGTATAGTTTCTGAATTTAATACACACAAACAAATTTGTTATATATTGTACAATAAAAAAGAGATAAATTGGACGAAGAGATAAATTGGACAAAGAGATAAATAATAGCACGAAAGAAAATCCAAGAAGATTTAGTTAGGGATTATCTATGGGTAGAAATTTCATTTTTTTTCGTAGTAGTAATTTGTGTAGTTTCTTTCGGATTTGTACTATGCCTTAGGAAATTTTGAATGTGAAAATTTATCAATTTCAAACCCCAAAATTACTCCATAATATGCGATTTGTGAAATTTGTTGGAATTTTAGTTGTTTTATCTTAATGTAGTATAATTGGATTCATTATTATTTGCATATGAATAATTTTTATTCCATTTATCCTACATCGTAAATTATGATTGTAATGATAAAGAATTCTAAAACAAGTAAAATAGAAATGAGTGTGCAAAGCAGGGAAAAAGGGATTTTTCCCCTTATC
This sequence comes from Allium cepa, assembly GCA_030765085.1. Classification (NCBI taxonomy): domain Eukaryota; kingdom Viridiplantae; phylum Streptophyta; class Magnoliopsida; order Asparagales; family Amaryllidaceae; genus Allium; species Allium cepa. The sequence goes on along the minus strand of CM060931.1, from coordinate 458,876,593 downwards.
CGTAGTTTGCACCACTTATCTCAACAATTAAAATAAATAAGTTTTCTTTGTCATTTCAATGCCGTATGTCTAAAAAGTTGAATGGAGTATAAAAGAATGATATTGTAATTTTCTTCCTTGTAAAGACATGTAGTGGTTTTACTATATTAACATAAGATAAATTGTATGTTTTGAATTCCATTTTGAACACATACAAGTCCGTTTAGCATAGCTAATTTGTTGACAACGTTCTTTATTATGAAAATTTGCTATAATGGATTAGGGTTTGTACAGAAATTATAACTGTTGATACATTAAAACAATATATTGCCCGAATAAGTAAAAGACAAATTACTTGAATACATATAAAGCTAATTAGTCACAATTTGATATTAGACATAAGCAGAATAACATATTCTTTTAAAGTTTAGAACACAACAATTATAATTACAAATTTGTAATGTATACAATAAATAAGGCATTAAATAAAGCGTTATCCATATATTTTTCAACTGTCAAATGTTTTTGAGAAGCCAAGGTAAAAGGAAGCATGAGAAGATATGGAAGCAAGGGGTACCCAGTATCTAACATTAAGATAATTATCAGGAGTAAAATGGATTAAACGAATTACGGAATGACTAGAGAAGTTGAATCACAAGGGTTGTCAAGTTTAAAGATAAAAAGTTGTCGAATCTTTATAATTAAAGGAGATGGTGTCAAGCCTAAAGAAACATAGTGTTATCAAACCACTGCAGTAAAGAAGATATCAAATAATAGGCATAAAAGAGGTGCTGAACCTCTAGGGATGTCAAATTCGAAGCAGTCAATAAGCAAAGAAGAAGTGCCAAGTCTCTACAACGGCAAGTGTTATCGAGCATTTAACAAGTAGTGGGTGATGTTAAACATTAATAATGAAAGAGTATATCGAGTGCCTACCAATAAGAAGGTTTTGAATTTCTAAAAGGAAATGAATATATCTTGCCAGTAAATATCTAGAGGTATTGAACTTCTATAGCATAAGAGTTGTCGAGCTTAAAGATGAAAAGAAGCTATGCTTTAGGATCGAGTAATATGGATAAACTACTTGTGCGGAATAAGTAAATAAACAGTAAATGCAATAAAGTAAATGACACCAGAGGTTTTTATACTGGTTCGAAGCAGTCCTACATCCAGCCCTAGACTCTTCTGAAATTTCACTAACACAACCCTCACTTAACCCGAAGGAATTGGTTTACACTGCCCGAGCAACCGAACATGACTTCACCCGTCTAAGCAACATAACAGGACTTTAACTGTCTGCGCAACCGAACAGGACTTCTTTGCAAATTACAAATGTATCTAACTGTTGTGTGTTCTTAAATAACACTGATAAGTCAATTAAGTACAATCTTTCTATAATCTTCTCCTTTATGATATATAGCGTGACGTGCTTTGAGAATTGTGGGAGATAAAGAATTGTGGAAGATAAAGTGATCAATGATCAAAGTATGTAAGCAATTTGAGTGCAATTTGAAAGCTTGAGAATAGATGAGAATTCAAGAATGCTAAAAGTAAATTCAGTGAATTGTTTGTTGAATTCTATAATCTATTTATAGTGTATAAAGAGTTGCAACTATAGATGAAAAGTTATATTGAAAAGAACATGTGCAACCATTGATTTTAAAGATGTTTCTCTTCGATGAAGAGAAGTGACTTTTCAATAAAGTAACAGTTAGAAATATTCATATGTCTGAATAAAAAATTCAAACTTCTAAATTGGATTAAAATGCAAACATCAAGCTTTTAGGCAAATTTTGAATAAATTCAGACATCTGAAAATTTTCATTCAGACGTTTGAATATTATGAAACAATATTCAAATTTCAGCATTCAGACGTCTGAATGAATGAGTTCAGACGTCTGAATTCAGACCTTTATGCATGTGTGTGCATATATTTATATATATCGTTTCAGGAGAGATTTTAACAAATTTCTTAATAAAGTACAAACTCTAGACACACCATACTTCAGCTTTAAAACGTCTGAAAAGGCATCTGCAACAAATCTCCTGCAAAATAATTAGAATACATACAATATTTTATATAGCTTGTCATAATCAAAATCGAGATTCCAACATTCTCCCCCTTTTGATGATGACAACTATATAATCAATAATAAATATTTATAATATTGTTACTCCCCCTGTCAATGTGCACAATTTTTAGACTTCTCCCCCTTTGTCATCGACAAAAAGAAAGAGCGCAGATAAAAATAGATAGATCCTCTCATTAAAGCAAGTAGAGTATTTAATACATGAAGAAATAATAGGAATAATAGATAATAAATTTCTCATACAAGTTGACAAGCAAAGTTAAAACATAATCAAATCAAACGTAAGTTAAAAATAGACATAGATAATTAAAGTTGAATTGAAATAGATGGATTATTATGATTAGAACTTGAGCTTGAGGAAGACCACTAAAATGGGGATGGGTTATAAGCTTGAGTGGATGAAGAACTGGAACAATAAATTCGATCCCATATTTTATTGAGAAAGCCTTTGATAGAGTTGAATTTTCTTTCCATCTTCTTCTCAATTGCCTTAATGTCCCCATGAAACTTTGATGATTTCAGGAGAGAGTGATGATGGGTTTTCTAAAAGAAGTTTCTGGGCCAATTTCTTGAATGGTATCATCGTCCTCCTCTTCTTCTTCATGTTGAGTATGAGAAGAAGAAGCAATACTAGTGTCTTGAGGTTGAGGAACACCTTGTTGAACATTTTGAGTCCACTGATTGAAGAAGATGATTTGTTGAGGAGGAGGCCGTGGTGGAAGACCCATCAATCCTAAAGTTTTAGCGCCTAACTCACTAATAGTTGTAAAATCGATGTCGAGCATTGGTACACCGAGATTGAGGAGGATACGCATAATACAAGCACCATAATGAACGATTCTATATTTTCTCCAGATTATGATGTCTTGAAATTCATCGAAAATAATTTTTCCCCAATTCACTTGTTGATTGGAGTAGATAGAATAAAGAGCTTGGAAGTTTTCTTTATAAACTTTTTCATAACTCCCCGTCCTTGGTTGTAAAGAACGAATAAGTGCATGTTGAATGAGTCTAGCTTGTGGCCTTAAGAAGGTAGATTTTAAATTGCCCAAATTTATAAGTTGATCGGACAAGAACTGATGTGAAACTTCATCTCAATGATCCATATCAACTTCAATCTCATTAATATCAATTCCTTGATAAGGACAATTTAAAATATGACATAGTCTTTATCAAGATAAGAAGATTCTTACGCCACAAACTATTGACAAACACAATCTTGACGATTTTTGGAATTATGATAATCCAAATTCAAGTTTTCAAGAAAAAGTTTAATCATAAGACTATTAATCTTAACATTTTTAGGAGTTTACCCAATTAGCTATCGAAGTGGAATTGTTCTTCCAACTCTCTAATATGATAAGTTGCGAAATCCAAGAATTTCATGAATGCTCCTTCGAAGATGTTGGAAATCTTCATAGAATTATACCTAGAAACAACAACATCGTTCAATAGCCATTGTCGAATTTGATCTTCGGATGGTCCGAAGGTTGATTCTTTAGTACGTTATGATCTTGGTGCCATTAGAGAGTTAGAGGAAAGGTTGAAAGAGTTGAAAATGGAGGCTAGGGTTCGGAAATAATTGGGAATAAAGTGAAAAAGGCAATACATAGTAGGTTAAAAGGAAGGGGTATAAGTGGAAAGAAAATAAAAGAGGCAAGGTGAAAAAATTGGCTCAGGAAAATTCGTCCATCTGAATTATTTGATTCAGATGCCTGAATTTGACTAAGTTGTAACCTGTAAAGAAATAGTTCAAAATCAACCTGATTCAGACGTCTGAATCTGGGGTAAAATTTTTCTACCTTGAATATTCGGACGTCTGTTTTGAATAAAACAGCCGTCTGAATTTTGCTCAGAAGCACATATTAACTTTACTGAATATGGAAAGCAGTATATATTATCAAATAATTTTAAATAATACAAGTTTAGAACAAACAGAATGAAATAACAAATGAAAATTGTATATAAACAACAAAAAATTAAAGAGATTTTGAAGAAGAACTTGGATATGATATGACTCTTCTTCAATTTTAGTGTTCTCTACAAATAGTCGAAGTGGAGACCATCTGTTGCTATGTTCCCAAGAATTTGGTGATGTTAGTGGACTTTGTGGTGATGGTTACCAATGATTGTGATGATTTGGAGAACGAATGGTAGACGGTTGATGAACTGTGTCTTTTGATGAAGAAACAAAAAACTTTAACGGATTTGTTCCAAAAAGCTAAGCCGTCTAGCATTAACTTTTTGTTCATAGTATAACTCGTGCTGTAATTCTAATGTTTCTCTTTGATAGTGATGAATATCATCTATTTTCTCTTTGTGGATGGTGATCCAAAAAAGGGAGACCATCTTGTTCTTTTAGATGGCGGAGTATATCCAGTATGAGTTGAGGATGGAACAATCAGAACCGCTTATTTATAGATTTGAATTTAATGTGACAGAATCGTTTGTGTCATAACCAAGGATCGTTTTCTTTGCTATTAAACACATATCTGAATTATGGTTTATTTTCATATTCAGAACATAGATATTTCCGTCTCTATCCCTTCAAAGATAAGATTTTGATTTTGATCTAAAATACTATATTTCTTTTCAAAAAATGTGATTTTGAATCCTTTTTCACATAATTGGCCAATACTAAGCCAATTATGTTTTAAATTTTTGGTAAAACATTTGAAATAAGAGGTAAATTTGAAATACCATTTTTACTCACATCGCCTTTGCCGATGATGTATCCTTTGGAGTTGTCTCCAAATGTGAAGGAACCTCCATCTGAGTAAGTAATGTTTGATAGCATATCTTTGTCTCCTGTCATATGTTTTGAGCAACCACTGTCGAGTATCCATTTTCCTCTTTTCTTGAGTGGGCCTACAAAAAATATAAGATAACATTGGTACCTACTTTTTTTAACAGGGTCTTAAGAGTTAAGTCTTAGGAAACCAAACCCAAGAGGGTTCAGTATCCCATTTTAATATGTAATCTTTATTTTATAAACAGTTTCCAAAAAGGTGTTAATATATTTCTTCCTAATCAAACTATTGTTTGTTTTAGGAACCCAGACTTTTATGTTTTTCGGGTAAGTGTTCCTTTTTGACTGTTTTGCAGTAGGATTGATATTTCTCCTAATTTTCTTTTTAGGTGTAGCTTTTGTTTTCTTAACATATCCTAATCCTTTCCTACTTGAAACAGATTGAGAATTTTCAATAATTCTGGATAAATTTTCTCTCCTTTTATTAAAATTAGAAATATTTTTAGTAATGTCATCAAGCTTAGTTTTGAGACTAGTGTTATCTAACTCAACAATTTTAATTTTTGTTTTTAACTCATGATTCTCAAAAGCTAAAGTATTATTCTTTTCTTTTTGAGTTTCAATTTCTTGACTCAAAAGTGTGAGTTGAGAATTAATATTAGAGAATGATTTTTGTAATTTTTCAAGTTCTTCCTCTAGTATTTTCTTCTCATCTTTAAGCAAATCTCTTTTGAATTCTGCTTTGTTCTGATTTTCATGAGTCTCCTTATATCTCTTTTGAATTTTTTGAGAGTATCAACTAGTTTGATTTTATCTCTATCATATCATCAAAGGTGAAATTACTAACCTTGTTTTCAGTAGCCACGAAGCAAACATTAGCTTGCTCGTTTTCATTGTCACTGCTGCTATCTGATGAAGAGATATCTGAATCATCCCACGTAACAAAGAATGCTTTCTTTTTCTTATCTTTTCTGCAGTTGTTGAAGTATTTTTTCTTTAGTTCTAGACATTCTTTCTGGATATGAGCTTTCTTATGGCAATTAAAACATTCTAGCACTGAAGATGATGGTTTGCTTGGAAAATTCCTTTTTCCATTGTTTATGTTGTCTTTCTGGAATTTCAAGAACTTTTTGAAATTTTTGGCAATAAATGCTAGATCTTCTTCATCTGAATCTTCATCCTTTTCTTCTTCAGCATGAAAAGCTATGTTCCTTTTGTCTTGTGCTTGTACTCGTTTGGTCTGCAAATTCACTTCAAAGGACATTAGATTTCCTATTAACTCTTCTTGTTTTATGGTAGAGAGATCATTTGCTTCTTCAATAGCCAAGACTTTTCTTTCCTATTCATCTGTTAAAGAGTTTAGGATTTTTGATACAATATCGAAATCAGTGAACTTTTCTCCTAATCCTAATAGTGAAGATAGATATCTTCAAATCTGGAGTACATATCATTGATGGATTCATCTTGCTTCATTCTAAAATTTTGAAATTGATTTTTGAGCATGGAGATTTTTCTTTGTTTGACTTTGTTAGTTCCTTCATGAGTAATTTTAAGCATTCTCCATGTTTCATAAGAAGTTTGACACATGCTAATACGATTAAATTCATTTCTATCTAGTGCACAAAATAACATGTTCACAGCTTTAGCATTGGCAGAAGCATCTAATTTATGTGTGTTTGTCCATGTGGAGTATTCTCCTGTAGGAGGAATATATTCATTTTGTGTAACATTCCGTGTTTCAAAACTATTTGATTGCATATAGATTCTCATACGAGTAGCCCAATAATTATAGTTCAAACCATTGAAAAATAGAGGTCGTGCAGTGGACTGGCCTTCTATAAAACTGGTGTTAGCGCTTATAGTACGTGCTTATAGTGCTAGTGCTAGTGTTACTATCCATATTAGCAAAGAATCAAATAACTATATTACGGTTAGATGAAACCTTGCTCTCACACCAAATGAAATGAAGCGATGCTATAGAATCGAGTTATATGGATAAGCTACTTGTGCAGAATAAGTAAATAAACATAAATGCAGTAAAGTAAACGGCATCAGAGGTTTTTATACTGGTTCGGAGCACCGTCCTACGTCCAGTCTCAGACTCTTTCTGGAATTCCACTAACACAACCCTTACTTAACCCGGAGGAATAGGTTTACCCCGCCTAAGCAACCGAACAGGACTTCACCCGCGTAAGCAACCGAATAGGACTTTAACTGCCTGAGCGACCAAACAGGACTTCTTTACAAACAACAAATGTATCCGACTGTTGTGTATTCTTAAATAACATTGATAAGTCAATTAAGTACAATTTTCCTATAATCTTCTCCTTTATGATATATAGTGTGATGTGCTTTGAGGATTATGGAAGATAAAGTGATCAATGATCAAAGAATGTAAATTAGAGTTCAATTTGAAAGCTTGAGAATAGAGTGAGAATTCAATAATGCTAAAAGTAAATTCGGTGAATTGTTTGTTGAATTCTATAATCTATTTATAGTATATAAATGGTCACAACTATAGATGAAAAGTTATATTGAAAAGAATAGGTGCAACCAATGATTTTGAAGATGTTTTTCTTCGGTGAAGAGAAGTGGCTTTTCAAGAAATTAGCGGTTAGAAATATTCAGACGTCTGAATAAAAAAATTCAGACTTCTGAATTGGATTAAAACGCAAATAGCAAGATTTTAGGCAAATTTTGACTAAATTAAGATGTCTGAAAATTTTCATTCAGACGTCTGAATATTGTGAAACAATATTCAGGTTTCAGCACTCAGACGTCTGAATGAATGAGTTCAAACGTCTGAACTCAGACCTTTATGCATGTGTGTGCACATGTGTGCATATATTTATATATATCATTTTAGGAGAGATTTTAACAAATTTCTAAATAAAGTACAGACTCTAGACACACCATACTTCAGCTTTAAAACATCTGAAAAGGCATCTGCAACAAATCTCCTGCAAAGATAATTAGAATACACAGAATATTTTGTATAGCTTGTCATAATCAAAATCGAGGTTCCAAAAAAAGATAATCTAGATATCAATGGCATGTAAGGGGGTACGGAACCTCTACAACACACTCATAAAGTGTTGTGAAGAATGTAACAAAGGGAGGGTGCCGAGCCATAAGAAGATGTCGAACATTTTATCATAAGGGGAGGATACCGAGAACATGCCTTTAATAAAACAACCATTATCAAGCCTTTACAACAATAACTATTATAAAGCATTTGATAACAATAAGTAGCATCATGCTTCTACAAGGACGATGAATTTAGAAGGAATGAAAAACCTCTACTTTGGCAAGTGGTTTCGAGCTCCCACAATCAAGAGATACCGCAAGTCAAAAGATGTAAAAAGATGTCTAGTTTCAGTAAGGGAGATTTGTTGCCGAACTTATGTAATTAAGCAAGTCGAGTCTTAACTTAAAGATGCCGAGATTTCATCAAGGAAGTGCTATCATAATCCTTGGAATCTGAGTCTCGAGACGTGTCAATCATCCCACACAATAATTACAGCCCTTTAAATAGACCCCATCGACATAAAAAGGGGCAGATCATTTCTTTCTCTACTTCTAAAACTACAAGTTGTAAACCCTAAAATAATTTGAGAATTTTAGAGCCAATTTCAAATCTTGTAACCATTTGCATATATGGACTTAGACAATAAACATTTCCGTAGCATAATTTCCTTGAATGTGTTCCTTTGACTATTATTGAATAATGACGTGCATATGACTTGTTTTGGGACTTAGCTTGGACTTGAATTTGGACCTGTGTATTGATAACTTACACATAGCCACTTAATCCCTTGCCTAAATTAAAGTTTACTATGTATAATGACTATTATGCCCATTGTCATATGCACAAAGGATTGTGATATATATGAATTGCATATTTTTCCCATTAGTAAACAAGCACTATCCTATTGCACAATTATGCAACTTGCCTATTTTACTGTTGGACATATGAACTTAACTCCTAAATAACTTCATATCTATATGAAAGCCCATGGGTTTTATTGAACCATTTCAAATAATATTACTATGTACAACATCTTGGGTGTCGAGCTAATTTTTAGTTGAACATTTTGGTGCTAGAAGGAGGGCTATAACCTCCAAGTCATCATTTCCTCACTTAGAAACTAATTATGTAAAAAATTTACTGTACAAAATTGGTGAAGACTAGGAAAGTTAATGTTCAGAATGAAGAAATTGTACAAACAGCAACCTTGGAGGATAATAGCACTCAAAATCTTTAATATGGCGAATGTGTTGATTAGACAACCCTCAGTACTAACAAAACCAATAAGCAGCGAAGCTAAAATTCAAGATCTAACACAATGAATTACAATGATGCAAGAGCTTCTAGAGAAATTTCTTTCTCAGAAATCTTCTAAAAAGCAACATGTTTTAGCTCAGTTATTGATTTTGATGATAACAATCTTGATAACAACAAAATACATTCATATAAAATATAAATACTAATGTTTGCCCAATTATATAGTATACAGTGTAGAATATTACAAAGGTGTTGAATCGAAGACTGTACAATATAAAAGACTTAAGAGATGGATATGAAGACTCATGAGTACAAAGACCAAGCTATGAAGATCTCAAGACTATAATATACTGTATAGAGCCATAGTATATTGTTAAAGTCCTCGGCAGCAATCTTTGATCCCTATCTCTTATTTTTCTATATTTTATCATTAAGAAAAATAAAATTTCAAAATATATTTAGAATTATTTTATATAAGTTTTTCAAAGTTCAAAATGGTTATAAACTATGTTCAAAAAATTTACAAAGAATCAAAATATTTTACAAAGCATAGGATTTTCAAAACATTTTAAAAGAAATAAGTTTTCAAATTCAACATGCATATGTCAACATATGCCCAGATGAAATGTCGATAAACATGCCGCCAAATGGTTTTTTAAATTTTGAAAAAAGTGTCTATTCATCACAACTCTTTGTGAATGGACATGTCTATTTATTCACTATATAAAGAGGAGTTCAAACGAATATTTTAATACTTATTAACTTATTTTCTTCCCTCCTCTTACCCTATTGAAAACTCCATTCAAAATATACTGTATTATCTTTGAAATCATATACAATTAATTAAAACTTCATTGTATTGATTCATAACTACTTTCTTACTTTTTTGGAATCATTTCTCTCAAATTCAGGATCAAAGTATTGTTCAAGAGGCTATAATATCAATTTTATCCAAAATTCAAGAAATTATCTTTGGAAAAACTATCAAACTCTATTTTATTTGCTTAGGTGTGTTTGTAGCCCGTTAAAATCAAGTGGTTGTGCTTGGTAGCCTGAAAATCTGAGTGGGTATGCTTGTAGTCCATCCAAATCAAGTGGGTATACCTTAAGCCTGGAAAATTAGGAGGGTGTGTCTCATTGCTTCGAAACCAAAATTGTAATTGCATTTGCCTTCTGCCCGTTTAAAGATTGGCATTTGAAAAGAAATCTGTACAGTAATTGTATGGGACTAGGTGTGGGAGAAATCCGAACTAGTATAAAATCCCTTGTCATGAAGAGTTTCTTTGTACCCTTTGAATCGACAATAAACTACATATATCCAACTCAAATTGCACGAAAAGACGGAACATGAAGGGTAATAAAGAAAATAAGACAGAACAGAATCTCACATGAACAGAATAATATATAATATTAAACAAATATCTTTACAACGAAAAACTTTTAAATACATATATCAGAGTCTAAGCTAAGTTCAGCTTGGACAGTTATAAGCACTTGTCCTTACAATTGCTGTCAAACATCAAATAAAAACAAACAAACCATAATGAATAATAGAATATGTCCATACGTATATGAATGTCTCCGGCTTTCCTCTGGAAACTTCAACCGTCTTCAACTAAACCTGAAACTACTCGGATCTGACCCGAGTATTGAAAATACCCGGATTAGGTTTGATAAACCAGCGTGAGAAAAACTCAATAATAGATGACAGTGTCATATATCAACCTTTGAATAAAATCCTTTTAAAAGAAAGAGTATCTCATAAGACCATGCCCACATATAAACACGGATGGGTTTTTACCTTATGATAACTTAAAACACTTTTATATATCAAAACTTTTGATATTATTTCTAATGACATTCCTTTGAAAACATTTGCAAATAAACTTACTAATCTTAACCGAAATTGTTACATTGATTTAATTCCAGCATAATAGATTTACAATCAAGTCCGTAGGTTCTCATTGGAGAATAGATTTCCATACAAACCACCAGTTGAAGGGACTACCACCCAATGGGTACACCTCTAGATGGATGTCCCGAGGCATAGAGCATCTTCCCTCTATCAACACAAGACCAGTCTACCTCTGTAACTAGATAGCACCGAATATGTCATCCCCCGGTCATTACCGACCTTTAATCGAGCGTGCTCTAGCATACAAAACACATTAATTTACATCCTGAACATCAAAGCAGGAAGAAATATATCTAGAAGGGGATGATCATACCCTAATTGGGAATGATCTACTTAGCCTTGCTGTATCTTCTTCACTTTGAATGCCACACTTCCATTCCTTTGATCACTATTTGACTCTCACAAGCGTACAACCTCTGAGCTCGTATGTCTCAAAGAAGGGTGTTAATCTAAGAGAAGTTGCCTTCTATGCCACCAAGAAGATGTACATTTATAAAAGTTAAACGTTATGTCTCAGAAATGCAATATTAGACATTCGTCCATACAAGTTCAAACGAAACCGATGGCACTTTCCTAATCCATTACTAGGCGAGAAGCCCTTGCAATCCAAAAAAAATCTCCATAACGAGGAGACCACTGCCTTAAATAACTCTATAATAGGGGCGATCCAGAGCATGTTAATAAGCAGTCCTCATGCTATGAAGGTCCACGGTCTTCAATAATCATCATTTTCAACATGTCTTCACATTCGAACGTATACATTGGTTCGAAATGGTTTTTAGATAGGGATCGTCCAAATCAAACCCTAGTTCCTTCGAAGCCAATTTCCAATTTAAAAGATGTTAAGTTCATATATAGATATCAATCATCAATCAATTACTTCATCTTTTATGAAATATCTTTCTTAGATATATTCTTTTCATTTTATTACATTTTCTTTTCAAATGTGTATGGAATCATTACGCCTCATTTATCAAATCATTTAGTTTATTTAAACCTTTCGTAAATCCTGGAATAATTTCAAATCATTGTCTCTTTTACTTAGGAAAACCTTTCCAAATCACTCTTTTAACTTAATCAAAGATTTCTTACATTCTAGTTATAACTTTTAACTTAGGGAAAATATTTCCAAAACATTTACTAAATCTTAATCAAAGATTTCTTATATTCAAGCTATAACTTTTAACTTAGGGAAAATATTCCCAAATCATTTATTAAATCTTAATCAAAGATTTTCTTCTTAACTACAAATCATATTTTTGCAAATCGAAGATTTTCATAACAGAGCACTACTGCCACCTTAGATATGGTAAATTTCACCTCCAGGGACTAATTGCAAGTAATCCTACATCATGAAGATCTTCGTCATCAAGGATCATTGTCTTCAATATATTTTATTTCGAAAATTAGTTTGAAGGGGTTTTCGTATAGGAATACCCAAATTCAATCACGGTTTTTTGGATAGGAATCACCCAAATTCGATCCTGGTTCCTTCGTACCAGTCTTTGATAAAAAGATTTTAAGTGGTTAATTAACATTTTAGGTATTTGTTTCTTTTCTTTTATTTTGAAAAATCTTAAATATGATCTGTTAGAGCATCAAGGATTTATTTTCGATCTATTCCACCCCTCGTCTAAAAAGAGAAAACATAGGTCAGGTAAGTTCAGAGCACTGGTTGTTCCATCCCTAAATTTAGTTAAACACCTTGCTTTATTTTCCCAGATCTCACAGGCGGGACAAATGTACTAGTCATTTCCGCATACTCAGTTATTAGCTTTGTTTTGGAATTGACTAAAATATTCCAAATTATCTTTTAAACTCTTAAATTTTCTTTTAAAAACAATCATAATTGATTCTAGGAAATTTACGTTTAAACTCATATTCAAAAGGTTATAGAATTCGCAGCATAAAAGTACTGCAGAAAGTGCTATATAAGCTTATTTGATATTAAAAACTTTTTAATATTTGAAATCATTTTAATATATTTATCAAATTTATTACATATTTTTAATCATTTAAAAATATCATTCATAAAGAAATCCCTTTTTGGATTCTGAACTGCAAAACTGAGATGTTTTTAGAAAATTGTTTTGGACATATTTCAAAATCTACTTAATGAAATCTTGATTTCTTGTCTTCGTCGAAAAACTATGATATAATAGATCGAAAAATTCTTATCTTAGAGAATTCCAAGCTATACCCCACTTTGTACACTCATTTGACTTTTATGGCGTGAAATCGCGAACTACCGTTATGCGACGTGCATAATTTTGACTTGTTTTTCAATTTCTTTTCAAACTTCTTGAAAACACTTTTAAGTGTTTATAAAAGATTTATAAATCATTTTAAAGTAATTTAAACAATATTTTTATGTTTCAAACTCATATTGCATTTCATTTCACTTTATAGTATTATATTATTATAATATCATTTTCAATCTTTTTGGATATTTTGAAATCGTTAAGAGGCTAAATAATTTCCGTACACACATTGTTTGGATTTAATTCTCATTTAATTAACTATGCTTACTAACCATTCTCTTATCATTTATCAAACCAAGTTATCAATCATATCACAAACATACAATCAACCATAATATCAACCGAGTTATCATCCAGTATCAACCAATATTCGACATATTAATTTCTAATTCAACGTGTGTATTATCAACTTAAGTTTTATTAAAATAAAACTAAGGTTTGAGTACTCACCTTTAACCAAATCGTTTAACTTTCTACCAACATTCATTTAATCCAACACTTCACTAAATCCTCTTATCTTTACCAAACCATCACCTAAACAACTCTACCTCACTTCCTAGTGTTCGGCCATCACTTCACTTCCACTTGCTCTCGACCATAAGTATTTCCTTCATTTTTGCCCTTGGACAAATATTCCAATAACATCAATAAGCTCAGTCTCCCCTTCGTCCTCCTCTTTCTCCATCATTTCTTCACTTCTTAGATACTAAACCATGTTCCAGTGATATTCTAAGGTCTTTGGCAAAGTTTGGTGCTGTTTGGAGTTGATTTTACATAATTTTAAGAAAAATTAGTAAGTAAAAGATAAGAGAAGAAGTCATCAGAGAGTGGAAGAATTGTAAAAGGAAGAATAAGAAATGAAAAAAGTGAGAAAGTAGATGCTTATTTATAGAAAAAGTTTTGAACTAAAATAATATTTTATAAAAAGACCAAAATACCCTTTACTTACTCTTTAAGCAACCTTATTTTTTCAACACTTGACATCACATTTCAAATCTTTACTTTATTCCATTTTCACTTAAGTATTAAGTAAAGAATATAATAATTATGTTTGGTTTGATTTGATGTTTACTTTTTTCTTTTAAATGACACGTTTGTCTTTTTATGCTTACTTTTTCTTAATTATTTCTAGAAATTATATGTATGTTTAGTAAAAGTAAACAGGACTACTAAATTAATTAATACTTATACTATTTGAATACATGTTTCTATATAAGGAAATAAAGGTGCGACGACGTTGCGACAATTTTTATTGACAAAACGTTGATTTTCGACAAAATGTTTTACGGTCACATTTTCACGTTTTATTTAAACTATTTATTTATGTAAACCAATTTAAAAATGAAATTTTACTTCTTTTAAATAAATCAAAACATATATCTTTATATTTTATATTTAAACAATATCAAAATCTCTAATTTTACAGTGAATGTAAAACCGACAAAGTGCGATATAATTTGATTATTTTTGTAGAACGATTATTAACATATTTTTAAAATTTTAACATACTTTTATTATCTTTATTAAATGTTCTTAATAATTTTATCTTTTTGAATAAATATTTAAACCTATTTATTTAAGTATTTATTTATTTTTAAAAAAACTTAACTTTTGTTGATTTGTTCTAAAATCCAAATGTATACTTTTTAAATTATTAAATATAAGAATAAATAATTTCTCTACCATTATTTATTGTATATAACTTATTTATTTAAGTTTTAAACCCTTTTAAATTTAAAACAAATGAAATCTCTCATTTTTGAAGTAGCAAAATTATGGGTCATTACATCCCTAGCGTCATCTCTCTTGCTCTTTGCTTTGTTTTACTACTTTTACTTTAATCTATGATTGCATGTGTAATTGTTTAACAGTATAATTTTGTGCTGTTAATTTGAAATTTAATATTTAACTTTAAAAATGATCACAAAAGTTAAAAAACACTATTCACTCCATCCAGTGCTTAATTAGCCTTAAGATCATAATTCTACCACCCAAATTTGGTATCAGAGCACTACGTTTTCAGCAACTTGTAATTTGATTTTTGAAAAGTTTTAATGGCTAGCAACGCTGTTTGTACATTTGTTAACACTTTTGTTAAAGAATAATCTACTACTAGACCCTAACTTCTTAATGGCAGTAATTACACTTATTGGTCATGTAGGATGAAGATTTATTTATAGTCTAATGACTTAGATCTTTGGAATGTTACACAAAATGAGTGCGCTGAACATTAAACTAATTTTGCACAATGGACTGCTGACCAAAAGGCACTTGCGTGGAATAATTCTAAAGCCATGAATATTTTATTTTATTTAGTAGATAAAAATGAATTTAATAGAGTCTTAATTTGTAAGTTTGCGTATGAAATTCTGAGAACACTGCAACTTACACATGAGGCACTAGTAAAGTTAAACAGACCAAAATTTTCATGTTAACTAATCTGTTTCAATTGTTTGAAATGAATTCAAATGAGTTTATTTTTCACATGTACTATAGATTTCAAGATATAGTGCATTCATTAGTAATCTTAGGTAAAAATTTTCTGAAGAGGTCCAAGTTACAAAAATCCTAAATTCATCCTCTTCAGAGTAGGATCAAAAGACACTAGCAGTAGAAGAAGATAACGATATTAATAATCTAAAAATTAAAGAGTTAATTGGTAATTTAATTCCCTATGAAGCACAATTGCAGAGCAGAAGAGAAAGCAAGACAACGGAAAAGAAATCCATCGCTTTCAGTGCAATGACTAACGAGCAGGACATAGATAAAGAAAATGATGAAGAAATTACTTTCATGAACATAATTTTGCAAAAGTTCCTGAAGTGTAGAAAGATGAACAACTGTCGAAGACCTGAAAACAAGACACTTGAAACTGGAACTATAATTATATGTTCAACTACGATGAACTCGGTCATCTACAAAGAGACTGTCCATATCCGAATAAATCAAATATCTTACAGGTTATCAATTCAACCAAAAAAGGAAAAGGGCTTACATAGTAACATTAGATAATTAAGCTTCCTTAAGCAACAATGAACTAGATACTGAGAAAGCAAACAAGTGTTTTATGGCAGTAGTTGATTAATTAGAACAAATTAAAGAAAAGGAGCAAAAAAGGGTACTTTTTACATTTAAATATTATTTAATTTATTTATGTTTTGTATCACGACCCAAAATCCAGCCTCCGAAATCGACATCCAATACCTCACTTGTATTCAAATGCCGGAGATTCAAACGTCGGACTCCAGTTCGTTGGAGCTTATAACAACATTAGATGACAACAATATAGCAGAAAAAAAAGACTTTTCATTGATAAACATCAGTGATACAACATAGATACAACACATGAACACCGACATCAGAGTGCTATATACATGATACAACAACAGAATAATAACATCACAACAAAAAAAGGGGGTCTTTTCAACATAATGCAACTTCGATAAGGTCTTCCAAAACCCCAAAGACTTACAGATCCAAAAGGCTTCCATACCAAAGACTCCAAACCAAAATCTTCCAAAAACTTCAAAGACCGAAGGCTTCAAAAGGCATCTAAATCCAAATCTACATTCCAACTTCGCTCCAGAACATGGATAACCTGACTCTAGACTGCCCATGTGGAAAATTATGGGCACCCAGAGTTTTGAAAGGGAACAATAAACTCCGGGTCAGTCATGAGACTAGTATGAGTAAACAAAATTGTTGTTTGAACAAAAACAGTTTACAAAAAGAAATTCGTTATGCTTTTTGGAAAATGAAACTACCATAAGGCCTCCTGGCACACACATAATGCAATTGCACACTTGGGGCTAGTCAAACATTCTTGATACGTGAAAATTCTTTTGATATTATTATTAGTGCATAGTGTGAAAACATTTCGAAAGTATAATATTAATCTTAGCCAGCATATGTACCATTATACTATGCCTACTATAACTACATTTAAGAATGGCAGGTTATACAACTGAAATCGTAATGGCTCATATTGGATGATTGGATTTCCAACAAATGGCCAAGGCTAAGAAACTTCCTTTATCCGAAAGGGTACGCCTCTGGAGGGACGCCCCAAGAATTTAACCAGCTCTCTGCCAACACAAGGCCGGGTTACTTTTGTAACTAGGTAACTAACTGTCATGAGTATGTCATTCCCCGGTCGTAACCGACCTTTATCGAGGGCCCTCGACACCAACAACCACATAAGCAAATTATCTAGGCTCCATACCAGAATACCACTTTTTATTCAGAAGGAAATGCACATACCTTGAGGGGAGCGACCCCCATAACCTTGCTGCATTATTTCCTATTTCGACCATTTCTAAGGTGTGAGGTTCGATGAAGTCTCGTCCCACAAGGCTACGCTTTTCACAAAAGCCATGCTTCGATCAACCAATGATCAACACTTAGTATGCCACGTTACCAAATTGGGAGTATATCACTAATAACCATCAACTACATAACCTCTAAGCTCGTACGTCTCAATGAAGGGTGTTAAGCTAAGAGAATAAATTCTTCGCCACCAAACAGAAATGTATTTGATAGAAATCAGCTTTACATCTTAAAGTGTAATGTCAGACATACATTCATACAAGTCCATCCTAGGTCTGAATGGAATCGAAGGCACTTCGTCCAATAAAGGAAGAAGCCTTTGTAAATCCGGGTATCCACAATCCCGACCGGACTCCCCATCACATATGGAGATCTCTGTACCGGAGCAAGCCGATGCAGAGACAATCGACAGGTAATCTTTTCGTTCTCGAAAATACCCGGTCTTCAACCACCGTCTTCAAATGCACTCCCATTTCGTCGTATCATCATTCAGAATAGGTTTTTTGACTTAATGTCCGCTCTCGGCTTAATCGAATAAGAAGCGCCTATTTTAAAATATGTGGATACACAAGTCACAACAAATGTCCATTTATAATCTTTTAAACAAAAGATTCACCATTAAGATTCGATGTGGGTTTCGGATAACCATTTGGAATCCGACCCCCTGTCGCGTCAAAATTCAAATGTCATTTTATGGGCCATGTTGTTTCCACATTCACACAGTAATATATCACAAATATCACAACTCAATTCACAGCAATTCAAATCACAAAGTGTCACAATCACATATCGGAGATATCAACCAATTCAAGGCATTCAATAATAATCAATCATCTATAAGCAAGACTAATTAATCATGTGATTATAATTAGTTAATCACATAATTACTTTCATTAATTATCCTTGAATTAATTAGTCCTTAATTATTAATTAACCTTATTTATTTATTAATTAATCTTTAATTATTAATTAGTTAACCTTTAATTAATAATTAATCAACCCTTAATTATTCTTTAATTACTTATATTAAGTAATTATTCTTTAAGTAATCAACCTTTAATTACTTTCATTAATTAATCAATCTTTAATTACTTAAAAACTTAATTAATTAAAAGATAAATCATTTTAATTTAATTAGTAACTTAATTATCATTAAAAATCTTTAAATTAATAAACCTTGGAATTATTTAACACTAACACATAAATTAACTTAAGATACTTAAGTTAATTAATAATTGAAAAACATTTCTTCTTAATTAACTTTATAATCACACTATTAAATTTATTTTAATTAACTTAAGAGTTAATTTATAAATAATTTCACATAATTAAATAAATTAAACTTAATTACTTTAAAATAATTTACTTTTAAACCTTAAACTAATCCCACACTTAAAATAAAATAATTATTTAAAAGAATGAGTTAAAAATTGTTTAAACTTGAATTTGGTTTAAAGCTTGAAAACTATTTTTTTATGCCTATCCGAGACATCCCCGAGATCACCCCCGAGCCAAATACAGTTTCCTTCGAGTCCAACCCAAGCCACCCTATTTTTTTCCTTTATTTTTTTTAAGTTTAAAACCCGATACATACTTACAAACACCCGATCCAAGACTCAAGCCACAATCTGATTTTCCCGAGATCGACTTCGAAGCAACAACCTTTCTTCCTCAAATACAAGCTACTGACACGAATTTGATACCATACACATGCACATGTGCTCTGATGAACTCCGATCAACATCGCCGTCTTCTACGAGTCATCGACGATCTACTCAAGTCCTCAGACCACCCAGATCGAAAAACTCCCATGTAAATCGAAATCGAGAAACCTGGAGCAGTATTGGAATAAAACCAGACCACCCAAGATCATCTCGTATTGCCACCTCCGGCCGTCAGAGGTCACGAGACTACGTCTAGAGCCGCGCTGACCAACTACGCAATGATTCCCCCTGCTCCGATCACCTCCGGTCCACTGACGATGATGCAACAACTCAAATTCCGACCACTACCCAAACTTGGGTTGAAACTCTAGATCGTCAATGTCCAGCCACCACAGTGGTTTAAAAATCCACCTAGTATTTTTCTTAGGTTCGATAACCTCCAGGCTATCCTCAGTGATGAACACGAGACTACAACTTTCACCGATCACCAGAATTCCCACAAAACCCAAAACCTTTCAACCTCGAATTTATCAATCAATACGACACAAAAAATCTTGATTCTATTTTTAAAATTAATGATTTATGAAGACAGACAAGATGATATAGGTGAATCAAGAAATTATGGAATTCGAATTTGACATGTTTTTATAGTTTTCACTATATTTAAATTTTCCAGATAAATTTAAACAAATTATTCTCAAAAATATTTTTTAAACTTAGATCTTGATTATACAAACAAGTTTCGTTTAGATCTTAAAGCCTATCAAGAATCATAGGAAGATAATTTGATTTTTGAAACAGGTTGAAACCTGTAAACCTGGAACAGAGGCATTTCTGCCTGTAGATGACGTGCATATACAAATATTTGCGTATTATATACATGCAAGCATTTCTTACAACCTTATGTTTATTATTTATCACATGCATCAAGATTTCAACCCAGATTCAAGCTTTTAAAATAGTGTTTACTCACTTGGATTTTGAAAACAGAAAGCCTGGAAGTGTTTGAATTTGGATGGAAATTGTTTTGATATTTGAAATTTGGAAATGCTCTGATTTGATTTGCTTTGATCCTTAGATTTGAAATTGATCTTGATTAACTTGATTAACTTAGTTGAATCTTTCAATTTGCTTTGTTGTTGAAATGATCTGAACTTGTGATTTGCTTTAGATTTTTGAAATGAATTCAAGTTTGTTTTCTGGTTTTGATTTTAAATTTGCTGGTTTGAGGTTGTTTACTTTGATGTATTCTTTTGTTTCTGGTTTGTACAGGCTTTTGTTTTTGAAATTTATGAAAGGAAATAGAAAGAGTAAAAGTAGATGTATATATAGCCTAATTTTTGTCATTTTTTTTTAAAATAAAAGAAAATTAAAAATCTTGGAAGCTTGTTAATTGCATGTAGCCATTAAGTTAACACTTGTTAATTTTTATGTTAAATGTTTTACACTTTTTAAATTATGTGTTATATGATTTTAAATTATATTTTCTATTTTTATAATTACATTTCCTTTATTTATATTTATATAATCTTAAAATAAAAATGATTTTGAAATTAATTATATACTAATAAAAATCACACGTATATTATTTTTAAATCCAAATATTTTTAAAATATTTAAATTTGAATTTCAAATCATAATCTATTTATATAGACATACACATATAATCAACTCTTATCTTATTTGTTTTTGAAAATTAGAATTAATTCATAATTAAATTCCAAAGTTTTATATTAATTATTAAATTAAATTTGATTTAAAAACAGGATCGTTACAGATTTCCCCCTTAAGAAAATTTCATCCTGGAAATTTGAAAGAGAGAGAGAGAGAGACAATGAACATATGAATACATAAAAAGATAGAAAAATGACTTACCAGATTAAGCTAAAATATCCGCTCTATACTTGGGATAGGACTTCTGCATGCTCTCCTCTTTTCCCAAGTACAATCATTTGGATCTCCACTCCATTGTACTTCAACCAATTTCACCACTTTATTCCTTAATTGCTTTTCATCTCAATCAGTTATCTTTAAATGTTCTCTCTACACTGCCAAATTTGGTGTGATCTCCAAATCTTGCTGAGCGGCTTCCTCAATGATACAGTCTGGATCGTGTACATATTATCGAAGATGTGAAACATGGAAGTCATCATGTATACCAGCTAACCTGTCGGAATAATTGCACTCGATAAGCAAAATGTGACGACCTAGAATTTTGGACATTTGAAATTAGAAATATTTAATTGATTTTAAATATTTGAAAGTTGGTTTAGCTTGAAATTCAAAAAAATATCTGTTTATTTGGCAATTTAATTATTGAATATAATTATAGAAATTTGGGTAAAATTTTGAATCTTCAGTTTTATGCTTGTTAAAAATATTTTGAAGGATTGAAAAATTAGTATTGACAATACTTAAGATTATAGAGGCTTCAGAATTTGATTTGGAAATATTTTGATCAGTTTTGAATTTATATCGTTTAAATCGATATTTGAAAGTAGCCTTTCGAGGCACGGTCTCGGAATTCGATGAGACCAGTTCCATTGGTACCATAATATTGTATTATTATCGGATTTCAATTTTCGTAGCATTCAGAGTTGTCGTGTGGTCGTACGATAAGTAAACGCGTTGAAATTTTTATTGAAATTTAAAATAAATAACTCGTCCGAAAAGATATCTTCTCCATACGATCGAATTTGGACTCGAAACATTTTCCATTGCATTCGGAATAGGGGCATAACCTTATAAACGCCTGACGGCACACCTCGATTGGAGATCGAGACTTTGAATTGTGGAAATCGAGACAATTTCAATTTAAATTTAAATAAATGATAAATAACGTTGCAAGCCTTTGCAACATGTCTCAGAAATCTTTAAACACGTGTTCGTTAAAGATTTACACGTGTTCGGTCGAGACAGAATTTTTTTACCGTGCTTTCATCTTCAAATAAAAAAACAACAAAACCATATTTCGGTCAAAATAAAATCGCCTTTCCTCTTCAAATCAGTTCGCGAAAAAAATTCAATGGCCGAAATAAATCTCTTGTATAAAAAATCAATCACATCAGATTTCCTTTTTAAAAGCAGAGACTGATCGAAATCAATCAAGCGTTGCCGAAGTCGCGATAATGAAGATGAGGTCGCGACCGCGCGCATGCGCGTGAATGAGGGATTGGGGGATCCGATGTCATTCGTCTTCGTCGACTCGAGCGTGGCGCATCGCGCGCGTGCATGGGCGACAAGCAGCGAATTGTGGAGGGTCGAATCGAAGTTGGGTGGCGGTCAATACAATAGCAAGGCTCAAGTCGTCGAAGGGAGGTTCGCGACGAACTTCGCGATTCAAGGAGAAGCTCGAGATTGCTCAAGTTCTGGAAAAAGATGGAAGCTCGCATGTGAATTCAATGAGGATTTCGTGTTGATCAGCACTGGAGCAATCATGGTTCAAGAAGCTCGATGATGTCAGAGGTGATGGAAGCCTATAGGCTGAGCATGTTCAAATCAATCGATTATTAAGGTTTGCGTGCTGTTCTATTTCAAATTTAAATTGTCTACAGAAAAAAGATAACAATAATATAGTAGTAGGTTTTATAAAGCAATCTATTTCCTTCAAATTTGGTTACAAATAAATATACTCTGGAGGTATAGATTTCTGTTTGTTTAAATTTAAATGCAATTAACATGTTTTTAATAAGAGAAAATATATGTAAAGGAAAAATAATAAACAGTAAAGTAAATCTTGTTTTTACTGTTTACAGAGAGTAATACAGGTATGAATAAATATATATAGGTAAGACTTTGAAAACTTAAAAGGGATTTTATTAAGAAATAAAATAATTTTGTTTTTAACTTAATAGATATATATATAACCTCATATATGTTCTCATTTTAAAAAGAATTGGTTTAAAATTTAAAAATTTGTTTAAAATCAATCATT
The DNA here is from genome assembly GCA_030765085.1 of Allium cepa. NCBI lineage: Eukaryota > Viridiplantae > Streptophyta > Magnoliopsida > Asparagales > Amaryllidaceae > Allium > Allium cepa. The sequence goes on along the minus strand of CM060931.1, from coordinate 458,853,390 downwards.
CGATAAAACTAAATCATTGGTTATTCAAACTTATTAAAAGGAAATTGATTGTTCGATTATTTCAAATATTAATAAATGATATGAATATTTATACAAGGTCTAAAACTATAGAGAAAACAAGCCGGATTGAAAACGGTTGCATGCGTAAGCAAAGGTGAGATCTTCTCACTCAATTGGAATTCTCAGTTTAATTTTAAATAGTTAAATATAAAATTGTTGATTGTGTGCTTGGATGATAAATTAGTATCAGTTGTATTGAATTAGACCCTATGCGCCACATAATAGCGGATGATATTATATAAACCAATATACCGTGATATTCCGCCTCGAAGTGGAATTGGTATTACCTATGTATTTAGAGTGATTGATTTTCCGCATTATATAGCGGATGAGACCCTATGCACCGCATAATAGCAGATGATATTATATTGATCCCATATACCGTGATATTCCACCTCGAAGTGGAATTGGTATTTAATTGTTATGCTAACATCCGTGGATGCAGGGAAACAGGTTGGAGGGATCCAATTGGATTCCTCAAAACATTTGAATTTATTTCAATATTATGTGTTGATTATTTAGAATTTGTGTGTGATCATCTTTGTGATTGAAATCGTTGAAGGCTATAGTTTAGCTGAATATATTTTTGGTATCGTAGGATACCTGAAATAAAAAAATTGGATTTTCAAAAATTTAGGTTGAAAGTTATAGTAAAATTTATTTTTGAGAATTGGACAAATTTAAAAGAAGGAATTTTAAAAGGATAAAGTTTTATTTTTGAATCCTATTGAATAAATTACAAAAATATGGGAAAAGAATTTAATAAATGGATTTCAAGTAACATTATTCAAAAGTTAAAGAATTTATTTTAAAATACGGATTTTAAATAGTTTGGAAGAGATAAAGGATTTTTTTTAAAATAAATTCGAAAATTGATTTAGTGTAAAAAAAATAAATCTTTAGGGAATCAATATGAAATTGATTTGGTATTTAAATAAAAATTGATTTGGTGTTTGAAATAAATTTAGAAATCAATTTGGAATTTGATTTGGTGTTTAAAATAAAATTTGAAATCAATTTGGAAATTGATTTGGCGTTTGGAAATGATTTTTGAAATCAATTTAAAAATCATATATCAGTAGATATATGGAAAATATAAATTCACAATGGGAATTTAAAAAGGAAAGGGAAATTTATTTTAAAAATAAATATTGATTTATTTTTAAAGTATGGAAAGAAATTTTTGAATTTGGAATATAAATTGAGATACATGAAGAAGAATTTATTTATTGATTTAATGACCATTTTGAAATGGAAAGTGTATTTTCTCTGGAAAGCCGAGTATGTTTTTAAAGTATCTTTCAAATATTAATTAAAAGTATTGAAGTTGGTTTTAAAAAGGAGTATTTGTGGAGAAATTATGTTCTTAAGTTGTTTTAAAAATCTTTAAAGTAAAGATTTATTTAGTTAGTTATTTCAAAGATTTAATCGATATTTGATTTAGAAAATGGTTATTTAAATAGTTATGCCCTATCTACTAATTTTATTTTAAAGTTAGTTTTGGATTTGAAGTCTTATACGTGATAATTAGTATAATGTTTTCATAACCAATATTTAACTAAGTATTTAAGATAGTTTTATTTTAAATGTCTCCAAGAATATTTTGGATAAGTGATTTGAATTATTTTAAAGTATCTGAACTCGGCAGATTTCTAGTGGAAATGAATAAATATTTGGGAATATATTTCGCGTAAGGAAAAATGATTTGAAATTTGTTTTCAATGAATTGAAACGTTGGTAGTGATTTGAAATTTGTTTTCAAATGGTTGAAGTGTTAAAATTATATCTTTCAAAGATATTTTTGAAAATAAATAATTGGGGAGAAATTATTTAAATCTCGATGATTGTTGTGAATGTTGATTGATAATGAAATAACCGACAATCAATTTTGGCCTTTTAATGGCATTTGAATTTTGATGCGACCGAGGGTCGGATTCCAAATGGATATTCGAAAAACCGCAACAAATCTTTGTGATGGATCTTTTGGTCAAAAGATCAAAGTGGAAATTTTATTGTGATTTACTTGAAATCTGAATGTAACACTTATTTTTTAAAATAAGCGCTCATTATTCGGATTAGCCGGGAAAGGACTTTGTTTCATAAAACCCATTCCGAATAATGATACGATGAAATGGGAGTGCATTTGAAGATGATGTTGAAGACCGGGTATTTTCGAAAATGAAAGGATTACCTGTCGAATGTCTCTGCACCGGGTTGCTCCTCTATAGAGATTTTATCACCCTTTGTGATGGGGATTCCTCATGTTAGCATTAGAATTGGTCACTAACACCAGAATTGGTCACCTTTAAATGCAAAGACAAGAACACTGGATTTATAGTGGTTCGGTGTAACTACCTACATCCACTTTGAAGTTAATCTTTATTGCTTTTCTCAACAATTGATTACAGGTACAATCCGTACACCAACTACTTGAATACAAATGCTAACTGAAATAGAATGAGTCTTGAATGCGGCAGAGTCTCCCTAGTGTTCTCGAAAAAAGGTCCCTTTCACTATACCCCTGCCCCTCTATTTATAGACGAAGATGGGTTGGACTTCCTTAATGGGCCTAGGAGCAAGATACCTCGCCCATGGTGAGTGACTTCTATGCGCCGAGCCGCAAATGCTGAACAGCAAATGCCGATCCATATGTCCAAGCCGGTTGGTACCTTTATGTCGAACGAGGCAATGTGTTGAGTGGAGCTAGAATGACGAACGAGGCTAAAATGTCGAACGAGGCAGGAACGCCGAACGGTACTGGAATGCCGAGCGAGGCTCATGCCGAACGACATTAGAATGCCGAGCAAGGCTCATGTCGAACGATATTGGAATGCCGAGCGAGGCTCATGTCGAACGATATTGGAATCCCAAGCGAGGCTCATCTCGAACGATACTGGAATGCCGAACGATAATGGAATTTCGAGCGAGGCTCACGCCGAACGATACTGGAATGCTGAGTGAGGCTCATTCTGAATGATATTATGCCAAGCTTCCAGTTACTTGGTCAAACATCAAGGTAACACTTGCCCCCTAAAGTGCATCATTTGGATGCTCTTTGAATCACGAGTCCTCTGCGTTTTCCTTCTAGTCCCTATTCCAAATGCCAATCGAGGCATTGTATGCCGAATGACATACTAATCCCGAACGACATACGGATGCCAAACGACATACTAATTCCGAACGACATACGGATGCCGAACGACATTAATGCCGAATGATGGAGGTGCTTTAACCGATTCTACCGGTCGCTGTCCCTTCGACTTCTCTTCTCTCTATATAAGCCAATATCTCTTCTTCCCTTCCCTTTTACTTTTAACTCTGCTCTTCAGGACTTACAAATTCGTCTTTGAGCAGACCTAGGATAACTACTTACCCTTTCCCCCTTTTTTCTCGAACTTAATACGTCGCCCCACATCCTTCACAAAAACGATATTGAATAGAAATACGCTTCATATTCCAGAATCTCTCCGAGTTTCGAGCCATTTATTAGGTAATGACTCCTTCCTTTAAATGCTTTACCCCGACTAGGAAACATTGCACGAGATTTAAGTCGTGAATCACTGTAAAATCGAGGTCAGTAGGGAATTGCGCGGACGAGGACAAGAAATTCGAGGTTAGAAGTTGTTTTAGGGCAGTAGTGGAAGGAAGGAGATACCAGAGGTGTTTGAAGGAGGGAGTTGGTGGAAGAAGTATTGATGTGGCTTGGTAAGACTTCCTTATGCCAAGCAATGGAGCGTAAGTATAGGAGTGAAGTTGGAGTTAAGGTTCAACGTGCCGAGCGATGTGGCTCGGCACGGCTATGGCTCGGCATGATTCCCTCATGCCGATCGAGGTAGGAGGGGATGCAGGAGAGAAATATGAGCCGGGTAAAATGCCAAGCGATTTGGCTTGGCATGACTTGCCAAACAACTTGACTACGCCGAGTGGTAGGGACGGAGGATAGGAGTGAAATCGGAGTTAAGGACAGAATGCCGAGCGATGCGGCTCGGCATAATTATGGTTCAGCATGACTTTTTGCATGTCGAATGGTGGAGAGGAAAAGTGGGAGAGTGATGTACATATGACAGTCAAAACCATCTCAACCTAGACTCAGAACATTATTGACTTAGCACACTTCTTATGCTCGAACTTGGACGGACTTAAACAATTAAGTATATCGGACAATCCAGACTGATAACTCCCGTATTTAGACAACTGTAAACTTGAACTTAACCTGCTTAAAACAGCTAACAACCTTTCACATAGAGTGTCGATGCTGATTCCAAAACATAAGTCATCTTATGACAAGCTCCCTTAGACGGTCAACGATGACGGTGTTCGAAGATGATAGTTCGAAGCCCAACTTTATTTCACCAACTCAGTGACTTTTAATTTCTTGGCATTCATATTTGCATGATCACACTAGTTCACACACCACACGGGGGGATTATTTATTTGTTAAGTCTAATGTCGATTGCTTTTTAAGTATAGTTCAAACAGGTGTTTTGCCAGATTCAGTCATTCACTAAAGATGTCTAAGAAATCTAGCTCTGCCATGATCTCGGACAGACCCAAGCCATCCTCTCAAAAAGAACTAATTGGAACTTAAAATTCGGCAACTACTCTTGCACATGACATGCCGAGCTCTATGACCGCATATATCGACTTGGCTCCCGACGCCTTGGATGCAGCGATCTTTTTAGACGATCTGATAGATTCTTAAGCCTCGAAGATTAAGGAAAGCATGCTTCGTCGTATATGCTCAGTTCATGGGATTTCTTTCGACGATGCATTGGTTCAATCGAGGCAGAATCGTCCTCACTTGCCCCTGTCGGATATACGGCCTGCAACGGATTCATGTGTTGGGTCGGTAGCGTGCTACCGTTCAACTCCTTTCTTCGCGATCTACTACAGTATACCGTGATCGTCCCAACGCAGTTACATCCAAACAGCCACGCGTTCATATACGACACCTGCATTCTCTTCATGAGTGTCCTTTTCAGTCATCCGATTCTCGACGATATCCGCCATATCTATCGCTTCAAGAGTCGGTCAGATAGCCCATCTTTTATGTTCCTCGAGTCGCATAGCAAGTGTCAAATCTTAACTAGGGCATGGAGCAAGTTTTCCCAGTATAAGCAGGAGTGGTTCTATGTGCGCTGTCCTCCCGGCTTTGCGAGAAGATGAGTGGAAGGAAGTAAGTCTTTTTTCTGGATCAATACTCATGTTTGGCTGAAGCTGCACCTTTTCTAACTCTTCCTCTATTTTTTCAGGTATTAACCCACGTCCCGAAGGCTCCAGATATTCATACGCTGTCGAAGCTATCCGAGCTATTCCCGCCAAAGACCGGGACATCAGAACTCTCATTTCAAATAAATCACTCATGAAGTTTGGGTTGCTGGCGGAAGGCTGTCGAATAAGCCTCCCTCTAGGCGTCACTATAACCAGGCCTTCTTCGGGCAAAGGAAAAAAGAAGGTTGGGTCTTCATTACGTAATGCCGCTGACACACCAGAGGAGGGGGAGATTAGAGAAGGCATGACGCTCGAAGTACCGTATGAAAATGTTAGTTCCACTAAGGACCCGGTAGTCGAGGTTCATGACATCGAAGCGACACCTTCCCCTTCAAAGGGAAAGAAGAAATTGACCTATAAGTTGAGGAAGAAGAAAGTGGGTGGAACTTCTAAAGTCATTCTTATTCTAGTGGAGAGAGGCCTTCTCCTCAACACTTAGAAAGTTCTCTGAAAGGTCTGTCAAACCTCACTATTCCTGATGATCTGCTCAACTATGATTTCGATGATACGGAGTCTCTTAAGCTTCGTTCGCCCACGTGAGGCGATACAAGCGCTCAAGCCTAAAAGAAGGGGAAAAAACTCCTATTAGTAGAGATAAAGAAACTGGTCCGTCGGGGGGAACACTAGGACACACACAAACACATGCACTTCATCTTGCACTTAAATTTTTGCCATCACTCTACTCTTTGCTGACATGTTGTTATTTAAATTCTATGCAGGTGACATGGGGCGTACCATGGACTTGACCGTCTCTATAGTCCATCTATTTTTCACCATTTCGGTAGGGATTCGGGTTCCGGCAAACGTCGAGACAGAGATGACTCCGACGATCAAGACTACCACCGCCGAGAATCATCCTACTGAAGAAAAATTTATAGTCAATCCTCCTACCCTCGTGTTCCTCCTCCTCAATCGGAGCAAAGTAAAGAGAAGTCCACACATAAGGGGTCCCAGCCTAAGGCCCATTAGGATCAACATTCCGATTCATCTAGTAGCAGGCAATCCCGGGATCCCCATAGAACACCTGTAGTCTCCAAGCAGACTCCTCTCGCTCCTGTATCTGATCCATCGGTAGTGAAACGACTTGCTGAGCTTAAGGCTACGTTCACAAAGATATGCTTTGATGGCTTAAAATTTCTCCCGACAATTCACCAGATTCCAGGACATGTCATGCAAAGCGCTATTGCTTGTACTAATGACGTCAATGTCCATCATGATGCATTCATATGCTTAGCCTAAAAAATTCTCAGAATTCTCCATTGAGCGTTAGCACGAAATTAATTGCCTGAAGCTCGAGGCTATCCATGATAAAGGCATTATCAAAGCTCTGGACGAAGATCTCTCTGTGTACAAGTCTCAACTTGAAGCTGCCTAACAGAGTGCTAAAGATACTACAGAGGTCGTCAACCGTCTGGAGTTAACTCATAAGAAAGAAATCGACGAGGCAGTCCAACGCTGTGGGGCCCTGGCTTTAGAGAAGGATTTAGTGCAGAAGGAAAGGGATGCATTTGCCCTTCGAACCAAAGAGCTGGAAGAACAACTCCATCAAGAAAGAGAGGAGAAAACTGCTGCCCACGAATAGTCGTAACGATATTGCGACGAGATCGTTGCTACGTGACTTCTTAAGGCAAAGCTCGACAATGTGCTTTCTAAGGTCGGGATATTGAAGGATGAAGCCCGTGTAGAGGGCAAGAAAATAGCATCCACGGAGATTGAATCTCGCTTTGAGGCAGCTAAAGAGGCTGGCAAGGAAGAGATTACGTGCATGTTTGACCCACTGAGAGCAGAATTCAACGCCCATGTCCTCATGCATCGGGATTTAACTTTTCTTGGCGAAGGCTACCTTGGATCTCTAGCTGAGGCATGAGAGACTTTAATAAAGATCAGGAAGGTCGAGCTGGGCATCGAAGAGGTTGATGAGGTGGCCTTGGTGAAAGAATTTCTTAGTGGGAACGAGCCTTCGAACTTATTTGTAGTGAAGGCGCTCTACTGCAAAGGTTTTCCCTCATCCAAAGGAAAAGACTCATTGCTGGTCCGTCAGGAACCTAGTCTTCAGCCCTTCCTCCTACTCAATCGGTTGATCGGGTAGTACTTGATCCATTCGAGCAACATGCTTGTTATGACCCAGAAGACCTTGGTCTCGGTATCCACATTCTATCTCCGATTCCGGAGGGTGAGACTTTCCGGATGGTTGAGAGTCAGCAAGAAGCTAGTACATAACTCTTCTTTTTTAAGTTCAAAGAGCCATCATTTTTGGCATAAGATTATTGTATTCTAATGTTTATTTCCTATGATTTTGTGCAGGACGTTCTGATCCCAAACCCACTCCAAGGAGCGATGATGCCAAGGAGAAGAAGGGGAAAACAAGCGAGGCCACTCACGAGGGAGAGACTCCCGGTTTAGACGCTCAAGTGATTGAGGTGCTTGATGAGGATAAGTCTAAGACATTATCTTCTATCGAAGGTAGTTATGAAATTGAGACCATAAGCGCCTCTGAGCACACTTTTAAAATGAGCATGAAAGAGCAGCTCGCGGAGGAAAAGAAAAAACGGCCGAAATCAAAGTCAAGCCCCGAGTCGTGGACCTAGATGATCCTCTGAACAAACCATTGAAGTTCATCCACCCTGGTGGGTCCAGGCCATTTGAGGTCCCTCGTTCTTCCTCAGTTGTCACCTCCCCATCAAGCAAAACTTCCAAGAGAAAACACGGGGAGGGGGAGTCGTCAGAGAAGATGAAAGAGGGAAAGAAATCGAAGAAATCAAAGAAGTAGTTGTTACTCTCATTCAACGAGAGTTAGTTAGATTATGTAATTATTTTTATTTATTTTCGTAGTCAATGTAAATAGACTTTTGACTCCGAGTTTTGGAGGAGTTGTAATAGAACCTTATTTTGGATAAATAAAACTTAGCTCTTTTGTCTTTTAAAAGACTTTTATCGTTCATCTTCCTGTATAATTGTGGTCGAAACCCAAGCTATTGTGAGTTACATAAACTCCTCAATTAAACTTCATATAAGTCGGAAATTCTTTGAAGTTGTACATCCTTTATTCTATGCTTCGGGTACTTAGAATATTTTTCAGTCCGTATGCCGGGGAGTTGACGACTTCAAGTCATTTGTATCCTAGTCCATACCCCGGGGACTTAGAGAATTTTAAACCATTTATACTCCAATCCACACTCTGGGGATTCAGAGTACTCCAGTCCGCACTTAGGGGACTTGGAGATTTTAAGTCGTATACACTCTGGTCCGCACTCAAGGGACTCAGAGTACTCCAGTGCACACTCAAGGGACTTGGAGACTTTAAAGTCGTTTATACTCTGGTCCGCACTTAGGGGACTCAGAGTACTCCAGTCCGCACTCAAGAGACTTGGAGATTTCATGTCGTTTATACTCTGGTCCAAGACTCAGAGCACTCCAGTCCGCACTTTGGAGACTTGGAGATTTCGAGTCGTTTATACTCTGGTCCACACTCAGGGAACTCGGAGCTCTCCAGTTCGCACTCAGGAGACTTGGAGATTTCGAGTCTTTTATACTCTGGTCCGCACTCAGTGGACTCAGAGTACTCTAGTCCACACTTGGGGGACTTGGAGAATTTGAGTCATTCATACTTTGGTTCGCACTCCCGGGACTCAGAGTACTCCATTCCGCACTCATGCGACTTGGAGATTTCGAGTCGTATATACTCTGGTCCGCACTCAGGGGACTCGAAGCACTCCAGTCTGCACTCAGGGGATTTGGAGATTTCGAGTTGTTTATACTCTGGTCCGCACTCAGGGGACTCAGAGTACTCCAGCCCGCACTCAGAGGACTTGGAAATTTTAGTCATTTATACTCTAGTCCGCACTCTAGAGACTTAGAGTACTCCAGTCCGCGCTCAGGGGACTTGGAGATTTCAAGATGTTCGCGCGCGTTCGTTCGTCAGACAGAATAATGTAATCTAGTGGTTTGCCATAGAATTATCATACATAGAAGCATCAATAATCACGGAAAAGATGGCTTCAAGCCTTTATTAATGAAAATAAGCTAAATTGTCTTATTACATGCCGAAAACTAAGAATAAAAATATGCTGGAAATAATTGTAACTAAAGTATGAAAGAAATGAACTAAGTATAATAATGCCACAAATACTCGCTATTCCATGCTCGGAGGAGTGTCGCGCTATCAACGGTCGCTAGCTTGAAAGTTCCCTCTCCAAGTTTTCGTTCAATGACATATGGACCTTCCCATGAAGGATTCATATGCGATGGGACCGGAAAAACTCGTTTCAAAATGAGGTCACCCACATCAAAGATTCTCGGCCGGACCTTTTCATTATAATATCGAGCGACTCGATGCCTGTATGCAGCCGCTCTTAAATCAGCTCCTTCACGTTTTTCATCAATGATGTCCAATGATTCCAGCAAATGATCCTGATTCGACTCAGGGTCGTAGTAAGTTACCCGATGTGACGGGACTTCAAGTTCTACGAGTATAACAGCTTCCATGCCATATGCTAATGCGAATGGAATATGGCCAGTCGCGGACTTGTGGGTGGTTCTATAAGCCCAAAGCGCTGTCGGAAGTTCATCCACCCACTTGCCTCTAGCCTTTTCCAAACGCTTTTTTAATACGGACTTGATTATTTTGTTCTTGGCTTCCACTTGTCCATTGGATTTTGGATGAGAAACTGCTGCAAACTTTTTCTCAATGCCATATCTTCTTTGAATTCTTTGCTTATGAATTGAGTTCCGTTGTCTGTAATGATATTTCGTGGAAGGCTAAAAGGCATATAATGTTTCGTACAACGAAATTAATGACCTTTTTGGTGGTGATCGTGGCCAAGGGCTCTGCTTCTGCCCACTTGGTAAAGTAATCGATCGCAACTATAGCGTATTTCACACCACCTTTGGAGATGGGCAATGAACGACTATGTCGATTCCCCACATCGACTAACCATTTGTGTGAGTTCCGTCGGCAGAGCTCTCGGGATTTTGCATATTTCTGGCATTTGTCGCATCTCCTTACATAGTATGCAACGTCCCGATTTACAGTTGGCCAATAATATCCATAGCGGATGATTTTCTTTGCTAATGTCTGCCCTCCAGTATGGTTACCGCATTCTCCTTAATGTACTTCCTTTAGGACTCGTTTTATCTCATCATGGGCAATGCACCGGAGTAAGGGGTCGAGAATCCCCTCCAATACATTATTCCGTCCTGCATTATATATCGCGAAGCCTTACGAATGACTTGTCGTCTTTCACTCCTCCTTTCGAGCAAGACCCCATGTAGCAAGTATTGCTTGAATTAGGTCATCCATGATTCCTTCTTGATTTTTGTTTCTAACACGAAATCTACCTCCATCATATCTATAATTAGAGCACGTAAGGTTTCAACGGTAACCAATCCATTTGCTGTGCATCGCCAGTGCTCGCAAATTTTGCCAATGAATCGGCTTCTCTGTTTTGTTCATGCAGGACATGCGAAAATATTCTAGATTTGTGAGCAGCTCTTGAACCTGTGCAAGGTATGGAGAAAGCCTCTTTCCCTTTGCTTGATAATCTCCCCGCACCTGGTACACCACCAGTTGTGAGTCGCAAAAGATTTCAACCGATTTTAACCCAATTCTCTGATAAGTCTTAATCTAGCAATCAATGCTTTATACTTGGCTTCGTTATTTGTCGCTGGAAATTTGAGCTTCAAACCATAACGAACTAATCGGTTTTCTGGAGTTACAAGAACTATGCCAGTCCCCGAGCAATACGTCGGTATACATTTTCCATCAAACGGGAGGTATGACATTGTTATCGTCTGATTCGCCTATCATGGTGAATTCAACAATGAAGTATGCTAGTGCTTGCCCTTGTATGGCCCTTCGTGGTAGGCAGGTAATATCAAACTGAATCAACTTAATATTCCATTTTAACATCCTTCCAGAAGTTTTCGATCGTTGGAGTACCTGCCGCAAGGGTTGATCGGTATAAACACTGATCGAGTGTGCCTGAAAGTATGGTCGGAGCTTGCATGATGCAATCACCAAGCAATTGGCTAGTTTCTCAATCTTTGGATAATTTCTTTCTGCCCTCGTTAAACGTTTACTGACATAGTGCACTGCCTTCTGAACTCGGTCCTCCTCGCGAACCAGAGCCATACTGATAGCATGCTGGGATATAGCCAAGCACACGTACAACATCTCATGGTCTACCGGTTTTGACAGTATCGGAGGACTTTCCAAATGCCTTACCAGAGGCCGGAATGCTTCTTCACAGTCGGATGTCCGCCTGAAATTTCTCTTTCCTTTCTTTATTATATCAAAGAAAAGAATACACTTATCTGTGGCTCTAGATATGAATTGACTCAGTGCGGCCACCTTCCCATTCAAGCTTTGCACTTGTTTTATAGTTTTAAGCACTTGTATGTCTCAAATAGCTTGAATCTTCTCCGGGTTAGCTTCGATTCCCCGCGCATTCATAATAAAACCCAAAAACTTCCCTGACGCAACGCCAAAGGAACATTTCAAAGGATTGATCTTCATCCCGTAAAGTCTGAGTATATCAGACGTCTCTGCTATGTCTTGAATGTGGTCGTTTGACTGCCATGGCTTCATGAGCATGTCATCCACATAGACTTCCATCATTCTACCAATCTAGTCTTTAAACATTCGATTCACCAGATGCTGATAAGTTGCTTCCACGTTTTTTAATCCGAAAGGCATTACTACATATCAATATATCCCCATGTCTGTGACAAAACTGGTGTGTTCTTGGTCTGGAATGTGCATCGGGATCTGATTGTATCCCGAGTGTGCATCCATAAATGACAATAACTCGTGTCCAGCCATAGAGCCGACGAGCTGGTCTATTCTGGGTAAAGGAAAACTATCCTTCGAGCATGCTTTAGTTCAAATAAGAGTAATCAATGTAAGTTCTCCACTTCCCGTTCGCTTTACTTACTAGCACAGGGTTGGACACCCATTCAGGTTAGAGGGCGTCACGGATGAACCCATTGGCTTTGAGTTTGTCCACCTCCTTTCTGAGAGCAGCAGACCTCTCCGGGTCCATGCCTCTCCTTTTCTATTTTACAGGAACATAATTTGGGTCTATGTTCAACATATGACTCGCAATAGAGGGAGAAATCCCGCACATATCAGAATGCGTCCAAGTGAAAACATCCAGGTTCGCTCGGAGGAAATCAGTGAGATCCTTGGCCCTTAACGGGCCGACTGGGGATCCAATCTTAAGAATTTCGTGAAGGGTCATCCTGGTTGATTGGAATGTCAATTGTCAGTTCAGCCGGTGCTGCTTTTTCTTCCCTAGGTTCCCCATCATCATCTCTTGGATTTATGTCTCGATAGATCCGAGAGTGTTGCCCGAGCCAGGGCTCGGGCACTACTTGTCAATCACTAGTATTCCGGATGCGGACGGAGGGGTTCGCAACATTTCCTTTCTCTCGCCGCTAGGCCTCTCTCATCTCAGCCACATAACATGCGCAACCGGTCACTTGATCGCCATGCACCACACCGACTCCTTTGTCTATCAAAAATTTTAACCTCAAACACTACGGGGCCAAAGCTGCCCTAAACTCTGATAGGGCCGGTCGACCCAGAAACACATTATATGGAGAATCAACATCCAACACTATAAACGGTAGGATTCACACCCTCCTACGCTCACCTTCTACCAGTTCAACTCGAAACTCCACATACCCCATCGCATCAGTCGCTGCACCATTGAAGCCATGGATATGGGCTTTAAATGGCTTTAAATTTTTTGTCTCCATCTTCATTTGGTCATATGCCTTTTTGAAGATGATGTTAACGGAGCTTCCATAATCAATTAAAATTCTTTTGACATATGCTGGCCCGATCGTCGCAGATATGACCATCGGGCCGATGGTAAGAGCCTCCACCTTGTCCGCATCTCGACTCCTAAACACTATAGCATCTATCATCATGCATTGCTGCTTTGCGGGGGTCCCATCCTCCACATTCGAACAACACTCATAATCCGCATGTCTCAAGGAGTTAGCATATCGCTCCATCTCCTGCCAATTCTTGTCTGCAGGGTGAGGTCCACCAACTATCGTGTTTATGACCAATCTACCCACGGTTTGGGCAGGTTCCTCTGGTTGGCATGGAGCCGGCCTGCGTCCAGGGTCTGATGTTCCTTACCTACCCTCTTGTAGGTTCTTGACAAATTCCTGTAGCTTTATCTGTCTGATCAACTTTTCTATGGTGTCGTGGAGGTGTCTACACTCCTCTGTATTGTGCCCGTAAGTCTCATGGAAATGATAGTACTTCCCTGTCCGCTTATGTTCCTCCGTCGACTCCTTTGGGCGCGGCTTTCTGTATTGAAAAGTGTTATAAGTCGACAAGTAAATATTCTTAAGGAATGCATTTAGTGGGGTATATTCGTTGTAGGTCGGAATCGTTGGCTTCCATTTCCTTGCTTCTCTCTTCTTTTCGAGATTTCCTCCTCCAGACCCTTTAGATTGCCCAGGCCTGTTCTGGACGTTGACTTGAACCTTTCCTGAGTTATCGTCGCACTGTTTCACGACGATGTTGCTTTTCACAGTCTCCTGAACAAGCCCTGGTACCTTATCACGCCTTCTCCATCTGGCCTCCTCCCTTCTTATGAACTGATGAGCCATTGAGTAAAAATGCTCTAGCGTAGTTGGAGGTTTTCCTGCCAGCTAATCTCCAAACTCTGAATCCGGATCTACTCCTCGCATTATTGCCATTAGAATTGCGTGGTCGTTAGGGTTGCTAACTTCAGTAGCCGCAACATGAAATCTATGCAAATACTCTTTCAACGACTCCCACGGAGCCTGAATTACACTAGATAGGGACATCAAATCCTTAGGACGAGTGGCGTGTATTCTGAACTGTTCCATAAATTTCTTCGCCAATTCATCGAAGCTGGATATAGACCGTGGGGAAAGTCGAGTGAACTACATGGTGGCGATCCCGAATAAATTAATTGGAAAGCATCTACACTTGTCATTTGCTCTAGCCGAATCCATCATCCATTCGTACCTCATCACATGCTGCCTGGGATCGGTCTTTCCTTCGTAGGCAGAGATAGTTGGCATGCTAAACTTCCTGGGATACTCAGACTGTAGGATGGTATCAGTGAATGGAGTATGGCTCCTGGATATCCCCCAATCTTTATTGGTTAAGCCTTGATTTTCTCTCATCAATTGTCTAACCATAGCTGATAAGTCCGGAGTTTGTATGGAGGATGAAAGGTTGGTCTTCATTCTACGGGACTGCTCAGGTTGGTGTCTCCTCTGTTAACGATTTGCCAAACATGTATTTTGGGGACCGGCTTCATTGGGGTCTTGGTGAGCCGGGCATCCAGTCTCCACACGTGCTCTAGCCCCTAAGTTTCCGTTCTGATTTGAGTGTGGTCTCCAAGATGTAAGTGATCTCTAGTTGATCGGTCAGTAGCACCTGCTTGTGCAGTTTTTGTTTTGCGGCGTCTATGCCTAGGAGGTTCATCAGATGAGGTCGAACTGTCAGATGAAGAATAAGGAATTGGGCTATCTCGAGAATTTTGGTGTTGTTGCTGTGTAAGCTGTGTCATGAGGTTAGCGTTAGCTTGAATTTATTCAGCAAGTTGCCTTCTACTTTCCATGAATTCTCTCATTAGGTCATTGAACTACGTCCTATTGGCAACTTCTGTTTGGTTATGAGCTCCGACAGTCCCTGTGCCAGGATTAACTTGCTGATTGCTAGGTCCTATCTGTTGTACGCTAGTAGTCTCGTTAACGTCTGCGTTATGAGAGACTGATCGGGCACGTAGCCTAACCATAGTAGAATTGTTAATTTAAACTATGAGTAGATTCAGTGGACATCCTGTCAACAAGTCGGATCTCCTTCGGGGGATTTATTAAATCCAGTAGCTATAAAGCAGATCCTAGCAGCCTGAGAATTCGATTTTCTGTGAAAGCACCAAAATGTTAGCACCAAAATTGGTCAATAGCACCCTTGAGAAAGATTGTGCAGAGAGATTAATGAAGAAAGTAAATTAAAACAAAGAACCGTATGCTAAATTAAATGCAAAGATAAGAACACCGGATTTATAGTGGTTCGGCGTAACTGCCTATGTCCACTTTGAAGTTAATCTTTATTTCTTTTCTCAAAAATTGATTACAAATACAATCTATACGCCAACTACTTGAATACAAATGCTAATTGAAATAGAATGTGTCTTGAATGCGACAGAGTCTCCCCAGTGTTCTCGAAAAAAAGGCCCTTTCATTGTGCCCCTGCCCTCTATTTATAGATGAAGATGGGTTGGACTTCCTTAATGGGCCTAGGAGCAAGATACCTTGGCCCGTGGTGAGTAACTTCTATGCGTCGAGCCGCAAATGCCGAACAGTAAATGCCGAGCCATATGTCCAAGCCGACCGATACCTTTATGCCGAACGAGGAAATGTGCGAGACGTATCATTATACTATTTATTATCCGCTGCGTTGTGATTGCTGCAAATTTAGTTTTATTATGGATTAGTTGTTGTAAATGCATAGCGTTGAATGGTGTCATTGTAAACTCTGATAATGTGATGTATAAAGTGATATGGTGCTTTTGTTTTAAAGATTATTCATTTACTATTATATTTGTTCCACTGCGAAATGTGAGATTATGTTGTTGTTTCTGTTTCTTCTTTTATCTTCTTCTTCTTTAACCATAACAGTTCGATTTTCCGACATTCCATTGAGCGGCATTTGATACAGTAGACGTATTGATGTCGACTTTCGGGTGTTAAAAAAATCAAGTCGTTACATTGTGGTATCGGAGCATTTGGTCAATCGGCAACCTTGGCTCTGGTGGGTGTTAATCATTAGAGATAGAGTCAGTAGTACTCTAGAATGAGTTTGAGTGTAATAATAGATATGAGCGTGTATTTATTAGTGAATATAAAATTGTTCTGTATTGTGTTGACTTATCGGTTGATTGTTTATAGATTCTGGTCGGTGCAGTTTGGCCAACTGTATCGATAGGGGTTTTTTAACTCTTGAACAAGATAAATCGATGCAATATTGTTTTAAAATCGGGTAAATGAGACAATTTTTTTCAAATTATTTTTGTGTGGAAAAGAAATCATTTTTTGTAAATTATTATAGTATATGGTTGCTTGATTGTTAGGAAATAATAATATTAAAATTGTTATCATTAATTATTGAATAAGAAATTGAAATCATAATCAAAAAAATTGAGAAATAAAATCCATATTCAAATGGGATTTGTAAAAATGAATTGTAACTGTGATTTATAATTTGCAATAGAATTCCCAAGGAATATTTGGAAATGTTTTTGAAAGGATTTGAAATTTGGAAATTTTGGAAATTAAATACATTTTGATTTTGAAAATGTTTTTCAAAGGCTTTGGAAAAATGTTTGTGAAGGGATAAAAAGCTCTAAACTCTTTTCGGTCGCTGGAAATAACTTCGGTGATGACTGCAACATCATCGATGATCATTTTCGAGTTTCCAGGAGAGGAATTGCTGCCGAATTGTTTTAAATAAAAGTAGTTTGCAAACTGGGTTTGGTTTTGGAAATTCAAAAGATAATTTGAATTAATTTCAAAAAAATGATTTTTGAAAATGTTGAAAGGACTCTGGAATTTAATAAAAATAGCCATGGAATAAAATTCATTAAGGTGGAAAATAAAATTGTGAATGAGTAAATAAATTTACAATTGCAAGTAAATGAAAGTGAAATTGAATGTTGAAATTCATTTCGAATTTGTATGTAAATAGAACTAGAATTGGAATTGAATTTGATTTGTGATAAAAAAAGAGAAGTATTGAAATAAAATTAGTAAGTGAAACTAATTGAAGGAATGCCCAATAAATAAGGTTTGAAATAAATTGAATTCATATGGAATTGAAAATCTAGTTTAATTACAATTATATATAAACCAAAGTGGTGAATTGAAAATAGAAATAGGAAGTACATAAAATGCTTATATGAAATTTAAGAAATAAATGGTAAAATTCTTAAGTAAATTTGGAATTAAGGAAATATTTTAAGTTAAAAAGTGAATGAAGATTAAACTGGGAATTATGAAAAGGTAGTTGTGAATAAGGAAATGAAATCAATGTTACTAAAAGAAAAGAAAGTTGATATATCTAATAATCAATTAGAAATAAATACGTAGGATGTACGTATATTATTTTATTCGCAATGATTTGATCCAGAATTCGAGCATAGAATTTCGAGATAATTATATCGATCCGAGTTACGATTTTTCGCTCGATTTTCGACGGCGAACCTGGATATGGATTTTTGATTGATTCTGGAAATTCACTATCATATTTTAGAACTATGTAAGGAGAATGACGGTTTCTGATCAAGAAACCAGATCTGAGTCTACACTAGGAAGTCACGTGACGATACTTGTTCGGAAGTGAAATTGTGTGATCGAGTGAGCGAACGAATTTGATATTGCATACGAATGATATAAGTACATCGTACGGATTTGAATAAAATACATATTCAAACTTTTTAAAGAAAAGTGCATAAGGGTTTTGAATGTTGTAATTTGTATATTATTGCCAGTAGGATATGCAGGTGATTTAGAGGAAAATGAAATTGGGATTTTGATTTCTAAGATAAATTTGAATTGCTCGAGAAAGGTATGTATTTGAATTTCAGTATGAAATTTGATGATTTTCTTGTCTAGCCACTTGGCTTTTCATTTTCTTTTTGAAATCTGGGGGCCCGTACTGCCATTTTGTAGTCGTACCGAGCTAGCCGCGCAAAGGAGACGTGGGCAAATTTTTTCGAAAATTTAGGATGTTAGAAATTTTTTGAGAATATTTTGAAAATTTAATTTTGAGTTTAAATTTAAATTTGAATTGATTAAGAAAACAATGTTGTTTGGAAACCGTGGATGAGTTTAAAAAGTTAGTTGAAATGGTGGTCTTTAAGAAGAAGGTTTGTTTGGTAAGTTGATAAAACTGTTGGGTTTTGGGAAAATAGTAAATGGGTTAAAGTCCATTCTTCTTAACTAGTAATTTCGGGATGAAATTCTTTTAAGGGGAAGAATGTGACGATCCAGAATTTTGGACAACTGAAATTAGAAATATTTAATTGATTTTAAATATTTGAAAGTTGGTTTAGCTTGAAATTCAAAAAAATATCTGTTTATTTGGCGATTTAATTACTGAATTTAATTATAGAAATTTGGGTAAAATTTTGAATCTTCCGTTCTATACTTGTTAAAAATATTTTGAAGGCTTGAAAAATTTACATTGACAATACTACAGATAATAGAAGCTTCGGAATTTGATTTGGAAATGTTTTGATCAGTTTTGAATTTATATCGTTTAAATTGATATTTAAAAATAGCCTTCCGAGGCATGATCTCGGAATTCGACGAGACCAGTTCCATTGGTTCCGTAATATTATATTATTATCGGATTTCAATTTTTGTAGCATTCGGAGTTGTCTTGTGGTCGTATGATAAGTAAACGCGTTGAAATTTTTATCGAAATTTAAACTAAATAACTGGTCCAAAAATCTATCTTCTCCATACGATCGAATTTGTACTCGAAACCTTTTCCGTTGCGTTCGGAATAGGGATATAACCTCATAAACGCCTGGTGGCACACCTTGATTGGAGATCGAGACTTTGAATTGCGGAAATTGAGACAATTTAAATTTAAATAAATGATAAATTACGTTGCAAGCCTTTGCAACATGTCTCAGAAATCTTCAAACACATGTTCGTTAAAGATTTACACGCGTTCGTTTGAGAGAGAATTTTTTTTAACCGTGCTTTCATCTTTAAATAAAAAACAGCAAAACCATATTTCATTCAAAATAAAATCGCCTTTCCTCTTCAAATCGATTCGCGAAAAAAAATTCAATGGCCAAAATAAATCTCTCATATAAAAAAATATCAATCAAATCAGATTTCATTTTTAAAATCAGAGGTCGATCAAAATCAATCGAGCATCGCCAAAGTTGCGACAATGAAGATGAGGTCTTGACCGTGCGCATGCGCGTGAAGGAGCGATTGGGGGATTCGATGTCATTTGTCTTCATCGACTCGAGCGTGGCGCATCACACGTGTGCGTGGGCGTCAAGCAGTGAATTGTGGAGGGTCGAAAAGTCGGATGGTGATCAATACAATAGCAAGGCTCAAGTCGTCGAAGGGAGGTTCGCGACGAACTTCGCGATTCAAGGAGAGGCTCGAGGTTGCTCAAGTTCTGGCGAACGATGGAAGCTCGCATGTGAATTCAATGAGGGTTTCGTATGGATCAACACTCGAGCAATCGTGGTTCAGGAAGCTCGTCGATGTCAGAGGTGATGGAAGACTATAGGCTGAGCATGTTCAAATCAACCGATTATTAAGGTACGCATGCTATTTTATTTCAAATTTAAATTGTCTACAGAAAACAGATACTAATAATAATGTAGCAGTAGGTTTTATAAAGCAATCTATTTTCTTCAAATTTGGTTACAAATAAATATACAGCAAAGGTATAGATTTTTGTTTGTTTAAATTTAAATATAATTAACATGTTTTTAATAAGAGAAAATATATGCAAAGGAAAAATAATAAACAGTAAAGTAAATCTTGTTTTTACTGTTTACAGAGGGTATGAATAAATATATATAGTAAGAGTCTGAAAATTTAAAAGGGATTTTATTAAGGAATAAAATAATTTTTTTTAACTTAATAAATGTATATATCCTCATACATGTTCTCATTTTAAAAAGAATTGGTTTAAAATTTTAATATTTGTTTAAAATTAATCATTCGATAAAGTTAAATCATTGGTTAATTAAATTTATTAAAAGGAAATTGATTGTTCGATTATTTCGAATATTAATAAATGATATAGATATTTATACAAGGTCTAAAACTGTGGAGAAAACAAGCCGGATTGAAAATGGTTGCATGCGTAAGCAAAGGTGAAATCTTCTCACTCAGTTGGAATTTCCAGTTTAATTTTAAATAGTTAAACTTAAAATTGTTTATTGTTTTCTTGGATGATAAATTAGTATCAGTTGTATTGAATTAGACCCTATGCACCGCATAATAGAAGATGATATTATATAAACCCATATACCGCGATATTCCACCTCGAAGTGGAATTGGTGTTATATACATATTTGGAGTGATTGATTTCCCGCACCATATAGTGGATGAGACCCTATGCGCCATATAATAGCGGATGATATTATATTGATCCCATATACCGCGATATTCCACCTCGAAGTGGAATTGGTATTTAATTGTTGTGCTAACATCTGTAGATGCAGGGAAACAGGTTGGAGAGATCCAATTGGATACCTTAAAACATTTGAATTTGTTTCAACGTTATGTGTTGATTATTTATAATCTATGTGTGATCATATTTGTGATTGAAATCATTGGAAGCTATAGTTTAGCCGACTATATTTTTGGTATCGTAGGATATCAGAAATAAATAAAATTGGATTTTTAAAAATTCAAGTTGAAAGTTATAGTAAAATTTATTTTTGTGAATTTGGCAAATTTAAAAGAAGGAAGTTTAAAAGGATAAAATTTTATTTTTGAATCCTATTGAATAATTCCAAAAATTTGGGAAAGGATTTTAATAAATGGATTTCAGGTAATATTATTCAAAAGTTGAAGAATTTATTTTAAAATACGGATTTTAAATAGTTTGGAAGAGATAAAGGAATTTATTTTAAAAATAAATTCGAAAGTTAATTTGGTGTAAAAAAATAAATCTTAGGGGAATCATATGAAAATTGATTTGGTGTTTGAATAAAAATCGATTCGGTGTTTGAAATAAATTTAGAAATAAATTTGAAATTTGATTTGGTGTTTAAAATAAAATTTGAAATCAATTTGGAAATTGATTTGGTGTTTGGAAATGGTTTTTGAAATCAATTTGAAAATCATATATTAGTAGATATATGGAAAATTTAAATTCACAATGGGAATTTAAAAAGGAAAGGGAAATTTGTTTTAAAATAAATATTGATTTATTTTTAAAGTATGGAAACAAATTTGCGGATTTGGAATATAAATTGAGATAAATCAAGAAGAATTTATTTATTGATTTAAATGACCATTTTGAAATGGAAAATGTAGTTTCCCTGAAAGCGGAGTATGATTTTAAAGTAGCTTTCAAATATTAATTAAAGTTTTGAAGTTGGTTTTAAAAGGGAGTATCTGTGGAGAAATTATGTTCTTAGGTTGTTTTAAAAATCTTTAAAGAAAAGATTTATTTAGTTAACTATAGAAATGATTATTTCAAAGATTTAATTGATATTTGATTTAGAAAATGGTTATTTAAATAGTTATACCCTATTTACTAATTTTATTTTAAAATTAGTTTTGGATTTGAAGTCTTATATGTGATAATTAGTATAATGTTTTCATAACCAATATTTAAGTAAGTATTTAGGGTAGTTTTATTTTAAATGTCTCCAAGAATATTTCGGGTAAGCGATTTGAATTATTTTAAAGCATTTGAATTAGGCAGATTTCAAGTGGAAATGAGTAAATATTTGGGAATATATTTCGTGTAAGGAAAAATGATTTGAAATTTGTTTTCAATGAATTGAAATGTGGGAAGTGATATGAAATTTGTTTTCAAATGGTTGAAGTGTTAAAATTATATCTTGCTAAGATATTTTTGAAAATAAATAATTGGGGGAAAATTATTTAAATCTTGGTGATTGTTGTGAATGTTGATTGATGATTAAATAACCAACTATCAATATTGGCCTTTTAATGGCATATGAATTTCGATGCGACTGGGGGTCGTATTCGAAATGGTTTTCGAAAACCACATCGAATCTTTGGGATGGATCTTTTGTTCAAAAGATCAAAGTGGAAAATTGTTGTTATTTACTTGAAACCTGAATGTAACACTTATTTTTTAAAATAAACGCCCATTATTCGGATTAGCCGAGAGAGGACTTTGT
The DNA here is from genome assembly GCA_030765085.1 of Allium cepa. NCBI lineage: Eukaryota > Viridiplantae > Streptophyta > Magnoliopsida > Asparagales > Amaryllidaceae > Allium > Allium cepa. The sequence continues at coordinate 458,831,140 of CM060931.1, read as the reverse complement.
GTCAAAACCCATTCCAAATAATGATACGACGAAATGTGATTGTATTTGAAGATGTTGTTGAAGACCGGGTATTTTCGAAACTGGAAAGGATTACCTGTCGAATGTCTCTACACCGGGTTGCTCCGGTATAGAGATTTTGTTACCCTTTGTGATAGGGATCTGGAAGTGATTAGTGAATATCCGGATTTGCAAGGGCTTCTTTGAAGTTCCTTCGGTTTCGTTCGATCCTGGAACGGACTTGTATGGATGTGTGTCTAACATTACCCTTTGAGATGTAAAGCTGGTTTCTATCAAATACTTTTCTATTGGTGGCGAAAAATTTATTCTCTTAGCTTAACACTCTTCTCTGAGACGTACAAGTTTAGAGGTTATGTAGTTGATGGTTACTAGTGATACATTCCCAATTTGTTAATGTAGCATACGAAGTGCTGTCGATCATTTGTTGATCGAAGCATGACTTTATGAAAAGTGTAGCTTTGTGGATGAAACTTCGTCGGACCTCACACCTCGAAAATGGTCGAAATAGGAAGGATGCGACAAGGTTATTTAGGAGTAGCGCCCCCTGAAGGTATGTCATTTCCTTCTAGGAAAGGGTAGTATCATGGTATGGAGCCCAGGTATTTTACCTATGTTGTTGCTGCAAATTTATTACTTTGTGGTTGTTGCTTTGGTTGAGGATCCTCGGATAAAGGTCGCAAACGACCGAGGGATGGCATATTCGTGTAGTAGTTACTTAGTTACAGAGGTAACCCGGCCTTGTGTTGGCAGAGAGCTGGTTAAGTTCTCGATACGTCCCTCCAGAGGCGTACTCATGTGGCAGTAGGAAGTTCCTTAGCCTGACCATTTGTTGGAAATCTAAAGAAACAATACGCACCCTTTACGATTGCAGTCGTATAACCTGCCATTCTTAAATGGTAGCTATAGTAGGCATAATATAATGGTACCTATGCTGGCTAAGATTAATATTATACTTTCAAAATGTTTTCCACACTATGCACTAATGATAATATTAAAAAGATTTTGCGTATCAAGCATGTTCGACTATCATAAGGAGAAATCTCCTCCAATTGTGCGCTTGCATTGTGTGTGTGCGGGGAGGCTTTATGGTAGTTTCATTTTCCAAATGCATAGCGGATTTCCTTTTACTTTCTTTGTGAAAATAATTATTTTTAAGATCTCACACCAGTCCCATGACTGACTTGGAGTTTATTGTTTCCTTTCTAAACTCTGGGTGCCCACAATTTTCCACACGGGCAGCCTAGAGTCAGGTTATCAGTTATTCGGGAGTGAAGTCAAGAAGTTGCTGTGGAGATCAGAAGACAAGCTGGATGGCGAGACGTATCATTATACTATGTATTATCCACTGCGTTGGGATTGCTGCAAGTTCAGTTTTAATATGGATTAGTTGTTGTAAATGCCTTGTGTTGAATGGTATCATTGTAAACTCTGATAATGTGATGTATAAACTGATATGGTGCTTTCATTTTAAAGATTATTCATTTATTCATTATATTTGTTCCGCTGCGAAATGTGAGATTCTGTTGTTGTTTCTGTTTCTTCTTCTATCTTCTTCTTCTTTAACCCTAATGGTTAGGTTTCTCGGCATTCGATTGTGCGGCATTTGATACAGTGGACGTATTGATGTCGACTTTCGGGCATCGAAAAAATCGGGTTGTTACACCAAAGGACCAATCCTCTCAAGTATAAGAAAAGCACCTATATATCGCGGTGCCAATTTACCGTTTTTCTAAATCTCAAAACTCCACGCATTGGAGAAACCTTTAAGAAATCTAAATCTCCAATCTAGCATTCTAAAGTTCTTCTCTTGCGGTCGGCATAGCTTTTCTGTCGACTCTGGGCAGTTTTCAACTTCTTTCGAATAAAATCAACCATTTCAGTGCTTCATTTATCATATCAGGACCAAGAACAAGCCTATCATCTGACTCAATCCAACACGTAGGTGATCTACAAGGACGACCATACAATGCTTCGAAAGGAGCCATCCTAATACTAGCCTGATAACTACTATTATATGAAAATTCAACCAGATGCAAATGGTCATCCCATGAACCTCCAAAATAAAGAATACAAGCATGCAAAAGATCTTCCAAAGTTCGATTTATTCTATCAGTTTGCCCATCAGACTGTAGGTGGTAAGCATGGTTCCATGTGCGGCTTGAAATACCTCCCAAAATCTGCTAGTGAAGATCGGGTCACGATCATTCACTATACTACTCGGTATACCATGGAGAAGAACAATCTCCTTCATATATAGCCCTGCTAGACATGCTGCAGTTTGGGTGGATTTTACTGAGATAAAGTGGGCAGTCTTGGTCAGACGATCCACAATAACCCAAATCGCCTCATTACCCTTAGGAATTCGTGGCAAACCATATATGAAATCCATAGACCCTTGGTCCCACTTCCATTTAGGAACTTCTAGTTGTTGGAGTAACCCCGCCATCTTCATTTGATCACTCTTAATTTGTTGGCAAGTTGCACATCGACTGACATAAATGGATATATCTCTCTTTATTGTTTTCCACCAAAAATTCCTCTTAATATCTGGATACATTTTGTTAACCCCTGGATGGATACTAAGCTTGGACTTGTGACACTTGCCCAATACTTCTCTTTGAGATCTGGGATGTCTGGGACACACATCCTGCCTTTCAGTCTTACAATTCTACTTTTATCGACTTCAAAGCTGGAATCTTCACCTCGACGAATTCTCCTATAAATTTCTAGAAGAAACTTGCCTTCTTTTTGCTTACTTGCGATCTTCTTAAGAAGAGTAGGAGTGACAACAAGATAAGCGAGAACAACATGTCTTCTACTCAAAGCATCGGCTACCACGTTGGCTTTACCAGGCGTATACAGAATATCCAGGTCGTATGACGCTAGGAATTCCAACCAACGTTGCTACCTTAGATTCAAATCCTTCTGAGTAAAGAGATAATTCAGAGATTTATGATCGATGAACAATTCGAATTTTTCACCCAGAAGGTAATGACGCCAGATTTTTAAGGCAAAGATAACTGCCAAGAGCTCAAGAACGTGGATCAGGTAGTTTTCTCATGCGGTCGCAATTGTCTACTTGCATAGGCAATCACTCTACCCTCTTGCATTAGAACAACACCCACACCTTCACCACATGAATCTTTGTAAACAGATAAACCTTGATTCCCGTTAATAATAGCAAGAACGGGTGTAGTGGTCAACCTTTTCTTCAACTCCTGGAATGCTTCGTCACACTTTGGAGTCCAATCAAATTTGGCATTCTTCATAGTCAGCTTAGTTAACGGACTGACTAACTTGAAGAAATCCTGGACAAACTTTCGGTAATATCCGGCTAATCCCAGAAAACTTCTGACTTCCTTTAGAGTTGTGGGTTGCTTCCAATTTTGGATAGCGAAAAACCTTGCCAGTGTCTATAGAAATTCCCTCTTCGGTAACAATATGTCCAAGAAATCTAACTTCCTTGACCCAAAAATGACATTTAGAAATTGTGGCAGATAGAACATTCCTCCTCAATATTTCCAAAACAATTCTCAAGTGCTTGGCATGCTCTTATACAGTTTTGGAGCAGATCCGAATATCATCAATAAATACGAGAACAAACTTATTCAACACCTCTCAGAATACTCGGTTATCAAGCCTATGAAATATGAAGGGGCATTGGTTAGTCCAAAAGGCATAACTAATCATTCGTAGAATGTATCAGGACCCTTAAAAGAAGTTAAATGGATATAGTCTTCAGCAATTCTCAGTTGATGGAATCCTTGGGCTAGATCCATCTTTGAAAAGAATCGAGCGCCATGCAGTTGATCGAACAGGTCATTGATTCGAGGCAAGGGAAATTTATTTGTAAGTGTTAATTTATTGAGATCTCGGTAGTCCACGCATAATCTCAAGGATCTATCAAACTTGGCTATGAATACCACAGCTGAATCCCAATTGGAACAACTAGGATGTATTAATCCTTTCTCCAACAAATCTCAGGTTTTCCTGACTAGTTCTATTCTTTCCCTTGATGCAATCCTACGATTTGCATGCACAACAAGACGAGCATTGGGAACCAAGTCAATTCTGAATTCAATTTCCCTGTGCGAAGGCAAAGATTTAACTTTTTCGAATACGTCCGAAAATCCCCAAATAATAGGTATGAACTCTAAACTAGGTTCGAGATACCCCAAATATACATTAACTTATCCCTTTTCAGACTCAGATCTTCACAAGAAATCACAACAAAATTCCTATGTTTGGTTTTGACTGAAATCGTTCGATTGTTACAATCTAGTTTAGCTTCATATTTCGTTAGCCAGTTCATTCTAAGTAAAATTTCAAATTCATTAAAGTCGAGAACAAAAAGACTGATAGGAAATTGATGACGAGAATATGAGATAGGAACTTTTCTACAACATAGATAAAGATTAGTAGGTCCACCAACCAAATTCTTCACACAAATAGGCTCGTCTACAAATTCGAGTTCAAGTTTTAGTTCGTTTACGGTTTGTTGGGAAATAAAGCTATATGTGGCTCTTGTGTCGAACAGAATCCTAACAACTTTATGATAAACAAGAAGGTTACCTTCTAAACTCCTTTTCCTTTGTATGCTCCTGAGGTTGAAGGTTTATCCTTGATCGCATACATCTTTGCTACTTGAGCCTGCTTCATTGTTGGGCATTCTTTAACCACGTGTCCTGGTTTATGACAGTAATAACATTCTCTGGCTCCTTGACTTATCTTCATAGGTTGATCCTTCTTTCCTTGTTTCTTAAGCTTCTTGCATCTACTTGAGTAATGTCCCTTCTCCAAACAGTTGAAACAAGTAACATCCTTTGTCTGGTTCTCCTGATTATTCTTCTTTTCTTTGCCTTGCTACGGTTTCTTTCCTCCGAACTTCCTTTTCTTCCAATTCGGATTGCTTGCACTTCCTTTCTCCTCTGAAACTTCTTGTTTATCTTGGGTAGCGTATCTATAACCCATATCTATCAAATCAGAAAAAGATTCCTTCATGTGGGCTGTCATCTTTTCATAAAATTTCTTGTTCATCCCTCTACTAAATCTTTCATTCTTCTTGAGAGGGGTATTCACCAGTTCAAGACCAAACCAAGATAACTCGTTAAACTTGTTTAGGTATTCTTCAAAAGATAAGCTCACTTGCTTCAAATCTGTTAACTCTTGGTATATCCTAGAGATACCAGCAGACGTCATATAACGCTGCTCAAACACTTCCTTGAATCGATCCCAAGTAAATTCATCCTCCGGCTTAGCCAATGTAATAGTCTCCCACCATGCTACAGCTTCATCCTGGAGTTTCCAAGAAGCTACCAACCTCATCTGGTCATCCTCCAACTTCAATCCTCTAAAAATTCTTTTGCAAGATCAAATCCAGGCTTGTGCTTCTATAATAGTTTCCTTTCCTGTAAACGGTTTTCCCCAAGTCCTGAGAAACTTCGATATAAATCAGCCAAATTCGACCGGGGTTAAGTGGGAAGAGCTGCTTCCATTGTTGCAGGGTCTCTACCATTTGTAGTGGTACTTCCCCATCCCCTACCTCATCCTCTTCTTACGCTCATTCTTACTATTTGCAAATAGTAAGAAAACTTGATTATGGCCAACGGACGAGATATCTTAGGGATATACTCATTCTAGGGTATTTCTAACCCTATCTATAATGAGTCACCTAATGTGTTATACTCCAAAGCTAAAGTTCTTACTCAACCTTTAGCTCTGATACCACTTGTCACGACCCAAAATTCAGCATCCGAAAATCAACATCCAAAATTGTATTCGAATGCCGGAGATTCAAACGTCGGACTCTAATTCGCTGGAGCTTATAACAACATTAGATGATAACAACACAACGGAAACAAAATGAATTTTCATTGATAAACATCACTAATACAACATAGATACAACATTGATACAACACATAAACACCAACATCAGAGTGCTATATACATGATACAACAATAGAACAATAATACCATAGCGGAAAACAACGGAGTCGTTAAAAGAATTCAAAATACTGCAACTTCGACAAGGTCTTCCAAAACTCCAAAGACTTACAGATCCAAAAGGCTTCCAAACCAAAAGCTTCCAAAAACTTCAAGGACCAAAGGCTTCAAAAGGAATCTATATCCAAATCTACATTCCATCTTCGCTCCAGAACACGGATAACCTGACTTTAAGCTGCCCGTATGGAAAATTATAGGCACCTAGAGTTTAGAAAGGGAACAATAAACTCCGGGTCAGTCATGGTGTAACGGGTAGGGATTTTCGACTCTCGAAGGTCGACATTAATACGTCCACTGTATCTACTGCCGAGCAATCGAATGCCGGAAAACCGTACCGTTAGGGTTAAAGAAGAGGTAGAAGATAGAAGAAGAAAAAAAGCAACAGAAACAATATCAGAATCTCACAATCGCAGCGGAACAACATATAATAGATAAATGAATATCTTTAAAACAAAGAATCATATCAGTTATTACATTACATCACATTACATTACATTATCAGAGTTTATAACAAACAAACAGCGGAAAAGAAATACTATATACTAGTTGATACGCCATGCCATCCAGCTTGCTCCTGATCTCCACAGCAACTCCTGAATTCTAGAATAACCTGATAACCTGACTCTAGACTGCCCGTATGGAAATTGGTGGGCACCCAGAGTTTAGGAAGAGAACAATAAACTCCAGGTCAGTCATGGGACTGGTGTGGGAACTTAAACAGTTTATCTTTTAAAAAAAACAAAGAAGTATTTTAGAATAGATTCGCAATGCTTTTTAGAAAATGAGATTACCATAAGGCCTTCCACACACACATAATGCAAATGCAGAATCAAAGGAGATTTCTCCTTATGATAGTCAAATATGCTTGATACGTATAAAGATTAATTTGATATTACTACTATAAGTGCAAAGTGAAGGAAAATATTTCGAAAGTAATGATATAAATCTTAGCCAACATAGACATTCCGAACTATGCCTACTATAGCTACCATCGGAATAGTGGTAACCACCATAAGTAAATGGCACATTCTACAACTAAAACCGTACAGGGTTTCGTATTGGAGTTTGGATTTCCAACAAATGGTCAGGCCAAGGAACTTCCCATTGCCACATAGGTACGCCTCTGGAAAGAAGCCCCAAGAACCTAATCGGATCTCTGCCAACACAAGGCCGGGTAACCCCTAGCTGGGTGTGACGACCCTCCTTTCTCAACCACAGAAAGACGTTTCATCATTAAGAAAGAAAAGGATAGAAATAGAAAAGAATAGAAAGAAAGAATAACAACATCAGAATCTCACAGCGGAATGGAACAAAATATAATACATCACATATCTATTACATAGTTATACATACATCAGAGTCATACAATATCATATAACAGGACTGTCTTATACATATATGTACATACATACATCCAAAATACGACATACACTAACTACACAGCGGAACTACATATACAGATACGTACGTCAGGTCTTCTTCCCAAAATAGTTCCTCCAGAAAATCAACACTCCAAAATACCTATCACTTGGCTACTCATAAAAATTTGAGTACCCAAGAGTTTATGCAAAACAAAATATAAACTCCGGGTCAGACATGGGTCTGGTATGAGTAAACAGGTTAAAATTGCTTAACTTTGAAAATCATTTGGAATAAAGGTATCACGTAAGACTCCCCACAAATAAATACGGGTAAGTTTTTACCTTACGCTAACCAAAACATTTTATAGGAAATTCAGTGATATTATAATAGTGTTTAGGGTTTTCAAGTAAATAGAAAATAGCCGAAATTGTTACATTCATTAAATTCCAGCTACTAGCCACGAAAGTGGGTAACATAAATCAAAACCTTAGGGTCTCATAGGGAAAATGGGTTTTCAACAATGGCAGAGCTACTGGGGTACCGCCCGTCACAGTACGGGGCCTAGATCACCGTACCGAGGATCACTCCCGACCCCCTACAACACAAGGCCGGAACCATTCCTTACTGAACAGTCCCGAATAAGATAACCCCGCAGTTGTGGCCAACAACTGCTTACACAGCCGAAATAAAAAGGGACATCTAGACAGGGGAATATCTTGTCCTACTTGGGTATGACCCACCTAACCTTGCTGCATCTTCCTTGTTTTAGCCATTCCCGGTTGATGAGGCTTGAGGCTACGATTACCTTTATTGAACATTATTCTTAGAATGCTTATCGTCCGCCTGACGATGTGCTGAAAGCATTCAATCCATACAAGTTCGTTTCGATTTCTAACGAAACCGAAGGCATTATCTCGTTACACTCATTTTGGAATCACCCTCAGAGTTAAGGACGATAACCCTTGCATTCTGAAACATTATCTGGATCTCCATTTGATAAGTCACGTCCTATCGTTTAATTTGGATCGATGTGGTTTTTCGGAGAATCAAAATTGATTCTTCCAATCCCGGTCTCATCGGAATCCAAACGTCATTTTAAGGGCCAAGTTGTCTATTTAACTTAACAGTTCAATTCAATATCATAATTAACATAACAGATATAACAGATAAATCATACACAGTTATCACAGATATCCATAATATATCACAACAAATCACAAAAAAATCATCAACAGATATCAAAGTCAATCAACAGAATTGTCAATGCATACCAAACAATTTGGTTTTACTTTACTTAATTTATTTGCTTAAGAATAAAATACTTCATTCTGTTTAATTAATTACTGATTTATTAACCTATTAATGATCAATTAATTACTTAGTTAATCATTAATTATTCATTTATTAATCATCTAATCTTTAATTAATTAATTACTAAACTTTTATTCATTAACTGATACTTAATTACTCAGTTAATTAATTGATTCTTAATAATTAATTATTAACTCACTTATTAAAAATTAATTACTTATTTACTTATCACAAATTACTTTAATTAATCAATTATTGTTAATTTAATTAATTAATTAATCTTTACTTAATCACTTAAGTTAATTATCATTTGTTAATTAACTTTTAAGTGATTTGCTAACATTCTTAAGATTTAAATTGATTTAACATGTGATTAAATTTTAATTTCAAAATCAATTTAAAGTTATCAATATAAAATTCAAGTATAAATTAATCAACATTCTAACTACTTACTGTTAATCACCTATCTTTACATATTTACCTAAATCATCCTTTAATTAAAATACTAACTTAACTAACTAATAATTGTTAACTTGACTTAGTTAAACACTTGTACAAAAATCATTATACACGTCCATTTGGGAAAGTACCGAGACCGCATCACCCTTTACTCGAGAAAACTCGAGTTTCCCCCGTGTCTTTCCCGTGTCCCTCTCTCCCACCCCCTCCCTGTTCTTCTTTTTCCCTGTTCTTCTTTTCCTCATTTTTTTTAGTATTAGTTGAAGTTATAAAAGAATAGCAGAACCAATTCACGGGAACGACCCAGAGGCAACCCGAAGCAACCCTCACATTTACACGAGTACCAACACGCGACCGCCAAACCAACTCAACCGGCCATCACATCGCCACCGTGCACGTGCACGGTGGCTCGCCTCCCTTGCGGCGACTCGCGACAGTCCCCACAAACCACAAATCACCCCTAGAATCGAAAACAAAACTCAGATTCCAATCACAAGTTGAAAATAAAAAAACGACCTGCAGCATGAACATGCGACGACAACGCCCACTGTCAAATTCTTCGTGCGGCCACCACACATCACCGGAGGTGATGAAACCCCACCAGAACGTCACTCACATCCCCCCTAACTCCACCTAAAATTGTGTTCCACTCGGTTTCATGATGATTCCGAAATCAAAATTTTACAGAGCATGAAAAATATTAGCACTAAAACCCTACTTTAATCAAAATCTCCAAATCTATATATTCGAATTTTTTTTGACATTTTTCTAGAATCACATAGATTACTAGCTTGCTTCCTATCAATTTACAGGAAATGAAATTAACTCGATCTTCCAAAATTTGCAAAAACCCATTCTAGTTTCATTATAAAACTGCTCTTAAAACCCTTGCTTAAAAATCCTAATTTTTATGTTAAAAATCGTAATTATGTGTATGGAATCTAAATATGTTATGGAATTGACAAATTTAAACATTTGAATTTTGAACCTTGATTTCTTTTTACCTGCAGTTTGAAATACAGTATTTACAACATGCTGTTTAAACTTTACAACATGTTTGTAGGCTTTTGTTTAAGATAAACAAACTTGAATTAGCTCAATACCAAAGTTCAAACAGTTATATGCATAAGTATTATAAATTTCTTAGCTTTACTTTGTTCAGATTTCAAAAGTTTGGAAGAACAGCTACCTGTACTATTCAAACAACAGGAAATACCAAGGCTATTTATATAAACAATATCAAAGCACTTACCATTCACAAACTAAAAATACAAGTTTAGATTTAAAATAGGTAAGTTTACTCACCAAAAATATTTGTTGAAGAAACTGCAGTTGAAACTATCCTGAAACCTTCTTTTGTTTTCCTGCCTTGAGTTAATATATGTTTGCAAAGCCAAAACAATGTTTCTCAGGTTTGTTTTTAAGTTTAGTTAAGTGTTTATAAATGAACTGATGATATATATTGGATATATATAGATGCTTGAACAAAACAGGTGATAACTGGACAGTTTATATGTTTGCATTGCCATTCTTTCTTCTTATTGGCTAAGTAATATTCTGCAGTATGAAATGATATAGGGATTTCGGCTACATGTACTTGTTAAACAAGAAGTTATGCTATTAAATGTTTATGCTTTTAATTATGATAACAAGTATTAAATGTTTACTCATAGTTGCAATTTGTACAAAGGTATTATTATTATTTCGGCCAAACATGTTTTTTTCAGGTTTGTCTTTTAGGTTTAGTTAAGTTTTATTATATTAAAGTAAAAATGGTTTTTCTTGTGCATATGAATTTTCCTGCAGCACATAAACTTTGTATTCAATTCATAGCATTGTGATTGTACAAAGATATTTGTTTACATGCAATTAATATTAGCTGAAAGTTTACTTATCTCGGCTACATGTTCTTAGTGCAAAGATATTTTGTACTTGATGTAAATATTTTGTCTTCTTTTCATTATTCATGTGTATATGCAGGTTATAGTAATAATTCATCTTCTTAGAATTGTACATATGTAAATATATTGTGCAGTAATATAATTAGTTTGTAGCTTCATTAATTGATTTTGTCTTGTTTATATTATCACACTTGTATTTATAATATTTTTGTCACTTAAAATTTTCAGCCTGATTAGTTTGCTGAGTATGTTCAATATTACTATGTTTGTTTATTTTTAACTTTATCATTTTAAAAACTAAAACTGTATTCATATGTATTTTATCAAATAACAAAAATATAAAGTCTTTGATTTGATTTTATTGAATAAGACAGATTTTGTTTTAATGGGTTTGAAGCATTCTATTTTAAATTTTCAAATCAAATCTTTCTTTTACAAACATATATATAACTGTTAAATATCCAAGATCTCATCAATTTAAACATTGACAAGCTTACATTTAGTTTAAATTAGATTAGATATTTATTAAAATATGCTGTCAAAAATTCCAGGTTGTTACATTCCTCCCCTCTTAAAAAAGTTTCGTCCCCGAAATTTAAAATAATAGTTAATTCAAAAGCTTTTTATAATAACAATCCAAACATACATATCATTCATACAATAGCAAATAAACAACAGTCTATTCTAACAAACATCACTAGTTATCCGAACAAAAATCCGGATAAGCATTCCTAAAACTATCGAGAGTATCCCAGGTACAGTTTCTGGGATCCTCACTCCATTGCACCTTGACGAGTTTCACCACTTTGTTCCTAAGTTGCTTCTCATCTTCGTCCACAATCTGAACTGGATTTCTGACCACAGTTAAATTGGGTTCTACTTCCAAATCTTCTTGAATTACCGGTTCCACAACCAATGAGGGATCATGAACAAATTTCCTCAAATGTGATACATGAAACACATTGTGAATCCTAGACATCCGCTCTGGCAATTCAATCCTGTAGGCTACAGTTCCAATTCTCTCCAATACTCGAAATGGTCCAATGCATCTCGGAGCAAGTTTTCCCGTCTTTCCAAATCTTATAGCACCTTTAATTGGGGAAACTTTAACAAAAACCAAGTCTCCGATCTCAAATTCCAATGACCTTCGTCTTCTATTAGCATATTTCTTCTGACGATCTTGAGCAGCTTTCATCCTTTTCTTGATATGCTCAACCTTTGCAGAAGCTTCTCGAATAAGATCAGGTCCGAGCACAAGACGATCCTTCGATTCAATCCAACAAGATGGGGATCTACACGGTCTCCCGTATAAAGCTTCATAAGGAGCCATTTTAATACTCGCTTGATAACCGTTATTATAAGAAAATTCCACTAAATGAAGATGGTCCTCCCAAGATCCTCCAAAATCTAAAACACAAGCCCGTAGCATATCCTTAAGAATACGATTAAGCCTCTCCGTTCGTCCGTCCGTTTGAGGATGATAGGCTGTGCTCAATCTCAAATCTGTTCCCATTGCTGATTGCAGAGCTTGAAAATAGGATCACGATCACTTACTATGCTGACGGGAACATCATGCAATCGAACTATCTCCTTCAAGAAAATTTCCGCCAAAGAAACTGCAGTACGGGTTGCCTTTACTGGTATAAAATGGGCACTCTTAGTTAAATGATCTACAATAACCCATATACCATCATTCCCTTTCCTGGTTCTAGGAAAACCATCGATAAAATCCATCGAGATCATTTCCCATTTCCAATTCGGAATTTCTAAAGGTTGTAATAATACGGCAGATTTCTGTTGATCACCTTTAACTTGTTGACAAATGGCACAACTGTTCACAAATCTAACAATATCCTTTTTCATGCCCGGCCACCAGAATACTCTCCTCATGTCCTTGTACATCTTCGAGATTCCCGGATGAATATTCAATTTGGAGCGATGACTCTCTGATAAAACTTGCTGCTTCAAAATCCTTGTCATTCGGAACACAGATTCTCCCGTTGATCCTTAGTGTTCCTTGGCCATCAATTTCAAAACTAGGACACTGACCCTTCCTGACTCTTTTAATGATCCACCTCAACTTCTTATCAGATTCTTGCTTGCTTGATATCCTTTCAATAAGAGATGGAACCACTTCCAGAAGAGATAGAACTGCATTCCTGCTAAGAGCATCAGCTACGACATTCGCTTTCCCCGGAGTGTACAGAATATCCAGATCATAGGATGCAAGAAATTCAACCCACCGCTGCTGTCTCAGATTTAGATCTTTTTGAGAGAATAGGTATTTCAACGGTTTGTGATCCGTGAACAATTCGAATTTCTCTCCTAAAAGATAATGTCTCCAAATTTTCAAAGCAAAAACAATGGCAAGCAATTCAAGATCATGCGTAGCGTAGTTTTTCTCATGAGGTTTCAACTGCCGACTAGCATACGCAATAACCCTTCCGTTCTGCTTCAGAACTGCTCCCAAACCAACAATACAAGCATCAGTATAAACCTCGAATTTGCTTTTCCCATCCGGAATAGCAAGTACTGGTGCACTAGTAAGCCTTAGCTTCAATTCCTGAAAAGCTTCTTCGCACTGAGGTGTCCATTTGAATTTTGCTCCTTTCATGGTCAGCTTAGTCAGGTGCGAAGAAATCTTGGAATAATCCCTGATAAATTTCCTGTAGTAGCCAGTCGATCCTAGAAAACTGTGAACTTCCCTCGGTGTCTCTGGCTGTTTCCATTCCAAAATAGTTTCAACTTTCGCTGGGTCTATAGAAATGCCTTCACTCGAAACAATATGCCCTAAAAATTTAACTTCCAATTTCCAGAAATGACACTTCGAAAACTTCGCCTTCAGCACATGCTTCCTCAGAGTCTCCAATACAATCCTCAAATGCTCCCTGTGCTCTTCTTCGGGTTTGGAATAGACTAAGGATATCATCAATGAATACCAACACAAACTTATTCAGCACATCCCTAAAGACTCGGTTCATGAGGTCAACGAAACAGGCAGGAGCCGTTGGTTAATCCAAACGGCATAACCAACCACTCATAGAAACAATTCGGTCCCCTAAATGCAGTCGAGGGAATACTGTCTTCAGCTACCCTCAACCGATGGAAACCTGAAGCTAGATCCAATTGAGAAAAGATAGAAGCACCATGCAACTGGTCAAAAAGATCATCGATGCGAGGAAGAGGATATTTATTACGGATAGTCACTTTGTTCAATTCTCTATAATCCACACAGAACCTTAGTGATCCATCTGATTTGGTCACAAATACTGCCGCTGAACCCCAACAAGAAAAACTGGGTCTAATCAACCCTTTCTCTAAAAGATCCTGCGTCTTCTTAATCAACTCTTCTCTTTCCCTAGGAGCCATTCTCCTACTGGGCTGTATCACAGGCACAACTCTTAGAATCAAATCAATACGGAACTCTATTTCTCGATGTGGTGGCAGACACTTAACTTCTTCAAAAACATCAGCAAAATCTTGAACCACATCAATATCTTCAACTCTCTCTTCAGAAGTCTCAATTCCATGCAAAAGACTGCTCAAGTGAATTCCAGAATTATCACATGACACTCTGGAAATTCTACCCAGATCAGTTTCCAACGAAACTGTTCTTTCATCACAATTCAAAACGGCTTTATACTTATCCAGCCAATCCATACCCAAAATAAGATCAAATCCCTTAAAATTCAACACATACTGGTCACAAGAAAAGCTATGGGATAGATAAGAGATCTTCAAGTCCTTACAGATAGTGTCTAATTTGGTCACTCCTCCTATAGGATTAGATACCAAGATAGGATTGTCTACAGAACTAGGGGTAAGAGAGAATTTTTCAACAGAATCCAAAGAAATAAAACTCAAGGAAGCACGCGAATCAAACAAAACTTTAATATATTTTCCATCTAAAAGTAAAGTACCTTCTAATACTCCTTTGCCCATCGTAGAAGAAGATGGTCCGGCTTCCAAAGCAAAAACTTTATTCTGAGGCGCCCTCTGCAGAAGTGGACAGTTCTTGATCATGTGTCCTGGCTGATGACAATTAAAGCACAATGATTTCTGAACCATAGCTGATCCTATGCCACTCTGATGCGGTTGCTGTTGTTGCTGCTGGAATCCTTTCCTAGGACACTTATTTGCCAAATGCCCTTCCTGTTGACAAATGTAGCACTTTCGGGGTACGTTGTTATTCCCAGGTTTCTTCTTATTCGGCTTTCTCCATTTAGGATCAAACTTTCGCTTATTCGGATTAGTGAAATTCCCACTTGAAGCTGCAACTGGAGCCCCCGGTTTTTTACTCATTAAACTTTCATACTTCAATGCCATATCCATCAAATCAACAAACGATCCCTTCAGAAGCACCGTCAATTTTCCATGGAATTCAGGCCTCAATCCTTGCACAAATTTCTCATTCTTTTTCAAAGGAGTATCGATGAGTCCTATACCATAACAAGAGAGTTCGTTGAATCTAGTTTCATACTCCGAAATAGACATACTACCCTGCTTCAAATACAGAAAATCCTGATATAATTGGGTTCTTCCTGCCGTCGGCACAAACTTCTCTTCAAACAATTCCTTAAATCTGTCCCATGAAATGTCATCCTCAGAAATATTTCCAATAGTTGAATCCCACAATGCTGCTGCACCACCTTGCAATTGCCACGATGCCATATGCCTCTTACGCTCATCAGTCAATCTCATGCTCTTGAAAATGCGCTCACAAGAGCGTAGCCAGTCTTGAACTTCAATTATTGACTCCGAACCTTTGAATGGTTTCTCTCCGAGATGTTTGAAATCCTTGCATAAAGCTGCAAAACTAACTTGAGACAGTACTGGATTGACAGCCTCACTAACATTTTGACTCTGTCCATTATCTTTTGAAGTACTGGCCCTAACTCTACCTCTTCTTCCTGAACTCATGTCGGTCACCTGAACAGGTAACTCAACCAATTTAGATAGATATATATAATATTATATGAAAATACAAATACGCACTCTCAAGAGAAATATAACACAAGAGCCTAGGTACTCGCTCTACCTAGCGCTCTGATACCAACTGTGATGACCCGCCTTTCTCAACCACAGAAAGACGTTTCATTATTAAGAAAGAAAGTGATAGAAATAGAAAAGAATAGAAAGAAAGAATAACAACATCAGAATCTCATAGCGGAATGGAACAAAACATAATACATCACATATCTATTACATAGTTATACATACATCAGAGTCATACAATATCATATAACAGGACTGTCTTATACATATATGTACATACATACATCCAAAATACGGCATACACTAACTACACAGCGGAACTACATATACAGATACATACGTCAGGTCTTCTTTCCAAAATAGCTCCTCTAGAAAATCAACACTCCCAAATACCTATCACTCGGCCACTCATAAAAATTTGAGTACCTCAAGAGTTTATGCAAAACAAAATATAAACTCCGGGTCAGACATGGGTCTGGTATGAGTAAACAAGTTAAAATTGCTTAACTTTGAAAATCATTTGGAATAAAGGTATCACGTAAGACTCCCCACAAATAAATACAGGTAAGTTTTTACCATACGCTAACCAAAACATTTTATAGGAAATTCAGTGATAATATAATAGTGTCTAGGGTTTTCAACTAAATAGAAAATAGCCGAAATTGTTACATTCATTAAATTCCAGCTACTAGCCACGAAAGTGGGTAATACAAATCAAAACCGTAGGGTCTCGTAGGGAAAATGGGTTTCCAACAATGGCAGGGTTAACGGGGGTACCGTCCGTCACAGTATGGGGCCTAGATCACCGTACTGAGGATCACTTCCGACCCCCTACAACACAAGGCCGGAACCATTCCTTACTGAACAGTCCCGAACAAGATAACCCCGCATTTGTGGCCAACAACTGCTCACACAGCCGAAATAAAAAGGGACATCTAGACAGGGGAATATCTTGTCCTGCTTGGGCATGACCCACCTAACCTTGCTGCATCTCCCCTGTTTTAGCCATTCCCGGTTGATGAGGCTTAAGGCTACGATTACCTTTATTGAACATTATTCTTAGAATGCTCATCGTCCGCCTGACGATGTGCTGAAAGCATTCAATCCATACAAGTTCGTTCCGGGTTCGAACGAAACCGAAGGCATTATCTCGTTACACTCATTTTGGAATCACCCTCAGAGTTAATGACGATAACCCTTGCATTCTGAAACATCATCTCGATCTCCATTTGATAAGTCACGACCTATCGTTTAATTTGGATCGATGTGGTTTTTCGGAGAATCAAAATTGATTCTTCCGATCCCGGTCTCATCGGAATCCAAACGCCATTTTAGGGCCAAGTTGTTTATTTAACTTAACAGTTCAATTCAATATCAGAATTAACATAACAGATATAACAGATAAATCATACACAGTTATCACAGATATCCATAATATATCACAACATATCACAGAAAAATCATCAACAGATATCAAAGTCAATCAACAGAATTGTCAATGCATAACAAACAATTTGGTTTTATTTTACTTAATTTATTTGCTTAAGAATAAACTACTTCATTCTGTTTAATTAATTACTGATTTATTAACCTATTAATGATCAATTAATTACTTAGTTAATCATTAATTATTCATTTATTAATCATCTAATCTTTAATTAATTAATTAATTACTAAACTTTTATTCATTAACTGATACTTAATTACTCAGTTAATTAATTGATTCTTAATTATTAATTTTTAACTCACTTATTAAAAATTAATTACTTATTTACTTATCACAAATTACTTTAATTAATCAATTATTATTAATTTAATTAATTAATTAATCTTTAATTAATCACTTAAGTTAATTATCATTTCTTAATTAACTTTTAAGTGATATGCTAACATTCTTAAGATTTAAATTGATTTAACATGTGATTAAATTTTAATTTCAAAATCAATTTGAAGTTATCAATTTAAAATTCAAGTATAAATTAATCAACATTCTAACTACTTACTGTTAATCACCTATCTTTACATATTTACCTAAATCATCCTTTAATTAAAATACTAACTTAACTAACTAACAATTGTTAACTTGACTTAGTTAAACACTTGTACAAAAATCATTATACACGTCCATTTGGGAAAGTACCGAGACCGCATCACCCTTTACTCGAGAAAACTCGAGTTTCCCCCGTGTCTCTCCCGTGTCCCTCTCTCCCACCCCCTCCCAGTTCTTCTTTTCCTCATTTTTTTAGTATTAGTTGAAGTTATAAAAGAACATCAGAAACCAATTCACGGGAACGACCCAGAGGCAACCCGAAGCAACCCTCACATTTACACGAGTACGAACATGCGACCGCCAAACCAACTCAACCGGCCATCACATCGCCACCGTGCACGTGCACGGTGGCTCGCCTCCCTTGCGGCGACTCGCGACAGTCCCCACAAACCACAAATCACCCCTAGAATCGAAAACAAAACTCAGATTCCAATCACAAGTTGAAAATAAAAAAATGACCTGCAGCATGAACATGCGACGACAACGCCCACTGTCAAATTCTTCGTGCGGCCACCACACATCACCGGAGGTGATGAAACTCCACCAGATTGTCACTCACATCCCCCCTAACTCCACCTAAAATCGTGTTCCACTCGGTTTCATGATGATGCCGAAATCAAAATTTTACAGAGCATGGAAAATATTAGCACTAAAACCCTATTTTAATCAAAATCTCCAAATCTATGTATTCGAAATTTTTTTTGACATTTTTCTGGAATCGCACAGATTACTAGCTTGCTTCCTATCAATTTACAGGAAATGAAATTAACACGATCTTCCAAAATTTGCAAAAACCCATTCTAGTTTCATTATAAAACTGCTCTTAAAACCCTTGCTTAAAAATCCTAATTTTATGTTAAAAATCGTAATTATGTGTATGGAATCTAAATATGTTATGGAATTGACAAATTTAAACATTTGAATTTTGAACCTTGATTTCTTTTTACCTGAGTTTGAAATACAATATTTATAACATGCTGTTTAAACTTTACAACATGTTTGCAGGCTTTTGTTAAGATAAACAAACTTGAATTAGCTCAATACCAAAGTTCAAACAGTTATATGCATAAGTATTATAAATTTCTTAGCTTTACTTTGTTCAGATTTCAAAAGTTTGGAAGAACAGCTACCTGTACTATTCAAACAACAGGAAATACCAAGGCTATTTATATAAACAATATCAAAGCACTTACCATTCACAAACTAAAAATACAAGTTTAGATTTAAAATAGGTAAGTTTACTTACCAAAAATATTTGTTGAAGAAACTGCAGTTGAAACTATCCTGAAACCTTCTTTTGTTTTCCTGCCTTGAGTTAATATATGTTTGCAAAGCCAAAACAATGTATCTTAGGTTTGTTTTTAAGTTTAGTTAAGTGTTTATAAATGAACTGATGATATATATTGGATATATATAGATGCTTGAACAAAACAGGTGATAACTAGACAGTTTATATGTTTGCATTGCCATTCTTTCTTCTTATTGGCTAAGTAATATTCTGCAGTATGAAATGAATAGGGATTCCGGCTACATGTACTTGTTAAATAAGAGGTTATGCTATTAAATGTTTATGCTTTTAATTATGATAACAAGTACTAAATGTTTACTGATAGTTGCAATTTGTACAAAGGTATTTATTATTATTTCGGCCAAACATTTTTTTTTAAGGTTTGTCTTTTAGGTTTAGTTAAGTTTTATTATATTAAAGTAAAACTGGTTTTTCTTGTGCATATGAATTTTCCCGCAGCACATAAACTTTATATTCAATTCATAGCATTGTGATTGTACAAAGATATTTGTTTACATGTAATTAATATTAGCTGAAAGTTTACTTATCTCGGCTACATGTTCTTAGTGCAAAGATATTTTGTACTTGATGTAATATTTTGTCTTCTTTTCATTATTCATGTGTATATGCAGGTTATAGTAATAATTCATCTTCTTAGATTTGTACATATGTAAATATATTATGCAGTAACATAATTAGTTTGTAGCTTCATTAATTGATTTTTTCTTGTTTATATTATCACACTTGTACTTATGATATTTTTGTCACTTAAAATTTTCAGCCTGATTAGTTTGGTGAGTATGTTCAATATTACTATGTTTGTTTATTTTTAACTTTATCATTTTAAAAACTAAAACTGTATTCATATGTATTTTATCAAATAACCAAAATATAAAGTCTTTGATTTGATTTTATTGAATAAGACAGATTTTGTTTTAATGGGTTTGAAGCATTCTATTTTAAATTTTCAAATCAAATCTTTCTTTTACAAACATATATATAACTGTTAAATATCCAAGATCTTATCAATTTAAACATTGACAAGCTTATATTTAATTTAAATTAGATTAAATATTTATTAAAATATGCTGTCAAAAATTCTGGGTTGTTACACTGG
Organism: Allium cepa; assembly: GCA_030765085.1. Classification (NCBI taxonomy): domain Eukaryota; kingdom Viridiplantae; phylum Streptophyta; class Magnoliopsida; order Asparagales; family Amaryllidaceae; genus Allium; species Allium cepa. Next base: position 458,810,634 of record CM060931.1, on the reverse strand, counting down.
GTAACTACTGACACGAATATGCCATCCCCCGGTCGCAACTGACCTAAATACCGGGATTCACCAACAACCACAAAGTAATAAGTTTGCAGCAAAAACATAGGTTAAGTATCAGGGCTCCATACCATAATACCACCTCTATCCAGAAGGAAATGATACACTAAGGGGGCGCTGTCCCCTAATAACATTGCTGCATCTTTTCCTATTTTGACCATTTTCGGGGTGTGAGGTCCGACGAAGTCTCGTCCACAAAGCTACGCTTTTCATAAAAGCCACGCTTTGATTAACAAATGCTCAGCAGCACTTCGTATGCCACATTACCAAATTGGGAATGCATCACTAGTAACCATCAACTACATAACCTCTGAGCTCGTACGTCTCAGAGAAGGGTGTTAACCTAAGAGAATAAATTCTCCGCCGCCAACAGAAATATATTTGATAGAAACCAGCTTTACATCTCAAATTGTAACGTCAGACATACAACCAAACAAGTCCGTTCCGAGATCGAACAGAACCGAAGGCCCTTCCAAAGAAGCCCTTGCAATCCGAATATTCACTAATCACGGCCGGACTTCCTATCACAAAGGGTGATAAAATCTCAATATCGAAGATCAGCCGATGCAGAGACATTCGATGGTAATCTTTCCGTTTTCGAAAATACCCGGTCTTCAACACCGGTCTTCAAATGTTATCCATTACGACATATCACTATTCGGAATGGGATTTATGACACAAAGGTCCTCTCTCGGCTAAACCGAATAACGAGCAATTATTGTCAAATAAGTGTAGCATTCAAATTCAAGCAAATCACAACAAATACCCATTTAAAGGTAAATATTGATAGTCGGTTCTTTAACTATCAAGGCCAACAATCAAATATCCAGCACCATAACAATCATTAGGCACTTGTTATTAATCTTCCATAAATTAAATAACTTGCCAAATATTCACTTCAATTTATCTTTGCAAAGATATATTCTCTAAACCATTTCAATTTCTACATTGGAAAACATTTCCAAATACTTATTTAACAATAAGTACTTCACAAATCTACATATTTTCAATACTTAGAAAATATTCAATACACTTAAAAAACACAATTAAGTGTATATTTTATTCTTTTAAGGAAAAAATTCTCTTAAACACATTCATTTGAGTCAAAATGAATGTTGCGTAAAACATCGTTGCGATAACCCAAAATCACTAGTATAGGGATTCGAAATTTAGATAGATATATAAATCCCAATACTATATAAAACATTTTCTTTGGAAATCATTTACTATAACAACAGTGTTATAGTCCACCATTTCCTTATTTCTCGAAAACGTCTATTTCAACAATGAATGTTGAAATCTATGTTTCAAAATCCTTAACACATTTTAAAACAACTTCAAATCGTTTTAATTCTATTTAAAAGATCACTTCTTAAAACATTTCGTTAATATATTATTCACTATCCAAAATCATGAATATACTTCATTAACCAAATTCAACATTTCTACATATTTAATTAAAGGATTATCCACTGTCCAAAATCGTGGATATGCTTCCTTCAATAAGCTATAATAATTAACTTATCAAAATAAGTCGACGAAGTGAGGTTCGACGAAGTCTCGTCCACAAAGCTACGCGTTTCATAAAAGCCACACTTTGATCAACAAATGCTCAGCATCACTTTGTATGCCACATTACCAAATTGGGAATGTATCACTAGTAACCATCAACTACATAACCTCTGAGCTCGTACGTCTCAGAGAAGGGTGTTAAGCTAAGAGAATAAATTCTCCGCTTCAAACAGAAATATATTTGATAGAAACTAGCTTTACATCTCAAATTGTAACGTCAGACACACAACCATACAAGTCCGTTCCCGGATCGAACAGAACCGCAGGCATTTCCAAAGAAGCCCTTGCAATCCGGATATTCACTAATCACGACCGGACTTCCCATCACAAAGGGTGATAAAATCTCAATATCGGAGATCAGCCGATGCAGAGACATTCGACGGGAATCTTTTCGTTTTCGAAAATACCCGGTCTTCAACACCGGTCTTCAAATGCCATCCATTACGATATATCACTATTCGAAATCGGATTTATGACACAAAGGTCCTCTCCTGGGTAAACCGAATAACGAGCGCTTATTTTCAAATAAGTGTAGCATTCAAATTCAAGCAAATCATAACAAATACCCATTTAAAGGTAAATATTGATAGTCGGTTCTTTTACTATCAAGGCCAATAATCAAACATCCAACACCATAAAAATCACTGCACTTGTTATTAATCTTCCATAAATTAAATAACTTGCCAAATATTCACTTCAATTTATCTTTGAAAAGATATATTCTCTAAACCATTTCAATTTCTACATTGGAAAACATTTCCAAATACTTATTTAACAGTAAGTAATTCACAAATCTACTTATTTTCAATACTTAGAAAATATTCAGTATACTTAAAAAACATGATTAAGTATATATTTTATTCTTTTAAGGAAAACATGCTCTTAAACACATTCATTTGAGTCAAAACAAATGTTGTGTAAAACATTGTTGCGACAACCCAAAATCACTAATATAGGGATCGAAATTTACATAGATATATAAATCCCAATACTATATAAAACATTACCTTTTGAAAATCATTTACTGTAACAACAGTGTTATAGTCCACCATTTCCTTATTTCTCAAAAACGTCTATTTCAACAATGAATGTTGAAATCTATGGTTTCAATCCTTAACACATTTTAAAACAACTTCAAATCGTTTTAATTCTATTTAAAAGATCACTCCTTAAAACATTTCTTTAATATATTATCCACTATCCAAAATCGTGAATATACTTCATTAACCAAATTCAACATTTCTACATATTTAATTAAAGGATTATCCACTGTCCAAAATCGTCTATATGCTTCCTTTAATAAGCTATAATAGTTAACTTGTCAAAATAAGTCGATTTCGGATTTATAAAACAATGTTTATAAATTCACATTTATATATTTTAGAAAACTTCAACTTATAAAACCCCTTAATTAACAAATTCTATTTATATCTCATTTAAATGCCAAAATCCAATTTATAAGTTAATTTCTTATAAATCTTTTATTTTACAAAATCTATTCGTTTTATAACTTCACAATTTATAAATCTTTAAATTTCATTCACTTATGAAATCCATTTATACTTCATTCTAACACTTATAAAAACTCGTTTTATAAGTCTAATATTTTAATTTATAAATATCAATTTTATAAACCTTTTTTATAATCCGTTTGTAATAATTTTCAAAAATCTCAATTTAAAATATTTTATAAAATTCATTAACTCCATATTTCAAAAATCATATTTTAACTATATTTCTCAAAAATCATAAATTTTATAACATTAAAATTATAACGTTTATTTATTTAAAATAAATCAATTCCAAAATTTAATAAAACGTATACTTTCAAAAATCACTTTAAAATCCTTTTAAATTCAAAATCGTTACATTAACATTTTTAAAACTCCAAAAATAGGCCCAATGCTGCAACAACACTAAATATAACAATCACGACATCCAAAAACATCATATGTCATATGATAACAGAATATATCACAATATCTGTAAATAAATCAATATGGGTGAGGAATCCAGTTGGATCCCTCCAACCCTTTTTCCTGCATCCACAAATGTTAGCACAATACCAATTCCGTGTCAATACGGAATATTGCGGTACATGGGATTCATAAAATATTATCCGCTATTATGCGGCGCAATAGGGTCTCATCTGCTATATAATGCGGGAAAATCAACTTCAAGTACATATATAATACCAATTCCACTTCAAGGTGAAATATCGCGGTATATGTTTTTAATAAATAACATCCGCTTAATATATGGCGTACATGGTCTATTTCAACACAACAGATAATAATTTATCAACCATTCACACAATCTAGCAATTTTAAATCTAACTATTTAAAATTAAATCGAAACGCAATTCGATTGAGTGAGAAGTTCTCACCTTGCTTTTAATAACAGTTTCAGTGTTTATTTTGAATAAAATTAAATGCGCGTTTAATTTTACCCAAAATTTCCACTAGCTCCAATCGATTCCAATCCAGCTCCATCGCGTAGTGTTCGTCCATATGAAGCCAACGTAATTCGTTTCGTGAATTTCCGACCTCGTATGCAAAAGTTATAGCATTTTAAATTTTACACGAATTTAAATATAGATAATTTACAATTATCTTTATATTTTCTAACCCTAACTATTCCTGGCCGTTGATTTCAGAGGACCAAATCCAGGCCGTTCCCTTTTCTCCTTCTTCCCAGTAAACTCACGTACGCACAAACCCACTATGGCCGCCATCTTCATCCATCGAGCCTCCATACGACGACTATGCAACGATCAACGACCACCACCAGAAAGTTCGTGCTCGACTCCATCTCCACCATGAACAAGGTGAAGCTCGGCCGTCCCCTGCTCTTGAAAAACGCACGCAATATAGCACGAAAGCGGGCCAAAATCTCCACATGAGGTCAACGATAGTCGATCTTAGCCGTATGGATTTACTTGTCTCATCGAGCACTACAATCTTCTAGTTGAGGCCGTAGCTTAATATTGTGTGGATTGGAAGAAAATAAGGGAGAAAGAATAGTAATTTTCGGCCATTGATTTCTGAGTGGCGGCTAGGGTTTAGAATTAGGGTTGAGTGTAAATTGTGAGTGTTGAGGTCCTTTTATAGAAAATTGATGAAACACTATTCACTCGAATTTTTTCCGAACTCCAAACGAAGCGTGCTGCCTGGCATTTATAATGATTTACCCCCATTCCGAACGCAATGGAATATATATCGGGAGCCAATTCGATCATATTTGAAAGATAAGTTTTTGAATCGACTATTAAATTCAAAATTCACTCGAATCGATTTCTACGCGTTTTAGCTTGCCCCGGACAAACCGTAAGTCCGATTGACACGAAATTTGGAACCATACAATAATATAACATTACGGATCCGATGAAACTAGTTTCGTCGAAATCCGAGACTGTTTGAAAAATGACTATTTTTACTCGTCAATTAAATAATAAAATATTCAATTTCTGCAAATGAACTTTTAATTCGATTTTAAAAGTTCTAAAACATCATTCTAACTCCAATATGATTTAATACAACTTTACACATCAAATTTAATCATATTAAACCAAATTTCCAATTATTTCTGTAATTTCACATATTAAATTATCGATTTAATTATCCAATTAAATCCGGATATTCAAAATAAAATTTATTCGACTTACAAATTTTACTTGTTAATATTTAAAATCAATTAAATATACGAATTTCAATTGATAGAATTTCTGGGTCGTTACAAACTTCCCCCCTTAAAAGAATTTCATCCTCGAAATTACCAACTAAGAAAAAGTTATAAAATCCATTAACTTTTCAAACATCCATTCAAATTAGGTTTCAAATTCACTTAATTGTTTAACTTTTCCAATACCCATAGTTAAACTTCTTACAATAACGTTACTAAGTTTCAAATCATACTTAGTTATAGTTTTCAAAATTTTCAATTTTCTCAAAAATATTCTCATGCCTTAAATTTTCAGAAAATTTCGCCAAAGTCTCCTTTGCGCGGCTCGATCAAAAAAAAAATGACAATATATATCACAGATATACATCTCATCAAGTAATGAGGCATCCTGCAAGGAAAAAGTGTAAAAGTACGATATGTAATCCGAGATATGTACCTTATATATTTATTAGCGAGCATATACGGCTAATATAGCGTGAAAGCGAGCTCCAAATGCGAAGCAATGCGCAATGCACACCTACTAAACACCCAAAAAACAATGAGAAACATGTTTATATGAAAATAATATCAATATACAACATATACCAGCAACTATATGTGCCAATATAGCAAATGCAATCAAAAGCAATAAGTTCAACCATCAACCAACTATCATCCAACTACATTCAATATCTATCCAATCAATCAATAAACAAATCAATATAAATTCACTTCTCATTATATCAATTAGTTTACATTCACTAATTCATGTTCAAGTTGGTTCACTTCCACATTCAAATCAAATTTCATAGCTTTCATTTTTTATTTATTGAATTTCATGTGAATTTTCTATACAATCTACTAACTACCAATGTATAACCAACTTAACCAATTTATTTAATTCGCTTACATTCATTCAATTTGGCTCATCACTTTAAGTTAGCTTTAAATGAATTAAGACTTACATCCATTATTTCATATCAATTTATTTACATTCAATTGATTTACATTCAATTCATTCATTATTTCAATTGCTAATTTATTTTGCCATATAAAGTTGAATTTCATTTACTTGCAATTGTAAGTTTATTTATCCATTCATAATTTTATTTTCATAATTCAAACTCACTTCCAATTCATTTCTTACTAACCCAATTTTTTTTTACTCAATAAATTTTCTTTAAGTTATCATTTCTCTTAGCCTCCTTAGACCTTTCTTTAAATTCACTTTATTTAATTGATTCGCTTATACTTACTTTAATTCAACTCCATCCTTTAAGTTAAATTTATTCTATCAAAATTCAAATTGTATCGGTTATCAACTCATTTATTATTGCCATAAATATTTTAAATAGGATTCCAGAGTCTTTTCAACATTTCAAAAATCATCTTTGAAATCAATTCAAATTATCTTTTGAATTCAAAAATCCAAACCAGTTTTGCAATCAACTTTCATTTAAAATAATTTGGCAGCAATACCTCTTTTGGAAACCCGAAAATGAACACCGATGATGTCGCGATCATTATCGGAATTATTTTCCAGCGACCGAAAAGAGTTTAGAGCTTTATCCCTCCAAAACAATTTTCCAAAACCCTTGAAAATCATTTTCAAACTCAAAAAGGAATTCAATCTTTTCCAAATTGCAAACCCATTCAAAACATTTCCAAATATTCCTCTGGAATTCTATTTCAAATTATGAATCACAGTTTACAATTTATATTTATAAATACGTTCATATAGTTTCTCTTCTTATATGTAAGATTATTTCACAATTGTAAATCAAATTAATTATTATTCCATACGTATAATCCTTTGCTTATACAATTTATTCTTTTAATTAGATTATTCAAACATCTTTTAATTAACTTATATATATTCTTACATTTCAACAACCAAACAATCAGTTTATATACACTTTAATAATTCTGAAAAATTATTCCTTTATATACAAAATATAATCGAGGTAAAATTATTTTATTTACCCAATTTAAAATGATACTATGTCGGTTTATCTCCTTTAAGAGTTTATAAACCCCTATCGAAATAGTTAGCTAGACTGCGCCGACCAGAATCTATAAACAATCAACCGATAAGTCAAGACAATACAAAACAATTTCATATTCACTAACAAATACACTCTCATATCTATTATTACACTCACACTCATTTAAGAGTACTGCTGACTCTATCTCTAATGAGTAATTCCCAACAGAGCTAGGGTTGTCACTTAACCATAAGCTCTGATACCAAATGTAACAGGTAGGGATTTTCGACTCCCGAAGGTCGACATTGATACGTCCACTGTGTCTACTGCCGAGCAATAGAATGCCGAAAAACCGTACCATTAGGGTTAAAGAAGAGGTAGAAGATAGAAGAAGAAAGAAAAAGGAACAGAAACAATATCAGAATCTCACAATCGCAGCGGAACAACGTGTAATAGATAAATGAATATCTTTAAAACAAAGAATCATATCAATTATTACATCACATCACATTACATTACATCATCGGAGTTTACAATAAACAAACAGCGGAAAAGAAATACTATATACTAGTTGATATTCCATGCCATCCAGCTTGCTCCTAATCTCCATAGCAACTCCTGAATTCTGGAATAATCTGATAACCTGACTCTGGATTGCCCATGTGGAAATTGGTGGGCACCTGAGTTTAGGAAGTCAAGAATAAACTCAAGGTCAGTCATGGGACTAGTGTGAGAACATAAACAGTTTATCTTTTAAAAACAAAGAAGTATTTTAGAATAGATTCGCAATGCTTTTTAGAAAATGAGACTACCATAAGGCCTCCCGCACACACACACAATGCAAACGCAGAATCGGAGGAGATTTCTCCTTATGATAGTCAAATATGCTTGATACGTAAAAAGATTTATTTGATATTAATACTATAAGTGCAAAGTGTAGGAAAACATTTCGAAAGTAATGATATAAATCTTAGCCAGCATAGACATTCCGAACTATGCCTACTATAGCTACCATCTAAACAGTGGTGACCACCATAAGTAAATGGCAGGTTCTACAACTAAAACCATACAGGGTTTCGTATTGGAGTTTGGATTTCCAACAAATGGTCAGGCCAAGGAACTTCCCATTGCCACATAGCTACGCCTCTAGAAAGACGCCCCGAGAACCTAACCAGATCTCTGCCAACACAAGGTTGGCTTACCCCTAGTTGGGTAACTACTGACACGAATATGCCATCCCCCGGTCGCAACTGACCTAAATACCGGGATTCACCAACAACCACAAAGTAATAAGTTTGCAGCAAAAACATAGGTTAAGTATCAGGGCTCCATACCATAATACCACCTCTATCCAGAAGGAAATGATACACTAAGGGGGCGCTGTCCCCTAATAACATTGCTGCATCTTTTCCTATTTTGACCATTTTCGGGGTGTGAGGTCCGACGAAGTCTCGTCCACAAAGCTACGCTTTTCATAAAAGCCACGCTTTGATTAACAAATGCTCAGCAGCACTTCGTATGCCACATTACCAAATTGGGAATGCATCACTAGTAACCATCAACTACATAACCTCTGAGCTCGTACGTCTCAGAGAAGGGTGTTAACCTAAGAGAATAAATTCTCCGCCGCCAACAGAAATATATTTGATAGAAACCAGCTTTACATCTCAAATTGTAACGTCAGACATACAACCAAACAAGTCCGTTCCGAGATCGAACAGAACCGAAGGCCCTTCCAAAGAAGCCCTTGCAATCCGAATATTCACTAATCACGGCCGGACTTCCTATCACAAAGGGTGATAAAATCTCAATATCGAAGATCAGCCGATGCAGAGACATTCGATGGTAATCTTTCCGTTTTCGAAAATACCCGGTCTTCAACACCGGTCTTCAAATGTTATCCATTACGACATATCACTATTCGGAATGGGATTTATGACACAAAGGTCCTCTCTCGGCTAAACCGAATAACGAGCAATTATTGTCAAATAAGTGTAGCATTCAAATTCAAGCAAATCACAACAAATACCCATTTAAAGGTAAATATTGATAGTCGGTTCTTTAACTATCAAGGCCAACAATCAAATATCCAGCACCATAACAATCATTAGGCACTTGTTATTAATCTTCCATAAATTAAATAACTTGCCAAATATTCACTTCAATTTATCTTTGCAAAGATATATTCTCTAAACCATTTCAATTTCTACATTGGAAAACATTTCCAAATACTTATTTAACAATAAGTACTTCACAAATCTACATATTTTCAATACTTAGAAAATATTCAATACACTTAAAAAACACAATTAAGTGTATATTTTATTCTTTTAAGGAAAAAATTCTCTTAAACACATTCATTTGAGTCAAAATGAATGTTGCGTAAAACATCGTTGCGATAACCCAAAATCACTAGTATAGGGATTCGAAATTTAGATAGATATATAAATCCCAATACTATATAAAACATTTTCTTTGGAAATCATTTACTATAACAACAGTGTTATAGTCCACCATTTCCTTATTTCTCGAAAACGTCTATTTCAACAATGAATGTTGAAATCTATGTTTCAAAATCCTTAACACATTTTAAAACAACTTCAAATCGTTTTAATTCTATTTAAAAGATCACTTCTTAAAACATTTCGTTAATATATTATTCACTATCCAAAATCATGAATATACTTCATTAACCAAATTCAACATTTCTACATATTTAATTAAAGGATTATCCACTATCCAAAATCGTGGATATGCTTCCTTCAATAAGCTATAATAATTAACTTATCAAAATAAGTCGATTTCGGATTTATAAAACAACGTTTATAAATTCACATTTATATATTTTATAAAACTTCAACTTATAAAACCCCTTAATTAACAAATTCTATTTATATCTCATTTAAATGCCAAAATCCAATTTATAAGTTAATTTCTTATAAATCTTTTATTTTACAAAATTTATTCGCTTTATAACTTCACAATTTATAAATCTATAAATTCCATTCACTTATGAAATCCATTTATACTTCATTCTAACACGTATCAAAACTCGTTTTATAAGTCTAATATTTTAATTTATAAATATCAATTTTATAAACCTTTTTTATAAACCGTTTATAATAATTTTCAAAAATCTCAAATTAAACTATTTTATAAAATTCATTAACTCCATATTTCAAAAATCACATTTTAACTATATTTCTCAAAAATCATAAATTTTATAACATTAAAATTATAACGTTTAATTATTTAAAATAAATCAATTCCAAAATTTAATAAAACGTATACTTTCAAAAATCACTTTAAAATCCTTTTAAATTCAAAATCGTTACATTAACATTTTTAAAACTCCAAAAATAGGCCCAATACTGCAACAACACTAAATATAACAATCACGACATCCAAAAACATCATATGTCATATGATAACTGAATATATCACAATATCTGTAAATAAATCAATACGGGTGAGGAATCCAGTTGGATCCCTCCAACCTTTTTTCTTGCATCCACAGATGTTAGCACAATACCAATTTCGTGTCAATACGGAATATCGCGGTACATGGGATTTATAAAGTATTATCCGCTATTATGCGGCGCAATAGGGTCTCATCTTCTATATAATGCGGGAAAATCAACTCCAAGTACATATATAATACCAATTCCACTTCAAGGTGAAATATCGCGGTATATGTTTTTAATAAATAACATCCGCTTAATATACGACGTATAGGGTCTATTTCAACACAACAGATAATAATTTATCAACCAATCACACAATCTAGCAATTTTAAATCTAACTATTTAAAATTAAATCGAAACGAAATTCGATTGAGTGAGAAGTTCTCACCTTGCTTTTAATAACAGTTTCAGTGTTTATTTTGAATAAAATTAATTGCGCGTTTAATTTTACCCAAAATTTTCACTAGCTCCAATCGATTCCAATCCAGCTCCATCGCGTAGTGTTCGTCCATATGAAGCCAACGTAATCGTTTCGTGAATTTCTGACCTCGTATGAAAAAGTTATTGCATTTTAAATTTTACACGAATTTAAATATAGATAATTTACAATTATCTTTATATTTTCTAACCCTATGTAACATCCCGGAATTTTTAACACGGGATTTGTGAACATTTAATGCATTTTAAATGTTTACTATGGGTTTAAGATTTATTTTGAACGAAAAGAATTGGTTTAAATTAAGATAACAAGTTAGAATTTCTAATGTGGACATTCAATTTGAAATTGAATAATAATAATTAAATATTGGACTGAGAGAATTTGGGAAATTGGATGTGAATTGTGATAAAAATGATGTTTAAATGTATTTTTAAGTTCAATTGGTCTTAATTGATATTATTGGATTTTTGGAAGAATTTAAAAGTTGATAAATTAATATATGGAATTTTATAATAATTTAAAAATGAATTTAATATTATTAAAATGCAATATAATCAGATTTTGGGTCCGGAATGAGCCGAAATGATTTTTCATGTGCTTATAAATTTTATTTGAATTATTGTTAAGTTAATAAAATTTTAAAAGTGAAAATTTAAAGCGTTTTGATAATTTCAGCAAATCGCCCGATTTTATAGACGAGTTAAAATAGCCTTCCGGGGCACAGTCTCGGAATTCGACGAAACCAGTTTCATTGGATCCGTAATAGTTAATTATTATCGGATTTCAATTTTCGTAGCAATCAGAGTTGTCGTTTGACCCCGACAGCTCGAAACGCAAAGAAATCGATTTAATCGATTTAATTTGAAATTGATCGTTTAATTCCGTAACTCGCGCGTACAACCGAATTAGCTTACGGAACCCGTTCCATTGTGTCCGGAACGCGGAAAAACCTTAGAATCGCCTGTCGGAGTGCGTAGTTTGGAGGTCGTTTGCATAATCTGTTAAAAACGAGAATTTTATTAGTTAAATAATATTAAACTATATATATTACCATTTTTATCAAAACCCTAGCAAACTAACGTAGCCGCCGCTCTCTTTTGTTTCAATGGCCGGTAACGATTTTCCTTCTTCCTCCAAGATCTCCTAATCCATTCATTAATTCGCGAATCTCCTAACATGAAAGTTGTAGAGAGTGAGGAGATCGTGAGATCCAACGGTTGTTTCCGCGTGTAGTCGTCGTTTAGAGGGGTGACGGGGCTGCGATGTGTGTGCGTTCGAACGTACTTCTCGTGTACAAAGGGAGGCCGAGTTTGGCGAGATTCTGGGGGAAAGTAGAGGCTGCAACGAGCTTTCACGAGACGGCGTTTGATCGTTATCGAACTCGACGAAGGGGAGCCGTTCGAAACCCTAGTTTTTGAGATGGGTTCGGTTTCTTTTAGCTGGGCATACGCGATGTAGGAGAAGAAGAGGGGTAGCGGCCTAGATATTGAGATAGATTTGAACGGCAAGGATCTTGTTGTGGTATTTTGTTTTTAGAAAATTGTTCCTAATTTAATTCAAATCGTTGAAATTAAATAACTCTTTCATACGCAATCAGAATTCAACAAATTTGATAGCGCCGGAATCGCGGGAAAGAGTACTACGCAATGATGCAGTGCTGGAATCATTTCGGGCAAGTAAAAATTTGGGTTAAATCGAACGTCGTTCGGTTTAATTTGAATTTCGAACGCTCGCCGAAACTCAAGGTGAGTTAATCTCACTCACATCTGGAATGTCAGCTGATTTAAGTAGTTGATATTTAAATAATTGTGTGATTGGTTGAAATGTTTATTTATATCAGTTTGGATTGCTATATATATATTGTTGTGCTAATATTTGTGGATGCAGGGAAAACAGGTTGGAGGGATCCAACTGGATTCCTCACATTATAATAATTATCTTTATAATTGATGTTGTGATCTGTTTTCATATTGTGATTGATAAATTTGAGTTTAAATTGTACTGTGATATTATTGAAATAAATATAAATCCTAAATTTTAATTATAAACGGGATTAATCGGGATTTAAGAAAATAAAAGAAATTGTTATATAAAGAATTTAAAGGAATAAAAATTTGGGTTTTAAGAAATAAAGAATATGGTTGGATAAACTATAAATTCCGAATTTAATTATACATGGATAAATTGAATTTTAGAGAAATAAAAGATATTGTTAAATAATGAATTTAAAAGAATTAAAATTTGAAATCCATTTGGAATGAAAATTGAAAATTGGTAAATCTGGAATGATAAACAAAGAGAAAAGTTATCAGTTGATAAATGGGAAAATAAGATTATGTTATTAAAATATAAACCTGAATTGAAATAAATCGACAGAAATCGTGAGAAGGATTTTTGTGATGTTTAAGTGGAAATGAGATTCCTTGGGCTAACCAAGTTCGAGTTTAAACTGATTTTATAAAGAGAAAGTTTTAAAAATTCAAACTTGTTTAAAAGTGTGTTTGGAAATTATTATTTTAAAATAATTATTAATAATTAGCAATAGTAAAAGTTTATAAATACCTTAATAATTATTTTTACAGATGGATTTGTTTAAAAGACTAGTTTTGGACTTAAGTCATTTGAAATGAGTATTTATCTTATTAAAACACTACTTTTAAATGTAGTTTATTAAAAACCTTATTTAAAATCAAAGTTTATATCTTAATAAATGGTTTTACTGTACATATTTATATTTTGAGTGAGTAACTAGAAGTGAATTTGCGTATTTTAAAGTATATTTCAGTATAAAATATTTTTAACTGTTTTAAATTTAAATTGTTTTGAACTTGGTTATTTCCAATGGGAATATATGGTAAAGGATTTACCTTGTAATGGAAGAATTTTGGGAAATTATTTTCAAATGAGTTTTGAAACTTTGGAAATATATCTTGTAAAGATATTTGGGTAAATAAATAATATGGGAATTATTTATGGTGTGATGGATGTTTATGGATGTTTATGAATATAAATTGATAGTTAAATCACCGACTATCAATATTGGACAATGCGTTGATTGTTTCGAAGAGACCGGGATCGAGATTTATTTCTCGAAAACCACTTCGATTCGATTTGTACGTTTTCGTGCGAAAAACATTTCGGAGTCGAAGATGGAGCAGTGAAGTGCAAGGGCTAGTCGCTACTAATCCTGAGGATATTTCCAAAATGGATGTAGTAGGAGTAGTGCCTTCGGTTCCGTTCGAACCCGGGACAGACTTGTATGGACGTATGCTTGCGAAACATCGTCAGGTGGACGATGGGCATTCTAAGTGAAAACGTTCCAAAGGTAACACTTAGCCTCAAGCTTCATCAACCGGGAATAACTGAAAATCAGGGGATATGCAGCAAGGTTAGGTGGGTCATGCCCAAGCAGGACAAGATATTTCCCCTGTCTAGATGTCCCTTATTTATTTCGGCTTAGTGGGTGGTTGGTCACGCCAACCACGGGGTTTATCTTATTCGGGACTGTTCAGTAAGGAATGGTTCCGGCCTTGTGTTGCAGGGGATGAAGGGAGTAGTCCTCGGTACGGTGATCTAGACCCCGTACTGTGACAGGTGGTACCCTAGTGCCTAGTCATTGTTTGAAATCCATTTTCCCTACGAGCCTTGTATGAGTTTTGTTTGTATTACCCACTTCGGTGGCTAGTAGCTGGAATTTAATAGATGTAACAATTTCGGCTATTTTATAAGTATTTATAAATAGACACTATTATAATATCAGAGGATTTGATAGAAAGTGTTTTAGCTATCGTAAGGTAAAAACCCGACATGTTTATTTGTGGCGTGGTCTTACGAGATGCTTTTGTTTTCAAAAGGATTTTTGAAACTTTAATAATCAATTGGATGCATTATTATCAGCTGGTATTCCAGACTGACTCGGGTGTTATTTCATTATAATGCTCGGGTCAGACCGAGTATTATTTGTTCAGGTCAGGATGCTTTGGAGCAGGAGAGGAGCTGGAATCCGAGATGTATATATGTACCTATATATATATATATATATATCCGCTGTTGTGATTATATGGTATGTCTGATTTGTGATGGTTGATATATGAGATACTCTGATGATATGATGTACAAAATAATTATAGGTTTCATTTTGTGTAAAGTTCTATTTAATTATTATATTTTATTCCGCTGCGACTGTGAGATTCTGGTATTGTTTAGTTTCTTCTTCTTCTATCTCTTCTTCTTTAAACCTAATGGTTCGTATTTCTGTGCCGCTTGAGTCAATTTGTATAGAATAGTGTTGATTCAAGGGGTACGGATTCGCGGGCTGTCACACCCTAACTATTCATGGCCGTTGATTTCAGAGGACCAAATCCAGGCCGCCCCCCTTTCTCCTTCTTCCCAGTAAACTCACGCACGCTCAAACCCACTATGGCCGCCATCTTCATCCATCGAGCCTCAATACGACGACTATGCAACGATCAACGACCACCACCAGAAAGCTCGTGCTCGACTCCGTCTCCACCATGAACAAGGTGAAGCTCGGCCGTCCCCTGCTCTTGAAAAACGCGCGTAATCTAGCATGAACGCGGGCCAAAATCTCCACATGAGGTCGACGATAGTCGATCTTAGCCGTATGGATTTACTTGTCTCATCGAGCAATACAATCTTCTAGTTGAGGCCGTAGCTTAATATTGTGTGGATTGGAAGAAAATAAGGTAGAAAGAATAGTGATTTTCGGCCGTTGATTTCCGAGTGGCGGCTAGGGTTTAGAATTAGGGTTGAGTGTAAATTGTGAGTGTTGAGGTCCTTTTACAGAAAATTGATGAAACACTATTCACTCGAATTTTTTCCGAACTCCAAACGAAGTGTGCCGCCTGGCGTTTATAATGTTTTACCCCCATTCCGAACACAATGGAATATATATCGGGAGCCAATTCGATCATATTTGAAAGATAAGTTTTTGAATCGACTATTAAATTCAAAATCCATTTGAATCGATTTCTACACGTTTTAGCTTGCACCGGACAAACCGTATGTTCGATTGACACGAAAGTTGAAACCATATAATAATATAACATTACAGATCCGATGAAACTGGTTTAGTCGAAATCCAAGACTGTTTGGAAAATGACTATTTTTACTCGTTAGTTAAATATTAAAATATTCAATTTCTGCAAATTAACTTTTAATTCAATTTTAAAAGTTCTAAAACATCATTCTAACTCCAATATGATTTAATACAACTTTACACATCAAATTTAATCATATTTGACCAAATTTCCAATTATTTCTGTAATTTCACATATTAAATTATCGATTTAATTATCCAATTAAATCCAGATATTCAAAATAAATTTATTCGACTTACAAATTTTACTTGTTAATATTTAAAATCAATTAAATATATGAATTTCAATTGACAGAATTTCTGGGTCGTTACACATGGGACTGGTATGAGTAAACAAAACAGTTGTTTGAACAAAAACAGTTTATAAAAAGAAATCCGTTATGCTTTTTGGAAAATGAAACTACCATAAGGCCTCCCGGCACACACACAATGCAATCACATACTTGTGGGAAGATTTCTTCTTATATTAGTCAAACATGCTTGATACATGAAAATTCTTTTGATATTATTATTAGTGCATTGTATGAAAACATTTCGAAAGTATAATATTAATCTTAGCCAGCATAGGTACCATTATACTATGCCTACTATAGCTACCATTTAAGAACGGCAGGTTATACAACTGAAATCGTAAAGGGCTCGTATTGGGTGATTGGATTTCGAAAAAATGGCCAAGTCTAAGGAACTTCCTTTATCCGAAAGGGTACGCCTCTGGAGGCACGCCCCGAGAACTTAACCAGCTCTCTGCCAACACAAGGCCGGGTTACCTCTGTAACTAGGTAACTAATTGTCACGAGTATGCCATCCCCCGATCGTATCCGACCTTTATTGAGGGCCCTCAACACCAACAACCACATAACAAATTATCTGGGCTCCATACCAGAATACCACTTTTCATCTAGAAAGAAATGCATATACTCTGAGGGGCACGACCCCAATAATCTTGCTGCATTTTTCATGTTTCGACCATTTTTGGGGTGTGGGGTTCGATGAAGTCTCATTCCACAAAACTACGCTTTTCACAAAAGCCATGCTTCGATCAACCAATGATCAACACTTAGCATGCCACACTACCAAATTGGGAATATATCACTAATAACCATCAACTATATAACTTCTAAGCTCGTATGTCTCAGAGAAGGGTGTTAAGCTAAGAGAATAAATTCTTCGCCACCAAACAGAAATGTATTTGATAGAAATCAGATTTACATCTCAAAGTATAATGTTATACATACATCCATACAAGTCCATCCTAGGTCTGAATGGAACCGAAGGCACTTCGTCCAATAAAGGAAGAAGCCCTTGCATATTCGGGTATCCACAATCCCGACCGGACTCCCCATCACATATGGAGATCTCTATACCGGAGCAACTCGGTGCAAAGACAATCAAAGGTAATCCGTTCATTCTTGAAAATACCCGATCTTCAACCACCATCTTCAAACGCACTCCCATTTCGTCGTATCATTATTCGGAATGGGTATTATGACTTAATGTCCTCTCCCGGCTTAGCCGAATAAGAAGCGCTTATTTTAAATCATGTGGATACACATGTCACAAAAAATTTCCATTTATAATCTTTTAAACAAAAGATTCACCATTAAGATTCGATGTGGGTTTCGGATAACCATTTGGAACCCGACCCACTTTCGCATCGAAATTCAAATGCCGTTTTATAGGCCAGGGTTGTTTTCACATTCACATGGTAATATATCATAGATATCATAGCTCAATTTATAGCAATTCATATCACAAAGTATCACAATCACATATCAGAGATATCAACCAATCCAAGGCATTCAATAATAATCAATCATCTATAAGAAAGATTAATTAATCGTGTGATTATAATTAATTAATTACATAATTACTTTCATTAATTATCCTTAACTAATGATTAATTATCCTTAATTATAAATTAATTATTCCTTAATTATTAATTAATTAACCTTAATTATTTATTAATTAATCTTTAGTTATTAATTAATTAACCTTTAACCAATAATTAATTAACCCTTAATTATTCTTTAATTACTTATATTAAGTAATTATTCTTTAAGTAATCAACCTTTAATTACTTTCATTAATTAATCAATCTTTAGTTACTTGATAATTTAATTACTTAAAAGATAAATCATTTACCTTAATTAATTACTTAATTGTCATTAAAAAAATTTAAATTAATAAACCTTGGAATTAATAAACACTAACACATAAATTAACTTAAGATATTTAAGTTAATTAATAATTGAAAAACATTCCTTCTTAATTAACTTTTTAATCACACTACTAAATTCATTTTAATTAACTTAGGAATTACTTTATAAATTATGTCACATAATTAAATGAATTAAACTTAATTACTTTAAAATAATTTACTTTTAAACCTTAAACTAATCCCACACTTAAAACAAAATAGTTATTTAAAAGAATGAGTTAGAAATTGTTTAAACTTGAATTTGTTTAAAGTTTGATAACTATTTTTTTTATGCCTACCTCGTGACATCCCAAGATCACCCCGGAGCCGAATGCAGTTTCCTTCGAGTCCAACCCGAGCCACCCTATTTTTTCCTTTATTTTTTTAAGTTTAAAACCCGATACATACCGACAAACACCTGATCAAAGACCGAGTCACAATCTGATTTTCCCAAGATCGACTTCGAGGCAACAACCTTTCTTCCTCAAATACAAGCCATTGACACGAATTTGATACCCTGAACATGCATAGGTGCTCTGACGAAATTCGATCAACCTCGCCGTCACCAACGAGTCATCGACGATCTACTCAAGCCCTCAGACCACCCAGAACGATGAACTCCCATGCAAATCGAAATAAAGCAACCTGGAGCACTACTGGAACAAAACCTGACCACCCAAGATTATCTCGTATTGCCACCTCTAGCTATCAAAGGTCGTGCAACTATGTCCAGAGCTGCATCGACCAACTACGCAACGATTCCCCCTGCTCCAATCACCTCCGGTCCATTGATGATGATGCAGCAACTCGAATTCCGACCACAACCCAAACTTGGGTTAAAACCCTAGATCGTCAACGTCTAGCCACCATGTTGGTTTAAAAATCCACCTAGCATTTTTCCTAGTTCGCCAACCTCCAGGGTACCCTCAGTGATGAACACGAGACCACAACTTTCACCGATCACCAGGATTAGCCACAAAACCTAAAATCGTTCAATCTCGAATTTCTCAATCAATACGAAACAAAAAAAAATCTTGATTCTATTTTTAAAATTCATGATTAATGAAAATGAACAAGATGATAAAGGCGAATCAAGAAATTATGGAATTTGAATTTGACATGTTTTTAAAGTTTTCACTGTATATTTAAATTTTCCCGATAAATTTAAACTATTTATTATCAAAAATATTTTTTGAACTTAGATCTTGATTATACAAACAAGTTTCATTTAGATCGTAAAGCCTATCAAGAATCAGAGGAAGAGAATTTGATTTTTGAAACAGGTTTGAAACCTATAAACCTGCAACAGAGGCATTTATGCCTGTAACTAACATGCACACACAAATATTTGCATATTATATACATGCAAGCATTGCTTACGATCTTATATTTATCATTTATCACATGCATCAGGATTTCAACCCAGATTCAAGCTTTTAAAATAGTGTTTACTCACTTAGATTTTTGAAAATAGAAAGCCTGGAAGTGTTTGAATTTGGAAAAACTGGAAATTGTTTTTGATATTTCAAATCTAGAAATGCTCTAATTTGATTTGCTTTGATCCTTGGATCTGCAATCGATCTTGATTAACATGATTAACCGAGTTGAGTCTTTGAATTTGCTTTGATGTTGAAATGATCTGAACTGGTTTGCTCCATATTTTTAAAATGAATTCAAGTTTGTTTTCTGGTTTTGATTTTAAATTTGCTGGTTTGAGGTTCTTTACTTTGATGTTTTCTTTGTTTTTGGTTTGTACAGGCTTTTGTGTTTGAAATTTATGAAAGGAAATAGAAAGAGTAAAAGTAGATGTATATATAGCATAATTTTTGTCATTTTTTAAAATAAAAGAAAATTAAAAATCTTGGATACTTGTTAATTGTATGTAGCCATTAAGTTAACACTTGTTAATTCTTATGTTAAATGTTTGCACTTGTTAAATTATGTGTTAAAATTTTAACTCTTGTCTTTTTGCATTTTTATATGATTTTAAATTATATTTTCTATTTTTATAATTACATTTCGTTTGTTTATATTCATATAATCTTAAAAGAAAAATGATTTCGAAATTAGTTATATACTAATAAAAATCACATATATATTACTTTTAAATCCAAATATTTTTAAAATGTTTAAATTTGAATTTTAAATTCAAATTTCAAATCACAATCTATTTATACACACACACACATATAAATCAACTCTTATCTTATTTGTTTTGAAAATTTAAATTAATTCACAATTAAATTCTAAAATTTTATATTAATTATTAAATTAAATTTGATTTAAAAACTGAATCGTTACATTTTGTGTGTTTTGAGGAATAACATAAAGATTAATAATAAAATCGATGAATATAAGTATGTATGTGTGTGTATAGAAATATTTTATGTAGTTTTATTTATTGAAAATCACATCTTATATGTCGAAATATATAGAGAATATATGTCAACATAGCTGCCATAAATTTGAAAATTAAAATTTCGTTTCAAATTCAAAATTCAAACTTCTCATTTTGCTCTTACTCCCATATTCTGAAAAATCATCCTTTTGATATAGAACATGACTCTTCACTCTTTATTAATTCCATCTATCTCTATCCACTCTTTCACTCACTTTATTTCAAATTTCAAATATCTCTTCATTCTCTTACCTCCTCAAAATCTCAAAAACGGCCTCCTCAAGTTAAACTCCCAACACCATAAGACTCTTTAAGAGAACAAAAGGCTTTCTCTTTAATGAAAAAGAAGCCATTGATACCTATAGGGAGTATGCTACTTTCAGAGAAGTTTTTCCTGGAAAATATTCCAAATTTGAAGATTTTTCTCTTATGGTCTTAAAGATCTTTGCACTCAAATGAAAATTTTGATTTAATTGACTTTTCTCAAAATGATTTTATTTGTTATTTGGATTTGGTCAAAATGTATTATGCAAATTTAAATGGAATTTTTTTTCAAGAAGAGGGATAAATTTGGAGTAATGTAAATAACACTCGAGTTATTTTAAATTGTGAACTTTTGGGTCATACACTTGACTGCAAATCTATTGGAATTGATCTCTTCACTTTTCAAATTAACCAACAAAACCATGACATTTTTCACGACATTTTTCATAAATAATGAAGATTTGATTTTAAACACAAGAATCTTCAAGATAAATCAAGACTTATGAGTCTCATTTTACATCGGAGTATCACTACGATGATTGTAACATCCCAATTTTTATTAAAATTAAAATTTGAAATTAATTTAAAATTTTCAAAATACAAATAAGGTAAGTGTTGATAGGAATAGATTATAAATTGAATTTGAATTTAAAATTTAAAATAATAAATATCTTGAAAATAAATAGGGTTAAAAATAATATATATGTGATTTTTTATTAGTGTATGATTTAATTTTAAAACCACTTTCTTTTATGATTATATAAATATTTAAATAAGGAAATGTATTAAAACATGTACATACAAAGTATAAGCTAATATAATGTAATATATATTAAATTATATAGCAGACATGAAAAACATGCAAAATTACAGATGTAAGTCAATGATAAAGGAAATTAACAAGTGTTCAATTTTTAACACATGAATTTACAAGCGTTAATGGTTTTATCAATAAAATTTACAACTGTCATTCTATTTTCATTTTTGAAATAATTAACAAAAAATAGAAATAAGATTATATAAATCTCTCTACCCTCTTCTTCTCATTTCTTTTATCTATTCAAACTTTAGAAACCAGAAAATTTAAAATAAATTAAACCTAAAACAAAGGAAATCAAGTAAGTAAAGCAATTAAGGTCAGACCATCTCAATATTAAAGCAATAGAAACATTTTTTCAAAGCTGAAAACCTAAGATCATCTAAACACAGTAAAGATCAATTCAATAATCAAGTAATTAGTAAGATAATCAAGCTCTAGAATTCAACTTAGTAATCAAACTAACAAACAAGAACCAAGCAAGTCCAGCTTTCAAACAACAAATCAAAGTCATCTCTGATTTTCAATTCAAAAACAAAAGTTCCAGGCTTTACAAAAAGCTCTCTGTTTTAAACATCCAAAGTAATTTTATTTAAAAAGCTTAAGTAAATAAAAAATTTGTTGCATGTGAATTTCTGAGATAAATTATGCCTTGCATGTGTTTATATAAGTGTAATCTCCATTATATATTTATGTGTTTGAAATGTGCATGTCTCTTCAACTCTGTTTCTTGTTACAGAGTTTTAAAATTTACAAAATTCAATATCTCTTCACCTGTTATCTGTTTGTTTTAGTTTTCAAACAATTTATGTTTGTTTAAACATAGATTAAGTTTTAAAAATAAATTTGAGTAAAATTAGTTAGGATATTACCTGGGAAATGGAAAAGGCAGTTAGATTTTTAAACATGTTAAAAATCAAACATTATAATTTGCTGATTCAAGCATATAACTAGAATCAATTTTGAAATCTATGATTTTTAAATGGAAAATTAGGATATTTAGTGTTATATTGAGTGAGCATTTCGAAGTTGATCAGATTTTGGTTTCAGAGCAATTTCTCACGACGGGAAAGTGGTGAGGCCTCGGGATCGCCATTGGAGGAAGCTGGGGAGTTGTCGAAGCTAGGAAAAATGGTGGGTGATTTTCTTAGCCACCGTGGCGGTGGGAATTGGTCGGAGTAGGGTTTGAACCCTAAAATGGGTCGAGGTCTGGAACTAGGTTGCTGCAGCATCTCTGGATGATCGGAGATCATCAGACCAGGGGTAAAGTGTGATGACCCATAGTTTTGAACATTTAAATGAAATATTTAATTGATTTAAAATATTGGAAGTTATTTTAAACTTAAATTTCAGTTATAGATATGAATTTAGCAATTAAAATATTGAATTTAATTTATTGAAGTTGGGTAAAAATTTGAATCTTTAGTTTTAAGCCGATTAAAATTATTTCAATGGCTTAGAAAATTTATTTTGACGATACTGAAGATAGTGGAAGCTTCGGAATTGAATTTGAAAACTGTTTTGTCCAGTATTGAATTTATATCTTTTAATTGATATTTGAAAATAGCCTGCTGGGGTAAAGTCTCCGAATTCGATGAAACTAGTTCCGTTAGATCCGTAATATTGTATTATTATTGAAATTCAATTTCCATAGCATTTTGTCACGACTCAAAATTTTATTTAATTAAAATTTGAATATTTAATTAATTTTAAATATTAATAAGTGAATTTATAAGTCAAATAAATTTTTATTTGAATTATTGGATTTAATTGAATAATTAAATCGATAATTTAATATGTTAAATTATGGAAATAATTGAAATTTGGGTTAAATATGATTGAAAATGATTTGTAAAATTTTATTTTATCATATGGGAGTTAGAACGATATTTTAGAACTTTTAAAATCGAATTAAAAGTTAATTTGTGAAAATTGAATATTTTAATATTTAAATCGACTAGTGAAAATAGTCAATTTTTGAACAGTCTCAGAATTGAACGAAACCAGTTCCATTGGATTCGTAATAGTTAGATATTACCGGATTTCAATTTTCGTGTCAATCGGAGTTATCGTTTGATCGTGGCAGCTCGAAACGCATCAAATTGTTTTTAATATTAATTTGGCGAGTTAAAATAGCCATTTTTCAAAATGTCTCGGATTTCGATGAAACCAGTTTCATCGGATCCGTAATGTGATTTTATTGTAAGGTTTCAAATTTCGTGTCAATTGGATTTACCGTTTGTCTGGTACAAATTAAAACGCCTAGAAAATCGATTAAATCGGTTTAATTTAAATCGATCGTTTATTGCCATATCTTGCACATATGATCGAATTAGCTTCCGAAACCTGTTCCATTGTGTCCGGAACGTGGGATAAACCCTAGGAACGTCAGTTTCGGCGCGTAAATCGGAGTTCGAAAAATCAAAATGAATAGTGTTCGATTTTTTTCCTATAAATAGACCAACCACCTTCATAAATTAAAAAAAATAAAAATAAAACCAAACCCTAATTTCATCTTGTAGCCGCCAGTCAACAACCTATGGCCAGAATTTCATTTTGATTCTCCTCTCTTTTCTTCAAATCCGTGCAACGATTCAACAAACTTTCTAAATGAAAGATGTAGAGCATGGCAAGATCCTTATATTCAACGGTGGAGATCGAGATTGGAGTTGTATTTTGTGAGATTTTTAGCCGCGTTCATCTGCAGTTCGGCCTCGAATTACGCGACAAGGAGGTGGCCGAGCTCATGGTGCTTGGGGCCGAAGGTTGAGGGGATGGAGGCGCATCTCGTGGTGGCGACGTGATGAAGTTTAATCAAGTATAGAAGTTGCAAATTCAAACCCTAAAATATGCTATGGGTTTCATTTTGTTCGGCCTGTACATGATGCGTGTGCGCGAGTTTGAGGGGGAAAAGAAGAAGCAATGCACGGTCCAGATGGGGTGGAAGCAAGGTCTACGGCCTATATTGATTTAGGTTTAAAATATTTAAGTTAAGTTGTAAATTATTATAATAAAAATCGTGTAAACTTCAAAAATTCATATCTTTTTCATACGAGGTCGAAAACGCGCGAAACCAGTTGCGTTGGAATCGTATGGACGAGCACTACGCGATGGAGTTGGATTGGAGTCGTTTGGAGTTAGTGATAATTTTGGGTAAAATTAAACGTCCGTTTAATTTTATTCGAAATAAATCGCTAAAACGAAATTGAAATCAAGGTGAGAACTTCTCACTCAATCGAATCAGTTTCGATTTTATTTTAAATAGTTAGATTTAAAAATATTTGAATGCATGTTTGAATGATGATTGTTATCTATTGATTGTTAAAATAGACATTATGCGCCGTTAGTAAGCGGATGTTATTTATTAAAAACATATACCGCGAATATTTCATAAACAGTGAAATTGGTATTATATATAATATCAATATATATATATTGGCATATATATATTGCAGTTGTTGATTTCCCGCATTTTTTGTTTAGCGGATGAGACCCTATTGCGCCGTCTATTAAGCGGATAATATTTTAAATCCCATATACCGCGATAATTTCGTACTGGAGCGAAATTGGTATTGTGCTAATGTTTTTGGATGCAGGAAAACAGGTTGGAGGGATCCAAAAGGATTCCTCAACAGTTTTTATTTGATTTCAGATATTTTGATATTTGAAGGATATCATATCGATATATGATATCGTTGTTGTCGTGATTGACTATTTGGTATGTAGCATCATTGGACCAAATTTTGAAACTTTAAAATGATTTTTAAAGTGATTTTTGAAAAGTATACGTTTTATAAAATAATTTTGGAATTGATCCATTTTAAATAAATAAACGTTATAATTTTTAAAGTTATAGAAATTATGATTTTTGAGAAATATAGTTAAAAAAACTGATTTTTGAGAATATGATGCTAATGATTTTATAAAATAGTTTAATCGGGATTTTAGAATTTATTGTGAAAAGTTTAAATATAGGATTTATAAAATTTGATTATTTTATAAATCAAAATGGTGAAATAATAAAGGAGATTAAAGACGTTTTAAAGAATGATATAAATTGATTTATATAAAGGATTTATAAATTGATATTTATAAATTAAAACATTTGAAAGTTTTTATAAGTGTTAGAATGAACTGTGAATGAATTTCATAAATAGAAATGAAATTTATAGAATTATAAACGGTGAAGTTATAAAAGGAATTTTTATAAATAGTAAGATTTATAAATTTTGTGAATTTATTAAAAGAATGGTTTTGGATAAATAATTGAATCTTATAAGTTATAAGATTTATAATTATGAAGTTCAAAGAAACGATTTTGTAAAATAATCGTTTTATAAGCATTTAACTTATAATGTGAACTTTTGGTTTATAATTGAGTTATAAATCGAATAGATTAATAAAGGAGATTTATAAAAAGTTGTTATAAAATAAATAGAAAAGGAATTTATAAACGTTGTTTTATAAATTCGCAAACGACTTATTTTGATAAGTAAATTGTTGAAACCTATAAATGGAGTTATATTCACGTTTCTAACTGTGAATAATCCTTTGAAATAAAATGAATTAAAGGATGAAATTTGTTAACGTAGTATATTCACGTTTTTGAATAGTGAATAATATGTTAAAGAAATTGTTTTGAATGTGATATTTGAAATAGAATTAAAACGATCTAACGATGTTTTAAAATATGTTGAGATTCGAAACCATAGATTTCAACATCTATTGTTGAAATAGACGTTTTCGAGAAATAGAAGGAAATGGTGGACTATAACACTGCTGTTATAGTAAATGATTTCCGAAAGGAAATGTTTTGTATAGTATTGGGATTTATATATCAATTTTAATTTGGAATCCCTATACTAGTGATTTTGGGTTATCGTAACGATGTTTTACGCAACATTCGTTTAGGCCCAAATAAATATGTTTAAGAGAATGATTTCCTTAAAGAATGAAATATATACTTAATTTCGATTTAAGTATATTGAATATTTTCCAAGTGTTGAAAAATAAATAAGTTCATGAATTACTTATTAAATAAGTAGGGAAATGTTCTTCCAATATGAAATGAAACGTTTTGAGAATTTATCTTTTTGAAGATAAATTGAAATGAATAATTGAAATCGTTTATTCATAAATATTTTGAAATATAAATTCACTATAGAATTTATGAATAAAAAGGGAAGTTGTTTAAAAATAAATATTGATTTATTTTTGAAGTGTTGAAATTATATATCTTGTAAAGATATTTTGAGAAATAAATAATTTGGAAAATTATTTGGAATCTGGTGATGTGTGCATATCAATTGATAGTTCAATAACCGACTATCAATATTTCCCTTTGAATGGGTAATTGATGTGATTTGTTTGAATTTGAATGCCACACTTATTTTTGAATAAGCGCTCACTATTCCGGTTAACCGGGAAAAGACCATGGGGTCGTATAACCCATTCCGAATATGTGATACGTCGTTATGAATTGCATTTGAAGATCGGTGTTGAAGACCGAGTATTTGCGAAAGCGATAGGATGACCTATCGATTGTCTCTGCACTGGGTAGCTCCTGGTATAGAGATTCCCTAAGTGATGGGAAATTCGATCGGGATTGTGAATACCCGGATTGCAAGGGCTTCGTAAGAAGTGCCTTCGGTTTTGTTCGAGCCCGGAACAGACTTGTATGGATTGTATGTCTGACATTACAGGTTGAGATATAAAGCCGATTTCTTTCAAATATATTTCTGTTGGTGGCGAAGAATTTATTCTTTTAGCTTAACACCCTTCTCTGAGACGTACGAGCTCAGAGGTTATATAGTTGAAGTTATCAGCAATATATTCCCAATTTGGTAATGTGACATGCTGAGTGTTGCTGAAATGATCATTGTGTTGATTATTTGTGATAGGATCATTTGTTTGATCGTCTATCTAGGTGATCATTTCTATGATCATTTGTTGACCCAAAACACGGCTTTTGTATAAAGTGTGTTTTTGTGGACGTGACTTCGTCGAGCCTCACAAACCGGTAATGGTCGAAACAGGAATTGTGCGGCAAGGTTTTCAGGGATAATTTCCCTAGGGTATGACCATTCTTTCTGGAAAAGGGTAGTATCATGGTATGGATCCCAGATACTTACTCGTGTTGAAACACTTATTATTATGGTGTGATGTTGGTTAGAGAGCGCTCTCGTTTAAAGGTCCCAAAGGACCGGGGGTGGCATATCTGAGGGTTTGTAATATTCCTTGGGAAAAGGGATTCCCGGCTTTGTTTAGCAGAGAACGGTTTGGTTCTCGGGGCATCCTTCCAGAGGCGTTTCCATGTGGCAATGGGAAGTTCCTTGGCCTGACCATTTGTTGGAAAATCCATTCATCCAATACGAGCCTTGTACGGTATTAGTTGTAGAACCTATCGTTCACTTATGGTGGCGCCCCACTGTTTGGATGGTAGCTATAGTAGGCATAGTTCGAAATGTCTATGTTGGCTAAGATTTATATCTTTATTTTCGAAATATTTCCTACACTATGCACTAGTAATAATATCAAATGTCTTTTTAATGCGTATCAAGCATCTTTGACTATCATAAGGAGAAATCTCCTCCGATTCTGCGTTTGCATTGTGTGTGTGTGCGGGAGGCCTTATGGTAGTCTCATTCTTAAAAGCATTGCGAATTGAATTTAAAAATATTCCTCTATTTTGATTTTAAAGATAAATAAACTGTTTTGAGTTCTCACACCAGTCTTGCTAAGCTTTGGGCTATGTGATGGGGGGTTCTCGCTTCGCGGTTTGGTGGCGAACGGGAGACTCTTACCCCCACACGTCCTCTTTTAGGGGGTTGGTTAGGTGTAACCTGAGACAGTCGAGAGGCTGGCCGTAAAAGCAAGTTTGGGATATCAGTGTAAGCCACGGTGGGGCTGGGATGGTTGAAAAGCCTACCGGTTGTGACCGCTACTTTCGGGACGTTACATTTGGTATCAGAGCTTATGGTTAAGCGACAACCATGGTTCTGTTGGGTATTACTCATTAGAGATAGAGTCAGTAGTACTCTAGAATGAGTTGAGTGTAATAATAGCTATGAGAGCGTATTTGTTAGTAAATATGAAATTGTTTTATATTGTGATGATTGGTTTGTTGAGTGGTATATAGATTCTGGTTAATACGAGTAATTAACGTTGTTGATAGGGATCTCTAAACACTTGAATAGAACAATTCGACACAGTATTGTTTTCAATTGGGTAAATGGAATAATTTTACCTTGATTATATTTTGTATATAAAGGAATAATTTTTCAAAATTATTAAAGTGTATGTAAGTTGATTGTTTAGTTGTTTGAATAATCTAAATAAAAGAATAATTGTATAAGTGAAAGAATTATAAGAATTGAATTATAATTAAAGTGATTTACAATTGTGAAATAAACTTATATATATAAGAAGTGAAACTATATGAATATATTTATGAATATGAGTTGTAAATGAAATTCAACTTTAGAAATTGAATTGAATGTTAATAAATTGAATGTGAATTTAATTGATACGGAATAATGAATATAAGTGTTAATTCATTAAAATCTGATGTTATTGGAAGTAGAAAGATTGAATGCAAAATCAATTTAATTAAACCAATTGAAAGTAAAGGTGTTAAACCAAATGGAATGAATGTAAGTAAAGGAATTTGGTTGAAATTAATATATATTGGTTGTTATATGGTTGTTAGTTGATTGTATATAATTCATTAAGTGTTAATGAAATTGAAAGTTAAATTAATTGAAATTCAATTGAAAGTTAAGTGAATCTTAAATAGAATTGAATTTGATTTGGAAGTGAACCAACTTGAATATGAATTAGTGAATATAAACTAATTGGAAATGAATGTTAGTAAACATCCACTGTTAATGAATCAAATGTGATTAAATTGAAAACCTAATTCATTTAATATTAATGAGAATATGAATGAATATTTATTGGTTATGAATGTTAGTTGGTTGATGGTTGAGTATATTGCTTTTATTGCATTTGCTATATTGACATATATAGTTGTTATGGAGATATATGTTGTATATTGAGATTATTTTCATATATACATGTTCTCATGTTATTTGTTGAGTGATTAGTAGGTGCGGATCGCGTTTGCTTCGCATTTGGAGCTCGCTTTCGCGTTATATTAGCCGTATATGCTTGCTAATAAAATATAAGGTACATATCTCGGATTACATACCGTACTTTTACAAATTTTTCCCTGCGGGATGCCTCATTACTTGATGAGATGTATATTTGTGATATATATACTGTCATTTTTTTTCGGATCGAGCCGCGCAAAGGAGACTATGGCGAATTTTTTCGGAAATTTAAGGCGTTAGAAAAATTTAAGAAAATTTGGAAAGTTTTGGAAACTTTAACTTTGATTTGGAATTGAAAGTTAAACAATAGTAGTTGTTTTTGAAAAGATAACTAAGTATGATTTGAAAACTTAGTAAAGTTATTGTAAGAAGTTTAACTATGGATTTATGGAAAGTTAATAAATTCCGTAACTTTTCTTACTTTGTAATTTCGAGGACGAAATTCTTTTAAGGGGGGAAGATTGTAACGACCCAAAATTTTATTTAATTAAAATTTGAATATTTAATTAATTTTAAATATTAATAAGTGAATTTATAAGTCAAATAAATTTTTATTTGAATTATTGGATTTAATTGAATAATTAAATCGATAATTTAATATGTTAAATTATGGAAATAATTGAAATTTGGGTTAAATATGATTGAAAATGATTTGTAAAATTTTATTTTATCATATGGGAGTTAGAACGATATTTTAGAACTTTTAAAATCGAATTAAAAGTTAATTTGTGAAAATTGAATATTTTAATATTTAAATCGACTAGTGAAAATAGTCAATTTTTGAACAGTCTCAGAATTGAACGAAACCAGTTCCATTGGATCCGTAATAGTTAGATATTACCGGATTTCAATTTGCGTGTCAATCGGAGTTATCGTTTGATCGTGGCAGCTCGAAACGCATCAAATTGTTTTTAATATTAATTTGGCGAGTTAAAATAGCCATTTTTCAAAATGTCTCGGATTTCGATGAAACCAGTTTCATCGGATCCGTAATGTGATTTTATTGTAAGGTTTCAAATTTCGTGTCAATTGGATTTACCGTTTGTCTGGTACAAATTAAAACGCCTAGAAAATCGATTAAATCGGTTTAATTTAAATCGATCGTTTATTGCCATATCTTGCACATATGATCGAATTAGCTTCCGAAACCTGTTCCATTGTGTCCGGAACGTGGGATAAACCCTAGGAACGTCAGTTTCGGCGCGTAAATCGGAGTTCGAAAAATCAAAATGAATAGTGTTCGATTTTTTTCCTATAAATAGACCAACCACCTTCATAAATTAAAAAAAAATAAAAATAAAACTAAACCCTAATTTCATCTTGTAGCCGCCAGTCAACAACCTATGGCCAGAATTTCATTTCGATTCTCCTCTCTTTTCTTCAAATGCGTGCAACGATTCAACAAACTTTCTAAATGAAAGATGTAGAGCATGGCAAGATCCTTATATTCAACGGTGGAGATCGAGATTGGAGTTGTATTTTGTGAGATTTTTAGCCGCGTTCATCTACAGTTCGGCCTCGAATTACGCGACAAGGAGGTGGCCGAGCTCATGGTGCTTGGGGCCGAAGGTTGAGGGGATGGAGGCGCATCTCGTGGTGGCGACGTGATGAAGTTTAATCAAGTATAGAAGTTGCAAATTCAAACCCTAAAATATGCTATGGGTTTCATTTTGTTCGGCCTGTACATGATGCGTGTGCGCGAGTTTGAGGGGGAAAAGAAGAAGCAATGCACGGTCCAGATGGGGTGGAAGCAAGGTCTACGGCCTATATTGATTTAGGTTTAAAATATTTAAGTTAAGTTGTAAATTATTATAATAAAAATCGTGTAAACTTCAAAAATTCATATCTTTTTCATACGAGGTCGAAAACGCGCGAAACCAGTTGCGTTGGAATCGTATGGACGAGCACTACGCGATGGAGTTGGATTGGAGTCGTTTGGAGTTAGTGATAATTTTGGGTAAAATTAAACGTCCGTTTAATTTTATTCGAAATAAATCGCTAAAACGAAATTGAAATCAAGGTGAGAACTTCTCACTCAATCGAATCAGTTTCGATTTTATTTTAAATAGTTAGATTTAAAAATATTTGAATGCATGTTTGAATGATGATTGTTATCTATTGATTGTTAAAATTGACATTATGCGCCGTTAGTAAGCGGATGTTATTTATTAAAAACATATACCGCGAATATTTCATAAACAGTGAAATTGGTATTATATATAATATCAATATATATATATTGGCATATATATATATATTGCAGTTGTTGATTTCCCGCATTTTTTGTTTAGCGGATGAGACCCTATTGCGCCGTCTATTAAGCGGATAATATTTTAAATCCCATATACCGCGATAATTTCGTACTGGAGCGAAATTGGTATTGTGCTAATGTTTTTGGATGCAGGAAAACAGGTTGGAGGGATCCAACAGGATTCCTCAACAGTTTTTATTTGATTTCAGATATTTTGATATTTGATGGATTATCATATCGATATATGAAATCGTTGTTGTCGTGATTGACTATTTGGTATGTAGCATCATTGGACCAAATTTTGAAACTTTAAAATGATTTTTAAAGTGATTTTTGAAAAGTATACGTTTTATAAAATAATTTTGGAATTGATCCATTTTAAATAAATAAACGTTATAATTTTTAAAGTTATAGAAATTATGATTTTTGAGAAATATAGTTAAAAAAACTGATTTTTGAGAATATGATGCTAATGATTTTATAAAATAGTTTAATCGGGATTTTAGAATTTATTGTGAAAAGTTTAAATATAGGATTTATAAAATTTGATTATTTTATAAATCAAAATGGTGAAATAATAAAGGAGATTAAAGACGTTTTAAAGAATGATATAAATTGATTTATATAAAGGATTTATAAATTGATATTTATAAATTAAAACATTTGAAAGTTTTTATAAGTGTTAGAATGAACTGTGAATGAATTTCATAAATAGAAATGAAATTTATAGAATTATAAACGGTGAAGTTATAAAAGGAATTTTTATAAATAGTAAGATTTATAAATTTTGTGAATTTATTAAAAGAATGGTTTTGGATAAATAATTGAATCTTATAAGTTATAAGATTTATAATTATGAAGTTCAAAGAAACGATTTTGTAAAATAATCGTTTTATAAGCATTTAACTTATAATGTGAACTTTTGGTTTATAATTGAGTTATAAATCGAATAGATTAATAAAGGAGATTTATAAAAAGTTGTTATAAAATAAATAGAAAAGGAATTTATAAACGTTGTTTTATAAATTCGCAAACGACTTATTTTGATAAGTAAATTGTTGAAACCTATAAATGGAGTTATATTCACGTTTCTAACTGTGAATAATCCTTTGAAATAAAATGAATTAAAGGATGAAATTTGTTAACGTAGTATATTCACGTTTTTGAATAGTGAATAATATGTTAAAGAAATTGTTTTGAATGTGATATTTGAAATAGAATTAAAACGATCTAACGATGTTTTAAAATATGTTGAGATTCGAAACCATAGATTTCAACATCTATTGTTGAAATAGACGTTTTCGAGAAATAGAAGGAAATGGTGGACTATAACACTGCTGTTATAGTAAATGATTTCCGAAAGGAAATGTTTTGTATAGTATTGGGATTTATATATCAATTTTAATTTGGAATCCCTATACTAGTGATTTTGGGTTATCGTAACGATGTTTTACGCAACATTCGTTTAGGCCCAAATAAATATGTTTAAGAGAATGATTTCCTTAAAGAATGAAATATATACTTAATTTCGATTTAAGTATATTGAATATTTTCCAAGTGTTGAAAAATAAATAAGTTCATGAATTACTTATTAAATAAGTAGGGAAATGTTCTTCCAATATGAAATGAAACGTTTTGAGAATTTATCTTTTTGAAGATAAATTGAAATGAATAATTGAAATCGTTTATTCATAAATATTTTGAAATATAAATTCACTATAGAATTTATGAATAAAAAGGGAAGTTGTTTAAAAATAAATATTGATTTATTTTTGAAGTGTTGAAATTATATATCTTGTAAAGATATTTTGAGAAATAAATAATTTGGAAAATTATTTGGAATCTGGTGATGTGTGCATATCAATTGATAGTTCAATAACCGACTATCAATATTTCCCTTTGAATGGGTAATTGATGTGATTTGTTTGAATTTGAATGCCACACTTATTTTTGAATAAGCGCTCACTATTCCGGTTAACCGGGAAAAGACCATGGGGTCGTATAACCCATTCCGAATATGTGATACGTCGTTATGAATTGCATTTGAAGATCGGTGTTGAAGACCGAGTATTTGCGAAAGCGATAGGATGACCTATCGATTGTCTCTGCACTGGGTAGCTCCTGGTATAGAGATTCCCTAAGTGATGGGAAATTCGATCGGGATTGTGAATACCCGGATTGCAAGGGCTTCGTAAGAAGTGCCTTCGGTTTTGTTCGAGCCCGGAATAGACTTGTATGGATTGTATGTCTGACATTACAAGTTGAGATATAAAGCCGATTTCTTTCAAATATATTTCTGTTGGTGGCGAAGAATTTATTCTTTTAGCTTAACACCCTTCTCTGAGACGTACGAGCTCAGAGGTTATATAGTTGAAGTTATCAGCAATATATTCCCAATTTGGTAATGTGACATGCTGAGTGTTGCTGAAATGATCATTGTGTTGATTATTTGTGATAGGATCATTTGTTTGATCGTCTATCTAGGTGATCATTTCTATGATCATTTGTTGACCCAAAACACGGCTTTTGTATAAAGTGTGTTTTTGTGGACGTGACTTCGTCGAGCCTCACAAACCGGTAATGGTCGAAACAGGAATTGTGCGGCAAGGTTTTCAGGGATAATTTCCCTAGGGTATGACCATTCCTTCTGGAAAAGGGTAGTATCATGGTATGGATCCCAGATACTTACTCGTGTTGAAACACTTATTATTATGGTGTGATGTTGGTTAGAGAGCGCTCTCGTTTAAAGGTCCCAAAGGACCGGGGGTGGCATATCTGAGGGTTTGTAATATTCCTTGGGAAAAGGGATTCCCGGCTTTGTTTAGCAGAGAACGGTTTGGTTCTCGGGGCATCCTTCCAGAGGCGTTTCCATGTGGCAATGGGAAGTTCCTTGGCCTGACCATTTGTTGGAAAATCCATTCATCCAATACGAGCCTTGTACGGTATTAGTTGTAGAACCTATCGTTCACTTATGGTGGCGCCCCACTGTTTGGATGGTAGCTATAGTAGGCATAGTTCGAAATGTCTATGTTGGCTAAGATTTATATCTTTATTTTCGAAATATTTCCTACACTATGCACTAGTAATAATATCAAATGTCTTTTTAATGCGTATCAAGCATCTTTGACTATCATAAGGAGAAATCTCCTCCGATTCTGCGTTTGCATTGTGTGTGTGTGCGGGAGGCCTTATGGTAGTCTCATTCTTAAAAGCATTGCGAATTGAATTTAAAAATATTCCTCTATTTTGATTTTAAAGATAAATAAACTGTTTTGAGTTCTCACACCAGTCTTGCTAAGCTTTGGGCTATGTGATGGGGGGTTCTCGCTTCGCGGTTTGGTGGCGAACGGGAGACTCTTACCCCCACACGTCCTCTTTTAGGGGGTTGGTTAGGTGTAACCTGAGACAGTCGAGAGGCTGGCCGTAAAAGCAAGTTTGGGATATCAGTGTAAGCCACGGTGGGGCTGGGATGGTTGAAAAGCCTACCGGTTGTGACCGCTACTTTCGGGACGTTACATTTGGTATCAGAGCTTATGGTTAAGCGACAACCATGGTTCTGTTGGGTATTACTCATTAGAGATAGAGTCAGTAGTACTCTAGAATGAGTTGAGTGTAATAATAGCTATGAGAGCGTATTTGTTAGTAAATATGAAATTGTTTTATATTGTGATGATTGGTTTGTTGAGTGGTATATAGATTCTGGTTAATACGAGTAATTAACGTTGTTGATAGGGATCTCTAAACACTTGAATAGAACAATTCGACACAGTATTGTTTTCAATTGGGTAAATGGAATAATTTTACCTTGATTATATTTTGTATATAAAGGAATAATTTTTCAAAATTATTAAAGTGTATGTAAGTTGATTGTTTAGTTGTTTGAATAATCTAAATAAAAGAATAATTGTATAAGTGAAAGAATTATAAGAATTGAATTATAATTAAAGTGATTTACAATTGTGAAATAAACTTATATATATAAGAAGTGAAACTATATGAATATATTTATGAATATGAGTTGTAAATGAAATTCAACTTTAGAAATTGAATTGAATGTTAATAAATTGAATGTGAATTTAATTGATATGGAATAATGAATATAAGTGTTAATTCATTAAAATCTGATGTTATTGGAAGTAGAAAGATTGAATGCAAAATCAATTTAATTAAACCAATTGAAAGTAAAGGTGTTAAACCAAATGGAATGAATGTAAGTAAAGGAATTTGGTTGAAATTAATATATATTGGTTGTTATATGGTTGTTAGTTGATTGTATATAATTCATTAAGTGTTAATGAAATTGAAAGTTAAATTAATTGAAATTCAATTGAAAGTTAAGTGAATCTTAAATAGAATTGAATTTGATTTGGAAGTGAACCAACTTGAATATGAATTAGTGAATATAAACTAATTGGAAATGAATGTTAGTAAACATCCACTGTTAATGAATCAAATGTGATTAAATTGAAAACCTAATTCATTTAATATTAATGAGAATATGAATGAATATTTATTGGTTATGAATGTTAGTTGGTTGATGGTTGAGTATATTGCTTTTATTGCATTTGCTATATTGACACATATAGTTGTTATGGAGATATATGTTGTATATTGAGATTATTTTCATATATACATGTTCTCATGTTATTTGTTGAGTGATTAGTAGGTGCGGATCGCGTTTGCTTCGCATTTGGAGCTCGCTTTCGCGTTATATTAGCCGTATATGCTTGCTAATAAAATATAAGGTACATATCTCGGATTACATACCGTACTTTTACAAATTTTTCCCTGCGGGATGCCTCATTACTTGATGAGATGTATATTTGTGATATATATACTGTCATTTTTTTTCGGATCGAGCCGCGCAAAGGAGACTATGGCGAATTTTTTCGGAAATTTAAGGCGTTAGAAAAATTTGAGAAAATTTGGAAAGTTTTGGAAACTTTAACTTTGATTTGGAATTGAAAGTTAAACAATAGTAGTTGTTTTTGAAAAGATAACTAAGTATGATTTGAAAACTTAGTAAAGTTATTGTAAGAAGTTTAACTATGGATTTATCGAAAGTTAATAAATTCCGTAACTTTTCTTACTTTGTAATTTCGAGGATGAAATTCTTTTAAGGGGGGAAGATTGTAACGACCCAAAATTTTATTTAATTAAAATTTGAATATTTAATTAATTTTAAATATTAATAAGTGAATTTATAAGTCAAATAAATTTTTATTTGAATTATTGGATTTAATTGAATAATTAAATTGATAATTTAATATGTTAAATTATGGAAATAATTGAAATTTGGGTTAAATATGATTGAAAATGATTTGTAAAATTTTATTTTATCATATGGGAGTTAGAACGATATTTTAGAACTTTTAAAATCGAATTAAAAGTTAATTTGTGAAAATTGAATATTTTAATATTTAAATCGACTAGTGAAAATAGTCAATTTTTGAACAGTCTCAGAATTGAACGAAACCAGTTCCATTGGATCCGTAATAATTAGTTATTACCGAATTTCAATTTTCGTGTCAATCGGAGTTATCGTTTGATCGTGGCAGCTCGAAACACATCAAATTGTTTTTAATATTAATTTGGCGAGTTAAAATAGTCATTTTTCAAAATGTCTCGGATTTCGACGAAACCAGTTTCATCGGATCCGTAATGTGATTTTATTGTAAGGTTTCAAATTTCGTGTCAATTGGATTTACCGTTTGTCCGGTACAAATTAAAACGCCTAAAAAATCGATTAAATCGGTTTAATTTAAATCGATCGTTTATTGCCATATCTTGCACATATGATCGAATTAGCTTCCGAAACCTGTTCCATTGTGTCCGGAACGCGGGATAAACCCTAGGAACGTCAGTTTCGGCGCGTAAATCGGAGTTCGGAAAATCAAAATGAATAGTGTTCGATTTTTTTCCTATAAATAGACCAACCACCTTCATAAATTAAAAAAAATAAAAATAAAACTAAACCCTAATTTCATCTTGTAGCCACCAGTTAACAACCTATGGCCAGAATTTTATTTCGATTCTCCTCTCTTTTCTTCAAATCCGTGCAACGATTCAACAAACTTTCTAAATGAAAGATGTAGAGCATGGCAAGATCCTTATATTCAACGGTGGAGATCGAGATTGGAGTTGTATTTTGTGAGATTTTTAGCCGCGTTCATCTACAGTTCAGCCTCGAATTACGCGACAAGGAGGTGGCCGAGCTCATGGTGCTTGGGGCCGAAGGTTGAGGGGATGGAGGCACATCTCGTGGTGGCGACGTGATGAAGTTTAATCAAGTATAGAAGTTGCAAATTCAAACCCTAAAATATGCTATGGGTTTCATTTTGTTCGGCCTGTACATGATGCATGCGCGCGAGTTTGAGGGGGAAAAGAAGAAGCAATGCACGGTCCAGATGGGGTGGAAGCAACATCTACGGCCTATATTGATTTAGGTTTAAAATATTTAAGTTAAGTTGTAAATTATTATAAAAAAATCGTGTAAACTTCAAAAATTCATACCTTTTTCATACGAGGTCGAAAACGCGCGAAACCAGTTGCGTTGGAATCGTATGGACGAGCACTACGCGATAGAGTTGGATTGGAGTCGTTTGGAGTTAGTGAGAATTTTGGGTAAAATTAAACGTCCGTTTAATTTTATTCGAAATAAATCGCTAAAACGAAATTGAAATCAAGGTGAGAACTTCTCACTCAATCGAATCAGTTTCGATTTTATTTTAAATAGTTAGATTTAAAAATATTTGAATGCATGTTTGAATGATGATTGTTATCTATTGATTGTTAAAATAGACATTATGCGCCGTTAGTAAGCGGATGTTATTTATTAAAAACATATACCACGAATATTTCATAAACAGTGAAATTGGTATTATATATAATATCAATATATATATATTGGCATATGTATATATTGCAGTTGTTGATTTCCCGCATTTTTTGTTTGGCGGATGAGACCCTATTGCGCCGTCTATTAAGCGGATAATATTTTAAATCCCATATACCGTGATAATTTCGTACTGGAGCGAAATTGGTATTGTGCTAATGTTTTTGGATGCAGGAAAACAGGTTGGAGGGATCCAATAGGATTCCTCAACAGTTTTTATTTGATTTCAGATATTTTGATATTTGATGGATTATCATATCGATATATGATATCGTTGTTGTCGTGATTGACTATTTGGTATGTAGCATCATTGGACCAAATTTTGAAACTTTAAAATGATTTTTAAAGTGATTTTTGAAAAGTATACGTTTTATAAAATAATTTTGGAATTGATCCATTTTAAATAAATAAACGTTATAATTTTTAAAGTTATAGAAATTATGATTTTTGAGAAATATAGTTAAAAAAACTGATTTTTGAGAATATGATGCTAATGATTTTATAAAATAGTTTAATCGGGATTTTAGAATTTATTGTGAAAAGTTTAAATATAGGATTTATAAAATTTGATTATTTTATAAATCAAAATGGTGAAATAATAAAGGAGATTAAAGACGTTTTAAAGAATGATATAAATTGATTTATATAAAGGATTTATAAATTGATATTTATAAATTAAAACATTTGAAAGTTTTTATAAGTGTTAGAATGAACTGTGAATGAATTTCATAAATAGAAATGAAATTTATAGAATTATAAACGGTGAAGTTATAAAAGGAATTTTTATAAATAGTAAGATTTATAAATTTTGTGAATTTATTAAAAGAATGGTTTTGGATAAATAATTGAATCTTATAAGTTATAAGATTTATAATTATGAAGTTCAAAGAAACGATTTTGTAAAATAATCGTTTTATAAGCATTTAACTTATAATGTGAACTTTTGGTTTATAATTGAGTTATAAATCGAATAGATTAATAAAGGAGATTTATAAAAAGTTGTTATAAAATAAATAGAAAAGGAATTTATAAACGTTGTTTTATAAATTCGCAAACGACTTATTTTGATAAGTAAATTGTTGAAACCTATAAATGGAGTTATATTCACGTTTCTAACTGTGAATAATCCTTTGAAATAAAATGAATTAAAGGATGAAAT
The DNA here is from genome assembly GCA_030765085.1 of Allium cepa. NCBI lineage: Eukaryota > Viridiplantae > Streptophyta > Magnoliopsida > Asparagales > Amaryllidaceae > Allium > Allium cepa. The sequence continues at coordinate 458,770,252 of CM060931.1, read as the reverse complement.
TTGTTAACGTAGTATATTCACGTTTTTGAATAGTGAATAATATGTTAAAGAAATTGTTTTGAATGTGATATTTGAAATAGAATTAAAACGATCTAACGATGTTTTAAAATATGTTGAGATTCGAAACCATAGATTTCAACATCTATTGTTGAAATAGACGTTTTCGAGAAATAGAAGGAAAAGGTGGACTATAACACTGCTGTTATAGTAAATGATTTCCGAAAGGAAATGTTTTGTATAGTATTGGGATTTATATATCAATTTTAATTTCGAATCCCTATACTAGTGATTTTGGGTTATCGTAACGATGTTTTACGCAACATTCGTTTAGGCCCAAATAAATATGTTTAAGAGAATGATTTCCTTAAAGAATGAAATATATACTTAATTTCGATTTAAGTATATTGAATATTTTCCAAGTGTTGAAAAATAAATAAGTTCATGAATTACTTATTAAATAAGTAGGGAAATGTTCTTCCAATATGAAATGAAACGTTTTGAGAATTTATCTTTTTGAAGATAAATTGAAATGAATAATTGAAATCGTTTATTCATAAATATTTTGAAATATAAATTCACTATAGAATTTATGAATAAAAAGGGAAGTTGTTTAAAAATAAATATTGATTTATTTTTGAAGTGTTGAAATTATATATCTTGTAAAGATATTTTGAGAAATAAATATTTTGGAAAATTATTTGGAATCTGGTGATGTGTGCATATCAATTGATAGTTCAATAACCGACTATCAATATTTCCCTTTGAATGGGTAATTGATGTGATTTGTTTGAATTTGAATGCCACACTTATTTTTGAATAAGCGCTCACTATTCCGGTTAACCGGGAAAAGACCATGGGGTCGTATAACCCATTCCGAATATGTAATACGTCGTTATGAATTGCATTTGAAGATCGGTGTTGAAGACCGAGTATTTGCGAAAGCGTTAGGATGACCTATCGATTGTCTCTGCACTGGGTAGCTCCTGGTATAGAGATTCCCTAAGTGATGGGAAATTCGATCGGGATTGTGAATACCCGGATTGCAAGGGCTTCGTAAGAAGTGCCTTCGGTTTTGTTCGAGCCCGGAACAGACTTGTATGGATTGTATGTCTGACATTACAAGTTGAGATATAAAGCCGATTTCTTTCAAATATATTTCTGTTGGTGGCGAAGAATTTATTCTTTTAGCTTAACACCCTTCTCTGAGATGTACGAGCTCAGAGGTTATATAGTTGAAGTTATCAGCAATATATTCCCAATTTGGTAATGTGACATGCTGAGTGTTGCTGAAATGATCATTGTGTCGATTATTTGTGATAGGATCATTTGTTTGATCGTCTATCTTGGTGATCATTTCTATGATCATTTGTTGACCCAAAACACGGCTTTTGTATAAAGTGTGTTTTTGTGGACGTGACTTCGTCGAGCCTCACAAACCGGTAATGGTCGAAACAGGAATTGTGCGGCAAGGTTTTCAGGGATAACTTCCCTAGGGTATGACCATTCCTTCTGGAAAAGGGTAGTATCATGGTTTGGAGCCCAGATACTTACTCATGTTGAAACACTTATTATTATGGTGTGATGTTGGTTAGAGAGCGCTCTCGTTTAAAGGTCCCAAAGGACCGGGGGTGGCATATCTGAGGGTTTGTAATATTCCTTGGGAAAAGGGATTCCCGGCTTTGTTTAGCAGAGAACGGTTTGGTTCTCGGGGAATCCTTCCAGAGGCGTTTCCATGTGGCAATGGGAAGTTCCTTGGCCTGACCATTTGTTGGAAAATCCATTCATCCAATACGAGCCTTGTACGGTATTAGTTGTAGAACCTATCATTCACTTATGGTGGCGCCCCACTGTTTGGATGGTAGCTATAGTAGGCATAGTTCGAAATGTCTATGTTGGCTAAGATTTATATCTTTATTTTCGAAATATTTCCTACACTATGCACTAGTAATAATATCAAATGTCTTTTTAATGCGTATCAAGCATCTTTGACTATCATAAGGAGAAATCTCCTCCGATTCTGCGTTTGCATTGTGTGTGTGTGCGGGAGGCCTTATGGTAGTCTCATTCTTAAAAGCATTGCGAATTGAATTTAAAAATATTGCTCTATTTTGATTTTAAAGATAAATAAACTGTTTTGAGTTCTCACACCAGTCTTGCTAAGCTTTGGGCTATGTGATGGGGGGTTCTCGCTTCGCGGTTTGGTGGCGAACGAGAGACTCTTACCCCCACACGTCCTCTTTTAGGGGGTTGGTTAGGTGTAACCTGAGACAGTCGAGAGACCCCGAATAGTTGTAACGTCTCCTATCGATGTAATCAATGCCCATCTAAGGCATAACGTACGGATGGTCGCTTCTAACAAGCCTCATTCTTCGCAATAGCAGACGTTATTCTTTATAATAACCTTTGTTATTGTGAGCATAGAGGTGGGGCGTCACAGCTTGGTATCAGAGCAGAAATTCAGAACAAATTATAATATACACAGAACAGAAAAAGAATGGGACATGTGTTACAACTATTCGGGGTTTTATTCGTGCCTTTCTAATCTATTCTTCTCACTTTAACATGTGGAGTACGTCTAGGAATAAATTATATATTCCGTAGTATTCCATTTGTTAAACTTCTTATCATTGTGTATTGTTTTAACTGATCTTTACCTTCTCTTGTCTCTCAGTCTATGGCTGGAAGAGGTAGAGGGAAGCGTTCTTCTGCAGGCCCGTCTAGTGGCTCTCATCCGGACGGTGTCTACATGTCAGCTGATCAGTTTATGGAGCTATTTCGGGGTATTCAGCCTCCTGTTGCTACTCCCGCAGCTCCTGCTCAGAAGTCTGCCTTCGCTCGCCTGTGTAGTGACTATTCCCACCTTGGAGGTCAGCCTTTCAAAGGATCGGAAAGTGTTATGGAAGTTCAGACTTGGTTGCGCACTTGTGAGCGCATATTTTCTCGGATGGATCTTTCGGATCATCATCGCGTTCTCGTGGCATCTAGTATGTTGCAAGAGCGTGCGCTTGATTGGTATGAGCTTTTTATTGCGGAAGTTGATGAGTCCACTCTCTCTTAGGTTCAGTTTAAGGAACGTTTCGAACTCAAGTTCGTTCCTGAATCGGAAAAGGCTAATCTTGCTCGTAGTTTCCTTGAGTTGAAGCAAGGAAAGTCATCTGTTTCTGATTATGTTGCATCTTTTGAGGCCTTGTCCAAATACGGAGTTGAGTTCATTAACACTCCGCGTAAGAAAAATCTTCGTTTTGTTGATGGTTTGAAGAAGTATTTGAAGAAGGTTCTTTTGCTTCAGCTTAAGCTCTCTTTTGAGGAGCTTGTTGATTCGGCTCTTTGTCTTGAAGCTGTTGAAAAGGAACGTGATAGTGGTGAAGATGTTGAGGTTTCTAAGAACCCCAACAAGAAGAGGTTCCCATTTTGTAAGCCAAATTCTAATCAGAAGAAGAAGAAGCAAGCCACCTCTAGTTCTCAGCCGAGTAATGCCCCTTCTGTTCAGAGGGCGTGCTACAATTGTGGATCTCTGGATCATCTTCACCGTAATTGTCCTAAGCCTCGCATTTGCCGCTATTGTAAGAAAGAGGGTCATTGGATTACAGATTGCCCTACTGCTTCTAGGGGTCTCAAATCTGTGAAGCTTAATGTTGCTAAAGATTTTGGTAATTCTTCTCAGCCGAAAGGTATTACTCCTTCTGTTTTGGAAGGTTTTATTTTATTTCATGGTCGTTCTATTAGAGTTCTTTTCGATACGGGTGCATCACATTCATTCGTATCAAAGGAGCTAGTTGATATTATTCATTTTGATGTTATTACTCTTTGCGACCCTTTGAGGATCGTAAATCCTATTGGTGGATCCACTACTCTTGGTTTGTTGTGTGTTGATGTTGAGATTATTCTTTGTGGTTTTTCCTTTCATGCGAATCTGCATGTTATGGATCATCTTGATTTTGATATGATATTGGGGATGGATTGGCTCGTCCGTTATGAAGTTAAAATCCTATGTCCCGAAAGAACTTTGTATCTCAAGCATCCCGATGCTAGCTAGCAGTTATCTATTGTTTTTCGAGACATGGATCATGCTTATAGTGCTCTCATTTCTTCCTTCGAGTCGGAGGATATTATTGCTAATATTCCAGTTGTTTGTAATTTTTCCGATGTTTTTGAGTCTATTTCGAAATTGCCGCCGAAAAGGGCAATAGAGTTCCGTATAGATCTTATCTCCGGTGCACATCCTGTCAGTCGTCCTCCCACGAGAATGTCTGCTAAGGAAAATGAGGAACTCAAGCAACAATTATCTGAGTTGGAAGCCAAGCATTTTATTCGATCTAGCTCGTCTCCTTGGGGCGCCGCCGCTGTCTTCGTTAAGAAGCCAGATGGTACTCTTAGGCTTTGCATTGATTACCGCAAGCTTAACGAGCTTACTATCAAAAATAGGTATCCATTACCTAGGATCGATGACATGTTCGATCAATTAAGTGGCGCAAAAATCTTCTCCCAGCTAGATCTTGCTACCGGTTTTCATCAGTTACGAGTGGCGGAAGATAGCATTCCTCTCACCGCATTCCGTGCTCGTTATGGGTCTTACGAATGGCTTGTTATGCCGTTCGGGTTGACGAATGCTCCGGCGTATTTTGTAGATCTTATGAATCGGATATTCCGAGAATATCTCGATAAGTTCGTCTTGGTTTTCATTGATGACATTCTTATTTGTTCCAAATCTGAAGCCGATCATATTCAACATTTGGAGATTGTTTTGAGCACCATTCGTCAGCATCGGCTTTATGCCAAATTCTCCAAGTGTCACTTTTGGAAGAATAAGGTGAAGTTTCTTGGTCACATTGTTTCTTCCGATGGTATTTCTGTCGATCCTTCCAAGATCGAATCTATTCAGAATTGGAAGAGGCCCGAGACTGTTACTGAGACCCGTAGTTTTCTTGGATTGGCGGGTTATTATCCCCGATTTATTAAGGACTTTTCTCGTATTGCTTTACCGCTTACCACTCTCACGAGAAAAGCTGTTCCTTTTATTTGGTCGGATAAGTGTGAGAATTCTTTCTTGAAGTTAAAAGATGTCCTTACTCATGCTCCTATCTTAGTGGTTCCCGAAGGGAATCGTGATCTTGTTGTTTATACCGATGCCAGTGGTTTTGGGCTCGGTGCTGTTCTTATGCAAAAGGATAGAGTAGTTGCTTATGCTTCTAAGCAACTAAAGCCTAACGAGATTCGTTATGCTACCCATGATTTGGAGTTAGCCGCCATAGTCTTTGCCTTAAAGATTTGGCGACATTATTTATTGGGCGAGCATTTTATTCTCTTCACTGATCACAAATCTCTGAAGTATTTATTTACTTAGAAAGAGCTTAATATGAGGCAACAACGTTGGCTCGAATTTCTTGCTTCATATGATTTCGATATTCAGTATACCCCTGGTAAGGGTAATCGAGTTGCTGACGCACTTAGTCGTAAGCAACAAGCTGCCGTTTCCATGATGTTAGCAGAATGGAATATATTAGAGACTTTATCTCTTTGTGATATTCGAGACCATTCCCCAGTTCCAGATTCTCCCATGATTTTATTTAGCATGGAGGCTCGTCCCAGTCTTTTGGATCGCCTTGTCGAGGCACAGAGACGAGATCCTACTCTTGTCCATCTTATTCAAAGCGGTGAATCGGATTCCCGAAGCGATGAGCTAAAGGATTTCGATATTGATATTCGTGGTTGTATTCGAAAGAAGGGTAGATTGATCGTGCCTGATATTTCTAATCTTCGAAATGACATTCTTGAGGATTGTCATCGTTCGAAGTATACTATCCATCCGGGTAGTAGTAAAATGTATGCTGATATGAAACGCTTATACTATTGGGAAGGTATGAAGCGTGATGTGGCAAGTTTTGTAGGCCGTTGCACGACTTGTAATCTTGTTAAAGTAGAACATCAGCGTCCTGGTGGTCTCTTGCAACCTTTGGAGATTCCGCTGTGGAAGTGGGATCAAATCTCTATGGATTTAGTTGATGGTTTGCCTCGTTCGAGGCTCGGCCATATTAGCATTTGGGTGATTATCAACCGACTGACTAAATCTGCCCATTTCATTCCAATCAAATCCAATCGGACCGCTCCTTTATTGGCTAAGCTGTTTATTAAAGAAGTCGTTCGACTTCACGGAGTGCCTAGTTCTATTGTTAGTGACAGGGATCCGCTTTTCACTAGTAGTTTCTGGCAGAGCCTTCAAAAAGCTTTAGGCACTAAGCTCAATCTCAGCACAGCTTATCATCCACAGTCTGATGGTCAGACTGAAAGGGTGAATCAGGTTTTAGAGGATCTCCTTCGAGCTTGCATTCTTGATTTTGGTGGTAGTTGGGAAGACCACTTACCTCTTGTTGAATTTTCGTATAACAACAGTTTTCAATCCAGTATCGGTATGGCTCCATTCGAAGCTCTTTATGGAAGGCCGTGTCGATCACCATCTTGTTGGTTGGAATCGGGGGAAAAGCTAGTTCTCGGCCCCGATTATATTCGTGATTCTTCGGAGAAGATTGATATTATCAGACAGAGAATGAAGGAGGCTCAGAATAGGCAAAAATCTTATGCCGATCATCGTAGGAAGCCTTTGGAATTTTCTGTTGGCGATTTTGTGTTCATTCGTGTTTCCCCGATGAAGGGTGTGGTACGTTTTAGTAGATCCGGGAAATTGGCTCCTCGTTATATTGGACAGTTTCCTATTACGGAACGTATTGGCCCTGTTGCTTATCGGGTATCGCTACCTGTTCAGTTTTCGGGAATTCACGATGTATTCCATATATCTCAGCTTCGACGATGTCTTCGAGATTCAGATATTATTATTGATCCTCCAATATTGCATGTAACGACCCAGAATTTTTAATAATTTGAATTTGAGTATTTAATTAATTTTAAATATTAATAAGTGGAATTTTTGGAGTCGAATAAATTTTATTTTGAATTTTGGATTTAATTTTGCAATTAAATCGATTTATTTAATAGTGAAATTCCAGAAATAATTAAATATTGGGTTAAATATAATGGGAAATGATTTGGAAAATTTTGTTTTATCATATTGAAGTTATAGAAATATTTTGGAACTTGTAAAATTGAATTTGGAGTTAATTTGTGAAAATTGAATATTTTAATATTTAATTATCGACTGTAAAATAGCCAATTTTTGAACAGTCTCAGAATTGAACGAAACGAGTTCCATTGGATCCGTAATAGTTAGTTATTATCGGATTTCAATTTTCGTAGCAATCGGAGTTGTCGTTTGACCGTGGCAGCTCGAAACGCATCGATATCGTTTTAATATTTATTTAGCGAGTTAAAATAGCCATTTTTCAAACGGTCTCGGATTTCGACGAAACCAGTTTCATCGGATCCGTAATGTGATATTATTGCAAGATTTCAAATTTCAAGTCGTTTGGATTTGTCGTTTGTCCAGTACAAGCCAAAACGCCTAGAAATCGCTTAAATCGGTTTAAATTTAAATTGAGCGTTTATTACCGTATCTCACACATATGATGGAATTAGCTTCCGAAACTTGTTCCATTGTGTCCGGAATGCGGAAAAACATTAGGATCGCCTGGCGGCATGCGTCATTTGGAGTTCGTTTGCAAAAGTGTCAAATTGGTGATTTTAATATTAAAATAATATGGTTATATGTATATATTATTTTCAAAACCCTAGCCACTACCACCTATGGCCGGCCCTAAATTTTTCCATGGCCAGAACGCAACGATTTTCATCTTGATTTTTCTTCCAATCCGTTCACTTTCGAGAGAAGTTCCCAACTAACAAAACGAAGAGAGCCTCGAGCACTACGTATCCAACGGTAGTGATCTGAATCGGAGTTGCGTGGTGGTCGTTAGGGGGCCATGAAGGCCGTGCGTTTCGTGCATTCCTCAAGGTGGAGGAGGGGGCCGAGTTTGGCCTAGCTCTGGCCGAAGGTGGCTCTTGTCGTGGGCTACGAGGTGGCGCTCTCTGATCGATGCAAAGGCGAGTGTGGTGGTCGCGAATTCAAACCCTAGGTGTGGATGTTTGGGTTTCTCGTGCGCGCGTGTATACCTGGGAGGAGAAATGCGAACGGGAAGAAGGGAGAGCATGGGGCCCGCACGCGTGAAGAGGGGGTGAGGTGTTTTCTTTTAATTTTTAGTTTAAATTCAAAATTCAAATTCGTTCAATCTTTAAAACGTGATAACTTTTTGCTGCGAGGTCCAAATTGAACGAGATTTTTTGCGTTGGCTTCGTATCGCCGAGCTCTTCGCAATGCAGCTGGTTTGGAGTCGATTGGAGCTCGTTTGAATTTCGGGTAAAATTAAACGTTCGTTTAATTTTATTCGAAACGAACGACGAAACCGGAATAAAAATCAAGGTGAGAACTCCTCACTCAATCGAACAGTTTGGTTTAAAATATAAATAGTTAATGTTGATTGATGATTGCTGTTTGATTGTGCTAGTAGATATAGTAGGATATATACTATATATAGCGATATATATATATTGGCATATGTATATATCGGATTTGATTTCCCGCCTCGTATAGCGGATGAGACCCTATTGCGCCGCCTATTAAGCGGATATTTTATTAAATCCCATATACCGCGATATTCCATCTTGAAGTGGAATTGGTATTGTGCTAACGTCTGTGGATGCAGGGTAACAGGTTGGAGGGATCCAACTGGATTCCTCGCGTATTTATTTGTTTATGAATATTATGTTGATTGTTGATAATCACATTGATATATGATGTTATTCCCGTGATTGACCATTCGATGTCGTTGCATCATCGGATTCTAATTTTTAAATTAAAAATAACGGTTTTGAATTTAAAAGGGGTTTTAAATCGATTTTTCAAAGAATATGGTTTATTTAAAATTTTGAATTGATTTAAATTTTAAAATAAATAGATGGATAAATCTTTATGTTTTAAAAATTTATATTTTTATAAAATATAACTTAAAAGAAATTTTTAACAATAATAGGTTTTTATAAAATAGTTAAATTTGGTTTTTGGGAAGTTATTATTATTAATGGGTTATATAAAGGATTTTATAAATGGATGTTTTTAAATAAAAATTTTTGAAGTTATAGAATAAATTTATAAAGTGTTAAGTTGATGTATAACATGAATTTCACTAGGATTTATAGATTAATAAATGTGAAATTTATAAAACGAATGGTTATTGGAAAATTTTAAGCTTATAAGTTATTAACTTATAAAAATGGATTTGGGCATTAAAAAGGGGAATTTTATAGAAATTGTTAATAAATGAAGATTTCATTAGTTGAAATTATTATAAACCATAAAGAAATCTTGTAAGTGATAAGATTTTAAATTGGTGAAGTTCAAAGGAACGATTTGGTAAATAAATAATATTATAAGTATTTAACTTACAATATGGCTTTTGGGTATGAAATTGGGTTATGTAAAATTGCATCGGATTAATAAAGGAATTTATAAAATTGGGGTTTATAATAGAAATGGAATTTATAAACTATGTTTATAAATTTGAAATTCATCGAATTTGATAAATTGAAATATGGGAATTTGTTAAGTGGGCTATATTCACTATTTTGAATATTGAATAGATTATTAAATAAAATGGGTTTGTTTTTGGGAAAGGAATGTTTTAAATGGAATTTAAAACGAATTAAAGGTGTTTTAAAATGTATTGAGTATTGAAAACATAGATTTCAACATTGATTGTTGAAATAGACGTTTTCGAGAAACAGAAGGGAATAATTTGTATAGTATTGGATTTATATATCTATTTTTAATTTCAAATCCATAAACTAGTGTTTTGGGTTATCGTAACGATGTTTTACGCAACATTCGTTTTTAACCCAAATAAATTTGAATAAAAGAATAGTTTCCTTATAGGAATGAAATAAATACTTAACGGTGGTTTAAGTGTATTGGGTATTTTCGAAATTGTTGAAAAGAAATTAAATTGTGAATTATTTATTATTAAATAAGTTTAGAAGTGTTTTTCCAATATGAAATGGAACGTTTGAGAATTCACCTTTTAAGGATAAATGGAAAGTGAATATTTTGAAATTGATTTGAGGATCGGGTATGTGTAGATCTTTGGGAATTGGGAAATTCACTATGGAATTTGAAAAGGGGAAGGGAAATTTGTTTAAAAATAAATGTTGATTTATTTTTAAGTATGGGATATAATTTACGAATTTGAAACGTAAGTTAAATTTAAATCGGTAAAGATTTATTTGGTGGTTTGAAATTTGTTTTCAAAAGGTATATATGGTTAAGGTGATTTGAAATTAGTTTTCAAATGGTTAAGGTGATTTGAAATTGGTTTGCAAATGGTTAATGTGATTTGAAAATTGGTTTTCAAATGGTAAAGGTAAATTGAAAATTGGTTTTTCAATTGGTTAAGTGTGGAAAGTTTTATCGTGAAGTGGTTTTGGTAAAACAAGTAACTGGGGCAATTATTTGGAAATGGTGTATATATATATATATCTCGTAAGATATTTTGGGACTTAATAATTTGGAAAAATTATTTGGAATCTGATGATGTGGCGCATCTTTATTGATAGTTAAATAACCGACTATCAATATTTACCCTTGGATGGTATTGATTGTGTTTGTTTGGAATTGAATGCACACTTATTTTTTTAAAATAAGCGCTCGCTATTCGGTTTAGCCGGGAGAGGACCTTTGTGTCATATATCCCATTCCGAATATGCGATACGTCGTTTGGATTGCATTTGAAGACCGGTGTTGAAGACCGGGTATTTGTGAAAACGATAGGATGACCTATCGATTGTCTCCGCATTGTTAGCTACGATATGGAGATTTCCTTTGTGATGGGAAATTTTATCGGGATTGTGAATACCCGGGTTGCAAGGGCTTCCTTGGAAGTGCCTTCGGTTCTGTTCGAACCCGGAACAGACTTGTATGGTTACGTGTCTGACATTACATTTTGAGAGATAGAGCAGATTTCTTTCAAATACATTTCTGTTGGTGGCGGAGAATTTATTCTCTTAGCTTAACACCCTTCTCTGAGACGTACGAGCTCAGAGGTTATGTAGTTGAAGGTTATCAGCGATATTTCCCAATCTGGTAATGTGGCATGCTGAGTGCTGCTGTGTGATGATCTTTGGTTGGTCATTTGTGATATGATCATTTATTTGATCATTTATCTTTGTGATTATTGCTTTGGTCATCTGTGGACCCAAAGCATGGCTTTGTTGTACAAAGCGTAGCTTTGTGGACGAGACTTCGTCAGGACCTCACTCCCCGGAAATGGTCGAAACAGGAATATGCGGCAAGGTTATGAGGGTCGCGCCCTTTAGGGTATGTCATTTCCTTCTGGAAAAGGGTGGTATCATGGTATGGAGCCCAGATATTTACTCATGTGGAAACACTATATATATATTTCTGTGTGGTGTTGTTGGTATCGAGCGCTCGGATAAAGGTCCCAAAGGACCGGGGGATGACATATTCGTGTAGTAGTTACCTAGTTACAGAGGTAACCCGGCCTTGTGTTGGCAGAGATCTAACCGTAACGTTAGTTTCTCGGGACGTCCCGCCAGAGGCGATCCCATGTGGCAGTAGGAAGTTCCTTAGCCTGACCATTTGTTGGAAATCCATTCCTCCAATACGCGCCTTGTACGGTTTTAGTTGTATTACCTGCCATTCACTTATGGTGGTCACCACTGTTTGGATGGTAGCTATAGTAGGCATAGTTCGGAATGTCTATGCTGGCTAGGATTTATATTGTACTTTCGAAATTGTTTTCTACACTATGCACTAGTAATAATATCAAAAATGATTTGATTTTCGCGTAGTAAGCATCTTTGACTATCATAAGGAGAAATCTCCTCCAATTCTGCGTTTGCATTGTGTGTGTGGCGGGAGGCCTTATGGTAGTTTCATTTTTCCAAAAAGCATTTCGAATTTCGAAAGTTAAATTTAAATTCTGTTGTTGCTTGTTTAAAGATAAACTGTTTTGAGTTCTCACACCAGTCACATGACTGACCTGGAGTTTATTGTTCCTTTCCTAAACTCTGGGTGCCCACTATTTTCCACACGGGCAGTCTAGAGTTAGGTTATCAGGTTATTCTGGATTCGGGAGTTGCTGTGCAGATCTGGAGGCGAGCCAGATAGCGTAGTCTATTATCTATTGTATATAGTATTTCTTTCCGCTGTTGTTGTCGTACACTCTGATTGATGTAATGTAATGTATAAAATGTATAGTTCTTTGTTTTAATGAATATTCATTTATCTATTATATGTTGTTCCGCTGCGACTGTGAGATTCTGTTATTGTTTCTCGTTCTGTTACTTGTTTTTCTGTTTTCTCTTCTCTTTCTTTTCTTTCTTCTTCTACCTCTTTCTTCTTCTAAAACCCTAACGGTTCGATTTTTCGGCAACGAAAAATCCCGATCGTTACATTTGGTATCAGAGCTTATGGTTAAGCGACAACCTGCTCTGTTGGGTATTACTCATTAGAGATAGAGTCAGCAGTACTCTAGAATGAGTATGAGTGTAATAATAGATATGAGTGCGTATTTGTTAGTGAATATAAAATTGTTTTATATTGTGATGATTGGTTTATTGAGTGGTATATGAACCTTCGTCGGCGCAGCCTCGAAAACTGAATCGAAGGGGTTCCTAAACACTTGAATAGAACAATTCGACACAATATTGGTTTAAATTGGGTAAATGAAATAATTTTGCCTCGATTATATTTTATATATAAAAAGAAAATAATTTTTCAAGAATTATTGAAGTGTGTATATAATTGATTGCTTGGTTGTTGTTAAATAGGATATATATATAAAATAATTAAAAGTTGTTTGAATAAGCTAATAAAAGCAACTATTGTAAGAGAATAATGGTATAAACCAATGAATCATAAGATGGAATTATAATTAATAATGAGTTACAATTGTAAGATAATCATGTATGTATATAAGAAGTAAAAATTATATAAGTAAAAGGGTTATAAAAGTGATTTGTGAATAGAAAGAAAACTTTTTGAAAGAATATTTAGCATTGATTTCACTATTGTCACTGGGAAATAATAAGGGTGATGACTGCAGCATCATCAGTATCATTTTCGAGTTTCTATGTGATGGATTTGCTACAAAAATGAATTTAAAATTGAAGTTTTGTTGTAATAAACCAATTTGAAATTAAAATTCAATTTGAAATTGATAAATATAAGTGAAAAAGGTTTTGAACTTATAATATAAGTTAGAAGTTGAATAATAAGTTTTATAACTTATTAAATGGGAAAATGTAAGTGAAACCAGTTGTTGAAGTGGTTAAACAATTAAGTTAAATAAAATGGAATATGAATTTGAATATTGATATGAATTTGACTTAAGTAAAAGTTAAATAGGATTTACTTTGGAATTTAAAATCCGAATTGAATTGATAAGTAAAACTTAAGTTTAATTAACAAATGATGTTTAAATGGAATAACTTAAGTGAAGTTGAATAAAAAATTGATCTTTGTATCAAAGTTAAATAATCAAGTGAATTAAATGATGTAAATAAAGTTGAAATGGAATATAACTTAAGGAATATTGAAAGAATTGATGTTAATATCAAAATAAATGAATAAAGTGAGTAAATGAAATTGTTAAAGATGTGAACTTAAGTTATATAAATGAAATTCAATTTTATTTGTAAAAAGAGCTAGCAATTGAGTTAAAGTATGAATTGAATGTTAATCAATAGAATATGAATAAGTTGATATGAAATGATGCATGCAAGTGTAAATTCATTTGAAAATAGTTGAATAATAGAATGAAAATCAATTGAATGTTAAACCAATTGGAATTAAAACAGTTGAACCAAATTGAATGTAAGTAAAACGAATAAAATTTGGTTGTATTGGATGTACATTGGTCGTTATTGCTTGTTGGTTGATTGTATGTAAATTCATTTAGTGTTAATGAAATTGAATTAGCGCATTTGAAAACTATGTAATTGAATTCAAATTGAATGTAAAGTAAATGAATTTGAATAGAATTGAATTTGATTTGGGCTGAATATGAACCAATGTGAATTTAATTAGTGAATGTAACTAATTGAAACGAATGAATTGAATATGCAACTTCAATAATAAACCAAAAATGTATAAGAAGCATGTATTGGAAATTTTGTAATTGAATTGGCAAAATGATTTGAATGTTGATGTTGGAATTGGATACTATTACTAGTATGATATACAGGTATATAATGGAATTGGGATTTTGGTTATGAAGTTAAATTGAATTGCTCAACAAAAAGGTACGTATTTCAGTTTTTATATGAGATTTGGTGATTTCCTTCTCCAGCCACTTGGCTTTCTTTTTTTCTTTTGATTCTGAGGGGCCGTGGTGCCATTTTGTAGTCGTACCGATCTAGCCGCGCAAAGGAGACTCTGGCGAAATTTTTCGAAAATTTAGGGAGTTAGAAAAATTTTGAGAAATTTTGAAAGTTTGAAATTTGAATTTAAATTTAAATTTAAATTGTTAAGTAAACGAAGTTGTTTGAAACTTATAATTGAATTGGGAAAGCTAATTGAAATGATAGTAAATCCTTAATAAAAAGATTGTTTTGAAAAGTTAGTAAAACTAATTAGCTTTGGAAAAATAATAAACGGTTTAGGATTATTCTCCTTAACTTGCAATTTCGAGGACGAAATTCTTTTAAGGGGGGAAGATTGTAACGACCCAGAATTTTTAATAATTTGAATTTGAGTATTTAATTAATTTTAAATATTAATAAGTGGAATTTTTGGAGTCGAATAAATTTTATTTTGAATTTTGGATTTAATTTTGCAATTAAATCGATTTATTTAATAGTGAAATTCCAGAAATAATTAAATATTGGGTTAAATATAATGGGAAATGATTTGGAAAATTTTGTTTTATCATATTGAAGTTATAGAAATATTTTGGAACTTGTAAAATTGAATTTGGAGTTAATTTGTGAAAATTGAATATTTTAATATTTAATTATCGACTGTAAAATAGCCAATTTTTGAACAGTCTCAGAATTGAACGAAACGAGTTCCATTGGATCCGTAATAGTTAGTTATTATCGGATTTCAATTTTCGTAGCAATCGGAGTTGTCGTTTGACCGTGGCAGCTCGAAACGCATCGATATCGTTTTAATATTTATTTAGCGAATTAAAATAGCCATTTTTCAAACGGTCTCGGATTTCGACGAAACCAGTTTCATCGGATCCGTAATGTGATATTATTGCAAGATTTCAAATTTCAAGTCGTTTGGATTTGTCGTTTGTCCAGTACAAGCCAAAACGCCTAGAAATCGCTTAAATCGGTTTAAATTTAAATTGAGCGTTTATTACCGTATCTCACACATATGATGGAATTAGCTTCCGAAACTTGTTCCATTGTGTCCGGAATGCGGAAAAACATTAGGATCGCCTGGCGGCATGCGTCATTTGGAGTTCGTTTGCAAAAGTGTCAAATTGGTGATTTTAATATTAAAATAATATGGTTATATGTATATATTATTTTCAAAACCCTAGCCACTACCACCTATGGCCGGCCCTAAATTTTTCCATGGCCAGAACGCAACGATTTTCATCTTGATTTTTCTTCCAATCCGTTCACTTTCGAGAGAAGTTCCCAACTAACAAAACGAAGAGAGCCTCGAGCACTACGTATCCAACGGTAGTGATCTGAATCGGAGTTGCGTGGTGGTCGTTAGGGGGCCATGAAGGCCGTGCGTTTCGTGCATTCCTCAAGGTGGAGGAGGGGGCCGAGTTTGGCCTAGCTCTGGCCGAAGGTGGCTCTTGTCGTGGGCTACGAGGTGGCGCTCTCTGATCGATGCAAAGGCGAGTGTGGTGGTCGCGAATTCAAACCCTAGGTGTGGATGTTTGGGTTTCTCGTGCGCGCGTGTATACCTGGGAGGAGAAATGCGAACGGGAAGAAGGGAGAGCATGGGGCCCGCACGCGTGAAGAGGGGGTGAGGTGTTTTCTTTTAATTTTTAGTTTAAATTCAAAATTCAAATTCGTTCAATCTTTAAAACGTGATAACTTTTTGCTGCGAGGTCCAAATTGAACGAGATTTTTTGCGTTGGCTTCGTATCGCCGAGCTCTTCGCAATGCAGCTGGTTTGGAGTCGATTGGAGCTCGTTTGAATTTCGGGTAAAATTAAACGTTCGTTTAATTTTATTCGAAACGAACGACGAAACCGGAATAAAAATCAAGGTGAGAACTCCTCACTCAATCGAACAGTTTGGTTTAAAATATAAATAGTTAATGTTGATTGATGATTGCTGTTTGATTGTGCTAGTAGATATAGTAGGATATATACTATATATAGCGATATATATATATTGGCATATGTATATATCGGATTTGATTTCCCGCCTCGTATAGCGGATGAGACCCTATTGCGCCGCCTATTAAGCGGATATTTTATTAAATCCCATATACCGCGATATTCCATCTTGAAGTGGAATTGGTATTGTGCTAACGTCTGTGGATGCAGGGTAACAGGTTGGAGGGATCCAACTGGATTCCTCGCGTATTTATTTGTTTATGAATATTATGTTGATTGTTGATAATCACATTGATATATGATGTTATTCCCGTGATTGACCATTCGATGTCGTTGCATCATCGGATTCTAATTTTTAAATTAAAAATAACGGTTTTGAATTTAAAAGGGGTTTTAAATCGATTTTTCAAAGAATATGGTTTATTTAAAATTTTGAATTGATTTAAATTTTAAAATAAATAGATGGATAAATCTTTATGTTTTAAAAATTTATATTTTTATAAAATATAACTTAAAAGAAATTTTTAACAATAATAGGTTTTTATAAAATAGTTAAATTTGGTTTTTGGGAAGTTATTATTATTAATGGGTTATATAAAGGATTTTATAAATGGATGTTTTTAAATAAAAATTTTTGAAGTTATAGAATAAATTTATAAAGTGTTAAGTTGATGTATAACATGAATTTCACTAGGATTTATAGATTAATAAATGTGAAATTTATAAAACGAATGGTTATTGGAAAATTTTAAGCTTATAAGTTATTAACTTATAAAAATGGATTTGGGCATTAAAAAGGGGAATTTTATAGAAATTGTTAATAAATGAAGATTTCATTAGTTGAAATTATTATAAACCATAAAGAAATCTTGTAAGTGATAAGATTTTAAATTGGTGAAGTTCAAAGGAACGATTTGGTAAATAAATAATATTATAAGTATTTAACTTACAATATGGCTTTTGGGTATGAAATTGGGTTATGTAAAATTGCATCGGATTAATAAAGGAATTTATAAAATTGGGGTTTATAATAGAAATGGAATTTATAAACTATGTTTATAAATTTGAAATTCATCGAATTTGATAAATTGAAATATGGGAATTTGTTAAGTGGGCTATATTCACTATTTTGAATATTGAATAGATTATTAAATAAAATGGGTTTGTTTTTGGGAAAGGAATGTTTTAAATGGAATTTAAAACGAATTAAAGGTGTTTTAAAATGTATTGAGTATTGAAAACATAGATTTCAACATTGATTGTTGAAATAGACGTTTTCGAGAAACAGAAGGGAATAATTTGTATAGTATTGGATTTATATATCTATTTTTAATTTCAAATCCATAAACTAGTGTTTTGGGTTATCGTAACGATGTTTTACGCAACATTCGTTTTTAACCCAAATAAATTTGAATAAAAGAATAGTTTCCTTATAGGAATGAAATAAATACTTAACGGTGGTTTAAGTGTATTGGGTATTTTCGAAATTGTTGAAAAGAAATTAAATTGTGAATTATTTATTATTAAATAAGTTTAGAAGTGTTTTTCCAATATGAAATGGAACGTTTGAGAATTCACCTTTTAAGGATAAATGGAAAGTGAATATTTTGAAATTGATTTGAGGATCGGGTATGTGTAGATCTTTGGGAATTGGGAAATTCACTATGGAATTTGAAAAGGGGAAGGGAAATTTGTTTAAAA
Organism: Allium cepa; assembly: GCA_030765085.1. Classification (NCBI taxonomy): domain Eukaryota; kingdom Viridiplantae; phylum Streptophyta; class Magnoliopsida; order Asparagales; family Amaryllidaceae; genus Allium; species Allium cepa. Next base: position 458,752,281 of record CM060931.1, on the reverse strand, counting down.
ATAAATGTTGATTTATTTTTAAGTATGGGATATAATTTACGAATTTGAAACGTAAGTTAAATTTAAATCGGTAAAGATTTATTTGGTGGTTTGAAATTTGTTTTCAAAAGGTATATATGGTTAAGGTGATTTGAAATTAGTTTTCAAATGGTTAAGGTGATTTGAAATTGGTTTGCAAATGGTTAATGTGATTTGAAAATTGGTTTTCAAATGGTAAAGGTAAATTGAAAATTGGTTTTTCAATTGGTTAAGTGTGGAAAGTTTTATCGTGAAGTGGTTTTGGTAAAACAAGTAACTGGGGCAATTATTTGGAAATGGTGTATATATATATATATATCTCGTAAGATATTTTGGGACTTAATAATTTGGAAAAATTATTTGGAATCTGATGATGTGGCGCATCTTTATTGATAGTTAAATAACCGACTATCAATATTTACCCTTGGATGGTATTGATTGTGTTTGTTTGGAATTGAATGCACACTTATTTTTTAAAATAAGCGCTCGCTATTCGGTTTAGCCGGGAGAGGACCTTTGTGTCATATATCCCATTCCGAATATGCGATACGTCGTTTGGATTGCATTTGAAGACCGGTGTTGAAGACCGGGTATTTGTGAAAACGATAGGATGACCTATCGATTGTCTCCGCATTGTTAGCTACGATATGGAGATTTCCTTTGTGATGGGAAATTTTATCGGGATTGTGAATACCCGGGTTGCAAGGGCTTCCTTGGAAGTGCCTTCGGTTCTGTTCGAACCCGGAACAGACTTGTATGGTTACGTGTCTGACATTACATTTTGAGAGATAGAGCAGATTTCTTTCAAATACATTTCTGTTGGTGGCGGAGAATTTATTCTCTTAGCTTAACACCCTTCTCTGAGACGTACGAGCTCAGAGGTTATGTAGTTGAAGGTTATCAGCGATATTTCCCAATCTGGTAATGTGGCATGCTGAGTGCTGCTGTGTGATGATCTTTGGTTGGTCATTTGTGATATGATCATTTATTTGATCATTTATCTTTGTGATTATTGCTTTGGTCATCTGTGGACCCAAAGCATGGCTTTGTTGTACAAAGCGTAGCTTTGTGGACGAGACTTCGTCAGGACCTCACTCCCCGGAAATGGTCGAAACAGGAATATGCGGCAAGGTTATGAGGGTCGCGCCCTTTAGGGTATGTCATTTCCTTCTGGAAAAGGGTGGTATCATGGTATGGAGCCCAGATATTTACTCATGTGGAAACACTATATATATATTTCTGTGTGGTGTTGTTGGTATCGAGCGCTCGGATAAAGGTCCCAAAGGACCGGGGGATGACATATTCGTGTAGTAGTTACCTAGTTACAGAGGTAACCCGGCCTTGTGTTGGCAGAGATCTAACCGTAACGTTAGTTTCTCGGGACGTCCCGCCAGAGGCGATCCCATGTGGCAGTAGGAAGTTCCTTAGCCTGACCATTTGTTGGAAATCCATTCCTCCAATACGCGCCTTGTACGGTTTTAGTTGTATTACCTGCCATTCACTTATGGTGGTCACCACTGTTTGGATGGTAGCTATAGTAGGCATAGTTCGGAATGTCTATGCTGGCTAGGATTTATATTGTACTTTCGAAATTGTTTTCTACACTATGCACTAGTAATAATATCAAAAATGATTTGATTTTCGCGTAGTAAGCATCTTTGACTATCATAAGGAGAAATCTCCTCCAATTCTGCGTTTGCATTGTGTGTGTGGCGGGAGGCCTTATGGTAGTTTCATTTTTCCAAAAAGCATTTCGAATTTCGAAAGTTAAATTTAAATTCTGTTGTTGCTTGTTTAAAGATAAACTGTTTTGAGTTCTCACACCAGTCACATGACTGACCTGGAGTTTATTGTTCCTTTCCTAAACTCTGGGTGCCCACTATTTTCCACACGGGCAGTCTAGAGTTAGGTTATCAGGTTATTCTGGATTCGGGAGTTGCTGTGCAGATCTGGAGGCGAGCCAGATAGCGTAGTCTATTATCTATTGTATATAGTATTTCTTTCCGCTGTTGTTGTCGTACACTCTGATTGATGTAATGTAATGTATAAAATGTATAGTTCTTTGTTTTAATGAATATTCATTTATCTATTATATGTTGTTCCGCTGCGACTGTGAGATTCTGTTATTGTTTCTCGTTCTGTTACTTGTTTTTCTGTTTTCTCTTCTCTTTCTTTTCTTTCTTCTTCTACCTCTTTCTTCTTCTAAAACCCTAACGGTTCGATTTTTCGGCAACGAAAAATCCCGATCGTTACATTGCAAGATCTTGAGATCTCACCCGACTTATCTATTGTGCAAAATCCTATTCGTGTGCTAGCTACAGAGGTGAAACGCCGCTCGTAAAGATTCAATGGTCCGCAAACCCCAAGGATTGCACTTGGGAAACCAGAGAATTGATCGAGCGTTCTTATCCCGGTTTTCTCTCCTCTTCGGGTGGGGGTGAGCATTCTTATCTATCTTTTCTATTTTTGAATCTTTGTTGTGATAAATTACTTCATTATTGACAGCTTCTAATATGAATATTGCGGGGACGCAATTTTTCTAAGAGGGGAGTCTGTAACGACCGTGATTTTATTACCGTCGTAATAAATATTTTTAAAATCGGTAACGACCGTAATTTTTGAGTTACGGTCGGAGTTAACATTTTAAGTAGAAATTTCTTTTTATTAAAATTGAAAAAAATATATAAAAGGCTTTTGATTTACGTGCATATGAAGTGTGATCTATTCTAAAGTAAAACCCTTTACATTTTATAACCAAAACCCTCTACATTATTTTCCTTCATCAATTACATTGCTGGGCCATTCATTCATGTCATAAAGCAAATGCAAACATAGTCACCATCAGTATTTTGGAATAGCCATGTACAAAGCTTTGAGAGGCACATTTGCATTAAATGCAAAGTGTACCTGAAAGAAGGCAAAAGCACACTTCCTTGACTTATGCCATTTTGAAGAAAGATAATAATACTGCTCTGCATTATTTTTATCGCTCAAACACAGAGTTCTGAGTAGACTTCTAATGGCAGCTTCCAAAATGTTCTTGCTTGCTTGCATCTGTGATTCTAGCTAATTTCGAAACTAATTAAGGTGAGTATATTACTCACACTGCTAATGTATGGGCATCACATCTATGACCTTGTTTCGAAATTTGGTTTCCTTTGATTTTTGAATTCGGTTTTGGTGTGATTTTTGCACCACTGCTACCGTGCATTTTGCACTACATGCTGTATTTGCATCCTAAAGTCATTTTGCACTGCATGTGTTTTCAGTGAAATTTCGAGCTCTGTCCTCTCTAAAGTAATTTGCATCCTATATTAGTTCAAGTTTGCTTGCCTTGATCTTTTACTTCATGTGTATAGATGTGCACAGTGCACATCGTCCATTAGCCTTGGCTTCTCTCTGGTTACAGCTAACTTCGGGTATATGATGTACATGTTATTCCTGACCGGTTGCAATGTAAACTTCACGTGTCTCCTTTAGCCTAATCTAGTTTAGGATACATACTGCATGTGTGACCTGTTTTGTTATAAATCCCCTCCCTTGTTGCATGCGTGACCCCTCCTCTGTTTCATATATACAAATGTGGGTAAGTTTTTCCCCCAGACCACTAAATATAAAAGTTTCATACGTATGTTTTTAGTTTGAAAATCTATGCATGCTTGTAGTTATTATACACTTGAGATAGGTCAAAGTTTATTATTTAGTAGTTCAGGCATGTGAAGTTGTTTCATTTTGGAAAGAATTTTGGTATAAGTGTATTATTATACACGTGAATGGGGTGTGCATAAATAGCATGGCCAAGTTGTTTATTTAAAGCTTCATTGTGTGTGCGACAACGTGTTTTATGTTGTATTTCAATATCCAAGTGCATCTTTGAAAAATATATTTATAGTTTGTCACGTTTTTTTTCTCTTTCTGTTGAATTTTCACTTTGAGTTGCTTAGGTTTAGTTCTATGTATAGCATGCGTATCAAGGCTATTGACAGTTCATTTATAATTTGGCCAAGTCACATACTTTAGTAAGAGTTAGTATATATGCATACTGGAACAAGAGCTTGCCCAGGCACCTTATTACATTTCATGTGTAAATAGTTAATGCATGCAAATTGGAACACGTTGGGTTCTTAACTTGTTAGAACTTTCAGGTTCATAGCTTTATAAGAATCTTATATATTCTTTCTTTACAATGGAAACTCGGGTCTTAGCAAGTATATTTTGATAAATATGACTTTACATTATAAATGTTAACTGTATGACTTTGTTGAATTTATAGTAGTGCAGCCTACCGGTTAATTTACGTTGAACCGATGTTTGGGTTTTAACGTACTTTGTTGCCGTTATTTTTATAACAGAATTTCTACACCGGCGTTATATTTTCAAAACACGGTGTTTTATGAAGTGCAATTTCTTCGTCGAAATTGCTACAGATGTTGCCGTTTTAATCACGTGTTTTAAAAATCGTTTTAAAATAAAATTGTTTTCAAAAATTTTACAGTTTGCGCTTTCAAAAGAATGAGGAAGCGATTTAAACGCTTCAGCAAAATTGAGGACTATGAACTCTCACTTTTACTGATTCGCTTAATTTCGGACTTGTCTGTTTGAGAACGCAAATTGTTATTTATTTAAAATACACAATTTTGCACTTTCAAGGAAACGATGAAGAGATTTAAACGATTTAGCAAAAGCGCGGAATATGGAACCAAACTTTTACTATTTCGGTTAATTCCAGACTCGTTAATTGAAACACCTGCTGCTTGATGATTCTGATGATTTTGTTGGGCTTTCGAGCCACTCTGTTGGACCTTCGGGTCATCTGATGGACCTTCGGGTCAATTACCAGTACTAGACCTTCGGGTCACTCTGCGGATCTTCGGGTCATCTGATGGGCGCCAAAAATTTATAGTACTTGGTAGGCTTCGGCCATCTGAGATGCACGTGCGGCGTAGCTAAAACTCGCCATCTGCTGGGATCGATCCACTTTTATATTGATTTTCTAGTTATCTTGTTTTGATTTCTAGATTTTGCGACTGATGATTTTGCGACTGCTGATTTTCTAGTTATCTATTTTGATTTCTAGATTTTGTGAATTGTTGTTTTAAATTCAATTGTGAATTTGAAAACTGATTTAATGGAGTTTAAATTGAGATTTCTTCATTTAAACTATACTGACCGTTTATGCTGTATAGTCTCATTCGAGACTATAATTATTTGTTTCAGTGTTGTTTGCCATACTCTTATTTCTAAGAATAAATTAGACTGATCCGTTTATTATTTTCTTTTAAATAATACTCGGGTCAGACCGAGTTATTTCAGGATAGTCGCTATCTCTGATTCTGTAGCAGCTTCAGCTTTTGGGATTTCGCATCGTCTTTTGTCTGGCATTCGAGGAGTTCTTTTGGTTATTTGACTCCCATCTTATGTATGTAGTTATCCATGTATATGTGTATTTGGTTCTTGGGAACTATAGATTGTTGTAGCATGTATTCCAGACTTATCTTTCGCTATATATCTGATATTTCTGATGTGATTATACTATCAGTGTTGTTGATATTATGAGTTGTTCTGAATTTTTCATTAGCCACCGTAGTTTCGTTTTAGATCTGGATTGAAATTTATATCTTTGGGAGTAAGTTATGCATCTCCTATCGATGTAATCAATGCTCATCTAAGGCATAACGTACGGATGGTCGCTTCTAACAAGCCTTATTCTTCGCAATAGCAGACGTTATTCTTTATAATAACCTTTGTTATTGTGAGCATAGAGGTGGGGCGTCACACAGGAAGGATGCGGCAATGTTATTTAGGAGTAGCGCCCTCTAAGGGTATGTCATTTCCTTATCGAAAAGGGTTGTATTCATGGTATGCAACCCTAATATTTAACCTATGTGGTTGCTGCAAATTTATTATACTTTGTGTTTGTTGCTTTGTGGTTGAGGATCCTCGGATAAAGGTCGCAAACGACCGAGGGATGACATACTCGTGCAGTAGTTACCTAGTTACAGAGGTAACCTGGTCTTGTGTTGGCAGAGAGCTGGTTAAGTCCTCGGGGCGTCCCTCCAAAGGCATACCCATGGGGCATAGGAAGTTTCTTAGCCTGACCATTTTTTGGAAATCCAAAGAAACAGTATGATCCCTTTTTGCAATTGTATAACCTGCCTCCTCAGGAGGCAGCTATAGCAGGCATAATATAATGGTACCTATGCTGGCTAAGATTAATATAATATTTTCGAAAGGTTTTCTGCACTATGCACTATTAATAATGTTATCAAAAAGGATTTTTTCGTATCAAGCATGTTTGACTATCATAAGGAGAAATCTCCTTCAATTATGCGCTTGCATTGTGTGTGTGCGGGGAGGCCTTATGGCAGTTTCATTTTCCAAAAGCATTGTGGATTTCTTTTCCTTTCTTTGTGAAAAATAAATGGTTTTTTAAGATCTCACACCAGTCCCATGACTGACCTGGAGTTTATTGTTCCCTTTTAAACTCTAAGTGCCCACAATTTTCCGCACGGGCAGCCTAGAGTCAGATTATCATTTTTCTAGAGTGAAGTCAAGATATGCTGTGGAGATCTGGAGGCAAGCTGGAAGGTGAGACGTATCACTTTACTATGTAGTGTCCTTTGCGTCGGGTTGGTGCAAGTCAAAATTTCTATGTAAGCAAGTTAAAATAACTGCTAGTGTTGTATTGTGTCGTTGTAAACTCTGTTGATGTATGTATAAACCGATATAGTTTTTTGTTTTAAAGATTATTCATTTATCTATTATATATTGTTCCACTGGAAATTGTGAGATTCTGTTTATTGTTTCTGTTTCTTCTTCTATCTTCTTCTTCTTTAACCCTATCGGTTCAGTTTTCCGGCATTCGACTGTGTGGAATTCGATACAGTGGACCTATTAATGTCGACTTTTGGAAGTCGAAAAATCGGGTCGTTATAGATTGGTAGCAGAGCATTTGGTTAAACGACAACCTTGTCTCTGGTGGGTGTTACTCATTAGAGATAGAGTCAGCAGTACTCTAGAATGAGTTTGAGTGTAATAATAGCTATGAGCACATATTTGTTAGTGAATATAAAAATTGTTTTATATTGTGTTGACTCATCGATTGAGTGTTTGTAGATTCTGGTCGGTGGAGTCTAGCTAACAGTGTCGATAGGAGTTTCTAAACTCTTAAACGAGGTAAACTGACACAGTATTGTTTTAAAATAGGATAAATGAAATAATTTTACCCAAACTATTTTCGTATATAAAAGAAATAAATTTTCTATGAATTATTATAATATATGGTTGCTTGATTGCTAGGAAGCTATAATATTACATTATTGTCATTGTTGTATGAGGAATTGAAATATAAACCAAAATCTAAGAAAATAAAAATCCAAATGGGATTTGTAAATATAAACTGTAGATGTGATTTACAATCTGAAATAGAATTCCATAGAAATGTTTTTGAAAAGAATTGAAGGGTTTGAAAATTTTTGAAATTTGGAAAAATGTTCTTAAAGGGATAAAAAGTTATAAACTCTTTTCGATCATTGGAAAATAACTTCGGTGATGACTGCACCATCATCGACGCTCATTTTCGAGTTTCCAAGAGAGGCATTGTTGCCAGATGATTTTAAATGGAAATTGTTGATAAGCTGGGTTTGGTTTGAGAAATTCAAAAGATATTTTGAAATGATTTCAAAAATAAATGATTTTGAAATGTTGGAAAGACTCTGAGATCTGATAAAAATAGTTATGGAATAATAAACAAGTTTGAAAACTTAGAATTCAGAGTTAAAATGAAATTAACTTGAGTTAATTTAAATAAAGGTAAATTTGAGAAGTCTTTTAGACTAAATGACTGGAATGAAATCTATTGAGGTAGTAAATAAAATTGTGAACGATTAAAGCAAATTGAAATTGAATGTGGAAATTCATTTCGAATTTGTAAGAAAATAGAATTGGAATTGGAATTGAATTCGATTTGTAAAGCAAAGTATTAAAATAAAATTAATAAGTGAAATTTATTAAAGGAATGACCAAATAGATATGGTTTGGAATGAACAGATTCAATAATTATAAATGAAAAGTGAATTAAATTCATATGGAATTTGAAATCTAGTTTAAATATAAGTGGTTATAAACCAAAATGGTGAATTGAAAATAAATTTTTGAATGAACAAAGGAATAAAACTGGAATTGAAACTGAATATTGAAAATCAATTTGAATTGTGTGAAATAAAATGGAGTTGTAAGGTTAGTTCGAAGTGAATTAAAGGTAATAAAGGTGGAAATGAAAAAAAATGTATAAAAAAATGGTTTGAGATAAAATAAATTGGAACTTGTAATGAATTAGTGAATGAAACTAATTTAAAATAGTGATATGAATCAGTTGTGAATGAAAGATAGTGGATAAAATTCAATATTTGGAAGGTAAATTGAATCCAAATAGAATTGAAATTGTAAATTGAATTCAAATGAAATCAAAAATGAAGGATTGAATGAAAATGGATATGGTTGTTAAATAACATACAGGTGATATAAAGAAAAATGGAATTGGGATCGTGATTTCGAGGATAAATTTAAAATTGCTCGAAAAAGGTATGTTTTTGAATTTCAGTATGAAATTTGACGATTTTCCTGTCCAGCCGCTTGGCGTTTTGTTTTCTTTTTAATCTTGGGGGCCCTGACATTTTGTAGTCGTGCCAAGGTAGCCGTGCAAAGGAGACGCTGGAAATTTTTCGAAAATTTAGAGAGTTAGAAAAATTTTGAGAAAATTTTGAAAATTTAAAATTTGAATTTAAATTTAGATTTGAATTATGAAAAAAAAATTGTTTGAAAATTATGGAAGACTTTGGAAAGTCAAATGAAGTGATAATGGGTCTTTAATAAAAAAGATTTGTTTTGGCAAATTGATAAAATTATTTGGGTTTTTGGGAAATGGTGAACAGGTTAAGGATCATTCGTTTTAACTAGTAATTTCGAGACGATATTCTTTTAAGGGGGAAAGAATTGAAGGCCCAGAATTTTAAGCATTTTAAAATGAAATATTTAATTGATTTTAAATATTGGAATTTATTTTAAACTTGAACTTCAATTATTGCTATGAATTTAGCAATCAAAATATTAAAGTTGGGTAAAAATTTGAATCTTCAGTTTTAAGCTGATTAAAATTATTTCAAAGGCTTAGAAAATTTATTTTGACGATACTATAGATAATGGAAGCTTCGGAATTGAATTTGAAAACTGTTTTGTTCAGTATTTAGTTTATATCATTTAAATTGATATTTGAAAATAGCCTTCCAGGGCTCAGTCTCGGAATTCGATGAAACCAGTTCTGTTGGATCCATAATATTGTATTATTATCATATTTCAATTTCCGTAGCGTTTGGAGTAATCATGTGGCCGTACGGTTGATAACGCGCTGAAATTTAAATCGAAAATTCAATATTATAACTGGTCCAAAAAGCTATCTTCTCCATATGATCGAATTTGGACTCGGAACCTTTTCCAATCCGTTTGGATAGGTGTATAACCTTATAAACACCTGGCAGTACGCTGCGATTGAAGGTCGAGATTTTGAGTGCGGAAATCGAAACGATTCAAATTTGAATTTGAAATTTAATATAAACAATATAAGCAAAATACTATAACTAGTTTCAACACATATTTTCCTTTTTCACACGTGTTCCACTTTCTCTGTGAAAAATCCTACGCGTGTTCGTCTTTTTAAAATAAAAATAAATAAATAAATAAATAAATAAATCTGTTCGAAAGAAAAGAAGGAAATCGAATGCTCAAACTAAAAATGGCCGCCCCTTTCCTTTTAAAATCCATGAATTCGTTCGTTAATGAATGACATCCTCTCGTTCGACATTAAAAATGAAAAGGAGAATTCCTCGGCAATTGAAAAATCCCTCGAACTCAAGCATGCACGAACCAAAATCAAATCGACCAGGGCCGCGTGGAGGGAAAATTTTGTGATGTCGTTAGGGTAGTGTCATCGATGAGCTCGATGGTCTGATTTTGTGCGCGAGTGGCCAGAGGCATCGTTCGTGAGGAGAAGCAGATCGAAATCCGCACTACGCCATAGATGGCTTATTGCAATGAAAATACAAGATGTTGCTAGCTACAATGTAATGATAGCAATGCTGATTTTTGTCTATTACAACATTAGCTTCAGGATGTTAGCATAGATATCAACACTATGTTGCAGTAGCTATAGACTTATAAAAATATCATAAAAAATGAGTGCGGGATGAAAAAAGCGAGTTGAAATAATTTTTAACTCGGGAAGAAAAAACAAAGCGACAAAAGTTAACAAATTATACGGGTTTATTTTCCCACATGTATACAACCGAGTTTATTACCCGTTAATACTAACAATAGATATAATATTCCTCTCCATATCAATCCCTAGCCGCATTTTACTTCGTTCCAGCTTCTGTATTTTTTTTTTGCGATTTCTCCTTAATTAGAGGAAGTAATTTCCTTTCACGAAGGTTTCCAAGTCTACCTAACACCTTCTTCCCTTTTCTTTCGATTTCGAGGCAATTTTTCTAACTTGTCCGAGTGCTTTTGCTTCGATCTGATCTAGTGGCTTACGACTTGCATATAGTTGCACTTTCCATTTTGCCATACTGATGAGTGATATATCCTTTTTTAGTGCTACCTCGGTAAAAGTTTCCATTAATTGCTTGATTATTAATATTTTGCCTTACTGCCGTAGAATGTTGTAGAAGTTGATTATTCTTTGGCAATGAGTTAATTTCACGATAGAACCATGGTGAAGGAAGTTGTGTGGAATGTTGAAGTAATTGGGGTAATAATTGGTAGGGTAGCGTGTCTGTGGCGATTGGGTTCGCACCGAGGCAAGGGGGTTCGATTCAGGTGATTGAAAGGCGATGTCGTGGGCGTCTTTTGGAGGCTGTGGTGGTGATTGGGTGGGATTGAGGCGCTTGGATTTTGGGGTGTTGTCGAGGTTTACTGCTGTAGAGAGGTGGAGGGGATTCATGAGTGCCAGTTGATTGTTTGCGGTTAGTTGTTGGTTGCGATTTTCAGTTTTGCAGTTTTGCAGTTAGGTGTTCGAGTGGGTTTGTGGTAGCTGCAGTTTAGTGATGGTGTAGGGACAATAATGGGTTGCACAGTTTAGTGTGGTTTGACGTCACCTGGCAATTGGTAGGGTTAGTTGCTTTGTGGTAATGCATTCTCCCATCCCTTTAAAGTTTTGATAATTAGTAAGTAAGAAAAAGGTTTCATTACAGTTTGCATTCTTACACGTAGATGTATGATAATATGGATTTACCTTTTATCATATAGCAATTTGCACCTTATATCTTGTCGTAAACTTATCCATGCCTTGTAAATCTTACTGTTTTGGTTTAAATTTATTCAATGGAACTATACAGGATGCGTAGTGTAATTGATCATTTAAAGGGTAGTCGGGACATCGCACGCTTAAAAATAGGTAACCATATGCTCCATAAAGTCATTGTTCATTTTCACAAGTTCTGTTCTGATATTATATCATTTTCTTATCATTATATGAAATGAAGGTATTGGACGACCACCAGGTAAAATGGGTCCAGCCGATTATGTTCCTCGTCCTTTCAGTAAGAAAGAAAAGAAGAGGTTCGCCCTAGCTTTCCCTATGAATACAACCTTACAGTAACCAGTGCAACTGTCCTTGGTAGATAAAATATGAACATCATGAACATTTTGATTTAGAATGGATCACACATACACTGTAATCAATCCAATTCTAGTGTTTACGAATTCACCAAATCCAATTGTGAAATTTACCTCCTCACACACAAAATTGCTCCACCTAATCAAATTTGATCTACAATGAACATAAATAAAATGTTAATGAGTTACTTTAAATTCTTACTTCGCAAATTAATCGTTATGCCACTATGCAATATATTCATTGTTGCTTACCATATAAGAGCTTTAAGTTGTCCTGTAACTCCATATTATGATGCTCATAAGTCCCAATTATTTGGTTGTATCTGTGAAAATCACCTAAACAATAAAGGGTTGAACACTTGGCCTTTCATGTTAATGGATATCAATTTGTGCTTCTTTTATATTGATTTCTATCAGGTTGTCTTCTTTCTATAGATATGAATTTGTTCTTCATTAAATTTATTAATCATGTGCATGTATGTACACTTACTTTGTTCAATGATAGTAATTAATAAATTATATTATTGGACTTTGTATGACCAAATGTGATTCTTTATTCCCAATTTTTGTTTATCCATGTCCTTTCATAATTCCATTCGTTCATTTTGTTTTGGTTACTTCTAATAATTAATTCATTTTAATTAATGAATAAATATTAAGTGATGTTAGTTTTATTAATTAATGAATGAATATGATGTGATGTTAATTAATTCAATTTAATTAATGAGTGAATATGATGTGATGGTTCATCGTACTTTGATAACAGTAGAAAATGAATCTGAATTACTACTCATTTGAGATTATCAAAATCATAGTGTTATAAATGTGTAGCTATGCGTTATACTATTGACGTCACACAATTTTCATTCTATATTAGTTTGACATATTCACATACGTTGAAAAGGCATATAATTCTGCTATATATTTGTTTTTCCCATATCTTTTTATATATTTATACCTCATTTTCTTTTAGTTATTATTCTCTATTAGTTTGGAAAATAATCCATCGTGGATTGAAATGATAACCTTAAATACTATTGGACCAGGCTTGATCTCATTGCACCTGCATATCTTTATTTCATTCAAAGTTGGGATTAAAGATTTTATTATTGGATAATTATACAAATAATGTTCCATTGTTATACATAGACATTACTTTAGTGTTCTTAATTGAATGAAACTATTATTCTATTATGACAGTAGTATGCTAACACGAAAGTATTCATTGTGTCACTCTAATGATTGTAGTATAACCACTCTAATGGCTTAGTTGTATCATTATGTCATTGTTTGAAGGAAATAAAATACCCGACTGATACAATTAAGGGTTAGCAATTGAGGTTCATACATTTTGGTTGCATATTACAATAAGATCATTCATACAATTTGTTTCATCTTTATACCTATGAGTATCATAAACTGAAATGAAACTGAAATGAAAATGACATGCAAATTGATGTTGGGGATCGTTGTGCGACCGTCTGCAGTGATGGAACTGGAGGCACTGGAGGCACTAATGGCACTGGAGGCTCGCAAATATGAATGTACTGTTAATAAGTAGAATTTAGTATGTACTGGTTGTAACTATGAATACACTGGCTATGTTTTTAAGTATATTTGTTATTTTGTACTTGACTAAGTAAAACTTGTGTTGTTGGTTATTCTGAAATGAAAGGTTCTTCGTTGCAGTGTAATGTTGCTATTAGATATGATATAATGTTGCACTATAATGTTGCCATATATATGATATAATGTTGCAGTACATTTTCAATTTAAATTGCAAAAGGTATTGCCATAGATGTGATATAATGTTGTAGTATGTGATGTTTAATGTGGTAATAAACTGGCAAAATGTTGCCATTGTTTGGTAAAAGTGTTACCATAGATTAATGAATATGGGCCCCACAACAGGGTTCCGTAAAGGTGGGCCACAGAATTAGTTGGCCCCACAATGTGGGCCCACATGTTGGGGCCCAGATTGTGGGGCCCACTTTTTAGTAAATTTGGTACCTGTGGAATCAACAGAACTGATGTTGCCCTAGGGCCGCAAAGATGTTGCCTTTGACTCTAGGGCAACGCGGCAAAATGCATCACCGAGAAAGTGTTGCCTTTGCCCTTTTTTAGCCTACATCAACATTTTTTGGCACTTCCTTGGGTGTTGCAGTATGCAATCTATGGCGTAGTGCTGGGAGGGTTTATTCGCGTGCGTATGGAGGATGGAGTGTTGTGGATCACGAAGCTTTGGCCGATGGTTACTAGCTAGACGTTAGTACAATTGAAGCTGGAGGGCATATGCGATTTCTTGGCAGGATCAGTGGGGGAGCTCACGATCGAATTTTCGAGGCTCTTGATTTCGAGCGGTTAGGTACAAGATTTTGATATTTTAATATATATGTATGTGTATTTATATAGGTAAGGAACATATATACATGCATGTCAACAAACCGAGATAAACAGTAAGATATATAGGTATGAAAACAGTAAACAGAAGGAGATAAAATAAACATTTGTATAGCAGAATATTTACATAAGATTTTTTTTAAAATAATATATATATATATATATAGGGATTTAAATTTGGGGATTTATATAAAAATGTGATTTTTTAAAATCTACGTATATTTTTAATTTACCAATTTATTAATATATTAAGGAATTAATTTGTTTAAATGGTTCATTTAATTCGGTCATTAAAAATAATTTATTAAAGGAAATTTAGTTTTAAATTTATTTTTTTTAGTTAAATAAATTTATTAAAAGAAATTAGTTTAAAATTCAAATTATTTGTTTAAATTGAAACCGTTGGTTAATTAAAATTATTGAATGGGAATTTAATTGTTCGATTCATTTAGAATATTAATAAATTATGTAAATGTTTATACAAGGTTTGAAAACATGAAGGAAACAAACTGGAATGGAATCTGAATGGAAATGAGTTGGAATGGACTGCAAATTAAAATCAAAGGTGAAATCTTCTCACTTAAATTATAATAACTGAAAATTTCAGTTATTGATTGATTGTTGAATTATGATAATTAAATTCAAAATTATTGGTTGTGTGTTTGGGTAATGAATTATTATCAGTCGTATTGATTTAGACCTTATGCGCTGCATAATAGCGAAGGATATTATATAAACCCATATACCGCGATATTCCGCCTTGAAGTGGAATTGGCATTATATATGTATTTGGAGTGATCGATTTCCCGCATTATATAGCAGATGAGATGTAACGACCCAGAATTTTTAGAAATTAAAATATGAATATTTAATTAATTTTAAATATTAATAAGTGAATTTATAAGTCGAATAAATTTTTATTTGAATTATTGAATTTAATTGAATAATTAAATCGATAATTTAATACGTTAAATTATGGAAATAATTGAAAATATAGTTAAAAATGATTGAAAATGATTTGTAAAATTTTATTTTATCATATGGAAGTTAGAATGATATTTTAGAACTTTTAAAATCGAATTAAAAGTTAATTTGTGAAAATTGAATATTTTAATATTAAAATCGACTAGTGAAAATAGTCAATTTTTGAACAGTCTCAGAATTGAACGAAACCAGTTCCATTGGATCCGTAATAGTTAGTTATTACCAGATTTCAATTTTCGTGTCAATCGGAGTTATCGTTTGATCGTGGCAGCTCGAAACGCATCGATTTATTTTTAATTTAAATTTGGCGAGCTAAAATAGCCATTTTTCAAAAAGTCTCGGATTTCGACGAAACCAGTTTCATCGGATCCGTAATGTGATATTATTGTAAGGTTTCAAATTTCAAGTCAATTGGATTTACCGTTTGTCATGTACAAATTAAAACGCCTAGAAAATCGCTTAAATCGGTTTAATTCAAATTGAGCGTTTACAGCCATAACTCGCACATACTTCCGAATTAGCTTCCGAAACATGTTCCATTGTGTCCGGAACGCGGGATAAACCCTAGGTACATCAGTTTCGGCGCGTAAATCGGAGTTCGGAATTTTCGGATGAATAGTGTCGAACGAAACTCTATAAATAGCACCACTCTCTTCATAATTTGATAAAAAATCATTCCAAACCCTAATTTCATAAGCACAGCCGCCACCCCCCCTGAACGGCCAGAATTTGCCAAACTTCTTTCCTCTAGATCTTCCAATCCATCAGCAATTAGATGAAGCTTCCAACTAGAAAGTTGTAGAGCACAACACGAACTAGAGATCCAACGGTTATGATCGAATTTGGAGCGACGATGGAGGAGAAAAGGGGGCCGTTCTCTTCAGGCCTGCGCACGCATTCCAAGGCAGCACATGAGGTCGAGTTGGCCAGGGTTCAGGCCGAGCATAGCTTAGGTTGGTGGCTTCGATTTGGTGCCTACGTGATGAAGTTTCGTCGTGTGATCGAGGAGCAAGATCAAACCCTAGTTTCTAAGTCATGGGTTCTTTTGTTCGTGCAAAATACTGGGTATTTGCGTGATGATGAAGGAGAAAGGGGGGTGGGGACGCACGGGCCTGATGGGCTTGGGATAGAAGTGGACGGTCTTGATTTAAGTTGAGTTTGAAATTAGTTAAATTATGTTGATTTGTTTATATAAATCGTGTACAAACTTCAAAAATTCATAACTTTTTCATACGAGGTCGAAAAATTACGAAACCAGTTGCGTTGGAATCGTATGGACGAGCACTACGCGATGGAGTTGGATTGGTGTCGTTTGGAGTTAGTGAGAATTTTGGGTAAAATTAAACGCACGTTTAATTTTATTCGAAATAAAAGCTGAAACGGAATTTAAAACCAAGGTGAGAACTTCTCACTCAATCGAATCAGTTTCGATTTTATTTTAAATAGTTAGATTTAAAATATTTGAATGCATGTTTGAATGATGATTGATATCTATTGATTGTTAAAATAGACATTATACGCCGTTAGTAAGCGGATGTTATTTATTAAAAACATATACCGCGAATATTTCATAAACAGTGAAATTGGTATTATATATAGTAGCAATATATATATATTGGCATATGTATATATTGAAGTTGTTGATTTCCCCGCATTTTTTAGCGGATGAGACCCTATTGCGCCGTTATTAAGCCGATAATATTTAATAAGAACATATACCGCGATAATTTCGTACTGGAGCGAAATTGGTATTGTGCTAATGTTTGTGGATGCAGGAAAACAGGTTGGAGGGATCCAACTGGATTCCTCAACAATATTTATTAGATTTCAGATATTTTGATATTTGATTGATTATCATATCGATATATGATATCGTTGTAGTCGTGATTGACTATTTGGTGTGTAGCATCATTGGACCAAGTTTTGGAATTTTAAAATGATTTATAAAGTGATTTTTGAAAATATACTATATGTTTGGAGTTTGATTCATTTTAAATAAATAAATGTTATAATTTTTAAAGTTATAAAAATTATGATTTTTGAGAAATATAGTTAAAAACTGATTTTTGAGAATATGATGCTAATGATTTTATAAAATAGTTAAATCGGAATTTTTGAATTTATTATGAAAAGTTGAAACATAGGATTTATAAAATTTAATTATTTTATGAATCAAAATGGTGAAATAATAAAGGAATTTGAAGACGTTTTAAAAGAATAATATAAATTGATTTATATTAAGAGATTTATAAATGGATATTTATAAATTGAAATATTGACATTATAAAACGAGTTTTTATAAGTGTTTGAATGAAGTGCAAATGGATTGCATAAGTGAATGAAATTTATAAAATCATAAACTGTGAAGTTGTAAATAAAATTTATAAATAGTAAGATTTATAAATTTGTGAAGTTATTGAAAGAATAGATTTGGTTAAATAAATGAATCTTATAAGTTATAAGATTTATGGTTTGGAAAGTCTTTAGAGGAACGATTTTGTAAAATAATCGTTTATAAGCATTTGACTTATAATATGAACCTTTGTTTTGTAATTGAGTTATAAAACCGAATAGGTTAATAAAGGAATTTATAAAAGGAAGTTGTTATAAATAAATAGAAATAGAATTTATAAACGTTGTTTTATAAATTCACAAACGACTTATTTTGATAAGTAAATTGTTATGATTTATTTATGGAGTTATATTCACGTTTTTGAATAGTGAATAATCCTTTGAAATAAAATAAATAAAAGGATGAAATTTGTTAACAAAGAATATTCATGTTTTTGAATAGTGAATAAGATGTTAAAGAAATTGTTTTGAATGTGATATTTGAAATAGAATTAAAACGATCGGACGATGTTTTAAAAGGTGTTGTGATTCGAAACCATAGATTTCAACATTTATTGTTGAAATAGACGTTTTCGAGAAATAAAAGGAAATGGTGGACTATAACACTGTTGTCATAGTAAATGATTTCCGGAAGGAAATATTTTGTATAGTATTGGGATTTATATATCTATTTTAATTTAGAATCCCTATACTAGTGATTTTGGGTTGTCGTAACGATGTTTTACGTAACATTCGTTTTGGCCCAAATAAATATGTTTAAGTGAATGATTTCCTGAAAGAATAAAATATATACTAAATTTCGATTTAGGTATATTGAATATTTTCTAAGTGTTGAAAATAAATAAAATTCGTGAATTACTTATTTAATAAGTATTGAAATGTTTTCCAATATAAAGTGAATACTTTGAGAATTTATCTTTTTGAAGATAAATTGAAATGAATTATTGAAATCATATGCATGGATATTTTGGAATGTAAATTCACTATTGAATTTATAAAAGAAAGTGAAATTGGTTTAAAAATAAATATTGATTTATTTTTGAAGTGTTGAAAATTATATATCTAGTGAAGATATTTTGGAAAATAAATAATTTGGAAAATTATTTGGAAACTGGTGATGTGTGCATATCCATTGATAGTTCAATAACCGACTATCAATATTTCCCTTTGAATGGGTATTTGATGTGATTTGTTTGAATGTGAATGCTACACTTATTTTTAAATAAGCGCTCACTATTCGGGTTAACCGGGAAAGGACCATGGGGTCGTATAACCCATTCCGAATATGTGATACGTCGTTGTGAATTGCATTGAAGATCGGTGTTGAAGACCCGGTATTTGCGAGAGCGATAGGATGACCTGTCGATTGTCTCTGCACTGAGTTGCAGCGGTATAGAGACTCCCTAAGTGATGGGAAATCCGATCAGGATTGTGAATATCCGGATTTCAAGGACTTCTTTGTAAGTGCCTTCGGTTTTGTTCGATCCCGGAACAGACTTGTATGGATTGTGTGTCTGACGTTACAAATTGAAATATAAAGCCGATTTCTTTCAAATATATTTCTGTTGGTGGCGGAGAATTTATTCTTTTAGCTTAACACCCTTCTCTGAGACGTATGAGCTCAGAGGTTATATAGTTGAAGTTATCAGCGATATATTCCCAATTTGGTAATGTGATATGCTGAGTGATGCTGAAATGATCATTGTGTTGATTATTGTGATAGGATCGTTTATTTGATCGTCTATCTTAGTGATCATTGTGTTGATCATTTGTTGACCCAAAGCATGGCTTTTGTATAAAGTATGTTTTTGTGGACGTGACTTCGTCGAACCTCACACCCCGGAAATGGTCAAAACAGGAAAGATGCGGCAAGGTTATGAGGGGTAGCACCCTTTAGGGTATGTACATTTCCTTCTGGATAGAGGTGGTATCATGGTATGGAACCCAGATATTTAACCTATGTGGTTACTACGAATTTATTACTTTGTGGTTGTTGGTTTTCGGGATCCCGTGAGAAAGGTCGTTTACGATCGGGGAATGGCGTGCTCGTGTCAGTAGTTACCCAGTTAGGGGTAACCCGGCCTTGTGTTGGCAGAGTTCCGGTTTGGTTCTCGGGGATGTCTTTCCAGAGGCATTCTCATGTGGCAATGGGAAGTTCCTTGGCCTGACCATTTGTTGGAAATCCAATTCCCAATACGAAACTTGTACGGTATTAGTTGTAGAACCTGCTATTCACTTATGGTGGTCACCACTGTTTGGATGGTAGCTATAGTAGGCATACGATAATGGTCGTATGTTGGCTAAGATTTATATTCTACTTTTGAAATGAATTTTTCCTACACTATACACTAGTAATAATATCAAATGTTCTTTTAAATGCGTATCAAGCATCTTTGACTATCATAAGGAGAAATCTCCTCCGATTCTGCGTTTGCATGTGTGTGTGTGCGGGAGGCCTTATGGTAGTCTCATTTTTAAAAGCATTGCGAATTGAAATAAAAATATCTCTCTATTTTGATTTTAAAGATAAATAAACTGTTTTGAGTTCTCACACCAGTCACATGACTGACTTGGAGTTTATTGTTTTCCTTCCTAAACTCTGGGTGCCCACCAATTTCCACACGGGCAGTTAAGAGTTAGGTTTATCAGGATATTCTGGATATTCTGGAGTTGCTGGAGGCAAGCTGGATGGCATGGCGTATTACTTATATAGTATTTCTTTTTCCGCTGCACTATTTGTTGTTGTTGTTGTACACTCTGATGATATGATGTAATGAAATGAAATGTAATAACTGACATAGTTCTTTGTTTAAAGATTATTCATTTATTATTATATGTTGTTCCGCTGCGAATTGTGAGATTCTGATGTGATTCTGTTGTGTTCTGTCCATCCTATTTTCTTCTGTTTTTCTTTTTCCTCTATTCTCTTTTTCTTCTATTTTAAAAAATTAAAATTTTCTGTTTTCTTTTCCTCTCCATCTTCTACCTTTTTCTCTCTTCTTTTCTACCTTTTCTTTTCTTAAATTTTTCTTAAAACCCCTAAGGGTTCGTATTTTCGTTCATCTTGAATTAAACAAAGGAGATTAGTGTCTATTCAAGGAGTACGGATTTACGGGTCTTTACAGTTGGTATCGGAGCTTATGGTTAAGCGACAACTATGGTTCTGTTGGGTATAATTCATTAGAGATAGAGTCAGTAGTACTCTAGAATGAATTTGAGTGTAATAATAGCTATGAGAGCGTATTTGTTAGTGAATATAAATTTTTTTTTATATTGTGATGATTGGTTTGTTGAGTGGTATATAGATTCTGGTTAATACGAGTAATTAACGTTGTTGATAGGGATCTCTAAACACTTGTATAGAACAATTCGACACAGTATTGATTTTAAATTGGGTAAATGAAATAATTTTACCTTGATTATATTTTATATATAAAGGAATAATTTTCAGAATTATAAAAGTGTATATAAGTTGATTGTTTAGTTGTTTGAATAATCTAAATAAAAGAATATTGTATAAGTAAATGAATTATAAGAATTAAATTATAATTAAAGTGATTTACAATTGTGAAATAAACTTATATATATAAGAAGTGAAACTATATGAATATATTTATGAATATGAAGTTGATATTAGTATTAAAGTAAATTAATAAAATTAAGTGATAGATATGAACTTAAGTTATGTAAATGAAATTCGATTTTGAAATTGAATAGAATTGAATGAATAGATTGAATAATAATCAATTGAATGTAAATTAAGTTGATATGAAATAATGAATGTAAGTGAAATTCATTAAAATCTAATGTTATTAGAAAGTTGAATAATTGAATGAAAATCAATTAGTTAAACCAATTGATAAGCAAAGTAATTTGGTTGCAATTAATAAACATTGGTTGATATTGAATATGATTGTTAGTTGATTGTATATAATTCATTAAGTATTAATGAAATTTAAAGCTATGTAATTGAATTCAAATTAGAAGTAAATAAATTTGAATAGAATTGAATTTGAATTAGAAGTGAACCAACTTGAATATGAATTAGTGAATATAAACTAATTGAAAATGAATGTTAATAAGAACATCCACTGTTAATGAATCAAGTGTGATTTAAATTGAAAACCTATTTCATTGAATATTAATGAGAATATAAATGAATATATATTGATTATGAATTGGTTATGGATGATAGTTGGTTGATGGTTGAATATATGTTGTTTTACTACATGTGCTATGTTGACATATATAGTTATTATGTTACTACATGATGTATATTGATACTATTGTCTATATGCATGGTTCTCATGTTGTTTGTTGAGTGATTAGTAGGTGCGGATCGCGTTTGCTTCGCATTTGGAGCTCGCTTTTGCGCTATATTAGCCGTATATGCTTGCTAATAAAAATATAAGGTACATATCTCGGATTAAATATCGTACTTTTACCCTTTTTTCCCTTCGGGATGCCTCATTACTTGATGAGATGTATATTTGTGATATATATACTGTCATTTTTTTTTCGGATCGAGCCGCGCAAAGGAGACTATGGCGAATTTTTCCGGAAATTTAAGGCGTTAGAAAATTTTGAGAAAATTTTGGAAAATTTTTGGAAAACTTTAAACTTTGTTTTGAAGTTGAAAGTTAAACAATAGTAATTATTTTTGAAAAGATAACTAAGTATGATTTGAAAACTTAGTAAAGTTATTGTAAGATATTTAACTATGGATTTATGGAAAATTAATAAATTCTGTAAATTTTCTTACTTGTTAATTTCGAGGACGAAATTCTTTTAAGTGGGGAAGATTGTAACGACCCAGAATTTTTAGAAATTAAAATATGAATATTTAATTAATTTTAAATATTAATAAGTGAATTTATAAGTCGAATAAATTTTTATTTGAATTATTGAATTTAATTGAATAATTAAATCGATAATTTAATACGTTAAATTATGGAAATAATTGAAAATATAGTTAAAAATGATTGAAAATGATTTGTAAAATTTTATTTTATCATATGGAAGTTAGAATGATATTTTAGAACTTTTAAAATCGAATTAAAAGTTAATTTGTGAAAATTGAATATTTTAATATTAAAATCGACTAGTGAAAATAGTCAATTTTTGAACAGTCTCAGAATTGAACGAAACCAGTTCCATTTGATCCGTAATAGTTAGTTATTACCGGATTTCAATTTTCGAGTCAATCGGAGTTATCGTTTGATCGTGGCAGCTCGAAACGCATCGATTTATTTTTAATTTAAATTTGGCGAGCTAAAATAGCCATTTTTCAAAAAGTCTCGGATTTCGACGAAACCAGTTTCATCGGATCCGTAATGTGATATTATTGTAAGGTTTCAAATTTCAAGTCAATTGGATTTACCGTTTGTCCTGTACAAATTAAAACGCCTAGAAAATCGCTTAAATCGGTTTAATTCAAATTGAGCGTTTACAGCCATAACTCGCACATACTTCCGAATTAGCTTCCGAAACCTATTCCATTGTGTCCGGAACGCGGGATAAACCCTAGGTACGTCAGTTTCGGCACGTAAATCGGAGTTCGGAATTTCCGGATGAATAGTGTCGAACGAAACTCTATAAATAGCACCACTCTCTTCATAATTTGATAAAAAATCATTCCAAACCCTAATTTCATAAGCACAGCCGCCACCCCCCCTGAACGGCCAGAATTTGCCAAACTTCTTTCCTCTAGATCTTCCAATCCATCAGCAATTAGATGAAGCTTCCAACTAGAAAGTTGTAGAGCACAACACGAACTAGAGATCCAACGGTTATGATCGAATTTGGAGCGACGATGGAGGAGAAAAGGGGGCCGTTCTCTTCAGGCCTGCGCACGCATTCCAAGGCAGCACATGAGGCCGAGTTGGCCAGGGTTCAGGCCGAGCATAGCTTAGGTTGGTGGCTTCGATTTGGTGCCTACGTGATGAAGTTTCGTCGTGTGATCGAGGAGCAAGATCAAACCCTAGTTTCTAAGTCATGGGTTCTTTTGTTCGTGCAAAATACTGGGTATTTGCGTGATGATGAAGGAGAAAGGGGGGTGGGGACGCACGGGCCTGATGGGCTTGGGATAGAAGTGGACGGTCTTGATTTAAGTTGAGTTTGAAATTAGTTAAATTATGTTGATTTGTTTATATAAATCGTGTACAAACTTCAAAAATTCATAACTTTTTCATACGAGGTCGAAAAATTACGAAACCAGTTGCGTTGGAATCGTATGGACGAGCACTACGCGATGGATTTGGATTGGAGTCGTTTGGAGTTAGTGAGAATTTTGGGTAAAATTAAACGCACGTTTAATTTTATTCGAAATAAAAGCTGAAACGGAATTTAAAACCAAGGTGAGAACTTCTCACTCAATCGAATCAGTTTCGATTTTATTTTAAATAGTTAGATTTAAAATATTTGAATGCATGTTTGAATGATGATTGATATCTATTGATTGTTAAAATAGACATTATACGCCGTTAGTAAGCGGATGTTATTTATTAAAAACATATACCGCGAATATTTCATAAACAGTGAAATTGGTATTATATATAGTAGCAATATATATATATATATTGGCATATGTATATATTGAAGTTGTTGATTTCCCCGCATTTTTTAGCGGATGAGACCCTATTGCGCCGTTATTAAGCGGATAATATTTAATAAGAACATATACCGCGATAATTTCGTACTGGAGCGAAATTGGTATTGTGCTAATGTTTGTGGATGCAGGAAAACAGGTTGGACGGATCCAACTGGATTCCTCAACAATATTTATTAGATTTCAGATATTTTGATATTTGATTGATTATCATATCGATATATGATATCGTTGTAGTCGTGATTGACTATTTGGTGTGTAGCATCATTGGACCAAGTTTTGGAATTTTAAAATGATTTATAAAGTGATTTTTGAAAATATACTATATGTTTGGAGTTTGATTCATTTTAAATAAATAAATGTTATAATTTTTAAAGTTATAAAAATTATGATTTTTGAGAAATATAGTTAAAAACTGATTTTTGAGAATATGATGCTAATGATTTTATAAAATAGTTAAATCGGAATTTTTGAATTTATTATGAAAAGTTGAAATATAGGATTTATAAAATTTAATTATTTTATGAATCAAAATGGTGAAATAATAAAGGAATTTGAAGACGTTTTAAAAGAATAATATAAATTGATTTATATTAAGAGATTTATAAATGGATATTTATAAATTGAAATATTGACATTATAAAACGAGTTTTTATAAGTGTTTGAATGAAGTGCAAATGGATTGCATAAGTGAATGAAATTTATAAAATTATAAACTGTGAAGTTGTAAATAAAATTTATAAATAGTAAGATTTATAAATTTGTGAAGTTATTGAAAGAATAGATTTGGTTAAATAAATGAATCTTATAAGTTATAAGATTTATGGTTTGGAAAGAGGAACGATTTTGTAAAATAATCGTTTATAAGCATTTGACTTATAATATGAACCTTTGTTTTGTAATTGAGTTATAAAATCGAATAGGTTAATAAAGGAATTTATAAAAGGAAGTTGTTATAAATAAATAGAAATAGAATTTATAAACGTTGTTTTATAAATTCACAAACGACTTATTTTGATAAGTAAATTGTTATGATTTATTTATGGAGTTATATTCACGTTTTTGAATAGTGAATAATCCTTTGAAATAAAATAAATAAAAGGATGAAATTTGTTAACAAAGAATATTCATGTTTTTGAATAGTGAATAAGATGTTAAAGAAATTGTTTTGAATGTGATATTTGAAATAGAATTAAAACGATCGGACGATGTTTTAAAAGGTGTTGTGATTCGAAACCATAGATTTCAACATTTATTGTTGAAATAGACGTTTTCGAGAAATAAAAGGAAATGGTGGACTATAACACTGTTGTCATAGTAAATGATTTCCGGAAGGAAATATTTTGTATAGTATTGGGATTTATATATCTATTTTAATTTAGAATCCCTATACTAGTGATTTTGGGTTGTCGTAACGATGTTTTACGTAACATTCGTTTTGGCCCAAATAAATATGTTTAAGTGAATGATTTCCTGAAAGAATAAAATATATACTAAATTTCGATTTAGGTATATTGAATATTTTCTAAGTGTTGAAAATAAATAAAATTCGTGAATTACTTATTTAATAAGTATTGAAATGTTTTCCAATATAAAGTGAATACTTTGAGAATTTATCTTTTTGAAGATAAATTGAAATGAATTATTGAAATCATATGCATGGATATTTTGGAATGTAAATTCACTATTGAATTTATAAAAGAAAGTGAAATTGGTTTAAAAATAAATATTGATTTATTTTTGAAGTGTTGAAAATTATATATCTAGTGAAGATATTTTGGAAAATAAATAATTTGGAAAATTATTTGGAAACTGGTGATGTGTGCATATCCATTGATAGTTCAATAACCGACTATCAATATTTCCCTTTGAATGGGTATTTGATGTGATTTGTTTGAATGTGAATGCTACACTTATTTTTAAATAAGCGCTCACTATTCGGGTTAACCGGGAAAGGACCATGGGGTCGTATAACCCATTTCGAATATGTGATACGTCGTTGTGAATTGCATTGAAGATCGGTGTTGAAGACCCGGTATTTGCGAGAGCGATAGGATGACCTGTCGATTGTCTCTGCACTGAGTTGCAGCGGTATATAGACTCCCTAAGTGATGGGAAATCCGATCAGGATTGTGAATATCCGGATTTCAAGGACTTCTTTGTAAGTGCCTTCGGTTTTGTTCGATCCCGGAACAGACTTGTATGGATTGTGTGTCTGACGTTACAAATTGAAATATAAAGCCGATTTCTTTCAAATATATTTCTGTTGGTGGCGGAGAATTTATTCTTTTAGCTTAACACCCTTCTCTGAGACGTACGAGCTCAGAGGTTATATAGTTGAAGTTATCAGCGATATATTCCCAATTTGGTAATGTGATATGCTGAGTGATGCTGAAATGATCATTGTGTTGATTATTGTGATAGGATCGTTTATTTGATCGTCTATCTTAGTGATCATTGTGTTGATCATTTGTTGACCCAAAGCATGGCTTTTGTATAAAGTATGTTTTTGTGGACGTGACTTCGTCGAACCTCACACCCCGGAAATGGTCAAAACAGGAAAGATGCGGCAAGGTTATGAGGGGTAGCACCCTTTAGGGTATGTACATTTCCTTCTGGATAGAGGTGGTATCATGGTATGGAACCCAGATATTTAACCTATGTGGTTACTACGAATTTATTACTTTGTGGTTGTTGGTTTTCGGGATCCCGTGAGAAAGGTCGTTTACGATCGGGGAATGGCGTGCTCGTGTCAGTAGTTACCCAGTTAGGGGTAACCCGGCCTTGTGTTGGCAGAGTTCCGGTTTGGTTCTCGGGGATGTCTTTCCAGAGGCATTCTCATGTGGCAATGGGAAGTTCCTTGGCCTGACCATTTGTTGGAAATCCAATTCCCAATACGAAACTTGTACGGTATTAGTTGTAGAACCTGCTATTCACTTATGGTGGTCACCACTGTTTGGATGGTAGCTATAGTAGGCATACGATAATGGTCGTATGTTGGCTAAGATTTATATTCTACTTTCGAAATGAATTTTTCCTACACTATACACTAGTAATAATATCAAATGTTCTTTTAAATGCGTATCAAGCATCTTTGACTATCATAAGGAGAAATCTCCTCCGATTCTGCGTTTGCATGTGTGTGTGTGCGGGAGGCCTTATGGTAGTCTCATTTTTAAAAGCATTGCGAATTGAAATAAAAATATCTCTCTATTTTGATTTTAAAGATAAATAAACTGTTTTGAGTTCTCACACCAGTCACATGACTGACTTGGAGTTTATTGTTTTCCTTCCTAAACTCTGGGTGCCCACCAATTTCCACACGGGCAGTTAAGAGTTAGGTTTATCAGGATATTCTGGATATTCTGGAGTTGCTGAGGCAAGCTGGATGGCATGGCGTATTACTTATATAGTATTTCTTTTTCCGCTGCACTATTTGTTGTTGTTGTTGTACACTCTGATGATATGATGTAATGAAATGAAATGTAATAACTGACATAGTTCTTTGTTTAAAGATTATTCATTTATTATTATATGTTGTTCCGCTGCGAATTGTGAGATTCTGATGTGATTCTGTTGTGTTCTGTCCGTCCTATTTTCTTCTGTTTTTCTTTTTCCTCTATTCTCTTTTTCTTCTATTTTAAAAAATTAAAATTTTCTGTTTTCTTTTCCTCTCCATCTTCTACCTTTTTCTCTCTTCTTTTCTACTTTTTCTTTTCTTAAATTTTTCTTAAAACCCCTAAGGGTTCGTATTTTCGTTCATCTTGAATTAAACAAAGGAGATTAGTGTCTATTCAAGGAGTACGGATTTATGGGTCTTTACATGAGACCCTATGCGCCGCATAATAGCGGATGATATTTTATAAATCCCATATACATCGATATTCCACCTAGAAGCGGAATTGGTATTTAATTGTTGTGCTAACATATGTGGATGCAGGTAAAACATGTTTAAGGGATCCAAATTGATTCCTCAAATATTGAATTTGTTTCATATGTTGTGTGTTGATTATTTATAATCTCTGTGTGATTATATTTGTGATTGAAATCGTTGAAGGCTATAGTTTAGCCGAATATATTTTTGGTATCGTAGGATACCGAAAATAAATAAAGTTTGATTTTTGGAAACTGAAATAGAAAATTCTAAGTAAATTCATTTTTAACAAATGGGTGAATTTAAAGGAAGGAATCTAAATGGATAAAGTTTTATTTTTGAAAAATTATCCAATTAATTTCAAAATATAGGAAAAAATTTAATAAATGGATTTTAAATAGTATTGTTTAAAAGTTGAAGATTTTATTTTAAATCCGCATTTTAACTAGTTTGGGAGATATAAAAGAATTTATTTTAAAAGATAATAAATTTGAAAATCAATTTGAAAATTTATTTGGTATTTGAAAATAAATAAATTGGGAAATTGATTTGGAATTGATTTGGTGTTTTAAAAATAAATCTTTGGGAAATTGATTTGGAAATCAATTTGGTGTTTGAAATAAATGTTTGGAAAATCAATTTGAAAATTGATTTGGTGCTGAAAGTGAATATTTGGGAATCGATTTGAAAATCGTATATCAGTGGAAATTTCAAAATTTAAAATTCACAATGGGAATTTTATAAAAGAAAAGGAAATTTGTTTTAAAAATAAATATTGTTTTATTTTTAAAAGTGTGGAAAGGAATTTACGGATTTGGAACGTGAATTTACAATAAATCCAGAAAGATTTATAAATTGATTTAAATGGTCCATTTTGAAATGAAAGATGTACTTTCCCCAAAAAACCGAGTATGTTTTAAAGTAGCTTTTGTTTGTGCCAAAAATGGTCACAAACCCTAAGTATCGTGAAAGCACCTATGTATGGATATTAATCAGCAATATCCCAAACACAAATCACAGATCTCAGCAAATTACAAGCAATAATCCAAAAGTAATGAACAGAGACACAAGATGTATAGTGGTTCGGCTATCTCCGACCTACGTCCACTTCAAAGTTTTAACATTTATTGATGTCCTTCGCTGGTTACAAGTGATTACAGTAGTTACAATGGTTGAATTTTGGCTATAACAGTGATGGAAAGAAATAGAATCGAGTCCGGCAAAGTCTGGACGTTGAATGGCCAAAAAGATCCCCTTTTTGTAGGCTCTAAGGGGCTATTTATAGGTGTAGGAGGCTCAAATCTCGTTCAAACTTTGGGAGACTTTTTCTGGTACGTGCGTGGGCCCACGCGGCCGACCCCACCAAGTTTCGACTCATCTGAGATCGATACGAAGTGATTTCGTATCCATCAAATAATGACCCAATCGAACTGAAACTTGGCAGGAACAATCTTTAACTTGTATGGAAGCTTCTGTGAAAATTTCATAGCATTTGGACCAGGGATTTGTGAGATATGATCGATACGAGGTTAAAGTTCCGTGTGCACTACTCTGTTCGAGTCCCTGGTTTCGTATCGATGGCCTTCACATCGATTAGAAGCGCGTGCGCGCAGTGACGTGGAGCGAGTTGCCTGGATCGATCCGATTTTAGCAGCGCACTGACCGATTCGTGTCCACAAACGTCTCCTCGTTTGCATCGATGACCGTTGTATATATTGGATCGAGGGAGATGTCTAATTCATATCGGTAGAGGTAGCCTCGTTCGCATCCATCAAATCAGCTCTCTTTCGCATCGATCAGAATAGATGGATACGAACGAGCAGCATTAGCTTCGACCTGACGGATACGAATAACCACACAAGTATGGCCACCTGATGGATACGAACTAGACACGACAGGACCTCCAACCGATGGATACGAAGTAGGTGGTATGCGATCGATACGAAATGAGATCACTTGATGGATACGAGATGGATCGATGCGAGGTTGATGGATACGAACGTGTGGCTGTTCAGATCGATACGAACACGATGGATTTGAATGGAGCGAAGCGATGGATTCGAACCTGATGGGTTCGAATGGACCGAGGCGATGTCATGCTGATGGATTCGAACCTGATGGATTCGAATGGACCATCACCTCGACCTCTCCATGGATACGAACATCATGCTTTTTCTAACATGTATCGATCGTATCTCATTCATACGAACTCCAATTAACCTGAAATTTGGAACGTTGGCTTTCATGGCTTTGCTTGTCATGTCTTATCAATTGCGGCCCGGTCCGGACTTGGACAAAATTCATTGATATCCATGGCTATCCTGCAATGCATGGTTGATATTCATGACTAGCTATTATTGATTTTCAGTCAGTTTTGGGTATCTCAGCTTTGCTAAAAGTTGGGATAACAGCTTTAAAAAATTATTAGTTTTGAAGTTGGTTTTAAAAAGGATGTTTATGGAGTAATTATTATCTTAAGCTGGTTTCAAATCTTTAAAGTAAAGTTTTATTTAATTAATTATAGATGGGATTATTTTAAAGATTAAAATTGATATTTGATTTAGAAAATGGATATTTAAGTAGTTATACCCTATCTACTAATTTTATTAAAAAAAAGTAGTTTGGATTTGAAGTTTTATATGAGATATTGGTATAAAGTTTTCATAGCTAATATTTAAATAAGTATTTTAAAAATATTTGAAATCGGCAGATTTTCAGTGGAATTAAATAAGTATTTGAAAATTTATTCCACACGTGGAAAGTAATTTGAAATTTGTTTTCAAAGGTTTGAAAAGTGAAAAGTGATTTGGAATTTGTTATCAAATGGTTGAAGTGTTAAAATTATATCTTGCGAAGATATTTTGAAAATAATAATTGGGAAAGATATTATTTAAATCTTGGTGGTTGTTGTGAATGTTGATTAATAGTTAAATAACCGACTATCAATACTGGCCTTTTTAATGCATTTGAATTTCGATGCGACCGGGGGTCGATTTCCAAATGGATATCCGAAAACCACATCGAACCTTTGTGATTGTGATGGATCTTTTATTAAAAGATTAAAGCAAAATTTTGGTGTGATTTGTTTGAAATCTTATTGAACACTTATTTTAAAAAATAAGTGCTCATTATCCGGATTAGCCAGGAGAGGACTTTGTGTCATAAAACCCATTTCGAATAATAATACGACGAAATAGGATTGCATTTGAAGACGGTGTTGAAGACCGGGTATTTTTGGAAATGAAAGGATTACCTAACGAATGTCTCTGCATCGGGTTGCTCCGGTATAGAGATTTTATCACCCTTTGTGATGGGGATTCTGGACGTGATTAGTGAATATCTGGATTGCAAGGGCTTCTTTTGAAGTGCCTTCGGTTCCGTTCGATCCCGGAACGGACATGTATAGATGTGTGTCTGACACTGCACTTTGAGATGTAAAGCTGGTTTTTATCAAATACATTTCTGTTGGTGGCGGAGAATTTATTCTCTTAGCTTAAAACCCTTCTCTGAGACGTACGAGCTCAAAGGTTATGTAGTTGATGGTTACTAGTGATACATTCCCAATTTGGTAACGTCGCATACGGAATGCTGCTGATTATTTGTTGGTCAAAGCATGACTTTGCGAAATGTGTAGCTTTGTGGGCGAGACTTCGTCGGACCTCACAACCCGAAAATAGTCGAAACAGGAAGGATGTAACATGGTTATTGGGAGTAGCGCCCTTGAGGGTATGTCATTTCCTTCTGGAAAAGGGTCGTGTCATGGTATGGAGCCCTAATATTTAACCTATGTTGTTGCTGCAAATTTATTATACTTTATGGTTGAGGATCCTCGGATAAAGGCCGCAAACGACCGAGGGATGGCATACTCTTGTATTGGTTACCTAGTTACAGAGGTAACCCGGCCTTGTGGTGGCAGAGAGCTGGTTAAATTCTCGGGGCATCCCTTTAGAGGCGTACCCATGTGGCATAGGAAGTTCCTTAGCCCGACCATTTGTTGGAAATCCAAAGACAATACAAGCCCTTTACGATTGCAATTGTATAACCTGCCTCCTCAGAAGGTAGCTATAGCAGGCATAATATAATGGTACCTATGCTGGCTAAGATTAATTTTATACTTTCGAAAGGTTTTCTGCACTATGCACTGATAATAATATTATCAAAAAAGATTTTTGCGTATCAAGCATGTTTGACTATCATTAGGAGAAATCTCCTCCAATTGTGCGCTTGTATTGTGTGTGTGCGGGAAGGCCTTATGTTAGTTTCATTTTCCAAAAGCATTGTGGATTTATTTTCCTTTCTTTGTGAAAAATAACTGTTTTTTTATGATCTCACACCAGTGCCATGACTGACCTGGAGTTTATTGTTCCTTTCTAAACTATGACGCCCATAATTTTTCACACGGGCAGCCTAGAGTGACGTTATCATTATTCTAGAGCGAAGTCAAGATATGCTATGGAGATCTGGAGGCAAGTTGGAAGGCGAGACGTATCACTTTACTATGTAGTGTCCGTTGCGTTGGGTTGGTGCAATTCAAAAATTCTATGTAAGCAAGTTAAAATAACTGCTAGTGTTGTATTGTGTCGTTGTAAACTCTGTTGATGTATGTATAAACCGATATAGTTCTTTGTTTTAAAGATTATTCATTTATCTGTTATATATTGTTCTGCTGTGAATTGTGAGATTCTTTTTATTATTTCTGTTTCTTCTCTATCTTCTTCTTCTTTAACCCTAAAGGTTCGGTTTTTCGGCATTCGACTGTGTGGAATTCGATACAGTGGACGTATTAATGTCGACTTTCGAAAGTCGAAAAATCGAGTCGTTATAGAAAGGCCGCGTGGATGGCTGTAGAGGGTATGGCTGGAGTTGCAAGGGTGCTAGTGGCCGACGTCGTGGGTTTGAGGGGTTTTTAGATGATGGTTTTTGGTTCTAGGTAGTTCGAGATTTCTCAATATCGATTTTGAGTCTGTAGCGATCATTAGGTGGTCGGAATTGAAGTGGTGTGCCACCGATGACTTGTCGATGGTGGTCATGGACGCCGAAGCTCTGGCGGGCTTACTCATGTGCACAGTTGCGTCTATGTGTCAGTGATGTTGTGTTTGGAGAAGGTAGGGTCGACTCGGGTGAGGACTCGAAGCAACTGCCTGGTGACTCGAGTAAGGACTCGAGTAGGAACGTGAGTATAAATCATGTTTCAGGTTTAAAATTTTAAAGTAACTAAAATCATAAAAGAAAAAAAAGAGGAAGGGTGATTTTCTCGAGGCATGACTCGAGTAGGAATCAGGTCGGACCCGAAGCAAGTTTTAAACAGTTTGTAAAAGGTTTTATGAAAGCAAGTTTTTAATTTAAATTGAATCTATTTTAAACTATTATATGATAATGTTTTAAATTATTTGATTAAAGGAAGTTATAACTTGTTTAACCTAATTTTGGTTAAGTTAAATGTTCATTTTGTTTTAAAACTTAAATCACATGACTTAATTAAGTAAGTTAATTATAAAGATATAATGTTTTTTTAAAATATGTTAATGAAAGTTAAGTAATTAATAAAGATAATGGTTTAACTTAAAAATTACTAAGGTATTTGATGATTAAAGATTAATTAAATTAATTAAGTAATTAATAAAGTATAATTAATTAGTTTAATTAATTAGTGATTGAGGAATTATTAATTAATAATGAAGGGTATAGTTAATTAATTAGAGATTAATTAACTGATAATTAAGAATTAATTAATTAATTATTTAAGATTAATTAATTTATACTTAAGGATTAATTAATTAAGTTATTAAGATTAATTAATTAAAGTAATTAAAGATAAATTAAGTTATAATTAAGCATTAATTAATTAACTAATTAGAGATTAATTATTTGGTAATTAAGGATTGATTAACTTGTAATTAAGGACAAATTAATTTATAAT
Organism: Allium cepa; assembly: GCA_030765085.1. Lineage (NCBI taxonomy): Eukaryota > Viridiplantae > Streptophyta > Magnoliopsida > Asparagales > Amaryllidaceae > Allium > Allium cepa. Next base: position 458,718,456 of record CM060931.1, on the reverse strand, counting down.
TATGGATAGTTAATCATTAACTAAGGATAATTAATGAAAGTAATTATGTGATTAGTTAATTTTAATCACACGATTAATTCATCTTACTTGTAGTTGATTGGTTATTGTTGAATGCCTTGAAATGATTGATACCCCTGTTATGTGATTATGATACTTGATGATGTGAATTGCTATGGATTGAATTATGATATCTGTGATGAATTTCTGTGTGAATGTGAAAACTGTTAGCCTTTAAATGACATTTGAATTTCGATGCGACAGAGAGTCGGATTCCAATTGGTTATCTGAAACCCACATCAAATCTAAATGATGAATCTTTGTGATTGATGTATACACGTGTTTTAAAATAAATGCCCATTATTCGGATTAGCCGGGAGAGGACTTTGTGTCATAAAACCCATTCCAAATAATGATACGATGAATTGGAGTGCATTTGAAGACGGTGGTGAAGACCGATATCTTCGAGAACGTAAGGATTACCTATCGATTGTCTCTGCATTGAGTTGCTCCTATATAGAGATCTCTATATTGTGAAGGGGAGTCCGATCGGGACTGTGGATTCCCGGATTGCAAGGCTTCTTCCTTTATTGGACGAAGTGCCTTCGGTTCCATTTAGACCCAGAATGGACTTGTATGGTTGTGTGTTTGACATTACATTTTGAGATATAAAGCCGATCTCTATCAAATACATTTCTGTTGGTGGCGGGGAATTTATTCTCTTAGCTTAACACTCTTCTATGAGACGTACAAGCTCAGAGGTTATGTATTTGATGGTTATTAGTGATATACTGCCAAATTGGTAGTGTGACATGTTGAGTGCTGATCATTTGTTGATCGAAGCATGGCTTTTGTGAAAAGCATAGCTTTGTGGACGAGACGTCGTCAAACCTCACAACCCGATAATGGTCGAAACAGAAAGGATGCGGCAAGGTTACTGGGGTAGCGCCCCTTAGGGTATGTGCTTTTCCTTTTGGATAAAAAGTGGTATCATGGTATGGAGCCCAGATACTTATGTGGTTGTTGGTTGTTGTTGTTGTTGGGGCCCCGGATAAAAGTCGGTTACCGAGGGATGGCATACTCGTGTAGTTGTTACCTAGTTACAGAGGCCTTGCGTTGGTAGAGAGCTGGTTAAGTTCAAGGGGCTTCCCTCCAGAGGCGTATCCATTCAGTAAGGAAGTTCCTTAGCCCGACCATTGTTGGAAATCCAATCACGAAATACGAATCCTTTACTATTGAAGTTGTATAACCTGCCACCTCAGGTGGTAGCTATAACAAGCATAATATAATTGTACCTATGCTGTCTAAGATTAATATTATACTTTCAAATTATTTTCACACTATGCACTAATAATAATATCGAAAGGGTTTTCTCGTATCAAGAATATTTGACTATCATAAGGAGAAATCTCCTCCAAGTGTGCGATTAAATTGTGTGTGTGCCAGGTTGCTTTATGGTAGTTTCATTTTCCAAAAGCATGAACGTATTTCTTTTATAAATTGTTTTAGTACAAACAACTGTTTTTGTTTACTCATACCAGTCCCATGACTGACCCGGAGTTTATAGTTCCCTTCCTAAACTCTAGGTGCCCATAATTTCCACACGGGCAGCCTAGAAATAGGTTATCCATGTTCTGGAGCTATCTTGGATAGTAGATTTAGATTTAGAAGTCTTTTGGAAGCTATCAGATTTTGGAAAGCTTTTGGTTTGGAAATCTTTTGAAGTGCTTGGAGTTTTGGAAGTCCTTATCGAAGTTGAAATATGTTGGAAACTTTTTTAAGACTCTGTTGCCGTTCCGCTGTGGTGTTGTTACTATTATGTTGTTGTATCATCTGTAGCACTCTGATGATGGTGGTGATTTGTTGTAACTAAATATTTTATCCATGTTGTATCTATGTATTGGTTATCAATGAAATCATCTTTTATTCCCGCTGTTTTATATTCATCTAATGTCGTTTTAAGCTCCACCGAACTGCAGTTCAACGTTTGAACTTTCGGTAGACGAATACAAGTAAGGTATTTAATGTCGATTTTTGAACGCTGGATTTCAGGTCGTGACTAGTGGTACCGGAGATAAAGGTTGAGCAAGAACTTTAGCTATGTAGTATAACAAATTAGGTGACTCATTAGAAATAGGGTTAGAAATGCCCTAGAATGAGTATATCCCTAAGATATCTCGTCCGTATGGTCTAAATCAAGTTTTCTTACTATTTACAGATAGTGAGAATGAGCATTAGAAGAGGAGGAGGTAAGGGACGGGGAAATACCACTACAACTTATCAAGTCCCTGCAACAACAGAAGAAGCTATTCCCATTCAACCTCAACCGAATCTGACTGATTTATTACGAAGTTTCTCAACGCTTGGTGGTAATCCATTCACAGGCAAGGAGTCTATTACAGAAGCACAAACCTGGATCTAATCATGTGAAAGAATTTTCAAAGGACTGAAGTAGGAAGACGACCAGATGAGATTGATAGCTTCTTGGCAACTCCAAGAGGAAGCTCTAGCCTAGTAGGAGACTGTTACAGAGCCGGAAGATGAGTTCACTTGTAATCGATTCAAAGAGGTGTTTGAGCAACGGTATATGACATCTGTTGGTATCTCCTGAATGTACCAGGAGTTCACAGATTTGAAGTAGGGAAGTTTATCGTTTGAGGAATACTTGAATATATTTAACGAGTTATCCCGGTTTGGTCCGAAGCTAGTGAATTCACCTTTGAAGAAGAATGAAAGATTTATTCGAGGGATGAACAAGAAATTCTACAAAAGGATGACTGCCCATATGAAGGAGTCTTTTTATGAATTGATCGATATGGGTTATAGGTACGCTACCCTAGATAAGCAGGAAGTTCTGAGGAGAAAGAAAGTGCAACCAATCCGAATTGGAAGAAAAGGAAGTTCGGAGGGAAGAAACTGTATCAAGGCAAGGAGAAGAAGAGTAATCAGGAGAACCAGGCGAGGGATATTACATGTTACAATTATCGAGAGAAGGGCCATTACTCAAGTAGATGCGAGATGCCTAAGAAACAAGGAAAGAAAGATCAACCTGTGAAGACAAGTCAGGGAACTAGAGAATGCTATTACTGTCACAAGCTAGGTCATATATTTCAAGATTGCCCAGCAATGAAGCAAGCTTAGGTAGCGAAGGTGTATGCGATAAAGGATGACCCTTCAACTTCAAAGGAGGATAAAGGAAAAAGAGTTTTAGAAGGCAACCTTCTCATTTATGATAGAGTTGATATATTTTTATTCGAAACAGGTGCCATACATAGCTTTATCTCCCCACAAACCATAAACGAATTAAAACATAAACCTGAATTTGTCGACGAGCCCATTTGTATGAAGAATCCAGTTGGTGGCCCTACGAACCTTTGTCTATGATGCAGAGAAGTTCCTATCTCGTATTCTAGTCATCAGTTTCCTATCAGTCTCTTTGTTCTTGATTTTAATGAATTTGAAATCTTACTGGGAATGGACTTGCCAACGGAATACGAAGCCAAATTAGATTGTAACAATCAAACGATTTCGATTAGAACCGAGTTTGGGAATTTTATTGAAATTTCTTGTGAGGATCCGAGTCCTAAGAGAAATAACCTGATGTATATTTTGGGATATCCCGAACCTAGTATGAAGTCCATACCTATTGTCCGGGAATTTCCAGACGTGTTCGAAGAGGTTAAATCTTTACCTCCTCACAGAGAAATTGAATTCAGAATCGATTTATTTCCAATGCTCGTCCTGTTGTTCATGAAATCTGCAAGATGGCACCCAGGGAAAGAATAGAGTTGGTCAAGCAAACCCGAGATTTGCTAGAGAAAGGATTAATACGTCCTAATGTTTCCAGTTGGGGTTCAGCTGTGGTGTTTGTAGCCAAGTCTGACGGATCCTTGAGATTGTGTGTGGATTACCGCGATCTTAATAAATTAACTCTCAAAAACAAATTTCATTTGCCTAGAAACGATGACTTGTTCGATCAACTACATGACGCTCGATTCTTTTCTAAAATAGATCTTGCCTAGGGATTCCATCAATTGAGAATTGCTGAAGACTGTATTCACTTAACTACTTTCAGGGGTCCAGACACATACTAAGAATGGTTAGTCATGCCTTTCAGACTAACTAATGCTCCCGCATATTTCATAGACTTAATGACTTGAGAATTCCGAGAAGTGTTGAATAAAATTGTTTTTGTGTTTATTGATGATATTTTGATCTATTCCAAAACTGAAGGGAAGCATGCTGAACATTTGCGAATTATTTTGGAAATATTGAGGAAGAACATCCTATTCGCCATATTTTATAAGTGTTCTCAGATATATTATCACTGAAGAGGGAAATTCTGTAGACTCGGGCAAGGTCTCCGCTATTCTAGATTGGAAGCAACCCACAACTCCAAAAGAAGTTTGAAGTTTTTTAGGTTTAGCGGGGTACTACAAAAAATTTGTCCTGGATTTCTCTATGATGGCCAGTCCGTTGACTATGCTAACTGTGAAGAATGCTAAATTTGATTGGACTTCGAAGCGCGAAGAAGTGTTCCAGGAGTTGAAGAGGAGATTGACTGCCGCTCCCATTCTAGCTATTATTAAAGGGAATCAAGGCTTATCTATTTATACAGATGCTTGTAGTGATGGAGTAGGTGCTGTTTTGATGTAGGAAGGTAGAGTGATTGCCTACGCGAGTAGACAATTTCATCCACATGAGAAAAACTACCAACCCACGATCTCTAACTTCTGGCAGTCATTTTTACTTTAAAAATCTTGTGTCATTATCTTCTTGGTAAAAATCTCTTTCAGCTTTCTTAAATTTAAAGTTTAACTTAACTCAATATTTATACTTAATAAATCCTTCTTGTTCTAGGTGAAAATTCGAATTATTCACCGACCATAAATCTATGAAGTATCTCTTTACCCAAAAGGATTTAAATCTGAGGCAACAACGTTGGTTGGAATTTCTAGTATCATATGACCTAGATATTCTGTATACGCCCAGAAAAGCCAACATGGTGGCCGATGCTTTGAGTAGAAGACATCCCGTCCTTACATATCTTGTCGTCACTCATACTCTTCTTAAGAAAGTCGCTAGCAAGCAGAAAGAAGACAAGTTTCTTCATCAAGTTTATAAGAGAATACGTTGTGGCAAAGATACCATTTTTGATGTCGATGATAGTAAAGTTATAAGATTGAAAGGCAGGATCTGTGTCCCAGACATTTCGGATCTAAAACATGAAGTTTTGGACGAGTGTCACAAGTCTAAACTAAGTATCCATACATGAGTTAATAAGATGTATCGAGATATCAAAAGAACTTTTTAGCGGAATACAATGAAGGGAGATATATCAATTTATGTCAGTCGCTGTGCAACCTGTTAGCAAATCAAAAGTGATCAAAAGAAAATGGCGGGTTTACTCCAACCATTGGAGGGCCTAAGTGGAAATGGGATCAAGTGTCTATGGATTTCATAGACGGGTTGCCACGAACTCGCAAAGGTAATGAAGCGATTTGGGTTATTGTGGATCGTCTAACTAAGACTGCCCACTTTATCCCAGTAAAATCTACCCGAACAGCAGCGAGTTTGGCTAAATTGTATGTGAAAGAGATCGTTCGTCTCCTTGGAATGCCAAGCAGTATAGCGAGTGATCGTGACCCTACCTTCACTAGTAGATTTTGGAAGGCATTTCAAGCTGCATTAGGAATCAAACTGAACTTCAGTACTGCTTACCATCCATAGTCTGATGGGCAAATAGAAAGGATTAATCGAATCGTAGAAGACATTTTGCGTGCTTGTATACTTGACTTTGGCGGTTCATGGGAGGACCATTTGCATGTGGTTGAATTCTCATATAATAATAGCTATAAGGCCATATCAAAATGGCTCCTTTCAAAGCTTTATATGGGCGTCCTTGTCGTTCACCTGCATGTTGGATTGAGTCGGATGACAGACTCATTCTTGGACCACATATGATAAAGGAGGCCACCGAGAAAGTTGATTTTATTCTAACGAAGTTGAAAACGGCTCAAAGTTGTTAGAAAAGTTATGCTAACCATAGGAGAAGAGCTCTAGAGTTTCAAGTTGGAGATTCTGTCTTCTTAAAGGTTTCTCCAATGCAGGGAGTATTGAGGTTTGGAAAGACTGGTAAGCTGGCACCGCGATATATTGGTCCTTTTCCTATACAGGAGAGGATCGGTCCTTTGGCATATCGAGTACAACAACCCTGTTGGTTATATGGCGTACACAATGTGTTTCACATTTCTCACCTTCGAAAATATATCCAGATCCAGAGTGTATCATTGAAGAAGCCGCTCAGCAGGACTTGGAAATCACTCCCAACTTAGCCGTGAAAAGAGAACTGTTAAAGATAATTGATCGAGATGAAAAGCAATTGAGAAATAAAGTTGTGAAACTGGCTAAAGTGTAATGGAGTGGTGATCCAAATGACTGTACTTGGGAACAGAGGACAGCATGCAGAAATCCTATCCAAATTGAAAGTGGATATTTCGGCTTAATCTGATAAGCCATTTCTCTATCTTTTTTTGTGTTCACATATTCTTTTTTGTCTCCCTCTCTCTCCTTCAAATTTCGAGGACGGAATTTTCTTAAGGGGGGAAATCTGTAACATCCCAATATATTTTAAATTTAAAATTGAAACTAATTTGAATTTTTCGAAATACAAATAAGATAAATGTTGATAGGAATAGATTCTAGTTTGAATTTGAATTTAAAATTTTAAAAAATAAATATCTTGAAAATAAATGGGATTAAAAATAATATATATATGATTTTTTATTAGTGTATGATTTAATTTTAAAACTACTTTCTTTTATGATTGTATAAATATTTAAATAAGGAAATGTATTAAAACATATACATATAAAATATAAACTAAATATAATGTAATATTTATAAAGTTATATAAAAGACATGAAAAACATGCAAAATTACAAATGTAAGTCAATGATAAAGGAAATTAACAAGTGTTTAATTTTTAACACATGAATTTACAAATGTAACGATTTTATCAATAAAATTTACAAGTGTCATTCTATTTTCATTTTTGAAATAATTAACAAAAAATAGAAATAAGGTTATATAAATCTTTCTACTCTCTTCTTCTCATTTCTTTTATCTGTTCAAACTTTAGAAACCAGCAAATTTAAAACAAATTAAACTTGAAACAAAGGAAATCAAGTAAACAAAGAAATTAAGATCAGACCATCTCAATATCAAAGCAACAAAATCATTTTTTTCAAGCTGAAAACCTAAGATCATCTCAACACAGCAAAGCTCAATTCAATAATCAAGTAATTAGTAAGATAATCAAGCTCCAGAATTCAATTCAGTAATCAAACTAACAAACAAAGATCAAGAAAGTCCAGCTTTCAAACAATAGATCAAAGTCATCGCTGATATTCAATTCAAAAAAAAGTTCCAGGCTTTACCAAAAGCTCTCTGATTTCAACATCCATGTGAGTAAACATTTAATTTAAAAAGCTTAAGTAAATAAAAATCTGTTGCATGTGAATTAATGAAATAAATTATGCCTTGCATGTGTCACGAACCAAATTTCAGCGTTCGAAAATCGACATCCGTACTCCACTTTTACCTGAATACCGCAGATCCAAACATCGAAATTGGACTCGTGCCGGAGCTTATAGCACATTAAGTACAACACAGCGAAAGAAGTCAACAATACATTTGATATACAAAATTTGATGCAATATTCATATACAATGATGATACAATAGATATCAATATACATTAGAGATATGATATAAGACAATAGCAGCGGAAAGAGAAGATAACACCAGCAGCGGAACAATATCTCCAAGATGGTCTTCAAGAGAACTCCAGTATCACTAATCTCCATCTCCAAGGCACTAATCCAAAAACAGCTCAAACTTCCAATAAAAATGCTCTAAGATAAGCAAGGTCAGCCATCCAAAGACTGAAGAAGACTCCAAGGATTGAAAGCTACCAAACCAAAGACTTCGAAAGCTATCGAATCTACACTTATTATTGATTATCTGAAAAACCCAACACTAGACTGCCCATGTGGGAAAATTGTTGGCACGCAGAGTTTAGGAAAGGAACAATAAACACCAGGTCAGTCATGGGACTGGTATGAGCAAACAAAAATAGTCTCTTTAAAACGAACAACCAAGGATTTTAAAACTTAAATCTGCAATGCTTTTTGGAAAATGAAACTACCATAAGGCCTCCCGCCGCACACACAATGCAAACGCAGAATTGGAGGGGATTTCTCCTTATGATAGTCAAACATGCTTAATACGCTAAAACAATTTGATATTATTATTAGAGCATAGTGCAGAAAACCTTTCGAAAGTATAATATTAATCCTATCCAGCATAGACATTCCGAACTATGCCTACTATAGCTACCATCTAAACAGTGGTGACTACCATAAGTAAATGGCAGGTTCTACAACTAAAACCGTACAAGGCGCGTATTGAAGATTTGATTTCCAACAAATGGTCAGGCTAAGGAACTTCCTACTGCCACATGGGTACGCCTCTGGAGGGACATCCCGAGAACCTACCCGGCTCTCTGCCAACACAAGGCCGGTTACCTCTGTAACTAGGTAACTACTACTCGAGCATGCCATCCCCCGGTCCTTTGGGACCTTTATCCGAGGCGCCTCTCAACCATAAAGCAATCACAAAGGAATAGATTTGCAATGACCACATGGGTTAAGTATCTGGGCTCCATACCATGATACCACCCAAGAAGGGAATGACACACCCTAAAGGGAGCGACCCTCATAACCTTGCCGCATCTTTCCTATTTCGACCATTTTCGGGGTGTGAGGTCCTGATTCAGTCTCGTCCATAAAGCTACGCTTTATACAAAAGCCATGCTTTGATCAACACATGATACACACCATCACTTAGTATGCCACAATACCAAATTGGGAGTATATCACTGATAACTATCAACTACATAACCTCTGAGCTCGTACGTCTCAGAGAAGGGAGTTAAGCTAAGAGAATAAATTATCCACCACCAAACAGAAATGTATTTGATAAAGATCTATTTTATATCTCAAAGTAATGTCAGACATACAACCATACAAGTCTGTTCTGGGTTCGAACAGAACCGAAGGCACTTCGTCCAGTAAAGGAAGAAGCCCTTGCAATCCGGGTGTTCACAATCCCGATCGGACTTTCCATCACTTAGGAAATTTCTATACCGTAGCTACTTGGTGCAGAGACAATTGATAGGTTATCCTATCATTCTCGTAAATACCCGGTCTTCACCACCGGTCTTCAATTGCAATCCATAACGCCGTATCATTATTTGGAATGGGTTATATGACACAAAGTCCTCTCCCGGCTAACCGAATAATGAGCGTAATATTTAAAAACATATAGATATGGGATTTCAGTTAAGTCGCAACTTTGAAAAACCCAAAACCTTTCTTCAAATGGTTTAAACAAAATACCATTTCAAATCTTTAAACACAAAGATTTATTCCACAAAGTTCACCCAGTTTCACAAGGATCCATTCACATATTTTCAAAACGATTTCCATTTCAGTTAGGATTAACTCGTCCAATCTTTAAATTAAAGATTTAACTTATAGCTTTCAAACCCCTTTTCCAAATATTTGTTCATAACTTGGAAGACCATTTTTTTTATTTCAACTTGAAATCCCTTTTTAACTCAAATTGGAAGTTCATTTCTTATGTGAAAGCTTTTATTATTTGAAACAAATAATTTTCGTTTCGAAAAAATCCGATTATATTTGCACGAATTAAAGCCCTTGAATTTAATTCAGATTCCCAAATCAATACCATTAAAAATGGTATAACCCATATATAACTTGTATAACATCTTTAATTCCTAGTTTCCAAACATAGAATTCAATTCCAAATTTCGAATTGAAATTTAAATCAAAATTCAAATCTAAATCAAGTCATTCAAAAATAACTTTTATCTTGAAATTCCTTTTCAAAAGCTTTTCACTTTAAACCCAATCCATTCCCAAAACCATTTGGACACAAGTTTCAATTTTTAAAAACAATTTCAAAAAAATCTGTGACTTAACCAATTCCCATGGGCAATCCATATTTGTGTGTCTATAAGTGTGGTCCAGGGGTTTTACCCAATAGTGCAACAACATCAATTATCACATATACAATCACAGCAAAATTGATAAGCGTTATATCCTATAATGCTTATCCATATACACAGAATCACATACAGATAATATAAATGCATTAAAATAAATAAACTACATTCATCACATCTTGAATTAAAATAATTCAAATCATAAAGCATCACATAGCGGAGATGACAAAACAATTCACAGCTTAATAGAAGACAATCATTCATAATAAGGTTAATTGATCATTTGATTGATTAAAACCAGATTAATCACTAATTCTGGTTGATTAACATTAATTAATTACAGTTTATGTTAATTAATTATCCTTTAATTATTAATTAATTAACCTTAATTAATTATTCTTAATTAATTAATTAATTAACCCGTAATTAAAATTTAATTAATTAATCCTAATTAATTTGAGATAAGTAATTATCCTTAATTACTTAATTAACTTTTATCCTTAATTTTATTAATTAAATAATATTTAATTAATTAATCACTTCTTAAATTAATTACTTTTAATTACATTAATTAATTATCTTTAATTCATTGACCTTTAATCTTTGAAATAAAATTTTCATAAATCCATAAATTGATTTAAGACTTTTTAAAGTTAATTTAATAATTTAAATATTATACTTTTTAAATTAACTATTTAATTTCATTCCTAATTTAAGGTTTCCTACAAATTTAACTTAACAAACTTTAAATTAATCAAATTACATAAGTTCTTACTCAAATGTCAAAGAAAAGATTTGTAATGCATAAAGGAAATTTATGTTTAAACTAGATTTTTTTTTAATTTAAAACTTGCTTAATGTTTAAACTTCAAACTACTTAACTTTACTTTGGAGCTTAATAACATTTGTTTCGAAAACTCATTGTATTTTCTTAACTTTAAAACCTGAAATCCTGTTTCCTTTTTCAAACCTGAAGACCTGGTACTCAATTCAAAAACAATTCGAGGCGAACTAAAGATTTCCCCGAGACAAAGACATACAAACTTCAAGCCCAGCCCCGAGCACATATATTTTTTCTTTCCTTTAACCTTTGCTTATTTTACCCTTTTAAACTGGGTTGTATACACGATAACACACTCGAGGCAAAGCACGATACTCCCGAAACCCACTTCAAGGCAACTCTATCATCTACCACACACCATCGCCCAGACACACTCGTGTGCACATGTACGTGCACCATCACCTTGGCCAACTCCGACCACTGACGAACTTCCCTGCATGTCACCCATCGCCGTTGCAATTGATATCAACCATCAAAATACAATCACAAGCCCTTGAGCAAATCGAACCAACACGAGCAACCTGGAACAAAAATTCCGACCCAGAACTCACCTCCGTTCCTTGTTTCCGACCACCGGAGGCCCAACGACTCCGGCCACACGTTCCCCGACCCTCGACGCTGCTTTCCCCCAAGTTTCATGCCACTCGATCATCTAGAGACATCGCGGTGCCCTCGCAAATCTAAGCAACCCAAAACTAGTTCAAAACCCTAAATCATTTCAAATCTTCGTCTATGATGAACAAAAAAAAATATCTAGCATTTTTCTCGAATTCAACAATCACCCAAGCATCTCTAACACCAAGCTTGAAACCTTACGATCTCGCGATCACCAGAATTTGGGACATTTCGAATTTCTGTTCAACTCTCTTTTTCTCACAATTTAATACACTAAAAATCCTGAAATAACTTCCTAAAATCATCATTTTTGATTCCTAATCGAGTTATAAAATTGAATTATAAAGTTAAAACATTCGAATTCCTTGTTGTTTTTTTTCTTTTTAAAGCTTCACTGTACTTGAATTGCTTTTGCAATAATCACTGAGTATAAATATCTGAAATTATTGTTAAAGATAATGTTGTACTCTTATAATCATTTTCTATTCATAATTTGAAATCTAAAATAAATTAGATAAAGTGCAGTTTTGAATTTTTTCTTTAGTAGCTTTAAGCCTGAGATTCAACAGGGGAGTGATTGAAATACTTAACAGATATGCGCACTACCTACATACATACACATCCAACATGCAAACTAGAGTAACCTATATCAAAGAAGAAAATAAATGCAAGCATTCATACCTAATAAACTTGCGGCAAGTTTGCTCACAGTTGATGTTTTGGTAACTGTATAATGTAACAGATGTGTATATATACATATACACAGGCATGCATCAATTATCCTATCACATAAATTCATTCAAGGAAACTTTGATGATTTTATCACAAGCAACAACATATAACAGGGTGGAAAATTTGCTCACCTGGTTGATGAAGCAGAAGACAAGAACTTGATATTTGAAAACTGAAAGTTTTGAACAGTGAAGCATTTTATTTTCGAGAACTGGAAACTGTTGTTTCAATTCGAACTTGAATTCCTTCTGAACTGACTAATAAAATTGTTTAAATCTTTGCTTTATTACTGATTAACAACTTCAAATTCAAATTTTAAAAAGAAAATTTCTTGCCTTAAATTGTTTCCGAAATCTTGCACTATTTCCTGGCCAAACTGCAGCTGTGTTTTCTTTTATAAATCTGCATTTTTGAACTTGTGTTAAAACTTGATTTTGAAACCATAAATTTATTAAACTATAAAGTATAACGTTTTTACCTGAGAGATGGAATGTAAATCTATTGCTTGATGTTCAAGAAGATTTCCAGATTTTTACTATTTACTTTGAATTGAAGAAAAAAAGTGTTGGCAGTTTTTTTCTGATTTTTTTTTCTTTGGATGTTGAGATTTGAAATTCACAAATCTTTTTTACTGTACTTTCAAAGATTAGGAGGCTAAATAATTTGAATATAGGGAGATGAAAAGTTTTTGTAATTTTTAAATCTTATTATTTTATTCAATCAATCATTGTAAATGCCATTTGTAAAAATTAATCATGAGATCTCAATGTATGTTAATTCCTTTACTCCATCCCCTTTGTGCATGTTTATCATTTGTAATTTTACAAGATAAAAGAATTTTTTTATAAATTTTTATATCATATTCACTTATGTCTTATATGTACATAACTTTGTATTTTATATTTTCATATATATACTGTTGTTGGTTAGGCCTTTTATACTTATACTTTCAAAATATACATTCATATCAAAGTCTTGTGTTAAATTTTTAAATATATATAAATAAAATTTAGTTTAAAAAAATTCTAAAAGGAGGTATATAAATTCTTTATTCATTTCTTATTTAAACTTGAACTTAAGTTAAAATATTTTTATGCATAAGTACACATTTTATTTAAATTTTAAACTCAAGTTACTATCATACTTTTTAAATAAATAATTATCTATATATGTACTATTTTAAACTTTTATTTCTTGTTTTATCTATAATTTGTTTATTTATATATTCATATCGATACTTATGCAATTTTTAAATTCAAATTCAATGTTTACATTCAAAACTACTCGTATATGCATTATATATGTATATATTTTAAATTCAAATAATTTTTAAAACATCTATTATTTCTAGATTTTAAACTCAAAAGAAATTGGAATTTATTCTATATGATTATCACTTATTTTATTTGTTTGAGACTTTTCAATTTATTTCCAAAATTTTAAATATATTACTAATTTAGATTGATAAATTTTAGGATGTTACTTTTTATCTATAAGATATTAAATATAGGATTCCAAAGCCCCAATTAAATCTTAAAATCAATGTCCAAATAAACAAATGTCCTCTTCAATCTTGGAAAACTTAATTTAATCTACAATTTAAATTCACAAATTTATATCAATTACCAATTTAATTTTACTCAAAAATCGGGATCATTACAGATTCCCCCCTTAAGAAAATTTCGTCCTCGAAATTTACAAGGGAGACAACCAAGATAAGATGAAAGATAGAGAAATATCTTTCCAAATCAAACTGGATATCAATTCTATATTTGGCGTACCAAATCAGAATATCAACAATAAATACAAGAACGAATCTATTTAACACTTCACAAGATACTCGGATCATCCATATCTATGAATATTCAAGGGCATTGATTAGTTTGAAGGGATAACTAATCGTTCGTAGAATAGATCGAGACCCAGAAAAGAGATAAATGGATTTAATCTTCCATAATTCTCAAACACTAGGTATGGATTCCAAATAAGGTCGGGACACCCCAAAGTTTACACCAACTTGTCCCTCTTCGGACTTCGATCTACGCAAGAAATTACAATAGAATTTCAAATTTTGTTTTGAACGAAATCATTTTATCCATTCAATTCAAATTTAGCTTCATATTCTATTAACGAATTTAACTCAATTTAAAATTTCCAATTTATTTAAAATTTCCAATTTATTTAAAATTTTCAATTTATTTAAATTTTCAATTTAAAATTTCAATATCATTAAAGTTTAGAACGAAAAGGTGATAAGAACCTGATGAAGATACGAAGTAAGGATTTTCTATAATGACTCGCAGGGCCATCATTACACCAAAACTTCTTCTTGTAGCTGCTATGAAGTAATCAAAGAATTCAAAATCGAATCAAAGGAGATTGAGGAGAAAAGTTGTTTCCGCTATTACAGGGTATTGACCATTTGTAGTGGTACTCCTCTGTCCCCTATCTCGTCCTCTTCTCGCACCCATACTCACTATCAGTGGATAGTAAGAGAATTTACTGAGGAGTTCGAACAGATATCTTAGGGATTTACTCATTCTAGGGTATATTTCACTCTATCTCTAATGAGTTACTTAATGGGTTATACTCCTGAGCTAAAGTTTCAACCTTCAGCTCTGATACCAAAATGTCACGAACCAAATTTTAGGGTTCAAAAATCAACATTCGTACTCCACTTGTACCTGAATGCCGCAGATCCAAACGTCGAAATTCGACTTGTGCCGGAGCTTATAACACATTAAGTACAACACAGCGGAAGAAATGAACAATACATTTGATATACAACATTTGATACAATATTCAGATACAATGATGATACAACAGACGAAACAATAGATATCAATATACATCAGAGGTATGATATAAGACAATAGCAGCAGAAGTAGAAGATAATACCAAAAGCGGAACAATATCTCTAAGATGGTCTTCAAGAGAGAACTCGGTATCGGTAATCTCATCTCCAAGGCACCAATCCAGAAATAGCTCGAACTCCCAATAACAATGCACAAAGATAAGCAAGGTCAGTCGTCAAAAGACAGAAGAAGACTCCAAGGATTGAAAGCTACCAAACCAAAGACCTCGAAAGCTATCGAATCTACACTTATTATTGATTATCTGAAAAATCCAATTCTAGACTGCCCGTGTGGGAAAATTGTGGGCACCCGGAGTTTAGGAAAGGAACAATAAACTCCAAGTCAGTCATGGGACTGGTATGAGCAAACAATAACAGTTTATCTTTAAAACGAACAATGAAGGATTTAAAATTTAAATCCATAATGCTTTTTTGGAAAATGAAACTACCATAAGGCCTCCCTCCACACACACAATGCAAACGCAGAATTGGAGGAGATTTCTCCTTATGATAGTCAAACATGCTTAATACGCTAACAAATTTGATATTATTATTAGTGCATAGTGCAAAAAACCTTTCGAAAGTATAATATTAATCCTAGCCAACATAGACATTCCGAACTATGCCAACGATAGCTACCATCTAAACAGTGGTGACCACCATAAGTAAATGGCAGGTTCTATAGCTAAAACCGTACTAGGCACGTATTGGAGATTGGATTTCCAACAAATGGTCAGGCTAAGGAACTTCCTACTGCCACATGGGTACGCCTCTAGAGGGACGTCCCGAGAACCTACCCGGCTCTCTGCCAACACAAGGCCGGGTTACCTCTGTAACTAGGTAACTACTACTCGAGCATGCCATCCCCTGGTCCTTTAGGACCTTTATCCGAGGCGCCTCTTAACCACAAAGCAATCACAAAGGAATAGATTTGCAGTGACCACATGGGTTAAGTATCTGGGCTCCTTACCATGATACCACCCTTTTCCAAAAGGGAATGACACACCCTAAAGGGAGCGACCCTCATAACCTTGCCGCATCTTTCCTGTTTCGACCATTTCCGGGGTGTGAGGTCCTGATGCAGTCTCGTCCACAAAGCTACGCATTATACAAAATCCAAGCTTTGATCAACACATGATACACAGCAGCACTCAGCATGCCACACTACCAAATTGGGAGTATATCACTGATAACTATCAACTACATAACCTCTGAGCTCGTACGTCTCAGAGAAAGGGTGTTAAGCTAAGAGAGTAAATTCTCCGCCACCAAACAGAAATGTATTTGATAAAGATCAGTTTTATATCTCAAAATGTAATGTCAGACGTACAACCATACAAGTCTGTTCCGGGTTCGAACAGAACCGAAGGCACTTCGTCCAGTAGCAATCCGGGTATTCACAATCCCGATCGGACTTCCCATCGCTTAGGGAATCTCTATACCGTAGCTATTCGGTGCAGAGACAATCGATAGTTTATCCTATCATTCTCGTAAATACCCAGTCTTCACCATCGGTCTTCAATTGTAATCCATAACGCCGTATCATTATTTGGAATGGGTTATATGACACAAGGTCCTCTCTCGGCTAAACCGAATAATGAGCGTAATATTAAAAAACATATGGATATAGGATTTCAGTTAAGTCACAACTTTGAAAAACCCGAAACCTTTCTTCAAATGGTTTAAACAAAATACCATTTCATATCTTTAAACACAAAGATTTATTTCACAAAGTTCACCCAGTTTCACAAGGATCCATTCATAGATTTTCAAAATGATTTCCATTTCAATTAGGATTAACTCATCCAATCTTTAAGTTAAAGATTCAACTTATAGCTTTCAAACCTGTTTTCTAAAGATTTATTCATAACTTGGAAGACCATTTTTTTATTTCAACTTGAAATCCCTTGTTAACATAAATTGGAAGTTCATTTCTTATGTGAAAGCTTTTATTATTTGAAACAAATAATTTTCATTTTGGAAAAATTCGATTATATTTGCACGAGTTAAAGCCCTTGAATGTAATTCAAATTCCCAAATCAATACCATTAAAAATGGTTTAACCCATATATAACTTGTATAACATCTTTAATTCCTAGTTTTCAAACATAGAATTCAATTTCAAATTTCTAATTGAAATTTAAATCAAAATTCAAAACTGAATCAAGTCATTCAGAAATAACTTTTATCTTGAAATTCTTTTTCAAAAGCTTTTCACTTTAAACCCAATCCATTCCCAAAACCATTTGAATTCAAGTTTCAACTTTTGAAAACAATTTCAAAAAAATCTATGACTTAACCAATTCCCACGTGCAATCCATATTTTTGTGTATAACTGTATTCCAGGGGTTTTACCCAATAGTGCAACAACATCAATCATCACAGATACAATCACAGCAATATCGATAAGCGGTATATCCTATAACGCTTATGCATATTCACAGAATCACAGACAGATAACATAAATGCATTATAAATAAATAAACTACATTCACCATGGCTTGAATTAAAATAATTCAAATCATAAAGCATCACACAACGGAGATGACAAAACAATTCACAGCATTAATTGAAGACAATCATTCATAATAAGGTTAACTGATCATTTAATTAATTAAAACCAGATTAATCACTAATTCTGGTTGATTTACATTAATTAATTAAAGTTTATGTTATTTAATTATCCTTTAATTATTAGTTAATTAACCTTAATTAATTATTCTTAATTGATTAATTAATTAACCCTTAATTAACATTTAATTAATTAATCCTAATTAATTTAAGATAAGTAATTATCCTTAATTATTGAATTAAATTTTATCCTTAATTTTATTAATTAACTAATACTTAATTAATTAATCACTTCTTAAATTAATTACTTTTAATTACATTAATTAATTATCTTTAATTCATTGACCTTTAGTCTTTGAAATAAAATTATCATAAATCCATAAATTGATTTAAGACTTTTTAAAGTTAATTTTACAATTTAAATATTATACTTTTTAGATTAACTATTTAATTTCATTCCTAATTTAAGGTTTCTTACAAATTTAACTTAACAAAATTTAAATTGATCAAATTATATAACTTCTTACTCAATTGTCAAAGAAAACATTTGTAATACATAAAGGAAATTCACGTTTAAACTAGATTTAATTTTTTTAATTTAAAACTTGCTTAATGTTTAAACTTCAAACTGCTTAACTTTACTTTGGAACTTAATAACATTTGTTTGGAAAACTCATTGTATTTGCATAGCTTTAAAACCTGAAATCCTGTTTCCTTTTTCAAACCTGAAGACCTGGTACTCAATTCAAAAACAACTCAAGGCGAACTAAAGATTTCCCCGAGACAAACACATACAAACTTTGAGCCCAGCCTCGAGCACATATGTTTTTTTTCTTTCCTTTAACCTTTGCTTATTTTACCCTTTTAAACTGGGTTGTATACACGATAACACACTCGAGACAAAGCACGATTCTCCCGAAACCCACTTGGAGGCAACTCCATCATCTACCACACACCATCGCTCAGACACACTCGCGTGCACATGTACGTGCACCATCACCTAGGTCGACTCTGACCACTGACGAACTTCCTTGCGCGTCACCCATCGCCGTTGCAATCGATATCAACCACCAAAATACAATCACAAGCCCTTGAGCAAAATCGAACCAACACGAGCAACCTGGAACAAAACTTCTGACCCAGAACTCACCTTGTTTCCTCGTTGCTGACCATCGAAGGGCAATTGACTCCGGCCACACGTTCCCCGACCCTCGGCGCTGCTTTCCCCCATGTTTCGTGCCACTCAATCATCTAGACATCCCGGTGCCCTCGCAAATCTAAGCAACCCAAAACTAGTTCAAAACCATAAATCATTTCAAATCTTCATCTATGATGAATAAAAAATTATCTAGCATTTTTCTCAAATTCAACAATCACCTAAGCATCTATGAGACCAAGCTCGAAACCCCACGATCTCGCGATCACCAGAATTTCGGGCTTTTCGAATTTCTGTTCAACTCTCTTTTTCTCACAATTTAATACACTAAAAATCCTGAAATAACTTCCTAAAATCATCATTTTCGATTTCTAATCGAGTTATAAAATCGAATTATAAAGTCAAAACATTCGAATTCCTTATTGTTTTTTTTTTCCTTTTTTTCTTTTTAAAGCTTCACTGTACTTGAATTTCTTTTGCAATAATCACTGAGTATAAATATCTGAAACTATTATTAACGATAATGTTGTACTCTTATAATCACTTTCTGTTCATAATTCAAAATCTAAAATAAATTAGATAAAGTGCAGTTTTGAATTTTTTCTTTAGTAGCTTTAAGCCTGAGATCCAACAGGAGAGTGATTGATATACTTAACAGATATGCACACTACCTACATGCATATACATCCAACATGCAAACCAGAGTAACCTATATCAGAGAACAAAATAAATGCAGGCATTCATACGTGACAAACTTAAGGCAAATTTGCTCACAATTGATGTTTTTAAAACTGTGTAATGTAACAGAGGTGTATATATACATATACACAAGCATGCATCAATTAACCTATCACGTAAATTCATTCATGGAAACTTTGATGATTTTATCACAAGCAACAACATATAACAGGGTGGAAAATTTGCTCACCTGGTTAATTAAGCAGAAAACAAGAACTTGATATTTGAAAACTGGAAGTTTTGAACAGAGAAGCATTTTATTTTCGAGAACTGAAAACTGTTGTTTTAATTCGAACTTGAATTCCTCCTGAACTAATTAATAAAATTGTTTAAATCTTTGCTTTATTACTGATTGACAACTTTAAATTCAATTTTTAAAAAGAAATTTACTTGCCTTAAATTGTTTCAGAAATCTTGCACTGTTTCCTGGCCAAACTGCAGTTGTGTTTTCTTTTATAAATCTGCAGTTTTGAACTTGTGTTAAAACTTGACTTTGAAACCATAAATTTATTAAACTATAAAGTATAAAGTTTTTACCTGAGAGATGGAATGTAAATCTCCAGCTTGATGTTCAAGAAGATTTCCATATTTTTACTTTTTATTTTGAATTGAAGAAAAAAAGGGTTGGCAGTTTTTTTTCGATTTTTTTTCTTTGGATGTTGAGATTGAAATGCCCAAATCTTTGCTACTTTACTTTCAGAGATTGGGAGGATAAATAATTTGAATATGGGGAGATGAAAAGTTTTCTTAATTTTTAAATCTTATTATTTTATTCAATCAATCATAGTGAATGCCATTTGTAAAAATTAATCATGAGATCGCAATGTATGTTAATTCCTTTACTCCATCCCCTTTGTGTATGTTTATCATTTGTAATTTTACAAGACAAAATAATTTTTTATAATTTTTTATATCATATTCACTTAAGTCTTATATGTACATAAGTTTGTATTTTACATTTTCATGTACAAACTATTATTGGTTAGGCATTTTTATACTTATACTTTCAAAATATACATTCATATCAAAGTCTAGTGTTTATTTTATATATATATATATATAGATAAAATTTGGTTTAAACAAATTCTAAAAGTAGGTACATAAATTCTTTATTCAATTCTTATTTAAACTTGAACTTAAGTTAAAATATTTTTATGCATAAGTACACATTTTATTTAATTTTAAACTCAAGTTACTATCATACTTTTTAAATAACAATTATCTATATAAGTATTATTTTAAACTTTTATTTCTTGTTTTATCTACAATTTGTTTATTTATATACTCATATCCGTACTTATGCAATTTTTAAATTCAAATTCAATGTTTACATTCAAAACTACTCATATGTGCATTATATATGTATATATTTTAAATTCAAATGATTTTTAAAACATCTATTATTTCTAGATTTTAAACTCAGAAGAAATTGGAATTTATTCATATATGATTATCACTTATTTTATTTTTTTAAGACTTTTCAATTTATTTCCAAATTAAATTCCAAAAGTTTAAATATATTACTGATTTAAATTGATAAATTTTGGGATGTTACTTTTTGTTTATAAGATATTGAATATAGAATTCCAAAGCCCCGATTAAATCTTAAAATCAATGTCCAAATAAAAAAATATCCTATTTAATCTTATAAAAATTAATTTAATTTACAGTTTAAATTCACAAATTTATATCAATTACCAATTTAATTTTACTCAAAAATCGGGATCGTTACAGCATGTGTTTATATAAGTGTAATCTCTGTATATATGTATGTGTTTGAAATGTGCATGTTTGTTCAACTCTGTTTCTTGTTACAGAGTTTTAAAATTTAGATCAAAATTCAATATCTCTTCACTTGTTCTTTGTTTGGTTTTATTTTTCGAACAATTTATGTTTGTTTAACATATATTAAGTTTTAAAAATAAATTTGAGTAAAATTAGTTAGGATTTTACTTGGGAAATGGAAAAGACAGCAAGAATTTTAAACATGTTAAAAAAATCAAACATTATAATTTTCTAATTCAAGTATATAACTTGAATCGATTTTGAAATCTATGATTTTTAAAAGGAAATTTAGGGTTTTTAGTGTCATATTAAGTGAGCATTTCGAAATTGATCAGATTTTGGTTTTGGAGCAATTTCTAGCGATTAGAGAGTGGTGAGGCCTTGGGATCACCCCTAGAGGTATCTAGGGAGTTGTCGAGGCTAGGAAAAATGGTGGGTGATTTTCTTAGCCACCATGGTGGTGGGAATTGGTCGGAGTTAGGTTTGTACCCTAAAATGGGCCGAGGTCCGGAACTAGGTTGCTGCGGCGTCTCTGGATGATCGGAGATCATTGAACCAGGGGAAAGGGTGATTTTCTCGGGGCATGATTCAAGTGGGAATCGGGTCGGACCCGAAGCAAGTTTTAAACAGTTTTTAAAAGGTTTATAAAAGCAAGTTTTTGAATTTAAATTGAATCCAGTTTAAACTATTATATGATAATGTTTTAAATTATTTGATTAAAGGAAGTTTTAACTTATTTAACCTAATTTTGGTTAAGTTAAATGTTTATTTTATTTTAAAACTTAAATTACATGGTTTAATTAAGCAAGTTAATTATAAAGAGATTTTCTTTAAAATATGTTAATGATAGTTAAGTAATTAATAATGATAATGGTTTAACTTAAAAGTTAATTAGGGTTTCGATAATTAAAGATTAATTAAATTAATTAAGTAATTAATGAAGTGTAATTACTTAATTTAATTAATTAATGATTAAGGAATTATTAATTAATAATTAAGGATATTACTAATTAGTTAGAGATTAATTAATGGATATAATTAATTAAGTATTTAGGATTAATTAATTTATACTTAAGGAATAATTTAGTTAAGTAATTAAGATCAATTAATTATAAGTAGCGATTAATTAATTAAGTAATTAAAGATAAATTAAGTTATAATTAAGCATTAATTAATTAAGTAATTAGAGATTAATCAATTGGTAATTAAGGATTGATTAACTGGTAATTAAGGATAAATTAATTTATATAGGATAGTTAATCATTAATTAAGGAAAATTAATGAAAGTAGTTATGTGACTAGTTAATTTTAATCGCACGATTAATTCATCTTACTTGTAGATGATTAATTATGATTGAACGCCTTGAACAAATTGATACCCTGTTATGTGATTGTGATACTTCGTGATGTGAATTGCTGTGGATTGAATTGTGATATCCATGATGTATTTCTGTGTGAATGTGAAAAATGTTGGCCTTTTAACGACATTTGAATTTTGATGCGATAGGGAGTCGAATTCCAATTGGTTATCCGATACCCACATCAAATCTAAATGATGAATCTTTGTGATTGATGCATCCACGTGTTTTAAAATAAATGCTTATTATTCGGATTAGCCAGGAGAGGACTTTGTGTCATAGAACCCATTCCGAATAATGATATGACGAATTCGAGTGCATTTGAAGACGGTGGTGAAGACCGGTATCTTCGAGAACGAAAGGATTACCTATCCATTATCTCTGCACTGAGTTGCTCCAATATAGAGATCTCCATATTATGATGGGGAGTCCGATCGGGATTGTGGATTCCCGAATTGCAAGGGCTTCTTCCTTTACCATACAAAGTGCCTTCAGTTCCATTCATACCCAGAAAGGACTTGTATGGTTGTATGTCTGACATCACACTTTGAGATATAAAGCCGATCTCTATCAAATACATTTCTGTTGGTGGCGGAGAATTTATTCTCTTAGCTTAACACCCTTTTCTGAGACGTACGAGCTCAGAGGTTATGTCGTCAATGGTTATTAGTGACATACTCCCAAATTGGTAGTGTGGCATGCTAAGTGCTGATCATTTGTTGATCGAAGCATGGCTTTTGTGAAAAGAGTAGCTTTGTGGACGAGACTTCGTCGAACCTCACAACCCAGTAATGGTCGAAATAGAAAGGATGCGGCAAGGTTACGGAGGCAGCGCTCAATAGGGTATATGCATTTCCTTTTGGATAAAAAGTGGTATCATGGTATGGAGCCCAGATACTTAACTTATGTGGTTGTTGGTTGTTGGGGCCCCGGGTAAAGGTCGGTTACGACCAGGGGATGGCATATTTATGTAATAGCTACCTAGTTGCAGAGATAAACCAACCTTGTGTTGGCAGAGAGCTAGTTAAGTTGGGGCGTCCTTCCAGAGGGGTAACCATTCAATAAGGAAGTTCCTTAGCGTGACCATTGTTGGAAATCCAATCACCAAGTACGAACCCTTTACGATTGCAGTTGTATAACCTTCCACCTCAGGTGGTAGCTATAGCAGGCATAATATAACGGTACATATGCGGGATAAGATTAATATTATACATTCGAAATGTTTTCACACTATGCTCTAATAATAATGTCAATAGAGTTTTCTCGTATCAAGCATATTTGGCTATCATAAGGAGAAATCTCGCCCAAGTATGCGATTGCATTGCGTGTGTGCCGGGAGGCATTATGGTAGTTTCATTTTCCAAAAGCATGAAAGGATTTCTTTTATAGATGTTTTTGTACAAACAACTATTTTGTTTACTCGTACCAGTCCCATGACTGACCTGGAGTTTATTGTTCCCTTCCTAAACTCTGGGTGCCTAAAATTTCCATATGGGCAGCTAGAAACAGGTCATCCGTGTTCTGGAGCTAGCTTGGATAGTAGATTCAGATTTAGAAGTCTTTTGGAAGTTATCGAATTTTGGAAAGCTTTTGGTTTGGAAATCTTTTGAAGTGTTTGGAATTTTGGAAGTCCTTATCGAAGTTGAAGTATGTTGGAAACTTTTTGAAGACTCTATTGTCGTTCCATTGTGGTGTTGTTATCATTCTGTTGTTGTATCATGTGTAGCACTCGTATGATGGTGGTGATTTGTTGTAACTAAATGTTGTATCCCTGTTGAATCTATGTATTGGTTATCAATGAAACCTTCTTTTGTTTCCACTGTATTATATGCATCTAGTGTTGTTATAAGCTCCACCGAACTAAAGTTCAACATTTGAATTTCCGACAGTCGAATACAAATGAGGTATTTGATGTCGATTTTGAACGCTGGATTTCAGGTCATGACAATGATGGGTAATTACAATTACCCACTCAAAACAAATTTAAAGCTCTTTTTGCCATTTATGGAAACTATGCATCAATTGGGCACAATTCATTTCAGATGACTTTGTTCAAAATAAAATCTGTAGACACTAGAACACACTCTACCATGGTGTGTATCTTACTAGAATTTTCATATATTTTGGTGCTGATTTAAAAGAAGAGCAAACTCTACATCGAAAAATTTTCAATAAGACAAACATTTCTCTTATGGACATTCACCATATTTCAAACCATATGAGACTCTTGCCGAAAATGAAGAAAGATTAGCATATGAAGAGGAGCACAAAATTCAGCAAAAGGAATAGGAAGAAGGTGATGAAATGGATGTAGAAGCGGAAAAGGATGTTGAGGAAGAAGTGGATACTTCTTTGTAATGTTTTGACAAGCCATATCACCCTTCCAACAAAGAGATTCTAAGGAATTAGGAAGAATCTTATTAAAAACCGAAAGAAGCTTAAACATTCCTTCACTAAAAAAGTTCACTTCTTTTTCCAACGAAGTGGACAAATACTTTGAAAACATCATCCGCGAGCTTGGTGGGGATTCGTCATCGTCATCTAAAACTTTCTAGTCCACCTAGTTATTTCCTATTATATTAGCTTTGTATTCCTTAGTAATGTGTGTTTTTATTTTAAATTCATGTTATTTTCATGAATTTCATTTAAATCCATGTACTTTTGTATCACCGGTATGAAATCTTGTTCTTGCTGTTATATATAGTTTAAATAGTTTCTGGAACTTATAAATATATAGTGGTATAAAATAAAAATAAAAACAATAACAAAGATAATAGTTTTGCAATTTCGTTACTTACGTCGACACACAGACAATAGATGTCAACATATAAGAACCGTTGGGCAAACTTTTCAAATTTTAAAATAAAATAACTACCACCTATTCAATCTTTCAAATGACTTTTCACTCCTATTTAAGCCTATTTCTTCCAAAAAATCCACTTATCATTTTACTCTCTATTCTCTTTACATACCCAAACATATTTTCAATAAAATGTCTTCTCCACACCAAAAATTATATGAAAACCTTGAACAAACACTTCAACCTTTCAAGGATATTCTTACTTCTATCTTAAGAAATTAAAGACATATAGAGTTATGTCAAATGCATATGTTCAAAGAACAAGAAAAGCATTTTAATGCCTACGATGGATGATTTCTTCCTTAATCAAAGACGATCAAACCAACAATCCAGAATGCTCTATCAATAAGAATAATAAAGATTGGGATGCCATCAAAGCATATCCTATCTTTGGATCCGACGGTTAGATTGAAGTTCCTAGGAATATCTAGTTTTCTACGTATTTTTTGTTAGCGCCAAAATTGGTTACTAACACCCAATGCCGTGAAAGCACCCGTTTATCAACACAGATCAGCGATAACAAACACAGAGCTCATATCTAAGAGATAGTAAATGCAGCAAACCAAAAATAACTATAAATAACACAGGATTTATAGTGGTTCGGCGTTCGTGCCTACGTCCACTTTGAAGGTTTTCTCTTTATTGCTTCACTTGATGATCTTAATCGATTACAACGGATTATATCTTTGAAATATGAACACTACAACAACAGTGATGCATAGAATTGAATTCAGCAGAGTCTGGGCTTGTTCTCTCTCTTCTGAATTTCCGACCCCTTTTCTGAATGACCAGGGGCTCTATTTATAGGCGTGGAAGGCTGAAATCCCGCCCAAAACCTGGGGAGGCTGCTTGGCACGTGACGGGGGGCCCACAGGCCCGCGTTCTCGGGATCCGTGCCCAGTTTGGGATCGATTCGAAGTGAGGTTCGAATCGATCAAAAATGCATCCAATCGAGGCGAAATTTGGCGTGGACATTCTTCAGTGTGTAATCAAGCTCCTGTGAAAATTTCATGGCATTTGGATCAAGGGATTGAGAGATATGATCGATTCAAGATGGTGCTTTTCGGTACGCTGGTTAGTTCGAATCGATCCTATGGGTCGTTCGAATCCATATGTTTCGAATCCACATGGTTCGAACCCATAGGTTGAATCCATATGGTTCGAATCCATATGGTTCGAACCCATAGGTTCGAATCGACCCTGTTGCATGAGGGGGCGGCGATGCTTCGAATCGATGGCTCCGGATCGATTCGAAGTTGTTTTTAACATGTTGGGTTCGAAGACAGCATGGATTCGAAGCTCATAGGTTTGTGGTCATGTGAGAATGGATTCGAAGCAGGGAGTGCTTTGGATGGATTCGAAGTAGAGTATGAACGATGGAGTCGAAGCAAGGATCATCGATTCGAAGCAAGGATACAGAGGGGCTTCGGTTGAATGGATACGAAGCTAAGTGAAGTCATGGATTCGAAGGTAGGCCATTGTGGTGGATTTGAGGGAGATGGAGTCGAAGGTGATGGAGTCGAAGGTGATGGAGTCGAAGGTGATGGAGTCGAGGGAGATGGAGTCGAAGGTGATGGAGTCGAAGGTGATGGAGCCAAGGGAGATGGAGTCGAAGGTGATGGAGTCGAGGGAGATCGAGTTGAAGGTGATGGAGTCGAAGGGAATGGTTTCGAAGTACATGATGGCTGATGGATTCGAACATGGTAGGCAGTGATGGGTTCGAAGTTCATGGGTTCGAAGGTGATGGGCTCGAACCGATCAATGGGTATCTTTATCAACTTGAATCCATCATATCTTGAGCATACGAACTCGGATTGACTTGAAACTTGAAATGCCGACTCCTACGACCTTTCTTGTCCTGTCCTATCAATTGTGGCCTGATCCAGACTCGGACAAAATTCATCGATATCCATAGCGAAGTGAAGTACGACCAATCTCTGAGGTGAACTGTCTTTTGTTTTTGACCAATCTTTTGGTATCACTTGAGGCCATATGAAACTATCTAGTTCTTTGCAGGTTGATGATAGGATACGAACATCCAACTCAAGGCATTACAAAACACACCTTCCTACCGCAAGGCATGTTTTGGGGGGCAAAAATGTTATCCCGCTTTTTGGCAAAGCCGTGATACCAAAAGATTGGTCAAAAACAAAAGACAGTTCACCTCAGAGATTGGTCGTACTTCACTTCGCTATGGATATCGATGAATTTTGTCCGAGTCCGGATCAGGCCACAATTGATAGGATAGGACAAGAAAGGTCGTAGGAGTCGGCATTTCAAGTTTCAAGTCAATCCGAGTTCGTATGCTCAAGATATGATGGATTCAAGTTGAGAAAGATACCCATTGATCGGTTCGAACCCATCACCTTCGAACCCATGAACTTCGAACCCATCACTGCCTACCATGTTCGAATCCATCAGCCATCATGTACTTCGAAACCATTCCCTTCGACTCCATCACCTTCAACTCCATCTCCCTCGACTCCATCACCTTCGACTCCATCTCCCTTGGCTCCATCACCTTCGACTCCATCACCTTCGACTCCATCTCCCTCGACTCCATCACCTTCGACTCCATCACCTTCGACTCCATCACCTTCGACTCCATCTCCCTCGAATCCACCACAATGGCCTACCTTCGAATCCATGACTTCACTTAGCTTCGTATCCATTCAACTGAAGCCCCTCTGTATCCTTGCTTCGAATCGATGATCCTTGCTTCGACTCCATCGTGCATACTCTACTTCGAATCCATCCAAAGCACTCCCTGCTTCGAATCCATTCTCACATGACCACAAACCCATGAGCTTCGAATCCATGCTGTCTTCGAACCCAACATGTTAAAAACAACTTCGAATCGATCCGGAGCCATCGATTCGAAGCATCGCCGCGCCCTCATGCAACAGGGTCGATTCGAACCTATGGGTTCGAACCATATGGATTCGAACCATATGGATTCAAACCTATGGGTTCGAACCATGTGGATTCGAAACATATGGATTCGAACGACCCATAGGATCGATTCGAACTAACCAGCGTACCGAAAAGCACCATCTTGAATCGATCATATCTCTCAATCCCTTGATCCAAATGCCATGAAATTTTCACAGGAGCTTGATTACACACTGAAGAATGTCCACACCAAATTTCGCCTCGATTGGATGCATTTTTGATCGATTCGAACCTCACTTCGAATCGATCCCAAACTGGGCACGGATCCCGAGAACGCGGGCCTGTGGCCCCCCCGTCACGTGCCAAGCAGCCTCCCCAGGTTTTGGGCGGGATTTCAGCCTTCCACGCCTATAAATAGAGCCCCTGGTCATTCAGAAAAGGGGTCGGAAATTCAGAAGAGAGAGAACAAGCCCAGACTCTGCTGAATTCAATTCTATGCATCACTGTTGTTGTAGTGTTCATATTTCAAAGATATAATCCGTTGTAATCGATTAAGATCATCAAGTGAAGCAATAAAGAGAAAACCTTCAAAGTGGACGTAGGCACGAACGCCGAACCACTATAAATCCTGTGTTATTTACAGTTATTTGTGGTTTGCTGCATTTACTATCTCTTAGATCTGAGCTCTGTGTTTGTTATCGCTGATCTGTGTTGATAAATGGGTGCTTTCATGGCATTGGGTGTTAGTAACCAATTTTGGCGCTAACATTTTTCACAAGTGTATTTATTAGATTTGGATTTATTCGTTGGATTTGTGTGACATAGTTTGGATTTGATTGTAATGGTATTTGGATTTGTTTGATTTGGTTTGATTGGATGCTTGGATTGATAATGTGACATGTATTGATTGAATTTAAATTAATAGCAATTTGTGTTATCTTATTATATCATCATCATGCTTAAATATCATATTCATCATGTTTAGCTTGCTTCGATTATTTTAGTACTTAGTTAATAATTTTGACTCTATAGTTTCTATGTATTTGATTTAGGGGAATTTTTTTATTTTTCACCCATTATTGTTGATGAAAAAAGGAAAGAAAAATATACATATGCATATATTTAGGGGGAGTTATCTAACCTAGGGGAAGTTAATGATTGTCATCATCAAAAAGGGGAATATTATTAATACCTCAGTTATTGATTTGATGATAACAACCTTGATAACAATAAAATACATTCATACAAAATATATATACTAATTTTTTTCCAATTTTTATAGTATATAGTATAGGATATTACATAGGTGTTGAATCTAAGACTGTACAACAAAAAAGACTCAAAAAATGGACATGAAGACTTATCAGTACAAAGATCAAGATAAACGAAGATCTTAAGACTACAACATACTGTATAGAGACATAGTATCTTGTTGAAGTCCCTGGTAGAAATCTTTGATCTCTATCTCTTATTTTTCTATCTTTTATTTTTAAAACAAAATATATTTTCAAAATATATTTAAATTTTTTTTATAAAAAAGTTTCAAAGTTGAAAATGTTTATAAATTATGTTCAAACCATTTTATAAGGTATCAAAATATTTTATAAAGTATTGGATTTTCAAAACATTTTAAAGGAAAAAAGTTTTCAAATTCAATGTGCATATGTTGATATATGCCCAAATGATATGTCGACATACATGCCGCCAAGTAGCTTTTCAAATTTTGGAAAAAATGTGAATTCGTTGCAACTCTTCGCAGATAGACACGTCTGTTTATCCACTATATAAAGGGGAGTTCAAACGAATTTTTTGATAGTTATTAACTTATTTTCTTCCCTCCTTTTACACTCTTGAAAACTCTATTAAAAATTTACTCTATTCTCTTCAAAATCATATGCTATCAATTCAAACTTCATTGTATTGATTCACCACTACTTTCTTCATATTTTAGAATCATCTATCTCTCTCTCTCAAATCAAAGATCAAAGTGCTATCCAAGTACCTATAGGATCCATTGCATCCAAAGTTTAGGAAATTATCTTTGGAAAAACCATCAAATTCTATTTTGTATTTGCTTAGGTGTGCTTATATAAAATCAAGTGGGTGTACGCGGTAGCTCTAAAATCTAAGTGGGTGTGCTTGCAGTCCATCTAAATCAAGTGGGTGTATGCTAAGCCCGAAAAATCAGAAGATTGTCTCGCATAGCCTCAGAATCAAAATTGTAATTGGTTTTCCTCCTGCCCATTTAAAGACTGACATTTG
The DNA here is from genome assembly GCA_030765085.1 of Allium cepa. Lineage (NCBI taxonomy): Eukaryota > Viridiplantae > Streptophyta > Magnoliopsida > Asparagales > Amaryllidaceae > Allium > Allium cepa. Next base: position 458,687,706 of record CM060931.1, on the reverse strand, counting down.
AATAAAAATCTGCACAAGTAATTGTACGAGACTTGATGTAGAAGAAATCCGAACCAGTATAAAATCCCTGGTTTCATCTCTCTAATTCTTTACTTTGCTTTACAGCTTTTATTTTTATTTGCGATTGTTTAATAGTATAATTCTGTGTTGTTAATTTGAAATTTAATATTTAACTTGAAAGAAATTTAAAAGATTTATAGAAGTTAGAAAACACTATTCACCCCCTTTAATGTTTAATTAGTCTTAAGATCCACGAGGCACACAACAAAGCTTACTAAAGAAGGAGAAGAAGTGTAATCTCTAAGGAAAAACTTAGACACTTCAATACTCAGAAGTAAAGGCAGAAGTAAAAGTATCATGGGCCCGCAAAGAAAGAAAGGAACCTAGAATGGAGGACTAGCCATATATTCTCCAAAATCACAAGAGAAAGAAGGTAATAATGCTAAAATGAATCATTGGAAGGAAAACCAAGTACTAGCAAAAAGGTCCACCAAATAATCAAGTAGCTCAATCTCGTGTAAAGCCTACAAGTCGTATAGATGGGATTACCATGATGATGAAACCTACTGAAGGGATGTGGCTAGAAAAAAGGTAAAGGGCATGCTTGATCTTAAAGGGAAGAGGATCCTTGACCTAAGGGATAGTAATAATTTCCATAAAGCTCCATTAATAGAGGAGATAAAGTCTGCTAGAATTTCATCGCACATTAAAGTCCCTTTACTGAAGTATAAAGAATCCACAAATCCCAATGATTATCATTTGACTTTTGAGAGCCAAACGGATTTTATAACGCTTCTAGAGCAGTACGTTATAGGCTCTTCTCTATGAGTTTCCAAGAAGCAACCACCAAATGGTACATGCATTACAGAGAGAAGCTATTTACCCTTAGGAATAATTCTCGTATGAATTTTCATCATAATCTTGCATATGCAAAGATCCTACTACAGATTCTAGTGTGATGGCTAATGTTAAACAAGCCTAAGAAATTTACTTGGCAAATATCTAAGGAGATTCAACACAAAGGCACTAAAATCGAAAAACATGACTGATACGGAAAAACTAATAGTAGTACGCTCAGGGTTAATTGAAAAGACTCCCTTTTAGAAGGAACTCCATGTCTATAGCTGTAGAGATCTACAATATTTGCATTTCCAAGTTGATAAGCTCATTTGCTGTGACGATCCTGACTCGACCTTCGAAAATCGGCACCGAATACGACACTCATATTCTAATGCCGCAGATCCAAACGTCGAACCTGGTGTGCCGGAGCTTATAACACCATTAAGTAAACAAACAACACAGCGGAAGAAAACAATGAATAACAATATACAACATCTGATACAACATCCTGATACAACAGATGATACAATAGATATCGATATACATCAGAGATAAGATACAATAAAATAGCAGCGGAAAAGAGAATAGATAAAACCAACAGCGGAACAGATAACTCCAATATAATCTTCAAGAGAGAACTCCAACAGCAGCTCGAACCATCATCACAAAACACTAAGACAAGCAAGTCTCGTCCATATCCAAAGACTGAACTAACCTCAGATCATCTACCAAACCTAATTATCTGAAAAACCCAACTCTAGACTGCTCGTGTGGAAAATAGTGAGCACCCAGAGTTTAGGAAAGGAACAATAAACTCCGAGTCAGTCATGGGACTGGTGTGAGTAACAAAAATAGTTTATCCTTTAAAAATAAACAACAAGAGAATTTTAAAGTAAATTCGCAATGCTTTTAGAAAATGAAACTACCATAAGACCTCCCGCCACACACACAATGCAAACGCAGAATTGGAGGAGATTTCTTCTTATGATAGTCAAACATGCTTAATACGTGAAATTCTTTGATATTATTATTATAAGTGCAAAGTGCAGAAAACATTTCGAAAGTAGAATATTAATCTTAGCCAGCATACGACCATTATTGTATGCCTACTATAGCTACCATGTTCAATAGCAGGTTACCGCCACATTCCATGGCAGGTTATACAACTAAAACCGTACAAGGCTCGTATTGTTTTGATTGGATTTCCAACAAATGGTCAGGCTAAGGAACTTCCTACTTCCACATGAGATCGCCTCTGGCGGGACGTCCCAAGAACCTAACCGGATCTCTGCCAACACAAGGCCGGGTTACCTCTGTAACTAGGTAACTACTACTCGAGCAAGCCATTCCCCGGTCCTTTGGGACCTTTATCCGAGGCGCCTCTAAGAAACAAACACACAGTAAATGAGATTGGAGCCACCACATAGGTAAATATCTGGGCTCCATACCATGATACCACCCTTTACCAGAAGGGAATGACACACCCTAAAGGGCGCGACCCTCATAACCTTTCCGCATCTTTCCTGATTTGACCATTTCCGGGATGTGAGGTCCTGATGCGGTCTCGTCCACAAAGCTACGCTTTATACAAAAGCCTTGCTCTGATCACAAAAGATCAACAAATGATCATCAACACACAGCAGCACTCAGCATGCCACACTACCAAATTGGGAGTATATTGTTGATAACCTTCAACTACATAACCTCTGAGCTCGTACGTCTCAGAGAAGGGTATTAAGCTAAGAGAATAAATTCTCCGCCACCAACAGATATGTATTTGAAAGAAATCTGCTTTATATCTCAAAGTGTAGTGTCAGACATACAACCATACAAGTCTGTTCCGGGTTCGAACAGAACCGAAGGCACTTTCAAAGAAGCTCTTGCAATCCGGGTATTCACAATCCCGATCGGACTTCCCATCACTTAGGGAATCTCTATACCGGCGCGACTCGGTGCAGAGACAATCGATAGGTCATCCTATCGCTTTCACAAATACCTGGTCTTCACCACCGGTCTTCAATGCCATCCATAACGTCGAATCACATATTCGGAATGGGTTATACGACACAAAGGTCCTCTCCCGGCTAAACCGAATAGTGAGCGCAACATTTAAAACATATGGATATAGGAATTTCAATTAAGTCACAACTTAATGATTCAAAACTTTCTTTCAAATGGTTAAACAAATTACCATTTCAAATCTTTTAGACGAAAAGATTTATTTCACAAAGTTCACCCATTCTCACAAGATCCATTTATGGTTTCAAATCAATTTCCATTTCAATTGGATTAACTCGTTTAAAATCTTTAAATTAAAGATTTAACTTATACCTTTCAACCCGTTTCCATAAATTGGAAAATCATTTTCATTTTTAACTTAAAATCCCTTTTAACACAATTTCGAAGTTCACTTCCTATATGAAAGCTTTTATTATTTGAAACAAATAGTTTTCGTTTCAGAAAGATCCAGTTTTATTTACATGATTTAATGCCTTTGAATTTAATTTCCCAAATCAATACCTTTAAAATAGTTTAACCTATATAAACTTATTTATAAGTTGAATAACGTTTCCATACCCTAGTTTTCCAAATCATAGAATTCAATTTCAAATCTTGTATTTAAGTTTAAATCAAATTATTTAAACTTCAAACTTTATCAAGTTATTCAAAATAAATTTCATCTTTGAAATTCCATTTCAAAAGCTTTTCACTTTAAACTCAATCTATTTCCAAAACATTTGAATTCAAATATTCAATTTAAAAATTATTTTAAAATATGTGACTTAATCGATTTCCTCGTGAAATCCATATTTGTGTGTATATGAGTGTGGTCCAGGGGTTTAACGCAATAGTGCAATATCATTCAATCATCATAGATCAAATACAGAAATATAGTTGATAAGCGGCATAACTATAACGCTTATCTTTTATTCACAGATCACAGGTATAAATATATCACAGATAATAAATTATATCGTAGATAATTAACTACATTACAGATCACACACAAATCAGGATATATCACAAACAGTTCAAGGCATTTCATACAGTATAATCATTCATAAGTGAGGTCAAGCATAAAAAAAACTCATAGATAGGATTAATTAATTGTTTAATCCTAATTAATTCAATTTATTTCCAATTAAATTAATTGTTTATGAATTAGTTATCCAATCCTAATTAATAAATGACAATTCATCTGATATAGATTAATTAATCAATTACCTTAATTGATTTAATTATTTTTAATTAACCTTATTAATTAAATTAACCTTTAAGCCAATTACATAATTAGTTAACCCCTTAATCAATTATTTTGAGAAATTTAACCTTTAATCATTTTCATTAGTTAATTTACCTTTAAATTAAATTGATAATCTCAAATTAATCATCTTAATCAATTGATCACATTATCTTTTAATTAATCATTGCTTAATCACTTGATTAATTCATTAATATTAAATTAATAATCCTTAATTAACAATTAATCAATTTTTTTTAAACCTTAAATTACTTCATTAATCATCCATATCATTAATTAATTAAATTAATTAATTGTCCATTCTTAATTATCTTCATAATTTAATGAATCCAAATCGTTAAATCCTAATTAATTTTTAAGATAAAAACGTTATTCTTAATTAATAACTTAATTGTTATTAACAAATGCACTTGAAACCTTTTGCTTTAAATTTCATTACATTACATTCTAATTTACAAATTCAAGTTTAAAACAAACATTTAGCCTTCCAAAAAGAAAAATCTTTTATAAAAGAACATTATCAAAAGTCAAGTTTAATTATTTGTTTGAAACAAATTTACTTTTTTTTAAAGAACTAGTTGATTTAAACTTGTTTTGAAACACTTAAAATTTGGAACTAAAGTTAACTTTTAAAATTTAAACCACTGTTTAAATCTTGTTTTCAGACATTAATTTAATTTTTTTTTTGTTAAGTTTGAATTCATCAGGTTTAAGACCTGAAAACCCACCTTCTAAATATTAAAACTTTGATTTAAAATCCAAATTCCCTTTTTAAAACTTTTAAATTCAAAGTTTATTTGAACTAAACCTAAAACTGGATTTAAACTTTGTTTAAAACTTGCTCACAGATTTGAATTCATTAAATTTCTCTAGATTTTAAACTTGCAGACAGGTTTACAAAAACCTGTACAAACCAACTAACCCGAAGATATACCCGAGCCCATCTTCCTTTTTCCCCGCGTCGAACTCGAAGTAAACCAATGTCGTTCCCAAACCCAAAACAATGGTGTACAGAGCAACTCGTGCACCTGCACCGCTCATCGACGAGACTCCGGCGTCAATGACCACCGTCAACAAGTCATCCACGATCTCCTAAAGCCATCAGCCCATCCAGCTCCTTCAAATGATCATGAGATTTAAATTCGATATAATCGAACCCATCGGAACAAAATGCTCCGACCAAAAGTCGCTTCGCCCAGACAACACCGATCACCAGAGGCGCCACCCTTCCGGCCCCAGCTGCGCAACCTTCCCCGCAGCCATCCTCCAAACCCACTGCGACTCGATGCCTCGTAGGTGCCTCAGCAACCCAAACTACACTCTCGACCAAATTTAGGGTTAAAAACTACTCCCACCACCTGCCGCCACCATGGTGGTTAATGCATCCACCTACCATTTTTCCCAAGCTCGTTGAACAACCCTCTGAATCCAGAAGTAGTTCCGACCCTCCACGTCACTTCGATCACCCACAATAGAGTAAAACTCATTTTCTGGTTAACTCGGAATTTCACCCGAGATTTCAAACTAAAAATCATGATTTTATTTTTAAAAATCCTATAATTTGATAACTGATCTGATTATCATCCTAAAACAACAAATTAAACATGTTGAGATTTTGATATATAAAAGTTTTACTGTTCTTCTTCCTGCTTGTTTAATCTAGCTTTATATGAATCATTGAAATATTTTAAAATTTATATTTTGATATTACAAACAAATTTTGTTTGTATTTTGAAGCCTAAAAGGATTCAGGGAAGATGATCTTGAATTATTTTCAGTTTTGACACCAGAACAATCAAGAACAGAGCCAACAGTTCATATAGCATGCACATTCAAATATACAGAGACTTTACTTATAAACATACATGCAAAGCAAACTTCATTCAACACAGAATTTTCGCAAGCAACAGAACTTTATTTACTTCAGCTTTAATATAAATGTTTACTCACAGTGCTTAAAGAATGAACAGAGCATTCTTTTGAACCAAGCTTTGAAAACTGGCAAGCAGGAATCTTTCTTGATCCTCTAGTTGAATTGAGTTTGTATTGTTGGATTTGTTGCTGTTTATATTGAAGTTTTTTTTTTTTAAGTCTTGAATGGTGCGCATTTCAGATTTTTTTTTACACAGCCCTGAAGATGGACCAAATGAGATAATGGATTGATGTATATAAGAAGAAATTTACAGGTAGATAATTATTATGTTTTGTACAATACAAGAGATACTTTCTTGTTTTGGTGGCTAAGCAAAAATAAATCTCGGCTGAGAGTTTATTTTGGTGGCTATAAATCTTGTTTTGTATGCTTGCATTAATTATCATTTGTCTTCTTAAGCAAGCTTCCTTATATATATGCTTTTGTTTCCTTTGTATTTGACTATGCTGAGAAATTTGTATATGTTGTGTACTCAAGATCCCAACATTAATTGCTAAGGATCTATTTAGTGTGCTACATAAATTTCTTTTGTTTGTTTTCTCAAGTCTTTATTTTCTTTGTGTTATAGATATTTTATTTTATTCTGTTTCTATACTTACTCTTTCTTTCCTGCATACTTAGGAATATAAGTGAAGTCCTATTGTTTGTTTATAAATATGAATGTAGTTGTACTGTTTGTAGATATTATGTTCACTTATTTTCTTGCATTCCTTTTTTTTTTTTTACAGGCAGGTATCCTGTCATATATAAATATTTTGTTTTGTCTTTGTCTTTGTTTTGTTACTTGTTGTTTGAATGCAGCTATATGTTACTTTATATTTTATAATTTATCTTATAATATATCTATTTGATTTGTCAAATTTATTTTCTGACTTAAATATTTATTTTAACTTTAATGCTAATTGTTTTAATTTACATTTTGAATTTAAATTTCAAGAATCCAAAGTCAAATTCCAAAGTTGAATTCAAATTTTATCCCAAAATGTGTTCAAAATTTACATTAACTATCAATTTAAATTAAATTCAAAATTGGGGTCGTTACATTTGCAAAGTTGAAATGTACCATGCTAAGAAGAAATCTTAACCAAAGAAGGGAGGAGGAAATTCAGTTTTGATCACCCTAATAGAAAGCGAAGATAGGATGAAAGTAGAATATGAAGGTGGGAGAAATCTCTAAATCAAGTTATATGGCCTTGAACAAAATCTGTATTTTTGCTATGGCCGAAGATGGAGGAAATATCCTGTAACGCTTCGAGATTTTCGACTTTCGAAAATCCGACATCAATACGTCCACTGTATCAAATGCCGCATAATCGAATTGTTAGGGTTAAAAAGAAGAGGTAGAAGAAAAAGATAGAAGAAATAAGAAAACAGAATAGAAACCATATCAGAATCTCACAGTCGCAGCGGAACAACAATATAATAGATAAATGAATAATCTTTAAAATAAAGAACTATATCGGTTATTACATTACATCATCATCATCATCAGAGTGTTACAACAACAACATACAACACAAGGAAACAATGGACAGTTATACAAACATGCCCTAACAAGTGAATTTACAACAGAAAGATAATATCATATACAAGTAATACGTCTCACCATCCAGCTCGCCACTTGAGCTCCATGGCACTTCTGAATCCAGAATGACCTGATAACCTGACTCTAGACTGCCCGTGTGGAAAATTATGGGCACCCAGAGTTTAGGAAGAGAACAATAAACTCCAGGTCAGTCATGGGACTAATGTGATAACTCAAAACAGTTATTTATCTTTTAAAACAACAACAACTATAGAAGTGGAAAATATCTGCAATGCTTTTGGAAAATGAAACTACCATAAGGCCTCCCCGCACACACACAATGCAAACGCAGAATTGGAGGAGATTTCTCCGTACAATATTCAAAGATGCTTACTACGAAAAGCAAATCATTTTTGATATTATCATTAGTGCATAGTGATAAAAGCATTTCGAAAGTAAATATATAAATCTTAGCCAACATATGCACCATTATATTATGCCTGCTATAGCTACCTCTTGAGGAGGCAGGTTATACAACTAAAACCGTACAAGGCTCGTATTGTTTCTTTGGATTTTCCAACAAATGGTCAGGCTAAGGAACTTCCTACGGCCACATGGGATCGCCTCTGGCGGGACGTCTCGAGAACTTAGCCAGCTCTCTGCCAACACAAGGTCGGGTTACCTTTCTAACTAGGTAACTACTACACGACTATGCCGCCCCCTGGTCCTTTGGGACCTTTATCCGAGGGCCCTCTATCACCAAGAAACAACCACACAGAAAAATGAGATTGGAGCAACCATATAGGTTAAGAATCAGGGCTCCATACCTGACACCACCCTTTTCCAGAAGGGAATGACATACCCTAAAGGGCGCGACCCTCAAAACCTTGCTGCATATTCCTGTTTTGACCATTTCCGGGGTGTGAGGTCTGACGAAGTCTCATCCACAAAGCTACGCTTTTTCACAAAGCCATACTTTGATCAACAAATGATCAATAAATAATCATCACACAGCAACACTCAGCATGCCACATTACCAAATTGGGAATATATCGCTGATAAACTTCAAATACATAACCTCTAAGCGCGTACGCCTCAGAGAAGGGTGTTAAGCTAAGAGAATAAATTCTTCGCCACCAACAGAAATGTATTCGAAAGAAATCTGCTTTATATCTCAAAATGTAATGTCAGACACGTAATCATACAAGTCCGTTCCGGGTTCGAACAGAACCGAAGGCACTTCCAAAGAAGCCCTTGCAATCCGGGTATTCACAATCCCGATCGAATTTCCCATCACAAAGGAAATCTCCATACCGTAGCCAACGGTGCAGAGACAATCGATAGGTTATCCTATCGTTTTCACAAGTACCCGGTCTTCACCATCGGTCTTCAATGCTATCCATTAAGTCGTATCGCTATTCGGAATGGGTAATCCGAATAACGAGCGCAATAATTTAAAAATAAGTGTAGCATTCAATTTCAACCAATTCACAACCAATAGCCATTTAAGGGTCAATATTGATAGTCGGTTATTTAACTATCAATCAATATTCACAACATCACCCGATCTCAAATAATTTCCCAAATTATTTATTTTCAAAAATATCTTTGCAAGATATATATTCCATACTTCAACCATTTGAAAACCAATTTCAAATCAATTTACACCCTTACAATTTTCATTTCAAAATGGTTCATTTAAACCAATTAAATAAATCCTTACCGATTTATTTAAATTTACGTTCCAAATTCGTAAATTTATTTCCACACTTCAAAATAAATCAATGTTTAGTTTTAAACAATTTTCCCTTTCTTTTATAAATTCCATAGTGAATTTACCTTTCCAAAATATCTATGAATCTACGATTTCCAAATCGATTTCTAATATTCATTTCCAATTTATCTTTAAAAGATATAATCTCAAAACATTCACTTCATATTGGAAAAACATTTTCATACTTATTTAACAATAAGTAATTCACCAATCTATTTATTTTCAACATTTTGAAAATATTCAATATACTTAAATCCAAATTAAGTATATACTTTGTTCTTTAAGGAAACCATTCTCTTAAACACATTTATTTGGGTCAAAACGAATGTTACGTAAAACATCGTTACGACAACCCAAAATCACTAGTATAGGGATTCGAAATTAATATAGATATGTAAATCCCAATACTACACAAAACTTTTCCATTCGAAAATCATTTACTATAACAACAGTGTTATAGTCCACCATTTCCTTTTATTTCTCGAAACATCTATTTCAACAATAAATGTTGAAATCTATGGTTTCGATACTTAATACATTTTAAAATGTTTTTGAATCGTTTTAATTCTATTTAAAATATTACTTTCCTAAAATATTTCTTTAATAAATTATTCACCGTCCATAATCGTGAATATACTTCATTTACCAAATTTATCATTCCTACATATTTTATTTAAAGGGTTACTCACCGTCCCAAAATCATGGATATATTTCCTTTAATAAGTTATAAAATTAAACTTATTAAAATAAGTCGATTTCGAATTTATAAAACAACGTTTTTAAATTCCATTTATATTTGATAACAACTTCAACTTATAAAATCACTTTATTAACAAATTTTATTTATATCTCATTTAAACGCCAAAATCCAATTTATACATTAATTACTTATAGATCTTTTATTTACGAAATCTATTCATCTTATAACTTCACAATTTATAAATCCATGAATTTCATTAACTTATGAAATCCATTTATACTTCATTTTAACACTTATAAAAACTCATTTTATAATTCCAATATTTTAATTTATAAGTATCAATTTCATAAATCTTTTATACAAATCATGTTATAATACTTAAAAAAATTCCAATTTGAACAATTTTATATATTAATCAACTACTTAATTCAAAAATCACATTTCGGTTATATTTCACAAAAATCATAATTTTTATAACATAAAAATTTCAACGTTTATTTATTTAAAATGAATCAATTCCAAAATTAAATTTTATTATGAATTCTCAACTTAAATTTTCAAAAATCAAAATTTATTTATTTTCGTCATCTAACGATACCAAAATATATTCGGCTAACATTTAGCCTTTAACGATTTAAATCACAAAGATAATCACGCAGATTATAAATAGATCAATAAATAGATCAACACACAACATTGAAACCAATTCAATTATTTGAGGAATCCAGTTGGATCCCTCCAACCTGTTTCCCTACATCCAAAGATGTTAGCACAATACCAATTCCGCTTCAAGACGAAATATCGCGGTATATGGGATTTATAAAATATTATTCGCTATTATGCATCGCAATAGGGTCTCATCGGCTATATAATGCGGGAAAATCAACTCCAAGTACATATATAATACCAATTCCATACAAGTTGAAATTATCGCGGTATATGTTTTTAATAAATAACATCCGCTTAATATACGACGTATAATGTCCATTTTAACAATCAATAGATAATAATTTATCATCCAGGCATACAATCAAGCAAATTTTAAATTTAACTATTTAAAATTTAAATCGAGACAATTCGATTGAGTGAGAAGTTCTCACCTTGAGTTTTCGAAAACAGTTGTAGTGTTTTATTTCGAATAAAATTAAACGTGCGTTTAATTTTTAATTTTACCCGAGATTATCACTAGCTCCAAACGATTCCAATCCAGCTTTATAGTGTAGTGCTCGACAAAACGAACCCGATGCAATTCGTTTTGTCACAATCCGACCTCGTATGAACAAGATACAAGAATTTAAAGTTTGAGTGAATTATAATATAATAATTTAAAATTTCTATTTCAATTTTTTAATCTAATTTTAATCTCGGCCGTCCAAAAATCTCTTCAGGAAATCAAGGCCATTCGGCCCCTTCCCTTCCTCACGCGAAAATGTTTCAGGTGAATGCCGTGACCCTCTAACCCATTGCCGTCTACATACTTCAAATTTTCGACCCACCATACTTAATTTCAATCCGATCAGAGACCACCCTCCTGACCGCCTTCGCGAGCTCCATCTTCGGCCACAACATCAAAGGACTCAGTCGTCCCCAACATAACCAAAACGGACACGACTTTCGGCCCTTCAAGCCCATATTCCCGTCGATCTATAGCTCCAAAAACGATCACAACCGTTGGAATTAAAGATCTCAATGAGATCTACCACTTTGTAGTTGAGAGTTTGTTGTAATTGTTTACGGATTTGGAGAACAAGAGGGAAGAAGATTGGAAGTTTCTGGCCATCGGTTTCATTAGTGGCGGCTGAAGCTATTTTCCCTAGCGTTTGGTTTTTAGTTGCAAATGAGAAATTGTGATGTCCTTATATAGAATATTTCCAAATTACTATTCATCTCGAATTTTTCGAACTCCAAATCTCACGCGGTGACTGACGTCTAGGGTTTACCCTGCGTTTCAGACACAATGGAATATGTTTCGGGAGCTAATTTGATCATCTGTGCGAGTTACGGCAATAAACGATAAATTTTAAATTAAATCGATTTAAACTAATTTCTATGCGTTTTGGCTTGCCCCGGACAAACGGTAAATCCGATTGACACGAAATTTGAAACATTACAATAATAAAACATTACGGATCCGATGAAACTGGTATCGTCGAAATTCAAGACTGTTTGAAAAATGGCTATTTTCACTAGTCGATTTAAATATTAAAATATTCAATTTTCACAAATTAACTTTTAATTCAATTTTAAAAGTTCACAAACATTGTTCTAACCCCAATATGATTTAATATAACTTTATAATCATTTTTAATCACATTAAACCCAATTTCCAATTATTTACGAGATTTTAATTATTAAATTATCAATTTACTTATCCAATTAAATCAAAATATTCGAAAAATAAATTATTTGACTTACAATTTTTTTATTTTTGATATTTAAAATTAATTAAATATCTGAATTTCAAATGAAAGAAATTCTGGGTCGTTACAAACTTCCCCCTTAAAAGAATATCGTCCTTGAAATTGCCAAGAAATAAAAATTTACAAAATCCAATAACTTTTCAAAACAAACCATTCAAATTGGATTTTTTTTCCAAATCTCTTAAGTGTTTAACTTTCCCAAAATTCATAGTTAAACTTCTTACAAAATATTTACTAAGATTTCAAATTCATATATAGTTATCTTTTCAAAATCAACTATAACGTTTAACCTTTAACTTCAAATCAAAACTTAGTTTTCACAAATTTTTCCAAAATTTCTCTAACGCCTTAAATTTTCAAAAAATTTCGCCATGCAATCGACACTTCTGGTTGGTCGGGGGTTTTGCACATTTACATACACTTTCACAACACTACATGACTTTCGCATACATTGTAGTGCCTTCACTTGGTGCTTAATTGAGTTGTTTCTCTTTTGTAGGTGCTATGTATGGTCGTCCGTCTACATTGGATAAACTCCAAAGAGTGCATCATCCTACGTCCTACTATGAATCTCATCGTGGGGATTCCGATCGCGATTGCGAACGGAGGTATTATGGGCAAGAATATCATGCGAGGAACTATCCTCGAAGCTACTCTAGTCAGGAACGCTCGGACAGAGATCAGAGATACCGTTCTCCTTCTCGCTCTCCTCCGCCACCTAGAAGCCATACACATATATCTGAGCCTTTGCGATAACAGCCGTCTTCATAGATTTCGAGGCCTGAATCGCATCATTTTAGGACTGAAATTGTTACGACCACAGCTGTGGAGGAGGCTCCTATTGAACCATCCGGTGAAGGGGCTATCAAACTCGCCCAACTGAAGAAAGACTTCCCGGAAATATGCTTTGACGCTTACATCTTCCCTCCTAACCTTAAAAGAAATCCTGAAGATGCTGTGACCACAGCACTCAGTTATACCCACGACTTCTACGCCCAGTATAAGGAATGGTACAAGGCAGCCGTTAAAGCTTCAAAAGCAGCCTTTGACCAAGCCAAAATCATTGAGAAACTGGAAGCTGACTTGGCCCAGAAGAATCGTATCGTCGAGGTCCTTCAATCTGAGGCGGAATCCTCCCGCAGGGCTGAAGTTGAATCGCTAAAAAAGCTCAGTAAGACGCTAGTAGAGATGGCAAAAATGCAACAGGTGCATTGCACCTTAGTAGAAGACTTGGGCCTTCGATACAAAAATGTTGAGGCCGAGCGGGATGCCGCGGTTAGAGAACTGGAGGAGTTAAAGGCCAAGTTTGTCGACATAAGTAAGGAAAGGAATAATGCCAATACGGCCGCTCAAGAGGCATGTGAGCAAGCCGTGTGTTTTCAGGCTGAGCGCGATGAAGCGGTCGCAAAGGTCAAGGTGATGGAAACGGAAGTGGAGGAGAAAATTCAGGCGGAGTGGTTCAAGATGGAGACTGAGTTTGACGAACTCCTGGATACATGTAATGCTAATGTGTTAGAGCACAGAAATCTCGCTTGGCAAGGAGATTACTCTATGCTTCTTTACAGTGCCTGGAAAAAACTAGTGGAGAACAAGAAGATATCTTGTCCAGATGAAACACTAGACGAGTTTGAACTTGAATCACGTCTAATCAGTGAGGAAGAGAAAAGAATTCTTCACGAAGCGATAATTTCCGTCGAGAAGGAAAAACTCGGTATTCAGCAGACGGAGATCGACGAGGGTTCGGGTGTTGCGCATCACGACGAGAGTATTGAAATTTCTGTCCCGACTTCGTCCGAAGTTACTGCCGCGATTGATCCACAAATCGTTCCTGCCTACAAACCGGATCAACCGGGATTATCTCCCGCTAAGACTGTTGTCTCCGCACCTGTCCAAGCTCCGAGGCAAGGCAAGGAAGGTACTTCGAACATTTCCCTCATGTCTTAAAACGACGATCTTGGAGTAAATTTATTGGTCTGACTATTTTTGCTCTTCTTTGTTCAGTGACTGAAAGTGCTGCGCCCGTGCCCCCAGTACCTCTGGTCCTATATCCAACGCAGGGAGCTATCGTTACCGAAGCAATCACTACTACTGCCATGACCGGCGACATTGGAGAGGGGAGCTCGATGTCATTTGATACTCAAATGATTGAGGAGCTTCTTGGTCATTCTCTTGAACCTTTTCCTGATCCTTCATTCGTAATGAGCGGAGTCACTCCAGCATTTAGTTCTTTCATGCCGACCACCTATGCATCCAGCGCAGCTCCGGTGTCTCGAGAAGAGGAGATTTTTGCTAAGATAAGTGCTGAGATGGCCGCGGTGACAACGGTCAGTGGTTCTGGAAGCGGCACCGCCCCATCAAGCTTATCTCCTCTGATGGTAATTTCTCCTGGCGGCACGGTGACCATCTCAAGTGTTGCTGCCCAGACACCTGTCATAGCTCCTATGCCTTCAGTACGCCCTTCCAAAAGAATCTCTGTCCCTTCCAGCTCCGAGGAAGATGTTGATATCATGCCAGATTCGGAGGATAAACCGAAAGAGGGCAAGAAATCTCAAAGGAAATCTAGTAGTGGGTCCAGTGGCTCGACTCCAAAGAAGAAGCCTCGGAAGAAGAAGGATTGAGCTTCTTGACTTGTAATGCAATTGTTAATAGCAGTTCTTTTACTTCTTCTTTCGTTCTTTTAGAGCCGTGTATAAGTGTGGATTCGGCCTCCACGTAATCGAAATTTTTCGGTTTGCCATGTAATCGAACTCCTTTTTATTAGTTGATGGAATGGGAAATTGTTCTTTTCTTTTGCTTAAGTATTGTATTGACTAGCTCATGATCACATATGTCATAAGTCTTGAACACGCGTCCGCACTCCGGGTACTTAGAGCTATTCGCTGCACTTTAGTTCGCGCTCTGGGAACTTAGAGTTGACAATTATACTCTGATTCACGCTCTAGGAATCTTGATTTAATGTTTATACTCCCATTCGCACTCTGGGGATTTGGAGTTAGCCTGTATATTTCGGTTCGCACTCCGAGAACCTGGAATTGATATTTATACTCCAATTCACGCTCTGAATGTGGAGTTAGTGTTTATACTCTGGTTCGCACTCTAGGAACCATGAGTTGATGTTTATACTCCAATTCGCACTCTGGGAATTTGGAGTTAGTGTTTATGCTCCGGTTCGCACTCTGGGAAGCCGGAGTTGATGTTTATACTCCAATTCGCACTCTGGGAATTTGGAGTTAGTGTTTATACTCCGGTTCGCACTCTGGGAACCAAGAGTTGATGTTTATACTCCAATTCGCACTCTGGGAGTTTGGAGTTAGTGTTTATACTCTGGTTCGCACTCTGGGAACCAAGAGTTGATGTTTATACTCCAATTCCCACTTTGAGAATTTGGAGTTAGTGTTTATACTCCGGTTCGCACTCTGGGAACCAAGAGTTGATGTTTATACTCCAATTCGCACTCTGGGAATTTCGAGTTAGTGTTCATACTCCGGTTCGCACTCTGGGAACCAGGAGTTGATGTTTATACTCCAATTCGCACTCCGGGAGTTTGGAGTTAGTGTTTATACTCCGGTTCGCACTCTGGGAACCAAGAGTTGATGTTTATTCTCCAATTCGCACTCTAGGAATTTAAAGTTAGTGTTTATACTGCGGTTCACACTCTGGGAACCAGGAGTTAGAGGAAGGATTGTCGTGTATCAATCCTTGTAAATGCTGATGTAGTGTTCTGCCTCCGAGCTCGGGTTTCGCTTAGTGAGTGACCGGTCGTATCACAGTCACTCCCTATTTGAATAAATCCCACCGCACGATGGAACCTAGCTCTCTGTGCATCATGATATTGTACGTCATATTCAATGAATCACAGCTCTGGCTCGAAGAGATGGCATTTTATTGCTGAAATGAAAGAAGCATGGCAAAATCAGTTGCCTTATTAAAAATTCAAACTTCGAAATGCAAAAATAAAATGCAAATGAAGAAATTGACTAAAGTAGATAAATGAAGCCTGTCATGTGTAGTAGCGACAAAGACTTTCGCTATTCCAGGCTCTCGGCAAAGTAAGATCGTCAACGGTCGACAACTTGAACGTGCCATCTCCGAGCTTTTGTGAAATCACATACGGCCCTTCCCATTTTGGTTTCATGTGCGAAGGGACCGGGTAAATTCTCTTGAGTACGAGATCGCTGAGTTCAAAGGTTCGCGGTCGGATCTTGGCATTGTATATTCGGGAGACTCGACCCCGATATGCGGCTGCCCTCAAATCAGCCTCTTCACGCTTCTCATCGAGTAGATCCAAAGATTCAGCAAGTAGTATGGCATTCATTTTCGAATTATAATATGTCACATGATGAGAGTGAACTTCCATTTCCACTGAATAACGACTTCAGAGCCATAAGATAGAGAAAATGGAGTGTGTCCGGTTGTAGTTTTGTGAGTCGTCCAGTAGGCCCATAAAGCCATAGTAAGTTCATCGACCCACTTGCCTGTCCTTTTCTAGTCGTTTCTTCAAAATAGATTTGATAACCTTATAAACAGCTTCAACTTGACCATTCGCTTGAGGGTGCGCTACTGCAGAGAATTTCTTATGGATGTGGAATCGTTGACAGAAATTCTTGAATTCAATACTGTCGAATTACGCTCCATTATCAGTGATAATAGTATGCGGGAGACCAAGATGTTGCGAACTACGAAGTTGATTACTTTCTTTGTGGTAATTGTTGCAAGAGGTTCAGCTTCAGCCCATTTGGTGAAGTAATCAACTGCGACGTTGGCGTACTTCGTGCCACCTTTAGCTAAAGGCAATGCACCAATTATATCAACCCCCCATATTGCAAATAGCCAAGGACTGACCATTTGGGTTATCTCAGTAGGTGGGGCTCTAGGGATCCGAGCATGTTTTTGGTATTTATCACATTTTTTAGCATAGTCCATAGCATCGCGATTAACAGTAGGCCAATAATATCCATATCAAAGTATTTTCTTGGCAAGTGCTTGCCCCCAGTGTGATCGCCACATTCTCCTTCGTGCACATCGTGTAACACTCGTTTGACTTCGTCGTGCGCGATACACCAGAGAAGAGGAATAAAATACCCCCTTCGATACATAACTCCATTCTGAATGACAAATCGTGAAGCTTTTCGGAGAACTTGTCTTTTCTCGCTTCAACGCTCAGGTAATATACCATGCTCAATGTAATCTCGATAGGGGGTCATCCACGACTCCCTACTGGAAGTAGCTTCAAATGTGAAATCACTCTCCATTCGATCAATGCTCGGAGAGGATAGAGTTTTAACGGGAACGAGTCCCAACTGTTGAGCTTCGCCCGTACTTGCCAACTTTGCCAACGAATCGGCTTTCTGATTGTGCTCTCGGGGTATGTAGAAAATGGTATAATAATCAAACTGATCAAGCATCTCCCGGACTCGGGTTAGATAAGCAGCTAGTCTTCGATCTTTGGCCTGATATTCACCCCGAACCTGGCATACTACCAACTGGGAATCACAGTAAATTTTCACAGCGATAATTCTTAGGTCATGGGCTAACTTCAACCCAGTAAGCAAATCCTCATATTCATCTTCATTGTTGGTTGCACGGAAATCAAACTTTAAAGCTTAGCATAGGATCGGCCCTCGGGGGTTTCAAGTACTACCCCTGGGCCCGAGCACCGATCGTTGGATGTACCATCAGTGCACAGCTTCCATATGTATTCGGGAGATTTGCTAGTCTCAGGCAAGTCTTCAGGAACAGTGAATTCGGCAATGAAATCTGCTAGGACTTGACCGTGTATGTCCCTTCTTGGAGTACATGTGATGTCGAATTGACTCAGTTCAATGTTCCATTTCAGTAACCTGCCAGACGTCTCAGGCCGTGTGAGGACCTGTCGTAACGGCGGATCGGTGTACACAGTGATGGGATGAGCCTGAAAATACGGACGGAGCTTCCTTGAGGCGATGACTAGGCAATATGCCAACTTTTCTAGCCTTGGATAATTTCTCTTGGCTCCGGTTAATCATTTACTAACATAGCAGACCGGTTTCTGCACTCGGTCTTCCTCCTGAACTAAGGCAGCACTGATTGCGTTTTCAGATACCGCCAGGTAGAGATATAACTGTTCATGGTCAAAAGGTTTTGAAAGAATCGGCGGTGTGGAAAT
The DNA here is from genome assembly GCA_030765085.1 of Allium cepa. NCBI lineage: Eukaryota > Viridiplantae > Streptophyta > Magnoliopsida > Asparagales > Amaryllidaceae > Allium > Allium cepa. The sequence goes on along the minus strand of CM060931.1, from coordinate 458,669,107 downwards.
ATGTTGAACTAGTGATTGAAATGCGCCCTCGCATCCTTAGTCCATTCGAAGTTTTGTTTCCCTTTTCGGATCAGATCGAAGAAGGGTATGCATTTGTCAGTTGATTTCGTGATGAGCCTGCTCTGTGCTGCAACCTTCCCATTAAGACTCTGAACCTGCTTTATGGTCCTTGGAGTTTGAAGATTCTTGATAGCCCAGATCTTTTCAGGGTTGGCCTCTATCCCTCGGGCGTTGACGATGAACCCAAGGAATTTTCCGGATGCGACTCCAAAATGACATTTTAGCGGATTAAGCTTCATCCCGTATCTCCGGAGGATATTGAACATTTACTCTAAGTCTTTGACGTGATCAGTGGAGTACCGCGATTTCACCAACATGTCATCTATATAAAATTCCATAGTCTTTCCGATCTGGTGGCAAACATCCGGTTGACTAAGCGTTGGTAAGTTGCTCCGGCATTCTTTAATCCAAAAGGCACGACCTTGTAGCAGTATAACCCCAGATCAGTTACAAAGCTCGTATGTTCTTGGTCGGGCACATGCATGGGTATCTGATTGTAACCAGAGTAAGCATCCATGAAAGATAGTGATTCGTGTCCGGCCGTTGAATCCACAAGTTGATCAATTCGGTGAAATGGAAAGCTGTCTTTCGGACAAGCCTTATTTAAGTTGGAGTAATCAATGCACTTTCTCCATTTCCCATTTGGTTTTCGGACAAGTACAGGGTTGGATACCCACTCCGGGTACAGAGCATCCCGGATAAACCCATTCGCCTTTAGCTTATCAACTTCTTTTTTGAGGGCGGCAGATCTCTCTGGATCCATACCGCGTCTCTTTTGTTTGACCGGGATATACCGTGGGTCAATATTCAAGGTGTGGTTCGCGATGTCCGTCGAGATTCCACACATATCAGAGTGTGTCCAAGTGAATACGTCTAGATTTGCTTGGAGAAATTCGACCAATTCCTGCTGTGCTTGTGGGCTTAGCTGAGACCCAATTTTTAATATTTTTGAATCATCATCATCACCAATTGGAACATCAATCGTCAGCTCGGCTGGGGAAGCTTGACTTTCTTTAGATTCATCATTATCATCATTGTCTCTGGGGTCAAGATCCCTCTAGAATTGGTCGTGGTGCCCGAGCCGTGGCCCAGGCACTAATTGTCAATCGTCGGCTAAACGGACGCAGAGAGATTCCTCCACGCCCTTTCCTTTTTCCTTTCACTGAGCTTCTCGCAGCTCAGCAACATAGAAGGCTCTCCCAGCAACCTGATCTCCCTAAATGACTCCAATCCCACGATCAATGGGGAATTTCAAAGTTAAACACCACGGGACAATCACTGCCCTGAATTCAGCAAGGGCCGGTCGGCCCAAAAAGGCATTGTACGGAGAGTGGATATCTAAAACAACAAACTGTAACATTCGAACTTTTCGGCATTCTCCGACTCCTAACTCCACTGGCAACTCCACCACTCCAGTGGGTATATTAGCACTTCCGTCGAAGCTATGGATTCTAGATTGACAAGGCTTTAAATCTTTGGCTTCCATCTTCATTTGATCATATGCTCTCTTAAACAAAATGTTTACTGAACTCCCACTGTCCACCAGGATCCTCTTCATCCAAGCAAGGCCAACCTGGGCAGATATGACTAGTGGGTCTATAGTTGGGGGTTCGACCCTATTAGAATCTCGGTTTCTAAATACGATGTCGTCTGCCATCGTTCTCTGTTGTTTGGCCGGGGCCCCTTCATCGAGCGTACTGCAACTCTCGAAATCCACATGCCTGATCGAATTGGCATATGATTCCATTTCCCTCCATCTTCGGTCCGCTGGATGAGGACCACCACTAACTGTATTAATAACCAATCTCCCGCCTGTACGAGCAGGCTCCACCCATCTCTCTTGGTTTTGCGCACGATTTTGGTTTGACGGGCCCACACCACCAGCCTGTGGCGCCCGCACGAATTGATCTAACTTCCTCTCCCTGATCAATTTTTCAATGAGGTCTTGCAAATGTCTACACTCATTGGTATTATGTCCGTAACTCTCGTGGAATCTACAGAACTTTCCGGTTTGAATCTGTCTCTCCGACGATGGCTTCGGAGCAGGCTTTTATACTGCATCGCATTACAAGTCTGTAGATACACGTTCTCCAGTGATGTGTTCAATAGTGTATATCTTTCAAACATTGGTGCCCTACGCCGCGGGCCATGATTCTGATCTTGCTTCTTATTTCTATTATCACCATTCATCGGCTGGGTTTGCTTGTTTTGAATATTCAGTTGGACTTTTCCAAAGCTCTACCCTGACTGTTTAACTGCCACATTGCTTTGAATCCCTTCATTGCTTGGTCTTGCATCGTCCTGTTTCCTAGATTGTTTCGCATCCTCACGCCTTAAGAATTGAGCGGCTTTGGAGTAGAAACGATCCAACAATGCGGGAGGCTTCCCAGCTAGCCAGTTTCCAAATTCGGAATCGGGGTCAATCCCCTTAGTCAAGGCCATCAAGATTGAATTATCATTGGGGTTAGTGATCTCCGCACAAGCGGCATTGAACCTTTCCAAATATCGCCTGAGTGTCTCTCCAGGAGCTTGAGTGACACTAGATAAAGTATTAACGTCTTTAGGCCTGGCAATAGGCATACGAAACTGATCAAATGAAGAGATAGATCGTGGTGGTAATTGTGTAAGCCACATCGTCGCAATTCCCCCTCAAGAAAAGGGAAAACTACGGCACTTTACTGCATCATCAGCTCTTGCAGTAGTCATCGACCATTCGTATTTCAGAATATGCTGATTAGGGTCGGAACTTCCTTCATACATAGGCAGAGTCGGCATCCTGAATTGCTGAGGAGGTTCAGCATATAATATGTCATCAGTGAACGGAGTATGACTTCGGGAGATTCCCTAATCGTCATTTGTTAAGCCCTGACTCTCGCGAGTCATTTGGCATACCATGGCTAAGAGGTCTGGTGTTGCTATATTCTGAGCGTGGTGTGCCAAAGTGTGGTTGGGTTCCACAGTGCGAGGTGGGATCGGGCGCTGTCGACGATCCGTATCTCGTCTCCTTGGCTCGATGTTTTCTGGGACATATGGTTCTGAAGCATGTTCCTACCGGCGGTAGTTCTGATTGGAGTGATTTAGGGTATCAACTCCTATGTCAACTGCAGTGGCGGTGGCATGGTTATCCGTGGTATACTGTGGAACAGTGCCTCCTTGGGAGGAGGGTCCTATATGAAAACTGGCAGAAGGGCCAACTCTTATCTGCCCAACAGTTAATGCCTGCTGGTGACCAACAGCATGTGCATAACTTCCGTCTAGCCTGGGACGAGTAGATCTACCGTTGTAATCGGACGAAGCAGAGCTTTTATTGGAAGAATGAGGGCGTGATCCCTTCTGGATCTTCTACGCCTTTGGCGGTCTAGTTGATTAGTCAACTCAGCATTAGCGCGCAACTGTTCAGTTAGCTGTTGCCGACTATGGGTTAGTTCCTGGAGTAATGTCTGGAACTCTTGTCGAGTGACCGGGCCGTGTGAATCTGAAGGTCCAGCCATGTCATGGTTGGCCGATGGCAACTGCGTGGGATTCTGCCTGTCCCGGCCTTCATGATCGCCAACGTTGGAAGTGGTTCTTGTACTAACCATCTTGAGGTGTAGAATCCTTTCCTAGACTTTGGAAAATATGAATAGAAGGGAAGGAACTTGGATTTGATGATCTGGATCTCTCTCTTAGATTTATTCAATCCGGTATCGATGACAGATCCAAAGAGCAGGAGAAAATCTGGGTTTTCTTAGTGAAAGCACCAAAGTGTTTGCACCAAAATTGGGCACAACACTCTTCGGAAGTTTTTGAAGAGATAATAAATGAAGAAATCAAATTGAAAATGAGGATTATCAAACAAAAACTCCAAGTCACAGAAAAGTCAATTGCACGGAAGACAGTAATTTAGAGTGGTTCGGCGTATCGACTATGTCCACTATGAAGTTTTGTCACTTTATTGCTTGATATTCGGAGAATACAACTTTTTATGCCTAAATACAACAGATAGTAAGCCAAAAATTCGAAATCAATGGCAGCAATGATGATATGGAGTGATTCTGGCGGCGTCCGGGCGTGCGTTGTCTCTAAAAAATTTTCGATCCCCTTTCTGAATGACCAAGGGCTCTATTTATAGGCGTAGGATGCTGATACTTCGCTGAAAATTCAGGAGACCACTTCTGGCACGTGAGGAGGCCCACATGCCCGACCTCAGGAAATATAGGCCCACTTTGGGATCGATTCGAACTACAGTCGAATCGATCATAAAATCATCCAATCGAGGTGAAATTTGGTATGGACATTCTTCAACATGTATGTAAGCTTCTGCGAAAATTTCGTGGCATTTGTACTTTTGGATCTCGAGATATGGTCGATTCGAATTGATGATCTTTGTCGGGTTGCTTCGCTCGAATCGATTCATTCGAATCGATTGCTTCGCATCGATGGTATCGCGTGCCTTCGTTATGACGTGGAGCGTAACTTGCGTATCGTTCCGCCTTTTTCTCCTATTTGATCGAGTCGTCCCGTAGACTTCGCCGCCTTGACCCGATGGATTCAGAGGCTTCAACCACACCTGGATTTGAACAATATGTCATTCTTATCGATCGTGTCTTGCTTGGGTTGATCGATACGAAACGACCACACAGGATGGATTCGAAGTGAGGTGCTTTCGTGGATTCGAATGACCGTGAGTTTGATGGATTCGAACCAGATGGAGGCGAGGCTATCTTCCTTTCGACCGTTTTAAGTGTTATGGATTCGAAGGCTGATGTTATTGATGGACTCGAACATCACCCTTTTGATGGATACGAAGGACGAAGCTCCGATGGATACTAAGTAGTACATCAGAACCAATTGGAATGAATGCTTGCTGGTGGTTGCGAACTAGAAGGGGTCAAACCGATGGATACGAACAGAATCTCTGCCTATGGATTCGAACTAGGGTGTAACCTATGGATTCGAACAGGGGCTATCTCCTTCATCTTGAATCGATCATAGCTTGAGCATACGAACTCGGATTGACTTGAAATTTGAGATGTTGACTTCTATGATCTTTCTTATCATGTCCTATCAATTGTAGCTCAATCTGGATTCGGACAAAATTCAGCGATATCATAGTGAAGCGAAGTATGAGCAATCTCTGAGACGAACTGTCCTTTGTTTTCGATCGATCTTTTGATATCACGGCTTCGCCAAAAAGCGGGATAACATTAACCATCATGATCAAGCAACACAAGATGATGGTTGAACACATATGTGGTGTAGCCAAGCCATTTATTGATTAAGGCAAGTTATGCCACTTTGATTAGTTATTTTTCCATTGTTTTAACCACTATTCTTTTGTATTGAATCATATTCTTATGTATGTAATATTTGTTTACATAAAAGATTTGGATCTAACTCTTCATCCACTCAAGTTTTCATTGTACTTTGTCGTGCTTTTTCGTGCTTTGCGGAGTTTGGAATTTTGTTCTAAATTTGTCAATTCTAGCTTTTAAAATGTGAGTTATCACTCTAGACTTACTTACTTATATTATTGTAAAATGATGATAAGTGAATTGTATAAATTAATATGATATGTTCATACATGCTTGTGACATATTTATATGATGTTTAATGCTGTTTGTATAATTGTTACATCATCTAATATGATATATTATATTGTACTGTTCATTTTATTTACTGTATAACTGCATGTTCCATATCACTATGGGTTGAAATGATATATACCCAAAAGGACTTTAGAATAAGGAAAATCACTACAGGCTGAAATGAAAGGCTCGAGTGATTTTTATTGATTTTTGTTGCATTTATTTTACTTGGGATTGAGGGTTTGAAATGATAGAACCCAAATTTTTCTTTTTAACTTACGGATTGAAATGATACATATCCGTATCACTATACCTAGGTTAGAAAATATTTTACAGGCCATGGTTATATTTTGAATAATATTTTCCATAATAATTATTAAGTATTTTGAGTCTTATAAGTATATGAAATTTCAACTTAAAAGCTGATTTAATTATAATGCTGTATTAGTTTTTCTATAAGTTGAATTTTTATAGGTTAATAATTAGTTTTAAATTGAATTAAAAATCTTTATTGATGATAAATAACTTAATAATTGAATTTGACTTAATGTGGAAGTTTTAAATCTAACCTAGTAATTGTTATGAATTTTACTTTATGAGATAGGCATGTTTTGTATAATAAATACTGTATTTTGAGCTGATAAAATAAAATAGAGTTTTAATTAGGCCTTTTGTAATAAAATTTATTTAACTTGAAATCATCGTTAATTGGTAGCTAAATGAATAGATTTATAAAGAGAATTGGATTATTATATTAACTATGATGAAATATTTATTTATGGTTATGTTTTGAAGAAAAAATTAGATGATTATGATTTAAATGGAAAAATGTAACTTAAAGATGACTTAACTTGATAGTGGAAATTTAATTTTCAAATGAATGTTAAGTAAATTCAGTAATATAAATATTTTATTTATGGGATGGATATTTTAAATTAAAGTGTAAAGTTATTTGTTAAAAATAAAAGTTAAGTAAAATAGGGAAATTTTGACTTATAACGAATTATAGTTAATTTTGGTTTTTCGTTTATAAATTTTATTTTATTTAATCATAAGATAAATGATATCGGTATGAATATTTTCTGAAGCATGAAATATGATTTTTATAAGTTAAATGACTAAAAATTGAAATTTTAATGTGGCTAAAATATATAATGTCTTTGGAAAGTTTATAATTGAATGAATAAACTTAGAAACGTTACAAGTATGAATATTATTTGACATTGAATTTAAATGGTTTAAATGAAGGTCATTTTAACTGTTAGGATTTTTCCTAAGTATTATGATTTTCAAAAGACCACCCCGTAGTTGGCGCGACCAACCAGACACTAAGCCGAAATAGAAAGGGACCTCTAGACAGGGGTAAATCTCACTCTCAAGTGGGGGCTACCCACGAAGCCTTGCTGCACCTCCCCTTTTTTAGCCATTCCCGGTTGATGAGGCTTGAGGTTACGATTACCTTTGTAGATCACATCTATCTTAGAATACTCATCGTCCACCTGACGATGTGCTGAAAGCATTCAATCCATACAAGTTCATTCCGGGTTCGAACGAAACCGAAGGCACTATCTCGTTGCACTCATTATTGGAATCACCCTCAGAGTCAACGACCATAGCCCTTGCAATCAGATTCACCATCTCGAATCTATAAGCACTATTCCGTCAAACTCATTACGGAATCACCCACAGAGTTATACTGACGTATAGCTCTTACACCTCGAGTCTTCACTTGCTCCACTTGGATTAACGACTTAACGTTTAATTGGAATCGATGTGGTTTTCGGATATCCAAATATGGAAACCCTATCCCGATCTCACCGAAACCAAACGCCATTTTAATGTCCAAGTTGTACTTAAGGGTTTTAAACAAATTAAACTCATATTTAGGATGTAATAAATAGATAGATGAATCATAGTATCACAATAGATAATTCATATCAATATTCATCTTCACAAAGCAGCATATCACATAACAGAGATATCCAGATCATTCAGTATCAACCAATTACCAATATCAATCAATCATCCAATATCAACCAATCACCCAATATCATTCAACATCCAATATCAATCAATCATCTAATATCCATCATCCATATCAAAACAGAATTGATTAACTCTTAATCACCTGGATTACCTAAGTCCTTTTCATATATTTATTCCAAATAAATAAATTAATCATCTCTAATGATCTTCTTTAATTAATCTTCCTTGATTAATTATCTTTAATTACATTCAAGTAATTATCCTATCCGTATTCAGTAATTAAATCTTTAATTACAATCATTAATTACAATAATTAATGATCATTCATTAATTAATTAACTATAATTAATTACATTAATTCGTAATTAATTACAATTAATTAATCACATTTAAACTAATCACTTATATTAATCAATCCTTGATTAATATCATTAATCACATTAATTAATGATCCTTATTAATTAACAATTAATTAAATAATTAACTTATAATTAATCATCTCATAAATCTTAAATAGCAATTAACAATTTGCAATTACTTAACTTCTTAATTAATTATATTAATTCTTGATTAATTACTTTAATTAATTAATCTTTAATTACTTTATTTAGTAATTATTGATCAATTTAAATTAACAATTAATCCTTAATTAATTACCTTATTAATTAATTATATTTTAATTGATTACACTTAGTAATTATTCTTAAATTAATCTCATTCATTAATTAATCACATTAATTAATTAACTAAAATAATTAAGTAATTAACTCTTAATTACTTACATAAGTAATTATCTCTAATTACTTCATTAATAAATCTTAATTACTTTCTTAATTAACCACTTAAAAAATAATTAATTCCATCATTAAATAATCCTTAATACTTAATTAATTAATAACTCCATAATTAATTAACTCCAAAACAAATAAATTAATCAATTTCCTTAATTGACAACATCATATAATTACCATCAATCACTTCACTTAATTACTCCCATGAGTAGTTTTCTATTAATTACTTCTATAAGCAATTATCATTCTCAATTACATTCAATAATTAGCCATTAATTACTTTATTAAGTAATTATACTTAATTAATCATAATTAAGTGATTATTAAAAATTAAATAAATAATTAACTAATTATTTAAAATTAATTAAACAATTAATTAACTTCTTTACTTAATTACAAAACATACTTATTTAATACCCTTAAGTTCATATCCATAATAATTTAACCTTATTTATCTTCTTAAATAAGTTATTTGAAAATTTATTCAAATTTGATAACTTCAAATAAAATATTTGAATTTCAAAATTTAACAATAACCTTATTTTGTAAATAAAACATTTTGAAATGAATTTGAAATTTTTTAAAAACATTTTAAACATCTTATTCAAACTTATTTATTTTCAAAATAAATATGGGAACTTAGGTATTAAACATTACCTAACAATTTACTTTAAAAACTTTGATTAATATTTAAATTCAAATATACTTCTTTAAATTCAAAATCCAAAATGTAATTAAATTAAATTACTTCCAAAAGAAATCATTTTAAATAAATCAAAATTTTAAAATAACTTCGGTTAATACTTTTTAAAGTTTGATTTACATTTATTTTAAAACTACGAGTTTAACTTTGAATGTTTTCTTTTATAAAACTTGTTTTATAACTTAATACTTTATCTATATTAATTCAATAAGTTTTAAATCAGAAAACCATATTATTACACAGTACTTAACAACCAAATTACTCGAGTTTACTTTGTATAACGAGAAAAGCCCACCACCTAGTCTAACTCGATACTTCCCAAACGCCCTCAGCACTAAATGCATACGTCTTCTACTCGAGACAAATACCAAAAGGAACGAGCCCGCCTCGAGAAAAATTTCTAGAAACTCGAGTTCTCTCCTCAGTAAAAACACGCTACCCACCATTAACAACAACTATCACTACTTCGAGTTGTCTTCAGGAAAACACGAGATTATCTTCGGGTCATAACCCTTCTTCCCCACTATGCCACTTCCAGTCCCCCAAATCATGCACGCACAACACGGTGCACATGCACCTCCGCCGCCTACTACCCACGTCCGTCGCGATGACCTACCACGGTCACTAACTCACATGCGAACACTCCCATAGACTCAGATCGAAGAAAACAACACGCGAACAAAAATTCGATTATTAGCTCGAATATCAGAAACAACCTCCACCCCGAAAATCCCATCGCCGTCGACGAACTTGCCACCAGCCCCTCCGTTACTTTCACCAGAGCAACACTGCACCGGGGTACCATTCCCCACCTTGCGAACTTCTCCAATCCACCATCGGTCATCGCGAAATCCCCTATAGCCGAGCCGAAACCCAAAACCAACTAAACCCCAATTTCTTCAATTCCCAACAAATTATTCATTGAAAAAAATTAAAAGTATATTTCCTATAATCTACAACATACAAGCTAGCTACAATTCAAAAATCAGATCGAATTAATGTACATATCACCAGAAATCTACAAATTCCCAATTCCATTTAAACCCCAAATCTCAACGTATTTACTCAATTAGAAATTATGATAATAACATCAAAAATCATGATTTTCCCTCACTATTCCATACTTGTAATTCAAATTTGAATCTGAAGCAGAAAATTTTTAACCAAATTTAAGTTTACTGTAAATTTGGAAAAAAAAATGAATAACTAATTCTTTAAAAATCCTACAACTATTTTTAGATGTTAACTCACTTGATTACAAACAATTTTCATTAACAACTCACTGTCTAAATCATGTTAAAACTCATGTTATTTGAATTTTGAAAGATTTGGAACTGTTTCTAATGACATTGTAACCATATTATAATTTTTTTCTTCAGGCGGTTCCTTATTTTTTTATAATCATGCATTAAGTAACAGAAATTTATCATTAAAGCAATCCATTTGCATGCAACATTCAAACAAAAATTTAAGTCAAACTGCTTTTAAAATAGGATTTACTCAGATTATAATTTGCAGGGCAGAGAACAGGTTTTATTTTTCTTTCCTGGCTTTGAAATTTTCCAGACTTTGCTGTTAAACACTTGCATGTTTGAAATCCTTGTATGCTTAACAATTTGATGCTATTGAAACTGATTCTTCATTTGAATATGCAGATTTAATATGAAGGTTGCAGATTTCATATGAATTTTAGTTTAAACTTTATTGCAGGTTGAAGCTTTTGGAGTTGCAGATTGAAGTTGAAGATCTATATTTGAATTCAAGTTTTATTCTTTTGCAAGATTTTGAAATTACAGATTTTACTATGTTGGGAAGAACTTCAGATTTGCTTTTGGATTTCTTTTTCATATTTTGGAAATTTGTTTTCTGATTTTGCCATTAACATTTGAAAGAAGGAAGAAAAAGAAATGAGAAAGAAAACTAATTTTCTTCTTACAATATTTATTAAAAATTGGAATAAAATGGTCGCCACTTGTTTACATTCTTACAATTGTCATTCATCTTGTTTAATTACTTTACAAATGTGTTAGAGATGCCTTAGAATGTTTACATTTGTACTTAAGTGTTTTTAAACTTTTACTTAATTTAAATGTAAATATAAACTTACATTTTTAAAGAAAATATTATGAACTAATTATAATACAAATGAATCTCTTATATATGTATTTTATAACCATTTTAAAATTTAAACATTGATAAATTCCCTTTATAAACTATCATATTTAAAATAATAACAATCTCATATTTTTACAGAAGACAAAACAAAACTTTGTTTTAAAATCTTTTTAAATTATCCTATTTAAAAACAAACTGATTATCTTATATTTTAAAAACAAATGAATTGATCTTTGAATTAACTTTTGAAAATATAATTTCTAAACAAAGCTTTAAGTTACAATGTCCATTCATATATCAGTTATTAATAGATTAAATTTGAATTTCCAAAACAACTCGAATTATAACATATACATACATATATATTACAATTTGAAAATTAATCTTTAATTTAAAAAAAAAGCTCTTCTATTCACAATATATATCAATTGTATATATTGTAAACAGAATAAAATTTTAATTAATTCTTATCAAATTAAATTATCAGAAAGATATAAATTACAATTATCATATTAATTATTTATTAACCTTTAAAAAATTAAATTAGCCAATTTTAAATTAAAATTATAAATAGAATTATCAAACCAATTAAATTATTAATGCAATTTATTAAATCGTTATTACCCAAAATTCCGGGTCGTTACAATCCTCCCTCCTTAATAGAATTTCGTCCCCGAAATTTAGAGCAAAGGAAATTTAATAATCCAGTACAGATTTTAATTTAAATTAGCAAAGCATTCCTAACAACCAGTTACTAATATCCATAGCAATCAAATAAACAAACAAACTTAACTAATTATTCTGACACAAATCAGAATAAATCTCTAATACTATCTCGAGTTTCCCAAGATAAATCACCGGGAGACTCGCTCTACAAAAACCAACAAACTAACTATACAACCAAAATCCAGAGCTCCACTCATCTTCAGATCCAAAATCTGAACAGAACATCAGACTACTCTCAAATCCAGCTCAACATCCAACTCCAACTGAACTACAGATTCAACAATCAATCGATGAATCATACACGTATTCCCTCAGAGACACGTGTTACAAAATGAATTCCAGCTATCAAAACTGGCAATTCAATCTTATCCTATCAAAAACACAGATAAGAAATCCTCAAATGCCTCAGCACTAACCAACCGATCTTATCCAATATCTGTTCTCTTAACCAGAGAATTCTAACAACATTGAAGACTCCAACTTCAAATTCCAAAACTCCTTATCTCTTATCTGCATAACTCAACAGATAATCCTGAGCTGTCAACCTTTTTCCTGATCAGCTCAACCTATGCTGATACTTCCAGAAACAACTAGACCAAAGCAAACAGTTTCTAGATCCTATTCAGCAGAAAAGTTTTCCAAAATCCATCGAAAACCAGAACTCAAGCTCTACTACTCAAGCAATAGCAAACATAACTTACTACCTTCCTTGCACAGCTGCTACCTCGCTTTCGCTGCACAACTCTGATTCTGAAATAGATGGAGATACAGTTGATGAACATGAATACAAACTTATCCAATAAACTCGGAAACCTTGTTCATCAAATCCATAAAAAAATCTGAGTGACTTATTTGACTCAGGCACACAACCTTATAACAGAATCCAATTCCAAAAGTAATTCTGAGTTGCTACACCAACTATCAGGCTAACTACTAAAATCACTTCTGGAAACCAAATCGATATGGAACTCAACTCCAGACGCAGCCAAACTTCTGATTACCTTAGTAGCTCTTACTTCCACATGAGAGTCCTCAGCCTCAACAAACGATAGCCTAAGAAAATTCCCAAACAAATCGCAAGTCACTTTTCCGATTCAACCTAGTTCGGATTCCAAATAAACTGTCCTCACTTTACTAACTAGACCAGCCTTAAGCTTTTCCAAACCAGGTTAACCTTTCAAGAAAACATCACCAACTTTAGCCTAAGCTGCTGCTAGAAGAAACACCAAGATTCCTGGACCATCGGAGAAACAACCAACACTGCTGCTTCCAAACTCTACCTTGATGATACTACAAAGCCAAAAGATCTCCTCGTCAGCACACCGAAAACTTCGAGCTGCACTACTACCACAGCTAACCAAAGACTCTAATCCAAAGGCTTCTCCAAAACCAAAACCATCAACAAACCATACAGTGGACCTCCGAGATGGCAAACAACCCTTCAAGAAATTCGGGCTCCAAACCAAGTATCCACAACTCGCTTACCTTAAGGAATAACAATGAGACCATGTCGAAGCAAAACAACTCATAGACCTTAGTCTCATATTCCAAAACAGCCAAACTCCTTACTAAAGATTCAGACAACTTATACACAGATAAATCTTTCCTGTGGCAGGTAAAGACTGCTCCTCAACTATCTCTAATACTGCTTCAAAAGAAAACACCTTCACAAAGTATCCAAGGATACTGCATCTCATCACGAAGTTATCAAGATATCATTACTTATTTCTGCACTTCCATCAAATTCAAACTCAAGAAAAATTCGCTTACTCGAGCGAAATTCAAACTTACACTTCAAAGATCAACTCCGAATCTTTAAAAAGATTTCCTCCGGATATCAGAGAAATCCTTACTCCAAACTACCAATCTTATTCGAGACGATATTAGGTCTACAGTCTCGACAAATACTTCCAACCTCAAACATATGGACCTCTTCTATTAGTGGTAGTCATGTTACACACACACAAACACACACCACTACTCCATCTACCTCTAAAACTTATGTTGGAAAATCCGAACAGATAACCCAACCTATCAGGTAGATATATATATATATATATATATATATATATATATATATATATATATATATAGTTACATATAAAAATTACAAGAACGCTCTCTCAAGAAAGACACCACTCCAGGGCCTAGGTATTCACTCAACCTAATGCTCCCTAAAGAAAGACATACTTTAGAGCCTAATGCTCTGATACCAAATGTGACAACCCGACTTTCTACTCCCAGAAAATCGCATCATCTTGAAGAAAGAAAGGGATAGAAGAAGAAAAGAAAGAGAAAGAAGAAACATAACAACATCAGAATCTCATAGCGGAACGAATAAATTATATTATATCACATAATACTTTACATAGTATCATATACATCAGAGTTAAACAGCTAATACAACACAAACTAGACATTTATAAACTTCTGTCTAGCAATTACAATTCAAGTATATCAGAGAAAATAGATACAACATACACAGCAGAATCATAATATTTATCTACACGTCGAAGCCTCCTGCTCCATAACTCCTCCAGAATTCGTCAAGCTAACCTGAACTACTTGACTACTCATACATAATATGGTACCCAAGAGTTTAATAAAACAGAAAATAAACACTCGAGTCAGACAGGGGTCTGGTGTGAGTAAACGGGTTAAAATTGCTTCACTTTAGAAAACCTTTGAAAGAAAAGGTATCACGTAAGACTTCCCACACATAAACATGGAAAAGTTTTTACCTTACGCTAACCAAAACATTTGATAGGAAATCCAGTGATATTATAAAAGTGTCTAGGGTTTTCAAGTAAATAAGAAATAGCCGAAATTGCTACATTCATTAAATTCCAGCTACTAGCCACAAAAGTGGGTAATACAATCAAAACCGTAGAGTCTCGTAGGAAGAATGGGTTTCCATCAATGGCAGGGCTATTGGGGTACCGCCCGTCACAGTACGTGGCCTAGATCAACGTACCGAGGAGTACTCCCACTCCCCTGCAACACAAGGCCGGAACCATCCCTTACTGGACAGTCCCGAACAAGACCACCCCGTAGTTGGCGCGACCAACCAGACACTAAGCCGAAATAGAAAGGGACCTCTAGACAGGGGTAAATCTCACTCTCAAGTGGGGGCTACCCATGAAGCCTTGCTGCACCTCCCCTGTTTTAGCCATTCCCGGTTGATGAGGCTTGATGTTACGATTACCTTTATAGATCACATCTATCTTAGAATACTCATCGTCCACCTGACGATGTGCTGAAAGCATTCAATCCATACAAGTTCGTTCCGGGTTCGAACGAAACCGAAGGCACTATCTCGTTGCACTCATTATTGGAATCACCCTCAGAGTCAACGACCATAGCCCTTGCACTCTGATTCACCATCTCGAATCTATAAGCATAATTCCGTCAAACTCATTACGGAATCACCCACAGAGTTATACTGACGTATAGCTCTTACACCTCGAGTCTTCACTTGCTCCACTTGGATTAACGACTTAACGTTTAATTGGAATCGATGTGGTTTTCGGATATCCAAATATGGATACCCGATCCCGGTCTCACCGAAACCAAACGCCATTTTAATGTCCAAGTTATACTTAAGGGTTTTAAACAAATTAAACTCATATTTAGGATGTAATAAACAGATAGATGAATCATAGTATCACAATAGATAATTCATATCAATATTCATCTTCACAAAGCAGCATATCACATAACAGAGATATCCAGAGATATCCAGATCATTCAGTATCAACCAATTACCAATATCAATCAATCATCCAATATCAACCAATCACCCAATATCATTCAACATCCAATATCAATCAATCATCTAATATCCATCATCCATATCAAAACAGAATTGATTAACTCTTAATCACCTTGATTACCTAAATCCTTTTCATTTATTTATTCCAAATAAATAAATTAATCATATCTAATGATCTTCTTTAATTAATCTTCCTTGATCAATTATCTTTAATTACATTCAAGTAATTATCCTATCCATATTCAGTAATTAAATCTTTAATTACAACCATTAATTACAATAATTAATGATCATTCATTAATTAATTAACTATAATTAATTACATTAATTCTTAATTAATTACAATTAATTAATCACATTTAAATTAATCACTTATATTAATCAATCCTTGATTAATATCATTAATCACATTAATTAATGATCCTCATTAATTAATAATTAATTAAATAATTAACTTATAATTAATCATCTCATAAATCTTAAATAGTAATTAACAATTTGTAATTACTTAACTTCTTAATTAATTATATTAATTCTTGATTAATTACTTTAATTAATTAATCTTTAATTACTTTATTTAGTAATTATTGATCAATTTAAATTAACAATTAATCCTTAATTAATTACTTTATTAATTAATTATATTTTAATTGATTACACTTAGTAATTATTCTTAAATTAATCTCATTCATTAATTAATCACATTAATTAATTAACTAAAATAATTAAGTAATTAACTCTTAATTACTTACATAAGTAATTATCTCTAATTACTTCATTAATAAATCTTAATTACTTTCTTAATTAATCACTTAAAAAATAATTAATTCCATCATTAAATAATCCTTAATACTTAATTAATTAATAACTCCATAATTAATTAACTCCAAAACAAATAAATTAATCAATTTCCTTAATTGACAACATCATATAATTACCATTAATCACTTCACTTAATTACTCCCATGAGTAGTTTTCCATTAATTACTTCTATAAGCAATTGTCATTCTTAACTACATTCAATAATTAGCCATTAATTACTTTATTAAGTAATTATACTTAATTAATCATAATTAAGTGATTATTAAAAAATAAATAAATAATTAACTAATTATTTAAAATTAATTAAACAATTAATTAACTTCTTTACTTAATTACAAAACATATTTATTTAATACCCTTAAGTTCATATCCATAATAATTTAACCTTATTTATCTTCTTAAATAAGTTATTTGAAAATTTATTCAAATTTGATAACTTCAAATAAAATATTTGAATTTCAAAATTTAACAATAACCTTATTTTGTAAATAAAACATTTGGAAATGAATTTGAATTTTTTTAAAAACATTTTAAACATCTTATTCAAACTTATTTATTTTCAAAATAAATATGGGAACTTAGGTATTAAACATTACCTAACAATTTACTTTAAAAACTTTGATTAATATTTAAATTCAAATATACTTCTTTAAATTCAAAATCCAAAATGTAATTAAATTAAATTACTTCCAAAAGAAATCATTTTAAATAAATCAAAATTTTAAAATAACTTCGGTTAATACTTTTTAAAGTTTGATTTACATTTATTTTAAAACTACGAGTTTTAACTTTGAATGTTTTCTTTTATAAAACTTGTTTTATAACTTAATACTTGATCTATATTAATTCAATAAGTTTTAAATCAGAAAACCATATTATTACACAGTACTTAACAACCAAATTATTCGAGTTTACTTTGTAACTATATATCATTATACAGTAATAACGAGAAAAGCCCACCACCTAGTCTAACTCGATACTTCTCAAACGCCCTCAGCACGAAACGCATACGTCTTCTACTCGAGACAAATACCAAAAGGAACGAGCCCGCCTCGAGAAAAATTTCCAAAAACTCGAGTTCTCTCCTCAGTAAAAACACGCTACCCACCATTAACAACAACTATCACTACTTCGAGTTGTCTTCAGGAAAACACGAGATTATCTTCGGGTCATAACCCTTCTTCCCCAGTATTCCACTTCCAGTCCCCCAAATCATGCACGCACAACACGGTGCACACGCACCTCCGCCGCCTACTATCCACGTCCATCGCGACAACCTTCCACGGTCACTAACTCACAAGCGAACACTCCCATACACTCAGATCGAAGAAAACAACACGCGAACAAAAATTCGATTATTAGCTCGAATATCAGAAACAACCTCGACCCCAAAAATCCCATCGCCGCCGATGAACTTGCCGCCATCCCCTCCGTTACTTTCACCAGAGCAACACTGCATCACCGGGGTACCATTCCCCACCTCGCAAACTTCTCCAATCCACCATCGATCATCGCGAAATCCCTTATAGCCGAGCCGAAACCCAAAACCAACTAAACCCCAATTTCTTCAATTCCCAACAAATTATTCATTGAAAAAAATTAAAAGTATTTTTCCTATAATCTACAACATACAAGCTAGCTACAATTCAAAAATCAGATCGAATTAATGTACATATCACCAGAAATCTACAAATTCCCAATTCCATTTAAACCCCAAATCTCAACATATTTATTCAATTAGAAATTATGATAATAACATCAAAAATCATGATTTTCCCTCACCATTCCATACTTGTAATTCAAAGTTGAATCTGAAGCAGAAAATTTTTAACCAAAATTTAAGTTTAATGTAAATTTGGAAAAAAAACGAATAACTAATTCTTTAAAAATCCTATAACTATTTTTAGATGTTAACTCACTTGATTACAAGTAATTTTCATTAACAACTCACTGTCTAAATAATGTTAAAAATCATGTTATTTGAATTTTGAAAGATTTGGAACTGTTTCTAACGACACTGTAACCATATTATAATTTTTTTTTCTTCAGGCAATTCCTTATTTTTTTATAATCATGCATTAAGTAACAAAAATTTATCATCAAAGCAATCCATTTGCATGCAACATTCAAACAAAAATTTAAGTCAAACTGCTTTTAAAATAGGATTTACTCACATTATAATTTGCAGGGCAGAGAACAGGTTTTATTTTTCTTTCCTGGATTTGAAATTTTCCAGACTTTGCTGTTAAACACTTGCATGTTTGAAATCCTTGTATGCTTAACAATTTGATGCTGTTGAAACTGATTCTTCATTTGAATATGCAGATTTAATATGAAGGTTGCAGATTTCATATGAATTTCAGTTTGAACTTTATTGCAGGTTGAAGCGTTTGGAGTTGCAGATTGAAGTTGAAGATCTATATTTGAATTCAAGTTTTATTCTTTTGCAAGGTTTTGAAATTACAGATTTTACTATGTTGGGAAGAACTTCAGATTTGCTTTTGGATTTCTTTTTCATATTTTGGAAATTTGTTTTCTGATTTTGCCATTAACATTTGAAAGAAGGAAGAAAAAGAAATGAGAAAGAAAACTAATTTTATTCTTACAATATTTATTAAAAATTCGAATAAAATGGTTGCCACTTGTTTACATTCTTATAATTGTCATTCATCTTGTTTAATTACTTTACAAGTGTGTTAGAGATGCCTTAGAATGTTTACATTTGTACTTAAGTGTTTTTAAACTTTTATTTAATTTAAATGTAAATATAAACTTACATTTTTAAAGAAAATATTATAAACTAATTATAATACAAATGAATCTCTTATATATGTATTTTATAACCATTTTAAAATTTAAACATTGATAAATTCCCTTTATAAACTATCATATTTAAAATAATAACAATCTCATATTTTTAAAGAAGACAAAACAAAACTTTGTTTTAAAATCTTTTTAAATTATCCTATTTAAAACAAACTGATTATCTTATATTTTAAAAACAAATGAATTGATCTTTGAATTAACTTTTGAAAATATAATTTCTAAACAAAGCTTTAAGTTACAATGTCCATTCATATATCAGTTATTAATAGATTAAATTTAAATTTCCAAAACAACTCGAATTATAACATATACATACATATATATTACAATTTGAAAATTAATCTTTAATTTAAAACAAAAGCTCTTCTATTCACAATATATATCAATAGTATATATTGTAAACAGAATAAAATTTTAATTAATTCTTATCAAATTTAAATTGTGAGAAAGATATAAATTACTATTATCATATTAATTATTTATTAACCTTTAAAAAATTAAATTAGCCAATTTTAAATTAAAATTATAAAGAGAATTATCAAACCAATTAAATTATTAATGCAGATTATTAAATCGTTATTGCCCAAAATTCCAGGTCGCTACACTTCCGCTGCATATTATTGCTCTGTGTCTAAGATCTGTGATTTATTTACTGCATATTCTGAGCTTTGCCAAATTTATTTTTACTATTCGGTATTTTGAGCAATTGAAGTCTGACATGTGCGGATACGAACGGTTGAAAATATCGGGTTGTTACAATGTCTTACCTTTCTCCTTCTGTTAAGCATCCCTCAATTCATCCACATAGCAAACACGTCTTATCGCCTGATCACGTGCACAACTCCAACACCGTTATCATTTGGGAATTCAAACTCAAATATATAGGGCAAGAGCTGCCCGAAATTCAGCTAGGACCGGTCGGCTTAGAAAAGCATTGTATGGAGAGTCAACATCCAAAACAACAAATGGCAACATCCATGCAATCTTGCGGTCACCCTCTTCAAATTCCATGGGCAATTCGAAGATAACCAACATCTTCGGTCACAACACCATTAAATCCATGAATGCGGGTTTAGACAGTTTCAAATCTTTGGCTTCTATCCTTTTCTGATTGTAAGGCTTTTTGAAAATTATATTTATGGATATTCCACGGTCATTCAAGATCCTCCTCACTAAGGCGGGGTTGATTATTTCCGAAATGGACATTAGGTCAATCATTGATGCCTCCATCTTGCCTGCATTTCTGCTTTTACTTCTAAATTCAATGTCACCTACCATTGTATACTACTATTTGGCTAGAGCCCCATCATCTACACTTGAACCACACTCAAAATTCATTTGCTTGATTGCGCTAGCATAGCGCTCCATCTTGTGCCAGCACTTATCAGCTAGATAAGGTCCTTCAACCGTTGTGTTGGTAACTAATCTTCCACCTGTTTGTGCAGGCTCCTCAGCCCTATGCTACGCTTATCCTCGGTTGGGGTCGGATGTCCCGTTCTCTCCATCCAATGAGGCTTTAACAAATTGTCATGGCTTTCTTTCTCGAATTAGTTTCTCGGTAACATCCAAGAGATGCCTACACTCATTTGTGTTGAGACCATAGCATTCATGGAACCGGTAATATTTTCTAGTCTGCTTTTGTTTCTTTGTTGATTCCTTCAAAGATGGCTTCTTATACTGCACGGTACTGCATATAGATAAGTAGACATTCTATAGAGACATACTCAGTGGTGTGTAGGCATCATACATTGGAATCCGTGGCTTTCCCCTTCCAAAATCCCTCTTTCATTCACGGTTCCTATCACCGTCTTTCTTTTGCCGATTCGGTTTATTTCGGACATTTACTTGAACCTTTCGAAACTCTCCCCGGACTACTTCCCTGCAATGTTACTTTGCATTCCCTCTCTACCTGGTCCGACAACATTCTTCTTCTTCTTCTTGAAGCATCTAGCTTCCTCTTCCCCAAATAGTTTGTTGATTTTGCATAGAAATGCTCCAACGTCGTGGGTGGTTTGCTAGCTAACCAATGGCCAAAGTCAGATTCTGGAACAACCCTTCTTGCTACCGCCATCAATATTGGATGGTCATTCAGAATATTGAATTTTGTGACAGCCGTATGAAAACCATCCGACTAATCTTTCAGCGATTCTCCTAGAGCTAGAATCGTGCATGATAAGGACATTACATCTTTGGGACGAATTGTGGGCTTACGGAACTGCTCAATGAACTTCGTTACTAAATCGTCAAATCAGGAGATCCACCATGCGGGATAATCTCGTAAACCACATCGTTACTATGCTAGAAATAGTGATGGTAAAACAATTGCATTTTGTGGCATTATAGGCTTGTTCGGAGTCTATCAGCCATTCATATCTCATGATGCGCAACCTGGGGACAATTTTTTATAGGAATGCATCGATGGCATGCTAAATCTCCTTCGATATTTCACGTGTAAAATATTATTAGTGAATGGGATATGGCTCCTTCTAATTCCCCAATAATCATTAGTCAAGCACTGGCTTTTCCTTACTAGCTGTGTAACCATAGCCGACAAGTCCGACGTCAGGATAGTTAGAGCCAAACATAGTCATGCTCTACCTTACATGAATGGTTCGATCGATGTTTACGGGCTGTTCCATGCCTCCTTGACTCAACATCCTCTCAATGTGTGGTGTGTGCATTCATATTGTCGTCATTCCAGAGGGATAACTGATATGCATTAACTTGAATTACATCATCCATATCAACCGCAGCGTTACCAGTGTGCATTCTTCCCGTCATTTTTTGTAACCCGCTTCGAAAAGTTGGATCGACATCGATCGTTTCAGATGGATCGATACCGATCTTTATTGGTTTGTCTAGATCTGTCGAATAATGGCGGGTCGATGTTTTGGTGTGGTATCCGTCGGTTTTGCAATGTCTACGTCCATGACAGTCATTTGATAAAATTGAGCTCTCCGATGTAGAATAGAGAGTCGGCTTCCTCCTAGTTTTCCCACGTTGTTGATCTCTGAGTTAATTCATTAAATTGATGCTGGGTTGAATGTGATAGTTCAACTATCAATGGCCGTCCACGAGCTCTCTCATTAGATTTTGGAAATCGACCCCTGTGATTGAATCAACTATATTCTACATATCAAATGGATTGGTAGCATTAACATCTACTGTTAGATTGCTCTGGCCTCCTTGCTGAATGCTAGCGTTCTCATTTCCTCATGCATTTTGAGAGGTAGATTTGCGGTTCCTAACCATTGCTGATGGTTTTCCTTCGACTTTGCAAATCTGAATAGAACAGATAAACTTCTTGAAGACAATTCCATATATCTTCCAAGGATTTATGCAATGCAGTAGCATCAAAGGGATCCAAATAGAGCTGGGAATCTCCTTCTCAGTGAAAGCACCAAAATGTTTGCACCAAAAATTAGCACAAACATTCCAATAGAGATTTTGTAGAGAGAAAATGAAGAATAAAAAATGAAAATGAGGGAACAAGAGATTAAATAATAGAAAAAATTTAATAATAATAGCAAAAAAATTTATAGTGGTTCATGATTGAAAGCCTACGTCCACTTTGGGGAAATAACTTTATTGATTACTTAAATTTTTGAATATAAGTGGATGGATCGGAGTAGAATCTTAATTATGAAATGGTGCAAAGCATTAAGTAGCGTAATGATCTTGAAAATGAAAAATCAAGTCTATATTTATACGGGAAGGTGATCAAATATCTTTTTGAAATTTCAACAATGGAGTCCCCAGATTCAGAAGAAGTCAAGGTATCAATCGCGGGTCCCACATCTTTCACAATAACGTTCGATATCGATCATTCTATGGGGTGGTTTTAACATGTGATCGATATAGTGGGCTCCACTCTTCAATATATTGATGTTCCCAAAGTTTATTTTTATTTTATTTGTAGATTTTGAGATATCGATCGTTTTTCATTGAGTTGAACTATAATATCGATATGGTACGATCCATAATAGGTGAATATGGATCGTACATGATCCATTTTCAGCAGATTGTATATTTTCATTCTTTTATCGTTCTATTAAATCTTTCTTCTACTTTCACTCCATCCCTACTTCATATTATCATATGCACCTAATCTCTGGGCTTCGTGATTATTAATCTGATTAATTGGTCCTAACGAAAGTTGAATCTACCTTGTCTAATTAGTTCGAATATATCCAGGCCAAAAGGCTGGATAACATTGGCTATATCGGATGTGACATTGAAATATATGTTAAAATTTGAACATTTTCAGTGATAAAGATAGTAATAGCATTGATGAAGTGCTATAGTAGCTATTAGCCTTATTATAGTATTTTGAAATATTATTTATTACCGTTTTGATTTGGAATTGGTTTTTATTTCGGAAACGATTTTTAATCTAACTCATTTGGAATTTCTGTGATATTTTATTTCAAATGGGTTTTTGAACTTCTCTATTTTACTTTAACATCTTTTATTATTCTTTGCTAATATATGTATATGTGTGAATATTTTAAAATAATTTTGGAAAGTATTTACTTTTTTTAGAAAGTTATTCTAATAATGAATGTTTACTTTAAAAGGAAATAAAAGGGGATTAATTTTATTTTAAAGTGATTTTCTTGTTTAATGAAAATAAAAATATTTTTGAATAAATATTTATGAACTTTTTATATAAGTTGTTGTACAAAAGGATAAATTTGTGAATGCTATTTTTCAAATAAAGAAATAGTTTTATAAATAGTGTTTATAGATAAAAAGAACGGATCTATAAATAATACTTTTGAAAGGGAATGATACCATTTTAAGGAATTAGATAATAATTCATAATTGTGGACTTATAGTAATGTATGAAATGATCGTTTAATGGAAGTATTTGATCTTATCCTCAAAACAATGGTTTGTGTTAAGCATAAAAAGAGTTCTATAAATATATTTGGAGATTTATAAAAGAAGTTTATAATTATGTTTCGAGATTCATAAAAAGAAGTTTTATAAATAGAAAGGATTTTTATAAAAGAAATTTTGTAAATGAATTTGGAATTTTATAAAAAGAGTTAGAAATAAATTTTGGGTTTTATAAATGATATTTTATAAAAGGAGATGTAAATATAAAGGAGTTTTATAAAGAGAAAGGAGTTTTATAAGGAATTTTATGAAGGAATTTATAAAAGGATTTTTTTAAATAGAATGAGACCCGATTTCCATAAACGATCAATTTAAATATTGGTATTATGGAAAGTATTCTTTTTACAATCAATACCAAATTCCAAGGTACAAAAACTCATCTCCATCTTGAGAGTTAAGAATGTGTGTCAAGGCAAGGTTAGTTTTCTGACTTATCTGATTTCATTACTAATCAAGGGATGGTACTGTTTGAAATCGAAAAGTGGTGGTTAGTGTATTTGGTTTAACTTCAATACGATCCTTCTACTTACTCCAAGGGGAAAGTGTTTTGGGTTTATTGTTATCAATGTTTAAATGACATCTGTTTTAACCAAATTAAGCATGGTTTTGGAAATGAAATCTTTCTTAAGATTTGTTAATATAATTATACCATTGAGATAGCTTTATGGGTACATTTTCTGATTATCGAAAATGTAGCATTTTGTGAATATACTTGTACTGTTGATAAAAGTATAAAGAAAAGTTTTCTTAGTTTGAAAAGCAAAATGTTTTATGAGTATACTTATAGATTTGAAATAAGTATATATACATATTTTTCAAGTATTGGAATGAATAGAGAGGTAGTGTGGATATGTCTTTGCAAAAGTACTTTAATACAAATATTCACAAAGCGAGTTTAATTATTGTAAAGAATAGTTAAAGAGGCTCAGTGGTTTCTTTGTGCATAACCATATTTGATTTCCACGTAAAGTTAATTCTCGGTTTGGAGTGTTTGATTATTTGGTAGTTGTAACGACCCGTAAACTTCAAATGGTTTTATTAACGTAATTAACCGAATTTTGTGAATTTTAAAATAATAATATTTTGAAATAAAAATTTGATATTTGGAATACTTCTACTTAAACATAACTAATGGTAAATTTTCATCTGATAATATGAAATTTTATTTTCTTGTGTAATTTGGTTTAAATTTAAATTAGTTAATATTTGATGATAATAAAATATTTTTGAAACCTGAATATTATTATATAGAAAATTTGTAAATCATCTTCTAAGTGAGAAGTCATATTTCCTTTCTTCAAATTTGGACTGTTGTTGCTCCTTTTTTATCTTATTTTCGGCGTTTTAACAGCATTTTCGAAACCGATATTGAATTTTGATTAGACAGCCGTATCACTAATATCTGTGTACCGTTTTGATCATCTCCTCATGCTGATCTCCACGGTATATTCATTCATGTGTTTCGGAGTACGAAACACGATGAAATAGTCGGTGAACTAATTAACTGTATCGGTATTGTTTTGAACCTTTTGATTTCTTTGGCCATTCATTTTGTACCATGTTAAACCAAACTGACATTTGCATTTAATACTCCTAGAATTTAAGCTGTGACTTTTTTTTCCATTTTTATACGTTGGTCCATCCAATTTATTTGGTCTCCTCTTTTCTTACCGGTACATTCTCTAAAAGAAAAAGGGAGGTATAGCTTCAACATTTGCTCGAAACCTATTAGCCTGCTATCATCTTCTTTTCACTGTTGTAATCCTTCACTTCCACTCATCCACTAGCAAGAAATCTCCTCTGCCTTCACCCCTTAATAGCCAAACCAAGCAATTCCTTCTGGCCTCTCGCCTCACAGCCTGACTTCAACCCCTCCACTACGCTTTGTCAGCTACCCCGCCACCTTAGAGCCATCGTAGCCCTCAACCTGCAACCTAAAGCCCTTTCATCACGGCCATACAACCACCGAAGCCGCCACCGACATCCGCATACCTATTCTCTCCGTCGTGTCGATTGCCTCCATCCTCACTCTAGACACAGTGAGCAGCCACCCCTAGCCCATTCATATTCTCCACCTCTCACCTTCCCTTCCTTGCTGCTTGTGCCACCGACCCACCTCGTAGGCACGAAAACAACCCACAACCTCCCTTCCCGACCTCGTGATAGCCGACCTTTCCTTTAGGCAGCCATGTTCGCTTGCATGTATATATATTTGCCGAAATAGATGTGTTTGCCTGATAGTAAGTATGTTGTTTTTCTTTGCTTCTTTTTTTCGTATAGGTAAATGTTGCATATATTTTACCTATATATATTATAATTTACACTTGGTTTAAATATATCTGATTATATCTTTGACTTTAAGTTTTACGTATATAAACATATATAAAGTTGCATTAATACTATAAGTCTGCATATTTACATTTAGAACATATATTTTAAATATAAAGTATATTTCGACTCTTGGTTGATAAGTATATTTTATACAGTTAGTTTATACATATTTATGATGCTGTATGTAAGCAAGTTTATATATTGTAACGACCCGTAAATTTTTGGTAATTTTTATTTGATTTATTAATATATTTAATTGTAATTTTGGGAAATTGTAAGCGATGAAATTTTGAAATATAAATTTAATATTTGAAATGCGTCTAGTTAAACATAACAACTGGTAAATTTTCATCCGAAAATATGAAGTTTATTTTCGTGCATAAATTTATTTCAAATTAATCAGTTAAAAATCGATGAAAATAAAATGTTTTCGAAACCTTAATATTTTTACATAGAAAAATTCTAAATCGTCTTCTGAGCAAGCCGTCATTTTTCATTATTCCAAATTTGGACTTCTTTAGCTCCGACGATCTTATTTTCCTGCGTTTTTGTTGCATTTTCCGCTAGTAGAAAATTCAAATTTTTATAATTCAATCGAATCACTGATATGTATATACCGTTTTGATCGTCTCATCGTGCTAATCACCAAGGTATATCCAATTTTGTATTTTGAAATCCGATACGCGACATTAGTAAAACGGTAACCGTATCGTGTCCGTTTGAGTCTATTTCTTTTCTTGTGACCTTTCGCATGCCCATCGGTTGAAACAAATAGTCTGCAGCCTTTTATAATTCCCAAAATTGCAGCCTTTGACTTTGTTTACTCACTTTTACTTATGATATTCAATAAAAAAATTTGTGGTCTGTTCATTGCATTGAAAGGGAAACCAGCCACCTCTTTTCTTTCCCAAATTGGTTTACCTGCCTGTAGGATAAATTTTTTCCCTCCTCCACTAATGGCCTCATCTTCCCTAGCCTTTTCTCATTGTAGCCACTTCCTTCATTTTTGTACGCAAGCACCTACATGCGCAGCATGCACGCCCACCTTTCGGCCAACACGGCCTTTCCTCCTCCATGCTTTTCAACCGGCCTCACCATCTTCGACCTCTGCCACCTGTGCATGGCCGACGCGCCTTGTCTTGTAGAATTTGCCTCCACCCTATTTCGTAATAGCAAGCATCTTCCCTTCCTCCTTCTATTTTGCATCATCCCCTTTTGACACGCCTCCTTGAACTAGCAGCCTCATGCCTCATTCCCAAACCCTCCTTGTCACAGCCCACCGAATCCCCTTCCTCCTCTCTCACAGTCCATGTTTTCTCCACACCCACCATTTTCCTAATGCTATCGCAGCCACGAAGCGCAGCAGTTTCCACCACCTTTCGCCACCGCTTGTGCCGCATACCCTCCATCAAGGCCGAGCTTCTTCCTTCCAGAGCAACGTCGTTGCCTTGCTAAGACCAAGTGTGCAACTAGCATCCCGAACCCGATGTGGCGGCAACCCATGGCAAAGCCCAGCCTAACCTATGCTCCTCTACTTCTCCCGCTTTTCCACCGCTGCACCAGGCTAACCACCCTCCGCGCCTAACCCGCCTTCGCATCTTGCCTCCCGTAGTTTCTCCCTCCTCTCCATTTTGGCAGAGCAACCCATATTTGTAAGTGTTTTACATATATTATTTTATAAAAGGATGTCAGTAGTAGCTAGTATGATATGTTAGTTGTACATATCAGTTTTGATAAGTTTAAGTATATTTATCTTTCCGTATATATATTTTTAATAAAATTTGATGTACAGGTTATAACCTTAATATAATAATATTTAGTACCATATGAGAAGTAGTATACAGTTTTCGTTATACTGCTGAATGTTGATATATATTTGCTAGTTTTAAATATACAATATGTTTTATAAATTTTATATATGTTACTTTATTTTGATTTGGGTACTCCTGGAGGAATATGAAGTATGGAGTTTATATATATATATATATATATATTGATATAAAGTATGTATATAACATCTGCAAGTACACATTTGTTTCCATTAAGCAATATTTCGAAACTTACAGTTTCCTTTATTTTTCATTTACTTCCTATTTGCTATATATATATATATATATATTTTTTATAAGTTCTATTATATTTATGTTATATTGTAGTTGCATGCAGCGTGTGTATACTGATGTGTATATATAGATATAGGTGAAATGTATTTTAAGTATTTACATTATCAGTTAAGTCGATAAGGTTATTTTGATAAGTATATACATTAAAAGCCGTTCCAGTTATATCAGAACATGTCTGTTCGACGTGAGGAAGATAGGTGTTTAAAAAAATGCGAAATTTTAAATTACTATATGGAAATATGGGCTTTAAGTTTTTGTTGATTGTTCCAAATATAATGTAAGGATTTCGTTGTATCTATTTGACTTTTAAGGGTAAGGTAAGGGTTATATTATTTTAATATGGGTTTAAATCGAATGTTGGGCATGTATATATATATACATGTATAGATTTTTGCTTTATTTATGCATGTTTCTTAAAATTTTATCTTGATTTGAAATTTTGTATATCTTATTTTAAATATATGTTCAAATTGATTTTGGAAATTTACATATATGCGATATTTGATTCTTATCGATCCGTATTTATCAGCTTTTGTTCGTCGTGCCCGCTTCCTTCATCAAAATTCGTGCCCATCTCATTTTGCTTTGGAATTCATAGCTTGCTCTGTTGTCAAATTCTCTAGCCTCGAAAGGTGAGAAATCACTCACGATTATTGTTCTTTTATTCATTAAATTTGATTTCAAATTGAAACGACAATTGAAATATGCTGTTGTTAGTTGTTTACACTGTCAAATATATGTTATTACCTGTATCAGTTCTCCTGTGACATCTGACACCATTATCTGTTACTTATACTATCATAATTCAGTTTGGTTGATTATTGATTGATTGTTTGATGTTTACATTGGACGTTAAAGTGTTATTGAAGTGATAAATAATATGCAATGAAATTTGATGTAGGATAGTTAATAATTTAAAATTTGAAATATGCGTTGAATTGGTTTTGTTAAATTCGTATAATATGACCTCTTTAATGTTAAATTAATTGACACGTAGGATTTGGTTAATTACACCATGAACCATTGAATATATGTTGTTTAACTTGATGATGTATGAAATTGTAAATAGATATCAAGTGAAGAACCGTATAAATATTATTGTAATAATCTTTAATCTACATGAAATGATAGTGTAGATTCTAGAAACAATTATATTAATTTGCATAAGCAATATTGTGAATTAATACGATTATTTCGGGATTATTTGAATTAATTATTGGATTGTTATTGATTGTGGTTATTGCTTGTTTATTTATTTTGACACCATCCCAGTTATCACACTGCAAGTTCTCTTTGCTATGCTTTGATTTTTGAATTGAAATGGAATCGGGTTGAAATGATAGATACCCAAATGAACTTGACTTAGGATAGAGAATTAAATAAACCCGATTGGTCAATAATTTGATTTAAAAATAAAATAATGATTTTATTTGAGTATAGAATAAGGTTTTGAAATGAAGTTGGAATTTGAATTCTAGTGAGATTTTAAATGTTAATATTTAATAATCTGAAACAAAATATTAACAATGTAATTGTTGAAAGAACGTTGTTTAATTTGAGAAATGATTGAATTAAGTTTTGAAATTATTTAACAATTAACTTTTGAAATTATTTAATAATTAAGTTTGAAATTATTTAATAATTAAGTTTTGAAATTATTTAATAATTAAGTTTTGAAATTATTCAACAATTTAATAAGTTTGAATTATTTAATAATTAAATAAAATTGAATTTTTTTTGACAAGTGAAATTGAAATTCTTGAATAAGTGAAATCTAATTTCTTTATAAATTGAGTTTTGAAATTTGTAACTAAGCAAATAAATAAGTGAAATTGATTTTCTTTAACAAGAAATAAACGTGATTTATTAAAACTAATGTAATACTTGTAATTTAAAGAAATTGATTTGACGAATCTAATTTAATTTAATTTGTACGTTTTGATATAATGGAATTGAACTTAAGTGATTGATTTAATGAATTGAAAATTAAATTGAAATTGTTGTGAATGATAAATTAACTTAACGAATATTGAATGAAATCAATCAATGAATTTAAATTGACTTGAATGTTAAATTAAATTAATTTAAATGATTACGGAACGAAACTTATATACGCACTTGAATTAATATTTGAATTGTTTTAAATAAAATTGAATTTTGAATTATAAGATTTTGAAATAGTAATTTGGAAGTTTTGAAACGTAAATTATGGAAATTGATATAGGAACACTAATGAAGTGCTGATTTATAATTCTAATTGGAATTGATTTGGTTTTTATTTATTAAACGACTAATCGGTGTAATAATTATGAAAGTTATTAAAGAAACCGGAATCGGTTATGGAGATACTCTCTGTCTAAACCAAAAACCACTTTAATAACTATACACGGAGTGTGATCCAGAATGAAGTGGTTGGAATGATGTACGTGATAACTGAAGAAAGAGAACGATAATGGATAGCTTTGACACTTGTGTGAAATTGGAAATGACTAAAACAGGAGCCGTGTTGGGCCAAATGGGGTTAGCCACCTCGAGCGAGCACACTTCTTCGTAAACTACTCATTACTTGTTATTTATTGGTGCACCCTTGAATTTTGGGAGTGTTGTTTCGCGGTGTTGAGATCGTTGCGGCGATGCATTCTCACCAGTCCGTATCAGGCAAATGGTAGTTTCACTACCTTGGGTATTTCCTCATGTGCCTAGTCACACTTGTATCCCTATATACGCGACCACTACGAATTTGTTTTGTGTTATACCTATGGAGTACTCCCTGATTTCCCACTAGTTTACGGTGCAGTTTACTGTGTTGTATAGACTATAATTCTTATATAAAATGTGTTAAGGGGGATAATGGTAACGCCTTAACACTATTTTGATACTTTATATTACTGATAGGCATTATCTACTTAGCGTACACTACTATATAGTAGATAGTTTGACGGATCCTTAGAGGATGGTTATTCTAACATCCTTTGAGTTACTTGTATTTCAATTGTTATTTCACTTAAGTTGAATTTATTGATATAAGAATGTTAATCCTGACTCGAGTGTTTTGTGTTTTTCTTTACGTTCGGGTCAGACTGAGTGTACCAGTATTCGCGACTCACCCTTGGAGTTGGGGCTTCGCTTGGAGATCCAGCTATCTATCCAGCTTTCAGATATTCAGTCGATTCCAGTGATGTATTCTGATATTGTATTTGATTACTGTATTCGTGACATCTATTGTACCTTATTTAACTCTGATATGTATGTGGTAGCTTCATGAACTACTATCTTTTGTTTCCGCTGCATTTATTACTCTGTGTCTGTGTTCTATGATTATTTATTTACTGTATATGTTCAGTTTTGCCAAATTTAAATTAACAACTCGGTATTTTGAATTATTCAAGTCCGACATGTGTGAATGCGAATAGTCCAAAATAGCGGGTCGTTACATATATTCACCTCTATGTTGAGGTTACATATGTTGTTATATATCATGTCAGTATTATATTTATGCTATTTGTATGCAAGTATATATATAGTTTATGAATGTTGTATGTACTCTGTTGGTATAGTTTTATATTGATATATATGTTTGCACTGTGAAAATAACTGTGCTTGTTGTATATCATACTAGAAGGGAAATATATATATATATATATATATATAGTTTTAAACCAATAGTTGAAGTTGTATAGGTGTTATATATATTTTTGAACTGTTTTACAATTGCTGTATATATAAATAGAGTTGGGTCAGTTTATACACACACACACACACACTACATCAGTTTGTATATTATCTATTTTAATTTATACAAATCTTTATATACATGTGTATATTTTGGGTTTTCCTATTTCAGCTTTTCAAACTTACAGTTTATATATACTACCTATTTATTTCCTCTGCATATGTATGGATATTACAGCTTTAGGGTATATATTACATTATGTGAGTATATATATTTATGTATTTTTATAAGTGTTTTTATATATATATATATATATTTGCTGTATATATATATATATATATATGTTTACAAGCATGCTAGCTCATGTATGTTTTAATAATTCTATCGGATTTTTGAAAATATATATCATTTGGTTTCAAAACCGTTTTATGCTTATGTGTTTAAGATTTTGTTTTGGCAATGGTTTTAAGTATTATATATATCTTTGATCCTTAATGCTTGATTTTTAAGATTATTAATTTGAAATTTTATATATAGGAATTTTATTTGTGTTTGATTTTATTATATGTGTTTTAATTTAAAATTGGATTTTGACATGCATATATATGTTTAATCTAGTATATTTTTAATTTAGAATATGATTTATATATATATAGTTATATATTGTTATATATAAGTTCTCTTATACTATTTATCTTCATCGATCTAGTTCTGATTTGATTTTGTCAATTCATATTTATCAGCTTTATTCGTCGAATCATGTCTGTCTAGCGTTG
This sequence comes from Allium cepa, assembly GCA_030765085.1. NCBI lineage: Eukaryota > Viridiplantae > Streptophyta > Magnoliopsida > Asparagales > Amaryllidaceae > Allium > Allium cepa. Next base: position 458,635,934 of record CM060931.1, on the reverse strand, counting down.
CATTGGAATTCGTAGCTCGTTTCCTTGTCAAATCTATCTAGCTTTGAAAGGTGGGCGATCACTCACAATTAACATTCTTATATTTATTAAATTTGGTTTCATTTGAAACGATAATTGAAATATGCTGCTATTAGTTATTTAAATTTCTTTATATATGTTATTATCTTTATCTATTCACCTATGACATCTGACACCATGATCTGTTATTTAGTTTATCACGGATGATATATGCCTATTGCTGATTATTATATTATTGTCATATATGTTGTTACTCTACGAGTTCCCTATTAGTGTAGAATTCCCTATGAGTTGAAATGATACACACCAGAACGATCTGTTGAATACGAGGAAATCGTTATGGGTTGAAATGATAAACCCAAGCAATTTTCATTAAATTGAATTTAGGATTGCGGGTTGAAATGATATATACCCTTAGATATTTAAATTGTGGATTGAAATGATAAATATCCATATCACTTGACCATAGGATAGAGAATTATATACAAACACTGTTGGTCTATATATATATATATTTTGAAATGATTTCCAAGGTTTAAAAAGATATACATATAGTTTTATACAAATATTAATTTTTTTAATAGTATATATATAAATGTTATTTTACATATAGTTAAATTCTTGATTTTTAAAATTATATGTTCTGAAAATTTTAAAATTATAAGTTAGTTTTGAAATTATTAATTTTGAAGAATTTACTTACAATTTTACTATTTTAAAGTATGTATAAATTAGTTTGAATATAAAATAAATTTAATAATGTTAGCACCAGAATTGGTCACTAACAACCAAAAAAAGATTTGTGTAGAGAGACTAATGAAGATGCAAAATTAAAATAGAGGAATATATGCAGAATTAAAAGCAAAAACTAGAACACCAGATTTATAGCGGTCGGTGTAACTTCCTATGTCCACTTTCAGTTTAATTTTTATTTCTTTTCTAAACAATTGAATATAGATACGATTTGTACAGTGAACTACTCGAATGCAAATGCTAACTGAAAAAGAATGAATCTTGATAGTGGAAGTCTCCCTAGTGTTCTCGAAAAAGGTCCATTTCACTTAGCCTCTGCCCTTCTATTTATAGGCGAAGATAGGTTGGACTTCCCTTACGAGCCCAGGAACAAGGTTTCTCGGCCCACAGTAGGCCACTTCTACGCACCGGGCCAGGCATGCCGAGCGAGGAATGCCGATCGAGAATCGTCTGGTCGACCATCAAGTGACTCAAAGAAAACCCTCAAGAGAACCGAAGCAAGTAGTGAGTTTACTCGAAGTAAAGTCATGCCGATTGCCCTTATTTGGTTGTGGGCTGGTGGGGTGAGGTATGCCGAACGACGACGCCTTCACTTAAGGCTGAGTGTTCATTCTTACCTTAAAGCCTAATGACATCAAACCCGAAACAAAATGCTTATGCCGAACCACTTGCCTATGTCGAACGGCATCCAAGCCGAGCCAGGTGTCTATGCCGAACCGTATCCAAGCCGAGCCACCTGCCTATACCGAATGACATCCAAGCCGAGCCAGTATCTATGTCGAACCGTATCCAAGCCAAGCCATCTACCTATGTCGAACAACATCCAGGCTGAGCCAGGTGTCTATGCCAAACCATACCCAAGCCGAGCTAGGTGCGCTTGCTTGACCAGCCTCTTTTAACCGGGCCAAACAATCCGGGTAACATTTGCCCCCAAAGTGTGTCGTTTGAGGCAAAACGACACTCTTTGAACCAATATCCAATTCTTACTATGAAAAGTTGAGTGTGGTCAATGAAGGTCAAAAGATGACTGTCCTCCCTGGCACCTTAGGGTCGTTCGTCATATAGATATTGGACCGCATGCCAAGGCACGTTCACTGCCGCTCGGCATGATTGCTTACCGAACCATCGAGATATCTTGACCGGCCCACTTGTTGATGCATGTTTGTCTCCCCTTTTTCCTATACAAAAACCAACACTTCTCCACATCTTCTCTTTATTTTCACTTCGACTCCACAAGTCCTCACAACTTAACTTCCTATGAACTCTAGCTACCTCCCCAATCTTCCTTTCTCATCTTGAGCAGAGTACATTCGCCCTTAAGCTTCCCTGATAACCAACCGAACTTCATTCATGAACTCAACATCCCCCCCAATTTCGTCAAGCATTCTTTTAGGCATGAATTCTCCATCCGACTGACTTATTCAACCTAATGGTTTTGTGTGAAGTTTGAGTTCGTGGGTACTTCTTAGTAAGAATTGATCTAGACAAGGGAGGTCGAGTTAGACATAGGTTCTTGTTAAACTTCTGTGTGATGGGGAGTGGTCGTTAGGTTTGAGAGATAGGGCTAAGTGAGCGACTTTAGCTGCTCGGTAATCAGGAAGCGTGAGGGAAAGGAGGACAAGCAGGTCGGCATTGGTATTTTGGGCCGCTGTATGTTGCTCGGTCACCCCTTCATGGTAGTAACGTTAAGGAGGTGAAGAATGGGAAGTTATTCGATCTAAGGAGATAAATTGTTCAGGCGATTTGAAGAAGTGATATAGGGGTGAGTAAGTGGATCGACATCTCCAGTCCAGAGTGTCGTTCGGTTGCCGGGAGAGATATGAAGTGAGTGAGTGGATCGACATCTCCAGTCCAGAGTGTCGTTCGGTTGCCGAGCGAGATAGGAAGTGAGTGAGTGGATTGGTACCTCCGGTTCAGAGTGTCGTTCGGTGTTGAGAGTGCGTTGCTGAGGTGGATGAGTGGGTCGACATCTCTAGTCTAGAGGGTATTTCGATTGCGTGCTTAAGTAGTCGCTCAGCATCGAGCCTATAAGTAGAAAACGATAGTCAATATCATTTTGACTCGACCACAACATATGTCAGGTTCGACCACCTCCCATGCCCAATCACCGGACAGTAAACAAGGACAAGAACTTAAGCAAACAAGCATATTGAATTAATTCAGACTGATAACTTCATGACCGAAACCACAATAAACATGAACTTAAATTTTGTAAATAGGGAAACTTGAAGCTTGTTGTGCTACCCTTTACTTTTTAGAACCCCAATTTATTTATATTCTTTACACGAACCATCGCACTAGTTCACACACCACGCGGGGGGAGCACTTTTGTTGTTGTGACTAATATTGATTGTCTTTCAAGCATAGTTCAAACAGGTGTCTATCCAATCTTCGATGCTCATTGAAGATGTCTAGAAAGTTGAGCTCTGCTACAGTCTCAGATAAACTTGAGCCAAGTTTTCAATAAGAAGTAGTGGGAACTTCAAATCCGTCGACAACTCCTGCACATAGTATCCCAAGTCCAACGACTGCATCTACTGACTTGGCCCTTGATGCTATAGACACAACAATCATCCTAGATGATCTGGCTTATTCTCAAGCTTTGAGAATTAATGAAAACGCTCTTTGCCGACTATGCTCAATCCACGAAATTCCTTTTGATGGAGTACTGGTTCCATCGGGACATGATCGTCCTCACCTACTCCCAACCGGATACACTTCCTGCAACAAATTCATGTATTAGGTTGGTAGCGTGCCACCATTCAACTCCTTCCTCCATGATGTGTTGCTTTATATTCAGATCGCCCTATCACTGTTACATTCCAATAGTTACGCATTCATATATGGCACGTGCATTCTTTTCATGAGCATTCTATTCATGAGCATTCTATTCATACTCCCCATTGCTTGTGATATCCGCTATATTTATCATACCAAGATACAATCCAACAGCCTATCTTTCATATTCCTAGAGCTATATAACATGTGCTAAATCTTGACAAGGGCATGGAGCAAATTCAGCCAATATAAGAAAGAATGGTTTTATGTGCGTTGTCCCATTGGCTTTGCGAGGAGATGGCTAGAAGGGAGTAAGTTTCTTTTCAGGGTCAATACTTGTATTCAGTGGAGAGTGCATCCTTTCTAAATCCTTTCTCTACTTTAATAGGTATCAGCCAATGTCCCGAAGGCTTCGGGTACTCTGAGGCCGTTGAAAATATTCGAGTTGTTCCCACGGAAGACCGGGATATCAGATCCATCATTACCAATGAATCGCTCTCCAAATTTGGGTTGTTGGTGGAAGGTCACTGAATAAGCCTTCCTCACGGCGTCGCTATAACTGAGGTCTGCCTTAGACAAAGGAAAAAGGCTAGCTGGCCCTTCAACACGTGATGCCCTCGACACACCTGAGGAGGGCGAGACTAGAGAAGCTGAGGTGTTAGAAGCACTGGGTGAGAACTTAAGTCGTGCTCTAGAACCAGTGGTTGAGGCACACGGTACCGATGCAACGCCTCCCCCTTCGAAAGGAAAAAAAGAATACAAATTGAGGAAAAAGATGGTAGGTGGAACCTCAAAGGTCACGATTACTCCAATGGAGAAAGGGCTGTCTCCATAACACTTAAAGGGTTCACTGAAAGGCTTATCTGACCTCACCATTCCCGACGACTTGCTCAATTATGGCTTCAACGATCCAGAAGCCCTAAGACTCCACTTGCCCGCGCGAGGCAATGAAGGCGTTCAAGCCCATAATCAAGGAGAAAAAACTCTGATAATAAAGCCAAAGAAGCTGCTCCGTCAGGAGGAAACACTAGGACACATACAATAACAATTACACCACACCTTGCACTTAAATTTTAGCCATCATGCGATTCTGGCAAACTCGTGTTCTCTTAATTTCTGCGCAGCTGATATGGGGTGTTCACATGGATTCGATCGCCTTCGTGGGTCGTCTATTTTCCTTCATTCTGGCCGGGATTCGAGCTCCGAAAAATGCTGGGATAGAGATGATGAAAGTTATAGGGACTATCGCTCCTGGGACTCATCATCTCGAAGGAAAACTTACCATCAGTCTTCATACCATCGCTATCCTCCCTCTTGCCCGAAGCAAGGCAGGGAGAAATTTGGTCATAAGGGGTCATAGACTGATACTACCTATGACCAATACTCAAGTTCATCTAGCACCAGGCAATCAGGAGAACATTACAAAAAACTCGAATTCTCTAGAAAAACTTCTTCTGTTCTTGCACATGATCCATCAATAGCGGAAAGGCTAACTGAGCTTAAGGCCATGTTCCTAAAAATATGCTTCGACTGTCTGAAGTTTCTCCCAGCGATTCATCACATTTCGAGACACGTTAAGCATAGTGCCATTGCGCGCAACATGATGTCTATGTTCAATATGATGCATTTGTTCATTTGGTAGAAAAAGTTTTAGAAGTCTCTATCGAACGCCAATATGAAATTGGTCGTGTGAAGCTCGAATCCATCCATGACAAAGAAATCATTAAAGCCCAGGATGAAGAGCTTTTCATATACAAGTCTCAGCTTGAAATTGCTTAGAAAAATGCTAAAGACACGGCTAAGGCAATTAGTCATCTGTTGGCCACACATAAGAAAGAGCTCGATGAAGCAGTTCAACGTTGTGGTGCCTGGGCTTTAGAGAAAGACTTAGTTCAGAAGGAGAGCGATGCGTTCGCTCAGCGAGCCAAAGATTCGAAAGAGCTACTTCTCAAAAAGAAGGAGGAAAAGACTGCTGCTCAGGAGGAATCGCAACGATATTGCGACAAGATCGTTGCTACACGACTCCTAAAGACAAAGCTCGCTGAAGAACTCTCCAAAGCTGAGATGCTAAAGGATGAAGCCTGTAGAGAGAGCAAAAGGATAGCACTCATGTAAATTGACTCTCGCCTTGAGGCGGCTACAGAGGCTGGAAGGGAGGAAATCATGTACGTGTTTGATCCGCTTATAGCCGAGTATAATGCTAGAGTTATCATTGCATCGTGACTAAACATTTCTAGGCAAGGGTTACATCGAATCTCTGGCCGAAGCATGGGAGACTTTGATAAAGAACAAAAAGGTTGAGTCGAGCACCGAAGAGGTTGACGAGGATGGTTTATGAAGGAATTTATTTGAGGGAATGAGCCTTCAAACTTGTCTGTAGCGAATGCTCTTTATGGTAGAGGCTCCTCCTCGTCAAAAGGAAAGAATGACACTGCTAGCCCGTTTGGGACCGTGTCTCCAGCTCCTACTCCTACTCAACCGACTGATTATCCATCATTTGACCCCTTCGAGTAGCACATTGGATATGACCCAGAAGATCCTGGCCCCGATATTCATGTTCTATCTCTCATTCTAGAGTGTGAAACTCCCTGGACGATTGAGAGTCAGCCAGAAACCAGTACATAACTTTTCTTCTCAAAGTTCAAAGGGCCGTAGTTTTTGGCGAGTAGTTAACGTATTCTAACATTTGATTCTTATGATTTTATGTTGGCCATTCTGATCCTGAGCCAACACCAAGGAGCGACGATGCCACAGAGATGGAGGAAAAGACGAATGAGGCAGTTCAAACGGGAGAGATTCCCGGTCCTAACGCTCAATTGATTGAGGCGCTTAACGAGGACAAGTCTGAAAATCTGTCACCCGTCGAAGGAGATTACGAAATTGAGATTACAGGCGCCTTCGAACCTATTTCAAGGCTGAGCATAAAGGAACAACTTACAGAAGAGAAGAAGAAGAAAGTTGAAATCAAGATCGAGCCCGAAGTAGTGGAACTAGATGATCCTTTAAATAGACCTTAGAAAGTCATTCTTCCCGGTGGGTCCAGGCCACTACAAGTTCCTCCTCCTTCCTAAGATGTCACTTCCCTAGGAAGCAAAGCATCCAAGCGAAAATGCATGGGGGAGGATTATCTGAGAAACCGAGGAAGGAGAAGAAACTAAAGAAGTAGTTGTCATTCTCGTTCAACGAGAGTTAGCCTAGATTATGTAATTATTATTTCTGTTTATTCTCATAATCAATGTAAATAGACTTTTGACTCTGAGCTTAGGAGGGATTGTAATGGAACCTCATTTTGGATTCATAAATAAAACATAGTTTCTTTGTCTTTCAAATGCATTTTATTGTTCAGCTTGCTACATAACTGTAGTCGAAATTCAAAATCTTGTGAATTACATAAGCCCTGGTTCACTTCTATATGACTCGGAGATTTTTTGGAATTGTAGATCCTCTATTTCCTACTTTGGGTACTTAGAATATTTTTAGTCCGCACTCGTAGGGGACTTAGAGTACTCCAATCCGCACTCAGGGGACTTGGAGATTTCAAGTCGATTATACTCTAGTCTGCACTCTAGGGACTCAGAGTACTCCAGTCCGCACTCTAGGGACATGAAGATTTTAAGTCGTTTATACTCTAGTCCGCACTTTGGAGACTCAAAGTACTCTAGTCCGCACTCTAAGGACATGGAGATTTTAAGTTGTTTATACTCCAGTCCGCACTTTGGGGACTCAAAGTACTCCAGTTCGCACTCTGGGGACATGGAGATTTTAAGTTGTTTATACTCTAGTCCTCGCCCTGGGGACTTAGAGTACTCCAGTCCGCATTCTGGGGACATGGAGATTTTAAGTCGTTTATACTCTAGTCCGCACCATAGGGACTCAGTGTACTCCTGTCCGCACCTTGGAGACATGGAGATTTTAAGTCATTTATACTCTAGTCCGCACTCTGGGGACTAAGAGTACTCCAGTCCGCACTCTGAGGACTTAGAGATTTCAAGTCGTTCATACTTTGTTCATGCTTTAGTCAGAACTCTGGGGACTCATAGTACTCCAGCCGCACTCTGGGACTTGGAGATTTCAAGTCGTTCATACTCTGGTCCGCACTCTGGGGACCTAGAGTACTCCAATCCCCACTCTGGGGACATGGAGATTTTAAGTCATTTATACTCTAGTCCGCACTCTGGACTTGGAGTACTCCAGTCCACACTCTGTTCTTTTGTGCGCGTTTATACACCAAATAGATTGATGTAACTTTAGTTTTCATCATTGAATTATCACCCACGGAAACATCAACAATTCATGGAAAAGATGGCTTCAAGCCTTTATTAATGAAAATAAACTAAATTGTCTTACTACATGCCGAAATCTAAAAATCAGCGAAATAAAAATATACTGGAAATGATTGCAACTAAAATGCGAAAGAAATAGACTAAGTATAATAATGTTACAGATGCTTGCCATTCCATGCTTGGGGGAGTGTCGCGCCATCAACGGTCATTAGCTTGAAAGTTCCCTCTCCAAGCCTCCGTTCAATGAGGTATGGACCTTCCCATGTGGGATTCATATGCGTTGGGACCAGGAAAACTCATTTTAAAATGAGATCACCCACATCAAAGATTCTCGGTCGGACTTTTTCGTTATAATATCGAGCGACTCGGTGCCATATGTAACCACCCTGAGAACCACCCACTAGTATAACAACCTCCGTGCCATATGCCAATGCGAATGGAGTGTGGCCAGTCGCGGACTTATGGGTGGTTCTGTAGGCCCAAAGTGCTATTGGAAGTTCATCCACCCACTTGCCTCTAGCCTTTTTCAATCATTTTTTCCAATATGGACTTAATTATTTTGTTCACGGTTTCTACTTGTCCATTGGCATTTGGATTAGCAACTGCTTCAAATCTCTTATCAATGCCATACTTTTGACCAAAGTCTTTGAACTCCCTACTTTCAAACTGAGTTCCGTTGTTTGTAATGATAGTTCGCGGGAGGCCTAAACAGCATATAATGTTTCGTACAACGAAATTAATGACCTTCTTGGTAGTGATTATGGCTAAGGGCTCTGCTTCTGCCCACTTGGTAAAGTAATCGACCGCAACTTTTGCGTATTTTGCACCACCTTTTGATAGAGGTAAGGAACCGATTATATCGATCCTCCATATTGCAAATGGTCAGCGACTAACCATTTGTGTGAGTTCTATCGGTGGAGCTCTCGGGATTTTCAAGTATTTTTAACACTTGTCACATCTTCTTACGTATTCGGCAGCATCCTGGTTTACAGTTGGCCAATAGTATCTAAAGCGGAGGATCTTTTTTGCTAGTGTCTGCCCTCAGTATGATCACTACATTCTCCCTTATTAGCTTCCTTCAAGACTTGTTTTATCTCACGGTGGGAAATGCACCAGAGTAAGGGGACCGAGAATCCCCTTTGATACATTATTCTGTCCTGCATTAAATATAGCAAAGCTTTACGAATGACTTGTCGTCTTTCGCTCTTTCTTTTAGGCAAGACCCCATGTTGCAAGTATTGCTTGAACGGGGTCATCCATGACTCCTCGATTTCTGTTTCTAACACAAAATCTACCTCCATCACATTTATACTCGGAGCATGTAAGGTTTCGACGGGAACCAATCCCATTTGCTATGCATCGCCAGTACTTGCAAATTTGGCCAATGAATCGGCTTCTCTATTTTGTTCACGCGGGACAAGTGAAATATCATAATATTCTAGATCTGCTAACAGCTCTTGAACCCGGACAAGGTATGGAGCAATCCTCTGCCCCTTTGTTTGATAATCTCCCCGCACCTGTTACACCACCAATTGTGAGTCACAAAAGATTTCAACCGATTTTACTCCAAGTTCCCTGATAAGTTTCAAGCCAGCAATCAATGCTTCATATTCAGCTTCGTTATTTGTAGTTGGGAAATCGAGCTTCGAAGCGTAAAAAATTGATCGATTTTCGAGAGTCACAAGAATTATTCTATCTTTAGAACAACGATCGTTGGATGCCCCATCGGTGTATAGTTTATCGAATGTGGGGAATGATATGATGAGTGTTTGGTTCATCTAACACGGTGAATTCAGCGATGAAGTCTGCTAGAGCTTGCCCTTGTATGGCCCTTCGTGGTAGGTAGGTAATATTAAACTGACTCAACTCGATATTCCATTTTGAAATCCTTCAAGAGGTTTTTGGTCGTTGGAGTACCTGTCACAGGGGTTGACCGGTGTAAACACTGATCGAGTATGCCTGAAAGTATGGGCGAAGTTTGTGTGATGCAATCACCAAGCAATCAGCTTGTTTCTCAATTTTAGGATAATTTCTTTCTACCCCCGTTAAACGTTTACCGACATAGTACACCGGCTTTTGAACGCGGTCCTCCTCGCGAACCAAAGTCGTACTGATGGCATGTTGGGATACAGCCAAGTATATACACAACACTTCATGGTCTACAGGCTTTGACGGCACCAGAGGACTTTCTAAATGCCCTACCAGAGCTCGAAATGCATCCTCATAGTCGGGCGTCCATTCGAAATTTCTCTTTCCTTTCTTTATTACGTCAAAGAAGGGAATACACTTATCTATAGCTCTGGATATGGATCGACTCACCGCGGCCACTTTTCCATTCAAGCTTTGTACTTGCTTTATAGTTTTGGGTACTTGTATGTCTCAAATAGCCTGAATCTTTTTTGGGTTAGCTTTAATTCCCCGCAGATTAACAATGAAACTCAAAAACTTCCCTAACGCAACGCTAAAGGAACACTTCAGAGGATTGATTTCCATTCCATAATATCTGAGTATGTCAAACATTTTAGCCAAGTCTCGAATGTGGTTGTTTGATTGTCGTAACTTCACGAGCATGTCATCCACCTAAACTTCCATTGTTCTACCGATCTGTCTATAAAAATTCGATTCACTAGGCACTGATAAGTTGCTACTGCATTTTTCAGTCCGAAAGGCATCACCACATTGCAATATAGCCCAACATCTGTGACAAAACTAATGTGTTCTTGGTCTAGGATGCGCATTGGGATTTGATTATATCCTGAGTACGCTTCCATAAATGACAATAACTCATGCCCTGCCGTTGAGTTGACCAGCTGGTCAATTCTTGGTAAAGCAGAACTATCCTTGGGGCATGCTAATCTACGCATGTTCTCCATTTTCCATTTGCTTTTCTCACTAGCACGGGGTTAGATACCCATTCAGGGTAGAGGGCATCGCGGATGAACCCACTGGCTTTGAGTTTGTCAAACTCTTCTCTTAGAGCAACGGACCACTCCGGGTCCATACTTTCCTTTTCTGCTTTACTGGTACGTACCTTGGATCTATGTTCGACAAATGACTCACAATGGCAGGAGAAATCCCGCACATATTAGAATGTGTCCAAGCGAAAACGTCCAGATTTTCTCGGAGGAAATCGGTGAGATCCTCGGTCATCGAGGGATTGAGTTGTGATCCAATCTTAAGTATTCGCGATGGGTCATCTCGGCTGATTGGAATGTCAATTCTCAGTTCAGCCGATGCTGATTTTGCTTCCCTGGGTTCCTTATCTTCATCTCTCGGATCTATGTCTCTATAGATCCAATCGTGTTGCCCGTGGCTCGTGCATTACTTGTCAATTTTCGGTAAATCGGGTGCGGATGGAGCTATCCACAACCCTTCCTTTCTTCCTTTGCTGGGCCTCCCTCAGCTCAACCACATAGCACGCACGACCAGTCGCTTGATCGCCATGCGTAGCACCAACTCCATTGTCCGTCAGGAATTTCAATGTAAAATACCATGGGCCGGAGCTGCTCGAAACTCTACCAGGGCCGGTTGACCCAGAAACACATTGTATGGAGAATCGACATCCAAATGATGAAAGACAGGATTCGCACCCTCCTATATTCTCCTTGTCCAAGTTCAACTGGCAATTCAACATAATCCACTGATCGGTTGATGCGCCATTAAAGCCATGGATACGGGCTTTAGATGGTTTTAAATCCTTTGTCTTCATCTTCATTTGGTTATATGAATTTTTGAAGATATTGTTAACAGAACTTCCACAGTCAATCAAAATTCTTTTCATAAATGCTGGCCCGATATTCATGGAGATAACCATCGGGTCAGTGGTAGGTGCCTCCAAACTGATCAGCATCTCTGCTCTTGAATACTACATCATCTGTCATCGTTCGTTGCTTCTTAACCAGGGACCCGTCCTCCGTATTTGAACAACATTCAAAATCTGCATGCCTCAGGGAGCTGGCATACTACTCCATTTCCTGCCAATTCTTATCTGTAGGGTGAGGTCCACCGACTATCGTATTTATGACTAGTCTACCCACAGTTCAAGCTGGTTCCTCTGGATGGCGTGGGTCTTGCCTGCAACCGAGGTCTGATGTCCTTGTCTACTTTCCTGCGGGTTCTTCAAATCGGCTTTTCTATGGCATCATGGAGGTGTCTACATTCCTCTGTGTTGTGCCTGTAAATCTCATGGAAGAGGCAATACTTCCCAGTCCGCTTTTTTTCCTCTGTGGAGTCTTTTGTGCGTGGCTTTCGGTATTGAAAAGTGTTGCAAGTTGATAGATAGATATTTTCCAAAGAGGCATTCAGAGGAGTGTATTTGTTGTAAGTCGAAATCCTTGGTTTTGATTTTCCTGCTTCCCTTTTCTTTCCTGGAATTCCTCCTCCAGACCCTTTAGATTGCCCAGGCTTGTTCTAGAAATTGACATGGACCTTCCTCGAGTTATCACTGGATTGTTTTACAGCAATGTTGCTCTTCATTATCTCCTTTCCAGACCCTGGTGCATTATCTCGCCTCATCCACCTAGCTTTCTCTCTTCTTATGAATTGATGAGCCTTCGAATAAAAACATTCTAACGTAGTTGGAGGCTTTCCTACCAACCAATCGCCAAACTACGAATGTGGATCCACTCCTCGCATCACAGCCATCAAAATGGCATGGTCATTTAGATTGCTAACTTCAGTAGCCGCAACATGAAATCTCTACAAGTACTCCTTTAATGACTCTCCTGAAGCTCGAATCACAATGGATAGGGACAACATGTCCTTGGGGCAAGTGGTATGTATCCTAAACTGTTCCACAAATTTCGTCACCAATTCATCAAAGCAAGATATAGACCGCGGAGGAAGTCAAGTGAACCACATGGTCGCAATTACGTTTAAAGTTATTGGAAAGCATATACACTTAGTTGCATCATTTGCCCTAGCTGAATCCATCATCCATTCATATCTCATCACATGTTATCGGCGATCAGTATTCCCTTCATAGGCCGGAATAGTTGGCATGTTAAACTTCCTCGGGTACTTGGCCTATAGAGTAGTATCTGTGAATGTAGTATGACTCCTGGATATCACCCAATCATCATTAGTTAGGCCTTGATTTTCTCCCATCAGCTGTCTGACCATAGCCGATTAGTCCGGGGTTAGTATGGAAGATGGCAGGTAGGAATCTGTTCTACGAGACCGTTCTGGTTGGTGTCTCCTCTGTTGGCGATCTACCAAACGTGTATCATTGGGACCAACTTCATTATGGCCTTGTTGAGCCAGGCATCTAGCTTCCACTCGTACTCCAGATCCTAAGTTTCCTGCTCCAGCTTGGGTATGATTATGTTGATGTAAATGAGGTGCCATGGCTCTAGGTAAGGAACCTGGACCATAATTGGTTGATCAATATGTGACACATGCTTGTATTGTTTCAGTTTTGCGGCGTCTACGCTTGGGAGGTTCATCGGACGAACTCGAGCTGTCAGATGAGGAGTAAGGAGCGGTGCAACCTCCAGCATTCTGATGTTGTTGTCGAGTAAGATGAGTCATAAGGTTGGTGTTAGCTTGAATCTGTTTGCTAAGTTGTCTCCTGCTTTCCATGGGTTCTCTCATCAGGTCGTTGAACTCCGTTCTAGAGACAGTTTCCATCTGGCTTTGGTTGGCGACAATCTGTGCGCCCGGATTACTTGCTTGTTGCTTGGTCCTACTTGCTGGACGCTAGCAGTCTCATTAACGTCTGCGTTATGCGAGGCTGATCTAGTACGAGGTATTACCATTGAAGAGTTATTGGTATGAAATTTGAGTAGAATCAATGGACTTCCTGTGAATGACTTGGATCTCCTTCGGGGATTTCTTCAATCCAGTAGCTACAAAGTAGATCCTAGTAACCTGAGAATGCATTCTTAGTTGAATGCACCAAACTGTTAGCACCAGAATTGGTCATTAACACCCAAAGAAAGATATGTGTAGAGATATTAGTGAAGATAGAAAATTAAAATAGAGGAACATATGTAGAATTACTAGCAAAAGCTAGAACGTCATATTTATAGTGGTTCGGCGAAACTGCGTACGTCCACTTTTAGTTTAATCTTTATTGCTTTTCTAAACAATTGAATACAGATACAATCCGTACACCAACTAATCGAATGCAAATGCTAACTGAAAAATAATGAGTCTTGAAAGTGGCAAAGTCTCCCCAGTGTTCTCGAAAAAAGGTCCATTTTATTGCGACATTTCCCTTCTATTTATAGGTGAAGATAGGCTGGATTTCCTCACGGGCCCAGGAAAAAGGTATCTCGGCCCACAATAGGCAACTTCTGCACACCGGGCCAGACATACCGAGCAAGGAATGTCGGTCGAGAATCGAGTGGTCGACCATCAAGTGACTCGAAGAAAACCCTCAAGAGAATCGAAGCAAGTAGTGAGTTGACTCGAAGCAAAGTTACGCCGATCGCCCTTATTTGCTTATGGGCTGGTCGAGTGAGGTATGTCGAGCGGTATATGCCGAACTACAACGCCTTCACTCAAGTCTGAGTGTTCATTCTTCCCTTGAAGCCGAACGACATCCAAGCTGAAACAAAATGCCTATGCCGGACCCCTTGCCTATGCCGAACGACATCCAGGCCGAGCTACGGGTCTATGTCAAACGGCATCCTGGCCGAGTCAGGTGTATAAGCTGAACCTTATCTAAGCCGAGCCACCTGCCTATGTCTAACGACATCCAAGCCGAGCCAGGTGTCTATGCCGAACCGTATCCAAGCCGAGCCACCTGCCTATGTCGAAGGACATCCAAGCCGAGCTAGGTTTCTATGCCGAATCGTATCCAAGCCGAGCCATCTGCCTATTTCGAACGACATCCAAGCCGAGCCAGGTGTCTATGCCGAACCATATCCAAGCCAAGCCAGGTGTGCTTGCTTGACGAGCCTCTTGTAACTTGGCCAAAAAATCCGGGTAACAAATAATAAGATTTGAGCTTAGTAATAAGTTTGATTTAATTAATACATAATATGTTTAAGTATTTTTTAAATTTATATTTTAATGAAAATAGATTTTTAATAATTTGAATAATTTATAGTTGGGAAGATAAAATTAATTTAATTTGAAATCGTATTCTTTTGAGAGTTATTTAAATTTTTTAAATCGATTTAAAACCTATTGAATTTGAGATTAAAGGTCTGATTCTATAATTGATTTGATTTAAGTGATAAATTGAATATTTAAAGTTCAAATAAATTAAAGGAATATCTAATTTATTTCAAACGTACTTTAAAGTTTGTTGAATTGATATTGGATTGATTAAGTGAATATTTCAAAACTAAATAATAAAGAAGTTAAATTTAGATATATATGAAATTATCAAATTTAGCTTACTAAACGTGGAATATTTTAAGCTTTGAAATATATTGAAATTGAAATAGTTTATTTTGTGGTTCAAATCTATATTTGAAATTGATATAATTTGAAAGGGTTTATTGAGAAACTGAATTGAATTGAAATTGATATATTGAAAATGAATTAAATTTGAATTTTTGAATTCGAGTTGATTTGAATCAATTTGTGAAATTGAGGAAGCTATTTTATTATGTAAAGTATTTTTAAATTATATTAAAACTATTTATATATTTTACCTTATAAATTTTTAATATAAACTATTTTAATAAACTAATTATTTTTATAAACTATTTTTAATATAAACTATTTTAATATGCTAATTATTTTAATATAAACTAGTTTAGCTCATAACTATTTTTATATAAACTATTTTATTTATAAACTATTTTATTGTATGTACTATTACTAATATCGAAATTGTTCAAGTGGGAAGTTATGATTTCAAAATTATGAATTTAAAAGTACTATGTTATCAAGTGTTATGATTTCCAAAGTGTAACAAATTCTAAGCTTTATAATTTCAAAAGTGTTATAACTTTAAAGCGCTATGATTTTGGAAATGAATACACTTGAAGTGAAATGATATCGCATTGTTATGGTTTTGAAATGGAAATTACACTTTGGTTTTGAAGTACAAACTATTTTGAAATGAAAGCGGTGTTATAATAACATTCGGTTTTTAAAGAGAGCGGGATCGATTATTATCATACTCTCTGCCAATATCGAAAACCACTTTAACAAGCGTATACACGGTGGAGATTCTAGAATGAAGTAGGTGGTTGGCGATGTTCTATTTGAGGTATATACATGGACCTAACTCCCATGAGTTAGCATATGCTGGCTAAACCAGGAGCAATCGATGGCCAAGTAAGTTAGCTCCTCCGATCGGACACACTTCTTTGATTGTCATTCTATTACTTTGTGATTGATTTGGTGCACACCTTTGATTTGGGAGTTTCGCTCGAGGTGGGCGGTATTTGCGAATATGCGTTACCACTAGCCTGGAAGTGTGATTAGTATATCTACCCACGAATTTCCTAGTTGTGCCGTGTCACCTACCATATCGAGACCACTACGAGTTGTTTTTTGTCGTACCGATGGAGTATCCTCTGGTAGCCTCCCGATAAGGAGGTATTACGGTACTGTATAGACTATTGGCACTATTAAATGTGTTAAGGGCGATATGGGTAACGCCTTAACGCTATTTTAGTAGTTTACTTTACGTTAGACATTATTATAATAGCTTATATTACTACATATTAGATAGTTCCATGGATCCTTAGAGGATGGTTATCCCAAACATCCTTTAAGTCACTTGTATTTCAGTTGATACTTCACTTGAGTTGGATTTATTAATATAAGAATGATAATCCTAGCTCGAGTGTTTTGTATTTTGCTTTACGCTTGGGTCCGACTGAGTGTCACGGCATTCGAGACTCACCTATGGAGTTGGAGCTTCGCCTGGAGATCCATCCATCTATTCGGCTTGTAGTAATTCAATTGATTTCTGTGATATATTTAGATCTTGTATTTGACTATTGTATTGAGACATCTATGTATTTGAAACTTCTGTTGTATCTTGTTTTAACTCTATTATATATATGTATGTATGTATGTATGCATGCATGTAGTAGCTTCATGAACCACTATTCATTTGTTTCCGCTGTTTTTATTGTAATACTCTATGCATGTTATTCTTTGATTTATTTATTTATTGTATATGCTAAATCTTTCCAAATATATATTGACAATCTAATATTTTAAGCAATTCGAGTCCGAAATGTATGGATGCGAATAGCTTGAAATATCGGGATGTTACAGTTGTTATCAGAGCTTTGGTTTTATGCGAAATTTAGCATATGGAGTAAATTTAATTACATAATCCCCTTCGTTCAATCTTGAATTCCTTCCTCTTTGATTCGAACTTCCTTTGAAATTTGGAACTCTCTCATTTGTTCTGAAATCCATCCCTATCTCTTCATACTCGTGTTCTGCTTGATTTTTGGAGTATCCCACAATTCCACTTCAGCTGATCTCTATAATGAATCGGTGGTCTCGCCAATCTTAGAATGATTTGTAAAGGGGTGAAACTCCTTTACAATGAGCACTGATTCACCAAAGATTTTTGTAACCTCGGTTTAGATGCCGCAATCTCTTGCTATGCCCAAATTATATCTTTAGCGTCAGATGCTAATTTGCCTCAAAATTCTACGTCGATCATATTTTGGAAGTTACGGTTGACCCGGTTAAGGTCACTCTGATTGATGTTAGTCTATCCATCTTTCTAATTTGTTATTCAATCATCTTATATTCTTTTCAAACCTATCTTCTAGTTAGAATCATTTCGATTAGGGTTTCACTAATATGAATCTCTATCCTTGCTTCGAAAACCATTCCGGAATTATCGAGTGAGTGCATTTTGTTTGTAATTAATATAAAATGTTTTATAATGTGTTGTTTGAGTTGTCAATGTTGATTTGGCGTTTCGATCGATTCGTCTGATCAACGCAATCAATAGAAATTTCAATATACTTGAACAGAGCACACTGACACAATGTTGTTTTCAAATTTGGTAAATGGAATAATTTTGTATGATTATATTATATATATATTAGTATAAATTCTTCTGAAATTAAAAAGTTAATTGAATTGGTTGTTAGAAATGATAATGTTTGATTTTCATTTATTGTTTCATGAACCATTGACTATTGCGACATGGAATAAATAAATGAAATTATAAGATGGTTTATATATTTATTGGGACTAAAATAACTTTAAATCAAGGATTTAAGAAATTTACGGTATTTTTAGAAAATTTTGTTTTAAACTTTAGGATATATTATTTAAAGCATTTAAATAGATATTGTTTTCTAAAGAATTTTATAAGTTTCAAAGTCAGTACTCTCTTCTTTGTCGCTGGAAAATAATTTCGGTGATGGAGGCCACATCATCGACATTCATTTTCGAGTTTCAAAATGGAGAGACCATTTAATAGCTTTGCTACACTCTTTTTGAAAAAGCAATGAATTTGATTTTAAATTCTTAAGTATGACTTTATGTGTAGCATATATAAGTATAGAATTATAGATTTGATTTGGTATATAATGTATACATGTATACATTTATCTCTAGATGGCTTGAGGTAAACCGAAAACTTAACTCTTAAATTCTTGTTAAAGGATAATTTCAATTATAAAATGAAGTCAAATTTTGAATGAATATTTAACTTGAAATAAATTTAATTAGGAAAATTTTACTTGTATAATACTCAATTGCATTCTAATACATATAACTTAACTAAATTTTTCAGAAGTTGAATACGTAATTGAATAATAATTTAAAATGATATTAATGAAATTTATTAATAAATTTTTGAATGTTAATATACTTAATTTTTAATTATAAAATTGTTAATTGAGACAATTAAACACTAAGATAGTGAATAAATAAAAAGTTAAGATTGAATAATAAATGAAATTTACTTAAGTACAATCAAATGGATTAAACCCAACATTTAAATATTATTTAATGTAAATTTGAAATTTATATGGTTTTAAATTAATTTTTCTATTTTTTTAAAATTTATTTTTCTTTCTGGTCGTTTTATTCTCCAACCTCGTTCCTTTCCGGGGATGAAAACTTTTCAATGGGGGGGGGGGGGGGGGAGTGTAATGACCCGTAAATTTTAAATAGTTTTAAAAACCTAATTAACTGACTTTTTTTGAATTTTTAATAATAATATATTGAAATAAAAGTTTGATATATGGAATATGTTTATTTAAACAGGCTAATGCTAAATTTTCATCTAATAATATGAAAGCTTATTTTCTTGTGTAATTTTATTTAAATTTAAATCAGTTAATATTTGATGATAATAAAATATTTTCGGAACCTACATATTTTTATACAGAAAATTTGTAAATCATCTTTTGAGTGAGACGTCATATTTCTTTTGTTCAAATTTGGACTACTATTGCTCCGTTTGTCTTATTTTCGACGTTTTAATAGCATTTTCGACGGATGGCCGTATCACGGATATTTATATACCATTCCAATCGTCTCATCGTGCTAATCTGCATAGTATATTCATTCGTGAATTTGGAGTTCGAAACAAGAAGAAATCGATGAACTGATTAACCGTATCGGTATTGTTTTGACCCTATTGAATTCTTTGACCATTCATTTTCTACCATGTTAAACCAAACTGACATTTGCATTTAATATTCCTAGAATTTAAGATGTGACTTTATCTTTAAACTATGTCCATTTTTATAAGTTGGTCAATCCATTTTCTTTGGTCTCCTCATTTCTTGCCGTGCATTCTTCAAAAGAAAAAAAGGAGGTATAGCTTCAACATCTATTCGAAACCTATTATCCTGCTATCATCTTCGTTTCACTGCGGTAATCCTTCACTTACCCTCACCCATTTGCAAGCAATCTCCTTTGCCTTAACCACTTAATAGTTCAACCAAGCAAATCCTTCTCCTTTTAGCCTCACAACCATGACATCAACCCTCCACTCCCCTTCGTTAGCCACCCCTCCACCTCAGACCCATCGCGGCCCTCAACCCACGACCCAAAGCCCTCCACCATGGCCTTACAACCACCGAAGCCACCTACAACCGCAGACCTATTCTCTCTGCCGTTTCGACGGCCTTCATCCTCACTTTAGCCAACGTGAGCAGCCACCCCTATCTCATTCATCTTCTCCACCTCTCACCTTCCTTTACTTGCTGCTTGTGCCATCGATCCACCTCCGAGGCATGGCAACAACCCGCTACCTCCCTTCCCGACCTCGTGATAGTCAACCATTGCCCTAGGCAGCCGTGTTCGATTGCATGTATACCTATTTGCCAGAATAGATGTGTTTTCCTGATGGTAAGCATGCTGTTTTTCTTTGCTACTTATTTCGTATAGGTATATGCTGCATATATATATTACCTATATGTATTATAATTTACACTTGGTTTAAATGTATTTGATTATGTCTTTGACTTTAAGGTGTGCATATATAAACATATATAAAGTTGCTTTAATACTACAAGTCTGCATATTTACATTTAGAATATATATTTTAAATGTAAAGTATATTTCGACTCTTGGTTTATAAGTATATTATATATATTTAGTTTATATATATTTATACTGGTATATGTAAGCAAGTTTATATGTTCACTTGTATATTGAGGTTATATATGTTGTTATATATCATGCCAGCATTATATTTATGCTATTAGTATGTAAGTATATACATATAATTTGTGAAAGTTGTATATGCTCTGTTGGTATAGTTTTATGTTGATATATATATATATATATATTTGCATTGTGAAAATAACCATGCTTGCTATATGCCATACTAAAAGGGAAACATATATATATATACATATATACATACATATATATATATATATATATATATATATATATATATATTTAAACCAATAGTTGTAGTTGTACAGGTGTTATATATATTTTTGAACTGTTTTACAATTGCCTAATATATAAACAGAGTTGGGTTAGTTTATATATATGTTACATAAGTTTATATATTATCTATTTTATTTTATACATATCTTTATATACGTGTGTATATTTTGGCTTTTCCTATTTCATCTTTTCAAACTTACAGTTTAAATATGCGACCAATTTATTTTCTCCGCATAAGTTATATATTACATTATGTATGTATGTGTGTATATATATATATATATGTATGTATAGCTATAAGTGTTGTTAAAAATATATATATTTGCTGTATATATATGTTTACATACATACCAGTTTATGTATGTTATAATAATTCTATCGGATTTAATAAATATATATATCATTTGGTTTCAAAACCGTTTATTACGTATGTGTTTAAGATTTTGTTTTGGTAATGGTTTTAAGTATAATACATACATACATACATACATACATATATATACATACATACATATATATATATATATATATATCTTTGATCCTTAATGCTTGAGTTTTAAGAATATTAATTTGAAATTTTATATATGGGAATTTTATTTGTGTTTGATTTTATTATATGTGTTTTAAATTAACAATGGATTTTAAAATGCATATATATGTTTAATTTAATATATGTTTGAATTTAGAATTTGATTTTTATTTATATATAGTTATATATAATCATATATAAGTTTTCTTATACTATTTATCTTCATCGATCCAGTTCTAATTTGATTTCGTTAATTCCTATTTATTAGCTTTGTTCGTCGAATCATTTCGACCTAGCGTTGCTTTGGGATTCGTATCTCCTTTCTTTGTCAAATCTATCTAGCCTCGAAAGTTGAGCAATTACACGATAAACATTCTTATACTTATTAAATTTGATTTCAAATTGAAACGACAATGGAAATATAATGCTGTTAGTTATTTAAATTTCTATATATATGTTATTATCTATATCTGTTCACCTGTGACATCTAACACCATGATCTGTTATTTATTTTATCACTGATGATATATGCTTGTTGCTGATTATTATATTATTGTCATGTATTCTGCCACTCTGCAAGTTACCTCTTAGTATAGAATTCCCTATGGGTTGAAATGATATGTAACCAAGGAATCAGTAGAATAGGAGGAAATCGTATGGGTTGAAATGACAAACACAAGTGATTTTTATTGAATTGAATTTGGGATTGCGGGTTGAAATGATATTTGAAACGATATATAGGAGTAGATATTTAAATTGCAGATTGAAGTGATAAATATCCGCATCACTTTACCATAGGATAGAGAATTATGTGCAGACACCGTTGGTATATATATATATATATACACATTGAAATGATTTCCAATGTTTAAATATATATATAGTCTTATATAAACATTGATTTTTTTAATATTATATATATAAATTTATTTTATACATAGTTAAATTCTTGAATTTTAAAATTATATGTTTCGAAAATTTTAAAATTATAAGTTAGTTTTGAAATTATATATTTTAAGAATTTACCTATAATTTTACTATTTTAAAATATGTACAAATTAGTTTTAATATAAAATAAGTTTAATAATAAGATTTAAGTTGTAACACCCCGCTATTTTGGACCATTCAAATCGACAATAAAACCACACATGTCGGACTTGCATAATTCAAAACAATATATTGTTAATAAAATTATGGACGAATAAAATCAATCACAGAATCACAAATACAGAATATCAGAATAACTTGCAACGGAATAAAATAAACAGAGGAATTCATGAAGCTCCTAGATACATAGTCTCAAACTAATACATAATACCCTAATATGAAAACAAGTAAAACAGAAAGTTAGATACATAAGTTCTCTACTACAAAAGCAAAAGCTATGTGGAAATAACTGGGGTGAAAATATCAAGTAGACAGCTAAATCTCGAGCGGATCTCTAGCAACAAAAAGAGGGTGAATCCAAAGCTGTAAAACTCAGATTGACCGGAGCATAAAGCAAAATACAAACACTCGAGTCAGGACATACATACTTATAAAATGTAAATCAACTCAAGTAAACTACAAAAGAAATGCATCAGTAACTTAAAGGATGCTTAGGATCGCCCATCCTTTAAGGATCCGTTAAACTATCTACTATGTAGTAATATATGCTATTATAATAATGTTTAAGGTAAAGTAAACTATTAAAATAGCGTTAAGTGTAATTGGTATATACAGTACTGTAATCCCTTCCGTACGGGACACCGTCCGAGGGCACTCCATATGTATGGTACAAAAAAACTCGTAGAAGGCGCTAGGGTAGGTGACATGGCACAACTAGTCAATGTCAGGGTAGATATACCAATTACACTTCTAGACTATTGGTATGCATAGCCGCAACTACCACCCACCTCCATCGACACTCCCGAATCAAAGGGGCGCACCAAATCAATCACAACGTAATAGAATGGCTAATGATGAAGTGTGTCCTATCGAAGGAGCTACCTCACTTAGCCCGTCAATTGCTCCTGTTTTTTCCACCTTACGCTAACTTATGGGAGTTAGGTCCACGTAAATATACCTTAAGGATCGTCGCCACCATCCTACGTCATTCTGGGATCTCTACCGCTTACACAGTTGTTATAATGTTTTTCGGTATCGACAGAAAGTATGGCCACATCCGATCCTGGTCTCTTTAACAATCAGTCATTATTATAACCCGTGGTTATATAAATTTCACATGGTTTATATTTCATATTAAACATTTTCCTTCAAAACCATGTGTATCCCATATCATTATTCTTTCTAAAATAATATTCATTTTTCCATAGTCATAACACTTCCAAATAATTTAATTATAATCCCTTGAAACGTAATAATTTATAGATCATAGCACTTTAAAATGTAACCTTTAAAACCGTAACATTTGGAACTAAAACCTTTTAGAAAATTTTGTAGCATTTTGGAAATGTTACCTTTAAGAAAACATAGTAGTACAGAACAGCTACTGCAAGAATTCGCAGTGGTGCAGAACTATTACTGTAAGAACAATGGTGCAGAATTATTATTGTAAGAATCCACAGCAGTGCAGAACTATCATTGTAAGAATTCACAATGGTGCAGAATTGTCACAGTAAGAATCCACATAAATGGAATTATTACAGTAGGAAATCGCAGTAATTTTGAATTGTTACTATAAGAAATCGTAGCGGTTTTGAACTATTACTGTAATACTTCCTACTATCATAGTTTATGTAACCAAATAGTACATATATTTGCAATCTTTATCATTTTTATTACCCAAGTTATGTCATTTACATTAGTTAAAACTTACATGTCAAATGTACATTTTAACTTACATTTTTTTCACAAAATAAATCATTATCATCTTAATCACTATTACATGAATTAAAACTTACCATTTATATGTTAGAATAAAATACCATTATTAATAAAATTGGATTATTAAATTTCAATCAGTCTTCATACTGTAAATTAGATTCGGAAATTAATATTTCCAACTATTTACTTCTTAAAAAAATTGCAACACATATAAACAAACTTACAGAAATCATTACATTATATTTTAGTTGAGATTCATATAAAAAATCAAAAATAGTTAATAATTTTTAGAAAAATCATTTTAAATCAAGCACGGAGTCTGTATACAATTCTCTGCCCTAGGGTCAAGTAAATACAGACACATATCGTTTCAATCAGCAATTTATTAATTTTTCGGGTTTTATATCATTTCAAACCCGCAATCCCAAGTGAAATAAAATTGCTCAAGCCTACCATTTCAACCCATAACAATTTTTCTTAATCTAAAGATCGTTCGGGTATGTATCATTTCAACCCATAGTGAAGGAACTTGCAGTGTGAGAATAGAATATTAAATAAAGATAACAGTAAATAACATATCATGACATATGATCATAATGGGAATAGTATGATGTGAAATAACATAATATAATCATATGAAATAATATAATATAATCATATAAAGTAACATAATATAAACATAGGTGAAATTCTCAACTTGCATATACACATCCATATATTCAGTTATCGCCAATTCACCAAAATATGAGTATGTTGTCAAGAGTGATTACTCGGCTTCTTTGGTTAGAGAAATGATTCCAAACACAACACAATGTCTACAACAAGCATGACAATTACAGGCAAGCCTAAGTGAGAGGAGAATCCAAATCCGACGCTTTGAAAAATAAAATAAATTCCATAGTGAACAAATAATTCACATAGTAATAAAAGTAGAAAAATATATTTTTTGCAAACATATGAATGGGCTTGTCAAAGGGCAAATATGCTCGGCCATAGGGGTTGTTTGGGCTTGGCCATAGGGTTATGGTTTAGGTTGGGGTTGGTCTAGGTTAGGGTTTGCGTGGCAAAGGCTCGGCCATGGCTAGGTTTTTGGGTTAGGTAGGTCCGGCCATAGGGGTTTTGAATAGGTTAGGTTTTGGTGGAGAACGCTCGACCTAGGGTTAGGGTTTTGGTAGTAAAGGCCCAACCGTGGTGTTTGGTGATGGTGAAAGTGGTCACAGCCAAGGCAAAGCAAGGGGAAGGTTTTGAGGAAGGTTGGCTATAGGCTTTGGTTGGAGGAAGAGAAGGTAGAGGTCGAAATTTGTGAAGAGGAAAGGGGAAAAAGAAGAATGAGAAGTGGGTTTTGGCTAGGGTTTGTGGTTTGAGGAATAGGAGATGGAGGTAGTGGCAAGCATGTCCGAAATTTGTTAAGGAGCGGAGGAAGAAAATTGTAGAGGAAAAGAGGAAGAAAGTCTAGGATGTTAAGGAGGAAGATGAAGAAGAAAAATTACATTGATTTCTGCGGAGGCACAAATGAAGAACGAGGAGTCTGGAAAACCCTAGGATATTACATAGTCATCTCAACAAGTGGCTTCTCATCTACTAAAGAAATTCCCAGCCCATTAGTACAAGCCCAAAGTCACAATGTAAATAAGACGAATGTTAAGGGAAAATAACTACGTGTAATACGCCAAAAGTTGTAAATTTTGAGAAGCAGAAATCAAAATTTTACAAAACTAAAAATGAAGAAAATTTAGAATTAAATCCTTTTTCACCAAAAAAAGTAAAAGTTCAAAATTTAAAATTTAAAACTTTCACAGAAAGTCGTACTTTGACCAAAGTTGGTCAAAATTTGAAATTCAAGAATTTTTTTTTATTAAATTTGGAAAACCATTTCACATCAAATCCCAAAATTATACATTAAATTTCCAAATTTATAAATTTTAGAATAATTATATTCAACATTTCCATGAATTTTCATTTAAAATATTTTAGAAATTTTTGCAAGTTGTTGCATTCTCCCCACTCAAAGGTTTTCGTCCGCGAAAAGGAACGCGACCTAGAAAACAAAGAAGAACAAGGTAGGATAACGAATAGTGCCTAGAATAAACAATCCTGGATCCAAAGCACGAATGCTTTCTTCTGTTTCCCAAGTACAATCTCGATCAGCAAAACTCCATTGCACTTTGACTAGGTTGATAGATTTTCTTCGAAGCTGCTTCGTACTTCTATCGATAATACGAAGTTGCTTCCTCTTGATAGTACGATTTGGCCCAGCATCTAAGCTCTCGAGAATAGAAGGCTGGACAATCAAAGATGGATCATGAAGATATCAATGAAGATGAAAAACATGGAACACATTATGCACTCCAGAAATTTCATAGGCAAATTCAAATGATAAGCTAAGGAACCAATTGTCTCTAAGATGCGAAAAGGACCAATAAACCTAGGAGCGAGCTTCCCTTTACGACCAAAACGAATCACATTTCTTAATGTAGAGACCTTAAGGAAAACCTGATCACCAACAGAAAACTCCAAACTCCTCCTATGCCTATCAACATACTTCTTTTGTCTATCCTGAGCAATCTTCATCTTTCTCCTAATCTCCTCAACCTTCTCAGATGCTTTTAAAATCATATCCAGACCAAGAACCAAACGATTACCGGATTCAATCCAGCAAAGATGGAGATTTGCAAGGACGTCCATAAAGAGCAGCACATGGAGCCATTTCGATACTAGCCTGAATTTTCAAAATGGAATGAGATAGATAAATGTTTAAGACAACCTTAAACAGATATATGAGATTTTACTTGATAATTATTGTTATAGGTGAATTCAACAAAATGTAGATGAACTTCCCAAGATCCTCCATAATCAAGGACATAGACGTGAAGAAGATCTTCCGAAATGTGTTTCACTCTTTCCATTTGACCGTCGATCTGTGGATGGTAAGTAGTGCTCAGATTCAGACGAGAACATAAAGATTCCGGAAAAGCTTTTCAAAACTGACTGGTAAAGATGGGGTCTCTATCACAAACAATACTAGCCGAAACACAATGAAGATGAACAATCTCTCTCATATAAATCTTAGCCAAGCTAGAAGCAGAACGGTTAGATCTAACCAGAATGAAATGAGCTGACTTGGTCAATCTATCCACAATAACCTAAATACTCTCATTACCTCTCATAGTCCTCGCTTATCCATCAATAAAATCCATGGAAACTTGTTCCCATTTCCAATTGCGATTCTCAAGGGGTTGCAATAACATAATATAATCATATGAAATGACATAATAAAATCATATGAAGTAACATAATATAAACATAAGTGAAATTCTCAACTTGCATATGCATATCCATACAATTCAATTATCGTCAATTCACCAAAATATGAATATGTTGTCAAGAGTGATTACTTACCTTCTTTGGTTCGAAGTGATTCCAAATACAACACAATGACTACAGCAAGCATGATAATTACGGACAAGCTTGACTGAGAGGAGAAGCCAAATCGGACTCTTTGAAAAATAAAATAAATTCCATACGTAAACAAATAATTCGCATAGAAATAAAAGTAGACAAATATATTTTTGTAAACATATGAAAGGGCTTGTCCAAGGGAAAATAGGCTCGGCCATAGGCGTTGTTTGGGTTCGTCCATAGGGTTAGGTTTTGGGTTTGGTCTAGGGTAAGGTTAGGGTTTGGGTGGCAAAGGCTCGGCCATGGCTATATTTTTGGGTTAGGTGGATTCGGCCATAGGGGTTTTGACTAGATTAGGCTAGGTTATGGTGGAGAAGGCTCGGCCTAGGGTTAATGTTTTGGTAGTGGAGGCTCGACCTAGGGGTTTGGTGATGGTGAAGGTTGTCACGGCCAAGGCAAAGCAAGTGGAAGGGTTTGAGGAAGTTCAACTATAGGCTTTGGTTAAAGGAAGAGAAGGTAGAGGCCAAAATTTGTAAAGAGGAAAAGGGGAAAAGAAGGAGGAGAAGTGGGTTTTGGCTAGGGTTGTGGTTGGAGGAAGAGGAGACGGGGTAGTGGCAAAACATGGCCAAAATTTGTTGAGGAGCGGTGGAATAAAACTGCAAAGGAAAAGTGAAAGAAAGTCAAGGGTTTTGAGGAGGAAGATGAAGAAGAAAACTTACACTGATTTCTACGGAGGCACAAATGAAGAAAAAGGAGGTAGAAAACCTTAGGATATTATATAGTCATCTCAACGGGTGGCTTCTCATCTACTATTGGAATTCCTAGCCCATTAGCATAAGCCCAAAGTCACAATGTAAATAAGATGTATGTTAAGGGAAAATAACTACGTGTAACATGCCAAAAGTTGTGAATTTTGGGAAGTAAAAATAAAAATTTTACAAAAGGAAAAATAAAGAAAATGTTAGAATTAAATCCTTCTTCACAAAAAAAGTAAAAGTTCAAAATTCAAATTTTAAAATTTTCGTAGAAAGTCAAACTTTGACCAAAGTTGACCAAAATTTGAAATTTAAGAAAAATCTTTATTTTATTAAATTTGAAAGAACATTTCACATCAAATCCTAAATTATACATTAAATTTTCAAGTTTATAAATGTAAAATAATTATATTCAACATTTCAACAAATTTTCGTTTAAAATATTTCAGAATTTTTTATGGGTTGTTACATAAGTTTAATAATAAGTTTGATTTAATTAATATATAATATGTTTAAGTATTTATTAAATTTTATTTAAAAAAAATAGATTTTTAAAATTTTGAATAAACTAAAGTTGGGAAGATAAAATTAATTTAATTTGAAATCGTATTCTTTTGAGAGTTATATAATTTTTTTAAATCGATTTGAAACCTATTGAATTTGAGATTAAAGATATGATTCTATAACTTGATTTGATTTAAAGTGATAATTGAATATTTCAAGTTTGAATAAATTAAAGGAATATCTAATTTATTTCAAATGTAATTTAAAGTTTATTTAAATGATATTGGATTGATTAAGTGAATATTTAAAAACTAAATAATAATGAAGTTAAATTTAGATATACATGAAATTATCATATTTAGTTTTTAAAATGTGGAATATTTAAAGTTTTGAAATATACTGAAATTGAAATGGTTTATTTTGTGGTTCGAATCTGTGTTTGAAATCGATTTAATTTGAGAGGGTTTATTTTGAAACTGAATTGAATAGAAATTAATGAATTGAGATTGAATTAAATTTGAATTTTTGAATCGGGTTGATTTGAATCGATTTGTGAAATTTAGGAAGATATTTTATTATATAGAGTATTTTTGAATTGTATTTAAAACTATTTATTTATTTTACCTTTTAAATTTTTAATATAAACTATTTTAATAAAATAATTATTTTTATAATGTATTTTAATGTACTAATTATTTTAGTATAAACTATTTTAACTTATTACTATTTTTATATAAACTATTTTATTTTATAAAATATTTTATTATATATACTATTATTAGTATCTAAACTATTTAAATGGGAAGTTACGATTTCAAAGTTATGAATTTCAAAGTATTATGTTATCAAGTGTTATGATTTCCAAAGTGTTACAAATTCTAAGCTTTATAATTTTGAAAGTGTTTATAACTTTGAAGTGCTATGATTTTGGAAATGAATTTATTTGAAGTGAAATGATATCGTATTGATATGGTTTTGGAATGGAAATGATATTTTTGTTTTGAAGTACATACTATTTTGAAATGATCGGGTGTTATAATAACGTTTGGTTGTTAAAGAGACCAGGATCGGTTATTGTCATACTTCTGCCAATACTGCAAACCACTTTAACAACAGTGTACGCGGTGGAGATTCCAGAATGAAGTAGATGGTTGGCGATGTTCTATTTGAGGTATAAACTTGGACCAAACTCCCATTAGTCAACATAAGGTGGCTAAAACAAGACCAATCGACGGGCTAAGTGAGGTAGCTCCTTCGATTAGACACACTTCATCGATTGCGATTCTATTACTTTGTGATTGATTTGGTGCGCACCGTTTATTTGGGAGTGTGGCTCGAGGTGGGTAGTAGTTGCGGCTATGCGTTACCACCGGCCCGGAAGTGTAATTGGTATATCTACCCTAGCATTTCCTAGTTGTGCCGTGTCACCTATCATATCGAGTCCACTACGAGTTTGTTTTGTATCGTACCTATGGAGTATCCTCTGGTAGCCTCCCGATCAAGAGGTATTACGGTACCATATAGACTATTGGCACTATAAAATGTGTTAAGGGGGGTATGGGTAACGCCTTAGCGCTATTTTAATAGTTTACTTTACTTTGGAAATTACTATAATAGCTTATATTACTACGTAGTAGATGGTTCCATGGATCCTTAGAGGAGGGTTATCCCAAACATCCTTTAAGTTACTTGTATTTCAGTTGATATTTCACTTGAGTTGGATTTATTAATATAAGAATGTTAATCTTGACTCAAGTGTTTTGTGTTTTGCTTTATGCGTGGGTCAAACTGAGTGTCACGGCGTTCGAGACTCACCTTTGGAGTTGGAGCTTGGCTTGGAGATCCATCCATCTATTCAACTTGCAGTTATTCAGTTGATTCGTATTTGACTATTGTATTGATACTACTATGTATTTGAGACTTCTGGTGTATCTTGTTTTATATCTATTATATATATAATAGCTTCATGAACTACTATTCATTTGTTTCCGCTACTTATTATTGTAATACTCTATGTTTGGGATTTTATGATTTATTTATTTACTGTATATGTCAAGTTTAGCCAAATATAAATTAATAATATGATATTTTAAGAAATTCAAGTCCGGCATGTGTGGATGCGAATAACACGAAATTTCAAGATGTTACTGTTAGTATCAGAGTTTTGGTTTTTGGGAAAATCTAGCATATAGAATAGATTTAATTATAGAATCACCTTCATTTGAGCTTGAATTCCTTCCTTTTTGATTCGAACTTCCTTTGAAATTTGGAACTTTCCTATTCCTTCTGAAATCCATCCTTATCCCTTCATACTTGTGTTTTTCATGATTCTGGAGCATCCATTAACTCCACTTCGGTTGATTTTTATAATGAAATGGCGGTCTCGCCAATCTAAGGATGATTTGTAAAGGGGTGAAACTCCTTTATAACGAGCATTGATTTATCAAAGATTTTTGTATCCTCGTTTTAGATGCCGCAATCTCTTGCTATGCCCAAATTCCATCTTTAGCAACTAGATGCCAATTTACCTCAGAATTCTGCATTGATCGTATTCTTCAAGTCAAGGTTGACTTGGTTAAGGTTCCCCACGGTTAACATTATTGTGACTATTTGTAGGCATTGGTAGCCAGATTAGTTGGGTATACTTACCCTATAAAGTTGGGACAAACCTCGCGTCCACCATATATACTTATTATAGGTGATTTTCCACATCAGTTACAAAGGTCATAGTATTATTAACTAGTGATGACAATGTGGCGGGTTTTTATGCCCCAGACCCACCATAGGTTTGTTAAACACCGCCCCAGACCCATCCTATAGACCCGGTGCAGGTCCATATTTTTGTCCCGAACCTGGAACCTACACAAGTCAGTGTAGACCTACCCCACACCAAGAACCAGTGGGGATCTATGTGTTGATTCATAATTGTGTACTAATGTACATATTTTTGTTTATTTTATTTGTAAGAGGGATTGTCGCTAAATGATACATTAAATACAAATGACAATGTGTTTACAATATTAAGGGAAGATAATAAAAGTGAGGTGTGCAATAATAGTTCAAAAAAATATGTATATATTATTTTACAATTATAAATGATGCAACTTAATGCTATAAAAAAAATTATAGCTCAGTGAATGGAACAATATAATATCCATGTCATAATCACTTGCATAAAAAAATTTGGAAGTCATCGTATTGTAGTAAAGCGAATTCATGAGATCTTAGTAGTACAGTTTGTGTTATTACGGGTCCGCGAGCTCTCACGCAATGCTTGACCCAAAGCTCTCAAGAATGAGTTATGCATCTACCCGCCCCTAAGAACAATGAAGCATGTCTTTGAGGGTCAAAATAGGGGTGGATGTATTGAATTTCGACCTTAGACTGGCAGACTTTTGTGTGCTTTTAACTGACCTCACGTCGATATAACTTAGCCATATTTTCACTCTTCAATGTTTAACACGGGATTATAGTTGCACATATGTATAATGTATAAATATACACCAATTATATATACAACTTACCTGTATTTATGCATTAACGGCCTTGTTAGGTAACCTCTTATTCCGCCTATATTAATGAATTAAATTCCATAATTTTCCTCAACTCATTTTGTAAGAATGATTATTAACTATTACTTATTATGTACGTTTAAGGTTTACATCTATAATTGTCAATTTCAATGTTTGAAGGAATTAATTATTATTATATCTATATCAAATACTAAATTATACCTAATTATTTTTTATGCAGGTTTAAGTAATTTATTTATGATGTTATAGTATTTTAATGTTGACGGCTACAATTACTAAACAAGTACCAATTTAATACAAAATTCACATAAGGGTAATACCATAAATAAGTTAACTACACGAAAAAGAACTAATATATAATTAAAATGGAATCTAGAATATAAAATTTATTTTACAGAATTATAGTCATTCTATTCAAAGAAATAGATTTACAATACAAATCTTGGATATTCTGTTCAACCTTTAAATGAATAAAGTTGGAATGAAAGAAATCCTACTATTATTTATATAAATAGAGGGTGCAAACTATGGATGAGAAAAAAAAATCCATTTTTCCTTATTTTCACACCTCTTACTATTTGTTTATTTTTTGTCATTTCAACCACGTAGCGAAAAGTAGAATCAAATAGAACACAAATTTTGTTGTTGTAAATATTAATAAGGATTCCAACAATTCAAAATTTACGTATTATTGGGAGATTTTAGGTTTTATGTTAGTAGATTTTTGCATACAAAAACTTCCAAGGCACAATAAAAATACAAATATCAAATTGCGCAATATACTATTAGGAAAATTTAAGATTCCCACTCATAGATAACTCCTATTGAACTAGCTTGGATCAGCTTTATGCTATAACCTTCCCTTTATTCAAGTTATCACATTTATTTTAAAATAAATTTGTTTGCATGTATTTGGTTTAGAAATTATAAATTACCAAAGAAGAGAGACATGCATATATTTATATATATAATTCCCTTTCTCTTTCGCTAGATTTTTCTCAATCTTTTTCTAATCCTCGCACGTATATATTCATTTTATCGAAGAAGTTTTACTATGAAGAAAGAATGATGGAGTGTTGTTGATGGCTGAATATTTGCATCAAAAGAATAAGGGGCCTAGCCTCTTAATTATAGTTTCTTGGATGCCTTATGACCATTAGATTAAGAATATTTTAAAATGTTTAAATCCAGGTCATTCAAGCAGCTCATAACCCTAGTCGTCATTTGACAACTGGTTTTCTCTTTCAATACATTGTCAAATGACGGCTAGGATTTATTATAAATAAACATATGTAGACCATTATTTTCTCTTAAGTATAAAATTATTTTATTGTTATTTACTGTAAAAGCACCTTTATTTATCTCAAAACATTAATAATTCTTCCAAAATGATAATATACCTCAAAATCCTTATTATACTTCTATTACTCAAATCCCTTAAACATAGTATTTTCCAAAAAAGGGGTAAGTTATGTCAAAATACTTTTCAAAATAATAATATTATTGTTTTACATCAAAATTATATGTGTATATATACTATGTGTGTGTGTGTGTATTAATACCTCTTTAATATTTTCCAAAACCAATTTATTACTGTTTATCTTGAAAGTAATAATATTCTATATTAAACTTAAAAATTCATCTTATTGTTGTTTGCTATAAATAGTACTAAAAAACCTAGAACGATTTTGTAAACATATCCTTGCTATTATTATTAGCAGTTCGAAGATATCATTTATTTTTATTACTCCAATAAGGATAGTATTTTCCAATAAACAACATAAAATCCATTAAATTATTACTTACTCAAAACATCATAATCTTCACAAACCTATATTTTTTATGACCTATTACTTTATTTTATAAATAATAATAAACTTACTCATTTTTTTTTAAAAATAGAACCTTTTGTTATTATTTATGAATTTCCCCAATAATTCATAAATAATAACAATATTGAATTTCTTACCTTCGTTCCAATTTATTTCGTTCAAAATCTATAATTAACTTTATCTTTCATTTATTTATCTAATTTTCCGTTATCACACAATTTCAATCATTTTACTTCAATTAATTATTTTTCCATTCAAAATCACAATTAATTAAAGCTAAACATCCTATGGCATAATAATCAACAATAACCAGTCCAATCGTGGCACAACACAACTAAAACATAATAGTGACAAATCAGTCATCAATATAACATAACACATCTCAATAAATATAACTTTTGATCAATGGATATGCATTTAAATTTTTTTAAACTCATTTAATTAAATTATATAACTATACCAATGTGCTTATCCAAAAAGCCTCAAAACTCAGTAGAACTAATGCTAAACCTTCCATAATTCCTCCGTAAGTCCGACGAAAGAACCACACATGAATCAGTGTTCATATGCAAAAGATGCGATGATTAGAAGTTTCGTTGTCAATTTGCAATTAAATAGAACATAGGGTCTAGATTATAAAAATAACTTTCTTCTTTGTAGGACAAAGCCATATAAGTACTCCCCAAACTGAAATCTTTCACCATCGAAGTCGAATCCACCCAGCTCCAACCACTTGAGGCGATGCTGCCGCCATCAAACTTCACCTCTTGCCACCGTCTAAAACATCACGAGAGTCTGGTCCCTAAATTAGCCACCAGCACCAAGCCCCAATCTCCGCCATTAGCTTTATTCGATGATTTCTAAAGCTTTAGCAACTATTTCATCAAATTGAAGATAGATTCGAGTTCGTATGGATAGATTTAGAGTATGCTCTAGGGGCAATCATGTAATTAATTGCAAATTATTAAATTTGTAATAAAACTTCATTTGAAATAAAAGGTGTTTTTTCTTTCTATTATATACTTAATATAATATGTATATTAAATAATTATTTAGTTTATTTAAGTATGTTTTACAGAAAATCCATAAATAATACATTTTGCGATAGTAGGTACAATGTGTTGTAATGATGAGAAATTTATCACAATGAAAATAAACATATCTTTTTAAATATTTTTACTCAGATATATTGACTGGACATCGATATATCCTTTGGGACTAGAGTATGTAATGCTCTCCAAATGTTAGGAATTGTATTACTGGTGATTGTAGGGGGCACCAAAGGGTTATGTGCTGGTAGTTATTGGATAACAATGGAATGACCCACTTGATAGTTTTTTATTAGTTAAAATAACTAAGATCAAACATAGAAATCAAAACAAAAATATTACAAAGCTCACTCGTTTTGAGAGTACCGTTTTACTTTATTATGGACACTCCACTTTAAGCATTTGAAGTGAAACACAATTTAGTAGGAAATTCAACTCCTTGGTTATATGAGGTTAGTATCATGATCAATTATAGTCAATTCAAAGTAAAAGTCTCAGGCTATTTCAGTCATTAATTATTACTACTATCAAATTAAGGACTTTGTGTTTGGAGACAATTTTATTATGGATGATATTTTAATTTTGACTAATACAAAATTCTTTATGTCCTAATTTGATATAATTTTGAAGAAGATAATTGGTGTAAATAGTTGTCACTACTAGAAACAGCTTAAAATAGTAAAATCGAATTTTGCTGAAATTGTGTAAGTGATAAATTCGACCAAATTATCGTATCACTAGCTAAAGTGGGATGTGATCGCTAACTTAATCTACACCTATGAATCACACAACCACAAATTGAATATTCTGAATACCACATGATTTAATTAAATTAGATGTTTTTTAAATAAATTATTATTTTCAAAATATTAGTCATAAAACTTTTATTGATTTATTGAATCGATGTTGAATATCATGCGTATAAAAAAGTTATATATATATATATATACGTATCGATATACGATATTGATGTACATTTGAATTGGTTTAAAACGTGAAATTACTAATTGGGTTTTGAAATGTGTGTTGGTCTATAAGCCAACATCAAATGGCTGACCACAATATGGGGTAGGAGGGGCGTGTTATCTTTGAAATAGGGTTGAATTGGTAGTGAAAGAAAAGTTAAAGATTAGATATGTATATCCTTCTTTCTACCATTTTTTATCTTATACCTCTAGTTTACGCCACATGCCATAGCCATCCTCACCTCTCCATTTTCAAACCAAAATCAAATTTTTTTTAAAGGTATGGTGAACTCTTCAGTTAGTAGCATTTCAGAAAGTGATTTAATATGATTCAAGGTGCTTCTTCGATTCAACATTAAAGGTGTTACAGTAAGGCCGCGGTATGAATAACGATCAAATTAGGTCAAATTATATATATATATATATATGTATGTATGTATGTATGTATATGTGTGTCTATATATATTAGTTTATACCGTTGTATGTGAATATGTTAGAATTATATCAAAAAAATTTATAATTTTTTGATGTCGTGTGTGTGTATAATTATGTGCATTGTATTTTTTACGTATCCACCGCTTATGTTTTTCGCCATGAATAATAATGATAATAACATTTTTCCAAAAGTAATAATATGTTAAAATGAATTTTAAATTTAATTTAGATTTTAAAATTGATCATATATTAGGTATAAATGTATACATAATTACCTAATAAATTTATAAATATATATATACATATATAAACTGAATTCAAATAATATATTTTCTTATATAATATGTTTATATATTTTTAAATTTTAATTATGATATATTGATATATATTTATTGTAAGTGTTATTTAATAAAATTACATTTAATTTTTGTTGTTGTAACT
The DNA here is from genome assembly GCA_030765085.1 of Allium cepa. Lineage (NCBI taxonomy): Eukaryota > Viridiplantae > Streptophyta > Magnoliopsida > Asparagales > Amaryllidaceae > Allium > Allium cepa. The sequence goes on along the minus strand of CM060931.1, from coordinate 458,599,033 downwards.
AGTCCATACAGAATTATTTTGAATTACAAAATATTTTTTTAACCTGTATGGATTTGAAAAATAATTCTATCTAAAATATTTTTAGTTAGGCGGAATCGCAGTCTATTACGTATTTAAAATTTCTTATTTTATATTTATAAATTAGAATTTAAAACACACATACACACATAGACAGACACACACACACACACACACACACACACACACACACACACACACACACATATCATATGCATTTTCTAAAAAATATTAATTCATGTTTGAATTTCAAATATGATATTATTTTAAATCTTGACATGATTTTAAATATTGCACTTAGATTGGTTTTACATTTAAATTTGTTTACTTATAATTATTACACACAATATATATTATACACACATATTTACTTGTATGAACACATAAATGTATATATAAGTATACTTTAAATTATATTACTTTTAAAATAAATTTAGATAGCAAAAGGTATATAAAGGGGAAAATGCGTCTATTGCGGGATAAATCCAAACACTCACACGCAGGCATATTAAATGATATACAGATTATATGTTGCTTGTACACATATAAACATATTTGTATTAATACACATGAACACAATATATCACATATATTTACAAATCAAATCTTTATATTAATCAATTAAATAAAATATAGATTTCATTTAAAATTTAATTTATATTAGATCAAAATATGTTTAGACTTCATCGGCTCAGTAAGATCTAAAGTTGAAAAATATATTGAAATTTACCCATTAACCCGCTACATGCTGGCCCAATTCAAGCAATGGTATTAGTGCCCAATTGCTTATGTGGTATATATTAGCAATATAAGGGCTAAATATTAACGCCTACTCATTTAGTATGGCGTGTAAAAAAGTACTGTCAAAGGTTGATTTAGGTAGTCAAGTACTCTATCCAACTTGGCTACAGGCCTAGCCCAAAAGAATAAGGAAAGCCTGAAGATCATCTCCAACATAAATGCACAAATTGATTTTGGGCCTAGGGCTAATTTTCAAATCTATTTCAAAATTAAAAAAAATTATATTTAAAAGATCAATTTAAAATAATTATATTTTTTACAAATGCTGTAAAATAATTTTCAAAATTGTTATGAAAATAAAATAATTATTTTCGAAAACCATTCAATAATTAATTAGATTAATTAAATAAATAATTAAAAATTAATTAATTGAATTAAATAACATACATACTGATAAATGTAACACTATCTTAAAATGTTAAGGTATATGAATGTATGATTTGTACAATTACTTATAATCAACGAAAATTATTTTAATTAAATATTAATTAATAAGTAACATAACATATACATACATTCATATAAGATATACATGTGTAATGATAAATGTTATGGTATGCACATTCAATTTTAAATGTTTAAAATATAAAATTAATTACATTAAGTTAACTTGATAAAATCAATATAAAATTAGACATAAGACTATCATCTAAGTTAATAAAATTATTAAATGTCATATAGGAATTAAACTTATACAATATGAATGTATAATAAAAGGTGCAACGGTAATAAACCCTAATTAAACTAAATTAATAAACACGTATGTATAATATACATATCATGGTTTTAGATGTCTCTGACACTTTAATCATGAGTGTATTTCACAAGAAATACTTTATTCCAAGTCGATATCACTCAGTTAAATATATTAATGGTTATGAATCTTTATAATAAGTATTGTCCTCTACCACTTATATATTAACAAGTTACCTACATACTTTCTGGGTGTTGAGCAAACTCAAGCTAGGGATGTTATTTCTAGTATTATTTATATATAGGCTAGACGATATAAGATAAATATATGCATTCGTCGAACAAACTAAAGATACATATACTGTACTTACGCCATCGTGAAGTAGTAGGTATGAGTGCATGATCCCTTTCGCTTTGTTGAGCTAACTCAAGGTCAAAATGAGATTATAGCAAGGATCATGGGTAAGGAATTGTATATGATACACTCGATAAAAAGTTATCCATCATTTGCGAGCCTATGACTTGTTGGACAAATTCAAGGTTCAAATCTCAAGACAAGAGAGTCTAACGCCGACTAGCGAAATCGAAAGATTTATGTGTTTCTTTTTAGGTTTTTTAGAAATATAAATGTCTAGTGGGAGTCCCATTAGAGAAATGAAACGGTAACATTTAATGTAACATCCCCAATTTTAAGGCCCAAAAAATAAACAAGATACTGCACTGATCCATAGTATTAATTTCCAGTACAAAATGAGATTAGTTAATTATATCTATAGCATTAAGAGCACATGAATAAGAAAGTTTTCAAAATACATTTCATTAATAACTTTTACATTCATTACATAATCCCGTCGATTCCACATTCTGTGAAAATATAACAATTAAAAATATAATCCAAAAGCGACATACGAAGATGCCCCTTGGGATGACAGAGTAACTACTTGACAGTTATAAATCCAGTCATTGCATCCATTCAAACAAAGTATAAACTTCAAACTATACAGCGAAAATAAACTCCTAATATTAGCTTGCCTCCTGCATGTCTCCATAATCTTATTCGCTTAACCTAAAAATCCTACTTCCGATCTACTCAAATGAGTATCCGAGAGTTTAAGGGGGAAAACAAAAACTTCGTGTCATATAAAAAGTCTAGTGTGAATAATACTATATCATCTCAAACCAAAAATAGATATCGATTGGGACCATGCTGCGGATGGAACGGGTTTTCCCCTCACAAGTATCTTTTCAAAATATGTCAATCTGAACATAAATCATGCACCTACAAACACAATGGTTAAAAAAACATGATATGATCATATGTATGCAATATAGGTAAATATGACTACTCTGTCATTATAGGGTTATACATTCCTAAAGTGTGCTTGTCCCGTAGAATTGATTGTCTATCTCAAATCGTAGTTTTCCTAAGATTACTGTGAACTTATTAGTTTTCACAAGCCAACTAATAATCTATCAGGTTGACTTAGGAAAAAACATAACCAGATGTTCCATAATCTCTAAATAAAGTTAGGAATAAATCTAATTAAACAATACGGTAAGGATATAAAGCTATGATTTCCTTTCTGTGCATACTCATCTTTTAGTCCCTCCATTGATAAAGCCCTAGGCACTAGAGTCATGGACCATTATTAACCAAGGGCTAAAGGCTGAAGCATACGGTGCAACCCTATACCTGTCCCACCAAAATTCTTATCTAGCTTTAAATCCGTAAGTCGTATTTTTTATAAGTTTAAGGCATCCTAACATAATTGATCTGTCTGATTTTATGGATGCAATTCAACTCACTCAAGAGTTTAGTCTGATCATACTTACTACTAGAACATCCTAACTGGTAAATTGTTCCTAAGTCCTAGCTTGTAATGTTGGGTAATAAAAATGTTAGTACAACAAATGATAAAGTATGCAAATTTAACTGATAAAATAAAAATAAGAACATATAACGTCATACATCTGTTCAACCAATTGTTATATCCATAACAAAATTACTAAGTCTAAGTAGTATTTTTGGTTAGCAAAATTCATATAAAATTGGGCTAAAACTCTATTTTACTTCCTTGATTACATTTATCTTCGTGATTGATAAACCACTTGAAATCATTCTTAAAACAAGAAAAACGAAGCCTAATTACTTAACCAAAATATTTTGCCAAAACATTATCATCTTTAAATAGCTTCTAAAACACTTGTTATCAAAATAGGGATGTCGAGTATCTATAAAAAATTTGGCTATTGAGCCTATAAAACATAGCTTTCAAGTTTATAAAACATACAACTGTATAGGCGCAAATATATAGTTGTATAGCCGCTAAAATATAGACATCGGGTATATTTAAAACATTAGCTCCCGAGCCACTAAAATATATATCACTTTATATGGCTTTCAAAACATTTGATACAAAAACATGGTTGTCAAGTCTTTAGAAAACAAGACCTATCGAGTCTTTAGAACATAGCATTTAAGTTTGTGAAACATACGACATTCATTCTGCAAAAATATAGTTGTCGAATAGCTACAAGGAAGCTATCGAGAAACTATAAGACATGGGTGTCGAGTTCACAAAAACATGATGTGTCGAACCTCTAAAAGCTTATGGATGGCGAACCCTTATAAACATGGGATATCGAGCCTCTAAAACGTGATGATGTCGGTCTTTAACAAAAAAGAACTTATTGAGTCATGAAATCATAGGGTTGTCAAGCCTCTTCAACACATGAGATATCGAACCACCAATAATGCAAGGTTTCAAGTCTCTATAAAGGCAGATACATTACATAGCCATTAAATAGCTATCGCATGCATCAACCCTTGTCGAGCCCTTATAAGAGTGGATACATCACATAGTATTGAGTAGCTATCGCGTTCATCAACCCTTATCAGGTTTCTACAATTTAGAGGTATCGGGTCTCTATGTTATAATGTCGATAGCACTATTGTAAACAAGTAATAAACTGATTTGTTTCCTTTTAAAGTTAACACTTTGCACTAACTCATGTCTCATGTCAAATTGTTATTGGATAATAAAATACTTTTCATAATCATTTCTAAAATCTCTGGTATGTCATGTTCTACTTCTTAATCACTTAACAAAACATTTGTAATTAACATTATTAGCTTATATTAATTAAGACTTTTCTAGAATAGTATAATCATAAAAAATCATAACAATTGGGCAAAATCACTAAAAATCCAAATTTCCATCTTCTTCATATACAAAATTTCAGGTCTAAAATTAAATTAAATTATATTTAATAATTAAGACCCAAAATATACACATTTTTTCTTTAAGAAAATTCATAAAATATTCATATGAACTTGGAAATTGGGAAATCGAAAAACCATTTTCAAAATGTTTTCAAATTTCAAATCAAAAAAAGATCAAAAACATAGGTTTTACATATAAAACCCATTAAATCAATTCCATAAAACCAATAAACCATTATATAACCTGATAGTGATATTATTAATCCAAGCATGAAATATTATCACATGCAGTCCGTAAATCAATCATAAATACAAAATAAAACACAAACAAATTAGATGTTAACTGTTATTCACCTTAGATTGGATAAGAGAGATTGAGATTTGATGTAGACTATTTATCCTAAGCTTTCCCTATTTGATTTCTTAGATTTCTTCCTCTTTTTCCTTAAGTAATAGATGACACTCTCTTTAAGGTTTTGTTTTGATATAGAATCTCTTTTAGGTTTTATTTTGATTTAGAGAAATGAAACGAGAATGAATGAGAAAGGAAGGGTTTGGGGAATGAAATAAGAAGTTATCCCAATATGCCCTTCTCATTAATCCATTTTAGTCCTATGTTTAAAACAATCTTATTTATTGATTAATTAAGATCTGACCCATATTAGTTAACAAATCTCATTCTCTTTATCACTTCTCATTTTCTATTCAATTTATCTAATTAAAATCGCTGAATAATGTAAAACAAAAATTAGTGTTACAAGACCCCCCTAAAGAATTTCATCCTCGAAATTATGATAAGGAAGACAACAAGCATAACAATCACGTAAACATGTGTGATAAAAACATAACAACAACAACGCTGGCATATCCCGCTAGCAAAAAGTCTATATTACAAATATAGAACATGCCATCAAAACAACTCAAGATTAATATCTCTAATCCTAGCTTCTGCTTCCTAAGTATAATTTTTCTCTTTGTCACTTCACTAGACTTTATCTTACTTAACTTTCTTGTTTCTTAATTTCTTCTCAACTCTTGCTAAAACGTGAACTGCTTGTGTAACAAAATTCATATCTGGTTCTACTATTAAATCTTCCAATACATTCAGTGCAATTGTAGTCTCTGGATCATGCAGACACTTTCGAAGATGAGAAACATGAAAAACGTTATGGAGTCCTATCGAAATATTCAATAACTCTATCCGCTAAGTGAGTTTCCTGATCCTTTCTATGATAGGAACCAGACCAAGAAAGTGCCACCGAACCTTCCAAACTGTACCACACCCTTCATCGGTGATACCTTAACAAAGATACGGTCTCCAACTGAGAACTCTATATCCTTACGCCTTTTATCTAGGTTACATTTCTACTAAAATTGAGCTTCCTTCATCATTTCTTGGATCAGCTCAATCTTTTCTATAGATTCATTCACCATATCTAGGCCTAAACTCAATCTGTATCTGGTCTCTAGCCAATATGATGGCAATCTGCATGACTTTCTATAGAGAGCTATGAAAGGCGCCATTCCTATACTACTTTGATAACTATTACTATAGGAAAATTCGACAAAATTCAATTGTTCTTCCCATGACCCTCCAAAGTGTAGTACACAAGCCCTTAACAAACATTCAAGGACTTTGTTAACTCCTTCCATTTTCCTACACATTTATGGATGGTAAGCGGTACTCATCTTCAGCTTGGTGTCTAACAATTTTTGCAGACTCGTCTAGAATTCATTAGTGAACAATGTATATCTGTCACTTACTATACTACTAGGAATCTCATGTAGTCTTACAATATTCCTCATAAATAACTTTGCCAATGTAGATGTCATTCTTGTCGAACTGTGAAAATAAAGTGGGGACTCTTAGCCAATCTATCTCCTACGATCCAAATGCTTTTATTTCCCTTATTCGACCTTGGCAACCTATCAAGAAAATCCATGGATATAGAATCTCATTTCAAAAGTGGTACTTCTAAAGGCTAAAGCAATCCAGTTGGATTCCGATGCTAAACTTTTACTTGTTGGAAATTTAAATATTATATCACCCAAAAGCCTACATCTTTTTTCATTCCTTCCAGAAGCAACTACTCTTCACATTATGATACATTTTAGATCCTTCAGGATGAATAGTAAATTTCGGTCAATGACACTCCTTAAGAACTTCCTTCCTTAGATTACAAACATCTAGAATGTATAATCATCCCTTCTTCCTTAACCATCCATTCTGGTCAAGACTAAAGCATTTTAAATCATCAATCTTAGTTCCCTCTTCAAGTCTTCTAATCTTTCAGCTAGTAATGGATCATCTCTGCTTAGAAGCAATTCTTTCGATCATTAATGTAAAACTTCCAAACATGACAACATTGCAGTAACCCGATTAGAACTAGCTATCGATCTTAACTTTACACCCAAATAGCCAATGTCTCTAAACCTTTCCATTCTTCTTGCATAGCTAACATCATACTCTGACGTTTCATGCTAAGTGCATGCGCAACCTTATTTCCTTTCCCTTACGTATACCAATATCAAATTATAAGCCACCAAAAATTATAACCATCTTTGTTGTCTCATATTCAACTCCTTCTAAGATAATAAATATTTAAAGGACTTATGATCCGTAACTAGAATCCGTCCCCCAAAAGACAATGTATCCATACTGTCAAAGAAAATATCACCACTGCCAGCTCCAAATCTTTCCTCAGATATCTAACTTCATGTGGTAGAAGCTGTTGACAAGCGAAGGCAATCACTTTACCTCTTTGCATTAACACTGCGCCAAATCTTATACCACATGCATCAGTATACACAACTAAGTCTTGATTTTCATCTTGAACAACATATGCTGGTGCGTTGGTCAATAAATGTTTCAGCGTTAAGAATGCTTCATCACATTTATCGATTAAAACAAACTTTACATCCTTCCTTTTAGTTTAGTCATAGGTGCCGCTATACGAAAGAAATCCTTGGTCAATCTTCGGTAATTGCTAGCTAATCCTATAAAACTCCTTATCTTGGTCATAGTCTCAGGTATTTTCCAATTATTAGCAGTCTCAATCGTGGCTGGATCTACTGAAAATAGATTTTCTAAAACTACAAGAATAAGGAACTTCACTTATCTTTTCCAAATATAACATTTAGTTGATGTTGCCTCGACGTTTCTAGCACTATTCTCTGATGAATCTCATGATCTCATTCATTTTAAGAATATATCAGAATGTCATTTGTAAACACTAGCAAAAATATATCCAAATGCTCTCGGAACATGTGGTTTACCATATCCACAAAGAAAGTAGATGCATTGGTCAATCCAAAGGGCAAGACTCGCCATTCCTACGTCATATGTTGTTTGAAGCAACGTTAATGGAATGCTTTTGTAGCAAACCATAATTTTAATAAATATTTTATTCAATTATTTTTGAAACTTTGATTTTTAAATCATTTAAAATTGACGTTTTGGAATTTTCTAACGAATTTCTGGATTTTATTTATAATTTGTTTTCCAAATATAATAAAATAAAGATTTTCTGAAAATTTTATATTTTGGTCAACTGTGGTCAAACATTGACTTTCAGTTGAAATTTTTAAATTTGAATTTTTAATTTCCAATCTTTTTCTTTGAAGTTGAATTTGATTCTGATATTGGTTCTTCTTTTTATTTCGTAAAATTCTTTTTTATACTTTTAAAATCTGATAAATTTCAACGGTTACACGCAATTATTTTCAGCATTTTCTCCGTTTATTTTCTATTTTATATTTGCTACTTCATTCTATTTTATATTTTATTTTCTATTTTCTATTTATTTGGACTTTTTATTTGAATTTTAGGCTTGGAAATTCTAAAGGACATAAGTTTCTTTTTATTTAATATGAACTGTGACTTTTGCAATACCATAGCCGTTCATATTTCCACTTCCTATAGTCGTACAAACTCCTCACTTCCCGTCTCATTCACATACAAAACAAATATTTCTCATCTCCTTTCTCATTTGCGTCCGACAAAAAGAATACTAACAGTAAGTTTCCATGTCTTCTTCTCCTTCTTTTTCATTTTTCTTTCTTCTGTCTGTAAGCATAACTCGGCCATGCGTCATCTAGCCGACCTCTCCTCCTCACCACCACCACCTGATCAGCCTCCACCATCCCATCACTGTCCATGACCCATGCCGTGACCACCTAGATCCAAAAACTCCATCACAAAGTTTCTTGAAACCCTAGCCAAGCCTCTGCATCAGCACTTTCCTAATTGCTAGCCTCGGCCATTACCACAAGCACCAACTCCTTTGCCTTACCGTGAACACACATGGCCATACCCTCTCTGATGTTACCTGACCACCTGAACTAAACATGAGCCTAGGCCGAGCCATAGAAGCCATAGGACGAACCCAAAGCTCACATATCCTTGCCTTTTTGCCTTCCCATGAGTTTTGCATTGCTATCCCTTCCTATTCTATGCCTAACCGTGCCTCTTACTCACCTTGGTCGAGCACCTGTGCTTCAGATCTAGTCATGGACGAGCCATGTGATGTTGATCTAGCCAAATTGCTAAGCGTCCGAGCCACTTGTAATTGTTAGGCCAATATTTTTTCCATTTTTGATTCATAATTTTCATTGTTTTGATTTATTATCTTATGTTGAATTATATTTTTTTGTTTATTTATATTTATTTGTTTACAAGATTGGAATTCTGGCTCTCCATTCACTCGAATCAAAGTCGTGCTTTGTCGTGCTTTTCGAAGTTTGTCCATATGTCTTGAATTTTTAACTCTAGCTTTAGAAGGTGAATTTACCACTCTCGACATTCGTGCTTATATAATTGTGAAACAATGACAATTGGATTGCAGTGACTGATATGCTATGTTTTAGTAGTTCATATATGCAGTTATATGATATTTTATGATGTTATAACCTGATGTTATACCTGTTACATCACCCGATATGATATGCCATATTATACTGTTTATTGTATTTCCTGTTTCTCACACTGCAAGTTCCCTGTCAGTATAGAATCACTATGGGTTGAAATGATACATACCCGAACGGACATTAGAATAAGGAAAAATCGCTATGAACTGAAATACAGGCTCAAGTGAATTTTATTTTATTTGACTTCGGATTGTGGGTTTGAAATGATAGAACCCGGATTTTTATTTTAAATTAGGGATTGAAATGATATATATCCCTCTCACTTGACCTAGGTTAGAAAATATTATACAGACCCATGGTTAAATTTAAATATTTTCTGAAAATTATTAAGTATTTTTGAAATTTAAAATATGAAATTTTAACTTAAATTAGATTTAAATAAGTGTTATAGTGATTTTCTATAAGTTGAAGATGTATAATTAAACAAATGGTTTAAATGTAACTTAAAATATGAATTAACTTGATAATTGAAAATCTAGTTTTCAAATGAAAATTTTAAGCTTAATTTAGTAATAAGAATATTTTATTTATGAAAGGGGTATTCTAAAATAAAGTATTAAGTTATTTGTTAAGATAAAAGTTAAGAAAAATAACGTACTTTTGACTTAATAAATGAATTAAAGTTTAATTTGGATATTTAAATCAATTTTTATTTTATTTAATCATAAGTTAAATGATATTCAAATAAATATTTCTGAAACGTGAGATGTGTTTTATAAGTTAAAAATGGTGAAAAATGAAATTATAATGTTTTTGAAATGTTATAATAAATCTTAGATTTGTGTGGGCGGCATTTCCAAAATGCTGTGGTTTTAAGGTAGCATTTTCTAAGTGCTACCATTTCTGAGAATGTACTGTTTTTATGAAATACCACTATATTTACAGTAACATTTTCTAAGTGCTGTTGTTTCTGAAAAGACAATATTTCTAAAACACTATTATATTTACAGTAACGTTTTCTAAGTGCTGTTGTTTCTAAAAAGGACAATATTTCTCAAATAGTATTATATTTATAATAACGTTTTATAAGTGTTGTTGTTTCTGAAAAGTCAATATTTCTATGTATTATCACATTTCCCAAGTGCTACGAATGTAATGATACAATGTGTTTTTTGAAATTGTTATAATTGAATGAAGTTAGAAATGCTACAACTTTGGAAATGGATATTTTTCTTGAAAGATATTGAAATTGAATTTAAATGGCTTCAATTAATATGTTTTGGTTTGAAATATAAACCGTTTTGAAATTTATAACCATAGGTAATAATAACGATTGGTTTTGAAGAGACCGGGATCAGAAGTTGTCATACTCTCTCCCAATTCCGAAAAGCACTTTAACAACCGTGTACGCGGTGGAAATTCCAGAATGAAGTAGGATGGTGGCAACGTCCTATTGAGGTATATACGTGGACTCGACTCCCGTGAGTTGGCATAAGGTGGCTAAAACAAGAGCGATTCCGGGCCAATGAGATAGCTCCTCTTATTGGACACACTTCTTCGTATGTCATTCTATTACTTTGTGATTGATATGGTGCGCACCATTGATTTGGGAGTGTGGCTCAAGTTGGACGGTAGTAGCTGCTACGCGTTACCACCAATCCGGATGCGTAATTTGTATATCTGCCCTGTCTTTGCCTCGTTGTGCCTTGTCACCTAACCTACCGCGCCTTGTACGAGTTTGATTTTTGTCGTACCTATGGAGTATCCTCTGGTGGCTTCCCGAACAGGAGGGGCTACGATACTGTATAGATTATTGCACTATAAAATGTGTTAAGGGGGATATGGGTAACGCATTAACGCTATTTTTAAATATATTACACTTTACTTTAGACATTATTATAATAGCGTATATTACTACATAGTAAATAGTTTAACAGATCCTTATAGCATGGGCGATCCCAATCATCCTTTAAGTTACTTGTGCATTTTATTACAGTTCACTTGAGTTGGTTTACATTGTATAATTATGTATGTCCTGACTCGCGTGTTTTGTGTTTTGCTTTACCCTCGGGTCAGCCTGAGTATCAACTTTGGATTTCACCTTCTGGAGCTAGAGGATTTGCTGGAGATTATCTATCTATCTAGTTGTTATATATTTCCATTCAGTATTTTCTATGCAACTTATGTATTAGTGGACATTTATGTATTAGGATTTTTGTTGTATTTACTTTTCAGACTCTGGATTTCGTACTTTCTTTACGACTCTATGTTGTAGTACCTTCATGAGCTACTATAGTTATTTTATTTCCACTGCGAGTTATTTTGATTCATTTGTGTCTGTGACTCTGTGATTGGTTTTATTTGCTCCAAATTATATAACAATCTACAGTTTTGAATTATTCAAGTCCGACATATGTGGTTTTATTTTCAATTTGAATGGTCTAAAATAGTGGGTCGTTACATTAGGTATCAGAGCCTTGGTTTAGGCAAACCTTAGCCTGCGGAGCAAAAACTCATTTGAGATAGGGTAGGAATACCCTAGAATGAGTGAAATCAATCTTAGAATCATATTCGTTGTGAAAGAACGTATTTTAAAAAATAAAATGATTTCCAAATGGTTTTCAAAGGATTTTCAAAAATTATTTTGATATAAACTTTTCTTGTTTTGAAATCAAATTTTTCTCGACTTCTTTCTTTTCCTTATCCACCTTGTTAGTTATTTCTTTGTTTAGGATATTAAATCTAGCAAAATCTTATCTAATCTTATCTTATCTTTGTTCTCAATTACCTCTTTCCTAAAATTCATTATTGATTTTTCAGGAAGAGTCATAGGAATGCTAGAGGTAGGGATCGTGGTGTTGCCCCAGTTCCTAAGCCTGCTGCACCAGTTAGGTTAACTACCTCTGTAAGGAATACACTGAGCTTGGTTGCGCAAAGTTACCGCATCTGAGAGCATTATCGAGGCTCAGCAATGGTCGAAGGGATTGAAGAGGATCTTCTCCAGTCTTGAGATCACTGATGCTCAGAAGCGTCAGTTGGCAGCTTGGTAGTTGAAGGGAGCAGCCTTGGATTGGTGGGAGACTGTTACAGCTCACACTGTCGAGGCTAACATTTCTTGGGAGCAGTCTAGGTAACATCTTCTATTCATCTTGTATTTGGTTCAATTTTATTCTTTTGAAATCTTTCTTATGTTTCTTTATCGTGCTTTAGGGGTGCTTTTGTTGTGTAATGGATGCCCAAGGCAGGGAAGTCTCGGCTGTATTGAAAATTCATGGATCTGGAACAGGGAGATATGTCATTTGTTGAGTATGAGAGGAAGTACAATGAACTTACTTAGTTTGGCCCTAATCTGATTGACACTTCTCTCAAGATGAATGAGAAAATCATAGCTGGTGCTCGTATGGAGTATTATGATCGTCTCATCGCTCATGTGCATAGTCCTTTCGCTGGTCTGATGGATATGGCTATTAGATATGAGAATCCTACTTCTAAAGATCCTCCAGTTGCTTGTGCCGCTTTATCTCCGTCTTCCTATGGAAATTCAAAGAAGAGAAAGCCTAACTTTCATTAGTAGAGGAAGAATTGGAACGAGACTCAATGGTGGGATCTTCTTCTTCTCAGAGGCAGTCTATCGACATATCCTCCATTACTTGCTCTAGAAGTAATCAGAAGGGACACTATGCTAATAATTGTCCTACTTTAGTGGGTGCTGATGTTCCTCCAGCTCAGTTGACCAGGCGTGATCTCTGTCATATTTATCTGCAACCTGGCCATTTCAAGAACAATTGTCCTACTCAACAGAGGGGAAAGTCCTATGGTATATTTGCTATTACCTCTGCATCTTCTCCAGCTCCACCTCCTGCACCTATTCCTGCTTCTGCTCCTAGCGATACACAAGGTACACTTCAGGGAACTTTATCTCCATTTAATTTTCCTTCATATCCTAATTGATAATGGAGCTTTCCATAGCTTTATTTCTGTTGATCTTTATGATAAATTTGAGCATCTTCTTTTGCCCAAGTTTTCTCATGTGCCTTTGTGAGTTCCAAACCCTATTGGTGGTCCTGCTAACCTTAGTAGGTTTTGTAACCAAGTGAAACTCCTCTATTTTGACCACCGTTTCAGAGGTGATTTCTATGTTCTAGGTTTTGATGATTTGGTTCTATTGCTTGGTGGTAATTGGCTAAAGAGGCATGAAGTCGTTATCTCTTACGAAACCCCGACTGTTTCTCTTGTTGATGATTTTGGTAATTCCTTGGTGATTAAGTGTAGTTTGCCCAAGGATTTTGCTGGCAGCTTTATTTATTCTCTTGATTCTCCGCCTGGTGATATTCATTCGACTCCAGTGGTCAAACTCTATCTCAATATATTTGGTGAAGTCACTTCTTTATCTCCTAAGCGAAAAATTGATTTCCACATTGATCTTATTGCTGGAGCTCGACCTGTAGTTCTTCCTCCTAGAAGAATAGCACCCTGTGAGAAGATTGAGTTGAGGAAGAAAGTTAACGACTTGTTCTCCAAAGGTCTGATCAGACCTAGCCATTCGAAATGGGGAGCAGCAGCGGTTTTTGTCGCTAAGTCCGATGGTTCTTTGAGGATGTGTGTTGACTACAGGGAGCTGAACAAGCTCACTATGAGAAACAAATATCCTATGCCTCGCATTAATGATATGTTTGATCAGCTCCTTGGAGCTACTGTTTTCTCTAAGCTTGATCTTGCCACAGGTTTTCACCAGCTCAGAGTTGCTGAGGAAAGTATTCCTAAGACTGCTTTTCGTACTGAGAGTGGTTTCTATGAATGGTTAGTTATGCCTTTTTGCTTGACTAATGCTCCTGTTTTCTTTGTTGATTTGATGAATCGTGTTTTTCGTGATGTTCTTAACAAGTTTGTTCTAGTCTTTGTTGATGATATCCTTGCCTTCTCCAAGTCAAGGGAAGAGCATAAATCCCATTTGATCTTTGTTCTGGGAACTTAGGATTCATCAGTTGAAAGCTAAATTCTCGAAATTCCATTTCTGGAAGGATGAAGTCCGATTTCTCGGACAGATTGTTTCTAGTAATGGAGTTTCTGTTGATCCAGTCAAGATCGCTCCGATCAATGTAAGTCTTTCCTTTCTTCTCTTTCTGTAATCTGATCATTCTTTCTTTTGTGGTCCTTATCTCTCCCTATCCCGTTGCAGGATTGGGAAACTCCTTGGACTCCATTTGATATTCGCAGTTTTCTAGGCCTTGCCAGTTATTATCGGAGATTCATTTAGAATTCTACTCGGATTGCTGCACCTTAACCGCTTTAACTCGTAAGAATGCTAAGTTTATGTGGAATGATAAGTGTAAAGCTGCATTCAATGAGTTGAAGCGTAAGCTTGCTTCTACACTAGTGCTTACCGTTCAAAATGGAAATGAGGGATTAACGGTGTACACTAATGCTAGTCGTGAGGGTTTGGGATCTGTTTTCATGTAGGATGGGATGGTCATTGCTTATGCTAGTCGTCAGTTTAAGACCCATGAAGCTAATTATGCAGCTCATGGTTTGGAATTGCTTGCTGTGGTTTTTGCTTTGAAGCTTTGGAGGCATCATCTTTTGGGTGCTATGTTTGAGCTTTTTACTGATCATCAGTCTTTGAAGTATATCTTCACCAAGAAGGATTTGAATCAATGTCTGGTTCAGTGGCCTGAGTTCCTTGCTTCTTATGATCTCGACCTTAGCTATAAACCTAGGAAGGCTAATGTTCTAGCCGATGCTTTGAGTCCGAAGAAGGCTATGTTGTGTCAGGTTGTTGTTTCTTCTTCTCCTCTTTCAGATCGTATCATTGCTAAGAAGGATGAGTATGAGATGCTTAGGCTTATGAAGGAGAGGGTTCGTAGCAGAGTAGTCCTGATGGTAGTGGAGCCTAGATCGATGATAGAGGTATTTTGAGGGTTAATAATTGGATTTGTGTCCCGAATGTTGATGGATTGAGGCAAGAGTTACTTTGGGAAAATCATCGATCCATACTTTCTATACATCCTGGTGTGACGAAGATGTATCAAGATATAAAGAAGCTTTATTGATGGAGAGGTATGAGGAGAGATAACTCTGTCTTAGTTAATAGGTTTGCGACTTGTTAGCAAGTCAAGGCAGATCATCAGAAGACCCTTGGTTTGTTGCAGCCCCTTGAGGTTCCCAATTGGAAATGGGAATAGGTTTCTATGGATTTAATTGATGGATTGCCGAAGACAAGGAGGAGTAATGTGAGTATTTTGGTTATTGTGGATAGATTGACCAAATCAACTCATTTCATTCCGGTCAAATCTACCTGTTCTGCTTCTAGTTTTGCTGAGATTTATATGAGGGAGATTGTTCATCTCCATGGTGTTCTTATCAGCATTATTTATGATCGAGATCCTATCTTTACTAGCTAGTTTTGAAAAGCTTTCCAGGAATCTTTGTGAGCGAATCTGAATCTGAGCACTGCTTACATCCACAGACCGACGGTCAAACAGAAAGAGTGAATCAGATTCTTAGGATCTTTTTCATGCTTGTGTTTTGGATTATGGAGGATCGTGGGAAGATCATCTCCATCTTAATGAATTTGCCTATAACAACAGTTAGCGGGCTAGTATTAAAATGTCTCCATTTGCTGCTCTTTACGGAAGACCTTGCAGATCCCATCTTGCTGGACTGAATCATGTAATCATTTGGTTCTTGGTCCTGATTGATTTTGGAAGCATCTTAGAAGGTTGAGGAGATTTAGAGGAAGATGAGGAGTGCTCTGGATAGGCAGAAGAAGTTCGCCGATCGGCGTAGGAGGAGTTTGGATTTTTCTGTTGATGATTTAGTTTTCCTTAAGGTCTCTCCCTTAAGGAATGTTATGCGGTTTGGCCGGAGAGGGCAGCTTGCTCCTAGGTTTGTTAGTCCTTTCCGTATTTCAGAGAGGATTGGTTCTTTAGCTTATCATCTTGATTTGCCTGAGAAGTTTTCTGGAGTGCATA
Source organism: Allium cepa (assembly GCA_030765085.1). Classification (NCBI taxonomy): domain Eukaryota; kingdom Viridiplantae; phylum Streptophyta; class Magnoliopsida; order Asparagales; family Amaryllidaceae; genus Allium; species Allium cepa. Next base: position 458,582,461 of record CM060931.1, on the reverse strand, counting down.
ATGTATTCCATGTTTCGCATCTTCGTAGATATGTGCATGATCCATCTTTGATAGTGCAGCATTCTGCTCTTGGGAGTTTGAATATTGAGCCTAACCTTAATGTCGAGAGGAAGCCACTTCATATTATCGATAGAGGTACGACGCAGCTGAGAAGGAAATCTGTCAACCTGGTTAAAGTGTAGTGGAGTATTGATGATCAGGATTGTATCTGGGACACGGAGGATAGCATGTGTGCTTCACATTCGCAATTGTTTGTTTCAGGTACTATTTGCTTTCCTATCTTATCTTCCTTACTTCTGTGTCTCGTTCCTTTTCGAGGACGAAAAGTTGAGTGAGGGAGAGTGTAACAGTCCATAATTTTTAATAAATATTTTATTCAATTATTTTTGAAATTTTGATTTTTAAATCGTTTAAAATTGAAGTTTTGAAATTTTCCAATGAATTTCTGAATTTTTTATAATTTATTTTCCAAATGTAATAAAATAAAGATTTTATAAAAATTTATATTTTGGCCAAATGTGGTCAAACTTTGACTTTCAGTTGAAATTTTTAAATTTGAATTTTTAATTTCCAATCTTTTTCTTTGAAGTTGAATTTGATTCTGATATTGGTTCTGCTTTTCATTTCGTAAAATTCTGTTTTATACTTTTAAAATCTGATAAATTTCAGCATTTATACGCGATTATTTTCAGCATTTTTCCTGTTTATTTTCGATTTTATATTTGCTACTTCATTTGTATTTTATATTTTATTTTCTATTTTCTATCTTTTTCGACCTTTTATTTAATTTGTATTTGAATTTTAGGATTGGAAATTCTAAAGGACATAAGTTTCTTTTTATTTAATATGAAGTATGACTTTTCAAATACCATAGCCGTTCATATTTCCACTTCCTATAGCCATACAAACTCCTCACTTCCCTCCTCATTCACGTACAAAACAAATACTTCTCAACTCCTTTCACATTTGCGTCCAATAAAAAGAATATTTACAGTAAGTTTCCATGTCTTCTTCTCCTTCTTTTTCATGTTTCTTTCTTTTGTCCATAAGCATAGCTTGATCATGCATCATCTAGCCGACTTCTCCTCCATATCACCACCACCTGACCGGCCTCCGCCATGCCATCAACGTCCATGACCCATGTTGTGACCACCTAGATCCAAAAACTCCATCACAAGGTTGCTTAAAACCCTAGCCAAGCCTCTACATCACCACTTTCCTAATTGCTAGCCTCGGCCATCATCACAAGCATCACCTCCTTTGCCTTGCCGTGAACACACCATGGCCGCACCCTCTCTAATGTGACCTAACCACCCGAACAAAACATGAACCCACGCCGAGCCATAGGCCGAACCCAAAGCTCACCTATCCTTGCCTTTTTGCCTTCACACGATTTTTCCTTGCCATCTGTTCCTATTCTAAGCCTAGCCATGCCTCTTACTTGCCTTGGCCAAGCGCATGTGCTTCAGATCAAGTCATGGCCGAGCCATGTGATGTTGATCAAGCCAAATTGTTAAGTAGCTGAGCCACTTGTATTGGTTGAGTCAATATTTGTTCCATTTTTGATTCATAATTGTTCATTGTTTTGTTTTATTATCTTATGTTGAATTATATTTTTATGTATGTTTATATTTATTTGTTTACAAGATTTGAATCTTAGCTCTCCATCCACTCGAATCTAAGTCATGCTTTGTCATGCTTTTCGAAGTTTGTTCGTGTGTCTTGAATTGTTAACTCCAGCTTTAGAAGGTTAGTTTATCACTCTCGAGATTCGTACTTATATAATTGTGAAACAATGACAATTAGATTGTACTGATTGATATGTTATGCTATAGTAGTTTATATAAGCAGTTATATGACATTTTATGATGTTATAACCTGATACTATACCTGTTACATCACCCGATATGATATCCCATATTATACTGTTTATTGTATTTCCTATTTCTCACACTGCAAGTTCCCTGTTAGTATGGAATCACTAGGGGTTGAAATGATAAGTACTCGAACGGACAACAGAATAAGGAAAAATCATTATGAGCTGAAATGATAATCTCAAGCGATTTTTATTTTATTTTATTTGACTTGGGATTGCGAGTTTGAAATGATATAACCTATATTTTTATTTTAAATTATGGATCGGAATGATATATATCCGTATCACTTTATCTAGGTTATAAAATATTATACAAAACCCTGGTCAAATTTAAATATTTTATGAAAATTATTAAGTATTTTTGAAATTTAATGTATAATATTTTAACTTAAATTGGATTTAAATGATTTAAATAAGTTTTATAGTGATTTTCTATAAGTTTTAGATGTATAAGTAAATAAATGGTTTAAATGTAACTTAAAATATAACTTAACTTGATAATTGAAAATTTAGTTTTCAAATGGAAATTTTAAGCCTAATAAGAATATTTTATTTATAGACGGGGTATTCTAAAATAAAGTATTAAGTTATTTGTTAAGATAAAAGTTAAGTAAAAAATGTACTTTTGACTTAATAAATGAATTATAGTTTAATTTGGATATTTTATTGATAAATTTTTATTTTATTTAATCATAAGTTAAATGATATCCAAATAAATATTTCCGAAATGTGAGATGTATTTTAATAGTTAAAAATGGTGAAAACTGAGATTATAATGTTTCTGAAATGTTATACTAAATTATAGATTTATATTGGCAGCATTTCAAAAATGCTGTGGTTTTTAAGGTAGCGTTTTCTAAGTGCTACCATTTTTGAGAATGTACTGTTTTTCTTGAATACCACTATATTTACAGTAACGTTTTCTATGTGCTGCTGTTTCTGAAAAGACAAAATTTCTAAAAGACTATTATATTTACCGTAATGTTTTATAAGTGCTGCTATTTCTGAAAAGGACAATATTTATAAAATACTATTATATTTACAGTAACGTTTTATAAGTGCTGTTATTTCTGAAAAAGACAATATTTCTATGTGATTCCAAGTACTACGAATGCTATGATATAATGTGTTTTTTTGAAATCGTTATAATCGAATGAACTTAGAAATGCTACAACTTTGGAAATGAATATTATTTTTTGAAAGATATTGACATTGAATTTAAATGGCTTAAATGAATATGTTTTGATTTGAAATATAAACCATTTTGAAATTTATAACCACAGGTAATAATAATGGTTGGTTGTTGACGAGGCTGGGTTCGGAAATTGTCATACTCTCTGCCAACTCCAAAAACCACTTTATCAACCGTGTACGCGGTGGAGATTTTAGAATGAAGTAAGATGGTGGCGACTTTCTATTGAGGTATATACGTGGCCCCGACTCCCCGTGAGTTGGCATACGGTGGCTAAAACAGGAACGATTCTGGGATAATGAGGTAGCACCTCTTATCAGACACACTACTTCGTATGCCATTCTATTACTTTGTGATCGATATGGTGCACACCTTTGATTTGGGAGTGTGGCTCAAGGTGGGCGGTAGTGGCTGCTACGCGTTACCACCAGTCCGGATGCATAATTGGTAGATCTACCCTCGCATTGCCTCCTTGTGCCGTGTCACCTACCCTAGCGCGCCATGTTCGAGTTTGATTTGTGTCGTACATATGGGGTATCCTCTAGTGGCTTCCCGATCAGGAGGGGCTACGGTACAGTGTAGACTATTGGCACTATAAAATGAGTTAAGGGGGATATAGGTAACGCCTTAACGTTGTTTTTAAGTATATTATACCTTACTTTAGACATTATTATAATAGCGTATATTACTACATAGTAAATAGTTTAACGGATCCTTAAAGGATGGGCGGTCCCAAGAATCCTTTAAGTTACTTGTGCATTTTATTACAGTTCACTTGAGTTGGTTTAAATTGTATAAGTATGTATGTCCTGACTCGAGTGTTTTGTGTTTTGCTTTACGCTCGGGTCAGCCAGAGTATCAGCTTTAGATTTCACCTTCTGGAGCTAGAGGATTTGCTAGAGATTATCCATCTATCTAATTGTTATCTATTTCCATTCAGTATTTTCTATTCAGCTTATGTATTAGTGGACATCAATGTATTAGGATTTCTGTTGTAGATTTCTGTTGTGTTTACTTTTCAGACTTTGGATTTTGTATTGCTTTATGACTCTGTGTTGTAGTAGCTTCATGAACTACTATAGTTTTTTTTATTTTCGTTGCGAGTTATTTTGATTTATCTGTGTCTGTAATTTTGTGATTGGTTTTATTTGCTCCAAATATATTACAATCTACGGTTTCGAATTATTCAAATCAGACATGTGTGATTTTATTGTCAATTTGAATGGTCCAAAATAATGGGTCATCACATTTGGTATCAGAGCCTTGGTTTTAGGAAAATCTTAGCCTGCGGAGCAATACCTCAGTAGAGATAGGGTAGAAAAACCCTAGAATGAGTGAAATCAATCTTAAAATCATATTCGTTATGGGAGAACGTATTTTAAAGTATAAAATGATTTCTAAATGGTTTTCAAAGGATTTTCATAAATTATTTTGATATAAACTTTTCTTGTTTTGAAATCAATTTTTTCTCAACTTCTTTCTTTTCGTTATCCACCTTGTTTGTTATTTCTTTGTTTAGGATATTCAATCTAGAAGAATCTTATCTATTCTTATCTTATCTAATCTTGTCTTTGTTCTCAATTACCTCTGTCCTAAAATTCATTCTTGATTTTTCAGGATGAATCATAGGAATGCTAGAGGTAGGGGTCGTGGTGTTGCCCCAGTTCCTGAGCCTGCTGCACTAGTTAGGTTCACTACCCTTTGTAAGGAATACACTGAGTGTGGTGGCACCAATTTTACCAGATCTGAGAGCATTATTAAGGCTCAGCAATGGTTGAAGGGATTAGAGAGGATCTTCTCCGGTCTGGATATCATTGATGCTCAGAAGCGTCAGTTGGTAGCTTGGTAGTTGAAAGGAGCAGCCTTGGATTGGTGGGAGTTTGTTACAGCTCACACTGTCGAGGCTGACATTTCTTGGGAGCAGTTTAGGTATCATCTTATGTTTGTCTTGAATTTGGTTTAATTTTTCGCTTTTTAAATCTTTCTTATGTTTGTTTATTGTGCTTTAGGGATGCTTTTGTTGTGAAATAGATGCCTGAGGCAGGGAAGTCTCAGCTGTATCGGGAATTCGTGGATCTAGAACAGGGTGATTTGTCATTTGCTAAGTATGAGAGGAAGTTCAATGAACTTTCTTAGTTTGACCCTAATCTGATTGGCACTCCTCTCAAGACGAATGAGAAATTCATAGCTGGTGCTTGTTCGGAGTATTATGATCGTCTCATCGCTTATGTGCATAGTCCTTTCATTATTCTGATGGACATGGCCAATAGATATGAGAATCCTACTTCTAAGGATCCTCCAGTTGCTCATTCCGCTTCACCATAGTCTTCCTCTGGAAATCTTAAGAAGAGAAAGCCTAACTTTCATCGGTAGAGGAAGAATTGGAAGAAGACTCCACGGTTGGGATCTACTTCTTCTACAAGGCACTATCGATCTATCCTACATTACTTGCTTTAGATGTAATCAGAAGGGACACTATGCTAATAGTTGTCCGACTTTAATGGGTGTTGCTGTTCCTCTAGCTCACTTGACCAGGCATGATCTCTATCATATTTGTCTGTAACCTGGCCATTTCAAGAACAATTGTCCTACTCAGTAGAAGGGCAAGTCCTTTGGTATATTCGTTGTCACCTCTGCATCTTCTCCAGCTCCACCTCCTGCACCTGTTCCTGCTCCTGCTCCTAGCGATGCGCAAGGTACACTTCAGGGCACTTTTTCTCTATTTAATTTTCATGTTCGTGTTCTAGTTTATACTGGAGCTTCACTTGGCTTTATTTTTGTGGATCTTTATGATAAATTTGAGCATCTTCTTTTACCCGAGTTTTCTCATGCGCCTTTGTGTGTTTCAAACCCTATTGGTGGTCCTGCAAACCTTAATAGGATTTGTAACCAAGTTAAACTCCTCTATTTTGAACACCGTTGCAGTGGCGATTTCTAGTTCTAGGTTTTGATGCTTTTGATCTATTGCTTGTGGGTGATTAGCTGAAGAGGCATGAAGCTGTTATCTCTTGTAAAACCCGGACTGTTTCTCTTCTTGATGATTTTGGTAATTCCTTGGTGATTCAGTGTAGTTTGCCTAGGATTTTGCTGGCAGCTTTATTTATTTTCTTGATTCTCCGCCTGGTGATATTCATTCGACTCCAATGGTCAAACTCTATCCCGATGTATTTGGTGAAGTCACTTCTTTACCTCCTAAGCAGTAAATTGATTTCCGCATTGATCCTATTCCTGGAGCTCGACTTGTAGTTCTTCCTCCTAGAAGAATGGCACCCCGTGAGAAGGTTGAGTTGAGGAAGCAAATTAAGGACTTGTTCTCCAAAGGTCTGATCAGACCTAGCCATTTGAAATAGGGAGTAGCAGTGGTTTTTGTCACTAAGTTTGATGGTTCTTTGAGGATGTATGTTGATTACAGGGAGATGAACAAGCTCACTATGAGAAACATATATCATATGCCTTAGATTCATGATATGTTTGATCAGCTCCATGGAGCTACTGTTTTCTCTCAGCTTAATCTTTCAATAAGTTTTCACCAGCCCAGAATTGCTGAGTAAAGTATTCCTAACACTGATTTCCGTACCGAGAATGGTTAGTTATGCCTTTTGGTTTGGCTAACGCTCCTGCTTTCTTTGTTGATTTGATGAATCGTGTTTTTCTTGATGTGCTTAACAAGTTTATTCTAGTCTTTGTTGATGATATCCTTGCCTTCTCCAAGTCAAGGGAATAGCATAAATCCCATTTGAGCTTTATTCTGCGAACTCTTTGGAGTCATCAATTGAAAGCTAAATTCTCGAAATACCTGGAAGGATGAAGTCCGATTTCTCGAACATATTGCTTCTAGTAATGTAATTTCTGTTGATCCAGTCAAGATCACTGCGATCAATGTAAGTCTTTCCTTTCTTCTCTTTCTATAATCTGATCATTCTATCTTTTCTGGTCCCTATCTCTCCCTATTCTTTTGTAGGATTGGGAAACTCTTAGGACTCCATCTGATATTCACAGCTTTCTGGGCCTTGTCGGTTATTATCGAAGATCCATTGAGAATTTTGCTCGAATTGCTACACCTCTCGTCGCTTTAACCCATAAGAATGCTAAGTTAATATGGAATGACAAGTGTAAAGATGCATTAAATGAGCTGAAACGTAAGCTTACTTCCACACCAGTGATTACCGTTCCAAATGGAAATGAGGTATTAACGGTATACACCGATGCTAGTCGTGAGGGTTTGGGAGCTTTTTTCATGCAGGATGGGAAGGTCATTGCTTATGCCAGTTGCTAGTTTAAGACCCATGAAGCCAATTATGTAGCTAATGGTTTGGAATTGCTTACTATGGTTTTTTCTTTGAAGCTTTGGAGGCATCATCTTTTGGGTGCAAAGTTTGAGCTCTATATTGATCATCAGTCTTTGAAGTATATCTTCATCAAGAAGGATTTAAATCAGCGTCAGTTTCAGTGTCTTGAGTTCCTTGCTTCTTATGATCTCGACATTAGCTATACCCCTAGGAAGGCTAATGTTGTAGTCGATGCTTTGAGTCAGAAGAAGGCTATGTTGTGTCAGATTGTTGTTTCTTCTTCTCCTCTTTTGAATCGTATCATTGCTAAGCGGATAAGGATGAGATGCTCAGGCTTATGAAGGAAAGTGTTCATAGCAGAGTGGGTGGTAGTAGTCCTGATGCTAGTGGAGCCCAGATCGATGATAGAGGTATTTTGAGGGTTAATAATCGGATTTGTATCCTGAATGTTGATGGATTGTGGTAAGAGTTACTTCTGGAAAATCATCAATCGAGACTTTCTATTCATCCTGCTGTGACGAAGATGTATCAAGATATGAAGAAGCTTTATTGATGAAAGGTACGATGTGAGATATCTCTATCTTTGTTAATAGGTGTGCGACTTGTGAACAAGTCAAGGCAAATCATCTGGACACCCCTGGTTTGTTGCAGCTCCTTGAGATTCCTAATTGGAAATGGGAACAGGTTTCTATGGATTTTATTGATAGATTGCCGAAGACTGGGACGGGTAATGAGAATACTTTGGTTATTGTGGATAGATTGACCAAATAAGCTCATTTCATTCCAATCAAACCTACCCGTTCTGCTTGCAGTTTGGCTGAATCTATATGAGGGAGATTGTTCGTCTCCATGGTTTTCCTATCAGCATTGTTTGTGATCGAGGTCCTATCTTTTCCAGTCAGTTTTGGAAAGCTTTTTAGGAATCTTGGGATACTCATCTAAATCTGAGCACTACTTACCATCCATAGACCGACAGTCAAACAGAAAGAGTCAGTAAGATTCTTGAGGATCTTCTTCATGCTTGTGTTGTATATTATTGAGGATCTTTGGAAGATCATCTCCATCTTGTTGAATTCACTTATAACAACAGTTATCAGGCTAGTAATGAAATGTCTCCGTTTTCTGCTCTTTACGGAAGACCTTGCAGATCTACATCTTGCTGGATTGAATCCGATAATCAGGTTCTTGGTCCTGATATGATTTTGGAGGCATCTGAGAAGGTTGAGGAGATTAAGAAGAAGATGAGGAGTGCTCAGGATAGGGATAAGAAGTATGCCGATTGGCGTAGGAGTTTGGAGTTTTCTGTTAGTGAACTGGTTTTCCTTAAGGTCTCTCCCTTAAGGAATGTTATTCGGTTTGGTCGAAGAGGAAAGCTTGATCCTAGGTTTTTTGGTCCTTTCCGTATCTCAGAGAGGATTGGTTCTTTAGCTTATCGTCTGGATGTGCCTGAGAAGTTTTCTAGAGTGCATAATGTATTCCATGTTTTGCATCTTCATCGATATCTACATGATCCATCTTTGATTTTCCAGCCCTCTGCTCTTAAGAGTTTGGATATTGAGCCTACCTTACTATCGAGAGGAAGCCGATTTATATTGTTGATAGAGGTACTAAGCAGTTGAGAAGGAAATCTATCAACCTGGTCAAAGTGCAGTGGAGTACTGATGATCGAGATTATACTTGGGAGACCGAGGAGAGCATACGTGCTTCGAATCCGGAATTATTTGTTACACGTACTATTAGCTTTTCTATCTTATCTTTCCTTGGCTCCGTGTCTCGTTCCTTTTCGAGGATGAAATTTTTTGAGTAGGGGAGAGTGTACAACCCATAATTTTTAATAAATATTTTATTTAATTATTTTTGAAACTTTGATTTTTAAATAAAATTGATGTTTTGAAATTTTCCAATGAATTTCTGAATTTTGTTTATAATTCATTTTCCAAATATAATAAAATAAACTTTTTTGAAAGTTTCATAATTTGGTCAACTGTGGTCAAATTGTGACTTTCAGTTGAATGTTTTAATTTGAATTTTTAATTTCCAATGTTTTTCTTTGAAGTTGAATTTGATTCTGATATTGGTTCTACTTTTCGTTTCGTGAAATTCTGTTTTATACTTTTAAAATATGATAAATTTCAGCGTTTACACGCGATTATTTTCAGCATTTTTCCTGTTTATTTTCTATTTTATACCTGCTACTTCATTTCTATTTTGTTTTTTATTTTCTATTTTCTATCTATTTGGACTTTTTAATTGACTTTTGTTTGAATTTTGGGCTTGGAAACTCTAAAGGACATAAGTTTTTTATGATATGAATTGTGACTTTTCCAATACCATAACGTTCATATTTCCACTTCCTATAGCCGTATCTTCCCTTCTCATTCACGCACAAAAGAAATACTTCTCATCTTCTTTCTCATTTGCGTCCAACAAAAAGCATATTTAGAGTAAGTTTCCATGTCTTCTTCTCCTTCTTTTTCATTTTTCTTTCTTTTTTGTACAAGCATAGCTCGGCCATGCATCATCCAGCCGACCTCTCCTACTCACCACCACCACCTGACCGGCCTCCACCATCCCATCACCATCCATGACCCACGCCGTGACCATCTAGATCCAAAAACCCCATCACAAAGTTTCTTGAAACCCTAGCCGAACATCTACATCACCACTTTCCTTATTGCTAGCCTCGGCCATCACCATAAGCACCACCTCCTTTGCCTTGCCGTGAACACACCATGGCCGTATCGTCTCTAATGTGACCTGACCACCCGAACCAAACATGAACCCAGGCCGAGCCATCGGAGCCATAGGCCGAACCCAAAGCTCATCTCACCTTGCATTTATGGCTTCCCATGAGTTTTGTCTTGTCATCCCTTCTATTCTAAGCCTAGCCATGCCTCTTACTTGCCTTAGCCGAGCACATGTGCTTCAGATCTAGTCATGGCCGAGCCATGTGATGTTGATCTAGCCAAATTGCTAAGTGATCGAGCCACTTGTATTGGTTAAGCCAATATTTGTTCCATTTTTGATTCGTAATTGTTCATTGTTTTGATTTATTATCTTGTGTTGAATTATATTTTTATGTTTGTTTATATTTATTTGTTTACAAGATTTTAATCTTGGCTCTCCATCCACTCAAATTGAAGTCCTGCTTTATCGTGCTTTTCGAAGTTTGTTTGTGTGTCTTGAATTGTAAACTCCAGCTTTAGAAGGTAAGTTTATCACTCTCGACATTCGTACTTATATAATTATGAAACAATGACAATTGGATTGTAGTGATTGATATGTTATGTTATAGTATTTCATATATGCAGTTTTATGATATTTTATGATGTTATAACCTGATGCTATACGTGATACATCACCTGACATGATATGCCATATTATACTGTTTATTGTATTTCTAGTTTCTCACACTACAAGTTCATTGTTAGTATAGAATAACTATGGGTTGAAATTATACATACCCGAATAGGCATTAGGATAAGGAAAATCATTATGAGCTGAAATGATAGGCTCAAGTGATTTTTATTTTATTTTATTTGACTTGGGATTGCAGGTTTAAAATGATATAACTCGGATTTTTATTTTAAATTACGGATTGAAATGATACATATCGGTATCACTTGCCTAGGTTAGAAAATATTATACAGACCTGTGGTTAAATTTAATTATTTTCTGAAAATTATTAAGTATTTTCGAAATTTAAGATTTGAAATTTTAACTTAAATTAGATTTAAATGATTTAAATAAGATGGATAAGTAAATAAATGGTTTAAATGTAACTTAAAATATGACTTAACTTGATAATTGAAAATTTAGTTTTCAAATGGAAATTTTAAGCTCAAATTAGAAATAAAAATATTTCGTTTATGAAAGGGGTATTCTAAAATAAAGTACTAATTTATTTGTTAAGATAAAAGTCAAGTAAAATAATGAACATTTGACTTAATAAATGAATTATAGTTTAATTTGGATATTTTATTTGTAAAATTTTATTTTATTTAATCATAAGTTAAATGAAATCCAAATAAATATTCCTAAAACGTAAGATATGTTTTACAAGTTAAAAATCGTGAAAACTGGAATTATAATGTTTCTGAAATGTTATAATAAATCTTAGATTTGTATTGGCAGCCTTTTCAAAATGCTGTGGTTTTAAGGTAGCATTTTCTAAGTGCTACCATTTCTAAGAATGTATTATTTTTCTGAAATACCACTATATTCACAGTAACATTTTCTAAGTGCTGCTGTTTCTGAAAAGACAATACTTATGAAACACTATTATATTTACAGTAATGTTTTCTAAGTGCTGATGTTTCTAAAAAGGACAATATTTCTGAGATACTATTTTATTTACAGTAATGTTTTATAAGTGCTTCTATTTCTGAAAAGACAATATTTCTATGTATTATCACATTTTCCAAGTGCTACAAATGCTTTGAACAATGTGTTTTTTCAAAATTGTTATAATTGAATGAATTTGGAAATGCTACAACTTTGGAAATGAATATTTTTTTGAAAGATACTGCCATTGAATTTAAATGGTTTAAATGAATATGTTTTGATTTGAAATATAAACCATTTTGAAATTTATAACCACGGGTAATAATAAAGATTGGTTGTTGAAGGGACCGGGATCCGAAGTTGTCATACTCTCTGCCAACTCCGAAAACCACTTTAACAACCGTGTATGCGGTGGGGATTTCATAATGAAGTGGGATGGTGGCGACGTTTGATCGAGGTATATACGTGGACCCAACTCTCGTGGGTTGGAATAAGGTGGCTAAAACAGGAGCGATTCTGGACCAATGCGGTAGCTCCTCTTATCTGACACACTTCTTCGTATGCCATTCTATTACTTTGTGATTGATATGGTGTGTACCTTTGATTTGGGAGTGTGGCTCGAGGTGGGCGGTAGTGGCTGCTACGCGTTACCACCGGTCCGGATGCATAATTGGAATATCTAACCTGGCATTGCCTTCGTTGTGCCGTGTCACCTAACCTAGCGTGCCTTGTACGAGTTTGATTTGTGCCGCACCTATGGAGTATCCTCTGGTGGCTTCCCGATCAAGAGGGACTACGGTGTTGTATAGACTATTGGCACTATAAAATGTGGTAAGTGGAGATGTGGGTAACTCCTTAATGCAATTTTTAAATATATTATACTTTACTTTAGACATTTTTATAGTAGCGTATATTACTACATAGTAAATAGTTTAACAAATCCTTAAAGGATTGGCGGTCTCAAGCATCCTTTAAGTTACTTGTGCATTTTATTATAGTTTCCTTGAGTTAGTTTACATTGTATAAGTATGTATGTCTAGACTCGAGTGTTTTGTGTTTTGCTTTACGCTCGGGTCAGCCTGAGTATCAGCTTTGGATTTCACGTTCTAGAGCTAGAGGATTTGCTGGAGATTATCTATATATCTAGTTGCTATCTATTTCAATTCAGTATTTTCTATCCAACTTATGTATTAGTGGACATTTATGTGTTGGCATTTCTGTTGTATTTACTTTTCATACTCTGGATTTTGTACTTGCTTTGTGACTCTATGTTGTAGTAGCTTCATGAACTACTATAGTTATTTTATTTCCGCTATGAGTTATTCTGACTTATCTTTGTCTGTGATTCTATGATTGGTTTTATTTGCGCCAAAGTATATTATAATATTCTGTTTTGAATTATTCAAGTCAGACATGTGTGGTTTTATTGTCGATTTGAATGGTCCAAAACAGTGGGCCGTTATAGCTTTCCTCGGCCAATCTCCATCGATGGAACCCTATTGCAAAATCCAATTGGGAAAATACAATGGCTTCACTTAAATGATCAAATAAACCATCTATTCTTAGCAAAGGACATCGACTCTTTATTGTCATCTCATTTAACATACGATAATCAGCGCATCCTTAATGACCCATTCGGTTTCTTCACGAACATCACGGTCGTACGCCAATACAAGCTGCTTGGTCTAATAAAATTCTTTCCTTCTAAGTCCACGACTGCACCTTTAACTCTTTCATCTTAGTGGGTCTCATTCTTTTAGGTTGTCTACTCACAGATTTAGCTCCAAATGCAAGATCTATTTGAAACACAATAGCTCGTTTTGGTGGTAGTCTTTTAACAGGCTTAAAAACAATCGCATACTCTCTTACAATGAAAACCCGATTCACTTCATCTTCCACTTCCATTGCACCCAATAAAGCATGTAAATCTAAACTCAAATTTACAATTAAGTATATAATTTAATCATGGTTATTAGCATGTCTTAACGATATCTTTATATTCTGGAAAAATATCCTAGCATCACATCTGCTTAACCAATCCATATCAAGAATAATCCCAAAACCCACAAAATCAAACATGTGTAAATTGCAGGTAAATGCATGATCTAACAACTCAAATTATAAGTGGTCATATCTCATCCCAAGAGTGGTATAACCTCCTATCAGATTCGCCACCCTTAAAGAAGTAATAAGGCACGATGGTTCAAGATTTAACTTATCTAACAAACATTGTGACATAAAAGAATGTGATGCCCCAATATCAAATAGTAATTTAATAGGTAAGCCATGAATCAAAAGCGTACCTCTCATCATAGACTTTCCTTTCCCTTCTGTAATCAGTCAAGAAGCTGATGGTTCTAGAGCAAAAGCTTTCCCTTTATCATCCTTATTCGATTCTGGACATCGATTCTTGTAATGCCCCATATGGATGCAGTTGAAATATTTCACAACCTTCTTCCCACAACCATCCTTCCATTTTCCAGGTCGATACTCATTTGCAAAGTAACCTTTCTTATTACACCTATAACAAACAATATTAGCCTTTCCTTTCATCGCAGCTCCACCCTTTTGAGCACCCTTTTTACTAAATAACTTCCTCTTTTTTCATGGAAACCTCGGGTTTCCACAGGCTTTTCATTTATAAATGTTTAAAGCATTTCATTGCTCCTTAATGCTATCTCCACCATTGCATCATATAGATCTCTGAGATGCAGCACAGTTGATCTGGAAATTTCTGGCTTCAATCCATGAATGAACTTCTCATTCCTTTTTACCACAATATCAATAGTAGTATATCCGTATTTGGCCAACTCAACAAACTTAGTTGTATATTTCAATACAAACAACTTTCCTTGCTCCAATTCCATGAACTTTCTGAGAAAGGTTGACTTAGATATCTCAGACAAAAACTTTTCCTTAAACTTTCTTATTAATTTAGCCTAAATCAAATTCTCCTCGGGTATTCCAATAGCCACACTACTCCACCAATACAGAGTAGCTTCTTTCAACTATCTAGATGCCACCTTACTTTTTTGTCTATTGTTCAAGCTAAAGTCGCCAAAATCCTTTCATAATGCAACAACCAATTCTCCAATTCAATAGCACTTTCCATTCTAAGAAATGGGTTTCCTCCAAGGCTGGTATAATAGCGACTTAACTTAGCAAAATTATTGTGAGAATGTACCTCGGGATTAGAACCCCCTTATTACCAACGTTTCCTCCAACAAAACCAACAGAAACTTCAGCTTGCATCATATTCACAAAGAACTGATAGATAGCACCTGTATCTACCAATGGGTTTCTAACACTCACATTAGCATTCGCATTTGGATTAGAATTTGCTTGTCGACTCGGATTCCCTCTAGTGTTTGGGTCGAACATTTCCCTTAGCTGTGGTGCCTCTTCCACCTAGATTCACTCTTCAATTTCCTGTTTTCATATCTTGCTTTCTCATAATTTGCATACAAGTTTTTGTAAGATATAGAAGAATGGTCTAAGAGAACAGTAATAATAGAGATAGAATACACACTTATATATATGACAATAACAAGCACGTTACTACAGCGTCATATACCTTAATCTTAGTCTCTGATTTATTTGGATTATGTTTTCAAAAAATCTTTGAATTTTTACATAAATATATGCTATGATACCAAGTTTTAACATCCTCTATTTTGATGTCCGAAATTAAGCGCTACGAATGTTGTAGTCATCCACAGGATTAATTCCCGGCGATAAAATGAGATCTGCTAATTATATCTATAACATCAGGAGCACATAAATATGTAAATTTTCAAAATACATTTAATTAATAAATTTCATATTCGTTACATAATCCCATCGATTCCACATTCAAAGAAAATAAAATAATTACAAATATGCTCCAGGAGCAGCATATAAGGATGCCCCCTTGGATGATTAGAGTCCAACTACTTGACAGTTATAAATCATATCATTACATACATGTAAAAAAAGTTTAAGCTTCAAACAACCCAGCGGAAATAAACCCTTAATATTATATTCCCTCCTACAAGTCTTTGGAAGCTTATTCATCTAACTTACACATCCTAGTCCTGATCCACACAAATGAGTATACCAGAGTTAA
This sequence comes from Allium cepa, assembly GCA_030765085.1. Classification (NCBI taxonomy): domain Eukaryota; kingdom Viridiplantae; phylum Streptophyta; class Magnoliopsida; order Asparagales; family Amaryllidaceae; genus Allium; species Allium cepa. The sequence goes on along the minus strand of CM060931.1, from coordinate 458,566,715 downwards.
ATTGGAAAAAACTTCAGGTCAGACAAAAAGTTTGGTGCGTATAATAATATACCATCTCGAACCAAAAACTGAGATCTAGTGCGACCATGCCGTAGAACGGAACGAGTATTTCTCGCCCTGGTATCTTATAAAAATATGTCAATCTAAACATAAATCATGCACCTACTACCACAATGGTCAATACAAAAAATGATATGGTAATATGCATGCAATATGGGTAAATGTGACCAGTCTATCATTATAGAGTTATGCATTCCTAAAGCATACCCGTCCTATAAAAATGACTTTTTGTCTTAAATCATTGTTTTCTAAGGTCACTATGAACCTATTAGTTTTTACAGGCCAACTAATAACCTGTCAGGCTGACTGGGATGAAAACATAACCAAATGTCCTAAAATCTCCAAATAAGATTAGGAGTAAATCTAGTTAAATAGTACAGTGAGCATATAGAGCTATGAGTTCCTTTCTGCATGTACACATCTTTTAGTCGCACTACTGACAATGTCCTATGCATTAGAATCATGGACCTTTACCAATCGAAGGCTAATGGCCAAATCATAGAGCACAACCATATGCCGGTTCCACTAAAAATCTTATCTAGTCTTGAATCCATGAGTCATATCTTTTTGGACAGTTCAGGAAAACTTAACATAATCAATCTATCTTATCTCTTGGAGGCAATTCCACTCGCTCAAGAGTCTAATCTAACTATACTTACTACTAGAAAAACCTAAATGGTAATTTTGTTCCTAAGTCCTAGAGCGTAATGTTGGGTAATGACAATGTGAGTATGACAAATGATAAAGTATGCAAATGTAACAAATCAAATGATAATAAGAACGTATAACATCATGCATCATAATATGTTCAACCAATTGCTATATCCATAAAAAATTACTTAAGTCTAAGAAATATTTTCCTTTGGAAAAATTCATGTAAAATTAGGCTAAAACACTATTTTACTTCCTTGAAAACATTTGTCTTTATAATTGATAAAACACTTGAAATCATTCTTAAAACAAGAAAAACATAGCCAAAATACTAATCCAAAATCTTATGCCATAGCATTATAATCTTTACATAGCTTTTAAAACACTTGCTATCAAAATAGGGATTTTGAGCACCAATAAAACATTGGCTATCGTGCCTACGAAACATAGCTTTCAAGTTTATAAAACATACGGTCGTATAACTGCTAAAATAAATGTCCAGTATCTTTAAAACATTGGCTTTTGAGCCACTAAAATATATATGATCTTTATATGGCTTTCAAAACATTTGATAGCAAAATAAGCATTTAAAAAGCAAGGACTATCGAGCCTCTATAACATAACTTTTAAGTTTGTAAAACATACGACATTCGTGCCACTAAAATATAGCTATTGAATAGCTATAAGGAAGCTATCTAGAAACTATAAGACAAGGGTTTCTGGTTTTTAAAAACATGACGGCCGAACATCAAAAAGCTTGTGAATGTCAAACCTTTGGAAACATTGGATATTGAGCCTATAAAACTTGAAGATGTCAAACTTTAACAAAAAAGAAGTTTTTAAGTCATGAAACCGTGGGGTTATCGAGCCTCTTCGAAACTATCGAACCCTTAGTAATGCAAGGTATCGAGTTCTTACAATGGTGGATACATCACATAGCTTGTACATAGCTATCACATGCGTCCACCCTTGTCGAGTACTGATAAAAGTGGATACATTACATAGCTATTGACTAGTTATCGCATGTATCAACCCCTGTTGGGTTTCTACAATTTAAAGGTATCGAGTCGCTATGTAATCGTGTCAATGGTTCTTTTGTACATAAGTAATAAAATGAGTTGTTTCCTTTTTACGTTAAAACTTTTCACTAACTCATGTCTCATGTCAAATTGCTATTGTATAACAAAATACTTTCCACAATATTTTCAGGAATCACTAGTAAGTCATGTTCTACCTTCTCAATAACCTTAACAAAACCCTTGTAATAGCTATTGTAAATTTATATTTATTAAGACTTTTCCAGAATAATAAATTTCTAGAAAATCATAACAACTAGGGAAAAATCCCCAAAAATCAATAACAAATCCGAATTTCCGTCTTCTTCTGTATACAAAATTTTTTGGGCTAAAATATTAAACTAATTATATTTAATAGTTGCAACCCAAAATAAAAAAAAATTCCTCATAGGAAATTCATAAAATATTCATATGAACTTGAAAATTTGTGAAATTAAAAACCATCTTCAAAATAATGTTTTACACAACATTTTCAAATTTAAAATCAATAGGAGATCAAAAACTTAAGTTTTGCCTTTAAAATCCAGTAGAAAAATTCCACAAAACCCCAACAAACTATTATTTAGTCCAATAATGATATTATCAATCCAAGCATGAAATATTCCAAAATAAAACAAAAAAAATGAGATGGTTAGCTATTATTCACCTTAGATTTGATAAGAGAGATTGAGATTTGATGTAGATTAATTCATCTAAACTTTTCCCTTTGAATTCCTTAGCATTCTTCTTCTTTATCCTTAAGTAATGGCTGACCACTCTTTTAGGATTTTTTTCGCTTTTCAAAAAATGAAATGATAATGAACGAGAAAGGAAGGGTTTAGGGAATGAAACAAGAAGTTATTCCCATTTTGTTCTTCTCATTAATCCATACATATTCTATGATTAAAATAATCCTATTAATCGATTAATTAACGCCCGACCCAAATTAGTTAACAAATCTCATTCTCCTTATCACCTCATATTATTCTATTTCGTTTATTTAAATTCCGTAAATAATGTTAAGCAGAAATTAGGGGTCCAACATTTAACCATTCGAATATTGTAAGAACATCTGCTATGTATAAATTGAACTATTCTAATTTGATAAGTTTGTGCAATTAATAAAATTGACAAAATGTTTATCTATTAAAATATACAAATGAACTAAACTAGGATTGAAAAATTGAAATTTAAAATGTACTTAGCAATAAATTTCTACATGTTCCTAATTCAAGACCATGCAAGCGCCTAATCGTGCAACTACTAAATACTTTCATTACTCAGTCGTTTATGTGTTTATTCGCTAGAGACTATGTATTTTCTTCTATGAGTTCCTCATTCTACAAACAATACATGGATATGAATGTTATATCCATATCCAATCACATATAAAACATTATATGGTGAACTAGCGCAATTCATTTTATGTGAATCCTCGATAAAATAAGTTTATTCGAAATAAGCAAATAAACCATAGCATAAGATCGTGTATTCAATATGATTGATTGTAATATGGATCTTATTATGTTAGATTTAATACTAGGCCAGAAGATGCAAAGTGATTATGACAATTCGATCATTGAAATGTAAATTTGATCAATTTACGTAAACTGTAACTTATTTGATATCCTCAAATGCTAAGGATGACCAAATACACTTTTATAAAATGTTTGTTACAATATTTTAATAAGGGTTTCCCTTTGAATGTTTTAACCATTTAGAATGGAAAACAAACGTATGAGATTGGATGTAACTCAAGGTAGGGTGTAACTCAAGGCACAGTTGGGATGAAGAGTGTGAATGATCGCTTTTACTTCATATAGAGACATCGAAAATGAGGATTGTAAAATAATGATAGAAACTTAACATGGAATGAAAAATATGATTTCTATTCTGAAATGTACTTTCATACATAAAATTGCTTTCAATGATACTTTTTTTGGGTTTATGACACTTAATACAGAAACTCTCGATTGTAAACTGATACAATAGATCGAATAAGTGCCTTATATTAAGTGGTTGAATGGAGCTTTATATTTTGTATGCTATTATAGTCCTGGCGGAAATAGTGGGACCATACCAATGACACTGAGTGGTTGCATCAAGTTATGAAAATTATTTCCATACAACATACAAAAAATTATTTATGAAATACTATCTAATTTTAGTGTTGATTGAAAATAGATATAATTCTATTTCAATGTAAATGTTTTTAATATTCATCATAAAATATAACTATAGTAGTGGCATTTGTTTTCATAATAGAAGTAATGTATTAGAAAAAATGTAGAAGTATTTGAAACATTTTGTAGTTATTTTTTGGAATTAAGGATAGAACCATTGTTTTGAGAAATAATCCCTTAATTATATAACTATCAATCTTATAATACTAGAGAGTTATATCTCGGACAATAAAGGACAAATCTCCATTTCAATAGGAGCAACAAAAGAGTTAGCGAACTCTTAGGATGGATAAATATTGATATATGCAATAGTAACTCTATTGATACTAGAACGATACATCACACTTTACTAAATTCACTAAAGAGTTATGGAAAACATGAACATATGTGTTAGATATGCACATAATATGCCTATAGTAAGCTCATAGAGTATAAAACAGAAATAAATAACATAACATGCAAAAGAAAATAAGTGATTCAATTTGATCAAATAGGTAAGTATGTTGGAAAGAGTTCCTACTGTGTTTAAAACGAATAAAGATTCAATCTCATAAGTCACTCTTGCCTATGATACGTAATGATGTATCGACAAGGAGTAATCGAAATTTATTGAACGAAGTATGATTGATAATTAGTGAGGTTGAGATAATTTTTCTATAAGACTGTGTACTTATAATTAGTACATAAGCTTTAACTTAATTTTATCTAATGCACAATTTAGAAAATTATACAAGATATAGGTTTATAAGAAACCCCAATATATCTTAGGTTAAGGAGATGTCAGGTTGTTCAAGTTGGATGACTGTGCACAGTAATTGTTCGTGAGTGATCTTATGTGGACCTCCCTAAAAGGAGTTTAGTACTAATCGTCATTGGATGACCAATTAATGTTTTGAACACAAGTTTCATAAACTAAAATCAAATTAGTTATATATATATGGAAGACAAGTTATAAATATTTTAAAATACATATTTTATTGCATTGAGAAACATTGTTGTTTCAAGAAACACCAAATTCAGGGTGAAGGAATTTCTTTCAAAAATTATCGACGTTAAAATGGATTTGAATTCAATCCAAAGATAAAACTGATTATGAGAAATGAATTGAAATTAACCAAACCGAAATAGGCGCAACACATTAAAATGTCAAATATGTTTTCTCGCACATTGAGGAGTTACTATGAGTATTAATGTTGAGAATAGATATTCTTATTTATCAGTAAAATCATTAAGAGTGTTGACTCTGCCACATAATATGATGAGTAAATCCTAAATAGTTTCCAGCTGCGATATAAAAAAATGATTTTGATGGTTGTATTCAAATGGATATGATCCACAAATGTGTTTTCGAGAAGAGGACCAATGATGTTGGAATATAATAAGCCATGTTGATAAGAATAGCATTGAAAATAGTTGTTGAAATTAGCGTAACAGATTCATCATTCAACATGCCTAAGTATTTCAGATGTTACTCACAAACTTATCCCTTGGCATGACTTTGAAATTTGGTACATATGTGTTGTAATGGAAAATTATAAATAATGATTTATAATTGATTATTTACACATAAAAACCAAAATGGCTCAAAGTCAGTGGATGCAATATTGAGTTCGTGGGACTCTAATATGATCTAAGGACTGATACAAAAGTATTTTCCGATAAGTATCAGAGCTAAACAAGTATTTCTGATATCAAATTGTTTGATTTTCAGTCAAATGAAAAGGAAGTGCATGTTTATAAGAATGAACTGTAATAAGAGGTAAATAACAAATTTATGTTTATTAATAATGTACCCAAGTTAAAATCAATATTGTTTAGTTGTTTAATATTCAGCATCGGTTTTGCGAATAATATCTTTTATTATTAGTTTCAATGAATATTAGGATTGCCACAAACAATAGACATACACCATATTAAAATGTTTAATAGGGAATATATAAGATGGATTCCTTATGCATTAACAATAGGAATTATCATACATGTAGTTTGCCAACAAAATCATATTTTCCTTATGCATTTGATACATGAAGCAAATATAAAATCCAAATTAAGATCACCAAATGGCAGTTTAGAGTATTTTTGAGTATTACTAAAAACTAGAGGATTGCTTATAGAAACAACAAACTTCTTATCATGGAGTATTCAGACTTAAACTTCATAAGTGATATCAACTATCATATGTCAATATTAAATTCATGTTCAAACCTTAACTAAGGATCCTTAATTTGGAAATATTTCAAATAAAAGGTTATGGTTGATTTAATGAAAATCTAAGAACATCGCCTTGAAAAGTACCATAATAAAAGTAATGTAAAAATATTTATGCACAAATTTGTAACTATGCTAAAGGCGATTCCAATTATTGAGAATACTACATCATTATTATATGATAGTAATGTAATGATAAGAGCTCATTAAAAGTCGAGAAACATACTCGAAATAGTTCCCTATGATAAGGATAGCTTATCAGCATCAGAGAGAGCTTTTTAATAGAATAGATAATTAAAACAATACAATAAATCCATTTATGGAGGAACTGACTCAATCAGTTCTCACCAAAATGATCAAAGGGATAGGATAGATTCCATAATTGGCCCTAAGTGCGAGTGGGAAATTGATAAAGTTAAGGGTATGCCTTAGGGACAATTATGTAATTCGCTGTAAATTATCAACTATATAATAAAATATCCTTCGAAATAGAAAAAAATTTCAATCTATTATATACTGAATATAATGTATTATATTAATTATTTATTTAATTTAACTTATTTAATAAAAATCCATAAATGATATGTTTCGAGATAGGAATTACAATATGTTATGATAATGAGAAATTTATTATAATGAAAATAAACCTATCGTTTTAAATATTCCTAGTCCAGATGTATTAAGACTGGATACCGATACATCCACTAACACTAGAGTACGTAACACTCTCAAAATGTTAGGAAGTTTATTACTCATAGCAGTTGGGAGCACCGAAGGGGATAATTATGAAATGACTCACTCAATAATTTTCTTTTGGTTAATACAAAAAAGATCAAACAGAGAATACCAAAGTGACAATATAACATAGTTCTCTCGAATTGAGAATACTATTAAACTTCAATATGGACACTCCACTTTGATTATAGTTAAATCGAAGCACAGTGTCCATCGAGCGACTATAGTTAGGTCTGTGTTGAAGCATTGGAAGTGAATAGTACTCATAAGGGAATTCCTCTCCATGGTTATATGAGGTTAGTATCACAGTCAGCCATAGTTAAATCAAAGTCTCTGGACAATGCAATTCGGTTAAAAATAATTGTTATAATTAAACCAAGGACTTTGTCTTTGGACTGTACAAGTTGAATTTGAAAGGTTTTGGAATATTAAACCAATACCTGATTCCATAATTCCTAATGTAATACAGTTTTGATGAAGAGAATTGTTGTGAATAATTATCACTGCCAGGAACCATTTAAAATTGAAAAACTAGATTTTACCAAAACCATATAAGTGACAAATTTGGCTAAACTATCATGCCACTAGCTAAGATGACGTGTAATCTTTAATGTTTGAATTGTTTGATATTAATCGCTGACTGAATTTATACCTATAAGCCAAACAACTATAATGTTATATACTCCAAATACCACATAATTAAATTAAATTATAGTTGTCATAAATTAATTAATATTTGTGAAATATTAATTATAATTTTTTATTTGATTTATTTGAATCGATATTGAGTATAGTGCGTATATAAGATTATAAATGTACATATCAATATATGATATCGATGTACATTTGAACTGGATTTAAAATGTGCAATTACTGATCGAGTATGGAAATGAATACAGGTCCATAAGTCTACTTTAGACGACCACCCACAATAGAGGGTGGAAGGGGTATATTATTTTTGAAATAATGGTTTGAATTGATGGGATAAGAAAAGTTAAAGATTAGATCTAGATCTCTTTCTTACTCTCCTTTTTTTCTTCTTATATAAACCCAACACCTTAATCATTTTATATTTCACTTTTTCTATCCTCCATCTCTAGTCTAGGCTACAAGCTACACTATCCTCCCTCTCAATTTTCAAACCAAAATCAAAATGAATTTATGGTGTGGTGATCTCTTTGGTTAGTAGCATTTTTTGGAAGAAATTGAATCTAATTCAAGTAGTTTCTTCAACTGAACATTCAAGGTTTTACATCAATACCACAGTTTAGGCAACGTTCAATTTATTCACTATATATATATGTGTGTGTGTGTGTGTATGCATGTATGAATGTATATATGTTTCTATTAGTTTATACCATTATATTTGAATTGGTTAGAATTATATCACGACTTTTATATTTACTTGTTTTAGAATCTATATGTACAGTTGTCATAAATATTTTTTTTACATATCTATAACTTTTGATTTAAGCCATGAACAATAATAATAAATATTTTTCCAAAAATAATAATATTTCAAAGTGAAATTTAAATCTAATATAAAATTTAAAGTTGATCTTATATTCATTATAATATATACATAATTTATTTAATAAATTTTATTACACCTATTTTTGAAATATATAAACATACATATATACATATAAATATAGATATGTATAAAGCAAATTCAGTATATATATGTACGTTTTTACGTTTAGTTGTATAATAAATATGTTGAACAAAAGTGGAACAACACCCCAATCAAACAATAAGTTGAAACTATGTAGTTCAAATAAAAACAATAAAGGACACAGAGAATTTTATAGGGTTTTTACCAAGGTTCATGTCTACATCCACTTTAATATTATTTGATGAAGATTCGTTGTGTATAACAGCTTTACATCTACTTCAAATCTAGAAAAGCAAAAGCATAGTCCTTAGTGACAAGGATGAAGTACAGAAGAAAATATAAAGCGTATGGAGGCTAAAAGTCCTCTCTATGTTGTTATAGTGCTTCTACTTATAGCTTGAATCATCCAACCTAGTCCCCATATCATCAAAGAATAAGTAAAACTTCAAATCTGAGAGAATAGGGAGGAAGAACTTATCTTTCTATGGGAGAAAAATCATGTTGATATCGACCACAATTATGGTCGATACCGACCATATTGATTGCCACCATGAAACTATGCAAGCATACTCTTATAAGCACCAAACGTCCAAAGTCTTTGAATGTGGCCTCCGTTGGAAAATTGGCTCAGTACCAAACTTAATTGTGGCCAATACTGACCATGTTTGTTTGGTCCCATGTGACGACCCGGATTTCGACGATCAAAAATCGACATCCAAACTTCACCCGTATTCGAATGCCGCAGATTCAAATGTTGAAATCCAATTCACCGGAGCTTATAACAACATTAGGTGATAACAACACGGCGGAAAAGGGGAAAATAATTTTATTGATACACAACATTTGATGCAATAATGATAAAAATGAAATGATCAACATTATTAGAGATACAACAGCGGAAAAACAAAGCAGAAAACACCAGCAACAGCAACGGTAAAAAACATCTTCAATGCTAAAGCTCCAAACCAATAGCACGAACCACCATCATGCTGAAGTGAAGCAAACTCGGTGAAAAATGCGATCGCCAAATCCGTAGACTTTAAAGATTGTCAAAAGCTACACCTACTAGCTGACTATCTGATAACCTAACTCTAGGCTGCCAGTGTGGGAAATTGTGGGCACCCAGAGTTTAGAAAGGGAACAATAAACTCTAGGCCATTCATGGGACTGGTGTGAGCACACAAAAATAGTTTATTTGAACAAAAAGAAACAACACAAAGAAATAAAAGAAATTCGCTATGCTTTTTGGAAAATGAAACTACCTTAAGGCCTCCCGCCACACACACAATGCAATCGCACAATTGAAGGAGATTTCTCCTTATGATACTCAAACATGCTTGATATGCAAAATCCTTTTGATATTATTATTAGTGCATAGTGCAGAAAATATTTGCAAGTATTTTATTTATCTTAGCCAGCATACATACCATTATAGTATGCCTACTATAGCTACCATGTTAGATGGCATGTTCTACAACTAAAGCCGTACATTGTGCATACTGGGTGATTGTATTTCCAACAAATGGTCAAGGCTAAGGAACTTCCTTCACCGAATGGGTATGCCTCTGGAGGGATGCCTCGAGAACCCAACTGATTCTTTGCCAACACAAGGCTGGGTTACCTCTGTAACTAGGTAAGTAACTGTCACGAGTATGCCATTCCTCGGTCATGACCAACCTTTATCCCAGGATTCACCAACAAATTCCAACAAACACATAAGTTAAATATTTGGGCTCCATACCATGATACCACTTTTTATCCAGAAGGAAATGCATATACCCTAAAGGGCACGACCCTCATAACCTTGCTGCACCCTTCATGTTCCGACCATTTTCGGGGTGTGAGGTTCGACGAAGTCTCGTCCACAAAGCTAAATGATTGACACTTAGCATGCCACATTACCAAATTGGGAATATATCACTAGTAACCATCAACAACATAACCTCTGAGCTCGTACATCTCAGAGAAGGGTGTTAAGCTAAGAGAATAAATTCTCTGCCACCAAATAGAAATGTATTTGATAGAAACCAGCATTACATCTCAAAGTGTAGCGTCAGACATACGTCTATACAAGTCCATCCTAGGTCTGAATGGAATCGAAAGCACTTCAAAAGAAGCCATTGTAAATCTGGGTATCCACAATCCCGAACGGACTCCCCATCACATATGGAGGTCTCTATACCAAAGCAACTCAGTGTAGAGACATTCGACAGGTAATCCTTTCATTCTTGAAAATACCTGGTCTTCACCACCGTCTTCTATTGATGTCCATTTTGTCGTATCATTAATCCGGAGTGGGTATTATGACATAAAGTCCTCCCTCGGCTAATCCGAAAAATGAGCACTTATTTTAAAAAGCATATGGATATATTGGTATCTTAGTTAAGTCATAACTTTTCAATACTTGTTCCTCAAAACCTTTCTTTTGAATGGTTCAAACAAATTTCCATTTGAATTTTTTTATAAAAAAGATGCACCTTTAATATCCTCTTCAATTTGAAAACAAAGTTCACCAATCTTTAACAAAGATTCATTCATATCTTTCAAAACTATTTCCAATTTGATTTACCCATAACTTGAAATTTTTTCAACAAAACTAGAAATTCTTTCATAATACGAAAGCTGTTATCATTTGAAAAAAAAGGTCTTTCGCTTTGGAAAAATCCAATTAAATTTTCACAAGTTATAACCTTTTAGAGTAAAATAAGAAAAATCAATGAACTGCCATATCCTCGGCAAGTTCTATTTGGGTTAAATTTAAATTCCCAAAATAATTTAATCAAAATACTTTTAAAATGGTTTAAAATCCATATATATACAATTTATAAACTGTATAACCCTTTAAACTATAGTTTTCAAGTATATATGTGTAGCGACCCAACTTCCAAACTCCAGGAAGTCGCATCGCTAAGAAGAAAGAAAGGGATAGAAAAGAGAAAAGAAAGGAAAGAAAGAACAGACAACATCAAAATCTCACAGCGGAATCGAATAAATTATAATATATCACATAAAACTTTACATAGTATCATATACATCAGAGTTAAATAGCTAATACTACACAAACTAGACAGTTATAAACATCTGTCTAGCAATTACAATCCAAGTACATCAGAGAAAACAGATACAACTCAAACACAGCGGAACCATTACATATATCTACACGCTGAAGCCTCCTGCTCCATTATCTCCTCTAGAACATGTCAAAGCAATCCTGAAACACTTGACTACTCATATGTAATATGAGTACCCAAGAGCTTAATAAAATAGAAAATAAACACTCAGGTCAGACAGGGGTCTGGTGTGAGTAAACGGGGATAAAAGTTGCTTAACTTTAGAAAATCCTTTGAAAACAAAGGGTATCACGTAAGACTTCCCACACATAAACATGGAAAAGTTTTTACCTTACGCTAACCAAAACATTTGATAGGAAATCCAGTGATATTATAATAGTGTCTAGGGTTTTCAAGTAAATAAGAAATAGCCGAAATTGTTACATTCATTAAATTCCAGCTACTAGCCACAAAAGTGGGTAATACAATCAAAACCGTAGGGTCTCGTAGGAAAAATGGGTTTCCAACAATGGCAGGGCTACTGCGGTACCGCCCGTCACAGTACGTGGCCTAGATCACCGTACCGAGGAGTACTCCCACTCCCCTGCAACACAAAGCCGGACCCGTTCCTTACTGAACAGTTTTGAACAAGACCACCCCGCAGATTGGTCGTCACCAACTGCCACACAGCCGAATATAAAGGGACCTCTAGACAGGGATAAATCTTGCTCTCAAGTCGGTGCTACCCACGAAGCTTTGTTGCACCTCCCCTGTTTTAGCCATTCCCGTTTGATGAGGCTTGAGGTTACGATTACCTTTATAGGACATATAAATCTTAGAATGCTCATCGTCCACCTGACGATGTTCTGAAAGCATTCAATCCATGCAAGTTCGTTTCGGGTTCGAACGAAACCGAAGGCATTATCTCGTTACACTCGTATTGGAATCACCCTCAAAGTTAACGATGATAACCCTTGCACTCTAAATCTCCATCTCGAATCTATAAGCACTATTCTGTCAACTCATTACGGAATCACCCACAGAGTTATACTGACGTATAGCCCTTACACCTCGAGTCTTCACTTGCTCCACTTGGATTAACGACCTAACGTTTAATTGGAATCGATGTGGCTTTCGGATATCCAAATATGGAAACCCGATCCCGGTCTCATCAAAACCAAACGCCATCTTAATGTCCAAATTGTACTTAAGGGTTTTAAACAATTAACTCAATTCATTATTATCTATTTCACATACATAGATAAACTACATCTCACAATAGATAATCACATTCATATCGTAAACTGAAAATCTGCATCATCACAAACAGATAATCATCACAACCAAATAATCCATCACAAACCATCATATTTAAACCAAACATCCATATCATATAAATACGACTCATCTCATTACTGAGATCACAACCATTCAATCAATAACATTCTTAAGCAATGATTTATTAAGCATCAATTATAATTAATTTAAAATGAATTAAATTAATTACAACCATCTCTAATTAATTTAAAATAAATTAAATTAATTACTCATTAAAAATCCTGCTTAATATCCATTAATTAATTAACCCAGTTAATTAATTATCCACTAAGTATTTAACTTGATTAAACATCTTTGATTAATCATTCACTAATTACAATAAGTAATTAGTCCTTAATTAATATAATAAATTAATTAATCTTAATCATAAGTATTAACATTTAATTACTCATTTATTAATTAATTGTAATTAATTATATTTATCCTTAATTAATTACAATTAATTAATCACTTAATTAATTATTACTTAATCAAACAATCCTTAATTATATCATTAATTATAATAATTAATGATCTCTAATATTAAAATAAATTACTTAATTAAAATTAATTACATTTAGTAATTAATCTAATCATTAATCACCTTGATTAATATTAAATTTAGTAATTAACTATCTTTAATTACTTATTTATAAAATAATTAACCAATAAGTAATCATTAATTAATTTCTTAATTAATTACAAAAGTAATTATCCAAATTACTAATTACATTCCAGTAATTATCATTATTACTTATCTAAGTAATCCTGCTCCATTAATTACATTAAATAATTACACTCTTAAAATCATTAGATGATTTACTTAAATTAATTAAAGTAAATTAATTGACTTAAATAAATCACATATCAAAATTAATTACAATAAGTAATTAATTCCTTAATTACCTTAACAATTAATTACACTTATCAAATTACCATTAATTAGGTTCAATTAATCAATCTAGTTAATTATCAAAATTAATTACATTAATTAATTACTAAATTATCCTTAGATAATTATCACTATTTATTAATTAACAACATTTCAATAATTACATACTTAAGAAAATTTAAGTTAGATTAATTATTAATGAATCATTTCTAATTAATAAATTAATCTAAACCATTATTTAAAATCAAATAATTAAGTAAATCCTTAATTATCTTAAATATTTTTCAAAATAATTTAATTACTAATCAAATAACTCATTTACATTCAAAATAAATTAAAACAATATACTTCTAAATTTAAATTCAAATTCCATTTAAAAATTTAATATTTAAAATGTTTAACTATTTAAACATTGATCTAAATTAAATAATTATAAAACCTTACAATAAAATGAATGTTAAAGAACATTCATTACCTAAATATAAAAGGAAGATTTAAAATAAATTACTTGATTAAAATAAATTAAGCTTTTAAAAATAAATTGATTATTTCAATTTTCAAATTTAAAATTAACACTTCATATTTTAATTCAATACTAATGGAAACTAAATTCTTCAAGTTTAAAACTTATTTGAAATCAATTTCTTTTAAAACATTTGAATATGTTCATTCATTTTTAAATTTACAAACTTGTTTGAAATCAAAACTGGTTTCTAAAGAACTTGAGAACAATTTTTAATCTTGAATTCAAAAACAAATTTAAATCTGTTCATACTTTTAAAACTTACAAAAACTATTTTAAATCTAATTCTGATTTTAAAAAGCAAACCTGAAACTGCGTTTTAAACTTAATTTAAAACTGAATTTAAATCTTGTTTAAATTTAAGATTTTCATTTTTAAAACTTTGAATTTCAAACTGCATTTGAATTTAAACTTAACTCCCACTTAAGTCAAATTTCAACTTTCTTTTAAAAAAAATATATGAATTTCATTTAAATTAAAAACTGAAAAATTCCCTGGATTAAAACCTGAAACTGTCTTTTATATCTTGATTTAAAACAGAATTTAAAACTTGTATAAATCTAAAAATTTCATTTTTTAAAACTTTGAATTCAAAACTACATTTGAATTCAGATTCAAGTTACACTTGAATCAAGCTTTCAACTTAAAAATATGAATTCATTAAAAATTCAAAACTGCAAATTCTGAGGTTTTTAAAACCTGCAACAATTCTAACCCGAGAAACCATCCAATTTACTTCGGGTTCTTAAGTTAGCCGCTCCGAGTCAAAAGCAAAAACACCCGAGTTCTACTTCGAGTAAAAAAAACCCTGCACATCCAAATGACCACCAGACACCAAACATGAATGGTGCACCTGCACCGTAGCCTCGACGAACTATAGCCATGCTAACCCACTCCTACAAGTCACTTATCATCCCCTACATCCGTTGCAACTCAAACTTCCAAAATTTCAGGTTGATCAAACAACCTGAAACACAACCCCAATCCTATCAAAACCTGGAAAAACCCAATACCATCTCCTCCCCTTCTGATCATCTATCACCAATTTTTTCCTCATTTCTCACATCAACATTCTATCTACAGGAAGCATTCTAACCCCTAAATTCCACTAGCCTATCAGATACCTCTAAAATTTCTTTTTCTGTTCAAAACAGAATGCTAATTTACACAGTTCATTTTAAAAAGTGAAATTTGTTTTATACTTTCTGATTTCTAACATACATCAATGTTATAATCTTGTTTTAAAATAATTAATGATGTTGATATCTTTATATTGAAATACTTACTGCTGTATTTGCTTCTGAAGTAACAGATTTTTCGAACAACTAAATTATGATTTAAGGGAATAATTTATTATCAAACAGCATTATTTTTTTGCTCATATTAATTCCTAACAGAAATTAAACAAATAAACAAAGTATTTCTATTAAAGAAAATTTTAGTTACAAACTAATTATAATTGCAGATTCAAACAATCAGCAACACACAAACATATGCATATATGTTCACATAGAGCAACCAGCACAACATATTCTTTTCTACTAATATATATATATATATATGCACAGAGATCACAGGCATTTTGCATGATGAAGTTACTCTATTCATTTTTTTTTTTAAAAACAGAGAACATAACAAATTTTCCCTAAACATGTTTTGATTTCTTTGTATTAGAAACTTAGGTTCTGTAAGTTATGTTTGATTTTGATTTTTTAAAGAAACTGTTTATAAAAAAATAAGAAGCTTACTCACCTTATAAATGAAGATGCAGAGAAAAATCTCAGAGATGCAGATCACAATTTCCTGGAACAGATTTGATCTCCCCTTTAGCTGTTTTGATTTGAATTTGTATGCAGATTTGTTAGATGAATCAGTTGTAGTTGATTTTATTTGTTGAAGATTTTTGAACTGCATGCAGATCCATCTTCCTTGCTTAGATTTGAAATTGAATTGATTTTATTTGTTGAAGATTTTTGAACTGCATGCAGATCCATCTTCCTTGCTTAGATTTGAAATTGAATTGATATTCATTTTGTAGATTTTTGGAAGGTTTTGGTTTGCAGATTTTAACATGCATTTGTTTTAGGTTTTAGATTTTGCTCAAATCTGATTTTCAGGTTCCATTTTTGAAGAGAATGTGTTTTAACCCAAATGCTTTTGTTATGTTATGTTTGTCAATAAAAATTAAATTTCAAAAAAATGAATTTGCTTGCCACTTGTTATGTTAATTTGTTATGTGATTACAAGTGTTCATTTTATTAGTTAAATGACTAATGCATGTTCATTTCAATAATTAAAAGCAATTCCTAAATCTATATATGTTTTTGAATTTATCTTAAACCATTTCAAAATTTATTTTTAACAAGTTACAAATGTTTATTAACATTAGTCTTTAATTAAATACATATAAACTTCTTTATAAAACTATGCATTTACATTTAAATGCTTGTTTAATTATTTTTAAAAATAATATTCTTTAAATTTCAAAAGAAAAGATTTTTAAAACAAACTTTTGAAAGGTTTACAATACTAATTTAAATTAAATTAATCAATTTATAAATTATACAATTATATAGTAATTAGAAAATATCCTTTATTTAATATAAACTAAAATTAAAACCAAATCCTCTATTTACAATGTATAAACATTTATACATTATAAATAAATATTTTTAAATCAGCATAGAAAGATAAATTTATTGCTCAAATATTTTTAACATTTGAAAAGAATTTCATTTATCAAACTAAATAATTATAAATTTTCAAAAGAGAATCTCTGTTTGAATTAATTTACTAAATCAATATTTCACATTTTAAAATAATTATTAAAGAAATTATTAAATAATTATTTCCTAAATTTCCGGGACATCACATTCCTCCCCCCTTAAAAGAATTTCGTCACCGAAATTTAAAAGCAAAGGTGATTTAATAATCCCATACAGATTTTAAATTTTAAAATAACAAACATATGCTATCATCCAAATACTAACAACCATAGCAACCAATTCAAACAAACAATTCTAATTATCTAGACAAAATTCTGGATAAAATTCCCTGGAGTTTCCCAGGTATAAACACCGGTACACTCGCCCTACAGAATCTAAACTAGCTACACCACTCAGATCTAGAGCTCCTATATATCTAGATCTACAAATCTAAACAGAATACAGGACTACAGACAAGTCCTGATCAACTCCCAAATCTCTCAGAACTACTGATTCTAAAACCAGAGATAAACCATACACGTACTCCCTCAGAGATACGTGAAAACAAAACAAATCTCAACCATCTGAATTGGAAATTCAATTCCGTAGATCAAACATTTAATCCTCAAGAGAAAACAGAAAGATCCAATCTCTTATCCACACATCTCTCTTGTCGATCATGGGCTGCCTTCAACTTCTAGATCAATCAAAATCCACCACACAAACTCTACTACAGATATCATAAGTCTTCAGACAAACTACTCTTCTTCTGAAAACAGAACAGATGCACAAGACATCCAAGTCTCCATATTAAAACGAATTTCCTGTAGAAATCCTCAGATCCAAGACAAAATTCAAATTCCCAAAGAATCGGGTGCTGCTTCTATCCTAGAATAGCTACCACCATGCTTCCACTGCGCAACTCTGATTCGAGAATGCTGTTGATGAACACAAGTATAAACTTGATCAACTTATCCTGGAATATTGTTCATCAAATTCCATAAAATCTCAGTGACCTATCTGTTTCAGTCACAAACACCACAGCAAAAATTCAACCAGAAAACTGGACCCAATAAATC
This sequence comes from Allium cepa, assembly GCA_030765085.1. Taxonomy (NCBI): domain Eukaryota; kingdom Viridiplantae; phylum Streptophyta; class Magnoliopsida; order Asparagales; family Amaryllidaceae; genus Allium; species Allium cepa. Next base: position 458,548,642 of record CM060931.1, on the reverse strand, counting down.
CTGCCAACTTAAACAGATCACATTCTCAAAGAATCTCCCTACTAATTTGAACTATCGGTAAAATTCCAAGAATCAAGTTGAAACAGAACTCAATCTCTCGATGGATGCAAATCTTAACTCCTTCGAAGATATCCAGAAAATCAAATCACTTCAATAACTCAAACATCCACTAGAGATGTTTCAATCCCAAAACAAAGAACACTTAGAGAACTTCCGAACCGTCGCAAGTCACTTTTGCGATTCCACTCAGTTCAGATCCCAAGAAATCATTCTCACTTCAACAATTAGAACAATTAAGGCCTTCTAATCAAAAGAAGAACAAGTGGTCTACCTCTAACCACAAACATCACACCCAACTGAGCTCTAGAAGAAATGGACAAGCTCCACCATCTGCCCGGACTACTGACAGAAGAATCATAGAGACTTCTGAACCATCGAAGAACAGGCCACTCACTGCTGCTACTGCTGCCAAAACTTCCTTATCCAAAAGCTCATCGAATCCCAAAACTACACCAACCTCTTCCATAATAGAGCCTTCCAGATAGATAGACATCTCTCAGGAAACTCGCTCCCAAACCAAGCTCAAAACACTCCGCCAAACTGAGTCTCAAACTCAAATATAGACAGAACTCCTCCCTAAGGTTGCCAAAATACCAACTGTGGCTTCAGCACTCCCTTCTAATCCAAATTCAAGAGAATCCACTCACACGAGTGCAATCCAGCCTACAATCCAAAAATAAACTCCGAATCTTAAAAAGATTCCCTTCAGAGATTGGAGAAATCCTTCACCAAACTGCAGAACTACTCAAGATGCCAACACTGCCCTAGCAGACCACTTCCAACTTCTAACACTCGAACTCCAACCATTGGTAGTTGTGTTACAAACACCACTACCCTATCTACCTTTATTACTTATATTGGAAAACCTGAACAGGTAACCCAATCAAATAGGCAGAATTAAATAATATATATATATATATATATATATATTCAAAATTACAAATACGCTCTCTCAAGAAGGACACCACTCCAGAGTCTGGGCATTCGCTCAACCTAGAGCTCCGATACCACAATGTAGCGACCCAACTTCCAAACTCCAGGAAGTCGCATCGCTAAGAAGAAAGAAAGGGATAAAAAAGAGAAAAGAAAGGAAAGAAAGAACAGACAACATCAGAATCTCACAGTGGAATCGAATAAATTATAATATATCACATAAAACTTTACATAGTATCATATACATCAGAGTTAACAGCTAATACTACACAAAATAGACAGTTATAAACATCTGTCTAGCAATTACAGTCCAAGTACATCAGAGAAAACAGATACAACTCAAACACAGCGGAACCATTACATATATCTACACACTGAAGCCTCCTGCTCCATTATCTCCTCCAGAACATGTCAAAGAAATCCTGAAACACTTGACTACTAATACGTAATATGGGTACCCAAGAGTTTAATAAAACAGAAAATAAACACTCAGGTCAGACAGGGGTCTGGTGTGAGTAAACGGGGATAAAAGTTGCTTAACTTTAGAAAATCCTTTGAAAACAAATGGTATCACGTAAGACTTCCCACACATAAACATGGAAAAGTTTTTACCTTACGCTAGCCAAAACATTTGATAGGAAATCTAGTGATATTATAATAGTGTCTACGATTTTCAAGTAAATAAGAAATAGCCGAAATTGTTACATTCATTAAATTCCAGCTACTAGCCACAAAAGTGGGTAATACAATCAAAACCGTAGGGTCTCGTAGGAAAAATGGGTTTCCAACAATGGCAGGGCTACTGGGGTACCGCCCGTCACAGTACGTGGCCTAGATCACCGTACCGAGGAGTACTCCCACTCCCCTGCAACACAAAGCCGGACCCGTTCCTTACTGAACAGTTTCGAACAAGACCACCCCGCAGATTGGTCGTCACCAACTGCCACACTGCCGAATATAAAGGGACCTCAAGACAGGGATAAATCTTGCTCTCAAGTGGGTGCTACCCACGAAGCTTTGCTGCACCTCCTCTGTTTTAGCCATTCCCGGTTGATGAGGCTTGAGGTTACGATTACCTTTATAAGACATATAAATCTTAGAATGCTCATCGTCCACCTGACGATGTTCTGAAAGCATTCAATCCATACAAGTTCGTTCCGGGTTCGAACGAAACCGAAGGCATTATCTCGTTACACTCGTATTGGAATCACCCTCAGAGTTAACGATGATAACCCTTGCACTCTAAATCTCCATCTCGAATCTATAAGCACTATTCCGTCAACTCATTACGGAATCACCCACAGAGTTATACTGACGTATATCCCTTACACCTCGAGTCTTCACTTGCTCCACTTGGATTAACGACCTAACGTTTAATTGGAATCTATGTGGTTTTCGGATATCCAAATATGGAAACCCGATCCCGGTCTCATCAAAACCAAACGCCATCTTAATGTCCAAGTTGTACTTAAGGGTATTAAACAATTAACTCAATTCATATTATCCATTTCACATAGATAGATAAACTACATCTCACAATAGATAATCGCATTCATATCGTAAACTGAAAATCTGCATCATCACAAACAGATAATCATCACAACCAAATAATCCATCACAAACCATCATAGTTAAACCAAACATCCATATCATACAGATACGACTCATCTCATTACTGAGATCACAACCATTCAATCAATAACATTCTTAAGCAATGATTTATTAACCATCAATTATAATTAATTTAAAATGAATTAAATTAATTACAACCATCTCTAATTAATTTAAAATAAATTAAATTAATTACTCAATAAAAAACCTGCTTAATATCCATTAATTAATTAACCCAGTTAATTAATTATCCACTAAGTATTTAACTAGATTAAACATCTTTGATTAATCATTCACTAATTACAATAAGTAATTAGTCCTTAATTAATATAATAAATTAATTAATCTTAATCATAAGTATTAACATTTAATTACTCATTTATTAATTAATTGTAATTAATTATATTTATCCTTAATTAATTACAATTAATTAATCACTTAATTAATTATTACTTAATCAAACAATCCTTAATTATATCATTAATTATAATAATTAATGATCTCTAATATAAAAATAAATTACTTAATTAAAATTAATTACATTTAGTAATTAATCTAATCATTAATCACCTTGATTAATATTAAATTTAGTAATTAACTATCTTTAATTACTTATTTATAAAATAATTAACCAATAACTAATCATTAATTAATATCTTAATTAATTACAAAAGTAATTATCTAAATTACTAATTACATTCCAGTAATTATCATTATTACTTATCTAAGTAATCCTGCTCCATTAATTACATTAAATAATTACACTCTTAAAATCATTAGATGATTTACTTAAATTAATTAAACTAAATTAATTGACTTAAATAAATCACATATCAAAATTAATTACAATAAGTAATTAATTCATTAATTACCTTAACAATTAATTATACTTATCAAATTACCATTAATTAGGTTCAATTAATCAATCTAGTTAATTATCAAAATTAATTACATTAATTAATTACTAAATTATCCTTAGATAATTATCACTATTTATTAATTAACAACATTTCAATAATTACATACTTAAGAAAATTTAAATTAGATTAATTATTAATGAAACATTTCTAATTAATAAATTAATCTAAACCATTATTTAAAATCAAATAATTAAGTAAATCCTAATTATCTTAAATATTTTTCAAAATAATTTAATTACTAATCAAATAACTCATTTACATTCAAAATAAATTAAAACAATATATTTCTAAATTTAAATTCAAATTCCATTTAAAAATTTAATATTTAAAATATTTTACTATTTAAACATTGATCTAAATTAAATAATTATAAAACCTTACAATAAAATGAATGTTAAAGAACATTCATAACCTAAATATAAAAGGAAGATTTAAAATAAATTACTTGATTAAAATAAACTAAGCTTTGAAAAATAAATTGATTATTTCAATTTTCAAATTTAAAATTAACACTACATATTTTAATTTAATACTGATGGAAACTAAATTCTTCAAGTTTAAAAATTATTTGAAATCAATTTCTTTTAAAACATTTGAATATGTTCATTCATTTTTAAATTTACAAACTTGTTTGAAATCAAAACTGGTTTCTAAAGAACTTGAGAACAATTTTTAATCTTGAATTCAAAAGCAAATTTAAATCTGTTCATACATTTAAAACTTACAAAAACTATTTTTAAATCTAATTCTGGTTTTAAAAAGCAAACCTGAAACTGTGTTTTAAACTTAATTTAAAACTGAATTTAAATCTTGTTTAAATTTAAGATTTTAATTTTTAAAACTTTGAATTTCAAACTGCATTTGAATTTAAACTTAACTCCCACTTAAATCAAACTTCAACTTTTAAAAAAAAAAAAAAATGAATTTCATTTAAATTAAAAACTGCAAAATTCCCTGGATTGAAACCAGAAACTTTTTTTTAATCTTGATTTAAAACAGAATTTAAAACTTTTTTAAATCTAAAAATTTCATTTTTTAAAACTTTGAATTCAAAACTACATTTGAATTCAGATTCAAGTTACACTTGAATCAAGCTTTCAACTTAAAAATATGAATTCATTAAAAATTCAAAACTGCAAATTCTCAGATTTTTAAAACCTGCAACAATTCTAATCCGAGAAACCATCCAATTTACTTGGGGTTCTTAAGTTAGCTGCTCCGAGTCAAAAGCAAAAACACCCGAGTACTACTTCGAGTAAATAAAAACCCTGCACATCCAAATGACCACCAGACACCAAACATGAATGGTGCACCTACACCGTCGCCTCGGCGAACTACAGCCATGCTAACCCACTCCTACAAGTCACTTATCATCCCCTACATCCACTACAACTCAAACTTCCAAAATTTCAGGTTGATCAAACAACCTGAAACACAACCCCAAATCCTATCAAAACCTGGAAAAACCCAATATCATCTCCTTCCCTTCTGATCATCTATCACCAATTTTTTCCTCATTTCTCACATCAACATTCTATCTACAGGAAGTATTCTAACCCCTAAATTCCACTAGCCTATCAGATACCTCTAAAATTTCTTTTTCTGTTCAAAACAAAATGCTAATTTACACAGTTCATTTTAAAAAGTGAAATTTGTTTTATACTTTTCGATTTCTAACATACATCAATGTTATATTCTTGTTTTAAAATAATTAATGATGTTGATATCTTTATATTGAAATACTTACTGCTGTATTTGCTTCTGAAGTAACAGATTTTTCAAACAACTAAATTATGATTTAAGGGCATAATTTATTATCAAACAGCATTATTTGTTTGCTCATATTAATTCCTAACAGAAATTAAACAAATAAATAAAGTATTTCTATTAAAGAAAATTTTAGTTACAAACTAATTATAATTGCAGATTTAAACAATCAGCAACACACAAACATATGCATATATGTTCACATAGAGCAACCAGCACAACATATTCTTTTCTACTAATATATAAATATATATATGCACAGAGATCACAGGAATTTTGCATGATGAAGTTAATCTGTTCATTTTTTTTTAAACAGAGAACATAACAAATTTTCCCTAAACATGTTTCGATTTCTGTGTATTAAAAACTTAGGTTCTGTAAGTTATGTTTGATTTTGATTTTTTAAAGAAACTGTTTTTAAAAAAAATAAGAAGCTTGCTCACCTTATAAATGAAGATGCAGAGAAAAATCTCAGAGATGCAGATCACAATTTCCTGGAACAGATTTGATCTCCCCTTTAGCTGTTTTGATTTGAATTTGTATGCAGATTTGTTAGTTGAATCAGTTGTAGTTGATTTTATTTGTTGAAGATTTTTGAAATGCATGCAGATCCATCTTCCTTGCTTAGATTTGAAATTGAATTGATCTTCATTTTGCAGATTTTTGGAAGGTTTTGGTTTGCAGATTTTAACATGCATTTGTTTTAGGTTTTAGATTTTGCTCAAATCTGATTTTCAGGTTCCATTTTTGAAGAGAATGTTTTTTAACCCAAATGCTTTTGTTATGTTATGTTTGTCAATAAAAATTAAATTTCAAAAAAATGAATTTGCTTGCCACTTGTTACGTTAATTTGTTATGTGATAACAAGTGTTCATTTTATTAGTTAAATGACTAATACATGTTCATTTCAATAATTAAAAGCAACTCCTAAATCTATATATGTATTTGAATTTATCTTAAACCATTTCAAAATTTATTTTTAGCAAGTTACAAATGTTTACTAACATTAGTCTTTAATTAAATACATATAAACTTCTTTATAAAACTATGCATTTACATTTAAATGCTTGTTTAATTATTTTTAAAAATAATATTCTTTAAATTTCAAAAGAAAAGATTTTTAAAACAAACTTTTGAAAGGTTTACAATACTAATTTAAATTAAATTAATCAATTTACAAATTATACAATTATATAGTAATTAGAAAATATCCTTTATTTAATATAAACTAAAATTAAAACTAAATCCTCTATTTACAATGTATAAACATTTATACATTATAAATAAATTTTTTTTAAATCGGCATAGAAAGATAAATTTATTACTTAAATATTTTTAACATTTGAAAAGAATATCATTTGTCAAACTAAATAATTATAAATTTTCAAAAGAGAATCTCTGTTTGAATTAATTTATTAAATCAATATTTCACATTTTAAAACAATTATTAAAGAAATTATTAAATAATTATTGCCTAAATTTCCGGGACATCACAATATGTATATGGAGTTCAACTTCAAAATCTTGAATTCAAATTCAAATTAGATTATTTTAATTTCAAAACATTAACAAGCCATTCAAAATAATTTTAACTTCAAAATTCCTTTCATATTAAACCCAATTTCACTTCCAAACCATTTTGGATTTAAAATTCAACTTTGAAATTCTTTTACCATTTTGAATAAAATAATATTAAATTCAAAAACCCAGACTTAACCAATTTCCCATGAAATCCATATTTTTGTGTGTGTGGTGTAGTCCAGGGGTTTCACGGGCAACAATAAAACGTCACAACCATCATCAATTCAAGCATAACAATATTGGTAAGCGGTAGACTCCTATAACATTTATTTTTCATTCACAAATAATCAAGTAAATTCATCAGAGATAAATAAATCACAGTCCACAGCTTAATCCAAAGCAATTCACATCCCTGAATGTCACACATCAGAGATATAAAACAATTCAAGGCATTCAATATCATTCAATCATCCATAAGCAAGATTGATTAATTCCTAATTAATTTATAATTAATTTAAGCCAAATAAATTTAATTACTTAACCCTACTTAATTAACATTAATAAATTACAACCATTTGATTATTTTAATTAATTAATGAGGGTTAATTAATCAACCTTAATTATCCATCTTAATTATCCTTAATTAATCACAAAAATTAATTAACCTCAAATAAATTAACTTACCCTTAATTAATTTCATAATTAATCATCCTTTAATTAATTAATTAATTATTAATTATTAAGTAATTAAATCCTTAATTATCCTTTAATTACTTAACCTTTAATTACAAATTATCTTTTAATTACTTACATTAAGTAATTAATCTTTAATCACTTGATTAATCATCCTTTAATCATTAATCAATTATCCTTAATTACTTTCATTAAGTAATTTACATTTCAGTAATTAATTAACCTTAATTAATAATTTATTCTTTAATGTAATTACACTAAGTAATTATACCTTAATTGCATTAAGTAATAATCTTTTATTTATTTCATTAAGTAATTATACTTAATTAATTTCATTAAGTAATTATTCTTTAATCATACACACTAATTACAATAAGTAATTAACCTTTAATAAATTGCATAAATTAATTATCCTTTAATTGATTAATTAATCCTTTATTAAGTAATTAACTACCCCTTAATTACTTATCATCAATAAATCAACCTTTAATTAATTAATAAGTCAACCTTTAATAATTTTATATCCTTTAAGTAATCACATTAAGCAATTAACCTTTAATTACTTACATTAATTAAGTATCCTTTTTCGGCAAGGCTAATGGGGTTAAAAAATGGACCCCTACCATTTTATTGATATACCAAGAAAGAATACAAAGCTGGAGGAAACGAAGCTACCAAAATAAATAGGCAAGCAAGATACAAAGGAATAAGAAAACAAAGAAGGACAGGCATATCAGAAAGCAAAAAATAAAAAACAACAATACTGGAACATAACGAAACCAGACAAGCATGATTGAGGATAGAGCATTCAGAAATGAAGGATCAAATACATGCCTAGAAGCAGAAATACCAAACCTCAATCCCTCCACAATACTTCCTTTCATTTGCATGAATGTTTTCCTTTTTGCACTGAAAATAATTGCATTTCTTTCTTCCCAGATCATCCAGATGAAAATTTTAAGGGTAAACAGAAGATTCACATTTCCACCTCGTGGCCTTGTATATGAGATCCCATTCAACCTCACTGACTAAGGCAACAGTCCTACCGGTGGTGATAGAATTCGTAGTGCACCATAACATGTAGACATAAGGACAGGTAAAGAACAAGTGTAGAGTATCCTCTTCAGCAGCATGACATAGACTGCACATTGTATCAATATTGACTCCTCTCTGTCTCAACTTTATTTTCATTTTCAAAAAATTACTGAAAATCTTCCAAAGAAACAGGATTTGCCTCTCAGAGTTATGATCAAGCCAGATACGCTTATGTCGGCTGAGTGTCACACTATTACTACGGGAAACCATATGCTTGTACATGCCACTAATCCTATACATGTCCTGACTGAAGGTCCAAGATATACCATCATACTGAGATAAGGGAACATGACAACCACGCAGCAGATTCCAGTGTTGTCGAACACACCGATTACTCGAGTAAGGAAAGACAACACAACCATTAGCAAGAAAATTAATAGCTAGAGCATTAATACTAATGCCGAATTGAACTTGCTAATAGAAAGAGAGAAGGTGACACAGGATAATGCCTTCCTTCACCCAAGGGTCATGCTAGAAAGACACACGACCGTTAATACCTATTCTACATTTAGCATTTGGAAGAATATCAAATCTAAGTTTCGAAATACAACGCCAAGTCCAACTATAAGATTGAGGTATGGCCATAGTCCATAAATTTTTATTGCCAATGATATACTTGTAAGACAACTCCACCCATATATTCTTTATGATTCAGGAAGTTGTCAATGTGATTCACCATGGCAGCATGATTCCACAGAAGCATATTTTTGATTCCTAGGCCACCTCTAGACTTAGGCATTTCAAGCTTAGAGAAAGCACAAGGAGATAGCTTATTAGAGCTAATAGATCCATGCCAGAAAAAATTAGACATAGCACTCCTAATCATATTGATCGGTTTGCTAGGAAGAATGAAAGATCTGGCCCAGTACACTGACATGGAGAAAATAATGGATTTTACGAGAGTAAGCCTTCCTGCCTGACTAAGCATCCTATTAGTCCACAAAGCAAGTCTAGCAGTGATCCTCTCGTACAGAGGAATACATCGGGAATAATAAATTCTCGACGTAGCCAATGGAATTCCTAGGTACATGGAAGTATCAGCTAGTTGCGTGATTGAAGTAAAGTTTGTTATATGGTTTATCACGTCATTACCTTGTAACGACCCTTATTTTGATGGATCGAAGAATCGTAGAACTGTTGTCATTAGGTTGTTAGTGTTGTTAAGTCGTTTAGAATTTAAGTGGTTTGGAGTTTGAGTCGTCCAGGGTTGGGTTGTGTTGTAGCATAAGTCGGTGGAGCGACTTAGAGGATGGAGCGACCTATAGGATTTGACCGACCTATAGTAGTGACCGACCTATAGGAGTGAGCGACTTAGGGGTTTGGCCGACCTAAGGTAACTAGCGACTTAAGGTAGTTAGCGGCTTAGGAGTTAACGGCATAAGCGGGTTAACGACCTAAGGGAGGTAGGTTGTTCGAGCGGCTTAAGGAAGATGGCTTAGGTCGTTGTAGTTTAGATCGTGAGACCCTGTGTTTGCAGTTAGGTCGTGGACAAGATAAGGCTTAGGTCGTAGGTCGCATGAAGGCAAGGGTGTTAGTTCACGACCATAGTTAAGTCGCTAAAGGCGCATAGGTTAAGTCGTTAGGTTGTTGAGCCGTGGAAAGTCTTAGGCACTGCTAAGTCGCTAGGTCGTTGAGTCGTAAGTCGTTGAGTCGTTGAAATGACTTAGGACTTAGATAGAAATGCGGCAGTGTGTTAGGTCTTCTCCTGTGTTCAGTTGCTGAGTCGTTAGGTCGTATCTAAGTTAAGTCGCGTAGAAGCTTGAGTCGGTAGGCCGTGGGGTTCATGAGTCGTAAGTCGTGGGGCCTTGTTAAGTCGTGACCGACTTAAGGGGGCGAACGACTCATAGGTTTGGCCTATAAATAGAAGTGCTTATCTCACTTTTTGGGATTCGGATTTTGAAGCGACGAAGTCCTGCCATTTTGAGAGCTCGAGTGCTACACTTCTTCACTTCTTTTCTCTACTCTAATCTAGTGCTTCCTTCCATCCAAGATTGAAGATCTACATTCTTCAAAGAGAGACTTCATCGTTTGAAGGGAAATCTTGTTGGATCAAGCTAGATCCTTTGCTGTCCAGATCTAGAGTTAGTTGCTTTTGAAGCGTTTAGGTGATTCGGTGAGTGGTGGTTATCTCTCACACGGACCCAAAGGAGTATATTGGATCGGTGGTTTGTTTGTGAGTTAAAGATAGTGATTTCATACATTTTCCTTAAGTCTGCATGTAGATCCATCGTTCATAAAGTTTTGATATCCACTTTACTACATGTTAAACTATGCTAGTTCATTCATCAAGGTATTACTGTGAATTCATGCTGGTTAGATTTGGACTCTTTATTTACAAAATTTCCATTACTGTTATAACTGTTTATTTAGATCTTGTTTGAATGATTGATTACTTGGATTAATGATTGATCTGATTGATTGTTATAAATTAGTTGATTGATGATTTGATTTGGACAAGTTGGTCGAAGATGATTCAAAAGCTAAGTGGAAAGGCTCTTGAATAAGGAAAGTTGCCCGTGGCATATGAAGCGGATGATAAAACTCATATGGATAGATTTGATGAAGCAAAGCATGATGTTGAAATGGGACTTTGTTATGATGCGATGAAGCAAAGCATGATATGAGATAGCCTTGGTTTAATCCAGACGGGATCATCCCAAGCAAGTTGATAACTCGGTGATATGGTTCGAGTGGTTGATAATGGTTGGCTCGAGGGGCGCTTGAGCAAGTATGAGAATGGTCGTCGAGGAGGATGACTAGGAGGCTGAGATTTCATCGTTGTTGAAGATTATAGCATTCTCAAAGCAAGAGTACGCTGGACAGATTCGATAGTCCCAAGACTAATAGTTGATGGTCTAGTACTCTGGGCATATTCGATAGTCCTAGGCATGGGTCACGATGACGTGCGGAGTTATGTCTAGAACCGGGGTTAACATTAGCCCTTGACGGACGGATGAAAGAATGAGCCAGTCATTCAATTAACGGTGATATCGAGGCAATGATAACAGTGATAGCCAGAGTCATGGATGTTTGGATGCTTTGGTTGTATCGTCACTCGGTCTCAAGTGCGATGTTTTGTGGGTGCTTATCTGATCTTGGTTTAGGCCTTGGGGGTTTGTGCTTGGAAAACATCGACCTTGACTCGAGTGATAATTGTTTTACTTTAAATGTCTGCTTTGCTATATTTATTTCTGCTTAGTGGGCCTGGGGGCTATCACTGTAGAAAGAGGTGGAGTGGGATGGTTGGGTTCCTATTCCTTTTTACCCTTTATGCTCTTTTTGTATGTTTGATAGTTGATTTACCGCTCACTAAGACTGTTGTCTGAATCAAGGTTTTATGTTCAACTCTTATTAACTTGGGCTGTTCATCCGTTTTGGGATGGGCAGACTAGGTAGCAAGTGACAAGTGCTGTTCTTAGTGATCAACGTTGTTGATGATGAAGACGAGCTGGAGGCTTTTGCATATTGTTTTTCTTACTATATGTACTGAATGTTCTGCTGCTTGTATGATTCTCTGAGTGTTATGTAGTGAGGCTTGATGTATTGTCTATTCAGATGTTTGTATCAAATTGTTTTGTAGTGCATGATGAGATTCTGTTCTATGGAGCTTCACTATGTATACTTTTCTGTTGTATTTTATCCCTGCGCTACGAGTAATACGATAGACTCCGTTGTTTTTACCTTACCTTGATGATCATCCATGGCTGCCTGACACTCCTTACATCGCACTATTTCCTTGTTTAGTGCAGGAGTCATGGGCGGTCGTCACATTTGGTATCAGAGCTTTGGTTAATCGATTTTAGCCAACGCTCGCTGACGTAACTACGTATGAGAGACGTAATTGTATTTTGATGGATGATTACTATGTATAATATAGTAGCTTAGAAGGATTTGAACTCCTTATGCAGTTGTTTCTCAAGGTATATTAATCATTTTCTTATAGATATTAAGAATGAGTCGAAGAGGGAGACCAGCTGCTAGGGAAGGCCATGCTGCTGGGGTGGCTACTGATTATGCTTCTATGTTCGAGGCTATGATGACTTCGATCCTGAGAAGGATGCCAGCTCCAGGGTCAACGGTAGATGTTGGAGTTCAAGTTCAAGCTCCAAAACCGGTGGTTTTGCTAAGATGTGCAAAGACTATACTGCTCTTGAAGGAAAGGTTTTCTTGGGAACAGAATCAACCATTGAAGTCCAGAGATGGATTGATGCTTGTAGAAGGATCTTTGGTGATTTGGGAATTGAGGATGCAACCAAAAGGAAGCTCGCATCAAGACAGCTTCAGGAAAGAGCTTCTGATTGGTGGAATTCTATCACCATTGATACTCCGAAGGAAGAGATCACTTGGGTGCAATTCCAAGCTAGATTTGAGGCTAAGTTCATTTCTACAGCTCAGAAATCTGTTCTGTTCAAGAAGTTTGTGGAGCTCAAGCAAGGAGGAAGACCAGTTCTTGAGTATGTTTCTGAGTTTGAAGCTTTGTCCAAGTATGCTCGGTCGTATATTGAATCTCCCTATCAGAAGAATGAGAAGTTTGTGACAGTCTTGGACACTTACCTTGGGAGGCAGTTGGTGGATCATTTGGACGATCCATTTGAGAGGCTTGTGGAGAAAGCTCTCAGGCATGAGAATCTGTTTCCTAAGGAAGGATCTGTTGTTGCTGTGACTAAGGAGGAATCTAAACCACAACAGGGTGGAAACAAGAAGAGAAAGCAGCAGCAGTAGAAGGGTAAGGATGGCCAGAAAAAGCCGAAGGGTGAAGTGACCTGCTACAATTGTCAGCAGAAGAGCCATTTGTCTAGAGATTGTGAGAATCCAAAGGTGCCGGTGAAGTGCCACAACTGTGGCAAGCTGGGGCATATTAAGAAGAATTATCCAGAACCGAGGAAGGACAAACAGATTGTGCAAGCTTATGCTTTGGGGGCTGTGCCATCGTCTTCAAAAGCTCCTACTACGGAAGAGAAAGGGAAGATTGTGGTGGTACAAGGTACTCTTTCCATTGGTGGTGTTCCAGTTAGAGTGTTGTTCGATACTGGAGCGTCGCATTCTTTTGTTTGTAATGAACTTGTAGGCCGGTTGGGTTTGGAACCGGATATAGTTGATAGACCCTTGGTTGTGACTAATTCAGTTGGGGGTTCGTCTTGTTTGTGTATGGTATGCCATGGTCTGGTTGTGTCGAGTCATAATTGCTCTTTTGTTTGTGATTGTTTTGTTCTGAATTTTGCGGGGTTCGGAATTATTTTGGGTATGGACTGGCTTAGGAAGTATACGGCAAGGGTTGATTGTAAGAGGCTGGAGGTGACAGTCGAGAATGTGGAGGGGCGAAGGGTTGTGATACGATGTAAGCATGAAGAAGGCGTCTTCATGAGCTTCATGTATTCGCTAGTTCTTCCACGGGATGGACTGTCATCGGTGCCTATTGTGAATGGATTTGAGGATGTATTTGATGAGGTCAAAGGGTTACCGCCGCATAGAGAGATCGAGTTTCATATCGATCTAGTTGAAGGAGCCAGACCTGTTTTGATGCCTCTTAGGCGAATGGCGCCTAGGGAACAACAAGAGTTGAAGATGCAAGTTGATGACCTTTTACAGACATGATTCATTCGGCGTAGTGTGTCCGAATGGGGTGCACTAGTTGTGTTTGCAACCAAAGTGGATGGATCGTTGAGGTTGTGTGTGGATTATCGTGCGCTGAATAAAGTGACTAAGAAGAACAAGTATCCATTGCCAAGAATAGATGACTTGTTTGATCAGCTTCACGAAGCTAAGGTGTTTTCTCAGATCGATTTGGCAACGGGATTTCACCAGTTGAGAGTGGCAAAGGATAGTGCGCCGAAGATTGCTTTCAGGAAACCATCTGGTTTCTATGAGTGGCTGGTAATGCCGTTTGTATTGACTAATGCACCAGCATATTTTGTGGATCTTATGAATAGGGTGTTCAGGGATCAGTTGAACAAGTTCGTAGTTGTGTTTGTGGATGATATTTTGATTTATTCCAGAACTGAAGAAGAGCACAAGACGCACTTGAGTATTGTTTTGGAAACCCTGCGAAAACATCAGCTGAAGGCTAAGTTTTCGAAGTGTCACTTCTGGAAGAGTGAAGTGAGGTTCTTAGGTCATATTATCTCTGGAAATGGAATAGCGGTTGATCCCGCCAAGGTGGCAGCAATCCAGGATTGGGTTAGATCTAAGAATGCATCTGATGTGAGAAGTTTTCTTGGATTAGCTGGATATTATCGTCAGTTTATCAAAGATTTTTCCAAGATAGCTGCACCATTAACAGGATTGACGAAAAAGAACCAAGTGTTCAGATGGGATGCTAAGTGTGAACAAGCTTTCGGAATCCTGAAAGAGCGACTGACAAATGCTCTTGTTTTGACTATTCCAAGTGGAAATGATGAGATGGTGGTTTACACCGATGCATGTGGTACTGGACTTGGGGCAGTGCTAATGCAGAAGGATAAAGTTTTTGCATATGCAAGTCGACAACTGAAGCCGCATGAAAGGAATTATCCGACTCATGATTTGGAGTTAGCGGCGATTGTATTTGCTCTGAAGATGTGGAGACATTACCTATTGGGAGTTCGATTCGAGTTGTTTACAGGTCATAAGTCATTGAAGTATCTTTTCTCCCAAAAGGATTTGAATCTCCGGCAGCAACGATGGCTAGAGTTTTAGCATCATATGATTTTGGTATAGCCTATACTCGGGAAAAGGTAACGCAGTGGCAGATGCATTAAGTCGAAGACATGCAGGATTGGGAGCCATGTTTTCAGAATGGAAGAGTCTTGAGTATTTGGCTGGATTTGACTTCAGGCCCAGATGTGAATTAGAACCTGAGATGTTGGCAAACTTATCAATAAGACCTACTCTGGTG
Source organism: Allium cepa (assembly GCA_030765085.1). Taxonomy (NCBI): domain Eukaryota; kingdom Viridiplantae; phylum Streptophyta; class Magnoliopsida; order Asparagales; family Amaryllidaceae; genus Allium; species Allium cepa. The sequence goes on along the minus strand of CM060931.1, from coordinate 458,533,168 downwards.
GAAAGAATTGGCAAGAGCCAAAATCAAGACGATAAGCTTGTCAAGATTATCAATGATTTGGAATCTGGATTGGATCTAGAGAAGGATAAAGGATTCGAGGTCGATCGAGAGGGTTGGCTTCGGAAGCAAGGACGACTGGTTGCTCCCAATAGAGATGAATTGAGGAATGAAGTTCTGAAGGGAAGTCATCATTCGAAGCTGACAATTCATCCAGGTGGAAATACGATGTATCGAGATATGAAGAGAACCTATTACTGGGAAGGTACGAAGAAGGATGTTGGAAATTTTATTTCCAAATGCATGAACTGTCACTTGGTAAAAGCCGAACAGAAGAAGCCAAGTGGATTGCTTCATCCATTAGAAGTTCCTACATGGAAGTGGGAGTAAATATCGATGGATTTTATTGATGGGTTACCTAGAGCAAGGGCAGGAAATAAAGGGATTTGGGTCATCATAGATCGTTTGACTAAGAGTGCAAGAGTCATTCCTGTTCGATCAACCAGGACTGCATCGAAATTGGCTGAGCTATATGTTAAGTGGATAGTTCGATTCCATGGTATTCCGGAAAGCATAGTGAGCGATCGAGACCCATTGTTCACTAATGGATTTTGGAAGAGCTTCCAGGAAGTTTTGGAAACCGAGTTGTGTTTGAGTACAGCTTATCACCCCCAAACAGATGGTCAGACAGAGAGAGTCAACAGAGTTTTGGAAGATCTCCTCAGAGCATGTGTTTTAGACTTCGGAGGATCATGGGAAGATCATCTTCATTTGGTGGAATTTGCGTATAATAACAATTACCAGTCAAGTATTGGTATGGCACCATATGAAGCATTGTATGGAAGACCATGTAACTCTCCGACATGTTGGTTGGAAACAGGAGAAAAGTTGATACTTGGGCCAGAAATGATTCAACAGACTACGGATTGTATAGAGATCATTCGACAACGAATGAAGGCAGCCCAAGACCGTCAGAAAAGTTATGCCGATAAGCGTCGAAAGGATTTGGAATTCGACGTAGGTGATATGGTTTTTGTAACGATTTCTCCCCTGAAGAATGTTATTCGATTCGGGAAGAAAGGGAAATTTACTCTGAGATTTGTAGGACCATTCCCGATCATCGAGCGAATTGGAAAGCTCGCGTATAAATTGGAGTTACGGGAAAAGATGGCGAGTGTGCACAATGTTTTTCATGTATCGTATCTATGGAAGTATGTGCACGACTCGAATACAGTGGTTTCTACTGATACTTATGAAGATTTAGAAGTTGATCCAGTTGTTAGAAGACCTCGTAAGCCGCTTCGTGTTGTGAAAACTGACACGAAACAGCTTAGGAGGAAGGCAGTCAGGTTGCTCAAGGTACAATGGAGTGATGATGTTAACGACTGTACATAGGAGGAGGAAGAGAGGATGAAGGTAGCTCATCCTGAATTCTTCGAGGTATGGCCCTAAGGTGTCGTGACATCTCATGAATTTGTAACTTGTTCTAATCTTAGAATTCTGCATTCTAGGCTAGTAATTGGATACATGGTTTATTGATTGCTATGGATGGTAGGCATGCAGAATAGTTTCGGTTGCTCTGGTTTGTTTGGAATTTCGGGAGCGAAATTCCTAAGGGAGAGGGAATGTAACGACCCGTATTTTTACGGATCGAAGAATCGTAGAACTGTTGTCATTAGGTTGTTAGTGTTGTTAAGTCGTTTAGAATTTAAGTTGTTTGGAGTTTGAGTCGTCCAGGGTTGGGTTGTGGTGTAGATAAGTCGGTGGAGCGACTTAGAGGATGGAGCGACCTATAGCATTTGACCGACCTATAATAGTGACCGACCTATAGGAGTGAGCGACTTAGGGGTTTCGCCGACCTAAGGTAACTAGCGACTAAGGTAGTTAGCGGCTTAGGAGTTAACGGCATAAGCGGGTTAACGACCTAAGGGAGGTAGGTTGTTCGAGCGGCTTAAGGAAGATGGCTTAGGTCGTTGTAGTTTAGGTCGTGAGACCCTGTGTTTGCAGTTAGGTCGTGGACGAGATAAGGCTTAGGTCGTAGTTCGCATGAAGGCAAGGGTGTTAGGTCGCGACCATAGTTAAGTAGCTAAAGGCGCATAGGTTAAGTCGTTAGGTTGTTGAGCCATGGAAAGTCTTGGGCACTGCTAAATCGCTAGGTCGTTGAGTCGTAAGTCGTTGAGTCGTTGAAACGACTTAGGACTTAGGTAGAAATGCGGCAGTGTGTTAGGTCGTCTCTTGTGTTCAGTTGCTGAGTCGTTAGGTCGTATCTAAGTTAAGTCGCGTAGAAGCTTGAGTCGGTAGGCCGTGGGGTTGATGAGTCGTAAGTCGTGGGGCCTTGTTAAGTCGTGACCAACTTAAGGGGGCGAACGACTCATAGGTTTGGCCTATAAATAGAAGTGCTTATCTCACTTTTTGGGATCCGGATTTTGAAGCGACGAAGTCCTGCCATTTTGAGAGCTCGAGTGCTACACTTCTTCACTTCTTTTCTCTACTCTAATCTAGTGCTTCCTTCCATCCAAGATTGAAGATCTACATTCTTCAAAGAGTGACTTCATCGTTTGAAGGGAAATCTTGTCGGATCAAGATAGATCCTTTTCTGTCCAGATCTGAAGTTAGTTGCTTTTGAAGCGTTTAGGTGATTCGGTGAGTGGTAGTTATCTCTCACACGGACCCAAAGGAGTATATTGGATCGGTGGTTTGTTTGTGTGTTAAAGATAGTGATTTCATACATTTTCCTTAAGTCTTCATGTAGATCCATCGTTCATAAAGTTTTGATATCCACTTTACAACATGTTAACCTATGCTAGTTCATTCATCAAGGTATTACTGTGAATTCATGCTGGTTAGATTTGGACTCTTTATTTACGAAATTGCCATTACTGTTATAACTGTTTATTTAGATCTTGTTTGAATGATTGATTACTTGGATTAATGATTGATCTGATTGATTGTTATAAATTAGTTGATTGATGATTTGATTTGGACAAGTTGGTCGAAGATGACTCAAAAGCTAAGTGGAAAGCCTCTTGAATAAGGAAAGCTGCCCATGGCATATGAAGCGGATGATAAAGCTCATATGGATAGATTTGATGAAGCAACGCATGATGTTGAGATGGGACTTTGTTATGATGCGATGAAGCAAAGCATGATATGAGATAGCCTTGGTTTAATCCAGACGGGATCATCCCAAGCAAGTTGATAACTCGGTGATATGGTTCGAGTTCGTTGATAATGGTTGGCTCGAGGGGCGCTTGAGCTAATATGAGAATGGCCGTCGAGGAGGATGACTAGGAGGCTGAGATTTCATCGTTGTTGAAGGTTCTAGCATGCTCAAAGCAAGAGTACGCTGGACAGATTCGATAGTCCCAAGACTAATAGTTTATGGTCTAGTACTCTGGGCAGATTCGATAGTCCTAGGCACGGGTCACGATGACGTGCGGAGTTATGTCTAGAATCGGGGTTACCATTAGCCCTTGACGGACGGATGAAATAATGAGCCGGTCATTCAATTAACGGTGATATCGAGGCAATGATAACAGTGATAGCCAGAGTCATGGATGTTTGGATGCTTTGGTTGTATCGTCACTCGGTCTCAAGTACGATGTTTTATGGGTGCTTATCTGATCTTGGTTTAGGCCTTGGGGGTTTGTGCTTGGAAAACATCGACCTTGACTCGAGTGATAATTGTTCTACTTTAAATGTCTACTTTGCTATGTTTATTTCTGCTTAGTAGGCCTGGGGCTATCACTATAGAAAGAGGTGGAGTGGGATGGTTGGGTTCCTATTTCTTTTTACCCTTTATGCTCTTTTGGTAAGTTTGATAGTTGATTTACCGCTCTCTAAGACTGTTGTCTGACTCAAGGTTTTATGTTCAACTCTTATTACCTTGGGCTGTTCATCCGTTTTGGGATTGGCAGACTAGGTAGCAGGTGACAGGTGCTGTTCTTAGTGATCAACGCTGTTGATGACGAAGACGAGCTGGAGGCTTTTGCATATTGTTTTTCTTACTATATGTACTGAATCTTCCGCTGCTTGTATGATTCTCTGAGTGTTATGTAGTGAGGCTTGATGTATTGACTATTCAGATGTTTGTATCAAATTGTTTTGTAGTGCATGATGAGATTCTGTTCTATGGAGCTTCACTATGTATACTTTTCTATTGTATTTTATCTCTGCGTTGTGAGTAATACGATAGACTCCGCTGTTTTTAACTTACCTTGATGATCATCCATGGCTGCCAGGCACTCCTTACAGCGCGCTATTTCCTTGTTTAGTGCAGGAGTCATGGGCGGTCGTCCCATACCCACTCCAGTTATCTTCAGATCAGACTTGGAAAAGTTAATCGATAAGCCAGTGATTTTGAAAATTTTGTTAAGACCGTCCATAATAGATTTAACAGTCGTCGTTGTAGGCTTGAAAAAAATTACCAAGTCATCAGCTAACATTAGAGAAGTGATGAGAGATTCTTGCATTTTGGGTGAACCGAGAAACTACCATCATGAACATGTTGGATAAGAATTTGAGTTAGAACTTCCATCACCAGAATGAATAAATAGGAAGACATAGGGTCACCCTGCCTAATACCTTGTTTACTATGAAAATATCCCTCATTACATTTATTGACCATAATGGAGAACCTAGCTATTGAGATGCAAGCTTCAATCCATGCCACAAAGTGTTTGGGGAAATTCATCAGACCCATAATTCTTACAACAGAGTCCCATTGCAATGAGTCAAATGCTTTAGAGATGTCAAGCTTGAACATGGCTTTGGGAGATACATGAGAGATGTTGTAACCCTTCGGTAGTTTGTGAGACATCAAAACATTATCGAGGATACTTCTACCACTAAGAAAGGCTGCTTGATTGGAGGAAATAATGTGAAGCATAACTAACTTGAGTCTATTAGCTATAATCTTAGATATACACTTGTATATGGTGTTACAGCAAGAGATAAGCCTAAATTCAGAGACATGACTGGCATTTTTCACTTTAGGAATGAGTGCTATGTTAGTAGCATTGATAGATCCAATCATTTTGCATTTGATAAAGAAATTATGAACAACCTTCAATAAAGAAGGGCCAACAATTTCCCAGCATGAAGTAAAAAAAACAGGCATTAAATCCATCAGGGCCTCCAGTTGAATTTGCATTGAGAGAGAATAGCGCAGATTTTATCTCAGAGTCAGTAATTGCAGAAGATAGCAAGACATTATCTTCAGAATAAATTCGGGGAATGTTAACCGAGTCAAGAAGCTAAAGCGAAGGAGTAAATTCATTACTGTTACCAAGCAATTGCTGAAATAATCATGAAACATATTAGCAATAAGGGAAGGGTCAGAGATATACTCACCATTATCATCAATTAGAGTACTAATTAATTCTCTTGACTGTTTTTCTTTTAGAGAGGAATGGTAGAAGGAAGTGTTTCTATCACCATCCTTGAACCACTCCATTATGGTCTTTTGTTTAACCATTTGTCCATCCTGCTTTAAGGCCTCAAAAAGTTGGGATGATAACGTAGCTTCCTGGGCTGCCAATTCAATGTTCAAGGTGTCAGTCAGCATTGACTCTTGAACTTGTTGACGTTTGTGAGTGTGGGAGGTAGACGCCAAGTTGCCTTTGCCAAAATTACTCAACGACCACACTTTCACTTCAGATTTGGTTGCTTTAAGCTTACACTGCAAGACAAACATAGGATTACCAAAAGAATGAGTGGACCACGCTTTGTTAACAATAGGAAAAATTCCGGGTGAAGAACCCAGGCATTAAAAAATTTAAAGTTTGATTTACTTATCCTCATAGCAGCTCCAAAGGATAAAATTTAGGGAGAGTGATCAGATAGGCCAGGCATAGGAAGGAGATTATACATATTAGGCCATTTAGTTAAAGCATACTGATTAGAAAAGGAGAAATCAATTTTAGAGAAAGTACGAGGAGAAGATCTTCTAGAATTATTCCAAGAGAAGGAGGCACCTATAGTATTAATTTCAATAAGGTTTGATTGCGAGATTGAATAGTTAAGGGGTCTGATTTCTCGAAGAGATATAGGATTGCCACCATGTCTATGAGATAAATGAAAGGAGCAGCTGAAGTCTCCAATAACAATCCAGGGATGAGATTCTTGTCTAAACGATAGGAGGAGATTAAGAAAGGATTGTCTGGCAGAAACAGAGTTAAGACCATAAATAACAGTAAGGTAAAAAGAAGTGGTGGAAGATACATGGATACAGTGCAAGTGAATTAGCTGAGATGTTGAAATGATAGGAGATAATAAATATATGGAGGGGTTAAATAAAACAAGAATTCTACCATATGGCACTTCAGGGAGATTATTAATCATCTTCCAAGTCAGGTTAATGTAATTAGCAGCTTGGAAAAAAGAGGAGCATTAAGCTTGGTTTCTAATATGGCAAGAATACTCAGTGAATGTGCTCCAATTATGTTTTTACTTGGTTTAATTTGATCTCCGAGTGGGCGCCTCTAATATTCCACACACCGATGTTGTTCAACATTGATCAACAAATTGGTTAAGTAGGAGTTTCTTTTTGCTACCCTTGGTCAGAGGAGTGGTTTGGACATTAATTCCAGGAAAGGAAGAAGATGTTGTGGAGCCAACACAAGGGTTGAGGTCCAAGTCAGAATGCAATTTTGATGATTTGAATACTTTACTGTTACGAGACGAGGTATGTCCAGCTTGTTGCACCAATAACTGATTTGCAATGCTGGATGGTGGGTTTGCAGTGGGAAGGGATAGAGAAGAAGGATGGGGTTTCCAAGCATGGGGAGCTTGAATATGTTTATATGGATGTTCAGATTCCATGGAGAAAGCAGAATTATTAATTGTTGGGGATATAATAGCATCAGAACTACATAAGGTATCTTTCGGGTTGTGCACGTGCATAGAGGATACGTGCACAAATTTAGCTTGAGAAGATGAAGGATTTGATTCAGCAGCGCATGAGATTTCTTTGCTAATACTAGTTGGAGATGAGGTCAATGAGCAAAATTGAGCACGGAAAGCAGGAAGAAAGAGAGACGGTAAAGATTCTATGTTAGAGGGGGAAAGGACATCAGAAAATTGATTTTGCAAGGTGGAATAGAAAAAACATTGTTTCCCTTGTTTATGAAGGCAACAGTGGGGGAGACATTATTAAGTTTACATTCATTATCTTGCTTTTTATTGTCACACTTTTCCTTGATATTAGTAGGTCCATGATTACCACTATAGTTTACATCACTTGTATCATTCTCATCTCCATTTAAATTGCAAGCATCCTCTTCAGTATCTATCTCTCCCAACTCAGCTAGAACATGAAAACCATTTTCTTTCAGCAAAATTGAGTTACCAATAACAATAGTCATTTCTCCATCATCTACTATCTTAATATGCAGAACATTTTCTATTTCCCCTTCCTCAAGCTCATCACTACTTATCACCTTATTTTTATCAGAATTGTTAACTTCATGAGAATCCTCCATATTGACTTTCGTAAAAGAAGAATTTATCATCAGTCTTCTAGCTTTATTCACTACTTGCCATTTTTGTTTCATCTGTCTCAAAGTTTTACCAGCTTCTTTCTTGTTTACCTTAAACTTATTATCATTGGCTTCAATAGATTCATTTTTCTTCTCATTCTTCTCTAACACCACAGCAGAATTAATCTTTTCACAGTTAGACTCAGAATGACCAAATACACCACAACTTGAACATATATCAGGCTTCCAATGGTATTCAATATGAATGATTTGTGTTCCTCCATCAAGAACCTGGACTGGAAAGGAGTCAACCAGATCCTGATCAGGTCTAATTTCAACTAAAAACTTAGCAAAAGATAGCCTCTCCAACCTCTCTGTTGATTCATCCTTACAAACAAGTTTACCCAATCTGCTAGCTAACCAATTAATTCCAATGTGAGCCTATGAAAACATTGGAATATTGTAGAATTTCACCTATACTGGCATAGAAGATATGCTCTCACAAGCATTTCCCACAAAAGGATCCCACTGCTTAACAATAAACAGTTTGTTTCTCATAATAATGGGGTCACCTTGTAGAATCCTGTTCTGGTCTTCGTCACAGGACAGAAGAAATAGAAACAGGAAACCATTAGATCGAACTTTGATCGATCCTTTTAGTTTCCAATATTTTTTCAGGAAATTAATAACTATTAAGTATGAAAAAGGCTTATCGAGGAAGAAATCAACCAGGTAGTTGCTCCATTCTTGAGCTCCTACATCAATAACGTTGGGAGGAGGAATCAGAATCTCATTCTTGAACTCGGGGGACATCTCAACTGGAATGTACTTCCCTGCGTTACTCGGTTTACACTTGAAAAGGGAAGTCCAGGTCGGTTGAGAAGGTTTAGGAAGCAGAGGTGGTAGTGAAGAAGAGGAAGGCAATTGAACAAAAGTTGAGGTTGGGTCACTAGAGAATGGTACAGATGGTAGCGTGGGCGGAGGAGGGCCAGGAGCAGGACGATGATGACTTGATGGAGATGACAAAAGAGGTGAGGAGATGGAAGCAGGAATAACGGGAGAGGATGAAAAAAGGACGGGAGGGATGGAGTCTATATAGAATGAAATGTATTGTGTTAATATCTAGATTTTTTGTTGTATATCTATATATATAGAAAGAAGATTAAGGCTCTGTTTTATGATTTATTATATATATAAAATATAAATCTAACTGGATCTAATTTTTTTAGAATTACCATGACATAATAGATTAACTGCCATGACAGATGAGAAAAAAGAGAATTTTGTTTTTACATTAAGCCGATATCGGAATGGCGTAATGAATTAAGTATCCTTTATTTAAAGATAAACCATTTACTTAATAAATCACTTAATTGTCATTTAAATCTTATTAAATAAACTTTCAAAATTAATAGTAATTAAAACATTTACCTTAAACACTCACTCAATTTCCTCATTTAAATTCTTTGAAAACACATAGGGATTTAAATCAAATAATTAACGTATTATATAATTATCCCAAACAATTTAATTTCAACAACATTTGCATTATAATCTATATATTTTGAAACTTGTTTGAAAACTTGATCGACTTCTTTATTTGAGAACCCTTTAAAACTTGTTTATAAATTTATCATTAACATATGAATTAAAAACATTTCATCTTCTAAATTAATTACTTAATTACATGATTAAATTTATTTAAAAAAATTCAAGAATTAATTATAACAAGGTACACAAAAATAATAGTTTAACTTTATTAACTAAACTAATTTATTTTAAAATCTTTAAGTAATCTCAAACTAATTAAAACATTAATTATATAAAGTAACTAACTAAGAAATTGTTTTCATTTTCAAAATCTTAAACTGTTTCGCACATACTCGAGCCTGAACCTAAATTACTCGAGCCAAAACCTAAAATACTTGAGTCTATTCCCGAGTCACTCTATTTTTTCCTTGTTTTTCATTTTGAATTTTTAAACCTGTTAAAGATGATAACACACACGTGAATATACTCGAGCACGTACTCGAGCCAGCAACAAAATTTCCCGAGGTTGACTTCGTGACACTCCTCTTCTTCCCCGAGCTAAGCAACCACCTGACACAGTGGTTAACTTGTGCATGTGTACGCCTGAACCAATCATCTTCGACCATCGTCGATTCCTTCAACAAGTCGCCGACAACTCCCATGAGCCTCCCGAACACCCAGATCAATGACTTCATCAGCAAAACAAAATCGAGCCGATCGCTTAAAAACTGCAACCCAACCTTATCGGAAAACCATCATTCGTCGACGATCCCGACCTCAGGCATCAACGCCGACCACACCATAGCTTCGTCTTGCCTTCCAGCTTCTATCCCCCCAGGAGTGGTCCTTTCTGGTGCCCCGTCGTCGATGAAGTCACCACGACAATCATCATGACCAAGACTGGGCATTAAACCCTAAAACAATGTCGATCAACCACTCTGATGATCGAGAATTGCTTTGAGCATTTTTCCTTAGTTCCCCCGTCCTCCACCTTCGTCCAGCCACCCGAGGTCTATAACCCACACCATCGCCACAATTTGCCCACAAAACAAGATTCCGTTCAACTTGAAATATCTCATCGTATACTAACTTAAAAATCACGAAATGATTATCAAAAATCATTATTTTCCACAACGTATCCGTTCATGAATTCAAATCATGAAACCAAGGTGATCGATTTTTGACTTATAATAGCTCGTCACTGCTATTTTCTTCTTCCAGAAACATTTACCCATTATTTTCACTGGAAACCATTTTAAAAAAATATCTTGTTAATGCAAGCATTTTTCATTTATACATCTAAGCTTATAAGTGAATGATTGGAGAGATTCTGATTTATATTTTTGTTTCTAGCCTGTAAACACAAGAACAGGTATATAAGCATGTACGTCATATTATAATTCACATATATATGTATACACACATGCATACATATTTTCATTTTATACTATATTTTTCTCAACAAACACAAGTATAAAACATCAAGATATATCACAGCTTTAAGTTTAAACGGGTTAGTTTACTCACGAATATTTAGAACAAAGAAGCCTGCATAATTATTCTTTGATCTGGATTCTTTGATTTGAAGACCTAAAATTTTGATCTTGCTTGATGTTGAATTAGTTGCTTTGCTTCAGATTGAATTAGGTTGAAGCTTGATTCCAAATTCAAATCATTGCTTTACATTTGAGTTGGATTTATGTGGAGTTTGAGTTGAACTTTGAACTTGTTTTGATTCTCTGGTTTATAGCTTTCTCAAGTTTTAGTTTGGTTTTGGAAATGGAAGTAGGAAGAGAGATTTTGAGAAAAATGTGAGAAGTTTTAAAACTGAAAATGGCCTGGTTTTACCTCTTTTTATTGCTTACATTATCAAATTAAAAGAAATATAAGCTATTGCCACTTGTTTATGTAAGCTAACACTTGTAATTACAATTCATATTAAGGCAACACATGTTAATTGCATTTTACTATGTTTTTACAAATGTCAAAACAATCATATTTATGTTTATAAATTTTTACCTATTATGTTCTTATATTTATAAATATACAAACTACTTTTATATATGTATTATCTTAAAGAGATTGAATATCTTATCCAAATTTTAAACTTAAGTTATCATACTTATTATATTTATCATATTAATTTCAGAAGATATTTATATATATTTTAAAGCTTTTATCCATTCTTGTTCTATATTTGTATTCATACATTTTATTTATTATTTATACTTATATCAATTTTAAAGAAAATGATTTTTTTTAAGTCTAATTATACCCTAACAAATAATCATATATATATATATATATATATATATATATTAGTTTCTTAAAATACAAAGTTTTAAATCTAATATATTTTCAAGATATTTATTTTTGAATTTCAAACCAAAATACTATGTACCATTATTTATATATAAATATATAAACAAACACAAATCTTATAGTTTGTTGGAAATTTTTCTAATTAATTCACAATTTTATCCAAAAGTTATATTAATTACCAATTTAAATTTGACTTAAAACCGGGATCGTTATGGATTCCCCCCTTATGAAAATTTTGTCCTCGAAATTTTTTAGACAGGGAGACAACCAAGAACAAATGAACATATAAAAAATAGAGAAATGAATTACCAAATTAAACTGAAATATTTATTCTAGATTTAGCTTACCAAATCAGAATATCAACAATAAATACGAGAACTCTAACGATCCTGACTCAACCTTCGGAAATCGACACTAAATACTTCATCCGTATTCGAATGCCGCAGATCCAAACATCGAATCTGGTTCACCGGAGCTTATAACACATTAAGTACAACAACTCAGTGGAAGAAAATGAATAATATCATTGATATATAATAGTATTTGATAGAAAACATTTGACACAACTGACTATCAATATATCAAAGACGGATACAAGACAATAACAGAGACAACAACAGCAAAAAGACAATGTCTTTAATGCCAAACTCCAAAAACTTCATCTCCAAACCAAAGCTAGCTCGAACCCCCATCAAGTAGAACTTGTAGCAAATACGATCCCAAAAATCCAAAGACTCCAACGATATCCAAAAGCTACCAAACCAAAGGCTGATGGTAATCAAATCTACACCTACTGTTTGATTATCTGAAAAACCCAACTCTAGACCACCTGTGCGGAAAATTGTGGGCACCCAGAGTTTAGGAAGGGAACAATAAACTCCGGATCAGTCATGGGAGTGGTATGAGCAAACAAAAACAGTTTATCTTTAAAAAAAATAACAAAAGCTTTTGAAGTTGAAATCCGCAATGCTTTTGGGAAAATGAAGCTACCATAAGGCCTCCAGGCACGCACGTCATGCAATCGCACACTTGGGGGAGATTTCTCCTTATGATAGTCAAAAATGCTTACTACGCGAAATTCATTTGATATTATTATTAGTGCATAGTGCAGAAAACATTTGCAAGTATAATATTAATCTTAGCCAGCATACGTACCATTATAGTATGCCTACTATAGCTACCATATTAAATGGCAGGTTCTACAATTAAAACCATACAAGGAGCACATTGGATGATTGGATTTCCAACAAATGGTCAGGCCAGGGAACTTTCCATTGCCACATGGTTACGCCTCTAGAGGGATGCCCCGAGAACTTACCTAGCTCTCTACCAACACAAGGTCGGTTTCCTCCCTGTCCGAGAGTAATGCCTAAAGATATGCCAACCCCGGTCGTTTGCGACCTTTATCCGAGGTGCCTCAACCACAAAGCAACATCACACAGTAATAAATTTTACAGTGTCGACATGAGTTAAGTATTTGGGCTCCATACCACTCTTTTCCAGAAGGAATGGACATACCCTAGGAGCGTGATCCCTGCAACCTTGCCGCATCTTTCCTGTTTCGACCATTATCGGGTTGTGGGGTCCTGATGCAGTCTCGCCCACAAAGCTACGCTTTTTAACAAAGCCATGATTCGATCAATAAATGATCAGCAGCACTTCGTATGCCACATTACCAAATTAGGAATGTATCACTAGTAACCACCAACTACATAACCTCTGAGCTCGTACGTCGCAGAGAAAGGTGTTAAGCAAAGAGAATAAATCTCCGCCACTAAACAGAAATGTATTTGATAGAAACCAGCTATACATCTCAAAGTGTAGTGTCAGACACATACCCATACAAGTCTGTTTCGGGTTCGAACAAAACTGAAGGCACTTCAAAAGAAGCCCTTGCAAATCCGGATAATCCCTAATCATGCTCGGACTTCCCATCACATATGGAGATCTCTATACCGGGGCCATTCGGTGCAGAGACATTCGAAAGGTTAGCCTTTCGCTTTCGAAAATATTCGGTCTTCACCACAGGTCTTCAAATGCTATCCATAACGTCGTATCATTATTAAAAATGGCTTATATAACACAAAGGTCCTCTCCCGGCTAAACTGAACAATGAGCGCATAATTTAAAATCATATGGATATTCGGATCTCAATAAAGTCACAACTTATAACCCAAAACCTTTCTTTTAAATGGATTAAACAAATTCCATTTCAAATCTTTAAAAAAAAGATTCACCCTTTTAATATCACTTTCAAATTGAAACAAAGTTTCACCACTCTTTCACAAAGATTCATTCATAGCTTTCAAAACAATTTCAATTCTAAATCTTTTATACAAATGACATGCCTTTAAGATCCTCTTTAATTTGAAAACAAAGTTCACTAATCTTTAACAAAGATTAATTCATAGCATTCAAAACAATTTTATTTCAAACTTGAAATCTTTTCAACACAATTTGGAAATCCTTTCTTTTAAATGAAAACTATTATTATTAGAAAACAAATAATTTTCATTTTGGAAAAATCCAATTACATTTGCTCGAGTTAAAGCTCTTCAAGTATAAAATTTGGGTTGAATTCAAATTCCCAAAACAATACTTTTAGAATGGTTTAAAACCTATATGAACACATTTATAACTTGAATAACCTTTTCAAACCATAATTTCCAAACATAGAATTCAATTTCTAATTTATGAATTTAAATTCAAATCAAATTATTTAAATTCCAAACTTTATCAAGTTATTCAAATAACTTTATCTCTGAAATCTTTTTCAAAATCTTTTCACATTTAAACCAATTCCATTTCGAAAATCGTTTAGATTCAAAACTCAACTATAAAATTATTTCAAAAAAAAAATTCATGACTTAACAAATTTCCTCGTGCAATCCATATTTGTGTGTCTATGGTGTAATCTAGGGGTTTTACACAATAGTGCAACATCATCAATCATAACATCACATATTCAAGCACATCAATATTGATAAGCGGCATAATCTATAACGCTTATCTTCATCCATAGATTCACAGATAAATAAAAAGAAAAAAATAAATTACATTCATCACAGCTTGAATTAAAACAACTCATATCACAAAGCATCACATAGTAGAGATATCAAACAATTCACAACATTCAATAGAATACAGTCATCCATAAGTAAGGTTAATTGATCATCTGATTAATTAAAACCAGATTAATCACTGATCCTCATTGATTAACATTAGTTAATTACAATTTATATTAATTAATTATCCTTTAATTATTTATTAATTAACCTAAACTAATGAATTAATCAACCCTTAATTATTAGAGAATAAATCTAAATTATTAAATTACCCTTAATTAATTATCCTTAATTAATAATTAATTATCTTAATTAGTCTCATTAATTAATTAATTAACTCTTAATTAATTATCTTTTAACTAATTACCCAAACTTAATTAACCTTTCTTTTATTTTTATTTTTATCACTTTAATTACATTCAATAATTATCCATTAATAAATCATCTTAATTAATTAATTTACAAATTTAATTAAACCTTAATTAATCTTAAATTAATTACATAAATTAATCACCCTTTAATTTCATTAAAGTAATTAACTTTTAAGTAATCACATTAAATAATTTAACTTTAATTACTTACATTATTAAATCAATCTTTAATTGATTTCATTAATTAATCACTAAATATATTCATCGAAATAATTGATCTTTAAAACATTTAATCTTCTTAATTAATTCCTTAATTATCTTATTGAATTTATTAAAAATAATATATTGAAATAATTTTAAACTCAAAGAATAATTTTACTTTCAAACCTTTAATTAATTTCAACTTAAATAAGATTAATTATTTTAAGAGTAGTAGTTAACAATCTGTTCAAACTTGATTTAGCTTTAAACTAAGAAAAAACTTATTATTTCTTTTTACCGAAACCTGATATCATCACAACACCCAGCCCACCATTTTTCTTTCTCGTATAAACTACTGCTACACACGATGCGACTTGAAAGCAGACTCAAGCTCAGACCCTTCTCCCCCGAACACGACTTCGTGCCACTCCTTTTCTTCGACAATTCATTCCAACAGATACACCAAACGAACCCGTGCACGAGCACAAGAGTTAGTCATTGCTCCGCCCTATCCTATCGACATCGATAAGTCATGGGCGACCTACCCAAACACCTCGATCACCCAACCTTCATTGAATCGCTTCAGAATCCCAAAACAAACTATCACGTATTTCCCTGGAACCAAACACCGAGGATAAAACCAAACATCGCCGACGATCTCATCCACGCCATCCTGGATGGAGCTTCATCACTCACCCCCAAACCTTTATCCCCCGGTGTGATGCCATCTGACGCGACGTCGACGATGAAATCGTCGCATCGTCCACGCTGAACAAAAACCGGGTCAAAAATCCTAGAATCACGCCACACAATCCCCTTTCTCGTTAATAAATGCTACTGTTATTTTTCTGGTGATCTTCAGCACTCAAGCTTCCCTCAACAGCAATCTCGACCCACCACACGTTGTTGTTCAACGGATAATGACGAAAATGGGCTTTCTGCTCATCTTGAAAATGCTATTACAAATCGAAACTAAAAATTGTGATATTAATGTTTAAAATCATCACTTTCAATTACGATCATACTCGTATATTCAAAACTTAAAAGTTAAGAAATTTGATTTTCTGACTTTAGAGCATTATCACTGTAATTCTTCAATTTCCAGTAGTTCATTGGTTAAATACGCTCAAGAACATTTTTATAAGTAATATTATACTCATATAAACATTTTTCATTCAGCCATCAAAGCATAATGTGGTTGGGTTAGGATTATTTAAGTTTTAATATAGATTTTAAAACCTGGAGATGATGAACAGAGGCAAGTTTTCTTGCATATTTCCAAACATATACACTGGTATTAACACTCATATATACAAGATCAACAAGCACAACATACTACAAAGATCATTACATGTGAATCAGATATATCAAGTTTAAATATATATATATATAAGGGTGATTTGCTTATCTTTCTTTGAAGAACAGAGAGGAACAAAGAAACTGCTTAAGCCCTTTTCAAATGATATGGACATGGATTTTTTAATTCATCTTGCTTTTGTTTTCTGATTTTCACGTTGAAAATTTTGATTTGCATCTGGTCTTAGCTTTGAATTGAGTTGGAGATGCTTTTTTGAATCTTAGCTTCCAGGTTGAAGAATTTGAAATAGATTTTGTTTGCTTTGAAATTCTTTACATTTAATCTCTGGTTTTGATCTGATTTCAAGATTAAGATTTTGATTTGAATTTGCATGCTTGATCAGGTTGAAGATCGAGCTTTTTGACTTTATTTCTTTTTAGTTTTATTATTTTCCTCAGCCTGATTTTTTTGATTCTGAGTTTCTAAGTTTTTGAACTGAAGCTTTGCGTTGCTTTAATCCTTTGAATTTAAATCTGTAACTTGCTTTTCAGATTTGTGGGTGAGTTTTGAAATGATTTTGTTTCAGATCTTTGATCTTGTCTGCTTTTTTCTTTTGGTTTGTAGAAGATGAGAGGATAGTTTTTTTTCTTCTTTGAACTGAAAAATTGAACAGCCTAGTTATTTTCCTTTTCATGCATGTTTATAAATTTTAATCAAAAGAGAAATTTATCTTTTGCCACTTGTTCATTTATGAATCCAATTAAGTTACACTTGTATTAATTCTTGTTACAAATGTCTTTTGTGACTAAATTGTGTTTAAACCCCTTTCATTTAATTTATTTATAACTTGTGCTTAAATCCTTGTTAAACTTTAAATTTGTTTACATTTTAAACCCATATGTTAATTTATTTATAAATCATGTTTTTATAAACATGTTATTTACATATGTATTATATTCTAAACATTTTAAATCTTTATGTTTATAATATTTAAATATAACTTTATATTATATTTCCTATTTATATTTCAATTTAAATAAAATCCATTTCTTTCACATATATATATATATATATATATATATATATATATAACAATTTTTAAAATGTAATGTTTTCAAACCCAAGACAATTTTAAATATGTACAACTAATTTATTTCAAGTATAAAGAAAAAGTATTTTAAACTTTTTTATTCACTTAAGCAAATTATACTTATATCAATTAAAAAATATGTTTTAAAATCATTATAAATACAAAACAAGTTTTTCTGTTATTAAATTACAGATTTTTTCCAAATCCAATATATATTCAAAACTTTTATTTTTAAATTTCAAACTTCAAAATTAGTATACAATTCATTTGTATTTATAAATCAGTAAACAGACAAACAATTTATTTAATTTTGGAAAAAAATTCAATTTAATTCACAATTAAATTCAATAATTAAATTGATTTCCAATTTGAATTTGATTGAAAAACAGGGATGCTACAGATTCCCCCTTAACAAAATTTCGTCCTCAAAATTTGCTAGGGAGACAACAAAGGATGTATACACTTCCCGCTCTACTTTGATCCGTCTTAGGACCGTGTGGACAAAGATAGATGAAAGATAGAAAAATATCTTTCCAGATCAAACTGAATATATATTCTGCATTTGGCTTACCAGATCAGAATATCAAAAAAAAATGAGAACAAACTCATTCGATATTACAAAGGGTATTCGGGTCAGCTGGTCTACGAATATATAGGGGTATTGGTTAGTTCGAAGGAATAACTAACCACTCGTAGAATATATCGAGACCCAAACAATAGATAAATGGATTCAATTTCCAACAATTCTCAAACACTAGGTATGGAATCCAAACTCAAGTCGTAATACCCAAATTTACACCAACTTGTCCCTCCTCGGACTTTAATCTTCACAAGAAATCACAATAGAATTACAAATTTTGGTTTTGACCGAAATCATTTTATTGACACAACACAATTCAGCTTTATATTCTTATTTACCAATTTATTTCAATTTTTAAATTTTTAGATTCACTAAAGTTTAAAATGAAAAGCTGATAACGAACTGATGAAGAGAATACAAAATAGGAGTTTTTCTATAACGATTCGTAAGGCCATCATCATGCCAAATCTTCTTCTGGAGCTACCACAAAGCCGTCAAAGAATTTGAAATCGAGTGATGATCAAAAGAGGTTGATAGAGAAAAGATCGTTTCCTTGTTGTTGCAGGGTATCGAACATTTGTACTGGTATTCCCCTGTCCCCTATCTCGTCCTCTTCTTGCACTCATACTTACTATCGGTGGATGGTAATAAAATTTACTGAGGCATATGTACGGATATCTTAGGGAAACGCATTCTAGGGTATACTTCACCCTATCTCTAATGAGTTACCTAATGTGTTATACGCCTGGGCTAAAGTTGCAACCTTCAGCTCTGATAGCAATTCTAACGATCCTGACTCGACCTTTGAAAATCGGCACTGAATACTTCACCCGTATTCGAATGCCGCAGATCCAAAAGTCAAATCTGGTTCGTCGGAGCTTATAACACATTAAGTACAACAACATAGCGGAAGGAAAGAATAATATCATTGATATACAACAGTATTTGATACAACACATTTGATACAACGGACTATCAATATATCAAAGATAGATATAAAACAATAACAGAGACAACAACAGCGGAAATACAATGTCTTCAATGCCAAACTTCAAAAACCCTATCCCTAATCCAAAGCTAGCTCGAACCCCCATCATGTAGAACTTGTAGCAAACTCGATCCCAAAAATCCAAGTACTCCAACGATATCCAAAAGCTACCAAACCAAATGCTGATGGCTATCGAATCTAGGCCTACTGTTTGATTATCTGAAAAATCCAACTCTAGACTGCACGTGTGGAAAATTGTGGGCACCCAGAGTTTAGAAAGGGAACAATAAACTCCGGGTCAGTCATGGGACTGGTATGAGCCAAAAAAACATTTTATCTTTAAAAAAATAACAAAAGATTTTAAAAGTTGAAATCCACAAATGCTTTTTGGAAAATGAAACTACCATAAGGCCTCCTGGCACACACACCATGCAATCGCACACTTGGGGGAGATTTCTCCTTATGATAGTCAAAATCCTTACTACGCGAAATCCATTTGATATTATTATTACTGCATAGCGCAGAAAACATTTGCAGGTATAATTGGTAATCTTAGCCAGCATACGTACCATTATAGTATGCCTACTATAGCTACCATATTAAATGGCAGGTTCTACAATTAAAACCATACAAGGCACGTATTAGATGATTGGATTTCCAACAAATGGTCGGGCCTAGGAGCTTACCATAGCCACATGGGTACGCCTCTGGAAGGACGCCTCGAGAATTTACCTAGCTCTCTGCCAACGCAAGGTCGGTTTCCTCCCTGCTCGGGAGTAATACCTAAAGATAATGCCACCCCCGGTCGTTTGCGACCTTTATCCGAGGCACCTCAATCACAAAGAAACATCACACAGTAATAGAATTTACAGTTTCCACATGAGTTAAGTATCTGGGGTCCATACCCTGATACCACCCTTTTCCAAAAGAAATGGACATACCCTAGGGCGCGACACCTGCAACCTTGCCGCGTCCTTCCTATTTCGACCATTACCGGGTTGTGAGGTCCTTATGTAGTCTCGTCCACAAACCTACGCTTTTTCACAAAGCCATGCTTCGATCAACAAATGATCGGTAGCACTTCATATGCTACATTGCCAAATTGGGAATGTGTCACTTGTAACCATCAACTACATAACCTCTGAGCTCGCACGTCTAAGAGAAGGGTGTTAAGCAAAGAGAATAAATCTCCGCCATCAAACAGAAATGTATTTGATAGAAACCAGCTTTACATCTCAAAGTGTAATGTCAGACACATATCCATACAAGTCTGTTCCAGGTTCGATCAAAACCGAAGGTACTTCAAAAGAATCCCTTGCAAATTCAAATAACCCCTAATCACGTCTTGACTTCCCATCACATAGGGAGATCTCTATACCAGGGCCATTCAGTGCAAAGACATTCGACGAGTTATCCTTTCTCCTTCGAAAATATCCGGTCTTCACCACCGGTCTTCAAATGCTATCCATAACGTCGTATCATTATTCGGAATGGGTTATATGACACAAAAGTCCTCTCTCGGCTAAACCGAATAATGAGCGCATAATCTAAAACCATATGGATATTAGGATCTCAATTAAGTCACAACTTAAAACCCAAAACCTTTCTTTTAAATGGATTAAACAAATTCCATTTCAAATCTTTGAAAAAAAGATTAACCCTTTTAACATCGCTTTCAAATTGAAACAAAGTTTCAGCAATCTTTTGCAAAGATTCATTCATAGCTTTCAAAACAATTTCAACTCTAAATCTTTTATACAAAAGATATGTCTTTAAGATCCTCTTCAATTTGAAAACAAAGTTCACAGATCTTTAATAAAGATTCATTCATAGCTTTCAAAACAATTTTATTTCAAACTTGAAATCTTTTCAACACAATTTGGAAATCCTTTCTTTCAATGAAAGCTATTATTATTGGAAAACAAATAATTTTCATTTTGGAAAAATCTAATTACATTTGCACGAGTTAAAGCTCTTCAAGTATAAAATTTGGGTTGAATTCAAATTCCCAAAACAATACTTTTAAAATGGTTTAAAACCCATATAAACACATTTATAACTTGAATAACCTTTTTAAACCATAATTTCCAAACATAGAATTAAATTTTGAATTTTTGAATTTAAATTCAAATCAAATTATTTAAATTCCAAACTTTATCAAGTTATTCAAATAACTTTATCTCTGAAATCCTTTTCAAAATCTTTTCATATTTAACCCAATTCCATTTCCAAAATCGCTTGGATTCAAAACTCAACTTTAAAACTATTTCAAAAAAAATCTGCGACTTAACCAATTTCCTCATGCAATGTGTGTGTATGGTGTAGTCTAGGGGTTTTACACAATAGTGCAACATCATTAATCATCATATCACATATTCAAGCATATCAATATTGATAAGCGGTATGATCTATAATTTATCTTCATTCACAGATTCATAGATAAATAAAAAGAAAACAAATAAATTACATTCATCACAGCTTGAATTAAAACAGCTCATATCACAAAGTATCACATAATAGAGATGTCAAACAATTCACAGCATTCAATAGAATACAGTCATCAATAAGTAAGGTTAACTGATCATCCGATTAATTGAAACCAGATTAATCACCAATCCTGGTTGATTAACATTAGTTAATTATAATTTATGCTAATTAATTATCCTTTAATTATTCATTAATAAACCTAAATTAATGAATTAATCAACCCTTAATTATTAGAGAATAAATCTAAATTATTAAATCACCCTTAATTAATTAACCTTAATTAATAATTAATTATTTTAATTAATCTCATTAATTAATTAATTTACTCTTAATTAATTATCTTTTAATTAATTACCCAAAATTAATTAACCTTTTATTTGTTTATTTTTTATCACTTTAATTACATTCAATAATTTTCCATTAATAAATCATCTTAATTAATTAATTTATAAATTTAATTAAACCTTAATTAATCTTAAATTAGTTACATAAGTTAATCACCCTTTAATTTCAAAGTAATTAACTTTTAAGTAATCACATTAAATAATTTAACTTTAATTACTTACATTACTAAATCAATCTTTGATTAATTTCATTAATTAATCACCAAATATATTCATCGAAATAATTGATCTTTAAAACATTTAATCTTCTTAATTAATTCCTTAGTTATCTTATTGAATTTATTAAAAATAATATATTGAAACAATTTTAAACTCAAAGAATTTTTTTACTTTGAAACCTTTAATTAATTTTAACTTAAATAAGATTAATTATTTTAAGAGTAGTAGCAACAATCTGTTCAAACTTGATTTAGCTTTAAACTAAAAAAACTTATTATTTCTTTTTACCCAAACCTGATTTCATCACAACACCCAGCCCACCATTTTTCTTTCTCGTATAAACTGCCGCTATACACGGTGCGACTCGAAAGCAGACTTGAGCTCAGACCCTTCTCCCCCGAACACGGCTTCGAGCCACTCCTTTTCTTCTACAATTCATTCCAACAGATACACCAAACGAACCCATTCACGTGCACGCGAGTTCATAATTGCTCCGTCCTATCCTGTCGATGTCAATAAGTCATCAGCGACCTACCCTAGCACCTCGATCACCCAACCTTTATTGAATCGCTTCAGAACCCCAAAATAAACTATCACGTATTCCTCTGGAACCAAACAACGAGGTTGAAACCAAGCATCGCCGACGATCTCATTCACGATCATCCACGCCATCCTGGTTGGAGCTTCGTCACTCACCCCCAAACCTTTACACCCCGGTGCGATGCCTTTTGACGCAACGTCGATGATGAAATCGTCGCATCATCCACGCTGAACAAAAAATGGGTCAAAAACCCTAGAATCACGCCACACAACCCCCTTGCTCATTAATAAATGCTAATGTTATTTTTCTGGTGATCTTCAGCACTCAAGCTTCCCTCAACAGCAATCTCGACACGCCGCATGTTGTTGTTCAAAGGATAATGACGGAAATGGGCTTTCTATTCATCTTGGAAATTCTATTACAAATTGAAACAAAAAATTGTGATATTACTGTTAAAAATCATTATTTTCGATTAGGATCATACTCGTATATTCAAAACATAAAAATTAAGAAATTTGATTTTTTGACTTTAGAGCATTATCACTGTAATTCTTCAATTTCCAGTAGTTCATTGGTTAAATACACTCAATTACATTTTTATAAGTAATATTATACTTATATAAACATTTTTATTCAGCCATCAAAGCATAATGTGGTTGGGTTGGGATGATTTAAGTTTTAATACAAATTTTAAAACCTAGAGATGATGAACAGAGGTAAGTTTTCTTGCCTATTTCCAAACATATACACCGGTATTAACACTCATATATACAAGACCAATATGCACAGCATACTACAAAGATCATTACATGTGAATCAGATATATTAAGTTTTAAAAAAAATTATAATGGTGATTTGCCCACCTTGCTTCGAAGAATAGAGAGGAACAGAGAAACAGCTTAAGCCCTTTTCAAATGATCTAGACTACGATTTTTTAATTCATCTTGCTTTTGTTTTTTGTTTTTTAGGTTGAAAATTTTGAGTTGCATCTGGTCTTAGCTTTGAATTGAGTTGGAGATGCTTTTTTTAGAATCTTAGCTTCCAGGTTGAAGAATTGGAAACAGACTTTGTTTGCTTTGAAATGTTTTACATTCAATCTCCAGTTTTGATCTGATTTCCAGATTAAGATTTTGTTTGCATGCTTGATCAGGTTGAAGATCGAGCTGTTTGATTTTATTTCTTTCTGGTTTTATTATTTTCCGCTGCCTGGTTTTTTTGATTCTGAGTTTCCATGTTATTGAACTGAAGCTTTGCATTGCTTTAATTCTTTGAATTTAAATCTGAAACTTGCTTTCCAAGTTTGTGGGTGAATATTGAAATGATTTTGTTTTAGATCTTTGATCTTGTTTATTTTTTCCTTTTGGTTTGTAGAAGATGAGAGGATAGTTTTTTCTACTTCTTTGAACTGAAAAATTGAACAGCCTAGTTATTTCCTTTTCATGCATGTTTACAAATTTTAATTAAAAGAGAAATTTATCTTTAGCCACTTGTTCATTTATGAATCCAATTAAGTTACACTTGTATTAATTCTTGTTACAAATGTCTTTTGTGACTAAATTGTGTTTAAACCCCTTTCATTTAATTTATTTATAATTCACGTTTAAATCCTTGTTAAACTTTAAATTTGTTTACATTTTAAACCCTTATGTTAATTTATTTATAAATCATGTTTTTATAAATATGTTATTTACATATGTATTATATTTTAAACATTTTAAGTCTTCATGTTTATAATATTTAAATATAACTTTATATTATATTTCCTATTTATATTTCAATTTAAATAAAATCCATTTTCTTTCACATATATATATATATATATAACAAATTTTAAAATGTAATGTTTTCAAACCCAAGAAAATTTTAAATATGTACGACTAATTTATTTCAAGTATAAAGAAAAAGTATTTTAAACTTTTTTATTCATTTAAGCAAATTATACTTATATCAATTAAAAATAATATTTTCAAATCATTATAAATACAAAACAATTTTTTCTATTATTAAATTACAGATTTTTTCCAAATCCAATATATATTCAAAACTTTTATTTTTAAATTTCAAACTTCAAAATTAATATACATTTAATTTGTATTTATAAATGAATAAACAACAAATAATTTATTTAATTTTAGAAAAAAATCAATTTAATTCACAATTTAATTCAAAAATTAAATTGATTTCCAATTTGAATTAGATTTAAAAACAGGAATGTTACAGATTCCCCCTTTAAGAAAATTTCGTCCTTGAAATTTGCCAGGGAGACAACAAAGGATGGATACATAAAGATAGAGAAATATCTTTCCAGATCAAACTGAATATCTATTCTGGATTTGGCTTACCAAATCAGTATATCAACAATATAAGAACAAACTCATTTGATATTACACAGGGTACTCGGGTCACCTGGTCTACGAATATATAGGGGTATTGGTTAGTTCGAAGGATAACTAACCACTCGTAGAATATATCGAGACCCAGACAATAGATAAATGGATTCAATTTCCCATAATTCTTAAACACTAGGTATGGATTCCAAACTAAAGTCGGAATACCCAAACTTACACCAGCTTGTCCCTCCTCGGACTTTAATCTTCACAAGAAATCACAATAGAATTTCAAGTTTTGGTTTTGACCGAAATCATTTTATCGACATAACCCAATTCAACTTTATATTCTTGTTTACTAATTTATTTAAATTTTTAAAGTTTCAGATTCATTAAAGTTTAAAATGAAAAGTTGATTACCAACTGATGAAGAGAATACGAAATAGGAGTTTTCTATAACGATTCGCAAGGCCATCATCACGCCAAAGCTTCTTCTGGAGCAGCCACGAAGCCATCAAAGAATTTGAAATCGAGTGATGATCTAAAGAGGTTGACAGAGAAAAGATTGTTTCCTTGTTGTTGCGGGGTATTGACCATTTGTACTGGCATTCCCCTGTCCCCTATCTCGTCCTCTTCTTGCACTTATGCTTACTATCAGTGGATAGTAAGAGAATTTACTGAGGCATACAGACGGATATCTTAGGGATACTCATTCTAGGGTATACTTCACCCTATCTCTAATGAGTTACCTAATGTGTTATACTCCTGAGCTAAAGTTTCAACCTTCAGCTCTGATACCGATTCCAATGATCCTCACTCGACCTTCGAAAATCGGCACCGAATACTTCACCCGTATTCGAATGCCATAGTTACAAATGTTGAATCTGGTTCGCCAGAGCTTATTACACATTAGATATAACAACACGGAGGAAGAAAAGGTATAATATCACTGATATACAATAGTGTTCGATACAACACATTTGATACAACTGACTATCAATATATCAAAGATAGATACAAGACAATAACAGAGGCAACAACAGCGGAAGACAATGTCTTCAATGCCAAACTCCAAAAACTCCATCTCCAACCCAAATCTAGCTCGAACCCTCATCAAGTAGAACTTGTAGCACACTCGATCCCCAAAATCCAAAGACTCCAACGATATCCAAAAGCTACTAAACCAAAGGCTGATGGTTATCGAATCTACACCTATTGTTTGATTATTTGAAAAACCCAACTCTAGACTGCCCGTGTGGAAAATTATGGGCACCAAGAGTTTAGGAAAGAACAATAAACTCCGGGTCAGCCATGGGACTGGTATGAGCAAAAAAAAATGTTTATCTTTAAAACAAATAACCAAAGATTTTGAAAGTTGAAATCCGCAATGGTTTTTAGAAAATGAAACTACCATAAGGCCTCCCGACACCACACCATGCAATCGCACACTTGGGAGAGATTTCTCCTTATGATAGTCAAAAATGCTTACTACGTGAAATCCATTTGATATTATTATTAGTGCATAGTGCAGAAAACATTTGCAAGTATAATATTAATCTTAGCCAGCATACGTACCATTATAGTATGCCTACTATAGCTACCATATTAAATGGCAGGTTCTACAATTAAAACCATATAAGGCGCGTATTGGATGATTTGATTTCCAACAAACGATCAGACCAAGGAACTTCCCATTGCCACATGGGTACACCTCTGGAGGGACGCCCCGAGAACTTACCCAACTCTCTGCCAACACAAGGCCGGTTTCCTCCCTACTCGGGAGTAATACCTAAAGATATGCCACCCCCGGTCCTTTGCGACCTTTATCCGAGGTACCTCAATCATAAAGCAACATCACACAGTAATAAAATTTACATTGTCCACATGAGTTAAGTATCTGGGCTCCATACCATGATACCACCCTTTTCCAGAAGGAATGGACATACCCTAGGGGCTCGACCCCTGCAACCTTGCCGCATCTTTCCTGTTTCGACCATTACCGCGTTATGAGGTCCTGATGCAGTCTCGCCCACAAAGCTACGCTTTTTCACAAAGCCACGCTTTTTCACAAAGCCATGCTTCGATCCACAAATGATCAGCACCACCTCGTATGCCGCTTTACCAAATTGGGAATGTACCACTAGTAACCATCAACTACATATCCTCTGAGCTCGTATGTCTTAGAGAAGGGTGTTAAGCAAAGAGAATAAATCTCCACCACCAAACAGAAATGTATTTGATAGAAACCAGCTTTACATCTCAAAGTGTAATGTCAGCCACACATCCATTAAAGTCTGTTCCGGGTTCGATCAAAACCGAAGGCACTTCAAAAGAAGCCCTTGCAAATCCAGATAATCCCTAATCACGTCCGGACTTCCCAATACATATGGAGATCTCTATACCAGGGCCATTCGGTGTAGAGACATTCGACGAGTTAACCTTTCGCTTTCAAAAATATCTAGCCCTCACCACCGGTCTTCAAATGCTATCCATAACGTCGTATCATTATTCGAAATGGGTTATATGACACATAGGTCCTCTCCCGGCTAAACCGAATAATGAACGCATAATTTAAAATCATATGGATATTAGGATCTCAATTAAGTCACAACTTAAAACCCAAAACCTTTCTTTTAAATGGATTAAACAAATTCCATTTCAAATCTTTAAAAAAATGATTCACCCTTTTAACATCACTTTCAAATTGAAACAAAGTTTCACCAATCTTTCACAAAGATTCATTCATAGCTTTCAAAACAATTTCAATTCTAAATCTTTTATACAAAAGATATTCCTTTTAGATCCTCTTCAATTTGAAAACAAAGTTCACTAATCTTTAACAAAGATTCATTCATAGCTTTCAAAATAATTTAATTTCAAACTTGAAATCTTTTCAACACAATTTGGAAATCCTTTCTTTCAAATGAAAGCTATTATTATTGGAAAAACAAAATAATTTTCATTTTGGAAAATCCAATTACATTTGCATGAGTTAAAGCTCTTCAAGTATAAAATTTGGGTTGAATTCGAGTTCCCAAAACAATACTTTTAAAATGGTTTAGAACCCATATAAACACATTTATAACTTGAATAACCTTTTTAAACCAAAAATCCAAACATAGAATTCAATTTCGAATTTTCGAATTTAAATTAAAATAAATTATTTAAATTCCAAACTTTATCAAGTTATTCAAATAACTTTAGCTCTGAAATCCTTTTTCAAAATCTTTTCATATTTATCCCAATTCCATTTCCAAATTCGTTTGGATTCAAAACTCAACTTTAAAACAATTCTAAAAAAAATCTGTGACTTAACCAATTTCCTCGTGCAATCCATATTTGTGTGTGTATGGTGTAGTCTCGGTGTTTTACACAATAGTGCAACATCATCAATCATCACATCACATGTTCACGCACATCAATATTGATAAGCAGTATGATCTATAATGCTTATCTTCATTCACAGATTCATTGATAAATAAAAAGAAAAATAAATAAATTACATTCATCACAGCTTGAATTAAAACAACTCATATCACAAAGCATCACATATTAGAAATATCAAACAATTCACAATAGAATACAGTCATCCATAAGTAAGGTGAATTCATCATCTGATTAATCAAAATCAGATTAATCACCAATCCTGGTTGATTAAGATTAGTTAATTACAATTTATGTTAATTATTTATCTTTAATTATTTATCAATTAACCTAAATTAATGAATTAATCAACCCTTAATTATTAGAGAATAAATCTAAATTATTAAATTACCCTTAATTAATTAACCTTAATTATCTTAATTAATCTCATTAATTAATTAATTAACTCTTAATTAATTGTCTTTTAATTAATTACCTAAAATTAATTAACCTTTTATTTATTTATTTTTTATCACTTTAATTACATTCAATAATTATCCATTTATAAATCACCTTAATTAATTAATTTATAAATTTAATTAAACCTTAATTAATCTTAAATTAATTACATAAATTAATCACCCTTTAATTTCATTAAAGTAATTAACTTTTAAGTAATCACATTAAATAATTTTACTTTAATTACTTACATTACTAAATCAATCTTTGATTAATTTCCTTAATTAATCACTAAATATATTCATCGAAATAATTGATCTTTAAACATTTAATCTTCTTAATTAATTCCTTAATCATCTTATTGAATTTAATAAAAATAATATATTGAAATAATTTTAAACTCAAAGAATAATTTTACTTTCAAACCTTTAATTAATTTCAACTTAAATAAGATTAATTATTTTAAGAGTAGTAGTTTACAATCTGTTCAAACTTGATTTAGCTTTAAACTAAAAAAACTTATTTTTTCTTTCTACCCAAACCTGATATCATCACAACACCCAGCCCACCATTTTTCTTTCTCGTGTAAACTGCTGCTACACATGATGTGACTCGAAAGAAGACTCGAGCTCTTACCCTTCTCCCCTGAACACGGCTTCGAGCCACTCCTTTTCTTCCATAATTCATTCCAACAGATATACCAAACGAACCCGTGCATGTGCATGCGAGCTCATCATTGCTCCGACCTATCCTATCGACGTCGATAGGTCATCGGCGACCTACCCTAGCACCTCGATCATCCAACCTTCATTGATTCACTTAAGAATCCCAAAACCAACTATCACGTATTTCCTTGGAACCAAACACCGAGGATAAAACCAAGAATCGCCGACGATCTCATACATGATCATCCACGCCATCCTGGCTGGTGCTTTGTCACTCACCCCTAAACCTTTACCCCCTGGTGCGATGCCTTCTGACGCGACGTCGACGATGAAATCGTCGCATCATCCACGCTGAACAAAAAATGGGTCAAAAACCCTAAATCACACCGCACAATCCCCTTGCTCATTAATAAATGCTACTGTTATTTTTCTAGTGATCTTCAGCGCCCAAGCTTCCCTCAACAGCAATCTCGACCCACCACACGTTGTTATTCAACGGATAATGACGAAAATGGGGTTTCTGTTCATCTTGAAAATTCTATTACAAATCGAAACTAAAAATTGTGATGTTAATATTAAAAATCATCATTTTCGATTACGATCATACTCAATTTAATTTTTATAGTATTATTATACTCATACATACATTTTTTGTTCAGGCATTAAAGCATAATGTGGTTGGGTTGGGATGATTTAAGTTGGGATGATTTAAGTTTAATACAGATTTTAAAACTTGGAGATAATGAACAGAGGCAAGTTTTCGCCTATTTCCAAACATATACACAGTTATTAACACTCATATATACAAGATCAACATGCATAGCATACAACAAAGATCATTACATGTGAATCAGATATATCAAGTTTTAAAAAAAAATATAAGGGTGATTTGCTCACCTTGTTTAAAGAATAGAGAGGAACATAGAAACTGCTTAAGTCCTTTTCAAATGATCTGGACTTGGATTTTTTTATTTCATCTTGCTTTTGTTTTCTGATTTTTAGGTTGAAAATTTTGAGTTGCACCTGGTCTTAGCTTTGAATTGAGTTGGAGATGCTTTTTTTAAATCTTAGCTTCCAACAAGAAGAATTGGAAATAGATTTTGTTTGCTTTGAAATGCTTTACATTTAATCTCTGGTTTTGATCTGATTTCCAGATTAAAATTTTGGTTTGAATTTGCATGCTTATCTGGTTGAAGATCGAGCTGTTTGATTTTATTTCTTTCTAGTTTTATTATTTTCCTCTGCCTAATTTTTTTGATTTTGAGTTTCCAAGTTTTTGAACTGAAGCTTTGCATTGTTTTAATCCATTTAATTTAAACCTAAAACTTGTATTTCAGATTTGTGGGTGAGTTTTGAAATTATTTTGTTTGAAATCTTTGATCTTGTCTGCTTTTTTCTTTTGGTTTGTAGAAGATGAGAGGATAGTTTTTTTTCTTCTTTGAACTAAAAAATTGAACAGCCTAGTTATTTTCCTTTTCATGCATGTTTATAAATTTTAATTAAAAGAGAAATTTATCTTTTGCCACTTGTTCAT
This sequence comes from Allium cepa, assembly GCA_030765085.1. Classification (NCBI taxonomy): domain Eukaryota; kingdom Viridiplantae; phylum Streptophyta; class Magnoliopsida; order Asparagales; family Amaryllidaceae; genus Allium; species Allium cepa. Next base: position 458,502,310 of record CM060931.1, on the reverse strand, counting down.
TTATAAATCCAATTAAGTTACACTTGTATTAATTCATGTCACAAATGTCTTTTGTGGTTAAATTGTGTTTAAACCCCTTTCATTTAATTTTTTTTATAATTTGTGTTTAAATCCTTGTTAAACTTTAAATTTGTTTACATTTTAAACCCTTATGTTAATTTATTTATAAATCATGTTTTTATAAACATGTTATTTACATATGTATTATATTTTAAACCTTTTAAATCTTTATGTTTATAATATTTAAGTATAACTTTATATTATATTTCCTATTTATATTTTCAATTTAAATAAAATCCATTTTCTTTCACATATATATATATATAAATTTAAAATTTGATGTTTTCAAACCCAAGACAAATTTAAATATGTACAACTAATTTATTTCAAGTATAAAGAAAAAGTATTTTAAACCTTTTTATTAACTTAAGCAAATTATACTTATATCGATTATAAATAATATTTTCAAATCATTATAAATACAAAACAAGTTTTTCTATTATTAAATTATAGATTTTTCCCAAATCCAATATATATTCAAAACTTTTATTTTTTAAATTTCAAGCTTCAAAATTAATATACAATTAATTTGTATTTATAAATGAAAAAACAAACAAATAATTTATTTATTTTTGGAAAATATTTCAATTTAATTCACAATTTAATTCAAATTAAATTTATTTCCAATTTGAATTTATTTAAAAAAAGGAATATTACAAGAACGATCTTATTCAATACTTCACGAAGCACTCGGACCATTAGATCTACGAAATATGCAGGGACATTGCATAGTTCGAAGAAATAACTAACCATTTGTAGAATATATCGAGACCCAAAAGAACAAACAAATGGATACAATCCAGTTTAACTTCATATTTTGTTAACCAATTCATTTTTATTAAAATTTAAAATTCATTAAAGTTAAAAACGAAAAGCTGAGGTAAACTGATGATTAGAATACGAAGAAGGAGCATAAATAAAGATTCACACGGCCACCACCACACCAAAGCTTCTTCTTGCAGCTGCTAGTTAGATGTCAAAAGAGTTGAAATTGGATGATGATCAAAAGTGGTTGATGGAAAAAAGTTGTTCCTTGTTGTTACAGGGTATCGACAATTTATAGTGTTATTCCCTGTCCCCCACCTCGTCCTCTTCTTGCATACATTCTCACTATCAATGAATAGTAAGTGAATTAACTTAGGCATACAGACAAGATATCTTAGGGATACTCATTCTAGGGTATTTGTAACCATATCTCTAATGAGTCATCGAATGTGTTATACTCCAAAGCTAAAGTTCTTACTCAACCTTTAGCCCTGATACCAGATGTGACGACCCAGATTTCGACGCCTGACAATCGACATCCATACTTTACCTGTATTCATATACCACAAATTCAAACGTTGAAATCCGATTCGCCGGGGCTTATAACAACATTAGGTGATAACAACACAGCGAAAAAAGAAAAATAATTTTATTGATACACAACATTTGATACAATAATTATACAAATGAAATGATCAACATTAGCAGAGATAGAACAGCGGAAAAACACAGCAGAAAACACCAGCAACAGTAGCGGAAAACAACATCTTCAATGCCAAAGCTCCAAATTAAAAACTCGAACCACCATCATGCTGAAGTGAAGCAAACTCGGTGCACAATGCAATCGCCAAATCCGTAGACTTCAAAGATTGGCAAAAGCTACACCTAGTAGCTGACTATCTGATAACCTAACTCTAGGCTGCCCGTGTGGGAAATTATGGGCACCCAGAGTTTAAAAAGGGAACAATAAGCTCCAGGTCAGTCATGGGACTGGTGTGAGCAGATAAAAACAGTCTGTTTGAACAAAAAGAAACAAAACAAAGAAATAAAAGAAATTCGCTAAGCTTTTTGTAAAATGAAACTACCATAAGGCCTCTCGCCACACACATAATGCAATTGCATAATTGGAGGAGATTTCTCCTTATGATAGTCAAATATGTTTGATACGCAAAATCCTTTTGATATTGATATTATCGCATAGTGCAGAAAACATTTGCAAGTATAATATTAATCTTGGCCAAAGTACGTATCATTATAGTATGCCTACTATAGCTACCATGTTAGATGGCAGGTTCTACAACTAAAACCATACATGGTGCGTATTGGATGATTGTATTTCCAACAAATGGTCAAGGCTAAGGAACTTCCTTCACCGAATGGGTACGCCTCTGGAGGGATTCCCCGAGAACCTAATCGGCTCTCTGCCAACACAATGCCGGATTACCTCTGTAACTAGGTAACTAACTGTCACGAGTATTCCATTCCTCAGTCATGACTAACCTTTATCTTAGGATTCTCCAACAAATTTCAATAAATTAGAAAAATTAACGAACTGCCGTATCCTCGGCAAGTTCTATTTGGGTTAAATTTAAATTCCGAAAATAATTCATTCAAAATACTGTAAAAATGGTTTAAAATCCATATATATATATATACAATTTATAACCTGTATAACCCTTTAAACCATAGTTTTCCAAATATATATGTATATAGAATTCAACTTCAAAATCTTGAATTCAAATTCAAATTAAATTATTTTCATTTCAAAACTTTAACAAGCCATTCAAAATAATTTTAACTTCCAAACTCCTTTCATGTTAAACCCAATTTCACTTCCAAACCATTTTGGTTTCAAAATTCAACTTTGAAATTATTTTACCATTTTGAAAAAAAATATTGAATTCAAAAACCCATGACTTAACATATTTCCCGTTAAATCCATATTTGTGTGTGTGTTTGTGGTGCAGTCAGGGGTTTCACAGGCAACAATACAACGTCACAACCATCATCAATTCAAGCACAACAATACCGATAAGCGGTATAATCCTTTAGCGCTTATCTTTCATTCACAAATAATCAAGTAAATTCATCATAGATAAATAAATCACAGTTCACAGCTTAATCCAAAGAAATTCACATCACAGAATGTCACATATAAGAGATATCAAATAATTCATGGCATTCAATATCATTCAATCATCCATAAGCAAGATTGATTAATTCCTAATTAATTTAAACCAAATAAATTTAACCACTTAACCCTGCTAAATTAACATTAATTAATTACAACCTTTTGATTATTTTAATTAATTAATGGGGGTTAATTAATCAACTTTAACTATCCATCTTAATTATCGTTAATTAATCACAAAAATTAATTAACCTCGAATAAATTGACTAACCCGTAATTAATTACATTAATTAACCATCCTCTAATTAATTAATTCACCTTTAACTATTAAGTAATTAGTCCTTAATTATCCTTTAATTACTTAACCTTTAATTATATTTTAATTACTTACATTAAGTAATTAACCTTTAATCACTTGATTAATCAACCTTTAATCATTAATCAATTACCCTTAATTACTTTCATTAAGTAATTTACTTTTAAGTAATTAATTAACCTTAATTAATTATTTATTCTTTAATGTAATTACATAAAGTAATTATCCCTTAACTTCATTAAGTAATAATCTTTTATTTATTTCATTAAGTAATTATGCTTAATTAATTTCATTAAGTAATTATTCTTTAATCATACACACTAATTACAATATGTAATTAACCTTTAATAAATAACATAAATTAATTATCCTTTGATTGATTGATTAATCCTTTATTAAGTAATCAACTACCCTTTAATTACTTATCATTAATTAATCAACCTTTAATTAATTAATAAGTTAACCTTTAATTATTTGAATATCCTTTAAGTAATCACATTAAGTAATTTACCTTTAATTACTTACATTAATTAAGTATCCTTTAATTAAAGATAAACCATTTACTAAATAAATCACTTAATTGTCATTTAAATCTTATTGAATAAAACATCGGAATTAATAATAATTAAAACATTTACCTTAAACACTCAATTAATTGCATCAATAAAATTCTTTGAAAAAATTTAGGGATTTAAACCAAATAATTAACCTATTATATAATTATCCCAAACAATTTAATTTCAAAAACATTTGCTTTATAATCTATATATTTTGAAACTTGTTGAAAACTTGATCAACATCTTTATTTGAAAACCCTTTAAAACTTGTTAATAAATTTATCATTAACAAATGAATTAAAAACATTTCATCTTCTAAATTAATTACTTAATTACATTATTAAATTTATTTAAAAAAATAAATTCAAGAATTAATTATAACAAGGTACACAAAAATAATATTTTAACTTTATTAACTAGACTAATTTATTTTAAAATCTTTAAATAATCCCAAACTAAATAAAACATTAATTACATAAAGAAACTAATTAAGAATTTGTTTTCATTTTCAAAATTTTAAACTGTTTCACACATACCCAAGCCTGAACCCAAAATACTCAAGCCAAAACCTAAAATACCCGAGTCTATTGCCGAGTCACTCTATTTTTCTTTGTGTTTGGTTTTGAATTTTTAAACCTGTTAAACATAATAACACACACACGAAAATACTCGAGCACGTACTCAAGCCAGCAACAAAATTTCCTAAGGTCGACTTTGAGACATTGCACTTCTTCCCCAAGCTCAACAACCACTTGACACAGTGGGTAACTTGTGCATGTGTACGCCTGAACCAATCATCTCCGACCATCGTCAATCACTTCAACAAGTCGCCGATGACTCCCACGAGCCTCCCGACCACCCAAATCAATGATTTCATCAGCAAAACAAAATTGAGTTGATCGCTCAAAAACTGGAACACAACCTGATCGAAAAACCATCATTCACCGTTGATCCCAACCTCAAGAATCCAGGCCGACCACATCATCGCTTCGTCTCATCTTCTACCTTCTATCCCACCTAGACCGGTCCCTTTCGGTGCCTCATTGTCGATGAAATCACCACGACAATCACAATGACCAAGACTGGGTATTAAACCCGAAAACAACATCGATCAACCACTCTGATGATTGAGAAATGCTTTTAGCATTTTTCCTGAGTTCCCCCGTCCTCCACCTTCCTCAAGCTACAATCCTAAGGTCCATAACTCACGCCATCGCCAGAATCTACCAACAAACCAGATTCCGTTCAACTAGAAATATCACATCGTACACAAACTTACGAATTACGAAACGATTATCAAAAATCCTTATTTTCCACAGCGTACCTGATCATTAATTCAAATGATTAAACCGAGGGAATCGATTTTTGACTTATAATAGTTCATCTCTGTTATTTTCTTCTTCCAGAAACATTTACCTAATATTTTCACTGGAAACCATTTTTAAAACAAATATCTTGTTAATTCAAGCATTTTTCATCTATAGATCTAAGCTTGTAAGTGAATGATTGAAAAGATTCTGATTTTTTTTCTAGCCTGTAAACACAAGAACATGTATATATGCATGTACATGCATATTTTAATTCACATATGTATGTATACACACATGCTGATATATTTTCATTTTATACAACATTTTTCTCAACAACCACAAGTATAAAACATCAAGATATATCACATCTTAAAGTTTAAATGGGTTAGTTTACTCACCAACATTTAGAGCAGAGAAGCCTGATAATTATTCTTTGATCTGGATTCTTTGATTTGAAGATCTAAAATTTTGATCTTGCTTGATGTTGAATTAGTTGCTTTACTTTAGATTGAATCAGGTTGAAGCTTGATTCCAGATTGAAATCTTTGCATTACATTTGAGTTGGATTTATATGAAGTTTGAGTTGAACTTTGAATTTGTTTTGATTCTCTGGTTTATAGCTTTCTCAAGTTTTAGTTTGATTTTGGAAATGGAAGTAAGAAGAGAGATTTTGTGAAAAATGTGAGAAGTTTTAAAACTGAAAATGGCCTGGTTTTACCTCTTCTTATTACTTTAATTATAAAAGAAATATAAGCTATTACCACTTGTTTGTGTAAGCTAACATTTGTAATTATAATTTATATTAAGGCAACACATGTTAATTGCATGTTATTATGTTTTTACAAGTGTCAAAACAATCATATTTATGTTTATATAATTTTACCTATTATGTTCTTATATTTATAAATATACAATCTACTTTTATATATGTATTATCTTAAAGAGAAAGAATATCTTATTCAGATTTTAAACTTTATTTGACATACTCGTTATATTTATCTTATTAATTTCAGAAAATATTTATATATATTTTAAAGCTCTTATCCATTCTTATTCTATATTTGTATTCATACATTCCATTTATTAATTATACTTATATCAATTTTAAAGAAAATGATTTTTTTTAAAGTCTAGTTATACCCTAACAAATAATCATATATATATATATATATATATATATATATTAGTTTGTTAAAATACAAAGTTTTAAAACCAATTTATTTTCAAGATATTTAATTTTGAATTTCAAATCAAAATTCTATTTACCATCCTTTATATATAAATATATAAGTAAACATAAATCTTATAGTTTGTTGAAAAATTTTCAAATTAATTCACAATTTTATCTAAAAATTATATTAATTACCAATTTAAATTTGACTTGAAACCGAGATCGTTACATCTCATTTTCTTCAAACTTTATAAGTTGCTTCTCCTCGCTATTTTAAGCATGCCTTCAAACCCTTTATCCATTTTGTCTTCATTTCTATGTCCAGATCCACTTAGAAGCTGCTAGGTTAAATCTCTGGATAACACTTGTACGATAAAGTATGTTTCATGAAATAAAGAGCGCTTTGGATCAGGACAAACCGTATAGCCCTAATTGCTCAAAGTTCTTTAAGTAACCAACAGAAATATTTGTAGCACCTTTTCTACTCTGAAGATGACCGTCCGTCGCTTCAACTAGTTTCATACCATCTCTTTTCTAGCAATCAAGTGGAGACCCCTTTCACCTTGGAGATCATACCACACCTTGTTCAGGTGTGATTTCTCTTCTCTTTTTTTTAAATCAATACTTGAATCATGTCGGTGCTGGAAAAAATCATGTGGGTGCTGAGAAAATCAAGTCGCCACCGACGTGATTTATTATTATTTTATTAACTTATATATATTCAGCGTTGAGCACATTTTCACTTCACTTTAATTTAACTTATGAATTTCATCCATGATCTGTATTCCTCATATGACTTCAACATCGACGTCCACCTAAGCCTCTCGATCTCATCCTCATTCATTGCTACCTCGGCTGGAACTTCCATCATTAGTCACTCGAGCACCAAGATTATATCAGCATCGAACTCAAATATATGACATCCATTTTCATCAAATATAGTTAGAATCCGAGGTGGGATCCTAAATGGTTCTACTAGAATGGCTGCTGTCGATCAAGCACTTTCGTTAGAGACCTGAGTTGCTTGTGAAGTAGACACCAAGCGGCATCAAGTGCACATCCAAATTCTAAATTAAGCGATGCTTGGTGTTCGATTCATGACTTCACACCTCTTGCTTTAAGTTTATCCTTGGCTAATCTCGATTTGATCATATGCAACAAGTCTTTACTCTTATCTAGCCTTGGTTGAATGGGGATCAACAGCTTGATTTTAGCGAAATGGTGTCAAGGAACATTTGCATTGAATCACTACGGCATTCGAATGAATTATGCGAGTCAAAATTCCAAGTTGCACCATAGTTATGTGTACCTACGTAGAAAGCTCTGTTTCGCTCGAAATGATTGTTCTGTTATCATAATTATACGAAAAAGGATAAGATCCGACACACAATTCCAACGTGTGAGAGAGCTTGTTTGCTAGCACAAACAGAAAATTGATACAGTGCGATCCATACATCATGCTCCGAAAATAGGACAAACACAGCATAGACTGACACTTCACACTTCCCGGTCCATGCCCATAATTCGATTGGTCGGCACAAATCGACATCCATTCGATTCTGCGCATCAGATATACGGGGATTCATTAAAGAAAATTTTAAAATAAAAATATACCTAATTGCATTGGCTATCAAGGTTTTAGTTTAGAATGACTCGATGGTCTCCTCATCTCAAAGTCAGGTCCGACCATTCAACTCCTCCTGAGGTTGGTTCTTCTACTGCCCAGGGCTTCAAATCTACTCCATCCAGAGGAAGATGTTCAATTAGAGATGAAAGTAATAGACATATTATTCCAATGCATCCTCTTCAAAGTTTACCTCCATCACTGAAGGAGCAACATGTCCTACTTGTCTTGGATAACTCTCCTGATCTAACATTGTCTTCGCTAACTATGATATCACTCCAAACCATTTGTTTCTATCATGAAATTCGAAAGAGCAATGTTTTATTATCGATGATTGACTAATGAGAATATAATCCACCTCAAGGATATACTTCTTGCAAAAAAATATGCTTGGATTAAGCCATTCCGCCCTTCAACGAGTTCATTAGATTCTTTCTGCAAGAGGTTGAGCTGCCTCTAACTTAAGTGCATCCCAATAGATATGCTCTATTCAATTCCTTATGCATCTTCTTTATGATGAGATTGAGACATCCCTCAAACTTTGGGGAGCTTACCAATCATCTAAGCTTCAAAAATGTAATCCTTACATATCTTTGAAACTTGGAACCGTCGCAATGTAATCGAGGCACTTCACAAGGAAATTAGTTTATTAAAAGTGAATACTCCTTTGTTCGCTATCCTTATGGCTTTAGCCGCCTCTGGTTTTTTGGTCATAAGTCTCCACTTTTACCATCTTTCCCTCATTTAGATTCTCCTTATTCAAATTGTTAACTTCATTTCTCTGCTCTTCACAGAACTTCCTGATCGACAAGATAGTAGTGCACATGCTAACACTCTAACGCTCCTAAAGGATCCGCACCACCTCCCTCTTGCTTATTAGTGAGAGGAGCTTCACTGGCATGACCTTCTTTACCTTAAATAGACATGGTATTCCTCTTTCACTTCCATCCTAGAAATCTCGAGCAGCTACCGGGTCTTCAGCCCATATTCACAATATTGATAATAATGATCAAGCATGTGATGAAGGCCAAGGAGGCAAAGTAGATGCCGATAAAGGAGAAGGGAGAGTAACAGAAGAAACACATGGTAATGGATGGAGATAAAGGAAGAGGAGAAGAAGAAGAAGAAGAAGAAGAAGAAAGAGAAGAAGGACAAGAAGGAGAATAAGGAAGAGAAGGAGGAGAAAAGAGATAATGAGAAGAAGAGGGAGAGGATACAAGAGATGATGAAGATGATGACGATAAAGACTAAAACGTCGGTGAGAATAAGTCATACAAGGAGAGATCTCTTAGAGGTGACATAGTTCCTATCTCGCCTTGTCCGAAGTAATTGGTTATCAAGCGTTCTCCATTGGCTCACGGTCGAAGTCTAGCACTAATCGTGAATTGACACCACCTATTCGGAGAATATCTTTAGCATGTTTAGCGATATCGACATTCTCTAGGTATTTTGAACTAGAGGTGCTACCATTGAACATATTCTGAACGAACATTTTGGAAAATTTGCCTTCCCATTAGGCGATATCCTTGCCGAGGGTAATGAAACCCCATCCTTGCAACTTCCCGAACAAGGTCTATAGAATATAGAGAAATAACAACAGTTCACAAACTTCTAGGATCACGAACACTAGTATTCTGCATTCATTCTTGATCCAGCACATTAGTTCTGATACACTTTCTTCTTCTTTTCAACTACAATAGCAAGAGATTGTATGAACTATCTTCAATGGGCGTTAGCCTACACCATTCATTGACTCCCGACCTCTACACACATCGTCCCAACACACACTTGGAGTTAGAATAGGAGAGAGAAGGAATATAAAGAATGTCGGGAGGAAGAAGTAAGAAAAAGGCATCGAATAAAAGAAAATGTACGCTATGATTTCGAAAAGAAATTTCATGACTCCCATGATCATTTCTAGTGCGTCATTGGTGCTTTTCAACCTCATGCTTTACCCCTTTCTCAATAACAACCTCTAAAAACTCACCTTTTGATTACCACTATCTTAATCTTTTGCAAATCCAAAGAAGGTGCAATTCGTATTGCTCCACCTCCGCCCCCTCCAGGCCCATCCACATTTGTCAATACTAGGATGCAGGCATCTTTATGTGATTACCTAACGGTGGTCATATTCGACTACAATACTAAAGACATTTCTCCTTAGACGCCGACCATAGAGTAAAAGGAGTCAAAGAAATAGTAAATCAATTCTCGAGTGGAAGAAATCTCATCAAAGTCCCCTCTAACATTAACAGAATCAATCAGACTACCATCTTGCTATTCGAGATTAAGAGGATGGATCGCGGCTGGATATTGGCTATTTACAAAACTGAATTATCCGACATTAATAGAGAAAGGGATGAAGCTCTAAAATTTGCCAAGCATGTGAAAGTGCTAAATGAGGAAATGCTTAGAGTCCTTACCCAAGTCACTAACTTAATGAAAGATCAGATTAAAATGACCCACCAAGGGAATGCCGAGCTCACGTACAAATCAAGGCAAGACAGGGAAAGTTGCAGGCTATAGAGTCAGAGCCTTTAGGCTAAAGTTGATGGCCTCAAAACCAGTTTAAAAGATAAACATTTTTAAGGATTAGGTTTAGATTGACTATACTATGGCTGAAGACAAAATCATAGAGTTGAAGGCCCATGCTACTAAGAATAATGGGAGATGAATGCTACCTACCAATAATTTTTTGCTAACGTCGTTGAAAATAAGAACTTGAAATGGTTGAGGGATAGTCATTCTATCACACTTTCCGATGCTTGGGAAGAAAATCTTTGTCAAATGGTTGTTGTCAATGAAGGCATAACAGAATAAAAACTGAAGGCAAAACTCTTGGACGAAGGAGATATCATCGCTCTAGAGAAAGGAATGGCTATCTTGACTGAATTGGATACAGCTGTGGGAAAGGAAGCTATTGAGGCTCCTATCAATTCCAGTGCATTAAATTGAACAAAATCATCCACTCTAAAATCCAATGTGCCTGTAATAGAAATTTCAACTTCTATGGTTGTAACCTCTAAAGTCTCCCACATTGAAACAATGACCTAACCGCAACAACTACCGATGAACATTATATTCTTCTTCCTGTCGCTCGACATTCTCAATCATCTATCGAAGGGAATAAAATTATCAAGTCTCTATCCAAAGGAGCTTCGTCTGGCCAATGTATTTCTTTTATCTCACCAATGTTCAAGAAGCTTTACTTCTCACATGTGGGAGTCTAAAATATTTACTTCGCTACCTATCAACTTACAGGTCGTCCATCGCTTCCTCCTCCACCACCAACAACTCAGGGCTTGTGTACTATTGCAATCTATGTCATGTCAACCTCCATCACTATAGAGTCGATCGTCCATGTTCCTCCCTCTAGCTTTGTCCTCATCCCAGATTAAGGAAAAATGGGCTTTGGAAGGGTATAAAGACATTAATCAATCCTGGGAGAAAGACATTACTAACACCAACGCAAATGACAATAGTTATCATATTACTATGGCAGCGAGGTTATAGCTTCATTTTGAGAAAATTGAAGTTAAGAGCGAGCTAGGAGTTAGGAAACCTGCCAGCTTCGAGAAACCAAGCACTACTCCTAAGATTCCACTACTCAAATTATTACCTCCAAAAGTTCGTAATGCTTTACGGAAAAAAAATTCTGTTTATTTCCGCCACTTTGGAGAGTTCCGTTTAACACATAATCTTTAACTGGAGTCGTCTATGAATTATTATCCTTTCTAGTCTCTAAGGTCCAGTCATATTCCATTTGGTCAATGCTCGATGCCGATAAAACTTCCACCATGTAAGTCTCATAAGGTGTGCATCTCTAGAGCTGGCCAATTTGGCTAATGAACCGTCTTTCATATTCTCTTCTCCAAGGATGTGCACAATTGTGCACTGCTCAATATCATTCAAAAGTTCTAGTATATTTACTCGATAGGGAAGTGGGAAGAAGAGCGGGAAGAGAGGGGGGAAGAAAAGCGGAGAAAGTTCGAGTGAAATTTCTTCCAATTCCAAAAAGAGGAAAAGGAAGTCGAGGAGGAAGTGTATCAACGCATGCACTCATGCTCCCAAGTCTTCATTGTTTTGTTGGCCAAATTCATAAGGGATTGTCCCCCATTTTTGACTCTTTTGCTGTGAATACTTGTACATGACTTTCCAAGCTTATGTAAATAAAGTTCTTTTACTTTTGTCGAACTAATTAAGTAGTTGAGCCGTTACATTTTTCATTCAATATACTTGTAATTCGTTGCTCACTAATCCAAAATGATAATCCATTAGTTTTATCTCAAGGCCTCCACACGGTCGTGGCCTCATATCGTGCTAGACACTGGGCTCGATCCCTAATGTTACGCTGTTGGATTCAGCGATATTAGTGATTATAATCCTGCCCTCGGTTCTTGGGTTAGAGGAGTTAAATAGTGGATGGTCGGATTACATCTTTGTCAAACTTATACTCCTGTGATAACCCGGATTTTTGGGCATCAAGTAATTGGATAATTTTCTGATTTTAACTATTTAAAATACTGATTTATAGATTGAACAAATAAATATGATAATAAATATTTATATCTGAATTTTTCAAAATAAATAAGATAAGTGTTTGATTTTATATATATATATATATATATATATATATATAAAGATTGTAATTTGATTTTGAATTTGAAATTCAAATATAAATATCTTAAAAATAAATTGGATTTGAAAATAATATATGTATGATTTTAATTAGTATATAATTTAGTTTTAAAACATATTCTTCGAAATTATAAAAATATTAATATAAGGAAATATATTTAATAAGGATATAAATTAATAAAACATATACATAGTTATAAACTAAATATAATATGACATATAAATTACATAAAAGACATTTTTATCATGCAAATTACAAATGTAAGTGTTTTAAACATGGAAAATAACAAGTGTAATAATTCTAGTATGAAATTTAACAAGTGTCACTCATATTTTTATTTTTGAGATAATTAATAGAAATAAATTCAAGGCTATATAAATACTACATCTCCAACCCTTCTCATTTTTTTTCTTTTATTCAAAACCTTAAACTAGCAAGTTAAAGTTAAAAACCAGAAAATTAACTTGGATTCATTGAAAACCTGAAAGTTCTAGACCATCTCAATATCAAAGCAACAAATCAAACTTTCTCAAACTATCAAACCAGAAAGGAGTTAAGACAAGTTCAAATCAGTTTCAGAACGAATATTCAACTCGGTAATCAAGCAAATACAAATCAAAACTAGTTGAAGATTTGATTTAATAGTTCAGATCAAAGCAAGATATTTCTAGGCTTTCTCTGTTCTTCAAAAACAGGTGAGTAAACTTCTATTTTTTTAAGGCTTAAATCGGTTTAAATACATGATGCATATGATAAACTTGTATAGTAAAGTGGTAAATAATATTTTCATGGATGTTTTTGAACTAGAAAATGGTTGAAACTCTCTGTATAGTGTGTGCATGACTGAGTATATGAACATATATCTTCCTCTATTAAACTTCAGGCAAAAATCACCTAAATAAATTCATTTCTCTTCATAGATTAAGTTTTGGTTTAAGATCTCTAAAGATGAAATGATTTAATGAATGTAGCATTATTTTTAAAAATAAAATCAAGAAGAAATATTTAGTAAACATTCTGGAATAGAAATTTACAATGGAAATCAACTTTAGTTAGTAAAATCAAAGATTTAAAATTTAAGTTTTGATTACAGAAACATATTTTATTGCAAAATAATGAATTTTGATAATCAATTCGTGATTTTTAAGTTTGTAAAAAATGAGAATTCCCGAATCGAACAGTTTTGAATTATTCGTAGATTTTAGACGAACGACGAGGAGATAGTCGTCGTGTTCGACGCTGGGGGTAGCTCTATGGTAGAGGTGCTCAATAAAAATGGTCGGCATGTTTATAACTAGACATGGTGGCATGGCGAGATGGTTGTAGGGTTTTAAGCCCTGTTGGGTTCGTCGGCATGTTCGAATCGATTTCTCTGACGTGGGTGCTTCTGGTTTGATCGTGGGTAGGGAGATAGGTGCGTGGGCCTTTAGAGAAGAGTTGGTCAGAGTATCGATGCTCCTAGGGGCCGGATATTAAGTGATGGTTCATTCCTTGTTTGGTCCGTGAGCTTGAGATTTTGATCTGGGTCGAATTCGAGAATTCTAGTTGGATAGGATCAATGCAGTTGCCAAACGTGGGTTGTGAGGATGGTCGGAAGGGATTGCGGTGGATCGTCATCGACATACACGTGCACACGTTATCGTGTGTATCTATTGAATGCTTTGTGGTGAGGCATCGGGGAAGATGGGTTCGTTCTCAAGTTGATCTCGTGCTTTGATCGAGAGGGGATAGATGAGGGGTTTAGCTCTGGCTCTGGTATTTCTGTTGTAGGCTCGTGTTCTTTTATGGTAACCATGTTTTAAAGGTAAGGAATGCATAAGTTCAAAGTTTTAAGTTAATCGGTTTTAATTTGAAAGTAAATTGTGGACCAGGTTTTAACTAAAAGGGGATATGGTGATCAGGTCTAATAGTAGAAGTAAATTAGTGAATAAGTTCCCAAAGTAAGTTTTAACAAAGCTCCAAGCAAAAGTAAAAATTGTGCCAAGTTTAAAAAAAAGGAATGGAAGGTTTCAAAGTATAAGAAATGTTAACAGTGTCTAATGTTTATCTTGAATTTAATTAAGATTTTGGGTAATTATAAGATTTATTAAATTAATTAAGTAATTAAAGAGAAATTAATTAATTAAGGATTAGTTAATTAATAATTAAGGATTATAAATTAATTAATTAGAGATTAATTAATTGATAATTAGAGACTAATTAATTAATTGGAGATTAATTAATTAATTAGAGATAAATTAATTGGTAAATGAAAGATTAAATAATTGGTAATTAGAGATTAATTAATGTAAGTAATTAGAGATTGGTTACTTAAACGATAATTACTTAAAGGGTTAATTTGTTAAGGTTTAATTAATTTAATTAGTAATTAAAGGTTAAATTAATTAATAATTAAAGGTTAATTAATAATTAGAGATTAATTAATTAATAATAAAAGGTTAATTAATTTGAGGATAATTAACCAATGGGATAATTACTTAATGAAAGTACTTATGAATAATTAATTTAGATGGATAATTAAAGGATAATTAATGGTTTGTAATTAATTAATGTTAGGTAAGCAGGTTTTAAAAGTAATTAATTTAATTTATTTGGAGATTAAATTGAATTAATTAGGAATTTAACAACTAATTAATCTTGCTTATGGATGATTAATTATATTAAATGCCTTGGATTGTTTGATATCTCTGATATGTGATTTGTGATGCTCTGTGAAATGATATGTTGGGTTGAATTGTGACAATATGGATTATCTATCTGTAATGGAATCGCTATGTGAATATGTTACTCTGAATATGAATTGAATTGTTTACTTAACAACTTGGGTTAATAATGACATTGGATTCGAGAGACCGGTGTCGGGTATCAATAAATACCCGAAACCACTTCAATTTGCAATCTGCAATAAATTCTTTATAGATTTGATATGTGAAATAAATAGGCTGGAATGGAATAATTTAAGTAAACTGGACCATTGAAACTAAGTAAGGGTGCTTAATGATTGTTTGTGAAAAAAGGGTTGGCTATAGCAAGTTAAGAACTCATAGTGGAGTACGAGTTACCTCGGGTTTCAAATAAGTTTTATATCTTGGTAATTCTAGTTGTTTGGGTTTACTCAAGCTGGTTTCTAGCCTGACCCGGTTGTTACCTTGATGTAATATTCAGGTCAGACCGAGTATTACAGATTTTCAGGTTAGGACGTTTTGGAGCTCAAGAGGTGAGCTGGATGGCAGGAACGTATGGAGTATATTCCACTGCATATTTGAGTTTGATTTGATTGTAGTCTGGGACAAGATGATATAACTTTATAGTCTATTTGTAAATGGTTATAAACTCTGATAAATTGTATGTAACTCTGATGTATTGATATAAATTTACAATTACAGCTTTTCTTGTATAAATGCTATTATTGGATATTATATTTAATCTGCTGAATATGAGATACTGTTGCTTCTGTTTCTTCTTCTACCTCTTTCTTCTTTACCCTAACAATCTGATATTTCCAGCGTTCGATTGCTCGGCACTTCTATAGGAACGTATTAGTGTCGAATTATCGAGGTTGAAAATTTCGTGTCGTTACATTTTGGTATCAGAGTAGAAGGTTAAGCGTGAACCTTGGCTCTGGTAGGTTTACTCATTAAGGATAGGGTCAATATTACCCTAGAATAAGTTGAGTGTGTATATGATAGCGTACTTGTTATTTTTCTTATATAAAGATTTTAAAATTGGATTTACAATTAGTTCTTATGTAAGTTTATATTTTGATATATAAAGTAATAGTTTTTCTAATATATTAAGGAAATTGGTTGTTGTACTATTTGAATTAAAAGTATAATAAGAATTAAGTGGTAGCAGAAATACAACCAAATAAGAATCGGATAATATGAACTATATGAATAAGATAAGCTGGAAATGGAATAAAAACTAGAACATAAAATCCTGAATTTGTAGAAGTGTTTTTAGAAAGTTGAATTAAGTGACCCTGATTTTATTATCCAATAAGTTATGAGATAATATATAGTGAATTGGTTTCCAGATATGATAATCTTGGTTATTATCCTAAATGATTGTTGTATCTTAATAAAGGGATGTTTATTTTTAAAACGAACAATGATAAAGCAGAATGAAATGTTTTAAGGAAGTAAACATTTTAGATAAATATGACTTGTGTTAAATTGTGAAGTTTTAAATCTAAGTCCAGAAAATTTGAAATTGTTTCAAAAATGTTAAAAGATATAATAAATAATATTTTTAAATGTGAGATATACATAATAACAAGTTGATTGGAAGTAAACATTAAGCGTTGAGTTTTGAATTTTCCCTGAAATGTGCTAAGTTTTTAAACTTATAAGTGGGATAGGATATTGATAAGAAGTTTAAAATTTGAAATGGAGAATTCAAAATTAGGTAAATTTGACTGGACTAAACTGAATTTAACTTTGGAGAAGTTAAATAAGTTTAAAAAACAACCTGAATTGGAAATTTCAAGATGAAATTGAGATTTAACTTAGGGAAGTAAAATTGTTGGTTTAAATAGGAGTTATGTGTGATCTCAAAATGGGTTTTAGATCTGGAAATGGGTAATGGATGCTATGGATGGATGTTTAAAAATAATTTGGATGTTTTATCCTGATGTCATCATGTTGTTATTAATAATCTTTAAACTGTGAATTAGATTGGATTAAAATGAATTAAAAAGTGGATTGACATAGTCTATATATCCATTACTGAAATTAAATGAAAAGAAAGCCTTATTTTGAAACTATTTAAAAGGCTTGATTCTTGAAATGAAATTGTAATTATAGAATGGGATCACTTTGAACCTAAGATTCAAATGTTAAAAACGAACTTGCAACTAAGATTGTTTAAGAATTGGTTTCAAAGTTTGAAGTTAAAATTGGGTAATAAATTGGATTCTGAAGATTAAATAATTATCGAACTGTTATTTGAATTTTGGTATAAGTAAATTTAAAATGGAATTTTGAAATTTGGACTCTGAATTAAATGTTTTAAAGATTCAAGCTGTTAATCTAAAAGTAAACGCTAATTTGATTTAAGGAGATTAGGTGAACATTTAAAATTTAACTCGAATTTATATACAATTCGAAATGGTTTAAAGTTGAGGTTGGAGTTGAATTTAAATGGAAAATTGAATTGGGATTAATTCAAGGGTGGAATTTTAATTGAATTAGTTAAAATTGAATTTGATTTGAATTAAGTAGGAACTGTGATTGAAGTTGAATTTATTTAAATTCAAATTGGAATTGATTTAAATTTGGGATAGAAATTGAAGTTAATTCAAATTAAATTGAAATTGAATTAATGGATATTGAAAAGTGATGAGAAAATAGGAAATTTAACAAGTTTGACTCTGAAACTATTTTCAAATAAAATTGTTACAATATAAACTGTATTAACCCTATTTTCCTAGTCATTCACTATACAACTTTTTTTTAAACCCAAACTATCTTATACTTATTTAACAATTATTTTGAAACTAATTACTATTTTACAACGGTTTTATAAACAAATCATTATTTTACAACTACTTATAATTAATTACTACTTTATAACTATTTTGCAGCTATATAACTATTCTACAAACTATTTAACTATTTTACAACTATTTTATTATTACTTGACTATTTTATTGCTATTTTACGACTACTTATTTATTTTAAACTTTTCAAGCTATTTTCTAAATACAAGATAGTCTGAGTGTAGACTGATTAGAATTGAAGTGATAACTCAAATAGGAATTGAGCAATTGTGAATAGGTGAATAGAAACCAGAATGAAGGTGAATGAAAAGAATATTGATTTAGCTAATAATCAATGAAGGAAAATACGTAAGATATACGTATATTATTCTATTCACATAGTGATTTGATCCAGATTCGAGCATAGAATTTCAAGATAGTATATCGATCCGAGTAGGGATTTTTCACACGATTTTCGATGGCAAACCCTGGATATGGATTTTTGATTGGTTCTGGAAATTCTCTATCATAGTTAGGGCTATGCAAGGAGAATGACGGTTTCTGTTCAAGAAACCTGATCTGAGTCCACACTAGGAAGTCGGGTGGATGATACTATTTTGGAAAAGAAATTGTGTGATAGCGTGAGCGATCAAATTTGATATTGCATACGGATGGTATCTGTACATCGTACGTGCTTAAATGCAATAGATATTGAAATTTTGAAAGAAATGACAAATGATTTTTGGAAGGAAAAGTATATTTTGAGAAATATATATGAATAAAAGTGGAAGATGGATATCTTTTGAAATTCACTTTATGAAAAGTAAATTATATGGTAAGTAACTTTATAAAGAAAATCAAAATTGAATGTTGATTGGCATAGTAAAGTTATATACATACATACATACATACATACATATATATATATATATATTTGTTATATATGATAAACTTCCCCTGTGTTGTATCTAAAACCAGAAGAAAGGGTTTTTTAAAATATTTGAAATATAAAAGGGGAATCTATATAAGTGATCCAAGATTTTTCAAGGATGTATATATCTACATATATATATAAATTGTTTTATGAGAATGATTTTGGGAAAAAGGTTTTGGAACCTATGAATTTGGAAAACGCTTTTGATTTTTGGGAAAATCAAATTTTGGGAGTTTGGAAAGCCAAGTTGGACCTATAGATTTGAGATATGGATTTTGAGTAAAGGAGATTTATGTGAATGATATAGAGTATGATTTGAAAGATACTATAAGTGTGTAGTATAAAGTGTTTTTAGATTGGCTCTGGAGAAAAAGGCGGTCCTATTGAAATGAACATCATAGGAGATCCACGGGGTGGTTCTACCTTGATCCCTAATGGGGGCTCTAAATTGAATCCTGGGAGGAAGTCCGGACAAAGTAAAGTTCCTAGGGACTATGTTTGTGGGTAAGGAAAGTCGAGGGCGCTGATGCCTACAGATGCATTTAGGTTATGCGATGACGATAGTGTAACTCGATGTTACTCCGATCTACTACGGACCATAGTGGAAGTCATGTGTTTTGTGAGAGCCAACAGTCTACGTTTGTTTTGCCACGATGGCAACGTAACATCGGTAGACTATGATCTATGGAGACATAGCGAAAGTCGAGAGACCATGAGAGCCTAAGGCTACATTGGGACTTGACTGATGTAGTTTGCGACCTATGTGGGAGTGGTGAAGTTTCATTTGTCAGCAAAATTCGAGGGCGCTGATGCCTGCAGTTACATGGATTTTTGCCGTGATGGCGACGTAACCCGGGATGCAGCTGCGATCTATGGCGGGTTCCACGGCGTAATCAAGGGGCGCGGAGTACCTACAGCTATCTATGGATTTTTCCAGGATGGCAACATAACCATCGGGTTAACTGTGACCATGGAGAGGGTGATGATTTCTAGAGCATTCTCACCAAAGATGTTTCCTCTATTTTAAAAACGTTTTCTATATTTTCAACAAAATCCTTTCCTAAGTATTTTCATTGGGTGTCGAAAATAGGTCTGCTAAGTACTTATATATTTTTAGTCCTACCCTTGATCAACGTAATAATAAATATTTATATCTGAATTTTTCAAAACAAATAAGATAAATGCTTGATTTTATTTATATATATATAAATGAAAATATTGTAATTTGAATTTGAATTGAAATTCAAATATAAATATCTTAAAAATAAGTTAGATTTGAAAATAATATATGTATGATTTTTATTAGTATATAATTTAGTTTTAAAACATATTCTCTGAAATTATATAAATATTAATATAAGGAAATATATTTAATAAGGATACAAATTAATAAAACATATACATAGATATAAATTAAATATAATATGAAATATAGATTATATAAAAGACATTTTTATCATGTAAATTACAAATGTAACTGTTTTAAACATAGAAAATAACAGGTGTAATAATTCTAGTATGAATTTAACAAGTTTCACTCATATTTTTATTTTTAAGATAATTAATAAAAATAAATTCAAGACTATATAAATACTACATCTCCTACCCTTCTCATTTTTTTTTTTATTCAAAACCTCAAACCAGCAAGTTAAAGTTAAAAACCAGAAAACAAACTTGGATTTATTTAAAACCTGAAAGCTATAAATCATCCCAATATCAAAGCAACAAATCAAACTTTCTCAAATTGTCAAACCAGAAAGGAATTAAGACAAGTTCAAATCAGTTTCAAAACAAAGATTCAAATCAGTAATCAAGCAAACACAAATCAAAGCAAGTTGAAGATTTAATATAACAGTTCAGATCAAAGCAAGATATTTCTAGGCTTTCTTTTCTTCAAAACAGTGAGTAAACTTCTGTTTTTTTAAGGCTTAAATCAGTTTAAATACATGATGCATGTGATAAACTTGTATAGTAATGTGGTAAATAAGATTTGCATGGATGTTTTTGAACTAGAAAATAGTTGAAACTCTCCGTATAGTGTGTGCATGACTGAGTATATGAATATATATTTTCCTCTATTAAACTTCAGGCACAAATCACCCAAATAAATTCATTTGTCTTCATAGATTAAATGTTGGGTTAAGATCACTGAAGGTAAAATGATTTAATGAATGTAACATTATATTTAAAAATAAAATCAAGAAGAAATATTGAGTAAATATTATGCAAATAGAAATTTACAATGGTAATCAACATTAGTCGGTAAAATCAAAGATCTAAAATCTAAGTTTTGATTATAGAAACAAATTATTATTGTAAAATGATGAATTTTGATAATCAATTCGTGCTTTTTAAATTTATAAAAAAGGGAGAATTCTCGAATTGAATGGTTTTGAGTTATTCGTCGATTTCAGAAAAAGGCGAGGAGATGGTGGTCGTGTTCGATGCTGGAGGGTAGCTCTATGGTAGAGGTGCTCAGTAAAAATGGTCGGTGGGTTATAACTCGCCATGGTGGCATGTCAAGATGGTTGTTGGGTTTTAAACCCTGTTGGGTTCGTCGGCATGTTCGAATCGACTTCTCCGACGTGGATGGTTCAGGCTTGATAGCAGGTTGGGGGCTTGGTGCATGGGCCTTCGAAGAAGAGTTGGTCGGAGTATCGATGATCTTGGTGGTAGGAGGTGGCAGCACGGGGAGGATCTTGGGTGATGGCTCATTCCTGGTTTGGTTCGTGAGCTCGAGATTTTGATTTGGGTCGAATTCAAGAATCTGGGTGGATAGGATCAGTGCGGTGGCCAAATGTGGGTTATGAGGACGATCGGAAGGGATCGCGGTGGATTGTCTTTGGCATACACGTGCACGCATTATCGTGTGAATCTGTTGATTGTTTTGTGGTGAGGCATCAGGGAAGATGGGTTCGGGCTCTAAGTTGATCTCGAGCTTTGATCGAGGAGGAGAGATAAAGGGTTTAGCTCGAATTGTGGCTCGGGTATTTTGGCTATAGGCTCGTGTTCTTTTATGTTAACCATGTATTAAAGGTAAGGAATGTATAAGTTCAAAGGTTTAAGATAACAAGTTTTTAGTTTGAAAGTAAATTGTGGATCAGGTTTAAACAAAAAGGGGATGTGGTGATCAGGTTTAATAGTAGAAGCAAATTAGTGAATAAGTGTCCAAAGTAAGTTTTAACAAATTTCCAAGCAAAAGTAAAAATTGTGTCAAGTTTAAAAATAAAGGAATGGAAGGTTTCAAAGTGTAAGAAATGTTAACATGGTCTAATGTTTATCTTGAATTTAATTAAGATTTTGGGTAATTATGAGATTAATTAAATTAGTTAAGTAATTAAAGAGAAACTAATTAACTAATGATTAAGGATTAGTTAATTAACAATTAAGGGTTATAAATTAATTAAATAGAGATTAGTTAATTGATAATTAGAGATTAGTTAATTAGAGATAAATTAATTGGTAAATAGGAGATTAATTAATTGGTAATTAGAGATTAATTAATGTAAGAATTAGAGATTAATTAATTAAATGATAATAACTTAAAGGGTTAATTTGTTAAGGGTTAATTAATTTAATTAGTAATTAAAGGTTAAATTAATTAATAATTAATGGTTAATTAATAATTAGAGATTAATTAATTAATAATAAAAGGTTAATTAATTTAAGGATAATTGACCAATGGGATAATTACTTAATGAAAGTAATTATGACTAACTAATTTAGATGGATAGTTAAAGCATGATTAATTAATTAATGGTTCTTAATTAATTAATGTTAGGTAAGCAGGATTTAAAGGTAATTAATTTAATTTATTTGGAGATTAATTGAATTAATTAGGAATTTAACAACCAATTAATCTTGCTTATGGATGATTAATTATATTTAATGCCCTGGATTATTTGATATCTCTGATATGTGTTTGTGATGCCATGCGAAATGATATGTTGGGTTGAGCTGTGATAATATGGATTTTCTATCTGTAATGGAATCGCTATATGAATATGTTACTCTGAATATGAATTGAATTGTTTCACTTAAACAACTTGGGTTAATAATGACATTGGATTCGAAGAGATCGGGGTGAAGTATCAGTAAATACGCGAAACCACTTCGATTTGCAATCTACAAATTATAGATTTGATATGTGAAATAAATAGGCTGGAATGGAATAATTCAAGTAAACTGTACCATTGAAACTAAGTTAGGGTACTTAGGGATTGTCTGTGAAATAAGTGTTGGCTATGGCAAGTTAAGAACTCGTAGTAGAGTACGAGTTACCACGAATTTAAAATAAGTTTTATATCTTATTATTTCTAGTTATTTGGGTTTACTTATGCTGGTTTCCAGCCTGTCCCAGGTGTTACTTTGATTTAATGCTCGGGTTAGACTGAGTATTGCAGATTTTCAGGTTAGGATGTTCTAGAGCTCAGGAGGCGAGCTGGATAGAAGGAACATATGGAGTATATTCCGCTGTATTTTTGAGTTTGATTTGCTTGTAGTCCGGGACAGGATGATATAAATGTCTCGTCCATTTGTAAATGGTTTTAAACTCTGATAAATTGTATGTAACTCTGATGTATTGTTATAAATTTACAATTACAACTTTTCTTGTATAAATGCTATTATTTGATATTATATTTAATCCATTGCGAATGTGAGATACTGTTGTTTCTGTTTCTTCTTCTACCTCTTTCTTCTTTACCCTAACAATCTGAGATTTCCGACGTACGATTGCTCGACACTTCTATAGAGAACGTATTAGTGTCGAATTATCGAGGTCGAAAATTTTGGGTCGTTACAATTCCTGTCGATTTTAGGTTTGTGTTTATGGAATAGTGAGCGATCGAACATCACTCGTCCGTTTGTTTATACTTATATCCTCACTCTGGGGATAAGAGTAAGTTGGTGGGTGATCGAATCGCACCCAATTTATGTTCGCACTCTTGTCAACACTCTGGGTACTTAGGGTTATTTTGGAAAATAGTCAGACCGTATTTTCCTTAATTGATTGGTCTTCCCCCAAGTCCGAGATTTGTCTTAGCGAGCAATCGGCTATGTCATGATCGCTTTTGATTCATTTTTGTCCTATCGCTTGGTGGGATCAATTTTTTTATTGGATGGTCAAGCTGCATCTATTTCTCGTTGGATGCTCTATCGATCAGGTTGCGAGCGAGAATCATCGAATGAATGGTCGGACAAAGTTCATTTTGTTCTGTTCAGTCATGAACTTGTGTAACTCGCTGACTTTAATCTCTAAGAACCTACTCGGACATGTCAATATTAGTTAGGCTGGTATTACAACTAACAAGCGGTGCTACAACAATCACAGATATAAAGGAAATTTCAAACTTTTATTTACTAAATGGAAAGAATGACATATTGTCTTATGACATATCTAGAAAGTCAAATGCAAAAGGCGATTTGGAAATTAAATTTGAATGAATGAAAGAAGAATAAACTAAGTGAAATAGCATCTTAAATGCTTGTTATTCAACACAATTGGGAGTGTAACACCATCAATAGTTGCTATCTTGAAAGTTCCTTCTCCAAGCCCCTATTCAATAACGTATAGTCCTTCCCAAGTAGGATTCACGTGCGATGGGATATGAAAAACTCGTTTCAAGATGAGATCACCGATTTTAAAGATTCTAGGTTAGACTTTACTGTTGTAGTATTGGGCGACTTGATATCGATGTGCAGCTGCCCTTAAATCAACGTCTTCTGTAACAACCCGCATATTTATCGATTTTATATTTAAATATTTTATCGTTCGTCGGATTTTGGTCCGAAAAACTACTTTTTGCAAACAGTCGAATTGGGACTCGAGACAACCTCCATTGAGTTCAAAATGACGTTTGCGACCTTTTTGAGTATAAACTTCGATATGTTTGGAGATAGTAGAATTTTGACCTTTTTCACTTAGGGCTTTGGTTTGGGCTGAACCCATTAGCCACTTACTAACTCGGTCCCAACCTACTCCAACTCTTTATTACTTCATTTCATATTCCTAACACTCAAGCTCAAGCAAAAATGGTGGAAGAGAATGGGAATTAGAAACTCCAAGCCCTAGTTCCTCTTGCTAGCTCAAGTTCTTGCTCCAAAATCAAAGAGAACCCATTAGTAAGCATCTCCTTCTTCTTCTCCAACTCATTCTCTCTTTGATTTCAGAAAATTCCTAAACCTAATTTAGGAAATGTTTCTCTTTTAACCTTAGATTGAAACTTCTTGAGTTGTTATTGAAGAGGAATTGATCTTAGCTTGTTTTTAAAGCTTCTCCTTCATTGATTTGGGTTCAAAGGTGAGATTTTTAATCTCACATCTAGGTCTATGAATTATCTTCGATTGTTAGGTATGAATTCCTAACACTTATTCGTATGCATTTGCTTTTGGTTTGGATTGATTTGGTGAATATTCCAATTTTTAGTGTTTTGAGTTCAATTCTCCTAACTTTGATGTTTGAACATGTTTTTGGTGATGCATCGAGGAGCATATAGGGCCGGGTAGTCGATTGGCATAAACCCTTAGCGCCGTTGCTCGTGCGATTGCAAATTGATCGAGATTTGCACCTCATTTGAAATAGGGCATTGGAGTGCCAGCAACAGGTTCGGCCGACCGAGCCCCTGGGCCGGCCGACCGACCTGTAGAACGGGAACTTCCTGCCTCTGTTTGGAAGTGCAGGCTACAGGGCTCGGTCGACCGAGCTCAGGGTCCGGTCGACCGACCTGCTACCCCATGCACTTCTGTTTTTGGTTCGGTCAACCGACTCAGGGAGTCCGGTCGACCGACCTGCTGCTATTTGCCAACTATGCCTATTTTGCCTAGTTGCTTGGTTTTCCAAATTTAATCGATTCGTGTTATTCCCCTATTTGTTGTTATCATTTGTTATTGACTTTGATGACTTATTTTCTTCGAGAATTCTTGGAATATCTATTTCGATGGATTCGGTATTGATTTCTTTGGATTTTATTCACGTTTTCGAATGTGAATCTTAGTGATTGATTGTTCCTACAATCTTCTTTGTGATTTGTCACTTTAAAAATACGAAGGTTTTCTATACTAGTAGTAAATATCAAAACTCTTTCTTCAAATGATTTCAACACTATTTTATAACAAAGCTCATTTTCTCAAACCGATTTCCAATCTATTAGTATATACAAACCTTTACCTCACTCGTACGAGAAATATAATTAAACGGCTTAGTATAATAAGTGGTATGAAACGCTTGCGTTTACTTCGTCGGTTAATTCTTGGACTTGTTCGATTGAATCTCTTGTGACAATTTTCTAGTGGAGATCTACAGTTTGTTCGTAAATATTTAAGTTAAGCAAGTGGTTATGGGACATGAAGCTAAACTCATATATTTACTAGCTTAGTGTAATTGACACTTCTCGATTGATCGATGACGATCATCTTTGTGGTTTAGACTAGCAATGTGCGGTGTCTCTTTGTCTGTATGGAGGATTGTACCTCATTTTATTGAGCTTCGTCTCATTTATCGCATGAGTCGTATCTTTCTAGATGCGTCGATGTTTATTTCACGCATGGGTCGTATCTTTCTAGATACGTCGATGTTCATTATGCATGGGGTGTACCTTTTTAGGTGCATCGATGTTTGTTTACTTCGTGGAGCAATCGGCTCAATAAGTTGGGACATGGGGCGTATCTTTCTAGTTGCGTCGATGTTCGTCTATGCATGGGGCGTATCTTTCTAGGTGCGTCGATGTTCGACTTTGCATGGGGTGTATCTTTCTAGGTGCATCGATGTTAGACATTACATGGGGTGAATCTTTCTAGGTGCATCGATATTTATTTATGCATGGGATGTATCTTTCTAGGTGCATCGATGTTTATTTATGCATGGGGCGTATCTTTCTAGGTGCATCGATGCTAGAGCATGGGGCGTATCTTTCTAGGTGCGTCGATGTTCGACTGTGCATGGGGCATGTCTTTCTAGGTGCGTCGATGTCCAGTTTGTGGGATTGGCCATCCTTTTATTGTGATTTCTGGATTTCGTGTGTTGATTTTTGGAATTTATATTTCACCAACTTTTACGATTGGCATGGATATATATGTCATTTATTGTGGCTTGGTGAATGAAATTAGGAGTATGACATTCCTTTTTATCTTTGAGAAGATCTTTGCGATATTGATTAATCTCTTATTGATTTTTCAATTACTTATTTATCACAGCTTGGCATTGTGATTATTATACGTTTAGTCATATCTCTTATTCTATATCATTTCTTCTGATATTTATAGCTAGACTGATCCATTTATTATTTTCTTCTTAAATAATACTCGGGTCAGACCGAGATGTTAAAGGTGCTTCTGCTTGACTTCTCTTATGGGGTTATCATATGATCTTTTGGCTAACTACTTAGATTAGTATTTTTTGTTGTATACATTTGAGATACAGACTCTATGATGTATACTTATTCTTTTGTCTAGCTCTTGTATCTATTCTTTTTGATATTGTGGATCTTGTTAGACCACTACTCTGATGAACACTTTTATGTGTTATATATATTCATATCTATTTCCGCCCTTGTGATATGAATTATCTATGACTGATTTGTGTTATGTTTATTTCTATATTTGTTTCCGAAGATTACATATAGCCACTGTGTAGTAGCTTTGAGTTTGTGTCGGTATGTCGGATTTCCTCTTGAGATGAAAAGTTATATTTTTATCTGGCGTATCGGTACTCGCACAAAGCAATTATACAGATGGTCGCTCCTCAACAGCCTAATTCTCCGTGCTAGTTGACAGCATTACTCCGTAGTGTTCTTGGCTAGCGTGGGTATAGAGGTGGGGCGTCACATCTTTGCACTTCTCATCTAATTCTAAGGGGAGATATCTATTCATTCCAGCGTCGTAGTAGGTTAATCTATGAGAAGGGATTTCGAGTTCAATAGGAATGACGGCTTTGGTACCGTAAGCAAGAGCCAATGGAGTATTGCTAGTCGTGGATGTGTGGATGAATCTTAAGCCTATAATGCTATTGGGAGTTCATCCACCAACTTGCCTCTACCTTTTCCAAACGTTTCTTCAGAATGGACTTTATGATTTTGTTCACAGCTTCCACATATTCATTTGCTTGAAGGTGAGAAACTACCGCAAATCTCTTTTCAATATGATGCTGATGGCAAAACTCTTTGGATTCAATGCTGTCGAATTGATTTCCATTATCAGTTATGATAGTTTGAGGAAGGCCAAAATGACAAATGATGTTCTGAATAATGAAGTCGATTACTTTCTTCATCGTGATCATAGTTAAAAGTTTTACTTTGGCCCATTTGGTGAAGCTATCAGCTGCTATGATGGTGTACTTCGCACCACCTTTAGAGATCGGTAAGGAACTAATAATTTCTATGCCATAGTGACAAATGGCCATAGATTGACCATTTGTGTAATTTCTACCGATGGAGCTCTCGGAACTTTCGCATACATCTGGCACTTGTCGCATCGCTTAGCGTAGTCAGTAGCATCCCGATTGACAGTTGGCCAGTAATATCAATATCAAAGTATTTTCTTTGATGGCGTTTGCCTCTCAATGTGATCGCCACATTCTTCTTCATGGACTTCCCCTAAGACCCATTTTATTTCATCATAAGTGATATACCGAAGTAAGGTAACGGAAAAACACTTTCCATACATGACTCCTTCCTGAATGACGTATCGTGAAGCTGTACTAAGGATTTTTCGTCTTTCATTCCTCCGTTCGGGAACGACTCCCCATAGCAAATAATCTTTAAAGGGAGTCATCCACGACTTCTTTCTAGGCTCATCTCTAGTGTCCAATCAATTTCCATCTGGTTTATACTCAAAGCGTCTAATAATTTGACGTGAACCATGGTCATCTATTGTGCATCCCCGGTTGCTAGCAAACTTTTCCAATGAGTCGGCCTCTTTGTTTTGATCCCCGAAGATGTGCGTGATGTCATGATACTCAATAGCTCTTAAAATCGGATGAGGTATGGAGCGTGTCGTTGTCCTTTAGCCTAGTTATCTTCCCTGACTTGGTATACCACCAATTAGGAATTAGAAAAGACTTTAAGAGATTTTATTCCCAGTAATCTGGCGAGTTTGAGTCCAATCATCAGAGCTTTGTACTCAACTTCATTGTCCATTGCAGGGAAATCAAGCTTCAAAGAATAGCAAACTGATCGATCCTCTGGAGTTATGAGCATGACTCTGGCTCCAAAAAAATGATCATTGGATGCTCCAACCGTATACATTTTTCATCGAATTGTAGAGGCTACACCGCTTCCTTAGAAATCATCGTGTATAGTGAATTCCGCTATAAAGTCCGTTAGTGCCCATCCCTGGATGGCTATCCTAGGGAGATAGATGATGTCGAAATTGCTTAGTTTGATATTCCACTTCATTAATTTCCCATACATCTCAGGTCATTATAGGACCTATCGTGAGGGCTGAGTAGCGTAAAAGTTGATGTAATGAGTCCAAAATTAGGGGAATAACTTTCATGAAGCAATCAACAAGCAATATGCCAATTTCTCTATTTTTGGATAGTTTCTTTCTGCTCCTACCAATCGCTTTCTACCATAATAGACTGGTCTTTGGATTCGATTCTCCTTTCAAAACATTATGACACTTATAGTGTATACTAGCACAACCAAGTAGATATACAAGTCTTCGTAATCCACCGGCTTTGACAAGATGGGATGCCTCTCTAAGTGGTTCAAAGCTTGGAATGCGTCTTCACAATTCTGCTTCTATTCAAAGTTCATTTTCCCTCTTCTAATCAAGTCAAAGAAAGGAATGCATTATTTGGTGGCTCTGCAAATAAATCGACTTAGGATGGCAACCTTTCCATTTAGGCTCTACATTTGTTTGATAGTCTTTGGCACTTGAATATTGCGAATTGCTCGAATCGTCTTTGGATTGGCTTTGATTTCGCGAGCATTGACCATGAAATTAAGAATTTTTCTCAGGCGATACCAAAGGAACATTTTAGGGGATTGATCTTCATTTTGTAATATCGGATGATATCGAAAACATCTATTACATCTCTAATGTGGTCGCTTAATCGTCGTGATTTCACGAGCATGTCATCAACATATACGTCCATCGACTTCCCAACTAGATCTATAAGCATTCAGTTGACCAGGCGCTGATAAGCTGCTCCAGCTTCTTCAATCCAAATGGCATTACCACATGGCAATACAATCCCACATCGATAATAAAGCTGGTGTGCTCCTGGTCGAGGATGTGTGTTGGTATTTTATTATATCTGGCGTATGCATCCATGAAAGATAGTAGCTCGTGTCCTGTGATTGTGTCTACCAACTGGTCGATCCTTGGAAGTGGAAAATTGTCTTTTAGACGTGTCTTTTTTAAGTCCGAATAATCAACGCACATTCTCTACTTCCTATTCGCCTTTCTCATAAGTAGAGGATTAGACATCCGTTTAGGGTAGAGGGCGTGCGGATAAACCCATAGCTTTTGAATATATCTACTTCTTCTTTAAGGGCAGTGAATCTCTTCAGATCCATGCAATGCCTTTTCTGCTTCACCTGGACATTCCTCGATCGATATTTAAGGCAAGGCTCGAAATGGTAGGCGAGGTCTCACACATGTCAAGTGAGTCCAAGTGAACATGTCTAAGATTCCCTCAGAGAAAACCAGCACGTTCTTTGATCATCGTGGGGCAGAGCTGTAATCCAATCTTTAGGATCCATGACGAGTCGTCGTGGCTGACCATGATGTCGATTGTCAACTGACCATGATGTCGATTGTCATCTCAGCCGATACGGCCTTAGCCTCTTTAGGCACCTCCTCGTGGCTGACTGTGGCGCCCGAGCCAAGGCTCAGGCGTTGGTTGTCAATCTTCAATTGCTTGGATGCGAAGAGACATGTCCACATCCATAGCTTTCCCTATCTATTGATCATCCCTCAAATCAGCCACATAGCAGACATGTTCGATCACCTTGTCACCATGCACAACTCCAACACCATTGTTAATTGGAAACTTCAAAGTCAAACACCATAGAGGAAGAGCTGCCTATTATTTAGCTTGGGCTGGTCAGCCCAGAAAAGCATTATATGGAGAGTGAACATCAAAACAACATATGGAAACATCTGCAAACTTTTGCGGTCACCTGCTCCCAATTCCACGGGAAATTCAACATAACCTACCGCTTTGGTCATAGCACCGGTAAAGCCATGAATACGGGCTTTAGACGATTTCATGTCCTTGGCTTCCAGCTTCCAGCCTCATCTGATCATAAGCCTTTTTGAAAATTATATTTACGGAACTTCCATAGTCAACCAAGCGCCTCCATATTAAAGCGGGGGTGATCATGGCCGGAATGACCATTGGGTTGATTGTCGGTGCCTCCACCTTGTCTGCATGTCTACTTTTAAATACAATGTCTTCGCTATTGTGTTCTGTTGTTTGGCCGAAGCCCCACCATCTACACTTGAACAACACTCAATATTCATATGCTTTATCATGCTAGCATAGCGCTCCATCTCGTGCCAGCTCATATCAGTTGGATGCGGTCCTCCGACTATTGTGCTGATATTTAATATTCCACCAGTTCACGTAGACTCCTCGCCCTATGCAGTGCTCATCCTCGATCGAGGTTGGATGTCCCCTGTCCGCCATTCTACAAGGCTTTATCAAATTGCTATAGCTTTTTTTTCCAAATCAGTTTTCTGATAACGTCCTGAAGATGCCTACACTCATCCATGTTATGACCATAGCATTTATGGAACTAGCAATATTTTCTAGTATGCTTTTGTTTGTCCATCGAATCCATCAGATGTGGCTTCTTATATTGCATGGTATTTAATGCAGATAAGTAGACGTTATCAAAAGACGATTCAGTGGTGTGTAGGTATCATAGATTGGAATCCTTGGCTTTCCTCTTCAAGAATCCCTCTTTCATTCACTATCATCGCCTTTCTTTTATTGGCTCGTTTTATTTTGGGCATTTACTTGAACTTTTTCGAAACTCTCCCCGGTCTTCTTCACAGCAATGTTACTCCGCATTCCATCTCCACTCGATCCAACAACTTTCTTCTTCCTAGAGCATCTAACATACTCTTTCCTTAACTACCGAGCTGCTTTTGCATAGAAACGCTCCAACATCACAGGTGGTTTGCCACCAAACCAATCGCCAAAGTCAGATTCTAGATCCCTTTTGTTACCGCCACTAATATTGAATGGTAATTCGAAATATCGAATTCTGTGAAAACCGTATGAAATCTCTCCAATTAATCTTTCAGCGATTCTCTCGGAGCCTGAATCACGCTTGATAGGGATATTACATCTTTGGGGCGAGTTGCAAGCATATAGGATTGCTCCACAAACTTCGTTGCTAAATCATCAATTGAGAGATCGACCATGGGGATAATCTAATAAACCACGTCGTTTCTATGCTAGAAAGATTGATGGAAAATCATCTACATTTTGTGGCATCATCAGCTTATGCAGAGTCCGTCGGCCATTCATATCTCATCATGTAGTGCATGGTGTTGGTTCTTCCCTCGTAGGTAGGCATTGATGGTATACTAAATCTCTTTGGATATTCCGCCTGTAAAATATTGTCAGGGTATGTCTCCTTGTGATTCCCTAATCATCATTAGTCAAGCCTTGGCTTTCCCATACTAGCTGTCTGACCATAGCCAACAAGTCCAACATCTGGATAGTTGGAGCCAAGTAGTAGTCTTCTCTAACTCACGTGAATGATCCGGTCGATGTTTACAGGCTGTTTCACACCTCCTTGGCTCAACATCCTCTCGATGTGCATTATGTGGATTCACATTATCATCATTCCAAAGGGGTAACTAATCTGCATTAACTTCAACTCCAACATCTAGATCAACCGTGGCATTACCAGTGTGCATTCATCATCTCTTCTTCTATAACCAGCTTCCAAAAGTTGGATCAACACCGATCGTTCTAGATGGATCGGTATCGTTTTTATCGGTCTATTAGATCAGTCGGATGATGGTAGGTCGATCTTTCGGTGTGGTATCAGTCGACTCTATATCTATGATAGTTATCTGATGAAGTTGAGCTCTATGATTAGGATAGGGAGTTGGCTCATTCCTAGTTTTCCCGTGTTGTTGATCTTTGAGTTGATTCATTAAATTTATTTTGGCTTGAATCTGCTGGTTCAACTGTCAGCGGCTATCCATGAGCTCTCAAATCAGATTCTGGAAATCATCCCTTATGGTGGAATTGCTGGATTTTGGGCGTCAACTTGATTGGTAGCATTAACATCTACTACAGATTGTTCTAGCCTCCTTGCTAGATGCTAGCATTCTCCTTTCATCCTGTGTTTTGAGTAGAAGGTCTGGTGTTCATAACCATTATTGATAGTTTTCCTTAGACTTTTGCAAATTGAAAACAATTCTAGATCTCTTCTTAGGATTTACGCACTCTAGTAACAGCAAAGGGATCTTAGTGAAAGCACTAAAACGTTTGCACCAAAATTGGCACAAACACCCAACATATATTTTGTAGAGAAGTAAATAAGGAATAATAAATGAAAACATACGGAAGAAGCTATTGAATAGCGTAAAATAAGCAATAACAATAGCACAATGATTTATAGTGGTTCGACGATGAAAGCCTATGCCCACTTCAGAGAAATAACTTTATTAATCACTTGAGTTGCTGAATATATGTGAATGGATTGGAGTAGAATCCTTGAAGGGTAAAGATCCTGAAAATGAACTATCAAGTCTATATTTATATGATAAGACGGTGGAATATTTTCTCAAATTCCGGTAACTGATTCTCCAGATCCAAAAGAAGTCAGGTTATCGATTGTGGGTCCCTCATCTTTCACAATAACAATCGGTAAAGATCGTTCTATGCGATCATTTTAACATGCGATCGGTATTGTGCGCTCCACTCTTTTGTACATTGATGTTCCAAAAGTTTCATGCGTATTTGACCTGTAAATTTTGAGATATCGATCATTTTTCATTAAGTTGAACTATAATATTAATTTGGTATGATCCATAATTGGTGAATATGGATTTTACCCGATCCATTTTTAGTAGATGGTATATTTTCATACTTTTATCATTATATTCAGTCCATCTTCAGCTTTCACTCATTTCGTGTTTCATATTATCATATGTGCCTGTTCTTTGGCTTTGTGGTTGTTAATCTAACTTCTCGATCCCAATGACAGGCGAGTCTAACTTTTCTAATTATTACGAATATAGCCGGACCAAAAGGCTGAATAACATTGGCCATATCGTATGTCACAACGATACATGTTAAAAATTGAACCTTTGTGGTAATAAAGGTAGTAATAGCATTGGTTAAGTGCTATAGAAGCTACTGGGCTCGTTGTAGTATTTAGAAATATTATTTATTACCGTTTTGATACGGAAATGGTTTTCACTTAGGAAATGATTTTTAATCTAATTCTTTTGGAATTTTTATGATATTTTATTTACAATCGGATTTTGAACTTCTCTATTTTACTTTAACTTCTTTTATTATTCTTTTCTAATATATATATATATATATATCTGTGTTTGTGTGTGTGTGAATGTTTTAAAATTATTTTGGAAGGTATTTATTTTTATAGAAAGTTATTATAATAATGAATGTTTATTTTAGAATAAAAATAAAAAATGTTTTATTTATTTTAAAGTGATTTTCTTTTTAAAATAAAGTGGAAATATTTTGGATTAATATTTGTGAACGTTTTATATAAGATGTTGTATAAAAGGATAAATTTATAAATGTTATCTTTTAAATAAAGGAATAATATTATAAATAGAATTCTATAGATAAAAAGAATAGATTTACAAACATTACTTTTGAAAGGGAAATGACACCATTTTGAGGAGTTAGGTAATAATTCATAATTTTGGACTTATAGTAATATATGAAATGATCGTTTTATGTAAGTGTTTGGTCTTATTTTGAAAATGATGGTTTGTGTTAAGTATAAAACGATTTTTATAAGTATATTTGGAGATTTATAAAATAAGTTTATAGTTAAGTTTTGAGATTCATAAAAGGAAGTTTTATAAATAAGATGGATATTTTACAAAAGGAGTTTTATAAATGAATTTGGAGTTTTATAAAAAGAGTTAGAAATAAATTTGGGTTTTTATAGAAAGAATTTTATAAATGATATTTTATAAAAGTAGTTGAAAATATAAAAGAGTTTTATAAATAGAAAGCAGTTTTATAATGAACTTTATGAAGGGTTTATAAAAGGATTTTTATAAATAGAATGAGATCTGATTTCTAGAAATGATCAATTTAAATTTTGGTAGTATGGAAAGTATTCTTTTCATACCTCACACTAAATTCTGAGGTACGAAAACTGGTCTCTATCTTGAGAGTTAAGGATGTGTTTCGAGGCAAGGCGTGTTTTCTGACTTATAACGTTTCATTATTAGTTAAAGGATGGTAGTGTTTGAAAACGGGTAGTGGTGGTAAGTATATATGGTTTAATTTCTATATGATCTATTTACTTTCTCTTAGAGGAATTTTTTTAGGTTTATTGTCATCAATTTTTAAACGACATTTGTTTTAAACCAATTAAGTATGATTTTGAAAATGAAATCTTACTTAAGATTTGTTAAAATACTTTTACCATTGACATAATTATATAGGTACATTTTCTAAGTATTGAAAATGTGGCATTTTGTGAATATACTTATACCATTGATAAAAAGTATATAAAAAATTCTCAAAGTATGAAAAGTGTAATGTTTCATGAGTATACTTATACAGTTGAGATAAGTATACCGATATTTTTCAAGTATTGGAAAGAATACAGAGGTTGTGTGGATATATCCTTGTAAAAGTACTTTAATACAAATATTCACAAAGTGTGTTTAATTAATGAAAAGAACAATTAAAGAGGCTTTGTGGTTGCTTTGTGCTTATCCATGCTTGGTTTTCGTGTGAAATTTATTCTTGGGTTGGAGGGTTTGTTTACTTGATAGTTAAATAACCGATTATCAAATGTTGGTCAGTTTAAAAACTAGCATTGTTAGTTCAGAGAGACCGGGATCAGATATATTATTCGAATACCACTTCAAACCGGCATAAGCGTTCGAATTGGTAACTTCCTGAAGATGATTGAAGACAGAGTTCTTTGAATATGAGGGAAACTTGCTACTAATCCTAAGGATGTAGTAGAAGAAGTGCCTTCTGTTTGTTTAGTCCTAGAATAACTTTTATGGATGAATGCTGGTATTGCGTTATTGTCTTGAGTGTAGTGTTAGCATTCTAAATAAGATTTGCTAAAAAGGTAAAATGCAGCCTTGAGCCTCACAACTAGGAATGACTAAAACCAGGGATATGTAGCAGGGCTATATAGGTCGCACCTATTAAGGTATGGGCGTCACCATTCTAGATCACTATTTATGGAATTATGGATTTTGTATGTGTACGAGATCCCTCGATAAAATGTTACAATGCAACTTGGGTCGTGGCATATTCGGTACTATCCAATAAGGGATAAGCCGGTCATTTTATGGAATCCATATAACAAAATTCCTTCAGACTTAGTGGTATACTTATTATGCTAGAATTTAATTAATATAACAGTTTCAGCTATGATTCAATATCTATTTTAAAACCTAAACATTATTATAATACCAACCAATTTCCAGTGAAATGGTTTGATTATCGTTAGGTAAAATCCCATTTGCGTTTATATGCAGTGTGATCTTATGAGATACCTTTATTTTTAAAAGGTTTTATAATATCAAAATCCATATAATGTGTGTTTCTCACACTAATTTACCATACTGATCCAAACGTCATTTTCTTATAATGCTCGGGTCTTACCGAGCATATTTTCAGATTTAGTTACGGATGCTTTGTGAAGATAAGTTGTCATAACTGTCCAGGTTGATGATAGTTAAAGTACTTTGATTGATGTATGTACATTATAGTTTTCTTTTGTAAAGCTCTGTTGTACACTATATATTACTCATCACGATGTGAGATTATGTTCTACGTTTTCTTCTTTTCCCCTAAGAATTTATTTTTTTGGCACGTGAATACCGTAGTTGTATTAGTGTCGAATTTTGAGCGTCGAAAATGTGGGCCATTACAGAAAATCCTTGCATAACCTAGGGAAGTCTATCGGTCAAAATGCTGGTACAACGAGCAGAGCCACCGGTGCCACCGGTGCACTTGTGAGGGAATGGGTACTTTCCCCACGACTCTTAAGTATTGCTAAAACCATGTTGGCACGCCCGGTATTGTAGATATCTCTTGTAGGTGTAGCTCTCAGCCTCGGAACCATTGGTTTCAACCACTATCAACTATCTGTAGGCTCAGAATTTCAAATCAGTCATGACTCCTTCCCATAGTATCACTTGCTGAAATAAGAATTTTCATAGGGTGTTTGCGTATATCCATATATGTATATATGTAGTAGAGTTTCGAAAAATATTTTTAAAAATAACAAAAACGTACTCTCGCGTTTTGTTATTCCCATTAATCGATTAACCTTAGCTCTGATACCAAATGTAACTTCCCTCTCCAAAATAGGCCTAATTTTTGACCTAAAAAAGCATTCTAAACCTTAGGTCCATTTTGAAGATTGCTATTAGTTGGTATATTTGATAAAACAATATACGGAGCTATCTATCTGTGCTTTCAGAGTCTCATAACAAAAGGAATAAAATATAATAATAAAATAAATTACTTATCTCATAAACCAAATCATAGGAGTACAATGTCACAATAGTTCGTAAAATATGTCTGATACACAGTCTAAGGGCATCAAAATAACATAAATAGGTAACTATAATAGATAACTGCCTGCAAAGTCTTCACTATCTTCTCTACAGTCATCTTTGTCCCTAACATGTACATTGTAATGAGGAGGGAGTTACAACAATAATGTCTAGTGAATTAAAATATCAAGTTTAACAATAATAGCATGTGGACGGTAATCATCCAAATAAGTATTATGTTATACGTATTTATTACATTTCTCCATATATATTTCTAATATACTCTAGTGGCCTTACGAATCCCACTCTATGAGTATAAAAGAGGATGCAATGCAACTATGTAGTATATCGAGTTCGAAAACCCATCTCTTGTCCAACTATATCCTAATTATGCAAGAGGAATTACCTAGGCTACTTAATACCCTTAAATTAGGAAATAAGCAGATCCTCCAGTCGTTTAATACATAACCCCAAGCTAACCTTTCCTAATCCCCCTAACCATCATTGTACCAATCCTCTTGTAGGCCACTTAGTGCTTCTTGGATAGGGCAGGGGCAGACTCCCAACAATCATTTAATACCTCAACCTCGAAGCAAACCTTCCCTAATGGATTTCACTATCGCATATCAAGGATAATCATGACTTTATGTCCCATAACCCAACTGCGATATCTCATATTCGTGCGACTATTTCTAGGTGTTGGTAGCCAGATTAGTTGTGCAGATTATCCTACAAAATTGGGATAAACCTCACATCCACCATACGTACTTATTACAAGCGATGTTCCACATCAATTACAAAGGTCACAGTGCTAGTAGCTAGGAATGACAATGGAGTGGGCTGGAGCGGGTATTTTATGCCCCAAACCCACCCCAGATTTGTTAATCCCCGCCCCAGACCATTCCTGTAGACCCGCTGTAGGTTCATAATTTTGCCCCGAACCTGGATCCACACAGGCCAGGGTAGACCCACCCCACCAAAGACTCGATGAGGCTCTATGTACTGATTCATAAATGTGTACTAATGCATATATATATTTTTTTATTTTTATTTGTATGGAGGATTGTCGCTAAATGACAATGTGTTTACAATGTTAAGGGAAGATACTAAAAATGAGTTGTGCAAAAACAGTTCAATTTTTTTTGCATATATTGGTGCAACTTAATACTATAAAAAAAATTATAGCTTATTGAATGGAACAATATAATATCCATGTCATAATCACTTGCATCTAAAAATATTAATAAGTCATCATATAGTAATAAAGCGATTTCATAAGATCTCAGTAGTGCGGGTTGAATTAGGGTGTGTCCGTCGTGCTCTGACCCAATCATAGACCCAAAGCTCTCAAGAATGGGTTATGTGTCTACCCTCCCCGAAGAACGAATGGGGCAGGTCTTAGAAGGTCAAAACAGTGGTGGATCTACTGGGTTTGGACACTAGACGGTAGACTTTTATGTGCCTTTAACTGACCTTGCATCCCTATAACTTAGCCATGTTTGCATCTTTGATGTTTAACATAGAACTAGGCCAACAAATATGTATAATATATAAATATATACCAATTATAAATACACCTCGCCAGTATTTATGCATTAAAGGAATTGTAAGGGAACTTTTTTTATTCCGTCTATATTCATGGATCAAATACATAATTTTACTTAACTCATTTTATGAGAATGATTATTAATTGTTACTTATTATATACTTTTAAGGTTTACAATTATAATTTCCAATTTCAATGTTTGAAGGAATTAATTATTGTTATGTCTATGTCAAATACAAAATTATACGCACTTAGTTTTTGTATCTTTAAGTAATTTATTCAAGGTGCTATAATATTTTAATCTTAACAGCTGCAATTACTAAACAAGTCCCAATTTAATATAAAATCACATAAAGGAAATACCACAAATAAATTAATTACATAAAGAAGGACTTCTATACATATTAAAATGCAATCCAGAATATAAAATTTGTTTTACGTTAATATAATAGAATTATAGCCATTCTTTTCAAAGAAGTAGATTTATAATACAAATCTTTGATATTCTGTTCAACCTTTAAATGAATAGCATTAAATGAAAAAAATCCTACTATTTTTTGTAGAAATAGGCGGTGCAAACTACGGATAAGAAAAAAAAAATCATTTTTTCCCAAATTTTCACACCTATTTCTATTTGCTTATTCTTTTCATTTTAACCACATAGTGAAATGTAGAATCAAATATAATACAATTTTTTTTTTTAAATATTAATGAGGATCCCAACAATTCAAAACTTACAAATAATTAGGAGATTTTAGGGTTTATGTTGATAGATTTTTGCATATAAAATCTTCAAATGTGCAATACAAGTCCAAACATCAAATTACACAATATACTATTAGGGAAATTTAAGGTTCCCACTGATGGATAACTCCTATTGAAACAACTTGGATTAGTGTTGTGTTATAGCATTCTCTTTCTTCAAGTTATCTCCTTTATTATAAAATAAATTTGTTTAGGCATATTAGATTTTGAAGTTATAAATTACCAAGGAAGAGAGATATACATATATATTTATATATATAATTACCTTTCTCTTTCGTTAGATTTCTCTCAGTATTTTTCTAATCCTCTGAGGTATACATTTATTTTATTGAAGTAGTTTTACTATAGAGAAAGAATGTCAGAGTGTTATTGATGGCTAAATATTTACATGAAAAGAATAAGGGGTTAGCCACTTAATTATAGTCACTTGGATGCGTCAGGGTTATTGGTCTGAGAATATTTTAAAAAGTTTAAATCCAGGCCACTCAAGCAGCCATAACCGTAGTTGTCAGTTGGCAACTGGTGTTCTCCTTAAATGCATTGTCAAATAAAGGTTAGGATTGATTATAAAATCAACATGTTTAGACCATTATTTTCTCTTAAATATAAAATTATTTTTTTATTTTTTATTGGAAAAACACCTTTATTTATCTCAAAACAATAATAGTTCTTCCAAAACGATAATATACTTCAAAATCCTTATTATATTTCAATCACCAAAATCACCTAAACACCGTATTTTCCAAAAAAAAAATGTCAATTTACTTTTTAAAATAATAATACTATTATTTTACATCAACATTATGTGTGTGTATTAAAACCTCTTCAATATTTTCCAAAACCAATTTTTTATTGTTTATTCTTAAAGTAACAATATTCTATATTAAAATTCAAAACTCCTTTTATTGTTGTTAGCCTTAAATAGTAATAAATAAACCTAAAACACTTTTGGAAACATAACTTTACTATTATTATTAGTATTTCAAAAATATCTTTTATTTTATTACTCCAAGAAGGATAATATTTTCCAAAAAACACCATAAAATCCGTTATATTATTACTTACACAAAAAATCAAAATCTTCACAAAACCATATTACTATTTATGACCTGCCCTATATTTTATAACTAATAATAAACTTCAAAAAAAATGTTTAGAATAGAACTTTTTTTGTTACTTATGAATTTCCCCAATAACTCATAAACAGTAACAATATTGAATTTCTTACCTTAGTTCCAATCTAATTCATTCGAGATCTTTAACTTTATCTTTCATTTATTTAATTTTCTCCTTATCACATAATTTCATCCATTTTATTTCAGTTAATTTATTTTCCATTCAAAATCACAACTAACAAAAGCTAAACATCCTATAGCATAACAATCAACAATAACCGGTCTAATTGAGGCACAACATGACTAAAACATAATGGTAACAAATCAGTCATCAATATAACATAACATATCGTAATAAATAAATTTTTTGACCAATTGATATGCATTTAATTTTTTAAGTCATTTAATTAAATGAAATAAACCAACAACAATGTGCTTTTTCGAAAAGCCTTAAAACTCAGCATAACTAATGTCAAACCTTCCATAATTCCCCCACGAGTCCAACGAAAGAAACCATACATAAATCAGAGTTTTACTCGAAAGAAATGGTGATTAGAAGATTCATGGTCTATTTGTAGTTAAGTGAAACATAGGGACTAAATTATAAAAATAAATTTCTTCTTTGTAGAAAAAAACCAATTATGTACCCCCTAAACTTAAATCTTTGACCATCAGATTGGAATCCACCTAGCTCCGACCACTTAAAGACGATGCCGCCACCTTTGAACTTCACCTCTTACCACCATCTAAAAGATCGTTAGAGTCTAGTCCCTTAATTCGCCACCATCGCCAAGCCTCAACCCCCGCAGTTGCCAAGCCTCAATCTCTGCCATTAGATTTATTCATCGATTTCTATAGCATTAGCAATTATTTCATCAAATTGAAGATAGATTACAGTTCGTACGTGATGGATTTAGGGTATGCATTAGAGGCAATTATGCAGTTAACTGTAAATTATTAACTCTGTAATAAAATCTCATATGACATAAAAGGTATTTTTATTATATACTTCATATAATGTGTATATTGATTAATTATTCATTTGATTTAAGTATATTTATAGAAAATACATAAACAATACGTTTTCTGATAGTAATTACAATGTGTTGTCATGATGAGAAATTTATCACAATGAAAATAAACTTATCATTTTAAATATTCCTAGCCAAGATGTATCGACTGGACATCAATACATCCTTTGAGACTAGAGTACGCATTGCTTTCCAAATGTTGGGCATTGTATTATTAATGGTTGCTAGGAGCTCCAAGGGGTTTCATACTGATAGTTATTGTATAACTATGGAATGACCCACTTGGTAGTTTTGGTTAGCTAATATAACTAAGATCAAACAGAGAATATCGAAATGACAATATTACACAGTTCACTCGACTTGAGAATATCGCTGAACTTCGATATAGACACTCCACTTTGATTATAGTTAAATTATTGCAGGACATCCATCAAGAGATCATATATAGGTCTGAGCTGAAGCATTAGAAGTGAAATGCTATTCAGTAGGGAATTCATCTCCTCGGTTATATAAGGTTAGTATCAGCTCAATTGTAGTCAATTCAAAGTCAAAGTCTTTAGCCAAAACATTTCAGTTAATAATAATTATTATTATTGAATCAAGGACTTTATTTTTGGAGACAAATTTAATATGGATTATATTTGAAGTCTAACTAATACAAAATTCCATAAGTCCTTACGGATATAGTTTTAATGAAGATAATTCATGTAAATAATTGTCGCCACTGGTAACCACTTAAAATAATAAAATTGAATTTTATTGAAACCTGTCAACAATAAATTTGACCAAATTATCACATAACTATCTAAGGTTAGTTGTGAATGTTAATATACAAATTCTTCGATATTAAACGCTGTATTATTCTGCACCTATGAATCATAAAACCACAATATTGAATATTCCATATACTACATGATTTAATCAAATTATAATTGTTTTAAATTAATTAATATATTTTAAATGTTAGTCATAAAAATTTTATTTGATTTTTTGCATCCGTATTGAATATAATGTGTACAAAAAAGTTTTATATATATGTGTGTGTGTGTGTGTATACATATCAATATACGATATTGATGTACATTTGAATTGGCTTTAAATTGCGCAATTACTAATTGGATTTTGAAATGTGTGTAGGCTTATAAGCCAACATTAGATATCCATCCATGATAGGGGGTAGGACGGGTGTGTTATTTTTGAAATTAGATTTTGAATTGTTGGAGAAAGAAAAGGTAAACATGAGATACGTACATCCTTCTTTCTACCTTTTTTTATCTTACACCTCCAGTTTAGTCTACAAGCTATATCCATCTTCCCCTCTTAATTTCAAACCAAAATCAGATTAAATTAAAGGTACGATGAACTCTTCGGTTAGTAGCATTTCAAAAAGTGATTGAATCTAATTCACGGTGCTTATTTGATTCAACATTAAAGGCGTTACAACAAGGCCGCGGTTTAGTAACGATCAGTTTAAACGAATTTATGTATATACATATACATACATACATATATATATTAGTTTATAGCAATTTATGTGAATAGATTAGAATTATATCAAAATTTTATTTAATTATGTGATGTTGAATATATATATATATATATATATATATATGCATTGTAATTTATTTTGCATATCTGCAGCTTTTATTTTTAGCCATGAATAATAAGCCTTTTTCCAAAAGTAATAATATTTAAAATGAATTTTAAATTTAATTTGAATTTTAAAATTGATCATATATTCGATATAAATACATACGTAATTTATCTAATAAATTATTTTGTATATATTTTCAAAAAATTATATATATATATATATATATATATATTTAAACTTAAGACAAATAATATATTTGTATATATAAATATGTTTTTACACATTTTTAAGTTTTAATTATGATATATTAATATATATTTATTATAAGTTTTATTTAATATAATTACATTCAATTTTTTTATTTTAACTTGTACGTATAGAATTAATTTAAATTAAAAAAATAAATTTTTTAACCCGTGTGGGTTTTAAAAATAATTTTGTCAAAAACATTTTTAGATAGGTGAAAATTTCATTTTATTTTATCTTTAAAATATCTTATTTGATATTTATAACTAGAATTTAAAACATACACACGCACCCCAAAATATATATAAATATATATTTATAAATCATATGCATTTTCCTAAAAAAATAATTCATATTTGAATTTCAAATATGATATTATTTTAAATATTAATCTGATTTTAAATTTGAATATTTCTTTATTAATTATAAATTTTGCTCTTGAATTTTTTTTATATTTATATTTTGTTTATTATAATTATTTTACTATGCACATGCGCACACGTATATATTTATACACAAACATATTTACTTGCTTGAATACATAAAAGTGTATATATATAAGTATGCTTTAAATTATATTAACTTTAAAATAATTCTAGACAAAAAACATGTATATAAAGTGGAAAATGTGTCTGCTGTGGGATATCCCAATATTTATATATGGATATTAAACTATATGCACATTATATGTTGCTTTGCACATATGCGTATATGTTTATTCAATACATATAAACATAATATATATCACATATATTAACAAATCAAGTCTTTATATTGATGAATTAAATGAAATAAAGATTTTATTTAAATATAAATTTAGATTAGATCAAAATAGGATTTGACTTCATAGGCCC
This sequence comes from Allium cepa, assembly GCA_030765085.1. Classification (NCBI taxonomy): domain Eukaryota; kingdom Viridiplantae; phylum Streptophyta; class Magnoliopsida; order Asparagales; family Amaryllidaceae; genus Allium; species Allium cepa. The sequence goes on along the minus strand of CM060931.1, from coordinate 458,457,462 downwards.
AATAAGATCTAAAGTTGAAAAAATATATTGAAATTCACCTATTTAACCTGCTGCATGCCGGCCTAATTCCAACAACTGTATTAGTGCCCAATAGGCTATGTGGTATATATTAGCAATATAATGGCTAACTTATTAAAGTCTACTCATTTAGTATTGTGTCTAAAAAAGCAATGTCTGAGGTTGGATTTAGGTAGTCAAGTGCTCTGCCTTACCTGGCCACTTGCCAAGCCCAAAAGGATAAGTAAGTTTGAAGGTCATCTTCAATATAAATACCCAAACTGATTTTGGGCCTTGGGATAATTTTCAAATTTGTTTTAACATTAAATAAATTTTTTAATTTAAAATGTTATATTAAAATAAAGTAATTTTTCACAAATTCTATAAAATAATTTTCAAAACCGTTCTAAAAATAAAATAATTATTTTCGAAAATCATTTAATAGACGAAATAAATAAATAAATAAAATTTTATTAATTTAATTAAATTGCATACATATTGATAAATGCAACATTATCTTAAAAGTTAAGGTAATACAAATATATAATTTTCGAAATTAATTATAATTAATGAAAATTTTCAATTAAATATTCATTAATAAATAATATAATACATACTTATAAATATACATGTATAATGATAAATGTTATATTATGCAAATTCAATTTAAAATGTTTAAAATAAATAAAATAAAATAAAATGTTAATAAATTAATTAAATAAGATTTGCTTAATAAATTTAATATAAAGTGATATATAAGACTATTATATAAGTTGTTATAAAATGTTATACAAGAAGTAAACTTATACAATATGAATGTATAATAAAAGGTGGAGCTGTAATAAACTCTAATCCGAATTAATGAATAAACACATACGTGTATATATATATCATGGTTTTAGATGTGTCTGACACTTGAATCTCGAGTCCATTCTATAAGAAATACTTTATTCCAAGTCGATATCACTCAGTTAAATATATTAAAGATTATGAATTTTTAATATAAGTATTGTCCTCTGCCATTCATATATTGACAAGTTACTTGCATACTTTCGAGTTATTGAGCAAATTCAATATAGAGAATTTATTCCTAGTATTATTTAAATATAGACTAGACGATATAAGATAAATAACTAGACGATATAAGATAAATATAAACATTTGTTGAGCAAACTCATGATACATATACTATACTTAGGCCGTTGTGAAGTGGTAGGTACTAGTGCGTGATCTCTCTGTGTAGTTAATGCCCCGCTATTGCCCCGTTATAACCTCGCTATATCTCATAGCGTATTTCTACCGCTACGGTTTTTCCACGTAGCCCGAAAATATAGCCTTTCCGCTTTAAGCCCCGCTATTTCCGCTATATCTCGTTATTTTCGCTATTTCCGCTATATCTTCTTTAATAAAATGAATTGAAAAATTGTATTTATACATTATAAAAATTATGAAACTAATTTATTTTATTTAATTTTTAATATATTTTCAAAAATGAAAATACTTTGATATTCTACTAAATTCAATTATGTTATATATAACAGTTTTACGTCTATTTAAAGTATATTCGCACATGTTTTTATTTAAAACTATTTATGTATTAATTATAATTCAATTGAATGACAATTTTTCATTTAATTACCATTTATATATTTGTAAAAATATTATGTACGAGTTTTACATGCTATTTTAGAGCCATCCGCTATATCCCGCTATATCCTCGACGTATCCCCGCTTTGAATTTTTGCACCTCCACCGCTTTGAATCTGCCGAGCGCATTAACTGCACTATGTTCTCTTTCAATTTTTTGAGCATACTCAAGGTTAAAATAAGATAAGAACAAAGATCACGGGTAAGGAATTGTATAGGATACAACTAATAAAGAGTTATCCATCATTTATGGGCCTATAATTTATTGAGCAAATTCGAGGTCAGAATCTCGAGGCAAGCAAGTGTTAACATCCATTAGAGAAATCTAAAGATTTGTGTTTCTTCTTAGGGTTCTGGGAAATATAAAAGTCTAATGGGAACCTCATTAGAAAATTGAAATGGTAACATTTAATGTAACATATTCTATTTTGAGGAACAAAACTAAATGTTATGGATGCTGCAGTCGTCCATAGTATTAATTCCCAGTGACAGAGATTAGTTAATTATATCTATAACATCAAGATCACACGAATATGAAAATTTTCGAAATACATTTCATTAATATCCTTTACTTTCAATACATAATGCCTTTGATTCTATATTCGGAGAAAATATAACAATTAAATATATTCCAAGAGAAACTTGTGAAGATGCCTCCTTGGATGACAGAGTTTCATTACATCCATTCAAACAAAATATAAAATTCAAACAATATGGTGGAAATAAACTCCTAATATTAGCTTGCCTCCTACACCTCTCCGGAAGTTATTCGCCTAACCTAAAAACCCTATTCCAAAACTACGTAAATGAGTGCCTGAGAATAAGGGAAAAAACAAAAACTTCTTGTCGCATAAATGTCTAGTGTGAATAATACTATATCATCTCAAACCAAAAACAGATATCTATTGGGACCATGCTGTGGAACGGAACGGGTTTTCCCCTAACAAGTATCTTATCAAAATATGTCAATCTGAACATAAATCATGCACCTGCAACAACAATGTTTGAAAAAACATGATATTATCATATGCATGCAATACGGCAAATATGACTAGTCCGTCATTATTGGGTTATATATTCCCAAAGTGTACCTATCCTGTAAAATTGACTTTCTATCTCAAATCATAGTTTTTCAAAGGTTACTATGAACCTATTAGTTTTCACAGGCCAACTAATAACCTATCAGGCTTACTCTGGCTAAAACATAACTAGATGTCTCATAATCTCAAAACACAGTTAGGAGTAAATCCAATCAAACAATACAGTGAGGATATAGAGTTGCGAGTTCCTTTCTGTGCATACACATCTTTTAGTCCCACCACTAACAAATCCATAAGCACTGAAATCGCGAACCTTTACCTACCTTGGGCAAATAGTTGAAGCATATGGCGCAACACTATACCGGTCCCGCAAAAATTTATATTTTTCTTTAAATCCATAAGTCATATCTTATTGATCAGTTCAAGGCATCCTAACATCATTGACCTATCTGATCTCATAAATGCAATTCTGCTTACCCAAGAGTTTAGTATTACACACTTACTACTGGAACAATATAACTGGTAGTTTTGTACCTATGTCCCAAGATGCAATGTTGGGTTATGAAAATGTGAGTATGAAAAATGATAAAGTATTCTAATTTAACCGATCAAATGATAACAAGAACATATAACATCATACATCCTAATATGTTCAACCAACTGTTAAATCTATAAAAAAATTACTTTAGTCTAAGCAATATTTTCCTTTGGAAAAATTCATATGAATTTGGGCTAAAACACTATTTAATTATTTGATAACATTTATCTTCATGATTGATAAACCACTTGAAATAATTCTTAAAACAATAAAAACATAACCTAAATACTTAGCCAAAATATTTTGCCAAAACATTGTAATCTTTAAATAGCTTTTTGAAAACACTTAATGTCATAATAGGGATTTCGAGTATGAATAAAACATTGGCTATCGAGCCTATAAACATAGCTTTCAAGTTTATAAAACATGAAAATGTATAGCTGCTAACATACTACTGTATACCCGCTAAAATATAAAAGTCGAGTATCTTTAAAACATTTGCTTTCGAGCCACTAAAATATATATCATCTTTATATGGCTTTCAAAACATTTAATAGCAAAACAAGGTTGCCGAATGTTTAGAAAACAAGGGCTATCGAGCCTTTAAAACGTAGCCTTCATGCCGATAAATATAGTTGTCGAATAGCTACAAGGAAGCTATCGAAGAAGCTGTTGAGAAACTATAAGACATGGTTGCTGAGTTCTTAAAAACATGAGATGTCGAACCTCTAAAGACTTATGGATGTCGAACCCTTAAAAACATGGGATACCGAGCCTCTAAAACATGAAGATGTCGATATTTAACAAAAAAGAAGTTATTGAGTCTCCAAACCATAGGGTCATGGAGTCTCCTCAACACATGAGATATCGAACCCCTAACAATGCAAGGTATCAAGTCTCTTTAAAGGTGGATGCAACACATAGCAATTGAATAGCTATTGCATGCATCAACCCTTGTCGATTCCTTATAAGAGTGGATACATCACAAAGCCATTGAGTAGCTATCACATCCATCAATCCTTATCGAGCTTCTACGATTTAGAGGTATCGAGTCTCTATGTTATGTTGTCGATGGCACTTTTGTAAACAAGTAATAAACTGATTTGTTTCCTTTTTAAAGTTAACACTTTGCACTAACTCATGTCTCATGTCAATTTTGTGACGACCCGTAATTTTTTTGGATGTTTGAAATTGGAATATTTAATTGATTTTAAATATTTAAAAATTTAATTTTTAACTTGAATTCAAATATCACTATATATTTGATAATTTAATTATTAACTTAAATAATTTGACGTTGGGTAAAATGTTGAATCTGGAGTTTTAAGCCTGTTAAAAATAATTTGAAGGCTTGTAATATTATATTATTATCGAATTTCAATTTTTGTAGTGTTTGGAGTTGTTGTGTGAGCGTACGACATATAAACGCACTGAATTTATATTGAAAATTTAATATAATAACTGGGTCCAAAAAGCTATCTTCTCCATACGATAGAATTAGGACTCGAAACCTTTTCCATTGTGTTCGGAATAGGGGTTTAACATTTTGAACGCCTACTGGCATGTCTCGATAGGAAGTCAAAATTTTAAGTCATGGTTTTCTAGACAATTCAAATTTAAATTTAAATATTAACCAGTCAAATCCTCTCACATCAAAACTTTTTCTGTTCTTTTCAGAGGTCACTGTAGCCAACCTTCTCCTGCATGCCACCTTCTCTTGTCTTTCACTACTTCTCTACACCACGTATCCTTCCTTTGGTTAATCAGAAGAAAGAAAAAACGAAATCAAACGAAGGAGAAATGGAGATAACTTCTTCCTTTGTAACGACCCGCTATTTTGGAATATTCATATCCACAAATGTCGGACTTGAATAATTCAAAATACTAAATTGTTAATTTAAATTTGGCCAAACTCAGATATACAGTAAATAAATAATCACATATTCACAGACACAGAGTAATAATATGCAGCGGAGACAGAAGATAGTATATCATCAAGCTACAATATATATAACAGAGTAAAATAAGTTACAACAGAAGTCTCGAATACAATAGTCAAACACAAGAATCAGAACACGTCACTTGAATCAACTGAATATCTGAAAGCTGGATAGATAGCCGGATCTCCAAGCGAAGCTCCAACTCCAAAGATGAGTCTCGGATACTGGTATACTCAGTTTGACTGAGCGTAAAGCAAAACAAAAAACACTCGAGTCAGGATTTACATTCTCATATCAATAAATCCAACTCAAGTGAAATAACAATTGAAATACAAGTAACTCAAAGGATGTTCGAATAACCATCCTCTAAGGATCCGTTAAACTATCTACTATGTAGTAATATACGCTAAATAGATAATGGCTATCAATAATATAAATATCAAAATAGTGTTAAGGCGTTACCATTATCCCCCATAACACATTTTATATAAGCGTTATAGTCTATACAGCACTGTAAACTCCATCATAAACTGGTGGGACATCAGGAAGTACTCCATAGGTATAACACAAAACAAATTCGTTGTGGTCGCGTATATAGGGATACAAGTATGACAAGGCACAAGAGGCAATGCCCAAGATAGCGAAACTACCGTTCGCCTGATCCAGAATGGTGAAAACGCATCGCCGCAACGATCGCAACACCGTGAAACAACACTCCCAAAAGTACGAGGGCGCACCAATCAATAACAAGTAATGAGTAGTTTACGAAGAAGTGTGTTCGCTCGAGGTGGCTAACCCCATTTGGCCCGCCACGGCTCCTGTTTTAGTCATTTCCAATTTGACACAAGTGTCAAGGCTATCCATTATCGTTCTCTTTCTTCAGTCATCACGTACATCATTCCAACCACTTCATTCTGGATCACACTCCACGTATAGTTATTAAAGTGGTTTTCGGTTTAGACAGAGAGTACGTCCATAACCGATTCCGATCTCTTTAATAACTTTCGTAATTATTACACCGATTGGTCGTTTAATAAATTTCAAAACCAAATCAATTTCAATTCCAATTAGAATTTATAAATCAACATTCATTCGTCTTTCTAAATCAATTTCCATAATTTACGTTTAAAATTTCCAAATTACCATTTCAAAATCTTATAATTCAATTTCAAATTTTATTTAAAACAATTCAAATATTTATTCAAGTTCGTATATAAGTTTCATTCCAAAATCATTTAAATTTATTTAATTTACATTCAATCAAATTAAATTCATTTATCGATTTCATTCAATATTCATCAAGTTAATTTAACATTCAAAACAATTTCAATTAAATTACCAATTCATTAAATCAATTACTTAAGTTCAATTTCATTATCAAAGCTTACAAATTTAACTAAATTGGATTCGACAATTCGAATTCATTAAATTACAAGTCCTACAATAATTTCAATAAATCACATTTTATTTCTTGTTAAAGAAATTCAATTCCACTTATCATCTACTTAGTTACAAATTTCAAAACTCAAATAAATAAGAAACTGAATTTCACATATTCAAGAAGTTCAATTTCACTTATTAACTTACTTAAATTTTCCAAAGCTTAATAAATAAAGGAAACCAAATTTCATTTATTAAAGAAGTTCTAATTCACTTATTCAAAAATTCAATTTCTCTTATCAAAGAATTCAAATTTTTATTTAATTCTCAAATAATTCAATCTTCTTCAATTATTAAATAATCAAACTTAATTATTAAATAATTTCAAAACTTAATAATTGATAATTCCAAAACTTATTGTCAAATAATTTATTTTAAAACAACGTTCTTTCAATAACTACTATGTTAATATTTTTGTTTTAGGTTTTTTAAAATATTAACAATTTCCTTTCATTAAATTCAAATTCCAACTTCATTTAAAACCCTTATTATTTTATTCAAATAAAATATTTATTTTATTTTTAAATCAAATTATTGACCAATCGGGTTTTTATTAAATTTTCTATCCTAAGTCAAGTTCATTTTGGTATTTATCATTTCAACCCGATTCCAATTCAATTCAAAAATCAAAGCATAGCAAAGGGAACTTGCAGTGTGATAACCGGGATGGTGTCAAAGTAAATAAACAACAATAACAACAATCAATGACAATCCAGTAATTAATTCAATAATCCCGAAATAATCGTATTAATTCACATTGTTCTTTGTGCAAATTAACATAATTATTTCTAGAATCTACACTATCATTTCATGTAGATTAAAGATTATTACACTAATTATTCTATGCAATTCTACACTTGACATCAATTATTCAATTTCATACTTCATCAGTTAATACAACATAAATTCAAATGGTTCAAGGGTAATTAACCATTTTCCTACGTGTCAAATAATTAAACGTTTAAGGGTCATATTATACAAATTAACTAATCAAATTCAACACATATGTCGATTCAGATTGTTTTACTATCCTACGTCAAATTCAATTGCATAATATTTATCACGTTATACATTACAATTTACATCCAATATAAACAACAAACACTCAATAAAATTATCAAGCAAATGGGATTATCATCGTATAATTAACAGATAATGGTGTCAGATGTCACAGGTGAACTGATACAGGTAATAACATATAAAACAGTGTACATAACTAACAGCAGCATATTTCAATTGTCATTTCAATTGAGATCAAATTTAATAAATAAAAAACATTCATTGTGAGTGATTGCTCACCTTTCGAGGCTAGAGAGATTGACAAGGCAATGAGCTACGAATTTCAAAGCAACGCTGGATGACACGATTCGACGGATAAAACAGGCACGACGATCAATGCTGATAAATGGGAAATCGATGAGAATGAATCAAAATCAGTTTTGATACATACAGAAAATATTATTATTATATTTTAGTTCAAACACATATATTTATCTTTAAAGTATATGCAATATGAAAATTTTATATTAAGTTTAACATATATGTAAATATCCAAATCGGAGTCTATATCTATTAAATCAACATACATATATAGGTTATAATGTAAATCTATACGCAAATTTGAACTCAAAGTACCAATATATATATAACAAAACACACACATATATATTTACATATTTACAACTGACGTAAAATATAAAACTTGCTTAACCCATAAATATGCAGACTTACAGAAATTTCATAAATGTTATATAAGTTTTTTTCCTTCTTATCTAAGATTAGTGGTTATCCATATCAATACGACTTTACATACTTCAATCTATTTATAAACTGTAAAGCTTAAATATGCTACATCCCTTCACAACAAATGTATATATCAATCGAACATATATATGTCTATATATACATATGTCTAAAAGTTGCAGACAAATGTATATATGCGAAGCCTAAACAAGCAAAATAAATGAAAAGTTTTAAAGAAATGTTCACTGACTATATGTATATGTGCAGACAAAAAGGCTCGGGTTTAATTGTTTACTATAACCAATTATATGCAAATAACAAATGCACGCAACCTATACTAATATACATATAAAATCGTACAACTTATACAACAGCAAAAAAATAAAATTTTATGAAAGAAACATCAATAAAGTTTATACACAAAATATTTTAACCCAAAACAGGATAAGTATACACAAATTAATACTTCAACACATGGAGAATTTTAAATTAATATCAACCAGCAAATAAGTCAAAATACGCAAAATAAAATTTATACAAACCCAGAAAAATTCAACTCACGCAAGACATCATTTCAAAAAAAAAAAATTTGTAAACACATAAAGGGTTTCAACACAACACTAAACAAAGAAGAATAAAAGCACAAAGTAAGATTTACATAACACAGGAAGGATTTGTCTCCACAGCAAACAAGGCGATGTATTGAATATCATTTATACAACACAAAAGGAAAGTATGATTTGTAAACATGCACGGCCAAATCAAATATAGGTGTACGGAATATATATTTTTTATTATTCCTATCTGAATGACATGATTGGAATAATGTGAGAATGGAAGGTATATATTCACTGACCTTAAAAATAAAGTATAACAAAAGAGGTGCTAGGTGGCCAGCTGTGATCGAAATGCAAAGTCGACGGTCGGCTTCGGATGATGATCGAGTGGACGTGGCAGCTGCGCTCAAAGGAGGGGACGGAGTCGCCGTGGCTTCAGCGGCACAGGCGGTTAAGGCAGTGTAGGCAGTGAGGAGTGGCCGATTGCTCGTCCATGCAGAGGGAAACAGCTGCGTTGAGGTGCCTAGTGGCTCGTGGTGTTGTGTTCGGTTACATGGACACTGGTAAATCGTGTAACGATCCTGAATTTTTATTTAATTTAAATTGATAATTAAATGAAATTTTGAATAAAAATTTGTAAAATTAATTATAAATAGATACGAGTTTCCCCGAGTTCAAATATATTCTATATAAATCATTTAAATTTTTAAATATTATATATATATATGTATATATGTGAATGAATATATATATATATGTATATTTGGGTATATATGAGTCAATTTGAAATTATAAAATCTTGAGTGTATATATATATATTTTGATTTGAATTTAAATCTTAGATGAATGGTTTAATAAATATTTGAGTTATAGCAATAAATATTTAAACTAGGAATAGAAAAATAATATACAAGTTAAAAATAAATGAATAAATAGATACAAATAGCTATATTCAAACAACATAACAACTATAAGATTTCAAGTATATGACTAAACCAGATATATTAACATATACACTTGCAAAAGAAATAAAAGTATTCAAAACAAATAAATAAACAAAGAAATAAATATAAAACAAAAACAAATAAATAAACAAAATAATCAAACTATAGAAATATAACAACAGGAGTACAAGACTAATAAATGCCATACACCTCAACAATTAATGCAAGCCTCTTCACCCATGCTTATTATACAAAGGACATCACCTGTACAAGATATTATCACTATTACAAATAATAACATTACCCTGTAAACTTATTTCATATATCAACTTCATCTCATTTCGTTCCATTCAAACAAAGAAGGATTCTTCAGCTTGCAATGTCACATTCTGTTCTTTCTCCTCTGTTCTTCTTCTCATGACAAGTGAGTAACTTAAATTTAAATTTGCTTAAGTATATTCAGTTATGTTTCTTATGCGTGGAATAAGTATGTTTGTGTGTCTATATATTGATGCAATTCTATGAATATATGATACCTGTCTGTTAAATAGTCTGAAAACATCTCTGTTATAAGATTTAAAGCTCAGATTTAAAACAAAGATCATCTTTGCTTAATCTATTGATTGATAGGACTTGGTATCTACACAAAATATTTTTGTTTGATCATAAAGTAAATTTTAAAAATCTGAATTCAATTTAAACAAGGTGGAATTGCTTTGAAAACCTTAAAAACAGTTAAATGCTTAATAGGAGTGAAGTTTCAAACATCTTAAATTATTAATTCAGGTTTACAACTTGGATTCTTATCTAAAAATAGGATTTTTAAAAGTAAAATCACATTTTATAACTAAGTATTGATTTGGCATTTCTGGTTTGATGGTTTTGGGGATTTTGGGTTGCCCTCGGCAATCCAGTTGACCTGGGAGTTTGTGGCGCTGCTTGGAGGTGCATGGGTGGTAGGGGTGCTTGGAAAAATTGTGTGGTGGATGATCAGAGGCCAGTGGGAAGTGCGGTAGTGGATTCTAGTTCAGAACCCTAGTTTTACTGGGTGAGATAAATTTGGGGACTTCGGCACTTGTAGATGATCGAGTGCTATGGGCTGTTGGGTGGTGGTAGAGATTGAGGCGACGAAGGAGATGCCGGAGTTTTAGCACCTACGATGGTCGGAGCGTGGGGGACGACGTGTTGACAGGTTTGAAGGGGTGGAGGCACTTGCGTTTCCAGGTTTCGCTTTATACTCGAATTCGAGTTCGAGTTGGAGCGGAGGTGTTTGGATGGTCGTTGTCAGATCGGGGGATGATGGTCAACTTGTTGATGACGTCGACGATGACCGTAGTTGGCCAGAGGGGCTGTGCACGTGCACCGTGCAAATTGTTTTGAGGTCTGGAAAAAAAAGAAAAAAAGAAGAAGAAGAAGAAGGAGATGGGTTGCGTACAGGGAGTCTCGGGGAAGATGGGTAAATGACTCGAAGTAACACTCGAGTAAATCGAGTAGTTGACTCGAAGAAAAATTAGATGGCTCGGCTGATTCGCTAGTTACAGGTTGTAAAAGAAAACTGTCTGGTTTTAAAACCCAGACCTGAACAAGTTTTGAAATCCAGATTAAAAGATGAATTCAGATTTAACCTTTGCAATCTGGTTTTTTTAAAAAAAAAAAAAATATAAGTTTGCAAGGAGATTTAAAATGTTCAAATAACCTGAATGTTTGAAGTATACTTTAAAGGTTTGGATTTAAAAATAAAGTGTAAATGTAAGGAAGGGATTTAAACAAAAAGTTTTAAATCAAGGTTTAATTCTGTAAACCAAATTTAGTTTGAATCTTGGTTTGTAAATTGAGGATTTATTAATCAAAGTTGAAAATAAATGCATGTTCAGTTTTGAAATTTAAAGTTAGTTAAGCATATAAGTGGATTTAAAAGAATTTGAATTTCAAAGTGAAGTTGGAATGAAGGAAAGGAATTTAAACAAAGTAAAACCAAAAAAAAAATCTGAATTTAAGACTGGAATTAAAGTCGAGATTTTGATAATTAAGTAAAGTTTTGGAAATCAAATATTTGAATATTAATTAGATATTAATTAATGATTAAAGTGGATTAAATCAAGTGATTAAGCAATAGTTAATTTAAGGATAATATGATAAACCAATTTGGTAATTTATGTGAGAATTATTAATTCATTAAAGGTTAATTGATTTAATGAAAGTGAATAAAGATTCATTATTAATTAATGAGTAATTACTTAGTTGTTGCAAATTAATTAAAAATATTTTATTGAGGATAAATTATTAACTAAGCGATAATTAATGTGATAAATTAATTTGTGGATTGTATTAAGTATAATTATTTAATAACAGTAATTTAGAAATAAATTATTCAATATAATTAATTGGGTTAATCAAATCTGTTTAAATTAAATTCTTAATTTAATTAATTCAGAATAATCACTCGATAATTTTGGAAAGGTAATTACTTAGAGAAATAATAAATGAATAATTGTATTGTATGAGTTGCCTTGAATTGTTTATCCTATCTGATTTGTGATATTTTGTTCTGTAGATTGAGCAGTGTATATTTATTTGCATTTGTATATTATCTGTGAATCTGTGAATGGACGATGAGCGTTATAAGTTTTATATCGTTTATCAACTATATTTCTGTATTCTGATCTGTGATGATTGTATGATGTTGCACTAGTGTGTTAAAACCCCTGGACCACACCATACACACACAAATATGGATTTCACGAGGAAATCGATTAAGTCGCAGATTTTTGAAATAGTTAAATTTGAATTTTTTAAATTCAAATGTTTTGGAAATGGAATCGGAATAAATATGAAAAGCTTTTAGAATGGAATTTCAAAATAGAATTTATTTTTTTTAAAATTACTTGATTAAGTTTTGGAATTTAAATAAGTTGATTTAAATTTAAATTCAATACTTGAAATTGAATTCTGTAATTTGAAATTAGGGATTAATGATATTATACTAGTCATTATGAGTCAAACCATTTTTAAAGTATTATTTTTGGGAATTTGAATTTAACTCAAGGATTTCAACTCGTATAAATGAATCAGATTTCCAAAATTAAAACTGTTGTTTTCAAATGATAAATACTTTTAGATAAGAGCTGAGATTCCAGTTAATTAGGGGAATTGCAAGATTGAATAGAGAAATGATTTTCCTAAGTTATGAATGAATTCTTTTTGAAAGCTATGAATTAAATCTGTTTATTTTTAACAGATTTAAATTGATGATTTGGTTAAATCAAATTGAAATGAAATTGTTTTGAAGGATATAAGTTAAATCTTTGATTTAAAGATTTAACGAGTTAATCAAATTGAAATGAAGATTGATTTGGAAAATCTGTGAATGAATCTTTTGTTTAAAAGATTAAAATGTGAAAATTGTTTAAACCGTTAAAGGTTGTGAAAATGAATCTTTTTGTTAAAGATTAAAAATGGTAATTTGTTAAGCCATTTGAAGAAAAGTTTTGAATTATTAAGTTGTGACTTAATTGAAATCCCATTATCCATTTGTTTTTGAACTATTTCGCTCACTATTCGGTTTAGCCGGGAAAGGACCTTTGTGTCATATATCCCATTCCGAATATGTGATATGTCGTTATGGATAGCATTTGAAGACCGGTGTTGAAGACCGGGTATTTGCGAGAGCGATAGGATGACCTATTGATTGTCTCTGCACTGGGTAGCTCCTGGTATAGAGATTCCCTAAGTGATGGAAAATCCGATCGGGATTGTGAATATCCGAGTTGCAAGGACTTCTTTGTAAGTGCCTTCGGTTCTGTTCGAACCCAGAACAGACTTGTATGGATAGTATGTCTGACATTACAAGTTGAGATATAAAGCCGATTTCTTTCAAATATATTTCTGTTGGTGGCGAAGAATTTATTCTTTTAGCTTAACACCCTTCTCTGAGACGTACGAGCTCAGAGGTTATATAGTTGAAGTTATCAGCGATATATTCCCAATTTGGTGATGTGACATGCTGAGTGATGCTGTAAATGATCATTGTGTTGATTATTGTGATAGGATCGTTTATTTGATCGTCTATCTTAGTGATCATTGTGTTGATCATTTGTTGACCCAAAGCATGGCTTTTGTATAAAGTATGTTTTTGTGGACGTGACTTCGTCGAGCCTCACACCCCGGAAATGGTCAAAACAGGAAAGATGCGGCAAGGTTATGAGGGGTAGCACCCTTTAGGGTATGTACATTTCCTTCTGGATAGAGGTGGTATCATGGTATGGAGCCCAGATATTTAACCTATGTGGTTACTACGAATTTATTACTTTGTGGTTGTTGGTTTTCGGGATCCCGTGAGAAAGGTCGTTTACGATCGGGGAATGGCGTGCTCGTGTCAGTAGTTACCCAGTTAGGGGTAACCCGGCCTTGTGTTGGCAGAGTTCCGGTTTGGTTCTTGGGGGTGTCTTTCCAGAGGCATTCTCATGTGGCAACGGGAAGTTCCTTGGCCTGACCATTTGTTGGAAATCCAAAGAAACAATACGAGACTTGTACGGTATTAGTTGTATAACCTGCCATGGAATGTGGCGGTAACCTGCCATTGAACATGGTAGCTATAGTAGGCATAAGTGCGGAATGTCTATGCTGGCTAAGATTTATATTCTACTTTCAAAATGAATTTTTCCTACACTATGCACTAGTAATAATATCAAATGTTCTTTTTAATGCGTATCAAGCATCTTTGACTATCATAAGGAGAAATCTCCTCCGATTCTGCGTTTGCATTGTGTGTGTGTGCGGGAGGCCTTATGGTAGTCTCATTTTTCAAAAGCATTGCGAATTGACTTTGAAAATCTTTTGTTGAATGTTTTTAATAGATAAACTGTTTTTGTTGCTCACACCAGTCCCACGACTGATCCGGAGTTTATTGTTTTCTTTCCTAAACTCTGGGTGCTCATTATATTTCTACACGAGCAGTCTAGAGTTTGGTTTTTCAGATAGTTAGATATAGTGGATTATCTGGAGTTAGTTCAGTCTTTGGATCGCACCAGTCTTGCCTAGCTTGGTGCATTGTTATGAGGAGTTCGAGCTTCTGCTGGATTGATTATTGGAAATGGAGTTATAGTTCCGATTTGGAGTTCTTCGTTGAAGACTATCTTAGAGTTATTTGTTCCGCTGTTAAATGTTATCTATTTTCTTTCCGCTGCTATTTTATTGTATCATATCTCTGATGTATATTGATATCTATTGGATCATCTGTTGTATCAGATATTGTATCAAAGCTGTATATCAATGTATTATTCTTTTATTCCGCTGTGTTGTTTACTTAATGATTGTTATAAGCTCCGGCGAATCGAATTTGAACGGTCGAATCTATGACATTCGAGTACGATTTGAAGTATGGATGTCGATTTTTGAGCGGGCAAAATCCGGGCCGTCACATTTGGTATCAGAGCTAAGGGTTGAACTTTAGCTCAGGAGTGTAACACGTTAAGTAGCTCATTAGAGATAGGATGAAGTAAATCCTAGAATGAGTAATCCTTAAGATATCCGTTTGAACGCCTCAGTAAATTCTCTTACTATCCACTGATAGTAAGTATGAGTGCAAGAAGAGAACGAGATAGAGGACAGGAAAATACGACTATAAATGGTCGATACTCTGTAACAATAGTGGAAACAACTTTCTTATCAATTTTCTTTGATTCGTTTCTAAATTCTTTTGATTTCTTCGTACCAGCTACAAGAAGAAGTTTCGGTGCGGTGATGCTCTACGAATCGTTGTAGGAAATTTTACTTCGTATCTTCATCGATTTCTTATCAGTTTTTCGTTTTAAACTTTAATGAATTTGAAATTTAGAATTAAAATTTTGAATAAACTTGAAATTTTAAATTGAGTTAAAATTGATTAATAGAATATGAAGAATGATTAGAATTGTATCGATAAAATGATTTTGTTTAAAACCAAAATTTGAAATTTTATTATAATTTCTTGTATCTATTGTTGATATTCTGATTTGATGAGCCAAATCCAGAATCGATATCCAGTTTGATCTGAAAAGATATTTCTTCTATTTTTCGTCTATCTCTGTATTGTTTTCGTGCCTGCGAATTTCGAGGACGAAATTCTTTTAAGGGGGGAAGTCTGTAACGATCCTGAATTTTTATTTAATTTAAATTGATAATTAAATGAAATTTTGAATAAAAATTTGTAAAATTAATTATAAATAGATACGAGTTTCCCCGAGTTCAAATATATTCTATATAAATCATTTAAATTTTTAAATATTATATATATATATGTATATATGTGAATGAATATATATATATATATGTATATTTGGGTATATATGAGTCAATTTGAAATTATAAAATCTTGAGTGTATATATATATATTTTGATTTGAATTTAAATCTTAGATGAATGGTTTAATAAATATTTGAGTTATAGCAATAAATATTTAAACTAGGAATAGAAAAATAATATACAAGTTAAAAATAAATGAATAAATAGATACAAATAGCTATATTCAAACAACATAACAACTATAAGATTTCAAGTATATGACTAAACCAGATATATTAACATATACACTTGCAAAAGAAATAAAAGTATTCAAAACAAATAAATAAACAAAGAAATAAATATAAAACAAAAACAAATAAATAAACAAAATAATCAAACTATAGAAATATAACAACAGGAGTACAAGACTAATAAATGCCATACACCTCAACAATTAATGCAAGCCTCTTCACCCATGCTTATTATACAAAGGACATCACCTGTACAAGATATTATCACTATTACAAATAATAACATTACCCTGTAAACTTATTTCATATATCAACTTCATCTCATTTCGTTCCATTCAAACAAAGAAGGATTCTTCAGCTTGCAATGTCACATTCTGTTCTTTCTCCTCTGTTCTTCTTCTCATGACAAGTGAGTAACTTAAATTTAAATTTGCTTAAGTATATTCAGTTATGTTTCTTATGCGTGGAATAAGTATGTTTGTGTGTCTATATATTGATGCAATTCTATGAATATATGATACCTGTCTGTTAAATAGTCTGAAAACATCTCTGTTATAAGATTTAAAGCTCAGATTTAAAACAAAGATCATCTTTGCTTAATCTATTGATTGATAGGCCTTGGTATCTACACAAAATATTTTTGTTTGATCATAAAGTAAATTTTAAAAATCTGAATTCAAGTTAAACAAGGTGGAATTGCTTTGAAAACCTTAAAAACAGTTAAATGCTTAATAGGAGTGAAGTTTCAAACATCTTAAATTATTAATTCAGGTTTACAACTTGGATTCTTATCTAAAAATAGGATTTTTAAAAGTAAAATCACATTTTATAGCTAAGTATTGATTTGGCATTTCTGGTTTGATGGTTTTGGGGATTTTGGGTTGCCCTCGGCAATCCAGTTGACCTGGGAGTTTGTGGCGCTGCTTGGAGGTGCATGGGTGGTAGGGGTGCTTGGAAAAATTGTGTGGTGGATGATCAGAGGCCAGTGGGAAGTGCGGTAGTGGATTCTAGTTCAGAACCCTAGTTTTACAGGGTGAGATAAATTTGGGGACTTCGGCACTTGTAGATGATCGAGTGCTATGGGCTGTTGGGTGGTGGTAGAGATTGAGGCGACGAAGGAGATGCCGGAGTTTTAGCACCTACGATGGTCGGAGCGTGGGGGACGACGTGTTGACAGGTTTGAAGGGGTGGAGGCACTTGCGTTTCCAGGTTTCGCTTTATACTCGAATTCGAGTTCGAGTTGGAGCGGAGGTGTTTGGATGGTCGTTGTCAGATTGGGGGATGATGGTCAACTTGTTGATGACGTCGACGATGACCGTAGTTGGCCAGAGGGGCTGTGCACGTGCACCGTGCAAATTGTTTTGAGGTCTGGAAAAAAAAAGAAAAAAAAAAGAAGAAGAAGAAGGAGATGGGTTGCGTACAGGGAGTCTCGGGGAAGATGGGTAAATGACTCGAAGTAACACTCGAGTAAATCGAGTAGTAGACTCGAAGCAAAATTAGATGGCTCAGCTAATTCGCTAGTTACAGGTTGTAAAAGAAAACTGTCTGGTTTTAAAACCCAGACCTGAACAAGTTTTGAAATCCAGATTAAAAGATGAATTCGGATTTAACCTTTGCAATCTGGTTTTTTTAAAAAAAAAATATATAAGTTTGCAAGGAGATTTAAAATGTTCAAATAACCTGAATGTTTGAAGTATACTTTAAAGGTTTGGATTTAAAAATAAAGTGTAAATGTAAGGAAGGGATTTAAACAAAAAGTTTTAAATCAAGGTTTAATTCTGTAAACCAAATTTAGTTTGAATCTTGGTTTGTAAATTGAGGATTTATTAATCAAAGTTGAAAATAAATGCATGTTCAGTTTTGAAATTTAAAGTTAGTTAAGCATATAAGTGGATTTAAAAGAATTTGAATTTCAAAGTGAAGTTGGAATGAAGAAAAGGAATTTAAACAAAGTAAAACCAAAAAAAAAATCTGAATTTAAGACTGGAATTAAAGTCGAGATTTTGATAATTAAGTAAAGTTTTGGAAATCAAATATTTGAATATTAATTAGATATTAATTAATGATTAAAGTGGATTAAATCAAGTGATTAAGCAATAGTTAATTTAAGGATAATATGATAAACCAATTTGGTAATTTATGTGAGAATTATTAATTCATTAAAGGTTAATTGATTTAATGAAAGTGAATAAAGATTCATTATTAATTAATGAGTAATTACTTAGTTGTTGCAAATTAATTAAAAATATTTTATTGAGGATAAATTATTAACTAAGCGATAATTAATGTGATAAATTAATTTGTGGATTGTATTAAGTATAATTATTTAATAACAGTAATTTAGAAATAAATTATTCAATATAATTAATTGGGTTAATCAAATCTGTTTAAATTAAATTCTTAATTTAATTAATTCAGAATAATCACTCGATAATTTTGGAAAGGTAATTACTTAGAGAAATAATAAATGAATAATTGTATTGTATGAGTTGCCTTGAATTGTTTATCCTATCTGATTTGTGATATTTTGTTCTGTAGATTGAGCAGTGTATATTTATTTGCATTTGTATATTATCTGTGAATCTGTGAATGGACGATGAGCGTTATAAGTTTTATATCGTTTATCAACTATATTTCTGTATTCTGATCTGTGATGATTGTATGATGTTGCACTAGTGTGTTAAAACCCCTGGACCACACCATACACACACAAATATGGATTTCACGAGGAAATCGATTAAGTCGCAGATTTTTGAAATAGTTAAATTTGAATTTTTTAAATTCAAATGTTTTGGAAATGGAATCGGAATAAATATGAAAAGCTTTTAGAATGGAATTTCAAAATAGAATTTATTTTTTTTAAAATTACTTGATTAAGTTTTGGAATTTAAATAAGTTGATTTAAATTTAAATTCAATACTTGATGAATTCTGTAATTTGAAATTAGGGATTAATGATATTATACTAGTCATTATGAGTCAAACCATTTTTAAAGTATTATTTTTGGGAATTTGAATTTAACTCAAGGATTTCAACTCGTATAAATGAATCAGATTTCCAAAATGAAAACTGTTGTTTTCAAATGATAAATACTTTTAGATAAGAGCTGAGATTCCAGTTAATTAGGGGAATTGCAAGATTGAATAGAGAAATGATTTTCCTAAGTTATGAATGAATTCTTTTTGAAAGCTATGAATTAAATCTGTTTATTTTTAACAGATTTAAATTGATGATTTGTTTAAATCAAATTGAAATGAAATTGTTTTGAAGGATATAAGTTAAATCTTTGATTTAAAGATTTAACGAGTTAATCAAATTGAAATGAAGATTGATTTGGAAAATCTGTGAATGAATCTTTTGTTTAAAAGATTAAAATGTGAAAATTGTTTAAACCGTTAAAGGTTGTGAAAATGAATCTTTTTGTTAAAGATTAAAAATGGTAATTTGTTAAGCCATTTGAAGAAAAGTTTTGAATTATTAAGTTGTGACTTAATTGAAATCCCATTATCCATTTGTTTTTGAACTATTTCGCTCACTATTCGGTTTAGCCGGGAAAGGACCTTTGTGTCATATATCCCATTCCGAATATGTGATATGTCGTTATGGATAGCATTTGAAGACCGGTGTTGAAGACCGGGTATTTGCGAGAGCGATAGGATGACCTATTGATTGTCTCTGCACTGGGTAGCTCCTGGTATAGAGATTCCCTAAGTGATGGAAAATCCGATCGGGATTGTGAATATCCGAGTTGCAAGGACTTCTTTGTAAGTGCCTTCGGTTCTGTTCGAACCCAGAACAGACTTGTATGGATAGTATGTCTGACATTACAAGTTGAGATATAAAGCCGATTTCTTTCAAATATATTTCTGTTGGTGGCGAAGAATTTATTCTTTTAGCTTAACACCCTTCTCTGAGACGTACGAGCTCAGAGGTTATATAGTTGAAGTTATCAGCGATATATTCCCAATTTGGTAATGTGACATGCTGAGTGATGCTGTAAATGATCATTGTGTTGATTATTGTGATAGGATCGTTTATTTGATCGTCTATCTTAGTGATCATTGTGTTGATCATTTGTTGACCCAAAGCATGGCTTTTGTATAAAGTATGTTTTTGTGGACGTGACTTCGTCGAGCCTCACACCCCGGAAATGGTCAAAACAGGAAAGATGCGGCAAGGTTATGAGGGGTAGCACCCTTTAGGGTATGTACATTTCCTTCTGGATAGAGGTGGTATCATGGTATGGAGCCCAGATATTTAACCTATGTGGTTACTACGAATTTATTACTTTGTGGTTGTTGGTTTTCGGGATCCCGTGAGAAAGGTCGTTTACGATCGGGGAATGGCGTGCTCGTGTCAGTAGTTACCCAGTTAGGGGTAACCCGGCCTTGTGTTGGCAGAGTTCCGGTTTGGTTCTCGGGGATGTCTTTCCAGAGGCATTCTCATGTGGCAATGGGAAGTTCCTTGGCCTGACCATTTGTTGGAAATCCAAAGAAACAATACGAGACTTGTATGGTATTAGTTGTATAACCTGCCATGGAATGTGGCGGTAACCTGCCATTGAACATGGTAGCTATAGTAGGCATAAGTGCGGAATGTCTATGCTGGCTAAGATTTATATTCTACTTTCAAAATGAATTTTTCCTACACTATGCACTAGTAATAATATCAAATGTTCTTTTTAATGCGTATCAAGCATCTTTGACTATCATAAGGAGAAATCTCCTCCGATTCTGCGTTTGCATTGTGTGTGTGTGCGGGAGGCCTTATGGTAGTCTCATTTTTCAAAAGCATTGCGAATTGACTTTGAAAATCTTTTGTTGAATGTTTTTAATAGATAAACTGTTTTTGTTGCTCACACCAGTCCCACGACTGATCCGGAGTTTATTGTTTTCTTTCCTAAACTCTGGGTGCTCATTATATTTCTACACGAGCAGTCTAGAGTTTGGTTTTTCAGATAGTTAGATATAGTGGATTATCTGGAGTTAGTTCAGTCTTTGGATCGCACCAGTCTTGCCTAGCTTGGTGCATTGTTATGAGGAGTTCGAGCTTCTGCTGGATTGATTATTGGAAATGGAGTTATAGTTCCGATTTGGAGTTCTTCGTTGAAGACTATCTTAGAGTTATTTGTTCCGCTGTTAAATGTTATCTATTTTCTTTCCGCTGCTATTTTATTGTATCATATCTCTGATGTATATTGATATCTATTGGATCATCTGTTGTATCAGATATTGTATCAAAGCTGTATATCAATGTATTATTCTTTTATTCCGCTGTGTTGTTTACTTAATGATTGTTATAAGCTCCGGCGAATCGGATTTGAACGGTCGAATCTATGACATTCGAGTACGATTTGAAGTATGGATGTCGATTTTTGAGCGGGCAAAATCCGGGCCGTCACAAATCGGGTTGAGATTGCTATGTTGGAGGCGACGCTGCCTGGGCTTGTCAAAATTAGTTGTCGGAAACGCCGGAGACGCGGTGGTTGCGGAGGAGATGAAGGAAGAGGTCTAGACGAGGACAGTGGTGGTTCAAGGCGCGGAGACCCAAGGCAGATGTGTGCGCAAGTGGAATCGAGAGAGAGGCAGAGGGAAAAACATGCAAGGAGAGGAAGAAGGGAAAGAAGGCTTACTGTAAATGTTGATTTTCATGCATATGTGCGTGCATGCTAGGAAAGTTTTTTTTAAGACATGGGCTAAAATGCAGAGAAGAAAAGGAACGGGGAAAAGAAATGTACACAACGCAAATGAAACGATTAAATGGTTATATGGAAGTGAGACAGCCTAGGGAATCATTAAAAGCAAACCACCGTTCGATTTTTTTGACCAGTGGACACTGAATAGACACCAAAGATTGTAACCGAGTACCGATACTGTAGGCGTTATGCAACGTGCAACGTACACCGGACTCCGAATTTGACAACCGAGTACACCGTAAAGATCAGCACGACGAGACGATCAAAACGGCGTATGGATATCAGTAGTTCGATTGAATTATAAAAGTTCAAAATTTTTACTAGCGAAAAATGCAACAAAAACGCAGAAAAATAAGATCGACGGAGCTAAAGAAGTCCGAATTTTGAAAAATGAAAAATGACGTCTTGCTCAGAAGATGGTTTAGAATTTTTCTATGTAAAAATATTTAGGTTTCGAAAACGTTTTATTTTCATCGATTTTTAACTGATTAAATTGAAGTAAATTTACGCGCAAAATAAACTTTCATATTTTCGAACGAAAATTTACCAGTTGCAATGTTTAATTAAACGCATTTCAAATATTAATTTTTATTTCAAAATTTTATTGTTTAAATTTTCATAAAATTTCAATTAATACATTATACAAACCGGTTAAATCTACGGGTTGTTACACTCTCCCCACTCAAAATTTTCATCCTCGAAAAGGGAGGTAGGAGAATATAAACAATCAGAAGAAAATAGATTTAAATTCCAAAATAAACAATTAGTTTAAATCATATAAATTTCAATTTAAATTAATTTATATATAACAATTGACTTTTAAATTCAAGATTTTCATTAAATTGATTTGATTTCTCATTTATAAATATTAGGTATAAAAGGTTTCTTTTAAATGAAATTCAATTTAAATTCAATTAATTCAAGATATCTCATTAAGTTGATTTAATTTTAATTTATTAACTTGCAAAACAAAATTTCTTCCATTAATCACACCTATTACCTATTTAACGTATTTATTCTATTTATCCCCATAATTATTTTAAAATTAAAATTTAAGTGAATAACATTTATTATATGCATTCACATTTTATTTATAAAGACTATTTATTGTATATTCTCCAATTTTCTTAAATTAACAATTTCAAAAGTCCTAAATTTGAATAGTCCTTTATCATAATCATACTTTATTCGACAAATTTAATTCTTCTTTATTCAAATTATTGTTAAATTTATTCTACTTAATATATCTTATCACATATATATTAAGTATATTTACATTTATTATAACTACTAAAATTTATTAAAAATTCCTTTGATATCGTTTTCTACTGTATAATATTCAATCACATAGTTAACTTTTGAAAATTTAGGTAAGTTATATATAATGCAATTGAGTATTATACAAGTAACTTTTCTAATTCAATTATTTCAAATTTAACCATTCATTCAAAACTTTGGCTTCAATTATAATTGAAACCATCCTTTAAGAAGATTTAAGAATTACCTTTTCCGATTATCTTCAATAATATAGAGATAAAATAAATAAATATATGCATACATACATAATATATCAAAACAAATTTAAAAATTTCAATATATATTATAAATCAAGTCAAGTTTAGAAATTAAAATCAATTAAATTATCA
This sequence comes from Allium cepa, assembly GCA_030765085.1. Taxonomy (NCBI): domain Eukaryota; kingdom Viridiplantae; phylum Streptophyta; class Magnoliopsida; order Asparagales; family Amaryllidaceae; genus Allium; species Allium cepa. Next base: position 458,433,763 of record CM060931.1, on the reverse strand, counting down.
GTACATAAGTGCAGCAAAGCTATAGTATGGTGTCTCCACTTCGAAACTCGAAAATGAATGTCGATGATGCGGCCGCCATCACCGGAATTATTTTCCAGCGACAAAAGAGAAGAGCTTTTAATTTAATCATCTAAAATTCTGTAACAACCCGCATATTTGGAAATTTTATATTTAAATATTTTATTTAAATATTTTATCGATACTCGGAATTTAGTCCGAAAAGCTACTTTTTGCATACGGTCGAATTAGGACTCGGGACCACTCCCATTGAGTTTAAAATGTCGATTGTGACCTTTTTGAGTATAAGCTTCGATATGATTGGAGAGAGTTGATTTTTGCTACCTTTTCACTTTGGGTTTGGGTTTGGGCTCAGCCCTATGTTTAACTTATACTCAAATCTGAGCCACTCTTCCCCATTCACCCTCATTTTCTTCTCTTTTCAGTTCTAAGGCAATAATGGTGGGAGATATTGGAAATTAAAACTCCAAAACCCTATTTCCTCTTGCAACCTCAAATTCCTAGCTCCAAATTCAAGAGAACCCGTTGGTAAGCATTCTCTTCTTCTTCTCCAACTTATTCTCTTACCAATTTCAGAAATTCCTAAACCTAATTTTGGGAATGTTCTTGTTTTGAGCATAGATTCAAGCTCATTTGGGTTGTGTTGAAGAGAGGTTGATTCTCCATTTGCTTTCAAGCTTCTTCTTGTTTGATTTTGTAAAAATGTGAGATTTTTATCTCACATCTTTGTCTATAATTATCTTCGATTGTTAGGTATGAATTCCTAATGTTTATTCATGTGCAATTGATTTTGGTTTGGATCGATTTCGTGTATATTCCAATTTTTGGTGTTATGGTCTAATTTATGAAAATCCTATTATGGATATTTGGACATTGATATTTGAGGCGTATCGAAGAGCCGTTTAGGCTGGGTTGTCGTTCGACGTAATTCCTTAGTCATCGCCATTTGCTCGTTCGATCGTTTCCGATATTCGATTGGCCATTTTTGGCCTAGGTTCAGGGAATGCCCTGAACCACAGATTCAGACGTCTGAAACTTAATATTCAGATGTCTGAATATTGTCTAGGAAGATTTCTATTCTCAGATTCAGACGTCTGAATATAGGGTTTCAGACGTCTGAATTGGTTCATTTGGAACCAGAAAGGAAATAGGCTAAAAAGTGTCTATTTCAGACGTCTGAAACACTTGATTCAGACGTCTGAATTGTGTTCTGGAAATCTTTATATTTCCAGATTCAGACGTCTGAACCACTTGTTTCAGACGTCTGAAACTGCAGTGTTTTGCCTGCTTGCCTATTCGCTTGAGAATTCCAATTTAAATCGATTTGTGATGATCCTATTTGTTGTTATCATTTATTATGCCTTTGATGACTCCTATTTGGGGATTTTTGAATATCCATTTCTATGGATTCTTTATCGGTTTCTTTGGATTTTATTCATGTCTTCGAATGTGAATTTTAGTGATTGATTGTTCTTACAATCTTCTTTGTGATTTGTCACTTTAAAAATATAAAGGTTTTCTATACTAGTAGTAAATATCAAAACTCTTTCCTCAAACGATTTCAATACTATTTTAATATCAAATTTGTTTATAAAACCATTTTCCAATCTATTAGTATATACAAACCTTTACCTCACTCGTATGAGAAATCTAATTAAACGACTTAGTAAAACAAGTGGTATGAAACGCTTGCGTTCACTTTGTTGGTTAATTCTTGGACTTGTTCGATTGAAACTCTTGTGATAATTTTCTAGTGGAGATCTACAATTTGTTCGTAAATATTTAAGTTAAGCTAGTGGTTATGGGACATGATGCTAAGCTCATATATTTACTAGCTTACTTTAATTGACACTTCTTGATGATCATGACGATCATTTTTGTGATTTAGACTAGCAATGTGCGATGTCTCTTTGTCTACGAGGGAGGCTAAACCCCGTTTGTGTGAGTTTCAACTCACATATGTGGGGTAGCGTCCCATGGTCTTCGGGCCGTTCGTGTGTCAAAAATTAATGGCTAGCTACCATGAGATAGCGTCTCGTTCGTGTGATACATATGTTGGTGAGTTTTCATGCTCCCGTTCGTGTGATAGGCCTCCCCCCTATTTTGTGTGATTTCTGGATTTCGTGTGTCGAATTCTGGAATTTTATTCTTCACCTATTTTTGTGATTTCTATTAATATGATTTATCAATTTTTGTGCATAGGTGAATTCGTGTGTCATTGACTGGATATCTTGAGATGATTTCTAGAATTTATGCTTCACCAATTTTCGTGATTTCCATTGATAAGTTTTACCAATATTTGTGTATTGGTGAATTTGTATGTCATAGACTTTTGTGATTGACATTGATATAATCGTCAATATTTATGGTTTGGTGAACGAAATAAGGAGCATGACATTTCCTTTTATTCTTGTGTAGATTTGGTGATATTGATTAATCTCTTGTTGATTCTCAATTACTTATATATATCACAGCTTGGCATTGTAATTATTATGTGTTTAGTCATATCTCTTACTCTATATCGTTTCATCTGATATTTATAGTTAGACTGATCCGTTTATTATTTTCTTATTAAATAATACTCGGGTCAGACCGAGATGTTGTTGCTGGTGCTTCTGCTTGACTTCTCTCCAGGGATCCCTTACTCTGACTTTTGGCAAACTACTTAGATAAGTAGTTTTTGTTGTATACTCTTGAGATATTGACTCATTGATGTATTCTTTTGTATAGCACATGTTGCTATTATTTTGTGTTATTGTGGAACTTTTTGACCACTACTCTGATACACACTTCCATGTCTTAATTATATATTTTCATATCTTCTTCCGCCTTTGTGATATGAATTATCTGTGACTGATTTATGCTATGTTTATTTCTGTATTTGTTTCCGAAGATATTATAGCCACTGTGTAGTAGCTTTGAGTTTGTGTCGGTATGTCGGATTTCTTCTTGATAGAGTATTGCATGTTATACCATCTGACATATCGATGCTCGCACAAAGCAATTACATGGATGGTCGCTCCTCAACAGCCTTATTCTTCGTGCTAGTTAACAGCATTCACCGTAATGTTCTTGGCTAGCGTGGGTATAGAGGTGGGGCGTCACAGCTTGGTATCGGAGCCAAACTTCGGAACAATATGGAATATTATAACAAGGATCATCGTCCTAAGTCCATCTTAGGAGTCGTGCTTTAGGATTTTATTCAGGTCTACGTACCGTCCTATCCTATTTTCTTTTATGATTCCTTGTTTTATCTGTCAAGAATTGCTTGATATTGAATTTGGTGAATAACCTTTTTCTTCTTCTTCTTTCTTTCAAAGGAAGAGAAATGTCTAGATCAGGCCGCCCCAGAGCCGTGCCATCTAGCACTCCACCCCAGGATGGAGTTTTTGTGACTGCTCAACAGCTTCTTGATTTGGTAAGTAATACTCAAGCAGCTGGAGCTAACCCGGAACCTACTCACCCAAAGTCAAGGTTTGCACGCTTGTGCAGCGATTACACTAATTTGGGTGGGGAGCCATTCAAAGGTTCCGAAACCGTTATTGAAGTACAGGCTTGGCTAAGGTCATGCGATCGAATCTTTTCTCGCATGAATCTTATTGACCTTCACCGAGTTCAGGTGGCCTCTAGTATGCTCCGAGAAAGAGCATTGGACTGGTACGAACTTCTTATTTCTAAGATTAATGAAGCGGATCTCACCTGGGAGCAATTCCAAGAACGCTTCGAGTTGAAATTTGTACCAGAAGCAGAAAAAGCGACATTGGCTCGACGATTTATAGACCTTGTTCAAGGTGAGTCCTCCGTGACTGATTACGTCGCCTCCTTCGAGTCGCTTTCCAAATATGGGGTTGAATACATCAACACCCCTTTAAAGAAGAACCAGAGGTTCTTCTATGGCTTAAACAAAAATCTCAAGAAGACATTACTTCTAAAATTAGAAGTTTCTTTCGACCAACTCGTTGATATTGCTCTTCGTCTTGAAGAGGCGGATAGGGAGAATGATGTTGAAGTGGTGGGTTCCAAACCAAACTTCAACAACAAGAAGAGGCTAAACAAATTCAAAGGCCCTTATCCCAATAAGAAAGGGAGGCAAGCAACTCCTGTTGAAAAGACCTTTTCCTCTACTCAAGGGAAATGCTATAATTGTGGTTCGCAAGACCATTTTGCGAACAAGTGTTCAAAGCCTCGTACTTGTCGCTATTGCAAAAGCCCGGACCATTTTATGCATGTGTGTCCCAAACTTCAAAATAGGAAGGAGGGAAAGCTTAATGTTGCTCAAGCCCTTGGAAACACCTCTCGTGGCCAAGGTATTTCTCATTCTACTCTGGATGGAATTATTTTATTTCGTGATCATCCTATTCGAGTTATTTTTGATACGGGCGCGTCCCATTCTTTTATATCAAAAGAACTTGTTGATACTTTTTCTTTGGATGTTTTGTGTTTAATGACTTCTTTGAGAATTGCGAATCCGGTTGGTGGATCCGCGACAATCAGCTTATTGTGTAAAGATGTCGAGATTATTTTGTGTGATTTTTCTTTCCGAGCCGATTTGCATGTCAAGCGTTATTTAGGCTTTGGAATGATTTTGGGAATGGATTGGCTTAACCATTATGAAGCTCATATCCTATGTCCTGAGCGGACTGTTCATCTTCGACATCCTCAATCTGTTAAGCAGATTTCTATTAATCTTAAAGATTCAGATTCCTGCTTGGTTGCATCTTTATATTCTTTAAATCCTCGTGATGACTATGATGATGATGAGGGTGATATTATTTCTCTTATTCATGTCGTTTGTGAATTTTTCAACATATTCGAGCCCGTTTTAGGATTACCACCTAAGAGAGCATTTGAGTTCAGAATTAATCTTATTCCTGGAGCTCAACCTATCACTCGTCCTCCGTATCGTATGTCCAATAAAGAAAACGAGGAGATGCGTAAACAATTATCCGAATTGGAGACGAAGAAATTTATTCGCTCTAGTTCCTCGCCTTGGGGAGCTTCAGCTATTTTTGTGAAGAAATCTGATGGAACACTTAGGCTTTGCGTTGACTACCGCAAGCTTAATGATCTTACTATCAAAAATAAATATCCTTTACCTCGGATTGATGATCTATTCGATCAACTTAGTGGTGCTAGAGTCTTTTCACAATTAGACTTAGCTACTGGATTTCATCAGCTTCATACTGCAGAGGATAGTATTCCTTTGACATCGTTCCGTACTCGTTATGGATCTTATGAATGGCTTGTTATGCCATTTGGTCTAACGAATGCTCCGGCTTATTTCGTTGACCTTATGAATAGAGTTTTCAAAGACTTCCTCGACCGGTTTGTTCTCATCTTTATCGATGATATTCTTGTGTATTCTAAAACCGAGGAGGAGCATGAAAAACATCTTTGGGTTGTGTTGGAAACTCTTAGGAGTAATCAATTAAGGGCAAAATTTTCTAAATGCCACTTTTGGCAATCTCGTGTGAAGTTTCTCGGTCATATTATTTCCAAATCCGGAATTTCTGTAGATCCTTCAAAGATTGAAGCGATTCAAGATTGGAAGAGACCGGAGAGTGTGACAGAGATTTGTAGTTTTCTCGGATTGGCGGGCTATTACCGTCGTTTTATCAAAGACTTTTCTAAGATTTCCGTGCCTCTCACTAGCTTGACGAAGAAAGGTGTTAAATACATTTGGTCGGACAAATGTGAAGCATCTTTTCAGAAATTAAAAGAGCTTCTTTCTGATGCTCCTATTCTTGTTATTCCCATGGAGAATCAGGATTTCGTTGTTTATACCGATGCTAGTCGCGTTGGTTTGGGTGCCATTCTTATGCAAAGGGAACGTGTTATTGCTTATGCTTCTAGGCAATTGAAGCCTGCTGAGACTAGATATGCCACTCATGATTTAGAGCTTGCGGCTATTGTTTTCGCCCTTCGTATTTGGCGTCATTATCTTTTAGGAGAGAAATTTTTTCTTTATACCGATCATAAGTCCTTGAAGTATTTATTCTCTCAAAAGGAACTTAATTTGCGTCAACAGCGTTGGCTCGAATTTCTTGCACCATATGATCTTGATTTCCTTTATACTCCCGGAAAGGGGGATCGTGTTGCGGATGCACTTAGTCGAAAGCAACAAGCGGTTGTTTCGATGATGATATCCGAATGGAACGATCTCGAGATTTTATCCTCTTGCGAAATTCGAGACCGTGTTCCCGATTTATGTTCGTCTCTTGTTTTATGTAGCCTTGAGGCTCATCCTTCTCTTTTAGACCGCATTCTTGAAGCTCAAAGGCTAGATCCCGAATTAGCTCTTCTTGGCCAAAATATTAGGGATAAAATTGATGTTGAAGGTTTGAAAGATTTTGATATCGATTCTCGTGGTGGCATTCGGAGATTTGGTAGACTTATTGTGCCAAATAATAGTGATCTTCGTAAAGATATTTTAGAAGATTCTCATCATTCTAAATTTCCCTTTCATCTCGGTAGTAGTAAAATGTACGCGGATATGAAGCGACTTTATTATTGGGAGGGAATGAAACTTGACATCGCTAACTTCGTTAAGCATTGCATGACTTGCCAACTCGTTAAGGCTGAACATCAAAGGCCCGGTGGGTTATTGCAACCTTTAGAAATTCCAATTTGGAAGTGGGACCAAATTTCCATGGATTTTATCGATGGCCTTCCCCGTTCTCATTCGGGTCATGATAGCTTATGGGTGATCGTTGATAGACTTACTAAATCCGCCCATTTTATTCCCGTTCGGTCTAACCGAACCGTTCCTCTTTTGGCCAAGCTCTTTATCAAAGATATTGTTAAATTACATGGAGTTCCTACTTCTATTGTTAGTGATCGTGATCCATTGTTTACCAGTGGATTTTGGAAGAGTCTTCAAAAAGCTTTGGGAACGAAGCTTAATTTTAGCACCGCTTATCATCCTCAGTCCGATGGACAAATCGAGCGTGTGAATCAAACACTTGAAGATCTTCTTCGTGCTTGTGTGCTTGATTTTTGGGGAAGTTGGGAAGATCATATTTCCCTTGTTGAATTCTCCTATAATAATAGCTTCCAATCTAGTATTGGTATGGCACCTTTTGAGGCACTCTACGGAAGGCCATGCCGATCTCCTTCTTGTTGGCTTGAGACCGGTGAGAAGCTGGTTTTAGTTTCCGATTTTATTCGTGATTCCACAGAGAAAATTGAACTTATTCGACATAGGATGAAAGAATCCCACAGTAGACAAAAATCCTATGCCGATAATCGAAGAAGGAAATTAGAATTTTCTGTTGGAGACTCTGTTTTTATTCGTGTTTCACCAATGAAAGGTGTTGTACGTTTCAGTCGATCGGGAAAATTGGCGCCTCGATATATTGGGACATTTCCTATCACTGAACGTATTGGTTCCATGGCTTATCGCCTTTTGTTACCGGCTCAATTTTCTGCTATTCATGACGTGTTTCACGTTTCTCAATTACGGAAATGCCTTCGAGATTCCGATTCTATTCTTAAGCCCGGTGTTGTGGAAGAGATTGAAGTTTCGCCTAATTTAACTTATGAGCAACATCCTATTCGTATCATTGCTTCGGAGGTCAAATGACTTCGAAATAAAGATGTTCCGCTTGTTAAAGTTCAACGGTCTTCAAATCCTAAGGATTTTTCTTGGGAATCTAAAGAGTACATCGAGCGAACACATCCGGACTTGCTTTCTCGTGCTCTTTGAGGTGAACCTATTATTTCAAATCTCTTTTGTGTTGGATATGCTTTTATGGTTGTTACTATATATCTTCTTTTTAAATATTGCGAGGACGCAATTTCTTTAAGGAGGGGAGTCTGTAACAACCCGCATATTTGGAAATTTTATATTTAAATATTTTATTTAAATATTTTATCGATACTCGGAATTTAGTCCGAAAAGCTACTTTTTGCATACGGTTGAATTAGGACTCGGGACCACTCCCATTGAGTTTAAAATGCCGATTGCGACCTTTTTGAGTATAAGCTTCGATATGATTGGAGAGAGTTGATTTTTGCTATCTTTTCACTTTGGGTTTGGGTATGGGCTCAGCCCTATGTTTAACTTATACTCAAATCTGAGCCACTCTTCCCCATTCACCCTCATTTTCTTCTCTTTTCAGTTCTAAGGCAATAATGGTGGGAGAGATTGGAAATTAAAACTCCAAAACCCTAGTTCCTCTTGCAACCTCAAATTCCTAGCTCCAAATTCAAGAGAACCCGTTGGTAAGCATTCTCTTCTTCTTCTCCAACTTATTCTCTTACCAATTTCAGAAATTCCTAAACCTAATTTTGGTAATGTTCTTGTTTTGAGCATAGATTCAAGATCATTTGGGTTGTGTTGAAGAGAGGTTGATTCTCCATTTGCTTTCAAGCTTCTTCTTGTTTGATTTTGTAAAAATGTGAGATTTTTATCTCATATCTTTGTCTATAATTATCTTCGATTGTTAGGTATGAATTCCTAATGTTTATTCATGTGCAATTGATTTTGGTTTGGATCGATTTCGTGTATATTCCAATTTTTGGTGTTATGGTCTAATTTATGAAAATCCTATTATGGATATTTGGACATTGATATTTGAGGCGTATCGAAGAGCCGTTTAGGCTGGGTTGTCGTTCGACGTAATTCCTTAGTCATCGCCATTTGCTCGTTCGATCGTTTTCGATATTCGATTGGCCATTTTTGGCCTAGGTTCAGGGAATGCCCTGAACCACAGATTCAGACGTCTGAAACTTAATATTCAGACGTCTGAATATTGTCTGGGAAGATTTCTATTCCTATATTCAGACGTCTGAATATAGGGTTTCAGACGTCTGAATTGGTTCATTTGGAACCAGAAAGGAAATAGGCTAAAAAGTGCCTATTTCAGACGTCTGAAACACTTGATTCAGACGTCTGAATTGTGTTCTGGAAATCTTTATATTTCCAGATTCAGACGTCTGAACCACTTGTTTCAGATGTCTGAAACTGCAGTGTTTTGCCTGCTTGCCTATTCGCTTGAGAATTCCAATTTAAATCGATTTGTGATGATCCTATTTGTTGTTATCATTTATTATGCCTTTGATGACTCCTATTTGGGGATTTTTGAATATCCATTTCGATGGATTCTTTATCAGTTTCTTTGGATTTTATTCATGTCTTCGAATGTGAATTTTAGTGATTGATTGTTCTTACAATCTTCTTTGTGATTTGTCACTTTAAAAATATAAAGGTTTTCTATACTAGTAGTAAATATCAAAACTCTTTCCTCAAACGATTTCAATACTATTTTAATATCAAATTTGTTTATAAAACCGTTTTCCAATCTATTAGTATATACAAACCTTTACCTCGCTTGTATGAGAAATCTAATTAAACGACTTAGTAAAACAAGTGGTATGAAACGCTTGCGTTCACTTTGTTGGTTAATTCTTGGACTTGTTCGATTGAAACTCTTATGACAATTTTCTAGTGGAGATCTACAATTTGTTCGTAAATATTTAAGTTAAGTTAGTGATTATGGGACATGATGCTAAGCTCATATATTTACTAGCTTACTTTAATTGACACTTCTTGATGATCATGACGATCATTTTTGTGATTTAGACTAGCAATGTGCGATGTCTCTTTGTCTACGAGGGAGACTAAACCCCGTTTGTGTGAGTTTCAACTCACATATGTGGGGTAGCGCCCCATGGTCTTCGGGCCGTTCGTGTGTCAAAAATTAATGGCTAGCTACCATGAGATAGCGTCTCATTCGTGTGATACATATGTTGGTGAGTTTTCATGCTCCCGTTCGTGTGATAGGCCTCCCCCCTATTTTGTGTGATTTCTGGATTTCGTGTGTCGAATTCTGGAATTTTCTTCTTCACCTATTTTTGTGATTTCTATTGATATGATTTATCAATTTTTGTGCATAGGTGAATTCGTGTGTCATTGACTGGATATCTTGAGATGATTTCTAGAATTTATGCTTCACCAATTTTCGTGATTTCCATTGATAAGCTTTATCAATATTTGTGTATTGGTGAATTTGTATGTCATAGACTTTTGTGATTGACATTGATATAATCGTCAATATTTATGGTTTGGTGAACGAAATAAGGAGCATGACATTTCCTTTTATTCTTGTGTAGATTTGGTGATATTGATTAATCTCTTGTTGATTCTCAATTACTTATATATATCACAGCTTGGCATTGTAATTATTATGTGTTTAGTCATATCTCTTACTCTATATCGTTTCATCTGATATTTATAGTTAGACTGATCCATTTATTATTTTCTTATTAAATAATACTCGGGTCAGACCGAGATGTTGCAGGTGCTTCTGCTTGACTTCTCTCCAGGGATCCCTTACTCTGACTTTTGGCAAACTACTTAGATTAGTAGTTTTTGTTGTATACTCTTGAGATATTGACTCATTGATGTATTCTTTTGTATAGCACATGTTGTTATTATTTTGTGTTATTGTGGATCTTTTTGACCACTACTCTGATACACACTTCCATGTGTTAATTATATATATTCATATCTTCTTCCGCCTTTGTGATATGAATTATCTGTGACTGATTTATGTTATGTTTATTTCTGTATTCGTTTCCGAAGATATCATAGCCACTGTGTAGTAGCTTTGAGTTTGTGTCGGTATGTCGGATTTCCTCTTGATAGAGTATTGCATGTTATACAATCTGACATATCGATGCTCGCACAAAGCAATTACACGGATGGTCGCTCCTCAACAGCCTTATTCTCCGTGCTAGTTGACAGCATTCACCGTAATGTTCTTGGCTAGCGTGGGTATAGAGGTGGGGCGTCACAAATTCTTTGAAAATGGTTTCTATTTGAAACTATTGTATATAATATACATTTTAAAACTTTAAAACCATAGTTCGAAATTATCGGAAATTAAGTTTTTAAATTCTAGTTGAAATTTACTTCAAATTCCAATCACATTATACCCATGTTTATAAATTCATTTATTTATATTACAACAGTCAGTGATTTACAAAACAATAAATGAAAATTAAAATTTTCACATTTCAGACAACAGATTTATTAACATTTCAATTTCAGAAAATTTATACTTATATCTAATAAAATCATTCATTATTATTTTATTTACTAAATTAGAAAACAATATTGTGTCAGTTTGATCTGCTAAAGTGTTTTAGAAATTCTATCGACTGCATTGATCAGACGAATCGATCGAAAATCTAATTCAACATCAACAACTCAAACAACACAATATATATAAAATATTTCGGCATAAGTACAAATACACTTCCTCTCTCTACGATACAAGGATGGATTTCAAAATAAGTATAGAGATTTAAATTTGATGGGAATCAAATTAAAGAGAATTTTGATTCGATAATAAGTTCGAAACAGAAGATAAGATAATTCAATTGATAGAATCAGGAGATGGACAAGCTTATTTAATTCATGGGCAACCTTAACTGGGTCGGCCGTAACTTCAAGAATAAGATCGATGCAGAATTCCGAGGTAAATCAACATTCGATCACAAGAAATAGAATTTAGGCATAGCAGGAGATAGATAACATCGTAAACCGAGGATACAGAAATCTTTGGTAAATCGATGCCTATTATAAAGGAGTTTCATCCATTTACGAATAATTTGAATATTGGTGAGACCGCCGATTCAATATAAAGATCATTCGAAGTGGAGTTATGGGATGTTCCACAATTGAAAGAAGACGAATATTGAGGGACACGAATGAATGTCGGAACCGAGGGAACGTTTCAAAAATTCAGAGGAATTAAGTCAAAAGGAAGAGATTGAAACTCGAATGAGAGTGATTCTGTAAATACATTTACCCTATATGCTAAGTTTTTCCTAGAGCTACAAAAGCTCTGATACCAACTGTAACGACCCGCTATTTTGGACTATTCGTATCCACACATGTCGGACTTGAATAATTCGAAATACCGAATTGTTAATTTAAATTTGGCAAAACTCAAATATACAGTAAATAAATAATCACAGAATCACAGACACGGAGTAATAATATGCAGCGGAAACAGAGGATAGTGGTTCATGAAGCTACTATATATATAACAGAGTTAAATAAGTTACAACAGAAGTCTCGAAGACAATTGTCAAATACAAGAATCAGAACACAACACTGGAATCAATGGAATATCTGAAAGCTGTATTGATAGCCGGATCTCCAATCAAAGCTCCAACTCTAAAGGTGAGTCTCGGATACTGGTACACTCAGTCTGACCCGAGCGTAAAGCAAAACACAAAACACTCGAGTCAGGATTAACATTCTCATATCAATAAATCCAACTCAAGTGAAATAACAATTGAAATACAAGTAACTCAAAGGATGTTGGAATAACCATCCTCTAAGAATCCGTTAAACTATCTACTATGTAGTAATATACGCTAAATAGATAATGTATATCAGTAATATAAATATCAAAATAGTGTTAAGGCGTTACCATTATCCCCCTTAACACATTTTATATAAGCGTTATAGTCTATACAGCACTGTAAACTCCACCGTAAACTGGTGAGATATCAGGGAGTACTCCATAGGTATAACACAAAACAAATTCGTAGTGGTCGCGTATATAGGGATACAAGTATGACAAGGCACATGAGGTAATACCCAAGGTAGCGAAACTACCGTTCGCCTGATTCGGACTGGTGAAAATGCATCGCCGCAACGACCGCAACACCGCGAAACAACACTCCCAAAAGTACGAGGGTGCACCAATCAATAACAAGTAATGAGTAGTTTACGAAGAAGTGTGTTCGCTCGAGGTGGCAAACCACATTTGGCCCAGCACGGCTCCTATTTTAGTCATTTCCAATTTGACACAAGTGTCAAGGCTATCCATTATCGTTCTCTTTCTTCAGTCATCACGTACATCATTCCAACCACTTCATTCTGGATCACTCTCCGCGTATAGTTATTAAAGTGGTTTTCGGTTTAGACAGAGAGTATGTCCATAACCGATTTCGGTCTCTTTAATAACTTTCGTAATTATTACACCGATTGGTCGTTTAATAAATTTCAAAACCAAATCAATTTCAATTCCAACTAAAATTTATAAATCAACATTCACTCGTCTTTTTAAATCAATTTCCATAATTTACATTTAAAATTTCCAAATTACCATTTCAAAATCTTATAATTCAATTTCAAATTTTATTTAAAACAATTCAAATATTTATTCAAGTTCATATATAAGTTTAATTCCAAAATCATTTAAATTTATTTAATTTAACATTCAATTAATTTAAATTCATTTATCGATTTCATTCAATATTCATCAAATTAATTTAACATTCAAAACAATTACAATTAAATATTCATTAAATCAATTACTTAAGTTCAATTTCATTATCAAAGCTTACAAATTTAATCAAATTGGATTCAACAAATCAAATTCATTAAATTACAAGTCCTACATTAATTTCAATAAATCACATTTTATTTCTTATAAAAGAAATTCAATTCCACTTATTCATCTACTTAGTTACAAATTTCAGAACTCAAATAAATAAGAAACTGAATTTCACATATTCAAGAAGTTCAATTTCACTTATTAACTTACTTAAATTTTCCAAAGCTTAATTAATAAAGGAAACCAAATCTCATTTATTAACGAAGTTCCAATTCACTTATTCAAAAATTCAATTTCTCTTATCAAAGAATTCAAATTTTTATTTAATTCTCAAATAATTCAATCTTCTTCAATTATTAAATAATCAAACTTAATTATTAAATAATTTCAAAACTTAATAATTAATAATTCCAAAACTTATTGTCAAATAATTTATTTTAAAAAAACGTTCTTTCAATAACTACTATGTAAATATTTTTGTTTCAGGTTTTTTAAAATATTAACAATTTCCTTTCATTAAATTCAAATTCCAACTTCATTTAAAACCCTTATTATTTTATTCAAATAAAATCTTTATTTTATTTTTAAATCAAATTATTGACCAAGCGGGTTTTCATTAAATTTTCTATCCTAAGTCAAGTTTATTTGGGTATTTATCATTTCAACCCGATTCCAATTCAACTCAATAATCAAAGCATAAAGGGAACTTGCAGTGTGATAACTAGGATGGTGTCAAAGTAAATAAACAACAATAACAACAATCAATAACAATCCAGTAATTAATTCAATAATCCCGAAATAATCGTATTAATTCACATTGTTCTTTGTGCAAATTAATATAATTATTTCTAGAATCTACGCTATCATTTCATGTAGATTAAAGATTAGTACACTAATTATTCTATGCAATTCTATACTTGACATCAATTATTCAATTTCAAACTTCATCGGTTCATACAACATAAATTCAAATGGTTCAAGGTTAATTAACCATTTTCCTACGTGTCAAATAATTAAACGTTTAAGGGCCATATTATTCAAATTTAACTAATCAAATTCAACACATATTTCGATTCAGATTGTTTTACTATCCTACGTCAAATTCAATTGCATAATATTTATCACTTTATACATTACAATTTACATCCAATATAAACAATAAACACTCAATCAATTATCAACCAAAAGGGATTATCATCGTATAATTAACAGATAATGGTGTCAGATGTCACAGGTGAACTGATACAGGTAATAACATATAAAACAGTGTACATAACTAACAGTAGCATATTTCAATTGTCGTTTCAATTGAGATCAAATCTAATAAATAAAAGAACATTTATCGTGAGTGATTGCTTACCTTTCGAGGCTAGAGAGATAGACAAGGCAATGAGCTACGAATTTCAAAGCAACGCTGGATGACACGATTCGACGGATAAAACAAGCACGACGTTCAAAGCTGATAAATAGGAAATCGATGAGAATGGACCAAAATCAGTTTTGATACATACAGAAAATATTATTATTATATTTTAGTTCAAACAGATATATTTATCTTTAAAGTATATGTAATATGAAAATTTTATATTAAGTTTAACATATTTGCAGATATCCAAATCGGAGTCTATATCTATTAAATCAACATACATATATAGGTTATAATGTAAATCTGTAGGCAAATTTGAACTCAAAGTACCAATATATATGTAATAAAACACACATATACATATATTTACATATTTACATATTTACAACTGACGTAAAATATAAAACTTGCTTAACCCATATATATGCAGACTTACAGAAATTTCATAAATGTTATATAAGTTTTTTTTCTTCTTCTCTAAGATTAGTGATTACCCATATCAATACGACTTTACATACTTCAATCTATTTATAAACTGTAAAGCTTAAATATGCTACATCCCTTCACAACAACTGTATATATCAATCGAACATATATATGTCTATATATACATATGTTTAAAAGTTGCAGACAAATGTATATATGCGAAGCCTAAAGATGCAAAATAGATGAACAGTTTTAAAGAAATGTTCACTGACTATATGTATATGTGCAGACAAAAAGGCTCGGGTTTAATTGTTTACTATAACCAATTATATGCAAATAACAAATGCACGTAACCTATACTAATATACATATAAAATCCTACAACTTATGTAACAGCAAAAAATAAAATTTTATGAAAGAAACATCAATGAAGTTTATACACAAAATATTTTAACCCAAAACAGGATAAGTATACACAAATTAATACTTCAACACATAGAAAATTTTAAATTAATATCAGCCAGCAAATAAGTCAAAATACGCGAATTTTTTTTATATGAACCCAGAAGGATTCAACTCACGCAAGACATCATTTCAAAAAAATAGGTTTGTAAACACATAAAGGGTTTCAACACAACACCAAACAGAGAAGAATAAAAGCACAAAGTAAGATTTACATAACACAGGAAAGATTTGTCTCCACAGCAAACAAGGTGATTTATTGAATATCATTTATACAACACAAAGGGAAAGTATGATTTGTAAAAATGCACGGCCAAATCATATATAGGTGTACAGAACTATATATATTTTATTATTCCTATCTGAATGACATTTTTAGAATAATGTGAGAATGGAAGGTATATATACACTGACCTTAAAAATAAAGTATAACAACAGAGGTGCTAGGTGGTCAGCTGTGATCGAAATGCAAAGTCGACGGTCGGCTTCGTATGATGATTGGGTGGACGTAGCAGCTGCGCTCAAAGGCGGGGACGGAGTCGCCGTGGCTTCAGCGGCACAGGCTGTTAAGGCAGTGTAGGCAGTGAGGAGTGGCCGATTGCTCGTCCATGCAGAGGGAAACGACTGCATTCAGGTGGCCGATTGCTCGTCCATGCTATGTTGGAGGCGATGCTGCCTGGGCTCGTCAAAATTTGGTGCCGGAAACGGCGGAGACGCGGTGGTTGCGGAGGAGATGAAGGAAGAGGTGCAGATGAGGACAGTGGTGGTTCAAGGCGCAGAGACCCCAGGCAGATGTGTGCGCAAGTGGAATCGAGAGAGAGGCAGAGGGGAAAACATGCAAGGAGAGGAAGAAGGGAAGAAGGGTTACTGTAAATGTTGATTTTCATGCATATGTGTGTGCATGCTAGGAAAGTTTTTTTTAAGACATAGGCTAAAATGTAGAGAAGAAAAGGAACGGGGAAGAGAAATGGATACAAAGCAAATGAAATGATTAAATGGTTATAGGGAAGTGAGACAGCCTTGGGAATTATTAAAAGCAAACCACCGTTCGATTTTTTTGACCAGTGGACACTGAATAGACACCAAAGATTGTAACCGAGTACCGATACAGTAGGGGTTACGCAACGTGCAACGTACACTGGACTCTGAATTTGACAATCGAGTACACCGTAAAGATCAGCACGACGAGACGATCAAAACGGCATACGAATATCAGTAGTTCGATTGAATTATAAAAGTTCAAAAATTTTACTAGCGAAAAATGCAACAAAAACGCAGAAAATTAAGATCGACGGAGCTAAAAATGTCCGAATTTTAAAAAACAAAAAATGACGTCTTGCTCAGAAGATGGTTTGAATTTTTCTATGTAAAAATATTTAGGTTTCGAAAACGTTTTATTTTCATTGATTTTTAACTGATTAAATTGAAGTAAATTTACGCGCAAAATAAACTTTCATATTTTCGGACGAAAATTTACCAGTTGTTATGTTTAACTAAACGCATTTCAAATATTAAATTTTTATTTCAAAATTTTATTGTTTAAATTTTCATAAAATTTCAATAATGCGTTATATAAAACCTGTTAAATCTACGTGTTGTTACATCCTTACCCATTTATTTTACGCCATTCTTCCTCTACTTTTTCTTTTGTTTCCAATTTCATTCGTTCAAAAATCTAGCCGTGTTCGTTCCTCTTTCCAGTTGCCTCATTCCCCAAATTAATTTGTGGGAAAGAATATATATCATTGCCTGTTTTCAAATCGAAACCAAACCCTATTCCTCTTCCTCCCTCAAATCGAAGCCAAGCCTTCCCCTCTCGAAATCGATTTCAAAAGCCGATCAGAGAATCACCGAGGGATGCGCTTGCACGGAAGATTAAGGAGGCGCGTGTTGTGTCTTTCATTTGTGGTTTCTTAGTCGAACGGCAGAGAGGTAGTTATCGTCGGCTCTGGAAGGGGGCGCACGTGATAGGATAAGGCGACGTCGTTGGTGAAGTCGCGAGATGGGAAGTCGCGATCGATTGGCACCTGTTCGAGGCTGAGGCGCACGAGGCCATGTAGACGTAGTTGTTCGACGTAGTGTTGGTCGGCGACTAGGGCTTTGGGTACGCGATGCTTGTGGTTACGGTGGCGAACGAGAGGAGTTTTCAGAGAGGAAGTCGATGACTGGTGGTTGATGGTGGGTGCAACAGCGTCTTTTCTGTGAGGTATTTTGATAATCTATCTATAAATTAAGTAATTAACTGAATTTATTATAGGATGAAATTTATAACAGGAAACAAAAAGAATTTTTTTTATTATAGCCGGTATAAGCAATTATGTTTGAGATATATGTAGGTCAAGAAATTATGGAGAGCAAGAAAAAATTAGATTAAAATTAAATTATTAGTTGAATTAATAAATGGTAAATTATTTTAGATTATTTCAAATGTTAATAAATCATAAATTGCTTATATTCATGGGGAAACAAGTCGAGATTGGATTGGGATTGCAAAAATCAAAGGTGAGATAATCTCACTCATCTGGGTTTTAATTTAAATTTAAATGGTTAAATTTAAATAATTGGTTGAATGTTTGAACTGAATTTGATGTGCTATATTATATATAGTAGTATATATATATAGTAGTAGTATATATATAGTATATATTGGAGTGATTGATTTCCCGCATTTATAGCGGATGAGACCCTATGCGTCGCATAATAGCGGATGATATTATATTTAAAATCCCATATATTGCGATATTCCACCTCGAAGTGGAATTGGTATTTTATATTGTGCAAACATCTGTGGATGTAGGGAAACAGGTTGGAGGGATCCAACTGGATTCCTTAAATTTATTTAGATCATTTAATATTCTGTGTTATGAATATTTGATATTGTGTGATGAATATTATTGATGATTGGGATATTGAATGCTACAGTTTACTTGAATATTTTTCGATACACTGAGTTATCAAAATGTATAGAATTGGATTTTTGAAAAGAAAACAAAAGAAGAGAATTTGTAAGTGAAATAATTATAGAGAATTTAAATAAATTTAAGAATGAACAGGATAAGAATAATAGCGATTTTAAAATTTTAATAAATAAATTCCGTTTATGAAAAGGGCATTTTGAATAAACAGGAAGATAATGAATTTTAAACTTAAGTGTTATTATTTAAAACATAAAGCATTTATTTTAAATTTAAGATTTAAATTATTGGAAAAAAATAAAGAAGGAATTTGGGAAATATGAAATTGGTATTTTCAGTTGAAAGATTTTAAATCATAATTAAAGAATAAAAATCTTAAGTTAATGGATTTTGGAATAAATGGAGTAAGTAAGGAAATTTATTTAAAAATGAAGTAAATTGGAAATCAATTTGGAGATTGATTTAATTGTGTAAAACCAGGATTTTTAAAAGAGAAGTGAGACTTTGAAATTTATAAACTGGTTTTATAAAGGTGAAGTAATATATCAGTGGATATTTGTTCACGATGGGAATTTATCAAAGAAATGGGAATTTTTTTTTTAAATAAACAGTGATTTATTTTTAAAGGATATGAAGAGAAGTGTATTTCCCTGGATAGCCAAGTACGTTTTCAAAGTAAATTTTTAAATATAAGTTAAAGGCTTTAATGTTGTTTTAAAAAGCATGTTTTAGGAAATTTATTACTTCTAAATGTTTAAATTCTGAAGTAAGTATTTTTCAAATCTATTATCGTAGTAATTATTTAAAGGTGACTTGGTATTTTGCTTTAAAGGATAAAATCTTGTTTTATATTTTATAAAGTAACCTCATTTTCAAATATTCCTACAGTATATATTTTTAATAAAGTATTGAAGTAGTTTTTGATTTAAATGTTTTAAACGATAATTTATAATAAAGTGTTTTAAATTATTTTAAAAATCCAAAGTATTTATGCTTGGTGTTTTCAGTGGAAATAAATATTTGGAAATTTATTTCATGGAAGAGTATGGTTTGAAAACTGTTTCAAAAAGGTTTGAACAGTGGAAATATATCTTGCGAAGATATTTGAGGCTAATAAATAATTTGGTGAAATTATTTATGGTTGATGGATGTTTGTGAATGCTAATTGATAGTTAAATAACCGACTATCTATATTGGCCAATGCGCGGATCGTTTCGAAGAGACCGTGATCGGGATTAATTTCTCGAAAACCACTTCGATCTGGTTTGAACGTTTTCGTGGGAAAGACGAGTTTAGATTGGAATATGGAGCAATGAAGTGCAAGGGCTAGTCACTACTAATCCTGAGGATAATTCCAAAATGGATGTAGTAGGAGCAGTGCCTTCGGTTCCATTCAAACCTGGGACGGACTTGTATGGATGAATGCTTTCAGAACATCGTCAGGTCGGCGATGAGCATTCTAAGTGATATTCTCTAAAGAGGTAACGCTTAGCCTCGAGCCTCATCAACCGGGAATGACTGAAAATCAGGGGTTATGCAGCAAGGCTAGGTGGGTAGTGCCTATTAGGGTGAGGTCATCCCTGTCTAGAAGTCCCTTCTATTCGGCTTAGTGGTGCGGTTGCTGATCCCAACCTTGGGGTGATCTTACTCGGGATTATCTAGTAAGTGGTAGTCCCGGTCTTGTGTTGCGGGGGTCGGGAGTGATCCTCGATACGGTGATCTAGGCCACGTACTGTGACAAGTGGTACCCCAGTGCCTAGTCATTAATTGGAAATCCATTCTCCCTACGAGCCTTTTATGGTTTTGTTTGTATTACCCACGACTGTGGCTAGTAGCTGGAATTTAATGATTGTAACAATTTCGGCTATGTTTATAAGTATTTGTAAATAGATCCTATTATAATATCAGAGGATTTTAATAAAAAGTGTTTTGTCTATCGTAAGGTTAAAACCCGACATGTTTATTTGTGGCGTGGTCTTACATGATGCTTTTGTGTTCAAAAGGATTTTTGAAACTTTAATAATCAATTTGAGTGTGGTTTTCTCACGCTGGTATTCCAGACTGATTCGGGTGTTATTTAACTATAATGCTCGGGTCAGACTGAATATTATAGAATACAGGATATGTTGCTGTGGAGCTCAAGAGATGAGCTGGATGGCGATACGTAGTTCCGTACTTGATTATTATTCCGCTGTGTATTCAGTTTTGAGGACAAGTTTATATGACTATCCAGTTGTATGTTATTGATGTTGTTGAACTCTGATGATGTATTCTGATGATGTATGAATAAAACAGATATAACTTTCTTTTGTGTAAAGATCTGTTATTATCTATTATATTTTATTTATTCCGCTGTGAGGGTTAGATTCTGACGTTTTATTTTCTCTTCTTCTACCTCTTGTTCTTTAACCCAAATGGTTCGTATTTCTATTCACCTTGAGGTTATTGATGTAGAATAGTGTTGACTTAAGGGGTATGGATTTGCGGGTCAATACAGTTGGTATCAGAGCGTAGGTTGGTGATAACCTTGGCTCTGGTGGGAATTACCTAAATAGAGTTCGTAGTGCTCTAGAATTAGTTTGAGTGTATTAATAGATATGAGTGCGTATTTGTTAGTTAGTATAAAATTGTTTTTATATTGTGCTGATTTATTGGTTGAGTGTTTAGTGATTTTGGTCAATACGTGGGACGCCATGTCGTCGATAGGGATTTCTAAACTCTTAAACAAGATAAACCGACACAGTATTGTTTTAAAATAGGATAAATGAAATAATTTTACCCAAATTATTTTTTTATATAAAGGAAATGATTTTTCGTAAATTATTATAGTTATATATGGATGATTGGTTGTTAGGAATGATAATATTAAATTATTATCATTAATGAGAAATTGAAATATTAACCAAAGATTAAGGAATAAACTAATAAATATATGGGATTTGCAAATGTGAATTATAAATGTGATTTATAATTTTGAAATAGAATTCTAGAAAAATATTGAAAATGTTTCTGGAAGAATTTGGGATTTAAAATTTTTAGAAATTTAAATTCCTTTGAATTTGGAAATGGTTTTCAAAAGTTTTGGAGAACTAATAGTGGTATTATTTCGAAGAAATTTTGAATTGGATCTGAAATCTGGTGGGATTTGAAATTAAGAATATTGGAAAGTGTTCTTAAAGAGATAAAAGCATTGAACTCTTTCGGTCGCTGGAAAATAACTTCGGTGATGACTGCGCCATCATCGATGTTTATTTTCGAGTTTCCAAGAGAGAAATTGCTACCAAATTGTTTTAAATTGAAATTGTTTGCAAAACTGGTTTTGGTTTTGAAATTCGAAGAGGTAATTGAATTTATCAAAGGATTTTGGATATAAATAATTTCAAAAAGGATTTTGAAATACTTATGTGATTATTGAAGACTCTAGAGTCGGTTTAAAATATTTTGGAATGTTTAAGTAATTGCTTAAAACTCTAGAAGTAAATTGGAAATGCTTAAACAATAAATTTAGGAACATATATAAGTTTGAAATTTATTTAGAATAGAAATTTAACTTAAGAAGAGTTAGATTAAAATAAGTAGGGAAGCTTATAAAATTTAAAATTTTGAATAAAAATATATACTTGGCTAAATAAAATGTATAATCCCGAGTTAAAAAGTAAAATGTGAACAGGATTGATGGTAAATGGACGAAAGTATGGATATAAATAAGTTGAGACTTATGAAACTTAGAAGTAGAATACGTAAGCCAAAATAAAATTGTTTTGAATTTTGGGAAATGAATAAAAATCCAAAACTTGAATTATAAAATAGGTTGAACTCAAAAAATTTAGTGAAGTGATTTTTGGAAGGTAAAAATCAAATTAAATAGAAGTAAACTTAAGTTATGAAGTTGAAAAGGTTTGAAGAAAGTAAATTAAATTAAGTTTGAAAATAATAGAAGCTTGGCTTCGAGTAAGGGTGAAAGCCCATTAAATAAAAGTTTGGGTTAAACTAATTTGGGAAATGGTTATTAATATTAGCATAGAATGTTGTCGGGCTTAATGGAATGGGTTTAAAAGAAACCAACATGGGAGTGAATGAAATGTAAGTGAATGGTTTGTAAATAAGTTTAAATGGAATAAAATTTAATATAAATTGTATTGGAATCAATTTAAAATGATTATATGCTTAAGTAATTGTTTATTCACATATATATCGTCGAATTTGCATAGAAATGATTGTCGTTTGTCGAAAATGAGATTAAATAAAATTCTATGAATTAATAGAGGTAAATAAAATTGATCTTTGGAATCAATTGAAATAAATGTGAGTTATTTGGATTAAAAATAAATTGGATGTAAGAAATTGAGTTGCAAACCATTTAAATTGGATGAAGTTGTATATGAATTGGTTGTAAACAATTAAAATTAATGTTGGAACCCTATAAGTTGCTTATAAATATTGTTTAACCTGCATTGCTTATAGAAACTCGTATGTTTGCTAGTTAAATATGTTAAAAGTTGTTAAATTACATGATTTTGGAACTTACATATTTGAATTGAGTAAGTACAGGTACCGGGGAGCCGTTTGGCTAGATTTGATCGTGCAAAAGGCTAAAATAATAAGCCGCTTGCTTAAAAATGCTAAATAAAGGTACGCCTACGCAATAAAAATAGGAAATATGAACTGTTTTTGTTTTTTCGACTGTGTGGGTCGATGTATATATATTTATATCTCTTGTCAAATTGCAAAAGCTCCTCCGAACAAAGGAGACTCTACCAAAATTTTCTAAAAATTTTGGGGGTTAGAAAAAAAAATTGGGAAAATTTTGTTTAGCGATAAAACAATTTCAAATTGGAAATTGAAATAAATTAGTGGATGAAACTAATTTAAAATAATGATATGAATCAGTTATAAATGGAAGATAAAATTTAATATTTAGAATTGAAGATAAATTGAATTCATATGGAAATGGGAGAACCAATTTGAATAGAAGTAGGGATATACTAAAGTGGTGAAGTAAAAATAAATATAAGAAGCGTATAAAATACTTATATTGAACTTAAGAAGACATGGTGAAATTCTTAGGTAATATGTGTGTCGGGAAAATATATTGAATAAGCAATTTGAGTGAAGATTTAATAAAAACAATAAGCGTTGATAAGTGAATAGAAATCAAAATGAATGTGAATAGAAAGAAAATTGATATATTTGATAATAAATTGAGATAAATACGTAGGATGTACGTGTATTATTTTATTCGCATAACAATTTGATTCAGATTCGAGCACAGAATTTCAAGATAGTTATATCGATCCGAATTAGGATTTTTCACTCGATTTTCGATGGCGACCCTAGATGTGGATTTTAATTGATTCTAGAAATTCTCTATCATAGTTATGACTATGCAAGGAGAATGACAAGTTTCTGATCAGGAAACCAGATCTGAGTCCGCACAAGGAAGTCGGGTGGACGATACTAGTTAGGAAATGAAAATGCGTGATCGAGTAAGCGATCGGATTCGGTATTGCGTACGAATGATATAGGTACATTGTACGGACTTAAATGGAATCAATATTGAAATTTAGTAAAGAAGTCAACAAAATGATTTTGAAAGCTATGATGGGATATTATTGCTAAGTAGGATATGCAGGTATTATAAAGGGAAAGGAAAAATGGGTTTTGATTTCAGAAGATAAATTTGAATTGCTCGACAAAAATGTATGTGTTTAAATTTCTATATGAAATTTGATTGGGTTTTTGATATATCTACTTGGTTTTTTGTTTTCTTTTTGAATTTGGGAGCCCGTAGAGGCATTTTGTAGTTGTACCGAGCTAGCCGCGCAAAGGAGACGCTGGCGAAATTTTTTGGAAAATTAAGGCTTTGGAAAATTTTTGAGAAAATTTTGATAATTCAAAATTTGGACTTAAATTAAAATTGAATGATTGAGCAAATAGTATTATTTGAAACTATGGGAGAGTTTGTGATGTTAGTAAGAATGATAATGGGTCTTCCCTATAAAAAGATAGTTGGTAGGATGTTGAATTGTTGGTTTTGGGAGAAGTAAACGGGTATTGGACCATTCTTCTTAACTAGAAATTTCGGGGGCGAAATTCTTTTAAAGGGGGGAGGAATGTGACGATCTGGAATTTTTTGAATGTTTGAAATCGGAGTATTTAATTGATTTTAAATATTTAAAAAGTTAATTTTTAACTTGAATTCAAATATCACTATTTATTTGATAATTTAATTATTAAATTAAATAATTTGAGGTCGGGTAAAATGTTGAATTTGGAGTTTTATGTCTGTTAAAAATAATTTAAAGGTTTGTAAAATTTATATTGATAATACTGAAGATAGTAAAAGTGTTAAAATTTGATTCGGAAGTGTTTTGTTAAGTTTTGAAATTATATCGCTTAAATAAATATTTAAAAATAGCCTTCCGAGGCACAGTCTTGGATTTTGATGAAACCAATTCCATTGGATCCGTAATATTATATTATTATCAGATTTCAATTTTCGTAGTGTTTGGAGTTGTTGTGTGAGCGTACGACATATAAACGCGTTGAATTTATGTCGAAAATTTAATTTAATAACTCGGTCCAAAAAGCTATCGTCTTTATACGATCGAATCAGGACTCGAAAGCTTTTCCATTGTATTCGGAATAGGAGTTTAACATTATGAACACCTAGCGGTATGCTCGATAGGAAGTCAAAATTTTAAGTCACGATTTTCTAGACAATTCAAATATAAATATTGACCAGTCAAATCCTATTACATCAAAACTTTTTCTGTTCTTTTCAGAGGTCACTGTAGCCAACCTTCTCCTGCACCCACCTTCTCCTGTCTTTCACTACTTCACTAAACCATGTATCCTTCCTTGGGTTAATCAGAAGAAAAAAAAATGAAATCAAACGAAGGAGAAATGGTGACAGCTTCTTCCTTACCCATTTATTTTACGTCGTTCTTCCTCTACTTTTTCTTTTGTTCCCAGTTTCATTCGTTCAAAAATATTCGCAAGAAAGAATATATATCATCGGCTCTTTTCAAATTAATTCACAAGAAAGAATATATATCATCGCCTCTTTTCAAATCGAAACCAAACCCTATTCCTCTTCCTCCCTCAAATCGAAGTCAAGCCTACCCTCTCGAAATCGATTTCAAAAGCCGATCAGAGAATCTCCAAGCGGTGCGCTTGCACGGAAGAATAGGGAGGCGCATGTTGTTTCTGACATTTGTGGGTTCTTAGTCTAACGGCAGAGGGTGGTTATCGTCGGCTCTAGAGAGGGGGTGCACACGATAGGATAAGGCGACGTCGTTGGCGAAGTCACGAGATGTGAAGTCGCGATTGATTGGCACATGTTCGAGGCCGAGGCATGCGAGGCCATGTAGACGTAGTTGTTCGATGTAGTGCTGGTCGGCGACTAGGGCTTTGAGTACGCGATGCTTGTGGTTACAGTGGCGAAGGAGAGGAGGTTTCGGAGAGGAAGTCGATGACTGGTGGTTGATGGTGGGTGCAGCAGCGTCTTTTCTGTGAGGTATTTTGATAATCTATCTGTAAATTTGGTAATTAAATGAATTTAATATAGGATGAAATTTATAACAGGAAACAAAAAGAATTTTTTTTATTACAACAGGTATAAGCAATTCTATTTTAGATATATGTAGGTCAAGAAATTATGGATAACAAGAAAAAATTAGATTAAAATTAAATTATTAGTTGAATTAATAAATGGTAAATTATTTTAGATTATTTCAAATGTTAATAAATCATAAATTGCTTATACAAGGTCTAAATTCATAGGGAAACAAGTCGAGATTGGATTGGGATTGCAAAAATCAAAGGTGTGTTAATTTCACTCATCTGGGTTTTAATTTAAATTTAAATGGTTAAATTTAAATAATTGGTCGAATATTTGAACTAAATTTGATGTGCTATATTATATAGAGTAGTATATATATAGTATATATTGGAGTGATTGATTTCCTGCATTTTTATAGCGGATGAGACCCTATGCGCCGCATAATAGCGGATGATATTATATTTAGAACCCCATATACCGCGATATTCCACCTCGAATTGGATTTGGTATTTTATATTGTGCTAACATCTGTGGATGCTGGGAAACGGGTTGGAGGGATCCTACTGGATTCCTCAGATTTATTTAGATCGTTTAATATCCCATGTTATGAATATTTGATATTCTGTGATGATTATTATTGATAATTGGAATATTGAATGCTATGGTTTACTTGAATATTTTTCGGTACACTGAGTTATCAAAATGTATAGAATTGGATTTTTGAAAAGAAAACAAAAGAAGAGAATTTGTAAGTGAAATAATTATAGTGAATTTAAATAAATTTAAGAATGAACTGGATAAGAATAATAGTGGTTTTAAAATTCTAATAAATAAATTCTGTGTATGAAAAGGGGAGTTTGAATAAACAGGAAGATAATGAATTAAGTGTTATTAATTAAAAGAATAAATAATTTATTTTAAATTTAAGATTTAAATTATTGGAAAAAAATAAAGAAGGAATTTGGGAAATATGAAATTGGTATTTTCGGTTAAAAGATTTTAATCATAATTAAGGAATAAAAATCTGAAGTTAATGGATTTTGGAATAAATGGAGTAAGTAAGGAAAATTATTTAAAAATGAAGTAAATTGGAAATCAATTTGGAGATTGATTTAATTGTGTAAAACCAGGATTTTTAAAAGAGAAGTGAGACTTTGGAATTTATAAATTGGTTTTATAAAGGTGAAGTAATATATCAGTGGATATTTGTTCACGATGGGAATTTATTAAAGAAATGGGAAAATTTGTTTAAAAATAAATAGTGATTTATTTTTAAAGGATGTGAAGAGAAGTGTATTTCCCTGGATAGTCGAGTACGTTTTCAAAGTAAATTTTTAAATATAATTTAAAGGCTTTAATGTTGTTTTAAAAAGCATGTTCTAGGAAAAGTTATTATTTCTAAATGTTTAAATTCTGAAGTAAGTATTTTTCAAATCTATTATCGTAGTAATTATTTAAAGGTGACTTGGTATTTTATTTTAAAGGAGAAAATCTAATTTTATATTTTATAAAAGTAACCTCATGTTGAAATATTCTTATAGCATATATTTCTAATAAAGTATTGAAGTAGTTTTTGATTTAAATGTTTTAAAGGATAATTTACAATAAAGTGTTTTAAATTATTTTAAAAATCCAAAGTTTTTGCGCTTGGTGTTTTCAGTGGAAATAATTATTTGGAAATTTATTTCATGGAAGAGTATAGTTTGAAAACTATTTCAAAAAGGTTTGAACAGTGGAAATATATCTTGCGAAGATATTTGAGGATAACAAATAATTTGGTGAAATTGTTTATGGTTGATGGATGTTTGTGAATGTTAATTAATAGTTAAATAACTGACTATCAATATTGGCCAATGCGCTGATCGTTTCGAAGAGACCGGTATCAGGATTAATTTCTCGAAAACCACTTCGATCTGGTTTGAACGTTTTCGTGAGGAAGACAGGTTTGGTTTCGAAGATGTAGCAATGAAGTGCAAGGGCTAGTCGCTACTAATCCTGATGATAATTCCAAAATGGATGTAGTAGGAGCAGTGCCTTCGGTTCTGTTCGAACCCGGGACAGACTTGTATGGATGAATGCTTTAAGAACATCGTCAGGTGGGCAATGAGCATTCTATGGGATATGTTCTAAAAAGGTAACGCTTAGTCTGGAGCCTCATCAACCGGGAATGACTAAAAATTAGGGGTTATGCAGCAAGGCTAGATGGGTAGCGCCCATTTGGGTGAGGTCATCCCTGTCTAGATGTTCCTTTTATTCGTCTTAATGGTGCGGTTGCTAATCCCAACCATTGGGTGATCTTACTCGAGATTATCCAGTAAGGGGAAGTCCCGGTCTTGTGTTGCAGGGGTCGGGAGTGATCCTCGGTACGGTTGTCTAGGTCACGTACTGTGACAGGTGCTACCCTAATGCCTATTCATTAGTTGGAAATCCATTCTCCCTACGAGCCTTTTACGGTTTTGTTTGTATTACCCACGACTGTGGCTAGTAGCTGGAATTTAATGAATGTAACAGTTTTGGTATTTTAATAAGTATTTGTAAATAGACCCTATTATAATATCAGAGGATTTTAATAAAAAGTGTTTTGGTTATCGTAAGGTAAAAACCCGACATGTTTATTTGTGGTGTGCTCATACGAGATGCTTTTGTTTTCAAAAGGATTTTTGAAACTTTAATAATCAATTTGTGTGTGGTAATCTCACGCTAGTATTCCAGACTGATTCGGGTGTTATTTAACTATAATGCTCGGGTCAGACCGAATATCATAGAATACAGGATATGTTGCTGTGGAGCTTAGGAGAAGAGCTAGATGGCGATACGTACTTCCGTACTTGATTATTATACCGATGTGTATTCAGTTTAGAGGACAAGTTAATATGACTGTCCAGTTGTATGTTATTGATGTTGTTGAACTCTGATGACATATTCTGATAATGTATGAATAAAACAAATTTAGCTTTCTTTTGTGTAAAGATATGTTATTATCTATTATATTTTATTCCGCTGCGATGGTTAGATTCTGATGTTGTTTTATTTTCTCTTCTTCTACCTCTTCTTCTTTAATCCAAATGGTTCATATTTCTGTTCACCTTGAGTTGATTGATGTAGAATAGTGTTGACTCAAGGGGTACGGATTTGCGGGTCGTTACAAATTTGGTATTCGATAATAAAATACTTTTCGTAATCTTTTCTTAAATCATTGGTAGGTCACTTTCTACCTTCTTAATCACCTTAACAAAACACTTGTAATTAATATTTTTTACTTATTTTAATTAGGATTTTTGTAGAAGAATACATTCACAGAAAATCATAACAATTAGGGAAAATCCCCAAATCACTGTAAATCCAAATTTCCATCTTCCATATACAAAAATTTCGAGGCTAAAAAAAATTAATTTAATCATACTTAATAATTAAAACCCGAAATATACACATTTTTTCTTTTAGGAAATTCACAAAATATTTATATGATCTTGGAGAATTATAAAATTGAAAACTCATCTTCAAAGTAGTGTTTTACACAGCATTTTGAAATTTCAAATGAATAGAAGATCAGAAACTTAGGTTTAGCATTTAAAACCCATTAAAACAATTCCATAAAATCCCAACAAACCATTATTTAATCTATTAATGATATTATCAATCCAAGCATGAAATATTATAACATCCAGTTTGAAAATCAATCATAAATCCAAAATTAAACACAAAGTAATGAGATGGTTAATTATTCTTCACCTTAGATGAGATAAGAGAGATTAAGATTTGATGTACACTAATTCAACTAAGCTTTCCCTTTTGAATTACTTAGCTTTCTTCTTCTTTTTCCTTAATACATCTCACTTTCAGATTATTTTTTTGATTTAGAAAAATGAAATGAGAACGAATGAGAAAGGAAGGGTTTAGGGAATGAAATAAGAAGTTATTCCCATTATGCCTCTCTTGTTAATCCCTTTCAATCCTATGTTTAAAATAATCTTGTTAATTGATCAATTAAGGTCCGACCCAAATTATTTAACAAATCTCATTCTCCTTATCACCTCGCATTATTCTACTTAATTTATCTAATTAAATTCCATGCATAATGTTAAACAAAAATTAGGAGTGTTACAAGATCCCTTCTAAAAGAATTCCATCCTTGAAATTACGATAAGGAAGGCAACAAGCATAACATTCATCCAGACATGTGTGACAAACACATAACAACAACAACACTAGCATATCCTGTTACCAAAAAGTCTATATAACAAATATAAAATATACCATCAAAACAACTCAAGATAGGTATCTCTAATCCCATCTTCTATTTTCTAAGTAAAGTCTTTCTCATTGCCACTCCACTAGGCTTTCAATAACTTGACTATCTTGTTTCTTAATTTCTTATCATCTCCTGCTATAACATGAACTAATTGTGTAACCAAAGTCATATCTGGTTCTACTACTAAATCTTTCAATACAATCCGTGTAATAGTAGTCTCTGGATCACGCACACACATTCTAAGATAAGAAACATGAAAAACATTATGGAATCCTACCAAACTTTTCGATAACTCTATCGTATAAGTAAGCTTCCTGATCCTTTCTATGATAGGAAACAGATAAACATATCTTAGTGCCAGTTTTCCTTAGTTTCCAAACCGTACCACTCCCATCATTGGTGATACCTTAACAAAGATACGGTCTCGAACTGAGAACCCTAAATCCTTGGGGCTTTTATCCACGTTATTTTTATACCTAGACTGAGCTTCCTTCATCCTTGCTCGGATCAACTCAATCCTTTCTACAGTTTCTTTCACCATATATAGGTCTATAATCAATCTGTCTCTGCTCTCCAGCCAATATGTTAGCAATTTATACGGTCTTTTGTAAAGTGCTGTGAAAGACGCTATTCCTATAATAATTTGATAACTATTATTATGGAAAACTCGACAAAATGAAAATTGTCTTCCCATGACCCTCCAAAATCTAGTACACAAGCCCTTAACAATCATTCAAGAACTTTGTTAACTCTTTCCATTTGTCCATTCATTTATGGATGGTAAGCGGTACTTATCTTCAGTTTGGTGCCTAACACTTCTTGTAGGCTCTTCTAAAATTCATTAATGAACAATGTATCTCCGTCACTGACTATACTACTAGGAATCCTATGTATTCTTACAATATTCGTTATAAACAACTTTGCCAATGCAGGTGCCAACCTTGTTGGCTTAACGGTAATAAACTGTGCACTCTTGGTCAGTCTATCTCCCATGACCTAGATGCTTTTATTCCCTCTATTTGACCTTGGCAACCCATTAATAAAATCCATGGATATGGAATCCCATTTCCAAATGGTACTTCTGAAGGTTAAAGTAATCCACTTGGCTTTTGATGCTTGGCTTTTACTTGCTGGCAATTCAAACATTTTTTTTACCCATAACTGTACATCTCTTTACATTCCTTTTCAAAAGAAACTCCTCTTTATATCCTGATACATTTTAGTTCCTTTAGGATGAATAGTAAATTTTGATCGATGACACTCCCTAAGAACTTCTTTCCTTAGGTAACAAACATCTGGAATGCAAAACCGTCCCTTCTTCCTTATCCATCAGTTGTAGTCAAGACTGAAACCTTTTAAATCATCAATCTTAGTTCCCTCTACAAGTCTTCTAATCTTTCAGTTAGTAATCGATCATCTCGCTATTTAGAAGAATTCTTTAGATCGGTAATGGTAGAACATCCAAACATGACAACACTGCAGTATTCCGACTAGAATTAGCGATTGTTTTTAACTTAACACCCAATAATCAATGCCTCTAAATCTTTCCATTCTGCTAGCATAGCTAACACCACGCTTTGATGTTTCCTGCTAAGGGCATCTACAATCTTATTTCCTTTCCCTGGCGCATACCCAATATCAAAATCATAAGCCGCCAAAAATTATAGTCACCTTTGCTATCTCATATTCAACTCCTTATGAGATAATACATATTTAAAGGACTTATGATCCGTAAATAACTCGAACCATTCACCCAAAAGATTGTGTCTCTATACTTTCAAAGCAAATATCACTGCTGCGAGCTCTAAATCATGCGCCAAACATCTAACTTCATGTGGTCAAAGCTGTCGAGAAGCAAAGGAAATCACTTTACCTCTTTGCATTAACACAGCTCCTAATCTTGTCCCACATGCATCAGTATACACCACTAAATCTTGAGGTTCATGGAATAACTAACACGGGTTCATTGATCAACAAATGTTTCGACTTTATGAATGCTGCTTCACATTTATCGCTCCAAACTTTTCATCCTTCCTTGTTAGTTTAGTCCTAGATGTCGCTATACGAAAGAAATCCTTGATGAATCTTCGGTAATAATCAGCTAATCCCATAAAACTCCTTATCTTGATCATAGTCTCGGGTATTTTCTAATTGCGAAATAGCTTCAATCTTAGTTGGATCTACTGAAAACCCATTTTCTAAAACTACATGACCAAGGAACTTCACTTCTCTTTTTCAAAAACAACATTTTGTAAACTTAGCTTTTAGTTGATGCTGCCTTAACATTTCTAGCACTATTCTAGGATAAATCTCATGAGCTTGTTCATTCTTAGAATATATCACAATGTTTTTTATAAACACTAACATAAATATGTCCAAATGCTCTCGGAAGATTTGGTTTATCAAATCCACAAAGTAAGTTAGCGCATTGGTCAATCCAAAGGGCATGACTAACTATTCATACGAACCATATCTTGTTCGAAACATCGTTAATGGAATGCTTTCCTCCGCCACTCTCAATTGATGGAACCTTATTGCTAAATCCAATTGGGAAAATATCTTGGCTCCACTCAAATGATCAAATAAATCATCTATTCTCAGCAAAGGATATCGATTCTTTATCGTTATCTTATTTAACTAACGATAATCGACACACATCCTTAACAACCCGTTCAGTTTCTTCACGAACGTCATGGTTGCTCCCCAAGAAGAATTGTTTGGTATAATAAAAATTATCCTTCTAAGTATACAAACTACACCTTTAACCCTTTCATCACATCAGGTGTCATTTTGTTAGGCGGTCTACTCACTGATTTGGCTCCAGATATAAGATCTATTTGAAACTCAATAGCTTGTTTCAGTGGTAGTCCTGTAACAGGCTCGAAAAATCTGCATACCCTCTTACAATGAAAACCTTATTCACCTCATATTCCACTTCCATTACACCTAATAAAGCACATAAAACTAAACTCGAATTTTCAGCTAAGTATATAATTCGATCATGACTATTAGCGTGTCTTAATGATATCTTCATATCCTGGCAAAATATCCTAGCTTCACATATGTACCAAGAATAATCCCAAACCCACAAAACCAAACACATGTAAATTGCAGGCAAATGCATGATCTAATAGCTTAAATTATAAATGGTCATATCTCATTACAAGAGTTACATAACCTCCTATCGAATTCGCAACCCTTATGGAAATAATAAGGTATGATGGTTCTAAAGTTAATTTATCTAACAAACATTGCAAGATTAAAAAATGTGATGTACCAGTATTAAATAGTAATTTAACAGGTAAGCCATGAATCAAAATCATACCTCTTATCACCGATATTCCTTTCTCTTCTGTAGTCGATGCAAAAGCTGATGGTTCTAGAGTAAAAACTTTCCCTTTATCGACCTTGTCCAGTTTTGGATATTCATTCTTGTAATGTCCCATCTAGTTGTAGTTGTCATACTTCACACCCTTCTTTCGCACAACCTTCCTTCCATTACCAGCTCAACACTCATTAGCAAAGTGCCATTTCTTGTCACACTTATAGCAAAAAATATTAACCTTCCCTTTCTTGGAAACCCCGCCCTTCTGAGCACCCTCTTTATTAAAGAACTTACTCTTCTTGCCATGAAAACCTTGAATTACTGCAGGCATTTCACTTCCAAATGTTGAAAGCTTTTCGTCGTTCCTTAATTTTATCTCCACCACCACATCACATGGATCTCTAAGTTGCGGCAAAGTTGCATTGGCAATTTTTGGCATCAATCCACAAATAACTTCTCATTTCTTTTTACCATAATATCAATAGTACATATTCGTATTTGGCAACTCATCAAACTTAGTTTTATATTTTTGTACAGCCATCTCTGCTTGCTTCAATTCCATGAACTTCTTGAGAAAGGTTGACTTAGCTATCTTGGACAAAAAATTTCCTTAAACTTTCTTATAAATTTAGCCTAACTCAAATTCTCCTCTGGTACTCCTATAATCACAGTGCCCAACTAATAACAGCTAGCTCCTTTTAACTGTCTAGATGTCAATATCCTCTTTTGCACGTCATTCAAGCCTAAGTCAGCAAAACTCATTTCACAATGCAACAGCCAATTCTCATCTTCAGTAGCACTTTTCATTCCAAGAAAAGGCTTTCCTCTAAGACTGGTGTAATAGCGACTCAACTAAGCATAATTATTGTAAGAAGGTACTTCGGGATTAATACCTTCCACATTATCAACGTTGCCTCCAGTGAAACATGCCGTAGCTTTAGCTTACATCATATTCACAAAGAACTAATACATAGCCCACATATCTACTTGTTGTGTTCCAGCACTTATATTAGCATTTTCAATTGGATTACATTTGCTTGTCGACCCGGATTCCTTTTAGTATTGGTTTGAACGTTTCCCTTAGTTATGATTCTTCCTCCACCTAGATTCACTCTTCAATTTCCTGCTTCCACATCTTAGTTTCTCGTAATCTGCATACGAGTATTTCTAAGATATATAAGAATGGTCTATGAGAGAGGGGATAACCGAGATAGAATACATACTTATATACATAACTGTTACAAACAAATATCCTTCATCGAAACTTGAACGAGTAGAAGACATAGAAGAATAAAATATAATAGCTTTAGCAAGACCTTTCGAAGGATTAAAAGGGATGCTACAGCCAAAGTCCGGAAGTATTACAACCTTTCGAAGGGATCGAAAGGGTCAAAAGCACCCTTCCGCTTCAATGGTTTCCTTTCGAAGAAGGTGCTTCCGCATGCATAAAGACCTTTCGAATGAGTTGAAGAAACACCTTTCAAAGACAATGGATTACAACCTTTCGTATGCGTTCCAAAACATTCGAAACCAAAGGTTTCTTCTTCATTCAAACTATTTAGAAAGATGCCTTGATCAGAGCAATCCTTTCGAAAGTATAATCAAGCCTTTCAAACCAGTCGAAGCCTTTAATATCCAGGAAAGGTTCCGCATCAATTCGCATGTATATATTCAGAAGCTACCTGCCACGTTAGAACCATCAACACATCAAAAACTTCAAAACCATAGGAAACTTCCTATCGATAATGTCAAAAGGTCATACCATTGCTTCTTATGACAACAAAACAACACAAAAAGAAAAGGCGCAACCATCCCTTTCGACGAAGACGGGAGCATTCAATCCCATTCAAAAGAGTTGCACAGGGATGTGCAAGTATCAAAGGAGTCGGAAGGTATCTGAAACCACCTTTCAACCAGGTTGAAAGCATTAGGTCAAAAGGTGTCAAATCACATCATAAATAAGGACCAAGGGGTCTGGTTAAGGGATCCAAATTCATTCACTCTATAATTGTATTTTCTTAACTTTGCAAATTTGTAAGCCCTAATTTGTAAATCAAACTAGGGGAAATTGATCAGTATAGTCTACGTTGCATCAATAAAGAAAAGGTTTCAATATTTTAGATTTTGTTACTATTTGAAGGCTTTTGTTTGATTTAACGGTGTTCTACAGGCATCAACCTTATCGAAACTCACCTTCTGATTGGGTCGAAACCCCTTATTTTTCTAAATAACCAAAGTCTCTAAATCTAAATCGCACGCACAAAACACTCACCTTATAATGAGTCAAAACCTAGAGCTAAGCTCGTATTACCTCCGATTTCAGAGTCAAACCCAAGTCATTTAAGAAAATAGCTTACATCAAAGTCAAAACCCATCTAGGCAAACTATACTCTTGAATGCTCAATGCCATCATTCAGTGTTTCGCAATCAAATCAAAAGGAAGGCTTCAAAAGGATAATCGAGCAACTTCACCAAGCTTGAAAGACTTGAAAGAAAAAGGTACAAGAGTTTCGACTCGGTCGAAAGGTCAAAAAAGAAAGAATTGTTACAACAAAGATTTATTCAAAGGGTTAATCAAAGAAAGTAAATAAGATCATTATCCTTTCTATTTGATCAAAAGAAGGTTAGAAAGACATTTTTATACCTTTTGTCCTAGTTTGGGATGTTAAAAAGTTTTTCTTGTTAACATTATGGTGCTAGAATGAGGGCTTGAACCTCCGATCTTGTTAAACATCCAACACCATTTTCCGTTAACCCAATTCTATCCCAAGCTTACCCACTTTAGACCTTACTTTATCATGATTGGTAAATTCAAAAGATCGGAGCAAGGCTCCTCGAAGCCATATCTAATAGGATTCTCCCATAAAGCAATTAATGATAGGAATCTACAGGAAGAACAACTGTTAAGGATGAAGGCTTTAAGGATCATAAGGAAAATAAAGTCGAAGCCTATGATCCATTTAAGTGGAGTTTAAACCCTTTTCATATTAGCCCTACCCTAATCTTTTCCTTAGGAGAAAAGGAAAATAGGGGTGACAAACTTGTTTGATCAAATGAGAAACACAATTCAACTTTATGCTAAAGGCACAATCTTTGAAGCGGGAATAATGGCTAATTACAACAACTTTGCATACAAATGGGATCAACTAACAAGTGATATACTACCTACATCGAAACTACGAAGATTTTTAGATAGAAGGACAGTTAACAAAGGTGGAACTCTTGAGCCAAGTAATAAAATAGCTAGAAATCATCCTCGAAAAACAAGCTTCAACTCAAGACTTCCAAAAGACTGCGACTTAACAACATCTATTGAGAATGTCTACTTGTTAACCAAGGATGAACTCAATCATTGGCCATCCCAAAAGAATAAGCCTAAATATGAAAGAAAATTTGGACGATCCTATTTTCATTATCATATGATGAATGGACATGAAACCAATCAATGTAGAGTGCTTGAAGGAATGATAATTAACCTTTTCAAATAAGGAAAAATTAATGGGCTTGTAGAGAGATACTGTATGAAGTTAATAAAGAATTACTTTACTAAAGAGAATCTACATGGTTGGGAGTGAAATGCTCCTTTCATTTAGACATTACTTTAAATGGTCAAAGCTTCTGCCCCATCGAGTTGGCTAGGGCAAAGCACCTCTTGGAGGGAGGAGTGTAAGCCTTTATCCGCACCACGCTATGGCCAGGATGAAGCATCGACAAGCCCTTGACCGTACCACACTATGGCTAGGTCAAGGCACCTCTTGGAGAGAGGACAAAGTAAGTCCTTGGTCCTGCTATGTTTTGGCCTGTCTAAGGCAACAAACAAGCCCTTGGCCATGCCATGCTATGGCCAGGTCAAGGCGCCTCCTAGAGGGATGAAAGAGTAAGCCCTTATTCCCGCCATGCTATGGCCTGGCCAAGGCACCGAAAAAACCCTTTATTGCACCACGCTATAACCCGTTCAAGGTGCCTCTTGGAGGGAGGTTGGGTATGTCCTTGGTTCCAGCTTGATAATAAGCTAACCAAGAGCTTCAGACAATAATGGACTAAGACTCTGAGCCTAAGAAGCGGCACATCAAAGA
Organism: Allium cepa; assembly: GCA_030765085.1. NCBI lineage: Eukaryota > Viridiplantae > Streptophyta > Magnoliopsida > Asparagales > Amaryllidaceae > Allium > Allium cepa. The sequence goes on along the minus strand of CM060931.1, from coordinate 458,396,001 downwards.
ATGGATTAAAAGGTCCAAGCCCATGAAGCGGCACATCAAATGACGGACTAAATGTCCAAGCCCAAGAAGCAACATATCAAACTATGGACTAAGATGTCCACATCCGAGAAGCAACGTATCAGATAACGGACTAAGATATCCAAACCTTGGAAGCGGCATGTCAAATGATAGACTAAGACGTCCAGGCTCAATAAGTAGCAGATCAAGAAGCAACAAAAAACAAGGCTTAAATAAGAATTTGAAGCCTCCAACTAATCATTGAGAAAGAATTTCCAAACTTCACTTAATAATAACTGAATCTTGTTTCGGTTCATTCATTATTGAAATTCGGGACTTCACTAATTAATACCCAAATTTGGGTTTATGGTCTTCAATATTCATCATAACCAAATTTAGATGTTGAAACTATAACTATCTACTGGACTTTATTCGCCTGAATCTGGGCTAAAGATCTGTATTAAGAAGAATTTTATTATGGACTTCTGGTTATCATCCACAAGTACTCGAATCTGGGTTTCAGATCTTCTAACTATTGAATTTCATTCGTTAATTCTCGAATATTTGTCGATGGACTTCTATTACACAATTGTTATTTACTTTTTATTGATTATCTTTAAAAATTGGATTTATAAACATCTATAATTGAGTCTTCGGTTGAATCTATGGATTTTTACCATCAGATTTCTAATAATCTCACAATATGATCAAAGTTGAATTCTTGGTTATCTCTCATTATCGAAGATAAGATTCAAAACACTTAGTTATATTCAATTATGGGATTACTTTTCATATGATAACGTGATGATTTTGTAAAATTCTACAAATGACTTGAATAGACTTCTATACAGATTTCAAGCTAAAGATAAAAAAAATATTGTTTATTTTATGCTCTTTAGATAAAGCAGAATAGTAAAAAGAATTGAATGATGAGGCAGATACAAAAATCATGGAACAAGTTATCAAAGAGATGATTGGGCGACAACATTATAAGAAAGGATCACAAATCAGGTGATACTTTTAAAATTTTCATAAATTATGAAATTATTTATAAGTATACAGAACAAACATATGCACCTTCATAAATCTTGAATAGCTTTATTTGGATTCTCAACAATTAAAGGATCCATGTTGTGATGAATAGCAATGCGAAGAACCTCTTTAAGTCTCTTCTTTTTCTTCCTCATCTTGTCTTCAACATCAATAGCTTTGATGTTGGTCTTCAAAGCACGTTAAAGGCTTCATTCGCACCTTTAAGAGTTTTATTTTCCATTTCCAAGTCAGCAATACGCATCTAAAGAAGATACCACTCGCGTTCAAGCTTTTAAATTCTAGCAGCATAATCATTTATGCGCAACAAGTATCTAATCTTCTGGTGCTCATCAAAATACTTCATCAATTCGAAATTGACTTTCCAACACCATTCTCTTGCTACCATTTCATATAAACTAGGAGGCAGATTAGTCATAGTAAGGAACTTTTGGATGGAAAGAGAAGTAGACCTTGTTAATTTTGCAGCGGAGGGAGTAAATGGAAGAAGTCGGTGAATCGACGTTTGAAATATTATTTCTCATAATGAATTTGATCCATTCACACCGAGCTTGATTATCTTTCAACTTAATTTCCAAGTCGCTTACTTGTTGAAGAAGTTTCAACATTCTATGGTCAAAGTCAATTGAAGGATTTGACTTAGCTTGACGTTACAATGCGAAAATCACTTCGTTTTTACTCTTAACATCTGCCTCTAAATTAGCAACCTGATCATTGAGATTCCTAACAATTGTTTTCTGAAGAAAAAATCTACCATGCCATTTTAAAGCTTCCGTGTCACCTTGGAAACGAGCAAATAAAGAATCGTCAAGAAGTTTTCTCTTCTCAAGATCCGCTAATAACCTATCTTTAATATTGATAAAGCATGATGCTGGATATAATGAGAGTGGCGTTAAGGATAGCTGTAACTCCTATTAAAGAAATAGAAAATAAAGTCAAGACTTGTGTAATTCATCTCTTTATAATGACGATAGAAGATTACAACTTAAGTAAACATTAAACAAAAAAGTACAATTAGACATTTGTTTTACATCTAAAGTTAGGAAACTGCATTTCTAATTTTAATCAATGAATTGGAAGAAGAATGACCGTTGAGTCAAAAGGAACATTAATTCCTTCTTGAATAATAATCGGAGGATATTTGCTATAGTCCCATTCCCTGACCAAAGGAAATTCACAACCACATATTAACTTGGTATGATATGTCTGGATTTCCTTAAGTAGCTTTTCCTTTTCTTCACTGAGAAAATCAAAATGGAGTCGAGGATGTTCTATATAAAGTTTTTTCCAATCTCTAAGACATCAATATCTGGCTCGTTTTGAAGATATCAAAATTTCCGCCTTTTCAAGATAATCTCTTCTCAGTTTAGCATACTTGCTTAGTTAATCTTTAAAAACATAGCTACCAAGGGGATATGTAACATCCCTTATTTGGAGGCCTGAAGCTAAGCGCTACAGATGCTGCAGTCATCCATAGTATTAACTCCCGATGACCAAATAGGGGAATGTTAATGGTATCCATAATATTAGAAGCATTTGAATATGAAATAAAAAAACAAAGATTAAAATATCATTCCGATGGCAATTCAAAATGACATTTCATATTCAAAATACATAAACTTATAATCATTTCCTAGGTTCAGACAAAATATAATTATTACAAAATACGCTAAGAGCGACATATGACATAACAGTCTTAAATACAACACGACGGAACTGAACGATATAAAACCACAGCTACTAAATTGCTATCTGTTAGCCACCTACTCGTCTCCAGCAGCTTTATTCATCCACTTACTAAAACATGTAAAACCTCAACCCTTGGCCTACTCAAATCAAATTTGAACACTCGAGAGTTTGAGGGGAAAACATAAACTTCGTGTCAGACAAAAAACCTAGTGTGAATAATACTATGCATCTTGGTTATCTGATATTAAGTGAGGCCATGCTGCTTAGCGGAACGAGTTTTCCATCATTAAAATCCTTTTGAAACATATCTTTTGCAAACCTTTATCCTCCAACAAAAACTGGTAAATACTCTAAGGCATTATTATGTAAACATACATATCAACTAACAAATGAACTATCTGTCCGAACACTGTAGTTTTGCTTGGCTGACTCGGACCAACCAGACAATATGAATGAAATAATATAACACCTGTTAGAGACTCCTATTTTGGACGGTCTATCCTTAACTATCTATTAAATAATACTCTTTTGAACGGTCTGTGCCTAACTTAATATCTCCTAGGGTCACCTGATCCGAATGGTTTTGCGGGCTCGCTAATAACCTATTTGTATACAAATATATATTCCCTTCTGTGAATTTTAGTCACATCTAGTATTCTAATAGCTGAGTCATTTTACTTAGGGTAATCTTCCCTTAAGTTTTCCTTAAAAATCTTTTCATCTCAAATTGATTCAAAACCTTTAAACCAAAATTAAACAAGGAAAATACATACTCTATGCTTTATCACAAATCACGTTGCCATGTTCTATATACTTTACTCATATCTTTGTTGATGAAAACACTTAAACCTTTGAAAGTACCCCTTTTGAATTGTAACTATCCGTAAATTTAACTGGTTTTAATAACGTTATTAATTGAAATTTTGTGGGATTTTAAACGATAAAATTTTGAAATATAAATTTGATATTTGGAATGCGTCCAGTTAAATAGAGCAACCGGTAAATTTTCATCCGAAAATATGAAAGTTTATTTCGTGCATAAATTTACTTCAATTTAATTAGTTAAAAAGCGATGAAAGCAAAACGTTTTCGGAACCTAAATATTTTTACATAGAAAAATTCTAAACCATCTTCTGAACAAACGCTATTTTTCGTTTTTCAAAATTCGGACAACTTTAGCTCCGCCGATCTTATTTTCTTTCGTTTTTGTTGCGTTTTCCGCTAGTAGAAAATTCGAATTTTTTATAATTCAATCGTACCGCTAATATCTGTATACCATTTTGATCATCTCGTCATGCTGGTCTCCGCACTATATTCGATTTTGTATTTTGACGTAGAAAACGCGACGAAATCGGTATAACGATCCATCGAGTCGGTACCGTTCGTGACCTTTTCGCAACTGTTTTCTAATCTATTGTTTTTCCATTTCCATTCACAAATTCCAACGGTCCAAAATTCGAACAGCCCTTTTACTTTTATTGATTCATAAATTCTCATGCATATCACACTTTCCCAAAACTCAAGCTAAATTCGGTTCCTTGTACCCTTATCTCTGCACTTACATCTATTCGAAGGAAATATGTGAATGCACTTCTCTTACTGTTGCATGCTTTTACCTTCCATCTCCAGGTTCTTATATTCCAATATATTTTTTCCAAACCCATTTATAACCGAATGCACCTAATGTCTGCCATCACCACATCAACCATCGGCCACCCACTCTACCCTCTTCCTTCGCCAACGACAGCCGAAGTCTTGTGCTCTCTCGACATGGTCGGCCGCATCCACACCCCTTCACCACACCACCGAGCTGCGTTTCACCACCCTTGCGTCCTCCTTCCGCGGCCACGCTGACCCTACCCAACTGGACTAAACAACCTACGATCCATGAGCACTAGATCTGTTCTCTCCATTAGCTTGTAAATCGTACCTCATATAGTTGAGTCGCATATCAGTTGCAGGTATATTCACTGGATTTTTTTTATTTTATTTTAATTATTTTATTTATATCTCATATATATATATATATCACCTATGAGTATGTATAATTATGCGTTACTTGATTTTGTTTTGTTTTGAGGAGTGGTTGACTGTTAATGTATGTGTTCATTAAGTATAATTTGTTGTATTTGTGGGTTATATGTATTATACGTATAGGATTACAAGCTTTGTAGTCTTTACATGCATAACGGTTTTCCAAACCATGTTCTTATTTAGTCCTTATATATGTAAGATATTAGAGTACTATGGGTACTGTTAGTATAAAGTGCAGGGTATTCATATATTTTGTGTTCAGATGTTAGAAAATTTTATGTAAAGAATATTAAGTTGCGACAGTAGTATATGCGTGATATAGGGTAATATCATATAAGTATATAAGTTGGTACAATTTGTATATATAAAGTGTACGTATTTAACTTGTATTGTTGTTTGTGAGATATATTCATATTCGTTTTCAAGTATAATATATACTGAAGTCTTGGTCTATTGTTTATCACTTATACATTATATATATATATATATATATATATATATATATATATATTGTTTAATAAATGTTTGAACAAGGTTTGTTTGCATTAGTTTATAGTATTGGCTTTTATAAAAATATGTACGTCCGTCGATTTCAAAGTTTGGGATTTAATCGTGGTTGTATATGAAATGTGTTTTGGTTTTTGTAAAACTTTGCCACAAGTTATGTATTTATGTTGTTTACAGATTTTATTTTTGTTATCTGGCTATACATCTATGTTATATCATATTTATATAAGTTTTGTTGTTTTCCAAGTTGGCATATATGTTTATAAGTATATATTTATAACAGGTCTATTATATATGTTATATTTCTTTTTATATAAAATAATAATATTGTTATGTTAGTATTAGTGTTTGTAGTTTTCTTTGTCACGGTTAATATACAAAGTTATTCTGAAAATGGGTCTCAACATTGTTTTTTAAAACTTGTATACGTTTATGTATATTTCAATATGAGGATTGCAGTATTTATTTCTAACTATATTATTTTTGATTTTTAATACATGTGTTTAATACAAACCAATGATTTTTCTTACACACGTATTCTGTTTTGATATTTGTCTTAAAATGAAATATTGATTTAATAAGAAAATAATAATGTTATATTTTCAGCCTAGGTCCATCTGATTAGGATTTGTTCTCGTCAATTTTTGTTATCAGCTTTATCCATCAAATCCATGTCCATCTAGCTTTATTTTGGAATTAGAGCTTGGATTCGTAACTCAATTCCATCGTCTATTTCTCTAGCCTCGAAAGGTAAGCAATCACTCACGATTAATGTTCATTTATTTATTAAATTTGATTTCGATTGAAACGACAATTGAAATATGCTGCTGTAGTTATTTACACTGTTATATATGTTATGTAGCGACCCGACTTTCTATCACCAGAAAATCGCTTCACTAATTAAGAAAGAAAGGGATAGAAGAAGAAAAGAAAGAGAAGAAAGAGAAGAAAGAGAAAACAATACATCAGAATCTCACAGCGGAACGATTTAAATATAATATAGAACATATACATAGTATCATATACATCAGAGTACACAACAAAACATCTCAATTTAGACAATTATAACATTTCTGTCTAATATAATACAAGAACATCAACACAGCGGAAACTCTAACCATATATCTACATGCTGAAGCCTCCTGGTTCAAAGCTCCTCCAAAATTTGTCAAGGATAACCTGAATCACTTGACTACTCATACATAATATGAGTACCCAAGAGTTTAATAAAACAGAAAATAAATACTCGGGTCAGACAGGGGCCTGGTGTGAGTAAACGGTTTAAGATTGCTTAACTTTAGAAAATCCTTTGAAAAGAAAGGTATCACGTAAGACTCCCCACAAATAAACATGGAAAAGTTTTTACCTTACGCTAACCAAAACATTTGATAGGAAATCCAGTGATATTATAATAGTGTCTAGGGTTTTCAAGTAAATATGAAATAGCCGAAATTGTTACATCTATTAAATTCCAGCTACTAGCCACAAAAGTGGGTAATACAAACAAAACCGTAGGGCCTCGTAGGGAAAATCTGGTTTTCCATCAATGGCAGGGCTACTAGGGTACCGTCCGTCACAGTACGTGGCCTAGGTCACTGTACCGAGGAGTACTCCCACTCCCCTGCAACACAAGGCCGGGACCATTCCTTACTGAACAGTCCCGAACAAGACCACCCCGCAGTTGGGTGCAGACCAACTGCCCACAAAACCGAAATAAAAAGGGACATCTAGACAGGGATGTATCTCGCTCTCCAGTGGGAGCTACCCACAAAACCTTGCTGCACCTCCTTTGTTTTAGCCATTCCCGGTTGATGAGGCTTGAGGCTGCGATTACCTTTATAGGACCAATTATCTTAGAATGCTCATCGTCCACCTGACGATGTTCTGAAAGCATTCAATTCATACAAGTTCGTTCCGGGTTCGAACGAACTGAAGGCACTATCTCGTTGCACTCGTTTTGGAATCACCCTCAGAGTCAACGACCATAGCCCTTGCACTCTAAAACACCATCTCAAACCTATAAGCACTATTCCGTCAAACTCATTACGAAATCATCCACAGAGTTATACTGACGTATAGCCCTTACACCTCGAGTCTTTACTTGCTCCACTTGGATTAACGACCTAACGTTTAGTTAGAAACAATGTGGTTTTCGGATATCCAAATATGGAAACCCGATCCCGGTCTCATCGAATCCAAACGTCATTTTAATGTCCAAGTTGTACTTAAGGGATTTAAACAATAGATATTTAGAAAATATCACTTAACATAAATGGATGTATCATATTACACAGATAGATAAGCATCTATTATCACATGCATCTATACATATCACAAAGCAGCATATGTATCACATCTCAGATATAACATATTCACATCATCACATATCAACCAAAGACATAAAATATCAACCAATATCATTAACTCATCCAATGATATATATCATCCAATCATTAATCATTCATAAACAAGTTTTATCCAAATTTAATTAATTTAATTAATCCTTACATTAAATACTTGAATTATCTTCAATCCATTTTACTATTCATTAATTAATTACAAATTAATTAATTAACTAACATTACTTAATTCCATTTCAATTAATCTTCTCTGATTAATTATCACTTAATTACTTTAAGTAATTCTTACTTAATTACCATATTAATTAATCATCCTGATTAATAACTTCCAAATTATACTAAGTAATTACCTCTTAATTACATTCTAAATTAATCAACCTTGATTAATTATTCTTTAATTATCTTGATAATTATTTCCTAATTACCTTTAATTAATTACACCTGATTAATCACTTTTAATTAATCACATTGATTAATTAATTTTAATTAAAACTACTTGATTAATTACTTTTAATTAATCATATTTAATTAATTACTTTTAATTAATCACCTTTGATCAATTACTTTAATTACATTTAGTAATTAAAACTTAATTATAAATTAATTATTCTTAAATTATTAATTAACAATTAATTAATTATTTCCACTAATTATTGATTACTTCATTAATTAAATTCTTTTTTTACTTAATAAATTTAACATGTAATTAATCACTTAATTAATTATTCTTAATCCTTTTATTAATTAAACCATTAATCAAATAATTTAAACCTTTAACTAATTATTAATTGATTCTTTAATTAATAACTCAAATGATTAACTCTTAATCACATTACTTAATTACTTTCCATAAAGTAATTAACTCTTACTTAATTACCTCTAGTACTTAACCACTTAATTACTTTAATTACTTCCCTAAGTAATTATGTGACGCCCCACCTCTATACCCACGCTAGCCAAGAACACTCCGGAGAAGTGCTGTCAACTAGCACGGAGAATAAGGCTGTTGAGGAGCGACCATCCATGTAATAGCTTATCACACGGTGGCTATAAATAATCTTCGGAAACAAACATAGAAATAATCATATCACAAATCAGTCACAGATATCCATATCACAAAGGCGGAAGAAGATATGAATATATAACTAACACATGAAAGTGTACATCAGAGTAGTGGTCAATAAGATCCACGATAATACAAAAGAATAGCAACACGTGCTATACAAAAGAATACAACTATGAGTCTATATCTCAAGTGTATACAGCAAAAACTGCTAATCTAAACAGTTAGCCAAAAGTCAGAGTGATGAATCCCTGGGAAGAAGTCAAGCAGAAGCACCTGTAACATCTCGGTCTGATCCGAGTATTATTTAAGAAAATAATAAACGGATCAGTCTAGCTATAAATATCAGATGACATGATATAACATAAAAGATATGGCATAAACATAAACATCCATAACGACATACCGCTATAAGTATGTAAATAATGATCAACAGAAGATCAATCAATAAGAGATAATCAATATCACAAGAATCTTCTCAAAGATTCGAAGGGGGCATCATACCCTAAACTTGTACTCATAACAAGTCAATGACACAAATTCCAGAAATCAACACGAGAAATCCTGAAATCATAAAAAGGGAAAGAGGCCTATCACATGACGGTCCGAAGACCATGGGGAGCTACCCCACATGTGTGAGTGGAATCACACAGAATGAGGTCAAGACTAACCAAAAAGCAGAAAGGTATGTGTGAATGGAATCACACAAGTGGTGTCTAGTCTAACCTTGCAATGAAAGAGACATCGCGCAATTGCTAGTCTAATTCATAGAGCGATCATCAAGATCAACGAGAAGTGTCAATTACACTAAGCTAGTAAATATAGAAGTTTAGCTTCATGTCCCATAACCACTTGCTTAACTTCAATATTTACGAACAAACTGTAAATCTTCACTAATAAAATTGTCATAAGAGGTTCAATCGAACAAGTCCAAGAATTAACCGACGAAGTGAACGCAAGCGTTTCATACCACTTGTTTTACTAAGTCGTTTAATTAGATTTCTCATCCGAGTGAGGTAAAGGCTTGTATATACTAATAGATTGGAAAACGGTTTAAGAAAAGAGCTTTGTTATTAAAAATAGAGTTGAAATTGTTTGTTAAAAGAGTTTTGATATTTACTACTAGTATTGAAACCTTTATATTATAAAGTGACAAAACACATAAGTAAGTGTAGAAACAATCAGTCACAAAGATCGCATACGGAGATGCGAATAAAATCCAAGGAAATCAGCTCAATGTTTTTCAGATAAGATCGCCTACGCAAAATGAGGTCTAACGACCTAAGTGAAGACAAGCGGCTTACGACCTAAAGCAAAATGAGGTCTAACGACCTAAAGAGTTCGCGGCTTAAGGGATACGACCTAAGTGGCGCGACCTAGTGGATGACAGGTCATACGACCTAAGGGTAAGGTCGGAGGCGACCTACGACTTAGTGGGGTCGAACGACTTAAGGACAGCCGACTTAACAAACAGGTCATACGACCTAACGACTCAAGGGTCTAACGACTCAGCGACTCAAGGGTCCAACGACTCAGCGACTCAAGGGTTAACGACTCAGCGACTCAAGGGTGAACGACTCAGCGACTCAAGGGTGAACGACTCAGCGACTCAAGGGTGGACGACTCAGCGACTCAAGGTTGAACGACTCAGCGACTCAAGGGTCCAACGACTCAGCGACTCAAGGGTTAACGACTCAGCGACTCAAGGGTGGACGACTCAGCGACTCAAGGTTGAACGACTTACGAGATAACACACGAACGACTTAACTCTTAACTCGCAGCCGACTTAGCACTCTAACTCGTGAACGACTCAACACAGGCGAACAGAAATACAAAGGCGGTGACTTTTCAACGCGCGCGACTTACGACTTAGGCTTAACTCGTGGACGACTTAGCGATGGCCAGAAACGACTTAACTCCGAGGCAGTGCGACCTAACTGCAGTTTTTTGTCAAAAACGCTAAAAATTGGAGTTTTTCGCCAATCCAATCCAAACCAAATGCAAATGCACATGCTAAAGTGATGGGGAATCATTCCCAACAGTCCAATATAGTTATAGGCTAGAATTGTGAGATAAAAATCTCACCTTTGCACTAAAATTTATGAAGATGAAGCTTGAAAGCAAGGAGAAGCAATCCAAAGCTTGAATCCAATATCTTCTACTTGAATTTGGAGTTGAATGATGGAGTTGCAATTGAATTTGAGCTTGGAGTTTTAATTTCCCATTCTCTTCACCATTAATGCTAAAGCTTGAGTTAGTTAGGAAATTTATGAAGAGTGAGGAGAAGGGGGTTGGAACTTGGGCTTAATAGGCTAAACTAACCCAAAGTCCAAAGCGGGAAAAGTTAGTGAAATTTCACTAACTCCAAACCTATCGATGTTTATACTTAAAAAGTTGTAAACGACATTTCGAACTCAATGGAAGTGGTCTCGAGTCCTAATTTGACCGTTTGCAAAAAAAGTAGTTTTTCGGACCAAAATCCGATTAACGATTTAATATTTAAATAAAAATATTTAAATGTAAACTCGATAAATATGCGGGTTGTTACAAATTATATAAGATTAACCCATAAGTGATTATCATAATTAATCACAGATTAATTATTTAATTAATTATTTAACTTAATCATTTAAAATTAATTAAATGATTCTTTAATTTACTATATTAAAAAGACTCTTAAAAAAGAAACCATTATCTTAATTAACACATTTATATTAACCAATAACCTTTCAATGGCTAATAATTTAATTATCTTAATTACCTTTCCAAATTTAATTATCTTTAGTTAAATCAAAATTCCAATTTACATAAGATAAATCTTTATTACAATTGATTATCAAATTCTAAATCATTAAACTTTATTTAAATAAAATATAATATTTAGAAATCAATTATAATTACACATATTTTAAAATTAAACTTTTAAATCTTTAAACCTTTCCAAAGATCTTTAATAAAAATTTAATACAAACTTTATTCAAACATTCACTTATTTTATTTTTAAAACTTCCATATTTCAAAATATATAAACTTGTTTAAAACTTTAACTTGAAACAATTTAGTTTCAAAAATCAAAATTTCTTTGTTCAAGCTTTAAAAACTTTACTGACAAAGCCCAAAACTTGCTTGACCTAAAACCCGAGCAAACCCCTACCCAAACCCGAGTCTTCCCCGAGTAAAACAAGCAAACACCCCGAGTTTCTCAAACCTAATTCTGCTTCGAGCGCTACCCACAACAAACCCGAGTCCCTCTTCGAGTTCTACCCCTTCTTCTCCCGAGAACACAAAACCAAAAAAAGTTTCCGTGCACGTTAACGTGCACAGCGCCGATGGACACTGGCGAACTCCTCACCTACCATCCCCAATTGCCCTCAACCCCTACCACCAGTTGCACCACCTAGAAAGGTTATATCGATCGAGTATCAAAATTTAGCCTTCCAACCAAAAACAGTTCAAAACCCATACCATCATACTCGACCACCGTCGGCCATCCCCCTCACTAAAACTCACGCCGCCACTTTCCTAGCTCCGCCACAACCCCCAGATCCTACGGCACACGAGCGGTCAACTCTGACAGCCTTATGACGCCTTGAAGTCGCGATGAACACATCGACCAAAATCAGGCAATAAAACCCTACACGATCGAACTACGGCCAAATTGACCCATTAAAAATTACCACAGTAATTTTCCTATGAACAATGACACAACAACCACCTTCAACCCCAACCACGACCTCTGACTCGCCGTAGTTCGCCATTAAATGGCTGAAATGCCCAAAACAAGAAACTCAAAAATTCTCCTTGAATTCTAATCTAAAAATCAAGATACAGATCTCAAAAACCATGATTTGGCATTATGAATCCAATTATGAGATCAAAAAACAAAAATTGTTTTAATAATTTTTAACCCAATTTATTCTATACTGTAAATTTGAAAATTTCGAGCAAGTTTTCCCTTTTTTAAATTCCTGTCATTATTTTTAAAAGTGATGTTACATGATTTCAAACTTCTTTCATTTACAAACCAAAAACTAATAGTTATTCAGTGCTGAGATTTTGAATTTTAAAGAGAATCAAGCCTGTAAATGTCACAACAGAGTTCATACAGTCATTTATCACTTGCACACATGCATGCACTCATTCAAATCCAAGAATTCAGGGAAACATATAATTTCCATACATATAACAAAGATGAAATCAAGTTAAAACTGTTTTTAAAATTCGTTTTACTCACCTTATCAAAGAACAGGGCAGAAGACGGAAATTTATGCTTTCCAGGCTTGCAATATTCTTTGCATGTTGAAAACATAATACTTTGCATTATGAATTATTGAAGTTTACATATGAATATTTGATTGCATCTGAAATCTTGTTTTCAGGTATTAAATTTCCAGCTTGCATGATTGAACAAGAACCTGAAGATCTTGCATTGTTGATTGAAATTACCAGCATCTAATTCTTGTTACATGTTTCTTCATTCTTTTTTTTCCAGATCTTTGTTTATGTATTTTTGTTTGAGTTGAAGAAAATGTTTTAAGCTGAAGAATAAAACTTTTCTTTTAATAAAATTTTAAATTCAATTTTACAAAAGAAAGACATTTGTCATGTTAATGCCTTAATGATCTAACACCTATGCAATATACTTTACAAGTGTCATTAGCATACACTAACTAGTTAACAAGTGTTATTTTAAAGTTTAATTAATGTTTTATAAATGTTTTAAAAATGTGATTTTCCTTTTAAAATTTATTTTAAGCCTTGCATGAAATGTATATATGTAATTATTAATAAGAAAATGTGTACTTAAACAAATCTTTAGATTTAATGAATAGAAAAGTGATTTCATGTTAGTTTATAAATTATTTATGCTTTTAATTAAATTTATTTTAATTCTTCATATAAATTTTTTAAAACAATTTATCCTATGTTAAAATGAAAATGAAAAACTATTGACCAAATGAAATTTTAAATCTAAATCTTATCTAAATCTCAATTTGAACTATATGTTTATAAAAATAAGAAATTAACTTTGTTATAAAAATTTAAATTCCAAATATCATTTCAAAAATATTAAATCAAATTAACGTTTCAAATTTCAAAACTATATATATTATAAAGTTTGGAAATACTTATTAAATTTAGATTAATAAAATTCCTATTTCAAACATATATATACACATTTCAAATAGAAAACATTTCAATATTATATTTATTAATTTCCATATTAAATTTTAAAACAAATCTCAAATCACAATATATACATTCATATATATTACAATTTGAATATAAAGTTTTATTACATTAAACATTCCCTATTTACAAGATATGTCAATATATATATTATAAATAGAAAATAAAATAAGTTTTACCAATTACCAAAATAAATATTCCAAATTAAAATGTTATAAATTTTCAAAAGAATTTAATCTTGCTTATTTATATTGTTAAGAAAATGTTTATAGATATTAACAAATTATTATCATTAACCTTTAAATAAATTTAGCTTGTCAATTTATAATATAAAATGATCAAATCAATTTTATTATTATCAAATATTATTAAATTGATATTGCAAAAAATTCCGGGTCGTCACATGTTATTACCTGTGACATCTGACACCATTATCTGTTAGTTATCTGTTAGTTATTTATATTAGACGCTAAATTGTAATGTATAAAGTGACGATATTATGCAATTGAATTTGACGTAGGATGGTTTAAAATTTTGAATCGACATATGTGGTGAATTTGATTAGTTAATTTGAATATTATAACCCCTTAAATGTTTAATTATTTGACACGTAGAATGGTTAATCACCCTTGAACCATTTGAATTTATGTTGTATGAAATTGAATAATTGATGTAAAGTGTAGAACTGCATAAAATAATAATGTAATAATCTTTAATCTTCATGAAATGATAGTGTAGATTCTAGAAATAATTATATTAATTTGCACAAACAACAATGTGAATTAATACGATTATTTCGGGATTATTTGAATTAACTATTGGATTGTTATTGATTGTTGTATTTTACTTGTTTATTTACTTTGACACCATCCCAGTTATCACACTACAAGTTCCCTTTGCCATACCTTGATTTTTGAATTGAAATGGAATCGGGTTGAAATGACAAATACCCAAATAAAACTTGACTTAGAATAGAGAATTAAATAAAACCCTATTGGTTAATAATGATTTGATTTAAAAACAAAATAAAGACTTTATTTGAATAAATAGTAAGGTTTGAAATGAAGTTGGAATTTGAATTTTTATGAGAGGGAAATGTTAATATTTAACAATTCGGAACAAAATATTACTAAAGTAATTGATGAAAGATCGTTGTTAAATCTAAGAAATTATTGAATTAGTCTTGAAATTAGTAAAAATTAAGTTTTGAAATTATTTAATTATTGAGTTTTGAAATTATTTAATAATTGAATTAAATTGAATTATTTGATAATTAAACAAAATTTGAATTCTTTGGTAAGAAAAATTGAACTTTTGAATAAGTAAATTTGAACTTCATTGATAAATGAAATTGGGTTTCTTTATTAATTAAGCTTTGGAAAAAATTAAGTAAGTTGATAAGTGAAATTGAATTTCTTTAACAAGAAATAAAATGTGATTTATTGGAATTAACGTAAGACTTGTGATTTAAAGAATTGATTTGATGAATCTAATTAGATTCAAATTTGTAAGCTGGATATAATGGAGTTGAACTTAAGTAATTGATTTAACGAATTGAAAATCAATAAGAATTGTTTTGATTGATAATTAACTTAACAAATATTGAATGAAATCGACAAACGAATTTAAAATTGATTTGAATGTTAAATTAAATTGATTTAAATGATTTCGAAATGAAACTTATATGCGAACTTGAAAATATTTGAATTGTTTAAATAAAGTTGAAATTGAATTGTAAGATTTTGTATTGGAAATTTGGAAGTTTTGTATCGTAAATTATGGAAATTGATTTAGAAAGACAAATGAAATGTTGTTTTACGAATTGAAATTGAAATTGAAATTGATTTGGTTTTGAAATTTATAACATGACCAATCGGTGTAATAAATTACGAAAGTTATTAAAGAGACCGAAATCGGTTATGGACACTCTCTGTCTAAACCGAAAACCACTTTAATAACTATACGCGAAGTGTGATCTAGAATGAAGTAGTTGGAATGACATACGTGATGACTGAAGAAAGAGAACGATAATGGATAGCCTTGACACTTGTGTCAAATTGGAAATGACTAAAACAGGAGCCGTGCCGGGCTAAATGGGGTTAGCCACCTCGAGCGAACACACTTCTTCGTAAATTACTCATTACTTGTTATTGATTGGTGCACCCTCGTACTTTTGGGAGTGTTGTTTCGTGGTGTTGCGATCATTGCGGCGATGCGTTCTCACCAGTCCGAATCAGGCAAACGGTAGTTTCACTACCTTGGGTATTGACTAATGTGCCTTGTCATACTCGTATCCCTATATACGCGACCACTACGAATTTGTTTTGTGTTATACCTATGGAGTACTCTCTGATATCCCACTAGTTTATGGTGGAGTTTACAGTGCTGTATAGACTATAACGCTTATATAAATGTGTTAAGGGGGATAATGGTAATGCCTTAACAATATTTTGATACTTTATATTACAGATAAACATTATCTATTTAGCGTACACTGCTACATAGTAGATAGTTTAACGGATCCTTAAAGGATGGTTATTCCAACGTCCTTTGAGTTATTGTATTTCAATTGTTATTTCACTTGAGTTGGATTTATTGATATAAGAATGTTAATCCTGACTCGAGTGTTTTGTATTTTGCTTTACGCTCGGGTCAGACTGAGTGGTTCAGCTTTCGAGATTCACCTTTGGAGTTGGAGCTTCACCTGGAGATCCAGCTATCTGTCCAGCTTCTAGATATTTAGTTGATTCCAGTGATGTATTCTGATTCTTGTATTTGACTATTGTATTCGAGATTTCTGTTGTAAATTATTTAACTCTGTTATATATATAGTAGCTTCATGAACTACTATCTTCTATTTCCGCTGCATATTATTATTCTGTGTCTGTGACTCTGTGATTATTTATTTAATGTATATTTGAGTTTTGCCAAATTTAAATTAACAAATTCGGTATTTTGATTTATTCAAGTCCGACATGTGCGGTTGCGAATAGTCCAAAATAGCGGGACGTTACAGTTGGTATCAGAGCTGTGGTAGCTCTAAGCAAAACTTAGCATATATATGGTAAATGTATTTACAGAATCACTCCCACTCGAGTTTTAATCTCTTCCTTTTGACTTAATTCCTTTGAATTATGGAACGTTCCCTGTAGTTCCAAAATTCATTCGTATCTCTCACTATTCGTCTTCTTTCAATTCTGGGGGATCCTATAACTCCACTTCAAATGGGATATATAATAGATCGGCGGTCACGCCAATCTTCGAATGATTTGTAAAGGGGTGAAACTCCTTTACAATAGACATCGATTTACGAAAGATTTCTGTATGCTCGGTTTACAATGCTAACTATCTCCTGCTATCCCTAAATTCTAACCCTACAGATCTGATGTTGATTTACCTCGGAATTCGGCATCGGTCTTATTCTTGAAGTTACGGTCGACCCGATTGAGGTTGCCCGTGAATTAAATAAGCTTATCCATCTACCGATTCTTCTAATTGAATTATCTTATCTTCTATTTCAAACCTATTTTCGAATCAAAATTCTCTTTGATTTGAGTCCATCAAATTTGAATCTCTGTCCTTGCTTCGAAATCTATTGTTGTATCGTTGGGCGAGGAAGTGTATTTGTAAATTAATGTTAAAAATGTTTTATATATTGTGTTGTTTGAGTTGTTGATGTTGATTTGGGTTTTCGATCGATTCGTCTGATCAACGCTATCGATAGGATTTCTAAAACACTTGAACAGAGCAAACTGACACAATATTATTTTCGAATTTGTTAAATAAAATAGTTTTGTATGACTATATTTTATATATGTCTAAATTTTTCTGAAATTAAAATGTTAATGAATCTGTTTTCCGAAAGATCAAAATTTAATTTTCATTTATTGTTCAATAAATCATTGACTGTTTTATAATATAAATAAATAAATTTATAAAATTTGGTTATAATTTGATTTGGAATTTGAAAGGTATTTAAATTAGAATTTCAGAATTTAATTTTCGATAATTTCGAACAATGGTTTTAAAGTTTATAATGTATATTATTTAAAATGTCTAAATCAGTGCTCTTCTCTTTGTCGCTGGAAAGTAATTTCGGTGATGACGGCCGCATCATCATAATTCATTTTCGAGTTTCGAAGTGGAGAGACTATTCTGTAGCTTTTCTACGGTTAGTTTTGAAAAATAAATTGATTTGAATTACCTAAAGTATGATTTGATTTGTAATATATATCGATATATGATTTAAATCCGATTTGATATATTATATATATATTATTTACCTCTAAATAAATTTGAAGTTACTCGAAAATGAAATTCTTAAATTTATGATAAAGAATAATTTCAATTATAAAATGAAATTGGAATTTTGAATAAAAATTTAAGCCTGAATAATTAAATTAGAAATTTTACTTGTACAATGCTCAATTGCATTTTATATATAACTTACCAAAATTTTCAAAGGTCAACTATGTAATTGAATATTATACAATATAAATGATATCAAAGGAGTATTTAAATAAAATTTGAGTAGTTATAATAAAATGTATATATACTTAATATATATGTGATATATTAAGTAGAATAAATTTAATAATAATTTGGAATAAAGAAGAATTAAATTTCTTGAATAAAATATGATTATTAATTTTAGAATTTTTTTAGTAAAGGATAATTGGATAATAAGATAATCAATAAATGACATAAATTAAATAAATTTTGCTTGAAAGAATTAATAAATAAAAATTTAATCAATTAATGAAATACTTTGAATTTAAATTCAATTATCGAATATTAATTTGATTTAAATCGAAATTTATAGTTTGAACTAACAAATTTAAATTTAATGAATATTTATTGATTTAATATAAACGGATTGAAACCAATTAGTGAATATTAATCCATTTAAATTGAAATTTATATGGTTTAGATTAACTGTTGATTTTTTTCCAATCTATTTTCTTTCTGGTTGATTCTATTCTCCTACCTCCTTCCTTTTCGAGGACGAAAAGTTTTGAGTGGGGAGAATGTAAAGACCCATAAATTTAACTGGTTTTAATAACGTTATTAATTGAAATTTTATGGGATTTTAAATAATAAAATTTTAAAATATAAATTTGATATTTGGAATGCATCCAGTTAAATAGAGCAACTGATAAATTTTCGTCCGAAAATATGAAATTTATTTCTGCGTAAATTTACATCAATCTAATCAGTTAAAAAGCGATGAAAACAAAATGTTTTTGAAACCTAAATAGTTTTACATAGAAAAATTCTAAACCATCTTCTGAGCAAACGCTATTTTTCGTTTTTCAAAATTCGGACATCTTTAGCTCCGTCGATCCTATTTTCTTTCGTTTTTATTGCATTTTCCGCTAGTAGAAAATTTGAATTTTTTATAATTCAATCGTACCGCTAATATCTGCATACCGTTTTGATCGTCTCGTCGTGCTGGTCTCCGCACTATATTCGATTTTGTATTTTGACGTAGAATACGCGACGAAATCGGTATAATGATCCATTGAATCGGTACCGTTCATGATCTTTTTGTAACCGTTTTCTAATCTATTGTTTTCCCATGTCCATTCACAAATTCCAACGGTCCAAAATTCGAATAGTCCTTTTACTTTTATTGATTAATAAATTCTCATGCGTATCACACTTGTCCAAACCTCAAGCTAAATTCGGTTCCTTGTTCCCTTATCTCTGCACTTACATCTATTCGAAGGAAATATGTGAATTCACTTCTCTTACTGTTGCATGATTTTCCCTTCCATCTCTAGGTTCTCATATTCCAATATATTTTTTTCCAAACCCATTTATAACCGAACGCACCCAATGTCCGCCATCAACACATCAACCATCGGCCACCCACTCTCCCATCTTCCTTCGCCAACGACAGCCGAAGTCCTGTGCTCTCTCGACATGGTCGGCCGCATCCACACCCCTTGACCCTACCACCGAGTTGCGTTTCACCACCCTTGCATCCTCCTTCCGCGGCCACGCTGACCCTACCCAACTCGACTGAACAACCTTCGATCCATGAGCACTAGATCCGTTCATCTCCATTAGCTTGTAAACCGTACCTCATATAGTTGAGTCGCATATCAGTTGCAGGTATATTCACTTGATTTTTTATTATTTTTTACTTTTACTATTTTATTTATATCTCATATATATATCACCTATGAGTACATATAATTATGCGTAACTTGATTTTGTTTTGTTTTGAGGAGTGGTTGAGTGTTAATGTATGTGTTCATTAAGTATACTTTGCTGTATATTATTATACATATAGGATTACAAGCTTTTCAGTTGTTACGTGCATAAGGGTTTTCCAAACCATATTCTTATTTAGTCTTTATATATGTAAGATATTAGAGTGCTATAGGTACCGTTAGTATAAAGTGCTGGGTATTCATATATTTTGTGTTCAGATGTTAGAAAATTTTATGTAAAGAATATTAAGTTGCGACAGTAGTATATGCGTTATATAGGGTAATATCATATAAGTATATAAGTTGGTACAATTTGTATATATAAAGTGTATGTATTTAACTTGTATTGTTGTTTGTGAGATATATTCATATTCGTTTTCAAGTATAATATATACTGAAGTCTTGGTCTATTGTTTATCACTTATACATTATATATATATATTATTTAATAAATATTTGAATAAGGTTTGTTTGCATTAGTTTATAGTATTGGCTTTTGTAAAAATATGTACGTTCGTCGATTTCAAAGTTTGGGATTTAAAAGTGGTTGTATATGAAATGTGTTTTGGTTTTTGTAAAACTTTGCCGCAAGTTATGTATTTATATCGTTTACAGATTTGATTTTTGTAATGGCTATACATTTATGTTATATCACATTATATATAAGTTTCGTTGTTTTCCAAGTTGGCATGTATGTTTATAAGTATATATTTATAACAGTTCTATTATATATGTTATATTTCTTTTTATATAAAATGATAATATTGTTATGTTAGTATTAGTGTTTGTAGTTTTCTTTGTCACAGTTGATATACAAAGTTATTCTGAAATTGGGTCTCAACATTGTTTTTTAAAACTTGTATACGTTTATGTATATTTCAATATGAGGGTTGTAGTATTTATTTCTAACTATATTATATTTGATTTTTAATGCATGTGTTTAATACAAACCAATGATTTTTCTTACACACGTATTCTGTTTTGATATTTGTCTTAAAATGAAATAGTGTTAATAAGAAAAGAATAATGTTATATTTTCAGTCTAGGTCCATCTGATTGGGATTTGTTCTCGTCAATTTCTGTTATCAGCTTTATCTGTAAATTCATGTCCATCTAGCTTTGTTTTGGAATTTGTGCTTGGATTCGTAACTCAATTCCATCGTCTATTTCTCTAGCCTCGGAAGGTGAGCAATCACTCACGATTAATGTTCATTTATTTATTAAATTTGATTTCAATTGAAACGACAATTGAAATATGCTGCTGTAGTTATTTACACTGTTATATATGTTATCACCTGTATCAGTTCACCTGTGACATCTGACACCATTATCTGTTAGTTATTTATGCGATGATAATACAGTTTGGCTGATAATTGACTAATTGTTTGATGTTTATATTGGACGTTAAATTGTAATGTTTAAAGTGATAATATTATGCAATTGAATTTGACGTATGATAGTTTAAAAAATTGAATCGACATATGTATTGAATTTGATTAGTTAATTTGAATATTATGACCCCTTAAATGTTTAATTATTTGACATGTAGAATGGTTAATCACCCTTGAACCATTTGAATTTATGTTGTTTGAAATTGAATAATTAATGTAAAGTGTAGAACCGCATAAAATAATAATGTAATAATCTTTAATCTACATGAAATGATAGTGTAGATTCTAGAAATAATTATATTAATTTGCACAAACAACAATGTGAATTAATACGATTATTTTGGGATTATTTGAATTAATTATTGGATTGTTATTGATTGTTGTGTTTTGCTTGTTTATTTACTTTGACACCATCCCAGTTATCACACTGCAAGTTCTTTGCTATGCCTTGATTTTTGAATTGAAATGGAATCGGGTTGAAATGATAAATACCCAAATAAAACTTGACTTAGGATAGAGAATTAAATAAAACCTGATTGGTTAATATTGATTTGATTTAAAAACAAAATAAAGACTTTATTCGAATAAATAATAAGGTTTGAAATGAAGTTGGAACTTGAATTTTTATGAGAGGGAAATGTTAATATTTATTAATTCGAAACAAAATATTGCTAAAGTAATTGATGAAAGATCGTTGTTAAATCTAAGAAATTATTGAATTAGTTTTGAAATTATTTAATAATTAAGTTTTGGAATTATTTAATAATTGAGTTTTGAAATTATTTAATAATCAAATTAAATTGAATTATTTGATAATTAAACAAAATTTGAATTCTTTGGTAAGAAAAATTGAACTTTTGAATAAGTAAATTTGAACTTCGTTGATAAATGAAATTGGGTTTCTTTATTAATTAAGCTTTGGAAAAAATTACGTAAGTTGATAAGTGAAATTGAATTTCTTTAACAAGAAATAAAATGTGATTTATTGAAATTAACGTAAGACTTGTAATTTAAAGAATTGATTTGACGAATCTAACTAAATTCAAATCTGTAAGCTGGATATAATGGAGTTGAACTTAAGTAATTGATTTAATGAATTGAAAATCAATAGGAATTGTTTTGAATGATAATTAACTTAACAAATGTTGAATGAAATCGACAAATGAATTTAAAATTGATTTGAATGTTAAATTAAATTGATTTAAATGATTTTGAAATGAAACTTATATGCGAACTTGAAAATATTTGAATTGTTTAAATAAAGTTGAAATTGAATTGTAAGATTTTGAATTGGTAATTTGAAAGTTTTGAATCATAAATTATGGAAATTGATTTAGAAAGACAAATGAAATGTTGGTTTACCAATTGAAATTGAAATTGAATTTGATTTGGTTTTGAAATTTATAACACGACCAATCGGTGTAATAAATTACGAAAATTATTAAAGAGACCGGAATCGGTTATGGACATACTCTCTGTCTAAACCGAAAACCAATTAATAACTATATGCGGAGTGTGATCTAGAATGAAGTGGTTGGAATGACATACGGGATGACTGAAGAATGAGAACGATAATGGATAGCCTTGACACTTGTGTCAAGTTGGAAATGACTAAAACAGGAGCCGTGCCGGGCCAAATGGGGTTAGCCGCCTCGAGCGAACACACTTCTTCGTAAATTACTCATTACTTGTTATTGATTGGTGCACCCTCATACTTTTGGGAGTGTTGTTTCGCGGTGTTGCGATCGTTGCGGCGATGCGTTCTCACCAGTCCGGATCAGGAAAATGGTAGTTTCACTACCTTGGGTATTGCCTCATGTGCCTTGCCATACTCGTATCCCTATATACGCGACCACTACGAATTTGTTTTGTGTTATACCTATGGAGTACTCTCTGATATCCCACTAGTTTACGGTGGAGTTTACAGTGCTGTATAGACTATAACGCTTATATAAATGTGTTAAGGTGGATAATGGTAACGCCTTAACACTATTTTGATACTTTATATTACTGATAGTCATTATCTATTTAGCGTACACTACTACATAGTAGATAGTTTAACGGATCCTTAAAGGATGGTTATTCCAACGTCCTTTGAGTTATTGTATTTCAATTGTTATTTCACTTGAGTTGGATTTATTGATATAAGAATGTTAATCCTGACTCGAGTGTTTTGTGTTTTGCTTTACGCTCGGGTCAGACTGAGTGGTTCAGCTTACGAGATTCGCCTTTGGAGTTGGAGCTTCGCCTGGAGATCCAGCCATCTATCCAGCTTCCAGATATTCAGTTGATTCCAGTGATGTATTCTAATTCTTGTATTTGACTATTGTATTCGAGATTTCTGTTGTAAATTATTTAACTCTGTTATATATATAGTAGCTTCATGAACTACTATCTTATGTTTCCGCTGCATATTATTGCTCTGTGTCTGTGACTCTGTGATTATTTATTTACTGTATATATGAGCTTTGCCAAATTCAAGTTAACAAATTCGGTATTTTGAATCATTCAAGTCTGACATGTGCGGATGCGAATAGTCCAAAATAGCGGGTCGTTACATGAATCCATTGAAGGTACCACTTTTGAAATCAAATAAAACCCTTCTTTCACTTTGGCTAAAAGTTCAAAACATTCCTTTCGTAATAATTCATAATCTTCCTTTTCTAAACATTGAAAAGCCATTCTTTCAAAAGCATTAAAACCTTAGACATCCTATCTTTCACCATTCAAACTCTATCTTTTGAAAACATTGGAAAACCTTTCCTTTCCAACCTCTCGTAACCATTGGGGAATCACCCCTTCGAAACCATTCCTTCAAACCTTTCGAAATCATAAAACATTAATCCTTTCGAAATCCTTTGGGTTCAAGTAAAACATATGGAAATACCTTTCGAGACCATTAAAAATTAACTCCTTTGAAACCATTTGGGTTCTACCTTCAACGGAGCAAAAGGGTCATAAAATATTTAAGTCGAAAGTACTCTTTCAAAAGCTTTCCTAAGCAAAGAAGGGATGGTGTCAAAACCAACCTTCTGAAAGCAGTGGAGAAGCGGCTAAGTTTCAAAAACAAAGTAACCTTTCGAAACCATTGGTGCCGAAAGGAAGAAAAGCGGCAGCTAGGGGTCTCGACCCCGACAAAAGCATTTACTTAAAACAAAAGGCGCAACCCATTCGAAACCTTTTCATTAAAACATTTGACTCGGCTGAAAGCTAACTAAGTCGAAAGCATACCCTTCGAAAGCAAACCAGGCGCCATTTACAAGCAAATGACATGCTTCGACCCCTTTGGAACCTTTGGTCTCGATCTAGTGCCTTCCACTTGAGTCCAATTTACTATGCACCAAGTTATTCATACTATGTGCATTGGTTTCGATGGCATGGAGGCAGCAGTACTTGGTCGGAACCTTTGTGCTGAAAGTGGCAAACATGCTAAAAGCATGTAAAAACTGATTTTTACTTTAAAAAGAGTTCCTATTCAACTAAGCTGCCTTGTTTGCAAAATATTACTGATTGTAAATTTCTTTTTTAAAAGTGCTACCAATATTTCAGAATTAAAAAAAATTAATTTATTTATAAAATATTCCTTCTCCTTTTTTAAATATATAAAACATTTAAGTCTCATACCTTAAATAATTTTATATATTCATGAAGAGGAAAATTCGACAAAAATTCTATAAAATCATTTTTAATATGTTCTCTAACACGTATAAATTTCAGACCCAAATTATATGTAATTTAACCATAAATTATTTTAAACCCAATAAATCATTTTCTTCACTAGAAAATTAATATAAAATCCATATTAATCTAGAAAATTATGAAAATTGAAACCCATCTCTTCGGATATATAAACATTTAATCATTCAAAAACGTGGCACAATCATGCAAAATACTTCGGATTCATCTTAAAACCAAAGACAACAAGAAAAATGAGATGTAGTCATTATTCACCATAGCTTTTGAGATTAAAGAGTTTGATATTTGAATGTATTTAAGATGATTAAGCTTCCTCTTGATTCTTTTATCTTCCTCCAGTTGCTTCTAATGGTGGCCGACGTCTTTGTTTAATTTTTGAAAGTAATTTGAATGTGAGGATACACTGCTATGGGTTTAGGGTATTGGAATGCTCATTTTCCTATTTTTCCCTCACTAATTATACTTAACCATTTTATTTTAGTTCATCTATTATCGTGGCACGGCTACCCCTATTAATCACAAATCTCAATCTCCTAATCATCATATTATTTTATTTTATTTTGCTAATTAAATCCCTAAATAATGTTACTAAAAATATATGGTGTTACAGGACGTTCATTCTGTGATAACGTAGTAGAATACAACTAAGTATAAGAGGAAAATGAAAGCAAAAACTCACAAATTAATATTATAACATAATTACGACTATTCATCTAGTTCATACAAAATGGACTTTGAAATAATTCTAAAATAGACTTGTCCTTATAGTATTTGAGTTTATTTGAAGGCAAATCTTAGGGAATTGATTTGACTCGTGGCAAGTTCCAACATGCTCCGGGATGCGGGTCAGATCCAACTTCGTCCAAGTATCTCTTTTGTAGACGCCTAAGTAGGCCCTCTACTAAAGTCACCTAAATATGAGAAATCTATAGTTGAGTTTCTACAAAAGGATTTGTATAGAAAATCTATCAGAATGTTTCTTTCCTCCATCAACATTCAAAAAAGTGCAAGAAACTCCCAATTTTCTTTCAAAAGAGCATCATAACGAAGGCACGCCCTTTTCTGTCGTGGGGCAGCTTCTTGACTTTTGAAGGATGCCAACACAGTCACACTTCTTTTTAGTCTATGGTACTTATCAGAAAGAATATTGTGCTCCTCCAGCTGTTTGTCTAACTCCTATAAAGACTATTTATTTCCGCTTGTTTTTTTCAAGCTTGGTTTTATATGGGTGAACGGATTTCCTCCTTATCTAAAATAAAGGGTTTAAACTATTACTATCTTGGTAGCGAAAGTCATTTAAACAATAGATCCTATACCTGAGATATGGAAATTGATGCTTGAGGGACATGCCTTTTCTCTTTTGGCTTTTCCATATTAATGAAAGCAGGCCCTCTTGAAGGCCGGAAGGCGTAGGAGATTTAGGTGGGTTTGTGTAACGACCGACCTTTTTGGATATTTTAAGCAGTCACACAAGCCCGACTCAAACAATCCAGAAGGGTAGATTGTTATGGGATAAATAAGAAAAAACAAAGAAAGAAAAAAAATCAAGTATAGAATCTCGTAGTGGAATGACAAAATATAATAATCAAATAACAGTTCATTAAGCTGTTTTAATAATACATTTAATTATTCTTTTACAACACAAAATTAAAGTTACATAAACAGGAATAAATAAATAAATGCAGTGGAACAACATGATGGAGTAGAATAAATATAATAAATAATGATAATACAACTCTTCGTCTTCATCGTCCAGAAATGATGTCTTCAACCTTGAAATGCTCAGGATGACCCAAGCGAATTGAAAAGAAAAAATATTTGAGTCAGAACAAAAAGATCTTATGTAAGTTAAATCAACGATAAATATGAGCATGACGGCATCAAAGATGTTTACGGGGTTAGACATCTCCTATACATTGTCAAACGTGGGTGCAGTAACTTAAGAGATGTTCGGGATTCACATCTCCTAAGGATCCATTAAACTATCTACTATGTAGTAAAATACGTTATTATAATATGTCTGCACTAAAGTAAAAGTACTATAATAGCATTAAGGTGTTACCCATATCCCCCTTAACACATTTTATATATTCTCATAGTCTATACAGTACCGTACGCTCCTCCGTTAACTGGAGATTTACACAGAGGACGCCCCATAGGTATGGTACAAAACAAACTCATAGGAGTCATGCTAGGGCTTGTGAACACGACACTCGAGGCAATGCCAGGGTAGATATACCAATTGCGTATTCGGACTTTGGTAATGCATAGCGGCTACGACCGCCCACCTCGAAACACGCTACCAAATTAAATCAAGGGTGGCTACCAAATCAATCACAAAGCAACAGATATGGTATCGAAGAAATGTTTCTAATAGAAGGAATGACCTCACTTGGCCCGACATGGCTACTGTTTTAGTCACATCTAAGCTGACTCATGGGAGTTAGGGTCACGCCATATGTTATACAGAAATCATTTACCAAACCATCCTATTTCATTTATGGAATCTCCACCACGTACACAGTTGTTAAAGTGGTTTTTGTTATTGGCAAAGAGTATGACAATATACAATCCCGGGCTCTTTAACAACCAATCTCTTATTACACACAAGATGGTTCTTTTAATTTTCAAAACCATTTCATAATTGATTCAAAATATCGTATTCAATTCAAACCATATCACTTTCAAAATTATATTCACTTTCAAAAATTATATTTTCAAAATAGTTCAAACCCACATTTCAAAACTTCATATTCAAATCAAATATGAAACTTAAATCCAAACTTAGGTTATGATATCATTTAACTATTATCCCGCCTTTTGGCAAGGCCATGACACAAAGAAATTGACTAGAAATCAAAGAAAGTTCATCTCGAAGATCGGTTATACACAGGTTCACTATGGATATCGATAAATTTTATCTGAGTCCGGGATGAGCTACAATTGATCTGACGAGACAAACAAAGCTATAGAAAACAGTGTTCCAAATTTCAAGTCCTTTCGAGTTCGTACGCTCAAGTTTTGGCCGATGCTACTCAAGTGATCAAGCTGTTCATATCCATAGAACCACCAGGTAGAAACCACGTTCGAATCGATATGATTCGAATCCATCCACCGCGTAAAGCTTCGCATTGATCAGGGGAGCATAGGATCATATCCATAGGGGGCAGTATTATTCACATCCATCATCTCATGCATGTTCGTATCGATCAACCAACGTCCAGCAGCTATTTCGTATCGATCGGCCAGGGATCGATACGAACAGAATAGTGGCGATCGATATAAGTGAAACAGCTTCTATTGATGCGAACAGAGCTAAGCCAGATCGATACGAAGTCAATAGCCATGCATCGATAAGAAGTACATAAGCAGGATAAATACGAAATGAAGCGTACCGGATCGACACGAACAAGACCAAGTCAGATCGATATGAAAGAGGCGTGAACATTGGGAAGACTCGATCGACTCGGCATGAACTTTGGATCGATCCTAAAAACAAGAGCCACGTCAACAAATAAACTTGCACTCAAATCAGTGTAAAACCACTGATACGAAGGAGATCGACGCGACGAGAACAAAAATCGAAAAGCCCAAACTTGCATCGATCATAACTCACAATCTACAAGTCCAAATGCCGCCAAATTTTCACAGAAGCTTACGTACGACCTAAAGAATATTCATGCTCAATTTTGACTCGATTGGGCCAAATCTTGATCGATCCGAAATTCATTCGTATCGATCGTGGACCGAGTGTAAATGACATGGAATCGATCGTGTGGGCCTGCACATATGAGAGAAGGGTTCTTCCAAGATCTGACCGAAATACTTGCAGCCTACACATATAAATTGCAGCCTAGGACCTACAGAAAAGGGACTTTTGGCTCTCCTACGTCCAGACTCTTCCAAAATCATTTTTTACTCAAAGATCACTGTTGTACTCGAAATTGGCTATTGTAATCCATAGTAACCATCAAGTAAAAGTTAACAAAAGTCATCAATTTCATAGTGGACATAGGCCATACGCCGAACCACTCTAAATCCCTATGTTTCTGCGCGTTTCTCTGATCTGTTTTAGAAGCGTTTTTTAGATAATCCTCATTTTCCAATTATTTTCTTCATTTTTTCTCTTCAAATACTTCCAAAGAGTTTTGTGCCTAGTTTTGGTGCTTTCACTGAGAGAAACCTAGTTTTTTCTCTTGCTCGTTGCATCTACTATCGTTATTGGATTGCATAAGTCTAAGAAGAACATCCAGATCTCAAGTTCAAAGTTCTTACATCCTATTTAGATCTGCATCAAGTCTAGGAAAGAGCTTAGCTATCCATCATGGTTAACACAAGGACCACTTCTACTGATGTAGATCTAGAAGAACGGAATCGACAGAATCCCGTGCAATTACCTCTAACAGATTAGAATACTACCGGACCATCAGATCCGCAAGGCCCTATCACCAGGGAAGAGTTTCAGATGCTAATGCAAGATCTGACATAGAGCCGTCAGCAATTTACTCTACAGTTACGTGCCAACGTAGAAATGACTAATCAACTGAATCGCTAAAGGCGTAGGAGATCTAGGAGGGATCAGGCTTCCTATTCATCTACTCAGCGTTCGGCTTCTTCAAACTATCATCACAGATCCACGCGCCCGTGGCTAGATGGGATTTGTACCCTAGCTCCTGGACATCAACATAAACTAACTACTGGGTAACCGAGAGTTGGCCCGTCAACTAGCTATTAGATTGGACTGTCCTCTTGGGGGGGTACTATTCGTCATCATGTTACAAACAACCGTACAACCACCGCTGCTACCGAATTGGGAGTGGATGCCCGAAAATGGACAGATCCTAACCGTCCCCAACGTACTCCCAAACTTTATGACCCTGAACACTTGGAACCAAGGAGGCGAGACCTAGACCGTCGACCGTGTCCGGCCTAGCCTCGCATTATAGAACCTGATCACACCTTGGCCCAATGTGCTCAAAATGTCCAAATGCTAGATATACCGACAATGATCCATCAAATGATCTGTGAATGTCAGTTTCTCACTAATGACGAATGGGGAATCTACCGGAGTCATACCCCTTTCACTGATGACATACTCTATGCTGAACCACCTCGACGATTCAGGATGCCAACTCTACCCGTCTATGAAGGGAGCTTAGATCCTAATAAGCATATTCTTAAGTAAGAATGGCTAATGGATGCTGCACGAGCTGATAATGCAGTCAGGTGCTGAAGGCTTTCGATCTCTCTTGGGGGCATAGCTACAATGTGGTTTACCCGTTTTCCAGCTCGATCTATCTCATGTTTTGATCAGTTAGTGATAAAGTATGTTGAGCAGTTTCGGATGCATGTAATGAGGACAAAGGATTTTAACACTTTGTCTAATGTCACTCAAGCTCCTGGAGAGACACTCGCACGTTATTTGAAAAGATTTCATGTTGCGTGTGTCGCGATTAGTAATCACAATGATAACTCTGTTCTGATGGCACCAACTAAGGGAATTGATCATGATTTCGAGTTTGGCAACTGGTTGGCCAGAAAGCCTCCTTCGTCATTGTACCGTTTCTATTTCAAAGCAACCCAATTCTTCAAAAGGGAGGATGCAAAATAGTCCAGGGAAAAAGATGACATAGAGCCCAATATGAAAGGAATTCAGAACAATGTAGCTGTTAAGCAAACCAAGGAGAGTTTCGAAAAAGTGCAATTCAATATACAAAATAAAAAGTATCAACAAAGAGGTAATGGAGATCGAAATAAGAAATGGGATCAGAATCGTGGACCATGACGTAGGGCTTCCATATTTGATAATTATACTCCTCCGACTACGTCGCTGGAGAATGTGTACTTACAGACTTGTAATACTATTCAATATAAGAAACCTACCCCAGAACCGTCATCAGAGAAACAAATCCAGACAGGGAAGTTTTATAGGTTCCATGAAAGCTATGGCTATAACACCAATGAGTGTCATCATTTGAATGATCTCCTTGAAAAGTTGATAAGGGAAAGGAAGTTAGAGCAGTTTGTGTGGGCCCGTAGTTTGGAGATGCAGGCCCATCAAATAAATATCGTGTACCGAATCTGGCAAGACAGGACGAACCCGCTCGTACGGGCGGGAGGTTAGTGATAAATACTGTTAGTGGTGGTCCTCATCCAGTAGAGCGATGCTGGAAGGAAATGGAGTCGTATGCTAGTTCTATTAGGCATGCGAGCTTCGAGTGTTATAGTAGTTATGAAGACGGGGCTTCGGCCAAGCAATAGAAGATGGTGACAGATGACATCTTCTTTCGAGACAGAGACGCCGACAAGGTCGAATCCCAAACCATTGATCCACTGGTCATATCAGCTCAAGTAGGTCCTGCTTGGATAAAGGGGATCTTGGTAGACAGTAGAAGTTCTATGAATATATTTTTTAAGCAAGCCTTTGACCAAATGAAAATATAAGCTAAAGACTTGAAGCCGTGTTAGTCTTTCATTCATGGCATCATTGGAAGTGCAACCATACCCACTGGGGTAGTGGAATTACCAGTGGAATTAGGAATCGGAAAACGCCGGAGAGTCCGAATATTGCAATTTGCTTGTGTTAGATATAGACTCACCGTACAAAGCATTCTTGGCCCGACCGGCCCTAACTGAGTTTAGTGCTGCCATTGTTCCATGGTGTTTGACTCTAAAGTTCCCCACCGATCGTGGATTTGGAGTCGTTCATGGAGATCAGGCTACTGGATGAGCCTATTATGTTGTTGAGCAGTGCGAGGCGCAGCGAAAGAAGAAAGGAAAGGGCATATAGAAACCTCGCTGCATCCGATTTGTTGAAAATTGAAAATTGGCGACTGCGCCCTGGCCCATGCACCCTAACCAGTTCAAAGAGAACTTGACCCTAGAGGTAACGAAAGTGAAGGTGAAAGTAAAGACAGTCAAACTTCTCCGGCCGAACTGACGATCAATGTCCCAATTGATGATAGCGCCGATTCTAGAATGATAAAGATTGGATCTCAGATAAGCCAGCAAATGCAAGAGAAATTGGTTAAATTTCTTTGGGAAAACCTCGACATGTTTGCTTGGACACATTCTGACCTGTGTGGAATCTCCTCGGACATTGTAGGCCACACATTGAACATTGATCCATGGTACGTCCTGGTCAAAAAAAAGGCATGGCATGGATCCAGAGAGATCCGTCGCCCTTAAGGAAGAGGTAGATAAGCTTAAATCGAATGGATTTTTTCGAGACGCATTATACCCGGAATAGGTATCCAACCTTGTACTTTTTCGAAAGCCAAATGGGAAATGGAAAATGTGTGTCATTTAATCAGAGTTAAATAAAGCTTGCCCAAAACACAGTTTTTTGTTTTCTCGAACCGATCAGCACGTAGATTCAATGACGGGACACAAATTATCTTTCAAGGACGTGTATTCAGGCTATAATCAGATACCCATGCACTTGCCTGACCAAGAACATACCAGCATTTTGACCAATCTGGGACCCTACTGCTACAAAGTTATGCCTTTTGGTCTCAAGAACGCCGATGCAACCTACCAATAATTGGTTAATCGAACATTCACCAACCAGATTGGAAAAACCATAGAGGTATATATGGACGACGTGCTAGTGAAATCATGATTCTCCACTGATCATTTTAAAGACCTGGATTCAATGTTTAATATCTTCCGAGAATATAGAATGAAGCTCAATCTGTTGAAATGTCACTTTGGGGTCGCATCCGGAAAATTCCTTCGGATTAGCGTAAACACCCGAGGAATTGAAGCCAATCCCAAAAAATTTGGGCACTTAGAAATCTTGAGATTCTATGAACTATAAAGCAAGTCTAGAACCTCAATGGGAAAGTAGCATCACTGAGCAGGTTCATTTCAAAATCCCCTAACAAATGCATTCCCTTCTTCCATTTGATCCGAATAGGGAAACGAAATTTTGAATGAACCATGGAATGTGAGGGCGCATTCCGATCACTAATTTAGCACCTCTCTACACCACCTATTTTGTTAAAGCCTGTCGATCATGAGAAATTGTACCTTTACTTGGCGGTGTCAGAAAACGCAATCAGTGCTGCCCTGGTTCAGGAGGAAGACCGAGTAAAAAAACCGATCTACTGTATTAGTAAACGACTAACCGAAGCTGAGAGAAATTCCAAAGCTAGAGAAGTCGCTTATTGTCTTGTTATTTCCTCAAGGAAGCTCCGTCGGTGTTTCCAAGCTCATACTATCATCATTTACACCAACAAGCCGTTAGGATAGGGCCTTACACGGCCTGAGACGTCTGGTAGGTTACTCAAGTGGAATATCAAGCTAAGTCGGTTTGATATTACCTACACTCCATGGCGAGCCATTCAAGGACAAGTCCTAGAAGATTTCATAGCTGAATTTACCATCCTAGAGAACCTTCCCGAAACTAGTGAATCTCCCAAATATATCTGGCAACTGCATACTGATGGTGCATCAAATGGCCGTTGCTCAAGTGCCGGGGTTGTACTTGAAACTCCTGAAGGTCAACTATATGTTATGCTTTAAAGTTTTATTTTCATGCGACCAACAACATAGCTGAGTATGAAGCTTTACTTGCTAGATTGAGACTTGCTCGAGATTTAAAAGTCATTGCTATGGAGATTCATTGTGATTCGCAATTGCTCGTGTGTCAAGTTCGGGGGGAGTGCCAGGACAAGGACTGAAGATTGGCTGCTTACCAAGGTTGGGTTCAACAAATATTAAATTGGTTTGATTATTATACCATCTACTACATGCTCCACGAGCGCAATCAAAAAGCTAATTCATTAGCAAAGTTAGCCAGTACGGGTGAGGCACAACAAATGGGACTCGTTCCCGTAGAAACAGTATCTTCCCCAAGCGTCGACCAGATGGAGACAGATTGGGTATTTGAAATCATTCCCGATAAGGAGTCATGGTAACTCCATTCAGAAATCACCTCAAGCATGAAACACTGCCAGAGCGCAGGAGTGAAAAAAGTCAAATTCTTCAAAAATCTCCACGGTTCACTATTCCAAATGGATTCATGTATAGAAGAGGGTACTTCGTTCCCCTACTCCGGTTTATCGCTCATGATGAAATTAAACAAGTGTTACATGACGTACACAAAGGAGAATGTGGCGATCGCATCGGGGGGCAAGATTTAGCTAAGAAAGTAATCTGATATGGGTACTATTGGCAGACTGTGAATCGTGATGCATTGGACTATGCCAGAAAATGTAATAGATGTCATAAACACGCTCGCATTCCTAGAGAACCTCCTACCAAAATAACCCAGCTGGTCATTCCATGGTCGTTTAGCAATCTGGGGCAGTGATATTATTGGTTCTCTACCTCTGGCCAAAGGTGGTGCGAAGTACCACATCGTCGAAGTTGATATGATGAAGAAAGTGATCAACTTCGTGGTACGCAACATTATATGTCGATTTGGCCTTCCGCATACGATCATCACCGATAACAGAACTCAATTCGACAGCGTTGAGTTCAAGGATTTCTGTCAACGATTCCACATTCAAAATAAATTCTCTACAGTTGCATACCCTCAAGCGAATGGATAGGTTGAAGTTATTAATAACATTATCAAGTCAATTCTGAAGAAAGGACTGGAAAAGGCTGGGGGCAACTGGGTCGAAGAACTTCCTATGGCTATATAGGCTTACCGAGCAACTCATAAGTCCGCGACTGGCCATACTCCATTCTCACATTCTTATGGTTCAGAAACTGTTATTCCAGTCAAGATGGATCTACCTTCTCATCGTGTGACTTACTATGATCCGAAGAAAAATGCTATGATACTTGCTGAATCTCAGGATTTATTGGATGAGAAGCGAGAAGAGGCTGATTTGAGAGCAACCACGTACCGAAGTCGAGTCATCCGATTGTACAACGCCAAGGTCCGACCCCGTACCTTCGAACTCGACAACCTCGTTGTCAAAATAATCTATCCGGTTCCTTCGCATATGAAACCAACGTGGGAAAGGCCGTATGTGATTGAATGAAAGCTCAGAGATGGCACGTTTAAGTTATTGACCATTGACGATCTTACTTTACCAAGAGCCTGGAACAGCGAGAGTCTTCGTCGCTACTACACATGATAGGCTTTATTTATTTAGTCTACTTTTCATCTGTAATTTGTTTCTTCATTTCAAAATTTGAATTTGTAATAAGGCAACTGACTTTGCCATATTTTCTTATTTCAGCATTAAAGTGCAATCTCTTCGAGCCAGAGCTGTGATTTATTGAATATGTCATACAACCATCACAATGCACGAAGACATAAGTTCCATGATACGGTTGGGATTTATTCAAATAGGGAGTGACTATGATACGATCGATCACTCACTAAGTGAACCCTAAGCTCGGGGGCAAGCCATGACACTAAAGATTAAATAGGATTGATACACGACAATCCCCTAACTAACTCAAGATACCTAGAGTGTGAACTAGAGTATAAATTTACAAATTCGGTTTTGAGGAGGGTGGATCTGTTCACCTAATGACCACGCCCGTATCTAAACCTAGTTCGAGGAGGATGGATCCGTCCATCTAACGACCTCACTTGTTAACTCACGGTGGATGTGAATCAACCAGCCACGATCTTGACAAATCCATCGTTCTCGGAGTGCGAACAAAATTCAAACGCCTAAACAAATGTGATTGACCGTCTGTCGGCCAACTCCAAATTCTCAAAGTGTGAATTGGAGTATAAACATCAACTCTAAATTCCCAAAATGCGAATTGGAGTATAAACATCAACTCCAAATACCCAAAGTGCAAATTTGAGTATAAACACTAACTCCAAATTCTCAAAGTGCGAACTGGAGTATAAAACATCTAAGTCCTTAGAGTGTAGACTAGAGTATAAGCATCAGCTAACTTTAGGTCCCTAGAGAGCGGATTAGAGTTTAAGCACAAACCGGATATGAACCGATTATCCGTAAGACAACTCTAAGTCCCCAGAGTAGGTTTAGAGTATAAATACAGATTGGGTATGAATAATCCCCCAGGAATTAATCTGAAGTCCCCAGAGTGTGGACGCAGTTGTAAATATTAAACAGGCGTGACTGACTACCCATGGAAATAACATAACTCCTCGAAGCGTGGACGTATCACTAAAACTTAAGCGGACATAATCGACCAGTGAGGAACAGGTGCAATCCCAGAGTGTGAATACAATCGCTAATTGATAAGCAAGTATGGTTCGACTACTCGAATTCGCCATGTTCCGGATTCGTTTCACAAAGATCGAGATCGATATATTAATGGTAAACAACAGCCGTTGACCAATCTTTCAAATGCATCCCCGAATCTAGGGGCAGAACTTAAATATCAACCTCTGATTGAGACAGTACGATGTTGAAATTCGACTCAACACTCGATTGTGACCCAAGACCGTAGCTCTGAGACTTAGTAATCAAATTCGGGTCTGAAATGAAGGACTAAAACTTCACAAGTTTGTTGAACAGAAGTTCAAGCGCCGAAGCACTTATGTAAATCAACGCAAGTCGAATAGAAGGCAAAATGAAATTTTATTCCAATCATTCTTTTGGAAGAAAAAGGCTAAGTGCAAAAGTACGCCAAAAGTCCTACTAGCAGGGGCCGGACCTGCATCTATACATGGCCTATAAAACAAAAACTGAAGCACATTCCTATCTGGCTACCAAAAATGAGTCGAACAAGCATATCCACTCTTTCTTTTTTCTTGCTTTCTTCTTCGACGTTGACCCACTGGAGCTGTCACTGGGTTTCCTCTTTGAGACTTTTGGTTTCTGTGGCTAATTTCTAGTGGATGGCATTATATCAATTTTCTCCTTCAAACTCAAGTGTATGGGAATACTTCCAATAGGCGAAGTCAGAGGGGTCAGGTCCACTACAGGAAGCGGAATAGGCATGCTGGTGTCGATAACAGTGCCATCAGGAGATATCATTTGTAACGGGGATGGAGCAGGGCTCGCCATTCCACCTCCAAAACTGCTGGCTAGGGTAGCTGCTTCAATTTCAATGTTAGTCTCGACTATAATTTTTTCCTCATGAAGTGTTTGTATATCACCGGAAACGCTTTCGGTTGGGCTTGAGGAGCTGGTTGCAAGTGCGCTTCCACTCATGAAAAATGGCAAAATGGAGAAAGGTGCACTACGATGACTGAGAAGTTCCTGCATCATCTGTTCATCGAATGAAAATGTTCTCCATTGTACATCAATTGTAGGTGCAGTGGCCGATGTCGTGGTTGCTTCCGTAATAATCACGTCCTACGCGTGATGCAACTCTTGAGTTGTAGGAGGCGCAACCTATGTGGCTCCAATCACTGGAAATAGATAAAAGAAGAACTGTTAATAATAATTTCAAGTAGTACTTACAATTTTGAACAAGTATGAGAAGTGTTCGGAGTACCCTTTACAGTTTGACTCACAGGCACCAGAGCAGAAACTTGATTGTGAGCTGGAGGCAATTGCGGTTGATCAATATTATAAGATGGGATAGATTGAGGATCAACCATAGATGAAGATTCAGGCTGGGTTAGTGTGGGAATTTCAGAGTTTATGTCAAGACGCTCAACACCTGAACCTTCTCCAACCTCCGAGTGCTAGATGACAAGTTTCTCCTTTTCGTATGAGATCATTGTGTCATGGAGAATTTTTTTTCATCTTCATTCAACACTCGGTTCTCAAGCACAAGTTCATCAACAGATTCACCCAGGTGCTTGACCTTTTCATCTTAAGCCAGTCAGCCCTAGGCATTGTGCAAATGTGTCGAATAGTTCTCGAGCTAGGCTAGGTTCTGTGTTTCAGGACGTTAGCATTGTAAGTAATGAGCAGATCTTCTATATCTGCCTCTAGCCTGGACTCGGTCATTTTAATCTCTTCTTCAACCCTAGCTTCCATCTCCTTGATCTTAGCCGATGCCGCATCTCGCTCGCCCCGGAGCACCACAGCCTGCTCACACGCCTCCTGCGCAGCCTTGTTTGCATCATCTTTTTCTTCATTAATTTAATAAAATTTATCTTTGAGTTCGTTGAGCTCCTTTAAGGCAGCGTCCCTTTCAACTGTCACTGTAGTGTTTCGTTTGCCCATCTCTTCCACAAAAGCAAAATGTGTTTACTGCATCCTCTCCATTGCTGAGTTAGCCTCATCGGCCTTTTGGGTGGCCTCAATTTCGGATTTCCAAGAATACTCGGCTTTGCTGTTGAGCACTTGAATAATTTGGCCTTTTTGAGGGAGTTCAGTTTCTAGTTTCTCAACTGTCTTTGCCCTCTCAATGGCCACCTACGATGCTTTTTCTACGGGTTTCACCCACTCCTTGTACTGGGTATAAATGTCATCAATGTAATCATACGTTTTGTTTTGAGCTTCCGAGGGAATTTTCTTTAAATGATGGGGGAAGATGTAGCCATCAAAGCATACATTTGGAAAATCTTTCTTCAGCTAGGTAATTCTAATAGCCCCTTCCCTAGTAGACTCAGTGTAGCCTGTTCAGTCACAATAGGAGTTTCAGTCTTATGTCTGCGACGTTGTTATTCAGGCCTAGAGGTTTGAGAAGATGATTTTTGGCGAGGAGGATTTGTTGGTTGTTTTCCATGGACTGAAGGTTGTGTGGGGATCGAGGAGGAGAATGCGATCAGGATCGATGTCTCTAATCTCTACCCTCTCCCTCTCGTAACGTTTCTAACTAGAGTAACGGCGATCGTGGTATCTTTCAGCCTCCCTCTTCGAGACTCATAGTAGGAGCTAGATGATTGACATGCTGAACGAAGGCTTCCCAACATGCATTCTCTTCTGGTTATTGTATCTGAAAAGAAGAAAGAAAAACAGAGTTTGTAATCTCCCGAAGTGGGCAACTTATGATTGGAAACCGTGTAGTGTCATGAAGTGTATATGTATGTGCAACCCCCCGACCAACTGGCAATGTCGGCCATGCTTGTAGGAAGAGACTCGCTTAAGTCTAGAGCACGTTGAAGCTTCGCCATTCCAGTGTCATGTTGAAGTGACACATGGTCCGGGATTTGGATATTGGCAAGCCTTTTGAAGGGATTCTCTACTTGAGAGGGCGGAGTCTCCGTGATTCTAACACTAGAGATTGGCAGAGACACAACAACAGATTTCCACCTCAGAGGCTTATGACGCTTATAAGCGGTTGCCTTACCTTTTCTCCTTCCCTCCAAATCCTAAAAACCGACTGAAGGTCTGACTATGGGCTCATTATCAGTAGGTGTATCCTCTCTATCGCCTTCCTAAACTATTACAATCTCGACCGCTCTACGTATGGCTCGTTTTGACGGCGCTGTTCCGATCGATCCTTCGAGTCTAATGCTAAAATTTCGATCGATTAGCCCAACAATACTCAAGTTCTCATCCGAAAGTACCGAATCGATTTCTCTCATATCACTCGGTATCTCTTGAAGAATTCAAATTATCTCTTTAAAGT
The DNA here is from genome assembly GCA_030765085.1 of Allium cepa. Lineage (NCBI taxonomy): Eukaryota > Viridiplantae > Streptophyta > Magnoliopsida > Asparagales > Amaryllidaceae > Allium > Allium cepa. The sequence goes on along the minus strand of CM060931.1, from coordinate 458,356,385 downwards.
GGGTGCCTTATGGCTGCGGAATCGAGGCTGTGAAAGGATAAAATGTTAGAATGGATATCAGGTAAGATCATTTGTGAAAACGTTGTAATGATGAAGCACTTACGCCTTACTATCCATCGCCTGGCGAAACCTGGCGGGTATCGGACATAGAACCATTCAGTTTTTAAATAACTCAATCTGGTCCAGGAGCCGGTCACAATTTGGCAGTTTCTAACCGCCTCTAAGAACGTGAAAGAAGGGCTGTCTCCTCGACTTTTCACATTAAATATAAATCTGATTTCTTTTAGAGTTGAGGGTCGCCAGAGATGCTCCACGAAGATAATGAATATGCTATTTAACAAAGCATACCCGTTCGAATGCAATCGTAGTAAAGCAATCCCTAAAGAAGCCAACCCTTCTCGAATGTACTGCTTTAATGAAGGAAGTGTCCAGGCTATACAAGAATGTCGGTTAAAGGCAATATACCCCTCTAGAGGAGCATGTGGCTTGTCGTTTGGCCTCGGAAATCGAACGTTGTTTAGCGACATCCCATGACATAGGCAAATTCCTCATAGCATAAATTCGAAAACGTTCGATGGAACTGAATCTTGCGGGTTCGGAATTGGATTTACTCCAAGAATCTCATCTGGAGCTAGGATTATAGCTTTAGCCGCGATAGCTGGCATTATATTACTAAAGGAGATGAACTCTGTGCCTCCTACTGCGGTGAACTTGTGGATTCCATACCTGATTAACTTATCAAAAACCATCATTAGATGATAATAAGCCCTTGTGTCCCCCCAGTGTGCAATGTGTGAATGTGTTGTGTTGTGCAGTGCTACTTAGTACTCAAGAAAATTCACAAAAAAAAAGTGTTTGAATGACGATACTTCGAGATTCAACTGGAGTGACCGTCCATCACTGACTGTCAAAACCATGCCATCCAAACTTTAGAGACCGATCTAAATTAAAGTTCATTAATTTTATTCAGTTATAGTTCTATCGACGAGCTTCAAAGGGTAGTCAAATATGAAGTGAAACAGTTAAGACCAATTACGCAATATTGAAGCTTTTCTTGGTCAGGTATTCAAATGTACAAAGGGCTACATTTCATATCCATCAAGGTTCAACTTAGATCGTTCCCTTGAAGCATGTGTTCGTAACAATCGAAACTAGGACTTTAGACCTGTGTGTATCGATTCATTTCGTATCGATAGTGCCTTTCATATCAATCTCCCCAGCAGCCGCTTCATATCGCTCCAAGACGAATGGGTTTCGTATCCATCAACATGCATCGATATGAACTCGCATGTTTTCTAGGTCGATACATAGCGACTCCTACCATCTCCTAATCAGTATGGGTTTGAAGCAATGGCTCGGAGTCAGTGACTCCATCGTCTTCATCGATGGCTCTCCTTCTTCCTTAATCCTCCAAGACGCCATTAATTACTTCCTCAACCTTGCCCTGACCACGTTCCAACACCAACGATGTCGGAATTGGCCATCACCTTAGATGGAATGTCGCAAAACTCGAATCTTATCATTGCAAAAAGGATTTTGGTCAATAATTACCTAGTTTGAGAAATTGGATTAGGAGTTAATGGGTTGACTGTTTTGGGAGACGAAGTTTTAGTTCTATTTCTTTTTTCAACGCCGCTACAAAGTAAAAGTAGAAACAGGAGCAAGTAAGAAATTTGTCTTTGTCCAAATAGTATATATATTGGTTCATATCCATCGAAGAGAACGTTTTGTATCTCAGTGGCAGAAACTGATGATAGCGGTCAAAATGTTATCGATACAAAGAACAACTTTTTTATCCATCAGCACTTCGTATCCATCAATATGGATCGATCCAAAGACCACTATTTTGTGACCATCGATACGAAAATCACTACAAAATTATATTTGGACCATTCAAGTCTGTTGATACGAAGCGCATATTTCATATCCATCAACTTCAAGGCCCAAGACCTCATATCCAACGATACGAAACATCTCTAGAGACTATACATTTCGTATCGATAGCCATCAATACGAAGCATGCATTCCAACGTCTCGAATCGATCTAGGAGAGGATCGCTACGAAATAAATTACTTCAAATGACTATTGATCATTGTCATAACTTGAATTTCACATTGATCCATGAAAGGATCTTTATGAAATTCGATCTGAAAAGAACTAAAGAACTTGGCAACGACTCAAGAACGAACCGACATTGACGAGAGCCAATTTTATGTATATCCTGTATACCGTAACTCAACGTTTCATTCTTAGCATTTAAATAAATTGAATGCTCACCTGATGACATTCGCAACAGCAGTCAACCGTTTGTTGTCATTCAATACATAGTACAATGGTGCATGGTGCAACAATTGGTAGTCAATCATCCATTATTTGTACTACTGAAAATCAATCAAAGGTTACTTCTTTCAAAAAGAAGACAACAACAGTTCAGTTTAGTTAGATAAAACTGTTCAGGATAAAAATTGAAAATTTTCAAAGTACGTCATGTTCTCACAAGATGTTTAGGGGCCAAATGTTATCCCGCCTTTTGGCAAGGCTGTGACATCAAGGAATTGACTAGAAGCCAAAGACAGTTCGTCACAAAGATCGGTTATACACAGGTTCACCATGGATGTCGATAAATTTTATTTAAGCATGGAATGAGCTGCAATTGATATGACGAGACTAACAAAGATATAGAAATAAGTGTTCCAAATTTCAAGTCAATCCACGTTCGTACGCTCAAGTTATGGTCGATGCAACTTAAGTGATCAAGCTGTTCATATCCATCGAACCACTAGGAAGAAACCATGTTCGAATTGATCTGATTTGATTCCATCGGGTGCACATAGCTTCGCATCGATCAGGGGAGCATAGGTCCGTATCCATAGGACGTGGCATTATTTGCATCCATCGTCTCCTGCTTGTTCGTATCAATCAACCAACATCCAGCCGCTACTTCGTATCGATCGGCTAGCGATCGATACCAACAGAATAATGGCGATCGATACGAGCAAAACAGTTTCAACCGATGCCAACAGAGCTAAGCCAGATCGATACGAAGTCGATAGTCATGCATCGATACAAATTACACAAGTAGGATCGATACGAAATGAAGCATAGCCGATCGGTACGAACAAGACCAAGTCAGATTGATACGAAAGAGGCGTAAACATTGGGAAGACTCGATCGATTTGGCATGAACTTCAGATCGATCCTAAAAACAAGCACCACTTCAACAAGCAAGCAAGCACTCACATCGATGCGAAACCACCAATACGAAGGAGATCGACATGAAGAGAACAACAATCAAAAAGCCCAAAGTTGCATCGATCATAACTCACAATCTACATGTCCAGAAGCCCATCAAATTTCCATAGGAGCTTCCGTACAGCCTAAAAAATGTTCATGCTCAATTTCGACTCGATTGGGCAAAATCTCGATCGATACAAAATTTGTTCGTGTCGATCATGGACCGAATGCAAATGACATGGGATCGATCGTGTGGGCCCACCCACATGAGAGAAGAGGTCTACCGAGATCTAAGAGCAATACTTACAGTCTACGCCTATAAATAGCAACTTAGGACCTACAAAAAAAGGGACTTTTGGCTTTCCTACGTCCAAACTCTACGAAAAATCATTTTTGTACTCTAAGATCACTGTTGTACTTGAAATTTGTTGATGTAATCCGCTGTAACCAGCAAGTAAAGTTAACAAAAGTCATAGATTTAATAGTGGACGTGCGCCATACACCGAACCACTCTAAATCCCTATGTTTCTGTGCGTTTCTTTGATCTGTTTTAGAAGTATTTGTTAGATAATCCTCTTTTTCCATTTATTTTCTTCATTTTATATCTTCAAATACTTCTGAAGAGTGTTGTGCCCAATTTTGGTACAAACATTAACCATATTCACTTTAGAATCGAGGATTTAAAATATAAACACATCCACCTTATTTAGTTTGAAATTTAGAATGATAGTTTAGATAGTTATAAAAAGTTTTAAATAGTTATGAATGGTTGAAATACTCTAAAATAGTTTAATTAAAGATATAAGATATTGTCAAATTGATATAAGATAGTTAAATAGATTTAAAATAGGTTAAATATAATTTAATAGGTTCAATAGCTTTAAAATAGATTATTAGATTTAAAATAAGTTAAAATGGGTTAAATAATTTTTAAAATCAATTAATGGATTTAAAATAGGTTAAATGATTTAATATAGATAATATAGGTTAAAATAGTTTAATAATTTGAAAATCTTAATAATCAGAAATTTTTAAAATAAATATTTCTAAACATTTTATATTAAAATATGAATTGGGAATTTATATCAATTTAAACTATTCATTTTATTTCAACACGTCTGAACCATTTCAATTTCCAAATCAAAAAAACCAAATTTCGAATCTTTGATTCAAATTTTAAATAAACTATTAAATTCCATATTGATTTCAATCCATGTTTGAAATATCAATTTAAATTTTACCAATTTCAATACATTTCAAAGTTATATTCCGAACAATTCAAAGAACTCAATTTTGGTAAATTTCACTTATATTTCAAATTCAACTTTAAAATTTCAATTCTTTAACAATTCCTTTAGAAAAATACCAATTTCAACATAAAACATTTTAATTTCAATAATAATTTGATTTACATAAATCAACTTGTTATTTCAAAATATCATTTAACTGGATTCAAAAATTAAGGATTTTAAAATCGTTAAATTTAACCAATCCGGTGTCCGTATATAATTCTCTACCCCATGGTCAAGTGATACGGATATTTATCATTTCAGTCCGTAATTTAAAATTTTATGGTTATCTATCGTTTCAAGCCATAATCTCGAATTAAATAAAAATCCATAAACTTGCTCGGGTCTATCATTTCAACCAATAACGATTTTTTCCTAATCTATAAATCGTTCGGGTATACATCATTTCAACCCATAATGATTTTCTAATAATAACCAAGGGAACTTGTAGGTTGCTAACATTGTATAAATCAAACATAATCTCCAATCAACCAATATCAACAACCAAACATCCATCATAATCATCATTCAAATCAACCTACAAATATCAACCATCAACAAGTTATCCATAACTGGTAATTAACTGGTAATTTCAATTCAATAATAAATTTAATGATAATTAAATCAAAATAAATTCAAATTAACTAGCGATTTAGATATACCAAAAAGCAATAAACAAATTCCTAATTACATCACAAATTCAATTTGACTAACATAAGAAATTTTAGAATTGTGTGTGGGTTAAAACACTCACCTTTGAATTTAAATTGATTAAAAATCCAATTTAGGGCCCAAATGCAAATAGTTTTGGAATTCGACCAAATCAGCGTCAAAATGTCTGAAATTTTGATAATATCCCAACGGAAAAACCATGCGTGAAACGGACCTCATATGTAAATGTTATGATCATTAGAACATTTAAAAAAATATAGTTTAAATTAAAGTTAAGAAAAATAAAAGGGAGGCCAAGTCATCACCTTGCACGTGAACCCTAAGCAACTCTCGTTCGTTCGAAACAACCAAGTCGCCGCCCTTATCAACTTTGACCATGAAATTGCCACCCAAACCCTCGCCTATGACCTGATCGGAAAGCATCACCTCCCTACTCCCCCAAAACTGCCCCCTCCTACCCAAATGTGCGCGCCTCCAGGCCCATGAGGTGGCCAGCGCCGCCGCGCCATTCTTTGGCCGATTATGGCGAAATTCATCACCATCTGACGCAATTAACCATATGGATGTATGCTACACGTCGATACCTTTCCAACTCCACCTTTCGATCATCGATCAGGTGACGATCCACCGTTGGATCGTCAAAACCCTAAAACGAATAGACGAGGTTCATCCTCAATTTCTGGACTAACGGTGATTCGATGGCAAAAGCGAATTACAGATCAGGGATGCGCTCGTCGAGAGCTTCGAAATTGTATATAATTTGATAGGATTTGGACAAGTTCGATATTTTTGAAATTGATTTTAAATCCGGATTCAAGGTGTTGAAGTTTGAATATGTTTCTGCCATTGTAGAGGAGAATTAGACAGCTGAATTGTACGTACAGGTCACTCTTGCTTCCTCCGCCACCTCCAACAACACAGGGCTTAGTTTCTAGTGCCATCTCTGCCATGGCAACCTCCATCACTATAGAGTCGATAATCTAAGTTCCTCCTTCCAGCTTTGGCCTCGACCCAGATTCAAGAAAAAATGGGTTGGAAGGGTTTGATGGTGTTAAACCATCCCAAGAGGAAGACTTTACTATAACCAACGCAAATCACCATGGTGATCAAATTACTATGGCAGAGAGGTTATAGATTGATTTTAAGGAAATTGAAGTTAAGAGTGGTCCATGAGCTAGGAAACCTGCCAGCTTTGAGAAACTAAGCCCTACTTCTAAGATTCCACTACTCAAATTCACGCCTCCAAATGTCATGATCCTTACGAAAGAGTTTTTTCCGTTCATTTCCACCACTTTGGAGAGTTCCTCTTAACATATATTCTTTAATTGGAGTTATCTATGAATTATTTTCCTCCTTGGTATCTAAGGTCCAATCGTATTCCAATTGGTCGACGTTCGAAGCCGATAAATTTCCACCAGATAAGTCTCACAAGTTGTGCAACTTGAGTTAGCCAATTTGGCTAACAAACTAGCCTTCATAATCTCTTCTCTAATGATGTGCGTGAATGTACACTGCTTAATATCGTTCGATAGTTATAGTATCTCTATTCGATAAGGGGAAAATCTTGCTCCTTTAGCCTGAAAATCCTTCTTGACTTAGCAGACCACCATCCAAGAGTTGCTTAATATATGTAGTGTCTTGACCACCAATTCTTTCGCTTTCTTGAATACCATAATCAATGCTTCATATTTGGATTTGTTATTCATTATTGAAATCAAGCTTTAGTGTGTAGCATATTTTTTGTTTTTTAGGGTCATAATAATTACTTTTGCCTTAGAACATTGTTCATTGGAAGCTCTCATTATGTACAACTTCTGTACAGAAACTCAAGTCATATCTTCTTCCACTTATCTATCTTGGACAAAGAATTCAATAATGAAATTACCCAACTACTGTCTTCATATCGCCTTTCAAAGATGGTACGTTGTGTCATATTGGCTCTGCTTGATGTTCCACTTTAAAAGTCTTCTGGAAGTCTTGGGTTGGTGCGGTACTTCCCAGAGAGGTTAATCAGCAAGCACTTTTATCTAGTGAACCGAAGTGTGGCGGTAGTTTCTTCAAAGAAACCAACAAGAATTATGCAAGCTTCTTTAACTTGGGGCAGTTCTTTTCTACTCCGATAAATTGTTAGCTAATATAGTATATGGGCCTTTAGATCTTTGATTCAACTCATACTTAGGCAGCACTCAGTGTGTGAGCGGATATCGACAAATAAATAAACAAGTCTTCTCCTTCTGAAGGCTTTGATGAGATTGATCGTCTCTCCATATGCTTAGAAAATTTCTAGAAAGCTTCTTAGCATTTCTTAGTCCAAACAAATTTTACTTTTTCCTTTTGAGAGTGTAAAAGAACAGTATATACTTGTCATTGGCTTTGAAGTAAACCAACTCAGTGCAGCGACTTTGTAACAACCTAAAATTTTAACCCATGATAATTAATTTGTTAAAAAATTAATAATAAAATAACTTTGTGAAATTGTTCAAATTGAGCTACAGGAGTTGCACCATTGTTTCTGTGGTAATTTTCTGGTCAATTTTCCATATATGGAACGTCAGAATCCGAGCTAAAATGAATGAGATATGAATTTAAACAAAATAAGCAGAAATATATATTTATATATAGGCCAGGTCAACTAGTCGGTCGACCTAGGTATAAAGGCGGTTGAGACCCACCTTGTTTTTTAGCGATGAAACGTTCGTTCATTCGAACTTAATGACGTATGTTGCATTCTGCAACCCGATCTGCTCCTTCCGTTTCTGCATTCGATGGCCTCTATTCAGCCTATTACGTGGTTGCATCCTATTCAATCCTCAAATCCAATGGTCCGTGATCCATTTCTATCCCTATAAATAGAACCCTAGGCCTAACACTATTTATCATTCTAAGATTTTCTCCCATTTGGTTCACCCATTCAGGAAGGATCCTAAGCGGAATAATTTACAAAGGAGGAAATCGTTTTAAATAAAAATATTTAACAAACCCAAGTGGATCCGTGAAGGCCTAAAGGGAAGAGTTAAGGACCAGAGGTGAGTGATTGTAATTGTTTTAAATCGCTTTAAGTAGCTTCAAATTATAAAGTTCCCAAAATATGCAGTTTTACTACGACTTTTGGAGTAACCTTTTAAGTAATTAATTTACATTATTTAGAATTATTTTCAGTTATTTTTAGTTTAATTCTAGCTTTTACATTTATTTACAGTTTATGTACAGTATTTTAGTTTATTTACTATTATTTATGCAGTTTTTACATCTTCTTCTTACGCCTTGGATTTCCTTCTATTTTCAGTTTTCTTTTATTCCTCCTTCCTCTTCTTCGCATATAGATTAAATAGAATTAACACGAAATTGATTAAATTATAAGAAATATGAAATAGTGGAATATAAGATATAAATTATAAAAACTATAATACAAATGGAATTAGGATGAAATTATGCCTAATTATGATATTAATTGGACTGAATTAAAGAGATTGGCCTAGTTATTACTTAGAATTATAACGAAAAAGAATAAAAGAAGAAAAAAAGCTTGTTTTCACACTTAGAGCTTGGGTTAAGTAATAAGCATGATTATGACGTAGGTTATAATAAGAAATAAAATAGAATAAGGCTTATTTTAAGACTTAGGATAAATTAATAAGCAAAGATAGTAAGAACAAAAGTAAAGGCTTAGTTAAATAATTTATCTAAGTTAATAGGCAAATAATTAAAGTAGGACCTGTACCAAATAGCATTCACCTATTATTTTCTATGGGTACGGTGTTTAACATAAACATGAAGTTAGACGAGGGGCACGCTTATGCTAGTAGTGGTAGTAGTTGGTCAATATAGAGTTGCTTAAATCATGGGGAATTTGGACAAGGGTGTTATTAAGTATTGTTTGGATGATGGGCCAGTACCGGTAGCATTCCCCTATATTTTCTATGGACACGATGTTTCACATAATCCTGAAATGAGACAAGGGGCACGCTTATGATGTGTCGAGGTAATAATACGACCCAATAGATGGAGCAACGGGTAGCATGAGCATGGTGGTAGTTACGCATGCAACTTCCATTCCGATGCTCGGTAATCGTTATGAGTTCCAAGCACTTAGTATTTCATAGACACATTTGCCTTCTGTGTAGGGAGCTATGTATCGTCTAATCCACGGTAGATGCTTTGTTTATATTTTGTAGTTATCATTGGCTTCTATGTAGAGGTTTTATAGCATCTAGTCCGCAGTAAGGTTTATGGAGTAGCAGGCCGATCAAAGGGCAGAATTAGAATTTCAGCCTAATTATATGATTGGGAATTCATCCTAATCAACCAGCTATAAAAGACAAGTGAAAACAATCAAAGTTGTCCTATCTTATCGGTTGTAATAGTTTAATTGTATTTTCCAGTTTATCTCTTTCCTATTTCCTTTGTTTCCTTTGTATATACTAGAACTATTGAAGAGTCTATTAGTTTTACTTTGCTTAAAAATTCTAGTAGTTACTTTCATTCACTAGACTATTAGTCTGACCCACTCCTCTATATTCCCCCTTTTCCCCTCTATAGGCAAACAAGGTAGAGGGTAGTAGATTGCAGTTGCTCGGAGGTTTCTTGAAGGCGATTATGCTATTTATTTCCCTACTTTTATTTTCATTTTTCTCTATTTGTACTGGCACATGAGAGGGATATTATACTCTAATTTTTGTTGAGACTATGAGTTTTTATTTCATGAGACATATTGGGTTTTGAGACATATATGTCGTATTTATTATTTGACTTATTTGGTTTATGAAGCAATTATGAAGTTTTTGTTTTTAATAAGTTATTATTTTAGTTTCCAATGTTTTTACCTATTTTTATCCTGTGAATCCTAGTCTCTGTTTGTTTCAGTTATACCTACAACGCACCACTCCTTTTAGTGTGTCTTTTTGAATATACTAAGGAGTGTGCGGTGTTTCCCTTGGTATCAGAGCCCAATGTTACAGGATTCCTAAAAATTTATTTTAAAAATAAGGTATTTTCCAAAATAACTTTTTTTTAAATGTACGTTTCAGTAAAGAACTCTTAAAAATGTTTTTAAGAATAAAAGAGTTTTTATAAAAAATCCCCTCATAAGTCCAGTTCAATCTCCCTTCGACTCTTTCATCAGCTATCTCTTTCTTTTCTAGAATGGCTAATGCCCCAAACCTTCCCGAGGGCATTCCAGTACCAGCATGATTTCGTCGGTACTTACAAGTCACGACCCTACAGGTGCACAGGCCAGCGCCCAATCCTTCTCCAACGAGTGGGAACCCTATCAACCCACTTGCAACCATCAATTTCTCTAAGTTTTGTAAGGATATTTCGAGTTTGGGCAGAAAGAATTTTTCTAGCAAGGAGACTTTTGTGGAGGCGAGAGCTTGGCTTCGGGACACCGAGAGGGTATTTGGCTTATTAGTATTGGAGGAACGGTAGTGGTTCAGCTAGCCTCTTGGAAGATGAAAGAGAAGGCTTCTTACCGTCGAGAGGTTGTTGAGTAGGAAGGACGAGAAGTCTGTTGGAATGGGTTTAGGTAGAGGTTTGCGAGGAAGTTTCTGTCTCAAGCGGAAGAGAGTGTTCAATTGAAGAGGTTTATCAATTTGAAGTAAGGGAGTTTGTCCATCAAGGAATACATCAATCAATTTAATGAGCTATTGCAGTTTGGTATGGAATTAGTGAACATGACGCATAAGAAAGCTATGAAGTTTGCGAAGGGATTTAATCAACCCCATCAGGCATTATTATTGACTCACTTACCGATGGAAGCTACTTGTTAGTCTTTGGTTTAGATGTCGCTTATGTCAGATGTGGTCAAGTAAGGTGAGTCTAAAGAAGTGGTTAAGTCAAAAGGTCCAAAGAAGAAGTGATGGAAAAACAATAAGGAGAAGAAGAAAGATGATGGCCTTCATAAGCAGATTGAGAAGGTATCGAAGTGCAATAGTTGTGGTATTGTTGGACATATCGCCAAGGATTGCAAAAGGGAAAAGACGAAGGGCAAGTGCTTCAATTATAGGCAGCCTGGTTATATGAGAAGGAGTTATCCAAAGGAAGCTGGTCAAGGAGCGAGTACACTAGTCGCATAGATTCAGGCGTTAGACATTGTACCTTCCAGTAGCATTCCAGGTAGGGGTAGGAAAGTCATAGTTGAAGGTTTGATTTACATATCTGATTTTTTCTGTTTGGAATTTATTCGATTCTGGAGCATCACCCTCTTTTATTTCTAGTTCTTTTGAGGATTGTTTGCACTTAGAAATTTCTTTAGTAGTGAACCCCATCGTTGTTTAAAACCCCATAGGTGGATCGGCACACTTGTCTATGATTTGTGGGGATTTTAAAATTTATATCCTAGGCGTAGAATTTGACTATGACGCCTATGTTTTGGGATTCTCAGGGTATGGGATGATCTTGGGTATGGAGCAGCTATCCACTTATGGAGCTATTTTAGACTGCGAGAGGAGTGTCGTTAGATTAGAGGCTTGTAGTGGTAGGACTCTTGAGGTATCTCACGACCTGGAAGGGTGAATCATGTTAATCATTTTCTATTCCCTCGATTTATCTTCAATAGTGTTTGATTCGGTTCCTGTCTCAGAGATTTTCCCAACATCTTTGAGTCGGTTAGGGACTTCCACCAAAGAGAGGAATTGACTTCCTTATTTATTCGACCGAGAATGCTAAGCAAGTTGCGTTACTGTGAGCCACATGGCACCTAGTGAGAGGAAAGCGTTGAGCAAACAAGTCGGTGAGATTTTGGAGAAGGGTTTTATAAGAAGTACTATATCGAAATGGGGAGCACCAGTCGTCATCTTTGCTACTTAGGCGGATGGTTCTCTTCGACTTTGAGTTGATTATAGAGAATTAAGCATGCTCACCCAGAAGAATTGATATCCACTTTGTAGGATTAATGGTCTTTTTGACCAGTTAGTTGGCTCTTTGGTTTTCTCTCAGCTTGATTTAACCACGGGATTCCATCAGCTTAGGGTTGACAATGATAGCTCAGATAAGACCGTGTTTAGGACTTCAGATGGACTGTATGAGTGGTTGGTTATGCCTTTTGGGCTAACCAATGCCCTAGCCTACTTTGTGGACTTGATGATCCACGTCTTTAGAGAAGTCCTAAATAAGTTCATGGTGGTATTCGTTGATGACATCTTGGTATTTTTTGAGAATATGGCGGAGCATGTTATTCATTTGGAAGATGTTTTTCGCACACTTCGTAGTCATCATTTGAGAGCTAAGTTTTCAAAGTGTCACTTTTGGAGATAGGAGGTACGTTTCTTAGGGCACATGGTCACGAAGGAATGTTTGGCTGTTAACCCCACGAAGGTGATAACTATTCAAGATTAGAAGGCGCTCGAGAACGTCATAGAGCTTCTTAGGATTGGCTGGCTACTATAGGAAGTTCATTAGAGAATTTTCCAAGATTTCGACACCACTCACGTGCCTTACTAAGAAGAATAAAGTTTTCTTGTGGGACGCGAATTGTGAGGATTCCTTCACAAATCTAAAGAGGGCCCTTACTAGTGCGCCAGTGTTAGTACTACCGGATGAAGCCAAGCCTTTCATTGTATATACTGATGCACATAGGATGGGCCTAGGAGAGGCGTTGATGTAAGAAACAAGGGTGGTATGTTATGATAGTTGGCAGTTGAGGACGCATGAGAAGAACTACCCTACCTACGATTTGGAGTTGGCCGCTATAGTTTTTACACTCAAGTCTTCAAGGCACTATTTGCTTAGATAGAGGTTTGAGCTTTTCACTGACCTTAAGTCATTGAAGTACTTATCCTTGCTGAAGGACTTAGACTTGAGGCAATAGAGATGAATAGAGATTTTAGCCTCGTACGATTTTGAGATTGCTTATACCCTTGGCAAGGGTAATGTGGTTTTGGATGCATTGAGTAGAAAGAAAGCAACCCTTAGTCCTTTGTTCATAGAGAGGAGGAGCTTGGAGTTTATTTCTACTTTTGATTTTAAGCCCTCTATAAACATTACTCCCGGATAGGTGGCGACATTAGAGGTGAGGCATGCCCTTATGTATCAGATCGGCTTGAGGAAGCAAGGAGATTCAGAACTCATGGACATTATGGATAGGATTAGCCAAGGAGAGGTCTCTAGACATCTCCAACATTATTCCATTGATAGCAAAGGGTGGCTTAGGAGAGATGGGAAGCTTTATGTTCTATGTGCAAGAGATTTGTTCAGAGTGGTTTTGGATGAAGCACACCATTCCCGTATGACTATCCATCCGGGTGGTGACAAAAAGTATTGAGATATGAAGAGGATGTTCTATTGGAATGGCATAAAGAGGGATGTGGCAGAGTTCATAGCTAAATGTCTCATATACCAAAGGGTAAAGGCAGAGCAACAGAAGCCCGGTGGACTACTTTAGCCCTTAGATGTGCCAGAGTGGAAGTACAGAATTTCTATGGATTTTATAGATAGTTTGCCCCATTCTAGGAAGAAGAAAACTAGCATTTAGGTGATTTTTGATCTATTGACCAAGTGTGCCCACTTCATTCCACATAAGAGAAAGCGTACAGCATCATATTTGGCATCCCTTTATGTTCGAGAGATAGTCTGATTTGACGGAGTCCCTTCTAGTACAGTGAGTGATGAGATCCCATTTTCACTAATGAGTTTTGGAGGAGCATACAAGGGTCACTAGGTATGCAACTTAGATATAGTACGGCCTATCACCCTCAGACGAATGGCCAAATGGAGAGAGTGAATAGAGTGCTTGAAGATTTGCTGCAGATGTGTATTTTGGACTTTGGAGGAACTTGGGAGGAGCATCTTCCATTGGTTGAGTTTGCATATAATAACAGTTACCAAGGAAGCATAGGAGTGGCATCTACCTTGCAAGTCCCCTTTATGTTGGGTGGAGTCTGCGGAGAATTTGCTACTTGGGCCTGATATGGTGAGGGAGACATCTGAAAGAGTGGATTTAATTCGGGGGAGAATGAAGGCAGCCCAAGATAGGAAAAAGTCTTATGCGGATAAATGGAGCTGTGACATTGAGTTTGAGGTGGAGGGTTTAGTTATTATCAAAGTATCCCCATTTAGGAAGGTGGTAAGATTTGGATCGAAAGGAAAGTTAGTCCTTAGATTTGTTGGACCATTCCCTGTCATGGAGAGAGTTGAGAAGATGGCTTGCCGAGTGAAGCTACCGGAGAGACTCGCAGGTGTGCAGGACGTTTTCCATGTTTCGCACTTGTGAAAGTGCTTACATGACTCAATAGAGGTTGTAGAACCCAGTCACATAGAGGAGGTGGAAGTAGAAAGGAAAGCATCTGTTCTTCATATCCCCATGAAGATTGTTGGAAGAGACATCAAGTGACAAAGAAATAAAGAGGTTCCACTAGTGAAGGTGCAATGGGGAGATGATGTTGCATACGCCGCTTGGGAAGCTGAAGAGAAGATTCATACTTCCTATCCTCATCTCTTCGGTAGTAAGTTTTTAGAATTTCCTATTTCCATCTTTAGTTTTGAATACGTTCTTTCCTTTATTATCCTTTAGATGGGTAGAACTTAAGATTTAACCTATGGATGGTAGGATTGGATGCAAAAATGTTATTAGAACATGTTATGAATGATGTACGCTAGTGATTGAAAGTGTTTGCTAGTGGATGCTAATGGATGCATATAGGTACATTAGGCACTGTTATTCTTTAGGGATCAGCCAAACTAGGACACTAGAGCATATGCATATGGATGTGTGTGCATTTTTGTCCTAATTTTCATGGTTGCTATAAATGGATGACTTTCACATGGTTTTTGCATTTGAACGATGTTTGTAGCATGCACATAGAGTTATCATTTATCATTAGAAAATTTTCGCATTCATTTGGATACATGGCACAGACATGATTGCATAAAAGAACACCAACAAAATTAGTGGACCGCCTAATCTTTTGCATTAGTTGGGGACATTTACCCTACACTAATTGCATAAGTATCATAAATTGCATTAGAAAAACTTAAGGACAATGGATGAATGATTGATGACTGAGTATTTGGTTGCAGAATTGGATGAAAACATTACTACATACTTTTATGCTTAGAGATTTCGGGGACAAAATCCCTTAAGGAGGGAAGAATGTAACAACCTAAAAGTTTAACCCGTGATAATTAATTCGTTAATCAATTATATAACAAAATAACTTTGTGAAATTGTCAGAATTAAGCCGCAAGAGTTGCAATATTGGGTCCATGGTAATTTTCTGGTCAATTTCCATATATAGAACATCATAATCCGAGTTAAAATGATGAGATATGAATTAAACAAAATAACTAGAAATATATATATATACATATATATATATATATATGCCAGGTCGGTCGGTCGGTCGACCAGGGAAGAAGGGCGGTCGACTGCCCGGTCGACCTACCTTATTTTTCAACGAACGAATGAACGTTCATTCGAACGTTATTGATGTATTTTGCATTCTTTAACTCGATCTGGTTCTTCCTTTTTTACATCCAATGGCCCTTATACAGCTCATGACATGGTTGCATCTTATTCAATCCCCAAATCCAATGGTTTGAGATCCATTTCTACCACTAGAAATAGAACCCTTTGGCCTAACACTTTTTCTCGTTCTAAAATTTTCTCCAATTTTGTTCTTCTATTCAGGAAAGACCACAAGTGGAATAACTTTCGAAGGAGGAAATCATTTTAAATAAAAATATTTAATAACCCCAAGTGGATCCGTGAAGGCCAAAATGGAAGAGCTAAGGACCAAAGGTGAGTGATTGTAATTATTTTAAATTTCTTTAAGTAATTTAAAATAATAGGGTTTCCAATAGTGGTAATTTTACTACAATTTTTGAAGTAACCTTTTTTGTAATTAGTTTACAATTTTTAGAATTATTTTCAGTTTATTTCTAGCTTTTCTAGTTATTTACGGTTTATTTACTATATTTTAATTTATTACTGTTATTTATGCGTTATTTACATCTTCTTTTTATGCATTAGATTTTCTTCTATTTTCGGTTTTCTTTTATTCCTCCTTCCTCTTCTTTGCGTGTGGATTAGAATAGAATTAACATGAAATTGGACTAATTATAAGAAATCTAAAATAATGGGATATAAGATGTAAATTATAAAATCTATAATATAAATGGAATTGGACTGAAATTATGCTAATTATTATATTAATTCGACTGAATAAAGAGATTGGCCAAGTTATAACTTAGAATTATAATTAAAAAGAATAAAAGAAGAAAAGAAGCTCATTTTCACACTTAAACATTGGGTTAAGTAATAAGCATGATTATAATGTAGGTTACAATAAGAAATAGAGCAGAATAGGGATTATTTTAAGACTTGGGACAAATTATCTATTACTTAAATAGGAAAGGAGAATCCAGAGCATTGCTAGACTTACACATGTCCCTTAACTTCGAAGTTCGTTCTTTTTTCCGTCCGTTCGTTTTATTTGCGAGGCAACAGTTATCTTCCCCAATTCTAACATCCTTTTCCAACCAAACATCGATAATTCCTCTTCTGCTAATCACAATTCCATTACGAAGTCTGAAAATTGAAACTCACGGTCTGATATCATTAACCCTTACCACTGTATAATCCATATCCACCTTTCAACTCACATAACCACAATTCATCTTTTCATTCCTATTTTGAAGATTTTCTAATCAATGCTTCTTCACTACAACAAATCCTTTCCATTTTGGAGATGACGCATGTTTTTGATTTGGAGTTGTTGCTATCTTTCGGAACAGATGGATTTTACGGTGAAAACGACCATGCCGCTGCCTTCACAACGAATTTGGAAATTAGGGTTTTCCAGGTTGGTCATTTACTATTCTTTTCATTATTTTGGGTATTCTCTGTGGATTTGGACATTTAGTTGGTAGGTCGTTCGAAATAACAATACTTTCAGCAACAGTTATGATGATATAATGCAGTGGCTCTTTTATGGCTCATGCTTTTTGAGTGGGGACAAATTACTGGCAAGTATCATTTTAAACTATAAAATTATATCTGTAGATTGAGTTTGTACATATTTAATGCCTTATTAAGTTTAAACTAAACAACTCATTCCTGCAAAGTATTTTTTAACCTATAAAACAGATTCCTCACATTTGGTTTGTAATTATTCAGTGGTTTATCTGGGCTAAACTTAACAACTCATTCCAAATCAACAACATCGACTGTTAACTATGACTGTTAATGAGTGATCTATCAACAGCAGGCATCCCATTTATTTTGGATTCAAACAAGTTTCGATCTCCTTATAGTTCGAAAACTGTACATTGATGCATAATTTTTATTTTATACTGATGCATGAACAGGTACATTTGAAACTGCATCATTGGGTGTAATCTTATAAACTATTTCAATTCAAGTATAGAAGATGCTTTTACAAATTGGCACATTGGTGATTTACTTTATAAAGCTATGATTTTTAAGGTTTGCAATGTGGGAAATTTTTAACTAAAAACCGTGATTTTGTATATACATTAGGGCTTAATGAGTAGGATGATTGATGTTTCATAATTTCATGATCTGTGGTTATTACATCATTTCATGTACAATTTTCCTCTGCTCTAATTTTCAAACTTTGCATAGATTTTAAGCCGCAGCAGTTAGAGTTTGTTTGGGTATATTCATTGATGATCTATTGTACCTATAACTGTCAATGTCCAACTTAGATGCTTTGCATGTTATGAGTATCATAAATAAAAATTTGGTACAACCATATTTGGCACTATTTACAAAAGTTGTGGTTTCAAATTGTCAGTCACAGTTATTTAAACCCTTAATTTTAACAAATATAATCATCCTTTTTGAACGTTGTATTGTCATGAATTTTTATTTTCTCTCAAAACTCGGTAAGTTGTACAAATTATCGGTTCTCTTATGTTTGCAACATTATACAACTGAAGCCGAATATATTACATAACTATTAAATTTAGTGCACATGGTTAATCAACTGATGACATAGTTGGTAAGCATAGCATTTTTTGCTGTGGGTTGAAAAAATTGGTTCAGGCCAAAATGATTTTTTGTTCGTCAACACCCGTGCATTTTTTCAGACGTTCTGATTTGAAGAGATGGGAATGTCGTAAGCTTATGTGTTTTACTATTCGATATTGGTTCAATGTTATGGGTTTCTTTGAGGATTTGTACTCACTTGCACCCACCTACACAGAACTTACGATTTCACATTTTGGAAATTTAGCGGTTCCTAAGTTGGAGAACTTTTCTACGTTCAAATTCATTCTATAGAACTATTATTACACATTAGTACAATTTTACTACCAATTATTAGGCCATACCTTTTGAATATCAAGGCAGTTGCATTTTCTGTTAGGTTAAATTATCAGTCTATCTAATTTTATGGAGTTGTTTGCACTTTCATTTGCCTACTCTAAAGTGAGGGTTTCCTGTTTTCTTTTAAATTTCACCTAGGTGTAGTTCTGTTGTATTACATTGTTATTTCATGCAACTTCAAATTCATTGCATACTAATAAGCCATTCCATTTTATCATCAAATCAGTTGATGTAATTTTGTTATATAAAATCGTTGTTGTACCTAAATTTGGATTTTTGTGCTAGCTTTCCCCTACTGTGGGGGTAAGGTTTACAGTAGTATATGTTGGGTAATTAGCTATAAGAGAGGCAATTTAGTAGGCATATGCAAATTGAGCATACTCATATGTTATTTGGTTTAGCTTTAACGTTGTTTATAATTAGTACGTCCTTTTCCTTTAAAGTTAGGCCAAATATAATCTGACAGTTTATAGTTTAGTCATACAAACGTGTGTCGGTGACTATAGTAATAATTTTGATATGTTTGTTTCATTTGAATTTTGAACCAATTATTTTATATCTGTATTAGTCTATATTTAAATGCAGTTATGCTTAAAGAAGTCTAAAGAAATAGATATTTTCTTTTTGCACTACCATTTTCCAATTGGCAGCCATGTATTTACATATGTATCTTAATCGTATCTTGGATCAGTCTATTTGAAATGATTTTTTGGTCGGTCCTGTCGTTTCAATAGTCATTGGTTAATAAAATGCTAGAATTAGCAGTACTGAATATTACATTATTATATACTGTGATATTCATTCAGTACCTAATTATACTCTAATTTTTCGACACCAACTGAAAACATGTTCTGTTTTTCAATTATTAGCTGTTAATTATAGTAAGTTTAATCCCATTATATGTTAGATGAACAACATTAGATCCAATGACTGCAATGTAATTATTGATCATTTATTCTTACGCTATAATACTACAAAAATTAGAGTAATTGTCTTATTTACTTTTGTGTTTTCAGGGTAAGAAGTATGTTGTACATGCTACACTATTATACTAAAAAAATTAGAGCAACAGTTTTATTTACTGCTATGTTTCCAAGGTAAGAAGTATGTTGTACATGCTATTTTGACTAAGCTTACGACATCCGCTGGATAAAGTTACCTCTCCTGCCCGCTTTATAGGAAGACTGTAACAAAGGAAGCAATCTATTTTACATGCCCGAAATGCAACGATACTATTGCCAAGGCAGTTAATAGCTCTGCCTACTCCGATGTGATGTATACTTACACTAACTTACTAGCAACTTGAGGCAAACAAGTATTAGTTAGCAATAGAAGTTTTTTTTACTATACTGGTTCTGCCGCTATAGTAGCTTTTGATAAAGAGACTGCTTGCTTGGTTAAATGGAGCTCAGACAAAATGATGATGGAACTATCCAAAAAGGTACACATATTAATATTCAACTCTGTAATCAATTTATACTCACGTTTTACAGCCCTTAACCTTTGTCCTGTTAATCATTAACACCTGAATTGCAAATCACTAAACCGCACTATGATACTCTTTTAGGACAATGGAGATGACATGGTTGATAGACTCTTCAATAACTTAATGGGTTGAGAAGCACAGTTCAAATATAAACCTACTAACTAGGACTTAATCAATCATAGGAATATGCATCAACCCTACATGCCATTAAATTAACAACCTAACATCAACATATTACATACCACACAACTATTTTCCGTAAACTTAGTTTCTTATATTTGTGTTTTCTTTAAAATAAAAGTTAGAATACCACATATATAATTAGTTTGTTCTTCCAGAATAAGCGCACGTCACCATATAAACGTAGAATCATGCTTTCTGCACAACTTACCAAGGATAAATTATAGCCAGATAATGAATAACATGATTTTGCCTTCAAAATCTTTTGATGAACGGTCAGATTCTGTACTCAAAATGAATGTATCGTGTGAGGTACTAAAATTACGAGTTAGTTGATTCTATAAATTATATCTTGGAATATTTAACCTACATGCCATCGTTTAGCTTTAAAAATGGTGGTTATTGAGTTTGTGCTTATGTTATTTTATTATATCCACTGTTTACCATTAGTATATCATTACCCATATTAGCATAAAAGTATTGCTCATTTAGCCCTTAATTTTATGTCAGACCATTATTGTAGTATTATAATGTTTTAGGTGACCGTTGTGTACTAGGCTACTCTTACCTCACTATTTTTACCTTTGGTTGACTTTGTCGATATGCATGTTTGATTCAACACTTTGGCCTATAATGAATATACAAACGATACTTGCAATATTTGGATTATCTCAAAAGTGTTCTTGATGTGGTCTTATGTTCCTATTATTAGCACACATATTATATTTTCATATTTAAAATACAAATAGTATTTAAATCGTCTGATGATAAAGTTGTACATGTCAGGCTAAAATAGTGCTTTAGTTCCCAAGTGGTATCTATTGAAATTGTTATTTCAACTAGATAGACAAGAGTCGCAGCATGATGAGTATGCAATATGGTAATAGATTTAGCAACATGGCTCATTATGATTGTTTTATCTTCCTATCTAGATCATCCTGGTAAATTTTCGTAGGTTCATTATGATTGTTTTATCTTTATTCTTTTTTTCCATAAATATCTTGCTACCATAGCATAAATTTTGAATTCCATAATTAGTAACTAGCAAATGCTTATGAAGATGCTGAATGATTCCCAATTTATTGCAAAATTGTTATTTAATTTCTATGTTTATAATATTTTGTAATGTGTTACATGTTGTGGAGGATCAATCCTCTCAAGCTAGGAGATATCCTATACTGAAGTTCATGGTGAAAGGTGGACTGAAATGGTCCCAGTTTCCTACATCACTTCTCTATTCATATCTCCTTTCAAA
The DNA here is from genome assembly GCA_030765085.1 of Allium cepa. Taxonomy (NCBI): domain Eukaryota; kingdom Viridiplantae; phylum Streptophyta; class Magnoliopsida; order Asparagales; family Amaryllidaceae; genus Allium; species Allium cepa. The sequence continues at coordinate 458,334,983 of CM060931.1, read as the reverse complement.
ATTTTCGTCCGGTATTTTATGTCATGTCTTTATGTTATTCCGCATCTAAATATATGTAAACCATAGTCACATATTGAAGTGTGTTGTTAACTGTAGAATAAAAAGTAGAATCAGCCCATTGTAAACTACAAAAAATAATTATTAGATATAAAACATTTAGTTTTAAGTAGATAATGAGTCAACTTTACGTTGCGCTAGAGTGATTAATTTGTAAGGTGTTAGCTCCACCAAATAGTATCTAACTTCATTTAACTTAGTACATCAAACATGAGTACTGAGACTAAATATTTCTCTTTATATTCAGCTTACTTCTTCTATAAGCCCTAAATCTAAAAGTATAGCTAGAGTAATATAATATTATCTTATTCAATCAACACAAGTATCTCGAGAAGGTATAACCATATAATAGAGTATTATTTTAGTTGCATAATTTATGTTATGATTGCATAACGCACTTATATCTTTTATGTATATCTGAAATTGGTGTTAAATAAATAGGTTATGTACGGAAATGGGACGAGGGTGTTGATAAAATGCAACACACCATTATCACATCTATTAAGATCTCACTGGAACTTAAGGTCCTTTTCCTAAATTTGACTTAGTCCCCCACCTTCCATACATGATAAAAAGTTAGTATATATCATGGCCTTTTAGGTTCATTCATAAAAGATTGGAAACATGTACCAAAAAACAGTTCAAAATGTAAAAAAAAAAAAAAAGATGTTCTTAACTTGTGTGTCAGTAAAGTTTTCTAGAAAGATGACATTAATGTGTTGGATAGATGAAATCGCACAAAGCAATTTCCTGGGTTACATGAACAATGGTAAAGAAATTTTCTTCAGTTATGGATTGACGTATACGAAGCTTTTAGAGAATATTCAAGATTGATGTATACAATCATGAAACTTTGGTAACGATAATATCTAATAATTTCTTTGCATGTTGGTCTTTAGCTATATCCTAACACTGTTTCCCATGCTATTAGGCAAATATTGGCAACCCAATTTCCCAGATTGGATTCATATACTTCGATGCTAAGGTTGGTACTATAATACTATCAATAACTGTTAGCGTGGTAATATAAATTTCTACGCATCTGTTCCTTAACAGACCAGATAATTGTAGGTCTTGGACTCTCAGAAGCTGTATGGTCCCAGGATTGATGACTCTTTCAGAATAAATCAAGTTGTATGCTCCTGTGTTTGCTGGCTATTTTAGGAAGAAGAGGCTTAAAATAGACGAGAGTCAAGAATTTACTATCTTGAATAATCTTTGTTAACATTTATATGAGTTTCACATGAATAATATACTACCAGAATGTTATTTTTTATTTTGAGTATGAGGTGTAATTGTTGAATTTTGATTAGTTTTAAATGCATTATTTAAATAGAGATTCTTGCTAATACTAATTACATTAATAATGTAACTTATATCAACTTTGAAATGGACAAAAAACCATTTAATTCATTAATATCAAAATTGCAACTTTACAGACGACTAAATGACATCAACGCTTTTCAACATTAGTAGCCAAATTTATGCCTTTCATTATGGCATTTTTTAATAATTGTTTTCACATTGAAATGGAAGCTATTTGTTTTCATTACAAAACAATGATGAATCATGAATTAATTGTGCATGTCATTAATTCTATGTTTAAATTTTTTATAGCAACAAATACCCGTTGGGATGGAACAAAAAAAGTTTTCCTAGGAATTGTGAAATAAGAGGACATACTAAAATTCATACATTTCTATAGGTTGAGAGGCTGCTATAACCGATTATTTTTATGGCTGCTATTACATCCACCTCTTCTTTCACGCATCAATATTAAGTCAAGTACTCATCTAACCTTTATTCAACCTTTAAGTCTTTCTTTCATTTTTTGGAAATTAATTATGAAAAGGAATCACAAGATCAAATTTCATCAATTACTACATAGTTCTCCATGAATATATATCAACTGAAATGGGTTGGTAATTTTCAAATCTTAATACGTAATTATTTCAATATCCCTTTCCAAGCAATAAAAATTAAGGTACGTTGAGTACGAAAGGCCAATAAAAAATTGTTCATATGGATGAAGAAATTCAAAGTTGGTTTTTCTTATGTAAAATTGTAGATATTGAAACATATGAATTGAGTTTTGTTTTATTTTATTCTAATTTCTTCTTAAATGTCAACACAGATTGTTTTAGATGGTGTACGTAGTAACACCATCCAAATATATAATTCCCAAAATTAAATATGTACATTCCTCTTTATGAAAGTAATATATATATAATCAAAAACAGTTTTGCAATATTTTTATTGTCCGTTTATCCTATAGGATGTATTTTTACTCCCTTTATTGAAATAAACAGCTTTTCAAATATTTAGTGACTAATAAACATATGAAAACTCAATATTGCAAATAAGTGAAACTTCCAAAACTACTACACTAAATGAAAAACCAATAATATATATAAGATATTTGCATACACACCTCATTGTAAATTTTCCTACATTAGTAACATACACACACATCTCTACTTCCAAATTTTGTATTCCTAACAACATTCTTTGCCAATTCTATTACCAACAATGCTTCCAAAAAACTAAAAGTAGCATATTTAAATTGAATCAAACAAGACCAAAATATCTATCAAAATAATTTTTGAAACATTAACGGGTACAAACTTACTAACTTGCTTTGTTTACACGAAATGAAAAAATCTACAATACTCTAAGTAAATTTATCTTTACGAAAATAACATGAATAACATTTAAGCGTAGATCTCATTAATGGAAGAATGAGATGAATTAAATATACCATGAATATAAACTTCAAACTTCCGCATCAACCCGTGTGCGTAGCACGGGCCACGCACTAGTTTAGCATAGATAGTAGGAACAAGAGTAAAGGCTTATTTAAATAATTTACCTATGTTAATAAGCAAAGAGTTAAAGTAGGACCTGTAAAAAAATAGCATTACCCTATTATTTTCTATGGGTACGGTGTTTCATACAAGCCTGAAGTGAGACGAGGGCACACTCATGCTAGTAGTGGTAGTAATTAGTCGATATAGAGATGTTCAAATCACAGGAGATTTGGACCAGGGTGCTATTAGATATTGTATGGATGACGGGCCAGTACCAACAGCATTCCACTATATTTTCTATGGACATAGTGTTTCACATAATCCTAAGTGAGACGAGGGGCACGCTTATGCTAAGTCGAGGTAATAATAAGAACCAATAGGTGGAGCAACAGTTAGCATGAGCGTGGTGGCAGTTATGCGTGCAACTTCCATTTCGGTGCTCAGTAATCGCAATGAGTTCCAAGCGCTTAGTATGTTTTCTTTCGTAGACACATTTGCTTTCTTTGTAGGGAGCTATGTATCGTCTATTCCACAGTGGATGCTTTGTGTGTCTTTCGTAGTTACCATTGGCTGCTGCGTAGGGAGTTATATAGCGTCTAGTCCTAGCAAGGTCTATGGAGTAGTAGGCCGATCAAAGGGTAGAATTAGGATTTTGGCCTAATTATATGATTAGGGATTTATCCAAATCAAGCAACTACCAAAGACAAGTGCAAACAATCAAAGTTGACCTATCACATCAATTGTAATAGTTTAATTGTATTTTCCAGTTTATCTCTTTCGTATTTCCTTTGTTTCCTTTTCTATATACTAGAACTATTGATGAGTCTATTACTTTACTTTGCTTAAAGATTCTATTAGTTACTATCATTCACCAGACTTTTAGTCTAACTCACTCCTTTTTTCTCCTTTTTCCCCCTATGGGCAATCAAGGTAGAGGGCAGTAGATTGTGGTTGCTAGGAGGTTTCTAGGAGAAGATTTTGCTACTTATTTCCCTACTTTTATTTTCATTTTTCTTTTTTTGTACTGGCACTTGAGAGGTATATTTATGCTCTAATTTTTGTTGAAACTATGTGTTTTTATTTCATGAGACATATTGTGTTTTGAGACATGTATGTTGTATTTGACTTATTTGGTTTATGAAGCAATTATGAAGTTATTGTTTTGAGACATGTATCTATTTATGCAATTATGGAGCAATTATGAAGTTCATAATAAAACCTAAAAATTTGTCGGATGCAACTTCGAAAGAACATTTCAACGGATTGAGCTTTATTCCTCACTTCCAAAGCACATCAAACATCTCAACAGGGTTTTCTATGTAATTCATCGATCGTTAAGACTTTACCCTCATATCCTAAATAAATCTCCATCATCCTTCAGATTTGACCTTCGAATGTATTATTTATCAATCACTTGTAGGTGGCTCCAGCGTACTTCAAACTAAACTACATCATCGATCATAGCACAAGCCAAAATCATTGATGAAACTCATTGCTCCATATCTGAATGTACATTGCTATTAGATTGTATCCATAATATGCACCCAAAAAGGATAGCAGTGTATGTTTTGTCGTTAAGTTCACAAGTTGGTCGATATTCGATAGTGGAAAGCTGTTTTTAGGGCCTACTTTATTCAAATCCAAATAATTGATGCATTTCCACCCTTTTCTATTTAGCTTCTTGACTAACATAGGGTTCAATACCTACTCAGGGTATAACACATCATGAATTGAGCCATCTGCCTTCAGCATATCTACTTCTTTCTTTAGTGCAACAGATCATTAGTGACCCGAGCTGCATCTTTTCTGCTTCACAGGATGACATCTTGGGTCCACAATCGAAGCATGGCATGCTATTTCTGGAAATATATGTGCGTATCAAAATGTGGATAGGCAAACACATCCTAGTTTGGCCAGAGAAACCTACCATTTCTTTTCTCATCACTATACCGAGTTGAGATCTAACCTTGAGGACCCTGGTAGGATCATCCTCAATGATAGAGATATTAATTGTCAACTTCGTTGGTGCCACCTTCGCATCCTTCGATTCTTTTCAGGGGTTCATAGGATTGTTGAACTTACTATGGGGCCTGAGCCAAGGCATGAAAGGTAGTTGTTATGCATCTACACTCTTGATGCAGAGCACCTTCTCTGCACGTTTTCCTTTTTCACATCACTTTGCCACTTTGAGCACAACGACATAGCATTAACGATAAGAGATCTAGTCGTCTTGAATATAACCAACCCCATTTTCAGTAGGGAACTCCATCATAAGGCATAATGGGGCCAATGCTATTCTGAAATTGGCAAGGGTCGATAGGTCTAGAAAAGCATTATAAGTAGAAAACTCATCAACTATCACAAAGGTCTACATCCGCACAATATTGTGGTCTCCTTCTCTTAACTCCATTGACAGTTTAATACACTAGATTGGCTCTTTTGCCTCTACGGTAAATCTTTTAATGTAGGATCTACAGGGCTTTATGTCCTTTAGACTAATCTTCATTTGGTTAAATGTCTTCTTGAACAGAATATTAATCGAGCTTCCATAGTCAGTCAGAACTCGATGCACAACTGCTGTCCCTAACATGACCGCAATCACCATAGTGCCAAGCATTGGCTCTTGCACTCCATCAACATCTCTGTATTGAAAAACAATAGCGTCAATCATTATCTTCAATTGTTTTACTGGATCTCCATAGTCAACATTAAAACAACTCTCCCGCGACATGTGCTTTAAAGACATTGCACACTGCTCCTTCTTATTCTAGCTCTCCTCCACTGGATGGGGTCCTCCAATTACCATACTAAATAACAACCCTACCATCCGGTCGCCTTGGCCCCTCTTTGCTAGACCTAGATCAATCCCTTTCAGTGTTCTGACCCTGATATTCAACATTTCTCCCACAATCCTATGGGTCTCTCACATACTGTTATAACCTTTCATTATGTATCAAATCTTCAATCCCGTCGCTTAAGTTGCAACGATTCGGAATTTTATCGCTTTAGTTTGTGAATATTTAGTTTATTTTAAATATTAAATTAGTGGTTTTAATAATTAAATAGCCCACTATTAATTTGTAATCAATGAATCGAAAATTCAATTTTTAACTATTTTCCATAAAGAGATAGTTCGATGAAAAACTGAACATGTGACCGAAACCCGCTTTTCGTATTTTCAGCTTTTTGTCGAACGACAAGTTATAGGTAGTCGTAATACCCTTGAATATGCTTTAAAAAAATTATTCAAATGTTTAAAGAAGAAAAGACTTTGTATTTTGGAATGTTTGAAGAAGTAAATTAATCAATTTTTTTAAATATATTAGAAATTTGAATATGAAAAGAAGTTAGATTCCTTAAGTAATCAAGTTAACAAAAGGTACATGTATCACACTATTATCCAACATGCTGTCATATGAAATGGTACTTGGTTGGCTTAGATTTGATGTAAGAGTTGAATTTCTGATTTAAGGGAATTTTTATTTTATTTTTTTGTTTTTTTTTTGTAACCTCTTTATATATACACTATTCTCATCTTATATTCCATACTTAAATTTCTTATTCTCATCTTTATTTCTATATCACTCAAGAGTATTAGAAGAAAAATTGCATCTTTTGCTTAAAACAATTTAGCTTGGATTTTACAATAATGGTGCAAGATGAGATCTCCATTTCTTCGTTTATTTTTTTACTCTATATGAGATAAATGGAGTGAAATTTACTACTTGGTTGACTTTTTTTTAATATCTCTCATGTTTAAATAATGGTTTGAAAATCGTGTTTTTATTTGAAAATGGATGAATATGCTTGTAGGGAACCAACAGGAACTATAATATCTTCCTTTTTCACTTACTATTCTTTGAAAAATATGAAAATAGACTTCTTATCTTAGATTCAAAAATCCATAAACCTTAAACAATTGAGAATTAGCCAAAGGTTTCAACTATAAAGAGTTTGGTCTCTATTTTTTTAATTAATTGGGTGTTATTTCATCGAGGGATGTGCGAGATATGGGTTTGGACCGATGAATGGTCATACATCACTGATTTTTTGTTGAGCTCGTATCGACAAATAAAGAGTACGGTCATGTTCGTATTTGCAAATCATCATCTTTAGGGAAAGTTGCATGATTTTAGGTTGTTAGAAATTGTCGAGGTGGAGTGATGAATTTTATTGGTTCAAAAATTGTTTTCTATGAGGTGAAGGTCAAGGAGCTCAGCGATGGGTTCTAGAGCGAACTTTGGGTTAAGGCGGTGGCATGGGTGATGGTCGTCTAATGTAGGTGGTCGAGGTTGCTCTATCGATTTTGAATTAGGGTTTAATGCTAAGTTTTGGGGTTCTATTTTAGGGTGGTAGTGATGGCGATGTGTGGTAGCCACTGGCCAAGGTATTGGTCAAGGATGTGGGGTTGAGTTGTAGTGGCGATGGTTATGGAGGCGTGGTACGTAGATGGTCGAGGGCGTTGTAGCGTTCTCTTATGGGTGGCACATGTGTAATACCCACACAGATGATTCTAGAATTTGGGGTTGTGTATTCAGATTTGGTTGGAGGGCGTGGGTGTGGATGGCGATGACGATGGCGCAGTCGAGTCAGGCATGGTGGTTGGCATTTATAGGTGAGGATGAGGCAATGATCGATGGTTGGGGGATGACGTGCACGTGCATGCATGCACATCTGTGCAATAAGTTTGGCTCCAGTTTAGATTTTGGGAATTTTAAGTTTGGAGAGTATAAGCTTTGATTAGCTTGATCCGAGTGGGCATGGGTTGGGTTTGGTTTTGGGAAGTGGGTGGGTGGAAGTAGTTAGGTTAAGTTAAACTATTTAACATTAAAAGTGATTAACTTTGAAAAACTGTAAATCACTCATTTTACATCCTTTTGTACCACGGATTTTAACACTTGATTATTAGTAGCTAGTAGTACACTTCAGCATACTTATTTGATAAATTTGATGAAGTGAAAAATACTGTTAAGTTATTAAAGTTGGAGTTAAATGGAGATTACGCAGTTAAATAATTTTATTTCAGTACTGACATTCTGTTGGCAGAATTAAACACCATTTTGCTATATATAAATTGAGTAGATTATTGTGGATATCGATTTTGCAGAATAAATCCTCGTTCTATTATTTAAGTAATTTGGACATTCATTTATATGCTGGTTGACTAGGATATGCAACGTGTTGTCTGTCGATTGTTAGTTGTGGATGATAATTACATATGTGTTGCTTATGTAAATATCAGTGATATGACTTGGATTGTTTAACTAAAAATAAATGGTAGCTTGTTTAAATGCCATTGCGGTTGCTAAGCGCCTTTCCAAATCTGATAAAAAATGGATTTTAAATTTTACAATGTTTCAACGTAAAGTGGTTTCTATATTTAAATGGTTAAGTTAATATTATTTTCTTAATGATATTTTTAAAGTTAATTAGTTATTTTATTAATGATGTTTAAAAGTTAATTAATTATTTGTAAATAATGTTATTTTAAAGTTAGTTTATTGTGTTATTAATGATATATTTAAAGTTGATTAATTATTTTATAAATGATGGTTTAAGTTTATTATTTAATGATGATGTTTGATTTTAGTTAATCATTTTGGTAATAGTGTTTTTGGGTTAATTTATTTATTAAATAATGGCGTTTAAGTTAATTTAACTAATTTAACAATGTGTTTAAAATAATAAAACTGCTTTATTAAAGGTGTTTAAGAATAGTAAATTGATTTATAAAGAATTATTTTTATGAGGGGTTTGTTAAAGTTATAAATTGGAAAGAGATCTTAGAATTTGGAATGGAAGTTTTGGGTTTATAAAAGTTTGATTATATATGAATTAGATCGCTTATGAGGATCAATTTTATAGATTTAACAAATAATCCTTCTTAATTATGATGATATGGAAGACTTTTTTCATACGTAACACCAAAGTATAATGGTTTGGGTTTTCAGTAAATAATATTTTTGGTCCATCTAATATGATTTTGGAATAAGTGATCTTTCTTGAATGTTTTATGAAAATACTCATGTATATGGCAATGTTTTCCAAGTATTGAAAGTAAAATGGTTTGGGAATATATTTATACAAGTGAGATAAGTATATGAGTATCTTTTGGTAAATAATTAAAGTTATTTAATTAATGAAAATTTATTTTAAAGCGCCTTTGTGGATCTCATATTGAATTAAAGTATGATTGATTGTTCGTTTTATTCGATAGTTAAATAATGGCTGTCGAATCTTAAATCATTTTTAACTCTGGAAATATATAGAAGAAACATGAGAATTATATGGTATAGTTATCTTTATTGATGCTTTACTGTATGTTTAAATTCATGGTGTTCCACTTGGATAAATGATAAGGAAATCTGTAACGACTCGGAATTTTAGGCAATGTCAGTTTAATAATCTATATTAATAATTAAATTGATTTGATAATTTTTCTTTATAATTTTAATTTAAATTGGTAAAATTTAATCTTTTTAAAGTTAATAAATTTTTAATCTGGTAATTTTGATCAACATCTTTTTAACAATTTAAAAATGGATAAGAATTTATTTTTCAAAGCTAATAAATTTTATTCTATTTATAATACATATATTGTTATATATATTGTGAATAGCAAAATCTTTTGTTTTAAATAAAGTTGAATTTTCAAATTGTAATATATATGTATGTATATGTTATAATTTGATATTGTTTTGAAATTTAATTTAATCTATTGATAATTTATATATGTATGTATATATTGTAATTTGAAGGTTTATTTTTTAATTAATATTTTTCAAAAGTTTATTTAGGATTAATTCAATTGTTTTCAAAAATATAAGATGATTGTTTATTTTTAAAGTGTGATAGTTTAAAAAATAGTTTAATCAAAGTTTTGTTTTGTTTTCTTTAAAGTGTTTAAATTTGAAATGGTTATAAAAATATATGTATAAAGATTTATTTGTATTATAATTAGTTTTATAATATTTTCTTTAAAAAGTAAATTTGTTTATTAATTTAGTGGATTAAGTAAGTTTATATTTACATTTAAATTAAATGAAAATTAATTAAAAATACTTAAGAAAAACATGTGTAAACATGTTAATCATCTTAAAAACACATGTAAGACAAATAAAAAAATGAATGGCAAATGTAAGATTATCAACATGTGGCAACATACGTATTTCAATTTTTTAATAAATATTTTTAGAAGAAAACTAGTTTCTTTTACATAACACTTTCATTCTTTGTTTTCTTTTCTTAACTCAAATTAATAGCAAACTAGAAACTCTTCTCAAAACCTGAGATTTAAAAACCAAAAGCAAATGTCAATCTGAAATTCAAATTTACAAGCATTCTTAAAACCTGAAACTGGAAGCTAAAAGAAAAAGTAAATCAGCAACTTCAAATCTGCAAAAGCAAATGATGATCAAAATCTTAATTTAATTAAAATCTGCACCTTCAACTTTACTGCAATTCAGATGAAGTTCAATTGCAAATCAACTCAGCAGTTTCAACATCAGTTCAACACTTTAAAATCAAATTGAAGCATGCACTGGGATTTCTTTAGCAAAATTTTTTTTTCTAGATTTAATGTTCAAGCCTGGAAAAATAAAATCAAACCTGCTCTGCAAATTGAAAAGGTGAGTAAATTCTTTCTAAAAATAGTTTTTAACAAATCTGCAGTTGAATTTATTGTTGCATGTGTTGAATTTGTTATGATATCGAAGACATATTTACATTAGTACTGTTGTATATGCATGATTGAGGGTATGGGATGTTTGTGTATAGATGAACCTGCAAGTTCATCTCTATATTTTACAGGAGTTATTCTTCTTTAAGAAAATTGCAAAAATCTTTCAAATCTAAGCCTTATTTGAACTTGATATGTAAATAAAAATTGTATGTTAATGTTAGGTAGTAATCTTAAAAATAGTTTCATAATTTTTAAAGCAACAAATAATTATAAATAAGGGGTTAACAGTAAAACTAGAATATTTGTTAAAAATTAACTATCTTAAATTCAAAATTGAACTACATTCATGTAATAATGATGGAAAATCATGAATTTTGATGTGCAATTTGTGATTTTTAGTTGGGTATTTAATGTGATATTTGGGTTTGTTCGATTTGGGGATTTTGGTGAATTGCCGTTGACCCACTTGTTGATTTGAATTGAAATTAGGGTCGAGGCCTGCTTTTGTATCAAAGATAATGGGGAAAATGCAATGGATTTTTTTTCAATGAGTGAATTGTTCGAATTTGATTGAACTAGGGTTTTTATTTGTTTTTGGCTGGGCTTAACTGTCGTGGCATTTGCGACATGAGATGTTGACCGGAGTTGTTCTCATTTGGGGGCGTTGAAGTTCATGGATGTGGCGTCTCAATGGCGAGGTTGGCGAGATTTAACGACGTCGTGGTGGTCGACGTTGGGGGGTTTTGTTTCGTGTTGTTCAGCAGTTTTTGTCGAGAAGAGGTCGAATTTTGATTTGGCGAGGTTTATGGGGTTTTGGTTGTTCGTGAGGGACGTCGTGGTCACCGGCGACTTGGTGATGGACGGAAGATGGCTCGACGTTGTTGGGTTCGCCATGCAATGTGCATGCGTATATGCTGTGTGCACTGGAATGTTTAAGTTGGGGAAGGAGGGTTTTTCTTGAGTAGCTCTCGCATTTTCATAGGGAACGACTCGAAGCAGAGTGTCTGGGTTTTAGCTCGGGGAGAGGCTCGTGTTTTTGCCGTGTTTAACTCGAGTGTTTTGGGGTCGTGGGTTTTCTGGTTGTTCTGTCATAATATAGGTTGCTAAGTAACTTGTGTTTGAATAAATGAGGTAAGCATTATATTATAAACAAGTTTTATAAGAGAAACAATATACTAAGTTAAAACTTGTTATTTTGGAAAAAAATGTAAAATCAAACCTTTAAAAGTGATAATTGAATTTATTTCAAATTTAGATTGTTTTAAGATGATTGCTCTTTGAAAGTAATTATCTAATTAAATTTTGAATTTCAATTTAAAAGAATGTTTTGAATTTAATCAAAGTTTAAAGTAAATTTTTAAGTAATGATTTTAAAAACTGAAGTTTCAAATTTTATTTAAAATGAATAAGTTTAACTTAGATAATTAATGTGTTTTAAATTTTGAAATTTGTTTCTAAATGCATTATTTTCAAATAAAGGTTAATGTTATGATTTAGTAAACCAAATAGAATAATTTGTTTTTAAGTTGTTTAAATTTGATTAATTTCAAATAATTTATTTATAAAGATAAATATGGTTAAATTATTTTGTTACGAACTTAGGAATACTTGATAAATATGATTTTTTAATTAAGATAAATGTTTTCCTTAATTAATTTAGGATTTTGAAATATAAGAAGTTAATTAATTAATTATTTAATTAATTTTAAATGATTAGTTAATTTTTTATTTAATTTTAACTAATAACTTAATTATGAATTAATTAAGTGTAATTACTTAATGAAGTAATTAATGTTTAATTATCGAATGTAATTGAGAATGGTAATTACTTATGGATGTAATTAATGGGAAATTACTCATGGGAGTAATTAAATGGAAGTGATTAATGGATAATCACATGATGTTATTAATTAAGAATTGATTAATATAATTGATTTGAAGTTAATTAATTATGGAGTGATTAATTATTAAAGATTAAGGATTATTTAATGATGGAATCAATTACTTGTTAAGTAAATAATTAGGAGAGTAATCATCTAATGAAAGTAATTAGAAGATAATTACTTATGTAAGTAATTTAGGGTTAATTACTTAATTAATTTTAGTTAATTAATTAATGTGATTGATTAATTAATGAATGTGATTAATTTAAGATTAATTACTAAGTGTAATTAATTAATAATGTAATTAATTAATAAAGTAATTAATTAAGGATTATTAATTTACTAAATTGATTAATAATTAGTTAATGAAGAAATTAAAGATTAATTAATTAGATTAATTAATCAAAGGGTTAATATAATTAATTAAGATGTTAATTAATTAAGATAAGTAATTACAAATTGTTAATTACTGTTTATGATTAATGAGATGATTAATTATAAATTAATTATTTAATCAATTAAAGGGTTAATTAATTAATAAGAATCATTAGTTAATATAATTAATGATATTAATCAAGGTTGATTAATTTAAGTGTGATTAATTAATTATAATTAATTGAGGTTTAATGTAATTAATCATAGTTGATTAATTAATGGAAGCAAATGAAGGATCATTAATTATTGTAATTAATGGTAGTAATTAAAGGTTAATTACTGAATATGGTTAAGGATAATTACTTGAATGTAATTAAAGGATGATTAATCAAGAAGATTTATTAATGAAGATCATTAAGAGATGATTAATTTATTTATTTGGAACAAATAAATGAAGAAGGATTTAGGTAATCCAATTGGTTAAGAGTTAATCAATTCTGCTTTTGGATAATTGATTGATATTGGATGATTGATATTGGGTGATTGATTGATACTGGATGATTTGGATATCTCTTATATGTGATATGCTGCTTTGTGAGATGAATGTTTGATGTGAATTACCTATTGTGATAATATGATTCATCTATCTGTTTATATCATTCTGAATATAAGTTAATTGTTTAAAACCTTTAAAACAACTTGGACACTAAAATGGCGTTTGGTTTCAGCGAGACCGGTATCGGGTTTCCATATTTGGATATCCAAAAACCACATCGATCCAAATTAAACGTTAGGTCGTGAATCCAAGTGGTGCTTAGTGAAGACTCGAGGTGTAAGAACTATTCACCAGTATAACTCTAGGGGTGATTCTGTGATGAGTTTGACGGAAATAGTACTTATAGGTTCGAGATGGTGATTCAGAGTGTAAGGGCAATGGTCGTTGACTCCGAGGGTGATTCCAAAATGAGTGCAACGAGATAGTGCCTTCGGTTTCGTTCAAACCCGGAACGAACTTGTATGGATCGAATGCTTTCAGAACAAAAGGTAATCCAGCCTCAAGCCTCATCAACCGGGAATAGCTAAAACAGGGGAGGTGCAGCAAGGCTAGGTGGGTAGCACCCATTTCAGAGTGAGGTCATTCCTGTCTAGATGTCCTTCTATTTCGGCTTAGTGGGTGGTTGGTCGCGCCAACCACGGGGTGATCTTACTCAGGACTGTTTAGTAAGGAATGGGTCCGGCTTTGTGATGCAGGGATTGGGCATAATCCTCGGTACTGTGATCTAGAACCACGTACTGTGACGGGCGGTACCTCAGTATCCCTACCATTGATGGAAACCCATTCTTCCTAAGAGACTCTAAGGTTTTGTTTGTATTATCCACTTTTGTGGCTAGTAGCTGGAATTTAGTAAATGTAACAATTTTGGCTATTTCTTATTTACTTGAAAACCCTAGACACTATTATAATATCACTGGATTTCCTATCAAATGTTTTGGTTAGCGTAAGGTAAAAACTTTTCCATATTTATGTGTCGGAAGTCTTACGTGATACCTTTTCTTTTCAAAGGATTTTCTAAAGTTAAGCAATTTTAACCCGTTTACTCACACCAGACTCCTGTCTGACCCGAGTGTTTATTTTCTATTTTATTAAACTCTTGGGTACTCATATGATGTATGAGTCTTCAAGGGATTCAGGTTAGCTTGACGAATTTTGGAGGAGATATGGAGTAGGAGGCTTCCACGTGTAGATATATTATGGTTCCACTGTGTTCGTGTTGTATATGTATCTTGTGATCTTGAGTTGTATAGTTAGACAGATGTTTATAACTGTCTAATATGTGTTGTTTAAGTTTTGTACTCTGATGTAATATGATACTACGTAATATTTTATGTGATATATTATATTTCATTCGTTCCGTTGTGAGTTATCTGATGTTGTTGTGTTTCTTCTTTCTTATCTTTTCTTCTTCTATCCCTTTCTTTCTTAATTAATGATGGACTTTCTGGTGTTAGAAAGTTAGGTCGCTACAGGTGGTATCAGAGCATTAGGTTGAGTGAATACCTAGGCTCTGGAGTGGTATCATTCTTGAGAGAGCGTACTTGTATTTTTAAATATAACTCTATATATATATATATATATATATATATATTTATATATATATATATATGCCTGATCCGTTGGGTTATCTGTTCAGGTTTTCCAACCTAAGTTTTAGAGGTAGATGAAGTAGCGGTGTGTGTGTGTAACACGACTACCACTAATGGAAGAGGTCCGTATGTTTGAGGTTGGAAGCATTTGTCAAGACTGTAGACCTAATACCGTCTCAAGTGAGATTTGTAGTTTGGAGTAAGGATTTCTCTGATATCCGAAGGAAATCTTTTAAAGATTCGGAGTTTATCTTTGAAGTGTAAGTTTGGATCTGTCGGAAGTGCAGAAGTGAGTGATGATATCTTAACTGCGTGATGAGATGCAGTATCCATGGATATTTCCGAAGATGTTTTCTCTTGAAGCAGTTTAGAAGTGGTTGAGGAGCAGTCTTTACCTGTCGCAGGGAAGATTCGTATGTGTATAAGTTGTCTAGATCTTTAGCATGCAGGTTGGCTGTTTTGGAATATGAGACCAAGGTCTATAAGTTGCTTCGCTTCGGCATGGTCTAATTTGTTGTTCCTTAAGAAGAGCGAGATGTTGATGCTTGGTTTGGAGCCCGAATTTCTTGAGAGGATGTCTGCCATCTCGAAGGTCCGTTGTGTGGTTTGTTGATGGTTTTGGTTTTCGAGAAGCCTTTGGATTAGAAGTCTTTGGTTAGCTGTGGTAGCAGTGCAACTCGAAGTGTTCGGTGTGCTGACGAGAAGGTCTTTTAGCTTTGTAGTATCATCAAGGTAGAGTTTGGAAGCAGTAGTGTTGGTCGTTTCTCCGATGGTTCAGGAATCTTTGTGGTTCTTCTATCAGCAGTCTGGGCAGTTGGTGAATGTTTTCTTGAAAGGTTAACCTTGTTTGGAGAAGCTTAAAGCTGTTCTAATTGGTAAAGTGAGGACAGTTTCTTTGGAATCTGAACTAAGTAGGATCGCAAAAGTGACTTGCGATTAGTTTGGGAATTTATCTTGGGCAATCTTTTGTTTGAGATTGAGGGTTCTCATGCGGAAGTAGGAGCAACTGATGTAATCAGAAGTTTGTCTGCATCTGGAGTTGAGTTCCATATTGTTTTGTTTCCAGAAGCAATTTTGGTAGTCAGTCTGGTGGTAGGATGGTTCTTGGAGAAGGAGAAGTTGGTGTAGCAGCTCGGATATTTTTTTTGGAGTTTGGATTGGTCAGATCTAGTTTTTGAGTTGGATTCTGCTGTAAAGTTGTGTGACCGAGTCAAATGGGTCACTAAGATTTTATGGATTTGATGGATAAAGTTTTCCCGGATATATTGGATAAGTTTGTACTTGTGTTCATCAACAGTATTTTCATCTATTCCCGAATCAGAGTTATGCAGCGGAAGCGAGGTAGCAGCTGTACGAAGAAGGAAGCAAGTTCAGTTTGCTATTGCTTGGGAAGTAGAGCTTATGTTCTGGATTTCGACGGATTTTGAAAGATTTTTCTGTTGGATAGGATCCAGAAACTGGTTTGTTTTGGTCTAGTTGTTTCTGGAAGCATCAGCATAGGTTGAGCTGATCAGGAAGAAGAAGATTGGCAGCCCGAGATTGTCTGTTAAGTTATACAGATATGAGGTAAGGAGTTTAGAATTCGAAGTTGGAGACTTCATTGTTGTTAAGATTTCTCTAGTTATGAGAGCAGTAATTGGGTAAGATTGGATGGCTAGTTCTGAGGCTTTTTGAGATTTCTTATATGTATTTTTGATAGGATAAGTTCTATTGTTTATAAGATTGAATTGCCAGTTTGGACACCTGGAATTAATTGTATTTCACGTATCTCTGAGGGAGTACGTGTATGATTCATTGCTGGTTGTTAAATCTGCAGTTCAATTGGATTTGGAAGTTGAGCTAGACTTGAGTATAGTCTGATGTTCTGTTCAGATTGGTGGATCTAGAAATGTGAGGAGCTCTGGATTTTGGTAGTATAGTTAGTTTAGCTTCTGTAAAGCGAGTCTCCGGGTGATTTTTACTTGGGAAACTCTTGATAGTGTTAGGAAGATTTATTCTGATTTGTGTTAGGATAATTAGTTAGGTTTTTTTGTTTGTTTGATGGTTGATTTGGTTGTTAGTAACTGGTTGATAGGTATGCTTTGCTGTTTGAAATTAAAATCTTTGCAGGGTTATTAAATTACCTTTTCTTTTAAATTTCGGGGACGAAATTCTTTTAAGGGGGGAGGATTGTAACGACCCGGAATTTTAGGCAATATCAATTTAATAATCTATATTAATAATTAAATTAATTTGATAATTTTTCTTTATAATTATAATTTAAATTAGTAAAATTTAATCTTTTTATAGTTAATAAATTTTTAATCTGGTAATTTTGATCAATATCTTTTTAACAATTTAAAAATGGATAATAATTTATTTTTCAAAGCTAATAAATTTTATTCTATTTATAATATATATATTGTTATATATATTGTGAATAGCAAAATCTTTTGTATTAAATAAAGTTGAATTTTCATATTGTAATATATATGTATGTATGTATGTATGTATGTATGTATGTATATGTTATAATTTGATGTTGTTTTGAAATTTAATTTAATATATTAATAATTTATATATGTATGAATATATTGTAATTTGAAGCTTTGTTTTAGAATTAATATTTTTCAAAAGTTTATTTAGGATTAGTTCAATTGTTTTTAAAAATATAAGATGATTATTTATTCTTAAAATGTGATAGTTTAAAAAATAGTTTAATCAAAGTTTTGTTTTTTTTCTTTAAAGTGTTTAAATTTAAAATGGTTATAAAAATATACGTATAAAGATTTATTTGTATTATAATTAGTTTTATAATATTTTCTTTAAAAGGTAAATTTATTTATTAATTTACTGGATTAAGTAAGTTTATATTTACATTTCAATTAAATGAAAATTAATTAAAAATACTTAAGAAAAACATGTGTAAACATGTTACTCATCTTAAAAACGCATGTAAGGCAATTAAAAAAATGAATGACAAATGTAAGATTATCAACATGTGGCAACATACTTATTTCAATTTTTTAATAAATATTTTTAGAAGAAAACTAGTTTCTTTTACATAACACTTTCATTCTTTGTTTTCTTTTCTTAACTCAAATTAATGGCAAACCAGAAACTCTTCTCAAAACCTGAGATTTAAAAACCAAAAGCAAATGTCAATCTGAAATTCAATTTATAAGCATTCTGAAGACCTGAAACTGGAAGCTAAAAGCAAAAGTAAATCAGCAACTTCAAATCTGCAAAAGCAAATGATGATCAAAATCTGAATTTAATTAAAATCTGCACCTTCAACTTTACTGCAATTCAAATGAAGTTCAACTGCAAATCAACTCAGCAGTTTCAACATCAGTTCAACACTTTAAAATTAAATTGAAGCATGCACTGGGATTTCTTCAGCAAAAACATTTTTTCCAGATTTAATGTTCAAGCCTGGAAAAATAAAATCAAACCTACTCTGCAAATTGAAAAGGTGAGTAAATTCTTTCTAAAAATAGTTTTAACAAATCTGCAGTTGAATTTATTGTTGCATGTGTTGAATTTGCTATGATATCGAATACATATTTACATTAGTACAGTTGTATATGCATGATTGAGGGTATGGGATGTCTGAGTATAGATGAACCTGTAAGTTCATCTCTATATTTTATAGGAGTTATTCTTCTTTAAGAAAATTGCAAAAATCTTCCAAATCTAAGCCTTATTTGAACTTGATATGTAAATAAAAATTGTATGTTAATGTTAGGTAGTAATTTTAAAAATAGTTTCATAATTTTTAAAGCAACAAATAATTATAAATACGGGTTAACAGTAAAACTAGAATATTTGTTAAAAGTTAACTATCTTAAATTCAAAATTGAACTACAACATGTAATCATGATGGAAAATCATGAATTTTGATGTGCAATTTGTAATTTTTAGTTGGGTATTTAATGTGATATTTGGGTTTGTTTGATTTGGGGATTTTGGTGAATTGTCGTTGACTCACTTGTTGATTTTAGTTGAAATTAGGGTCGAGGCTTTCTTTTGTATCAAGGATAATGGGAAAAATGCAATGGATTTTTTTCGATGAGTGAATTGTTCGAATTTGATCGAACTAGGGTTTTTATTTTTTTTGGCTGGGCTTAACTGTCGTGGCATTTGCGACATGAGATGTTGACCGGAGTTGTTTGCATTTGGAGGTGTTGAAGTTCATGGATGTGGCGTCTCGTTGGTGGGGTCGACGAGATTTAACGACGTCGTGGTGGTCGGCGTTGAGGGGTTTTGTGTCGTGTTGTTCTGCAGTTTTTTTTTAGAAGAGGTCGAATTTTGATTTGGCGACTTTTATGCGGTTTTGGTTGGTCGAGAGGGACGTCGTGGTCACCGGCGACTTGGTGATGGACAGAGGATGGCTCGACGTCGTCGGATTCGCCGTGCAATGTGCACGCGTATATGCTGTGTGCACTGGAATGTTTGAGTTGGGGAAGGAGGGTTTTTCTTGAGTAGCTCTCGCATTTTCATAGGGAACGACTCGAAGCAGAGTGTCTGGGTTTTAGCTCGGGGAGAGGCTCGTGTTTTTGCCGTGTTTAACTCGAGTGTTTTGGGGTCGTGGGTTTTCTGGTTGTTCTGTAATGATATAGGTTGCTAGGTAACTTGTGTTTGAATAAATGAAGTAAGCATTATATTATAAACAAGTTTTATAAGAGAAACAATATACTAAGGTAAAACTTGTTATTTTGGAAAAAAAATGTAAAATCAAACCTTTAAAGTGATAATTGAATTTATTTCAAATTTAAATTGTTTTAAGATGATTGCTTTTTGAAAGTAATTATCTAATTAAATTTTGAATTTCAATTTAAAAGAATGTTTTGAATTTAATCAAAGTTTAAAGTAAATTTTTAAGTAATGATTTTAAAAACTAAAGTTTCAAATTTTATTTAAAATGGATAAGTTTAACTTAGATAATTAATGTGTTTTTAATTTGAAATTTGTTTCTAAATGCATTATTTTCAAATAAAGGTTAATGTTATGATTTAGTAAACCAAATAGAATAATTTGTTTTTAAATTGTTTAAATTTGATTAATTTCAAATAATTTATTTATAAAGATAAATATGGTTAAATTATTTTGTTATGAACATAAGAATACCTTATAAATATGATTTTTTAATTAAGATAAATGTTTTTCGTAATTAATTTAGGATTTTGAAATATAAGAAGTTAATTAATTATTTGTTTAATTAATTTTAAATGATTAGTTAATTGTTTATTTAATTTTAAATAATAACTTAATTATGAATTAATTAAGTGTAATTACTTAATGAAGTAATTAATGGTTAATTATTGAATGTAATTGAGAATGGTAATTAATTATGGATGTAACTAATGGGAAATTACTCATGGGAGTAATTAAATGGAAGTGATTAATGGATAATCACATGATGTTATTAATTAAGGAATTAATTAATATAATTGATTTGAAGTTAATTAATTATGGAGTAATTAATTAATTAAATAATTAAGGATTATTTAACGATGGAATTAATTACTTGTTAAGTAATTAATTAAGAGAGTAATCATCTAATGAAAGTAATTAGAAGATAATTACTTATGTAAGTAATGCAGGGTTAACTACTTAATTAATTTTAGTTAATTAATTAATGTGATTGATTAATTAATGAATGTGATTAATTTAAGATTAATTACTAAGTGTAATTAATTAATAATGTAATTAATTAATAAAGTAATTAATTAAGGATTATTAATTTACTGAATTGATTAATAATTAGTTAATGAAGAAATTAAAGATTAATTAATTAGATTAATTAATCAAAGGGTTAATATAATTAATTAAGATGTTAATTAATTAAGATAAGTAATTACAAATTGTTAATTACTGCTTATGATTAATGAGATGATTAATTATAAATTAATTATTTAATTAATTAAAGGGTTAATTAATTAATAAGAATCATTAGTTAATATAATTAATGATATTAATCAAGGTTGATTAATTTAAGTGTGTTAAGGTTTAATGTAATTAATCATAGTTGATTAATTAATGGGAGAAAATGAAGGATCATTAATTATTGTAATTAATGATAGTAATTAAAGGTTAATTACTGAATATGGTTAAGGATAATACTTGAATGTAATTGAAGGATGATGAATCACGGAAGATTAATTAAGTAAGATCATTAAGAGGTGATTAATTTATTTATTTGGAATAAATAAATGATGAAGGATTTAGGTAATCCAATTGGTTAAGAGTTAATCAATTCTGCTTTTGGATGATTGCTTGATATTGGATGATTGATATTGGGTGATTGATTGATACTGGATGATTTGGATATCTCTGATATGTGATATGCTGCTTTGTGAGATGAATGTTTGATATGAATTACCTATTGTGATAATGTAATTCATCTATCTGTTTATATCATCCTGAATATAAGTTAATTGTCTAAAACCCTTAAAACAACTTGGACGTTAAAATGGCGTTTGGTTTCGGTGAGACCGGGATCGGGTTTCCATATTTGGATATCCAAAAACCACATCGATCTAAATAAAACGTTAGGTCGTGAATCCAGGTGGAACTTAGTGAAGACTCGAGGTGTAAGAACTATTCGTCTGTATAACTCTGGGGATGATTCTGTGATGAGTTTGACGGAAATAGTACTTATAGGTTCGAGATGGTGATTCAGAGTGTAAGGGCTATGGTCGTTGACTCTGAGGGTGATTCCAAAATGAGTGCAACGAGATAGTGCCTTCGGTTTTGTTTGAACCCGGAACGAACTTGTATGGATTGAATGCTTTCAGAACATCCTCAGGTGGATGATGAGAATTCTAAGATAAATGTGTTCTATAAAGGTAATCGCAGCCTCAAGCCTCATCAACCGGGAATAGCTAAAATAGGGGAGGTGCAGCAAGGCTAGGTGGGTAGCACCCATTTCAGAGTGAGGTCATTCCTGTCAAGATGTCCCTTTATTTCGGCTTAGTGGGTGGTTGGTCGCGCCAACCACGGGGTGATCTTACTCGGGACTGTTCAGTAAGGAATGATTCCGGCTTTGTGATGCAGGGGATTGGGCGTAATCCTCGGTATTGTGATCTAGGCCACGTACTCTGACGGGCGGTACCCCGGTAACCCTGCCATTGATGGAAACCCATTCTTCCTACAAGACTCTATGGTTTTGTTTGTATTACCCACTTTTATGGCTAGTAGCTGGAATTTGATAAATGTAACAATTTCGGCTATTTCTTATTTACTTGAATACCATAGACACTGTTATAATATCACTGCATTTCCTATCAAATGTTTTGGTTAGCGTAAGGTAAAAACTTTTCCATGTTTACGTGTGGGAAGTCTTACGTGATACCTTTTCTTTTCAAAGGATTTTCTAAAGTTAAGCAGTTTTAACCCGTTTACTCACACCTGACCCTTGTCTGACCCGAGTGTTTATTTTCTATTTTATTAAACTCTTGGGTACTCATATTATGTATGAGTAGTCGAGGGATTCAGGTTAGCTTGACGAATCTGGAGGAGATATGGAGCAGAAGGCTTCCACGTGTAGATATATTATGGTTCCTCTGTGTTTGTGTTGTATCTGTATCTTGTGATCTTAAGTTGTATAGTTAGACAGATGTTTATAACTGTCTAATATGTGTTGTTTAAGTTGTGTACTCTGATGTAATATGATACTATGTAATATTTTACATGATATATTATATTTCATTCGTTCCGCTGTGGGTTATCTGATGTTGTTGTGTTTCTTCTTTCTTATCTTTTCTTCTTCTACCCCTTTCTTTCTTAATTAGTGATGCGACTTTCTGGTGTTAGAAAGTTGGGTCGCTACAAAATCCATCAAATTAAACAGTTAGGAGGTGATCTCTGCTTTTATGTACTCTCTATTTATTTCAAAAACAATCGAAGTGGAGTTTACCAAAATTATCGAATGTTGGTTCAAAGAGACCGAGATCAGCTAAGTATAAATTATTCGAAAACCACTTCAAACCAACATTAACATCCGAATTGGAAGCAACTTGAAGATAATGGAATTAAACATGGAGTTCTTTGAAGTACAAGGGCTACCTGCTGCTAATCCTATGGGTGATTCCAAAAGGTATGTAGTAGAAGTAGTGCCTTCGTTTTATTCATATTCTGAAAAACTTGTATGAATGAATGCTAACATGTGTTGTCGCTTGGAGGGCAATGTTAGAATTCCAAGTGGGATTTGCAAAAAAGGTAAAACGTAGCCTAAAGCCTCACATCTGAGAATCACTAAAATCAGGGGAGATGGAGCAGGGCTATAAGGGTCGCATCTATTAGGGTATGTCATCACCCTTGTGCGTGTGTTTATCTGTGCGTGTATGGATTTTGTTGTGCATGAGAGCTCTCGAGGAAAAGGTTGTAAAGCAATCGGGGTAATTAAATATTCGGTACTATCCAATAAGGGGTAGGTCGGTTCTATATTGGCAGAAGGTTTATTCGAGGCCCTACGTACATTTTCTAGTGTTGCACTATGGTTGGTAGACCTTAGTGCCTGGTCATTGTATGGAATCCATTTTCTAATAAGCACTATATGGACTTAGTGGTTCCCAACTATGCTGGAATGTGAGATGCAAGCATTCTATCTATATTCATAATTTATTTTAAACCCTAGACATTATTATAAAATCACTAGATTTTGTATATATAAAAATTATTTATTGTAAGGTTAAAACCTTTCTTGTTTACTGCGGCATGGTCTTACGACATACCTGTATTTTGAAAAGTTTATTTTAAGATATAACAATTCCTTGTGGCTTGAGTTCCTGACGCTGGTTTACTAGACCGATCTAGGTATTATTTTCTTATAATACTCGGGTCAAACCCGAGTATATTCCAGATTTAGTTCAGATGCTTTAGAGCCTCAGGAGACAAGCTTGATGCCTCTAAGATATACTCGTTTATATTTTATTTTCTACTGCATTGGTTGTTTATATTGATCAGCATTTATGAGGATAAGTTGTTACAAATGTCCAGGATGATAATAGATCGTTACTCTGATTTGATGTATGTATATTGCAGTTTTCTTTTTTTTTTGATCTGTTGTTTAATATATATTACACATCACGATGTGAGATTATGCCTTGTCTTTTCTTTCCTTTCCCCCAACAATTTGTCTTTCCAGCACATGGATTCTTGGCACATGAATATCGTGAAGTACTAGTGTCGACTACTAAGGATCAAAAAGGTAGGTCGTTACGTAAGTGATGGCACTCATTGGTGTTGTACCCATGGGTGTCATGGAATCGACAATAATTCCCTGAGTGCCATTCAGTTTCATTTGCCTACCTCTAATTTGGGTTCTTGTAATTATCAGTTCCTTGTGTAGTAAGGTATATTTTCAACCGTACCATTCAATAGAATATAATATTCTAGCTTCAAGCAACTTGGATGAATTTTGGTATCATTCCTCTTAGCAGTAACATCCTAATTTCTACTTTTTTATTATTGTTATTATTTCCAACATTTACTGTAATGTCACTGGTGCTTTCATTGATTTGCTCAATAGTAACGTTGCTTTGCACAACTTCATTCAATGACCAACTGCCAGTCTTTCAAATGGCAAGGTCTCTCTTCCAATCACAGAAATTGGTTGCGATAGAACTCCTCCATAGTGGGTGGGTGTTTTCTCCTTAACTATCTATAAACTCCATTTTTGGATGTAGCCCTCAGATTAAGGCCATCAGAATAATATCCTCCTTTGGGTTGCTCACTTCAGTCACAGCAATACTAAATCGACTTAGAAAATCCTTTTGGGTCTCTCCAACACCCAGATAAATATTCTATAAGGACATCACATCCTTTGGTCTAACAGTGTGGAGCCTAAATGGGTCTATATACTTTGTAATCAGTTAATCAAATGAAGATATTTTTTTCGACACGAGCTGAGCAAATCACATCATTGCCACTCCATATACGACTACAGGGAAAGACCTATACATCACAACACCGATCGCTCTGGCACCATCAATGTCACTTGTATTTAAACAAATGTTGTCTCTGGTCTATCAACCCTCTATACGATGGCACCATTGGAATGACAAACTTTTCGGGATACTCTTCTCGTAAATATTATCAGTGAATGGGTCTTGCAAGGTGTTGATCCCCATTCTTCATTCTTTATCCACTAATACTCATCTAGTAATGTCCATATCATGTCAATGATACATTGTTGACTAGCTTGATTATGAGGATGGTAATCATTAGGAACAACCTCGAATGGGGTGTTTGACTCTACAAACGTTCTTAGTTTGTTCGATAACATCTAGGAACTCCTATCTCCAGGAGAGCTACTCCCCAGATCTTCTATGAGGAAAGACTGGTGCTATGGTGTTCATTTAAGCACAAACATTCTGCCCAACATCGTTTCCAGCATCCTAGAAATCATCTTCACTGCTAGAAAAATCAACGGCTTTGGATAGTTGTGCTCCAGAATCAGTCAAGATGTGCTCGGTACCGACCTGATTTTGGTCGGTATTGACCAAATTAGCCATGATGACCACACTCTCTTATGTTTTTCTTTAATGTTCCAACATTTACCTTCATATTTTGCTTGCCATCTCTCCTATTCTAGCTTAATGAAGACAAACCATCTTATTTAGAACTTGAAGGCGACAAATTCCTACGGCTCTTCCTATGCCTTTATGTCTATTGATCAAGCAACACAAAACTTTTTCCACCTTATTAAGGAGATATTTTCGAACGCCAAGCATTTAATGTTTCATCTCATCTGTCATCCTATCAAGTTCAACTTTTGACACTATCTCCTGTGGGGCAAACATACCCAGTAAAGCATTGAACAACGAGCACTTTCATCATTATGGTGAGAAGCTTCATCTTCTCCACCATTGGCTTTAAATCTCATGGAAGGTTTCCTAGGGTCTATTTCTTTAGATCTTCAGCAACTATCTTTCATATCTAACTATTAGATGCTTGTAACCCACAATACAAGCTAGATCTACTCCTGAGATGTTCTTCTCTCGGCGAAAGCGCCCAAATGTTGAACCAAAAAGTGGCAAAACAACCCAATCGAAAAAAAACGAGATGGATCTAAATAGTATGAACAGAAAAAATAAAGGAAACAAAGAACATTATAGTGGTCTGGCCAAGATTCACACCTATCTCTGCTTCAATGTTATGTGATTCGGATTCATCATAAGTGAAAGAGCTTTACAACTGTTTCACATCCAAAAATGTAGGAGTATAGATTTTAGCAAGAAGGACGAAGTAGAAAAGAAGATATTAAGAGTATGGAGGCCAAAAGTACCCTCTAAGTTGTTCTAGTGCATATATATATATATAAATGATGGTAAATAAATACTTAATAAGGATCAAAAATAAAATTTAATTAAATGTTGGAATTTGGCTATGAAACTCACACCATTGTGTTTATGGCGATCTTCCGAGCAATTTTTCATTTAGAGTTTTATTATCGGAGTACATACAAAGAAGTTATCAGAGTATGAAGTTTACGGGGCAAAAAAGTAACACACCACCTCTATACCTGTACTACCAAAAAGTATTACTAGGTAATATTGTTTGATAATATAGAGAACAAAGTGATATTGGGCTTATGTACATAAACATTCCTTGGGCCAACACTGGTATGTATTCAAAAATCAATTGAATAACTCACTTATACGTACACGGTATCGGCACAAAGCAATAAATACGTGTGTTTCCATTATAAAACAGTACACAATATAAAGCAGAAAATATAGACAATACAGAGTAGATTACGCTTTGACAATATATAATATAAAATAATACAAATATGTGTGGAATAAAATGAGTCAAATTCCCACTAACTCAAAGATAAATACAATGTATGTCTAATATACAATCCAATATCACACATACATGTGATATTTTAAAATATTGTGATATACTATAATACCTTGTGCTCCATCTAAGCCCATCATGCACAAACTAGCCATCTTGTCACTTAACCTGAAATGTCTTAGACTGACCCGAGTATTATATAAATAACATATAGCTCAGACTATGTGCGAAATGCAGGTGCCAATGTATCGCAATAATAGAATCACATCACAGAACTATGGATAAGTAATATCACCCATACAAAAGTCAAATCAAACTATATGCTAGGAGTATAATGTCAAATGGGTGAAACATTCCATGCCAAATATGATCATTTATAAGATATCATAAAATATGTAAGGCATGCTCTCTTCAATATCCAAGATTATCTCTCAGATAATCATAAATTAGATATACTCGGGTTTGTCATAATTAACGCTCGCGAAAAATGTACAAATAATCATCCAAATCATTCATACAAAAATACGAATATGTCATACCCTCGGTGACAATGGTCATCTCCTAGATGACCATAATTATAGGAACTAGGTCTAACTCCATGCTCTCACCATCTCTACGTATCCTCGACAGCAGTAAAACCAATGTATATGAGGTTGCATAACTACATGGCTATATAGTCTAATGAACAATCACGGAGATCTATAATCACATGAGGATCATATGGACTTATAGTTTCATATTAATCCACTAGATCTTAGCCAACGACATAATCATGCGGTCTCTTAAACCTCTATTATCCGCCCAACTCCCATTATCATATGTAATCATGTGGACTCTCAGTCCGATTGGTTCACAGCCCTTTAACAACTATATCGACATCAGCTTTAATAAATGATCCAAACGACGCTCAATCACATCTGTAATGATCAAATATATGTGAATAAATAATGTCTATATTAATAATAAAGATGGTAGATGAGAGACTGACAGCTCTGGCCTACTTTAGGAGCCTTCCTCGTAGGCTCTCAGTGACACTCCTGCAGTCATCGTTTACCTCGACAGCCATCGTTACCCAATATCCATCAAATGCATGACTACATTATGCTATAGTCAGGACCCTCAAGGTTCCCCAATGTAACTGACTGGTGGCTTACGAGACATGGGGTAGTGGCTCTTAGCCACGGCTCTCAGCCATATACAATCAATAGGTGCATAATGGATTCTGGGTGCGAACCCGCAATTAAGACGTTAGGATGGATACTAGCCAATTTGGTTTACTACATGACGTATATTGACCCTGTTGATTGACAATTACTTATAGAAAGCAATCAAACAAATATTGACATGGGCATCCAATACCAACTAGTGATGTTCATGTATTTTCCTAATGTTGGTAAACAACACTACATATCTTATTCTATATAACAAGTCTGAAGAAAAGTCAGAAACGTATTACCGAAAGTCCCATACCAGACGACACTACTAATCAATTTATTCGGATTCCTCGTTAACATTATTGGTACGTACGTGACATACATATTTATTTAGGAAGAGATATAGATATACTTATTTATAAAAACATATCTATAATTAATAAAATCATTTATAGATTTTAAAGGATTAAAATACTAATTTCTCAACCTTTTATATTTATATAATAATGAAATATTCACAAATTAGCTTTTGAATACTCATTTATACTCTTTAAAAACTTAAAAATAGATTATAAGATCCAATACGCTCATTACAAT
This sequence comes from Allium cepa, assembly GCA_030765085.1. NCBI lineage: Eukaryota > Viridiplantae > Streptophyta > Magnoliopsida > Asparagales > Amaryllidaceae > Allium > Allium cepa. Next base: position 458,306,497 of record CM060931.1, on the reverse strand, counting down.
CATTTCATAATTTTCGATAATTGAATACGACTTTTAAATTAAATTTTTAGTATCTAAAAAATTCTTTTTATTCCGAATCCGTAAAATATATATTTAAAACTCTATACTATACTCAAATATTATGAAATATTCTTTGAAAATTATAAAATAATAAATAGAAATAATTTTAATTTTTTTTAGAATTTTATAGCATTTTTATAGATTTATTAAGAAACAAAAATTAAATTTTCATTAAATAATCAGTATCTAAATAAAGTAATTAATAATTAATGTAAATGAACTTTTTCATAAAATAATTTCATATTTACACTTCGTAAAACTTTTATTTTCCAAATTTTTTATTGAATTTGATTTTGTTTTAAAAATAATTTATTTGTAGTTAGTTAGGGGGTGGCACCAGGAGTAAACCCCTCAGGGTCGGCCTCTCCTCTCGAGCAGTCCACCACTCAAAGAGATCGGGTCAATCGATTGTGCTCAAACCTATAACATTTTTCTCCTGGTTTTCCTCTCATATCATTGTTGCTTCCACTAATTCTTCCATCTAATGAACCAAACTTCGATGCAAACCCAAAAACAAATTAACCAACGAAATTCAAATCATAGCAATAAAAATCACAGCACAATATAATGAATTATTGTTAACAGTAAACAGAGTGTGGGACTGAGGGGTTGACGGTTAGCAAAGAAGAAAGAAAAATCAATATATTAAGATCAACAACAAAAAGATACACACAATATACATCACTTTAGGACATAGATTCACGAGTCGAATTCACTCACCTTCAATTGGAGAGACACTCTTCTTATTTAGCTTCATAGCTCTAGAAAAACCTTCTTTGCTTTCTCTTCCTATTATAGTAAAATGCAAAATGCATTCAAAGAAGCTTCAAAATTCTAACTTTCTTATACTAGAAGGTGTAGTAGCATGTTGAGAAGCATGCATTTGAGTTTCACAATATCTAAAATTTGACTAGATTTTATTTTAAATTTAGAAGAGGAGGAGGGTTTACATTCATTTTGTTCTGAAATTGTAAAGTGAAAGATAATGAAAAGAGGAGTATATGGGAAGTCATTTGATGAAGGCAGTGGAACATTCTAGACATGTCATGAAAGGCAAACGATACAGATGATTTTCCCAACATCAAATTAGGCTAAATGGGCTCATTTCATATATTTTTACTTATTCTTCTCTCTTCTTTTTCTTTGCTAATCAATTTGTCAACCATGTTAAAGTAGGTAAAATGACTAAAAAAAATTCATATTTTTCTATCCTATATGTTATACTAATATTACAAAAAACATTGATATTTATTCTCGATAATTTAATTCATTTATATAATTATTTCTATATTTTTACTTTCTAAGCCCATTTAATGAATAAATTCGTGAACTCTTTTTTTCAATAAAATAAAAAATTCGTTTTCCTTTATAATATACTTATAATCTCATTTACTTATTAATATTAGACTTTATAAAATTATTCAATTACTTTTAAAACATAAACCATTTTAAATTCAAAAGTATTATCATTATCAGTTAAATAACTAAATTCTACATATTTATAATAATTCATAATCTTCAAATTAATTAACTTCCAAAATACTTCACTATAAAGCTATTTTATAATTATTCCCAAAACAATTTGGATTTCAACAATTAACATATTATTATAAAATTTCAATATTTTCAAAAAAATCCTAACTATTCCTGTTTAATCTTTAAAAATCAATATTAATTAGTTAAATCATCATCATTATTTTTAAATAATTTCTTCTCAACAAAGTTGTTGCAGAAAATAATTAAAACGTGAAAATGAAATAAATAATAACAAATGTGGGATCCAACCGGTCGACCCCTTACTTAGGCCAGTCAAATACCTAGTGGTCAACCCCTTATAAGAGGCGGTTAACTAGTCCGGGGGTGTGCAGCTAGGGTTGAAGCTTTGTCGAACGACTTGGTTTTTATTTTAATCTAACGGATGTGATTGATCAGAGCACTGTAAATATAGACGTAACCCTTCAATTTTCTTCTCATATTTTCTAATTAAAGCAGCGAAGCTCTGCCATTTTCTCTTTTCCACTATTTCTAAAAATTATAAAAAAATTATATATATGTGTGTGTGCATAGATATATATATGTACATATATATGTGTGTGTGTGTGTGTGTATATGTAAATATATATATGTGTGTGTGTGTGTGTATTGGAGAAGGAAGGAAAACAAACGAAAAGAAGAGAAGAAGCAAATCAACGTTCCGAAAGAAAAAAGGTAATTTCAATAATGATAAATCTATTTATTCCCCTTAACCCTATATCTCTTCTCATATCAATAATTCTAATAGTATATATATACTTTGTTATACATATTCTTTTTGATTGGAAAGAAAAAGAAATCAAGTAAAGAGATGATTTGGGATTTGGGAGATTTGGAAAGGTTGAAAGGTGAGTGAGAAATTATATGATTTATTTGTAACATTGAAATTTATGTCACCGCGTTTTATTTAATTATTATGCATATGCAAGATCTTGGAGTTGTAAGCTTAGGAAGATGAAACCTCACCAGCATACTCTATAAGCTAAGTAATTTTAATAGGAATGGTATATGGGCCCTATTTTGGAAATTTGGAAATCAGTCCCTTGTTAAAGTTAACTATGGGTTAAGTTGTAAAGTTTATTCCAGATTTATATTTCATTTGTGAAATGTTAGTATTAGTTTAAATGCCCTAATTTAACTTGAATGTGAATTTCTATGATTTACTTTATTAGGAACAGGGTACAATTTAGTTGTATCTATTTTTGTGTAATTTCCATAAACTATCTAGCTCCAAAAATGTATAAAAAGTGAATCATTTGAAATAATAAGGAATATAAAAAAAAGGAAGAGATATGTAAGCATGGATATCCTTCTTCATGGTTTGCACTATCTATTTCAATAAAAGGAAATAGACAATTCTTTGTCATTTCAAACGAACCAAAAATCACATTTATAGGTAACATGGAAAATAATAATGGAAATCCTTTTTGGGAAGGATAACTTTGATAATTTAAAATGTGGAAATGAATATTATGAATTTCCCAAGCATAGGAATTAATGAGCTAGGAATAGAAATAAACATATAGATGTGTTAGGAATAGAAAAGAGAGTTAACTCTAAAATTAATAGCGTAATAAATGTGTAGTTAATAGGTAGTTATGGAAATTAAATGAGGACATAAATGTTTTTAATGGGACTAGTTAAAGGATTTAATGTGGCATTTATAGAAAAACAAAATAAGTTATAATATAATTGATTGACGAATTTTGAGAGTAATAACCGTTAATTATGGTCAATTGACATTTATTAGATATAAGAAGGAAATGAGCAATATAGGGAATAAGCTATAGGGATAATTACCAAGTGAATAAGTAAGTGTTAATACAGTTAATTACACATAAAAGGCAATGTAATTTATGGGCTTAACCTAACACTTAGGCTTAGGATGGTTGGTTTGATCTAGTGGGTTAGGATGCAAGGTCAGTGGAGTTACATAATAGAATTCTACCCTTCACCTAAAGGCTACCAGAAAGTGTGTATACTTACTACTAATGTTTGACATCTCCAACCATAGGACCCGAGGAGAAGGGATTTACGTTTGTGCATAGGTATGCGAAAACATAACAAGAGTTCGCCTCCGAATTTAAGTATTAAATGGCTCATCGGGGCCTTTAGGGATGTCAAGGGGTTTGCTTCTGACTTGAGGTATTAAATGGCGGATGGGTCTTTCTCCTCCATATATATGAAGTCTTAAATAACCTACGATGGAACTTTATAGAGAAATGAGGTCTACTACATATCTATTAACAGGCATAAATAACTAGAATGGGAATTTTCCTTGACTTACATTAGGTTAGTCTAAAAGGGGTTTCGGCTGTGGGAGTTCGGGGGGCTATGTCAGTGCTACTAAATAAAGGCATCGAACACCTATGATGAACATATCAAAATTCAAGATGTCGGGTGTGAAGAAGGAAAAACAATCAAGCATTTAGTAAGGTGTATCGGACTTCAAGAAACCCCAGGGAGATGTCAAACCTCTAAAATCAAAGGTGTTGAATGTTTAAGAAGGGATGGCGAATTTCCAATGGTTTTGAATTCCAAGTAGTTGGCATACCTAGAAGGTACAGAACATGAGCATAGCAAGAAGGTTATCGAACCTTAACAATCAAAAGGATATCTTATTAAGGTATCAAATCTCTAAGGATGTCTGACTGCAAGTGTTATCGAGCTTGAATGAAGGAAGTGGAGTTCTCGAGCTTTAACAACTATAGAAGTTATGAGCATGTAAGGAGGAAGATATATCGTATCCCAAACAATTTCTAAAGATATCGAACATACAGCAATCCCAAAGCCGTTTCGAACTTCAATAGGTAACAAGATACTATGGTACAAAGGATACCGAACCAGAAGACAATCAGAGGGAGTAGTTGAACCACTACAAGATAAAGTGCTAATAGAATGAAGAATAAAGAGGGGTACCACTTCATTAAGGGTATCAAATACATAGTCACGAAGAGGGTATATCGGGACTCTATGAATCAAGTAATAGATATTGAGCCTTTACAACTATGTTTATTGTAAAGTGTCCACAAGCGGCAAGTGGTCTCGAGCTTTACAAGCAGCAAATGATGTTGAACTTCAAAGGACAAAAGAATATCGAATGTTAACAGTTTTGAAAGATGCTTCATATCATTAGTACAAAGAAAGATTTTGAATATCGTTAATATAAAGAGAGAAGTTGGATGGCATTAATATGAAGAACGATGTCGAATTCATCAGCACAAAAAAAGATGATGAAAAATATTAAGGGCTGTTGAATATTAGCAATTCACACAACATATCGAAGGACATGTTTCAGCTATACCACCTGTTACCACCCCTATAAATACGGACCTTACGGATACATGGAAGAGGGAATTTTTCTCATCCAATTCTTATATTTTCAAGTTGTAAACCCTAATACAAATTGGGGATTTTGTGGAACCAATTGTACATTTGTGACTTTTGGACTTAAACAATGAACATTTCATAGCATACTTCAATCGATTAAAGCTATTTGACTAATTGTTAAATTTTTGACATGCATATGACTTTTAACACTTGACTTGGGCTGTGAACATGCATACTCCAGTCTATTGTAATTGGTCTAGAACCTTCATCTTCATACCTCTCTGGTGCTTTAAAAAGGCTACCTAAGCCCTTATTTGAACATGGCTTATTTTATCTTGCATATTTTAGTTAACAATGAAATTTATTAACATTTTGGTGCCAGAATGAGGGCTCAAACCTCTGAATTCCTACATATCCCAGTAACGAACTTTTCTTAGCCTGGATATAAAGGATATACCCAACCTGTATATTTCCCTTAAATAACTTTCTAAACCTTGCATAATTACCATGTCGAAACAAGGTTCCCTCCAAGCCTCACCGAGTCTAACCAGTTTATCAAGTCACTCATAGTTTGCAAGTCCATGAAGGGTTGAGGCTATTGGCACTAAATATTATGGAAGAAAAGAGACAAGTGACTCCGTATAATCTAGATAAGTGGAGTGTAAATCCATTCCGTATCGGTCCTACCTGAATCCATGGCTATTATTCTAATCCAAGAGAGAACACAAAAAAGGATGGCTTGTCTAAAAAATGAGGAAGGTTATACAACTCCAATCTAAGGGAACCATTTTGAAAGGGAAATAACAAAAAATTCAGTAAGTTCTCCAAAAAGTGGGAAGGAATAGTTGATTTCTCTTCTACACCATTTGAACTCGAGATTTTCCAAATAGAAAGTTTACGGACAATTCTAATGCGCCAATTCAATGTTACAAAAAATTCAAGTAGGAGCAAAAAGCATAATATCCCACCTCTTATGAGAATATCTATCTCCTAACTAAAGAGAGATTGAACTATTGGACTTTTAAGAAAAAGAAACTGAGAAATGAAAAGAATCTTTGAGGTTCTTATTGCCGATACCACCACACAAATGGGCATTAAATTAATCAATGTCGAGCCTTAAAAGAAATTATAGAGAATTTCTTGGGAAAAGAAGAACTTCAAGAATTCATTAAACAAGATTGAGGTGAAAGGAAAATGTATCTACAAAGATCAAGTGATCAATAAAGAGGAATGCTTCATTAAAATGATTTATAAAATAAAGGAAAAAGCCTTTGATCCTACCAAGATGGTTTGGTCAAAGCACCTCCTAGAATGCGGTCAAAGTAAGCCTCGAGTCTCACCTATAAGGCTTAGCCCAAAGTACTGCAACCCTTCGGTCCCGCCTACATGGCTTGGAGAGAGCACCTCCAAAAAGGAGGATGGAGTAAGCCTTTGGTCCCGCCTAAGATGGCCTGGCTAGAGCACTGAACAAGCATTCAGTCCCATTTACAAGTCCTGTCTGAATCACCTCCTAGAGGAAGGATGGAGTAAGCCTTTGGTCCCGTCTGTAAGTCTTTTCTAAATCACCTCCTAGGAGGAGGATATAATAAGCCTTTGATCCCGCTTAAGATGGCCTGATCAAACCACCAAACCAACCTTCAATTCTACCTATAAGGCTTGACTTCAGTGCCTTCTAGAGGGAGGATGGGTAAGACTTTGGTTATGCTTAGGGAAGCTAACCAAACGTGCCAACCAAAACCTAAATCATTACATATATATGGTTATAAAGGGTTTAACAAAGTCTAAATCATTACGTAGAGATGGTAATAAAGAAATCGATCAAAGCCTAAACCGTTGTCTAAGATGGAATAGGGGGCTCAGTGAAAATCTAAATCATTATCTAAGATGGTAATAAAGGGTAAAAGAAATCAGTCAGATAAATCAAACTCCATCCTAAAGAATGGATCAAAGCAATATTCTAGAGGAAGATTAATCAAACATATTTAGTTATGCACGAAGACCAAATTAAATTAACCTTCAAAGAAAGGATCAAAATATGTTTATTACTCAGAATCGAGGAATTTCAATGTCAGGTACTAACATCTAAAAAGATTTGATTTATTACTTGGCCCCAAGGCTCATCCTTTGAAATATCGAATTAGCTCTCAATTCTTAATGTAATATTTGAATTGGAATTTGAATTATCAAATAAGGGGAAACTATGTTAGTGTTTGATTTTTGATACTCTTAGCAGTTCGAATTCTAGTCTTATTGTTAGAAGGATTTTTGTTCTTTTTACTAGAGAACTTCTAGTCATATTATCGAATGAGTTTCTAATGGAATTCTAGTCATATTAACAGAAGTATTTCTGGTCTTTTTGTCAAATCAAATCTATGGTCTTCATGTCGAATGAATTTCTGGTCTTTTATCAAAGCTAACTAGCGATTATCTTTGCTTATGAGGCTGAGAAAAGCCATCGAATAACATTTACTCAAGAAACCTGCCAAGATGATGATATTTAAAGCAACCATAATTCGCCCATAAAAGCGAAATGATGAAGCAAATTGATCAGACTCATCTAAATTTTTGCTGATAATTATTTTGGAAAATGAATTTCAAAACAAAGATTTTAAAGTTTCAAAGTCTAATAATTCAACTTTTTTCACAAATACTCATTAGTATTTGCAAAAAATCAATTTAAGAAAGAAATAATTTCTCAAAGTTAGGAGAGCCATAATTCTCTACTATATGTTTTCCAGAAGAAAACGAGGGAACCATAAACGCCGATCTAGAGTATTCTGCAAGGGAATAAGGTCAGACAAATCTAAGCTTAATCAAGGACTACAGATCATATGGAATTAGACTAAAGCACTAAAGCAAGTTGCAAACCTTCAAGGATACAATGAATTCAAATACAAGGCAAAAGTAACGGAGAAAATACAAAGTCTATTCAAGGTATTAGTTGTTCAGGTACAAATTTATTTTCCATTTTACAAAGAACGTGCGAAAGTTACAGATAACAAGAAAGATTAGTCAATAAGAGAATCCAGTCAAAAGTTCCAACCGATGTCACTTTGGTTATTCTCCATTAAGATTCAAGATCTTGTACCTTTCCCTTCAAGTCATCAACAACCGAGGAAGGTTCGATGATGTGACTAATCGCCAAATCCAAAAATTCCTTGAGTTTCTTCTCCTTCTTTCAGATAATCTATATGCCATCAATCGAGTTAATTCGAACCTTTAATGCCTGATCAAACGCCTTATTGAAACCTTTGTTAGTTTTGACCTTGCTTTGTAATTCTTTAACTTCCTTCTTAAGAGCATATTTTCCACGTCCTAATTCCTTAACCCTACTTTAATACTTATTTAGATATTCTGAGACCTTTTCTTCCCACTTTCCTTTTAAAAATTAGATGCATTCATATCTAACTCTTTGCCACCATCTAGAGATTTCTCCATAATCTAGACCTAAGGGTAGGTTCAACAATGTAGGAAAATGTTCTTTGCTAGTCAAAAGGGTGGAGAAAGGTTGGATTCTTCTCCACTTGCATTGAGTTCTAAAGGTTGAAATGATACTTGGATTTTTAACAAGTCCACTTCAAGATCCATTACCCTTTGATTTGTTTGGGAAACTTCCACATCGACCTTGATTTTTTGGAAGGAAGGTCCAAACCGGCCAGCCACACTCATATTCCCTCTTTGCTCTTAGATTTCTTTGTCTTTTACTTTAATTTTCTCTTCTAAGCTAGAAATCATTTCCTTTATGCTGCTTAAAATAGATCTCAATTGATAATATTTGTTGTGCAATTTTTGCATATCCAAGTTATCTAGAAACAGAAAAGTTGAAGCATCTTGAGTAGAGTGCTTCTTCTCAATAATCGACACTAACTTGTCTTTAATATTATCCAATCAAGAAAGGAGATTTGGATTGCTAAATGCAATCATTAATTGTTTTTCCTACTGAAAATAAGTAAATAGGAAAAAGAAATTAGTACACTAGAAAATATGTTTTATTGGCAACAAGAAGGTTTATACGCACATAAAAAATTTAAATTACACTAAAAGCCTAAGTTTTATGTATTCTTAAAGAATAAAGATGGCAATTTAGCTCTCTTTAAGTGAACCTATAGACACAGAAAAGGTAGAGTAAATAGGAACATTAAATCCTAAAGGGTTATTAACTCGTGGAAATTGATGGTGGTCACATTTCCTGTTTAGAGGACTAGTTTCACCATATAACAATTTGGCGTAATTAGTTTGCATCTCTTTAAGTAAATTGTCCTTTTCATTGCCTAAGAAATCAAAATGGAAGTGTGGAAGCCAGGTGTAAACTTCTTGACGATCCTTAACGAAACAATAATTTGCTAGTAGAGAGGTTTTAAGAATCAATGATTTCTCTTTAAAGTCCCTCTCTAATTTGATATATTTACATTAGAGTTTCATGGAAACGGGGCTACCCGATGATTACTTAATCTGTATGATTTAAAAAAAAGCTCCGATGTAAAGAAGCGAAGATACTAGAATTCATAATATTGTCTGAATTACATATTACAACAATAAAATTACATGAGATCTTAAATATCAACCCCTTGTAAAACATGGGAATTAATCTCTCTTTATTAAACTTAACTTTCTCAAAGGGGAAAGTAGAACAGTCGCAACTCTAGAAAGATTCTAGCATTCCCCAAGATGGTGATCGATCCCAATCTCGTTTCAATATCAATTATGGAGACATCGAATTAAATCTCCACTCTTCACCCCTAAGAAAGAAAAAGCAACAAAAAGACTTCTAGAATAAATTTTGTAAAGAAACTCCACTAAAGCATCTTTGTAAAACCTCATATTTTCAGTGACACTATTTAGGTGATTTAATTAGTTAAATTAAATTAAATAATGTTGGATTGATTAATGGATTGAGATTTGTGATTTAATTAAGGGGTAGTCATGCCATGTTAATGAGTAAATAATGAATCAAAGAATTAAGGTGTCAGGAAATAAGGGGGGAAAATAGGAAAATGATTAAACTTATACACTAAACCCTTAGGAAACTAAAACATATGTTCGGTACACATTCTCTTAAACAAAAACTTCTAAGGTCGGCCACCATTAGCAATCTTAAGTGAAGGTATACCTAGGAATTTAAGAGAATAATTAAATCAATTAATCAAGATCCAATCCCACATCCTTAATCATAAAGCTAAGGTGAATAGTGAATACATCTCACTTTTCTATATATTAATGGATTCGAAAGTTAAATCCGAGTTATCTTGCAAGTTTATGCCATGTTTTTGAATGATTAAATGATATATATGCTTATTGATGATTTATACATGTTAATAGTTTGTTTTGATAAGAAAACCCTATTAAATGATTAATAAATGCCTTGCGATCTTGGATATATATCAGAAATAGTATTTTAGAGATGGGTATCAATTTTCATCGTTTTCTAAATTAATGTGGATTTTATATTAATTTTCTAGTGAAGAAAATGATTTATTTGGTTATACATTAATGACGGCTAAATAATTAATTATTTGGGTCTGAAATTAATATATGTTAGAAAACATATTGAAAATCATTTTCTGGAATTTTTATAGAATTTTCCTAAGTGTTTTGATGAATATATAAAATTATCTAAGTTACGTGACTTAAATGTTTTATATATTTAATTAAGGAGAATGGGTATTTTGTTAAATAAAATTATTGTTTATTTTTGAAAATATTGGCAGCGCTTTTGAAAAAGGTATTTAGCAACCAATGGAGATTTGACAAATAATAGCAGGTTAGTTAAAAGTGCTTCTCTTTTAAGTTAAAAACCAAAATATCATGTTTTAGTATGTTCCACTATTTTCAACATCACAGGTTCCAGCTAGATGTTTTGCCACCATGCTTTCAAAACCAATTCGCATGGTATCAAGTTACTTGGTACATAGTGTATTGGATAGAGGCGGAAGGTATGTAGTTGAAACGTTGGGTTTCAAAAGGGTTGAAGTATGCCATTGTTTTAATTTAAAATAGCGCCCGCTTTTCTTTCGAAGGGATATCTTCCGACATGGTTCGCTTGCAACTGTGTCAAATGTATTTAAAGAAAATGTTTCGAAAGGGTCGCACTCTTCTGTTTTAAGTAATGCTTTCGAAGGGGTCTTAAACCCTAGTTGTCGCCTTTCTACCTTTCGAAGTCAATGGTTTCGAAAGGTATACTTATCTTTTAAAATTAGCCACTTCTCTAATGCTTTCGAAAGAGTGGTTTTGACACCCTCTCTTCTTACTTAGGAAAGCTTTTGAAAGATTGGCTTTCGGCTTAAATGATGTTATAGACCTTTTTTGTTCTGTTGATGTATAACCCAATGGTTAAGAAAAGGTTTAATTGGTTTCAGAAGGTGTTTTCCCACACGTTTTAAATTGAACCCAAGTGCTTTCAAAAGGTTTGAGTTTCTAAAGGTTTGATTCTTTAGAAAGATTTTAAAAATTGTTTCGAAGGGGTGGTTCCCCAAAGGTCTCGAAGGAGTCGAAAGGTAATGATTTCTGATGGTTTCGAAAGGGTTGAAATGGGAGGTTTTTCAAAGGGTTTCTAAAGGCAATATTTTGAAGTGTTTTATGATATGATGCCTATGGTTTTAAAGCTTTCAAAAGGAGGGTTTCCAAAGGTTTCAAAAGGGTTCTAAGGAAGGTTTCGAAAGGAAGGTTTTGGCCTTTCAGCCTAAGATAGGTAAAGGGTTTTACTTGGTTTTGACGGAGATGCTTTCAATAGAATAAAAAGGGGTACTTTCAAGTGTTTAAATATTTTCATCAACAAAAGTTTGAGTAAAGTGTATATATATATAACATAGCATGATGATTTTGAGTAAAGCATAGAGTATAAACATTTTGCTTGTTTAAGTTTGGTTGAAAAGGGTTTAAATTAATTTCAGATGAAAAAGGTTTTCAAGGAAAATTATGGGAGGGTGTCCCTAAGTAAAATGACTCAGATATTAGAATACCAAATAGAACTGGTATAGGGTCGCACCCTATACATTAGCTATTGTCCCAAGCTAATTTAGTCCAAAATTCCTATGTGTAGGGCTTTGTCACAGGTAAGACTAAAATTATAATTACACATAGAGGGGAATATATATTTGTATATAGATAGGTTATTGGTGAGCCTGCAAAACCATAAGGATCAGGTGACCCGGGGAGATGTTAAGTTAAGGATAGACCGTCACGAAAAGAAGTATTTAACAAAAAGTTAATGATAGATCGACCAGAAGAGGTGTCTAACAGATGTTAGATTATTTTTTCATTTTGTCTAGTAGGCACGAGTCAGCTAAAGGATAATAGTCAGCCAAACAAAACTAAAGCTTTTAAATAGATAGTTCTTTTATTACATAACATGTATGTTTACATATTGATTCTTTACAGTGTTTAACCAGCTTTGGTTGGAGGAAAAGATTTGCAAAAGATATGTTTTAAAAGGATGTTAGTGAGGGGAAACTCGTTTCGCTAAGTGGCGTGGTTTTACTTAACATTAATAACCGGGACGTACAGTACTACTCACACCAGGCTTTATGTCTGCCTTGAAGTTTATGTTTTTCCCTTAAACTCTCGGGTGCTAAAAATTGATTTGAGCAGGATGCAGGTTGAGGCTTTTCAGGTTTTAGTAGGATGACCAATAAAGCTACCGAAGGCGAGTCGGAGGCTAAGGGATAGCTATTTAGGAGTTGCAGTTCTTGTTTTGTGTTTATTCCCATGGTGTGTTAAGTTGGTTATGACTCTTCAACCAATGTGGCATCTTTATATGTTGCTCTTGGTGTATTTTTTAATAATTACACTTGATCTTTGCTTGGGAATCGTTATGGGATTGTGTAATTTGAATATGGAACATATATTTTGTAACGTAATGGAAAATTCTATTTTTGTGATTTGTTTCATACTCAAGTGATTATGATGTTATAGATACCATTAACATAGTAGAATTTAGTCGTCGGAAGTTAATACACTAGACGGCTGCAGCATCCGTAGCGCTTAACTTTGGGCCCCAGGATAGGTGATGTTACAACCTGGTATTAGAGCATAGGGTTATGAAATACTTTAACAAAAAATGATTTTTTGAAAACATAATCTTTAGGAATTAGAGTTAGGATGGGGTGTGGGGTAAGCTGTAGTAACGTACTTGTATTTGCTATATATAAGTATACGTTATATCTCTATTCTCCAATCTCTATTAGACTATTCTTCTATATCTCACGAGGCTTGAATATAGATATGGATGGAAGAAGAGGCAGAGTTAACCTAGGAGGAGATAGCACCACCATAAATGGGAATGCCCGACCGAATGCTAGAAGAAGTCAAGGTCAAGCTGAGGCCGAGAATGTTGGTGTTGGGTACAACAAGTAGATATAGGATGTTGGAGTTCAGGAAATGCTGGGATCAGTTTTTCATAAACATGAAGCAAGTTGGGATCGCTTCTGGGGTTGTTGGAGGAAATGCTGCAGGAGGATTTCAGGAACTTCGGTTGCCAACCATTATGCTTACTTGAGTAGGGACTATGCTAGACTTAGAGAGAAGACGTTTATTGGAACTGAGGATGCTATGGATGTGGAGAACATGTTGTTACAATGTGGAATGATATTTGCTGTTTTAGGGCTCAACGACGAGCAGAAGAGGAGACATGCCTCGAGATAGCTTCAGAGGATAGCCTTATTTTGGGGGAGTTGTGTAACAGCTGGAGTAAGTGAAGAGGAGATGACATGGGCTGAGTTTAGAAGAAGGTTCCAAGAGAGGTTCATGTTAGTAATGGCATAGTCTATTTTGATCAGAAAATCTGCTGAGTTAGAACAAGGAGAAATGTCATCTTTGGAGTACGCTGGAAGGTTTGATGAACAGGCTAGATATGTGTATGCCACTACTGACATAGTGATGAAAAGGAATGAAAAGTTCATAAAAGGATTGAAGCCTAAATAGGCTAGGGCTACTTTATTGCACATTAGAAATCCATGTGATGCAGTTGTGGAGATGACATTTAGACACGAAGAGATATTAGCATGTTTGGAGAAGAAGAAGGAATATGAGGTCCAGGTAGGGAAAGGCCAAAAGAAGTAGTTTTCCATAAGAAGAATGCTCGGAAAGAAGGAGTAGCGAAGAAAGAAATGTTTGAGGTGATCTTCTATAAGTGCGACAAGAAAGGACATTATGCTCATGAGTGTCGTACTGGAAAAGGAAAAGGAAAAGGAAAGGAGGTGATTGGAAAGAAGAATATTAGGTGCCTCAACTGTGATCAAGTTGGGCACTACAAGAACTAGTGCAAAGAGCCAGCTAAAGAAGATAAAGGCCAAGTATTTGCATTGGAGCCTGCTACTTTTTAGCCGATGGTGCAGGGGAAAGAAAAAGCAGAATTGGGAGGTATGCTCTAGATCTATGATATACATGTTAGCGTTTTATTTTATAATAGTGCATCGCATTCTTTTATATCCCAATGTTTGGTAGATAAACTTAACTTAGAACCCATATATAGTTACTTCCTTTAGAGTTACATATCTGATAAAAGGTTATGCGACACTTGGGATGAAGTGTGACCATTTAGAGTTTGATTTGCTAGGTTACACCTTTGTTTTCAGTTTGCTTGTAGAATTTGTAGGTTCGGAATTATATTGGGCATGGATTGGTTAAGTAAATACGATGCTAGGATATTTTGCCAGCATAGGAAAATATCACTTAGACACCCGGATTTTAGTGATCGAATAGTTTATACCATAGAAAACCCTAGCTGTGAGGTGAATGATTTGTAAGGTGATATGGAGTTAGAAGATGAGTTGAATCGCGTTTTCATAGTTAGAGAATTCACACATGTTTTTGAGCCGGTAGGTGGATTACCACCGAAATGAGCCATTGAGTTTCTAATAAATTTGGTGCCTGGGGCAGAATCAATAAGTAGGCCACCAAGCAGGATGAAACCTACGGAGATGAAAGAGTTGAAAGCTCAGTTGGTAGATTTGGAAGGCAAGAATTTTATTAGACCAAGTAGCTCACCTTGGGGAGCAGCCGTAGATTTTGCTAAGAAGCCAGACGGATCGTTGAGGCTATGTATCGCTTATTGTAAGTTAAATGAGATAACGATAAAGAATCAATACCCTTTACCGAGGATTAATGATTTGTTCGACCAGTTGAGTGGAGTCAAGATATTTTCCCAGTTAGATTTAGCTACAGGTTTACATTAGCTCAGAATTGCAAAAGATAGTATACCTTTGACGGCGTTTAGAATAAGGTATGGGTCATACGAATGGTTAGTTATGCCATTTGGACTCACTAATGCATTGACATTCTTTATGGATTTGATGAATTGGATTTTCCATGAGCACTTTGATAGGTTCGCGTTGGTTTTGATAGATGATATTCTGATATACTTTAAGGATGAGAGGTGTGACGACTCGAATTTTTCTATACAGAAAGTCACATCATCGTGAAGAAAGAAAGGGATAGAAAAGAGAAAAGAAAGAAGAGAAAGAAGAAAACAACACTAGAATCTCAACAGCGGAACGAATAAATTATATTAATAACATAAGTATTACATGGTATATAACAATTATCAGAGTTACACAGACACTACAACACATACTAGACAGTTATAAACACCTGTCTAGTTATTACAACTCAAAAAACAATACAGAAAACACTTAGAGATACCAACACAGCGGAAAACTATATATCTACAGGCAAAAGCCTTCTGCTCCATTGCTCCTCCATAATTCGTCAAAGCTAACATGAATCCCTTGGCTACTCGTAAAAATCTGATTACCTAAGAGTTCAAGAAAAACAGAAATAAACTCCGGGTCAGACATGGGTCTGGTGTGAGTAACAGGTTAAAGTTACTTAACTTTTGAAAAACCTTTTGAAAGAAAAGGTATCACGTAAGACTTCCCACACATAAACATGGAAAAGTTTTTACCTTACGCTAACCAAAACATTTGATAGGAAATCCAGTGATATTATAATAGTGTCTAAGGTTTTCAAGTAAAATACAGAAATAGCTGGAATGCTTGCATCTCATGTTCCAACATAGTTGGGTACAACTAATACGTACGGCACTTATTGGATTTTGGATTCCATCAATGGCAGGGCTACTGGGGTACCGCCCGTCATTGTACGTGGCCTAGATCACTGTACCTATGAGTACGCCCGCTCCCCTGCAACTCAAGACTGGAACCATTCCTTACTGAACAATTCCGAACAAGACTACCCCGCAGTTGTGATCAGCAACCGCACCACAAAGCCGAAGATAAAGGGACATCTAGACAGGGGTAAATCTCGTCCTACTTGGGCATGACCCACTTAGCCTTGCTGCACCTCCCCTGTTTTAGCCATTCCTGGTTGATGAGGCTTAAGGCTACGATTACCTTTATAGGACATATCACTTAGAATGCTCATCGTCCACCTAACGATGTTCTGAAAGCATTCAATCGATACAAGTTCGTTCCGGGTTCGAACGAAACCGAAGGCATTATCTCGTTACACTCATTTTGGAATCACCCTCAGAGTTAACGACAATAACCCTTGCACTCTAAATCTTCATCTTCACTTTGGATTCAAGGCCAAACGTTAATTTGGATCGATGTGGTTTTCGGATATCCAAATATGGAAACCCGATCCCGGTCTCATCGAAGTCCAAAACGTGTCTTATAAGGCCAAGTTGTTTTAGAGTTTAAAACAATTTCAATTCATTATCTATATACACATAGATAGATAATTCACATCACAATGGGTAATCAATATTATCATCATCAACAGATAATCCATATCATAAACATAATGCAACCAATGCATCCATATCATATAACATGACTCATCTCATAGCTGAGATTACAAACCATTCAAGGCAACCAATATCAATCATTCATACATAAGCAATGATCTAATGATCACACCATCTATAATTAATTTAAAATGAATTAAATTAATTACTTAATATCTAATTAATTTAAAATAAGTTAAATTAATTACTCCATCATTATAATCCTGCTTATCTTAACCATTAATTGATTACAAATCAATTAAATAAATCACCATCACATTATCCATCCAATCAATCATTACTGATTAACAGTTCCCTAATTACAATAAGTAATTAGCCTTTAATATTAATTACACAAGTTAATTATACTTAACTCTTTGCAAATAATTAACTTGTAATTACTTAATTAATTAATTAACTAAAATTAATTACATTAATCGTTTATTAATTAATTACTTCATTTATTGATTATTCCTTAATTGATAAACTTTAAATTACATCATTAATTTTATTAATTAATGATTTCTAATTACATTTAATCAATCTCTCGATATAAATTAATTACATTAAGTAATTAATCTTCAATTAAACCACATATATATTAATCACTCTTGATTAATAACAATCCAGTAATTAACTACCCTTAATTACTCATTCCATAAATTAATTACTCTTAATTAATTATCTCCATTAATCCCTTGATTAATTTCAAAGTAATTTAATATAAATTACTTCCATAAATAAACATCTTCAATTACATACAGTAATTATCAATAAATTACTTCCTTAAGTAATTACAATCCCATTAATTACATAAGTAATTATTCAAATCATCAAATGTTTAAATTAATTAAACTTAATTAATTACCTAAACAAATCACATTAACCCAATTAATTACATTAAGTAACTAACTCATTAATTACTTTTATTAAGTAATTAAACTTAAACAATTTCACAAATGATTATTATTAATTAATTAATCTAATTAATTATTAAAAATTAATCACATTAATTAATTGTTAGATAATCTTAAGTTAATGACCTTCATTACATTTCTTGATTACTTTACTTAAGAAATTAACTTAGATTAATTATTATTAATTAAAAATTAATTAATATTTAATTACAAATTAATTAATCTCTAATTATTGATTAATCAAGTGTTAATTACAATCTTAATTAATCCTTAATCACTTGAGTAATTAATCTTAATCATTAATTAAAATCAAATTAACAATCCCTTATTACAAATTAACTAACCTTAATTACTTAATCTTAAGTCTTTAATTAATCAATTTTAAAACTATTAATTACTTAATTAATCATACATATTATTAATTAATTAAATAATTAATTGCCCATTTAACTTAATAATTTAAATGAATTCCAGTTTCTTAAGTTCTAACATTTCTTACTTATATAAAGTATTTAAAAATACTTTGTTTCAAAATTTATTTTAAATTCTACTTTAAATTTCATTTTAAAATAAGATTTTAAAATGAATACAATTTTAAAAACACACTTAAACATTCCAAATTATCGAAACAATTTTAATTCAAAATTTTCCTTTAATTTAAAAACTGAAATACAGTTTTTAAATTCATTCCAGATTTAATTTAAATTTTTAAAACTTTACTTACAATTTACATCTTCATTTAAATTCAAATCATTTAGCCATTTTAAAGTAATTTAAACAATTTAAATTTAAACTTTATTTTATTTTAAAAACTGAGGTTTAAATTTAATTCCAGATTAAAAAACCCAGATCTAAATTCATTTTAAATTTCTAATTTAAAATTTTAAACTTCCAATTCAAATTCAAAGCCACATATGCTTTTACACTTATAAGTTTTAAAATCAAATTTAAATTTAACAACATAAATTATTTCAAATCTCAGACAATCCAATTTGAATTCATATTCAATTTCAGATTTTCAAACTCAGTTTAAATTTCAACCTGCATTTTATAATTTCTTTTAATTTTAAAAACAGAAACAGGTTTTCTGTTTTGTTTAAGACCAAACTAAAATTTCCAAAATTTAAATTATTTCAAAAACCAAGATTTAAACTATTTGAATTCATATTTAATTTCAGGTTTAAAACTTAGTTTAGAATTTAGTTTGCATTTTAAACTCTAGTTTAAAAATTTAAAAACTGAAACAGGTTCTGTTTCTATTTTGTAAAACCTGAAACAATTCAAATACTCAAGCCTCCTTATATTTTACTTCGAGTAAAAACTATATTAGCTTCGAGCTAAATCTTGATTCACTTGAGATAAACACGAGGCCACAAAAAAAACTGCCACACAACAACACCATCATGTCCACCATTTGCTCCTGTGCACCTATACATCACCTCCGGCCATTGCTGGCCAACCACCTGACCTCCCCACAGTCGCCGATCATCCCCTCAGGCCAACCAAACACGAACCCCATCGACATTTTCTCTAATTCAAGATCGCAACCAAATATCCCCAAACCTGGAAACAGACAGTGACCCAAACCTTCAACCTGTCAACGCCTCGTTGATGCGCCTCCGGCCACCATCACCTTTGAAATTCCGGTGACGTCTTCGACAACCCATCCTCTTCCAGAAACCAAAGCCCTAAGCCACTCGATCAATTACATTAGCCGAAATGTTAAATTTCCAGTAAAACTAGGGCTTAAGTTTTCAAATCAAAATTACACCCTCAAAGATGAATTGCAATCCAATCCAATAATTTTCTCATCACCTCAGTTAACTCCTCCTCCAGAAACAATTTCAACTCGATCGAGCACTTAAATCATCTGTGTTAACCCCAAAAGTAAAATACAAAGAAACTCGAACCGCTCTCTGGAATTTATATTAAAAACTGTGATATTGTTTTAAAAAAAATCATACTTTTGTATTATGATTTGATGAATAGCTCTGAAACACAGAATTATATCATTTGAATTCTTCACTTACTAATTCTGCTCTGTTTTTTTTTCTTCAGGAAATACAAACATTTATTTGACTTCTATAATTTTTAAGTTTTACTTTATCATATAATACACAAGTTTCATTTTAATATTAAATCATAACACCCACCAGAGCAAAAGAAAAAAATGAATTTTAATCACTTATGCTAATACTATAAACAGTCAGTAACTTAGATTAATTAACATGCATTCATTTACACACATGAATATACTCAGAAATGTATTTGACAACCTATATAAAACTACTTATTTTCATGAATAAATCAAGCAACCAATTTTATACTTAAATTTTTTTAAAATGTTTAAGTTACTCACCTTTTTAAATAATGCAGATCAAAGCTCAGATTTCTGAATAACCCTGAAATGTTTTGAAATTTGCATGCAGTGGCCATTTTCCAAATTGCAGAAAGAAATGCAAGTTGCTAAGTATTTGGTTTTGCATGTTACAGATTGAAGAAAGTAGAATGCAGACTTCTGGCTTTAATTGTTGCATGCAGAGGTCATTTGCTTTATTTCCAGATTTAAAAGAAGGGAATGCAGATTTGCTTTTTGGGGAGAGTGAATGCAAAATGATTTATAGGAATTTGATATGCATTTGAACAGGTTGCATCAGATTTGCATGTGTTACAGATTTGAGGAAATGTGCTTACATGAGTTTGATTATGAAGAGTGATTTGTATTTTGAAAAGATGAAAAAGGTTTTTGCAGATTTTCTTTAGAATGAAGAACATTTTGGAGTGAAAATGTTTCAGCTGAACATTTCCCTGCTATGAATTGAAAAATGAGAAAAGAGTAGGATAGAAGATGGCAAGTGTTTTTATAACTGTATTTATGATTTATTTAAAATCAAAGAAAATAAAAATTAAACAATGACACTTGTCTTGTATTTTAACACTTGTCATTTTAAAATAATTATTAGTTTACATTTGTTATATAAGAACCTAAGATATTTACACATGTATCCTTTAATTAATTAATATTTTTAATTAAGGTTAATGAAAGTTTAAACTTAGTTAATTAGTTTTAATACTTAGTTATGTATATAGATAAATAATTAAAGAATAAACCAAATAAAAAAAATATACCAATCAATTATTTGAAAAATAATATTTTTAATCATTTAAAATAAATTTATAAAAAAGATTGTAACTTATTTGTTATTTAAATAAATAAATGTTTCATTTATAAGTTGTATTTAAATTCTCATATTTAATTTACAAATCATATTTATTTATCAATATTTTAAAAAGAAATAAAACAAAAGTTTTTATAACTTTATTTTAATCTAAATTAATATTTAAACTTAAGTCAAAATACATTTTAAACATATAAAACATTTATCTTATATATTTAAAATCATTTAGTTATTTTATTAAATAGTTTTGAAAAGCTTAAATTAGATAAATCATAATTTCCCAATTTCAAAATATTAAAATTAGAAAATATGCTATACTAATTAAATTTAAAACCAAACTTATCTATTTAGTATATATATATAAATATATATACATATTATAAATAGAAAACAAATTTAGTAACTTATTAAAAATAAATTCACTAATTAAATAATTATTAAAGTAAAATTATTTAAATCAATTCAAATTTATCTACAAAAATTATCAATTAATTTAATTTTAAACACAAATTATTAAATTTATGTTATCCAAAATTTCGGGATAACATAATCCTCCTCCCTTAAAAGAATTTCGTCCCCGAAATTTAAAAAAAAGGTAATTTAATAATCTTATTAAAGATTTTATTTTAAAACACAGCATATGTTAATCATATGCTAATAACCAAAACAATCAATTCACACAATCAAAACAAACCTGATTATCCAGAAAAATTCTGGATAGAACTCCCACGAGTTTCCCCATTATAAATATCAGGATACTCGCTCTATAAAATCCAAACAATCAATACTACTAAGCTATAGAGCTCTCATCTCATCTATCTCTACAAAACTAAATAGGATATCAGACTACAAACGAGTCTGACTCAACAGCCAAATCCTCCTGAACTGCTGGTTCCCAAAACCAGAGATAGATCATACACGTACTCCCTCAAAGATACGTGAAACACACAGAGTCTCAGTTATCCAAACTGGCAATTTAACTCTTGAAAACCAAACACTAATCTTACCAGAACACAAAAGAAACCCAAAACACTTCGGAGCTAGCTTCACAGACTTACCAAACTTATAGCTCCTTGGATCAGAGAAAAACTTAACCAAAACAAATCTACGTCTCCAAAATCCAAATTCATCGTCTGTTATCCATAAAAATCTCTTCGGACGATCCTGGACTACCAACATCCTTCCTAATCAGCTCAACCCTTGCTGATGCCTCTAGAAACAGACTGGACCAAAACAACCCAACACCATGATCTCCTCAAGATCAATCCAAAACCAGGAACACAACTCTACTCCACAACAACAGAAGATAGAATAAACTTCTCCTTATCCGGAAAGGAAAAAAGAAACACCCCCAAACTGCTTCCGCTGCACAACTCTGATCCGAAGTAGAAGAAAATGCTGATGAAGAGCACGAGCAAAGACTGGACAATTCAGCATAGAAATATGGTTCCACGTATCCATAAAGAAAACTTAGAAGTTCCTCCGAACCTGAGTTGCTTCACCAAACTCTATCTCGAAGAATCATTCTTCCACTAGGCTGAACCACAAGTAGCAATCCTGGAATACTAGCCGATAAGAAAACTCGATCTCCAAATGCGGACAAACCTATGACTTCCCTGAAGACATCCAGAAAAAACTCCAATAGCTCAAGAGCACACTCAACTATCGCAAGTCACTTTTACGATCAATCCAGCCTTATCCAAAGAAACTGCTCTCTCTCAACCAATCAGAACAGCTTTCGCTGGCCTAGCCAACCCATCGAAGAAAAGGATCCATTCCGTTGCTTCTGAACTCCACTTTAGGAAAACTACTGAGCTAGAAAACTTCCTGCCAACACAGAACACTTCAAGCAGCTCCGCCAACACCAATGCCAAAGAATTCCCCGAATCAAAGTTCTTCGAGAAACTCAGACCTCAAAGCAAACAGAAACACCCTGCTGGACTCAGCCACATCACCGAGAAGACACACCTCCTTACTCTTGTTCCAAAGAAACATCTTCGGAAACATCCATAGTCACTGCATCTCATCACGCAGCTTCTACTTCCTGAGGTATCAAGATACCATCACTCGCTTGCTTCTGCCCAACCAACAGATCCAAACTCAACTCATCCAACTCTGCACTTCAAAGATGAACTCCAAACCTTAACAAATTTCCTTCAGAGATCAATGAAATCCTTACACCAAGAAAAACTCACTCGAGACGGTATTAGGTCTACAGTCTCGACAAATACACTTCCAACCTCATTATAAAAACTCCAACCATCGGTAGTTGTGTTACACACCACTACCTCATCTACCTTTATAACTTATATTGGGAAACCTGAACAGGTAACCCAATCAGATAGGTAGAAATATAAATATAAATATAAATATATATTAAAAATACAAATACGCTTTCTCGAAATAGACACCACTCCATAGACTAGGTATTCGCTCAACCTAGCACTCTGATACCAAATGAGATGATGCGATTTTCTGGGAGTAGAAAGTCGAGTCGTTTCAAGAGGGAGCATGAAGTTCATCTTAGAGTTATGCTTGAAATGCTGAAGTAGATCAGCTAGACATAAAGTTTTCGAAGTGTCATTTCTGGAAGAAGAAAGTGAAGTTTCTTGGTTACATTGTTTCGGAGAAAGGATTGTCAATCGTACTAGATAAGATCGAAGATTTTAATGATTGGAAGAGACCAGATATGGTAACCAAGATAAGAAGCTTCCTTGGATTGGTTCAGTATTATCAGAGGTTCATAAAAGATTTTATACGGATAGCAGCACCGATGACCAAGCTAACGCGAAAGATGTGAAATTTTTGTGGACCGATAAGAGTGAGGAGGCATTCTAGAGCATGAAGCACTTGTTGACCCATGCACCTATGTTAAAGGATACTAAGGGGAATCGAGACTTGGAAGTTTATATAGATGTATGTGGTACTAGGTTAGGAGCTATACGAATGTAGAGGGGTAAAGTGATTCCCTATGCTTCTAGACGGCTTAGACCACATGAGGTCAGATATTCAACACATGACTTAGAGTTAGCTGCAGTAATTTTTGCTTTGAAGGTGTGGATGCATTACTTTTTGGGAGAGAGGTTCGAGCTTTATACCGACCATAAGTCGTTGAAGTACTTGTTCTCTTAGAAGGAGCTGAACATGAGGCAGTAGAGTGGTTAGAGTGTTTAGTCGCTTATGACTTTGGAATTAAATACACACAAGGGAAAGGCAATAAGATTGCCAATGCGCTTAGCAGGAGGCATTAGAATGCAGTTTTAGCTATGATAGCATAATGGAAATACTTAGAAGCATTGTTAACTTGTAGAGTGTAGTGGAGATCTGAGGCAGGGTCTAGTTAAGGATCTGCTATATTGTCTTGTTTATAATTCGATCGGTATTGATTGAGAAGATCACTTCAAAACAGGAAAAGGATCTAGTGTTAACTGAAAGGATTGGGAAATTATGGGATGGAACGGAGAATGATGACTTGAAAGATTTCAATCTTGACCAAAGTTTATGGTTAAGAAAGAATGGTAGATTTTGTGTTCCAGACATGGGAGACATAAGGAAAGAAGTCTTAAAGGGATGCCATCATTTGAAGTTCACTATTCATCCAGAAGGAACGAATACGTATCAAGATATGAAGAGAAGTTTCTTCTGAGAAGGCATAAAGAGGGATGTCGGCTTATGGGTGAAATAATGTTTGAACTGTCAACAATGAAAGCTGAGCATTAGAAGCCAAGTGGTTTACTTCAGCCATTAGATATTTCTGTATGGAAGTGGGATTCTATTTCTATGGATTTCATAGACGGGTTGCCAAGATTTAATAAAGGGAATGAAAGTACATGGGTCATAGTGGACGGATTGACCAAGAGTGCCCATTTCATTCTAGTTAAGTCAAACTAGACGACACTTGTATTGGCTAAGTTATTTATGAAGAATGTGGTCAGACTGCATGAAATTCTTAGTAGTATTGTTAATGATAGAGATTCCTTATTCACTAGCGAGTTCTAGAAGAGTCTACAGAAAAGTTTAGGAACAAAGCTCAAGATGAAAATCACTTACCATCCACAGACCGATGGGCGAATGGAAAGGGTTAACAAGCTCTTGGATGATTTGTTGCGAGCTTGTGTACTAGAATTCAGGAGATCATGGGAAGACCATCTTCACCTAGTCGAGTTTTTGTATAACAATAGTTATCAGACTAGTATAGGGATGGCACCGTTTAAGGCTTTGTATGGAAGACCATAAAAATCCACTGCGTGTTGGTTAGTGACCGAAGATAGGTTAGTCCTCGGTCTAGACTTTGTAAGAGAAGCGGTAGAAAAAATTAAGCTAATAAGGGCGAGAATGAAAGGCGCTCAGTCTAGGCAGAAAAGCTATGCAGATAGAAGATGGAAAGATTTGGAATTCTCTGGTGGAGATCAGGTTTTCGTCAAAGTATCACCGATAAAAAATGTTATTAGGTTTGGGAAGACAGGAAAGTTAGCACCGAGATTCGTAGGACCGTTTCCTATTTTAGAGAGGATTAGAAAACACGCATATAGAGTAGAGTTACCGAGTAGTTTGGCAGGAGTCCACGATGTTTTCCATGTATCTCCTCTGCTGAAGAATGTTAGGGATCCAGAAACTACTATAGCACCGACTGCGTTAGAAGATTTAGTAGTGGAACCAGACATGATTATAGTTAGGAAGTCTATCTGGATAGTCGCTAGAGATGAGAATAAGTTGAGGAGTAAGGTTGCCATACTAGTAAAGGTCCAGTGGAGTGATGATGCTAGAGACTTTACTTCGAAAACTGAGGGAAGGATTAGAGACGCTTGTCCTGTATGATTTACCTTTGATTTTTATGATGTATACCTTTTTTTGATTTCGAGGATGAAATGCTTTAGGGAGGGAAGATTGTAACACTCCATATTTTTGGTGACAATATTTAGAAGATTTAATTAGTTAAATTAAATTAATTAATATAGGATTTATTAATGGACTGAGATTTGTGATTTAATTAAGAGGTAGATGTGCCATGTTAATGGGTAAATAATGAATCAAAGAATTAAGGTGTTAGGAAATAAGGGAAGGCAAAATAGTAAAATGATTAAACTTATACCCTAATCCCATAGGAAACCAAAACTCATTTCCATTACACACTTTCTCAAACAAAAACTTCTATGGTCGGCCACCATTAGCAATCTCAAGAGAAGGTAAAGCTAGGAATTCAAGGGAAGAATCTAATCAATTAATCAAGATCAAATCTCACATCCTTAATCGCAAAGCTAAGGTGAATAGTACTAAATCTCACTTATCTATATGTTTTTGGATTCTATGGTTAAATCTGATTTATCTTGCAAGTTTATGCCATGTTTTTGAATGATTAAATGATAGACATGCTTGTTGATGATTTATGCATGCTCATACTGAATTTTATGATATCTTTTGGTAAGAAAACCCTAATAAATGACATCTAATCGCCTTGCGATTTTGGATATAGATTAGATATAATATTCTAGAGATAGGTATCAATTTTGATGATTTTTTTAATTAATGTTGATTTTATATTAATTTTCTAGTGAATAAAATAATTTATTGGGTTATAAATTAATTATGGGTAAATAATTAACTCTTTAGCTTTAAAATTTATATATGTTAGAAAACATATTGAAAACGATTTTCTAGAATTTTTATAGAATTCTCCTAAGTTTTCTGATGATTATACAAAATTATTTAAGGTGTGGAACTTAAATGTTTTATATATTTAATTAAAGAGAAGGGGTATTTTGTAAAATAAAATTATTATTATTTTTGAAAATATTGGTAGCACTTAAGAAAAATGTATTTAGCAACCAATGAAGATTTGATAAATAATAGCAAGTTAGTAAAAAGTGCTTCTTTTTAAGTTAAAAACAAAAATAACATGTTTTAGTATGTTTTGCAACCTTCGGCATCAGAGGTTCCGACTTGGATGTTTCACTACCATGCTTTCGAAACCAATGCGCATGGTATCAAGTTACTTAGTACGTAGTGTATTGAATAGAGGCAGAAGGTACGTAGTCGAAACGTCTGGTTCCGAAGGGGCTGGAATATGCCTTTGTAATAGAAAATAACTTCTTTTATATACAAAAATAGTTTTGGGTAAAATTATTTCATTTACCCAACTTTTAAAACAATATTGTGTCGAATTGTTCTATTCAAGTGTTTAGAAACCCCTTCGGCATAGTTGTACAGACTGCGCTGACGAAGGTTCATATGCCGCTCAATAAACCAATCATCACAATATAAAACAAATTTTATATTCACTAACAAATACGCGCTCATATCTATTATCACCCTCAAACTCCTTCTAGAGTACTACTGACTCTATTTCTGATGAGTAATACCCAACAGAGCCATGGTTGTCGCTTAACCAACAGCTCTGATACCAAATGTAACGGAAGCGATTTTTCGTTGCCGAAAAACCGAACCATTATGGGTTTTTAAGAAAAAGAAAGAGGTAGAAGAGAGAAGAGATAGAAAATAGAGAGGAAAGAAGATAGACGATTTTTAGAAAACAGAGAATTTTTAAAAATAGAAGATAGAAGAATTTTAAAATAGAACGGGACAGAAGAAAACAACAGAACAACATCAGAATCTCACAATTCGCAGCGGAACAACATATAATAATAAATGAATAATCTTTAAACAAAGAACTATATCAGTTATTACATTTTATACATTTCATTTCATCATATCATCAGAGTGTACAACAACATACAACATCAACAAACAGTGCAGCGGAAAAAGAAATACTATATATTATTAATATGCTATGCCATCCAGCTTGCCTCCAGCAACTCCAGAATATCCAGAATATCCTGATAAACCTAACTCTTGACTGCCCGTGTGGAAATTGGTGGGCACCCAGAGTTTAGAAAGGAAAACAATAAACTCCGAGTCAGTCATGTGACTGGTGTGAGAACTCAAAACAGTTTATTTAACTTTAAAATCAAATAGAGGAATATTTTTAAATTCAATTCGCAATGCTTTTTAAAAATGAGACTACCATAAGGCCTCCCGCACACACACACAATGCAAACGCAGAATCGGAGGAGATTTCTCCTTATGATAGTCAAAGATGCTTGATACGCATTTAAAATAACATTTGATATTATTATTAGTGCATAGTGTAGAGAAATATTTCGAAAGTAGAATATAAATCTTAGCCAACATAGACATTTCGAACTATGCCTACTATAGCTACCATCCAAACAGTGGTGACCACCATAAGTGAATGGCAGGTTCTACAACTAATACCGTACAAGTTTCGTATTGGGAATTGGATTTCCAACGAATGATCAGGCCAAGGAACTTCCCATTGCCACATGAGAATGCCTCTGGATGGACATCCCCGAGAACCAAACCGGATCTCTACCAACACAAGGCCGGGTTACTCCTAACTGAGCAACAACTGACCGAATATGCCATCCCCCGGTCCTTTGGGACCTTTTCACCGAGCGCTCGTAATCAATTCACACAATCATAAAGTGTTTTCAACATGAGTAAGTATCTGGGCTCCATACCATGATACCACCCTTTTCCAGAAGGAAATGTACATATCCTAAAGGGCGCTACCCCTCATAACCTTGCTGCTTCTTTCCTGTTTTGACCATTTCCGGGATGTGAGGCTCGACGAATTCACGTCCACAAAAACATACTTTATACAAAAGCCATGCTTTGGGTCAACAAATGATCAACACACTGATCACTAAGATAGACGATCAAATAAATGATCCTATCACAAATAATCAACACAATGATCATTTCAGCATCACTCAGCATGTCACATTACCAAACTGGGAATATATCGCTGATAACTTCAACTATATAACCTCTGAGCTCGTACGTCTCAGAGAAGGGTGTTAAGCTAAAAGAATAAATTCTTCGCCACCTCAGAAATATATTTGAAAGAAATCGGCTTTATATCTCAACTTGTAATGTCAGACATACAATCCATACAAGTCTGTTCCGGGCTCGAACAGAACCGAAGGCACTTACAAAGAAGTCCTTGCAATCCGAATAATTTCTAATCACGTTCGGATTTCCCATCACTTATGGAGATCTCTATACCGGGGATCAGCCAGTGCAGAGACAATCAACCAGAAACCCTCTCGTTTTCGAAAATATCCGGTCTTCAACACCGGTCTTCGAATGCAATTCATAACGACGTATCACATATTCGGAATGGGTTATACGACCCCATGGTCCTTTCCCGGTTAACCCGAATAGTGAGCGCTTATTTTAAAAATAAGTGTGGCATCCAATTCAAGCAATCACAGCAATTACTCATTCAAGGGTAAATATTGATAGTCGGTTATTTAACTATCAATAAAGATGCGCCACATCATCAGATTCCAAATAATTTTCCAAATTATTTATTTTTCCAAAAATATCTATACTAGATATAAAATCTCAATACTTCAAAAATAAACCAATGTTTATTTTGAAACCAATTTCCCTTTTTCATTTATAAATTCTATAGTGAATTTATATTTCATATTTTCTATTGATTTACAGTTTCAATGGATTTTTATTTTTAAATTCCAATTTATCTTCAAAAAGATAAATTCTTAAAAATATTCCATTTCATATTGGAAAAGTAATTCCATACTTATTCTAAAAATAAGTATTCACAAATCTTATTTATTTTCAACAATTTTAAAAAATATTCAATATACTTAAACCATAGTCAAGTATATATTTCATTCTTTAAGGAAATCATTCTTTTATTATAATTTATTTGGGTCAAAACGAATGTTGCGTAAAACATCGTTACGACAACCTAAAATCACTAGTATAGGGATTCGAAATTAAAATAGATATATAAATCCCAATACTATATAAAACATTTCCTTTCGGAAATCATTTACTATAACAACAGTGTTATAGTCCACCATTTCCTTCTATTTCTCGAAAACGTCTATTTCAACAATAAATGTTGAAATCTATGTTCTCATTCCCTTCTATTTCTTGAAAACGTCTATTTCAACAATAAATGTTGAAATCTATGTTCTCAATACTCAATGCATTTTAAAATATCTTTAAACCGTTTTAATTTCTTTTTAACACATTCTTTCCTCAAAAGATATCCATTTTATTCAATAATATATTTACCGTTCAAAAACGTGAATATAACTTCTTTATAAACTTCTATATTCAATTCATCAAATTCAATTGGTTTCGGTTATAAATTCCATTTCTATTTAAAAGCTTCGATTTTGTAAATCTCGTTTATTAACCCAATTCAATTGATACAACTCAATTTCAATACCAAAGGTTTATATTATAAGTCAAGTACTTATAATTTATTTATTTACAAATCGTTCCTTTGAACTTCACCAATTATAAATCTTATTACTTATAAGTTTTCTTTATAAATTTCCTATTTCCAACTTATCAAATTCGATTTGATTTCGGATTTATAAAACAACGTTTATAAGTCCCATTTATAATTTCATAAACTTCTATTTACCAAAAGTCAATTTATTAGCAAATTCCATTTATCTTCCACATAAATGACAAGGTCCAATTCATAAGAAATTTACTTATAGACTTTTGTTTTACAAATCTATACATTTTCTAACTTCACACTTTATAAATTTATAAATTTTCATTTACTTATAAAAACAATTTATACTTCATTTATAACATTTATAAAAACTCAATTTATAATTCCAATCATTTTAAATTTATAAAAATCAATTTAAAAATCTTTTATATACATTGTTTTTAATAATTCAAAAATTCCAATTTAAACCAATTTCAATTTACTTAACTATTTATTTCCAAAAAATCTCAATTGGATTTTATTTTATAAAATCTTAAATTCTATAACTTCAAAAATTAAATTTTTAATTTGGTTTAAAATGAATCAATTCAAAATTTTACTAAAAACATATATTTGGAAAATCGATTTAAAAATCCCTTTAAAATCAAAAATCATTATTTTTAACTTTAAAAACGAATCCGATGATGCCACAGCATCAATTGGTCAATCACTACACAAATATCATATATCGATATGATATTCACGATCATCAAAAATATTTATAAACAAATAGATATTTGTGAGGGGTCCAGTTGGATCCCTCCAACCTGTTTCCCTGCATCCAAAGAGTTAGCACAATACCCATTCCACTTCGAGGTGGAATATCGCGGTATATGGGATTTTAGAAAATATTCCGCTTACTAACGGCGCAATAGGGTCTCATCCGCTATACGAGGCGGGAATCATCAACTGCAATATATACATATGCCAATATATATATATTGCTATATATAGATATATCCTAAAATATCTAATATCACAATCAAGCAAACTATCAATCAATCAACAAATTTTAAATATAACTATTTAAAATTTAAATACCCTTTTGAGTGAGAAGTTCTCACCTTTGCTTTTATTTGCCATCCATTTCCCTTTTCAGGTTGTTTTCTTCACAGATTATACCTTGTATAAATAATTATACAATTCATTAATATCCAAATAAATTGAACGTTTAATTTCCCATTTTAAAATTTTTTTTTTTTTTTAGTTCAACTAACATTTGTTATTTTAAACTAATATTTAACAAATGATTCGATTTAAATCAAAGAATTTAATTGATACACATTTCCTTTTAATAAATTTAATTTTCCAATGATTAAATTTTAAACCAATTTCTTTCAATAAAATTATCTAATCGTCGAACTTAAACCTTAAACTAGAATTCCTTTAATAAATTTATTTTAACTAAATCTTTTATTTTAAATTTATTTCATTCAATAAATTTATTTAATTTACAACTTTGATTTAACAAAAATTAATTTCAAAACTATTCTTTATAAATTCCAATACTTTATTTTATATAACATTTGGACAAATCGCATAATAAATTTCCATTCGCTATATTTAATTAACTAATAGTTTCATTTAAACCAATTCCTTATTTAATAAATTGATTTAACTAAAAATTAAATTTAAATTAAATTTATTTTCAATATTTATTTCCCAACTAATGAATTAAATTTCCTTTTACTTACCAAAATTATATTTTTAACTAATTCCCCCTTTAAAAATAAATTTGGCAACTAAATAATTGAAATAAACTTATTGACCCCATAAGTTATCTTAATAAATTATTTTTTTATACATTCTTCTTGCCTGCATATAAAAATGTGAATACTGCAAAAACATTTTTTTTTTTAATTAACATGTTAATCTCATTTAAATCCAAATAAACAGAAATTCATCACTTACTGTTTTTAACCAAAACAAAATATACCCATTAGTATTTAACAACTGTCTAAATCTAATTTGTGTAAACTTTCGAATATTTTATCTCATTTTCACATTATCTTAAAAAAAATTTCTTTTAATCTCATTGTATATTTATATTAAAAAAATAAAATAAAACAAAACAAGATAAAAAACAAAATTAGAATTTACCCATCTGCTAACAGCCGCATCGACCATCGCTGCCAATCGCAAACACGAGCCCCTGATGCTCGCGCACACGAGCGCGATGTCTTTCTTGGTCGCGAATCCACCCATCGATCGCGCCGCGTGCTCCATTTTCCCCGAGCCCTAGTCGCGACTCACAGAGCGCCGCTGCCTCCTCGCCGCCGCCACGCCCTAACCCACGCG
Source organism: Allium cepa (assembly GCA_030765085.1). Lineage (NCBI taxonomy): Eukaryota > Viridiplantae > Streptophyta > Magnoliopsida > Asparagales > Amaryllidaceae > Allium > Allium cepa. Next base: position 458,274,094 of record CM060931.1, on the reverse strand, counting down.
ACCCCCCAAATCGCCCAGCGCCGCCTTGCGCCATCAAGCACGCGATTCGCCCTCGTTCACTGCCGCTCGAGATCGCCTCGCGAAATCTGGATTCGCGATCCCCCAGCCCCCCCCCAAGCGCCGCCATTGATTTTAAACGAGAAGAGGAAGGCTCGGCTTCTTTTTTTTTTTTTCGATTGAGAGAGAGGGAGACGGCTTCGATTTGAGTTGCGTGAGGTTTGTACAGAGAGATGGGGAGGAGGGGAATTTAAAATTGAAAAGAACGAGATTTTCTTCCAGTACGATAGGGAACAGACGCGACATAAACAAAAAAAAAGTAGCGTGAATTTAAGCGTGATCAGAAGAAAGAACGTGGTGAGGTTAACTAATATAAATATAAATTTTTAAATTGAATTTGTTTTAAATTCCAACGCGTTCACTCACCATGTGTTCACATAACAACTCCGAAAAATACGAAATTTGAAATCCGGCAATAATTCAACGTTACGGACCCAATGGAACAGGTTTCGTCGAATTCCGAGACTGTATGAAAAATGACTATTTTTAACTATCGATTTAAACGATATAAATTCAAAACTGATCAATTCACTATTAATTTCAAATCTGAAGCTTCTATTATCTTCAATATTATCAATATGAATTTTATAAGCCTTTGAAATAATTTTAATCAGCTTAAAATTGAAGATTCAAATTTTTTTATTCACTTTCAATCGATTAAATTTTATAATTTAAATCGCCAAATCAAAGTTATATTGAAATTTCAGATTAAACCATCATTTAAATATTCAAAATTAATTAAATATTTTCAAATTAAATTATTCAAAATCCTGGGTCGTTACAACCTTCCCTCCTTAAAAGAATTTCGTCCCGAAATTACAAGTTAAGGAGAATGATCCTAAATCGTTTATTATTTTTCACAATTCAAATAGTTTTATCAACTTACTAACCTAAATCTTTTTACTAAAGAATCATTATCATTTCAATTAGCTTTCCAACTCCAATTATAAGTTCCAAACAACATTGTTTACTTCAAAATTTAAATTTAAATTCAAATTCAAATTTCAAACTTTCAAATTTTCTCAAAATTTTTCTAACACCCTAAATTTTCGAAAAATTTCGCCAGCGTTTCCTTTGCGCGGCTCGATCGGTACGACTACAAAATGGCTCTACGGCCCCTCAGAATCAAAAAGAAAAAGAAAAAGCCAAGCGGCTAGAGGAGAAAGTCATCAAATCACATATTAAAATTGAAATACGTACCTTTTGTCGAATAAACAAATTTATCTTTGAAATAAAAACTCCAATAACATTTATATACCTGCATAACCTGCTGAATAATGATATCCAATTTCATCAACTTTGCATTTCAACTTCATTTGAATTTAATTCACAATTTCAACTCCATTCTGAACATTGAATTATATTAACTATCATTCACAACTATATTATTTAAATTAGTTCCAATTACTAATTCATTACAAATTCCAATTCATACAATTCAAATTTACCTTTCTTTCATAATCATTGAATTTAATTCGTTCCAGCCTTATTCATTTGGTCAATATTCAATTAGCTTCACTTACTAATTTTTAGTTTAATACTTCACAAATCAATTTCAATTTCAGTTTCATTTGCTTACAAATTCAAGTTCCAATCTATTTATTTCACAAAATTTTCATTTCAATTAGAATCTCATTCCAATCAAATTTCGAATATTTTATAAGTTATCAACTTATTTGCATTTCGATTTATAAATTTCACTTATACGTTCATTATTACTAATTCCATTCCATTAGTGAATTTTAATTATCTGCTAGGAATTCCATTTTCATTTATAAATTTAGTAACAATTAATATTCACAAATTCTATTTATATATATGGATTTAACCTTGGAGTTATGTTTTCAGTTCTTATTCAATTTCAATGATAATTTTTAATATTATCATCTCCTAACATCCAAACATCCATATACTATAATATTTAATAGAAAATAACTTCTTTTATATACAAAAATAGTTTTGGGTAAAATTATTTCATTTACCCAACTTTTAAAACAATATTGTGTCGAATTGTTCTATTCAAGTGTTTAGAAACCCCTTCGGCATAGTTGTACAGACTGCGCTGACGAAGGTTCATATGCCGCTCAATAAACCAATCATCACAATATAAAACAAATTTTATATTCACTAACAAATACGCGCTCATATCTATTATCACCCTCAAACTCCTTCTAGAGTACTACTGACTCTATTTCTGATGAGTAATACCCAACAGAGCCATGGTTGTCGCTTAACCAACAGCTCTGATACCAAATGTAACGGAAGCGATTTTTCGTTGCCGAAAAACCGAACCATTATGGGTTTTTAAGAAAAAGAAAGAGGTAGAAGAGAGAAGAGATAGAAAATAGAGAGGAAAGAAGATAGACGATTTTTAGAAAACAGAGAATTTTTAAAAATAGAAGATAGAAGAATTTTAAAATAGAACGGGACAGAAGAAAACAACAGAACAACATCAGAATCTCACAATTCGCAGCGGAACAACATATAATAATAAATGAATAATCTTTAAACAAAGAACTATATCAGTTATTACATTTTATACATTTCATTTCATCATATCATCAGAGTGTACAACAACATACAACATCAACAAACAGTGCAGCGGAAAAAGAAATACTATATATTATTAATATGCTATGCCATCCAGCTTGCCTCCAGCAACTCCAGAATATCCAGAATATCCTGATAAACCTAACTCTTGACTGCCCGTGTGGAAATTGGTGGGCACCCAGAGTTTAGAAAGGAAAACAATAAACTCCGAGTCAGTCATGTGACTGGTGTGAGAACTCAAAACAGTTTATTTAACTTTAAAATCAAATAGAGGAATATTTTTAAATTCAATTCGCAATGCTTTTTAAAAATGAGACTACCATAAGGCCTCCCGCACACACACACAATGCAAACGCAGAATCGGAGGAGATTTCTCCTTATGATAGTCAAAGATGCTTGATACGCATTTAAAATAACATTTGATATTATTATTAGTGCATAGTGTAGAGAAATATTTCGAAAGTAGAATATAAATCTTAGCCAACATAGACATTTCGAACTATGCCTACTATAGCTACCATCCAAACAGTGGTGACCACCATAAGTGAATGGCAGGTTCTACAACTAATACCGTACAAGTTTCGTATTGGGAATTGGATTTCCAACGAATGATCAGGCCAAGGAACTTCCCATTGCCACATGAGAATGCCTCTGGATGGACATCCCCGAGAACCAAACCGGATCTCTACCAACACAAGGCCGGGTTACTCCTAACTGAGCAACAACTGACCGAATATGCCATCCCCCGGTCCTTTGGGACCTTTTCACCGAGCGCTCGTAATCAATTCACACAATCATAAAGTGTTTTCAACATGAGTAAGTATCTGGGCTCCATACCATGATACCACCCTTTTCCAGAAGGAAATGTACATATCCTAAAGGGCGCTACCCCTCATAACCTTGCTGCTTCTTTCCTGTTTTGACCATTTCCGGGATGTGAGGCTCGACGAATTCACGTCCACAAAAACATACTTTATACAAAAGCCATGCTTTGGGTCAACAAATGATCAACACACTGATCACTAAGATAGACGATCAAATAAATGATCCTATCACAAATAATCAACACAATGATCATTTCAGCATCACTCAGCATGTCACATTACCAAACTGGGAATATATCGCTGATAACTTCAACTATATAACCTCTGAGCTCGTACGTCTCAGAGAAGGGTGTTAAGCTAAAAGAATAAATTCTTCGCCACCTCAGAAATATATTTGAAAGAAATCGGCTTTATATCTCAACTTGTAATGTCAGACATACAATCCATACAAGTCTGTTCCGGGCTCGAACAGAACCGAAGGCACTTACAAAGAAGTCCTTGCAATCCGAATAATTTCTAATCACGTTCGGATTTCCCATCACTTATGGAGATCTCTATACCGGGGATCAGCCAGTGCAGAGACAATCAACCAGAAACCCTCTCGTTTTCGAAAATATCCGGTCTTCAACACCGGTCTTCGAATGCAATTCATAACGACGTATCACATATTCGGAATGGGTTATACGACCCCATGGTCCTTTCCCGGTTAACCCGAATAGTGAGCGCTTATTTTAAAAATAAGTGTGGCATCCAATTCAAGCAATCACAGCAATTACTCATTCAAGGGTAAATATTGATAGTCGGTTATTTAACTATCAATAAAGATGCGCCACATCATCAGATTCCAAATAATTTTCCAAATTATTTATTTTTCCAAAAATATCTATACTAGATATAAAATCTCAATACTTCAAAAATAAACCAATGTTTATTTTGAAACCAATTTCCCTTTTTCATTTATAAATTCTATAGTGAATTTATATTTCATATTTTCTATTGATTTACAGTTTCAATGGATTTTTATTTTTAAATTCCAATTTATCTTCAAAAAGATAAATTCTTAAAAATATTCCATTTCATATTGGAAAAGTAATTCCATACTTATTCTAAAAATAAGTATTCACAAATCTTATTTATTTTCAACAATTTTAAAAAATATTCAATATACTTAAACCATAGTCAAGTATATATTTCATTCTTTAAGGAAATCATTCTTTTATTATAATTTATTTGGGTCAAAACGAATGTTGCGTAAAACATCGTTACGACAACCTAAAATCACTAGTATAGGGATTCGAAATTAAAATAGATATATAAATCCCAATACTATATAAAACATTTCCTTTCGGAAATCATTTACTATAACAACAGTGTTATAGTCCACCATTTCCTTCTATTTCTCGAAAACGTCTATTTCAACAATAAATGTTGAAATCTATGTTCTCATTCCCTTCTATTTCTTGAAAACGTCTATTTCAACAATAAATGTTGAAATCTATGTTCTCAATACTCAATGCATTTTAAAATATCTTTAAACCGTTTTAATTTCTTTTTAACACATTCTTTCCTCAAAAGATATCCATTTTATTCAATAATATATTTACCGTTCAAAAACGTGAATATAACTTCTTTATAAACTTCTATATTCAATTCATCAAATTCAATTGGTTTCGGTTATAAATTCCATTTCTATTTAAAAGCTTCGATTTTGTAAATCTCGTTTATTAACCCAATTCAATTGATACAACTCAATTTCAATACCAAAGGTTTATATTATAAGTCAAGTACTTATAATTTATTTATTTACAAATCGTTCCTTTGAACTTCACCAATTATAAATCTTATTACTTATAAGTTTTCTTTATAAATTTCCTATTTCCAACTTATCAAATTCGATTTGATTTCGGATTTATAAAACAACGTTTATAAGTCCCATTTATAATTTCATAAACTTCTATTTACCAAAAGTCAATTTATTAGCAAATTCCATTTATCTTCCACATAAATGACAAGGTCCAATTCATAAGAAATTTACTTATAGACTTTTGTTTTACAAATCTATACATTTTCTAACTTCACACTTTATAAATTTATAAATTTTCATTTACTTATAAAAACAATTTATACTTCATTTATAACATTTATAAAAACTCAATTTATAATTCCAATCATTTTAAATTTATAAAAATCAATTTAAAAATCTTTTATATACATTGTTTTTAATAATTCAAAAATTCCAATTTAAACCAATTTCAATTTACTTAACTATTTATTTCCAAAAAATCTCAATTGGATTTTATTTTATAAAATCTTAAATTCTATAACTTCAAAAATTAAATTTTTAATTTGGTTTAAAATGAATCAATTCAAAATTTTACTAAAAACATATATTTGGAAAATCGATTTAAAAATCCCTTTAAAATCAAAAATCATTATTTTTAACTTTAAAAACGAACCCGATGATGCCACAGCATCAATTGGTCAATCACTACACAAATATCATATATCGATATGATATTCACGATCATCAAAAATATTTATAAACAAATAGATATTTGTGAGGGGTCCAGTTGGATCCCTCCAACCTGTTTCCCTGCATCCAAAGAGTTAGCACAATACCCATTCCACTTCGAGGTGGAATATCGCGGTATATGGGATTTTAGAAAATATTCCGCTTACTAACGGCGCAATAGGGTCTCATCCGCTATACGAGGCGGGAATCATCAACTGCAATATATACATATGCCAATATATATATATTGCTATATATAGATATATCCTAAAATATCTAATATCACAATCAAGCAAACTATCAATCAATCAACAAATTTTAAATATAACTATTTAAAATTTAAATACCCTTTTGAGTGAGAAGTTCTCACCTTTGCTTTTATTTGCCATCCATTTCCCTTTTCAGGTTGTTTTCTTCACAGATTATACCTTGTATAAATAATTATACAATTCATTAATATCCAAATAAATTGAACGTTTAATTTCCCATTTTAAATTTTTTTTTTTTTTTAGTTTAACTAACATTTGTTATTTTAAACTAATATTTAACAAATGATTCGATTTAAATCAAAGAATTTAATTGATACACATTTCCTTTTAATAAATTTAATTTTCCAATGATTAAATTTTAAACCAATTTCTTTCAATAAAATTATCTAATCGTCGAACTTAAACCTTAAACTAGAATTCCTTTAATAAATTTATTTTAACTAATTCTTTTATTTTAAATTTATTTCATTCAATAAATTTATTTAATTTACAACTTTGATTTAACAAAAATTAATTTCAAAACTATTCTTTATAAATTCCAATACTTTATTTTATATAACATTTGGACAAATCGCATAATAAATTTCCATTCGCTATATTTAATTAACTAATAGTTTCATTTAAACCAATTCCTTATTTAATAAATTGATTTAACTAAAAATTAAATTTAAATTAAATTTATTTTCAATATTTATTTCCCAACTAATGAATTAAATTTCCTTTTACTTACCAAAATTATATTTTTAACTAATTCCCCCTTTAAAAATAAATTTGGCAACTAAATAATTGAAATAAACTTATTGACCCCATAAGTTATCTTAATAAATTATTTTTTTATACATTCTTCTTGCCTGCATATAAAAATGTGAATACTGCAAAAACATTTTTTTTTTTTAATTAACATGTTAATCTCATTTAAATCCAAATAAACAGAAATTCATCACTTACTGTTTTTAACCAAAACAAAATATACCCATTAGTATTTAACAACTGTCTAAATCTAATTTGTGTAAACTTTCGAATATTTTATCTCATTTTCACATTATCTTAAAAAAAATTCTTTTAATCTCATTGTATATTTATATTAAAAAAAAATAAAACAAAACAAGATAAAAAACAAAATTAGAATTTACCCATCTGCTAACAGCCGCATCGACCATCGCTGCCAATCGCAAACACGAGCCCCTGATGCTCGCGCACACGAGCGCGATGCCTTTCTTGGTCGCGAATCCACCCATCGATCGCGCCGCGTGCTCCATTTTCCCCGAGCCCTAGTCGCGACTCACAGAGCGCCGCTGCCTCCTCGCCGCCGCCACGCCCTAACCCACGCGACCCCCCAAATCGCCCAGCGCCGCCTTGCGCCATCAAGCACGCGATTCGCCCTCGTTCACTGCCGCTCGAGATCGCCTCGCGAAATCTGGATTCGCGATCCCCCAGCCCCCCCCCAAGCGCCGCCATTGATTTTAAACGAGAAGAGGAAGGCTCGGCTTCTTTTTTTTTTCGATTGAGAGAGAGGGAGACGGCTTCGATTTGAGTTGCGTGAGGTTTGTACAGAGAGATGGGGAGGAGGGGAATTTAAAATTGAAAAGAACGAGATTTTCTTCCAGTACGATAGGGAACAGACGCGACATAAACAAAAAAAAAGTAGCGTGAATTTAAGCGTGATCAGAAGAAAGAACGTGGTGAGGTTAACTAATATAAATATAAATTTTTAAATTGAATTTGTTTTAAATTCCAACGCGTTCACTCACCATGTGTTCACATAACAACTCCGAAAAATACGAAATTTGAAATCCGGCAATAATTCAACGTTACGGACCCAATGGAACAGGTTTCGTCGAATTCCGAGACTGTATGAAAAATGACTATTTTTAACTATCGATTTAAACGATATAAATTCAAAACTGATCAATTCACTATTAATTTCAAATCTGAAGCTTCTATTATCTTCAATATTATCAATATGAATTTTATAAGCCTTTGAAATAATTTTAATCAGCTTAAAATTGAAGATTCAAATTTTTTTATTCACTTTCAATCGATTAAATTTTATAATTTAAATCGCCAAATCAAAGTTATATTGAAATTTCAGATTAAACCATCATTTAAATATTCAAAATTAATTAAATATTTTCAAATTAAATTATTCAAAATCCTGGGTCGTTACAAAAACCATTAGGATCAGGTGACCCTAGGAGATGTTAAGTTAGGAACATATCGTCCAAAAGACAATTAACTACCAAGTAGTTTAGGATAGACCATCCAGAAGAGGTATCTAACAGATGTTAGATTATTTTGTTTAATGGGCCCGAGTCAGCCAAAGGTTAATAGTCAACTAAAGAAAACTAAAGTGTTTGAAAAAATTGTTCTTTTATTACATAATGTATGTTAATATAATGATGCTTTACTATATTTAACCAGTTTTGGTTGTAGGAAAAGATTTGCAAAAGAAACGTTTTAAAAGGATGTTTGTGAGTGGAAACCCATTCCGCTAAGCCACGTGGTCTCACTTAACATTAATAACTGGAATGTATAGCATTATTTACACCAGGCTTTATGTCTGGCTTGAAGTTTATGTTTTTCCCCTTAAACTCTCGGGTGCTCAAAATTAATTTGAGTGGGCTTAGGTTTAAGGCTTTTTAGGTTTTAGTAGGATGACGAATAAAGCTACCGGAAACGAGCACGAGGCTAATGGATAGTTATTTAGGAGTTGTAGTTCTTTTTTGTGTTTATTTCCACTGTGTCTTAAGTTAGATATGACTCTGATCAACCAAGGAGGCATCTTCATATGTCACTCTTGGCGGATTTTTAACTATTATACTCGATCTTTCCTTGGGAAATGTTATAGGATTGTGTAATTTGAATATGGAACGTAGGTTTTGAAATGTAATTGAAAATTATATTTTGAAATTTGTTATTTGTTTCATATTCAAGTGCTCCTGATATTATAGATACCATTAACATAGCCGTATTCAGTCGTTGAAAGTTAACACTATACACGACTGTAGTATCTGTAGCGCTTAGCTTTAGACTTCTAGATAGGGGATGTTACAATCTCTATCTTTGATAAGCATCAAGAAGAGTGCAGTTAACTCTGCATTTTCTTTTAAAACTCTTTCTCTGTGAAGATGAGAACTTTTTAAGAAATTGGCAGCTCATTTTTCCTAGAGGTCTTTTAACCGTTTAGCATAAATACGAAGATGCCTATACCTCTCAGATAACTATTAAAATCATAAATTGCTTTCTTAATTTCTCTATTTAATTACTGCACCTTCTTCTCACTCTTCTCATATAAGATCTCAAAGTAATACACGTTTCTCTTTCTTAACTAAAATCTTGCTAAAATCAACAGTTAAATATAAGAAATTAGAGATGCTAAATTCTATGCATGTATCACGAGAGCTTAGGAGAAAGGAACTTTATATTTATCCTTACTTGTTTCTTTATTAGTAGCTTGGACATCCTTTGTTGAGATATCCTTTCGAGAAGCATGTGGAAGTTCAGGGGGCAGAATATTCAGCATCATGGGAAGATGAGCCCAAGTTGTGACCTTTTGATCCATCACCACCATCAACATCCTTGCTACCAATTACTTTATGCTTCCTAGGATCGTAATAACTCTTATCATCGTCATCACTATCATTTTCATCCTCATCATCATCCCACCCTTCATCAAAATCTTCATCTCCTCCAAGTAAGGGATCATCGAAAGATAATAATTCCATAGGATTGATATACTCTTCTTCAAGAAATTCACCTTAAAGCGATTCCTGAACTCTTCCAAGAATAAGATCGAACTTCTTCTTAAATGCATTATTTAGATTTGGGAGGGAAGGAAAGTCTAGGTCGGGACATTTGTCAATGTTGTCATTATATGCCACAAACAGAGCATTTTCATAGCACTTCTCTGTTATTTTGGTAACAGCCTGATTAAGAAAGAAAGAAACTTTCTTCTTGGAATCCTTTATAATGTTCTTAGTATAGAACAGGGTAGCACCTTTAGTTTCCAACTGGCTTTCCAGAGACTTTATCTTACCGTCCATTTCGGCCTTCTATGTCTCTGAAGTTTTCACACCCTCTTCAAATAATAATTTAGCTTTCTTCGTCCTATCTAGAGAGGAGGCAAGTTTTCCCTTCTCAAGAACGGCCTCATCATTTTCCATTACAACATCAATCATCAGCTCTACAGAAGCCCGACTTCAGTCGTTAGTGAGGAAACTTGCTCCATATGCTCAGTAACTTGGTCGTTGTGTCTTTGGGAGGCTTGTTGAAGAAAAACAAAAGCTTGGCCGCATGAAACATACGATGGGTATAAGCTAAGTAAGGATGTACCAAATTAGAGTTTAGGTTAGCCAGTATACTAAAAGAGGCATACCAACAAAAGATATTGAAAAATATTATAAAGATGATCCTATGAGAAAGTTGATGGCTGTAATGGCATTAGAGAAGCCATAGTTAGAGATTTGACAGCCAAACGAATAAGGTCATTAAACTCCATAGGGATAGTTTGAGACTAGGCCTCCGAAGGAAGAAATTCGACGGGAAGGGTAGTCAAACCTATCACCTCATAGAAAGTTATAAATCGAAAGCACAAGTGGAAAGCGAGATGTTTAGCAAAGGATTCAAGGTATGAACATCCACGGTTTGTTTTTTTACATCCTGGTCCGAAGAACTTAGATCAATCGTCCTAGGATCAGGAGTAGCCAAAGTAGCATCAACATTTGACTCTTGGCGATAATAGTGGAAGTCGGGACTTCTCCAAGCTTAGCCTTTTTTCACAGAGGAGGGATTTAAACATCAGTTGAAGCATCGGAATCCCCTTCCTTTTTATAGCATCAACTTCTTTAGCAATGTAACATCCAACAGAGGCAGTCTTAGTTGATTCAGTCAAAGAAGAAATGTGAACTTTAACCTTCTTAGACTTAAAGGCTATGACAACAGCAGATGAACCTAAGTCGAAGGTAAATTCATAACACACCAGTTTAAGAAACATCATTTAATTATAATATAAACTGGCTAGAGGAATCACATTGAATGAGGGAAGAAATAGAATAAGTTCTCTAATTGCTGACAACCAAAGATCTTCTTCTATAAGCATCCCCCGTTGCCATTGGAGGTTCTCCAAGAATTCTATTGTTGTTTAGGATTAAAGTGTACGTGCAAACGATAGTTTTTGTTAAAAGCTTGTGCTTATCCTCCATGCTTTTAGAAGATTGAGTCAATGCCTCGATAATAGTAGTGACGGAGGAATTAGATCATTTAGGAGTAGATCCTGAAAAGGAATACTCATCATAGGAGAATGAAAAAATATAATGTAAAATAAGAAGCAGTAAAACTTACTGAGAACATAAAAGGACCTCCTGATCTTACAAGTATAGCATCTAATGTAAAATAACTGATTCTCTCAGTCCCTTGTCTGATCGATCAGGTGGGCAACTAAACACTTCGGGTAACGGAGAAGGCGATACGAAGAACTATCTGATAGCTTATTTACTCTTACAAGATTCACCAAAGAATGAAGAGTCTTAACATTTATTGAAGGAAGTTGGGTTTCCCTAGCAAGGACCTTCAAGCAACTTAAGTAAGTGTAGGAATTGGGAGTTAACTGTATCGAAGTGATTCCCAAGTGCACCTAGAACTATAAAAGGAATTCTAGGAAAGAAAGGTAGCTTGAATGCTAGATATGAATAGGACTAAAAGCGAAGAATCTTTCAAGATGATTTTCTTTCTTCCAGATGGACCAGTGACTATGGCTTCTATATTTATAATCCCACATTACTGAAGAATTGTATCTACTTCCTGCTCGAAAGTTATGAAGGATCAGTTAAGCTTATAACCTCTCTTCTCTAAAGTATAAGAAATTTTGGGACCTTTGTCGGATTCCTTGCTATCCATTTCTCTGTCAGGTTATACCACACAAACAAGGAAGTATTACATATTTTATAAAAAAAAATTAAATGCTCCTAAATATAGATGTAAAAGTGAAAAAATAAATGCCTAACTAATGGGCATATGATTAATTGAAAACTATTCAATCCATAATGGTTAAACATCGAAACCAAGACTAGTTATAGAGCAACCAACAAGTCGATAATTCATTAAATAGAACTTTTTTAGAAATCGAACCTATGATGAGAGATCAAGTCTGTGGATATTTACGGTATTCATAACTAATTGGAAACTCATTAACAACTGTTAGATTTATGACTGGATAGTCGAATCATGACTAGTCATTAGGGTCCAATAAAGGTATCGTACTTATAAGAGCTTATTTAGATTATATTAGAGTGTCAAACCAATAACTCAATGTCGAATTCGAATAAAATATCAAATTCATAAATATTAAAGTGAGTTTAGAATTATTTAGAAATGCTTCAACCAATTATCGAGTTTATAAGGTGTCGAACGCATAAACAGTTCATTAGTACAACTACTTTCCAAATCTATAGTGTGGTGTTGAACATAAACAAGTTATAAAGTTTGTAACCCATATAACAACCCTTTAATTTGAATTCGTGAAGGGATAGCATCACACTCTGAGGTTACGGAGTTTATAACTGAAATAATATTCTTTCAAACACTTGCCAAGTTTATAACAGGTTATCGAGTTCCTAGATAGATACCGTACATATAACTGATTTTTGAAACTAAAATTAGTGGGTGGAACCTTAAAAAGGTATCGAACTACAAATTAGATGTCGAATTTCAAAAGATTAATAAATTCGAAAACTAGGAACTAATTAGTGGCAAGTTGCCGGATTTTAAAGTGGATGTAGAGTTTTTTAACGATTAATCAAATTGAGTGTTAAGATCTTAAAATAGTATCGATTTTATCGTAACTAAAACTCTAAGAAATTATCGAGTATCTAGAAAAATTTCAAATTCCTAGTGAATATCATTGAACTTCAATTGATCAATAAAGAACATACTACAATCAACATTTGAATTCAAATGTTAATCTTCTCAGAATCATAAAGTACCCGATTAATTAAATCTTAATCTCAAAATTAAAAACTCCCCTCTTTATCTTAATCGATTAAAGATATAAATCAAACCTTTAAATCGAGCTTGAGCACTGTGAAAATCAAAAATCTTGGATTAAAATGAAAAGCAAAAATTGATCTTTTCAAGCATAATTTGAAGGTAAAAGATTGAAGAAGAAGAAGATGGTCTTTTTTTGGAAAAAAGGGTAGCATTGAGAAACGTTGATCTAAATTTGAATGAACGAGCAAGATCAGAATGGAATGCCAATAGGCGGTAATATGATTATCAAGGTAGCAACTTGAAAAGCCAACATTATACTAAAGTATAATTCTTTTCTTCTATACAAGTTAGGTGAATGTTACTACAGACAAAGGTGTCGAATACCAAGGAAGACCATATTGAAATTCAGGAAGTTGAGTGTGAAGAAGGAAGAGCAATAAATCATTCGGTAAGGGGTATCAAACTTCAAGCAACCCAGGGAGATGTCCAATCTATATAAACAAAGGTGTCGAATGTTTAAGAAGTGATGGTGAGTCTTCAAATGTATCAAAGTCCAAGCAGTTGGCAAACCCAGAAGGTATCGAACATTAGCATAGCAAGAAGGTTATCTAACCTTAACAATGGAAAAAATACCACATTGAAGTATCAAATCTCAAAAGATGTCTAGCTACAAGTGTTGTCGAGCTTGAATGCATGAAGAGGAGGCCTTGAGCTTCAACAACTATAGAAGTTGTCGAGCACATAATGAGGAAGAGATGTCGTATCCCAAACAATTTCTAAGATATCAAGCATACATCAAGCATAAAGTGGTGTCGAACATCAACATATACTAAGATACTATGGTACAAAAAATATTGAACCTGAAGACAATCGAGGGAGTTGATGAACCACTACAATAAAAGTGCTATAGAATAAAGAATAAAGAGGGGAGTCGTATCATTATGACATATCGAATACATAGTCATGAAGTGGGTATATTGGGGCTCTATGAAACAAGCAATAGTATTAAGCCTTTACAACTATGACTGTTGTAAACCGTCTACAAGCAACAAGTGGTCTTGAGCTTTACAAGCAGCAAAGGATGTCGAACTTCAAAGGACATAAAGAATATTGAATATCAACGGTATTAAAAAGCCTTGTGTATCATCAGTATGAAGAAAGATTTTGAATATCGTCAATATAAAAAGGGAAGTCAAATGTCATTAATATGAAGAAGGACACTAAATGTCATCAGTACAACAAAGGATGTTGAAATATCAAGAGATATCGAATATTCGGAATTCACACAACATATCAAAGGACATGTGGCAGCCATACCATCTACTACCACCACTATAAATACGGACCCTATGGATACATGGGAGAGGGAATTTTCTCATCCATTCTTATATTTTTAAGTTGTAAACCCTAAAACAAATTGGAGATTTTGTAGAACCAATTCTACATTTGTGAATTTTGGATTTAAACAATGAACACTGCATAGCATAATTCAATTTAATAAAGCTATTTAGCCAATAGTCAAATTTCGTCATATATATGACTTCTGACACTTGACTCAGGCTATGAACATACATACTCCATTCTATTCCAATTGGACTAGAACCTTCATTTTCATACTTCTCAGGTGCTTTACATAAGGCTACTTAAGCCTTTATTTGAAGTTTGCTTACTTTATCTTGCATATTTTTGTTAAAAATGAAATTTATTAACATTTTGGTGCTAGAAGGAGGGCTCGAATCTCTAATTCCTTGCATATCCCAGTAACGAACTTTCCTTAGCCTGCATATAAAGGATATAAAGGATTTTTCCAACCTGCATATTTCCCTTAAACAACTTTCCAAATCGTACATAATGATCATTTCGAAACAAGGATCCTTGAAGCTTCACCTGGCCAAACCAGTTTTCAAGTCACTAATAGCTTGCAATTCCATGAATAACAAGTGTTGAGGTTGTTGGCACTAAATATTATGGAAGAAATTGGTCACTATACTTTTAGATGAGTCTTTAAGATATATTAGTAATGCGGTAATTAAATTATAAACCGTATCTAGGGGTCATCGGTCTTCGTATCTAGAACCGATTGGCTAGCATGTATGGTGTGGAGGCCCCGCTTCGGGGTTGTGATATTAAATGACCGTTAGGTCTGCCACCTTCTTTTTAAGAAATATTAATTGGCCAAGAATTTTGTGTTGTACAACGTTTAGACATATATGTATATATGCATAGAAATAGTTATACCTTTGAGGAGGTTAGGAAAATTTTACGTGCATATAGGATTGAACGGATTAGCCGTGAATAATAGACATAAATTTAAATGGAAATCAATCGGCACAAATTAGTTTTATGGGTAAAGTATGTAAGTTTCCAGCCAATAGAATGTTGTTCTGACCCCTTCCTCATTAAAACCTACACGATAGATTTTGAGGGACCTGCTACTGGTACAAGATGGGAATGGTAGATGGTAAAGTCTTCTGATTCATGCTCGGCACTCGCAAGGCAAACGGAAACTCAATAAATAATATTTATTTCAAGGTAGTAGCCTTTTTCAGTATGTATGTTCTATTATCATTTTGCTCCACTGTGTTAACTAAGTTTTTTACTAAGAAAAAATCAATAGGATTTGGAATGTCAAGATGTACCCTCAATGACTTGAAATCTTAGAAGCATGCTTAGACGAGGGATAGAAACATCTCAAAGAAAACTCAACCAAAGTGCGTCTAACCATAGAGGTTGATACCGACCTATCATGTAGGGGTTGACCTCTTCTGGCTCAGTGTATTTCATACAAACTTTGTAGAAGTCGTTCTTTAACTTTTTTATGCTTTCTTAAGAGATTTCCAAGGGTTTTGAATAATCTAGTGCAAGAGTTGAAGAATTAGCAGTCACAATAGCAGAATAATTTAAGCGGTAAAGGAACTATCAGCAATATAAACCTATTATCAATGAAAACAATATGAGACAACCCAAAATCAAGTATCAACTGAAGTGCGAAAGATCTTGATGCATTCGGAATTAAACACACATGTTAGTGCTGACATGAGAGGTCGGTTCCAACATCTTTAGGCATTTCGTATAAGCTTGCAACTTCACACATCACTTCTGGTCGACTTCTGGATTTTGCTCCAACTTTCCTTCTGGTCCAGTACAATTACTACCCTAGTACATACAAACCATAGAATAGCTAAAATAGGATCTAGTTTCTACCATCATTACACGAAAGCTTTGTCTCTTCTTTATCTTCTGCCTCTACATAATAGTCACCAAGGCAGCTACTTTAGGCAATTATAGGACTTAGATTCAGTCTAGCCCATGTACTTATGACTTATTCTCTCTCAAATTCTTTGTAATCTCCATCAAATCCATAAGCAACAAAGCTATAAAATGGACGTAGGTCAAAGACTACCGAACCATTATAAAATCTTATGTCCCTCTTTCTTATTGTTGTATGTTTCCCTTTTTTGTTACTAGTGTCTACTAGATATAGGTTTCCTACAACCTATTTTTGGGCATCAATCCATTTTGGAGTTAACATTTTGGTGCTTTCATTGAGAAAATCTGAATCCAGGCTTAGATCTAGCTTGCTATTTTGGATTAACAAACATCCAGGGAATTTGCTTTGAAGATTCAAGGTTTGCCATTGGAGATTAATGGCACATAGAAAATAGTGGAATACTTCTGAAAGATCAACAAGAGCAACAGTTGGTGGTGGTGATGAAACCCCTAACAAACCCAAGTAAATAATGCTAATAATCATCGAACAAAGGTTAGTGCTAGAATGTTAACGAAATCAACCAGAAAATGGCCGATAGCCAAAAGGCTCTCATGGATATGATCGATGCTTCGCTAGTGCTACGGCCACCAAGTGCTCTGAGAGTTAGACAAGAAACTACAGCTGCTATGGAATAAGATAATTCCTATTTTTGGGGCTTAAATAGAAGGAACTGTAAACAAAATGAGAAATAGGTTATTGGTGGAGTTGTTTGGACTCATAGCAGAAGGAAACAAAAGTACTCCTCCTATTTGTAAACAGACCGCTGCAAACCTAAATCTTGGAGTGAACACTCCTCAAGCGAACAACGCAATGTTTGCTTCTGTCTTTGAAGATGACATGCAACTTGATGATGATAGATTAAAACAGAACTTTGATGTAAATAGAAAAAATGCAGAAAATGAGGTTTAGACCAATCATGGTAAGACCAACTGTGCACCAATGGGGCCTTGCAGGAGTGGTTCTCTGGGGGGTTGAAGAACCTTTTCAGCTGGCAAAACAAGACCATTTGTGGGATCAAACACTTAGCGTAGCGCCAAACAGCCGACATGCAGACCACAATGCTAGCGACTAGTACACCGCTGACATGGTCAAACAGTTAATGGAGGAGAGTAGAGGAAGAAAGAATGAAGGTTGGGTTCTGCACCAAGCCGAACTCTATTCATTAAAAAGATCTACTGGAAGAATATCCTAAGAAGTTGACTATGCCATCATATAACGGTACGACAGACCCTAAGCAACATTTGTACAAGAATGAATGGCATATGGATGGAGCTAGGGCGATGGATGATGTCCAATTTAGATGTTTCCCCATTTTTTTGGAAGGAGTAATTCCATGTGGTTTACTAGACCCTCAAGATCTGTTTCCACTTTCGATGAATTAGAAGAAAAAAAAGTTTCTAGAGTAGTTTAGACTACATACTGCACGACCAATAGACGTGATGTACTATCTAGCTTTTTCTAGGGACCCAATGAGTCAGTGAAATTTTTCATGAACCCAATCAACATCCCAGTTACCGAGGTAAGCAATCCAAAGGAGGATATGATTTCTGTGGCTTTGGTCCGAGCCATTCACCCAGATATAAATTTAGGTAAATGGATTATAATGAAACAACCAACTAACATGAAGGAACTCCACCGAAAGGAAGACTAGTTTCTAAGACTAGAAGAGGCAAGTATAGTCAAAAGCAAAATTGTATGTAAGTAACCAAAAGAAATGGTTCGGAGAAACCTCGTGGTTATGTAGGATGGTAAGAGTATTGGAGCTACAACAAGAAGAATTTGAATCAGAAGAAGAGGAATAGGAACTCTACTATGCGCAATGGGAACACAAAACATCAAGGAATTTCAAACCCAAGGGTTATACACCATTGAATGATAGCTTGGAAAACATCAGCCTTGCTACTCAAGGGACCGAGCGATACAAAAAAACCGTCCAAAATGGAAGAATTTGAACAATAAAAGAAATTGAGTAAGTTTTGTCACCTTCATAAGGCTAATGGGCATAACAAAAAAGAATTTCAGCATCTAAAGGAACTAATTAGGAATAACAGGCTTACATAGTAGGTTAATAAATAGCAGAATTCTGACCAACCTGCTGGACCCTGAGTACAAGTTCCGAGTGATAAAGGAAATCAGGTCAAACCCATCGGGTAAGTGACTCGTTGGACTGATCAGAGACTCATCATAAGTACCATCACTGGTGGACCTTGCCCAGCACAGAAGAGTTAGGGTGAGATGGAGTGATACGCTAGTTCTTCAGGGTATGCTCCTAAGAAAACTTGTTATTCCATTGAAAATGAAGCCCCAGCCAAGCAACAAAAGTTGATACCGATGATATCATATTCTGAAACTGGGATACTAAAGGTATTGAGGTGCCAACTCTCAACCTAATGGTGGTAGCGTTTGGAATCGGACCGAGAGTTGTGCGTAGAGCGTTGGTTGAATGTGGAAGTTTGGTTAACGTCCTTTTTCGACAAATGTTTGACCGGATAAATATCACCACGAACTATGTGACAGCATGTAGGACGAAAGTTTAGGGATTTATAGGCGAACCAAAATAGCCAGTCGAAATAATTGATTCACCTATAGGACTTTGAGAAGGGGAACGAAGGGTGGTTCTTTTTCAGACATAATTGATGAATTCTCAGCTTACAATGCTTTCTTTGGCCGACTTGCCCTTACTAATTTCAGAATTGCTTGACTCTATGGTGCCTTAAAATGAAGTTCCGAAGGGAAAAAGGGGTTGGAGTGGTAAGAGGAGGCCAAAGCATGGGAAGAGAATGTTATGTTGCTGAATTGCACGAAGCCAGACGATGTGAGAATGGGAAGAATGTGGGGAACGCTCTCCACATTTGTAACCCACAAGCATAGCAAATATAGAATGGGCCTTGGCTTGGGGACCATTGTCGCTTCCACAAGACTATGGACCATAGGAAGAAGAGTGCAGGAGATGAACGGGCAGTGTTACTAGAGTTACAGTTATTGTCCCTATCAACATGGATGACCCAACTTGGGTCTTGAAGATAGGTTCATAGCTTGGAGTCAAGATGCAAAACTAACTGATAAAATTTCTTCATGCCAATCTACAGGTGTTTGCTTAGATGCATTCTAATATGTGGGGATATCAAAGAAGATAACTTGTTATGCACTTAATATTGACCCCAAATTCACACCGATAAGGCAGAAAGGACGCGGTCTGGATCTGGAGCGATCCACTACATTGAAGGAAGAAGTGGATAAGCTGTTGGCCAACGGCCTTGTCCGTGGTGCAACATATTCAAAATAGGTGTCAAACCCTGTACTAGTAGAAAAATCAAATAGGAATTGGTGGACTTGTCTCGACTGCTTGGACTTGAACAAAGCTTGCTCAAAGGATAGCTTTCCACTACCTATGATTGACCAACTAGTTGACGGAACCACTAGACATGAGCTACTTTCATTCAATGATACCTACTTAGGAAATAATCATATTATGATGCATGAGCACAATTAGGGGAACGCCAACTTCATTATCGACTTGACACTGTACTATTATCGCGTGATGCCATTTGGCTTAAAGAATGCTAGTGCAATTTGCTAAAGATTAATGAATGCAATGCTCAGGAGTCACATCAGACATGCTTGTGAAATCACGAGCATCTGGAAACCATCAGGATAATCTATTAGAGATGTTTGAAATCCTTCAGAAATATGGGATGAAATTGAATTGCTCATTTGGTATTTCATTAAGAAAATTTCTCGAATTCATAGTAAACTCTAGGGGCATTGAGGCCAATCCAAAACAGATCGCTGCATTACGGAATGTCAGAGCCCCATCGATAAAAAAGGCATAGCAGAGTATGAATGGGAAGAATTGCAGCATTGAGTCACTTCATATCCAAAGCGATGGATAAGTGTATACCACTCTTCAATGCATTGAAAAAGGGTATGAAAAACATTGAATGTAATTAAAATTACCATGCAACATTTAAGGAATTACTTCGACACATGGAAACACCGCCTATTCTATCTAAACTGATAGATGAAGAAGACCTATTCATCTACTTGGTAGTGTCTGCCCATGTGCTAAGTGCAGCATTTGTGCATAAGGAGGCTAGGATTTAATCAACCATCTACTACATCATTAAACGGTTCACCAGAGCCCAACGAAACTACCCAAAGTTGGAAAAGTTAGCATACTACCTATTGATAGCATCATGGAAGCTACGGCCATATTTCCAAGCTCACCCCATCAAGGTATTGATGGATAAACCCTTAAAAAATGTGCTTTACTGACTGGAGACCTTGAGACATCTTCTAAACTGATATTGTGTTAAGCCAGTATGATGCGACTTATCATCCCCAGAGAGTGATTAGCGGATAAGCGTTGGCAGACATCATCGTCGAGTTCACAATTTAGGATGAGGAGGAGGACATGATGGTCATAGCATCATAATGGAAATTTTTTGTCGATGGTGCATCAAATGAATTTTGTTCAGAAGTAAGAGTTGAAGCTCCTGATAGACAGTAGATCTATTATGCTCATGGTTAGAATTTCTAACTATTAACAACGAGGCGAAGTACGAAGCATTAATAGCAGGGATTAAGATTGTAAAGGATTTGAAATTAAAGCTCTCCATATGGGTAGTGACTATCAGTTAGTTGTCTATCAAGTGATGGGAGTATCAGGCTAAGGGTGCAAACCTCACCCCTTACCTATAAAAGAATCTCTCGATGATATCGAATACAACATGATAACCCATATTCCTAGGAAACAGAATGTGAAGGCTGATCACTTGGCAATGCTAACCGGTTTTGGAGTTGCATAATTGCTGACACTAGTTCCAATGGAAGTATTATCGTCTCCCAACATAGATTAAATGGATGTCGACTAGATTTTGGAAACTGTAGAAGAGGAGGAGTCATGGCTGACGTCGATCAAGTACTACCTACTCAGAGGAATACTCCTAAGGGACCAGAATGAACATAAGTAGTTCCTTTGAAAGGTACCATGATTCGTAATGCAAGATTGAGTACTGTACCAGAGAGGATTCACTGCTCCCTTACTCAGGCGTGTGACCAAAAAAAAGCAAAGAAAATCCTCATGGAAATTCATGAAGGAAGTTGGAGTGATCACACCAAGGGGCAAACATTAGTCAAAATGGCTCTCCGCTATGGATAATTCTAGCCAACAATCAGACGATGCAATCGATGTAAGAGATTTGCAACTATTTCGCGAATACCATCCATGGAACTTATGCAAATGATCATCCCATGGTCATTTGCAGTCTGGGGAATTGATTTATTCGGCGTTTTACCAATACCAAAAGGAGGAGCAAAATACGACATCGTTGTAGTTGATTACTTTATAAAATGGGTCGAAGTGGAACCGCTTACCATGTTAGCTACAAAAATATAAATTAACTGTGTAGCCACAAACATTATTTGTAGGTTTTCAGTTTCATAGAAAATCATCATGCATAATAAAACTTGGTTCAAGAGCACCGAATTCGAAGAGTTCTACAAGCGTTACCAGATTGAGAAGATCTTTTCTACGGTAGCGACCCATAGGCAAATGGACAAGTGAAAGAAGTGAACAAATTCATAAAATCCACTATAAATAAACAGGTGATAAAAGCTAAAGGGAACTGGGTTGATGAGCTTCCGCTTGCACTATGGGCTTATATGACAACGAACAAATCTACGACTGGATACTCCCCCTTTGCTTTAGCTTATGGTTCAGAAGTTATGATACTAGTGGAATTGGAAGTCCTCTCTCATCGCAGAAGCATTTTAATCAAAGAGAAAATGAGCAATTACTACTCGAATCACTTGATCAGATCGATGAGAAGGGGGAGGAAGCTGAACCAAGAAATACTGCTCACCAGAAAAGAATGACATGACACTTCAACGCCAAGATTTGAAACCATACCTTCAAAGTAGGAGATCTCATCCTGAAATGAATCATCCCAAGTATGGGAGTACTTGGCCATGATTGGGAAGAACACTATGTGATCGACTAGAAACTTGGAGATGGAACATTTAAGCTGACGATGGTTGATGGAATTCTGATTCCCCATGCTTAGAACAGTGACTCACAGTGGCATTACTATATTTAATACTTATGAATGTATTCTTGCAAATAAGCCATTCAAGGTGACTAGGGCACTGTAAATAAGCAAGACTTACCTCTCCTTTTATAAATAACATATCACTTTTTGAGCCAATAGAACCGCATACTTTTAAGCATATCGCCATGTCAATGAGGAAAATCGACCCAACCCACTTGATCGATGAAGAAAATCAATCCATGCCTTTTGAGAACTGGCATTGCTTTGGCAATGTTGGGAATTCCCATCTTCTTATGCGTTACTAATAAGCCATATGACGCTTCTTAAACCAATGGAACTGTGTTCAAGTAAGCGATAATCCCTATGTGCCACCAATGACGCATGGCACTTGTTTAAAGACGAAATTTCTGTCGGTTTAGAAAACCATCGAAAATCTTTAGAAATAAAAATAACCGCAAGCGCACGGCGTACACTTGTAGCACGTGGCGAATACGGGTCGATCTGCAGGGAATTGATGATTTCAAAAGTTCTATTCAATCAAATTATACCAAAGTTGAAAGTGTGATTAGCTAAAAATGTAAGAAACTAACAAAAACTAGCAAAAGAAAAATAGATAAAAATATGAGAGTTAAATGACAATTTAGAGATAAATCCACTCTCTAGATCATATAATTCAACAATTAATGAAATTATGGTCTCTTTTTTGTCATAAGTGAGTTCAAATGATGTGTTTATCATAAGTATGGCACATTTGTGCTACAAATTAGCTCAACATAAATTATGATCTCTTTCATTTTTAGGCTAAACTAAACTAAAGAGAGACTAAGGAAGAGGAAGTTACATGAACATAATGTGTTATTTATATAAGCATGAAACCCTAATCCATAATTTGGAGAATGCTCAAAATGACCTTGAAGTAGTGTGGAGGCCAAGTAATCATTAGCTTCTACTAATCATCATTTAAGTGTACCTGAATCCATTAATTCCATAAGCATGTGCATTAGCCTCTAATTTATGCATTAAGATGGTGGGTAGGTGGGGTCCTCCATGATCTTCACTTGGAATTATTTCCATCTTCATTCATTTGTATGCTTTTTTGTGCATGCATATCATCTTCATGAAACAACTTGTAATTGAAATCAAATTCCTACAAAATTGTATGGAAATTTCTAATTAAATTTTCTCAAGTTAATTTACGCACAAAAATGACTATTTTGCTCATGGATGAAGATGAATATGTGAAAAATTGAAATTAATATGGATTTTGGCTAAAACAAGTTAAAATACCCAAAATGACCATTTATTTAATTTAAATAGAATAAATATGGTGGTAAAAATATGCACATTTATGTGGACATCAAATACCCCCACACTTATCTTTTTATTCGTCCTCGAATAAAGAAAAACAAAGATAAATTCGTTTTCGTAGGGAGCACGATTGCATTGAGCGTATGGAATAAGCCGTTAAACCTCTGGGTTTTCCCAGTAGGTTGAGTGTTGTCTCGTGAGGGTTTTCAGCGGATACTACCCACAAAATCCAAATGCAAAGTGAAAATATTTACAAAATGCAAGATTGTTTACAAAGAGATGGATGCGAGTTTTTGAAAGTATTTATAAATGTAGGATTTACTTTCAAATTAACACAAATAAGTTAAATATAGGTTTTGGTTATTATCTTGAAAATTTAAGTCACTTGTCAAAATTTCCAACAAAAATCAAGTTATCATAACAAATAGACTATAGTTTAACTTATTGTTTGGGTTAATAACACACTGTAACTATGAAATGAATCCTTAGTTGATTATCAAAGTTTATCAAAGTGGTATTTTCATTTCTTTTCAATAACAAATCAAATCAAATAAGTAAAAATAGTGCTTGGATTTCAATTGCTTACTCTCTCATTATTTGCAAGAAAAATTACACACCTAGCTCATGTAAACTGAGACCAGATATACCACCCGTGCACTGCCTTTTGGGCTTATGTGAGGGGAGTACAAAGCATGGCGAGTGCACACACTTTCGTGCATACACCTATCGACCATAGGTGGTTTTTATTAAGTCTAGTTTTTTTTCTTTTTTTTTTACATGTGTTCCCTACATGCATAAACGTGAGGACTTTTAAATGACTATGAAAGCACATAATCAAAGATTCCAAGTAATTCAACCATGCATAATTGTGAGGACTTTTAAATGAGAGTGAATACTTGGATGTTATTATTATTATTTTTTAAGAGAGAGAGGGTTTTGCCAAATTATCTTAGCACCGTTTAACTTAGAAGACAAAAAAATGTTATATCGTTTACTTTATATCAACCACTTTTTAAAACAAAGATTTTCAATTAGGATGTATTTCATAATTAACACGTATGAATCTTCCTATATAGCAGTTAAAACATTTTTATTTGTAATCAAACTTTATTTTTATTTTTGTTAAGACAAATAAACTTTCAAAGATTTCAATTTAATAAGCCAAAACCATATATTTGTCCTATAGTGTTTCTTTAAAAATAAATCAAAAGAAAATTTGTTTTTGGGTTTTTTTTAAGATTTTAAAAGAAAACGAAAAAATAAACCATGAAAAATAAAAATAAAAATGAAGATGAGTCCCCCCCCCCATATTTGATTTTGACTGTATCCGCACAGTCAACCCAAGTAGAAGGAGAAAATAAAAATAAAAACATGACCTTTATTTCAATGAAAATAATGGTATTTGCACGAGATTAGAAAGTATATCCTCAAAAAGTACATGAAACAGTCTTCCAAAGACCGATTCATTTGTCTCATCAAGTATGCAAGATGTAGCTTATGCACGAAAAACCAAATCGCAAAAGATTTCAAAGTTGATTGTCGATTTGGAAAAACGAATCTTGTTTTATTGAAAATTGAATGAGTTGTTTTGTTTTCAATGATTTGTGGGGTTGATAAAAAAATTAATTGAAATTCACATTTATTTTCACCAAATTGAAATTCAAGTTTGTCATTGAAAACTTCTTAAAGATTATTGAATTCAAAATCAAAATGGTGATTTAAGTCTATCCCTTCGAAGTTTAACAACTAGTCTTCGAAAATTCCATAAAATTCGTGTTCATTAATTTCGTCGTCCTTTATTGGATTATCAACAACTTTATCACAAGTCTCAAGTTCAAAATCCAAAGTTGTTGTATTCAAATTTTCGTAATCGAGAAAAGGAAGATCCAATTTTAAATTTGGTTCCACACCCTCAAAAGAATTGAAATCCAACTCAATCACCATGTTTTCAACAACTTCATTAAGATTATTATTTTCACTTTCAAAAGTTGTTATTTGAAAATCATCGATTTGGGTAAAAGATGGATTATTATTTGACTCGTCACACGTTGGAATTTGATTTTGTTTATCACGTTGTTTCAAATATGTTTCAAACAATGAATCTGTGTGATCATCGTAAATTTCATTCATTTGCTCAACAAAATCCAATTTGTAGTTATTGACTTGAGAATTTTCGATTTGGACATGTTGAGAAGAAAAATTTCCAATCGTAACGTGGTTAAGATTATTCCCATTTTCAAAATTATTTGAAAAGTGGATCACATTTTCATTTCCATTTTGAAATTCATTTTGGAGTTCAAAATTGAATTGGCATGGGTTATACTCGAAATCGTTTGAATTTTGAAGTGAATTCAAATTTTGATTATTTTGAAAACTTTGATTCGAGTTATCACACAAATATGAATAACTCATTTATCATTTGATTTTGTTATGTAGAGAGTTCGAGTAAAAAATAAATGCTATTTTGGAGATTCGAAGGTTGGTCATTGTTTTGAAAACTTTGTTGTTCAAAATTCGAATTGTTTAAAGAATAGTTGCCATTAAAATATCCATATGAATTCAAAGTGAAATCATATGGATTATACTGATTTTCACAAATATTGTAAAATTCAAGTGAGTGGGGAAATTCAAACATTTTCAAGAATATTTTTTTTTTTTTTAAAGGAAAAATATTTACAAATAAGATTTATTTTTCAAAATGGAAAATTGATTTTTTTTTTTTTTAAATTTTCAATTTTTTGGGGCTTTTGAAAAGATTTTATACTTTTTTTTGGATTTTTGTTTTTCTAAAGTTTTTTCGGATTTTTGGAATTTTGATTTGAAAATTTTCGAATCAAAAATAAACTAATTTAAGAAATATTTACAATTTTTTTAGTTTTGGATTTTAATTTTTTTTTGTTTTTTTAAATATAGATGAACTAATGCAACTAAATGAATGCAGGGGTTAATTACAAATTATTTATCCTAAGTTAACCCATAATTGTATAATCACAAATTGTCTTAAATCAACAAGATAATTCTCAGCCGGGTAACGGACAGGATTTATCGGTGCAACACGAATCACCGTAGCAATGCAGTTGAATGTTTAAATACCTTCAGAGAAACAATTCAGTATAAATAACGAATCACCGTAATATTTATAACTGATTATTGCTCTGCCGCAGCCTAGACACCGGGAAATTAAATTTTTCAAAGAAGACAAATTGTCAATATACAATTAAGTGTTATTGATGTTTAACCATTATTATTAATCAAAAATCTAAGATGGAATGCAAAGTAGAAAATAAACGTGTATTAACAGAGAAACTACGAATGATTTTTTTTGAACTTTTTTAAAAAAAATGCAAATGCCGGCAACCAACAATGCAAGACAAATAAAAACAATAAAGCAGCAAAAAAATTTATAAGCAAGCGAGCAGTTAATTTTTTTGGGTAAGCTTAGCAGCGCAATCCTTCTTCTTCTGTTTTTGCAACCTGAAAGATAAAACAAAGATATATATATATATATATACATGGATATTTTTTTATTTAATTTCTTTAAATCAAAGAAGCCACTTAAAAAAACGAAACCAAAACTCACTTTGCAGAAAACAAGTTCAATAAACAAAAAGTTAGACGAAAATAAACTCGCCCAAAAATCATCTCAAAAAGGTTTTGCACATGCTATTTTTGCCAAGTACTATTTCACATGATACGTACCTCGCCTAAAGGCAAAAGTCAAAAGACTAGTACGCGTCAATGACAAATATGCCGCAATGGAAAACGTCTAAAGATAACTACACCGCAATGGCAAACGTCCGAAGACAAATACGCCGCAATGGCAAATGACCCGAAGGTCCAGTATTGGCACGCCAATAAGCAAATGTGTCACAAACTCTCGGAAAGGAACCCGAAAAGTGTTAACATGTGTTCCATACCACCCATTCGCACTAAACGGTTTACTGACTGCTAGTAAATTTCACACTCAAAGCAGTAAAAGGTTCACCTTATATCATCGGTAAACAAGACCCATAGCCAAAACGATCAAATGGACAAGTTAGGAATTAACCGAAAGGATAAATGCATGTATTCCACACAATACGTTTTACCTAGTCGTTTAACTCTCCTTCTAATTCGCTCGACAGTGCAAAAACGTGTAATTTTTATAGAAAACAATTTACTTGAAAATAAGCTTTGAAAACCGATTTTGGAAACCATTTGGAAACCACAATTGAAAATTTCCCTTATAATAAAGAATAAGTAGGTTTTATACTTGAAAATACTTTAAAATGTTATATGATAATTATTTTTAAATCCCATAAAAATCATTTCAAAAAGATTTGGAGAAATCTGTGCTCGAAAACGACCAAAACAAGCAAAATTCCACTCAAACTGAAATTCAACTTTAAATTCAAATTAAATTCAAATAATTCAAAACTTGAATTTCAAATTCATGAAAACTGGGCTAACCTATTGATAGGCATCATAGCCCTCAAAATACTTCAGAAATATCACAAAAACTGAAGTAAAATAAAAAATCGGATGGAAAATGAACATAAAAACACTTAGGCAAAATAATACCCACGTTTGAAATCTTCCCTAAATTCAAATTTCGGACATAAAATAGGTGGTCGAACGACCTTTGATTGAACTGAAAATTGGTGTGCACAAAGCACAAAACTTTGTCTTTCAAGAAAAAAGAATCATTGAATTCCGAATGGAAATGAAAATTTTACATTGTCTCAAACATGGACTCAGACAATGTTTGTAATAGATTAAAAACCAAAAATGCACGGGACTAAAAACCAACTTGGGTTCAACTTCCAGGCATGAAACAGAGGATCAAATGATCTCATATTGAGTTGAAATTTGGTGCACATAGTGAGAACTTCATCATTCAAACAAAAAGAATAATACAATTTGCATAAAATATGAGGAAGTTATGATGTCTCAATGTTGAACCCATACAGTGTTTTCATTGTAAAAACCTGGGCAAAAATATGCTTCGGACCAAAGTTCGGTAGCATATTTCTATAACCTATATAGGTCAAAATGACCTGTAATTGGTAAGCTTATAATAAAGTACTTAATCTTTCAAACAAAAAAGAATCGACAAACCGGTAGGAAATGAAAAAGTTATGCTATCTCAAACATGGACTCAGGCCATGTTTGCAGCAAGTCAGCAAACAATTTCTACAGCCAAAAATCTACTTTCGAGTAGATTTTCTACCACTGATATGAACATCCAAATGACAATATTTTTCAAGCAAAATTTGCAGAAATGAAGTCCAACATGTATGCTACCAAAGGCAAGAAATCTGGCCATTTCGTTGCAGGAACAAAAGTTATAAGCAATCAAAGAAGCAACCCAAACTTCATTTATAGAAACAAAACTATCAACCAAAAAAATGATTACAAAAGGTCAAATTTTGATTTTTGAAGCATTAATCAGCTAAAAATTGTGAGTTTATCACTCACCTTGCTGTAATTGAGCAAATACCCGGATATTGGCTGAAAGATGGACGCGTTGGTAGAGGAATTGGCCTCTAGGAACTTGTAGAAGAAATATATAGTGCATGCAAGAAGAAAAAACATTAAATTAGAAAATCATCTTCTTAAACAAAGATTTTGATGAAATAGAGATGGTTTGGAATGAGATTACCTTTTAATTTACACTCTAGATTGAAAAAGATTTCAGTTTGCATTGATGAAATTGGATTTAAAGCTTTGGATTGGAGAAAATGGAGTTGGGTTTCATTTTTCTTATTTTTTGGAAAGAGGAAGGATGTTGAGATAAAAAGAACGTACAGAACTTGTTTTCTTCTTTTCTCAAATCTGGTTAAGTCCTAATGGGCCATTTGGACCCAAAATGAAGAAAATTTAAAATGGACTAAGTTGATTAATTAACACTTAAACTAAAATGTGTTCACACTTACAGTATTTTACAAAACAAATGCATTTTTCTTCTAATTTTTACATAAGAAAGATATCTAAACTTACACACTTATAAAATAAAATATTCTTCACCATATAAAAAGATAAATTTATATATATATTTTAAAAATATTATTAAAAACTTTTAATTTACAAAAATACACTATTTTCGCAATAAAATGCGAAAGTCTATATTTTTTACTTTTAGAATTTAACAAAAATACTTTTCTTACTTAGAAAAGTATTTCAAACCATTTCAAAACTTAATTTATAGCCAAAACACATTTCTAGACCAATTTCCACCTTTTCATTTAAATAATCTTTAAAAGTTACATACTTCTTTAAAAAATTATTAAAAGAAGTAAATGGGCAATAATTAATATAATTATAGCATTTTCTCTAAAATAAGGTCATTTTCCATTCATTATTAACTCAAACAAAAAAATAAAGTTTTCAAATTTTATTTTCATATTTTATTTTCAAGTTCATTGTTTATTCCAAATAAACAATTTAAAATCTTCAATTTTACTTTAATTCACAATGATAAATTATATCCACCGTTATAATTTAATGTTTGCAGGTAATCTCCAAAACCAGGTTGTTACATCAAGAGTTCAAGATATCAAGATAAGTAATAGAGTCTAATTTTATGTTTAAACTTCATAATAGCACTAAAATCTTTATTCGGATTTTAATTATGGAATGGAATCCACCTTCTCGCTTTAAAAGTGGGATTAAACCCATGACTACTTTAGTGGGATGGAACCCACAACCTTCTCTAATGGAATGGAACTTACAAAATTTTCATAATGATTTACTTTATCAAAACTATCTTTTTAAAGTCATCTCTATCAATTTAAACATTTTAGCCTTAATTCAAAAACTATTTTGAATCATATTAATTTTCAAAAAAATCTCTTGTTTTTTAAACTATCTCTTGATTTTATTATTTTAGCTTTAATATATTTTAAAGAAATCATACTTAGTTTTTAATATTACTTTTATATTATAGATTATATATTTTGAGAATATTTTATAAATCTCTTTCATAAGTTTAAACTATATTCAAAATGGTTTACAAAGTTTAGAAATCGTTTTGACAAGTTTTAGAATAGAAATCATTTTAAAGCAAAATCTATTTTCAAAATTAGCAGAGGCATGTCAACATCCCTCATCCCCCTATGTCGACATGGTAGCTGTAGGATTCAAATTTCAAATTTTCAAAAGAGGTGTCTATTCATCATAATCTTTCGTGAATGGACATGACCATTGTTCTCCTATAAATACCAGTTGTTTTCAACGAATTTTAAGTTAGTTTTTCTTCGTTTCTTCACTCCTTCTTTTCCACTCAAATATTCTCTTATATTTCAAATGTTTTAACAAAATTCTACTAAAATTATAAGTGAATCAAACTCGAGCATCTTTAGTTTGATTCTTTATCACACACTCTCAAAGATCGAAGTGCTATTCAAAGTTCTAGGATCATTTGTAATCAAAGATCGAAAGATCAATCGAATCTCTCTCTATCAAAATATAATTGGAAACAGTGTGATTGTGGCTCATAAATAAATTAGGTGTGATTGTAGCCCGTAAATCAATTAGGTGATCTTGTAGCCTGGTTAAATCAATAGATTTTTCCCTGGACTCGGAGATATGAGGGTGTATATCGTGCCTTGAAATCAAGATTGTAATATCGATATTATATTTGAAAAGAAATCTGCACAAGAAATCGTATGGGACTGGATGTAGGGTAACTCCGAACCATTATAAATTCCATTGTGTTCTTCCCTTTACTGCTTTTATTTACTATTTACATCTTCTGATTCTTGATTTCCTCTATGTTTGTGAAAATTGCATTTGTATGTGTTTAATTTGAAAAAATTTCAAAAATTCCATAAAATCCATTAAACATTATTCGCCCCCTAGTGTTAATATGCCTTAAGATTCATAATCCGCATTTCCTACATTCGATATCAGAGCATTGGTTTTCAAAGTTATCATAATCTAAATTTTGAAAAAGTTTAAAATGGCATTTTTTGGCACTAGTTCAAACTATCCAAATCATCATCGTCTCGTAAGTCTGCATATTTTTATTATAGAAAATCAATTTATCTACCGAATTGGTTTGTTGTGTCGGAAGAGATGTGTTATATGGCTTTTGAAGAGTCAACACTCAATGGACAAATGGTGCAAATCAAGAAGAACAAATGGATACTTAATAGTGGATGTTCAAGACACATGACTGGTAATCCATAGGAACTGAATGACATAATTTATGAAGATGGAGGACTGGTCAACTTTGGAAATAATTCAAAAGGATATGTGATTGGCATCGGCAATGTCGGTAACTCTAAAACTCCTACTATTTCTGATGTTCTACTAGTTAGGAATCTAAAACGCAACTTACTTAGCATAAGTCAACTATGTGACAAGGGATACAAAATTAAATTTGAAAAGGATAAGTGTTACATTGAATATAATAAATCAAATGTTATTTTTGAAGGAATTAGGAAGAAAAATATATATATTCTCACTATGAAAATCTCAAATGATAACTATGTCTTTTGGCTAATACAAGTGACCCTTGGATTTGGGCATTTGAATTTCAAGCTATTATTTAGGCTTTCAAAACTTGATCTAGTAAGAGGTCTTCCTAAAATGGATTTTAAAGTAGAGAGTATACGTGATGCTTGTCAATTAGGAAAACTTAGAAAGAGTTCATTTAAATTAAGAGATATGATTTCAACTTCAAAATCTCTTGAGTTACTTCATTTAGATCTGTTTGGTCGATCTCAAATTCAGTCAATATATCATAGTAAATATGTTTTTGTAATTGTAGATGATTATTCTAGATTTACATGGATAATTTTTATGAAACATAAAAGTAGTGCTTTTGATTTATTTAAAACCTTTGCAAAAAGAATTCAAAATTAACTTTCTTTAAAAATCAAAATTATTCGTAGTGATCATGTTGGAGAATTTGAAAAAGAAAATTCTGAAAATTTTTGTAACAAAAAAGGAATAACTCATATAGTAAATTACCAAGAAATTTTTGGCCTGAAGCATTCACTACAGCTTGTTACATTTTGAACAGGATTTTAATCAGACCTCTAACCAATAAAACACCATATGAACTTCTTTTCAATAAGAAACCAAAGGTATCTTATTTTAATGTTTTTGAAAGTAAATGCTTTACTCTAAATACAAAGGATAATTTGGATAAATTTGATCGTAAATCCGACTAAGGAATCTTTGTCGAATATTCTAATAGAAGTAAAGCATACGAAGTTTTCAATTAAAAACCAACACCATTAAATAATGCATGTATCTTTTGATGAAAATTTCAAAGATTTTGTTCAAATAAATGATAAAAATGATTTGTTACTTTGAATAATGAATCAAATGAAACAAATTATGAAACTGTTCATCCTAATAAAACGATCAGGCTTTTAAAAGATCATCCTATAGAAAATATACTATAAAATATTTAATCTATTGTTAGAACTAGAAATCAACTAAACAAGATGAGTAATGCAGCTTTTATATCAACAATTGAACCCAATAATCCAAAGGAAGCATCATCTGATGATTCACGGATTCTTGCTATGCAAGAAGAACTGAATCAATTCACCAGAAATGATGTATATGAACTTGTTCCTAGACCTTAGGACAAAACTATAATAGGAACTAAAAGTGTTTATAAAAATAAAATGAATGAACAAGGTGAGGTCATTAGAAATAAAGCTCGGTTAGTCGCGCAAGGCTATTGTCAAGAAGAAGAAATAGACTATGATGAAACCTTTGCACCTGCAACAAGATTAGAAGCCATTAGAATTCTACTTGCTTTCACAAACCACAACAATTTAAAATTATTTCAAATGGATGTTAAAAGTGCCTTTTTAAATGGTTTTGTAAAAGAGGATGTTTATATTGACCTCCACGTTTTAGAGAAGAAAGGTTTCCAAATCATGTTTATAAATTAAAGAAAGAATTATATGGTCTGAAAAAAGCTCCTAGAACCTAGTATGACAGATTAAGATCTTACCTATTACAATCAAATTTTGAAATTAGTAAAGTGGATAATACTCCTTTTATTAAAAGAAACAAAAATGATGTCCAATTAGTACAAATTTATATGGATGATATAATTTTTGGATCAGCAAATAATGAAATGAACAAAGAGTATTATGAAATAATGACAAAAGAGTTTGAGATGAGTCAAACTTACTTTCCTTTTAGGATTGCAAATAAAACAATTAAATAGTAGTATTTTCATTAGTCAAGAAAAATATGCTAGGGATCTAGTTAGTAAGTTTGGTATGACCATTGCAAGTGGAAAACCCACTCCTATGGCAAGTAATGAAGCCTTGAATAAATAAGACACGTCAAAAGATGTTGATCAAAACCTATGCAGGGGAATAATTGGACCGCTACTCTATATAACTACGAGTAGGCCTGATATCATGCATAGTGTCTGTTTCTATGCAAGATGCCAATCTCAACCCAAAGAAACCTATTTAAAAGCTGTTAAATGTATCTTAAGATATTCTAAACACACTTTTGACTATGGCCTATTTTATCCTAAAAATGATTCATTTGATTTAATCTCATATTGTAATGCCGACTATGTTGGTTGTAAATCAGACCAAAAACGTACAAGTGGAACTTGCCACTTTTTAGGACATTTTCTAGTTTCCTGGTTTAGTAAAAAGTAAAATACTGTCTCACTGTCAACAATTGAAGCATAATATATCTCTGCTGCTTTGGGTTGTTCTAAAGTTATCTATGTGCAACCGACTCTAAAGGACTTTGGATTAAATATTTTAAAATCATCAATTTATTGTGAAAACATAAGTGCAATAAATTTATCCAAAAATCCTACTCATCGTGCCAGAACAAAACATATTGGTATCAGACATCATTTCCTCAGAGATAATATAAGTCAAGAGATTATTTCTCTTGAATTTATCAACATTGAGAATCAAATAGCTGATATTCTAGCCAAACCCTTGAATCAATCAACCTTTATTAAGTTAAGAAGAGAACTAGGTTTTTGTTCTATAACTGAGATATAAGCTGTAGATATAGTAACATTTATATTTAAGTAAATAAAGAAAACAAAATTGTCAAAATTTTCGAAGGGACGTCGAGATTCCCCTACCCCCATGTCAACATATAACGGTAATATTTGAAAATTTGATTTTCCCTCAAAAATCAGTTTGGTGGTTATATACTCACAACATTTCAAATTTTTCTATCTACTTACTTCATTTTCTCTGTAATAAACTTCTAAAAATATAAAATAATGGCCTCCTCTTCTAAATCGAACCAAAATGCAACTGTTTCCTTCCCTTCTTCTAATTCTGGTCCATTTCAACGAACTACATTGGCTCAAATAGTGAAGATTTAGCAAATTATAAAGGATTCTCTGCAAATGCTAACTGAATTACAAGTCACTCAAATAAGGATGGCAAAGGAACAAGAGAAATAAGGCAAGATTCTTAGAAATTTGCAAAAAAATTCTAACGGATAATCATGCAGATCCTATTGTGATTGAAGATGATTCCTCTAACATATGTATTCATAATCCATTAGAGGATGACGAAGAATTTGAAGAAGATGAAGACGAAGATGTAGAAGCGCAAATGGACGAGGATGGTAAAGTTATTTGCGTTGGAGAAGTTTGTTTTGACAAAAAGGGTAATTTGATCGAACAACATGGAAACTTTTGTCTCCATTACCATAATTGTTCAATTCAAAAGTGACAAATTGTCAAGGACTCTCGTTCGATTGTTATTATATTAATGTTTTTATGTTTTGTGTACTTGTATATATTTTTGTATATATATGTGCAATGTAACATCATATATAATAAAATTAGATTTACGTTTCGTGTATTATACTTCATTATTAGCATTTAGTTGCATAGTATTAGTTTAAGAGGGATTTATGTAGTTTAGGCTTAGTTTTTGTTGATGAAAAAGGGGGAAATTATAAAATAGGTTAGATAGGCTTAGATTAAGGAGGAGTTAGTAGATTAATGGGGAGTTGTTAGAATAAGCAGTAATCAGGGTAGAATCGAATTTTGTTGGAGTAGATTTTATAAACAAAGGTTGTCATCCTCAAAAAGGGGGAGATTGTTAGTTCCTGAGATGAAGTTTTTAAAGACAACAACCTTAGGACTTGTTATAAAATATAAATACTAATATCTTGTCTAGATTATATATATATATATATATATGTACATGTAAAATTATATATATATATATATACATATACATATATGCTGGTATTGAGAATGAAAACTGTACGATATAAAATTCGAGATTGAGCACAAAGATTCAAGACCGACAAATTCAAGACTGAAAAATCATGACCGAAGACTCATGAGTATCAAGAATTCAAGATATCAAGAGTTCAAGGTATTAAGATAAGTAATAGAGTCTGGATTTATGTTAAAATTTCATAATAGCACTAAAATCTTTATTTGAATTTTAATTATGGAATGAAATCCATCTTCTCGCTTTAATAGTAACCCACGACCTCTTCAGTGGGATGGAACCCACAACCTTCTCTAGTGGAACAGAATCCACGAAATTTTCAAAATGGTTTATTTTTCC
This sequence comes from Allium cepa, assembly GCA_030765085.1. Taxonomy (NCBI): domain Eukaryota; kingdom Viridiplantae; phylum Streptophyta; class Magnoliopsida; order Asparagales; family Amaryllidaceae; genus Allium; species Allium cepa. The sequence continues at coordinate 458,237,736 of CM060931.1, read as the reverse complement.
AAAAATATCTTTTTAAGTCATCTCTATCAATTTAAATATTTTAGCCTTAATTAAAAAACTATTTTTAATCATATTAATTTCAAAATCATCACTTGTTTTTTATCTCTTGATTTTAATATTTTAGCTTTAATATATTTTAAAGAAATCTATACTTATTTTTTAATATTACTTTTATAATATAGATTATATATTTAAAGATTACTTTCTAAAACCCTTTTATAAGTTTGTACTATATTCAAAATGGTTTACAAAGTTTAGAACTTGTTTGGACAAGGTTTAGAATAGAAATCATTTTAATGCAAAATCTATTTTCAAAATTAACATGGGCATGTCGACATCCCTCATCCCCTTATGCCGACATGGTAGCCGTACAGTTCAAATTTCAAATTTTCAAAAGAAGCGTCTATTCGTCATAACCTTTCACGAGTGGACATGACCGTTGTTCTCCTATAAATACCAGTTATTTTCAACGAATTTTAAGTTAGTTTTTCTTCATTTCTTCACTCCTTCTCCACTCCAATATTCTCTTATATTTCAAATGTTTTAACAAAACTCTATCAAAATTATAAGTGAATCAAACTCGATCATCTCTAGTTTGATTCTCTATCACTCTCTCTCAAAGATCTCAATGCTATTCAGAGTTATAGGATCATTTGTAATCAAAGATCGAAAGATCAAAGTGTGTCGAGTCTCTCTATATCAAAGTGTGATTGGAAACAGTGTGATGGTGGCCCGTAAATCAATTGGATGTGATTATAGCCCGTAAATCAATTAGGTGATCTTGTAGCTTGGTTAAATCAAGAGAGTTTGCCCTGGACTCGAAGACAAGAGGGTGTTTCTCGTGGGCTTGAAATCGAGGTTGTAATATCGACATTATATTGAAAAGAAATCTGCACAAGAAATTGTGTGGGACTAGATGTAGGGTAACTTCGAACCAACATAAAATATCGGTGTGTTCTTTCCTTTACTGCTTTTATTTACTATTTGCATCTGTGTCTGATTCTGTTATTGTCTTCGTTTTTGTGAAAATTGCATCTGTATATGTTTAATTTGAAAAGATTTCAAAATTTCCATAAAATCCATTAAACACTATTCACCTCCCTTTAGTGTTAATCCAGTCTTAAGATGCATAATTCGCATTTCCTATAGATATATCCGTGGAGACTATAGTACGTAATGCTCTCTAAATTTTGGTTAATGCATTACTTATGACTGCTGGGAGCACCAAGGAGTTACGTACTAATAGTTATTGGATAAATATGGATTGCGTCACTCGAAAGTTTTCTATTATTTAATATAACGAAGGTTAAATGGAAAATATCGATATAATACTATTACATAGTTCTATTGACTTGAGAATACTATTGATCTTCACCATGGAAGCTCCGCTTTCGTTATAGTTAAATCGTGGCATAACGTACATCGAACAACTATAGTTGGGTCAAGTGAAAGCATTGGAAGTGAAACACTATTCAAGAGAGAATTCGTCTCCTTAGTTATATGAAGTTAGTGTCATAGTGAACTGAAGTCAACTTAAAGTCAAAATCTCTGACCAAAGTAGTTTGATTAACAAAATAATTATTGTTAAACCTAAGGGTTTTGTATTTGGACTATAAATTTGAATATGGATGATATTAGAATATTGATCATTACCAAATTCCATAAATACAGAGTGGTATAATTTTATGAAGAGAATTAGTGTTAATAATTATTACAACCCGGGTAATGCTTAACAAAGTAAAATTGGATTTTACCTGAACTAAGTAAGATATAAATTTGGATATAATATCACATCACCTGTTAAGTGAAGTGTGAACATTAATATTCGAATTATTTGATATTAATCGCTAATCGAATTTACACATAAAAGTCACACAACCAAAATGTTGAATACTTCTGTTAACACCTGATTTAGTTATTTACAATGGTTATAAATTAATTAAATTAGTTAATATTTATGCAATATTAATTATAAAATTTATTCAATTTATGTTGATCGATATATATTAAATAGTGTGTATGTAATAGTTATAAATACACGTATCGATATACGATATCGACATGCATTTAAATCAGATTTAAATGCAATATTTATTGATCATGTTTGAAGCAGATTTGAGGCCCAAATGAGACATGGGGGCCGGCCATATCAAGGAGGAAGTGGGTGGAATTTTGAACTCAAAAGGAGGAGATTTGGTAAGAGGAAAAGAAGGATTTGGATCCCCTTTTCTCTCCTTGCACTTTGCTATTTATTTACCTCCAACACTCATTCTTTACCTCTTTTTCCTCCATTCCAGACCAAAAATGGTCAATCCCTGTTCCCTTCTCTTCCTAAAAAATCTAAGCTTCAAAACACTAAATTAAATTAAATCCATACATTGGTGGTAACTGCATTCAAATTGCTAGTACTCTTTCGATTTAGGGTTCAATTCAAGGAGTGTTTTGATTCAGCATTTTAAGGTGTGCCAACAAGACTTGGATAAGGTAAATTCATTATTTAAATTTTTGTTTTATGTGTATTCATTATATGTAAGTATAAATAGTGAATTAATATCATGAATCCTTATATGTTATTGTCGTCGGCATTCCACGTATATGCTTAAATATACATGTGTAAATAAATTAATTTTTTAAAATATATTTATGCTATATTAGCATCCGACAGCAAAATAAAGTTTTATTTATTTATTTCTTGTGAAGATTGATAGTTTAATTTTAAAACTAGTTTAGTTTAAAACGTATTTATATATTTAATATATACTTATAAAATTAATCATGTATATGCACTACATGTCTAGAATTTCAAAAAAAAATTGAAAACCACACATACACACATACATACATGTATATATGTCCATTTTCAATATATGTGTGCGCGCGCGCGTAATTGTGTGTGTGTAGACACATACACAGGTATAATTTCTCTGAACACAAAAACATGTTTTACAACATTTGTCCATCTATAAAATAAATATCAAATATCAAAAAAATTATTTAGTAAAATTTTATACATCTTGTTACTTAAAGTAAAAGGAATTTTTTTTTCATTTTTAATTTTAAAATGATTTCCGTGCGAAATTTATAATTAGAAAACATTTTACTGTTAAAATCGAAAAGAATATTTTTAAAAAAATTATTCATGTGCTGATTTGTATGTTATACACACACACACACACCCCATATAATTAATTTTTTACCAAACTATGTTTATATATATATATATATACATATATTTTATTATATGGTTATGTGTATATATATATACTTTGGACTGTACAAACCAACATATGGTGGATTTGTTGATGTAGACATCAAGAAAAACGGAATGATGTCGCTAAGAAGTTTGATTGATCATTCTATGGTGGAGAGTTTTGGAGGTGAAGGAAGAACTTGCATGACATCGCAAGTTTACCCACGTATGGCAGTAGGCGTTGAAGCGCATTTGTTTGTGTTTAATTACGGAGAAGAAGATGTTAAGGTTTCAGAGCTTAACGCATGGGAGATGAGGAAACCTTTGATGAATGAAAATGAATATTGAATAGCTGTTATTTTATTTTTGTACTTTGTTTTATTTTCTCTTGTTGTTTAGGTCAGAGTACATTCAATATTTAGCATTTTCACTGGAATTTATGGTATATGTTTTGCTCAAAAATATATATATATATATATATATATATATATATATATACATATTTTTAATTTTCGAAATATATCCATATTTATTTAAAATTAATATATCGATTTAAATTCAAATTTATTAAATTTAAATTAGATTATATTATTAATTATATATATATATATATATGTGTGTGTGTGCATATATTTATATTAAAATGTATATGTTTTGCAAATATCATTTTATAATATATATATGTATTCACACACATATATATACTTACATATTAGACTGCATATATGTATATGGAGGTTAATATGTCTTTTGCAATGTAAATCCCAACATTTATATACAGACATGTTAAACCTGCACACCATTTTATGTTGCTCAGGCACGCTATGTGTACATGATACACATATCTACACTATAAAGCAAAACCCTGGTCAAAGCGGTCAAAGTGAAGCCTTTTTCAAAGTACCCAGATTGTACGTTGCGGTTTTGAAAGAAATGATATTGTATGGAGGTCAATTTAGACATTTTCTTACCTATGTTTTCCATTTTCTCACTGCAGCTCTGCAACAAACCGCATGAAATTTTCTCCTCTCCTCAATTCTCAAAAAAAAAAGCCCTACATCTCATTTTCTTTATTCTTGATTATTTCGTTCGATTTAAACATTATATCATAAAATCAGTTTTTCTTCAAGTTGAGCTTGGTAGCACATCAACCATCGACCGATTATGGTACTAATTTTTCTTTTGTAATTAATTTTATACCAAGCTTTAGTTTATTTACTGATTTTAACCGATAGGAGATATGAAACTAACCTGAGAAAATTTGAGCGACGGCTGTGGTCGGAGGGGCAGTAGAGATGAAACTGACCTGAGCAAATCTGAGCGACAACTATGGTAGAGAGGCAGGAGAGATGAAATAACCTGAGTAAATTTGAGTGAAAGAAAGGAGTGGGGAAGAGTTATCTAAACGTGGAGTGGGAGGTATTTTCATACCATGGAGGTATGCTTTTATTTTAACAACATGAATTAATTACTGAGATCTATAGTTATGGACCATTTAATTTTTTAATCTTTGAATCTTCATCCTTCTTATCTTTTATATTTATCCTAATCAACATGATTAGAGGTTTTTCTTTTTAGTACCTTTTATATTATGTCTATGATCACAAAGCTATTGACATTTTTTTGTTAGGAGATTCTTTTCCTTTCGAATACTTTCCCAACCCAAAATGCAAGCCCAGCGAAATGATACTTTGCAACTATGGATTTTCACTCAAAACATCGGCTATGTAGGTTTTCTTTTCTATTTTATATAATCAGTTGGAACGTTTCAAACATTATTTTATAAATTGCTTCATTTCTTTTTTTTAATTTCACATTTGCTTACATCATGCTTGGTCAAATGTTTCAAGCAGAAAGTCAGAACTTTGTAACTTAACACTTTCTTACCTCAATTATTGTAATAGTAGAGTTTGTACAAAATCACTTGCTCATCCAAAATAAGCACAATTTTACAAAGAAATTTTATTTTGATTTTATTTTTTCTATTTTTTTTTCTAAACACTTAAAAGCATGGTTTTGATTTTTGAGGCTTCTTATCTAAAGCATAGGACACTCAACTATTCTAATTTGGCTAATAAACTTATTACAGTCGAACATTTATTTAAAACCCACAACATCAGTTCAGATTTATCATCAGTTTGATTACATTTTTTAAACTGCATGTTTTCGTTCGTTGTTTGTAAATAGATGTAATTCAAGTTGCATTATCATTTTCATGTCATTTTGATTTGTGCCCAAAAAGACAGTACATGTGATTTTTCTTAAAATCATATTCACTTCAGTTTACGAAACAAAAAATGAATCTAAAAAAAATGATATAAATTTCACTTTGATTTATGAATATTGAAGATACTAATACAAATGCTAAGGCCAAGAGCATTGATCTGAGGAACAAGCCTGCAACAAATATACTTTAGGTTCAAAATTACTAACAATCCCAATGATTTATACTTAATTTTTGCTCTCACTTACTCATCAACTACCCTGATATAATAAATTAATAACTCTAACTTAAATGGATTGATATTCAAATTCAACTGTTGTTTACAATGTGGTTAATCTCTCTCTCTCTCTCTCTCACTCTCAGACATAAAAAATACATTACTATTTCTTTTTCGTATAAGAAAAGGCCGATCCTCACAGAATTCTTGCTGAAAACTGTGAATATGTTAGTTCAACAAATGAGATCTATATACACATCATTGAGAAATTCAAATTTTTATTTGTGGTCTACTATAAATTGTATAGGTACATAACATACATGATCATGCAAGAAGAAAATTTATATCAGCGATCGGTTTCTTTCGACTTTTATAAGGTTATTCTATTTTCTACCTAATTAGAAGATATGCATGTTCAAATATATGTTTAGTAACATATAATATGCCATCTAAATTATCTGTTTAAGGAAAAAAATAAAAGTGAAATTAGACTGCACAATTCTTTTAAAGTATGATATGGCCATTCATTATTTAGTCATCATACTATTCTTCCAAATTTAGCTTTTGCTTACTCATTACGTATTACTGTGCTTAACGGTTTGTTTTTACTGAATGTATTATCATACTACCGATCATCTTTTTAGTCCAAACTATACCATTTGATGAATCTATTTTGATTCAATAGCTTTATGAGACCTTAATATTGTTACGTTTTCATTTAATAGAATTTATTCTCATTGGTAATATTGTCACAAGAGTAGTTCATTTGAATAATAATAGCACTATTCTTTAAAGCTTTTGCTTCATTTGGGATTTTGTTCTTTTTTGTATATAATTAATTGGACTATACATTCTACCAAAGATTATATAGGCAAGTTGGTTGTAATAGATGTTTTATTGAGTATCCATTATATGATAAAATGGATGTAGATCAAAGTAAGTTACAATAAGTATCTATATAAGTCAATACTGTACCAATGTCCATTATAATATTTATCAACAACACAATATTTGTATTGCACAATTTTGACTTTTTATTTCACTTATGTGATTCATGTGACTCCCATGGAAAAAAACTGCTAACGATAAATTTTTCAATATTTTGGTAATTGTCATACTATGACCAACTGAATTATCCCATTATCTTTAAAAAGTATTTCTATTCGCAAAAGCTGTGAAGTATGAAATTATTTTTTCATTTCAGTTAAAGTAATCTTCCCATTATTATTATTATTATTATAAGCACAACTTTATGTTACGGGTAGATTCCACATTGTATTCTGGCAAACTGTTCACAAATTTCCTTTCCTAAGTTACCGAATAACCATAAGATATTTATTGATGACTTTTCCTTTACATAATTTGCATGTCCAATAGCATGGGAGATAATAATGAAGCGCTCATATTGCTAAATAATTAGGTTTTACCATAATGTTAATTAGATTGTGAGTTTGAAAAACATCGGTACCATCGCCCACTTTTCTTTTTTTCACTACAACTAATAAATTTAAGTTTTCAACTAACTTATAACCGATGCTGTATATAGTGAAACTGTTTGTATGTTTCGTCGTTAGTTTTTCAAGGGTATCAGTGCTACCTGCACCTTTGGTAATTGGAAAATGTTATTTTTGTGCAACTTTGAATCGAGATAATGGCTTCGGGTAATTTGTTTGGTGTGAAATAGTATTGATGATACAGTTTTACAACATGGCTAAATATTTCAAGCTACACACCTTTCCAAAAAGGTAACCAAGCACTGGGAGGTGGAGTATAGCAGTAAACCATGGTGAGGATTGATGAAGCCAAAAAATTTAACATTGGAAATGGGATACACGGCTTCAATACCTACTATACACTGTATTAGATAAATTTATTCATCATAGGTGACATTTGTGAAAATATTATCTAGAGGCTTCCAACTATAGTTGGTCGTGCTTCATGGTGCCTCAGACTACCACCAACATATGCAATCTTATTGGCTCACAAATTGGTAAGCAACCGCCACATCCAAGTACTAAATGTGGGTTTAATCATGATTTCTTTTCATGCAGTTGGACCACTGCATGTTTGCTACAAAACACTACACATATGAGTGCAATTTACAAAACTTTTATTCTTTTATTTATGGACTTTGTACTATACTTACAAATGTGTTAATCTATTACTTAAACCAGTTAGGACAAATTAAATCGTTTTGAACACACTGACGTGCTGCTGCTATTTCTTTGCTTATTAGATCAAAACAGTATATTCATTGTGAACATCCACTGCCAAAGATATCACTCTCTTATCTGCTCGAATTATCGTCAGTAGGATTCTCCCTTCTCAGTGTTAATTCTACATCTTTATCCCTTTTTTGAGTTCTTTGATTGTGGATTTTGAGATTTTGAGATTTTGAGATTTAGGATCTCAGTATATTTTTTTAATTTGATTTTGTCTTTAATTATGTTCTTCTATTTTCTTGCCATAATTTATTTTCTTTTATCTAAATTTGTTTTTTCCCAATTAGTATTGTTTTGTATATCAATTAATTTTATTATCAGTGATTGACTGTAGATGAAGACCTGCTTCATATACACACACACACATACACACATATATATACACACACACAAGCTCATTACAGACGACATTACCTGAACACAACATACACATACCACCAAATAGGTATTTGCAGATTCATTTTAACAGTATAACGAATCTTCATTAAACAAAATCTGCCTATTTTTATTTTCGAATATATGCCATTTTATCAAGTTTAGTATGTTATAGCCATTATAATAACCATTATAGTATAATATATTTCAAGAAAAAAATTCCCTTGTGTAACGAATACTTATTTGTTTTTTAAGCCAATGTCCAACGTAGTATGCAATACATGCACACTGTGTAAAGTCGTGTTGCAAGATCAAAGAAACCTTACAAATGGTATTCTTAATACCAGTTATTCCTATGCATGTGTATCGCACGTGCCAAAATACTCGTTATGTATAATACAAAGTTAACACTAAACAAAACATTACTTATGAATTAAAAAATAAAAAATTGATTTTACTTAAAAGAAAATTTAGAAGAGTTTTAAAGGAATTTGGACTACATAGACCCAACAAAGATCTAAAGGGTAAATTTTTTAAATTTAGCCAATTACTCTGTTGTGGGCTAACCCACTTTAAACATAAAATATTTTGTGACAAACGTTGCGTAAATAAATGGATAGTGTATATGTTACAGATGCAAATTCCAATATCTGTATATGTATACATTACCTATGTACACCCTATGCTATGTCCGCTTGCACCATCCACACGTGACCGTATTTGATACGCTCATTATATACTCTTAGTACAAATAAAATTAAAACTTCCTTTTGAAAAATTTAAATAAAATATGATTTTATTTAAAACAAATATTAGATTGGATCTAATAAACCTTTAAATTTCATAGGCTAAACAGATCCAAAAACATGATTTTTTTTTTAAAATCTACCTATTTGACCCGTTATCGACTGGTCCGGTTTCAAAATATGGACTATGAGTGTTACGAATGGCCGGATAGTTACAACTACCACTAACATTTCCAAATATCGTTACCATAAGCAAATGCTGCTTACTGTTGCTATTACCAATTTACCAGTGTGGAACAATGATATGTTAATAAGTTTGTAACCATTACAAACATAATGGTAAGATACAGTTTTCCAAAAAGACCAAAAGTTTGATAATTATTTATATGGTCGTACTGTTTCGTCATACATTTCATTGTATTATTTAATAAAAAAAAGTCATTAAAAAGAATATGAATGCGGTTAATATTATTCAAACTGATTTTTACCTACCTCATGCATATAAAACAACTAATTATACGAACATCTATGTAATAAATGGACTAATAAATTATTGTTACCTTTGGGTTTAATATAATATTATCGATATTCTACCATTAAAAATGATAAATTAACCATTAGATTGTATTGATATATCAATTTAACTCAAAAATTGCTATGGCAGGGAGAAATTTACCACCAAGATAACAAAATTGCATCCTCTACTGTGACCATTGCTCATTAATTAAAGGAATTAAATGTCCAGGATAGCATTTTGAAATTCAACCCATAAACCAGCTGTAATGTGAACAGGTGCTGCTGCATTTTTTGTTTTTTACCCCCTTGGTTTCTCTCTGCATTAAATATTGACTCGTCTCTCTCCACTGAGTCATAACTCCTTCTCCGTCTGTTCTCTCATCACTACTTAATCATTTCATTCATCATTTTCGATTTCTCATCTCTCCTTTCGAAGAAAAATCTGATAAAAACCCGTGAAGTTAGCCGGCGAGATGAAATCTTCAAATCTGGTTCTTTCTTAAAGAAGCTTTTTTGTTTGTGTGGAATGTTGTCTGGCTCGTGGTGTTCTAAATTTATTTACTATTCAATATTATTATCGTCTTCATTTTGTGAAAAAAATAAAATAAAGACGATAATTACTGATTGAATTTCGTAGATCTCGGACCAGGCTTCATTCCTCTCAAACTGAGCTTCTATCCTATCATTTTTCAAAGGTACTTGTTTTTATTTGTTGAATATACATGTTGTTGATTTATATTTTTTTATTGTACTTATGAAAAATGATTGATGTCATCATGAAAAGGTTTGACTTTATATTATCAAGTAGAAAGGTTTTCATCATCATAGTCATTCAGTAGCAAAATAATTGAAAAAGTTCTATTAATTTTTGTTGTTCCCAAAGATCTACTAGCTATCCTATTCAATGCAGTAAAATTTTGATTTTATAAAAAAAAATATACATGCCCGATCTTTTGATGTAGGTACAATTTTTTAACCTCACTTTGTAATTCTTTTAGACTAGTGTTTAGATCTACTGGAACAAACCGATCTAATTGATCAGTTATTAATTTATTATGCCTAAACAAATTACATATAAAAAAGTATATGATTAGAACTCATGGAGAGTGAGTAATTTATATCAACTAACTGATTAATTAATTGCACATTAGGTGATACTATATTCATTGTATATTTACTTGAAGTAAAATCTGAACGTAGTATTTCGGCTGGATTTTTCATAACATTGATAAATCTCTTTTCCTCTTAAAATTATCTGCTAACATTCAAGACAGTGTTGATCATATAAATATATATCATTCTATTTTTCTATATATCATATTTTTAACAAATTTTTGTTCAAGATCTTTTTTTCTTTTCATCTCAACCTTGTGTAGTCGCATTTTTTGCAGTAATAGTTGAATAGTGTTGCTAAAATGAGTTGGTTAGGATTTGTTTCACATCAGCCTATCAGCTAAAGTTTAGGCTCGAAAGAGCATAGCTTAGCATTTAACATTCATGATTTCTTTAACAAAAATATTTGTTAACTTTCATTTGAATGCTTTAACAATCAATGCATGGGTGGATTCAGTTGTTACCATATCATGATATTACCGTCATGGTAACAGTCAGACAACTTGATGTGCTCAAAATATAATGTCTTCTATAAAAGAAATCCTTAAATCTATCCAAGCCAAAATGCAAATTTTGATGATAGTGTACTGTATTGTCAAGTTGGATTCTAAATAATTTGGAATTTGGCACAATAGAAGTTGGCAAGTTTGTATCACCAGGAAAATGTTACAGTTTTATTTATCAAACATCTATGTGAAAGCTCAAAGATTGATGGTTGTATAGATGGTTTCAAGCCAAGTTAGTATTACCTAAAACCAATCTTAACAACCCTTAAATGACGTTATTTCTTCTGCTATATCATATCATACAAAAGCTTTAAGATGTAAACAGCATAATATTTTCTTTGCATCATCTATATATATATATATATATATATATATATAACCAATGTCTTGGAAAAATCACTGATACAAAATGACAACCATTTTTATCCTAATTTTTTGCCTCTCTTTGTAATCTGTTGCATCAAACAAATCGTTTTCAACTTTTATTATGTCTGCACGTTTTCGTCAAAGAAAATGGCATATGAGCTAAAATTATGTAGTACCTTTCATTTCTCCATTTGGAAAAAGTTTATTTCTTAGTCCAACTTCCCTAAATAATTGAAAGCTATTCATTCAAACATCTAGTCTAAATGTTTTCTTTTTTACACAGCAGTTATTATATTTAGAAATAAAAATGAACTTTACAACTGTGACTGCCTTTTTTCACCTTTCTGAATGGAACTATTTAACACGTAGCAACATTATATGATTATAGTCCACTCTTTTTTTTTCTTTTCTTTTTTTTCGTTCCAATTTACTAATTTTTTTTAACATTATTTTGTATATTTTTACTTAATATTATCCCATTTTGCAAGAAAAATGAAAAAGAGAATAAAAGAAAAACCTAGTAGACACTAGACAAATAGAAGGATATAATTTGCAAAAGTCTTTGTAGAATATAGCGTTGAAAATTGACAGTTGAACCAAGAATATAGGCTTTTTCGTTTTAGCGCTTTTGCACATCAAACGCTTGGACACTACATATTTGTCCACAGAAGGCTCACTTTCTAAACGTGTGGTTGTAATAGTTCTCTGTATTTTTAAAGGCATGCAGAATTGTTTGTTCCTTTCGGTAGACTTTTGTTTGATATTGCAGGGAATTTAATATAATTCAGCGATGGTCTATTTTGACAGAGTAGTGCTAGAAGACGGGAGTTGAAATGAATGCCAAATTAGAGATAATAAATATACAGAGATAAAAAGGCAGTGTGCTGCTAAATGCATCTCATTTATCACTTTTTTTTACTTTAGGTTTGGATCAGTAACGCACTGCCGACTGCTTCATACAAAGTTCGTCGGTACAAGACGTTCATAGTACAAAATTTTCTTTTTTAAGTTTCACTCGGTGATGTATAGTCAGTCAAAAATGGGTAAAATGTGCGGTGCATTCTAAGAAGACAAATAGAAATTCAAAGGATCCAGTGTCATTTGTTGACAAAAAGGGCTTTGGAGCACCAGGCATTATTGATTTCAGAATAAGAGAATATACAAACTATGGGTGTCCATGTCACCTTGGCAGCCATGTGTTTGGACTTCAAACAACTACAAAATTATAAACCTAATTCTTTTGATTTCAATATTGGAAATTGAGAAAATCAGAGTAGTTTAGTTCTAGAACAATATTGACCATACAATTCTTTTGACGAATATAACCAAAAAAAAAAAAAATTCTACCCACAAAATTTAGGATGAAAATTTTCGATCATGGTAGAAAAGTTCCTTAGAAATATGAATGCGTGATGGGCTACACGGGTTATTTTTAAGTACAAATAAGTCTTAAGGACTACACTTTTGTTTAATAAGATAAACGTGATTGAATAGTTTCTTACTATTTTCAATTATGTAGAACAAAATAGGTGTGATTAGGGCTGTTATGGTAATGGTCACCGTTACCATTTCACAAATATAGCTACCGTACCGTATTTACTGGTAAACTAAAATTGCTTACCGTTACCGTTATCAATCGGCTGGTATTTCGAAGACTGGTATACCGATAATCTGGTAACCATTACACTGAAATGATGAATTACCGTTTATCTAAAAAGGTTCATAACTTGGCATGCACTATAACACATCTTCGTATACTTATTTATAGTATTACTCAATAAGGATATAAATGAGAAAGAAAAGATGTGTATTTGGTATTATTTTACCTAATTACTAAACTAAATATAATCATTTGTTTGGTTTTAAATGCATGAAATAAAGCATATCACACGAACATGCATGTGTTTTAATTTGATTGGTAAAATTACCGTTGTCGTTGATTTTGAAGAAATGTTACCGGTAATTTACCATAGAAAATGGTAAATTTACCGCTATCATACCAATTAAACTGGCATACCGATTTCAATAAAAAAAAGTTATCAATTGACTAATAATGGTATGGTAACGAGAAATTTACCATTACCATAGTAGCCCTAGATGTGAGTTAGTTATGCTTCAACAACCACATCATTGCATACTTGCACAAACAACTCACACATCATACATAATAACCTAGCATACAATGCTTGCATAATGGATACTTCGATACAACATTAGCACAAAGATGATTTCCTCAAACATCTCATTTCCAAAAAGGAGAGGAGCTTCCGATCAATTCCACACAAAAGATAAGGTAATGTAAGCTGTTTCAAAAATAAAATAAAAACTATAGCGCCCTGCTTTTATATGGAGATTAAACAAGTGTAAAACGTAAGCATACCATTAGAAAACCTAAAGAATGAAAAACTTGATGAGCGATTTGATATTCCCCTATGGCTAACACTAAATATGATTTACTTACCAAAATATTATATTTAGTCTCGATACGAAGCAACTACACATGGATTTTCCTAAAATGGAAAGTACATAGCATACAAACATAGAAATAAAATTGTGAAAAAATGCATAGTTTAATACATATCTTCCATGATAATAATACGTCATATAGATAACCAGTTCTCAACCCCAAAATATATACATAAGATTTCTTAAAAAAATCATAACTGAAAGTATAATACATGAGAATAAAATAATAGAATAATAGAAAAATGGTAATTTGACTTATTTCTGCTGCGTTGGTGGTTGCACTACAACAAAAAGACCATATTACAACTGTAATTTTACAACTGCCACAAAATGCTAGTTGTAATAAAGGTTTTTTATAATTTTTTTTCCGGATAGTTGTAATAAACTTATTTTGAACAACTCTTTTATTTTACTAGTTGTAATATATGCTTTTTACAATATTTTTTTTGTCAGTTGTAACAGATGCCTATTTTTAACAGCTCTTCCTTTTTGCAAGTTGTAATAGATGCCTATTACAATATTTTTTATTTTCCAGTTATAATAATTAATTAATAATTATAATTAAATAATAATACTTAATAATTAATAAAAAATTATTAAAAATCAATAATTACTATCAAATATTAATAATTAATTCGAAAATATTAAATAATTAATATTAGTAATCATTATTTAATAATAAATATTGATAATAATTAAACAATTAATACTTTTTTTTAAACAAGTGAACATATATACATAAAAAAAACACCAAAAGCTGCCAACAAGCCTGGCAGGTAACTACAGAGACCAGCAAGCGACATAAGCGAAAGAATAAAATCCCAAAACACAGCGGGAACAAAGTCAGAGCGGAACAGAAAGCCGTAAACCCAATCAGATACAGGATAGGTAACTAGATAAGAAAGATCCAAGATCACATGAGCAGCCCCAGAACCGAAGAACACCAAGATAATGGGACGTCCGCAACCAAGCATTACCATGAGAAGCAGTCAAAGCCATGCAAATAGAGAAACGGGCGTAGAAATAGTCCACAGACACCTGGACCTGGAAAACAAGCAACCTCATGAGATTTGGGGTGGGGGGATGGGAACGAGGCGGGAGAGACATCGCGCCAAGATCGGGATTCAGTCAATGCCCAGTTTAGCAGTAGACCGGATAGTGGTAATAGAGAGAAGACCCACAAGTCTCCTTGAGCGGGGTCCACGGATCCTCTGAAGGGCCTACTGCGTAAGGCCAGGAAGACATCATTCCTGACACGCCTTATAATAGACGGGGGGCCCATGGGGCTATTATCGAAGATTGTCTTATTCTGCGCGCACCATACGTGCCAACAGATCAGACAGGGAAGCAATCTGAAAACAATCGAACGAAGAGATTTACCAGATACGCCAGCCCACCAGATTGACTGGAGCTCTGGGGGGGATGTGGCCATGGCACGAACTCCGACAAGATTGCCGAAGTAATTCCAGCACGCTCTGGCCGAGAGACCAACAAAAAATAGGTGGGACAAGGATTCCGAGTTCCCAACGCTGCAGCATCTACAACGGGAGACGATTGGGATGCCGATCATTTGGAGATTTTCATCGAGCGGCAACCCATTGTGAAGGATACGCCACATCAACAGAGAAACCTTAGGGGGAATTCGAGAATCCCAAATGAAGGAAAACAAAGGGCGGATAGGACTTGAAGTGCGAACTGATGTCCAAGCTTTCGCAACGGAGAACGATCCACCATCCCAACCCGTAAGCCCGTTGTGAGAGTCACAGAACAGTTTAACCGACTGCATGTGCTTCCAGGTCTCACTAGCATAGGACGGAGTGCCAGAAAAATTTGTGCCTGCAAGCCTATAGTACTTAGCACGGAGAAATGTTGCCCACAAAGAGTCGTTAGCCCCAAACCTGTTCCACAGCTTACAAGCAAAAGCCGCACAAAGGTCCTTAGGATTACGCAGTCCCAGGCCACCTTCGTTCTTCGGACGATAAATGGCGTCCCAAGATACCCAGTGGTGACGGCGGGTATCGTCCTTGGAACCCCAGAAGAAGGACGAGACCAAAGACTGATAAGTACGGAAGAAGGAAGAGGTGGGGGTCATAGCGGCGAAAACATGGGTACCCATTGAGTCAAGAACCGACTTAATGAGAACTAGTTTCCCTGCTTGGGATAGGAGAGATGCATTCCAGCGGATAATCTCAATTATTGATAGTAATTAAATAATTAATACTTAATAAATAAGAATTATTTTTTAATAATGAATATTAATAATTAATAATTATGAAGTACTAATTAATATTACTAATTAAGAATTAGTATTTAATATTTAGCAATGAATTTTTGACAATTAATAATTATGATGTTTTTTAGCAAGTTGTAAAAATTTATTTTTAACAACTATTTTTTATTAGTGGTAATAGAGGCCTACTTAATATTAATAATATATAATAGAGGCCTACTTAATATTAATAATAAACAACATTTAATAATTAATATTTGATAATTAATATTTAATAATTAATCATATTAATATTCAAGAATAGTTAATAATAATCTTACAAATAATATTAATTAATAATTACTATTAAATGACTAATGGATAATAATAAATAAATACTAATTAGTTTATTAAAATTACTATTATATGTTTAATAATTAATAATTGGTAACATATACATAATGATTAATAATTAATAAAAATTAATATTAATTAAACAATAATTAATATTAAACAATAATAATTAATAACTTAGTTGAAATATGAAATAATTCCTATTAATAATTAGCAATTAATAATCAATAGTAATTAATAATTAATAAATTAATAAATTAGTAATCAATAAATAGTATTTAATAAAGAATAATTAACAATTAATAATTTATAATTACTATTAAATAATTAACAATTGACAATTGGCAATTAATAATTACTATTAAATAGTTAATAGTTAATAATTAATAATTAACACTAAATTTAATAGTATTAATTAATAATAACATTTAACGTTTAAATTTGTTTAATAATGTTTGTTATAAAATTTATAATCAATAATTATGTTTGTTAAATTAGAAAATTCAAAAATAAACATTATATTAAAAATTATTTCTTTTATGACTGTTTTCTTTGACTTATATAGTTTTTTTCTTGGTTTAACTAACGAATTTTTTGGCTCCATTCCTAGTAATTTTGGCTCCGTTCCTCGAAATTTTGGCTCCAATCCAAATTTTGATCTTAAACCTCCGTGTTCTTAATCGATGCATTAAAACAATTCACTGCTTTGAAAAAAGTATTCCCGTCTCAAAAGTTTTTTTCTCCTCAACAAAAAGTCAAAGGCAAGAACGATTTAAGTAACTTCCGAGGTCCCCAAAAAAAATCTAGGAGTTTGGATCTGGAAGCTGCTCGTGATGCGTTGCTTTTGAAATCGGCGTTGATAAGATCAACAATGATCTGAACTGCTTGTTGCTCACTTTAGGTAATGAATGTTCGTACTTTATTTTAGATCTAAAATCCTATTGCTTAGTAGATCTGAAATCTGGTTACTTGGTAGATCTGAAATCCGAGTGCTTAATATTCAGTGGCAACGTGAGATTTATATTTGGAGAGCAAGCAAAGCAAAAGAATGTGAATGGCACGTCGTAAAGGGCAAGGAGCAATAAAGGTACTGGATACTAATAATGGATTCATGTGAAATGGAAGGAAGAGGAATGAAACTATGTCATGATTGCATGAGGCTTGTACTAAATGGGGCTTCTTCTAGGTACGTAAGCCAAAAAAAATGCTATGTATATATTAAGATTGTGTAATTACATAAATAGCCACATTAATTTTGTATTTTTTACGTAGTTAATAGTGTGGTTTTATGAGTTTGTACATTTTAGCATTTATTTTTCTATCTAGTAGTAATTAGATTTTTCTTTCTTAGTGGTTGTTAAGATGTATCTAACATGAGCCTTAGTAACATACTAAGGTTTATATCTAACTGTGCGTGAGCTCTATATTGCAGGTAGCAAAACATGGAATAAGCGATAAACTTACAGGCGAGGTTAAGGAGCTATGAACAAGCACTATGAGGATAAATTGAAAGACGAATTCCACAAGCAGGACATGGCCAAAAAATTAGAGTCAGGGTCGAGTATTAAGGCCACTGACCGAGAAAGCAATTTTGTCTGAATCAAACATAAATGGCGTTTGCAACTCGAACGAAAATCTATGGTTAGTTTGAACATAAGTTGTACTACATCCTTCATGTTTTTTTTCTGAGCTGTAATTTAACAATAGTTGTATGTTTCTAGGTTATAAAAAAGGTAAAATATACTCTCCATGATAAGCATATTTTAGCAACTCAAAATTACATATTTGAATTAGTGTCAAAAGTAGTTTTTTTAAGTAACTATTCATTACTTACAACTTATGAAGGGATTTCACAAGTTTTTTCGAGGAAACAAATGCTTAAAGTGACCTTATGATTTCATAGTAAATGCATGTTATAAACATATTTTAAGATAAAAGAAAATTTACATATAAAACTTTCACTATGAGTTAATTTTCAATACCACTAAGAAATTACTGTTCAAAACTCATTTTAAGAAGATTAAAATAAGTTATTAAAAAGAGTTTTTAACTGTGTAGCGAAAAAATGAGGGAATATGTTCAGCAGCTAGTCACAGTGGTTGAGACACTAGCACAAGCAATGAGTGAAAACCTAGGACTACAAAGCAACCACATCAACAGCATACAAACTATAATTCACATCAAACTTTTTTGCCATTTTTTTTATAAATGCACATGATGTAATGCTGAGTTGTTAGTATGTCACATTTTTCATATTTTTAACTTAATTTCAACAAGCAAATAACTTGGAACACTGGAAGCGGTTAAGGGCGGCTGGGTATGTCACATTTGACCGTTACTGCACACATTATAAAAGCAAACCACTGACTATACATTTATTGTAATCATTGTGATGTTCCTGTTTTGCTGATGAACTGACGTGGATTGTGCTGCTACAGCATGTAATAGTAAACTACTAACTGAGTAAGGATGATTGTGTAGTGCAACCAATTTGGCAAGTTGTGACCGGGCATTCCAAAAGTATGCCACTGCCACCTCAGTTTGTGTTTGGTGATGATGATGTGCCTTTCAAATGAATGAAGAAGAGTAAGGTACGGTTACATGTATATGCATTGAATCTTTTATTCACATATATAGCTCGTTTTCATTATTATGTGATATTTTTTTGAATTGTCCAGGTTATGTGTTATACTGCAGCAAGTGAGAGGAGTTCAACATCAATGAGCAAGCAATGAAGTAGCTACAGCACTACAGCTAAAAATGATGTGCCACGACAAGTTGCAGTTGCTATAGGATGGCACGATGGGGCTTCATCTTGGAAATATTGCAGATGTTGATGTTATAAATTGCTTTAAAGTACATGGTGCTATGAGTAATGCAATGTTCAGATGCATGCAGTTGCAGTTTTGGAGGTTGCTACTTGCTACTATTGGCTGCTGGCTATAGGGTATAGAGCACATACATACTACAAGCCGCTGGCAAGTACATGGTGTAATATCATTTTTCGTTTTGTAGATAATCAAATTAGTTTGTTTGATAGATTAGTTTTGTAGAAGAATAATGTGATTTTTGAGTTTCTTATTATGTATTGTTATTTTTGTGTATATATTTTATGCTTATCTATTGTTTGCTTCAATTGCAAATTGGGTTTAGATTTTTTATTAAATTTTGCATCTATTTTAACTATGGACATAAACAGTTGTAAAAAAATCTCTTACGACTGTCAAATTTTTTGTAAACGGATCTTTTACAACTGCCAAAAGCGGTTGCAAAAAGGTCTTTCACAACTGCCAAAAGCAGTTGTAAAAAGGTCTTTCACAACTGCTGCTGCAACTATCTGTGATAGTTGTAAAATAATCCAACTCTATTACAACTTTGGATATAACGACTGGCGGACGCCCGTTGTAATAGACCTATTACAACTGTTTTTGGCCGTTGCAAAAGAGTATTTTTGTTGTAGTGTTGGTGTTTCGAGATTGGCATGTGGCTCCATTCGATTGCACTTTTTGTTTATTTATTTCTAGTTATTATTCAAGCTTTGTTCTACTTATTGTTTGTTGACCCTTGTTGTTCGTATAAATGGTTTTGAGTGCGTTACTAATAATTCTATAATCCTCCATCTATTTGACAACAGGTGTTTTGGCAACGAGATATGTTGTATGGTTAATATATGGACATAATGTATACTCTTTTTTCTAGCAAGGCACCCATTTAGGTTAGGGGGGTTGTGAGGTTTTAACGAGACATATTATGAAAGTATATGAATGTTTGTTAATAAAGTACATCTTTTCAAAAAAAAAAAAGATCCAGCCGATAAGATAAACCTGACTTGGAAAATTACTCGGAAATTGACTCGAATACTTTAAGAAAACAATGCGCGAGTCGGACTAGATTGTTTCGTGTAAACAGTAACATGTACAAACTAAGCACGAATAATAGAAATGATATAAGAAATAACATAGCTAAAATGATAAAAACTAGCATATGTTAAATGTCAAAAATATATATTAGAAAATTCTAGATTTTCTATATATAAGATAATTGTTTAATATCTTCAAAAATAATTAATCCATTTACTAAAAAAAAGGTAATAAAAAACAGAATAGACGATGATGCGCGATCAAATATCCTAATAAAGGCTGGATGCCCTAAGAAAGAACATTATTTTATATCTTATAAAATTAATGTTTAACATGTGCTAAACAACAATATTACAAGTTGTAATAACACTCATCATGAAAAAATGGATGAAACTACATAACTCAATGCTACACCTGCCTTAAAAAGTGATACAACGCTCTTCCACCAACGGATGAACACATTGTCTCAAAAATCGTAAAGTTACCATGTTGCGTCTATGAGAAGACATCACATAATTCATATGCTAAACGAAAACACCACGTTTTCCCAAATAGCGGGTTGTTGACTATAATGATAGGGGAAGACTGTCATTAATACATTTAGCTAGTCCCAAGTCAGCTAAGGATGAAAGAACTTAGCAACCAAAATCTAGTATTTCAAAGTTACCATTTCATTTTCTTTAAAAAGTAATATTTATTCAAAAGAAGTTTCAATTAGGGTAAGCAATCTTTAGTTAAACCAAATAAACCAACCAAACATTTCGGTCGGTTCGTTTTCGTTTTGAAACTAGATTGGTTAAAAATTGGTCTATAAAAAAATTTAGTTTGATTATCGGTTTAACAAAATTAACCAACATTTATTATATTTTCAAAATTACTAATGTTATAATAATTTTTTTAGATTAGTTTAATGATCTAAATAAAGTTTATTTATCATATATATGTCAAATTACTATTAGAAAGCATAACAATGCTAAATAATGATATTTTAATCACGACAAGCACCATCGTCCAAGTGGTTAATTGATTCGGCTTTGGTGCAAGAGGTCACAAGTTTGAAACTTGATTTCAAACGTTTATTGACATGGGATATGTTGTCGCAATGATTTGTTGTATATAAAGTACCATTTTAAGAAAAATGATATTTTAATCACAAATTTAAATATTTATTTCAAATTACAATGCATATTCTAATCATAAAATGTGAATCGCTTTTAGTTCAGTTAAATCGAATAACCAATCAAGCCAACCAAACTTAATTTGGTTGGTTTGGTTTGATTTTCACTTTTATTAGTTTTAGTTCGATTTAACTTTTTTCATCATCGGATAAATCAAGCCAACCAAATGCTCATCCTTGGCTTCAATATTTATAATATGACAAATTTCTCAGATAATTGATAGAGGAAAATATATTTTTATTAAAATCATTAAATAATTTAACATTGAAAATCATTATTTGTCAAGCTACAAAAGTTGATCGATATGATTAAAAAACCCAAAGAATTAAAAAGTATATAATTGAATTAACACTTAAAATATATGTTTAAGATAGATTCTCAACTTACAATGATAAGTGAAATCTTAAAACAATTTTCTGAAATAATTATTATTTCCAATATTATTTACTAAAAGTGCCATAAACTTTTGATATTTATTTTTAAATAGAATAAGTATTAAAATCATCCATAAATATGTTCTATATGTCTCATAACAATTAAAATAACTTTAGAATAGGAATATAACTTTCAAATAATTTTATAAATTATTTTTAATATTTATTTCCAAAATTATAATTAAGACAATTTAAATCATTTTTAAAATAAATATGAAATGATGAAATTCAATTTATGAAAATTTTCTAAACTGTAATTTCAAATCAGAGTCTATGTTTAAAATTTCATAATTTTTAAACACTTTAAAAGTATATAGTTATTTTTCTTATTTGAAAATGAAAATTATTTTGAAAGTTACTTTTAAAACATTAAAACTCAATTTCAAAATATCTATAAATTTTAAATTCCAATTCGAATATAAATTTAAATTTAATATTTCACAAATTGCCATGCACTTTTAAATTTATAAATATTTTTATTTTTTTTCAAATAACAGAACGGGTGTATGGGTCGTTTCTACCCCGAGGTTGTGCCACTGGCCGATCGGAGATAATGGCACCGGCCGATCAATGACACAATTTTTGGAGTAGAAATGCTCTAGAAACCTACTGTCTCTGACCACCACCACCACCGTTTTTCCAATGACATTAGGCAAGCATTATGCATCATATATGTAACGACCCGTAATTTTTGATAATTAAAAATAGTAAATTTAATAAGATTTTTGTAATTAAATGTTGGAAGAAATTAAAATTTAAGATTTATAACTGGAATAATAATAAAATGAAATGCAACAATGTTAATTAAAGCTAATTATTAAACATTTGAATGGAATTCCACTTAATTGAAATAGTGTAAGGTTATACTTGGTTATAAAGTGAACATAGAGAAAAGAATGTAAACATTGAATTCATTAATGAAATAATATATTGTTAATGGAAATTGAATAAAGAAATGATAACATTTGTTTGTAAGTAATAAACTTATAAATGTAATTAAAGGCTAATGGTGACAATTATTATATATATTACCTATTTATTTGGTCTATTAAATTTAATTGAAAATAAATGGAAATTAATTCCCTTAATTAGTGCAGTTAATGTAGTTTAATTGATAATGGTAAAAAGATTGATTCTATATAATGTAACCAATGTAAATTTTTGTCATGGTATGACCTTTGATTTGAATTAAAGGATGGAAATCAGTTTACTCAAATTTATTGAATTGAAAATTGTAATAAGTGAATTTATTACAATCAATGAAATAAAAGGTCACGTAAATGAAAGGTAGGATGCAATGGTAAAACATTGATGTAATGGAAGTTATAACAATGTTGACTATGTATGTAAGGTAATAATTGATTTAACAAGAGAAACCAAGGTAAACAAATTAATTGAGACTTTAATTATAATTAATGTGTGAAATTAACCAAAATTCAATAAAAAGGAAATATAGTAGTTAATACAAATAAAGGATGGAAATTGGAGTATATTAACGTAATGAAATGTAAAACAAATGTTAACTATGTTATTAGATCATAAGTTTGGACCATAAATAAAATTCTAAAACAACAAACTACAATGAAGAAATAAAGTGGAAGGTTCTAACGCATATTAGAATATAATTTAGTAATAGGAATTGGAATAATAAATGACTGTTTTAACGATGAGTTAAATGAATATTGATTGATAGAGAAAAACATTTATTTAGTATGTAATTTAATGCTGATTGGATACTGTAATTTTATAAATTTGTTTGCATGACTGTAAATAAGGATTACGGTGTTCACATATTTATTTAATTGATTTCATCAATTAGAGTCTATTTTGAAGTGGAAGATTTAAATTAGTTGGAAATAAATTTATTGAAATCCTTCAATTGAAAAAGGAAAAAAGAAACAAAGTGAAATTAATAAATTTAATGTGAGAATGTTTTCATTTGGAATGTATATTATTTGGAAATATAAGAATGGATTTAATATTGTATAAGTTGAGCATTTTAGAATATAAGAAAGTTTACATTTATGAATTGCAAGTAACGAATAAGCATTTTAAGGAAAATATAAGAATGTTTGAGGAAAATAAAGTGAACATTTCCATTCTTAATATAAATATAACTTTTTAAAAAGAAAAAATTGATTTTTAAAACAACATTTTACAGTACTTAAATAGAAGGTATAGGTTTCACGGAAGTGATTTTATTGCTAACCTTGAAATTTAAAATAAATTAAATATTTGAGTTCATAATTACGTGTCGAGAAAAATGTTCTTTTTAAGTTTGAATTTTTAAATTTGAATTTTTAAATCATGGTTCATATTTTATTTTATGTAGCGGTGGTCCCCATTATGTAAATTGGTGTGTTCAAGTTTAGTTATGTTATGGTAATTAAATCTTTCATGAATGTTAAATTTTGTATGTTTGAGGTTAACAAAATTAATTGAGTGAATAAATATTTTGAAATTTGAATTCCAAAAGTTTGTTTATAGAGTAGAGTTGGTCCATTCATTCCCTTTCTAATTAATAATTGTCACGCTTGTTTTCATTGTTTCTTCATTTGTTCTATTATTCATTTTCATTTACATTGTCTAACGTCTTTTCATTTCATGAACGTTACCTACTTTTCATATTTTTAATTCTTTTCTTCACTTATTTTAATAACTACCATTTTTTAAGGTTGTTTGTATTTTTACTTTATTTCAATTTCTACTTTGTTTATATTTAGCTTCACTAGCTTTTCACTAGTTTCAATCTTCATTCTTGCAGCTTCATTTCAATTTTTTTTAAATCTCATCTTCTGTAGCTTCATTTTTTGTCTCTCTTCACCTTCCTCCGTCCTTTTTTTTATGTTTCTTCTTCAAATCTCCTTTCTCTCCTTTTTTTCCAAAACTTTTTTTTCTCTTTTTTCTTCCTATTCTTCAAATCTTCTTCTTCTTTTTCAAAGCTTCCTTTTCTTTTCTTTTTTCAATTCTTCTTCTTTTTTTATTTCTTTTTCTTTTTCAAACATTTTCTTTTTTCCATATCTTTTTCTTCAAATCCAGATCTATATAGTCCCTCTTCAAAACTTTCTATATATAAGATTAAGATAGCAAGGAAATAAAGCAAAATGAGAAAGTAGTTGCAGATCCAAATTTGACTAGAAAAGGGAAAGCAAAAAGGTGAGTG
The DNA here is from genome assembly GCA_030765085.1 of Allium cepa. Lineage (NCBI taxonomy): Eukaryota > Viridiplantae > Streptophyta > Magnoliopsida > Asparagales > Amaryllidaceae > Allium > Allium cepa. The sequence goes on along the minus strand of CM060931.1, from coordinate 458,212,597 downwards.
ATTCAAGCCACCCACACAATACTAAAGATTCCATTGCAAGTTAAATAAAATATATGATGTGATATATAATTTTTTTATTGCTATTTGTTGATTTAAGTTGACATTTGAATTGATATTTAGTCTGAAATGACATTTAATTTTATATTGAAAATTAATTGATTGTTAGACCCCGATATTGATAACTACTATATGTTGAAATATATTAGTTGATTTGGATGTTGTTTGAAATGGAAGCTTACTGATTGATATATTGGATGTATGGTTGTTTATTTATTTTAATATATCCATGTTATTACCTTGTATATTATTGACATCATTTAAGTAGTCTTCTGAATCATTTTAGAATTGGACAATTAAGACATTTAAATTATGGGTGGAAATGATATATATACCCATATAATTTCTTGAATTTGGATTACTTATTGAAACTGGATTATTTGAAAATTTTCAGTTTTTAATTTAAACTTCGGATTTATTTTAAATAAAGTAGTTAAAATTGGTATTTTGAATTATTTGATATTTCGTAAATTACTACACTCACGTTGTACACTTGATAGGAGATGAAAAATCTCATAACATCTATGAAGCCATTGCACTCATATTTTTATTTGAGATTGATTTAACTTACATAGGAACTTTTAGTTCAGACTCAAGTGTATTGTTTTCATTATGCTGGAGTCAGTCTGAGCTTTTTCAGTATACTGAAGACCATTTTATTTTCTGGAGGACGAATATGAAGGTTCGATATATTATTGCTATTTATTATTATTATTCCACTGCTTATTGTGTTCCGCCAAATTTTTTTTTGATGCAAGTATAACTCTGTTTGAATTGTAAAAGTATAATCAAATATTATTTGTAAAACAGCTTCATGAACTGTTTATTTGATTATTATATTTTGTCATTTCATTGCTAGATTATGTATTTTGTTTTTTTCCTTCTTTTCTATTATTTTCTTATTTACTTCATTAACAATCCTCCCTTTTGAATGGTTTTAATTAGACATGTGTGGATTATTGTCGATTTAAATCCTCCAAAAAGGTGGGTCATTACAGTTGGTATCAGAGCTTTGGTTTAGACATACCTTAGCCTGTTGGGGTTAACTCATTAGAGAAAGGGTAGTAATATCCTAGAATAAGTTGTCTGAGTGTATATACGAGAGTGTATATTTGTTAGTGTTATAAAAAAATGTTTTGTATAAGTTTTGAAATGAAAGTATTTTTTCCTAATATTATATGATATATATATATATATATATATAAAGGAATACATTTTTATAACCGATATAGTTATTTGTAATGTGTTTGATTTATGAAATGGTAATATTTAGTTATTATCATTTATTGCTGATTAGTTGAGTTTTTGTCAGTTTATAAGCATTGGCTAATTATTGTTGATTGAATTAATAAACTAAACACTAGACTAATAATGGTGTATTAAAGCGAATAAAATGAATAATTTGGATATTTGTATGTGGAATTGAAATGTTTTGTTGTGAAACTTATTGTTTGTTGATTGGTAGTTTCAACTATTGAAATACAATGGAATATTTGGATATTTGGATAGTCAAAACTTCTGAATTAATATATAAGTTGAAACTTAATAATTATGTTGAATTATGCAGTTAAATTTGATAACCTTAATTTGAAAGCAAGTGAAACAAGGTTAATTGTTATAATTGAGTAGAATTATATCATTCATTATTAACATGTAATGTAATAATACTTAAAAATTGAATTGTGAACTTACTTAACATTTATGAAATATGTCATAAATAAATTGAAAGGTAAAGGTGAACTAAAAATGAAATGAATATAAATAAAGTCATGCCATGTAAAATTGTTTATGAAATAAATGGAAGTTGCAATAAAAAGTTATAATTAAAGTTGTGATAACTTAAGCCCAAATAATGTTTATAAAAGAATTTAAGCTTTTATAAATTGGTTATAAACTTAAGAAAATCGCTTATGAAATGACTTGCAAATAAATGTAGTATTAAATGAGAAATATTACTTGAGAAATGAATGTAATTCAAATTGAAGAGAAATATAAGCAATGCTATGATAATCAATATATTAATATTTTACATTAAATGGAGAAATTGAAACAAATATTAAAGTATGAAGTGATATTTGTGTTAATCAATGAGATTAAAAAATAAATTTAATTGAAAAGTAACTGGGATGAATCAAATTGGAATAAATATGTAAGTTGTGCGCATATTATTTTATTCACATAATTAATTTGATCCGGATTTGAGTATATAAGTTTGAGGTGAATTACACCATTTCGCGTAAGGATTTTTCATTCGATTCTTGATGGTGAATATTTGATATGGATTTTGGTTTGATTCTAGGATTCTCTATTATAGTATATGGCTATGCAAGGAGAATGATGGTTTCTAGTCAAGAAACCATATCGAAGTCCGCATTAGGGAAGTTGAATGGACAATACTAGTTCGAAAGCGAACTTGTGTAATCGAGCGAGCGATCGAATGTGATTTTGCAAAATGATGACATATGTACATCTTATGTTCTAATATTATTGATATGCTTTGGCACTGAAATTGAAAGTTTTTGGGTTGGATATCTTTGTAATTTAAATTGGAATTTTTCTTGTATGCAAAACTACTATTAATATAAAACCATTTTTCAAAACTATTTTTTTATTTTTCTTATACAAACTATTTTCTTTTATTTTTCTTATACAAACTATTTATTCTACTTTATTAGCAAAACTATTTTGCAAATTATTTTATTTACAAAACTATTTTATTTACAAATTATTTTACGAAACTATTTTATATACAAAACTATTTCATAAAACAATTTATATGCGAAACTATTCTAAATTCAAAACCTTTTATAAAGCAAAGATATTATATCTCATATGGCTTTCCATATAGCGAAATTGATTTTGAAAATTTTGATTCTTGTATATGATGGACTTTATATAAGTACAAATGATTTTGAAACTGTTGATTTTGAAAGGTATTCGATCTGAAGAGATAAATCTTATATATAACGGAATTTATGTAAGAATGATTTGGTACATTCGAGATTATTGATTTTGGAAAGTAATTTATCTGAAAATGAAATCTTATATATAACGGAATTTTTATAAGAATGATTTGATCTATTCGAGATTATTGATTTTGGAAAGTACTTTATCTGAAAATGAAATCTTATATATAATGAAATTTATATAAGTGCGTTATTTGAAGTTACGATTTTGAAAGGGTACTATATATGGTATGTTATATTTAGAAGTAAGAGGTATGGGGAAGTACCTCCGCGAAGAAGTACAGTATGATATGCTTCGACCTAGATGGACTTGGGGAATCCAGGAATGGATTCGACCTGTAAACCCTAATGGACTTAGGTGAATTTAGAAATGGATTCGAACTGATATGATTGTTCGGACTTAAACTCATAAGTTCCTCGATTTTTTTCAGGGTAGATGGTTCTTTAGTTTACCCAATGAAGGCGGTTTCGATCCTGGATCTGTTGTTTATAGATCTTTTGGGAAGGAAGTGCATCCATTGCGTAAATCATTGAATCGGCAGTGTACGTACCACTGCAGCAGGGGTCGATGGTCCCTTGTTTACGAGCTGGTTACGATATTTTTCTGGAATCCGGAAGGTAGAAGAATCTTCTGAAAAGTTTGTGTCCATTGCGTAAATACTGAATCAGCAGCGGGCCACTGCTATCGTATTATCATTATTTGACATTAGATTTTGAGCGGTACTTCTCATACCTATTTTTAAGTATTTTTCACTGGATGTTGAAACATGTCTACTAAGTATTTGGAGAATTCTAGCCTTGCGCCTGATCAACGCATGGCCAGTGCCTGCAAGAACGAGGATAATCCTATTAAGACATCAATGTTATAAAAGTATTTTGAAAAGTATTATATAAAGGATATTTTGATCATTTTTGTCAATTCTTAATACTTTTAAATGTTTAAAATATTGTTTATTCATGTACAACATGATTTAATTGTAAATAATTAGTGTTTAAATATTTGAGAAGTTATTTATTAAATAAAATATATTTAAAGTAAATGATTATTGATTTATTAATAATGTTTGAAAAGTATCTTAGGATAAAACTAATAAATTTATTAATAATGGATTTAAGATTTTCAATAGCTTCTTTGTAAATATAAGCAATGATGTAAATAATTATTTTCAAATAGTTTACATATATTTATAAAGATGTTATTTAAATATTTAAATGGTATTTATACATGAAGCAAGAAAATTGACAAATGAATTTTTTTTGAAAAGTATTGAAGTATTAAAGATGTTTGATTTGAAAATGAAGCTTTCAAATGAATATTTCAAGTAAAATTTATATAAGATTGTTTGAATGTATAATATAAAGATATTATATAAATGAAAAAAAATTGATTTGCGAAGTTTATTTATTGTAATATACTTGACAAATAAATGTGAATCTCTATTTTGGAAGTATAATTTGGAATATTTACTTGACTAATAGTAAATTTATTGATTTATTTACTGTTTGAATTTTTGTATTAAACCATAATAAATGTTTTTCCATGATTTGAATATTCATTTTAAAACAAGTGTGTAAAATTAGTTATGAAGATATGAAATTTTATACTTTGATTTAGAAATTTAATGTAAGATTTGTGTATACTATTAGTTTCAGTTTAATAATCTTGAGTTTATACTTATTTTAAAAATAACGAGTCTAATAAATCTTCGTATTTAAGGAACTTTATTTTAAAAGCTTATTATAATGTTTTGACATAAATTTCTAACATTGTTTTAGACTTTTGAAAAACCTTTACATAATGCTATGAGGATGTTTTAAATATATCTTATATTTTTACTAAGTAAATAAGGATAATGTTTTAATTGAATTTTTAGAGATATTGAAATATTTCCTTTCTCTTCAAGGGCGAATACCAAAAACTTAAGTTTTTATTCAATAACTGAATTAAATTATAAATTTAAGTAAGGCAGTAGAAGCTTAAGTTATATTTTTTGAAATGATTCATTAATGACTTAAATACTTAATGGAAAACAAATTATGTAAGTGATTGATCTCTATATAAATAAATGAATGGAAAAGTAAATAATGAGAAGAAGAAAAAAAATCCAATAGAATAACTAAAGTAAATTTTAATTAGAATTTTAATTATTGTAATGGAATAAATTTTTAACTATTTAATAATTGGAACTTCTAAAGTTGAAAGTAAGAAATTAAATGTTAGTTAATAAATTAAGTATACAAGGAATTTGAAATTTGTAACTTGTAAACGAAAAGGATATGAAAATAAGAGAAGATAACTATTGAACGTTTATTTACTAAAATAAAATAAGATAAACTTGTGTAACTTTCAATTACATTCTTAGAAACATACATACATACATATACATATATATATACATATATATATATATATATATAAAACTTACCTGCGATAACCCGGATTTTTGGACATCTGTTAATTTATAATTAACTCGATTGAATTAGTTGAAATACTGATTTATAAGTTGAAAAAATAATTCTGATAATTAAAATATTTGGATATATATAAATAGATTTGAAACTATAATAAATGTTGAATTGTAAATATCTGGAAATGATAAATGTTATGGTAAATTGAATAGATATATGTAAACTTTATAATATTGAAAATTATAAGTTTGTGTGTATACATATATTATAATTAAAAATTGAATGTAATATATATGTTATAATTGGGAAGTTATGTTTTAAATTCAATATAATCATTTTTCAAAAGTATTTAAAATTAAATTGGGCATTTTCAAAACACTTAAGATAAATATTTATTAATTTAAAAGGGAATAATAGGACTTAATAGAAAAGTTTAGAACATTTTCTTTTAAAATTAACATGAGATAAATGGAATTTTTATATGTATGAGAATTTAAAACATAAGACATTAATGAATATAAAAATAAATTGATGTTATAATATATATATATATATATATATATATATATATATATAAACATATTCTCATGCAATTTACAAATGTAAGCTTAGATAACATACAATTAACAAGTGTAGGCAAATTCAACAAGTGTCATTTTATTCTTTTTATTTTCATTTTTAATAAAAGAAAAATAAGGCTATATATATATATATATATATATCTTTCTGTTCCTACTCTCTCTTTTCTTTTAACTTCCATTTTTCAAAAACAAAGGAAACCAACCTGTAAACTAAATAGAGGAAAAAGAAATCAAAGAAATTTTTTACAACTTCTTCAAGCTTCTTTGCAACCTGATCTAAAGCATGCAAATTCAAGTCCAAACTCAAACATAAGGAGATTCAAATTTAAATTCAAGATCAAATTCAAGATTCAAATCAACCATCAAAATCAATTTTTAGACTTTCAAAACAAAGCTTCTCTATTCAAACAAAAACTGTGAGTTAACTACATCACTTAAAGCTAAATCCTCTTTAAATTTTGTGCATGTGATAAATCGTAATAGTAATGACTGTGAAAATGTTTTGAATGAATTATATAAATATGTTATGTCTGGTATATATGCGTCTGCATGTCTCCGTATATGGATATACCTCTGTTCTTAGTTTACAAAAACAAAAACTCAATAAAAATTCAATCCCTCTTCATATGAATCAATTTAGATTAGGACGTTTAACGGAATTATGTTCGAATTAACTAAACATTATTTTTAAAAATAATTAAAGGTGGAATTAGTTAGTGTTTCACTGGGAAATTGGAAATTACAGTTAAAATGTATTTCATTAAGAAAACCAACCATTTTAATTTCAAGTTTCATTTATATAATCTAATCCGTCCTTTAAAACTATGATTTTTAGTAATGAAATCAAGATTTTTAGGTTAAGGGTTGATGGGAATTGTCTGTTGAACGAAGATGGTATTTTTGTCGAATTCTGGCGATCGGGGGTGGTCGAAGTCGTTGTTGGTGGTAGCTCGAAGAACGAGGCACTCGTGGAAAATGGTCGGTGAAATTCTCAACCACCATGGTGTCATGTAGATGGCGATGTAGGGTTTTTCGATCGAGTTTGGTTGGCATTTTTCCTGAAGCTCATGCGACGACGAAGTGGCGTCTAGTTGTGCTAGGGTAGGGGAAAAGGAAGATAGGGATTGGTGCAGCTCTAGGCGAGGCGAAGTGGTGTCCGGTGATCTACGGCGGCGGCGAGAGGTTGATATGGGTGACGGAATGTTTCGGGGTCTGGGTTTCTGTTGAACCGACTTGATTGATTTTGATTTCCGATGAGACAGGGAGATCTGGGTAGATGGGAGTGATGGCGAGGTTGTCATCGACTTGTCGGCGGTCATAGCATTGGCCGGAATAGCATCGACCATCTGTGCACGTGCACATGGGTCATCTCGTATTTGTGGCTGCTGTGTGATGTGGAGCTTCGGGGAAGACAGGGTTTTGATCGATGTCGAACTCGAATTTATCGAGTAAAAGTGAAGCCCGGGTTGTTGCTCGGGTATTTATGGTTTGGTCTCGGGTTGTTTTGTATAATAACAGGTTTTAAAATATGGGAAGTAAAGTATTATTAGGTTTAAAAGCAAAGGTAACGAAAGATTTGAAGCATATAGGAAAATAAACCAAGTTTCAAGGCAAAGCAAAATTCTAAAACAAGTTTTCAAAGCAAACATTTTTCGAAAAGGAAATTAAACAAGTTTTCAACTAAAAGAATTGATCAAGTTTTATAAACAGGTTTCAAAAATTATTTATAAAACCTATTGTCTTTAAATTTAAATTGCTTTGGTTTTGAATAATTATTAAGTTAATTAGTTAAATAAATCCCTAGGTGTGTCCAAATGTAATCGAGTAAGGGATTAAGAATATATGTATTGAATTTTAATTAATCATAGGGCACAACTGATTTTGTATGCTAATAAAAAATAATTTTCAAGGATTTAATTTAATAAGATTTAAATAATGATAAATAAGTAATTAATTAAGATAATGGTTTATCTTGGATTAATTAAAGATTTAAGAAATTAGGGTAATTAATTAATGTAAGTAATTAAAGGATAAATAATGTAATTAATAAAAGGTCAATCAGTTACTCTATGTAATTAAAGGATAATTAATTAATGGAAAAAAAATCAAGGGATGATTAATTTGTTTAATTTGTTAATTAAAACAATAAAGATTGGTTTATAATTAATTAATGTTAATCAGGCAGGATCTAAAGTAATTAATTTAAATTATTTGGTGATTAAATTTAATTAATTATAAATGGTGATAAATTGATCTTACTTATGGATGATCGAGTTGTATTGAATGATTGGATTAATATCTGATAATTTGTGATATACTGTGATATGATATGTTTGAGTTGAACTGGGATAATTTGGGTTATCTATCGATGATGAGTTGCTGTGTAAATGTGACATCTTGTATTTAAAATTGAATTGAATTCGTTTAAACAACTTGGATTAAAAATGACGTTGGATTCAGCAAATACCCGGAACCATTTCGATGAGTAATCTATAATTCTTTTAGAAGTAAATAGGACGGAATGGAATAATTTAAGAACATGACCATTTAAACTGAGTAACAGTTCTTAGATATTGTTTGTAAAATAAATGATGGCATCATACATGTTAAGAACTCGTAGTAAGATACAAGTTACCTTGGCTTTCAAATATGCTTTATAACTTAGTATTTTCATAATATATGGGTTTACTCACGTTGGTTTCCAGCCTGAACTGGGTGTTACTTTATTGTAATGCTCAGTTCAGACCGAGTATTACAGATTTTCAGGTTCGGACGTTCTGGAGCTCAGGTGGCGAGCTGGATGGCAGAAGCGTATGGAGAATATTCCACTGTGTATTGGAGATATTGTTGTTTATCTTGGACAGTTAATTTTGACTGTCCAATTTATATGTGATTGGTTGTAGCTCTGATGTATTGAATGTAAATTAACAGATACAGCTTTCTTTTTATAAATGCTATTATTCGACATTATATTTTGATCAACTGCAAATGTGAGATTCTGTGTTTGTTTTTCGTTTCTTCTTCTACCTCTTTACTTCTTAAACCTAACAATCTGGAATTTCCAACGTTTGGATGCTCGACACTTCTACGGTGAACGTATTAGTGTCGAATTTTCAGGGTCGAAAATTTTGGCTCGTTACAGTTTGGTATCAGAGCAGAAGGTTAAGCGAGAACTTTGGCTCTGTGGGTTTACTCATTAAGGATAGGGACAGTAGCACCCTAGAATGAGTTGAGTGTAATATATATATGAGAGCGTACTTGTTATTTTCTTATATAATGGTTTTTTTAAAATATATTTTTAAATATGATTTATAAATTACCCTACTCCGGAGAATAAAGCTAGGGGATACAGCTGTCCGCCACACTGACCCCCTTTTTAGCCAGCCCAGCCAAGAGCATTAATCATCTACCATGTTCGGCTTTGTTGAGGATAGACCGCTCAAGGCCTTAAGGGAAACATATCTCAGCTGCGGGACTCGAACCCGCAACCTCCAGGAACTTTGTTCCATAGTTGCAAGGTAGTCCTCAACCAGCTGAGCTATGCTAAATATGATTTATATATAAGCTTATATTTTGATAGATGAAATAATAATTCTTCTAATTATTATATATATTAAGAAGTTGGTTGTTGGTTAATTAAATTGAATAAGAATTTAAGTAATATATATATATATATATATATCCAAATAGGAATTGAATAGTATGAACTATACAAATAAGATAAACTAGAAATGGATTCAAATCAGAAAATAAAATGGTTATTGTGCAAATAATGGGATGTTTGTTTCCTAATAATAATTATTAATGAAGCAAAATATAATGTTTTAAGGGAGTAACCTTTAGATAGGTATAACTTGGAGAGCAAATAAGATAAATATGTATGATGAAAAATTGATTTGGAAATAAAACGGACTTCGAACTTTATACTGGAAAATAAAAGTTGAAATTTTTGTATTTAAGTCTAAATTATAGGTTACGAAGTCCCCCTAGAATGCAGTATTTGAGAGAGATGGCTAAGAGTGAAGAATGGAAGGCATGACGCAGAGAACGGAGAGCAGCTGCATGTAAGGAACGGGAAATAGCAATACAGGAGTATGAAAATCGGATTAAGGAAAGGGCTAGACCAGGACCTTAAGATAATGTCACCTGTTACAGATGTTACAATAAGGGTCATTACGGAGCCAAATGCAGTAAAACAAGGGAGGATTTGAAGGGTGCATTTCAACGGTCTCACTCCAAGAACTTATGCTTTAAGTGTCATAAGAAAGGATATTTCCTTAACCATTGCCCTGAAGTGAGGAAGGTGAAGCGTAAACCTGTAGAACCAGTCAACGAGTCAACTATTTGCTATCATTGTAAGGAGTCATGACACATCGCTAGGAGTTGTCCCAAGAGACAAAAGAGGAAGATTAAGGTTATGGAACGTCCTGCAGGAGGCGTGAAGGTCATCCAGATTGATGGGAGGGTAGAAACCTTTTGTAGTAAATGTTATAAGTGGGGACATCCTGTTGAGAAGTGCATGTTCGGGCTTTGTCCATTGGAAGGAAGTCCATAGGAAGGATTCCTATAGAAATGCTAGGACTCTGTTCTTTTCTAACACCTAGGTAGTGGTGAAGACGTCTAGATTTATGACTTTGTAAGGCTTTTATTGTGGATATATGAATGTGATGTTTGAACTACTAGTGTGCAGTCTATCAATGTATGAAATATTTTTATTGAAGTACGATCTAATACAAAATCATTTTTTTTCATATTTGAGAATGGAATTTGAAATTAATTCAAATTAAAATTTAATTGAAATCGAAGTTGAATAGGTTTAAATTCAAATGGGAATTGATTTGAATTTAGGATGAGAATTGAAGTTAATTTGAAGTGAATTGAAATTGAATCAATTTAAATGGAAGAGGAAATTTAAATTGAATTGATTAAAATGGAGATTGGGAAGTTGAGCAGTTTGGCTCTGAAACTATTTTCAAACAAATTGTTTTAATATAAGCTTTCTTAAATCTATTTTTCCAAACTATTTACTATACAATCTTTCTTTTTAAAACCCAAACTATCTTATACTTATTTTACAACTACTTTTGAAACTATTTGACTATTTTACAACAATTTTACAACTGTTTTATAAACCAAATTACTATTTTACAACTATTTTAGAACAAATTTCTATTTTACAACTATTTTGCAATTATCTAACTATTCTACAACTGTTTGACTATTTTACAACTATTTTATTACTACTTAACTATTTTACAGTTATTTTACGTCTAATGACTATTTTTCAACCACTTATCTATTTTAAGCTTTTCAAGCTATTTTCTAAATTCAAGTTGGTCAGAGTACAAACTGTTTATAATTGAAGTAATAATTAAAATGGAAATTTGAAGCAATTATGAATAAGTGAATAGAATCTAAATGAAGATGAATAGAAAGAGAAAAGATTTGGAGATAAATGCGTAGGATGTACATATATTATTCTATTTGCATAACTATTTGATCCAGATTTGAGCACAGAATTTCGAGATAGCATATCAATCCGAGTTGAGATTTTTCACTCGATTTTCGACGGCGAACCCTGCATATGGATTTTGATTGGTTCTGAAAATTCTCTATCATAGTTATGGCTATGTAAGGAGAATAACGGTTTCTAATTAAGAAACCAGATCTGAGTTCGCACTAGGAAGTTGGGTGGACGATACTAGATCGGAAATAAAATTGTGTAATCTAGTGAGCGATCAGATTTTATATTACGTACGAATGGTATATGTACATCGTACGTGCTCGAATGAAATAGATATTGGAGATTTTATAAAGAAATGTAAAATGATTTTTTGAAATGAAAAATATATTTTGTGAAATATATGATGAATAAAAATGGAAGTTAGATATCTCCATGATTGAAATTCACTTTTCGAAGAGTAAGTAATGTGGCAAATAACTTTATAAAGGAATTCAAACTTGAATATTAGATTTGGTATAAATAAAGTTATATATATTTGTTATATATAATAATAGCCAAAAGAATAGATTTTTGAAAAGTGTAAAGGGAATTTATATCAGTATGAAGTAATCCAAAGATTTTTCAAGGTTATATATATATATATATATATATATATATATATATAAATGATTTTGTGAAAATGATTTTTTTGGAAATTTTTTTAGAACCCACTGATTTTGAAAGGCTTTTGATTTTTGGGAAAAATCAATTTTGGGAATTTGGAAAGTCAAGTTTGGAACTATCGATTTGAGATATCGATTTTGTGTAAAGAAGATTTTTATGTGAATCATAAAGAGTATGATTTGAAAGATACTATATGTGTATAGTATAAAATGTTTTGAGATTGGCTCTGGGGAAAAAGGCGCTCCCATGAAATGAACTTCGTAGGAGATCTACGAGGTGGTTCTGCCTTAAGCCCTAAGGGGAGTTCTAAATTTGATCCTGGGAGTAAGTCCGGAAAAACTGAAGTTCCTGAGGATTGTATGTGGGTAGCGAAAGTCGAGGGCGCTGATGCCTACAGAGACATTCGGGTTATGCTGTGACGACATTGTGACTCGATGTCACTACGATCTACTGCGGACCAAAGCGGAAGTCGTGTGGCAGTGAGAGCCAACGGTCTACATTTGATTTTTCCATGATGGCAACGTAACATTGGTAGACTTTGATCTATGAAGACATAGTGAAAGTCGTGTGGCAGTGAGCGCCTACAGGCTACACTGGGACTCGACTGATGTAGTCTACGATCTATGTAGGGGTGGAGAAGTTTCATTTGGTAGCGAAATTCGAGGGCGCTAATGCCTATAGTTACATGCATTTTTTCCGTGATGGCAACGTAACCCCGGGTGTAGCTGCGATCTGTGGCGGGTTCCATAGTGTAATCAAGGGGCACGGAGGCCTATAGTTTTCTATAGTTTTGCAGTGATGGCGATGTAATCATCGGGTTAACTGCGACCATGGAGGGGGTGATGATTTCCAGAGCATTCTCACCAAAAATGTTTCCTATATTTTTATATAAATGTTTTCTATATTTTCACCAAAATATTTTCCGAGTATTTTTACTGCGTGTTGAAAGTAGGTTTACTAAGTACTTATAGATTTTCAGTCCTATGCCTGATCAACGTATGACCGAATTTCTGTGAGAAAAAGGATGGACTTGTTGAGATATCGAATTATAAATGTATTTTTATAAAGCTATTTTGGTAATATTATATAGATTTTTAAGTGTTTTAAAATTTATAAATAAAAAGAATTTATAGTTAAAAATGGTCAAAGAGTAATTAAACTGACAATAATCATTTTAATAAAATTTTGGTTTCTTTCCTTTTGGGGGACGAAAAGATTCAAAGAGGGGAGAAATGTGATAATCCGGATTTTTGGACATTTGTTAATTGATAATTAACTGGATTGAATTAGTAGAAATATTGATTTATAAGTTGAACAAATAATTTTGATAATTAAAATATCTTGATATATATAAATAGATTTGAAACTATAATAAATGTTGAATTATAAGTATCTGGAAATGATAAATCTTATGGTAAATTGAATAGATATATGTAAACTTTATAATATTGAAAATTATAAGTGTGTGTGTGTGTGTGTGTATTACAACTAAAAGTTCAATGTAATATATATATTATAATCGGGAAGTTATGTTTTAAATTCAACACAATAATTTTTCAAGAGTTATTTAAAATTAAATTGGGCATTTTCAAAACATTTAAGATAAATATTTATTAATTCAAAAGGGAATAATAGGACTTAATAAAAAAGTTTAAAACATTTTCTTTTAAAATTAACATGAGATAAATGGAATTTGTATATGTATGAGAATTTAAAACATATGACATTAATAAATATAAAACTAAATTGATATTATAATATATATATATATACACACACATATATAAACATATTTTCATGCAATTTACAAATGTAAGCTTAGATAACATACAATTAATAAGTGTAGGCAAATTCAACAAGTATCATGTTATTCTTTTTCTTTCATTTCTAATAAAAGAAAAATAAAGCTATATATATCTTTCTATTCCTACTCGCTCTTTTCTTTTACCTTCCATTTTTCAAAAACAACGAAATCAACCTGTAAATGAACCAGAGGAAAAAGAAATCAAAGAAAACTTTTACAACTTCTTCAAGCTTCTTTGCAACCTGATCTAAAGCATGCGAATTCAAGACCAAACTCAAACATAAAGAAGATTCAAATTTAAATTCAAGATCAGATTCAAGATTCAAATCAACCATCAAAATCAGTTTTCAAATTCTCAAAACAAAGCTTCTATGTTCAAACAAAAACTATGAGTTAACTACATCTCTTAAAGCCAAATCCTCTTTAAATTTTTTGCATGTGATAAATCATAATAGTAATGACTGTGAAAATGTTTTGAACGAATTATATAAATATGTTATGTCTGGTATATATGCATCTGCATGGATCTGTATATGGATATACCTCTGTTCTTGGTTTACAGACACAAAAACTCAATAAAAATACAATCCCTCTTCATATGAATCAATTTGGATTATGATGTTTAAAGGAATTATGTTCGAATTAACTAAACATTATTTTTAAAAATAATTAAAGGTGGAATTAGTTAGTGTTTCACTGGGGAATTGAAAATTACAGTAAAAATGTATTTCACCAAGAAAACCAACCATTTTAGTTTCAAGTTTCACCTATATAATCTAATACATCCTTTAAAACTATGATTTTTAGTAATGAAATCAAGATTTTTATGTTAAGGGTTGATGGGAATTGTCGTGTTGAACGGAGATGGTGTTTTTGTCGAATTCTAGCGATCGGGGGATGGGCATGGTCGAAGTCATTGCTGGTGGTAGCTCGAACGACGAGGCACTAGGGGAAAATGTTCAGTGAAATTCTCGACCACCATGGTGTCATGTAGATGGAGATGTAGGGTTTTTCAATCGAGTTTGGTTGGCATTGTTCTTGAAGCTCGTGCGACAACAAGGCGGTGTCGAGTTGGGCTAGGGTAGGGGAAAAGGAAGATAGGGGATTGGTGCAGCTCCAGGTGAGGCGATGTGGTGTCCTGTGGTCTACGGAGGCGGCGAGAGGTTGATATGGGTGATGGTATGTTTCTAGGTCTGGGTTTCTATTGAATCGACTTGATCGATTTTGATTTCCGATGAGACAGGGAGATCTGGGTAGATGGGAGCGACGGTGAGGTTGTCGCCGACTTGTCGGCGGTCGTTGCGTTGGCCGGAGTAGCATCGATCATCTGTGCACGTGCACAAGGGTCATCTCGTATCTGTGGTTGCTGTGTGATGTGGAGCTTTGGGGATGACAGTGTTTTGATGGATGTCAAACTCTAGTTTATCGAGTAAAAGTGAAGCCCGTGTTGTTGCTCAGGTATTTATGGTTTGGTCTCAGGTTGTTTTGTATAATAAGAGGTTTTAAAATATGGGAAGTAAAGTATTATTAGGTTTAAAGCAAAAATAACCAAAGATTTAAAGCATATAGGAAAATAAACCAAGTTTCAAGGCAAAGCAAAATTCTAAAAAAAGTTTTCAAAGCAAACATTTTTCAAAAAGGAAATTAAACAAGTTTTCAAATAAAAGAAATGAGCAAGTTTTATAAACAAGTTTCAAAAATTATTTATAAAACTAATGTCTTTAAATTTAAATTGCTTCGGTTTTGAATAATTATTAAGTTAATTAATTAAATAAATCCATAAGTATTTCCAAATGTGTTCAAGTAAGAGATTAAGAATATATGTATTGAATTTTAATTAATCATAAGGCACAACTGATTTTGTATGCTAATAATAAATAATTTTCAAGGATTTAATTTAATAAGATTTAAATAATGATAATTAAGTTATTAATTAAGATAATGGTTTATCTTAGATTAATTAAAGACTTAAGAAATTAGGGTAATTAATTAATGTAAGTAACTGAAGGATAAATAATGTAATTAATAAAAGTTCAATTAGTTACTCTATGTAATTAAATGATAACTAATTAATGGAAAAAAATGAAGGGATGATTAATTTGTTTCATTAGTTAATTAAAATAATAATGGTTGGTTTATGATTAATTAATGTTAATCAGGTAGTATCTAAAGTAATTCAAATTATTTGGTGATTAAATTTAATTAATTAGAAATGGTGATAAATTGATCTTGCTTATGGATGATCAAG
Organism: Allium cepa; assembly: GCA_030765085.1. Classification (NCBI taxonomy): domain Eukaryota; kingdom Viridiplantae; phylum Streptophyta; class Magnoliopsida; order Asparagales; family Amaryllidaceae; genus Allium; species Allium cepa. The sequence continues at coordinate 458,196,405 of CM060931.1, read as the reverse complement.
TAGTATTGAATGACTGGATTAATATCTAGTCAGATAATTTGTGATATACTGTGATATGATATGTTTGAGTTGAACTGGGATAATGTGGGTTATCTATCGATGATGAATTGCTGTGTAAATGTGACATCCTGTATTTAAAATTGAATTGAATTCACTTAAACAACTTGGATTGAAAATGACATTGGATTCGAAGAGACGGGGTCTGGTATCAGCGAATACCCGGGACCACTTCGATGAGTAATCTATAATTCTTTTAGAAGTAAATAGGCTGGAATGGAATAATTTAAGAACATGACCATTTAAATCGAGTAACAATTCTTAGATATTGTTTGTAAAATAAGTGATGGCATTATATATGTTATGAACTCGTAGTAAGATACGAGTTACCTTGGCTTTCAAATATGTTTTATAACTTAGTATTTTCAAATTATATGGGTTTAATCACGCTGGTTTCTAGCCTGACCCAGGTGTTACTTTATTGTAATGCTCAGGTCAGATCGAGTATTACAGATTTTCAGGTTGGGACGTTCTAGAGCGCAGGTGGCGAGCTGGATGGCTGAAACGTATGGAGAATATTCCACTGCGTATTGGAGATATTGTTGTTTATCTGGGACGGTTAATTTTAACTGTCCAATTTATATGTAATTGGTTGTAGCTCCGATGTATTGAAAGTAAATTAACAGATATAACTTTCTTTGTATAAATGCTATTATTTGATATTATATTTTGATCCGCTGCAAATGTGAGATTCTATGTTTGTTTCCGCTTCTTTATCTACCTTTTTTCTTCTTAAACCTAACAATCTAGAATTTCCGGCGCTCGGATGCTCAGCACTTCTACGGTGAAGTATTAGTGTCGAATTTTCGGGGTCAAATTTCGGGTCGTTACATTACTAGAATATTAAAAGTTGTAACGTTAAATAAGGATATGTAAGGGAATATTATACAAGAAAAACTTAAATAATGAAAGTGTTCAATGAAATATACTTTTATAAATAAGAAATTTGATATGAAATAGTTATAAACCTGAGTTATAATCATAGTGCTACTTAATAAAATGAAATTGAAAGTGAATATTGTAAGCAAAGAATTATGAACTTAAGTTAATGTTTGAAGCTATTGATAAAATTTAAGTAAATAATCAAATGAATACCATATTAAATTTAATGATTGCAACTTCAGAAATGGTTGATTACTTTGATACCTTGTGAAGATTGCATGCTTGTTTGCAAAAATTGTTGTTATGTTGTATTGATTTATTTTAATTCTATGTGATGATGGTATGCTTTTGGTTGTAAGTGATTGTTGTTATGTTTGTTGATTGTTTGTTATTAATTTAAAATAATATAATTATTTCACTTCTCTATAATTATTAACCTCTTTGGATTATATAAGTGGAATACAGGTTATGGAAGCAATTGCTATTGATTTTGGTTTCATAAAATAAACATTATCGTTTATTTGCCCGACAAATAGGTACGTTCTCGGATTACGGTTTTCTAGCAATATTATATTGTTTCCCCCGCTGTTGGAATATATTATTTTAAAAATATATGATATATTTTTTTATTTTGATATTATGATTTCTCCTAAGCCTCTTTGTACAAAGGAGTGTCTAACGAAATTTTCATGAATTTTGGATTTCGAAATTTTTGTGAAATGTTTTCCAAACTATTGTTAATTTGAATATGAAAGGATTTAATTGTTTATAAATTAATATATTTTATTTAAATTATTTATTATGTAAATAAATTGTTTACAAATTTAATATTTTGAATAAGATATATTGATTACTTAATTCCTTCTTTTCCCCTCTTTTTTCTTTTCGGGGACGAAAAGTTTTGAGTGTGGGAGAGTGTAACGACCCATAATTTTCGATAATTAAAAATAATAACTTTAATAAGATTTTTGTAATAAATGCTGAAAGAAATTAAAATTTAAGATATATAACTAGAATAATACTAAAACGAAATGCAACAATGTTAATTAAAGCTAACTATTAAAAAAATGAATGGAATTCCAATTAATTGAAATAGTGTAAAGTTATAGTTGGTTATAAAGTGAACATAGAAAAAAGAATGTAAATATTGAATTCATTAATGAAATAATATATTATTAATGGAAACTAAATAAAATTAGTGTTATGAAAGAAATGGTTACATTTGTTTGTAAGTAATAAACTTTAGATGTAATTAAAGGCAAATGGTGACAATTATCATCTATATATATTATCACTTTATTTGGAAATAAATGATAATTAATTCCCTTAATTAGTGCAGTTAATGTAGGTTTAATTAATAATAGTAAAAAGGTTGATTCTATCCAATGTAACCAATGTAAATTTTTATCATAGTATGACCTCTGATTTGAATAAAAGAATGGAAATCAGTTTACTCAAATTTATTGGAATTGGAAATTTTAATAAGTGAATTTATTACAATCAATGAAATAAAAGGTTACATAAATGAAAGGTAAGATGAAATGGTAAAATACTGGTGCAACTGAAGTTATAACAATGTTGACTACGTATGTAAGATAAAGAGAATGAAACCAAGGTAAATAAATTAATTGAGACTTTAACTATAATTAATGTGTGAAATTGACCAAAACTCAATAAAAAGGAAATATAGTAGTTAATACAAATAAAGGATGGAAATTGGAGTATATTAACGTAATGAAATGTAAAATAAATGTTAATTATGTTATTAGATCATAAATAAAATTCTAAAACAACAAGCTACAATGAAGCAATGAAGTGGAAGGTTCTAACGTGTATTAGAATATAATTAACAATAGGAATTGGAATAATAAATGTCTGTTTTCATGATGAGTTAAATGAATATTGATTGATAGAGAAAAAAATTTATTTAGTATGTAATTTAATTCTTGTTGTATACTATAATTTTTGTGACGACCCGACTTTCCACTCCCGGAAAATCGCATCATCCTTAAGAAAGAAAGAAAGGGAGAGAAATAGAATAGAAAGAAGAGAAGAAAGAAACAACATCGGAATCTTACACAGCGGAACGAATAAATTATATTAATAACATAAATATTACATAGTTTACAACCATTATCAGAGTACACAGATATACAACACATACTAGACAGTTATAAACACCTGTCTAGTTATACAACTCGAAGACAACAACTCAGAGAACACATAGCGGAAAACTATATATATATATATCTACACGCAGAAGCCTCCTGCTCCAATGCTCCTCCACAATTCGTCAAAGCTAATCGTGAATCCTAACCTGAATCACCCTTGACTACTCATAAAAATTAGAGTACCCAAGAGTTTATGAAAACAAAAATAAACTCCGGGTCAGACATGGGTCTGGTGTGAGTAACAGGTTAAAGTTGCTTAACTTTCAAAAACCTTTTGAAAAGAAAAGGTATCACGTAAGACTTCCCACACATAAACATGGAAAAGTTTTTACCTCACGCTAACCAAAACATTTGATAGGAAATCCGATGATATTATAATAGTGTCTAGGGTTTTCAAGTAAATATGAAATAGCCGAAATTGTTACATCTATTAAATTCCATCTACTAGCCACAAAAGTGGGTAATACAATCAAAACCGTTGACACTTATTGGATTTTGGATTCCATACAATGGCAGGGCTACTGGGGTACCGTCTGTCACAGTACGTGGCCTAGATCAACGTATTGAGGATCACTCCCGACCCCCTGCAACACAAAGCTGGACCCATTCCTTACTGAATAGTTCCGAACAAGACAACCCCGTGGTTGTAGCTAGCAACCACCCACAGCCGAATATAAAGGGACTTCTAGACAGGGATCAATCTTGCTCTCCAGTGGGTGCGACCCACGAAGCTTTGCTGCACCTCCCCTGTTTCAGTCATTCCCGGTTGATGAGGCTTGATGCTACGATTACCTTTATAAGACATATCACTTAGAATGCTCATCGTCCACCTGACGATGTGCTGAAAGTATTCAATCCATACAAGTTCATTCCGGGTTCGAACGAAACCGAAGGCATTATCTCGTTACACTCATTTTGGAATTACCCTCAGAGTTAACGACAATAACCCTTGCACTCTGATTCACCATCTTGAATCTATAAGAACTAATTCCGTCAACTCATTACGGAATCACCACAGAGTTATAATGACTCATAGTCCTTACACCTCGAGTCTTCACAAAGCTCCACTTAGAATCACGACCTAACGTCATTTGGAATCGATGTGGTTTTCGGATATCCAAATATGGAAACCCGATCCCGGTCTCATCGAAAACCAAAGCGTGTCTTTTAAGGTCCAAGTTGTTTTAAAGGTTTAAAACAATTCAATTACAGTATCTATATACACACAGATAGATAATTCATAAATCATAACTGATAATCAATCATTATCAATAACAGGTAATTCATATCACCAATATCACATAGATATTCCATATAATACCATCACAATAGATAACTTATTTTATCATCACAATACAACCAAACATTCCATACCATACAATATCATTTATCTCATTACTGAGATTTCAAAACATCCAAGACAATCAAGTTCAACCATTCATCCATAAGCAATGATTTATTCATCCAATATAATTAATTTAAAATGAATTAAATTAAATATCTCTAATTAATTTAAAATGAATTAAATTAACTATCTCTAATTAATTTAAAATGAATTAAATTAATTACTTCATCAATACCAATCTTGCTTACTCAATCATTTAATTGATTACAATCAATTAATCATTCAAAATAAATCATCTTAATTAATCACTCTTGATTAATTACTCTTAATTACATTCATGTAATTATCCTTAATTAATTTCACAAAATTAATTATCCTCAACTAAACAGTAATTAACCTTTAATTACTTCAATTAATTAATTAATCATAATTAATTATCCTAATCCTTAATTAATTACATTAATTAATTACCTTTAATTACCTATTATTGATTAATTAATCTTAATTAATCAATTTTAATTACATCATTAATTAAATAATTTATGATCCTTAATTATTCCTTAAATTAATTACTCTAAGTAATTAACTAACTTAATTACCACATTAAACCAAATTAATTATCCTTAATTTTATTTCTTAATTAATCCGTTGATTAATTACTAAATAATTAATCCAAATTATCTCATACTTAAACATCTCCTTAATTACAATATGTAATTATTAAACAATTACTTAACTAAGTAATTTCCAAATCATTAATTACATAAAGTAATTATACTTATCCCAAGTGTTTAAAATTAATTAAATCAAACAATCTCATTCAATTAAATTAATTACATTAAGTAATCAATTTCTTAATTACTTTATCAAGTAATTACACTCAAACCATTTACAATTGATTATTATTAAATTAATTAATCTAATTAATTATAAAAATTAACCAAATTAATTAATTGTTAAATAATCCTGGTTAATGACCTTCATTAACCATCCTCAAATTATTTTATAAGGTAATTAACTTAAATTAATTACCACTTAAATTATCTTTATTCATTCATTAGTTAAGATTAATTATTAAATTAATTAACCTTAATTAAAAACTTAATTACATAACTATTATTCATTTATCATTAATTAATAACTTAATTAATGATCTTAACTTAAAATTGATTAATCATTAATCAATTATAATTCCAAATTTAATTAATTAATCACATTAATTAATTAACCTTAATTACCTATTAACTAATTTTTAAAACATAAATCTTAATCAAATTTTCAAAATAAAACATAACTTAATTATGTTAAAACAATATTATTCAAAACAAAGTACTTTTTGAACTTACTCTTAAATTTCAATTTAAATTCAGGTTTAAAACTTATCAAAGTTTTAAATAAATGAACCTTTTAAATTTCCAATCAAACAAAAGCTACGGAAATTTTTAAAGTTAAAGTCATTTCAAAACTTTCAATAATTTAAATTTCCATTTTAATTTGAAACTTCAAATTTTAAACCTTCTTTAAAATTTAAACCTGAAATTCAAATTCAACTTTAAAATTCCAAATTTAAATTAAACTTAAATCTATTCATATATTTAAAATCTCATTATTAAAAGATTTGAACTATATTATCATCATGATATAGTTGATTAAGATAAATTTTTAAACATAAATTTCTATGTAAAAACTGGAATTTGAATTTAATTTAAAAACTTAAACTTGCATTTGAATCTAAACTTAAACTTTACTCTAAACATAAAACTGCAGATTTTAAAAAGTTTAAAAAAAGAAAACTCAGGTTTTAAAAAAAAACAGTAAATCAGGTTTCAAAAACCTGGAATTTGAATTCAAATCAAAAATACAAACTTGAATTCAAATCAAAAATACAACTTGCATTTGATTTTAAATTTAAACTTTTCTTTAAAAATAAACTACAGATTTACATTTTAAAATCCAGATTTTAAATAGAAAAATAGGTTTCTGAAACCTGGATATACTCAGGTTCAACCCGAGAAAACACCAAATTTACTTCGAGTTAAAAGTTTGCCTAACTCGAGTTTCCTATCAAGTTGCTCCGAGTCATTCTCCCATTTCCCCACATCTCCTCTACAACATCCAAATTCAAACCTGAAAAACAGGTTACAGGTTTCTATTGCAAACCTGTCAACGGCGATAGTTCACCAACGCGACCACCTGACACCCAACCCTTCCGGCCTCGAGCTTCTCTACACACCAACTACCCACACACCAAAAACCAAATCACTCGATCAATCCAACACTACAAACTGACTCAAACTTTAACCCTATTCCAAAACTAGGGTTCATACTAAAAAATCCGAACTGCATCTCTCCCAAACAATTATATTCATATTTCTGATTTTTCTAAGGATAAATGATCCTTTCTTAGTAACTCACAAGAATTTCAGAATTTTCCAATTCAAAAATCAATAGAATTTGCACAGATTTCATTCCTAGTTCAATTCAAAACTGCTACTTAATCTTTCTTCTAAAAATTCTATTTCTTGATTCAAAATTCAAGTTATGGTAAGTACTTTAATTTATGAATCTGAGTCATGATATCAATATGGTTGAGTTAAGATAAAAATACATCATGCAAAGTTTTACCTGTGTTAACAGGGACAATACTGTTTATATCCAATTTTCTTTTACATTAGCTAAAAACTTTAAAAGTTAACTGAATAAAATTTATAACCTTACTTATAAATATAATCATACCAGAAATTTAAGTTAAAAGATAAAGTTTTAACAAAAACTTCCTAGGAAATCAAGAAAACAGATCATGTAATAAAACAACAGTGTACACACTTTACTTTCCACTTAACACAGCAATACTTATATATATATATCAAACAATTTAGCATGCAATTCTATTTTAAAATTTTAAAGTTAAAAGTTACTCACATGTTAATGCAGAGCTCAGTTGTCTTTTTGAAACTCTACAGAAAAGAATGCAGACTGGATCCTTGCTTCATGTTGAATTAATATGCAGACTTTAAAAATGTAGGTGTACTTCCTCTGTTGAAATCTGATGAAATGTTGGCATGCAGATAAAGATGATGCAGTTGCTAACTTTTTACAAACATGCAGATGGTCTTTCATCCCCAGGTTCAAAACAAAGTGCAGAAAAATGCAGGCTCATTCTGATTTTGAAATGAAGGGTAGATTTGAATGTGCAGATTTTGTATTTGAATATGCAGGTTTCACTTGATTTGAGGAATGCAGATTTGGGATTTGAATATGCAGATTGTAGGTGAATCAAATGCAGATTTTTAAATAGGGTTTCTGAATTTTGGAAATGCAGATTTGAATCTTTGATTGGAAATGCACATCTGTGGATTTTGTATAAGAAGTGAGATATGCAAATTTTTGTATTTGAATTTTGAGGTATGCAGATCTTTAAAATGAATATGCAGATGGGTTTGATCTTTGTTTGATTTAGGAAAATGGAAAAAAAAATTATGCATGAAGATGTAAGCTAACTAAATGCATTTTCAGATTTTAAGGAAAGCAAAGAAAAATAAAAACAAAATTCTAACACTTGTCTATTTTATAACACTTGTCAAAAGAATACATATAAATTTAACACTTGTTTACCCCTTCAGATAATTAGTATCTAATTACAAATAAATGTGTGTGTAATCCTAAGTTAATATGTTAGTTTATATTAATATGTGTATGAATTTATAAAGAAATAAGAACAACAATGTTTTACAAATTAATTTATAAATATTAAAAATTAAGACAATCAAACAATATAAAATTTTATACTTTTTAAATTTAAATTCAATTAATTCAAAATCAAATATTTTTCAAATCAAGTTATACATATAAATTCAATTTGAAATAAACATTACAAATCTTATTCAAAGTTTATTTATAAAGTCAATACAATATTAATATTATTTTTATAAATCTCTTTTATTAAATAAAAAATCATTTTACAAAATATTCATTTTATTAAGTCATAAAATCATTTTCTTGAATTTATTCTAAATTTAAAACAAAACCAATTTATTTAAAATATGAACCATATATTTATATTGTAAATAGAAATCCATTTATATCATTTAAAAGATAAAATAACCAATTTAAATATTTATCGAAGAATATTATTAAATTTATGTGAATAATTATTATCAGAATATCAATATCAATTTAATTTTAACTACAGATTATTAAATTGATATTGTTAAAAATTCCGGGATGTTACAATCCTTCCCCCTTAAAAGAATTTCGTCCTCGAAATTTAAAACAAAGGTAATTTAATAATCTCATTAAATTTTAAATTATAAACACAAGCATATATCAAACATATGCCAACAACCAACATCCAATTCAACCAAAACAACCAGTCAAACAAATCTAATTATCCAGACAAATTCTGGATATAATTTTATCGAGTTTCCCCAGGTATATATATATACCGGGATACTCGCTCTAGAAATTCCAAACAACCAATACTATGAAGCTACAAAGCTCCTATACAACTATATCTATAACACTAGACAAGATATCAGACTACAAATGAATCTGACTCAACAACCAAAACTCTAGAACTGTTGGTTCCACAATCAGAGATAGATCATACACGTACTCCCTCAGAGATACGTGAAAATCATCGAATCCCAGTTATCCAAACTGGCAATTCAATCCTGTAGATCAATCACTTAACCTCCAAGATCACAGAAAAGATCCAAAACACTTCAGAGCAAACTTCTCAAACTTACCCAAACTTATAGCTCACTTACTATCAGAGAAAACTTATCCAAAAATTAAATCTCCAACTTCAGAGTCCAAGTCTCTCCGACTCTAATCCATAAAACTCTTCAGACAATCCTGGGCTCACTACAAACTTACTGATCAGCTCAACCTTCACCGATGCTTCTAGAAACAAACTAGACCAATCAATATAACAAAATGATCTCCTCAAGATCAACCAAAACCAAGAACTCAAACTCAACTCCTCAACATCAGAAGACAACAACTCTTCTCCTATCCAGAAAAGAAAAGCAGATGCACTTCCAAACTGCTTCCGCTGCTCAACTCTGATTCGAAGTAGAAGAGAATGCTTGAATAAGAACACAAGCACAAACAGGATAACACACCCCAGAGATATGGTTCAAAGATCCATAATAATAATTCAGAAGTTCCTTCAAAACTCCGAGATGCTACACCAACTCAATCTCCTGGAACCATACTTCTATAAAGCTGAACCATCCGAACCACTTCTGGAATCCCGGTCGATTAGAAAACTCAATCTCCAGATGCGAACAAAACTCTGACTTCCTGAAGACATCCAAAAAAACTCAGATAACCCAAGAGAAACTCAATCAATCGCAAGTCACTTTTGCGAACACCCAAACCAAATCCAAGTAAAACTGTTCTCCCTTAACCAAATAGAACAGTTTAAACTTCACCAGCCATCCCATCGAAGAAACAGGTCCACTTGACTGCTTCTGAACTCCACTCCAGAGATCTGCTAAGCCAGAAGATCTCTAGCCAACACCGAGAACATTCTAAACTGCACTGGTGCCATAGATACCAAAGAATTCCAAAACAAAGCTCTCCGAGAAACTCGAACTTCAAAGCAAACAGAACTCAAGCTGACCACAGCCACAACACTGAAGCAGACTCACTTCCTTAACTTGTTCCAAAGAAAACATCTTCGGGAACATCCATAGTCACTGCATCTCATCACGCAGCTACTACTCCTTAAGGTAACAAAATACCTTCACTTACTCCAGCTCAACCAAGCAGATCCAAATACTACTCATCCAATCTCAAAAATAAACTCCGAACCTTAACAGGTTTCCTTCAGAGATCAATGAAGTTCTTCATTACCACAGAACTCACTCGAGACGATATTAGGTCTACAGTCTCGACAGATACTTCCAACCTCAAACATTCAAACTCCAACCAATGGTAGTTGTGTTACACACACTACTACCTCATCTACCTTTATAACTTATATTGGAAAACCCGAACAGGTAACCCAACAGATAAGTAGAAATATATATATATATATATATATATATATATATATAATTACAAATACGCTCTCTCAAGAAAGACAACTCTACAGAGCCTAGGTATTCACTCAACTTAACACTCCCTAAAGAAAGATACACTTCAGAGCCTAGGTATTCACTCAGCCTAATGCTCTCTAAAGAAAGATACACTTCAGAACCTAGGTATTCACTCAGCCTAATGCTCTCTAAAGAAAGATACACTTCAGAGCCTAGGTATTCACTCAACCTAACGCTCTGATACCAACTGTGACGACCCGACTTTCCACTCCCGGAAAATCGCATCATCCTTAAGAAACAAAGGGATAGAAATAGAATAGAAAGAAGAGAAGAAAGAAACAACATCAGAATCTTACACAGCGGAACGAATAAATTATATTAATAACATAAATATTACATAGTTTACAACCATTATCAGAGTACACAGATATACAACACATACTAGACAGTTATAAACACCTGTCTAGTTATAAAACTCAAAGACAACAACTCAGAGAACACACAGCGGAAAACTATATATATATATATATATATATATATATATATATATATATATATATCTACACGCAGAAGCCTCCTGCTCCAATGCTCCTCCACAATTCGTCAAAGCTAATCGTGAATCCTAACCTGAATCACCCTTGACTACTCATAAAAATTAGAGTACCCAAGAGTTTATGAAAACAAAAATAAACTCCGGGTCAGACATGGGTCTGGTGTGAGTAACAGGTTAAAGTTTCTTAACTTTCAAAAACCTTTTGAAAAGAAAAGGTATCACGTAATACTTCCCACACATAAACATGGAAAAGTTTTTACCTCACGCTAACCAAAACATTTGATAGGAAATCCGATGATATTATAATAGTGTCTAGGGTTTTCAAGTAAATATGAAATAGCCGAAATTGTTACATCTATTAAATTCCAGCTACTAGCCACAAAAGTGGGTAATACAATCAAAACCGTAGGCACTTATTGGATTTTGGATTCCATACAATGGCAGGGCTACTAGGGTACCGCCCGTCACAATACGTGGCCTAGATCAACGTACCGAGGATCACTCCCGACCCCCTGCAACACAAAGCCGGACCCATTCCTTACTGAATAGTTCCGAACAAGACAACCCCGTGGTTGTAGCTAGCAACCACCCACAGCCGAATATAAAGGGACTTCTAGACAGGGATCAATCTTGCTCTCCATTGGGTGCGACCCACGAAGCTTTGCTGCACCTCCCATGTTTCAGCCATTCCCGGTTGATGAGGCTTGAGGCTACGATTACCTTTATAGGACATAACACTTAGAATGCTCATCGTCCACCTGACGATGTGCTGAAAGTATTCAATCCATACAAGTTCGTTCCGGGTTCGAACGAAACCGAAGGCATTATCTCGTCACACTCATTTTGGAATCACCCTCAGAGTTAACGACAATAACCCTTGCACTCTGATTCACCATCTCGAATCTATAAGAACTAATTCCGTCAACTCATTACAGAATCACCCACAGAGTTATAATGACTCATAGTCCTTACACCTCGAGTCTTCACAAAGCTCCACTTAGAATCACGACCTAACGTCATTTGGAATCGATGTGGTTTTCGGATATCCAAATATGGAAACCCGATCCCGGTCTCATCGAAAACCAAAGCGTGTCTTTTAAGGTCCAAGTTGTTTTAAAGGTTTAAAACAATTCAATTACAGTATCTATATACACACAGATAGATAATTCATAAATCATAACTGATAATCAATCATTATCAATAACAGGTAATTCATATCACCAATATCACATAGATATTCCATATAATACCATCACAATAGATAACTTATGTTATCATCACAATACAACCAAACATTCCATACCATACAATATCATTTATCTCATTACTGAGATTTCAAAACATCCAAGACAATCAAGTTCAACCATTCATCCATAAGCAATGATTTATTCATCCAATATAATTAATTTAAAATGAATTAAATTAACTATCTATAATTAATTTAAAATGAATTAAATTAATTACTTCATCTTTAATTAATTTAAAATAAATTAAATTAATTACTTCATCAATACAAATCTTGCTTACTCAATCATTTAGTTGATTACAATCAATTAATCATTCAAAATAAATTATCTTAATTAATCACTCTTGATTAATTACTCTTAATTACATTCATGTAATTATCCTTAATTAATTTCACAAAATTAATTATCCTCAACTAAACAGTAATTAACCTTTAATTACTTTAATTAATTAATTAATCATAATTAATTATCCTAATCCTTAATTAATTACATTAATTAATTACCTTTAATTACCTATTATTGATTAATTAATCTTAATTTATCAATTTTAATTACATCATTAATTAAATAATATATGATCCTTAATTATTCCTTAAATTAATTACTCTAAGTAATTAACTAACTTAATTACCACATTAAACCAAATTAATTATCCTTAATTTTATTTCTTAATTAATAGGTTGATTAATTACTAAATAATTAATCCAAATTATCTCATAATTAAACATCTCCTTAATTACAATCTGTAATTATTAAACAATTACTTAACTAAGTAATTTCCAAATCATTAATTACATAAAGTAATTATACTTATCCCAAGTGTTTAAAATTAATTAAATCAAACAATCTCATTCAATTAAATTAATTACATTAAGTAATCAATTTCTTAATTACTTTATCAAGTAATTACACTCAAACCGTTTACAATTGATTATTATTAAATTAATTAATCTAATTAATTATAAAAATTAACCAAATTAATTAATTGTTAAATAATCCTGGTTAATGACCTTCATTAACCATCCTCAAATTATTTTATAAGGTAATTAACTTAAATTAATTACCATTTAAATTATCTTTATTCATTCATTAATTAAGATTAATTATTAAATTAATTAACCTTAATTAAAAACTTAATTACATAACTATTATTCATTTATCATTAATTAATAACTTAATTAATGATCTTAACTTAAAATTGATTAAAACTTAATCAATTATAATTCCAAATTTAATTAATTAATCACATTAATTAATTAACCTTAATTACCTATTAATTAATTTTTAAAACATAAATCTTAATCAAATTTTCAAAATAAAACATAGCTTAATTATGTTAAAACAATATTATTCAAAACAAAGTACTTTTTGAACTTACCCTTAAATTTCAATTTAAATTCAGGTTTAAAACTTATCAAAGTTTTAAATAAATGAACCTTTTAAATTGCCAATCAAACAAAAGCTATGGAAATATTTAAAGTTAAAGTCATTTCAAAACTTTCAATAATTTAAATTTCCATTTTAATTTGAAACTTCAAATTTTTAACCTTCTTTAAAATTTAAACCTGAAATTCAAATTCAACTTTAAAATTCCAGATTTAAATTAAACTTAAATCTATTCATATATTTAAAATCTCATTATTAAAAGATTTGAACTATTCTATCATTATGATATATCTGATTAAGATAAATTTTTGAACTTAAATTTCTATTTAAAAACTGGAAATTGAATTTAATTTAAAAACTTAAACTTGCATTTGAATCTAAACTTAAACTTTACTCTAAACATAAAACTGCAGATTTTAAAAAGTTTAAAAAAAGAAAACTCAAGTTTTAAAAAAAAACAGTAAATCAGGTTTCAAAAACCTGGAATTTGAATTCAAATCAAAAATACAAACTTGAATTCAAATCAAAAATACAACTTGCATTTGATTTTAAATTTAAACTTTTCTTTAAACATAAACTACAGATTTACATTTTAAAATCCAGATTTTAAATAGAAAAACAGGTTTCTGAAACCTGGATATACTCAGGTTCAACCCGAGAAAACACCAAATTTACTTCGAGTTAAAAGTTTGCCTAACTCGAGTTTCCTATCAACTTGCTCCGAGTCATTCTCCCATTTCCCCACATCTCCTCTGCAACATCCAAATTCAAACCTGAAAAACAGGTTACAGGTTTCTGTTGCAAACTTGTCAACGGCGATAGTTCACCAACGCGACCACGTGACACCCAACCCTTCCGGCCTCGAGCTTCTCTACACACCAACTACCCACACACCAAAAACCAAATCACTCGATCAATCCACCACTACAAATTGACTCAAACTTTAACCCTATTCCAAAACTAGGGTTCATACTAAAAAATCCGAACTGCATCTCTCCCAAACAATTATATTCATATTTCTGATTTTTCTAAGGATAAATGATCCTTACTTAGTAACTCACAAGAATTTCAGAATTTTCCAATTCAAAAATCAATAGAATTTGCACGGATTTCATTCCTATTTCAATTCAAAACTGCTACTGAATCTTTCTTCTAAAAATTCTATTTCTTGATTCAAAAATCAAGTTATGGTAAGTGCTTTAATTTATGAATCTGAGGCATGATATCAATATGGTTGAGTTAAGATAAAAATACATCATGCAAAGTTTTACCTGTGTTAACAGGGACAATACTGTTTATATCCAATTTTCTTTTACATTAGCTAAAAACTTTAAAAGTTAACTGAATAAAATTTATAACCTTACTTATAAATATAATCATACCAGAAATTTAAGTTAAAAGATAAAGTTTTAACAAAAACTTCCTAGGAAATCAAGAAAACAGATCATGTAATAAAACAACAGTGTACACACTTTACTTTCCACTTAACACAGCAATACTTATATATATATCAAACAATTTAGCATGCAATTCTATTTTAAAATTTTAAAGTTAAAAGTTACTCACATGTTAATGCAGAGCTCAGTTGTCTTTTTGAAACTCTACAGAAAAGAATGCAGACTGGATCCTTGCTTCATGTTGAATTAATATGCAGACTTTAAAAATGTAGGTGTACTTCCTCTGTTGAAATCTGATGAAATGTTGGCATGCAGATAAAGATGATGCAGTTGCTAACTTTTTACAAACATGCAGATGGTCTTTCATCCCCAGGTTCAAAACAAAGTGCAGAAAAATGCAGGCTCATTCTGATTTTGAAATGAAGGGTAGATTTGAATGTGCAGATTTTGTATTTGAATATGCAGGTTTCACTTGATTTGAGGAATGCAGATTTGGGATTTGAATATGCAGATTGTAGGTGAATCAAATGCAGATTTTTAAACAGGGTTTCTGAATTTTGGAAATGCAGATTTGAATCTTTGATTGGAAATGCACATCTGTGGATTTTGTATAAGAAGTGAGATATGCAGATTTTTGTATTTGAATTTTGAGGTATGCAGATCTTTAAAATGAATATGCAGATGGGTTTGATCTTTGTTTGATTTAGGAAAATGGAAAAAAAATTATGCATGAAGATGTAAGCTAACTAAATGCATTTTCAGATTTTAAGGAAAGCAAAGAAAAATAAAAACAAAATTCTAACACTTGTCTATTTTATAACACTTATCAAAAGAATACATATAAATTTAACACTTGTTTACCCCTTTAAGATAATTAGTATCTAATTACAAATAAATGTGTGTAATCCTAAGTTAATATGTTAGTTTATATTAATATGTGTATGAATTTATAAAGAAATAAGAACAACAATGTTTTACAAATTAATTTATACATATTAAAAATTAAGACAATCAAACAATATAAAATTTTATACTTTTTAAATTTAAATTCAACTAAAATCAAAATCAAATATTTTTCAAATCAAGTTATACATATAAATTCAATTTGAAATAAACATTACAAATCTTATTCAAAATTTATTTATAAAGTCAATACAGTATTAATATTATTTTTATAAATCTCTTTTATTAAATTAAAAATCATTTTATAAAATATTCATTTTATTAAGTCATAAAATCATTTTGTTGAATTTATTCTAAATTTAAAACAAAACCAATTTATTTAAAATATGAACCATATATTTATATTGTAAATAGAAATCCATTTATATCATTTAAAAGATAAAATAACCAATTTAAATATTTATCGAAGAATATTATTAAATTTATCTGAATAATTATTATCAGAATATCAATATCAATTTAATTTTAACTACAGATTATTAAATTGATATTGTTAAAAATTACGGGATGTTACAATTTTATAAATGTGTTTGCATGACTACAAATAAGGATTATAATGTTCACATATTTATTTAATTGATTTCATCAATTAAGGTCTGCTTTGAAGTGGAAGATTTAAATTAATTGAAAATAAATCTATTGAAATCCTTCAACTGAAAAAGGAAAAAAGAAACAAAGTGCATTTAATAAATTTAATGCAAGAATGTTTTCATTTGGAATGTACATTATTTGAAAAATATAAGAATGGATTTAATATTGTATAAGTTGATCATTTTAGAATATAAGAATGTTTACATTTATGAATTGCAAGTAACTAATAAGCATTTTAAGGAAAACAGAATAATGTTTGAGGAAAATAAAGTGAATGTTTCCCTTTTAAATATAAATATAACTTTGTAAAAAGAGAAAATTAAATTTTTAAAACAACATTTTACGGTAGTTAAATAGCAGGCATAGTTTGCACGAAAGTGATTTTATTGCTAACCTTGAAATTCAAAATAAATTAAATATTTGAGTTCATAATTACGTTCCAAGAAAAATGTTGTTTTTAAATTTAAATTTTTAAATCATGATTCATATTTTATTTTATGTAGCGGCAGTCCCCATTATGTAAATTGGTGCGTTCAAATTTAGTTATGTTGTGATAATTAAATCTTTAATGTCAAATTTTGTATGTTTGGGGTTAACTTTGTCAGTTGGGTGAAAAAATATTTTGAAATTTGAATTCCAAAAGTTTGTTCATAGAGTAGAGTTGGTCCATTCGCCCTTTCTAATTAATAATTGTCACGCTTTTTTTCGTTATTTCCTCATTTGTTCCATTACTCATTTCCATTTACATTGTCTAAAGCCATTTCATTTCATGAACGTTACCTACTTGTCATATTTTTAATTCTTTCCTTCACTTCTTTTAATGCCTCCCATTTTTTTAGGGTTGTTCATATTTTTACTTTACTTTAATTCCTACTTTGTTTATATTTAGCTTTATTAGCTTTTCACTAGTTTCAATCTTCATTCTTGTAGCTTCATTTCTTTTTTTTTAATCTCATCTTCTGTAGCTTAATTTTTTGTCTCTCTTCACTTTCCTCCTTCCTTTTTTTATGTTTCTTCTTCAAATCTCCTTTCTCTCCTTTTTTTTCAAAACTTTTTTTCTCTTTTCTTCTTCTTTTTCTTCAAATCTTCTTCTTCTTTTTCAAAGCTTCCTTTTTTTTCAATTCTTCTTGTTTAATTTTTTTCCTTTTTCAAACCTTCTCTTCTTTCAATGTCTTTTTATTCAAATCCAAAACTATATAATCTTCTTTCCAAAACTTTCTATTAAAAAGATTAAGACAGCAAGGAAATAAAACAAAACGAGAAAGTAATTACAGATTCAAATCTAGCCAGAAAAGAGAAAGCAAAAAGGTGAGTGATTCAAGCCACTCACACAATACTAAAGATTCCATTGCAAGTTAAATAAAATATATGATGTGATATATAATTTTTTTTATTGCTATTTGTTGATTTAATTTGACATTTAAATTGATATTGAATCTGAAATGACATTTAATTTTATATTGGAATTTAATTGATAGTTAAACCCCGATATTGATAACTATTATATGTTGAAATATATTAGTTGATTTGGATGTTGTTTGAAATGGATGCTTATTGATTGATATATTGGATGTATTGTTGTTTATTTATTTTAATATGTCCATGTTATCACCTTGTATATTATTAATATCATTTAAGTGGTCCTCTGAATAATTTTGGAATTGGGTAATTAAGACATTTAAATTATGGGTTGAAATGATATATACCCATATAATTTCTTGAATTTGGATTATTTATTGAAACTGAATTATTTAAAAAGTTTAAGTTTTTAATTTAAACTTCGGATTTATTTTAAATAAAGTGGTTAAAATTGGTATTTCGAATTATTTAAAATCTCGTAAATTACTGCACTCGCGTTGTACACTTGATAGGAGATGAAAATCCCATAACACTTCTGAAGCCATTGCACTCATATTTTTATTTGAGATTGATTTGACTTACATAGGAATTTTTAGTTTAGACTCGAGTGTATTATTTTCATTATGCTAGGTCAGTCTGAGCTTTATCAGTGTATTGAAGAACATTTTATTTTCCGGAGGACGAAGACGAAAATTTAGTATATTATTGCTATTTATTATTATTATTCCACTGCTTATTGTGTTCCGCTACATTTTTTCTGATGTATGTATAACTCTGATTTTAATTGTAAAAGTATAATTAAATGTCATTTGTAAAACAATTTCATGAACTATTTATTTGATTATTATATTATTTTTCTTTCCGTTGTGAGATTCTGTGTTTTTTCCTTCTTTTCTATTATTTTCTTATTTACCCCATTAACAATCCTCTCTTTTGAATGGTTTGAATTAGACATGTGTAGTTTATTGTCGATTTAAATCGTCCAAAAAGTGGGTCATTACAATATAATTGGTCTATTTCATTAATATGCATGCATACAAAGGCTCACAACTATAATGACCCGTGCTTCCATACAGTTTAGATTGACAATAAACCACACATGTCCAACCCAAGTTGAACAATAATGCGGATGGATAAGGGTAGAAAGAAAAAGAAGATAGAACAGAATTTCACATGAATGTAATAATATATATTATTTCAGTTATCTTTACAGTGGAAAAACTTTTAAATTCATATATAAGAGTCTATCCTATGCTCAGCCTTGATAGTTATAAATATCCGTCCTTACAAATGCTAAGAAAAACGCAACGAAAAAGTAAACTATGTCCATACGTTGATGATGATCTCTAGCTCTCTTTTGGGAAGTCCAAGCGTCTTCAGCTAATCCTAAAACTATTCGAATCTGAACTAGGTACTAAAAGTACCTAGATCAGGCTTAGAAACTAGCATGAGACACGAATTATAAATATATATCATTATGTCATAGATCGACTTTGATGTCAAACAAAATATTTGGAAAGAAAATAATCTCATAAGACCACGCTGCACATAAACACATACGGGTTTTTACCTTATAATAACTAAATCATTTTTATTAAATTATTTGATATTATTTCTAATGACATTACTTTGAAAACACTTTTCAAATAATATATTATAATAGCTGGAATTGTTATATTTGTTAAATTCAACAGCATATTTAGATATACAATCAAGTCCGTAAAGGTACATATTGGAGAATGGATTTCAAATAATGATAAGGTAAGGGACTACCTTCCGACAGTACATCTCTCGAGAAATGTACCGAGGAATAACCCCGCTGCCCCTCTACCAACACAGAACTGGCCTACCTCTACCATGGATGGTAATAGATATGTCATTACTCCGTTTATTCTTGATCTATCCATGGCTACATCACACTCAACAAACCCGATATATAGAGGAAAATCTAGAAAGGTGACGATCATCTCCTAATGGGTGTGGCCCACATAGTCTTGCTGCATCTACCATGTTTTTTTCATTACCGATATGTATGGCTTGAGGTAACGTTTTACCTTTCACATGAAAAATTTCACTTTGAATGCCACATTACCATTTTCGATGACACTTTAAATGGTTTCATAAAAGTACTGCCCCCAAGTTCATACGCCTTAGGGAAGGATGTTAAGTATTAGAGGGGTTACCTCTTACACCACCAAACAAATGTAAATTTGTAAGAAACAATATATGTGGTATTAAAAATGTAATGTCAGACAGTCGTGCATACAAGTTGTTCGGGAATAGGAAAAACCAATGGTACTCCTACTACATCCTATTTGAGAATCACCTCTAGGATTAGTAACGAGCGGTCCTTGCACTAAAGATTACAAAACGAAAGTACCACTACACCATATGTATATAATATGGGAATCATGAGGTCAGTGGCAAGCAGCCCTACATTATGAAGATCTCTTTCTTCAAAATCATTGTCTTCAATATGTTTTCACTTTTGAGCGCATATATTGGTTTGAAGTGGTTTTCGGATAGGAATCAACCAAATCTGACCCCAGTCTCTCCGAACCAATTATTGATGAAAAGATGTTAAGTATGTGTAGATAGAAATGTTAAGCCTCTTTCATTACTCTTTTCTTCTTTTACTCAAAATATTATTTAACTTTGAAGATATCTTTTTATCCAATAAAATATCTTTTAGAGACATATATCTTTAAACCATTTCTGTTTCGAGATATGCAGAATATTTAAACCTCCTTTTAACTTTAGAAATTCCAAATCATTTCTTTTTAATTACTTTGGGGAAATATTCCATATTCTATTATTAGCATAATTAAAAAATATTTCATTTTTCCGAAACATGTTTTAAATGGATCAAAAGCAAAGTTATTTAAACATCGTTCACTGTAAACCCAAATCACTTAGTAAAAAAGATTCATAGATTTTAGATTAATTATACTCAATACTAATTTTCATAATCAATCTATATTATTCGTCTAAATGGTGAAACCACCTTTTAAATTCACGTAGATAGTACAAGTTCCCTTATCGGAATTTGATATAGAGTTTAACCAGAATGTTCTCTTTACTATCAAAATCCTATTTTGAACCTTGTTTAAACCCTTTGGAAAACCTCAAATCCTTTTGCTTTTATCTTATGAAAACATGATCCGAGTAAATTAAATTAACTATCCTCTCCGTCGAGCCAGTCTGGATAGCTAGGGAGAGTAGACAACTGGTTTCTCAAACTCCATTCTAGAGACTGCCTCTTTGTCACCCATAAGGCGGTTAAGTTATTTGATCGACTCTAAACTTTAAATGTATTTTATTTATCATTTGAAAAACATTTCAAAAGATTTCGTAAGAAGTTCAAATCATTTATTTAATGGTTACCAAAATCCATTGCTGAATTATCAGCGAATGGTGGTTTTACGTTTTATAGATTAAAACAGCAATTTCATTACATATATGCTCATTTTTATAATTCAAATTCTATTTAAAAAAATTAAAATATTTATGGAATTTATTATATATTTTTAAAGATTTAAAAACATTCATTTTGAAGAGTTGAAAACAATATTTTATGAACAACCAAAACGCGATGATTTTGAAAACTTGATTTGGACATATCTCAAACTTTACAACACGAAATCTTAATTTTTCTTATTTTGAAAACCACACCCACCATGGTCCGAAAAATTCTTATTTCAATAATTCCGACTTATATTTTATTTTACACATTCGTTTAATTTTTCAAGTGGTGAAATCACAAACTTTCGAAACGAGATGGCTTATTTTTCATCTTTTAGTCAAACTTCTCAAAAATTGTCTGAAACACTTTTAAATCATTTTTGTACATAATGAAACTATATTAAACCAATTTTTTTTACTATTTTACTTTATTAATATCCCATTTTCATTTTGTTCCATATCTTTGATATTATATATTTTAATATTCAACTTCCATCGTTTTTAATTTCAAATTCTTTTACATGGAACCATATGATATTTCTATCTTATTTTCCAACATTAAAACTATTATTTTTCATAAATGAAACTATAGATTTTATTTTTCAAAATATTTCAAAACTTCACCTTTTCACTTTCTTTCTTTTTAAAACTAATTCCAAATCTATTTTCAAACTCCATTTTCTCATTTCTTTACTTTTTCGAAGTAAATTTCAATATTGTAAAATGACATTTCTTTTGGTTTTAAAAAAAAAGTGGCCTAATATATGTTGTATACATATTATTTTTGGGTATAATGTGAATAATTTTCCACAAGATATGTATTATTAATTCACATAGCTATCATTTCTCATCATATATGATTTTCAACTTATAAATCAGATTGATCATATCTATCACAACCAAACTTTTATATAATCAACCAATAACATATTAAACAACCATATAAGAATATGGTCCAGAGTAGAACTTTAAGTAGTTTGTAACGACCAGATATTTTCGACCATTCGCATACACACACATCGGACTTGAATTGCTCAGAATATCAGATTATTAATTTAAATTTAGCAATCTCAGCATATACAGTAAGTAAATCAATCACAGAATCACAGACACTGAATAATATAATAACGATGCAGCAGAATAGATAAATAGTAGTTCATGATACTACTATATAAACATCAGAGTTAGAAATAAAATACAACAGATTATCTCAAATACAGACCGATGACGTCTTTGAACAAATCAACTGGATAGGCTGATAGCTGAATCGATAGTTGGATCTCCAAGCGACGCTTCAAACTTCACAAGTGAGTCTCAAGTGTTGTATTACTCAGTCTAACCCGAGCGTAAAGAAAAACACAAAACACTCGAGTTAGGATTAACATTCTTATATCGATAAATCCAACTCAAGTGAAATATCAACTGAAATACAAATAAGTTAAAGGAAGTTTGGGAAAACCATCCTCTAAGGATCCGCGGAACTATTTACAACGTAGAAATATACGCTATTAACAACTAACGTCACTATAACACGTGGTCATTTCAAATTAATTTATACTTCAAAACCAAATATCATTTCCATTTCAAATATATATATATATATATATATCCAAATTATAGCACTTTCAAAACTAAATTGAAAATTTCATTATCATTTAGTTTTGAACACTTAGTAAATCCATTGTCTTTTAAATAACCTTAAATTTCAATAAATTAAATATTTTCTTTGATTTATTTAAAACTTGAAATATCCATTTAATCACTCTAAATCAAAATCAAGTTATAAAATCATATCTTATAACCCTCAAATTCAATAAGTTTAAATTCAATTTGATTAAACAAAATTTCTTAATTAAATACAATTTCAAATAGATTCAAATTTATCTTCCCAACCTTAACTTATTCAAATTATTCTAAAAATCTATTTTTGAAATATAAATTTTAATAAATACTTAATCATAGTATATATTAATCAAATCAATCTTAGTTAAATTAAATATTATTATTAAACCTGTATATAAAATAATATTTATATATAATATTCCAAGAACCAATATTTATTAAAACCCTATATTTTTTCCGAAATCATAGAAATCATTTCTAAATATTTATGTCTATAGACCAACGGTGTCTGTATTTAAATTCTATACTATGGTCAAATGTTACGGATATTTATCATTTTAGTCCGTAATTTAAATATATACGGGTATATATCATTTCAACCCGCAATCCCAAATTCAGTTCAATGAAAATCGCTTGGGTTTATCATTTAAACCCATAACGATTTTCTCCTATTCTACAGATCGTTCGGGTATGTATCATTTCAACCCATAGGGAATTCTATACTAATAGGGAACTTGCAGAGTGATAACAAATATGATAATAACAATAACATGCATATATCGCCAATAACAATACAATATAAACAACAGGATATGGTGTCATATCACACAGGTGAACAATTGCAGATAATAGCATATACAACAATTTAAATAACTACAACAGCATATTTCAATTATCGTTTCAATTGAAATCAAATTTAATAAATATAAGAATGTTAATCATGAGTGATTGCTTACCTTTCGAGGCTAAAGGAGTTTGATACACAATAAGCTAGAAATTGGATCACGATCCAGACAATCGAACAAATCCAAGCAACAATCTCAAGCGAAGTAAGCTGAAAGTGGATTTGAAGGGCAAAGCTAAAAGATAGGGATTGATGGAAATGAATCAGAATCATCTAGACAGAAATAGAATATATATATATATATATATATATATATATTATCCTAATATATTATTTTCTTAACCAATATTAATTTAGAAACTCGTTAAAATTGTATATACATATGTTTTCAAAAATCATAGTTTTGAAACAAACTACAGACCACACGTTATGTATATATCAACATATATACATTATATATATTTTGAAATAAATATTTATATATATACCTATTTAAAATCAACATACATAAAACATATATTCGTATAGAAAAGAAATTCATATAAATATATAACTTACATACTAGATTCTTTTTCTCTCTCTGACAGAACAACTACCTAAAATTTTATAACAAATTATATTATATAGCATCAAACATATTATAAAGTACTATATAACATTTATATATATATATATATGTATGTATGTACTACAGTAAATAAAATATAAATATGTCTTATCTACTTTAAAAGGAGGAGCCGGGCACACTATACTATATTAAATAAATTATGAAAGTTGTAATTATTATGTAACGACCCGTATTTTACGTGTCGATGGATCGTAGAATTTGTAGGTCGTTAGTGTTGTTGTGTTGTCTCTAGCCTAAGTCATTCAGAATTGAGTCGTATAGGGGCATGAGTCGTGACCGACTTAGTGCTTAGGTCGCATGATAGCTTGAGTCGAGTGGCCGAGTTAGGATGGTGACCGACCGATAGTAAGTCGTAGCCGACTTAGGAGGTGAGACAAGGTAATGGGTTAAGGCTTGAGTCGTAACCGACTCATAGAATGGGTTGTGTATGAGTGACCGACTTATAGAAGCAACGGTTTATAGGTTGTGACCGAGTTAAGGTTGGCCGACTCATGGGGTTTGCCGAGTTAAGAGTTGGAGTGTTGGAACGACCTAAGTTAGTGGCCGACTTATAGGGAACCGACTCAAGTGTTGAGTCGCGCTCGAGTTAATAGGGTCTTAAGTCGTTAACGACTCATAGGGGACCGGCTCAAGGAGGGGTTGCGGTTTAGAATGTTGGCCGAGATAAGGAAGCGACCGACTTAAGAGTTTCTCGAGTTAAAACGTTGCCGACTTAAGGAGGTTGGTGGTTTAAGGGTTGGCCGACTCATAGGAGTTAACTCGTGACCGAGTCATAGAATTGCCGACTCATAGTATTAGGGCTTAGGTCGTGGGGTCCTGAGTC
Organism: Allium cepa; assembly: GCA_030765085.1. Lineage (NCBI taxonomy): Eukaryota > Viridiplantae > Streptophyta > Magnoliopsida > Asparagales > Amaryllidaceae > Allium > Allium cepa. The sequence continues at coordinate 458,171,027 of CM060931.1, read as the reverse complement.
GGTAGGGGTTTGGGTCGGCATGGCGTTATTCCATGTGTCGTTAGGTCGGTGGGCCGACTTAGTGGATAAGTCGTTGGGGACTTAGGCTTTTGAGTCGTGTCTCGAGGGATAAGGATTAGGCTTAGGTCGGCAGGGATAAGTCGTGTGACCTTCTAGCTGTGATGAGTCGGTAGAATTTAAGTCGGCATTGGTTGAGTCGGTAGGAAGTAGGTCGGCACTTGGTTGAGTCGTAAGTCGACATCTGGGAGTATATGTTGTGTAGTTGAGTCGGTAGGTGCTAGGTCGTGAGTCGGCGAGGGATGAGTCGGGGGCGACTCAGGAGTTGGGTCGGCGGCGACTTAGGACGGCCGAGACATGGAGGTTTCAGCCTATAAATAGAGGCGTTCGGCTCACTTTTTGGCACCGGATTTCGAAGCGACGAAGTGCTGCCATTTTGGAAACTCGACTACGGTATTTTCTTCACTTCTTTCTCTACTTCCATCAAGTGCTAACATCCATTGAAGATTGAAGATCAAGATCAAAGATCAAGAGCCAAAGTTGAAGATTTTCATCCGAAGAGGCTAGATTTCACCGTTTCAAGTGAAATTTCTCCGGATCAAGCCCAAGTCCTTGCTGTCCAGATCTGAAGTTGTTTGATTTTAGGTTGTTTTGGTGATTTGGTGAGTGGTAGTTATCTCTCACACGGACCCAAAGGAGTGTAGTGGATTGGTGATATGTTTATGTGTTAAAGTTAGCGTTTTCTCGCATTTTCCTTAAGTCTGCATGTAGATCCATCATATTTGAAGATGTTTATCTATGAAAGTTATTTATCAAGTATTAGAGACAAAACCCATGTTTTAGATTTGATAGATCTATGCTAAAAACCATGATTTCACGTATGTTGGACTTTTGCTCACTTAATTACGAAATTGCCATTATAATTGATATTGCTTAATAGATCTTGTTTGAATGGTTGAATGTTTGAATGTATGTTAGATTTGATTGCTCCAAGTTAGCTTGTAGTTGATTTGGAACAAGATGGTTGAAGATGATTCAAAAGCTAAGTGGAAAGGCTCTTGAATGGTGAAAGCTGCCAATGGCATATGAAGCGGATGTGGAAGCTCATATGGATGTATTCGAGGATGTGGGATCTTGCCATGATGCGAGAAGGCAAAGCATGGTTGAGTTGGGACTTTGCGATGATATGATGAGGCAAGGCTTGTGTTGAGATGGGACGGGTCATGATGACGTTCCAAGTTGAGAGACTTTGCTATGATGTGATGAGGCAAGACATATGTTGTGATGGGACGGGTCACGAAGACGTTCCAAGCACGGGTCATGACGACGTGCAAAGTTATAACTCGGTGATGCGGTCCGGGTTGGGGTGGATAATGGTTAGCTTGAGAGGCGCTTGAGCTAGTATGGAAGTAGTCGTCGAGGAGGATGACTAGGAGGCTAAGATCTCATCGTTGTTGAAGGTTCTAGCATACTCAAAGCAAGGGTACGTTGGAACGGGTCACGATGACGTTCCAGGCACGGGTCATGATGACGTGCTAGTACTCTGGGCTGATGCGTTCAGCTTAGGCACGGGTCACGATGACGTGCGGAGTTATGGCTAAACCGGGGTTACCATTAGCCCTTGACAGGCGGTCATTCAACTAACGGTGAAATCAAGGCAATGATAACAGTGATAGCCAGAGTCATGGATGTTTGGATGTTTGGTTGTATCATCATTCGGCTTCAAGAGCGGTGTTTTCTGGGTGCTTATCTGATCTTGGTTTAGGCCTTGGGGGTTTGTATTTGGAAAACATCGTCCTTGACTCGAGTGATTATTGCTTTACCTTACTTATCTGCTATGTTATGCTTACTTCTCCTTAGTGTGTGTCTGGGGGCTATCACTGTAGAAAGAGGTGGAGTGGGATGGTTTGGTTCCTATTCCTTTTATCCCTTATGCTCTTTGGTATGTTTGATTGTTAATTTACTGCTCACTAAGACTTTGTCTGACTCAAGGTTTTATGTCTCCTCTTATTACCTTGGGCTGTTCATCCATGTTTGGGATGGGCAGACTAGGTAGCAGGTGACAGGTGCTGTGCTAGGAGTTCTACGCTAAAGATGACGAAGACGAGCAGGAGGCTTTGCATATTAGTTTTCTACTATATGTACTGGGTATCCGCTGCTGTATTTGGTTGAGTGATTTGTAGTGAGGCTTTCATGTATGGATTCGAGTAGATGATTGTATGAAACAACTGTGATGTTATATGATGATGTTCTGTTCTATGGAGCTTCACTATATTATATTTCTCTATTGTATTTTATCCATGCGCTGTGAGTTATGCGATAGAGATTCTTCTGTTTTGTTTTACCCTGACTATCGTCCATGGCTGCCTGGCACACCTTTTAGCGCATTATTTCCTTGATTTGGTGCAGGAGTCATGGGCGGTCGTTTCATTTGGTATCGGAGCTTTGGTTAATCGATTTCAGCCAACGCTCGCTGACGTAACTACGTATGAGAGACGTAATTGTATTTTGATGGGTGATTACTATATATAATATAGTAGCCTAGAAGGATTTGAACTCCTTATGCAGTTGTTTCTTAAGGTGTTCTAATCATTCTTATTACAGATACTAAGGATGAGTCGAAGAGGGAGACCAGCTGCAAGGGAAAGCCGTGCTGATGAAGGAGCTGTTGATTATGGAACTATGTTCGAAGCGATGATGACTTCGATCATGAGAAGGATACCAGCTTCAGGATCATCAGTGGATGTGGGAGTTCAAGTTCAAGCTCCAAGACCGGTGGATTTTGCTAAGCTTTGCAAGGATTATACTTCTCTTGGAGGAAAAGCTTTCTTGGGGACGGAGTCGACTATTGAGGTGCAGAGATGGATTGATGCTTGCAAAAGGATCTTTGGTGACTTAGGGATTGAGGATGCAACTAAGAGAAAGCTTGCATCGAGACAGCTTCAGGGAAGAGCTGCTGATTGGTGGAATTCTATCACCATAGATACACCAGAAGAGGATATTACTTGGGAGCAGCTCCAAGTTAGATTTGAAGCCAAGTTCATCTCTACTGCTCAGAGGTCTGTTTTGTTCAAGAGATTTGTGGAGCTCAAACAAGGCGGAAGGCCTGTTCTGGAGTATATTTCTGAGTTCGAAGCTTTGTCTAAGTATGCCAGATCATATATTGATTCTCCCTACCAGAAGAATGAAAAGTTTGTGACTGGTCTGGATGCTTATCTAGGAAGGCAGTTAGTGGATCATCTGGACGATCCATTTGAGAAGCTGGTGGAGAAAGCTCTGAGGCATGAGAGTTTGTTTCCTAGGGAAAGTTCTGTTGTTGCTGTAACCAGGGAAGGATCTAAACCACAGCAGAGTGGGAATAAGAAGAGGAAGCAGCAGCAACAGAAGGGAAAGGATGGTCAGAAGAAGCCAAAGGGCGAGGTGACTTGTTATAACTGCCGTCAGAAGGGTCATCTTTCTCGGGATTGCAAGAATCCGAAGGTGCAGTTGAAGTGTTACAACTGTGATAAGCTGGGACACATTAAGAAGGACTGTCCAGAACCGAGGAAAGATAGGCAGGTTGTGCAAGCCTATGCTTTGGGGGCTGTTCCATCGTCTTCAAAAGCTCCGACTGCTGAAGAAAAGGGGAAGAGTGTGGTGGTTCAAGGTACTCTTTCTATTTGTGGTGTTCCAGTTAGAGTGTTGTTTGATACTGGAGCGTCGCATTCTTTTGTTTGTGATGATTTGGTAAGCCGGTTAGGTATGAAACCGGATATTGTTGATAGGCCATTGGTTGTGACTAATCCAGTGGGGGGTTCGTCATGTTTGTGTATGATATGCCGTGGTCTAGTTGTGTCGAGTCATGATTGCTCGTTTGTTTGTGATTGCTTTGTTCTGAACTTTGCGGGGTTCGGAATTATTTTGGGTATGGACTGGCTTAGGAAGTATGCGGCTAGGATTGATTGTGAGAGGCTTGAGGTGACAGTCGGGAATGTGGAAGGGCGAAAGGTTGTGATACGATGTAAGCATGAAGAAGGCGTCTTCATGAGCTTCATGTATTCGCTAGTTGTTCCACGGGATGGACTGTCATCGGTGCCTATTGTGAATGAGTTTGAGAATGTCTTTGAGGAAGTCAAAGGGTTGCCGCCGCATAGGGAGATCGAGTTTCGTATCGATCTAGTTGAGGGAGCCAGACCTGTTGTGATGCCTCTTAGGCGGATGGCACCGAGGGAGCAGCAAGAGCTGAAGGTGCAAGTTGATGACCTTTTGCAGAAAGGATTCATTCGGAGAAGTGTGTCCGAATGGGGTGCGCCAGTTGTGTTCGCAACCAAAGCGGATGGATCGTTGAGGTTGTGTGTGGATTATCGTGAGCTGAATAAGGTGACTAAGAAGAACAAGTATCCATTGCCGAGAATAGATGACTTGTTTGATCAGCTTCACGAGGCTAAGGTGTTTTCTCAGATGGATTTGGCAACGGGATTTCACCAATTGAGAGTGGCGAAGGATAGTGTGCCGAAGACTGCTTTCAGGACACCATCCGGGTTTTATGAGTGGCTGGTAATGCCGTTTGGGTTGACTAACGCGCCAGCATATTTTGTGGATCTTATGAATAGAGTATTCAGAGATCAGTTGAATAAGTTCGTGCTTGTGTTCGTGGATGATATTTTGGTTTATTCCAGAACCAAGGAAGAGCACAAGACGCACTTGAGGATTGTTTTGGATATACTGCGGAAACATCAGCTGAAGGCTAAGTTTTCGAAGTGTCACTTCTGGAAGAATGAAGTGAGGTTCTTAGGTCATGTTATTTCTGGAAATGGAATAGCGGTTGATCCCGCTAAGGTGGCAGTGATCCAGGATTGGGTTAGACCTAAGAATGCATCTGATGTGAGAAGTTTTCTTGGATTAGCAGGATATTATCGTCGGTTTATCAAAGACTTTTCCAAGATAGCTGCACCGTTGACAGGATTGACGAAGAAGAATCAAGTGTTCAGATGGAATGATAAGTGTGAACAAGCTTTCATAATCCTGAAAGAGCGACTGACAAGTGCTCCTGTTTTGACTATTCCGAGTGGGAATGATGAGATGGTGGTTTACACCGATGCATGTGGCACTGGACTAGGAGCGGTGCTAATGCAGAAGGATAAAGTTGTTGCGTATGCTAGTCGACAACTGAAGCCGCATGAAAGGAATTATCCGACTCATGATTTGGAGTTAGCGGCGATTGTGTTTGCTTTGAAGATGTGGAGACACTATCTATTGGGAGTTAGATTCGAGCTGTTTACAGATCATAAGTCGTTGAAGTATCTGTTTTCCCAAAAGGATTTGAATCTTCGACAGCAAAGGTGGTTAGAGTTGCTAGCATCTTATGATTTTGGTATAGCCTATACTCCAGGAAAAGGTAACGCAGTGGCTGATGCGTTAAGTCGAAGACATGCAGGATTGGGAGCCATGTTTTCGGAATGGAAGAGTCTTGAGTATTTGGCTGGATTTGATTTCAGGCCTAGATGCGAATTGGAACCTGAGATGTTGGCAAACTTATCAATAAGGCCTACTCTTGTGGAAAGAATTGGCGAGGGTCAAAAGCAAGATGATAAGCTTGTCAAGATTATCTGTGATTTGGAATCTGGATTGGACCCGGAGAAGGATAAGGGATTCGAGGTCGATCGAGAGGGTTGGCTTCGAAAGCAAGGGCGATTAGTTGTTCCCGATGTAGATGGATTGAGAGATGAGGTTCTGAGGGAGAGTCATCACTCGAAGTTGACAATTCATCCAGGTGGAAATAAGATGTATCGGGATATGAAGAGAACCTACTACTGGGAAGGTATGAAGAATGATGTTGGAAGTTTTATTTCCAAGTGTATGAATTGTCAGTTGGTGAAAGCTGAGCAGAAGAAGCCCAGTGGATTACTTCAGCCATTAGAGGTTCCTACGTGGAAATGGGAGCAAGTGTCGATGGATTTTATTGATGGTCTACCTAGAACCAGGGCAGGGAATGAAGGGATTTGGGTCATTGTAGATCGTTTGACCAAGAGTGCAAGGTTCATTCCCGTTCGATCGACTAGGACTGCATCGAAACTGGCTGAGTTGTATGTGAAGTGGATTGTTCGATTCCATGGTGTTCCGAAGAATATAGTGAGCGATCGAGACCCATTGTTCACTAGTGGATTTTGGAAGAGCTTCCAGGAAGTTTTGGGAACTGAGTTGTGTTTGAGTACAGCTTATCACCCTCAAACAGATGGTCAGACTGAGAGAGTCAACCGGGTTTTGGAAGATCTTCTTAGAGCTTGTGTTTTGGACTTCGGGGGATCATGGGAGGATCACCTTCATTTGGTGGAATTTGCATATAATAACAGTTATCAGTCGAGTATTGGTATGGCACCATATGAAGCGTTATATGGAAGACCGTGTAACTCTCCGACATGTTGGTTGGAAGCTGGAGAAAAACTGATACTTGGGCCAGAGATGATTCGACAGACTTCGGATTGTATAGAGATCATTCGGCAACGAATGAAGGCAGCCCAAGATCGTCAGAAAAGTTATGCAGATAATCGTCGAAAGGATTTGGAATTCGACGTAGGTGATATGGTTTTTGTGAAGATTTCTCCTCTGAAGAGTGTCATTAGATTCGGAAAGAAAGGAAAGTTAACTCCGAGATTTGTTGGACCATTCCCGATTATCGAGCGAATTGGAAAGCTCGCTTATAGATTGGAGTTACCGGAAAAGATGGCGGGTGTGCACAATGTTTTTCATGTATCTTATCTACGGAAGTATGTGCACGACCCAACTACTGTGGTTTCTGCTGATAGCTGTGAAGACTTGGAGGTTTATCCAGTTGTTTCGAGACCTCGTAAGCCGCTTCGTATTGTTGAAACCGATACGAAACAGCTTAGGAGGAAGACGATTACGTTGCTCAAGGTACAATGGAGTGATGATGTTAACGACTGTACATGGGAGGAGGAAGAGAGGATGAAGGCAGCTCATCCCGGACTCTTCGAGGTATGGCCCTAAAGTGTCGTGACATCTCATGAATTTGTAGCTTGTTCTGAGTCTTAGAATTCTGCATGCTAGGCTAGAATTGGTTGCATGGTTTGTTGATTGCTTTGGATGGTAGGCATGCGGAATATCTTTGATTTCTGATTGTTTGCTTGGAATTTCGGGGGCGAAATTCCTAAGGGGGAGAGAATGTAACGACCCGTATTTTACGTGTCGATGGATCGTAGAATTTGTAGGTCGTTAGTGTTGTTGTGTTGTCTCTAGCCTAAGTCATTCAGAATTGAGTCGTATAGGGGCATGAGTCGTGACCGACTTAGTGCTTAGGTCGCATGATAGCTTGAGTCGAGTGGCCGAGTTAGGATGGTGACCGACCGATAGTAAGTCGTAGCCGACTTAGGAGGTGAGACAAGGTAATGGGTTAAGGCTTGAGTCGTAACCGACTCATAGAATGGGTTGTGTATGAGTGACCGACTTATAGAAGCAACGGTTTATAGGTTGTGACCGAGTTAAGGTTGGCCGACTCATGGGGTTTGCCGAGTTAAGAGTTGGAGTGTTGGAACGACCTAAGTTAGTGGCCGACTTATAGGGAACCGACTCAAGTGTTGAGTCGCGCTCGAGTTAATAGGGTCTTAAGTCGTTAACGACTCATAGGGGACCGGCTCAAGGAGGGGTTGCGGTTTAGAATGTTGGCCGAGATAAGGAAGCGACCGACTTAAGAGTTTCTCGAGTTAAAACGTTGCCGACTTAAGGAGGTTGGTGGTTTAAGGGTTGGCCGACTCATAGGAGTTAACTCGTGACCGAGTCATAGAATTGCCGACTCATAGTATTAGGGCTTAGGTCGTGGGGTCCTGAGTCGGTAGGGGTTTGGGTCGGCATGGCGTTATTCCATGTGTCGTTAGGTCGGTGGGCCGACTTAGTGGATAAGTCGTTGGGGACTTAGGCTTTTGAGTCGTGTCTCGAGGGATAAGGATTAGGCTTAGGTCGGCAGGGATAAGTCGTGTGACCTTCTAGCTGTGATGAGTCGGTAGAATTTAAGTCGGCATTGGTTGAGTCGGTAGGAAGTAGGTCGGCACTTGGTTGAGTCGTAAGTCGACATCTGGGAGTATATGTTGTGTAGTTGAGTCGGTAGGTGCTAGGTCGTGAGTCGGCGAGGGATGAGTCGGGGGCGACTCAGGAGTTGGGTCGGCGGCGACTTAGGACGGCCGAGACATGGAGGTTTCAGCCTATAAATAGAGGCGTTCGGCTCACTTTTTGGCACCGGATTTCGAAGCGACGAAGTGCTGCCATTTTGGAAACTCGACTACGGTATTTTCTTCACTTCTTTCTCTACTTCCATCAAGTGCTAACATCCATTGAAGATTGAAGATCAAGATCAAAGATCAAGAGCCAAAGTTGAAGATTTTCATCCGAAGAGGCTAGATTTCACCGTTTCAAGTGAAATTTCTCCGGATCAAGCCCAAGTCCTTGCTGTCCAGATCTGAAGTTGTTTGATTTTAGGTTGTTTTGGTGATTTGGTGAGTGGTAGTTATCTCTCACACGGACCCAAAGGAGTGTAGTGGATTGGTGATATGTTTATGTGTTAAAGTTAGCGTTTTCTCGCATTTTCCTTAAGTCTGCATGTAGATCCATCATATTTGAAGATGTTTATCTATGAAAGTTATTTATCAAGTATTAGAGACAAAACCCATGTTTTAGATTTGATAGATCTATGCTAAAAACCATGATTTCACGTATGTTGGACTTTTGCTCACTTAATTACGAAATTGCCATTATAATTGATATTGCTTAATAGATCTTGTTTGAATGGTTGAATGTTTGAATGTATGTTAGATTTGATTGCTCCAAGTTAGCTTGTAGTTGATTTGGAACAAGATGGTTGAAGATGATTCAAAAGCTAAGTGGAAAGGCTCTTGAATGGTGAAAGCTGCCAATGGCATATGAAGCGGATGTGGAAGCTCATATGGATGTATTCGAGGATGTGGGATCTTGCCATGATGCGAGAAGGCAAAGCATGGTTGAGTTGGGACTTTGCGATGATATGATGAGGCAAGGCTTGTGTTGAGATGGGACGGGTCATGATGACGTTCCAAGTTGAGAGACTTTGCTATGATGTGATGAGGCAAGACATATGTTGTGATGGGACGGGTCACGAAGACGTTCCAAGCACGGGTCATGACGACGTGCAAAGTTATAACTCGGTGATGCGGTCCGGGTTGGGGTGGATAATGGTTAGCTTGAGAGGCGCTTGAGCTAGTATGGAAGTAGTCGTCGAGGAGGATGACTAGGAGGCTAAGATCTCATCGTTGTTGAAGGTTCTAGCATACTCAAAGCAAGGGTACGTTGGAACGGGTCACGATGACGTTCCAGGCACGGGTCATGATGACGTGCTAGTACTCTGGGCTGATGCGTTCAGCTTAGGCACGGGTCACGATGACGTGCGGAGTTATGGCTAAACCGGGGTTACCATTAGCCCTTGACAGGCGGTCATTCAACTAACGGTGAAATCAAGGCAATGATAACAGTGATAGCCAGAGTCATGGATGTTTGGATGTTTGGTTGTATCATCATTCGGCTTCAAGAGCGGTGTTTTCTGGGTGCTTATCTGATCTTGGTTTAGGCCTTGGGGGTTTGTATTTGGAAAACATCGTCCTTGACTCGAGTGATTATTGCTTTACCTTACTTATCTGCTATGTTATGCTTACTTCTCCTTAGTGTGTGTCTGGGGGCTATCACTGTAGAAAGAGGTGGAGTGGGATGGTTTGGTTCCTATTCCTTTTATCCCTTATGCTCTTTGGTATGTTTGATTGTTAATTTACTGCTCACTAAGACTTTGTCTGACTCAAGGTTTTATGTCTCCTCTTATTACCTTGGGCTGTTCATCCATGTTTGGGATGGGCAGACTAGGTAGCAGGTGACAGGTGCTGTGCTAGGAGTTCTACGCTAAAGATGACGAAGACGAGCAGGAGGCTTTGCATATTAGTTTTCTACTATATGTACTGGGTATCCGCTGCTGTATTTGGTTGAGTGATTTGTAGTGAGGCTTTCATGTATGGATTCGAGTAGATGATTGTATGAAACAACTGTGATGTTATATGATGATGTTCTGTTCTATGGAGCTTCACTATATTATATTTCTCTATTGTATTTTATCCATGCGCTGTGAGTTATGCGATAGAGATTCTTCTGTTTTGTTTTACCCTGACTATCGTCCATGGCTGCCTGGCACACCTTTTAGCGCATTATTTCCTTGATTTGGTGCAGGAGTCATGGGCGGTCGTTTCATATTATATACTTAAAACAACAGTATATAAAACAAAACATTTACATAGAATCCTATATATGTGTATAAACTTATATACAAAGGAAAACATATAGTACTGTGACTTTAAATGGAATATAATTTAGCAACAATACTTATAAACAACGAATATGTTTAAAATCATATACAGACACTTTAAAACAAACATAAAATCTATGTTACTAAATTATCTAATATGCATATAACTGATGCTAAAAGAAAATCATATAATTATATATAGATAATTACATATATACAACTGTGAACACCTCATATATGAAGTCATGCAACAATATTTTCGAACATGTGCATGCAAGAACACTTTATATATACAATTAAAACATATAGGCGCATGCCTTAATATATTAATATATATCTCAATTATACTCGAATATAAACTGCAAAATACATAACTTACTTTATAATATAATATAATAATATATAGAAACACTAATATATATAGTAACATGAATAAGACACACATATGCAGAACGAAACAATATATAATAACAGATCTATATATATATATATATATATATATATATATATATATATATATAATACATAATAAATGAAGTAGAGGCTGTACACGGCCTGGAGATGGGTGACCGAATTTGTGCATCAGCTCGGTGATGTGGTGTAGCCTTGGTCGGAGGTGTGTTAGAGATGAAGGTGAGGCTGAGCTAATGGTTTCGGCTATGCACTAGAATGGAGGTGGGGGCGGAGCGGGTCAAGTAGTGGGAGGCGAGTGCGGTCACAACCAAGGCTAAGGTGGCAAGGGATGTGAGTGGCGAAGGGACGCCGGAGTGGTGGTGGCTATGCCGAAGGGTGCGGAAGTGATTTGGGCGGTCGGCTATGGAGTGGGAAGAGTTGGAAACCCAAAAAAATTTAGTGGAAGAAAAGTGTCAGTGAGAAAAGAGGGGAGGAGGTGAGTTTCTTTTATGCTTCAGCAAATGACATTTAGTTTATAAATCTTTCAAAAGAAACATAGGGGAACAAGGAGGAAATGGAAAGGCACAGTCATAAAAAGTAGAGCCTTGCACTTGAAAAGAAACGAAAATGGGAAAAATGAATTTATAAATGCAAATGGAAGTGGATTGTTATTAAAGCAAAATTTGAACAGTTTCAAACAATGAATGGTCAGATCAACTATATGAAAAAAAAAATAGCAACTGTCAAAAACATCTTGATTTGATGAATAATTAAAGCAAATTATTATTGTGGTCCAGGCTGTAGGTTACAAATTTGAAAAGTAAAGGAAAGTTAACGGTCACAATTTATGGTACCGATACGACATACTGTTTCATTATTTCCGTCGCGTACTGGGCCTCAAAACACAGAATTGAATATACCGTAAAGATCAACACAACAAGACGATCAAAACAGTATGAAGATATCCGTGGTATGACCATTCTATCAAAAGTCGATACAGACATTGATATACGTTGCTATTCTGTACGGAAAAATCCAAACGGAGCTATAAACGTCCGAAATTTATGAGATGAATTACACAGTCTTCTTTAGAGTGTTCTAAATAAATTTTATCATATTGACATATTTAGATTTCGGAATACTTTTAAATTCAACTGTTATTAACCGATTTAAACTGAACTTCGAGCGAACGATAGAATATCTATATTATTCGACGAAAATTTGTCATTTTCTACGTCAAGATGGACGCATAGCAAATATCAAATTTCCTTCATAAAATTCTATTGTTTGATTAAATGGTAGAAAATGAAGGGATGTGGAGATCAACGATTTAAAATGGATACCGAAATGCAGCTAATTTGATAGAAATAAGATAAACAAAGCAAATAGCAGTCTAAATTTAGAAAAAAAAAGATGATGCATCACTCATAAGATGATTTAGAAATTTATTGTGTAAAAATATTCAGCTTTGGAAAACATTTTATTATTATTAAATATTAACTGATTTAAATTGAAATAGAATTTACACACAAAAATAACATTTTTATATAATGAAAATTTACCATTTGCTATGTTTAATCAGATGTATTCCGAATAATAAATTTTCGTTTTCAAATTTATTGTTTAAAATTTCAATAAATTTCAATTAATTATCTTATTAAAACCACTAAAATTTCTGGGTCGTTACATAGTTAGTGTTTATTATTATCACTAATAGCAAGCAATATTAAGTAATTTGTAAGTAATATAAACAAGTGATTGACAAGTGAATATCAAGTGATATTGTCAAGCAATTCAAAGCGTGATTAACTCATTTTCATGCTTTCCTTTCTTAAGAAATCTAAAATTGACAATACAATATTTCTCTCAGCACCGAAGCTTACAGAAGCTTGCTCCTCCACCTAGGGATACTCAGCCTTGCCTTTTGGGGAGGTGGTTGAAAGTGTGCTATGGATCGTGTAATATGGATATATGATAATATAGAGTGTAGTGATGATAGTGATACTGTAAATACGGAATATAAAAACAGTATACTAAAATGACACCAGAGATTTTTATACTGGTTTGGAGCACCATCCTACGTCCAGTCCCAGACTCCTTCTGAAATTTCACTAAAATAACAACCCTCACTTAACCCGGAGGAACAGGTCTATACAACCCCTTAGTAGCCGAACAGGGACCTGAGCAGTAGAATAGGATTTTGCCTCAGCGGCCAAAGAGGACTTCACACGCCTGAGCAGCAGAAAGGACTTCAACAAATACAAAAATAATTTTGACTTTGTATGTTCTTAATAACACGGATTTGTCACTTGTATTACACCCTTCCTATAAGCTTCTCCTCGAGTATAAATATATATATTTGAAGTATATGAAGAATAGAAAGGTATAGTATTGCTATAATGCAGAATAATTGAAAGTATAATAGCGAATAGATTCAAGAGTGTTAGATTAGAGATAAGAAAATTCGGTAGTAAATCAGATTGTGAGTAAGTGATTTGTAACGACCCGATTTTTCGACGTCCGAAAGTCGACATTAATACGTTCACTATATCAAATGTCGAACAATCGAATGTCAAAAAACCGAACCGTTAGGGTTAAAGAAGAAGAAGATAGAAGAAGAAAACAGAAACAATATCAGAATCTCACATTCGCAGCTAAACAATATATAATAGATAAATGGATAATCTTTAAACAAAAGAGCTATATCTTTTTATATACTACAACATCAGAGTATTACAACAACAAAACACGACAATAGGCATTTATAACAACTTGAATTTGCAGAAAACCATATGCAGCAGATAATACATACTATAAGTGATACATCTCGCCATCCAGCTTGTCTCCTGACCTCCACAACATACTTTTCTGACTTCACTCCAAAACTACTGATAACCTGACTCTAGGCTACCCATGTGGAAAATTATGGGCACCCAGAGTTTAGAATGGGAACAATAAACTCCAGATCAGTCATGAGACTGGTGTGAGATCTTAAAACAGTTATTTGCACAAAAGAAAAGGAAAAGAAATCTGTTGATGCTTTTGGAAAATGAAACTACCATAAGGCCTTCCGGCACACACACAATGCAATCGTACACTTGGGTGAGATTTCTCCTTATGATAGTCAAACATGCTTGATACGCAAAATTTTTTGATATTATTATTAGTGCATAGTGTGGAAAACATTTTAAAAGTATAATATTAATCTTAGCCAGCATAGGTACCATTATATTATTCTTACTATAGCTACCACCAGAGGTGGTAGGTTATAAAATTGCAATCGTAAAGGGCTCGTATTGTTTTGTTGGGATTTCCAATGATGGTCAAGGCTAAGGAACTTCCTTCATCGAATGGTTACGCCTCTGAAGGAAAGCCCCAAGAACTTAACCAGCTATTTGTCAACACAAGGCCGGGTTACCTCTGTAACTAGGTAACTAACTGTCATGAGTATGGCACCCCCTGGTCTAGACCGATCTTTTTCGAGGCGTCTCAACAACCAACAACCGCATAAGTAAATAATCTGGGCTCCATACCAGAATACCACTTTTTATCCATACAAGTTAAATATCTAGGCACCATACCAAATACCACTTTTTATCTAGAAGGAAATGTACATACCCTAAGGAGCGTGACCCCCATAACCTTGCCGCATCCTTCCTGTTTCGAAAATTTCCGAGGTGTGATGTCCGACGAAGTCTCGTCCACAAAGCTACGCTTTTCACAAAAGCCATGCTTCGATCAACAAATGATCAACACTTAGCATGCCACATCACCAAAATTGGGAATATATCATTATTAACCATCAACTACATAACGTTTGAGCTCGTACGTCTTAGAGAAGGGTTTTAAGCTAAGAGAATAAATTCTCCACCACCAACAGAAATGTATTTATAGAAACCAGCTTTATATCTCAAAGTACAATGTCAGACACACATCCATACAAGTCCATTCCGGGTTCGAACGGAACTGAAGGCACTTTGTCCAATTAAGGAAAAAGCCCTTGCAAATCCGGGTATCCATACCAGAGCAACTCTATGTAGAGACAATCGACAGGTAATACTATCATTCTCGAAAATAACCAGTCTTCAACACCATCTTCAAATGCAATCCAATTCGTCATATCATTTATCAGGAATGGGTTTTATGACTCAATGTCCTCTCCCGGCTAATCCGAATAATGAGCGCTTATTTTAAAAATAAGTGGTTACATTCAGATTTCAAGTAAGTCACAACAAATTTCCACTTTGATCTTTTAAACAAAAGATTCATCACTAAGATTCGATGTGGTTTTCGGATAACCATTTGGAATCCGACCCCCCGTCGCATCGACATTCAAATGCCGTTTAAAGGCCAATATTGATAGTCGGTTATTTAAAAATCAAACAACATTCACAACAACCATCAATATAAATAATTTCCCTAAATTATTTATTTCAAAATATCTTCGCAAGATATAATTTCACACTACAATCGTTTGAAAACAATTTTCAAATCACTTTCCCTTTTTGCGGAATAAAATTCTAAATATTATTTATTTCCACTGAAAATTTGCTAAGTCCAAATACTTCAAAATAATTTAAATCACTTATCCAAAAAATATATGCTAGGAAACATTTAAAATGAAAATTATTTAAACACTTTATTTAAAATATTAGTTATGAAATTTTTATACTAATATCTCATCTAAAACTTAAGCCCAAATAATTCTGAAAATAAAACTATTAGATAGAGTATAATTATTTAAATAACCATTTTCAAAATCAAATATCAATTAAATTTTTAAAATAATCACTTCTATAATTAACTAAATAAATATTTACTTTAAAGATTTAAAATAATTTACGAAAATACTTTCTCCACAAACATTCTTTTTAAAACCAACTTTAGAACATTTAATTTATATTTAAAAGCTACATTGAAAACATACTCGACTTTCCAGGAAAAATACACTTTCCATTCTAAAATAGTCCATTTAAAACAATTAATAAATCCTTCTTGATTTATCTCAATTTACATTCCAAATCCGTAAATTTCTTCCCACACTTTTAAAAATAAACCAATATTTATTTATTTTTTAAATTTCCCTTTCCTTTATAAATTCCTATTGTGAATTTAAATTTCCAAATATCTACTGATATACAATTTTCAAATCGATTTCCAAAATTTACTTTTAAACTCCAAATCAATTTCCGAATTGATTTCCAAAAAAAATTATTTTCAAACACCAAATCAATTTTCAAATTGATTTTCAAAATTTATTTCATTTAAAAATTACTCCTTTACTTATCCAAATTTATTTTAAAAACCTTTAATCCAATATTCACACCTTCATTTAGATTTTAAAATCCGAACTTTAAAATAAATTCTTCAACTTTTAAACAATATTACTCAAAATCCATTTATTAAAATATTTTCCCCATATTTTGGAATTAATTCGATAGGGTTACAAAAATTGACTTTTATTTTTTCCAAATTCCTTCTTTTAAATTTATCCAATTTTCTAAAATTAATTTACTCAAAATTTTCTGCTTTAATTTCCAAAAATCTAATTATATATTTCTAGTATCCTACAATACCAAAAATATATTCGGCCAAACAATAGTCTTTAATGATTTCAATCACCAATATAATCATTCCGAGATTCTCAATAAATCACGTCACAACATATAAAATAAATTCAATAATTTGAGGAATCTAGTTAGATTCCTCCAGCCTATTTCCCTGCTTCCACAGATGTTAGCACAATATAAAATACCAATTCCACTTCAAGGTGGAATATCGTGGTATATGGGATTATATCATATCATCCGCTATTATGCAGTGCATAGGGTCTCATCCGCTATATAATGCAGAAAATCAATCAGTCCAATATATATATACACATACACACACATATATACACACAACTATATATACTATCACATCCAAACAATCAATCAATAATTGAAATTCTAGTTATTTCAATTGAATGAGAAGATCTCACATTTGCTTACACATGCAACCCATTTTCATTCCAGCTTGATTTCACGATTTTTTTGAACCTTATAATAAAAATCATAAGGTTTTATTAATATTCAAACTAATCGAACAATTAAATTTCCATTTGACAATTTTAATTAACCAATGATTTTATTTTAACAAATGATTTAATTTTAAAATAATAATTTGATTTTAAATAATTTTCCTTTTAATAAATTATTTTTAATAACTAAAATAGTTAAATAAGTTT
Source organism: Allium cepa (assembly GCA_030765085.1). Taxonomy (NCBI): domain Eukaryota; kingdom Viridiplantae; phylum Streptophyta; class Magnoliopsida; order Asparagales; family Amaryllidaceae; genus Allium; species Allium cepa. Next base: position 458,154,099 of record CM060931.1, on the reverse strand, counting down.
AGTAGAAAAATTTTCCCTTTTCAAATTTCTTAAGTAACCAAAAATAATTAAACAAGTTAAATAAACAAATAAATCAAATAATTTTTTTTAACTTAACGGTAAGTTAAAATATGAATATTTATTTCATTGGACTACATGCATGCCTAAAATAACCTATATAGATAAAAATCAAACCTTTATATAAACTTACCAAAATTCCTATATTTTTTCAAAACTTTATCTATATATAAAATATTCTATTTTTCTGTAAATATATAAAAACCTGCATATATGTAAATTAAATTAAGATCAACTTAACATTTTTTCTGCCTAATAGCTAGTTTTTTGTCTCCAATGTAACTTATATAAATTGAATTAATCTACAAACATAAAAAAAGAGAAGCTGTACCATCGTCGAACCTCTCTGGCCGCTGCCCTCGTCGCGACACCAACGCCATGTCGCCTTGACGTCGAGAAACCCAATGCGGTCGCACCTCAAGCTATACGCGCCTAGATCATCGTGAACCAACCCTAGCCGAGCCTCCACTTCATCGTCGAGCTCGATGGCCTTGATTGAAGTCGCAGTCGAATCACCTGTTCACCGCACTCGCCTTCGATGTCGCGCACACCATCCGTCGCTTGAGTCGCCGCCCCATCTATGCACTAACTCCACCCCGCGGACGCCTCGCCTAATCGCGACGACGTCATCTTGCTTGCCCTCGAAATCACCTCACACGCGCGCTTGTTCGCTCGGGATCGAGATCGCGATCCTTTGATTTGAAATCGGATTCAATTTCGTTGTTTTTTTAACTGGACGATCGGCTTCATCCATTAAAATTTTCTTTCAATTTGATTTCGATTTTGGAAGGATGAAGCCGAGAAGGTTTGTTTTTTCTTCGTTCGTATAATTTATTTCTTCTATTTGATTTTCTAATGAAGACGCGTGTAATAATATTCAAAAGGAATAAAACACGTGGTTAAACATTTCTCGACGTGTTATGCAGGGGTTTTCAACAATTATTTTCATATTTAAATTTTAAATTCATATATAAATCGTCTTGGTTTTCCAACAAAAAATCTCGATCTTCAATCAAGGCGTGCCGCTAGGTGTTTATAATGTCAAACCCCTATTCTGAATGCAATACAATAGGTTTCGAGGCCAAATTCGATCGTATGGAGAAGATAGCTTTTTGGACCAGTTATTATATTAAATTTTCAATTTAAATTTCAGCGCATTTACTTATCGTATGATCACACGATCATTCAAAACACTACGAAATTTGAAATCTGATAATAATACATTATTACGGATCCAATAGAACTGGTTTCATTGAAATCCGAGACTGTGCCTGGGAAGGCTATTTTTTAAATATCAGTTTAAATAATATAGACTCAAAGCTGAACACACACTTCAAAATTTCAATTTTAAAGTTCTATTACCTTCAGTGTTTTCAATATAAATTGTCCAAGCGTTCAAATTATTTTTAACAAACTTAAAACTGAAGATTCAGTATTTTACCCAAATTTCAATATTTAAATTCAATAATTTAATTGCAAAATAAACAGATATTTTTGAAATTCAAGTTGAACCAACTTTCAAATATTTAAAATCAATTAAATATTTTCAGTTTCAAATGTTCAAAATTCTGGGTCGTCACATTTTTTCCCTCTTAGAAGAATGTCGTCCCGAAATTACTAGTTAAAAAGAATGATCCATAGCCTATTTACTATTTTCCAAAAACCAAACAGTTTTATCAACTTGCCAAAACAAATCTTTATGAAAGATACTATCATTCTTACTAACTTTCCAAACTCTCTTCCATAGTTTCCAAACAATATTATTTTCCTCAACAATTCAAATTCAAATTTTAAATTATCCAAATTTCTCAAAAAATTTCTAACTCCCTAAATTTTCGAAAAATTTCGCCAGCGTCTTCTTGTGTGGCTAGCTTGGTACGACTACAAAATGCCACCATGGGCCCCCAAATTTCAAAAGAAAACAAGAAGGCAACTGGGTAGACAAAAAAATCATCAAATTTCATACTGAAATTTAAATATATACCTTTTTGTCGAGCAATTTAAATTATCTTCTGAAATCAAAAATCCAATTTCCTTTGCTTTTAAAATACCTATATGTCCTACTAGCAATATTGTTCACTTAAAACGTTCAAAATTATTTTATTCACTTCTTTACAAAATTTTCAATTTCTATTTTATTTAAGTCTGTACGATGCACATATATTATCTGTATGCCATACCAAATTCGATCGCTCACTCAATCACACAATTTCATTTCCGAACTAGTAACGTCCACCCGATTTCTTAGTGCGGACTCAGATCTGGTTTCTTAATTAGAAACATTCATTCTCCTTGCATAGCCATAAACTATGATAAAGAATTTCCAAAATCAACCAAAAATCCATATCCAAGGTTTGCCGTCGAAAATCAAGTGAAAAATCCCAACTCGGATCGATATAACCATCTCGAAATTCTATGCTCGAATTCTGGATCGAACCGCTATATGAATTAAGTAATATATGTACATCCAACGTATTTATTCCAATTGATTATTAGCTATGTCAATTTTCTTTTCTTTTATTCACATTGATTTTCATTACCTTATTCACAATTACCATTTCACACTCCTTTTATTAAGGTTTCATTCAAATTTTAATTGAGAATATTTTCTAAGTTTTCAAACTTATTTATATTCCACACTTATTTTAATTTAACTTTCCTACAAGTTAGATTTTATTCTAACAATTTCAAATTTTATAATTTATCAAACTCAATTATATTCCATAAATATTTAAAATAGGATTCCAAAGTGTTTCCATCATTTCAAAATCATTTTTGTAATCAATTCAAATTATCCTTTTGAATTTCCAAAACCAAACCCAGTTTTGCAAACAACTCCCATTTAAAACAATTTGGCAGCAATTCCTCTTTTGGAACTCAAAAATGAACATTGATGATGCTGCAGTCATCATCGAAGTTATTTTCCAGCGGCCGAAAAGAGATTAGTGCTTTTATCCCTTCAAAAATACTTTCCACATATTTCTAAATCCAAATTCCACCAGATTGGAAAATCCAATTCAAGATATTTTCCCAAATAATATCACCATTATTTTTTCAAATCTTTTGAAAATCATTTTTTAAACTTAAAAGGGATTTAAAATCCCAAATCTCAAAATTTCAAATCCTTTCAAAAACATTTTCAAATATTTCTCTAGAATTCTATTTCAGATTATAAATCACATTTACAATTTACGTTTACAAATCCCATTTATTATGAATTTATTTTCTTAGCTTTTAGTTATGATTTCAATTTTTTATTCAATTTCACACTTGAATGATAATAATTTATATTATCACTTCCTAACAATCAAGCAACCATATACTATTATAATAATTTACGGAAAATTATTTCTTTTATATACAAAAATAATTTGGGTAAAATTATTTCGTTTACCCTACTTTAAAACAATACTGTGTTGAATTGTTCTGTACAAGTGTTTAGAGATCCCTATCAACAAAGTTAATTACTCGTATCGACTAAAATCCATATACCACTCAACAAACCAATCAACACAATATAAAACAATTTTATATTCGCTAACAAATACGCGTTCATATCTATTAATACACTCAAACTTATTTTAGAGTACCACTGACTCTATCTCTAATGAGTAATTTCCCCACCAGAGCCAAGGTTATCGCTAAACTAATTGCTCTGATACCATGATGTAACGACTCGATTTTTCGATGCTCGAAAGCCAACATCAACACGTCCACTGTATCAAATGCCGAATAATCGAATGCTGGAAAATCAAATCGTTAGGGTTAAAGAAGATAGAAGAAGAAAACAGAAATAATATCAGAATCTCACATTCGCAGCAGAACAATATATAATAAATAAATGGATAGTCTTTAAACAAAAAAACTATATCAGTTTTTATTCTACAGCATCAGAGTATTACAACGACAAAGCATGACACTAGGCATTTATAACAACTTGAATTTGCAGCAAAGCATACGCAGCAGATAATACATACTATAAGTGATATGTCTCATCATCCAGCTTGTCTTCTGATCTCCAGAGCATACTTTTCTGACTTCGCTCCAAAACTACTGATAACCTGACTCTAGGCTACCCGTATGGAAAATTATGGGCACCCAGAGTTTAGAAAGGGAACAATTAACTCCAGGTCAGTCATGGGACTGGTGTGAGATCTTAAAACAGTTATTTGCACAAAAGAAAAGGAAATGAAATCCGTTGATGTTATTGGAAAATGAAACTACCATAAGGCATCTCGGCACACACACAATGCAATCGCATACTTGGTGGAGATTTCTCCTTATGATAGTCAAACATGCTTGATATGCAAAATATTTTTGATATTATTATTAGTGCATAGCGTGGAAAACATTTCGAAAGTATAATATTAATCTTAGCCAGCATATGTACCATTATATTATGCCTACTATAACTACCACCTGAGGTGGCAGGTTATACAATTACAATCGTAAAGGGCTTGTATTGTTTTGTTTGGATTTCCAACAAATGGTCAAGGCTAAGGAACTTCCTTCACCGAATCGGTACGCCTCTAGAAGGATGCCCCGAGAACATAACCAGCTCTCTGCCAACACAAGGCTGGGTTACATCTGTAACTAGGTAAATGACTGTCAAGAGTATGCCACCCCCTGGTCTAGACCGACCTTTTCCAAGGCGCCTCGACAATCGACAACCACATAAGTAAATAATCTAGGCTCCATACAAGAATACCACTTTTTATCCATGCAAGTTAAATATCTAGGCTCCATACCAGATACCACTTTTTATCCAGAAGGAAATGTACATACCCTGAGGGTGCGACCCCCATAACCTTGCCGCATTCTTCCTGTTTCGACCATTTCTGAGGTGTGAGGTCCGATGAAGTCTCATCCACAAAGCTACGCTTTTCACAAAAGCCATGTTTCGATCAACAAATGATCAACACTTAGCATGCCACATCACCAAATTGGGAATACATCACTAATAACCATCAACTACATAACCTCTAAGCTCGTATGTCTCAGAGAAGGGTGTTAAGCTAAGAGAATAAATTCTCTGCCACGAACAGAAATGTATTTGATAGAAACCAGCTTTATATCTCAAAGTGTAATGTCAAACACACAACCATACAAGTCTGTTCCGGTTTCGAACGGAACCGAAGGCACTTTGTCCAATTAAAGAAAAAGCCCTTGCAAATCCGGGTATCCACAATCCCGACCGGACTCCTCATCACATATGGAGATCTCTATACTGGATCAACACAGCGTAGAGGCAATCGACAGGTAATCCTTTCATTCTCGAAAATACCCGGTCTTCAACACCTCTTCAAAGCAATCCAATTCGGCGTATCTTTTATTCGGACTGGATTTTATGACTCAAAGTCCTCTCCCGGCTAATCCGAATAATGAGAGCTTATTTTAAAAATAAGTGGTTACATTCAGATTTCAAGTAAGTCATAACAAATTTCCACTTCGGTCTTTCAAACAAAAGATTCATCACTAAGATTCGATGTGGTTTTTGGATAACCATTTGGAATCTGATCTCCGGTCGCATCGAAATTCAAATGACGTTTAAAGACCAATACTGATAGCCGGTTATTTAACTCTCAAACAACATTCACAACAACCATTAATTTAAATAATTCCCCCAAATTATTTATTTCAAAATATCTTCGCAAGATATATTTTCACACTACAACCTTGAAAACAATTTTCAAATCACTTTCCCTTTTTGCAAAATAGAATTCCAAATATTATTTATTTCCACTGAAAATTTGCCAAGTCCGAATACATCAAAATAATTTAAATCACTTATCCAAAAAATATATGCTTGGAAACACTTAAAATGAAAACTATTTTAAACACTTTATTTGAAATATTAGTTATGAAAATTTTATATTAATATCTCATCTAAAACTTAAGCCCAAACAATTTTAAAAATAAAATTATTAGATAGAGTATAATTCAATATCAATTAAATCTTTAAAATAATCACTTTTATAATTAACTTAATAAATATATACTATAGATATTTAAAAACAATTTACGAAAATACCTTCTCCACAAACATTCTTTTTAAAACCGACTTTAGAACGTTTAATTTATATTTAAAAGCTAATTTGAAAACATACTCGGTTTTCCATAGAAAATGCACTTTCCATTCTAAAATAGTCCATTTAAAACAATTAATAAATCCATCTTGATTTATCGCAATTTACATTCCAAATCCGTAAATTTCTTTCCATACTTTTAAAAATAAACCAATATTTATTTTTAAAACAAATTTCCCTTTCCTTTATAAATTCCCATTGTTAATTTAAATTTCCAAATATCTATTGATATACAATTTTCAAATCGATTTCCAAATTTACTTTCAAACTCCAAATCAATTTCTGAATTGATTTCCCAAAAAAAAATATTTTCAAACACCAAATCAATTTTTAAATTGATTTTCAATATTTATTCCATTTAAAAATTACTCCTTTACTTATCCAAATTTATTTCAAAGACCCTTAATCCAATATTCACATCTTCATTTAGATTTTAAAATCCGAATTTTAAAATAAATTCTTCGACTTTTAAACAATATTACTCAAAATCCATTTATCAAAATCTTTTCCTCATATTTTGGAATTAATTCGATAGGATTACAAAAATTGACTTTTATTTTTATTTTTCCAAATTTCTTCTTTTAAATTTATCCAATTTTCTAAAATTAATTTGCTCAAAATTTTCTACTTTAATTTCCAAAAATCCAGTTACATATTTCTGGTATCCTGCGATACCAAAAATATATTCGGCGAAACCATAGCCTTCAATGATTTCAATCATCAATATAATCATTCACAGATTCTTAATAAATCACATCACAACATATAAAATAAATTCAATAATTTGAGGAATCCAGTTGGATCCCTCCAACCTGTTTCCCTACATCCACAGATGTTAGCACAATATAAAATAACTGTAATAACCTACATATTTTATGATTGTATATTTAAATATTTTATTTAAATATATCATCGTTAGTCGGATTTAAGTCCGAAAAGGTACTTTTTGCAAACAGCCGAATTAGGACTTCAGACCATTTCCATTGAGTCCAAAACGGCGTTTGCAACCTTTTTGAGTATAAACTTCGATATCTTTGGAGCTAGCTAAAATTTGACCTTTGCACTTTGGGTTTGGGTTAGCCTAAACTATTAACTCTAGCTCCACCCCCACTTCTCTTCATTCACTTTCATTTCCTAATACCTTCAAGCTTTAGATAAAAATGGGGGAAGAGAAAAAGAATTAGAATTTCTAAGCCCTAGTTCCATTGCAAATCCATGCTCTAACTCCAAAATCAAAGAGAAGTTATTGGTAAGCATCCTCTTCTTCTTCTCCAAGTCATTCTACCTTCAATTTCAGAAATTCCTAAACCTAATTTAGAAAATGTTCTTCTTTTGAGCTTAGATTCAAGCTCCTTGGGTTGTGTTAAAGAGTGGTTGATCCTCCTTTGCTTCCAAGCTTCTTCTTCCATGTTTTTTGTGTAAAAGGTGAGATTTTTGTCTCACATCTATGTCTATAACTATCTTTGATTGTTGGATATGAATTCCTAACACTTAATCATGTGCATTTGCTTTTGGTTTGGATTGATTTGGTGAATATTCCAATTTTCGGTGTTTTGAAGTCGAATCCTTAAATATCCTAACTTTGATGTTTGAACATGTTTTTGGTGACGCATCGAAGAGCCTATAGGGCTGGGTTGTCGATTGGCGTAAACCCTTAGCGCCCGTTGCTCATCCGATTGCAATCGTTGAGAGTTTCCCTTCATTTGATAGGCTGAAAAACAGCCCCAGTGTCAGTCAGTCGACTGACCTTTGCAGTCAGTCGACTGGCTGTAGCAAATGAATGTTCCGGTGCTGTCTGTAGAGGCTGGAGGTCTCTGTTTTCTGTAGTCAGCCGACTGGCCTCTGTAACCAGTCGACTGACCTGTTTGTTTTTGCCTATTTAGCCTATTTTGCTTGAAATTCCAATTTTTATCGATCCGTGATTATCCAATTTGTTGTTATCACATTTGATGACTTTGATAACTTCTTTTTTGGGAATTTTAGGGAATATCTATTTTGATGGATTTGGTATCAGTTTCTTTGGATTCAATTCACGTCCTCGAATTTGAGCCTTTGGTGATTGATTGTTTTTACAATCAACTTTGCGATTTGTCACTTTAAAATACAATGGTTTCTATACTTGTAGCAAATATTCAAACTCTTTCTTCAAGATCATTTCAACTCTATTTTTATACAAAGTCCTTTATAAAACCATTTTCCAATCTATTAGTATATACAAACCTTTACCTCATTCGTTCGAGAAATCCAATTAAACGACTTTGCAAAATAAGTGGTATGAAACGCTTGCATTTACTTTGTCGGATAATTCTTAGACTCGCTCGTTTGGAACTCTTGTGACAACTTTCGAGTGGAGATTTACAATTTGTTCATAAATATTTAAGTTAAGCTAATGGTTATGGGACATGAAGCTAAACTCATTTATTTACTAGGTTAGTGTAATTGACACTTCGTGATGATCGATGAGGATCATTTTCGTGGTTTTAACTAGCGATGTGCGATGTCTCTTTTTCTACGAGGGAGACTAAACCCCATTTTATAGAGTTTCGACTCAAATTGGTGGGGTAGCGACCCATGGTCTTCGGGCCGTTTGTGGAGCTTCGGCTAAAAATTGATGCTTAGCAACCATGGAATAGCGTTTCTTTTGTGATACACATGTTGGTGAGTTTTCATGCTCTCGTTTGTGATAGGCCTCCCCTTTTTTGTGATTTCTGGATTTCTATTGATGATTCTAGAATTTGTGTTTCACCAAATTTCGTGATTTACATTGATAAGCTTTATCAATATATGTGCATTGGTGAATTTGTGTTTCACTAACTTTTGTGAACTTGTGTTTCAACAACTTTTATGATTGGCATTGATATATTTGTGAATATTTGTAGTTTGGTGAATAAAAACAAAGAACACAACATTCTTTGTAGTGCTTTGAGATTTCTTGAGATATTGTGTGAATTTTGTTGTTATTTAATGTATACTTGTCATAGTTTGACATTTTTGTTATCATACATTTTTATTATATCTCTTATTCTATCTCGTTTTACCTGGTATTTATAGCTAGACTGACCCGTTTATTATTTTATTCTTAAATAATACTCGGGTCAGACCGAGATATTACAGGTGCTTCTACTTGACTTCTTATCAGGGACCATCGCCTGATTTTTGACTAACTACTTTAGATTGGTAGTTTTGTTTTGTATACATTCGAGATAGAGACTCCTTGATGTATACTTATTATTTTGTCTAGCACTTGTATCTATTCTTTTGTGATATTGTGGATCTTATTTGACCACTACTCTAATATACACTTCTATGTGTTATATTCATATCTATTTCCGCCTTTGTGATATGGATATCTGTGACTGATTTATGTTAAATTTATTTCTATATTTGTCTCCGAAGACCACATAGCCACTGTGTAGTAGCTTTGAGTTTGTATCAGAATTTCGGATTTCCTCTTGAAATGAAATGCATGTTATACTATCTGACATATCGGTGCTCGCACAAACTAATTACACGGATGGTCGCTCCTCAACAGCCTTATTCTTCGTGCTAGTTGACGGCTTTACTCCGTAGTGTCCTTGGCTAGCGTGGGTATAGAGGTGGGGCGTCACAGCATGGTATCAAAGCCAAACTTCATAACAATGTAGAATAATTTAACAAGGATCATCGTCCTAAGTCCATCTTAGGAGATGTGCCTTAGGATTTTATTCGAGTCATTGGACCCGTTCTATCCTATTTTCTTTATAATGCATTGTTTTATCAGTCAAGATTTGTTTGATGTTCATTCTAAGATTAACCTTTTTCTTCTTCTTTCTTTCTTTCTTAAAGAAGAGAAATGGTTAGACCAGGCCATCCCAGCGTCGGTCAATCTAGTGCTACTCCCCAGGATGGAGTATTTATGTCTGCCCAACAACTTCTTGATCTTGTAAAGAATGCTCAAGCTGCCGTACCCATTCCCGAGCCAAATCACCCAAAATCCGAATTTGCACGCCTGTGCAGTGATTATACAAATTTCGGTGGAAAGCCATTTAGGGGTCCCAAGGGCGTTATCAAAGTCTAAGCTTGGTTTAGAACATGCGATCCCATCTTTACTCGCATGAATCTTATTGATCTTCATCGAGCTCAAGTGGCTTCTAGTATGCCCCAAGAGAGAGCATTAGATTGGTACGAACTTCTGATTTCTGAAATTATTGAAGCAGATCTTACTTGGGAGCAATTCCGAGAAAGATTTCAATCGAAGTTTGTACCAGAAGCTGAGAAAGTGACTTTAGCCCATCGTTTTATAGACCTTGTTCAAGGTGAATCTTCTGTGGCAGAATATGTCACATCTTTTGAATCTCTCTCTAATTATGGGGTCGAGTATATAAATACCCCATTGAAGACAAATAAGAGATTTGTCTTTGGCTTGAATAAGAATCTCAAGAAGCCATTACTTATGAAATTGGAAGTTGCTTTCGATTAGCTTGTTGATATCGCTCTTCGACTGGAAGAGGCTGATAAAGAGAGTGATGTTGAAGTTGTGGGTGCCAAACCGAACTTCAACAACAACAACAACAATAAGAGGCCTAATAAGTTCAAGGGTCCTTATCCCAATAAGAAAGGGAAACATGTAGCAAAGACTCCTAATTCTAGCCGCGGAGAATGCTACAATTGGGGTTCTAAGGACCATTATGCAAATAAGTGTTCAAAGCCCCTTACTTGACGCTATTGCAAAAGCTCGGGACATTATATATATTCATGTCCCAAACTTCAAAGTAAGAAGGATGGAAAGCTAAATGTTGTACAAGCCCCTAGTAACACTTCTCGTGGTCAAGGTATTTCTCATTCTATCCTTGATGGCATTATTATGTTTTGTGATCAACCTATTCGAGTTCTTTTTAATACGGGTGCATCCCATTCTTTTATATCAAAAGAGCTTGTTGATACTTTTTCTTTGAGTGTTATAGCTTTAATGACTTCTTTGAGAATTGCGAATTCAGTTGGTGGATCCGCAACACTTAGTTTACTTTGTAAAGATGTCGATATTATTTTATGTGGTTTTTCTTCCCTAGCCGATTTTCATGTCATGCGTTACTTGGTCTTCGAAATGATTTTGGGAATGGATTGGATTAACCATTATGAATCTCATATCCTATGTGCTGAGCGGACTATTTATTTTCGACGTCCTCAATCAGTTAAGCATATTTCTATTGTTCTTAAAGATTCGGATTCCAACTTCACAACATCTTTATATTCTTTAAATCCTCATGATGATGATTATGATGATGAGGAAGATGTCATTTCTCTTATTCACGTTGTTCGTGAATTTTCCGACATATTTGAGCCCGTTTTAGGATTACCACCTAAGCGAGCAATTGAGTTCAGAATTAATCTAATCCGTTGAGCTCTACCTATCACTCGTCCTCCTTATCGTATGTCCAATAAAGAAAATGAGGAGATGCGTAAACAATTATCTGAATTGGAGACGAATCAATTTATTCGTTCTAGTTCCTCTCCTTGGGGAGCTTCTGCTATTTTTGTGAAGAAATCCGATGGTACACTTAGGCTCTGCGTTGACTACCGCAAGCTTAATGATCTTACTATCAAGAATAAATATCCTTTACCTTGGATTGATGATTTATTCGACTAACTTAGTGGTGCTAGAGTCTTTTCACAATTAGACTTAGCAACCGGTTTTCATCAGCTTCGTATTGTAGAGGATAGCATTCCTTTGACATCATTCCGTACTCGTTATGCCTTGTATGAATGGCTTGTTATGCCATTTGGTTTAACGAATGCTCCAGCTTATTTCGTTGACCTTATGAATCGAGTTTTCAAAGACATCCTCGATCGATTTGTTCTCATCTTTATAGATGATATTCTTGTGTATTCTAAAACCGAGGAGGAGCATGAAAAGCATCTTCGGATTGTGTTGGAAACTCTTAGGAGCAATCAATTGAAATCAAAAATTTCTAAATGCCAATTTTGGCAATCTCGTGTGAAATTTCTTGGCCATATTATTTCTGAATCTGGAATTTCCGTGGATCCTTCAAAGATTGAAGCGATACAAAATTGGAAGAGACCAGAAAGTGTGACAGAAATCCGTAGTTTTCTTGGATTGGCGGGCTATTACCGTCGTTTTATCAAAGACTTTTCTAAAATTTTCGTGCCTCTTACTAGCTTCACAAAGAAAGAAGTTAAATACATTTGGTCGGACAAATGTGAAGCTTCTTTTCAGAAATTAAAAGAACTCCTTTCCAATGCTCCTATTCTTGTGATTCTCGAAGAAAACCAAGATTTTATTGTTTATACCGAGGCTAGTCGTGTTGGTTTGGGTGTCGTTCTTATGCAAAGGAATCGTGTTATTGCTTACGCTTACTGGCAATTAAAGCCAGCCGAGACAAGATATGCCGCTCATGATTTAGAGCTCGCGGCTATTGTTTTCTCCCTTCGAATTTGGCGTCATTATCTTTTGGGAGAAAAATTTATTCTTTACACCGATCATAAACCTTTGAAGTGTTTATTTTTCCAAAAGGAACTTAATCTGCGTCAAGAACATTGGCTCGAGTTCCTTGCATCTTATGATCCTGATATTCTTTATACTTCCGGAAAGGGAAATCGTGTTGCCTATGCACTTAGTGGTAAGCAACAAGCGGTTGTTTCTATGATAATATCCGAGTGAAATGATCTCGAGACTATCCACTTGTGAGATTCGAGATCATGATCCAACTTATGTGCATCTCTTGTTTTATGTAGCCTTGAGGCTCATCCTTCTCATTTAGACCGCATCCATGAAGCTCAAAAGCTAGATCCCGAATTGGCTCTTCTTAGCCAAAGTTGTAGGGATAAAATTAATATTGAAGGTTTCAAAGGCATTGATATTGATGGTCGTGGCGGCATTCAAAAATTTGGTAGACTTATCGTGCCAAATATTAGTGATCTTCGTAAAGATATTTTAGAAGATTCTCATCGTTCTAAATTTACCATTCATCCCGGTAATAGTAACATGTATGTGAATATGAAGCGACTTTATTATTGAGATGGGATGAAATCTGATATTGCTAACTTTGTTAGGCTTTGCATGACTTGCCAACTAGTTAAAGCCGAGCATCTAAGGCCCGGTGGGTTATTGCAACCTTTGGACATACCAATTTGGAAGTGGGACAAAATTTCCATGGATTTTATCGACGGCCTTCCCCGTTCTCGTTCGGGTCATGATAGCTTATGGGTGATAGTTGATAGACTGACTAAGTCCGCCCATTTTATTCCCCTTCGGTCCTATCAGACCTTACCTCTTTTGGCTAAACTTTTTATTAAAGAAATTATTAAATAGCATGGAGTTCCTACTTCTATTGTTCGCGATCGTGATCCATTGTTTACTAGTGGATTTTGGAAGAGTCTTCAAAAAGCTTTGGGAATGAAGCTTAATTTTAGCACCGCTAATCATCCACAGTCCGATGGACAAACCGAGCGTGTGAATCAAACTCTTGAAGATCTTCTTCGTGTGTGTGTTCTTGATTCTGGTGGAAGTTGGGAAGATCATATTTCTCTTGTTGAATTTTCCTATAATAATAGCTTCCAATCTACTATTGGTATGGCACCTTTTGAGGTACTCTATGGAAGGTCATGCCGATCTCCTTCTTGTTGGCCTGAGGCCGGTGAGAAGCTGGTTTTAGGTCCAGATTTTATTTGTGATTCCACTGAAAAGATTGACCTTATCCGCCATAGGATGAAAGAGTCTCAAAGTAGGCAAAAATCCTATGCCGATAACCGAAGAAGGAAATTAGAATTTTCTGTGGAAGATTTTGTGTTTATTCGTGTCTCGCCTATAAAGGGTGTTGTGCGTTTCAGTCGATCGGGATAATTAGCTCCTCGATATATTGGTCCATTTTCCATCACCGAACGTATTGGTTCCGTGGCATATCGCCTTTTATAATCGGCTCAATTTTCTGCTATTCATGACGTGTTTCACGTTTCTCAATTACGGAAATGCCTTTGGGATTCCGATTCTATTCTTGAGCCTGGTGTTGTGGAAGAAATTGAAGTTTCACCTAATTTGACTTATGAAAAACATCCTATTCGTATTATTGCATTGGAAGTTAAACGCCTTCGAAATAAAGATGTCCCTCTTGTGAAGGTTCAATGGTCCTCAAATCTAATGGATTGTTCATAGGGATCTATAGAATTCATCGACCGAACACATCCGGACTTACTTTCTCGTGCTCTTTGAGATGTACTTCTTATTTCAAATTTCTTTTGTGTAGATATGCTTTTATGGTTGTTAATTTTTATATTTCTTCTTAAGTATTGCCAGGACGCAATTTCTTTAAGGAGGGGAGTCTATAACAACCCGCATATTTTACGATTGTATACTTAAATATTTTATTTAAATACAGCATCAATAGTCGGATTTAAGTTCGAAAAGCTAATTTTTGCAAACAGTCGAATTAGGACCCGAGACCACTTCCATTGAGTCCAAAATGGCGTTTGCAACCTTTTTGAGTATAAACTTCGATATGTTTGGAGCTAGCTAAAATTTGACCTTTGCACTTTGGACTTTGGGTTTGGGTTAGCCTACACTATTAACTCTAGCTCCACCCCCACTTCTCTTCATTCATTTTCATTTCCTAATACCTTCAAGCTTTAGATAAAAATGGGGGAAGAGAAAAAGAATTAGAATTCCTAAGCCCTAGTTCCATTGAAAATCCAAGCTCTAACTCCAAAATCAAAGAGAAACTATTGGTAAGCAACCTCTTCTTCTCCAACTCATTCTACCTTCAACTTCAAAAATTCGTAAACCTAATTTAGGAAATGTTCTTCTTTTGAGCTTAGATTCAAGCTCCTTGGGTTGTGTTGAAGAGTGGTTGATCCTTTTTTATGTCCAAGCTTCTTCTTCCGTGTTTTTGTGTAAAAGGTGAGATTTTTATCTCACATCTATGTCTATAACTATCTTTGATTATTGGGTATGAATTCCTAACACTTATTCATGTGCATTTTCTTTTGGTTTGGATTGATTTGGTGAATAATCCAATTTTTGGTGTTATGAAGTCAAATCCTTAAAAATCCTAACTTTGATATTTGAACATGTTTTTGGTGATGCATCGAAGAGCCTATAGGGTTGGGTTGTCGATTGGCGTAAACCCTTAGCGCCCACTGCTCGTCCGATTGCAATCGTTGAGAGTTGCTCTTCAATTGATAGGCTGAAAAACAGCCCTACTGCCAGTCAGTCGACTGACCTTTACAATCAGTCGACTGGCTATAGAAAATGAATGTTCCGGGGCTGTCTATAGAGGCTGGAGGTCTATGTTTTCTATAATCAGTCGACTAGCCTCTGTAATCAGTCGACTGACTTCTTGTTTTTACCTATTTAGCCTATTTTGCTTGAAATTCCAATTTTTATCGATCTGTGATTATCCGATTTGTTGTTATTACCTTTGATGACTTTGATAAATTCTTTTTCAGGGATTTTAGGGAATATCCATTTTGATGGATTTGGTATCGGTTTCTTTGGATTCGATTCACGTCTTCGAATGTGTGCCTTTGGTGATTGATTGTTTTTACAATCAACTTTGTGATTTTTCACTTTAAAATACAAAGATTTCTATACTAGTAGTAAATATTCAAACTCTTTCTTAAAGATGATTTCAACTCTATTTTTATACAAAGTCCTTTATAAAATCATTTTCCAATCTATTAGTATATACAAACCTTCTCCTCTTTCGTTCGAGAAATCCAATTAAACGACTTTGCAAAACAAGTGGTATGAAACGCTTGTGTTTACTTTGTCAGTTAATTCTTAGACTTGTTCGGTTGAAACTCTTGTAACAACTTTCGAGTGGAGATTTACAATTTCTTCGTACAATTTGTTCGTACAATTTGTTCGTATAATTTGTTCGTAAATATTTAAGTTAAGCTAGTGGTTATGGGACATGAAGCTAAACTCGTTTATTTAATAGCTTAATGTAATTGACACTTCTTGATGATCGATGAGGGTCATTTTTGTGGTTTTGACAAGCGATGTGCAATGTCTCTTTGTCTGCAAGGGAGACTAAAACCCGTTTTGTGGAGTTTCGACTCAAATTGGTAGGGTAGCGACCCATGGTCTTCGGGCCGTTTGTGGAGCTTCGGCTCAAAATTGATGGTTAGCAACCACGGAATAGCGTTCCATTTGTGATACACATGTTGGTGAGTTTTCATGCTCCCGTTTGTGATAGGCCTCCCCTTTTTGTGATTTCTGGATTTCTATTGATGATTTCTAGAATTTGTGTTTCACCAAATTTCGTGATTTACATTGATAAGCTTTATCAATATATGTGCATTGGTGAATTTTTGTTTCACTTAATTTTGATAACTTGTGTTTCAACAACTTTTACGATTGGCATTGATATTTTTGTCAATATTTGTGGTTTGGTGAATAAAAACAAAGAACACGACATTCTTTCTAGTGCTTCGAGATTTCTTGAGATACTGTATGATTTTTGCTGTTATTTAATGTACACATGTCGTAGTATGACATTTTTGTTATCATACGTTTTTATTATATCTCTTATTCTATCTCGTTTTACCTGGTATTTATAGCTAGACTGATCCGTTTATTATTTTCTTCTTAAATAATACTCGGGTCAGACCGAGATATTACAGGTGCTTCTACTTGACTTCTTATCAGGGACCATCACCTGTTTTTTTACTAACTACTTTAGATTGGTAGTTTTTGTTTTGTATACATTCGAGACAGAGACTCCTTGATGTATACTTATTCTTTTGTCTAGCATTTGTATCTATTCTTTTATGATATTGTGGACCTTGTTTGACCACTACTCTGATATACACTTCTATGTGTTATATTCATATCTATTTTCGCCTTTGTGATATGGATATATGTGACTGATTTATGTTATGTTTATTTCTATATTTGTTTCCGAAAACCACATAGCCACTGTGTAGTAGCTTAGAATTTGTATCGGCATTATGGATTTCATCTTGAAATGTAATGCATGTTATACTATCTGACATATCGGTGCTCGCACAAAGTAATTGCACGGATGGTCGCTCCTCAACAGCCTTATTCTTCGTGCTAGTTGATGGCATTACTCCGTAGTGTTCTTGACTAGCGTGGGTATAGAGGTGGGGCATCACAACATGGTATCAAAGCCAAACTTCGGAACAATGTAGAATAATTTAACAAGGATCATCGTCCTAAGTCCATCTTAGGAGACGTGCCTTAGGATTTTATTCGAGTCATTGGACCTGTTCTATCCTATTTTCTTTATGATGCATTGTTTATCAGTCAAGATTTTTTTGATGTTCATTCTAAGATTAACCTTTTTCTTCTTCTTTCTTTCTTTCTTAAAGAAGAGAAATGGTTAGACCAGGCCGTCCCAGCGCCGGTCAATCTATTTCTACTCCCCAGGATGGAGTATTTATGTCTGCCCAACAGCTTCTTGAACTTGTAAAGAATGCTCAAGCTGCCGGACCCATTCCCGAGCCTACTCACCTAAAATCCAGATTTGCATGCTCGTGCAGTGATTATATGGAAAGCCATTCAGGGGTTTCGAGGGTGTTATCGAAGTCCAAGCTTGGCTTAGAACATGCGATCGCATCTTTACTCGCATGAATCTTACTCATCTTCATCGAGTTCAAGTGGCTTCTAGTATGCTCCAAGAGAGAGCATTAGATTGGTGTGAACTTATGATTTCTGAAATTATTGAAGGGATCTTACTTGGGAGCAATTACGAGAAAGATTTCAGTTGAAGTTTGTACCAGAAGCTGAGAAAGTGACCTTAGCCCGTCATTTTATAGACCTTGTTTAAGGTGAAACTTTTGTGGCAGAATATGTCACATCTTTTGAATCTCTCTCTAATTGTGGGGTCGAGTATATAAATACACCATTGAAGAAAATCAGTGATTTGTCTATGGCTTGAATAAGAATCTCAAGAAGCCATTACTTCTGAAATTGGAAGTTGCTTTCGATCAGCTTGTTGATATCGCTCTTCGACACGAAGAGGTTGATAAAGAGAGTGATGTTGAAGTTGTGGGTGCCAAAACGAACTTCAACAACAACAAGAAAAGGCCTAATAAGTTCAAGGGTCCTTATCCCAACAAGAAAGGGAAACATGTAGCAAAGACTCCTAACTCTAGCCATGGAGAATGCTACAATTGTGGTTCTAAGGATCACTATGCAAATAAGTATTCAAAGCCCCTTACTTGACGCTATTGCAAAAGCTTGGGACATTATATATCTTCATGTCCCAAACTTCAAAGTAAGAAGAAGGGAAAGCTAAATGTTGTACAGGCCCTTAGTAACACCTCTCGTGGCCAATGTATCTCTCATTCTATCCTAGATGGCATTATTATGTTTCGTGATCAACCTATTCGAGTTCTTTTTGATATAGGTGCATCCCATTCTTTTATATCAAAAGAGCTTTTTGATACTTTTTCTTTAGGTGTTATGGCTTTAATGACTTCTTTGAGAATTGCGAATCCAGTTGGTAGTCCGCAACACTTAGTTTACTATGTAAAGATGTCGAGATTATTTTATGTGGTTTTTCTTTCCGAGCCAATTTGCATGTCATGCGTTACTTGGGCTTCGAAATGATTTTGGGAATGGATTGGCTTAACCATTATGTTCTTCGAATCCTCATGATGACGGTAATGATGATGTGAAAGATGTCATTTCTTTTATTCACGTTGTTCGTGAATTTTCCGACATATTTGAGCCCGTTTTAGGATTACCACCTAAGCGAGCAATTGAGTTTAGAATTAATCTAATCCCTGGAGCTCTACCTATCACTCGTCCTTCTTGTCATATGTCCAATAAAGAAAATGAGGAGATGCGCAAACAATTATCCGAATTGGAGAGGAAGCAAATTATTCGTTCTAGTTCCTCTCCTTGGGGAGCTTCTGCTATATTTATGAAGAAATCTAATGGTACACTTAGGCTTTGCGTTGACTACCGCAAGTTTAATGATCTTACTATCAAGAATAAATATGCTTTACCTCGGATTGATGATTTATTCGACCAACTTAGTGGTGCTAGAGTCTTTTCACAATTAGACTTAGCAACCGGTTATCATCAGCTTCGTATTGCAAAGGATAGCATTCCTTTGACATTATTCCATACTCGTTATGGATCGTATGAATGGCTTGTTATGCCATTTGGTTTAACGAATGCTCCGGCTTATTTTGTTGACCTTATGAATCGAGTTTTCAAAGACTTCCTCGATCGATTTGTTCTCATCTTTGTAGATGATATTCTTATGTATTCTAAAACTGAGGAGGAGCATGAAAAGCATCTTCGGATTATGTTGGAAACTCTTAGGAGCAATCAATTGAAAGCAAAATTTTCTAAATGCCACTTTTGGCAATCTCGTGTGAAATTTCTCGGCCATATTATTTCTGAATCTGGAATTTCCGTGGATCCTTCAAAGATTGAAGCGATACAAAATTGGAAGAGACCGGAATGTGTGAGGGAAATCCGTAGTTTTCTTGGATTGGTGGGCTATTACCGTCGTTTTATCAAAGACTTTTCTAAAATTTCCGTGCCTCTTACTAGCTTGACAAAGAAAGGAGTTAAATACATTTGGTCGGACAAAAGTAAAGCTTCTTTTCAGAAATTAAAAGAACTCCTTTTTGATGCTCCTGTTTTTGTGATTCCCTAAGGGAATCAAGAATTTATTGTTTATACCGATGCTAATCGTGTTGGTTTGGGAGCCGTTCTTATGCAAAGGGATCGTGTTATTGCTTATGCTTCTGGCAGTTAAAGCCAGCCGAGACAAGATATGCTGCTCAAGATTTAGAGCTCACGGCTATTGTTTTCGCCCTTCGAATTTGGCGTCATTATCTTTTGGGAGAAAAATTTATTCTTTACACCGATCATAAATCTTTGAAGTATTTATTTTCCCAAAAGGAACTTAATTTGCGTCAACAACGTTGGGTCGAATTCCTTGCATCTTATGATTTTGATATTTTTTTATACTCCCGGAAAGAGAAATCGTGTTGCCGATGCACTTAGTCGTAAGCAACAAGCGGTTGTTTCTATGATGATATCTGAGTGGAATGATCTCGAGACTCTATCCACTTGTGAGATTCGAGATCGTGAATCCAACTTATGTGCATCTTTTATTTTATGTAGCCTTGAGGCTCATCCTTCTCTTTTAGACCGCATCCTTGAAGCTCAAAAGCTTGATCCCGAATTGGCTCTTCTTACCCAAAGTTGTAGGGATAAAATTGATATTGAAGGTTTCAAAGACTTTGATATTGATGCTCGTGGCGGCATTCGAAAATTTGGTAGGCTAATCATGCCAAATATTAGTGATCTTCGCAAAGATATTTTAGATGATTCTCATCGTTCTAAACTTACCATTCATCACGGTAATAGTAACATGTATGCGGATATGAAGCGACTTTATTATTGGGATGGGATGAAATCTGATATTGCTAACTTTGTTAGGCGTTGCATGACTTGCCAACTAGTTAAAGCCGAGCATCTAAGGCCCGATGGGTTATTGCAACCTTTGAACATTCCAATTTGGAAGTGGGACAAAATTTTCATGGATTTTATCGACGGCCTTCCCCGTTCTCGTTCGGGTCATGATAACTTATGGGTGATAGTTGATAAACTTACTAAGTCCGCCCATTTTATTCTCGTTCGGTCCAATCGAGCCGTACCTCTATTGGCCAAACTTTTTATTAAAGAAATTGTTAAATTGCATGGAGTTCCTACTTCTATTGTTAGAGATCGTGATCCATTGTTTACTAGTGGATTTTGGAAGAGTCTTCAAAAAGCTTTGGGAACGAAGCTTAATTTTAGCACCGCTTATCATCCACAGTCCGATGGGCAAACCGAGCGTGTGAATCAAAGTCTTGAAGATTTCTTCGTGCATGTGTTCTTGATTTTGGTGGAAGTTGGGAAGATCATATTTCTCTTGTTGAATTTTCCTATAATAATAGCTTCCAATCTAGTATTGGTATGGCACCTTTTGAGGCACTCTATGGAAGGCCATGCTGATCTCCTTCTTGATGGCTTGAGGCCAGTGAGAAGCTGGTTTTAGGTCCAGATTTTATTCGTGATTCCACAAAAAAGATTGACCTTATCCGCCATAGGATGAAAGATGCTCAAAGTAGGCAAAAATCCTATGCTGATAACTGAAGAAGGAAATTAGAATTTTCTGTGGGAGATTTTGTGTTTATTCGTGTCTCACCTGTGAAGGGTGTTGTGCGTTTCAGTCGATTGGGAAAATTAGCACCTCGGTATATTGGTCCATTTCCCATCACCGAACGTATTGGTTCCGTGGCTTATCGCCTTTTATTACCGGCTCAGTTTTCTGCTATTCATGATGTGTTTCACATTTCTCAATTACGGAAATGCCTTCGAGATTCTGATTCTATTCTTGAGCCCGGTGTTGTGGAAGAAATTGAAGTTTTGCCTAATTTGACTTATGAGCAACATCCTATTCGTATTATTGCATCGGAGGTTAAAAGCCTTTGAAATAAAGATGCCCCTCTTGTGAAGGTTCAATGGTCCTCAAATCCTAAGGACTGTTCTTGGGAATCTAGAGAATTCATCGAGCGAACACATCCGAACTTACTTTCTCGTGCTCTTTGAGGTGAACTTCTTATTTCAAATTTCTTTAGAGTAGATTTGCTTTTATGGTTGTTACTTTTTAACTTTTTTCTTAAGTACTGCAAGGACGCAATTTCTTTAAGGAAGGGAGTCTGTAACAACCCGCATATTTCACGATTGTATATTTAAATATTTTATTTAAATATTTTATTTAAATATTTTATTTAAATATAGCATCGTTAGTCGGATTTAAGTCCGAAAAGCTACTTTTTGCAAACAACCGAATTAAGACTCGAGACCACTTCCATTAAGTCCAAAATGGCGTTTGTAACCTTTTTGAATATAAACTTTGATATGTTTGGAGCTAGCTAAAATTAGACCTTTGCACTTTGGACTTTGGGTTTGGGTTAGCCTAAACTATTAACTCTAGCTCCACCCCCACTTCTCTTCATTCACTTTCATTTCCTAATACCTTCAAGCTTCAAATAAAAATGGGGGAAGAGAAAAGAAATTAGAATTCCTAAGCCCAAGTTCCATTGCAAATCCAAGCTCTAACTCCAAAATCAAAGAGAAGCTATTGGTAAGCATCCTCTTCTTCTTCTCCAACTCATTCTACCTTCAGTTTCAAAAATTCCTAAACCTAATTCAGGAAATGTTCTTCTTTTGAGCTTAGATTCAAACTCCTTAGGTTATGTTGAAGAGTGGTTGATCCTCCTTTTCTTCCAAGCTTCTTCTTCCGTGTTTCTGTGTAAAAGGTGAGATTTTTATCTCACATCTATGTCTATAACAATCTTTGATTGTTGGGTATGAATTCCTAACACTTATTCATGTGCATTTGCTTTTGGTTTGGATTGATTTGGTGAATATTCCAATTTTTGGTGTTTTGAAGTCGAATCCTTAAAAATCCTAATTTTGATGTTTGAACATGTTTTTGGTGATGCATCGAAGAGCCTATAGGGCTGGGTTGCCGATTGGCGTAAACCCTTAGTGCCCGTTGCTCGTTCAATTGCAATCGTTGGGAGTTTCTCTTCATTTGATAGGCTGAAAAATAGCCCCAGTGCCAGTCGGTCGACTGACCTTTGCAATCAGTCGACTGGCTGTAGCAAATGAATGTTTCAGGGTTGTCTGCAGAGGCTTGAGGTCTCTGTTTTCTGTAATCAGTCGACTGGCCTCTGTAACCAGTCGACTGACCTACTTGTTTTTGCCTCTTCAGCCTATTTTTCTTGAAATTCCAATTTTTATCGATCCATGATTATCCGATTTGTTGTTATCACCTTTGATGACTTTGATAACTTCTTTTTCGGGAATTTTAGGGAATATATGTTTTGATGGATTTGTTATTGATTTCTTTGGATTCGATTCACGTCTTTGAATGTGAGCCTTTGGTGATTGATTGTTTTTACAATCAACTTTGTGATTTGTCACTTTAAAATACAAAGGTTTCTATACTGGTAGTAAATATTCAAACTCTTTCTTTAAGATGATTTCAACTCTCTTTTTATACAAAGTCCTTTATAAAACCATTTTCTAATCTATTAGTATATACAAACCTTTACCTCATTCGTTCGAGAAATCCAATTAAACGACTTTGCAAAACAAGTGGTATGAAACGCTTGCGTTAACTTTGTCTGTTAATTCTTAGACTCGTTCGGTTGAAACTCTTGTGACAACTTTTGAGTGAAGATTTACAATTTGTTCATAAATATTTAAGCTAAGCTAGTGGTAATGGGACATGAAGCTAAACTCATTTATTTACTAGCTTAGTGTAATTGACACTTCCTGATGATCGATGAGGATCATTTTTATGGTTTTGACTAGCGATGTGCGATGTCTCTTTGTCTGCGAGGGAGACTAAACCCAGTTTTGTGGAGTTTCGACTCAAATTGGCGGGGTATGACGAATGGTTTTTGGGCCGTTTGTGGAGCTTCGGCTCAAAATTGATGGTTAGCAACCATGGAATAGCGTATCGTTTGTGATACACGTGTTGGTGAGTTTTCATGCTCCGGTTTGTGATAGGCCTCCCCTTTTTTGTGATTTCTGGATTTCCATTGATGATTTCTAGAATTTGTGTTTCACCAAATTTCATGATTTACATTGGTAAGCTTTATCAATATATGTGCATTGGTGAATTTTTGTTTCACTAGCTTTTGTGAACTTATGTTTCAATAACTTTTACGATTGGCATTGATATGTTTGTCAATATTTGTGGTTTGGTGAATAAAAACAAAGAACACGACATTCTTTCTAGTGCTTCGTGATTTCTTGAGATATTGTATGATTTTTGTTGTTATATAATGTATACTTGTCGTAGTATGACATTTTTGTTATCATACGTTTTTATTATATCTCTTATTATATCTCGTTTTACCTGATATTTATAGCTAGACTGATCCGTTTATTATTTTCTTCTTAAATAATACTCGGGTCAGACCAAGACATTACAGGTGCTTCTACTTGACTTCTTATCAGGGACCATCGCCTGATTTTTGACTAACTACTTTAGATTGGTAGTTGTTGTTTTGTATACATTCGACATAGAGACCCCTTGATGTATACTTATTCTTTTTTCTAGCACTTGTATCTATTCTTTTGTGATATTGTGGATCTTGTTTGACCACTACTTTGATATACACTTCTATGTGTTATATTCATATCTATTTCTGCCTTTGTGATATGGATATCTGTGACTGATTATTCTAATGTTTATTTCTATATTTTTTTCGGAAGACCACATAGCCATTGTGTAGTAGCTTTGAGTTTGTATCGGCATTTCGGATTTCCTCTTGAAATGAAATGCATGTTATACTATCTGACGTATCGGTGTTCGCACAAAGTAATTACATGGATGGTCACTCCTCAACAGTCTTATTCTTCGTGCTAGTTGACGGCATTACTCCGTAGTATCCTTGGCTAGCGTGGGTATAGAGATGGGGCTTTACAGCATGGTATCAATGCCAAACTTAGGAACAATGTAGAATAATTTAACAAGGATCATCGTCCTAAGTCCATCTTAGGAGTCGTGCCTTAGGATTTTATTCGAGTCATTAGACCCGTTCTATCCTATTTTCTTTGTGATGCCTTGTTTTGTCAATCAAGATTTGTTTGATATTCATTCTAAGATTAACCTTTTTCTTCTTCTTTCTTTCTTTCTTAAAGAAGAGAAATGGTTAGACCAGGACGTCCCAACGCCGGTCAATCTGGTAAAGAATGCTCAAGCTGTCAGACCCATTCCCGAGTCTACTCACCCAATATCCGGATTTGCACGCCTGTGCAGTGATTATACAAATTTGGGTGGAAAGCCATACAAGGGTTCCAAGGGCATTATCGAAGTCCAAGCTTGGCTTAGAACATGCAATTGCATCTTTACTCGCATGAATCTTATTGATCTTCATCGAGTTCAAGTGGCTTCTAGTATGCTCCAAGAGAGAGCATTAGATTGGTACAAACTTTTGATTTCTGAAATTATTGAAGCGGATCTTACTTGGGAGCAATTACGAGAAAGATTTCAATCGAAGTTTGTATCAGAAGCTGAGAAAGTGACTTTAACCCGTCGTTTTATAAACCTTGTTCAAGGTGAATCTTCTGTGGCAGAATATATCGCATCTTTTGAATCTCTCTCTAATTATGGGGTCGATTATATAAATACCCCATTGAAGAAAAATCAAAGATTTGTCTATGGCTTGAATAAGAATCTCAAGAAGCCATTACTTTTGAAATTGGAAGTTGCTTTCGATCAGCTTGTTGATATCGCTCTTCGACTCGAAGAGGCTGATAAAGAGAGTGATGTTGAAGTTGTGGGTGCCAAACCGAACTTCAACAACAACAAGAAGAGGCCTAATAAGTTCAAGGGTCCTTATCTCAACAAGAAAGGGAAACATGTAGCAAAGACTCCTAACTCTAGCCATGGAGAATGCTACAATTGTGGTTCTAAGGACCATTATGGAAATAAGTGTTCAAAGCCCCTTACTTGACGCTATTGCAAAAGCTCGAGACGTTATATATCTTCATGTCCCAAACTTCAAAGTAAGAAGGAGGGAAAGCTAAATGTTGTACAAGCCCCTAGTAACACTTCTCGTGGTCAAGGTATTTCTCATTCTATCCTTGATGGCATTATTATGTTTCGTGATCAACCTATTTGAGGTCTTTTGATATGGGTGCATCCCATTCTTTTATATCAAAAGAGCTTGTTGATACTTTTTCTTTGAGTGTTATGGCTTTAACGACTTCTTTGAGAATTGCGAATCCAGTTGGTGGATCCACAACACTTAGTTTACTTTGTAAAGATGTCGAGATTATTTTATGTGGTTTTTCCTTCCGAGCCGATTTGCATGTCATGCGTTACTTGGGCTTCGGGATGATTTTGGGAATGGATTGGCTTAACCGTTATGAATCCCATATCCTATGTCCTGAACGGACTATTCATTTTCGACATCCTCAATCTATTATGCAGATTTCTATTGTTCTTAAAGATTCGGATTTCAACTTCACAGCATCTTTATATTCTTTAAATCCTCATGATGATGATAATGATGATGAGGAAGATGTCATTTCTCTTATTCACGTTGTTCGTGAATTTTCCGACATATTTGAGCCCGTTTTAGGATTACCACCCAAGCGAGCAATTGAGTTCGGAATTAATCTAATCCATGGAGCTCTACCTATCACTCGTCCTCCTTATCGTATGTCCAATAAAGAAAATGAGGAGATGCACAAACAATTATCTGAATTGGAGGCGAAGCAATTTATTCATTCTAGTTTCTCTCCTTGGGGAGCTTCTGCTATTTTTGTGAAGAAATTCGATGGTACACTTAGGCTTTGCGTTGACTACTGCAAGCTTAATGATCTTACTATCAAGAATAAATATCATTTACCTCGGATTGATGATTTATTCGACCAACTTAGTGGTGCTAGAGTCTTTTCACAATTAGACTTAGCAACTGGTTTTCATCAGCTTCGTATTGCAGAGGATAGCATTCCTTTGACATCATTCCGTATTCGTTATGGATCGTATGAATGGCTTGTTATGCCATTTGGTTTAATGAATGCTCCAGCTTATTTCGTTAACCATATGAATCGAGTTTTCAAAAACTTCCTCGATCGATTTGTTCTCATCTTTGTAGATGATATTCTTGTGTATTCTAAAACCGAGAAGGAACATGAAAAGCATCTTCGGATTGTGTTGGATACTCTTAGGAGCAATCAATTAAAAGAAAAATTTTCTAAATGCCACTTTTAGCAATCTCGTGTGAAATTTCTCAACCATATTATTTCTAAATCCGAAATTTCCATGGATCCTTCAAAGATTGAAGCGATACAAAATTGGAAGAGACCGGAAAGTGTGACGGAAATCCGTAGTTTTCTTGTATTGGCGGGCTATTACCGTCGTTTTATCAAAGACTTTTCTAAAATTTCTGTGCCTCTTACTAGCTTGACAAAGAAAGGAGTTAAATACATTTGGTCGGACAAACGGGAAGCTTATTTTTAGAAATTAAAAGAACTCCTTTCCAATGCTCCTATTCTTGTGATTCCCGAAGGGAACCAAGATTTTATTGTTTATACCGATGCTAGTCGTGTTGGTTTGGGAGCCGTTCTTATGCAAAGGGATCATGTTATTGCTTATGCTTCTAGGCAATTAAAGCCAGCCGAGACAAGATATGCCACTCATGATTTAGAGCTCCCGGCTATTGTTTTCGCCCTTCGAATTTGGCGTCATTATTTTTTGGCAGAAAAATTTATTCTTTGCACCGATCATAAATCTTTAAAGTATTTATTTTCCCAAAAGGAACTTAATTTGCATCAAGAACGTTGGCTCGAGTTCTTTGTATCTTATGATCTTGATATTCTTTATACTCTCGGAAAGGGAAATCGTATTGTCGATGCACTTAGTCGTAAGCAACAAGCGGTTGTTTCTATGATGATATCCGAGTGGAATTATCTCGAGACTTTATCCACTTGTGAGATTCGAGATCGTGAATCCAACTTATGTGCATCTCTTGTTTTATGTAGCCTTGAGGCTCATCCTTCTCTTTTAGACCGCATCCTTGAAGCTCAAAAGCTAGATCCCGAATTTGCTCTTCTTAGCCAAAGTTGTAGGGATAAAATTAATATTGATGGCTTCAAAGACTTTGATATTGATGCTCGTGGAGGCATTCGAAAATTTGATAGACTTATCGTGCCAAATATTAGTGATCTTCGTAAAGATATTTTAGAAGATTCTCATCGTTCTAAATTTACCATTCATCCCGGTAATAGTAACACGTATTCGGATATGAAGCGACTTTATTATTGGGATGGGATGAAATCTGATTTTACTAACTTTGTTAGGCGTTGCATGACTTGCCAACTAGTTAAAGCCGAGCATCTATGGCACGATGGGTTATTGCAACCTTTGAACATTCCAATTTGGAAGTGGGACAAAATTTCCATGGATTTTACCGACGGCCTTCCCCGTTCTCGTTCGGGTCATGATAGCTTGTGGGTGATAGTTGATAGACTTACTAAATCCGCCCATTTTATTCTCGTTCAGTCCAATCGGACCGTACCTCTTTCGACCAAACTTTTTATTAAAGAAATTATTAAATTGCATGGAGTTCCTACTTTTATTGTTAGAGATCGTGATCCATTGTTTACTAGTGGATTTTGGTGGAGTCTTCAAAAAGCTTTGGGAATGAAGCTTATTTTAGCACTGATTATCATCCACAGTCCAATGGACGAACCAAGCGTGTGAATCAAACTCTTGAAGATCTTCTTCGTGCGTGTGTTCTTGATTTTGGTGGAAGTTGGGAAGATCATATTTCTCTTGTTGAATTTTCCTGTAATAATAGCTTCCAATCTAGTATTGGTAATGCACTTTTTGAGGCACTCTATGAAAGGTAATGCCGATCTCCTTCTTGTTGGATTAAGGCTGGCGAGAAGCTGGTTTTAAGTCCAGATTTTATTCGTGATTCCACAGAAAAGATTGACCTTATCCGCCATAGGATGAAAGAGGCTCAAAGTAGGCAAAAACCCTATGCCGATAATCGAAGAAGGAAATTAGAATTTTCTGTTGGAGATTTTGTGTTTATTCGCATCTCACCTGTGAAAGGTGTTGTGCATTTCAGTCGATTGGGAAAATTAGCACCTCGATATATTGGTCCATTTCCTATCACCGAACGTATTGGTTCCGTGGCTTATCGCCTTTTATTACCGGCTCAGTTTTCTTCTATTCATGACGTGTTTCACGTTTCTCAATTACGGAAATGCCTTCGAGATTCCGATTCTTTTGTTGAGCCCGGTGTTGTGGAAGAAATTGAAGTTTCGCCTAATTTGACTTATGAGAAACATCCTATTCGTATTATTGCATCGGAGGTTAAACGCCTTCGAATTAAATATGCCCCTCTTATGATGGTTCAATGGTCCTCAAATCCTAAGGATTGTTTTTGGGAATCTAGAGAATTCATCGAGCGAACACATCCGGACTTACTTTCTCGTGCTCTCTGAGGTGAAATTGTTATTTCAAATTTCTTTTGTGTAGATATGCTTTTATGGTTGTTAATTTTTTTCTTTCTTCTTAAGTATTGCGAGGACGCAATTTCTTTAAGGAGAGGAGTCTGTAACAATCCGCATATTTTACGATTGTATATTTAAATATTTAAATATAGCATCATTAGTCGGATTTAAGTCCAAAAAGATACTTTTTGCAAATAGCCGAATTAGGAATCGAGACCACTTTCATTGAGTCCAAAATGGCGTTTGCAACCTTTTAGAGTATAAACTTCGATATGTTTGGAGTTAGCTAAAATTTGACCTTTGCACTTTGGACTTTGGGTTGGGTTAGCCTAAACTATTAACTCTAGCTCCACCTTCATTTCTCTTCATTCACTTTCATTTCCTAATACCTTCAAGCTTTAGATAAAAATGGGGGAAGAGAAAAAGAATTAGAAATCCTAAGCCCTAGTTCCATTGCAAATACAAGCTCTAACTCCAAAATCAAGGAGAATCTATTGGTAAGCATCCTCTTCTTCTTCTACAACTCATTCTACCTTCAATTTCAAAAATTCCTTAACCTAATTTAGGAAATTTTCTTCTTTTGAGCTTAGATTCAAGCTCCTTAGGTTGTGTTGAAGAGTGGTTGATCCTCCTTTACTTCCAAGCTTCTTCTTCCGTGTTTTTGTGTAAAAGGGGAGATTTTTATCTCACATCTATGTCTATAACTATCTTTGATTGTTGGGTATGAATTTCTAACACTTATTCATGTGCATTTGCTTTTGGTTTGGATTGATTTGGTGAATATTCCAATTTTTGGTGTTTTGAAGTCAAATCCTTAAAAATCCTAACTTTGATGTTTGAACATGTTTTTGGTGACGCATCGAAGAGCCTATAGGGCTGCATTGCCGATTGGCGTAAACACTTAGTGTCCGTTGCTCGTCCGATTGCAATCGTTGAGTGTTGCTCTTCATTTGATAGGCTGAAAAATAGCCTCAGTGCTAGTCAGTAGACTGACCTTTGCAATTAGTCGACTGGCTGTAGCAGATGAATGTTCTAGGGTTGTCTGTAGAGGCTGGAGGTCTCTGTTTTCTGTAATCAGTCGACTGGCCTCTATAACCAGTCGACTGACCTGCTTGTTTTCACCTATTTAGCCT
This sequence comes from Allium cepa, assembly GCA_030765085.1. Classification (NCBI taxonomy): domain Eukaryota; kingdom Viridiplantae; phylum Streptophyta; class Magnoliopsida; order Asparagales; family Amaryllidaceae; genus Allium; species Allium cepa. The sequence continues at coordinate 458,123,797 of CM060931.1, read as the reverse complement.
ATTTTGCTTGAAATTACAATTTTTATCGATCCGTGATTATCCGATTTGTTGTTATCACTTTTGATGACTTTGATAACTTCTTTTTTGAGAATTTTAGGGAATATCCGTTTTGATGGATTTGGTCTCGGTTTCTTTGGATTCGATTCACGTCTTCGAATGTGAGCCTTTGGTGATTGATTGTTTTTACAATCAACTTTGTGATTTGTCGCTTTAAAATACAAAGGTTTATATACTAGTAGTAAATATTCAAACTCTTTCTTAAAGATGATTTCAACACTATTTTTGTACAAAGTCCTTTATAAAACCATTTTCCAATCTATTATTATATACAAACCTTTACCTCATTTGTTCGAGAAATCCAATTAAACGACTTTGCAAAACAAGTGGTATGAAACGCTTGCGTTTACTTTATCGATTAATTCTTAGGCTTATAGGCAATTAAAGCCAGCCGAGATAAGATATGCCACTTATGATTTAGAGCTCGCGGCTATTGTTTTCGCCTTCGAATTTGGCGTCATTATCTTTTGGGAGAAAAATTTATTCTTTACACCGATCATAAATCTTTGAAGTATTTATTTTCCCAAAAGGAGCTTAATTTGCGTCAACAATGTTGGCTCGAGTTCCTTGCATCTTATGATCTCGATATTCTTTATACTCCCGGAAAGGGAAATCGTGTTGCTGATGCACTTATTCATAAGCAATAGGTGGTTGTTTCTATGATGATATCCGTGTGGAATGATCTCGAGACTTTATCCACTTGTGAGATTCAAGATCATGAATCCAACTTATGTGCATCTCTTGTCATATGTAGCCTTGAGGCCCATCCTTCTCTTTTAGACCGCATCCTTGAAGCTCAAAAGCTAGATCCCAAATTGGCTCTTCTTAGCCAAAGTTGTAGGGATAATTAATATTGAAGGTTTCAAAGACTTTGATATTGATGCTCGTGGCGGCATTCGAAAATTTGGTATACTTCACAAGATCATTTTATCAAGTAATGAGGACACACGAATCAAGGTGGGTTTTCAGGTTCTGTTCTCTTGTCTATTTCTAGTATCTTTTCTTTTTCGGGAAAAAACTTATCTGCCAAATATTAGTGATCTTCGTAAAGATATTTTAGTAGATTCTCATCGTTCAAAATTTACCATTCATCCCGGTAATAATAAAATGTATGCGGATATGAAGAGACTTTATTATTAGGATGGGATGAAATCTGATATTGCTAACTTTGTTAGGCGTTGCATGACTTGCCAACTAGTTAAAGCCGAGCATCTAAGGCCCGGTGGGTTATTGCAACCTTTGGAAGTTCCAATTTGGAAGTGGGACAAAATTTCCATGGATTTTATCGACGGCCTTCCTTGTTCTTGTTCGGGTCAAGATAGCTTATGGGTGATAGTTGATAGACTTACTAAGTCCGCCCATTTTATTCCCGTCCGGTCCAATCAGACCGTACCTCTTTTGGCCATACTTTTTATTAAAGAAATTATTAAATTGCATGGAGTTACTACTTCTATTATTAGCGATCGTGATCCATTATTTACTAGTGGATTTTGGAAGAGTCTTCAAAAAGCTTTGAGAACGAAGCTTAATTTTAGCACCGCTTATCATCAACAGTCCGATGGGCAAACCGAGCGTGTGAATCAAACTCTTGAAGATCTTCTTCGTGCGTGTGTTCTTGATTTTGGCGGAAGTTGGGAAGATCATATTTCTCTTGTTGATTTTTCCTATAATAATAGCTTCCAATCTAGTATTGGTATGGCACCTTTTTGAGGCACTCTATGGAAGGCCATGTCGATCTCCTTCTTGTTGGCTTGTGGCCGGTGAGAAGCTCGTTTTAGGTCCAGATTTTATTCGTGATTCCATAAAGATTGACCTTATCTGCCATAGGATGAAAGAGGCTCAAAATAGGCAAAAATCCTATGCCGATAACCGAAGAAGGAAATTAGAATTTTCCGTGGGAGGTTTGTGTTTATTCGTGTCTCTCCTATGAAGGGTGTTGTGTGTTTCAGTCAATTGGGAAAATTAGCACCTCGATATATTGGTCCATTTCCCATCATCGAACGTATTGGTTCCGTGGCTTATCGCCTTTTATTACCGGCTCCGTTTTCTGCTATTCATGACGTGTTTCACGTTTCTCAATTACGGAAATGCCTTCGAGATTTCAATTCTATTCTTGATCCCGGTGTTGTGGAAGAAATTGAAGTTTCGCCTGATTTGACTTATGAGCAACATCCTATTGGTATTATTGCATCGGAGGTTAAATGCCTTCGAAATAAGGATGTCCCTCTTGTGAAGGTTCAATGGTCCTCAAATCCTAAGGATTGCACTTGGAAATCTAGAGAATTCATCGAGCGAACACATCCGTACTTACTTTCTCGTGCTCTTTGAGGTGAACTTCTTATTTCAAATTTCTTTTTTGTAGATATGCTTTTATGGTTGTTACTTTTTATCTTTCTTCTTAAGTATTGCGAGGACGCAATTTCTTTAAGGAGGGGAGTCTGTAACAACTCGCATATTTTACGATTGTATATTTAAATATTTTATTTAAATATATCAGCGTTAGTCGGATTTAAGTCTGAAAGCTACTTTTTGCAAACAGCCGAGTTAGGACTCGAGACCACTTCTATTGAGTCCAAAATGGCGTTTGAAACCTTTTGGAGTATAAACTTAGATATGTCTGGAGCTAGCTAAAATTTGACCTTTGCACTTTGGACTTTGAGTTTGGGTTAGCCTAAACTATTAACTCTAGCTCCACCCCCACTTCTCTTCATTCACTTTCATTTCCTAATACCTTCAAGCTTTAGATAACAATGGGGGGAGAGAAAAAGAATTAGAATTCCTAAGCCCTAGTTCCATTGCAAATCCAAGCACTAACTCCAAAATCAAAGAGAAGCTATTGGTAAGCATCCTCTTCATCTTCTCCACCTCATTCTACCTTCAATTTCAGAAATTCCTAAACCTAATTTAGGAAATATTCTTCTTTTGAGCTTAGATTCAAGCTCCTTGGGTTGTGTTGTGGTTGATCCTCCTTTACTTCCAAGCTTCTTCTTTCGTGTTTTGTGTAAAAGGTGAGATTTTTATCTCACATCTATGTCTATAACAATCTTTGATTGTTGGGTATGAATTCCTAACACTTATTCATGTGCATTTGCTTTTGGTTTGGATTGATTTGGTGAATATTCCAATTTTTGGTGTTTTGAAGTCAAATCCTTAAAAATCCTAAATTTGATGTTTGAACATGTTTTTGGTGATGCATCGAAGAGCCTATAGGGCTGGGTTTTCGATTGGCATAAACCCTTGGCGCCCGTTGCTCGTTCGATTGCAATCGTTGAGAGTTGCTCTTCATTTGATAGGCTGAAAAATAGCCCCAGTGTCAGTCATTCGACTGACCTTTGCAGTCAGTCGACTGGCTGTAGCAAATGAATGTTTCGGGGCTGTCTGCATAGGTTGGAGGTCTCTGTTGTCCGTAATCAGTCGACTGGCCTTGTAACCAGTGGACTGACCTGCTTATTTTTGCCTATTAAGCCTATTTTGCTTGAAATTCCAATTTTTATCGATCCGTGATTATCCGATTTGTTGTTATCACCTTTGATGACTTTGATAACTTCTTTTTCATGAATTTTAGGGAATATCGGTTTTGATGGATTTGGTATTGGTTTCTTTGGATTCGATTCACGTCTTCAAATGTGAGCCTTTGGTGATTGATTGTTTTTACAATCAACTTTGTGATTTGTCACTTTAAAATACAAAGGTTTCTATACTAGTAGTAAATATTCAAACTCTTTTTTAAAGATGATTTCAACTCTTTTTTTATACAAAGTCATTTATAAAACAATTTTCCCATCTATTAGTATATACCAACCTTTACCGCATTCGTTCGAGAAATCCAATTAAATGACTTAGCAAAACAAGTGGTATAAAACGCTTGTGTTTACTTTGTCGGTTATTTCTTAGACTCGTTCGGTTGAAACTCTTGTGACAACTTTCGAGTGGAGATTTACAATTTTTTCGTAAATATTAAAGTTAAGCCAGTGGGTATGGGACATGAAGCTAAACTCATTTTTTTACTAGCTTAGTGTAATTGACAATTCTTGATGATCGATAAGGATCATTTTTATGGTTTTGACTAGCGATGTGCGATGTCTCTTTGTCTGCGAGGGAGACTAAACCCAGTTTTGTGGAGTTTCGACTCAAATTGGCGGGGTATGACGAATGGTTTTTGGGCCGTTTGTGGAGCTTCGGCTCAAAATTGATGGTTAGCAACCATGGAATAGCGTTCCGTTTGTGATACACATGTTGGTGAGTTTTCATGCTCCCGTTTGTGATAGGCCTCCCTTTTTTGTGATTTCTGGATTTCTATTGATGATTTTTAGAATTTGAGTTTCACCAAATTTTGTGATTTACATTGATAAGCTTTATCAATATATGTGCATTGGTGAATTTGTGTTTCACTAACTTTTGTGAACTTGTGTTTCAACAACTTTTACGATTGGCATTGATATGTTTGTCAATATTTGTGGTTTGGTGAATAAAAACAAAGAACACGACATTCTTTCTAGTGCTTCAAGATTTCTTGTGATATTGTATGATTTTTGTTGTTATTTAATGTATGCTTGTCGTAGTATGACATTTTTGTTATCATACGTTTTTATTATATCTCTTATTCTATCTCGTTTTACCTGATATTTATAGCTAGACAGATCAGTTTATTATTTTCTTCTTAAATAATACTCGAGTCAGACCGAGATATTACAAATGCTTCTACTTGACTTCTTATCAGGGACCATCGCCAGATTTTTGACTAACTACTTTAGATTGGTAGTTTTTGTTTTGTATACATTCGAGATAGAGACTCCTTGATGTATACTTATTCTTTTGTCTAGCACTTGTATCTATTCTTTTGTGATATTGTGGATCTTGTTTGACCGCTACTCTGATATACACTTCTATGTGTTATATTCATTTCTATTTCCGCCTTTGTGATATGGATATCTGTGATTGATTTATGTTATGTTTATTTTTATATTTGTTTCCGAAGACCACATAGCCACTGTGTAGTAGCTTTGAGTTTGTATTGGCATGTCGGATTTTCTCTTGAAATGAAATGCATGTTATACTATCTGACATATCGGTGCTCGCATAAAGTAATTACACGGATGGTTGCTCCTCCACTGCCTTATTCTTCATGCTAGTTGACGGCATTACTCCGTAGTGTCCTTGGCTAGCATGGCTATAGAGGTGGGGCGTCACAATAATAATTCCACTTTGCGGTGGAATATCGCGGTATATGGGATTATATCATATCATCCGCTATTATGCGGCGTATAGGGTCTCATCCGCTATATAATGCGGGAAATCAATCACTCCAATATATATATACACACTATATATACTATCACATCCAAACAATCAATCGATAATTGAAATTCTAGTAATTTCAATTGAGTTAGAAGATCTCACATTGCTTACGCGTGCAACCCATTTTCATTCCAGCTTGATTTCACGTTTTTTGAGCCTTGTAATAAACATCATAATGTTTTATTAATATTCGAACTAATCGAACAATTAAATTTCCATTTGATAATTTTAATTAACCAATGATCTTATTTTAACAAATGATTTAATTTTAAATAATAATTTGATTTTAAATAATTTTCCTTTTAATAAATTATTTTTAATAACTAAAATAGTTAGATAAGTTTATTAGACAAATTTTCCCTTTACAAATTTCTTAAGTAACCAAAAATAATTAAATAAGTTAAATAAACAAATAAATCGCCTAAATATTTTTTTTAAATTAATAGTAAGTTAAAATATGCATATTTATTTCATTGGACTACATGTATGCTTAAAATAACCTATATAGATAAAAATAAAATCTTTATATAAACTTTACAAAAATTCCTATATTTTTTCAAAACTTTATATATATATAAAATCTTATGTTTTTCTGTAAATATATAAAAACCTGCATATATTTGAACTAAATTAAGATTAACTTAACATTTTTTTTTAAAAATGCCTAATAACTAATTTTTTTCTTCACTGTAACTTATATAAATTGTATTAATCTACAAACATTAAAAAAAAGAAGCTATACCATCGCCGATCCTCTCTAGTCGCTGCCCTCGTCGCAACTCCAACGCCATGTCACCTCGACGTCGAGAAACCCAAAAGCGGCCGCACCTCAAGCTATACATGCCCAGATCATCGTGAACCAACCCTAGTCGGGCGTCCACTTCATCGCCGAGCTCGACGACCTTGATTGAAATTGCAATCGAATCACATGTTTGCCGCACTCGCCTTCGATGTCGCGCACACCATCCGTCGCCTGAGTCGCCACCACATCTATGCACTAACTCCACCCTGTGCGCGCCTTGCCTACGAAACCACCTCGCACGCGCGCCGGTTAGCTCGAGATCGCGATCCTTTGATTTGAAATCGAATTCGATTTCGTTGTTTTTTTAACTAGACGATATGCATCGGCCATTAAAATTTTCTTTCAATTTGATTTCGATTTTGGAGGGATGAAGCCGGGAAGATTTGTTTTTCTTCGTTCGTATAATTTTATTTTTATTTTATTTGATTTTATAATGAAGACGCGTGTAATAATATTCATAAGGAAGAAAACACGTGGTTAAACATTTCTCAACGTGTTATGCAGGGGTTTTCAACAATTATTTTCATATTTAAATTTTAAATTCAAATTTAAATCGTCTCGGTTTCCGCAACACAAAATCTCGATCTCTAATAGAAGCGTGCCGCTAGGCGTTTATAATATTAAACCCCTATTTCGAACATAATGGAAAAGGTTTCGAGGCCAAATTCGATTGTATGAAGAAGATAGCTTTTTGGACTAGTTATTATATTAAATTTTCGGTTTACAGCACGTTTACTTATCGTACGATCACACGATCACTTCAAACACTACGAAATTTGAAATCTGATAATAATACACTATTACGGATCCAATGGAACTAGTTTCGTTGAAATCCGAGACTGTGCCTCGAAAGGCTATTTTTTAAATATCGATTTAAACAATATAAATTCAAAACTGAACAAATGCTTCAAATTTTCAATTTTAAAAGTTCTATTACCCTCAGTATTATTAATATAAAATTTTCAAGCCTTCAAATTATTTTTAACAGACTGAAAACTGAAGATTCAATATTTTACCCAAATTTCAATAATTAAATTCAATAATTTAATTGCCAAATAAATAGATATTTTTGAAATTCAAGTTAAACCAACTTTCAAATATTTAAAATCAAATAAATATTTCCAATTTTAAATGTTCAAAATTCTGAGTCGTCACATATTTGGAATCAAGTTGGAGTTTGTTTTTATAAAGGTTTGAAACCAGCGACTGTTGATGAAGAGTTTCGATTGAAGTGTTGTGTCCAAATCTTTTCGTAGAGGTTCATAACTCTTCATAAAAGTCGTGTCTTTTCAAAAAGTAGCTGTTGTAGAAATTCAGTCAACTGAGCATTTGGGTCAGTCGACTGAATATTCAAACGAATTTGAAATATATATTTGAATACCTGTGCACCTGTGCATGTTGTACAGATTTTCCAGTGTCAGTCGACTGAACCTCTGGGTCATTCGACTGACCTGGTGAGATCGGTGCAATATGCACAGTTTTCATACGTATAGTAATATATATAACTTTAAAACACTTTTTTACATATTTTATATCCTTATATATATATAATATTTGAGAATAAGATGATTAAATATATAAGCTGATGTGCACATAATCGAGGAGAGATTTTAACAAAATTGACCTAAGACTCAAAACTAAAATAATATAATATAATTGATGCACCAGTTTTGAAGTCTTGTATCCTTGTAGTATATATTCGCTTTTTTTCGTAGCAGTCGTCAAATCTGTAAGTTGTAGTGATAGCTTCGTGTCATGAATCAAATCTAAGTCTCAACATTCTCTTCCTTTTTTATTGATGACAACCTGTAAATAGATATAGATTTCGACTACATATACATAATATAAATATATAAATAATTACTCCCCCTGAATTTGTGACGCTCTATATCCTGCATTCTTAATGTTAGCAATAATATTTCCCTACCTTTGTCATCGACAAAAAGGAATAAGGAATATAAAAGTACGAAGCCATAATGTCATAGATATTCCGAAGGAAACAATCATTCATACATTAAACTTCCATAAACTAGAGTGTTTGAAATAATATGAATAGAGTAGCTATTTAGTTCAATCCATACAAAATAAATACTAATGTTTTTATAAAAAGAAAACATTTTATGCCATTGGCTACTTACCCCTACCACTATGTGATGTTTGACCACCACTATCGCCTCTATCTCCAACATCGTCACTGCCACTTGCATGATCATCGAAGAATGAAGACCAAGTGAAGATGGGTTGCTTACCCGGATCGCCTTGTTAGTCCACGAGATGGTGGTTTTGATGACAACAACCTTAGAATAGATTATAATATATAAATACTAACATTATAAGTTTAGATATATATGTATATGTAGGATTTAACCATGAAGGTACTAAAAATGAAGACTGTACAGTATAGAGATTCAAGATATCAAGATAAAATATCAAGATAGAAAACTCATGAGTATCAAGATTATCAAGAGTTCAAGATTTCAAGGATAAGTATTTTTTATTATTATTAGGCATTTTTGTTAAAACTCGTAGAAAAGCACTGGCATCTTAAAATCCAATTTATTCGTGGAATGGAATCTACTTCGAGCCCGTTAAAGGGATGGAACCCTAAGTAGGATGGAACCTATGAAAAATCTAGTGGAAAATTGTTTTGTATCCACTAACTTTTATTCAAAATGATTTTTCAAAATTATATCCTATTTTCAAAATGTTTTCAAAACTTTCCTTTTAAAAGATTCAAAACCGTTGATCCTGATTTTAAATAATTTTAGCCTCAAAAGCATCTTTATTTTCAAAATCAAATTACTCTTGGTTTTAAACTATCCTTTTAAATAATACATTTAACTTTTAAATATTTATACTTAGATTTAAATAAAATTATAGTTAAAATCAATATATATTATTCTTTATATTTACTTATGAATTTTAACTATAGTCAAGTATATTTATAAAGTTTAAATTAGTTTTTTTATAAGATAAAGGTTATTTTCAAAGAAAAACAAAAACACCAAAAAATCCTTTGGGATGTCGACATGCCTAGCATGACCATGTCGACATGGTGACAGTTTGATTCAAAAATTCAAATTTCAAAAGAAGTGTCTATTCGCCATAACTCTTCATGAATGATCATGGATGTTGTTCTTCTATAAATAGGGGTCGGTTTCAACGAATTTTTAATTATAATTTTCTGGTTTTCACTCCTCTTCTTCTTCCTCATTTCTTAATACATATTCTTATCATTACTCTACCAAAATCAACATTGAATCATACTCGATTACTTCTAGTTCTATTCTCTACCACTATCTCTACAAGATTCTCAGTGCTATTCAGAGTTTCTTTGTAATCTATTAAGCGAGAAAAGGTGTAATTGTAGCCTTGGAAATCAATCAAAAGGGAAAAGGTGTGATTGTAGCCTTGGTAAATCAATTGGGTAAACTTGTGGCCCGGAAATCAAGTATCTCTACCTAGAGGATTGAAATTCTGGAGGGTGTACCTCATAGCCTTGAAACTGAGGGTGTAATTGTACGATTTCTTTTGAAAGGAAATCTGTACTTGTGTTGCGGGATTGGATGTAGGGTAACTCCAAACCAGTATAAAATCCGGTGTGTTCTTTTCTTTACTGCTTTTATTTTATTTCTACATCTGTGATCGTTTCTGTGATCATATCTGTGTCTGTATATTGCATACTTTTGTGTCTAAATTAACATAAATTAAAAAGATTTAGTAATTCTTTATTAACACTATTCACCCCCCTCCCCCTCTAGTGTTAATCTTAGCCTTAAGATCCGTAATCCGCATTTCTCACAATTGGTATCAGAGCAAGGTTTTCAAAGTTTCATAATATGATTTTTGAAAAGCTTTCAAAATGGCTACCAACACTGGTATTGTTATTAACACTAGTATCCCTGTCACTAGTTTATTTGTAGAGGGTCGGTCTATTGTCAGACCACCACTTTTTAATGGAAGTAACTATGCATATTGGGCATGTAGGATGAAAATATGTTTATAATCTATAGGATTAGACACTTGGAATATCACACAAACTAAATATTCTGAACCCATAATTGATTTTGCACAGTGGACTGCTGAGCAAAAGACTGTTGCACAAAATAATTCTAAGCCAATGAATATTCTGTTTTATTCACTATATAGAAATGAATTCAATAGAGTGTCAGTTTGTAAGTCTGCATATGAAATCTGGAAAACTTTGCAAGTTACTCACGAAGGAACAAGCAAAGTTAAACAGACCAAAATTTCCATGCTCACAAATCAGTTTCAATTATTTAAAATGAAAGCTAATGAGTCTATTTCAGATACGTGTAGTAGATTTCAGGATATTGTGCATTCTCTAATATCTTTGGGAAAGGATTTTTCTGAAGAAGATCAAGTCAGAAAAATTTTAAATTCTCTAACTCCAGAATGGGATCGAAAGACACTTGCGATCGAAGAGGCAAATGACATCAGTATTTTGAAGATAGAAGAATTAATTGGAAATCTAATGTCGTATGAAGTTCAAATGATCAGGAGAAGAGAAAGTAAAGCATCTGAAAAGAAATCAATGGCATTCAATGCATTGACCGGTGGATCAGACTCAAACAACGATAATGATGAAGAGATAGCCTTTTTGACCAGAAATTTTAGGAGATTCCTGAAATACAGAAAGATGAATAATCTCAAGAGAAACAACTATAAGAATTCTGGAAATCAGAATATAGTGCCAAATAATGACAAGTGTTACAACTGTGATAAACCAGACCACTTCAAAAGAGACCGTCCGTATCCAGAAAGGCAGAATCCTCCTATGAACAATGAACCAGCAAAGAAATGGAAGCGTGCATTTACTGCTATTCTAGATGACTCAGACTTGTCCTCAAGTGATGATGATCAGAAGACGGATAATTCGAATTTATGTTACACAGCTGTTCACGACTCTGACGAATTCAGGGAAACAGACTCAGAAAAAGGTACACGTTTACAATACAATTGGTTGAAATTGCTTGCTTAAGATTAGTTGCTTGATTGTTTGATTGTTTGATTGATTGATTTTGAATTGGTGTGTTGTTTGAATTTTAAATTTTATTTTCTATTTTTTATTATTATTGTAACGACCCAGAATTTTTAGAAATTAAAATTTGAATATTTAATTAATTTTAAATATTAATAAGTGAATTTATAAGTCAAATAAATTTTTACTTGAATTATTGAATCGATAATTTAATACGTTAAATTATGGAAATAATTGAAAATTGAGTTAAATATGATTGAAAATGATTTGTAAAATTTTATTTTATCATATGGAAGTTAGAACAATATTTTAGAACTTTTAAAATCGAATTAAAAATTAATTTGTGAAAATTGAATATTTTAATATTTAAATCGACTAGTGAAAATAGTCAATTTTTGAACAGTCTCAGAATTGAACGAAACCAGTTCCATTGGATCCATAATAGTTAGTTATTACCGGATTTCAAATTTCGTGTCAATCGGAGCTATCGTTTGATCGTGGCAGCTCGAAACGCATCGATTTATTTTTAATTTAAATTTGGCGAGTGAAAATAGCCATTTTTCAAAAAGTCTCGGATTTTGACGAAACCAGTTTCATCGGATCCGTAATGTGATATTATTGTAAGGTTTCAAATTTCAAGTCAATTGGATTTACCGTTTGTCCGGTACAAATTAAAACGCCTAGAAATCGACTTAAATCGGTTTAATTTAAATTGAGCGTTTATAGCCATAACTCGCACATACTTCCGAATTAGCTTCCGAAACCTGTTCCATTGTGTCCGATACGCGGGGTAAACCCTAGAAACGCTGGTTTCGGCGCGTAAATTGGAGTTCTGAATTTCCGGATGAATAGTGTTCGAAAATTCTCTATAAATAGACCCACAACCTTCATAATTTAAAAAAAAAAAAAATACTAAAACCCTAATTACAAACTGCAGCCGCCACCATAGAATTAACGGCCAGGAAACGTTCTCGTTTCTCCTCGATTATCTCTTCATCCACTCTCCGATAGACTTTGACTTCAACTAGAAACTTGTAGATCTCGTCGAGACGAATGTATCCAACGGTGGAGATCTGAAACGGAGTCATGTGGAGGCAAAAATCTGCTCGTATTTGGCTGCGGTTGTGCATGTTTTTTCCGTGCCTAGGTGGGGCCGAGTGCCACCATACTCATGGCGGTGGTAGAGGGTGCGAAGGCGAGTCGTATGGCGCCGGTATGATGGATTCTCGTCGTCGTTGGTAGTTGCAATATTTAACCCTAGATTTGGAAGTTGGGTTCGGCTATTGTCTGTAATTTGCGTGAGGGAGATGGAAGATGGAATGCACGGTCATGATGGCATTTGATGAATCTCACGGCTGTAGTTGTTTAGGGTATTAAAAATTATAAATTTAGTTGTAAATTGTTATATAAATTTGTGTAAAACTTGTAAAATCAATATCTTTTTCATACGAGGTCGAAAACGCGCGAAACCAGTTGCGTTGGAATCGTATGGACGAGCACTACACGATGGAGTTGGATTGGAGTCGTTTGGAGTTAGTGAGAATTTCGGGTAAAATTAAACGTCCGTTTAATTTTATTCGAAATAAATCGCTAAAACGGAAAATAAAATCAAGGTGAGAACTTCTCACTCAATCGAATCAGTTTCGATTTTATTTTAAATAGTTAGATTTAAAATATTTGAATGCATGTTTGAATGTTGATTGTTATCTATTGATTGTTAAAATAGACATTATACGCCGTTAGTAAGCGGATGTTATTTATTAAAAACATATACCGCGAATATTTCATAAACAGTGAAATTGGTATTATATATAATATCAATATATATATATTGGCATATGTATATATTGCAGTTGATTGATTTCCCGCATTTTTTAGCGGATGAGACCCTATTACGCCGTTATTAAGCGGATAATATTTATTAAAAACATATACCGCGATAATTTCGTACTGGAGCGAAATTGGTATTGTGCTAATGTTTTTGGATGCAGGAAAACAGGTTGGAGGGATCCAACTGGATTCCTCAACAGTTTTTATTTGATTTCAGATATTTTGATATTTGATAGATTATCGTATCGATATATGATATCGTTGTTTGTCGTGATTGACTATTTAGTGTGTAGCATCATTGGACCCAAATTTTGGGATTTTAAAATGATTTTTAAAGGTGATTTTTTGAAAGTATACGTTATAAACTATTTTTGGGAATTTATTTATTTTAAATAAATAAACGTTATACTTTTAAAAGTTATAAAATTATGTTTTTGAGAAATATAGTTAAAAGATTGATTTTTGAGAAATATGGATTAATGATTTTATAAAATAGTTTAAATTGGATTTTTGAATATGTTATTAAAAGTTTAAATATAGGATTTATAAAATTTGATTATTTTATAAATCAAAATGGTGAAATTATAAAGGAAATTAAAGACGTTTTAGAATAATGATATAATTTGATTTATATCAAGAGATTTATAAATGGATATTTATAAATTGAAATGTTGACATTATAAAACGAGTTTTTATAAGTGTTTGAATGAAGTGGAAATGAATTTCATAATTGAATGAAATTTATAGAATTATAAACTGTGAAGTTATAAAAGAAATTTATAAATAGTAAGATTTATAAATTTGGTGAAATTATTTGAAGAATAGATTGGTTAAATAAATGGATCTTATAAGTTATAAGATTTATAAATTGGAAAGTCTTTAAAAGAACGATTTGGTAAAATAATCGTTTTATAAGTAATTAACTTATAATATGAACTTTTAGTTTATAATTGAGTTATAAACTGGAATAGGTTAATAAAAGAATTTATAAAAAAAAAAGTTTTTATAAATAAATAGAAATGGAATTTATAAACGTTGTTTTATAAATCCGCAAACAACTTATTTTGATAAGTTAATTGTTATGACTTATAAATGGAGTTATATTCACGTTTTAGACAGTGAATAATCCTTTGAAATAAAATGCATAGAATTGATGAAATTTGTTAATGAAGTATATTCACGTTTTTGAATAGTGAATAATACGTTAAAGAAAATGTTTAGATGTGATGTTTTAAATAGAATTAAAACGATCTAACGATGTTTTTAAACATGTTGAGATTCGAAACCATAGATTTCAACATTTATTGTTGAAATAGATGTTTCGAGAAATAAAAGGGAATGGTGGACTATAACACTGTTGTTATAGTAAATAATTTCCGAAAGGAAATGTTTTGTATAGTATTGGGATTTATATATCTATTTTTAATTTCGAATCCCTATACTAGTGATTTTGGGTTGTCGTAACAATGTTTTACGTAACATTCGTTTTGGCCCAAATAAATATGTTTAAGAGAATGATTTCCTTAAAGAATGAAATATATACTTAATTTCGATTTAAGTATATTGAATATTTTCCAAGTGTTGAAAATAAATAGAATTTGTGAATTACTTATGAATAAATAAGTATGGAAATGTTTTTCCAATGTGAAATGAAACGTATAAAGAATTTATCTTTTTTGAAGATAAATTGAAATGAATAATCGAAATCGAATATTCATTGATATTTTGGAATTATAAATTCACTAAGGAATTTATAAAAGAAAGTGGAATTGGTTTAAAAATAAATATTGATTTATTTTTGAAGTATGAAATAATATATCTTGTAAAGATATTTTGGAAAATTATTTGGAAACTGGTGATGTGTGCATATCCAGTGATAGTTCAATAACCGACTATCAATATTTCCCTTTGAATGGGTATTTGATGTGATTTGTTTGAATGTGAATGCTACACTTATTTTTGAATAAGCGCTCACTATTCGGGTTAACCGGGAAAGGACCATGGGGTCGTATAACCCATTCCGAATATGTGATACGTCGTTGTGAATTGCATTGAAGATCGGTGTTGAAGACCCGGTATTTGCGAGAGCGATAGGATGACCTGTCGATTTACTCTGCACCGAGTAGCTACGGTATTGAGTTCTCCATATGTGATAGTGAATCCGATCAGGATTGTGAATATCCGGATTGCAAGGACTTCTTTGTAAGTGCCTTCGGTTTTGTTCGATCCCGGAACAGACTTGTATGGATTGTATGTCTGACATTACAAGTTGAGATATAAAGCCGATTTCTTTCAAATATATTTCTGTTGGTGGCGAAGAATTTATTCTTTTAGCTTAACACCCTTCTCTGAGACGTACGAGCTCAGAGGTTATATAGTTGAATGTTATCAGCGATATATTCCCAATTTGGTAATGTGATATGCTGAGTGATGCTGTAAATGATCATTGTATTGATTATTGTGATAGGATCGTTTATTTGATCGTCTATCTTAGTGATCATTGTGTTGATCATTTGTTGACCCAAAGCATGGCTTTTGTATAAAGTATGTTTTTGTGGACGTGACTTCGTCGAGCCTCACACCCCAGAAATGATCAAAACAGGAAAGATGCCGCAAGGTTATGAGGGGTAGCACCCTTTAGGGTATGTACATTTCCTTCTGGATAGAGGTGGTATCATGGTATGGAGCCCAGATATTTAACCTATGTGGTTACTACGAATTTATTACTTTGTGGTTGTTGGTTTTCGGGATCCCGTGAGAAAGGTCGTTTACGATCGGGGAATGGCGTGCTCGTGTCAGTAGTTACCCAGTTAGGGGTAACCCGGCCTTGTGTTGGCAGAGTTCCGGTTTGGTTCTCGGGGATGTCTTTCCAGAGGCATTCTCATGTGGCAATGGGAAGTTCCTTGGCCTGACCATTTGTTGGAAATCCAAAGAAACAATACGTGACTTGTACGGTATTAGTTGTAGAACCTGCTATTCACTTATGGTGGTCACCACTGTTTGGATGGTAGCTATAGTAGGCATACGATAATGGTCGTATGTTGGCTAAGATTTATATTCTACTTTCGAAATGAAATTTTTCCCCTACACTATGCACTAGTAATAATATCAAATGTTATTTTAAATGCGTATCAAGCATCTTTGACTATCATAAGGAGAAATCTCCTCCGATTCTGCGTTTGCATTGTGTGTGTGTGCGGGAGGCCTTATAGTAGTCTCATTTTTAAAAGCATTGCGAATTGAAATAAAAATATTCTTCTATTTTGATTTTTAAAGATAAATAAACTGTTTTGAGTTCTCACACCAGTCACATGACTGACTTGGAGTTTATTGTTTTCCTTCCTAAACTCTGGGTGCCCACCAATTTCCACACGGGCAGTCAAGAGTTAGGTATATCAGGATATTCTGGATATTCTGGAGTTGCTGGAGGCAAGCTGGATGGCATGGCGTATTACTAGCTATATAGTATTTCTTTTTCCGCTGCACTGTTTGTTGTTATTGTTGTACACTCTGATGATATGATGTAATGAAATGTAATGTAATAACTGATATAGTTCTTTGTTTAAAGATTATTCATTTATTATTATATGTTGTTCCGCTGCGAATTGTGAGATTCTGATGTTGTTCTGTTGTTTTCTGTTCCGTTCTATGTTTTCAAAATGTTCTCTATTTTCTTTTTCTTTCTATTTTAAAATTTTCTATCTTCTGTTTTCTCTCCTCCCTATTTTCTATCTTTCTCTCTTCTTCTCTTTCTTTTCTTAAATTCTTTTTAAAACCCCTAAGGGTTCGTATTTTCGTTCATCTTGAATTAAACAAAGGAGATTCGTGTCTATTCAAGGAGTACGGATTTACGGGTCTTTACAGTTGGTATCAGAGCTAATGGTTAAGCGACAACCATGGTTCTGTTGGGTATTATTCATTAGAGATAGAGTCAGCAGTACTCTAGAATGAATTTGAGTGTAATAATAGCTATGAGAGCGTATTTGTTAGTGAATATAAAATTGTTTTATATTGTGATGATTGGTTTATTGAGTGGCATATGAACTTTCGTCAGCGTGGTCCGCAAGACTATGCCGAAGGGGTTTCTGAACATTTGAATAGAACAATTCGACACAATATGGTTTTAAATTGGGTAAATGAAATAATTTTACCTTGAGAATATTTTGTATATGTAAAGAGATAATTTTTCAGAATTATTAAAGTGTATATAAGTTGATTGTTTAGTTGTTTGAATAATCTAAATAAAAGAAATAATTGTATAAGTATAAAGAATTATAAGAATTGAATTATAATTAATGTGAGTTACAATTGTGAAATAAACTTATATATATAAGAAGTGAAACTATATGAATATGAGTTGTAAATAAAAATGAATTTAATAGTTGATATGGAATAATGAATGTAAGTGTTAATTCATTAAAATCTAATGTTATTGGAAGTTGAATAATAGAATGAAAAATCAATTAATTAAACCAATTGTAAGCAAAGGAATTTGGTTGAAATTAATATACTTTGGTTGTTATATGATTGTTAGTTGATTGTATATAATTCATTAAGTATTAATGAAAGTGAATTAGTGAAATTTAAAGCTATGTAATTGAATTCAAATTAGAAGTAAATAAATTTGAATAGAATTGAATTTGATTTGGAAGTGAACCAACTTGAATATGAATTAGTGAATATAAACTAATTGAAAATGAATGTCAGTAAAAACATCCAATGTAAATAAATCAAATGTGATTAAATTGATAACAAATTCATTGAATATTAATGAGAATATGAATGAATATTTATTGGATATGCATATTAGTTGGTTGATGGTTTCATTTGTTGTTTAGTTGCATTTCTATGTGACATATATAGTTGTTATGGAGATATATGTTGTATATTGAGATTATTTTCATATATGCATGTTCTCATGTTGTTTGTTGAGTGATTAGTAGGTGCGGATCGCGTTTGCTTCGCATTTGGAGCTCGCTTTTGCGCTATATTAGCCGTATATGCTTGCTAATAAAATATAAGGTACATATCTCGGATTAAATATCGTACTTTTACATTTTTTTCCCTTCGGGATGCCTCATTACTTGATGAGATGTATATTTGTGATATATATACTGTCATTTTTTTTTCGGATCGAGCCGCGCAAAGGAGACTATGGCGAATTTTTCCGAAAATTAAAGGCGTTAGAAAATTTTTGAGAAAAATTGGAAAATTTTGAAAACTTAAACTTTGATTTTGGAATTGAAAGTTAAACAATAGTAGTTGTTTTTGAAAAGATAACTAAGTATGATTTGAAACTTAGTAAAGATTGTAAGAAGTTTAACTATGAATTTTTGGAAAGTTAATAGATTCTGTAACTTTTCTTACTAGTTAATTTCGAGGACGAAATTCTTTTAAGGGGGGAAGATTGTAACGACCCAGAATTTTTAAAAATTAAAATTTGAATATTTAATTAATTTTAAATATTAATAAGTGAATTTATAAGTCAAATAAATTTTTATTTGAATTATTGAATTTAATTGGATTATTAAATCGATAATTTAATACGTTAAATTATGGAAATAATTGAAAATTGAGTTAAATATGATTAAAAATGATTTGTAAAATTTTATTTTATCATATGGAAGTTAGAACAATATTTTAGAACTTTTAAAATCGAATTAAAAGTTAATTTGTGAAAATTGAATATTTTAATATTTAAATTGACTAGTGAAAATAGTCAATTTTTGAACAGTCTCAGAATTGAACGAAACTAGTTCCATTGGATCCGTAATAGTTAGTTATTATCGAATTTCAAATTTCGTGTCAATCGGAGCTATCGTTTGATCGTGGCAGCTTGAAACGCATCGATTTATTTTTAATTTAAATTTGGCGAGTGAAAATAGCCATTTTTCAAAAGTCTCGGATTTCGACGAAACCAGTTTCATCGGATCCGTAATGTGATATTATTGTAAGGTTTCAAATTTTAAGTCAATTGGATTTACCGTTTGTCCGGTACAAATTAAAACGCCTAGAAATCGACTTAAATCGGTTTAATTTAAATTGAGCGTTTATAGCCATAACTCGCACATACTTCCGAATTAGCTTCCGAAATCTGTTCCATTGTGTCCGGAACGCGGGGTAAACCCTAGAAACGCTAGTTTCGGCGCGTAAATTGGAGTTCGGAATTTCCGGATGAATAGTGTTCGAAAATTCTCTATAAATAGACCCACAACCTTCATAATTTTAAAAAAAAAAAAAAAAACTAAAACCCTAATTACAAACTGCAGCCGCCACCATAGAATTAACGGCCAGGAAACGTTCTCGTTTCTCCTCGATTATCTCTTCATCCACTCTCCGATAGACTTCGACTTCAACTAGAAACTTGTAGATCTCGTCGAGACGAATGTATCCAACGGTGGAGATCTGAAACGGAGTCATGTGGAGGCAAAAATCTGCTCGTATTTGGCTGCGGTTGCGCACGTTTTTTCCGTGCCTAGGTGGGGCCGAGTGCCACCATACTCATGGCGGTGGTAGAGGGTGCGAAGGCGAGTCGTGTGGCGCCGGTATGATGGATTCTCGTCGTCGTTGGTAGTTGCAATATTTAACCCTAGATTTGGAAGTTGGGTTCGGCTATTGTCTGTAATTTGCGTGAGGGAGATGGAAGATGGAATGCACGGTCATGATGGCATTTGATGAATCTCACGGCTGTAGTTGTTTAGGGTATTAAAAATTATAAATTTAGTTGTAAATTGTTATATAAATTTGTGTAAAACTTGTAAAATCAATATCTTTTTCATACGAGGTCGAAAACGCGCGAAACCAGTTGCGTTGGAATCGTATGGACGAGCACTACGCGATGGAGTTGGATTGGAGTCGTTTGGAGTTAGTGAGAATTTCGGGTAAAATTAAACGTCCGTTTAATTTTATTCGAAATAAATCGCTAAAACGAAAAATAAAATCAAGGTGAGAACTTCTCACTCAATCGAATCAGTTTTGATTTTATTTTAAATAGTTAGATTTAAAATATTTGAATGCATGTTTGAATGTTGATTGTTATCTATTGATTGTTAAAATAGACATTATACGCCGTTAGTAAGCGGATGTTATTTATTAAAAACATATACCGCGAATATTTCATAAACAGTGAAATTGGTATTATATATAATATCAATATATATATATTGGCATATGTATATATTGCAGTTGATTGATTTCCCGCATTTTTTAGCGGATGAGACCCTATTACGCCGTTATTAAGCGGATAATATTTATTAAAAACATATACCACGATAATTTCGTACTGGAGCGAAATTGGTATTGTGCTAATGTTTTTGGATGCAGGAAAACAGGTTGGAGGGATCCAACTGGATTCCTCAACAGTTTTTATTTGATTTCAGATATTTTGATATTTGATAGATTATCATATCGATATATGATATCGTTGTTTGTCGTGATTGACTATTTGGTGTGTAGCATCATTGGACCCAAATTTTGGGATTTTAAAATGATTTTTAAAGGTGATTTTTTGAAAGTATACGTTATAAACTATTTTTGGGAATTTATTTATTTTAAATAAATAAACGTTATACTTTTAAAAGTTATAAAATTATGTTTTTGAGAAATATAGTTAAAAGATTGATTTTTGAGAAATATGGATTAATGATTTTATAAAATAGTTTAAATTGGATTTTTGAATATGTTATTAAAAGTTTAAATATAGGATTTATAAAATTTGATTATTTTATAAATCAAAATGGTGAAATTATAAAGGAAATTAAAGACGTTTTAGAATAATGATATAATTTGATTTATATCAAGAGATTTATAAATGGATATTTATAAATTGAAATGTTGACATTATAAAACGAGTTTTTATAAGTGTTTGAATGAAGTGGAAATGAATTTCATAATTGAATGAAATTTATAGAATTATAAACTGTGAAGTTATAAAAGAAATTTATAAATAGTAAGATTTATAAATTTGGTGAAATTATTTGAAGAATAGATTGGTTAAATAAATGGATCTTATAAGTTATAAGATTTATAAATTGGAAAGTCTTTAAAAGAACGATTTGGTAAAATAATCGTTTTATAAGTAATTAACTTATAATATGAACTTTTAGTTTATAATTGAGTTATAAACTGGAATAGGTTAATAAAAGAATTTATAAAAAAAAAAGTTTTTATAAATAAATAGAAATGGAATTTATAAACGTTGTTTTATAAATCCGCAAACAACTTATTTTGATAAGTTAATTGTTATGACTTATAAATGGAGTTATATTCACGTTTTAGACAGTGAATAATCCTTTGAAATAAAATGCATAGAATTGATGAAATTTGTTAATGAAGTATATTCACGTTTTTGAATAGTGAATAATACGTTAAAGAAAATGTTTAGATGTGATGTTTTAAATAGAATTAAAACGATCTAACGATGTTTTTAAACATGTTGAGATTCGAAACCATAGATTTCAACATTTATTGTTGAAATAGATGTTTCGAGAAATAAAAGGGAATGGTGGACTATAACACTGTTGTTATAGTAAATAATTTCCGAAAGGAAATGTTTTGTATAGTATTGGGATTTATATATCTATTTTTAATTTCGAATCCCTATACTAGTGATTTTGGGTTGTCGTAACAATGTTTTACGTAACATTCGTTTTGGCCCAAATAAATATGTTTAAGAGAATGATTTCCTTAAAGAATGAAATATATACTTAATTTCGATTTAAGTATATTGAATATTTTCCAAGTGTTGAAAATAAATAGAATTTGTGAATTACTTATGAATAAATAAGTATGGAAATGTTTTTCCAATGTGAAATGAAACGTATAAAGAATTTATCTTTTTTGAAGATAAATTGAAATGAATAATCGAAATCGAATATTCATTGATATTTTGGAATTATAAATTCACTAAGGAATTTATAAAAGAAAGTGGAATTGGTTTAAAAATAAATATTGATTTATTTTTGAAGTATGAAATAATATATCTTGTAAAGATATTTTGGAAAATTATTTGGAAACTGGTGATGTGTGCATATTCAGTGATAGTTCAATAACCGACTATCAATATTTCCCTTTGAATGGGTATTTGATGTGATTTGTTTGAATGTGAATGCTACACTTATTTTTGAATAAGCGCTCACTATTCGGGTTAACCGGGAAAGGACCATGGGGTCGTATAACCCATTCCGAATATGTGATACGTCGTTGTGAATTGCATTGAAGATCGGTGTTGAAGACCCGGTATTTGCGAGAGCGATAGGATGACCTGTCGATTTACTCTGCACCGAGTAGCTACGGTATTGAGTTCTCCATATGTGATGGTGAATCCGATCAGGATTGTGAATATTCGGATTGCAAGGACTTCTTTGTAAGTGCCTTCGGTTTTGTTCGATCCCGGAACAGACTTGTATGGATTGTATGTCTGACATTACAAGTTGAGATATAAAGCCGATTTCTTTCAAATATATTTCTGTTGGTGGCGAAGAATTTATTCTTTTAGCTTAACACCCTTCTTTGAGACGTACGAGCTCAGAGGTTATATAGTTGAATGTTATCAGCGATATATTCCCAATTTGGTAATGTGATATGCTGAGTGATGCTGTAAATGATCATTGTGTTGATTATTGTGATAGGATCGTTTATTTGATCGTCTATCTTAGTGATCATTGTGTTGATCATTTGTTGACCTAAAGCATGGCTTTTGTATAAAGTATGTTTTTGTGGACGTGACTTCGTCGAGCCTCACACCCCGGAAATGGTCAAAACAGGAAAGATGCAGCAAGGTTATGAGGGGTAGCACCCTTTAGGGTATGTACATTTCCTTCTGGATAGAGGTGGTATCATGGTATGGAGCCCAGATATTTAACCTATGTGGTTACTACGAATTTATTACTTTGTGGTTGTTGGTTTTCGGGATCTCGTGAGAAAGGTCGTTTACGATCGGGGAATGGCGTGCTCGTGTCAGTAGTTACCCAGTTAGGGGTAACCCGGCCTTGTGTTGGCAGAGTTCCGGTTTGGTTCTCGGGGATGTCTTTCCAGAGGCATTCTCATGTGGCAATGGGAAGTTCCTTGGCCTGACCATTTGTTGGAAATCCAAAGAAACAATACGTGACTTGTACGGTATTAGTTGTAGAACCTGCTATTCACTTATGGTGGTCACCACTGTTTGGATGGTAGCTATAGTAGGCATACGATAATGGTCGTATGTTGGCTAAGATTTATATTCTACTTTCGAAATGAAATTTTTCCCCTACACTATGCACTAGTAATAATATCAAATGTTATTTTAAATGCGTATCAAGCATCTTTGACTATCATAAGGAGAAATCTCCTCCGATTCTGCGTTTGCATTGTGTGTGTGTGCGGGAGGCCTTATAGTAGTCTCATTTTTAAAAGCATTGCGAATTGAAATAAAAATATTCTTCTATTTTGATTTTTAAAGATAAATAAACTGTTTTGAGTTCTCACACCAGTCACATGACTGACTTGGAGTTTATTGTTTTCCTTCCTAAACTCTGGGTGCCCACCAATTTCCACACGGGCAGTCAAGAGTTAGGTATATCAGGATATTCTGGATATTCTGGAGTTGCTGGAGGCAAGCTGGATGGCATGGCGTATTACTAGCTATATAGTATTTCTTTTTCCGCTGCACTGTTTGTTGTTGTTGTTGTACACTCTGATGATATGATGTAATGAAATGTAATGTAATAACTGATATAGTTCTTTGTTTAAAGATTATTCATTTATTATTATATGTTGTTCCGCTGCGAATTGTGAGATTCTGATGTTGTTCTGTTGTTTTCTGTTCCGTTCTATGTTTTCAAAATGTTCTCTATTTTCTTTTTCTTTCTATTTTAAAATTTTCTATCTTCTGTTTTCTCTCCTCCCTATTTTCTATCTTTCTCTCTTCTTCTCTTTCTTTTCTTAAATTCTTTTTAAAACCCCTAAGGGTTCGTATTTTCGTTCATCTTGAATTAAACAAAGGAGATTCGTGTCTATTCAAGGAGTACGGATTTACGGGTCTTTACAATTTTTATTATTATTTTATTATTTTTAATACTTTCTGAAGTATATTATATGTATAATAATATTTAAGAAATATATAATAGACTTTAATAATAATAATATATATACTAGAGATCTTAGGAAAAATCAATTCATGAAAATTCAAAAGCACATATCGACATGGTCCCTACCATGATGTCGACATGGCTACCTGAATTTGAATTTCAAAATTTGAATTCAAATGTTTGAATTTCCCTCCACCTTTTCACTTCATTCAATTCTCTGAAAAGATACCTTTTGACCAGAGAATATGTCCTTTAAGAATCTATTTATTCACTATATTTTATCATATCTTTTCACTTTCTTTTATCATATCTTTTCACTTTCATTTTCAAATTCAAACACTCTCTTCATTACTTCAAGTTCTCTACTCTCTACTCTAATGGCTTCTTCAAGCAACCCCTCAACCATGAGAATTTTCAGAAAAATCAAAGAGCAATTATTCAATGATCCAGAGGCAATTAATGCATACATCAATAATGCTAACTATGCCAAAGTCCATCCCGGAAAATTTGCTATTTTTCAAGATTTTTCTACTTATGAAATTGATTCTCTTTTTGCAAGCAATGGTGTTCTTAATCTTATTAATGCTTCTCAAAATGATTTTGTTTGCTATCCTAATCTTGTCAAAATTTTCTAATGCAAATTTAAATCGCGGATTTTATGTTGGAAACGAAGATGAAATTTGGAGCAGTGTCAAAGGCACTCAAATTGTTTTGAATTGTGATCTTTTGGGTACCATTCTCAATTGCAAGAGTTGGGGAACGGATCTTTCTAACTTTAAAATCGTTGAACATGATCATGAGACATTTCATCACATTTTCGAAGGAGATGATGATTTTGATTTTAAAAGTAGAAATTTTCGACCAAAAGGAAGAATTGTTAGTCTTCTTTTGCAACATACTTTGACCCCAAGATCGGGAAATTTTAACAATCATACTTCAAAAGTTTGCAAAGCTCCTTTTGCTATTTTCGAAACTATGACATAAATTGGGCGCAAGTTATTTTGGATGAATTTCGTCCTAAAAATCTTGAAATGGATGAGAATACTTTATACCATGGAATTTATCTCACTCAGATTTTTAACTATTTTGGAGTGGATTTCAAAGGCGAAGAATTTGTTTCTAGAAAAGTTTTCAATCATTCCAACATTTCGCTTATGAAAATTCCATTTTTTTCAACCTTATGAGACACTTACCGAAAAGGAAGAGCATTTGGCTCATGAGGAAATGGAAGAATAGGAAATTAAAGAAGAAGAAGAAGAAGAAGGGGATGAAATAGAAATTAAAGAAGAAGAAGAAGGTGAAACGTCTTTGGAAAGCATTAAATATCCTTCCAATCCATCCAACAAAACCCTTCTAAAAAACCAAAAGATAATTGTGGAGAATCAACGGATTCTAAAACGATCCGTTAGTAAAAAGTTGGATAACATTTCTTCGAAGATGAACAAGTTCTTTTCCAAAGTCAGCAAGAAACTTGGACTATCTTCATCATCTTCATCCTCTAACTAGTTTTATCTTTTCGTATCTTGTTGTAATTGTCTTAGTTTGCTTTACTCTGAATGTTCATGCAGTTTGTTGTGTGCTTAATCTTTGTATTATCGTAGTACGCAATGAAATGAAATTTCCTTTCTGTTATCTACCTTATCTTATCACTAGAATAAATGTTAGTATATTATATATATATATACACACACAATTATTCACAAAATCAAATTAGTCATAGCATTTCACTAACCCATGTCGACATCCCCTATGTGACCATGTCGACATGTACTGGTCAGAAATGGCAATTGATTTTGAATTTGAAATTTGAATAACTACCACATGCCTATTCAATTCAAACGAATTTCTACACCTATATATACATGTTTCTTCCAGAATTCTTCACTGAAATTTATTTCTTATCATCTATATCCTCCATTTCTTTCACAAATTCAACTATGGCTAATCTTATTCACAATTTATCCGAAAATCTTGAAGAAACTCTTAATTCGTTCAATAATATTCTCTCATTTATTCTACGAAACCAGCGTCATTTAGAATTAAGCCAAATGCAGATGATAAAGGAACAAGAAAGGCACTTCGATACGATATGATGGATGATCTCCTCTCTGCACAAGGATGATAACGAAGCACATCCTTCTGTCTCTCTCACCAATGACAATGATAATTAGGATGCTATTAAGGCAGACCCAATCTTTGGAGAAGAAGGATGGGTCGAAGTTCCACGTAACGTTTGATTTTTTATTTACTTTGTTTGGTTTGTTTGAATTGATTTGGTTTGAATTGATACTTTGTGTGGATTGATTTCTTATTGATTTGAAGAATGGTGTGTAAAACATATATATATATATATATACACATTGAAATGTATATAATCTTTAAATTATTTATCATGCTTAGAAGTATAATTATTTCATACTCTATATATTCCGTCGTATAGTTTATCAATGAAGGTACTGAAGTCCAAGAATGAAGGGGAGTAAGTTTTTGTTGATGACCAAGGGGGAGAAATATAAAATAGGAAAGTTAGGTATAGATTAAGGGGAAGTTGTTAGTTTTAGGGGGAGTTATTAGAATAGAAATAATATTTTATAAACAAAGGTTGTCATCATCAAAAAGGGGGAGATTGTTAATCCGTGAGATGATGGTTTTGATGACAATAACCTTAGAATAGATTATAAAATATACATACTAACATTATAAGTTTAGACGTATATGTATATGCAGGATTTAACCATGCAGGTACGAAGAATGAAGACTGTACAGTATAGAGATTCAAGATATCAAGACAAAATATCAAGATAGAAGACTCATGAGTATCAAGATTATCAAGATTTCAAGGATAAGTATTTTTGATTATTATTAGGAATTTTTGTTAAAACTCGTAGAAAAGCACTGGCATCTTAAAATCCAATTTATTCGTGGAATGGAATCCACTTCGAGCCCGTTAAAGGGATGGAACCCTAAGTAGGATGGAACCTACGAAAAATCTAGTGGAACATTGTTTTGTATCCGCTAACTTTTATTCAAAATGATTTTTCAAAATTATATCCTATTTTCAAAATGTTTTCAAAACTTTCCTTTTAAAAGATTCAAAACCCACGATCCTGATTTTAAATAATTTTAGCCTCAAAAACATCTTTATTTTCAAAGTCAAATTACTCCTGATTTTAAACTATCTTTTTAAATAATACATTTAATTTTTAAATATTTATACTTAGATTTAAATATAAAATTATAGTTAAAATCTATATATGTTATTCTTTATATTTACTTATGAATTTTAACTATAGTCAAGTATATTTATAAAGTTTAAATTAGTTTTTTTATAAGATAAAGGTTATTTTCAAAGAAAATCAAAAACACCAAAAAATCCTTTGGGATGTCGACATGCCTAGCATGACCATGTTGACATGGTGACAGTTTGATTCAAAAATTCAAATTTCAAAAGAAGTGTCTATTCGCCATAGCTCTTCATGAATGGTCATGGATGTTGTTCTTCTATAAATAGGGGTCAGTTTCAATGAATTTTTAATTATAATTTTCTGGTTTTCACTCCTCTTCTTCTTCCTCATTTCTTAATACATATTCTTATCATTACTCTACCGAAATCAACATTGAATCATGCTCGATTATGTAACGACCCAGAATTTTTAACAATTTAATTTGAAAATATTTAATTAATTTTTAATATTTGAATGATGGTTTGAATTGAATTTCAAATTATCAGGATGAATTTGGCGATTGAATTTTAGGATTTAATCTATTAAGAGTTGAATAAAAAATTTAATCTTCAATTTTAAGCCAATTAAAAATATTTCAAAGGCTTGTAAAATTCATATCGATAATATTGAAGGTAATAGAAGCTTCAGAATTGAAATTGAAAGTGAATTGTTCAGTTTTGAAATTATAATCGTTTGAATCGATATTTAAAAATAGCCGTCCGAGGCACAGTCTCGGAATTCGACGAAACCAGTTCCATTGGGTCCGGAATATTGAATTATTCTCGGATTTCAAATTTCGTATTTTTCGGAGCTGATATGTGAGCACACGAGATATAAACGCGTCGAAATCAAATTGGGTTCAATTTAAATTTAAAATTTAAATTTGGTCAAACACAACACTGTAGCTTCCTAGATTCTAGCCTAAAATCACGAAAAATAATCGTGCAACGCAGACCTACTCCCTGAAGCATCACGTTTCTTTGTCTCCTCCCCTCTCCTTTTAAATAATCGCGCAACCACCCTCTTCAGATTAAAAAAAAAAAGGAGAACGAACAAAAAATTAATGGCCGAAGCCTGTAAGGGAATGGAGCCGCATTCACCCCCCTTCTCAGTTTCAAAGTCCAAATCTCTCTTTCCCTCGTTCCCAAAATCAAATGGCCGCGACATCAAAAAGAGAGGGAGGGGATCGTGATTCCAGAAATTGCGAGGCAGCGGCGAACGATTGAGCTAGGGCTTGGCCGCGAGCACGCGGCGACGACACTAGGGAAGCGAGCTCGATTCGCATGAAGGTTGGAGGGAAGCCGCGTGAAGCAGGGTCGAGGCGATCAACTTGGGGAAATTCCGATCTGGGGCTTCTCGATGATAGAGTCGGAGTTGCGTTCTCTCGTGTGTAGGGTTGGTTGCGGTCGTGGAAGGGAGTAGCGACTGGGATTTGGGGATGTTCAACGGCGGGGTTGGTTCGCATTTCATCAAGGCTGGGGTCTCGATATAGGCTTCGATGCAGGTTCTGGATGTTAGTAGGCAGTAAGGTATTAGCTTTTCGTGATTTTCAATTTGATTAAAATTTGAAAAAAAAAAAAATAAGTGTACAAATAGATTGTAATCTACTAAATTTATTTTAAAACAATAAATTGTGGTGGAAAATTAATTTAACTTATTCATTTGATTTTAGTTACCAAAGAAATTTAGTTTTGAAATTTATTAAAAGCGATTTTAAATATTGGAGGAATTTATATAAGTAAAATGTTTGAAATATATATGTAAATGAGATTTTAGTTTAGATTAAAAAGGAATTTGATTTATTGGATAAATAAATTATTTAAAAGAAATTTAATATTTTGTTAAGTATATTTATCAAATGGAAATTTATTAAGTGAAAGATTTATTTAATGGAAATTTAGTTCAATTAGAAATTTCTAGTTAAATTTTTTTTTTAAAAAGGAAAATTTGTTAAAATAAATTTATTTAAGAAGAAACTGATTTAAATAAAACTATTGATTAATTAAACAATCAAGAACGAAATTTATTATTCAATCTGTTTGAATATTAATAAATTGTGTATAATATTTATACAAGGTATAAATGAAGAAAACAAGTTGAATTGGAAGTGGATTGCAAACGGGAATTACGGTGAGAACTTCTCACTCAAAAGGATTTATTTAAATTTTAAATAGTTAGATTTAAAATTGTTAGTTGTGTTGATTGAATGCTTAAATGATGATTGATATATATATATATATATATATATATATATATATATATATATATATATATATATATTGGACGTGAAT
Source organism: Allium cepa (assembly GCA_030765085.1). Classification (NCBI taxonomy): domain Eukaryota; kingdom Viridiplantae; phylum Streptophyta; class Magnoliopsida; order Asparagales; family Amaryllidaceae; genus Allium; species Allium cepa. The sequence continues at coordinate 458,094,227 of CM060931.1, read as the reverse complement.
AGACCCTACACGCCGTTAGTAAGCGGAGGTTATTTATTACACATATACCGCGATATTCCACCTCGAAGTGGAATTGGTATTATATTATATATATAGCAATATATATATATATATATATTGGCATATGTATATATTGCAGTTGATTGATTTCCCGCATTTGTATAGCGGATGAGACCCTATTGCGCCGTTAGTAAGCGGATATATTTTATAAAATCCCATATACCGCGATATTCCACCTCGAAGTGGAATGGTATTGTGCTAATGTCTGTGGATGCAGGGAAACAGGTTGGAGGGATCCAACTGGATTCCTCACAAATATTTATTTGATTTCATATATTGTGATATTTGATTGTTTATCATGGATGATATATGATGTTTGAAAGTCGTGATTGACTATTTGATGTGTTGCATCATCGGATCCAATTTTTGAAGTTTAAAAATAACGATTTTTGATTTTAAAGGATTTCTAAAGTGATTTTTGAAAGTACACGTTTATAAAAAAATATTTTTGAATTGATTCATCTTAAATAAATAAACGTTAAAATTTTAATGTTATAAAAATTATGATTTTTGAGAAATACAGTTAAAAAGTTGATTTTTGAAGATATGAGATTCATGATTTTATAAAATAGTTTAAACTGGAATTGCTGAATTTATTATAACAATAGTTTAAAAATAGGATTTATAAAATTGGATTATTTTATAAATCAAATGATGAAATTATAAAAGAGTTTAAAGACGTTTTAAAAGAATAGTAATATAAATTGTTTTATTAAAAGATTTATAAATTGATATTTATAAATTAAAAATATTAGAAGTATAAAACGAGCTTTTACAAGTATTAGAATGAATTGTAAATGAATTTCATAAATTGGAATTATGGAATTATAACGGTGAAGTTATAAATGAAATTTTACAAACAGTAGGTTTATAAAATTTGTAAAGTTATTTAAAAGAATAAATTTTGGATAAATAAAAGAATCTTATAAGTTATAAGATTTATAAATTTGGGGAGTTTAAAGAAACAATTTTGTAAACAAATAAATTATAAGTGTTTGACTTATAATATGAATTTTTAATATATCATGGAGATATAAATTGAGATAGGTTAATAAAGGAAATTGTAAAAGGAAGTTGATATAAAATAAATAGAAATAGAATTTATAAACTTTGTTTTATAAATCCACAACGACTTATTTTGATAAGTAAAATTGTTGTAATTTATTAATGGAGTTATATTCATGTTTAGACAGTGAATAATCCTTTAAAATAGAATGAATAGAAGGGATGAAATTTATTAACAAGGTATATTCACGTTTTTGAATAGTGAATATTATGTTAAAGAAATTATTTTGGATGTGATGTTTGAAATAGAATTAAAACGATCTAAAGATGTTTTAAAAGGTGTTGAGAGTCGAAACCATAGACTTCAACATTCATTGTTGAAATAGATGTTTTCGAGAAATAAAAGGGAATAGTAGATTATAACACTGTTGTTATAATAGATGACTTCCGAAAGGAAATGTTTTGTATAGTATTGGGATTTATATATCTATTTTAATTTCAAATCCCTATACTAGTGATTTTGGGTTGTCGTAACGATGTTTTACGCAACATTCGTTTTGGCCCAAATAAATATGTTAAAGAGAATGATTTCCTTAAAGAATGAAATATATACTTAATTTCGATTAAAGTATATAGAATATTTTCTAAACGTAGAAAATAAAAAGGCTTGTGAATTACTTATAAATAAATAAGTATGGAAATGTTTTTTCAATATTAAGTGAATATTTTGAATTTATCTTTTTGAAGATAAATTGAAATGAATATTTGAAAACGAATGAAAATCGTATATTCATAAATATTTTGGAATGTAAATTCAATATGGAATTTATAAATGGAATTTGGGAAAATGAGTTTAAAAATAAATATTGATTTATTTTTAATGGAAAATATATATATCTTGTAAAGATATTTTTGGGAAATAAATAATTTGGAAAATTATTTGGAATCTGGTGATGTTGGCATATCTATTGATAGTTCAATGACCGACTATCAATATTTACCTTTAAATAGGTATTTGTTGTGATTTGTTTGAAATTGGATGCCACGCTTATTTTTTTTTAAATAAGCGCTCACTATTCAGGTTAACCGGGAAAGGACCTTGGGGTCGTATAACCCATTCCGAATATGTGATACATCGTTATGAATTGCATTCGAAGATCGGTGTTGAAGACCGGATATTTTTGAAAACGTAAGGGTTTCTTGTTGATTGTCTCTGCACTGGCTGATCCCCGGTATTGAGATCTCCATATGTGATGGGAAATCCGAACGTGATTAGAGATTATTCGGATTGCAAGGACTTCTTTGTAAGTGCCTTCGGTTCTGTTCGAGCCCGGAACAGACTTGCATGGATTGTGTGTCTGACATTACAAATTGAGATATAAAGCCGATTTCTTTCAAATATATTTCTGTTGGTGGCGGAGAATTTATTCTCTTAGCTTAACACCCTTCTCTGAGACATACGAGCTCAGAGGTTATATAGTTGAAGTTATCAGCGATATACTCCCAATCTTGGTAATGTGACATACTGAGTGTTGCTGTGAAATGATCATTGTGTTGATTATTTGTGATAGGATCATTTATTTGATCGTCTATCTTGGTGATCATTTCTATGATCATTTGTTGACCCAAAGCACGACTTTTGTATAAAGTGTGTTTTTGTGGATGAGAATTCGTCGAGCCTCACAAACCGGTAATGGTCGAAACAGGAATTGTGCGGCAAGGTTTTCAGGGATCGCTTCCCTAGGGTATGGCCATTCCTTCTGGAAAAGGGTAGTATCATGGTATGGACCCCAGATACTTACTCATGTTGAAACACTTATTATTATGGTGTGATGTTGGTTAGAGAGCTCTCGTTTAAAGGTTCCAAAGGACCGGGGGTGGCATATCTGAGGGTTTGTAATATTCCTTGGGAAAAGGGATTCCCGGCTTTGTTTAGCGGAGAACGGTGGTTCTCGGGGCGTCCTTCCAGAGGCGTTTCCATGTGGCAATGGGAAGTTCCTTGGCCTGACCATTTGTTGGAAAATCCATTCTTCAAATACGAGACTTGTACGGTTTTAGTTGTATAACCTGTCATGGAATATGGCGGTAACCCGCTATTGAACATAGTAGCTATAGTAGGCATAGTTCGAAATGTCTATGTCGGCTAAGATTTATATCTTTATTTTCGAAATGAATTTTTCCTACACTATGCACTAGTAATAATATCAAATGTTCTTTTTAATGCGTATCAAGCATCTTTGACTATCATAAGGAGAAATCTCCTCCGATTCTGCGTTTGCATTGTGTGTGTGTGCGGGAGGCCTTATGGTAGTCTCATTTTTAAAAGCATTGCGAATTGACTTTAAAAATATTCCTCTATTTTTATTTTAAAAAGAAAAATAAACTGTTTTGAGTTCTCACACCAGTCACATGACTGACTCGGAGTTTATTGTTTTCCTTCCTAAACTCTGGGTGCCCACCAATTTCCACACGGGCATTCAAGAGTTAGGTTTATCAGGATATTCTGGAATTCAGGAGTTGCTGGAGGCAAGATGGATGGCATTGGCGTATTACTAGTATATAGTACTTTCTTTTCCGCTGGTTGTTATTGTTGTTGTACACTCTGATGATATGATGTAATGTAATGTAATAACTGATATAGTTCTTTGTTTAAAGATTATTCATTTATCTATTATATGTTGTTCCGCTGCGAATTGTGAGATTCTGATATTGTTGTTCTGATATTTCTGTTCCGTTCTATTTTCTGTTTTCTATTCTCTCTATTTTCTATCTTCTCTCTCTCTTCTTTTTCTTTTCTTCTTTCTTAAACCCATAACATTTCGGTTTTTCTGCAAGGAAAAATCGCTATCGTTACATTTGGTATCAGAGCATATGGTTAAGCGACAACCATGGTTCTGTTGGGTGTTACTCATTAGAGATAGAGTCAGCAGTACTCTAGAATGGGTTTGAGTGTAATAATAGATATGAGCGCGTATTTGTTAGTGAATATAAAATTGTTTTTGAATCGGGTAAATAAAATAACTTTGCCCAAAACTATTTTGTATGAAAAGAAATGATTTTCTATGAATTATTATAGTATATGGTTGCATGATTGTTAGGAAGTGATAATATTGAATTATTAGTATATGGAATTAAATAAAATAAAATGGATTGAATTCAAGTAAATTAACTTGATAATTTATTTATTTGTGAAATAATTTCAAATGGAATGAATATGAATATGGAAATTGAAATTGAAATGAATTAGTGAATGAAACTAATTTAAAGTAGTAATATGAATTAGCTAATGAAAGTTAATCGTTAGAATTCAATATTTAGAATAGAATTGAATTCAAATAGAATTGAAAATTGAATTCAAATGAATTGAAATGTAAAATTTAATGAAATTGGATATGTAACTTCAAATAGTGAAGTAAAAATGTATAAGAAACATATATCGAAATTTTATAATAGAATTGGCAAAATGGTTTGAATGTTGGATTTGGATGCTACTACTAGCAGGTTATACAGGTGTATAAAGGAATTTGGATTTTGATTTCAAAGATAAAATTGAATTGCTCGACAAAAAGGTACGTATTTCAATTTCAGTATGAAATTTGATGATTTTCTTCTCCAGCCACTTGGCTTTCTCTTTTCTTTTTGATTCTGAGGGGCCGTGGTGCCATTTTGTAGTCGTACCGAGCTAGCCGCGCAAAGGAGACGCTGGCGAAATTTGTCGAAAATTTAGGGTGTTAGAAAAATTTTGAGAAATTTTGAAAGTTTAAAATTTAAATTTGAATCTAAATTTGAATTGTTAGGAGAACAATGTTGTTTGAAACCTATAATTGAAGTTGGAAAGTTAGTTGAAATGATAATGAATCTTTACTTAAAAGATTTAGATTAGTAAGTTGATAAAACTATTTTGAGTTGTGAAAAATAATAGATGGGATAAGGGCCTTCTTCTTAACTTGTAATTTCGAGACGAAATTCTTTTAAGGGGGGAAGATTGTAACGACCCAGAATTTTTAACAATTTAATTTGAAAATATTTAATTAATTTTAAATATTTGAATGATGGTTTGAATTGAATTTCAAATTATCAGGATGAATTTGGCGATTGAATTTTAGGATTTAATCTATTAAGAGTTGACTAAAAATTTTAATCTTCAATTTTAAGCCAATTAAAAATATTTCAAAGGCTTGTAAAATTCATATCGATAATATTGAAGGTAATAGAAGCTTCAGAATTGAAATTGAAAGTGAATTGTTCAGTTTTGAAATTATAATCGTTTGAATCGATATTTAAAAATAACCGTCCGAGGCACAGTCTCGGAATTCGACGAAACCAGTTCCATTGGGTCCGGAATATTGAATTATTCTCGGATTTCAAATTTCGTATTTTTCGGAGCTGATATGTGAGCACACGAAATATAAACGCGTCGAAATCAAATTGGGTTCAATTTAAATTTAAAATTTAAATTTGGTCAAACACAACACTGTAGCTTCCTAGATTCTAGCCTAAAATCACGAAAAATAATCGTGCAACGCAGACCTACTCCCTGAAGCATCACGTTTCTTTGTCTCCTCCCCTCTCCTTTTAAATAATCGCGCAACCACCCTCTTCAGATTAAAAAAAAAAAAAGGAGAACGAACAAAAAATTAGTGGCCGAAGCCTGTAAGGGAATGGAGCCGCATTCACCCCCCTTCTCAGTTTCAAAGTCCAAATCTCTCTTTCCATCGTTCCCAAAATCAAATGGCCGCGACATCAAAAAGAGAGGGAGGGGATCGTGATTCCAGAAATCGCGAGGCAGCGGCGAACGATTGAGCTAGGGCTTGGCCGCGAGCACGCGGCGACGACACTAGGGAAGCGAGCTCGATTCGCATGAAGGTTGGAGGGAAGCCGCGTGAAGCAGGGTCGGGCGATCAACTTGGGGAAATTCCGATCTGGGGCTTCTCGATGATAGAGTCGGAGTTGCGTTCTCTCGTGTGTAGGGTTGGTTGCGGTCGTGGAAGGGAGTAGCGACTGGGATTTGGGGATGTTCAACGGCGGGGTTGGTTCGCATTTCATCGAGGCTGGGGTCTCGATATAGGCTTCGATGCAGGTTCTGGATGTTAGTAGGCAGTAAGGTATTAGCTTTTCGTGATTTTCAATTTGATTAAAATTTGAAAAAAAAAAATAATAAGTGTACAAATAGATTGTAATCTACTAAATTTATTTTAAAACAATAAATTGTGGTGGAAAATTAATTTAACTTATTCATTTGATTTTAGTTACCAAAGAAATTTAGTTTTGAAATTTATTAAAAGCGATTTTAAATATTGGAGGAATTTATATAAGTAAAATGTTTGAAATATATATGTAAATGAGATTTTAGTTTAGATTAAAAAGGAATTTGATTTATTGGATAAATAAATTATTTAAAAGAAATTTAATATTTTGTTAAGTATATTTATCAAATGGAAATTTATTAAGTGAAAGATTTATTTAATGGAAATTTAGTTCAATTAGAAATTTCTAGTTAAAATTTTTTTTTTTAAAAAAAGGAAAATTTGTTAAAATAAATTTATTTAAGAAGAAACTGATTTAAATAAAACTATTGATTAATTAAACAATCAAGAACGAAATTTATTATTCAATCTGTTTGAATATTAATAAATTGTGTATAATATTTATACAAGGTATAAATGAAGAAAACAAGTTGAATTGGAAGTGGATTGCAAACGGGAATTAAGGTGAGAACTTCTCACTCAAAAGGATTTATTTAAATTTTAAATAGTTAAATTTAAAATTGTTAGTTGTGTTGATTGAATGCTTAAATGATGATTGATATATATATATATATATATATATATATATATATATATATATATATATATATTGGACGTGAATAGACCCTACACGCCGTTAGTAAGCGGAGGTTATTTATTACACACATATACCGCGATATTCCACCTCGAAGTGGAATTGGTATTATATTATATATATAGCAATATATATATATATATATTGGCATATGTATATATTGCAGTTGATTGATTTCCCGCATTTGTATAGCGGATGAGACCCTATTGCGCCGTTAGTAAGCGGATATATTTTATAAAATCCCATATACCGCGATATTCCACCTCGAAGTGGAATGGTATTGTGCTAATGTCTGTGGATGCAGGGAAACAGGTTGGAGGGATCCAACTGGATTCCTCACAAATATTTATTTGATTTCATATATTGTGATATTTGATTGTTTATCATGGATGATATATGATGTTTGAAAGTCGTGATTGACTATTTGATGTGTTGCATCATCGGATCCAATTTTTGAAGTTTAAAAATAACGATTTTTGATTTTAAAGGATTTCTAAAGTGATTTTTGAAAGTACACGTTTATAAAAAAATATTTTTGAATTGATTCATCTTAAATAAATAAACGTTAAAATTTTAATGTTATAAAAATTATGATTTTTGAGAAATACAGTTAAAAAGTTGATTTTTGAAGATATGAGATTCATGATTTTATAAAATAGTTTAAACTGGAATTGCTGAATTTATTATAACAATAGTTTAAAAATAGGATTTATAAAATTGGATTATTTTATAAATCAAATGATGAAATTATAAAAGAGTTTAAAGACGTTTTAAAAGAATAGTAATATAAATTGTTTTATTAAAAGATTTATAAATTGATATTTATAAATTAAAAATATTAGAAGTATAAAACGAGCTTTTACAAGTATTAGAATGAATTGTAAATGAATTTCATAAATTGGAATTATGGAATTATAACGGTGAAGTTATAAATGAAATTTTACAAACAGTAGGTTTATAAATTTTGTAAAGTTATTTAAAAGAATAAATTTTGGATAAATAAAAGAATCTTATAAGTTATAAGATTTATAAATTTGGGGAGTTTAAAGAAACAATTTTGTAAACAAATAAATTATAAGTGTTTGACTTATAATATGAATTTTTAATATATCATGGAGATATAAATTGAGATAGGTTAATAAAGGAAATTGTAAAAGGAAGTTGATATAAAATAAATAGAAATAGAATTTATAAACTTTGTTTTATAAATCCACAACGACTTATTTTGATAAGTAAAATTGTTGTAATTTATTAATGGAGTTATATTCATGTTTAGACAGTGAATAATCCTTTAAAATAGAATGAATAGAAGGGATGAAATTTATTAACAAGGTATATTCACGTTTTTGAATAGTGAATATTATGTTAAAGAAATTATTTTGGATGTGATGTTTGAAATAGAATTAAAACGATCTAAAGATGTTTTAAAAGGTGTTGAGAGTCGAAACCATAGACTTCAACATTCATTGTTGAAATAGATGTTTTCGAGAAATAAAAGGGAATAGTAGATTATAACACTGTTGTTATAATAGATGACTTCCGAAAGGAAATGTTTTGTATAGTATTGGGATTTATATATCTATTTTAATTTCAAATCCCTATACTAGTGATTTTGGGTTGTCGTAACGATGTTTTACGCAACATTCGTTTTGGCCCAAATAAATATGTTAAAGAGAATGATTTCCTTAAAGAATGAAATATATACTTAATTTCGATTAAAGTATATAGAATATTTTCTAAACGTAGAAAATAAAAAGGCTTGTGAATTACTTATAAATAAATAAGTATGGAAATGTTTTTTCAATATTAAGTGAATATTTTGAATTTATCTTTTTGAAGATAAATTGAAATGAATATTTGAAAACGAATGAAAATCGTATATTCATAAATATTTTGGAATGTAAATTCAATATGGAATTTATAAATGGAATTTGGGAAAATGAGTTTAAAAATAAATATTGATTTATTTTTAATGGAAAATATATATATCTTGTAAAGATATTTTTGGGAAATAAATAATTTGGAAAATTATTTGGAATCTGGTGATGTTGGCATATCTATTGATAGTTCAATGACCGACTATCAATATTTACCTTTAAATAGGTATTTGTTGTGATTTGTTTGAAATTGGATGCCACGCCTATTTTTTTTAAAATAAGCGCTCACTATTCGGGTTAACCGGGAAAGGACCTTGGGGTCGTATAACCCATTCCGAATATGTGATACGTCGTTATGAATTGCATTCGAAGATCGGTGTTGAAGACCGGATATTTTTGAAAACGTAAGGGTTTCTTGTTGATTGTCTCTGCACTGGCTGATCCCCGGTATTGAGATCTCCATATGTGATGGGAAATCCGAACGTGATTAGAGATTATTCGGATTGCAAGGACTTCTTTGTAAGTGCCTTCGGTTCTGTTCGAGCCCGGAACAGACTTGTATGGATTGTGTGTCTGACATTACAAATTGAGATATAAAGCCGATTTCTTTCAAATATATTTCTGTTGGTGGCGGAGAATTTATTCTCTTAGCTTAACACCCTTCTCTGAGACATACGAGCTCAGAGGTTATATAGTTGAAGTTATCAGCGATATACTCCCAATCTTTGTAATGTGACATACTGAGTGTTGCTGTGAAATGATCATTGTGTTGATTATTTGTGATAGGATCATTTATTTGATCGTCTATCTTGGTGATCATTTCTATGATCATTTGTTGACCCAAAGCACGGCTTTTGTATAAAGTGTGTTTTTGTGGACGAGAATTCGTCGAGCCTCACAAACCAGTAATGGTCGAAACAGGAATTGTGCGGCAAGGTTTTCAGGGATCGCTTCCCTAGGTTATGGCCATTCCTTCTTGAAAAGGGTAGTATCATGGTATGGACCCCAGATACTTACTCATGTTGAAACACTTATTATTATGGTGTGATGTTGGTTAGAGAGCTCTCGTTTAAAGGTTCCAAAGGACCGGGGGTGGCATATCTGAGGGTTTGTAATATTCCTTGGGAAAAGGGATTCCCGGCTTTGTTTAGCGGAGAACGGTGGTTCTCGGGGCGTCCTTCCAGAGGCGTTTCCATGTGGCAATGGGAAGTTCCTTGGCCTGACCATTTGTTGGAAAATCCATTCTTCAAATACGAGACTTGTACGGTTTTAGTTGTATAACCTGTCATGGAATATGGTGGTAACCCGCTATTGAACATAGTAGCTATAGTAGGCATAGTTTGAAATGTCTATGTCGGCTAAGATTTATATCTTTATTTTCGAAATGAATTTTTCCTACACTATGCACTAGTAATAATATCAAATGTTCTTTTTAATGCGTATCAAGCATCTTTGACTATCATAAGGAGAAATCTCCTCCGATTCTGCGTTTGCATTGTGTGTGTGTGCGGGAGGCCTTATGGTAGTCTCATTTTTAAAAGCATTGCGAATTGACTTTAAAAATATTCCTCTATTTTTATTTTAAAAAGAAAAATAAACTATTTTGAGTTCTCACACCAGTCACATGACTGACTCGGAGTTTATTGTTTTCCTTCCTAAACTCTGGGTGCCCACCAATTTCCACACGGGCAGTCAAGAGTTAGGTTTATCAGGATATTCTGGAATTCAGGAGTTGCTGGAGGCAAGATGGATGGCATTGGCGTATTACTAGTATATAGTACTTTCTTTTCCGCTGGTTGTTATTGTTGTTGTACACTCTGATGATATGATGTAATGCAATGTAATAACTGATATAGTTCTTTGTTTAAAGATTATTCATTTATCTATTATATGTTGTTCCGCTGCGAATTGTGAGATTCTGATATTGTTGTTCTGGTATTTCTGTTCCGTTCTATTTTCTGTTTTCTATTCTCTCTATTTTCTATTTTCTCTCTCTCTTCTTTTTATTTTCTTCTTTCTTAAACCCATAACATTTCGGTTTTTCGGCAACGAAAAATCGCTATCGTTACAGATTACTTCTAGTTCTATTCTCTACCACTATCTCTACAAGATTCTCAGTGCTATTCAGATTTTCTTTGTAATCTATTAAGCGAGAAAAGGTGTAATTGTAGCCTTGGAAATCAATCAAAAGCGAAAAGGTGTGATTGTAGCCTTGGTAAATCAATTGGGTAAACTTGTGGCCCATAAATCAAGTATCTCTACCCAAAGGATCGAAATTTTGGAGGGTGTACCTCATAGCCTTGAAACCGAGGGTGGAATTGTACAATTTCTTTTGAAAGGAAATCCGTATTTGTGTTGTGGGACTGGATGTAGGGTAACTCCGAACCAGTATAAAATCCGATGTGTTCTTTCCTTTACTGCTTTTATTTTATTTCTGCATCTGTGATTGTTTCTGTGATCATATCTGTGTCTGTATGTTGCATACTTTTGTGTCTAAATTAACATAAATTAAAAAGATTTAGTAATTCTTTATTAACACTATTCACCCCCTCCCTCTAGTGTTAATCTTAGCCTTAAGATCCGTAATCCGCATTTCTCACACGCCTATTGTAGCTTTGGAAGTCCTAGATGAACATGAAATAGCTTGTCATAACTTCGTAAAAAAATCCTTCAACCTTATCAAGCTTTTTTCTACTTTAGCGATATGAGTTTGAAGAATTTGTTGGTTACGACGTATCATTGAAATCGACTCATATGGAGGTAGGCCCGGATTAGGAATAAAAATTTCATCTTGTTGACGACAAGTGGATCTTTGGCAGGATGGACCTCGAGATGCTTCGCCATGTTGTTGTGGTTTAACTTGAGATAATTGTCGTTGAGTCCATTCTTCGAAAGATATGATAGGAGGTGGTCGAGCAACCGGTAGCTTCATTAATGCCAAAGTGCGAGAATTTAAACATCCAACGGTTGAAACCGACGAGTCAGCTTCTGGAATATCACAAGCCTTTAGCAGTTGCATAATATATTCACCATAGTAGATGACATTCATTCGACCGTTGTTGAAGCTAAGGAATTCATCAAGAATTAATCATAGCCAATTGACTATCGGTTCGTGGAGCCACGGTCTTCATTAAAGCACGATGTATAATTCTTTCTTTTGGTCTCAAGGACATGGACTTGAGTTGGTGCATGTCGTCTTCTAAGAATAAATGACTAATATGGTCACGAACGACCAAATAACAATCAACATTGGTCAAGTCTATACCATCATATTCAGTTCTTAAAATGTGAGCCATGCGATCTAAAGAAAAAAAGACCAATTTTCCACAAACTAGGCTCTACACACAATCTTGTTGATTTTGATCGGTTTGGTGACCCAAGTTAAGATTTTCATAGAATAATTTGATCATTATTTGATTAATTTTGTGCTTATTATCATCAATGTTGAATAAAGATTCCAAATTGCTCCTACGGGCTAATTCTTGGATATGGTATAGAGAGAAGTCGGAAACTTTACGAACGAACCTTCAAACATCCGAGAATCTTGCATTCTTCTCCACCTCCTAACTGTGGTATCATCAAATAGCCATTGTTGGATTTGCTCGTTTGAAGGAGGTCGAGATGATGAAAAAACTTGTCCTTTTCACTTAGGAGCCATTAATTTGAATGTTTAAGGAATAAAAATTGAGTTTTTGAGAAGCTAGGGTTTTGGAAAACCTTGAAACCTGAGATGAGAATGGTGAAAAAGGGTAAAGTAGAAGGTAAAAGGTGGAAAGGGAGTGGGTGGGAGTAATAAATTTCCTCAGATTTACGATTCAGTCGACTGAATCACTACTTCAATCGACTGAAGCTGAAAATCGAAAATTTTCATTCTTCTGGTCCATTCGACTGAGGTACTAAGATAGTCGACTGACCATACTTTTAAAAAACAGTTTACCTCTGTGTCAGTCGATTGACCCCCTGGTTTAGTCGACTGACCTGGGTGAATTTCTATAGTGAATTTTTTTGGAGTTAACTTATATAAAAAATTTATATATATTAACGTTGTAAGTTTATTTTTGAATATTATAATTAATTTACATATGGATGAAGAAAAAGAAAAAAATTATTCCTGAAAAAACAAAACTTACATACTTTAAGCAGAATTATTCGTAAATAAAACAAAAATAACAACTATATTTATTTTGAAGGGCTTGGCGTTTTGTAGCCCTTTAGCTGTTTCCGACAAGCATTCGATTCTTCATTCAGATCCCATGAATTTGATGAGAATGGTGGTCATGGCGAGGACAATGTTGAAGGTCGTCTAATAGGCGAAACAACATGTTCGTCTATTGGATGTGAAGACGTCCTGTAGAATTTCATAGCAATATGCCTGATAATTCCTAATCGCCTGGAGTTAATCTTTTGTTCATAGTACATTTCATATTGTAGTATTAATGATTCTTGTTGATAATGATGCAGACCATCTATCTTTTGCTTAGTATTTGAAGATATGTTAATCGTCTTCTTCCCTTTCTTTTTATCCAATGTATATCCAATATGATAGGTAGAAGATGGTGAAGTTTGATGAATTAGGGTCTTTGGTTTATTGTTTGAGGCAAGAATTTCAATAGAATCAGTGGATGAAGAGGTTAACATTTTGAAAAATTAATTTTTGAAAAGACACAGATGAAACTTTTGTTTGGATTTCTATTTGATTGTATGAAAAAGAATGGAGTAGGCATATCTATTTATAGCCTAAGTTTAGAGCAAAAATAGGTAGAAATAAGTGGCTTGTCTTGAATTTAGCCAAGTAATAGGGTAGTTTGTTGGTTTTTCTATTGTTTGTTTTATCTTATGTAATATAATGTTCATAAAATAAGTAAAGTATATTTACAAAGTTAAATGTTACACATAATTTTTAGTATATTAATGTCACCATATAATAAAATCCTCATACTAGACTGTAACAGAAATAATAAATAGCTCAGGTAGTTAAGACTTGGGCTATTCACAGTAGGTCATAGGTTCGAGTCTCAGCATGGTCAAAATTATGAATTTTTTTGTAAAAAAATTATTTTTAAGTTTTTAGTCAAAAATTATATATATTATCTATAAATCTTTATTTGACATTATACCGATTTCACGTCATAATTTTATATAAGTATTTTCTAACAATGGTTTAGTAAAAATATCGGCTAATTGATTTTCTGATGGTACGTAGTCTAAATTTATCACTTCTTTTTCTATATTATCGCGTAAAAAATGATGTCTAATATCTATATGTTTTGTTCTTGAGTGGTTTACTGGATTTTTGGATAGATTCATTGCACTAGAATTATTGCAGTAAATTGTTGATTTGATAGATTGACTCCGAAATTTTTAAGTGTATGTTTCATATAAATTACTTGTGTGCAAGCTAGTGCTGCAAAAATATATTCTGCTTCACAAGTAGATAGTGAGACACAGTTTTGTTTCTTGCTAAACCATGATATTAAAGACTCACCAACGAAGTGAAACGTACCGCTCGTACTTTTTTTATCTGTTCGTGATCCGAGGAAATCAGCATCGTTGTATGATACTAACTCGAATGAGCACTCTTTCGGATAGAAAAGTTCGAAATTTGTACTTTTACTAAGACAGCGTAGTGTTCGTTATACGGCTCGTAAATGCGATTCTTTCGGGTTAGCTTGAAATCGTGCACATAGACACACACTCATCATATCTGGTTTACTAGTCGTTAAATAAATTAGTGATCCTATCATGCTACGATATAGTCTTTGGTCTACACTTTTGCCATTTTCATCTTTATCAAGATGTGTTGTCGTGCCCATAGGTGTTGGTTTGGCAGAAGTATTTTCCATTCCGAAATGTTTGATAAGATTATTACAGTATTTTTCTTGATCAATAAATATTCCATTTGAAACTTGTTTTATTTAAAGACCAAGAAAATGATAATTCTCCCATATGGGACATTTCAAATTCTCTAGTCATTATCTCAGAAAATTTATTACACAATTCATTATTGTTGATCCAAATATAATGTCGTTGACATATATTTGAACCATCAAAATATCATTTTTAGAATGCTTTGTAAATAGATTAAAATGAATAGCGATTTTAAAGCATTATAGATTAAAATACCAATTTCATTACATATATGTAACGACCTATAATGACCTACCTTTTTAGATAGTTTAAATCGACGATAAACCACACACATTAGACTCAAACCATTCAAAAGAGAGGTTATGGGGGTAAATAATAAAAAGCAGGGAAAGAGAGAAGAACAAACATAGAATCTCACAGCGGAATGACAAAATATAATAATCAAATAAACAGTTCATGAAGCTGTTTTACAATAACATTCATTACACTTTTACAATACAGAATCAAAGTGCATACATCTGTAATAATAAATAAATAACAATGTAGGGAAATAACATGATGTAGTGGAAATAATATAATAAATCGTAATAGTAACATCTTCGTCTTCGTCTACAGAAAGTAGTCGTCGATACACTGAAAAGCTCAGACTTCGAGCGTAATGAAAAGACAAAACAGTCAAGTCTGAACAAAAAGATCTTATGTAAGTTAAATCAACAGTAAATAAATATGAGTGTAACGACGTCGGAGATGTTTACGGGATTTGACATTTCCTGTCCAGTGTCAAACGTGAGTGCAATAATTTAAGAGATGTTTAGGATTCCCATCTCTTAAGGATCTTCTAAACTATCTACGTACATAGTATATGCTAGTAGTTTCTACAGTAAAGTAAAGTATTAAAATAGCATTAAGGCGTTTACCATATCCCCCTTAACACATTCTATATATTCCCATAGTCTATACACTACCGTAATTCCTCCATAAATTGGAGGGATATCAAAGGGCACTCCATAGGTATGGTACAAACCAAACTCGTAGAAGGCGCGATAGGGCATGTTAACATGGCACTCGAGGCAATACCAGGGTAGGACTCTACCATTTTGCAAAACCAGACTGGTGGTAACGCATAGCAGCTACTACCGCCCGCCTCGGAACACACTCCCATAATCAAATCAAGGGGTGGCCACCAAATCAATCACAAAGTCATAATATGGCATCGAAGAAGCATTTTCGATCGGAGGTACGACCATACTTGTGCCAGGTATAGCTCTTGTTTTAGTCACATCTAATCTGACTCATGGAAGTCAGGGATATGTAAATACCTAATACAGAATCGAATACCAAAACATCCTACTTCATTCTTGAATCTCCACTACGTACACAGTTGTTAAAGTGGTTTTAGGTAATGGAAAAGAGTATGACAATATCTGATCCCGGCCTATTTAAGAAGCAAACGCTTATTTCACACGTGATGGTTCTTTTAAATTTCCAAAACCATTTCACATATCATAATATCATATTCTCATAACCATATCATTTTCGAAATCATATTTACTTTCAAAATTATATCACATTTGAAATCATATTAGTTTTGAATTCATATTTCCAAAATAGATTAAATCCTTATTTGAAATCCTGAAATTCCACTTTATAAATCCTAGAATTCAGAAAATAGTATAGATAATTTAAAATAGTTTTAAAAATAGTTTGAAATAGTTTGAAATAGATTAAAACGCATAAATATAGTTTAAAATAGGTTTAAAATGGATTAATATAGTTCAAATAGATTAAAATAGTTTAAAATAGTTTAAAATAGATTAAAATAGTTTAATATAGTTGTTAGGGCCAAAATTGGTCACTGACACCCAAATCCAAGTGAAAGCACCAAATCACAGTCATAGGTCACGGATAGAATACATGTAGAGAGTAATAATGTGAAGAACAGTCAAAATTCAAATGAAAGCAGTAAAGAACAACAGATTTTGTAGTGGTTCGGCTAACTCTAGCCTACGTTCACTCCATAAGTTTCCTTTTTATTCTCCATAAGTTTCCTTTTTATTGCTGTAATAATCGATTATAGTTACAATCCCAATTTTAACAATGGCTGAGTGCCTTAGCCTTCAAGAAGAGAAAGTCAGAGAGCAGAAAGCAGAATCCCTTTCTAAACCCTCACATGCTGTATTTATAGGCAAATCCTGACTTACTGGGCTTTCTGATTAGTTTGGGCCCATCAAGGCCATAGCCGAGCCACACTTTTCACCTCAACCGAACCATGCCTAACAGCCTATGCCGAGCCATATCATCTTTCTGACCCAAATCATACCGAGCCACCTCCAATGCCGAACCATGCCACCGCAATGCCGAGCCACCCTGATCTCACCATAGTGCCGAAAGACCCTGACCAAGCGACAATGTCGAGCGACCCTGACCTCACCACATTACCGAGCCACCCTGACCTCACCACAATACCGGGCGACCCTGACCTCTCTGTAATGCCGGGCGACCCTGACCTCTCCGTAATGACGGGCGACCCTGACCTCTCCGTAATGGCGAGCGACCCTGATCTCTCCGCAATGTAGAGCGACCCTGACCTCTACGTAATGCCGAGTGACCCCATCTAGGCCGAACCACCTCACCAAGACCAAGCTGTGCCAACAATGCCGAGCCACAACGATGAACCTCAATGTCGAGCGACTCATGACTTCCAGGCCGAACGACTTATGTCGAGCGGCATCTACCAAACCACCTAGGCCAAGACATGCATATTGAACCATCCCTGATTGATCGTCTATCCATCTAGCTGGCTCCAATCCAATCGTATTCCAGTATCGACAAGTGAGTAGTCGACTTGGTTAAATCCACCTATCTACGGCCTTGTAAAAAGTCTGGTTAACATTTGCCTCCCAAAACATGC
Organism: Allium cepa; assembly: GCA_030765085.1. NCBI lineage: Eukaryota > Viridiplantae > Streptophyta > Magnoliopsida > Asparagales > Amaryllidaceae > Allium > Allium cepa. The sequence continues at coordinate 458,076,665 of CM060931.1, read as the reverse complement.
CTTGCTATTAGAAGGTGTGTTTTGAATAGCACCAAGTCCAATATCTGAAGTCCGTATGTTATCCATATCCATATTTTCTGGTTCATAATCTAATCCATTTTATCCAAGTGCCATCGCCGTATCCTTATCCGAATTTACGACTTCTTTGAGTCGATATCCAATTCTGAATCCAGTTACCAAATCCTAAGCCAAATCCATATCCATATGAACTCGACAACCAAGCTCTAATCCATCCATATCCAATAACCGATAATCATGCCCATGACCTCTTCGGGTCAATATCCAAATCCAGGACCATTCCGGGTCCATTCCCAAATCCTTAGCTATTCATAGCCAATATCCAAGTCTGTAACCTTTATGGATTCTTGCCAAGCACAATCCACACTTGACGACCTGTGTTTATTAATTCCACGGTGTTCCTGCTTGAGTGCCCCTGAACGCCGAATAATGTCGTGGCTTAAGTCCTAAGCCGAATCCTGGTCGCTTCGGACCCGTGCCGAGCATAGTCCATACTCGACGACCTGTATAGTAGACAATATGGGGCCTAAGTCCCTGGCCGAATTATGGTCTCTTCGGACCCTTGCCGAGCATAGTCCAGACTTGACGACCTTTTAGCCAAAATCCGGATAAAATCTAATCGAAATCCAAATCCAACCAAAAAACCAGAAATCCATACGAAAAATCCAAATCAAAAATCAAGCATCCAAACAAAAATCCAAACCAAAAAACCAACAACACCGGGAGTTCAAACCGAACTCCAAAACCCGAACAGAAAAGGAAAATGTCCAAGCCAAAAGGAAATAAAATAGATTTCACAAACCAGGGCATCATGGTTTATCATCGTCTCAGAGCATGCCTAAGGGTTATCTCCGACCCTGTACATGAGCAAGCGACTTAGCCGTCTTTCCAAGGTTTGCTACTTATTCCAAACCATCACGATCAGTTGAAGACCAAGTGACCACCATTCCTAGTCCTCATGCCATCGTCATTCAAGGTAGGCGGTGGCTGCTCATGTTCCACCGCCGCATCTCAAGTTCGACATATTGTCGTAACTGACCATTCCTTACATGCTCCTCGATTATATCCCTTAGATGTCGACAGCTGTTAGTATCATGCCCATCCAGGTCATGAAAGAGACAGTGCTTCCCGATGCCCTTTCGTGTTAGAGTGCTTCCCGATGACGGCCTTCCATAAGGAAGGCGATCCCGAGTATCCAAGGATATCCGTTCTGGTGTGAATTCAATCCTGTATAAGTGGAGAATTTTGGTTCTCCCCAGCGCTTTCTTTTCCCTTTATCCTTGTCCTTACCCGAACTTTCACCAGGCGGTCCTCCATCCTTAACCATGTTTACTTCCTTTGATTTAATATCTAGACATGCATCCTCTTGTCGAAGAAATCTTTCAGCTTCATGAAAGAATTCCTTGAGATCCAGTGGTGGATCCCATATCAGTGACACTTTGAAATCTGAATTATCCTTGACTCCTGATACTGCAGCCATCAAAACCATTAATGGATCCAGCCGATCCACCGAAGCGACTGCTGCATTAAACTGGGTTAAGAAAGTCTTGAGCGATTCATCTGCCCTCTGCTTGACTGAAGTTAGTGTCATCACATTCTTTGGATTTTTTATGTGAACATGAAATTGTCTCAAGAACTTATCCACCAGTTCTACCCACGTCCTAATAGATCCATCCTCTAGCTGTCTGAACCACATAGCAGCTATATGGGTCAAGTACAGAGGGAAATACCGATCCATGACTTCCTCCGTTGCCCTTAGCACTTCCATAGGCCTCGTGTACCTCATCAAGTGGTCAGTGGGATCCGTCATTCCGTTGCATACTTCCAGAGTGGGAAGCTTGAAATCGGGTGGATTCCTAGCTGTCTTAATGTTCCGGGTGACCAGACTTTTGTTGACTCCCTCCAAATCTCTATTTGTCAGAACTCCGCGAATGGTTTGCCTGATGATGTATCCACGTGTTACCTACTAGGGATTTCTCCCTATCCATGTTTCCTAACTGCCCTCCAAATCCACAAGGAAATTCTGGAACATGCTCCTCATCACGTACTCCTATATTCCTATTGGCGTCGGGTTGCGTAGCGTCATTCGGTACCCTCTATGAACTGGTCCAGCAATACCTGGTAGTGTGCCCCTGAGTCTAGGTCCATTCATATTATTAGTTGTTTGTTGATTGTTGATCAGGAGCTGCCCCTGCTGAATCACTCTATTTGCCTAGTGGTTGAGTTCCTCTGGTGCAGTTCCAAGAACTTGATCACCTCCAGTTCCTGGTTGTCCAAATTTCCTAAGAAGAGCCTGCATCATATCCACTTGTCGTTTCATCATCTGCTCCTGCATAGAATTCATCATAACCTACATCCCGTCCTGGGTTATGTAGATGGAAGCATGATCCTCTCCAACTCCAGAAGCGGCCGCTTGACTTCCTTCCTGATTGCTCCTTTCCGCTACTTGCTTTCTCGTTGGTGGTCTAGCCATTGCTTTCTAGAATTCAAGTTCCTAAATCTCTGAGTTCGGCTCTTAGTGAAAGACCAAAATGTTAGGGCCAAAATTGGTCACTAACACCCAAATCCATGCGAAAAAACCAAATCACAGTCACAGCTCATAGATAGAATATATGTAGAGAGTAATAATGTGAAGAACAGTCAAAATTCAAATGAAAGCACTAAACAACAATAGATTTTATAGTGGTTTGGCTAACTCCGACCTACGTCCACTCTAGAAGTTTTTTTTTATTGCTGTAATAATCTATTACAGTTACAATCCCAAGTTTAACAATGGCTGAGTGCCTTAGCCTTCAAGAAGAGAAAGTCAGAGAGCAGAAAGCAGATCCCCTTTCTTACCCCTCACATGTGGTATTTATAGGCAAATCCCAAGTTACTGAGCTTCCTGAGTAGTCTGGGCCCATCAAGGCCATAGCCGAGCCACACTTTTCACCACGACCGAACCATGTCGAACTGCCTTCGCCGAGCCATATCATTTGCCGACCCAAATCATACCGAGCCACCTCTAATGCCGAACCTTGCCGCCATAATGCCAAGCCACCTTGATCTCACCACAGTGCTGAACGACCCTGACCGAGCGACAATGTCAAGCAACCCTGAGCGAACCACATTACCGAGCCACCTTGACCTCACTGCAATGTCGAGCGACCTTGACCTCTCCGCAATGCCGAGCGACCCTGACCTCTCCGTAATGTCGAGCGACTCTGACCTCTCCGTAATGTCGAGTGACCCTGCCTCTCTGTAATGCCGAGCGACCATGGCCTCTCCGTAATGCCAAGCGACCCTGATCTCTCTGTAATGCCGAGCGACCCTGACCTCTCCGTAATGCCGAGCGATCCCAGCTAGGCGAAACCAACTCTCCAAGACCGAGTCGTGCCAACAATGACGAGCCACAACGATGAACCTCAACGCCGAGTAACTCATGTCATCCAGGCCGAACGACTTATACCGAGCGGCATCTGCCGAACCACCTAGACCTAGCCATGCGTATTGAACCATCCCTGAGTGGTCGTCTATCCATCCAGCTGGCTCCAATCCAATCGTATTCTAGTATCGACAAGTGAGCAGTTGACTTGGTTAAATCTGCTGTCCACGACCTTGCAAAAAGGCGGGTTAGCAATAGTTTAACATAGATTAAAATATATTAAATAGATTTATTATGGATTAAAATGGGTTAAAATACTTTAAATAGATTTAAAATACTTTAGAATTTTGATTTAAACCAATTTCCAATTCCAACCTTCATGCTTGGATTTTCAAAGTAATTCAATTTATATAAATCAATTTCCTTCAATATATTATTTAATCTAATTCAAGATTTAAGGGTTTTAAAATTGTAAAATTTAATCAATCTGGTGTTCGTATATAATTTTTCACCATATGCACAAGCGATACGGATATTTATTATTTCAATCCATAAAAAATTAAATTACGGGTATATATTATTTCAACCCGCAATCCTAAATTCCAAATCAATGAAAATGGCTTGGGTTTATCATTTCAACTCATAACAGTTTTCTCATATTATATATGATCGTTTAGGTATGTATCAATTCAACCCATAGGGATTTATTAACAATAACTAAGAGAACTTGTAGTCTTATAACAATATAAATATAACATCAGATCATCCAATATCAACAATTAAACATACATCATAATCATCACCCATATCAACCAATCCACATCAATGGATAACTGACTATCATTAACAAGTATTAAATTGACAATTAAATTCAATATTAAATTAGACGATGATTAAATGCAATAAAAGTTAAATTTAACTAGAATGACAATTTAAATATACCAAACATCAACCAATCAATTCCAAATCACATCATAATTTCAATTTAACTAACATAAGATAATTTAGTAGTTGTGAGTGGGTTAAAACACTCACCTTATGGATTTTCCTTTGCTAGTTGGATTTGGATCCGCTACAACTTCCTCCTTTTGATTTGTTTCCTTGCTATCTTAATATTCTATTTTTTCATAGAAAGTTTTGAAAGAGACAGAGAAGTGTGTATATATCTGGATTTGAAGAAAAGGATTTCGGAAAAGAAGAATGTTTGGAAAAGAATAAGAAAATTTAAACAAGATGAAGAATTGAAAAGGAAAAAGAAGCTTTGAAAAAAAGAAGAAGATTTTAAGAAAAAGAAATGGGAAGCTTTGAAAAAAAATTAAGGAGATTTGAGGAAGAAAAAAAATGAAGGAGGAGGAAAATCAAAAGAGAGAGAGAGAAAATGAGATGGAAGTTTGTCTAGAGGAATGAAGCAAAAGAAGATGAGATTTGAAAAAGGAAATGAGGTTACAGGGATGAAGATGGAAACAAATGAAAAGCTAATAAAGTCTATGAAAACAAATTGGTAACTGAAATAAAGTAAGGATATGAACAGCCTTAAAATGGTAGTATTGAAAGAGGTAAAGTATAGGAAAAATATATGAATAAAGATAAAAAAAAAGTCTTCCATTCTTTAATATGAAGCTTCATAAGAAAGAGTTGCTAATGAAAGGAAACTACAAGAACTAATAACGCATGAACAAAATAAACTTCAAAAACGGAGAATATTTAATGCTAATTAGATGGCATGAAAATTAATTTAGATGTTCACATTGAAAATTGAAAAAAAAGGAAAAAACCTCAGGTAAAGAACTTGGAAGGAGCAAACGAACAAATGAGAAACAAACGAAAAGAATGATGCAATTATTAATTAATAAGAAACGAATGAGTAGTCTAATAATTAAATGGATGCTCAAATAAAACCTACATGGAGAACTTGAAAATGAAAAGAAAGAGAATGTGGATGTGATAAGAAATGCAAAGGAAATGAAGGGACCACTTATATGCTACAAACAAACCTTTGGATCCAAATTCCAAAACTTACTCCTATTAATTCACTTCAACAAACCCAAGTATACACATATTTATCATTTAATTCTTTATTTAAACATTCGTTTTACGTTAATATATGTGCACACTCCATTAGCACAATCAATCAATTAATCTTTTCTTTTATTTATGATACTCAAACCAATTTTATTAGTTAATGAATATATATCTATCTATGCATTATATTATGCTTTGCTTTACTTTTTTACATACTGTAACGGTCACATTGATGCAATAAATTTACCAGTTTTAACCATATATGAAATGGAAAAATAAATATAGATGAACATGTATAATTAATATACAATTGTTAATTAATGGTAATTCTAATTGACTCCACAATGTTTGCACAACCATGAACCCTTTGATATATTTAGAAGTTTGGATATTAATGTGTATGTTTATATATTATCCTAAATTTCTTTTCCAAAATCATACTTATTAGAAATGAAAGTTTTGTTTTTATACATCTTAAAACATGCAATATCCTAACTAAAATGTTCATTCCAAATTGACACAAAATGCAAGTTTCTATATTAACGCATTCATTACAATTTCACTTATGTTTCCTTTTAATTGAAACATTTCAACTAATCTAATTACATTTCATTTAATTATTAGTTTCAATAAATTCTAATTATAAACACTGCTTTTTTTCGTTTATACCAATAAAACATGTTTTATAATACTACTATTAGATTCCAAAATCTTTCGAACGAAAATTTCAAAATCCCGGAACTTAAATCCTAAATTTCCAATCTATATTTACTTTACATGTAAATCTTATTTTACAATCAATGTTTATAAAATTTCACTAACTAACAAACAACATATTACATCCAACTATATCATTTATAAAAATTATCCTTTTATATATGAAATATATACTTGGTAAAATTATTCATTTACTTATATTTCAAAACAAATATTATGTCGGTCTACCCTATTTAGTGCTTAGAAATCCCTATCAATGCCATAACGTCCTATGTACTGACTGAAATTTATAAATACTAAGCAGAATAAATTAACACAATACATAAACCTTTTATAACACTAAAAATACGCTCTCTTATATATATACACTCAACGACTCATTCTAAGGTATCACTACCCTATTTCTAATGAGCGAGACCCCACAAAGATAAGGTTATCACTAAACTTGGCTCTGATACCAAATGTAATGTCCCGCCTTTTTGTACCTTTTAAGCAGACACATGTGCCGACTCAAACCATACAGAAGGGTGGATTGTTATTGGGAGAATAAGAAAAGTAGAGAAAGAAAAACAAAGCAGAATCTTGAAGCGGAATGACCAAATATAATAATCAAATAACAGTTCGTGAAGCTGTTTACAAACATTTGATTATACTAGTACATTGCAGATCAGAGTTACACTTACCAGAGAATAATAAATAATGCAGTGGAATACATAATGCAGTGAAATACAATAAATAATAATAATACAATCTTCGTCTTCGTCCTCTAGAAATAAGGTATTTAGATCCTGAAATGCTCAAGCTGACCCGAGCGAATTGAAAAGATAAAACACTCGAGTCAGAACTAAAAGATCTTATGTAAGTTAAATCAACGGAAAATAATATGCATGAAACAGTGTCAGAGATGTTTGCGAGATTTGACATCTCCTATCCAATGTCCAATATGAGTGCAGTAACTCAAGAGATGCTCTAGATTCACAATTCCTAAGGATCCGTTAAACTATCTACTATGTAGTACAATATGCTATTATAATAGTGTCAATAGTAAAGTATTAAACTAGTGTTAAGGCGTTACCCATATCCCCCTTAACACATTTTATATATTCCTGTAGTCTATACAATGTCGTACGCTCATTCGTAAACTGGAGGTTTACCCAGAGGACATCATATAGGTACGGTACAAAACAAACTCGTAGAAGGCGCGCTAGGGCATGTGAACAGGCATACGAGGAAATGTCAGGGTAGATATACCATTGGCGGATCCGAACTGGTGGTAACGCATAGCAGCTACTATCACCCACCATGGAACGCACTCCCAAATCAAATCGAAGGGTTCCACCAAAATAATCACAAATCAAAATATAATATCAAGTGTGTCCGATATGGGGAATGACCTCACTTGGCTCGGCGTGGTTCCTGATTTTAGTCACATCTAAACTGACTCACAGGAGTCAGGGTCACGTCATACCTCATACAGAAATCGTTCACCAAACCATCCTACTTCATTTGTGGAATCTCTACCACGTACACAGTTGTTAAAGTAGTTTTCGGTATAGGCAGAGAGTATGACAATATTCGATTTCGGTCTCTTTAACAACCAATCGCTTATTACACACCGGATGGTTCTTTTACATTTCAAAAGTCAATTCACAATTGATATCAAAAATATCATATTCTTAAAACCATAGTACTTTCGAAATTGTATTTACTTTCAAATCATATTCACTATGAAATCATAGTTTGGAATTATATTTCCTTCCGAAAAGTCATAATCTCTTCCATAGACAAAATAGTTTTATATGGTTAATATTAGTTAAATAGTTTAATAAATTTGAAAAAAAAATCTGAATAATTCAAAATTTAAAAATAATATATTCTTTTAAAATAGTTTATATTAAAATATAAGTTTGGAATTTATATCTGATTAAACTATTCATTTCATTTCAACGCATTTAGACCAATTTTAAATTTCCAAATCAATAAACCAAATTTCCCTTTTCAACATAAACTTGATTTTCCAAACATACTTCAACTTATATAAATCAAATTTTACTTCAAAATACCATTTAATTCCATTCAAAAATGTAGGATTTTAAAATCATTTAATTTGACCAATCCGGTGTCCGTATATAATTCTCAACCTTAGGGTCATGTGATACGGATATTTATCATTTCAATCCACAATTTAAAATTTTACGGTTATATATCATTTCAAACCGCAATCCGAATAAATATAAAATTCATAAAAACGCTTGAGTCTATCATTTCAACCCATAAAAATTTTCAAATAACAATAATTAAAGGAACTTGCAGAATGATAACAATATACATATAAATTAACATAATGTCCAATCATCCAATATTAACAATCAAACATCCACCATAATTGTCATCCTAATCAGCCAAATAAACATCGTCAGTTAACTAATTAACAATAACTGGTATTCAAGTGGCAATCTAATTTCAATAATAAATTAAATAACAATTAAATTCGAAAGGATACAATTTAACAGGAATAGCAATTTAATTATATTAAGCAGCCGTAAATAAATTCCTAATCACATCATAAATTAATTTAACAAACATAAGAAATTTTAGAAGTTGTGAGTGGGTTAAAACACTCACCTAAGAATTTAAATCGAATTTAAATTCAATTTAAACTCAAAATTCAAACAGTCACAGAATCCGTCCAAACTAGCATCAAAATGTCAGAAATCCTTATAAGATCCCAACGCAAAAAACCATGTGCGAAACAGACCTCATATACAAAAGTTATGCAGCTTAGAACAATTTAAAATCAGATTTAAATAAATTGAAATAATAAAATAAACCATATGTTAATCATCCCATGTCAGCACTGCAATTATGCGCAAATCCTACAGCACTCTCGAACTCGATCTGTACTTCCAGTCGCCGCCGTTCATTGAGCTATTGCCGCCGCTACATGGCGAACCACCCAAATTAGAGAACACCACCATCCCTATCTCCTCAATGTGCACCTACGGCCACCATGCCGAGGCTTCCAGCCCCATCTAGCTACACCGCCGCCGCACGATACATCACCAAATTCCAACGATTTTGGCGACGTGCAACCCAAAGCGACCTTATGGATGGACCTACTTCGACACCCTCTTCGCGTTTATGCCCCCCCCCCCCCCGATCGAGTTCACGACATTGATCCGTCGTTAAACAAGGCAATGGTCTATGGATGGCTGAGGTTCAACCTTGTTTTAAGGACACATAGTGATTCATATTGAAAAAAAATCACAAATCTTAGATGCGCTCGTCGAGTGCTTCAAATCGATATATAATTCGATATATATTGAGGAGTTTGAAATTTTGATTTGGTTTTGATTTGAATTTGCAATTTGAAAATTAGGGTTTTGTTGCCATTGGAATGAGGAGTTGAGAAGGAGATGTACGTACAGACAATAGAAATGAGAAATAAGAAATGGCCTAGGGTTTATAACGAGCTATTTATATGAATAGTTGAAATAGAAAAAATGGATCAGATTGATTGAACACTACATGACACAAAAAGCCCGTTTCGACTCCGGAACGAAAATGGATCATCCTATATATCAAAATAGATGTCTTCAAATATTTTAAACTCAATGGAAAAGGTTTAAATTCCTAATTCCATCGTATGAAGATGTTATGTTAAATATCTGCTTATTTCAAATTGATTTCAATTGATTTGAATTAAATTGATTTCTATGCATTTCAAGCCCGTCAAACGACAAGTTCGATCATTACAAAACTTAAAACCCTACAATAATTCACCGTTACAGATCCGATGAAAATGGTTTCATCGATATCCAAGTCAATGGCCAAAATGGCAATTTTCTCGTTAATCAAATAAATTATTATTAAATTAAATTAAATTAAATTTTCAATTTAAATTCTATAATTAACAAATTTTATCATTTTTGATTTCTTAAACAGTTATAATACTTTAATCAATTTAGATATCAATTCAAAGTTAATTAATTTACCAATTTCGGTGTTAAAATTCAATTTTAGTAAATTCATTAATATCAATTGGAATTTCAATAAATCCATATATTTGATTTTCAATCCTATTATTAAATCAATTATCATCTTATGGATATAATTTTATCTTAGTGCATTAATAGTTCCTAATTTCATCTTAATTTCAATTGCGTAGTATTTAATTTCATTTACTATAATAAATCCATTTGTTATAAATTGAATTTCAATAAATTGATTTGATTCAGTTCCAATCTTTTTATTAAATCCATTACTACTCTATAAACCTAGTTAACCTTTATTTTACCTTTCATTCCTTAATATACTCCAATTTAACAACTTTTAAACATTGTATTACATTTCACATTAATGTAACATTTATTTACATTTATTAAAAATTGATTTCTCATTTCAATTTTATAGACTAAATAAACGGTAACACTTAATAATTGTCACTCTTTACTTTTAATTACATTTATAAGTTTATTGTTTACAGACCAATGTTACAATTACTTACATAACCATGGTTTTACTCAATTGCCATTTATTATATTTATCTCATTTATTAATTCAATTTTACATTCATTTCCTTATATTAAATTTATAACCAAGTTATAACATTTACATTATTTCAATTTATTGTAATTTCATTCAATCTATCAATTATTAGCTTTAATTACCATTGTTACATTTCATTTTAATATTCATTTCATTATTAAATTACCAAGTTTTTATTTCTTTCCATACTAAATTACCAAAACTTATTAAATTAACAAATTTAATAGTTGAAAATTTACGGGCCGTTACACCAAATGTAACGACACATATTTTTGGACGGTTTAAATCGACGATAAACCACACACGTCAGACTCAAACCATTCAATTGGGAGGATTTTTATGGGGGTAAATAAGAAAAAGCAGGGAAAGAAAGAAGAAAAAACACAGAATCTCATAGCAGAATGACAAAATATAGTAATCAAATAAACAGTTCATGAAGTTGTTTTACAATAACATTTGATTATACTTTTACAATACATAATCAGAGTGCATACAGCTATAATAACAAATAAATAAATAACAATGCAGCGGAACAACATGTAGTGGAAATAATATAATAAATAGTAATAGTGCACATCTTCGTCTTCCAGAAAGCAGTCTTCGATACACTGAAAAGCTCAGACTGACCTGAGCGTAATCGTGACGACCCGCCTTTCTAACCCCAGAAAGACGTATCATCAATAAGAAAAGAAAGGGATAGAAATAGAAAAGAATAGAAACAAAGAATAACAACATCAGAATCTCACAGCGGAATGGAACAAAATATAATACATCACATAACTATTACATAGTTATACATACATCAGAGTTATACAATATCATACAACAGAACTGTCATATACATATCTATCAATACATACATCCAAAATACATCATACACTAACTACACAGCGGTACTATATAGATAGATACATACGTCTGGTCTTCTTCTCCAAGCTTCTCTAGCAACTCAACACTCTAAAAACCTATCACTTGGCTATTCATAAAAATTTGAGTACCCCATAGTTTATGAAAAACAAAATATAAACTCCGGGTCAGACATGGGTCTGGTATGAGTAAACTTTTAAAGTTTTTTAATTTTTAAAATCATTTGAAAATAAAGGTATCACGTAAGACTCCCCACACATAGACACGGGTAAGTTTTTACCTTACGCTAACCAAAACATTTTATAGGAAAACCAGTGATACTATAATAGTGTCTAGGGTTTTCAAGTAAATAGAAAATAGCCGAAATTGTTACATGATTAAATTCCAGCTACTAGCCACAAAAGTGGGTAATACAAATCAAAACCGTAGGGTCTCGCAGGGAAAATGAGTTTTCAACAATGGCAGGGCTACTGGGGTACCGTCCGTCACAGTATGGGGCCTAGATCACCATGCCGAGGATCACTCCCGACCCCCTACAACACAAGGCCGGAACCATTCCTTACTGAACAGTCCCGAACAAGATAACCCCGCAGTTGTGGCCAACAACTGCCCGCACAGCCGAACTAAAGGGACATCTAGACAGGGGTATACCTCGTCCTACTTGGGCATGACCCACCTAACCTTGCTGCATCTCCCCTGTTTTAGCCATTCCCGGTTGATGAGGCTTGAGGCTGCGATTACCTTTAGAGAACATATCTCTTAGAATGCTCATCGTCCACCTGACGATGTGCTGAAAGCATTCAATCCATACATGTTCGTTCTGGGTTCGAACAAAACCGAAAGCATTATCTCGTTACACTCATTTTGGAATCACCCTCAGAGTTAAGGATGATAACCCTTGCATTCTAAAACACCATCTCGATCTTCACTTGATATGTCACGACCTATCGTTTACTTTGAATCGATGTGGTTTTCGAAATATCAAATTGACACCCGATCCCGGTCTCATCGAAATCCAAACGCCATTTTAAGGGCCAAGTTGTTTAAATAGTTTAAACAATTTAAATTCAATGCTTGAAATTCACATAACAGCTATCACAGATAAATCGTACACAGTCATCACAGATATATTCAGAATATATCATAGAATATCACAGAGTATCACCAAATAGATATCAGAGTCTATCAAACAAGAATCATCAATTCATATCAAAATAGTTTGATCTACTTAACTTAATTAATTACTTAAGAATAAATCATTTTATCTTGCTTAATTAATCACTAATTAATCAACTTATTTAAATTTATTAATTACTTCTTAATTACTCACTTAATTAATTATTAATTAGTAATCTTAATTATTCCTTAATAGAACTCAATTACCCATTAATTACCAATTAATTACTTAGTTAATCATTAATTATCAATTTATTAATTATTTAATCCTTAATTAATCATTTAATTAGTTAACTTCTATTCATTAATTAACTTTAAGTAGTTAATTAAAATCTTAAGTTTAAATTGACTTAACAACAAAATTATTAATGTCAATCTTCAATTACAAATCTATTTAATCTTAAATTATCTATTTAATTACATGTATAAATTAATTTACATTTTTAATTTCCTTATACTTTACACTAATTAATCATCTTACCTTTACAAACCTTTCTTTTAAAAATCAAATTTTAACTTAAAACTAACAAACATTATTTACTTAATTAATATTAAACTTTGTATAACAAAATACTTAAAGTATTTTAGGCAAATTCATCAGACCTGAGGCAAACGCTTGATTTACCCGAGTAAAACTCGTGTCTCACTTTTGTTTTCCTGCGTTCCTCTCTTCTCACCTACCTCCTTCTTCTTCTACTACCATCCTTTCTTCTTTTTCTTTTTATTTTAAGTTAAGCTAAAAAAAAATTCAGTTATACGATCTCGCTCTTGCACCTGGGTTCGAACTCGAGTCAAACCCCCAATTTCTCGAGCAACAACTCGCGACAATCCACGACACCAAAATCAAGCACTGATCGCCACCATGCACGTGCATGGTGGTTCGCCGCCCCTTCGGCGACCCTCGTCACCTCGTACAAACCCCAAATTTACCCTACATTCGAAATCAAATCCTAGTTCACCATTAAAAGTTCGAAATCAAGATATGCCCAAATATTCGAACTGCGACACAAACCTACCCAACGGAAAGTGCCGCTAACCACCAACGTCGTTCACCTGTGGCTTAGCAACTCCGGTCGTATCTCAGCCATACCCTCCTCTACCTTCACCTAGAAGTGCGTGATACTTGATCGATTCATGGTGCCGAAGACAAGAATTTAACAGACCACAGAAAAACACGAACCCAAACCCTACATTCGATTCGTCCAAATAACTTACATAATAGATAAAAATTTTAGCATTTTTCCTGAATTCGAAAATCACTAAGCTAGCTTCACAATAAATTTCAGCATCTAATACTTGTTAAATCAACAGCAATTGATGAAAATGCACTTTTGATTCATTTTCGAACTGCACCTTGAATACTCACTTAAAAATCATCATTTAAATCTTAAAAATCCTATCTTCGAATAAGAATTCAAGTTATATAATTGAACTAGCCATTTAAAGCATTCGAATTCAACATGTATTTGCATTTTGCTCTGTAAAACTAAGGTTCTATCTGTGATATTACACCAGCATGTTTTAAACAAATTTTGAGTTCTTGATTTATGTTTCAGCAACTTGTTTTGTTTAAAATTGTAAGCCATGTATTTAATTTCCTAGTTTATTTTCACTTTGATACCAGAAACAAAGAAGAACAGATTTACCATCATATGATGTTCACAGAGCTAAAACTGGAAAGCAAATACTCTAGCAAAACAAAATGTTAATCATGGATCATACACGCAGATTTCATTCCACTTAGATCTTGAAATAATTAGTTTACTCACCTTAAAGTACTGTTGAAACAGAAAGCAAAAGTTTTTGAAGAAAACTGCAGTTTAATTATCCCTGAAAATTCTTCTCAGCTTTGTTGAATTTGTAAATAAAGATGATGTTTATTTTCTTTTTCTTTTGTTTCTCAGGTTTGCTAAGTTTTGTAAACGAACAAGTATATTATGAGGTGTATATAAAGTACATCTTTAGACAAAATGGTGTCTTCTGGTACAAGCTTCAACTTATATTGTTCAGGTTTGATTTTTATTAATTTTACTGTAAATTGAAGTGATCTAGCATAATTCGGCTGAATATGTTTTTATGCTGAGATGATTTCTTTGTAAACCTGAAATGACAAATTTTTGTGCTAATTAAATGCATATGTCTTTAAATTAGTTTACATCTAATTAATATTAGCTGATACTTAAATTTGGTACAAAGATATTTTTGAATATGATGTGAATGCTTGTCTTCTTTGTATACATGAATACACCGCAACTTGTTATAATCTTTTTTAAAGATTTCGTATTGTACAAATGTATTTCACAGGTCAATGTTTATACCAAAATTATCTTATATGTTTGGGTAAAATTATTATAGTTATTGTTAGCATATTAGTTTTATTATATTTGTAATTTAAATTTTCAAACATTTGATTTATAACATTGTATTTGTATATTTTATTTTTCTATTTATATCTTATATTTACATTATGGTTTTCTTATGTTTATATAATTAGGTTTATAACCATACATTGTTTTATACTTAAGTTTAATATTCATGTTTAATATTGATAAGGTTGTTTACTTTAAACATTATTACTAAAGACTACAATTATATATATAATATATTAAATATTAATAATATAACACCTTTTTAATATCAATTGAATAAGATAGATTTTATTTAACATTTTTGAAAGATTTTATTTTTAAATAGTATTGAAAAATTTTATTTTAGATTTTCAAATCAAAATTTCCTTTATAGACACATATGTAACTGGTAAATGTCCAAAAATCTTATCAGTTTATAAATTGAAAAGCTTGTATTTAATTTAAATTAGATTTAATATTTATTAAAATATATTGCCAAAATTCCGGGTCGTTACAGTAATGAAAAGACAAAACACTCAAGTAAGAACTAAAAGATCTTTTGTAAGTTAAATCAATAGTAAATAAACATGAGTGTAATGGCGTAAGAGATTTTTATGAGATTTGACATCTCCTGCCCAGTGTCAAACATGAGTGCAATAACTTAAGAGATGTTTCAGATTCTCACCCTTAAAGATCCGCTAAACTATCTACATCCATATTATAATACGCTATTGTAATAGTGTTTATAGTAAAGTAAGTATTAAAATAGTGTTAAGGCATTACCCATATCCCTCTCAACGCATTTTTATATATTCCCATAGTCTATATCGTACAGTAATTACTCCGTAAACTGGAAGGCTATTAGAGGGCACTCAACCAAACTCGTAAAAGGCGCGATAGGGCATGTGAACACGACACTCGAGGCAATGTCAAGGGAGGACTCTATCGTTTTGCAAAACCGGACTGGTGATAACACATAGCAGCTACTACCGCCCACCTTGGAACACACTACCATAATCAAATCAAGGGGTGGCCACCAAATCAATCACAAAATCATAATATGGTATCGAAGAAGCATGTCCGATTGGAGGTGTGACCTCACTTAGCCCAGGTATAGCTCATGTTTTAGTCACATCTAAGCTGACTCACAGAAATCAGGGCTACATACATACCTCATACAGAATCAAACACCAAACCATCCCACTTCATTCTGGAATCTCCACCACGTACACAGTTGTTAAAGTGGTTTTCAGTATTGGCAGAGAATATGACAATATTTGATCCCCGTCTCTTTAACAACCAAACGATTATTTCTCACCGGATGGTTCTTTTAAATTTTCAAAACTCTTTCATACATCAAAATATCATATTCTCAAAACTATATCATTTTCAAAATCATATTTACTTTCAAAATTATATCACATTTAAAGTCATATCACTTTCATATTCAAATTTCCAAAATAGACTAAATCCTCATTTAAAATCATCATATTCCTTAAATATGTCATTTAAATCCCTACATATGTTATAACATCATTTAATCGTATTCTGATTAAAAATCAAGGATTTAATTATAAAACTTCCACTTTACAAAACCTAAAATTCAAAAAATAGTTTAGATAATTTAAAATCGTTTTAAAAATAGTTTAAGATAGTTCAAAATAGATTAAAAGAGATTAATATGATTTAAAATAGGTTAAAATGGATTAATATAGTTCAAACAGATTAAAATAGATTAATATAATTCAAAATAGATTAAAATAGCTTAATATAGTTTAAAATAGATTAAAATATTTTAATATAGTTAGCATAGATTAAATTAGATTAAGTAGATTTAAAATAAATTAAAATGGGTTAAAATATTTTAAATAGGATTAAAATAGATAAAAATACTTTAGAATTTCAATTTAAACCAATTTCCAATTCCAACCTTCAAAATTGGGTTTTCAAAGTAATTCAATTTATATAAATCAGTTTCCTTCAAAATATCATTTAATCCAATTCAAGATTTATGGTTTAAAAATCATAAAATTTAACCAATCCGGTGTCCATATATAATTTTCTATCCTATGGTCGAGTGATACACATATTTATCATTTCAATCCGCAAAAATTTAAATTTACGGGTATATATTATTTCAACCCGTAATCCCAAATTCTATATCAATGAAAATCACTTGGATTTATCATTTCAAGCCATAACGATTTTCTCCTATTCTATATGATCATTCAAGTATGTATCATTTCAACCTATAGGGATTTTCGTACAATAACTAAGGGAATTTGCAGTGTTATAACAATATAAATATAACATCAAATCATCCAATATCAACAGTTAAACATACATCACAATCATCACCCAATAAATATTAATAGATAACTGATTATCATTAATAGGTATTAAATTGACAATTAAATTCAATATTTAATTAAACAATGATTAAATGCAATAACAATTAAATTTAACTAGAATGATAACTTAAATATACCAAACATCAAACAGTCAATTCCAAATCGCATCGTAAATTCAATTTGACAAAGATAAGATAATTTAGTAGTTGTGAGTAGGTTAAAACACTCACCTTATGAATTTCCCTTTTCTAGTCGGATTTGGTTCCGCTACTACTTCCTTCTTTTGATTTGTTTCTTTGCTATCTTAATCTTTTGTTTTTTTATAGAAAGTTTTGGAAGAGGCAGAGAAGTTTGTATTGATCTGGATTTGTAGAAAAGGATTTGGAAAAAGGACAATGTTTAGAAAAGAAGAAGAAAATTTAAAGAAGATGAAGAATTGAAAACGAAAAAGTAGCTTTGAAAAAAAAGATTTGAAGAATAGGAATGAGAAAATGGAAGCTTTGAAGAAAAAAATGAGATTTGAGGAAGGAAAAAATGAAGGAGGAGGAAAATAAAGAGAGAGAGAGAGAAATGATATGAAAGTTTGTTTGGAGGAATGAAGCCGCAAAAGATGAGATCAGAAAAATGAAATGAGGCTATAGGATGAAGATGGAAACAAATGAAAAGCTAATAAAGTATATGTAAACAAACTAGTAATTGAAATAAAGTAAGAATATGAACAACCTTAAAATGGTAGTATTGAAAGAGGTAAAGTATAGTTACAAAATGATATTGTAAATGATAATGTTTTAACTTCAGAAACTTTTTAAAATATTCAAATATAATTTTTTTTAAATAAATGATAATGTTTTGGATAATAAATAATATTGTAATTTTATTTTGAATTAACATTTACAAAAACATATATTTTGGAAGACATATCGATGAAATGACCAAAAACTGTTTTACCAATAAACAGCACTTAGACCATCCGACATCGTGAGTTGGATACATACACTCATTTATCTACATGAGTGGTGATATGTGATAAAACTATTTATTTATTTTTGAAAACAAAATATCTTTATGTCATCACTTATGATGTCACTATTTTAGAATAAATGACTTTTTGAATTAATTTTATTTAAATGACTTAATAATGACTTTAGTATTAGATATGCCTTTTTAATTATTATAAAATTATATAAATATTATTATCAAACTTTTTTTATAAATATATGTATTAAATAAGAAGTGAAAATACGACAGAAAATCGAAATCGAAATCTGTAATGATTTAACGTAGAAAAGTTGAGCAATGTTGTGAACCATCTGAGATATACAGTTGCACACATACATACACATGCCATGAACACATTCACATTCACATGCACATTAACACATATGCTTATACATACATATATATATTACAAAATATCTAAGATATTTACCTAAAAATTCATCTGTAAGTAAACTTAAAGTCAACCTCTTTCACCCTAAGTACAAGAACATGGCTACACACGCGATCGGGATGCTTGACCGAGAATGATGAGGTAAGAGGGGGTGTTATAACGGCCTGGTATTTCAAACCATTCAAATCGACAATCATCCACTTATGTCAAACTTGAATTGCTCAAAACAACAGATTGTTAATTTATATTTGGCGAAACTCGACATATACATTAAATAAATCAATCATAGAATCACAAAAACAGAGTAATACGACAATAAGCAGTGGAATAGATGAATAGTAGTTCATGAAGCTACTATATAAACAACAGAGTTTAACGTAAAATACAATAGATATCTCGAATACAAAGTATCCCAAATACAAAAGTAACTACAATTCTGAATAGAAATAATTGGAAACGACTGAAAGCTGTCTAGATATAAGATCGATCTTCAAGCAAAGCTCCAAACTCCAAAGTGAATCTCAAATGCTGTGTCACTCAGTCTGACTCAAGCATAAAGCAAAACACAAAACACTCGAGTCAGGATTATCATTCTTATACCAGTAAATTTAACTCAAGTGAATTATCAATTGAAATACAAGTAACTTAAAGGATATTTGCGATTTCCATTATCTAAGGATGCGTGAACCTATCTACTATGAAGTAATATACGCTATTATAATATTTCTATAGTAAAGTAAAGTATTAAAATAGCATTAAGGCGTTACCCATATCCCCTTTAACACATTTTATATATTGTCGTAGTCTATACAGTACTTTAAACTCTACCCGCAGGTGGGCTGTCAGGGAGTGTTAGTCCATGAGATGATGGTTTTGATGACAACAACCTTAAAATGGATTATAAAATATAAATACTAACATTATAAGTTTGGATAAATATGTATATGCAAGATTTAACCATGCAGGTACCAAGAATGAAGACTGTACGGTATAGAGATTTAAGATATCAAAGACTGAAGACTCATGAGTATCAAGATTACCAAGAGTTCAAGAATTGAAGTAATTTATTCTTTAATTAGAAATTTTGTTAAAACTCATAGAAAAGAACTGGCATCTTAAAATCCAATTTATTCGTGGAATGGAATCCACTTCGAGCCTGTTAAAGGGATGAAATCCTAAGTAGGATGGAACCTACGAAAAATCTAGTGGAACATTGTTTTGTATCCGCTAACTTTTTATTCAAAATGTTTTTTCAAAATTATATCCTGTTTTCAAAATGTTTTCAAAACCTTCCTTTTAAAAGCATCAAAAACCTCTATCCTTATTTTAAATAATTTTAGCCTCAAAATTATCTTTAAATTCAAAGTCAAATTACTCCTGATTTTAAACTATCTTTTAAAAATATATTTAACTGTTAAATATTTATACTTAAGATTTAAATTTAAAATTATAGTTAAATTCTATATATATTATTCTCTATATTTACTTATGAATTATAACTATAGTCAAGTACATTTATAAAGTTTTAAATAGTTTTCATATAAAATAAAGGTTATTTTCAAAGAAAATCAAATCATCAAAAATTACTTTGGGATGTCGACATGCCTATGGTGACCATGTCGGCATGGTGTCAGTCGAGTTCAAAATTTAAATTTCAAAAGAAGTGTTTATTCGCCATAGCTCTTCACGAATGGACATGGTTGTTGTCCTCTATAAATAGGGGTTAGTTTGAATGAATTTTATATCAGATTTTCTGGTTTTTCACTCTTCTTCTTCCACATTTCTTAATACATACTCTTACCATTACTCTACCGAAATCAATATTGAATCATACTTGATTACTTCTAGTTTGATTCTCTATCACTATCTCAACAAGGTTCTCAGTGCTATTCAGAGTTATAGACTTCTTTGTAATCTATTAAGCGAGAAAAGGTGTGATTGTAGCCTTGAAAATCAATCAAGCGAGAAAAGGTGTGATTGTGGCCTTGAAAATCAATCAAGCGAGAAAAGGTGTGATTGTAGCCTTGGTAAATCAATTGGGTAAACTTGTGGCCCGGAAATCAAGTATCTCTACCCAGAGGATTGAAATTCTAGAGGGTGTACCTCGTAGCCTTGAAATCGAGGGTGTGATTGTACAATTTCTTTTGAAAGGAAATCTGTACTTGTGTTGCGGGACTTGATGTAGGGTAACTCCGAACCAGTATAAAATCCGGTGTGTTCTTTCCTTTACTGCTTTTATTTTATTTCTGCATCTGTGTTTGTTTCTGTATTATCCCTGTATCTGTAGATTGCATACATCTGTGTCTAAATTAACATAAACTCAAAAAGATTTAGTAATTCTTTATAAACGTTATTCACCCCCCCTCCGCCTCTAGTGTTAATCATAGCCTTAAGATCCGTAATCCGCATTTCTCACAATTGGTATCAGAGCAAGGTTTTTAAAGTTTTATAATCTGATTTTTGAAAAGTCTTCAAAATGGCTACCAACACTGGTACTTTTAATAACACTACTATCCCTGTCACTAGTTCATTTGTAGAGGGTTAGTCTACTGTGAGACCACCACTTTTTAATGACAGTAACTATGCATATTGGGCATGTAGGGTGAAAATATATTTACACTATATAGGATTAGACACTTGGAATATCACACAAACTGAATATTCTGAACCCACAACTAATTTTGCATAGTGGACTGTTGAGCAAAAGACTGTTGCACAAAATAATTCTAAGGCAATGAATATTCTGTTTTGTTCACTAGATAGAAATGAATTCAATAGAGTGTCAGTTTGTAAGTCTGTATATGAAATCTGGAAAACTATGCAAGTTATTCACGAAGGAACAAACAAAGTTAAACATACCAAAATTTCCATGCTCGCAAATCAGTTTCAACTATTTAAAATGAATCCTAATGAGTCTATTTCAGATATATAAAGTAGATTTCAGGATATTGTGCATTCTCTAATATCTTTGAGAAAGGAATTTTTTAAAGAAGATCAAGTCAGAAAGATTTTAAACTCTCTAACTCCAAAATGGGATCAAAAGACACTTGCGATCGAAGAGGAAAATGACATCAGTACTTTAAAGATAGAATAATTAATTGGAAATCTAATGTAGTATGAAGTTCAAATGATCGGGAAAAGACAAGTAAAGTATCTGAAAAGAAATCAATGGCATTCAATGCATTGGCCGATGTATCGGACTCAAACAGCGATAACGATGAAGAGATAGTCTTTATGACCAGAAATTTTAGGAAATTCCTGAAATACAGAAACATGAATAATTTCTAGAGAAACAACTATAAGAATTTTGGAAATCAAAATGTAGTGCAAAATAATGACAAATGTTA
Source organism: Allium cepa (assembly GCA_030765085.1). Classification (NCBI taxonomy): domain Eukaryota; kingdom Viridiplantae; phylum Streptophyta; class Magnoliopsida; order Asparagales; family Amaryllidaceae; genus Allium; species Allium cepa. The sequence goes on along the minus strand of CM060931.1, from coordinate 458,054,517 downwards.
CAACTGTGATAAACCAAGCCATTTCAAAAGAGACTGTCCGTATCTAGATAGGCAAAATCCTTATATGAACAATGATCCAGAAAAGAAACGGAAGCGTGCATTTACTGCTACTCTAGATGACTCAAACTCATCCTCAAGTGATGACGATCAGAATACAGATAATTCGAATTTGTGTTTCACAGCTGTTTATGACTTCGACGAATTCAAAGAAACGGACTCGGAAAAAGGTACACGTTTACAATACAACTGGTTGAAATTGCTTGCTTAGAATTAATTGCTTGATTGTTTGATTGATTGATTGATTTTGAATTGGTGTGTTGTTTGAATTTTAAAATTTATTTTCTATTTTTTATTATTATTTTTTTATTATTTTATTATTATTTTTATTATTTTTTAATAGTATAATAATATTTTCTGAAATATACTAGGAGTTTAATAATATTTCAGATATATATAGGCATTAAAAATAATAAGTATATCTATATATTAATTTATTAGAAATCTTAGGAAAAATAAGTTATCAAAATTCACTGGCACATGTCGACATGGTCCCTACCATGATGTCGACATGGGTACCAGAATTTGAATTTCCAATTATGAATTCAAATGTTTGAATTTCCTTCTACCTTTTCACTTCATTCATTCTCTGAAAAGCTACCTTTTGACAGAGAATATGTCCTTTGAGAATCTATTTATTCACTATCTTTTATCATATCTTTTCACTCTCATTTTCAAATTCAAACCCTCTCTTCAAAACTTCAAGCTCTCTACTCTCTACTTTAATGGTTTCTTCAAGCAACCCCTCCACCATGAGAATTTCCAAAAAAATAAAAGAGCAACTATTCAATGATCCGAAGGCAATAAAAGCGTACATCAATTATGCTAATTATGCCAAAGTGCATCCCGAAAAGTTTGCTATTTTTCAAGATTTCTCTTCTTATTATCTTGATTCTCTTTTTGCAGACAATGGAGTCCTTAGTCTTATTGATGCTTCTCAAAATGATTTTGTTTGCTATCCAAATCTTGTCAAAATTTTCTATGCTAATTTAAACCGTGGATTTTATCATGGAAATGAGGATGAAATTTAGAGTAGTGTCAAAGGCACTAGAATTGTTTTAAATTGTGATCTTTTCTATACCATTCTCAATTGCAAGTGTACGGGAATGGATCTTTCTAATTTTAAAATCGATGAAAATGATCATGAGACATTTCATCACATTTTCGAAGGGAATGATAATTTTGAATTCAAAAATCGAAATTTTCGACCAAAGGCAAGAATTGTCAATCTTCTTTTGCAACATACTTTGACCCCAAGATCGGGGAATTTTAACAATCCTACCTCAAAAGTTTACAAAGCTCTTTTTTCTATTTTTGGAAATTGTGACATAAATTAGGCGCAAATTATTTTGGATGAACTTCGTCCTAAAAATCTTGAAATGGGTGAGAATACTTTATATCATGAAATTTATCTCACTCGGATTTTTAACTATTTTGGAGTGGATTTCAAAGGCAAAGAATTTGTTTCTAGAAAATTTTTCAATCATTCCAACATTTCGCTTATGAAAATTCCATTTGTTTTTCAACCTTATGAGACCCTTGCCGAAAAGGAAGAGCGTTTGGCTTATGAGGAAATGGAGGAAGAGGAAGAAGAAAAAGAAGGGGATGAAATAGAAATTGAAGAAGAATAAGGTGAAACCTCTTTGGAAAGCATTGACTATCCTCCTAATCCATCCACCAAAACCCTTCTCAAAAACCAAAAGACGATTGTTGAGAATCAACGGATTCTTAAACGATCCATTAGTAAGAAGTTGGACAAAATTTCATCCAAGATGAACAAGTTCATTTCCAAAGTCAGCAAGAAACTTGGACTTTCTTCATCATCATCATCCTCTAATTAGTTTTATCTTTTCGTATCTTGTTGTATGTGTTTTAGCTTGTTTTAATTCGAAAGTTCATGTAGTTTCGTATGTTTAATCATTGTATCATCTTAGTATGCAATGAAATGAAATTTTCTTTCTGTTATCTAGCTTATCTTATCTCTAGAATAAATGTTAGTATATTATATATATACACACAATTATTCACAAAATCTAAATGGTTTTTTTTTTCTCACTAACCCATGTCGACATTCCCTTATGACCATGTCGACATGTACTGGTCAGAAATGACAATTCATTTTGAATTTGAAATTTGAATAACAACTATATGTCTATTCATTTCAAACGAATTTCTACACCTATATATACCTATTTCTTCCAGAATTCTTCACTAAAAATTATTTTCTATCTTTTAATTCTTCATTTCTTTCAAAAATTCAATTATGGCTAATCCAATTCACAATTTATCCGAAAATCTTGAAGAAACTCTTAATTCATTCAAGAGTATACTCTTATTCAGTCTTCATAACCAGTGACACTTAGAATTGAGTCAAATGCAGATGATCAAGGAGCAAGAAAGGAATTTCGATGCAATACGATGGATGATTTCCTCCCTACACAAGGATGATAACGAAGCACATCCTCCAGTCTCTCTCACCAACAACAATGATAATTGGGATGCTATGAAGGTAGATCCAATCTTTGGAGAAGAAGGACGGGTGGAAGTTCCACGTAACGTTTGATTTTTATTTGTTTGCTTTGTTTGAATTGTTTGTTTGAATTAATTTGATTTGATTTAGATTGATACTCGGTGTGGATTGATTTCTTAAATTGGTTTGATGGTTGCTACATAAAACATGTATATAGATATACATTGAAATGTATATAATCCTTGATTAATTGTCATGTTCATAAGGATAATTATTTCTTAATCTATCTATTATATATTCCATTGTATAGTTTATTAATGCAGGTACTCTAGTCCAAGAATGAGGGGAGTTAGTTTTTGTTGATGACAAAGGGGGAGAAATACGAAATAGGTTAGTTACGCATAAATTAAGGGGGAGTTATAGATTAAGGGGGAGTTATTAGGATAGAAGTAATATTTTATAAACAAAGATTGTCATCATCAAAAAGGGGGAGATTATTAGTCCGTGAGATGATGGTTTTGATGACAACAACCTTAAAATAGATTATAAAATATAAATACTAACATTATAAGTTTAGATAAATATGTATATGCAGGATTTAACAATGCAAGTACCAAGAATGAAGACTGTACAGTATAGAGATTTAAGATACCAAAGACTGAAGACTCATGAGTATCAAGATTACCAAGAGTTCAAGAATTTAAGTAATTTATTCTTTAATTAGAAATTTTGTTAAAACTCATAAAAAAGCACTGGCATCTTAAAATCCAATTTATTCATGGAATGGAATCCACTTCGAGCATGTTAAAGGGATGGAACCCTAAGTACGATGGAACCTACGAAAAATCTAGTGGAACATTGTTTTGTATCCGCTAATTTTTTATTCAAAATGATTTTTCAAAATTATATCATGTTTTCAAAATGTTTTCAAAACCTTCCTTTTAAAAGCATCAAAAACCTCTATCCTGATTTGAAATAATTTTAGCCTCAAAATTATCTTTAAATTCAAAGTCAAATTACTCATGATTTTAAACTATCTTTTAAAATAATATATTTAACTGTTAAATAATTATACTTAAGATTTAAATATAAAATTATAGTTAAATTCTATATATATTATTCTCTATATTTACTTATGAATTATAACTATAGTCAAGTATATTTATAAAGTTTTAAATAGTTTTATTATAAGATAAAGGTTATTTTCAAAGAACATCAAATCATCAAAAATTGCTTTGGGATGTCGACATGCCTATGGTGACCATGTTGACATGGTGTTAGTCGAGTTCAAAATTTAAATTTCAAAAGAAGTGTCTATTCGCCAGAACTCTTCACGAATGGACATGGCTGTTGATCTTCTATAAATAGGGGTTAGTTTCAACGAATTTTATATCAGATTTTCTTGTTTTTCACTCCTCTTCTTCTTCCACATTTCTTAATACATATTCCTACCATTACTCTGTCGAAATCAATATTGAATCATAGTCGATTACTTCTAGTTTGATTCTCTATCACTATCTCAACAAGGTTCTCAATGCTATTCAGAGTTATAGACTTCTTTGTAATCTATTAAGCGAGAAAAGGTGTGATTGTGGCCTTGAAAATCAATCAAGCAAGAAAAGGTGTGATTGTGGCCTTGAAAATCAATCAAGTGAGAAAAGGTGTGATTGTAGCCTTGGTAAATCAATTGGGCAAACTTGTGGCCCGAAAATCAAGTATCTCTACCTAGAGGATTGAAATTCTAGAAGGTGTAACTCGTAGCCTTGAAATCGATGGTGTAATTGTGTAATTGCTTTTGAAAGGAAATCAGTACTTGTGTTGCGGGACTGGATGTAGGGTAACTCCGAACCAGTATAAAATCCGGTGTGTTCTTTCCTTTACTGCTTTTATTTTATTTCTGCATCTGTATTTGTTTCCGTGATTATCCATTTATCTATAGATTGCATACATCTGTGTCTAAATTAACATAAACTCAAAAAGATTTAGTAATTCTTTATAAATACTATTCACCCTCCCCACCCCTCTAGTGTTAATCCTAGCCTTAAGATCCGTAATCTGCATTTCTCACAGAGAGCACTCCATAGGTACGACACAAACCAAACTCGTAGAAGGCGCGATAAGGCATGCAACATGGCACATGGGGCAATGCCCGGGTTAGGATTCTACCGTTTTGCGGATCCGAACAGGTGGTAACGCATAGCAGCTATTACCGCCCACCCCTAGACACACTCCAAAATCAAAGGTATACCCAATCAAATCACAAAGTAATAGAATGGTATCGAAAAAATGTGCCCGATCGGAGGAATGACCTCACTTGGCCAGCGTGGCTCCTGTTTTAGCCACATCAAGCTGACTCACGGGAGTCAGAACTGCGCTAAAACCTCATAGAATCATCACCAATCCATCCTACTTCGTTCTGGAATCTCGACCACATGCATAGTTTTTGAAGTGTTTTTCGGTGTTGGTAGAGAGTATGACAATATCCGATCTCGGTCTCTTTAACAACCAAATGCTTATTTCACACAGTGGTTGTTTCATTTCAAATAGTTCATACTTCATATCAAAATATCATATTCATTTCAAAATCATATCAATTCGATATCATTATTCACTTTAAATAATATGCATTTCCAGAATCATAACACTTTCAAAATTATAACACTTTTGAAATCATAACACTTTCGAGATCATAACACTTCCGTAATCATAATAGTTCCAACTTAAACAATTTAGATATTGAAAATAGTATATATATTAAAATAGTTATAAATTAAAAGAGTTTATACATTAAAATAATTTATATATTAAAATAGTTGTAAACTAAAAATAGTTTATATTTATTTAATGAGATTATACTGAAATAGTTTCCCAATTAAAATTGTTTCATCTAGTTCCACAAATCGATTCAAATTAGCTTAAATTCCAAAATTCAATTTAAATCAATCCCTGATCAACACTTTTAATTTAAAAAGGTTAAAGATTCAATTCAAATTCTCAATAAACCGTTTCAATTTTCATTGATTTCAAATCCAGGTTTGAACTATCATTTCAAGTCCAATAAGATTCAAAGTTAAATATCCAAACGTTTTCAATATAAGTTTCATTTATATTCCAACATTTATCTTTAATTTTATTCGAATTGGAAAATATTCACTTAATCATTTTAATGAAAATTAAATAAAATCTCCAATTACACCTTTTAAATCAAACTAAATATTCAATTTCAATTTATTTAAATTTAAAGGTATCCATTTAATCGCTTTTATCAAAATCAAGTTATCAAGTTATAAATTTCATATCTTTAAATTCTCAAAATCAGTAAGTCCAAATCAATATTTATTTAAATTCAATGCTTAACAATTTAAATCATAAATCAACTATATATATCATTCCAACCTGATTTATTAAAGTTATTACAAAATCTAACTATAAAATATTAATATAAATTTTAAATACATAGTTTAAACATATCAACATATCATATATATTAGTTAAATTAAATTTTATTAAATTCAATCTTATTATTAAACAAAAATCTATTTTAAATCTTATTTTATATATTTAAAAAAAAATTATAAGTAAAATTTTAAAAATTATATTTTCAAAACTAGTTGATAAATTTAAAATTTCAAAACATATAATTTTAAAATATAAATTTTTCACATATATAAAATTTAAATTTATATGTTATAGTTTAAAAATCAATATTTATTAAAACCATAAATTTACTTTCAAAGATTTGGAAATCGTTTCTTTCAAAAAAGAACGACGGTATCCGTATGTAATTTTTTATCCTATGGTCGAGTGATACAGATATTTATCATTTCTGCAAGTTAAATATTTATGGATATATATCATTTCAACCCGCAATCCCAAAATTTCAAAATCAATGAAAATTGTTTGGGTTTATCATTTCAACCCATAACGATTTTTCCCTAATTTATAATATCGTTCGGGTATGTATCATTTCAACCCATAGAGAATTCTAAACTAATAGGGAACTTGCAGAATGAGAACAAATATGATAATAACATATCAACAACATGCATATATCATCAGTAACTAATTTAAATAATATATACAACAGGTTATGGTGTCATATGTCACAGGTAAACAATGGCAGATAATGGCATATTATAATTAACAATTAAATAACTTACACATTCAAAATTTAACAACATATTTCAATTTGTTAGTTCAGGTAAATTAAATTTACTATATATAAGAATGTTAATCATGAGTGATTGCTCACCTTTCAAGGCTAGAGAACAATGATGGCAAAGAAGATGACACGGACACAAACACGGATACAGCCACTCCACAACACAGGGCCGACCCAGAGGCAAGGCAAGCAAGGCCTTCGCCTAGGGCAACATCGTCGAACATGGCCAAACGGGCAACAAAATCCTTGATGCGTTTTTAAAAATATTGATATGATAAAACAGCGGGGCAATTTTTCACGAAAATGACTAGTGGTGTATTGGTTTAACTTGTAACTTTCAACCTTACAACCAGGGTTGTCTAGGGCATCGATATTGATAGGGCCGGCACTGCCACAATATCACTAAGAAACTGTTGCGACAAGTTCGATATCGGCAAGAAAAGCACAGAATTCGATAAAATCAAATATAGATATATAATATATATTCCTTTTCTTTTTAAAACAATATTTAATTTAAAACACATATTAAAAATCTATATGTACATATATTTCAAAACCAATATCAAAATAAAATCTTTATATTTACATTTCGAAATCATCATTTCTTGTAATACAAATAGTTGAAATCAATGTGTGTGTGTAATATTTTTAAACCAATATTCAATTTAAAAATACATATTTAAAAGAAAATTTTCATATATTTTGAAACCGATACTTAATTTAAAACATGTATTAAAGTAAAACATCTTCATATTATTTTGAAAATCAATATTTATTAAAATACATATATTTTCCTTACAAATTCTCAACTTTATATTTAATCATAACATATACACATTATTTCATGACAAACCTAAAATAAAACATTTAAACATATGCATATACTTTTTTTAAACATATAATCTCTCTATATGTGAACTTTTCTTTTATAATAAAATGCATACCTTCATTTACACATATAAGAAGAAGGTTGTTAAGCCGCGAAGTGGGGATGTGCTAGAGCTGTAGGCGTGACCGGGCTGTCGTCTGCGGTCGGGGAATGATGTGGCATGGCACAGCAGTTGTTCAGGGTAGCTGATGGGTAAAGGTGACGGCCTCGAATGGTGGAGATGTAGTGCTGTTGAAGTGGTGCTCAGGTCTTTGGCTGATTATGGCGATGGGTTGTTGGTTGCGGTCAGAGGCCATGGCGAGGTCAGTGGGTTTGGAAGATTAAGGCTATGGAGCTGCTACATGGTGGAGCAAGGTTGGGCTCGGCAAGTTGATGGGTGAGTGCTAGGGGAAGGCCGAACTGTCAAGGGGAGGGATGCGAGCGGTGATAGGCTAGTCAGGGGAAGGGTTCAGATGCGAGTTCACGCTTGGAAGCTGGTGAACTGGGTTCAAGGTGGACGGGAGGTTCAAGGTGAACAGGTCAGACTTAGAGGGGAGATAAGGAGTCGGTGTTGCATGTGGAAGGTGAAGCGAGTTCAGGCGGCGAGGTAGGACTGTTCCTATAGATGGTGAGGTGGTCAGATTTAAGGATGTGTGAACACAAATGGTTGCGTGGGTGGGCTTGGCTTCTGCAAATAGGTTCGACAGGGCTGCAAACAAGGGTGGCATGTGAAGGGCTGCTATGGTGACGTGGACGTGGGTGTGTCAGGCATGTGTGAGTGGGAAGGTGGATGAACTGTCTGGTAGAGCTCGAAAGAAGGCGAAGCGGTCAGAAAAAGGCGTGGCTTCGGCTATAGAGGCGGGTTTTGATGTGGGCAAGGATTGGCTGGGGCGTTGTGGAGAAGAGAGGGACGTGGGTGAACAGGCTTAGGGCCTGACTTCGGGTAGTGAGGGGGTAAAATCTGGGCATGACTTCGGGTAGGTTAGTGAGAGAGAGAGAGAGAAAGCAACCGTATAAAAATACAAAATAAAACTTACGTTATCAAAATATCCCGAAGTAGAAGAGGTTGGGACTCGGAGAGACAGGTAAGGTAACAAGCATGTTTGAAGAGAACAAAGAGCGAGCTAGGAATATATACAACCAAATATATAATAAATATTATTTTATGAGCATAGAAATGGAAAGATTCAGAAAGAAATGAACCAGTTTATATTATGAAATAGAGAATAGCAAAGGCCAATGCATTGAATTTCAAGAAATATAAATAATAATGACCGTTGGGTTAATACTCGATGGAAATTGAATGGAAGAAAAACTCATAAGACACAAAATGGGTACCGATACGGTTAACCGTTTTCACGAATTTCGCCGCATACCCGACCCCAAAATACACAGACGAATATACTATACAGATCAGCACAACGAGATAAAAAGAATGGTACACAAATATCAGTGACAATCCTATGATAGTCGATATTCACTGCTAAAATATTGTTAAAACGTCAAAAATAAGATAAACGGAGCTAGAGAATTCCAAATTTGACGAAACGAAATATGACGTCTCACTCAACAAAATGATAAACAAATTTATTATATAAAAATATTCAGATTTCAAAAACATTTTAATTCCATCAAATATTAACTTATTTAAATTTAAATAAATCAGACAATAAAATAAACTTACATATTCTTTGATGAAAATCTGCATTTGCTATTTCAAAATAGACGTATCTCAAATATCAAATTTTCACTATTAAATTTAATTATTAAATTTTCAACAAAAATTCAGTTGATTACGTAATAAAAATCGTTAAAATTTATGCGTCGTTACAGGTGTGGTGGTGAGGCAAGGGTGATGAAATGGCAAGCAAATATCATGATATTTTTATTCACTTTTATTTCCTTTAAATATCATGACCCATCTTCACTTTATTTGTTTATAAATTCCTAAGCTTCTTCACTTCTTATACTTGACTTTAACAGCCTTTGGCCTAAAAAAAATAAAGTCAAATTTTATTGCAAAAAGAAATTAAAATTATATAGTAAGTATATATTATCAAAACTCTTCAAAACCAAAGCAAATCTGCTCCTAGCTCCCCTTACAACCCACGACCACCAACTTCTACCACCAAAAGCCGAGCATTACCCTCTTCCAAGCAAGGCCACGAGCACTCTACCACCAAAGGCCAAGGCTGAGCACATCTAGGAGCTCCAGTGCAAGCTTAGCAAGCTAAATTTTCCAAATAGCAGAGCAACATTCGTTTAAAGTTAGCTCAATTTAAATCCAATGTGAAAAAATCTATTTATATTATGAAATATTGAATGATATATATGTTTGACTATGCCTGGTTATGATGATTGTGAACCATGTTTGGATGTGATAATATGTTGTTTGGATCTGCAAACAATTCACATTTAATAGACGTCAAATATCACAAAGAAAATCACATTCATTTAATAAATGATATGTTGTATATGAGATTGTTAAACCTCTTCAAAATAGTTTAAAATGGTTTATTAATGTTTTATAAATACTAAAACCCAGTTTGGTGAAGTTTTGACAAGTTTGAAAGTTGAATCAAAAATAGACAAGTCGCGTAACGGTAGTTCGCGATTTCACACCATAGAAAGTTAAATCCATTTATACGACCGATTTGGAGTCGGAATTCTTTGCAATAATATTTTTAGAACTTTTATAATCATAGTTTTCAAACAAAAGATAAAGACCGAAATTTCACTTGGTAGATATTGAAATATGAGCAAAACAAGTTTTCAAAATAGTTGCGTTTTGGCAGTTTGGAAACCAAAGCGATATATTCTTTAAAAGTGATATTTTTAATTCTTTAAAAATATGAAATAAATTCTATAAGTATTTTTAAATGTTTTAAAAGAGATTTGAGTTATAAAAATAAAAATGATAAAAAAAAACTTGTTTTGATCAAATAAGCCTTAAAACACTATTCACAGCACTATTCGCAGCACTTTTAACAGCTTTTGAAATATGGCTTTAAATATAAGTATTCATTTCCAAATCCTTTATAAATATCTTTAAATAAATAATTAATTATTTTTAATATAATGTGGAAGTTTTATAATTTATTTTAAAGAGTTTAAATAAATGATTTAAAGAAAAGCTGTTATAAATAAGTGATTTAATCTTGGCTCTAAAAGCCGATAAGTAGACTGGATTTTTCTAATCATGAGATCGAGATGTGAGGTGCTTAAACTAATCATATGTTCAGAAGCAACGAATGCCCTGGCTTACCTGGCTTCTCTCTTGGGCAATAAATAGATAAGGTCGAAATGTCGAAAACAAGGCAAGTATAAATAACTCAAATTTACAAATTTAATTTTGTGCAACTTGAATTGTATAGAAATAACCTTCTTATAATTGGTATTAAATTTCGAAGAGGGAATGCATACTATCCATGTGAATTTAAAAGGTAATTTCACTGTTATTCCATCCGTATTATCCATGTAAATTTAAAAGGTGAATGCGGAAATTGTTGTTGAGTAGAATTGGCATAATCTCTATTGACCCTTTTTACCCAATAAAGTTTTTCAATGTTATATATGAGAAGGATAGTTGTAATATCCCCTATCTGAAAGCCTGAAACTAAGCTCTATAGATACTACAGTCATCCATAATATTAAATTCCGGTGGCCAAATACAGCAATGTTAATGGTACTCACAGTATGATAAGCACATGAATATGAAACAAAATCACAAATTTCAAAGAAAAACAACTTTTTTGATTACATTTCATGAAACATGTTTCATATTCAATTGCATTATCCCAATCGCTTCCCAGGTTCAGATCAAATATAATTATTACAAAATACGCCAAGAACGACATATAAAGATGCCCATTGGATGACTAGAGCACTATATAGACATAACTGTCTTAGATATAACGCAATGGAATAAAAAAAATTATAACTCCTAAATAACTAACTTCAGCCTTCTACTCGTCTTCGAAAGCTTTATTCGTCGACATTCTAAAATTTGAAAATGCTCAACCCTCAATCTACTCAAATCAATTTTGAACACTCAAGAGTTTAAGGGGAAAAACATAAACTTCGAGTCAGACATAAAGCCTAGTGTGAATAATACAATACAACTCAGTTATTTGATATTATGTGAGACCATGCTGCTTAATAGAATGGGTTTCCCCTCACTAATATATCTTTAAAACATATCTTTTTTGGAAATCATAATCCTGCAACCAAACTGGTTAATCAAACTAATTTACTAATAATAGCAATATAATACATGCTAAAAAAGGTACTTACCGGACCATCTGTCCAGAACAAACGTAGTTTTGTCTAGCTAACTACTAACCTTTGGCTGACTCAGACCTACCAGACAAAGTAATAAATATGTTCTAACTACTATTAGATAAGTCTTTGGGACAGTCTGTCCCTAACTTACTTCTTCAAGGGTCTCTTGATCCTAATGGTTTTGCGGGATCACTAAAAACCTGTCTTCTTTTCTGTACATATATTCTTTTCCATGTGTAACCATCAGTTAAGTCTACCTGTGATTAAGCCCTACACACTAGAATTTTGGACTAAATTAGCTAGGGGCTAATAGCTAATGAGTAGGGCGGGACCCTACACCAGTGCCATCCGATCTTCTAATCTGAGTCATTTTCTTAGTGTTAACTACCTATTAAAGTTTTCCTTGAAAACCTTTTCAAAATGATTTAAACCTTTAAATCATACTTATATAAGGAAAATACATTCTTTGCTTTACTCTATTCTATTTTCCATGCTATATATACTTTACCCAAAATAATGTTGATGAAATGTAATGAGGATTACTCATCCTTACAAAATATGTTAAAACCCCTTTTAACTTAGAAACACTTAGGCTATATTGCCAAGGCAAATCAATTTGAAACCCTTGTTTAAAATCTTTAAACAACCCATTCGAAACCATTGAAAGTACCCCTTTCATAACCATTGAAAGTACCACTTTAGAAACTATTGAAAGTACCCCTTTCGATATAAGTAAACTACTTTATTTATAACCTTAGGCCTACAGGCTAAACATACCTTTCGAAACCATTGAAAACATCTTCTTCAAAAGCGTTATAAACCTTAGACATCCTCTGTTCAAACATCAAACTTGCCTTTCGAAAGCTATCGGAAACCTTTCATTTAGAATGTTTTAAGTACCTTTTGAAGCCATTGGGGAACCTACCCTTTGAAACCATAGTTTAAACACTTTGAAAATACTGGACAACCTTCCCTTCGAAACCTATATCTTTTACCCTTCGAAAGCATTAAAGTATTCTACTTTAAACAAAATTTTCGAAAGCATTGGGTTCAAGTATAAGTGCGAGGAAATCCTTTCGAAACCTTTGGATACCATTCCTTTCAAAACCTTTGGGTTTAACTTTCAAATATCAAAAAGGGTCATAAACAACCAAGTCAAAAGTAACTCTTTCGAAAGAAATTCCTAAGTAAATGAAGTGGATGGCGTCGAAACCTATCCCTTCGAAAGCATTGGAGAAGCAGCCGTTTTTTTAAGCAGCAACCCTTTCGAAACCAACCCAGGTCAAAAGGTAAAAAGGCGTAGTTAGTGGTTTCGTTCCCTTCAAAAGCATTCACTTAAAATAAAGGGCGCAACCACTTTCGAAATCATTCCTTTAAAACAGTTTAACCCAACCGAAAGCCAACCAAGTCGAAAGCATTACCATCAAAAGGAAAGGAGGCATATTTACATTTAAAAACAAAGTAGCGCTTCGACCCCATCAGAACCCTTATTTTGACTGCATACCTTCCGCCTATATCCAATTCGATGTGCACCAAGTCTTCGACGCCATGCACATTGGTTTCAAAGGTGATGTTGGTGGAGGAACTCGGTCGAAAGCTAGGTTCCGAAAGTAGTGAAACATGTACAAAGAATGTTTAAACCGATTTTTAAACTTTTTGAGTAATTTATCCAAATAACCTGCCCTGTTTATCAAAATATTATTGGTTGCTAATTTTATTTTCCAAATGTACTACCGAAATTTCAGAATTAAACAAACTAAATTATTTACAAAATGTCCTTCTCCTTTTATAAATATATAAAACATTTAAGTCTCATACCTTAAATAATTTTATATATCTATTAGAACACTTGGAAATTCTCCAAAAATTCCAATAAATCACTTAAAAGAACATATTTAAATTTCAGACCCAAAGCCATCATATATTGACCGTAAATAACTTTAAAGCCAAAATAGTTTTTCCTTTACTAGAAAATTCATAATAAATCCAGTAATTCAGAAAATTATGGAACTTGGAACCCATTTCCAAAATAATATTTCTAACATCAGATTAAATTTGCAAGTAAATTGGATGCACTACATCAAAATAAGCTTTTACGGCGTTTTGAAAACACTGTAATAGGATATAACAGCGTTGGTAGAAATGCTATATAACGACATGCGGTCGTAGATACGGAATTAATAATAGCAAAAAATAAACAATGTTGAAAACTATATTAAGCAACGTCCTTTTACCGCTGTATATAATTTTCTACACGTTTATTTTTTGCTTCCAAAAATGTTAATAGTTTTTTATCAGTAGTTAATAAACATCATTATTAATTTTTCATAGCATTTTTGCTATGTTGTTAGAGCAATGTGCATTATCTATTCATAGAATCAAAAACATGCTTTGAACACTGTTGTTTGTTCCTACTATTTGTACACCATTGCAATATTTACACACATGTATCATTAATCCAAATTGCATTTTATTATATTTCAAGCGGATAATATACATAACATATACAAATCAAACTAAAAAAATATCATATAAAAACATAACAATTAACTATATTCATGAATTAAGTTGAATACAATATCCATAAACAAAGCTTACATAAATTCATAAATAACAATAATATTTATTAACCAATTTCATAAAACAATGGACAAAAGAACAATATCTGCATGGGAAACCAAGACAACAAATGCAACTGTAGATACTTCAGACTGACATATGGTAGAAGGCACACATTAATCGTCAAATTTATCATCATGAAGTCTGTATATTTCCAGATTTAAATTGCTTTGTAGATATGCAGAACATACCATCAGTAAATAAGCTCACGCCATCAGCAAGTACATCGAATACAGAACCTGATTCATCAATCATAAATGAAAGACTTTATATCCATTCAACCTTTAGTTTTGGCACATACTGCTTCAGCACATTAAAAACAAACCTATTAAAAGATCGAAAAAGAAACGATAAGCAACAATATACACTTGTAAAGAGATAAGAGTGGAATACATAAGGTATAGTTTTTACAGTGTAGAATAAATTGGTCTATCTGTCTATAGAAACACAGTTACATAATTGTCCATATATGATATCAATGATCTCTTTTTTATACCAGCAAAACCCTGCCCAAAAAAAATCAGTATTCGTATATACTGTGTTTAATTTTGTATCATGTCCAAAGTTGGAAATTAACTATTATTTTAGACTCAATCAGCAAGGTGCACTTTGAATACTGATATCTAAGCATCATATTCATGAGAAATTATTACTTTAATGTTATGGTGCTCTAAAGGTGATAACGTATAATGCTAAACTAGATACATGTATTGATTTATGATGGATGAAGGATGCCATATAGGAATACAACAATGACCGTGAAATTCAAAAAAGTTTATAAACTGTTCAGAAGCTTGTAGAATTTTGTTGCAGTTGCATATTCTAAAATAGTTTCTCAAAACTTCTTAACAGATGCATGAGGTTGTTAATTTCTTGGGTTAAATTTTAGTTCTTACGATTAGAACACGCACGCTTTTCACACGTTTATGTTCGCCTTTCTACAAGTAACTATTTTCTATCTCGCTAAGACTTGTTTTGATTGAAAGTGAACCAAAGTGTGCAAGTCAAAAACTTGCTTGTATATATGAAAATGGTAAACGACACCTAATTCCAAAATGCATGGTATGGAGCAACTATTTGATCGTTCGGGTATGTTATATAATAAGCTTAGAAGATTTGTGCTGAGGATACGAGGAATAAGGACAAAGGCGAATAAGAAGCAGTAAGAACTAGGACCTGGCGGGCGATAACACCCAAATATGCAGCAATAGCAGCAATAGTATATCCTTTGAGAATGATAGAGTCAAATGCCTTGTTCTTATCAAGTTTGAAGACAACACAAGATACTCTTTAAGAATGACAGTGTGAGATGGTTTCTTGGGCCATAACGACATAATCAAGTTACTATTATTATTATAAATCTTGTTATAGAACGGTTTCCAAATTCAAAAGCCTTGCTGTAGGATACACTTGTTTAATATTTATAAATCTTGGCTAATTTATTATTATTATAAATCTTAGATGTTATTATTATTATAGAAGATTTATTTATATTTTATATTTTTATATACTTAGTTAAATTGTATAAACTAAGCTTGTCAATTTATATTAGACTTAGTTAACTTCGTTAAAAAAATTATATACTAATTTATTATTTATAAACCTTAGTTAACTTATTATTATTATAAATCTAAGTTAATAATAATAACAACAACAATAGTAATAAAATTATTGTTGTTGTTGTTGTTGTTACTATTACTATTATATATGATTTAGTTATATTTTATATTTTTACATACTTATTTAATTTTTATAAACTAAAGTTGTTAATTTTTATAAAACTTTAAATTTTATAATATTTAGTTAATTTTTATAAACTTATTTAATATTTATACATCTTAGCTAACTATTATATTATTATTATAAATCATAGTTAATTATTATTGTTATCATAGAATTTTTAGTTATATTTTATGTTTTTATTTATATACTTATTTAATTTTTATAAAACTTACTTATATAAATTTTACTAATACGCAATTAATTTTTATAAAATTATTTATTATTTTTCGATCTTAGTTAACTTAGTATTATTATTATAAATCTTAGTTAATTATTATAATTATAATTATTGTAGAAGATTTAGTTATATTTATGTTTTATATACTTAGTTTATTATAATTAAATGAATGAACCTAGAAATGCTACAACTTTGAAATGAATATTATTTGACATTGAATTTAAATGATTTAAAATGAATCTTGTCTTGAAGATATTAATATTGAATTTAAATGGTTTAAATAAATATGTTTCAAAGTGTTATGATTTTATAAATATTATGATTTACAAATGATAACATTTCCACGTGTTATAATATCAAAGTAGTATGGTTTCAAAGTGTTCGGTTTCAGAGTTGTTATTACTTGAAAGTAATATGGCTTTGAAAATGAAATTATTGGAAATTGTATTTAATTAAGAATTGTCTTTAAATATAAATTTGAAACTCATTGAAATTGATGATTTATGAATATGACTTTATAACCAGGCTTTGATTTTAGGTGATTTTAAAGGGAATATTTCAAGTTTAAATAAATTGAAAGAAATATTCAGTGATTTGAAATTTGGTTGTATTCAAATGATATTAATGAATTGGATTTTCGAAATGGAAATGATATATTATTGAATTGGTTTTTGAAATGGAAATGATGCTATAGTGATTATATTATCGAATTGGTTTTTGAAATGGAAATGATACTATTGTGATATGGTTTTGAAATGGGTATAATATTTTGGTTTTGAAAGTATATACTATTTTGAAATAAATGATATGATTTTGAAATGGATATGCTATTTTGTTTTTGAAAATATAGATGATTTTGAAATAAATATCCATGGGTTATAATAACAGTTGGTCGTTGAAGAGACCGGGATCGGATATAGGCATACTCTCTGTCGATACGGAAAATCACTTTAACAACCGTGTACGCGGTAAAGACTCCAGAATGAAGTAGGATGGTGGCGACGTTCTATTAAGGTATATACGTGGACCCGACTCCCATGAGTTGGCATATGGTGGCTAAAACAGGAGCGATTCTGGGCCAGTAAGGTAGCTCCTCTTATCAGACACACTCCTTCGACACCATTCTATTACTTTGTGATTGATGGGGGCCCTTTGATTTGGAGGCTGTGGCTCGAGGTGGGCGGTAGCTGCGGCGTAATGTGTCACCACCGGTCCGGATAGTAATTGGTATATCTACCCTGGCATTGCCTAGTTGTGCCGTGTCAACTACCCTAGCGAGCCTTGCACGAGTTTGATTTGTGTCGTACCTATGGAGTATCTTCTCGTAGCTTCCCGATCAAGAGGTGCGCAGGTGCTCTATAGACTATTGGCACTATTTATGTGTTAAGGGGTATATGGGTAACTCCTTAACGCTATTCAAAAGTAGGTTTATTTTACTGTAGACACTATTATGATAGCGAAATACTGCTACATAGTAAATGGTTTAATGGATCCTTAGAGGATGGGCGGTCCCAAGCATCCTTTAAGTTACTTGTACATTTCTATACAGTTCACTTGAGTTGGTTTACATTGTACAAGTATGTATGTCATGACCCGAGTGTTTTGCTTTATGCTCGGTCAGACTGAGTGATACAGCAATTGAGACTAACTTTCGGAGTTAGTGCTTTGCTTGAAGATCCAGCTATTTATTTTGCTCTCAGTTATCCAGTTGATTCAAAGGATGTATTCAGCTTTGTGCTTGTTTATCATATTGAAACTTCTGTTGCAACTTGTTACTTCTGTTGTATCTTGTATAACTCTGATGTATTTATATAATAGCTTTATGAACTACTATCTCTTTGCTTCCACTGTATTTTATTACTTTGTGTCTGTGATCTGTGATTTATTTACTGTATATTCTGAGTATTGCCAAATTTAAACTACAATCTGGTATTTTGAATCATTCAAGTCCGACATGTGTGGATGCGAAAGGTCCAAAATAGCGGGTTGTTACAACCAGAATAGGAAAAATGCCCAAACCCATTTCTTTTCTAAAACCAATCAATTGAAACAACATCCCAAAATAAATTTGTTGAAACCACATTATCACTTTTACTAATTTTCAAATTCATCCATAGATTCCAAATAATATAATTTACTCAATCATTTTAAATTTGAAACCAAAATCAAATTTTAGTTATTAAAAATTTTCTTTAAAATTTTCTAACTCCTTAAATTTTTGAAATTTTTTGCCAGCATCTCATTTGCATTGCTAGATCAGAACAACTACAAATTGCCACTACAGGCCCAAACCAACAAACAAAACAAAAGCCAAGTGGCCCAATCATAAAACCATCGATTTCAAGCAACAATTTAAACGTGTACCTTTTTTTAGGCAACCCATTTTTCCTTATGAAATAAAAGCCATCATTTAACTCTTGCTTTTATGTACCTGCATCCTGTTTACCAATGATGTCCAATCATACAATTCAAAATCATATTATTTAGAAATTTCAATTTTCAATATTTGCTTTACTAAAACCGTATAATGTACATATATATCATCTGTATGCCATATCAAATCTAATCGCCCGCTCGATCCCACAATATCACTTCCAAACTAGTATCGTTCACACAACCACTCTATTGTGGAATTAGATCTAGTTCCTTGATCAGAAACTGTCATTCTGCTAGCATAGTCATATACTATGATAGGGAATCCCAAAATCAATCAAAAATCCATATCTGTAACGATCCGATATTTTCAACCATTCGCATCCGCACATGTCAGATTTAAATTGCTCAAAATAAATAAATTGTAGAAATAAATTTGGCAAAACTCAGAACATACAGTAAATAAATAAATCACATATCACAGACACGGAGTAATAAAATGCAGCGGAAGAAAAGAGATAGTAGTTCATGAAGCTATTATATAAATACATTAGAGTTAAACAAGATACAACATGAGTAACAAGATGATAATCAAGTACAAATCAGAATACATTACTGGAATCAACTGTATAACTGGAATCAACTGAATACTGAAATTGAAATAGATAGCTGGATCTTCAAGCAAAGCTCCAACTCCGAAGGTGAGTCTCAAATGTTGTATCACTCAGTTTGACCCGAGCGTAAAGCAAAACACAAAAAACTCGAGTCAGGACATACATACTTATACACTGTAAACCAACTCAAGTGAACTGTAATATAAAGGTACAAGTAACTCAAAGGATGCTTGGGACCGCCCATCCTCTAAGGATCCGTTAAACTATTTACCTTGTAGTAATATTTGCTATTATAATAATGTCTATTAGTAAAATAAATTTACTTTAAAATAGCGTTAAGCAGTGATCCAATATTCCCCTTAACACTTAAATAGTGCGAATAGTCTATACAGTATGGTAATACCTCCTGATTGAGAGGCTACCAGAGGATACTCCATAGGTACGACATAAATCAAAATCATACAAGGGGCACAAGGGTAGGTGACACGGCACAACTAGGCAATGCCAGGGTAGTTATACCAATTACGCTTCCGGGCCGGTGGTAACGCGTCGTGCACAGCTACTGCTCACCTCGAGCCACACTCCCAAAATTCAAAGGTGTGCACCAATCAATCACAAAGTAATAGAATGGCATACGAAGAAGTGTGTCTGTCCAAAGGTGCTACCTCATTAGCCCGTCAATCGCTCCTGTTTTAGCCTCTTTATGCCAATTCACGGGAGTCGGGTCCACGTATATACCTCAATAGAACATCGCCACCATTCTACTTGATTCTGGAATCTCCACCATGTACACGGTTGTCAAAGTGGTTTTCGGTATCGACAGAGAGTATGCCCATATCCGATCCTGGTCTCTTTGCTAACCAATCGTTATTATAACCCATGGATATTTATTTCAAAGCAGTATATACTTCCAAAACCAAAATGCTACATCCATTTCAAACCATATCATTTATTTTAAAATAGTATATACTTTCGAAACCAAATTACCCTATCCACTTCAAAAACATATCATTTATTTCAAAATAGTATATACTTTCCACTTTAACATTTTATATAATCCAAGTGTTTATATACTGTAACATCCCGTATTTTTAAGCTATTCAAATTGAACATTTAATTCGTTTTAAATGTTGAATATGAATTATAATTTGAATTTAGAGATAGATGACTTTGGTTAAATTAATAAAATTAGTCAAAAATTCAAATACGGGAACTAAATTGGAAGTTGGATAATAATAATTGAATATTGGATTTAGATAATTTGGGAAATTAAATGTGAATGGTTGTAAAATGATGTTTAAATGTGTTTTTAAGTTCAATGGGACATAATTTATATTATTGGATTTTTGAATGAATTTAAAAGTTAATAAGTTATTAACTGGAATTTTCTATTGATTTAGGAATGAATTTAATATTATTAAATATTGCAATTAATCCGATTTAAGTCCAGAATGAGCCAGAATGATTTCTAATGTGATTATAAATTCAATATGAATTATTGTTAAGTTAATAAAATTTTAAAAGTGGAGATTTGGAGTGATTTCGATAATTTCGAAAATCGCATAATTAAATAGACGAGTTAAAATAGCCTTCCGGGGCACAGTCTCGGAATTCGACGAAACTAGTTTCATTGGATCCGTAATAGTTAGTTATTACCGGATTTCAATTTTCGTAGCAATCGGAGTTGTCGTTTGACCCCGGCAGCTCGAAACGCATCGAAATCGTTTTAATCGGTTTAATTTGAAATTGATCGTTTTATTCCGTAACTCGTGCATACGATCGAATTAGCTTACGAAACCTATTCCATTGTGTCCGGAATGCGGGAAAACCCCAGGATAGCCTGTTGGAACGTGAGTTTTGGAGTTCGTTTGCAAATGTTCATTAGAATTGATTTTAATATTAAAATAATATAGTTAAAAGGTTTATATATATACTTAGAATTATGGCCGAAACCCTAATTTGCCTTCAGAGCCGCCGTTGTTTCTTTCAATGGCTGACGTGCTCTCGCGATTCTTCCTCTTTTCCTCTCGATCTAGGCCTTAATTTCAAAAACTTCCTGAATGAAAATCGTAGGGCTCGAGAAGCTCTACATAACCAACGGGTATGATGGGATTTGGCGAAGTGGATGAGTGGTTAGGGGTGTTCGAACGAGGGCCGTTCGTA
Source organism: Allium cepa (assembly GCA_030765085.1). NCBI lineage: Eukaryota > Viridiplantae > Streptophyta > Magnoliopsida > Asparagales > Amaryllidaceae > Allium > Allium cepa. The sequence continues at coordinate 458,032,950 of CM060931.1, read as the reverse complement.
GGCGTTTTCTGGTGAGCATAGAGGGCCGAGCTTCGTGGGAATTGGGGCGAGCATGGAGTACGACGTGGGCTTCGAAGTGGCGACGTTTGATCGTTGTATTGGCGACTGATGGAGGCGCGGCGGCGAGCCCTAGAAGCACGTGTTGGGTTCCTGGTTCCCTGTAGTTGCGTTCGCGGGTTGTAAACGAAAGGGGAAGGGAGAGCGGCCGTTCCTTTGCCTTGTGATGGACGGCCAGATTTTGGTTCTGGTAAAATATAAAGAAAATTGTTTAAAAAATTCAATTCAAACTTCAATTATTCATATCTATCGCATGCAATATCAGATTGAGGCGAATCTGGAAGCGTTGGAATCGCTGAGACGGGCACTACGCGATGATGCAAATATGGAATCGTTCCGGGCAAGTAGAAATTTAGGTTAAATCGAGCGTCGTTCGATTTAATTTAAATTTCGAACGCTCGCCGAAACTCAAGGTGAGTTATTCTCACTCACATCTGGATACTAGTAAAGTAGACAGTTAGTATTGATTGGATGTTTGGATGTTTAGCTGAATATGTTAGTTATTATCAAATTGAATTGATATATATACTGTTGTGCTAATATTTGTGGATGCAGGGAAAACAGGTTGGAGGGATCCAACGGGATTCCTCACAATGTAGTATTATTTTTAGAATTGCTGATGATGCCTGTTTGTGAATTGTGATTGATAAATTTGGAAATTATCTGTATTGTGATATTGTGATATAAACTGTAAACCCAGAATGATAATTTTAAAGGAATTTGGAGTTTTAATTATAAAGGAATTCAATTGGGTTTTCAAAGAAGCTAAGGAATTAATAAATAAGAAATTTAAAGGAATAATAAAAATTAGAATCTATTGAATGGAAAGCTGAACTAGAATTAAATTGGGATATTTCTGAGTAAATTATAAATCCATAATTAATTGTAGATGGATAAGTTGAAGTTTAGAGAAATTAAAAGGTATTGATAAATAATGGATTTTAAAGAATTAAAATCTAAATTCTATTTAAAAATGGAAATTGAAAGTTGTAAAAATGTGAAATGATAATCAGAGATAAATGTTATTAGTTGAAGATTTGGGAAATAAATTTATGTTATAAAACCATAAAACTAAAGTTAATAAATGGACAGAAATTCGTGAGAAGGATTTCTGTGATGATTTAGTAGAAATGAAATTTCCTAGGGAAAAACCAAGTTCGAGTTTTAAATTGATTTTATGAAAAGAAAGTTTTAAAAGCTTAAACTGGTTTTAAAAGAATGTTTTAAAAAAAAAATTAAAAATTATTATTTTAAAATGATTATTTACAAATTAGCAATAGTAAAATTTTATAAATATCTTGATAATTATGTTTACAAATGGATTTGTTTTAAAAGCTAGTTTTGACCTAAGTATATTGAAATAAGAGCTAATTTTTTTTACAACTCTATTTTTATTATATAGTATATCTAAACCTTATTTTAAAATTAAGTTATATCTTATAAATAGTTTTGCTTTAAATATTTTGAAATTTTATTTTGATTAACTAACTAATAGTAAATTTACCTATTTTAAGTATATTTTAGAATAAAATGTTTTAATTATTTTAATCTAAATTGTTTTGAACTTGGCTATTCCAATGGAAGATATGGTAAGGATTTACCTTGTAAATGGAGACTTTTGGGAAATGTTTTCAAATGAGCTTTGGAAATTTGAAAATATATCTTTTAAAGATATTTGAGGTAAATAAATAATATGGAATATTATTTATTATGTGATGGATGCTATGGATGTTTATGCATATTAATTGATAGTTAAATCACCGACTATCAATATTGGACAATTGCGTTGATCGTTTCGAAGAGACCGGGATCGAGATTTATTTCTCGAAAACCACTTCGATCCGGTTTGTACGTTTTCGTGCGATAAAACGTGTTCGGAGTCGAAGATGGAGCAGAGAAGTGCAAGGGCTAGTCGCTACTAATCCTGAGGATATTTCCAAAATGGATGTAGTAGGAATAGTGCCTTCGGTTCCGTTCGAACCCGGGACGGACTTGTATGGACGAATGCTTCGTGACATCGTCAGCGGACGATGGGCATTCTAAGGGACATGTGCTATAAAGGTATCGTTTAGCCTCGAGCCTCATCAACCGGGAATGACTGAAAATCAGGGGATATGCAGCAAGGCTTCGTGGGTAGCCCCCACTGGAGAGTAAGGTCATCCCTGTCTAGAGGTTCCTTTTTATTTCGGCTTAGTGGTGCGGTTGCTGATCCCAACCGCGGGGTGATCTTATTCGGAATTGCCCATAGGTGATTCCGGTCTTGTGTTGCAGGGGACGAAGGGAGTAGTCCTCGGTACTGTGATCTAGACCACGTACTGTGACAGGTGGTACCCCAGTGCCTAGTCATTAGTTGGAATCCATTTTCCCTACGAGCCTTTTTCGAGTTTTGTTTGTATTACCCACTTCGGTGGCTAGTAGCTGGAATTTAATGAATGCAACAATTTCGGCTATTTTATAAGTATTTGTAAATAGACCCTATTATAATATCAGAGGATTTCTATGAAAAGAGTTTTAGCTATCGTAAGGTAAAAACCCGACATGTTTATTTGTGGCGTGGTCTTACGAGATGCTTTTGTTTTCAAAAGGATTTTTGAAACTTTAATAATCAATTGTGTGCATTATTATCAGCTGGTATTCCAGACTGACTCGGGTGTTATTTCGTTATAATGCTCGGGTCAGACCGAGTATTATTGTTCAGGTCAGGATGCTATGGAGCAGGAGAGGAGCTGGAGTCTGAGACGTACTATTCTATATATATATATATATCCGCTGCTATGCTATGTTGTATGGTATGTCTGTTATGTGATGATTGATGTATGAGTTACTCTGATGATATGTTGTATATAAACAGATATAGATTTCATTTTTGTGTAAAGATATATAGTTGCTATTATATTTTATTCCACTGCGACTGTGAGATTCTGATATTGTTTAGTTTCTTCTTCTCCTATCCCTTTTTCTTTAACCTTAATGGTTCGTATTTCTGTTCCACTTGAGTCAATTAGGGTAGTATATTGTTGATTCAAGGGGTACGGATTTGCGGGATGTCACACTTGGTATCAGAGCTTAGGTTGGCGACAACCTAGGCTTTGGTGGGGTAATTACTCATTTAATAGAGTCAATAGTACTCTATAATGAGTTGAGTATAATAATAAATATGAGAGCGTACTTGTTGGTGGATATAAAATTGTTTTTATACTGTGTTGACTTATCGGTTGAGTGTTTATGAATTCTGGTCGGTGCGGGAAGTACAACCGTATCGATAGGGGTTTCTAAACTCTTAAACAAGATAAACCGACACAGTATTGTTTTTAAAAGTGGGTAAATGAAATAATTTTACCCAAAATTATATTTTGATATAAAAAGAAATGATTTTCTAACTTATTTTATATTGGGTGTTTGTTGGATGTTAATACCAAATCAAATAAGATTATAAAATTGAAATGGTTTATAACCAGATAGAATTAATTAAATATGTTGCAAATAAGAAGTGAAATTAAAATTAGAATTTAACCAGAATTTAAAACCTGGAAGTTTTGGGAAGGATTTTAAATGCATTGAAAATAAAAGTTTGGAAATTTGAAATCCTGGGAAGTTTGAAATGTTTTCCAATGTATTGAAGGCAATAATGGAATGTTGTTTTGGGTAATATTTTTGAATGGCAACTGTTTTGAAATAAATTTGGGAAAGTAAGAAGCATTGAACTCACTGCAGTCGCTGGAAAATAATCCTGATGATGCTGGCCACATCATTAGAATTCATTTTCGAGTTTCTAAAGTGATGGATTGCTTCCCTAGTAATTGGTTATGGTATTGTTTGGATTTGTTGGGGATAACAGTTGTTTTGGATATTTCAAAAATGAGAATTTGTTTTGGGATATGAACAAATTGTTTTGGGTACAACCAAATTGGTTTGGAAAACATGGAGATTTGATTTGATATACCAAATGGGTATATATATATTTGATATATTTCAAAATGGTTTTGAGATAAAACCGGGTAAATTGAATTCTGGGAAAGTTCTTATTAAATAATGTGTAAAGTTGAAATGAATCAACTATTGAATTTGTTAAGTGAAGCTAATGCTAATAAGAAGGAAATGAGAAATTTCAAATCTTGGAATTAAAATTTAATTTGAGTAATTAAAGGTGAATAAAATATATTGAAGTAAATTGAAATTTGAATTTTACTTGGATAAGTAAATAAGTTGGACTTAAAATAAAATTGATTTGGATTAAATTGAAAGGTAAGTTGATTTTGAGATTGTGGGTCATTGAGTATTGGATTATACCCATAAGCTATTAAGTATTATACTTATAGTTTGAGGTTGTGGATTTGAAGTTTGCAAAGAAATAAATTAAGGGAATTTTTATCCTTAAGAATTCAGATATATATATATATACATATGGAATTTAGAATTGTGATTATAAAATGTTGGTGGAGTAAAATGAGCAATATAAGTTTTTAAAATAAATAAGTTGGTGAACTTATAAAATAGAAATAGAAATTATAATCACCATGAGAAATAATGAAATGGAATGGTGAATTTAAAAATCTAATCTCAAATGAATGTGAATTGAGATAAGATAAGGGGAATATAAAAGGAGTGAATAAACTTCACTTAGCAAACAAGTTTTGAACTTGTATTTGGAAAATTAAAATTGTGAATTTGAAATGAAATAAACCTAGATGAAATGGAAAATTAAAATTGAGGAATTGGGATTTAATTCAATCTTGATGAATTGGAATTAAAGTAAATAGTTATAAAGGTGAAATGTAAATTGTTTATAATTGCATAAAGGAATTCATATTTTTAAGTTATTAAGTGTTATAATTTGAATATGTGATTATGAAATGGAAAGGGTTGAATGGTGTGGAAAAATTCAAAACTTAACCATAAATGAAAAGCAAAGTCTAATGAAGCAAAGCGGGAATATAAATGTGAATGTTCTTAAGTGGCAAATAAGTTTTGGACTTATGTATGGAAAAATGGAATTTGTTTGATAATGAAATTGAAATTGAATTTCAATTGTGTAACAAATAATATTGAAAGAAATTTAAATTCTATTTAAAGAAGTATACGGGAAGGTAGGAATTTAAATTGTTAAATGAAATAATGGGAAAATGGTGATATTATAAATGGATTCAGAGTAAATTGGGAAAGTGAATTAAAACCTAATATGGATTAAGTTATTGACTGAATTAAATTACAAATTAATGGAATTTGTATTGTAATGGATAGAATTTGATAATCAGTCAAAATTTGAAGGTAAATAAAAATCCAATTTGGATTGGGATTTAATGTTGGTAATAAATATGGGAAGGGCAAATGAATAATGGGATTTGAATATATTAATGATGATTTGAATTGTGAATAAAATTCAAATGAGTGAAGTAATTTAAATGGACTCTTTGTTAATAAAATAAACCTAAGATGGATTGGATAACTAAACAAAGAGCATTAAATTTGTATATGAATTGAAATTTGATTTGAGTGAGAATCAAATGGAAATAAAATTAATTTGATAAGAAGATAATGGATTGAAAATATAAGAGTTGTTTGGGTTGATAATTAATATAGCTATAAACTGAAATTAAAATTTTTTAAATATGGTTATAAGCTTAAGTGAATTGGAATTTAATTTAAGGAATTTGTATATGGATGCAAGAGAATTGGTTTCAAGTTGCGAATGGAATTGAGTTGGAATCAATTAGAATAAAAATGTTTGGATTGTGAACTAAGCAGAATTGAATAGAATTAATAAAAGTCTAGTCTGAAATTAATTTTAAATGGGTATAGGCTGAAGTGATGATTTTGCTTGAATAGCATGAGAAATTGCAGATATTTAGAATTGAGTTGTTTAAACAACTAAATTGGTTTTGGATAAATTGGAATTTGATTAAGTGGAGTCAAATTAGAATGAAACTAAATTTGGTATGTAAGAAAGAATTGAGATATTATGCAATTGAATTGATGATTGAATAAATTGATATGGATTGGAATCTAATTTAAGGAGTTCGTGAAAGAATGCAAGTGAATTGATTTAAAATAGCATATGGAATGGGTTTTTAAATCAATTGAAATGAATTGACTTTTGGATAAGTGATGTTTGCATATGAATGGGAAATGCTTTATAAAAGAAATGCAAATGTTTCATGCTTAAAATAAAATGTGATTGTAAATCAAATTGGGAAATGAATTAGTTGAGATTAATAAATGGTATATAATGAACTTGAATGTAAACCATTTCAAGTGTAATAAAACGAAGTTAGTTTGGATGAAAGAGAATGGGCTAAATCTTAATAAAGGGATTTGAGTATAAAGGTAAGGTAAATGAATTAAATGCATATATCCATTATATTGAAGTGAAAATGAATTTGTAGTAGTAATTATGAATTGGAATGCCGAACTTGTATGTAAATCATTTATGTGAAATAAAATGGAGTTTGGCATTAGAAAATAAGTGTGGAACATACTTTAAAGTATGATTTACTTATGATATTATGCAAATATTTGTTTGGAATGTAAATGGATGTGTTTGATTTGCATTTACATTGAAAATGTTGTTAAAATACTCATATCTTTGTAAACTAATAAGTATGTTGAGTAAGTGCAGGAATGCGAGGCGTTCGAGAGGTTTGGAGTGCGTTTATGCATTATATTAGCCGCTTGCTTTTAAAAATTTGCTTAAAGGTACGCCTACGCAAATAAAATTGGAAAATGATATATATATTGTGATATATTTTGGTTTCCGGCCGTGTGGGCCGATGTATATATATTTGTGTATCCTGCGATATCGCAGAAGCTCCTCCGTACAGGGGAGACTCTGCCAAAATTTTCCGAAAATTTTGGGAGTTAGAAAATTTTTGGGGTTTTTGGAAAAAGTTAAATAACTTATGAAGTTATAAGTTAAAATTAAAGCTTTAGAGATAAGTAAAGCAAATAGGTTTGGGAATTGAGCGAAAGGATTTTGTGAAATGTATATAAGCTTTTAACTAAGCTAATGGGATAAGTAGATGAGTTTGGGGGTATCTTCTACCTTATACAAATTTCGGGGACGAAATTTTTATAAGGGGGGAGGAATGTAACATCCCGTATTTTTAAGCTATTCAAATTGAACATTTAATTCGTTTTAAATGTTGAATATGAATTATAATTTGAATTTAGAGATAGATGACTTTGGTTAAATTAATAAAATTAGTCAAAAATTCAAATACGGGAACTAAATTGGAAGTTGGATAATAATAATTGAATATTGGATTTAGATAATTTGGGAAATTAAATGTGAATGGTTGTAAAATGATGTTTAAATGTGTTTTTAAGTTCAATGGGACATAATTTATATTATTGGATTTTTGAATGAATTTAAAAGTTAATAAGTTATTAACTGGAATTTTCTATTGATTTAGGAATGAATTTAATATTATTAAATATTGCAATTAATCCGATTTAAGTCCAGAATGAGCCAGAATGATTTCTAATGTGATTATAAATTCAATATGAATTATTGTTAAGTTAATAAAATTTTAAAAGTGGAGATTTGGAGTGATTTCGATAATTTCGAAAATCGCATAATTAAATAGACGAGTTAAAATAGCCTTCCGGGGCACAGTCTCGGAATTCGACGAAACTAGTTTCATTGGATCCGTAATAGTTAGTTATTACCGGATTTCAATTTTCGTAGCAATCGGAGTTGTCGTTTGACCCCGGCAGCTCGAAACGCATCGAAATCGTTTTAATCGGTTTAATTTGAAATTGATCGTTTTATTCCGTAACTCGTGCATACGATCGAATTAGCTTACGAAACCTATTCCATTGTGTCCGGAATGCGGGAAAACCCCAGGATAGCCTGTTGGAACGTGAGTTTTGGAGTTCGTTTGCAAATGTTCATTAGAATTGATTTTAATATTAAAATAATATAGTTAAAAGGTTTATATATATACTTAGAATTATGGCCGAAACCCTAATTTGCCTTCAGAGCCGCCGTTGTTTCTTTCAATGGCTGACGTGCTCTCGCGATTCTTCCTCTTTTCCTCTCGATCTAGGCCTTAATTTCAAAAACTTCCTGAATGAAAATCGTAGGGCTCGAGAAGCTCTACATAACCAACGGGTATGATGGGATTTGGCGAAGTGGATGAGTGGTTAGGGGTGTTCGAACGAGGGCCGTTCGTAGGCGTTTTCTGGTGAGCATAGAGGGCCGAGCTTCGTGGGAATTGGGGCGAGCATGGAGTACGACGTGGGCTTCGAAGTGGCGACGTTTGATCGTTGTATTGGCGACTGATGGAGGCGCGGCGGCGAGCCCTAGAAGCACGTGTTGGGTTCCTGGTTCCCTGTAGTTGCGTTCGCGGGTTGTAAACGAAAGGGGAAGGGAGAGCGGCCGTTCCTTTGCCTTGTGATGGACGGCCAGATTTTGGTTCTGGTAAAATATAAAGAAAATTGTTTAAAAAATTCAATTCAAACTTCAATTATTCATATCTATCGCATGCAATATCAGATTGAGGCGAATCTGGAAGCGTTGGAATCGCTGAGACGGGCACTACGCGATGATGCAAATATGGAATCGTTCCGGGCAAGTAGAAATTTAGGTTAAATCGAGCGTCGTTCGATTTAATTTAAATTTCGAACGCTCGCCGAAACTCAAGGTGAGTTATTCTCACTCACATCTGGATACTAGTAAAGTAGACAGTTAGTATTGATTGGATGTTTGGATGTTTAGCTGAATATGTTAGTTATTATCAAATTGAATTGATATATATACTGTTGTGCTAATATTTGTGGATGCAGGGAAAACAGGTTGGAGGGATCCAACGGGATTCCTCACAATGTAGTATTATTTTTAGAATTGCTGATGATGCCTGTTTGTGAATTGTGATTGATAAATTTGGAAATTATCTGTATTGTGATATTGTGATATAAACTGTAAACCCAGAATGATAATTTTAAAGGAATTTGGAGTTTTAATTATAAAGGAATTCAATTGGGTTTTCAAAGAAGCTAAGGAATTAATAAATAAGAAATTTAAAGGAATAATAAAAATTAGAATCTATTGAATGGAAAGCTGAACTAGAATTAAATTGGGATATTTCTGAGTAAATTATAAATCCATAATTAATTGTAGATGGATAAGTTGAAGTTTAGAGAATTTAAAAGGTATTGATAAATAATGGATTTTAAAGAATTAAAATCTAAATTCTATTTAAAAATGGAAATTGAAAGTTGTAAAAATGTGAAATGATAATCAGAGATAAATGTTATTAGTTGAAGATTTGGGAAATAAATTTATGTTATAAAACCATAAAACTAAAGTTAATAAATGGACAGAAATTCGTGAGAAGGATTTCTGTGATGATTTAGTAGAAATGAAATTTCCTAGGGAAAAACCAAGTTCGAGTTTTAAATTGATTTTATGAAAAGAAAGTTTTAAAAGCTTAAACTGGTTTTAAAAGAATGTTTTAAAAAAAAAATTAAAAATTATTATTTTAAAATGATTATTTACAAATTAGCAATAGTAAAATTTTATAAATATCTTGATAATTATGTTTACAAATGGATTTGTTTTAAAAGCTAGTTTTGACCTAAGTATATTGAAATAAGAGCTAATTTTTTTTACAACTCTATTTTTATTATATAGTATATCTAAACCTTATTTTAAAATTAAGTTATATCTTATAAATAGTTTTGCTTTAAATATTTTGAAATTTTATTTTGATTAACTAACTAATAGTAAATTTACCTATTTTAAGTATATTTTAGAATAAAATGTTTTAATTATTTTAATCTAAATTGTTTTGAACTTGGCTATTCCAATGGAAGATATGGTAAGGATTTACCTTGTAAATGGAGACTTTTGGGAAATGTTTTCAAATGAGCTTTGGAAATTTGAAAATATATCTTTTAAAGATATTTGAGGTAAATAAATAATATGGAATATTATTTATTATGTGATGGATGCTATGGATGTTTATGCATATTAATTGATAGTTAAATCACCGACTATCAATATTGGACAATTGCGTTGATCGTTTCGAAGAGACCGGGATCGAGATTTATTTCTCGAAAACCACTTCGATCCGGTTTGTACGTTTTCGTGCGATAAAACGTGTTCGGAGTCGAAGATGGAGCAGAGAAGTGCAAGGGCTAGTCGCTACTAATCCTGAGGATATTTCCAAAATGGATGTAGTAGGAATAGTGCCTTCGGTTCCGTTCGAACCCGGGACGGACTTGTATGGACGAATGCTTCGTGACATCGTCAGCGGACGATGGGCATTCTAAGGGACATGTGCTATAAAGGTATCGTTTAGCCTCGAGCCTCATCAACCGGGAATGACTGAAAATCAGGGGATATGCAGCAAGGCTTCGTGGGTAGCCCCCACTGGAGAGTAAGGTCATCCCTGTCTAGAGGTTCCTTTTTATTTCGGCTTAGTGGTGCGGTTGCTGATCCCAACCGCGGGGTGATCTTATTCGGAATTGCCCATAGGTGATTCCGGTCTTGTGTTGCAGGGGACGAAGGGAGTAGTCCTCGGTACTGTGATCTAGACCACGTACTGTGACAGGTGGTACCCCAGTGCCTAGTCATTAGTTGGAATCCATTTTCCCTACGAGCCTTTTTCGAGTTTTGTTTGTATTACCCACTTCGGTGGCTAGTAGCTGGAATTTAATGAATGTAACAATTTCGGCTATTTTATAAGTATTTGTAAATAGACCCTATTATAATATCAGAGGATTTCTATGAAAAGAGTTTTAGCTATCGTAAGGTAAAAACCCGACATGTTTATTTGTGGCGTGGTCTTACGAGATGCTTTTGTTTTCAAAAGGATTTTTGAAACTTTAATAATCAATTGTGTGCATTATTATCAGCTGGTATTCCAGACTGACTCGGGTGTTATTTCGTTATAATGCTCGGGTCAGACCGAGTATTATTGTTCAGGTCAGGATGCTATGGAGCAGGAGAGGAGCTGGAGTCTGAGACGTACTATTCTATATATATATATCCGCTGCTATGCTATGTTGTATGGTATGTCTGTTATGTGATGATTGATGTATGAGTTACTCTGATGATATGTTGTATATAAACAGATATAGATTTCATTTTTGTGTAAAGATATATAGTTGCTATTATATTTTATTCCGCTGCGACTGTGAGATTCTGATATTGTTTAGTTTCTTCTTCTCCTATCCCTTTTTCTTTAACCTTAATGGTTCGTATTTCTGTTCCACTTGAGTCAATTAGGGTAGTATATTGTTGATTCAAGGGGTACGGATTTGCGGGATGTCACATATACTTACAATTCTTACCATGGTTATTTTATCATTCTATTTTATTACACTAATTAATTCATTTGGATATTAAATAAACCATGCTTTTAAGTTAAATAAACTTTATTGTAATTTCCAAATTAAAGTTGAAATACCTTATGTTAAGTTAAAACTATATTATTAATTTGCATTTCGTTATTATATTAAAGAACATGTATTGGTTTAATCAATATCGCATTAACTATAATTACATGTCAAATGTTCATTTTTAACTTACGTTTTATTTTCACAATAACGAGAATTTATTGTCTTAATCAATATCATATTAACTAAAATTACATGTCAAATGTACATTTTTAACTTACATTTTATTATCACAATAAAGTGCATTTATTGTCTTAATTGATGTCACATTAATTAAAATTACATATCAAATGTACATTTTTAACTTACGTTTTATTTTCACAATAAAGAGCATTTGTTGTCTTAATTAGTATCACATTAATTACAATACATGTCAAATGTACATTTTTAACTTACATTTTATTATCACAATAAAGAGCATTTGTTGTCTTAATCAATATCACATTAATTACAATTACATGTCAAATGTACATTTTTAACTTACATTTTATTATCACAATAAAGAGCATTTATTGTCTTAATCAATATCACATTAATTACAATTACATGTCAAAATACGCAAAAAATTCAGAAAATATTCAAAGCATTTAATGAATCTTTAGGAAAATATTATTTAAAAATACAACCATGGGCCTGTATAATATTTTCTAACCTAGGTCGAGTGATACGGATGTGTATCATTTCAATCCATAATTTAAAAGAAAATACGGGTTCGATCATTTCAAACCCGCAATCCCAAGTAAATCAACTATAATAAAAGTCACTCGAGCCTATCATTTCAGCCCATAGTGATAGGGAACTTGCAGTGGTGATTAACAGAAATAAATAACAGTATACAAATAATATCATAACAGATGATGTAACAAATACATAAACGGCCTTTATCATCATGTAAACCCAACACATGCATATATGAATAACATATCAATGTCTACAGATTCACTTGTCATTATTTCACAAAAATATAAGTACATATGTCTAGAGTGATAAAAACTCACCTTTTTAAAGCTAAAGGCAACAATTCAAACACAAAGACCAAACTTCGGAAAGCACAAAAGGAACGACAAAGCACGATTCAACTTGAGTAATAGGGGAGCCAAGATTTCAACTTATGTACACAAACAAATACAACATACATAAGTATATTTAATACAAAAGATTAGATGAATTAAACATTGAAAATAATTGAAATAAGATGGCATAACCTTGCTCTACCCTATGAAAGTGGTGATGGGGTTGGCAATAGGAGGTAGAGGCCGAGCCTATTCATGAAGGAAACAAAGAAAGAAAAAGAAAAGAAAAAGAAAAAGAGAAAGAAGAGGAAGAAGAAGCCATGGATATTTATATCTATATTTTTTCTCTTAGGAAAAAAAATAAGATGTGGAAAAAATGTTTTTGTACATGAATTAGTAATAGAGGAGGCGGCTAAGGTTTGAGGTATAAACGGCCAAAAGAGTAAATGGTAAGAAAATAATAAAGGGGATTTAATTCCTATTTAATAAAAGAAACATATGCAAAGATCTTTCAATCAGAGGAAGAGATATATTGAGAAGATTTTTATGCGTGATTGGGAGAAGTAATACACGGCTATAGCATGTGAGGAATGGCTAAAATAGTGAATGACTATGGTAGGAAATTAAATAGATAGGCATATAAAAAGGCAAGAAATAAAGCCAAAGAAACATGCCAAAATAAAACAACGTAATGTACAACTAATTGATTCGTTTCCCAACTGTTAAATGCAGAATATACAAATGAACATCCAAATAAATAAATTAAAGCGTATACACACAAATTGAAAATAACATAAGTTATGAACAACTATGGTAGGAAATAAATAGATAGGCAAATAAAGAGGTAAGAAATAAAGCAAATGTAACGTATGCCAAATCAAAGCAAAGTAATGTACGTCAATTTGATTTGTTTCCTTGCCATTAATTAAAAGGTATATACAAAGAAACATTCAATAAACAAATTAAATAAAATTTTAAAAAGATATGCCTTTAAGATAATATAATGTATATACATTGAAATTTTTTCCAAGCAATAAATAAGAGATATAAACACATAACAATTCAAATAATAAAATGAATGTTAAAAAGAAAAATATAGAAAGATAAAAGGAGATGAATACATATGAAAAATACAAATATATATATACAGAAATTATTTATTTTATTGTATTTGAAAAGGAAATTACAAACAAAAATCCAAATCTTTTGTAAAATTTTCAAAATTCAAATTTTGGATAATTAAACACCAAAGTTTTAAATAAAATGAATTATAATATTTAATAAAAAATTTGGGTTGTTACACTCTCCTCCACTCAAAACTTTTCGTCCCCGAAAAGGAAAAGATGGGAAAAGAAAGAATTAAGTAATCAATATATCTTATTCTAAATACTAACTTAATAAACAAATAAATTTACAAAATTAAATAAATTTGAATAAAATATACTGATTTATTTAAAAATTTATTTAACACCATTTTATATTGTAAGTTATTCAATTAACCTTTTATTCCATTTACCTCATTAACCCTTTTTACAACCAAAATTTAAGTGTATAACATTTATTATAAACACTCAAATTTTATTTATAAAAATCCCTTTTATATTGTATATCATCCAATTACACTGTTAACTTCTAATAATTAAGGTAAGTTATATTAGAATGTAATAGAATATTATACAAATAAAATTTTCTAATTCAATTATCTCGAGCTTAAATATTCATTCAAAATTTTGGTTTCATTATATATTTGACATTATCCTTTCAGACAAAGTTTAAGAATTAGATTTCTTATTAACTTCAAATGATTTTAGAGATAAATAAATATACACAATATATATATATCAAATCAAATTTTAGAAATCCAAATCCATTTGATTCTCCAAAGCAAGACTGTAGCAAAACTACGGAATGGTCTCTTCACTTCGAACTCGGAAATGAAAGTCGATGATGTTGGAGTCATCACCGAAATTATTTTCCAGCGACAAAAAAAGAGCACTGATTTAACTTAAAATTCTTTGAAATAATTTCTACTTGAAATACTTTAAATAATACTCCCTTTAAAACTTTAAACACAAAGTTTGAAACTGTCGGAAATTAAATTCTTAGTTTCTTGTTTTAAATTCATTTAAATTTCCAAATTAATTTATAACCATGTTTTATAGTTCAATCATTTATATGTGAAACAAAAGCTAATGGTTACAAGCTATATATATACAAAGTCGAATATTATTTCCTAACATCCAATTCAATTAACTATCAAATTCAAAAAATCATACTTATGCATATATAATATAATTATACAAAATTTATTTCATTTACTAAATTTGAAAACTATATTGTATCGGTCTGCTCTATTCAAGTGTTTTTAAGATCCTATCGATAGCGTTGATCAGACGAATCGATCGAAAACCCAAATCAACATCAACAACTCAAGCAACATAATATATATATATATATATAACATTTTAAATATAGATTTACAAATACACTATACAGGAACAGATTTCCAAAGCAAGGATAGAGATTCCAATTTGATTAACTCAAATTGAAGAAAATTTTGATTCGAGGATAAGTTGGAACAAAAGATAAGATAATTAAACTAACCAAAATAGGAAATGGATAAGCTTATATAAATAGCGGGCAACCTTAACTGGATCAACCGCGACTTCAAGAGTTAGATCGATGCAGAATTCTGGGGTAAATCTACATTCGATCTCAAGAGATAGAATTCAGGACAACAAGAGATATTATCATCGTAAACCATGGATACATAAATCTCCTGTGAATCGGTGCCAATTGTAAAGGAGTTTCATCCCTCTACAAATCAATCGAATATTAGTGAGACCGTCGATTTATTATAAGATCATTAGAAGTGGAGTTATGGGCTACTCCATAATCAAAGGAAGATGAATAGTGGGGAACAAGAATGAATTTTGGAACCACAGGGAACGTCCCAAAATTCCAAGGAGTCGAGTCAAAAGGGAAGATATTCACACTTGAATGAAAGTGATTCTGTAAATAAATTTACCATATATGCTAGGTTTGAGCCAAAGCTCTGATACCAAATGTAACGACCTAGTATTTTCAACCATTCGCATTCGCATATGTCAGACTTGAATCGCTCAAAATACCAAATTATAGAAAAACAATTGGCAAAAATCAAAACATACAGTAAATAAATAAATCACAGATCATAGATGCAGAGTAATAAAATACAGCGGAAGAAAAGAGATAGTAGTTCATGAACCTACTATATAAATACATCAGAGTTAAACAAGATACAACAGGAGTAACAAGACGATAATCAAGTACAAATCAGAATACATTATTGGAATCAACTGGATAACTAGGATCAACTGAATACTGAAACTGAAATAGATAGCTGGATCTTCAAGCAAAGCTCCCACTCTGAAGGTGAGTCTCGAATGTTGTATCACTCAGTCTGACCCGAGCGTAAAGCATAACACAAAACACTCGAGTCAGGACATACATACTTATACACTGTAAACCAACTCAAGTGAACTGTAATATAAAGGTACAAGTAGCTCAAAGGATGCTTGGAACCGCCCATCCTCTAAGGATCCGTTAGACTATTTACTATGTAGTAATATTCGCTTTTATAATAATGTCTATTAGTAAAATAAACTTGCTTTAAAATAGCGTTAAGGAGTGATCCAATATTCCCCTTAACACAAAAATAGTGACAGTAGTCTATACAGTACCGTAATACCTCCTGATCGGGAGGCTACTAGAGGATACTCCATAGGTACGACACAAATCAAAATCACATAAAGCACGCTAGGGCAGGTGACACGGCACAACTAGGCAATGACAGGATAGATATACCAACTACACTTCCGGGCCGGTGGTAACGCGTAGTGCGCAGCTACCGCCCACCTCGAGCCACACTCCCATAAATCAAAGGTGCGCACCAACCAATCACAAAGTAATAGAATAGCATATGAAGAAGTGTGTCCGATCAAAGGGGCTACCTCATTAGCCTGTCAATCGCTCTTGTTTTAGCCACCTTATGCCAACTCATGGGAGTCGGGTCCACGTATATACCTCAATAGAACATCGCCACTATCCTACTTCATTCTTAAATCTCCACCGCGTACACGGTTTTCAAAGTGGTTTTCGGTATCGACAGAGAGTATGCCCATATCTGATCCCAGTCTCTTTGCCAACCAATCGTCATTATAACCCATGGATATTTATTTCAAAGCAGTATATACATACAAAACCAAAATATCATATCCATTTCAAACCATATCATTTATTTTAAAACAGTATATACTTTCAAAACCAAATTATCATATCCATTTCAAAACCATATCATTTATTTCAAAATAGTATATACTTTCCACTTTACCATTTTATATAATCCAAATGTCTATATACTTACAATTCTTACCATAGTTATTTTATCATTTCTATTTAATTACACTAATTAATTCATTTGGATACTGGATAAACCATGCTTTTAAGTTAAATAAACTTAATTACTGTAATTTCCTATTTAAAGTTGAAATTCCTTATGTTAAGTTAAAAGTATATTATTAACTTGCATTTCATTATTATGGTAAATAACATGTATTAGTTTAATCAATATTGCATTAACTAAAAGTACATTCCAAATGTTCATTTTTAACGTACATTTTATTTTCACAATAAAGAGCATTTATTATCTTAATCAATATCACATTAATACAATTACATGTCAAAATACTTAAAAAAAATTCAGAAAATATTCAAAACACTTAATGAATCTTTAGGAAAATATTATTTAAAAATATAACCATGGGCCTGTATAACATTTTCTAACCTAGGTCGAGTGATACGGATGTGTATCACTTCAATCCGTAATTTAAAAGATAATCCGGGTTCTATCATTTTAAACCCGCAATCTCAAGTAAATCAATTATGATAAAAGTCACTCGAGCCTATCATTTCATCACATAGTGATAGGGAACTTGCCGTGGTGATTAATAGAAATAAATAACAGTATACATATAATATCATAACAGATGATGTAACAAATATATAAACGACATTTATCATCATGTAAACCCAACACATGCATATATGAATAAATATCAATGTCTACAGATTCACTTGTCATTATTTCACAAAAATATAAGTACATATGCCTTGAGTGATAAAACTCACCTTTTAAAGCTGAAGGCAACCATTCAAACACAAAGATCAAACTTCGAAAAGCACAAAAGGCACGACAAAGCACGATTCAACTTGAGTGATAAGAGAGCCAAGATTTCAAATTATGTACACAAACAAATGCAACATACATAAGTATGTTTAATACAAAAGATTAGATGAATTAAACAATGAAAATAATTGAGACAAAATGACATAACCTTGCTCTACCCTATGCAAGTGGTGATGCGGTTGGCAATAGGAGGTAGAGGCTGAGCCTATTCGTGAAGGAAACAAAGAAAGAAAAAGAAAAGAAAAAGAAAAAGATAGATAAGAGGAATAAGAAGCCATGGATATTTAGATCTATATTTTTTCTCTTAGGAAATAAAATGAGATGTGGGAAAAATATTTT
Organism: Allium cepa; assembly: GCA_030765085.1. Classification (NCBI taxonomy): domain Eukaryota; kingdom Viridiplantae; phylum Streptophyta; class Magnoliopsida; order Asparagales; family Amaryllidaceae; genus Allium; species Allium cepa. Next base: position 458,014,914 of record CM060931.1, on the reverse strand, counting down.
TGTACGTGAATTAGTAATAGAAGAGGCGACTATGGTTTTAGGTATGAATGGCCAAAAGAGTAAACGGTAAGAAAATAATAAAGGGGATTTAATTCCTATTTAATAAAAAATCAAATGCAAAGATCTTTCAATCAAAGGAAGAGATATATTGAGAGGATTTTTATGCGTGATTAGGAGAAGTGATACATGGCTATAACATGTTAGGAACGACTAAAATAGTGAATGACTATGGTAGGAAATTAAATAGATAGGCACATAAAAAGGCAAGAGATAAAGCCAAAGAAACTTATGCCGAAATAAAACAACGTAACGTACAACTAATTGATTCGTTTCCCAACTGTTAAATATAGAATATACAAATGAACATCCAGATAAATAAATTAACACATATACACACAAATAGAAAATAACATAAGTTATGAACAACTATGGTAGGAAATAAATAGATAAGCAAATAAAGAGGTAAGAAATTAAGCAAATATAACGTATGCCAAATTAAAGCAAAGTAACATACGTCAATTTGATTTGTTTCCTTGCAATTAATTAAAAGGTATATACAAAGAAACATTCAATAAACAAAATAAATAAAATTTTAAAAAGATATGCCTTTAAGACAATATAACTTATATCTATTGAAAAAATTTCAAGCAATAAATAAAAGATATAAACACATAACAATTCAAATAATCAAATGAAGTTAAAAAGGAAAATATAGAAAGATAAAATAGAGATGAATACTTATGAAAAATATAAATACGTATATATAGAAATTATTTATTTTATTATATTTGTAAAGGAAATTACAAACAAAAATCCAAACTTTATTGGAAAATTTTAAAATTCAAATTTTGGATAATTAAACACCAAAGTTTTAAATAAAATGAATTAAAATATTTAATAAAAATTTTGGGTTGTTACAATATCCAGTGCTCACCATCGAAAATCAAGTGAAAAATCCTAACTCGGATCTAAATAAATTACCTCAAAATTTCATGCTTAAATCTAGATCAAACCGTCATGCGAATAAAATAATATACATACAACTTACATATTTATTTCCATTTATTCTTTGCTATCCCAAAAAATTTCACATTTACTCCATTTCCATTTAATTATTAACAGTTATCATTCATGCTTATAATTCACATTTCCTTATTTACTTAGTATATTCCTTCCAATAATAATTATCTCTTAAGAATTACTTCATCAATTTTCTTAAATCTATTATAGACATTTTATACCAACTTCTTATGGTTATTGCCACTTCACACTTAATTCCTTCTCCATTTTAATCAAATTTGGTTTCAAATTCAACATTAAATTTTATCCATCCATATCCAAATCATATTCAATCAATCAATTAATTCAATTAGCTCCACCATTAGTTTATTTCAAACCTAAATTTTATTTCAAATCTTAATCAAATTTATTCCAAAAATTATTTAGGTTAAATTCCAAAACTTGCTTTTCCCAACATTTATACTCAACGATTTAAAACATTGTTTTAACTTATTAATGCTCAAATTTTATAAGTTATTAGACCTATTTCCTCATATTTCGTAAAACATTTTAAATCCAAATCGTGAAGTTTAAACACTTTGTTTTAAGTATTTTTGAAATTATATATATACACACACAATCCCTTGGTATATTAAATTATTCATTTGAATTTTAAAACCAAAACCAGTTTTCCAAAACAAAACTCCAAATGGTAGCAATTTCACCCTTGGAAACTTGAAAATGAACGTCGATGAAGCTACAGTTATCATTGAAATTATTTTCCAATGATCGAAGTGAGTTCAGTGCTTTTATTGCGTTTAAACCTTTTTAAAAGTTTCTAGTCAAACTATTTTCAAATAATACTATTATTATTTCTACAACTTTGAAAATCATTTTCAAAACCAACGGGATTTAAATTCCTAAATTTCCAGCTTTTAAATCCTTTATAAATCATTTTTATAAACCATATCAATTTATAAATCACATTTACAGATCATATAGTTATATAATCCCATCTTGGTTATATAAAGTCATTTCTTAATTATTAATCTTGTATGCATTATAATACTAACAATTTTTATTCAATCACAACAACAATCAACAGATGATAATAGTTTAACATTATCATTTTCTAACAAACCAAGCACACCATATAATTATTCCTGAAAATTTATTCCTTTATATATACAATATAATCCAGTTAAAATTATTTCATTTGCCCAGTTTCAAAATAATATCATGTCGGTTGCACTGTTCAAGTGTTTAGAGATCCCTATCAATAACTTTAATTACTCGTATTGACCCGAACCCATAATCCACTCGACTGACCAATCAACACAATATAAAATAATTTTATATCACTAAAAAATACGCGCTCATTTCTACTCATACACTCAAACTCATTCTAGGGTACTACTGACCCTATCTCTAATGAGTTACCCCATCAAAGCAAAAGTTCTTGTTTAACCTCCAGCTCTGATAATAACTATGATGACCCACATTTAAGAAGGTTTAAATTGACAATAATCCACACATGTCCAACATAAACAATCCGAAATATGGATAATCAATGGGGTTAATTAAGAAAAGTAGAAGACAAGAAACACAAAACCCCGCTGTGGAACGATAAAATATAATAATCAAATAAACAGTTCATGGAGCTGTTTATATTACACATTTGATTATAATTTATATCACATTTATCGGAGTTATATATACAACAGGGATAAATATATAATGCAGCACAATAGCATGATGGAGAAATAATAACAGTAATAATATACCAAATCTTCGTCTTTGTCCTCCAGAATAAATCTTCAATAAGCTGAAAACTCTGGGCTGACCCGAGCGTAATGAAAAGACAAAACACTCGAGTTAGGACTAAAATATTCTTATGTGAGTCAAATCGACATCGCATATAACATAAGTGTCGTGGCGTCGGAGATGTTTATGGGTTTTACATCTCCTATCTAATGTAAAATGTCTGTGCAATAACTCAAGAGATGTTACAGGATTTTCCATCTCTTAAGAATCCATCAAAATATTTATATGTAGTAGAATATGCTACATATATAATGTTTAATCAATAAAATTAGTATTTCTCTTAGCGTTGTGTCTTTACGTTGATCCCCCTTAACGCGTATTTAAACATTGTTATACAGTTTGCATATAAAACACCAGTAAACAGTCGGTAGATAGGGATGCGCCATGATACGACAACATTAAACAAAAATCTTAGGGGTCTCATATTGGAATACAAGTATGAAATGGCACATGAGGCAATGCCCAAGATAGGATACTACCAGTTTCGATCGTAGGGCTGGTGGTAACGTATCATAGCCATGACCGCCCACGCGTCCATCCGTCCCATTCAAGTCAAAGAGAAGCTATCCCAAATCAAGGTGCACCAATCGAAACGAACAACAAGAGTAATAATATTTACCGAGTCCAAGAAAATCGAAGAACGGATGTCTGCTAGGGGTAATTAGACCACTTGGACTCGTCAAGTCATCCTTTTTTAGTCATTTCAAATTGGTACAGTGTCGGGTCTATCCATCATCGTTTTCTTTCTTCAAATCCAACAAACGACTCCAAATTCAACCGCTTCGTTTTGGACTCTCCTCTATATACACATCTGCTAAAGTGGTTCCAATATTAACAGAGAGTATGCCAATAAGAGGACCTGGTCTTTTTAACAACCAAACCTCGTTTTACACACCGATGAGTACTTTTACATTTCGAGAACGATTCACTTGACATCAAAATTCATATTCGCTTCAAAATCAATTTCATTTCGAAATATCATATTTACTTCAAATATGTTAATTTCCACTTAAAAGTCATTTTCGCTCCAAAATTCGATTTGAATTACAATTTGGCTTATTACGTCATTTTTAACCTGATTTGCTTTTAAATTCATGATTTAAATATAATCATTCCCACTCTGACCAGTTTGAATTTTTACAAAATAGTTTGAAAATTTTAAATAGTTTAAAAGTAAAAACAGTTTAATATAAAATATTTTGAGTATTGAAAATGGTTTATATAGTAAACTAGTTTGGAAAATCAAAGTAATTTAAACGTCTAAAAAATAGGTTTTAAACGGTTTATATGATGAAATAATTTATTTTGAAATAGTTTCAAAGTCAAACTGATCCAATTCCAAACTCTCCAATTCAAAACAATTCAATTACCACTTCCATTTAAATCGATTCAATTCTGATTTCAATTCGTATTACTTCGATTCCAATTTTAATTTAAATCAATTTCAATTTCAGTTCCAAATTAATCCAATTTTGATTTCAATTCCAACTAATTTCAATTCTATTCCAATTTGAATTAATTTCATTTCAATTCTCAATTTTAAACGATTTCAATTCGAGTTCGATTTGAAAATCAATTTCAATTTTAAACCACTTAAATCGACATCAGTATGTCCACTGTATCAAATGTCGAACAATCGAATGCCAAAAAAATGGACTGTTAGGGTTAAAGAAGAAGGAGGTAGAAGAAGAGGAAACAAAACAACAACCGAATCTTACCATCACAGCAAAATAAAATATAATATATAATAACTGATCCTTGAACAAAAGAAACTATATCTATTTATACATTACATCATCAGAGTACATCAAAATCAAAAACAATTATTGGACAGTTATATTAACTTGTCCTTACAAACGTTGACTATACAGTTTACACTGCACAACGGAAATATAAATCTATGGAAATACGCCTCGTCATCCAGCTCGTATCCTGAGCTCCACAGCAGTCCATCCAGAATCTATATTCTATAATACTCAGTCTGACCCGAGCATTATAGTTAAATAACACCCGAGTCAGTCCGGAAAACCAGCATGAGAAAACACGCTCAATTGGATTATTAAAGTTTTTAAAATCCTTTGAAATCAAATTTATCTCGTAAGAACACGTCACAAATAAACATGCTGGGTTTTTACCTTACGATAACCAAAACATTTTAATCAAAATCCGTCTGATATTATAATAGTGTCTATAGAAAGTAAAATAGAATCTAGTTGAAATGCTTGCATCGCACATTTCAGCAATAGTTGGGCACAATCAAAACTGTATAGGCGAATATTGAAGATTGTATTCCATATAATGGCAGGGATACTGGGTGTGACAGCCCACAAATCTGTACCCCTTGAATCAACACTATTCTACCTCTATTAACTCAAAAGGCACAGAAATATGAACCATTCGGGTTAAAGAAGAAGAGACAGAAGAAGAAGAAACTAAACAATATCAGAATCTCATAGTCGCAGCGGAATAAAATATAATAGTAAATATAGAACTTTACACAAAATGAAATCTATAACTGGTTTATACATCACCTCATCAGAGTATCTCATACATCAACAATTACCAATCAGACATACCATACAATCATAGCAGCGACATATATATATAAATACGACGTCTCGGACTCCAGCTCCTCTCCTGCTCCATAGCATCCTGACCTGAACAAATAATACTCGGTCTGGCCCGAGCATTATAATGAAATAACACCCGAGTCAGTCTGGAATACCAGTTGATAATAATGCATCCAAATTGATTATTAAAGTTTCAAAATCCTTTGAAAACAAAAGCAACTCGTAAGACCACGCCAGAAATAAACATGTCGGGTTTTTACCTTACGATAGCTAAAACACTTTTTATAGAAATCCTCTGATATTATAATAGTGTCTATTTACAAATACTTATAAAATAGTCGAAATTGTTACATTTATTAAATTCCAGCTACTAGCCACCGAAGTGGGTAATACAAACAAAACTCGTACAAGGCTCGTAGGGAGAATGGATTTCCAACAATGACTAGGCACTGGGGTACCACCTGTCACAGTACGGGGCCTAGATCACCGTACCGAGGATTACTCCCTTCATCCCCTGCAACACAAGCCCGGAAACATTCCTTACTGAACAGTCCCGAACAAGATAAACCCCGTGGTTGGCGCGACCAACCACCCACTAAGCCGAAATATATATAAGGGACATCTAGACAGGGGAAATATCTTGTCCTGCTTGGGCATGACCCACCTAACCTTGCTGCATATCCCCTGACTTTCAGTCATTCCCGGTTGATGAGGCTTGAGGCTAAGCGTTACCTTTAGAACGTTTTCACTTAGAATGTCCATCGTCTACCTGACGATGTTTCGCAAGCATTCGTCCATACAAGTCCGTCCCGGTTTCGAACGGAACCGAAGGTACTATTCCTACTACATCCATTTTGAAAATATCCTCAGGATTAGTAGCGACTAGCCCTTGCACTTCACTGCTCCATCTTCGACTCCGAACACGTTATTCGCACGAAACGTACAAATCGGATCGAAGTGGTTTTCGAGAAATAAGTCTCGATCCCGGTCTCTTCGAAACGATCAACGCAGTTGTCCAATATTGATAGTCGGTGATTTAACTATCAATTTATATTCATAAACATCCATAAGCATCCATCACACAATAAATAATTTCCACGTTATTTATTTGCCTCAAATATCTTTAAAGGATATATCTTCAAAATTTTCAAAGCTCATTTGAAAACAATTCCCAAAGATCTTCCCTTACAAGGTAAATCCTTTACCCTTAATTTCCATTGGAAATAACCAAGTTCAAAACATTTAGATTTAAAACAGAAAAAAATACTTTATTCTGAAAAATACTTTAAATATGTAAATTTACTACTAGTTATTTACTAAAAATATAGTTTCAAAATATTTAAAGTTAAACCATTTATTAGGATATAAATCTTGATATTTAATAAGGGTTTTAGTTTAAACTAAACTTATAAGTAGAATTTTTAAAAAGCTAATACTAAATTTCAATAACTTAGTTCAAAACTAGTCTTTTGAACAAATCCAATTGTAAAAATAATTATTAAGATATTTATAAAATTTACTATTGCTAAATTAAAATAGTTACTTTTGAAAATAAATATTTCAAACACTCTTTTAAACAAGCTTGAATTTAAAAAGCTTCCTTTTTATGAAATCAGTTTAAACTCGAACTTGGTTTTCCTAGGGAACTCATTTCCACTTAAACATCACAGAAATCCTTCTCACAATTTCTGACAATTTATTTCAATTCAGGTTTATATTTTATTAACATAATCTTATTTTTCCATTTATCAACTAATAACTTTTCTCTTTGTTTATCATTACAGATTTACCAATTTTCAATTTTCATTCCAAATGGATTTCAAATTTTAATTCCTTTAAATTCATTATTTAACAATATCTTTTATTTCTCAAAAATTCAATTTATCCATTTATAAATAAATTCTGAATTGATAGTTTATCCAACCATATTCTTTATTTCTTAAAACCCAAATTTTATTCCTTTAAATTCTTTATATAACCATTACTTTTATTTTCTTAAACCCCAATTAATCCCGTTTACAATTAAAATTCAGGATTTATATTTATTTCAACAATATCGCAGTACAATTTAAACTCAGATCTATCAATCACAATATGAAAACAGATCACAACATCAATTATAAAGATAATTATTATAATGTGAGGAATCCAGTTGGATCCCTCCAACCTGTTTTCCCTGCATTCACAAATATTAGCACAACGCATATATATAGATATCAATCCAGACTAATAAGAACAATAATACGCAACCAATCACACAGATATTTAAATATTTATTATTTAAATCAGCCAATATCCAGATGTGAGTGAGAATAACTCACCTTGAGTTTCGGCGAGCGTTCGAAATTTAAATTAAACCGAACGACGTTCGATTTAACCCAAATTTCTACTTTCCCGGAATGAATCCGGAACTGCACCATCTCGTAGAATTCTTTTCTGCGATCCCGACGCCGCGAATTTCGTTAAATTCTGATAACGTATGAATTTGTTAGGATTGTATGAAGTTTTAAATCGAACTTAAAACAATTTCCTGTTAAATTAAAAACCCTTTTACCATCAACCGTACATCATGCACTGAGAAATCGTGGCCACACAGGGCTTCTTCCTCCATCACTCACGCACGCGGCCAACAGGAAAGCCAAACCCAATCATTTCGAACTAGGGTTCGAAATCGCCTTGCCTACGATCGACTTGAACGCGATCGAAACCCGGCACCTTGAAGCTCATCGCCACCTCTTCCCCCACGATGCGCGCGCGAGAGCTCGGTGCTCCTTCTCGAGCACAAAACTACTTCGAACGGCCGGCTTCAAGCAAGGATTTCTGGCGATCCGTCACGCTAAAACTCATCTCACCCGTTGGATTTGAAGTTCCCCTCATCCTCTACGACATTCCAGTTGGAAGAATTTCGAATAGATGCGTGGATTGATGGAAAATTGGGAAAGAACAAGGATCGTTTTCGGCCATTAAAAATGCTAGAAGCGGCGGCCTGAGAAAAACGCTAGGGTTTAGAAACAATTATGTATATATTATATTATTTAATATTATTTTAATTAATAAAATTCTCAATTTAACAATTTATGCAAACGACCTCCAAATTACACGTACCAACAGGCATTCCTAGGGTTTTTCCGCGTTTCGGACACAATGGAACAAGTTTCGTAAGCTAATTCGGTCGTACGTGCGAGTTACGGAATTTAACAATCAATTTCAAATTAAATCGATTAAAACGATTTCGATGCGTTTCGAGCTGCCACGGTCAAACGACAACTCCGATTGCTACGAAAATTGAAATCCGATAATAACTAACTATTACGGATCCAATGGAACTAGTTTCGTCGAATTCCGAGACTGTGCCTCGGAAGGCTATTTTAACTCGTCTATTAAATCGAGCAATATTTCAAAAATAACGAAAACTCTTAAAATTTCGCTTCTAAAATTTTATTAACTTAACAATAAATCATATAAAATTTATAATCACATTAAAAATTAATTCTGACTCATTCCTGACTAAAATCCGATTAAATTGCATTTTAATAATATTAAATTCATTTTTAAATTAATATAAAATCCCAAATATTAATTTATCAACTTTGAAATTCATCTAAAAATCCAACCACGCTATTTACACTCTAATAACTCAAAATAAATTTTTACAACCATTTTCATCACTATTTACATCTAGATTCCCAAATTATTCTCAGTCCAATATTAAATTACTACTATTCAATTTCAAATTAAATGTCCACATTAGAAATTTTAACTTGTTATTTCAGTTTAAACCAATTCTTTTTAGTTCAAAATAAATCTTGAACTCATAGTAAACATGTAAAATGAATTAAATGTTTACAAATCCCGTGTTAAAAATTCCGGGATGTTACATTCCTTCCCCCTTATAAAAATTTCGTCCCCGAAATTTGCTAAGGTAGAAGAATGCTCCTACACTCTTAACTTAACCCAAACTTCTTTAGTTACAACTTATATACACTTTCCAAAACTCTTTAGCTCAAATTCAAACTCACTTGCTTTATTTATATTCTAAAGCTTTTGTTTCAACGTTATTTCAAAATAACTTCCCAAGTTACTTAACTTTTCCCAAAACCCAAAAATTTTCTAACTCCCAAAATTTTTGAAAAATTTTGGCAGAGTCTCCCCTGCACGGAGGGACTTCTACGATATCGCAGGATACACAAATATATATACATCGGCCCACACGGCCGGAAACCAAAATATATCAAAATATATATATTATTTTCCCAATTATATTTGCGTAGGCGTACCTTTTTAGCAAATTTTAAAGCAAGCGGCTAATATTTTAGCAAATATGTGTGTTCCAACTCTCTCGAACGCCTCCCGCACCGGTACTTACTCAAACAAACTCATTAGTTTTCAAAGATATGAGCATTTTAATCAACATTTCCAATATAAATGTAAGCCAAACATAACCATTTCATAATCTAATCAACAATTTGCAAGATTCCATAAGTAAACTATATTTTATAACACGCACAAGTTCCTTTCCTAATACCAAATTCCATTTTATTTCACACTAATTATTTCATACAGGTTTACCATTCTCAATTTATAATTACTACCACCAAACCATATTCACTTCGATATTATGAATATGTGCCTTTAATCCATTTACTTCTCTTTTTTAATTAACCTGCCTTTACAAAAAAACACACTAAATAGGTTCCAAACCATTTATTAAGATTTTAGCCCATTCTATTTTCATCCAAACTAACTTCATTCATTTCACTTAAATGATTTACATTCAAGTTCATTATATACCATTTATATTAATCACAACCAATTCATTTCTATTTCAATATGATTAATATATGCCTTCCTTATATTTCTTTATTTTAACTTATGTTCCCAATTTGATTTACAATCAAATTTTATTTTAAACTTGAAACATTTGCATTTCTTTAATGATTCATTTCCATTCATATGCAAACATTGCTTATTAAAATGTTAATTCATTCCAATTGATTCAAAATCAATTCCATATGCTTCTTGAAACCAACTCACTTGTATTCATTTACAAACTCTTTGAATTAGATTCCAATTCAGTTCAATTTATTCAAAAATCAGTTTCAATTGCTTGTTAAACATCTCAATTCTGAATACATATAATTTTCATGCCATTCAAGCAATTAATCATCACTTCAGCTTACACCCATTTAAAATTAATTCCAGTCTAGATTTATATTAATTTTATTCACTTCTACATGGTTCATAAGCCAAGCATGCTTATTCCATTTCAATCATTAAATCAATCCTTATTCTCACTTTTCAAATTTATTATTCATCTTAAGTTTATTTTTTATATTATATTATTATTATTATTATCTTATATTTCTTTTTTTCTTTTTTCTTTTTTTCTTCCTCATAATAACAATCTTAAAAGTCATTTGCTTGCATCCAAATTTTATTTTGCAAACAAAATTTATTTAAAGCTATTTCACAAGCTTAAAAGTAACCATCTCATCATCTTTCTTAAATGATTATAGTTCCATAATATCTCAATTTATTTCCATTTTAATTGATTCTTACCAAATCAAACCATTTACAAATTTTAATCACACTAGCTTAAACATTCAGCTTAACCACAATTATTTAATTTGCTTAAGCTTTCTTTACAATATTTCCATTATCTTCTTATAAATCAATTTTCATCCAAATCAATTCCAATCCATTTACAAATTTGAATGCTCATTGTTATTTATTCAATCCATTTATAACTTTATTTTATTAACAAAGAGACCATTTAAATTATTTCACTCCTTGGAACCTACTTACAATTCAAACCATCATTATTATAATTCAATTCCATTTTCATTCACACTTCAATATTTGTTACCACAATTAAATCCCAATCCAAATCAGGATTCTTATTTACCTTCAAATTTCGACTAACTATCAAATTCTATCCATTACAATACAAATCCCAATTAATTATAATTCAATTTAGTCACTAGCCTAATCCGTATTAGGTTTTAATTCACTTCCTCAATTCCCTCTGAATTCATTTATAATATCACCATTTTCCGATTATTCTTTTAACAAGATTTACATTTTCTACCTTTCCTTTTCATTCCTTTAAATAGAATCTAAATTTCATTATCACAACAAATTCCATTTTCCCCATACATAATTTTAAACTCATTTGCTCACTTAAGAATATTCACCTTTATATTTTCACTTGCTTCATTACACTTTACATTTCATTTACGGTTAAGTTTTGAATTTTCCACACCATTAAACTCTTTCCATTAATAAATTACAATTTCACTTCTATTCAAGAGTTTAGATTGTTTATTTAAGTCCATTTCTATTTTATGATCACAAGTTCAAATTATAACACTTAATAACTTAAGAATATGAATTTCTTTATGCAATTATAAACAATTTACATTTCACCTTTATATCCAATTAAATTTAATTTTAATTCATTTAGATTTAATTCAATTTCAAATTCTCAATTTTAATTTTCCATATACAAGTTCAAAACTTGTTTACTAATTTAAGTTCATTCATTTCCTTTATATCTCACTTTACCTTATATCAATTCACATTTCATTTGAGTTTAGTTTGGGCTCACCATACCATTCCACTATTTCCCATTGTGATTATAATTTCATTTCTATTTATATAAGTTCACCAACTTATTTCTTTTAAAGCTCATATTGCTCATTTCAATCCATCTACATCATATAATCACAATTTCAAATTTTATATATATGTGTATCACTGAATTCTTAAGGATACAAATTTCTTTCATTTAACTTCTTACACAATATTAAATCCTCAATCTCAACTTATAAGTATACAACTTAATAACTTATGGGTACAATCCATTTCACAATGACCCACAATTTCAAACCAACTACCTTTTTAATTTAACCCCAAATCCATTTAATTCTAAATCCAATTTATTTAACTCATCCAAGTTAAATTCAAATTTCCAATTCACTTTAATATATTTTATTCATTTCCAATTACTCAAGTTAAGTTTTAATTCCCAGATTAAAATTTTCATTTCTCCTTTCTTACTTAATATCAACTCCAATTCCTTTTAAATCAACTTTATTTACAAGTTATATAGTTGATTCATTTAACTTTCATATTTTTATTTTAAACAGACTCTCCAGAATTCAATTTACCCGGATTTATTTCAAAATCATTTTGAAATATATCAAATATATACCTATTTGGTATATCAATCAAATCTCCAGATTTTTTTCCAAAACAAATTTCCCATTTTTGAAATGTCCAAAACAACTGTTATACTCAACTAGTCCAAACAATACCATAACCAAATATTAGGGAAGCAATCCATCACTTTAGAAACTCGAAAATGAATTCTAATGATGTGGCCAGCATCATCAGGATTATTTTCCTGCGACTGAAGTGAGTTCAATGCTTCTTATTTTCCCAAATTTATTTCAAAACAGTTGCCATTCAGAAATATTTCCCAAAACAATATTCCATCATTACCTTCAAACACTTTAGCTAACATTTCAAACTTTCCCAGGATTTTTCATTTCCAAATCCTTATTCCCATACATTTAAAATTCTATCCAAAACTTTCGAGATTAAATTCTGGTTTAATTCAAATTTAGTTATTCTTTTTTTGCATAATCCATGCTTATAGAATTTATTTGGTTATAACCATTTCAAAGTTTAGATTAGATTTTAGATTCCTATTTAATTATAGATATCCACATCTAAACAATCAAATATATATAATAATATCATAAAATTATTCTTTTTATATCAAAATATAATTTTGGGTAAAATTATTTCAATTACCCACTTTTAAAACGTTACTATGTCGGTTTATCTTGTTTAAGAGTTTAGAAACCCCTATCGATACGGTTGTACTTCCAGCACCGACCAGAATTCATAAACACTCAACCGATAAGTCAACACAGTATGAAAACAATTTTATATTCACTAACAAGTACGCTCTCATATCTATTAATACACTCAACTCATTATAGAGTACTATTGACTCTGTTTAACGAGTAATTCCCCCACTAAAGCCTAGGTTGTCGCCAACCTGGCTCTGATACCAAGTGTGACAGCCCACAAATCTGTACCCCTTGAATCAACACTATTCTACCTCTATTAACTCAAAAGGCACAGAAATATGAACCATTCGGGTTAAAGAAGAAGAGATAGAAGAAGAAGAAACTAAACAATATCAGAATCTCACAGTCGTAGCGGAATAAAATATAATAGTAAATATAGAACTTTACACAAAATGAAATCTATAACTGGTTTATACATCACATCATCGGAGTATCTCATACATCAATAATTACCAATAAGACATACCATACAATCATAGCAGCGGCATATATATATAAATACGAGTAATACGTCTCGGACTCCAGCTCCTCTCCTGCTCCATAGCATCCTGACCTGAACAAATAATACTTGGTCTAACCCGAGCATTATAATGAAATAACACCCGAGTCAGTCTGGAATACCAGCTGATAATAATGCATCCAAATTGATTATTAAAGTTTCAAAATCCTTTGAAAACAAAAGCATCTCGTAAGACCACGCCACAAATAAACATGTCGGGTTTTTACCTTACGATAGATAAAACACTTTTTATAGAAATCCTCTGATATTATAATAGTGTCTATTTACAAATACTTATAAAATAGCCGAAATTGTTACATTCATTAAATTCCAGCTACTAGCCACCGAAGTGGGTAATACAAAAAAAACTCGTGCAAGGCTCGTAGGGAGAATGGATTTCCAACAATGACTAGGCACTGGGGTACCACCTGTCACAGTACGGGGGCTAGATCACCGTGCCGAGGATTACTCCCTTCATCCCCTGCAACACAAGGCCGGAACCATTCCTTACTGAACAGTCCCGAACAAGATAAACCCCATGGTTGGCGCGACCAACCACCCACTGGGACATCTAGACAGGGGAAATAGCTTGCCCTGCTTGGGCATGACCCACCTAACCTTGCTGCATATCCCCTGATTTTCAGTCATTCCCGGTTGATGAGGCTTGAGGCTAAGCGTTACCTTTAGAATGTTTTCACTTAGAATGCCCATCGTCCACCTGACGATGTTTCGCAAGCATTCGTCCATACAAGTCCGTCTCGGTTTCGAACGGAACCGAAGGCACTATTCCTACTACATCCATTTTGGAAATATCCTCAGGATTAGTAGCGACTAGCCCTTGCACTTCACTACCCCATCTTCGACTCCGAACACGTTTTTCGCACGAAACGTACAAATCGGATCGAAGTGGTTTTCGAGAAATAAATCTCGATCCCGGTCTCTTCGAAACGATCAACGCAGTTGTCCAATATTGATAGTCGGTGATTTAACTATCAATTTATATTCATAAACATCCATAAGCATCCATCACACAATAAATAATTTCCACGTTATTTATTTGCCTCAAATATCTTTAAAGGATATATCTTCAAATTTTTCAAAGCTCATTTGAAAACAATTCCCAAAGATCTTCCCTTACAAGGTAAATCCTTTACCCTTAATTTCCATTGGAAATAACCAAGTTCAAAACATTTAGATTTAAAACAGAAAAAAATACTTTATTCTGAAAAATACTTTAAATATGTAAATTTACTACTAGTTATTTACTAAAAATATAGTTTCAAAATATTTAAAGTTAAACCATTTATTAGGATATAAATCTTGATATTTAATAAGGGTTTTAGTTTAAATTAAACTTATAAGTAGAATTTTTAAAAAGCTAATACTAAATTTCAATAACTTAGTTCAAAACTAGTCTTTCGAACAAATCCAATTGTAAAAATAATTATTAAGATATTTATAAAATTTACTATTGCTAATTTAAAATAGTTACTTTTGAAAATAAATATTTTCAAACACTCTTTTAAACAAGCTTGAATTTAAAAAGCTTCCTTTTTAGGAAATCAGTTTAAACTCGAACTTTGTTTTCCTAGGGAACTCATTTCCACTTAAACATCACAGAAATCCTTCTCACAATTTCTGACAATTTATTTCAATTCAGGTTTATATTTTATTAACATAATCTTATTTTTCCATTTATCAACTAATAACTTTTCTCTTTGTTTATCATTACAGATTTACCAATTTTTAATTTTCATTCCAAATGGATTTCAAATTTTAATTCCTTTAAATTCATTATTTATCAATATCTTTTATTTCTCAAAAATTCAATTTATCCATTTATAAATAAATTCTGAATTGATAGTTTATCCAACCATATTCTTTATTTCTTAAAACCCAAATTTTATTCCTTTAAATTCTTTATATAACCATTACTTTTATTTTCTTAAACCCCAATTAATCCCGTTTACAATTAAAATTCAGGATTTATATTTATTTCAACAATATCGCAGTACAATTTAAACTCAGATCTATCAATCACAATATGAAAACAGATCACAACATCAATTATAAAGATAATTATTATAATGTGAGGAATCCAGTTGGATCCCTCCAACCTGTTTTCCCTGCATTCACAAATATTAGCACAACGCATATATATAGATATCAATCCAGACTAATAAGAACAATAATACGCAACCAATCACACAGATATTTAAATATTTATTATTTAAATCAGCCAATATCCAGATGTGAGTGAGAATAACTCACCTTGAGTTTCGGCGAGCGTTCGAAATTTAAATTAAACCGAACGACGTTCGATTTAACCCAAATTTCTACTTTCCCGGAATGAATCCGGAACTGCACCATCTCGTAGAATTCTTTTCTGCGATCCCGACGCCGCGAATTTCGTTAAATTCTGATAACGTATGAATTTGTTAGGATTGTATGAAGTTTTAAATCGAACTTAAAACAATTTCCTGTTAAATTAAAAACCCTTTTACCATCAACCGTACATCATGCACTATTCAGTTGACTATACAAACTTGTCCTTACAAACGTTGACTATACAGTTTACACTGCACAACGGAAATATAAATCTATGGAAATACGCCTCGTCATCCAGCTTGTATCCTGAGCTCCACAGCAGTCCATCCAGAATCTATATTCTATAATACTCAGTCTGACCCGAGCATTATAGTTAAATAACACCCGAGTCAGTCCGGAAAACCAGCATGAGAAAACACGCTCAATTGGATTATTAAAGTTTTTAAAATCCTTTGAAATCAAATTTATCTCGTAAGAACACGTCACAAATAAACATGCTGGGTTTTTACCTTACGATAACCAAAACATTTTAATCAAAATCCGTCTGATATTATAATAGTGTCTATAGAAAGTAAAATAGAATCTAGTTGAAATGCTTGCATCTCACATTTCAGCAATAGTTGGGCACAATCAAAACTGTATAGGCGAATATTGGAGATTGTATTCCATATAATGGCAGGGATACTGGGTGTGACAGCCCACAAATCTGTACCCCTTGAATCAACACTATTCTACCTCTATTAACTCAAAAGGCACAGAAATATGAACCATTCGGGTTAAAGAAGAAGAGACAGAAGAAGAAGAAACTAAACAATATCAGAATCTCATAGTCGCAGCGGAATAAAATATAATAGTAAATATAGAACTTTACACAAAATGAAATCTATAACTGGTTTATACATCACGTCATCAGAGTATCTCATACATCAACAATTACCAATCAGACATACCATACAATCATAGCAGCGGCATATATATATAAATACGAGTAATACGTCTCGGACTCCAGCTCCTCTCCTGCTCCATAGCATCCTGACCTGAACAAATAATACTCGGTCTGACCCGAGCATTATAATGAAATAACACCCGAGTCAGTCTGGAATGCCAGTTGATAATAATGCATCCAAATTGATTATTAAAGTTTCAAAATCCTTTGAAAACAAAAGCAACTCGTAAGACCACGCCATAAAAAAACATGTCGGGTTTTTACCTTACGATAGCTAAAACACTTTTTATAGAAATCCTCTGATATTATAATAGTGTCTATTTACAAATACTTATAAAAATAGTCGAAATTGTTACATTTATTAAATTCCAGCTACTAGCCACCGAAGTGGGTAATACAAACAAAACTCGTACAAGGCTCGTAGGGAGAATGGATTTCCAACAATGACTAGGCACTGGAGTACCACCTGTCACAGTACGGGGCCTAGATCACCGTACCGAGGATTACTCCCTTCATCCCCTGCAACACAAGCCCGGAAACATTCCTTACTGAACAGTCCCGAACAAGATAAACCCCGTGGTTGGCGCGACCAACCACCCACTAAGCCGAAATATATATAAGGGACATCTAGACAGGGGAAATATCTTGTCCTGCTTGGGCATGACCCACCTAACCTTGCTGCATATCCCCTGACTTTCAGTCATTCCCGGTTGATGAGGCTTGAGGCTAAGCGTTACCTTTAGAACGTTTTCACTTAGAATGCCCATCGTCTACCTGACGATGTTTCGCAAGCATTCGTCCATACAAGTCCGTCCCGGTTTCGAACGGAACCGAAGGCACTATTCCTACTGCATCCATTTTGGAAATATCCTCAGGATTAGTAGCGACTAGCCCTTGCACTTCACTGCTCCATCTTCGACTCCGAACACGTTATTCGCACGAAACGTACAAATCAGATCGAAGTGGTTTTCGAGAAATAAATCTCGATCCCGGTCTCTTCGAAACGATCAACGCAGTTGTCCAATATTGATAGTCGGTGATTTAACTATCAATTTATATTCATAAACATCCATAAGCATCCATCACACAATAAATAATTTCCACGTTATTTATTTGCCTCAAATATCTTTAAAGGATATATCTTCAAATTTTTCAAAGCTCATTTGAAAACAATTCCCAAAGATCTTCCCTTACAAGGTAAATCCTTTACCCTTAATTTCCATTGGAAATAACCAAGTTCAAAACATTTAGATTTAAAACAGAAAAAAATACTTTATTCTGAAAAATACTTTAAATATGTAAATTTACTACTAGTTATTTACTAAAAATATAGTTTCAAAATATTTAAAGTTAAACCATTTATTAGGATATAAATCTTGATATTTAATAAGGGTTTAAGTTTAAACTAAACTTATAAGTAGAATTTTTAAAAAGCTAATACTAAATTTCAATAACTTAGTTCAAAACTAGTCTTTTGAACAAATCCAATTGTAAAAATAATTATTAAGATATTTATAAAATTTACTATTGCTAAATTAAAATAGTTACTTTTGAAAATAAATATTTCAAACACTCTTTTAAACAAGCTTGAATTTAAAAAGCTTCCTTTTTATGAAATCAGTTTAAACTCGAACTTGGTTTTCCTAGGGAACTCATTTCCACTTAAACATCACAGAAATCCTTCTCACAATTTCTGACAATTTATTTCAATTCAGGTTTATATTTTATTAACATAATCTTATTTTCCCATTTATCAACTAATAACTTTTCTCTTTGTTTATCATTACAGATTTACCAATTTTCAATTTTCATTCCAAATGGATTTCAAATTTTAATTCCTTTAAATTCATTATTTAACAATATCTTTTATTTCTCAAAAATTCAATTTATCCATTTATAAATAAATTCTGAATTGATAGTTTATCCAACCATATTCTTTATTTCTTAAAACCCAAATTTTATTCCTTTAAATTCTTTATATAACCATTACTTTTATTTTCTTAAACCCCAATTAATCCCGTTTACAATTAAAATTCAGGATTTATATTTATTTCAACAATATCGCAGTACAATTTAAACTCAGATCTATCAATCACAATATGAAAACAGATCACAACATCAATTATAAAGATAATTATTATAATGTGAGGAATCCAGTTGGATCCCTCCAACCTGTTTTCCCTGCATTCACAAATATTAGCACAACGCATATATATAGATATCAATCCAGACTAATAAGAACAATAATACGCAACCAATCACACAGATATTTAAATATTTATTATTTAAATCAGCCAATATCCAGATGTGAGTGAGAATAACTCACCTTGAGTTTCGGCGAGCGTTCGAAATTTAAATTAAACCGAACGACGTTCGATTTAACCCAAATTTCTACTTTCCCGGAATGAATCCGGAACTGCACCATCTCGTAGAATTCTTTTCTGCGATCCCGACGCCGCGAATTTCGTTAAATTCTGATAACGTATGAATTTGTTAGGATTGTATGAAGTTTTAAATCGAACTTAAAACAATTTCCTGTTAAATTAAAAACCCTTTTACCATCAACCGTACATCATGCACTGAGAAATCATGGCCATACAGGGCTTCTTTCTCCATCACTCACGCACGCGGCCAACAGGAAAGCCGAACCCAATCATTTCGAACTAGGGTTCGAAATCGCCTTGCCTACGATCGACTTGAACGCGATCGAAACCCGGCACCTTGAAGCTCATCGCCACCTCTTCCCCCACCATGCGCGCGCGAGAGCTCGTTGCTCCTTCTCGAGCACAAAACTACTTCGAACGGCCGGCTTCAAGCAAGGATTTCTGGCGATTCGTCACGCTAAAACTCATCTCATCCGTTGGATTTGAAGTTCCCCTCATCCTCTACGACATTCCAGTTGGAAGAATTTCGAATAGATGCGTGGATTGATAGAAAATTGGGAAAGAACAAGGATCGTTTTTGGCCATTAAAAATGCTAGAAGCGGCGGCCTGAGAAAAACGCTAGGGTTTAGAAACAATTATGTATATATTATATTATTTAATATTATTTTAATTAATAAAATTCTCAATTTAACAATTTATGCAAACGACCTCCAAATTACACGTACCAACAGGCATTCCTAGGGTTTTTCCACGTTCCGGACACAATGGAACAAGTTTCGTAAGCTAATTCGGTCGTACGTGCGAGTTACGGAATTTAACGATCAATTTCAAATTAAATCGATTAAAACGATTTCGATGCGTTTCGAGCTGCCACGGTCAAACGACAACTCCGATTGCTACGAAAATTGAAATCCGATAATAACTAACTATTACGGATCCATTAGAACTGGTTTCGTCGAATTCCGAGACTGTGCCCTGGAAGGCTATTTTAACTCGTTTATTAAATCGAGCAATATTTCAAAAATAACGAAAACTCTTAAAATTTCGCTTCTAAAATTTTATCAACTTAACAATAAATCATATAAAATTTATAATCACATTAAAAATTAATTCTGACTCATTCTTGACTAAAATCCGATTAAATTGCATTTTAATAATATTAAATTCATTTTTAAATTAATATAAAATCCCAAATATTAATTTATCAACTTTAAAATTCATCTAAAAATCCAACCACGCTATTTACACTCTAATAACTCAAAATAAATTTTTACAACCATTTTCATCACTATTTACATCTAGATTCCCAAATTATTCTCAGTCCAATATTAAATTACTATTATTCAATTTCAAATTAAATGTCCACATTAGAAATTTTAACTTGTTATTTCAGTTTAAACCAATTCTTTTTAGTTCAAAATAAATCTTGAACTCATAGTAAACATGTAAAATGTATTAAATGTTTACAAATCCCGTGTTAAATATTCTGGGATGTTACACTGGGGTACCGCCCATCACAGTACGTGGTCAAGATCACCATACCAAGGATCCACCATGATACGCTGCATCACAAGACCGGAGTTACCCCTTACTGGATAAGTTCACCCCGCGGTTGGGATCAGCAACCGCCCACACAGCCGAAATAAAGGAACATCTAGATAGGGGTGACCTTACCCTAATTGGTTGCTAGCCACTTAGACTTGTGTGCACCTCCCTTGTTTTAGCCATTCTCGGTTGATGAGGGTCGAGGCTATGCGTTACCTTTTATCACACATTCACTTAGAATTCTCATCATCCTCTTGACGATGTTCTGAAAGCATTCATCCGTACCCGTTTCGGGTTCGAACGGAACCGAAGGCACTACTCCTACTACATCCATTTTGGAATCACCCTCAGGATTAGTAGCGATTAGCCCTTGCACTTCACCGCTCCATCTTCGACTCCAAACTCTTGTCTTCTTCACGAAAACGTTCAACCCGGATCGAAGTGGTTTTTGGAAAATTAATCTCAATTTCGGTCTCTTCGAAACGATCAGCGCATTGGCCAGTATTGATAGTCGGTTATTTAACTATCAAATAACATTCACAAACAACCATCATACATTAATAATTTTCCAAATTATTTATTATTCAAAATATCTTCGCAAGATATCTTCTTCACTTCAGTCCTTTGAAATCAGTTTCAAATCTCCTTTCACTCACGGAATAAATTCCCAAAATTGTTTATTTCCCCCTGAAAATTTCCAAGTCCAAATACTTTAGATTTTAAAATAATATAAATCACTTTATTCTAAAATATACTTTAAAACATTTAAATTAAAACTTCTTAAATACTTTATTCAAAAATATATACTTTATAACTATTTTATAAAATATAAAACAAATTTTTAAAATAAAAATTAAGCCAAAATAAATTTCAAAATAAGAGTTACGAAATTCTGTACAAGTTTTCAAATAAAACTTTAACCAAACTATCTTTAAAATAAAACTATTTTATAAAATATAAATATTAATAAGTATCCTTAAATCATAATACTAGTTAAATCTTTCAATTAATTACTACTATAATTAATTTAAATAAATGTTTATTTTTAAAATTTAAACAACTTAAATAATAATTTCTTAAAAACATTCCTTTAAGCAAACTTTAAAACTTTTAACTTATACTAAAAATCTGCTTTGAAAAACATACTTAGCTTTTCAGGGAAATACACTTCTCTTCCATACCTTTTTAAAATAATCCACCGTTTACTTTTAAAATAAATTACCCATTCCTTAATAATTCCTATCGTGAATTTATACTTCCAAATATTCCTGAATATCTTATTTTCCTTTATAAACCCAGTTTATAAATTCCATAGTCTCACTCCTTTTAAATCACAGTTCAAACACTTTATCAATTTCCCAATCGATTTCCAAATTTACTTCATTTTAAAATAAATTCCTTTACTTACTCAATTTATTTCAAAACCCATTAACTTCATATTTTACTTCTTAATTATGATTCAAAATCTTATTTAACTGAAAATACCAATTTATACTTTTCCAAATTCCTTCTTTATCCTTTCCAAATAAATTTAAATCTTGAATTTCAAAATAAATTCTTTATTCCTTTAAATAATCTCACTTAACTTTTAAAATTCTTTATTTCCCCTTTTATTCAAAATCTCCTTTCCCATACTCGGAACTTATTTATTATAATTTAAAAATAACTTTTATTCTTTTCCAATTCATTCTTTAATTTATTCAAATTCTCTATAATAATTTTACTTAAAAAATTTCTCTTTTATTTTTCCATCAAAAATCAAATCTATATACTTTTGATAAGTCAGTATACCCAAATATATTCAATCAAACCAATATTTCAATTACCAATATAGTCAATCTTAGATTACCAAATCATATCATAGAATATTAAAACAAATCTAAATATTTTTAAAAATCCAGTTGGATCCCTCCAACCTGTTTCCCTGCATCCATAGATGTTTGCACAATATAAAATACCAATTCCACTTCGAGGTGGAATATCACGGTATATGGGTTTATATCATCTCATCCGCTATTATGCAGCGCATAGGGTCTCATCCGCTATATAATGCGGGAAATCAATCATTCCAATATATACTATATATAATACTATATATATACTATCACATCCAGACGTTTCAAGCAATCAATCGATAATTTAAATTTAGCTATTTAAATTAACCGATAATCCTAATGAGTGAGGTTAACTCACCTTTGATTTTAAATTTGCAATCCGATCCACGCCGGCTTGATTCTCCATGATTTTTGACCTTATATAAATATTTATACAATTTATTAATATTCGAAATAATTGAACAAATTAATCTCCTTTTAATAGATTTAATTAATTAACACTTCTAATTTGAACTAATCTAATGTTCTGTTTCCATTTAGATAAATTTAATTAGCCAATTATTCTATTAAACTAATTTTTCCTATAAATAAATAAATATTTAAGTTACAAAAATAATTAATTTAGTTTATCTCCCTAACGCACTATGATACCTTATTTAAAATAACTAGTAGATTTAAAATGTGTATAGGTATTTAATTTATTTTTCATTTCCAAATTGCATACAAAAATAATCTATGTAGGCTTGAAAATCTAACTTTTATATAAACTATTCCACATTTAAAATTCCTATATATATATATATATATATATATATATTTGTACTAACTGTTGTTCTATTCACAAATCAGAACTAGATTTAAAATTTATTAAAAATACAGTTTATAACTAAATTAAACATCATGCTCTTCTTTCACCTTATATTTTTTTCTGTAAAATATATATATATATATATATATATATATATATATATATATATATATCTTAAGTAAATTCAAATAAATAAATAAAAAGAAAACCTATACCTTACTGCATACCATGTGCAATCACAATCTCTCGAATCCTCCACACTACGACGATCCAGGCGACCAATCCACGACCCACCACCAATCATCCCGATTCCCTCGCTAGTCTCCCCTTTATCGACTGAACAATCCACCGAGTACCACAAAATTCATCTCCAAAATGCGAGATCCTCCACCACTTGATCAAAACCATGCCTTCGCTTGTCAACTTCAAAGCAACAAAGTTGAACCCATCTCCTCGCGCAACCCCTCCAAATCTCGAACCCTAGTTCGAGTAGCTTCGAATACGATTCACAAAACAACTACCGCGTCTCCCACTGCTCACCCAAGTTCACGTGATTCACTCGTGATGTGTCGTCTAAGTTGCTCTATTCATTGCGACTTCGAACCCTAGCTGTTTTGGGTGAACGGCGATTTAAGATTTATGCGAACCGAAGCAGTGGCCGCCACCAGATTTTGCCCCTCCTCCAGCCCCACGTCGTTAATGCTCAGCCGACTCCTCCTTGCTGCAATGCCAAGCTCATATGGTTTACTCTTCTTTTTCGCCTTACAATATTTGAATTGATATCGAAGAAGGAAGGGATTCGATCTGATTTTATTTCATCTGGCTCGAAAATGAAGAAATGGAGAGGAAAGAATTTCGGTTGTTAATATCTTTATTTTTTTCTATTTTTTTTAAAGTACTCGGCAAAGGCTTAAAGAAGAATTGAAACGCATGTTAACATGGGTGACAAGCGTTATACCTAAGGAAACAGGTGTTAAAAAGGAGAGAAAGGTTATTCGAAAAACTTTGTTAAATAATTGGAATAAAAATTATTGTTTAAACCCAAAACCTTCTTGAATTACGCAACTCAAAATCTCGACTTCCTATCGATGCGTGCCGCTAGACGTTCAAAACGTTCAACCCCTATTTCGAATGTAATGGAAAAGGTTTCAAGTCCAAATTCGATCGTATGGAGAAGATAGCTTTTTGGATCTAGTTATAATATTAAATTTTGATATAGATTTTAGTGCATTTATCTATCGTACGATCACACGACAACTCCAAACACTACAAAAATTGAAATCCGATAATAATACTCTATCATGGATCCAATGGAACTAGTTTTGTTGAATTCTGAGACTCGCCTCGGAAGGCTTTTTTTAAATGTCGTTTTAAATGATATTAATTCAAAACATTTGCAAAATTCAAATTTAAAACATCTATTATCTCCAGTATAACAAATATAAATTTTCCAAGGCTTTGCAATATTATTAACTAGCTTAAAACAAAGATTCACTATTTTGACCAATTTCTAATTATTATATTCAATAATTTAATTGCCAAATAAACAATGATATTTTAAATTCAAGTTAAACTTACTTTTCAATATTTAAAATCGATTAAATATTTCAATTTCAAATATCCATAAATTCTGGGTCGTCACATATTTAAATTACTTTTACTTGAATTTATTTCAGAGTTCGAGCAAGAGTTCAAATATTTTTAAAACAAATAAATTTTCGAAATTCATGTGATTTCTCAATTATAATTTCAAATTTCAAACCTGATTCTTTAAACAATTCCGGTTGACAAGTTAATTTTTAACATTTCAAGCTCGAGTTCAAAAATGATTCCATTTCCATAAATTCGATTTTATTTCTCAAAATCAAAATCATTTAAATAATTTTAAATCAAAAATTTTAAAATCATTTGATTTAACCAAGCCAGCGTCCATATATAATTTCTATCATATGGTCAAGTGAATCCATTATTTCAATTTAATTTCAGGTACGGATATATTCATTTCAATCCAAAATAAATGTTGTAGGTATATATCATTTCGACCTATTTCTTAATTTATTCAAAATAATTCAATTTACAGTTTTATATATTGTAAATAATATACAAGATGATAGCAGGATATATCAATAAATAAACATCCAAATTTCAAATTTAAATGTCAATTTTTTTTTCAAGGCAAGCCGGTTTTATAGTGGACCGTCCACTTTTTATTACGAACGTAATAAAAGTTTAAGAACAGGAGCAAGGTAAAGACACCTTAACTGCTAATAAAAGTAGAAAATATAGCACAGGAGTGTGGTAGACGTACCACAACTACTATATGGATAACATAAGCTAAACTACTCCTCCAAAGAGGAAGAATCTCCATCATGCAACGAATCCTGAGAAGACTCCAAAGATACATTCCCCACAAAACCAGAAAAGGGGCGGAAAAGGGCAGCAAGACATGGATCATAAGCCACAGATGCAGGAGTGTAAATGAAGGAACGATCCCAAGAAGAATCAGCTAGCAAGGAAGAATTCATGCTCGCAAAATCGCCGTCCACATCAAGGACTAAGGAATCAGCGGAAGGAATGTAGTAAAGGCACCTAAGGTCAAGGAGATCATCGGAAACGAATCTGAAGTAGGAATTAGCCCGGGGGTTAAATCGCATGTCGGAAAGGTGATCAACCCAACACTTCTCTGCCACATCCCAAACAACAGAGGGAGGAACTGGATCAGGGGCTAGTCCAGCAACCAAACTAGAAGTGGCAGACCCAGCAGCAGGAGCTTCTGGCGGCATCGAGACAAGAGGCGGTGAAGCCAGGGGCGGGTCTAAGGCAGAGACTGAAACTTTGGGAACCCATTTCCTAAGCGGGGGGCGAGGCAGAGGAATCTTAGGAGCAGCAGCGGAGGAAACGGAGTGCGGACAGGATGATGCAAGGTGACCAAATGAATGACAGGAGGTACAAATATCCGGTACCCATCCATAACGAACACGAACCTCCACAACATGCCCAGCAGCTAACTGAACAGGAATGGAAGCAGGAAGAGGCTTATCGGGGGAAATCTCGATCAGAGCCTTAGCATAAACCAATTTTTCACGAGCCACAGTATTGGAATCAAAACATTTTAATTTTCCAACGTTACAAGCTAGCCAGTTCAAACCAATCAAGGGTTGAAGAGCAGAGGGGATATGCGAAAAATAAACCCAAACAGGGACAGATAGAACTTGCTCACGAGAACTAGCCACAGTCGGGGACCAAGGTGTAATAATAAAGGGTTGCCCATCAAAAAAAGTAGGTTCAGCCCCTAGGACAAATTGGCGTTCCTCCGGGGAAGAAAATTTAAGGAAGTACATGGAGTCAACCAGCTTAACGCGCAAACCACCACGAAGCTTCCAGGTCTGACGACAAACAGTAGACGCGTCACGCAGGCGATGGAGAGGATCCAAAAAGAAACCAACTAGGTAATCCGACCAAAAATCCATACCAGCCTGCATCACTTTAGGAGGAGGGATCATCACTCCATCCTGCTCAACTATATCAAAATCAATTGGAACGTAGTCACCCGCATTACGGGGCAGAGAGGAGAATAGCGAGGACCAGGTTTAGAAGCCAGGATGTGCAGGGGTAGCAGGAATACGGGTTGATGTTGCAAGATTCACAGCTTCATGGACCATACTACCAGAAACAGGCTTATTCAAACAATGTGAACATTTGTTACTACAGGGTCTATCACAGGCATTTACACAAGCACCCGAAGTGCAACAATCAATGCCAGGCGCTTCAGCAGAGGCTAGTCGCGGCACACATCCCAAACTATTCTCCTTCATTCCAATACTAGCAAGGTCATCAGGGACAACACCTGAGACATTCGCAAATAAATCCGAATTGGAAAACCCATTGCCACATTTCGACTTACCAGTAAGGCCCAAAGCAATACGATCAGTACAACACGCAACGTTAGCAGTGGGAAAATCGCCAAAAGCTCTCGCACTTATAGTTGAGGCATTAATACCTGAGACCGCAGCAGGCACCACTGAAGAATCTGAAGGGAAGACAAGCAGGCGATTGACAGTTGCCTGAGGAGAAGACTGAGAAACAGGTAGAGGAGGGAAATCATCGACAGAATGGAGTTGAGGCAATACTCGCAACGGCGAAATTGGCAAGACTCCAAAAACCCTACCAGATCTGGTAGATGAGCAGCTCGGGGAAGGACCGGAAGGGAGGGGGAGATGGTGGACAGGCATAAGCGGAGGGAGGAAAGGGCGAGGAAGGATGGAGGAGGGGGAAAACGAAAGACGCGCAGTAGTCAGATGAGGGAAAAGTATCACGAGTGATTGGAACATTTTCAAATGTCAATTTTAATACCTACAATCAATTCATATGTCAGTTTCATTTTCAAATAACAGCCAATAAAATTAGATAACTTCACGACTCAATTTTAACGAACATAAAATATTATAGTTTGTTATGAGCGTTAAAAACACTCGCCTTTTATTTGAGACTAAAATTATTCGAGCTTCAAATAAGCCCCTATCTGACTCTAAGCTGTAGAAGATGTCGATACGGTTGCATTGCAACTCGTTTCGTCCGGAACGGACCTTGTATGAGAGAGTTATTCCATTTTTAGTTCATCGATTTAAATATAATTAAAATAAACAAGTTATATATATATATGACTAAATTTTCAATCAAATATATTACCCAGCCCACAAAATCTAGTCCGGCCCAACAATGCTTTCTTCCCCAAAACGCAAATCTTCTCCTTCCTATGAACAAAAATGAAAAAACGCGCCTGGCCGTGTACGTGCACAACCATCCAAACCACCAATGATCGATTCGACTTCATCATCGATTTTCTAACGACAGTCTCGTCTCGTCCATACCCAAGAACTTCGACTCAGCCTCACCATCTCGAACACGACATTGCTACAGTGCCCTTTACCTTCGTTAGGTCACGAATCGCATATGGCTATTACCTCACTCAAACTTAGCCTAACTTAGACCTCCATTCGACTTAACTATCGAGCAACCCAAACATGACATCACACCATCATCACGCATAACAGATTGAAGCTCGCATTGAAACAAGATTTTTAGAAGTGGTTTCAAACTTTTCTGTTGAGTAGAGATGGAGGAATGAAATTTTTTGAAATCTTGTTATATGTTGTGTTTTTAATTTAAAGAAGAAGGAAGCATATATTAAAAGGAATAGATAGGCATGAGTATAGGGTGGCTGAGTGGATGTTTTTTGCGGCTGATGTGAAATGAAGATGATAATATATATTTTTAAAATTCCCAAAATATCTATATATTTATTTCGAATCCCGATCGAGGCATGCCGCTAGACGGCCCTAATGTTATACCCCTATTCCGAAACGAAATGGAACAAGTTTCGAGTCCAAATTCAATCGTACGGAGAAAATAGCTTTTTGAACCCAATTACTATATTAAATTTTGGATATAAATTTGAATGCGAATCTATCCCACATGGCCAAACGATGAATCCAATCGCTACAAAATTTGAAACCGACAATAGTACACTATTGCGGATCCAATGGAACTAGTTTCGTCGGAATCTGAGACTGTGCCCCATAAGGCTATTTTATATGTTAATTTAAACGAGTTATTTTTAAAATCAAGTAAATCACCTTTGAATTAGATTTTAAAAATTTATTATCTTCTTTCTTATTAATAGAGTTTAAATAATCCTTTGAAACTATTTTTATCTTGCTTAAAACTCAAGATTCCACTAACCAAATTTCAATTGTTGAATTCCACAATTAAATTACCCAGTAAATTATTATATTTGAAATTCAAGATATTAAATATATAAAATTAACTTTTCAAATATTCAAAATCAATTAAATATTCGAATTTCAACACTCAAAATTTTGGGTCGTTACACATATCATCATTAAAATAATCATAAAGTTTTTAAACATAAAACCCAAAATCAAATGCTCTTTAAAAATGAAAATAGAGATGGTTTTGACTATTATTCACCTGACTAGGATAAGGAACTTGAGATTTGATTTAAATTAATACTCCTTCCTTGATTCCATAGCTTTTAATGGATTTTTTTCTCCTCTTCTTCCCCTAGGTTATGGCCGGCTTGAGTTCTTTGTTTACGTTTTATGAACTTGAATTATGAACGTGTAAAAAATGGGAACAAGGATTTAGGGGTTATAGGGTTGTCGTACCGAGGTAATACCCATAATGCCCTTGCCTTATTTTCTTATTTCTTAACATATGAAAATGTTCATAAACCCATTCTTTTAAGATTTTATTTAGTTAAGCACGGCCTCTACTTACATTTTCAAATCTTAATCCCCTTATCAGACTAATATTTACATTATTCTATTTAATTAATCTACTTAAATCTCCTAAATAATTTTATTAAAAATTAGGCGTGATATTCAACACTTCTGATTCTTAAAGCCAGGTACGCTTGAAATTGACATATATACATATAGAGCTTTAAAGTCAAGCATCTTTGAAGCTTGTAGTACATATATTGAAAATCATTTACATGTTCAAATTATAAACATGATACTATGTTGGTTCAAACTTACTTATATGCAACCTGTAATATGAGAACCCATACATTTTATAAAATTTGAAATTTTCTAAAAACCTTGTATGCTCAAAAATTGCAATTCATGATATCAAGACGGAATTAAATAATTTACGAAATCAAATTTCTTTAGAAACTTCTCACTTTGAAATTCCTTTTCTTCAATGAGTTCAAAATCCCTTTTCAATGAATGAGCTGTAGGTTTTCTTGATGCTATACTTTTGAAATCGGCTTCTTATATCATTTTCAAAGTACAAGGTGGGAAATATATTTTATAATCAATTTTCAAAGCCTGCTAATCTTCAAAATTGAATTGCTAAACTTAGTTTAAAGTTCCATACCCAGAGTTTTATATTTTTGGAACATAAGTAATGTCTTTATTGTTGAATATGCGCTTATATGATTTTTTGTTTGATGATAATAAACATATATACATTCGTTTAAATGTATTTGATAATATACTATTTTATTTTTCATAGATTAAATAAATATTTGTTGAATAAAATAAATTACACAGAATTTGAATTCAAACAGATATTTTATTCAAATAAATATTTATTACATTTTTGAATAGTACAATTTCAAGCTCTCACTATAACTATACAACTTTGATTACAGTTACATCACATTTCATATTTACAATTCACCTCACTACATATCACTCACACTCGTATCTATCTTCAAGTTCATTCCAGTTTGAATCCATCATCTGAGCAATCTGCAAAAATATAAACTAACGCAGTAAAATTGAAAAAGAAATATTTTTGCAATTCAAAAATAAAAGATAACTTTTGAAAATATGATTTGCCTCAGTTATTTGGGTTGTTCGTTATAATTTAAATTTGAATTCATCATACACGAACAACTTGTGACATACACAGTGTATTACTGTATATGCCACAAGGCCGTGCACGCCGATATATACACTTGATCTATTTACAGGGACAGGTGAGCACAGGTCAAACCCAAATAAAAAGTCGGGTTCAACTCACGTGCAATATAATAAAAATCACGACTCGAGCACAAGGTCAAACCCGAGTTTTTATAACTGGATTCAACACAAGGCTACAAAAAAAATGCAAAGCTTAGACAAATTCCAAATTCACAGTGAAGTCAAGACAGAAAATTCATGAATGCAACATGGTGAACAACCAAGGTGCAACGAGAATTTTACAGTGTCAAGTTCATGTATGCAACAAGTAAAATGCAGTATGGCCAAAGTGAAATCAACATTATCACTAAATGAATCAACAGCCCAAGTCAAGATGGAACTACAGGAATGAAGAGACCAGAGAAATACAAATGCATGGCACAGTGCACCACTGACTTGAAGAACATATGAATCAAAACCAGAAGTACAAGGTCAGTTTAAATGGCTGGACAAATGCACAACTAAACCAAAGTGCAACAGAATGAGAAGACCATAATGCAACAGTATAGCAGTGCAAATCAAGTACAAAACACAACAATGAAGACTACAGTAAAAGACAGTGGCAAATGCATATACATCAGAGTGCACAGCAACCATCAACATAGTAATATACAGAGCTAATCCAAGCAAGTGATCGAACAAGAGAACATTGTTGTACAAGGCACCAGAGTCAGAGAACACAACAACCACTCCAGAGAGTAGTTCAAATACAAATGAACTCGACCAGTAACCAAGTACTACAAAGACCATGTCGAACATAGTGACAACATTAAGTAATGCAACAATCAATACTTCAATGAATTCAACATGAAGCAGTGCAAACTCCCAAAGATACAACAGTGAAGGAAACTGCATCACAGCAGCATGAAAAAGTTTATACAACATCAAGATACATGAATATGGAACCAACTATACAAGTGCAGACTACAGAGATCAATGCAACTAAAGTAATCAAATAGACTACAGTCTACACAACAACAAGTATCACTAGACAAACAAACCATGCCAAAGTAACCAAGCCAGAAATGCATCAGATCAACTACAAATACAAGTGTTGACCAGAATCAAGATTCAAAGATACAGGGTACAGTGATGCAGTGAACTACAGTTTCGCAAATGATAACAAAGTCAAGATTTCCAGTTAATCAAGTCATTCAATGCCGAAGACAAAGTGAAACCAGAAGTCAAGTTATAAAATTCAAGTGAGTATGAAGAATTGACGAAGTCAAAAAAAAATCAACACCGTGATGAGCACGGCAATTCAAAGCCGTGGGTATCAAGCATCGAATATACGATTATGAACAAGTCAGTGAAATCTCGTGCATCAATACCAGATCGAACGGTATATGACAAATTCAAATCATCAGAACGAACGAGAATATAGGAATTCAATTCCTATTTAAACACAATCATCATCGGCAATTTAAAATCCATCGAGTTCAAGCATCAATCAGAAAGTAAAAAGAGCAAAAAATTACTTACCGAAGCCATCTCGAATTCGATCAATTCGAAGCAGTCGAAGTGCACCAAAGGAAACCATCGATTGACAAAGGAAAGCCAAATCAACCAATCGAGTATTTACAGTCGCAAGCTTCGAATTTCAAAAACCCTAGTTTCTGAAGAGAAGGACAAAAGCCCTAATTTTGCAATCAGGAGGAACGAGAAAGAACACGTCTACCATTATCTCACAACCAAAGAAACGGGCCAGCCGAAGAAATAAAAGGAGACAGATTACAAAGAGGGCCGTCCTTTTTATTTTTAAGGGTTTTAAATTTTTTAAATAGGTTTTTATTTTATTTAAATTATTTTTAATTGTATTTTCTTTTTAAACCGTTTTAAATTTCTAGTCGTGTGACTAGGGGACAAGCTACGTGGCGTAGCTTGAGAATTCGCAACTCGGTGGTTGAGTTGTGGAAAGGTTTTGAGCGTAGAGTTTGATTAGTCAATAGAGGGTATAGCGAGTTTACGTGTGTAAGCGAGGAACTATCTAATTTCTAGTAGAAACCTTGGGGCAGCACGTAGGCAGGGTTTTGCCGAAGCTGGGTAAATTCTGTGTTGTTCTGTTTTTTCTGTTATTTATATTCTACGATATCTGTGCTGCTATTCTGTGATCTGAATTGAATATTTTATAAGCTTCCGCGATTAATTTTTATAATTAACACTATCACCCTATTCACCCCCCCTCTAGGGTGAAATCGATCCTACAAGTGGTATCAGAGCGAGGTCTAGAAGTCAACATTTGTTTTAAAAATTCGATTTTTTTGAAAAAATCAGTTTTTGTTTTAAAAAATTTGAATTTTTAAAATGGCTTCTTTTAATAATGCTTTTGCAGAGGGTCAGTCGATAGTTAGACCACCAATGTTCAATGGTGAATATGCTTTTTGGAAAAATAGGATGAAATTTTTTTTGAAAACCATTGACGCATGGGATATTATTGAGACAGGTTATAGAATACCAACTATAACTGTAGATAATCAGGAAATAGAGAAACCAAAAGATCAATGGACAGATCTAGAAAATAAATTACAAAATACTAATGCCAAAGCTATGAGTTCTATTATCTGTTCATTAGATCAATTTGAATTTAATCGTGTCTCACATTGTCTAACTGCGCAGGAAATATGGCACATACTAGAAGTGACTCACGAAGGAACATCTCAAGTCAAAGAATCTCGCCTTGCCATGCTAAGCAGCGAATACGAGAACTTTACGATGGCGAAGGAAGAAAATGTCAAAGAGATGTACGGACGACTTTCCAATATCGTATACAAATCAAAAGCTCCCGGAAAAACATACACCGAACTAGAAGTAGTCCGGAAAATCCTTAGAGTCCTTCCACGAAGCTTTGAAGCGAAAGTAACTGCCATACAAGAATCGAAAGATTTAAAACAACTCAAAGTCGAAGAACTCATCGGAAATCTCACCACTTATGAGCTAGAAATGAAATTCAAGGAAGAGCGTGAAGGAGGAGATACTCAAAAGAAATCAATAGCACTCAAAGGAACAACCGAAAGTGATGATGATAACGATGATGATGATGGAACAGAAGAGCTAGAGTTGTTAATAAGGAAATTCAAAAAATGGAATCGCAAACACGGAAATCCAGCTCGAAATCAGGAATTAAAAAGCAGAATAGGCAAAGTATTTGACCACTCAGAAGAACAGAAGATCATTTGTTATAATTGCAACAAGCCCGGCCATATCAAGCCCGATTGTCCACAAATTAAATCCAGCCATGGAAAGAAACAGAAAAAGAAAAGTTTTGCAGCCACTTGGGATGAAATAGACGAGAATGATCAAAGCACTGGCAGTGAAAGCGAAAAGGCAGAATTGTGTCTTCGAGGTGATACAACTGACAGTGACGATGACGAGCCAAGTGAGGTATCAAAACTTACCCATTCTGAGTTGCTTATATATTTTCATGAAGTAAACGGCTGTTTTGAACGACTTAGGGGAAAATACGCCAAACTTGAATCTCAAAAGGATACTTTGATAGAATGCAATAAACAACTTGATCAATTAGTTAAGAACTATCAATGTAGAATCCCTAAGTGTGATAAGTGTCCAACATTCGAAGAGGAAATTAAAAAATCAGAAATCAATATAAAATCACTTGAAAATGAAATTCTGATTTTAAAGGAGAATGAAAATACTAGGAGAGAGAATTCTATTAAAAAGTGCACACAATTGTTAAATGAAAATGAATCTCTCAAATCACAAGTCCAACAACTGTCTACTACTTTAGATAAATTTTCCAAAAGTGAAAAATCATTGAATATGCTATTACGAAAGCAAACGGTTAATTCGGTTAGACAAGGACTTGGATATAATAGTTCGAAAATTGTTGGAAGCAATATTAGTCAAGTTAATTCTATGTGCACAATTTGTAGAAAATATGGACACAATCACAATAATTGTTGGTCTAGACCCAAACATGTGAAAACTATACCGATTTGGGTTCCAAAAGGCACAAATATAAAATCTCTCAAAGTTAAACAAATTTGGGTGCCGAAGGGAACAATTATTAATATTTTTGGGTCTTTACAAAATTGTTTTTCAAAATTTTCTGCCACTAACAACCATGGACCTATAAAAACAAATAGGTCACATAAATCTTTCATCGTGTAGGTGTGGTGGAAGGCTAAGGAACAACAATAGTGTTCTCTGGATTTTTGGCTATTCCAGAAACACAACGGGCGACAAAGCAAAGTTCCTTAGCCGAGTATAAAGGTGACAGAATCACAACGGAAAACAACGAAAAATATCGTAAAGGTAAAACAAGTAATGGTATGTTTTAAACGATATATTAAATGTGATAATCTGCACCGTATTCTGAATTAAAATCAGCCAATATTGAGATTGATGAAAAGATGATGATTTTGATTCTGACTTATTCAACATAGTTGGCCAAATTATATTCTTTTG
Organism: Allium cepa; assembly: GCA_030765085.1. Taxonomy (NCBI): domain Eukaryota; kingdom Viridiplantae; phylum Streptophyta; class Magnoliopsida; order Asparagales; family Amaryllidaceae; genus Allium; species Allium cepa. Next base: position 457,979,377 of record CM060931.1, on the reverse strand, counting down.
CCAAAAACACTATAATAAATCTCTAAATTCTTTGAATTACTTCATATATATCATTTTGGATTAAAATAGTGTTTTATTGGATAATACATTTGGTTATAATACGGCTAACTCCTTATTCACGGTTTTCTGATTATTTACACGGCTTCATTTCAAATTCAAAAGAATATCATTAAATTGTTGTTAAAATTGAATTTGAAATTTTTGGTGCACACTTCATGTTTTGGTCTATAAAATTCAATTGATGATCATTTTTGAGTGAAAGAGAAATTCAGATGCAGATTACACTGGTAATCTAGTTGATAGAAAAATTACTAGTGAAATGTGATTTTTGTTGAGACATTTAGTAACTGCATCGTGTTTCAAAGAAAATATCTGCATATTCTTCGTTTCAAATAATTTTCAAATTGCAGAAAATTTTCTTATAAAACCCCCTCGAGAAAATCATTTTTGACCATATTTTCAGATTAATCATTTTAAAAAATTAATTTCATAATTATTTTTTGAATTTGATTTTAAATGACATTTTGACTAATCTGACTCCCAAATGATTATCGAAAAGAAAAATAGTGATTGAAAAAGTGATGAATGTTAATATTAATCAAATATTATGACTTGAGACGGTATAATTAATAAATTTCTTTAGAAATTTAAACAAGAGTTATAAAACTTTTTGTTGGTAAAAATTCCATAACCATCTCTATATCTATCATATTTCTAACAACCATCACTCATCAAAATTCTATATAGTTTGTCGATATGTGGTACTTTAAACAGGAATCGTTCGTTTTTCATTTTTCATTTTTTTTTAAAAAAAAAAGAAAAAAAAAGGTAATAATAATAATAATAATAATAATAAATACCAAAGTATTCACTCTCATTTAAAAGTCCTCACGGTTATGCATGGGTGAATTACTTGGAATTTGTTATGTGCTTCCGTGCTCATTTAAAAGTCCTCACGGTTATGCATGTATGGAACGCATATCAAAAGTTGATTTTTTTTATAAACAAGTTGATTCTAATCCCTTTTAAAAGTCCTCACGGTTATGCGTGGTTAGAAGATACTTGAATTCATTTTTTAAAAAATAAAATTGGAATACTACTAATCTCATTTAAAAGTCCTAACGGTTATGCATGGTTAGTAGATATTCAAATTCCTGATATAAATATACCACAAATAGACACAGCTGTATGGTTTTATATGATGACATCATTTCCATCATTCTTAAAGTGGAATATGCGCCTAACAAAATATTTATGATTTTGTTCGATTTTTTATCGAAATTTAATATTTATATTCAATTGAGTTTTAATGTTGGATTGATATCGATTACTTTATCTCTATTTTCTCTAACACTATTATTCTTTTGCTGATAACAAAAGGGGGAGAGAAAGGTTAAGATTTTGTCAAATAAAATCAAGCAAAGGTCAAATAATTTTCTATTTGCATCTAGACTCATTTGCATATTTTTATTTGTATGCATATATGTAAGGGGAGCTTTGTGTAGAGAGGAAGCATTTAAATAGGGGGAGCAATTAGGATATATCAATGATCAAATACATTTAACATATTCAAAATCTTAAATATATGTTTGTTATCATCAAAAGGGGGAGACTGTTGAATATGCGCTTATATGATTTTTTGTTTGATGATAATAAACATATATACATTCGTTTAAATGTATTTGATAATATACTATTTTATTTTTCACAGATTAAATAAATATTTGTTGAATAAAATAAATTACACAGAATTTGAATTCAAACAGATATTTTACTCAAATAAATATTTATTACATTTTTGAATAGTACAATTTCAAGCTCACACTATAACTATACAACTTTGATTACAATTACATCACATTTCATATTTACAATTCACCTCACTACATATCACTCACACTCGTATCTATCTTCAACTTCATTCCAGTTTGAATCCAGCATCTGAGCAATCTGCAAAAATATAAACTAACGCAGTAAAATTGAAAAAGAAATATTTTTGCAATTCAAAAATAAAAGATAATTTTTGAAAATATGATTTGCCTCAGTTATTTGGGTTGTTCGTTATAATTTAAATTTGAATTCATCATACACGAACAACTTGTGACATACACAATGTATTACTGTATATGCCACAAGGCCGTGCACGCCGATATATACACTTAATCTATTTACAGGGACAGGTGAGCACAGGTCAAACCCAAATAAAAAGCCGGGTTCAACTCACGTGCAATAACATAAAAATCACGACTCGAGCACAAGGTCAAACCCGAGTTTTTATAACTGGATTCAACACAAGGCTACAAAAAAAATGCAAAGCTTAGACAAATTCCAAATTCACAGTGAAGTCAAGACAGAAAATTCATGAATGCAACATGGTGAACAACCAAGGTGCAATGAGAATTTTACAGTGTCAAGTTCATGTATGCAACAAGTAAAATGCAGTATGGCCAGAGTGAAATCAACATTATCACTAAATGAATCGACAGCCCAAGTCAAGATGGAACTACAGGAATGAAGAGACCAGAGAAATACAAATGCATGGCACAGTGCACCACTGACTTGAAGAACATATGAATCAAAACCAAAAGTACAAGGTCAGTTTAAATGGCTGGAAAAATGCACAACTAAACCAAAGTGCAACAGAATGAGAAGACCATAATGCAACAGTATAGCAGTGTAAATCAAGTACAAAACACAACAATGAAGACTACAGTAAAAGACAGTGGCAAATGCATATACATCAGAGTGCACAGCAACCATCAACATAGTAATATACAGAGCTAATCCAAGCAAGTGATCGAACAAGAGAACATTATTGTACAAGGCACCAGAGTCAGAGAACACAACAACCACTCCAGAGAGTAGTTCAAATACAAATGAACTCGACCAGTAACCAAGTACTACAAAGACCATGTCGAACATAGTGACAACATTAAGTAATGCAACAATCAATACTTCAATGAATTCAACATGAAGCAGTGCAAACTCCCAAAGATACAACAGTGAAGGAAACTGCATCACAACAGCATGAAAAAGTTTATACAACATCAAGATACATGAATATGGAACCAACTATACAAGTGCAGACTACAGAGATCAATGCAACTAAAGTAATCAAATAGACTACAGTCTACACAACAACAAGTATCACTAAACAAACAAACCATGCCAAAGTAACCAAGCCAGAAATGCATCAGATCAACTACAAATACAAGTGTTGACCAGAATCAAGATTCAAAGATACAGGGTACAGTGATGCAGTGAACTACAGTTTCGCAAATGATAACAAAGTCAAGATTTCCAGTTAATCAAGTCATTCAATGCCGAAGACAAAGTGAAACCAGAAGTCAAGTTATAAAATTCAAGTGAGTATGAAGAATTGACGAAGTCAAAAAAAAATCAACACCGTGATGAGCACGGCAATTCAAAGCCGTGGGTATCAAGCATCAAATATACGATTATGAACAAGTCAGTGAAATCTCGTGCATCAATACCAGATCGAACGGCATATGACAAATTCAAATCATCAGAACGAACGAGAATATAGGAATTCGATTCCTATTTAAACACAATCATCATTGGCAATTTAAAATCCATCGAGTTCAAGCATCAATCAGAAAGTAAAAAGTGCAAAAAATTACTTACCGAAGCCATCTCGAATTCGATCAATTCGAAGCAGTCGAAGTGCACCAAAGGAAACCATCGATTGACAAAGGAACGCCAAATCAACCAATCGAGTATTTACAGTCGCAAGCTTCGAATTTCAAAAACCCTAGTTTCTTAAGAGAAGGACAAAAGCCCTAATTTTGCAATCAGGAGGAACGAGAAAGAACACGGCTACCATTATCTCACAAGCAAAGAAACGGGCCAGCCGAAGAAATAAAAGGAGACAGATTACAAAGAGGGCCGGCCTTTTTATTTTTAAGGGTTTTAAATTTTTTAAATAGGGTTTTATTTTATTTAAATTGTTTTTAATTGTATTTTCTTTTTAAACCGTTTTAAATTTCTAGTCGTGTGACTAGGGGACAAGCTACGTGGCGTAGCTTGAGAATTCGCAACTCGGTGGTTGAGTTGTGGAAAGGTTTTGAGCGTAGAGTTAGATTAGTCAATAGCGGGTATAGCGAGTTTACGTGTGTAAGCGAGGGACTATCTAATTTCTAGTAGAAACCTTGGGGGCAGCACGTAGGCAGGGTTTTGCCGAAGCTGGGTAAATTCTGTGTTGTTCTGTTTTTTCTGTTATTTATATTCTGCGATATCTGTGCTGTTATTCTGTGATCTGAATTGAATATTTTATAAGCTTCCGCGATTAATTTTTATAATTAACACTATCACCCTATTCACCCCCCCCCCCCTCTAGGGTGAAATCGATCCTACATTTATAACATGACTGTGGGTCCTGACCTGAGCCACGGCTAATGAGCGACACCGGCTAGTTGTCCTCATCGTCATTATTGAATTACTTTGTGAATCATTAATCACTTCTCACTGAACCACTTCAAAGACAACTTCAAGCATCATCTCGATAATAACCACCGGACAACTTTAGGGATCAGTAACCGCTTCGCAAATTGTTGAGCCACTTCGATGGTCACTGACCTCTTCACAAATTACCAAGCGACCTCATCAATCACAAACCATTTTGATAATATTTACTGAAACTTCGATGATAGACACTTCTTGAATTCAGTGCACCACTGAACTACTTTGAAGACAACTACGAAATTTACTTCGACGGTAATTATTGAACTTAAATGTCGATCAGATCTCGACAATGAATTTGATTGTTGAATGGATCCTTCAGATCTATAAACTTGAGGTTGCAATTCCTTATCAACTTGGATCCATTGATCTCGAAGATCTTATGAATTTGGGGATGGATTTAATATTCGATATTGAATGGGTCTTGATTTAATTGTGAATAACATAATGAAGGGGAAAGAGAGAGAAATAAAAGGTAAAGGAGATAGCCAACGTGAATCACATGATGAATGCTAGCTGGCCATTTCATAAGTTATGAAGTGTCATTGTAATTGTTTGAACATGTGCGAAGTGGTATCAATCTTCATTGTTTTACATTTACTGCAAATGTAAACATTGGCATTCGTTAGTTTCCAAATTTTTAGATTTGAAACAGATTTGAAAATTTCTCATAGTATATTCAAATTCCTTTAAGTTATTTTGGTCATTTTTTGAAAACGCGAAGGTTCGAGCTTGCCTTCTAGCGCTAAAATGTTAATGAATAAATTTTCCAACACCCAATTGATTGTACAAGTGGCATATTCGAAGAAATTCCAAATATACTCCTTGGTTTTTTGATAACCCATGAGTACGTTTAAATCATAATCCACAAGTTCAAAAGATAGAATAGGCAAATCAAACAGTCAATGGGCAAATCTGCAAGTCCATAAGTCAATGGGCAATATAGGCAAGTCATGTCTTTTTATTCAATCATGGATATGGTACAAATGTGCAAATATAAAGTTGTTCATAACATTATTTCTGATATAAGATTTAGTGCTACAATGTTATTTTTCATTACATTATTTCTGATATTGATATATGGATAACAGTTTTCTCTCATAATTTTAGAATTAAAATCCATATTTCAATGTGATTCATGTGTATATATTAGCTTACCCCTTTAAAATTTCTCATTTAACAAGTTATAATATATTTAGCTATAATAGCATGTCTCTTAGATCATGTTGTTTCTTAGTTTTACTCAGTATATGCAATTCTACTTTAGTACAATGCGAAGTTCAAACCCTTATAAGAAATTTCTTATCTCTAATCCAAAATAAAATATTTATTCTCTTTTTTTCATATTTCATTGAACTGTAACACCCTGAATATTTAATGGAAATTTGATAAGAAAATTAAATTGAATCAAACGAGGACTAAAAGGAAAAAATTCATAAATATTTGAATTTGACTACGAAACTTGCACCATTGCATTTCTAGCGATTTTCTAGACGATTTTCATATATAACATTTTGAAATCGGAGTTAATACGGAAAATTTATGGGTGTTGGAAGAATTGGAAATAGAATGAAAACTTAAAAATAAAATTTCACAAGAGATGGGATAGCGTTGTACCATGGTTATGTTAAAATCAATTGTTTCATGGCGTGTTTGAACAGTCAAGATGCATTGCTTTGGAGCCAAGCTTTGACCAGCGTATAAGATGACTACAAAAAATCACGAGCCTAGATCTAACGGTTTAAACTATTTGTCGACTCGTATAAATGCAAGCTTAACTTAACCCTAAAATCTGCACAACAGTTCACTGTAACAAAACTCTACCCAATTCCAACCTCTCCTCTAACCGTGAAATTCTTCAAAAGTCAAAATAAAATCAACCTAGAAGAACACAAGTAATTATATCTAGAAGGAGCAAGCGGAGCTAGCATGCGAAGGGGAGATTGTCAAGGAAAGCAAATAGGAAGAGCTTAGGCATGAAGTGGGTGGGAACAAATTTTGATTAGATGATTATTACAGTTATGTTTAAAGTATTCTAACTGATTTAGGATGTTAATAAATTATAATTAAAACTGTAAAAATCTAATGTGAAACCTGTAAATTTACAGTAGAAATTGGAATTATAGTAGTTTGATAAATTTAACACGTTTTTGTTTTTAACCCATAAAACCCTAAAATTAGTAAACCATAAATCTGTAAACCCTCGATTTAACAAATTGCTATTGAAACGGAAAACATGGACTGGTCGACTTTGTAATTAGATTCACTGTAAATAGTTAACGACACAGATGAAACAAAAAATAATAATCGACACTTAAAATCAGAAGAACCTTAAAATTTAGCCTATGAACAATCGACCCTGATCCCCAGTTGTCGATCGATAGCGATCGAGGTTGGGGTTAGTTGTTGGCCGGTCTACGCATAAAATGGAAAATCTGAACCTCGGACCAAGGTTTGGGTTAGAAATAAAAACTATATAATTTAAGATAAAAATTATATAAATGTTAATTGTTTATGTAGGCCTATTCTGGAGCTAAGTGTATATGCTAGAGATAGTAGGGAAGTTATTTCCCTATCAGAGGATGCTAGGTCATTTCGGTGTCATATAAAATGTTGCTTACCTAATTGAGAGTCGATTGATCAACTAGGGGCGATGTATTTTCACAATACAGGCACTCACGAGGAGGTTTTGCAGTGGACGTGTAGCACTGACGGATGTCAGTAGGTGAACCCGGTGCTAACAGGTGATTCTATATGGACAGTAGGGCTCGAAGCAGCACGATAAGCGGCAATATAGGTAAAGAAGTGGCCCAATACTAACGGGAGTTCTTGTATGCATAGTTCTAGCGTAATGTGATATAGGTGGACACCAGTGCAGATGATAAGAAGCATTACACTACGATCGAGAGGTGAACACGGGTGTAGACAATGGGACACACCAGTGATTCAATAACTTGGGTTCTTCCTTTCCAGGCGTAGTTATGGGTTATGGGTATTATTGGGAGAGCAGTTCCAATAGTAGCCTACGAATGGTGTTTTCTTATTAGAAAGCTCTAGGAGCGATGGTCGATCGTTAGTTGTGAGGTTCGATATGTAGTTCGATCCTTGTAGTAGCCTATACAAGCTGTAATGTAGCTATCTATTGGATAAGAACCCTTAGGTAATGGGTAGGAATTCATGGATACTTGCAGCACACCTATGTCATCTAGAGTAGTATTAAAGTTAACTGCACATGATCATTACACATTAAACTTGTACTCATTCACCAGACTTTTGTCTGATCCACTCTTTTCCTTTCTTTTTCCCACCACGGGTACATAGGGCAGCAAGTGATTGGTCCATTCTTGATACTTAGCGAGTCGATCTTTTCTTTAGAGACTGCTTTTATCATATTTTCTCCCCATGTATTAATCTGTCTTATAGTACATTTTATTTATTTTATCATACTTGGAGTGATATTTTCTTTATATTCTATATTGGACCACATACTGGTTTCCTAAGAATGTGATTTGGATATTCTATGAGATATATATTTTTCAGTATTACATGTTTTATTTCTTCCACTGTGAGTTCTGAAAGTGTGGTATATCTTGGATTATATATGTTAATTTAGTCTTTATAATGTTATAAAAACCCCGACGACTCATATTCGTCGGCATGACACGAGTCCGAAAGTCACACTAGGCTTTGGATTGGTGTGTCAGGAAGTGCGGGTTATCATAGTTAGTGAGCATAGGTTCAAAGTTTTCTAAGGATTAGGACCATAATGAGAGAACGTATTTGAAATTTTTTGCAAAAAATGAAGGTTTTTCAAATGGTTTTCCCAAAAAATTTCAAAAATGGTTTTTGAAAATATTTTTTCATATAATTAATGATTTTCAAAAAGCTTTCAAGGATTTTATAAACATCGTAATCTTTTTTTTCATGCCTATGCAATCTTTGATTCGAGCCCATGTTATCTTTCTTATTCGCGCCTATACTATTTGTGAAAAGTTGCTAATAAATTCTTAAAATTCACAGGTAGAAGATGAATGATCCTACTCGTTTGGGCTTCGATGATGTAGTAGAGGTTCTAGATGTGAACATCCTAATATGGTTTCGTCGGCACCTTCAAGCGAGGGGACAAGCAGAGTTAAATCCTACTAGAAAGCCCATGAAGAGAGAAACAAGTGTGGTTCCTACCCGCTCACCTACCACTATAGACTTTGCTAAGCTATGCAAAGATTTTTCTAGCCTTGGAGAAAAGCCATATATGGGGATAGAGTCTTACGTGGATTCGAGGACATTAATCCATGCTCGTTAGAAGATCTTCGGCTTGATGGGTTTGATTGACAAGATGAGGAGGCAGTTAGCTACATGGCAGTTGCAGGGTGAGGCATTGAACCAGTGGGAGGTTATAAAATCTAAGACTAATGGAGAGGAGATTTCTTGGGAGTAGTTTTGCAAGAGATTCGAGATGAAGTTTCTTTTTAAGACGGAGAAAGGCATCCACTTGGAGAAATATATCCACTCGAAGCAAGGAAACCTATCAGTGAAAGAATACATCAATAGTTCAATGAGCTAGCAAGATTTAGGATGGGACTGATAGATACCCCACACTTGAAGGCTTTAAATATTGCTAAAGGGCTAAACCAACCTCTTTAAGGTTTAGCTTTGTGTCATATTCCTATGGAAGCTGCTTATGAGGGTCTAGTACTCAATATCATCTCCAAGGAGGAAGTGAAGGAGGAACCAAAAAAAGCTAGAGAGAACAAGTAGAAGAAAAATCAGAAGTAGGGAAGATTTGGGCCAAAAGGGTAGGTATAAAAGAAGGACATGCAGTGTAGGAAGTATGGCAACAAGGGGCACTTTGCTGAAGAGTGCAAAATGGATTGCTCAAAGATAAAGTGTTATAATTACGATCATATCGGCATCTGAAGCGACTTGCAAAACACCACCAAGAGCTTCTACTCAAACGTCCTCTCAGGTGGTTCCGGCATATGCATTGGAGGTCGTACTTAGTTCGAGTGTGTAGCCAGTGGTGGACAAGGGAAAGAAAGTGGTGATCAAAGATTTGTTAACTCTTTCCGTTGTATCTATTCACACTCTATTTGACACTAGGCTTTCACGTTCTTTCATTTTTAGTAGATTTGTTGATGACTTACACTTACGCACTGGTATAGTCACGGACCATGTAGTTGTCTCAAACCCGTCGAAGAATCGACCTACTTAACTATTGTATGTAGGGGTTTGAAGTTGCTCATTTTAGGGGTCGAGTTTGATTGTGATGTCTTTGTATTGGGATTCTCTGGGTTTGGGTTAATATTAGACATGGATTGGATGGCGATGTATAGGGCTATTTTAGATTATGATAGAAAGGTTGTTAGATTGAGCATGTGTAGTGGATGTAGCTTGGACGTTTATTGCGATCCAAAGGATCGGTTATATTGAGCTACTTATATTCTTTAGATGTATCACATTATGAGCTAGATATTTTGCATGTAGTTAGATATTTCCTATACATTTCTACTGAGGTTATTTCTTTCCTGCTTAAAAGAGAGATCCAGTTTAGGATATATGTTGTTGAGAACGCTAGACTCATCACCTTACCATTAAGGCACATGGCTCCAAAGGAGAGACTCGAGTTAAACAAGCAAGTAAATGAGCCGTTGGAGAAGGGTTTTATTAAGAGGAGAATTTTTGAATGGAGAGCACCAGTCATCTTTGCTACCAAGGCAAATGGTTCACTGAGACTCTACGTCGATTATAGGGAGCTAAACAGACTCACAAAGAAAAATCGGTATCCATTGCCCCATATAGAAAATCCTTTTGATCGGTTAGTTGGAGTTAAGGTGTTCTCACAGCTTGACATGGCTACGAGATTCCACCAATTGCATGTAGCTGAGGGCAGTATCTAGAAGACATCCTTCCGTACACCTGACAAACTTTATGTATGGTTGGTCATACCCTTCATACCGACCAACGCGTATGCCTACTTTGTTGATTTGATGAACCGATTTTTTAGAAGGTAGCTTAACAAGTTCGTCATAGTATTTGCAAATGATATCCTAGTCTATTCGAGGAGTGAGGAGGAACATGCGTTGCATTAGGAGAAGTGCTCAGTGCACTCTGTGCACATAAGCTGAAGACGAAGTTTTCTAAATGCCACTTTTAAAGAGATGATGTATGATTTTTAGGACTCATCGCCATAGAAAGTGGATTAGCAGTTGATCCTAATAAGGGGCATTCAGGATTGGCATGTGCCAAATAATGCCATGGAGGTGAGAAGTTTCCTTATTTTGGCAGGCTACTATTAGAAGTTCATTAAGGACTTTGCGAATATCTCTGCCACTTTGTCCATTTTACCATGAAAATTCTTATTTTCTCTTGGGATGTAAAATGTGAAGATGCTTTTATCAAACTGAAGGAGGCATTGACAAGTGCACCAGTTTTGGTATCACTTGACGGGACGAAATTATTTATGGTTTATACCGACATCTATGGTAAGGGGGTAGGTGCGCTCTTGATGCAACAAGGAATGGTGGTGAGTTATGCTAGTCGGCAGCTAAAGAACCACGAGAGAAACTACCCTACCCATGATCTTAAGTTGGCGGCCATTGTGTTTGCACTCAAATCATAGAGGTTACCTTTTAGGGGAGCGATTTGGGCTATATATAAATCATAAGTCCTTGAAATACTTATTCTCCAAAAAGGATATTTGAATTTGAAGTAGCAAAGGTGGATGGAGTTCTTGGCATCGTATGACTTTGATATCTCATATAACCCGGCAGGGGTGACGTGGTGGTCGATGCTTTGAGCAAAGAGCATGCAGTATTGACTTCCCTTGTGACGTTGCGACCTTTCCACGCTCGAAAACCGACATCAATACGTCCACTGTATCAACTGCCGACAAATCGAAGGCCGGAAAACCATACCGTTAGGGTTAAAGAAGAGGAAAAAGATAGAAGAAGAGAGAAAAAGATAGAACAGAACAGAAAGAAACAACAGAACAATATCAGAATCTCACAATCGCAGCGGAACAATATATAATAGATAAATCAATAATCTTTAAACAAAGAACTATATCAGTTATTACATTACATCATATTACATTACATTACATCATCAGAGTGTACAACAACAAACAGCGAAAAAGAAATACTATACACTAGTGAATACACCATGTCATCTAGCTTGCCTCCTGCAACTCCTGAATTCAAGAATATCCTGATAACCTAACTCTAGACTGTCCGTGTGGAAATTGGTGGGCACCCAGAGTTTAGGAAGAAAAACAATAAACTCCTAGTCAGTCATGTGACTGGTGCGAGAACTAAAACAGTTTATTTTTAAAACAAAGTACAGGATAATTTTAAAATAGATTCGCAATGCTTTTTAGAAAATGAGACTACCATAAGGCCTCCCGCACACACACATAATGCAAACATAGAATCGGAGGAGATTTCTCCTTATGATAGTCAAAGATGCTTGATACGCATTAAAAAGAAACATTTGATATTATTACTAGTGCATAGTGTAGGAAAACATTTCGAAAGTAAAGATATAAATCTTAGCCAGCATAGGCATTTCGCACTTATGCCTACTATAGCTACCATCCAAACAGTGGGGCGCCACCATAAGTGAATGATAGGTTTACAATTAAAACCGTACAAGATCGTATTGTTTCTTTGGATTTCCAACAAATGGTCAGGCCAAGGAACTTCCCATTGCCACATGGGTACGCCTCTGGAAAGACGACCCGAGAAACTAACCGGATCTCTGCCAACACAAGGCCGGGTTACCTTTCAAACTAGGTAATTACTGGCACGAATATGTCATTCCCCGATCATAACCGATCTATATCCGAGGTTCCTCGATTTCCAATAACCACAAAGCAATAAATTTGCAGCAACAACATAGGTTAAGTATCTGGGCTCCATACCATGATACCACATCTATCCAGAAGGAATGACATACACTAAAGGGGCGCTACCCCCTAATAACCTTGCTGCATCCTTCCTGTTTTGACCATTTCCGGGGTGTGAGGTCCGACGAAGTCTCGTCCACAAAGCTACGCTTAATATAAAAGATGTGCTTTGATCATCAAATTCTCAACAGCACTTCGTATGCCACATTACCAATTTGGGAATGTATCACTAGTAACCATCAACTACATAACCTCTAAGGGTGTTAAGCTAAGAGAATAAATTCTCCGCCACCAACGGAAATATATTTGATAGAAACCAGCTTTACATCTCAAATTGTAACGTCAGACACACATCCATACAAGTCCGTTCCGGGATCGAACGGAACCGAAGGCACTTCCAAAGAAGTCCTTGCAATCCGGATATTCACTAATCACGATCGGACTTCCCATCACAAAGGGTAATAAATTTCTATATCGGAGATCAGCCGATGCAGAAACATTCGAAGGTAATCCTTCTGTTTTCATAAATATCTGGTCTTCAACACCGGTCATCAAGTGCAATCCATAACGACGTATCACATATTCGGAATGGGTTATACGACCCCAAAGTACTTTTCCGGCTAACCCGAATAGTGAGCGCTTATTTCAAAAATAAGTGTAGCATTCAAATTCAAACAAATCACAACAAATACCTATTTAAAAGTAAATATTAATAGTCGGTTATTTAACTATCAATAGGCGTGTTCAACATCACCAAATTCCAAATAATTTCCCAAATTATTTATTTTCCAAAAATATCTTTACTAGATATATAATTTCCACACTTCAACCATTTGAAAACAAATTTCAATCATTTTCCTAACGCGGAAAAACTTTCATTTCAAAATGGTTCATTTAAACCAATTAAATAAGTCCTTACCGATTTACTTTATATTTACGTTCCAAATCCGTAAATTTATTCCCACACTTCAAAAATAAATCAATGTCTATTTTTAAACAAATTTTCCTTTCTTTTATAAATTCTATAGTGAATTTACAATTCCAAAATATCTATGAATATACGATTTCCAAATCGATTTCTAATATTCATTTTCAATTTATCTTTAAAAGATAAAATCTTAAAATATTCACTTCATATTGGAAAACATTTCCACACTTATTTAATAATAAGAAATTCACAAATCCATTTATTTTCAACACTTGGAAAATATTCAATATACTTAAATCGAAATTAAGTATATATTTCATTCTTTAAAGAAAACGTGCGCTTAAACACATTTATTTGAGTCAAAATGAATGTTGCGTAAAACATTGTTACGACAACCCAAAATCACTAGTATAGGGATTCGAAACTTAGATAGATATATAAATCCCAATACTATATAAAACATTTCCTTTCGAAAATCATTTGCTATAACAACAGTGTTATAGTCCACTATTTCCTTCTATTTCTCGAAAACGTCTATTTCAACAATAAATGTTGAAATCTATGGTTTCGATGTTTAACACAATTTAATACATCGTTAAAACAATTAACTTCATTTTATAATATTCATTTTCCCAAAACATATCCATTTTATTTAATAATATATTCGCTGTCCAAAATCGTGAATATACTTCACTAACCAAATTCAATATTTTCTACACATTTTATTTCAAGGATAATTCGATATCCGAAATCGCGAATATATCTCCTTTAATAACCTTCTATATTAAATTTATCAAATTCAATTGATTTCGGATTTGTAAACAATGTTTATAAATCCCATTTCTATTTATAAAACTTTGATTTATAAATCTCCTTTATTATCCAATTCAATTTATATAACTCAATTATATATCAGAAGTCCATATTATAAGTTAAGAACTTATAATCCATTTATTTACAAAATCGTTCTTTTAAAACTTCACAAATTATAAATCTTATTACTTATAAGATTTTATTCATAACCTTATTTTCAACATTAACAGAACTCCTTTTAGAATTCCATTATTTCGATTATAAAATATATATTTTGTAAATCTCATCTATAAACCATTTATCTTTATTCAAAAATCTCAATTAAAATGTCAAATCTGATTTATAAGTTAATTACCCATAAATCTTTTATTTTGCAACATCTATTCAATTTATAACTTCATAATTTATAAGTCTATAAATTTCGTTCACTTATGAAATCCATTTTTTTTCATTTTAACACTTATAAAAACTCGTTTTATAATTCCAGTATTCTTAATTTATAAAATATCAATTTTGTATATATTTTTTTATATATCGTTCATAGTAATTAAAAAATCCCAATTTAAATAAACCAATCCTTTTAATAATTTACAAACGTTATTTAAAACTTATATAACTTCAAAATCATACTTACGTACTATTTTCCAAACATATAACTTTTATAACAATAAAATTATAATGTTTATTTATTTTAACAGTTCAAAACTTAATAAAACGTACACTTTCAAAAATCACTTTAATTTATTTTTTAAAAAATCAAAAATCATTATTTTAAAACTTCAAAAATGGATCCGATGATGCAACAGCACAAATAGTCAATCACGACATCCAAATATCATATATCGATATGATAATCAATAAACATCACAATATCTGTAATCAAATAAATACTGGTGAGGAATCCAGTTGATCCCTCCAACCTGTTTCCCAGCATCCACAAACATTAGCACAATACCAATTCCGTTCCGGTACGGAATATCACGGTATATGGGATTCATAAAATATTATCCGTTATTATGCGGCGCAATAGGGTCTCATCCGCTATATAATGCGTGAAAATCAACTCCAAGTACATATATAATACCAATTCCAATCAAGATGGAATTATCGCGGTATATGTTTTTAATAAATAACCTCCGCTTACTAACGGCATATAATGTCTATTTCAATCATCAACAGATAATAATTTATCATCCATACATACAGTCAAAAATTTTAAATCTAACTATTTAAAATTTAAATCGAACAAATTCGATTGAGTGAGAAATTCTCACCTTGCTTTCAATTAAGTTTCCGTGTTTTATTTCGAATAAAATTGGACGTGCGTTTAAGTTTACCCGAAATTCTTACTAGCTCCAAACGAATCCAAACCAGCTCCATTGCGTAGTGCTCGACAAAACGAAGCCAACGCAATTCGTTTCGTGTGTTTTCGACCTCGTATGAAAAAGTTATGCATTTTTAAAGTTCGCACGAATTATAAATATAATAAATTTACAATTCTTTTATTATTTTTAACCTAAAACCATCTCTGCCATTGATTTTCTGTTGACTTCATCAGGGCCGCACCCTCCTCTCTTCTCCCCCTCACGTTCCTTCTCCAGTAACCATCACGCAAGAACCCATCAAAGCCGCCCCTATTCCAAGAATTTTCGAGCCTCCTACAAGCAACTCCAGGACGATCAAAGCACACCACGACGAAGGCCATCAGCAACTCCACCCACGCTCCAAGTGCGGCCAAGCTCGGCCATCTCCCAGCTTCGAAAAACGTGAACCAACGTGTGCGTTCAAACTCGATTTCCCATTGATCCATCACGAGACGATCATAACCGTTGAATATCTAGATCTTGGAGTGCTCTACAATATTATAGTTGACACTTTTTGCTAAATGTTTATGGATTGATCAAGAATTGAAGAAGAAGATGGCACGTTTTTGGCCATTGGAAATATCACTGGCGGCTGGAGCTCAAACCCTAGGGTTTTGATGCAAATAAGAAAATGTTGGTCCCTTTATAGAAAATTCACGAATTACTATTCATCCGAAATTTTCCGAACTCTAAACGAAGCGTGCCGGCTGGCGTTTCTAAGGTTTAACCTGCGTTCCGAACACAATGGAACGTGTTTCGGGAGCCAATTCGATCATCTGTGCGGGTTACGGTAATAAACGATCAAATTTAAATTAAATCGATTAAACGAATTTCTCTGCGTTTTGGCTTGCCTCGGACAAACCGTAAATCTGATTGACGCGAAATTTGAAATCTTACAATAATATCACATTACGGATCCGATGAAACTGGTTTCTTCGAAATCCGAGACTGTTTGAAAAATGGCTATTTTAACTCGTCAATTAAATATTAAAATATTCAATTTCACAAATTAACTTTTAATTCGATTTTAAAAGTTCTATAACATCATTCTAACTCCAGTATGATATAATAAAATTTTACAAATCATCTTTAATCATATTTAACCCAATTTCCAATTATTTCTGTAATTTCAACAATTAAATAATCAATTTAATTACCCAATTAAATAATCAATTTAATTACCCAATTAAATTCAGATATTTGAAATAAAATTTATTCGACCTATAAATCCCACTTATTAATATTTAAAATCAATTAAATATATAATTTTTAATTGACAGAAATTCTGGGTCGTTACATCCCTGTTCTTAGAATGGAGGCATTTAGATTTTGGAGTACATTTCTGTTTTTATTTTCGACCATCATCGAATATTATTTTAGGATTACTAGCAACTTTAGATGTGCAACCTACATTAACGGAGTGTATTGGGTCTTGGCAGAAGAAGGATAAGGAGAAAGTATATACTATTGAGAGGATTGGAAGAGGAGAGTCGTCGAGTTGTTATTTTGCCTTTTAGTCAGGTTGGGATACCATGGATTCAACTAAAATGGATAGATTGAAAATCGATTACAGTTGAAACTATGGATGATAGTTGAATGGATTCGGATGGACAACGCTCAAAAAATAGCTACGTACGGAGTTGGCACTTCACCTAGGCAACGGATCAGATTGGATCTAATCAAGGTGCAATTAGTATGGAGGACAAGGAAGGCCCCTTAAGGTACATTATGAATTTAAAGTTGATTGGAGTTCGTATGCTCGAGTTATGGACAAAAGAAGATGGATCGATATCAATCGGATCGGTGGTAATTTGCTTAGAGTCGAACCCGAGAAAATTTTCTATTTCCTTGAAGTCGGCGCATGGTTCGGTCGGAGTCACAGAAATTTGAAGTGTTGGATCATGCTTGTTGTCGGATTCATGTTTGCTTACAGATTGTTTGGGGAAAAATGATTGGTAGCGATCGTTTTTCGTGCTTGGAGTCTACTTGGAGAAAAACGATCGGCAACAATCATTTTTCATGCTTGAAGTCAGAATCATGTTTTTTGGATAAAACTTTGATTTCACTCGATTCTAACTCTAGGCCAGAATCTTCAGCATCTACTTTGAGTCAGAAAGGTGATGATCACTTGGGTCTCACTTTTAGTCAACCCTGAAGTGGATTTTTCGATGACCATTTTGGCGATTTTCGATGACGATTGATCTATAACTCAAAGTCTACAAAGGCAATCAACATAAAATTTGAAGGACAACTACATTACACTATGAGAGACCAACATCATTGATTGTTGGGCCCCGTGATGAAGTTGGATCTATCGGTCATGATCCATATTGATCGATCCATAAAACAATTCGAACCAATGATGATCGATCAATATCTCACAAATGCAAAGTCTTCGTGACATAAAACTTTGAGAATAGTAAAATATTATGTAAATGAACTTATCATATCGATCATGCATCATTTGGAGAAACCTAAATGATCGGCCTTCATCATTCTTGAACAATCATATCATTTCAACCAGAACGATCCCAACTCCATAGAAAACCTGATATCTCAAAAATGCTAAATAAAAATGGCATGAAATTTGGAGAGGAAGTAGCTAACATTATGATGGATCCACCAGAAAAATTTCACCCCAAGAGAAAATATGGAATGATCTTTCATATTTCCATTTTTCAACTCGACTCCATGGAAAACACAATATCTCACAAACGGTAAGTCGGAATTGCACTGAATTTGGATATTAAGTAGAACATCATGTACGACCCATAAAAAAATTGCACCCATATTGGAGATAATATTAATGATCGACACCGATCGTTCTAATGGTGTGCGATCAATCTATAAATTGGTAAATTGGGTCGTACGGCTCTAGAGGTTCTTCTGGCGAAATTTCAATCCGATCCAACATGTCTTCACCTATAAATACAGTGGACTTGGCTCATTACAAGTGATCTTCTTCTTCCAGTTGGATCTTCTTTTGGCTCTCCTTCATCACTTCTTATTACTTCCTCCATTAATTTTCTAGGACAAAAACAACTATGTTGGTAATCCTACAGTATAATTAAAAGATTGTTGGAGTGGATGTAGGCCGGAGATTGCCGAACTACTAAAAAAATTGCATTTTCATTTACTTTTCTGCAACCTGTTCTACGATCTATGAATTTATACTTCTCTTTCTGGATCTAAATATTGGATATCGGTGCTTTCACTTATAACCATGGTGTTTTTGTCTATTTTTGGCACAAACACGAATCATTTGAGGCGTTATGCCATTGACTCAAGAGGATGGTTACGGAGCGATGATAGGCTTTGTATCCCTCATAGGATGGATTTGGTAGATACGGTAATAGATAAGTCTCACCCTAAGATTACCATTCATCCCGGTGGTAACAAAATGTATCACGACATGAAGAGAGTTTTCTATTGGCCAGGTATGAAGAAGCACATGGCAGAGTATGTAGCTAGACATATGACTTGCTAGAGAGTAAAGACGTAGCAGAAGAAGCCGAGAGGATTGCTGCAGCCATTAGATATTCCTCTATGGAAGTGGGAAAGTATTTCTGTGGATTTCTTGGATGGTTTACCGAGGAGTAGGAGAGGGAATGAGAGCATTTGGGTTATATTCGATCAGTTGACCAAGTGCACTCATTTCATACCTGTGAGGAGTACAAGGACGGCGACATCGCTCATGGCACTATATATGAGAGAGGTCGTTAGTTTACATGGAGTTCCTACAAGTATAGTTAGCGATCGAGATCTTCTTTTCACCAAGGATTTTTGAAGGAGTCTACAGGAGGCTTTAGGGCCCGAGTTAAGCTTGAGCACTGCATATCATCTACAAATGGACGGATGGATAGAGAGAGTGAATGGGGTATTGAAGGACTTACTACAGATGAAGATTTTGGACTTTGGAGGTTCTTAGGAGGATCACTTATCATTGGTGGAGTTTTCCTACAACAATAATTATAAGTCTATTACTAGGATGGCGCCTTTTAAGGCATATTACAGTAGACCCAGTAGATTACTGTTGTGTTGGTGGAACACTATGGATGTAATTATTATTGGGCCAAATATGGTGAGGGAGACATCAGAGAAGGTAGGCTTGATCTATAGGAGAACAAAGACTGTTCGAGGGAGGGAGAAATCCTATGCTAACAAGAGACATATGGAGTTAGAGTTCGCAGTGGGGACATGGTGTTTGTAAAGGTTTCACCCTTTAGGCATGTTTTGAAGTTTGGTAGATCGAGGAAGCTAGCACCGAGGTTTGCAGGGCCTTTACAGATAGTTGCTAGAGTAGGGAAGTATACATTAGATCTTTCGAAAAAGTTTGTGGTGGTACATGATGTTTTCTGTATGTCACACTTGCAGAAGTGCTTGAACGATATAACTACTGTAATCGACCCAAGTCAACCAAAACATGTGGAGGTGGAGAGGGAGTCACTTGTTCATCGTGCACCCACTCGTATTCTTAAGCATGGCATAGAGCGACTTTGCAACAAGGAGACCATACTTGTTAAAGTCCAATGGGGATAATCCAGCACGGAGTACATAAGAGCATGAGGTGAAGATCCATGCTACCCACCCATAAATATTTTTTAGTGCGTTTCCAATTTAATTCTCATAAGTATAAATTAGTTAGGTATACGACCTAGGTTGTATACCCTTTAGGTAGAGACCATTGGACCGTAGGAATGGTTGTAAACATGTCAATAGGACGTATTATGGATAATGGATGGTAGTGGATGTATTTGGATGTATTGTTTGGACTGTTATCTTTTACATGTTTAGGATTGCATATCCTCTAGGTATTCACACACTTACATTTGGTAACTTATTATCTCTTGTTTGTTATTATGTTGGTGGATGTTATGCATATGAATGTTGCATATGTGTTGTATGGTTGTGTATGCACTAGAATTGCAAGTATATTTGCTTAGGATGTTTCATACATTTTGCATTCGTGGCATGAGCATTTGCATGATAAGAAGTCGACTGGATCAGTAGACCGCCAACTTTTTTTGCATTAGTATAGGTTCACATGCATTTCACACTATATATATATGTACATACAGCACTAGAAAATTTCTAAGGACAATGATTGTCATTGATGGTGGATGAGTAGATAGTTATAGTGATTAGTTTTTGTGTGTAAGTTGCATTTTTTCCATCCATAGAGATTTCGAGGATGAAATCCTTTTAAGGGAGGAGAATGTAAAACATCAAAATTTAACTGAAATTTAATAAGAAAATTAAATTAAATAAAACTAGGACTAAAAGAATATTTTCACAAATGTTCAACTTTGGCTATGAAAATTGCACCAGTGCGTTCATAGCGATTTTCTAAATGATTTATATATACAACACTTTGAAATCGGAGTTAATACGAAAAATTTACCGATATTGGAAGAATTGGAAATGGAATAAAAACTTAAAAATAAAATTTCACAGTTTAACAAGGCGATAGGTCGACCGGTGCGGTCGACCTAGATGGGATAGCGATTGACGTGGTTATGTTAAATCGATTATTTCATGACGTATACGAACGATCGAGATGCATTGCTTTGGAGCCAATTTTTGATGAACGTATAAGATGACTGTAAAGATTCACTGGCCTATATCAAATGGTTTAAACTATTTGCCAACCCTATAAATGCAAGCCTAACCCAACCCTAAAATCCACATAACAGTTCGCTATAATGGAACTCTGCCCAATTCCAACCTCTTCTCTAACCCTAAAATTCTTCAAAAAAAATAAAAAATCAACCCAAAAGAACAAAAGCAATTGGATCTAGATGGAGCAAGCGGGGCTAACATCCGAAAGGGCGATTCTCAAGGAAAGCAAGTAAGAAGAGCTTTGGCTTGTGGTAAGTGGGAACAAATTTTGATTAGATGATTATTACAATTAGATTTAAACTATTCTAACTGATTTAGAATGTTAATAAATTATAATTGGAATTGTAAAACCCTAATGTGAAATCTGTAAATTTAGAGTAGAAATTGGAATTACAGTATTTCAATAAACCTAACATTGATATTAGCACACCTCTTTTGTTATTAAACTGTAAAACCCTAAAATCAGTAAACCCTAAATCTGCAATTCTAAGATTTAACAAATTGGTATAAAAATTGAAAACATGGACTGGTCAACTTGGTAATTAGGGTTTACTATAAACAGTTAACGACATGTGTGAAAAAAAATAACAATCGACGCTTAAAATCAAAAGAACCCTAAAATTTAGCCTGCAACCAGTCGACCTCTGTTTACCAACAGTCGACCGGTTAGGGTTAGCCGCCGATCGTTTGATACGTAAAATGAAGAATCTGAACCTCGGCCCAAGTTAGTAATAAAAATTATATAATTTAAGATAAAAAATTATATAAATGTTTATTATTTGTTTAAGCCTATCTTGTGCTAGGTGTATATGCTAGAGATAGTATGGAACCTAGTTCCATATCAGTGGATGCAAGATCATTTGGGTGTTCAGTAAAATGTTGCTTGCCTAGTTGAAAGTCGAGCGATCGGTTAGGGCAATATATTTTCGGAATAAAGGCACTCACAGGGAGGTTCTCAGTGGATGTGTAGAATTGATGGATGCCAATGGGTGAGCTCGGTGCTAATAGGGGATTCTATAAAGATAGTCAGGCCCGAAATAGCACCTTAAGTTATAATATAGGTAAAGAAGTGGCCCGGTACTAATGGAAGTTCTTATATGCACGGTTCTAATGCAACATGAAACGGGTGGACCCCGATGCAGTATGATAAGAGGTATTACACTACGATCAAGAGGTAAACATGGGTGATGACGATGAGACACATCGGCGAGTCAATATATTGGGTTCTCCGTTTCCAAGCATAGTTATGGTTTATGAGTATTATTGGAAGAGAAGTTCCCACGGTAGCCTATGGGACATGTTTTCTTATTAGGTAGCTCTAGGAGCGGTGGTAGATCGTCAGTTGTAGGGATCGATATGTTGCTCAATCCTTGTGGTAGCCTATACAAATTGTAGTGTAGGTACCTATTGCAAAAGAACCCTTAGGAGTGGAACTTAGGAATTCATGGACGTTTGTTGCACACCCTATGTCATCTAGAGTAGTATTAAAGTCAACTGCATATGATCATCACACATTACACTTATACTCATTCACTTTACTTTCATTTGACCCACTCTTTTCCTTTCTTTTTCCTCATCATAGGTAGATAACGCAACATGTGATTGGCCTATTCTTGATACTTGGAGAGTCGGGCTTATCTTTGGAGACTGCTTTCATCATATTTTCTCTTCGTGTATTTATCTATCTTATCAATCCATTTTATCTCTTTTATCAAATTAGGAGTGATATTTTCTATACATTTGGTATTGGACCACGTACTAGTTTTCTGAGACTGTGATTAGGATATTTTCTAAGATAGATACTGTTCAGTAGTATATGTTTTTTTTCTTTCGTTGTGAGTTCTGAAAGTGTAGTGTATCTTAGATTATATATGTTAATTTTGTCTTTGTAATGTTATAAAAACCCAGAAGATCTGTACTCTCGGCAAGACATGACTTTGAAAGTCATACTAGGCTTTGGATTGGTGTTTCGAGAGGTGCGAGTTGTCACATAAACTTTCACTTTAGTTTTAAGCTCCATAGGAACTCATAATGGTATCAAATTTCAACTACACAATTAAGTCATCAGAAAAGGGTCATATAATATGATGGTAAGTTTTTACTTTTGATGATATTCAACATTATTTCCCAATCAATCCACTTAATTTTCTAATCTATATATTATTTATTTATTGTACACCATACCTATAAAGAAAAATGAATCTCTAAATCATCGAAGGTTTTCACTCTTCCTTGAAACGGCATTTATTATCTCTAAAGATAACTGGGCAATACTTTATACTCCCTTTACCTTATATATAAGCTAGAATTAATTGATATAATTCATTTTATTTTATTTTTATTATTAGTTAAATATATATCATGAATTAATATATGCAACAAAATATAAATATGATTTCAATTATTTATTGGTTACTTTTTAAAAATCAACCTCAACTAACAAATATTCATTTTTTGATAATTTATAGGTTTATTTTTGGATTTTTGTTCTCCAAATACACATAATATAACTATTGGTAGCGATAAGAATAAAGAAGGTTGATAGTTAAATTCTTTATATTGAATCTATTTAGAAATTATGGTCGGTGCCTATGTTGTGCTCAAACATTAAAAGAAATTAAAAGAAATCAAATTACATTTTTTAGTAGTTTAATAACTTTCAGCTCTAGAATTATTTTGATTCATTTTTCTTCTTTAAAAACTCCAATTTTTTATTAGTTTTCTCCGTTTATTCAGGGAATTATTAAATGAAGAATCAATTCATATAAGGAGACTGAAGAAAAAGCTTATTCTAACTAAAATAGAATTGAAAACGGAAGACTTATGCGATTGATCCTTCCCTTATAAAATCAAACTAATATATAAAAAAATCCATTTTATAAGCAACTCTCTTCATCTTTATTTTTTAACCTCCAAACTCTTCGTCTCTTCATTTATTAACCCTAAACCATAATTCCCTAACTTTTGACATTAATTCTCATTTGAAGATCATCAAGTGTAATGCATCTCAATCCCTATTTCATTCCCTGTTTTCCCAATCATCAATTAAATCTCTACCAAAATAAGATGGTGTAAATATTTTTCCATTCAATATTTGAATGATGTCTTTGGAAAAGTTTTAGGATCATATATCTTGATCAAAGTTCAAAATAAGGTATGCAATTATTTATCTTATCAAGATTTTTTTCTATTTGCTTAAACAAAATTAATACCAATATTTTATTTATTTTAGATTGAAGTGACATAAATGAAAAACAATGGAGATAGTTCCAATAAATAAAGGGTAATAGTGAAAAATTTTGTGATAACTTGTATAAAAAGTTTAGTATGTGTAAAAGTTTCTCCCTCTATCTAATCTTGACTCTTATTGAAAATTCTCCATAACATTCGCTCTACTTAACCAAATCACTCCCCCTTTAGCTATTCTCTTTACCCATTTTACATTCGTTTTATTCCATTCAGTTATATATATCTATGTACTTCAATCCGAAAGCAAAAATATTCTTTTTCTCATCAAAAATAAATTCTGTAATGTCTTTCTTTCGATTCTTCACTTTATTTTTCATATTAATCTCGAGCTTTACACGAACTTAATAGGCATCGTAATTTATACGGTATATATTAAAGTTGGAACCCCCTCGGATCTTTATCATATTTGTTTCATTTGTTTTTTATTTAATCCTTAGTCTCAAAATCTATAAGTTCTCAAATGGACAGCCGAATTTTGGTTACATAATTCAGTCATCAGAAATGGTCATATAATCTGATGGTAATTTAGTTTTGAACTTGGAGGATATTTAACTCTCTTTCTCACTCAGTTAACTAGACTTTCTATTACTGTGCATAATTCGTTCTTTCTATTCCATCTCTATGAACAATTTTCTTAAACTATTGTAAGTACGCATTTTTATTGAAATTGCATTTAATATCATAAAAGAAAAGTTTGTATAATATTTAAGAATTGAAAATATAACATTCTAATATATAACATCATAATAATTATAATAATTTACAATTTAAATAAGAAATAATTAATTTGTATAAGATATTTTTATAAGTTAAGTTAGGGTCATGACTTTTGATGCGTAATTAAAATGTTGAAAGTGAACCCAACACTTTATAAGGTAATTTTTATAAATTAAGTTTGGATCATGACTTTTCGTGCCTAATTAAAATATTGAAAGTGAATTTAATACTTTATTTTTTATGTATTAAAAATCAATGTCAACTATATTAAACTAATTTTCTTTTTTATGTAGCTTTCATGCTTGTTTGTGAATCATTTGTTCTTTGAATATAACCAATCTATTTGTTGGTAATTATAGTGAAAACTAACAAGGTTAGAAGTTAAATTTTTTATGTTTAACCTCATGAAGAACTATGGATAGTGTCTAAATTATATTTAAAATAAACTTAGATAAATAAACTTGAAATTTTTTTTGATTAGGTAATTTTCGCTTTAAAGTTTCTTGTTTGATAAATTTTCATATATCTGAGTGTAACGGTTGTTTCAAAAAATTGAAAGTGAATTAAATAGTTTATTGTTATATATCAAAGATTGGTGTCAATTATACTACAAAATCTACTATTTTATGCAATTCAGAGGCTTATTTTTGAATCTTCTGTTCTTTGGATATGCCCAATCCATTTGCTAGTGACTGGACAGTCAAAATAAAGAATGATAAAAGTTGAATTATCCATGTTGAACGTCTTAAAAACTATGAATAGTGCATAAATTATATTTTGATGTTAAAAAAGGCTAGAATAAATCAGCATAAAATTTTGGTAGTTGAGAAATTTGCCACAGTAAAAATTTCATTTGATAAATGTCAGTAGAGTCAAGATAACAGCTATTTCTAAAATATTGAGAGCAAATTCAATATTTTAGCAGGTACATATTGAAGATTGATGTCAACCATATTAAACTAATTTGCCTAATTTGTGTAATTTGGAGGCTTATTTTTTGAATCTTTTGTTCTTCTAAACTAATCAAGGCTCCAGTGATGTATAGGATGAGATGGCTAAATTTTATTGGTTGAGTGATGTGTATGGACTAGAATGGATAACCATTAAGTGTATGAAAGAACCAGATTTAAACTAAAACAATCTAATGGATTATATTCACCCAAACAATCTATAAATAAACCATCTACCTAAACCTAATCTCTCATTCAGCCGTCATCATAATTCTACAGTAAAATTAGGGTGTATTATTCTTCCTTCTTTCTCTACTAAACAAACAAATCTCTACCAAATTATATTATCTATATATATTCAAGCAATTCGGAAATTCTAGAAAAATCAAAGGGGGAAAGATTAAAGCGAAGCTTTTTCCAAATTTATGCAAGCTCAAGTGCCAAGTGAGTGGGAATCAATATGAAATAGAAAAATAAAGTAGTTTAATTTTAGTTCTTTTCCAGCACGTTAATATGAGTTAATTTTTATTATTAATTGAGAATAGATGTAAATTATTGTAACTTCTTATTCTTCCATTTCTCAAATCTAATTCATGTTTTGTTTAAAATATGGGACATATAAATTGTCTAGTCACATTTTATGGCATAAATAAGATTGAAATTTATGTAAATTATTGTATTTTCTTCTTCTTCCATTCTCAGTTATAATTCATGTTTAGGTTGAAATTTAAGACAAACAAATTGTTATTCATGTTTCATGGCGTAAATAAGATTGGTTTAATTAAATTGAATTAGAATTGTTATTCAATCTATAATGGTAGAACATGTTAGTTGAATAAATTCGAAATATGTTACTTGTATAAAATTATGATTTTGACTGATATAATTACATAACTTTGAATATGGTTTTGGAACAAAATTGGGAAGTCTAATTGGCATAATTGTTTGTTTCGTACGTGGCCTAAAAATATAAAGTGGAATTTTGTGCAATTAAATGGTTTGTGGTTATTGGATAACAATTTTGTACAAATTAACTCTCTAAAAGGAGAATATAAATTAGGGTGGAAAAATGTAAATTAAATGGACCCTAAGGGCAACTCCAATGGTTGGATTATTTGTTGAATCCATCAAAAAAAATTCCAGTCGTTGAATTCAACTTGAATATTAAGCTTAACGTTCAGGATCCAATTCAGGATCCTGAACTGGGCTTGGGAGCCCATTTAATGGGCGCCCAAGCCCTGGCGCCCATAAAATGGGAGCCCAAGCTCCCCCACTCTTCTCCCCACCCAACGTCTTCCAACGGCTATAACCAGTCCCCGGATTTGAATCCCAATGGCTACAAACGGTCATATTTCAAATTACAACGGCTATAAACTGTCATATTTCAAATTACAACGGCTATAAACGGTCATATTTAAAATTACAACGGCTATAAAAGGTCATATTTAAAATTACAACGGCTATAAAACGATTATATTTATGATTTCACTACATATATCAGAATGTTATCCAGATTGTAATACACACATCTCTTCTTCTATTACAATTCTATTCTCAATTCCTTAATATTGAAAGTATGTCTCATCCGTTTCAATCATATACCGAAGCGATGAATATGGGTAGCTGGGATTTAGATTCTCAACCCTTTCAAAATGTTCATCCCCAATCCGCCCCCCTCCCTCTATCGTTCCATTCTTCTGCTCCACTGTCTGACGATGAAGATAAGGATTTGTGTTATATTTATTGTCATTTTTCTAACGACTCGGTAAAGGGGAACGACCAAAGTGGAGAGGCGTTTTGGGCAAAAGTCATGAGTGCGTACAATAAAAAACATGTTGAAAAGACGAGGTCAATGTCTGCAATCATGGGTCGTT
The DNA here is from genome assembly GCA_030765085.1 of Allium cepa. Lineage (NCBI taxonomy): Eukaryota > Viridiplantae > Streptophyta > Magnoliopsida > Asparagales > Amaryllidaceae > Allium > Allium cepa. The sequence continues at coordinate 457,951,481 of CM060931.1, read as the reverse complement.
TTGGGAAGATTAATCAACAAACACAATTCTACGAGTCGCAGATCCACAAAATAAAAATAGAAAATCCAAGTGGAATAGGTGGCGAAGCTGAATTGGTAGCGTTTTGTAAAATTTGATTTTTAATTTACATTCATCTCTAATCACTTTGTTAATATATGATTTTGTGTTTCTGTTTGTGTAGAAGAGAATGGCGAACGATCAATTCTTGAAATTATTTCCAAGAGAAAATGGTACAAAGAAACCCCACTACTATCAGTTTGCGAACTGCTATGACTTGCTTGTTAGTCAACAAAAATGGACCTCAAACACCGCAAAAGGCTTAAGAGATGTGCAGACGAAGTCGAAGGGGAAGAAAAAAACAAGTAGATCTAATTACAATTCTAGCCCAGGCAATTATTCTCATATGGACTCAAATGAATGCCGAGATAACGAAGACGAAGAAGCAGTTCCCGCATTTGATGAAGACGCTAGACCGATGGGGCAACGAGCAACTAAGAAGAAAATTGCTGTTCAATCTCAAATCGATTCTCGTTTAGCCCTAATGCATGAAAAACATGCGAGAGAAAATGCAGAACATCAAAAAGGAAGTGCAGAAAAGCTTGTCATGTTAAAAGAATTGACTGAGATTGAGAAGGGCCGTTTTGAGCTAGAGTGGCAACGCCAAGAGACCATAGTAATGGAAAACGATGTCACCGGAATGGACCCAATTACAATGCAATATTGGATGGAGTACAAACAGCGCATTGTTGAGAGTAGATCTGGAACAAAACATATGTAGTTGACGTATTAATTTGATATTTCTAGTTATTGCAGTTTAAATATCCATGTACCTTCAGTTCATATATGCAATCAAGTGTTATTTTCAGTTTTACAATATTCAATGGTATATCATTTTTTCGATGCATTATGTAGATATCAATATAGATTTACTTCATCAAACATAAATGATATTACAAACATAAAAATTGAAGCATTATACACTTCATTATAGAAATAAAAAAGGCAAACATATGTAATTAAACAAAGATCCACCATCTCCAACTACTGATTTCCATAAGAATTCCAAATATGCTCCATTGAATCCCTTTGGAGTCTATTATGAATAGCTGCATTACGATATACTTCATGATGATCGTTATGAATTGCATATGTCCTTCATTTCGTAACGTGGTTGTGCGAAACAATTCGGGGGGTTGTCTTGCCCCCTCATACTTGAAATCGGGATAATCCATACCGCGTTCATCTTCAATGATCATGTTATGCAGAATTATACAACAGAACATAATTGTAGCCATTTTTGATCTCTTCCATAATCTACATGGATTGCTTACCATTGCAAACCTTGCTTGAAGGACCCCAAACGCCCTTTTTACGTCCTTTCTTTGTCCTTCCTGCATCGCAGCAAATTGTTTCTGTTTTGCCGTCATTGGGTTTGCAAATGTCTTTACAATCGTACTCCATTTGGGATAAATTCCATCTCCTAAATAGTATCCATGGTCATATGTGTTCTGACCAAGAGTAAATGATACGGGAGTTGACTTACCTTGCGCCAAATCATTAAACAAATGAGATCGTTCGACGATGTTTAAGTCATTAAGAGAACCTGGCATTCCAAAGAAAGCATGCCAAATCCACAAATCATGAGAGGAAACTGCTTCTAAGATGATAGTTGGTTTTTTTCCTTGCCGTTATATGCTTCGTGAAAAGCTTTTGGACAGTTCTTCCACTCCCAATGCATACAATCTAGACTTCCAAGCATTCCAGGCCAGCCCTTGCTTTCATGCATTTCACGCAAGCGCGTTACATCTGCATCGTTTGGAGATGGAAGATATTCCGTCCCATAATTGTCCACAACTGACTGACAGAAGTGATCTAGGTTTTCCAATGCTGTACTCTCTGCAATACGATATGCATCGTCAAGGGCATCGGTGGATGTGTCGTATGCTAACATCCTCAAAGCTGCGGTCATCTTTTGATGTCCACTCAAACCATGTTTTTTGCAGCGTCCTGCTTAAAAACAAAATAATAATTATTCTGCTGAATACTTTCGAGAATTCTTATGAATAATGGTCGACTCATTCTGAATCGTCGTCTGAACATCTCTGGACCGAAGGTTGGATCATGGGCAAAGTAATCTTGCATTAGTGTTTTGTGAAATGCTTGGTGGTTACGGTTGATATATTTCTGACCCACAACGGAACCACCATGTTTTTCAGAAGTTGATCTGTACGCTTCACGGTATATCTCCATCAATTCCTCCTCCTCTTGTTGATGCGCTAACGCATACGCTTCTTCTTCAGAGTCACTGTCGCATAGCAATACAACTTTTAGTAAATTTCCAGACATTGTTTGATATTTGAGGATAGTTGTTTGATATTTGAATGTTTTGTTAGAGTAAATTGTGGTGAACAAGTATGACATCTATATGGTTATATATATGACTAATTCTTGAGTGGAGAGAAGGTGTGTCAGTGTGCGGTCAAATCACGTACTGAAGCCACGTTTATTTGCCGATCAAGATTCTCTGCTTTGTTGAGTGGAGATAAGGTGTGTCAGTGTGTGGTCAAATCACGTACTGTAGCCACGTTCATTTGCCGGTCAAGATTCTCTGCTTTGTTGAGTGGAGAGAAGGTGTGTCAGTGTGCGGTCAAATCACGTACTGTAGCCACGTTCATTTGCCGGTCAATATTCTCTGCTTTGTTGAGTGGAGAGAAGGTGTGTCAGTGTGCGGTCAAATCACGTACTGTAGCCACGTTCATTTGCCGGTCAAGATTCTTTGCTTTTTTGAGTAGAAAGAAGGTGTGTCAGTGTGCGGTCAAATCACGTACTGTAGCCACGTTCATTTGTCGGTCAAGATTTTCTGCTTTGTTGAGTGGAGAGAAGGTGTGTCTGTGTGCGGTCAAATCACATACTGTAGCTACGTTCATTTGCCGGTCAACGTTCTCCGTTTTGTTAAGTGGAGAGAAGGTATGTCTGTGTGCGGTCAAATCACGTACCGTAGCCACGTTCATTTGCCGGTCAAGATTCTCTGCTTTGTTGAGTGGAAAGAAGGTGTGTCTGTGTCAAGATTCTCAAATCATTATCCATTATATAAATTCACAAATCGTTATATGTTTAAATCATTTACAAACCTAACATTATTCAAACTACATTATCCAACATGACATTTACGTCTCATGAATTGAAGTTGCTTATGCAGTACTACATTCAAACCGATGAGATGTGCGATGATCAGGAGTCAATGGTAATTAACTTTTGGGACACTCTGACTGAACTCTACAACAACGACGTGGGCTCTCAAGTCAGACGTACGGCTCAAGAGGTCAGGACTGCATACGGAAACTTCACTAGGGCACGCACGCGTTACACAAAGATTATTAAAGAGGTAATATTGGAAAATGTGTTTGAGACTACACGTTCGACTTATGACGGTCGATACAATTTAAAATATAGCACGCCCTTCATTGCCCATGATGCGTACTTCATACGTCAAAACTGGCTAGAAAGATTTGGATGGCCTTAAGATAACGGTATTGCTCGTTGCTTATGTAACGTTCGTTAATGTGTCGAGAGCTTTCTGAATTGTCTTTTCAAATGATAATGTCTGTTGTTGTTGTCAAAGCTAATGCCTATGTCTAATGTTTGTGTTTAAATATGCCATAGTGTATTGTATGTTGTCATATCAAAAAGTACTCACAGACATATAGAATTCACAGTATACTCGAGCATTATAATCCAAAATCCAAGAAAGTGAGAGCATATAAATATAAATAATACACAGTATACTCAAACAATGACATAAGTACATAAGCTATAAGAACTGCAACATGTCAGCATCATCATCTAAAGGGATACAACTAAAAGGTAAAACGTCTACTACGCATAAACTAAAAGGTATACAACTAAAGGGATGCAGCGTCGTCATCGTCAGCATCATCACCATCATCATCATCTCCGTCACTGTCATCATCATCATCTCCATCACCATCATCATCTCCATCATCATCATCATCATCATCATCATCTACATCATCATCCCCATCACCATCATCCCCCTCGTCCTCAACATCCCCATCGTCCTCATCTAAACCACCAGCGTCATACCCACTGGGACCCGCATCACCTCCGCCTTGTGATCCGAAAGGCTCATATACAGCAAGTCTAGCTGATAGCTGATCAATCTGAGCCTCTAGCATCTGTGTATGCTGCATGTACATATCATGCATGGTGTGTGTATGTGTAAGAGTCATATCGCGAAACACACCAAACCCTACTCTGGCCTGGTCCAATCTAGCGGCATACTACATAAAGATGACATTTGACATAGTAAGAAACCAAGCATAAAATAAAGGAAAAATGACAATAAACAACAAACGTACCTCGTACGGAGGATATAACCCGACTGAAGGCACACCAGGATAGTCGGGGTGATCTGGAAAGACTAAAGGCTGATCAATCAAAGTACCTGTCAAGTCATATGCTCTAAAAGTAGTATCAGGCTCCAACTGCATGGGAGTCTGGGAGAACTGTGACAGAATCGGGTCAAATGAAACCTGCGGTACCTGAACTCTACCGGCTGCCAGATGAGGTCCTATATGATCAGAGTTGACCCCACGAACATAATCTGCTACGATGAATCTACGGGGGGCTACTCTAGCCCAATAAGCTTCGTAATCCCCATCGATAAAAAAAGTACTATTATCCACCCATCCAGCCTGTCGTAGAGCATGTAAGTACTGATTACCGATCACCCTATGTCTACCAAACATGTCCTCGCAAGATAAGGGATCATACGGTATACGACGATTACCCGTAATCTGATAGGCACGTCTCTCTCCCAAATACCACATAGGCATAAATGCAGGTGTACGCAAAGCAACCCTACGTCTAGATAGTGAATACGCAACCATCAAGGGATGGTCGTCCACCAGAAGACCTGCATCTGCTAAATGAGTCCAATGTGAGGCCCAAGGAGTCCGAATGATATTACCTCGACTACGCATATCAAGCTGTGACCTAGCCTCCATCAAGTCATGTCGTACACCTAAGGGGACATGATGTACGTACTGCATGGTCTCCCATCGTCTCATTCTAGGGAAGTAATGCTCAGCAACCTGACTAGTCGTGTCCTAGATGCGGGGATGCATGTTTGTCATGTACTCGTAGTACCATAACGGCAAAATATACCAAAAAGCATACATCTTCCTAACATCGCCAAGCGCAAATGAATCTAGAGCGGTATATAGGGTGCCTAATATCGCTGTGCCCCAGTCAATAGTATGTAGCTGGTCTAATCTGGCAAGAGAAGCTAAATAGCCTAGTCTAACCGTACCTTTTGGTTCGAAAAAAAGGTCGAACGAAACAGGTACAACAGAAATGCTCTAGTAACTGCATCCATCATATCGGCTCTAGCTATATAACTGGTGATGTAATGCTGCAAGTACGTCAACTCAACAAAACTACTAGAGACGCGGGTAACATCTATCAGTGGTAAAAAACAGTAAACAAATTGGGCGACTCGTATAAATCATCAAATGGAAAAGGTCGAAGACCGTGTCATCCAATCTCAATTCCAGTAAACATGTAGAAATCAACTGGGGTGATACCAAGCTCAAAATCTGAAAAATGAAACGTATGCGTGGTGGGCCACCACCTCTTAGCTAATGCCTGAATAAGAGGTCGATCAAAGGACTAAACATGCCTAATCGACAAAAATAGACCAAAAGGGCTAGCCTGTAGCCTCTCAATAATATGACCGAGAAGATAGTCATAAAACTGGGTAATGCACTTAGCCCAACTACCCCGACAGTGAATGTAATGGTCCTATGAATAATTAATGAAATAACAATTTTTGATAGCGTAAGGGTTATTTAATATGAGTATGTAATGTACATATTAAAATAACAAGTTATAGTAAGGTTTGATTTATACCTGTATGGTCGTCAAAGCAGTTTCGGCTCTATGCCGATAACCATCTGGCAACTCATGTAGAACACGTAGATCGTCTGGTGAAACTCCAGATGGTGGCGGAACGTGTAATGGTCCAGCTTGCTATGCTGGATGTCTCTGAACCGTTCTTCAGGCGATTTTGGTTGGACGCGGCGGCATTTTGTTTAAATTTTCTAATTTTCAAAAAAAATGGAAAAGGAAAATGGAGGAGAAAGTGAGGTGGAGGGGAGGCGGTGCCCATTTTATGGGCGCCTGATGGTCAGGCGCCCATTAAATGGGCGCCTGATGGTCAGGCGCCCATTAAATGGGCGCCTGGCCAGTGGGGCGCCGACCCAAATTTCAGGCTGAATATTCAACGGGCTGAATATTCAGCCCGTAATCCACTGGAGTTGCCCTAAAGGCTAGTGTAAATCTATAATAAAATGGCACAAAAATTATAGACAAACCATATAGACTGAACAGACGTGAAATTGAAATACCATTTATGTAAGAAAAAGAGAAATTGTGAAAACTAAATCGAACGTAAAAATGGCCTAAATTAGATTAATGGAAATAAAAAGTATGTAAACTGTAATGGTAAAGTTAATTAATCTGGAAGCGATTTGGTAGGCAGACCTTGTAAGGGGTTGGATAGGTGTTTCATGCAGTTAAGTCTAAAATATAGTTTTGGCTACACGTACTAGGAGCAGGCAAGTAGGTTCGCAAGGCTGTTCGTTATCTTTCATAGGTTGCTAATACGTAGGATAGATAGCATCCGTAAATGTAGGCATCTTCAGGCAGATCGACATGGATGGAACAGGACATGTGTGCCCCGACGTAGGCTTCTTTTGGCAGATTGTTGGAGGATTTTGCGCAGCCAACCCAATTGAGGGTGCTCTTTTGGAGGATCGAGACTTTGGATAGGGGCAAGTCCATGTTGTTGACCGGGGAGACAGAAGGATACGAGTCCGGTTTGGCGGAGCCCGAGCGCAGCTTCGAGTCCCGCGAGGTTGTTTAAATCGACGTCAGTTAGACGTAAGAGGCATTTAGTCACAATGCATGGGTGAAGAGCATGACTTTCATGCTGTATCATGTGGATAGGTAAGAACAGTAGGTCCGACAGGACGATTGACGTTTAGTATTACTACATGGTTGGCTTTCCTAGAGCGACCACGGATTTTGGCTTCTTAGGAACTGTATATAAGAAGGATTCACTACATTATATTATTCACCCTCTGCGATATCCGGGGAAAACCTGGAATTAAACTATTTTATTCTTTCTGCTTCATTTTATTTCTCATTCACCAGACTTTATGGCTGGCCCATTCTTATTTTTCCTATTTTCCCCAAATCACAGGAGGGCGGGTCTAGGTTGCAGTTCTTTGTAGCTTTGAAGGGTCATTGGAGCAGTTGTCCTCTTCATCTTTTGTTTCTTTTGTTTCATGTACTTCGTTTTTCTTTTCTGTACTTTACTCTATATATTGTGACCTATATTGTGAACATTGTTATGTTTTATGTTTTGGTGGAGACTACATGGTACTTTTGGTATCAGAAATAAATTTGGGATAATGTTGTTTTAATGAAGTTGTTTTGCTATTAATTTATAATTAGTGAAATTTTTCTTTCGCTGTAATATTTTAATCATTTAATGTTGTTGCCTTAGTGTCACGATCGAATTTTAGCGTTCGAAAATCGACATACGTACTTCACTTGTACTCGAATGCCGTAGATTCAACCATTGAAATCTGATTCGTGCCGGAGCTTATAACACATTAAGTATAACAACACCGCGGAAGAATAGAGTATATCATATAATTCCAATGAATACAATATACAACGATATACAACAATGATACAACCACCCAACAAATATCCGAGATATGATACAATGGATCACAGCGGAATAATCATGTAAACTTGATCTCCAAAGAAGGAATTCCAATATTAGAAATCTCCATCTCCAAAGCTTCAATCCAGAAATAGCTCGAACTCCAAATTAAGTTGTACTAAACAAGGCCAGTCATCCAAAGACTGAAGAAGATTACCAAAAACTCCAAAGACTATTGAATCTACATCTACATGCTGGTTATCTGAAAAAACCCAACTCTAGACTGTCCATGTAGAAAATTGTGGGCACCCAGCATTTAGGAAGGGAACAATAAACTTCTGGTCAGTCATGCGACTGGTGTGAGCAACGAAAACAGTTTTATCTTTAAAACAAACAACAAAATAATTTGAGATTGAAATCTGCAATGCTTTTTGAAAAATGAAACTACAATAAGGCCTCCCGGCACACACACCATGCAATCGCACACTTGGGGGAGATTTCTCCTTATGATAGTCAAACATGATTACTACGCAAAAACCATTTGATATTATTATTAGTGCATAGTAGAAAACATTTCGAAAGTATAATATTAATCTTAACCAGCATAGGTACCATTATATTATGCCAGCTATAGCTACCACCTAAGGTGGCAGGTTATACAATTGCAATCGTAAAGGGCTCGTATTGTTTGATTGGATTTTCGACAAATGGTCAGGCTAAGGAACTTCCTATTGCCACATGGGAATGCCTCTGGAGAGACACCTCAAGAACCTACCCAGATCTCTGGTAACACAAGTCCGGTTTACTCCCTTCCCGGGAGTAACGCCTAAGATATGCCATCCCCGGTCGTTTGCGACCTTTATTTGAGGTACCTCAATCACAAAGCAACATCACACAGTACTAAATCTATAGTGTCCACATGAGTTAAGTATCTGGGCTACATACCATGATACAGCCCTTTTTCATAAGTACTGGACATACCCCAGGGGCGCGATCCCTGCAACCTTGCTGCATCTTTCCTGTTTTGACCATTTCCGGGATGTGACGTCCTGATGCAGTCTCGTCCACAAAGCTATGCTTTTTCATAAAGTCATGCTTCGATCAACAAATGATCAGCAGCACTTCGTATGCCACATTACCAAATTGGAAATGTATCACTAGTAACCATCAACTACATAACCTCTGAGCTCGTACGTCTCAGAGAAGGTTGTTAAGCTAAGAGAATAAATCTCCGCCACTAAACAGAAATGTATTTGATAGAAACTGGTTTTACATCTCAAAATGTAATGTCAGACACACATCCATACAAGTCTGTTTCGGGTTTGAATAGAACCGAAGGCACTTCCAAAGAAGCCCTTGCAATCCGAGTATTCACAATCACGATCGGACTCCCTATCACATATGGAGATCTTTATACCGTAGCTACTCAGTGCAGAGTCATTTGACAGGTTATCATATCGATCTCGTAAATACCCGGTCTTCACCACCGGTCTTCAAATACTATCCATATCGTCGTATCATTATTCAGAATGAGTAATATAACACAAGGTCCTCTCCCGGCTAAACCGAATAATGAGCGCAATATTTAAAAACATATGGATATTGGGATTTCATTTAAGTCACAACTTTAAAACCCAAAACTTTTCTTTCAAATGGTTTAAACAAATTACCATTTTCAAATCTTTAAACAAAAAGATTCGCTTCACAAAGTTCACCCATTTTTCACAAAGTTCACCCATTTTTCACAAAGATTCATTCACAGATTTCAAAACAATTTCCACTTCAAATTGGATTAACTCATCCAATCCTTAAATTAAAGATTTAATTCCTAGCTTTCAAAATCGTTTCCAAAGATTCATTTATAACTTTGAAAAACATTTTTATTTCAAACTTGAAATCCTTTTAGCACAAATTGGAAATTCATTCCTTATATGAAAAGGCTTTTATTATTTGAAAACAAATAGTTTTCGTTTCGGAAAAATCCGTTTACCTTTCCACAAGTTAAAGCTCTTTAAGTATAAAATTTGGGTTTAATTCAAATTCCCAAAATAATATTGTAAAAATGGCTTAAACCCCACATTTATAACTTATATAACCTTTTTAAACCATGTTTCCCAAATATAGAATTCAATTCCAAAACTTGAATTCGAATTTAAATCAAATTATTTAAATTTCAAAACTTTATCGAGTTTTTCAAAATAACTTTTTATCTTTAAAAATCCTTTCCAAAAACTTTTCATATTGAACTCAATTCTAAACCATTTGAATTCAAAATTCAACTTTAAAATTATTTCAAAAATCTATGACTTAACCAATTTCCCTCGTGCAATCCACATTTGTGTGTGTAAGGTGTAGTCCAGGGATTTTACCCAATAGTGCAATATCATCAATCATTACAGATTCAAGCACATCAACATTGATAAGCGGTATAATCTAATAACGCTTATCTCCATTTACGGATTCATAGAAAAACAATGTTAATTTGTCAAAGACAAATAAATTACATTATCATAGATCACACCAAAACAATTCATAGCACAAAGCATAACATATCAATGATATCAAACAATTCAACAATCAATAGAATTCAAACATCCATAAGTAGGACTGATAAATTCTTAATTAATTTAATTAATCTCTAATTAAATTACTTGGATTACCTTAATCCTACTTACTTAACATTAATTAATTACAAATTAATTCAATAATTATCTTAATTATCTACTTTAACAAATCTTCCTTGATTAATCATTCTTTAATTACATTTAAATAATTATCCCTTAATTATTTATTCAATTAATTATTCTTTAATTAATTACATTCATTAATCTTTGATTAATCACATTCAGTAATTAATTACCCTCAATTAATTACATTACTTAATTAACTTCTAAATAAATTTTGTCAATTAATTCTTAAATTAATTACACTAAGTAATTAATTCTTAATCACTTCCACTGAGTAATTATTTTTCTTATTAATTACACAAAGTAATTAAACCCAAAACTACTTTTATTAATTAATTTTCCTTTAATTAATTACATCCAGTAATTACCCACTAATTACTTCACTAAGTAATTATACTTAACCCATTATCCAATGCTTATTTTAAATTAATTAAACTTAATTAATTAACTTAAACTAATCATATTACTTTAAGTAATTAATCCTTTTAATTTCATTCATTAAGTAATTATACTTAAACAATTTCACAAATGATTATTTTTAATTAATTAATATAATTAATTAGTAAAATTAATCACATTAATTAATTATTTAATAATTCCTAGTTAATAATCTTCATTAACTATTAACAATCCTTTAATTTACTTTCCTTAAGTAATTATGCTTAAATTAACCATTATTAATTACAAAGTAATTAATTTTTAGTTATCAATTAATTAATCTCTAATTACTTAATTAATTAAGTGCTTAACTATAACTTAATTAATCTTTAATTACTTAATTCATTAATTTCTAATCATTAATTAATAATCTATAATTATCTAATTAATGATCCTTAATAACAAATTAATTAATCTTTAATTAGTTAACTTAACCCTTAATTGCTTAATTAATTAAGTGCTTAACTATAACTTAATTAATCTTTAATTACTTAATTCATCAATTTCTAATCATTAATTAATAATCTATAATTATCTAATTAATGATCCTTAATTACAAATTAATTAACCTTTAGTTAATTAACTTAACCCTTAATTACTTAATTAATTAACTCTTAATTAGTTAACTAACAATCCATAATTACTAATTACTTAATACAAAATCATTAATTAATCAACTAAATTAATCATTAATTATTGAAATCGAAATTGTCTTTAGGATAAATCATTTTTTAATTAGTGACTTTAATTATCATTAACATATGCATTTAAAACATTTCACGTTTAAATTTCAAATTTAAGATTTAAAATGATTAAAAAATTTAAACTTTTTCCAAATTTAAATCAATTTATAAACCGTTTAAACAAATGTAAAGAAACATTTCTCTTATATAAAAGAAACTTATATGATGAAAAGTTTTAAACTAACTTACTTGATTATATTTAAACCAAGCTTTAAAAATAAATAAATCATTTAACTCAAAATTTTAAGTTAAATCTAATTTATATAACTTTCCATTCAAATATTAAAGAAACTTTTAATAAAAGAATACAAATAATGTTTTAACATTTTCTTGGTAAACAATTCATTTAAAATATACTTTAAACATTTAAAGTTGTTAAAATATTTTTGATTTTTATAAAACTTATTTATTTCAAAATTTGGATACAAATTTAATTTGAATCAATACTTTAAAACTTGATTTAAAACTCTATTTTAAATCTTGCTTCAAATTTCAGATGTATTTTAAATTTTTGGAAACCTGACAGGTAAGAACAGTAGGTCCGACAGGCCGATTGACGTTTAGTATTACTGCATGTTTGGCTTTCCTAGAGTGACCACAGATTTTGGCTTTTTAGAAACTGTATATAAGAAGGATTCACTACATTATATTATTCACCCTCTGCGATATCCGGGGAAAACCTGGAATTAAACTGTTTATTCTTTCTGCTTCATTTTATTTCTCATTCACCAGACTTTATGTCTGACCCATTCTTATTTTTCCTATTTTCCCCAAATCACAGGAGGGCAGGTCTAGGTTGCAGTTCTTTGTAGCTTTGAAGGGTCATTGGAGCAGTTTTTCTCTTCATCTTTTGTTTCTTTTGTTTCATGTACTTCGTTTCTCTTGTCCATACTTTACTCTATATATTGTGACCTATATCGTGAACATTGTTATGTTTTATGTTTTGTTGGAGACTACTTGGTACTTTTGGTATTCGAAATACATTTGCGATAATGTTGTTTTAATGAAGCTGTTTTGCTATTAATTTATAATTAATGAAATTTTTCTTCCGCTGTAATATTTTAATCATTTAATGTTGTTGCCTTAGTGTTACGATCGAATTTCAGCGTTCGAAAATCGACATACGTACTTCACTTGTACTCGAATGTCGCAGATTCAACCATTGAAATCTGATTCGTACCGGAGCTAACACATTAAGTATAACAACACCGCGGAAGAAAAGAGTATATCATATAATTCCAATGAATACAATATACAATGATATACAACAATGATACAACCACCCAACAAATATCCGAGATATGATACAATGGATCACATCGGAATAATCATGTAAACTTGATTCCAAAGAAGGAATTCCAATATCAGAAATCTCCATCTCCAAAGCTTCAATCCAGAAATAGCTCGAACTCCAAATTAAGTTGTACTAAACAAGGCCAGTCATCCAAAGACTGAAGAAGATTACCAAAAACTCCAAAGACTATTGAATCTACATCTACGTGCTGGTTATCTGAAAAAACCCAACTCTAGACTGTCCATGTAGAAAATTGTGGGCACCCAGCATTTAGGAAGGGAACAATAAACTCCTGGTCGGTCATGAGACTGGTGTGAGCAAAAAAAACAGTTTTTTCTTTAAAACAAACAACAAAAGAATTTAAGATTGAAATCCGCAATGCTTTTTGAAAAATGAAACTACAATAAGTCCTTCCGGCACACACACCATGCAATCGCACACTTGGGGGAGATTTCTCCTTAGGATAGTCAAACATGCTTAGTACGCAAAAACCATTTGATATTATTATTAGTGCATAGTGGAAAATATTTCGAAAGTATAATATTAATCTTAACCAGCATAGGTACCATTATATTATGCCAACTATAGCTACCACCTGAGGTGGCAGGTTATACAATTGCAATCGTAAAGGGCTCGTATTGTTTGATTGGATTCCGACAACTGGTCAGGCTAAGGAACTTCCTATTGCCACATGGAAACGCCTCTGGAGGGACGCCCCGAGAACCTACTCGGATCTCTGCCAATAGAAGGCCGATTTACTCCCTTTCCGAGAGTAACACCTAAGATATGCCATCCGCGGTCGTTTGCGACCTTTATCCGAGGTACCTCAATCACAAAGCAACATCACACAGTAATAAATTTACAGTGTTGACATGAGTTAAGTATCTGGGCTCCATACCTTAATACCACCATTTTCCAGAAGAAATGGACATACCCTAGGGGCACGATCCCTGCAACCTTGCTGCATCTTTCCTGTTTCGACCATTTCCAGGGTGTGAGGTCCTGATGCAGTCTCGTCTACATAGCTACGCTTTTTCACAAAGCCATGCTTCGATCAACAAATAATCAACAGCACTTCGTATGCCACATTACCAAATTGGGAATGTATCACTAGTAACCATCAACTACATAACCTCTGAGCTCGTACGTCTCAGAGAGGGGTGTTAAGCTAAGAGAATAAATCTCCGCCACCAAACAGAAATGTAATTGATAGAAACTGGTTTTACATCTCAAAATGTAATGTCAGACACACATCCATACAAGTCTGTTCTAGGTTCGAACAGAACCGAAGGCACTTCCAAAGAAGTCCTTGCAATCCGGGTATTCACAATCCCGATCGGACTCCCCATCACATATGGAGATCTCTATACCATAGCTACTCAGTGCAGAGTCATTTGATAGGTTATCCAATCATTCTCGTAAATATCTAGTCTTTACCACCGGTCTTCAAATGCTATCCATATTGTCATATCATTATTCTGAATGGGTTATGTGATACAAGGTCGTCTCCCAGCCAAACCGAATAATGAGCGCAATATTTAAAAACATATGGATATTGGGATTTAAGTTAAGTCACAACATTAAAACCCAAAACTTTCCTTTCAAATGGTTTAAACAAATTATCATTTTCAAATCTTTAAACAAAAAAATTCACTTCACAAATTTCACCCATTTTTCACAAAGATTCATTTACAGATTTCAAAACAATTTCCACTTCAAATTGGATTAACTCATCCAGTCCTTAAATTAAAGATTTAATTCCTAGCTTTCAAAATCATTTCCAAAGATTCATTTATAACTTTGGAAAACCATTTTTATTTCAAACTTGAAATCCTTTTAACACAAATTGGAAATTCATTCCTTATATGAAAGCTTTTATTATTTGAAAACAAATAGTTTTCGTTTCGGAAAAATCCGATTACCTTTGCACAAGTTAAAGCTCTTTAAGTATAAAATTTGGGTTTAATTCAAATTCCCATAATAATATTGTAAAAATGGTTTAAAACCCACATTTATAACTTATATAACCTTTTTAAACCGTATTTCCTAAATATAGAATTCAATTCCAAAACTTGAATTCAAATTTAAATCAAATTATTTAAATTTCAAAACTTTATCGACTTATTCAAAATAACTTTTCATCTTTAAAACTCCTTTCCAAAAACTTTTCATATTGAACCCAATTCCAAACCATTTGAATTCAAAATTCAACTTTAAAATTATTTCAAAAATCTATGACTTAACCAATTTCCCTTGTGCAATCCACATTTGTGTGTGTAAGGTGTAGTCCAGGGGTTTTACCCAATAGTGCAATATCATCAATCATTACAGATTCAAGCACATCAACATTGATAAGCGGTATAATCCAATAACGCTTATCTCCATTCACAGATTCATAAATAAACAATGTAAATTTATCACAGACAAATAAATTACATTATCACAGATCACACCAAAACAATTCATAGCACAAAACATAACATATCAAGGATATCAAACAATTCAACAATCAATAGAATTCAAACATCCATAAGTAAGACTGATAAATTCTTAATTAATTTAATTAATCTCTAATTAAATTACTTGGATTACCTTAATCCTACTTACTTAACATTAATCAATTACAAATTAATTCAATAATTATCTCTAATTACCTACTTTAACAAATCTTCCTTGATTAATCATTCTTTAATTACATTTAAGTAATTATCCCTTAATTATTTATTCAATTAATTATTCTTTAATTAATTACATTCATTAATCTTTGAATAATCACATTCGGTAATTAATTACCCTTAATTAATTACATTACTTGATTAACTTCTAAATAAATTTTGTCAATTAGTTCTTAAATTAATCACACTAAATAATTAATTCTTAATCACTTCCACTAAGTAATTATCTTTCTTATTAATTACACAAAGTAATTAAACCCAAAACTACTTTTATTAATTAATTATCCTTTAATTAATTACATCCAGTAATTACCCACTAATTACTTCACTAAGTAATTATTCTTTATAAATTACACTAAGTAATTATACTTAACCCATTATCCAATGATTATTTTAAATTAATTAAACTTAATTAATTAACTTAAACTGATCACATTACTTTAATTAATTACATTGAGTAATTAATCCCTTTAATTCCTTCATTAAGTAATTACACTTAAACAATTTCACAAATGATTATTTTTAATTAATTAATATAATTAATTATTAAAATTAATCACATTAATTAATTATTTAATAATTCCTAGTTAATGATCTTCATTAACTATTAACAATCCGTTAATTTACTTTCCTCAAGTAATTATGCTTTAATTAACCATTATTAATTACAAAGTAATTAATTTTTAACTATCAATTAATTAATCTCTAATTACTCAATTAATTAAGTGCTTAACTGTAACTAATTAATCTTTAATTACTTAATTCATCAATTACTAATCGTTAATTAATATTCTATAATTATCTAATTAATGATCCTTAATTACAAATTAATTAATCTTTAATTAATTAACTTAACCCTTAATTACTTAATTAATTAAGTGCTTAACTGTAACTTAATTAATCTTTAATTACTTAATTCAATAATTTCTAATCATTAATTAACAATCTATAATTATCTAATTAATGATCCTTAATTATAAATTAATTAATATTTAATTAATTAACTTAACCCTTAATTACTTAATTAATTAATTTTTAATTAATTAACTAACAATCCATAATTACTAATTATTTAATACAAAATCATTAATTAATTAACTAAATTAATCATTAATCATTGATATCTAAATTGTCTTTAGGATAAATATTCTCTAATTAATGACTTTAATTATCATTAACATATGCATTTAAAACATTTCACTTTTAAATTTCAAATTTAAGATTTAAAATGATTACCAAATTTAAACTTTATCCACATTTAAATTAATTTATAAACCGTTTAAACAAATGTAAAGAAACATTTCTCCTATATAACTTGATTATATTTAAACCAAGCTTTAAAAATAAATAAATCATTTAACTCAAAAATTTAAGTTAAATCTAATTTATATAACTTTCCATTCAAATATTAAAGAAACTTTTAATAAAAGAATACAAATAATGTTTTAACATTTTCTTAGTAAACAATTCATTTAAAATATACTTTAAACATTTAAAGTTGTTAAAATATTTTTGATTTTTATAAAACTTATTTATTTCAAAATTTGGATACAAATTTAATTTGAATCCCTACTTTAAAACTTGATTTAAAACTCTGTTTTAAATCTTGCTTTAAATTTCAGATTTATTTTAAATTTCAGATTTATTTTAAATTTTTGGAAACCTGTAACAGGCAAATGACTCGAGCCAACATCAAAAAAACTTCGAGTCAAAACGCATACATCTTCGAGTATCACCCGCAACTGACTCGAGTAAACTCGAGTACCTCCTTCCCTTCAACCTAGGCTTCACCAGATACAAGCAAATGCACCACGCATATGCACGGTGCCTCCGACCATCTCACGTTAACCACGATGACCTCCTCACATCGACGATCTCCCTCGCACTCCTTCCCGATCATGAAATCACCGATCCTCACTTGAAAACAAAATCGAGCATCCAGTCACAAATCTGGAACAACGGACGAAACCTGTTACTCACTCGTGCTCGCCTCACCGACCACCGGAGTATCCGAGTCTCCGTCCATGACCTCATCAACATCCCTACTTCCATTTCCCAAAGACCGGTGGCACTCGATCCACCATAGACGCCATGGTGGATCAATTTCCCGATCAACACCACCGCCGCTACATTGCCAAGCTCCTCCATCTAACATTTTTCCCTAAGTCTCCGACCATCCCTGCATCTCCAGAGAGAACCACAACCATCCCGATCACCTAGATCGCTAGAGGCAACCCAAATCCCCCAATACTGATCAACTAGAACTGCTCATTCAATTTCAAACTAAAAATTATGATTTCAGTTTTAAAAATCATGTTTCAGGATAAGAATTGAGTTTACATCCTTGAATCGCTAAATTAAGGTATTTTAATTTTACACAAACTCAAATTTTCCTATTCATTTTTATTTCCAGAGCAATTTCAAATTTATTTTAACCTAAATAAATTTTTAAACTTTAATATTGATAAAACAAACAACTTTTGTTTAAATACTAAATCCTAAAAATGACTAGATCAAGAGATAGATTATTTTAAATCAAATACAGAGTTTTTAAACTGGGAACAAAGTCGTTCGGGCATGTACCCATATACATTTACATATACACAGCAGATTTCACTTATATATATACACAATATATATTCATTTCAGAAAACTAGCATGCAACCAAATTATTCAAATATTTAAGCTTTTAAAAAGAATGTTACTCGCCTGTCACAAACGAACAGAGGCTTCATTTCTGTTTTGAAAAGCATTTGAACTTTAAACTTTGAGTTGCTGAAGTAAGATGCTGAAGATTTCTTTTTTTATTTTAAAACTTGAATTACTGATCTTTTTGGAATGCTTAAAAACAGAAACTGCCTTGGTTCCAGGCTTGCTTTGATAAATTCTCAAGTTGAAGATAATGTTGCAGGCTTAACTTTTGATCTTGAAAATGATTTGCAAATGAATTACAGGTTTTAAGTTTGCAAACTTTGATTCTAGGATGAAGAAAAATATAGGCTAAAGAAAGTGTTATGGGCTATTTTGATCTCTGGTTTGAGGAATGATGTTACAGGATATAGTTCTGGTTTGAGGCAGTATTTGAGTTGTAGATTTTGTTTGAGAAATTTTACAGGATTTGATTGGGATAAATTTTCTGGTTTGTGAAAGGATTTTGATTACTGATTATATTTTGAGAAATTTAGTTTCAGAAATCTTTTACAGGTTAAAAGGTTGTTGATTGAAGGGGAGGAAGAATATGTATTTATAAAGGTTGAAATGATTTTATTAAAAAAAGAAAATTTAAATCAAATGTGACACTTGCCTAATATCTTAACATTTGTCACACATTTATTTATTGAATTACACATGTTATCATAGTTAATATATTAACACATGTCATATGTATTATTCTATTTATTTTAAATGTTAAATAAAAAGCTTTACTTAATTTATTTATTCTTATGTAAATGTATATATGAATTTTTTTAAAGAAAATGTAATAAAACTAATTATATATAAATAAAAGCTCATCCAAATATTTTTAAAATGTCGATCTTTTGAAATTTAAAATTAATTTCAAATTCAAACTAAAATTAAATTTGAAAGTCCAATTTAAAGTCAACATAAATAATCAACACATATATGTATATTATAGAATTTAACTTTCAAACAATTATTTTGCAAATCATTTGTATTTAATTAAAAATATAACTTTAAAATTATATGTATATTAAAATTATGAAACAAATTCTTATTAATTTTAAAATATAGTTTTAGATCTAATATATTTTCAACACATTTATATTTGAATTTCAAACCCAAATTTCAATTTATTCTCAATATTTATTTTGAATTTCAAATCCAAATTCTATTTTAAAAATCAATTTATATACTTATAAAATAAATAAATAAATATCTTTTTTTATTTGGAAAAAATCAAATAAATTCACAATTTAATCCAAAAATTATATTAATTACTAATTTAATTCAAATTTATCCCCAAAAAATTAAATAAATTACCAATTCAAATTTAAATTAAAACTTGGGTCGTTACACTTAGTCTCTATGCGGTGTTATAGATTTTAATTTCACCGGACCACCCGTGCATCGAGTCATGTCCGATTATCGGGGTGCCTAGAGGTGTGGGGCGTCACATATGCCCAACCTATTTGCTGGTAGTTAATAGTGAAAATAAAGTAAGTTGAAAGTTAAATTATTTATGTTGAACCAATTGCAAAACTATGAATAATGTCTAAGTTATATCAAGATACTAAAAGAAGTTAAAATGAATTAACTTGAAATTTTAGCGACTGAGTAGTTTTCCACTTTAAAATTTTCTCATTTGCCAATATTTTAATGAATTCAAATGTAAAGGTTGTTTCTTTATCTTCCCCTTCCAATTAGTCTAGCTTATTTTATTTTTTGTATCCCATTCAATTGTATACATATCCGTTTATCTCAATCCCTAAATAAAAGTATTGTTTTTCTCAACTAGATTAAAATCTTGAATCGTTTAGTTCCATCTTTCATATCCATTTCAATCTGAGCTTCACATAAACTCAAGATGACATTATAATTTCAACTGCATTATTCAATTATTAGGAAGTGTAGGTCACATAAAATGTGTTAGGATTTCAACTCTGGTGACATTCAACTCTCTTTCTCACTTAATATGCTTGAATTTTTTTTCTTACTCTTTGTACAATTCATTTGTTATATCCATCATAATGAATGATTTGACATCAAAATAGCAGGTCTTTATATTTCATAAAACGCTATAATCAAGTGGTATAGTGTACTTAGAATTCATTTTCTTCTTCATTTTCTCAATGGATAACTTTGAATTAGTTTATAACATGTATGTATGCATGTATGTATATGTGTGTGTATATATAGTATATGTATATGTATATGTATATGTATATGTATATGTATATGTATATGTATATGTATATGTATATGTATATGTATATGTATGTATGTATCAACTTATTGGGATTTTGTCCAACGTCATTGTCCTAATGTTTAGGCACTCTGGCTAAGGACACACATTCGAATCGCGTATAGCGCGTGATTTAAATCACTGGACATTGTCGATTTGTAGTATGTTATATAGTACCTAAGACTTGTAGTATAACCATTACTACCATATAAGTACCCAATCTCAAAAAAAAAGGGATTTTAAAACTAATGCTAAATTCATAATTTTAAATATGTGGTTAATGTATTGAAAATGATTTCACTTATTTATTACTTATGTATCAAATATTAATCTCAATTCTATGAAACCAATTTTCTTAAATAATATTTCTAGATAGTCCAGATATTGTAAATGGTAAAGTCAACTTAATCGTGAAAAAAAATTCCTTTCTAAACACTTGGGTACTTTCCCTCTTCTTCTGAAACTTTTTTATCCTTCATAAGAAAAATGACATTTCTCCTTCTCAAATTTCAATATACTTAAAATACATCATTAACTTTTATAGTTTTAATCAGGGTGATTTTTCTAACATGACCCCATTAATTCACAATCTACCTCTATGGTTAATTTCCTTATTTAATATCATTTTTATCATTAAACCTATATAAAAATTACTTACCAATGATTTAGATAGTTCATCTATAAAATGCGTTTGTGTTCCTAATCTATTGTACTTATATTTTAATTAGATAATAGGAGTAAGAAACATGAAATTGGCTCACACTAAGTAATAATTTATTTTGATACGTTCACAAGATTTCATTAAGTATACAAATTATAACAAAGGTCATGATTTTGCTGGTGTACTTTAAAATTTAAAGTACTTTATCAAATATTAAGTACTAAGTATGAAGTCTGATGCATTTATATATGCATCATTACTCTATTTACGATTTAAGGTATGTCAGATTCTATGTGTATTAACATAACAAGGAAAATGATCATTTTATTTATTTTATGTGAATTTTATAGGAATGTTTATTAACATTTTCTTATAATTTCTTCTAATATTTATGCTTTATTAATTAGGGGTGAGCGTTCGATCGATTCGGTTAGTTTCAAGGTAAAAAATATCAACCCGGATTGAAACCCAAAAAATTCAAAACCAAAATTGTAACGACCCATAAATTTTAATAGTTTTAATAATATATTTAACTGAAATTTTGTGAAATTTTAAATAGTTGCATTTTGATCAAATATTTAATATTTGTAATACGTCTATTTAGACAAAGCAAATGGTAAATTTTCATTAGAGAATATTGAGGTTTATCTTTTTATAGTAATTTTATTTCAATTTAAATCAATTAAAAATGGATGGTAATATAAAAAATTCCGAAACCTAAATATTTCAACATGATAAAATTTATTTAGAACACTCTGAACCAGACTGTGAAATTTGTTTCCTTGAATTCGGACGTTTCTAGCTCCGCTTGAATTTTTCCGTACCGAATAGCAACGTATATCGGTACTGATTATCGACTTTTGATAGGATGATCGTACCACTGATATCCGTATACCGTTTTGATCGTCTCATCGTGCTGATCTCTGTGGTATATTTATTTTTGTGTTTTGAGGTCCGATACGTGACGGAAGCGATAATAACGGTCCGTTGTAACGGTACCAAATTTGTGGCTTTTCACTTCCATTTGCTTTTCAAATCTAAACGTGCATCCCAAGCAATATAATAAATTCTTTAGTACCTTTTGCAAAATTCAAGGGACAACCATCATTTCAATTTTTTTTACAGTGGTCCGTTTCTCTTCTACCGTTATACTTTTCAAACAGATATACTTCTTCACATGTTCCTCTTTCACTTTGCATTGCATATTTGGGCATGGCTACTTCCATTTCTCTTTCCTCTTCACGTTAATTTCATTAGCCATCTCCAACCAAACTTTTCACAGCCGAGCCACCCTGTTTCCTCCTTCCTCGCCCTCTTTTCTCGTTCCACTTCCTTTCCCTACGCTAACACCACAACAACTGCCATTTCCATCGTATACTGACCACCCTTGGCACATTCGACCACTCACGGCCCACCAAACCATCAACCCGAGCCCTCCTTCTTCGACCACAGCACCTCACCGAGCCTTCGCTTGAGTCTCCACCAGAGCTGCCTCCTCCAACCTCGGGTGCCGCATCCCCAAACCCAAGCCTCACCAATGTTTTTCCCTTCCACCTTTGGCCACACTTCTATCGTGCCTCTTTTCCCCATGCTTGCGGCATCTCTTGTTTCCCTCTCCTCTACTGCTTTTCTCTTTCACATAAAGGTATATGTATGATATATAGATTTATGTACATATTATATACATTGTTTTGTGTTTGTTTGGTATATTATAGTTATATATATTACATGGGAAGTTATATATATTTAGTTAGTCTGTTAATTTGCAATATGTAATTATATAATTTGCTAAATATTTATATATTTTGTTATGAAAGTTATATATATAGGCTGTTGTGTTTTCTTTTGTTATATTACTGTCAAGTGTGCGAACAAATATAAATCTATATTTCCAGTTTATAAAGGAAGAGTTATACATATTATATACTATTGTTTTTTTTCTATACTGGACATATTTGAGTTTTTCGCAAGCCACTGTTTATTTTTTTATTTTTTTTATTTTTTGCAACTGTGTATTTATATTTTATATAAGGGTTGTAGTTTTAGTATGTTATGTTAGTTTTGATGTTACAATATGTATATAATAGTTGCTTATATATTCGATATGTTAGTTTGCTGTAATATATATATAGGCTTGTACAAGCGTATAATTTTGTTTAAGTTGTAAAGAGATAGGTTATATATGTATATTTAATCTTAAATATATATGTTCAAATATATTTTGCATAGTGTTATATATGTTGTTATAATAGTACGTATTGTTTTATTAGCTTATATATATATAGTTTATATCTTTCTGTACCACATACGTATGCTATTTGATTTGTCTGTTTATATGTAAGGATGTTAAGTTTTATATCAGTGCATTAATATAGTAGTATTTGTTGAGTTTGTGTGTGTGTGTGTATAAATTTGTCTGAGTTATATACTAGTTTATATAAAGTATATAACCTATCGGTTTCTATATGTTTGTTTTGGATTTATATGAGATATGTTGTCGTATTACATTTCTGTTTTGTTTTAAAGTTATAATATACAAGTTGTTATATATATATATATCCGTTTGTTTACGCTGTAGGTATCTAAATATAACAATTCGATGGTGAATCTATAAATATATATATATATATATATATATATATATGTAATATTTTTTATATTAAGGTATTCATATTGAAACATTTGTTTATCTGTTTGAGAAAATATACCAGTTATATAAGTTTAGTATAAAAGTGTTAGTGCATATATATATATATATATATATATATATATATATGTATTATATGTATTATATGTATAAAGTTGTTTTAAAGATATAAGTTATTTGCTTTTTTAAATTATAAGTTGTATATAATTTTATATATAGTATATATAGTTGTATATATATTCACTAATGCCAATTATTTTCATCGACCCAGTTCTGATTATTTCATCTATTCGTATCATCAGATCTGTCCGTCAATTTGTGTCAATCAGCTTTGATCGTGAATTCGTACTGATTTTGCTTTGATTGAATTCACAATTAAATTTCAGGGTCCGTATTAATGTGCATATTCATATCACCTTCTATATTCTCTAGACTTGAAGGGTAAGCAATCACTCACGATTAACGTTCTTATATTTATTAAATTTGATTTCAATCGAAACGACAATTGAAATATGCTGCTGCGGTTATTTAAATTGCTATATATATGCTGTTATCTGTATCTGTTCACATGTGGGATATGACACCATATCCTGTTGTTTATATTATCTGTTATTTATATTGATGATGTATGCATGTTGTATTATTATCATATCTGTTATCACTCTGCAAGTTCTCTGTTAGCATAGAATTCACTATGGGTTGAAATGATACACACCTAAACGGACTTTAGAATAGGAGAAAATCGTTATGGGTTGAAATGATAGACCCAAGCGATTTTCATTTGCATTGAATTTGGGATTGCGGGTTGAAATGATACGTACCCGTAAATATTAAATTGTGGATTAAATGATAAATATCTGCATTACTTGACCATAGGATAGAGAATTATACAGGCACCATTGGTCTATATATAAATATTTGAAAATGATTTCTATGGTTTGAAAGGGAATATATATGGTTCATTTAATATTGAAATATTTTATTCAAATATGTTTAAATATAAAGTAGACTCAATAATAAACTTAAATTTAATAAAGTTCGACTTAATTAATATAATATGTTAAGTATTATATTTTTAAATAGATTTTCAATGATTTGTATAAATTAAGGAAGATAAAGTTGAATTGATCGAAATTGCATTTAGTTAAGAAATTTACTTAATTAAATCGATTTGAAGCTATTGAATTTGAAACTTTAAAATGTGATCTTATATCTTGATTTTGATTTAAGTAATTTAATGGATGTTTCACGACTAAAGAAATCGAACGTAATATGTAGAAAATTTAATTTAAGGTCATATAAATAATGTTGAATTTATTAAGTAAATATTTCAAAACTAAATAATAGTGAAGTCAAACTGAGAGATAAATGCAATTATCAAATTTAGCCTGTGAAATGATGAATATTTAAAGCTTCGAAATATATTGACTTTGAATTACATTGAAATTTAAATGATTTATTTGTGGTTCAAAGCTATATTTGAAATCGATAAAATTTGAATTAAGAAACTGAATAGAATGGAAATTGATAAATTGTAAATTTGAATGGAAAAGTCGAGTTGATTTTGAAGCGATTTGTGAAGTTAAGGAAATTACAAATATTTTACTTTATAGATTATTTAATATATATATACACTATTTTGGGAAATAGATATATTTGAAATGAAAATGATACTTTGGTTTTGAAGTATGAATTAATTTTAAATGACCACGGTGTTATAGTGTATATTTCTACATTGTAGATAGTTTTACGGTTCATTAGAGGATGGTTATCCCAAACATTCTTTAAGTTAATTATATTTCAGTTGATATTTCACTTGAGTTGGATTTATTGATATAAGAATGTTAATCCTGACTCGAGTGTTTTGTATTTTGTTTTACGCTAGGGTCAAACTGAGTAATTCAGCAATTAAGACTCACCTTTGGAGTTTGGAGCTTTGCTTGGAGATCCAACTATCGATTTAGCGTTCAGATTTTTCGGATGATTTGTTCAGAGAGGTCAGCGGTTTGTATTAGAGACTTCACTGTATTTGAGATATTCTGCTGTATTTTATTTCTAACTCTGATGTTTATATAGTAGCTTCATGAACTACTATTTATCTATTCCGCTGCATTTTTATTATATTACTCTGTGTCTGTGATTCTGTGATCGATTTATTTACTGTATATGCTGAGTTTTGCAAAATTTAAATCTATAATTTGATATTTTGAGCAATTCAAGTACGGCATGTGTGGATGCAAATGGTTGAAAATACTAGGTCGTTACAGAAAGGATTTAATTTCGGTTAATTCGATCGATAATCGATTCAACCGAACTAAAAGATATGTTATTATTCAAATGATTGATTCACTCAAAGGAAAACATAAATTTATGTTTGAAGAGATTTTGTTCAGTATATTTTATGTTTATAACAAAATTTGACCTATTTTAACAAGTAAAGTTTGTATTTTATTACTAAACCAATTATTTAAGTATTACAATACCATAAAATTGGGTGATACAATAAAAATTCAGTTAATTCGGTTAAATCGATAACTTAAAAATATATTTGACAAACTGCAAATCGATTTATTTTCAAAACAAAACCAATCTAATTGAGATGAACCGATTCGGTCGGTTAATTTGGTTCTAATCGAATATTACTCACCCTTAATTGTGAGTGCTTAGCATACAGTATCAATAGCTGTCATACCATATTGATATGTGATAGCGGATTGGATCTAGTGTAAATCTTCCTTTATTATAATTGCCTTCCTTTGGTATATGTTAGAATATTAGGATAGTGGAAATTGGGGACACGTCCCTACCTTCCAAGACTAGTGAAAATTTACCTCCTCCGAACACAGCATCATAAATTTAGTCCCTATAATTTATACTGTACCGCCCAGACAAATATATGTTATATTGAGAAGTTAATTTGCAATATTAAAAACGTGATATCTTTTAGTAGATTTATCAGATTTCAATTTTATTTTACCATTAAATTAAAAAAAATTATCTTTCTATTAAAATCCATATATGATATGTTCTGACAAATTAATTTTTTAAAATCTACATGGCAAATATATGAATGTTTGACATGCAAATACAAGAAAGCAAATATTTACTTGATAAATTCAAGTATGATTCTCTATTGTAGAAATGCGTGAGAATTCTAAGGTGAAGTGGATACTGAAGAAGGTTGAGTGGGTACTGAACAAGGCGGAGTGGGTCCTGAACAAGGTGGAGTGACAATATTTACTTACTTTAATTTGCACGGAAAATATTTGCCACGCAAATATTCAATTATTGTAGATATGCATGAGAACTTTAAAGGTGGAATGGATACTGAACAGGTGGAATGGGTCCTTGAACAAGGTGGAGTGGATCCTGAACATGCTTACTTTACTTTGCCAAGCAAATATTCAAGTAAGCAAATATTTGTTTGGTAAATTCAAGTAAGATTCTCTATTGTAAACATGCATGGGAACTTTAAAGTTGGAGTTGGTACTGAACAAGGTGGGGTGGGTCCTAAATAAAGTGGAGTGCCAAATATTTGCTTGCTTGAATTTGCATGGCAAATATTTGCCAGGAAAATATTCAAATACTCAAGTATTGTAGACATGCATGAGAACTTTAAAGGTGGAGTAGGTACTGAACAAGGTGGAGTGGGTCACCAAACAAGGTGGAGTGGATCCCTAAACAAGATGGAGTGGAACCTGAACATGCTTACTTGAATTTGTTTTGCCTGGAAAATATTTAAATATTCAAGTAAGCGATTATTTGCTTGGTAAATTCAAATAAGATTCTCTACTGTAGACATGCATAAGAACTTTAAAGGTGGAGTGGATCCTGAACAAGGTGGAGTAGGTCCTAAACAATGTGGAATGGCAAATATTTGCTTACTTGAATTTGCCAGGGAAAATGGGCAAATGTTCAAATACTTACCATTGAAAATTGAAAAAAGAAAATTCTCAAAACATATCATATATGGATCTTAACAGAAAGATAATAAAATTTGTGATTTAATGGTAAAAACGAAACTGAAATATGATAAATTTACTGAAATATCATGTTTTTAATATTGCAATTTAAATTGTTCATGACAACGAATTTTTACCTGAGCGGTACGGTATAAATTACAGGGATTAAATTTATAATGCTTAATTCGGAAGGATATGCGTCTAATTTTTTTCTGAAAAGAGGGATGTGAGCCAAATTAACCATTGGGATATTCTTCCATGTTAATTTAGTTTAAAGGATAAATGTGCAAAGCTTTTTGCTTCTAGGACAACACGCGCAAAAGTTAGCCATAAGGACATCCTCTTCACGCGCGAGCCAAAATCATCGCCTCCCACGCCACTGTACCCCATGTTGCCGCACCCCCTCGCGCCCTACATATGTGCTCCACCACTGCTAATAATCAGGCCTTCCGTAACCGCCATCGCCCTAGCCATTGCCTCCTCAAAACCTAACCCTAAAAACAAAATCACATAGGTACTCATTGCCGGTCGTGCCGCCTACATCGTCCAGCTCATAACATCGTCGCTCACATCGTCTTGCTCACCAATCATAATTAACGCAAAAATAGCAACAAGTAAAAAATAATATTGTACAGTACTATTGTACGAGAAAATGATGCAAAAAATAATTTTGCGACTACAAAATGCTACTGAACCATATCATTTAACCGAAAATGATAGTACAAGATAAGCTCAACTATTACACGATAACATTGAAATATAGTTGATGACTTTTTTATTTTTGGTAAATACGAAACCAATACTATGCGGTGGCATAATAAAATAATTAACGAAAAAAGCACAACAAACATCCAGAAATTAAATAAAAGTGATACCACCTTTGCAAAGCTACGTGATAACATTATAATTTAATTTATGAAACTATTGCAAACTTTCAAAAAATAAAATAAAAAAGATATCGCATTTACAAAAAAAATCATAAAATGATTCTAGAAAGTGAAATTTAAAAATATTAATTTAAAAATGGTACTGCAATTCATAAACATACCACAAATCAAGAAAATGTTGTTATACTTAATTAACTAATACTACAATTCATAATAATATTATTATAAAATAATGTTGTGAGACACAACATATATACCACCTTAAAAAAACTACAATTGTTTATAAACCGGTACAACAATTCATATACTATTACTACAATTCATAAAATACTGTTATAAAGTAGCATTATTGTAACGACTCGGTATTTTCAACCATTCGCATCCATTATAAGTGCATAGGCAGATACTCATGCTGGAATTGAATTGCTCAAAATACCGTGTTGTAAATAAAATTTTGGCAAACCTCAGAATATACAGTAAATAAAAATCACAGATCACAGACACAGAGTATATAAAAATGCAACGGAAGAAAAAGAGATAGTAGTTCGTGAAGCTACTATATAAATATGAGATACATCAGAGTTAAATAAGATACAACAGAAGAGTAACTGGATACATCAGGTACAAATCAGATACATCACCGAACCACTGGATACTGAAACAAAATAGATGGCTGGATCTTCCAGGAAAGCTCCAACGCCGAAGGTGAATCTTGAATGCTAACTCAATCAATCTGACTCGAGCGTAAAGCAAAACACAAAACCCTCGAGTCAGGACATAAATACTTATAAACTGTAAATCAACTCAAGTGAACAGTAACAAAATGCATCAGTAACTTAAAGGATGCTTGGGACCGTTCATCCTCTAAGGATCCGTTAAACTATTTACTATGTAGTAATATACGCTATATACGGTAGTGTCTAATCAGTAAAGTATAATCATATAGAAAATAGCGTTAAGGGGATGGTGAACCTTAACGCGGTCGGATCTTTAAAACCAAAATCGTAGTAGGCTCGATATAAGGATATGACACGGCACGCGAGGCAATGCCAGGGTGGATACACCGTTTGCACTTCCGGACCGGTGGTGATGGCAAGCCAGCAGCTTCCGCCCACCTCGAACAATACCCCCGAATCAAAGTGGCGCCACCGAATCGAATCATAACAGTAATAGAATGGTTTCCGATGGGGCATGCTCGATGAAAGGGTGCGACCCTTTGTGTAGCCCGGTATAGCTCCTGTTTTAGTCATATATGCCAACTCACGGGAGTTGGGTCCACGTAATATATACCTCGAGAACGTCGCCACCATCCTACTTCATTCTGGAATCTCCACCGCGTACACAGTTGTTAAAGTGGTTTTCGGTATTGGCCGGCTCTAAGACAATATCTGATCCCGGTCTCTTTAGCAACCAATCGTTATTATAACCCGTAGTTATAACTTTAAAACAATATTTTATACTTCAAAATAAAATATCCTTTTCAATCCAAATCTTTATCAAAATAAAGATTAAATCATTTCCAAAACCATTTCAATATATCATCGTAAAATATCTTTCAATTCAAATATTTATCAAAATAAATATCAAGTCATTTCTAACCATTTCAATATATTAAATTTTCATACCCTTTCAACACTACCTTTCAAATCATTTAATATATCAAAATATCATAACCTTTCAAAGTTTCAGTTCCAAAATATCATATCTTTCAGAACTTCTTTTTAAATCATGTTAATATCAAAATGTCATATCTTTCAAACTCCGTTTTTCAAATCATTTAATATCAAAAATATCATATCTTTCAAACTTCGTTTCAAATCATTTTAATATATCAAAATATCATATCCTTTCAAAACTTCATTTCAAATCATTTTAATATATCAAATATCGTATCTTTTCAAACTTCATTCATTTCAAATCATTATTCAAATTCAATCTAAAATACCATTTCAATTCATATTTCAAAACAGTTTATATTCCAAAATTCTTTTTATCATTTCACTGAAGTTATTATGCTTAATAATTAAATTATTAAATTTCCAAAAATTTCAACTTTCAAAGTTCATTTATTTACTTAAGTTTATCAAAACAGTGAAAATTCACTTTTCGCATTATTTAGAAAACTCTACGGAAAGTTGCATTCAAAACAGTTCAATTTTACAAAAGACAACGTTTAAAAATGTTGTAATAGAGTTTTCTTAAATTTCAAATAAACTTAGTTAAATTCAAAAATCATAGTACTTACAACAATTTCTATAATAGTTTTTTTTTTCAATAGCTTTTTTTTTATATATAGTTCATTATCATCGACTACAGTATTTACAATTGCTGTAATATCATTTACATTGTAATTAATATCATTTCAAAAATGCAGTCAATTAACTTCAAATATTCAATAAAATTTCTCAACCAGTTATATTTTTATTGAAACATTTTTAACTTATAAAGTCGTACATTTTCACATTTATAACATCATTAAATTTTCCTCAAGTTCATGATTTTACAGGGTTAAATTTCCATTCAAAAATCAAGATTTAAAAATAATCCACTTATTAAAATGCAATGTTCAATTTTAAAATCCATTACATTAAATTTCAACTTAACGCTTAAGTTCAAATTCCCAAATATAACTTAGTTTTATTTTTTATTTGCTTAACTAAAAGTTCACTTTACGTCAATTTCATAAATTTCCAATTCTAGTTATATTTCAAAGTTTCAACTTAAAATATTTATTCATTTCACATTTCAACTTTATTAAAAAAATCATAAATATGATAAAAATCATTTTAAATTCATTTAAATTCAAATTATCATAAATTTATCATAATTTCATACTCAATTAAATTTCCAATTAAAATTAAATCAAAATTTCCAAAATAACTTACGTTCAAAATTTCTAACTTTTTCATTAATTCATTTCACTTACAATTATTCAGAAAATCAATAATATTTTACAAAAATTTTATTTTTATTAAATTTCAAATCAAAATATTATAATAATTAAATTTCTAAAATATTTTAAAATTTTTAGAAAAGCATATTTTAACTACGGGCCTGTATAAAATTTTCTACGTTAGGTAAAGTGATACGGGTAATATATCATTTCAACCTGTAATTTACAAAGAAAAATCCGGGTTTTATCATTTCAAACCCGCAATCCCAAGTCAAAATGAAAATTTTAAAATCATTTAGGCCTATCATTTCAACCTATGACATTTTTTTTCTAACAGAGAACTTGCAGTGTGATCATATGCAGAAATAATATAAACAAGGTCAATATCACAATATAAAGTCATATATCAGATGTCAGGTGAAAATTAACAGTTTTAACATGGGAATAATATGGTAATAACATGGCATAGCATGTCATATGATCATCATTAACTTGCATAAACATTTTTTTATTACTAAACACTTGTCATCAATTCACTTTTCATAAGTATAAATGTCAGAGTGAGAAAGACTCACTTTTTTCAAGCTGAAGACCAAAACAACAAACACAAGTGCGATTCCAAAAGCACAACAAGCACGATATAGCATGACTTTTGATTTGAATGAATGGAGAGCCTTGATATTTGTCTTGTAAACAATAACCAAAACAAGACAATATACACATAAATATTCAACGCAAAACAATGCTGAAACAATGAAAATACGAAGCAACAAAGGAATATATTACTTGACCTTGCTTTAACCATTCAAATGCTTGGCCTAGGAGGTTCTTGGGTTCAGCCATGATGATGATATAACTCAGTTTTGGCACCGTAACTCACGGCTAGAAGGAGTATGGAGTGGTAGGGTTATAACATGAAGCATACAATTGATCAAGGCAACATATATGAAGTTTTTGAGCATAACAAGGCTCGGCCTTGGGTCAAATGGGGCTTGGCCATACTTGTACAGGTTTGGACAGTAGATGGAGGGGTGTGGGGAGGTCTGGAAAAGGTGGTGGTGGCGGCCTATGGTGGTCGCCAAGGTGGTGGATGAAAGGGGTGAAGTAATAGTGGTGGCTAGTGCATTGTTTTGGACATTATTTGAAATTTTGTGGAGTTTTGTCACCAAGGGAGGTGTGGCCATGGATGGATCTGAAATGATGGCTGGAGATGATGCCAAGGAAGAGTGGTAGGGGATGGTGGAGAGTATGGTGGTGATGGTAGGTGGTAGAGTCCAAGCAATACACATGAGAAAACAAGGCAAAATATAAGAAAATAATGGAAAATGAAGAGCAAAAAGAAGAGGAAAAGAGGAGGCATTACCAAACCTTTCTAGCCGTGAAAAATGAAGTGGAGAGGAATGTTTTCACGTGAAAATGAGGTAAGAAATGCACAGCTACAATAAAGAAAGGAACGGTCAAAGGAAATTAAATCTATTAATTGGAAAAGGAACGGAAGAAGAAACGTTAAAACGGTTTTACGTTTCTTTGCTTTCAAACCTTTTAAACTTCCTATATATATACATATACATCTTAAATAACTGAAAACACTTATAAATTTCAGTTAGAATTCGAAAATATAACAGATAAACAAAATATTAATAATTAATTATTAATTAGATATGATTAAAATAAGAAAAATGGCACAGAAAATGAAAACTAGACTTAGGAATTAGAAATAACTTCAGTACACAGCCTTGCCAAAAAAAAATAACTTCAGTACACTTTGGAAAAAAATTCTTAAATTTAAATACATGTAAAATGAATAAAATAAAGTAAAACACAGCAATAAAAGTGAATGTATAAAATAAATCAATAAATTTTAATTATATATAATTAAATTAAGAAAATGGCTTAAAATTGCAGATTAGGCTTTAAAAATTAGAAATAATTTCAAATAAACTTTAGAAAATCTTCATGGACTTGTAAAAATATTTATAACAAATAAAATAAAATGCATTCACAAAATAAAAAAAATTAATTAAGTAAAATTTATATGAAGAAAATAGCAGAAAATTATAAAACGGCTTTTAAAAATAGGAAATAAATACAGTAAATTTTGGAAAAATTCTATTATCATTTAAAAATATTTAAAAGTCAAAATATACATAATAAAACATATTATTACATATTAAAATAAAATATAACAAAGAAGAAGTAATTTATTCAATCTAAAATAGTCATTGTTAAATAACCCTATATACGCACAATATTGTAAAGGGTATAACTTTCACGATTTACATCCAAATTCAACGAACGAAAAGTGGTGTTCTTAGAATTTTATGTACTTTCATAATAAAAGAAAAAAATTAAATTTTTAAACTTCTAAAATTTTAAGTTGAAAGTCATAGTTTGACTATTTTAACCAAAATCAGCATTTCAGGCAAATATTCAACTTACACAAGTTTGGAATTATAACTCATATAAAAATCAAGATTATATTTAAATAATAAATTTAATCATTTCAAATAAGTAAAATAAGTTTTTAAATCAAAATCTTACATTAAAAATAATTAAAATATACAATAAAATAATTACAAAATACAGGGTTGTTACAATTATGAACATAAATATACATAACTATATTTATAGAAATATATATATATATATATATATATATAATGATATTACATTGTATCGTTACTGCAAAATATAAAAAGAAGCTACAATTGTTAATAAATTGCTGCTGCAATTTAAAAAAACTGCTATAGAAACTGCCATTACAATTCGTAAAATGCTATTGTAAAACAGCATTATGAGCATAAATATATTTAACTATATTTATTTAAAGAATCAAAGAATAATACTATACACTATCATTACTACACACATCTAAAAAGAAGCTACGATGTAAATTGCTGCTACAATTTTAAAAAACTATTACAATTTAAATATGCTACTACGATTCATAAAATGCTACTATTAAATATCATTTACGAGCAGAAATATACATAATTTTATTCATTTAAAAAAACAAAAATGATACTACACAGCAGCATTACTACACACATGTACAGAGATGCTACAAAATAGCATTACAAAATGATGAAATGATAATATAAAATAGACATTTTTTACCTACAAATGCCACTACAAAATAGCATTAGAGCAGAAATATAAAAAATTATTCTATTTTCAAAAAAAAATGATACTGATCAGTATAATTATCCACCATCATCTTCTTCTTTTCCTATTCCATGTTGTTTCTCCTTCCCCTCCAGCTTTAATCACATAAAACACTACCTCTCCATCGTTGCTGCAACACATCAAATCACCAATCGTCTTCATGTCGATCTACGTCACAATCTACTCCTTTCACCATCGCCAAACTCATTGCACATCACTCCATCGTCGTCGTCGCTAAGCTCGAGTCCCCCACCATTGAGAGCAGCTGCACCACCGTCGAGATCTGACACACTCCTTCGTCCCTGTTTAGATTCCCTCATGTGAAAAATCGCAGCCCTAAATTTACGTGTTAGCGTGCGTAAAAACCATCATTCGGCTTTATTACGAAACAAAATGTCTTTCAAACACAAAAATGAAGCGCGTGTCCTGATGTCTAAAAAATATTGAAATTTTGTTCTTACTTTTTTTATGTTTTCAAAATACCAACCCAAATATTCATTGATGGCAATTTTATTGTATATTACATAAAAAGTAGAAAACATGCCATAGCATGTGACAAGGTGGGATGATTATACATACTAAATAATTTGAAAAACAGCCAGAAGGTTATTGTTCAAGTATACAAATCCAAGAACAAACATGGTAGTTCTTAAACTCTGTGATGTGATAAATAACATTTTATTTTCTCTCCTTTTTTAACGGTTTTCTCATTTTTGTTTGGCCCATGTTCCAATTTATTAGTTCCAATGCAATATGGTATTTTGATAAATTTTCACTAGAGGCATTTATACTTTATGCTATAGCCATAAAAAAATTAGCATGGACAATTTTATATTTCAAGTTACGTGACAAAGTCGTTTTATTTTAAGATTATTTGATCAATTTTTGTATTCTGAATCACCATTACAATTATTAATAACAGTTTAACTATTTTAATTTATATAAGTTCAAAATGTTATCTGCTTAGGACAAGTTCGTGCTTG
The DNA here is from genome assembly GCA_030765085.1 of Allium cepa. Taxonomy (NCBI): domain Eukaryota; kingdom Viridiplantae; phylum Streptophyta; class Magnoliopsida; order Asparagales; family Amaryllidaceae; genus Allium; species Allium cepa. The sequence continues at coordinate 457,915,766 of CM060931.1, read as the reverse complement.
TTTATAATAACCTAACAAGCATTACTCGACATTCAGTCTGAGCTTGCAAGAATAGCTTTCCCCTTTATTTGGTTTCCTACTCCATCGTTACCCCACAGTTGAAAACCAAACTACCAACTCATACATGGGTGTAATTTGAGCCTGCACCAGCAACAACTAGATCTGTCTGAAAAAAATGAATATCCTAGCGTCAAATTATCATTTGTGCACGAGGACACTAATAGAAATAGAACTATAAAGTTGCCACTGACAAAGCGAGGCTGAGAAGCATATTTCATATCTAAAGCAAAGCAAAGCGCAGCAGCAGCAACACAACAGTACAAACACCAATACCCAAGCTAAGCCGTCAGCGGAAGAACTGGCATAAGTTCACTATATATCAATTTCAACAAAATGTCGACATATAAAAGTCTACAACATGTGGTGTTTCCTCATCCCAAAATTACTTATTACAATCCAAAATTAAAAAACATAAACCTCTAGGCAAAATTTAAATTTCCCTAAAAACTTGTTACCAACTGTTAATCGTTTTAAATTTATTTTTTCACCTCCTCGTACTCAGCTTCAGGAGGCTGCTGTTCCCCACCGGAGCTCTGAGACCCACCGGACGATCCTCCTCCGGACATATGCTGACCAATCTTTGAAACAGCCTTGTTAGCAATTTCAAGCTTCTCCTTTATCTTCTCCGCACTGTCTCCCGCCATTTCACTTCTCAAGTCGGCGACTGCAGTCTCTATCTCCTTGGCTACCTCAGCTGGGATCTTATCCCTGTACTCTGCCAAGCTCTTTTCGATGCTGTATATGGTGGTATCTGCTGTGTTCCTGATGTCGATGAGGGCCTTCCTCTCCTGATCCTTCTGAGCATGAAGCTCTGCCTCCTTCACCATTTTGTCGATTTCATCGTCGGACAGACCGCCTGATGATTTGATGGTGATCTGCTGCTCTTTTCCAGTCGATTTGTCCTTTGCGGACACGGTCACTATGCCGTTGGCATCTATGTCGAACGTGACTTCGATTTGAGGCATGCCTCTTGGTGCTGGTGGGATTCCTACTAGCTCAAATTCTCCGAGCAGTTTGTTGTCTGATGCCATTTCACGCTCTCCTTGTAGCACTCGTACCCCTACTTGAGTTTGGTTGTCAGCAGCTGTCGAGAACACCTATAAAGGCACAACTTACATCAATAATGCATCGTCCACACACATACCACACAATGTGTCGTGTGTGTGTACAGATCCTTATCAATTTAGACCTACTTGTCACTTGGAGCATTTGAATTTATACAAGCTCAACTTGCTCTCCGCAGTAACCACACATAATGCAGTTTAGGCCCGAATTCTATAACTCAACTCACACTACACTAAGAAATAAGCTACCGAATGATACGGTTTAGATCCCAATAACATAAATCAAAGTTGAATAAGGTAAGAAAACTAGTTAAAGAAGGATTTTTGCAGATACCATTAACCAACGGGAAGTTATAAGAACTTATTTTGACATTGAATACCTGCGCATAGACACACATGTTCTTACAAATGTAGTTTGGTAGCAAAAATAACTAGGCAAAATGCAAACCCAGCCTTAAAGAACTATCGCCTACACACAGAATGGTACATCATCAAAAGCACAATAGTGAGTACCTTGTTATTAGAAAGCTAGAATACTGCAACCGACTAGTTAATACAGCAATCACAAAATTTGGCTACCCTATCAGTATTTAGTTATATTGTTCTACTTGACCAATCGCAGGAATGTGCCCTCGCTGGAATTGCTAACTACCTTAAGATAAAGGAAAAGGGTTTTTTCTTCTTATTCTTTTGTTTTAAGTAAGAAAAGCAGACAAAATTACCTGACTCTTCTTTGTAGGGATGGTTGTGTTCCTATTGATCAATCTTGTAAATATACCACCAAGTGTCTCAATGCCGAGAGATAAAGGAGTAACATCCAACAACAGCAACTCTTTAACATCGCCACGTAAGATTCCACCTTGAATAGCAGCACCCATAGCAACTGCTTCATCTGGGTTTACTCCTTTGCATGGACTTTTCCCAAATATCTCAGAAACGATTTCTTGAACCTTAGGAACTCTAGTCATACCACCAACTAAAAGAACTTCGTCAACTTCTTTGGTAGATATACCAGCATCTTTCAAACAACTCTTGCATGGATTTCTAGTCCTTTCAATCAAGTCGTTCACCAAACCTTCGAATTTGGATCTTGTTAGAGTTATATTCAGATGTTTAGCTCCTGTGGAATCTGCGGTGATAAATGGCAAATTGATTTCAGTCTGAGATGTTGATGAAAGTTCAATCTTTGCCTTCTCGGCTGCTTCACGAAGTCTTTGCAGGGCTAGTCTGTCTTTTGAAAGGTCAATTCCCTCGGTTTTGTTGTACTCCTTGACCAAGTAATCTAGAAGGCAGTTATCAAAATCTTCACCTCCCAAGAAAGTATCACCGTTTGTTGCTTTGACCTAACAAAAAAGACATAAACATCACATCTTGCCCAAAGAAACGTATTCAAATAAGTTGAATTGCAAAGAATCACAAAACGCATCACCGACAGTGTATATATAAAACACTAGTTTTCTATGCATGCATGCATGCATACGTATGATAATATTAAGGTATATTTAAATATACCAAGTTATTTAAAGCGCATCGAGATTCAGTTTCAAGATACTATAATACAATTGTGAAATCCAATATGATGCCAAATTCATAACAGATAATAAACGCACCTCAAAAACACCATTGGATATTTCCAGAATAGATACATCAAATGTCCCTCCGCCAAGATCAAAAACAGCAATCAACCCTTCTTTATTGTTCATACCATAAGAAAGTGCAGCAGCAGTTGGTTCATTGATAATTCTTTGTACATCAAGGCCAGCAATTCTTCCTGCGTCTTTTGTTGCTTGCCTTTGAGCATCATTGAAATATGCTGGAACAGTAATAACTGCTTTGGAGACCGATTTTCCAAGATAAGCTTCGGCGGTTTCTTTCATCTTTGTCAAAACAAAAGCACCAATTTGGCTAGGAGAATATTGTTGGCCATTCATTTCAACCCATGCATCACCATTTGGTGCCCTGACAATTTTGTAAGGAACCATTTTCATCTCCTTCTGTGTTTGTGGATCATCAAAACGGCGACCTATCAACCTTTTGGTTCCAAAAAGAGTGTTGGCAGGGTTAGTCACTGCTTGACGTTTGGCAGGGGTTCCTACAAGTAATTCTCCTTTTTGATTGAACGCAACAACAGATGGAGTTGTTCGTGCACCTTCCGAGTTTTCAATTACTTTGGGATTCTGAAATAGAAAAGACAAAAGTGAGATGGATGTATAAGCAAATTGTGTATATCTCATGGTTCAAGATTCCGGCCGGCATATCGGAAATCCACCCATTCAGTTCTGGATCCGGCATACACTGGACCGGAATTTGTTAAAAAAAACCGTTCCGGCTCTGACATTCCTGTTTCTGAGCCAGCAATTTGAATCCGAGCATCCCAAATCAGGAGAAATGTTGAATTGGATAATATAGGGCTTACATGTTGATTATGTCAATGGATTTTGGACATAGTTTTGGAAGTGAGAGGGCTTGCTTGTATCTGATGAAGAAGATTGTAGAGGTTCCTTTGTGTTCAATGGAGGAGGAGCTTCAGGCACGAATACGACATTGGGCCTTTATTTATAAAAAGAATTTGTATTATTCGATTAATTTGGAACCCAATTGAAATTTTTATGTTTAAATATAGATATAGATTTGTACTCTAATTTTTAATTAGGTTCGAAATGTCCATATTTTTTAAAGGTAAAAAATGTATGATTTGAAAGGTAAAAAGATGGATTTTTTGTTCTAAATGCAAATTTGCAATGATTATTGAAGTTATTACTTGAACAATGTATATAAAATCCAGAACTAGAAAAATAACGGGATTCCTAGAGTTCCAAGGTTATTACTTGAACAATGTATACAAAATCCAGAACCAAAAACCAAAATTTTGAACCTTGGTATATCAACATTTTACAGCTAAAATACAGTCATCTCAGAAATCTAACCTTTCCCTCCATAACAGAAACACATGAATTGGTAGTCCCTAGATCGATTCCAATCACATCATTGCCAGCTGGCTTCGTACTGGATCACATTAGAGGAGTTTCAGGGGAAAACAGGATACAAAATACTCAGTAGTAGAATAATTAAAACATGTGATGGTGAATTTTTACCTGAATGGCCTAGCAATGTTAGCCCACTTATTAGTGAAAGTGGATGATGCCTTTGAACTCCCGCAGAGCTGCCAACAAAACAGAAAATGAAATTTAAAAATTGATCATTCTGCCAACAAAGCAGAAAATGAAATTTGAAAGATTGATCATCAAGCGTAGATTTTGGGACAGTTTTTTAAAACAACAAAGGGAAATTTTATAAAGTGCGGCTGCCTATATCTTAGTTACAAATTGGAAAAATTGGAGTCAAATGTAACATGAATATGATCACGGATATGCAGTAAATGAAAATGAACAACTGACAATTAAAACTAAAGTAGAATTTCAATATAAAATGCAGCTGCACAAAACACTCCCAACAACACATGGCTTGCAATCAAGGGAATCTAATCTAAGTAAACTGGCATATATCATCCTGTAAATTACGGTTGAAACTAGACATCTTGTTTGCACCACAAAATAATCAAACTTGAATATTTAAATAATTAGCGTTCTAATATCTTGTATACGAACTTGGATGGTTAAGTTGCATATTCAGTGCACTATCTAGAATTAAAGTTTAAATCTTTTCCAAAAAATTAACTAGAGGTCTCAGTCGTTACTGCTTAATTTTAGATACAAACCTCAGATCTCAATTCCTCCAACATCGACCGAGAAAAATACAAGTAAGCATATACCATGAGAAAAGATAACAGTTAATTGAATCAAATTAAAATCATAGAGGAATTTTTTATTTTTTATTTGGGGGAGGGGGGGGGTGGGGTGGGGGGGGGGGGTGTGGGACTTACAGATCTGAAAGATAAAGCAACGTCGCGTCGCCTCAAGGCACGAAGCATAACTGATGTTGCCATGGGAATCAATCGAGCGCACAAAAATGAAATTAACAGAAGTAGGAGGGTTCTGTTTTTACAAATATGTAGGGTTTTGGGTTTTTGGTATAGAAATGGAGGCTGATAATATTAGGGTTTATGAGCAAGAGCGGGCGAGAGAGACGATGGTTTCTTAGAGTGGATCCTTACCTTCCGCCGAAGAACATTCGGGAGACATCTAGAAACATATCTGCATGTTTGTACTCATCCGACCCGTTGTATTTTTTTTTTTCTTTTTTCCCAAGCGAAAAAGAATAAAAAGATAAGAAAAGGAAATCATACGAACGCTACAATATTCAAACACGAATGATTCTCCCTTGGTACCACATAATAACACACACATATTGAAAATTGGTGCTACTGCTTCATTAAAAACATGTATTGTATCAGGATGGTAAATGCAGAAGGGAAAGGATATGGCCTCTTTAGTGCTTTACATAACATATGCCATTAGTACATAGCAATAAAAGTAGTAATATATAAAGCAAAAGATGGTCCACAAAAAACCAAACCAAAGTAATTGAGGATAATAAACGTCGACTACGGTAAATTAATTAACTCTTCTTTTAGAAACTGAAACCAATAATGTAGACGAAAAAGAAACACGTAATAATGCGATGTCGATCCGAATACCACCTCCTGATACTTATATAACGGTCCAAAGTTCTCATCGTTGCCTAATAAGCGCGACAAGCCATTTTCCTATTAATATTATGCCAACCCACTTTAGTCCAGAAAATCTCATCATACTTTGCTCTAAGTTTACTCCATGTTGGAATTAAAAGAAAACTTTCCTTAATCTCAGACCTAGTAATCCTCCCTTTGAGATTTACTAATAGATATTTGCTTAATAGGATCCTCAATTTCTTTAGTTTTAATAAGGATATGATGATCCAACTTATTGTTATTTATGATGTTGCTCGCTTTCTAATGAGATTTTCCACTGAATTCTAATTTATCCCATCATAGCAAATCAACCATTAACTTATTATTTATCCATGGGTTTAACAATAGAGAAGTAGTTTCACCATTAGTAATATTTCTTCTAATGAAATTCATATCTTTCTTTCTAGCTTTAAGTATTGTTTTCTAGGTAGAAGAACTATTATTATCCACATTTATAGTCCAACAGTTTTTATTTGAATAGTATTTATTTTTCACCCAATTGGACCATAAATAATTCTTTTTTAAAAAGTGTCGTAAGAGTTTCATACCTGTAGCTTTTCTAAGTTCATTGATATTTTTTAAGCCAGCAGTACCTCCATCATATTTGGGTCTACAAATTTTATCACAATCTATTTTGTCTTGTTGTCAACCTCAGAAAAAATTAGCACAAAGCTTATTTGCTTTTCTTACAGAAGCCACGTGAATTTGATATGTCATTAACTGGTATAAGGTAATTGGTGTAATGATCGAATGAATAAGCTCGGTTTTTCCTGCTATTGACAACTAGTGGCACTATCCTTGTCCGCTTTAAAGAAAATCATCAAGTCATCTACATACAGAAGGTGAGATATAACGGGGGAGATTATATTAATTGGACCAATATCATTAATGTAATTCTCCATTAGAATAGAGAGTTATTCCACAGCCATGCGAAAAAGGTAAGGAGATAGGGGGTCTCCTCGTCTAATGCCATAATTGTTAGAGGATATGGGGTCTCCTCGTCTAATGCCATAATTGCTACCAAAAAATCTTTAGGGACTCCTTGAACCAGAATAGAGAAAGATGGAGTGGTAATGCATTCTTTGATAAGATTTATCAATTTATATGGAAACTTCATCATTAAAAGCATATGATAACTAAAGCGTCTGTTTATTCGGTCATAAGCTTTTCAGAGATCAACCATCATACAGAGTTTGTTTGACCCTCACTTTGAAGTTTCTAAGCAATCCTTGTGCCAGAAGAATGTTCTCGGTAATGTATCTTCCCGAATGAATGTTAACTGATTTTCTGAATTTAAAAAGGTAGAAAACATTTAATTTTATTACTGATTATTTTACATTTGATTTTATAGAAATATTACAACATGCAATAGGGCGATAATCGAAAATGGAAATTGACTTATCTTTTTTTGGATAGGAGTGATAAAATTATGGTTAACCTCTTTAGCCAGTTTGCAAGTTTCAAAGACTTCTTTAACTACATCCCAAAGTCGTATTTTGATTTCTTCCCAATGTATTTTAAAAAAATTGAAAAAGAAACCATCCAGTACTGGACTTTATTATATGAAGTGGAAAAAACTGCATCTTTAACCTCCATCATAGAAACCTCTTCTAATATGAATTTCTTTCCTTTTTCATCAATCTTTCTTCTGCATTGAATAATAGGAAAACATTGGTTTTTCTTTCTATCATTATCAAAGAAATAAGTGCATAAATTTATGGCTTCATTTTCAATATCTTTCACGCCATGCACTAAATCGCCTTTATTGTTTAATAAGGCAAGAAGTTTATTTCTTTGCTTTCCAATTAACATTTTAGCATGGAAAAACCAAGTGTTAGTATCCCCTTCTTAAAGCCAAGTTATTTTAGATTTTTGCTTCCAGTGGCTTTTCATGGAAAAAAAAAATCTTGTTGTTTAAACTAAATATTATCTTCCAGTAGCTTTTCATGGAAAATGGTTTCGAATTATGTTATGCAAGTTTTGAATCTATGACATCTCCTACTAAAGTCGAAGCGTCTAACCACTGGGATAATGGTGTTGGTTTCTTTGAAAGCTTTATGGTAATTTTCTTCACATTTGCTGAGAGATGAGTTTTCCTTTTCCCTAATTTTGTTCCAGTTTTTAAGTTCTTTCTTAACTTGTCTCATTTTGTGTATAAAAATATGCTGAACTAATCCCAGGTCGAAGAATGGAACACCTTTTTAAAATATTGGAAGTAATCTTCGTATAAGTGTTATGTGTTACAATATCTAAAAAGGAAAAAATTTATTTCCATAACTACTTGCTTATAGCTTGACAACGATAGGATTATGGTTACTAGAATAGTAAGGTAAAGTAATCGAAACAATATGAGGAAAGAGTTTAATAAATAATTCATTGATCTACACTCTATTTGTCAAGTAAAACTAAAACCCTATAATTTAGTGTTGACAAGACTCGATAACATTAGGGAATTATTAAAGCTTATTAATGACTAAATGAAATAGTTATACCTCCTTTTTTATCGCTAGCTTAAATAGCATTATTAAAATCTCCCAAGAGAATCCAAGACTTTTCATGATTGTTTATTTCAGCACTTAAAAATTCCAACAATTCACGATCTTTAATAAAGTTACTAGTAACGCAACCATGAACTCACATCCGCCTTTACTAGTAATTTTGCAGTTGATACGTTGTTTACTTTGAGAAATAATATGAAACTCCCAAACTTTAGATTCCTAAAAGACTAAAATTATACATTTAGCTCCACTATTATTATTACATATATGATTCCAATTTTGAGGTATAGGAAATACTTTTATGCTTTTATCCAAAAGTTTATTTTCTAACAGGCTGATAACACCAGACATGTGATTTTGTTAGGAGCTTAACCATGTCATTTATTCTATTATTTGAATTCATATCCCTGACATTTCAGCTTCCAATTGTCATTCACTTTTGTTATTGCTCCTTAAATTTTCTATTTTAGGAAGAGCAATAATTTAAGCATTTTTCTTCCTACCCTTTTTGTTCTTGCTCACTTTGTAGTCCAAATTATCACTAAAATACCCAAAAAAATCATGATCTTCTTTATTGAGTTTAGGTGTATCATCAATAACATTAGCTATATTTTCAATTAGATTACTTTTAGCTTCTTGCAAGTTAGTCTCCTTTTCTGATGCACCTTCACCGTCCGTTGATTTTAGTTTATTAGAGGTTTAAGAAGTATTACCTTCTTCTACATCCACACCAGCCTCCTCCATTTAATGCTCTACCCTTTTATTATTATTATTATTATTATTATTATTATTATTATTATTATTATTATTATTATTATTGTAATATATAAGCAAGGATCGATTACATCTCGTTTTTGCTACATCTCATATCCTTGTAGATTACAATTGCTTGTTCCATTTAAATAATTGTACCTTCTCTCTTTTGTCACTTCATTTAATTATTTAAATAGGAACATGCAATTCAAATCAGATGCGATTTGACGTGTAGCAAAAACGAGGTGTATCCAATCCTATCCCTATACCCACACACGTATGTACGTATGTATGTACGTACGTACGTATCGTATATATGTATATATGTGTGTATTAAGCACATCTCCCATCTCTTCTTGAGAAACAAGTAAGGCATTTCTTTGCGAAATTGTGCTCAATTTCATATATGGTAATTCCGTAAAGATCTCTTCGTTGGCTGGGAAAAGAATCGATATGAATCATATTGTTTAAGAAATGCGTTGAAGAGAATAGGATATGTGTGTGTGTGCGCGTGCGCACATATGTGTGTATGTGTATGCGTGCGTGCGTATGTGTCGGGTAAGGATTCACTCTACCTCTCTTTCGCTGCACCTTATTCTACATCTCTATTATTTTTGATGCTACACTATTCCAAGTCGAATGATACTTTGAGGATTTTCATCATCATGTCCAAAAAAAATAAGATCGTTTTGAGACTTCTAAGATGTTCAAAATGTTAAGTCAAATATCAACTGCTATACTTATTTTAGCCTTCGATTTGAAACATGAATTTGAGCATGTTAGGATTACTTAAATTAAGATAAATTTTGTAGAGATGATCATAAATCATGTAAGAACATATCTATAGATTTTTGTTATGATTTGATTTGTCTACGTCTAAAAATAAGAGAGAATGGATGGGGTGTGGCGGAGAGAGATTTACTAGAACACACATCCACACAATGTGCATGTGCGTGCGTGCATACGCAACGTATATCTATGTATGTATGTATGTTTGAAGGTGTATGTGTATGTATGTACGTATAATATGAGAAAACCAACATTTAAAGCTTCTAAAAGTAGAAAAGTATGCATGTTAAACATGTGCTCTGGACTGAGATTTTAAAGATCTTGGGTTCAAACCCTAAAGACATAAAATATTGTTATCGGTTTTGTCATTTTTTTTAAAGGCTCATTTTTTACCAAGAGCCTTTTAGAAAAATGGGATGGAGTTCTTTTTCTATGTACACATGCATAGCATATGCATGAATACCGGTTATTTTAATAGTAAGGTCGATATTCATAAGTTAACTCAAGCTAAGTTTAATACATCTATGACTGATCCTCATGGGACTCGCCTGTCTCCAATTATCAAAGAGGTGTTGGTCTCAATCACTCCTTAATTTGAGGTTATACTAATACTGACCTGCCCTCAGCCAAAAATATTCGATCTTTTCACCTCTAATGCAAATGTTATATATCATTCTATTTTAAGATTGTGATCTCTATACTACCATTCTCTATGTTACTGGGCATCTGGGCATATTTTCAATGGCCTCTCCTCTTACAACTACCATCCTAAAGACGACAGGTTCTGAATTCAAACCCAATATAATTCCAAAGCCCATAAAATCAAACCAATCCGTACCGAATATAATTCCAAAGCCCATAAAATCAAACCAATCCGTACCAAATATAATTCCAAAGCCCATAAAATCAAACACATGCAAACTGTAGGCAAATTTATGACCTAACAACTCAAACTCTAAATGGTTACATCTCTATAACGACCCAATTATTTTCGACACCCGAAAGTCGACATCAATACAGCCACTGCATCAAATGCCGCACAGTCGAATGCCGGAAGACCGAACCGTTAGGATTTAAGAAGAAGAAGACAGAAGAAGAAATAGAAACAACAATAGAATCTCACATTTCACCGCGGAACGATATATAATAGACAAATGAATAATCTTTAAAACAAAGAACCATATCTATTTATACATCACATTATCAGAGTTTTACAACGACACTATTCAACATTAGGCATTTACAACAACTAATCCATGTTAAAACTAAACTTGAAGCAAACCCAATCCCGCGGATAATACATAGTATAATGATACGTCTCAACATCCAACTTGACTTCTGATCTCCAAAGCAACTTCTTGACTTCGCTCCCGAAAATAACTGATAACCTGACTCTAGGCTGCCGGTGTGGAAAATTGTGGGCATCCAGAGTTTAGAAAGGGAACAATAAACTCCAGGTCAGTCAATGGGACTGGTGTGAGATCTTGAAAACAGTTATTTACACAAAGAAACAAAAAGAAATCTGCTATGCTTTTGGAAAATGAAACTACCATAAGGCATCCCGCCACACACACAATGCAAACGCAGAATTGGAGGAGATTTCTCCTTATGATAGTCAAACATGCTTGATACGCAAAATCCTTTCAATTATTATTATTAGTGTATAATGCAGAAAACATTTCGAAAGTATAATATAAATCTTAGCCAGCATAGACATTTCGAACTATGCCTACTATAGCTACCATTTAAATAGTGGGGCACCACCATAAGTAAATGGCAGGTTATACAACTAAAACCGTACAAGGCGCATATTGAAGATTAGATTTCCAACAAATGGTCAGGCTAAGGAACTTCCTACTGCCACATGGGTACGCCTCTGGAGGGACGTCCTGAGAATTTAAGCAGCTCTCTGCCAACACAAGGCCGGGTTACCTCTGTAACTAGGTAACTACTACACGAGTATGCCATTCCTCGGTCGTTTGCGACCTTCATCCGAGGATCCTCGACCACAAAGTATAATAAATTTGCAGCAACCACATAAGCTAAATATCTAAGCTCCATGCCATGATACCACCCAAAGGAAATGGCATACCCTAAAGGGCACGACCCTCATAACCTTGCCGCATCTTTCCTGTTTCGACCATTTTCGGGGTGTGAGGTCTGACGAAGTCTCATCCACAAAGCTACACTTTTTCATAAAGCCATGCTTCGATCAACAAATGATCAGCAGCACTTCGTATGCCACATTACCAAATTGGGAATGTATCACTAGTAACCATCAACTACATAACCTCCGAGCTTGTACGTCTCAAAGAAGGGTGTTAAGCTAAGAGAATAAATTCTCCGCCACCAAACAGAAATGTATTTGATAGAACCCAGCTTTACATCTCAAAGTGTAACGTCAGACACACATCCATACAAGTCCGTTGTGGGATCGAAGGCACTTCAAACAAGTCCTTACAATCCGGATATTCACTAATCACGTCTGGAATCCCCATCACAAAGGGTGATAAAATCTATATACGAGAGTAATCCAGTGCAGAGACATTCGACAGGTAATCCTTTCGTTTTCTAAAATACTCGGTCTTCAACACCATCTTCAAATGCAATCCCATTTCGTCGTATCATTATTCGGAATGGGTTTTATGACACAAAGTCCTCTCCCGGCTAATCCGAATAATGAGCGCTTATTTTTAAAAATAAGTGTTCATTCAGATTTCAAACAAATCACAACAAATTTCCACTTTGATCTTTTAAATAAAAGATCCAACACAATCACAAAGATTCGATGTGGTTTTCGGATAACCGTTTGGGATCCAACCCCCGGTTGCATCGAAATTCAAATGCCATTAAAGACCAATATTGATAGTCGGTTATTTAACTATCAATCAACATTCACAACAATCACCATCAAATAATATTCACAACAATCACCAAGATTTAAATAATTTTCCTAAATTATTTATTTTCAAAATATCTTCACAAGATTTTTTTTAATACACTACAAGAAAATTCACCTTCAACGGCAACATTTGTCAGCGTTTCAACAGCAAATGCAGTCGATAATATTTTAAACGAATAATATTAATCAACAAACGCTGACATTTTATGGATAGAGCTAAAAAATTAACGCGGGTACTAAAAATTCTTTCTAGCCGCCTTTCCTTCTTACTCTCATTCCTCATTACAAAAAATATCAATTATCTTCTTCACCAAAATCTACTGCATTTCATTCTTTGTCCCGATTTCTTCAAATCTAATCTCAGTTCTCTTGTTCATACTTTATTTGTTCCTTTAATCGTGTTCATTTCATAATTTTACACCCGATATCCCCAAATACCAAGCATAACCCTAAATCGAAATCGCCAGCATCTGTCCAACCATCACTTCAATTCTACCACCACAAATGCGAACGGCTGCTAAAATTGCCATTAAGAGCACCATGGTATCAATCGCCATCAAGATCTGGATGATGATTTGGTAATTTATACTTCTAATATAATAGTTATCACAATCAGGAATTTGATAGTTTATGCTTCCTCTAGAATTTGATTATTCGGTGAGTGTGGTTTAAATCCAACTATTAATTTACAAAGGCTTTATAGTTTATACATCCAATATTATACAAAATGAAGCAATATGTGCTCAATAACTACATAGTCTTAGGTGGCAAGTATCGCAATCGAGAAATGAAGCAAATATATGTAGAAAACACAAAAAGAAGTAGTTTCATCCAAAGAGCAGTAGAGGCAGAAAAAACTCCAAAGGAATGCTGGTTTGTATTGCTTGTCCATGCTTTCATAGTTTAGGAATAAATGTTTGTGACAAACAAGTGCATGTTATGCAGTTGTTGAATAGCATGGATAGTCCTAAATATAGAAATATATTCAATAAGGAGATGTTGTGCATGCTATATTACTGGCGATAAAATGATCTTAAGCATGAATTCTGGTTAGTCTTTTACTTGCATAAATTCAAGTCAGTATGTTTATACCCGAAAATATCTTAAGCATCATTAATCTTTATGACTTATCTGAGCATTATGAAGAAAGAACTTTGCCTTTGCAATGCACATAAATCCATGATATCAATAGTTGTTTCTCATGTTTGACTACTTTAGATAAATCCAGAATAAGTAGTGTACACTTTTTTTTAATATATAAACTGATTTTATGTTTTGCTAACATACGATTTTTATTGGTGTAATGATATATATTCAAATCATTTGGAAACAAAATTTGACAACTAGCTTTCATTAGTGGCTAATAATCTGGCAATAGGTAGGTTACACAGTTTAATGGCTTCAAATTAAAAATGTACTTGAATAATCTTATTCTTACATCACCGATGATTGGGTTGGTTGGTATGACGTATATGCATCGTTAGCTTATTGAACTCAACTTGTTAGCCTGTTGCATTGCATGAGTGATTTTATATATAACATAGAAATATCATATTTGAAAGAATGCCAAGAAAATTATGTTTGAGATATATGTACAATACTTGTGTTAGAAGATAACACTTTTTTTTTTGGTACACCGTATAAAAGAAAAAGGAAAAAAAGTGCCAAATAGAAATTAGTAAACTCATTCCTCATAACAAGAAAGGTCCTTTTAGAAGATTTCTTGGTCTACTTTGTGCAGCCCTTACCAATTTTAGTAACCCCCATGCCATTACCAGTAGTCAACACACCAGATCCAAAGATTTCATCCTCCGTAGTACTCATTCCCTTCTTTAACTTAATGTAAGAAGTCAATGCTTTCTTCTTCTTATCCTTCTGATGAAATAAATTGATTAACACAATCATGGAACCATTAGGATTCATATCCATATCAAACATCACTTGTTCATAATCGTCAATCCTAGTACCGACTACTGCAAAATCCCCATCCTTGAATTCTTTAGTCACTTCAAAAAGCTCTCCAATTATGAAGTCTACCACATCTCCAAGCCCGAACCCTTCAAGTTGAAATGTCATTTGCATAGCAGCAGTTTGGTCACCGCACATGCAAATCAGATGGCCTCCGGTGTATGTTACATCGATTGCTAATGCTAACGCTGAAGGAGAAAATTCTTGTTCGGATGTAATGTTCACCATTAGCTTTGCTTGGTTACCTGCAGCAACAGTTGATAAGTATCCCATGCACTTTGGTTCCACTATTTTTTGTGCTGCTTTCTTCTGATTCTTGGTTCTTAAAATTCTTGCATTGAAATTATAAATGCGAAAGAATAATTAGCAGACATACACAAATGGCTTATAATTTTATTAGTATACAATAATTATTCAAAGTTGAAAGTTTAAAAAATTTAATCTACATCTTAGAAATATTTTTAACCCCACAACACATATTTCTAGATTTAATTCTTCAGTACTTATTGGCTTCGTTTCACTAGTGACTTATAATTTCATTAGTATACAATTATTATTTTGTAAAAAAACGTACAGAAATTAAAACACTAGCAGTAATTTATAGTATAATGAATTTTTTTGTCCTAGTCAGCTTATCGACTACTGCAAAATCCCCATCCTTGAATTCTTTAGTCACTTCAAAAAGCTCTCCAATTATGAAGTCTACCACATCTCCAAGCCCGAACCCTTCAAGTTGAAATGTCATTTGCATAGCAGCACTTTGGTCACCGCACATGCAACTCAGATGGCCTCCGGTGTATGTTACATCGATTGCTAATGCTAACGCGGAAGGAGAAAATTCTTGTTCGGATGTAATGTTTACCATTAGCTTTGCTTGGTTGCCTGCAGCAACAGTTGATAAGTATCCCATGCACTTTAGTTCCACTATTTTTTTTGCCGCTTTCTTCTGATTCTTGGTTCTTAAAATTCTTGCATTGAAATTATAAATGCGAAAGAATAATTAGCAGACATACACAAATGGCTTATAATTTTATTAGTATACAATAATTATTCAAAGTTGAAAGTTTAAAAAATTTAATCTACATCTTAGAAATATTTTTAACCTCACAAAATATATTTTTAGATTTAATTCTTCAGTACTTATTGGCTTCGTTTCACTAGTGACTTATAATTTCATTAGTATACAATTATTATTTTGTAAAAAAACGTACAGAAATTAAAACACTAGCGGTAATTTATAGTATAATGATTTTTTTTGTCCCAGTCAGCTTATATATATATATATATATATATATATATATATAATATGGCACGTCAAGGTTAAGCCTGAACTATGATTTGGTTGTTGTAGACAAATTTTAAAGACTTTACTATAATTGAGTGAGTGCTCCTTAATTTCCAATCTACTCAACCTTTGCCTATTGCTGAACAGGTCCAGATGCGCTTTGAGTAGCCTCTGCTACAACATACATATGGATTGATTGCTTTATTAACTGGAAGAGGATTGCTAGACGATACATACAATGGTAATTTTTTTATCTTCACAAGGTTCCTAAATGAAGACAATATCATAATTATGTTTGTATCTCTGCAATCATCTAACATCATCTGCCAATTATTTTTTATATTGTATTTTCTTTCAATGGTTTCAAAGAAGTTGGAAGATTCCAAGGCAACAGAGCACTTATGTTTAACGCTGTTGTCCGTCTTCTGCACAATCATGGGGAATCTTTGGACCCTTTGCAAGTACTGGAGGTATATATATCAGCTTTGGAAAAACTTCAAAATATTTTCGATAATTAGTTATGATCTAGTAACATGTACATTACTTCGTTATACATATTGTGATTGAAGTGTTACTGAACTAGGAAAGTTAAACTAGGAGAGTGGTCCACATCATCAGCCCTAATTAGTCAAGGATTCTTTTGATTGAACTGGATGCTAGGTACTCAACAGAATGATGATGTTAATTTTATTTAACTGCAGGTTTAATAGAATTGTGTTTTAGGTTTGCATGTTCTACACATTACTTCCTCTAGCTATCCTACGATTGCACAAAGTTAGCGCAGTGGATAAAGGCATTTCATTTTGTTTCAGTACGTTGTAATCTGATAGTAGATTGTTTAGCATTGATGGTTCAGACAACAACTTAATAAGCAAGTAATGATCTATCAAGTTATCTTCTTCACTGCTTTTGATTACTGCTGTAAGTGCCACCTTTGCAGCTGCTGCTACATCTATTTCTGCACCAACTGCCCCACTTGAATGCTTTAGAAACTCTTGAGCATTTAAATTATTTGTTGTAGACAATGTGACTGGCACAGACTGTTTGGTAACATTTTTTTTATCATCTTCAGTAGCAGTTATGGGGACAAGTGGAATGCTAGAATCATCAACGACTCTAGAGAGTTCGATATCTAGAGAAAAAACGGGATGATTCAGGTTCCGAAAAGAGCAAACATATTACGTCAGGTCAGGTCCATAGTTCAAACTATCAAAATGTAACAAATTACAAAAGAAATAATGGCTCTCCATTAGGCAAAAGCATAAAAGACGTGTATGACATAAGAAAATCCATCTGTTACACTTGAGAGCTCATGCTTATTATTATCACCATGGACAGGTAGAAGTTGTGAATGTTATTTCTGGGATCATTTTTGCTCTTTTGTTCTTCTATTTATCCTTGAATCGTGTAGCCAAGTGTAGTGGCACTTTATATTTAATATTATGGCCTGACAATTGAAACACAACTTTGCATGCACTAAACATTACCTAATTACTATTTCTCTCAAATTTTTATGATCTCTCAAATTTCTCTCAAACACAACTAAGAATTTTTTCAAGCAGTAAGTCTTCTCATTCCTTCTTCACTATAGGCATGCACTAAACAAATGGGAATGTAAACTACTTTTTTAAGGCTTTCCTCTAGCCTAAAATATAGCTTTTCTTCACTTGATGCTTGACGCTCATTTTAGCGATACCACTATAGATATTATTGAGGTCTCAGAAGATAATTAAAAGTCATAACCGAACCACTTAATACATCAATTTGATGTTTGCATTTCATAATTTATTGTGAGGTTCAGGAGGAAAGTTCAATGGCTCTGATTACAGAGTTTGGAATATCATCCAGTTTTCTACATAACTTTACTTGGTGAATTGGAAAGTTATGATCATGAATAATGTAGTATGTATATTGGATTAGATGACATGTAAGCATTTATTGGTCGCCCTTGTATTGAAATTTCTTAGCAGCTTCTATGATTAAAGATGAATTATTAGTTTTGGCTATCACCTGATAATTATAGACTTCAATAGTGATTGTTTACCAAGGATTGGTGTATATTTAGTTATTTACTATCACATGTTAAACTCTACGTGTGTGTTGATTTGCTTTCTTATTTTTACAATTAGGAAGATAATCTCAAAAGGCGATAATATCTTGATTGAGCTTGGTGACACTACAAAGGAAATTTGCTTGTGAAATTTGGCATATCTTGATTGTACAGGTACGTCATTCGTACTGTTGACTCATCCTATGCTTTTTGAGTATGGTTGTAATGTCTTATACGACTGGTTCTAGAAAAATCACGTCAAAACATTAGCTGAAAACTTGATTGCTTGCTTGTCATCTGTTCTTCGACAAAAACAAAAAAAGTACACCACTAGAAAAGAAAATGACTTCAACTCTGATACGATTCCCATACGTTCATATCAAAAGAACCGAGTGCTCCATGACGGAGACATTAACCATACATTGTTTATTACTACGCTAGCAACAAATTTTAATAATAGAGGCATTTGAGTCTCGTATCAAATCTTCTTAGTACCGTAGTTTTAGAACTTGACCCTGTAGTGCTAACTGCAATTATGAACATATATCCTATGGTTTGCTTAATTATGCCCCATAGTGTGCGTGTGTTCAGTGATGAAATGGATGACAAACCTTTAATGCAAGTTTTATTTATGGAATAGTTTGGTTGTCAAAACTCATTGAATCGTGTGAATCATATTAGAAGATAATAATAATATATAAATGGTCCATTCTTTCTGGTAATGCAACACTCAGCAGCTAGTAATTATTAGTTTGTTTATAGTTAACTGTTCATATTAAATAGTTGTTGAAATGAGTATTAACTGCTAGCCTGCCCTTATGTAAGGATAAGGATTAAGTTGGGCATAATAAAGTTTGGTAGCAGCAAACCTATCATTCAGGAAAAATATAGCTGTAATTTCATCATCTTATTTTATTTTGACAACTTTAACATAGGCCATTGCTGCGTGAGGTAATTAGATGTTTGTACTTCACATAACTAATCTTTTTGGAAATCCAGGTGACTTAACATGGTTACGTACTTATGTGTGCAGATAATAGTCAAAACAATATTTTAACCATGGTGTTTAGCTAAATTCTTAAAGGGACACTGAACACCTAGGGTTGGTATCATCACAATATAATATACATATGGATATATCTAGAAAAATAGAGAAGGTCGGTGAATAGATAAGTATGAAACATGTGCATTATGTGAGTCCTAAAATGTGCTGGAACCGTGTTGGCATTTGTAGTGAGTGCCCAAGTGATAGTTATATTATTTATATCTATAACGGAACGTAGATTCTAATTCATGTGTAAATATAAAATATAAATTCAGGTAAGTAATTTTTGTCGTAGATGATTTTATTTTAATGCATGATAGATATTTTGTTTGTGGAGAATGATAAACCGAGCTTCATATCTAGAAATAAACCATAGTTTTACTGTATATGCCAACAACATTTGGTTTAAATAGCAGGGAATATCATGAGCAGATAGTGGTGCTAACCTTTGTGATAGTTGAGTCATGTTTCCATTTTAGTGTGCTTAGAGTGTGAGGAGTTATGTATTTAATATCCTTATAATTCAAGTCAAATTGAACAAGACTTATGTTGGGAAATTGTGGTAACTCTGTTTATTATAAGCTTTCATCATTTTTTTGCATGTGCGCTTTAATTTTTTTAATCTTCGTTTGATGTTACTTAATAGAAAGTAATCTTAGTGCACGATGTTGCAGTTTTAGGTGGGAAGTGATGCAGACCTTGCATGAGATGGTGTCACCAAATGAAGTGGCTGTAATTAACAAATGCCCACGGGAGCTCAATTATCCTTGCAGGCTGGCTCAACTATATATAAGTATATTTGTGTGTATAGACTAGTAGATCTGGAATATTGAGCAGGTGACAGTGAATGGGAGAACTGGCATATACGGAGTAACTACACATGAATGAGTGAGGCTGCGATGTTGAGTATGCAATGTAAGTCTAGATATAAGTACGTTGAGCAAGTGATGGAATCCTTGCAGGCTTCCATTGCAGGTAATTAAAGATGGCGATGACACATTCTTCTTCCGTAGCAAGTAGCAAGCATATGAAACATTTTAGATGCACGTTTTGTTGTTGGCATTTGGTGCGAACTTACAGTATTGATATTATATTTTTGTTTAACATATAACGTGTCTTTGTTTAACAGAATTTGTGGCAACTTGGTTTACTTTGTTATTTTTGGTTATGGATATTATTGAAACTTTGTTTATGGATGTCTTTTGTTTATTAATATTGTCTTAACTAGTTTATGTGACTAATTAATAGTGATTAGAACATGTTATATATACTAGTTGCTTGAATATACTCAAAATATAGTTCTGGAATATTCAAAAATAGAGTGGAATATTAAAGCTGTTATATAAATAGAAGACGACGTCTGATTAATGCTGTCAATGAAGAAACAACAGCGTTCAATTCGTGCTGTAATTATCTTTAAATAGTCAATAACAACGTTTAGTACATGCTGTCGAAATAGTTGATGATTCAATAACAACGTTTATAAAAAGCTGTTGTAAACAGTTAAAGTAGAATTAAAACATCTCCGACAACTAAATTATTAACGCTGTAGAAACATAATACAGCATGTTTGAAAACGCTGTAAAAACATTATTGACAGCATGTACGAAACGCTGTCAAAGTGATGTTTCAACAGCGTTTATCAAAAAGCTGTTGTAAGTTCTGTATATACGACAGCATGTCGTTATACAGCGTTTGAACTAACGCTGTTGTATCGTATTACAGCGTTTATCAAACGCTGTTAAAAGCCTTTTGTGGTGTAGTGACACTTCAACACTTTAAAAACAAATTTCAAATCACTTTCCACATTTCAATCCTTTGAAAACAAATTTCAATTCACTTTCCTCACGTGGAATAAGTTTCCAAATATTTATTTGATTCCACTGAAAATTTGCCGAGTTCAAATACTTTAAAAATAATTTAAAACACTTATCCAAAATATACTTGGAAACATTTAAAATATAACTATTTTAAAATACTTGCTTAAATATTAGTTATGAAAATATTATACTAATATCTCATATAAACTTAAGTCCAAAATAATTTTAAAATAAAATTATTAGATAGTGTAATTATTTAAATAACCATTTTCTAATCAAATATCAATTAAATCTTTAAATAACCACATCTATAATTTATTAAATAAATTTTTTACTTTAAAGATTTAAAAACAACTTAAGAAATAATTTCTTCGGAAATATCCTTTTTAAAACCAACTTCAAAACTTTTAATTTTTGAAAGCTACTTTAAAAACATACTCGGCTTTCCAAGGAAAATACACCTTCCATTTCAAAATGGGCCATTTAAATCAATAAATAATTTTTTATTGATTTATCTCAATTTATATTCCAAATCCGCAAATTTCTTCCCACTCTTTAAAAATAAATCAATATTTGTTTTTAAAACAAATTTCCCTTTCCTTTTTAAATTCCCATTGTGAATTTAAATTTCCAATACAATTGATAATAATTTATCATCCAAGCACACAATCAACAATTTTAAATTTAACTTTTTAAAGTTTAATTGGAAACTCAAATTGAGTGAGAAGATCTCACCTTTGCTTTTGTTTTGCAATCCATTTCCATTTTGACCATTTCTTCACGGTTTCAGACCTTGTAAAACAATTATATGATTTTTATTAATATTCGAAATGATCGAACAATTAATTTCTTAAAATAGATTTAATTATCTAAAGTTAATTTAAATTAATAATTAATTTTAAACCCTATATTTTCTTTTAAAACCTGTCCTATGTATATTTACTGTTTTTTCAACATTTACAATTATCTATAATTAATTTTCTGTTTTCTAAATAAACATATACATATATTTTAAAAATTGAATTTACAGTTACCTTACTGATATATTTTTTCTCTCAATCTTATCTCCAAGAGTAGAGATCATATCAGATGCAATAAACCCAGGGGCAACTGCATTCACTGTTATACTTCTGCTTGCATATTCCTTTGCTACAGTTTTTGTTAAGCCGATAACCCCTGCCTTTGCAGCGTTGTAACTAGCCTGACCCATATTACCAACAAATCCAACAACAGATGTTATATTGATAATTCTCCCATTTCTCCTTTTCATCATCAACTTGCATGCAACCTGCGTACATTAGGGAGACACCTGTAAGGTACAAGTCGATTACATCTTCCTAATAGATTTCTTCATTCTCATTAGTAATGTATCTCGAGTGATTCCTGCATTGTTTACTAGAATATCAACAGTTCCCCATGCATCAACTGCAGCTTTCATCATAGAATCCACATCTTCTTCTTTTAGAAACATCACCACCAAACGTTAGAGCTTGACCACAGAGGCTTTGATTTCTTGTGAAACTTCTTCAGCATCCCTTGCAGACCTTGCAAAATTTACAAGCACCTTACATCCAGCTTTACCCAAGGCTAAAGCACTCGCCTTTCCAATACCTCTAGAGGCTCCAACAACCAGCAATCAGAGGCGAAAGTACGACACTCCATTCTCATCTCAAAAGCATTAATCGAATAAGCGAATTTTAGTTGTAAGTATTCCCAATACTACAGCATTTCAAGTCAGCAACGATGTTTGAGAACATCGAACGGGATCTGACCTAGATCTAACAATCGATAGTTGAAGTTTCAAGTGGAGACGAAGCATGTGGCTATCCGAATCGAAGTGAAAGCTAGGCGTGGACGATTTATAATTCAAGGAAAAGGGAAGGAAGAGATAAAATTATCGGCCATTTTATTTATTTTTTTCTAATTTGAATTGGGAATGAAATTGAAAAGAGGGAGGGAAGGAGAGGAGAAGGGCACAGCTGCATCTGTTTTACTTTTTCTTATTTCGTTTTGAACGAGATCATTTTTTTCTTTTAAATTTCTAAATGAACGCGTATGATATAGACGAACACGTGGTTCAGAAGGGAAGCAACGTGTTAAACTTGTTTGGTAAAATATTATATTAAACATACAAAAATATTTAATTTTAAATTCAAAATTCAAATCGCTTTGATAAACGCGATTCAAAACTTCAATCTCCAATCGAGGCATGCTGCTAGGCGTTTATAATGTTATACGCCTATCCAAACGCAATGGAAAAGGTTTCGAGGCCGAATTCGATCGTATGGAGAAGATAGTTTTTCGAACCCAGTTATTAATTTAAATTTCAATTAAATTTTCAGCGCGTTTGCTTATCGCACGACCAAATGATCACTCCAAACAGTATGAAAATTGAAATCTGATAATAAAACACTATTATGGATCTAATGAAACTAGTTTCTTCGAATTTCGAGACTGTGCCTCGGAATGCTATTTTTAAATATCGATTCAAACGATATAATTTCAAAACTGAACAAATCATTTCCAAAACCAATTCTGAAGCTTCCACTATCTTCAGTATCATCAATATAAATTTTTCAAGCCTTTGAAATATTTTTAATCAGCTTAAAAATCAAGATTCAAATTTTTACCCCTTTCAATAAATTAAATTCAAAAATTTAATTGCCAAATAAAAGGTGATACTTGAAATTCAAGTTAAACTATCATTCAAATATTTTAAATCAAACAAATATTTCATTTCAAATGTTCAAAAAAATTCTAGGTCGTCGCATTCTTTCCCCCTTAAAAGAATTTCGTCTCGAAATTACTAGTTAAGAAGAATGATCCTTAACCCGTTCATTATTTTCCGCAAAACCAAACAGTTTTCAACAACTTGCTAAAACAAATCTTTTTATTAAGGATCCATTATCATTTAACTAACTTTCCAAAACCTTCCATAGATTCCAAACAACTTTTTTCTCAACAATTCAAATTTTAAATTTTCAAAATTTTCTCAAATTTTTTTTAACTCCCTAAATTTCCGAAAATTTTGCCAGCGTCTCCTTTGCGCGGCTAGCTCGGTACGACAAAAAAATGCCACAACATGCCCCTAGATTTCAAAAAGAAAACGAAAAGTCATGTGGTTAGACAAGAAAATCATCAAATTTCATACTGAAATTCAAATACATACCTTTTTCGAGCAATTTCAAATTTATCTTCGAAATCTAATCCCAATTTATCTTTTGCTTTTAACATACATGTATATCCTGCTTATCATTTTACACATTTCTTTACAAAATTTTCAATATATACTTCTTATACCATTTTTACTTCAGTATTGAAGTTATATATCCGTTTTCATTCAATCTTGCATTTTCAATTTCATTTGAATTCAATTTACAATTTCAATTCTATTTGAATTCAATTTACCTTCTAGATATTGAATTTTATCAACTATCTTTCATTCACAACTGATTTGTATCACTATTTTAAATTAGTTTCATTTACTAATTCATTACAAATCCCAATTCATTTTATCTCAAACTATTTTCTTTATTTCCACCTTTATTATCTTTAGTTCACTTTGAACTAATTTTACAACTTCATTTTATTTCACACAATTCAAATTGGTTTTCAATATTCAGTTTCAATTCTAGTTTTATTCTTTTGTTTATCCCCAAATTTATTTTCTCCTTCACCTTATTTAACACAATTCAAATTCAATTTTAAACTTCTATAAGTTTTCTCACTTATTTTTTTTTCATATTCACTTTAATTTAACTCAATTTTTTGAGTTAAATTCATTCCATCAAAATTCAAATTATATAAGTTATTAACTCATAAACAGTTTTAATAAATCTTCCAAAGTTTTAAACAATTTCTCAATATTTCAAAATCACCTTTGAAATCAATTATTTCCAAAATCAAACTATTTTGACTTTAACCTTTCTTCAAGTTAAATTTTATTCTAACAACTCCAAATTTATAAGTTGTCAAACTCAATTATATTCTATAAATACTTTATATAGGACTTCAGAGTCTTTCCATCTTTTCAAAAATCATTTTTTTTAAATCAATTCGAATTATCTTTTGAATTCAAAAATCCAAACCAGTTTTGCAAACAACTTCCAGTTAAAATAATATGGCAACAATTCCTCGCTTGGAAACTCGAAAATGAACATCGATGATGCTGCAGTCATTACCGAAATTATTTTCCAGCAATCGAAAAGAGTTTAGTGCTTTTATCCCTTCAAAATTTTTTCCCAAACCTTTGGAAAAAAAAAAAATCAAACTAAAAAGGGATTTAATTTCCAAAATTCCAAATCCTTTCAAATCCTTTCAAACATTTCTCTGAAATTCTATTTCAAATTATAAATCGCATTTACATTTACAAATCCCATTTGTATATGGATTTTATTTCTCAGCTTTTGATTACGATTTCAATTTCTTATTCAACTTTAATGATAATAATTTAATATTATCACTTCCTAACATCCAAGCAACCATATACTATAATAATTTACGAAAAATTATTCCTTTTATACAAAAATAATTTGGGTAAAATTATCTCATTTACCCGATTTTAAAACAATACTGTGTCGGTTTATCTTGTTTAAGAGTTTAGAAACCCCTTTCGATACAGTTGGCCAAACTGCACCAACCAGAATATATAAACAATCAATTGATAAGTCAATACAATATAAAACAATTTTATATTCACTAATAAATACGCGCTCATATCTATTACTATACTCAAATTCATTCTAGAGTACTAATGACTCTATCTTTAATGAGTATTCCCCACCAAAGCCAAGGTTGTCGCTTAACCAAATGCTCCGATACCAAAATATAACAACCTAAATTTTTTCGACGTTCGAAAGTCGACATCAATTCATCCACTGCATCAAATGCCGCACAGTCGAATGTTGAAAAACTGAACCGTTAGGGTTTAAGAAGAAGAAACAGAAACAACAACAGAATCTCACATTTCACCGCGGAATAATATATAACAGACAAATGAATAATCTTTAACACAAAGAACCATTTCTATTTATACATCACATTATCAGAGTTTTACAACGACACTATTCAATACTAGGCATTTACAACAACCAATCCATATTAAAACTGAACTTGAAGCAAACCCGATCCCGCGGATAATACATGGTATAACGATACATCTCACCATCCAACTTGACTTCTGATCTCCACAGCAACTCTTGACTTCGCTTCCGAATAACTGATAACCTGACTCTAGGCTGCCCGTGTAGAAAATTGTGGGCACCCAGAGTTTAGAAAGGGAATAATAAACTCCAGGTCAGTCATGGGGCTGGTGTGAGATCTTGAAAACAGTTATTTTCACAAAGAAATAAAAAGAAATCTGCTATGCTTTTGGAAAATGAAACTACCATAAGGCCTCCCGCCACACACACAATGCAAACGCAGAATTGGAGGAGATTTCTCCTTATGATAGTCAAACATGCTTGATACGCAAATCCTTTCAATTATTATTATTAGTGCATAGTGCAGAAAACATTTCGAAAGTATAATATAAATCTTAGCCAGCATAGACATTTCGAATTATGCCTACTATAGCTACCATCTAAACAGTGGGGCGCCACCATAAGTAAATGGCAAGTTATACAACTAAAACCGTACAAGGCGTGTATTGGAGATTGGATTTCCAACAAATGGTCAGGCTAAGGAACTTCCTACTGCCACATGGGTACGCCTCTAGAGGGACGTCTCGAGAACTTAACCAGCTCTCTGCCAACACAAGCCCGGGTTACCTCTGTAACTAGGTAACTACTACACGAGTATGCCATCCTCTGGTCGTTTGCGACCTTTATCCGAGGATCCTCAACCACAAAGTATAATAAATTTGCAGCAACCACATAGGTTAAATATCTGGGCTCCATATCATGATATCACCCTTTTCCAAAAGGAAATGACACACCCTAAAGGGCGCGATCCTCATAACCTTGCCGCTTCTTTCCTGTTTCGACCATTTCCGGTGTGTGAGGTCTGACCAAGTCTCGTCCACAAAGCTACACTTTTTCACAAAGCCATGCTTCGATCAACAAATGATCAGCAGCACTTTGTATGCCACATTACCAAATTGGAAATGTATCGCTAGTAACCATAAACTACATAACCTCTGAGCTCGTATGTCTCAGAGAAGGGTGTTAAGCTTAGAGAATAAATTCTCCGCCACCAAACAAAAATATATTTGATAGAAACCAGCTTTATATCTTAAAGTGTAACGTCAGACACACATCCATACAAGTCCGTTCCGAGATCGAACGGAACCGAAGGCACTTCAAAGAAGTCCTTGCAATCCAGATATTCACTAATCACGTTCGGAATCCCTATAAAGGGTGATAAAATCTCTATACCGAAGCAACCCAGTGCAGAGACATTCGACAGGTAATCCTTTCGTTTTCGAAAATATCTGGTCTTCAACACTATCTTCAAATGCAATCATATTTCGTCGTATCATTATTCGGAATGGGTTTTATGACACAAAGTTCTCTCTCGGCTAATCCGAATAATGAGCGCTTATTTTTAAAAATAAGTGTTCATTCAGATTTCAAACAAATCACAACAAATTTCCACTTTGATCTTTTAAATAAAAGATCCTTCACAATCACGAAGATTCGATGTGGTTTTCGGATAACCGTTTGGGATCCGACCCCCGGTCGCATCGAAATTCAAATGCCATTAAAGGCCAATATTGATAATCGGTTATTTAACTATCAATCAACATTCACAACAATCACTATCAAACAATATTCACAACAATCACCAAGATTTAAATAATTTTCTTAAATTATTTATTTTCAAAATATCTTCACAAGATATTTTTTTTAACACTTCAACACTTTGAAAACAAATTTCAAATCACTTTCCATATTTCAATCCTTTGAAAACAAATTTCAATTCACTTTCCTCACGTGGAATAAGTTTCCAAATATTTATTTGATTCCATTGAAAATTTGCCGAGTTCAAATACTTTAAAAATAATTTAAAATACTTATCCAAAATATGCTTGGAAACATTTAAAATATAACTATTTTAAAACACTTGCTTAAATATTAGTTATGAAAATATTATACCAATATCTCATATAAATTTAAGTCCAAAATAATTTTAAAATAAAATTATTAGATAGTGTAATTATTTAAATAACCATTTTCTAATCAAATATCAATTAAATCTTTAAATAATCACTTCTACAATTAATTAAATAAATTTTTTACTTTAAAGATTTAAAAACAACTTAGGAAATAATTTCTTCGCAAATATCCTTTTTAAAACAAACTTCAAAACTTTTAATTTTCGAAAGCTACTTTAAAAACATACTCGGCTTTCCAGGGAAAATACACCTTCCATTTCAAAATGGACCATTTAAATCAATAAATAATTTTTTATTGATTTATCCCAATTTATATTCCAAATCCGCAAATTTCTTCCCACACTTTAAAAATAAATCAATATTGTTTTTAAAACAAATTTCCCTCTCCTTTTTAAATTCACATGGTGAATTTAAATTTCCAAATATCCGCTAATATACGATTTTCAAACTGATTTCTAAAATCATTTACAAGCACCAAATAAATTTCCAAATTGATTTCAAATTTTATTTTAAACATCAAATCAAATTCCAAATTGATTTCTAAATTTATTTCAATCAACAAATCAATTTTCATATCGATTTCCCAAAGATTTTTTTTTAAGCATCAAATAAATTTACCAAATTGATTTCAAAGATTTATTTCCAACACCAAATCAATTTTCAGATTGATTTCTAAATTTATTTATTTTAAAATAAATTTCTTTTATCTCTTCCAAACTATTTAAAATCCGTATTTTATTCTTTAAACTTTTGAATAATATTACTCGAAATCCATTTATTAAACCTTTTCCCATATTTTGGAATTTTATTCAATAGGATTTCACTATAGATTTTCTACTTAAATTTCGAAATCCAATTTTTTTTTTAATTTCTGGTATCCTATGATACCAAAAATATATTCGGCTGAACCACGACCTTCAACGATGTCAATCACAAATATGATCACTCATAGATTATAAATAATCAACACACAACATTGAAACAAATTCAAATGTTTTAAGGAATCCAGTTGGATCCCTCCAACTTGTTTCTCTGCATTCACAGACGTTAGCACAACAATTAAATACCAATTCCACTTCGAAGTGGAATATCGCGGTATATGGGATTTATAAAATATCATCCGCTATTATGCGGCGAATAGGGTCTCATCCGCTATATAATGCGGGAAATCAATCACTCCAAATACATATATAATACCAATTCCACTTCGAGGTGGAATATCGCGGTATATGGGTTTAAATATAATATCATCCGTTATTATGCGGTGCATAGGGTCTAATCCAATACAATTGATAATAATTTATCATCCAAGCACACAATCAACAATTTTAAATTTAACTTTTTTAAATTTAACTGGAAACTCTAATTGAGTGAGAAGATCTCACATTTGCTTTTGTTTTGCAATCCAATTCCATTTTGACCACTTCTTCACGGTTTCACCTTGTAAAACAATTATATGGTTTTTATTAATATTCGAAATGATCGAACAACTAATTTCTTTAAATAGATTTAATTATCTTAAAATTAATTTAAACTAATAATTGAATTTTAAACCCTATATTTTCTTTTAAAACTTGTCCTACGTATATTTACTGTTTTTTCAACATTTATAATTATCTATAATTAATTTTCTGTTTTCTAAATAAACATATCCATATATTTTAAAAATTGAATTTACAGTTACCATACTGCTATATTTTTTCTCTCAATCTCATCTCCAAGAGTAGAGGTCATATCAGATGCAATAAACCCAGGGGCAACTGCTGTAACGACCCTGGATTTTGGCCCTATTTATTTTAACAAATATTCAAATCAATTTAAATAAAATGTAAACTTATTCATTTGGATAATTGCCATTGTTTATATAATGGTATTTTTAAAAGAAAATTGATTTGAAAGTTTAATAAATTTTCTCAATAATGTTCATAATAAAATTTGTCTTTAATGATTGAATTAAAATATCTTACTTTGTTTATATTTGGTAAGTATACATATGAATGATAATGTGTGAAATAGAATTAAAATATAAATGTGAAATATAAGTCAGACTTATGCATATAATTTAAATAAAATACAAATGTAGATAGATATAAATAAGTATAAATGTAAATAAATCATATTATTCATAATTTAAATATTTATAGTTAAATACAAATAAAATAAATATAAAGAAGGAGTAAACTCACGAATCTAATTTCAATATTGACAGTTAAAATATAAATATAGAATATTAAGTATAATACATGAATATAACTAAATTAAGAACAAAGTATAGAGTAGAATAAAAACGATGTATAAAATAAAATAACATAGATAAACAAGCATACAACCTAAACTTTTAATTTGAGAGCGTAAGATAAAATAAGCATGACATGTAAAATAATGAAACAAATTAACTTCAAATACACATGTATATATATCTGCAAATGTTATGCACAAACAAAAAAAATAAAAATAAATAAATAATAACAAAACAACTTATCCACTTACAAGACACAGTATATAAGTAAATTTGATAACCATGTTTACTGAAACTAATAACAGGACAAATATTTATAAATATAAAGGGGGGCTGGTGTTGTCTGTAAGTACAAGAGAATTGGTCAGCAAAGCATTATAGTGTAAACTATAATATGTATAAGATATAAATAGAAATGTTAACATAAGTATGAAGACAAAATGTCTATGTCAGTAAATACTAATGAGTGTAAACCTAAATGAAAACACATAAGTACAAACTAAGCCTACAATATCTTTATACAAATATTTGTGTCAGTAAATATGGATTGTGTTAACATAAGTAAAGACATAAACATTAATTAGCCACCTTAAATCTGAAACAAAATACCTTCCAGCCGAAATTTGTTGATGCATCTCAGGTTTTTGTACAAGTTAAAATTTGTGTCAGCAAAGCAAGATATTTTGTCAAGTAAAAGCTTGTTCAAGAAGACATATTGTTCAAAGTTATAAATATGTATGCATCTGTTCTTACCATTGAGTTCAGTCATAACTACAAAAACAAAAAGAAAAAAAAAATGAAACCAGAAGAAGCTAAAACAAGAAAAAGAGAAAACATATTCAAATCAAAAAGGAAAAGGCAGATTCATGAACAACTCAGGTTATTCCATCTGCAGTTTTCAAGATATCAAAAGGGTTTCCTATTCAACAATTATTTGAGGTGAGTAAACATCAATCTTAAGTTTAAGTTTAATTAAAATTAGTAAAGATAATTCATTTATTATGTGGTATTTTATCTTTTTGGTCTGGAATATAATTCTGTGTGTATTATGTGATGCTCTGTATGTTACAGTTTGTACATTCTCATCAGTGCTCAAAATTATTCTCATCTAGTTATGAAGAGCTTAGAGTTTTATTTTTTACAAACAAGATGTTTAAAACTAAACCAAGATTTTTAAATTTGTTTTAAGCATGTTGCAAGAACAGTAACCCTGAAACCATGTTTACAGTGAATTAGTAAAAAAAATTGTGATAAGTTCAACTGATAAAATAAGTTAATTTAGGTTTACAATTTGAAACATTACTGGAATTCATGATTTTTGAAACAAAAACGAAGTCCTTTACTTAAGTATTTCACGAGCAGTTTGATGTTGAATGGAAATTGAAGTTTTATCAAATTCTCGAAATTTACTCATTATAAAGTGCTGAAATTCATACTGAAGCTAGCACAAAGGTCAGTGATCTTAGGAAAAATATTCATTAATTTTTCCATTGCGTAGAATTCTGATGCGAGAACAATATAGGGTTTACTGCGTGTTTTTGTTCATGTCAGTAAATTGTGAGATTCGACTCGTACCTATGACCGAGTGAATCGAGGCTTGGTTGGAGGATTTCTGGTGACGTTGACGTGGTGTAGTCGAGTTTCCATCGCCTCTGGTGAACCGTGCGTGGGTGGCGTGACGTTTTGTTTCAGTGTGGTCGACCGTCCCTTTCATTCGAACTGCAAAATTTTGAATTGGAATTTCTGGTGGTAATGCGACCTTGGATTTCTCGTATTCGTACTTGTCGGGATTTGCGCGAGGTCTCAGAAGATCACCGGAGCCACGAGCGGCGCCGTACACGTGCACGACATGGCGGCGTATCATTGATTGAAGGGGGAGGGCACTGTATCGAGTCTTGCTTGAGGTTTTTGGTTGTTTTCTTCGAGTTTCACCTGGGGTGTTGCGTGAGTTAACTGTAGTTTTAACTCGTACTGATGTTTATAGTATAAATTTAAAAAAAAAGAGAAGAAGATGAGGTCGCATTACTGGGTTGGTGACTCGGGTGAAGGGGAGCGAACACTCGAAGCAGCGCTTGAGTTTTGCAGGGGAGACCTCGGGTCTTTTATATCTGAGTGTAAGATTTTATAAACTTCGTTAGTAAATATAGGTTTTAGTAAAGTTTCACAGTAAAGTGAATACTGTTCAAGATTCAAGTAAATTTTAATGCAAGTTTGATTATCATAGTTAAGGTCTATTAACAAGTTAACTCGTAATTAATTATTTTAAAGTAACTGATTTCTTTTGTTAAGCTTAACCTTGTTTTTAAAATCTTGTTAATATTAAGTAATAAATTAAGTAAATTAACAAATAATGTTTCAGTTAGTAATCTAGTTGATATCAAATTTCAAGAAGTCTTGAATGTTAATTAAGTGAATAATCAATAGAGATTGATTGGATGCAGAAGTAATTAAGAGTAATTACTTTGTAATTATAATTAGTAGTGTATTATATGAAATAAATGTAATTGGAATTGACCACTTAATTAATTAATGAACGATTAATAGTTAATTAACAAGTGATTTAACTAAGAATTATGAAATGATTAATGAAACAATTAGCAATAAATAAACAGGTAATTAAGTCCTATTTAGGTCAAAGAATAGTTATTGAGAAATAATTGCTTAAGTAATTAAAGTTAGATAACTTAATTAAGAAAGTAATTAGTTAAATAATGTGAATAAGGTAATTAAGTAATTAAGCAATTTAGATATAAATATTAATTAAGAAATGATTTGTTGATTAAATAATTTGAAGTGAAATAAGTGATTAAACAGGGTTAAGAGATTAACTCTCAAGTAATTAAATTCATCACAATAAGAACTTAAGATGATTGCTTATGGATGATGTATGTATTGTATATTTGTTTGTGATGTTTATTGATGATATTCTATGATGCTTTCTGATATGCTTTAATATGTCATGGCAATTGTGTATGATTTATCTGTGGTAAATGTTATATGAATTTAATCATTGAATTAAACTGTTTAAGTTAATTAGACAACTTGGCCTTTAAAATGGCGTTTGGATTTCGATGAGACCGGGATCGGGTATCCAATTGATATTCCGAAAACCACATCGATCCAAATTAAACGTTAGGTCGTGAATTCTCAAGTGAAGATCGAGATGGTGCTTTCATAATGCAAGGGTTATCGTCGTCGACTCTGAGGGTGATTCCAAAATGAGTGTGACGAGATAATGCCTTCGGTTTCGTTCGAACCCGAAACGAACTTGTATGGATTGAATGCTTTCAACACATCGTCAGGCGGACGATGAGCATTCTAAGAAATATGTCCTGAAAAGGTAATCGCAGCCTCAAGCCTCATCAACCGGGAATGGATAAAACAGGGGAGGTGCAGCAAGGTTAGGTGGGTCATGCCCAAGTAGGACGAGATATACCCCTGTCTAGATGTCCCTTTATTTCGGCTGTGTGGGCGGTGGATATGCGCACCAACTGCGGAGTTATCTTGTTCGGGACTGTTCAGTAAGGAATGGTTCCGGCCTTGTGTTGCAGGGGAGTTAGGGTGGCTCCTCGGTACAGTGATCTAGACCACGTACTGTGACGGGCGGTACCCCAGTAGCCCTGCCATTGTATGGGATCCAATTTCCAATAAGCGCCGTACGTTTTGATTGTGCCCAACTACGTTGGAATGTGAGATGTAAGCATTTCAGCTATTTCTGTATTTTACTTGAAAACCCTAGACACTATTATAATGTCACTGGATTTCCTATAAAATGTTTTGGTTAGCGTAAGGTAAAAACTTACCCGTATTTATTTGTGGGGAGTCTTACGTGATACCTTTGTTTTAAAAGGTTTTTTTCAAAATTAAACAATTTAAACCGTTTACTCATACCAGACCCATGTCTGACCCGGAGTTTATATTTTGTTTTTCATAAACTCTTGGGTACTCAAATTTTTACGAGTAGCCAAGTGATAGGTTTGGATTTTGATTCTGGAGAAGCTTGGAGCAGGAGTTTCCAGACGTATGTAGATATCTATCTAGTTCCGCTGTGTTAGTTGATGTATACAGTATCTCTGAAGTATATAGTGACAGATGTATGTATGATTGTCATGTGTATTGATATTATATAACTCTGATATATGAAATCTATGTAATAGATATGTGATATATTATATTTTGTTCCGTTCCGCTGTGAGATTCTGATGTTTTGTTTCTTTCTTTTCTATTCTTTTCTATTTCTATCCCTTTCTTTCTTAATGATGATGCGTCTTTCTGGTAGTGAGAAGGGCGGGCGTCACAACTGCATTCACTGTTATACTTCTGCTTGCATATTCCTTTGCTAAAGTTTTTGTTAAGACAATAACCCCTGCCTTTGCAGCGTTGTAACTAACCTGACCCATATTACCAACAAATCCAACAACCGATGTTATATTGATAATTCTCCCATTTCTCCTTTTCATCATCAACTTGCATGCAGCCTACGTACAATAGGGAGACACCTGTAAGATTCAAGTCGATTACATCTTGCCACATAGATTTCTTCATTCTCATTAGTAATGTATCTCGAGTGATTCCTGCATTGTTTACTAGAATATCAACAGTTCCCCATGCATCAACTGCGACTTTCATCATAGAATCCACATCTTCTTCTTTTAGAAACATCACCACCAAACGTTAGAGCTTGACCACCAGAGGCTTTGATTTCTTGTGAAACTTCTTCAGCATCCCTTGCTGACCTTGCAAAATTTACAAGCACCTTACATCCAGCTTTACCCAAGGCTAAAGCAGTCTCCTTTCCAATACCTCTAGAGGCTCCAGTAACCAGCAATCAGAGGCGAATATACGACACTCCATGCTCATCTCAAAAGCATTAATCAAATAAGCGAATTTTAGTTGTAAGTATTCCCAATACCGCAACATTTCAAGTCAGCAATGATGTTTGAGAACATCGAACGGGATCTGACCTAGATCTAACAATCGATAGTTGAAGTTTCAAGTGGAGGCGAAGCATATGGCTATCCGAATCGAAGTGAAAGTTAGGCATGGACGATTTTGAATTCAAGGAAAAGGGAACGAAGAGATAAAATTATCGGCCATTTTATTTATTTTTTTCTAATTTGAATTGGGAATGAGGTTGAAAAGAGGGAGGGAAGGAGACGAGAAGGGCACAGCAGCATCTGTTTTAGTTTTTCTTATTTCGTTTTGAATAAGATCATTTTTTCTCTCTTAAATTTCTAAATGAACGCGTGTGATGTAGACGAACACATGGTTCAAAAGGTAAGCAACATGTTAAACTTGTCTGGTAAAATATTATATTAAACATACACAAATATTAATTTTAAATTCAAAATTCAAATCGCTTCGATAAACGCAATTCAAAACTTCGTTCTCCAATCGAGGCGTGCCGCCAGGCGTTTATAATGTTATGCGCCTATTCTGAACGCAATGGAAAAGGTTTCGAGACCAAATTCGATCATATGGAAAAGATAGCTTTTCGAACCCAGTTATTAATTTAAATTTCAATTAAATTTTCAGCGTGTTTTCTTATCGTACGGCCAAACGATCACTCCAAGCACTATGAAAATTGAAATCCGATAATAGAACACTATTACAGATCCAATGAAACTTGTTTCGTTGAATTCCAAAACTGTGCCTCGGAAGGCTATTTTTAAATATCGATTTAAACGATATAATTTCAAAACTGAACAAATCATTTCCGAAACCAATTCTGAAGCTTCCACTATCTTCAGTATCATCAATATAAATTTTCCAAGCCTTTGAAATATTTTTAGTCGGCCTAAAAATTAAGATTCAAAATTTTACCCCTTCAATAAATTAAATTCAAAAATTTAGTTGTCAAATAAAAGGCGATACTTGAAATTCAAGTTAAACTATCATTCAAATATTTAAAATCAAACAAATATTTCATTTCAAATGTTCAAAAAAATTCTGGGTCGTCACAATCTCATCCCAAGATTTGCATACCCTCCTATTGGATTCGCAACCCTTATGGAAGTAATAAGGTACGATAGTTTTAAACTAAGCTTATTTACCAAACAATGAGAGATAAAAGAGTGAAATGCACCAGTATCAAACAATACTCTAACTGGTATGCCATGAATCAAAAGCGTACCTTCCATCACAACCTTTCCCTTCTCCCCTGTTATTGGTCTCGAGGTAGACGGTTCCAAAGCAAACACTTTTCCATTCTCAACCTTAGTTGGTTCTTTGCCCTGATTCTTGTAATGCCCTATCTGGTCATTGTTGAAACACTTGATGTTCTTCTTTCCAATGACCATCTTTCCATCCCCTGAACGACATTCGTTGGCAAAGTGCCCTTTCTTGTCACACTTGTAGTAAACAACTTTAGCTTTTTCCTTCTTGCAGCTCCACTCTTCTGAGCTCCTTTTTTCTGAAAGAAATTTGTTTTCTGACTTTGACCACCATGAGCCTCCTTCAGCTTCTTATTACTAAATGGTGCAAACATCTCTTCGTTCCTCAATGCCCTCTCCACTACTACATCACAAGGGTCTTTAAGGTGCTGAAACGTTGCTTCGGCAAGCTCTGGTTTCAATCCTCTAATGAACTTCCCATTCCTCTTGATTATCGTATCCATAGTGGCATATCCATATCTGGATAGCTCCTCAAATATGGTTGCATACTCAAGCACTAACGTATCGCCTTGTTCTAACTCATCAAGCTTTCTAAGAAAAGTTGACCTAACTATTTCAGACATGAGTCTCTCTTCATACCTTCTTCCAAACTCAGCCTAAGTCAAGTTCTCCTCTGGCACCCCCTAAGTTACACTATTTCACCAGTACAATGTAGCTCCTTGCAATTGTCTGGATGCCAATCTCCTCTTACGCACATCATTTAGGTCTAAAGCAGTGAAAATCCTTTCACAATGCAACAACCAATTCTTAACTTTGATAGCATCCTCTATTCCAATAAGTGGCTTTCCTCCAAGTCTTGCATAATCCTGACTCAGCACAACATAGTTGTTGACAATCAAAACTTTAGGATTTACTCCTCCGGCATTACTACCAACTAATCCAGCTGCAACTCCAGCTTGCATCATATGGACAAAGGACTGGTACATAGCTCACATATCTACTAGCGGTGCTCCAGCACCCACATTAGCAGTTGTTGGTCGACCTGGATTCCACCTAGAGTTGGACCTAACATTTCCATAGGTTATGATGCTTCATCCATCGAGATTCACTCTTCTGTTTCCTGCCTCCATATCTTACTTTCCTTAAATCTGCATTCAAACCTTAGTAAGATGCGTAAGAACCATCTAAAAGAGAGGGAAGAATAGCAATCAGATATATACTTGTATATAGCAAATACAAGTATGTCACTATAGCATTATCCCGTACTCCAATCTCATTTTCATTTGGATTATTTTTTCAAAACTCTTTTAAATTCAAAATTCTTTTGGTTTTACATAAACATTTAATCTAATACCAAGGTGTAACATCCCTCGTTCTGAGGTCTGAAAATAAGTGCTATTGATGGTGCAGTCATCAATAGTATTATTCTCCGATGACAAAATGAGATTAGTTAATGGTATCACTAACAACAGAAGCACAAGAATATGATATTTTTTAAAACTAATTTCATTAATAATTTTCTATTCACTACATAATCCAATAACATTACCTAGGTTCAAATAAAATATAATTATTACAAAATGCTCTTAAAGTGACATATGAAGACGCCCCCTTTGGTAGATTTGAGTTTACTACTGGAAAGATACAGCTTCTGCTATTACATACATCAAAACAAAATGATAACAACACAACTGACATAAATAGACTCCTATGTAGCTAGTACTACCTCTTGCATGTCTTTAGAAGTTTTATTCGTCAAATGTAAAACCTACAAACCTTACTCTCAAACTATTCAAGTGAGCACCCGAGAGATAAAGGGGAAAAACTTTAGGTCGAACAAAAAGTCTAGTATGAATAATAATATGCCATCTCGATAATAGATATCTAATGAGACCACGCCACTGAGCAAAATAGGTTTTCCCCTCACTTGTATCTTCTAAAAATATGTCAATCACAATCATACTACTGCATTCATAATGATTAAATAAACAAACAATCATATGTTGCATGCTAAATGGGTAAACCTGACCAATTTGTCTCAATTAATTGACTGTTTGTCTCTACTTTATAGTTATTCTAGGGTTACTATAAACCTATATGGCTGAGTCGGACGTATCAAATATACCAAAATTCTCCAACTTACCGTAAAGAGGAAACTGGATTGTCTATCCAAAAACAATCATTTTAATGTTATCCCGACTATATGTCTATCTCATATTTTTGCCATGCTCACTATGAACCTAATGGTTTTGCGGGCCAATCAATAACCCACCTAAGTTATATATTCCTTTTTATGCATAAACCTACTTTTAGTTTTACCCTTAAAAAACTTTATGCGCTAGAATTGTGAACTAATATCAACTAATGGTTAAAGGTTGAATTATAAGACGCTACCTTACACCAGTCCCATTATCTGGTTTTATATTTTCTAATTCTTGAGTTAATTTATCCTATCATAATCTATCTAAAGGTGATAAGAAAAGTAACCTCTCAAGTAAAATCCTTAGCTACATACCCTTTTTATTTCCTTGAAAACATAATTCTTTATAATCAGTTTAACCCTTGAAATCATACTTAAAACAAGAAAATTATAGCCCTTTACTTTATCCAAAATATTATGCCAAGATATATGCTTTTATGAAATAGCTTCCATTAAATTCGTAATCAATTGGAGGTTATCACACCTTAATACTTTAGGAAATCAAGCCTCTTAAACTAAAATCATTTAAATCAATAACTTGTAGCATCGCTATGGCCGATATACAATGTCGCACCTCTTTATGTCGAATTTGTATAAATTATTTTGATTTATAAATCACAAAATTATAAGGCCAATATCATCTATGTCACATGGTATACAATATAAGTTTTTCATAGTATAAAGCGTTTAAACTTGGAAATATGGGAATGTCGACACTGATGACTTCATCATCAATATCATAAAACCATTGATATCGAGTGCTTTAAAATAGTAAGGTCGACATTGATGATTTCTGATATCAATATCGTAAAACAATTGACATTGAACTCATAAAACTGGGCTACTATGCCGCTATAATAATAATACCAAAATTGCTAACAGGCGGCATCATTGCCAATTATATACTAACGGCATCACTGCCTAAAGTAATTAACGTTGGAACTACTACTTGCAGCATTGCTGCCTTAAGCTATGTTGTCAAATAGAAAGCATGCGACGTTGTTTAATACCACGATGAAAATTTGTGGCATCAGTGTTGTATGTTATAGATTTCAAAACAAAGAAACAAGGAAGGTTGACATATTTCTAATACATTATGAGATTACCAATGTCGACATTGATTCAATGTCGGATGCCTTATAACATAAGACTTCAACCCCAACAGATTCATTCCATACCCACTTAGTTGATATTGTATATTTCCCTTTTGGTAGAAGATGACATCGGTAGTTATGACGTCGATGGACGTCGGCATTGATTACCGACGTCACGGTAAACTCATAATTGGCATAAAAACTATTTTGTTTCTTTAAAAAGCAATTTCTTTTCACCAACTCCAATCCTTTGTTAAATTTCTATTCGATAATAAACTTCTTTATTAGATCCTTTTATAAAAATGATATAGATCAGAATTATCATTCCCAAAATAATTTGCAAACCATTAAATGTATATTATTATATTAATATAATTATTAATCCTTTCTAGCCTAATAAATTCATATAAAATTATAAACACTTGGGAAAATTCTCTAAAAATCACAATAAATGTGAATGGACATATTCTTTAAAATATAAATACTTTAGGAGTAAAACATTATTTAATTATTTTTAATAAATAAAATTTGAAATAAATCATTTTCCTTACTTAGAAAATTCATAAAATATTCATACTTGCTTGGAAATTATGAAATTAACAACCCACTTCTAATATAATGTTATGAATATCATATCCAAATTTAAAGTCAACTGGATGTCATAAACTAGGTTTTCACTCTTAGAACCTATTTAATAATTCTATAATAAATGCAATAATTCATCATTCAAGCATATAATCAACCAGTCAATCATAACATGGCATAGAAACAATAAATGATTTGGGTTTAGGCATAAAACTAAAAAAAAGAAGCAATAGTGAGAGCAATAACTATTATTCACATTGATTGGATAAAAAGATTAAGATTTAGTGTTGATTTGATCCCCTTGAGCTTTATCCTTTGACTTCCTAGCCTTTTCTCTTATTAAATCTCCTAACAATGGTCGGTCTTGTCTTTATTTTAGTTTATATAAAGTGATTTTGAATGAGGAAGTGAGAATGGAAGAATTTATGTTTAGGAAATAAGGCTTTTCCCTATTTTGCCCCTTAAATTATTCCTCCTTTTATTTAAGTTATAATCAATATTATTAACTCATTAATTAAGGCATGACTTATTTAATTATCAAATTTCATTTTCCCTATTTGAACATAATATTTGTCTAATTTATCTAATTAAATATAAAAAATAATGTTATTCAAAATTAAGGGTGTTTCAGAGTTCACTCCAAAATTCGATATACCAGAAACCCACTTGATTTTTAAACTACAAACTATGGAAATGTATAATGGAAGGATGGACCCAACTGTTCATTTGATGAGATATGTTCAACATATGGAAGTGTTGGGTGGTTCGAAAGAGATAGTGGGTCGGTGCTTCCCGTTGTACTTAACTTATTTAGCGACAATGTGGTTTAACCAACTAGAGAATGGGTCGATCAACAAACGGACCCAACCGATGGATAGATTAATGAAGTAGTTCAGAGTCTATATCACAAGATCGAAGAATGTAATAATGCTTTCAAGCATAAAGCAAAGAGTTGGGAGAGACCCTGTAGAGTTATCTAAATAGATTCAATGTAGCAGCCACTGTAGTACAGAAGCTAGACTCATCGATAATTCTAATGGCGGTAGTTTCAGGAATTGCAAGTAAAACCAGTTTTAAGATTAATCTAGAAAGGGATCTGCCAATGGATCTGGTGGATTGCTATTATTAAGCTGGGAGTTATGTTAGGATGATGCGTGCAAATAAAGATGTCAACGTGAATGTTATGAATGATGGAGGACTATCTAGAATAGGACATGGAAAGGATAAAGGGAAATGGAAAGTGGATAATAACTACTAAGGACCAAAGCGATAAAGGAGGAAGCTAAAGTTTTCCTCCTACACTGAATTAGTAAAGACCCAGAGAGGATATGCTTGGATACCAGGGGATAGTTTCCCTATAGAAAACTAGCAAGGATATAACTCACAAACTGGGAAAAGAAATTTGGAAAGTACTGCCTTTTTCGTGAGATAGATAGGCACGAAATAAACGACGTGAAAAATTTATAAGACCTAATCAGTGAGCTTATTTGAAGCAACCGACTACAGTAGTATGTAAGGAATCAAACCGTAGTGGAGCATCCGAAGCGATCACCATCCGTGGCAAATGTATTAGGATCCGCCTAAGGATCTAGGCCAAGAATGATTACCTTATAATTAGATTGGATTGGAGTTAGGTTTAATTTTACACTTTACTATTTTTTAAATAAACGTTGGAGGATTACTATCATCCCACTTACATGTGCATGAGATCTCGATCGGTCTCAAGGCATACTCTGAATATAAGTCTGAGGGTAGCTCTTGCTTGGATTAGGTACTTTGATTTTTGCTTGATTTGTTTAACTAGAACTTTGTGAACAAGTAAATGATGGATGTTTGGATTGGGAAGTCATTCAAAGTTGATAGCTGACATTGATATTGAAATTGGATACTACTAGAATGTAGTTACCCCTTAAATATGATAGATAAACTAATAGAACTTGGTTCCCTCGACTAGAGAGACGGGGTGATGAATCATGAAGTGTGAGTCTCCTCATTAGTGAATGAGCGGTTGAACTCGTACAGGATAGCAAGCCCCCCACCGGAGAGTCAGCGGATGGGCGCTCTTGGATTGTCAGTCCCTTCACTATAGAGTGAGTAGATGGGCTCCCTTGGATATTGGGTCCTCTCATCAGAGAGCGGGTGGATTAGGCTCAATCTGATATATAGGATCCAGAGAGATCAGGAAAAAAACCTTAGGATAAGAATACCTTTTGATTGGAAAGTGAATACTAAATTGGTCATTACCTCGATTTGATTGAGCTTGCTTATAAGGGGATACTAGGCAATACTAGATGATTTATAAGTAATGTTCAATTAGGATGGCAATGAGTTGGTATAATCAACAATGTATTATTGCATGCCATTTGATTAATCTAGGATAGTCAAATCCTAGGAGACAATGAGGTGATGATGAATTATGGTGTGCTAAATCCCCGGAGAACATGAGACAACCTTGATTCATAATATATGATATAAGGTATGATAATTCCAAGGGAACGCTGAATGACTATCATTTATAACTAACTTTTAAGCAAGGATTTGAGTCCTTATCTATAGTGGTCTAGAACAACCTTTGATTTACAGGTGAACTTGAAGAAACCGGATGATTCACCATGATTGACCTAGTAGATAGCCCGAGAGCATA
Organism: Allium cepa; assembly: GCA_030765085.1. Classification (NCBI taxonomy): domain Eukaryota; kingdom Viridiplantae; phylum Streptophyta; class Magnoliopsida; order Asparagales; family Amaryllidaceae; genus Allium; species Allium cepa. Next base: position 457,872,913 of record CM060931.1, on the reverse strand, counting down.
AACAATAAAAATTTGCCAGTCTTAAAGCTTGTTCTAGAGTAAAACACACCTTATATACACAAGCCATACTTGTGGGGGGGGGGGGCAAATAATACTGGCAAATTTTCCACAATCTCAAAATATACATAAACAGACAAAATGGACAACAAACCGATAAAAGGCGAGTCAATAAGCTTAGAAGATGTTAGATTGTAGACATCAATGGATTTGACCAAGTTTCAAAAATGTAAATCAGGTTGGCACTAACATGATTCATGTTAGTATAGACATGACATGATTTATATCGTTGTGATTTAGGAACTATCAAGAATGATGATATAAAAGAACTTAGGCAGTTTGATAAACTTTCAAATAAAAAAAAATCATGTCCGTACCGACATGATTTGATTGGTAACAACATGATTTTGGGACATGGATTAGCAATGCGTGAAGGAAAAAAGCTTAGGCACGGAAGAGAAATGGACTTCAGATGCCTAAATTCATATCAATACCGACATGATTTTCTCTTTGATACTGATGTGGGCGACTTTCTTTTCATGCTAGATTTTTAGATCTTGGAGATTTAGATGTATTGAAACCCGGGTAGCAAGATTTGTGCCTAAAATCACCTATAAATACCTAGCAACCTTACATTAGAGGGGACCTTTTTGCACTTTGGATTTTTCCTATGTTCTTCTTCTTCAAACCCTTGCAAAACCCGAGTTCTACTAGATTATTGTCAGATTTGTGTCGTAATCTTTGTATTCAAAAGAGAAAACATAAGATAATAAGATCAAAGTGGACCTAGGATGGAGTATTTTCTGAACCATTATAAAAGTGCTCTTTTGTTCTTATTTTCGTTGATACATATAGATTTACTTGCTTTTGGGGATTTTGTTAACCTTTGGCATAAAAAGTTTGGTGATTTCATTGAGAAAGGCTTGGATTTAAGAGCTTGAAGCTTTATTTAGAGAGGACGAAGAGGTTTACTGCAAGAGCTATCAGTGGGGAAAGTCAGCTAGAGCATGGGGGCGGCCAAGAGGTGTCTTCGGGCTTTACCCCGCTTTCTATCTATGTAACCAGAGAGGAGATGAAAGGAAAGGTAGACCGATGGCTCAAAAAGAAGAAATAATGGATGAATTTTTTATAAGAATGAGTAGTAGAGGACAGTCGGAGAAGCTAGAATTCAAAATAAAAGGCCGAAAACCAAAGAAGATACACAAGGAATCAAAGCATAGCAAACCGGAGTTGTTCCCTCATTGCAAATTCATATTGGTACTAAAATGAATCATGTCTAACATGATTGGATAGTGGGACACAACTAATTTGAACTTTAAGCAAGCTGGGATACAAGGATCGGGTGATGTCGGTGTCAAAAATGCAGACCAGAAAGCAATCATACAACCAAAAGGACCTGGAACTCCTCATTGGAACGGGTGATGGGATTAGAGTATGAGGAAAGGGTGTGCAGAGCCCTAGAAATTTCTATGAAATGATAACGACAGGATGGCCGATATGATAAGACTAGTATAGAGAGATGGACCCCTAGATTAGAGTTTGGAGTTGTAAATAAGAATCCGTTCACCCCAAACATTTGAAACTTTAGAAACCCACCTAATTTTAAACTGCCAATTTTGAAGATGTATAATGAAAGGACGGATCCAATGGTTCATTTGATGCAATATACCATTATATGAGGGTGATGGGCTTCAGAGGCGGTAATAGGCCAATGCTTCCCATTTTACTTTACTACGCGATGATGTGGTATTGACAACTAGAGATTGGGTCCATCAACACGTGGACCCAACTGGTGGACAGATTCATGAAGAAGTTCATAGTTTATATCATAAGACCGATGAACATAACGATGCCTTCAAGCGTAAAGCAAAGTGCTGAAAAGACCCTACAGAGTTATCTTATTAGATTCAATGCAATAGTGCTGCGATACAGAAGCCGGACCTTCGATAATTGTGATTGTGGTGGTTTTAGGAATTGCAAGTAAAATCAATTTTAAGATTTCTCTAAAGAGGTATCGACCAGTGGATCTAGTAGATTTCTATTATAAATCTGAGAGACACTTGCGCCAGGAGGAAGCTGAAGCAAATGAAGGTGCCAAAATGAATGGTGTAAATGATGGTGGACCATCCAGAATCAGACATGAAAGAATAAATGGAAACGAAAAGAGGACGATAACTACAGAGGACTTAAATGACAAAGGAGGGAGGAAATTTTTTCCACCTACAGTAAATTAATGGAGACCTTAAATACTTGGATACCAGAGGATAGATTCCCTATATGAAACCTACAAGGAGAGAACCCATAGACCGAAAAAGAATTCTAGAAAATACTACATATTTCATGAGTTGGATGGGCACGAAACGAATGATTGTAGATATTTATGAGACATGATTATGGAGCTAGCTTAGAGCAACTGACTACAGCGGTATGTAATAAATCAAACTACAATGGTGCAATTGGAGCAATCACTATCTATAGTGAATATATCAAGATCTGGCTAAGGATCTGGGCCAAGAATGGTTATCCCGTGTTCGGGATGGATTAGAGTCGGGTTTAATTTCTGCATTATGCTTTTATTTTAAATAACTTTAAAGGATTACTATCAAACAACTTACATATGCATGGGATGTGATAACCCGAATTTCTGGGCATCTATAATGGATAATAATTGGGTTAATTGATAGAAATACTGAATTGTAAATTTAAAAAAATGAATCTAATCGTAAATATTTACGTTTGGATAAATATTTATTGATCATATCTCAATATAATCACTTAAAATTGACAGAGTATTCTTTTAAAAATAAGTAATGATGATTGTTTATATAAGTAAATTATTTAAATTAGACAAAATTGTTAATTTCAAACCAATAATATTTATGTGTTATTTTAAGATAATTTTTATTTACTTCAAATTGAATTTAGGCTTGTTTAAATATATGTATTTATTTCAAATTAACCTTGAATTGGATTTTTTTATGAAATTTAAAGGATTTAATTTGAATTTGAAATTTTAATAGGAAGTATATCTTAAATATATGTTATATTGATTTGATTAAAACACAAGATAGGTATAAATAAATGGTTATATAGATTCATATGTGTATTTACAAAAATCTAAAGCTTATTTATATAAAATAAATACACATTATATTCATGCTAATATCACATAATTAATTATTCATAACTTAAATAAATTTGTAAATAAGAAAGTAACATATGTAAATTATTAATTAAGCATTGAAAACACTTGTGAACTTATTAATATATGTTAATGGCTATTGTAAACAAGAGTGTATAGGTGTAAGGTAATTAGGACTTAAGGGGACAAGTGTAATTAATTTACCCCATAATTTAACAAGTGTCTCAATTATAGTTATTTTCTTTTATTTTTAATTTTTTTAATAATAAGTTATTAGAAAAGAAGAAAACAAGAAAATTTGAAAAATGGATACTTCTAAATCTCTTTGTTCCTCTCAAATAAAAAAAACACTCAGATTAAACAAGTATAACATGAAGATTCAAGATCAGTGATGATCTAAGTAAATTAAGTTCCAGTCAACAATGCCTTTTCTTCTACAAATCAGTTTTCAAAATCAAGCTCTGCGCATCAACAGGTGAGTACTCACTTTACTTTAAATCTGAATGCATGAATCTAAGAAGCTTGATGTAAAATTGTTAGCATGTTGATGTATTATGTGTTTATGAATGTAACTATGTGCATGTATTAAGGGATCAGTGATCTTCCCTGTTGAAAGTACAGAATCCAGATATCTTATTTTATTTTTTTGATCAAAATCTCAAATCTTTTACTGCAATATATGATCTGCTTAGATATTTACAACAAATTTTGTGGTAAAACATATGCTAAGGTTAAAAAATTTATGCTGGAAGTTAAATAAGTTTGTAAGTTGCTGGAAATCGAAAATTTCCAAGTAAAATTTTAATTTGCTCAAAATCTGATTTCAACAATTTAACGTTTCATGTACATATTATAGTTCATAATCAAAATCTAAGATTTTTAATATTAAAATCATGATTTTTAATTGGGAAATTTGTGAGAAATTGCGTGACAAACGGAATTGGGTAATGGGTCAATTTCTGGTGATCTCGATGGTTGAGTGACTCGATATCGAGGGCGTAGGAGGTATGAATGATGGTGAACACGAGAAAAAAACTCGGTGATTTTTCTGTTGGCCAGGGAGGTTTGGCGAAGGGGATCTAGGGTTCGATGTCCGGTTTGTTTCAGGGATGGAACAGAGTTTTGTTGCATGGCCGTTGGCGATCAGAAGTAGTCGCGAGTTTGGGAAACGACATGGAGGATGATAATGTAACACTGGTCAAGTTCGCACGAACTCCGGTGGTTAGAATCAAGGTCGGTGGCGATGTTTAGCAACGGTGAGGAGTTCCAGGTGAAGTCCAGGCAGCTAAATTTTGATTTTTGGAAATTCGAGGAATACTGGGTGGTGGCGATGATCAAGCTTGGCAAGGGTGACTTGTCGGTGAGGGGTGAGGATGATGAAACTTCGCCGTCGACTGGTGCACGTGCACGTGGTCGCTGTGCATCATCGTTGATACGTGAGGGTGATGAAGGGGAAAACTCAGGGAGATCTCAGGGAAATTGTGAATAGTCTCGAGTGCTCGTTCGTGTAGTTTGCGAGTTGATTATTACAGCAACTAGGAATTTAAACAAGAAGAAAAGGAAGGGGGAAGGTTGGTGCCCAGGTTTAGCTCGAGCAACAATGGGATTTGTCTCGGAAGGAAATTTATAGTAACATTATTAACATAACGAAGTTTTAATATTATACATAATTATTCTTTGATGTTAAAATATTGTTAAATGTTTGATTAATTAAATAGGATTTTTGTTAATTCTTGAAGTTACTTAATTAATAAGGGTTAAACAAGGATTATTAAGGGTCGAAGGTTGTAGATAAATTTAATAATCAAGGATTAATTGTTAAGTAATTAATTAATTAATTAATTATTAAAGATTAAATAATTAACAATTAATTCATATAGATTATATGATAATTAATTAGCCAATGTAAGAGATTATAGGGAAAAGAAAAAATAGGGTAAGAGAATTAAAGTGGATGGGTGAGGAATAATTAATTTGTATTATTAATTAAAGGCTAATTTTCTCAGTGAACTTAAAGGTGATAATTAAAGATTGAGTAATCAAGGATAGTTTATTTAGAGATAATTAAGTAAGAAGTAATCACGAGGTTAATTACTTAATGTAAAAGAATTAATATGAATAATTACTTAATGAAGTAATTAAAGGAATTAATTACTCTGTGTAATTAATTAAGTTGATGTGGATAACTTTAATTAATTAATTAAGTTTAATTAATTAAAGGCAATCATGTGTTGTTGGGTTAAATATATGAGATATAATTACTTAGTGAAGTAATTAGTGGAAATTACCGGATGTAATTAATTAACAGGAAATTACTTGATGGGAAGAGATCAAAGGATAATTACTTGGTGGAAGAAATTAAGTGATAATTACTCAATGTAATTAAAGGATTAATTAATAATTAATCAAGAAGTTATTTTAATTGATGGAGTAATTAAGGAAAGTTAATTTCTAATTTTGATTAATCTAGGCTGATTAATGAATATAATTAAGTTAAAGGTTAATTATTATATGAAATTTAAGAATAATTAACTAGTGAAAGTAATTAGAGGATCATTAATTAATGTGATTAAAGGAAGTGATCAGTATTGCTTATTAATGATTAAAATGATGATGGGTGCTTTGAATTGGTTGATATCTTTGATATGAATTGCTTTGTGATGTGATATGCTGAATGGAATGATGATAATGTTATTATCAATCAATTATGAATTGCTATGTAAAAGTGTTATTCGACAATTTAAGATGAATTGTATTTAATTGGATAACTTGGGTTTAGATGACATTGGATTCGCAGAGACCGGAGTCGGGTATTAGTAAATACCCGAAACCACTTCGATTCTTTATAAGTTGCTATGTGAAATCAATATGCTGAAATGAAATGATTTAAGTGAATCGAACCATTTAATCTAAGCTTTTGGTACTTAGAAAATTGATGTGTGAAATAAGTAATGTCTATAACAGCTTGTGAAGTTGTAAATTGATACAAGTTACCCGGGTTTATATAAGTTGTATGCCTTTGTCATTCATGTTAGATGGGTTTACTCATGCTGGTTTCCAGCCTGACCCGGGTGTTACTTTGATGTAATGCTCGGGTCAGACCAAGTATTACAGATTTTCAGGTAGAATGATCTGGAGCTCAGGAGGCGAGCTGGATGGTAGGAACGTATGAGGTGTTTTGCTGTATTTATCTGGGACAAGTTAGTTTTTTTAAGTTGTTTGGTATTTGTGTAATGATGTAACTCTGCTGTATAAAGATATAAGTGTAATGATATAGTTCTTCTTGTAAAACTATTATTTATGTGATATTATATTTTATCCGCTGCGAATGTGAGATTGTGTGTTTCTTTTCTGTTCTTCTTCTATCTCTTTCTTCTTTCTCTTTCTTCTTTTCACTAACTATCTGGAAATTTCGGGATCGAAATTTCCGGGTCGTCACATGGGATCTCGATCGGTCCCAAGGCACACTTTGAGTTTAAGCCTGTTCTAATTTGGATTAGGTACTTTGATTTTTGCTTGATTTATTTAACTTGAACTTTGTGATTAAGTGAGTGAGTGATGTTTGGAATTGGATGTCATTCCAACTTGATAACTGATACTAATTGTAATGACCTGCCTTTTCGACCATCGAAAGTCAACACCGAATACATTTACGATATTCAAATGCCGAACATCCAATCGTTCAAAAGGCAATTTTTAGGGTAAGAAAACAAAGAACAAAGAACAGGGAAAACATAATCTCACAGTGGGAATGGAAACATATAATATAACAAAGACAATATAAACCGCCACTCCAAAATACAGAGCACGTTAGAGTTAAAAATAAACCTTATCAGCTGGACAATTATAAAATTCTAACCTTACAATTGCTGATAAGTATACTATATAATACAATGGAAAATAAAACACTATGATAGGTGAACATCTAGCACTTCTCCAATATCTTCATATCACCATAGCCAACCTGGGAAAAATTCGGTGTGACCCGAGTATTATAATAAATAACACCCCGGCCAGTCTGGAAAACTAGCGTAGGAAAACTCAAGTAAATGATAAGCAAATAAAAATTCTATGAGACCATGACGCTAACGCGGAATGTGTTTTTACCTCACAAGAACAACATCCATAGATGAAGAAATGAAAAACAACTCAAACAACAATACAATCAAGAAAGAATGGAAATAAAAATCACAAACAATCAAAATAAAAGGGGTGGGCACTAGTATGAAAAAATCCCATACTTAATGAACGGGCATAAATAATATCATATTCTAGACTTGAAAGAATGGTCACAAATAACTAAACATTGAGAAGAGCACAAGGTAGCTCTCCGTGCAATTATGAAAACAATTCAAAGATTTGAATTAACAATAAGGGAAAGAGAAGTTTTTCCAACAATGACTAGGAGGATGCACATCTTTACCGAAAGTATACCTCTAGAAATATACTTGAGAACTCTGATGGCTCTCAGACACGTCCAAGCCGGACCTTGCCAACTGTTGCCGAGTGTTTGAGATTTCACATCTCTATGCGCAAAATCGAATCCAGTCTAGAGTGGATGTGAAAATACTCTAATGGGAACAACTCCACATAGCTTGGCTTCCACTCACTCTTTGGGTTCAGTCATTTCCGATAAAGGATAACAAAGCTCAAATGAGCCTGTGTAGTTAATGCGCTCGGCAGATTCAAAGCGGTGGAGGTGCAAAAAGTCATAGCGGGGATACAGCGAGGATATAGCGGGATATAGAGGATGGCTCTAAAATAGCATATAAAACTCGAACTTAATGTTTTTTACAAATATATAAATGGCAATTAAATTAAAAAAAATTATTCAATTGAATTATAATTAATACATAAATAATTTTAAATAAAAACATGTGCGAACATACTTTAAATAAACGTAAAAGTGTTATATAACATAATTGAATTTGGTAGAATATTAGAGTATTTTCATTTCTGAAATTATATTAAAAATTAAATCAAATAAATTAGTTATATAATTTGATAATGTATAAATGCAATTTTTTAATTCATTTATTAGAAAAGGTATAGCGGAAATAGCGGAATATAGCGGGAATAACGGGATATAGCGAAAACTAGCGGGGCTTAAAGCGGAAAGGCTATATTTTAGGGCTATATGTAAAAATCGTAGCGGTAGAAATCCGCTATGAGGTATAGTGGGGTTATAGCAGGGTAATAGCGGAGCTTTAACTACACAGAAATGAGCAATACATCATCTTAGAATGACGAAATATAAAGAAGATAGCAGAATCAAAATCAATAATCGATAAATCAACTATCGGGAATGATAAAATGATTGTTCACACTTACATTAGCTTTTCACATCACAATACTTTTAAAGACACTTTAAAATATTCTTTTAAAAAGGCAAATTGTTTTTTCTAAGTGTATTAAAACCAAGGTCAAAACAAATGTCAAAACATTATTTATTACAAACCAAAACAATTTACACTTAACATTAATTTTAAACTATTCTTTTCTAAAAGATCTTTTCATTTAACAACTATTATATATAAAATTTTCTACAGCATTTATTATCCCAGAATATAATAAATCAATTAAATTACTTTTATAAATCAAAAACAAATGCTAATCATCCTGAAGCATAATTTATAAAATGCTTTTATAACTTTAAAACAACATTAATTTTCCCCAAAGAAAATAAATCAAATTTTAAATCTTTCTATAAATTTAAACCAATATTTATTGCCTCGAAAGAAAATTAATCACAATTATAGTCTTTATAAATTTAAAGCAATATTAATTATCCTAAAAGATAATTTATCATATCTTTTAATAAACCAATCAATTTTCTTTATTAAAACAATTATTTATCTCTAAAACATTTTTATTTAATAAGTAAATTAACTTTAAAACCTTTATTAGATCAGCTAATTAACTTTAAAACACTTTCATTAAATTAGTTAATTTACTTTAATCACTTTTATTACATGAATTAATTAACTTAAATATCATTGTTAAATTAATTAATTTTAAATATCATTAGCTAAAATGATAAATTAAATTTAAACACCCCTTGAAATTATTAATTAAATCCAAATATCATTGACTAGATAGATTAATTAAATTCAAACATCATTAATTAAAATTATTAACTAAATCTCAAATATCATTAATTAAAATGATTAATTAAATCCAAACATCGTTAGTTAAAATGATTTATTAATTTCAAATATCATTAATTAAAATGATTAAATAAATTCAAACATCATTAGTTAAAATGATTTATTAACTTAAAACATCATTACTTTGAGCAAAATGTGTGATCCTCTACGCGTAGAGGAGAGCACACATGTGAATATATATATAACACGAATGTAAGGAGCTGCCAACATGCCTGGCAGGTAACAAGAGCAAAAATACATGTAGCTAAACTCAAGTACTCCTAAGGTGAGTTCCGGCGATTCCACCACTCATCGCACCTCAATATCAAGTTCCGGCAAGGCCTTCACCCGATATTAAGATGTTGAAAGTACCGAAAAGGCTAAAGGGAATAAGCATCTGCTCTGGAGAGGATCTGCTGAATAAAGAGACCACTCTGAAGGCTCCGAGCAAGAAGAAGGAGAGCCAAACTGGAGGATAGAAACATCCTGAACAAGTACTCCATAGTGAAGGTAGCAGAATCCCATATCTGAGGGGATATCTGCGAGGAGTCCTAGATGAAGAAACTCAGCACTGATGACTTCTCTACAAACTGGCACCCAGCGATCTGAAGACAAGAGAAGCCTGCAAAATGAACCTGATAACCTATCGCCCAAAGCCTGTATCTGAAACAAGACTAGGAATAAAGGATTTAGAGTGATACATATATATATGTATATTCATTGAGAAAATATGCATATATATGTATATATAATAAATGAAATACAAACCTATATAAGCCAAACTTAAGACAAGAACAAAGACAAGAACAAAACTTAAGACGGATCATAATTATTTATCATTAATCACAAGTAAGCTATTGTTTAAAGTGAGGTTATCATATGAATTTGGAAAAATATTAACAATACTATTATTAGCGCTATGAAATTTGTTCTTATGCTTGAAGAAGTTAATATTATAGCTAACCTTTGTTAAGATACCGTTTGAAAAGGAATTTTTTAGCTAATTTATATTTGGGATTAGAAATCCAATTAAAACAAAATGTAGAAATTGAAAAAATCAATTTGGTGAGATGACTATTGTTATTATTAAAAATTCTTTGATTTCTCTCAAACCAAATAAACCAACTAATAATAATAAATAAAGTGTCTAGCAAAAATCTAATATTTTTATTGAATTTGAATCTAAAAATTTTCCAGTAGAATTCACAGTCCGAAATTTTATTTATTATGTTAAAGTTAAAAAATTTAAGAGTATTGATTAGAATGTAATTAGAATCCAAACAATCATAATATAAATGATTTATGTCCTCAAGATGCAGATTGCAAAAATAACATTTATTATCAATTTGAACGTTTTTTCTCTTTAAAAATTCTATTGTATTAAGTTTTCAATGAAGTATTAGCCACATGTGGATTTTGGATTTAGGAGGAGCATTAGATTTCCACATGTATTTAAAAGAGTTGTTTAAAGTTCCCGAAAAATTGATAAATCTATAAAAAGAATTTGGAGTATATTTCTTACTCTTATCCCATTCCCAACTAATAGAATCAAAATCATTATCAATGTTGTAAAGATTTAATTTGGCATAAAGCAAAGAAAGTTGCCTAAGGTTAGATCCTATTAAAATTCTATTAAAACTGAAATTCCAAGGAGGATCATTTTCCTGAGAATAAACTTCATTAATTAAAGCATACTTAAAGTTGCAAATATCATACAAATCCTTAAATTCAAACTTAAGAGGCAAAATCAAAATCCAACACTCATGCCAAAAAGAAGTACTATTTCCCGAGTGCACTATTGTCTTAGTTCCTAAGTTAAAAATTGCATAACATTTTAAAATGTTTTTCCAAAAATTGGAGAATTTATGGGATAAGGAATAATCAATTTGGTGTAAATTGATATTATCGTTATAATAGTATTTGGAAATGATCACTTTCCAAATAGCGTTATCATTTACATCTTTAAACTTCCAAAGCCATTTACTTAAAAGAGACAAATTCATGTTACGCAAATTTATAATTCCTAATATGCCCTCCTTTTTAGCTTTACAAACAGTTTCCCAGTTAACTAGACATTTTATACTGTTATTTATATTATCACCACTCCATAAGAAATCTCTTCTAATTTTATCGATTTTATCAGTAACCCAATCAGGAAACAGATGCATAGACATCCAATAGATCGGTAAGGCTGATAGAACCGAGTTAATTAAAACAAGCCTACCTGCTTTAGATAGAAATCTTCCATTCCAGTTAGATATCTTGTTTTTAATTTTATCAATAATAATAAGCCAATCATCATGTTTGAGTTTTGTAGGTCTAATCACAAACCCTAGGTATTCAAAAGGGAAATTCATTCTTTTGCATTTTAGAGTATTAGCTACTAAGTTTTCTACTCTTTCAAAATCATTTAAAACAAGAACTAAACTTTTGTCAAAATTAATTTTTAAACCAGATAAAAGCTCGAAACTATAAAGGATAAACTTAAGAGTAATAATGTGTCTACGAAGATGAGATGAAAAAAAGTAAGGTATCATCCGCGAATTGCAGAACCGAAATACCATTACGCGATATGTCATTACCAACACTTCCTAGAGACATATTATCCACAGCTTTCTTAATAATTTTGGCAAAAACATCTGCGGCTAGGTTAAACAACAAGGGTGATAAGGGATCCCCTTGCCTTAGACCTCTCTTGGACTAAATTTTGTTACCTAGAATACCATTTACCATAATACTAGAGTTTCCTGTTTTAAGAAGTCACAATCCAACTAATCCATCTATGTCCAAATCCTCTTGCATGAAAAATATCTACAAGAAAATCCCAATCTACTGAATCAAAGGCTTTCGCAAAATCCAATTTTAAAATCGCACAGGTTATGTTGTTCTTACAATAGTAATTAATATATTCTTGGACAGCAGCCACACCATCGGTGATATTTCTCCCTTTAATAAAAGCCGACTATGAACAATCGATTAAATCGTTCATTCTTTTACTAAGTCTATTAGCAAGGACCTTAGAAATGATTTTTACTGAACAGTTAATCAAAGAAATATGCCTAAAGTCTTTTAAGTTGTTAGCTCCTACTTTTTTATGCAACAAAATAACATTTGCGAAGTTAAATCTCCCTAATTGCAAGTTACCATTATAAAAATCATTAAACAAATTAATTAAGTCAAATTTTAAAACATCCCAAAAAGTTTTGTAAAATAATATAGGAAAACCATCAGGTCCCGGTGATTTATCACTGGGCATATCATAAATAGCTTTCCTAATTTCCTCTTCAGAAAAAGAATTATCTAGCTCTGATAAATTAACAATAGAGTCTGATGGATACAGATCTGTCCATCTAACATTGATTCTATGATTGATTTTGGAACCAAAAATATCCTTATAGTAGTCTGTAAAAGCCTTGTTAAGGTCTCCTTGATCAACTAACTCTATATTGTTAACAAATATAGAGTTAATTGTATTAGAGCATTTCTACCATTAACAATATTATGAAAAAATTTGGTATTATTATCACCTTCGTTGATCCATTGAATTCTGGATCGCTGCTTCCACATCACCTCTTCTTTTTCTAAGATAGAATTTAGTTCATCTTTTAAATTAGAAAGAACATTACGTTCACCTATGTTTAGGGGTCTAGATTCTTCTATCTTGTTAATTTTAAGCATTTCATTAAGAATATTATCTTTTTTAATTTTTAAATTACCAAAAACATTTTTGTTCCAATTTTTGAGAAAAATCCTAAGATCTCTAAGTTTAGAAACAAACGCTTTGTAGAATTTTCCTTATTCTTGAAATTATGAAAAATCAAAGAATTCCATTTACATATAACTAAGTTCACAAAATTAGGTTCTAAAAGCCACATCTTTTCAAATTTAAAATTGATCGTAATAACTCTATGATACTTGCAAGAAAGGATAATACGACAATGGTCAGAAAAGGTATAAGGTAAGCCATTGACTCTACAGATAGGAAATTTGTCCTCAATTTCACCACTAACAAAAAATCTATCGAGAAGAGCCATGGAAGGAGACTCTCTAGCGTTACTCCAAGTAAACTCTCTATTAGAGAGTGGAATTTCAATCAAGTTAGAGTTAAAAATAAATTGATCGAACTCCTCCATAGCAGAGTAATCCCCCTCCCTAGGAAAACGCTCACCTATAAAACGCGTAACATTAAAATCACCCCCCAAAATCCAAGAACCCAGGGCCAGAGATCTAAAATCTAGGCATTCATTCCATAAAATTCTCCTATTAATTTTTGAATTAGGTCCATAGACATTAGAAATATTTAATAAAGCGTTATGAGAGAGATTAATAAGAATACCATGAAGAGAATGTTGTTAACAATACATTGAAGAAATTTAAAATAATTATCTCCCCAACCTATCATTAATCCCCCAGAAGAGCCCACGGAAGGTAAAAAAAACCCATTTTCTAAAATGATAACCACCTAGTCGTCTAAAGAAATTGTGATAACTCGGAATTTCGGCATCTGATAATTGGATAAGTTTTGACCTTATTTAGTGAACAGATAAAATCCTGGTAATAAAAGATATCTGAATATATTTGAAACTATGATGATATTGGAATAGATATCTGGAAATGATAGATTGTTTTTAACACATAGATTTTTAATGAAAATAATTGTTTTTTTAAAAGTGAATTGTGTAATTATATATGTATATATATATAACTTGATCTCAAATTTTAATTTTAGAATCTAATTTGTATTTGAGTTTAAAGCCTTGAAAAAAAAACCTAAAGTATAAATATTTTTAATTTGTTTTGAATTTTAAAATATTTGTATGAACCTTTATCTTATAAATATAATTAGATTTATCCATTTCAATATTTCCTACATATAAATAAATACATATTAACTAACTATTTAAACATAAGTTTATATTTATCTTATATTAAACTATTAACTAAATACAAATTAACATTTAATAATAACTAATTAAATTTAAAGACAAGTGTAATCTTCTTAGGCTTTGTAATAACATATGTTAGATAATTAAGTAAGGTGTATGACAAATGTTACATTCTTAGACAAGTGTCAAATTTATTTCATTAAATTTTAATAAAATCTAAATTAGCTTATATTACCTTCATTCTTTTCTCCTTCCATTTTCTTTGTTCATTTCACCTTTGCAAATTCAAACCAAAACTAGAATTTTCATGCAATCTTCACTTGTCCAAAACCTGAAAATGCAAGAACCTTCTCAGTTCAAATTTGAATTCATTCCCCATCAACAAGTGCAAACTAAACTAAAAACTTGATATCATCTCCTCTGAAAAAACTTTCAGATCTGTAACCAAATTGATAACCTGAAACTTCTTCCCCTCAAAGACAAATGCAATCCAGAAATGATTTAAAAGCCCTGTAACTCATTTTTCAAACCAAAATACAAAAGCCTGCATGCAATTAGAGATCTCTATATCTCTGTTTGGAAACAACTTCCAGGCCTGCATTTCCTTTTCTTGGATGCATGCAATTGTTAAAGCAAGGAGCAAATACAAACAAGATGGAAGTTTTTAAAGTAAACTGAAGTTTAATTTCAAAAGCAAAACAAGATTTCTAGTTTCAGAGCTTGTGTCCTCTATTCGACATTACTAAGGTGAGTAAATCACAGGTTTTAGCTTTACTAAAGATATAAATTGATGAAAAGGCCGTAGTTTTTCTTATTAGTGAAATCTGTGAAAATAAAAAGCTTTAACCTTTATTTGAAAATCTTATACACCACTGCATGTTTATGGAACTCAGATAGGTTCTCTATTCTCAAAAATGAATAATGAATCAGTCCTTATGTTTATATATGTGTTAGAGAAAAGAACCTGTCACTTAAGTTAAGGGAGAAGAAAACAAAATATATCTGGAAACAGAAAAGGAAAAAATAATCAATGCTAACAGCAACAGATAATTTTCAAGCCTGAATCAAGCAATTCAAGTTTTAAGCAAAGAAATTTTCCAGTTTAAGAGTTCAAAGTTTTTTTTAGGCTCTGTTCATCTTGCTTACATGTGAGTAATCCACTTCTCTTGTTAAATGCTTATATCTGTTTGAAATTTCTGTTTGTGAGTAGTCCAAACTTTTCCCTGATTTGATTTGAAGTGCTTGTGAATAACATCATTTAAAATAAAATTCTGAGCCTCTGATTCATGAAGAATATAGTGTTGGTATGTGTATTTTGATGTAACTCTGTATATCTTTGGTGTTGTTCTAAAAAAAACCTGACCTGTTGTTCTCTGTGTTTAGTCACAGATTTAATAGTAAGATCAAAATTTTAAAACCATCTTTAATTCAACCATTTATAGGTGTTCAGTTTTAAACAAAATAAATTGGTTTAAACTCAAATCTTAGGCTAAAATTTGAATTAAGCATGTTAGTGGAATGTCACTGCTGTAAATTTAGTTTTACAGAACAAAACTTAGTTTTTTGTTAAATTTGAAATGCTTCAAATTGTTAATTCAATTCAATATCTTGAATCGCCTTCAAAAATTAGGATTTTTAAAACACAAATCTCAAATTTTAATATTGATATGAATGAGAACTTTGAAATTTACTGGGAATGGGATCTTGAGCATTATCTGTTGATCTCGTGGATTTTGGTGGTCAGGATTTTCAGTGAAGGTGGAGGTGGCATCGGTAAATATGGGAAAAATGGTTGGTGGGTGACTGGACCATCGAGGCGGTGGCGGTGGGTTGTAGAAGTTTAAAACCCTAGTTTTGGTCGACTTTATATTAATGGACGCTGAATCATTTCTAAAGCATCGAGTTACCTGGAAATTGAAAGATAGCTTCGAGGATGAATCATGGAGATGTGGTCGAAGTTTGGAAGGCACTGGTGGAAGGAGGTGCGAGATTGAGGTGGTTCCGGTCACGGATTCAAGTTCCTGTTTTCAACTGCATGTTCAATTTTTGATTTATAGTGTGATCTACATTTCTGGGTGGTCTGGCGTATCATGGGAGTCATTGGTGACTTCCTGGAGCCGGAGGGGATGGTCGGAGGTGACTGGAATTATCGTGCACGTGCACGCGTGAATTTGTGTTACCTGGGTTGCTGTTTGGTGTGAGGGAGAAGGAGATGTATCGGTTAAATCTCGAGATGGTTATGAGTTGACTCGGAGCAAGATAAGTTGTGAAGCGCACGGGGTGTTGCTCGAGAATTTTGTTGTGTGGTACGGTGGGAACTCGTGAATTTATAAAAGCTCTAAATCTAAATAAGGTAAGTTGTAAAATTTAAATGCATCTAGTTTGAGTTTCTTAAATACATTTTCAATGTTCTATTTTGATTTAAGATATGGTAAGTTTGTTTAACTTAAACGTATCAAGTTAAAATTTTAAATTATTCTTAACTTAATTTTAATATAAGTTAACTAAATGAGAAGGAATGAAAAAATATATATAAAGTGTTTAAGTTTATGGAGTAATTAAATAATTAGTAAGGTAAATGGTTACCTTAAAGGTAATTAAGGACCTAGATAATTTATTAAATTAATGAAGTGTTAAAAAGGGGATTAATTAATTAATGATTTTGGATTAATTTATTTGTTACATCTGAGAGTTATAAATTAATTTAAAGTTGATTAATTGTAAATTTGAGGTACTTCTGGGTTAATTACCTGGTGTAATAAATATGAAGAATAATTACTTAGTATAAGTAATTAATAATTAATTATTTAGTATAATTAATTTAAGAATTGAGTAATAAAAAGGGTGGGAAGTAAATTAATAAATTGTAATTAACTAAGAATAATTAATTACAGAATGAGATTAATCAAGGGAGTTAATAAATATAATTAATTAAAGATTAAGTATGATTACTTAGGATAATTAATGAGGTGTAATTACTTAGTATCATAATTACTAAATGTAATTAATAAAAAGGAAATTACTCGATGGGAGGTAGTTAAAGAATAATTACTTGGTGGAAGGAACAAAGTGATAATTACTCAGTGTAATTAATTAAAGGATTTATTAATTAATTAAAAGGTTAATTAATTAATGGAAGTAATTAAGAATAGTTAATTACTAAATGTGATTTCTCAAGATTGATTAATGAATGTGATAAATTTAAGGCTAATTATTAAATAAAGGGCGGGTTGTTTTCATTGTGAAAAGGCTAATTACTGAATGTAATTAGATAGAATAATTAAGGGATGATAAATTAATGATTGAAATTAATTTAGAAGCAGGATTAAGGATGATTGGGTAATTAATTAAGTTTGTTAGAGTTAATTGGAATGGTATAACTGATTTATCTTGTTCATAAATGATTGAATAATATTGTATGCCGGAGATTAGGGGATATCTCTGATATGTGATTTGTGATGCTATGAGATGATTGGTTTAAAAGAGATAGTATGGTTGTCTATCAATGATAAATTGCAGTGTAAGGAGTGACTTCCTATCTGAAGTTAAATTGTATTTCACTTGAATAACTTGGGTTAAGATGGTATTCAATTCGAAGAGACCGGAGTCGGGAATTAGTACATACCCGAAACTACTTTGATTCATTATAAATTGATATGTGAAATAGTGACGTCTATAACAACTTGCGAAGTTGTAAATTGATATACGTACCTCGGGTTTATGTGAGTTGTTTACTTTTGTATTATATGTTATATGGGTTTACTCACGCTGGTTTCCAGCCTGACCCGGGTGTTACTTTGATGTAATGCTCGGTTCAGACCGAGTATTACAGATTTTCAGGCAAGGACGTTCTGGAGCTCAGGAGGCGAGCAGGATGGCAGGGACGTATGGAGAGTTTCTACAATGATATTGTATATGTCTGAGACATGTTAAATTGAATCTATCCAATTTGTATAAAATTGTTGTAACTCTGATATATCGATGTAAATTGATAGATACAGTTTTCTTGGTATAACTATCATTGATATTATATTTTATCCACTGCGAATGTGAGATTGTGTGTTTCTTCTCTGTTCTTCTTCTATCTCTTTCTTCTATTCTCTAACTATTTGGAAATTTCGGGATCGAAATTTTCGGGTCGTTACATTTGGTATAAGAGCAGAAGGTTAAGAAAGAACCTTGGCTCTGTTGGGGATTACTCATTAAGGATAGGGTAAGTGGTACCCTATAATGAGTTGAGTGTATAAATATGAGAGAGTGTACTTGTTATTTTCTTATATAATGGTTTTTAAATGATTTCAAAAGTAAATGAATCTTATATAAGAAATAGATTATCTATTATATTAAGGAAATTGGTTGTAGTATTAATTAAACTAAACGTAATAGTAAGAATTAAGTGGTAATAGAATTACAACCAAATTGAAATTAAATTAAAGACAAGTTTGAAATGGATTCAAACTGGAATTAAATCTTGAAATTGGGAAAGTGTTCAGGATAAAAATTAATATATGTAATTAATTAAACTTTATTTAATGAGATTAATTAATGGATAATAATTGGAAATGATAAATAAAGAGGGAGTTACTTAATGAAGTAACTAGAGGTAAGTAATTTAAGGGACAATTACTTAATGAAGATAATTAAGAAATAAGTTAATTACCGAATGTGATTAATTAATGACGTAATTAATTTAAAAATATAGTAAATAATATTATTTAATGCAATTGAATGAAATGGTCCTATTTCAAACAAGAGTTGTTTGAAAATTTAAGGGAAATTTGTTTTGAATTAAAACCAAAGGTGGTTAAATTTTTTAAAGTATAACTTGGTATGTAAAAGAAATTAATATGTATACATGTGGAAAGGTGATTGGAAATAAACTCTAAATGGTGAGTTTTGAATTTGGAATAAGATGTGATACCCAAGGTGATAAGTTTTTGAACTTATAAATGGAAAGATTATTAATGTGAAGTTTAGAATTTGAAATGGAAGTTCAAACTGGGTAAGGTTGACTGGATTAAGTGAATTTAGTTTAACTTGGGAAAGGTTAAATAAGTTGAAATGATCAACCTGATTTGGAAATTTTCAGATGAAATTAATTTTTAACTTGGGAAGTTAAATGATTGATTATATTTGAGAGTTTGAGTGATCTCAAATTGGGTTTGAGATCCGAAAAATTGGAAATGGATGGATGTTTTGAAATAATTGGATGATATCATCCTATTGTTATTAATAATATTTAAAATGTGAATTGGATTTGTTTAAATGAATGAGAAATGGAGTATGGTAATCCATTTTTGGGATAAAAAGGTAAATTGATTTAAACGAATTAAAATCAACAATTGAAGTATTAACTCGAATTCATGTAATTCGAGATGGTTCATAGTGAACTGGAATTTGAAGTTGGTTCAAATTGAATTTGATTTGAATTAATTGAAATGGTGATTGAAGATGTATGAGTATAAGATTCAAATGGAAAATTTGAACTAGATTGATTTGAATAATTTGAAATTGTAATTAAAGTTGAATAATTTTTAAATTCAAATGGAATTTGAATTGAATTTGGGAAGAAATCAAGAATAATACAACTTGATTTGGAAATGGAGTTTGAAATTGGGATTAATTCAACCTGGGGTTGAAATGAATTGAAATTGGAACTAGTTCAATTAAAATTTATTTGAATCAGTAGAATTTGAGATCAAGGTTGAATAAAGTTAAATTTGGAAAGAAACTGTGGTTAATTCAATTTGAATTGGGGTTGAATCAATTTCAATAGAAATTGAAGTTATTTAAATTGGAATTGGGTCCATTTAAATGGAAGAAGAAATTTAAATTGGATTGATGAGAATGGAGATTGGGAAGTGAGCAGTTTTGACTCTGGACTATTTTTAATATAAACCTATTTTTCCAAGCTATTCATTATTTATACAACCTTTCTTTTAAAAAGCCAAACTATCTTATACTTGTTTTACAATTATTTTTGAAACTGTTTAACAATTTTCCAACTGTGTTGTAAACTAATTACTATATTTTAACTATTTTACAAAATTAATTACTATCTTACTATTATTTTGCAATTATTTAAAATTTCTATAATTATTTGACTATTTTCCAACTATTTTACAACTACCTAACTATTTTACAAACTAGAAATTATTTTCCAACTACTTATCTATTTTTAAATATTTCAAGCTATTTTCTAAAAAAACTTGCCGGAGTTTAAACTGTTATTGGTTAAATACCCAATCAAGATAAGAATAGAGTGATAATCCAAATAAATTGAAGCAATTGTGAGTAAGTGATTGAAAATTAAAGTGAATGTGAATAGAAATAGAATTGATTTGGCTAATAACCAATAAAGATAAATACGTAGGGTGTACGTATGTTATTCTATTCGCATAGTGATTTGATCCAGATTCGAGCACAAAATTTCGAGATAGATATATTGATCCGAGTGGGATTTTTCACTCGATTTTCGATGGTGAACCTGGATATGGATTGTTGATTGATTCTGGATATTCTCTATCATAGTTATGACTATGTAAAGAGAATGACGGTTTCTGATCAAGAAACCAGATCTGTGTCCGCACTAGGAAGTCGGGTGGACGATACTAGTTCGGATGTGAAATTGTGTGGTCGAGTGAGCGATCAGATTGGTATAGCGTACGGATGACATGTGTACATCGTACGAATTCGAATGAAAATGATATTGAAAAGAGTAATCAAATTTGAATGTTTGATTTTGAGTAAACAAGGTTTTAAAAATCTTTGTTTTATAAAATGAAACTCCCCTTGTTGAATCTATTTCGGGAAGAAAAGGATTTTGAAGGTGTTTTGAAGTATAAAAGGAGTTTTATACAAGTTTAAAATGATCCAAAGATTTTTATCAAGGATTTTATATATATCTATATAAATAAAGGATCATATGAGGATTATGGAAAAAGGTTTTGAGAACCTTTGGATTTGGAAAGGCTTTTGATTTTTGGGTAAAATCAATATTGAATTTGGAAAGCCTAGTTTGAGAATTTATCGATTTTGGAATAATCGATTTTGTAAAGGAGCTTTGTATGAGATCATACTAGGTGTATGATTTGAAGATACTATATGTGTATAGTATAAAAATGTTTTGATGATGGCTCTGGGGAAAAAGGCGCTCCCTTGAAATGAACTTCTCAGGAGTACCACTGGGTGGTGCTGCCTTGAACCCAAGGGGGGTTCTAAAGTTGATCCTGTGAGGAGTCCGGACAAAACTAGTTCCTGGGGATTTTGAGTAGAATATACCATAGCGAAAGTCGTGTGTGTCGCTGAGAGCCAACAGTCTGCGTTTGATTTTATATCGGTAGACTGCGACCTATGGTATAACATAGCGAAAGTCGTGTGTGCCGCTGAGAGCCTGCATGCACATGGACTTTTGCTGCGACGGCAACGTAACCCTGGATGTAACTGTGATCTGTTGTGTGGGTTCCATGGCATAATCGAGAGGCCGCGGAGAGCCTGCAGTTACATGGACTTTTGCTGCGACGGCAACGTAACCCTGGAATGTAACTGTGACCATGGATGGGGGTGATGATTTCCAGAGCATTCTCACCAAAGATATATCCTCTATTTTCAAAAACTGTTCTCTATATTTACAATAAAATTATTTTCAAAGTATTTTCACTGGATGTTGAAAACGGGTCTACCAAGCACTTGTAGATTTTCAGTCTTACGCCTGATCAACGTATGACCGAATTTCTATGAGAACGAGGATGGACTTGTTGAGACATCGAGTTATAAAAAGTATTTGTATAAAAACTATTTTATAATATAAAATATATTTTTAAAGTATTTTAAAAATGATCAAAGAATAATTTTCTGATAATAAGCATTTTATAAATTTTGGCTTCGTTCCTTTTCGAGGACGAAAAGATTTAAAGGGGGGAGGAATGTGATAACTCGGAATTTCGTCATCTGATAATTGGATAAGTTTTAACCTTATTTAGTGAAGAGATAAAATCCTGGTAATAAATGATATCTGAATATATTTGAAACTATGATGATATTGGAATAGATATCTGGAAATGATATATTGTTTTAAACACATAGATTTTTAATAAAAATAATTGTTTTTTTTAAAAGTGAATTGTGTTATATATGTGTGTGTGTGTATATATATATATAACTTGATCTCAAATTTTAATTTTAGAATCTAATTTGTGTTTGAGTTTAAAGCCTTGAAAAAAAAACCTAAAGTATAAATATTTTTAATTTGTTTTGAATTTTAAAATATTTGTATGAACCTTTATCTTATAAATATCATTAGATTTATCCATTTCAATATTTCCTACATATAAATAAATACATATTAACTAACTATTTAAACATAAGTTTATATTTATCTTATATTAATCTATTAACTAAATACAAATTAACATTTAATAATAACTAATTAAATTTAAAGACAAGTGTAATCTTCTTAGGCTTTGTAATAACATATGTTAGATAATTAAGTAAGGTGTATGACAAATGTTACATTCTTAGACAAGTGTCAAATTTATTTCATTAAATTTTAGTAAAATCTAAATTAGCTTATATTACCTTCATTCTTTTCTCCTTCCATTTTCTTTGTTCATTTCACCTTTGCAAATTCAAACCAAAACTAGAATTTTCATGCAATCTTCACTTGTCCAAAACCTGAAAATGCAAGAACCTTCTCAGTTCAAATCTGAATTCATTCCCCATCAACAAGTGCAAACTAAACTAAAAACTTGACATCATCTCCTCTGAAACAACTTACAGATCTGTAACCAAATTGATAGCCTTAAACTTCTTCCCCTCAAAGACAAATGCAATCCAGAAATGATTTAAAAGCCCTGTAACTCATTTTTCAAACCAAAATACAAAAGCCTGCATGCAATTAGAGATCTTTGTATCTCTGTTTGGAAACAACTTCCAGGCCTGCATTTCCTTTTCTTGGATGCATGCAATTGTTAAAGCAAGGAGCAAATACAAACAAGATGGAAGTTTTTAAAGTAAACTGAAGTTTAATTTCAAAAGCAAAACAAGATTTCTAGTTTCAGAGCTTGTGTCCTCTGTTCGACATTACTAAGGTGAGTAAATCACATGTTTTAGCTTTACTAAAGATATAAATTGATGAAAAGGCCGTAGTTGTTCTTATTAGTGAAATCTGTGAAAATAAAAAGCTTTAACCTTTATTTGAAAATCTTATACACCATTGCATGTTTATGGAACTCAGATAGGTTCTCTATTCTCAAAAATGAATAATGAATCAGTCCTTATGTTTATATATGTGTTAGAGAAAAGAACCTGTCACTTAAGTCAAGTGAGAAGAAAACAAAATATATCTGGAAACAGAAAATAAAAAATAAATCAATGCTAACAGCAACAGATAATTTTCAAGCCTGAATCAAGCAATTCAAGTTTTAAGCAAAGAAATTTTCCAGTTTAAGAGTTCAAAGTTTTTTTAGGCTCTGTTCATCTTGCTTACATGTGAGTAATCCACTTCTCTTGTTAAATGCTTATATCTGTTTGAAATTTCTGTTTGTGAGTAGTCCAAACTTTTCCCTGATTTGATTTGAAGTGCTTGTGAATAACATCATTTAAAATAAAATTCTGAGCCTCTGATTCATGAAGAATATAGTGTTGGTATGTGTATTTTGATGTAACTCTGTATATCTTTGGTGTTGTTCTAAAAAAAAATACCTGACCTGTTGTTCTCTGTGTTTAGTCACAGATTTAATAGTAAGATCAAAATTTTAAAACCATCTTCAATTCAACCATTTATAGGTGTTCAGTTTTAAACAAAATAAATTGGTTTAAACTCAAATCTTAGGCTAAAATTTGAATTAAGCATGTTAGTGGAATGTCACTGCTGTAAATTTAGTTTTACAGAACAAAACTTAGATTTTTGTTAAATTTGAAATGTCTCAAATTGTTAATTCAATTCAATATCTTGAACCACCTTCAAAAATTAGGATTTTTAAAACACAAATCTCAAATTTTAATATTGATATGAATGAGAACTTTGAAATTTACTGGGAATGGGATCTTGAGCATTATCTGTTGATCTCGTGGATTTTAGTGGTCGGGATTTTCAGTGAAGGTGGAGGTGGCATCGGTAAATATGGGAAAAATGGTTGGTGGGTGACTGGACCATCGAGGCGGCGGTGGTGGGTTGTAGAAGTTTAAAACCCTAGTTTTGGTCGACTTTATATTAATGGACGCTGAATCATTTCTAAAGCATCGAGTTACCTGGAAATTGAAAGATAGCTTCGAGGATGAATCATGGAGATGTGGTCGAAGTTTGGAAGGCACTGGTGGAAGGAGGTGCGAGATTGAGGTGGTTCCGGTCATGGATTCAAGTTCCAGTTTTCAACTGGATGTTCAATTTTTGATTTATAGTGTGATCTACATTTCTGGGTGGTCTGGCGTATCATGGGAGTCATTGGTGACTTCCTGGAGCCGGAGGGGATGGTCGGAGGTGACTGGAATTATCGTGCACGTGCACGCGTGAATTTGGGTTACCTGGGTTGCTGTTTGGTGTGAGGGAGAAGGAGATGTATCGGGTAAATCTCGAGATGGTTATGAGTTGACTCGGAGCAAGGTAAGTTGTGAAGCGCGCGGGGTGTTGCTCGAGAATTTTGTTGTCTGGTATGGTGGGAACTCGTGAATTTATAACAGCTCTAAATCTAAATAAGGTAAGTTGTAAAATTTAAATGCATCTAGTTTGAGTTTTCTTAAATACATTTTCAATGTTCTATTTTGATTTAAGATATGGTAAGTTTGTTTAACTTAAACATATCAAGTTAAAATTTTAAATTATTCTTAACTTAATTTTAATATAAGTTAAGTAAATGAGAAGGAATGAAAAAAATATATACAAAAGTGTTTAAGTTTATGGAGTAATTAAATAATTAGTAAGGTAAATGGTTACCTTAAAGGTAATTAAGGACCTAGATAATTTATTAAATTAATGAAGTGTTAAAAAGGGGATTAATTAATTAATGATTTTGGATTAATTTATTTGTTACATCTGAGAGTTATAAATTAATTTAAAGTTGATTAATTGTAAATTTGAGGTACTTCTGGGTTAATTACCTGGTGTAATAAATATGAAGAATAATTACTTAGTATAAGTAATTAATAATTAATTATTTAGTATAATTAATTTAAGAATTGAGTAATAAAAAGGGTGGGAAGTAAATTAAGAAATTGTAATTAACTAAGAATAATTAATTACAGAGTGAGATTAATCAAGGGAATTAATAAATATAATTAATTAAAGATTAAGTATGATTACTTACGATAATTAATGAGGTGTAATTACTTAGTAAAGTAATGGGGAATAATTACTAAATGTAATTAATAAAAAGGAAATTACTCGATGGGAGGTAGTTAAAGAATAATTACTTGGAGGAAGGAACAAAGTGATAATTACTCAGTGTAATTAATTAAAGGATTTATTAATTAATTAAAAGGTTAATTAATTAATGGAAGTAATTAAGAATAGTTAATTACTAAATGTGATTTCTCAAGATTGATTAATGAATGTGATAAATTTAAGGCTAATTATTAAATAAAGGACGGGTTGTTTTCATTGTGAAAAGGCTAATTACTGAATGTAATTAGATAGAATAATTAAGGGATGATAAATTAATGATTGAAATTAATTTAGAAGCAGGATTAAGGATGATTGGGTAATTAATTAAGTTTGTTAGAGTTAATTGGAATGGTATAACTGATTTATCTTGTTCATAAATGATTGAATAATATTGTATGCCGGAGATTAGGGGATATCTCTGATATGTGATTTGTGATGCTATGAGATGATTGGTTTAAAAGAGATAGTATGGTTGTCTATCAATGATAAATTGCAGTGTAAGGAGTGACATCCTATCTGAAGTTAAATTGTATTTCACTTGAATAACTTGGGTTAAGATGGTATTCAATTCGAAGAGACCGGAGTCGGGAATTAGTACATACCCGAAACTACTTTGATTCTTTATAAATTGATATGTGAAATAGTGACGTCTATAACAACTTGCAAAGTTGTAAATTGATATACATACCGCGGGTTTATGTGAGTTGTTTACTTTTGTATTATATGTTATATAGGTTACTCACGCTGGTTTCCAGCCTGGGTGTTACTTTGATGTAATGCTCGGGTCAGACCGAGTATTACAGATTTTCAGGCAAGGACGTTCTGGAGCTCAGGAGGCGAGCAGGATGGCTGGGACGTATGGAGAGTTTCTACAATGATATTGTATATATCTGAGACATGTTAAATTGAATCTATCCAATGTTGTATAAAATTGTTGTAACTCTGATATATCGATGTAAATTGATAGATACAGTTTCTTGGTATAACTATTATTGATATTATATTTTATCCGCTACGAATGTGAGATTGTGTGTTTCTTCTCTGTTCTTCTTCTATCTCTTTCTTCTTTTCTTTAACTATCTGGAAATTTCGGGATCGAAATTTTCGGATCGTTACAGAAATGGACATCGGGACAGTTAATTTTAGTTTCTTGTAGAAGAGCAATATCTTTGGAGTAGTCTTTAAAAAATACTCTAATCTTATCACATTTGTTTAAGTCATTTAAGCCTCTAATGTTCCAACTAATGATCCTCATAGAAGAACTGAACTAGCCCTCTCTAATTCCCTACCTCTAATGTACTCCCGATCTAACTCAATATCAGTAAAAATAAAAGATGTATCACCAGCTAACCGACTAAACTCAGCAGAAGATAGATTACCTAAAGCAAAAGTAGAAAAAGTGCTACCTAAAGAAGAGCTCATACCTGGGCCTGGATGCATAGTACCACAAGTGGCACTCGATCCAGGTAGCTCACCTAAAGGAGAAGACCGACAGTTGCGGATTCTAGCGCTTCGACAAACAGAACCGCTTGGAGCTACATAATGTTTGTGCTTTCCTCTCTTCGAAGAAGAAGAGTTTGGGACAAAACAGATATTACAATCCAAAATGTCGGACACAGTGTCAACACGCAAAACATCAGAAGAATCAGCGATTGAAAACATATCAGGAATTCGAGGCTCAAACTCAGCAGCTATTGCATCATCTTACTGATCCAAGGACAAAATCCATTCGCGAACCAAGATTTTTGAATCATATTTGACTTCTGCTGTTGGAGAAGAAGCAAAACAAGTATCCAATACCGACAGATTCCTAGAACCTTCCTCAACCAAAAGAGAGCACTGCGTACCATGCACGCTATATACGGTATGTTCAGTCTCTAGGGGAACCAAGGGTAAAGATGAAAATATACTAGTGGAACGAGATTCAAAGTCAACAGAGCAAACAACTTCCTTCTGCTGTTCAAAGGACAAAAGCCAGTCGCAAGAAACTTCTATTTCTAGAAGACGAGGTACTTCCGATAAAACTTCAACATTCTTGTTCATCTCGGCAACATCTACCGCAAGACAAAGAGGTCCTCCACTGTCAACAGAATTTGCCAATATGCTACCCTCAACAGTAGGTATGCTAGGCGACATTCGATGTGTATCTTCAAGACATTCTAGTTGATAAACATCACTCAGCCTGTCATCTGATAAAGCAAGAGGCCCAAGGCAATCAAAGGAATTTTTAGTAGGAATGTCAAATAAGCAATTGTCTTTAGGAATAACTCTGTTTTTCTTCTTTAGGGCCCGAGAAAATCCGTCAAACATCGTTCCAGACTTGGTAACAAAACCTAACAAGGCATCATTCATTACCAAGTTTGAATTCTCAGACAAAGCAGCTACTATTGGATCCAGTAGCATTGAGTCAAATGCATGAGAGCAATCAGGCGAAGTGATGCCACTGAAAAACATATTGTTGAAGATGCCTTCTTTTTCGCTGTCAGTATTCGAGACAAAGTTATTTGACCGAGGGGTTTGCCCAAAAGGACATCGTGGTCACCAACATTAACTTGATGACCATCACCAGAAGACAGAGGATTAATAGCCTCAAAATGATTGAATAAATCATCCAGATATCTAAAAGCCTCTTCTCTCATATGCCACAGAGATTCTAACATAAGCCCTCTTAAAAATAGGTATTTCAAAACAAATTGGAACCGGTGATCGATAAAAGAGGGATTGGAAGTGAACGATGTATTTATTGATTCCGATTTGCCAGAATAAGTTTCAGGATCCCCAAACCGATCTCGATACCTCTTTCCGCTGTTAGGCGAACTGATAACTTCAAAGTGCTTAAACATTTCCTCCAGATAGTATAAACTTTCAAGACTTTTGAGCCCTAGATTATCTAGCAAAATCCCCCTCAATAAGAGGTACTTCAACACGAATTGGAACCCATGGTTGACCAGATAGCGAGGAGTAGATTTTGCACTGCTCGATTTGTCTGAACATTCAATTTTTTTATGGCCGAATCTCCCGCAGGCAAAACAGCGAATTGGATCTCTACAGGATTTAGCTAAGTGATTTGCATCGCCACATCGAAAGCAGACGAATTTCCCTCTTTTGCCATCAATCCATGATTTTCTCAGCTTAGTACTACTCACACTCTGGCAGATCGCTGGGGATTTCACAGCTTCAGCAAACGATCTAGGCTTGGTAGCGTTTCTGTTAAACAGATGCTTATGATTGGAAGTTTAAAAAGGTCGGTCGAACTATTAGAAGAGATTGGATCTAGAAAGCAGGAAGACGCCATTACTGTGGTTTTACAACGGTCGTGTTTCTTTTTATAACTTAAAACATCATTAGTTAAAATGATTAATTAATTTCAAATATCATTAATTAAAACGATTAATTTGATTCAAACATCATTAGTTAAAATGATTTGATAAATTTTAAACATAATTAATTAAAATGATTAATTAACTTAAATATCATTGATCAAAATGATTAATGAATTCAAATATCTATTTTGTTAAAATGCAAGCTCAAGACATAGACAACACATTCTAAGGTCTTAGGGAGATGGTATTCAAAAAAATGTGGGTATAGCAAAAAATGCTATAATGACACTTAAACAATTTAAATAGAATATCACGATTAAGTTTAACTAAACATCAATATAAGCAACATAAGGAAATAAATAATAATATTGGTGAGAAACCCCTTAGGGACTCTCTACATATATTACCTATAAAAAAATGGTTGTGGATAATATATATAATCATATGGTTTCATAGCAATTTAGTTAATATGTCATCTTTTTTCCAAAACGTGATTTCAGTCAAACAATCAAACAACAACAATAACAACTAAAGTACCAACCAAACATTCAACATAAATATATAGCATCACAGATATTATGTAGCTAATTAAAGGTGAGTAAACTCATTGAATTTCTAGTTATCGCTGAAGCATTCTGGTTTAAACTAAAATCCAACCGACATTCGATTTTAGCATATAATTCTATAAGCTCCTATCTCAACCAGCGTAAAATTCTACAAGCTCCTATCTCAACCAAACCAGTTCCATAATGTAGACATCGTCATTATGAATCCAATGCGATTGACCGTGTTTGATTTGGACTTTGTATGAGCACGATACAATTTTTATAAGATTTTGAATTAATCAAATGAATTAATAACTTAATTAACATGAAATTATTGTCAAGGACAAAATTTCACAGCTTTTTAGCCTCAAGGACAGACCTTCAATATTTTATCCTGAAGGACAACTTTCTGTAGGTATCAGTTTTTAGTTATTGATAGCAGTTTTTAGGTATCAGTTTGTAGTTAACGGTAGCAGTTTTTAGGTATCAGTTTTTAGCTCGGTAGCAGTTTTGTTGTCCTTATGAATAATTTTGGAAAATGTTTTTCCTTATGAATAATTTTTAGAAGAATGTTTGTCCTTGTGACAAAAATATTGAGGTCGTGTCCTTGAGGCAAAAGATATACAAATCTTTGTCCTTTAAATTAATTCCCCCCTTAATTAATTTCTTAATTACCCTTGATTAAATAAACATGAAATTATTGTCAAGGACAAAATTTCACAACTTTTTACCCTCAAGGACAGAACTTCAGTATTTTATCCTGAAGGACAACTTTATATAGGTATTAGTTTTTAGTTATTAATAGCAGTTTTTAGGTATCAGTTTGTAGTTATCGGTAGCAGTTTTTAGGTATCAGTTTTTAGCTCGGTAACAGTTTTGTTGTCCTTATGAATAATTTTGGAAAATGTTTGTCCTTATGAATAATTGTTAGAAGAATATTTGTCCTTGTGGTAAAAATATTGAGGTCGTGTTCTTGAGGCAAAAAATATACAAATGTTTGTCCTTTAAATTAATTCGCCCTTAAATAAATCCACTGTATTCCTCAATTCAAATTACACTTCCCTCATAGCATATACACAGAGAAACCTAATGCTGATCCTTCCTCCACCTTTCTCTCACCCGATGCCCCACTAAACGATGCGCCGCCTTCACTGAACGACTCCTCTCCATGATAGCTTCCTCCACGACCTTACTATTGCAACCGCGGTCGAGCACACTACTACGCAACCTGGTAGAAATCGCAATGAAACCCTGAATGTAACACACTTCAAAATATCACCGCATTACCTAAAACTTTGGCCGCCGATGCAATATCTCGCCACGAACCCAAAACTACACTCATATGAGCCTAACTCGTCCATTAACTCTGATCAACTCTAACCCTGACTCCACGGTCACTATGTCGAACAGCCCAAAGTCATGTCGCACCCTACTAAGCGTATACAGAAACGAAGCTCTCAACCAATCTAACTCAAAGGAACAAGCTTTATAATTTTTCGTTAATCTTAACTTGAGATTTTTATTTTCGAAGGTCTTAGGCTGAAATGGTTCACTGAAATTCATAGAGAACGAGACGAAAGGATGAGGGAAAAATGAATTAAAGGAAGAAAGTGGGCAGCTCAGCGTATTGACCTTTTTTTCATTATAACCAAGCTAAAATAAAAAAGAAACAACATGATTATAATCATGTTTTCTTTCACCATATCAAATGGATTTCTTGAGCCACCTTAGGACAGACAATGTAAGAAATTTGTATGCCTGTGTACTTATATGTTTATTTTTAAATAAAATATTTTGGATACGATGCTACACGATATCTGAATGACAAAAATAGAATTACGACCGCGCACAATAATGTGACAGGATCATAAAACAATAATAATCTACTCTATTTTTCATATTTTGTAAAATCATAAAAGTACCATCATTTGCCAAAAATCATCAAAGGACAATTTAATTATTTTTCAAATTAAAAATTATGAAAAAATCCAATAAATTGTATTAGAAATACCTTTTCAAAAATCAAGTCATTTTATTACAATTTGATTATTCTTACTATTTATTATATTCAAATCATTTACTATTGTAAATAAATTAGCAAAATGAATTCACCATTACCATTTATTAATTAAAAGGAGTTAAATAAGGTTATTAAATTCATTAATTAATATTTAATTCGCAATTCAAATATTTAGATAACCACTATATTTGAATATAGTTACTAAACTCTGAAAACCAATTATTAAATATTTAAAACTAATTAAATATTCAAAATTAAAATGATAAAATTGGGGATGTTTACATCCTTCCCCCTAAAAGAATTTCGTCCCTAAAATTATCATGGAGCAGAAAATGTAATATCCAACCTACGAATCAAATTACTTACTCGGTTTTCAGTAACCTGATTATGCCAATCCTAACGCCAAAGTTATGCATTGGTTATTCATAAAAGAGAATATGGAAAATATAATGCACACTGGATGCAAAAACTAGCATGATATAAATCTACATGCAACTCAAATGAGTAAGCCACATGAAAACAGAAGCAATATATCAACCATATTCAACAAAATACAGAGAATATTCCAAAATTTAAACTACGCATCCAATTTTTTCAAGAGATAAATTTAGAACTAAATGCCTTGGTTTTATTTTAACATACATTTTCAAATTTACTTCGAAGATAATTTAAATCAAACCAAAATCAATAATGACAAGGAGGGGGTTCCTCCTACCGAAGCACGGTATACTCTATAATCAAAACAACATGGAGCATCTAGTGGTATTCTGGTTCCTCCTAAAATAATAACTAGAGAAATAAATATACGTGCCGAGTCTCCTAAATCAGAAAACCCCAATTGCCCAAATTTAAGTTATAACGAAACATTTGAAAAACCACTTCAAAAATACTTTTTTCAAACGTTTGAAACAAAACACTTCATTAATGTTTTTCAAAACAATATTTTTCGTTATTTCATTCCACAAATTCTTTTGAAATCACTTTTTCAAAAGCACCAAGATTAAAGTTCTAATAAACAACAATTCAAAAATCTCTGTTTATAAATTTAAATGTAATAAAGAATGGTATATAAATCACATAATCAATTAATCAAATCAAATTCCGTAAAGGAATAATCTAACATTATTTAAAATGTTAAACGATTAACAACTAAATCTTGGCTTAGATTCAAATCTTTCTTGATTGTCCAAGAATGTAGATAATTACCCGAGTGTACCATTTTTCTCATCGGCCTTCAATTTTTGCTTAGAAGATTATCTAAGCTCCTTCGAACAAAATTGAAAACCACTGCCTAAAATTATTGGTTTCTTAACTACACCAATTTTTCTAAATCACTTATATTTTTCATTTAGTATTTAATTCAATACTAACATTGTTTATGAATTTTTTATAATCGCATAAGTTTATAATTATTTTACAAAGACATTTGTTTATAAATTTTTTTATAATCGCCTAAGCTTACTCTATTTTATTTACCTGTATAATACCCTTCGTATATGCAAAACTCTAATTTTATTTTACTTTTCATAATTTAGATGGAGACCTAATCAAAATATGGGTCTTTTAAAACCGAGTCAACCTTTCGACCTCTTTATCTTAGAGTGTTATAATGAATGATGTTTATGGGTTAGCCCAATGAAATGAAATAGTTTACACTACTTAGATGTTTTTCACAAAACCTATGGTTTTAATAAAACAACATTTATCAAGACTTCCCTATCCCTTCGCTATTGAAAGGTAAAATTTCCATTTATCAAAACATTTCAATCAATACTTATTTTTGAAAAATAAATTCTAATTAGGAGAAACATTTTCACAAACATTTATTTTCAAAATATTCGTTTATATATATTTTAATATTCTCATTATGGAAATAACTTTCACAAATATAAATTACCTTTCAAAGAAAGGGTTTTAATATTTATTCAAAGATAAATATCCTATTTATTTTAAATCAATTTCTTTTAAGAATACATAAGAGCTAAATACCCGGTTTTTAGTTCCAAACCTTTTTTTTGAAAATGTACTCTTTATACTTCTATATGCAATAATTTCAAACAATTTATTTACTAAAGCTCACTTTGAGTTTGTTTGGATTTGAACTCATTTCGATCATACAATGATAAAGAGAATAATTTACTAAGTTCTCTACAATGTTTGCTTAAGCAACATCTGATTGTCACTTAGAAGATTATTCAGATTACCACAAAACTAAACGTGACGATTTCCTACGAATTACCCCAAATAAAGTGCATTCCACTCAAAACTTCTCTTCTAAAATATTCTACTGAAAATCACTTCCAAGTAATATTTTCCTCTAAATCGTTTTGAAATTATTTCAAGCAACTCTGGGATTTAAATTCGAAAATCCTTTCCAAAACACACTTTATAAATTAATTTTTATATAAAATTACCTTTATACAAAATTATTTCATATTATAATAATTCTCCTTTATTATAAAAAAATTTCCTCAAATATTTATCCTCTAAATTTCATACTCTACCATTTAGATTACATTAAACAACTTTTGATTTATAAGCTATTTATTCTCTATAATAAGGTAATTTTCAAATACGGTTTTCTATTTGAAAATAC
The DNA here is from genome assembly GCA_030765085.1 of Allium cepa. NCBI lineage: Eukaryota > Viridiplantae > Streptophyta > Magnoliopsida > Asparagales > Amaryllidaceae > Allium > Allium cepa. The sequence goes on along the minus strand of CM060931.1, from coordinate 457,838,878 downwards.
ATTAAAATATTTATAATAATTATTTTGAAATGCCCATTAATTTTAAAAATCATTTAAAAAGATATGGAGAAAAATGTGCTCGAAAACGAATCAATACGAAGAAAGTCACTCAAACTGATATTCGATTTAAAATTTTGAATTATTTTGAATTTATTTGAATTTGAATTTGAATATCGATTTGAGTGACTTTCATCGTTTTGATTCGTTTTCGAGCATGGTTCTCTCCAAATTTTTTTTTTAAATTAATGGAGTTTACTTTTAGTTTAACAATTCCTCCGAACACCTTATAGTAGAATTGTGAAACTTAATTCATAAAGGGCCAAGCAATAATCAATGTTCCTAAACTATCTGAGCACGATAATGCAAACAATAATGATAATAAATAAATATTATCATTTTCAAACAAACACACCATATAACTATATAAGTTTGAAAATTATTCTTTTATATGTAAAATATATTCATAGGCAAAATATTTCATTTGCCAAATTTTCAATAATCAATATTGTGTTTATTTGCCTCGTTCAGGTATTCAGAAATCCCTATTAAAACCGTGGCAACCCACATCTCCACCAGAATTATAAACAACTTGATAGGCCAATTAACATAATACATTTTTGTAGCATTAACAAATATGCTCCCGTATATATAATACTCTCAACTCATTCTAGGATGCAACAACCCGCTTTTCCATACAATTCAAGCTAACAATAAACCGCACTTGTACCAACCCAAATCAAATAGAAAGACGGATAGTCAAGGGAAAGAAAGAAGAAAGAAAAAAGAAGAAGAGAAGAAGAGAAAAGAAGCTAAAACAACACAGAATCTCCCAATCGCAGCGGAGCTAAATATAATATAATGTCAATGATCTTTACAAAAGAGAAACTATGTACATACATCCACCAAAGTACAACAATAATAACAATTATCAGTCTGGACAGTTATAACATCCTATCCTCACAATTGCTGATACTTTCCATAACAAAACAACATAAAATAAACAAATTCGTGTATACGCCTTAAAGACCTCCAACTCGTCTCCTGAGCTATAATGCCTCCAAAACAATCTGTAAATATGCTCGGTGTGACCCGAGCATTATAATAAAATAACACACGAGTCAGTCTTGAAAACCAACATGAGAAAAACACACCCGACTGGAATTTTAAGTTATATAAATCTTTGAAACCAAAGGTACCTTGTAAGACCACGTCACATATAAACACGAAAGGGTTTTTACCTTACGATAACTAGAACATTTCATATGAAATCCTCTGATATTATAAAAATGTCTGTATAGAAATACTTATTAATCATAGCAAAAATTGTTACATTAATAAAATTCCACCATACTAGATTCTACAACCAAAACCGAAGGCTCGTATTGGAGAATGGATTCCAATAATGAAAGGGTAAGGTTCTACCCACCGAATCCATACACCACTAGATAAAATGTACGGAAGGCTACAACACATTGCACCTCTGCTACTCAGGACCGACAATACCCCCTTCTCGAGTAGCATCGAATATGATCACCTCTTGGTTGCAATCAACCACCACACAATGGGATCTCGAGCATACATGAATATCGCTCTAGACTTGGGATGATCATACCCTACTTGGGTGCGATCCACTTAGCCCTGCCGCATGTCCCTGCTTTATTCATTTCCTGGATGAGAGGCTCGAAGATGCCACGCTCTTACCATTTATCTAGCACTTCCCACTTGGGATGCTAACACTGCCCTCCAAGCAACAATGCAATATCAGCATTCATCCGTACAAGTTCGTTCTAGGACTGAACGAAATAATTGAGAGCTCCTTCTCCAATTCCGTCATCTTAAAGATATCTTCACTTCGAATGCTCAAGTTGGATCGAAGTGATTTTCGGATAACATATCTGATCCTAGTATCTTCGAAACAACATTCGAAAATCCTCGGTAAACTCAACCCCGGTTCTTCAGGAAAATAAAATAAAAGATAAGATCGGTGATTACTTCCTAACCGTTAGTGGATAGATTTCCTTATCATTGTCCTAGAAGAACGAAACGAGATTTCCACGCATAGTACAACATCATCGAAGATAACTGTGCCATATAACACACATGTTTCTCCTAGATATTTCCGAAGTTACATTACGATCCAAATTCAATAGTCGGTTATCTAACTATCGAATAACAAATATTCTATCAGGGATTTAATTCCATAGGTAACCAACATTTATTTAAGCACCAAGCAACACTATGCCTTCTTAATTAATTTTTCATTAATTAAAACCATCTTGTAAATGCTTGTATCAAAATACTTTTACAAAGATATATTCACAAACTCCTGTATTCTATCCAAATACTTATCTCATCGATTTAAATATATTTATCAAACTCTGAGAAAGATCTCCTCGTTACCAAATTCTAAAATCATTTATAAACTCCATCATAAATTTCTAAACCCATTTATCAACCATTTATGAATTATTTCTCAAGTCATTATAAACCCTAATAAAACCATGCAATTATTTACTTCCTTTTTATAAATCTATAAACTCATTTCCAAAATTCGTTATAAATATCCATATATATATATATATATATATATATATATATATATAAACTCTTTACCTTGTAAAAATCTTCCTTTTAATCTTCAAATCATTTTATAAGCTCCTCTTATAAAAATCTAAGTTCATTTACAAAACTCTATTTATGAATATCGAAACCATCATAAATACATAATTATTATTCTTTTAACCTCTTAAAAATAATAAATAATATTTAAACTATTATGGATAAAACAAACATTATTCTTTACCATATAGATAAAATAATAAATTGCTAAAATACTATTAATAATTATCGCTATTAATTTCAAACAATATTTATAATTTAAATAATTAACCCTTCAAAATATTAAAATATTAATAAAAAACTTTAAACAATATTAATGTAACGATCTCGGATTTTTATTAAGTTTAAATTGATAATTAATTTTTTTTACATTTGTATATTATCTGTGAATCTGTGAATGGACGATAAGCGTTATAGTTTATATCGCTTATCAACTATATTTCTATGTTTTAATATGTGATGATTGAATGATGTTGCACTATTGTGTTAAACCCCTGGACCACACTTATATACACACAGATATGGATTTCACGAGGAAATCGATTAAGTCACAGATTTTTGAAGTGATTTTTAAATAGATAATTTGAATTCAAAGGTTTTAGAAATGGATTAGGTTTAAAGTGAAAAGCTTTTGAAATGGAATTTCAAAGATGAAATTTATTTAGAATAACTTGATAAAGCTTGAAGTTTAAATAATTTGATTTAAATTTAAATTAAAAATTTGAAACTGAATCCTATGATTTGAAACTAGGGATTAAAGGTGTTATACAAGTTATATATGGGTTAAAACATTTTAAAAGTATTGATTTGGGAATTTGAATTTAATTCAAGGGATTTAACTCGTGCAAATATAATTGGATCTTTCTGAAACAAAAACTATTTGTTTTCAAATAATAAAAGCTTTCACATAAGTAATGAACTTTCGATTTGCGTTAAAAGGAATTTTAAGATTGAAACGAAAATGATTTCCAAGTTATGGAAAGGATTTGAAAGCTATAAGTTAAATCTTTAATTTAAAAATTTTAAATGAGTTAATCCAATTGAAATGGGAATTATTTTGAAATCGGTAAATGGATCTTTGTGAAACTGGGTGAACTTTGTGAAATGAATCTTTTTGTTTAAAGGTTTGAAAATGGTAATTTGTTTAAACCATTTGGAAGAAAAGTATTGGGTAATAAGTTGTGACTTAACTGAGACCCCAATATCCATATGTTTCTTGTAAATATTGTGCTCACTATTCGGTTTAGCCGGGAGAGGACCTTTGTGTCGTATAACCCATTTCGAATATGTGATTCGACGTTATGGATAGCATTTGAAGACCGGTGGTGAAGACCGGGTATTTGCGAGAACGGTAGGATGACCTATCGATTGTCTCTGCACTGAGTTGCTCCGGTATAGAGATTCCCTAAGTGATGGGAAGTCCGATCGGGATTGTGAATACCCGGATTTGCAAGGGCTTCTTCGGAAGTGCCTTCGGTTCTGTTCGAACCCAGAACAGACTTGTATGGATTGTATGTCTTACATTACATTTTGAGATATAAAGCAGATTTCTTTCAAATACATTTCTGTTGGTGGCGGAGAATTTATTCTCTTAGCTTAACACCCTTCCCTGAGACGTACGAGCTCAGAGGTTATGTAGTTGAAGGTTATCCATAATATATTCCCAACTTGGTAATGTGGCATGCTGAGTGCTGCTGATCATTTGTTGATCAAAGCGTGGCTTTTGTGAAAAGCGTAGCTTTGTGGACGAGACTTCGTTAAACCTCACAACCCGATTATGGTCGAAACAGGAATCGTAGCAGCAAGGTTATTTGAGGGTAGCGTCCTCTGAGGTTATGTCATTTCCTTCTGGATTATAAGTGGTATCATGGTATGGAGCCCAGATACTTACTTTGTGGTTGCTGCAGACTTATTGCTTTGTGGTTGTTGGTTGAGAGGTACCTCGGATAAAGGTCGCAAACGACCGGGGGGTGGCATACTCGTGTCAGTAGTTACCTATTACAGAGGTAACTCGGCCTTGTGTAGCAGAGATCCGGTTAGGATCCGGGGACGTCCCTCCAGAGGCGTTCCATTTTATTCGGGAAGTTCCTTTGCCCGACCATTGTTGGAAATCCAAACAAAACAATACGAGCCCTGTACGGTTTTAGTTGTATAACTTGCCATGGAATATGGCGGTAACCTGCTATTGAACATGGTAGCTATAGTAGGCATAAGTGCGAAATGCCTATGCTGGCTAAGATTTATATCATACTTTCAAAATTCTTTCTGCACTTTGCACTTATAGTAATAATATCAAAGAAATTTACGTATCAAGCATATTTAACTATCATAAGGAGAAATCTTCTCCAATTCTGCTCTTGCATTGTGTATGTGGCGGGAGGCCTTATGGTAGTTACATTTTCTAAAAGCATTGCGGATCTAATTTAAAATATTTATTTGGTTTTTTTTAAAGATAAACTGTTTTTGTTACTCATACCAGTCTCACGACTGATCTGGAGTTTATTGTTTCTTTTCTAAACTCTGGGTGCTCACTATTTTCCACACGGGCAGTCTAGAGTTGGGTTTTTCTGATAATCAGGTTTAGTAGATTATCTGGAGCTAGTTCAATCTTTGGATGCGGACGAGACTTTCTTGTCTTTGTGCATCGTGATGTTGGATCGAGCTGCTGCTGGAGTTCTCTCTGGAGGACTATCTTAGAGTTATGTGTTCCGCTGCTGGTGTTATCTATTTTTCCTTTCCGCTGCTATTTTCTTGCATCATATCTTTGATGTATATTGATGTTCATTGTATCTCTCTGTTGTATCAGATATTGTATCAATGTTGTATATCAATGTATTATTCTTTTTTTCCGCTTTGTTGTTTACTTAATGGTGTTATAAGCTCCGGCGACTCGGATTCGAATGGTCGAATCTGCGGCATTCGAGTACAATGTAAAGTATGGATGTCGATTTTCAAACGCGAAAATCTCGTATCGTCACATTTGGTATCAGAGTTGAGGGTTAAAAACTTTAGCTCAAGAGTATAACACATTAAGTAACTCATTAGAGATAGGGTGAAGTATACCCTGAAATGAGTATATCCCTAAGATATCTGTCTGTATGCCTTAGTAAATTCTCTTACTATTCACCGATAGTGAGTTTGAGAAGAGGACGAGATAAGGGACAGGGGAATACCACTATAAATAGTCAATACCCTGCAATAGTGGAAATAATTTTCTCTATCAATCTTCTTTGATTCGTTTCTAAATTCTTTTTGATTGCTTCGTGATAGCTCCAGAAGAAGTTTCGGTGTGATGATGGCCCTACGAATCGTCGTAGGAAATTCTTACTTCGTATCTCCATCGGTTTCTTATCAGTTTCTGATTTAAACTTTAATGAATATGAATTTGAAATTTGGAATTGAAAATTTAAATGGATATCCAGTTTGACTTGGAAAACTGTTTCTCTGTCTTTGTGTATCTATCTTTGTTGTTTTCGTGCCTGCAAATTTCGGGGACGAAATTTCTTAAGGAGGGGAATCTGTAACGATATCGGATTTTTATTAAGTTTAAATTGATAAATAAATAAAAAAATTGAATAAAAAAATTGTGAGATTAATTAATTATCGATTCGAGTTTCTCTATGTTCAAATAAAATATGTTATTTATTAATAAAGAGATAGTTTCTTTTATAAATTATTTTAATTTAATAATGAGTTATTTTTAAACAACGTTAATAATGTAATGCCTTTATAAATGGATTCTTATATAAGTTGAAATGGTTATTTTAAATTTAATTTACACACACACACACACACATATGTGTGTATTCTGAAAGAAAGCTATGGTTTGAAAATTTAAATAAAGTCTTTCAAAATTATTTAAAATAAAATAAATACATAATTAAATTCAAACGATATGTTAATTTTAGAACTTCGTTTATATTACAAAGTCATAAGACAAGAAGAAAATTATACATTCAAGTAAGTAAACAAAATATCTACAAACAAAACAAATAAAAATATATTCAAATATAAGTATGAACACTAGCAAAATGAAGCGACAAAAGGAAATATCTTTGAGTTGTTATATCTATGTACACTTAAACAAAACCAAGGCAAATATAATATGTAGCCTGTAAGTAGTAAGGCAAGACACAATGTAAACATATAATATGAAATATAAAGTGACTTGAGTAATTAATGCAACCTACCTCTAATACATCTCAGCCCATAATGCAAGCATCTTCAGCCATGCCTATTGTACTAAACAAATAATATCACTTTGTACAAAATAATATCACCTGTAACTTGCTTCCATATGTCAATTTCTCCTCATTTCAGTTCGAGCTGAGTAAAACTAAAATAAACACCATTTCATACTTAAATAAACTTCAATTTAAACATCAATAAACAAACAATAATGCAACTCAGATCAACCAGAGAATCAAAGTAGAAGTTTTCAACAGCAAAATTCAAAGCCTGTTCCAACATGAAGCTCTGTTCATCTTCTCAAACAATGGTGAGTAACATCACTTTTTAAAGTTTAAGTATATGAAAATGGTTGCATGATTGATATCTGAAATATATATGATTGTGTATAAATATTGTTTGTTGTATTTCTGTATGTATATGTGTGCATAGCTGATTCCTGTAATACTCTGATCTTTGTTTCAAGCATCAGTTGATAAAAAAAATCATTATCTTTTGACTTACTTGCTGTTTGGATTTAGGACTTAAACAAAATTGTTTGATTTAGCATAGATAAATGTGTAAATTTACAAGTAAGTTAAATATAAAATCTGAGTAACTCTGGAAACAAAGAAACAACATCGCAAATCTATTTAGTCAAAATTCAAAGTTAGTATTTCATAAATTCAGGATTATGAATCAAATTCCTAATCAAAAACATGATTTTTAAAACTGAAATCATGATTTTTAGTAATAGATTGAGGCTGCAGTTCTTGTTTGAACAGAAAGTGGGTTATAGGCAATTTCTGGTGATCGACCAATTCGTGATGGTCGGGGTTGCTAGTGGTGATGGAGGAGCCTACGGTGGTGGTGGGAAAAATAACCGGAGGTGGCATCTTCCACGGTGGTGGCAGCGGCAGGCATTTTTCTTTCGTAGCCCTAGTTTTTGTGAGGTCGAGATCTTTGATTCGTTCGTTCCCTATGATTGACCGAGTGCATTGTGCTTTTGGGGATGGGTAGAAGGATGATAGTCGAAACTGTGGTTGGAGTTTCAAGCACTCTAGTGGTCGAGGCGGCGAGAACGAGTTGTTGACAGGTTTGAGGAGGTGATGGCTTTTGCGTTTCCAGGTTTCGAGTTTAAACTCGAATTCGAATTTGTGGGGTGGATGGGTTTTCTGAAGATGGAGGGATGGTCCAGGAACGATCGTCGACATGTTCGACGTTCTGGTGATGACCGGAGATGGTCGGCGACCACGTGCATGTGCACGGTGCACGTTTTTGGTTTTTGGTTTGGGTTTTGTTTTCTCGGGGTAGTCTCGAGTAATTCGAGTAGTATACTCGAAGCATGGAACGGAGGGGCTCGAAGCAATTTTGTTTCGAGTCGAGTCAGTTGTTTGTTCCAGGCTTTTGTAAAAACTTGGCAGCAATTTGAATTATTGAACAAATTAAATGAAACTTAAATTTGAATAATAGGTTTAAGCAAAGTTTAAATCCAGTTGAAGTATGAATTCAAATTTATTTTTGAATTCAAAACTGAACTGAAATAAAAGTTTTAAAATATCTAAAAGTAGTTTTCAGGTTTAAATACCTGACAGTTTTAGATTTTTCAGTTTAATTTAAAATTTTGAAACCAGAATTTAAACAGTGGTTTAAATTCAAAGTTAATGTTTAGATTCAAATAGACTTTTGAATTTTAAGGTTTTAAAATGAATTTGGATTTTTAAATCAAGTTTTAAATTCAAGATTTTAAAAGCAAGTTAAATCAAAGTTGTAAATCAAATGTTTAAATTAATGGATTCAAGTTTTTCTTTGAATTCAAACCTGGAAATTTAAATCAGTTTTTTTTAATCTGATTGTTTTTTAAAAATAAGTTAAATAACATAGTTCTTTAAAAAAAAGAAAAAAAGGTTTTGTTTGAATGGAAGGTTAAATCATTTGTTTAACTTGAATTTGCAAGTTAAATTATTAGTGTATTTTGTAAGCTTAATTTTTAAATAAAAAATAAAGTAGATTAGTTTAAAAGCTATCTCTTATATAAGTAATAAATGTTATTTACATTCATTTTTAAGGATTATAAATTAAAATTTTAAATTGAATTAATGTTTAAAAGAATAATCATTTTGAATCTTAAATTCAAAATATAATTTAAATTTAAATCAAATTATTTAAACTTCAAGCTTTATCAAGTTATTCTAAATAAATTTCATCTTTGAAATTCCATTTCAAAAGCTTTTCACTTTAAACCCAATCCATTTCCAAAACCTTTGAATTCAAATTATCTATTTAAAAATCACTTCAAAAATCTGTGACTTAATCGATTTCCTCGTGAAATCCATATTTGTATGTGTATAAGTGTGGTCCATGGGTTTAACTCAATAGTGCAACATCATTCAATCATTACAGATTAAAACACAGAAATATAGTTGATAAGCGATATAAACTATAACGCTTATCGTCTATTCACAGATTCACAGATAATAAACAAATGCAAATAAATGAATAAATTATACACAGCTCAATCCACAGAACAAAATATCATAGATCAGATAGGATAATCAATTTAAGGCATCACATACAATACAATCATTCATAAGTAAGGTCAAGCATTCAATAATCATTTGTAAGCAGGATTAATTAATTATTTAATCCTAATTAATTCAATTTATTTCCAATTAAATTGATTACTTATGAATAAATTATCCAAATCCTGATTAATTAATTTCAAATCATTTGAAATAAATAAATTAATCAATCACCTTAATTAATTAAATTATTCTTCCTTAATCATATTAATTAAATTAACCTTTAAACCAATTACATAATTAATTAACCCTTTAATTAATTATTTAAAGAAATTTAACCTTTAATTACTTACCATTAAGCAATCACCTCATAACAATTAATCATTAATTACCAATTTATCTAATGATTTTCTTAAATTAATTAAACTAAATTAATTTACTTTAATTAATCAAAATATCCAAAATTAATTACAATAAGTGATTAATCCTTAATTACTTTCATTAAGTAATTATGTTTAAACAATTTATAATTGATTATCTAAATTAATTAATCTAATTAATTATTAAAATTAATCAAATCAATTAATACTTAATAATCCTTAGTTAATTGTCTTTGTTAACTTGCAATATTTCTTTAATTACTTTCTTAAGAAAATTTATTAGATTAAATCATTATTAATCATTTCTAATTAATTTAATTTATTAATTTGTAAATAAAATAAATCATTCTTTAATTACCTTATTAATTAAATCATTTTAATTACCTTAATTATCTCTAAGATAATCCATTTCTTTATTAATGACTTAATTAACATTAAAGTGTATTTAAAACATTACACTTTTAAATTTAAATTTAAATTACATTTTGAATTTAAGATTCAAAATGATTATTCTTTTAAACATTAATTCAATTTAAAATTTTAATTTATAATCCTTAAAAATAAATGAAAATAACATTTATTACTTATATAAGCGAAAGCTTTTAAACTAATCTACTTAATTTTTTATTTAAAAATTAAGCTTACAAAATACATTAATATTTTAACTTGCAAATTCAAGTTAAACAAATGATTTAACCTTCCATTCAAACAAAACCTTTTTTTTTTTTTTTTTAAAGAACTATGTTATTTAACTTGTTTTTAAAAAACAATCAGATTAAAAAAAAATGATTTAAATTTCCAGATTTGAATTCAAAGAAAAACTTGAATCCATTAATTTAAACATTTGATTTACAACTTTGATTTAACTTTCTTTTTAAACCTTGAATTTAAAACTTGATTTAAAAATCCAAATTCATTTTAAAACCTTAAAATTCAAAAGTTTATTTGAATCTAAACATTAACTTTGAATTTAAACCACTGTTTAAATTCTGGTTTTAAAATTTTAAATTAAATTGAAAAATCTGAAACTGTTAGGTATTTAAACCTGAAAAGTACTTTTAGATATTTTAAAACTTTTATTTCAGTTCAGATTTGAATTCAAAAATAAATTTGAATTCATACTTCAACTGGATTTAAACTTTGTTTAAACCTATTATTCAAATTTAAGTTTCATTTAATTTGTTCAATAATTCAAATTGCTGCCAGGTTTTTACAAAAGCCTGGAACAAACAACTGACTCGACTCGATCCAAAATTGCTTCGAGTCCCTCCGTTCCATGCTTCGAGTATACTACTCGAATTACTCGAGACTACCCCGAGAAAACAAAACCCAAACCAAAAACATTACCAAAAACGTGCACCGTGCACATGCACGTGGTCGCCGACCATCTCCGGTCATCACCAGAACGTCGAACATGTCGACGATCGTTCCTGGACCATCCCTCGATCATCAGAAAACCCATCCACCCCACAAATTCGAATTCGAGTTTAAACTCGAAACCTGGAAACGCAAAAGCCATCACCTCCTCAAACCTGTCAACAACTCGTTCTCGCCGCCTTGACCACCAGAGAGCTTGAAACTCCAGCCACAGTTTCGACTATCATCCTTCTACCTATCCCCAAAAGCACGATGCACTCGGTCAATCATAGGGAACGAACAAATCAAAGATCTCGACCTCACAAAAACTAGGGCTACGAAAGAAAAATGCCTGCCGCTGCCACCACCGTGGACGATGCCACCTCTGGTTATTTTTCCCACCACCACCGTAGGCTCCTCCATCACCACTAGAAACCCCGACCACCATGAATTGGTAGATCACCAGAAATTGCCTATAACCCACTTTCTGTTCAAACAAGAACTGCAGCCCCAACCTATTACTAAAAATCATGATTTCAGTTTTAAAAATCATGTTTTTGATTAGGGGTTTGATTCATAATCCTGAATTTATGAAATACTAACTTTGAGTTTTGACTAAATAGATTTGCTCTGTTGTTTCTTTGTTTCCAGAGTTACTCAGATTTTATATTTAACTTACTTGTAAATTTAAACATTTATCTATGCTAAATCAAACAATTTTGTTTGAGTCCTAAATCCATGCAACAAGTAAGTCAAAAGATAATGATTTTTTTTATCAACTGATGCTTGAAACAAAGGTCAGAGTATTACAGGAATCAACTATGCACATATATACATACAGAAATACAACAAACAATATTTATACACAATCATATATATTTCAGATATCAATCATGCAACCATTTTCATAAACTTAAACTTTAAAAAGTGATGTTACTCACCATTTTTTGAGAAGATGAACAAAGCTTCATGTTGGAACAGGCTTTGAATTTTGCTGTTGAAAACTTCTACTTTGATTCTCTGGTTGATCTGAGTTGCATTATTGTTTGTTTATTGATGTTTAAATTGAAGTTTGTTTAAGTATGAAATGGTGTTTATTTTAGTTTTACTCAGCTCGAACTAAAATGAGGAGAAGTTGATATATAGAAGCAAGTTACAGGTGATATTATTTTGTACAAAGTGATATTATTTGTTTAGTACAATAGGCATGGCTGAAGATGCTTGCATTATGGGCTGAGATGTATTAGTGGTATGTTGCATTAATTACTCAAGTCACTTTATGTTTCATATTATATTTTTACATTATGTCTTGCCTTACTACTTACAGGCTACATATTATATTTGCCTTGGTTTTGTTTTTGTGTACATAGATATAACAACTCAAATATATTTCCTTTTGTCGCTTCATTTTGCAAGTGTACATACTTATATTTGAATATATTTTTTATTTTTTTTGTTTGTAGATAGTTTACTTACTTGAATGTATAATTTTCTTCTTGTCTTATGACTTTGTAATACTAAAATTAACATATCGTTTGAATTTATTTATTTATTTATTTTATTTTAAATAATTTTGAAAGACTTTATTTTAAATTTTCAAACCATAGCTTTCTTTCAGAATACACACACGTGTGTATGTGTATATATATATATATAAATAAATTAAATTTAAAATAACCATTTCTATTTATATAAGAATCCATTTATAAAGGCATTACATTATTAACATTGTTCAAACATAACTCATTATTAAATTAAAACAATTTATAAAAGAAACTATCTCTTTATTAATAAATAACATATTTTATTTGAATTTGGAGAAACTCGAATCGATAAATTAATTAATCTCACGATTTTTTTATTCAATTTTTTTTAATTATCAATTTAAACTTAATAAAAATCCGAGATCGTTACAATTAATATGAGTAATCAACTTTTAGAACATAACTATTTCCTCTATACAAATCAATACTTAAATGTTTAACCCAATCATTCTTATATTTATAAAACTATTTTTATAAATCTCCTTTCGATTTTTATAGAACTTCTATTTTATAAAAGTCCTATATTTACAAAGTTCTATTTATATATCCATTCTTTTATAAACTAATTTGATTATTAAAATCCACTTATAAATCCATTTCTTTATTAATCAAATTTATTTATAAAATTTATTTATAAATCCATTTACCCACCAATGTCAAATCCATTTACAAAATATTTATAAATTCCAGTTATTAATTTGTTTCTTTGTTTATAAAATATTGTCTCTATAAGCCTTTTTATAAACTTATTCAAAAATCCCAAATCAAAATATTTCTCAAACTATACTTTTATAACATCAAAAATCATAACTTTTTATTTGTTTAAAAACATATCTATTCCTTTTAACAATTTAAAAACAATTAGACATATATACTTTCAAAAATCACTTCAAAATCCTTTTTACATAAAAATCATCATTTGCAGTATTTAAAAATACCAAAATTAAGGTCTAGTGCTACTAAAGACTAATTAAGCAAAATTATATCCATGTCCTCTATATTATATTCGACCAGTCATATATCACTATATATATGAAAATAAAATCAACATTGTGAGGAATCCCGTTGGATCCCTCTAACCCGTCCCCTTGCATTAGATACAATATATAATCATAAAAGTATAAATCAATTGCTTCGAGGCGCGATTTGTATACAAGGGTCATCCGCTCTTACACTAGAACATACTAAGGTCTCATCCGCTCCACTATGCGGGAATATATATAACCCAACTAATAATAATTAGTAAATTATCCAAACAGTCAATAACTATCAAGAATAAATATCCAAACATCCAATAGATAATTTTTATCGATTAAAAATATTCCTGGTTAACCAAAAGGTGAGATTAACTCAAAAAATATCAGAAGTCGTTTAAACATTCCACTTTGAATTAAAATTGAACAAACCTCCAACTTTAATCTCAAATTCTAACTAGCTTCAAATTCATTCAGTCTAACTCCATAGCGTAGTGCTTGCTGATACGAACGCAACTTGTTGCGCTTGAAACAGACCTCGTACGAACAAGTTATGAATTTTTAAATATTTGGATATAATTAAAACTATAATTAACATAAATAAAATAATTTAACTTTAAACATTACCCCTCTGCCATCCGAGGCATACAGGCCCGTGCTCGTTCTTACTCAAGCTATCGGTGTTTTCTTTTATTTCTTCGCCGACCGACAAACGCACGCACCTCACAAATGGTGCCACCATCGCGCCTGACCGCCACCGATGTTGTACCAACCAACGCATGCCACCACCCTGCCTCCCATCGTCGCATGCTCGTACGTGCTTTTTTTTAATTCGAACATCGCACGCCTGAACCTTACCCAGCTGACCATCGCCTTGCCGCCGACCTGTCGCTCGCCCCCATCCGTTCCGCCCTCCGCCTTTGCGACCACAAGTGCCGCGCGCGTACGAGGGACAAAATCGCTTGAGAAACCCATGAAATTGCAGTCGAAGATGGTCATTTTTCGGTCGCCTTGGCTCATCGTTCGACGATCCGATCGTACATTAGCTTCGTATGGTTGCCCTTTAGATTTCTCTAGTTGAAGTCAAAGGCTAATTCGGCTCCTAGAGGCTCTTATCGTTAGATGGAGGAGTTCTAATGGTGGCCGAAATCTATTTAGGGTTAGAGTTTTGCGAAATGGAAGGAGTTGAGGTCTATTTATAGAAAATAAACCCGACACTATTCATCCATGAAGCATGCCGCATGGCGTTGTAAATGTTATATCCTTATTTCGAACACAATAAAATATATATCGGGAGCTAATTCCATCATATACAGAAGATAGCTTTTCAAACCAAGTTATTTTAAATTAAATCCCTCTAATTAATTTCTACGCATTTCGAACTCGCATGATCAAATAGTAAGTTTATTCGAAAAGAAATTCGATAGCATACTATAATTCACTATTACTTATCCAATGAAACTAGTTTCATCGAAATCCGAGACAGTGCCAAAAATGACTATTTTTACACGTTAATTAAAAACGAGTAATTTTCAATTTCTGTTTATTCACTTTTAAATCTAATTTAAAAGTTTGCTAACTTCATTCTTATTTAAATACAATTTAAATCAACTTTACAAATCATTTTCATTCATTTTAAATTCAAGATTCAATTATTTAAACAATTTCAAATATTAAATCTAACAATTTAAGCATCAAATAAATCGTTATATTTGAAATCCAAGTTATTTAACTTATAAAAATAACTTTTCAATATTTAAAATCAATTAAATACTCTAAATTCAAAGGACTAAAATTCTGAGTCGTTACACTCTCCCCCCTTAAAATTAATTTCGTCCTTGAAATTACCGAGTAAAGAAAATGTCTTAAAACCCACTAACTTTTCAAAACCAATTAGTTGAAACTTTGTTATCATATTCTCTTTATTTCTAAATTTATAATTAAATTTCAAAAGACAACTAATACCATCCGAGTTATAAAACCAAAATCAAATTTTAGTTATCAAAAATATTTCCAAAATTCTCTAAAAATTTCTAACGCCTTAATTTGTGGAAAATTTCGCCAGCGTCTCCTTCGCGTGGCTCGATCGTAATAAATCACTATATATATATATATATATATTTATAATCACAAATATACATCTCATCTTCGAGGATGGGACATCCCATAGGTAAAAAGTGTAAAAGTACAATATGTAATCCGAGATATGTATCTTTTATTATATTAGCGAGCATATACAATCAATATAATGCGAAAGCGAGCTACAAATGCGAAGCATACGCCATCCGCACCTACTAAACACTCAACAAACAACGAGAACAAGTATAGGAAGGTAATATTGATATATAACATATAATAATATAATAACTATGTGCAAACGTAGGAAATGCAACAAAAGAAACCATCAAACAATTAATATTTATCCAATTAATTCATAATCATATCAGTTTTTATGTTTCAATGTCAACATTTAATTTATTATAGCCCATACGATATACATATACCATCCGTACGCAAAACCATACCTGATCGCTTGCTCGATCACATAATTTCACATCCGAACTAGTATCAATCACACGACCACTCCAGAGCGGACTCGAACCCGGTTCCAGAGCGTTCACATGAATGAACAATTGAATAAATTAGTAAAATGGATATGAATCAATAAAAAATCCATATTCATAATTTGAGAATCAATCAAAAATCCATATCCATGCTTCACCGTCAAGTATTGAGTGAAAAAGCCTAACTCGGATCGGTATAAATCATCTCAAAATCGTATACTCAAATATGGATCAAACAGTTATGCGAATAAAATAATATATGTACAACCTACATATTAATTTCAATTTACTTCCATTAAATTGATTTACATTCAGTCATTTACGTTAACTTCATTTATGCTCGACCCATTTAGATTCATTGGTTCACATCCAATTATTCACATTATGTTTAACAATATTTCATTCCATATTCAATTTACTCAGTATAATTTCTTTAATACTAACAACACTTAACAACCATTCCATACAATAATTTACTTAAGTTCATTAGAAACATTTTTATATAACACTTTTAATGTTTATTTCACCTTACAACTTAAGTTCAAATTCAATCTTTATTAAACAATATTCCAACCATATTCAATTTAATTTGCAACTCAAATTCATATCTATTTCACTAATCTATTCCATTGTTCATTCATTAATTAATTACACATCAAATTCAACTTCATTTAATTCATTTCATCCCACTTTACTAAACTTTGAGTTAAATTTCATTTTATAATTCAAATTCAGATTTATTTTCTTCATATTCACATTCGACAAATTTAGAATTTTTTTAGCTTAATATTCCTCAAATCTATGAGTTACACAAACTTATTTACTTAAAATTTCATGAAATTTATTTGACTCAAGTTTACTCACAAATTTATATCTACAATTTAGGGTTATATAATCACTTTACGACTTAAGTGTACATTCATTTCATTATTTTATCTAATTCAATTCAAATCCCATTTCAATTTCATTTAACCCTTTACTCAATTTATTTAACTTAACCTAAGTTAAAATTATAATTTCATATCTCGATTCTAAATTTCCTTTCTTATCTATGCTGTTCCAAACCATAAGTTCAAAATCTTGTTATCTTAGATTTTCTCAAAACATTTAGATAAAATTTCAGGTTTTTAAACACCTGGTTTTATTTTCAAATTATTTTAAAATCAATATATATATATATATATATATATATATATATCTCCTTCATATATCAAATTTCACTTCTGGAATATAAAACAAATTTGTTTTATCAAAACAAAACTCAATGGTAGTAATTTCTCGCTTAGAAACTCGAAAATGAACGCCAATGATGCTGTAATCACCACCAGAATTAATTTTCAACTATTGAGGTGAGTTCAATTCTCCCTATCTCTTTTAAATCCATCTTTAAAATATTTCTAACCCAAATCATTTTCAAAATAATACTATTACTATTTTACCAAACCTTTGAAAATAATTTTCAAAATCAATGAGATATAAATTCTCCAACTTCTAGTTTTAAGTCCAATTTTATTAACAAACCATATTTATAAATATACTTAGGCAATTCCGTTTATAAATCAAGTTGATAAATCATATTTATAAAATTTCACATCTGATGAAATTCATTCCACAATGTTAATTGTTTTAATCATAATCAGTTCTATATAATTTATACTTATAAAATTATTTTCTTACATAACTTATTTTCTAAATGTTTGTCTTTGTTAGATTATAACAATAACAACTAACAACAAACGATAATAATCAAATATTATCATTCATTAACATCCAAACAGACCATATATAACTTATATGAAAAATTATTCCTTTATATATATAAAATATAATTTAGGCAAAATTATTTTATTTACCCACTTTTAAAACAATACTGTGTCGGTCTGCCTTGTTTAACTATTTAGAAACCCTTGTAGATATCGTTCCGTCCCACGTACCGACCAGAATTTGTAAGCCACTTAATAGATAAATTAACACAATATAATATATTTTTATAATCACTAACAAGTATGCACTCATATATATACACTCAAACTCATCCTAGGGTCTCGCTTACCCTATCTCAAATGAGTAAATTTCTACCAAAGCCTAGGTGTTTGCTCAACCTAAGCTCTGATACCACGTGTAACAACCTGCTTTTCTATATAATTCAAGCAGACAATAAACTACACATGTCCAACCCAAATCAAATGGAAAGACGGATAGTTTATAGAAAGAAAGAAGAAAGAAGCAAAGAAGAAGAAGAGAAATGAAACTAAAACAACATAGAATCTCCCAATCGCAGTAGAACATAATATAATATAATATCAATGATCTTTACAAAAGAGAAACTGTTATATAAATACATCCATCAGAGTACAACAACAATCACAATTATCAGTCTGGACAGTTATAACATCCTGTCCTCACAATTGCTGCTAATTTCAACAAAAAAATAGCGAAAAATAAATAGGTACGTGTATACGCCTTGAAGACCTCCAACTCATCTCCTAAGCTCCAATGCATCCAAAAAAATTTGTAAATAAGCTCGGTCTAACACGAACATTATAATAAAATAATACCCGATTCAGTCTAGAAAACCAGTGTGAGAAAAACACACCGAACTGGGTTTTTAAGTTATATAAATCCATGAAATCAAAAGTATCTCGTAAGATCAAGCCGCACATAAACACAGAAGGGTTTTTACCTTACGATAACAAAAACATTTCATATGAATCCTCTAAAATTACAATAATGTCTATATACAAATACTTATTAATCACAGCCTAAATTGTTAAATTAATTAAATTCTAGCATACTAGGTTCTACAACCGAAACTGAAGGCTTGTATTGGAGAATAGATTCTAACTATGAAAGGGTAAGGGTCTAGCCACCGAATTCGTACACCAATAGATAAAATGTGTGGGAGGATATACGACGTTACACCTCTGCTACTCAGGACCAACGGTACCCCTTCTCGAGTAGCACCAAATATAATCACCCCTTGGTTGCAATCAACAACCACATAATGGGATCCCGAAGCATCCATGAATATCGCTCTAGCTTTGGGATGATCATACCCTACTTGGTGCAACCCACTTAGCCCTGCCACATGTCCTTGATTTATTCATTTCCTGGCTGTGAGGCTCGAAGAGGCCACACTCTTATCATTTATCGAGCACTTCCCACTTGCAATGCTAACACTGCCCTCTAGGCAACAATGCAATATCAACATTCATCCATACAAGTTCATTCTAGGAATGAACAAAACAATTGAGAGCTTCGTCTCCAATTACATCATCTTTAAGATGTCTTCACTTCGAACACTCAACTTGGATCAAAGTGGTTTTCGGATAACATATCCGATCCCGGTCTCTTCAAAACAACATTCGATAATTCCGGATAAACTCAACCCTTGTTCTTTAGAAAATATACAGTTAAAGATAAGATCGGAGATCACCTCCTGACCATTAGTGGATGGATTTCCTTATCATTATCCTAGAAGAACAAACGAGATTTACACACACAGTACAACATCATCGGAGATGACTGTGCCATATAATTCACGTGTTTCTCTTACATATTTCCAAAGTTGAATTTGAGTCCAAATTCGATAGTAGGTTTTTAACTATCGAATAACAAACATTCAATCAGAGATTTAATTCCATAGGAAACCAACATTTAGTTAAGCACCAAGCAATACTAAGCCTCCTTAATTAATCTTTTCATTAACTAAAACCATCTTGTAAATGCTTATATCAAAATACTTTTACAAATATATATTCACAAACCCCTATATTTTCAATACTTAGAAAATACCCTTATACTTATCTCATTGGTATGAGTATACTTACCAAACACTGAGAAAGATATTCTTATTACCAAATTCTAAAATCATTTTTAAACTACATTATAAATTTATAAAACCATTTATCAACCATTTATAAATTATTTCTCAAGTAATTTATTAACCCATATAAAACCATGCAATTATTTATAAATTCCTTTTTATAAATCTATAAACCCATTTCTAAAATTTGTTATAAATATCCATATATTTATAAACCCCTTTACCTTGTAAAAATATTCCTTTAAACCTTCAAACCATTTTATAAGCTCCTCTTATAAAAATCTAAGTTCGTTTACAAAACCCTATTTATAAATATCGAAACCATCATAAATAATTTTTTTTAAACTCTTAAAAATAATAACTAATAATTCAAACCATTACGGATATAACAATCATTAATCTTTACCATATAGATGAAATAATAAATTGCCAAAATACTATTAATAATTATCGTTATTAATTTCAAACCATATTAATAATTCAAATAATTAACCATTCAAAATATTAATAAACAACTTTAAACAATATTAACATGAGTAATCAACTTTTGGAACATAAGTATTTCCTCGATATAAGTCCATACTTAAATCATGAACCTAACCATTCCCATATTTATAAAACTATTTTTATATATCTCCTTTGGTTTTTATAAAACTTCTATTTTATAAAATTCCTTTATTTACAAAGTTCTATTTATAAATCCATTCTTTTATAAACTAATTTGACTATCAAAATCCACTTATAAATCCATTTCTTATTACCAAATTTATTTATAAAATCCATCTATAAATCCATTTACCCAACAACTTCAAATCCATTTATAAAATATTTATAAATTCGATTATAAATCTATTTCTTTATTTATGAAATATTGCCTTTATAAATTCTTTTTATAAACTTATTAAAAAAATCCTAAATCAAAGTATTTCTCAAAACCATACTTTTATAACATCAAAAATTATAACCTTTTATTTATTTAAAAACAAATCCATTCCTTTTAATAATTTGAAATAATAAACATATATACTTTCAAAAATCATTTAGAAATTCTTTTTACATCAAAATCGTCATTCTCAATATTTCAGAATACCAAAATTAAGGCCTAGTGCTACTAAAGCACTAATTAAGCAAAATCATATCCATGTCATCAATATGGCATTCAATCAGTCATATACCACTATATATATATGAAAATAAAATCAACATTGTGATGAATCCTATTAGATCCTTCCAACCTAGCCCCCTACATCACATACAATATATAATCATAAAAATATAAATCAACCGCTTCGAAACGAGATTCATATACAAGAGTCATACGCTCTTACACAAAAATGTAATAGGGTCTCATCCGCTTCAATAGGCGGGAATTTATCCAACCCAACTAATAATAATTAGTAAATTATCCAAACAATCAATAACATCAATAATAAATATCCAAACATCCAATAGATAAATTTTACCGACTAAAAATAATCCTAGTTAACCAAAAAGGTGAGACTAACTCACAAAAATGTCAGAAGTCGTCAAAATATTCCCTTTTGAATTAAAATCGAACGAACGTCCAATTTTAATCCAAAATTCCAACTAGCTCCTAATTCGTCCAATCCATCTCTATAGCGTAGAGCTCGCTGATACGAACGCAAACAACTTGTCGCGCTTGAAATGGACCTCGTACGAACAAGTTATAAATTATTGAACATTTGCATATAATTAAAACTATAATTAAAATAAATAAAAATAATTTAACATTAAATATAACCCCTCTTCCCTCCCTGGCACACAAGCCCGCGCTCGTTCTTCCTCCAGGCTATCACGATATTATTTCTCTATTTCTTCGTTGATCGACGAACGCGCGCGCCTCACGAACGGCGCCACTATTGCGCTTGACCGTTGTTGATGCCACACTCTCCACCACGTGCCACCGTGCCTGCCAACCATCGCCGCGCGCGCATACGCTCTTTTCTTTTGTTTTTTTAAATTCGAACATCGCACACCTAAACCTCGCTCAGCCAACCACGCCTTGCCACCGACCTGCTGCTCACCCCTCCAACCACGCCGCCCTTCGCCTTCGTGACTGTAACGACCCGAAATTTCACTGCTTTGATTTGCGAATATTTAATTAATTTTAAATATTCAAATAAATGGTTTTATAATTGAAACAAAAATATTTTAAGTGATAAATAATAATAATGAAATAGTTTTCAAAATTTATTTGCAAAAATAAATAGTTCAATGACAAAATAGAAAATGTAACCGGAATTCGTTTTCTAAATTTTTGACTTTTAATCGGCTAAAAGTTATCGAAAACATTGTAAACTCAAGGGTTAACATATACTCATTTATTTACAAATATATGTATAGGTGTATGTGTATTAGTATATGTATACATGTATTATGTTTAAGTATATAAAGTTTAATAAATAAATATAGAAAAAAGAAAAAGAAAAGGGTTTAGGTCACATCGGGGGAGACAATGGTACATTCAAAATACCAAACATGCACAAACATGTTTTATTGGACAAGATGAGGAGGGGGACAAGGTGGGGGCAGAATTTGTGGTGAGGAGAAGGATGTGGTGAGGTGGTAACATGTGGGGGGTGGGGGTTAAAGTACTAAGGGCATTTTAGTAAATTCACTTGTTAACCTTATATATAAACCATTTTCTTAATTTCTATTCTCATTTTTTCATTTTGTTTTCACTTTAAAATCTTCCTAAAGACTTTTATATTCCTCTTAAAGTCCTTGAAACCTATTAATGGCTTCCAAGTTTTACCAAAGTTTTTAAAATCAAAAATCTTGAATTGTTTTAGATGTTCCAAAATGGTTTTAAACTCCTCCATTTTTACCCCACTTTATTCGGCCATAGCTTCCACTAAAATTCACCAAATCAAGATTTTCTTTCCTTCAAATCGTATATAATTCTAGTGGTTACAACTTCGTTGTTCAATACCTTTTCTGTTTTCGAGCTTAAATATTCCAAAAATTCATATTTTTCAAGAGTGTTTTTGAACCTAGATTTTGAAGTCCGAAAATACCTCATACTGTTTTGGCCATAACTACCTCAAAATTATCCAAATTGAGTAGTTCTTTTTTATAAATAATATAAGAAAGAATTGTCTAAAACTTTTCCTTTCATATCATTTTCAAATTCCAAGAATAAACGGTCCAAAAATTGAGAAGAAAATGACCTATTTTTGAGTGGATTTCCTTGTCTTCCAAGCTTTCCGAACGCAAAAGTATTTCAAGTTTTCAAAATATTTGGTGAGTAAACTTCTAACCTTCTGAAAATATTCTAACTTTAAATATATATTGTCTATTTGGTTATATGTATGTGGTTAGTTGGTTTGATTTCATATGGTTTGGATATATATGTATGTGCGAGCTTGTGGTTAGCATTTAACTTTGAATTGTTGGCTATATTGATGAGTTTGGACATAAAGTGATGATTTTGTGGTTTTTTGTGATGATATGTTGTAGTATATGGAATCTTGAGTATACGATTGAATGGTCATGGAAGTTAGCAAGTTTTATGCGTGAAAGACTTAAGAAAATCAAATGGTGTTTGCTAGTTTGTTTACTATAGGAATTTCAGGTTTAACTTTAGTGTTGTTTTCAACTTTCTTAACTTTGATTTAGTTTGAGACTTATGTTTTAAAGATTTAGCAAACCTTTAGGTGTTAAGTTTCAAAAAAAAGTTAAAAACAAGTTGGAAATTATGGGTATCCATAGCGATAGCCGATATGGATGTAGTTTGTTTAAAAAAATTGATTTTTGCAAAGTTTGATTTTTATACTTCAAATTGTCTTGTAAATGTTTTATAAACTAAATAATGATATTTTAAAAAGTTAATTAAGTTTCTAATGATTAATTTTTAATTAATTAAGTTTTTAATAATTAATAATTAATCAAGGATTAAACATGGTTTAATAATTATAATTAAGTGACGACTAGTTATTAATTAATTATCTTTTAAAGTTAAGATTTATTTTAATTAATTATTAATTAAGTTAATTAATTTTGAAATCAATTATCAGTTAAGTAAATGATTTATATTTAATTTATAATTAATTAAGTATATGGTTAATTATTAATTATTAATCAAGTGTTAATTATTTTTAATTATAAATTATTAAAGGTTTTAATTTATAATAAATTATTTATAAAAGATTTAATTTATAATTAAAGTTCGATTAAAGATTATTTAATTAATTTATTGAGATTAACTAATATTTAATTATTAATAAAAGTTTAATTAATTATTTAGTAATTAATGAAGGATTAGTTTAGATTTAATTAATAGTTTATTGCTGTTAATTATTTTATTAAATTAAGTTTAGATTCAGTTAAAATTAATTATGATTTAAATGAGGATTTAACTTATAATTAATTATTTTTAAGGGTTTAAAGTTTTAAATCCTTCGGTTTTCGAAAGTAAAATTGTGAAAAGGTACTTCTTTTTCAAAGATGGTTTTGAATACAAGTGATTCAAGTGTTGAAACCATTAAAAAATCATATGACTGTGAATGGGTTATAATGTAGATTGTTGGGGTTTTTTGGACATATGTTAGCAGAATAAATCCCCGTTCTGCTATAAATAGATTGTTTGTTTGTTTGGTTGTTTGGGCATGTGTTAGCAGAATAAATCCCCATTATACTATAATTGTTGATTTGTTTGTGCGGACAGGTGTTAGCAGGACAAATCTCCATTTTGCTATGAATTGATTGAATTGTTTGGACATCTATTTAGCAGAACAAATCATCATATTGCTATTACGTTATTTGGACATGTATATGATAATCAGTTCATATTGACATGTTATTCCCTATTTTGGATATGAGTTGTATTTACATATATGTTGATCTATGTAAATAACTGTTAAGTGAATTGGAATTAAAATTGAATGGTAACTTAAATTAGTACCATTGGGATTGCTAAGCCTCTTTTCGAATTATTAAAGTATTTTTTTGAATTAACTTTAATTCTTAAATCAATTTGGGTTTAAAGGTTATAAATGATTTTCTAATTTAACTATTATTTCATAAAGTTATTTTTAAATAATATTTTTTTTAAAAGGTGTATTAAATAAAAAGTTTTACCTATTGCGATTTACAAAGGATGTCTTGAAAATGATATTTTATAAAGGAGATTCTATTATGAAGGAAGATTTTTAAATAGTTTAAAAATAGAAAAAGACTTTAAATCATTTTAGATATTTTTGAAAGAAGTTTTAAATCTAGTTTGTAAACTTTTAAGTGGTTTGAAATTTGAAGCGAACTTATAAAAAGAATTTTTATAAGGAATAGGTAAATGTGTTTTATAGGAGGTGATGTTTTTGAAAGGGAATTGTTTGCCCGTTTAATATGTAATTTTGAGGAAATGGTTTCTAAAATGTTTGGTAAATACTTATATATTTTTTTTCAAGTAAAAGGAATGTAAGAGGTTTGGAAATAGGGTTTAAAATGATCTTTTGATCAGGTTTTATAAAGTGATTTTATTAATTAAAATTTAATTAATAAAAGCTTAGAGGATTCCATATTGAATGGAATCAATGTTTAATTATTTTTATAAATTGATAGTTAAATAACCAACTATCAAATCTGGACCACAACCTAACTTTGGAAATATCTAGGAGAAACATGAGAATTATATGATACAGTTACCGTCAAAGGTGTTATACTATACGAATAAATTCGTTTCGTTCTTCTAGGATAAATGATAAGAAAATCCATCCATAAATGGTTAGGAGGTGAATTCTGCTCTTATCTTTTGTCTGTTTATTTCTTAAAGAACTAGGTTTGTGTTTACCGAAAATATCGAACGTTGTTTCGAAGAGACCAGGATCAGATATGTTATTCGAAAACCACTTCAATCCAACGAATGCGTTTCGAAGTGAAGGCATCATGAAGAGTACGGAATCGAAGATAGAGATGTGAAGTGCAAGGGCTAATCGCTACTAATCCGAAGGGTAATTCCAAAATGGATGTCGTAGGTATAACTCCTTCAGTTTCGTGCAGACCCAGAACGGACTTGTATGGATGAATTTTATCAGCACATTGTCATTGGAGGACAATCAATATTGTAAGTGTAAAGGTTCTAAAAAGGTAAAACGTAGCCTCGAACCTCATCAACCGAAAAATGAAAAAAATGGGGCATGTAGCCGGGACAAGTGGGTCGTTACAGTTGGTATTAGAGCGTAAGGTTAAGCGAGAGCCTTGGCTTTGGTGGGGAAACTCATCAAGAGAAAAGGTAATGGAATGCCTTGTATGCGTTTGAGTGTATATTATATAAGAGCGCATATTTGTTAATGATATAAAAATGTTTTATATTGTGTTGTTTGATCAGTTGAGTGGTTTATGAATTCTGGCCGATGCGTTTGGCCAACATTATCGATAGGGATTCCTAAACACTTGAACCAGAACAACCGACATAGTATTGTTTTGAAATTAGGGTACATGAAATTATTTTACCTAGGGTATATTTTATATATAAAAGAGTTATTTTGGAAAATAGTATAGGTATTTATGAGGTGATGATGTTGAGAGATAATAATATTTTATTATTATCATACAGGGTTTGGTTAGCCACGCTCCTCCCGATTGAGCATTGACTATTGTGTAAATGTTTAGGTACTTTCCTTTAAATAAGAAAGTATTTTAATTAAAAATAATTTAGGCTGAATACTTGAGATCCTAAATCCCAGTGTTTTTGAAAAAAATGATTTTCAAGATTTTGAAAATAATAATAGTATTTGAAAGCAACTTTGGTTCAAGTATGAAGTTTTGGGAATGAAAATTTAAGTAAGAAGTGATTTTTTTGGTATTGGTTAGAGGGAATGAGTCTTGATTGTATTTTTATGATCAAAATAATCTTTTAAGCGACGATCAGATGTTTGCCTAGGCAAACGTTGTAGTGCACTTAGTAAATTATTCTCTTTATCATTGTGTAATTGAAACAAGTTCAACCCGAACGAACCCAAAGTAAGCTAGTGATAAATGTTATGTTGGAAGAATAAATTAATTCAAAAATGAGATTTTGAAATAAAATAGAAATATTTTTAAGTTAACTAGTTCGAGTGGCTCGAAAATAACTTAAAATTGGAGAAGAGACGTGTTCGGATGGTAAACATTTCTCTTGAGTATTATTCTTCTTGGTAAGAGAAAGTATGATACTATTTGGTGATACCCAGTTCCTTAGTATCATTTTGGAGTTATTCGAGCTATATGTATGTTATTTTATATGATTAAAATATAGTGTTTCATTTCAAAAAGTTTTTGAAATAAAAGCCGGTTATTTGGATCTTGAATTTTCTTAGGGAAATAAATTCAAAATGGAATCGTGGAATCACATAGGGGTATATACTCTTAGGTCGCAGTGGGGTATTATCCAAGTTGAAACAAAGAGTAGTTTATGAAATGTTTTCATAAATAATTTAGTGCAAATATAATTGGTATTAGGGAGAACCAATTAAGTAAGTGCGTAGGGTGGACGTAGATCATTTCTCCTTTCCATAGAGTTTTTCTAAGATTGGAGTATATGACTTTGAGGTGTTTGCATCGTTCTGAATAACGATCTATTACTCGACTTTTGATGGCGAGCACTTTATGAGGGTTCTTGGTATAGGACCAAGGTTTTCTATCATATTTATAACTATGTAAGGAGGACAGAGGTTCCAAATCAAGGAGCCTGATCGGAGTCCGCACTAGAGAATCGGGTGAGCGATACAAGTTCGGAAGTGAAGTTACATATTTGAGTTATCATCAAATCAGACTTGGTATAAGAATGACCTATGTACATCATATGAGCTGATGTATACTGTTAAGTGTTTTTGGGTTAGGATTGTGGTATAATTTTGGGGACGAAATTCTTTTAAGGGGGAATGAATATAACGACCCGAAATTTCACTGCTTTGATTTGCGAATATTTAATTAATTTTAAATATTCAAACAAATGGTTTTACAATCAAAATAAAACTCTTTTAAATGATAAATAATAACGGCGAGATAGTTTTCAAAATGTGTTTACAAAAATATACAGTTTGATGAAAAAGAGAAAATGTGTCCGGAATTCATTTTCCAAATTTTCGACTTTTCATCAGCTAAAAGTTATCGGAAACATTGTGAACTCAAGGGTTAACATATATTCATTTATTTACAAATATATATGTATAGGTGTATGTGTATTAGTATATGTATACATGTAGTATTAATAAACAAATATAAAAAAAGAAAAAGAAAAGGGTTTAGGTCACATAGGGGGAGACAATGGTACATTCAAAATACCAAACATGTCCAAACATATTTTATTGGAAAAGATGGGGAGGGGGACAAGGTGGGGGCGGAATTTATGGTGAAGAGGAGGATGTGGTGAGGTGGCAACATGGGTGGGGTGTAAAGTACTAAGGGCATTTTAGTAAATTCACTTGTTAACCTCATATATAAACCATTTTCTTAATTTCTACTCTCATTTTCTTTTCACTTTAAAATCTTCCTAAAGCCTTTCATCTTCCTTCTTAAAGTCCTTGAAACCTATTAATGGCTTCCAACTTTTACCAAAGTTTTTAAAATACAAAATCTTGAATTGTTTTAGATATTCCAAAATGGCTTTATACTCCTCCATTTTTACACCACTATATTCGGCCATAACTTCCACTAAACTTCACCAAATCAAGTATAAAATTACACTGGCTACAACTGTAACGACCCAGAATTTTGGTCGTTAGATTTTGAACGTTTAATTCATTTTAAATGTTAAGTGCGGATTTTGAATTGATTTTGAAGTAAGAAGATTTTGGTTAAATAAATATAATTAGTTAAAATTTCAAATATGGAAATTCGATTGGATTTGAATAATAATAATTTAATATTTGAAATAGGGATAATTTGTAAATCTGGATGTAAATGGTTATGAAAATGGTTTCTAAGGTTTATTTGATGTCTATTTGGATTTAAAATAATGATATTGGACTTTTGGATGGAATCAAAAATCGATAAGCTAAATTTGGAATTTCTATATTAATTTAATAATGGAATTTAATCATATAATAATGAAATAATCAGATTTTGATTCGAAATGAATCAGAATGATTTCTAGTGAGAATATAAATTCTATATGATTTATTATCAAGTCAATAAAATTTTAAAAGTGAAATTTTAAGTGATTTCGACGATTTTGAAAATCGCTCGAATTTATCGACGAGTTAAAATAGCCTTCCGGGGCACAGTCTCGGAATTTGACGAAACTAGTTCCATTGGATCCGTAATAGTTAATTATTATCGAATTTCAATTTTCATAGCATTTGGATTTACCGTTTGTTCGTACGGGTGAGAAATGCGTTGAAATTTAAATCTATAATTTAATATTTTAAATCGATTTAAAAAGCTATCTTCCACATACGATCAAATTAGCTCCCGAAACATGTTCCATTGTGTTCGAAATGCGGGTAAAACCTTATAATCGCCTGGCGGCACGTGTGATTTGGAGTTCGTTTGAAAAAGTTTGATAAATTTGAGAATATTACTAAAATAATTATTATAAAACGTTTATATACATATATTTTTGGCCAAAACCCTAATCTATTTGAGTCGCCGTCTTCTTTTAACCAATGGTCGAAATCATTTATCCTTTCACCTCGATTTTCACACCATCCGTGCTTCGATCGAAGAAACTCCCAACTGGAAAGTCGACGAGCTCGACGAGATCTTGAGATCTAATGGTCGTGATGGTTTATAGTTCGTCGATGGCGATGTTATCTAGCCACGTTTGTCGGATGTTCGCATGCAAATCATGAGACATTGAGAGGCTCGAGTTCGTCGAGGTTTGGGCCGTGGGTAGGGCTGACGAAGGTCGTTCGAATGGTGGCGCCTGATTGAGCTCGAAGGGATCGTGTAACATCCCGCCTTTTTGCACGCTTTAAATCGACACACATGCCAATTCAAACTGTTCGGAAGGGCGGATTATTATAGGGTAAATAAGAAAACGAGAAAGAAATAAAACAAAACAGAATCTCACGGTGGAAGGATAAAATAAAATAATCAAATATACAGTTCATGAAATTGCTTTACAAAAATATTCGATTTTCTTTACTTATACAATACAATATCAGAGTATACATACCAGATAATAATAATTAATGCAGCGGAATTAAATGGTGTGGTGGAATAATATAGTAGATAATAATACTACTAATCGTCGTCTTCTTCCTCCATAGCTAAAATCTTCAAATCCTGAAATGCTCAGACTGACCCAAGCGAATTGAAAAGACAAAACATTCGAGTCAGAACTAAAAGATCTTATGTAAGTTAAATCAACAGAAATAAATATGAGTGCAGTAACTTAAGAGATGCTCGGGATTCACATCTCCTAAGGATCCGTTAAACTATTTACTATGTAGTATATTTCGCTATTATAATAGTGTCTAATTGTAAAATAAACTTACTTTTAAATAGCGTTAAGGGGTTACCCATATAGCCCTTAACACAAATAATGCCAATAGTCTATACAGTACCGTAATACCTCGTGATCGGGAGGCTACCAGAGGATACTACATAGGTACGATACAAATAGAAACTCGTACAAGGCGCGATAGGGTAGGTGACACAGCAAAACTAGGCAATGCCAGGGTACATATACCAATTACGCATCCGGGCTGGTGGTAACGCGTAGTAGCTACTACCGCCCACCTCGGATAAACTCCCCCTAAAATCAAACAAATCAAAAGTGCCCACCGAATCAATCCAAAGTCAGAGTATAATATCGAAGAGGAGTATCCGATAAAGAGCGCTAAGCCCCATGGCCCGAGAATCACTCCTGTTTTAGCCACCTTATGCCAACTCACGGGAGTTGGGTCCACGTATTTACATTATAGGAAAAGCCGCCACCAACCTATTTCATTCTGGAATCTTCACCGCGTACACGGTTGTTAAAGTGGTTTTCGGGGTTGGCAAAGAGTATGATAACTTCCGATCCCGGACTCTTCAACAACCAATCGTTATTATAACACCGCGGTTATTTCAAAATAATTTATACTTTAAAACCAGAATATAATATCTCTTTCAAACCATATAAATACGATATCATTTATATTTTTTTAAAACCCAAATCAATATGATATCACTTTTATTTTATAAATATCCCTTTCCCAAAATCATAATATTTTCAAATATATATACTTGGAACCCATAGCTTTGAAACATAACTTTTAATACTTAATGATTCAAATACTATATTACTTTATAAAATAAACAGCTTCTTCAAATTTCACAATAAATTCCCAATATAAATTTGAACCTCCAAATAAACCATTTTAAATTCCCATATATTTCAAAGCTTAAATATTTCTATATTTCAAAACTTTATAGTTCATATATTTCAATCTTTAAATATTCCACTATTTCAAAATGGATTCTTTGATAATTTAATATATATCAAATCCAATTCCTATTATTTAAATTTGAAATATTTACTTACTAAACAAATATATTCAGGTGAAACCCTTAAACTTCAATAACAGGATATTCTTTTAATTAAATTAACTTGATAATATTATTTAAATAAATTTGATATTCGTTTAAATCCTCTAATCAAAAATCAAGTTATAAGATCATACCTTTTAAATCTTATTTTATTTACATTTCAAAACAAATTTTTCGAGGAAAATTCTTAAATACTTTAATTCAAATCATATTCACATTTATCTTCAACCTTACTTTTATCTGAGTTATTATAAACTCTATATACAATATAATTTCAAATATATTTTTAACCATATTATATAAACGAAATCAACTTCATTATTTAGCTTATTTTAAAATTCGAAACAAATTTATACATAGCTAATTTCAAGAACTTTTACTATATATATATATATCAAAATTTAATATTTATTAAACCGTATTCTTTCCAAAACCATAGAAAATCATTTCAAAAATAATTTTATATATATACCGCGGTGCCTGTATATAATTTTCTATCCTATGCTCAAGTGATACAGATATTTATCATTTCAATCCGTAATTTAAAAATAAAAATGCGGTTGTATATCATTTCAAACTGCAATCCCGAATGAAATGAAAATGCATAATAATAACTTGCAGTTTATACAATATAAATACAACATCCATTCGTCCATCATATCAATCATCAAACATTCATCAATTTATCATCCAATTCAAACAATCACAACAATAAATAATAATTAATTACTGATAGTTAAATTTCCAATAATGAATTAAATAACTGTTTAACTGTAGTTTATATGCAATAATAAATAAATTTAACTAGCAAGTTATATGCAACAATAAATTTTACTAAAATTTTAACTGACAGTTTTAATGCAATAAATAAATTAATTAACAATTAACTGGCAGTTTTAAATGAAATAATGAATTTAAATAACGTGTAAATTAAATGAATGCAATTTAACTGAGAAAATGATGAAATATATGCCAAACAGCTATAGATAAAATTTTAAACACATCATAAATCAATTTAACCAACATAAGAAATCTTAGAAGTTGTGAGTGGGTTAAAACACTCACCTTTTGAATTTAAATTGGATTTAAATCCAATTTAAATCCAAAAATTTTACCGTCTCATAATTCGTCCAAACCAGCGTCATCAAGTCCGGAATTTCAATACGATCGTAACAAAAAAAATCGCGTGTGAAACAGAATTCGTATGTTAAGTTATAGCGATTATTGTGATTGAAATTCAAAAAAATAAAAATAAAATAAAAGAACACATACACTCTATGCCACGTCAGCAGAGAATTGAACCCATCGTTCGCTTTCCCCTGCACGCTACAGACCACCCAAACACGCACGCAAGAAATTCGAACGCACGCCTTCGTTCGAATAGCCACCTCCTTCCCCAACTTTGACCGCGACCCCCCTCCATACCTTGCCGCGACCCTTAGCCTTCCTCCCCTCTCGACTGCGCACGACCACGCACGCGTCAAACTGCAGCCGCCGCCCTTTCTTTGAAACCCTAGTTGAATTTTTCTCGCAAATCTAGCCGTTGATTCCACGAACGAACACCACAGATCGACTCCCCTCGGTCCCCTCTACAAAACCCAGAAATGGTTCGTCGATCCGACAACGTTCATCGACGCGCGATGAACAGACGAAACTTCTCTAATTTTTACCCGTCAAACGATAAACTGAATCGAAAAACGAACACCACCAGTGAATTACTCTAGTTGAGATCTTCAATATATAATTTTTTCAAATTTTTCTGAGACTTTGAATTTTTGACTTTAATTTTGGATTGTAATTGGATTTAGGGTTTGCATCCATTGAAGAAGAAGAGGAGCTGATGAAATTTTACGCGCAGATAAATGAGAATAGGTGGAGGATAGGATTTAGCAGGGTATTTATAGATGAAGTTGGAAAAGAATGGGCTAGATCCGAATTATAAACGTGCTAAACGATAATTGGCCCAAAAAGCCTGTTCTGACTCCGAAACGAAATTGGGTCAACCCATATATCAAAATAGGTGTTTTAAAATATTTTAAATGTAATGGAAAAGGTTTCAGGTTCAAATTGCATCATATGAAGAAGTTATGCTAAATTCAAATTTTCCAAATTGATTTCAATTGCATAAATTTCAAGGCGTTTCGAGTCCGCACGATCAAACGACAAGTCCGATCGCTACGAAACTGGAAACACTATTATAATCACCGTTACGGAACCAATGAAACTGGTTTCGTCGAAATCCGAGTCAGTGGCCAAAATGGCTATTTTTATATTAATTAAATAAATAAATAATAAATTAATTAAATCAAATTTCTCGTTTAAATTCTGAAATTTGCAATCTTTTTCACTTTATAATTCTCAAACATTTTCAATGATTTAAACGATTTTTAAATGTCAATTTATTAAAGATTAATCAATATAAATCTTCAATTTCATAAAATTAAAGATTATAGATAAATTTCCAAAATTTCCATTAAATTGAATTAACCCATAATTATCCCATTCATAAATTTCAAATAGAAGGGTTTACCATTGGATTTAAAATTAGTACATAAATATTTCCAAATTTCAACTTAATTTTTAAATTAACGTAATAGTTAAATATTTGATTTCATTCATTTGCAATAAATCCAATTGTTATAAATTAAATAAATTAACCCGTTATTAAAAATTCAAATTCTATTATTCAATACACTATCATTAAACGGATAAAATATTGGATTTACAACTATTACCATATTACATTCCATTTAACTTTCTATTAACGTAATAATTAGAGGTTTGATTTCATTTAATCCCAATAAAACCTATTATTATACGCTAATTTCCAATATATTGACACAACTTAAATTTGCATTCTTTCCATTCAATATCAACTTTCATTTTATAAGTAAAATTAACATTAGATTCATACTCATTACATAAATAACTACAATTTCATCTAAATAAATATTTACGAAATTTTCAAATATTAAATCCATTTAATTGCAATAAACCATATTATCGTAATTTAAATTCAAATAAATAATTAAATGTTGATTCCCATTCTTTCTATTCAAACAATCGTTATCCTATAAGCATATTTAATATTTGTTTACATTTCATTACACTGATACTTCTATATACCTCTTAGATTTGTATCAACGGTTATATTTAAAAATGTGAATCTTGTCAATTACGCGTATTAATTAAGGTTTTAAACTCAATTAACAAAATTTCCTAAGTCAAATCCCTTTTTACCAAATTTGTGAATCCCTAACCATTTGTACTACATTCCATATTAATGTAATGTTTATTGGATTTTATTTCAAATTAACGTACAACTTAATTTCCCTTAATTGAGATCTGATTCCCAAATTTTTATTTAACATACTAAATGAATAAATAACATAAATAAATGGTCACCTACTTACTTTCTTTCATTTATAAGGTTACTACTTACCCACCCAGGTATAAATCCCATATATAACACTAATTAATTTCCATTAACACTGCATTATCCAATTATCATAAATTTGTTCAATATATACTCTTGTTTACTTATAAATAAATTTATGTTTTCTATCAATTCTCATTCACTCTTCCATTACTAAATTAAAAATCATTAAGTAACGTTTCCTCAATAACAGTACTAGAATTACTTAACATTTAAGAGGACTTTATTTCAAATAAATTGATTGACCAATAAATTAGGTAACATATAATAATTGTTATCATGCCCTTAAGATTTACGCTTGTTCTCTTCTATTTGATTTATAGCCTAAAATAATATAAACAATCTTACTCCATAAATAAACTTATTTTATTACCCAAATTGTACATAGTTTGAATTCAATACTTACTTTTTCTTCTTCTCCATATTCCATTATATTCAGGTATAATACTTACCCTATTTCATTTATTTCGGTTTCATTAAATCTATCCAAATTTTATTCGCTTCAATATTATTCAATTTATTACAATTGCTCATTTAAATTCTAACATTCACTTTATTATAAATTATAAGATTTTCTTCTCTATCTAAACATTAATACAAAATCATATTAAATTCCACTTTTAAATCTTCGAAAATTTCAGGTCGTTGCAGATCGTGGTAGGGGCAGTTGTCTTGAATTGGACGACAACGATGGGTTTATGTTAGCCTATGCGCAATCGAGAAGAAGAAGAGAGCAGTTATGATTTCCTGATTTGGGATGTGCGGCCTAGATCTAGGGTTTGTGAATAAATTGAGATTTAAATTGTATTTTAATTTTAAAAACTTTAAAGTATCATAACTCTTGCATACGTTATCAGATTCAAACGAAATAAGAAGCGCCGGAATCGCAGCTACGTGATCTACGCTATAAAACAGATTTGGAGGCAATCGAAGTTAGCGGAATTTTTGGGTTAAATCGATCGTGGTCGATTTAATTTAGGAATTTAAACGCTCATCGGAACTCAAGGCGAGTTAATCTAACTCACATCTGGATGCCATTTAATTTAAATAGTTAATATTTAAGTAATTGAGTGATTGGTTGAATATGTATATTAATATCAGTTTGGATCGATATTTATTTGTTGTGCTAACATCTATGGATGCAGGGAAACAGGTTGGGGGGATCCAACTAGATTTCTCACAATATAGAAATTTTATTCGTAATCCATGATATATTTCATTTATATCCTATGATAGAATGATTTGGCATTTTGTTATGCTGTGTATGGTTGGATAAATATAAATCTGGTATTTTTAAAATATAAATAAAATAAATTGGGATTAAAAGGGAATTGTTAGTAATTTTGAGAAATGAGTTTAAGGAAATTAAATTCAAGATACTGGTTTAGAATTTGAAGTGTTTTGAAATTGTGATTTAAAAGGAAATGAGGAATGGAAATGTATAAACTGGGTTTATAAATGAAATGGAATATTTATCGGTGGATAAATTTTGAAAGATAGATTTTCGGTGGGAATTCCTATAAGAAATGCAAACTGTTTAAAAGTAATAGTGAAATTATTTTTAAATAGATGGAAAATGTATGTTCCCTGGAAATTAAATATGATTCCCAAGAAAGCTTTCAAAATATAAATTAGCAGTTTAAAATGTGTTTTAGAATATTTTAGGAAAATATATATTATTTTTAATCATTTTTAAGTATAAGTAAATATTTAATTAAGTAATTATGGTATTAAATTATTTTAAAGGTAAATTAGTATTATGTTTTCTAAAGGAAATTTTAATATAAATATTTGGTATAATAACTTTATATAAAAGGAAAATTTTAATTTAAGTTACTCAAGAAACTTTTATAGATTTTCAAAAGTATAATTTGAGTAAAGAATTTAGTAATCATATTTTAAATATTTTAAGTATACCTTGGAAGTGATTTCCAGGAGGTGGGAATGTGTTTAAAAATAAAAGGTGTTTATTTTTAAAGCGTGGGAAGGAATTTACGGGATTTAAACGTAAATTTGAATTTAGATAAATTCAGCAGGATTTATAAAATGAATTCTTTGGTTTATTCTGAAATGGAAGTGTATTTCTCTGAAAAGCCAAGTACATTTCAAAGTAGATTTTTAAGTGAAGGAATGTTTTTTTAAGAAATTATTTAAGTTGTTAAGTTTAAAGGTAAATAGTAATAAATAGTTATAATAGTAATTATTTTAAAGGGTTCACGGGTATTATGTTTAAAGATAATTTTTAATATTTATATTTTATAGAATAGTTTTATTTTAAGAATAAGTTTTGGTTAAAGTATTATTTGAAACTTGAATAGAATTTCATAACTCCTATTTTCAAAAATTTAGTTAGCTTAACCTTTACTTTATAGAAAATAGTTTATATTTTATAAAGCAGTTTTATTTGAAATATTTTTAAAAGTACATATATTTTAAATTAAGTATTTAAGTAATTTAAATGTTTTAATGTATTTCCAAGAATAAAGGATTTAAATTATTTTAAATCTAAAGTATTGGCACTTGGATGTTTTCAGAGAAAGAAAAGATTTGGGAATTTATTCCATGAGAATAGTAGGGTTTGAAAACTTTTTCCAAAAGGGTTGAAAATGGAAATATATCTTGCAAAGATATTTTTGAGGATATTGAATAATTTGGGAAAATTATTTATGTTTCATGGATGTTGGTGAATGTTAATTGATAGTTAAATCATCGACTATCAATATTGGCCAATGCGTTTATCGTTTCGAAGAGACCGAGATTTATTTCTCGAAAACCACTTCGAATCGGTTTGTATGTTTTCATGAAAAAAACGAGTTCGGGGTCGAAGATGGAGCAGTGTAGTGCAAGGGCTGGTCGCTACCAATCCTGAGGATGATTCCAAAATGGATGTAGTAGGAGTAGTGCCTTCGGTTCCGTTCGAACCCGGGACGGACTTGTATGGATGAATGCTTTCAGAACATCGTCAGGTGGATGGTGGGCATTCTAAGTGAAACATTCTAAAAAGGTAACGCTTAGCCTCAAGCCTCATCAACCGGGAATGACTGAAAATCAGGGGATATGCAGCAAGGCTATGTAGGTAGCACCTATTAGGGTGAGGTCATCCCTGTCTAGATGTTCCTTTTTATTTCGGCTTTGTGGTGCGGTTGCGGATCCCAACCGTGGGGTGATCTTACTCAGGATTATCCAGTAAGGGGTAGTCCCGGTCTTGTGTTGCAGAGGATTGGGAGTAATCCTCGGTACGGTGCTCTAGGCCACGTACTGTGACAGGTGGTACCCTAGTGCCTAGTCATTAGTTGGAAATCCATTCTCCCTACGAGCCTTTTACGATTTTTGTTTGTATAACCCACATTGTGGCTAGTAGCTGGAATTTAATCATGTAACAATTTCGGTTATTTGAATAAGTATTTGTATATAGACACTATTATAATATCAGAGGATTTTATAAGAAATGTTTTAGCTATCGTAAGGTAAAAACCCGACATATTTGTTTGTGGCGTGGTCTTACGAAATGCTTTTGATTTCAAAGGATTTTGAAACTTTAATAATCAATTTGGGTGTATTTCTCTCACGCTGGTGTTCCAAACTGATTCAGATGTTATTTTATTATAATGCTCGGGTCAGACCGAGTATTATAGATTATAGGAAAGGATGCTGTGGAGCTCAGGAGAGGAGCTGGAAGCCGAGACGTATTATCCGTACTTGTTTATATCCGCTGCTGGGATTGTTTGAAATTGTCAGACAGGTAATTGTTTGTTTGTGATACTCTGATGGTATATTGTATGAAACATATATAGTTTTCATTTTGTGTAAAGATCTGTTATTGACTATTATATTTTGTTCCGCTGCGACTGTGAGATTCTATTATTG
The DNA here is from genome assembly GCA_030765085.1 of Allium cepa. Lineage (NCBI taxonomy): Eukaryota > Viridiplantae > Streptophyta > Magnoliopsida > Asparagales > Amaryllidaceae > Allium > Allium cepa. The sequence continues at coordinate 457,800,148 of CM060931.1, read as the reverse complement.
TTTAGTTCCTTCTTTCTTCTATCTTCTATCTTCTTTCTTTTCCTCAACAATCTGTCTTTTCCGTCACTTGAGCGTCGGCATATTATTCTATGGTCTATCTGGTATCGATTTTCAAGGGTCGAGAGGGACGGGTCGTTACAACAACTTTGTAGTTTACCAAGTTTTCTGGTTTCGAGCTTAAATACTCCAAAAATCCTTATTTTTCAAGAGTATTTTTGAACCTAGATTTTGAAGTCCGAAAATACCCCTTACCGTTTTTGCCATAAATCCCTCAAAATTATCCGGATTGAGTAATTAATTTTCTTGAATGATATTGAAAGGATTATCTAAAAAATTTCTTTTGACAAAGCTTTTCGATTCCAAGAATAAAGGGTCTCGAGAACAAAAGGACCTATTTTTGAGTGGATTTCCTTGTTTTCCAAGCCATCCGAACGTAAAAGTATTTCAAGTTTTCAAAATATTTGGTGAGTAAACTTCTAACTTTTTGGAAAGATTCTATCTTTGAATATATATTGTCTATTTGGTTATGTATACGGTTAGTCGGTTTGATTTCGTATGGTTTGGATATATATGTATGTGCGAGCTTGTGGTTAGCATTTAACATTGAATTGTTGGTTAAGTTGATGAGTTTGGATATAAAGTGACGATCCTGTGGTATTTTTTAGATGATATGTTATGGTGTATGAAACCTTGAGTATATGAATGAATGGTTGTGGAAGTTAGCAAGTTTTATGCGTGAAATACTTAAGAAAATCAAATGGTGTTTGCTAGTTTGTTTACTAAAGGAATTTCAAGTTTAACTTTAGTGTTGATTTCAACTTTCTTAACTTTGTTTTAATTTGAGACTTATGTTTTAAAGAGTTAGCAAACCTTTAAGTGTTAAGTTTCAAAGGGGAGTTAGAAACAAGATGGAAATTACGGGTATCCATAGCGATAGTCGCTATAGATGCAGTTCGTTTTAAAAAAAACGATTTTTGCAAAGTTTGGTTTTTATACTTCAAATTATCTTGTAATTGTTTTATAAACTAAATAATGATATTTTATAAAGTTAATTAAGTTTTTAATAATTAATTTTAAATTAGTTAAGTTTATAATTTAATAATTAGTTTTAAATTAGTTAAGTTTATAATTATTAATTAAGGATTAAACATGGTTTAATAATTATAGTTAAGTGATGGTTAGTTATTAATTAATTATCTTTTAAAGTTAAGATTTATTTTAATTAATTATTAATTAAGTTGATTAATTTTGAAATCAATTGTAAGTTTAGTAAATTATTTATATTTAATTTATAATTAATTAAGTATATGGTTAATTATTAATTATTAATCAAGTGTTAATTATTTTTAATTATAAATTATTAAAGGTGTTAATTCATAATAAATTATTTATAAAAGTTTTTATTTATTATTTAAGTTTGATTAAAGATTATTTCATTAATTAATTGAGATTACTTAATATTTAATTATTAATAAAGGTTTAATTAATTATTTAATAATTAATAAAGGATTAATTTTGATTTAATTAATAATTAATTACTCTTACTATTTAATTAAATTAAGTTAAGATTCAATTAAAATTGATTATGATTTAAACAAGGATTTAAATTAAAATAAATTATTTTTCAGGGTTTAAAAGTTTTAAATCCTTTGGTTTTCAAAAGTAAAATTGTTTAAAGGTACTTCTTTTTCAAAGATGGTTTTCTATACAAGTGATTCAAATGTTGATACCATTAAGAAATCATATAACTGCGAATGAGTTATAATGTAGATTGTTCGGTTGTTTGGACCATTGTTAGCAGAATAAATTCTCGTTCTACTATAGATTGGTTGTTTGTTTGGTTGGTTGTTTGAATATGTGTTAGCAGAATAAATCACCGTTCTGCTATAAATTGATTACTGTTCTGCTATAAATTGATTATTGGTTTGTTTGTGTGAACAAGTGTTAGCAGAATAAATCTCCATTCTGCTATGGATTGATTGAATTGTTTGGACATCTGTTTAGGAAAAAAAATCACCATCTCGCTATTATGCTATTTGGACATTTATATAATAATTAGTTCATATTGACATATTATTTCATGTTTTGGATATGAGTTGTATTTGCATATATGTTGATCTATGTAAATAACTGTTAAGTGAATTGGAATTAAAATTTAATGGTGATTTAAATTAGTACCATTGGGATTGCTAAGCCTCTTTTCGAATTATTAAAGTATGCTTTTGAATTGACTTTAGTTCTTAAATCAATTTGGGTTTAAAGGTTATAAATGATTTTCAAATTTTTTTATTATTTTATAAAGTCACTTTTAAATAATATCTTGTTTTTAAAAAGGAGTTTATTAAATTTTTTTTTTTACTTAGAGTGATTTACAGAGGATATCTTCAAAATAAGATTTTATAAAGAAGATTCTATAAAGAAATTATGAAGGAAGATTTTTAAATAGTTTTAAAAACAGAAAGAGATTTTATAAATCATTTTAGACATTTTTGAAAGAAGTTTTAAATCTAGTTTGAAAATTTTTAAGTGGTTTAAAATGTGAACTGAACTTATAAAAAGAATTTTTATAAGGAATAAATGTTTTTTATAGGAGGTGATGTTTTTAAAAGGGAATTGTTTAGCCATTTAATATAGAATTTAGAGGAAATAAAATTCCAAAATGTTTGGTAAATACTTATATTGTTTTTTTCAAGTCTATCTTGCCTTCCTTTACCTGAGTCTACCAACATCCTATATGTGTGTTTCCCCTCTTATTACCCTTTGGTACTATCTTATCCTAATCTAAATCTCTTTATAGTATTCTTAAATTTTTGGTATTTAACTTATTTATCCTTGACCTTTCTTGCAAGCTTGTTTTAAAACTAACAGAAGTGTACTTATGTACCATTCATCATTTCTTTGTTTATGGCTTGCACACATACCTAATAAAACATACCTATTTCTCACCAATATTCCTTACATTTTAATGAGATTCCTTATTGCTACGCTATATAGTCATCACTATTTTTTCATATCTTCCTTTTACCCCGTCTTACCTAAGCAGTCATCCCTATCCGCTCCACATTAAAATTTTGTTTTGGCTTTTGCTATTTTTATAAAAAATTAACACTTCAATTTTTTTACGAACTTGATCCCAAAACCTTTATGTTTAAAAGTAAAAAATTAGAAACATTTTATTAAATTCAAAAATAAGTTGGTGTCTTCATTTCAAAACTATAATTTATGATTTTTGAATTAAGATTTATTCATCAAGTGCAAAAGAAAATGTTAGCAATTTGAATTTAAAAAGTTCCTTTTCTTTTCCTTTTCCTTCAACTCAACTTTTCTTTTAAATCACTTTTCCAACAACGAGGATTTATGTACTTTTGTGATTTTAACTCAAACAATTTATTAAGTTTCTCTTTTTGAAAAACTCAATTCTTATACCAAACCATTTCTTTAAAAATACATTTTATAATATTTTCCAAACTTCTTTTACGATTTTAAACAATAAAAACTAGAGTAGTACATCCTATTATTTTCCTATTAGTCATTTTATCTCGATTTCCAATCCTTTGTGGAGTCTCTAGTATCATTCGGGGGACATTATAAATGATACGGCAATCAGTGCGCACCACCATGAAAAATATCAATTTCATTTGTTTTTCCTTTAATTTCTTATGTTGCTTCTAATTACATTAGTAGCTCTATTTTTAATATAATCTCTTAACATCAAATCTATTCGCTAACATTATCATATATAAATTTCTGATATTATTCCTATTTACATTTCATAATGTTACTATTATTTAGTTGTCTTCTACCTAAACCGCTCTAATTTAAATTGATTCTCTTCATACAGCTTCCTCTCAACATACTGTCTTCTTTGTTGAACCATTGCAGTGCATTCGTTTACTACTTTTATTCTTGAGATCTAGTCTTCTTTCTTGTACTGTTTACCCTGTTTTTACCTTATACCGGTGCCTTTTGTCCATCCCTAAAAGGAATTTAACCACTTGAAAATTTTCATATTTGAAAAATCAAAGAGCTATATAGCTCTACTATATTTTTCAAAAGAATTAACCTTTTTATTGAAAACACGTTTGCTATTATTTATGATGCAATAAATTTTATATTTTTTACTAAATCTTTTTATTAAATATAATATAGTTTTATTTTATTTTTTTAAAAATTTAATATTTACTTATTTTTCAAAAATAGGGTTTTTCTACCATCAATTAATTCTTTTGAAAATCATGCAAATTCTACCATACAATTTTTTTTTAAATATTTACTTATTTTTTTTTAAAATTTAATATTTACTTATTTTTTAAAAATCATACAAATTCTACCATCAAAAATTTAATATATATATATATTATTTATATATATTCTTCTCAACTTTTTAAATTAAAATCATTTCCACTTTTTTTTTATATGGGGTCAGACTCAGGGTGGATTTTTATTTGTCCCTTCTTGGACTTTCCTTCTTTTCTACTCACTTTTTGACTTATCTTCTTTTTCAAAATATTAAAATCTGATTATCTTCTTTGAGTGATTATTACACACCTTCTTCGAGAACTTATTTCTTCCAATTATCTACAACATATAGACTTACGCTCCTCCTATTTGGACCTAATGTACATCATCAATCGACAATCCTGTGAGATCTACCACCATTAGGATATTGGGGGCCCAACTTGGGTGTCTTGTACTATCCACCATCAGGGACCCTTCCATATGCTGTAGTCATGCTCTTCTTAAGTCAACCTTTCCATTCGACCTATTTCCAATGGGGTAAACGAGGTAGGTGTATTTCTTCTACTTCATCCAATGTTCCAATTTATAGTTACATTATTCATCTTTTCCTAATATGATTGCAACAACTTCTACCGTTAGAATTTGTATGATTCGACATATTATATATTTATAATTATAGGAAAAAATACAAACACGCTAACCTAACACTTCCTAATTTTTAAGATCGACTAACCAAGCTCTGATACTAAATGTAACAACCCACATCCCAATGGGTTTGAATTTTTGCTAAAATGAAAAACCAAGTCCACTAAGTTGTGGATCGTGGTTTGGTATCCTGCAAATAAATAAATAAATGGAGACTATCGATATAACTCACAGCCGATAGTAAAGTATAATAAACCATACAGTTACTGACCAAGATTGACACTTCCATATGTAGTGTCCTTGTCAGTGCCGGGCTTGCATAAGAAAACTTGTCCTTTTACTTTTTCTGCCTTTCATAAGTACTTATCCCTCTAAAGCTATCGTGTGGGTTAGAATGACGAGGGGGTCAGAACAACGTCCCGGTGACAAGTAAATTATACACTTTATACACAACACTATTTTATGCCGATTGCCTTCCATCAAATGTTATGTCCTTTTATTTTACCCAGCTGTCTCGACTCCATGTACGTGTATGATACACCCCATCTACCCGAAGAAGACCTTATCCACATACATACATACATACATACATACATATGTTCACAATATATATAATAAGTACCACGGTCTTTGGACTAAGATACTATCCCCGCTAGTATCCATAATCCAGCACCCCACCTGGATCTATCATCGACATAATATACATCCTCGTCATTATGCATGCCAAGAAACTCCCTTGGTGCCTAGTAATGGCTTCATAATAGTTTAGCCTTATTCTATCCTGCCTTAAGGATTCACTTACTTGTCTTATTACAGACTTAGTCAGCTCCACGAACTATGGAGCACTCAGCTCCTCGTACTACTCCACTGGTTCTGAAAGACCTCACTTAAGGGGTATCTAGTCTTGCCTTCTAATAAACAAAGTGGCAAACAATTGCAGCAGTGCATGACCTAAGCGTGACTTACACTAGTAGGAGGTATAGCCCATTTGGGTGTAACACTTGTCTTTTCGCTGACCGATCAAGATCGATGACATTCTCGACCTATGTATAGCTCTAACTCCCTAATATAGTACCCAACACATTGACAGTACTAAGCACACTGACATAATGCCAAGCCTTGCTCATTGTCCCATTTAGATTGGCTAATGCAATCAAGGCAATACCCCTACTAAAGTTGAAGTAGACAGTATTGTGATATTCCTATACCTATACGCGAGCGTATACATTTCCATAGGTCTTATAGTTGGATATGTCCCACATCAGTATAATTTATACATGACTACTGGTATCTCCTTGCAGTGGGCAGACTTCTGTTGTGTAACACTACTGACTTTGCATTCCAACCCATTTTAATGACTATGTCATTCTTATCTATTTAAGTTATCTATTAACTTTAATAATTCACATCGTCATAAACGCATACTTGAGACTATACATACACAGGGGTGTTTATATATATATATATTCATACTTTTTAATTATTATGCATTCAATGTCCAAATGTTGATAATTTTGATTTACTTCTTTACACGTTTACTTCTTATTCCATTAATATAAGCTTGATGTCATTTACCGTTCTCAGTAAAAAATCTAAACATCTTTTCATATTTACCTACATTTCTTTTTATTGAACTTTCCTTTCTATTCCCTTTTTATCATTTACTACCCTTCCTTGTTTAATGGAATTCCCATACACTTTTTTCAATTTTTTATTACTTGCTTACCTTTTACCAATATTATTCGGTTCCTACCTTGCCTATGTTGCATAGATATTATTTATTCACTTAAACCGTTTTTCTTATCGCTTTTACTGTTCTTTAATTTTTCTTAGAGGATTTCTACATTTTAATGCATTGTAATTATATCTTCCTCAAAAGGAAAAGTTTAGACCGTGAATTCCTATATCTTATCCAAAAGGAGAATTTGTGTTATGTTTGGAATTACAAGGAATTATCTTTTTGTAGTATTGAAATAGATGTTACAAATTGCGGTAAATATCCTTATTTTATACATCCCTTTTATTTGGATGTATTCCTTGTTATTTTAAACGACGTACTTTTATTTTTAAATCTAAACTTGATAATTTATAGTAATCCACATTGCAATACCCTATATTCCAATGAATTAAAATACTACTTAAATACCCATAATTTATCATGATAAATATAATTTACATTTTACATTTGGATTTATAAATCTGGAACTATCCCATAATTTATAAGTTTTAGAGACTACTACTACCTAATACTTTCAGATTCACTTACATTCTATATTAATATTAAGTTATCAATCATAGAATATGTGGGCAAGGTTCATTACACGTATAAAATCCTAACCAACAACTCTAAGTTTGCATTTAGGCATACAAGAATGGATTTACAACGATATAAATTCAATATTATATAAAAACATATAATTTACCATTCTCCTTTTTTGCATTCCAAGTCCATAGATCTCATCCCTATTATTCAGTTTGACTCTCTTTTTCTCCCTATTTGAATGCATATACTGCAAGCATACATATGTTTATCAAAAATCTGGATTAGAGGAGAGATTTGGATTTAACTGAGATTTTATTTTCGGATTTATAATTTACCTTGGTTTTGACAATTTGATTTGACCTTATTCTTCTTCTCAATCATCCTCTATTATTCTCCTCTTATATATACGTATATATAAACTATAATTATATGTAAAATATAGAATTTTGTGTAGAAAAAAATGTCAAAGCTCCGTCGTAGCTCAAGAAAATATAAGAAGAATGTGAGGGGCTTGGTCCTTATTTATCGAAGTTTGAATTAATGCCAACCGTTCGATTAAAGTATTTTAAATCCGGACCGTTCTGCTATATCAGAATTCTAAATTTGACAACTCCATTGGACGACTGCTAATGGTCAACCGATCAATATTAAGGGTTGATCGGTTGCTTTGTAAATGTTACTTAATTTTGCAAGTTAAATTTGTTTGTTTACTTCATTATTAAACCGGTCGATATAATTTCTTCCACTGTTAACTTACTTAACGCTTAAGTAACTTTAACCATCGGTTAACTATAACTGATGGTAATTAATGTTAGTTAATTATTTTTATTATCTTACTTACATATATAATTATTTCTATTTTGCAAACTTCAGACATTAATAACGTTTTCGTTTGAATTCCGATCTACTTTACATATGAAAATTGATCATAAAATCGCTACAAATCTAATGGTACAAGTTTCATAGCCAAATTATGATATTTGTAAAAAAATTATTTTTGGTGTTATTGCTTATTAATTATTTTTTAATTAATTATCGTTAAAATTATGGGGTGTTACAATCTCCTCCCTTGAAAGAATTTCATCCTCGAAATTCCTTAAGGATAGAATCATATAAAATAACGTGCAACCATTCTAAACTATCTACCCAATAAGCGTACAACCAATTTTGCAACCAATCGTGTATAAGTGCATGGTGTATCATAACATATATGATATGATATTGAGCAATTCTAAATTGGTGCCTCCTATATGAATGCATTCTTATAAAATAATTTTGAATATACGGAGAAAACAACATATATATACCGGCGGGTCTATATGTATGCAAATTCTAAAAATCAAAAACTCAATTTTCGCATCCAAATTTTACCACACCTCTACGAATAGAAGTATAGTTCAACCAATTTTGCATCCAATCCCTACCTTCCAATGCCTAGCATACAATTTCCTGACATTCAAAATTTTGAAAATCCTATTTTCTACACCTATACTCTTATGTCGAAAAAGGGTTTAGATGAGAATTCCATATTTCCATCCATCTCTTGTGTACCCTTTTCCATTGTACCTTAGAACCTTCTTTTTTGCCCCAGTCCTTTTCTAACATTTTCAAGTATAGTCCACATAACGAAATTTACCTTTAAAATTTTAAAAAAGAGTTATTTTAAAACAAGTTTGGTTGGAAAAAGAGATTTCATAGCTAAAATAGCTTTTTCCCTTATCACCAACTATTTTTTACCTTTATTGTTACTCCTGTTGCACAACAAAATCTATACTTATTAACCTTTCAACTTTTCCCTATGCTAAGTATGTGGCATTTCAAAATCAGAAAATTTTCTCTTTTCTATTCAAAATTTTTTTACATTAAATTTTTGAAATAGTTTCAAAATTTTCAAAGATTCATTTTTTCGAAACTTTTCATAATAGCATTTTATTTTTGAAATCAAAGGATTTTGAACGAAAAATCTCAAAAGTATATTTTTTCTTTCAAAACAATGCATGCCACATCTTACGTAGTCGGGGTTTAGCCAATAGCTTAACAACCGTAATTAACTCTATTCTATTACATGGTAAATGTCAATTTCAAAACCTTTTTTCAAGTATTTTAAAATAACAACCAACACACAAGTTCATTTATAAATTTTAGCTTTTAAGGCATAGGGACAATGACCGTGGTATCGCAACAACCTTTCCCTGTCCTTCGCTCGTCAAAATTTATCTCTCAAACCTTTATTACTTTGTAGGACAAAACTTTGCTTTTCTTGTAGTAGCTAATTTAATAAATCCCCTAATTTATTTCGTAAACTTCCAGCCCTTTATTTATTTATTTATTTATTTATTTTGCATTAGTTTTTTTTTTGAAAATGGCACTTTATATGCAACAAATCATTGGGACAACATATCCTATGTCAATAAACGTTCGAAAGCAAGTTTCGAACTTGTGACCTCTTGCACCAAAGTCGAATCAATTAACCACTTGGACAATGGTGCCTGTCTTATTTTGCATTAGTTAAGTGTATGCATGACATTTCCTTACTTACACAGTTTTCCAATTAATATAGCAGTCCATCTAGGAAAACAATTTTCAGAGGAACATTTCTGATGATATCGTACTTGTTTTATACAACATAAACAACTAATGCTTACAACCAAAATCTAAAAGAAACATTCCTCGAAGCTGCCCTTCAACATAAACAGACATTTATGATGTTGTGGCACCATCACCCTACTAAATCAATTAGGCCTTTCTAATATACTATTCCATTGTAAGCCATGTATCTTAACTTCTTTTCGGCTTCTAATAATTAAGGTCCATCCATTGCTTCCATTATCACAACCAATTATGGGGTAAACTATTCATCCCCACACTGTAATGAGTAAGAAATATAAACTATGCACATTTAGAATAGCTCATTGGCAAATTGACTTGATGGAACATCATCTATCTTCCCTTCCTTAATGTTGAGTCAACCAACATCCTTTATATGTGTTTGTCATCTTTTTACCTTCTGTTACTTTATTATCTTAATCAAAATCTGTTTATAGTATTCTCGAATTTTTGACATTTACCTTCTTTATCTTTGACCTTTCTACGGAGCTTATTCTAGAAATCACAGAAGTGTACTTTGGTACAATTCATCATTCCTTTATGAGTTATCCTTATGGCGTGCACATATGTCTAATAAAACATTCCTAGGTTCTCACCAATATTCCTTACATACTATGGGGATGCCTTATTACTACTCTATGAGCAACCATCACCATTTTTTTCATATCCTTACCTTTACCTCGTCATACCTAAGCAGTCATCCCTATCTACTCTACCTAAAATTTTGGTTTGGTTTTCGCCTTTATTTTCAAATATTAAAATTCATAAATTTTAAAGCAACTAATTCCAAAACTTTTAATTTAATTCAAGAACAACTTGCTGTCTTAACTTCTAAAACTATGATTTTGGATTTTTGAATTAAGCTTTATTCATCAAATCCTAAAGAAAATGTTAGCAATTTAATTTTAAAAAGTTCCTTTCATTTTTTTTTCAAATTGATTCTTCTTTTAAAGCCTTTTTCAATAACAATGATAATTTTTACTTTCGGGATTTTTATCTTAAATAATTTATTAAGTTTTTCTTCTAAAAAACCTAGATTTTATACCAAACCATTTCTTTAAAATACACTTTATAATATTTCCAAAAATTCTTTTTACAATTTTAAACAATAAAAACTGGAGTAAACAAGGCCACTTTCACCCTATTATTTTCCTATTACTCATTCCATCACAACTTCCAATCCTTGGCGGAGTCTTTAATATCATGTGAGGGGGACTTTTAAGAGACACGTGCAATCAATGCACGCCACCATGGAAAATATCTGTTTTCTTTGATTTTCCTCTAATTTCTTATATTGCTTCTAATTCTATTACTAGCACTATTTTTAATATAATCTCTTAAAGTCATTAGTAATTACTAACATTATTTTATATAAATTTATAATATCATTCCTATTTATATTTCATAATGTTACTACTACTTAACTGTCTTCTGCCTAAACTCCTCTTATTTAAATTGCTTCCATTCATACAGCTTTCCTCTCAATATACTGTCTTCTTTGTTGAGCCATTGCAGTGCGTTCGCTTACGGCTTTTATTTTTGGAATATAGTCTTCTTTCCTATACTGTTTACCCTATTTAAACTTGTATCACTTCCTATTCTCCACCCCTAAAAAGAATTTTACCACTTAAAATTTTTCATATTTGAAAAATCAATGAGCTATATACGCTCTAATATATTTTTCAAAAGAATTAATCTTTTTATTAAAAACCTGTTTAATAAAATTTTCGATCCAACAAAATTTAAATTTTCTACTAAAACTTTTTATTTAGTACAATATACTTATTTATAATTTTTTTGAAAATTTAATATTTACTTACTTTTAGAAAATGGATTTTTCTACCTTCAATTAATTCCTCTTAAAACCATCTCAAATATATTATTTATATATTTTTCTCAACTTTTTATATTAAAATCATTTTCATTTTCATTAATTTTTTTTTATATAGGGCCGGAATCGGAGTGGATTTTTATTCATCCATTCTTTTGGACTTTCCTGCTTTTCAACTTTTTGACTTATCCCTTAAAATAAACATACAAGATTTCCACATATCTCCTAACTTTTTATATTAAAATCATTTCCACTTTTATAATCTATAGAAATTCACCTAGCACACAAAAATAAACATATAGGATTTCTTACCTAAACCCTAAAGAAGTTTTTCTGAATCTTTGAAGAGATAAACTGACAATGTTTAGCCAGGTTTCCAAAATAACTTGTGAATAAAAGTGAAGGGACTATGTTCTTATTTATAGTGGTTGGATCACACAAGAACCATTGGATTAAGATCGCTTAAAATAATAAAATCTGATACGTTAAAACGCACAAAACCATATTTGCCACTTATCAACACCAGTCGACTGCCGCATCCCACTAGTAAACCGCTAGCGGTCGACCGGTCGTGGGTCAAGGGTCGACCGGTCCCTTTTTTGGGAACACTAGTATTTTCATCGTTTTTAATTTATTTTCTTCCTTAATTACTATTTAACGGTAACTTAACCCCCAAGTATAATTACTTTTAACTTTTAAATTTTGGAATTGATTATTATTTAAATTTGAACTCTATTTAAATTAATTTGAACCTGAAACTTCAAACGTCCACAACTTTCTTGTTTGAGCTCCGTTTCCAACATATTATATATGTAAATTGATCATAAAATTTCCATGAACACAATGGCATAACTTTTAAGGTCCAATTCCGAATTTTACAAAATATTCATTTTTAAACCTAGCTTATTTAAATTAATTTATCCAATTTATTTATTTATGGTTGATTTTGCAGGTGGTACATTCTTTCCCCCTTAAAATGATTTCATCCCTGAAATCTTTCCAAAGAGCGAACATCGTAACTTGCAATAAACATCCATGTTATCTCTGCATAACTACTCAACCAAAAGTGCAATGTGTTTATGCACTATAGACATACTATGAGTGATCTCAATCCTAGCATAAGTGTATGATCGTGGCACATAAGCATGTATGCAAACACTCTAAACATGCATAAAAATTTCTATATGAGTACTTCGTGATAGTGAAAAGAGTAGTAGCCATCTCCTACCATCCAATCTAGCAACCATGATGCAACCAAAAACCTAATTTTGGAGAGAAAAGTTTACAAGTGAAAAATCTCAAGATGAGAGGTCCTCGTCTTCTCTTTAGTTTTCCATGCGATTTCCGTCGAGCTTCCCCCATTATATTCGAACCAGCCTAATTTCTTTGTTGCAAAGCTTCCTAGTTCCAATGTCCACAATGCTTGTGATGGGATGGGACGCTATCAGCTCCATCTTAATATCTCCCAATTGATCTAGCTCTACCATGGCTATTGTGCTATGAAGGCATTTCCTCAAGTGTAAAATGTAAAAAAATGTCATAGACTCCTATCAAGTTATCTGGTAGCTCCATGAGGTAAACAAGTTTTCCTATCCTTTCAAAAATTAGGAGAAGCCTAACAAATTTTGTTGCCATCTTTCCCAACTTTCCAAGTCTCACAACCTTCCAATATGGGTAACTTTTATAAACAACATATTCCCTACTTTAGATTCAACTCTTTTCTTCGCTTGTTCATGTATGATTTCTGACGATCTTATGTGGTCTTTTTTCACTGTCTAATAAATTCTATCTTTTTTGTTTTGGCATGTCGAATGCCTAGTGACAAATTCTGCCACCTTCTTCTTTATCCTATTCAATAAAAATTCTCTTCATATCCCTATTCATCTTATTCCCTCCGAGGTGAAGGGTTGTCCTTGAGTAGTGTCTCTCCATAAGCTAAAATTTACTTATCCTATGTCCTAAAGTACATTTTTAGGGACTAAAGCATTCTTTATTCCTAGTTACTAACCTAATTTCCTTATTAATTTCAAGTCTTACCTACAGTTTATCACTAATTAAGTGTCCTTATGAAATTTTCTTATTTACGTTGTTCCTATATATATATATATATATATATATATATATATATATATATCCAATAGTCTAACCACACCAATAAAATCAACCCAATGATAAAACAGAAATATATCTTATACCAAATCATATGCTTTTCCCATAACAAGGGAAACAACTAGCGATAACAATCCAAAAAAATCTAAAACAAAATTTTGCTGGAAGTTGCCATTTATCATTAACTAGTGTTAATGATGTTGGAGCTCTAATACTCCTTACTAAATTAAGATAAACATTCTTAGTATGTCATTTCACTTAATTCTCCCCATCTTCCTTAATTTTCCATCTTGGTTTCTAATAAATGTGGTCCATTCATTACTTCAGTTAATATACCTTTAATAGTTGATCATTATTGTTAAAAGTGGATCATTTCTAACAAATACCCATTTAATCCCTTTTCTTTTTACCAGTTTCAAAATCCCTGTTGTTATACTAATTCAATTCCTCCATAAATGCTATATTAAATTCCCTAATCAATCCTTATTTAATTCCTTTCATAAATGATAAATTTATTAACCGTTAAATTTGTAACTAATGTCCATAAATCCTAATCCATTAATTACTCACTATTTCGTATGTAGTCGTAAATTATTCTATTTATATATTTCTATTTTTATACGTTAAGCGTGATTTTATATGTGTGTGTGTGTTCCTTATTTCTAATCATTAATTTCTAAACTAGAACGTCACTTTTCATATTTTAATCTATCAAATCTATTCTTCTAAAAGGGATTACCATTATTATTATAACGACCCACCTTTCCGACCATCGAAAGTTGACACTAAATACATTCACGGTGTCCAAACATCGAGCGTCCAATAACCGAGAATCTAATCGCCGAAAAGCCGTATTGTTAAGGTAAAATAAAAAAGAATAGAATAAAGAACAAGAAAAACAGAATCTTACAGCAGAAACGACAACATATAATATAACAAAGACAGCATGAACTGCCACTCCAAAATACAGAGTACATCAGAGTCAAAGATAAATCTTATCAGCTTGACAATTATAAAATACCGATCTTACAATTGCTGATAGGTATATAATATAATATGGTGGAATATAAAACATTACGATATGTGAACATCTAGCTCTCCTCTAAGAACTCCATATCATCAATGATAACCTAGGAAAATACTCGGTCTGACCTGAGAATTATAATAAAATAACACTCAGGTTCATCTCGAAAACCAGCATGAGAAAACTTAAGCAATAGGATAAACATTGGGACCACGCCGCAAATGCAGAATGGGGTTTCACCGTACAAGAACAATATTTGGACATGAAAGAATGGAATTAAACAATAGAAACAAATCCAAATATAAAGGTTGGGTACAAGTAAGAACAAATCCCAAACTTAATAAATTGGCATAAATAATATTAAAAGTCTAGACTTGAAAGAATGGAAATAGTTGAACAAAATCCAAACCGGAAGGAATGGACCAAACAAGGTAAAAATCCAAACTTGAAAGAATGGACACAAATAATTAAAAATAGAGAAGAACACAAGGTGGTTCTCAATGCGATTACGGAAATAATTCAAAGATTTGAATTAAACAAGTAAAGAGAAGTTTTTCCAATATAGACTGGAGGTTGCACCCCTACCAGAAGTATACCTCTATGAATATACCGGAGAATTACAATGGCTCTAAGACACGTCTAAGCCAGACCCTGCCAATGGTTATCGAGTACCCGAGTATTGTACATCTTTGCACACAAATATCCTAACCAAATCTACTGTGGATGTGACAATACCCAAATGGGAGCAACCCTACATAGCTTGACTTCCACTCGAGCTTTAGATTTTGTCATTTTTCAACAAAGGATATCAAAGCTCAAAAGGGCAACGAAACATCCTGAATAGATGAAATACAAGGAAGATGGCAAAATCAAAATCGATAGTTGATAAATCAACTATTGGGAATAACAAAGTGATTTGTGTACGGGAAGTAAATTGCATACTTACCACTAATAAATGAATCAAACTTTTAAAACATTTGATTCACACTTGTGCTTGATTTTCACATTTACTATTATTTGTAAAACACTTTAAAAATATTGTTAAAAATATTCTTTTAAAAAGGGTAAATTATGTTTCTAAGTGTATTAACACAAGGGTTAAAAATAGATGTCAAACATCATTTTCCATAAACCCAAAGCAATTTACACTTAGCTTTATTTTGAAACAATTCTTTTTTAAAGAGTTTATAAATTTAAAAATGACATTTATTATCCTAGATGATAATAAATCAATTTAAACACCTTTATAAATTTAAAAAATGTTAATCATCCCGAAGAATAATTTATATTACTCTTTTATAACTTTAAAACAACAGTAATTTTCCCAAAGAAAATAAATCAAATTTAATTTTTTTTATAAATTTAAACCAACATTAATTATCCTTGAAGATAATTAATCAAATATACAATTCTTTTAATAAATTAGTCAATTTTCTTAGACCACTTTTGTTAAATTCATTACTTAAAATTTAAACACTTTTATTAACTTGGTTAATTAACTTTAAAACACTTTTTATTTAATCGGTTAATTAATTTTAAAAATCATTAACTAAAATGATTAATTAATATTTAAACATCATTTATTGAAAATGATTAATTAACTTTAAATACCACTAACTAAAATTATTAATTAAATTCAAACATCATTAATCAAATAGGTTAATTAATTGTAAAATCATTAATTAAAATGTTTAACTAAATTTAAACATCATTAATAAAAATGATTAAGTAAATCCAAATATCATTAATTAAAATGATTAATTAATTTTAAATATCATTAATTAAAATGATTAATTAAATTTAAGCATCTATTTTGTGAAAGCATAAGGCCAAGTCCAGCACACGAAGAGTATAGGGAGATGATTTTCAATAAATGATGTTAGAGCGAAAATTGCTATAACGACCCCTTAAGCAATTCAGTTAGAATGTTAGAATTATTTTCAACCAAACACCAATATAAGCAACATAAGGAAAAAAATTAAATAAATATTTATGAGAAACTCCTTAGGTCTCTATATAGAAATCCCATGCAAATTGTCTCTCTATAGAAATCACCTGCAAAATAATGGTTACGAATATAATATATATATATATATATATATATATATATATATGTATGTATGTATATACATGTATAATCATATGGGTTCCATGCAAATTTTTTATCTGTCACCATTTTCCAAAACGGAAGTCCAACCAAACAATCAATCATACAACAATATAACTAACATCCAAGCATTCAATATTAATCTATAGTTTCACAGATATTATAGTTTATTTAAAGACGAGTAAATTCACTGAAATTCCAGTTGACACCGAAGCATTCCCATTTAAACAAAAATCGAACGTTGTTCGATTTTAAGCAAAATTCTACAAGCTCCATATTCAACCAAACCAATTCCATCGCCTAGCCTATGATCTCAGGAGTGCAACGCAAGTGACCGCGTTATATTTGGAACTCGTATGGAAATGTTATTTAAATTATAAGTTTTCGGATTTAAATAATTAAATTAAATCAATAAATTAATTAATCAATAAACTAATCACCCTGCTTTAACGTTAATCCATCTCCCTCTTTTCTAAATTACTCCCTGCACAAACATACATGTCCACTTATGTACACGCATGGCCAATCAACACCACCACTCAACGGAATCAACCAAAGATCACACCGATGAACCTTTCTTCGAACGAGCATCTGAACTGCTACCATCACCGCGCCTCCGCGCCATCGAAGAAAATCACGACATCCTGCCTTTCCCCTCGTCCAGGACCTGATCGCAATGCCCAATTCCACGACTCATGCCTCAAAACTTTGGAAAAACGTCACTCTCCCATTTAGAAACTTAGATCTGACCTCGCCTTGGACAACTATGTAACGTTCAAGATTTTCGACTTTCGAAAATCGACATCAATACGTCCACTGTATCAACTGCCGAACAATCGAATGCCGGAAAACCGAACCGTTAGGGTTAAAGAAGAAGTAGAAGGTAGAAGAAGAAAGAAAGAAAGAAGAAGAAAACAGAAACAATAACAGAATCTCACAATCGCAGCGGAACAACATATAATATATTAATGAATAATCTTTAAAACAAAGAACTATATCAGCTATTACATCACATTACATTACATTATCAGAGTTTACAACAACAAACAGTGGAAAAGAAATACTATATACTAGTTGATACGCCATGCCATCCAGCTTGCTCCTGATCTCCACAGCAACTCCTAAATTCCAGAATGACCTGATAACCTGACTCTAGACTGCCCGTGTGGAAAATGATGGCCACCCAGAGTTTAGGAAGGAAACAATAAACTCCAGGTCAGTCATGGGACTGGTGTGAGAACTTAAAATAGTTAAATCTTTAAAAACAAACAAAGAAATATATTTTTTAGACAGATCTGCAATGTTTTTAGAAAATGTAACTACCATAAGGCATCCTGCCACACACACAATGCAAATGCAGAATTGGAGGAGATTTCTCCTTATGATAGTCAAACATGCATGATACGCAAATTTCTTTGATATTATTACTATAAGTGCAAAGTGCAGGAAAACATTTTGAAAGTATAATATAAATCTTAGCCAGCATAGGTACCATTATATTATGCCTGCTATAGCTACCATTTTAAATGGCAGATTCTACAACTAAAACCGTACAGGGCTCGTATTGGTTCTTTGGATTTCCAACAAATGGTCAGGCCAAGGAACTTCCCATTTCCACATGGGTACGCATCTGGAAAGACGCCCCGATAACCTAACCGGATCTCTACCAACACAAGGCCGGGTTACCTCTAGCTAGGTAACTACTGACACGAGTATGCCATCCCCCGGTCGTAACCAACCTAAATCCCGAGATTCACCAACAACCACAAAGAAATAAATTTGCAGCAACCACATAGGTTAAGTATCCGGGCTCCATACCATAATACCACCTCTATCCAGAAGGAAATGAACATACCCTATGGGTGCGTGATCCCCAAATAACCTTGCTGCATTCTTCCTGTTTTGACCATTTCCAGGGTGTGAGGTTCGACGAAGTCTCGTCCACAAAGCTACGCTTTATACAAAAGCTATGCTTTGATCAACAAATGATCATCATCACTTCGCATGCCACATTGCCAAATTGAGAATGTATCACTAGTAACCATCAACTATATAACCTCTGAGCTCGTACGTCTCAGATAAGGGTGTTAAGCTAAGAGAATAAATTCTCCGCCACCAACAGAAATATATTTGATAGAAACCAGCTTTACATCTCAATTTATAACATCATACACACATCCATACAAGTCCGTTCCGGGATTGAACGGAACCGAAGGCACTTCCAAAGAAGCCCTTGCAATTCCGGATATTCACTAATCACGTCCGGAATTCCCATCACAAAGGGTGATAAAATCTCTATATCGGAGATCAGCCGATGCACAGTCATTCGACGGTAATTCTTCCATTTTCGAAAATATCCGGTCTTCAACACCAGTCTTTAAATGCTATCCATTACGACGTATCACTATTTGAAATGAGATTTATGACCCAAAGGTCCTCTCCCGGCTAAACCGAATAACGAGCGCTTATTTTAAAATAAGTGTAGCATTCAAATTCAAGCAAATCACAACAAATACCCATCTAAAGGTAAATATTGATAGTCGGTTATTTAACTATCAATAGATATGCACAACATCATCAGATTCCAAATAATTTCCCAAATTATTTATTTTCCAAAAATATCTTTACAAGATATATTTTCCCACACTTCAAAAATAAATCAATGTTTATTTTTAAACAAATTTCCCTTTCCTTTATAAATTCCATGGTGAATTTATATTTCCAAATATCCACCGATATACAATTTTCAAATCGATTTCAAATATTCACTTTCAATTTATCTTTAAGAGATAAAATCTCAAAACATTTCACTTCATATTGGAAAAGATTTCCATACTTATTTAATAATAAGTAATTCAAAAATCTATTTATTTTCAATACTTAGAAAATATTCAATATACTTAAAGCACGATTAGGTATATATTTTATTCTTTTAAGGAAAACATTCTCTTAAACACATTTATTTGAGTCAAAACGAATGTTGCGTAAAACATCGTTACGACAACCCAAAATCACTAGTATAGGGATTCGAAATTTTAGATAGATATATGAATCCCAATACTATACAAAAAACATTTCCTTTCGAAAATCATTTACTATAACAACAGTGTTATAGTCCATCTTTTCCTTATTTCTTGAAAACGTCTATTTCAACAATGAATGTTGAAATCTATGGTTTCGATCCTTAACACATTTTAAAACAACTTCAAATCATTTTAATTTTATTTAAAAGATCACTTCCTAAAACATTTCTTTAATGTATTACTCACTGTCCAAAATCGTGAATAAAAATCGTTTACCAAATTCAACACTTCTATATATTTTAATTTAAAGGATTATCCACTGTCCAAAATCGTGAATATATCTCCTTTAATAAGCTATAATAATTAACTTATCAAAATAAGTCGATTTCGGATTTATAAAACAATGTTTATAAATTCACACACATATATATTTTATAAGAACTTCAACTTATAAAATCCCTCAATTTACAAATTCTATTTATATCCCATTTAAATGCCAAAATCCAATTTATAAGTTAATTATTTATAAATCTTTTATTTTACAAAATCTATTCATTTTATAACTTCACAATTTATAAATTCATAAATTTTCATTCACTTATGAAATCCATTTATACCTCATTTTAACACTTATAAAAACTCGTTTTTATAATTCCAATATTTTAATTTATAAATATCAATTTTTATAAATCTTTTATATAAACCGTTTATAATAATTCAAAAATCCTAATTTAAACCATTTTACAAATTAATCAACTACTTATTTCAAAAATCACATTTCGGTTATATTTCACAAAGATCATAATTTTTATAACATAAAAATTAAAATGTTTATTTATTTAAAAAATGAATCAATTCCCAAATTCAATAAAATGTATACTTTCAAAAATCACTTGAAAATTCTTTTAAATTCGAAATCGTTACTTTAACATTTTTAAAACTCCAAAAATAGGCCCAATGCTGCAACAGCACCAATAAATCGACCACGGCATCCAAACATCATATATCAATATGATAACAGAATATATCGCAAATATCTGTAAATAAATCAATACTGTTGAGGAATCCAGTTGGATCCCTCCAACCTGTTTCCCTGCATCCACAGATGTTAGCACAATACCAATCCTGTTTCAAGACGGAATATCGCGGTACATGGGTTCATATAAAATATTGTCCACTGTTATGCGGCGCAATAGGGTCTCATCCACTATATAATGCGGGAAAATCAACTCCAAGTACATACATAATACCAATTCCACTTCAAGATGGAATATCGCGGTATATGTGTTTAATAAATAACATCTGCTTAATATACGGTGTATAGGGTCTATTTCAAAACAATAGATAATAATTTATCATTCGATCACACAATCAAGCAATTTTAAATTTAACTATTTAAAATTTAAATCGAAACACGGTTCGATTGAGTGAGAAGTTCTCACCTTGCTTCTAATAACAGTTGTAGTGTTTTATTTCAAATAAAATTAAACGTGCGTTTAATTTTACCCAAAATTTACACTAGCTCAAATCAACTCCAATCCAGCTCCATTTCGTAGTATTCGTCAATACGAACCTGATGCAATTCGTTTCGTGCGAAACGGACCTTGTATCAAAAAGTTATAAGGTTTCAAAGTTTATACGATTTGAAATATAAATAAATTTTACAGAAAATCTTTTTAATTTTAAACCTAAGTTCGTCCCGGCCACACGATCCAGCACAGAAAATCTAGGCCGCTATTTTCAACTTCTCCCCTACGTGAAAATCACGCTCGAAACCAAACCCATGGCCGCCGTTTTCAACAAATTATCGAGCAACCATCACGCGCCTAGAAGTTGATCGGGGACCTCCACTAGAAGGCCCATCACCAAATCCATCTCCTCCTTGAGTATGGTCAAACTCGGCTGCCAATGTTTCTCGAAAATCATGCACGAAGCTCGGCTGTTCAAACCCCTTATGTCGTTGATCCGTCGCGTCATTTCCGATCATCACCGTTGATCGGAGAGATCTCGTCGCCCTCTACGTTTTTGCTTTAGGATGTTTTACGAATAGATGTGTGGATTGGAAGGAATTGAGGGAAGTAATTTGGCAAATTTTCGGCCATTGTTTTCGTATGTGGCGGCTGACCTAATTAGGGTTTCTGAGTGCAAATAATGAGTGTTGAGGTCCTTTTGTAGAAAATTCTCAAACACTATTCACCCGAAATTTTTCCGAACTCCAAACGAAGCGTGCCGCCTGGCGTTTATAATGTTTTACCCCTATTCCGAATGCAATGGAATATGTATTGGGAGCCAATTCGATCATATTTGGAAGAGGTTTTCAAATCGACTATTTAAATTTAAAAATTCACTCAAACCGATTTCAGTGCTTTTTAGCTTGCCCTGGACAAACAGTAAATCCGATTGACACGAAATTTGAAACCATATAATAATATAACATTACGAATCCAATGAAACTGGTTTCATCAAAATCCGAGACTGTTTGAAAAATGGCTATTTTACTCGTCAATTAAATATTAAAATATTCAATTTCTGCAAATTAACTTTTAATTTAATTTTAAAAGTTCTATAACATCATTCTAACTCCAATATGATTTAATACAACTTTAAAAATCAAATTTAATCACATTAAACCCAATTTCCAATTATTTCAGTAATTTCAAATATTAAATTATCGATTTAATTATCCAATTAAATCTAGATGTTCGAAATAAGAATTTATTCAACTTACAAATTTTATTTGTTAATATTTAAAATCAATTAAATATACGAATTTCAAATGACAGGAATTCTGGGTCGTTATAAATTTCCCCCCTTAAAAGAATTTCGTCCTCGAAATTACCAAGTAGGAAAAGTTACAGAATTCATTAACTTTTCAAACATCCATTCAAATTAGATTTCAAATTCACTTAAGCGTTTAACTCTCCCAAAATTCCAATCGTTAAACTTCTTATAAAAACTTTACTAAGTTTTCAAATCATACTTAGTTATCTTTTCAGAACCAACTATATCGTTTAACTTTTCACTCCAAAATCAAAGTTATAGTTTTCAAAAAAATTCCAATTTTCTCAAAAATATTCTAACGCCTTAAATTTTTAAAAAAATTCGCCATAACCTCCTTTGCGCGGCTCGATCCAAAAAAAAGGGCAATATATATCACAAATATACATCTCATCAAAGTAATGAGGCATCCCGCAGGGAAAAAAGTGTAAAAGTATGATATGTGATCCGAGATATGTACCTTATATATTTAGCGAGCATATACGGCTAATATAGCGTGAAAGCGAGCTCCAAATGCGAAGCAAGCGCAATCCACACCTATTAAACACTCAACAATAATGAGAAACATGCATATATGAAAGTAATATCAATATACAACATATACCAGAAGCAACAACTACATATGCCAATATAGCAAATGCAACAAAAGGCAACAAATCCAACTATTAAACAACTATCATCCAACAACAATTCCAATCATCAAATCAATATACATTCACTTCTCATTAATAATCAATGAATTGTTTTTTCATTTAATCACATTTGATTCATTAACATTGGACTTTACTTAACATTCATTTATTCATTTTCAATTAGTTTATATTCACTAATTTACATTCAAGTTAGTTCACTTCCACATTCAAATCAAATTTCAAAGCTTTCCATTTTATCAATTCAATTTCAATAACACTTAATGAATTACATACAATCAACCAACAATCATTTAACAACCAAATCATAACCATCATAACCAAATTATTAAATTTACATTCAATTTGGTTTAACACTTTTAATTTTCAATTGGTTTAATATTAAATTGACTTCTATTCAATTACTCAATTTTTTTTCAACTTCATTAGCTTCTAATGAATTAACACTTACATTCATTATTCTATATCAATTCATTTACATTCGATTGATTTATATTCAATCCATTTATTAATTCAATTGCTAATTCATTTAACCACAAAAGTTGAATTTCATTTATATAACTCAAGTTCATATCCATCGCTTTATTATTTTACTTCGATACCAAAATCAACTTCATTCAACATTACTTTAGTTATATTCCATTTCAAACACCATTTGTTTAACTTAACTTAAATTTCCACTTATAAATCCAATTCAAATTCCAATTCTAAAGTAAATTCTATTTAACTTTCCTTCAGTTAAATTTCAAATCATATATTTATTATGCTAACCCAAATTCTTTATTCTTTACTAAAGCCAAATTTATTATCTCATATTATGAGTCCGGAACTCGTTTCACTTATATTCAACAATTACAACTTGGATTTTAGTTTCAAATTTGTTTATCACAACCAAACTTCAATTTTCAATTTACTATGGTAGCAAATCCATCACACAGAAACTTGAAAATGATACTGATGATGCTGCAGTCATCACCCTTATTATTTCCCAGCAACAGTAGTGAATTCAGTGCTTAATATTCTTTCAAAAAATTCCTTTTACTTATAACTCACATTTATAAGTCTTTTCTTATATAATTTCACTATTCCACTTCACTTACATAAGATTATTCCAAATTGATTTATCTTACTTAATAATATAACATCTTTAACTTTGAAAAATAACTTTCAAAATAGACAGGATTCAAAACTTTCAAATTCATAGTCCAAATTCATTTTTATTTACAACTCATATTTATAAATATATTAATATAGTTTCACTTCTTATATATATAAGATTATTTCACAATTGTAAATCACATCAATTATAATTCCATCTTAATCATTCATTTGCTTATATAATTATCCTTTTAATTAACTTATATATATATATATATATATATATATATATATATATATATATATATTCTTACATTTTAAACAACCAAACAATCAATTTATATACACTTTAATATTTTTTGAAAAATTATTTCCTTTATATATAAAATATAATCAAGGTAAAATTATTTCATTTACTCAATTTAAAATGATACTATGTCGGTTTATCTCGTTTAGAGTTTAGAAACCCCTATCGATACGGTTGTACTTTCCGCACCGACCAGAATTCATAAACAGCTCAATGGATAAGCAAACACAATATAAAATATTTTCATATTCACTAACAAATATGCTCTCATATCTATTATTACACTCACACTCATTCTAGAGTACTACTGACTCTATCTCTAATGAGTAATTCCCAACAGAGCCAAGGTTGTCTCTTAACCAAATGCTCTGATACCAGATGTAACGTTCTGGATTTTCGACTTTCGAAAATCGACATCAATACGTCCACTGTATCAACTGCCGAACAATAGAATGCCGGAAAACCGAACCGTTAGGGTTAAAGAAGAAGTAGAAGATAGAAGAAAGAAAGAAAGAAGAAGAAAACAGAAACAATAACAGAATCTCACAATCGCAGCGGAACAACATATAATATATCGACGAATAATCTTTAAAACAAAGAACTATATCAGTTATTACATTACACCACATTACATTACATTATCAGAGTTTACAAGGACAAACAGCGGAAAAGAAACACTATATACTAGTTGATACGCCATGCCATCCAGCTTGCTCCTGATCTCCACAGCAACTCCTGAATTCCAGAATGACCTGATAACCTGGCTCTAGACTGCCCGTGTGGAAAATGATGGGCACCTAGAGTTTAGGAAGGAAACAATAAACTCCAGGTCAGTCATGGGACTGGTGTGAGAACTTAAAACAGTTATATCTTTAAAAACAAACAAAGAAATATATTTTTAGATAGATCCGTAATGTTTTTAGAAAATGTAACTACCATAAGGCCTCCTGCCACACACACAATGCAAACGCAGAATTGGAGGAGATTTCTCCTTATGATAGTCAAACATGCTTGATACGAATTTTTTTTGATATTATTACTATAAGTGCAAAGTGCAAGAAAACATTTCGAAAGTATAATATAAATCTTAGCCAGCATAGGTACCATTATGTTATGCCTACTATAGCTACCATTTTAAATGGCAGGTTCTACAACTAAAACCGTACAGGGCTCGTATTGTTTCTTTGGATTTCCAACAAATGGTCAGGCCAAGGAACTTCCCATTACCACATGGGTACGCCTCTGGAAAGACGCCCCGAGAACCCAACCAGATCTCTACCAACACAAGACCGGGTTACCTCTAGCTAGGTAACTACTGACACGAGTATGCCATCCCCCAGTCGTAACCAACCTAAATCCCAGGATTCACCAACAACCACAAAGAAATAAATTTGCAGCAACCACATAGGTTAAGTATCAGGGCTCCATACCATAATACCACCTCTGTCCAGAAGGAAATGAACATACCCTATGGGGGCGCGATCCCCAAATAACCTTGCTACATTCTTCCTGTTTTGACCATTTCCGGAGTGTGAGGTTCGACGAAGTCTCGTCCACAAAGCTACGCTTTATAGAAAAGCTATGCTTTGATCAACAAATGATCAGCATCACTTCGCATGCCACATTACCAAATTGGGAATGTATCACTAGTAACCATCAACTATATAACCTCTGAGCTCGTACGTCTCAGAGAAGGGTGTTAAGCTAAGAGAATAAATTCTCCGCCACCAACAGAAATATATTTGATAGAAACCAGCTTTACATCTCAATTTGAAACGTCAGACACACATCCATACAAGTCCGTTCCGGGATCGAACGGAACCGAAGGCACTTCCAAAGAAGCCATTGCAATTCCGGATATTCACTAATCACGTCCGGAATTCCCATCACAAAGGGTGATAAAATCTCCATATCGAAGATCAGCCGATGCAGAGTCATTCGACGGTAGTCCTTCCATTTTCGAAAATATCCGGTCTTCAACACCGGTCTTCAAATGCTATCCATTATGACGTATCACTATTTAGAATGGGATTTATGATCTAAAGGTCCTCTCCCAGCTAAACCGAATAACGAGCGCTTATTTTAAAATAAGTGTAGCATTCAAATTCAAGCAAATCACAACAAATACCCATCTAAAGGTAAATATTGATAGTCGAATATTTAACTATCAATAGATATGCACAACATCACCAGATTCCAAATAATTTCCCAAATTATTTATTTTCCAAAAATATCTTTACAAGATATATTTTCCCACACTTCAAAAATAAATCAATGTTTATTTTTAAACAAATTTCCCTTTCCTTTATAAATTCCATGGTGAATTTATATTTCTAAATATCCACTGATATACAATTTTCAAATCGATTTCAAATATTCACTTTCAATTTATCTTTAAGAGATGAAATCTCAAAACATTTCACTTCATATTGGAAAACATTTCCATACTTATTTAATAATAAGTAATTCACAAATCTATTTATTTTCAATACATAGAAAATATTCAATATACTTAAAACACGATTAAGTATATATTTTATTCTTTTAAGGAAAACATTCTCTTAAACACATTTATTTGGTTCAAAACGAATATTGCGTAAAACATCGTTACGACAACCCAAAATCACTAGTATAGGGATTCGAAATTTTAGATAGATATATGAATCCCAATACTATACAAAAAACATTTCCTTTCGAAAATCATTTACTATAACAACAGTGTTATAGTCCATCTTTTCCTTATTTCTCGAAAACGTCTATTTCAACAATGAATGTTGAAATCTATGGTTTCGATCCTTAACACATTTTAAAACAACTTCAAATCATTTTAATTTTATTTAAAAGATCACTTCCTAAAACATTTCTTTAATGTATTATTCACTGTCCAAAATCGTGAATAAAAATCGTTTACCAAATTCAACACTTCTACATATTTTAATTTAAAGGATTATCCATTGTCCAAAATCGTGAATATATCTTCTTTAATAAGCTATAATAATTAACTTATCAAAATAAGTCGCTTTTGGATTTATAAAACAATGTTTATAAATTCACATATATATATTTTATAAAAACTTCAACTTATAAAATCCCTCAATTAACAAATTCTATTTATATCCCATTTAAATGCCAAAATCCAATTTATAAGTTAATTACTTATAAATCTTTTATTTTACAAAATCTATTCATTTTATAACTTCACAATTTATAAATTCATAAATTTTCATTCACTTATGAAATCCATTTATACTTCATTTTAACACTTATAAAAACCCGTTTTATAATTCCAATATTTTA
Organism: Allium cepa; assembly: GCA_030765085.1. Classification (NCBI taxonomy): domain Eukaryota; kingdom Viridiplantae; phylum Streptophyta; class Magnoliopsida; order Asparagales; family Amaryllidaceae; genus Allium; species Allium cepa. Next base: position 457,772,170 of record CM060931.1, on the reverse strand, counting down.
ATTTATAAATATCAATTCTTATAAATCTTTTATATAAACCGTTTATAATAATTCAAAAATCCCAATTTAAACCATTTTACAAATTAATCAACTACTTATTTCGAAAATCACATTTCGGTTATATTTCACAAAAATCATAATTTTTATAACATAAAATTATAATGTTTATTTATTTAAAAAATGAATCAATTCCCAAATTCAATAAAATGTATACTTTCAAAAATCACTTGAAAATCCTTTCAAATTCGAAATCGTTACTTTAACATTTTTAAAACTCCAAAAATAGGCCCAATGCTGCAACAGCACCAATAAATCGACCATGACATCCAAACATCATATATTAATATGATAACAGAATATATCGCAAATATCTGTAAATAAATCAATACTGTTGAGGAATCCAGTTGGATCCCTCCAACCTATTTCCCTGCATCCACAGATGTTAGCACAATACCAATCCCGTTTCAAGACGGAATATCGTGGTACATGGGTTCATATAAAACATTATCCGCTATTATGCGGCGCAATAGGGTCTTATCCGCTATATAATGCGGGAAAATCAACTCCAAGTACATATATAATACCAATTCCACTTCAAGATGGAATATCGCGGTATATGTGTTTAATAAATAACATCCGCTTAATATACGGCGTATACGGTCTATTTCAAAACAATAGATAATAATTTATCATTCATTCACACAACCAAGCAATTTTAAATTTAACTATTTAAAATTTAAATCGAAACACAATTCGATTGAGTGAGAAGTTCTCACCTTGCTTCTAATAACAGTTGCAGTGTTTTATTTCGAATAAAATCAAACATGCGTTTAATTTTATCCAAAATTTACACTAGCTCAAATCAACTCCAATCCAGCTCCATCTCGTAGTATTCGTCAATACGAACCTAACGCAGTTCGTTTCGTACGAAACGGACCTTGTATCAAAAATTTATAAGGTTTCAAAGTTTATACGATTTGAAATATTAATAAACTTTACAAAAAATCTTCTTAATTTTAAATCTAAGTTCATCTCGGCCACACGATCTAGCACAGAAAATCTGGGCCGCTATTTTCATCTTCTCCCCTATGTGAAAATCACGCTCAAAACCTGTAACGTTTCCGATTTTTCGTTGCCGAAAAACCGAAAGGTTAGGGTTTAAGAAGAAGAAAAAGATAGAAGAAGAGAGAAAAAGATAGAACAGAACAGAAACAACAGAACAATATCAGAATCTCACAATTCGCAGTGGAACAACATATAATAGATAAATGAATAATCTTTAAACAAAGAACTATATCAGTTATTACATTGCATCATATTACATTACATTACATCATCAGAGTGTACAACAACAACATGCAGCGGAAAAGAAATATGATATACTGGTAATACGCCATGCCATCCAGCTTGCTTCCAGCAACTCCTAAATTCCAGAATATCCTAATAAACCTAACTCTTGACTGCCCGTGTGGAAATTGGTGGGCACCCAGAGTTTAGGAAGGAAAACAATAAATTCCGAGTCAGTCATGTGACTGGTGTGAGAACTAAAAAAGTTTATTTTTCTTTAAAATCAAAATAGAGGAATATTTTTAAAGTCAATTCGCAATGCTTTTAAAAAATGAGACTACCATAAGGCCTCCCGCACACACACACAATACAAACGTAGAATCGGAGGAGATTTCTCCTTATGATAGTCAAAGATGCTTGATACGCATTAAAAAGAAACATTTGATATTATTACTAGTGCATAGTGTAGAAAAATTATTTCGAAAGTAAAGATATAAATCTTAGCCAACATACGACCATTATCGTATGCCTACTATAGCTACCATGTTCAATAGCAGGTTACTGCCACATTCCATGACAGGTTCTACAACTAAAACCGTACAAGTCTCGTATTGTTTCTTTGGATTTCCAACAAATGGTCAGGCCAAGGAACTTCCCATTGCCACCTGGAAACGCCTCTGGAATGACGTCCCGAGAACCAAACCGGATCTCTGCCAACACAAGGCCGGGTTACCCCTAACTGGGTAACTACTGACACGAATATGTCATCCCCCGATCGTAACCGATCTATCCGAGGATCCTCGATTTCCAACAACCATAAAATATGCAGCAACAACATAGGTTAAATATCTGGGCTCCATACCATGATACCACCTCTATCCAGAAGGAATGACATACACTAAAGGGGCGCTACCCCCTAATAACCTTGCCGCATCCTTCCTGTTTTGACCATTTCCGGGGTGTGAGGTCCGACGAAGTCTCGTCCACAAAGCCACACTTTATACAAAAGCCGTGCTTTGGGTCAACAAATGATCATATAAATGATCACCAAGATAAATGATCAAATAAATGATCCTATCACAAATGATCAAACAATGATCATCCCACAGCAACACTCAGCATGCCACACTACCAAATTGGGAGTATATCACTAATAACCTTCAACTATATAACCTCTGAGCTCGTACGTCTCAGAGAAGGGTGTTAAGCTAAGAGAATAAATTCTCCGCCACCAACAGAAATATATTTGAAAGAAATTAGCTTTATATCTCAACTTGTAATGTCAGACATACAATCCATACAAGTCTGTTCCGGGATCGAACAGAACCGAAGGCACTTACAAAGAAGTCCTTGCAATCCGAATATTCACTAATCACGACCGGACTTCCCGTCACTAAGGGTGATAAAACCTCTATATCGGAGATCAGCCGATGTAGGGTAACTCGACGGTAATCCTTCCGTTTTCACAAATATCCGGTCTTCAACACCGGTCATCAAATGCAATCATAACGACGTATCACATATTCGGAATGGGTTATACGACCCCAAGGTCCTTTCCCGGCTAACCTGAATAGTGAGCGCTTATTCAAAAATAAGTGTGGCATTCAAATTAAAACAAATCACAACAAATACCTATTTAAAGGTAAATATTGATAGTCGGATTATTTAACTATCAATAGGCGTGTTCAACATCACCAAATCCCAAATAATTTCCAAAATTATTTACTTTCCAAAATATCTTTACTAGATATATATTTTTCACACTTCAACCATTTGAAAACAAATTTTAAAATCACTTTTTCACCTTTATCACTTTTGAAAACAAATTTCAATCAATTTCCTTACGCGGAATTTCTTTCATTTCAACATGGTTCATTTAAACCAATTAAATAAATCCTTAACGATTTACTTTATATTTACGTTCCAAATCCGTAAATTAATTCCCATACTTCAAAAATAAATCAACATTTATTTTTAAACAAATTCCCCTTTTCATTTATAAATTCCATAGTGAATTTACATTCCAAAATATTTATGAATATACGATTTCAATTATTCATTTTCAATTTATCTTCAAAAAGATAAATTCTCAAAACATTTCATTTCACATTGGAAAAACATTTCCATACTTATTTATTAATAAGTGATTCACAAATCTATTTATTTTCAATACTTAGAAAATATTCCATATACTTAATATCGAAATTAAGTATATATTTCATTCTTTAAGGAAAACATTCACTTAACACATTTATTTGGGCTAAAACGAATGTTGCGTAAAACATCGTTACTACGACCCAAAATCACTAGTATAGGGATTCGAAATTCAGATAGATATATAAATCCCAATACTATACAAAAATATTTCCTTTCGGAAATCATTTACTATAACAACAGTGTTATAGTCCACCATTTCCTTCTTTCTCGAAAACGTCTATTTCAACAATAAATGTTGAAATCTATGGTTTCGATTCATAATACATTTTAAAACATCTTTAAAATAATTAACTTCATTCTATAATATTCATTTTGCCAAACACGACTATTTTATTCAATAATGTATTCACTGTCCAAAATCGTGAATATATTTCCTTTAATAAACTTCAATATTCAATTTATCAAATTCAATTGATTTCGAGTTTATAAAAAATGTTTATAAATTCCATTTCTATTTATATGCTTCGATTTATAAATCTCATTATTAACAAATTCCATTTATATCTCATTTAAATGCCAAAATCCGATTTATAAGATAATTACTTATAAATCTTCTATTTTACAAAATCTATTCATTTTATAACTTCACAATTTTTAAATCTATAAATTTCGTTCAATTATGAAATCCATTTTTATTTCATTTTTAACACTTATAAAAAAATTCGTTTTAATATTCCAATATTTTTAATTTATAAAATATCAATTTTATAAGTCTTTTATACACATCGTTGTTAATAATTCAAAATTTTCAATTTAAACCATTTTATAAATTTATTAACTATTTATTTCAAAAATCACTTTTCACTTACATTCCATAAAAATCATACTTTTATAACATTAAAATATTAATGTTTCTTTATTTTTAACAATTCAAAATTTAATAAAACGTATACTTTCGAAAATCACTTTAAAATTCCTTTTAAAACCAAAATCATTATTTTAAAACTTCAGAAATGGATCCCATAATGCAACAGCACCAAATAGTCAATCACGACATCCAAATATCATATATCGATATGATAATCAACAAATATCAAAATATCTGTAAATAAATCAATACAGTTGAGGAATCCAGTTGGATCCCTCCAACCTGTTTCCCTGCATCCAAAAACATTAGCATAATACCAATTCCGCTCCAGTACGGAATTATCGCGGTATATGGGATTTATAAAATATTATCCGTTTAATAGACAGCGCAATAGGGTCTCATCTGCTATAAAATGCGGGAAATCAATAACTGCAATATATACATATGCCAATATATATATATATATATTGCTATAATATATAATACCAATTTCACTGTTTATGAAATATTCGCGGTATATGTTTTTAATAAATAACATCCGCTTACTAACGGCGCATAATGTTTATTTCAACAATCAATAGATAACAATCATCATTCAAATATACATTCAAGAATTTTAAATCTAACTATTTAAAATAAAATCGAAACCGATTCGATTGAGTGAGAAGTTCTCACCTTGATTTCAATTTCGTTCTAGCGATTTATTTCGAATAAAATTAAACAGACGTTTAATTTTACCCAAAATTTTTGCTGACTCCAATCGCTTCTAAACCAATTGCATTGCGTAGCATTCGCGAATACGATTCCAACGCTTCCTGTTTCGTCGAATTCCGACCTCGTATGACCGAGATATAGCATTACAAAGTTATACGAATAATTATATAATTCAATTTAAATTTAAATTTTATTTTTTTCAACCTCACCCACTTCTGGCCGTTGATTTCTCCTTGATTGCATCAGGGCCGTGCCCTATGTTTCTTCCCCAACGCACGAAAATCCCCAGGTCGAAGAAACGCAACCTAACCCATCTCGTTGAAAACCCTACACTGCCGCACCTCCTATCGACAACGTGACGTCGATCAAGCTCCAGCATGTCGCAGCCCTTGGCCGCCACCATCAACGCCGTGAATAGCTCAAAGCTCGGCTCTCCTAATGCCGAGAAAAACGCACCCAAACCCAACAAGAACGCAAGCAATTTCCCATTGATCCATCACTTCGTTCTCGATCTTGACCGTTGGATAGGTTCGCTTCGTCGTTCTCTACGATTCTCTAGTTGAAATCGTTGCCTAAAAACGCTTGGATGAGGAGATCGGAGAGGAAGAAGTTAGGAAGTTTCTGGCCTTCGGTTTCATTACTGGCGGCTAAGGTTTTAAAACCCTAATATATATATATATATATATTTTTGTGGAGAGGGTGGGCTATTTATAGAATTTTATCGAAACACTATTCATTTTGGATTTTCCAACTCCGATTTACTTGCGGTGACCGGCGTTTCTAGGGTTTATCCCGTGTTCCAGACACATTGGAACAGGTTTCGGAAGCTAATTCGATCATCTGTGCGAGTTATGGCAATAAACGTTCGATTTAAAATTAAACCGATTAAACAATTTTCTAGGCGTTTTAGCTTGCACCGGACAAACGATAAATCCAATTGACACGAAATTTGAAACCATACAATAATATCACATTACGGATCCGATGAAACTAGTTTCGTCGAAATCCGAGACTTTTTGAAAAATGGCTATTTTAACTCGCCAAATTAATATTAAAACAATTTCGATGCGTTTCGAGCTGCTATGATCAAACGATAACTCCGATTGCTACGAAAATTAAAATCCGATAATAACAAACTATTACGGATCCAATGAAACTGGTTTCGTCCAATTCTGAGACTGTTCAAAAATTGGCTATTTTACAGTCGATAATTAAATATTAAAATATTTAATATTCACAAATTAACTTTTAATTCGATTTTAAAAGTTCTAAATATCATTCTAACTTCAATATGATAAAATAAAATTTTACAAATCATTTTCAATCATATTTAACTCGATTTTCAATTATTTCAGAAATTTCAACTATCGAATAATCGATTTAATTGTCCAAATTAAATCCAATATTCGAAAAATAAATTACTCGACTTAAAATTTTCACTTATTAATATTCAAATTCAATTATATATTCAAATTTAAATTAATAAAAATTCTGGGTCGTTACAAAACCAAACCCATGGCCGCCGTTTTCAACAAATTATCGTGCAACCATCACGCGCCTAGAAGTTGATCGGGGACCTCCACTAGAACGCCCATCACCAACTCCATCTCCGCCTTGAGTATGGTCAAACTCGGCTGTTAATGTTTCTCGAAAATCAGGCACGAAGCTCGGTTGTTCAAACCCCTTTTGCCGTTGATCCGTCGCGTCATTTCCAATCATCACCGTTGATCGGAGAGATCTCGTCGCCCTCTACGTTTTTGCTTTAGGAAGTTTTACGAATAGATGTGTGGATTGGAAGGAATTGAGGGAATAAATTTGGCAAATTTTTGGCCATTGTTTTCGTATGTGGCGGCTGACCTAATTAGGGTTTCTGAGTGCAAATAATGAGTGTTGAGGTCCTCGTATAGAAAATTCTCAAACACTATTCACTCGAAAATTTTCCAATCTCCAAACGAAGCGTGCCGCCTGGCGTTTATAATGTTTTACCCCTATTCCGAACGCAGTGGAATATGTATCGGGAGACAATTCGATAATATTTGGAAGATAGGTTTTCAAAACGACTATTTAAATTCAAAAATTCACTCAAACCGATTTCAGTGCGTTTTAGCTTGCCTCGGACAAACCGTAAATCCGATTGACACGAAATTTGAAACCATATAATAATATAACAATACGGATCCGATGAAAATGGTTTCGCCAAAATTCGAGACTATTTGAAAAATGGCTATTTTTACTCATCAATTAAATATTAAAATATTCAATTTCTGCAAATTAACTTTTAATTTAATTTTAAAAGTTCTATAACATAATTCTAACTCCAATATGATTTAATACAACTTTATAAATCAAATTTAATCACATTAAACCCAATTTCCAATTATTTCAGTAATTTCAAATATTAAATTATCGATTTAATTATCCAATTAAATCTAGATATTCGAAATAAAAATTTATTCGACTTACAAATTTTACTTGTTAATATTTAAAATCAATTAAATATACGAATTTCAAATGAACGAAATTCTGGGTCGTTACAAACTACCTCCCCAATCGTCGAAAAAGCCCAACCTTAGCTCACTGCAATTTTTGGCCATCCCCCAATTGGCGACGAACACGGCACAGCTCGTATAGAATTGAAGCTCAACTCCACATGAGTTCAAAAATTTCGGTTTCATAATTTTTCGATGAGGGAATTTGTAGTTTGATTTTTGAAATTTTTAGGTTAAAGTTTGTTTACTGGTACGAAAATTTGGGAGAGGAGGAGAATAATCGTCTTTATAAAAACGAAGTGTGAAGTTTTGTTGCCCTTTTTTTCTTTCATATTTATAAACAAAATACATTTCTTGAGCCACCCAAAATGACCCAGGTATCATCAAATCCATCAAATCATCTTTAATGCAATTCAGAAATTTTGAATTTTGAATTGATTTTACAATGGTTTTTTTAAATGAAATATTTATTATACTCCACTACACTATGTTTCGTTCATGTATGAACTACGAACGACAAAGATAAAAATACGACCGCACACCAAAATGTAACACGATCATAAATCAACAATAAAATACACAAATTATTTCATTCTGTGAAATCTCGAAAATACCATCGTCTGCCTAAAATACATTAAACGAAAATATAATTATTTTTTTCAAATAAAAAATTATAGAAAAATTCAATAAATTAAATTAAAGATACGTTATTAGAAATCGAATCGTTTTATCAACAGTTGATTTTCTTATTATTTATTCAAGCCGTTTATTATTGTACATAAATTTACAAAATGAATTCACCATTATTATTTATTAATTAAAAGAAGTTAAATAAGATTATTAAATCCATTTAATTAATATTTAATTCCCAATTCAAATATTAAATAATCACTATATTCAAATTTAAGTTATTTGTAATTTAAAGCACTAATTATTTGAATATTTAAAATTAATTTGATATTCATCATTAGAACAATTAAATTATGAGATGTTACAATAGTTTTCTATAAATTAACCAAAGTGAGATTTTTGCTTCATTTGAAATTACAAGGAATTATTTCTTTATTTTTAATGAAATAGACAACATATACAATGGGAAAGAATATCCATACGTATATTATTTATTAATTCAAAAGTTGCACTTTTATACATATTCTGAAATTGGAAAATTTATGGAAGTTACACGAAAACTGCTCCAAATAAATTAAAACATAGATATTCACATTCGAAGTCAACTAGGGTAACCTAACTTACAACCAATTATAAATCTAAAATATCTTCACACTTTGCCAACAATTAAATATATGAGACTGATTTAAAGTTTCCAAATCAGGTGGCATATACCATTCCTCTTTTATTCATATCTTAAAACCTTTACCCTTTCTTACCTAGGTAGTGATCCCTATCCACTTTGTAAAATTTTTGTTTTAGTTCTTACCATTCTTAGAACTAAAATTCCACAATTATAAAATTTGTTATCTGAAACCTTTATCTTTAAAATTATAAAATTGAAAACCCTTAATGCTAATTTTCAAAAATTGCGTGGTTCCTCAAAAGAGCGATGAAATTTTTTCCTTTATTTTAATCAAAGTTTCCTTTTTATGGACTTTCTACAACAGATATGCATTTCTTTAAAAGTTGGACTTTTAATTCAAAGTATTTAAAATTCAATTATTAAACCAACCTATTATCAAATCAAAATTTCAAAAATTGGTTGATTTCATAAAGGAGCAAAATAATTTGCCTTCTCAAAAATCTTCTACAATATACAAAATAATTTTCAATATATTGTTTTCATACAATTGAACTTATTACGATAAATTCGAAATCAGCATTTATTACTTCATGAAATTATGATATATACTTATGAAAAGTTCATTGTCTACTATTTTAAGGATATATTATTATTTATTCAAAATTTAGCTCCTTTTAAAACTTTTATAAAGATTATAGTTTCAAAAACATTTCAAAATAACAGGTTTTCCTTTATTAGATATTCATTATTTCAAAGACATTTCTAGCTATAAGATAACTGTTTTAGTAGACCACATGCATGCCAAATGTAACGACCCGTGTTTTACATATCGGAGGATCGTAAAACGTTTCTATTTTTTCTATATGAGGTCTCCCGATTTAAGATTTTGGAAGATGACTCCTAAGGACATTCTTCACATCTTTGGTTTTTTTTCAAATTTTTATATGACCATTTTGACGCTACAAAACTTTTTTGGACTATAACTTTTGATATGAGCCAAATTAGGGTCTCAAACCACTTCCATTACTTCAGGATGATGAATTTTTTCATTCTATAGAGTGATCATAATAGAAAAACAGACTTGTCGTTTGAAAGTTATTGTATTTTAAGTTTGGTTGATGCTGACCAGTTTTAGTGGGAAATTAACTAACCTCGTGCTTAAACCCATAACCCACTTTGAAATTTGTGCTAATAGGAGGTTGTAGGAACTGATCTAAGTCATTTTCTTCTTCCCCAAAATAGATCCAACCTCCATTATCCGTAATTTCATCAAAAATTACATCTTTTCCTTACTAACCTTAGCCTAATTATTAATTAAAAAGGGGATTAACATATAGAAGCTAGAGATTATTATTTTTATTGATTTGGGTCCTTCTTCCTTGCTATCCACTTTAGATCTAAGAAAGAAAGTGGGTATTTTAGTATTTGGTGTGTGGTTCTTGATGTCTCACTCATTTATACTTATTTATATACTTAAAATGGTGGTTTTTAACATGATTTTGGTCTAAAAATGGTTTTCTAACTTTAACCACTTATTCATACATGTTCATGACAAAAATTTGGAGATTTCTAAATGGCTTTAAAATTGGTTTTGCAATCTATTTACTCATATTCACATGCTAGTGTAACTCCCATCATTTATACATGTATGTGCTAATGTAAAACTTTGATTTAGAGTGAAATTAGTTTGATTGCCACATTATCATGTGTTGGTTTTATAAATGGATGTATATGCATGATATTTTATGATTGTATGTTATGCTTTGATGTTGTTTGCTAGCGTTGTGGAAGTTAGGTAGATAAGTTGGACAATTAGGAAAATCAGATACAATATTGGTGAGAATTGGATGAAACTTGAAAGGAAGATTCTAGAGTATGGGAAGAGCTCATGGTCCAAATCGTAACCAAGCATAGAGATCGGCACTGACTTGAGAGGTTTGCACTGAGATCTATGTGTTGGTCCATTTTGGCGACGACTGGGGAGGGAAGAGATGCTAGCTAGTAGAGGGTGCCTCATGTGAAGCATTGGAGATTGACTAATTGCTTAAGGCTATGATGACTTGTTTCTAGGATTCAAAGTAGGGTGCTATGAAGACATGCCGACTTGATTTGGAGCAGAGAGGCCGGGTTCAAAGCATATGGGCAATGAAGCACTAGAAGCATGGAGTGGGATGGGAAGAGACTTGGCCAATAGTTGGCTTAGTTCAGAGGTCTGTATCGAGTTTAGAGGTCGGTACCAAGCTCTCTTGCTTGGTCCTATGAGGATGGAACTTTTTAGGGTTAGTATAGGAGTTCGAGAGGTCATGCTGGAGATGTTGGCTCATTCGCATGATGACTGATGGCGATGTAACAACATAATGAAAGTTAGAGTCTTTGGATGGTAACTCAATGTTGAATGGATAGGTTTCGAAGAAGATGGCTCGATGTAGTAAGGAGTCGTAGAATAGGGAATGTAGAATGGTTCCTCCAAGGAGTCGTTGAGTTGGAGGGTGTAGAATGGTTCCTCGAGGATAATGGAAGCTAGTTGGAGCAAAGGAAAGGGTTTGGATACACATACTAAGGAATCGTTGATACTTATAGTGTTTTCTGGTGTACTCAAAGCAGAGGATTGTGAGGATGCTCATGGGTATGTTGAAAATTACCAAGGATCTATTAAATGGATTCGTGCACCCGGGATCGGTTAAATAGATCTAGTATCAGCTTCAAGCTTAAGAGAGTACACTAAAAACCGGGATTTTCGTTAGTCCTTGGTATTAAAATGATATACGAGTTATCATATATTCAAAGTACATTGAGCAATAGTGAGGATTGTTTGATGGATGCTATGGTTGCTTTGATTTTCTTTCCCCATAGTCTATCACTCTAAGGTTGTCACTGAAGATTGGTATTGAAGGTAGGGATACCTTGACACCCATGATCATACTTAGTTTGCATTATGCCTTATGACATGCAGTGTAGCATATTATGTTATTATTTGCTAACTCTTTGGTTTCAAGAACATGTCAAGTATGATTTATATACCTTTGTTCTTTAGCATATCGACTTGTATAGTATTTTAAGATTCATTTACCTCTCATACTAAACAGTTGTCTGGCTCGAGGTTTTATGATTTGCTTCTTATTATCTTGGGTACTCTTAAATAAGCAAACTAGATAGCAGGTCTAGATGACATGCAGTAGCTGCGCATAGGACGAGTTGGAGGGAGCTATCTCGTATTATATATGGATTTATATGCTTATTCCGTTGTGCAACACTATGGAGCCTTGGTAGTGCTTGCTTATTATTATTATTATTATTATTATTATTAGTAGTAGTAGTAGTAGTAGTAGTAGTATTATGAGACAGAATTCAAGTTTAATTTTGTTGTATAAACTCTATTTTGTGATGTATAACTTCGTGTATCTGTACTTTAATATTTAGATCACTTAGTTATTATTGTCTCTTCTGTTTTATATATGTGATATAATATCTTATTCCATGCACTATAAGATATATGATAAATTTTGTGATCTTTTTGTTCATTTTTAAACCTTGATGATTGTCTTACACCGATCGACACGACAACTGTGCACTATCTTATGTATATTGGATGCCGGTGGTGTAGGGTGGTCGTCACGTCAAACTTCTAAATTCAAGTTGTCATATTATCCCAAAGATATACCTCAACATTTATTGCTTTATTACTCAAAATATGATGTCACTTCATTAAATAATTTTTATAACTTTGTTTTAAGTCTTATTAAAACTCCTATTATTTTATCAATCCCAATTTATTTCTCTTTCATTACCATTTTAAATCCAATAATATTTTATTCCTATTATTCCTTCCTTATCTCTCCATGATTATCCTAATAATATCTTAAATGGTCCTTTTATATCCTTATTAAATTCTTGTAACTTCCTATTTATCGCCTAATTAACTTTGGGGTTACAATCTTCTCCGTTAACATTTCCTAAAATAATATAACATCCAGAAGTAAAGTTTTTCTTATTGTATTTCTATATGTTTAAAATAAGTGTGTGTATATATATACATATATAGCAGGATTTTTTGAAAAACATTTTCAAAATTAATAAGTATGCCTCTTATATGCATATCCATCCCCATTGATCAGGTAGTCTAAGCTCCAATATCAAATGTAACAACCTACCCCGAAGCAGGCCTAAATCCGACCCAAAATGACCAATCAAAAATTAGACCTATTCCAAAGCTGGTTGTTGGTCAGTAAAAAGAATAATATAAAGCTATTTATCTACTCACTCTGAACACACAATGAAAGGATAAAATATAATAACATAAACAATACCCATTTTATTTAAAATTCCAAATTTCATAAAACCATAACACAATGGCAATAATAACTATTACGTATCAAGATAAAACATGTTCAAAATACATTGTCATCTTAAAATGGGTAGATCAGAAAGTAACATAAATAGATAAACAAACTACCACCACAAGTTCCTCTTATCATTATCTCCTTCTAGATCATCTTCTCCTTTCCTAACTTGTGTTATAAGGAGGAGGGAGTCTGAACAACAATTTCCGGTGAATGAAAATCTCAAGCCTTTCTATATTAGTAGTTGGGTAATATAATTTAAATAATATGCTTTATGCATTTTAGTTATATTCAAAGTCTTTCCAATCATAGTCCCTAAGGCTTTATCCAACTTCATAACCATTTTAACCCAATAACTCATAACTATCGTTATTAATGTCCATCAATGCGAGAGATAGTATCCAAGCCACATAATACCTTTTTAATGGAAAATGGGCAGACTGACCATTTAAGACCTCAATTGAGGTAGGCCCCCATCATTTAATACATATACTACATGTGCCTATTTAGTTAATATTGCACAGAAATCACTTTGGAAATTTACTACTTCCATTGAAGCAGACCTTTTCAAGATATCCTCAACCGTGCCTAAACCTAATCTCGACAATTTAATGTTTTACACATGGAAAAGAGGCGGGCCCATAAATAACCACTTAATACCTTTAATCCCCAAAGCTGGTCCTTCATATTATAACCCGTACTCCATGGTTGTGTAGTTAAAGCACTTAGGATTTCTATAGTGTTGAAGGTGCAAAAAGTTATAGAGGGGGTAAAGTGAGGATATAACAGAAAATAGCGGAGGTGCAATAAGCTTCATTAAATATAAAACCAAACATTTAAAATTAATTTATTCTCATTCTTACACTATTTATAAAGGAAAAGGAAATATTGATTAATCCTATATAACAAAATCGAAGAATATCATGATTTATGCAGTCCATGATTGGTGACTACAATATATTTCTAACTTACATTGTGCACCCATGCCTTAAAATTATGTATTTACTTTAACTTTATTGATTTTTCTAAAAGAGAATTAGTCAAATCAACCATTTTATATTAATGTTGTCAAAATGGGTGCTAAAATATCTTGATTTAGCAGGTGTAGCGGAAAATAGTGGGGTTTAAAGCAGATCTACCGTTTAATAGCGCTAAATTGAAAAAGCATAGTAGTCGAAGAGTGCTACGGACTATAGCGGTGATTTTGCCGGGCTTTAGCGGGGCTTCAAGTACACAGCCCCACAAAGGCGTCTTACATTAATCTGCCTATTCATAGGGATTAGTGGAAAGATTAGCCGGTCAGATTTATCCTACAGAATTTGGAGTAACCTCGCATCATCCATAGTTACTTATTATAGGTAATGTCTTACATCAGCCTCAAAGTCATACTACTGGTAGCTAGATTAGCTGGGTAGATTCCTATGTGCTTTTGACTGACCTCCACCTATATAACTTAGTCATATTTCATAACACTCTCGTAATATGTTATCACACGATTATGCCATAAACTAACGTTCAAATATCAAATCTTCTAAAATTATACAAATCTCATTTCCACAATAACATAAATACCATAAATCCAATATTCCAAAATCAAATCAGTAGACTTGTATATAGAATCCAAAACCAACTTATTTTATATTAAAACAATGGAAAAAATCAATAATAATGGAAACATATAATTTAATTAATTTTACGCTCTATTCAACTTCTTTTATATGAAAGTGGATAAGGGAAATTCTATTCAATTTGTATTAAAATAGGAGATATAGACTACGAATAAAAATTTGTACCTCATGCACCATTTCTTAATCAAATCCCTTAATAAGATCGAAAGAAAAAGAAAGAATAAGAAGTGAAATAGAAGGTAAAACATTTAAACTGTAAAATACACACAAACTCCATTATTTTAATACAAAACAAGAATTAACATTTCACTTTAGAGGAATTTTGGTGATTTTTAACGTTATGTTTTCATGATCCGAAACTCCCCAAGGCATATATCAAGTCAAATTAAACTATTTAATTGCTAAAAATAGAAAAACTAAGGTTTCCACTCACTAGGTGTCCTTAGCTTTGCCTCCTTTTGGATTTGACACACCTTCAATAATCCCTTTCAAATCTTTTCTTTTTTATGTATACAACAAGGGATTCGTATGTATGTTAAATTCATAAAATTGGAGGTTTTGAGGAGAAGAGGTTTAAAAAATAAAAAATAAACATAGATAAACATATAGAATTTCTTACTTGAGATCCTAAAGAAGTTTTTCTGAACCTTAGAAGAGATGAACTGATAAAGCTTCCTTAGGTTCCAAAATAATTTTTGAATAAAAGTGAGGGGACTTGGCTTTTACCAATAGTGGTTGGAACGCATAAGAACCATTGGATTAAGGCTGATTAAAACTAATAATATCCAGTATGTTAAAGCGAACAAAACCCTAGCCGCCACTCAATAGTACCGGTCGACGCCCATCATAAATTTCCGAATTTCAATAGTACCACTCAATATTTTGGGAACTTTATATTTTCACAGTTGTTAATTTATTTTCTTTCTTAATTACTATTTTTAATCCCTAAGTATAATTACTATTGACTAATTTCAAATTTTGGAATTAATTGTTTACATGAATTTGAATTCTGTTTAAATTAATTTGAACCGAAAACTTCAAACTTTTGTAATATTCTAGTTTGAACTCCTTTTTCATAATGTTATACAGATCAAAAAATTACCACGATTGCAACATCATAAATTTCATGGTCAAATTTTGAATTTTACAAAATTTTCATTTTTAATCCTATCTAATTTAAATTAATTTATCTAATTTAGTTATTTATGGTCGAGTTTACGGGGTGCTACATCTATATTAACATGATGTAGTATATGATCAAAACAAGATTGGATAACTAGCTTATGAAGTAGTCTAAGATTCATGCCTTGAATGATTGAATAATTCCTAACCGAACCGGCTTAAGAATTTGACAACGATCTAAAACACCACATTGTATTAATTTTTTATTTATTTACAGTTGAGAATTTTATGGTCTTGGATCCATGGAATTTTTTGCTGGAGTGAGCAGGAAAGAAGCATCCAAAATAATGACAATTCATATGTTTAATTAGGCATTAAAGAAGACAAAAAGGTGAAGGACTTTCCCCCATCCTTGATCTCATTAGTTTAGTACCATTTGAGAAAATTTTTTAAACACTAAGCCCTTTCTTACCATGTTGTTTTTTGGCTAGAATAAACTAGAGAGGGAAGATAAAACAATGACAATTAATGTGTTTAAGTAGGCATTTTCGAAGAGGAAAAGGCGAAGGACTTTTCTCCTTCTTTTACTCATTCTTTTAGTGCCATCTCTGAACTTTTTTGAACACTCAAATTCTCCTCCCTTTTCACCTTATGGCCAGCAGTGCTAGAGCCTTGGTGGGCCTTCAAAATTCCTAAACCCATTCAGTACTTAGTCGATTTAAATCAAATTAAAATATTTTATCGATATCATATATCGATACAGTCATATACAACTTTATATGTGCACTTTATTAAATATTAATGGCATAAAAATTAATAATTAATTATTGATCAATTTAATTAATTCACTGCAATTATAAATTAATTAAATCGTGTGATGTTTCAATGTATTCCTTGTAATGGTTGTCTAACTCAAAGATGTAAATTCAGCAGTGATTAATATCGATCAATTTGAATAGTAACATCCAGATGTCATCTTAGCTAGTGGTGTGACATTTTGGTTGAATTTACTACTTACACATCGTTTTAGTAAAATCCAATTTTAATATTTTAAGTGGTACCTAGTAGTAACCATTGTATACACCAATTTTCTTGATTAAAACCGTATCACTTTAAGACTCGTAGAATTTGTTTTTGGTCAAATTCGAATATCATCCACATTTAACTTGGTTAGTTCAAGCACAAAATGCTTCATTTAATAATAGCATTTATTATTAACTGGACTGCTCTGGCCACAAACTTTGACTTGACTACAAGTAACTATGATACTAACCTTTTATAACTGAAAAGATGAATTATTTACTAAATATGTTTCACTTCAATGCTTCAACTTATACCCAACTTTAGTATCTTGATGGATTGTCATGCCATAATTTAATTATAATCAAAGTGGAGCATCCACATTGAAGTTCCATAGGATTCCCAAGTCAAGGGATCCGTGTAACATCGTCACTTCGAGATTTTCTATTTGACCTTAGTTATAATTAACTAGTAGGAAACACTTGAGTAAGTTATTTCATATTTATGCAATAACTATCAATACTTAACCTCTTGGTGCCTCCAACACCCATGAGTAGTACACTACCTAAACATTTGGAGAGCATTACATACTCTAGTTTCAATGGATGAACAGATATCCTTTCTCAAAACATCATGACTAGGAATATTTAAAATAATATATCATTTTTAATGTGATAAATTTCTCATGATTACAACAAATTTTAGTTACTATCATAACATATCATTTAATATTTTCCCAATTGATATACTTTAAATTGATTTCTTAATTAATTATATCATTATGCAACAAATTATGTTATAGAAATAAAATATCTTTACCATGAAAAAGTTACCGTGCTAGATATATGTAATAAATTACATAATTACCTCTAGGGTATACTCCTAAGTTTATCAATTTATAAGTGATATATAAGTTAAGTTCTATTCGATATTTCCTACAAGAAAGCTACATTCCTTATGTACCACAAAATATATGTTTTATCAATATGTTCGATAATATTCTTCTACGTTAAATGCGTTTGGCCTAAGGAGATTGGGCGTAGCATGTGCTGAGTGAGTTAGAAGGAAAAATCCAACAACTGTAAATTATCGAACTGATATTGCGGTTTAGTAGAATTTGGTTTGGGGCCGAAATATGAAAATGATTCGATGCTTGAAAGTTGGTTGAACTCTTTTAAAGTTTTGTTACTAATCTAGGAATGAGGGAAAAAGAAAGAGATTGGCAAAGTATAAACTACCGAACCAGTCCCATTGTTCGGTAATATTTTATCCATTACCAGATAGTGAATTTTGAGCTGTTCCAAGCAGTTATCTAGCCTTTTGACCTAGTAGTATTTGAATAGATTGGACGAGATGAACTCAAGAGCTATCGAGGCAAGAAGCCAGAGAGATAACCATAGAGTCTAGAAACCAAGTACAATCAAAGTCATTAGATGGAAGCATGACCATCTCACAAAATCCTGAAGCCAAATCCATCCAACTGATGGATCAATACAGATATATCCCTATGGATCGGTGCTTGCCATAAATCTTCACCCATATGATACTGTCTTCCTCCTATTCATAAGTCTTGATGCTAAAAACTTATTTTAAGCTCCATTTCATTGTTTGCATGCAATTCACCATCGGTCTCCTTAAGCAGTTGAAGTCGCCAATTCCATTCCTTCACTGATCCATCTTATCCGCTCAAAAACAAGCTCATAACGGTGCAAAAAAGATTGAAATCATGCAGCTAACAAAAAGTCACCATATCACAAAGCATCAAAATCGATCCACAAGTGGAACTTATGGATCGACATTGATCCATGTCTATGGATCGACACCGATCCATAGCTATTTGTTGACATGACCATGTTTCTTCAAAGCCAACTGCTATAGGAACGTGGAGATTATGGTGGAATACATGGTAAAGAATTTCCCAATGACCTATTGCTACAAATAGGAGGCTAGGGGCTCATTTTGCTTCCTTTCTATTTGTAACGATCCATAATTTCGAACACTTCGTATTTAAATATCTGAATTATTTAAATATTTGTGTCTAAGAATTAATATGATTTAATATGATTTTATAACCTTTTAAAACACTTTTTAATTAATAACTAATGTTAGAATACTTATTTTAGAAATATGTTTACAAAATATACACTTTGGATAAATGCTGAAAATACGATCGAAAAACATTTTGTTGAAAATCAACTTTTTATTAAATAAAAGTTGCAGGAATATTTGTACATGTGTAGGATAATATATGAACACCTTAACAAGTAATTAAAACAATCATCTTCCTAAGATATAATTAATTAAGTTAAGTGTTTCCAGAAGTAATACTAAACGACCCTTAATCAAGCCTTAAATCAAGGAGCAAATCATGAAAGGCATGGTGTGTAAGAGGTATGAAAGGGATTAACTTCATGGTTGACCCTAGGAGGGTATTACTGGTCTTTTACCATAGTTCCTAAGTCTATAAAAGCATATGCAAGGCTCTCTTCGTTATCATAATTCCAAACTCCTAAGAAAGTGTGACTCTTACTCTCTTTCTCTACAAAAAGTTCTTAAATCAAAACAACTCTAAATAAATCCAAACTCCTCCAAAGTCATGCTATCATCCTTGTAACGACCCAGAATTTTTATTAATTAAAATTTGAATATTTAATTAGTTTTAAATATTAATAAGTGAATTTATAAGTCAAATAAATTTTTATTTGAATTATCGGATTTAATTGGATTTTTAAATCGACAATTTAATACGTTAAATTATGAAAATAATTGAAAATTGGGTTAAATATGATTGAAAATGATTTGTAAAATTTTATTTTATCATATTGGAGTTAGAATGATATTTTAGAACTTTTAAAATCGAATTAGAAATTAATTTGTGAAAATTGAATATTTTAATATTTAATAATCGACTGTAAAATAGTCAATTTTTGAACAGTCTCAGAATTGAACGAAACCAGTTCCATTGGATCCGTAATAGTTAGTTATTACCGGATTTCAATTTTCGTGTCAATCGGAGTTACCGTTTGATCGTGGCAACTCGAAACGCATCGATTTGTTTTTAATTTAAATTTGGCGAGTTAAAATAGCCATTTTTCAAAAAGTCTCGGATTTCGACGAAACCAGTTTCATCGGATCCGTAATGTGATATTATTGTAAGGTTTCAAATTTCAAGCCAATTGGATTTACCGTTTGTCCGGTACAAATTAAAACGCCTAGAAATCGACTTAAATCGGTTTAATCCAAATTGAGCGTTTACAGCCATAACTCGCACATACTTCCGAATTAGCTTCCGAAACCTATTCCATTGTGTCCGGAACGCGGGATAAACCTTAGGAACGTCAGTTTCGGCGCGTAAATCGGAGTTCGGAATTTCCGGGATGAATAGTGTTTTGACGGTTTCCTATAAATACACCCTCACTCTAAAAAAACAAAAAAAAAACACTAAAACCCTAATAATCAAACCCTAGCCGGCCCTAACTATTGAATGGCCAGAATTCAATCTCATTTCCTCCTCGATTTCTTCCAATCCATCAGCAATTAGACGAAACTTTCAACATGAAAAATGTAGAGGGTGATGAGAGCTTCGATGTGAACGGTGGAGATCGTGTTTGGTGTCGTGTGGGGGGAGTTATGGGGCCGCGTGCGTGGGCTGTTCACATACGTGCGCGCGCATCACGAGGAGGCCGAGTTGGCTATGGTGATGGGCGAAGGTAGAGGAGGTCAAGAGCTTCCTATTGCAAGTGGTTTGATCGAATTTCGTCGAGCGAGGTGGATGCAAATTGAAACCCTAGTTCTAAAGGGGATGGGTTGTGATGTCGGCCTCAACCTGTAGCCAAAACGTGAATGAGGAAGAAAGGGGGGAGCCGTTGGATTGGGAATGAAGGGTGATGATGGGGGTATGTAAAAGAAATTTAAATAAATGTTGTAAAAGTTTATATAAATCGTGTACAAACTTGTAAAATTCATAACTTTTTCATACGAGGTCGAAAACGCGCGAAACCAGTTGCGTTGGAATCGTATGGACGAGCACTACGCGATGGAGTTGGTTTGGAGTCGATTGGAGTTAGTGAGAATTTTGGGTAAAATTAAACGCGCGTTTAATTTTATTCGAAATAAATCGCTAAAACGGAATTTAAAATCAAGGTGAGAACTTCTCACTCAATCGAATCAGTTTCGATTTTATTTTAAATAGTTAGATTTAAAATATTTGAATGCATGTTTGAATGTTGATTGATATCTATTGATTGTTAAAATAGACATTATACGCCGTTAGTAAGCGGATGTTATTTAATAAAAACATATACCGCGAATATTTCATAAACAGTGAAATTGGTATTATATATATAATAGCAATATATATTGGCATATGTATATATTGGAGTTATTGATTTCCCGCATTTTTTTGTTTAGCGGATGAGACCCTATTGCGCCGTTATTAAGCGGATAATATTTAATAAGAACATATACCGCGATAATTTCGTACTGGAGCGAAATTGGTATTGTGCTAATGTTTGTGGATGCAGGAAAACAGGTTGGAGGGATCCAACTGGATTCCTCAACAGTATTTATTTGATTTCAGATATTTTGATATTTGATGGATTTTCATATTGATATATGATATCGTTGTAGTCGTGATTGACTATTTGGTGTGTAGCATCATTGGACCCAGATTTTGGGATTTTAAAATGATTTATAAAGTGATTTTTGAAAATATACTTTATGTTTGGAATTTGATCCATTTTAAATAAATAAACGTTATAATTTTTAAAGTTATAAAAATTATGATTTTTGAGAAATATAGTTAAAAACTGATTTTTGAGAATATGATGCTATTGAGTTTATAAAATAGTTTAATCGAGATATTTTAGAATTATTGTGAAAAGTTTAAATATAGGATTTATAAAATTTAATTATTTTATGAATCAAAATGGTGAAATAATAAAGGAGATTAAAGAAGTTTTAAAAGAATAATATAAATTGATTTATATTAAGAGATTTATAAATGGATATTTATAAATTGAAATATAGACATTATAAAACGAGTTTTTATAAGTGTTTGAATGAAGTGAAAATGAATTTCATTAAAGAATGAAATTTATAGAATTTAAATGGTGAAGTTATAAGAATGAAATTTATAGAATTTTAAACGGTGAAGTTATAAATGAAATTTATAAATAGTAAGATTTATAAATTTTGTGAAATTATTAAAGAATATATTTGGATGAATAATTGAATCTTATAAGTTATAAGATTTATAACTATGAAGTTTAAAAGAACGATTTTGTAAAATAATCGTTTTATAAGCATTTAACTTATAATATGAACCTTTGTTTTATAATTGAGTTATAACTCGAATAGGTTAATAAAAGAATGTATAAAAAGGAAGTTTTTATAAATAAATAGAAATGGAATTTATAAACGTTGTTTATAAATCCGCAAACAACTTATTTTGATAAGTTAATTGTTGAAACCTATAAATGGAGTTATATTCACATTTTTGAATAGTGAATAATCCTTTGAATTAAAATGAATAAAAGGATGAAATTGTTAATGAAGTATATTCACGTTTTTGAATAGTGAATAATACGTTAAAGAAAATGGTTTGAATGTGAATGTTTTAAATAGAATTAAAACGATCTAACGATGTTTTAAATTGTGTTGAGATTCGAAACCATAGATTTCAACATTGATTGTTGAAATAGATGTTTCGAGAAATAAAGGGAAGTGATGGACTATAACACTGTGGTTATAGTAAATGATTTCCGAAAGGAAATGTTTTTGTATAGTATTGGGATTTATATATCTATTTTAATTTCGAATCCCTATACTAGTGATTTTGGGTTGTCGTAACGATGTTTTACGTAACATTCGTTTTGGCCCAAATAAATATGTTAAAGTGAATGATTTTCCTTAAAGAATGAAATATATACTTAATTTCGATTTAAGTATATTGAATATTTTCTAGGTGGAAAATAAATAAAATTTGTGAATTACTTATGAATAAATAAGTATGGAAATGTTTTTCCAATATAAATTGAATATTAGAGAATTTATCTTTTTGAAGATAAATTGAAAATGAATATTATAAATCGAATTGAAGTCGTATATTCATTAATACTTTGGAATGTAAATTCGCTATTGAATTTATGAAAGAAAGTGGAATTGGTTTAAAAATAAATATTGATTTATTTTTGAAGTGTGAAATTTTATATCTTGTAAAGATATTTTGTGAAATAAATAATTTGGAAAATTATTTGGAATCTTGTGATGTGTGCATATCCATTGATAGTTCAATAACCGACTATCAATATTTCCCTTTGAATGGGTAATTGATGTGATTTGTTTGAATGTGAATGCTACGCTTATTTTTAAATAAGCGCTCACTATTCGGGTTAATCGGGAAAGGACCATGGGGTCGTATAACCCATTCCGAATATGTGATACGTCGTTATAATTGCATTGAAGATCGGTGTTGAAGACCCGGTATTTGCGAGAGCGATAGGATGACCTGTCGATTTACTCTGCACCGAGTTGCTCCGGTATAGAGTTCTCCATATGTGATGGTGAATCCGATCAGGATTGTGAATATCCGGATTGCAAGGACTTCTTTGTAAGTGCCTTCGGTTTTGTTCGATCCCGGAACAGACTTGTATGGATTGTATGTCTGACATTACAAGTTGAGATATAAAGCCGATTTCTTTCAAATATATTTCTGTTGGTGGCGAAGAATTTATTCTTTTAGCTTAACACCCTTCTCTGAGACGTACGAGCTCAGAGGTTATATAGTTGAAGTTATCAGCGATATATTCCCAATTTGGTAATGTGACATGCTGAGTGTTGCTGTAAATGATCATTGTGTTGATTATTGTGATAGGATCGTTTATTTGATCGTCTATCTTGGTGATCATTGTGTTGATCATTTGTTGACCCAAAGCATGGCTTTTGTATAAAGTATGTTTTTGTGGACGTGACTTCGTCGAACCTCACACCCCGGAAATGGTCAAAACAGGAAAGATGCGGCAAGGTTATGAGGGGTAGCACCCTTTAGGGTATGTACATTTCCTTCTGGATAGAGGTGGTATCATGGTATGGAGCCCAGATATTTAACCTATGTGGTTACTACGAATTTATTACTTTGTGGTTGTTGGTTTTCGGGATCCCGTGAGAAAGGTCGTTTACGATCGGGGAATGGCGTGCTCGTGTCAGTAGTTACCCAGTTAGGGGTAACCCGGCCTTGTGTTGGCAGAGTTCCGGTTTGGTTCTCGGGGATGTCTTTCCAGAGGCATTCTCATGTGGCAATGGGAAGTTCCTTGGCCTGACCATTTGTTGGAAATCCAATTCCCAATACGAAACTTGTACGGTATTAGTTGTAGAACCTGCCATTCACTTATGGTGGTCACCACTGTTTGGATGGTAGCTACAGTAGGCATACGATAATGGTCGTATGTTGGCTAAGATTTATATTCTACTTTCAAAATGAATTTTCCACTACACTATGCACTAGTAATAATATCAAATGTTATTTTAAATGCGTATCAAGCATCTTTGACTATCATAAGGAGAAATCTCCTCCGATTCTGCGTTTGCATTGTGTGTGTGTGCGGGAGGCCTTATGGTAGTCTCATTTTAAAAAGCATTGCGAATTAAATTTAAAAATATTCCTCTATTTTGATTTTAAGATAAATAAACTGTTTTGAGTTCTCACACCAGTCACATGACTGACTTGGAGTTTATTGTTTTCCTTCCTAAACTCTGGGTGCCCACCAATTTTCACACGGGCAGTCAAGAGTTAAGGTTTATCAAGATATTCTGGATATTCAGGAGTTGCTGGAGGCAAGATGGATGGCATGGCGTATTACTAGTTTATATAGTATTTCTTTTTCCGCTGCACTATTTGTTGTTGTTGTACACTCTGATGATATGATGTAATGTAATGTGATAAAATGTAATAACTGATATAGTTCTTTGTTTAAAGATTATTCATTTATTATTATATGTTGTTCCGCTGCGAATTGTGAGATTCTGATGTTGTTCTATTTGTTTTCTGTTCCGTTCCATTTTCTTCTGTTTTTCTTTTTTCCTCTATTCTCTTTTCCCTCTATTTTAAAATGTTCTATCTTCTTTTCTGTTTTCTATTCTCTCTAATTTCTATGTTTTCAAAATTTTCTTTCTCTTCTATCTTTTATTTTTCTTTCCCCTCCATCTTCTACCTTCTTCTCTCTTTTTCTTTTCCTAAATTCTTCTTTTTAAAAACCCTCAGTGTTCGGTTTTCCGTCGTTCGATTCCTCGGCAGTCGATAAAGTGAGTGTCGATGTCGAATTTTCGGAAGACGAAGAATTGGGTCCTGACAATGTGGTATCAGAGCTTATGGTTAAGCGACAACCATGGTTCTGTTGGGTATTACTCATTAGAGATAGAGTCAGTAGTACTCTAGAATCAATTTGAGTGTAATAATAGCTATGAGAGCGTATTTGTTAGTGAATATAAAAATTGTTTTATATTGTGATGATTGGTTTGTTGAGTGGCATATGAACCTTCGTCGGCGCAGCTTCGAAACTGAATCGAAGGGGTTTCTAAACACTTGAATAGAACAATTCGGCACAATATTGATTTTAATTTGGGTAAATGAAATAATTTTACCTTGAGTATATTTTATATATAAAGAAATAATTTTTCAGAATTATTAAAGTGTATATAAGCAGATTGTTAGGTTGTTTGAATAACCTAAATAAAAGGAATTGTATAAGCAAAAAGAATTATAAGAATTGAATTATAATTAAAGTGATTTACAATTGTGAAATAAACTTATATATATAAAAAGTGAAACTATATGAATATATTTATGAATATGAGTTGTAAGTAAAAATGAATTTAAAAGTTAAATGGAAATTCAACTTTGAAATTGAATTGAATGAATGGATTAAATGTTAATCAATTAAATGTAAATAGTTGATATGGAATAATGAATATAACTGTTAATTCATTAAAATGTAATGTTATTAGAAAGTTGAATAATTGAATGAAAATCAATTAAATTAAACCAATTGTAAGCAAAAGAATTTGGTTGTAATTAATATACATTGGTTGTTATATGATTGTTAGTTGATTGATTGTATATAATTCATTAAGTGTTAATGAAATTGATTTAATAAAATTGGAAGTGAACCAACTTGAATATGAATTAGTGAATATAAACTAATTGAAAATGAATGTTAGTAAGAAACATCCAATGTAAATGAATCAAATGTGATTAAATTGAAAACCAATTCATTAATATTAATGAGAATATGAATGAATATTTATTGGTTATGGATGTTAGTTGGATGATAGTTGGTTGATGGTTGAATATATTGCATTTGTTGTTTGTCTCATTTGCTATGTGACATATATAGTTATTATGTTGCTATGTGTTGTATATTGAGATTATTGTCATATATGCATATTCTCATGTTGTTTGTTGAGTGATTAGTAGGTGCGGATCGCGTTTGCTTCGCATTTGGAGCTCGCTTTTGCGCTATATTAGCCGTATATGCTCGCTAATAAAATATAAGGTACATATCTCGGATTAAATATCGTACTTTTACACTTTTTTCCCTACGGGATGCCTCATTACTTGATGAGATGTATATTTGTGATATATATACTGTCATTTTTTTTTTCGGATCGAGCCGCGCAAAGGAGACTATGGCGAATTTTTCCGAAAATTTAAGGCGTTAGAAAAAATTTGAGAAATTTAGAAAAGTTTTGAAAACTTTAACTTTGATTTTGGAATTGAAAGTTAAACAATAGTAGTTGTTTTTGAAAAGATAACTAAGTATGATTTCAAAACTTAGTAAGATATTATAAGAAGTTTAACTATGGATTTTGGAAAATTAATAAATTCTGTAACTTTTCTTACTTAATAATTTCGAGGACGAAATTCTTTTAAGTGGGGAAGATTGTAACGACCCAGAATTTTTATTAATTAAAATTTGAATATTTAATTAGTTTTAAATATTAATAAGTGAATTTATAAGTCAAATAAATTTTTATTTGAATTATCGGATTTAATTGGATTTTTAAATCGACAATTTAATACGTTAAATTATGAAAATAATTGAAAATTGGGTTAAATATGATTGAAAATGATTTGCAAAATTTTATTTTATCATATTGGAGTTAGAATGATATTTTAGAACTTTTAAAATCGAATTAGAAGTTAATTTGTGAAAATTGAATATTTTAATATTTAATAATCGACTGTAAAATAGTCAATTTTTGAACAGTCTCAGAATTGAACGAAACCAGTTCCATTGGATCCGTAATAGTTAGTTATTACCGGATTTCAATTTTCGTGTCAATCGGAGTTACCGTTTGATCGTGGCAACTCGAAACGCATCGATTTGTTTTTAATTTAAATTTGGCGAGTTAAAATAGCCATTTTTCAAAAAGTCTCGGATTTCGACGAAACTAGTTTCATCGGATCCGTAATGTGATATTATTGTAAGGTTTCAAATTTCAAGCCAATTGGATTTGCCGTTTGTCCGGTACAAATTAAAACGCATAGAAATCGACTTAAATCGGTTTAATTCAAATTGAGCGTTTATAGCCATAACTCGCACATACTTCCGAATTAGCTTCCGAAACCTGTTCCATTGTGTCCGGAACGCGGGATAAACCTTAGGAACGTCAGTTTCGGCGCGTAAATCGGAGTTCGGAATTTCCGGGATGAATAGTGTTTTGACGGTTTCCTATAAATACACCCTCACTCTAAAAAAACAAAAAAAAACACTAAAACCCTAATAATCAAACCCTAGCCGGCCCTAACTATTGAATGGCCAGAATTCAATCTCATTTCCTCCTCGATTTCTTCCAATCCATCAGCAATTAGACGAAACTTTCAACATGAAAAATGTAGAGGGTGATGAGAGCTTCGATGTGAACGATGGAGATCGTGTTTGGTGTCGTGTGGGGGGAGTTATGGGGCCGCGTGCGTGGGCTGTTCACATACGTGCGCGCGCATCACGAGGAGGCCGAGTTGGCTATGGTGATGGGCGAAGGTAGAGGAGGTCAAGAGCTTCCTATTGCAAGTGGTTTGATCGAATTTCGTCGAGCGAGGTGGATGCAAATTGAAACCCTAGTTCTAAAGGGGATGGGTTGTGATGTCGGCCTCAACCTGTAGCCAAAACGTGAATGAGGAAGAAAGGGGGGAGCCGTTGGATTGGGAATGAAGGGTGATGATGGGGGTATGTAAAAGAAATTTAAATAAATGTTGTAAAAGTTTATATAAATCGTGTACAAACTTGTAAAATTCATAACTTTTTCATACGAGGTCGAAAACGCGCGAAACCAGTTGCGTTGGAATCGTATGGACGAGCACTACGCGATGGAGTTGGTTTGGAGTCGATTGGAGTTAGTGAGAATTTTGGGTAAAATTAAACGCGCGTTTAATTTTATTCGAAATAAATCGCTAAAACGGAATTTAAAATCAAGGTGAGAACTTCTCACTCAATCGAATCAGTTTCGATTTTATTTTAAATAGTTAGATTTAAAATATTTGAATGCATGTTTGAATGTTGATTGATATCTATTGATTGTTAAAATAGACATTATACGCCGTTAGTAAGCGGATGTTATTTAATAAAAACATATACCGCGAATATTTCATAAACAGTGAAATTGGTATTATATATATAATAGCAATATATATTGGCATATGTATATATTGGAGTTATTGATTTCCCGCATTTTTTTGTTTAGCGGATGAGACCCTATTGCGCCGTTATTAAGCGGATAATATTTAATAAGAACATATACCGCGATAATTTCGTACTGGAGCGAAATTGGTATTGTGCTAATGTTTGTGGATGCAGGAAAACAGGTTGGAGGGATCCAACTGGATTCCTCAACAGTATTTATTTGATTTCAGATATTTTGATATTTGATGGATTTTCATATTGATATATGATATCGTTGTAGTCGTGATTGACTATTTGGTGTGTAGCATCATTGGACCCAGATTTTGGGATTTTAAAATGATTTATAAAGTGATTTTTGAAAATATACTTTATGTTTGGAATTTGATCCATTTTAAATAAATAAACGTTATAATTTTTAAAGTTATAAAAATTATGATTTTTGAGAAATATAGTTAAAAACTGATTTTTGAGAATATGATGCTATTGAGTTTATAAAATAGTTTAATCGAGATATTTTAGAATTATTGTGAAAAGTTTAAATATAGGATTTATAAAATTTAATTATTTTATGAATCAAAATGGTGAAATAATAAAGGAGATTAAAGAAGTTTTAAAAGAATAATATAAATTGATTTATATTAAGAGATTTATAAATGGATATTTATAAATTGAAATATAGACATTATAAAACGAGTTTTTATAAGTGTTTGAATGAAGTGAAAATGAATTTCATTAAAGAATGAAATTTATAGAATTTAAATGGTGAAGTTATAAGAATGAAATTTATAGAATTTTAAACGGTGAAGTTATAAATGAAATTTATAAATAGTAAGATTTATAAATTTTGTGAAATTATTAAAGAATATATTTGGATGAATAATTGAATCTTATAAGTTATAAGATTTATAACTATGAAGTTTAAAAGAACGATTTTGTAAAATAATCGTTTTATAAGCATTTAACTTATAATATGAACCTTTGTTTTATAATTGAGTTATAACTCGAATAGGTTAATAAAAGAATGTATAAAAAGGAAGTTTTTATAAATAAATAGAAATGGAATTTATAAACGTTGTTTATAAATCCGCAAACAACTTATTTTGATAAGTTAATTGTTGAAACCTATAAATGGAGTTATATTCACATTTTTGAATAGTGAATAATCCTTTGAATTAAAATGAATAAAAGGATGAAATTGTTAATGAAGTATATTCACGTTTTTGAATAGTGAATAATACGTTAAAGAAAATGGTTTGAATGTGAATGTTTTAAATAGAATTAAAACGATCTAACGATGTTTTAAATTGTGTTGAGATTCGAAACCATAGATTTCAACATTGATTGTTGAAATAGATGTTTCGAGAAATAAAGGGAAGTGATGGACTATAACACTGTGGTTATAGTAAATGATTTCCGAAAGGAAATGTTTTTGTATAGTATTGGGATTTATATATCTATTTTAATTTCGAATCCCTATACTAGTGATTTTGGGTTGTCGTAACGATGTTTTACGTAACATTCGTTTTGGCCCAAATAAATATGTTAAAGTGAATGATTTTCCTTAAAGAATGAAATATATACTTAATTTCGATTTAAGTATATTGAATATTTTCTAAGTGGAAAATAAATAAAATTTGTGAATTACTTATGAATAAATAAGTATGGAAATGTTTTTCCAATATAAAGTGAATATTAGAGAATTTATCTTTTTGAAGATAAATTGAAAATGAATATTATAAATCGAATTGAAGTCGTATATTCATTAATACTTTGGAATGTAAATTCACTATTGAATTTATGAAAGAAAGTGGAATTGGTTTAAAAATAAATATTGATTTATTTTTGAAGTGTGAAATTTTATATCTTGTAAAGATATTTTGTGAAATAAATAATTTGGAAAATTATTTGGAATCTGGTGATGTGTGCATATCCATTGATAGTTCAATAACCGACTATCAATATTTCCCTTTGAATGGGTAATTGATGTGATTTGTTTGAATGTGAATGCTACGCTTATTTTTAAATAAGCGCTCACTATTCGGGTTAATCGGGAAAGGACCATGGGGTCGTATAACCCATTCCGAATATGTGATACGTCGTTATAATTGCATTGAAGATCGGTGTTGAAGACCCGGTATTTGCGAGAGCGATAGGATGACCTGTCGATTTACTCTGCACCGAGTTGCTCCGGTATAGAGTTCTCCATATGTGATGGTGAATCCGATCAGGATTGTGAATATCCGGATTGCAAGGACTTCTTTGTAAGTGCCTTCGGTTTTGTTCGATCCCGGAACAGACTTGTATGGATTGTATGTCTGACATTACAAGTTGAGATATAAAGCCGATTTCTTTCAAATATATTTCTGTTGGTGGCGAAGAATTTATTCTTTTAGCTTAACACCCTTCTCTGAGACGTACGAGCTCAGAGGTTATATAGTTGAAGTTATCAGCGATATATTCCCAATTTGGTAATGTGACATGCTGAGTGTTGCTGTAAATGATCATTGTGTTGATTATTGTGATAGGATCGTTTATTTGATCGTCTATCTTGGTGATCATTGTGTTGATCATTTGTTGACCCAAAGCATGGCTTTTGTATAAAGTATGTTTTTGTGGACGTGACTTCGTCGAACCTCACACCCCGGAAATGGTCAAAACAGGAAAGATGCGGCAAGGTTATGAGGGGTAGCACCCTTTAGGGTATGTACATTTCCTTCTGGATAGAGGTGGTATCATGGTATGGAGCCCAGATATTTAACCTATGTGGTTACTACGAATTTATTACTTTGTGGTTGTTGGTTTTCGGGATCCCGTGAGAAAGGTCGTTTACGATCGGGGAATGGCGTGCTCGTGTCAGTAGTTACCCAGTTAGGGGTAACCCGGCCTTGTGTTGGCAGAGTTCCGGTTTGGTTCTCGGGGATGTCTTTCCAGAGGCATTCTCATGTGGCAATGGGAAGTTCCTTGGCCTGACCATTTGTTGGAAATCCAATTCCCAATACGAAACTTGTACGGTATTAGTTGTAGAACCTGCCATTCACTTATGGTGGTCACCACTGTTTGGATGGTAGCTACAGTAGGCATACGATAATGGTCGTATGTTGGCTAAGATTTATATTCTACTTTCAAAATGAATTTTCCACTACACTATGCACTAGTAATAATATCAAATGTTATTTTAAATGCGTATCAAGCATCTTTGACTATCATAAGGAGAAATCTCCTCCGATTCTGCGTTTGCATTGTGTGTGTGTGCGGGAGGCCTTATGGTAGTCTCATTTTAAAAAGCATTGCGAATTAAATTTAAAAATATTCCTCTATTTTGATTTTAAGATAAATAAACTGTTTTGAGTTCTCACACCAGTCACATGACTGACTTGGAGTTTATTGTTTTCCTTCCTAAACTCTGGGTGCCCACCAATTTTCACACGGGCAGTCAAGAGTTAAGGTTTATCAAGATATTCTGGATATTCAGGAGTTGCTGGAGGCAAGATGGATGGCATTGCGTATTACTAGTTTATATAGTATTTCTTTTTCCGCTGCACTATTTGTTGTTGTTGTACACTCTGATGATATGATGTAATGTAATGTGATAAAATGTAATAACTGATATAGTTCTTTGTTTAAAGATTATTCATTTATTATTATATGTTGTTCCGCTGCGAATTGTGAGATTCTGATGTTGTTCTGTTTGTTTTCTGTTCCGTTCCATTTTCTTCTGTTTTTCTTTTTTCCTCTATTCTCTTTTCCCTCTATTTTAAAATGTTCTATCTTCTTTTCTGTTTTCTATTCTCTCTAATTTCTATGTTTTCAAAATTTTCTTTCTCTTCTATCTTTTATTTTTCTTTCCCCTCCATCTTCTACCTTCTTCTCTCTTTTTCTTTTCCTAAATTCTTCTTTTTAAAAACCCTCAGTGTTCGGTTTTCCGTCGTTCGATTCCTCGGCAGTCGATAAAGTGAGTGTCGATGTCGAATTTTCGGAAGACGAAGAATTGGGTCCTGACAATGTGGTATCAGAGCTTATGGTTAAGCGACAACCATGGTTCTGTTGGGTATTACTCATTAGAGATAGAGTCAGTAGTACTCTAGAATCAATTTGAGTGTAATAATAGCTATGAGAGCGTATTTGTTAGTGAATATAAAAATTGTTTTATATTGTGATGATTGGTTTGTTGAGTGGCATATGAACCTTCGTCGGCGCAGCTTCGAAACTGAATCGAAGGGGTTTCTAAACACTTGAATAGAACAATTCGGCACAATATTGATTTTAATTTGGGTAAATGAAATAATTTTACCTTGAGTATATTTTATATATAAAGAAATAATTTTTCAGAATTATTAAAGTATATATAAGCAGATTGTTAGGTTGTTTGAATAACCTAAATAAAAGGAATTGTATAAGCAAAAAGAATTATAAGAATTGAATTATAATTAAAGTGATTTACAATTGTGAAATAAACTTATATATATAAAAAGTGAAACTATATGAATATATTTATGAATATGAGTTGTAAGTAAAAATGAATTTAAAAGTTAAATGGAAATTCAACTTTGAAATTGAATTGAATGAATGGATTAAATGTTAATCAATTAAATGTAAATAGTTGATATGGAATAATGAATATAACTGTTAATTCATTAAAATGTAATGTTATTAGAAAGTTGAATAATTGAATGAAAATCAATTAAATTAAACCAATTGTAAGCAAAAGAATTTGGTTGTAATTAATATACATTGGTTGTTATATGATTGTTAGTTGATTGATTGTATATAATTCATTAAGTGTTAATGAAATTGATTTAATAAAATTGGAAGTGAACCAACTTGAATATGAATTAGTGAATATAAACTAATTGAAAATGAATGTTAGTAAGAAACATCCAATGTAAATGAATCAAATGTGATTAAATTGAAAACCAATTCATTAATATTAATGAGAATATGAATGAATATTTATTGGTTATGGATGTTAGTTGGATGATAGTTGGTTGATGGTTGAATATATTGCATTTGTTGTTTGTCTCATTTGCTATGTGACATATATAGTTATTATGTTGCTATATGTTGTATATTGAGATTATTGTCATATATGCATATTCTCATGTTGTTTGTTGAGTGATTAGTAGGTGCGGATCGCGTTTGCTTCGCATTTGGAGCTCGCTTTTGCGCTATATTAGCCGTATATGCTCGCTAATAAAATATAAGGTACATATCTCGGATTAAATATCGTACTTTTACACTTTTTTCCCTGCGGGATGCCTCATTACTTGATGAGATGTATATTTGTGATATATATACTGTCATTTTTTTTTCGGATCGAGCCGCGCAAAGAAGACTATGGCGAATTTTTCCGAAAATTTAAGGCGTTAGAAAAAATTTGAGAAATTTAGAAAAGTTTTGAAAACTTTAACTTTGATTTTGGAATTGAAAGTTAAACAATAGTAGTTGTTTTTGAAAAGATAACTAAGTATGATTTCAAAACTTAGTAAGATATTATAAGAAGTTTAACTATGGATTTTGGAAAATTAATAAATTCTGTAACTTTTCTTACTTAATAATTTCGAGCACGAAATTCTTTTAAGTGGGGAAGATTGTAACGACCCAGAATTTTTATTAATTAAAATTTGAATATTTAATTAGTTTTAAATATTAATAAGTGAATTTATAAGTCAAATAAATTTTTATTTGAATTATCGGATTTAATTGGATTTTTAAATCGACAATTTAATACGTTAAATTATGAAAATAATTGAAAATTGGGTTAAATATGATTGAAAATGATTTGCAAAATTTTATTTTATCATATTGGAGTTAGAATGATATTTTAGAACTTTTAAAATCGAATTAGAAGTTAATTTGTGAAAATTGAATATTTTAATATTTAATAATCGACTGTAAAATAGTCAATTTTTGAACAGTCTCAGAATTGAACGAAACCAGTTCCATTGGATCCGTAATAGTTAGTTATTACCGGATTTCAATTTTCGTGTCAATCGGAGTTACCGTTTGATCGTGGCAACTCGAAACGCATCGATTTGTTTTTAATTTAAATTTGGCGAGTTAAAATAGCCATTTTTCAAAAAGTCCCGGATTTCGACGAAACTAGTTTCATCGGATCCGTAATGTGATATTATTGTAAGGTTTCAAATTTCAAGCCAATTGGATTTACCGTTTGTCCGGTACAAATTAAAACGCCTAGAAATCGACTTAAATCGGTTTAATTCAAATTGAGCGTTTATAGCCATAACTCGCACATACTTCCGAATTAGCTTCCGAAACCTGTTCCACTGTGTCCGGAACGCGGGATAAACCTTAGGAACGTCAGTTTCGGCGCGTAAATCGGAGTTCGGAATTTCCGGGATGAATAGTGTTTTGACGGTTTCCTATAAATACACCCTCACTCTAAAAAAACAAAAAAAAACACTAAAACCCTAATAATCAAACCCTAGCCGGCCCTAACTATTGAATGGCCAGAATTCAATCTCATTTCCTCCTCGATTTCTTCCAATCCATCAGCAATTAGACGAAACTTTCAACATGAAAAATGTAGAGGGTGATGAGAGCTTCGATGTGAACGGTGGAGATCGTGTTTGGTGTCGTGTGGGGGGAGTTATGGGGCCGCGTGCGTGGGCTGTTCACATACGTGTGTGCGCATCACGAGGAGGCCGAGTTGGCTATGGTGATGGGCGAAGGTAGAGGAGGTCAAGAGCTTCCTATTGCAAGTGGTTTGATCGAATTTCGTCGAGCGAGGTGGATGCAAATTGAAACCCTAGTTCTAAAGGGGATGGGTTGTGATGTCGGCCTCAACCTGTAGCCAAAACGTGAATGAGGAAGAAAGGGGGGAGCCGTTGGATTGGGAATGAAGGGTGATGATGGGGGTATGTAAAAGAAATTTAAATAAATGTTGTAAAAGTTTATATAAATCGTGTACAAACTTGTAAAATTCATAACTTTTTCATACGAGATCGAAAACGCGCGAAACCAGTTGCGTTGGAATCGTATGGACGAGCACTACGTGATGGAGTTGGTTTGGAGTCGATTGGAGTTAGTGAGAATTTTGGGTAAAATTAAACGCGCGTTTAATTTTATTCGAAATAAATCGCTAAAACGGAATTTAAAATCAAGGTGAGAACTTCTCACTCAATCGAATCAGTTTCGATTTTATTTTAAATAGTTAGATTTAAAATATTTGAATGCATGTTTGAATGTTGATTGATATCTATTGATTGTTAAAATAGACATTATACGCCGTTAGTAAGCGGATGTTATTTAATAAAAACATATACCGCGAATATTTCATAAACAGTGAAATTGGTATTATATATATAATAGCAATATATATATATTGGCATATGTATATATTGGAGTTATTGATTTCCCGCATTTTTTTGTTTAGCGGATGAGACCCTATTGCGCCGTTATTAAGCGGATAATATTTAATAAGAACATATACCGCGATAATTTCGTACTGGAGCGAAATTGGTATTGTGCTAATGTTTGTGGATGCAGGAAAACAGGTTGGAGGGATCCAACTGGATTCCTCAACAGTATTTATTTGATTTCAGATATTTTGATATTTGATGGATTTTCATATTGATATATGATATCGTTGTAGTCGTGATTGACTATTTGGTGTGTAGCATCATTGGACCCAGATTTTGGGATTTTAAAATGATTTATAAAGTGATTTTTGAAAATATACTTTATGTTTGGAATTTGATCCATTTTAAATAAATAAACGTTATAATTTTTAAAGTTATAAAAATTATGATTTTTGAGAAATATAGTTAAAAACTGATTTTTGAGAATATGATGCTATTGAGTTTATAAAATAGTTTAATCGAGATATTTTAGAATTATTGTGAAAAGTTTAAATATAGGATTTATAAAATTTAATTATTTTATGAATCAAAATGGTGAAATAATAAAGGAGATTAAAGAAGTTTTAAAAGAATAATATAAATTGATTTATATTAAGAGATTTATAAATGGATATTTATAAATTGAAATATAGACATTATAAAACGAGTTTTTATAAGTGTTTGAATGAAGTGAAAATGAATTTCATTAAAGAATGAAATTTATAGAATTTAAATGGTGAAGTTATAAGAATGAAATTTATAGAATTTTAAACGGTGAAGTTATAAATGAAATTTATAAATAGTAAGATTTATAAATTTTGTGAAATTATTAAAGAATATATTTGGATGAATAATTGAATCTTATAAGTTATAAGATTTATAACTATGAAGTTTAAAAGAACGATTTTGTAAAATAATCGTTTTATAAGCATTTAACTTATAATATGAACCTTTGTTTTATAATTGAGTTATAACTCGAATAGGTTAATAAAAGAATGTATAAAAAGGAAGTTTTTATAAATAAATAGAAATGGAATTTATAAACGTTGTTTATAAATCCGCAAACAACTTATTTTGATAAGTTAATTGTTGAAACCTATAAATGGAGTTATATTCACATTTTTGAATAGTGAATAATCCTTTGAATTAAAATGAATAAAAGGATGAAATTGTTAATGAAGTATATTCACGTTTTTGAATAGTGAATAATACGTTAAAGAAAATGGTTTGAATGTGAATGTTTTAAATAGAATTAAAACGATCTAACGATGTTTTAAATTGTGTTGAGATTCGAAACCATAGATTTCAACATTGATTGTTGAAATAGATGTTTCGAGAAATAAAGGGAAGTGATGGACTATAACACTGTGGTTATAGTAAATGATTTCCGAAAGGAAATGTTTTTGTATAGTATTGGGATTTATATATCTATTTTAATTTCGAATCCCTATACTAGTGATTTTGGGTTGTCGTAACGATGTTTTACGTAACATTCGTTTTGGCCCAAATAAATATGTTAAAGTGAATGATTTTCCTTAAAGAATGAAATATATACTTAATTTCGATTTAAGTATATTGAATATTTTCTAGGTGGAAAATAAATAAAATTTGTGAATTACTTATGAATAAATAAGTATGGAAATGTTTTTCCAATATAAAGTGAATATTAGAGAATTTATCTTTTTGAAGATAAATTGAAAATGAATATTATAAATCGAATTGAAGTCGTATATTCATTAATACTTTGGAATGTAAATTCGCTATTGAATTTATGAAAGAAAGTGGAATTGGTTTAAAAATAAATATTGATTTATTTTTGAAGTGTGAAATTTTATATCTTGTAAAGATATTTTGTGAAATAAATAATTTGGAAAATTATTTGGAATCTTGTGATGTGTGCATATCCATTGATAGTTCAATAACCGACTATCAATATTTCCCTTTGAATGGGTAATTGATGTGATTTGTTTGAATGTGAATGCTACGCTTATTTTTAAATAAGCGCTCACTATTCGGGTTAATCGGGAAAGGACCATGGGGTCGTATAACCCATTCCGAATATGTGATACGTCGTTATAATTGCATTGAAGATCGGTGTTGAAGACCCGGTATTTGCGAGAGCGATAGGATGACCTGTCGATTTACTCTGCACCGAGTTGCTCCGGTATAGAGTTCTCCATATGTGATGGTGAATCCGATCAGGATTGTGAATATCCGGATTGCAAGGACTTCTTTGTAAGTGCCTTCGGTTTTGTTCGATCCCGGAACAGACTTGTATGGATTGTATGTCTGACATTACAAGTTGAGATATAAAGCCGATTTCTTTCAAATATATTTCTGTTGGTGGCGAAGAATTTATTCTTTTAGCTTAACACCCTTCTCTGAGACGTACGAGCTCAGAGGTTATATAGTTGAAGTTATCAGCGATATATTCCCAATTTGGTAATGTGACATGCTGAGTGTTGCTGTAAATGATCATTGTGTTGATTATTGTGATAGGATCGTTTATTTGATCGTCTATCTTGGTGATCATTGTGTTGATCATTTGTTGACCCAAAGCATGGCTTTTGTATAAAGTATGTTTTTGTGGACGTGACTTCGTCGAACCTCACACCCCGGAAATGGTCAAAACAGGAAAGATGCGGCAAGGTTATGAGGGGTAGCACCCTTTAGGGTATGTACATTTCCTTCTGGATAGAGGTGGTATCATGGTATGGAGCCCAGATATTTAACCTATGTGGTTACTACGAATTTATTACTTTGTGGTTGTTGGTTTTCGGGATCCCGTGAGAAAGGTCGTTTACGATCGGGGAATGGCGTGCTCGTGTCAGTAGTTACCCAGTTAGGGGTAACCCGGCCTTGTGTTGGCAGAGTTCCGGTTTGGTTCTCGGGGATGTCTTTCCAGAGGCATTCTCATGTGGCAATGGGAAGTTCCTTGGCCTGACCATTTGTTGGAAATCCAATTCCCAATACGAAACTTGTACGGTATTAGTTGTAGAACCTGCCATTCACTTATGGTGGTCACCACTGTTTGGATGGTAGCTACAGTAGGCATACGATAATGGTCGTATGTTGGCTAAGATTTATATTCTACTTTCAAAATGAATTTTCCACTACACTATGCACTAGTAATAATATCAAATGTTATTTTAAATGCGTATCAAGCATCTTTGACTATCATAAGGAGAAATCTCCTCCGATTCTGCGTTTGCATTGTGTGTGTGTGCGGGAGGCCTTATGGTAGTCTCATTTTAAAAAGCATTGCGAATTAAATTTAAAAATATTCCTCTATTTTGATTTTAAGATAAATAAACTGTTTTGAGTTCTCACACCAGTCACATGACTGACTTGGAGTTTATTGTTTTCCTTCCTAAACTCTGGGTGCCCACCAATTTTCACACGGGCAGTCAAGAGTTAAGGTTTATCAAGATATTCTGGATATTCAGGAGTTGCTGGAGGCAAGATGGATGGCATTGCGTATTACTAGTTTATATAGTATTTCTTTTTCCGCTGCACTATTTGTTGTTGTTGTACACTCTGATGATATGATGTAATGTAATGTGATAAAATGTAATAACTGATATAGTTCTTTGTTTAAAGATTATTCATTTATTATTATATGTTGTTCCGCTGCGAATTGTGAGATTCTGATGTTGTTCTGTTTGTTTTCTGTTCCGTTCCATTTTCTTCTGTTTTTCTTTTTTCCTCTATTCTCTTTTCCCTCTATTTTAAAATGTTCTATCTTCTTTTCTGTTTTCTATTCTCTCTAATTTCTATGTTTTCAAAATTTTCTTTCTCTTCTATCTTTTATTTTTCTTTCCCCTCCATCTTCTACCTTCTTCTCTCTTTTTCTTTTCCTAAATTCTTCTTTTTAAAAACCCTCAGTGTTCGGTTTTCCGTCGTTCGATTCCTCGGCAGTCGATAAAGTGAGTGTCGATGTCGAATTTTCGGAAGACGAAGAATTGGGTCCTGACAATCCTAAAATACTATACAACATTACTCTACGACCTCAAAACCAAAAGAATAGGAGTCATCCCCTTCAAACCAATCAACGTCTTACCTAATTTAAGGTAATCCAAGCGTGGTCATGCACCTTGCCCCCTCTTCTCTCTTGTTGTGCTTGATTCTTGGCTTGTGTATTGAAGTAAGGAAGTCTCGTATGGTTTGATTGAATGTTGGTAGGAAGAAAGTGAAATTTGGTTCAAACAAAAATGAGTTATTCTCACTTTTGATAAACTATAAACTTGCCAATAAGTTAAGACCAAAACTTATTGAAATATTGCTTACTATATATTAGTAATAATAGACATTAACTATTTAAAGTTATAACCCTAAATTATATGCTCTACAAAGCATGTGGTTATTTAATTAGTTGCCTTAAAACCATTAAATTACGATAAGTGCATTTGAACATTTAAAATGGACGTGTTGATTTAAATACATATATTAAAATATGTTTCTAATAATGTAGTTTGAATTTGGAAGTCATATATGGGAATAAAATAGAATGGTGGTAAATATTGAATTGAATACGGAATTATTCATATAGCAATAATCGCAATAAACACACTTTGAAATCTCTTAACTTTAATTTGTGAAAAGTAGAGATTTAAGAACATATTTTGATACAACTTATTTTAGTTGATTTACATACTTACATAAGTATTTTGAAAAGCAATGTATATGTTTTGATAAATCATAAAAATTAAAATCCATAGCTAAGAAAGATGGAAGTAAAATGGTCACAATATCGACACTTTTAAATAACTGGTCTTTGGAAAACAACGCTTATTTCCGTAGAAACTTTCGTAAGGTTAAGTTTACCATTTTGACAAGTTAATAATATATTATTATTATAGTAAAAGTTTTGAAGTTAAAATCAACTGATAGTTAGTTGAACGAAGAGGCAAAAGTTATAGCGAAATAGTCGCTATATGAGCACTTTGGTAAAATACCTTATTTTTCGAAATTTCTATAAAATAATTGCAGACATTTTTTGGGATTTTTCTTCATGGTTTTCAAGTACCTAAAGTATACTAACTGTTGTAAAAATAATGGATCTAAAATCAACTGTTAAAGCATTGAAAACTAGATGCAAAGTTCTAGCAAAATGTGTTAAAACTTATAATAGAACTTTAGACAGTACTTACGCAAACACAATCTTTGATTAAATAAAACTATAAATTGTATAAAAATGTATCTAAATTATTTATTTTTCTCTACTCTTTTAAGAGTTATTTTCTAACTTATAATAGATAGTTCTATAATTGGTTTCAAGTTTAAATATATTTTTATCAATTAATTATGAATTTTTAAACTAAATGGCTTTTGAAAATAAAACATATTTATTTTGGATTTTTTATTTATTTCAAAATTCTTTATCTTTACATAATATCCTATATAAATAATTATCTTTTATTTTAAGTAGTTCTAAAAGTATTTCAACATATTAATTAAAGATATATATATATATATATATATATATATAAGTTTTAAATATTAAATTAACCAATTTAATAAAGAAGTATGGGTTTTAATACTTAAGCTAAATTAAATAGTGTTAATCTGCATTTTGACAAGGCAACATATAGGCGAATTCAACCCACTCGACTGCATAATGATCGAAAATGGATTTTCCCAGATAATATACTTGATGATGAAGCCAAAACATAGCATATTCTACGAAAAATCAGCGCAAGATGTCTAAAATATAGTTTCAATAGAGATCGAGTCACTTCAGGTTGCTTAGAGTCTGCTCCGAGTCTTCTCTGTGTTTGGTTCGAGTCTTCGACGGGTTAGCACACTCACGGGTTACTTCCAGTTATCGCAGCACCTGCTTCAAGTCACTGGAGGGTCTGCTTCGGGCCAAGGAGATGATTACTTTGAGTCATAACCATGAATCGTTCAGCAACCTATGCCCTCGTCAATTTCGTGTCCATGTTATTCATATCCATCAAGTTTGCACTGTTAATTTCCATCAGACACATGCGTCTTTCAGATCGACCAACGTTATTCACTTCGTATCGATTTACATTTCGTATCGATCCATGTTAATATACGTTTCGTATTGATCACCCAGATGATCAATACTAAACACATCCCTTCCTATCGATGCGAAGTAGCTCGCAGTTATCTGCTTCGTGTCGATCACGTTGACGTATACTTCGTGTCGATCAACCAGATGGTCAATGCAAAACCGCCAAAAAACATCGATACGAATAAAATAAGAAGCATCGATATGAATAGGAGGTCTTGGCATCGATACGAAATGAGACAGGAATCGGTACGAAGAAGCTTGAAAACGATGGATACTAAAAGGGCGAGGTCAACTCGGCACAAAAGTTGGATCCATCCTAGAAGATAGCGCCATGTCATCTGGTTAACACGTGTATTCTATCGATACGAAGTAAAGCGATTCGAAAGGAAGCAATATGAATTCGATAACATGCTACAAACATAAACTTGCATCGATCATAACTCAAGATCTACAAGTCCAAATGCTATCAAATTTTCATAGGAGCTTTCGTACAACCTCAGGAATGTTCATGATCGATCTTGGCTCGTTTGGGCAAGATTTGGATCAGTGATCATCTCATTTTTATCGATCATGGATCGAGTCGAAACGACCGAGGATTGATCACGTGGGCCTACTCACGTGAGAGAAGGAGTCTACCGAGATCTGAGCGAGATATTGTAGTCTAAACCTATAAATAGCAGTCCAAGAGCTTCAGAAAAGGGATCTTTTTGGTCCTTCTACGCCAGTAATCTATAGAACTCCATTGTGACTTGATTATTATCATCTACACTCTTGTAACCAGCGAGTGATAATCAATAAAACAACAATCCTTCAAAGTGAACATAGGCTACAATGCCGAACCACTATAAATCATGTGTTTCTATTGCTTTCCTTTTTAATTTTGAGTGCTCTTTACATTTATATTCTCTACATATTTGCTATCTCTGATTGTAAACAGATGCTTTCATCGACAATTGAGTGTTTGTGACCAATTTTGACGCAAACAAATAGTTTTGTGGAATTAACTGAAAGTGTATTATCTTACTAATAAGTGTGGACATGCTTTGGTCATTAAAATAAATGTTTTAAAGTTTATAAGAAGTATAAAAATGGTTCTGGGTAGTAGCAAACATTATTTTAGTAACAATTGTTTTTTAACCTTATTATTAATTATACTTAGAGATGTTGTAAGACATTATTCTTGAATATATTAAAGATCACTATAAATGAATGTTTTGGTTTAGTCCTGACAAATGTTTGAGTAATAAGTGTCTTTAACCCTTAAATATAAATTAAACCTTTAGAAGAAAGTTTTAAAGAAATGATTAAGTATATAAATGATTTTGGATTGTAGTAAATAATATTATAGGAACATTTATTTTTAACCCTTATTTTAATTATTCTTGGGAATACATTTAAATATTTAATAATGAATACTTTAAGGTTAAGTATTAATGAATGTTTTGGGTTTGATGTGACAATGTTTTAAACAACACTTGTCTTTAACCCTTAAATTTAATTAAATCTTTAAAAGAGAGTTTTATAAAGAAATGTTTTAAAATGTTAAGGGATTTGCGTTTGTTGTGACAATGTTTGAGTAACACTTGTCTTAAGCCCTTATAAATGTAACTAAACCTTTAAAGGAGAGTTTTAAAGATAATGAGTGAATGGGAAGTATTTTCGGTTTGTGTAAACAATGTTTTAGTGACATTCGTTTTCAAACCCTTATATTATATTTTAAAGTGGAAAAATATTATAAATATAATTAGATCTTTAATGATGAAATTTTAAAGGTAATAACAAGTATTGAAATCTTTTATAAAAAGATAGGAAGGATTATATATTTAATTTATAAAAGAATTTAAGATTTGAATTTCCCTTAATTGACCTTCTTAATAATGGTGGTGTGGAACTTTCATTCCATGCTTAACATCGAAGGAATAATGTTTGGGGTCATTTTTATCTCTAATTTAAATAACATTCATTTTAACCTCTTTAATTATATTTTAAGTAAGCAAAACTTTGTTAAGTAATTTGTGAATATACTTATACCATTAATGTAATTATATGAATACTTTTAAGTATTAAAAAAGAGTATAATGAATATTA
Organism: Allium cepa; assembly: GCA_030765085.1. Taxonomy (NCBI): domain Eukaryota; kingdom Viridiplantae; phylum Streptophyta; class Magnoliopsida; order Asparagales; family Amaryllidaceae; genus Allium; species Allium cepa. Next base: position 457,728,129 of record CM060931.1, on the reverse strand, counting down.
AAATAGCATAATATAAGTATATATCTTTTATAAAGAGATATTTAAAATATTTATATATAAAATCATAGAGGAAGTTTTATTTAATAATAGAGTATTAATAAAGGAAATCTTGATTTATAAAATAAGTTTCATTTTTTTTAAAAGTTGTTTTACTACTAAGAAGGGTTTTTAATTAATAAAGTATTAGTTAATTAAAAAGGGATTAAAGGTCATTTATGTGACTTGAACATACTTCAAATGAACTGATAGTGCTCGTATGTTTACTTGCTTATGGAGAGTATATAGGAGTTAGTTCCCTTATGCGACCATTCACATTATTGTCGAATAAAACCAAATTCATTGATCTAGTCTTGGAGAGACCAGGATCGGTAAGTGTTCTATTTATCGAAAACCACGTCAAGACTGAGATACGGGTTCTATGTTTTGGAAGTGAATAATGGAATCCATGTGTAGTTCTCAAATCAATTGAGATGATGGAGTCCATATGGTATTCATTATTTGTTCGAGTGTTGAAGACTCATGTGAAGATGCCGAACGTAGCCTTGACATTAAAAAAAAGACTAAACAAAGAGTAGGTTGCACGATCCTGGGTTTCGCTAACCCCTGATGGTACACCAACTCCACTATCTAGAGTATGCTTATCAATATGTTGGGCAACAGGATGTGATGGTAATAGGTTCAGGTTGCTCGCTAAAGTGTTCGGATTATGGACCAATTGTGTTTTCCTTATGGTATTTTTAATCTAAAGATATACGGTGGTCGGAAAGGTATCTTCTGATCCTTGTCATAGGAAATCAGTCTCATTGAGGAGGTCTCCGTGGAAAATCCATTTATATGAACATGCCTAAGCGGTTTTTGTTTGTATGCCTAAATATGCTGTAAAATATAACCAATGTAACCATTTCAGCTATGAGTTATATTTATATTGAACATCCTAGACATTATTATAATACACTGAATTTTCTAATTGAAATGGTTTGGTTATCATAAGGTATAAACTCATCTGTGTCTATATGCGGTGTGGTCTTACGGGATAACTTTATTTCAAAAGGTTTTATAACATTAAATAATTCAAATGACTTGGCTTTCTCATGCTGGTTTACCAGACTGATCCTGGTGTTATTTTTCTTATAATGCAGGGTCTGCCCTATGTATATTTCCAGATTTCATTAATGTTCATTGGAGCTTTAGGAAAGGAGCTGGGTAATTACCTACCGTCGTTTTTATTTATGTTGCATTACTTTTTATAGATCAGAAATTGTAAGGACAGACAATTATAATTATCCAGGTTGATGATAGGTTAGTTTGCTCTGATTATTGTATCTATACAGCTTTCTTTGTAAAAAATCATTTTGATATTATATGTTATTGTTCCATTGTGAGATTCAGATGTTTTTGTTCTCCCCTTTCGTTTTCTTTTTTTCTTTTTCTATACCCTAACTTTCTATCTTTTCAGCACTTGGATGCTTGGTACGTAAATACAGTGGATATATTACTATCGATATTCGGGCGTTTAAAAGGCAAACATTGCATAATTTTTCCATAGTTCCTTATAATCAAATGTGGGCCCCTAAGAACTATACCTGCAAAACAACAATATAATCAATAGAAACCTCAGGTGTATGTAGGTAACATTCGATGGAACCACTATAAATGTTTGTTGTATTATTTTTACTCATTTTCCATTTATATTTCTTCATTTTCATTCCTACTTAATTTTTTGGGTGCATGTGCCATATTTTGGTACTAACATTCTGGTGCTTTCATTAAGAACGTGATTCTCAAGCAAGTTGGATCCATCATCTACTATTCGATTACTTAAATCCATGAGATAGATCCAATGTCTTTGTTTCTTACTCTTTTAAACTACTCATATTTCTAGAAAATCTACTAGAAGCTATTTCAGAATGGCCCCTCGAAGAGATCGATCCACCACTTCAAGAGCTACTAAGGATTTTGACAAGTCGATTGCTAACATGTTGAGGATGTCACACAGCCAACCGCTACTGAGGGTCAGAACCTAATGAATGTGATTTCCAGGGTTGAGATGGATCATATAACAAAGAAAATGGAGTATAAGCTACAGGAAATCCATGATGAGTTGAATTAGAGAACAAAATAGAGCTTGAATTTGTTAAATCAGTTGACTAACAGCCATAGGAGAAGTAGGAGGCAATTTACACCTCTGGTTCAGAATACGATAGTTCCTCATCTTTGGAGATAAGGCAGAAAGACAGAAAGAAGAAGATGATTAGAAAAGAGACTGGAAAGTCGGAATAAAGGCCCGAACTAAACCATGGTAAAGGTTTACGGATCGATACCGATCCATCAAGAGGGATCGGTACTAATACGTCCAATGTTGGTTTGGATTGGTGACTTCCGAATGATGGTGCTAGTTTGGCTTTTGGTCGTGCTGTAGATGGCCAGAATATTAGAGATCAGGCACCTACTGTGGATCTGCCCTGAAGAGATTATGTACACGGAACTGTTGAACAAATGGTTCTCCTGGAGTCAGGGGAACCCAAATATTGTGAAACTAACCAAGATTGTTTTCTAAGCCAAACACTTGTAGTGGATCATGAATACCGCCGTTTAGTAGATCCACCTGTGCTGGAATTGACTGAAAAGGTAAGAAGACTTATAAGTGAGAGCTAACACCGGACCAATGACGATTGGGGTTCCTCCTCAAGTCGAAATTAGTAGATGGAAGAAATCCTAAATGAGGAATAACCAAGGAGATTTGTGATGCCAACGATGCCATCATATAATAGGAAGACGGATCTGAGGCAACATTTGAAGAAGTACGATGATACATGGTGTCTGCTAGAGCTACCGATGCTGTACGATGACGTTGTTACCCAATTTTCCTAAAGGGAATGGAGATGATGAGGTTTACCCGACTACCGGCGAGATCCATATTGTCTTTCAAGAAATTGGCATGGTAGTTCATTGAGCAATTCCCTATGCACACTACTCGTCTGAAGGACGTCATGTCATTGTTCAAACTCTTCCAAGGAGAAGGAGAGTCTTTAAAGGATTTTTTGCAAGGGTTAAGTGCTGCAGTAGCATGGTGAGCATCCCTATGCTGATTTTGAGAAGATATTGTATTGATGGTACTGATTAGGGTGATCCATCCCGATGTTGATTTCGAGAGGTGGTTGAAGATGAAACCCCCAACAATAATGGACGTGTTCTAAAAAAAGGCAACTCAGTTCTTACGCATCGAAAAGGAAAGCTTTACCATCGAAAAAACCAATATTGGGCAGTCGGCAGAAGTGATACAAAGTAATATCACAGTAAAGTAGCCCGGAGGAAACTCGGGCAATGTTGATGTCAATATGGAAAATAAAAGTGATGGATTGAGCAAGAACAACAATGGAGCTAAAGAAAAGAAATTGGATTCGAGGAGACGTACGAGAATCCCAAAGTATGACAACTATACTCCATCGAATGACTTGTTTGAAAATGTATACTTAGCAACTCAAGGTTAAGAACAACAGAGGAAGCTGGCTCTAAGGGAGTTGACCGAAAGGAGAAGAAGTCTGACAAGTTTTGCCGATCTCATGAAATGCAAGGTCACAACACTAATGAATGCAGACATTTGCATGATATGATCAAAGATTTGATTCAAAAAACAAAGTTGCAACAGTTCGTGCAATCACGGTAGGATGGCTGACAAGGAACATCAAAACACTAATAGGGGGAAGCCAAGCCTATGTTGGTGAGCCTAGATGGCTTGAGAAAGATTTGATGATTATTACTATTTTCGGTGGACCACAACTAGTTGAGAAGAGCTGGAACGAGATGGAGCGGTATGTAGGTGCTTTGAAGCATGCAGTAAATGACAGCTACTTTGTCATCAAAGATGGTGCTCAAGTGAAATAACTTAGGACCATGATAGGTGACATTATTTTCAGAAATCAAGATGCTGATGGAATGGAGGACCTGACTACTGATCCATTAGTGATATCGACCATGATTGGCATTGCAATTGCAACCAATGTGCTAGTTGACCGTGGGAGTTCAGTCAATATTTTGTGAAAGAAAGCCTACGACCAGATATTTCTGGAGGGTAAGGACTTAAAGCATGTAAATCCCAAATATGGGGATTTGGCGAGACTGCTACTTAGCCAATGGGATGTCTAGATCTACCGATGAACCTCGAAGAGGGCAACCAGAAGTGAGTGCAGGTCATGCCTTTTGTTATGTTGGATATTTATTCTGCTTATAATGCCTTCTTGGGTTGACCGACCCTTGCAGAATTTCGAGCAGCCATAGCACCTTGGTGCTTAATGATGAATTTATCGATAGAACGGTGTGGGAATAGTGCAAGGTGATTAGGGGCTTGGCCAGGATTGTTATGTCACTGAGCTGAAAGAGCCAAAGTGAAGGGAGAAAGGAAATGGTATGGAGAGGACTCTTTACATCAAGGCATTGGATGCATAGAAATCACCACCTAAGCCCTGGCTTGGGCAGCACATAATAGTTTCCATAAGGATATGGATCCGAGAAAAGAGCTAGAGTATGCGAGGGCATTTTAGTAGAGTTGACGATCAATATCCCAATCATCCAGGATGGTCCTACATAGATACTGAAGGTGGATCACAACTCGATACGAGGATGATGAAGTTAGTTGGCCTTCTCCGAGTGAATCTGAATGAGTTTTCCTAGACTCACTTGGGCATGTGTGGAATATCATTGGGGATAGAAAGGCACTCATTAAATGTAAATCCTAAATGCATTCCTATCAAACAAGATGCTGCAGTTAGGTCCAGAGAGATTCCCTGCACTCAATAAAGAAGTAGAGAAGTTGAAAGACAACGACATCATTTGCGATGCCTTATACCTGGAGTGGGTATCCAATCAAGTCATAGTGAAAAAGCTAACAGGAAGTGGAGGACATGCATTGACTTTAAAGACCTGAAGGATAACTTCCTACTCCCGAAGATTGATCGATTGGTGGACTCGACGGCCAAACATAAATTACTTTCATTCATGGATGCATACTCAGAATACAATCAGAATCCTATGCATGTCCCAGACCAGGAACACACCGGCTTTGTTGTCGATCATGGACTATACTACTATCTTGTCATGCCCTTTGGATCGAAGAACGCTGGAGAGACTTACCAAAGTTTAGCGAACAATATGCTTAAAGATCAAATAAGACGCTCGACGGAGGTCTATGTAGATTACTTAGAGACCTCTCGTTCTATCGAAGCTATTGGAGCATGAGGAATTATTTGTTTATTTGGCAGTGTCGGTGCATGCTTCGAGCATTGCACCCATGCATGAGGATTCTCGAATCTAATGGCCGATGTACTACATCAGCAAGAGGTTAATAGGAGTAGAAAGAAACTATCCAAAGTTGGAGAAATTCGCATACTGCCTATTAATTGCTTCAAGGGAACTCCGCCCCCTACTTTTAGGCTTATTCGATCAATGTTCGAACCAGCCAACTTTTGAGAGAGGTCCTGCAACGACCTAAGACTTCTAGAAAGCTATTGAAATGGAACATTGAATTGAGCCAGTCTATCACCTTATGAAAGTGATATAGGGTGAAGCTTTGGCAGATTTTATTGCTAAACACACTGTGGAGGATAACACTCCAGAGAGTAGTAGAGAGCAGAATGCTAGGTGGAAAATGTACACAAATGGTGAATCTAATGAACGTTGTTCTGGTGCTGGAGTTATGCTGGTGACTCCCGAGGAACGTTCAATTTGTTAAATTTTAAAACTTGACTTTCCCCCGATGAACATTAAAGCGGAATATGAGGCACCGATCGCAGGCCTCAAAATTACCAAAGAGCTGGGAGTTAAAAATTTGCATATCTTTTGTGATTTCCTACTAGTGGTATGCCAATGAAAGAGTTTCAAGCGAAAGGAGTGCAACTAGATCCTTATATAAACTGAGCCCTTGAGCTGCTTAGTGATATTGAATATTACACTATAACGCATGCTCCTAGAAAGGAAAATGCGAAGGCCGACTTACTACCTAAGTCAGGCAAATCAGGAGATGAGCAGCACACAGGCTTGGTTCTAGTGGAAGTGCTATTGGTTCCAGGCATCGATCAGGTTGTTGTTGGTTGGATCTTGGAAGCCGAATGTGACAAAGAGTTGAGGATGACTCTGATCAAGAATTATTTGCAGAGGGGAATCCTTCCTGACAAAAAAATAATGTCAACTCATTCATAAAGATTTAAGGTTCATCATGCAAGAATAACTACTTTATAGAAGGGATTCTCAATTCCTATTCATTGGTGTGTCACCAACGATGAGGCCAAGCAAGTCCTAAGAGAAGTACATGAAGGGGCCTACATGACCACACTGAGGGGCAAACCAAACCTTAGTAAAGAAGATCCTTTATTACAGGTATTTTCTGACCGACTATCAATCGAGATGCAGCTGACTACGCCAGAATGTGTGATAAGTGCCAAATATTCACCTAGATTCCAAGAGCCCCACCAGTAGAGATTACTCAAATGGTCGGTCCTTGGCCGTTTATAGTCTGGGGAACCAATATCATTAGTGCGCTGCCAATATCCAGAGATGGTAAGAAGTATGTGTTTAACGACCAATTTTCCATTAGATTAGAAAATTGTCAAAAAATTTAAATTAAAAATTAACTGCAAGCGCATGGCATATAATGTTAGTACGTAGCGCGTACGGGCCGATCCATAGGGAATTGTATTGATTTCTAAAATTTCTACTCAACCGAATTAACCAAAGAGTTTGAAAATTGTTTTAAGCTAGAGAAAATTTGAAAGCTAACTACAAACCAAAGTGGATAAAAATATGAGAGTAGAAGGCAATTTAGAGATAATTTCCTTATCACAATCACATAAATCAACAAAATGAAATTATGATATCTCTTTTGGTCGTTAATGAGTTTAGTTGATGTGTTTATCATAAGTATGGTTTAATTATGTTATTAATTAGCCCAACATAAACCATCAAACTATAACACAACTTGTAACAACCCTAGCCTTTTGAATATAATTTAAATTTGACTTTCTTTTTGTTTGAAATTATTTTAAATTTTTTTATTTGTAAGAATTCATTTATAAATACTTTTAAGGTGATAATAGAATTTTTCCAAAATTTATTGCATTTATTTTCTATTTTTAAAGGCTAGTTTCCATTTACTGCTATTTTCTTCATTTAAATTATATTTAATTAAAATTTATTTATTTATTTTGTGAATGCATTTTTATTTTGTGTTCTTATCTTTATTTATAAATATTTTTCAAGTACATAAAATTTTTCTAAAGTTTATTCCATTTATTTTCAAATTTTCTAGCCTAGTTTTCATTTTCTTTGCTATTTTCTTAATTTAATGATATATAATTAATATTTATTTATTTATTTTTGTTTATTTACTAAATTTTCGTATTTTTATTTGAATTTATATATATATTTCAGTTATTTAAAATTACAAAAAGAAATATGGTTATTTGAAGAGTTTAGTGACCATTGATTTACTTTAGCCTTTTTATATTCAACACCTTTTCAACTCCAACCAACACCTATTCAATTTTGCTGCCATAACACTTCCTATCTCCAGCCGACTCCCATCTCATTCATTTTCACGTGAATCCTCATCTCCAACTTGAGAAAAAAATTGGCCTCCTCCCTTGTCAAAAAGTTTGGTAAACCTTCTTTTCTTTTTCATTGTTTTTATGCTTGAATTCATGTAATTTTGCACTTGATTTCTTCCTCTTCAGGTTCGGCCTGCCTCCTCCTTCAGCCTTGAACATGTCACCACCACCTGAACATGTCACCACCACCTCCTCCTCACTGACCATCCCTTGCCAAGCCACCCTTGGTGGTAGATCCATCACCAAATGCAAAAATGATTTACCTAAACAACCATAGCCGAGCACACAATGCATCCACCACCTTCAACTTCCCCTTGGCCGCCACCTACTCCACCTTCACCATCCATAGACGACCTGAAACCCACTTCCATGTCATCCCCGACCCCACTGCTGACCTGGCCATGCCCGTCCTTTCTTAGGCCGTGACCTTAGTTGCATTGAATTCATGTTATATTGCCTTGTAGTTGTAGTCCATGCACATATCTCTTTGCATCACTTTTGCCCCATCACCATACATGTTTGGCCGACTCAATTGAACCCAAACCAGATCCAAACTCTCACCATAGCCATGTGTTTCTGACCCTAGGCTGAAGCATAAGTTGTTGGAAGCAAGTGCAAAGATTTTGGCTTTGTTTTATGTAGTTAATTCTAACATTGTTTAATCGGATTTTGAGTTGAAAACTTATGTTTTTTACATTGATTTGTTTGAATTGTATTCAAGGAAATTAATCTTTGGCTCTCCCACTCGAATCTTTGTCCTGCTATCGTGCTTTTTTGGATCTCAGTTATGCATTCGTTTGCTGTCATCTCCAGCTTATACCAGTGAGTTATTCTCACCAGACAGTTTTATGCTTATATAACTAGTAAATCGATCACATTTGAATCTGTAAAATGCATCACCATATTATATCTGCTATGATTATATGATGTTCTCCCATGCTTAAACACCTGTTATATCATCTGTTACTGTTATAATATGCTATTCCGTTATTTATATCAGTTTATCACACTGCAAGTTCCATTTAGATTAGAATCACTATGGATTGAAATGATACATACCCGAACGGACTTTAGAATAGGGGAAAATCGTTATGGGCTGAAATGATAGGCCTGAACGATTTTTAAATTTTTTCATTTACTTTGGACTGCGGGTTTGAAATGATAAAACCCGGGTTTTCTTTGTAAATTACGAGTTGAAATGATATATTACCCGTATCACTTTACCTAGCGTAGAAAATTATATACAGACCCATAGTTAATATAAGTTTTTCTAAAATTTTAAAAAATATTTTAGAAATGTAAATATTATAATATTTTGATTTAAACTTGATTAAAAATGATTTTTGTAAAGTATTTTTGATTTTCTGAAATTTATAAGTGAAATGAATTAACGATAAAGTTGGAAATTTGAAATATAAGTTATTTAGGAAATATAACTTAAATTGAAATTTATGAATTCTGTTTAAAAGTGAATTTTTGAAGTAAGTAAATAAAATGAAAATAAGTTATATTTGAAAATTTAAACTAGGTGTTAAGTTAAAATTTAATTTAATGGATTTAAAATTGAATATTGGAATTTAATAAGTGAATTAATATTAAATAATGATTTTTTGAATGGAAATTTAACTTTATAAAATTATGAATATAAGGGTATTTGAATGATTGTTTTAAAAGTGAAAATTTGTGATTTTATAAGTTAAAAATGATTTAAATAAAATATAATTGTTTGTGAAATTATATTAAATATTTGAAGTTAATTAACTGCATTTTTGAAATGCTATTATTTCTAATGTAAATGATAATACAACATTTGTAAATGCTATAGTTGATATAAATGAACTAAAAAGCTAAATTGAATTAAAGGCTATTATAGCATTTTGTAAGTGGTATAATTGTTGAATTTAACTAAGTTTTATTTAAAACTAATGTAACCCTATTACAACATTTTTAAATGCTATCTTTTGTTAAATTGAACTGTTTTGAACGTGACTTTCCGTAGCATTTTCTAAATGTTGCGAAAGGTGAATTTCCACTATTTTAATAAACTTAAGTGAATGAATGAACTTTGAAAAGTTTAAAATTTTGAAAATTTAATAATTTAATAATTAAATGTAATAACTTCATTTTTAATTATTTAAATGAAGTAATTCGATTTGAAATATAAACTATTTTAAAATGTGATTGAAATGGTATTTTAAATTTGAATAAAATGAATGTGGGTTTGAAATGATATGATAAGTTGGATATTTTGAAATGGATTTTAAAGATATTGAATTGTTAAATGATATTTGATTTTTTTTTGAAATAAATACCATTTTTAAATTTATAACTACGAGTTATAATAACGATTGGTTGTTAAAGAGACCGGGATCGGATATGGACATACTCTCTATCGATATCGAAAACCACTTTAACAACTGTGTACGCGGTGGAGATTCCAGAATGAAGTAGGATGGTGATGACGTTCCTAAGGTACATTATGTGGACCTGACTCTCGTGAGTTAGCTTAGGCGGCTAAAACTGGAGCGATCTCGGGCCAAAGGAGGTAGCACTTCTGGCTGGACACACTTCTTCGATACCATTCTACTACTGTTGTGATCGATTGGGTGCACCCCTTGATTTTGGAGTGTTGTGGGGTGGGCGTATGTGGCTGCTGCGTTACCACCAGCCCGTGTGCGTAATTGGTATATCTACCCTGCCATTGCCTTGTGTGCCGTGTCACCTACCATACCGAGCCTTTACTACGAGTTATTTTTTTCTCCTGTAGCCCGTGTGGTATCCTCTGATAGTCTTTCGATCTGGAGATATCATGATATCGGATGGACTACTGGGACTATTATGTGTAAAGGGTGATATGGGTAGCCCGAAACGCTATTTAAAAGTATGTTTATTTTACTGTAGACATTATTATAATAGCGAAATATTACTATATAGTAAATAGTTTGACGGATCCTTAGAGGATGGGCGGTCCCAAGCATCCTTTAAGTTACTCGTATCTTTATTACAGTTCACTTGAGTTGGTTTACATTATATAAGTATATATTTTCCTAACTAGAGTGTTTTGTGTTTTGCTTTACGCTCGGGTCAGCCTGCGTATTCACGGCTTTGTATTCTCTTTCTGGAGCTGGTATTTGCTGGAGTTTCTGCCTATCTACATTTATATCTATTTCTGTTTCAGCGTATTAACAATCTGTTATTTTGCATCATTCAAGTCTGACATGTGTTGATTATTGTCGATTTGAATGGTACGAAATGGCGGGTCGTGACACAACTACCAAACCACTTGTTAACTCTCATGAAAATGTTAATGAACTTGAAAATAAAATCTATTCTAAGCATGATCTATTTACTATTGATTAGTAATATAGACCATCAAAATTTGATTTTAAAATCCATTTCATTACCATAATAATATGTATATGAAGAGGTAATTTGTGTTTGTATTGTTTAAGTATAGCCTATTTGGTGTCAACAACATAGGCTATCAAATTCAAAGCTAAAACAACAACAAAAATTCCATTCAAACACTGTCATTAAGAACAAAAGAGATAAAAAATTAGCAAAATGTTGAATCTACAAGATTAAGAGAGCTTCATTATCCTTAAATTAAAGGGGTTTAGCCTCTCATATTTGTTATCATTTCAACAAATGTAGAGTTCAACATGAGGCAAAAAAATAAGAGGAAAATACAAGCTAAATGAAATAAAAAGAGAGCTAAACTACTTGCAATAATTAATCTTAGCTACTAACATAAAAGAGAAGAACATGAAATCAAATAGCATGAATTATCATATAAGAAAATTACATAAGAAGAAAATGGCTTAGTGGCCATGAAAAATAAAAGAGAGTTTTTTGTTAATTTTTGAGCCTAAAACTATTCTAACTAAAAAGGAGGCTAAGAGGTTAATTACGTGAACATATGGGGTACTTATATAGGCCTTAAACCCTAATCAAATTTTTAGGGACTACCTGAAGTACCCTTGAGGAAGTGTGACCATCAAATTATCAGTAGTCTCTAATTAATCCATCATCAAGTATGCATGTAACTTTAACCTCCACTAGCTTATGCATTAGCTTCTAATTGTAGATTAAAGTAAGTGGGTAGGTAGGGTCCTCAATGGTGCATGAAATGAATTATTTCCATCTTCATTTGTTTCTTTCTCCTATGCATGCACATTTCTTCATGAAGCCTCTTGCATTTGAATTCAAATTCCTATGAAATAACATAAAAATGTCCAAGTAAATTTTCTCAAATTAATATATGCAAAAAAATGACCATTTTTTCCCAATATCAAGATGAATAAATAACGATTTGAAAATAATTTGAATTTAGGCAATAACATGTTAAAATACCCTATATGCTCATTTATTTAATTAAATTGGATTAAATATGGTAGTAAAAATATGCACATTTACGCGTACATCAAATACCCATGTACTTATCTTTTTATTTGTCCTCGAATAAAGTAAAACTAAGATAAATCTGTTTTCGTAGGAAGTACGATTGCATTGAGCGTATGCAAAAAGCTGTTAAACCTCTAGATGTCCCTAGTAGGACGACTGTTGTTTTATGAGGGTTTTCAGTGGATACTATGCACAAAATCTAAATGCGACTTACTTTCAAATCGATAGGAATAAGTTAAATATAAGTTCTGGTCATTATCAAGAAATTTAAGTCCTTTTATTTGTCAAAATTTCCAACAAAAATCAAGTTATCATCACAAATAGACTCTAGTTTGGCTAATTATTTCGGTTGATAACATAGTGCAACTATGAAATGGATCCTTAGTTTGATTTTCAAAGTTTATCAAAGTGGTATTTTCATTTCTTTTGAATAACAAATCAAATAAAATAAGTAAAAACAGTGCTTGAATTTCAATTGCTTACTCTCTTTATTTTCTAAATTTTTTTATTGATATTAACAATATTTACATATGCCCAACTCAAATAAAATGAGACCAGATATATTACCCATGCACTTCCTTTTGGGCTTACGCGAGAGGAATATAGAGCGTGGCGAATGAACACACAAGTGTGTACACCTATAGATTGTAGGTGTTATAAACAAAAGAATTTTCATATACATATACATAACTCGGATAAACCAAGGCTAGATACACCGATCGTACACTACCTTTCGGGCTTACGTAAGAAGGGTATAGAGCATGACGACAGTCACACTTGCGTATGAACACATGACTCTAGGTGTTAATCAAATATGTACATATATACAAAAAAATTTGTTTGTTTTTTGTTATATTTTTGTTTTGTTTTTTGAAGAGAGATTTTTGCCAAATCATCTTAGCACAATTTAACTTTAGAAGATTAAAAATGTTATATCATTTACCTTAAATTCACCACCTTTTTTTTAACAAAGATTTTCAGTTAGGATATACTTCATAATTATCACCTATGAATCTTCCAATATACTAGTTAAACCATCGTTACCTGTAATCAAACTTTGTTTTTATTTTTGTTGAGACAAATAAATTTTCAAAAATTTCAATTCAATGACCAAAATCCTCAATTTATCCTATAATGTTTGTTTAAAAGTAAATCAAAATTCTAGAAAGAAAATTCATTTTGGATTTTTTTAAAATTTTGGAAAGAAAATGCAAAAAATAAACCATGAAAAATAAAAAAATGAAGATGAGACTCTCCCCTTGCACTTAATTTTGATCGTGTCCCCACAGTCAACAAAGTGAAAGGAGAAAAATAAAATAAAATATATAACCTATATTTACATGAATCTGAAAAGATTTTTATTTACACAACATCAGAAAATATACTGTTAAAGAGTAAATGAAACGATTTTCTAAAGACCAATTCATTTATCTCGTCAGGTATGAGAGACATAACTTAAGCACAAAAAACCAAACCATAAAAGATTTCAAAGTTGAATATTGATTTGGAAAAACAAATGTCGTTTTATTAGAAATTATGAGTTGTTTTATTTTCGATGATTTTAGGGTAGATAGAGCAACTGGTTGAAATTCAAGTTTATTTTCACCAAATTGAAATTCAAACTTATCATTGAAAAGTCCTTCAGAGTTATTGATTTTAAAATCAAAATGGTGATTTAAATCGTCCCCTTCAGAATTCAACAACTTATCTTTGAAAAGTCCAAAAACTTTATGTTCACAAAATTCATCTTCCTTTATTGAATTATTAATAACTTTATTGCATGTATCAATTGCAAAATCTAAAATTGTTGCATTCAGTTTTTCAAAATCGGAGAAAGGAAGATTGAATTTTAAATTGTGTTTTACATTCTCAAAAGAATTGAAATCCAACTCAATTACTGTATTTTCAATAATTTCATTAAGATTGTCATTTTCAATTTCAAAAGTTGTTATTTGAAAATCGTCAATTCTGGTAAAAGGTGGATTATTATTTGACTCGTTAAAAGTTGGGATTTGATTTTATTGCTCACGTTGTTTCATATATGTTTCAAACAACAAATTCGTGTGATCTTTGTGAATTTCATCCATTTGCTCAACAAAATCAAATTTATAATTATTAACTTGAGAATTTTCAATTTGAAATTGTTGAGAACAAAAATTATTCATTGCACCATAATCGAGATTATTTCCATTTCTAAAATAATTTAAATAGTGATTCACATTTCCATTTTGATTTTGAAATTCGTTTTGGAGTTCGAAGTTGTATTGGCATGAGTTATAATCGAAATCATTTGAATTTTGAAGTGAATTCAAATTTTGGTTATTTTGAAATCTTTGACTTGAGTTATTGCATAAATATGAATTACACAAATCATATATCATTTGATCATTTTTTAGAGAGAGTTCAGGTAAAGATGAAATTGTTTCAATGGTTTTTTCAAGATTCGAGGGTTGGTCATCATTTGAAAACTTTGTTCTACAAAATCCAACTTGTTTATGCAATAGTTGTTATTAGAATATCCATAAGAATCTGGTATAAAATTATACGGATTATATTGATTTTCATAACTATTGTAAAATTCTTGTGAATAGGAAAATTCTGACAATTTCAAAATGTTTTTTTACTATTTTTTGGATTTTTTTAATAAGGGAAAACTATTTGCCGAAAGGAATTTATTTTTCAAAAGGGAAATTTGATTTTGTTTTGTTTTTTGGATTTTCAAATATTTTTTTGAAAAGATTTTTTTTCGGATTTTTACTTTTCTAAACAAATTAACTTAATTTTTTTTATATTTTTGATTTTGATTGAAAAATTTCAAAGGATTTAAAAACTATGTTAAGAAATATTTACAATTTTTTTAGTTTTATATTTCGAATTTTTTAAATATGCATGAATTAATGCCACTAAATGAATGCAAAGACTTAATTGCATATTTTCTATCCTAAGTAGCTCCTAACCCAAAATTGTTCAATCATACTTTATTTTAATCCAATATGATAGTTCTTAGCCGGTAATGGACATGATTTATCGGTGCACCACGAATCACCATAGTAATGCAGCCGAAGGTATAAGTACCTTCAGAGAAGTAACCACTATAATATTTATGAATCACTATAATATTTATAAATGGTTATTGCTCTGCCATAGCCTAGACACCAAGAAATTAAATTGTCGAAAGTGGATAACTTCTAAATATATAATTAAGTCCTAGGTGAGCTCGCGACTCCCTTAAGTCTGAAGTCTAATCGTTATTATTAACTGATTCTAAGGCGAAATATAATTTGTGGGCCATGGAAGGGGTAATGAAATCCTTCACCTTATGTGGATTTGGATGTGGCATTTAGAAAAGAAAATAAGATGATATGAATGCAAAACAAAAATTAAACGTGTATTATCAATGCAACTACAAACGAAATTTGTTTTTGTTTTTGAATTTTTTTTTCTATGTAAATGCAAATGCATGCAACCAACAGTGCAAAGCAAATAAAAATAAGGGATGAGAGTACGATAGCAGAGCGTGCAGAATTATTAGCAAATTATTTTAAAGCGGCAAATTTTTTTATTAGTAAGCAAGCGATTTATTTTTGGCAAGCAAAGCGAAGCAAACAATTCTTCCTATTGAATTTCTGCTTTTGCAACCTGAAAAAGGAGAGTCGAATACAATTGCTTTTTTTGATTTTTTGTATATACGATAAATGAAAAAAACAAAACGAAAAACAGTAATAAAAAAATTAAAGAGAAGAATGGAATTTTTAACAAAAAGAAATAAAATAAAGTAAAACTCAACCCAATATTTTCCAAATTAAACTAAAACAATCTTTATATACATACATACATACATACATACATACATACATACATATATATATATATATATATATATGTATTATAGAAAACTCAAAATGAAAGCAAATTTACACTACGAAGGAAAAAAAAATACAATTCCAAACTAGCCCAAAGCCCAATTCCTTCTATACCAATTCCCTTATTTTCAGTTTAACCTTTAAAGGCAACTCCATTTTTTAAATGAAATGAAAATAAACAGCAGAAGGAAAAAGTTGCACTAGTAATCGCGATTGGTTCAGGCGTTCGAGTGAGGGCTTCGGGTAGCGGAATTGCTAATTTGGGTGAGGGTGGTTCAATTTATTAAGTGTGGCTTGTATTATATTAGAGTAGGTGCATAGATTGGATTATGATTAGTCTCACATTGCAAGATATTCTAAAAGAGATGAGCATATATATGAAACTGGTATCATGTAACAACAAGGGAATTCCTTTTTGCTATAAATAAATGTTGCCATGAAAATATGTATGCTCTAGGAAGATGTAGGGATATCCAATCATGACGCTGGCACCAAAGAGCTTCGTTCAGTGGTCTTACCTCTTCTACACTAAATGAAGTACACGCATAGCGAAAGATGCAATCGGCGTCGAAAATTACAACATGGTATCAGAGCCGATGGTTCGATGAGACCAATATGATGCAGCGTTATCAAGTATGCTCCAATATGTGGTTTGAGCTCAGCATTCTCATTAAGGTGAAGTTTTAAGTTCGAACGCAGCTTGCTCCAACCGTGGAAAAGATAACTCTTTGTGAAATGGCTTGGCCCAACTACTAGAGCTGATAACGACCTAATCTAAGCTGCTGAAGGTGTTAGCGGCCTTATCTATGTGTTTGAGGACTCTGTGTAACTTTAAGTTGAATTGAGATAATGCTCGCCTAGGTGGAGATCCGTTAGGTGTGACTCATAACATATTGAGTGGGTGCGTAGATTGAATTATGATTAGTCCCACATTATAAGATATTCTAAAAGAGATGAGCATATATATGAAACTAGTAGCATGTAACAACAAGGGGATTCCTTTTGTTGCAAATAAATGTTGCCGTGAAAAAATATGTGCTCTAGGAAGGTGTAGGAATATCCAATCATGACACTAGCACCAAAAGAGCTCCGTTCAGTGGTCTTCCCTCTTCTACACTAAATGAAGTACGCGCATAGCGGAAGATGCGAGGGATGCTGAAAATTACAACACAATTCGAAGGTCGGTGATTTGAAGGAGGTCGCGGTTGGAGAGAATCGAGTGGTTTGATTCGGGTTGTGGATTTGCAAGTCATGGGTAGAGGTTGCGCTTTGATTGAGCAGCGTTTTGATGGATGGCGACTGGTGATTGGTAGTTTTGGTGAATATATCATTGATGGCAGTAGTAATTGGTGCGCATTAAATGTTTTTGATGTGGTAATTGGTGAAGCAGTGATATGTATAACAGTGATGGCTGATATGGAGTATGTGATGATATGGAGTATGTCAGGGAATTCGGGTTGTTGCTGTGAAGTTGTATGTTATGGAGGGAAGTTGGATGTAAGAAGTTGGATGTGGAGGGGGTTTGAGTTGAAGGCAGGGGTTAACATGACATCTGGTATCGGTAGTGGTATTACTTGGAGAAGTGGGGAAGTCGATGTGATGAAAAGGTGTTTGAGGTCAGGGAAATGGAGGATCAATTTAGTTGTTAACATCGATCTTCAGGGTAATAGGTAGTGAGATGAAGAAGGATAGAGGTTTTTTTGAAGTGTTGTGGCACTAATGTGTAAGCAGCGGTTTAGGGAGGCCGTGGTATTGACGATTGTGATGGGGTGTGGCAGCAGTAGTCAGTATCAGGTGGTTGGGATGTGGAGGCAGTTTAGAATGGTAGTTGTGGTGATGATATAGGCAGAGGAGGAAATGTATGGTTGCACAGTTGATGGCACTATCGTATTGCTGGGCAGTTTTGGGGCAAGTAAGGGAGTATTGGCAATTAAGGGTAACAAGAAAAGTTGCAGGCAAGTTTGTGGCCTGAGATGGTATCGTATGGGAATGGTGTTGCACTGGTTTATATCCAATGTTTGTATCGTATGAAGGATGTTATTGTTTGGTTTGTATGCAATGTTGGCAGAAAGTTGTTTATGTGCAGAAGATAATGTTCAATGAAGGGGAATGGTGACAGCAATCTTGTTTTTTCAGGTGAGGAATTGTTGTGGGTAGTTGTAGTGATGCAACTGGGTACAACTGTGGTTAGTTTGGGGGTGCAGAGGGTGGAACTGTGGTAATAGTTGTAAACGAGGTTCACAGTGGTAAAGGGCATAGGTGAATGGCTGAAATGAGATGTGTGGCAAGTTTGATTGGCAAGTTTGGTGAACTGTAGTGGTTAAGCAAAATGATGTTTGGATGAGTGATGTGGGGGCAAGGTTCTAGGAGAAGTGAATGAATAGCAATGATGATGTGCAGGAAGTTGGCACAGTTGTGAATGAATGGCATAGTTGTGAATGGTTGTTTGTAATGGTTAATATTGATACTTGTTGAAGTGTTGGCAGTGACAGCAAGGCAGTGGTATGGCTGGGGGTAAAGTGCTTTAGCGGCAGTGATGGGGAGGGTGTAAGGCCGTAGGTACTGTCAAGTGTTTGGATTGTTGAATGAAGTGTCAAATATGGTCAGTGGAAAGGTGATAGAGGAATTTGCAGTGATATATACAAATGTATGTACAACAGAGATGGGAAAAAAGAAAATGTAGCAGGAGTAAATGTAATTGATGTTGTAAGTGTAGATACGAAATATAGAAATGCGTTTTAAAGAAAATGAAACGAATAAAAATATTTTTTTTCTTTTCTTTTCCAAATGAAATTGCGTGCGTTTTTTTCTAAAAAATATATGCAAATGCAATGCAAATAGAAAACAACAAGCGCACAAACATAATGCGCATAAGCACACAATTTTTTTTAAAATGCAAGTTAACGCACAAAATAAACACACAATGAAATCAAACAACAATAATTCGAAGAATATAGGGAAAAATAAAATTAATTCCCTGGCAACGGAGCCAAAAACTTGTTTAACGATTAATTTTCTATCAAATTAGAAAATAGCGAAAAATTTAATTTAAAAATTAACCATAAGCATAAGGCGTACAATGATAGTACGTGGCGAGTAAGTTTCGATCCACATAGAATTGTATTGATTTTTAAAATTTTTACTCAATCAAATTAATCATAGAGTTTGAAAATTGTTTTAAGCTAGATAAAATGTGAAAACTAACTACAAACAAAAGTGGATAAAAATATGAGAGTAGAAGGCAATTTAGAGGTAATTTCCTTCTCATAATCATATAAATGAACAAAATGAAATTATGAAATCTCATTTGGTCACTAGTGAGTTTAGTTGATGTGTTTATCATGAGCATGACCTATTTGTGCTATTAATTAGCCCAATATAAACCATCAAACTATAACATAATCACTAAACCACTTGTTAACTCTCATGAAAATGTTAACAAACTTGAAAACAAAATCTATTTACTATTGATTAGTAATATAGACCATCAACTTTTGATTTTAAAATCCACTTCATTACCATAATCATATGTAGATGAAGAGATAATTTGTGTTTGTGTTTGTTTAAGCATAGCCTATTTGGTGTCAACAACATAGACTATCAAAATTCAAAGCTAAAACAACAAAATTTTACTCATTCAAACATTGTCATTAAGCACAAAAAGAGATAAAAAATTAGCAAAATGTTGAATTTACATGATTAAGAGAGCTTCATTACCCCTAAATTGAAGGGGTTTAGCCTCTCATATTTGTTATAATTTCAACAAACGTTGAGTTCAACATGAGACAAAAAACAAGAGGAAAATGCAAGCTAATTGAAATAAAAGAGAGTTAAACTACTTGCAATAATTAATCTAAGCTACTAACATAAAATAAAGAACATGGAATAAAATAGCATGAATTAAAATTGCATATAAGAAAATTATATAAGAAGAAAACGGCTAAGTAGCCATGAAAAATAAAAGAGAGTTTTTTTTTTATTTTTTAGCCTAAAATTAAACTAACTAAAGAGGAGGCTGAGAGATTAATTACATAAATATATGAGGTATTTATATAGGCCTAAAACCCTAATCACGGTTTTTGGGGACTACCCAAAATACTCTTTAGGAAGTGTGACCATCAAGTTATCAACAGTCTCTAATTAATCCATCATCAAGTATGCATGTAACTTTAACCTCCACTAACTTGTGTATTAGCTCGTAATTATAAATTAAGGTAAGTGGGTAGGTGGGGTCCTCCATGATGCACGAAATGAATTATTTTACCTTGTGTATGCACATTTCTTCATGAAGCATCTTGCATTTGAATCCAAATTACTGTAAAATAACATAAAAATGTCCAGGTAAATTTTCTCAAATTACTATATGCATAAATATGACTATTTTCCCCCTATATGAAGATGAATAAATGACGATTTGAAAATAATTTGAATTTTGGTTTAAACATGTTAAAATACCATATATGCTAATGTTTTAATTAAATTAGATTATATATGATAGTAAAAATATGCATATTTACTTGCACATCAGTACGCCATCATCGTCGTCGATTACTTCACCAAATGGGATGAGGCAAAGCTATTAGCTACAATCACTACAATGAAAGTAATCAACTTCATGGTCAGAAACATCATATGCCATTTTGGGTTTCCAAAAACCATTATTTTTGATATTGGGACTCAATTCGACTGTGCGAGTTCAAAAATTTCTGTCGCAGACACTACGTCAAGAAGAGATTTGCAACGGTGGCATATCCCTTGGTGAATGGACAGGAAGAAGAAGTGACTAAGATCATCATGTCCATAAAAGTGTGCTAGGATCGTGTAATATGGAAATATGATAATACAGAGTATAATGATGATAATAATATTGTAAATAGTATGGAATAAAAAGTAGTATAGTAAAATGACACTAGAGATTTTTAAACTGGTTCGGAGCACCGTCCTACGTCCAGTCCCAAACTCCTTCTAGAATTTCACTAAAACAACAACCCCCACTTAACCTGGAGGAACATGTCTATACACCCCTGAGCAGCTGAACGGGGACCTGAGTAGCAGAATAGGATTTCGCCTCAACAGCCGAAGAGGACTTCACTTGCCTGAGTAGCACAACAGGACTTCAACTTATACAGAAAATAGTTTTGACTAATGTGTGTTCTGATAAAACGGATTTGTCACTTGTAGTACACCCTTCCTATAAACTTCTCCTCGAGTGTGTGTGTGTGTATATATATATATATGTTTGAAGTATATGAAGAATAGAAAGGTATAGTATCGCTTTAATGCAGAATAAGTGATAGTATGATAGCAAATAGATTTCAGAAAGTTAGATCAGAGAATAAGAGAATTCGATTGTGATAAGTGATTTGAAATCAAGTTGGAGTTTGTATTTATAAAGGTTAGAAAGCAGCGACTGTTGGTGAAGAGTTTCGATCGAAGTGTTGCGTCCGAATCTTTTCGTTAAAGGTTCGCATCACAAAAGTCGTTTCTTTTCGAAGAGTGGCTGTTATAGAAATTCAATCAACTGAGCCTCTGGGTCAGTCGACTGAATATTCAAAATAATTTTAAATTTAAATTCGTATATTTATGTAATAGTGCATGCTGCACAAAATTCCCAGTGTCAGTCGACTGGTTCAGAGGGTAAGTCGACTGACCTGGTTAATTTTGTGCAATATGCACAATTTACATAAGTATATTAATTTTTATAACTTTAAATTACTTTTATAATTTATATGTATGCTTATATATGTATAAAATATTTAGAAAATATAATGATTGAATATATAAGCTAATATATACGTAGTCGAGGAGAGATTTTAACAATATTGACCTAAGACTTAAAAAAATACTATAGTTAATGCACTGGTTTTAAAGTCTCTTCTCCTCGTCTCTTTTTGTCGTAGCAGTCGTCAAATCTGTATGTCGTAATGATAGCTTCGTGTCATAAATCAAAACCAAGTCTCAACATTCTCCCCCTTTTTGATTGATGACAACCTGTAAATAGATATAGATTTCGACTGTGTGTGTATATATATATAACATAAATACTCACTCCCTCTGAATCTTTGACGCTCTATATCCTGCATTCTTATTATTAGCAATAATATTTCTATATATATATATATAACATAAATACTTACTCCCCCTGAATCTTTGACGCTCTATATCCTGCATTCTTATTATTAGAAATAATATTTCTCTCCTTTGTCATCGATAAAAAGGAATAAGTAATATGAAGTTATAATGTGAAAAATATTATGAGATAAAAACAAAAACAATCATCCATACATTTAACTTCCATAGTCAAGAGTGTTCAAAATAAATAAACTAGAATGGCCATTTAGTACAAGCCATACGAATTGAAAATGTTTTGATAAAAAGAAAAAGAACATCTTACGCCATTGGTTGCTTACTCCTACCACTGTCACCTTCATCTCCATCATCATTACTACTACTTGCTTGATCTTCGTCAGACGAAGACCATGTAAAGACGAGTTGCTTACCCGGATCGCCTATAGTAGCCGTAGATGTCTCGAAAGAGCATGAGATAGTTTGCCATAATTTGCTAAAATTCCTTTGATCTTATCAAGCTTCTTATCAACTTTGATGATGTTGGATTGTATAATTTGTTGATTACGGCAAATAATAGAGATGGATTCACTTAGTTGAAGACCCGGATTTGGAATCAAAATTTCTTCTTGTTGATGACGAGTCGACCTTTGACGAGATGGTCCTTGAGATGGCTCGCCAAGTTGTTGTGGTTGGTCTTGAGCTGTTTGCCTTTGGGTTCATTCTTCAAAAGATATGATATGAGGGGGTCGGGCAACCGATAGTTTCATCAAGGCTAAAGTCCGAGCGTTCAAACATCCAACGGTAGAAATCGGTGAATCCGGTTTTGGAATTTCACAAGCTTTTAGAAGACGCATAATATATTCGCCATAGTAGATTATATTCATTCTACCGTTGTTGAAGCTTAAAAATTTGTCAAGGATTAAATGGAGCCAGATGACTTTAATGTTTCCAAAGATATCATATAAAGCTTAAAAGTTATTTTTGTAGACAAGTTCATAACTCCCGATTCTAGGAGTTACGATTTTCATTAGAGCGCAATGAATAATTTGTGCCTTTGGTCGTAAAGACATTGATTTTAGTTGACGTATGTCGTCTTCTAGAAACAAGAGGCATTTCACCAGAAAGCCAAACTTTGCAGTCCAATTAGTTTCTAGGACACACATCCACAGAAATTAATTTCAAGGTCAAAATCAGCAGAATAATTACTTTTAAAGACAATCTTTGCGGTTCAATTACTTTCAAGGACATAATTTCATAGGTTTTCAGGCCTTAGAAACTAATTATTTTGCTTTTTGTCCTTAAAGTAATTATTTCAGTTGTGTATTCTAGAAACTAATTGTGCTTGCTAAAGAGACCCTTATAGCTAATTTCCACTAGAAACAAATGGCTTACATTGTCTCGAACAACCAAGTAACAATCAGTAGTGGCCAATTCAACATCATCATTTTTCGTTTGCAAAATATGAGCCATGCGGTCTAAAGAGAAAAAGACGGGTTTCCCACATACGAGACTCCATACACAGTCTTGTTGATTTGGAACGTTTTGGTGACCCAAATTTAGGTTTGCGTAAAACAATTTCACTATTACTTGGTTGATTTTGTGTTTATTATCATCAATGTTAAATAATGACTCCAAATTGCTCCTTCGAGCTAACTCTTGGATATGATATGGAGAAAAATCATGGAATTTGACAAACGAACCTTCAAAAATCCTTAAGTCTTGCATTCGTCTCCACCTTCTAATCGTGGTGTCATCAAATAGCCAACTTTGAAATTGTTCTTTTGACGAAGGTTGAGATGATGAAGAAGCTTGTCCCTTTCATTTAGGAGCCATTTAATTTCAATTTTGAAGAAAAAAATGGAGTTTTGGAAAGAATAGGGTTTTGTAAAATTTGGAAATCTGAAATGGTAATGGTGAAAAGAGGTAGAAGATAAAAGGAATAAAGTGGGTAGGTGAAAGTAAAAAAGTGGCTCGGGTCTACGGCTTAGTCGACTGGCTTAGGGTTTCAGTCGACTAAAGTTGAAGGTTGAAATTTTTCTCCCTTCTGGTCTAGTCGACTAGCCATGTATATATAAAAGATTAACTTACTGTGTCAGTCGACTGACCACCTGTTTTTTTTGCAGTGAATTTTATTTTGGTGGTAAATGTTAATATATTATCTATATGTTGTTGGTTCTATTAATATAAATAGTTTTCATTTTGATAAATGATACAGAAATAAATTTAGTTTGTTGTGAAATGTTAATATTTTCTATATGTGATTGTTGTATTTTCTATTATTTAATATAAATAGCTGCCATGATGATTAATGAACCAGAAATAAATTTATTCCAAAAACATACATACATAGAGAATTTATTCAGAAATATAACAAAAGATAATGACAATTATGATTATTTCGAGGGGCTAGGCGTCCTGTATTCTTTCAGTTGCTTGTGACGAGTATTCGATTCTTCGTTGCGATCCCATGAATTCGGTGAGTACGGTGGTTGTGGTGGAGATGAAGTCGATGGTCGTCTGATAGGTGAAACATCATGTTCGTCTATCTGATGTGACGATGCCCTACAGAACTTCATAGCGATGTGCTCAATGATTCCTATCCGTCTGGAGTTTATCTTTTGTTCGTAATACATTTCCCATTGTGGCATTAGAGATTCTTGCTGATAATGGTGGAGATCATTTATCTTTTGCTTTGTGTTCGAAGAAATATCGATCGTCTTCTTTCCCTTCTTCTTATCCGGAGTATATCTAGTGTGATAGACAGTTGATGGTGAAATTTTATGATCCAGAGTTTTTGGAGAGTTGTTTGAAGCAATAATTTCGATAGAATCGGTTGAAGAGGAGGTTGATATTCTTGGAAAATAGTTGTTTATAAAAGCTTTACTTCAGTTTGAGAGGAAAATGAATGATGGCTTTACTTCAGTTTGATTGCATAGAAGAAGGAGTATGCATCTATTTATAGGCTAAGTGTAGGAAAAATAGGATGGAATTGAGTGGATTATATTAAATTTAGCCAAGAAGTATGGAAATATGTTAGTTTTTCTGTTGGCTGATATATTTTGTGCAATTTTAATATTTATAAAAATGGTAATGTATATTTATAAAGTTAAGTATGACATGTATTGTAGTATATATTAATATCACCATATAATAAACTGCCCATGCTAGACTACAATAGAAAAAATCAATAGCTCAAGTGGTTAAGACACTTGAGATATTCACAGCAGGTTACTGGTTCGAGTCTTAGATGGTCAGAATTTTGAATTTTTGTAAAACATTTTACTTTTGAGTTTTTTTAGATAATTTTTTTATATTTTATTTATATATATTTAATTGACATTATACCAAGCTTACGACACAATTTTATAAACGTATTTTCTAACAGCGGATTAGTAAAAATATCGGCTAATTTATTTTCTAATGGTACGTAGTCTAGATTTATCACTTCTTTTACTATATTATAACGTAAAAATGATGTCTAATATCTATATGTTTAGTTCTTAAGTAGTTTACTGAATTTTTAGATAGATTTATTGCACTAGAATTATCGTAGTAAATTGTTGATTTTGATAGATTGATTTCAAAATCTTTAAGTGTCTGTTGCATATAAATTACTTATGTACAAACTAGTCCCGCAGAAATATATTCTGCTTCACAAATTAATGGAGAGACACAGCTTTGTTTCTTGCTAAACCATGATATTAAGGATTTACCAATGAAGTGACACGTACCGCCTGTACATTTTCTATCTATTCGTGATCCTTCGAAATCAGCATCGCTGTATGATACTAATTCGAACGAACACTCTTTCGGATAGAAAAGTCCGAAATTTGTTGTTTTACTAAGATAGCATAGTATATGTTTTACAGCACATAAATGTGATTCTTTCGGGTCAGATTGAAATCGTGCACATAAGCACACACTCATCATAATATCCGGTCTACTTGCTGTTAAATAAAGTGGTGATCCTATCATACTACGATATAGTTGTTGGTCTACACTTTTGCCATTTTCATCTTTATCAAGATGCGCTGTTGTGCTCATAGGTGTTGGTTTGGCAGACGTGTTTTCCATTCCAGAACGTTTGATAAGATTATTACAGTATTTTTCTTGATTAATAAATATTCCATTTGAAACTTGTTTTATTTGAAGTCCTAAAAAATATGAAAATTCTCCCATGTGGGACATTTCAAATTCTCTAGTCATTATTTCAGAAAATTCATTACATAATTCATTATTAGTTGAGCCAAATACAATGTCGTCGACATATATTTGAACTATTAATATATCTTTTCTAGAATGTTTTATAAATATAGTTTGATCTACTTTTCCTATTTCAAATCCAGAATTAATTAGATAGCTTTTAAGGCGTTCATGCCAATCACGTGGTGCTTGTTTTAAACCATATAAAGCTTTCTTAAGTTTATATACATGATCTGGATATTTTTCATGAATAAATAAAGGAGTTTGTTCAACATAAACGTTTTCTTTAATATAGCCATTTAAAAAAGCATTTTTAACTTCCATTTGATAGAGTTTAAGGTTATTATAACATGCGTATGCCAATAAAATTCGTATTGCTTCTAGTCTAACAACTGGAGCAAACGTTTCTTCGTAGTCTATTCCTTCTTCCTGATTATATCCTTGTGCTACTAGTCTCGCTTTGTTTCTAGTTATATTTCCTAATTCGTCTGCTTTGTTTTTATAAACCCATTTAGTTCATATAACAGCCTGATCAGTAGGTCTGGGTACTAGTTCCCAAACTTCATTTCGTTCAAACTGATTTAGTTCTTCTTGCATAGCAATAATCAAATTTTCATTGGATGATGCTTCCTTGGTATTTTTAGGTTCTATAGTAAAGAGAAAAGCTACATTACCCATTAAATTTAATTGATTTCTAGTTCGAACATTTGAATTTATTTCTCCAATTATATTTTATGTAGGATGATTTTGTAAAACTCTTCGAGGAGATCTTATTGTATCAGTAGTATTTCTGTTTTCTAAATTATTACTAAAATTTTCATTTTCTCTAGAATTATAAATGATATCATCATCATCTCTTGAATCGTTTATTATTATATTTGTTTTATTATTATTAAGTATGTCATTGTCATTAATTGAATTAGAAACAAGTTTAGAGTTCTCATTAAAAGATACATGGAGTGACTCTACCATAGT
Organism: Allium cepa; assembly: GCA_030765085.1. Lineage (NCBI taxonomy): Eukaryota > Viridiplantae > Streptophyta > Magnoliopsida > Asparagales > Amaryllidaceae > Allium > Allium cepa. Next base: position 457,701,017 of record CM060931.1, on the reverse strand, counting down.
ATTAGTTCGTTTATTAAAATTCGATAGGCTTTGTTTCGATTCGAATATCCAAGAAATATTCCTTTGTCACATTTTGAATCAAATTTGCCAAGTTGATCTTTGGTATTTAATATAAAACATCTTGATCCAAATATTTTAAAATAAGATATGTTTGGTTTTCTTCCGTTAAAAAGTTCTTAAGGAGTATTTTTGGTGAGAGGTCTAATAGAAACACGATACAAAACATAACAAGCAGTTGCAACAGCTTCTGCCCAAAATTATTTTGGTAACGTGCTTTCATTTAGTAAAGTTCTTGCACATTCTTGCAGAGTTCGATTCTTTCATTCTACAGCTCCATTTTGTTGTTGAGTTCTAGGAAACGAAAAGTTATGAAATATTCCTTTCTTTTTACAATAGTCATCAAATTGTATATTTTAAAATTCACCTCCATGATCACTTCTAATATTTTCAATTTTAATACCTTTTAAATTTTGAATTTGTTTAACAAATGTTTTGAAATTTTCAAAGGTATCACTTTTATTTTTCATAAACATAGTCCATGTATATCTAGAAATATCATCAATAATTACAAACACATATTTATTATGATTTACGGATTGAACTTGGGTAGGGCCAAATAAATCCACATGAAGTAATTCGAGTGGTTGTAATGTCGAAATAAATTTCTTATATTTAAACGAAGATTTAGTTAATTTACCTAATTGACATGAGTCACATATATTACTAACTTTAAAGTTCATATTTGGTAATCCTTTTACAAGATTATTTTTAGAAATTTTATTTATATTTTTGAAATTGATATGACAAGATCGTTTATTCCATATCTAGAGATCATTTTCTTTAGCTATTAAACACATATCTGAGTTATGATTAACTTTCATATTCAAAATATAAATATCTTTATCTCTATTTCCTTCGAAAAATAAGATTTTGATTCTGATCAAGATTACTACATTTATTTTCAGAAAATGAAATTTTAAAACCTTTATCACATAATTGACTTATACTTAACAGATTATGTTTTAAATTCTTGACTAATAAAACGTTTGTAATAAGAGGTAAATTAGATGTACCGTAATTGCTCACATCGCCATTGCCGATGATATATCTCTTGGAATTATCTCCAAAAGTGACAGAACCTCCATCTGAGTATGTAATATTTATCAACATATCCTTGTCTCCTGTCTTGTGTTTTGAGCAACCACCGTCGAGTATCGATTTTCCTCTTTTCTTGAATGGGACCTGCAAAAAATATGTGATAATGTTGGCACCCACCTTTTAATAAGGTCCTAAGAGTTAGGTCTTAGGAAACCAAACCCAAGTGGGTTTAGTATCCCTTTTATAAATATAATTTTTATTATTATGAACATTTTCTGTAAATGAATTAATATACTTTTTTCTGTATTAGTTCGTTATTAGTTTTAGGTACCCATATATTTATAATTATATTTCCCCCTTTTCTTGAGTAGGACCTGCAAAAAATATGAGATAATGTTGGCACCCACCTTTTAATAGGGTCTTAAGAGTTAGGTCTTAGGAAACCAAACCCAAGTGGGTTTAGTATCCCTTTTATAAATATAATTTTTATTATTATGAACATTTTCTATAAATGAGTTAATATACTTTTTTCTGTATTAGTTTGTTATTAGTTTTAGGTACCCATATATTTATAGTTTTAGAATCTAATCTATTTGAAGATGTGGATGTTTTATCAAACTTAACTTTTAAAATACTAGATTGTGAATTCTTGATTTTCTTCTTATATCCTAAACCATTTTTATTACTAATAGATTGTGAATTCTCAATTATTCTAGATAAGTTTTCTCTTCCTTTATTGAAATTTGAAACATTTTTAGTGATTCCATCTAGTTTGGTCTTTAGACTTGAATTTTCTAGTTCTACCATTTTAATATTAGTTTTTAAAACTTGATTTTAAGAAACAAGACTATCATTCTTTTCTTTTTAAGTTTCAATTTCTTGACTCAATAATATAAGTTGATAATTAACATTTGAAAGGGATTCTTGAGTTTTTTCAAGTTCTTCTTCCAATATTTTTTTTCTCGTCTTTAAGCATATCTCTTTGGAATTCTGCCTTGTTCTGATTTTCTACAGCCTCTTTCTATTTTCTTTTGAGACTTTTTAAAGTATCCAATAGTTAAAAATTTATTTCTATCATATCATCAAAAGTTAAAACACTAACCTCATTAGCTTTAGCCATAAGACATACGTTAGCTTGTTCATTATCGCTGTCACTTTCTCTTCCTGAAGAAGAAGAGGAGGAAGCTGAATCATCCCATATGATTGAAAATGCTTTTCTTTTGAATTTTTCCTTCCTTTTATTTCGATATTCTTTCTTTTGATCTGTATAGTCCTTCTGCATATGCCCATTTTTGTAATAGTTAAAACATTCCATAACTGATAGAGATGGTGGTTTATTGCTATTTGAGCTTCTCTTACCGTTATTTCTGTTTTCTTTTCTATATTTCAAGAATTTCTTGAAGTTCTTGGAAATAAAGGCTAGGTCGTCTTTGTCTGAATCTGATTCTTCTTGTTCTGCATGAAATGCTATATTTTTTTAATCTTGAGCCTGAACTCTTTTTACCTGCAAATTCACTTCAGAAGACATTAGATTTCCTATTAACTCTTCTGGAGTTATTTTGGAAACATCGTTCGCTTCTTCAATAGCGAGAACTTTTCTTTCCCATTCTTTCATTAAAGAGTTAAGGATTTTGAATACAATATCAAAGTCTGAATATTTTTCTCCTAGTCCTACTAATAAATGATGGATATCCTAAAATCTTAATTACATGTCATTTATAGATTCATTTTCTTTCATTCTAAAGTTTCGAAACTGAATCTTGAGCATGGATATTTTGCTTTGTTTGACCTTGTTGGTTCCTTCATGTGTAACTTTGAGTGTACGCCATATTTTATATGCAGTATTGCATATGCTAACACAGTTAAACTCATTTTTATCTAAGGCACAAAACAACATATTCATGACTTTTGCATTAGCTGTGGGCATCTAGTTTATGTGTATTTGACCAAGTAGAATATTCTTCAGTAGGAATATTATATTCTGTCAGAGTTATATTCCATGAATCAAAACCATTTGCTTGCATATATATTCTCATTCATGTGGCCCAATATTTATAATTCATACCATTAAATAGTGGTGGACGTGCAGTGGATTGTCCTTCAATGAAGCTAGTGTTAATGCCAGTGTTAGTGCCAGTGTTGGTGTCCATATTATTAGATTATCAGATAAATGTGTTATGGTTATATGATGACCTTTCTTTTATGCCAAATGAAAGTGTGCTATGGATCATGTAATATGGTTATATGATAATACAAAGTATAATGATGATAATAATACTGTAAATAGTACGCAACAAAAAGCAGTATAGTAAAATGACACTAGAGATTTTTATACTGGTTTGGAGCACCGTCCTACGTCTAGTCCCATACTCGTTCTGGAATTTCACTAAAACAACAACCTTCACTTAACTCAAAGGAACAGGTCTATACATCCCTGAGCAGCCGAACGGGGACCTGAGCAGCAGAACAGGATTTCGTCTCTACAACCGAAGAGGACTTTACTCACCTGAGCAGCAGAACATGACTTCAACTAACACAGAAAATAGTTTTGACTAATGTGTGTTCTGATAACATGGATTTGTCATTTTTAGAACACCCGTCCTATAATCTTCTCCTCGAGTAAAAATATATATATTTGAAGTATACGAAGAATAGAAAGGTATAGTATTGCTTTAACGTAGAATAATTGAAAGTATGATAGCAAATAGATTTTAGAAAGTTAGATCAGAGAATAAGAGAATTCGATTATGATTAAGTGATTGAAATCAAGTTGGAGTTTTTATTTATAAAGGTTAGAAATCAGCAACTGTTGGTGAAGAGTTTCGATCGAAGTATTGCGTCCGAATCTTTTCATTAAAGGTTCGCAACTCTTCACAAAAGTCACGTCTTTTCGAAAAGTGGCTGTTATAAAAATTCAGTCAACTGAGCCTCTGGTTCAGTCGACTGAATATTCAAAATAATTTTAAATTTAAATTCGTATATTTATGTAACCGTGCATGCTGCACAAAATTCCCAGTGTCAGTCGACTGGTTCAGAGGGTCAGTCGACCGACCTGGTTAAATTTGTGCAGTATGCACAATTTACATAAGTATATTAATTTTTATAACTTTAAATTACTTTTATAATTTAGATGTATGCTTATATATGTATAAAATGTTTGGTAAATATAATGATTGAATAGATAAGCTAATATGTACATAATCGAGGAGAGATTTTAACAATATTGACCTAAGACTTAAAAACAAAATACTATATTTGATGCACCGGTTTTAAAGTCTCTTCTCCTTGTCTCTTTTTGTCGTAGCAGTCGTCAAATCTGTATGTCGTAGTGATAGCTTCGTGTCATGAATCAAAACCAAGTCTCAACATGTAACATCCCGCCTTTTGTACGCTTAAGAAGATACACATGTCAACTCAAACCATACACAATGGCGGATTGTTATTGGGGTGAATAAGAAAAAGAAGAGAAAGAAAAGAAAAAAAACAGAATCTCACAGTGGAATGACAAAATATAATAGTTAAGTAATAGTTCATGAAGTTGTTTTACAAAACATTTGACTATACTTATACAACACATATCATAGTTACACATACCAAAGAATAATAAATAATGTAGCGGAATAGTATGAAGGCAGTGGAATAATATAGTATAATAATAATAATTCTTCATCATCGTCCTCCAACATAAAGTCTTCAAATCCTGTAATTCTCAGACTGACCCGAGCGAATTGCAAGGAAAAAACACTCGAGTCAGAACTAAAAGATCTTATGTAAGTTAAATCAATAGTAAATAATATGAGTGTAAACGGTGTCAGGGATGTTTATGGGTTTGGACATCTCCTATCCAGTGTCTAACGTGAGTGCAATAACTTAAGAGATGCTCGGGATTCACATCTCCTACGGATCCGATACAGTTTGTAGTAATATACGCTATTATAATAGTGTTTGTGGTAAAGTATAATATAATTTAAAAATAGCGTTAAGGATTTACATTTTCCACCTTAACACACTTTTATATTCCCATAGTCTATACAGTACCGTAATCTCTCCCGTGATGGGCGTCGTCAGAGCGCACTCCATAGGTATGGTACAAAACCAAAATCGTATAAGGCGCGCTAGGGTAGGTGACACGGCACAACTAGGCAATGCCAGGGTAGATATACCAATTACGCTTTCGGACAGGTGGTAACGTGTAGCAGCTACTAACGCCCACCTCGAGCCACACCTCAAAAATCAAAAGGGCCAAAATAAATCACAAAGTATTAGAATGGTATCGAAGGAGTGTGTTCGATAAAAGGTGCTACTGTAACGACCCAGAATTTTGGGCAATACTAATTTAATAATATGTAATAATAATTAAATTTGGTTTGATAAATTTTCTTTATAATTTTAATTTAAATTGGTGAAATTAATCTTATTAAGAATAACAAATATTTAATCTGGTTAGTGTGATCAATATCTTTTAACAATTTAAAAATTGGTTAGAATTGTTTTCAAAAACTAATAAATTTTATTCTATTTATAATATATCTGTTTGATATATATTGTGAATGGGAATATCTTTTGTTTTAAATTAAAATTTGAATTTTCAAATTGTAATATATGTAAGCATATGTTATAATTTGATATTGTTTTGAAAATTTAACCTTAATCTATTAATAAATTATATATTAATGAATATTGTAATTGAAGCTTTGTTTTAAAACATAATGTTTTTCAAAAGATAATTTAAAGTTTAATTCAATTGTTTCAAATATAAGATTGTTATTTATTTTTAAATATGATAGTTTAAAAAGGTTTTAAACAAAGTTTTGTTTTGTCTTTCTCTTAAAGTATTTAAAATGTGATAGTTTCAAAAGAATATAAACAAGCCTTGTTTTGTTTAAAGAAATGCTTAAATTTTAAATGGTTATATAAATGTTTAGATTTTTAAATCTATGAGAATATATTTGTATTTATTAGTTTTAGAATATTTTCTCGTAAAAGTAAATTTATAAACACATAAACATTTATTAATTAAGGAATTTAAATATGTAAGTTTTTGTTTACATTTTAAATTAAATAAAAATTTATAAATAAATTCTCAAGTACAAATGTAAACATACAAACACCTTTCAAAAACACATGTAAGTAAATTAAAGATGTAAGTTTATATCTACATTTAAACTAAATAAAGGATTATTAAAATACAAATGAGTATGTGTTATCATCTTAAGTTACATTAATAACACTTGTAAGCTTTTAAAAATAGGTTAGTGACATTTGTTCAAATTATTAACAAGTGGCAACATTCCTATTTTAATTTTTAATAAATGTTTTAAAGAAGAAAACTAATTTTCTCAAAACTTCCATTTCTTAGTTTGCTTTTTCTTAACCAAATTTAATGGCAAACCAGAAAACTCTTTCCAAATTCTGAGATTTTCAAACTAAAAGCAAAATCAGATCTGCAAACTTGTGTTCTTCACAAACATTTCAACATGCAACTAAAACGAAGAATTCAAGTTCATCAGCAACTTCAAACCAGTAAATCAACTCTGAGACTAGGATCAACACAACAAGTTAAACATTAGTTCAGCAATTAAAATCAGGGATCTGACATTCAAGAATCCATTTTCATCAGCAAACTTGATTTGCAGTTTTTCAAAACTTGGAGGAAAATTTAAAAACCTGCTCTGCCTCTTTCAAAATGGTGAGTAAATGGATTTCTTTTAAAAACAGTTCTTGATTTTTGAATTTTATCTTGATCTTGTGATTGATCAACATGATGTTGATGAGTTATTTTGGATTTAAACTTGAATGCATGGTTGAAATTTTGAATCTTTGATTGCCTGAGAAGTTAAACTTATGCTCTCTATAAATGTAAAAGGCACCAATTTCATATTAAATCAGCAATCCTATAGTGAATTTGTTTTTGCCCTTGATTTGTAAAGAAGAGATGATTTTAATCAAATCATATAGCATCTAAAAATAGTCTCAGGTTGTAAACTTGAATAATTAACTCTAAAATTTAACAATTACAGTAAATTCATTAATTGGGTCAAAATTTTTTTGATGCAGACCTAAGTTTTGATTTTATAATCTTATTGCAAGTGAGAAATCATGATTTTTGAAACTCAAATCACAATTTTTAGATCAGTAACTGGTGGGAATTTTGGGTTTGAATCTTTTCTGAGTTTTTGGTGATTGCAGTCGAATTACTTGATGATTCGAGTTGAATTTTGGATCGTAGGCAGTATTTGAAATGTAGAATTTGGGAAAAATGTTGAATAAAATTTTCAATGTGTGATTTGCTCGAATTTGAGGAAGTTAGGGTTTATTTTGGTTTATGGGTTCGGCTGTTTGTCTTGGGCTTTGCGTCGTGGAAGGAGGACCGGGGGTGGTCGCGAGGATGAAGCGTGGGGGCTGGGGTTGTGTCGAGTTGATAAGGATGGCGGCGAGTTCAACGGCGTCGAGTTGAACGTTGGTGATGGGATTTTCGGTTTGAAGCAGCTGAAGGTTTTCGAGCAAAAAGGTCAAAATTCGATTCGATCTTTATTTCTCGAATCTAAGTTTAGGGTTGTGATCGAGTGTGGGTTTATGACCGTGGGTGATCGTCGCGATGATCGTGAGTGGTCGGCGGCGGGGGTGCATGTGCACCGTGATTTGGGTCTGTGCACGTTTGGATACTGGTGGAGTTTTTGTGTTGGGAAGATGGTGATTCTCGGGTTACTTCTCGTGTTTTTTCCAGGGGGCGACTCGAAGTGGGATAGGTGTTGGAGTTTCTCGGGGCAGATTCGTGAGTTTGCCATGTTATCTCGTGAGATTTGAGTGATTAACTCGGAAATTGGTTGCGTGTTTTCTGATAGTACTTTATTATGTTAAGTACTGTTTTGATAAAGTTTACAAATTTAAAACTTATTGTTGAATAAGGAAATCAAGCATTTTAGTATAAACAAGTTTTATATAAGAAATCCAAATGAAAAGTTAAAACTTGTTGTTTAAAAGTAATTGATAATCAAACCTTAAAAGTATAAATTGAATCTATTTTAAATTTTATTTAAAATGATTTCTTTTGAAAGTAATTTAATTACATTTTGGATTTTAAAAGAAGTATGTTTTGAATTTAAATATTGAATCAAAGATTTAAGTTCAATTTAAAAATAATGATTTGAAACTAAGTTTCCAATTTATATTGAAAATGAATAAGTTTGAATTAGATGTTTAAAGAGTTTAAATTTTAAATTAGATTTCTAAATGTCTTATATCCAAATAAGGATATTGTTATAATTTTGGGAAACCAATACAATAATTTGTTTAAGTTATTAAAATTTGATTTAATCAAATAATGTAATTATGAAGATGAATAGGGTTAATTTATTTTTGTTATTAACTTTAGAATACTTGATTGAATATGATTTGTAATTAAGTAAAGAATTAATTAAGGTAAATGCTTTTTTTTAATTAATTAAAGATTTTGAAATATAAGATGTTAATTAATTATTTAATTAATTTTAAATAATTAGTTAATTATTTATTTAAATTTTAATAATCACTTAATTATGGATTAATTAAGTGTAATTACTTAACGAAGTAATTAATGGTTAATTTTTTTTGAATTTAATTAAGATTGGTAATTACTTATGAAAGTAATTAGAGGATTTACTTATGGAAGTAATTAAAGTGGAAGTGATTAATGGTTAATCACTTAATGTTATTAATTAAGAATTAATTAATATAATTGTTTAGCTTTGCCAAAAAAATTAATATAATTGTTTTAAAGTTAATTAATTATGGAGTAATTAATTAGTTAATGAATTAAGATTTATTTAATGGTGGAATTAATTATTGTTAAGAGAGTAATTAAGATTTATTAAAGGAAGTAATTAGAGATAATCACTTATGTAAGTAATTAAGAGTTAATTACTTAATTATGTTAGTTAGTTAATTAATGTGATTTATTAATGAACGAGATTAATTTAAGATTAATTACTAAGTGTAATTAATTAATTAATAAGGTAATTAATTAAGGATTTATTTATTAACTTAATTGTTTAATAATTACTTAATGAAGTCATTAAAGATTAATTAATTAAAGTAATTAATCAAAGGTTTAATATAATTAATTAGGAAGTTAATTAATTAAGATAAGTAATTACAATTGTTAATTATTGTTTATGATTAATGAGATGATTAATTACAAGTTAATTATTTAATTAATTAAAGAATTATTAATTAATAAAGATTATTAATTAATATAATTAATGAAGTAATTAATTTGAATATGATTAATTAATTGTAATTAATTAAGGATTAATGTAGTTAATTATAGTTAATTAATTTATGAAGGATCATTAATTATTGTAATTAATGATAGTAATTAAAGGTTAATTACTGAATATGGTTATGGATAATTACTTGAATGTAATTAAAGGATAATTAATCGAAGAAGATTAATTAAGTAAGATCATTAAGAGATGATAATGAATTTGATTTGTAATAAATCAATAATCCAAGTGATTAAAGGATAGTATTTAATTTAATTAGTGGTTAATTAAATTTATTAAGAGTTAATCAATTCTGCTATGGGTGATTGATTAATATTGAATGGTTGATATTGAGTGATTGATATTGGGTTAAATGACATTGGATGATTGATATGGGGTGATTGGTTGATACTGGATGATTTGGATGACTATGATATTTGTGATATGCTGCTTTGTGAAGATGAATATTGATATGAATTATCTATTATGGTAATATGATTTATCTATCTGTTTATTTCATCCTGAATATAAGTTAATTGTTAAACCCTTAAGCACAACTTGGACATTAAAATGGCGTTTGGTTTCGGTGAGACCGGGATCGGGTTTCCATATTTGGAATCCGAAAACCACATCGATTCCAATTAAACGTTAGGTCGTTAATCCAAGTGGAGCAAGTGAAGACTCGAGGTGTATGGGCTATACGTCAGTATAACTCTGTGGGTGATTCCGTAATGAGTTTGACGGAATAGTACTTATAGATTCGAGATGGAGATTTAGAGTGCAAGGGCTATGGTCGTTGACTCTGAGGGTGATTCCAAAATGAGTGCAACGAGATAGTGCCTTCGGTTTCGTTCGAACCCGAAACGAACTTGTATGGATTGAATGCTTTCAGCACATCGTCAAGCGGACGATGAGCATTCTAAGAGATGTGTCCTATAAAGGTAATCGCAGCCTCAAGCCTCATCAACCGGGAATGGTAAAACAGGGGAGGTGCAGCAAGGCTTCGTGGGTAGCTCCCACTGGAGAGCAAGATTTACCCCTGTCTAGAAGTCCCTTTTTATTCGGCTGTGTGGGGCGGTTGAATTCCGGACAACCGCCGGGGTTGTCTTGTTCGGGACTGTTCAGTAAGGAATGGTCCCGGCCTTGTGTTGCAAGGGAGCTAGGGTGGCTCCTCGGTACGTTGATCTAGGCCACGTACTGTGACGGGCGGTACCCCAGTTGCCCTGCCATTGATGGAAACTCATTCTTCCTACGAGACCCTACGGTTTTGTTTGTATACCTATGTAGCTGGAATTTAATAAATGTAACAATTTCGGCTATTTCTTATTTACTTGAAAACCCTAGACACTATTATAATATCACTGGATTTCCTATCAAATGTTTTGGTTAGCGTAAGGTAAAAACTTTTCCATGTTTATGTGTGGGAAGTATTACGTGATACCTTTTCTTTTCAAAGGTTTTCTAAAGTTAAGCAAATTTTAAACCGTTTACTCACACCAGACCCATGTCTGACCCGAGTGTTTATTTTCTGTTTTATTAAACTCTTGGGTACTCATATTATGTATGACTAGTCAAGTGATTCAGGTTTGCTTGACGAATTCTGGAGGAGATATGGAGCAGGAGGCTTCCACGTGTAGATATATTATGTTTCCGCTGTGTATGTTGTGTCTGTATCTGTTATTCTTGAGTTGTATAGTTAGACAGATGTTTATAACTGTCTAATATGTATTGTATATGTTGTGTACTCTAATGTGATAAGATACTGTGTAATATTTATGTTATATATTATATTTCATTCGTTCCGCTGTGAGTTCTTTGATGTTGTTGTTTCTTTCTTTCTCTTTCTTTCATTCTTCTATCCCTTTCTTTCTTCATTGATGATACGATTTCTTGGAGTTAGGAAGTCGGGTCTTCACAGCTACCTTCTTAGCCCGTCAATCGCTCCTGTTTTAGCCACCTTATGCCAACTCACGGGAGTCGGGTCCATGTATTTACCTCAAAGGAAACGCCGCCACTATCCTACTTCATTCTGGAATCCCCACCGCGTACACGGTTGTTAAAGTGGTTTTCGGAGTTCGCAGAGAGTATGACAACTTCTGATCCCGGTTTCTTTAACAATCAAACGTTATTATAACACCGCGGTCATTTCAAAACAATTATACTTCAAAACCAGAATACAATATCTATTTCAAAACCATATAAATACGATATCATTTCCGTTTTAAAAACCAATCAATATGATATCATTTTTATAAAAACCCAAATCAATGTAATATCATTTTATTTCAGATATATCCTTTTTTCAAAATCATAGCACTTTCAAAGTTATAACGAAATCAAAACACTTAAAGTATAACACTTTCAGATCATAATACTTTGAAACTCATAACTTTGAAACATAACTACACCACTTAAATGGCTTAAATATTAAATTACTTTATATAATAAAATAGCTTCTTCAATTTCACAAATCAATCCCAAATACATATTGAACCCCCAAATAAACCATTTCAATTTCCATATATTTCAAAGCTTTAAATATTCCACCATTTCAAAACTAATTCTTGATAATTCCATATATATCAAATTTAATTACTATTATTTAGATTTGAAATGTTTACTTAATAAATCTAATATCATTTAAGTAAAACTTTTAAACTTCAAATAATTGGATATTCTTTCAATTTATTTAACCTGATACATTCATTTAAATGAACTTGATATTCATTTAAATCACTCTAAACCAAAATCAAGTTATAAAAATCATACCCTTTAAAATCTCAATTTTATTTAAATTTCAAATCAAATTTATTCGAGCATAATTCTTGAATAATTTAATTCAAATCAATCCCATATTTATCTTCCGACCTTAATTTTATTTAAGTCATTATAAACTCTATATACAATATAATTTAAACAGACACTTAACCATATTATATAAAACAATCAAACTTTATTATTTAACTTATTCTATATTTCAAAACAAATTTATATATAGCTAAAAATCAATAATAAAATAACATTTATATAACATCTAAAATCAATATTTATATAACCCATATATTTCTTTACAAAACCATAGAAATCATTTCAATATATATATATATATATATATATATAGACCGCAGTGTCTGTATATAATTTTCTATCCTATGGTCAAGTGATACGGATATTTATCATTTCAATCCGTAATTTAAAACATAAATACGGTAATATATCATTTCAAACCGCAATCCTGAATGAAATAAAATCCATAACAACTTGCAGTTTATAACAGTATAAAATACAACATCCATTCATCCAATATCAATCATCAAACATTTATCACAATCATCATCCAATTCAATTAATAACATCAATATAGAACAGATAATAAATAACATGCATTTACCGACAGTTTATATTCAATAATAAATCAAATAACTATTTAACTGACGGTTTATATGCAATATTGAATTAAATAACAATATAATTCCAATAAATTCAATTTAATTAAGATGATGATTAAAATATGCCAAATAGTCATAAATAAACTTCTAATCACATCATAAATCAATTTAACAAACATAAGAAATTTTAGAAGTTGTAAGTGGGTTAAAACACTCACCTTTTGAATTTAAATTGAATTTAAATTGAATTTAAATTAAATTTAAACCTAGAATTTAAACAGTCTCAGAATCTTTCCAAACCATCGTCAAAATGTCCGGAATTTCAATAGGATCGCAGCGGAGAAAACCGCGCGTGAATTGGACCTCGTATGCAAGAGTTGTACGCATTAGAACATTTGAAAACAAAATAAATTTAAATAACTTAAATAAAATAACTACCAATCAAACAAAGCCATGCAAGCATCCTCTCTAGAAACCCTCACGCATGCACGACCCAGGTGAATACGGAGCCGCCACCAAAATCATCCAAACGCCGCCTCGAATCGCCGCCGCGGCCAGCCGCCACCTCACCAGAGTCTCACCGCGACGTCCCCTCAACACGCCGACCCCACGACGATGTCACGATCGCCCAAACAACCATCGGCCGCCATGAATTTTTGTGACCTAATCGAATTATCGTGACAAATCCAACCACCAAATCGCCGAGAAAACTACTCCGATGCACTCCTCTAGTTAATCTCTACGCCACGGTACCACCAATTTGTCGATCATGTGAAGTTGATTTCGGCACGATGAATGACCGTAATTAGTTCCTAAATTTATGGACGAACCGTGGTTCAATTTGGAAAACGAATGATAGATCTGAGATGCGCTCGTCGAGGGCTTTCCGATGATATAAAATATGATATAGTTTGAAGAGTTTAAATTTTGAAGTTGAAATTTGGATTGGAATTGAACTGAGGAGTTTTAGGGTTTTCAACCATTGAAAAGAGGAAGAATAGAAATTTCTATACGTATAGAAATGAGAAATAGAAAGGCTGCTAGGATTTGTAACTGGATATATATAGGTAGAACTGATAAATTGAGGAATGGATACGATCGGTTTGGACCGTTGAGCGATAAATGGCCCGAAAATCCCGTTCTGACTCTTGAACGAAATTGGGTCAACCCATATGTCAAAGTCGATGCTTTTAAATATTTTAAACGTAATGGAACAGTTTTCAAGTCCAAATTCCATCATATGAAGAAGTTATGCAAAAATCAAGTTATTTCAAATTGATTTCAATTGATTTCAATTAAATTGATTTCTAGGTGTTTCAAGTCTGTACGATCAAACGACAAGTCCGTACGATCAAACGACAAGTTTCGTCGAAATCCGAGTCGGTGGCCAAAACAGCTATTTTCACATTATTAAACTATTTAATATTAAATTAATTAAATCAAATCTTCAATTCTAATTCTATAATTAGAAATCTTTATCATTTTTGATTTCTTAAACGTTCACAAAAATTTAGACACGTTCAGATATCAATTTTAAGTTAATTAATTTACCCATTACCGTATAAAATTTCACTTTTAAATAAATTCACTAATTATCAATTGTAATTCCAATAAATCCATTTATTTGATTTTAAATCTTTTTATTCAATCCATTATCACCAAATAGATAAATTTAACATTGGTTCATGGTTTATTACATTAACATTCTCAAATTTCATCTTAATCCCCATTAACGTAATATTTAAATATTTAATTTCAATTATTTGCAATTAATCTAATTATTAAATTTAAATTAATAAATCTGGATTCCCATTCTTTGCATTCAATCAATCATTATCCTATTCATACGTTATTATCAACCAATAATTATTACAATTAATTAGCAAGGCCAGCCTGTTTTTATAGTGGACAGTCCACAATTTATTAAAAAACGTAACCAAAATACAAAAACGCTTAGTAGAAACTAAGCAGGTCAATAGGAAGATGCGGCTTCAAAAACACAAGCATGTTATGCGCATTTGATACTACATCTTCTCACGACAAAATTTTACATAACAAAGCGGAAATACTAGAGTTAGTCCTCATAAATCTTCGTTTATTCCTCTCCTCCCATATCGCAGCAACCGTTAGCTTGAGAAATTTGAGAAGACGAGTGGTAGAAGTGGATTTCCACCTTGTTTCTTGGAAGATACGTATCCATTCAAGCTTGTAATCTCTGTAGGGAGGAGTCTCTTGTATGTGATGTAGAACGCGTTTCCAGAGCTAGAAGGAGAATAAGAAGCTAAAGAAAAGATGCCCAACGTTTTCAGCAGCACAATTACGTAGAATGCACGACGAGTGTTCGATAAAATGTCTTCTAACAAGATTATCTTGAGTGTGAACAGCATTCATCAGACATTTCCACAAGAGAAGATTGTGCTTTGGTTTCGATCTTGATTTCCAAATACGAGCGTGCCAAGGAAAAGGAAAGCTGTTATAACTGTGTATGATTGCTTTATAAACCAACGATATGCTATGTTGCTTGGCGTTCCAGCTTAGTCCCGGCTAATCAGAAGGCATATATGAGTTTCTAATTGAAGTCCAGAGATTCGTCAGTGTGGGAGAACTGACATGAGGAAGATGTATTCCTTCATTGTTAATATAAGAACCAGTATTAGCGTTTTGAGGGATTCCAGAATTATTAATAAGGTTATAAGCGATCGAGTGGGATAGTATCATACCAGTTGCACACCAATGGGAGTGCCAAAAGGAGTTGTTTGTGCTGCATCGAACCAAAGGCAGGTAATGTCTTCTATTCACAATCAGTCTTTTCCAAAGATAGCTAGCATCATTGGTAACATTCGTGGTCCAAAAATTGCAACTTTTAAGATTGTAGTGTCTATTCCAGAAAGTGCACAAACCCTGATTATTGCTAAGTAATGTGTTAACATGATGACAGGCAGTAGCAATGTTCCAAATTTTAAGATTAATGATGCCTAGGCCTCCCCTATTATAAGGGGAGATAATCTTTTTATAAGAAATCAGAATAAGTTTGTTAGAATAAATATTTCCATGCCACAGAAAATGGTTAAATGCACAATTTAACATGTTAATAAGTTTCATAGGAATGATGAACAACCTAAAATAGTACGTACACATAGAAATGGCGATGCTTTTTAAGATCACAAGTCTGCCAGCTTGTGATAGTTTATCACCATTATATGTTTTGAGCCTAAATGTTATTTTTTCGTATAAGGGAAGGCATTGGTCTTTGGTTATTCTGGACTTACACATCGGAGCACCTAAGTACATGACATTGTTATCCATAGCCTGAAGACCAGAAGCATGAAGAATGCTCAGGTAAATATTTCCTAGAACTCCAGCAATATTAATTTGAGATTTGCTTTTATTTATGTGGAGACCAGTCATTTGATTAAAGATTTGAAGTGTGGAGAAAATGTTGGTGGTGGATTTAATATTTGGTTTAGAAAAAAGCAAGAGATCATTAGCAAACATCAAAGTAGAAATTTGATGTTTCTGACATTTAGGGTGGAAGTCAATATTTTTTTTAGTGCATTCCATAGTAATCAAATAGGTAAGAACTTCCATAACTAAGATGAATAGAGAAGAGGAGATAGGATCCCCTTGCCTAATTCCTTTTTGAGTTTTAAAATAACCAAATGATTCACCATTGAGATATAAAGACACATAGACAGTAGAAATGCATGTGTATATCCAGGCTAAAAAAGGTAAGGGAAAATTCATCCTAGACATAATAGCAATGATAGCATCCCATCACACAGAGTCATAAGCTTTCTGAATATCTAACTTTAGGAAACATCTAGGAGAGATGTTTTTCCTGTTGTGCCCTTTTATAAGTTCTTGCGATAGTAAAATGTTATCAGTTATAGATCTCCCAGTTATGAACCCATTTTGGTTAGGAGAAATTAAATCGGAAAGGCAAATTTTCAAGCGAGTAGAGATAATTTTAGCAATGCATTTGTAAACAACATTGCAGCAGGCAATGGGCCTGAAATCAGATACAGTTTGGGGAAGATTAACCTTAGGAATAAGAGCAAGTTTAGTATGATTAATGTCGTTCAATAAAGTGTTGGTTTTGAAGAAATGTTGTATAGCTTTACAAAAATCATATTTTATAATGTGCCAACATTTTTGAAAAAAAGTGCCGTAAAACCATCAGGACCAAGAGAGCTTGTGGTTTTCATTTTTGAAATAGTTTCATGGATTTCTTCCGGGGTGATAAGTTTAATTTAATTTTCAGATTGCTCATTAGTGATAGTTTTAAGCGTAAAGTCATTTAAAACATGCAAATTAGGATCTGTGTTATTATGAGCAAACAGATGCTTATAATAACTAAGAAAGGAATGCTTTATACTCGTTTGCGTGTTCACTTCAAAACCATGCATATCTTTAATCATGTGAATTAAGGTAGAAGTCTTTTTTAGAGCTTATTACGTATTATTTCTTCAATTAATATAACTTTGAATTTTATTTCCCAATTTACTATCTACAATCAATTATGACCTTGCAATTGTTTCAATTAATTGGGTTTGCACTAAATTAGTTATTTATTAACTTGCATTAACCTTATTACCTTTATTTTAGTGATTTCATTATTAAATTATAGATTTTTATTTTCTTATCGAATTAAATTACCAAAACTTATTAAATTAACAAAATTTTAAACATCAAAAATTACGGGTCGTTACACAACAGTTCATTCTTAAGAATCAATTGGATAAGGCAAAGGGCGAGTGGGACGATGAACTTCCATCAGCGCTTTAGGCTTATCAAATGACCCATACATCCGCAATCAACCACTCTTCATTCATCCAGGGTTACAGATTAGAGACTATGATCTTAGTTGAACTTGAAGTACCTTCTTATTAAGTGACTGACTATAATCCACGACCGAATGTGGAACTCCTACTCGAGTCTCTCGATATGACAGATGAGAAGTGTGATGAAGCTGACTTGAGAGTAAATCAAACCGTGGTCATAAATCAAACCATCAAAATTGCGATCTCTTTCTCAAATGAATTTTTCCAGGCCCCGGAAACTTAGGCCCGAGTTGGGAAGGTCCGTACGCAATTTAGCAAAAGCTTAGAGATGGCACATTCAAATAGCAATGGTGAAGAGGATCTCACTCCTACGGGGTGGAATAGGGAATACATGCGACGCTATTTCAATTGGATGTAAATTTTTACATATTTTATTAAAGCTGTGTAACCACATAGAATATATCATTTCTAGTGTTTATAAAAGAAATGACTTTTGGAGCTTTTGAATCTATCTATGCTTGACTTTACACTATGAACAGTGTCATATTTAAATAAACCTGCATGTGCAAAATACAACTATGCCGGTACAAAAGGATAGGCGCCAATTAAGCTTCCACGGTCCATGATCAGACGCATAAAGCTTAACCACAGTTGATATCCGAAGGTAGATACCCAATCACTCCTCTAACCCATGACTTAGGGTATGAGTATAAACATTCAAAGGCTAAGCGAGACACTCGCCTCTATAGCTCACGCCCAGAGTCCAGTGGAGCAGCCATGCCTTTCCTGAAGTAGGCACGAAAGGTCTGGGCTCGGAGATAGGCGAGACCTATTAAAAAATTTGATCAATGCCTGGAGTTAGGTGCAGTTGAAAACAAACTGTAACGACTAGGAATTTCAACCCTCGAAAATCGACACTGATACGTCCACTATATCACACGCAGAGCTATCGAATGTCGAAAAACCTGATTGTTAGGGGAAAAAGAAAGAAGAAAGAAGATAAGAAGAAGCTAAACAACATAGAATCTCACAGTGGAACGAATAATCTATAATATGCCATAGATCTTTACACAAATACAAAAAACTGTAACATATGTATATACAAACATCAATCAGAGTATACTAACGTATCTCAGCATGGACAGTTATAACAATTTGTCCTCACAATTATTGATAACATACCAATGAAGACAGCATAAAATATCACCATCTACGTGATTACGTCTCTGGGCCTCTAACTCGTCTCTTAAAGCACTAAGCAACCAAACTAATCTGTAATACTCGGTCTGACCTGAGCATTATAATAAAATAACACCGAGTTAATCTAGAAATCCAATGTGAGATAACACGCTCAATTTGAATTTAATTATTTTCAAAAATCCTTTTGAAAAACAAAAGAATCTCGTAAGACCATGCCACAAATAAATACAACGACTTTTTACCTTACGATGGCCAAAGCACCTTTATATAAAAATCATGTGATATTATTATAGTGTCACTAGTACAAAAAGTGCATATTGCTTCGCCTCATTTGCATCAGTTGAAGTAAAAACTGATGCAAATAGAACTATTTGCATCAGTTCTATCTTAATAACCAATGCAATTGGTACGTGAAAAGCAATAGGTAATAAAAAACAAAATTTGCATCAGTTGTCACCAACAACCGATGCAATTGGTATGTGCAAATAGTTTTAGTCACATCGGTTTTAAATTCAACCGATGCAACTACATTAGTTTGCATTCATTTTCCATCGGTTTGCTACTCCCACTTTCATTTTCCCTCCCCTTAAATTTTCATTTCCCGCTTAGCTTTCATTTATCATTCCACTTCCCCCGTAACTATTCGTTCAATTGAACGACTTCAAATCAAATTCGACTTTGAATTTTAACTTCAATCCAAATTAGCAGTTCCTCCCAAATCGAAATCTCAAAAAAAATTTGAAATTCAAACCAAATCAAAACAAATGTTTTAATTCGACTGTGAATTAGGTGGCGATTTAGGTTGAGTGGAGGTGGTAGCGATGTGCTTTGAGGTTGTTGTGGAGTTTGGTTGAAGGCAATTGTTCGATTTAGGGTTGCTCTGAAGGTCAACGAGGTGGAGTTGTAGGGATGTACCGATTTTGATGGTTGATTGGGGAAGTTCGAGTTTAAATTTAGGGGAGGCAGTGATTGTTTTGGTGGCCAATTTTATCTCTGGCGATTTGTTGCTGCTGTATATAGGAGAAGTGAAGATGAGCTGTTGCTTAGTGAATGTTGTGGTTGCAGTCATCTGAATTCTGCTATCGTCCGCTCAAATTCCATTGCATCCCCAATCTCCATTTCTAACTCCATCAAATCGCTGCTATCCATCAAACCGTCAAATCCCTACTATGCCTACTATCAAATTCTGACTTTCGACTTTGACTCTGACTCCGAATACTCCACCACTGCTTTTCTGCAAGTCCATCCCTATCATGTTGTAGTATTTGCACAAAATTATGCTCACTGTCAAGTGTCCAACTAATTGCTTGCTTGGGCTTATGAATGATCGCTGCTTTTACTTAATGGTGAATTTGTTTTGCTATCTATTTAATTTCCTACTATAGTTGTTTCTTTTCTTTTTTAGCTTCATAATCTCATTCCTTTCGGTTTCACCCCAAATTTTACAACTATGTGGTTGTGGATAATTGTTGCGTGATCAGTTCAAGATGTGATTGCGTGCAATTATTTGTTTGATAACATAAAGTGATTTGACTTCAGATTGTACAGTAAGAAATTCGTGTGATGATTTGAAACCTCCTCAAAGATGCACTGAAACAAATATTTGTGTTTTCAGAAAACATTCCCCCTTTTTTCTATTAATTGTACAGGAAAATGTCAATATATTAGTTACGTTTTTAAATTTAATCAACTTAGCTTCTTTATTTTTTCCTGCCATGTATTCTAATAGGATTATTATGATACTACCTTTAATTCTACATGAATGTAATGCGGGTAACTATAAACTTGTTCCATTAATTTGCTTACTTGGCTGATATCATTTTACTTTTTGTTTATGCTAAACAAAATGTATTTGTTATTCTGGTTAGTAAAAGAATACTCGAGCATCGACAAAATTTGGCCTGCAACTGGTTATATTAGAGTATAAATATACGCTTGATGGTGTGCCATTCATTTCATTGCAAAAATCAGTGGTATACATCATTCATATAATTATTTGAGTGTAAGTGATGTATCCTATGTCTCATTCATATCAGCATGCATTTAGATGCATTCTTGTTGTTTGTGTGCTTCTATGTGCAAGTAAGGTTTCGGAAGCTTTAGGTCGACCTTTTCCTGAAATGAGGTGTGTAATCTCCAAGTTTTAATTACTAGCATGCTACAATTTTTCAGTATCATTTTTCCTGTGTACTAAAATATAATTGTTTGCTGTTATATTCATATTTTTGTTTGTCAAATTTGCAGGACTGCTTTACGAAATGCTTCATATAATGGTGTTAGGCTACAAGTTAAAGATAAATATGCAAGTGTCATATAGTTTTGAAAAGTCTTCTTAACCGATTCATAATGTATTTTTGTTTTGGCTTGATGGTATTAATAGGTTACGATTAATAATGGGATACTACAACTTACACTTTCAAAGCCCCAGGGGATGGCTACTGGGATCAAGTATAATGGTGTTGATAATTTGATGGAAGTTGCTAACAAGGACGATCATAGAGGGTATACATATAATTCTCTCTTCATCTTATGTTTCTTATTATTTTATTATATTTAGTTTAAAACAATTAAGCTTAGGCCTATAAACTTAGAGCATGCACTGTACCCTTTAAGCTTATTCATATTTGAATTTTTATATTTATATACAATTTGTTTTTTTGAAGAAGATGGTTTTGGCATAACAGTGTTAAGAAAAAGTGTGTTTTATATTCATGCAATCCCAGACCTGACTACTAACTGCTGTATTTTGACATATGCATTGTTTGGAATATTATTTAATATATGTGAGTGAGTGGTTATGTAGACGAGGAACACATTATTACTACCCTTGTTGCAGTCATCTCTTTCTTCTTCTTTCTATTTGTAACCAATGTTTGATGCATGAAAGAAAGAAGTAAAGAATAATATAAAACTACTATTATGCGCAATGGCCTGCAACTGCAAATGGCTTTACATAAAATTTACAGTATTTTTTCCTTCAATATTTGAGCGTTGCCATTATCTACGCAAAGCATCTTCCATTTTGAGATCAACTTTTAGGCCATAAAATGCTCAACCACCTTAATCGATTTGGTAATAATGTCCCTTGCCTTGTTTGTTTCAAGGCAGCGATTGACTTTTTTTCCATATAGCATCAGTTCCTACAGTAATAAATTTTGTAAGGAATTTTAAACTTTAATGTGAGTATCTGATATGTTTCCCTGGTCATCTTTAGATGCAATCATATTGGGTTTTACTACCTTAAAACTGGCTTCAAAGCACCATTTTTCATGCCTCATGCTTGATTATCAAGTTTAACATATCACTTTAGATCCACTAAAACATAGACTTCATATTTTTCTTCTCAGCTCATTAAAAGGAGTTTTTTTATGACTAATAAACTCCCAATATACTTTTCATTTTCTTAGTCTACACTGAAGATTTCCTTTTCTTCATTTAAAGGAGATAGGTACTCAGAATCGGGTAACACCTTAGAATTTGTGTCTTCGCATATTTGCATCATTAATTGTGCCACCTTTCCTTAGTTGAGACCGAAGCTTTTGGAACATCTACAAATTTACCATAGGTTTTTGACTTGATAGGCGTCGCATAGGTTTTACTACCATAGGTTTTTCTCATATTGCTAATTGATTTTTGTGTAACTGTG
Organism: Allium cepa; assembly: GCA_030765085.1. Classification (NCBI taxonomy): domain Eukaryota; kingdom Viridiplantae; phylum Streptophyta; class Magnoliopsida; order Asparagales; family Amaryllidaceae; genus Allium; species Allium cepa. The sequence continues at coordinate 457,678,660 of CM060931.1, read as the reverse complement.
ATGTGTTATCTTATTATGGTATCAAAAATTGTGCTAGTCTAAATTTTGAGGAAATACTGAAACTCGTTAACTATGTTACAGATCAATTCAATACAAATCTCATGGTACCGAAAATCATCTTAACTCGTACATTTGGTATTCACTAATAACTAATTTACATGTAGCTTCCATGCTGGAAACTTGGAATACAAAATTTACACTGAAGCCATGTCAAAAAGTTTCAAGAACTTGAAACTGCGCAAGAATTATTAGCAGCGGGGGTGTTCGGGTTTGTGACAGTGAGTTAGAGGATGTGCAGCTATGTGTTTGGAAACGGGGGGAGTATGGATGTAATAGAGGGGAGGTAGCAGTTGATGTAACATCGGTGTAATGTTGATAGCAGAGGTAAGTGTGATGTGTAGTGGTTTGAAATGGTAATGTTTATTGATATGCAGAGGTTGTTATGTGTTATGCAGGCACGGATGGTGAGTGTGGTATTGGCTGCTGTGATTTATGTTAGTTAATGTTGATGGAGGAGGTCAAGTGTAGCAGGGGTGTAGGTGAAGGCAGGAAGCAGTGGTTGTGTGGATTTGGTGTGGTGGTTTGTTGACAGTAATTTTTCAAGGAGGCAGAAATGGTAGAGGTAAAGTGGTGAAGTTGTATTGTGTACTTGATAAGTGGTGAATGTTTTACAGAGCGATGATGGCAATGCAGGTGGTTCAGTTGTCAGAGATGGAGGGGAGGGTGTTGCTGTTGGTTGTATTTGATGAAGTGTGATATGGTAATGATGCTAATGTTGAACTGGCGGTTGTGATCAGTAAAGTATGGTTTGTAGATAATCCAGTGGAGGGATGGAGGAGGTTTGATAGAAAGTGTATGTTCAGTGTATTGGCGTGTATACTGAGGTGATTTCAATGTTTGTTGTATTGGTGGATTGGTTTGAAATGGAAGAGGCAATGTGAACTGTGAATGCAGGGTTTGTGGTGGTCTGATGATGTTTGAAGTATGGTAGTTGAAGTAGTGGAGAAGTGAGTGAGTAGCTGAACTGTGGTGAAGGAAGTGGTGAAGTTGATAGTGAGGAGGAGTTTAAAGGGGAAATTAACTGGTTGATGGTTGGAGAGTGGAGAATGTGCAGTGATATGTGGTCACTGGGCAGTATGATGTAACAGTATAGTGGTGATATGTGGTCTATGGGCAGTATGATGGAGCAGTTATATGTGGATGGTTGAGAGATGGGTGAAGTGGTGATCAAGGAAGGTGGAACTGCTGCAGATTAATGTACAAGTTTATGGGTGATGTAAGGAGGGTGTGCAGGGACGTGATTTTGATGCAATGTTGTGGTGATTACAATGTATTAACCCGTGCACTTATGCTATTTATTAAATCTGATTATGCATTTTCCATCAAATTTAATTTTGAATGATTGTAATATTGTATGCAATAATTGTTTGTTATAATCAATAATATATATATATATATATATATGTAGTCTATTTGAGTATTGTAATAATGGTTTCTGAAAATGACTTTTTTGCATCAGGTATAAATAGCTGATGCAATAGAGGGATTAGTTTGCATCGGTTGTTATAAAAAACTGATGCAATAGAGGGATTAGTTTGCATCGGTTTTCAACAACAACCTATGCAACAAGTTCCTTTGTTGCATCGGTTTTCATTACAACCGATGCAACATGGGGGCTGTGTCAAGCAATCAATCATGATATTTTGCATCAGTTGTTAGTAACAACCGATGCGAAAAGGACTTTTTTGCATCGGTTTCAGAACTGATGCAAAAGTGTAAAGCCTGTTGCATCGGTTGCATATGCATCGGCTGTTGAACTGATGCAAAAGGGGGGTAAACAACCGATGCAAATGGCCTGTTTTGTAGTAGTGTGTCTAAGTACAAAGACTTATTAAAATAGCTGAAATGGTTGCATCTCACATTTCAACATAGTTGGGAAAAATCAAAACCGTACGGTGCTTATTGGAGAATGGATTCCATATAATGACTGAACATTGGGGTATCACCTATCACGGTACGCATCTAGAAAATGTACCGAGATCGAACCTATCGATCCCTGCCAACACAAGACCAGCCTGCCCCTTATTGGATAGTGCTGAATATGTCATCACCCTGGTTGCTTTGCAACCCTTTTGAGATCTCATGCACAACCAATCCATACATATGTAGATGTAGGGTAGTTTAGAAAGGTGACAACATACCCTAATAGGTGCGACCCACTTAGCCTTGTTGCATCTTCCTTGATTTTCAATCATTCCCAGTTAATGAGGCTTGAGGCTGCTGTAATGACCCAGAATTTCAGTCATCTGTATATTTAATTGATTTTTAATATTCAAAAGTAAATTTAATAAATTGAATAACTTATATTTTGAATATATCGATTTAATTGGATAATTAAATTGTTAATTTAATATTTGAAATTTCAGAAATAATTGGAATTTGAATTTAATATGAATAAAAATGATTTATAAATTTGAATTAAATTCCATTTGAATTAGAATGATGTTAGAGAACTTTTAAAATTGAATTAAATGTTAATTTATAGAAATTGAATATTTTAATATTTAATTAACGTGTAAAAATAGTCATTTTTCAAACAGTCTCAGATTTTGACGAAACAAGTTTCATTGGATCCATAATGTTATATATTGTAGTATTTCGAATTTCATGTTAATCGGATATACGGTTCGTCCGTGGCAAGATAAAATGCATAGAAATTTGTTTAAGTGAATTTTAAATTTAAATAATTCAATTTGAAAACCAATCTTTCAAATTTGATCGAGTTAGCTTCCGATATATATTCCATTGTGTTCGAGATAGGGGTAAAACATTATAAATGCCAGGCGGCACGCGTCGATTGAGCTCAGAAATTTTTTGGATAAATAGTGCGTGGGAATTTTCTATAAAAGACCAACTTTTTTCTCAATTTAAAGAAACCCTAAAATAGCTAGGGCAGGACGCCACCTTGATTTTAAATGACCAACGTTTTCCAAAATTCTTCCCTTAATCTCTCTCTATCTATAAACAATTAGCCAAAACGCTCGACTACAATGTTGTAGAGCTTCACAAGATCTTCGAATGCATACGGATGTGATCATTTTTAACCGCGTGGATCATCGGCAATTCGTTCGTGAATGACGCGCATTCAAGCTAAAACCCCAAGGCCTATGGACAATTGAGCTCATCCAAACTCACGTCATAGGTGCATGAAGCTATGGGCTACAATATGATGGCGTTGGATCGTCGTGAAGTCGAGTATAAAGGGCTTGATAATTGATCAAAGAAGGCGGCTCAATGGGTTACGTGCGTGATTTTCACGATAAGGAAGAAGAAATGATCGGCGGCCCAGATGTGATGAAGCAAAATCAATAGCCCGAGTTGATTAAAGGTATAAAATAAAATTAAAATTGTAAATTTATATATATATATATATATATATATATATATATATATAATTCATACAACTTCTAAACGTCAGATCTTCTTCATACGAGGTCCGTTTCACACAAAACGAGTTACGTTCGGTCCTATTGATGAGCACTACATTTTAGAGCAGGTTTGGAGTTGATTGGAGTAAGTGTAAATTTTGGGTAAAATTAAACGGCTGATTAATTTTATTCAGAATGAAACACTGCAACTGCGATTGGAACTAAAGTGAGTACAACTCACTCTTTCTGACTCACTAATACTTTTATATAAGTGAGAATAAATTTATTTTATGACGGTTGATGATTGTTTGGATGATATATGATATATTATCTATATATTAATTGGTATTTGGATATATTCCTGCCTATTGGAGCAGATGAGATCCTATACGTTCCCGTGTATGAGCGAATGACCTTTGTACGCGCATCTGCCTCGAAGCGGACATTGTACATATATTCTAATATGTATATTTGTTGTAGGTGACAGGTTGGAGGGATCTAACTGGATTCCTCACCCGTGTTGATTTTATTTACAGATATTGATATATATGCTGTTATCACATGATATATGATGTTTTGGACGCTGTGATTGATGTATTTAGTGTTGTTGCAGCATTGGGCCTATTTTTGATAATTTAAAAATATTTAAGTGATGATTTCTACTTTAAAAAGGATTTGCAAGTGTTTTGAAAATAGATGTTATATTGAATTTCGAATGGTTAAGGAAATGGATTTATTTTGAATAAATAAATGTTATAATTTTTATGTTATAAAAATTATGATTTTTGTGAAATATAATTGAACTATGATTTTTTTTGAAATACAGAGTTAATGATTTTGTAAAATAGTTTAAATTGAGATTTTTTGAATTATTATAAATGGTTTATATATAAGATTTATAAAATTACATTTTATAAATCAAAACTAATGAAATATTAAAGTAATTTTATAAGTGTTAAAATGGAGTTATAAATGGGTTTTATAAGTAAATATAATCTATAGATTTATGAATTGATGAAGTTATAAAAAGAACGAATTTTGTAAGTAAAGAGAATTATACGTGAATTAACTAATAATTTGGATTTTTGGCATGTAAATGAAATAAACGGAATTTGTTAAATAAAGGAATTTTGTATGTAACAACCCTGTATTTTGTGATTATTTTAATTTTATATTTTAATTGAATTTCTGATTTAAAAAAATTATTTTATTTATTAAAATGAATATATTTTGTTATTTTAAATATAAATTTTGATTTTTATGTGAATTATATGTCCAAACATGAATAAATGGAATATCTTCTAAAAATGTGTATTTTGGTCAATATGGTCAAACTTTGACTTTTAAATTTAAAATTTAAAATTTTGAATTTTATCTTTTATTATGATAATAAATTAAATTTTAAGTATACTGCTTTTCGTCTCATTGAAATCTGATTATTATTGTGAAAGTTATGCTTTTTATAATATTGTGTGTAAATTGATTTATTTAACAATATTGTTTATTTTAATTTATATAAATAATATTTTTGTTTGTCATATCTTGTTCTAATTTGTGTATATATGTGTAATATGACATGCTACATATATATTTTATTTTTAAAACATTTTTTAGTGTAGTAGTTATTTTCCAAAACTAGTTATATTTTGTTTACAATTTTAATACTAGTTTACATATAATAAACTATTTTCTTATATTTTTCTATTTTTCTTAAAATTTATTTATTTATTTCATTTTCACTTTATTTTGTATTCATTTTATTTTATTTACATGAATTTTATTTTGTTTTATTTGAATAAAGGAAATAGGAAAATGGTAAATTGAAGAGGCAAAAAACTCTTCATTTCTTATATCTTTTCAATGCTTGCCCCTTCATGTTTCTTGACCGACTTTTACTAGCCGTGAGTTTTATCTTGTAATTTACGTGAGAAACTTCTCATTTCATCAAAAAAAATCGGCCATTTCAGATCTGAAAGAAAAAGGTAATGGCTTCTTAAATTTTTTTTCTACTTTTTCCTCTTCTTTTATTTGATTTTTGCCTTGGATCCTTCATGTATTTGCTCGGCCACAACCCTCCACCACCTCCACTGACCAGTGCCACCACTATCCATGGTAACACCACCATCATTCCCCTCTGTCTAGTCAAGGCCCTGACTTGCCTATGATGATTGCACCATAAAAACTCCACAAACTCCATGCTAATTGCCATAGTCGAACCCCTAAAGGCAACATCCCTTCATTTTCCACCTTGGCCACCTCCTTAGCCGCCACCACCTGCTCCTCCACCACCTCTAGCCGCAACTCCAGACATCACCTGGCCAACACCTTGCATGGCCGAGCCCACATCACCTCAGGATAAACCAAAGTTTTCACCAAAAACCACTTCTTTTGCCTTGTATTTGACTTGCTTCATGTTATAACTCAAAACACCTCCACTACTTGCTAGCCGTGCCTATTTGGATCCATACCCTAGTCTATGACACCACTATGGCTGAGCACATTAGAGCCTAGGCCGAGCATATGATGGTTAAGGCAATGGTAAAACCATGTTGTGTTTTGTTGCTTTTATTTTTAATTATTTCAATATGTATTCTATGTTGAAATTATATTTATATTCGTCTTGTTTTATTGGTTGTGTACAAGATCACTAGCTTGGTTCTCTTCCCACTCGAGTCTTAAGTCGTGCTATCATGCTTTCTGGATTCTGTTTGTGTGCTTTGTCTTGCTATCTCCAGCTTGAAACAAGTGAGTACTTCACACATGACATCTATACTTATATAACTAGTGAATTGATCGCAAGTGAATCTATAGAATAATTTTATCATGTTATACCTGCCTGTGATATGAATCATATAATGTTCACCCTGTTTATACACCTGTCATATTATCTGTTACTGCTATATAATGCTATACTGTTTATTTATATCTGTTCTCTCACTGCAAGTTCCCTGTAGAATAGAATCACTATGGGTTGAAATGATACATACCCGAACGGACTTTAGAATAGGGAAAAATCATTATGAGCTGAAATGATAGGCCTAAACGATTTTTATTTATTGTTATTTACTTGAGATTGCGGGTTTGAAATGATAGAACCCGAATTTTTCTTTGTAAATTTCGGATTGAAATGATATATTATCCATATCGCCTTACCTAGGTTAGGAAATATTATACAAACCCATGGTTAATGTATACATTTTTCTGAAAATTTTAAAGTATTTTTAAAATGTAAATTTATGATAATTTAATTTAAAATTGAATTTAAATTATTTTTGTAAAGTGTTAATGATTTTTGTACAAGTTAAAAATGTGAAATAAATGAATGGTTAAGTTTAAATTTGAAATATAACTAAAATTTGAAATTTGAAAATTTTGTAAAAAAAATTGAATTTTAAATTAAGTAAATAAAATGAAAAATATATTATATTTTGAAATGGTAATTTAAATTTAAGTGTTAAGTTAAAAATTTTAAAATATAAAGAATAGAAAATTGAATGCTTGAATATAATAAGTGAATATTTATTGAAATTTGATTTTATGTATAAGAATTTACTTTATAAAAATCATAAGTTAACGAGTATTTATATGAACAATTTTTGAGTGAGAAAATATGATTTTATAAGTTAAAGGAATTAAAAATCAAAGTTTAAATTGTTTCTAAAATTGTATTGAAAATCTGCAATTTAATTAACATCATTTCAGAAATGCTATCATTTCTGAAGTTAACTTGAATAAGTAAAGGATATTACAACACTTTAAAGTGTTATAGTTGATACAAATGAACTATAACTAAAATTTAACTAAGTGATATTACAGCACTTTGCAAGTGCTGCAGTTGTAGAAACTAAAACTTGAACCTGAACTATCACAACAGTTTTAAATGATGTCTTTGCTTAATTGAATTGTTTTCAAATGTAACTTACCGTAGCATTTACTAAATGCTGCGAAAGCTGAAATTTCACCGTTTTAATAAATTTAAGTGAATAAATGAATTCTGAAAAGACTAAATTTTAGGGAATTGAATATTTGATTTTTTTTGTTAAAAGTATAATAACTTCATTTAAATTGGTTTAAATGGAATATTTGATTTTAATTATAAACCATTTTGAAATGTGATTTGGAATGGTATTTAAATTAAATAAAAATGAACGAGGATTTGGAAGGATATGATATTTTGATATTTTAAAATGAATTTGAAATGATATTGAATTTTGAAATGATATTTGATTTTCGAAGTATAAAATACCATTTTGGAATTTTAACCACGGGTATACTTCTCTGTATGCCTTGTGATTTTGGATGTACACCTTCAATTTGAGAGTGTGATTGAGGTAAGCGATTGCTGCAGCTTTGCGCTACCCTAGCCACATTAACACTATTATTTGCATAGTTTACTTTAATATAGACATTTCCATGACAGCGTTCATTACCGTTAAATTAATGGTTTAACTGATCCTTAGAGGATGGGCGATCCCAAGCATCCTTTAAGTTACTGTGCATTACTACTACAGTTCACTTGAGTTGGTTTACACTATATAAGTATGTATGTCCTGACTCGAGTGTTTGTGTTTTACTTTACGCTCGGGTCAGCCTGAGTATTCACAGCTTTAGATTTCTCTTCTGGAGCTAGAAATCGCTGGAGGTTCTTCTGATCTAGTTATTCATCTATTTCCGTTTCAATTCATCTATTTCAGCTCTTGTATTAGTGAACTTATTTGTATTTGGGACTTCTATTGTGTTTGTTTTCAGACTGATATTATGTATTTTGTTTTGAGTCTTTGTTATAGTACCTTCATGAACTATTATGGTATTTTATATTCCGCTGTGAGTTATTCTGATATTTCTGTGTCTGTGATTCTGTGAATGATTTTGTTTGCTCCAAATTTTATTACAATGCGGTATTTTGAGCAATTCAAGTCCGACATGTGTGGATGCGAATGGCTGAAAATATCAGGTTATTACATTGTACATTGAAGTTTTTATAATACATAAATGGAATTTATAAACATTGTTTTATAAATGTGAAATCAATTAAATTTGATAAGTTAAATATAGAAGTATACTAAAGGAATTACGTCCACGATTTTGGACAGTGGATAATCCTTTAACTAAATGTGAAATAGCAATAAATTTGGGAAAGGAAATATATCCACGATTTTGGACAGTGGATAATCCCTTTAATAAATGTGTAGAAGTATTGATTTGGTAAATGAATTATATTCACGATTTTGGACAGTGGATAATATTTTAAATAAAATAAATGTTTTCGAAATGGAATTTTAAATGGAGTAAAATGTTTTGAAGATGTTTTAAAATGTGTTAAGTATCGAAACCCTAGATTTCAACATTCATTGTTGAAATAAACGTTTTTGAGAAATAAGGAAATGATGGACTATAACACTGTTGTTATAGTATATTTTCGAAAGGAAATATTTTGTATAGTATTTCGGATTTATATATCTATCTAATTTTCGAATCCCTGTACTAGTGATTTTAGGTTGTCGTAACGATGTTTTACGCAACATTCGTTTTGACCCAAATAAATGTGTTTAAAGAGAATGTTTTCCTTATAGAATAGAATGTATACCTAATCCTGATTTAAGTATATGTAATAATTTCTAAGTGTTGAAAATAAAGGGATTTGTGAATTACTTATTATTAAATAAGTATATGGAAATGTTTTCCAATATAGAATGTTGAGATGGTTCGAGATTATATCTTTTAAAGATAATTTGAAGTGAATAATGGCAAGTGATTTAATTAACAAAAGATTAATTAAAAGGGCCGAGTAATTGCTTATAGTGCTAAATATTTGTTTGTTTGTTTTGATAGTTAAATAACTGATTATCAAATTTGGCCATTTTTGTTCCTCGACTTGGTGTGGAAACTATTTAGTTGTAAACTTAGTATGTAGCCTTCTGTGCAGGCTTGATTATCGTTTGTGTTGAGGATGTTGATTCGTGTAGTGTGCAGTATTACTCCAATCTATCAAGCTTCCTTCTTGGCCGATGGATAGCAAGTTGAAAGTTGGAGACGTGATAAGTCTATGAGACTTAGTTTATGTATGAGGTTGAGAAATTCTTTTGCGTTGTTAGTGCGAATAGACCGGGATCAGATTTATTTAAAAACCACCTTGGACCAATGTACATGCGACAATTTCTGTAGGTTATTGATGATATTGATATTCAGGATTTTCATAGTGGGGGCTGCTTGTTGATCTTTTGGGGTTAAAATCCCAATATACATCCAGTAGCAGTGGTCTTTTCATTATGAAATATCCAATGCAAGGACTATTCACTACTAATCCTAGGGATTATCCAACAGGATGTGGTAGGAAAGTACCTTCGATTTTTCCTATTCTTGGACAAATTGTATGGATGTTTGTTTGACATTGCATTTCTAAAGATTACGTACATTGGTTTTTACAAATGTACATCAGTGATGGAGGAGAAGGCAACTTCTCTTAGCTTAACACCCTCCTTGAGACATACAAGTTTAAGAGTTGTATTTTTATGGAAGGCAATTAGTAGTCAACGGAAATGGCCATGTGGCATTCAAAGTGATGCGTTTGTGATTTGTGAAAGGTAATCGTTACCTCTGGCATCATCAACTGAAAATGACCAAAATAGGGTTAGATGCGGCAAGACTAAGAGGGTCGCTCCCAAGTAGGATATGATCATCCTCTTCGAGATATATCTTTACACGCTATGACGTCATGTATTTGATTATTGTGGTTAAATTGTGGTTTGTATGCTTTGAGGGCCCTCGAAAAAGGTCGGTAACGACCGAAGGATGATATATTTAGTACCATCTAGTTATAAAGGTGGGTTGGTCTTGTGTTGGTAGAGAATCCTTTGTGATGGTCCTCGGTACATTCCTCTAGAGATGTACTGCCGGAAGGTAGTCCCTTCACCTTATCATTTGTATGGAAATCCAAACTCCACTACGTACTTGCCATTTTGATTGTATTACCCATTTTGGGCTATATGCTAGAACTTAATCAATGTAACAATTTCGGCTACGATTAATATTATTTTTATACTAGACACTAGTATAATATCAGATGATTTGATATGAAATGTTTTAGTTATCGTAAGGTAAAATCATGTCCGTGTTTAGTTGTGGGCGTGTCTTACGAGATATTTTTTTTTTTGATAAAGGAAAAGATTGGTAATTTAATAAATTCAGTTGAGTGTGTTTCTCACACTGGTTTACCAGACTGATCCGGGCGTTCTTCCCTTTCAATGCTTGGGTCAAACCGAGTATATTTACAGGTTCATTTCATATACACGTATCTATTTTGATTATCCGCTGCATTGCTTAGTTGTTGTATATTATCGGCAATTGTGAGGACAAGTTATTATAACTTTTCAGGCTAATAACTAGTGATTGATTGTTCAATTCTGATTGATGTATGTATATACAGTTTCTGTTTTGTAAATATTACTTATATGATATTATATGTTTTGCGCTGCGATGTGAGATTCTGTATTGTTCTGTTTGGTTCTATCTTCTCTCTTTCTTCTCTTCTCTTCTTATCTCTTCTTTTCTTTCTCATTACTTTCCATCACTTTGTGCTTTTTGGGTCGTACATGTGTGGATTATTGTCGATTAAATGGGTATCAGATTTGCAGGTCGCCACCTTTGGTATAAGAGCTTATATTTTGCATATTCCCAAGCTTCGATGTGTACTCAGTAAAGATAGGGATAGTAGCACCCTAGATTGAGTTTGAGTGTATTATATATATATGAGCACGTATTTTTTAGTGATATAAATGTTTTATACCGTGTTTACTTATCCGTTGAGTTGTTTGTGAATTCTAGTTGGTATGCGGAATGCCATATCATGGATCAGGTTTTCTAAACACTTAAACGAGGCAAGTCAACATAGTATCAATTCAAATTGGGTAAATGAAATAATTTTACCTCGATTATATTTTGTATATAAAGGAAACGATTTTTCATAAATTATTAAAGTGTACATAAATTGGTTGTTTTGTTGTTGAAAATGTAAATATATATAAGTCAATAAAAGCTATTTGAGTAATTTAATATGAAAAAAATTGTATAGAATAAATTATATAAGCAAATGAATTATTAAGTATGGAATTATAATTAAAATGATTTACAATTATAAAATAATCTTATATACTAGAAGTGAAACTAAATGAGAATATTTTTAAATATGAGTTATAAATGAAAATGGATTTAAAATAAGAATTTGAAAATTTGAATCCCGTTTATTTTGAAAGTTGTTTTTCAAAGTAAAAGATGTTATATTATTATAAATGTAAATAAGATAAATATGAATTTGGAATGAAATCTTATATAAGTAAAGTGAAATAGTGAAATTATATATGTAAGAATTTATAAATGTGATTTGTAAATATAAAAAGGGAATTTTTGACATAGTATAAAAGCATTGAATTCTCTACTGTTGCTGGAAAATAATATAGGTAATGACTACAACATCATCATTTTTGAGTTTTTATGTGATGGATTTGCTACCAATAGTAAATTAAAAATTAAGTTTTGTTGTGATAAACGAATTTGAATTTAAAATCCAAGTTGTAATTGATATAAATAAGTGAAATGATTTTTGGACTTATAATATGAAAAAAAATGAGAATTAACTTTGGTAATGCTAAAATAAAATTGAGTTAGCATAATAAATATATGATTTGAAATTTAAATAAAGGAAGGTTAAATAAATGGAATTGGATATAAACTGGATTAGATAAGTTATTGAAATGGAAATTAAACTTAAGTGATAAGTGATTATGTAATATGAATTTGAAAGTTTAAGTAAAAAAGTTGTATAACTTATAAAGTGAGAAAAGATAAGTAAAACTAAATATTAAAATGGGCAAAAAAATTTGTTAAGCAAAACAAAATCTAAATTTTGAATAAGTTATTTGAAATTTGACTTAAATAAAATGACTTTTGAATTGGAATCTGAATTGGATTTATAAGTTGAAATTTAAGTTAAGTCAAATAAAATAAAATGTTGTGATGAAACGTAGCTTAAGTGATGTTGAATGAAGTTGAATTTGATATCAAAATGAATTAATAAAGTGAAGTGATGAATATGAATTTGAGTTATAGAATGAAATTCAACTTAGTTGTACAATGAATTAACAATTGAATAATTGAATGAAAGTCAATTAGATATTAGACTAATTGATTAAATGGGTTAAACCAAATTGAATGTAAACGAAGTAAATATGGATGTTGAGTGCAAATTAAATAAATTTGGTATGGATTGATTGGATAGATATGGGATGATAGTTGTTTGATGGTTGGATTTGTTGCTTTTGATTGCAATTGCTATATTGGCATATATAGTTGTTGTAGTGGTATATGTTGTATATTGATATAACTTTTCATGTACACATGTTTCTCATTTGTTTGTTGAGTGTTTAGTAGTGCGGATGACGTATGCTTAGCAGTATATGCTCGCTAATAATATATAAGGTGCATATCTCGGATTACATATCATACTTTTATATATTTTTCCCTACGGGATGCCTTATCCTAGAAGATGAGATGTATATTTGTGATATATACATACATAAATATATATATATATATATATATGTTGTGATCCTACTATGATCGAACCATGCAAAGGAGACGCTGGCAAAAAATTTTGAAAATTTAAGGAGTTAGAAAATTTTTGGAAAATTTGATATTGAGTTATAAAAGTTAAACTATATTAGTTGGTTTTGAAAAGATAACTATGAATGGATTTGAAAACTTAGTAAAGTTTTATAAGAAGTTTAACTAAATGATTTTGGAAGAAGTTTAAAAAAAATGTTTAAATGAATTTGAAATCTAATTTGAACGAGTTGTTTTGAAAAGTTAATAGATTTTATGACTTTTTCTTACTTGGTAATTTCAAGGACGAAATTCTTTTAAGTAGGGAAGAATGTAATGACCCAGAATTTCAGTCATTTGAAATTCGTATATTTAATTGATTTTAAATATTCAAAAGTAAATCTAATAAATTGAATAACTTATATTTGGAATATAATGACTTAATTGGATAATTAAATAGTTAATTTAATATTTGAAATTTCAAAAATAATTGGAATTTGTATTTAATATGAATAAAAATGATTTATAAAGTAGAATTAAATTCTATTTGAATTAGAATGATGTGAGAGAACTTTTAAAATTGAATTAAAAGTTACTTTATAGAAATTGAATATTTTAATATTTAATTAAGGTGTAAAAATAGCCATTTTTAAAACAATCTAGGATTTTGATGAAACCTGTTTCATTAGATCCGGAATGTTATATTATTGTAGAATTTCAAATTTCGTGTCAATCAGATTTACGGTTTGTCAGTGGAAAGCTAAAACGCATAGAAACTTATTTAAGTGAATTTTAAATTTGAATAATTCAATTCGAAAAGCTAACTTTCAAATACGATCGAATTGGCTTCCGATAGATATATTCCATTGTGTTCGAAATAGGGATAAAACATTATAAACGTCAGGCGGCACGCTTTGATTGGAGTTCGGAAAAAATTCGGATGAATAGTGCACGAGAATTTTCTATTAAAGGCCAACTTTTTTCTCAATTTACACAAACCCTAAAATAGCTAGGGCAGGTCGCCACCTTGGTTTTCAATGGCCGACGTTTTCCAAAATTATACCCTTAGTCTCTCTCTATCCATAAACAATTAGCCAAAATGCTTAACTACAATGTTGTAGAGCTTCACGAGATCTTCAAATCCATATGGATGTGATCGTTTTTAACGACGTGGATCATCGGCAATTCATTCGTGAACGACGCGCATTCAAGCTAAAACCCTCGAGGCCTATGGACAACCGAACGCATCCAAATTCACGTTGTAGGCGCGTAAGGCTATGGGATACAAGATGATGGTGTTGGATCGTCGTGAAGTCGAGTATAAAGGGCTCGATATTTGATCAAAGAAGATGGCTCAATGGGTTACGTGCGTGATTTTCACGATAGGGAAGAAGAAACGATCGATGGCCTTGATGTGATGAAGCAAAATCAACGGCCTAGATCTTTTAAAGGTTTAAAATAAAATTAAAACTGTAAATTTATATATATATATATATATATATATATAATTCGTACAACTTCTAAATGTCATATCTTCTTCATACGAGGTTCGTTTCGCACGAAATGAGTTGCATTGGGTCCGTATTGACGAGCACCACTTTTTAGATCTAGTTTGGAGTTGATTGGAGCTAGTGTAAATTTTGGGTTAAATTAAATGGTTGTTTAATTTTATTCGGAATAAAACACTGCAACTGCGATTGGAACAAAAGAGAGTGCATTACTCATTCTTTCTGACTCACTGATATTTTTATATAAGTGAGAATAAATTTATTTTATGATGGTTGATGATTGTTTGGATGATATATGATATATTATCTATATATTGATTGGTATTTGGATATATTCCTGCATGTTGGAGTAGATGAGACCCTATACGTTCCCATGTATGAGCGGATGACCCTTTGTATGCGCATCTGCCTCGAAGTGGACGTTGTACATATATTCTACTATATATATTTGTTGCAGGTGATAGGTTGGAGGGATCCAAATGGATTCCTTGCCCATGTTGATTTTATATACATATATTGATATATATGCTGTAATCATATGATATATGATGTTTTGGATGTTGTGATTGATGTATTTAGTGTTGTTGCAGCATTGGGCCTATTTTTGATAATTTAAAAATATTTAAGTGATGATTTCAAATTTAAAAAGGATTTGCAAGTGATTTTGAAAAAAGATGTTCTATTGAATTTTGAATGGTTAAGGAAATGGATTTATTTTAAGTAAATGTTATAATTTTTATGTTGTAAAAATTATGATTTTTTTCGAAATATGATTGAAATGTGATTTTTTTGAAATATGGAGTTATTGATTTTGTAAAGTAGTTTAAATTGAGATTTTTTGAATTTTTATAAATGGTTTATATATAAGATTTATAAAATTGATATTTTATAAATCAAAAGTAATGAGATTTTAAAGGAATTTTATAAGTGTAAATGGAGTTATAAATAGGTTTTATAAGCAAATAAAATCTATAGATTTATGGATTGATGAAGTTATAAAAAGAAAGAATTTTGTAAGTAAAGAGAATTATAAGTGAATTAACTTATAATTTGGATTTTTGGCATGTAAATGAAATAAATGGAATTCGTCAAATAAAGGAATTTTAAACATTGAAGTTTTTATAATATATAAATGGAATTTATAAACATTGTTTTATAAATGTGAAATCAATTGAATTTGATAAGTTAAATATAGAAGTATATTAAAGGAATTATATCCACGATTTTGGACAGTGGATAATCCTTTAATTAAATGTGAAATAGAAATAAATTTGGGAAAGGAAATATATCCACGATTTTGGACAATGGGTAATCCCTTTAATAAATGTGTAGAAGTATTGATTTGGTAAATGAATTATATTCACGATTTTGGATAGTGAATAATGTTTTAATAAAATAAATGTTTTGGAAATTACATTTCAAATGGAGTTAAATGTTTTGAAGATGTTTTAAAACGTGTTAAGTATCGAAACCCTAGATTTCAACATTCATTGTTGAAATAAACGTTTTCGAGAAATAAGAAAATGATGGACTATAACACTGTTGTTATAGTAAATGATTTTTGAAAGGAAATATTTTGTATAGTATTTGGGATTTATATATCTATCTAATTTTCAAATCCTTATACTAGTGATTTTGGGTTGTCGTAATGATGTTTTACGCAACATTCGTTTTGACCCAATTAAATGTGTTTAAATAGAATGTTTTCCTTACAGAATAGAATATATACTTAATCTTGATTTAAGTATATGTAATAATTTCAAAGTGTTGAAAATAAAGAGAGTTGTGAATTACTTATTATTAAACAAGTATATGGAAATGTTTTCCAATATAGAATGTTGAGATGGTTTGAGATTATATATTTTTAAAAATAATCTGAAATGAATATTTGGCAAGTGATTTAATTGATAAAAGATTAATTAAAAGGGCCCAGTAATTGCTTATGGTGCTAAATATTTGTTTGTTTGTTTTGATAGTTAAATAACCGACTATCAATTTGGCAATTTTAGTTCCTTGACTTGGTGTGGGAACTATTTAGTCGTGCACTTAGTACGTAGCCTTCTATGTAGGGTTGGTTATCGTTTGTGTCGAGGATGATGATTCATCTAGTGTGGAGTATTACTCCAATCTGTCGAGCTTCCTTCTCGGCCAAAGGATAGCAAGTTGAAAGTTGGAGATGTGAAAAGTCTATGAGACTTAGTTTCTGTGTGAGGTTTAGAAACGCTTTTGCGTTGTTGGTGCGAAGAGGTCGGGATCAGATTTATCTAAAAATCACTTCGGACTAACACATATGTGACGGTTTGTGCAGGTTATTGATGATATTGATATTCATGATTTTCATGGTGGGGGACTGCTTGTTGATCGTTTGGGGTTAAAATCCCAATATACATCCAGTAGCAGTGGTCTTTTCATTATGAAATATCCAATGCAAGGACTATTCGCTACTAATCCTAGGATTTCTCGACAGGATGTGGTAGGAAAGTAACTTTGGTTTGTCCTGTTTCTGGACAACTTGTATGGATGTTTGTCTAACATTGCGTTTCTAAGGATTACATATATTGATTTTTACAAACGTACATCAGTGGTGGTGGAGAAGACAACTTCTCTTAGCTTAAAACCCTCTTGAGACATACGAGCTTAAGGGTTGTATTTTTGTGGAAGACAATTAGTAGTCAACGGAAATGGGTATGTGGCATTCAAAGTGATGTGATTGTGATTTGTGAAAGGTAATCGTTACCTCAGGCCTCATCAACCGAAAATGACCAAAACATGGTTAGATGCAGCAAGGCTAAGTGGATCGCTCCCAAGTAGGATATGATCATCCTCTTCGAGAAATATCTTTACACGCTATGATGTCGTGTATCTGATTATTATGATTTGTATGCTTTAGGGGCCCTCGAAAAAGGTCGATAACGATCGAAGGATGATATATTCGATACCATCTAGTTGTAGAGGTGGACCGGTCTTGTGTTGGTAGAGGATCCTTTGTGATGGTCCTCGGTACATTCCTCTAGAGATGTATTGCCAGAAGGTAGTCCCTTCACCTAGTCATTTGTATGGAAATCGAAACTCCACTACGTACCTGCCATTTTGATTGTATTACCCATTTTGGGCTATATGCTGGAATTTAATAAATGTAATAATTTCGGCTATGATTAATATTATTTGTATACTAGACACTAGTATAATATCAGATGATTTGATATGAAATGTTTTAGTTATCGTAAGGTAAAAACGTGTCCGTGTTTTTTGTGGGCGTGCCTTACGAGATACTTTTGTTTTGATAAAGGAAAAGATTGGTAATTTAATAAATACAGTTGAGTGTGTTTCTCACGCTGGTTTCTCAGACTGATCCGGGCGTTCTTCCACTGAATGCTCGGGTCAGACTGGGTATATTTACAGGTTTAGATTTGATGCTTTTGGAGCTTCAACAGGCGAGCTGGAGTTTTCATTTTCGTATACACATATCTATTTTGATTATCCACTGCATTGCTTAATTGTTGTATATTATCGGCAATTGTGAAGACAAGTTATTATAACTGTTCATGATGATAACTAGTGACTGATTGTTCAACTCTGGTTGATGTACGTATATATACAATTTCTGTTTTGTAAAGATCATTTATATGATATTATATGTTTTCCGCTGTGATGTGAGATTCTGTATTGTTCTATTTGGTTCTATATTCTCTCTTTCTTCTCTTCTTTTCTTATCTCTTCTTTTCTTTCTCATGACTTTCCGTCAGTCTGTGCTTTTTGGGTCGTACATGTGTGTATTATTGTCGATTCAATGGGTATCGGATTTGCGGGTCGTCACAGCTACGTTTACCTTTTATATAGCAATCTAACTTGGAATACTAACACTGCCTTCCAAGCATCAATGCAACGCTAGCATTCGTCCACACAAGTTCGTTCTGGGACTGAACGAAACCGAAGCCACCATTCTCTATTTCATCCATTACGGGGAGTCCCTCTCTAGGAAAATAGAGAAATAGCCCTTGCATTTAACTCCGTCGTTGGCTATCTTCAACCTATTCCACTTCGTAATGCTTATGCCAATTCGAAATGGTTTCAGATAATAAACTCGATCCCGGTCTCGTCTAACTAACAACGATAGTTTAAAATTGGCCAATACTTTGATAGTCGGTTATTTAACCATCAAAGGAACAAACGTTCATCCAAAGACTTATTTCCAAATGGAGATACTACTGATTAAGCACCAAAAATCACTATTAAATCGCTTCCCAAATATTTATCTCAAAATATTTCCCTAAGATATATTCTCAAAACCATTTTCAATCTCACGATATTTGGAAACATTTCCATATGCTTATATCAGCTGTATAAGTATATTCACAAACCATTTCATTTTCTATAGTTAGAAAATATCCTGATATACTTAAATCAAAATAAGTATATTTAGTCTCTTTTGGAGAAAACTCTATATCTCCCAAACACTATTTTTTGGGTTAAAACGAATGTGGCGTAAAACATCGTTATGACTACCCAAAACGCTTAGTATAGGGATTCGGCTAATTATACTTAATATTAATCTTCGACATCGAACTTTGACAGTTTATTAGTTAACAATGAAGCTAATCAAGTAGGGGTATTGTTTCCTCTTTGACCTTGATTGAACAATGTTCTTAACGTCAAAATAAATAGAAGTTACACATCTCAAATATTAACACCAAATATAGAATATATACATAAATCATGTATATTGTACAAAACCCCTCCTTTAGGAATCACCTACTATAGCAATAGTGTTATAGTCTATGCCTTCCTTACTTTTTACCAAAATCTATGTTTCCATTACTTAACACATTTTAAATTACTTTTAAAATCATTTGCACTCAATTCAAAAATATTACTTTCAAACCATTTCTAAAAAGATTATTCACTTTAAAACGTAAACGTATTTCATTCATATAAAATCCATATTCAAAACTCTACATAAAACATTTCTCTATATTTATAGACTATGTTTATGAATTTCACTTCTATTTTATAATTTTTTTTATAAAATCTCTTTATTTATAAAACTCTCTTTATAAATCTACTTCTTTATAAATCTCATTCATTATCAAAATCCAATTACAAGTATCGATTTCAAATCCATTTACTACTTATAAACCAATGTTTGAAATTCTAATTCCTATTTTTTAAACATCGTCTAATATTTCCATATTCTATTTTTCCCAAAAATAGAATCAATTACTTGTCTAACAATACAATTTCCCATATTGAAATAAACCCACCGATATGTTTTATTTCCCTAAATTGCCAAGAATGATATTTTCCCTTAATTAAAAAATTGTTTTATAAATTAATTATTTAATTTTATAAACCTTCCTTATTTATAAAATAACAATTTTAAAGTTTTTTCCTTAATATATAAAATTATACCACTTTTCAAAATAACATTTAATAATAGTTATATGAAATACATTTATCATCTTTAAAATAGTATTTTTTTAATTATAAAATTGAATTAATATTTAATATTTAAAATCCATATAACATGGTCTATAAAAATCTTTATTTAACATTTCATAAACGTATTAATTTAATATCCAAATATAATGTATTTTATATAAATTAATTTCCTTTTTAAAATAGTTCAATATATTTGTACAACACTTTTAATTTCGAAAATCATTTGAAAACAACAATTTCCACTTAATAGCTTTGTGAAAATACTAAAAGGAGACATAGTGCTACCATAGCACCGACTAGGAAAAATTATATCAATTTCATCACATATGGCATTCAGCACATCATATATCACCATATAAGATAGATAAATCAACAATTTAAGAAATCGAGTTGGATCCCTCCAACTTGTTCACCTGCATCAAATACAACATATGAGAATAAAATGTACAATGTCTACTTCGAGGCAGACACGTGTACAAAGGATCGTCCGCTCATGCATGGGAACGTATAGGGTCTCATCCGCTCCAATAGGCGGGTATATGTATATGTACATATATATATATATATATATATATATATATATATATATATATATATATATATATATATATATCCAACTACTAATATTATAGTAAACAATTAAAATAGCAATTACAGGTAACAAACAACATAAATAAAATTATTTCCACTTATATAAAAATATAATGGCCAGAGAGAGTGAGTTTTACTCACTTTGATTCCAATTGTCGCTTCTGCGTTCTGGTTCTGACTAAATTCGTACAGCAATTGAATTTAGCAAAATATCATGGAAGCTCCAAATTGTTCAAATCCAATTTCTATGCGTAGAAGTCGCAATTACGAACCCAACGTGACTCATTTCATTTGATTTGGACCCCATATGAATACGTTACACAATTTATAAGATTACATGAATTAAAATGAAATTAACTTTATTTCATTACAAAGTTTAGAACATAATTACCTTTAATATTTTCTAGCCTGACCTGTTTTCACACAGCCCAACCTCCGTCTTCTTCTTCTTCCCGCTTTTGTCATGTGCACCTCTTTCCATGGCTGTGCCTTCAACTACTCCATTCTCCTTAAATCTTCCACAAACATTCCTCCGAAGATTTCAGCCAACCCTGCTCCACATGCTTCATCCGTCCCTCATATCGAAACAACGTCCGCACTCCTAACATGTTCACGACATCACCACTTTGAACAGCTCCTGGAAATGAACAGAAATCCCTATTCTCAACCGCTCATCACCATTCTTAGCCAAAAGATGAATTTCACCTCGCCTGACCTAGATCTAAACCTTGTGCCCCCAGACGATGTCTAGAAACCCCCATGCCCTAAACCCTGGAACAATCTGCCTCGCGATAAATGAACTACCGACCACCTAAACACCTCCGAACCCATGCAAAACTTATGCCATAATGTAGAACTAGCCATTTCAATTACAAAGTTCCCCTAATTTTTCTTACTTTATTTGATTGGTTTTTGAAAAGGAAGTTATTCATTTTTTCTTTTTTCATTTCAGTTTTAAAGGCCGACATCCTCTTTTTGAATTGGTAAGAAGGTACGGGAGGAAGACAAAGAAATAAAAGAATGGGTGCTGAGCATACGTATGGTTGGTTGAGTAGCTTATAATTCTCAAATTGTTGGCATCTCGCTGCACTGCTTTCCGTTTGCATACGAACTCCAATTCAGCAAAAATACGGTCGCTCTCAAAACGGTGATGCGATTCCAAATCAATAAAAATATACAACGGTTATTAAATTCTCTAAAATTACAAAAACCGCTATTTGTTGATAAAACGTAAAATTTAGTTTTAATATTTTCTCAATTCTAAATTATGAAAAAAATCAGGTAAAATTAAAAATTCGTCAATAGAAATCGAGTCGTAATATTGGCAGAAATTTTTTGATTATTTATTTGAATTGTTATTACTACAATTGAATTTGTAATCGGATTTATCGTTACTATATCTACTATACTAAAATGAGTTAAATAGGCCCATTAAATTAATTGAATTAATGTTCAATTTAAAATCCTGTTGTTTGAAACGCTATTCAATCATAAACTATCCAATTCAAATATTTTAGACAATCATTATAATTGAATTCCAATTATTAATTTCACTACAATCGCTATATTCTGATTATTGAGTTATTTAGACATGTTAAACCAATATTTTAATATTAACTAAATTAAATATCGCAATTTCTAACAATTAAAAATTCCATGTCGTTACATTCTTCCCCCTTAAAAGAATTTCGCCTCCAAAATTATTAAGGTAGGAAAAATGCTACTATACCCTCTAGATTTCCAAAATCAATTAGTTAAAATTGATTATCGAATTCTTCTAAGTATTTTAACTTTTCGAAATTAAACAGTTTCAATTAATCACCATATTTTCTAATTTTCCAAATTCATTCACCAATATCGACTAGTAGCATTCCAAAAACCCCACTAATGTCTTTTCAAGTTACAGCTAAAAGTCAAATTTTAATTATCAAAATTCTTTCTAAAATTTCTCAAAAATTTTCTAACTCCTAAATTTAAAAAATTCCGACAGCGTCTCCTTTGTGCGGCTTGATCGGAAAAATTACAAATCGCCACTACGGGCCCAAACAAATCAATAGAAAACAAAAGCCAAGTGGCTCAACCATAAAATCATCAAATCAATCAACAATATAAACATGTATCTTTTTTTTGGATAACCAATTTTCTTATGAAATCAAAGACATCAAATTTACTAGTGCTTTTCAAATACCTGCATCTTATTTACCAATGATACACGAACATATAATTCAAAATTATTTTATTTTATATCCTTCCAGTTCTCAATATTTGTTTTACTTAAGCCCATGCAATGTACATATATCATTCGTACGCAAGATCAATCCGATCACTCGCTTGACCACGCAGTTTCACTTCCGTACTAATATCGTTCATACAACCCTCTAGTGCGGACTCACATCCGGTTCCTTGGTTAGAAACCGTCATTCTCCTCGCATAGCCATAAACTATCACAGAGAATCCAGAATCAATCGAAAATTCATATCCAGTGTTCGCAGTTGATAATCGAGAAAAAAATCGTAACTCGGATCGATATTAATTATCTTGAAATCCTATGCTCGAATCTAGATCAAATTGTTATGCAAATAAATAATATATGTACAACTTACGTATTTATTTCCATTGATTTCTTAACTATACCAAATTCTCATGCTCACATTCGTTTCACGTGCAATCAATTATTCACAATCATTATTCACATTCTCTTATTTACTTAGTATATTCCTTTCAATACTAATCATCTCTTAAGAATTATTCCATCAAATTTTCTTAAATCTATTATAAACATTTTATACAAAAGTTCTTAAGTTTATTACCACTTTACTACTTAAGTCCTTATCCATTTCTATCCTAATTTCAATTTGATTCTCCAATTTCAACATTCAATTTTATCAATCAACATTCCAAACCATATCCAATTCACTAATTAATTTAATTTGCCTATTTTACTATATTTCAATCTCAATCAATTCTACTTCCAAAAATTATTCCATTTAGTCTAATTTGGCTAAACTTCCAAATTTCACTTTATTTAACTTAATTTAAATTAAATTTCATTCCACGGTTCAATTTCAAATATTTTTACTTTTCTTACATTCTTATTCAATAATTTTAAAGCTTTGTTTCATTAACAAATTCCCAAAATTTATAAGTTATCAACTTATTTTTCTCATATTCTCATAAAACATTTAAATGAAAATCCTAGAGTTTACACACCTTGTCCTTAAATATTCTAAATCATTTTTGAAATCATATACACATATATACAAAAATTCCATTGGTATATCAAATTATTCTTTTGATTTTTTTTTTTGAAATTAAAACCAGTTTTACCAAAAACAAAATTCCAATGGTAGTAATTTCTCTCTTGAAAATTTGAATATGAATGTAAATGATGCTGCAGTCATCACCGAAATTATTTTCCAGCGACCGAAGTGGGATCAGTGCTTTTATTCCCTTTAAAATCCTTTTAAATCTTTTTACCCAAAAGTATCTTCCAAATAATACTATTATTAGTTTCCAAACTTTGACAAATCATTTCCAAAACTAACGGAATTTAATACCTCTTTTAAATTATTGATTTGTAAATATGGAAGTGATTTGTATTATTTATATTTTCATATTTCTAACATTTGTAAATATTTTTACATTTTAAATTTTGGGAATATACAACTATATTTTTTCCAGAAGAAGATGTGTTTTTTTAAAATCTTTTAATCAAATCAAATAAAAAAGTATATAATAGGGTTGAATTAAAATTCTGAAATAGCTTTTGTAAATTATTTATTTATTTATATCAATTTTATAATATTACTTTTTAAACCAATATTATTTTTAAGCTTAGTTTTATATCATTTATATCTAATTCAAAATAAAATTTTCAAAAGAAATATTACCAAATTTCTACTAGTATAAATTATGTGGTTTTCAAATCCAATTTTATAAATATATACATTTTGAATTTTCAAAATCAAAATCTTATTTAAAATTTTAACTTTCAATATATACATATATTTATTCAAATTATAGTGCATATTCATCTCAAATAAAATTATCCTTAAATCCAATTTTTATTATAAAATACTTATCCTTAAATTCCAACCAAATTTCTATTTATAATCTAAAATTTTAAGTTTATTTTGGAAATCTCAAGTTAATTCACAATTAAATTCACAGTTTAAATTTAAAATCAATTTAATTATTGAATTATTTCGGCTAATATTTCAGGAATGTTACAGATTCCCCTCCTTAAGAAAATTTCGTCCTCGAAATTTGCTAGGAAGACGAAAAGAAAAGATGAAAGATAGAGAAATTCCTTTCCAAATCGAACTGGATATCATTTGTATTTGGCTTACCAAATAAGAATATCAACAATAGATATGAGAACAACCTCATATAATATTACACAAGATATTTGGGTCCATCGGTCTACGAATATGCAAGGGCATTGACTAGTTCGAAAAGATAACTAATCGTTCGTAGAATAGATCGGATCCCAGAGAATAGATAGATGGATCAAATCTTCATATTAGTTAACCAATTTACTAATTTAAAATTTCCAATTTATTTAATATTTTCAATTTCAAATTCATTAGAGTTTAGATCGAAAAGTTGATAAGAAACCGATGAAGATACGAAGTAAGAATTTCCTACAACAATACGTATGGCCATCATCACACCGAAACTTCTTTCTGGAGCAGTCACGAAGCAATCAAAAGAATTCGAAATCGAATCAAAGGAGATTGATAGAGAAAAGATATTCCCACTGTTGCAGGGTATTGATCTTAATTGTAGATGCTGGTTGTTATTGAATGTTGTGTGATGGATTGATATATTTGATATGTGATGAGATGCTATGTGATACTTTGTGCTGATCTACTATATTTATGATGAATATATTGTCATATGAATATGAAACCCCTTGACCCGTAGAACGACATTTGAATTTCGATGCGACAGGGAGTCGGATTTCAGTTGGTTATCCGAAACCCACATCGAATCATATCAGTGAACCTTTGTGATTGGTAATTTATTTATCTATGAATCTGTGAATACAGATGAGCGTTATGGGTCATACCGCTTATCGATTTGATTGAATCTATTGTGCACTATTGCGTTGAACCCTTGACCACACTTATACACACACAAATATGGATTGCACGTGGAAATTTGTTAAGTCACAGATTTTTGAAATTGTTTTTAAAAATTTGATTTTTGAATCCAAATTAGTTTTGGAATTGGAATTGAAGCTTTTGAAAATGAGTTTTCAAAAATGATAGTTATTTTAAATAACTTGATCGAATCTTGGAATTTAAATGAATTAATTTAAATTTGAATTCAATATTTGAAATTGAATTCGATGATTTGGGATCTAGGGTTAAAAGAAAAAGTTATTCAACTTATAAATGGGTTTATATGGGTTTTTAAAACCATGTTAAAAGTGATTTTTGAAATTTTAGTTTAACCCAAGATTTAAACTGGTATATAATTGGATTTTTTTTTCTGAAAACGGAAACTGTTTGTGAGCCTTCATATAAGAAATGAATTTCCAATTGGTGTTAAAAGGACTTCAAGTCTAAAATGAAATGGTTTTCCAAGTTTTAGATAAATCTTTGGAAATGCGTTTTGAAAGCTATAAATCTTTAATTTAAAGATTTAATTGGGTTAATCCAATTGAAATGGGAATTGTTTTGAAATCTAGGGATAGATCTTTGTGAAACCGGGTGAAACTTTGTGAAATAAATCTTTTTGTTTAAAGATTTAAAAATGATAATTTGTTTAACCATTTGAAAGAAAAGTTTTAGATTTTTATAAGTTGTGACTTAACTAAAATCCCATATCCATATGTTTTAAATATGGCGCTTACTATTCGGTTTAGCCGGGAGAGGACCTTGTGTCATATAACCCATTCCGGATAGTGATACGACGTTATGGATAGCATTTGGAGACCGGTGGTGAAGGCCGGGTATTTGTGAGAACGATAGGATAACCTATCGATTGGCTCTGCACTGAGTTGCTCCGGTATAGAGTTCTCCTTAGTGATGGGAAGTCCGATCGGGATTGTGGATACCCGGATTTGCAAGGGCTTCTTCGGAAGTGCCTTCGGTTCCAAATTCCCAGCTTTGAACCCTTACAAATCATATTTAAAACGTACTTTCAAAATTTTCTTTTAATAAATCAAATATTTATATAATCTCACCTTGGTTATATAAAATCATTTCTCTATTGTTAGTCTTGCTTTCATTTAAAATATCAACCAGTATATTAGAACAAAACAACAACAAATGATAATCAAACATTATCATTATCTAACATCCAAGCGCACCATATAATAATAATTTCTAAAAAATTATTCCTTTTATATAAAATATAATCCAAGTAAAATTATTTCATTTACCTAATTTCAAAACAATATCATGTCGTGTTGCTCTGTTCAAGTGTTTAGAGATCCCTATAAATAACGTTAATTACTCGTATTGGCCAGAATCATAAACTACTCAATAGATCAACGAACACAATGTAAAACAATTTTTTTATATTACTAACAAATACATGCTCATATATATACACTCAAACTGATTCTATGGTACTACTGTCCCTATCTCTAATGAGTTACCCAACCGAAGCCAAGGTTCTCGCTTAACCCTCAGCTCTGATACCAACTGTAACGATCGAGATTTTTGACCCAAAAATATCGACACTGATACGTCCACTGTATTACATGTCGAGCAGTCATATGCCTAAACACCCAATTGTTAGGGGAAAAAGAAAGAAGGAAGAAGATAAGAAGAAAATAACAGCATAGAATCTCACAGCGGAACGAATAATACATAATATACTATAAATCTTTACAGAAAAACAATACTGTGATATATGTATATACAAACATCAATCAGAGTATACTAACATATCTCAGCCTGGACAATTATACAAATCTATCCTCACAATTGCTGATAACACACCAATGAATACGTGGAAAAAAAATCACCATCTACGTGATTACGTCTCTGGGCCTCCAACTCGTTTCTTGAAGCTTCAAGCATCTAAACTAATATATAATACTCGGTCTGATCCGAGCATTATAATAAAATAACACCCGATTCAGTCTTAAAATCCAGCGTGAGAAAACACACTCAATTTGAATTTAATTATTATCGAAAATCATATTGAAAAGCAAAGGTATCTCGTAAGACCATGCCATACATAAATATGACGCGTTTTTACCTTATGATAACCAAACCACTTTTATATTAAAAATCCTGTGATATTATAATAGTTTCTAAGTACAAATACATATTAAAATTGCCGAAATGGTTGCATCTCACATTTTAACATAGTTGAGCACAATCAAAACCGTACAGCACTTATTGGAGAATGAATTCCATAAAATGACTAGGCACTAAGGTACCACCTATCACATTACACGTCTAGAAAATATATCGAGATCAAACCTATCGATCCCTGCCAACACAAGACTGGCCTACCCTTTACTGGATAGTACCGAATATGTCATCACCCTGGTTGCTTTACAACCCTTTTGAGATCTCATTCACAACCAATCCATAAATATATAAATATAGGATAATCCAGACTGGTGACAAAATACCCTAATGGGTGCCACCCACTTAGCCTTGCTGCATCTCCCCCAATTTTCAGTCATTCCTAGTTGATGAGGCTTAAGGCTACTTTTACCTTTTATATAGCAAACCAACTTGGAATACTAACACTGCCTTCCAAGCATCAATGCAACGCTAGCATTCTTCCATACAAGTTCGTTCTAGGACTGAACAAAACCAAAGGCACTATTCTCTATTTCATCCATTACGCATAATCCCTCCCTAGGAAAATAGAGAAATATCCTTTGCATTTAACTCTTTCTTTGGCTATCTTCAACATATTCCAATTCGCAATGTTTATGCCTATTCGAAGTGGTTTCGAATAATAAACCCGATCCCGGTCTTTTCGAACTAACAACGATAGCTTAAAATTGGCCAATATTTTGATAGTCGGTTATTTAACTATCAAAGGAACAAACATTCATCCAAAGACTTATTTCCAAATGGAAATACTACTGGTTAAGCACCAAGCAGCGCTGTACCTTTTTATTTAACTTATATTAATTAAATCACTTCCTAAATATTTATCTTTATATATTTCCCTAAGATATATTCTCAAAATCATTTTCAATCTTATGATATTTGGAAGCATTTCCATATACTTATATCAACTGTATAAGTATGTTCACAAACCATTTTATTTTCTACACTTAGAAAATATCCCAATATACTTAAATCAAAATAAGTATATTTCACTCTTTTGGGAAAAACTCTTTATCTCCCAAACACTCTTTATTGGGTTAAAACAAATGTTGCGTAAAACAACTTTACGACAACACAAAACACTTAGTATAGGAATTCACCTAACTATACTTAATATTAATCTTCGATATCGAACTTCGACTGTTTATTAGTTAACAATGAAGATAATCAAGTTGGGGTATTATTACCTCTCAAACCTTGACTGAACAACGTTCTTAACTTCAAAATAGATAAAAGTTACTCATCTCGAATATTAACACCAAATATAGAATATATAAATAAATCTCATATACTGTACAAAATCCCTCCTTTTGAAATCATCTACTATAACAATAGCGTTATAGTCTATGACTTCCTTACTTTTCATGAAAATGTCAATTACAACAATAGATGTTGAATCTATGTTTCCGTTACTTAACATTTTAAAATCACTTTTAAAATCATTTGCACTCCATTCAAAAATATTACTTTCAAACCATTTCTAAAAATATTATTCACTTTAAAATGTAAACGTATTTCCTTCGTATAAAATCCATATTGAAAACTCTAAATAAAATATTTCTCTACATTTATAGACTATGTTTATGAATTTCACGTCTATCTTATAACTCCTTTTTTATAAAATTTCTTCATTTATAAAACTCTCTTTATAAATCTACTTCTTTATAAATCTACTTCTTTATAAATCTCATTTATTATCAAAATTCAATTATAAATATCAATTCCAAATCCATTTACATACTTCTAAACCAATGTTTAAAATTCTAATCCCCATTTTATAAACATCGTCCAATATTTCCAAATTTATTTCCTTATTCTATTTTCCCAAAAATAGAATCAATTACTTGTCTAACAATACCATTTCCCATACTGATATAATCCCACTAATATGTTTTATTTCCCTAAATTTCCAAGAATGATATTTTCCCTTAATTTAGAAAAACATCATTTTATAAATTAATTATTACATTTTAAAATCCTTCCATATTTATAAAATAAAACCTTTAAATTTTTTTCCCTTAATATATAATATTATATCACTTTTAAAAATAACATTTAATAATAGTTATATAAAAAAATACTTTTATCATCTTTAAAGTAGTATTCTTTAATTATAAAATCGAATTAATATTTAAAATTTAAAATTTGTATAATATGGTCTAGAAAAATCTTTATTTAACATTTCATAAAACTTATTAATTTAATATCCAAGTATAATGTCTTTTATATAAATATATTTCCTTTTTAAAATAGTTCAATATATTTGTAGAACTCTTTTAATTTTGAAAACCATTTGAAAATAATAATTTTCACTTAATAGCATTTTAAAAATACTAAAAGAGACAAAGTGTTACCATAGCACTGACTAGGAAAAATTATATCAATGTCATCACATATGGTATTCAACACATCATATATCACTATATATGAAAGATAAATCAACAATTTGAGAAATCCAGTTGAATCCCTCCTACCTGTTCACATGCATCAAATATAGCATATGAGAATAAAATGTACAATGTCTGCTTCGAGGCAGACGAGCGTACAAAGGGACATCCGCTCATACACGGTATCGTATAGGGTCTCATCCACTCTAATAGGAGGGTATATATACATATCCAACTACTAATAATATAGTACACAACCAAAGTAGCAATCACAGGCAACAAATAACATAAATAAAATTATTTCCACTAATACAAAAATATAAGTGGCTAGAGAAGGTGAATTTTACTCACTTTGATCTCAGTTGTCGTTTCTGCATTTTGGTTCAGACTAACTTCAAACAGCATTCGAATTTAGCTAAAAATTCTAGAAGCTCCAAATCATTCAAATCTAATTCCTATGCGTAGAATTCATAGATACGAACCCAACGTGGCTCATTTCGTTTGATTTGAACCCCGTATGAATACATTACATAATTTATAAGATTACACGAATTTGAATTGAAAATAACTTACTGTAATTACACATTTTAAAACATAATTACCCTTAATATTTTCCAGCTCGGCCCATTTTCTCACAGCCCACCCTCCATCGTCTTCTTCCCGCTTTTTCTCCTGTGCACGTCCTTCCATGGTCGTGCCTTCAACCACTCCATTCTCCTTAAATCTTCCACAAACCTTCCTCCGATGATTTCAACCAACCCCGCTCCACATGCTTCATCCGTCCCCCCATCGAAACAACGTCCGCACATCCTCACATATTCATGATGTCACCAATTTGAAAAGCTCCTGGAATGAATGGAAACCCATGTTCTCAACCGCTTATCTCCATTCTTAGGACGAATCTCACCTCGCCTGACCTAGATCTAAACCTTATGCCCTCGAACGATGTCTAGAAACCCCAGGACCCTAAACTCTAGAACAATCTGCCTAGCGACAAATGAACTACCGACCACCTAAACACCTTCGAACCCATGCAAAACTCGTGCCATAGTGTAGAACTCATCATTTCAATTGCAAGTTCCTCCATTTTTTCTCATTTTATTTGATTGGTTTTTGGAAAGGAATTTATTCATTTTTTTCTTTCTTCATTTTAGTTTTAAAGGCCGACATCCTCCTTTTGAATTAGTGAGAAGGTACGGGAGGGAGACAAAGAAATGAAAGAATGGGTGCCGAGCATAAATATGGTTGGTTGAATAGTTTATAATTCTTAAATTACCAACATCTCGCTACACCGCTTTCCGTTCTCATACGGACTCCAATTCAACAAAAATCGAAATACGGTCGCTCTCAAAATAATGATGCAATCCTAAGTTAATAAAAATATGCAACGGTTATTGCATTCTATAAAATCACAAAATACTGCTATTTGACGATCAAACGTAAAATCTTGTTTCAATATTTTTCCCAATTAAAAATTATGGAAAAAATCAGATAAAATAACTTAAAAATACGTCAATAAAAATCGATTCATAATGTTAACAGGAAATTTCTGATTATTTATTTGAACTGTTATTACTATAATGAATTTGCAATCGGATTTAGCATTACTATCTATTATACTAAAATGAGTTAAATAGTCCCATTAAATTAATTGAATTAATATTTAATTTAAAATCCTGTTGTTTGAAATGCTATTCAAATTTAAACATCCATTCAAATGTTTTAGACAATCACTATAATTGAATTCCAATTATTGATTCCACTGCAATCCCTATATTCTGATTATTGAGTTATTTAAATTTGTTAAACCAATATTTTAATTTTAAATAAATTACATATCGCAACTTCAAACGATCAAAAATTCCGGGTCGTTACACAAACATCCTGGATGGGGATGTTTAAACCATTATCTTAAGTGGTTAGTTCCTACCGTTGCCCAATGTTCGACATGGTTAAAATGCGCATCTCTAGGAGGATGCACAATTTACCATCTAAAGATAAATAATTTCAATCAACACTTGGAGTTTGGCATAATTCCACTCAAATATCCATGAAAAAGATGTTCGGAGTTCAACCAAGTATCGTAATTGAACATGGTCATGTACGGGCATATACAAATGGACGCCTTGACAATCGTCCCTCACTTGCTTAAAAACAGAATGGGCTAATAGCTCGGTCCAATAGTGATGAGTGGAAGTGATTTGCAAACAAATGAAAAAAATAGTAGGTATACTTCTTAGAACTTAAGAAAATTCACATAAGAATTGAAGCAAACAAAGAGCTTTGTTTTTCACATAAAGCAAAGTTCAAAGAAAGATACAAGTGTTATTAAAATTGAGATATAAAACAAAATGTAGAGGCCTAACCCGCTTAAAATAGGCCTAAAATTAAAAGCTGGGTCCTGCTGCTATACACTGAAAGAGCAAACGTACATTTCTTAGGCTTCGCTTCTTCCCATTTCTAGAAGATGGCCAACTTGAATCGTCGGTTTTCTTCCTTCCTCTTCCCCCGCTTTCTTTGCCTTTTGATGGTGAGTTGTGTAACGAAGTGGTAGGCACGCTTTGAATGCTTTTGGGCATAGGTAGCATAACCAGAATGAAAATGGTCTCGTCGGGTAATGCTAGAGGAGGAGGGATGAAGTCAACTGGCTCTTGCTTGATTTTGCTAGTAGCTTGAACTTGCTCTTTTAGCAACTATTTTATGTTGGAACCTAATGAAAAGTCATTCAACTCAATGATAAGAACATCCTCATCCATAGGAGCTCCCTAGATGTCACCAGTGGTTTCTTCTTGCAACGCATCAATCATTTGCACGCCCGGACCTGGAGTATCACAAACTAGAATGCATGGGGTCATCCTAGGAATAGTTATAATTGTTGACTCAGTCATCGTTGCATGTTGAACTACTTGGGCCCGATCCTTCGGAAGACTTGAAATCCCAGGCTGACCTGAAATTTGAGAAAGATGAAAGGAGAGATTTGCTGCATCGATCGGTAACATGTTAGCTCCCTCAAATATAGGTGAGGCCAATGATATACCTCCACCAGATTGAGGCTCTATATTGTCAGGCATGTCATCCGAATTTCGCTTCGAAATTGGAAATGACATGCTTTTCTTATGTATCTACGGTGCATTTGGATTGTACGGAGGGACAGATGGAGCGATGGATACGGTTGGAGGCCCAGAAGTGAGATCTTGAGATGTAGTCCCGGAGAGTTTGGCTTGGTCTTTCTGGACTATCGTTGCCAGCTCTAGGTGTAAAATAAGTTCACCAACCCTGAGCGCTTTGATTTCTTCTGGATGTAAAATCTCGCTCTTCAGCTCCGTCAGATTCACTTTCAGTTCCTTCCGTATGCCATTGCACTTCCCACACAATCTGCTCCCTTGTCAATGCCAAAGCTTGGAAATAGTCTTTGTTAAGCTAACCCCAATCTCTGAACTTAAGTACATTGGAGTTGTAATTGATGATGAGTGGCTCGACCTACCTTTGACTGGTCTCTCCGTGGCTACCACCAACTCATCCACTTTCTTAGTCATATCCAATGCATTGTCTTTTGTTTGCGAGCATTAAGAAACTCCATACAGTAATCATTAGCTATTTGAAGGCTTCATCCTTCTTTTTCTCCTCCTTTACGAGGTGTGCCTTCATCTGCTCCACCTCTTTAGCTAGCTCATGATTCCTGTGATTAATAGACTCTGCTTGACTTAAATGGTTCTTTCTTTTCTACTTGATCTTCGCATTTAAGTCCTTGACTTTCTGATCGGTATCCACCTTTTCCTTCTTCAACTCGGCCACATATTTATCAAGATGAGCAATGGTCTCATCATTCTATTTTGTTGTAAGTCACAATCCTATAGCCGTAGTCTCTAAGCTTTCAGCATATTCAGAGATCCTCTTAACCAACCTCCTCCAAATGAAATACTGATTGTACGTGTCATCGACATATGCCATCATATGGTCTTTTACCTCTATAAGAATATCCTTCAAATTGGGAACAACCTTACAACCTTTAAAATAGATTTTTAGGAAGAAATGTTGCAATTCATCTAGCTGAGGGTTGGACGAGACCGATTGCTCTGCTTCAACAATAGGCTGCTCAGTAAACCGCTCAATAGGTATTTTACTAACTCTATATTGAGAGGAATCGCAAGCATTTGGCTTGGGTAATCGATTGGAATACTCGAAAGTATGAGACGACCCGTTTGCTTAACAAAAAAGGAAGCATAAGAGGTGCATCGCAGGACACGTCGTCGTGATGGCTAGAGTGTTTATCAGAAACCCTAGATTGGGGAGACTTTGATCTAGATCGATTTCTAAATGAGGAGTCATGTGATCTATAATCCTTCTCTCTGCATCCTCTGTCACGGCTTGAACACTGACTAGAATTAGAATCATGGCTGGTCTTATGAGTGTGCGCGATCGGTTTGCATCTCGGTTGATTAGCCATCTGATCCTCGAAAAACTCATACAAACCACGTCGTTCCATTGAGCCTGCAAATGAGACAGACAAATCAGCCTTGATAGGATAAGAGCACGATGCAAGCTAAGAAAAGTGTTGTGTGTGCACGAGCGAGTGTCCTAGTGTCCCTCTAATGGACCATGGGTTAGACTTTTGTAGACAGGTGTAATCTCTCCTTGCTCGAGTTGAAGGCACATCTTCTTAGGGACGAATCAAGGATCTAGTATCGCCAATGCTCATGTCGCCAAGGCCATAAGAAGGATTATCATCCTGAATTGGCCCCTGACCAACATATATTTATCCTTAGAGGGCTTTACAGGAGTTTCAAATGCAACATTAGCTGGTGGAGGCGAGATCAGGCTCGGCCTTTTGGGGATTTTAATCTTGAGAATTCTTCTTTTAAGAGGTTGGTGGTTGCCATCGCCCTCATCAAAGATGGATTGTGGCCCCCATAATCGTCATTACGGCTAGCTCCATCACCTTCGTCCTCCTCAAAGTGTTCTCTTGCTCGTTTAGTCTTGATAACTGGACTTTGAACCGGGGTGTCGATCAATGATCTCCATTATCTCCGAACGAAGAACCATCCTCATCACTATCATCGGCCTTCAAAGTAGGACCAACACTACGATCTGGGTCCAACAAGTTCTAGGCCTGAAGGTTCTCATTGATAAGCAGTATCTCAGCCTCCATCTCTACCTCTGGAACTTCATGAAGTTGTCGGAGGGTCACTGCCAAAGCTGCATTGGTAGGAATACGTGGTACTTGTATGAAAAGGACAAGAATAAAACTCATACTCGGACAACCATCGCTATGCGAATCCAGGAGGACAATGAATAAAGAAGAATTCATCTTTGAAGTAGCTCAGTATTACAGGTGCTAATTAAAATTATGCTACTCTTAAATGGCTCCAAGAAAGTGAAGGAAGGATTTCCCTTGCCGTGCTTGAAGTTATATAAATATTGAATTTCTTGGTTAATGTGAACTTGGTTGAAATAGCGAGCGAAGATGACGAACGTGTAGCTATTCAGATGGAGCTGAGCTAGAGCTAGTGTCATAAAGTGCAAGACTCGACGGATAAACTAGTTGAATGGTGGGGCACATTCTATTAAGCACACATATTTTTTGCACGTTGCATATTTGTTTGAGGGATGATGTACCCTTTGGTGGCGTGTAGGAGCTAGCACGTTCTCAAACGAGATACTGTGTTTCTCATAGATCCTCTTGAGTGATCTCTCCCCAATTTTTGATCATATAAAACATCTAGATCATCTAATATAATAGCATCATCAAGCGTATCGGGAGTAACTTTGACTATTGGACCTTCCATAGGTTCTATCGAAACTTTTTGAGCAGGTTATTCTATTAATGGATTCTTAAGATGAAGTATAGGTTGCGTTGGAATGTGTCATGCTGATTGAACTGTAGTCGAGCTTGACTCGGTAACTGGTTTGGCGTATTTAGGAATTGATGGGCCTGCTGCTTGAGTGGAGAGACGCTCAGAACGTCTACGATCCATAACTATCAAAGATCAACATAAAATTTATATTAGATAGATTAAAAAATTGCCCTATGCTAAAGTAAGAACCCAGTGCTGTACAATGCAAATTACAGTGTCGTGCAGTGTCAGTTTCTAATATTGTGCAATAGTTTGCTTGAAAATTGGATGTCATCAAAAGTGACCGTCATCGCTGACTATCCCAATAGGCTTCACGTCAAGACCATGCCTTAGAAACACCCTGGAACTCAGGATAATGCATATGATAAGGCAATTGTGCATAGTTCAATGATGAAAGAAAATCCAAAATCCACCAAGGGTTGGATCGATGCAGATCCATCCCCATGGATGGTTTTTGTTCAATTTTCATCCCATATTCCAAGACCAAGTCCAGCCATCGCCATGAAGCTCTCCAACCACGTCATCATCGTTGCCAACTAACTAGCACTGTCGAAACTCGAAGAAGATGATTAGTTCAAGTGTTGAGTTTGGATCTAGAAACGGGCTCGAGTATGGAATGTTGGATTAGGTGCGACTCAAGTGGAACGATCGGCGGCGTCGAGTTCGAGTGGAAGTTAATGGGGCAGTGGTAGTTCAAAAAAAAGGCAGTGGAGGTTTTAGAACCAATGGAGAAGAGGTTTTAATTGCTGACAAAAGATTGAACTCGAAGAGCAGAAATAAATTGAAGTAGTGCTGATGGATCGGGCACCCTGAACCATGCTTTTTAACTATAAGGCAGCCACTTTCTAAGGGCTAGATCAGTACCGATCCATGCTTATAGATTCCATAGATAATAAAGAAAGTAATGATGGCACATGTGTGCATGGACGTGTATATGCATATGCTCAGAGAACACCTTAAGAATGTATGTGCATATACATACTCAACATCCAAGAACTGGAATTATAGGAAAGCAGATTCAAACCTCAAAAATCCAAAAAGGATCCGGTTCAAAATTACTAAGCTCAGAATGAAAGATCATGAGAGCACACTCTAGTGTTATAGTGCTTAATGCTGATAAAGCATTCCGACGAATAGCTAGAGACAAAACAATTCACCAAAAGATCTGAAGGAAGGATAACAACTATTTGAAACACAGATTGGAGTCTGGTATGGCAATCCCGACTTATCCCGATTCAAAGCACAACATGTTTGAAACAAGATGTGCTTTGAAGGGCAAGTGTTATCTAACCTTTCGACCAAGCAGTATTTGAATAGGCCGGACGAGATAAACTCGAAAGCTATTAAGGTAGGAAGCCTAGAGAGATAGCCACGGAGTCTAGAAACCAAGTGGAGTCAGTGTCACTAGATGGAAGCTAGACTATCTCACGAAATCCTAAAGCCAAATCCATCTGACCGATGGATCGGTACCTATCCGTCCTCAAGGATCATTATCGATCCATAAACCTTCACCCATATGACCTCATCTTCCTCCTATTCAAAAGTCTTGATGCCAGAAATCTTTTAAAGCTCCATTACATCGTTCACATGCAACTCTCCATTGATCTATTCGAGCATTTTGAATCGATAATTTCATTCCTTTATCGATCCATCTTATTGGCGCAAAAAAAAGCTTATAACATTGCAAATAAGATGGAAACCATGAAGCTAAGAATGAATCACCACATCACAAAGCATCAAAATCGATCCATAAATGGATTGTTACCGATCCATGCCTATGGATCGGTATCGATCCATAGTTGTTTTCTGACATAGCCACATTTCTTCAAGGCCAACCTCTGTAGAAACGTGGAGATCGTGATGGAAGATGTAATAGAGCATTTCCTGGTGACCTACGGTTATAAGTAGGAGGCTAGGGGATCATTTTCAGGGATATTTTTGCTTCCCTGAAATTTTTCAATAACTCCTTGTAATCACATGTGGAACTCTACCGATCTCTAAGAATCAAATCTACAAAACATCAATATAATCAATAGAAATCTCAAGTGGGCACAGGAGATATTTGGCTAAACCATTATAAACATTTAGTGTCTTATTTTTACTCATTTTCCATTTATATTTCTTCATTTTTATTCTCTTCTTAATTTCTTTAGTGTTTGTCCCATATTTTGGTACTAATATGGGTTGAATCAATATTTAACCAAATTCCTTTGTTTCTTTCTTGCTTACTTTCATCCATCTCATTCCTTATTTTCCCCATTTGATCATTTTGTAGTAGGATTATCATAAATATTACATTCATCCCTTTTCCACTTGATTTCATTCGATTTCCAATCTACCGTGGGTGAAAGCACGCCTAGCTTGGAATATAAGGGGATGTTAAGTTAAATTTAACGTGTAGAGAAAATTTAATCTTGGTAATTTGAATTCTTTTGAAAGACTCTTGTAGTTTCAGTGTGGTACTTCTATTTAGTGTTACCAGTGGGATCTTTTGGATCGTTACACTCATTGGTAAGAGAGTCCTTACTGATGTGAGCCTTTTGAGTTTGCAGTTATCGATACCATATTCTTCTAGAGGGTCTTGTAAGCAGTTACATTGGTATCCGATTACCCCTTCAAGAATTCCTACGTCTCCTAGATACTTTTCATTAAAGTTTGAACTTCAGTATCCAATGAAGTAATCAAAACATCATTGGCGTATCGATGCTTTTCTTTCCATAAGGGAAGGAGTTACTCTACATTATTAGCTCGATTGAGATACTTTGCCACTCCCTTTTAAAAGTTGTACATCTCCTCTAACAGCTTTATATTATCAATGGTAGCAACAATGATACCATTTTGAATTGGGTCATGTTTGTATTGAAACATAACCCTGGAGTGGTTTATGTTTGGGGAAGAATGTGACCCGAAGGTTAGAGAAGATAAAGAAATAAATGCCATGGTTAAAGAGGAGATTGCTTCATGGTCCAAAGATTTTCGATGCAGAGTTGTTATGGATTGACAAAGCAAAACCAAGGTTGTCTTGTCTTGGTGGTCAGTAGAGGATGGACTTGTACGAGCCTTTCCCTTAATACCTTAGGTAATTAGAGCCCGAGCTTAAGAAGAAAAGGAACATGTGAAGAATAGGATTGAACTCTACTGGTCGAAATATAAGAGGAAGATGAACTTGCGTGAGGGTTGTGAATGGAATGCCCATGCGAGCCTTACGAGTCATGGCGAGTGGAATAAGAGAAGTGACTACTAAAGTGACCTTTGTTGGAATGTGAAGAATAGCGGCAAGGTGGTGTAGAATATGGCCTTAAATTGCAAGATTTGGAGGCCCAAAAAAAGTGCGGGTACGAGAATAGGTTTTGAGAGGAAAGTCCCAACGGTTATACACTCACATGCACACATATGTATACTTATGTGTTATATAGGAAAACCACATATATACACATATGTATCCGTTTAATTATGTATACATTAACATATAATATTTTGATTATAAATTCCAATAACTACACACATAATTACATTTACATATTGCTATATTCATACACATGGACCACCTTATGTTCTATATATGTATTTATGTATGTGTATAAATATACATTTATTAAATTAATTAATTTAACTAATTGAATAAACTGCGCAAATTCAAAGTGAATAACAAACACATCCTTTTCCGAAATACAACTAAATATTAAATATGATTTAATATTTTAAACATTATTCACGAAAACACATGTTAGAGTCTTTCACATTAAAATAATTAGAATAATGGTAGTTTTTTTTTTGAAATTTAACCCTTTTACACTTCTGCTGGACGAGTGTAACGACCCGTAAGTTTAACCGGTTTTAATAACATTATTAATTAAAATTTTGTGAAATTCTAAACGATAAAATTTTGAAATATAAATTTGATATTTGGAGTGCGTCTAGTTAAACATAGCAACTGGTAAATTTTCGTCTGAAAATACGAAAGTTTATTTCGTGCGTAAATCTACTTCAATTTAAGCAGTTAAAAAGCAATGAAAATAAAACGGTTTCAAAACCAAAATATTTTTACATAGAAAAATTCTAAACCATCTTCTGAGCAAGATGTCAGTTTGTCGTTTTTCCAAATTCGGGCATCTTTGGCTCCGTCGATTTTATTTTTCTACGTTTTTCATGCATTTTCCGCTATTATGAAATTTGAATTTTTATAATTCAATCATACCACTGATATCTGTATACCGTTGTGATCGGCTCGTCGTGTTGATCTCTGCGGTATAATCAATTTTGTGTTTTGGAGTTCGGTACGCAGCGGAAATCGCGTAACGGTAAAATTCATCGGTATCCGTTTAACTCTTTGATTACGGTGTACATTCAAATTTTGAACTGCCGCCTTCTTTTAATAATTCCTTGAATTACGTGTGACCTTTTGTTTCTTGTTTTTTTTACTCTAGGCGTGCCGACCAAAATACAATATTTATTGCTTTAAATGAGCCAGCTAGACTTTTCATGACTTATGCGATCCATACTGATTCATTTATTCACATACGCTTTGTATCCATTTGTTTGGCAACAGTTCTTATTTTTATTGCCTTTGAAACTTTGTTTCACCTTGGCCTCTGTTATAATGCAACTTCAAAAATAAATTTGCTGGAATTCCTTTTTTTTTGCATGAAACTCTTCCTCCACCTTTCTGGAAAAAATGCTCCACCATTATTATTTTTATTTCCATAAGAACTCAAACGCCACTTCCCCGCAACCACCTCCCACGCTAGCAAGCTCACCCCTCACCTCCACTACCCACCAAGCCTACCACTTCGCCGCGCCCTCCCTCCGACATCCGCGTCTCCACTCACCCGAACGCCTTCGGCCATTAAACGACCCCGCCCCAACTTGAACCCAATAGACTCCTCCACGCAAATATCAAACCCCGGCTCCTCCTTTCCTCTCCTCCAACACACTTCCCTCATCACCACCTCTTCCTGTCTCGTCCCCGTGATGTTCTGTCGACCATCGGCAAACCGAGCCAGCCTCCGGATCCGCCTCTTGTGCCGACTCATAGCCCACGTGGATAACGGTGCCGAGTTTTTCCCCTGCCGTGCTCAACCCAGCAGCCACCCCATCCAATGTTTGTTTTTCGCCTGCCTTCCTCCTCTTTCGATTGAAATTGTAAGTATATAGATATATAATGGTTTATTAAATTTTAAATTTTTTTTTACAATAGTGTTTTTTTACACATAAATTGTTGCGTGAGTCTTATACAATCATATATAGTTTAGCTGTTGTTATATAATATATGGTCAGTGTGAAGAAAAACTATTTTAAGTAAGTATATATTATAAGTTACCTTAAGATGATATTTGTTCATACTATGCATGTATGTCGCTGTACAACACGTTTTAGGTACGTATGTTCTATACAAGCAAGTTATTTTGTTACATATAATAGGTTTAAATTTTATATACCTATATACCATGTGTAAGCATGTACATAAGTAGCAAAGATCCGTTAGTTATAGAATGAACTAAATTTTGTGTTAAATGGTTATCTCAATTTATGTTATATATTTAATAATTGTTAAACTTCGATTTTTGTTGAATGTATGTTATATACATATATATAGCTTATTCAAGTTGTAATTAAGTATACATATCTAACGGTTTATATATTAGTTAATATATTTGGAGTTTTATAACACAGTTACTTATGTATATAAATTGTACGTATACTATACATTTGCATTTTTGTATGATCTGTTGAAGTATAAAAAAATATGTGTTGTATACAAGGATGGATTGGCATTTTTTTCATATACAGTCGTATATACAGTATAGTAAGTTGTATTGAGTAGTATAGTGCTTATATATATATATATAGTTTATAAGATAGTAACCTTTGGAGTTAAGTATATGTTACAAAGTTTTCTGTATATTCAGTTTTTTTTTCTTTATTCTTTTATTTATTCCTGATGCTTGCGCTTATATACATATGTATTGATTTGTATATTAGCTTTGAGTAAAAAAAGTGAGTATAACCCTTGTTTTATAACTTTTCAGTTTTATTTTATTGGTATAATAATAATATATCGTTTTATTATATATATATATATATATATATATATATATATATATTATGTAAAGGACAGTATGTCTGAACAAGATTTATTTTGATTTGTTTAAAGTATTGATCTTTAAAATAAGTGTGTTTGAATTTAAAAATATGTTTTGATATATGTATATAGTCATATATATTTTTTTCATTTATACCATTGAACTTTATCAATCCAGTTTGATCAGATTTCGTTGATTTTCTTTTATCAGCTTTGTCGTCAAAATTCACGTTCATTCGTGCTTCGTTTGGAATTCGTGCTTGGGTCGTAACTACTCTCATTTTCTATTCTCTCTAGCCTCGAAAGGTGAGCAATTACTCACGATTAATGTTCTTTTATTTATTAGATTTGATTTCAATTGAAACGACAATTGAAATATTGTTGCTGTTAGTTATTTGCACTGTTATATATGCTATTACCTGTATTAGTTCACCTGTGACATCTGACACCATTATCGGATATTTATACGATGATAATCCAGTTTGGTTGATAAATGTTTGATTGTTTGATGTAGATATTGGACGTTAAATTGTTAATGTTGCAAGTGATAAATAATTTGAAATTGAAATTGACGTAGGATAGTTAGATTTGATGTATGTGTTAAATTTGATTAGATGACATCTGCATAATACGACCCCTTTTAATTGTTAAATTAATTGACACGTAGAATTTGATAAATTACACTTTGAACCTTGAACGTATATTGAATTAATTGTTATAGTATTAAAATTTAAGTTGAACGATAAGTGAAAAACCGTAATGTAATAATCTTTAATCTACATGAAATGATAGTGTAGATTCTAGGAATAATTTTATTAATTTGCATAAATAACAAATGTAAATTAATACAATTATTTCGGGATTATTCGAAAAATTGTTGAATTGTTATGTATGGATGCTATTGCTTGTTTATTTACTTTGACACCATCCCTGTTATCACACTGCAAGTTCCCTTTGCTATGCTTTGATTTTTGAATTGAATTGGAATCGGGTTGAAATGATAAATACCCAAATGAACTTGACTTGGGATAGAGAATTAAATAAAAATCCGATTGGTCAATAATTTGATTTAAAAATAATAATGATTTTATACGAATAAAGAATAAGTTTTGAAATAAGGTTATAATTTGAATCTTTGTGAAAAGGAAAATGTAAATATTGAAATCTGAAACAAATACTAACGTAGTAATTGATGGAAGAACGTTATTTGAAATTTAATTCTTTAGTAATTAAATTTGGAATTATTAGTAAATAATTTGGAATTAGTAATAATTGAGTTTTGAAATTATTAAGTTTGAAATCATTTAGTAATTAAATCTGAAATTATAATTAAGTTTGAAATTATAATTAAGTTTGAAATTATTAAGTTGAATTTATAATTAAGTTGCAATGATTTGATGATTAAGTTTGAATTAGTAATTAAGTTTGAATTGATAATCATGTTTGTAATTATTAAGTTTTGAATTTATTAATAATTAAGATTGAAATTATTAAATAATTGAATAAGATTGAATTATTTGATAATTGAATAAAAATTGAATTCTTTGATAAGAGAAATTGAACTTTTGAATAAGTGGCTTTGAACTTCGTTAATAAATGAAATTGAGTTTCTTTTCTTTTTTTAAAGTTTTGAAAAAATTATTTAAGTAAGTGAAATTGAAACTTCTCGATTATGTGGAATTTAGTTCTTTATTAATTGAATTTGAAATTTTTAACGAAGTTAATAAATAAGTGAAAATT
The DNA here is from genome assembly GCA_030765085.1 of Allium cepa. Lineage (NCBI taxonomy): Eukaryota > Viridiplantae > Streptophyta > Magnoliopsida > Asparagales > Amaryllidaceae > Allium > Allium cepa. The sequence continues at coordinate 457,634,720 of CM060931.1, read as the reverse complement.
GAATTTCTTTAACAAGAAATAAAATGTGATTTATCGAAATGAATGGGATTTATTGAAATTAACGTAAGACTTATAGTCTAAAGAATTGATTTGACGAATTTAATTTACTCAAATTTAAAGTTTTGATATAATGAAGTTGAAATTAAGTAATTGGTTTAATGAATTGGAATTTAAATAGTAGTTGTTTTGAAGGATAAATTTACTTAGCGAATATTGAATGAAATCGATAAATGAATTTAAATTGATTTGAATGAAAAGTAAACCATTTAAATGATTTCGGAATGAAACTTATATTCGAATTTGAATCAATATTTGTATTGTTTAAATAAAAATTGAAATCGAATTATAAGATTCTGTAATGGTAATTTGGAAGTTTTGAAACGTAAATTTTGAAAATTGATTTAGAAGACAAATGAAATGTTGATTTACGAATTGAAATTGAAATTGATTTGGTTTGAAATATATCAAACTACCAATCGGTGTAATAATTACGAAAGTTATTAAAGAAACCGGAATCGGTTATGGATATACTCTCCATCTAAACCGAAAACCACTTTAATAACTAAACGCGGAGTGAGATCCAGAATGAAGTGGTTGGATTGATGTACGTGATGACTGAAGAAAGAGAACGATAATGGATAGCCTTGACACTTGTGTCAAATTGGAAATGACTAAAATCAGGAGCCGTGCCGGACCAAATGGGGTTAGCCACCTCGAGCGAACACACTTCTTCGAATACTACTCATTACTTGTTATTGATTGGTGCACCCTCGTACTTTTGGGAGTGTTGTTTCGCGGTGTTGCGATCGTGACGATGCGTTTTCACCAGTCCGGATCAGGCAAACGGTAGTTTCACTACCTTGGGTATTGCCTCATGTGCCTTGTCATACTTTTATCCCTATATACGCGACCACTACGAATTTGTTTTGTGTTATACCTATGAAGTACTTCCTGATATCCCACTAGTTTACGGTGGAGTTTACAGTGCTGTATAGACTATGACATTTATATAAATGTGTTAAGGGGGATAATGGTAACGCCTTAACACTATTTTGATACTTTATATTACTGATAGACATTATCTATTTAGCGTACACTACTACATAGTACATATTTTAACGGATCCTTAGAGGATGGTGATTCCAACATCCTTTGAGTTCCTTGTATTTCGATTGCTATTTCACTTGAGTTGGATTTATTGATATAAGAATGTTAATCCTGACTCGAGTGTTTGTGTTTTGCTTTACGCTCGGGTCAGACTGAGTGGTTCAGCTTTTGAGACTCACCTTTGGAGTTGGAGCTTTGCTTGAAGATCCAGCCATCAATTCTGCTTTCAGTATTCGATGATTCCAGTGATGTATTTTGATTTGTATTTGATGTATCGTGTTACTCTTCTGCTGTAAACTCTGATGTATCTTATATATTTATATAGTAGCTTCATGAACTACTATCTCTTTTACTTCCGCTGCATATTATTACTCTGTGTCTGTGATTCTGTGATTATTTATTTACTGTATATCTGAGTTTTGCCAAATTTAAATTAACAGTTCGGTATTTTGAATTATTCAAGTCCGACATATGCGGATGCGAATAGTCCAAAATAGCGGGTCGTTACAGTTGGTATCAGAGCATTTGGTAGCTCTAGGAAAAGCTCAGCATATATGGTAAATTTATTTACAGAATCACTATCATTCGAGTTTCAATCTCTTCCTTTTGACTCAACTCCTTTGAATTTTGGAACGTTCCCTCGGTTCTGAAATTCATTCTTATCCCTCACTATTCGTTTTCTTTCAATTCTGGAGTATCCATAACTCCACTTCGAATAATCTTTATAATGAACCGGCGGTTTCACCAATCTCGAATTATTTGTAAGTGGATGAAACTCCTTTACAATAGACATCGATTTACCGTAGACTTCTGTATCCTCGGTTTACGATGCTATCTATCTTTCGCTATGCCTGAATTCTATTTCTCGAGATCGAATGTCAATTTGCCTCGAAATTCAGCATCGATCTTATTATTGAAGTCACGGTTGACCCAGAAGGTAGCCCGTGAATTAAATAAGCTTATCCATCATTCGATTCTGTTAATTGAATCATTTTATCTTTTCTTTCGAACTCGAATTCGAATCAGAATTCTCTTTAGTTTTAGTCCATCAAATTTGAATCTCTGTCCTTGCTTTGAAATCCATTCTTGGATCATCGAACGAGGAAGCATATCTGTAAATTTTCATTAAAAAAAATGTTTATATATATGTTGTGTTGTTTGAGTTGTTGATGTGATTTGGGTTTCCAATCGATTCCTCTGATCAACGACATCGATAGGATTTCCAAAACGCTTGAACAGAGCAAACTGACACAATATTATTTTCAAACTTGGTAAATAAAATAATTTTGTATGGTTATATTATATATATAAGTGTAAGTTTTCCGAAATTAAATAGTTAAAAAAAATGATTGTTGAAATGATAATATTTGATTATCATTTATTGTTTCATAAACCATTAACTATTGCAATATAAATAAATGAATTTATAAACTCGTGTATAATTTGATTGGAACTTGAAGTGAATTTAAATTACAATTTGAGAATTTAATTTCCGGTGATTTCAATTTTGATTTAAAATTTTTAAAGTGTATAGTGTTTAAAATATTTTCAAATAGAAACCATTCAAAGAATTTTAAATGTTTAAATAAGTGCTCTTCTCTTTGTCACTGGAAAATAATTTCGGTGATGACGGCCGCATCACCGACATTTATTCTCAAGTTTCGAAGAAGAGAGACCATCAGTAGCTTGTTACACTTTTGCTTTGAAATGAATTTGATTTAAATTTCCAAAGTATGACTTGATTTAATATATATATATATATATATATATATATATATATAATTTATTTGAGGCTAATCAGAAATAAATTCTTAAAATTTTGATTGAAGGACAATTTTTAATTATAAATGAAGCAAAGTTATTTTTGTAAAAATATTCAACTTGAAATAACTGAATTTAAATTTTTAATGGGAAATATTAAATTACATTATATATATAACTTACCTAATTTTATTTTATTTAAAAAAAGAGACTGGTTATGTAATTGAATATTGTACAATATAAATGATATCAAAGGAATTTTTATATAAATTTAAGTAGTTATAATAAATGTAAATATACTTAATATATGTGATAGGATATATTAAGTAGAATAAATTTAATAATTTGGAATAAAGAAGAGTTAAATTTGTCGAATAAAGTATGATTATAATGAATGACTATTCGAATTAATGACCTTTGAAATTGTTAATTTAGGAAAACTAGATAATATACAATATAAATTGTGTTCATAAATAAAATGTGAGTGCGTATAATAAATGTTATTCACTTAAATTTTAATTATAAAATGTTTATGGAGATAAATAGAATAATAAGTTAAATAAATAATAGGTATGATTAATAGAAGAAAATTTTGATTTGAAAGTAAATAAATTGAAATTAAATCAACTTAATGAGATATCTTGAATTAATTGAATTTAAATTGAATTTCGTTTTGAAAGAAACCTTTGTACCTAACATTAATAAATGTGAAATCAAATCAATTTAATGAAAATCTTGAATTTAAAAAAACAAATTGTTGAATATAAATTTATTTAAATTGAAATTTATACAGTTTAAGTGAATTGTTCATTATGTAATTCAAGTCTAATTTCTTTTGATTGTTTCTATTCTCCTACTTCCTTCCTTTTCGGGGACGAAAAGTTTTGAGTGGAAGAGAATGTAACGACCCGTAAGTTTAACCGGTTTTAATAACGTTATTAATTAAAATTTTGTGAAATTCTAAACAATAAAATTTTGAAATATAAATTTGATATTTGGAATGCATCTAGTTAAATATAGCAACTGGTAAATTTTCGTGCGAAAATACGAAAGTTTATTTCGTGCGTAAATCTACTTCAATTTAATCAGTTAAAAAGCGATGAAAATAAAACGTTTTCAAAACCAAAATATTTTTAAATAGAAAAATTCTAAACCATCTTCTGAGCAAGATGTCAGTTTGTCGTTTTTTCAAATTCGGGCATCTTTGGCTCTGTCGATCTTATTTTTCTACGTTTTTCATGCATTTTCCGCTATTATAAAATTCGAATTTTTATAATTCAATCATACCACTAATATCTGTATACCGTTGTGATCGGCTCGTCGTGCTGATCTCTGCGGTATAATCAATTCTGTGTTTTGGAGTTCAGTATGCAGCGGAAATCGCGTAACGGTAAAATTCATCGGTATCCGTTTAACCCTTTGATTACGGTGTACATTCAAATTTTGAACTGCCGCCTTCTTTTAATAATTCCTTGAATTACGTGTGACCTTTTGTTTCTTGTTTTTTTTACTCTAGGTGTGCTGACCAAAATACAATATTTATTGCTTTAAATGAGCCAGCTAGATTTTGCTGATTCATTTATTCACATAGGCTTTGTATCCATTTGTTTGGCAACAGTTCTTATTTTTATTGCCTTTGAAACTTTGTTTCACCTTGGCCTCTGTTATAATGCAACTTCAAAAACAAATTTGCTGGCATTCCTTTTTTTGCATGAAACTCTTCCTCCACCTTTCTGGAAAAAATGCTCCACCGTTATTATTTTTATTTGCATGAGAACTCAAACGCCACTTCCCCGCAACCACCTCCCACGGTAGCAAGCTCACCCCTCACCTCCACTACCCACCAAGCCTACCACTTCGCCGCGCCCTCCCTCCGACATCCGCGTCTCCACTCACCCGAACGCCTTCGGCCATTAAACGACCCCGCCCCAACTTGAACCCAACAACCTCCTCCACGCAAATATCAAACCCCAGCTCCTCCTCTCCTCTCCTCCAACACACTGTCCTCATCACCACCTCCGCCTGTCTCGTCCCCGTGATGTTCTGTCGACCATCGGCAAACCGAGCAGCCTCCGGATCCGCCTCTTGTGCCGACTTATAGCCTACGTGGATAACGGTGTTGAGTTTTTCCCCTGCCGTGCTCAACCCAGCAGCCACCCCATCCAATGTTTTTTTTTGGCCTGCCTTCCTCCTCTTTCGATTGAAATTGTAAGTATATAGATATATAATGGTTTATTAAATTTTAATTTTTTTTCACAATAGTTTTTTTTACACATAAATTGTTGCGTGAGTCTTATGCAATCATATATAGTTTAGCTGTTGTTATATAATATATGGTCAGTGTGAAGGAAAACTATTTTAAGTAAGTATATATTATAAGTTATCTTAAGATGATATTTGTTCATACTACGCATGTATGTCGCTGTACAACACGTTTTAGGTACGTATGTTCTATACAGGCAAGTTATTTTGTTACATATAATAGGTTTAAATTTTATATACCTATATACCATGTGTAAGCATGTACATAAGTAGCAAAGATCCGTTAGTTATAGAATGAACTAAATTTTGTGTTAAATGGTTATCTCAATTTATGTTATATATTTAATAATTGTTAAACTTCGATTTTTGTTGAATGTATGTTCTATATATATATATATAGCTTATTCAAGTTGTAATTAAGTATTCATATCTAACGGTTTATATATTAGTTAATATATTTGGAGTTTTACAACACAGTTACTTATGTATATAAGTTGTACGTATACTATACATTTGCATTTTTGTATGATCTGTTGAAGTATAAAAATATATGTGTTGTATACAAGGATGTATTGGCATTTTTTTTATATACGGTCGTATATACAGTATAGTAAGTTGTATTGAGTAGTATAGTGCTTATATATATATATATAGTTTATAAGATAGTAACCTTTGGAGTTAAGTATATGTCACAAAGTTTTTTGTATATTCAATTTTTTTCCTTTATTCTTTTATTTATTCCTGATGCTTGCGCTTATATACATATGTATTGATTTCTATATTAGCTTTGAGTAAAAAAATGTGAGTACAACCTTGTTTTATAACTTTTTAGTTTTATTTTATTGGTATAATAATAATATATCGTTTTATTACATATATATATATATATATATATTATGTAAAGGACAGTATGTCTGAACAAGATTTATTTTGATTTGTTTAAAGTATTGATTTTTAAAATAAGTGTGTTTGAATTTAAAAATATGTTTTGATATATGTATGTAGTCATATATATTTGTTCATTTATACCATTGAACTTTATCAATCCAGTTTGATCAGATTTCGTCGATTTTCTTTTATTAGCATTGTCGTCAAAATTCGCGTTCAATCGTGCTTCGTTTGGAATTCTTGCTTGGGTTGTAACTACTCTCATTTTCAATTCTCTCTAGCCTCGAAAAGTGAGCAATTGCTCACGATTAATGTTCTTTTATTTATTAGATTTGATTTCAATTGAAACGACAATTGAAATATTGTTGCTGTTAGTTATTTGCACTGTTATATATGTTATTACCTGTATTAGTTCACCTGTGACATCTGACACCATTATCGTATATTTATACGATGATAATCCAGTTTGGTTGATAAATGTTTGATTGTTTGATGTAGATATTGGACGTTAAATTGTTAATGTTGCAAGTGATAAATAATTTGAAATTGAAATTGACGTAGGATAGTTAGATTTGATATATGTGTTAAATTTGATTAGATGACATCTGCATAATACGACCCCTTTTAATTGTTAAATTAATTGACACGTAGAATTTGATAAATTACACTTTGAACCTTGAACGTATATTGGATTAATTGTTATAGTATTAAAATTTAAGTTGAACAATAAGTGAAAAACCGTAATGTAATAATCTTTAATCTACATGAAATGATAGTGTAGATTCCAGGAATAATTTTATTAATTTGCATAAATAACAAATGTAAATTAATACAATTATTTCGGGATTATTCGAAAAATTGTTGAATTGTTATATATGGATGCCATTGCTTGTTTATTTACTTTGACACCATCCTTGTTATCACACTGCAAGTTCCCTTTGCTATGCTTTGATTTTTGAATTGAATTGGAATCGGGTTGAAATGATAAATACCCAGATGAACTTGACTTAGGATAGAGATTTAAATAAAAATCCGATTGGTCAATAATTTGATTTAAAAATAAAATAATGATTTTATTCGAATAAAGAATAAGTTTTGAAATAAGGTTAGAATTTGAATCTTTGTGAAAAGGAAAATGTAAATATTGAAATCTGAAACAAATACTAACGTAGTAATTGATGGAAGAACGTTATTTGAAATTTAATTCTTTAGTAATTAAATTTGGAATTATTAGTAAATAATTTGGAATTAGTAATAATTGAGTTTTGAAATTATTAAGTTTGAAATCATTTAATAATTAAATTTGAAATTATAATTAAGTTTGAAATTATAATTAAGTTTGAAATTATTAAGTTGAATTTATAATTAAGTTGCAATGATTTGATGATTAAGTTTGAATTAATAATTAAGTTTGAATTGATAATCAAGTTTGTAATTATTAAGTTTTGAATTTATTAATAATTAAGATTGAAATTATTAAATAATTGAATAAGATTGAATTATTTGATAATTGAATAAAAATTGAATTCTTTGATAAGAGAAATTGAACTTTTGAATAAGTGGATTTGAACTTCGTTAATAAATGAAATTGAGTTTCTTTTCTTTTTTTAAAGTTTTGAAAAAATTATTTAAGTGAAATTGAAACTTCTCGATTATGTGGAATTTAGTTCTTTATTAATTGAGTTTGAAATTTTTAACGAAGTTAATAAATAAGTGAAAATTGAATTTCTTTGACAAGAAATAAAATGTGATTTATCGAAATGAATGGGATTTATTGAAATTAACGTAAGACTTGTAGTCTAAAGAATTGATTTGACGAATTTAATTTATTCAAATTTGAAGTTTTGATATAATGAGGTTGAACTTAAGTAATTGATTTAATGAATTGGAATTTAAATAGAAGTTGTTTTGAAGGATAAATTTACTTAGCGAATATTGAATGAAATCGATTAATGAATTTAAATTGATTTGAATGAAAAGTAAACCATTTAAATGATTTCGGAATGAAACTTATATTCGAATTTGAATCAATATTTGTATTGTTTAAATAAAAGTTGAAATCGAATTATAAGATTCTGAAATGGTAATTTGGAAGTTTTGAAACGTAAATTTTAGAAATTGATTTAAAAGACAAACGAAATGTTGATTTACGAATTGAAATTGAAATTGATTTGGTTTGAAATATATTAAACTACCAATCGGTGTAATAATTACGAAAGTTATTAAAGAAACCGGAATCGGTTATGGATATACTCTCTTTCTAAACCGAAAACCACTTTAATAACTAAACGCGGAGTGTGATCCAGAATGAAGTGGTTGGAATGATGTACGTGATGACTGAAGAAAGAGAACGATAATGGATAACCTTGACACTTGTGTCAAATTTGAAATGACTAAAATCAGGAGCCGTGACGGACCAAATGGGGTTAGCCACCTCGAACGAACACATTTCTTCAAATACTACTCATTACTTGTTATTGATTGGTGCACCCTCGTACTTTTGGGAGTGTTGTTTCGCGGTGTTGCGATCATTGCGACGATGCGTTTTCACCAGTCCGGATCAGGAAAACGGTAGTTTCACTACCTTGGGTATTGCCTCATGTGCCTTGTCATACTTGTATCCCTATATACGCGACCACTTCGAATTTGTTTTGTGTTATACCTATGGAGTACTTCCTGATATCCCACTAGTTTACGGTGGAGTTTACAGTGCTGTATAGACTATGACATTTATATAAATGTGTTAAGGGGGATAATGGTAACGCCTTAACACTATTTTGATACTTTATATTACTGATAGACATTATCTATTTAGCGTACACTATTACATAGTACATAGTTTAACGGATCCATAGAGGATGGTGATTGCAACATCCTTTGAGTTCCTTGTATTTCGATTGCTATTTCACTTGAGTTGGATTTATTGATATAAGAATGTTAATCCTGACTCGAGTGTTTGTGTTTTGCTTTACGCTCGGGTCAGACTGAGTGGTTCAGCTTTTGAGACTCACCTTTGGAATTGGAGCTTTTCTTGAAGATCCAGCCATCTATTCTGCTTTCAGTATTCGATGATTCCAGTGATGTATTTTGATTTGTATTTGATGTATCGTGTTACTCTTCTGCTGTAAACTCTGATGTATCTTATATATTTATATAGTAGTTTCATGAACTGCTATCTCTTTTACTTCCGCTGCATATTATTACTCTGTGTCTGTGATTCTGTGATTATTTATTTACTGTATATCTGAGTTTTGCCAAATTTAAATTAACAATTCGGTATTTTGAATTATTCAAGTCCGACATGTGCGGATGCGAATAGTCCAAAATAGCGGGTCGTTACAACGATCTTGATCCAATACAGATGTCCTCTAATGCAATTTTTATATTCAGTCATCTTGTGTTATAATAATAGATCATTTTACTTTAAACTTTGCTAATTGATGTATTGTTTAATTTATTATGTCTGCATGAATATTTTATGTAAAGGAAAAACTTAATTTGGTTGTTCAATAAATTGGACTACACAATGTTTATATTTTACGTATATTATTCACGTTATGTTATCTTGTATATATAAGAAGATAGGTGATTTCAAAGATACTATATCCTTTTTCCAAGCCCGTCGGTATTATACAATGTTACAAAGTGCACTAATGCAAATGTTGGAATGCTATTTCTTTGAACCAAATTTTGATCATTTTACCTGTAGAAAGATTTCTCTATGTAAAAATTGGAACGGTTTATTATACCAAACAATGTATACATTCAAAATTATATGCTTTTGAATTTATATTTTTTACATTGGAAATTAATAGGAATGCTTAGAAATATAATGTTTTCCTAGTTAGAAATATTGATAGGCAACGTTAGCATTTGTTAGATAAAGCTATTATGCTCCAAAAAAATTATTATACTTTGCTTACTTTGTGATTACTCAAAATTATCTAAAAACTTTATTCTACAGTCATCACAAGAATACCAATCTAAAAAACTACAAATCATAAACAAATGCTTATATCTTCATTTAACTAAAAAGTATATAAAAATGGCGATGCTTAAAATAAATGTTATAAACTCTGTACGCGTAACATCGGTTTGCATAAGTCACTAAAATAGTAACACGATTATATATCATTACAATCGTGATACATTAACTATCTTTTGCAGTTATATACTATGATGGTATTATGATACATTTGTTAACAAACATACTTATTTTATTTATATATCTACCATCCTTTTTCCAACTCGTCTTGCAATATTAGAGCCAATTTTAGCTTATTGGTTGTATTTCTTAGCGAAGAACATAATGTAACTTATAAACTACTAGTAGATTTAACTACAAATGAAATAGGAAGATATGGAAGTTCTAAAAATATTTGTACCCCTCTTCGAATGAGTTCTCTAATGCGGTAGAAGGAAAAGAGTTATCATCAATAAAATTTGGAATTCAAATGTAGCTTATTGTTTTGTAATTCACAGAAGCTAGTTTTGCATGTGAAAAGGAAGATGTCATCCTCATTCGATAAATAATCTAATTTAATATTTTTCAAGTCTATATTAGTTCTTCTTCACTTACCATTGCAAAATATAGTTCATGGAGTGAAATCTTAATATCCTTCATCCTGAAACCTAAAGATGGAACCCCAAAAGTGCTGCAGTCACAACAGAACATCTTTCGATGACAGACATAAGATCAGTTATATTATACGGTCATAAGCAAATAGAGAAGATATGAAAAATGAAACACACCATTGTAGATTTAGTTTAACAATGGTTTTTACATCCTAAAGTCATGCCCATCCGGGGTCAAAAATATTGTACAACATAGCTATTGGTGTCATATACAAGATATAAAGATGTAAATAAGAAAGCAAGATACAATGGAACTAAAACAACATAAATATAACATCCAAATCTTCTGCTTCGGCCTGTATTATTCAGCCCCTAAAGCAATCTGTTTAGGCCTATGAACATAGCCTACTTTAATGAGTAACCATGAGTTTATAGGGAAAATGAGAATAAAACACAGGTCGGACATAAAGTCTGGTATGAGTAACATATACCATAAGAAAGAAACTAGAAAGACTGCTCCGTTAAACGGGTTTTCCCTTTACAATACCAAAGTAATTATTTTATTCAAAAGTAAACCTAATTTTTTGGTTTGTTTATTAGCTGTCAAAGCAATATTATGAAGTTACCACCGAAAGAAACCTCTTGGTTTGCCCGTAGAATTATCAGTTCGGTTTAGCCAATATGCCCTTCCCTTGACTGCCCTAAGGTCTTATGTACTTTTGACTATTTGGCGGGCACTAAGGCCTTACACCTATATACTATATACACTTATTCTTAGCTCTTGATTGCCACTAAAACCTTATGAATATATACTATATACACTAACATTTAGCTTTCGGATCCACTAAGGCCTCATGCCCCATCGTTCTAGGTTGCCACTCGGGCCTTGCTCCAATGCTTTAGTTTTTCAACTCCACCCTCTACCTTACACCCACTTCACTTATAGTTCTTAACTTCCACTCTTAGCCTTATCTCTTCTACCATTCCTTAGTTTCCACTCTAGGCATCACACCAACATTTTCAATTCCATTTGCCACACAGGCCTTACACCTATGCTGTCATATTTTAGTTGCCACACAGACCGTACATCATCGTGGTCAATTCCTTGATTGCCACCTTATGCCATACGTCGTCTACTGAGCATTCTACCTAACTATTCACTTAGTAGTTCACTAAGATGATACCTCAACTAACTACCTTTCAACCATTAATATTTCTTATTACATTATCATCAATGTATCTAACTCTAATCTCGACTATCTTAAGCATTAACACCCATCATTTTTTCTGGAAGTCATTTGTCCCAGTTTACATTCTCTGCCTAGAGTTACTTTACTTTCGATAATAACTATCCACGGTCTTGGCTAAGGAAGCCTATTATAGTTTACTTTTGCTGATTTAAGAAATTATTCTTCAATTTATTTGAAATCACTTTTTTTACTCATATTTCCTCCTTAATCGTTGACTTCCCTCGATCCTCGATTAAGACCTTTGGTTTATCAACCTTAGTCTCAAATTTAGCTTTCCCTAAAATTTCTACTTAAGTCTTCATACTTAATGTTCTGGTTTATTTAAGTTTTCGTTCGGTCCTACATCCTTCCATTGCCCTTAGGTACATGTTGGAAACCGTTCCTACACATCTACCACTAACTTTATAGGTGTCAACTTCTGATTTGTTTAAGTTAGGACTATCTGACCGTTATTTATTACGTCGCTAACATTTTCAGCATAAATATGGATCTAGTCTATCAATCTAATATAAAATATTTGTTTTATTAAATTACCTTCCGACAACAATTGTTTCCCATTCTGCTTCATATTGAAGGCTTTCGGCTATGCTTGTCTTCTTTCGAAAATAAGACAAATCATCTCTTATGATTAGTAGTAGAGTTTTTTATTGTAAATTCATTCATATTATCTCAGTCTTCCTTTTTACCCATTTTCCATATTATATGGTCTTTTAATAATTCATGGCCATTTATTTTTGTTAAGGAAAATTATATGAATCGAAACCTACCTCTAGTATTTTTTTCCATCATCGTATTAAATTCTCACCTTAAAGATTACTAGAAATACGTGGTTTAAACCACTCAATAAAAACATGGTCGTGGGAAATTTAAGGAAGAAAGAACAATTACAAAATATACCACTCACATAGATTTCACATTTAATTAAGTCTCTAGTTCCCTTAGCTTCAAATCTTCTACTTTTTTTCTTGTTTAGGCCCCAAGCACCATTAAATAACTCAAACTTTTATTTTAGTTAGAGCATAGAATGAAACTGAAAAAGGAAGATGGTTATCATTATTCCAAATGAATAATTGGACCGCTAGCACACTACTTCGTTTTTTCTTATAAATTAGTTAGCTTTAACAATTGCATTTAATTTCTCATTCATTTTAGCTTTCCAACTACAATTTCCCTAGTATCACTTGATTCACCCAAATACGCTGAGTAAATGAATATCTTATGAATATTTACTCTTTTTCCTTATTTTAATTTTCACATAATTAATTGTTTAATTACTTATTTATTAATTTATGGGGTGTTACAGTTTTAAGAAAAAATTGTAAAGTCAAAAATATTAAAATGTATTCTTATATCCCAAATAATATAGGGAATGCCTCAAATAATCTTCCTCTAAACCCTTAATTTATGTATAAAATGAAGTGACCTTCTGGAAGTTGTTAAAAAAGCACTTTAACCAATGTATTCGAACATATATCCTATAAAGAACTTTGATAAAGAAGTCTATACCAGAAAATCATTGCAACCCCCATGAATTCCGCCATGTGTACTAAAGACAAATGAGAATTTTTATTAGATAAATGTAAAATAAATATATTTTATTTTTTTCATACACTTGAAGAAATACAAGGGAAGTTCGATCAAAAAATTTATACTATCTGTATCAAAGTATTTCTCTATAAATCCCCTTTCTAAATATCCCTATACAAATCATATTAGAAATTGATGATTGTTGCTCCAAGCATGGGAAAGTAATTAATGATTGTCTCAGCTTTCCTTTAGTCGAACTACCCATTTTGTCAAATTTTATTATCATTTCATAATTGTTACATAGTCGATAACTTATGCTATTTTCAGTGCATAGAGCTTCAAAGATGACTACTTATGCCCAAAAATGCAGTAGAAGTGTATAACTATCTTAATGTGGAAATTTCTTACATAAGGAAGTGGTCGATTTGAGTTGTTTCTAGCTCCAAAGATGATCACTTCCTTTTTTATAAATTACATTAATTTAGCGGTTGCATTTAATTTCTCATTTATCTTAGATTTTCAGTAAGGATTTCCCTAGTGTCACTTAAATGACCCAAGCATACTGAGTAAATAAACATCCCATGAATATTTACTCCTTTTCCTTATTTTAATTTCCTTATTCTCATATTTAAATACTTAATTAGTTATTTACTAATTTATGGGGTACCGTAGCCTTCCATTATAGAAAATTCATCCTCTAAATTTAATCAAGGTACGAAAATAGGATTTAGGCTTTCTTATGCCCACTCCAACATACACTCACATTAGTTCTTCACCAATGTGTCCTAATCAAAATGTAATAGTGCTTCTACTAATACACAACAAAATTAACCATAATATTATATACATACATAAATGCATATATACATACACACACATACGTACATATATATAGCATTCTACTTAACATAGGAAACATACATGCGAAGCTAAACAAATGACTTGGGATAAGCCTTCTTGATTTTATCCTCCATTTTCCAAGTACAATCATCCTGGTCCTCACTCTATAGGGCTCGAACAAGCATTGTCTCCTTGTAACTAAGCTTCTTGACATCTGGATCTGTAACCCGAATAAGTTTTCTTACATAAGTGATGTCTGGCTCAACAATCAAGTTTTCCATAGCTCTTGGAGTAAAAACATCCTTGATATCTCAGATACACTTGTGTAAATATGATACATAAAACATATTATGGACCCCAACATAAGCACTCGACAGATCAACACTAAACCATTTTACCGATCCTCTCAATTACTAGAAATGGGCCAACGTACCTCGATGCTAACTCTTTGGCTTTTCTTAGCTGCATTGTGCCTTTCATAGGTGATTCTTTCACCAACACTAGATCCTCCAAATCCAAATCTAAATCTCTCCTCCTCCTATCAGCATAGCACTTTTGCCTAAATTAAGCATCTTTCATCCTTTAGTGAATCAATTCGACTTTCTCTGAAGCTTCTCTTACAAGATCTGGACCTAGCACAAGTCTATATCCCGTCTCACACCAACTTACAAGCAACTTACAAGGCCTTCCATATGATGCCTCAAAAGGTGCCTCCCAATATTGGACTGGTAATTGTTGTTGTCTAAAAACTCCACTAAGTGTAAGTGATCTTCTCAGGATCCATCAAAGTCTAGCACATAAGCCTCAAGTAAAACTTCCACTACTTGGTTGAACTTCTCAATCTAGCCATCCATTTATAGATAGTAAGCAATAATCATATACAAATTCGAACCCACAACACTCTATAGGCTTTTCCAAAACTCATTATCAAACAAAGTATCTCATTTACTCAGTATAGTATTTAGGATTCCATGAAGTTTCATTATAGTCTTGACATATAGTTTAGACAAATTAACAATCGGTCGCATGGATTTTATTAGAATGAAACAGGCATTCTTAGTTGATCGGTCAACTATAACCCATATACTTTTACATTAGGCTATTATTCATGGAGAATCATTGACAAAGTCCATCGATGTAACATTCCCGTTTTTAAATCAAATTTAAATTGGAAATTAATTTAATTTGGAATTAAATTGTGAATTAATTTGGTATTTTCCAAATTAAATAGATATTTGTTTGCTTATTAATATAAATGAATATAAATATGATTTTAAAATAGAATTTCTAATTTGAAATACAGAAATAAGTATTTTGAATAATATATTAATTATGTGAATTAATTTGAATTTTTTTGAATAAATATATTTATGAATATATATAGATGATTTTGAATTTCATTTTGAATTTGAAACTCTAAGATAAATATTTTTCAAAATAAATTGATTTCAATTTGGGAATTCAATTGTAAATGTTTTATAAATAAATTGAATTTGAAAATAAAGGTTTTAAATAATATATTGGATTTGAAAATTATATTTTAGAGTTAATAAGACTATGTTTTCAAATTTTGTATATATAATATATATATATATATATGTAAATATTTTGGAAGTTGTGTGTTGAATTCAATTTTTCCAAAAGCTATTTAAAAATGTTTAATTGAAATGGATATGTATCTGTATAATAGTGATTAATTAATTATTAAATTATATTCTTTAAAGTGATAAATATATATACATAAACATTTATTAGATTTGATAAAAATATTTAAAACACATTTCTTTTTGAAATAAATAAATATAGTTTGTATATTCACTAATTCAAAATGTAAAACATTTACATATGTTAAGATATCAAATATAAATCATTAAAGGGTTTAAAATACAAATTGCAAATTAAATAAAACAAGGGTTTAAACACAAAATTAGATGTAAATGACATTTGTAAAACATGTAATAAGGAAATTTAACAAATGTGAGATAAGTAATTTTATAGATTAACAAATGTAAACCTTTCTCTTAATAATTAAACAAGTGTAAACATTTTTCATAATTTTTTTACAAGTGTGGCTAATGAATACAAGTGGCTTACATTCTTTAAATTAAAATATATAGGAATATATGCAAAGAAAGAAAAAGAACTGGCTACTTCATTTTCAGTTCAAAATTCTCAAAATCCTTTCACTCTTCATCTTCTCAAAAGAAAGTCAAAAAAATCTGGAAACGAAAATCAAAATTTGCTTCAGTTTCGAAGCCTGGAAAATTAAACAAAATAGTTCAAAGTCAAAAATCTGATTCATAATCTCAAACCTGGAAGCTATTCAAAACCAGATTTCAATCTTCAATCTGATCAAAGCCTTCAACCTGTAGATCATCTCAAAAACAGGAAATCAAACAGCAGAGCAATTCAAACAAATCTGGAAAAAAAATAAACAAAATCTTTAAGCCTGGAAACGAAGATCAAAAGTAAAGTTCAAACTCAATCCCTGATCAAAGCTTCAGTTCAAAAAGATTTAATTCATCAATTTTCAAATTTGAAAGCAAATCCATGTCCTCTATTTCAACACATACAGGTGAGCAAACATCACCTTTTAAACCTTTATATGTTTATATTTTGACAAAATGTGATGACTGCTTAAAGTGACGCTAAAGTATGAATGAGAATATGTTAGTATACATATGCAAATATTAGTATGTAAGTCTGTAAATAGGCAAAAGAAGGCCTCTGCCTTTGGTTACAGGTTTTTAAGACCTGTTTAAGGAAAAAAGAAAAGTTCAAACACCTGAAATAAAAAAAATAAAAAAAATGTCTTTATACAATCAAAAATTAGGCTTTGATCTCTAGAAAGGAAATGTTTGTAAAATTGTACTATAAATTTTAAAAATAGTTTTAAGCAAGAATATTAAGTAATATTCCGGAAGAAAGTTAAATAACAGTAGAAAATAAAAATTGGTCCAAAATTATACATTGGAATTTCAAGTTTTAATTGTATGAATGTATTCGTATTGCAAATCCATGAATTTTGATATAAATTCCAAGATTTTTAATAATGTAATTAGAAAGACATTTTGAGATGAACAGAAAATGAAAAATCATATATTTTCGATGATCAAGGTTGGATTCAGCTTCGAGTTTGAGTCTAAAGGTAGATGGTGTTGTGTGGATCGATGGAAAAATGGTATGAAATTTTCCAGATGATCGATTGGGCTTCGGTTCGACGAACTTGGGTTTTGTACCCGATTTGGTTTGATGGTTAAACGCGACGTTTTCGTCAACCTCAGTGGATCGGAGGCGATCGCTCCTAGGGGAAAAAGCTCATGGATCATCGGGGCATTTGTGGTCGGTGTAATGTGAATAGGAGGTGTAGATTCGATAGCATTCAATCTCTGAATATTGGCAATCGCATTTGGATCGAGTTGTTTCACTTCAATGTGATGGTGGTTCTCACTTTTCGGTTTGGATTTTTTCTAGCTTTGGAGCTTTGGCAATGGAGTTGCTAGATATTGGATTCTCGCTGTCTCACTTGGAATCCTATTAGAATTATCTTTCCGCTATCGATGGTTGCAAAGTCTAGACCATCTTCCTGTGTTTTTTCCGCTGTTGTATATCTTTTGGCTCCGATTTGTATTGATATCCTGTTGTGTCATTTTGTATCAGACATTGTATCTATTGTGTATCAATGATATTAATCTTTTTCTTCACTATGTTGTTATACTTAATGTGTTATAAAGCTCTGGCACGAGTTAGATTTCAACGGTAGAATCTACGTCATTCGAGTACAAGTTAAGTACGGGTGACGATTTTCGAACGTTGAAATTTAGGCCGTGACATTTTGGTATCAAAGCTAAAGGTTGAAACTTTAGCTCAGGAGTATAACACATTAGGTAACTCATTAGAGATAGGGTGAAGTATACCCTAGAATGAGTATATCCTTATGATATCCATTCGTGTGCCTCAGTAAATTCTCTTACTATCTACTGATAGTGAGTATGAGTGCAAGAAGAGGACGAGATAGGGGATAGGGGAGTATGACTACAAATGGTCGTTACCCTGCAACAACGGAAATAACTTTTCCCTATCAATCTCCTTTGGTTCTATTTAAAATTCTTTGATTGCTTCGTGGCAGCTCCAGAAAGAAGTTTTGGTGTGATGGTGGCCCTACGAATCGTTGTAGAAAATCCTTACTTCGTATCTTCATCGGTTTCTTATCAATCTTCTTGTTTTTAACTTCAATGAATTTGAGATATTATTTGAAATAAATTGGTTAACACAATATGAAGGTTGTATCAATAAAATGATTTTGGTCAAAGCCAAATTTGGAAAATTTTGTTGAAATTTCTGGCGTGGATCCGAGTCCGAAGAGGGAAAAGTTGGTGTAAATTTTGGGATATTCCAACCTGGATTGAGTATCCATTGTTTGTTCTATTGAATCCAGATATATTCTACGAACGGTTAGTCGTCCTTCGAACTAACCAGTGCTTGCATATTTTGTAGACCGAATGACCCGAGTATTTCATGAAGTATTAAATGAGTTTATTCTCGTATCTATTGTTGATATTCTTATTTAGTAAGCCAAATGCAGAATAAATAATTTCAGTTTAATCAGGAAAACTATTTCTCTATCTTTATATATCCATTCTCTGTTGTCTCCCTGGAAAATTTCGAGGATGAAATTTTCTTAAAGGGGGAATCTATATCATTTCCTTTTTAAAATCAAATTTAAATTGGAAATAAATTTAATTTTTAGAATTAAATTGTGAATTAATTTGGTATTTCCAAATTAAATAGATATTTGCTTGTTTATTAATATAAATGAATATAAATATGATTTTAAAATAGAATTTCTAATTTGAAATATAGAAATGAGTATTTTGAATAATATACTAATTATAAATTTGATTATGGATTAATTTGGAAGTTTTTGAATAAATATATTTATTCATTTATGTAGATTGATTTTGAATTTCATTTTGAATTTGAAACTCTAAGATAAATATTTTTGAAAATAAATTGAGTTTAATTTGGGAATTTAGTTGTAAATATTTACAAATAAATTGAATTTGAAAATTTGAAAAATAAAGGTTTTAAATAATATACATTGGATTTGAAAACTATATCTTAGAGTTAATAAGAGTATGTTTTCAAATTTTGTATATAATATATATATATATATATATATATGTATGTAAATAGATAGATGTTTTGGAAGTTGTGTGTTGAATTCATTTTTTCCAAAAGCTATTTAAGAAGATTTAATTCAAATAGATATGTATTTGTATAATAGTGATTAATTAATTATTAAATTATATTCTTTAAAGTGATAAATATATATATGTATATATATAAACAATTATTAGATTTGATAAAAAGATTTCAAACGCATTTCTTTTTGAAATAAATAAATATAGTTTGTATATTCACGAATTTAAAATGTAAAACATTTACATATGTTAAGATATGAAATATAAGCAATTAAAGGGTTTAAAATACAAATTGAAAATTAAAATAAAACAAGGGTTTAAACACAAAATTAGATGTAAATGACATTTGTAAACCATGTAATAAGGAAATTTAACAAATGTGAGATAAGTAATTTTATAATTTAACAAATGTAAACCTTTCTCTTAATAATTAAACAAGTGTAAACATTTTTCATATAATTTTTACAAGTGTGGCTAATGAATACAAGTGGCTTAAATTCTTTAAATTAAAATATATAGGAATATATGCAAAGAAAGAAAAAGAACTGGCTACTTCATTTTCAGTTCAAAATTCTCAAAATCGTTTTACTCTTCATCTTCTCAAAAGAAAGTCAAAAAAATTCTGGAAATGAAAATCAAAATTTGCTTCAGTTTCAAAGCCTGGAAAATTAAATAAAATAGTTCAAAATCAAAAATCTGATTCATATCTCAAACCTGGAGGCTAATTCAAAACCAGATTTCAATCTTCAATCTGATCAAAGCCTTCAACCTATAGATCATCTCAAAAACAAGAAATCAAACAGCAAAGCAGTTCAAACAAATCTGGAAAAAAAAAACAAAAGCTTTAAGCCTGGAAATGAAGATTAGAAGTAAAGTTCAAACTCAATCCCTGATCAAAGCTTCAGTTCAAAAGATTTAATTCATCAATTTTCAATTTGAAAGCAAATCCAAGTCCTCTGTTTCAACACATACAGGTGAGCAAACATCACCTTTTAAACCTTTATATGTTTATATTTTGATAGACTGTGATGACTGCTTAAAGTGATGCTAAAGTATGAATGAGAATATGTCAGTATACATATACAAATATTAGTATGTAAATATATAAATAGGCAAAAGAAGGCCTCTGCCTTTGGTTACAGGTTTTTAAGATCTGTTTAAGGAAAAAAGAAAAGTTCAAACACCTGAAATAAAAAAAATAAAAAAAATATCTTTATACAATCAAAAATTAGGCTTTGATCTCTAGAAAGGAAATGTTTGTAACATTGTAATATAAATTTTAAAAATAGTTTTAAGCAAGAATATTTAGTAATATTCTGGAAGAAAGTTAAATAGCAGTAGAAAATAAAAATTGGTATAAAATTATTTATCGAAATTTCAAGTTTTAATTGTATGAATGTATTCGTATTGCAAATCCATGAATTTTTATGTAAATTCCAAGATTTTTAATAATGTAATTAGCAAGACATTTTGAGATGAACAGAAAATGAAAAATCATAGTTCTGATGATCAAGGTGGGATTGAGCTTCGGGTTTGAGTCTAAAGGTAGATGGTGTTGTGTGGATCGATTGAAAAATGGTATGAAATTTTCCAGATGATCGATTGGGCTTAGGTTCGACGAACTAGGGTTTTGTACCCATTTGGTTTGATGGTTAAACACGACGTTTTCATCAACTTTGGTGGATCGGAGGCGATCACACCTAGGGGAAAAGGCTCGTGGATCATCAGGGCATTTGTGGTCGATGTCGTGTGGATTTTGGCATCGTCACGAGACGGGCGAAGAGGATGTCCGTCCGCAAGTTTTGGTCCCAGTTGAGTTGAAAAGCTCGATTTCGACCGATGTCGTGTTTGAGGAATCTGGATGCTCAGGTGAGGTGAGGAGATGATCGGTGGCTGGTAGGCATCGGCGTTGATGATCGGAGTCGCTTCGATTGCATGTGCATGTGCACATCGTAATGTCTAGGTTGTGATATTTGGGTAGATGGGTTATTCTCGGGTTCGAAATCTTAGTGGCTGGTGAATTTTCTCGAAGTCATGCAGAATTGTGAGTTCCCGGGGACATGGTCGAGTGTTTTGGGTTTTGACTCGGGTAAACACTCGAGTTCATCGTAGGTCTGGGTAGTTTTTTTTTTAAAATTGTAAATGAACAAGCTTTCTTTCCAAATTTAAAGTAAAACAAGTTAAAACACTTTCTTGTTAAATTCCTTTAAAATAATAAATGTTTTATTTTAGTTTTGGAAATAAATTTAAAGATCAATATAAATTATTTTAAGTTAATTCACGTGTTAATTAATTAATGTAAAAGGTTGTTTAAATAAGATTTCTAAGATAAATGGTTTATCTTAATAATGTTTTGATTATTTAATTACTTAAAGGTTTTTAAAATTTAGTTAATTGTTAGTGATAATTTACTTTATTTAATAAGGTTTAAAGAAAGTAATTAAGTGGTTAAGTAAGAATAATTATTTTGTGTAATTAAATTAAAGTTAATACTTTGGTTAATTACCTTTAAGAATAATTAGTTAATGTGATTAAATAATTAAAATGATTTGAGGTTAGTTTGTTAATGTTATTAATGTATTAAAGGCTGATTAATTTATGATATTTAAAGATGATAAATCAAGCGATTAAAGAATAATTAATTAAGGATAATTAATTTTAATGATTAATTAATTGAGGTAATTAATTTGAAAATAATTAATTAATTAATGATTAATTAATGAAAGTGATTAGGGATAATCACTTATTGTAATAAATTAAAGATAATTAATATCATGGTGATTAAGGGTTAATTAGTTAATGTAATTAATTTCAGATAATTAATTAAAGGATAATCAAATAATTAAAGGTTATTTATTTAATAATTAAAGGTTAATTAATTTATCATTAAAAGTAAATTAATAGGTGATTAAAGGTTAATTAATTAAGATAATTTGTAATTAATTAATATTAATTAACTAGGATTTGTAGTTTATTTATAAGTAATTAATCCGATTTTAATTAGTCGGATAATTTATCGATCTTACTTATGGATGTTTGGATTCTATTGAATGTTGAATTGTTTGATATCCCCGATATGTTATGTTTTGTGCTATGAATTATTTTGGTGTGATCTGTGATGAATGTAATTTATTTATCTATGATAAATTTACATTTTTTATCAATGAATCTGTGAATAAAGATAAGCGATATAAGATAATACCGCTTATCGATGTTGATGTGCTTGAGTCTGTGATGTGATGATTGATGATGTTGCACTATTGTGTAAAACCCTTAGACTACACCATACACACACAAATATGGATTGCACGAGGAAATTGATTAAGTCACAGATTATTGAAATGGTTTTAAAGATTGAATTTTTGAATCCAAATGGTTTTGGAAATGTAATTGGGTTAAATGTGAAAAGCTTCTGAAAAGGAGTTTCAAAGATAAAAGTTATTCTGAATAACTTGATAAAGTTTTTTAATTTAAATAATTTGATTTGAATTTGAATTCAAGATTTGAAATTTAATTCTATGTTTGGAAATTATGGTTTAAAAAGATAATGCAAGTTATAAATGTGTTTATATGGGTTTTAAACAGTTTTTTAAAACTATTATTTTGGAAATTTAAATTTAACCCAAGTTTTAAAGACTTTAACATGTGCAAATGTAATGGGATTTTTCTGAACCGAAAACTATTTGTTTTCAAATAATAATAGCTTTCGTATAAAGAGAGGATTTCCAATTTGTGTTGAAAGATTTCGAGTTTGAAACAGAACTGAAATAGTTTTGAAAGCTATGAATGAATCTTTATGAAAGATGGTTGAACCTTGTTTTGAAATTGAAGAGGATCTTAGAGGTGTATCTTTTGTATAAAAGGTATGAAATGGAATTTTTTTTGAAAGTTATGAATCTCTGGAAATGTTTTTGAAAGCTATGAATTGAATCTTTGATTTAAAAGTTGGATGAGTTAATCAATTTGAAAGTGAAAGTGTTTTGAAAGTCGTGAATGAATCTTTGTGAAAGATTGGTGAACTTTGTGAAGTAAATCTTTTTGTTTAAATGATTAGAAATGGTAATTTGTTTAAACCATTTGAAGAAAGCTTTTGGTTTTAAAGTTGTGACTTAACTGAAATCCTAATATCCTTATGTTTTTAAATATTGCACTCATTATTCGGTTTAGCCGAGAGAGGACCTTTGTGTCATATAACCCATTCCGAATAATGATACGATGTTATGGATAGCATTTGAAGACCAATGGTGAAGACCAGATATTTTCGAAAGCGAATGGATAACTCGTCGAATGTCTCTGTACCGACTGGTCCCCAGTATAGAGATTTGATCATCCTTTGTGATGGGGAATCCGGACGTGATTAGGGATTATACGGATTTGCAAGAGCTTCTTTGGAAGTGCCTTCGGTTCTACTCGAACCCGGAAAAGACTTGTATGGATGTGTGTTTGACATTACACTTTGAGATGTAAAGCTGGTTTCTATTAAATACATTTCTATTACTTGGCGGAGAATTTATTCTCTTAGCTTTACACCCTTCTTTAAGACGTACGAGCTCAGAGGTTATGTAGTTGATGGTTACTAGTGATACATTCCCAATTTGATAATGTGGCATACGAAGTGTTGCTGATCATTTGTTGATCAAAGCATGGCTTTGTGAACAGTGTAGCTTTGTGGACGAGACTTCGTCGAGCCTCACAACCCGGTAATGGTCGAAACAGGAATCGTGGCAGCAAGGTTATTTGGTGGTAGCACCCCTTGAGGGTATGTCCATTTCCTTCTGGATTATAAGTGGTATCATGGGATGGATCCCAGATACTTAACTTTGTGATTGCTGAAAAACTTATTGCTTTGTGGTTGTTGGTTGATAGGCACCTCGAATAAAGGTTGATAACGACCGGGGGGTGGCATACTCGTGTCAATAGTTACCTAGTTACAGAGGTAACCTGGCCTTATGTAGCAGAGATCCGGTTAGGTTCTCAGGGATGTCCCTCCAGAGGCGTTCCATTTTATGTAGGAAGTTCCTTTGCCTGACCATTTGTTGGAAATCCAATCATCCAATATGCTCCTTGTATGGTTTTAGTTGTATAACCTGCCATTTACTTATGGTGGTCACTACCGTTTAGATGGTAGCCATAGTAGGCATAGTACGAAATGTCTATGCTGGCTAAGATTAATATTATACTTTCGAAATGTTTTCTGCACTATGCACTAACAATAATATCAAAAGAATTTTACGTATCAAGCATGTTTGACTATCATAAGGAGAAATCTCCTCCAATTCTGCGTTTGCATTACGTGTGCGGTGGGAGGCCTTATGGTAGTTTCATTTTCCAAAAAGCATTACGGATTTCTTTTACTTCTTTGTTTTTTTTTAAAGATAAACTATTTTTGTTTGCTCATACCAGTCCCATGACTGACCTGGAGTTTATTGTTCCCTTCCTAAACTCTGGGTGCCTACAAATTTTCCACACGGGCAGTCTAGAGTTGGGTTTTTCAAAATATTGAATAGTAGGTGTAGATTCGGTAGCATTCAATCTCTGAATATTGGCAATTGCATTTGGATCGAGTTGTTTCACTTCAGTGTGATGATGGTTCTCACTTTTCGGTTTGGAGTTTTTCCAGCTTTGGAGCTTTGGCAATGGAGTTGCTAGATATTGGATTCTTGCTGTCTCACTTGGAATCCTATTGGAGTTATCTTTCCGATATCGATGGCTGCAAAGTCTAGACCATCTTCTTGTGTTGTTTTCTGCACTATGCACTAATAATAATATCAAAAGAATTTTACGTATCAAGCATGTTTGACTATCATAAGGAGAAATCTCCTCCAATTCTACGTTTGCGTTGTGTGTGCGGTGGGAGGCCTTATGGTAGTTTCATTTTCCAAAAAGTATTGCGGATTTCTTTTACTTCTTTGTTGTTTGTTTTATAGATAAACTATTTTTGTTTGCTAATACCAGTCCCATGACTGACCTGGAGTTTATTGTTCCCTTTCTAAACTCTAGGTGCCCATAGATTTTCCACACGGACAGTCTAGAGCTAGGTTTTTCAGAATGTTGAAT
This sequence comes from Allium cepa, assembly GCA_030765085.1. Classification (NCBI taxonomy): domain Eukaryota; kingdom Viridiplantae; phylum Streptophyta; class Magnoliopsida; order Asparagales; family Amaryllidaceae; genus Allium; species Allium cepa. The sequence goes on along the minus strand of CM060931.1, from coordinate 457,609,249 downwards.
AGGAGGTGTAGATTCGATAGCATTCAATCTCTGAATATTGGCAATCGCATTTGGATCGAGTTGTTTCACTTCAATGTGATGGTGGTTCTCACTTTCCGGTTTGGATTTTTTCTAGCTTTGGAGCTTTGGCAATGGAGTTGCTAGATATTGGATTCTTGCCGTCTCACTTGGAATCCTATTAGAATTATCTTTCCACTATCGATGGTTGCAAAGTCTAGACCATCTTCCTGTGTTTTTTTCTGCTGTTGTATATCTTTTGGCTTCGATTTGTATTGATATCCTGTTGTATCATTTTGTATCAGACATTGTATCTATTGTGTATCAATGATATTACTCTTTTTCTTCCGCTATGTTGTTATACTCAATGTGTTATAAGCTCCGGCACGGGTCAGATTTCAACGGTTGAATCTACGACATTCGAGTACAAGTGAAGTACGGGTGTCGATTTTCGAGCGCTGAAATTCAGGAGGTGACAATCGAAATCAAATTTCATTTCTACACCGGGATTTTCAAAGGCTGCAAAAGACCACTTGACTTTTGTTGTTCTACCTTAACTTGTTGGTATGTGAAACATCTCTACATATATTCCCCAACATCTCTTTTCATTCCCTCCCAATAGAAGCTTTGCTTCATGCCTTGGTGCATCTTAGTGCCTCATGGGTGAATAAAAAGCTTGGAACAATGACATCCCTTTAAAACCAACTTCATTTGGTCTCCCATATCCAAAAAGTACAAACTTCCCTTCTTCTGAGGCCATCCTTTCTTATTATTACAAATATCCTTCAGCTCTTCTATAACACCCTAAAAATTTAACGAAAATTTAACATAAACTTAACAAGAAAATTAAATTAAACTAAAACAAAGACAAAAAAATAAAAAGTAAAAAATTTCCCAAACGCCCGAATTTGGCTAGAAAAATTGGGCCGTTGCGTTCGTAGTAATTTTCTAGATGATTTTCATATATAAGAAATCTGAGTTAATACGGAATAGTTACAAGCATTGGAAAGAGTTGAAAATGGAACACAGCTTAAAAATAAAAATTCGCAAATGTAAAAAGGGACCGTTCAACCCAGGAAGGTCGAAGGTCGACCGATAGAGATCAACCTAGGGGTCAAGATGGTCGACCATAGTCGTGTAAAATTGGGATATTTATGATGTGTTTGAACGGATGTGATGCATTGCTTGGTTACAAAGTAGTAAATGAGCGTGTGTGATCACTCTAAAGATTCACCAGCCTAAATCCAATGGCCTAAACTATTTGGCAACCCCTATAAATTCAATCCTAATCTAACCCTAAAATTCAGATAGCTATATACTATACTAAAACTTTTCCCAATTCTAACCTCTTCTCTAACCCTAAAAATTCTTAAAAATCAAAATAAATCAAAAGAAGATAATCAATTGGATCTAAAAGGAGCAAGCGTACGAAGGGGCGATTCTCAAGTAAAGAAAGTAGGATGAGCTTAGGCTCTAGATGAGTGGGAACAATTTTGACTAGATGATTATTACAGTTAGATTTAGTCCATTCTAATTGATTTAGGGTGTCAGTAAACTGAAATCGAAACTGTAGAACCCTAATTTGAAGCCTATAATCTAGGGAAGAGAAAAAATCACTGTAAATTGTTAGATCTGACACTAATGCTAGTACACCCTTTTAGTTATTTAACTATAAACCCTAAAACCAGTAAACCCTAAATCTGTAAAACCTTAGACTAAAATATCACGATATTAAAATAGATAATATGGACTGGTCAAATTAGTGCTTATGGTTCACTGTAAATTGCAATCGACGCGATTAAGAAACTAAAAGTCGATATTAAAAATAAGCATACCCCAAAAGTTAGCCTATGACTAGTCGACCATTGAACCCTAGGGGTCAACCGCTAGCAGTCGATAGGTAAGGGTTAGCAGTCCATCGTAAACATGAAAAATGCAGAATCTGAACTTCAACCTAAGGCCTAGGTTGGTAATAGAAATTATATAATTTGAAATAAAAATTATATAAGTGTAAATTATTGTTTGAGCCTATTTTGGAGCCAGATGTGTATGCTAGAAATAGTGGGGATGATAGCTCCCTATCAGAAGACGCTAGGTCATTTTAGGGTTGGGTAAATGTTATTTATCTAATTAAGGGCCGAGTAATCGCAAAAAGAAAAATAACTAGAAAAGTGGCCTGGTACCAGCGGGGGTTTCTACCATAATAAGACATAGTCAGGTCTAGCTCGGTACGATAAGAGGCAATATTCAAAGAAGTGGCCTGGTACTAACAAGGATTTTATTTAGACATAGTCAGGTCTAGCACTGTACAATAAGTAGCAATATAGTAAGTAGAAACCCAACACAACGGGAGTTGATGTATTCATGGTTCTAACATGATGTGATACAGGTAAACACTAGCGCATGCAATAAGAGGCAAACACAATAATCAAAAGGTGGATATGGGTGTGGACGACGAGTCACACCAACGAGTCAGTATTTTGGGTTCTCCCTCTCCAGGCTTAGTAAGGTTATGGGAAGTTGTACTATTGGGAGAGCAGTTCCCACATTAGCATTATGAAGGGATGTTAGTGGAAGTAGATTTCCACAATAGATTACGATGGTGCTTCCTTATTGGTAGCTCTAAGAGCGTTGGCTAAATGTTAGTTGTAAGGTTCAATCCATAGTCCAATCCTTGTATTAGATAAGAACCCTTAGGTAATGGACCTTAGTAATTCACGGGCACTTATAGCACACCCCACATCACCAAGAGTAGTATCAAATTTAATTGCATATGATCATCATAAATTAAACTTGTACTCATTCACCAGAATTTTGTTTGACCCACCCTCTTCTTTATATGTTCCCCACCATAGGATCCAAGGATAATAGATGATTGGGGATAGTACAAGGAGAAAAGAGCAGATTCTCGTATTATTTATTGTTTATCATGTAGTTACCTATTGTATTAGAACTCTGTAAAACGTATACTGTATTTTGGAAATAGTGTATTTGACAATATATATGGCAATTAAGTATTTTGGAGGCTGTTTTGTGAAATGTCTATTTTTTAGTACTTATATTTTAATTTCTTCCGATGTGAGACTTCAAAGTATAGATTATCGTAGAATTTACCCTTATAATCATGTCTTATAATGTTATAAAAACCCAATAGCCCATATTTCTTAACATGATGCAAGTCCGAAAGTCACTCTAGGCTTTGGGTTGGTGTATCGAGAGGTGTAGGTTGTTACATTTGGTGTTGGTGCTTAGATTTAAGATCCCCTAGGGTTTAGGAACATATTGGGAGAGCGTACTTGAAAAGTTTTTAAACAAGCGACTCTTCAAAATGTTTACCAAAATATTTTCCAAAATATTTTCGAAAATGAGGTTTGAAAAATATATAGATAAAAAATTTCAAAAATCTTACCAAATATTTTATTTATAGATGGAAATTTCTCTTATTTGTGCCTATACTATCTTTGTGAAAGTTGAAAATAATTCACAATTGAAGATAGTGAAAATGAGTACAAGTTTTAGAGGAATGGCGCTAGAAAGGCAGCTAAGATTCCGAGCGTGGACATCCCTATATAGTTCCGTCGGTATATAAAGATAGGAGACAAGATGAGCCTAATTCGACTACAGAAGCGTAATTATAATTTTCCGATATGTGTATTAATACATAATAACCTACATATCTTGACTCATAAGGTAATTGTTGGCTCATCCCTTATAGAAGGAGACAATTGTGGGTTAGAATAAATGTTAAGCTAATAGTTGAGGTTAAAAATAAACTTTTCACGTATATTGGAGTTTACACTATAAAGATAAGGTAGCAAAGGTTTTATATACCAGCTAGCAGTAGTGCATAAATTATGGATGTAAGGATAAGTGAAGAAGATTAGTACCATGAGAGTCATATAAATGGAATATGATATTGGTAGCATGAAGGAGGATTTTACAAATTAAAGGTGGATCTCCTAGTTAATGTGGAAGCCTATTCTCATATTTGCGGTAGTTATATGGACTCTTGTTCACCTATATTTCCATAAAGGGCTAGAGTATTGCCATAATGAAGTTAGATACTATATTGGAAAATAAACTTGACTTAACCATCTTTGAAAAGAGCGATGGAAACCTTATGCGTAAAGCATTATTGGGTCTAAGTGGGCTTAGGTAATTAGATTGTTATTGTTTACTTTGATTTAAGTGGTAAACCAATGAAAATGTTTTCTAAAAGTTAGAAAATGTATGTGTTTGATATAATTTATAGAAAGAGAAAGTTGGTTTATAATTTTATATAAAATAATTGGACAAATTTATGGAAATAGTTTAAAAAGTGAAAGTAGATAATTTGATAAAAAATGATTTTTCAATAACTGTTTTAAAGCTTTTGTTTTTCCTTTCAGGTACATTATTACATTTACCCTTAATTTACACTTTGCTTTTAGTAATAGATCTTTTGAAGAAAAACTAAGAAGTATGTAAGACCCAATTTTTGAACTCTTTTATAAATAAGAAATGGTTAGTGCTTGAGAATATCTTTTATCGATGTTTCTATTAAACTCTTAAAAATACTACGTTTTCCTTAAAAAAAATTATGAAAATTTCTTATTTATGAAAGAAGATTTTAAAATGGTGTGTTTTATGTACATTTTGCAAAATTAAGCTTATCCCTTTTTTGATAATTTAAATAATGAAGAATAATATGATCTTAGTCAGAAGGAAGCACTTGTTAAAAATGAAAAGAGAGTTATACAATTTTAAAACTTACTAGTTTTTTGGAAATAAAGTTAAAATTAAAGGTTTTGATATAGAAAGGGTAAAGTGAAAATGTTATGGCGATCACTTGAATTTAAAAAGGAAAGAAATAGATCAGAGTTAGATAAATAGGATTAAACATTCCACTAGGATACAATTGACTATGGAATTCTAAAGCCTTGAAAGGGTTGAGATAGAAATAGATAGCAACATGGAAATTTAGTGACCTTTTCGATTAGTAGTTGAATTGGAAGGATAGAGTACTAGGTTAAACTTCCAGTAGTAGCGAAGGGTGAAAACCACCTTGTGTCTCTCTACCCAAATATGGACTGAATTATTAGGAAGGTTGAATAGTATTATTTGGGTAAAGCGTATTCCAGAACAAGAAAAGAGTATGCCAAGATGGTTATTATAAAGGGATGCTACGTATTCAAGGAGCATTGTTTGGTATAAAGTGTAAAAAGGATCTAGTTGGGTCTATGTAACGATCTCGATCTTTAAGCTAAATTTAAATTGGCAATTAATTTAGTTTCTGAAATTAAATTGTAAACTAATTTGGTATATTCCAAATTTAAATAGATATTTGTTTGTTTATTAATACATACATATATATATATATATATATATAAATATGATTTTTAATAAAATTTCTAATTGGAAATTCAGAAATAAATATTTTGAATAATATATTAATTATAAATTTAATTGTGAATTAATTTGAAATTCCAGAAACCAATGAAATATAATGTGTTTGTTTACATAAAAATAAAAATAAAATTTGCAAAAGAATTTTTATCTGGGAATTCTAAAATAAAATGTATTGTAAAATAGAAATTTGATTTAAAATTCAAATAAATGAATATTTGATTGATAAATTGGATATAAGAAACTGAAGTATATATGTATGATTATTTAATAAGTGGATAATTTGATTTCCAATCATTTTTCTTAAGGTAATTTAAAAAGTTATAAAAATATAAATTAAATATTATTTATGATTTAAAATGTTAGACAAGTATAAATAAAAGCTTTAAACTTACATATATGCATATATATATGTGTCTTTTGAAGTTAAAGAAGATTTATAAAAGGATCAAATACTTCTTTCAAATGTTATATATCAATAAGTAAAATTTGTATATATAAAAAATCTATTTCATAATAATTAATAAATAAAAACATAAAACATGTTTTCATAAGTAAAGATTAAGAGGGGATTTAGACATAACTTATAAATAAGTTAAATAAAAAACATTTATGAATGCTCTTATACATGTGTAAGTATTATAAACATGGAAATTAACATATGTAAGGTTGAGATTATGTTATTAACATGTGTGAGCAAGATTTTAACATAGATGTACAAGTGTTAACATGAATGAACAAGTGTTAGTTGAAATTTACAAGTGGCAAAATAAAAATTTCTTTTAATTTAAATTTTAGTAACGTGTTTTAAGAATAAGAAACCAGGCTGAGCCATTCCCCACTCAAATTTTCTTCTTCAAAACAAAATAAAACCTGATTAATGTAAGATCGTCTTCAACTTCAAATTTCAGAGCAAATCAAAATCCAGTTTTCAAAAGATTTAAAGTAATTAACCTGTCTTCAACCTGAAAACATCCCAAACCAGTTAAACAAATCAGAAGCAAACTGCAAAACCTGAAGTGAAAAATCAAACAGCAAGCTTGTGAAAATCAAAGATTGATTTCAACTTCAATAAATCAGAGCTTCAGATCAAAACCATTTCAATTTTAAAAGCAAGCAAGCTAACAACTCAACCTGACCATGTTCAAAACAAATTCAAATATTCCAGGTTTTAGACTCAAAAGTTCCTCTCTGTTCTTCTTTCCAAGATGAGCAAACTCACTTGTCCTTGCCTATAACCTTTGATATTGTGATTGATGCTTGAAGTGTGGTATGAAAATGTTGTTTATTTTTGCCTGCATGTTGAATATATAGATATATATTGAGATGCATGTCTTTGTGAATATGTTAAGCCTGTTCTTAAGTTACAGGTTCACTCTCACCAAAAACAAATCAATACTTCCTTGTCTCAACATTTTTTGGCCAAGATTTCTGAAATAAAAATGATCATAAGAATATGATATCAATTTTAAAAATAATTCCAAGTATTTAAATTTAGCAGATACTTTAAATTTATGGAAAGCACAGTGAAGACCTTTATAATCAGGAAAATCAATGATCATAATTTTATAATTCGGTTTCATAAGTTAATTCATGCTAGCAAATGACGAATTTTGATACAGATATCTTGAATTTTAAGATTGGGATTATTATGATATTAAGGGTTGAATCGGAAATGCATATCTATCGAATTCCGAAAGTCGACGAGGTTTGGTGACTCGTGCTTTGGGCTGAAGGGACCTTGGTGGGTGTAGAGGCTGAGAAAAATGTTCAGTGATTTTTCCGATCACTGGAAAGGCAACGCAATGAGATTTTAGGGTTTAAGGGTTCGTTTTGGACGATGGCAAAAACAAGATTGCTGCGACGTCGTCGAGGGTTTAGGGTCGATCGCACCTGGGGGAAAGAAAGTGTGGCGTCGTGGCGAAGCTCTGGTTAGGATCTCGTAGCTTCTGGTGAACTTGAGTGGTTGGACGAGATGATTTTTCGATGATCGATGGTTCCTGTATTCGATAAAATTATTCAAATTTAAATTATGGCGAATTGATGGATTTCGAGGGGTTGTGGTGATCGGCAGAGGCGTCGGTGATGTGCGGAAGAAAGCATGGTCAGTCGAAGATGGCCAGGGTGGCATGCACCGTGCACGTGCACGTTTGTGTTTTTTGGTTGTTGAGCTTGAAGGAGAAAGGAGATAGCTCGGGTTCGTCTCGAATAATGTCGCGTGAAACTCGAAGAAAAGGGAAATGAAGGGGGACTTGAAGTGAAGCTCGAGATCGGGGTTGGGTATTCAAGCATTTGGCTCGGGTTTTGTTAGATAGGTAACAGGTTTCAAAAATTTAAAAAGGGAAAATGTTTTCAGGCTTTTAAATTTTCAAATAAATCAAGTTTTAAATTTTAAGATAACCAAGTTTGAAATTATCTTTTTAAAAATAAATTTACTTGAGTTTAAAGTATTTCAATATATACATATATATAATGTTTGTTAAAAATTTATTTTAAATAAACTTAATATTGTAATTCAGTGAACAAATTAAAAGTTGAAATGTATTAATCCTTAATATAATTTAAAGGATTAAGTGGTTAATGAAAATTGATTACAGGATTATCTTATAAAGATTTTTTTATGATGATTAAGCAATTAATTAGGATAAAAGGATTATCTTTTAATTTGATTAATGTCTTAAGTGATTAAAGATTAATTACATGATTTAATTTATTAAAAATAATTACTTAATGTAAGTAATTTAAAAGAATAACTACTTAATTAATGATTGATTAAAAATTAATTAAAATTTGATTTATGATAAATTAAAGGTTGATTTAAGGTTAATCAGTTTATGATTAAAGGTTAATTAATTTATGAAGGTGATTAAGGGATGATTTATAAATTAAGGGATAATTAATTTATGTGATTAACTAAAGGATAATTAATAAAGGTGATTAATTTATTTATGAGATAGATTAAAGGTTAATTAATTAGGATAATTAATTAACAGATAATTAATTAAAGAGTTAATTAATTAATGTGATAAATTAAGATTAATTTATTAATTAAATATAATTACTTAATAAAAGTAATCAATGGCTAATTACTTAATAATTAAAGGTTATTAATTAAAGTAATTAATAAGAGGATAATTAATTTAATGTGATTAATTAAGGAATAATTAATTGAGTAAAGTTAATTAATTAAGATAAATAATTAAGGTTGATTAATTTCATTAATTAATATCAAATAATTTGTAATTAATTAATCAAGATTTGATAATTAATTTATAAGTAATTAATTTAATTTGAAATTAAATTGAATTAATTAGGATTTGAACAATTAATTAATCCTGCTTATAAATGAAAATGCTTGGATTGCTTATGAATGTTTGTATTGTATGAGATGCCTTGAATTGATTATCCTATCTGATATGTGATATTCTATTCTGTGAATGGAGCTGTGTATAATTTATTCGTCTATCTGTGATACATTTGTATATTATCTGTGAACCTATGAATGAACGATAAGTGTTATAGTTTATACCGCTTATTGATTTTGCTATACTTGAATCTGTAATGGTTGTTGATATTGCACTATTGTGTAAAACCCCTAGACTACACCACGCATACATAAATATGGATTGCACAAGGAAATTAGTTAAGTCATAGATATTTGTATTTAATAAAATGGTTTTAAAGTTGAATTTTGAATCCAAATGGTTTTGGAAATGGAATTGGGTTAAATATGAAAAGCTTTTGAAAAGGAGATTTTTGAATAACTTGATAAAAAAAATTGAATTTGAAAAAAATTGATTTGAATTTGAATTCAAGATTTGAAATTGAATTCTATATTTGGGAATTATGGTTTAAAAAGGTTATACAAGTTATAAATATGTTTATATGGGTTTTAAACCATCTCAAAAGTATTGTTTTGGGAATTCGAATTTAACCCAAGTTTTATACTTGAAGGGCTTTAACTTGTACAAATGTAATTGGATTTTTCTGAAACGAAAACTATTTGTTTTCAAATAATAATAGCTTCCATATAAAGAGAGGATTTCCAATTTGTGTTGAAAGATTTCAAGTTTGAGATGGAATTGAAATAGTTTTGAAAGCTATGAATTGAATCTTTGATTTAAAGATTGGATGAGTTATGCCAATTGAAAGTGAAAGTGTTTTGAAAGGCTATGAATGAATCTTTGTGAAAGATTGGTGAACTTTGTGAAATAATTAAAGATTTGAAAATGGTAATTTGTTTAAACCATTTGAAAGAAAAATTTTGAGTTTAAAGTTGTGACTTAACTGAGATCCCAATATCCATATGTTTTTAAATATTACGCTCATTATTCGGTTTAGATGGGAGAGAACTTTGTGTCATATAACCCAATCCAAATAATGATACGACGTTATGGATTGCATTTGAAGACCGGTGGTGAAGACCGAATATTTTTGAAAGTGGAAGGATAACTCGTCGAATGTCTCTGCACCTACTGATCCCCGGTATAGAGATTTGATCACCCTTTGTGATGGGGAGTCCGTACGTGATTAGGGATTATCCGGATTTGCAAGGGCTTCTTTGTGAAGTGCCTTCGGTTTCGTTCGAACCCAAAATAGACTTGTATGGATGTGTGTCTGACATTACACTTTGAGATGTAAAGCTGGTTTCAATCAAATACATTTCTGTTTGGTGGCGGAGAATTTATTCTCTTCGCTTAACACCTTTCTATGATATGTACGAGCTCAGAGGTTATGTAGTTGATGGTTACTAGTGATACATTCTCAATTTGGTAATGTGGCATACAAAGTGCTGCTGATCATTTGTTGATTGAAGCATGGATTTTGTGTAAAGCGTAGCTTTGTGGACGAGACCGCATCAGGACCTCACACCCCGGAAATGATCGAAACAGGAAGAATGCAGCAAGGTTATTTAGGGGTCGCGCCCCTAGAGTATGTCCATTTCTTCTGGAAAAGGGTGGTATCATGGTATGGATCCCAAATACTTAACTCATGCGGTCACTGCAAATTTATTACTTTGTGGTTGTTGCTTTGTGGTTGAGAGCTCTCGAAAAAGGTCGCAAACGACCGAGGATAGCATACTTGAAGGTGTTATTTCCGGGCAGGAGTAACCCGGCCTTGTGTTGGTAGAGATTCGGATAGGTTCTCGGGGCGTCCCTCCAGAGGCGTACCCATGTGGCAATAGGAAGCTCCTTAGCTTGACCATTTGTTGGAAATCCAATCTCCAATACGCGCCTTGTACGATTTTAGTTGTATAACCTGCCATTTACTAATGGTGGTGCTCCACTATTTAAATGGTAGTTATAGTAGGCATAGTTCGAAATGTCTATGCTGGCTAATATTAATATTATACTTGCAAATGTTTTCGACTATGCACTAATAATAATATCAAAATGGTTTTCGTGTATCAAGCATGTTTGACTATCATAAGGAGAAACCTCCTCCAATTCTGCATTTGCATGGTGTGTGCGGCGGGAGGCCTTATGGTAGTTTCATTTTCCTAAAAGCATTGCGGATTTCTTTTAAAATCTTTAGTTTTTGCTTTTGATAAAGATAAACTATTTTTGTTTGCTCATACCAGTCGCATGACTGACCTGGAGTTTATTGTTCCATTTCTAAACTCTGAGTGCCCACAATTTTCCACACGGACAGTCTAGAGTTAGATTTTCAGATAATCAGCTAGTAGATTCGATAGCCTTCGAAGTATTTGGTCAGGCAATCGCGTTGTGGATTGCATTTTGCTTAATTCAGCTTGATGGTGGTTCAAGCTTGGAGCATTGGAGCTTTGGCACTGAAGACTCATTTTGTTGGATTCCCGCTTGAAAGACTCTATTGATAGTCATCTTTCCGCTCTCGATGGTCGCAAAGTCTAGACCATCCTTGTTTTGGAATTAATATTGTACCGGATATTGTATTCATTGTTGTATCAATGATATATTCATTTCCTTCCGCTGTGTTATTGTACTTAATGTGTTATAAGCTCTGGCAAATCGGATTCGAACATTTGAATTCTGCGGCATTCGAATACGAGTGAAGTATGGATGTCGATTTTCGAACGCGAAAATTCGGACCGTCACATTCGGTATCATAGCTGAAGGTTGAAACTTTAGCTTTTGGAGTATAACACATTAGGTGACTCATTAGAGATAGGGTAAAGTATACTCTAACCTAAGATATCCACCTTGTCTGTATGCCTCAGCAAATTCACTTACTATCCACTGATAGTAAGTATGAGTGCGAGAAGAGGACGAGATATGGGACAGGGAAATACCACTACAAATGGTCAATATCTTGTAACAACCAGGAAACAACTCTTCTCAATCTCCTTTGATCCGATTTCAAATTCTTTGATCGTCTTTGTGGCCGCTCGAGGGAGAAGCTTTGGTGTAGTGGTGGCCCTTCGAATCGTTGTTGATAAGTTCCTATCTCGTATTCTCGTTATCAGCTTTTCGTTTTAACTTTAATAAATTGGAATTTCAAATTGGAAAAATAGATGGATAAAATATGAAGATTGTATCAATAAAATGAATTTGGTCAAAACCAAATTTTAAAAATTTTGTTGAAATTTCTGGTGTGGATTCAAGTCCGAAGATGGACAAGTTGGTGTATACTTTAGGATATTCCAACCTGAGTTGAGTATCCATTTGTCTATTCTGTTGGGTTTAGATATATCCTATGAATGGTTAGTTATCCCTTCGGACTAACCAATAGCCTTGTATATTCGTAGATCTGATAACCCGAGTACTTTGTTAGATATTGAATGAGTTCATTCTCATATTTATTGATGATATTCTGATTTGCTAAGCCAAATGCAGAATAAATATTCAGTTTAATCTGGATAAACAATCCTTATCGGTTCTTTGTTGCTTACCTGTCTAGCAAATTTCGGGGACAAAATTTTCTTAAGGAGGGAATCTGTAACGATCTCGATTTTTAAGCTAAATTTAAATTGGTAATTAATTTAATTTTGGAAATTAAATTGAAAACTAATTTGGTATTTTCCAAATTTAAATAGATATTTGTTTGTTTATTAATATAAATATATATAAATATGATTTTTAATAAAATTTCTAATTGGAAATTTAGAAATAAATATTTTGAATAATATATTAATTATAAATTTTATTATGAATTCATTTGAAATTCCAGAAACTAATGAAATACAATGTGTTTGTTTACATAAAAATAAAAATAAAATTTGCAAAAGAATTTTTATCCCGGAATTCTAAAATAAAATGTATTGTAAAATAAAAATTTGATTTAGAATTCAAATAAATGAATATTTTATTGATAAATTGGATTTAAGAAACTAAAGCATATATGTATGGTTATTTATTAAGAGAATAATTTGATTTCAAATCATTTTTATTAAGGTAATTTAAAAAGTTATAAAATATAAATTAAATATTATTTATGATTGAAAATGTTAGACAAGTATAAATAAAAGATTTAAACTTACATATATGTATATATGTATATATTTTGAAGATAAATAAGATTTATAAAAGGATCAAATACTTGTTTTAAATGTTATATATGAATAAGTAAAAATTTTATATATAACAAATCTTTTCACAATAATTAATAAATAAAAACATAAAACATATTTTCATAAGTAAAGATTAAGGGGGGATTTAGACATAACTTATAAATAAATTAAATAAAAAAACATTTATGCATGCTCTTATACCTGTGTAAGTATTATAAACATGGAAATTAACAAATGTAAGGTTGAGATTATGTTATTAACATGTGTGAGCAAGATCTTAACATAGATGTATAACTGTTAACATGAATGAACAAGTGTTAGCTGAAATTTACAAGTGGCAAAATAAAATTTTCTTTTAATTTAAATTTTAGTAACATGTTTTAAGAATAAGAAACCAAGCTGAGCCATTCCCCTCTCAAATTTTTCATCTTCAAAACAAAATAAAACCCGATCAATGTAAGATCATCTTCAACTTCAAATTTCAGAGAAAATCAAAACCAGTTTTCAAAAAATTTAAAGCAATTAACCTGTTTTCAACCTGAAAACATCCCAAACCAGTTAAAAAAATCAAAAGCAAATTACAAAACCTGGAGTGAAAAATCAAACAACAAGCTTGTGAAAATCAGAGATTGATTTCAACTTCAATACATCAGAGTTTCAGATCAAAATCATTTCAATTTTAAAAGCAAGCAAGCTAACAACTCAACTCGACCAAGTTCAAAACAAATTCAAATATTCCAGGTGTCAGACTCAAAAGTTCCTCTCTGTTCTTCTTTCCAAGGTGAGCAAACTCACTTATCCTTGCCTATAACATTTGATATTGTGATTGATGCTTGAAGTGCAGTATGAAAATGTTGTTTATTTTTGCCTGCATGTTGAATGTATAGATATATATTGAGATGCATGTCTTTGTGAATATGCTAAGCCTGTTCTTAAGTTACAGGTTAACTCTCACAAAAAAAAATCAATATTTCCTTGTCTCAATCTAAATGAAAAATGATCATAAGAATACGATATCAATTTTAAAAATAATTCCAAGTATTTAAATTTAGCAAATACTTTAAATTTATGGAAAGCACAGTGAAGACCTTTATAATCAGGAAAATCAATGATCATAATTTTATAATTCGATTTCATAAGCTAATCCGTGCTTGCAAATGATGAATTTTGATACAGATATCTTGAATTTTAAGATTGGGATTATCGTGATATTAAGGTTTGAATGGGAAATGCATATTTATCGAATTCCGATAGTCGACGAGGTTTGGTGACTCGTGCTTTAGGCTGAAGGGACCTTGGTGGGTGTAGAGGCTGGGAAAAATGTTCAGTGATTTTTCCGATCACTAGAAAGGCAACGCGGTGAAATTTTAGGGTTTAAGGGTCCGTCTTGGACGATTGCAAAGACAAGATTGTTGCGATGTCGTCGAGGGTTTAGGGTCGATCGCACTTGGGGGAAAGAAAGTGTGGCATCGAGGCGAAGCTCTGGTTATGATCTCGTGGCTTTTGGTGATCTTGAGTGGTCGGACGTGATGATTTTTCGATGATTGATAGTTCCTGTATTCGAGCAAATTACTTAAATTTAAACTATGGTGAATTGATGGATTTTGAGGGGTTGTGGTGATCGGCAGAGGCGTCGTTGATGTGTCGAAGGAAGCATGGTCCGTCGGAGATGGCCGGGGTAGCGTGCACTGTGCACGTTTGTTTTTTGTTGTTGTTGAGCTTGAAGGAGAAAGGAGATAGCTCAAGTTCGTCTCAAAGAATGTCGCGTGAAACAAAAAGAAAAGGGAAATGAAGGGGGACTCGAAATGAAGCTCGAGATCGGGCTTGGGTATTCAAGCATTTGGCTCGAGTTTTGTTAAATTGGTACCAGGTTTCAAAAATTTAAAAAGGGAAAATGTTTTCAGGCTTTTAAATTTTCAAATAAATCAAGTTTTTAAATTTTAAGACAACCAAGTTTGAAACTATCTTTTTAAAAACAAATTTATTTGAGTTTAAAGTATTTCAATATAAATATATAATATATATATATATATATAATCTTTGTTAAAAGTTTATTTTAAATAAAATTAATATTGTAATTCAGTAAACAATTTAAAAGATGAAATGTTTTAATCCTTAATATAATTTAAAGGATAAAGTCGTTAATGAAAATTGATTGCAAGGATTATCTAATAAATATTTTTTTATGATAATTAAGTAATTAATTAGGATAAAAGGATTATCTTTTAATTTGATTAAATTCTTAAGTGTTTAAAGATTAATTACTTGATTTAAGTTATTAAAAATAATCACTTAATGTAAGTAATTTAAAAGAATAACAACTTAATTATTGATTGATTAAAAATTAATTAAAGTTTGATTTATGATAAATTAAAGGTTGATTTAAGGTTAATTGATTTATGATTAAAGGTAAATTAATTTATGAAGGTGATTAAGGGATGATTTATAAATTAAGGGATAATTAATTTATGTGATTAACTAAAGGATAATTAATCAAGGTGATTAATTTATTTATGTGACAGATTAAAGGTTAATTAATTAGGATAATTAATTAACAGATAATTAATTAAAGAGTTAATTAATTAATGTGATAAATTAAGATTAATTTATTAATTAAAGATAATTACTTAATGAAAGTAATTAAAGATTAATTACTTAATAATTAAAGGTTATTAATTAAAGTAATTAATAAGAGAATAATTAATTTTATGTGATTAATTAAGGAATAATTAATTAAGTAAAGGTAATTAATTAGGATAAATAATTAAGGTTGATTAATTTCATTAATTAATATCAAATAATTTGTAATTTATTAATCATGATTTGATAATTAATTCATAAGTAATTAATTTAATTAGAAATTAAAATGAATTAATTAGGATTTGAACAATTAATTAATCCCGCTTATAAATGATTATTGAATGCTTGGATTGCTTATGAATGTTTGTATTGTATGAGATGCCTTGAATTGATTGTCCTGTCTGACCTGTGATATTCTGTTCTGCAAATTGGGCTGTGTATAATTTATTCATTTATTTGTGATACATTTGTATATTATCTGTGAGTCTGTGAATGAACGATAAGCGTTATAGATTATACCGCTTATTGATTTTGCTATACTTGAATCTGCAATGGTTGTTGATATTGCACTACTGTGTAAAACCGTTGGAATGCACCATACACACACAAATATGGATTGCATGAGGAAATTGGTTAAGTCACGGATATATGAATTTAATAAAATGGTTTTAAATTTGAATTTTGGATCCAAGTGGTTTTGGAAATGGAATTGGGTTAAATATGAAAAGCTTTTGAAAATGAGTTTTTTTTGAATAACTTGATAAAGTTTTGGAATTTAAAAAAAATTGATTTGAATTTGAATTCAAGATTTGAAACTGAATTCTATATTTGGGAATTATGGTTTAAAAAGGTTATACATGTTATAAATATGTTTATATGGGTTTCAAACCATCTCAAAAGTATTGTTTTGGGAATTCGAATTTAAGCCAAGTTTTATACCTGAAGGGCTTTAACTTGTGCAAATGTAATTGGATTTTTCTAAAACGAAAACTATTTGTTTTCAAATAATAATAGCTTCCATATAAAGAGAGGATTTCCAATTTGTGTTGAAAGATTTCAAGTTTGAGATGGAATTGAAATAGTTTTGAAAGCTATGAATTGAATCTTTGATTTAAAGATTGGATGAGTTAATCCAATTTGAAAGGGAAAGTGTTTTGAAAGGCTATGAATGAATGTTTGTGAAAGATTGGTGAACTTTGTGAAATGAATCTTTTTTTTTAAAGATTTGAAAATGGTAATTTGTTTAAACCATTTGAAAGAAAAGTTTTGGGTTTTAAGTTGTGACTAACTAGGATCCCAATATCCATATGTTTTTGATATTACGTCATTATTCAGTTTAGCCAGGAAAGGACATTGTGTCATATAACCCATTTCGAATAATGATACGATGTTATGGATTGCATTTGAAGACTGGTGGTGAAGACCGGATATTTTTGAAAGCGAAAGGATAACTCGTTGAATGTCTCTGCACCGGTTGATCCCCGATATAGAGATTTGATCACCCTTTGTGATGGGGAGTCCGGACGGGATTAGGGATTATCCAGATTTGTAAGGGCATTTTTATGAAGTGCATTCGGTTCTGTTCGAACCTGAAACATACTTGTATGGATGTATGTCTGACATTACACTTTGAGATGTAAAGCTGGTTTCTATCAAATACATTTCTGTTTGATGGCGGAGAATTTATTCTCTTAGCTTAACAATGTAACGACCCGCTATTTTGGACCATTGAAATCGACAATAAAACCATACATGTCTGACTTGAATAATTCAAAATACCGAATTGTTAATTTAATTTGGCAAACTCAGCATAAACAGTAAATAAATAATCACGGATCACAGACACAGAGTAATAAAATGCAGCGGAATAGAAAAAGAATAGTAGTTCATGAAGCTACTAGGTACATCAGAGTTAGAAATAAAATACATCAAAATATCCCAGATGCAGTGAAGTCTCCAGTACGAGCAGATGACTTTTCTGACCAATCAACTGGATGACTGAAAGGATAGACAGCTGGATCTTCAAGCAAAGCTCCAACTACGAAGGTGAGTCTCAAATGTTGTATCCCTCAGTCTGACCCGAGCGTAAAGCAAAATACAAAACACTCGATTCAGGATTAACATTCTTATATCAATAAATCCAACTCAAGTGAAATATCAACTGAAATACAAATAACTCAAAGGATGTTTGGGATAACCATCCTCTAAGGGTCTATGGAACTATCTACAAGGTAGAAATATACACTATAACATCGTGGTCATTTAATTTTATTTATACTTCAAAATCAAACATCATTCCCTTTTCAAATATATCTATTTTCCATAGTGTATATATATATATATGAAATAATTTATAAAGTAAAGTATTTGCAATTTACTCAAATTTTGCAAATCTCTTCAAAAATCAACTCGACTTTCCCATCAATTTTAATTCAATCTTAATTTATCAATTTTCATTCAATTCAGTTTTCTAAATAACAAATTCAAATTATATTGATTTTTAAAAAAACGGATCTGAACTCAAATAAACCATTTAGATTCCAGTATATTTCAATGTTTAAATATTCAACATTTCAAAGTTCAATTTTACCATTTCATATAGATCTCGATTCAACCTTATTATTTAGTCTTGAAATGTCCACTTAATAAATTCAATATCTATTTAATAGCCTAAATATTCCTTTAAACAAAATATTCCTTTCGATTTGTTCAAACTTGAACTTCCATTTAATCAATTTAAATCAAAAACAAGTTGTAAATCAAATCTTAAATTTCAAATTCAACAGTTCAAATCAATCCAATTAAGTAAAATTATTAACTAAATACAATTCCAATTAATTCCACTTTATCTTATCAACCTTAAGTTATTCAAATTTTTACAACTGTCAATTTTGAAATATAAATCTTAAATAAATACTTAAACATATTATATGGATTAAATCAAACTTAATAATATTATTATTAAGTTTATATATAAAATTTACATTTATATATAATATTTTAAGAACCAATATTTATTAAATCCCGTATATTTCCTTTCAGAGTATAGAAATTATTTTCAAATCATTTATATATATATGGACCAACGGTGTCTGTATATAATTTTCTACCCTATAGTCAAGTGATACAGATATTTATCATTTCAATCCAAAGTTTAAATATACGGGTAGATATCACTTCGACCCGCAATTCCAAACTAATTGAAAATCGCTTGGGTTTATCATTTCAACCCATAACGAAATTCTCCTATTCAAAAGTCTGTCGGGTATGTATCATTTCAACCCATAGTGAATTCTAAACTACAAGGAACTTGCAGAGTGATAACAGATTATGCAATAAAATAATAGGCATATATCATCAATAACAAAAATATAAGCAACAGGATATGGTGTCATATCCCACAGGTGAACAATTTCAGATAACAACATATATAGCAATGTCAATGTAACGACCCGAAATTTCTGAAGCCGAAAATTCCAGATAGTTATGAAAAGAAGAAAGAGATAGAAGAAGAAGAAGAACAGAAACATAACATCTAACATTCGCAGCGGATAAAATATAATAATAAATAATAACAGTTTACAAAAGAATATTATATCTATCGTTTACATTTTAAATACATCAGAGTTACACAAATATTCAACACCGGACATATACAAATCAACATGTCTCAGACTTACAATACTATAATACAGCGGAAATACTCTACACACTTATGCCATCCAGCTCGTCTCCTGAGCTCCAGAACGTACCTACCTGAAAATCTGTAATACTCGGTCTGACCCGAGCATTACAACAAAGTAACACCCAGGTCGGGCTGGAAACCAGCGTGAGTAAACCCATCTAACATGGAATACAAAAGCATACAACTTAAATAAAACCCGGGGTAACTTATCTCAATTTATCCAATTCACAATTTTCTATAGACGAGACTTATTTCACATATAAATTTCTAAGTAGCAAACTTAGATAAAATAATCCAATCCACTTAAATCATTTCATTCCTGCCTATTGATTTCACAAATCAATTTATAAAAATTCAAAGTGGTTTCGGGTATTTCCCAATACCCGACCCCGGTCTCTTCGAAACTCAAGTTATCCTAACCCAAGTTATTCAAATGAAATACATCACATTTCATATCAGAGATTTCAACTCATTCAAACCATCCAATACCATTCAATCATCCATAAGCAAAGGTTAGTCACGTACAAATCAATTCAATTGACTCTAATTGAATTTCAAACCTCAATCCCTTAGATCCCTTCATTTAACATTAACTAATTCCAAATCAATTGATTGGTCAACCCAACATTATTCATCTAAATTAATCACCCTGGATTAATTATTCTTCAATTTCATTCAAGAAATTATCATTAATTAACTTCACAATATTTATTATTCTTAACCATAATCAATAAGAAATCTTGATTACTTCACAAATTAATTTATTACTTCATAAATTAATTATCTATATTAATTACATTAATTCTTAATTGCTTATAGTAATTAATTTCTCATAAGTCATTATTTGCTGAATTGATTAAATCTTAATTAATCAATTTTTTTAATTACATCAATGATTTTATAAATTAATGATTTCCAATTATATTTTAATTTATCCTAATCTAAATTAATTACTTTAATTAACCACAATATTAATCATTCTCGATTTACCTCAACCTGAAATTAAGTATCTTTTATTTACTTCATTAAATAAGTTAATTACTCGTTTTATAATGGAAACTTAAAAGAATTTGAAAACAAAATTTATTTTTAAATTCAAATAAATCTACAATTGCACTTTTCATTCAAGTTGTTAAAACACTTAATATTTAAAACTTAGCTTGTAAAATTTAACTTTGATTTAGAACTTGTTTTAAATCTCTACTTTACAATTTAAAACTTCAGTTTTTAAATACTACTTTCATTCCTTTCCTATTCATTCCTATTTTATTCTATAATTATTCACTTTCAAAATTCACCTTTGTATTTCTTTCAAAATCCAATTTATATATTTCGATAACTCAGGGTTCCGAAATATCCAAGCAAACCATAGCATACAGCATTCCAATTACCAGAAATATTCATCACAGAATATCACTCATTCCAGTATATATTATATATACTATATAATATAGCACAACAATTCAAATTCAACCATTCGACCAATCATTAAAATTTTAACCATTTAAATTTTAAAAAAATTCGAAAACGTGAGGTTTACTCACCTTGATTAAATTTGCTAGTCATTCCAATTTAAATTCTTTTGATTAGATTCCATAGCTCTGAATCCTATACGACTGATTCCGTGCGGTTTAACCTTGTAAAAGCAAATTTCGAAAAATATAAATTAACGAATATTTATACATTTATAGTTATTTATTATTATTTATTTATTTTAAGTTTAAACATAACCAATGTTAGTAAAAAAATGCTTTTTAAAATTAAATTACCTTCTTCCTTAATAACAGATCTGAACACCAAGCTCTCGACCTCACAATCGTCAAACAGCCTTCCAACCACGAACCCCCCTTCTACCATCAGCACATCAACTTCTGCTACAAATACCACAATAGTGCCACCATCATTGAAAACATACATCCCTGAAACTCCAATTCGCCATGCAACCTCCACAACCCTTCCTTTGAGCACAATTCAGCATATACATCACATAACATATCACAAACTTCATACTTCTGTCAACAACTACAACTACTGGACAGTCAGACCACCTCTACTTCATTCATTTCATCAAGCAAAAAAAACAAAAACCACCATCCTCCTCCACTGCATAACTACAATATCACTTACAAATACTACATAACCAACCCGGCCCTTATTCATCAACACTTCATTACTATCTCCCTACTTTACCACAGTCCACCCACCCGTCATCGCGACATCGTCCTTAACTCGAGTTCTTCCAGCAAAGAAAGCCACTCGAAATTCACCGAGCCTCCCTCCTCCTCACACGAGTTCGAGTCAAGCTCGTATGCCCCTGATTCCAACTCGCGAACCCCCACTGCGGTCACTTCCAGTCGACACCGCGACTCACCATAACCACACATGCCAATCGCCGAAACTAAGCATCGAGCATCATCATCATCGCGTCCCCAAAATTGCAGCGAACCCTAGCTCAGCGCGAAACCCTAACCCTAGCTCGCGAACTACTCCACCACCTCACGTCGCCTTCATCTCGATCGATTAGGTTGGTTGACTATGGATTCGTGGATTCAACTGAAGGGAGCGGTGATTTATTCTCTCTCTTTTTTTCGTCGGTTCGATCTTTTCTGCCTTAAGAAAAGAGAGGAGGGAACGTGAATAAAAAAAAGGAGGGTGGAAAGCTTCTTGAACACGACATTGTAAAGGAAAATATCTTGCTAGTTAAATTTAATTATATTATAAAACTTCAAAACGTCTCGTTAAGCGCCAGCTAAAATCTGAAATCCTCTTAAGAAATGCCACGAGGCGATTATAAGGTTTTACCCACGTCCTGAACACAATGGAACGTGTTTCGAAAGCTAACTCGATCATACGCGTGAGTTACGGAAGTAAAAGATCAATTTTAAATTAAATCGATTAAAATAGTTCTAAGCGTTTTGAGCTGCCAGGGTCAAACGACAACTTCGATTGTTACGAAAATTGAAATCCGATAATAACTAACTATTACGGATCCAATGAAACTAGTTTCGTCGAATTCCGAGACTGTGCCTCGGAAGGCTATTTTTAAATTTAATTTAAACGATATATTTTTAAAACTGAACAAAACACTTCCAAACTCAATTTCAACACTTTCACTACCTTAAGTGCTATCAATATAAATTTTATAAGCCTTCAAATTATTTTTAACAGGCTTAAAACTCCAGATTCAGCGTTTTAGTCAATTTCAAATTATATGATTCAATATTTAAACTATATAATTCAATAATTTAATTATCAAGTAAATATTGATATTTTGAAATTCAAGTTAAAATTAACTTTTAAATATTTAAAATAAATTAATAATTCCAATTTGAGTTGTTAGAAATTCCAGGTCGTCACATTCCTTCTCCCTTAAAAGAATTTCGTCCTCGAAATTACTCGTTAGGAAGAATGGACCAATACTCATTTACTTTTCCCAAAACTCACAATTCAACATCCTACCAATTATCTTTTATTAAAACCCACTATCACCTTAACCAACTTCCCAAAATCTTCTATAGTTTCAAACAATACCCTATTGCTCAATCATTTAAATTTTAATTTTAAATTAAATTTGGATTATCAAAATTTTCTCAAAATTTTTTCTAACTCTCTAAATTCCCGAAATTTTTTGCCAGCGTCTCCTTTGCGCGGCTAGCTCGGTACTACTACAAAAGGCCTCTACGGGCTCCCAAATTCCAAAAGAAAACAGAAAGCCAAGTGGCTAGATCAAAAATCCAATCCAATTTCATATAGAAATTTAAATACATACCTTTTTGTCGGGCAATTCACATTATTTCCTGAAATCAAATCCAATTTCTTTCCCCTTTAAAACCTACATATCTTACTTAGCAACAATATTCAATCGTAACCTTTCAAATCATTTTGTACCTTTTCTTACAGAAGTTTTATACCCATTTCTATTCAAATTAGCTTTTCCCATTTCCTTATGGATTCAGTTTGTCTTCAATTCTGAATATTGAATTTAATTCGCATCATTATTTTAAATTAGTTTCATTCACTGATTTATTTCAGTTTCATATTAAAATTGTTTTGTCGTTAACCAAAAATTTTCTGACTCCCAAAATTTTGGAAAATTTTTGGCAGAGTCTCCTTTGTACGGAGGAGCTTTTGCAATTTGACAAGAGATATAAATATGTATATATCGACCCACACGGTCGGAAAAAGCAAAAACAATTCATATTTCCTATTTTTATTGCGTAGGCGTACCTTATTTAGCATTTTAAGCAAGGGGATTATTTATTCTAGCAAATAGCGCAACCAAATCCAGCCAAACGGTCTCCCGGTACCTGTATTTACTCAATTTAAATGTGTAAGTGCTATATATATGTAGTTTATAACATTTCTCTTACTTAAACAACTATAACACTTCAATTCTAAAAGAAACGCATTCAAAATAACTTCCACAAGCAATTTACATGTTCTCAAACCTAATTCAATTGCTTTCAACCAATTTATAAACCATTTCATTCAATTTCAATGGTTTGCAACTCAATTTCTTACATTCCATTGATTTTAATCCAAACAAGCTATATTCACTTCAAATGATTCAGAATCAATTTTATTTAATCTCTATTAACTCATAGCATTTTAATTACTTTTATTTACGCCGAACGACAACCATTTTTAAGCAATTTCGTCAATATTCGTTTAATCGAGTATATATTCCAGTTTATAACTACTTTAAATTAATTTTCAACTCATTTTATCGTTAGTTCCATTTCATTTCTAATTTATTCACCCACCATTCAGTAGCTCGACACATTCATTCTTGTATACTACTAGCCATTCCCAAATTAATTCAATCCAAGCTTTTATTTAATGGGCTTTTACTCTCATTCGAAGCCAAGCTTCCATAAATTTTAAACTTAGGTGAGTTTACTTTAATTTATTCCAACATCAAACTTAAGTTTACTTCTATTTACTTCTCATTTAATCAAATTCCATTAAATTCAGTTAGCCCATCCATTTTAATTTTTACTTCACCTTCTCCATTTATCAAAATAATATCCAAGCACATATGCCACCGAACCTAAGTTCAGTCTGATAATCCAATTCCATTACAACTTTGATTTAGTTTTTATTTAATCAGACTTCATCTATTTATTTGATTTTTAATTCGATTAACCCATTTAAAATTTTTAATTTACTTACTTAATTCATTTTCGAATTTATTCCATTAATACAACGCCATTCCCAAACTATTTCTACTCATCTGAGTTTTATTTGCAACTCAAACCATTTCTATTATAATCACTTCCCTTGTATCCAATTTACTCACAAATTTCATTAAATATTATTCAAATTACACTTGAATTTTATTTATAATTCAAACCATCACCATTTCGATCCAAATCTAATTATTTTTACAACATCTCCACTTATTTAATTCATTATCAAGTCCAAGTCGAATTCTATTTATAATTCGAATTCATTTTATGTAACCGAGTTAAATTTTACTAACACACATTATTAAATAGTTTATTTAGCTGATTAGCTTACTTCCATTTTCAATTTAATAATCGATTTTTAATTACAAAGAATCACTTCATTAAATTTTCCCGAGTTAAATTTTATTTATAATTCCAGTTTTGATTTCCTTTCATCTTTCAAAATTCCAATACCTTTATTTTAAAAAAAAATTAGAAATTCTTTTAAATTCACATCATACTTAATAAAATAGCTCTTTATAAAAATACTTCTTATAACTCGATGTCTCAACCAGTCCATCCTTGTTCTCACAGAAATTCAGTCATACGTTGATCAGGCGTAGGACTGAAAATCAATAAGTACTTAGCAGACCCATTTTCAACATCCAGTGAAAATACTTTTGAAAATAATTTTATTGAAAATATTGAAAACAGTTTTTGAAAATAGAGGAAATAAGTTTGGTGAGAATGCTCTGGAAATCATCACCCCCATCCATGGTCGCAGGTAACTCGATGATTACGTTGCCATCCCGACAAAATCCATAAATAACTGTAGGCCTCCGCGCTCCTCGATTACACCATGGAACCCACGACAGAACGCAACTACAACTGGGGTTACGTGGCTATCACAGCAAAAACCCATATAACTGTAGGCATCAGCGCCCTCGAATTTCGCTGCCAAAAATGAAACTTCTCCACTCCACTTGACCATAGATCGCAGTCTACCGATGTTGCGTTGCCTTCCCGGCAAAATCAAGTGTAGACTGTTGGCACTCATCCTCCATAAGACTTTCGCTATGGTCTCCACAGTAGATCGTAGTGACATCGAGTTACAGTGTCGTCATAGCATAACCCAAATGCCACTGTAGGCATCAGCGCCCTCGACTTTCGCTACCCAATAATCCTCGGGAACTAGTTTTGTCCTGACTCCTCACAGGATCAACTTTAGAACCCCTTCCTTGGGGCTCAAGGCAGAACCACCCGGTGGCCCTCCTAAGAAGTTCATTTCAAGGGAGCGCCCTTTTCCCAGAGCCATCGTCAAAACACTTTATATTATACACATATAGTATCTTTCAAATCATACACCTAGTATGATATCATACAAAGCTCCTTTACACAAAATCGATTATCTCAAAACCGATAATTCTCAAACTAAGCTTTCCAAATTCAATATTGATTTTACCCAAAAATCAAAAGCCTTTCTAAATCCAAAGGTTTCCAAAATCCTCATAAGATCCTTCGTATATATATTCAGATAAATATAATTTTTAAAAAACTTTGGATCTCTTCAAACTTGTATAAAACCCCTTTTATACTTCAAACACTTTCAAAAATTCTTTTCTTCCGGCAATAGATTTAACAAGGGGAGTTTCATTTTATAAAACAAAGATATATAACTTTGTTTATTCAAAATCAAATATTCTAATTTGATTACTCTTTTCAATATCAATTTCATTCAAATCTGTACGATATACACATATCATCCGTACGCTATACCAATCTGATCGCCCACTCGATCACACAATTTCACTTCCGAAATAGTATTGTCCACCCGACTTCCTAGTGCAGACTCAGATCTGGTTTCTTGATTAGAAACCGTCATTCTCCTTACATAGCCATAACTATGATAGAGAATATCCAGAACCAATCAACAATTCATATTCAGGTTCGCCGTCGAAAATCGAGTGAAAAAAATCCCAACTCGGATCGATATAACCATCTCGAAATTCTGTACTCGAATCTGGATCAAATCACTATGCGAACAGAATAATATACGTACATCCTACGTATTTATTTCCATTGATTATTAGCCAAATCAATTTCTCTTTTTATTCACATTTCCTTTAATTCCCTTTCACTTATTTACAATTACCTTAATCCCCATTTGGATTATCACTTTAATTCTTATCTCAGTTGAGTATTAAATCCATAACAGTTTGAACTCCGACCAGTTTATATTTAGAAAATAGCTTGAAAATTTTAAAAATAGATAAGTAGTTGAAAAATAATTATTAGTTTACAAAATAGCTGTAAAATAGGTAACTAACTGTGAAATAGTTGAGAAATAGCTAAATAGTTTCAGAAATTTTAGATAATTGCAAAATAGTTGGAAATTAATAATTTATTTGTAAATAGTTGAAAAATAGAAATTAGTTTAGAAAACAGTTGAAAAATTGTTAAATAGATCCAAAAATAATTGTAAAACAAGTATAAAATAATTTGCTGTTAAGAAAGAAAGGTTGTATATATTTGATAGCTAAGAAGAAAATAAGTTTATATCAAAACAATTTATATTGAAAATAGTCCAGAGTCAAACTGTTCACTTCCTAACAATTCAACTTAAATTTCCATTTAAATTGACCCAATTCCAATTCAAATAATTCCAAATTCCATTGGACTTGATTTACTCTCCCAATTCAAGTTGAATCAATATTGATTCCAGTCCCAATTTAAATCAAATTCTATTTGATTTTAATCCTGTTCAATTTTAATTATAATTTCATATTATTCCAATAAATTTGAATTATTATCAATTTAATTTTCAGAGTCCAATTCTCAAAATTCCATTTTAAATTATCTTTCTTATATATTTCAAGGTTCAACTAAGAATTCAACACAATTTTATTCTAAAAGTTTAATTTATTACTCAATTTTATCTTCCAGTTTGAAGCCGGTTCTTAAACAAGTTTAATTTACAATTTAATAATTTAAATTTATTTTATTTATACAATACCATTCTCAATTTAAAGATTTTTCTTTATTAACAATAGGATGATATCATCCAATTTATTTTAGAACATCCATCCATTTCCAATTTCCAGATCTCAAACCCGTTTTGAGATCACACAAATTCCCAATTCAAATCAACCATTTAACTTTATAAGTTAAATTCCAATTTCATCTTGAAATTTCCAATTCAAGTTGTTCATTCAAACTTATTTAACTCCTCCCAAGTTAAATTCGATTTACTTAATCCAATCAACCTCATTCAATCCTTAACTTCACAATAATAATTTTCCCACTTAAAAACTTATCACTTTGGGTATCACATCCCATTGTTTGCAACAAGTCCTAGTTATCCAAATAATACTTATTTATTATTCTTCATTACTTTAATTTAAAAGTTATACTCATCTTATAAATTTACTTCATTTGGCTTACTTAATAACACATATATCATTATCAAACACAATAACTATTTATGATAATACCCAAGGTAATCATATCTAGATACCCATTTCCTTCTTATATTATTCTTATTCCTACAAATTCAAGATTAAATTTCAGTTTGAATCCCATTTCAAACTTACCTTTATTTAAAGCTTTTAAACAATTTAATTTCTAAATTCTAATTTTAGAATTTCATTTTCAATTAATTAAATTTTGATTTGGTTGTATTTTCGTTTTTACTTATTTTAATTCCAATTCAAGATTTCAATTTGGTAGTATTATATTACTTCTTAATTTTAATTTCAAAAATTTAACAATCAATCACCAAACAATTTATTAGAAAGGAATATTGCTTTATATATATCAAATTATATTTTATATAAAATCATTTAAAATCTTTATATAAGAAAATAACAAGTACGCGCTCATATAAATGTATATATATACTCAACGCATTCTAGAGTACTTTGGACTCTATTTAATGAGTAATCCCTGCCAGAGCCAAGGTTCTCGCTTAACCTTTCGGCTCTGATAGCAAATGTAACGACCCGAAATTTCCGAAGCCGAAAATTCTAGATAGTTATGAAAAGAAGAAAGAGATAGAAGAAGAAGAACAGAAACATAACATCTCACATTCGCAGCGGATAAAATATAATAATAAATAATAACAGTTTACAAAAGAATATTATATCTATCGTTTACATTTTAAATACATCAGAGTTACACAAATATTCAACACCGGACATATACAAATCAACATGTCTCAGACATACAATACTATAATACAGCGGAAATACTCTACACACTCATGCCATCCAGCTCGACTCCTGAGCTCCAGAACGTACCTACCTGGAAATCTGTAATACTCGGTCTGACCCGAGCATTACAACAAAGTAACACCCGGGTCAGGCTGAAAACCAGCGTGAGTAAACCCATCTAACATGGAATACAAAAGCATACAACTTAAATAAAACCCGGGGTAACTTATCTCAATTTATCCAATTCACAATTTGCTATAGACAAGACTTATTTCATATATAAATTTCTAAGTACCAAACTTAGATAAAATAATCCAATCCACTTAAATCATTTCATTCCTGCCTATTGATTTCACAAATCAATTTATAAAAATTCGAAGTGGTTTCGGGTATTTCCCAATACCCGACCCCGGTCTCTTCGAAACTCAAGTTATCCTAACCCAAATTATTCAAATAAAATACATCACATTTCAAAGCAGAGATTTCAACTCATTCAAACCATCCAATACCATTCAATCATCCATAAGCAAAGCTTAGTCACGTACAAATCAATTCAATTGATTCTAATTGAATTTCCAACCTCAATCACTTAGATCCCTTCATTTAACATTAATTAATTCCAAATCAATTGATTGGTCAACCCAACATTATTCATCTAAATTAATCACCCTGGATTAATTATTCTTCAATTTCATTCAAGAAATTATCATTAATTAACTTCGCAATATTTATTATTCTTAACCAGAATCAATAAGAAATCTAGATTACTTCACAAATTAATTTATTACTTCATAAATTAATTATCTATATTAATTGCATTAATTCTTAATTGCTTATAGTAATTAATTTCTCATAAGTCATTATTTGCTGAATTGATTAAATCTTAATTAATCAATTTTTTTAATTACATCAATGATTTTATAAATTAATGATTTCCAATTATATTTAGTTAGTCCTAATCTAAATTAATTACTTTAATTAACCACAATATTAATCATTCTCGATTTACCTCAACCTGAAATTAAGTATCTTTTATTTACTTCATTAAATAAGTTAATTACTCGTTTTATAATGGAAACTTAAAAGAATTTGAAAACCAAATTTATTTTTAAATTCAAATCAATCTACAATTGCACTTTTCATTCAAGTTGTTAAAACACTTAATATTTAAAACTTACCTTGTAAAATTTAACTTTGATTTAAAACTTGTTTTAAATCTCTACTTTACAATTTAAAACTTCAGTTTTTAAATACTACTTTCATTCCTTTCCTATTCATTCCTATTTTATTCTATAATTTTTCACTTTCAAAATTCACCTTTGTATTTCTTTCAAAATCCAATTTATATATTTCGATAACTCAGGGTTTCGAAATATCCAAGCAAACCATAACATACAGCGTTCCAATTACCAGAAATATTCATCACAGAATATCACTCATTCCAGTATATATTATATATACTATATAATATAGCACAACAATTCAATTTCAACCATTCAACCAATCATTAAAATTTTAACCATTTAAATTTAAAAAAAATCCGGAAACCTGAGGTTTACTCACCTTGATTAAATTTTCTAGTCATTCCAATTTAAATTCTTTTGATTAGATTCCACAGCTCTGAATCCTATACGACTGATTCCGTGCGGTTTAACCTTGCAAAAGCAAATTTCGAAAAATATAAATTAACGAATATTTATACACTTATAGTTATTTATTATTATTTATTTATTTTAGGTTTACACATGACCAACATTAGTAAAAAAAATGCTTTTTAAAATTAAATTACCTTCTTCCTTAATAACAGATCCGAACACCAAGCTCTCGACCTCACAATCGTCAAATAGCCTTCCAGCCACGAACCCCCCCCCCTTCTACCATCAGCACATCAACTTCTGCTACAAATACCACAATAGTGCCATCATCATTGAAAACATACATCCCTGAAACTCCAATTCGCCATGCAACCTCCACAACTCTTCCTTTGAGCACAATTCAGCATATACATCACATAACACATCACAAACTTCATACTTCTGTCAACAACTACAACACTGGACAGTCAGACCACCTCTACTTCATTCATTTCATCAAGCAAAAACAACAACAACCACCATCCTCCTCCACTGCATAACTACAATATCACTTACAAATACTACATAACCAACCCGACCCTTATTCATCAACGCTTCATTACTATCTCCCTACTTTACCACAGTCCACCCACCCGTCATCGCGACATCGTCCTTAACTCGAGTTCTTCCAGCAACGAAAGCCACTCGAAATTCACCGAGTCTCCCTCCTCCTCACACGAGTTCGAGTCGAGCTCGTATGCCCCTGATTCCAACTCGCGAACCCCACTGCGATCACTTCCAGTCGACACCACGACTCACCATAGCCACACATGCCAATCGCCGAAACTAAGCATCGAGCATCATCATCATCTTATCCCCAAAATTGCAGCGCACCCTAGCTCAGCGCGAAACCCTAACCTTAGCTCGCGAACTACTCCACCACCTCACGTCGCCTTCATCTCAATCGATTAAGTCGGTTGATTATGGATTCGTGGATTCAACTGAAGGGAGCGGCAATTTATTCTCTTTTTTTCATGGGTTTGATCTTTTCTGCCTTAAGAAAAGGAAGTAGGGAACGTGAATAAAGTAAAGGAGGGTGGAAAGCTTCTTGAAAACGACATTGTAAAGGAAAATATCTTGCTAGTTAAATTTAATTATATTATAAAACTTCAAAACGTCTCGTTAAGCGCCAGCTAAAATCTGAACTCCTCTTAAGGAATATCACGAGGCGATTATAAGGTTTTACCCACGTCCCGAACACAATGGGATGTGTTTCAAAAGCTAACTCGATCATATGCGCGAGTTACGGAAGTAAACGATCAATTTTAAATTAAATCGATTAAAATAGTTCTAAGCGTTTTGAGCTGCCAGGGTCAAACGACAACTTCGATTGCTACGAAAATTGAAATCCGATAATAACTAACTATTACGGATCCAATGGAACTGGTTTCGTCGAATTCCGAGACTAAGCCTCGGAAGGCTATTTTTAAATTTAATTTAAACGATATATTTCTAAAACTGAACAAAACACTTCCAAACTCAATTTCAACACTTTCACTACCTTTAGTGCTATCAATATAAATTTTATAAGCCTTCAAATTATTTTTAACAGGCTTAAAACTCCAGATTCAGCGTTTTACCCAATTTCAAATTATATGATTCAATATTTAAACTATATAATTCAATAATTTAATTATCAAGTAAATATTGATATTTTGAAATTCAAGTTAAAATTAACTTTTAAATATTTAAAATAAATTAATAATTCCAATTTGAGTTGTTAGAAATTCCGGGTCGTCACAGTAAATAACTTACAGAAGCTTATTTCAATTGTCGTTTCAATTGAAATCAAATTTAACAAATAAAAGAACGTTAATCGTGAGTGATTGCTCATCTTTCTAGGTTAGAGAGATAGAAAATGAAGTGAGCCACGAAATCCAAAGAAACGCTTAATGGACAAGATTTGATGCAGAAAATAGGCACGACGGCCAAGGCTGATAATGGGAAATCGAAGAGAACGATTGAACCAGTTGATATAATAGTAGCTTCATGAACTACTATTTATCTATTCCGCTGCATTATTTTATATAACTCTGTGTCTGTGATTCTGTGGTTGATTTATTTACTGTATATGCTGAGTTTTGCTAAATTTTAATTAACAATTCGGTATTTTGAATTATTCAAGTCAGACATGTATGGTTTTATTGTCGATTTGAATGGTCCAAAATAACGGGTCGTTACAAACACCCTTCTCTGAGACGTAAGAGCTCAAAGGTTATGTAGTTGATGGTTACTAGTGATACATTCCCAGTTTGGTAATGTGGCATACGAAGTGCTGCTGATCATTTGTTGATCGAAGCATGGCTTTTGTGTAAAGCGTAGCTTTGTGGACGAGACCGTATCAGGACCTCACACCCCGGAAATGGTCGAAACAGGAAGAATGCAGCAAGGTTATTTTAGGGTCGCTCCCCTAGAGTATGTCCATTTCTTCTGGAAAAGGGTGGTATCATGGTATGGTGCCCAGATACTTAACTCATGCGGTCACTGCAAATTTATTACTTTGTGGTTGTTGCTTTGTGGTTGAGAGCTCTCGGATATAGGTCGCATACGACTGGGGATGGCATACTTGTAGGTGTTACTTCCAGCCAGGGGTAACCCGACCTTGTGTTGGCAGAGATCAGGGTAGGTTCTCGGGGTGTCCCTCCAGAGGCGTACCCATGTGGCAAAAGGAAGTTCCTTAGCCTGACCATTTGTTGGAAATCCGATCTCCAATACGCGCCTTGTATGGTTTTAGTTGTATAACCTGTCATTTACTTATGGTGGCTCCCCACTGTCTAGATGGTAGCTATAGTAGGCATAGTTCGAAATGTCTATGCTGGCTAAGATTAATATTATACTTGCAAATGTTTTCCACTATGCACTAGTAATAATATAAAAATGGTTTTCGTGTATCAAGCATGTTTGACTATCATAAGGAGAAATCTCCTCCAATTCTGCGTTTGCATGGTGTGTGCGGCGGGAGGCCTTATGGTAGTTTCATTTTCCTAAAAGCATTGCGGATTTCTTTTAAAATCTTTTGTTTTTCTTTTGATAAAGATAAACTGTTTTTGTTTGCTCATACCAGTCCCACGACTGACCTGGAGTTTATTGTTCCCTTTCTAAACTCTAGGTGCCTACAATTTTCCACACTGGCAGTCTAGAGTTAGATTTTTAGATAATCAGCTAGTAGATGTAGATTCAATAGCCTTCAAAGTCTTTGGTTTGGCAATCGCGTTGTGGATCACATTTTTCTCAATTCAACTTGATGGTGGTTCAGGCTTGGAGCATTGGAGCTTTGGCATTGAAGACTCAGTTTTGTTGGATTCCAGCTTGAAAGACTCTATTGATAGTCATCTTTCCGCTGTCGATGGTCACAAAGTCTAGACCATCCTTATTGTTGTTATCCTATTCGGCTGTTGTATATTTATCTCTAATATTGTTGGAATTAATATTGTATAGGATATTGCATTCATTATTGTATCAATGATATATTCATTTCCTTCCGTTGCGTTGTTGTACTTAATGTGTTATAAGCTCCGGCGGATCGGATTCGAACGTTTGAATCTACGGCATTCGAATACGAGTGAAGTATGGATGTTGATTTTCGAAGGCGAAAATTCGGACTATCACAGTCTACTTCAGTTCTTATATGGTGTGAAAATGGAGAAGTAGCATAAAGGTCTAAGTGGAAGTTACCGAGGAGAGGGCACCATCCATTTTTGTGGTGTCTTACCTTAGCATGTAGAAGGTGAACTAATTAGGTATGCCACTGGATGATTTAAGGCAGTATGAATGTGCATTGAGGATTGCACAGGGTTGTAATTTCATGAGAGCATACTTAAGATTAAGTTATTTAGCGTGATGCAGACTGACATCAATTAAGTGGTAGCAAGGATTATTGAGGGTTATTGATGCACATACATTTTGATTGAAAATTTATGCTAGTGGTAAAATTGATAAGGGCAGTCGGAATTTGATTCATAAAACGACATAAACTGCATAAGGTAGGCAGAAAAGCATGTACCAACTGGAGACATCGGGTGATCCGAGGAGCTGAGTCCTCATACATATAGAGTCTGCGAGCTAAGTCCTAGGAAGAAAACAAGTAGAAAATCCCTAAGGCAGGATAGAATGACTAAATTATTGGAAGTTGTTATTAGGTATTTGTGGAAGTGTCTATACGATGCAGTTGCCATGGTCAAACTGTGTCGGTTAGGGGAAGTTAAAAAGGATAGGTGAGTCTCTTATTCGACATACACTTACCTGTATTTTTGGGCATGGGACAGATTGTAACATTCCTGTTTTTAAAAATAAATTTAAATTGGTAATTAATTTAATTTTTGAAATTGAGTGGTGAATTAATTTGGTATTTTCCCAATTTAAATAGATATTTATTTGTTTATTAATATAAAAGAATATAAATATGATTTTAAAATAGAATTTCTAATTGGAAATTCAGAAATAAATATTTGGAATAATATATTGAGTATCAATTTAATTGTGAATTAATTTGAAATTGGGGGTAAATATATATAAGATTGTACATAAAGAAATTGATTTGAAAATTCAATAAAATATGAATAGAATTTTGATTTGGTATTTAAATAAAATAAATATCTTAAAAATGAATTAGGAATTAAAATTCTATATTTTAAATGTAATAGAATTTTTTTCTAATTTAATATAAATATATCTACATAAGTGTATATATATTTGGAAGACATGATTTGAGATTAATGTAGAAGTTTTCAAAAGGCTATTCTAAATTTAATTCTCATATATATATATATATATATACACACATATAAATAAAAGTGATTTTTATTTAGTGTATAATTAAGATTTTTTTAAGTCATTCTCTTTTAAAAGTTGTGTAAATATAAATGAAAGAAAATGCAAATATATAAGAAGATAAAAACATAAACATTTAAAACATGTTTCATAAATTATAATATGACGAGGGTTTAACATAAATTTTAAAAATAAAATTTAACAAAAGGACTCAAACATAAAATTATTACAAATGACATTTGTGAACATTAGCATCATGTAAATAACAAGTGTAATTAAAGTAGACAAGTGGCAAATTACTTTCTCTTAAAAATTTAAATTGTCATAACATGTTTAAGAAAAGTGAGAAATCTGTATATTTTTCTCTGTTCAAAATTTCTTCCTTCATAAACCTCTAAAGATCAGAACCAGATCAAACAAAGAAAATAAGATCTGAGAATAAAGAAAGTAATCAAAATAAAGATCAAACCCAAAACTGAATCAAGCATGTACAAATTCAACAATTCAAACTAGAAATCAAAGCTTGGAAAACATGAAAGTTCAGGCAAGCAAATTCAAACATCAAAACATCTTAAAATTTGAAGCATGCAAATGTATCAGAATCAAACAAACCTAAAGAAGATCATCTTGAGAAACAAAACTTTAACCTAAACAATTCCTAATCAGAGAAATTGAAGCCTGG
Source organism: Allium cepa (assembly GCA_030765085.1). Classification (NCBI taxonomy): domain Eukaryota; kingdom Viridiplantae; phylum Streptophyta; class Magnoliopsida; order Asparagales; family Amaryllidaceae; genus Allium; species Allium cepa. The sequence goes on along the minus strand of CM060931.1, from coordinate 457,573,651 downwards.
AACAAGAAACCTGCTTCTCTGTCTCTCATTTCCAGGCCTTTGCTCTCAAATCATAGGTGAGCAAACTATCTTTTATTGATATGTTGTGATGAATGCTTGACGTTGATATTGTGAAAATCTCTTGTATGAATATGAATATGTGTGTATATGTATGAAACGAATGTGCATACCTGCCTATGCATTGAGAGGTTTCTGTTTAATAACAGGTTAGCCAAACCCAAGAAAAAAAATTGTATCTCATATTATAATAGATTTAGGTGGTAATTTCTAAATGAAAGTTGATCATAACAGTGTAATATCAATTTTAAAAATAGTTGCAAATATATATATGGAAAAATATTTTAAAATTTGAGTATTACAGTAATAAACATTTTTATATCAGAAATTCAAGTATCATGATCTCGAGTTTCAGTTATATGACTGGATTCGTATTTGAAATTTAGGAATTTTGATGAAAATATTGAGATTTTCAATTTTGAAATTCATGGGAATTTGTGAGTTGATCGGACTTTTCATTTTTGTCAATTCACGGCAAATGAAGAGGTGTTGGTCAACGTGGTTGTGACCGGAGGAGGAGCACGGGCCAGGGGTCAACGGAAAAATGCTGATCGAAATTCTCGACCACCGTGGTGATCTAGCATGAGAAAATTAGGGTTTAATCACCTGGAATAGTCAACTTGGGATATCGGAATAGTGCATTATCGATAGTTAACCAGGATCAATCGCAGGTGGGGGATTGAGTACATGGTCGAATGGCGAGGCTCTAGACGTGGTGACGCAAACTCAGGTGATCCCCAAATTTCAAATTAATTCACAATTAAATTTATAACCAATATATTATTCCAAATATTTATTTCTAAATTTCCAATTAGAAATTCTATTTTAAAATCATATTTATATTCATTTATATTAATAAACAAACAAATATCTATTTAAATTGGGAAAATACCAAATTAATTCACCATTCAATTTCAAAAATTAAATTAATTACCAATTTAAATTTGATTTTTAAAAACAGGAATGTTGCACAAATCGACTCTGTAATGAAATAATTGAACTGGTTAGAGTCCAATAGGGAGATGATGTAGTTGGGAGTACATGGGAGCTTGAGGAGAAAATCCAAACTTCCCATCCTAAGCTTTTTTCTGGTATGTTTCCATTTTAGTTAGAAAAGTTTATATTACTTTTATATTTAGGTTCTAACTTAGGTAGAGACCATTGGATGGTAGGAATGGTTGTAAATGTGTCAATAGGACTTGTTTGGATGATAAATGCTGGAAAATGCATTGTTTGGATTGTTTCTTATATACATTTAGGAAATTAAATCCTCTAGATAGCATACACACTTTCACATTGTCTCATACTTATTGTTTAGTTTGCTAGATATTATGCATATGGATGCTTAGTTGTTGCGCATACATGTAGAATTGCAGGTATACTTGCTTAAGATGTTGCATACATTTTGATGCATGACATGAGCATTTGCATGATAGGAGGTCGACTAGATCGAAGGCCGCCTACTTCTGCAATAGTATAGGTTCACATGCATTTCACGTTGGATATATATGTACATGTTGCATTAGAAAATTTGTGAGGACAATGATTGCCAGTGGATGATGGAAGAGTTGATGGATATTGCTAACTGTTGCTCTGTGTGTAAGTTACGTTTTCTTCCCTTGGGGATTTCGAGGACGGAATCCTTTTAAAGGGAGCGGGGGAAGAATGTAATATCCTAAAAATTTAATTAAAATTAATCAAAAATTTAAAAATAAAATAAAATAAAACAAAGTAAGGCTTAGACAGAAAATTTTCACAGACGTTCGAATTTGGCTATAAAGCTTGAATTTTTGCATTCATGGAGATATTTCGAACGATTTTCATATATAACTCTTCAAAATTGGAGTTAATACATAATAGTTACATGTATTGGTAGAATTGAAAATATAATAAAATTAAAAATAAAAACTCACAAATTTAAAACGAGTCAGTCGACCCAGGAAGGTCTAAGGTCGACCGATAGTGGTCGACCCGAGGGTCAAGACCGTCAACCATGGCCATGTAAAATTGGGAGATTTCTGCCATGTTTGAACAGTGGTGATGCATTGCTTGGTTATGAAGTATTAGATAAGCATGCATGATTACTCTAAAGATTTACCAACCTAAATCCAATAGTCTAAACTATTTGCCAACCATCATAAATTCAAGCCTAATCTAACCCTAAAATTCACATAACAGTTTACTGTACCAAAACTCTGCTTAATTTTAACCTCTCCTCTAACCCTAAAAATTCTTAAAAAATCGAGATAAATCAAAACTAGAAAAAGATAATCAACTGGATCAAAAAGGGGCAAGCAGAGCAAGAGTACGAAGGGGTGATTATTAAGTAAAGCAAGTAGGAAGAGCTTAGGCTTGAGGTAAGTGAGTGTAACAACCTGGAGTTTTATTGCTTTGCTTTGTAAATATTTAATTAATTTTAAATGTTCAATTAATTATTTTAATAATTAAAATACACACTTTAAACTAATGATGGTGAAATGGTTTTCAAATTATGTTTACAAAAATAATTAGTGCGAAGGAAAATTGAAAATGTGATCGGAAATCGTTTTTCGAATTTTTGACTTTTCAACATATAAAAGTTATCGGAAATGTTGTGTACATTTTAGTAAACATACACACACACACAGATATATATATATATATATATATAATAATCACATATGCATGGTTAAAAGTAATATATAATAAAATTTATTTAAATAATAAGATATATGGCCCTTATCCAAAAACTTGAAAAAGAAAAATAAAAGAAAAAGTGTAAGTGTGTTATCACATAATAGTACAAGATCATCCTATTATCCAATGTGTTTTAAAATGTATGGTACTTTGATGGAATGTGAGAAAGGAGAGGGGGGCATGAGGTGGCTTGTATATAAAGGAAGGGGAACGATGTGGTGATGTGACAAATTCTAATTAGAGGGTACGTACTTAAAGGGCGCTTTGGTAATTTGTTTATTTCATTTTATCTAAAAACAATTTCCACTCTTTCTCTCTTATTTTTCAAACTTCATCTTCTATTTTCTATGTTTTAAAACTCTTTAATGGCTTCCATGGTTTTTCAAAAGTTTAAAAATCGTTCCTTTTCCACTTAGACACCTTTTCTTCTCTTCCTACACATCCTATTGCCCAAAAGCTAGCCCAAACACCCACTACCACCCTAGGTCGAGCCCCCCTCCTCAAGAACGAGCCCAAAAAGTACTTCCCAACATAAAAAATTATTACTAAGGAAAATCCAAGATCTAGATCGTATTTAAAATATAGTGGAAGTTTGATTTGTTTCGTGAGCTTTTGCTGGCAGTTTTATTTATTCTCTGGATTCTTCTCCTGGTGATCTTGATTCGACTCCTATAGTCAGAATCTATCCCGATGTATTTGGTGAAGTCACTTCTTTGCCTCCTAAGCGGAAATTGATTTTCGGATTGATCTTATTCCTAGTGCTCGACCTATTGTTCTTCCTTCTAGAAGAATGACACCCCGTGAGAAGGTTGAGTTAATGAAACAAATTGAGGACTTAGCTTCCAAAGGTCTGATCAGACCTTGCTTTTCTGAATGGGGAGCAGCGGTGGTTTTTGTCACCAAGTTGATGGTTCTTTGAGGATGTGTGTTGATTATAGGGAGTTGAATAAGCTCACTATGAAAAACAGATATCCAATGCCTCATATCAATGATATATTTGATCAGCTTTATGGTGCCACTGTTTTCTCTCAGCTTGATCTTGCCTCGGGTTTTCATCAGCTCAGGGTTGCTGAGGATAGCATTCCCAAGACCGCTTTTTGCACTGAGAACGGGTTTTATGAATGGTTAGTCATGCCCTTTGGTTTGACTAATGCTCCTGCTTTCTTTGTTGATTTGATGAATCATGTCTTTAATGGTGTGCTTAATAAATTTGTTTTAGTCTTTGTTAATGATATCCTTGTCTTCTCTAAGACCAAGGAAGAGCATGAGTCGTATTTGAAATCTGTTCTAAAGACTCTCAGAAATCATCAGTTGAAGGCTAAATTTTCTAAATGCCATTTCTGGAAGGATGAAGTCCGATTTCTCGGGCATATTGTTTGTGGTAATGGAGTTTCTGTTGATCCAGTCAAGATCGCTGCGATCAATGTAAGCTTTTCTTTTCTTTCTTTTCTTTTATCATTTAATAATTCTATCTTTTCGGTTGTCCTTATGTTCTCCCTATTCTGTTACAGGATTGGGAAACTCCAAAGACTCCATCTGATATTCGTAGTTTTCTGGGCCTTGCCGGTTACTACCGGAGATTCATCGACAATTTTTCTTGGATTGTTTCACCTCTCACAGCTTTAACTCGTAAGAATGCTAAGTTTATCTAGGATAAGAAGTGTGAAGCTGCATTCAATGATTTAAAGAGCAAGCTAACTACCGCACCAGTTCTTACCGTTCCAAATGGAAGTGAGGGATTGACGGTATACACTGATGCTAGTCGTGAGGGTTTGGGTGTTGTTCTCATGTAGGATGATAAGGTCATTGCCTATGCCAGCCGTCAGTTGAAAACCCACGAGGCAAATTATGCTGCTCATGATTTAGAGTTGCTTGCTGTTGTCTTTGCTTTGAAGCTTTGGAGGCATCATCTTTTGGGAACCAAGTTTGGGCTTTTCACCGATCATCGGTCCCTAAGATATAGCTTCACTCAGAAGGATTTGAATCAGACGCAAGTTCGTTGGCTTGAGCTTCTGGCTTCTTACGACCTCGATATTAGCTACACTCTCGGTAAAGCTAATGATGTGGCCGATGCTTTGAGTCGGAAGAAGACTTTGTTTTGTCAACTTGTTGTTTCATCTTCTCCTCTTTTGGATCGTATCATGGCTAAGCAGGATGAGGATGTGATGCTTAGATCGATGAAGGAGAGTGTTTGAAGCAGGGTTGGCGATAGTATTGGTGGTAGTGGAGCTCAGATCGATGATAGAGGGATTTTGAGGATTAATGGTAGGATTTGTGTCCCGAATATTAATGGATTGAGGCAGGAGTTTCTTCGGGAGAATCATCGATCCAGACTTTATCCTGGTGTGTCGAAGATGTATCAGGATATGAAGAGGCTTTATTGATGGAGAGGGATGAAGTAGGATATCTCTATCTTTGTTAGTCGGTGTGCGACTTATCAGCAAGTCAAAGCCGATCACCAGAAGACTCCTGGTTTGTTGCATCCCCTTGAGATTCATCGATGGTTTACCGAGGACTCGGAGGGGTAATGAGAGTATGTGGGTTATTATGGATAGACTGACCAAGTCCGCTCATTTCATTCCGGTCAAGTCTACTCGTTCTGCTTCTAGCTTGTTCGAGATCTACATGAGAGAGATCGTTCGTCTCCATGGTGTTCCTCTCAGCGTTGTTTGTGATCATGATCCTATCTTTACCAGTCAGTTTTGGAAGGCTTTTCTGGAATCTTTGGGTACTCATCTGAATCCGAGCACTACTTACCATCCACAGACCGATGGTCAAACAGAAAGAGTGAATCAGATTCTCGAGGATCTTCTTCGTGCTTGTGTGCTTGATTATGGAGGATCTTGGGAAGATCATCTCCATCTTGTCGAAGTCACCTACAATAATAGTTATTAGGTATAATCTAGCCTTCTGTTTTAAGCCCATCTTAATCTCTTTATCTATCTTATTCCATCTTTTTATTCAGGCCAGTATTAAAATGCCTCCGTTTGCTGCTCTTTACGGACGACCTTGTAGATCTCCATCTTACTGGATTGAATCTGATAATCGTTTGGTTCTTGGTCCTGATGTGATTTTGAAGACTTCTGAGAGAGTTGAGGAGATTAAGAGGAGGTTGAGAGCTGCTCAGGATAGGCAGAAGAAGTATGCTGATAGGCGTAGGCGTAGTTTGAAGTTTGCTGTTGGTGATCAGGTTTTCCTTAAGGTCTCTCCCTTAAGGAATGTCATTTGCTTTATTCGTAGAGGGAAGCTTTCTCCTAGGTTCATTGGTCCTTTTCGCATTGTGGAAAGAGTTGGTTCTTTGGCTTATCGTCTGGATTTTCCCGAGAAGCTTTCTGGAGTGCATGATGTATTCCATGTCTCGCATCTTCGTCGCTATCTTCATGATCCATCTCTTATTGTCCAGCCATCTGCTCTTGATAGTTTGGATATTGAGCCTAATCTGACTGTCGAGAGGAAGCCACTTCGTATTGTCGACAGAGGTACGAAGGAGCTCAGAAGGAAATATGTTAGTTTGATCAAAGTATAGTGGAGTACTGATGATCGAGATTGTACCTAGGCGACGGAGGAGAGCATTCATGCTTCGAATCCGAAATCGTTTGTTTCAGGTACTATTTTGCTTTTCTATCTTGTTTTCTCTTTTCGAGGACGAAAAGATTTGAGTGGGGGAGAGTGTAACAACCCTAGATTTTTGAAATATTTTTAAATTTGATTTTATTTCATTATAAAAATATTTTAAATTTATTTTAGTTCAAAATTTTATTTTTAAAACATTTTTAAAGTGTTGTAGTTATTTTTCCAAAACTAGTTATATTTTGTTTCCAATTTTCAATACTCGTTTACATATAATAACTATTTTCTTATATTTTTCTATATATTTCAAAAATTTATTTATTTATTTCATTTTCACTTTATTTCATATTCATTTTTATTTTATTTACATGATTTTTATTGTGGTGTATTTGAATAAAAGAAAAGGAAATTTCAAGAGACTTAAACTCTTCATTTCTTTTGACATTCATTGTCAACATCTCTTCATACTTTGGGATGTCTTTTCCCAAGCCTTTGGCCGTGACTTTTCTTTATGCATAGCACGTAAAAACACTTCTATCATTTCACTTTGCACGCAAGTTTCAAATCTGAGAAAAAACTTTGGTAATGTCTCCTTCTTTTTCCACTTTTTCTTTTCATTTTTATTGAATTTTTCCTTGATTTTGCCTTGGATCCTTCATGCATTTGCTCGGCCATTGCCCTCCACCACCTCCTCCGACCAACTCCACCACCATCCACGACCACACCACCCTCCTCCCCTCTATCCAGTCAAGGCCGTGACCTTGCTTATGATGGTTGCACCACAAAACTCCACAAACCCTTCAACAATTGCCATAGCCGAGCCCTACATGTGCACCATCCCTTAATTTTCCACCTTGGCCATCTCCATAGCCGCCGCCACCTTCTCCTCCACCACCTCTGGCCGCAACTCCAAACACCACCTTACCATCACCTTGCATGGCCGAGCCCAAACCATGATAGGCCGAACCCAAAGTTGCACCAAAACCCACTTATGTTGCCTACCTCTTTATCTTCCTTCATGTTGCAACTTCCACCACTTCAACTCCTTGTAGCCGTGCATGCATGCCATATCCTAGCCCAATGCACCACTTTGGCCGAGCACACAAGACCCCTAGGGCGAGCACATATGATGGCTGACGCATGGGAAAACCATGTTGTGATTTGTTGCCTTATTTTAAATTGTTTCAATATGTATATTTAGGTTAAAATTATATTTATATTTGTTTTGCCTACGTGTTGTGTACAAGATCACTAGCTTGGTTCTCTTCCCACTCAAGTCAAAATTCATGTTATCATGATTTTTGGAATTCGTTTGTGTGCTTTGTCTTTCTATCACCAGCTTGAAACAAGTGAGTAATCACACTTGACATATTTACTTATATAAACTATGAAGTGACACCAAGTGAATTTGTAAAACTGCTATATCATGTTATACCTACCTATGATATGATTTATATGATGTTCACCCTATTAATAAACCTGTCATGTCATCTATTACTGCCATATGTTGTTATGCTGTTCATTTATATTTGTTTATCACATAGCAAGTTCCCTGTAAAATAGAATCACTATGGGTTGAAATGATACATGCCCGAACGGACTTTAGAATAGGGAAAAATCGTTATGGGCTGAAATGATAGGCCTGAGCGATTTTTATTCATCTTATTTACTTGGGACTGCGGGTTTAAAATGATAGAACCCGGGTATTCTTTGTAAATTACCAATTGAAATGATATATTATCCGTATCACATGACCTAGGTTAGAAAATATTATACAGACCCGTGGTTTTGTATATATTTTTTCTAGAATTTTTAAAATTATTTTTAAAATATAAATTTATGATATTTTGATTTAAATTTGAATTTAAAACGATTTTTATAAAGTGTTATTGATTTTTCTATAAATTAAAAATAGTTAAATAAATAAATATTTAAGTGGAATTTGAAATATAAATTAACTTAGGAAATGTGAAATGTGTTTTAAAATTAAAAATTAAGTTAAGAAAAATAAAATAGAATTTAAATTTTATTTATAAAAATGGTAAATTAAATTTAAAGTATAAAGTAAATGAAATGTTATGAAATTGTACATAGATTTTAATAAGTGAATTATTAAATTTGATAATTATTTATGATATTTACTTTATAAAAATCTTAAGTTAAAGAGTGTTTAAATGACCATTTTTAAAGTGAAAAATATGATTTTTATAAGTTAAAAATGGTTTAAATTAAATTTTAATTGTTTATGAAATTGTATTGAAAATTTGGAATTTAATTAACAGCATTTCAGAAATGCTATCATTTCTGAAGTAAAGGATATTACAGCATTACTAAGTGATGTATTTGATACAAGTGAACTAAAAGGCTAAAATGAACTAAGGGTTATTACAGCACTTTGTAAGTGCTGTAGTTGCAGAAACTAAATTAAACCTGAATTATTACAGCAGTTATAAATGTTGTCTTGGCTTAAATGAATTGTTTTCAAACATAACTTTCCGTAGCATTTGCTAAGTGCTGCAAAAGCTGAAATTTCACTGTTTTAATAAATTTAAGTGAATGAATAAATTCTAAAAGGGCTAAAATTTTGAGAATTAAATATTTGATTTTTTTAATATAATGACTTCACTTTTAAATGGTTTCAATAGAGTATTTTGATTTGAAATATAAACCATTTTGAAATGTGATTTGGAATAGTATTTAAATTAGATAAAAATGAATGGGATTTTGAAAAGATATGATATTTTGGTATTTTGATATGGATTTGAAATGATATTGAATGTGAAATGATATTGAATGTGAAATGATATTTTATTTTAGAAGTATAAATATTATTTTGAAATTATAACCACGGGTTATAATAACGATTGGTTGTTAAAGAGACCGGGATCGGATATGGACATACTCTCTATCGATACCGAAAACCACTTTAACAACTGTGTACGCGGTGGAGATTCTAGAATGAAGTAGGATGGTGGCGACGTTCTTGAGGTATATTATGTGGAACCAACTCCCGTGAGTTGGCATAAGGTGGCTAAAACAGGAGCGATCTCGGGCCAAATGAGGTCATTCCTCCGATCGGACACACTTCTTCGATACCATTCTATTACTGTTGTGATTGATTGGGTGCACCCCTTGATTTTGGGAGTGTGGCTCGAGGTGGGCGTAGTGGCTGCTACGTTACCACCAGCCCATGTGCGTAATTGGTATATCTACCCTGGCATTGCTTCGTGTGCCGTATCACCTACCATAGCGAGCTTTACTACGAATTTGTTTTTCTCCCGTATCCCATGGAGTATTTGGGGTAGTCTCTCGATCTGGAGATATGCTGATACTGGATGGACTACTGGGACTATTATGTGCTAAGGGGAATATTAGGTCACTCCTTAACGCTATTTTAAACTAAGTTTATTTTACTGTAGACATTATTATATTAGCGCAATATTACTACATAGTAAATTATATAATGGATCCTTAGAGGATGGACGGTCTCAAGCATCCTTTAAGTTACTTGTACTTTATTATAGTTCACTTGAGTTGGTTTACATTGTATAAGTATATATGTCCTGACTCGAGTGTTTTATGTTTTGCTTTACGCTCGGGTCCACCTGAGTATTCGCAGATTTGGATTTCTCTTTCTGGAGCTAGCTGGTGATTCTACCAATCTAGTTATTTATCTATTTCTGTTGTTCTATTTCAGCTTGTATTAGTGGACTTCTATGTATATGGAATTTCTATTATGTTGTTTTCAGACTGATATTATGTATTTGTTTTGAGACTTTGTTACAGTAGCTTCATGAACTACTATGGTATTTTTATTCCGCTACGAGTTATTCTAATATTTTTGTGTCTATGATTCTGTGAATGATTTTATTTGCTCCATATTTATTACAATCTGTTATTTTGAATTATTCAAGTCTGACATGTGTGGATTATTGTCGATTTGGATGGTTTAAAATAGTGGGTCGTTACAAAATACGATATTATTAATGGTATCATAATATCAAAATCACATAAATATGGAACAAAATCATATATTTCAGAAATAACTTCTCTGATTACGTTTCACAAAACATGTTTCATATTACATTACATAATCCTAATTGTTTTCCAGGTTTAGATTAAATATAATTATTAATAAATATGCCAAGACCGATATATGAAGATTCCCTCTTGGTTGACCAGAATACTATATAGTCATAACTGACATAATACAATACAGCGGAATAAAACAAAATAAAACAGCAACTCCTAAATAGCTATTTGTCAGCCGCCTGCTCGTCTCGGAAGCTTTATTCGCCAACCTACTAAAAACTTGGAAATCATCAAACCTTAGCCTGCTCAAATCAATTTTGAGCACTCAAGAGTTTAAGGGGGAAAACATAAACTTCAAGTCAGACATAAAGCCTGGTGTGAATAATACTATACATCTCGGTTATTTTATATTAAGTGAGACCACGTCGCTTAGCGGAACGGGTTTCCCCTCACTTATATCCTTTTAAAACATATCTTTTGCATATCATAATCTTGCAATCCAAACTGGTAAAAACTATAAAGCATTATCATGTAAACATATACATCAGGTAACAAATGGACTATCTGTCCGAACACTATAGTTTTGTTTGGCTAATTACTAACCTTTGGCTGACTCGGGCCTACCAGACAATATAAACAAATAATCTAATATCTGTTAGATACTCCTCTTCTAGACGGTTTGTCCCTGACTTATTTTCTCCAGGTCAACCGGTCCTAATGGTTTTGCGGGCTCACTAATAACCTACCTCTGTACAAATATATTCCTTTCTGTGTGTAACATCATTTTAGTCTTGCCTGTGACAAAACCCTACACATTGGAATTTTGGACTAAATTAGCTAGGGGTTAATAGCTAATGTATAGGGCGTGATCCTATACCAGTCCCATTTGATATTCTAATATCTGAGTGATTTTACTTAGGGCAATCTTCCCTTAAATTTTTCCTTGAAAACCTTTTCTTCTCAAATTGATTTAAACCTTTAAATCATAATTTAAACAAGGAAAATAAATTCTATGCTTTACTCAAATCACTCTGCCATGTTATATATACATGCACACACACTTTACACAAATCTTTGTTGATGAAAACATTTAAACCTTTGAAAGTACCCCTTTCAATCCCATTGAAAGTATCACTTTCGAAACCAAGTAAACTTTATAACCTAGGCCGAAAGGCCATAACATTCCTTTTAAAACCATTCATATAAACCTTTAGAAAGCATTGAGAAATCTTTCCTCTGAAAGCCACAAAACCTTAGACATCCTATCTTTGAAACACTTAAACATTGCCTTTCAAAAACATTAAAAAACCTTTCCTTTCAGACCTTTCGAAACCATTGGAGAACCACTCCTTTGAAACCTTCATTAAAATCTCTCGAAAGAATTAGAACATCAAATCTTTCCAAAGCATTTGGGTTTAAGTAAACGATGTGGAACAACATTTCGAAACCATCTAAAACCTATCCATTCGAAACCTTTGGGTTTTACTTCTAATAGAACAAAGAGTCATAAAACAACTAAGTCGAAAACACTTATTCAAAAGAAATTCCTAAGTAAAGAAGTGATGGTGTTGAAACCAACTCTTCGAAAGTATTGGAGAAGCGGCTTGGGTTTTGAAATAGAGTATACCATCCGAAACCATTTGCTTTGAAAGGTAGAATGCGGTTGCTAGGGGTTTCGACCCTTCGAAAGCATTTTATTAAAATAAAAGCGCAACCCATTTTGAAACCTTTCCTTTAAAACATTTGATTCATTCGAAAGCTAACCAAGTCGAAAGCATTCCTTTTGAAAACATCATCGACAATCGTATCGACTAACCCGAGCGTCCAGAATCACCAATCTTGCCTAAAATCGAAATATGGTACCCAGCTCCATCTAAAAACAACCCCCGTCACTGAAAAGCGCCCTATGCCGTCACCTCTGGCCATCGTAGACCATGCGACCACGTCCAAAGATTCGCCAGAATCTCCTCTTCCTGTTCCCTCAAGTCTGATGCCCTTGAATTCACCATCGACGCTGCGATGATCACAGAAACCCAACCAACCCCAAAAGCAAATCGAACCCTAGTTCGACGTCCACCCGCTGCCACGTTCATCTATAAAATCCCTAACTATTTTTCCTTGATCCCCAAGCTTCCACCTTCCTCCAATGACAAGCACGACAACCAACTCCCTCTAGATCACCAGAAATCGCCACAAAAGCCCAAATCCGTTCACCCACAAATTCTCCCAAATTACTCAACTAAAAATCTTGATTTAACCCTTAAAATTCATGGTTTTCGAAATTGATTTAGATGATATAATTAAATCTTGAATTCATGCAAGTCGAATTTTGATATATTTTGTGTTTTACTGTAATTCTCCTTCCAGTAAAAAAGCTTTTTAATTTAACTTAAAAATATTTTTAAAACCTATATCTTATTCTTCCAAACATAATTTGTTTATTCATTAAGACCTAAAGAGAATCAGGGCAGAGAAATTGAACTTCAATCACGTTTAAAACTTGTAAAAACTAGCACACATCATATTTGCCTGTACATAGATCTACACACATATATAGACATTGCGGGCATCCGTACAAACATTTTTCAAGTCATCATCATTATCACAGGCATGCAAAAGCATATAAATATATTTGGGGTTAGTAAGTTTGCTCACCTGTAGTTTAACGGAGAGGAACAGAGAACAGAAAGCTTGAATACTGGAAATGATGATTTGGCTTAAGCTTTGAATTTGTACTTGATGTATGATTCTAGTTTTGATTTGATCCCTGATTGTAGTAGTTTCAAGTTGCCTGATCTTTACTGATTGATCTTGTTTTGCTTGCTGAGTTGCTTAATGCTTTGCTTTGATATTTTTCCAGGTTTTGAAAATTTGGTTAAAGGTTTTGATGTGTAGTTTTTTTTTGTTTCCAGTTTGTATTTGTTTGATTCCTGTCTTAGTTGCTTTGAAACAGTAACCAGTTTTGAACTAAAACTTGAATGCTTTTGAATTTTTTTCTGGATTGTAGTTTGTTTTGATATTGAGATGATTTTTTTTCTTTCGTTTTCTTTTCTGATTTCAGGTTTGATGTTGAAAATATGAGAAAATGAGTGTAATTTAGTTTTTACACTTCAATATATAAAATTTAATTCATTTCAAAAAAAAATTGCCACTTGTTCATTAACCCATACACTTGTTAATTCCTACCATCACCTCTTTACAAATGTTCATATGTAAAAAATTTGTATTTAAACCTTGTCTTGAATTTATTTACAAATTATATTTTTAGACCTTACTTAATTCCAATTTATGAAACATATTTTATCTTTTGTTAATATGTCTTATATTTTCAAAAGGTATATTCATATCAAAACTTTATATTTATTCTAACTATATTTATCTTCAAATATAAAAGAAAAGTAATTTAAATCATCATGCAAATCTTGTTTAATCTCAAAAGATTTGTAATTTGAAACCTTTATCCATTCTTGTTTTAAAATATATATACATTTTCTTTATTAGTCGTTTATATAATTTTTAAAGAAAAAATGGTTTTTAAAATTTAACTACACATGAATAAATATATTAGAATTTTATTCTTAATTAGCCTTTGAAAATTTTTATTATATCAAATTCAAAATATCATTTTCAATTCAAAACGCATATTTAATTTAATCAGAAACAAATTCTTATTAACTTAAAAATAAAGTTTAAATCCAATTTATTTCCATTATATTTATTTTTGAGTTTCCAAAATTAGATTTCAATTAAAAACCAATATATATATATATAACAATTAATATCTTATTTTAGTTTGGAAAAACTCAATTTAATTCACAATTTAACCCAAAATTTAAATTAATTATCAATTCAAATTTGACTTCAAAAATCGACAATGTTACAGATTCCCCCTTAAGAAAATTTCGTCCTCGAAAATTGCCAGGGAGATAACAAAGAACAGATGAAAGATAGGGAAATATCTTTTTATATCAAACTAAATATTTATCCTGCATTTGGCTTACCAAATCAGAATATCAACAATAGATACAAGAATGAACTCATTCCATATCTCACTAGATACTTGGGTCATCGGATCTACAAAATAGCAAGGGCATCGGTTAGTTTGATGGGATAACTAACCGTTCGTAGAATGTATTGAGACCCAATGATACAAACAAAAATAGGTTCGACTACGATCTCAGATTCAAGATTTAACTTACTTATGATTTGCTAAGAAATAAAACTATGTGTAGCTCTCGTGTCGAATAAATTTCAACCAATTTTATGATAAACGAGAAGGTTACCTTCTAAAATTCCTTTTCCTTTATCAGCCTTTGAGGTTGAAGGATCATCTTTGATTGCATATACCCTTGCTAATTGAGCTTGCTTCAGTGCTGGGCAATCCTTGATCCTATGTCCTGGCTTGTGGCGGTAATAGCATTCCCTAGATTCATGTTCTGTCTTCATAAATTGTTCCCTCTTTCCTTGCTTCCTGGGGTTTTTGCAATTGTTCGAGTAATGGCCTTTCTCCAAGCAATTAAAACAAGTAACATCTTTTCTCTTGTTATTCGGTGTATTCTTTTTTCCTTTGCCTCTCCATGGTTTCTTTCTGCCGAACTTTCTTTTCCTCCAATTCGGATTGCTTGCATTCCCTTTCTCTTCTGGAACTTTCTGCTTATCCAGAGTAGCATATCTATAACCCACATCGATCAATTCAGAAAAAGATTCTTTTACGTGAGTAGTCTTCCTCTCTTGGTATTTCTTGCCCATTCCTCGAATAAACCTTTTATTCTTTTTTCAAAGGTGTAATTTATTGTATTTATTCAAGTGGTCCTCAAACGATAAACTTCCCTGCTTCAAATCTGTGAACTCCGGGTACATTCTAGAGATACCAGCAGATGGCATATATGGCTGCTCGAACACTTCCTTGAAAGGACTCCAAGTGAACTCATCCGCCATCTCATCCAATGTAACAATTTCCCACCGTGCTAAAGCCTCTTCCTGGAGTTGCCAAGAAGTTATCAATCGCATCTAATCATCTTCCAATTTTAGTCTTTGAAAATCCTTTCGCATGATCGAATCCAGGCTTGTGCTTCGATAATAGACTCCTTGTCGGTAAATGGCTTTCCACCAAGTATGGAAAAGCTTCGATATAAATCAGCCAAATTCGTCTGAGTTTGAGTGGGAATAGCTGCTCCTATTGTTGTAGGGCCCTGACCGGTTGAAATGGTATTTCCCTGTCTCCTACCTTGTCCACTTCTTCCACTCATTCTTACTATCTGTAAATAGTAAGAAAACCGACTTAGGCATTCGGACGAGATATCTTAGGGAATAACAACAGTGAAAGAGAATAGACTGAGTAATTTGGGTTTTCGGTTTTACGGTTTGTACTCATTCTAGTGTATACTTCACCCTATCTCTAATGAGCCATCTAATGTGTTATACTCCGTAGGTAAAGTTAATACTCAACCTTTAGCTATGATACCACTTGTGACGGTCTAGGCTTTTCAACCATAGACAGCGGCCACTCTCGATAGGTAGGCTTTTCAACCATCCCAGCCCGGCCGTGGTAGACAATGGTACCTCACAGTTAATTTATTCTTTTAGCTTAACGCCCTTCTTTGAGACGTACGAGCTCAGACGTTACGTAGTTGATGGTTACTAGTGATACATTCCCAATTCGGTAATGTGGCATACAAAGTGATGCTGATCATTTATTGATCGAAGCATGGCTTTGTGAAAAGCGCAGCTTTGTGGGCGAGACTGCATCAAGACCTCACACCCCGGAAATGGTCGAAAAAGGAAAGATGCGGCAAGGTTGTCAGGGGTCGCGCCCTTAGGGTATGTCCATTTCTTTTGGAAAAGGGTGGTATCATGGTATGGAGCCTAGATACTTAACTCATGTGGACACCGCAATCTTTTTACTTTGTGGTTGAGGATCCTCGGATAAAGGTCGCAAATGACCGGGGATGGCATACTTGTAGGTGTTACTCCCGGACAGGGGGTAAACCGGCCTTGTGTTGGTAGAGAGCTGGGTAAGTTCTCGAGGCATCCCTCCAGAGGCGTACCCATGTGGCAATAGGAAGTTCCTTAGCCAGACCATTTGTTGGAAATCCAATCACTAATGCACGCCCTTTACGACTGCAGTTGTATAACCTGCCACTTCAGGTGGTAGCTATAGCTGGCATAATATAATGGTACCTATGCCGGCTAAGATTAATATTATACTTTCGAAATTGTTTTCTACACTATGCACTATTAATAATATTTATAAAAAGGATTTTGCGTAGTAAGCATGTTTGACTATCATAAGGAGAAATCTCCCCCAAGTGTGCAACTGCATGGTGTGTGTGCCGGGAGGCCTTATGGTAGTTTCATTTTCCAAAAAGCATTGCGGATTTCAATTTTAAATTCCTTTTATTGTTTGTTTTAAAGATAAACTGTTTTTGTTTGCTCATACCAGTCCCATGACTGATCCGGAGTTTATTGTTCCCTTCCTAAACTCTGGGTGCCCACAATTTCCCACACAGAAAGTCAAGAGTTGGGTTTTTAGATAATCAAATAATAGGGGTAGATTCGATTGCCTTTGAAGTCTTTGGTTTGGTAGCATTTGGAAATCTTCTTCAGTCTTTGGGTCTTTGAAGTTTTTGGTTAGGGAATCGCGTTTGGGATCACACTTGCTATAAGTTTAACTTGATGATGGTTCGAGCTTGAAGTTTAGAGCTTTGGCTTTGGAGTTTTGGTGGAGTTGCAGTATTGGTTTCTCTTGAAGACTTTGGTAATGTCGATATATTTCCGCTGTGCTGCTGTGTTATATATATTCTCTGATGATGTTGGGTTGTTGTTATCAAATGATGTAACTGACATTGTATATATTGTATATCAATGTAATCATCCTTTTTTTCCGCTATGTTGTTTATCATCTAATGTTGTTAAAAGATCTGACGATACAGATTTCGATGTCGGTTGTCGAGGACTAAGTTTGGGTCATCAAAAAACCCATTCCGGATAATGATACGACTAAATGGATGGCATTTGAAGACGGTGGCAAAGACCAGGTATTTTCGAGAACGATAGAATTACCTGTCGAATGTCTCTGCACTGAGTTGCTCCGGTATAGAGACCTCCATATGTGATGGGGAGTCCAATCGAAATTGTGGATACCTGTATTTGCAAGGGCTTCTTTGAAGTGCCTTCGGTTCCGTTCGAACCCGGAACAGACTTGTATGGATGTATGTCTGACGTTACACTTTGAGATGTAAAGCTGGTTTCTATCAAATGCATTTCTATTTAGTGGCGGAGAATTTATTCTCTTGGCTTAACACCCTTCTTTGAGACGTACGAGCTCAGAGGTTATGTAGTTGATGGATACTAGTGATATATTCCCAATTTGCTAATGTGGCATACTAAGTGTTGCTGATCATTTTTTAATCGAAGTATGGATTTTGTAAAAAGCATTGATTTGTAGACGAGACTTCATCGAACATCACACCCCAAAAATGGTCGAAACATGAAGGATGCAACAAGGTTATGAGGGTCGCGTCCTTTAGGGTATGTGCATTTCCTTCTGGATAAAAAGTGATATCATGGTATGGAGCCCAGATATTTAACTTATGTGGTTGTTGCAATTTGTTGGTGAATCCCGAGATAAGGGTTGGTGACGACCGGAGGATGGCATACTCGTGACAGTTAGTTACCTAGTTACAGAGGTAACCTGGCCTTGTGTTGGCAGAGATCTGGTTAGGTTCTCGAGGCGTCCCTCCATAGGCGTACCCATTCGCTGAAGGAAGTTCCTTAGCCTTCACCATTTGTTAGAAATCCAATCAACCAATACGCGCCCTTTACGATTGCAATTGTATAATCTGCCGCCTCTGGTGGTAGCTATAGCAGGCATAATACAATGGTACCTATGCTCGATAAGATTAGTATTATACTTTCAAAATGTTTTTTGCACTATGCACTAATAATAATATCAAAAGGATTTTGCGTATCAAGCATGTTTGACTATCATAAGGAGAAATCTCCTCCAAGTGTGCGCTTGCATTGTGTGTGTGTGGAAAAGCCTTATGGTAGTTTCATTTTCTAAAAAGCATTGCGGATTTCTTTTTGCTTCTTTTGTTGTTTCCTTTTGTTTTCAAAACCACTATTTTTTTTGCTCACACCAGTCACATGACTGACCTGAAGTTTATTGTTCCCTTTCTAAACTCTGGGTGCCCACAATTTTCCACACGGGTAGCCTAGAGTCAGGTTACCAGATAGTCAGCTTGTAGATGTAGCTTTTGGCAATGTTGGAGTCTTTGGATTTTGGCAGTCGCATTATAGATCGAGCTTGCTACAAGTTCAACATGATGGTGGTTCGAGTTTCTTGGTTTGGCATCTTTGGAGCTTGGCATTGAAGATGTTATCTTTCCGCTGCTGTCGCTTTATTTCCTCTATTGTATCCATCTCTAATAGTGTTGATCATTTCATTTGTATCATTGTTGTATCAAATGTTGTGTATCAATAAAATTATTCATTCTATTCCGCTGTGTTGTTATCGCCTAATGTTGTTATAAGCTCTGGCGAATTGGATTTCAACATTTGAATCTACGGCATTTGAATACAGTTGAAGTATGAATGTTGATTTTCGAGCGCTGAAATTCAGGTCGTTACATTTGGTATCAGAGCTAAAGGTTGAGTAAGAACTTTAGCTTTGGAGTATAACACATTAGGTATCTCATTAGAGATAGGGTAAAAATGCCCTAGAATGAGTGTATCCCTAAGATATCTGTCTGTATGCCTCAGTCAATTCTCTTACTATTCACTGATAGTGAGTATGAGTGCAAGAAGAGGATGAGGTAGGGGACTGGGGAGTTCCAATACAAATGGTCAATACTCTGCAACAATAAGGAAACAACTTTTTCTATCAATCTCTTTTGACCATTATCCAGTTTCAATTCTTTGATGACTTCCTGGAAGCTACAAGAAGAAGCTTTGATATGGTGGTAGCCCTGCGATTTTTTTTTGTTATAGAAAAGTTTCTATTTCGTATTTTCTTCATCTGTTTCTTATCAGCTTTTCGTTTTTAACCTTAATTAATTTGAAATTTTATTTGAAATAAATTGATTAACAAAATATGAAGCCAAATAGGATTGTATCTGTTTGTCTATTCTTTGGGGTCCAGATACATTCTATGAATGGTTAGTTGCCCTTCGAACTAACCAATGCTCCTGCATATTTCGTAGACCGGATAACCCGAATACTTCGCGAAATATTGAATGAGTTCGTTCTCGTATTTATTGATGATATTCTGATTTGGTAAGCCAAATGTAGAATCAATATTCATCTTGATTTGGAAAGCTATATCTTTATATGTTTATCTGTTCTTTGGTTGTCTCCCTATCTAGCAAATTTCGGGGATGAAATTTTCTTAAGGGGGGATCTGTAACATTCTCGTTTTGAACCCAAATTTAATTTGGTAGTTAATATAAAATTTTGGATTTAATTGTGAATTAATTTGAATTTATCCAAATTAAATAAGATATTTGTTTGTTTATATATATATATATATATATATATTGATTTTAAATAGAATTTTGATTTGGGAATTCAAAAATAAATATCCTAAAAATAAATTGGATTTAAAAACTTTATATTTTAAATTAATAAAAGTTGTCTTCTAATTTTAATATATATGTATATGTGTGTATATATATTTGGAAGTTATGATTTGAGATTAATATAATAATTTTCAAAAGGCTATTCTAAGTTAAATTCTTAGATATATAAATATATGCGATTACTTATTAATGTATAATTAGTTTTAAAATCATTTTTCTTAAAGTTATATAAATAGTTATAAAATAAAATAAATATTTTAATTAAAATAAGATTTAATAAAAAGCGTTTAAAATATTTTCTTTTATTATGCTTGCGATAAAAGTAGTTTGTGTATATACAAATATAAAGTTAAAAAAAACATAAATGCATAAAACCATATTTAAACATAAACCTATGTAAATATAAAAATTAAATAAAAATTAAATAAAGGGGTTTAAACATAAATTATAAGTTTTTGCATTTGTAAAATATTAAATACATGCATTTACAAATGGAAGATAATTATAACATGAATTAACAAGTGTAGAAGAATTATTTCATGCATAAACAAGTGGAAGCATAATATAACTTCAAATAAACAAGTGGCAAATATGTTTTAAAATTGTAATGTAAATAAATATCAAAGTTTTTAAAACCAAGCTTCACTTTTTTCTTCACTCCTCGATCTTCTTCTAATCTTTCAAACAAAATGAAAACCTGGAACAAAACTAAAACCAAGCAAACAATCTCTTCAAAAAAAATTAAAAACCTGAAATAAAGATCATCTCGGCAGTCAAACAAATTCAACCCAGTATTAATTCAAAGCAAACAATCTTCAACCTGAGGCTAAGTGATTCTGATCCAAGTTTCAAATCTTATAACCTAAGCAAAAATTCAAATCAACATCAAAGTTCAAGATGCAATCCAGTTCAACTCGGCATAAATCAAAAGCAAACAAGTTCAACCTGAAGCAAATCAAAAACATCAAGCAGATCATCTCAAACTTTTTTAGTTTTCAAGTCAAATTCATTTCCAGGTTTCTCAAAATACTCTGGCTTCTCTGTTCTTCTTCCAGGTGAGCCAATTTACCTATTAAAAACTTGAATCTGTGTTATACTTTGTTTCTATGAAATAAAGTGGTGAAAATTGTATGTATGGGTGTAAATTTGCCTGCAATATATGTATATATGTGATGCATGTCTGTATACAGGCATGTATACTTGTTCTTGTATTACAAGCTAGAAACAAAATCCAAAAATGAAAATCTCTTCAATCATTCACTTATAGGCTTGGATGTTTAAATAAAATATGTTTAAATAAACCAGATCTTAATTATAAAAATATTTTTAAGAATAATTAGTTTAAGTTTACTGGAAAATTAAAAATATACAGTGAAATCTTTTTAATCGGGAAAAATCGATGATTTTAAATTAATGATTTAACTTCATTATCTTATTCGTATTCGCAAATGATGAATTTAGATATATAAATCATGATTTTAGTATTGTGAATAATGAGATATCGTGAGTTGATCAAATTTTAGTTTTTCTCCGATTACCGATGATCAACGCGGAGATGATCATCAAATTCGTTGTTGGAGGTAGCTCATGGGTAGGGTTACTCAGGAAAAATGATCGCAAAATTTTTAGATGAACGGAGTTGAGGCACGATGATGAAGTAGGGTTTTGTGCCCAGTTTTGTTGGCGTTGGTTCTTGGGTTCATCATGGATCGGGTGCTACCGCACCAGGGGGATCGAAGCATTGACGAGTGGCGCAGCTCTGATAGTGATGGCATGATCTCAGATGATCCGGATCGTCGGTCCAAGCTAGATTTTGTTGATCAATTTGGGTTCTTGGGTAGCTCGATCAGCTCGAATTTGATTTCTTGGTAATATCGTCGATCTGAGTTATCAGGATCATCGGCGAAGTTGTAGGCAACCTGAGGATGGTCGCGGTGAAGGTCAGAATGCTGTCGTTCGCTGGTGCACGTGCACATGTGCATGGTGAAGTCTGGTGATTCGAGGCATTGGGAAAGAAACATTTTCTTGGGTAGAAGCTCGGGTAAGTGAAGAAATGGCTCGAGTATCATAGCGGGTGAGTTCGCGAGAATGTTTCAAGTTTTAAAAATTTTAAAACAGAAAAAAAATATAAAAGAAGGGATGACTCGAGGACATACTCGGGGGAATCTAGTTTGGGCTCGGTTAGGGACTCGAGTAAGTCTCGAGTCTGGGTGATAACAAATTTCTCAAATTTAAATTAAATTAAGTTCAAACACTTTCTTTATTAATTCTTTTAAAATAATAAATGTTTTATTTTAGTTTGAAATTAGTTAAAGGATTTAAAATAAATTATTTTAATTAATCAATTAAGTTTAAAGTGTTTTAGTATATATATGTATATATACCTTTATCTCAAATTAATTCTTAAGTTATTTTTAATAATATTGTGATTAAGAAGTTAATTAAGATCTTAAGTTATTAATGATTTATTATTTAATGAAAGTAATTAAAGGATAATTTATTAATGTGATTAATTAATATGGTTAATTAAGGGTTAATTAATATAAGTAATTAAAGGTTAATTACTTAATGGCATTAATTAAGATGATTAATTAAAGGAGAATTAACCAATGTGATTAATTAATAAAAGTGATTAATTAAAGGTTTACTTACTTAATTACTTAAAGAATAATTAATGTGGTTAATTAATTAATATGATTAGTTAAAGGTTAATTTATTGATTAGTTAAACGTTAATGAAATTATGGTTAAAGGTTAATTAATTAATGATTAAGGTTTAATTAATCAAGTGATTAAAGAATAATTTCTCAATAAAATTAATTAAGGATAATTAATTAATTAATTAAAGTTAATTAATTTATTATTGATTAACGGTTAATTAATTTATTTGAGGTTAATTAATGTGGTTAATTGAAGGATAATTAATTAATTTAAGTAATTAAGGATAATTACTTGGGATGGATAATTAAGGATTGATTAATTAATTCTTATTAATTAAAATAATAAAAAATGGTTGGTAATTAATTAATGTTAACTAACCAGGATTAGAAATTGATTCATAAGTAATTAATTTATTAGTTAATTATAATCAGGTGATTAATTGATCTTGCTTACGAATGATTGAATTGTATTGAATGCCTTGAATTTATTGATATCCCTGATGTGTGATATCTGTGATATGAATTGTGTGAATTGAGATGTGAACTATAATTTATTTATCTGTGATGATATTATTTATTTATCTGCAAATGAAAGATAAGCGTTATAGGATCATAACGCTTATCAATATTATTGTGCTTGAATTGATGATGGTTGTGATATTTTATTATTGTGTGTAAAACCTCTGGACTACACCACATACACACAAATATGGATTTCATGAGAAATCGGTTAATTCATAGATATTTTGAATTTAAACATTATTTTATTTAAAAGTTGAATTTTGAGTCCAATTGGTTTGAAAGTGAAATTAAGTTGAACATGAAAAGCTTTTGGAAAAGGAAGTTTTGAAAATTAAAATTTAGTTTGAATATAGTATATCTTGTTCAAGTTTTGAAATTATTTTGGAAATTTTAGTTTGAAAGGGTTATACGAGTTATACAATATATATATATATATATATATATGGTTCTAAATTTTAAATAATTTTTTTTGGGAGTTTGAATTTAATTCAAATAGAACTTGCCGAGTATACGGCAGTTTGCTGATACGGCAGTTCGCTGATTTTCTGATTTTACTTTGAAAGGCTATAATTTGAGTAAATTTAATCAGATTTTCTCGAAACGAAAAGTGTTTGTTTCAATGATAATGGCTTTCATAAAACGAAAAAACTTCCAATTTTTGTTGTTGAAAAGATTTCAAGTTTGAGATGGAAATTGTTTTGAAAGCTATTTTTATTAAAGATGGGCGAACTTGTTTTTAATTTGAAGAGGATTTTAAAGGTGAATCTTTTATTTAAAAGATTAAAAGTGGAAAATTGTTTAAACCATTCAAAATGAAAGGTTTTGGAAAACAAGTGTTGAAAGTTGTAACTTAACTAAGATCCCAATATCTATGTGCTTTTTAAAATAAGCGCTCATTATTCGGTTTAGCTGGGAGAGGACTTTATGTCATAAAACCCATTCCAGATAAAGATACGACGAAATGGATAGCATTTGAAGACGGTAGTGAAGACCGATTATTTTCGAGAACGATAGGATTGCCTGTCGAATGTCTCTACACTGAGTTGCTCCGGTATAGAGGTCCCATATGATCCGATCGGGATTGTGGATACCCAGATTTGCAAGGGCTTCTTTGAAGTGCCTGCGGTTCAGTTCGAACCTGAAACGGACTTGTATGGATGTATGTCTGACGTTACACTTTGAGATGTAAATCTGGTTTCTATCAAGTACATTTCTATTTGGTGGCGGAGAATTTATTCTCTTAGCTTAATACCCTTCTCTGAGACATACGAGCTCAGAGGTTATGTAGTTGATGGATACTAGTGATATATTCCCAATTTGGTAATGTGGCATACTAAGTGCTGCAGATCATTTGTTGATCGAAGTATGGCTTTAAGGAAAAGCGTAGCTTTGTGGATGAGACTTCGTCGAACCTCACACCCTGAAAATGGTCGAAATAGGAAGGATGCAGCAAGGTTATGAGGGTCGTGCCCTTTAGGGTATGTGCATTTCCTTCTGGATAAAAAGTGGTATCATGGTATGGAGCCCAGATATTTAACTTATGTAGTTGTTGCAATTTGTTGGTGAATCTCGGGATAAAGGTCGGTGACGACCAGGGGATGTCATACTCGTGACAGTTAGTTACCTAGTTATAGAGGTAACCCGGCCTTGTGTAGGCAGAGATCCGATTAGGTTCTCGAGATGACCCTCCATAGGCGTACCTATTCGGTGAAGGAAGTTCCTTAGCCTTGACCATTTGTTAGAAATCCAATCAACCAAAACGATCCCTTTATGATTACAGTTGTATTACCTGCCACCTCAGGTGGTAACTATAGTAGGCATAATATAATGGTACCTATGCTGGCTAAGATTAATATTATACTTTCTAAATGTTTTCTGCACTATGCACTAATAATAATATCAAAAGGATTTTTCGTATCAAGCATGTTTGACTATCATAAGGAGAAATCTCCTCTAAGTGTGCGCTTGCATTGTGTGTGCGGGGAGGCCTTATGGTAGTTACATTTTTTAAAAAGCATTACGGATTTCTTTTTACTTCTTTTATCGTTTCTTTTTGTTTTTAAAAGAACCGTTTTTGTTTGCTCATACTAGTCCCATGACTGACCTGGAGTTTATTGTCCCCTTTCTAAACTCTTGGTGCCCACAATTTTCCACACGGGCCGCCTAGAGTCAGGTTATCATATAGTCAGCTTGTGGATGTAGCTTTTGGCAATCTATGGAGTCTTTGGATTTTGGCAATCGTGTTGTGGATCGAGCTTGCTACAAGTTCAACATGATGGTGGTTCGAGTTTCTTGGTTTGGCATCTTTGGAGCTTGGCATTGAAGATGTTATCTTTCTGCTGCTGTCGCTTTATTTTCGCTGTTGTATCAATCTCTGATAGTGTTGATCATTTCATTTGTATCATTGTTGTATCAAATGTTGTGTGTCAATAAAATTGTTCATTTTGTTCCGCTGTGTTGTTATCGCCTAATGTTGTTATAAGCTCCAACGAATCAGATTTCGACATTTGAATCTGCGGCATTCGAATACGGGTGAAGTATGGATGTCGATTTCGAGCGTCGAAATTCGGGTCATCACAGTGTCCGATCGGAGGAATGACCTTACTTGGCCCAGCGTGGCTTCTGTTTTAGCCACATTAAGCTGACTCGCGGGGGTCAAGGCTACGTAAATATCATACAGACTCATCGCCAAACCATCCTACTTTGTTCTGGAATCTCCACCACATATACAATTGTTAAAGTGGTTTTTAGTATTGGCAGAGAGTATGACAATATCTGATCCCGGTCTCTTTAACAACCAAACGCTTATTTCACACCGTGGTCATTTTATTTCAAATAGTTCATACTTCATATTAAAATAACGCATTCGTTTCAAAACCATATCAATTTGATATCATTCTTCACTTTATATAATATTCATTTCCAGAATCGTAACACAATTTTCTTTTAATACTATCGAAATCATAACACTTTTGAAATCGCAACACTTTTGAAATCATAACACTTTTAAAATCATAACACTTTCAATTTTAAAAAGTTAAGATCAATTCAAATTCTAAATAAACCATTTCAGTTTTTATCGAATTCAAATCCAGGTTTGAACTATCATTTCAAATCTAATAAGATTCAAAGTTTAAATCTTAAAACATTTACAATATATGTTTCATTTATATTTCAACATTCAATTTTAATTTTATTCAAATTGAAAATGTTTACTTAATAATTTCAATAACAATTAAATAAAATCTCAATTTATAAATTTGAATCAATATTAATATTCAGTCTCGGTTTTATTTAAAGTTATAAATCATACCTTTCAAATCTCAAAATCAATGAGTTCAAATAAATTCTTATTTAAATTCAATTATTACCCAATTAAATTTCAAGTCAATTTTACTTTATTTTTCTCCAGCCTTTAATTATTTAAAGTTATTACAAAATCTTTAATCTTTCAAAAATTATAAATTTAAATAAATACCTAAACATATTATATACTACTTAAATTAAATTATAAAATTTAATCTTATTATTAAATTTATTTTATATTAAATCTAATTTTTTATATATTTTAAAATAGTAAATTATAAGTAATATCTTAAAAATTATTTTTCTATAAACTTAAAATTTCCATAACATATAATTTTAAAAATCTAAAATTTAGACATATATAAAATTATATTTTTTACAAACCAATATTTAATAAAACCATATATTTCCATTCAAAACTTTGAAAATCATTTTCAAAATATAGACCAATGGTGTCCGTATATAATTTTCTATCTATGCTCAAGTGATACGGATATTTATCATTTCACTCTGCAATTTAAATATTTATGAATATATATCATCTCAACCCGTAATCCCAAAATTTAAGATCACTGAGAATCGCTTAGGTTTATCATTTCAACCCATAATGATTTCCCCTTAATCTATAAGATCATTCGAGTATGTATCATTTCAACCCATAGGGAATTCTAAACTAACAGGGAACTTGCAGAGTGACAATAAATATGATAATAGAATAACATATCAACAACATACATATATCATCAGTAACAAATTTAATTATAATATAAACAACAGGTGATGGTGTTCGCTGTCATAGGTGAACAGTTATAGATAATGACATATCACATATAGGAATTTAATAATAAGTAGTTCAAATTTAACAGCATATTTCAATCGTATTTCAATATGAATTAAATTTATTAAATATAAGAATGTTAATCGTGAGTGATTGCTCACCTTTCGAGGTTAGAGAAATTTGAC
The DNA here is from genome assembly GCA_030765085.1 of Allium cepa. Taxonomy (NCBI): domain Eukaryota; kingdom Viridiplantae; phylum Streptophyta; class Magnoliopsida; order Asparagales; family Amaryllidaceae; genus Allium; species Allium cepa. Next base: position 457,546,288 of record CM060931.1, on the reverse strand, counting down.
GATGAAATTGAGCTATGAATCCAAGCACAAAATCTAAAACACAGCCCGGTGAACATGAATTCGATGAAGAAAGCACTCACGACGGACTAGAATTGATGAAACAAAATATGAGTTAAAATTTCTACAACATATATTTTAAACTGATATCGACATAAATCTTTATATTTATATTCAAAAATCAATATTTATGAAATTCAATTTGACACACATATCAGGACAACTTATATATATATATATATATATATATATTATTTGTTTAAAAATCAATATAAATTTAAAACACATATTAATAATATATATATATATATATTATTTCAAATCCTTTCCTTAAGCGCCTACCAAAAATCATTATATATTATATTTATTTCCAAAATTTCAAATAAATATTTAAACATACTTTATACACATAAGAATTGTTACAAAATTAACAAAACAAACAAAATGTTATACATTGTAAACAAACATTTGAAACATATACTATATAGTACAACACATCAAACACAACATATATACAACGTATACTCTATATGTTTAAAACACATATACAAGCTTAAAATGTAACAGATTACAGTTTTATTGAACCCAGATTATAGTTCATATATTATGTATATACGACATATTATAACTTATATACTTTATATATATGACCAGATTTTACAGTTTATATATTATATAAAATGAAACATATCAATATTTGTATAAAAAAATCACGCAAAATCTTTATACTATAAATACACGCACACTCATATATAAGCTATATATATGTAACCAAATACATATGCATGCAACTCAAAAGGTATGCAGACCAATATACAATAGAATATATATATATATATATATATATATATATATATATATATATATAGAACAAAGAATAGAATTACAGTATAAGATATATTTTTTCTACTTTAAATCCAAGAATAGAGATAGTAGGCAACAACTTTAAATATCATATATATAGTACTATTATAATCCCAAAAACTATAAACTGTAAAAAGAAGAATAAATAGAAATAAAATTGCAAACTTGTATATTCATATATATGTACTAACCATATAAACCAAACTTTACAAACTCATATAGAATAAAAGACTTAGAACTTTATAATTTGTATATATATATAATACCCCATATATATATATACACACACACACACACACTAATACAACAAACTGCTGCACGTGAGGAGGTTGCTGTCATGGGTCGGAGATGAGCTGTGTTGTGGCTGCACGTGAAGCATAGGTGTAACGAACAGGTCTTTTCGACGCTCGAAAATCGACATCAATACGTCCACCGTATCAACCGCCGAGCAATCGAATGCTGAAAAACCGTACCGTTATGGTTAAAGAAGAGGTAGAAGATAGAAGAAGAAAGAAAAAGATGGAACCGAACAGAAAGAAACAACAGAACAATATCAAAATCTCACAATCGCAGCGGAACAACATATAATAAATAAATGAATAATCTTTAAACAAAGAACTATATCAGTTATTACATTACATCATATCATTACATTACATCATCAGAGTATACAACAACAAACAACAACTAACAGTGGAAAAAATATATTATATACTAGTGAATACGCCATGCCATCCAACTTGCCTCCAGCAACTCCTGAATTCCAGAATATCCTGATAAACCTGACTCTAGACTGCCCGTGTGGAAATTGGTGGGCACCCAGAGTTTAGGAAGGAAAACAATAAACTCCGAGTCAGTCATGTGACTGGTGTGAGAACTAAAACAGTTTATCTTTAAAACAAAGAACAGGATAATTTTAAAATAGATTTTGCAATGCTTTTTAGAAAATGAGACTACCATAAGGCCTTCCACACACACACACAATGCAAACGCAAAATCAGAGGAGATTTCTCCTTATGATAGTCAAAGATGCTTGATACGCATTAAAAAGAAACATTTGATATTATTACTAGTGCATAGTGTAGGCAAAATTCATTTCGAAAGTAAAGATATAAATCTTAGCCAACATACGACCATTATCGTATGCCTACTATAGCTACCATGTTCAATAGCAGGTTACTGCCATATTCCATGGCAGGTTATACAACTAAAACCGTACAGGGTCGTATTATTTCATTAGATTTCCAACAAATGGTCAGGCCAAGGAACTTCCCATTGCCACACAGGTACGCCTCTGGAAAGACGACCCGAGAACCAAACCGGATCTCTGCCAACACAAGGTTGGGTTACCCCTAACTGGCTAACTACTGATACGAATATGTCATTCCCCGATCGTAACCGATCTATATCCGAGGATCCTCGATTTCCAACAACCACAAAGCAATAAATTTGCAGCAACAACATAGGTTAAGTATCTGGGCTCCATGCCATGATACCACCTCTATCCAGAAGGAATGACATACACTAAAGGGGCGCTGCCCCTAATAACCTTGCCGCATCCTTCCTGTTTTGACCATTTTCGGGGTGTGAGGTCCGATGAAGTCTCGTCCACAAAGCCACGCTTTATACAAAAGCTGTGCTTTGATCATCAAATGCTCAACAGTACTTCGTATGCCACATTACCAATTTGGGAATATATCATTAGTAACCATCAACTACATAACCTCTAAGGGTGTTAAGCTAAGAGAATAAATTCTCCGCCACCAACGAAAATATATTTGATAGAAACCAGCTTTACATCTCAAATTGTAACGTCAGACACACATCCATACAAGTCTGTTCCGGGCTCGAACAGAACCGAAGGCACTTCCAAAGAAGTCCTTGCAATCCGGATATTCACTAATCACGACCGGACTTCCCATCACAAAGGGTAATAAATTTCTATATCGGATATCAGCCGATGTAGAAACATTCGATGGTAATCCTTCCGTTTTCATAAATACCCGGTCTTCAACACCGGTCTTCAAATGCAATCCATAAAGACGTATCACATATTCGGAATGGGTTATACGACCCCAAGGTCCTTTCCCGGCTAACCCGAATAGTGAGCGCGTATTCAAAAATAAGTGTAGCATTCAAATTCAAGCAATCACAACAAATACCTATTTAAAGGTAAATATTGATAGTCGGTTATTTAACTATCAATAGGCATGCTCAACATCACCAGATTCCAAATAATTTCCCAAATTATTTTTTTTCCAAAAATATCTTTACTAGATACATAATTTTCCACACTTCAACCATTTGAAAACAATTTTCAAATCACTTTTCACCTTTACCACTTTTGAAAACAAATTTCAAACATTTTCCTTACGCGGAAGTACTTTCATTTCAAAATGGTTCATTTAAACCAATTAAATAAATCCTTACCGATTTACTTTATATTTACGTTCCAAATCCGTAAGTTTATTCCCACACTTCAAAAATAAATCAACGTTTATTTTTAAACAAATTCTCCTTTCTTTTATAAATTTCATAGTGAATTTACAATTCCCAAAATATCTATGAATATACGATTTCCCAAACCGATTTCTAATATTCATTTTCAATTCTTTAAAAGATAAAGTCTCAAAATATTCAGTTCATATTGGAAAACACTTCCATACTTATTTAATAATAAGTAATTTACAAATCCATTTATTTTCAACACTTGGAAAATATTCAATATACTTAAATCGAAATTAAGTATATATTTCATTCTTTGAGAAATCATTCTCTTAAACACATTTGTTTGGGCCAAAACGAATGTTACGTAAAATATCGTTATGACGACCCAAAATCACTAGTATAGGGATTCAAAATTAAAATATATATAAGTCCCAATACTATACAAAACATTTCCTTTCGGAAATCATTTACTATAACAACGGTGTTATAGTCCACCATTTCCTTCTATTTATCGAAAACATCTATTTCAACAATAAATGTTAAAATCTATGTATTCGATACTTAACGCATTTTAAAACATCTTTAAATCGTTTTAATTCTATTTAAAATATCACTTCCCCAAACCATATCCATTTTATTTAATAATATATTCACTGTCCAAAATCGTGAATGTACTTCACTAACCAAATTTCAATATTTCTACACATTTTATATAAATAATAGTTCGCTATCCAAAATCGCGAATATACTTCTTTTAATAAATTTATATATTCAATTTATCAAATTCCATTGATTTCGAATTTATAAACAATGTCTATAAATTCCATTTCTATTTATAAACTTCGATTTATAAATCTCCTTTATTAACAATTTCTATTAATATCCCATTTATATGCTAATATCCAGTTTATAAGTTAATTACTTACAAATCTTTTATTTTACAACCTCTATTCATTTATAATCTTCATAATTTATAAATCTATAATTTTCAATGAAATCCATTTTATACTCCGTTTTAACACTTAATAAACTCGTTTTATAATTCCAATATTTTTAATTTATAAATATCAATTTTTAAAAATCTTTTATATACATCCTTTATAATGATTCAAAATTCCAAATTAAACCATTTTATAAATTAATCACTATTTATTTCAAAAATCTTAATTTGGTTATATTTTACAAAAATCATAATTTTTATAACTTTAAAATTTTAACGTTTATTTTATTTAAGATGAATCAATTCAAAATTTTAATAAAATGTATACTTTAAAAATCTCTGTAAAACCTTTTTAAATTCAAAATCGTTATTTTAATATTTTTAAACTCCAAAAATGGATCCGATGATGCAACACACCAAATAGTCAATCACGACATCCAAACATCATATATCGATATGATAATCAATCAAATATCACAATATCTGAAATAAATTAAATACTGGTGAGGAATCCAGTTGGATCCCTCCAACCTGTTTTCCTGCATCCACGGATGTTAGCAAAATACCAATTCCGTTCCAATACGGAATATCGTGGTATATGGGATTTATAAAATATTATCCGCTTAATAGACGGCGCAATAGGGTCTCATCCGCTATATAATGCGGGAAATCAACTCCAAGTACATAAATAATACCAATTTCAATTTTCAGTGAAATTATCACAGTATATGTTTTTAATAAATAGCATCCGCTTACTAACGGCGCATAATGTTTATTTTAACAATCAATAGATAACAATCAACATTCAAACATACAATCAAGCAATTTTAAATCTAACTATTTAAAATTTAAATCGAAACTATTCGATTGAGTGAGAAGTTCTCACCTTGATTTCAATCCAGTTTCAGCGTTTTATTTCGAATAAAATTAAACGGACGTTTAATTTTACCCGAAATTTTCACTAGCTCCAAACGACTCCAAACCAGCTCCATTGCGTAGTGCTCGACAAAACGAAGCCAACCAAGTCGTTTCGTGCGTTTTCGACCTCGTATGAAAAAGTTATACATTTTTAAAGTTCGTACTCATTTTAATATAAATAAATTTACAATTCTTTTTATATTTTTTTAACCTCCTTCATCCTGGGCTGTTGATTTCGAGCAGAGAAGATCAGGCTGTCACCCCCCTCTCTCTTCTCTCTCGTTTTTGCTTCCAGGAACATGAACGTGACAGAACCCATTCAAAGCCGAACTAGGGTCAAACATTGCGACTACCACGCTCGTCTATACTTCGATCAGAGACTGCCGTTTGGAAGCCCCCGATGAACTCCACCTTCGGCCAGAATCTCATGAAGCTCGGCCCTGTATTTCCCCTCGAAAGTCGTGCCGAACGGCAATACATTGCTCTCGATTTGCCGTCGATCTAAGCCACTACAACAAAATTCGACCGTTGGATCTATAGATCACACATAGCTCTTCATTTTGTTAGTTGACGATTTCTTGTAAATGTAAACGGATTTGAAGAAAATGAAGGGGAAAGAGAAGAACATTTTCGGCCATTGGTTTCATTTCTGGCGGTTAGGGTAAAGGAGATGAAACCCTAATTTAGTTGTTTGCAAATGTGAATGGTTTAGGTGCTTTTATAGAAAAATTCCAATTTACTATTCATCCCGAATTTTTCGAACTCCAAACGAAGCGTGCCGGCTGGCGTTTCTAAGGTTTACCCCACGTTCCGAACACAATGGAATGGGTTTCGGAGGCTAATTCGATCATCTGTGCGAGTTACGGAAATAAACGATCAATTTTAAATTAAACCGATTCAACGATTTTCTATGCGTTTTGGCTTGCCCCGGACAAAGCATACATCCGATTGACACGAAATTTGAAACCATATAATAATATAACATTATGGATCCGATGAAACTGGTCTCGTCGAAATCCGAGACTGTTTGAAAAATGGCTATTTCAACTCGTCAATTAAATATTAAAATATTCAATTTTCATAGATTAACTTTAAATTCGATTTTAAAAGTTCACAAACATCTTTCTAACTCCAGTATGATAAACTAAAATTTTACAAATCATTTTCAATCATATTTAACCCAATTTTCAATTATTTCTGTAATTTCCACTATTAAATTATCGATTTAATTATCCAATTAAATCCAGATATTCGAAAAATTAATTATTCAACTTATAAATTTCACTTACTAATATTTAAAATCAATTAAATATATGAATTTTAATTGACAGAAATTCTGGGTCGTTACATACTTCCCCCCTTAAAAGAATTTCGTCCTCGAAATTACCAAGTAAGAAAAAGTTACATAATCCATTAAATTTTCAAAACCATTGTTAAACTTCCTACAATACTTTACTAAGTTTTCAAATCATACTTAGTTATCTTTTCAAAACCAATTACTGTAGTTTAACTTCCAATTCCAAAATCAAAGTTATAGTTTTCAAAAAAAATTCCATTTTCTCAAAAAAAATCTAACGCCTTAAAATTTTGAAAAAATTCGCCATAGTCTCCTTTGCGCGGCTCGATCCGGAAAAAAAATGACAGTATATATATCACAAATATACATCTCATCAAGTGATGAGCCATCCCGTAGGAAAAAAAGTGTAAAAGTACGGTATGTAATCCGAGATATGTACCTTATTTATATTATTAGCGAGCGTATACGGCTAATATAGCGCGAAAGCGAGCTCCAAATGCGAAGCAAGCGCAATCCGCACCTACTAAACACTCAACAAACAATGAGAATCATGCACATATGAAAATAGTATCAATATATAACAACATAACAACTACATGTGCCAACATAGCAAATGCAACAAAAGCAACAAATGCAACCATCAAACAACTATCATACAATTGACATCCAACAAATCAATATCCAAATCAATATTCTTTCATTTCTCATTAACATTCAATGAATTGGTTTTTTTTCATTTTAATCACATTTGATTTGTTGACATTAGATTTAATTAACATTCATTTGTTCATTTTCCAATTAGTATACATTCACTAATTTATTCACATTAATTCACTTTCAATCCAAATCAAATCCAATTCTATTCAAATTTATTTACTTCCAATTAGGATTCAATCACATAGCTTCAATTTCTATCCATTCAATTGCATATGAACTTTTATTAAATCAATTAACAATAATCTAACAACCAATGTATATCCAATACAACCAAATTTATTCACTTTACCTTCAATTTGGTTTAACACTTTTAATTAACTTTAATGAATTAACACTTACATCCATTATTCCATATTAATTTATTTACATTCAATTGATTAATATTTCATCCATTTATCAATTCAATTGCTAATTCATTTTACCATTTCAAGTTGAATTTCATTTATATGACTCAGGTTCAAATTCTTAATGACTTCACTTCATTAATTCACTTATTAATTTACTTTGACACCAAAATCAACTTTATTCAACTTTACTTAAGTTATATTCCATTTCAAACATCATTTGTTTAATTTAACTTAAATTCCCACTTATAAATTCAATTCAAATTCCAATTCTAAAGTAAATTCTATTTAACTTTTTTTTTACCGAAGTCAAATTCCACCACTTATTCAAATTCCATCTCATTTTGCTTAACAAAATTGTTTAACCACTTCAATAATTGGTTTTACTTATCCTTTCCCATTCTATAAGTTATACAACTTATTTATTAACTTCCAAATCCATTAACTTATCCAAAGATAAATTTATTATTCATATTATAAGTTCAAAACTCATTTCACTTATATTCATCAATTACAACTTGGATTTTAATTGATTCACTTATACTCCCTTTTAACTTAACTCCATCCTTTAAGTTAAATTTATTCTATCCATTTTCGAATTGTATAAGTTATCAACTTATTTATCATTCCCATAAATATTTTAAATAGGATTCCAGAGTCTTTTCAACCTTTCAAAACCATTTTTGAAATCAATTCAAATTATGTTTTGAATTTCCAAAACCCAAATCCAAATTTTCCAAACAACTTTCATTTAAAACAATTTGGCAGCAATCCCTCTTTTGGAAACCCCAAAATGAACACCGATGATGTCATGATCATCATCGGAATTATTTTCCAGCGACCGAAAAGAGTTTAGAGCTTTAATTTCTCCAAAACAATTTTTCAAAATATCAAATCCCTTCAAAACACTTCTCTAGAATTTTATTTTCGGATTATAAATCACATTTACAAACCTTTTACTTATATAATTTCACTTCTTATATATAAGATTATTTCACAAGTGTAAATCATTTTAATTATAACTTCATACTTATAATTCATTTGCTTATATAATTTACTCTTTAAAAATTGTTGTTTTTATTCAACTTATTCAGCAACCAAACAATCAATTCATATACACTTTAATAATTTTGAAAAGTTATTTCTTTATATATAAAATATAATCAAGGTAAAATTATTTCATTTACCCTATTTAAAACAATATCGTGTCAAATTGTTCTATTCAAGTGTTTAGAGATCCCTATCGATAGAGTTGTACAGACTATACCGACCAGAATCCATATACCACTCAACAAACCAATCATCACAACATAAAATAATTTTTATATTCACTAACAAATACGCGCTCATATCTATTATTACGCTCAAACTCATTCTAGAGTACTACTAACTCTATCTCTAATGAGTAATTCCCAACAGAGCCATGGTTGTCGCTTAACCATATGTTTTGATACCAAATGTAACGAACGAGACTTTTCGACGCTCGAAAACCGACATCAATACGTCCACTGTATCAACTGCCGAGCAATCGAATGCCGAAAAACCGTACCGTTATGGTTAAAGAAGAGGTAGAAGATAGAAGAAGAAAGAAAAAGATAGAACCGAACAGAAAGAAACAACAGAACAATATCAGAATCTCATAATCGCAGCGGAACAACATATAATAAATAAATGAATAATCTTTAAACAAAGAACTATATCAGTTATTACATTACATCATATCATTACATTACATCATCAGAGTATACAACAACAAACAACAACTAACAGCGGAAAAGAAATACTATATACTAGTGAATACGCCATGCCATCCAACTTGCCTCCAGCAACTCTTGAATTCCAGAATATCCTGATAAACCTGACTCTAGACTGCCCGTGTGGAAATTGGTGGGCACCCAGAGTTTAGGAAGGAAAACAATAAACTCCGAGTCAATCATGTGACTGGTGTGAGAACTAAAACAGTTTATCTTTAAAACAAAGAACATGATAATTTTAAAATAGATTTCGCAATGCTTTTTAGAAAATGAGACTACCATAAGGCCTCCCGCACACACACACACAATGCAAACACAGAATCGGAGGAGATTTCTCCTTATGATAGTCAAAGACGCTTGATACGCATTAAAAAGAAACATTTGATATTATTACTAGTGCATAGTGTAGGCAAAATTCATTTCGAAAGTAAAGATATAAATCTTAGCCAACATACGACCATTATCGTATGCCTACTATAGCTACCATGTTCAATAGCAGGTTACCGCCACATTCCATGGCAGGTTATACAACTAAAACCATACAGGGTTCGTATTATTTCTTTGGATTTCCAACAAATGGTCAGGCCAAGGAACTTCCCATTGCCACATGGGTACGCCTTTGGAAAGACGACCCGAGAACCTAACCGGATCTCTGCCAACACAAGGCCGGGTTACCCCTAACTGGGTAACTACTGACACGAATATGTCATTCCTCGATCGTAACCGATCTATATCCAAGGATCCTCGATTTCCAACAACCACAAAGCAATAAATTTGCAGCAACAACATAGGTTAAGTATCTGGGCTCCATACCATGATACCACCTCTATCCAGAAGGAATGACATACACTAAAGGGGCGCTACCCCTAATAACCTTGCCGCATCATTCCTGTTTTGACCATTTCCGGGGTATGAGGTCCGACGAAGCCTCGTCCACAAAGCCACGCTTTATACAAAAGTTGTGCTTTGATCATCAAATGCTCAACAACACTTCGTATGCCACATTACCAATTTGGGAATATATCACTAGCAACCATCAACTACATAACCTCTAAGCTAAGAGAATAAATTCTCCGCCACCAACGAAAATATATTTGATAGAAACCAGCTTTACATCTTAAATTGTAACGTCAGACACACATCCATACAAGTCTTTTCCGGGCTCGAACAGAACCGAAGGCACTTCCAAAGAAGTCCTTGCAATCCGGATATTCACTAATCACGACCGGACTTCCCATCACAAAGGGTAATAAATTTCTATATCGGAGATCAGCCGATGCAGAAACATTCGACGGTAATCCTTCCGTTTTCATAAATATCCGGTCTTCAACACCGGTCTTCAAATGCAATCCATAACGACGTATCACATATTCGAAATGGGTTATACGACCCCAAGGTCCTTTCTCGGCTAAACCGAATGGTGAGCGCTTATTCAAAAATAAGTGTAGCATTCAAATTCAAGCAATCACAACAAATACCTATTTAAAGGTAAATATTGATAGTCGGTTATTTAACTATCAATAGGCATGCTCAACATCACCAGATTCCAAATAATTTTCCAAATTATTTATTTTCCAAAAATATCTTTACTAGACATATAATTTTCTACACTTCAACCATTTGAAAACAATTTTCAAATCACTTTTCACCTTTACCACTTTTGAAAACAAATTTCAAACATTTTCCTTACGCGGAAGTACTTTCATTTCAAAATGGTTCATTTAAACCAATTAAATAAATCCTTACCGATTTACTTTATATTTACGTTCCAAATCTGTAAATTTATTCCCACACTTCAAAAATAAATCAACGTTTATTTTTAAACAAATTCCTCTTTTTTTTATAAATTCCATAGTGAATTTACAATTCCCAAAATATCTATGAATATACGATTTTCCAAACCGATTTCTAATATTCATTTTCAATTTATCTTTAAAAGATAAAGTCTCAAAATATTCAGTTCATATTGGAAAACACTTCCATACTTATTTAATAATAAGTAATTTACAAATCCATTTATTTTCAACACTTGGAAAATATTCAATATACTTAAATCGAAATTAAGTATATATTTCATTATTTAAGAAATCATTCTCTTAAACACATTCGTTTGGGCCAAAACGAATGTTACGTAAAATATCATTACGACGATCCAAAATCACTAGTATAGGGATTCAAAATTAAAATATATATAAATTCCAATACTATACAAAACATTTCCTTTCGGAAATCATTTACTATAACAACAGTGCTATAGTCCACCATTTCCTTCTATTTCTCGAAAACGTCTATTTCAACAATAAATGTTGAAATCTATGTATTCGATACTTAACGCATTTTAAAACATCTTTAAATCGTTTTAATTCTATTTAAAATATCACTTCCCCAAACCATATCCATTTTATTTAATAATATATTCACTGTCCAAAATCGTGAATATACTTCACTAACCAAATTTCAATATTTCTACACATTTTATATAAAGAATAGTTCGCTATCCAAAATCGCGAATATACTTCTTTTAATAAATTTCTATATTCAATTTATCAAATTCCATTGATTTCGAATTTATAAACAATGTCTATAAATTCCATTTCTATTTATAAACTTCGATTTATAAATCTCCTTTATTAACAATTTCTATTAATATCCCATTTATATGCTAAAATCCAGTTTATAAGTTAATTACTTATAAATCTTTTATTTTACAACCTCTATTCATTTATAATCTTCATAATTTATAAATCTATAATTTTCAATGAAATCCATTTTATACTCCATTTTAACACTTAATAAACTCGTTTTATAATTTCAATATTTTTAATTTATAAATATCAATTTTTAAAAATCTTTTATATACATCCTTTATAATGATTCAAAATTCCAAATTAAACCATTTTATAAATTAATCACTATTTATTTCAAAAATCTTAATTTGGTTATATTTTACAAAAATCATAATTTTTATAACTTTAAAATTTTAACGTTTATTTTATTTAAGACGAATCAATTCAAAATTTTAATAAAATGTATACTTCAAAAATCTCTGTATAACCCTTTTAAATTCAAAATCGTTATTTTAATATTTTTAAAACTCCAAAAATGGATCCGATGATGCAACACACCAAATAGTCAATCATGACATCCAAACATCATATATCGATATGATAATCAATCAAATATTACAATATCTGAAATAAATTAAATACTGGTGAGGAATCTAGTTGGATCCCTCCAATCTGTTTCCCTGCATCCACAGATGTTAGCACAATACCAATTCTGTTCCAATACGGAATATCGCGGTATATGAGATTTATAAAATATTATCCGCTTAATAGACGGTGCAATAGGGTCTCGTCCGCTATATAATGGGGGAAATCAACTCCAAGTACATAAATAATACCAATTTCACTTTTCAGTGAAATTATCGCGGTATATGTTTTTAATAAATAACATCCGCTTACTAACGGCGCATAATGTCTATTTTAACAATCAACATTCAAACATACAATCAAGCAATTTTAAATCTAACTATTTAAAATTTAAATCGAAACTATTCGATTGAGTGAGAAGTTCTCACCTTGATTTCAATCCAGTTTCAGCGTTTTATTTCGAATAAAATTAAACGGACGTTTAATTTTATCCGAAATTTTCACTATTCAAACGACTCCAAACCAGCTCCATTGCATAGTGCTCGACAAAACGAAGCCAACGCAAGTCGTTTCGTGCGTTTTCGACCTCGTATGAAAAAGTTATACATTTTTAAAGTTCGTACTCATTTTAATATAAATAAATTTACAATTCTTTTTATATTTTTTAACCTCCTTCATCCTGGGCCGTTGATTTCGAGCAGAGAAGATCAAGCCGTCACCCCCCTCTCTCTTCTCTCTCGTTTTTGCTTCTAGGAACATGAACGTGACAGAACCCATTCAAAGCCGAACTAGGGTCAAACATTGCGACTACCACGCTCGTCTATACTTCTATCAGAGACTGCCGTTTGGAAGCCCCCGATGAACTCCACCTTCAGCCAGAAGCTCATGAAGCTCGGCCCTGTATTTCCCCTCGAAATTCATGCCGAACGGCAGTACATTTCTCTCGATTTGCCGTCGATCTAAGCCACTACAACAAAATTCGACCGTTGGATCTATAGATCACACATAGCTCTTCATTTTGTTAGTTGACGATTTCTTGTAAATGTAAACGGATTTGAAGAAAATGAAGGGGAAAGAGAAGAACATTTTCGGCCATTGGTTTCATTTCTGGCGGCTAGGGTAAAGGAGATGAAACCCTAATTTAGTTGTTTGCAAATGTGAATGGTTTAGGTGCTTTTATAGAAAAATTCCAATTTACTATTCATCCCGAATTTTTCGAACTCCAAACGAAGCGTGCTGGCTGGCGTTTCTAAGGTTTACCCCGCGTTCCGAACACAATGGAATAGGTTTCGGAGGCTAATTCGATCATCTTTGCGAGTTACGGAAATAAACGATCAATTTTAAATTAAACCGATTCAACGATTTTCTATGCGTTTTGGCTTGCCCCGGACAAACCGTACATCTGATTGACACGAAATTTAAAAACCATATAATAATATAACATTACGGATCCGATGAAACTGGTTTCGTTGAAATCCGAGACTGTTTGAAAAATGACTATTTTAACTCGTCAATTAAATATTAAAATATTCAATTTTCACAGATTAACTGTAAATTCGATTTTAAAAGTTCACAAACATATTTCTAACTCCAATATGATAAAATAAAATTTTAAAAATCATTTTCAATCATATTTAACCAATTTTCAATTATTTCTGTAATTTCCACTATTAAATTATCGATTTAATTATCCAATTAAATCCAAATATTTGAAAAATAAATTATTCAACTTATAAATTTCACTTACTAATATTTAAAATCAATTAAATATATGAATTTTAATTGACAGAAATTCTGGGTCGTTACAATAGGGCGGAGGGAAGAGAACTTGGGTGGTTTGGCAGTGGAAGAGAGAGGAGATGGAGGATGGGGCTGCGCATCGTTGGTGGGAAGAGAGGTGGGGAAAAGGCTGTGCTCGGCTTCATGCGTGGGTTGGAGGGGTGTTAGGTGTTGGGTTGCGTGAAGGAAAAGGCGAGGCTGAGGTGGCGGTTAGTTTTGGTGAGTGGATGGGTCGAGCAAGGGGCTGCTAGTGGCTGACGTGTGAAGGCGAGGTAGGAGTGAAAGTCGATGGTGGATTAGAGTGGGAAGGAGCGGAAGTGAAGGTGGAAGAGAGTGACATGAAAAATGAAGAAGGGAATAGAATTTAGTCTCTGAATAATATATACTAGTAATATACTTTATGTATAATTTATGCAAACAAAAAAAAGAACAGGTTTCAAGCTTCACGATATATATAAGCTTTATAATATAAACTGCATTATCACTTATTTCTTTAGAAATGAACCGGCAAATGCCTTTATAATATATAAACTTCCAAATGGTTCAAGAAGACGTGTAGACAAGTGACTTTAATATTTATAAAATTTCGAATAGAGCAAATGAAAGGTGTAGAAAAGAGTTAGACAAATGAACGAAATCAATGGAAAAAAAATGAATGAAATAGGAAGATAAATGCAAAGGTGGAAAACGACCGGACCAAAATTATAGGAAAAATAAAAGCTAAAGACTGTTGGGTTAATATTGTGGAAAAATGAACGAAATCAATGGAAAAAAAATGAATGAAATAGGAATATAAATGCAAAGGTGGAAAACGACCGGGCCAAAATTACAGGAAAAATAAAAGCTAAAGACTGTTGGGTTAATATTGTGGAAATTTGAATGGACACAAGAACCCAAAAGGGCACGAAACGGGTACATATACGATTACCGTTTTCGCGGATTCCACCGTGAATGGAACTCCAAAATACACAAATGAATATAAATGGAGATTAGCATGATGAGAGGAGCAGAACGGTATACAGATATCAGCGATATGATTATCCCATCAAAAGTCGATATTCAGTGTCAAAAAATGCTGCTAATACGTTGAAAATAAGATAAACGGGGCTAGAGAGGTCCAAATTTGACAAAACGGAATACAACGTCTTACTCAGAAAATAATTTATATTTTTATTATATAAAAATACTCATATTTTAGAAATATTTTATTTTCATCAAATTAACTGATTTTAAATTGAAATTGAAACTTACACAATAGAATTAACTTTCATATTTTTCAATGAATTTTTTTCCTTTGCTATGTCTAAATAGACATATTCCAAATACTGAATTTTTATTGCAAAATTTTATAGTTTCAAATTTCATAAAAATTTAGTTAATTACGTTATTAAAACCGTTAAAATATACGGGTCGTTATAGAATGACATATAAGCCGTGACCACTTGCAGTCCCGAGTAGTCATTAGCAAAGACTTGGGTTATGCCCAGACGTATTTCACTTTCTACTAATGTAGAATTCGTATGTGATACGTAAAGACCCCCTTATTTAATTAGTTGTTTTTTTTGTCAGAGTTGGGCTAGTTAACCCTTAGATAAGTCGTTGAGATGCATTAGTAATACGAAAAATTAGATTTGTAGCTAAGGGCTGATTGACTAGCGATTACGCTAAAGAGGGCACGCTTGGGGATTGAGGTATTAATGGTCGTTGGGTATGCCTCCTCCCCATTCAAGAAGTATTAAGTGATTAGGGTTTTCTTTTGGGTAGCACAACGCTTAAAAATATATAGTTATACATCAAAGAAGGTTACCTAAATCGTACGCATAGATGAATTACACGAATAAGCTGTGAATGACATAACACATAAGTAGAAATCAATTATCATAAAATTAGTGTTATGGATAAAGTATGTAATTTTCCATTCACCAGAAATTGTTCCAATCTCCTACTTATTACAAACCACAGGATAGATTTAGAGGGACAAGCTACTGGCGCAAGATGGGAACGGTAGATGAAGAAGTCTTCTCATTCATACTTGATACTGAGAAGGAAACTAGGTATCCAAAGAATAATATTGATTTTAAGGTAGTAGCCTTAGTCGGCATATGTGTTTTATTATATTTTTCTATTTTGCCATGAGTTTATATAGATAGCCTTTTGATATACTTATGTTTGTTACAGGTTATCAAAATCAACAATTCGTACGCTAGTGGACTTGGATTTTGATTTCATTGAAATTCGGCTCATTAAGGTGTGGGTTGTTACAATAGGTAACTCATTACCAACACAAAATTACCAACTACATGCCGATGCCAACGTTTTGGCGTTGGTGGGCGGGGCGTCAGTAAGGCGTCGCCTCCATCCATGCTTACCCCAACCGACGTTTCCTCTTCCATCGCTTTTCTAATTAAAAAAAGAATCCACGTCACCTCTCCTCCTACCGCCTCCTCCTCCCTCCATGCCGCCGCAAGCCAAAGCCCCTCCACAATCCTAGTGCCGCCACCTTCCCTAACCTATCGCAAGCCATTCCCTCCCCAAGCCTCCAACTTCCAAGTCTAGCTGCCACTTTGTTGCCGCAAGTCCAAACCGCCATCTCCCAAGCCCAGTCGCAAGCCCAAGTCGCCACCTCCCATGCCCAGCCGCCACCTCATCATCACAAGCCGAAGTCGCCACCTCCCAAGCTCATCCGCCACCTCATCGCCACAAGCCCAAATCGCCCCCTTCCAAGCCCAGAGCCTCCTTCAAGTCACCACACAAGGTTCCAAGCCACCGCTAGCTAGCCAGCCAACATCCAAAGCCCAAGCCTCTAAGTCCCCGCAAGCACGGCCCTCCGTCGATATGATTTATTGCTTCGATTCATTTTTTATTCAATGTTATCATATAAATTCATTGGTTTATATTCGTTGGTATATGATCGTTGACATAGGTTCGTTGGTATGATAATTCATATATTACTAATAAGGGCAATAGTGATAAGCACTTCATGTAAATTTCTATATGATTATACTATTGTAAATAACAATTCCAGCAAAATCAATTTTATAGATATCTTACGTATAATTATAGATGTCACTAAAAGCAATGACTAGTCGACTAAATAGAGAGTTAATCAACTCAAACTACAATTATGAATATTCGGTTACTGTTAGAAAGCCTATAACTGCTTTCAGAAATGAAGTAGTGGGACAAATTTCATTTTATATGCTTATGTATTGTGTAAAGTCGTATATAATACTTAATTAATTTGTTATCTAAGCATTTGGTGGTCCAAAATGCATTATTGCAACTTAGGCATGTAAGAATTCAAAATGTAAGGATTACTTATATTATTTTTTTAAGCTATATTAGTTAATATTGCCTGTAAAAGCTATGCTTGACCAACTAAACAAAGAAACAACCACCTCAAATTACAATTGTAAATATATTCTCTTAATGTAAAACATTAAAATATTAGTAACTTACCGTTATTGTTAGAAAGCTTACAACTGCTTTATATAATGAAGTAGTGGGTCTCATTTCATAGTGGATACAAGAGTTTATTCGAGCTAAATTAACTTTTTTCTAACCCACCCAAAAATTAAACAAATATATAAGTTAAATTATTCAATTAATTAAACAAATACGCAGTTGACACAAATTTAAAATTTTTGTTTTAATAAATACTATAGTTGTAATAAAAAATTACTCAATGCTAAAAAATAAATTTGGTTAAAATATAGAGATCATCATTAGGTAGAGCTACCATGGTTAGTAATGCTGTAGAAGAAGAAAGCCAACGGTTGAAGTCACACGTCTGTAAGCTAGAGAAGAATCTTGGATTGTTTACGAATGCATTTTTGTGACGTTTTTTAGAAGAGGTAATTTTCGGTGATGGTGATGGTGGGCATAGGTTGGCGGAGTAGGAAGTGTTTGTGCTATTATCGTTTGGATGTTTGTTTTATATATGTTGTGATGATATTACTTGGATATTTGGTTTGCATTGTGATGGTATTGCTTGGATATTATGATTTTGGATAATATGTATGATATTATTACAATGGGTAATGTGTTGGTGGTATGTGATAGTATTGTATATAAATTTGTGATATCAATATGTTATGCTGAGGTGAATATATATTATATACACTAGTATGGCCCGTGCTTTGCACACAAACTGTTTGTATTATTACATGCGTTGATGTTTTGTTTGAACGCAAACATGTAGATGGAAAGCAAGGGCATTTTTGTAATTTTAAAAAGACATCGAGTAAATTAGTTGAACGAATTTTCTTTATTAGTAGTAGAGATTTGAATGTGTGACCGAGGTTAGAAATGCAGCAAAAACGTTGCAAATATGTTTCAGCAAAGACATCGGTGTTACGTCTGAATGACGTCGTAAAATCCAATTTTAACAATTTAATTGGGCGTCGCTATGGCATTGGAAAGTTATCGAAAAGACATCGTAATCTAATTACATAATTTTAATAGTGGTCGGCATGGCGTCGAAAAATAAACGTCTGAATGATGTCGATAAAAGACGTCTTTATGGCATCAGTAACAATCCCAAGCAAACCGTCTTCAATGCGTTGGAAACAACCCAATGCAAGGCGTTGAAATACATTTTCCGACCTACTTTTTACTGACGTCTTTTGAGGCATCGACGCGGCGTCTGTAGGGCATCTACCGATGCCACGCCGACGCCTTTTTGGCGTCGGTAAATTGTCGTATTTTTGTAGTGGGAATGAAATGGAAAGATGAAAGTAGTTATCTTTATTCTAAATGAATAATTGGATTATCGACCCACCATTTCACTTTTTTCTTATAAATTATTTAGTTTTAACGGTTGCATTTAATTTCTCATTTATCTTAGATTTTCAATTAGGAATTCCTTACTATCGCTTAATTCACCGAAGTATACAGAGTACACAAACATCTCATGAACATTTACTTCTTTTATTTATTTTCATAATCAGTTACTTAATTAGTTATTTATTAATCTATGAGGTGTTACAGTTTTAAGGAAAAAATGTAAACTCGAAATTGTTAACAAGTATTCTCATATCGCAAATAATACAGGGAATGCCTCGGAAAAAATTCACCCAAAACCCTTAATTTGTTATAAACAAATAAGAATATGTTTTAAAGAAATAAGAGAAGAAGCCACTAGAGTAAAAGAATGGAGATATTTTATTCATTCAGAGATTGGTTATATCAGATTGATTCATACAATTACATTACACAGGCTCCTTTATATATAGGCATTGGAGCATGAGATGGAACATATTCCATGATGTGGGACTAATAGAAAAACACAAAAGCATATTCACTTATATATTTACATATATTATAACACTCCCCCTTGAATATGCGTCTTCAAAATCTTGAATGCTCGGATAATTTGAAAATTTCTGTTTCGAAACGTGTATGATGATTGTTCCCCCTCATTATTATCTTGCTTGCATTTATCGATTCAATCGATATAGATTTGCCTCATTAAAAACCTCTATTAGAAAAACCCAGTGGGAAAAAACCTTGAACGAGGAAAAGAGTGCAACTTGTGAAATCATAAATATCATACTAAAAATGATATTTCTTATAAAAGTTTGATACTTCAGGATCAAAATAATGCCTCATTAAAACCTTACTAAGAAAAACCCAATGGGAAAAATCTTAGTGAAGAAAAAAGAGTACAATGACATAATTTATTTTCTTATTTCTTAAATAAAGCTTGATACTTCTGGATCAAACTAATGCCTCATTAAAACCTTACTAAGTAAAACCCTATGGGAAAAATCTTAGTGAAGGAAAAAGAGTACAATATAGTATGTCATATTTCAATAATTTACTGCATCAGATAGAGTTTGATATTTCTGGATCAATTTAATACGTCAGTAAAAACCTTACAAAGGAAAACCCGATGGGAAAAACCTTAGTCAAGGATAAAAATATAATTTAACTTAAATAACATATTTGAGATGTTATTTCTTGAAAAGACGTTTGATTCTTCTAGATCAAGATAATGCCTCATTAAAACCTTAATAAGAAAAACCCAGTGGGAAAAATCTTAAATAAGGAAAAAGAGTACATTATAGCTTATTTCAAACGTTACTAGGGAGTTGATACTTCTGGATCAAGATAATGCCTCATTAAAACCTTACTAATAAAAACCCAGTGGGAAAAATCTTAGTTAAGGAAAAAGAGTGCATCATAAAATACTTATGGATGCTCCCCCTGATTTAAAATTTTCCTCTGAATTCATATTCGTTTTTCGATAACTCAAATTGGTTATAGATACTTCTGGATCTATAAATATGAATCTCATTAATAATACAGTTTATTAATAGTTTCCTTCGATACAATCAAATTTTCTAAGATTGTTTCTTCCAAATATGGTTTGCATTTTATGCATTTGTATGCTACTTTTATGAAACACACTTCATGTGCTTTCATTAAATATTTTTTTTTTTGCTTCAAATTAGTTTTGCGCATTGCAACTATACATCTTTCATGAATATTAAAAATTTCATTACAATATTACTAGAAAGCAGGAAGTAATCTACTCATCTTGATGTATCAAGATTTTCATTACAACAATACTTAGAAGAAATTTGTAATCTACACTTCATGTCTTTTTCATTCTTTATAACTACAAAAGTTATATATATTCTTCATGAATTTGTATACTTTAATAAGTATTTGCATATTGCAGCTACCACTTCAATGGATATTAAGAGCTTCATTACAACGATACTTAAAAATAGGTTGAAATTTACTCTCCTTGTTCTTTGCATTCTTTATAACAATGAAAGTTATTTGTATTCTTCAGGAATTTATATACTTTCATTGTTTAATATGATTTTAAACCACATTTATACCTTCAGGGTATATTAAGCATTTCAAGTACTTTTGGTACTTTGCGGACTACATGTCCATATTTCTCTACTATTAAAGGATTCATGATGGGCAGTCATGTTTTCCCCTAATTCAAGATTCTTAATCTACTTATAAATATAAGCGTTTTATTATTTACAAATTTATCATCGATGATTATTTCTTGTCAGTTCTAGACATGATTTATTGAGATCTCTTTAATTATCATGTTTTAGGTACCTAACCCACTTCTAAGGTTATTTGAGAATCATGTCATGGATCTCTTTCAGAGCATCCTTATGTGTTTCTTCAAGAACACTCACCTCCTTTATTTGGCATCTTTATCACTTACTCCAAAAATATTTTGAACTGACTTTTGAACCATATTTCAAATGTGGTTTACAAATTTTGATCCTTCAGGGATTCAAATCAATATTGGAGAAAGTCTACTAGGGATATTACTGATAATTTATTCAAGTTACTTAATATTTTGCATCATTGTATATTTTAACAAATATTTAACATTGATGATCAAAATGAGCTTGTATCCCTTTATCCTCCCCCTCAATGTTGACAAACATTGTCACATTAAATAATAATCATCTTTGGATTCTCATTTTGATCCACTATGATATTGCTACTAGCAAATACACCATACATATTAATAATAGGAGGATAATTCTTTTATTCATTGATAAGATGCATTCAATTGATATTGATTATTAGAGTTTGTTCTCATTCATTGATCTAAGCTATTGGAGGAATTTACTTATTGTGTAGATCATTTGAATACATACATGACTTCAGGTCATTCAACATTTATGTTGACTGAATTTTAAATCACTAAATAATATCTATGCATAATCACTAAATAATAGCTTATCACAAACTTCAGGTTGTTAGCTAAATATTTACATATATGGATGTATACGTGCGTCCACGTATCACATGTATATTGTAAAATTTTCATATTCTTTCTCATTTGAATTAGTGATTTTTGGAACAAACTATTACAAGGATCAAAACTATTAATTTCTATTTATAAATCAATGTCAATGCAAACCTGTCAAAACCGAATGATAATGTTCAAAACGTTTGGTTTGAAACCATATCGAACTTCTGGTTCGAACAAAATATAACACAACTTCAAGTTGTTAAGTTTTATTTCTCAATTATAACTCAAATATCAGTTTTGAACACTAAGTATGATTACTTATCAAGGAGTAATTTTTAATTGCATATAGACATTTCTACACATCTCTATTGAGAGTTCTATATAAAAAAAAATTACAGCAAAAATAATAATAGTATCTTCTAGATGCTTGGAATGTTACAGATACAGATTTCCTCTTAGCTCTCAAACTTTTAGGATCTAATCTAAGCTAAATTAGGATCCTTTATAATCAAGTTTATGTACACTTATTTGGTTTAATAAAATTACCAAATATATAAATAAATCTCTTCTAGAGATATGTTATCATTTTCAAATTTATAAATCTCTTCTAGAGATATATTAGTATCACCACTTCTGGAGTGAACTTTCTCTTTTATATATATATATATATATATATATATATATATATATATATATATATGCACTATTTGAATGCCATATCAATATACACTGTTTATTTTATACATATTACATAATTACTACTTTTACAGTAGCATAAAATATCCATGTTGGAGATTTTTGTTGTAATTACTTTTAAAATGGCATATCAAACTTTAAATACAGTGACAAAATTAGATTCACCAACTGAAAGTAAGATGCAAGAGATAGAACCACTACTTCTGGAGTGTAACATTGATATTCAATATCATTATTCTTTTTTTTTTTTTTTTTTTGGAGTAAATCTGATTTCATAATTGTAGATCGTGCTGATAACGTGTTATAAACAAATAAGAATATGTTTTAAAGAAATAAGAGAAGAAGCCATTAGAGTAAAAGAATGGAGATATTTTATTCATTCAGAGATTGGTTATATCAGATTGATTCATACAATTACATTACACAGGCTCCTTTATATATAGACATTGGAGCATGAGATGGAACATATTCCATGACGTGGGACTAATAGAAAAACACAAAAGCATATTCACTTATATATTTATATATATTATAACATAATTTGTATATAAAATTAAGTGACCACTTGTAAGTTACTAAAAAGCAACAATTTAGCCGATGTACTCGATCATAGATCCCACAAAAAGCTTTGATAAAGAAGTGTGTATCAATACAACCTCCTTTGAATTCCGCCATGTTTTTTTGAAAGACAAATGAGAGTTTTTATTAGATAAAATTAAAATAAATATGTTTTGTTTTGATGTACGCTTGGAAATCCAGGGAAGGTTGGATCAAAATTTTTATAGGGTCTGTATCAAAAGCATTGCTGTAAATCCCCTTCCTATATATCTCCATACAAATCACAATAGAAGTTGAC
The DNA here is from genome assembly GCA_030765085.1 of Allium cepa. Classification (NCBI taxonomy): domain Eukaryota; kingdom Viridiplantae; phylum Streptophyta; class Magnoliopsida; order Asparagales; family Amaryllidaceae; genus Allium; species Allium cepa. The sequence goes on along the minus strand of CM060931.1, from coordinate 457,522,785 downwards.
AGCTGTTGCTCCAAGCGTGGGAAAGTAATTAATGACTGCCCCAGTTTTCCTATAGCTGAACCGCTCATTTTGTCAAAATCTATTATCATTTCATAAATTTTACACAGTTGATGTAATGTACCGTTTTCATTGCATAGAGCTCCAATGATGACTGCTTATTAGGGCTGTCAAAATTTAAGACAACCCTTTAACCCAACCCTTTTAACCCATTTTTAACAGGGTTGGGTTTAAACAAATTCAATTATAATTTACATTGGGTCGATACCCTTTCAGCCCACTTAAAAACAATACAACCCTGATACCCGCTTCCTGATCCAAAACCCTAAATTTCTAAAATTTCCTTTCTTAAACATACGATGTCTGCATCTCTAAATCCATAATTCCACAATCTGCTCGATTCCCTTCAAACAATCGCTTTCGCCCTCACTCAAAATTGCGTGGATCTATCTTTCGCGTTTCTTCGAAATGATTTAACCTTCAAAGTTGAAGCTCTAACCAATCAAAGGTACTATTTTTCGTTCAATTTTTTTTATTTATGGTTGATAATTAAATAGATCGAGAGATAAAATCTTAAGTCTATTGCATTTGCAGTAAACCCTATCTCTTGCTGCAATTTCTGGATCTGCACATGAATCTGATAATTTAGACCAGGGATCAAACGCTTGTCCATCGCTTCGAAACAGATATCCATGCCCGTTTTGTTTTGGATATATATAAACCAGACATAATATATGCTTAGAAAGTAATCTATGATGTTAGAATATAAGGTTTATCAATGTAAAAAAAATGCTTTTGCATTATAATGTGATAATTATCATGGTTTATGGTTTGCTAGCTTGTAGGTAGTAACCGTAACCTATTGTCACAAAGAGTTGCAAAGAAGTAAAGACTTAGTTGCCTTCATCATTGTTTAAGGATAATGGCAGAATTGATAGAGGAGAAAGGTACACCCTTTTCGTTTTGGATATATATAAACCACATATAATATATGCATAGAAAGTAATCTACGATGTCAGGATATAAGGTTTTTCAATTCAAAAAAAAAATTCTTTTCATTATGATGTGATAATTATCGTAGTTTATGGTTTGCTGGCTTCCAGGTAGTAACCGTAACCTATTGCTGGCTTCCAGGTAGTTGTTTGTAAGTGTAACTTTATCTTGACTAAATGGGGAAAATTACTTTTTATAGAATGAAGTTTATTGACAACTTGCAAAATGATGTAATAGCTTCATTTTTCCAACAGCTTGCAGGCTTGCTGTTTTGACACATTTTATGCTATTGCACATGAGCATAAACTGTAATTCTGGATGCTAGTTTGTGACATATTAAGATTATTAGAAAAAAATAATGCCTATGATAAGAATGGATAAATTTTAAATTATTGGAAGAAAAATAAGAGTCGCTATGAATATCATTTTCTGTACTTTGTAAGCTAGTCAATTTGCATGTTACATGATATGAAGTCGTTCAAATAATTTATAGTCGAGTGTGTGTCAACAAAAAGAAGTAGTTCGAAAAATAAAAGCAAGGCATTCTACACCTGAAGCTATCTATAAACATATATGTTTCATATATTTTATTTGGAGTTTTACTCGAGCAAGGCATACTTTTTCATTGCTATCCTCTTCAATAGCCCTGATTGAATCATACAAGTGGCTAGCTACCCATGTGTACGTATATATCATTTATTCATTCAATTATATGTATGTATTCATTTATCATGGTATAGCTTGTATGCTTACCGGGGTCATATTATCAAATGCAGTTTTAGATTACACAGTTCTATAGGTAGGAAGCATTACTTAAAAAAAGGGTCGAATGAATGGCATAAGTGATAAACTATGGTAAAGAAAATTTTATGCTTACATCAGTTATGATTTTTTTTCTTTAAGCTATCATGTCATTTTTTTTTCACTTGCAGATTAAAGTATAATTTTACTATCAATCATGGATTTGAAGATATAATCTCTTGCCTAATTGTGTTAATAAATGCAGGTTGTTCCTCTCAGTACAAGAAAATTAATCTGAGGAAACTTAGAAGGAATAACATCATTTTTGCAGCTTCAACACTTTAGTGAAACAGCTGTGAAGAAGGCTGCAAGAAAGGTTAGTTAATTCTATCAATATTTTAACATTCCGCTGCATATCCATGATTTTCATTCATTTGGTGTCACAATAAACTTAAAATTAGGCCATCCTCAGGTTGAAGCTAATTAACATCAGTTAGGAAAAAAATTACATGCTGTTGACATATCATTCATCTCCTTCCAAGGGCTATTGATCTTTAATTGCATCTCATTTTTGACATTTGATCTGAACAACTTCTTTAATACAATTTTTTTATCCATAACGTAGTTTTTAGTCTGCCTCAAATTTTATTTTATTTCTTTGATAGTTCTCAAAACCTGTAAAATTTCCACATTTTTTAAGCAGTAAGGTATGCACAAGCCCATATTTATTGTAAATTCCATTGGATCTGCACTACGAACGTGAGATCACTTTAATCTGTCGTTTTATGTTCTAACTATTGCAAAGTGTACTACATTCAATTATTAAATCTACTCAATATAAAATGTCATAACTTATTGTGATATAGGCATCTTCATATTCACTAAAGTGGCTACAAAATATTAACCACTAGAACTATTTTTTTTTCACTGTACATTTTTTTCCTTTTTTTTCCTGTAATGCAATTCTATACTCTTGTTGGTTCATGTTTATATACTGTAACCTTTTATTTGTATGTACAGGTATTTCTGGGTGACTGAAAAAGTGTATCGTATGTGCATGATTCAGTTTCAGTAATTTTGAAGGCCATTTTTTAGTCTACATCTTTGTTTTTTATTTTTGGTTTTTATATTTGATGTACTGATATACCGCAATGTTATATCGGTATCAGTCGCAGTGTTATATAGGTATTATTTATTGTAGTTCTATCACATTTTGCAGTTTCAAAGTTATATTCATGTACTTTCATCCAGCTTTATGTATGATATTTCATGTTATTCTTGTTATCTTAGTGCATTTTTAGTGCTATAGTGTTTTTATTTGATGTAGTTTCATACAGTCAGTTTAGATTAATGTTATATGACTATACATAACGCATTTCCACTCTTGTATGCAGCTGCAATTTTACATTTTATGTATATCTTGTGATATTTGATGTTTCAAGTGTTAATGTTTTAAACGGGTTAAATGGGTTGACCCTTAAAACAAGTGGTTTGGGTCTAATTTTTCAATTAATAAACATGAAAAATGGGTTAGGGTCAGAAAAGGGTCTACTCAAATTTGATGTGACCCATTATGATCCGATCTGACCCATTTGACAGGTCTACTGCTTATGCCCAAAATGTAGTAGAAGTGTAAAACTATCTGAATGTGGCAATTTCAAATATAAGGAAGCGGTCGATTTGATTTGTTTTTAGGTTTTCCTTCGTAAATATTTCTCTTATTCCACCTTTTTCTTTTATGGCATCTTTTGCTCTTTATCTGTTTCATTTATTTTAATGCATATAATTTAGTCTTCTTCTTCATCTCTAAGCAAGAGAAGAGCTTTCTATTGTATTCATATCTCCGTCGTTGAATCCATAGGTACAATTTTCTTTCTTTTGATTTATTAATTGCTTTTGTCTCTAAAAGTTAGCTTAATGGTCTTCACCCATGTGAATGTTGTTGTATACAAATGGGCAAAATTGAAATGTGGGGTCTCTAATTAATCATGATTAAATATTCATTCTAGTTGATTTGCCTTATATTCTTCGTATGCTTCTATGTGGAAGAAAAAAAATCATATCAATATTTCAACTCTTTATATATGAATATTTGTTGCTTAACAGACCACCGCATTTAAAGTAATAGGTTAGTCAAGGGCAGTTCTGATATCGTTTTATTTTTAGATGCTTAGACAATCTGGGTTTTGATACACTGTGTAGGAGAAGAGAATTTGTTTGATACAATGGGTTCAGTAGCCGGAGATGATGTGGTGGGTAATGATGGTGGTGGTGCAAAAGAGAAGATTTTCGTTTCAGTTAGAATCAGACCTTTAAATGAAAAAGAAATAGAGAAGAATGATGCTTCAGATTGGGAATGCATCAACAATAACACTTTAATTTTCAGGGATAGCCTTCCCGAACGATCGATATATCCAAGTGCCTACACATTTGGTGAGTTTTTTCATGTGAATTTTGTATTCTGATATAAAATCATGTTGGCATTTGGATATAAAGTCTTAGTTTTCGATTTTCCTTCAAGAAATATGAATGTTTCATGAGAACCTATTAAAACAATTTTCACATTATAATGATGTTACAGATAGAGTATTTGGACGTGATAATAGCACAAAACAAGTATATGAAGAGGGTGTCAAGGAAGTCGCTCTTTCAGTTGTTAGCGGCATCAACTGTATGTAACTGTTAACACTGCTTTGAACTATATATCATTTGGTGTATCTCCACTGTTTCTTGACTTACAGCAAACAACCTTCTTTTTTATTTTCCAGCTAGTATATTTGCGTATGGACAAACAAGCAGTGGGAAGACATACACTATGACTGGAGTAACGCAATATAGCATGTCAGAAATATACGAATATATCCACGAGGCATGTACTGAAATATTCGACTCTTCATTAAAACAGTTAATTTTGCCTGAAGATGTTATATTGAGTATAATTCCTTATATTTTTCAGCATCCAGAGAGAGATTTTTCTCTAAAATTCTCCGCAATTGAAATTTACAATGAATTAGTGAAAGATCTTCTCAACCCAGATAGCGGACCTCTAAGGCTCCTTGACGATCCAGAGGTTAGTACTGTTGTATATGTTTTGTAATTGTTTTTATTACATGTGTATCTGTAAGTTGCGATATTTTTATGATGATAGAAAGGGACTACTGTTGAGAAATTGACTGAGGAAATATTAAGGGATGAGGAACATCTCAAAGAACTCCTCAGCTTTTGTGAAGGTATACATTAAATTATGGAAACATATATTTGGTTATTGTTTACGTCAAAAACATCATATTTGATTATGTTTCATGTTATTGCAGCTCAAAGACAAATAGGAGAGACTTCTTTGAATGAAATGAGCTCCAGATCACATCAAATACTCAGACTGGTCAGTTAGCATTTAATACTTCAATACCTTAATGAAGTTACTTCATATATATCTTTTTCTTCTTGTTTATAAATTCTGCAGACTATAGAAAGTTCTGCAAGAGAGTTCGTGGGCAAGAATACTTTCAGCACTCTTGTGGCTACTGTGGTATGACATGTTAAATTATATAATAAGTAAATTTCAGACTTACGATTCATTATCGTTGATGTATAAACGTGAATAAAACTAAACATAATTATACACTACAGAATTTTGTTGATTTGGCTGGGAGTGAACGTGCATCTCAAGCATTAACAGCTGGTTCAAGGCTGAAGGAGGGTTGCCATATTAATCGAAGTCTGCTTACTCTAGGATCTGTTATTCGCAAGCTAAGGTTTATTACGAACTTATTTGCAGATTAAGCAATTATTAGCAAAACCTCATGTTTCAAATAGAACGTACCAATGTTATTTGTAATTTTTTGTTTTTGTGATGCAGCAAAGGAAGAACTGGACATATTCCTTATAGAGACTCAAAACTGACACGCATATTGCAGTCAACACTGGGAGGAAATGCAAGAACTGCCATCATATGCACTATGAGCCCAGCACGATGTCACATAGAGCAATCTAGAAATACACTACAGTTTGCCATTTGTGCTAAAGAAGTGGCTACAAGTGCACAAGTTAATGTGATCATGTCGGATAAGGCATTGGTCAAACATTTACAGAAAGAGGTTGCTAGACTTGAGAACGAAATGAAATATACTGGGTTGAATTCTTTAGCATCTACCTCAGATGCATTAAAGGAGAAAGATGCCCAAATCAAAAAGGTACTCGTAAAATTTACTTTCAAAGTAAAACTGTAAAAATTATATTCAGCAAATATTGAATAATTATCACTACGAGAATGTGTTTGCATACGCTTAAACCCATACAAAATTTAGGAAGTTAAATGCTAAACCTCATACTTCTTTACAATACCCATTTTGCTATTGATTAAGTTTAGATAGTGTATTAGGATTAATAAGTAGTAGAATATTGTTTCACTTTATGCAGTGATTCTACACTAATCCTCCTCAGTTAAGAAATCTGTTTTTTGCTGAATTATTTTACACTATTATTAATTTTTTGCTATTCAATATTGCTAATAGATGGAGAATGAGATGAAGGAACTGATGAAACAACGTGATCTGGCTCAATCTCGACTTGAAGATTTGCTCAGAACTGTTGCTTATGATCAAGCTTCAGGACCATGGGTACATTAACTTTCTCACTTAATGCACACATTTATTATTTCAATATAAAATTAATACATCTTCCATATTAAATAAATTTCATTGAGAAAAAGTTGGAGAAAAATAATCTGTGTCACAACATTGAAAACTGCAAAATCCCACTCAGTTATAGTTATGATCTTAGGATATCTGTGTTGTACCATAGATTCATATATCTCAAAAGCAAAATATGGGATCATTTTTTTATAGTATACCATTTTGAACAGCAATATGCTTCATCAACTAAGTAATCACTATCCTTGTTTAGGAGGAATCAAGCCAGTCCTCGATGCCTTGTACACAACTCTCATTTGACAATACATCACTGTCAGATTCTTCAGTTGTATCTTACCAAAGCCCAGAGTATGGTGTATCACATGTACATAGTAATTCTAAGCTTTTTGGCAAAGTTGAAGATCAGCAACACACGATTAGGCCTCTCTGTCACTCATCAAAGGCTCTTGATTTTACTTACCAGGATGAAGAAATTTCTCCCTCGACATCTCTAGATATTGACATACACTTTAAGGAAGTACAACGTATCAGGATGATTAAACCAAGCATGATCAAAGTTGATGACTTCATGCCCCTATCAAACGAAAATATTCATAGTCCTGTTGCTGAAAACGAAGAGCCAGTGGAGGTTCAAACAGTAAATAGACAGAATTTTGAAGTAGAAACAGAGGTGAATAACGAACTCATATGTAGAGTAGAGACAGAGTCCATAAATGTACTATTACAGTGGAACGTGGTGAATAAATTGAGTAAAAGCAAAAGCTGCAGAGCAAGTTTCATGAATTGTGGATCTTCTTTATGGTTTGAAGAGATTGAAAATTGCAAAGGTGCGTCATGCAACAGCGTTTTCAAAGATAATCCTGAATTACCCAGAATATCGCAAAAGAATATTTCTGTGAGCAGTGGTTATGAAAAGAAAGAACATAAAATAGATATATCGGATAATTCTGAAGTGAGTGTACTCGATGATGTTACAAAACTTCAAGATGATGAAACTTCTTATAATGGAAAATTTTCACTTCCCTGTGATTCAGTCAATGAACTGAAGGAAATAGCTCGGTTGCAGTATCAACAGGGATTATCAGATGATCAGGTTAGCAGCAACAACTATGAACCCATGATTAGATTATAAGCAATATAAATGTTAACATGTCTAAATGCTCAATCTTCAGGATCCAAAAAACAATACAAACAATGATGATTCTACGGTGAAAAAAATGGCAAATCAGATAAATGATGTATGCCTCAAACCAGTGTTGAAACCATCAGAGTCTCAATCTGAATGGAAGTTGGAATTCGAGAAAAAGCAACAAGGGATAGTCGAACTTTGGCATACATGCAATGTATCATTGATACACAGGAGTTACTTCTTTCTTCTCATCAAAGGAGATTTAGCCGACTCCATATACGTGGAAGTCGAACACAGAATGCTATCTTTTCTTAAAAATTCTCGTTCTCAAGGAAATCTTAACAAAACCATAGCACTGGAAAACGTTAGCCTGGACTTAAGGTATTCCTGTATTGTATATACATGCCTTAACTATTTCCCATTCAAGAAGCATTAATAATATATAAGACAATCATTCACCGATCTAAACATTAAGTGTAAGAATGCATAGTGAAAATGTGTTTTCATGGCCTTATATTATACCAGTATTAACCATAAACGATATTTTCGTTTGTTTGTTGCAGTGAAAGGATTGTGCGTAGGGAGAGGGAGAAGCTCCGCAGAGCAATGAATAGAATGCAATTGTCAAAGAGGGAAACCTTATACAAAAAGTGGGGGGTAGATTTGAACTCAAAGCAAAGAAGGATGCAAGTAGCTCGAAAAGTATGGACCGAGACAAAAGACATGGATCATGTTAAAGAGAGTGCAATACTAGTGGCCAAGTTATTTGGGTTTCTAGAACCAAGGCTCACACCAAAAGAAATGTTTGGACTTAGTTTCATGCCACGCTCATCGACTCATGCATCTTATAGTTGGAAGACCCGGAGGTGAAAGTTTTTACCCATTCTAATTTTTTTTATCAGTTCGTTGGTCCTTCTTAATTTGTTGTGATTCTTTTGTTTCGATTTGATTGTGGAAGAGTGTAAATGACATGCTTGCTTGTAAATTGCTAACTGGAATGAACAAACATGTTGTGGTATAAAGTTATTACATAGTTTATTTTCCCTGTCAGATCAATGGAATTATTCTCTGATTTTCCAATTCTATGGCAACCGTTCATATTTCTTTTAAAATATGTTTGATTAATGCAGACATGTTTGTTTGTAAGAGGCAGCTGTAGCATCTCTTGTTTACTTATAATGTGTTCTTTAAGATATGCACAGCATTGCATGTGCACGTATCCAGCCTAATGATGCATATACCAGTTTCCTGATTCATTTTTTCCTGACATAATGGTTTTTGAATACTGGAAAAGTTTTATATTATTATTAGGGAACTATCTTAATCTAAAAGTAGACGGTGATGGAAGACGTGCACATGGTGAACATGTATAATCACCTACCACTTCCATTTTTTATTTTATTCTCATGTGTTGTCTAATCACTTTACAATAATGCAATTCGGTTTCCAATAATACTGGAATGTGAACAGTAATACAATATTGAAATCAGTTAATCTCACTTTATCCTAATACTTTTTCAACTGAAGCTACACACGAAGTAGAAGGTGAAGGTATAGTATGTAGCAAAGAGGATTAGATTACATTAGAAAAGACACAAAAAAGCAGTAGATTTAATACACAGCGCCAGTGTGGGGGCTTTTACTTGCAAGAACAAATACATTCATTGAAAACAACAAAAAGTCGCTTAATTGAACAATATTGTATAGATAGAAGTTATCCGTTGCCATCAATAGCTCAATGGAAATAAACAACGGTGAGCACCGACAGAAGAATCCAGGCTAAAAGTCTTTAAAGGCAAAGGAAAATCTCTGCCAGTTGCAAGTATCAAAATCAATGGAACAACATGGTGTAGGTAGGCCTCTGAACTGGCCGGCTTCGGGTCCGAGTATCTTAAAGTCGGATTCAATCTCGATTACAATAATCAAAATTCAAACTTAACCCGAACCCATAAAGTATTTCAATTTTCAAACTCGTTGGGTAATACATAATATTTAGGTTAAAATTATATTTTAAGCCTACAATTTTTATGAAATTTATACACAGACAATATTAATATACAAATTAGATGGTGAATTGATCAAGTTCACAACAAAAGTAAGCAAAAATATTTACATGCAAACAAACAAAACGATAAACAAATAACATAATATTCATGTTTGATACAGCAAAAACTAATAATCAGTTCGGATTCAAAAATGGTTCAACTTTTAATAAAACCGCACCCAACTTTAATAGTAACCGGATCGGACCTGGGCTGTACTTGGATAGTTAGGGCAAAATCCGTAACGATATTAACAGGACGGATTTGAATTGGACTCGGGTCGAAACTTGTACCATTGACAGACCTTATTATATATATATATATATATATATATATATATATATATATATATATATATATATATATAGATAGATATTGATCTTACTTGATTATAATTTGTGGAAAAGAAATAAAATAAAAGGACACATAACACAGTTACAAAGAATCACAGGAGGAAAAAACTTAAGCTACATGTTAGTCTGATGGATGCAGGATTAAGATTTAGTACGAAGAGCATTTTATATGTGTAACGCTATATGAAATTAGCATTTTACATGCGTAATAATATATGAATTATGAAGACGTATGTTATATGTAACACATATATATGTAGTACTATATGAACTTGACATTATCATGTGTAATGACAAATGAAATTAGTATTATAGATGTGTAATGATATATTAATTTGATAATTATGTGGTTACATTCAATGTTAGTTTAATTTAACATTCCGCATATCTGATTCTAATTTAAGATTACATTCTATTTTGTCTCATGCTATAATAATATAGCATTCGGTTTGTTTCGGACTAAATTTTAAAACTTTGGTTTATTCAGGCTAAGATCAATTTTAAATTTTTCTTCTTCTTTAGACTAATTCTCTTTCACATTTAATATCAATACAAAAGCTAACACCTAAGGTTAACATTCGCGACAGACAGAATAATTGACATTTTGCACTTTTAAGAATTATTTTAACTGCGCATCATTAAGTGTTTCTGCTAAATATAGCATCCCTAGCGGAGAGTAGGTGGTTTTCTACTTACGGTGAAAATGACGCCTCTTACCAACGAAGAGTAGTTATAACACACTTAACCCGTTTTCAAAACAAAGGAAAAAGAAAAAAGATTTAGTTGACAAATCATATTACTAGTAGAATGCATAATTTACCAAGTCACATATATAGACACACAAATTTACAAATTAATACATTGTGTACATATATTTTTTATGTATACGCACGCTGTATTGAATAACTACTCAGTGTATATCTTGCAATATAATTTATATAGTATACCAGCATTCGTGGACAATTTTCCTCCCTTTCGTGTTTGCATTCCATTGGACGGTCCAAGGTGGTCTCAACCATTTTGTCCGGTTGAGATGAACAAACAAAAATTAAACGTTGGGGTGAACATGCCAAAACTAGCACCCTATAACCTACAATTTTTCCTACTTCAATTACCTCCGTGCCCCTTTCAAAATGCTTGTTCCGTGACACTTCTTTTTTCGTAAACCATTTATTTTTCGTGTCCGTTTCATATCTTCTTTTGAGCATCTCTTTCGTGTCGCAAACAAACACATCCATTATTTGCTCATTAAGTTGGCGAACAACCTCCTCCAAAAAGATCCAAAAAACAACATGCATTAATTTTTACAGTGCTTCAATATTTAACAAGATATAAATTCACTTTATAGTTTAATAGGAGTAGTGTGTATTGGAGTGATTTTTCATCACTACTAAGGTTGTCCGATGTTAAACTCTGGAAGTCTAAGTAAACAAAAGTAATTCGATCGAAGGCTAAATGCCTAGGAAGAAAGTAGTAAGAAAACAAAGTGCTCGAATGTAAAGATAAGTAGATTTGGTTCGGGAGGTGGTCCCTACATCCACTGTTGAGAAACTCTTTAGTACTTAGTGATAGAGTTAGATATGCTCATGAAGCAATTCTATAATAATTTATTATAATTATTACCTTTATAATCAACTCTTGTTAGCAATGAAAGATATTTTTTTTCTTCTTTCTATTATACATTTGTGATAATGTTGTATAATTAACTATTTGTTTAATTCAAATATATTTAACAGAAAATCCATAAATGATGTGTTTTTGTTACATTAAATACAAGATGTTCTAATCATGGGTTATTTATCATAATTTGAATGAACACATTGTTTTAATATTCCCAGTCAAGATGCATTGAGACTGGATATCTATGCATGCGTTGAGACTAGAGTGTTTGACACTCTAAAGGTTAAGCAGTGCATTGTGCAGTTAAAGCTCTGCTAAAACCCTGCAAAATCCCCGCTATAGTATATAACGTTCTTCAACCGCTACACTATTTAAATTTAGCACTATTAAATAGTAAATCCGGTTTAAACCTAGCTATTTTCCACTACACCTGCTAAACCAAGACCTTTTTGCACCCGCTTTAGCAACACTAATATATGAATGTTGATATGACTAGTTCTTTTCTAAACTAAATTAATAAAATTAGGTAAAAACCTAATTTTAAGGCAAATAGATCAATATAAGTTAAAAATTTATTGTATTCGCCAAATCTAGTCTGATAATCATAATATTCTTGGTTTCTTTATATAAGATTAAACAATATTTCCTTTTCATATACAAATGATGTGAGAATGAGAATAAATTAATTCAAAATATTTAGTTTAATATCTAATGAAGTTTTTTGCCCCTCCGCTATTTTCCACTGTATCCCCGCTTTATCCCGTTATAACCTTTTTGCAGCTCCACTGCCATAAAACCGCTAAGCGCTGTAACTGCATAAGCAGTGCATCACTCACGATTGCTAAGGGCACCAAAGGGTTACGTGCTAATAATTATTGGATAACTATAGAATGATTCGATGCAGAATTTTTTGTTAGTTAATATAACTAAAATCAAATAGAGAATCTTGAAGTGATAATATTATATAGCTCTTTCACTTCAAAATACTGTTAACTTAAATGCGGATACTCCACTTTGATTATAGTCAAATCATGACATAACATTCATCGAATGACTATAGTTGAGTCCTAGTTAAAGCATTGAAAGTAAAAAACTATTCAGTAGAGGATTCGTCTACATAGTTATATAGAGTAAGTATCACAATCAACTGTAGTCAACTCAAAGTCAAAATTTCTGGCTAGAGTAGTACGGTTAATAATAAAATTTATTATTGTACCAATGAATTTATTTTCGGATTACAAAGTTTAACATGGATGATGTTGGAACTTTGACCAAAATCAGATCTCATAAGTTCTAATTTGATATAGTTTTGATGAAGGGAATTTGTGTAAAAAAATCATTACTGAAAAATCATTACTACCGAGGACCACTTATAGTAAGTAAAATTAGATTTTACTAAAAGATGTGTAAATGATAAATTCAGCCAAAATATCACACTACTAGCTAAGATGATGCATGAACGTTATTATTTGAATTGTTCAACATTAACCCTTGATTTAATTTATACCTTTGAGTCACACAACCGAAAAAATGAATATATCAAATGAACCAGATGATTTCGTTAATTTTTAATAGTTGAAAATTAATTAAGGTAATTAATGTTTATGAAATATTAATTTTAAATATTAATTTAATTTATTTGAATGTCATTAGTATTTAGTAAAGTGCGTACACAAAAATAATAAACAAAAATAATAAATGATGTATCGATATACGTTAACGGTAGAATGTTTAAATTCGATTTAAATAGAATAAATACTAAAAGGGGCTTTAAATAAATTAAATAAATATTTGTGAAATATTAGTTTTAAAAATTTCTTATTTGATGACCATTAGTGTTTACTAATATGCACATATAAAAATTATAAACGTGCGTATCGATATACGATATCGATAGAAAATTTAAATTAGATATAGGTAGAGTTAATACTACTTAGATTTTGGAAATTTTTTGGACCCAAAGTCTACAAATGACGGTTGGCCATAATGTAGAGAAGGGGAGGCATTTTTGAATTTGAAATGAAATGGCAATCTTAATTATATGAGAGAAAATGACCATATCTTACTTACACACTTATTTCCTCCTTTAATACGGTACTGTTCTGTCAATTTTTTCTCTCGACATAAATGTCAAGGGCCGAATTCTAATGGTGGAAAAGGCTCCAAAATTCCAAACTTGTTCAAACAAAATAGGTGGTTATCTCTTGATTGTTGTAGATCTGGAGATTAATTTATTAGATCCAGGATTTATTCTATCATTCAAGGTGTTTCTCCTAGCTTCATCTTAAGGTAATTGTATATTTTACTTATACATCATTTAATTTAGTTTACATCCCTTTAATTCTCTATCTCTTATGTCTGTTCATATGTGTGAATTTAGATTATGACTTGAATATCTCAATTCTTCCTTTTTGAATCTACTATAATTCTTATCATGGTGATTTAATTAAAAGCCCCTATGTTATGCTCTCCATTATTTGTACGTTATAAACAACAATAATTTTATTTAACTCTATTATGTATGTTTTTTTTTTGAAATGGTACTTAGATAAAACATATCACTGGGACAACATAACGCAAATCACATGTCAATATATGCTCGAATCACGCTACGCAAGTTTCAAACTTGTGACATCTTGCACCAAAGCCGAATCACTTAACCACTGAAATAATGGTTCTTGTCTGTTATGTATGTTTATTCATCTTGTATTTTTAACCTAGATCTAGACCTTATTATCATGAATTTGTATATATCTATGCCGCCAAATTTTATTATTGTTTTAATTTTTTTTTGGAATAATAAAATCAGTTTTTATAATACAAGATTTAGATTTGGATGTTTCCATAATAGTTGTTATGTGAATAAAACTTTGAAAAAATTTCATTAATTAATTAAAGTTGACAACATAACATAAAGACGTAATAGTCTTATATTTAAATTATTTTAAAATGAATTTTTCTAATTAAAAAAGGAAACATTAATCTAGTGATCGTTTCTTTTTTTAACAATTGAATCTAGGCTAGTACAAGATATTTGTTTTATATTCTAATTCACAAACTATTAGGATATAATTTTTATTTTGTTTTACTTCAAATCTTATTTTGATTTCATATCGTGTATGTGTGTATTTATATGTAATAATATTTACGCGTGTGTATATGTGTATTTAACTTAAAGCTTCAACGGAGGTTTTATGTAAAATACAGTAGTAATTAAACTTTGAATTATTTTAATTAGAATTAACTTCATATTGTATACACTGATTTATTACATGTTACATAAATAAAGTTTATTTTATACAAACAGCTATAACACACACATGCATATACGCACACTTGTTTAATCTATAAAAAAAAGTTTTCTTGTTTTGGATGACAAAGATATATAAAAGGGGGAATGTGTCCATTACGTTGTAAATCCTAACATTGCACTTGCATTATTACACATGGATGCATTTGATGTGCTCATCGTAATATACAAAAGAATTTAAAATTAAACCAAACTAATTTAAACAATTATAATTAGATAAACATTTTTTTTAGAAAGTTATAAATGAATTTACACTACATGATTCCAGTAAAGATGCAAAAGGAATATTTTTTGAAATTTACCCAGTTACCTCGCTTCCGACTGGCCAGGGTTCCAATAATGGTATTGAAGCCCAATAGTCTGTGCGCTTTAACTTAATTATGTTAAGACTAACCAATTAAGCTTACCAATTTAGCAGAGTATCCGAAAAAGTGGTGTCTAGGCTTGAGTTTGGGTAATCAATTACCCTTCCCTCCCTGACTACCAACCTAGCCCATAAAGTGAGCTCAAAGATTGCCTCCAATAGAAAAGACCCAATTTAAATTGGGCATTGAGATAATTTTCAAATTATTTTAAAATTTTAAAATATAACTTTTAAATTTAAACTTTAAATTTAAAATAAGAAATATATATGCTATAAAAGTTATAATAGAATGAACATTTTCAAAGCGTTTGAAATATATATATATATATATATATATATATATTAATTTCAAAATAAATTTTATTAATCAGATTAATAAAAGAAATAGATTAATTAAATAAGTTAATTAAATAATGTACATATATGCATGTGTAAAATATAATGATATATGTTATATTGTCTTAAACTATTTAAGACAATGTAAGTTTACATGTACGTATATAATATAATTATTGAAATTAGCAAAATTTAGTTAACATTGTTTAATTAAGTAGATCAATTAAAATTTAATTAGTAAATTAAAATTTAATTAATAAATTAATATATACATATATGTATGTGTGTATTGCTCAAAAGGTTATAGTAAATATTCAATATAATATTTTAAACTGAATAACTAACAATTAATTAAAGAGTTAATTAATTAAATTAATTAAATATGATTGAATTGACATAATGTTATACATAAGATTATCATATAATTCAATTAAAATATAAAATTTATATAATAATAAAACTTATATACTATGAATGTATGAACTAAAGATGGAACATTAAAGGAACACTAAATAGACTTAAGGAATAAATACATATGTAAATATACGTATACCATGATTTCTGATGTGTTCGACACTTGAATCCCAAGTATACTTCATTAGAAATACATTATTCCATAAGTCGATATCACTCTAAATAATATATTGAAGATTGTGAATCTTTAATATAATGTTGTCCTGCAACGACCAGCCTTTTCGATCATCGAAAGTCAGCACTCAATGCATCCATGGTATTCAAATGTCAAATATCCAATTGTCGAAAAAGTTGAATGTTAGGGTAAAATAAAAAGTAAAATAAAAAGAACAGGAAAAACATAATCTCACAAAGGAATTATCGCATATAATATAACAAGGACTGTAAGTATTGTCACTTTAAAATACATAGTATATCAGAGTTAAAAACCAACCTCATCAGCCTAGAAAGTTATAACTTCCCGCCTTACAATTGATAATGGGTATATATAGTAATACAGTGAAAATAAAATACTACGGCAAGTGAACATCCAGCTACTCCATAAGCTCCATGTGCCACTAATGACAACCTAAAAAAATATTTGATCTGACCCGAGCCTTATAATAAAATAACACGCAAATCAGTTTGGAAATACTGGTGTGAGGAAACTCAAAAGGTACAATGGGCATACAATAATTCTATGAGACCATGTCGCTAAACGCAAACATGTTTTTCCTTACAGGAACAACTTCCACTCGTGAATGAATAAAAAAAAATTAAAACAGAACCCAGACATGAAAGAATGTGCATAAATAAGATCAAAATCCAAACTTATAAAATAGACGTAAATAATTAAACATCGAGGAGATCTCTTAGCACTTCTAGTTGCAAATAAGGAAAAAATTAAAATAATTGAATTAACAACAACAAAAATTAAGTTTTCCAACAATGACTAGGAGGGAGCACCTCTCTCACCGAAAGTATACCTCTAGAAATATATTTGAGAACTCTAATGGCTCTCGGATATGTCTAAGCCAGACTCTACCAATCTTACTGAGAATTCGAGCATTTCACAGCTCCATGCACATACTACTGAATCGAATCTAGAGTAAATGTGACGACACCCTAACGGTAGCAACCCCACATAGCTTGGTTTCCACTCTCTCTTTGATTTCAGTCATTTTTGAAAAAGGATATCAACGCTCAATGAGCAACAAATCGTCTTAAATTGATGATACACAAAGGAGAAAGCTGAATCGATAGTCAATAAATCAACTATCGAAAATAATCAAAATCACCGTATATGGAAACTGAATCTCATGCCCTTACCACTACTCGTCGATTTCAAACTTGTGTTATCCCTTTGTTAAAAATGAAGTCGGATAAGTTAAGACAATGTAACCTCTAGGCATTGCCTTGACAACGATTTTAACCTTCAAGATAGAAATGAGTTTTCTTACCTCGACATTTAGTGCTAATAGTATGACTGGATCCTTTCCATGTAAGCAATATCGTTTGCAGAAATTAAATTTCTTATATTTTCCGTAACCGAATCAAACTTTTAAAACCCAAACTTGTACTTGGTTTTCACATCATAAACACTTCAAAAACACTCTTGAAGATATTCTTTTTAAAGTGAAAATTATACTTCTAAGTGAATTAAAAAGAAGGGTTAAAAACAAATGTCATTAAAACATTGTTTACTATAAACCCAAGTCAATTTATATTCAGGTTTATTTTTAAAAACAATTCCTTTTACAAGAGTTCTCATTTATAAACTATCAGTTATAAATTTTAAAGGACACTTATTATCCCAGAAGATAATAAATCAATTAAAAGGCTTTTATAAATTAAAACAATGTTAATTATCCAAAAAGATAATTGATATAATTCTTTTATAAATTTCAAACCACATTAATTATCCCAAGAGACAATTAATTAAACTTATAACTCCTTTAATAAATCAATTAATTAAATTTAATCACTTTGTTAATAGGTTAATTAACTTTAATCACTTTTATTAAATAAGTTAATTAATCTTTAAAACACTTTTATTAAATTAGTTAATTAACTTTAACAACCATTTATAAATTTATTACTAAAATTTCTTATAGTTAAATGATAAGTAAGGATATATTTAAACCCCCAGTTCTTTTCAAATACTTGTACAATCCTTACAAACCCATTCGAAAGGAATTTATAAAATATTTAAGGTAAATAACCTTTATCAATTTAAACAACATTAATTATCTCAAAAGATAATCAAATCCAATTTATAGTCTTTTATAAATTTAAAACGACATTAATTATCTCGAAAGATGATTAACCAAATTTTATAATCTCTTTATAAATTTAAAACAGTGTTAATTATTCCAAAAGATAATTAATTAAATTTGTAACTTCTTTTATAAATTTTTAATTAACACTTATCCTTTATTTCCAAAATTCTTGAATTACTTAGAAATATAATTTAAACAATTTACATAGTGCAAAAACACGACCAAATATTTATTTTATAAAAATACAAGCTTAAGTTCAACACACAACAAGGGTTCAAGGGGGTGATATTTCATAAGTGACGGTACAGCGGTAATCGCTGCAACAACGCTTATGCAATCAAATAGTATGTCATAAATATTTTCAACCAAATAATAATATAAGTGACATACGAATATATGTAAATTAATATTGATGACAAACCCCTTCGGGTCTCTCTACAAAAGTCCCATATAAATCACACACATCAATGTGTATTTCTAGTGTTCCATAATGACCTATCCGTTACATACACTTCAACTATCTCTTGTTTTTATTCTCTTCAACACAATGGTTATTTATGTCATTCACTTTTTAAGCGGGAATCAATTTCGAATAGATAATAAAATAACAGTATAAACTATCATTCAAACATCCAATAATAATCTATAGCAGAACAAATGTGACGACCCACATTTCAGAAGGTTTGAATCGACAATAATCTACATATGTCTAACTTAAACAATCCGGAATGTAGATAATCAATGGGGTTAAATAAGAAGAATAAGAAAGAAGAAAAAACAGACACAATCTCACAACGGAAACGATAAAAATATAATAATCAAATAACAATTCATGAAGCTGTTTATATCATACATTTGATTATAATTTATACAACATTTATCAGAGTTATATATATACATCAGGGATAAATAAATACTATAGCAGAATAGCATGATGCAGAGAATATTAAAAGTAATAATATACCAACTTCATCGTCCTCTAGAAACTGATCTTCAATGCACTGGAAAAACTCAGGACTGATCCGAGAATAATGAAAAGATAAAACACTCGAGTCAGGACTAAAATACTCTTATGTAAGTCAAATCAATATAACAAAATATGAGTGCAATAAGTTAAGAGATGTTACGGGATTTTTCATCTCATAAGGACCCTTAAATTATCTATGTGTAATAGTGTACGCTATAATAGATAATGTCTATCAGTAAAATAAATATAAAATAGCGTTAAGGCTTTACATATCCCCCATAACACATTTTTTATAGCATGTAGTCTATGCAGGTTCTGTAACACAACCAGTAACTTGGTTGCCAGTGAGTTCCCATAGGTACAGTATTAAACCAAAGTCATAATGGACTCGTATAAGGATAAATATGACAAGGCACGTGAGGCAATGTCCAATGTAGGATTCAACCAATTTACCCTTTTTGGCCGATCGCATCCATGGCCAACTGCGTTAGTCGATCCGAACGAAAACGGTGCACCCATCGAATACAAAATCACAATAGTAATACGAGGGATCAACGTCGCTAGAGGTTGCTAACCTCATTGGCCAGACTTCGGCTCCTATTTTAGTCATTTTAATTATGACACGATTGTCAAAACTATCCATCATCGTTCTCTTGCTTCATTCCAGTAAATGTCGCCAATTCAACCACTACATTCTGGATATCATCCTCCACTACACAGTTGTTAAAGTGGTTTCAATATCGACAGAGAGTATGCCGATAAGAGGCCATAATCTCTTTAACAACCAAACATCGTTTACACACCGGTTGGCTATTTTATATTTTGAAAACAATTCATACTTGATATCAAAATATCATATTCGCTTTAAAATCAAATCCATTTCAAAATCACCAACTACGCTTCAAAAATCAAATCCATTTCGAAATCATCATATTTTTCTTTAAAATGTTAATTCAATTCGATACGTCAATTTCACTTCAAAACTTGATTTGAATTACAACTTTGGTTATAATTCACTTTAACCCAATTCGCATTTAAATCCAAGATTTAAATATAAACATTCCACCCTTTTAACCAGTTAGAATTTTTAAAAATAGTTTAAATAGTTCTAAAATAATTAAATAGTTAAAATAGTTTAATAGAAAATAGTTTGAGCATTAAAAATGGTTTATATAGTAAAATAGTTTGGAAAATCGAAATAAATTGCATATCTAAAGAATATAGATTTTAAATCGTTTTATACTAAAAATATTCATTTAAATAGTTTCAAAGTCAAACCGGTTCACTTTTCAAAATTTTCAATTCAAATCAGTTCCAATTTCCATTTCGATTTAATCGATTCAATTTTGATTTCAAGTCGATTTTTTTTTACTTCGATTCCAAATTAATTTCAATTTCAATTTCAATTCCAAATTAATTTCAACTCCAATTCCAAATTAATTTAAATTCCAATTTCAAATTAGTTTCAACTCCAATTTCAAATTTAAACCGATTCAATTTATTTAAATTTCGAGTTCGATTTCCAAAATATCAATTCAAAACACTTAGTCTAATTTTCCTTCAATATCCAATTTAACAAAAAACCAAAACTTCAAATATAATTAAATTCCAAGCTCAACTTCAAAATATTGTTTTATTTCACTTTTACTTAGCAATATTCAAAGTTCGAATAAAAGTCCAATCTTTTAAAATAAATCAATTTTTGAAATTCATGTCATATTTCAATTATAGCTTAAAAATCTCAACTTTGATTAATTAACAATTCCTACTTCAAATTTAAAAGTTCAACATTCCGAGTTCCAATTCGAAAATAATTCTATTTCCATAAATTCAAATTTTATTTCTTAAAACCAAATCATTATTTTAAGATCATTTAATTTCACCAATCCGGTGTCCGTACATAATTCTATATCCTATGGCCATGTGAATCAATTATTTCAATTTAATTCAGGGATGGAGATATATCGTTTCAATCCAAAATAAATGCCATAGGTATGTATCATTTCAACCTATTTCTTAATTTATTCAAAATAATTCAATTTACAGTTTTATATACTGTAAATAATATACAGGATAATAACATGATATATCAAAATAAGTAAATATCCAAATCATCCAAAATATAAATCAATAACATCCATCTCAATTAATCATCCAAACAGTCAAAAAATCACAACAGTCAACCAATTATCAATAATCGAGGATTTTACTAACAGTTTAATCCTAATTCAATTTAACTGTCAATTCAAATTCTATTAATTAAATTCAGATGTCCATTCAAATGTCAATTAAATTTATCACACAACTATCAATAAAATTTAAATCACTTCACGCTATAATTTAACTAACATAAAAATTATTTCAGTCAATTGTAAGCATATAAACACTCACCTTTGATTTATCAATGATTTAAAATCCAAATTAAGGCCCAAACTTGAACAACCTCTGTAACTACTCGCCTTTTTGTACGTTTTAAATCGACGATAAACCACACATGTCAGACTCAAACCATACAAAAGGGCGAATTGTTATTGGGGTGAATAAGAAAAAGGAAGGAAGAAAACAAACAGAATCTCGTAGCGGAGTGACTAAATATAATAATCAAATAACAGTTCATGAAGCTGTTTTACAAAACATTTGATTATACTTTACAACACAGAATACGAGTTACAGATATAAAAATATAATAAATGACAATGCAACGGAATAATGTGATGCAGTGGAACAATAGTAAATAATAGTAATAATACAATCTTCGTCGACGTCCTCCGGAATAAGGTCTTCGAATCCTGAAATGCTCAGACTGACCCGAGCGAATTGAAAAGACAAAACACTCGAGTCAGAACTAAAAGATCATATGTAAGTTAAATCAATGGTAAATAATATGAGTGGAATGACATCAAAGATGTTTACAGGATTTGACATCTCCTATCCAGTGTAAAACGTGAGTGCAGTAACTTAAGAGATGCTCGGGAATCACATCTCCTAAGGATCCTATGTAGTAATATACACTATTATAATAGTGTCTACAGTAAAGTATAATACAATTTAAAAATAGCATTAAGGTTTTACATTTTCCATCTTAACACACTTTTATATTCACATAGTCAATACAGTACCGTAATCTCTCCATCTTAACACACTTCTATATTCCCATAGTCAATACAGTACCGTAATCTCCCCCGTACTGGACATCGTCAAAGGATACTCCATAGGTATGGTACAAAACCAAAATCGTATAAGGCGCGCTAGGGTAGGTGACACGGCACAACTAGGCAATGCCAAGGTAGATATACCAATTACGCTTCCGGACCGATGTTAACACGTAGCAGCTACAACCGCCCACCTCGAGCCATACCCCCAAAATCAAAATGGCCCCAAAACCAAACTCGTACAAGGCGCGATAGGGTAGGTGACACGGTACACAAGGCAATGGCTGGGTAGATATACCAATTGCGCATCCGGGCTGGTGGTAACCCGTAGCAGCTACTATCGCCCACCTCGGGCCACACCCTAGAAATCAAAAATCAAAAGTGGCCACCAAAACAATCCAAAGTCAGAATATAATATCGAAGGAGTGTGTCTGATAAGAAGGGCTACCTCCTTGGCCCAAGAATCGCTCCTGTTTTAGCCACCTTATGCCAACTCACGGGAGTTGGGTCTACGTATATACCTCAAAGGAACGGCCCCACCATCCTACTTCATTTTGGGATCTCCACTGCGTACAGGGTTGTTAATGTGGTTTTCGGAGTTGGCAGAGAGTATGACAACTTCCGATCCCGGTCTGTTTAACAACCAAACGTTATTATAACACCGCGGTCATTTCAAAATAATTATACTTCAAAACCAGAATATAATATCCATTTCAAAACCATATAAATATGATATCATTTCCATTTCAAAAACCAAATCAATATGATATCATTTTTATAAAAACCCAAATCAATATAATATCATTTTTTATTTCAAATATATCCCTTTTCCAAAATCATAGCACTTTCAAAGTTATAACACTTCGAAATCAAAACACATAAAGTATAACACTTTCAAATCATAATACTTTGAAACTCACAACTTTGAAACCTAACTTCACCACTTAAATGGTTTAAATATTAGAATACTTTATATAATAAAATAGCTTCTTCTATTTCACAACTCAATTCCAAAACAACTCGAATTTATAATCTTTAAATTTAACCAAATTCCAAATCATAAATTTCAATTCAATTCAGTTTCCAAATAAACCATTGCAAGTTATATTGATTTCAAAACAGATTTGATCCCTAGAATAGACCATTCCAAATTCAATATATTTCAAACTATAAGTATTTAACAATTTCAAAACAAAGTTTGATAATTTCATATATATATATATATATCAAATTCAATTTTCTATTTTTTAGTTTTGAAATGTTTACTCAATAAACCCACTATCATTTAAATAAAACTCAAATTACAAATAACTACATATTTCCTTCAAGTTATTTATAATTGAAATATTCATTTAATTCACCTTAAGCAAAATCAAGTTATAAAAATCATGCCTTCTAAAATTTCGAATTTAATAAATTTCACATCAAGCTTTTTTGAGTTTAATTCTTAAATAAATTCAATTTCAAATAAATCTCAAATTTCATCTTCCAACCTTAATTTTATTTAATCATTATAAACTCTATATTAAAATAAAATTTAAATACTTAACCATGTTATCTTCAATAAATATCAACTTATTATCAAGCTTATTCTATATTAAAACAAATTATACATAGCCTAAAATCAAGGATAAAATAACATTTATATAATATCAAAAATCCATATTTATCTAAAACCATATATTTCTTTACAAAACCATAGAAATCATTTCAAAATACTTTTATATATAGACCACGGTGTCTGTATATAATTTTCTATCCTATGGTCAAGTGATACGGATATTTATCATTTCAATCCGTAATTTAAAATATAAATACGGTTGTATATCATTTCAAACCGTTATCCCAAATGAAATAAAAATCCATAACAACTTGCAGTTTATAACAATATAAAATACAACATCCATTCATCCAATATCAATCATCGAACATTTATCACAATCATCACCCAATTCAATCAATAACATCAATATAGAACAAATAATAAATAATAGGTATTTACTGGCAGTTTATATTCAATAATAAATTAAATAATTATTTTATCTAAATAAATTCAAATAAACTGAGATGATGATTCAAAAATATGCCAACAGTCATAAATAAATTTCTAATCACATCATAAATTAATTTAACAAATATAAGAAATTTTGGAAGTTGTGAGTGGGTTAAAACACTCAACTTTTGAATTTAAATTGAATTTAGATCCAATTTAAACTTAAAATTTAAATAGTCTCAAAATTCGTCCAAACCAAAATCAAAATGTCCGGAATTTCAATACGATCCCAACGTAAGAAGTCGTGCGTGAATTTGACCTCGTACGTAAAAGTTATATCAGTTTGAAGTTATATGACTAAAGCAAAACAAATAAATTAGAAGAAAATATACACGTCACCATCAACCTCGTACATGCGGAAACTCTAGTGCCCTTTTTCGAAATCGCGTTCGAAAACAGCTGTAGTCGCCATGTGCTGTCCACGTTGACATGCCACCACCTCGTAGATCCACATCTCCCTGACCACGTTTGACTTCACCGGCCTTGGCCGCCCTCTCCGGTAGGGTCGCGACACCCCTAACTGCCTTTGCCGCCGTCCATTTTCATGGCCGATACTGGAGATTCGAGCAACATCTACCCAAATGAACCATGCCGATCTTGTCTCAACACCCTCTACATTCTGATGCCTTTCGATCAAGCAATCGTCGACGATCCACCGTCCAATAGGAAGCCCTAGCTACGAACGGCCGAAAATAAAGCAGGGGTTTCTGGAAAAATTATGATTCAATTTCAAAAACGAATTACAGATCTGAGATGCGCTCATCGAGAGCTTCAAATCGATATATAACTCGATATAGTTTGTGGAGATTTGATTTTGAAGTTGAATTTTGAATTGAATTTGGATTGTGAAATTCAGGGTTTGTCTTCCATTAAGAAAGAGGAGCAACATAAATTTTGGTACGTACAGAAATGAGAATTAGAAAGGCTGCTACGGTTTATAACCGGATATATATATATATATATATATATATATATATATATATATATTGGTAGAGCTGAAATTAGAGGAACAGATACGATTGGTTTACACGTTGAACGATAAATGGCCCGGAAATCCCGTTCTGACTCCGGAACGAAATTGGGTCAACCCATATACCAAAATAGATGTTTTAAAATATTTTAAAATCAAGGAAATAGGTTTCAAGTCCAAATTCCATCATATGAAGAAGTTATGCTAAAATCAAGTTATTTCAAATTGATTTCAATTGAATTGATCTTTAGGCGTTTCGAGCTCGTACGATCAAATGACAAGTCTGATCGTTACGAAACTTGAAGTCCTATAATAATTCACCGTTACGGATCCGATGAAACTAGTTTTGTCGAAATCCGAGTCAGTGGCCAAAATGGCTATATTTCACATTATTAAATTAAATTAATATTTAATTAATTAAATCACTTTGTTTTGTTTCAAATTTAATAACACAAATTCCATCATTTTTGTTTTCTTATACAATTACAAAAATTTTAACAACTTAGATATCAATTCAAAGTTAATTGATTTACCCATTATCGTATTTAATTTCAATTTTAACAAATTCATTAATTATCAATTGAAATTCTAATAAATCCATTTATTTGATTTTAAATCCTGTATTCAATAAATTATTATCAAATGGATGAAATTAACATTGGTTCATGATCTATATTCTCATATTTCATCTTAATTTCTGTTAACGTAATAACTAAATATTAAATTTAATTTAATTGCAATTAATTCAATTATTAAGTTTAAATTCCAATAAATTGATAAATCTTGATTTCCATTCTTTTTATTCAACCCATTATCATACTATGAATAAAGTTGACATTATTCCCATTTATTATCTAGATTTACATTAACATAATATTCAATTTAGATTTATTGCAATTGATTACCGAGTTTTATTTAATACACTAAATAAATAAACAACATATATTAATTGTCACCTATTTACTTTTAATTACATACTTCAATATTTACATTCGGTTATCGTATATTGAATTCATAACCAAGTTGAACAATTTACACTATTTCATTATTGGGATTTCACTCCAATTATCAATAATTAGTTTTAATTATCCTTGCTACACTTCATTATATATTATAAAGTTTTTATTTATTTCTAAATTTAACTACAAAATCTTATTAAATTAACCAGTTTAATTATTGAAATTTGCGGGTCGTTATAGCCTCGAATGCAACCAAACCAGTGTCATAACGTCCGGAATTCCAATACGAACGTAACGGAGAAAACCGCTTTGAATCCGAGCTCGTATGAGAAAGTTATGATAGTTAGAATAATTGGAAATTAAATTAAAATTAAAATAAACGAGCATAATTTAATCTACATCACCTACTTCTTCTCCATGTCATCACGTTCGCCGCCTATAACCCGTCAAGTCACGACCTAGACTTCATGACGCACACACAAATCGTCGACTGGACCTTGATCATGTCGTTCCCACGCGAGCGCCTTGTCGAGAGCTACTACCGCCCCAAATGCCATCCATTCAGCTGCCTTCGTCTTCCTAGAAACCCACAAAAAATTTCGCGACTTCAAACTCGGTTTTCGACGAATCCGAGACGCTTCGGCACAAATCAATTGTGGGATGTGTAGAGCTCGTCGAGCTCTACGACTTTGCTTTTGGAAATTTTTATTTCATTGAATGGATTGAGAGATTGAAGAGGAAGAAGGTGGAAAATTTCTGACCGTTGGAAACAATGAAAATGGCAGCCATGGTTTAGATTAGGGATTAGAATATTTTAGTATGAAACTGTCTCGATATGCGTACCTTATTTATATAGTTAGGTCTGAAATTGTCCGAACTCCAATCGAAGCATGCCGCCTGGCGTTCATAATGTTTTACCCTCATTTCAAAAGCAATGGAACTAGTTTCGGGGCCTAATTCGATCGTATGTGGAAGATAGCTTTTCAAAATCAATCTAGTTTATCGAGTTCCTTAAATTGATTTCCACGTGTTTTAAGCTCGCACGGCCAAACAACAAGTCTGATCGCTACGAAACTTGAAATTCTATAGTAATTCACTATTAGGGATCCGATGAAACTAGTTTCGTCAAAATCCGAGATAGTTGCCAAAATAGATATTTTTTACTCGTTAAATAAAATATAAAATTTCCAATTTTTAATTATTCGCATTTAAATCCAATTTTAAATGTTAAATATCTTCATTCGTATTTAAATAAAATTCGAATCAATTTCCTATACCATTTTTAATCATATTAAATCCATAATTCAATTATTCAAATAATCTCCAATATTAAATTTAAACAAATTAAATTATCTAATAAATCAATATTAACAAATCATTTAATTTCAAATAAATTTTAATTATCAACATTATTTTATTTCTATCTAAATAATTCACATTTACTATTCAACTCCAGATATTTCTCATAAACACCGTTTAATCTTCATTAAATTAAGCTTTATTTCATTTTATCCATTTTTTGGTTTATTTAACTTTAATTAAGCTAAACTTTTTTCTCTTTTGTTATCATTCATATTCAACAAATTTAAAATTTGGTTTAGCTATAGGTTATACAAACCTATTCACTTAAAATTTTATTTTTATTATTTTAGTTAATTCATTTCAAATACAATTCTCTTTTATTTAAGCTTCTTGAATTCATCTTCGTTTTATTTTCTTTTATTTCTCAAACTCATGGTTATTTTTGTTTGCTTAACCAAATATATTCAATAGTTTAAAATTTATTTTTTACTTTTCTGTTCAAATTTATAAGTTATAATTTTATTTTTATATATACTATTTTCCATTACAATTTCAAAAATTATTTTATAATTATCAAATCATACTTAGAATATTTTGCACAACAAAACTTGTTTTAGTCGAAAATAGATCCCTTTTGGTAGAAATTCTCACTCAGAAACTCGAAAATGAACATTGGCGATGTTGCAGTCATCCCTAGAATTTATTTCCCAACTAATAAATGAGTTCAATGCTTTTATTTATTCAAAAATCCTTTCAAAATATTTTTCTAGTCAAAACTCTTTCAAATAATACTATTATAAATTTTTAAAGGCTTCGAAAACAATTTCGAAAAAACAAAAAGGATTTAAATTTTAAAATTCTCAATTTTTTAAATCATTTCTATATATAAGATATATTATAAATATACTTATACAAATTTTATTACCTTATCACCAAAATATTCCATTAATTTACTACTCGGTCATTTTAACCAATTCTTATTTTAATTGGTTTCAATTAATTTAATTGTCAAATGCTTCATAAAATAAAATTCATTATGTATTCGTTTTATTCTTAATACAACCAATATTCATTGATAACTAAATATTATCATCGCCTAACAACTAACATTCATTAAAATTTCATTTTATATATATAAAAGAATTGGTAAATTTATTTCATTTACTCCAATTTAAAACTATATTATGTCGACTTGCCTCGTTTAAGTGTTTAGAAACCCCTATCGATAACACGACGTCGCACGCATCGACCAGAATTCAAAAACAACTCAACGGATAAGTAAACACAATATGAAATAATTTATAGCACTACCAAGTACGCTCTCATACACACAACACACACACACTCAACAACTCATTATAGGGTATTACTACCCTATCTCTAATGAGTTAAACCCCATAGAGGCAAAGTTATTGCTAAGCTTGGCTCCGATACCAACTGTGACGACCCACATTTCGAAAGGTTTAAATCAACAATAATCTACATATGTCCAACTTAAACAATCTGAAACATAGATAAATGAGGTTATATAAGAAGAATTAGAAGGAAGAAGAAAATACAAACACAAAATCTCACAACGGAAACGATAAAATGTAGTAATCAAATAACAGTTCATGAAGCTATTTATATCATATATTTGATTATAATCTATACAACATTTATCAGAGTTATATATATACATCAGGGATAAATAAACAATATAGTAGATTAGCATGATGCAGAGAATAATAATAGTAATAATATACCAACTTCGTCTTCGTCCTCTAGAAACTGATCTTCAATGCACAGGAAAAAATCAAGACTGACCCGAGCGTAATGAAACGACAAAACACTCGAGTCTGGACTAAAATACACTTACGTAAGTCAAATCAATATCAAAAAATATTAGTGCATTGACTTAAGAAATGTTAAGGGATTTTCCATCCCCTAAGGATCCGTCAAACTATTTATATGTAATAATGTACGCTATAGTAGATAATCTCTATCAGTAAACTAAATATAAAAATAGCGTTAAGGCTTTATATTACCCCCCCCCCCTTTAACACATTTTTTATAGCATGCAGTCTATGCAGGTCCTGTAACACAACCAGTAATGTCGGTAGCCAGTGAGTACCCTATAGGTATACTACTAAACCAAAGTCGTAATGGGCTCGTATAAGGATAAATATGACAAGACACGTGAGGCAATGCCAAAGGCAGGATTCTAAAAGTTTACCTTTTCTGGCTGGTCATAACCCATCCATGGCCGACCGTGATAATCGATCCAAATGAAAAAGGTGCACTGAATACGAAATCACAATAGTAATACAAGGGATCAACGTCACTAGAGGTAGCTAACCTCATTGGCCAGACATAGGCTCCTGTTTTAGTCATTTTAATTATGACACGAGTGTCAAAGCTATCCATCATCGTTCTCATGCTTCATTCCAATAAATGTCACTAATTCAACCACTACATTCTAGATACTATCCACCGCATACACAGTTGTTAAAGTGGTTCCAATATCGACAGAGAGTATGCCGATAAGAGGCCCCGGTCTCTTTAACAACCAAACTTCATTGTACACATCGGTTGGTTTATTTCGAAAACAATTCATACTTGATATCACAATATCATATTCGCTTCAAATTCAAATCCATTTCAAAATCATCATATTTTAGTTCAAAATATTAATTCAATTTGCTATCACTTCAAAACTTGATTCGAATTACAATTTTAGTTATAATTCATTTTAACCTAATTATCATTTAAATCCAAGATTTAAATATTAACATTCCACCCTTTCAATCAGTTTGAATTTTTGGAAAATAGTTTTAAAATAATTAAACAATTAAATAGTTTAATAGAAAATAGTTTGAGTATTAAAAATGGTTTATGTATTAAAATAGTTTAGAAAATCAAAATAAATTGAATATTTCAAGAATATAGATTTTAAACCGCTTATACTAAAAATATTCATTTAAAATAATAACATAACTATATGTATTTTTTGAGCAAACTCAAGGTACATATACTATACTTAGGCCGTCATGATAGGTATATACGAGTGTATAATTTTATTTCTATCTGTTGAGAAAACTCAAGGTCGAAGTGAAATGAAGACAAGGTACCATGGGTTAGGAGTTGTATATAATACAACCGATAAAGAGTTATCTAGCGACTGTGGAGAAATGACTTGTTGAGTAAACTCAAGATCAGAATTCCAAGACAAACGAGTCATAACACCTACTAGTGAAGTCAAAAGACTACTATATTTCAAATTGGGGATTGGCAAATACGAAAGACTGGTAGGAGCTTATTAGTAAAATAAAACATAAGGTTCAACCTTACTAAATATTATAAGAACATCTACTATGATATTTTCCTAATAATAAACCAATTAAAACTTATAGAAAATGTCAACTCTAAAACCGTTTTTTGAAAGCGACAAACTTATCGAATCCAATTATATAGACTGGCTATGAGCAATTAAGATAGCATTGACTTACAAGCTCTTTAGTCATCCATTTCCTACGATCCTAAAGAACAACTTGCTGATGATGCGGACCTCGAACTTAGACTTGCTTATGGGAAATGGGTTTTCGACCTAGAGATCGCCTAGGATTTCATATTGTCTACGTTGGATAAGCCATTGCTGAGGTTATACGAAAACATGTATATACATGAGATATTTTATAATCTCAAGGCTCTATTTGGTGAACAGTCATGTTCCATAAGTTCAAGCTTAAGAAGAAGCTGCTCAATACAAAATTGACGAAATGATAGAAAGCAGAAGATTACGTACTAATGATGAAGTGCTATTTTGATAGACTTTCACAATTGGACGTACAGATGAGCAATGGGGTTACAAGTGGATCTGATCCTCGGTTCTATTACACTTAGCACAAACCGTTCATACTGAACTACAACATGAACCAAAGTTAGTTCAAAATAAATTATATTTTGAGTAATTAATATTGAATTGGCAAACCATAAAGAATTGATTTTTGGTAGTTAAATGTTTTTTAGATAATGATATTTTTAAGAAGTATTAAAAATAAATTAGCTTTGGAAACCGAAAGTATAGTAACTATTTATTCGAGGACATGTGAATAGATATGAAATGATTAATTGAAATAAATTTGAGTCGTGATTTCTTATGAAATGATTTAATATGAAACGTTTGAGAACATTTGTTTAAGTAGAATTTGAAGAATGTATTTTGAAAAAATATGTTATGTTTTTTATTAAACATTTATTAAAATTGGCAGAGAGCTTTATAGATCAAGAAGCTTTCTAGTTTTATGAAAAAATGAAGTTGGAAATCAATGCTTTTGATTTAAAAATTGAATTGAAAAAAAATTAGTATTCATATTTTCACTTGAAATTTGGATAATACATGGACTAGAAAGTTTGAATTAATTACAATGAAATAACTAGAACGGTTAATATGCCAGTGTGCTAAGGACTTGCTAGCATTGAACGTAATAGATTTACGAAGTGTTGGAGGATTTGGGATGAAGGAAAATTTAGCTTAAAGATTTGGTAACCATTTCAGTTGACGTTCATGTTGGAAAGGTAAAGTTCCAAATTGGATTTTTCCATAATAATAAAGGTAAACACCATTTTGTGTCATTTTGCACAAAATATGGTTTAAGTTATTGGTGCTTAGAGCAAACTAATTTGAGAGATAGGTTTTGGTCCAAACTTGTTTACTTTTAAAGTAAGAAAAAAGTAAGCCAAAATATGTTTCTTTTTGGTCGAGGAGAAGAGATGTTAAACCGAATGGCAGTATGTTGACGTTAAGGCTGGGATACACTCATATAAGACATTGTGAAGCATGAGAGCACAGTTGAGAGTGATATTTCCCTAAAATTTTGATTAATAGAAGACTTTTACATGATGCAGTCGACGATAGAGAATGGCTATGCTTTCTTATATAGAGTGCCATTATGTAGACGTGCCGGTTAGTGTTACAACCCATGCTTTTGTTTTACGTTTTGGTATGCCCACTATTACACCCATACTTCTCGAATCTTGTTAAAAGAAATACGACGTAAGCACTAATATTAGAATGGGATGCCCTCAAAATAAAAGATGGGATATAAAGAAGAAAGTCAAAGAATGAAGGGAAGTCAAGAAAATATTGTGCTCATAAATTGCAAGATGACAACAAAGATTCAAACTGTGCCTATCCCCCAATTTCAGTGTCACATTATGATATGATCCCAAAATTGGATGTGGCCATATGATGTAGTAAATAATCCATGATTATAATACTCGGAACCACAGCGTAACTAAACTCCCAAATAACAATAAGATGTTAAAGTCACATTGTGGCGCAGAGAACCGTATTAACGATGTCAAAGCATAATGCACCTCACTCAGAAAAAAGATGCATGCAATCAATGACGTATTAACTTACGAGCCAATATATATGGATAATAGAACTGTGCTAACAATCTTGCATTAAAGAAAAATAGGGATGTGTTGCATCTTTGTTTAACACTAGAAAAGAGTGAAATGGAACATCACACCACCATCAGAAGCACACCGCCATCGAAACATGAACTCAAAAGAGAAAGGCCACGCTGTCCTCAAAGGGATGAATAAACCTCGATATCATTCCCAAAGCATGTACATTGCTCATATCCCCAAGAATGGATCTGCACTACATTCATTGAGAGCTACCTAAGTAGTACCACGCAGACTCAAAAGAAATCCATAGGCTACACAAAGGGCCAATCAAACGGTGCACCAATGTAGATCTATGCTTACAGATAAATGACAGAGGAATAAGCCTCCCTCATCAATAATCTATGCAGTCCATCGCTTAGAGTAGCTCGGTACAAAACCGCACAAAGCAGTTGCCATCACAAATGGCGGCACGATAACCCCAACCAACCCCGGCAACTATCATCAATGCTTAGGCCAGATCAAATAAGCAACCATCTCTTGAGGCAAAAGATGTAAAAGCAGTGCAGTTCACCCTAAATAAAAAGGGAACAAGCTTTTGCCAAACTCACACTCGCAAAAGGGGTTATGCCTAGGTCCTTTCATCCTTCAAAGAGAGGGAATTCATAACTCATTCAAATTTGGAAGCTCGTACCTCAAATTAAAACATTCCCGCTTCAATTTCAGATCTTCCGCCAAAATCGAAAATTCAATCGCTCAAATCATGAACCTGCTAATAACACACTAGCAATCCATAGATGCTAAATAAAGAACATAGATGGATGACATGTGTACAATCCAAAGGCGGAAATCGAGACAATGGAAGAAGGAACATGGTTATCCACATGCATCTTTGTACTATAAATAAGAAAAGCACTGTAGTAAAAAGGGATTTTTCCTCGATTTGTTATTATTAAGGTGGAGAAAGAAAAATCATTGAACGCTCTTCCATTAAAATCTGTATCAAGTAATATAAAGAAAAAAGTGATATTTTCCCATAGACGTAGGATTCCT
This sequence comes from Allium cepa, assembly GCA_030765085.1. Lineage (NCBI taxonomy): Eukaryota > Viridiplantae > Streptophyta > Magnoliopsida > Asparagales > Amaryllidaceae > Allium > Allium cepa. The sequence goes on along the minus strand of CM060931.1, from coordinate 457,488,666 downwards.
TAATATCTGAATCACATAAATTCTCTATGTCTTTTACTTTTCTACATTCTTGTTTTTTTACTTAGATTTCAATGTTAGATTTTATCCTATCTTTATTTGAATTTAGTATTTGTTGACTTTGGATTTTAAAAAATAGTTAAAGTGCAACTACATAATTGTGTAAGCTTTAGTGGCACAATAATTATCTAATGACAAACTTAATATTACTTAAATTTGTTGATTCTAAATCCTTGAAGTAATTATTGTTAAAGTTACTTCGCGTTCATAGGTGTAGGGAGACAAAAATCTCACTATCATTTTGACACTAGAAGGAGGGCTTCGAACCACCATTCATTTCCTGCATCCTGTAAAATTTTACTCACATTTATTCTGCATACCATGGATCCCACCAATTCACCCATACCTCCTTCATAGGAACAATTACACCCAGCTTTAGAAAATGCAAAAAAATCACTTATAACCTCAAAAGTGCAAACCGAGGTGGGAGTTTCAACTGAAGTACCTATAGACACCATCCTAGACGCGTTCCATTCCTTCACAAATCAAATCAACTAATGCGTGGAAGGGCTAGAAAAGAGGATGGCCCAACGCCCTTCTCTCAGGTCAGACTCCCCTCCATATTTCACAGCTCATCGCCATCACTCGCCAACTACGCTTGCTATGTAATGGGCAAGTGAAAATGGCACACTTTGAAATGGGAATGGTGACGTTGGCTAAAAAAATAACACCAAGCTAAAAGGCAAAATTCAAGCTAATCCTCGAATCAAAACAAAGCCAATCAATAGTAACCTACTACTGTTGAAAAACAAAGCCGATCCGCCCTGGATAATGAAGACACCGCTCCTACGGGTAGTTCATCCCATACCAGCCTTAGAGAGAGCAAAATTCATCAACTAAAGGCTCGAGGAGAGCAGCTAGCAACAATCTTCCAACAAATCACTAAATAAAAATAGGGGAAGGGATTTCTTCCACCATTCAGTGAGACTATCATTGAAGCAGATTTCCATGATAACTTCAAAGCCCCATTAACTGATAAGTTCAATGGAATTGCCATCCCTAACGACCACCTCTATACTTTTGAGTATTGCATGGACTTCTTGAAGGTAGGAAGGATGACCCAATGTAATATGTTCCGTATTTACTTAGCCGATGTAGCCTCTCGATGGTTCAGGAGGTGCGGACTGGGGGAGGTCTGATTTTGGAGACAACTATATGTCGATTTTTTAGGGCAATTCAATTATGGGAGAGATGGTCCTCCAGATGTCAATACCGTGTCATGTGTAAAGCAAGATGAGAATGAAAGCTTGTGCAATTTCATTAAATGATTCAAAGCCCAAGCACTTCTGATTCGAGTGACTAGTGAAGAAACATTGCTAATGGCGGTGCATGACAGGATTAGAAGAGGAACATCTATATATGACATAATCAACATAAAGTCATGCCGCAACATGAAGGCTTTCTACGAAAGAGCAATCGGCTATATCGAGATGAAGGAAGCCGGATCCATAGTGCAACCTTGGAGAACATCCATCTCCAGCTATGACAAGAATAGAAGGGTAGAAGGATACCACCCACCTATGCAACGATAGAAGGAAGTGAATCTCACGTCTAAAAATCCCCTTATTCACATTCCTAGAGAGATATATGAGATGATCAAGGCTGAGCTCGCATACTACATACAGAATAAGGGGAAGGAAAGCAGAATCAGGATGGAGCATACCACCGCTTCCATAGAGCCAATAATCATCACATTAACAATTGTTGACATTTGAAAAATGAAATCGAAAGACTAATCCGAAAAGAGTACCTAAGCAACTTTCAAAAGGAGGACAACGAAAATAGAAGCGGAAACCTCAGTCTCGACCTAAACAAAAACCATTAAGGAAACCCCTCCAACCTCATGCCTCGATTCATGGAGGACCACACCTTGCTGGGGAAGAAAAAAAGAACAAGAGATATGTGTACAAGAGGCCAAGGTACAATAAAGAATAATTTTCCATGTCAAACAAAGGCCAACTCAAGAGATAGTTTTCGCAGCAGCAGACGTAGGAGTGACATTCCCACAAGGACCCGCTTATTTTCATGGTGTTGATCTTGAATTTCACCATGAAGAAAGTCTTTGTTGATTAGGGAATTTTGATCAGTATCATCTTCAAATCTGCATATAACAAGATGAAGATTCTCACAGAAATTTCGAAGCCCAGCCCTAAACTAATTTATAAATTCAACAACACAACGACGATCCCAATAGGATCCGCACACCTGTTTGTTATAGTAGAACCATCCCTCTGCATAAGTCATTCTATGCAAGCTTCCTAATCATAAATCAGCCATCGCCATACAATACATGTCTTGGAAGACCCACGCTAATAGATTTGGAGACCGCCGTCTCTCAGAAAGGCTTTCTTATGAAATTCAACACTTTATAATAGGATTAGTAAGGGGCGAATAATTTTTAGCTAGGGAGTTGTACAATGTAACTCTTAACTCTAGCAATAAAATTGTTTGAAACTATTCTGCTGTCTCTTCTGATATTTGTGATATTAGTAAACAAGAAACTAAACCAATTCAAAGAAATGCATCAGTATAGAGTACAAAAGTTGATATTGAGGCAGACCATTCTATGACACCAAAACCCATAAAGAAAGAGAAAAGAACATACATGCATATGATCGACGCTGATGAATATAATTCAATTTACGCACCAAAACCCATAAAGAAAGTGAAAAGAACATATATGCATATGATCGACACTGATGAATATAATTCAATTTACGCACAGTACTTCTCTGAAGAAGAACTCACAACCAAAATAGGTAGCGAAAAGTGAGAGAGACCGAGATTAGGGGCATTAAAGAAAGAAAATTAGAGTTGGTAGATGACCCTAAAGACGTATAAAAAGATCCAAAGGGCACCACAAAGTTACTTAAGATAAGAAAGGACCTTAGTATGTAAGTACAAGCTACACCGATAGACTTCTTGAGGAGATCAGTGGGTGTATTCATTTGGACTCATTATACATGGTAGGGATAGATCCAACCATCATCTGTCATGCACTTAACATTGATCCAAATGCCCATCTAGTTAGATAGCAGAACCTTAGATCAAGAAAGATACAAAGCCTACACAAAGAAGTCAAAAAGTTGAAGGAAAATGGATTAATTAGGGAGGTGTATTACCTAAAATGGATTGCTAACCCAGTGCTGGTAAAGGAACCCAATGGAAAATAGAGAACTTACAAGGCCTGCCCGAAGGATAGCTTTCCTTTACCTAGACTTGATCAGTTAGTAGATGTAACCAGTACACATAAACTACTTTCATTTATGGATGCATATGATAGAGTTAGGGGTATGCCTTAGGGGTAATTATTTCGCTTCGGCACGAGATCGACCATCATGGGCTTATAATCTAATTTGTTACGTATTTCTAACTCGTTGAACAATCTTGTTCATAACAAAGGTTTTTATTTCTATTATATACTTGATATAATGTGGTTATATTAATTAATTTATTAAAAGTATATTTAATAGAAAGTCCATAAATGGCATATTTTGTGATAGTAGTTACAAAGTGTTGTAACCGCGAGTAATTTATTCCAATAAAACAAATATACCATTTAAAATGTTCCTAGTCAAGATGCATCAAGACTGGATATCGATGTATCCGTTGAGACTAGAGTATGTAACGCTCTCTAAATGTTGGGCAATGTATTACTCATGACTGCTGGGGGCACCTAGGGGTTATGTACTGATCGCTATTGGATAACTATGGAACGACTCACTCGATAATTTTTTGTTGTTTAATACTACTAAGGTTAAACTGAAAATATCGATGTGACTGATTTACACAGTTCTTTCAACTTGAGAATACTGTGGATCTTCAGTATGAAAGCTATGCTTTTATTATAGTCAAATCATGACATGATGTTCCATCGAGTGGCTATAGTTGGGTCGAGTGGAAGTATTGGGAGTGAAGCACTATTCAATGGAGGATTCATCTCCTTAGTTATATGAGGTTAGTATCATGGTCAACTCAAGTCAACTCAAAGTCAAAGTCTCTGGCCGAAGCATTTGGTTAATAATAATTGTTATTATTGAATTAAGGACTTTGTGTTGTACTATAAAGTTGAGCGTGGACAATATTGGAATTTTGACAATTACCAAATTCCAAAAGTCCTAACACGATATAGTTTTGACGAAGAGAATTAGTGTAAATAATTATCACCATCACGTACCGCTTACAATAAGTAAAATTTGATTTTACTGAAAAGATTTGTAAGCGATGAATTCAGCCAAACTACCATACTACCTGCTGAGTGACGTGTGAACATTAATTTATGAAATTGTTCGATATTAATCACTGATTGAATTCACACCTCTGTGTCGCACAAGTGCATTTATGATTTCTCCTAAAACCGCACAATTTAATTAGTTTGTAAAATGTTGCAAACATTTAAATTAATTAATATTTATGAAATTTTAATTATTGTTAATTTATTTCATGTTTTGAATGTTGTTGGTAATTATTTTAATGCATATACAAAAGTTATATTTGCACACATCTATATGCGATATCAATAAAAATTTAATGTATTAAATAATAAAATAATTACATAAATGTTTTCTTTTATTTGGAAAAGTTGCATATTTGGAATGTGCTTAGATCAGCCATATAATGGTAAGAGGAGGAAATCAATTAATGGGATCAATTAAAATTTAAAAAGAGAAAATAAAGGAAGAAGTTCTAATAGGAGAATAGGAAATTGTTCCTTTGATTCTATTAAAAACAAAACCTCCTCATTTTTGAAAGTACAGAGAACAGAGCATGACTTTCATTTTTTGTTCTCCTTTTCTTCCTCTTATCTATCATTTATCCATGGCTAAAACTTCATTGAAAAAAAAATATCAAAACAAATTCAAATCAACATCAAACATAATTAAAAAGGGTAGTTCATTCTTCTCTTGCAAAGTGGGATTGTGATTTTTGAAATCGGAGGAGAAGCCAAAAATTATGGTGTGATGAAGGGCAAGGTTTATCGGATCTAGAGAGTGATCAATCAGATCTAGGTATTCTTCTATCATTCATGGTGTTTCTACTTGCTTCATTCTAAGGTAATTATATGTGCGTATAATTCGATATTTATATGTTTATTGTATTATTATTTTGATCTATGTTTGTTTACCATTTCCTTTTAGTGTTTGTTTATGATAAATCGACATGTCTTAGATCTCATATTACTTCTGATTAATTGTCATCATTCTCTATGTTGTTTGGATCTGTAATTTCTTACGACAAATTTATGCTTGCCTACCATGTTCAAATTTATTTTATTTTATTGTAGATAGTTATGGAATTAAAAATTAACTTTGAACGAGATTTATGTATACCATGAGATAATCTTTACTTATTCAAATGCTAATGGATTATATATATATATATGTTAAGTTATTTACTATTCCTTGAATCTGATTTTAATTACATATGCTGATTTTTTGTACAATTGTTACAATCCTTGTTAAAACAAAAGTGGATAAATTAATTTAATATTAATGAATGGACTTTAGTGGAAATTTTAATTATTTGTTGTTTTCTATATTTAAAGTTTTTTGTAAAGTTTGATGTATTGTTTCATTCCTAAATTAAAAAATTAATGAAAGCTTTTAACTTTAAAACCAAAAACCTTTTGTACAAATGTATACACACATATACCATATGCTACATTGCTTGCAAATATTTGCTTTCAGATCAAAATTATTAAATTTTAATTATCAGTTATATGTAATATAATGTCTTGTTTAAATCAAATTTGTACAAAGATTATGAGCAATAATGTAACCTTTTTTGGTTAAACATTTTCTCAATCAGAATTTTTTTATTAATGTTAATTCAGGATTTCAAATTATTTAAAACATCCAATAGGTTTTCACTTTGTATGTATGTATGTATCCATGATTATTTTGAATGTATGCATCCATAATTATTTTGAATGTATGCATATATTTCATTGACAAAATTTAGACAACGAAGGCATGTGTAGATTTGGTTGATAAGTAATCAATGTCATTTAATGTATTAATTGTTATAGCTAAATGGTGAAAGAATGAAAACTTTTCCTCTTTTCATATTCTATCATATCCGTGTGTAGATTTAATTGATAACTAATAAATGCCATTTAATGTAGTGACTGCCATCGTTAAATGGCAATTCCCTCTTTTCATATTCTATCATATCCATGTGTAGATTTGATTGATAAGTAATAAATGTCATTTAATGTATTAATTATCATAGTTAAATGTTGAAAGAAATGATATATTTCTCTCCTTTCATATTCAGTTATATCTTCCCTTTATTAATTTAATATAGTAAAAGAGGGAAATAAATAATTTCCTTCTCTTAATTTATTTTTACATGTTTCATATATACATATATACACTGCACTTACACTTGACTTAAATGAATGTATTTGATACATTCATCATATCACATACATTTGTATATTTGAAGTTCCTTGAATTACCATATTGAATAAAATATTGATTTTATTTAAAAGAAAATTTATATAAGATCCAAAAGCATTTAGATTTCATAGGCCTGTTAATGATCCAAAATGTCATTTTGGTAATTCACCCATTCTTTCCACTGCGGGCTGGTCCAGTTCTAACAATGGTATCAGAGCATAATAGCATATGCAATCTAAATTAGTCATGTTAGGGATAACTAATTAAGCTTGTCCACTAAGTACGGTGTCTAGAAAGGTAATATCTAGGATTGGAATTTGGTAATCAAGTACCATGTCCTACCTGGTTACCAGCCTGCCTAAAAGGTGGAGTAAGGCTAAAGGTTACCCTTAACAGAAAATGGCCAATTTAATTAGGCCTTGGACTAATTTTTCAAATAGTTTTGAAAATTAAGACAAGATTTCAAATTTAAAATAAAACATGTTTATTATAAAAGGTTATAATATAACCTAAATTTTCAAAATGTTTGAAAATGTATCGAAAAGTTCAAAATGTTTGAAACTATGTAAATATTAATTTTGAAATTTAAAATTATTAGTAAGATTAATAATATAAATTAATTAAATGACTTAATTAATTAATATTTATATGCATGTATTATTTATGTTGATATATGCTATGTTATTTTAAAGCGTTTAAGGTAACATAAGCATACATTCGTATATATAAGATAAAATTTCAAAATTAATATAATTTAATTAAAATTATTTAATTATAAGCTAATTAAAGGTTAGTTAATTAACTAAAAATATGCATATATATAGGATATATGTGTCTTACTATAACGATTATAGTAGATATGTCGAGTATAAAAGTTGTAGTGGAATACTAATTTAAAATTAATTAAAGAATTAATTAATTAAAATTAATTAAATAAGATTTAATTAATAAAATTTTATACATAAGATTATTGTATAATCTAATTAAAATATAAAAGTTATATAATAATGAAACTTATATAATATGAGTATATAAACTAAAGGTGGAATATTAAAGAAACCCAAATAGACTTAAGGAATAAATATACATGTAAATGTACATATACTGTGACTTATGATGTGTCTAACACTTGAATCACGGGGGTATTTCATAGGAAATACATTATTCTATAAGTCGATTCACTCAATATAATGTACCATGAATCTTCAATATAATGTTGTCCTCTACCATATATGTACATATACATCTACATATATATATATATACATATATTAATAAGTTGCTTGCATACTCCTTGGTTGTTGAGCAAACTCAAGCTAGGGATATTATGTGTAGTATTATAAATATATTGAATAGATAAGGTAAGATAACATATATATTTGTTGAGAAAACTCAAGATACATATACTATACTTAGGTTGTCGCGATGTGGTAGGTATGAGAGAATGATTTCTTTCGATTTGTTAAGCAAACTCAGAGTTGAAATGAGATTAAGATAAGAAAAAATAGGTTATAATTTGTATGTGATACGTCCGATAAGGAAGTATCCATCATTTTGGGGCTATGAATTATTGAGCAAACTCAAGGTCGGTACTAAGATAGACGAGTTCTAACACCCACTAGTGAAGTCGTAAGACTACTATGTTTCATCTTAGGGTATGGAGAAACATAAAAGACTAGTGGGAGCCTTATTCGAAAAATGCTAAATAATGTTATAATTATCTACAATGATAAATTTGTCCATTTAATATGATTGATAAAATGTTTATCAATTAACATATACAAATGAACTGAATTGAAAATTGACAAATGGAAATGTAATACTCACTAATAAATGCCTATTGCATGTTAATGTTTACTATACCCACGCAAGTGTCTAATTTTTACAACTACTTAATACATTCATAAAGTGGTTACTTATGTGATTATTTGCTTGAGACCATGTATTGCACTCTAGGAGTTTCGAACTCTAAAACCAATACAAGACTATGGATATTTGATCCACATACTATTATTTATAAATGTTATATGGTGAACGGTCACAGTTCGCAATGTACGATACAAATGAGTACAGTTAATTGGAAATAAGCCAATAAACAGTATTTTTGAGACCATGCATTCAACTTGATTAATTATAAAAGGGACCATATTGTGTTAATGTAACACAAGACTAAAAACTATAAGACAGATTTAAGAACTCGATCGCTGAAATGTCATTTGACCGATTTACGTAAAGTGCAACATATTTGATGTCCTTAAATGCCAAGGATAATCAAATGCACTTTTGTAAGGAGTTTGTTAAGATATTGTAGCAAGGTTTTCTTTTGAATAGTTTGACCATTTGAAAGGAAAACGAATGTATAAAAATAGATATAATTTAAGGTATAGTTGGAATGAGTCACTTCTGCTTTATAGAGAAACATTAGAAACGGGAATTATAATAATAATTGATACTTAATATCAGAATAAGAAATATGATTTCTATTTCGAAATGTTTTCATATTGAAAATTGTTTTCTGTGAGATTTATTTCTTTGAGCTCAAGATATTTAATTAACGAACTCTGCACTATAAATAGTTGCAGTGTATGAAATAAACAAATTGTATTAAGTGAATGATGGACCTCCGAATTTAGTACGCTATTATAAATAATGGTGGAAATAGTGGGAGCAGACCATATATCACTTATTAATTGCATCATAGTACGAAAATTGTTTTCGTAAAACTTACCATACATTGTTTATGAAATAATGATTATTTTTCGGTATCGACTGATAAAAATTGACATAGCTATATTTCAATATGAATATCCTTTGTGAAATATTTCTATAATGTGGTAATTTTTTATAACAAAAGTGATGCATTGGAAAGTACAAATGTATCTAGTATTATATATAGTTATTTTGGAACTATAGACTAAGCCGTAGTTTTGAGAAATAATTTTATTATATGATTTTGAATCATACGATAATTGTTAATTATATCTCAAACAATAAAGGGCTATGCACCTATTTAGTGGGAGTATCACAAGAGTTGATGAACTCTTCGAATTGATACATATAGATGTATGCGATCGTAATTCTATAAATACCAAAACGGTTCCACGTACTTCGTCATATTCACCGATGAGTTATCATCGACATGGACATGTGTATTTGATACACGTGCAGTATGTTTATAGTAAACTTATAGAATATAAAGCAGAAGTAAATAAAATAATATGCGATAGAAATGATTTGATTTGATCGAATGAGTGAGTATATTGGAAAATGTTTCGAATGTACCTAAAATGAATAAGGATTCAATCTCAGAATTACTCCTCCATGTGATGCACAACGATGCATTGATATGGAGTAATCGAACTTTTTTGGACAACATACGATTAATTGTGAGTGAAGTTGAGTTAGTTTCTTTATATGAAGTAATGTACTTAAGGTTAGTACACAAGGTTAATATTATTTCATCTGAATAACAGTTTACAAAATTTTACAAGATAAGGATTTATACGAAACACCAACACATCACAGGCCAAGGAATTGCAGGTTGTGCGAGTCGAAAGATTGCATGTAATAATTATTCATGAGGGATCTTGTATAAATCTCCCTAAAAAGATTTTGAAACGACCGTCATTGGATGATATATTTATGTTTCGAACATAATTTTTGTAAATTAAAACCAAATCAGTTTTATAAATAAAGAAATTCATAAAACATTTATGAATACATATTTTATTGCACTGAGAAACAATTTTTATTTCAAGATATACCAACTTCGTTATGAAGAAATTTCTTTGAGGAATTATTGATAGTAAGATGTGAAAGTCTACGGGGTGGATCATGCAGTGTATATGCAAGTATATGGTATAAAATATATGATGCAACTAAAATAATACTAATCTAAGTAAATATGGAATAGGTACACCAGAATTTTATACTGGTTTGGACCTCCCGTCCTACGTCAAGTCTCGAAGCTCCCCTTCGAAATTCGACTATCAAAAACCCTCGCTTCACCTAGAGGAATAGGCTTGGTTGCAATAAGTTGTTCATGTCTAATGTGTGTTCCAATATAATACGAATGTTGATCAATTAGTACAATTACTTCCAATATATTTCTAAGGAATATTGTCTATGAAGAACCGAGTATATGGAAGAGTGAATACAAGTAAAGATTGCTAGATTGCGGAGATCAAGAATATAGAATAGAGTATAGAATTAGAAAGTGTAAGTAAGTCAGGTGAGTTGTGTTCTCTTGATTCTTGATGCTATATATAGTTGTAGATAGGTATCTTGAGTAGTTGCATCCCTTAACGAACGCTCTAAAGTTGCTTCTATCGATGGTGAAGAGTTGTGGCAAAGAGAAGTGGAGATGTCCATTCGCATGTGGCAGTCGCTGTTTATTTCTGAAGTTTGACTTTGAATTCAGAAATCTGATACTATATTTTTTTTATTACAGTGGAAGATCAGACGTCTGAGTGTTATTACCAAACGTCTGGTTTAGCCTGATTGTTATTCTAGAGAACTATTTCAGACGTCTGGCTTGTGTACCCAGACGTCTGATATGATGCATGTCAGTTTTTTTGTGCATTCTTTCTTTTGCTTCTTTGTACCTATCGACTTGCAGTCTCTTGTAGTATCCTTTGAGTCTCGTTCTTGTCATTCTAGTGATGTTGTTCTAGCAAGTACCTATATGCGTAAATACATATGTATATTCGATTTCCGTTGTATAGTTATTGCCATCGAAACCATAGATTGGATTTCCTAACATTCTCTCCCTTTTTGATGATGACAACTATGCAATGTACTTAGATATAATTTTATAAATCTCCCCTTGAATATGTGCTTACCATTATTTCTCCCATTTGGCATTATTAAAAAGTATTAATATCTATAATTTAGATAACATGTGCCCACTGTTAATCTGGAATATTTACTAATTGCTGGAAGATTATATCAATTTACTATAATTACGTAGAAGTAACAAACCAAAAAGAACATTTTATAGTCATTAAACATAGTGATTACATGCATAGATTTTTGATTACAATATAAAAGATGGAACCTATAAAAAAATATCTAAGGATCTTTTGGGGAAGCTTTAGCTTGAGCATCTCCTTCATCTTCATCCTTTGAAGAACTTGCTTGTTTTTTAGGAGATGTTGGAGTGTGTTCAAGAGGTTCTTTGTAACGACCCAGTATTTTCAACCATTCGCATCTGCTCATGTCGGACTTGAATTGTTCAAAATACCGCGTTGTAATTAAAATTTGGCAAATCTCAAAATATACAGTAAATAATTAATCACAGAATCACAGACACAGAATCAGAATACTCGCAACGGAATTTAAAAATAATTAGTGGTTCATGAAGCCACTATAAATAGTCTCAATCAAATAAAAATTACAAAGTCTTTCATCCCAAATATAGTTTAAATCATCAAATAGAAAATCCAAATGTCCACTAGTCTTGATTTCATAAATAAGATAACGGACAGAAAGAAGCCAGCAGCTTGAAAGGATCTACAGAAGTCCTAGCTCCGGGATGATGACTGAACTGCAACTCAGGCTGACCCGAGCGTAAAATAAAACATAAACACTCGATTCAGGACATACATACTTATATAGTGTAAGCTAATTCAAGTGTACTGTAATATAAGGCAAGTAACTTAAAGGATGCTTGGGACCGCCCATCCTCTAAGGATCCGTTAAACTATTTATTATGTAGTAATACATCGCTATTATAATAGTGTCTATTTGTAAAATAAACTTACTTTTAAATAGCGTTAAGGGGTTACCCATATAGCCCTTAACACATAATATATTCCCATAGTCTATACAGTACCGTAATCTCCCCCGTACTGGGCGTCGTCAGAGGGCACTCCATAGGTATGGTACAAAACCAAAATCGTATAAGGCTCGCTATGGTAGGTGACACGGCACAACTAGGCAATGCCAGGGTAGATATACCAATTACGCTTCCGGACCGATGGAAACGCGCAGCGCGCAGCTGCCGCCCACCTCGAACAACACTCCCAAATCAAAGGTGCGCACCAAAACAATCACAAAAGTAATAGAATGGCATACGAAGAAGTGCGTCCGATCAGAGGTGCTACCTCATTAATCCGTCAATCGCTCCTGTTTTAGCCACCTTATGCCAACTCACGGGAGTCGGGTCCACGTATTTACCTTAAAGAAAACGTCACCACCATCCTACTTCATTCTGCAATCTCCACCGCGTACACGGTTGTCAAAGTGGTTTTCGGTATCGACAGAGAGTATGCCAGATATCCAATCCCGGTCTCTTTAACAACCAAACGTTATTATAACCCGTGGTAACAACTTTTTAAAAATGGTATTTATATTTTGAAATCAAAATAAATTTCAAATACCTTCAATATCAAAATATTGTTTTTAAACGTTGGTCATTTTATAAGATACCATTTAAATCTATTCAATTTATTTAGGAATTGATTGCCTTTTTCTCACCTTTTAAAATTAAATTCTTCCATTTAAAATCATTCAAAATCAATTCCTTAATTTTATTAATTACATATTAACTTCCAAAATTTAAACCCATTTCCCCAAAGATTATTTCCATAAATTATTTTTAAATAATCAAAATCCCAGTTTCTGTAGCACTTATGAAATGCTACCTAAAGTCTATAGGTTAAAACAGTTCGTTTATAAAAGACAGCATTTAAGTGCTGTAATAGACTATTAACTTAATCATCAAGTTTTAAATTCCCAAATATAACTTTTTATCAATTATTTACTTAACTGAAACCTTATTTTTAACCAAATTCAGAAATTTCCAAAAATAAGTTATATTCCAAAATTTATTTAAACATTTATTTATTTATTTAACATTTTTAACTCATTCAAAATCATTAAAAATCCTTTAAATATATTTAAACCAAAATATTATAACTTCCATTTTAAAATAAATTTAAAATATTTCAGAAAACATTATATAAACCACGGGTCTGTATATAGTTTTCTAGCCTAGGTCAAGTGATACGGATTTATATCATTTTAATCCGCAATTTACAAAACCCCGAGTTCTATCATTTCAAACCCGCAATCCCAAGTAAAAAAATAAATAATTAAACAATTAAATAAATGAGCAAATGATTATCGTTCAAGCCTATCATTTCAGCCTATAACGATCTCAAATTTAAAGGGAACTTGCAGTGATGACTTAACAGTAAATAAGCATTAAATAATATAACTGCAACTATATTATAACAGATAAACAACTGATGAGGTGTCAATTTAAAATGGGGTTTAACATCATACGTTATATCACAGGCAGATGACATTTAATAAATAATTTACAAATACACTTGCGATAATTCACAGAAATATAGGTATGTTTGTCTGGTGAGAAATACTCACCTTAAAATGCAGATAATCAGATTCAAACGATTTTACCACTTGATAAAGGATCGTACAAATGGCACGATTAGGTTTCCGCGGATGCCACGCCTTGATTCAAATCTAAAATAAGATCCAAATACCAAGTCTTCTAAAATTACGGGCAAAGCAAAATTTTCGAAACAACTGGAACGAATAGAATTTGACTTGACTCGACCACTCCCACTACTCGACTTGCCCACGTTCTCAAGGCCAGGCAGTGAAATCTTAACTATATACGTACCCATGAAAATTATAGTGGAAAGTTTTAGGCAAAAGCTGGAAAGAAAAAGGTGGACACAATACGTTATTCCCTTTCTACAAACAGGCGGCGTACACTAAAATTCTTCAGAAATTGAAAACAGTGAAATTTGCAACTAATATATATATTTTTCTTTTCTTTTTTTTTCTTCTCTTTTTTTTTCCTTTTTTTCTTTCTCTGTATAAAAAATCACGTTAAATAAAAGTGAAGCATGTTGGTTCCCAAAACTTGAACACGCAACATAGCACAGCCACTCCTACCTCATCTTTTAAAACATGCATTTTTTTTTCCTTTTTTTTTTCTCCCGGAGATGCAAATGAAAATATCCTTTTTTTTTAACATTTTATTAAAATGACTCATGAATGAATTCACAAAACAAGGTGATACAAACTAAATAAACGTTACGGTCTGCTTGCCTATTTTAAACCCCGTAAGCATGCACTCAAAATATACAAGTCACTGCATATTTTGGAAATAATTTAGGTAATAAAAAGTTCTACCTATCTGCTGAAACAAACGTGATTTTGCACGTGTAAGTGTATGCAAATGAAGGATATTAGTTTTGTTTGTTACCATTTTTTTTTTAAAGATGACACACTTTAGCAATTCATATAAAAAAAAAGACTCACGCAAGAAGTTCAAGTGGCCACAACTACAGGAATGCATGCATTTTCTATAGAATTCAAAAGAAGGATACGAAGCTTGTCTTCCTACAACAATCTGACATGTATGTCAAAATAGATCAGAGAGGGAAAAAGGAGATGTGGCAAGGACAGGTGGTGGAGCAGCCGAGTAGTGTGGACATGGGACCAAATGAAACCAGAAGAAGAACAAAATAAATAAAAGCAAGGTGTGGCCATACCTGTGCAATTTCTTAAGAAGAACGAAGGCAAATTTTAGATGCAATATAAAGTTTTTGTGTGAGGCTTTATATATATATATAAGAAAACAAGTTGAGAGTTATGAAGGCACATGAGATCTTCTGAGATGCGAGTTGCACAATAATATATATGGGAGGCTTGCGTGATTATAGGAAAACAGTAATCAAATATAATTTGCTTTGAACTGAATAGACAAATTCGAATGAAATTTGAAATTCTCCCAGCTATACAAAATTTTGATTTAATGAATTCCTAGAATGATGCGTGAATTTAGGCAAGAGATTGATTCTTAATTAAAAAAAAATTCTTTCTTATGTATTCATGGATAAGGCTTGCGAAATATAGGGGACCAAACAAACAGGCAAGAATGGCAAATGATAATAAACAATTAGGCAGACCAGAAAGTTGCGTGATTTATTATTGCCAGTTATACGAAAATCTTGATTAAATGCTTGCGTTGATTACTTTCCAGTTTCTTTAGTTTGAATGTTATTTTAGATGCGTGATTTATGCTGCCAATTTATGAAAATTTGATTTCAATATTTTATGCCATTTAATAGTTGCGTGATCAGCTATATGAAATTTTGATCTTTATTAAATGAAACGGCAAGAATTGGCAAAGATTTTGGAATGAAAAAGTCATATACAAAAATTAAAACCCAATTGAAAGCTATGGAAAAGGTAACGTTTACTATAAAACTACTGGCTGATATTTTAATCCATATAGATATAAATATGATTTTTACAATACGCCAAACTGACGCAATACAAAACACCAAAAATTCATATATAAAAATAACGTTTTCAATTTATACGTTTATTACGTTACTTATACCATAAATTTTACGCGCCATTTAAACGCGAAATCCAACAGTTCATTAATACACTAAATTCTTCAAAATTAATACTTAACTAAAATTTAATTGGTTTACATTCTCCATATTATATATATACAAAATTCAGATTTTTTATTAACATTCCAAATGGAGTTGTCTTTTAACAAAGTTAAATAAATTAAAAACTTAAATTTTATATTTTTAGACTTTTGGAAAATGATTTAATTAATATATATATAAATTGGGAAGTAAATTTTACTGGAAAGAGAAAATAACGTAAGAGATATGAGTAAAGAGAAAAACGCATATGAAATAGGCAAGCAGATAGGAGAATGGATACTGCGCATGACTGAGATTTAGGAGAAAATTGTGTTTTGAAAAATGCAAGAAATAAATTTTGTTGAATGGATAATAAATCTATGGAAATCAAAATTTTAAAGTAATGCGTTGAATTTAGAGGCAACATATTTGATTTTAATGCTAGAATATTCCTTCCCTCTAAAAACACATGCCACTGATAAATTTACTCATTTACACTAAGATCATATTTTTAAGAATGTGTACCATAGCCATAATATTTTATGCCCAAAATATACCGAAATAACGGATTAAAATTCTATACGTTTTCTTATATATATATATATATATGTATGTATATATATATATATGTATGTATATATATAGGGTATTTATTCCCTAAATTTACGCGCCCTTTTTAACGCGTAATTACCCAGTTCATTTATACACTAAAAAAAATTGAAATTCTGACCGTGCTGAGATTCGAACTCGTGACCTGTCGTGAATAGCCCAGATGTCTTAACCACCTAAGCTATTAATGTTTCCTTAATTAAAACTTGATTTTGCTAGAAATTAATTTATTTACCATCTTCGACAAAAACCCCAAATTAAAGTTAATTCTTAACCATGTCAAAATTTCAGTGATCTTATTATTTAATTAAAAATTTGGTCAATTGTTTTTATTTTTAATCATTTTAAAATTTAGATTTTTATATAATAAACCCCAAAGTTTTTTAAAATACAAGTGAAAAATACTTGTTAAAAATTTGGGTTGTTACACTCTCCCCCACTCAAAACTTTTCGTCCTCGAGAAGGAAGAAGGTAGGAGAATAGAAACAACCTGAAAGAAAACTAAATTGAAACTTAAATTATAATCATTAATCTAAACAATAAAAATTCAATTTTAAATTAATCATTGATTTCATCTATTTATACTTAAAATTTTAACATTTATTTATTTACATATTTACTTGTATAATATCCCTACACTTAAAAAAAAATCATTCATTTTTTTTTCCAAATTTTACACAAGGTAATATAACATTCTAATTTAAAATGTTTAATTTTAGTCCAAATTTGAAATGGTAATTTAACTTAATTTTTAAAGTAAATTTACCATTTCCCAAAATAAACTAAATTCCCCATTTAGTTTCTTCTTTATTCCAAACTATAATTAAATTTATTTCTCTCAATATTTTTCTCATCTATGTCAAATATTTTTCTCAATATCTAATCCATATAAATTCAATTTAAATTAATTAATATTCAATAATTGATTTAACTCATTTGATTTTTACAGATGTTAAATCAATCTTAACTATTTCCAAATTAATAATCTTATTATCCAATTATTTTCTAAAATCAGAAATTTGTATAGTCATTTATAATAATCATCTTTTATTCAACAAATTTAATTCTTCTTTATTCCAGATTATTATTAAATATATTCTACTTAATATATCTTATCGTACATATTAAGTAGATTATATTTAATATAACTATTCCAATATATTTCTAAATTTCCTTTAACACCATTTGATATTGTATATTATTCAATTATTATTTTATTTCTATTTACCTCTATTTGTCTTGTTGTAACTGAAACTTTAAGTGTATAACATTTATTATAACCACTCAAATTTTTATTTATAAAATCCTTTTATATTATACATTATCCAATTACATAGTTAATTTCTGAATGATTTAGGTAAGTTATATTGGCATGCAATTATACAAGTAAAATTTTCCAACTATATTATTCAAGTTTAAATATTCATTCCAAATTTGACTTTATTTTATCATTAGAATCACGTTTTAACATAAATTTATGAATTAAATTTCCAATTAACTTCAAACCCTTTAGAGATAAATAAATACATACATATAGCATATGTCAAATCAAATTTAAATCATATATCTATATATATTACAAATTAAGTCATATTTAGAAATTCAAATCAATTAAATTTTTGAAGCAAAACTACAACATGGTCTCTTTACTTCGGTACTCGAAAATGAATGTCGATGATGTTGTAGTCATCACCGAAATTATTTTCCAGCGACAAAGAGAAGAGCAATAATTTTTAAAACTTTAAAAATTCTTTGGAAACAAATTTATATTCGAAAATAATTTAAATAATAATATATCCTTTTAAGACTTTAAACACAAGGTTTGAAACTATCAGAAATTAAATTCTTAAATTCTTGTTTTAAATCCATTTCTGTTTCCAAATAAATTTATAACCATGTTTTATAGTTCAATTATTTATATAAGATAAAACCAATGGTTTACAAAACCATAAATAAAATCAACACTATTATCTCTAAACAACTAGTTAAATTAATTATAAAATTCTGAAAATTATACTTATATATAATATTAGATTTTTCCCTAATATAGGAATAAATTTTTCAAA
Organism: Allium cepa; assembly: GCA_030765085.1. Taxonomy (NCBI): domain Eukaryota; kingdom Viridiplantae; phylum Streptophyta; class Magnoliopsida; order Asparagales; family Amaryllidaceae; genus Allium; species Allium cepa. The sequence goes on along the minus strand of CM060931.1, from coordinate 457,470,111 downwards.
ACAAGGATAGAAATTCAAATTTTGAAGGACTCAAATTAAAGAGAATTTTGATTTAAAGATAAGTTGGAATCAGAAGATCCGATGGTTAAATAACAGAACAAGGAACTAGATAAGTTTATATAAATCGCGGGCAACCTTAACCTGCTCAACCGTGACTTAAAGAGTCAGATCAAATGTAGATTTACCATTCGATCCGAAGAGATAGAGTTCGGAATAACCAAAGATACTAGCATCTAAACCGAGGTTAAATATAAATCTTTGGTGAATCAATGCTAATTGTAAAGGAGTTTCACCCCTTTATTAGAATATTGGCGAGACCGCCAATTCACTATAAAGATCATCCGAAGTGGAGTTATGGGATACTCTAGAATCGAAAGAAAATGAATAGCGAGGGACACGAATGAACTTCGGAACCGCAGGGAACGTTCCAAAATTCAAAGGAAATCGAATCAAAAGGAAGAGATTCAAGCTCGAACGAAAGTGATTCTGTAAATCAAATTTACCATACATTCTAAGTTTTGCCTAGAGCCAAAGCTCTGATACCAAATGTAACGACCCAGTATTTTCAACCATTCGCATCTGCTCATGTCGGACTTGAATTGTTCAAAATACCGCGTTGTAATTAAAATTTGGCAAATATCAAAATATACAGTAAATAATTAATCACAGAATCACAGACACAGAATCAGAATACTCGCAGCGGAATTTAAAAATACTTAGTGGTTCATGAAGCCACTATAAATAGTCTCAATCAAATAAAAATTACAAAGTCTTTCATCCCAAATATAGTTTAAATCATCAAATAGAAAATCCAAATGTCCACTAGTCTTGATTTCATAAATAAGATAACGGACAGAAAGAAGCCAGCAGCTTGAAAGGATCTACAGAAGTCCTAGCTCCGGGATGATGACTGAACTGCAACTCAGGCTGACCCGAGCGTAAAATAAAACATAAACACTCGAGTCAGGACATACATACTTATATAGTGTAAGCTAATTCAAGTGTACTGTAATATAAGGCAAGTAACTTAAAGGATGCTTGGGACCGCCCATCCTCTAAGGATCCGTTAAACTATTTATTATGTAGTAATACATCGCTATTATAATAGTGTCTATTTGTAAAATAAACTTACTTTTAAATAGCGTTAAGGGGTTACCCATATAGCCCTTAACACATAATATATTCCCATAGTCTATACAGTACCGTAATCTCCCCCGTACTGGGCGTCGTCAGAGGGCACTCCATAGGTATGGTACAAAACCAAAATCGTATAAGGCTCGCTATGGTAGGTGACACGGCACAACAAGGCAATGCCAGGGTAGATATACCAATTACGCTTCCGGACAGATGGAAACGCGCAGCGCGCAGCTGCCGCCCACCTCGAACAACACTCCCAAATCAAAGGTGCGCACCAAAACAATCACAAAAGTAATAGAATGGCATACGAAGAAGTGCGTCCGATCAGAGGTGCTACCTCATTAATCCGTCAATCGCTCCTGTTTTAGCCACCTTATGCCAACTCACGGGAGTCGGGTCCACGTATTTACCTTAAAGAAAACGTCACCACCCTCCTACTTCATTCTGCAATCTCCACCGCATACACGATTGTCAAAGTGGTTTTCGGTATCGACAGAGAGTATGCCAGATATCCGATCCCGGTCTCTTTAACAACCAAACGTTATTATAACCCGTGGTTACAACTTTTTAAAAATGGTATTTATATTTTGAAATCAAAATAAATTTCAAATACCTTCAATATCAAAATATTGTTTTTAAACGTTCGTCATTTTATAATATACCATTTAAATCTATTCAATTTATTTAGGAATTGATTGCCTTTTTCTCACCTTTTAAAATTAAATTCTTCCATTTAAAACCATTCAAAATCAATTCCTTATTTTTATTAATTACATATTAACTTCCAAAATTTAAACCCATTTCCCCAAAGATTATATCCATAAATTTATTTTTAAATAATCAAAATCCCAGTTTCTGTAGCACTTATGAAATGCTACCTAAAGTCTATAGGTTAAAACAGTTCGTTTATAAAAGACAGCATTTAAGTGCTGTAATAGACTATTAACTTAACCATCAAGTTTTAAATTCCCAAATATAACTTTTTATCAATTATTTACTTAACTGAAACCTTATTTTTAACCAAATTCAGAAATTCCCAAAAATAAGTTATATTCCAAAATTTATTTAAACATTTATTTATTTATTTAACATTTTTAACTCATTCAAAATCATTAAAAATCCTTTAAATATATTTAAACCAAAATATTATAACTTCCATTTTAAAATAAATTTAAAATATTTCAGAAAACATTATATAAACCACGGGTCTGTATATAGTTTTCTAGCCTAGGTCAAGTGATACGGATTTATATCATTTCAATACGCAATTTACAAAACCTCGGGTTCTATCATTTCAAACCCGCAATCCCAAGTAAAAAAATAAATAATTAAACAATTAAATAAATGAACAAATGATTATCGTTCAGGCCTATCATTTCAGCCTATAACGATCTCAAATTTACAGGGAACTTGCAGTGATGACTTAACAGTAAATAAGCATTAAATAATATAACTGCAACTATATTACAACAGATAAACAACTGATGAGGTGTCAATTTAAAATGGGGTTTAACATCATACGTTATATCATAGGCAGATGACATTTAATAAATAATTTACAAATACACTTGCGATAATTCACAGAAATATAGGTATGTTTGTCTGGTGAGAAATACTCACCTTAAAATGCAGATAATCAGATTCAAACGATTTTACCACTTGATAAAGGATCGTACAAATGGCACGACTAGGTTTCCGCGGATGCCGCGCCTTGATTCAAATCTAAATTAAGATCCAAATACCAAATACGCGACTTTTAAAATTATGGTCAAAGCAAAATTTTCGAAACAACTGGAACGAATAGAATTTGACTTGACTCGACCACTCCCACTACTCGACTTGCCCACGTTCTCAAGGCCAGGCAGTGAAATCTTAACTATTTACGTACCCATGAAAATTATAGTGGAAAGTTTTAGGCAAAAGCTGGAAAGAAAAAGGTGGACACAATACGTTATTCCCTTTCTACAAACAGGCGGCGTACACTAAAATTCTTCAGAAATTGAAAACAGTGAAATTTGCAACTAATATATATATTTTTCTTTTCTTTTTATTTTCTTCTCTTTTTTTTTCGTTTTTTCTTTCTCTGTATAAAAAATCACGTTAAATAAAAGTGAAGCATGTTGGTTCCCAAAACTTGAACACGCAACATAGCACAGCCACTCCTACCTCATCTTTTAAAACATGCATTTTTTTTCCTTTCCTTTTTTTTTCCTCCCGGAGATGCAAATGAAAATATCCTCTTTTTTAACATTTTATTAAAATGACTCATGCATGAATTCAAAAAACAAGGTGATACAAACTAAATAAATGTCACGGTCTGCTTGCCTATTTTAAACCCCGTAAGCATGCACTCAAAATATACAAGTCACTGCATATTTTGGAAATAATTTAGGTAATAAAAAGTTCTACCTATCTGCTGAAACAAATGTGATTTTGCACGTGTAAGTGTATGCAAATGAATGATATTAGTTTTGTTTGTTACCATTTTTTTTTCAAAGACGACACACTTTAGCAATTCATATAAAAAAAAAGACTCACGCAAGAAGTTCAAGTGGCCACAACTACAGGAATGCATGCATTTTCTATAGAATTCAAAAGAAGGATACGAAGCTTGTCTTCCTACAACAATCTGACATGTATGTCAAAATAGATCAGAGAGGGAAAAAGGAGATGTGGCAAGGACAGGTGGTGGAGCAGCCGAGTAGTGTGGACATGGGACCAAATGAAACAAGAAGAAGAACAAAATAAATAAAAGCAAGGTGTGGCCATACCTGTGCAGTTTCTCAAGAAGAACGAAGGCAAATTTTAGATGCAATATAAATTTTTGTGTGAGGCTTTATATATATATATAAGAAAACAAGTTGAGAGTTATGAAGGCACATGAGATCTTCTAAGATGCGAGTTGCACAATAATATATATGGGAGGCTTGCGTGATTATAGGAAAACAGTAATCAAATATAATTTGCTTCGAACTGAATAGACAAATTCGAATGAAATTTGAAATTCTCCCAGCTATATAAAATTTTGATTTAATGAATTCCTAGAATGATGCGTGAATTTAGGCAAGAGATTGATTCTTAATTAAAAAAAATTCTTTCTTATGTATTCATGGATAAGGCTTGCGAAATATAGGGGACCAAACAAACAGGCAAGAATGGCAAGTGATAATAAACATTTAGGCAGACCAGAAAGTTGCGTGATTTATTATTGCCAGTTATACGAAAATATTGATTAAATGCATGCGTTGATTACTTTCCAGTTTCTTTAGTTTGAACGTTATTTTATATGCGTGATTTATGCTGCCAATTTATGAAAATTTGATTTCAACATTTTATACCATTTAATAGTTGCGTGATCAGCTATATGAAATTTTGATCTTTATTAAATGAAACGGCAAGAATTGGCAAAGATTTTGGAATGAAAAAGTCATATACAAAAATTAAAACCCAATTGAAAGCTATGGAAAAGGTAACGTTTACTATAAAACTACTGGCTGATATTTTAATCCATATAGATATAAATATGATTTTTACAATACGCCAAACTGACGCAATACAAAACACCCAAAATTTATATATAAAAATAACGTTTTCAATTTATACGTTTATTACGTTACTTATACCATAAATTGTACGCGTCTTTTAAACGCGAAATCCAACAGTTCATTAATACACTAAATTCTTCAAAATTAATACTTAACTAAAATTTAATTGGTTTACATTCTCCATATTATATATATACAAAATTCAGATTTTTTATTAACATTCCAAATGGAGTTGTCTTTTAACAAAGTTAAACAAATTAAAAACTTAAATTTTATATTTTTAGACTTTTGGAAAATGATTTAATTAATATATATATATAAAGTGGGAAGTAAATTTTACTGGAAAGAGAAAATAACGTAAGAGATATGAGTAAAGAGAAAAACGCATATGAAATAGACAAGCAGATAGGAGAATGGATACTGCGCATGACTGAGATTTAGGAGAAAATTGTGTTTTGAAAAATGCAAGAAATAAATTTTGTTGAATGGAAAAAAAATATATGAAAATCAAATTTTTAAAGTAATGCGTTGAATTTAGAGGCAACATATTTGATTTTAATGCTAGAATATTCCTTCCCTCTAAAAACACATGCCACTGATAAATTTACTCATTTACACTAAGATCATATTTTTAAGAATGTGTACCATAGCCATAATATTTTATGCCCAAAATATACCAAAATAACGGATTAAAATTCTATACGTTTTCTTATATATATATATATATATATATATATATATATATATGTATATATATACATAGGGTATTTATTCCCTAAATTTACGCGCCCTTTTTAACGTGTAATTACCCAGTTCATTTATACACTAAAAAAAAAATGAAATTCTGACCGTGCTGAGATTCGAACTCGTGACCTATCGTGAATAGCCCAAATGTCTTAACCACCTAAGCTATTAATGTTTTCTTAATTAAAACTTGATTTTGCTAGAAATTAAGTTATTTACCATCTTCGACAAAAGTCCCAAATTAAAGTTAATTCTTAACCATGTCAAAATTTCAGTGATCTTATTATTTAATTAAAAATTTGGTCAATTGTTTTTATTTTTAATCATTTTAAAATTTAGATTTTTATATAATAAACCCCAAAGTTTTTTAAAATACAAGTGAAAAATACTTGTTAAAAATTTGGGCTGTTACATTCTTTTTCCTCTTCAAAAAGTTTAGAATGTTTTGAAGGAGGAGGAGAAGGCATTGGAGTTGGCCAATCTTCCGAAGGTGGTGTAGAGCCACGGACTCGTTGAAGAACCACTTTTAGAACGTATAATGTTGTTGAAAGCTATGTTTCAACTGTGGTTAGGCGAGAAGCAAACGTTGTTTTAAAGCTATCAATACGCTTAGCTAATAATTTTTGATTTCTTGATAAGATAAGTTGATTTTGGAGAGTTAAGTCTCGAATACTTTGATTTGGATTGGTCTCAGTGCGAGTCTCCAAAATGTCGTCTTGGCATGAATAATCAAAAGGTGCAGGAGGAGTGTGTTCGAGATGTTCTTCTTCTTGTGATGGTTGTGGTGTTTATTGTTGGGGTGGAGGCCTAGCTTGACTCTCTTGTTGATGATGTTGCGTTCACTCTTCAAATGACATAAAATCCGGAGGATTTTCTGGTAAGTACATAAGATAGAAGAATTTTGTGAAGGCATACTTGGAAGAAATCTCTTCAAAAGTCGATAAATACGATGGAATGCTGTGAGCTTATAGAAGATAGATGATGTAGGTAGGGTAGATGATGGATGGACGTTATTGAGTCCAATAATGTTTAAGCTCGTCAAATATGAATTTCGCCCGATTTACCCACATACCACTAAAGAAGGCATATAGAGCTTTGTGCTCTAATTATGTTATTTGCTCATGGATGCCAAGGAAAGGAGTGATTGTGTTGATAATCATCCTAGTGAGGAGTCTTGCCTTAGGTCGTAAGTGTTTTAAAGTAAATCTTGGCATTTCATCTTCCCAAATTTGACGGGTAACATTATTTCTTGATTTGAGGCGCATATCCGGGATGTTATACAAGTCTTCTCCAGAGTCGGAACAACCTAGAGTATGGCCTATAATTCTAAGAGTTAGACGAATAGTGTTGCCATAAGCACTTGACCAAAGCCAATTATTATCATTATTGGTATTCCATATGGCAGTGCTATCTAGATTAACATAGAAAAGGATTATGACGTGCTGATCGATTTGGACATTATTCTAATTGAAGGAAATCAATGTTTCTAACCCAGCATTTTCGCACATTTCATCCAAATCGTACATAGGGAATTTAAGCAAATTATAGAAAGGACCTGTATGTAGCCTTTTCTTCTGTATATCATCATATCTTTTGATAGGATGAGGTACTCGATTCATCCACTTTTCAATCTAATCGTCCGAGCATACTTGTGGGTTGGAAGATGAAGTTTTTTCTTGTTTTCTTTTAGAAACTCTTGGGTTTTTTGGTTTTGGGCGCCATTAAATCGAGCAAAATTAAGGAGATAGTGATTTGGAGAATTAGGGTTTTGAATTTGAAAGAAGAAACGAAATAAATATTAATGGGAAATTTAAGAAAAAACAGTTGTTTTAGGTATTCGATTAGGTGTCGATTGAATTTCAGACGTTTGGGAATTGAATCAGACGTTTGATTTAACCCTAGTTTGAAGACAGTAGACATTTTCAGACGTCTAAGTGTTATTTGCAGACATCTGGAGTAGGCAAAAGTGTAATTGTTAAAGACAGATAGTTTTCTCAGATGTATGGATATAATATCAGATGTCTGAAAATGGAATTTAGAATTAGCTGATAATATCATTAAGAGAACATATTCCTAAATCAAGTCGTAATTTAACAAACGTTTGTTCATTTAATGGTTTTGTGTAAATATCTGCTATTTGATTCTCAGTATTTACGTACTCTAATGTAATAATTCCTTTGTCTATATTGTCACGTAAAAAGTGATGTCGTATATCTATGTGTTTAGTACGTGAGTGATTTACCGGGTTTTTCGATAAATTTATTCACTTGTATTATCGCAATATATTGGTGATTTATCAATATTTTTTATGAAATCCTTAGGCGTTTGTTGCATGTATATCACTTGTGCACATGCTAAAGCCGTTGAAATATATTCGGCTTCGCAAGTGGATAAAGAGACACATTTTTGCTTTTTGCTAAACCATGAAACCAACGATTGTCCGATAAAATGACACGTTCCAATAGTACTCTTATGATCTTTTTTACATCCACTGAAATCTACGTCACTATATGAACCAAGTTCAAATGATGATCCCTTAGGGTAAAATAAACCGTAATATCTAGTACTAGATAAATATCGTAAGATACGTTCAACAGCTCATTGGTGAGACTCTTTTGGTTTTGCTTGAAATCGGGCATAAAGACATACGCTCATCATAATGTCGGGTCGACAAGCCGTCAAATATATTAAGGAGCCAATCATACTATGATCTAATTTTTCGTCAAAACCTTTTCCTTTTTCTAAGTGAACACCAGTACTCATTGGTATTGGTTTGCTCGAAGATTTATCCATTCAAAAACGACGTAATAAATCGTTACAATACTTTTCTTGATGAATAGAAATACCTTTTTCAAGTCATTTAATTTGTAAACCTAGGAAGAAATTTAATTCACCCATGTGAGACGTTTCAAATTCATTTTTCATAATATTTGAAAATTGAGTACAAAGATTTTCGTTAGTTGAACCAAAAATAACATCTTCTACGTAAATTTGTATAACTAAGATGTCATTATTTTCTCGTTTAATAAATAAAGTCGTATCTATTTTACCTATTTGAAAACCAGATGCAATTAAATGATTCTTAAGATGTTAATACCAGGCATGGGGGGCTTGCTTTAAACCATATAAGGCTTTGTTTAATTTAAAAACATAATCAGGATATTTTTCATGAACAAATAATGGAGGTTGTTCAACGTATACGTTTTCTTTAATAAAACCATTTAAAAAAGCACTTTTAATGTCCATTTGAAATAATTTAAAATTGTGGTGACTTGCAAAAGCAAGTAATGTACGTATGGCTTCGAGTCTTACTACTGGAGCAAAGGTTTCGTTATAGTCGATACCTCCTTCTTGATTATAACCCTGTGCGACTAAACATGCTTTTTTCCTAACTATATTTCCGTTTTCATCTGCTTTATTTCTAAATACCCAATAACTGATTGATTTTATGGTCTTGGTACTAATTTTCAAACATTATTACGTTCAAGTTGATTTAATTCTTGTTGCATGGCTATTATCCAAAAATCATCGTTTGAAGCTTCTTTATAATTCTTTGGTTCAAAATTAGACACAAATGCAATATGACTTATTTGGTTAAGTTGATTTCTAGTTACTCTGGAATTAAGCTCTCCAATGATATTATCTTTTGGATGATCTTTTAGAATTCTAGGGGGTGACATTAGAGTATTATTTTGTGTATTTGTCTCATTACTAGATGAGTTTGTATTTGTTATAGGAATAATTTATTCATCGTCATTAGAATGATTGTTAAGGAGATTTTCATCAAATGAAACATGTAAACTTTCTTCCATTGTTTTAGTATGTTTATTAAAAATTCTATATGCCTTTTGCTACGATCCGAATATCCAACAAAGATTTCTTCATCGGCTTTTGGGTCGAATTTTCCTAAATTATCTTTTGTATTTAATATAAAACATTTTGATTTGAAAGTTTTAAAGTATGATACTTTAGGTTTTTCTTCCAAAAAACATTTCAAAACAAGTATATTTAGTCATAGGTTGCATGGTTACTCGATTCAAAACATAACAAGCCGTAACAATAGCTTTAGCCCAAAACTATTTTGGTAAACCATACTATTATTATATTGTTCGTGCACATTCTTGTAACGTACGATTTTTTCTTTCTACTACACCATTTTGTTGTGGTGTGTGGGGAAAAGAGAAATTATGACTTATGCCTTTTTATTACAAAAATTAGTTAAAAGATCATTTTCGAATTCTCCACCGTGATCACTTTGAATATTCCTAACGATCAAATCCATTTGAGTTTTAATTCTCTTAGCAAAAATTTTAAACATACCAAAAGTGTCACTTTTATATTTTAAAACTAAGGTCCATGAATATCTCGAAAAATCATCAACTATTGCGAAAAAATATTTACTGTGATTTATAGATCGTACTTGAGTTGGACCAAATAAATCTAAATGTAATAATTCTAATGGTTGTCTTGTAGAAATATTGTTTTTAGATTTAAAAGAGATTTTATTTAGTTTTCTGATTTGACAAGCATAACATAAATTTTCTACTTTATAATTTATTTTAGGTAAACCTCTAACTAGCTCATATTTTGCTAATTTATTAATATATTTAAAATTAATATGACAGAATCGTTTATGCCACAACCATGGATCGTCATGTTTGGTGGTAAGGCATAAGTTTGAATTCCGATTTATATTCATATTTAAGACATAAATATTTTTTTTTCAAACCCTCAAAGATAATTGTTTGTTATTGTCGAAAATATTACATCTATCTTTTTCAAAATTAATTTGAAAACCTTTATCGCATAATTGACTAATGCTAAGTAGGTTGTGTTTTAAATTTTCTAATAACAAAATATTTGTAATAATAGGAGAGTTAGAAATACCGGAGTTGATGACTTCTCCATTGCCAACAACGTATCCTTTTGAGTTATCTCCAAAAGTTACCGTTTCACCATCGATGTATGTTATATTTGATAACATTTTTGAATTTCCGGTCATATGCTTGGAGCAGCCACCATCAAGTATCCATTTCTCCTTATTTTTTATTTTAGGTACCTACAAGATTAAATTGTTTTAATTGGTACCTATATACTTTGTTAGGGTCCTAGATGTTAGGAGGAGTAGGTAGCCACACCCAAGAAGGTTTGGTACCTTTATGAACATAATTTTTATTATAGACTATGTTATCTAGAAAATTATTAATATGTTTTTGTCTAATCAAATTATTGTTTGTCTTAGGAATCCAAATTTTATGTTTTTTGTATTCGTATTAGACTTAGGTGATCTTTTAGTCTTTTGATAAATGAAACTATATTTATTAATGTTATTCCCTTTTTATTTAGGAATATTTTTAAATCCTGTTCCATTTCTATTACCTGAAGGTTTTGAAGTTTTGATAAGATTTTCCAAATTTTGTATTCCTTCATTAAATTTTGAAACATTATTTGTAATTTTATCTAATTTTTCTTTTAGTTCAACATTTTCAAATTCCAATGATTATATATTACTTTTCAAGTTGATATTTTCTTTTAACAAGTTATCCTTTTCTAGTTTAACTTCTCCAAAATCAATAGATATAGTCTCATTTTCAACTAGACTACTTTTATTTTTTTCTTGAGATAATTCTAGTTCCTCCTCTAATTTTTTTTTTCATCTTTTAACATTCCTATTTCAAGTTCTAATCTATTTATTTTGGCTATGTGTTCTTTATTAGATTTTTTAATTTGTCCAAATTTATCATCTAATTCAATACTAAGCTCTAATAATTCATCATAGCCAAGTTCGGGACATACCTCATCATTTTGTACCATAAAACATACATTAGCTTGTTCTACGTCACTATTGCTGTCACTATCTGATGTTGATTGTAACGACCCAGAATTTTGGTCGTTAAATTTGAACATTTAATTCATTTTAAATGTTGAATGTGAATTTTAATTTGATTTGAAATTAGAAGATTTTGGGTCAATCAATGAAGTGAGTTATAATTTCAAATATGGCAATTCAATTGAAATTGAATAATAATAATTAAACATTTGGAACTAGGATAATTAGTGAATCTGGGGTAAATAGATATAAAATATGGTTTCTAAAATTTATTTTAAGTCTATTTGGATTTGAATTATAATATTGGACTGTTGGATGGAATTAAAAGTCGATAGGTTAAATTTGGAATTTCATATTAATTTAATAATGGAATTTAATAATATAATAATGCAAATAATCAGATTTTGGTTCGAAATGAATCAAAATGATTTTTGATGTGAATATAATTTCTGTATGATTTATAATAAATTTAATAAAGTTTTAAAAAAGTGAAATTTTAGATGATTTCGATGATTTTGAAAATCGCTCGAATTAATCGACGAGTTAAAATAGCCTTCCGGGGCACAGTCTCGGAATTCAATGAAACTAGTTCCGTTGGATCCATAATAGTTAGTTATTATCGGATTTCAATTTTCATAGCAATCAGAGTTGTTGTTTGACCATGTCAGCTCAAAACGCATAGAAACTATTTTAATCGATTTAATTTAAAATTGATCGTTTGTTTCCGTTACTCGCGCATATTATCGAATTAGCCTCCGAAACACATTCCATTGTATTTGGAATGCGAGTAAAACCTTACAAACGCCAGGCGGCACGTGTGATTTGGAGTTCGTTTATAAAACTTGAAATTTTGGATAAATAATAATAAAATAATTGGGTTACACGTATATATATACGTATAAGCAGAAACCCAAGTTTATTATTCTCGGCCGCCACTTATTAGAACCAATGGCCGAAATACTCCCCTCTTCTCCTTTATTTTTCTCCACATCCACTCATTCTTAACAAGAACTTTCAACTCGAAGATTGGAGAGGGCTTCGAGATCTACGCATCCAACGGTAGGTTTCCGCAATCGTCGTCGATGGTGGCCAGAAATCGATTGGGAAGGGGCCGCGTTCGAGTGCGGAATTAGAGGCAAGGGGTGGCTAGAGTTTGACGGCGTTCAAAGGATAGATGCGGCGCGTGGAAGGCTTCGACGTGGTGGTTGGAGATGGAGTTTCGGTCGTTGGTGGCGACCGCGGCAAGGAGGGAACGAACGACGACTTTGGGTTTGGAAACCCTGGGTTGTATGCACGATGTAGAAGATGGGGTAAGCGGCTTCGATTTCCTCAGGTTATCATGTGGCTGAGATTTTTCTGCGTAAATAAAAAGAAATTTGTTTTTAAATTTGTGATTGAAACTTATAAATTCCATATCTATTGCATACGTTATCAGATTCAAACGGAACAAGGAGCACCGAAATCGTAGCGACGCGATCTACGCTGCAGTGTGAATTTGGAGACGATCGGAGCTAGTGAAATTTTGGGTTAAGTCGATCGCGGTCGATTTAATTCAAAATTTAAACGCTTGACAAATTCAAGGTGAGTTAATCTCACTCACATCTGGATACCAGTTAATTTAAATAGCTAATATTAAATGTTTAATTGGTTGTTTAGCGGAATATGATAATTATTATCAGATTGAATCGATATTTATTAGTTGTGCTAATATCTGTGGATGGAGGGAAACATGTTGGAGGAATCCAACTGGATTCCTCACAAATAGAAATTTTATTTATATTCTGTGATATATCTTATTGATATCCTGTAATAAATTGATTTGGATCTTGTTATGCTGTGTTATGGTTGGATAAATATAATTTGGTATTTTAAAAATATCAATAAATAAATTGGGATTAAAGGAAAATGAAAGGAATTTTTAAGTAATGAATTTAAGGGGATTAAATTCGAGAAATTGGGTTGAAATTTGTAAATGGTTTTGAAACTGAGATTGGAATGGAAATGAGAAACGGAAATTTATAAATTGGATCTATAAATAAATTGGTATATTTATCAGTGGATAAATTTGGAAATATTGATTTCCGGTGGAAAATTCTATAAGAAAGGTATAATTGTTTTAAAAATAAAGATGAGATTATCTTTAAAGGATGGAAAGCGCATTTTTCCTGGAAATTTGGTATGTTTCAAAGAAAAGCTTTCAAATTATAAGTTGGCAGTTTAAATTGTATTTTAGAATATTTTAGAAAGAAAATATTATTTTAATTGTTTAAAGTATAAGTAAATATTTATTTAAGTAATTATGGTTTTTAATTATCTTAAAGGTAAAGTAGTATTAAGTTTTCAAAAGGAAATTTCAATATAAATATCTGATATAATAACTTTATATAAAAAGGAAATTTTTAATTTAACTTACTCAAGAAACTTTTATAGTTTTAAAAAGTACAATTTGGATAAAGAATTTAGTAATCATATTTTAAATATTTTTAGTATATTTTGAAAATGATTTCCAGGAAATAGAAATGTGTTTAAAAATAAATGGAGTTTACTTTTAAAGTGTTGGAAGAAATTTACGAAGTGGGAACGTAAATTTGAATTGAGATAAATCGATACGTTTAAAGCAGATTTTTAAGTAAAAGTTAAAAGTTTAAAATTTGATTTTAAAAGAATGTTTTTAAGAAAACTCTTATTTAAGTTGTAAAGATTTCAAAATTAAATATTTACTAAATTAGTTGTAGTAATAATTATTTAAAGGGTTAATTGGTATTATGTTTTAAAGGAATATTATTAATATTTATATTTATAAAACGGATTTATTTTAAAGATAGTTTGGTCAAAATTTTATTTAAAAACTTATATAGGTTTTTATAACTTTATTTTACAATTTAGGTTACTTAACTTTTATTTTGAAGAAAAATGATTTATATTTATGAAGCAGTTTTATTTGAAACATTTAAAAAGTATGTATATATTTCAAATAAAGTATGTAAGTAGCTTTAATTTAAATTATTATAAATCTAAAGTATTTGGCTTGGATATTTTCAGTGGAAATCAATATTTGGAAATTTATTCCATAAGAAGTGTGTGGTTTGAAACTGTTTTCAAGGGATTGAAAATGGAAACATATCTTGCGAAGATATTTTGAGGTAAATAAATAATTTGGGAAAATTATTAATTGTTTGATGGATATTTGTGAATGTTAATTGATAATTAAATCACCGACTATCAATATTGGCCAATGCGTTGATCGTTTCGAACGGACCGGGACCGAGAGTTATTTCTCGAAAACCACTTCGATCCAGTTTGTACGTTTTCGTGGGAAAAACGAGTTCGGAGTCGAAGATGGAGCAGTGAAGTGCAAGGGCTAGTCGCTACTAATCCTGAGGATATTTCCAAAATGGATGTAGTAGGAGTAGTGCCTTCTGTTCCGTTCGAACCCGGGACGGACTTGTATGGGTGAATGCTTTCGGAACATCGTCAGGTGGACGATGGGCATTCTAAGTGAAACGTTCTAAAAGGTAACGCTTAGCCTCAAGCCTCATCAACCGGGAATGACTGAAAATCAGGGGTTATGCAGCAAGGCTATGTGGGTAGCACCCATTAGGGTGAGGTCATCCCTGTCTAGATGTCCCTTTTTATTTGGCTTAGTGGTGCGGTTGCTGATCCCAACCGTGGGGTGATCTTACTCGGTATTATCCAGTAAGGGGTAGTTCCGGTCTTGTGTTGCAGGGGATTGGGAGTAATCCGCGGTACGGTGATCTAGGCCACGTACCGTGACAGGTGGTACCCCAGTGCCTAGTCATTAGTTGGAAATCCATTCTCCCTGCGCGCCTTTTACGAATTTTGTTTGCATTACCCACTTTGTGGCTAGTAGCTGGAATTTAATCATGCAACAATTTTGGCTATTTTAATAAGTATTTGTATATAGACCCTATTATAATATCAGAGGATTTTTATAAAAATGTTATAACTATCGTAAGGTAAAAACTCGACATGTTTATTTGTGGCGTGGTCTTATGAGATGCTTTTGATTTCAAAGGATTTTGAAACTTTAATAATCAATTTGGGTGTATTTTTATCAGTTGGTATTCCAGACAGACTCGGGTGTTATTTCATTATAATGCTCGGGTCAGACCAAGTATTATAGATTACAGGAAGGGATGCTGTGGAGCTCAGGAGGAGAGCTGGAGACCGAGACGTACTATCCGTACTTGTTTATATATCCGCTACTGTGATTTTTTGGAATTGTCAGACTAGTAAATGTTGTTTGTTTGTGATACTCTGATGATATATTGTACAAAAAAGACATAGTTTTCATTTTTTGTAAAGATCTGTTATTGACTATTATATTTTGTTCCGCTGCGGTTGTGAGATTCTGTTATTGTTTAGTTCCTTCTTTCTTCTATCTTCTTTTTGTTCCTCAACAATCTGTCTTTTCTGGCACTTGATCGTCGGCATATTATACCGTGGAGTATTTTGTGTCGATTTTCGAGGATCGAGAGAGGCGGGTCGTCACACTTGGTATCAAAGCTTAGGTTGGCGATAACCTTGGCTCTAGTGGGGAAATTACTCATTAAACAGAGTCAATAGTACTCTATAATGAGTTGAGTGTATTAATAGCTATGAGCGCGTACTTGTTAGTGAATATAAAAATTGTTTTTATACTGCGTTGACTTATCGGTTGAGTGTTTATGAATTCTGGTCAGTACGGGAAGTACAACCGTATCGATACGGGTTTCTAAACTCTTAAACAAGATAATCTGACATAATGTTGTTTTTAAAGAGGGTAAATGAAATAATTTTACCCAAAATTATATTTTGATATAAAAGAAATAATTTTCTGAAATTATTATGTATTTGGATGTTTGGTTGTTGATATTATAATCAAATATAAGAATCTAAAATTTGAAAAGGTTTATAACCAAATAAAATTCTATAAGTATGATTTATCCAAAAGAAGAATAACTAAATTTGAATCAAACCAGAATTTAAATCCTAGAAATTTTGTAAAGTGTTTTAAATGTATTGAAAACAAAAGTTTGGAAATTTAAAACCTTGGGAATGTTTGAAATGTTTCCAAAGTGTTTGAAGGCAATGATGGTGTATTATTTTAGGAAATATTTTTGAATGGAAATTGTTTTGAAAGGAATTTGTGGAAGTAAGGAAGCACTGAACTCACTTCAGTCACTGGAAAATAATCATGGTGATGATGGCCACATCATCAGAATTCATTTTCGAGTTTCTTAAGTGATGGATTGCTTCCGTAGCGAGTGGTTATGATATTGGTTTGGACTTGTTGGGTATACAAGTTGTTTTAGAAATTTAAAAAGGGAAATTTGTTTTGGTAAAAACAAGTTGTTTTAAAATTCGAAGATTTGATTTGATATACCAAGTGGGTATGTGTTGATTATTATTTCAAAATGGTTTTGAATAAAGCCGGGTAATTGAATTCTAGAAAATTCTATTTAAATAATGTGTAAAGTTAAAATGAATCAACTATTGAATTTATTAAGTGAAATTGATATAAATAAGAAAGGAAATTTGAAATTTTAACCCTGAATTAAAATTTAACTTGAGTGTATGGAAGTGAATAAAACATATTTGAATTTAACTCAGGATAAGTTAAATAAAAATTGAAATTGAGAACGAATTAAATTGGTTAAAGTCGAAATGTACAATGACTTTGTAATTGTGAGTTATAATTGCGTAATGAATTTGCACCCTTAAACTATTAAGTGTCATATATGTAGTCTAGAATTATGATTATAAGATGGAAATGGCTAAAATGAGCAATATGAACTTTCAAATAAATAAGTTGATAAACTTATAAACAGGAGATGAATTGTAAAACCTAAATAGAAATGGTTGAATGTTATGATAAACGAATGGAAAGTTTAAGAATTGAATTCTAAATGAAATGTAAATTGAGATAAGGCAAGTGAAATATAAAAGGTGAATGGACTTAAGTCAGTAAATAAGGCTTGAACATACATAAAAGAAGAAATAAAATTGGATCGAATTGAATTTAACTTAGACTAAGAGAAATTGAGTTAAAATTTGATTGAATTGAAATCAAAATCTAGTTGTTTTATAAATATTATTGAATGAAATTCAATCCTTATTTAAAATAGTAAAGGGAATGGTAAGAATTTAAGTTGGCTGAATAAACTTAGTTGAACTTGAATTAAAATTTGAGAACAATTGAATTGGAAGAAAATTTAATTTAGTTGAAATGATATTGAATGAAGTGAATGCTCACTGAACTAAATCCAAAGAAATTGTTTGAGGATGAATTTACTGTAAACTAAATTAAATGGTAATTGTATTGGAATGAATAAAATTTTGATAGCTTGTGAAAAATTTAAAAAGCAAGATAAAACCCAGTTCTGGTTTAGGAAATTGGAATGGTTATGTTATTAATAAATTCAGAAGTGAATTAAGGAGGTGAATTAAAATTTAAAATGGATTAAGTAAGTAAACAAATTGAATTAAAATTTGTAATGGATTGGAATTTGATTGAATAAAAATTAATTTAAAATGGAAATAAACTGATGTAAGAAGAAATGGAGTTATTATGTTATTGAAACAACTTAAGCAAATTAGAAAATGATTGTGGGCGGGCTTTATAAGGGGTCTTGAATGAAAGTTGTTTAGATAATAAAACTTTAATGCAAGTGAAAGAGTTTTAATTTCTTATCATGCTGAAATAAGAATGTATGAGTTGTAAATAATCCAGAATGGAGTGATATTAATATAAACTTAAGTTGGATGATGAATTTTAAATGAGAATAGGGATTTGATTTAATAATTGCAATGAAATAAGAATGTTGGATTGTGAACGATGCGGAATTGAATAAAATTAATATAAATTGAGTTAGAATTAATTTAAAATGGCTATAAGCTTAAGTAATGGTTATTGCATGAATAACATTTAAGTTTGCATAGAAAATTTGTCATTTTGTTATAAACGGAAGTAAATTGTTTAAAGGAAGTAAATGAGTGGTTTTTGAATAAATTGGAATGGGTCGGAATTTAATTTAGTGGATTTGCATATAAATGGAGTGAATTATAAATATGATGCAAATTTATCAAATTCAAAAATAAAATAAAAATTTGATTGTGAATCAATTTGGAATTGAATTGAAATATATAGATGTAAGTAAAGCATATGTTAATCATATTGACGTGAAAATGAATTGGTTGTAGTAAGTATGAATTGTATACAGTAATCTTGAATGTAAATTATTCGAGTGGAATAAAATGAAGTTTGGACTTGTACAAGAAATTAGAATGGTGTTGAAAACTGGTGGATTATTTTTTTAAGAAGGTTAACATGTAGAATTATGAAAATGTATTGTGAGGGCTTTGAAATTGACATGTTTGGTTTAGATTGATAAATGTAATGTTGTTGAAAATCTCATATTATTGTAAAATCATGTGCTTGTTTAAGTAAGTACAGGTTTAGGAGGAAATCGATAGAGTTGGAGCGCGTATATGCATAATATATTAGCCGTTTTCTTTTAAAATGCTAATCTAAGTACGCCTACATAATAAAATTGGGAAATGATATATATAGGTATATTTTGTTTTCTGACCATGTGGGTCGATGTATATATATTTATCATTATTGTGATATCGTAAAACGCTCTCCGTACAAAGGAGACGCTGTCAAAAAAATTCCTGAATTTTGGGAGTTAGAATTTTTTTGGGAATTTTGAACATTTTAGTTAACTAGGGAAGTTGTTTTGAAATGATGGTGAAAACAAAGCTTTTGAGTTAGACATAAAAGCAAAAGGTTTTGGAATTAAGCTAAAAGTTTTGGTGAAGTAAATGTAAGTTTTGAACTAAGTAAGTTTCGGTAAGTAAATGAATTTAGTAGCATTTTTATACCTTAGCAAATTTCGAGGATGAAATTTTAATAAGGAGGGAGGAATGTAACGACCCAGAATTTTGGTCGTTAAATTTGAATATTTAATTCATTTTAAATATTGAATGTGAATTTTAATTTGATTTGAAATAAGAAGATTTTGGGTCAATTAATGAAGTGAGTTATAATTTCAAATATGGCAATTCAATTGTAATTGAATAATAATAATTAAACATTTGGAATTGGGATAATTAGTGAATCTGGGGTAAATAGATATAAAATGTGGTTTCTAAAATTTATTTTAAGTCTATTTGTATTTGAATTATAATATTGGACTGTTGGATGGAATTAAAAGTCGATAGGTTAAATACGGAATTTTATATTAATTTAATAATGGAAACTAATAATATAATAATGTAAATAATCAGATTTTGGTTCGAAATGAATCAGAATGATTTCTGATGTGAATATAATTTCTTTATGATTTATAATAAAGTTAGTAAAGTTTTAAAAAAGTGAAATTTTAGATGATTTCGACGATCTTGAAAATCGCTCGAATTAATTGACGAGTTAAAATAGCCTTCCGGGGCACAGTCTCGGAATTCGACGAAACTAGTTCCATTAGATCCGTAATAGTTAGTTATTATCGGATTTCAATTTTCGGAGCAATCGGAGTGGTCATTTGACCCTGGCAGCTCAAAACGCATAGAAACTATTTTAATCGATCTAATTTAAAATTGATCGTTTATTTTCGTAACTCGCGCATATGATCGAATTAGCCTCCGAAACACATTCCATTGTGTTCGAAATAAGGGTAAAATCTTATAAACGCCAGGCGGCATGTGAGATTTCGAGTACGTTTATAAAACTTGAAATTTTGGAAAAATAATAATAAAATAATTGGGTTACACATATATGTATATATATATATATATATATATATATATGTATGTATGTATGTATGTATAAGCGGAAACCCTAGTTTATTATTCTCGGCTGCCACTTATTAGAACCAATGGCCAAAATACTCCCCTCTTCTCCCTCATTTTACTCCATATCCACTCATCTTAGCAAGAACTTTCAACTAGAAGATTGGAGAGGGCTTCTAGATCTACGCATCCAACGGTAGGTTTCCGCAATCGTCGTCGATGGTGGCCAGAAATCGATTAGGAAGGGGGGCGTTCGAGTGCATAATTAGAGGCAAGGGGTGGCTCGAGTTCGACGGTGTTCAAAGGATGGGTGCAGCGCGTGGCCGGCTTCGACGTGGTGGTTGGAGATGGAATTTCGGTCGTTGGTGGCGACCGCGGCAAGGAGGGAACGAACGATGACTTTGGGTTTGGAAACCCTAGATTGTATGCGTGATGTAGAAGATGGGGTGAATGGCTTCGATTTCCTCAGGTTATCATGTGGCTGAGATTTTTCTGCGTAAATAAAAAGAAATTTGTTTTTAAATTTGTGATTGAAACTTATAGATTTCATATCTATTGCATACGTTATCAGATTCAAACAAAACAAGGAGCGTCAGAATCACAGCGACGCGATCTACGCTGCAGTGCGAATTTGGAGATGATCGGAGCTAGCGAAATTTTGGGTTAAATCAATCGCGGTCGATTTAATTCAAAATTTAAACACTCAACAAATTCAAGGTGAGTTAATCTCACCCACATCTGGATACCAGTTAATTTAAATAGCTAATATTTAAATGTTTGATTGGTTGTTTAGCTGAATATGATAATTATTATCAGATTGAATCGATATTTATTGGTTGTGCTAATATCTGTGGATACAGGGAAACAAGTTGGAGGGATCCAACTGGATTCCTCACAAATAGAAATTTTATTTATATTCTGTGATATATCTTATTGATATCCTGTGATAAATTGATTTGGATCTTGTTATGCGGTGTTATGGTTGGATAAATATAATTTGGTATTTTAAAAATGTCAATAAATAAATTGGGATTAAAGGAAAATGAAAGGAATTTTTAAGTAATGAATTTAAGGGGATTAAATTCGAGAATTTGAGGTGAAATTTGTAAATGGTTTTGAAACTGAGACTGGAATGGAAATGAGAAACGGAAATTTATAAATTGGGTTTATAAATGAATTGGTATATTTATCAGTGGATAAATTTGGAAATATTGATTTCCGGTGGGAAATTCTATAAGAAAGGTATAATTGTTTTAAAATTAAAGATGAGATTATCTTTAAAGGATGGAAAGCGCATTTTTCCTGGAAATTTGGTATGTTTCAAAAAAAAGCTTTCAAATTATAAGTTGGCAGTTTAAATTGTGTTTTAGAATATTTTAGAAAGAAAATATTATTTTAATTGTCTAAAGTATAAGTAAATATTTATTTAAGTAATTATGGTGTTTAATTATCTTAAAGGTAAAGTAGTATTTAGTTTTCAAAAGGAAATTTCAAAATAAATATATGATATAATAACTTTATATAAAAAGGAAATTTTTGATTTAAGTTACTCAAGAAACATTTATAGATTTCAAAAGTACAATTTAGATAAAGAATTTAGTAATCATATTTTAAATATTTTAAGTATATTTTGAAAGTGATTTCCAGGAAATAGAAATGTGTTTAAAAATAAAAGGAGCTTATTTTTAAAGTGTTGGAAGAAATTTACGGAGTGCGAACGTAAATTTGAATTGAGATAAATCAAGCAGGACTTATAAAAGAAATTCTTTGGATTATTATAGAATGGGAGAGTATTTCCCTGAAAAGCCAAGTACGTTTAAAGTAGATTTTAAGTAAAAGTTAAAAGTTTAAAATTTGATTTTAAAAGAATGTTTTTAAGAAAACTCTTATTTAAGTTGTAAAGATTTCAAAAGTAAATATTTACTAAATTAGTTATAGTAATAATTATTTAAAGGGTTAATTGGTATTATGTTTTAAAGGAATATTATTAATATTTATATTTATAAAATGGATCTATTTTAAAGATAGTTTGGTTAAAGTTTTATTTAAAAACTTGTATAGGATTTCATAACTTTATTTTACAATTTAGTATGACTTAACTTTTATTTTGAAGAAAAATGATTTATATTTATGAAGCAGTTTTATTTGAAACATTTAAAAAGTATGTATATATTTCAAATAAAGTACGTAAATAGCTTTAATTTAAATTATTATAAATCTAAAGTATTTGGCTTGGATGTTTTCAGTGGAAATCAATATTTGTAAATTTATTCCATAAGAAGTGTGTGGTTTGAAACTGTTTCAAGGGATTGAAAATGGAAACATATCTTGCGAAGATATTGTGAGGTAAATAAATAATTTGGGAAAATTATTTATTGTTTGGTGGATGTTTGTGAATGTTAATTGATAGTTAAACCACCGACTATCAATATTGGCCAATGCATTGATCGTTTCGAAGAGACCGGGATCGGGAGTTATTTCTCGAAAACCACTTCGATCCGGTTTGTACGTTTTCGTGGGAAAAACGAGTTTGGAGTCGAAGATAGAGCAGTGACGTGAAAGGGCTAGTCGCTACTAATCCTAAGGATATTTCCAATATAGATGTAGTAGGAGTAGTGCCTTCGGTTCCGTTCGAACCCGGGACGGACTTGTATGGATGAATGCTTTCGGAACATCGTCAGATGGAGATGGGCATTCTAAGTGAAACGTTCTAAAAGGTAACGCTTAGCCTCAAGCCTCATCAACCGGGAATGGCTAAAAATCAGGGGTTATGCAGCAAGGCTATGTGGGTAGCACCCATTAGGGTGAGGTCATCCCTGTCTAGATGTCCCTCCTTATTCGGCTTAGTGGTGCGGTTGCTGATCCCAACTGTGGGGTGATCTTACTCGGGATTATCTAGTAAGGGGTAGTTCCGGTCTTGTGTTGCACGGGATTGAGAGTAATCCTCGGTACGGTGATCTAGGCCACGTACTGTGACAGGTGGTACCCCAGTGCCTAGTCATTAGTTGGAAATCCATTCTCCCTACGTGCCTTTTACGAGTTTTGTTTGTATTACCCACTTTGTGGCTAATAGCTGGAATTTAATCATGTAACTATTTCGGCTATTTTAATAAGTATTTGTATATAGACCCTATTATAATATCAGAGGATTTTGATAAAAATGTTTTAGCTATCGTAAGGTAGAAACCCGACATGTTTATTTGTGGCGTGATCTTACGAGACGCTTTTGATTTCAAAGGATTTTGAATCTTTAATAATCAACTTGGGTGTATTTTTATCAGTTGGTATTCCAGACTGACTCGGGTGTTATTTCATTATAGTGCTCGAGTCAGACCGAGTATTATAGATTACAGGAAGGGATGTTGTGGAGCTCAGGAGAGGAGCTGGAGACCGAGACCTATTATCCGTACTTGTTTATATATCCGCTGCTGCGATTGTTTGGAATTGTCAGACTGGTAAATGTTGTTTGTTTGTGATACTCCGATGATATATTTTATAAAACATACATATTTTTCATTTTGTGTAAAGATCGGTTATTGACTATTATATTTTGTTCCGCTGCGATTGTGAGATTTTGCTATTGTTTAGTTCCTTCTTTCTTCTATCTTCTTTCTTTTTCCTCAACAATCTGTCTTTTCCGGCACTTGATCGTCGGCATATTATACTGTGGAGTATTTTGTATCAATTTTCGAGGGTCGAGAGGGGTGGGTCGTCACAATGATGAAGAGTCTGAATCATCCCATGTTACTTTGAAAGCTTTCTTCTTTTTGAATATTTCAAATTGGTTCTTCTTTTTATCATTGTTGAGTTTGGAACAATCTTTCTTTATATGTCCAAATTGATCACATTCATAGCATTTGATTGACGTTTGATTTGTTGAGCTTGATTTTCCTCCTTTTTGAAATATGATCCTTTTTCTAAATTTTTTGAATTTGTTGTAGTTTTTGGCAATAAATACGATTTCTTCTTCGTCTAAGTCGAAGTCTTCATTTGTTGCTGGGAATGCTATGTTTTTCTTCTTCGAATTTTGTTCTTTTCTTGCCTGTAGATTAGCTTCATAGGACATTAAATTTCCTATAAGTTATTCAACTAAGAATGTTGAGAGGTCATTAGCTTCTTCGATAGCTAATACTTTTCTTTCCCACTCTGGAAAGAATTGAGTATTCTAGATACTAAATCAAAATTTGTGAATTTAACTCCTAGTGCCACTAAATCGTGTTGAATAGTTTGGAATCTAGAGTACATGTCCACTATAGATTCATTTTGTTTCATTTTAAATGAAGAGAATTGATTTTGTAAAATTGAAATCTTAGTTATCTTAACTTTGTTCGTGCCTTTGTGTATAACTTGTAAGGTACTCCAAATATCATATGCAGTGTTACATAACATGACATGTGAAAATTCATTCTTATCTAACGAACAAAATAAAACATTCATAGCTTTGGCATTATTAGAAGCTACGGTGTTTGTGCATCATTCCATGTGTTCATAGCAGTAGCAAGTGCTTTATATTTATTTCGAGTGGCTGACCAAATTTCCAATCCATTAACTTCCATAAAAATTCTCATACGTGTCGACCAATATGCATAATTAGAGCCATTAAAAAGTGGTGGGCATGCTGTCGATTGTCCTTCTTGAAAAATACTTGCCATATTAAAGTGATTCAAATACGTGTTACTGTACTTTAATCAAACCTAGCTCTAATACCAATTGAAAGTCTACAGGGTAGATCGTGTAGTGTATATGCAAGTATATGTGATAAAATATGTGACGCCCCACCTCTATACCCGTGCTAGCCAAGGACACTACGGAGTAATGCCGTCAACTAGCGCGGAGGATAAGGCTGTTGAGGAGCGACCATCCGTATAATTGCTTTGTGCGAGCACCGATATGTCAGATAGTACAACATGCATCTGTTTAAGGAGGGAAATCCGACATACCGATACATAGCTACTGCACAGTGGCTATATATATTCTTCGGTAACAAATATAGAAGTAAACATGACACAAATCAGTCACATACATCCATATCACAAAGGCAAAAATAGATATGAATATATAACACATGAAAGTGCACATCAGAGTAGTGGTCAAACAAGATCCACAACATCACAAAAGAATAGCTACATGTGCTAGACAAAAGAATATGGATACATCTATGAGTATATATCTCAAATGTATACAACAAAAACCACTAATCTAAGTAGTTAGTCAAAAGTTAGGGTGATAATCCCAGATGTGAAGTCAAGCAGAAGCACCTGTAACATCTCGGTCTGACCCGAGTATTATTTAATAAGAAAATAATAAACGGATCAGTCTAGCTATAAATATCAGATAAAATGATATAGAATAAGAGATATGACATAAATATATAATAACCATAAAGCTATACTGTGATAAGTATGCAATTGAAAAATCAACTAGGGATTAACCAATATCACGAGAATCTTCTCAAAGATCAAAAGGAATGTCATACTCCTTATTTACCAAATCACCAAATTATAAATATTGACAATAATATCAATGTCAATCACAAAAGTTAGTGACACACAAATTCACCAATGCACAAATATTGATAAAACTTATCAATGTAAATCACAAAAATGGGTGAAACACAAAATTCTAGAAATCATCAATGGAAATCCAGAAATCACAAAAAAGGGGGAGGCCTATCACAAAATTGGAGCATGAAAACTCACCGACACGTGTATCACAAAATGGAACGCTATTCCACGGTAGCAAACCATTAATTTTGAGCCGAAGCTCCACAAAACGGCCCGAAGAATATGGGTCGCTACCCCACAATTTGAGCCGAAGCTCCACAGAAACGGGGTTTAGTCTCTCTCGTAGACAAAGAGACATCACACAATTGCTAGTCTAAATCACAAGAATGATCATCAACGATCATCAAGAAGTGTCAATTACAGTAAGCTAGTAAATATATAAGCTTAGCTTCATGTCCCATAACCACTAGCTTAACTTAAATATTTACGAACAAATTGTAGATCTCCACTCGAAAATTGTCACAAGAGATTCAATCGAACAAGTCCAAGAATTAACCGACGAAGTAAACGCAAGCATTTCATACCACTTGTTTTACGAAGCCGTTTAATTAGATTTCTCGTTCAAGTGAGGTAAAGGTTTGTATATTTTTAAAATGACAAATCACAAAAATGATCGTAGAAACGATCAATCACAAAAATTCACATACGAAGACGTGAATAAAATCCAAAGAATACAATTCCAAATTCATCAAATTGGAAATACACTTGCCACACGACACGGCGTGACCTAGTAGATGAGCGACCTAAGAGATGGTGCGACTCAACAGTGCAAACGACCTAACATGGTTGAGCTATAGGGTGGAACGACCTAATGGATGCGGCCAAGGTAGCGCGACCTAAGGGGTACGCGACCTAAGGAGGTAGCGTCATATGAGTATCATGCGGCCTAAGGAGTGCGACCTAAGACGCAAGCGACCTAAGAACATGGCGCGACCCAGTGGTTGCGAGCTAACACGGAGCGACCTAACTGCAGAAAGTCCAAGCGACTTAGTGGATGAAACGACCTAGCCGAGCAACCAAGTGGTGGAACGACCTATGCGCAGAAGGCAGAGTGTCTTTGGGGTTGCAGGCCGAGTGACCTAGAAGCTAAACAAGGCCGAGCGACCTAACGACTAAAGCCGAGCGACCTAACGAAACAAGGCCGAGCAACGACCTAACACATATAGGAAGGCCGAGCGACCTAGCGACCTATGGGTTACGACCTATGGCCGAGCGACTCAATCGGGACGACCTAGCATGGCGCGCGAGCTAACTGCAGGCCAAGGGATTTGTATGCAGGCCGAACGACCTAAGGAGCTAAAATGCAAAAACTCTCTTAATTTGCAACCGATCGACCACGAACGCTAGGGGATTACGCCTATCGGCTACCCGGTCGTATTAGCTACTCGACGCATCACCAAAAACGTGTTCAAACATCAAAGATTGGATTTTTAAAGATATAAACCCAAAACACTAAAAATTGGGATTTTCACTAATTCAATTCAAATCAATGGCAAATGCATATGCAAAAGTGTTAGAAATTTATACCCAACAATCAAGGATAGTTATAGACAAAGATGTGAGAGAAAAATCTCACCTTTACACAAAATCAATGAAGGAGAAGCCAAAAAGCAAAGAAGGAATCAACCACACTTGAATCTCTACACAAGAAGCTTGAATCAATGGCTTCTCTTTGAATTTGGAGTTGGATGTTGAATTTGCAAACGAACTAGGGCTTGGAGTTTTAATTTCCCATTCCTTCCTCCATTTCTGATGAAGCTTGAGTGTTAGGAAATGAAAGTAAAGTTATGAAGGGAAGGGGGTTGAGCTAGGGTAAATAGTTTAGGCTAATGGGCTAAACTAAACCCAAAGCCCAAAGTGAAAAAGCGGCAAAATTCCACTAACTCCAAACATATCGAAGTTTATACTCAAAAAGATCGCAAACGGTGTTTTGAACTCAATGGAAGTGGTTCCGAGTCCTAATTTGACCGTATGCAAAAAGTAACTTTTCGAACTAAAATCCAATTAACGATAAAATATTAAAATAAAATATTTAAATATTTAATCGTAAAATATGCAGGTTGTTACAGACTCCCCTCCTTAAAGAAATTGCGTCCTTGCAATATTTAAGAAGAAAATATAAGGTAACAACCATGAAAGCATATCAACACAAAAGAAATTTGAAGTAAGAAATTCACCTCATGGAGCACGAGAAAGTAAGTCCGGATGTGTTCGCTCGATGAACTCTCTAGATTCCCAAGAGAAATCCTTAGTACATGAGGACCATTGGACTTTAACAAGAGGAATATCTTTATTTCGAAGGCGCTTGACCTCCGAAGCAATAATACGAATAGGATGTTGCTCATAAGTTAAATTAGGTGAAACTTCAATTTCTTCCACAACATCGGGCTCAAGAATAGAATCGGAATCTCGAAGACACTTCCGTAATTGAGAAACGTAAAGCACGTCATGAATAGCAGAAAATTGAGCCGGTAATAAAAGGCGATAAGCCACGGAACCAATACGTTCGGTGATAGGAAATGGCCCAATATATCGAGGCGCTAATTTTCCCGATCGACTGAAACGTACAACACCCTTCATAGGTGAAATACGAATAAACATAAGATCTCCCACGGAAAATTCTAATTTCCTTCTCCGGTTATCGGCATAGGATCTTTTCCTACTCTAGGCTTCTTTCATCCTATGACGAATAAGGTCAATCTTTTCTGTGGAATCACAAATAAAATCTGGACCTAAAACCAGCTTCTTACCGGCCTCAAGCCAACAAGAAGGAGATTGGCATGGCCTTCCATAGAGTGCCTCGAAAGCTGCCATACCAATACTAGATTGGAAGATTTTATTATAGGAAAACTCAACAGGAGAAATATGATCTTCCCAACTTCCACCAAAATCAAGAACACATGCACGAAGAAGATCTTCAAGAGTTTGAATCACATGCTCAGTTTGTCCATCGGACTGGGGATGATAAGCGGTGCTAAAATTAAGATTTGTTCCCAAAGCTTTTTGAAGACTCTTCCAAAATCCACTAGTAAACAATGGATCATGATCACTAACAATAGAAGTAGGAACTCCATGCAATTTAACAATTTCTTTGATAAAGAGTTTGGTCAAGAGGGGAACGGTTCGATTGGACCGAACGGGAACAAAATGGGAGGATTTAGTAAGTCTATCGACTATCACCCATAAGCTATCATAACCCGAACGAGAACGGGGAAGGCCATCTACAAAATCCATGGAAATTTGATCCCACTTCCAAATTGGAATTTCTAAAGGTTGCAATAACCCACATGGCCTTTGGTGTTCGGCCTTGACAAGTTGGCAAGTCATGCAACACTTAACAAAGTTAGCAATATCAGATTTCATTCCCTCCCAATAATAAAGTCGCTACATATCTGCATACATTTTACTACTATCGGGATGAATGGTAAATTTAGAACGATGAGAATCTTCTAAAATGTCTTTACGAAGATTACTAATATTTGGCACGATAAGTCTACCAAATTTTCGAATACCGCCACGAGAATCAATATCAAAGTCTTTCAAACCTTCAATATCAATTTTATCCCTAAGATTTTGGCCAAGAAGAGCCAATTCGGGATCTAGCTTTTGAGCTTCAAGAATGCGGTCTAAAAGAGAAGGATGAGCCTCAAGGCTACATAAAACAAGAGATGAACATAAATCGGAAACACGATCTCGAATCTCACAAGTGGACAGAATCCCGAGGTCATTCCATTCGGATATCATCATAGAAACAACCGCTTATTGCTTACGACTAAGTGCATCCGCAACACGATTTCCCTTTCCGGGAGTATAAAGAATATCAAGATCATAAGCTGCAAGAAATTCGAGCCAACGCTGTTGACGCAAATTAAGTTCCTTTTGAGAAAATAGATACTTCAAGGATTTATGATCGGTATAAAGAATAATTTTTCTACCAAAAGATAATGACGCCAAATACGAAGGGCGAAAACAATAGCCGCGAGTTCTAAATCATGAGTGGCATATCTAGTCTCGGCTAGCTTCAATTGCCTAGAAGCATAAGCAATAACACATTCTCTTTGCATAAGAATGGCACCCAAACCAACGCGACTAGCATCGGTATAAACAATAAAATCTTGGTTTCCCTCGTAAATCACAAGAATAGGAGCATTGGAAAGGAGTTCTTTTAATTTCTGAAAGAAGCTTCACATTTGTCCGACCAAATGTATTTAACTCCCTTCTTTGCCAAACTAGTAAGAGGCACAGAAATTTTGGAAAAGTCTTTTATGAAACGGCGGTAATAACCTGCCAATCCAAGGAAACTACGAATTTCCGTCACACTCTCCGGTCTCTTCCAATTTTGAATCACTTCAATCTTTGAAGGATCCACGGAAATTTCGGATTCAGAAATAATGTGACCAAGAAACTTCACACAAGATTGCCAAAAGTGGCATTTAGAAAATTTTGCTTTTAAATGATTGCTCCTAAGAGTTTCCAACACAATCTGAAGATGTTTTTCGTGCTCCTCCTCGGTTTTAGAATACACAAGAATATCATCAATAAAGATGAGAACAAACCGATCGAGGAAGTCTTTGAAAACTCTATTCATAAGGTCAACGAAATAAGCTGGAGCATTCGTTAAACCAAATGGCATAACAAGCCATTCATACGATCCATAACGAGTACGGAAAGATGTCAAAGGAATGCTATCCTCTGCAATACGAAGCTGATGAAAACCGGTAGCTAAGTCTAATTGTGAAAAGACTCTAGCACCACTAAGTTGATCGAATAGATCATCAATCCGAGGTAAAGGATACTTATTCTTGATAGTAAGATCATTAAGCTTGCGATAGTAAACGCAAAGCCTAAGTGTACCATCGGATTTCTTCACAAAAATAGCCGAAACTCCCCAAGGCGAGGATCTAGAGCAAATAAATTGTTTCGTCTCCAATTCGGATAGTTGTTTACGCATATTCTCATTTTCTTTATTGGACATACAATAAGGAGGACGAGTAATAGGTTGAGCTCCGGGGATGAGATTAATTCTGAACTCAATTGCTCGCTTAGGTGGTAATCCTAAAACGGGCTCAAATATGTCAGAAAATTCACGAACAACGTGAATAAGAGAAATAATATCTTTCTCATCATCATTATCATCATCATGAGGATTTAAAGAATATAAAGATGCAACTAAGTTGGAATCTGAATCTATAGGGTCAATGGAAATCTGCTTAACAGATTGAGGATGTCGAAGATAAATAGTCCGCTCAGGACATAGGATTTGGGCTTTATAGCGGTTAAGCCAATCCATTCCCAAAATCATTCCAAAGCCTAAGTAGCGCATAACATGCAAATCGGCTCGGAAAGAAAAATCACACAAAATAATCTCGACATCTTTACACAATAAACTGATTGTTGCGGATCCACCAATCGGATTTGCAATTCTCAAAGAAGTCATTAAAGACAAAACATCCAAAGAAAAAGTATCAACAAGTTCTTTTGAAATAAAATAATTGGACGCACCCGTATCAAAAAGTACTCGAATAGGATGATCACGAAATAAAATAATGCCATCAAGGATAGAATGAGAAATACCTTTACCACGAGATGTGTTGCCAGGGGCTTGAGAAACATTAAGCTTTCCCTCCTTCCTATTTTGAAGTTTGGGACAAGAAGATAAATAATGATCCAAGCTTTTGCAATAGCGACAAGTACGGGGTTTTGAACACTTGTTCGCATAATGGTCCTTAGAACCACAGTTGTAGCATTACCCACCATTTGGGGTAGAAGTCTTAGTTGCCGGAGAGACTTGCTTCCCTTTCTTATTGTTGGGATAAGGACCTTTAAACTTATTAGGCCTTTTCTTGTTGTTGAAGTTCGGTTTGGCACCCATAACTTCAACATCACTTTCTTTATCTGCCTCTTCAAGTCGAAGAGCGATATCAATGAGTTGATCAAAAGAAACTTCTAACTTTAGAAGTAATGGCTTCTTGAGATCTTTATTCAAGACATAGACAAATTGTTGGTTTTTCTTCAATGGGGTGTTTATATATTCGACCCCGTATTTAGAAAGTGACTCGAAGGATGCGACATAATCCGTCATAGAGGATTCACCTTGAACAAGGTCAATGAAACGGCGAGCCAAAGTCACCTTCTCAGCTTCTGGCACAAATTTTAATTCGAAGCGCTCCCGGAATTTCTCCCAAGTAAGATCCGCTTCATTTATTTCAGAAATCAGAAGCTCATACCAGTCTAATGCTCTTTCTTGGAGCATACTAAAGGCCACCTGAACATGGTGAAGATCAATAAGGTTCATGCGAGAAAAGATTCGATCGCACGATCTCAGCCAAGCCTGGACTTTAATAATGGTTTCAGAACCTTTGAATGGCTTTCCACCCAAATTGGTATAATCGCTGCACAAACGTGCAAATCCAGACCTAGGGTGAGTAGACTCCGAATTAGATCCGGCTGCTTGAGCATTCCTTACTAGATCAAGAAGCTGCTGGGCAGACATAAACACTCCATCTTGGGGAGTAGAACGAGATTGACCGGCGCTGGGACGGCCAGGTCTAACTATTTCTCTTCCTTTTGAAAGAAAGAAAGAAGAAGGATAAGGTTATTCGCCAAATGAATATCAAGCAATCTTGATAGATAAACAAGGAATCATAAAGAAAATAGGATGAATCGGTACGAAGACAAGAATTAAATCCTAAAGCACAACTCCTAAGATGGACTTAGGACGATGATCCTTGTTAGATCATTCTACAATGTTCCGAAGATTGGCTTTGATACCAAGCTGTGACGCCCCACCTCTATACCCACGCTAGCCAAGGACACTACGGCGTAATGCCGTCAACTAGCGCGGAGGATAAGGCCGTTGAGGAGCGACCATCCGTGTAATTGCTTTATGCGAGCACCGATACGTCAGACAGTACAACATGCATCTGTTTAAGGAGGGAAATCCGACACACCGATACAATCTCAAAGCTACTGCACAGTGGCTATATATCTATTCTTCGAGAACAAATATAGAAGTAAACATAACACAAATCAGTCGTAGACATCCATATCACAAAGGCGGAAATAGATATGAATATATAACACATGAAAGTGTACATCAGAGTATTGGTCAAACAAGATCCACAATATCACAAAAGAATAGCTACATGTTCTAGACAAAAGACTATGGATACATCTATAAGTCTATATCTCAAATGTATACAACAAAAACCACTAATCTAAGTAGTTAGCCAAAAGTTAGGGTGATAATCCCAGATGTGAAGTCAAGCAGAAGCACATGTAACATCTCGGTCTGACCCGATTATTATTTAATAAGAAAATAATAAACGGATCAGTCTAGCTATAAATATCAGATAAAATGATATAGAATAAGAGATATGACATAAATATATAATAACCATAAAGCCATACTGTGATAAGTATGCAATTGAAAAATCAACTAGGGATTAATCAATATCACGAGAATCTTCTCAAAGATCAAAAGGAATGTCATACTCCTTATTTACCAAATCACCAAATTATAAATATTGACAATAATATCAATGTCAATCACAAAAGTTAATGACACACAAATTCACCAATGCCCAAATATTAATAAAACTTATCGATGCAAATCACAAAAATTGGTGAAACACAAAATTCTAGAAATCATCAGTGGAAATCCAGAAATCACAAAAAAGGGGGGAGGCCTATCACAAAACGGGAGCATGAAAACTCACCAACACGTGTATCACAAAATGGAACGCTATTCCACGGTAGCTAACCATTAATTTTGAGCCGAAGCTCCACAAAATGGCCCGAAGACCATGGGTCGCTACCCCACCAATTTGAGCCGAAGCTCCACAGAAACGGGGTTTACTCTCCCTCGTAGACAAAGAGACATCGCACAATTGCTAGTCTAAATCACAAGAATGATCATCAACGATCATCAAGAAGTGTCAATTACAGTAAGCTAGTAAATATATAAGCTTAGCTTCATGTCCCATAACCACTAGCTTAACTTAAATATTTACGAACAAATTGTAGATCTCCACTCGAAAATTGTCACAAGAGATTCAATCGAACAAGTCCAAGAATTAACCGACGAAGTAAACGCAAGCGTTTCATACCACTTGTTTTACGAAGCCGTTTAATTAGATTTCTCATTCGAGTGAGGTAAAGGTTTGTATATTTTTAAAATGACAAATCACAAAAATGATCGTAGAAACGATCAATCACAAAAATTCACATACGAAGACGTGAATAAAATCCAAAGAATACGATTCTAAATTCATCAAATTGGAAATACCCTTGCCACACGACACGGCGTGACCTAGTAGATGAGCGACCTAAGAGATGGTGCGACTCAACAGTGTAAATGACCTAACATGGTTGAGCTATAGGGTGGAACGACCTAATGGATGCGGCCAAGGTAGCGCGACCTAAGGGGTATGCAACCTAAGGAGTACGCAACCTAAGGAGGTAGCGGCATATGAGTATCATATGGCCTAAGGAGTGCGACCTAAGACGCAAGCGACCTAAGAACATGGCGCGACCCAGTGGTTGCGAGCTAACATGGAGCGACCTAACTGCAGAAAGTCCAAGCGACTTAGTGGATGAAACAATCTAGCCGAGCGACCTAGTGGTGGAACAACCTATGCGTAGAAGGCCGAGTGTCTTTGGGGTTGCAGGCCGAGCGACCTAGAAGCTAAACAAGGCCGAGCGACCTAACGACTAAAGCCGAGCGACCTAACGAAACAAGGCCGAGCAACGACCTAACACATATAAGAAGGCCGAGCGACCTAGCGACCTATGGGTTACGACCTATGGCCGAGCAACTCAATGGGGACGACCTAGCATGATGCGCGAGCTAACTGCAGGCCGAGGGATTTGTATGCAGGCCGAACGACCTAAGGAGCTGAAAAAACTCTCTCAATTTGCAACCGATCGGCCATGAACGCTAGGGGATTACGCCTATCGGCTACCCGGTCGTATTGGCTGCTCGATGCATCACCAAAAACATGTTCAAACATCAAAGATTGGATTTTTAAAGATATGAACCTAAAACACTAAAAATTGGGATTTTCACCAATTCAATTCAAATCAATGGCAAATGCATATGTAAAAGTGTTAGGAATTTATACCCAACAATCAAGGATAGTTATAGACAAAGACGTGAGATAAAAATCTCACCTTTACACAAAATCAATGAAGGAGAAGCCTAAAAGAAAAGGAGGAATCAACCACACTTGAATCTCTACACAAGAAGCTTGAATCAATGGATTCTCTTTGAATTTGGAGTTGGATGTTGAATTTGCAAATGAACTAGGGCTTGGAGTTTTAATTTCCCATTCCTTCCTCCATTTTTGATGAAGCTTGAGTGTTAGGAAATGAAAGTAAAGTTATGAAGGGAAGGGGTTGGGCTAGAGCAAATAGTTTAGGCTAATGGGCTAAACTAAACCCAAAGCCCAAAGTGAAAAGGCGGCAAAATTCCACTAACTCCAAACATATCAAAGTTTATACTCAAAAAGATCGCAAACGGTGTTTTGAACTCAATGGAAGTGGTTCCGAGTCCTAATTTGACCGTATGCAAAAAGCAACTTTGTGGACTAAAATCCAATTAACGATAAAATATTAAAATAAAATATTTAAACATTTAATCGTAAAATATGCAGGTTGTTACAAAATATATGATGCAACTAAAATAATATTAATCTAGGTAAATACAGAGTTGGCACACCAGAATTTTATATTGGTTCAGACCTCCCGTCCTACGGACAGTCCCAAAGATCCCCTTCGGAATTCGACTATCAAAAACCCTTGCTTCGCCTAAAGGAATAGGCTTGGTTACAGTAAGTTGTTCTTGTCAAATGTGTGTTCTAATATAACACGATGTTGACCAATTAGTACAATTACTTCCAATATATTTCTAAGGAATATTGTTTACGAAGACTGAGGATATGGAAGAGTGAATACAAGTAAAGATTGCTAGAGTGCAGAGATCAAGAATATAGAATAGAGTATAGAATTAGAAAGCGTTAGTAAGTCAGGTGAGTTCTGTTCTCTTGATTCTTGATGCTATATATAGTTATAGATAGGTATCTTGAGTAGTTGCATCCATTAACGAACGCTCTAAAGTTGCTTCTACTGATGGTGAAGAGTTGTGGTGAAGAGAAGCGAAGATGTCCATTCGCATGTGGCAGTTGTAGTTCATTTTTGAAGTTCGACTTTGAATTCAGACGTCTGGTATTTGTTCCAGACGTCTGATACAATATTTTTTTTGAATATAGTAGAAGAATAGACGTCTGAGTGATATTATCAGACGTCTGCTTTAGCCTGATTGTTGTTCCAGAGATCTATTTCAGACGTGTGACTTGTGTATCCAGACGCCTGATATGGTGCATGTCAGTTTTTATGCATTCTTTCTTTTACTTCTTTGTACCTGTATATATAAATATATATGTATATTTGATTTCCATTGTATAGTTGTTGTCATCGAAACTGTAGATTGGATTTCCTAACAAAATGGAATTGGATACGATCGATTGAACTGATTATATCAAATGAAATGAAATTAACTAACCTTAACGAACACATCGCATTAGAATGTCTAATAAGTATTCTCGCACATCTAAGAGAAACTATGAGTTTCTTATTAACCTCGAAAATATATAATCCTAGATTGTTTAATTAAACCATCGAGAGGGTTGACTCTAACCACTATCAAGTCTGGGTCCACATCCAAATAATCTTGCTCAGATGGCTCTACAATCAAGGTCGGATCAAGCACAAATTTCCTTAAATGCGACACATGGAATACATTGTGAACACCTGCCAATTTCTCTGGCAACTCAACCTTATAAGCAAGAGAACCAATCCTTTCAAGAATATGGAATGGTCTAATATACCTTGGGGCTAACCTTCCAACATTCCCAAATCTATTAGCTCCTCTAATTTGCGAAATCTTAACGAATTTTTTTTCTCAAAACATCGAATTCCAAACCTCGACACCTCCTATTAGCATAACATTTCTAGCGATCTTGGGCTGCCTTCATTCTTTTCTATAACATTCCCATTTTTGAATATATATAGATTGATTTTGAATTTGAAACTCTAAGATAAATATTTTTGAAAATAAATTGAGTTTAATCTGGGAATTCAATTGTAAATATTTTACAAATAAATTGAATTTAAAAAAATTTGAAAATAAATGTTTTAAATAACATATATTGGATTTGAAAACTGTATTTTAGAGTTTTTTTTTTTTTTTGAAAAAAAGGTCTAAAGCTTTATTGATATTGAATAATCAATACATAGATATTGAAAACTGTATTTTAGAGTTAATAAGAGTTTGTTTTCAAATTTTGTATGTATAACATATATATGTAAATATATAGATGTTTTGGAAGTTGTGTTGAATTCAATTTTTCCAAAAGCTATTTCAAAAAAGATTTAATTCAAATAGATACGTATTTATATATTAGTGATTAATTGATTATTAGATTATATTCTTTAAAGTTATAAATATATATATGTATATATTTATTAGATTTGATAAAAAGATTTGAAACATGTTATCTTTTGAAATTAATAAATACAGTTTGTATATTCATGTATTTAAAATATAAAACATTTACATATGTTAAGATATGAAATATAAATAATTAAAGGGTTTAAAATACAAATTTCAAATTAAATGATATAAGGGTTTTAAATACAAAAGTACATTGTTTTGAGATTTGTAAATAAATAAGACTTCGCAAAAACAAGTGTTAATAAAATAAAACAAGAAAATATCAAGTGTTGGAATTTTGAATCATGCAAAAACAAGTGTTAACACAATTGTACAAATGGCATTTATCTCTTAATTTTGAATTAGCTAAAAACATTATGAATTTGAGTTAGTAACCAGCTATTTGTAAACTATCTCCTCTATTTTTAAACCTGAAAATCAGAAGATCAAACAAAATCATCTCAAAATCAAAAGAAAGAGTAAAACTTGGAAACAAACTGCAATCTCAAAAAATCAAAGCCTGGAAATCAGAATAAAATCAAGCAAAGGTTTTTTTTCAAACCTGAAATAATTTTCAAATCCAAACTTGAAATCAAACCTGAAGTAAGCAAGTACAAATTAAGTAGCAGATTCATTCCAGTTTAAAAACAAGTTGCTATTTGCTATTTTAAAAGGTGCAACATCAAAACAGATTAGAAAGCAAAACAATTCAGTCAAATATCCAGCCTAGAAATGAAACAATTAGATCAACTTCAGTAAGCATCAGATTCAAAGGCAAAAGTAAAAGCAAATTCAGTTTCAAGCTAAGTATCAAAACCAAACAAAGTTCAGCTTCAAATTAAAATCAGGGAGTAACATTTCCAGATCAAATAATGTTTTCCGTTCTCTGCTTTATCACAGGTGAGCAAACTACCTTTATAAACTCTTAAACTTGTTATATCTGAGTAGCATGTGATCATCTATGATGTTGTGGTGTGAAATGTGTTGTATGATTGAAAAAATGTGCCTGCATGTTCGTGAAAATGAATGAGTGTGCCTGTACACAAGAAACTATGTTCTGTTCAACAGGGTCTTAAGAATTTATTCAAGAAAAATTCAAAATCTGCTCTTTCAATTTCTGTTAGGCCTTGACATCTAAATGAGAAATGATTGTAAAATTGTAACATTTTATTTAAAAATAATTCTAAGTAATAAAGTTGGATACTCATTTCAAAATTAACATATGACAGTAAAAAACTCAATCACATCCCGAAATTCAAATATCAAGGTTTCTCATTTTGATTGTATCCCTGGAATCGTATTCAAAAATGATGAATTTTGATATATTAATCTAGATTTTTAAGTATATATACATTGGGTATTCTTGAGATAACGAAAATTGTTTTTTTGTCAATTTCCAATAATCAATGACAAATTAAAGAATGTTTTTATTATCGAATATAGTTTGAAGGATGATGATCATGAAAAAATTAGCGAGGTAATTTATTTCATAACGCGGTGGCTGAATGAGAACGAAATAGGGTTTTATACCCGATATTGATCGTGAGTCTTTCTGTTGAAATTACAGCGTCGATGGTGAATCGGGCGAGGCCCGACCTGGGGGAAATTGTGCGTGGAAGTCTGGTGCATCTGTGGATGTGATGGCATGGATGATGGTGGTTGGGATCATCGGGAAGTGGGAGATTTGTCGACGGCGATGGATTCCAATTTTTGATCATGATACTCGAATTCGAATTACGGCGAATCGATGGCATCTGAAGGGTTGTGTAGGTCAGCAAGGTCGATCGTGGTGTGTCGAAGGTTACGATGGTGGCCGGAGCATCACCGTGTGACGGTGCACGTGCACCGTGCACTTGTGTGCCTGGGTGGTTTTGATGATTGGAAGAAGAAGTAGACTCGGGGAGTATCTCGGGTAGAGGGGTAGTTGGCTCGGGGTCCCAGTTGGGTTCGCGTGAGTGTGACAACAGTTTTTTTTAACAATTAAAATTTTAAAATTAAAACAAAAAAATAGATAACTCGAAGGGGGGCTCGGGGGATTGGTTTCCTGACTCGGGTGAAGTCCCGAAGTGGCTTTGGTTTGTTGTTAAAACAGTTTCAGTTTTTAAACAAATTTTTCCAAATTTAAAATTAAAACAAATTTAAACACTTTCTTGATTATCCTTTTGATTTTGGGATTAGTAAAGTTTTAAAGGAATTATTCCAAAATAATTTAGTTCTTAAAGTGTCTTTATATCCATTTATAACCTTATTTTAAAACTTATTTCAAATAAATATGATTCTTGTAATTTTGTAAGTAAATAAGTAAAATAAAATGTTTCTAAATTATTAATTTAATTTACTTAAAAATCTTGAGTTAATTAATGTATTAATGATGATTTATTTCCTATAAGTCATTATCAAGATTTTAAAGATAATTAAAATAATGATTTAAGATAAAAGACTATAAGGGATTAATTACTAAAGGTAATTAAAAGGTTAATTTCTTAATATAATTCCTTAAAAAGGTTGATTACTTTAATTATAGGTTAACTAATTAAGTAATTTAAAGGTGATTAATTACTTAAAAATAATTACTTAGTAAAAGTAATTAAGGATAATTAATTAATGATTAGAGGTTAATTAATCAAGTGATCAAGTAATAATTAATTAAGGATAATTAGTTATGTGATTAATTAATTAAAGTAGTTAACTTAATTTAATAAAAGTGATTAAGGATAATCACTTATTGTAATTTTATTAATTAAATGATAATTAAGGGTTAATTAAATTTGTAATTAACTTAAGGTTAATTAATTATTGTAATTAATTAAGGATAATTTATTTAATGGTAATTAATTAAGGGTTAATTGAATTATTAATTAAGGTTGATTAATTAATAATTTAGGGTTAATTAATTTATTATTAAAGGTTAATTAATAAATGATTAAAAATTAATTAAAATGGTTTGTAATTAATTAATGATTAATTAAACTGGTAGTAATTTATTCTCCTGGTTTAAGTTAAGTTAAAATCAGGATTGAGTAATTAATTCATGAGTAATTAACTTAATTGAAAATTTAATTAGATTAACTAAGGATTAAACAATTGATTAATCCTGCCTATAAATGATTATTGAATGCTTGGATTGCTTATGAATATTTGCATTGTATAAAATACCTTGAATTGATTGTCCTAGCTGATCTGTGATATTTTGTTCTGAATTGAACTGTGTATAAATTATTTATTTATTTATCTGTGATACATTTATATATTATTTATGAGTCTATGAATGAACGATAAGCGTTATAGATTATACTGCTTATCGATATTGATATGAATGAATCTGTGATGATTGATGTTGTGCACTACTGTGTAAAACCCCTGGACTACACCATACACACACAAATATGGATTGCACGAGGAAATTGGTTAAGTCACAGATTTTTGAAATGGTTTTAAAATTGAATTTTGAATCCAAATGGTTTTGAAAATAGAATTGGGTTGAATGTGAAAGGCTTTTGAAAAGGAGTTTGA
Organism: Allium cepa; assembly: GCA_030765085.1. NCBI lineage: Eukaryota > Viridiplantae > Streptophyta > Magnoliopsida > Asparagales > Amaryllidaceae > Allium > Allium cepa. Next base: position 457,429,494 of record CM060931.1, on the reverse strand, counting down.
AGATAAAAGTTATTTTGAATAACTTGATAAAATTTTGAAATTTAAATAATTTGATTTTGAATTTGAATTTTAGATTTGAAATTGAATTCTATGTTAGAAATTATGGTTTAAAAAGGGGTATACAAGTTATAAATGTGTTTATATGGGTTTTAAACCATTTTAAAAGTATTGTTTTGGAAATTAGAATTTAACCCAAATTTTATACTTGAAGAGTTTTAACTTGTGCAAATGAAATCAGATTTCTTTGAAATGGAAACTATTTGTTTTTCAAATAATAATAGCTTTCATATAAAGAAAGAACTTCCAGTTTGTATTAAAAAGATTTTAAGATTTGAAATGGGAATTGTTTTGAAAGTTATGAATGAATCTTTGTGAAAGATTGTTAAACGTTGTTTTGAAATCGAAAAGGATTTTAAATGGTGTATCTTTTATATATAAAAGATTTGAAATGGGAATTGTTTTGAAAGTTATGAATGGATCTTTGGAAATAGTTTTGAAAGCTAGAAATTGAGTCTTTGGTTTAATAATTGGATGAGATAATCCAATATGAAAAGGAAATTCTTTTGAAAATCTATGAATGAATCTTAGTGAAATATTGGTGAACTTTGTGAAGTAAATCTTTTCGTTTAAAGATTTGTAAATGGTAATTTGTTTAAACCATTTGAAGAAAATTGGGTTTTAAGTTGTGACTTAACTAAGATCCCAATATCCATATGCTTTTTAAATATTGCGCTCATTATTCGGTTTAGCCAGGAGGGGACCTTGTATCATATAACCCATTTCGGATAATGATACAACGTTATGGATAGCATTTGAAGACCGGTGGTGAAGACAGGATATTTCCAAAAGTGAAAGGATAACTCATCGAATGTCTCTACACCGACTGATCCCCAATATAGAGATTTGATCACCCTTTGTGATGGGAAATCCGGACGTGATTTGGAATTATCCCAATTTGCAAGGGCTTCTGTGGAAGTGCCTTCAGTTCTGTTCGAACCCGGAACAGACTTGTATGGATGTATGTCTGACATTACACTTTGAGATGTAAAGCTGGTTTCTATCAAATACATTTCTGTTTGTTAGCAGAGATTTATTCTCTTAGCTTAACACCCTTCTCTGAGACGTACGAGTTCAGAGGTTATGTAGTTGATGGTTACTAGTGATACATCCCCAATTTGGCAGTGTGGCATGCTGAGTGCTGCTGAGTGTTGCTGATCATTTGTTGATCGAAGCATGGCTTTTGTGAAAAGCGTAGCTTTGTGGACGAGACCTCGTCGGACCTCACACCCCGGAAATGGTCGAAACAGGAAAGATGCGGCAAGGTTGCAGGGGTCGCGCCCCTAGGATATGTCCATTCTTTCTGAAAAAGGGTGGTATTATGGTATGAAGCCCAGATATTTAACCTATGTGGTTACTGCAAATACATTTCTTTGTGGTTGTTGATGTTGAGGATCCTCGGATAAAGGTCGCAAACGACCGGGGATGGCATATCTTTAGGTGTTACTCCTGGGAAAGGAGTAAACCGGCCTTGTGTTGGCAGAGATCCGGGTAGGTTCTCGGGGCGTCCCTCCAGAGGCGTTCCCGTGTGGTAATAGAAAGCTTCTTAGCCTGACCATTTGTTGGAAATCCAATCTCTAATACGCGCCTTGTATGGTTTTAGTTGTATAACCTGCCATTTACTTATGGTGGTTCCCCACTGTTTAGATGGTAGCTATAGTAGGCATACAATAATGGTTGTATGCTGGCTAAGATTAATATTATACTTTCGAAAGGTTTTCTGCACTATGCACTAATAATAATATCAAATGGATTTCGTGTATCAAGCATGTTTGACTATCATAAGAAGAAATCTTCTCCAATTCTGCGTTTGCATGGTGTATGCGGCGGAAGGCCTTGTGGTAGTTTCATTTTCCAAAAAGCATTGCGGATTTCAATTTTTAAATTCCTTTGTTGTTTGTTTTAAAGATCAAACTATTTTCGTTTGCTCATACCAGTCGCATGACTGACCCGGAATTTATTGTTCCCTTCCTAAACTATGGGTGCCCACAATTTTCCACACGGGCAGTCTAGAGTTGGGTGTTTCAGATAATCAAATAGTAGGAGTAGAATTCGATAGCATCCAGCCTTTGGATTTGGCGATCACATTTGTTTCTTTTCAGCTTCGGGCTGACCTTACTTAATACAACGTGATGGGGGTTTCTCGCTTCACGTTTGAAAAGCATGTTGGTGGATCTAGATTTTGGAGTTTTTGGAGTTTAGCTATGGAGTTGCAATTGCAGTTTGATGTTGGAATTCTCTTATAGAGTTTCTCTATTGATGCTTATCTTTCCGCTGTTGTATTATTATCTCTGATATTGTTCGGATTCGTATTGTATCAGATATTGTATCAACTATTGTATATCGATGATATTATCTTTTCTTCCACTGTGTTGTTGTACTTAATGTGTTATAAGCTCCGGCACGAGTCAGATTTCAACGATTGAATCTTCGGCATTCGTGTACATGAGAAGTATGGGTATCGATTTTCGAATGCTGAAATTTAGACCGTGACATTTTGGTATCAGAGCTGAAGGTTGAAACTTTAGCTCAGGAGTATAACACATTAGGTAACTCATTAGAGATAGGGTGAAGTATACTCTAGAATGAGTATATCCATAAGATATCCGTCCGTATGCCTCAGTAAATTCTCTAGCTATCCACTGATAGTGAGTATGAGTGCAAGAAGAGGATGAGATAAGGGACATGGGAGTACCACTACAAATGGTCAATATCCTGTAACAACAAGGAAACAATTCTTCTCAATTTCTTTTGATTCAGTTTCAAACTCTTTGATGACTTCGTGGCAGCTCAAGGGAGAAGTTTCGGCGTGGTGATGGCCCTGCGAATCGTTTCTATTTGTATTCTCTTCATCAGTTACCTATCAGCTTTTCGTTTTTAACTCTAATAAATTTGAAAATTTATTTGAAATAAATTGGTAAACAAGAATATAAAGTTGAATCGGGTTGTATCGGTAGAACGATTTCGATTAGAACTTAATTTGAAATTCTATTGTAATTTCTTGTGTGAATCCAAGTTCGAAGAAGACAGGTTGGTATATACTTTGGGATATTCCAATCTGAATTGAGTATCCATTGTTTGTTCTGTTGGGTCCAGATATATTCTACGAACGGTTAGTTGTCCTTCAAACTAACCAGTGCTCTGCATATTTCGTAAATCTGGGTGACCTGGGTGCTTTGTAAAATACATATGAGTTTGTTCTCATAATTATTGACGATATTCTGATTTGGTAAGCCAAATGCAGAATAGATTTTCAGTTTGATTCAGTGAACCATTCCTTTGTGTATTCATCTATTTTTTTTGGGGTCTCCCTGCTTTCAAATTTCGGGGACGAAATTTCTTAAGGGGGGATTGTAACATTCCCATTTTTAAGTCAAATTCAAATTGGGAATTAATTTAATTTTTGAAATCAAATTGTGAATTAAATTGGTATTTTCCAATTTAAATAGATACTTGTTTGTTTATTAATATAAATGAATATATATATGATTTTAAAATAGAATTTCTAATTTGAAATTCAGAAATAAGTATTTTGAATAATATAATTAATTATAAATTTGATTGTGGATTAATTTGAATGAATAAATGTATTTATGAATATATATAGATTGATTTTGAATTTCGTTTTGAATTTGAAACTCTAAGATAAATATACTTGAAAATAAGTTGAGCTTAATCTGGGAATTCAATTGTAAATATTATACAAATAAATTGAATTTAAAAAATTATTGAAAATTAATGTTTTAAATAACATATATTGGATTTAAAAACTATATTTTAGAGTTAATAAGAGTTTGTTTTCAAATTTTTTATATATAATATACATATGTAAGTATATAGATATTTTGAAAGTTATGTGTTGAATTCAATTTTTTTTCAAAAGCTACTAAAAAAAGATTTAATTCAAATAGATATGTATTTGTATATTGGTGATTAATTAATTATTAGATTATATTCATTAAAGTTATAAATATATATATATATATATATATATATATATATATATATATATATGAATATTTATTAAATTTGATAAAAATATTTAAAACATGTTATCTTTTGAAATAAATAAATATAATTTGTATATTCATGAATTTAAAATGTAAAACATTTACATATGTTAAGAAAATATAAATAATTAAAGGGTATAAATACAAATTTCAAATTAAATGATATAAGGGTTTTAAACACAAAAGTACATTTTTTTGACATTTGTAAGTAAATAAGATTTTGCAAAAACAAGTTTTAGTAAAATAAAACAAGAAAGTAACAAGTGTAGGAATTTTAAATCATGCAAAAACAAGTGTTAACACAATTGTATAAATGGCATTTATCTCTTAATTTTGAATTAGCTAAAAACATTATGAATTTGAGTTAGTAAACAGCAATTTGAAAACTATCTCCTCTATTTTTAAACCTGAAAATCAGAAGATCAAACAAAATCATCTCAAAATCAAAAGAAAGAGTAAAACCTAGAAACAAACTACAACCTCAAAAAATCAAAGCCTGGAAACCAGTATAAAACCACGCAGGGACTTTTTTTCAAACCTGAAACAATTTTCTAATCCAAACCTGAAAAATCAAACCTGAAGTTAGCAAGTACAAATTAAGTAGCAGATTCATTCCAGTTTAAAAACAAGTTGCCATTTTAAAAGGTGCAACATCAAAACAGATTAGAAAGCAAAATAATTCATTCAAATATCCGGCCTGGAAATGAAACAATTAGATCAACTTCAGTAAGCATCAGATTCAAAGGAAAAAGTAAAAGCAAATTCAGTTTCAAGCTAAGTATCAAAATCAAACAAAGTTCAGCTTCAAATTAAAATCAGGTAGTAACATTTCCAGATCAAATAAAGTCATTGTTTTCTGTTCTCTGCTTTATCATAGGTGGGCAAACTACCTTTATAAACTCTTAAACTTGTTATATCCGAGTAGTATGTGATCATCTATGATGCTATGGTGTGAAATGTGTTGTATGATTAAAAAAATGTGCCTGCATGTTTGTGAAAATGTATGATTGTGCCTGTACACAAGAAACTATGTTCTGTTCTGCAGGGTCTTAAGAATTTATTCAAGAAAAATTCAAAATCTACTCTTTCAATTTCTGTTAGGCCTGGACATCTAAATGAGAAATGAATATAAAACTGTAACATTTTATTTAAAAATAATTTTATGTAATAAAGTTGGATATTCATTTCAAAATTAACATATAACAGTAAAAGACTCAACCACATCTCGAAATTCAAATATCAAGTTTTCTCGTTTTGATTGTATCTTTGGAATCGTATTCAAAAATGATGAATTTTGATGTATTAATCTAGATTTTTAAGTATATATACATTGGATATTCCTGAAATGAACGAAAATCGTTTTTTCATCAATTTCCAGTAATCAATGATAAATTGAAGAATGTGTTTGTTATCGAATATAGTTTGAAGGATGATGATCATGAAAAAAATGGCGAGGTAATTTATTTCGTAATAGGGTGGCTAAACGAGAACGAAGTAGGGTTTTATACCCGATATTGATCGTGAATTTTTCTATGAAAATTACGGCGTCGATGGTCAATCGGGCGAGGCCGAACCTGGGGGAAATTGTGCGTGGAAGTCCGAAGCATCTATGGATGTGATAGCATGGATGATAGTGGTTGGGATCATCGGGAAGTGGGAGATTTGTCGACGGCGATGGGTTCCAATTTCTGATCATGATACTCGAATTCGAATTACGGCGAATCGATGGCATCTGAAGGGTTGTGTGGGTCAGCAAGGTTGATCGTGGTGTGTCGAAGGTTACGATGGTGGCCGGAGCATCGTTGTGCGGCGGTGCACGTGCACTGTGCACTTGTGTGCTTGGGTGGTTTTAATGATTTGAAGAAGAAGTGGACTCGAGGAGTATCTTGGGTAGAGGGGTAGTTGGCTCGGGGTTCCAGTTGGGTTCGCGTGAGTGTGACAATAGTTTTTTTTACAATTAAATTTTTAATAAGTTTAAAACAGAAAAAATAGATAACTCGAAGAGGGACTCGGGGGATTGGTTTCCTGACTCGGGTGAAGACCCGAAGTGGCTTTGGGTTGTATAAAACAATTTCAGTTTTTAAACAAAATTTTCCAAATTTAAAATTAAAACAATTTAAACCTTTCTTGATTATCCTTTTGATTTTGGGATTAGTAAAGTTTTAAAGGAATTATTTCAAAATAATTTAGTTTTTAAAGTGTTTTTACATCTATTTATAACATTATTTTAGAACTTATTTCAAATAAATTTGATTCTTGTAATTTTGTAAGTAAATAAGTAAAATAAAATGTTTCCAAATTATTAATTTAATTTACTTAAAAATCTTGAGTTAATTAATATATTAATGACGATTTATTTTCAATAAGTCATTAACAAGATATTTAAAGATAATTAAAATAATTATTTAAGATAAAAGACTTTAAGGGATTAATTACAGAAGGTAATTAAAAGGTCAAATTTCTTAATGTAATTCCTTAAAAAGGTTGATTACTGTAATTAAAGGTTGACTAATTTATAATAAGTAATTTAAAGGTGATTAATTACTTAAAAGTGATTACTTAATAAAAGTAATTTAGGATAATTAATTAATGATTAGAGGTTAATTAATCAAGTGATTAAGAAATAATTAATTAAGGAATATTAGTTATGTGATTAATTAATTAAAGTAATTACTTTAAGGATAATTAATTAATTAATTAAGCATTAGTTAATTAATGAAAGTGATTATTATAACTTTATTAATTAAATGATAATTAGAGGTTAATTAACTTTGTAATTAACTTAAGGTTAATCAATTATTGTAATTAATTAAGGATAATTCATTTAATGGTAATTAATTAAGGGTTAATTGATTTATTAATTAAGGTTGATTAATTAATAATTTAGGGTTAATTAATTTATTATTAAAGGTTAATTATTAAATGATTAAAAATTAATTAAAATGGTTTGTAATTAATTAATGATTAATTAACCAGGATTAGTAATTTATTAATCTGGTTTAAGTTAAGTTAAAATCAGGATTGAGTAATTAATTCATAAGTAATTAATTTAATTAAAAATTTAATTGGATTAACTAAGGTTAAACAATTGATCAATCCTGCCTATAAATGATTATTGAATGCTTGGATTGCTTATGAATGTTTGCATTGTATAAAATACGTTGAATTGATTGTCCTAGCTGATCTGTGATATTTTGTTCTGATTTGAACTGTGTATAATTTATTTATTTATTTATCTGTGATACATTTATATATTATCTGTGAATATGTGAATGAATGATAAGCGTTATAGATTATACCGCTTATTGATATTGATATGATTGAATCTGTGATGATTGATGTTGTGCACTACTGTGTAAAACCTCTGGACTACACCATACACACACAATATGGATTGCACGAGGAAATTGGTTAAGTCATAGATTTTTGAAATGGTTTTAAAATGGAATTTTGAATCCAAATAGTTTTGGAAATTGAATTGGGTTAAACGTGAAAAGATTTTGAAAAGGAGTTTGAAGATAAAAGTTATTTTGAATAACTTGATAAAATTTTGAAACTTAAATAATTTGATTTTGATTTTCAATTTAAGATTTGAAATTGAATTCTACGTTAGAAATTATAGTTTAAAAAGGGGTATACAAGTTACAAATGTGTTTATATGGGTTTTAAACTATTTTAAAAGTATTGTTTTTGAAATTTGAATTTAACCCAAATTTTATACTTGAAGAGTTTTAACTTGTGCAAATGAAATCAGATTTCTCCGAAATGGAAACTATTTGTTTTTCAAATAATAATAGCTTTCAAATAAAGAAAGAACTTCCAGTTTGTGTTAAAAAGATTTCAAGATTTGAAATGGGAATTGTTTTGAAAGTTATGAATGAATCTTTGTTAAAGATTGTTAAACTTTGTTTTAAAATCGAAGAGGATTTTAAATGGTGTATCTTTTATATATAAAAGATTTGAAATGGGAATTGTTTTGAAAGTTATGAATGGATCTTTGGAAATAGTTTTGAAAGCTATAAATTGAGTCTTTGGTTTAATAATTGGATGAGATAATCCAATATGAAAAGGAAATTGTTTTGAAAAACTGTGAATGAATCTTTGTGAAATATTGGTGAACATTGTGAAGCGAATCTTTTTGTTTAAAGATTTGTAAATGGTAATTTCTTTAAACGATTTGAAGAAATATTTTGGGTTTTAAGTTGTGACTTAACCAAGATCCCAATACCCATATGCTTTTTAAATATTGCGCTCATTATTCAGTTTAGCTAGGAGAGGACCTTGGGTCATATAATCCATTTCGGATAATGATACGACATTATGGATAGCATTTGAAGACCGGTGGTGAAGACTAGATATTTTCGAAAGCGAAAGGATAACTCTCGAATGTCTCTGCATCGGCCGATCCTCGGTATCGAGATTTGATCACCCATTGTGATGGGAAATCCGAACGTGATTAGGGATTATCCGGATTTGCAAGGGATTCTTTAGAAGTGCCTTCGGTTCTGTTCGAACTCGAAACAGACTTGCATGGATGTATGTCTGACATTACAGTTTGAGATGTAAAGCTGGTTTCTGTCAAATACATTTCTGTTTGGTGGCGGAGATTTATTCTCTTAGCTTAACACCCTTCTCTGAGACGTACGAGCTCAGAGGTTATGTAGTTGATGGTTACTAACGATACATTCCCAATTTAGTAGTGTGGCACGCTGAGTGCTGCTGAGTGTTGCTGATCATTTGTTGATCGAAGCATGACTTTTGTGAAAAGCGTAGCTTTGTGGACGAGACCTCGTCGGACCTCACACCCGGAAATGGTCAAAACAGGAACGATGCGGCAAGGTTGCAGGGGTCGCACCCCTAGGGTATGTCCATTCCTTCTGGAAAAGAGTGGTATCATGGTATTGAGCCCAGATATTTAACCTATATGGTTACTGCAAATACATTGCTTTGTGCTTGTTGGTGTTGAGGATTTTCAGATAAAGGTCGCAAACGACCGAGGATGGCATATCTTTAAGTGTTACTCCCGGGAAGGGAGTGAACCGGCCTTGTGTTGGCAGAGATCCGGTTAGATTCTCGGGGTGTCCCTCCAGAGGCGTTCCCATGTAGCAATAGGAAGTTCCTTAGCCTGACCATTTTTTGAAAATCCAATCTCCAATACGCGCCTTGTACAGTTTTAGTTGTATAAACTGCCATTTACTTATGGTGGCGCCCCACTATTTAGATGAATGCTGGCTAAGATTAATATTATACTTTCGAAAGGTTTTCTATATTATGCACTAATAATAATATCAAATGTATTTCGCGTATCAAGCATGTTTGACAATCATAAGGAGAAGTCTCCTCCAATTCTGCATTTGCATGGTGTGTGCGGCGGGAGGCTTTAGTGGTAGTTTCATTTTTCAAAAAACGTTGCGGATTTCAATTTTTAAATTCTTTTGTTGTTTGTTTTAAAGATAAAATTGTTTTAGTTTGCTCATACCAGTCCCATGATTGACCCGGAGTTTATTGTTCCCTTTCTAAACTCCAGGTGCCTACAATTTTCCATACGGGCTGTCTAGAGTTTGGTTTTTCAGATAATCAAATAGTAGGAGTAGAATTCGATAGCATCCAGCCTTTGGATTTGTCGATCGCATTTGCTTCTTTTCAGCATTCGGGCTGACCTTACTTAATACAACGTGATGGGGGTTTCTCGCTTCGTGTTTAGAAAGCATGTTGGTGGATCTAGCTTTTGGAGTTTTTGGAGCTTTAGCTATGGATTTGCAGTTGCAGTATGATGTTGGAATTCTCTTATGGAGTTTCTCTATTAACGCTTATCTTTTCGCTGTTGTATTATTATCTCTGATATTGTTGGGATTCATATTGTATCAGATATTGTATCAACTGTTGTATATCGATGATATTATCATTTCTTCCGCTGTGTTGTTTTACTTAATGTGTTATAAGCTCCGGCACGAGTCAGATTTCAACAATTGAATTTGCGGCATTCGAGTACAATAGAAGTACCGGTGTCGATTTTCGAACGCTGAAATTTAGGTCGTGACATTTTCTTAATCACCACAATTTTCTCCGTCGCCTCTCAAATCATATTTGGGCCAAGCACTAGACGAGCTCCAAACTCTACCTAACAGGTTGGTGCCTTGCACGGCCTTCTATAAAAAGATTCATAATGTGCCATTCCAATGCTAGCTTGAAAGCTATTGTTGTAGGAGAATTCAACTAAATACATATGTTCTTCCCAAGGCGCACCAAAGTCCAAGATGCAGACCTTCAACATATCCTCTAAGATGCGGTTAACCCTCTCAGTTTGTCCATCGGTTTGAGGGTGGTAGGCAGTGCTCAGAATCAACTTTGTTCCCAATGCAACTTGTAAGGCTTCCAAGAACTGACTTGTAAAGATAAGGTGTCGATCGCTTACTATACTCATTAGGACTCCATGTAGCCGAACTATCTCCCTCATGTAAATCTCTGCTAATGAAGCTGCATTTCTAGTTGGCCTACCCAGAATAAAATGAGCACTCTTAGTTACTGGTCCATAATAACCCATAGTCCTTCATTTCGTTTTCTAGTTCTGGGTAAACCATCGATGAAATCCATCGATATCTTCTCCCATTTCCAATTTAGGATTTCCAAAGGTTGTAACAATCCAGCTGTCTTCTGATGATTGCCTTTGATTTTTTGACAGCACGAGCACCTATTAACAACAATAGAGATATATCTCTTCATTCCCTTCCACCAAAGCATCCGCTTCATGTCCCTATGCATCTTTGAGATACCTGGATGGATACTCAACTTCGAACGATGGCATATTAACAAAACTTCATACCTATGACTGTTGACATTCGGTGCACAGATTCATTCATTCATCCTCAAAACTCCTCGGTCGTCAATCTTAAAACTTGTACACTGTCCTCCTCAACCTTCATGATGATTGCCATTAAGCTTCTGTCCACTCTTTGCTTGCTCGCTATTGTTTCTAGGAGAGTCGTCGTAACCTCCAAAAGAGCCAAGACTGCATTCCCACTTAAAGTGTCTACCACTACATTAGCCTTCCCCGACGTATAAAGAATATGCAAATTGTAGGATGCCAAAAACTCCAACCACCTCTGTTGTCTCAAGTTCAGATCCTTCTGAGTAAAAAGATACTTCAAGGATTTATGATCCGTGAAGTGCTCGAATTTTTCACCTAATTTAAGAAAGAAATTTACTCCTAGAATCTATAAAGATTAGAAAGAAACTAAACAAGGGATAGAAGGATCCTTACCAAAAAAAATAAGTAGCGCCTCCATATTTTCAATGCAAAGACAACAGCCAGCAACTCCAGGTCATGCATAGCATACTTTTTCTCATGAGGCTTCAATTTCCTGCTTGCATACGCAATCACCCTATCATGCTACATCAAAATAGCGCCTAATCCCACTCCACAAGCATCCGTGTAAACCATGAATCCACTATTTCCATCTGGAACAGCCAAAACTGGTGCAATGGTCAATCTCTTCTTCAGTTCCAGAAATGCTTTTCACACTTTGAGTTTATACAAACCTCTCTCTCTTCTTAGTTAGATTTGTCGAATGGGAGTAAATTTTAGAATAATCTTGAATAAACCTCCTATAGTATCCCTCCAAACCTAAGAAATCGTGAACCTCGATAGGAGCCTACGGTTGCTTTCATTCCTGAACAGCCGCCACTTTTATTGGGTCCATCGAAATGCCATCTCCTAATATAATATGCCCTAGAAACCTTACTTCTAATTTCCAAAAATGGAACTTCGAAAACTTTGCCTTTAGGACATGTCTCCTTAATGTTTCCAACACCACTTTCAAATGATGTTTATGCTCCTCCTCGGATTTAGAGTAGATAAGAATGTCGTCAATGAAAACTAGCATGAACTTGTTAAGAACATCTCTGAAAACATTATACATTATATCAACAAAATAAGCTGGCGCATTAGTTAGCCCAAAACCAGCCACTCAAAGAAACAGTCAGGACCCCTAAACGCAGTTGGATCCATCTGAGAAACTTTGAACCCTATGTAGTTTTCATCTGAGAAAATGCAGTACCTAGATCCATCTGAGAAAATACAGTAGCTCTATAAAGTTGATCAAAAGATCATCGACGTGGGGTAAGGGATACTTGTTCCTAATGATTAGCTTATTCAACTCCTACAGTCCATGCATAACCCCAAAGATCCATCAGACTTAGCCGCAAACACCACGGCAGACCCCCAACTCGAACGACTAGGTTGAATAAGTCCTCTCCTTAACAGGTTCTGGGTTTGACTTATCAACTCCTCTCTCCCCTCGGAGCCATACTTCGCATAGGTTGAACCATAGGCCTTGCACCAAGGACTAAATCAATGTGAAATTCTACCTCTGGGTGCAGGGGTAAACTTTTAACCTCTTCGAATACATTGGAAAAATTCTTAGCAACTTCAATAGATTCTAGATTTTCTTGGGATGCTTCCAGGGCATACAAGAAGCTACATATATGGATACCGTGTTCCTTACATGATACTTTAGCAATTCTTTCCAAATTGGTTACTAATGATACAGTCCTTTAATTACAATCTAGAATAGCTCCATATCTTAATAACCAATCCATACAAAGAATATTGTCAAATCCTTGAAAGTCCAAGACATACGGGTTACAAGAAAAGTGATGAGAAAGGTAGGAAATTAGCACATTCTGAGAAATCATATTCAAATGGGTTTCCTTAACGGGAACGAGAATAATAACACCAAGGACATCTCCTGGATCCCCTACCAACACGGGACCGGCCTACCCCTTGTTGGATAGTACCGAATAAGATCGCCCCTCGGTTGGGGTAAGCAACCGTACCGAAGCATACATGAGTTAATGGTAGGGAATCTAGATAGGGGTAAGCTTACCTTAACGGGAACGACCCACTTAGCCTTGCTGCATCTCCCATGTTTAGTCATTCCCAGTTGATGAGGCCTGACGCTATGTTTACCATAATTTTAGCATTGCCACTTGGAATGCTAACATTGCCTTTCAGATGTTGACACATTGTCATCCATACAAGTCGTTTAGGAGATGAACGAACCAAAGGCACTACTTCCACTACACCCATTTTGGAATCACCCTTAGGTTTAGTAGAAAATAGCCATTGCACTTCAAAGTCTTCGTCTTGGATCTTGTCTTTACTATTTCTAATTCGAACGTTTACATTTTCGAAGTGGTTTTCGGATAACAACTAGTATCCGATCCCAATCTCTCCAAACCAACATTCGATAATTTAAAAGGTCAAGTTGTTTTCCACTATCCTACCACCAGGGTTTAAAGATTTACATATGGACATATGTTTCGTATGCTTAGGTTATCATGACTTGCTTATCAAAATTAACCCCCTTGTATTCATCTCGTCCCCGAAGTGCAATGTTTATGATAAGTACAAGCCGACTTACATTCAATAAAACATGCCGCCGTTTTATTGCAAACTACTTTAATTCATTTGGCTACTTAATAGCATGGACAAGAGATCCTTAGTTTTAAAAAAATTCATTGAGGGAAGAAGGTTAATTTAAAATAAAGAACTATTAGAATTTAAATAATTTAAAATAATAAACAAATCATCATTACTTAAAGTTTAATTAATCCTTAATTAATCATACTTAAATCAAAATTTAAACTTTAATTACTCTTAGTTAAGTCTTGATTAATTACTAATTATTACCCTCCATTAATCAAATTTTAATTTAATAATTAAACTCTAGTTGAATAATAATCAAACCCTAATTAGTAAATAAATAAATGACTGGACCTTTTTTAATAAATATTTATTGTAAATTTAAACCTTAATTAATAATTAAGTAAATAAATAACTATTAATAAAATAATGATTAATTAATAACTATTTTAATTAAATTAATTGATTATTAAACTCATGAATTAAAAGTTAATTAAGTTTTATAATCACTAATTAAGTTTGAAATGGTTTGCAAAACAATTTTAAAAGAAAACTTAAAAAACTTTAAAATCGTATATTTTCGAACTGCATCCATCGCGACTAGCGCTATGGATTCCATAACTTAGAATTAATTTTCTAAGTTACCATCCAAAATTTAAACTTCCACTTATACTTTCCTCTTAAAAAAATTTAAAATATTTCTTAAACAAAGCTCTTCTAGGTTGGAAACCAAAGAAAACATTTACAAAAAGGTCGGAACTAATAATGGTTTGAGTTTTTTAAAAAGGATCCCAAGTCCTTTCAATAAGTCACATCTCTAACATCCAAACCATTCAGCATATACACAAGATTATGAATACTAATTTATACCATCACCATACATCACTAGATTACATCTCACGAACCATAAACATCAAAGATTGAAACTTTATCACCGATACATCACTTTAGTCCTTTGTTTCAAGCCCAAGCTAAAACTCAAGCCATCATAGACATAAATAGCCAAACCATACCATAATCCAAACATATAAACAACATTTACACAACTATATAACCACAATTTAAAGAAAATGCATCATCTTGCCCTAAAGTTTAAAATTTACTCACCGAAATCCGACTAGACTAAAGTATTTTCTCCTCGAACTTGAGAATGGCCTAGACCTTTGTATTTTCTTAGAAAAATGAAGTATATAAGTGACTCAAACTTGCACAAAAGGTTTGGCCTTAAGCATTTTGGGTACGACCTTGAGGTTATAAGGAGAATGTATGCTTGAACTTTGAAGATGAAGTGGAGAGATGAATAAAGAAGTGTTTTTGCAAGCTATTGGAATTGATTTTGAAATGGAGATATAAGTTTTTAAAACTTTGGAAGTATGTTAGGAAGCCATGGAAGTTTACCAAGCTTTAGGAAATAAGAGGATGGAAATGAGAAAAATGAAATTAAATTAAGAAAATTCATTTTATAATATGTTACCAAGTGAAATTACAAAAATGCCCTTAGTACTACAACCTCCTCTCACTCTTTGCCACTTCATCTCTCCTTTCCTCTTTCAAAATTTCACCTCCTTCTTGTCTTCCCCTTCCATCATGTCACCAAAAACATGTTTTGCACTTGTTTGTACTAATGTCTAAAGTGAATCTTTATATTATATAATATTTTTAATTTTTAAACAAAATCCTATCTTATATATATAAATGCATCCTTACGTGTACATACATGTACATAACTACTCAAACATGGTTAAATTAATTTATAAATGTGTTTATGTGTGTTATAAAGTGTTATGACATCTTCGATAACTTTTAGCCAACAGAAAATCAAAAATTCGAAAAACGACTTCAGGTCACATTTTCAACCTTTTTTCGAACTAATTATTTCTGTAAACAAAATTTGAAAATGATTCCACTATCATTTGTTATTATTTAAAATGAGTTCATTTTAGTTATAAAATCCATTAATTAATTATTAGAATTACATTTAAATACCTATAATTAAAGTGATCAAATTCCGGGTCGTTACACTCTCCCCCTTAAAAGAATTTCGTACCCGAAGTTAGGACATAAGATAACTCAAATACTTGAAAATCTATACACCCATATCATAAGGCACATACAAAAGGCATACACTAATCATCCATAGAAAACAACGCTTAAATTATACATACAAACAAACAACTAGCTATCCTAACATTAACTCAGGATATGCCTCCTTCATGCGGTCCACGGTTTCCAAGTGCAGTTTCTAGGATCCTGACTCCACTGAATTTTAACCAACTGCACTACCTTATTGAGCAACCGCTTCCCATCCTGATCTACAATATAGATTGGATGTCTAAACGCTATCAAATCTGGCTTCACTTCTAGATCGTCCTGCTCAGACGGCTCTACAATCAAGGTCGAATCATGCACAAATTTCCTTAAATGCGACACATGGAATACATTGTGAACACTTGCCAATTTCTTTGGTCACTCAACCTTATAAGCAAGAGAACCAATCCTTTCAAGAATATGGAAAGGTATAATATACTTTGGGGCTAACTTCCAAGCATTCCCAAATCTAATAGCTCGTCTAGTTGGCAAAATCTTAACGAACACAAGGTCTCCAACATCGAATGCCAAACCTCTATGCCTCCTATCAGCATAACTTTTCTGGCGATCTTGGGTTGCCTTCATTATTTTCTTAATCATCGCAACTTTCTCTATCGCCTCTCCAGTCATATCTGGCCCAAGCACTAGAGGATCTCCAAACTCTACCCAACAGGCTGGTGACTTGCATGGCCTTCCATAAAGAGCTTCATAAGGTGCCATTCCAATGCAAGCTTAAAAGCTGTTGTTGTAGGATAATTCAACTAAATGTAGATGATATTCCCAAGACCCTCTGAAGTCCAATATGTAGACCCTCCAACATATCCTCCAAGACTTGTAAAGATAGGATCTTAATCGCTTGCTATACTCATTGGGACTCCATATAGTCGAACTATCTGCCTCATATAGATCTTTGATAATAAAGCTGCAGTTCTAGTTGGCTTGACCGGAATAAAATGAGCACATTTTGTTAACCGGTCCACAATAACCCATACTCCTTCGTTTCCTTTTCTAGTTTTTGGTAAACCATAGATGAAATCCATCGATATCTTCTCCCATTTCTAATTTGGGATTTCCAAAGGTTGTAATAATCTGGCTGTCTTCTGATGATCGCCTTCGATTTGTTGATGGCACAAACACCTGGTAATAAAAATAGAGATATCTCTCTTCATCCCCTTCCACCAAAATATCCGCTTCATGTCCCTATGCATTTTTGAGACACCTGAATGGATACTCAATTTAGAATGATGGCATTCTAACAAAACTTCTTGCCTGAGGCCATTGACATCCGATACACAGATTCATCCTTTCATCCTCAAAACTCCTCGGTTATCAATCTTAAAACTTGTACACTGTCCCTCCTCAACCTTCATGAGAATCGCCATTAAACTTCTGTCCACTCTTTGCTTGCTTGCTATTCTTTCTAGGAGTGTCGAGGTAACCTCCAAAAGAGCCAAGTCTGCATTCCTACTTAAAGCGTCTGCCACTACATTATCCTTCATGGTGTATAGAGAATATCCAAATTGTAGGATAGAAACTCCAACTACCTTGTTGTCTCAGGTTCAGATCCTTCTAGGTAAAATGATACTTCAAGGATTTATGATCCGTGAAGAGCACAATTTTTGCACCTAATTTAAGAAAGAAATTTACTCCTAGAATCTCTAAAGATTAGAAAGAAACTAAACAAGGGATAGAAGGATCCTTACCTAACAAGTAGTGCTTCCACAACTAAGACCGAAGGCACTTATTGGAAAATGGATTTCATACAATGATTGGGCTACTAGGATACCGCCCATCATGATGCATCTCTAGATAAAATAACACCGAGGACCTCACCTAGATTCCCTGTCAACATAAGACCGGTCTACCCCTTGTTGGATGGTACCGAATAAGATCGCTGCTCGGTTGGGATAAGAAGCCGTACGGAAGCATGCATGAGTTTATGGTTGGGACTCTAGATATGGGTAACCTTACCTTAATGGGAGCGACCCACTTAGCCTTGCTGCATCTCCCATGTTTTTTCCATTCCCGGTTGATGAGGCCTAAGGCTATGTTTAGCTTAATTTTACCATTTCCACTTGGAATACTAACATGCCTTCCAAATGTTGACACAATGTTCGCATTCATCTATACAAGTCATTCAGGAGATGAACGAAACGAAGGCACTACTTCCACTACACCCATTTTGGGATCACCCTCAGGGTTAGAAGCAAATAGCCATTGCACTTCAAAGTCTTCATCTCGGATCTTGTCTTCACTATTTCCAATTCGAACGTTTACGTTGGTTTCAAGTAGTTTTCAGATAACAACTAGCATCTGATCCCGGTCTCTCCAAACCAACATTCGATAATTTAAAAGGTCAAGTTGCTTACAGTGGACTATCCTACTATTAGGGTGTAAAGATTTACATATGGACATGTTCCATATGCTTAGATTATCATGACCTACTTATCGAAATTTACCCCCTTGTATTCATCACGTTCCTGAAGTGCGGTATTTGTGATAAGTACTAGCCGACTTACTTTCAATAAAACATGTCACCATTTTATTACAAACTACTTTAATTCATTTGGCTACTTAATAGCATGGACAAGAGATCCTTGGTTTTAAAACAATTCACTGAGGGAAGAAGGTTAATTTAAAATAAAGAACTGTTAGAATTAAAAATAATTTAAAATAATAAATAAATAATTATTAAATCATAAATTAAAGCTTAATTAAGCCTTAATTAATCATACTTAAATCAAAATTTAACCTAAATTATCTAATTTAAGTCTTAATTAATCACTAATAATTACCCTTCATTAATCAAAACTCAAGTAAATAATTAAACTCTAGTTGAATAATAATTAAACCCTAATTAGTAAATAAATAAATGACTAGACTTTATTTAATAAATATTTAATATAAATTTAAACCTTACCAATAAATAATTAGGTAAATAATTAACACTTAATTAAATAATAATTAATTAAATACTAATTAAAAAATTAATTAACTTGATTAAATATTAACTAAAATAATTATCTCTTAAATTAATTAACCATTAATTAAAACTTCCTTAATTAACTACAAATGATTAACTTAGTTAATTAATTCTTAAATCCTAATTACTCAACTTAATTAATTAATAATTATTTTAATTAAATAAATATTAAACTCATAAATTAAAAGCTAATTAAGTTTCATAATCACAAATTAAGTTTGAAATGATTTGCAAAACAATTTTAAAAGAAAACTTAAAACAACTTTAAAATTGTATATTTTCGAACTGCGTCTATAACGACTCTAACTATGGATGCCATACTTAGAATTACTTTTATACGTTACCTCCAAAACTTAAACTTCCACTTATACTTTCCTTTTAAAATAATTTAAAAGAGGACTTAAACAAAACTATTCTAGGTTGGAAACCAAAGAAAACATTTACAAAAAAGTCAGAACTAATAACGATTTGATTTTTTTTTAAAAGGATCCTAAGTCCTTTCAACAAGTCACATATCTAACTTCCAAACCATTCGGCATATACGCAAGATTATGAATATTAATTTATACCATCACCATACATCATAATATTACATCTCGCGAACCATAAACATCAAAGATTACAACTTTATCACCCATACGTCACTTTAATCCATCATTTCAAGTCCAAGTTAAACTCAAGCCATCACACATATATATAACCAAACCATACCATAATCCAAACATATAAATAACATTTACACAATTATTTAACCACAATTTAAAGTAAAGGCATCATCTTTCCCAAAAGTTTAGAATTTACTCACCGAAATCCGACTAGACTAAAGTATTTTCTCCTCGAACTTGAGAATGAATTAGGCCTTTATATTTTCTTGGAAAAATGAAGTCTTTAAGTGACCCAAATTTGCACAAAAGGTTCGGATTAATCATGTAAGGTACGACCTTGAGGTTATATGGAGAATATGTGCTTGAACTTTGAAGATGAAGTGGAGAGATGTAAAGAAGTGTTTTTGCAAGCTTTTGGAATTAATTTTGAAATGGAGATCTAAGTTTTTAAGACTTTGGAAATAGGTTAGGAAGCCGTGGAAGTTTATTAAAATTTAGCAAATAAGAGAATGGATGAGAAAAATGAAATTAAATTAAGAAACTTCCCTTTTATAATATGTTAACCGGTGAAATTTCGAGAATGCCCTTAGTACTATACCCTCCTCTCACTCTTTGCCACCTCATCTCTCCTTTCCCCTCACAAAATTTCGCTTCCTTTTTGCCTTCCCCTTCCCTTATGTCACCAAAAACATGTTTTGCACTCCCTTGTACTTAGTGTCTAAAGTGGAATCTTTATATTACATAATATTTTCATTTTTAAATAAATATCCTATCTTATATATATACATATTTATATATATATATATATATATATATAAACGCATCCTTAAGTGTACATACATGTACAAAACTATTCAAACATGACTAAATTGATTTATAAATGTGTATATGTGTGTTAAAAAGTGTTACAACATCTTTGATAACTTTTAGCCAACGAAAAATCAAAAATTTGAAAAACAACTTCAGGTCACATTTTCAATCTTTTTTCGAACTAATTATTTTTGTAAACAAAATTTGAAAACGATTCCACTATCATTTGTTATTATTTAAAAGGATTTAATTTTAGTTATAAAATCCATTAATTAATTATTAGAATTACATTTAAATACCTATACTTAAAGTGATCAAATTCCGGGTGTGACATCATGTCTGCCAGTTGCTTCCATAACTTTTCCCATCCCTCATCTTGATCCAAATCACTTTGAGTCGCCTAATGATGGGGCATATTGGAGTCTTTACGGATTAGGCACAGGTCGTGGTCAAATTTAACTCTCTTTAGAAAACACCAGAGGAGCACAGCTTCAAGTCTTGGGGGACCGAACGGAAGAATATAAGCAGGCCTCCTACAAGGACGTGAAGAACCAGAAGCGGGCACCACGTGAGTCGGTGGAACTTGGGATAAGGATGAAACTTGAATAGTGGAAGTCGAAACTTCAATTCTGATAGAGAACGGGGCTGAAGCAAAAGCTTGGTGCTTAGAGGGATGAGAATCGCGATCTACCTTCAGGTTCTTAGGTGGCTCGTCTTGATCGTCGGGAGTTTTTCACTTCTCATAACCACTCTTGTAAACTCTACCCTATTCTTTGTCATCTCGATAACGTACTTCGGCTTCCATGTCTTTCCACCTTATCTATTTTTCCTCGATTTCATTGGATTGATGATGGCATGAAGACTGTCTTGACCAGCGTTGCGAATCAGTGAATTGTTCAAGGTCCTCGTAAAGTCTACCTGATATAAATAAATAAATAAAGAGCATTAGTGACCAAAAATGGATCTAAATAATGCATGTGTAAGTTAATGTGACCCTTGTGAAGTGTGTAACATGTCATGGGTGGCCTAAAAGGACATCATAAACCGGATTGGGAAGCCACCATGGTAGAAATCAGGATGACTGTAGTCGCAATATGATCGGAACGAGGAGACGATCCCTCGAATTTGAAATCTTCTCCCATGAGTTCATCAATATCTATGTAAACATTGCTCAAATCCCCAAAGTCAATACCTGTTTCCTTAATTTGGGAATCCTGAAGTCGCTCAGCTATTGGGAGAGCATCTTTGTCACGAATCTCTCAGGGAGGCGAATCCAAGAGAACGGGACGTATTCTTGGAGTTTCATCACACGATTCGAAGTTCTATCACTAGAACTTGCATCAAATTCATCATTACTAGAAGAGGAATCATAACTACTGCTACCCTTAATTTCATTGTCCTCCTTTTCTGTTGTAACCGTAGCCTTGCCCTCACGTTGCTTGAATTATTTTTCCTCCTCCTTTGGGATCGGAGGCATCCTAGGCAGGCAATTAGCTTCAGTCGTAACAATCTTTCCTTCTTGAACTTCTTCAATCGACTTGCCAAACGGACCTTCTCCTTCTAGGATTTTTCCCTCTTCGGAGCCGCGTGATGAAGAAGTGGAACATGTTCAAATTCTAGAAAACATAACTTCAATGTCCACAGTAGACCTCCCGGGATGCAACACCCCTTACCAAAGCAAATTCTTATCCGTCAGTAAAAACTTGATCGATCTCTCCTTGGCGTTTACGACACTCAGAGTATGGAAAATTGGATTGAGTCATGGATCTTTGTTCGGCCTCAGAATAACCGCAAGAAGTTTTCAATCTATCAAAAATTCCAAAGCGACATATTAAATCTCAATAAGTAAAAGAGAGGCACTTACCCTCCCCCTCATCATCTAAAGATGATTAAATCCCTCAGGACACCAAATGAAGAAATATTGGGCCTTGAATTGAGACATGTTGTTGTAACGACCTAGAATTTTGAACAATTTAAATTGAAAATATTTAATTAATTTTAAATATTTGAATGATGGTTTAGCTTGGATTCCCAATATAATTATGAAATTGGCGAGTAAATTATAAAATTTAATCTATTGAAAGTTGAATAATAAT
Source organism: Allium cepa (assembly GCA_030765085.1). Classification (NCBI taxonomy): domain Eukaryota; kingdom Viridiplantae; phylum Streptophyta; class Magnoliopsida; order Asparagales; family Amaryllidaceae; genus Allium; species Allium cepa. The sequence continues at coordinate 457,407,421 of CM060931.1, read as the reverse complement.
TTGAATCTTCAATTTTAAGCTGTTTAAAAATATTTCAAAGGCTTGTAAAATTCATATTGATAATACTGAAGATAATGGAAGCTTCAAAATTGAATTTGAAAGTGATTTGATCAGCTTTGAAATTATACCGTTTAAATTGAATTTAAAAATAGCCTTCCGAGGCACAGTCTCAGAATTCGAAGAAACCAGTTCCATTGGATCCAGAATATTGTATTATTATCGGATTTCAAATTTCGTATTATTCGGAGTTGTTATGTGAGCACACGGTAAGTAAACACGTTGAAATTTGTATCGAAACAAATTGAATTTAAATTGAAAAAACGGGGGCTTATCACATCAGCACGTTACCTCCCTAAAATTACGCCTAAAAATCACGATACGAAATCGTGCAAGCATGCCTCCTTCCATTTTTAAATAACCATCTTCCTCAGTTCAAAATCAGAGAGAAAAAATATATATAAATAATGGCCGCGTGAACCATTCTTCCTCCCCAAATCGAATTCACTTTTCTCTCGTTCTCCCTCAGCTGAAATCAATGGCCGAAGTAAACAAAAAATTTAATGGCGACAATCGATAGAGGGGTTCGATCGAGCTCGCGATTTCGAGGTGCGGCGGCGATAAGGGGACTCGAACCCGAGTTCGATTTTGATGGGGGTGGCATCGCGATCTCATTTACGCGATTCGAAAGCATGGGTTGGGGCGGCGGTTCAGGCAAGCAAAGCGACGAATCCAATCGCATGCGTACGCGTGGTTTTAGGCGATGGCGTTCGAGGTGGAGGCTGGAGTGTCGAGCAGTAGGTAGCGAATTGAGGTGGCTTCTTCATCAGCGGCGTGCGAGGTTCAAGGTCGCGGTGGTGAGGCCGAGTATGGAGGTTGTCAGGGTCGATTGATTTGGAGGTTGCGGCGTGTCTCGAGTTAGGGTAATTATTTTTTCTGTGAATTTTATTTTACAGCAAGTTAAAACAATTTAAATTCTTAAATTATCCGGAAATCTGTAGATATATATATATATATATAAATAAATAATTTATGCAGTAAACAGAAGAAGAAAATTGATTAACAGTTGTTTTAATTAAAATTTATATATATGCAGAAACCAAAAATTATATAAGTTTTTGAAATATAAATTTTTTTAATGTTGAGCAGTAGGAATGAATATGTTCACATTCGTATTTTTGTTTAAAAATATGTATAGTCATAGATAAGGTTTTAAAAAGGCTGAAATTTTGAATGTGAGAAGTTTATGCAAAAATAGATTTTTAAATCTATATAGTCTATCTTATAAGTCATTGAAAAATATTTCATAAGAAGAAAATTTGTTTAATTTACTTGTTTTAGAAATGGTTAAAGAATATTAGTTTAAATTTTTTTTTGGTTAATTAAATTTATTAAAAAGAGAAATTTAATCATTAGTTAGAAATAAGTTATTAAAGGAGAAATATTGGTTTAAATAAAAATATCAGTTAATTTAACTATTAAAATGGAATCACCGATGAATCAAAATTATCAAATGAAAATTTATTATTCGATCTGTTCGAATATTAATAAATTGTGTAAATATTAATACAAGGTATAAATCAAGAAAATCGAGTCAAGATGGAAATGGATTGCAAAATAAAAAGCAAAGGTGAGAACTTCTCACTCAAAAAGGGTTATGTTTAAATTTTAAATATTTAGATTTAAAATTGTTGATTGTGTTGATAGTTTGTTTGGATAAATATAATATTATCTATTGTATTGAAATAGACCCTATACGCCGCCTATTAAGCGGATGTTATTTATTAAACCCATATACCGCGATATTCCACCTCGAAGTGGAATTGGTATTATATATGTACTTGGAGTTGATTTTCCCGCATTATATAGCGGATGAGACCCTATTGCGCCGCATATTAAGCGGATAATAATTTATAAATCCCATATACCGCGATATCCCGTCTTGAAACGGGATTGGTGTTGTGCTAACATCTGTGGATGCAGGGAAACAGGTTGGAGGGATCCAACTGGATTCCTCACCAGTATTTATTTGATTTTAGATATTGTGATATTTGATTGATTATCATATCGATATATGATGTTTGGAAGTCGTGATTGACTATTTGGTGTGTTGCATCATCGGATCCATTTTTGAAGTTTTAAAATAATTACTTTGATTTTAAAAAGAATTTTAAAGTGATTTTTGAGAGTATACGTTTTATTAAATTTTGAATTGTTAAAATAAATCAACATTATAATTTTATTGTTATAAAAGTTATATTTTTGGAAGATAGTACTTAAGTATGATTTTGGAGTTATATAAGTTTTAAATAACGTTTTGTAAATTATTAAAAGGATTGGTTTATTTAATTGAGATTTTTGAATCATTATAAACGGTTTATATAAAAGATTTCTAAGATTAATACTTATAAATAAAAAAATTATAGGAATTATAAAACGAGTTTTTATAAGTGTTAAAATGAAGTATAAATGGATTTCACAAGTGAATAAAATTTATAGATTTATAAATTGTGAAATTATAAAATGAATAGATTTTTGTAAAATAAAAGATTTATAAGTAATTAACTTATAAATTGGATTTTGGCATTTTAATTGAGATTTCGAATAAGTATAAATGGTTTATAGATGAGATTTATAAAATATATATTTTATAAATCGAAATAATGGAATTATAAAAGAAGTACTGTTAATGCTGAAATTGAGGTTATAAATGGAATTTTATAAGTAGTAAGATTTTTAAATCTTATAAATTGAAGTCCTTATAAAGATATAAATGGGGATTTATAAACATTGTTTTATAAATCCGAAACTGACTTATTTTGATAAGTTAATTATTTTAGATTTTTAAAAGAGATATATTCACGATTTTGGATGGTAGATAATCCTTTAAACAAAATGTGTAGAAAAATGTTGAATTTGGTTAACGAAGAATATTCACGATTTTAGGACAGTGAATAATATATTAAAGTGTTTTGGGGAAGTGATATTTTAAATAGAATTAAAACGATTTGAAGTTGTTTTAAAATGCATTAAGTGTCGAAACCATAGATTTCAACATTCATTGTTGAAATAGACGTTTTCGAGAAATAGAAGGAAATGGTAGACTATAACACTGTTGTTATAGTAGATGATTTCCGAAAGGAAATGTTTTATATAGTATTAGGATTTATATATCTATTTAATTTCGAATCCCTATACTAGTGATTTTGGGTTGTCGTAATGATGTTTTACGTAACATTCATTTTGACCCAAATAATGGGTTTAATAGGATGTTTTCCTTAAGAAATGAAATATATACTTAATATTAATTTAAGTATATCGAATATTTTCCAAATGTTGAAAATAAATAGATTTGTGAAATACTTATTATTAAATAAGTAGGGAAATGTTTTTCCAATATGAAATGAACGTTTTGAGAATTATCTTTTTAAAGATGATGTTTTCCTTAAGAAATGAAATATATACTTAATATTAATTTAAGTATATCAAATATTTTCCAAATGTTGAAAATAAATAGATTTGTGAAATACTTATTATTAAATAAGTAGGGAAATGTTTTTCCAATATGAAATGAACGTTTTGAGAATTATCTTTTTAAAGATAAATTGAAGGTGAATATTTGAAATCGATTTGGAAATCGTATATTCACAGATATTTTGGAAATGTAAATTCAATATGGAATTTATAAATGAGATTGGGAAAATTTGTTTAAAAGTCGATTTATTTTTGAAGTATGGAAATTATATATATATATATATATATATATATATATATATATATATATATATATATATATATATATATCTTGTAAAGATATTTTTGAAAAATAAATAATTTGGAAAATTATTTGGAATCTGGTGATGTTGTGCATACCTATTGATAGTTAAATAACCGACTATCAATATTTACCTTTAAATAGGTATTTGTTGTGATTGCTTGAATTTGAATGCTACACTTATTTTTAAAAATAAGCGCTCACTATTCGGGTTAGCCGGGAAAGGACCTTGGAGTCGTATAACCCATTCCGAATATGTGATACGTCGTAATAGATAGCATTGATGACCGGTGTTGAAGACCGGATATTTATGAAAACGGAAGGATTACCGTCAAATGTTTCTGCATCGGCTGATCCCCGATATAGAAATTTATTACCCTTTGTGATGGGAAGTCTGATCGTGATTAGTGAATATCCGGATTGCAAGGACTTCTTTGTAAGTGCCTTCGGTTCCGTTCGATCCAGGAACGGACTTGTATGGAGGTGTGTCTGATGTTACAATTTGAAATGTAAAGCTGGTTTCTATCAAATATGTTCCCGTTGGTGGTGTAGAATTTATTCTCTTAGCTTAACACCCTTAGAGGTTATGTAGTTGATGGTTACTAGTGATACATTCCCAAATTGGTAATGTGGCATACGAAGTGCAATTTAGCGTTTGATGAACAAAGCACAGCTTTTGTATAAAGCGTAGCTTTGTGGACGAGAGTTCGTCGGACCTCACACCCCAGAAATGGTCAAAACAGGAAGGATGCGGCAAGGTTATTAGGGGTTAGCGCCCCATTAGTGTATGTCATTCCTTCTGGATAGAGGTGGTATCATGGTATGAAGCCCAAATACTTAACCTATGTTGTTGCTGCAAATTTATTGCTTTGTGGTTGTTGGAAATCGAGGATCCTCGGATATAGATTGTAACGACCCAGAATTTATATTAATTAGAATTTGTATATTTAATCGATTTTAAATATTAATAAGTGAAATTTATAAGTCGAATAATTTATTTTTCGAATATCTGGATTTAATTGAATAATTAAATCGATAATTTAATATTTGAAATTGCAGAAATAATTGAAAATTGGATTTAATATGATTGAAAATGATTTGTAAAATTTTATTTTATCATGTTGGAGTTAGAATGATGTTTGTGAACTTTTAAAATCGAATTAAAAGTTAATTTGTGAAAATTGAATATTTTAATATTTAATTGACGAGCTATAATGGCCATTTTTCAAACAGTCTCGGATTTCGACGATACTAGTTTCATCGGATCCGTAATGTGATATTATTGTAAGGTTTCAAATTTCGTGTCAATCGGATTTACCGTTTGTCCGGGACAAGCTAAAACCCATAGAAATTGGTTTAAATCGATTTAATTTAAATCAAACGTTTATTGCCGCAACTCGCGCAGATGATCGAATTAGCTTTCGAAACACGTACCATTGTGTTCGAAACGCGGGGTAAACCTTAGAAACGCCAACCGACACGCTTCGTTTGGAGTTCGGAAAATTTCGATGAATAGTAATTCGAGAAATTTTCTATAAAAGGACCTCGAACTTCACAAATTTGCAAACCCTAATCCATCCAATGCCCTAGCCGCCACTATCTTATTCAATGGCCAGCGATTTCGATCCTTCTTCTCTCAATCTCTCTCAATCCGTGAAGATTTAACAAAAGTTCCCAACTACAAAGATGTCAGGCACGAGGAGATCTTCAAATCCATACGGTGGAATAGCACGTAACTCGTCGTGATGCTCGAATTTCTGCCATGAAGTCCCGCCGTTCGTGCTTTTCATTCTCGAGCAGGGAGAAACCGAGTTCGACGTGGATTTGGGAGTAGGGACGGTGGAGCGTGAGCTTCGAGATGAAGGTGTCAGATCGTGTTCAAAATCCAAGTGGTGATCACGAAAATCCAAAGTAAAACGGCGGCCGTGGGTGGGTTGTTCGTTCGAACAACTGGGAAGTTTACGCGATGGAGAAGAAAGGTGCGCACGGCCGAGATTTGTTGCTCCAGGAATCAACGGTTCAGATGCGATCTAGGTTTAAAATTAAAAGAAATTGTAAATTAAAGTATATTTTAATTTGTGTAAACTTTAAAATATCATATCTTGTTCATACGAGGTCGAAGAATTACGAAACCAGTTGCGTTGGAACCGTATGGAAGAACACTACGCTATGGAACTGGATTAGAGTTGTTTGGAGCTAATTTGAATTTCGGGTAAAATTAAACGCACGTTTAATTTTATTCGAAATAAAACGCTGGAAATTGAAATTCAAGGCGAGAACTTCTCACTCAATCGAATTAGTTTCGATTTTAATTTTAAATAGTTAGATTTAAAATTGCTTGATAGTATGTCTGAATGTTGATTGTTGTCTATTGATTGTTAAAATAGACATTATACGCCGTTAGTAAGCGGAGGTTATTTATTAAAAACATATACCGCGAATATTTCACTGTATAGTGAAATTGGTATTATTTATGTACTTGGAGTTGATTTCCCGCATTATATAGCGGATGAGACCCTACTGCACCGCCTATTAAGCGGATAGTATTTTATAAATCCCATATACCGCGATATTTCGTCTTGAAGCGAAATCGGTATTGTGCTAACATCTTTGGATGCAGGAAACAGGTTGGAGGGATCCAATTGGATTCCTCAAACATTTGAATTGGTTTCAATGTTGTGTGTTGATCTATTTATAATCTACGTGATTATCTTTGTGATTGAGATTTTTAAAGGCTAAATTTTAGCCGAATATATTTTGGTATCGTTAGATGCCGAAAATAAATAAAATTTGATTTTTGAAAACTTAAGTTGAGAATTCAGAATAAAATTTAATTTTGGAATTTATTCATTTTAAATAAATAAAAGTTATAATCTTTATTATTATAAAAAGGATATTTTTGGAAAATAATGCTCAAGTATGATTTTGGAGTTATATAAGCTTTAATAACGATTTGTAAATTATTAAAAGGATTGGTTTATTTAAATAGATATTTTGGAATTATTATAAATGATTTATATAAAATGTTTATAAAATTGATATTTATAAATTAAAAATATTGGAATTATAAAACAAGTTTTTATAAGTGTTAAAATGGAATTTAAATGGATTTCATAAGTGAATGAAATTCACAGTTTTATAAATTGTGAAGTTATAAAATGAATAGATTTTATAAAATAAAAGATTTATAAGTAATTAACTTATAAATTGGATTTTTGCGTGTAAATGAGATATAGATAGAAATTTGTTAATAAAGTGATTTTATAAGTTGAAGTAGTTATAAAGTGTAAATGGGAATTATAAACGTTGTTTTATAAATCCGAAAATGACTTATTTTGATAAATTAATTATTATAGCTTATTAAAGGAAATATATCCACGATTTTGGATAGTGGATAATCCATTAAATAAATTATGTAGAAATGTTGAATTTGGATAAGGAAATATATTCACGATTTTGGACGGTGAATAATATATTAAAGAAATATTTTGGAAAAGTGATATTTTAAAATAGAATTAAAACGATTTAAAGATGTTTTAAAATGTATTAAGTATCGAAACCATAGATTTCAACATTTATTGTTGAAATAGATGTTTCGAGAAATAGAAGAAAAAGGTGGACTATAACACTGTTGTTATAGTAAATGATTTCCGAAAGGAAATGTTTTATATTGTATTGGGATTTATATAACTATTTTAAGTTCGAATCCCTATACTAGTGATTTTGGGTTGTCGTAACGATGTTTTACGTAACATTAGTTTTGACCCAAATAAATGTGTTTAAGTGAACGTTTTCCTTAAAGAATAAAATATATACTTAATTTAGATTTAAATATATTGAGTATTTTCAAAATGTTGCAAATAAATAGATTGGTGAATTGCTTATTATTAAATAAGTATGGAAATGTTTTTCCAATATGAAGTGAATGTTTGAGATTTTATCTTTTAAAGATAAATTGAAAATAAATATTAGAAATCGATTTAAAATTCGTATATTCATAGATATTTTGGAATTGTAAATTCACTATGGAATTTATAAAAGAAAAGGAAATTAGTTAAAAATAAACGTTGATTTATTTTGAAGTGTGGAAATTAATTTACGGATTTGGAACGTAAATTTAATAAATCGGTAAGGATTTATTTAATTGGTTTAGATGAACCATTTTGAAATGAAAGTTGTAAGGGTGTAAATTTATTTGAAATTGGTTTTCAAAGGGTTGAAATGTGGGATATATATATCTTATAAAGATATTTTTGAAAATAAATTATTTTGGAAATTATTTGAAATCGGGTGATGTTGTGAATGTTGATTGATAGTTAAATAACCGACTATCAAATATTGACCTTTGAATAGGTATTTCTTGTGAATTGGTTGAAATTGAATGCTACACTTATTTTTAAATTATTGCGCTCGTTATTCGGATTACCTATTCCGAATAGTGATACGACGTAATGGATAGCATTGAAGACCGATGGTGAAGACTTGGTATTTGTGAAAACGATAGGATGACCTATCGATTGTCTCTGCACTGTTAGCTACGGTATGGAGATTTCCTTTGTGATAGGAAATTCGATCGGGATTGTGAATACCCGGATTGCAAGGGCTTCTTTTGAAGTGCCTTCGGTTCTGTTCGAACCCGGAACAGACTTGTATGGTTACGTGTCTGACATTACATTTTGAGATATAAAGCAGATTTCTTTCAAATACATTTCTGTTGGTGGCGGAGAATTTATTCTCTTAGCTTAACACCCTTCTCTGAGACGTACGTGCTCAGAGGTTATGTAGTTGAAGGTTATCAGCGATATATTCCCAATTTGGTAATGTGGCATGCTTAGTGTTGCTGTGTGATGATTATTTATTGATCAATTGTTGATCAAAGCGTGGCTTTGTGCCTAGCTTTGTGGACGAGACTTCGTCAGACCTCACTCCCCGGAAATGGTCAAAACAGGAATTTGAGGCAAGGTTATGAGGTCGCGCCCTTTAGGGTATGTCATTTCCTTCTCGAAAGGGTGGTATCATGGTATGGAGCCCAGATACTTACTCATGTTGATACACTATATCTAGTACTGTGTGGTGTTGTTGGAATCGAGCGCTCGGATAAAGGTCCAAAGGGACCGGGGGATGGCATAGTCGTGTAGTAGTTACCTAGTGACAAAGGTAACCCGACCTTGTGTTGGCAAAGAGCTGGTTAAGTTCTCGGGACGTCCCGCCAGAGGCGATCCCATGTGGCAGTAGGAAGTTCCTTAGCCTGACCATTTGTTGGAAATCCAATAAAACAATACGATCCTTGTACGGTTTTAGTTGTATAACCTGCCATGGAATATGGCGGTAACCTGCTATTAAACATGGTAGCTATAGTAGGCATACAATAATGGTCGTATGTTGGCTAAGATTTATATCTTTACTTTCGAAAATTTTTCTACACTGTGCACTAGTAATAATATCAAATGTTTCTTTTTAATGCGTATCAAGCATCTTTGACTATCATAAGGAGAAATCTCCTCCGATTCTGCGTTTGCATTGTGTGTGTGTGCGGGAGGCCTTATGGTAGTCTCATTTTCTAAAATGCATTGCGAATCTATTTTAAAATTATCCTGTACTTTGTTTATTTTTAAAGATAAACTGTTTTAGTTCTCACACCAGTCCCATGACTGACTCAGAGTTTATTGTTTTCCTTCCTAAACTCTGGGTTCCCACCAAATTTCCACACGGGCAGTCAAGAGTCAGGTTTATCAGGTTATTCTGGATTCAGGAGTTGTTGAATGCATGCTGGATGGCATCGCGTGTCACTAGTATATAGTATTTCTTTTCCGTTGTTTGTTGTTGTTTTGTTGTTGTACACTCTGATGATGTAATGTAATGTAATGTGATGTAGTGTAATAACTGATATAGTTCTTGGTTTAAAAATTATTCATTTATCTATTATATGTTGTTCCGCTGCGATTGTGAGATTCTGATATTGTTCTGTTGTTTCTGTTCTGTTTTCTTATTTCTTCTATCTTTTTCTTCTACCTCTTCTTCTTTAACCCTCATGGTTCAGTTTTCCGGCATTCGATCATGCGGCATTTGATACAGTGGACGTATTGATGTCGGTTTTCGAAAGTCGAAGAATCGGGTCCTGACAACGTGGTATCAGAGCATATGGTTAAGCGACAACCATGGTTCTGTTGGGTATTACTCATTAGAGATGGAGTCAGTAGTACTCTAGAATAAGTTTGAGTGTAATAATAGATATAAGCGCGTATTTGTTAGTGAATATAAAATTATTTTATATTGTGATGATTGGTTTGTTGAGTGGTATATGGATTCTGGTCGGTATTGTCCGTACAACTCTATCGATAGGGATCTCTAAACACTTGTTCAGAACAATTCGGCACGATATCGTTTTAAATTGGGTAAATGAAATAATTTTACCTTGATTATATTTTATATAAAGGAATAAATTTTTCAGGAATTATTAAAGTGTATATGAATTGATTGTTTGGTTGTTGAAAATGTAAAAAAAATGTATAAGTCAATAAAAGTTATTTGAATAAGTTAAATAAAAACCAACAGTTGTAAAAGAATGAATTGTATAAGCAAATGAATTATAAATATGGAATTATAATTAAAATGATTTACAATTGAGAAACAATCTTGTATAAGATAAAAGGAAAATAGTGAAATTTTATAAGAATGATTTATAAATGTGATTTATAAACAATGAAAAGGAAAATTTTGAAAGAATTTAAAAGCATTGAATTCACCATTGTTGCTGGGAAATAATAAGGTGATGACTGCAGCATCATCAGTATCATTTTCGAGTTTCTGTGTGATGGATTTGCTACCATTGTAAATTGAAATTGAGTTTTATTGTGATAAACAAAAACAAAAAAATCCAAGTTGAAATTGATGAATATAAGTGAAATGAATTTTGAACTTATAGTAAGAGATAATAAATTTAGCTTTGGATAAGTAAATGGATTTGGCATTTAAATGAGAAATGAAATAGAATTTGAAATAAATTAGAAGTGAACTTAAGTTGTATAATGTAAGTAAAATGTAAATGAAGTTGAAATGGAATATAACTTAAGTGATGTTGAAAGAAGTTGATTTTGGTGTCAAAGTAAATTAATAAGTGAATTGATAAAATGAACTCATTAAGAATATGAACTTGAGTTATATAATTGAAATTCAACCTTATGTTGTTAAAGGAATTGGCAATTAAATTAATAAATGGATTGAATGTTAATCAGTAGAATGTAAATAAGTTGATATAGAATAATGGATGAAGTGTTAATTCATTAAAAGCTAATGTTATTGGAAGTTGAATTATTGAATGGAAATCAATTAAATGTTAAACCAATTGAAATTAAAAAGTGTTGAACCGAATTGAATGTTGAAAGTAAATTGAATAATTTGGTTATGTTGAACATACATTGTTTGTTATATGGATGTTAGTTTATTGTATATAATTCATTAAATGTTGATGAAATTGAATTAGCAAAATTGAAAGCTATGTAATTGAATCCAAATTGAAAGTAAATGAATTTGAATAGAATTGAATTTGATTTGGAAGTGAACAAAAATGAATGTAAATTAGTGAATGTATGCTAATTGGAAATGAATAAATGAATATTTGTAAAGCCCAATGTTAACAAATAAAATGTGATTAAAATGAAAAAAAAACAATTCATTGAATGTTAATGAGAAATGAAATAATATTGATTTGGTTATTGATTTGTTGGATGTTAATTGTATGATAGTTGTTTGATGGTTGCATTTGTTGTTTTGTTGCATTTGCCATATTGGCATATGTAGTTGTTATGTTGCTATATATTGTATATTGATATTACTTTCATATATGCATGTTTCTCATGGTTTGTTGAGTGTTTAGTAGGTGCGGATTGCGCTTGCTTCGCATTTGGAGCTCGCTTTCGTGCTATATTAGCCGTATACGCTCGCTAACAATAAATAAGGTACATATCTCGGATTACATACCATACTTTTACACTTTTTTTTCCCTGCGGGATGCCTCATCACTTGATGGGATGTATATTAGTGATATATATACTTTCATTTTTTTTCGGATCGAGCCGCGCAAAGGAGACTATGGCGAATTTTTCAGAAAATTTAAGGCGTTAGAAATTTTTTGGGAATTTTGGAAAATTTTGAAAACTATAACTAAATATGATTTGAAAACTTAGTAAAGTTATTGTATGAATTTTAACTATGAATTTTGGGAAAGTTAAACACTTAAGAGATTTGTAAATCAAATTGAATCGTTTGTTTTGAAAAGTTAATGAATTTCAAAACTTTTTCTTACTTGGTAATTTCGAGAACGAAATTCTTTTAAGGGGGAAGTCTGTAACGACCAAGAATTTATATTAATTAGAATTTGTATATTTAATCGATTTTAAATATCATAAGTGAAATTTATAAGTCGAATAATTTATTTTTCGAATATCTGGATTTAATTGAATAATTAAATCGATAATTTAATATTTGAAATTGCAGAAATAATTGAAAATTGGATTTAATATGATTGAAAATGATTTGTAAAATTTTATTTTATCATGTTGGAGTTAGAATGATGTTTGTGAACTTTTAAAATCGAATTAAAAGTTAATTTGTGAAAATTAAATATTTTAATATTTAATTGACGAGCTAAAATGGCCATTTTTCAAACAGTCTCGGATTTTGACGATACTAGTTTCATCGGATCCGTAATGTGATATTATTGTAAGGTTTCAAATTTCGTGTCAATCGGATTTACCGTTTGTCCGGGACAAGCTAAAATGCATAGAAATTGGTTTAAATCGATTTAATTTAAATCAAATGTTTATTGCCGCAACTCGCGCAGATGATCGAATTAGCTTTCGAAACACGTACCATTGTGTTCGAAATGCGGAGTAAACCTTAGAAACGCCAACCGGCACGCTTCGTTTGGAGTTCGGAAAATTTCGATGAATAGTAATTCGAGAAATTTTCTATAAAAGGACCTCCCTCTTCACAAATTTGCAAACCCTAATCCATCCAATGCCCTAGCCGCCACTATCTTATTCAATGGCCAGCGATTTCGATCCTTCTTCTCTCAATCTCTGTCAATCCGTGAAGATTTAACAAAAGTTCCCAACTACAAAGATGTCAGGCACGAGGAGATCTTCACATCCATACGGTGGAATAGCACGTAACTCGTCGTGATGCTCGAATTTCTGCCATGAAGTCCCGCCGTTCGTGCTTTTCATTCTCGAGCAGGGAGCAACCGAGTTCGACGTGGATTTAGGAGTAGGGACGGTGGAGCGTGAGCTTCGAGATGAAGGTGTCAGATCGTGTTCAAAATCCAAGTGGTGATCACGAAAATCCAAAGTAAAACGGCGGCCGTGGGTGGGTTGTTCGTTCGAACAACTGGGAAGTTTACGCGATGGAGAAGAAAGGTGCGCACGGCCGAGATTTGTTGCTCCAGGAATCAACGGTTCAGATGCGATCTAGGTTTAAAATTAAAAGAAATTGTAAATTAAAGTATATTTTAATTTGTGTAAACTTTAAAATATCATATCTTGTTCATACGAGGTCGAAGAATTACGAAACCAGTTGCGTTGGAACCGTATGGAAGAACACTACGCTATGGAACTGGATTAGAGTTGTTTGGAGCTAATTTGAATTTCGGGTAAAATTAAACGCACGTTTAATTTTATTCGAAATAAAACGCTGGAAATTGAAATTCAAGGCGAGAACTTCTCACTCAATCGAATTAGTTTCGATTTTAATTTTAAATAGTTAGATTTAAAATTGCTTGATAGTATGTCTGAATGTTGATTGTTGTCTATTGATTGTTAAAATAGACATTATACGCCGTTAGTAAGCGGAGGTTATTTATTAAAAACATATACCGCGAATATTTCACTGTATAGCGAAATTGGTATTATTTATGTATTTGGAGTTGATTTCCCGCATTATATAGCGGATGAGACCCTACTGCACCGCCTATTAAGCGGATAGTATTTTATAAATCCCATATACCGCGATATTTCGTCTTGAAGCGAAATCGGTATTGTGCTAACATCTTTGGATGCAGGAAACAGGTTGGAGGGATCCAACTGGATTCCTCAAACATTTGAATTGGTTTCAATGTTGTGTGTTGATCTATTTATAATCTACGTGATAGGATGACCTATCGATTGTCTCTGCGCCGTTAGCTACGGTATGGAGATTTCCTTTGTGATGGGAAATTCGATCGGGATTGTGAATACCCGGATTGCAAGGGCTTCTTTTGAAGTGCCTTCGGTTCTGTTCGAACACGGAACAGACTTGTATGGTTACGTGTCTGACATTACATTTTGAGATATAAAGCAGATTTCTTTCAAATACATTTCTGTTGGTGGCGGAGAATTTATTCTCTTAGCTTGACACCCTTCTCTGAGACGTACGCACTCATAGGTTATGTAGTTGAAGGTTATCAGCGATATATTCCCAATTTGGTAATGTGGCATGCTTAGTGTTGTTGTGTGATGATTATTTATTGATAATTTGTTGATCAAAGCGTGGCTTTGTGCCTAGATTTGTGGACGAGACTTCGTCAGACCTCACTCCCCGGAAATGGTCAAAACAGGAATATGCGGTAAGGTTATGAGGGTCGCGCCCTTTAGGGTATGTCATTTCCTTCTGGAAAGGGTGGTATCATGGTATGGAGCCCAGATACTTACTCATGTTGATACACTATATCTATTACTGTGTGGTGTTGTTGGAATCGAGCGCTCGGATAAAGGTCCAAAGGGACCGGGGGATGGCATAGTCATGTAGTAGTTACCTAGTGACAAAGGTAACACGGCCTTGTGTTGGCAGAGAGCGGGTTAAGTTCTCGGGACGTCCCGCCAGAGGCGATCCCATGTGGCAGTAGGAAGTTCCTTAGCCTGACCATTTGTTGGAAATCCAATAAAACAATACGATCCTTGTACGTTTTTAGTTGTATAACCTGCCATGCAATGTGGCGGCAACCTGCTATTGAACATGGTAGCTATAGTAGGCATACGATAATGGTCGTATGTTGGCTAAGATTTATATCTTTACTTTCGAAATTTTTTCTGCACTATGCACTAGTAATAATATCAAATGTTTCTTTTTAATGCGTATCAAGCATCTTTGACTATCATAAGGAGAATTCTCCTTCGATTCTGCGTTTGCATTGTGTGTGTGTACGGGAGGCCTTATGGTAGTCTCATTTTCTAAAAAGCATTGCGAATCTATTTTAAAATTATCCTGTACTTTGTTTATTTTTAAAGATAAACAGTTTTAGTTCTCACACCAGTCCCATGACTGACTCGGAGTTTATTGTTTTCCTTCCTAAACTCTGGGTGCCCACCAAATTTCCACACGGGCAGTCAAGAGTCAGGTTTATCAGGTTATTATGGATTCAGGGGTTACTGGAGGCATGCTGGATGGCATGACGTGTCACTAGTATATAGTATTTCTTTTCCGCTGTTTGTTGTTGTTTTGTTGTTGTACACTCTGATGATGTAATGTAATGTAATGTGATGTAATGTAATAACTGATATAGTTCTTGGTTTAAAAATTATTCATTTATCTATTATATGTTGTTCCGCTGCGACTGTGAGATTCTGATATTGTTCTGTTGTTTCTGTTCTGTTTTCTTATTTCTTTTATCTTTTTTTTCTACCTCTTCTTCTTTAACCCTCATGGTTCAGTTTTCCGGCATTCGATTATACAGCATTTGATACAGTGGACGTATTAATGTCGGTTTTCGAAAGTCGAAGAATCGGGTCCTGACATAGATCGGTTACGATCGAGGAATGACATATTCGTGTCAGTAGTTACCCAGTTAGGGGTAACCCGACCTTGTGTTGGCAGATATCCGGTTAGGTTCTCGGGTCGTCTTTCCAGAGGCGTACCCATGTGGCAATGGGAAGTTCCTTTGCCTGACCATTTGTTGGAAATCCAAAGAAACAATACGAACCCTGTACGGTTTTAGTTGTATAACCTGCCATGGAATGTGGCGGTAACCTGCTATTGAACATGGTAGCTATAGTAGGCATACGATAATGGTCGTATGTTGGCTAAGATTTATATCTTTACTTTCGAAATGATTTTTCCTACACTATGCACTAGTAATAATATCTAATGTTTCTTTTTAATGCGTATCAAGCATCTTTGACTATCATAAGGAGAAATCTCCTCCGATTCTGCGTTTGCATTGTGTGTGTGTGCAGGAGGCCTTATGGTAGTCTCATTTTCTAAAAAGCATTGCGAATCTATTTTAAAATTATCTTGTTCTTTGTTTTAAAGATAAATAACTGTTTTAAATTCTCACACCAGTCACATGACTGACCTGGAGTTTATTGTTTCCCTTCCTAAACTCTGGGTGCCCACCAATTTCCACACGGGCAGTCTAGAGTTAAGGTTATCAGGAATTTCTGGAATTCAGGAGTTGCTACAGAAATCTGGAGGCGAGCTGGATGGAGTAGCATATTACTAAGTATATAGTATTTCTTTTCCGCTGTTTGTTGTTGTAAACTCTGATAATGTAATGTAATATAATGTAATGTAATAACTGATATAGTTCTTTGTTTAAAGATTATTCATCATCTATTATATGTTGTTCCGCTGCGATTGTTAGATTCTGATATTGTTCTGTTGCTTCTTCCTTTGTTTCTTCTTCTATCTTTTTCTTTTTCTTAAACCCTAAGTGTTCGGTTTTTCGGCATTCGATTGCTTGGCAGTTGATACAGTATTGATGTCGGTTTTCGAAAGTCGAAGAACGGGTTCTTACGGTTGCTTTGAAGTTACAACACGATCTTGCGGTTTCTTTGGGCCTCGATGACGATGAGGGACGGACATTCGTCTCCCTTCTTGAATGAAAGAAAATATCTTAACTCGTTGAAACTCGGGCACGATTAAATGTCCGCATAAACAAGACGTGAAGGCAAGTCAAGATTACGTACGCATTAGGACGAATTTGAAATTGTGCAATCCCTAAGTTTAGAAGAGTTTTTTCAAGAAGTGATTGAATGGGGGCACTACTCCATTTAAGCACATACGCTGGTGCCAAGCGGTGTACCCCAAAGGTGGCATGTATGCAAACTCATTCTTCGATGGAAGGCGCACATCATCATTCGGAATGCCTATTGTAAGCAAATGTTATGCAGAACTTTAACAAAGATTACGGAATAAATTCTCTCTGAAGGGTTGAGTAGAACTCTAAAATTTGGAGGATTCTGATCTACAATCTGACAAACCGGAACAAATTGACCATATTCAGTTCGCGGTACTGAAGAAGTAGGCACTACCAAAATTGTTTGCGAAGGCGCAACTGATGACGATTCAGCTTTAGAAAGTGCTGGACTTCCTCCACTGGACTTACGAGGAGAGGATGGGTGCTTCATTCTATACAACAGAACTTGTACCTGTTGCGGTCAGGTAATTCTATCTTTAACTAAAATTTCCCCTACGACGCTTGAATCCCAAAAAAATATCGATGCATGCTGACATATTAGGCTCCAAGTATTGACTGGGGCAAGCGTAGTGTGTTATCTATATGGGATGGGCTCGGTGTCCTAAGCACTACGAATGCTCTATCCTATATAGATAGTTCACTCACGGTGAAGAAAGAAAAGAGCTTCTCATATTATTTATTGAAGTTATTTCTCCTACACTTACTCTTATTGATCAACGATCGATAACGGATACGTTGTCCGAAGCGATGCGGGAAGCCTTTCCTATTCCAGGTACACCGATTGTGCAATAACGGGACTAATCCGAAGTGAGCAACTATAGATTGATGGGTCCAAATCAAGTAGATAATTCTCAACATAAGTCAATTTTAGTTCCCCTGAAGGTGATAACAACATAAGCTGCACATGAGACACTAACCTAAGCTATTATCACCTCCTAGAAAAACCATAACCAATCTGCAAGACGTCGTGTCGGATTAACAATGTAACTCAGTGCAAGTTAATTCTGACTTTGTGGATGAAAATAGCAAAACATGTCAAGCACTGAGGCAAAAGCCCGAATTTCATTCCGTGAAGAACTCAATACTCGACTTACTATCTTCTTCCACAAAATTGCAATCAACTTGAATTCACCGTTACGATCACCACCAACACAACCTCATCATCGAATTGCTAAACAAATGCCAAAATCTACATGCCCACCTTTAGTCAAAAGGAGAACATGGTTGAACTTAGGATGTTGGCAACCTAAAGCAGGTAAGATCGACGACAATTCAAAATGTGAAGCAATGGGAACTAGGGGCTAGGTCAAGGCGAAGATAAAGCCAAGTATGGTTGAAGGCAAGAACAGCGGTGACGACGGCAAAGGAGGATTTAGGGTTTGAATGTTCTAGGTCGGGTCGCAAGGCAGAAGGGTCGATTCACGAATGAAAATACGAATGGAAGAAGGTCATTTGAATGAACTAAATAAGATAGTGCACAAGAAAAATATGCTAAGTTCTTAGATCGCTAGTGATCCATGGACTGGGTCGCTAGCGATCCATGGACTGGGTCGCTAGCGATCCATATAATTGCAACCAAAATTTTCCAAACTCATCAAGCATGATCTAAGTATCTTTTGCAAGCAATTTGAAAGTTGTGGGATTGAAATTGATTTATTATAATGAGCAATTGGGGTTCACATAAAAACTCAACAAACGGTTAGATAACCAAAGCCAAACTTGTATGATAGCCTCAATGCGATCAATTAAACTTTGCAAAGTGGGAACTCATAGACATTACTTCCAAAGCAAGCCTTATTTTGAACGAAAGCATAATTCGGGGGGAAAATGTTATCCAGGTTTCTAACTTAATAGAATTCAAAATAATTCAGAACATCTACATCAAATCAAAACAACTCAAGAACTTACCAAATGGATCAAAAGAAGGAACCCAGAAGGACACAAGAGGAAAAAGGCAAAGATTGCCTAAGGAGATGGATCGCTAGCGATGCATCACCCATGGATCTCTAGTGATCCATATATATCGCCTACGGATCATTCATTCTTCTTGCATCATGAAGAATTATCTTTTCTAAGCATGCCTGCTAAGTTTCACGATGTTCTGAGTTAGCTAGACCGAGAAGTGAGCATTCATCTGAGTCCAGCAATAGTTCGATGCAACTAGTGCATGAATCATCATCATAAAAAGGCATCTAGTCGTGCAATTACCTACAAAAGATGGGGAACATGATCCAATTGAAACGAGCTAAAATTGCTCTAACTCCGTGGATCGCTAGCGGTCCATGCCCTATGGATAGCTAGTGATCCATCATATTGGATTGGTTCGCTATGAAATTTCTTGAGTGTCTTGTACCATCAAATGTAGGTTTATGGCAAAGCGGCTTGGTTCGATAGCTCTCCAATCCTTATAAATACTCACCCATCTGTAACATAAGAAGAATCTTCTGGACTGGTGGCTGAAACTCTACAGGAACTATTCTTCGCTCTTCTCCTTTCACACAACCTTCAACTAAAGAGTTCACTGTGTTTCTCCATTGGACTCTAACACTGGTGACTTGATCTAATTTACCAGATCTAATCAAATTGTATCAGATTCAACTTTTAATTGCAATCAATCAATAAAAAAAGTTATAAAGTGGACATAGGCTTCGTTAACAGCCGAACCCCTATAAAAATCTCTTGTCTCTTTACTTTATCTACAAGTTTTTATTCCTTGTTTCTATTTTATTTGCCTTTATAAACAAGGCTGGTGCTTTCATAATCAATCCAGGATGTTGACCCTTTTTTGAGTTAACAACATTTGTTTGTATATGTATAAATATTTATAATTAAATTGTAAAAAAAATTAAATTTTTCTTGGGTTTGCAGTAGCAATTAAAAAATTCATTTAAAATTATTTTATATTAATTATTAAATGATTTTTTATTTTATATAAATGAAAATTTGTACAAATACATCTTAAATATTTTATAAAAATTATCGCAATTATTATTTATGCATAATATAGACATATATGATTATACTTAACATATATATAACATTTGATGCACACACACACACACACACACACACACACATATATATATATATTCATTTTGACATCACATACAATATTAGAGGGGCTAAGATGTCCGTTGAAGTGTAAATCCTAGCATATATATATGGGCATGTCAAACCATGCACACTTTATTAAGTTGCATATGCATGTACACTAATATGTGTATATGATACACATTCAAACATAATACAAAATAATACAAAGTAAAACTTTATTTACAAAATTAAATTAAAAAATGATCTACTTTAAAAGAAATTTAGAAAAGTTCTAAATGAATTAGATGCCTTAGGCCCAATAAAAAAATTCAAAATGGAAACTTGTTTTGATATTCACCCATTTCTTCCACGGTTGACTAGCCCAGTTACAACAATGAGATCAGAGTCCAACATCCCATGCGATATAAATTAGTCATATTAGGGTTAACTAATTAAGCTGATAACCTTGATAGTAAGGGGTCTGGAAAGGTAGTGTCGAATGATTGAGTTTGGGTAATTAAGCATCTACCCCAGTTGGCTACCAGCCAAGCCGAATAGATATATAAGCCCAAAGGTTGCCCTTAACAGAAATGTTCCAATTTGAATTGGGCCTTGGGCTAATTTTAATAATTGTTTAAAAATTAAAAATACAAGATTTTAAATTTAAAAGTTAAATCTAAAATAAGATACATATATATATATATTATAAAAGTTATGATGTAATAAAAAATTTCAAATATGTTTGAAAATAAATGTAAATCAAATTTCAAATTAAATTTTATCAATAAGATTAATTAAAAAAATTAAATTAATTAGATGTGATTAAATAATATACATATATGCATGTATAATATATAATGATATATGTTATATTGTCTAGCTTGAAATGTCTAAGACAATACAAATATACATGTACATATTTAAAACAATTTTTTGAAATTAATGAAATTTTATTAAAAGTGTTCAATTAAATAAATTAACTGAAATTTAACTTATAATATATATATATATATATATGTGTGTGTGTGTGTGTGTGTGTGTGCTTGTATGTATGTATTTATGTATGTATGTATGTATGTATGTATGTTTGTATTACTGTAAAGGTTATAATCTGTAAATATTCAATATAATATGTTAAAATTGAATAGTAAACAATTATTTAAATATGATTTAATGTTGTATATAACATATTATATAAGCTAACTAAAATATAGATGTTATATAATAATAAAACTTATATAATATGAATGTATAAACTAAAGGTGGAACATTAAGAAATCGTAAATAGACCTAAAGAATAAATATATACATAAATATACGTATTCCATGGTACTCGATATGTTTGACACTTGAATCATAAGGGTATTTCATAAGAAATACATAATATTGTCCTCTAACATATATATATATATATATATATATATATTAATAAATTACTTGCATACTCCTTAGCTATTAAGAACTCGAGCTATGGATGTTATGTGTATTTTATCAATATATTGAATAGACGAGGTAAGATAACTATACGTATTTGTTCAAAAAATACAAGGTACGTATAATATACTTAGGTCGTCGCGATATGGTAGATGAGAGTGAATAATTTCATTTTGATTTGTTGAACAAACTCAAGGTCGAAGTGAAACTAGGATAAGGTGTCGTGGGTTAGGAGTTATGTATGACATAACCGATAAGGTGTTATCCATCGCCCATGGAGCTATGACTTTTTAAGAAAAATCAAGGTCAAAATTTCAAGATGGGCGAGTCCCAAAACTACTAGTCAAATGACTTCTATGTTTCGACTTAGGGTTTAGCAAAACAAAAAAGTCTAATGGGAGCTTCTTAGTAAAATGAAACATAAAGTTTAACCTTATTGATATTATAAGGGCATCAAATATGATTTGTCCTAATAATCTACTAATTAAAAATCGTAGAAAATGTAAAATCCAATCCTATTTTCTGAAAGTGACAATTTTACCTGACCAAACTATATCGATTGGCTTAGAGTGATTAAGATAGCGTTGATTTACGTGCATCTTTGGTCGGCTATTACACGCGAACCTAAAGAACAACCCACCAATGATGTAGCCCCAAACTTAGACTTGCTTATGAGAAATGGATTTCAGACATAGTGATCACCCAAGTTTTTGTGTTGTCAATGTTAGACAAGCCATTGCAGAGGTAATATGAAAACATGTCTGCCCATGAGATATTTGATAGTCTTAAGGTCCTGTTTGGTAAAAAACCATGTTCCGCAAGGTACGAGCTTAAGAAAAAGTTGTTCAATATCAAATTGACTAAAGGACGAAAAGTGGAGGATTACATACTAATGATAAAGGGCTATATTGATAGGCCTTCACAATTGGATGTTCAAATAACCAACGAAGTACATGCCGATTTGATTCTTGGCTCTCTTACACCCCAGTATGAACAGCTAATAATGAATTATAATATGACCCAATTGAATATGAATCTCCAGGAGATCCTCAATATATTAAGTTCGGTCGAGTCTGCATCTAATGATCAAGGAGCCGTGCTTGCTGTAAGGGTGGTGCATCATCTTCAAAAGATTCAAAGAAGTGGAAAAGAGAAGGTACGAAGAACAAGAAAAATAAGAAGACCAATGATAAAGGTGAATTAACCACTACCACAAGAAAAGTTACTAGGAAAGGAACTGTGCTGATTACCTAAAGATTATTAGAGAAAGAAAGTAGAACTCTTTCCCAGCTTCATTAGGTACATTTATGATTCAAATTATTTTATAATCAATAAGATGTCTTGAGTTTTAGTTACTGGATCTGGAACTCATAAATGTAATTTGTTATATGGACTTATAAATTGGCATCGCATGGAAAAAGGAGAGTTGAGGCTCCAAGTTGCCAATGGATCTACCATAGATGCAATGACAATAGAAGACTATCATTTATGGTTTCCCAATGGAGTAGTTAATTGCTATTTTGCAAAAGACTTTATTTGTGGAATTTTCACTATTTCAAGACTATCTAAAACTGAATATATTTCATTATGCGAATGATGTCATGAAGATTAGTTTGAATGAAAATAAAGTGTGCGATGGTGTTCCTAAATTGGCATTTATGTGATCAATATTAATTATGTGTGTTATGTGAATAATTCTTCGAACAATATAAATGATAGTTATATTTGGCATTATAGGCTAGGTCATATAATTTAGAACCAAACCAATAAACTGAAAACTGAAGCTTTTCTCTTGTTACATGATTCCGAAACATTTGAAACATGTGAGTCATGTCTTAAAGGTAAAATGACCTAGCAACCATTCAGTGGGAGCAATGAAATGTTTGATGAACTCTTAAGGTTAGTATAGAGTAATATATGTGGCCCAATGCCTATAATCACCAAGGATAATAGTTATTACTTTGTCACCTTCACTAATTTCTTGAGAATAGGATATGTGTATCTGATGAAGAACAGGTCCGATGTCTATGAAGAATTTATTGAGTATAAAATGTAATAGAAACAAAATGGACAGTAAGATTAAAGATTCTTCGATCTCATCGGCGATGTGAGTATGTTGGACAAGAATTCCAATAGTACTTAAAAAGTAATGGGATTATCTCTCATATTACTCCACCATATCCTCTATAAGACAATGGTGTGTCAGAGCAAAGGAATCGAATCCTATTAGATATGCTTCATTCTATGATGAGTAAAACTGAGTTACCTCTGTCCTATTGAGGACATGCGTTAGAAACTACAATGCATATGTTGAAGTTGTTCCCACTAAATCTATGTCTAAAACACCATATAAGACATCATATGGAAAGATACCCCAAACTAAGTATTTGAAGGTGTGGGTTGTCCGACGTATGTTAAGAATGTTGATACGAATAAACTAGAGGCAAGATCGGTACCATGTAAATTTATAAGATATCCTAAAAACTCAACGGTATATTTTACAATACCGAGGAACAAAAGATTATTGCTTCTCAACACGCTATCTTTTTAGGAAAGGAATTTTTGTCAAAGGAAATTAACGATAAAGTTGTAGACTTGGTGAGATCCAAGAAGTTAACAGTAAGGCCTAACTAGTGGGAGAACCAAGTTGATATACATATGATAACATGCAACCTACTAGAATGTCTAGTAGGGAATCTCATGCACCAGAGCGATACTATGGTTTTCTCGCAAATGGCAAGAAGGAGGACCATATCTTAGATGCCGAGACTCATTTGTGTTTCCAACGAGCACTACAAATTAAAGACTCTGCACTCTGGCTTATAGCAATGAAACCTAAGATCGATTTCATGTGTGAAAATAAAGTATGGACTTTGTCAAACGTACCCAAAGGAATAAAACCTATTGGGTGCAAATGGAATTTTAAGATAAAACTAAATGCCAATGGGGAAGTAGAGACTTATAAGGCAAAGCTAGTTGCGAAAGGATTTCGTCAAATTTAAGGTGTTGCTTATAATTAGACCATTTCACTCGTTGCCATGCTTAAGTCCTTTCGGATTATGCTAGCCTTTGCTGCATTCTATGATTATGAAATATAGAAAATGGATGTAAAGACAACATTTCTAAATGGTGATTTAGAAGAAGCCATGTATATGTCATAGTTCGAGGGCTTTGTGATCAGTGGAAGCGAGGGCAAGGCTTGCAAGATGTTAAAGTCTATTTATGGGTTCAAGCTTCAAGAAGTTGGAATAAGTGTTTTGATAAAGTAATCAAATAGTTTGATTTTTATCAAAACACAAAGGAAGCTTATGTAAACAGAAAGGAATAAGGCGATGATATTGTATTCTTAGTGCTATATTGACGATCTTCTATTGATTAACAATGACGTTTCATTGTTTCAATCAATGAAAGCTTGGGTTTCCAAGAACTTCTCCATAAAGGATATGTAACGATCCCGATTTAAAGACGAATTTAAATTTGTAATTTAATTAAATTTTTGGGTTAAATTGTGGATTTATTTGAATTTTCAAATTTAATAAGATGTATATACTTATTTATTTTATAAATTGGATTTGAAACTCAATAATTATTTAAATTAAATTGGATTGTAAATAAATTTTGATTTGGAAATTCAAAATGTATTTAAATGCATTGTATTTAAAGAATATACTTTGGAAAAAGAAAAAAATATAATATGTATGATTATTTATTAAATGTATAAATTGTGTTTTAATCTATTTTCTTTAAAAAGGGTATAAAATAAAAATTTATCCTATCAATATTTAATATAAGTGTAAAGTATAAAATAAAATATATGTTATGAATGTAATGTTTGAAAATCAAACTATAACAGAAATAAAGATCTATAGTCAAAGCAAATAAAGTTTAAATACGTACACTTGCAAAATGAAGAAGCAAGAAATAAAAAAACATCTATGTATAAAGAAAAGACAAACAAACAAAAAAATATCTATGTAATAAAATTAACAAAAGAACAAGGAACAAGAAAAAAATATCAACAAAACAAAGAAGTACAAATCAAATAGATTTGTTGTAAACAAAATGGGAACACATGCATTTAATGTTTTCTTCTCAAGCATAAATGGAGATCATCTCGGCCGAAATAGCAGAATCATTTCAGCCTCCAAATTGAAAAATATCTTTAGTCCCAGCAACAACAAAAATTTGTTCAGCAAAAGATAAAACTCATCCTAGTTAAAACCTTCCCCTTGTACAAACTATCTTCTTCTATATATATGTGCATCTATTCTTATCTTTGTTCGTTCAAACATTAGACTTAGCATTACAGAAACTAATTTATACAACTGAAACTCAAATTTACAATTCAACTCAAAGAAAGCAAAACAGATTCAAAGGAAATTGATCTGTAGTTTTCAACAACGAAGAGTTCTTTGTCATCTTCTAAAAACTGTGAGCAAACTTTCTTTAAAACTCAATCTTCTATTTTAATTGTGTTCAGTGATGATGAATGAGATGGAAAAAGTCGTAACTTGTTTGAATGCATATTTATGTGTATATATGTATGTAGAATTGATGATGTATGTCTGTATGCATATGCCTCTGTAACATACAGTCTCTACAAACAACTTCAAAAAAAAATCACTTCCTCTTATTCTACTTGCTATTAGGACTTAGTGTTAAAACAAAAATTGTTTGTTATAGCATATATTCAAGATTTAAAATTTATTTAAGTTAAATCAACTTGTTAATAACTCTAGAAAGCAAGAAATTGAGTAAAACTTTTAAATAAGTAAAAGTTTAAACTTCTTAATTCACGAATTCAGGTATATAAACTGAATTCTCATATTAAAACATGATTTTTAAAGCTTGAATCAAAAATTTTAAATAGAGGATTAAAGAGCAGTTTGGGATTGACGAAATTCCTTAATTTTAGTAATCCCTGATGATCTATTTAGTCGTAGAGGTCGAAAATTTGTCTGGAGGTGGAGGAGTGATCAGTGGTTTTGGGAAAAATAGTGTGATGGTTGCAGATGATCGTGGTGGCGGCAGCAAGCGGTTGTAGTTTGTAAACCTAATTTTTGTTGAGGCTATGTATTTTGTTGAGTTCGTTGTCGATAGTCGACCGGGTGCGACGTGGCTCTGGGAGATGATAGAGGGGATGTTGTTGAGTGGTTGACCGGAGTTTGAGGCTTTTTGGTGGTCGGGGTTGCGAGGATGGTGGCGTTCCAGGTTTTGATGATTTCGGTGATGAAGTTTCCAGGTTCGATTTCAAACTCGAATCCAATTTCGAGTGATGATGGAGTTTTGGATGGTCGAAGATTAACTCGTAGGCGATCGTCGACTTGCTCGACGAAGTAGCGGTGACTGGAGATGGTCATCAAAGCTGTGCACGTGCACGGCAACGTTGGGTTTCTGGAAGAATTTGGTGCGAGGTGACTCGAAGAGGAACCCATGTTTTCCTGAAGTTGGCTTGAGTTTTTGGTTTCGCGTGAGTGTTTGTATCCTGTTGTTATGGATAAATTTAAGTTTTAACTTAAACATAACAGAAAAAAAAGGTAGTATGGTGAGGCACAAGGGATGAATCGGAAAAGATGTGGAGAAACTCGAGTTCAACTTGTGTGAATCTTGGGTAAAGCTCAAGTTTTGTTTTAAACATGGTTAAGCCGAACAAATTTTAAAGTTATGTAAACAAGTTTTAGTGTTAACAAAATAATTAATGTTTGACAATTTAAAACTTTATTACAATTTTTAATTATTTCCAGTTAATACTTTAGAATGTTTTCAAAATCTAATTAATACTTTAATTTAGTAGTCAATGTAAAACAAGTGTTGAAATTTAATTACCACTAAAGTTTTGTACTTAGTAATAATTTAAATTTCAAAGTTAAAGAGATTTTAAAAATGTTAATTAAGACAAATAATTATTATTAATTGTTTAAAAAGGTAATTAAGAATGGTAAATTAAGTTAAAATTGTAATTAACTAAGTGAGTAGAGATTAGTCAATTTAAAATTAAAGATTTGATTAATTCACAATTAAGTGTTTAATTTATTTGTAATTAAAAATTGTTAATTAGATAATTAAAGTTGATTAATTTATGATTAGTAGTCAATTAAGATAATTGATTAAGGAATAATTTGTTAAAATTTAATTAATTTATCATTAAGAAAATTAATCATTGATTTAAAAATAGAATGATAATAAATCAATAAAAAATAATTATGTGGTTAATTCTTTCAATTCACCTTCATCTTAAATTGAAGATGATTGACTATCATCAAATGTTGTATACTAAATTGATATTTCTATTTTTGATAGTGATACTGAGTGATGTGAATTGCCTTATGATGAATTGTGATTTGTGACTTGTTTCTGTATGTATGTGAAAACCCTTTGCTCGTAAAACGACATTTGAATTTCGATGCGACAGGGAGTCGAATTGTAACAACCCTAGCTTCTTTGCATATAATTTAAATTTGAATTTATTTCATTTTGAAATTATTTTAAAAAAATTTTATTTCAAACATTTCATTTTAAATATAAATTTTGATTATTATATGAATTAAAATTTCAAACTGGTATAAATTGAATATTTTCCTGAAAAATAGATTTGTGGTCAAAACTGGTCAAACTTTGACTTTTAAATTTTAAATTTAAATATTTAAATTTTTGAATTTTATCTTTTATTATGGAAATAGATTTAGTATCATGAATACTGCTTTTCGTTTCATTGAAATGGATTTAAATCGTGAAAGTTATACCCTTTACAATATTGTGTGTATATAGGGTTATTTAACAATATTCTTTGTTTTAATTTATATAAATGATATTTTTACTTGATATATCTTATTTTAATTTGTATATTTATGTTATATTATGTATATTTTGACTTTTAAATATTTTTAAAGTGATTTTTGAATTTTTCCAAAGCTTATTTAATTTATTTCCAAATTTTAAAGCCTAGTTTCTATTTTTCTGCTATTTTCTTTATTTAAATTATATTTAAATTTAAATTTATATATTTATTTGTGAATGCATTTTTTATTTTATTATCTTTTTTATAAATATTTTACAAGTCCATATAAATTTTCCAAAGATCATTCTGTTTATTTTCCATTTTTCTAGACTAGTTTGCAATTTTGTGCTATTTTCTTATTTTTTACCTTATATAATTAATAAATGTTCATATATATTTTATATTTTGTTATATTTTCGAATTTTTACTGAAATTATTATTGTTCTCAGTAATTTAAACTTATATAAATAAATTAAGGAAATTTGAAAGGTTTGTGACTCTTTAGTTGCTTAAGTCTTTTCACCTACTTTCACCTTTTCATTTCCTAACTCTTGCATTCATTTCTTTGGCCGTTCCTTATCTTTTCTTCAGCTGACTTTCTCACCTCATTTTCACGTATCATTATTTCTCAACACCAAAAATCTCGGCCACCATCATTGTAAAAGATTTGGTAAGATTTCCTTTCTTTTTCATTATTTTGTACTTGTTTTGTTGATTTTGCACTTTCTTTCTTCTCCTTTTAGGCTCGGCTCCTCTCAACTCCAGCACCTTGGCTTCCTCCACCGCCACCTGAACCTATCACCACCACCTCCAGCCCATCCCCTTGCCGTAGCCGTGCACCATGATGAAGTAGATACACCTAAAAATGAACAAACTCCACCTAAATGCACCTAGTCGAGCGTACCTAGCTTCCACCACCTCAAGCTCCTCCTTTCCACCACTTGCACCACCATCAGCAACCAATTCCGACCTGACATACCCTGCCACATCATTACCTGACACCCTGAGCCATGGCCATGCCCTCCTTGGTCTTGGCCGAGCCTTGTAGTTGCCTAGAATCCATACTATTGCCTTGTAATACTAGATCTTGCTTCACAAACTTGTCCACCACTTTCTCTAGGTTAGGCCGACCCATTTCAATCCATAACCTGATCCAAATACATACTTTGACTATGCAAGCCTGATCCATAGCTGAAGCGTATGATGTTGAAAGCAATTGCAAGGTCTTTGGAGATGATTTATGCAT
Organism: Allium cepa; assembly: GCA_030765085.1. Classification (NCBI taxonomy): domain Eukaryota; kingdom Viridiplantae; phylum Streptophyta; class Magnoliopsida; order Asparagales; family Amaryllidaceae; genus Allium; species Allium cepa. The sequence continues at coordinate 457,378,209 of CM060931.1, read as the reverse complement.
TCATTCCTAGCATTGTTTATGTATATTTGAGTTTGAAACTTATGTTATTATTATTGTTTTGTGTGACATATACTCCAGGGAATTGATACTTTGGCTCTCCCACTCATCTCTGTGTCATGTTATCGTGCTTGTTTGGATCTCATTCGTGCGTTCGTTGTTGTGTCTCCAGCTCAAACCAGTGAGTAATTCTCACCAGACAACATGCACATATATAACTAGTAAATTGACCCCTTTTGAATCTGTAAAATACATTATCATGTTACACCTGCTATATTATGATCATATGATGTTCACCCATGCTCAAAAACACATGTTATGTCATATGTTACTGTTACATTATGTTGTTCTGTTATTTATATCAGTTTATCACACTGCAAGTTCCCTTTAGATTAGAATCACTATGGGTTGAAATGATACATACCCGAATGGACTTTAGAGTGAGAGAAAATCGTTATGGGCTGAAATGATAGGCCTGAATGATTTTCATTTACTTGGGACTGCGGGCTTGAAATGATAAAACCCAGATTTTTCTTTGTAAATTACGGGTTGAAATGATATATTACCCGTATCACTTTACCTAGCGTAGAAAATTATATACAGACCCGTAGTTAAAATATATTTTCTAATTTTTTTTAAAATATTTTAGAAATGTAATTATTATAATATTTTGATTTAAATTAATTAAAAATGATTTTTGTAAAATATTATTGATTTTCTGAAAATTTATAAGTTAGATAAATTAATGAAAAGTTAGGAAATTTGAAATGTAAGTTATTTTGGCAACTTTAAATTGGTGAAAATTAGAAATTAAATTAAGTATGAAAATATGATAAATTTATGATAATTTGGATAAAATGAATTTAAAGTGATTTTATAATATATTAATGATTTTTGAATAACGTTAAAATGTGAAATGAATGAATGTTTAAGTTGAAATTTTGAAATATAACTAAAATCGGGAATTTGTGAGTTTGGCTTAAATGTGAATTTGAAGTTAAATAAATAAAATTGAAATTAAGTTATATTTTGAAATTTTAAACTTAAGTGTTAAGTTGAAATTTAATTCAATGAATTTAAAATTGAATGTTGAAATTTAATAAGTGAATTATTATTAATTCTTGATTTAGTGAATGGAAATTTAACTTTATAAAATCATGAACTTAAGGAAAATTAAATGACGTTTTTAAATGTGAAAATGTATGATTTTATAAGTTAATTTTTTTAAATAAAAACATAATTGGTTGTGAAATTATATTGAATATCTGAGTTAATTAACTGCATTTTTTGAATTGCTATAAATTGTAATGTAAATGATATTACAGCATTTGTAAATGTTGTAGTTGACGATAATGAACTAAAAAGATAAATTGAATTAATGGCTATTATAGCATTTTTGTAAGTGCTAAAAATTATTGAATTTAACTAAGTTTATTTGAAATTTAAGTAAACCCTATTACAACATTTTTAAAATGCTTTCTTTTGTTAAATTGAACTGTTTTGAATGTAACTTTCCGTAGCGGTTTCTAAATGCTGCGAAAAGTAAATTTTTACTGTTTTGATAAACTTAAGCGAGTAAATGAACTTTGAAAGTTGAAAATTTTGGAAATTTAATAATTTAATTATTAAATAAAATAATTCATTTTTAATGATTTAAAATGAATTTTGAAATATAAATTGTTTTGAAATGTGAATTGAAATGGTATTTAAAATTGAATGAAATGAATAATGATTTGAAATGAAGTTTTGGAAAGATATGATATTTTGATATATTAAAATAGTTGGAAAAGAAGTTTTGAAAAGATATGATATTTTGATATATTGAAATGATTGTAATTGATGTTTTGTAAAGATATGATATTTTGATATACTAAAATGATTGGAAATGAAGTTTTGTAAAGATATGATATTTTGTTATATTAAAATGATTGAAATGAAGTTTTGGAAAGATATGATATTTTGATATATTAAAATGATTGGAAATGAAGTTTTGGAAAGATATGATATTTTTGATATATTAAAAAGATTTGAAATGAATGTGGTTTTGAAAAGATATGATATTTTTGATATACTAAAATGATTTGAAATGAAGTTTTGGAAAGATATGATATTTTTTGATATATTAAAATGATTTGAAATGTGGTTTTGAAAAGATATGATATATTGATATATTAAAATGATTTGAAATGAAGTTTTGGAAAGATATGATATTTTGATATATTGAAATGATTTGACAGGAAGTTTTGGAAAGATACGATGTTTTTGAAATGGTTGGAAATGATTAGATCTTTATTTTGATAAAGATTTGAATTTGAAACGATACTTTATTTTGAAGTATAAACCATGATTTTTAAAATTATAACTACAGGTTATAATAACGATCGGTTGTTAAAGAGACCGGGATCGGATATCGGGCATACTCTATGTCGATACCGAAAACCACTTTGACAACCGTGTACGCGGTGGAGATTCTAGAATGAAGTAGGATGGTGGCGACGTTCTTGAGGTATATTTACGTGGACCCGACTCCCGTGAGTTGGCTTAAAGTGGCTAAAACAGGAGCGATCTCGGGCCAAAAGGGGTAGATCCTCTGGTCGGACACATTTCTTCGATACTATACTCTTACTTGTGGTTGATTTGATGGTCATCCTCCGATTTTGATATGGGAGTGTGTTCCGAGGTGGGCGTTTGTGGCTGCTGCGTTACCACCAACCCGTGCGCGTAATTGGTATATCTACCCTGGCATTGCCTTGTGTGTCGTGTCACCTACCATACCGAGCCTTTACTATGAGTTTCTATTTGTGTCGTACCTATGTAGTATCTTCTCGTAGTCTCCCGATCGGGAGATATGCAGGTACTGTATAGACTATTGGCATTATTTGTGTGAAGGGTGATATGGGTAGCCCGGAACACTATTTAAAAGTAAGTTTATTTTACTGATAGATATTATTATAATAGCACAATATTACTACATAGTAAATAGTTTAACGGATCCTTAGAGGATGGGCGGTCCCAGGCATCCTTTAAGTTACTTGTACCTTATTACAGTTCACTTGAGTTGGTTTACATTATATAAGTATATATTGTCCTGACCCGAGTGTTTGCATTTTTATTTACGCTCGGGTCAGCGTGAGTTATTCATAGATTTGAATTCCACTTTCTGGAGATTGGAATCACTGGAGATTATCTGCTTATCTAGTTTTATCTATTCCAATTCTGTTGTTCAATTCATCTTATACTTGGTTATCATCTTGAGACTTCTATTGTACTTTATTTCTTCTGTTGTATTTTATTTAACGCTGATATATTTATATAGTATCTTCATGAACTACTATTTCTTTTACTTCCGCTGCATTATTAAATACTCTGTGTCTATGACCTGTGATTATTATTTACTGTATATTCTGATATTTGCCAAATTTTATTTACAACGTGGTATTTTGAGCAATTCAAGTCCGACATGTGCGGATGCGAATGGTTGAAAATATCGGGTTGTTACAATTGGTATCAGAGCTTTGGCTTTGAGGCAAAACTTAGAATGTATGGTATATTTAGTTGCGGAATCACTTTCATCCAAACTTGAATCTCTTCCTCTTTGGTTCAAATTCCATTTGAACTTCGGAACGTTCCCTACGGTTCCAAAATTCATTCGTGTCCCTCACTATTCATCTCCTTTTGATTTTGGAGTATCCCATAACTCCACTTTGAATGAGCTTTATAGTGAATTGTAGGTCCCACCAATGTCAAAAAAAATTCATATGTAAAGGGGGAAACTCCTTTACAATTAGCATCGATTCATCAGAGATTTATATCTATCTTTGGTTTAGATGCTAATATCTTTTGTTATTCCAAACTCTATATCTTGAGATCGAATGTAGATTTACCCTAGAAAATCCACATCGATCTTATTCTTTAAGTCACGGTTGACCCGGTTAAGGTTGTCCGCGATTATTTTAGCTTATCCACCTCCCTATTTTGTTATTCAATGATCTTGTCTTTTGTTTCCAATCTATCTTCCAAACATTTTGAATTGTACTTGTAAATCAATATTTATGTTTTGTTTTATATTGTGTTGTTTGAGCTGTTGATGTTGATTTGGGTTCCGATTGATTCGTCTGATCAACGTTATCGATAGGATTTCTAAAATACTTTGACAGAACAAACTGACACAATATTATTTTAAAATTTGGTTAATGAAATAAAATTTTGATATAAGTAAATTTATGGAACTTAATAAATTGATTTAAATTAATCTTTTGAAATGATAATACTTGATTTATCATTTATTGTTCTATAAATGAATTTATAAATAGCTGTTTATAAATTGATTTGGGAACTGAAATGAGTTTAAAACAAGAAATTTTAGAATTTAATTTCCGAAGGTTTCAAACGTTGTATTTAAAGTTTAAAAAGGATATATTATTTAAAGTATTTTCGAATGGAGATTTGTATCCAAAGAATTTTAAAGTTTAAAATTAGTGCTCTTTTCTTTGTTGCTGGAAAATAACTTCGGTGATGACCGCGGCATCATCGACGTTCATCTTCGAGTTTCAAAGTGAAGAGACCGTTCTGTAGTCTTGCTACAGCTTTGTTTTGAAAAATTTAATTGATTTGAATTTCTAAAATAAGACTGGATTTAGAATATGTATAGATATATGATTTAAATTTGATTTGACATATTATGTATATATATTTATTTATCTCTAAATGGTTTGAAGGAATCGGAAATTTTATTCTTAAACTTTATCTTAAAGAATCATTTCAATTATAAAAAGAAATAAAAAATTTAGATAAATGATTCAAACTTGAGGTGACGGAATTAGAAAGTTTTATTTGTATAATACTCAATTGCATTTAAATATAACTTACCCAAATTATACAAAAGTTAACAATGTAATTGGATAATATACAATATAAAAAGATTTTATAAATAAAATTTGAATGGTTAAAATAAATGTTATACACTTAAATTTTAGTTATAAAATGATTAACTAGAGTAAATAGAATAAAAGGTTAATTGAATAATTTAAAATATAAAATGATGTTAATGAAACTAACAATAAATTAAAGCAGTTATAATAAAAGTAAGTATAATGGGCATAGATGATAAAATATATTGAGAGGAATAAATTTAAATTTAAGTAAGAATAAATAAGAATTAAATTTATTAAGTACACTATGAGTATAATGAATGAATATTTTTCAAATCCATGATCTTAGAAATTGTTAATTTAAGATGATTAGAAGATAAGATAATGAAATTTTAGGTAGTTAAGATTTATTTAACTTGTGAAAAAAGAAATTAATTATCTATTTAAGTTGAAATTTCCATGGTTTCTTACTTATTATCTTATTTTGTTTTTCAAAGTATCTTTTGGTTGTCCTTATTTTCCTTATCTTGCTTCAGGCTGGTGTAGGCGTTTTTCTATAATTTTTTCTGTTTAGAAATCTTTCTATAATCTTTGATAATCTCCACCTTGTTAATCTTACCTTATCAGGTATAATTTCAATCTCCTTGCCATCTTGTCTTAATCTTATTTCACTTTATCTTTTCTGTGCTTTCTCGGACCTTATTCCTTTTCGGGGACGAAAAGTTTTGAGTGGGGAAGAGTGTAACAACCCTAGATTTTTTTTACATATAATTTAAATTTGAATTTATTTTATTTTGAAATTATTTTAAACTTTTTTATTTCGAACATTTCATTTTAAATATAAATTTTGATTATTATATGAATTAAAATTTCAAACTAGTATAAATTGAATATTTTCCTAAAAAATGGATTTGTGGTCAAAACTGGTCAAACTTTGACTTTTAAATTTTTAAATTTTATCTTTTATTATGGAAATAGATTTAGTATCATGAATACTGCTTTTCGTTTCGTTGAAATGGATTTAAATTGTGAAAGTTATACCCTTTACAATATTGTGTGTATATAGGGTTATTTAACAATATTCTTTATTTTAATTTATATAAATGATATTTTTACTTGATTTATCTTATTTCAATTTGTATATTTATGTTATATTATGTATATTTTGACTTTTAAATATCTTTAATGTGATTTTTGAATTTTTCCAAAGCTTATTGAATTTATTTCCAATTTTTGAAGCCTAGTTTCTATTTTTCTGCTATTTTCTTTATTTAAATTATATTTAAATTTATATATTTATTTGTGAATGCATTTTTTTATTTTATTATCCTTTTTATAAATATTTTACAAGTCCATATAAATTTTTCAAAGTTCATTCTGTTTATTTTCCTTTTTGCTAGACTAGTTTGCAATTTTGTGTTATTTTCTTATTTTTTTACCTTATATAATTAATAAATATTTATATATATTTTATATTTTGTTATATTTTAGAATTTTTACTGAAATTATTATTATTCTTATTAATTTAAACTTATATAAATAAATTAAGTAAATTTGAAAGGTTTGCGACCCTTTAGTTGCTTAAGTCTTTTCACCTACTTTCACCTTTTCATTTCCTAACTCTTGCATTCATTTCTTTGGTCGTTCCTTACCTTTTCTTCAGCTGAATTCCTCACCTCATTTTCATGTATCAAATTATTTCTCAACACCAAAAATCTCGGCCACCATCACCTGTAAAAGATTTGGTAAAATTTCCTTTCTTTTTCATTGTTTTCTACTTGTTTTGTTGATTTTGCAGTTGCTTTCTTCTCCTATTAGGCTCGGCTCCTCTCAACTCCAGCACCTTGGCTTCCTCCACCACCACCTGAACCTGTCACCGCCACCTCCAGCCATCCCCTTGCCATAGCCATGCACCATGATGAAGTAGATCCACCTAAAAATGAAAAAACACCACCTAAATGCACCTAGCCGAGCCTACCTAACTTCCACCACCTCAAGCTCCTCCTTGCCGCCACTTGCACCACCACCAGCAGCCAATTCCGACCTGAGACACCCTGCCACATCACTACCTGACCCCCTGAGCCATGGTCGTGCCTTCCTTGGTCTTGGCTGAGCCTTGTAGTCGCCTAGAATCCATACTATTGCCTTGTAATACTAGATCTTGCTTCACAAACTTGTCCACCACTTTCTCTAGGTTAGGCCGACCCATTTCAATCCATAACCTGATCCAAATACATGCTTTGGCCGTGCAAACCTGATCCATAGCTGAAGCATATGATGTTGTAAGCAAGTGCAAGGTCTTTGGAGATGATTTATGCATTCATTCCTAACATTGTTTATGTATATTTGAGTTTGAAACTTATGTTATTATTATTGTTTTGTGTGACATATATTCAAGGGAATTGATACTTTGGCTCTCCCACTCATCTCCGTGTCGTGTTATCGTGCTTTTTTGGATCTCATTCGTGCATTCGTTGTTGTGTCTCCAGCTCAAACCAGTGAGTAATTCTCACCAGACAATATGTACATATATAACTAGTAAATTGACCCCTTTTGAATCTGTAAAATACATTATCATGTTACACCTGCTATATTATGATAATATGACGTTCACCCATGCTTAAACACCTGTTATACCATATGTTACTGTTATATTATGCTATTCTGTTATTTATATCAGTTTATCACACTACAAGTTCCCTTTAGATTAGAATCACTATGGGTTGAAATGATACGTGCCCGAACGGACTTTAGAATAAGTGAAAATCGTTATGGGCTGAAATGATAGGCCTGAATGATTTTCAATTATTTTCATTTACTTGGGACTGTGGGTTTGAAATGATAAAACCCGGATTTTTCTTTGTAAATTACGGGTTAAAATGATATATTACCCGTATCACTTTACCTAGCGTAGAAAATTATATACAGACCCGTAGTTAAAATATGTTTTCTAAAAATTTTGAAAATATTTTAGAAATGTAATTATTATAATATGTTGATTTAAAATTAATTAAAAATGATTTTTGTAAAATATTATTGATTTTCTGAAAATTTATTAGTTAGATAAATTAATGAAAAGTTAGGAAATTTGAAATGTAAGTTATTTTGGAAACTTTAAATTGGTGAAAATTAGAAATTTAATTAAATATGATAAATTTATAATAATTTGGAAAAAAAATGAATTTAAAGTGATTTTATAATATATTAATGATTTTTGAATAACGTTAAAATGTGAAATGAATGAATGTTTAAGTTGAAATTTTGAAATATAACTAAAATGGGGAATTTGTGAGTTTGGCTTAAATGTGAATTTGAAGTTAAATAAATAAAATTGAAATTAAGTTATATTTTGAAATTTTAAACTTAAGTGTTAAGTTGAAATTTAATTCAATGAATTTAAAATTGAGTGTTGAAATTTGATAAGTGAAGTATTATTAATTCTTGATTTTGTGAATGGAAATTTAACTTTATAAAATCATGAACTTAAGGAAAATTAAATGATGTTTTTAAATGTGAAAATGTATGATTTTATAAGTTAAAAATCTTTTAAATAAAAACATAATTGGTTGTGAAATTGTATTGAATATCTGAAGTTAATTAACCGCATTTTTTGAATTGCTATTAATTGTAATGTAAATGATATTACAGCATCTGTAAATGCTGTAGTTGACGATAATGAACTAAAAAGATAAATTGAATTAATGGCTATTATAGCATTTTTGTAAGTGCTAAAAATTATTGAATTTAACTAAGTTTATTTGAAATTTAAGTAAACCCTATTACAACACTTTGAAAATGTTATCTTTTGTTAAATTGAACTATTTTGAATGTAACTTTCCGTAGCGGTTTCTAAATGCTGCGAAAAGTAAATTTTTACTGTTTTGATAAACTTAAGTGAGTAAATTAACTTTGAAAGTTGAAAATTTTGAAAATTTAATAATTTAATTATTAAATATAATAACTTCATTTTTAATGATTTAAAATGATTTTTGTAATATAAACTGTTTTTAAATGTGAATTGAAATGGTATTTAAAATTGAATGAAATGAATAATGATTTGAAATGAAGTTTTGGAAAGATATGATATTTTGATATATTAAAATGATTAGAAAGTAAGTTTTGAAAAAATATGATATTTTGATATATTAAAATGATTGGAAATGAAGTTTTGTAAAGATATGATATTTTGATATATTAAAATGATTGAAATGAAGTTTTGGAAAGATATGATATTTTTATATATTAAAATGATTGGAAATGAAGTTTTGGAAAGATATGATATTTTTGATATATTAAAATGATTTGAAATGAATGTAGTTTTGAAAAGATATGATATTTTTGATATACTAAAATGATTTGAAATGAAGTTTTGGAAAGATATGATATTTTTTTGATATATTAAAATGATTTGAAATGTGGTTTTGAAAAGATATGATATTTTGATATATTAAAATGATTTGAAATGAAGTTTTGGAAAGATATGATATTTTGATATATTGAAATGATTTGACAGGAAGTTTTGGAAAGATACGATGTTTTTAAAATGGTTGGAAATGATTAGATCTTTATTTTGATAAAGATTTGAATTTGAAATGATACTTTATTTTGAAGTATAAACCATGATTTTTAAAATTATAACTACGGGTTATAATAACGATTGGTTGTTAAAGAGACCGAGATCGGATATCTCGCATACTCTCAATCGATATCGAAAACCACTTTGACAACCGTGTACGCGGTGGAGATTCCTGAATGAAGTAGGATGGTGGCGACGTTCTTGAGGTATATTTACGTGGACCCGACTCCCGTGAGTTGGCTTAAGATGGCTAAAACAGGAGCGATCACGGGCCAAAAGGGGTAGCTCCTCTGGTCGGACACATTTCTTCGATACTATACTCTTACTTGTGGTTGATTTGATGGCCATCCTCCGATTTTGATATGGGAGTGTGTTTCGAGGTGGGCGTATGTGGCTGCTGCGTTACCACCAGCCCGTGTGCATAATTGGTCTATCTACCCTGGCATTGCCTTGTGTGCCGTATCACCTACCATACCGAGCCTTTACTACGAGTTTCTATATGTGTCGTACCTATGCAGTATCTTCTCGTAGTCTCCCGATCAGGAGATATGCAGATACTGTATAGACTATTGGCATTATTTGTGTGAAGGGCGATATGGGCAGCCCGGAACGCTATTTAAAAGTAAGTTTATTTACTAATAGACAATATTATAATAGCGCAATATTACTACATAGTAAATAGTTTAACGGATCCATAGAGGATGGGTGGTCCTAGGCATCCTTTAAGTTACTTGTACCTTATTACAGTTCATTTGAGTTGGTTTACATTATATAAGTATATATTGTCCTGACTAGAGTGTTTTTATTTTTATTTACGCTTGGGTCAGCCTGAGTTATTCACAGATTTGGATTCCACTTTCTGGAGATTGGAATCGTTGGAGATCATCTGCTTATCTAGTTTTATCTATTCTATTTCTGTTGTTCTATTTGGCTTGTACTTGGTTATCATCTTGAGACTTCTGTTGTACTTTATTTCTTCTGTTGTATTTTATTTAACTCTGATATATTTATATAGTAGCTTCATGAACTACTATTATTTTACTTCCGCTGCATTATTAAATACTCTGTGTCTGTGATCTGTGATTATTATTTACTGTATATTCTGATATTTGCCAAATTTTATTTACAACGCAGTATTTTGAGCAATTCAAGTGCGACATGTGCGGATGCGACTGGTTGAAAATATCGGGTTGTTACACGGATCCCTATTGGTTATCCGAAACCCACATCGAATTATAATGATGAATCTTTGTGATTGATAAATTTATTTTATCTATGAATCTGTGAATAAAGATAAGCGTTATGGATTATACCGCTTATCGATATTGATATGATTGTATCTGTGACGATTGATGTTGTGCACTATTGTGTAAAACTCCCGGACTACACTATACACACACAAATATGGATTACACGTGGAAATCGGTTAAGTCGCAGTTTTTTTAACTAGCTTTGAATTTGAATTTTAAATTCAAATAGTTTTGTAAATAGAATTGAATTAAATATAAAGAGCTTTTGAAAAGGGATTCCAAAATAAAAGTTATTCTCAGTTATTTGGTTAAGATTTGAAATTTGAATAATTTGATTTGGATTGGGATTCAATATTTGAAATTGAATTCTAGATTTGGTAATTATGATTTAAAATCGGTATACAAGTTTATATGGGTTTTAAACCATTTTTTAAAGTGTTGTTTTTGGGAATTTAAATTGACCCAAAGATTTTAAATTGTATAAATGAGATCGGATTTTTCCAAAATGAAAACTGTTTGTTTTCAAATGATAAAGGCTTTCATATAAGTAATGAATTTCCAATTTGTATTAAAGGAATTTCATGTTTAAATTGAAATGGTTTTCCAAATTATGAATGAATCTTTGGAAACAAGTTTTGAAAGATATAAGTCAAATCTTCATTTAAAGATTTAGATAAATTAATCCAATTGAAATGGAAATTGTTTTGAAATCCGTGAAAGGATCTTTGTGAAACTGGGTGAACTTTGTGAAATAAATCTTTTTGTTTAAAAGATTTGAAGTGGTAATTGGTTTAAACCATTTGAAAGGATGTTTAATTTTAAAGTTGTGACTTAATTGAAATCCCATATCCATATGTTTTTAAATATTGCGCTCATTATTCGGTTTAGCTGGGAGAGGACCTTATGTCATATAACCCAATCTGAATAATGATACGACGATATGGATAGCATTTGAAGACCGGTGGTGAAGATCGGGTATTTGCGAGAACGATAGGATGACCTATCGATTGTCTCTGCACTGAGTAGCTACGGTATGGAGATTCCTTAAGTGATGGGATGTCTGATCGGGATTGTGAATACCCGGATTGCAAGGGCTTCTTCGGAAGTGCCTTCGGCTCTATTCGAACCCGGGACAGACTTGTATGGTTGCATGTCTGACATTACACTTTGAGATATAAAGCAGATTTCTTTCAAATGCATATATATTGGTGGCGAAGAATTTATTCTCTTAGCTTAACACCCTTCTCTGAGACGTACGAGCTCAGAGATTATGTAGTTGAAGGTTATCATCGATATACTCCCAATTTGGTAGTGTGGTATGCTAAGTGTTGTTGTGTGTTGATGATCATTTATTGATCATTTGTGATCAAAGCATGGCTCTCGTGTAAAGCGTAGCTTTGTGGACGAAACCTCATGGACCCCCACAAACTGGTAATGGTCAAAACAGGAAAGATGCGGCAAGGTTTCAGGGGTAGCTCCCCTAGGGTGTGACCATTCCTTCTGGAAAAGGGTAGTATCATGGTATGGAGCCCAGATACTTACTCATGTGGGCATTGTAGTATATTTATTACTGTGTGGTGTTGTTGGTGTAGAGGATCCTCGTATAAAGGTCCCAAAGGACCAGGGGTGGCATATCTTTAGGTATTACTCCCGGGCAGGGAGGAAACCGGCCTTGTGTTGGCAGAGAGCCGGGTAGGTTCTCGGGGCATCCCTCCAGAGGCGTTCCCATGTAGCAATAGGAAGTTCCTTAGCCTGACCATTTTTTGGAAAATCCAATCATCCAATACGAGCCTTGTACGATTTTAGTTGTATAACCTGCCATCTACTTATAGTGGCGCCCCACTGTTTGGATGGTAGCTATAGTAGGCATAGTTCGAAATTTCTATGCTGGCTAAGATTAATATTATACTTTCAAAATGTTTTCCACTATGCACTAATAATAATATCAAAGGATTTTGCGTATTAAGCATTTTTTACTAGCATAAGGAGAAATCTCCTCTAATTCTGCGTTTGCATGGTATGTATGGCGGGATGCCTTATGGTAGTTTCATTTTCCAAAAAGCATTGCAGATTTCAAATCAAATCCTTGTGATTGTTTTTAAAGACAAACCGTTTTTTATTTTCTCACACCAGTCCCATGACTGACTCGGAGTTTATTATTCCCTTCCTAAACTTTGGATGCCCACAATTTTCCACACGGACAGTCTAGAGTTTGGTTTTGTCAGATAGTCAGGTCTAGTAGATTATCTGGAACTAGTTCAGTCCGTGGACGACTGACCTTGGTTATCTTGGTGCAACCTTGATGGTAGATCGAGCTAGGAGTTTTGGAGCTTTGTCTTTGGAGCTTTTGGATCTGAGTTGCAATATTGGATTCTGTGAAGACTTATCTCACATTGTATCATGTTCCGTTGTATTTTATGTTGTATATTCTCTGATGTTGATAATTCCCATTATATCAAAGTGATGTATTGGATATTGTATTCATGTTGTATCAGTGATATTATCTTTTATTTCCGTTGTGCTATTTATCATCTAATGGTGTTGCAAGCTCCGGCGATACAAATTTGATGTTATTTGTCGGACATCGAGTTCGAGGTCGTCACATTTGGTATCAGAGCTAAAGGTTGAGTAAGAACTTTAGCTACGGAGTGTAACACATTAGATGGCTCATTAGAGATAGGGTGAAGTATACCCTAGAATGAGTACAACCAGCGAAACCAAAATCCAAATTTCTTAGTCTATTCTTTTTATCTATTGTTATTCTCTAAGATATTTCATTCAAATGCCTAAATCGGTCTTCTTACTATTACAGATAGTAAGAATGAGTGGAAGAAGAGGACGAGATTGGGGACAGGAAAGTACCACTTCAACTGGTCAAAGCCCTGCAACGACAGATATTCCTATTCAATCTCAACCAAATTTGGCTGATTTATATTGAATCTTTTCTAGACTGGGTGGAAAACCATTCACTGGCAAAGAATCTGTTATCAAAGAACAAGCCTGGATTCAATCGTGTGAAAGGATTTTCAAAGGACTAAAATTAGAAGATGATCAGATGCGATTGATAGCACCTTGGCAACTCCAGGAAGAGGCTTTAGCTTGGTGGGAAACAGTTACATTGGATGAGCCGATGGATGAATTTACTTGGAGTCGTTTCAAGGAAGTATACGAGCAGCGATATATGCCATCTGCTGGTATCTCTAGAATGTACCAAGAGTTTATGGATTTGAAGCAAGGAAGCTTATCATTTGAGTAGTACTTAAACAAATTTAATGAATTACCTCGATTTGGTCCAGAATTGGTGAATACATCGTTAAAGAAAAATGAAAAGTTTATTCGAGGAATGAACAAGGAGTTTCAGGAAAGGATGACTACCTACGTAAAGGAATCCTTTTCTGAATTAATTGATATGGGTTATAGATACGATACTCTGGATAAGCAAAAAGATCCGGAGGAGAATGGAAATACAAGTAATCTAAATTGGAGGAAAAGGAAATTTGGTGGAAAGAAACCGAGGAAAGATAAAGGAAAAATGAATATACAGAAGAAAAAGGTGAAAGATGTTACTTGTTTCAACTGCTTGGAAAAAGGCCATTACTTGAACAATTGTAAGAATCTCAGGAAACAAGGAATGAGAGAGCCATTTATGAAGCAAGAACAGGAATCTACGGAATGTTGTTACTGCCACAAGCCGGGACATAGGATCATGAATTGCCCAGCACTGAAACAAGCTCAAGCAGCGAGGGCGTATGCAATCAAAGGTGATTTTTCAACCTCAAAACCTGATTAAGGAAATGAAATTTTATAAGGTAACCTTCTTGTTTACGATTAAATTGTTCGAATTTTGTTCGACATGAGAACTACCCTTAGTTTATTTCTCAGCAAATCGTAAATGAGTTAAATCTTGAATCTGAGATCGAAATTGTATCTATTTCTGTCCATTTCATTAGGTTTCGATAAAAATCTACGAAAGGTTAGTTAACACTTCGAACTAACCAATACCCCTGTATACTTCGTAGATCAATAACCCAATTGTTTCATAGTTGATTGAGTTTGTTCTCATATCTATTATTGATATTCTAATTTGGTAAGCCAAATGCATAATTGATATCCAGTTTGATTTGAGAAGATATTTCTCTATCTTTTATCTATATTTGTTTTCTACTTGGCAAATTTTGGGGATGAAATTTCTTAAGGGGGAATCTGTACCGATCCCGATTTAAAGACGAATTTAAATTTGTAATTTAATTAAATTTTTGGTTTAAATTGTAGATTTATTTGAATTTTTCAAATTTAATAAGATGTATATACTTATTTATTTTATAAATTGGATTTGAAACTCAATAAATATTTAAATTGAATTGGATTATAAATAAATTTTGATTTGGAAATTCAAAATGTATTTAAATGCATTGGATTTAAAGATTATACTTTGGAAAAAGAATAAAATATAATATGTATGATTATTTATTAAATGTATAAATTGTGTTTTAATCGATTTTCTTTAAAAAGGCTATAAAAAGATATAAAATAAAAATTTATCCTATCAATATTTAATATAAGTGTAAAGTATAAAATAAAATATATGTTATGAATGTAATGTTTGAAAATCAAACTATAACATAAATAAAGATCTATAGTCAAAGCAAATAAAGTTTAAATACGTACACTTGCAAAATGAAGAAGCAAGAAATAACAAAACATCTATGTATAAAGAAAAGACAAACAAACAAAAAAATATCTATGTAATAAAATTAACAAAAGAACAAGAAACAAGAAAAAAAAACTATCAACAAAACAAAGAAATACAAATCAAATAGATTTGCTGTAAACAAAATGGGAACACATGCATTTAATGTTTTCTTCTCAAGCACAAATAGAGATCGTCTCAGCCGAAAAAGCAGAATCATTTCAGCCTCCAAATTGAAAAATATCTTTAGTCAAAGCAACAAAAAAAATCTGTTCAACAAAAGATAAAACTCATCCCAGTTAAAACCTTCCCCTTATACAAACTATCTTCTTCTCTATATATATGCATATATTCTTATCTTTGTTCGTTCAAACATTAGAATTAGCATTACAGAAACTAATTTATACAACTGAAACTCAAATTTACAATTCAACTCAAAGAAAGCAAAACAAATTCAAAGGAAATCAATCTGCAGTTTTCAACAACAAAGAGTTCTCTGTCATCTTCTCAAACTGTGAGCAAACTTTCTTTAAAACTCAATCTTCTATTTTAATTGTGTTCAGTGATGATGAATGAGATGGAAAAAGTTGTAACTTGTTTGAATGCATATTTATGTGTATATATGTATGCAGAATTGATGATGTATGTCTGTATGCATATCCCTCTGTAACATACAGGCTCTAAAAACAACTTCAAAAAAAATCACTTCCTCCTTTTCTACTTGCTATTAGGACTTAGTGTTAAAACAAAAATTGTTTGTTATAGCATATATTCAAGATTTAAATTTTTTTAAGTTAAATCTACTTGTTAATAACTTTGGAAAGCAAGAAACTGAGTAAAACTTTTAAATAAGTAAAAATTTAAACTTCTTAATTCACGAATTCAGGTATATAAACTGAACTCTCATATTAAAACATGATTTTTAAAGTTTGAATCAAAAATTTTAAATAGAGGATTAAAGAGCAGTTTGGGATTCACGAAATTCCGTAATTTTAGTAATCCCCGATGATCTATTTAGTCGTAGAGGTCGGAAATTTTTCTGGAGGTGGAGGAGTGATCAGTGGTTCTGGGAAAAATAGTGTGATGGGGTGCAGATGATCGTGGTGGCGGCAGCAAGCGGTTGTAGTTTGTAAACCTAATTTTTGTCGAGGCTATGTATTTTGTTGAGTTCGTCGTCGATAGTCGACCGAGTGCGACGTGGCTCTGGGAGATGATAGAGGAGATGTTGTTGAGTGGTTGACCAGAGTTTGAGGCTTTCTAGTGGTCGGGGTTGCGAGGATGGCGGCGTTCCAAGTTTTGATGATTTTGGTGATGAAGTTTCCATGTTCGATTTCAAACTCGAATCCAATTTCGAGTGATGATGGAGTTTTGGATGGTCGGAGATTAACTCATAGGTGATCGTCGACTTACTCGACGAAGTAGTGGTGACCGAAGATGGTCATCAGAGCTGTGCACATGCATGGCAACGTTGGGTTTCTGGAATAATTCGGTGCGAGGTGACTCGAAGAGGAACCCATGTTTTCCTGAAGTTGGCTCGAGTTTTTGGTTTCGCGTGAGTGTTTGTATCCTGTTGTTATGGATAAATTTAAGTTTTAACTTAAACATAATAGAAAAAAAAAGAAGGAAGTATGGTGAGGCACGAGGGATGACTGATGTGCACGTAAATGTGCATATTTTTACCACCATATTTAATCTATTTGAATTAAATAAATGATCATATCGGGTATTTTAACTTGTTTAAACCAAAAATTCAAATTATTCCAAATTGTCACATATTCATCTTCATATATGGGCAAAACGGTCATTTGTGTGCATACATTTCTTTGAGAAAAATTAATTGAAAATTTGTATAAATTTTTGTAGGAATTTGATCTCAAATAGAAGTGGTTTCATGAAGATATGCATGCATAAAATTAATACAAAGGAATGAAGATGGAAATAATTCAAAGTGAAAAACATGGAGGACCCAACCTACCCACCTACCTTAATGTACAAATTAAAGGCTAATGCACATGATTTTGAAGTTAATGGCTTCATGTACACTTAATGGGGATTAAGACATGTTAATGATTACTTGGCCTCCACACTTCCTAAGGGGAATTTTGGGTACTCCCCAAAAATATGCATTAGGGTTTCTAACTTGTATAAATACCCCTTATGTTTCATGTAGCCATCTTTCTCTTAGTTAGTTAGTTTTAGTTTAGAAAATAAATAAAAGCTCTCTTTCTTTCCATGGCTACTTAGCCATTTTATTTCATGTAATTTTCTTTTCTTTTATGCAATGTTAATTCTCTTTTATTTACATGCTTCTTCTCTTCTTATGTAATAGTGTAGATTTACCTTTATGCAATTAGATTAGTTGTCTTTTCCATTAGCTTTCATTTTCCTTTCTTTTTGCTTTCATGTTGCTTTCTACATTTGTTGATTTGATAACAAATATGAGAGCTTAATCCCTACAATTTAGGGGTAATGAACCTCTCTAGTATGTAGATGCAACATTTTGATGTTTATACTCTCTTTTTGTGCTTTAATGGAAACACTTGAAGTGGTTTAATGATGTTGTTTAGCTTTGAATTTGATAGACTATGTTGTTCATAACAAATAGGTTATGCTTAAACAAACATAACACAAATTGCGTCTTCATCTAAATATGCTTATGGCAAAGAAGTGAATGTTGAAATTGAAATTTGATAGCCTATATTTCTAAACAATAGTTAATAGGCTATGCTTAAAATAGATTTTTTATTTCAACTTTTTTGTCATATTTCATGAGAGTTAAATGTGTATTAGTGGTTGTGTTATAGTTCGATGGTTTATATTGAGCTAATTAATAGCACAAATATACCATACTTATGATAAGCACATCAACTAATTAGCTAATGACAAGAAAAGAGAGATCATAACTTCATTTTGTTGATTTATATGATCTAGAGAGTGGATTTATCTCTAAATTGTTCTTTTAACTCTCATATTTTTATCATTTTCTTTTGCTAGTTTTTGTTAGTTTCTTACATTTCTAGCTATTCACTCTCGACTTTGGTATAATTTAATTGAATAGAATTTTAAAATCATCAATTCCCTGTGGATCGACCCGTATTCGCCGCGTGCTACATTCGTACACCGTGCGCTTGCGGTTATTTTTAATTTAAATTCGTTCGACGGTTTTCTAAACCGATAGAATTTCCGTCGTCCGAACAAGTTTTTGGCGCCGTTGCCGGGGAATTGCTTTGATTTTTAATTTTCTATTCTTCGAATTATTTTTGTTTGATTTTATGTGATTTGATTTTGTGTGTGTTTGCTTATTAAAAAAATAAAATTTATTGTGTGTTTGTTTAGTTTTTGTGTGCATTTGTTTTGTGTTGTTGTTTGTTTTGCATTTTCATTTGCATTTCCATATATATATAAAAACATACCATTGAAAAAAAGAAGAAAAAAAATTCATTCCAAGTTTCATATACATTTTGCATTTGCTTTACAATTTTCTAAAAAGAAAAAAAACACACATTTTACTGTTGCATTGCCTACTGCACAGTGCATTCTACAAAACTGTTCTTCCCACTCTCATTGTCCACTTTCCCCTGCACATTCATTCTATGCTCTGTATAACCATACTGTTCCCTGTGCATCTGTGCCATTGCCTACCATTTCCCTCAAACATATACTTCCTTCCTCAAACATTCACCACCTGAAACCACTTCTGCTTGCAACAGAACGGCAGACCACTCACCTCAACCACCTGAACTTCTCACAACCTCTGTGCATCTCATCCTTCTCTGTACCACAAACATAAACTTCATACATCACACTTATGCAAACTATTGACAACAACTTACCCAGATCTCCAACACTTTCTTTTATCTGCAGCTACTTACCAACCTCCTTCAGTCACAACTCGAGACCAATTCCAACAACCCACATTTGCCACTCCACATTTCTGCCTTCATCACTACACTTCAAAACCTCCTCATAGTGAAAAACATCCATCTCCTGCTCGAAACAACCCACTTCGAAACTGCGTAAACCAACCATCAGTGTCACATTGCCATTGATTAACTCTTCCATTTCATACAAGCCTCTCAACATCCATCGCAACTAAACCTACCTTCTTCAACTCCATACATCCATTTCAACTAGAATAACCCCCGCTTCAAACTTCATAACCACATCACCACTGCCATCAATATCAAACTGCTGCCTCCTCAAAATCTTTCAACTACTCAACAACCACCTGTAAACCCACCACCTTCTTCCACCTTAGAAACCATCAACTACATCACTTGGTCCTCTGACCATCATTGCCTACAACCCATCCATCACCCTGCAGCATCACCCTGTCATCACATCCTTACCACCACACGTGTTGCCTAACCAATCTCCTCGTCCAATCATTGACATCGCAACTTCCCCCCACAATCGACAGAAGCTGCTGCTGGCGACAACTCCATCCCTATGAAAATTGAACACCACAATCACCTCCATTGAACCACACACGCAACTCAAGAAAAACCCAAATCCAATCATACCATCCTCTGCCGATCAACTCTGCATTCGAGCATCATCCTCACCAAAATCGCCGACTCCAGAATCCACCGCCTCCAATTCAATTCACCACTGCGAGCAACTTAAAACCCTTCTACTCAATCGACCTCGACTCCTACAACCAGAAAACCGCCATGACGATCTCCACTTCAAGCCTACCTCCCAAATCGCAGCAACCAATAGTGGCCTCCACCGCCTAATCACTGTTTGCGCCAAAATTGGTCACAAACCCCAAATAACGTGAAAGCAACAGTGTATGAATACAAGTCAGCAATATTCAGACACAAATCATAGATCTAAGCAAATATCAAACAACAATCCAGAAATAATAAACAGAGACACAATATTTATAGTGGTTCGGCTATCTCTGGCCTACGTCCACTCCAAAGTTTTTATCCTTTTTATTGATTATCCTTGATGATTACAGTGAATTACCGCGATTACAATAAAGTGATTTCCTTATAACAGCGATTATGAAGTGTAGAGTTGAATCCAGCAGAGTCTTGGCGCTTTAGAATTCCGATCCCCTTTTCTGAATGACTTGGGGCTCTATTTATAGGTGTAGGAGGCTGATATTTCGCCTAAAATCAGGGAGACCACTTCTGGCACTTGAGGGGGGGCCCACGCGCCCGGCCTCAGGAAATTGGGCCCACTTTGGATCGATTCGAACTCCATTCGAATTGATCGAGAAATCATACAATTGATCTGAAATATGGTGAGAACATTCTTCAACATGTATGTAAGCTCCTGTAAAAATTTCATTGCATTTGGATAAGTGGATCTTGAGTTATGATCGATTCGAGTTTGGGTTGTCCGCTGCCTGTCGTCTTCGAATCCAGTGCTTCGAATCCATCCAAAGCGCGTGCGCATCGATGACATGTCACGAATTCTCCGGGTCGATCCACCTTTGTCGCCGTGTTGAGCGTTTCTTCCCTTGTTCGTATCGATCGCTTCGAATAGATACGAACATTGTCTCTAAGTCCTTCGAATCCATGAAGTCGACTCCCCGCGTATCCTTCTCGAACGCCCTCTTCGTATCGATAGGTACGAATCCAAAATCAAAACTACTACTTCCTTTTCGTATCGACCAGCGCTGATCGATATGAAGGACTTCTGCGCATCCATCCCACTGTTCTACAACGATGCGAAGCGCATCGATTCGAAGTAAACTCCTACATTTCCTTTTGATCGATACGTACTGTATCGATTCGAATCAATATCGTCCTGATCGATGCGAAGCGCATCGATACGAACCAACCCTTATACACCTATGGATACGAAGGAGACCCATGCCATCATCGAGTCAAAATCCACCTAACCTTTTCTTCCGATCGATACGAAGTAACCGAGTCGAACCCATGCCGATCGATATGAAGTGTATCGATTCGAAGTGGTACCGATACGAACCGTATCGATACGAACGCAACCCCTGATCGATTGCGTGCCGATGGGTTCGAACAGCATGCCCTTCCTACCTTGAATCGATCATATCTCCTTCATACGAACTCCGATTAACCTAAAATTTGAAAAATAGCCTTTCCTGGTCCTTGTCATCGTCTCCAACCAATTTTGTCCCGATCGGAGCTCAACCAAATTTTGACGTTATCGATTGTAGTCTTGTTTCCAATCGATCTCCTATCCCGATATCCATCATTCCATACCTATTTGTTGATATTCCAGTTTTGACCAAAAAGTGGGATAACACTTTGCCCTCCAAAACATGCCTTTTGATAAGAAGGCGTGTTTTGAATAGTTCCGATTCCAATATCCAAAGTCCATAGCCATATCGCCAAAGTATGTCATCCTTGACTGCTTCGAGTCGATGCCCAATTCCAAATCCAATAACCAAAGCCTTAGCCAATCCCATATCCATTCGAACTGGACAGCCGAGTCCTAATCCATCCTTAGCCAATAACCGAATTCAAGACCCCTCCGGGTCAATATCCGAATCCATAACCCTTCCGGACTCTTGCCAAGCGTAATCCACACTTGATGACCTTGGTGCAGTGTCCCTGGACGTTGAGCTAACCTCTCTGGATCGATATCCGAATCCATAACCTCTCTGGGTTCTTGCCAAGCGCAATCCACACCTGACGACCGTGGTCCAGTGTTCCTGGACGTTGAGCTAAGCTCTCCGGGTTCTTTCCAAGCGCAATCCACACCTGATGACCTTAGTCCAGTGTTCCTGGACATTGTACAATGCCATGGCTTAAGTCCTAAGCCAAATCCTGGTCTCTCCGGACCCTTGTTGAGCATAATCCATACTCAACGACCTGAAAATAACAATTTATAATATAGGGCCTAAGTCCTAGGCCGAATCCTGGTCACTCCGGACCCTTGCCGAGCATAGTCCATACTCGACGACCTGAATGAGTCAATTTGCCGCGTTTGGGCAAAGCGACTCACCCCTTGCCAGGCATAATCCATACCCGACGACCTTCTATCAAAAATCAGATAAAAATCCATTCAAAAGCCAGTCCAAAATCCAAATCAAAACCAGAAAATTAGAAATCCAAAGCAGCATCCAAAATCAAAAACAACCATCCAAAGGAAAACCCAAATTAAAAGGCAAACAAAACCAGGAGTTCAATCCAAACTCCAAAACCAAAACCAGAAAATTAAGTGTCCAATCCAGAATAAAAAAACAGATTTCACAAACCATAGCTTCGCGATTTGTCATCATTCAGAGCATGCCTAGGGGCTATCTCCGTCCCCGTACATGTGTAAATGATTTGGTTTCTCGCCAATGGTTTGTTACTTATTTCATAATATCCAAGTCAATGTATAATCAATCGACCGTCGTCCCTGGGCCTCACATCATCACGGTGTGAGGTAGTTGGTGGTTGCTCCTGCTCTACCGTTGCATTCCGTGTTCCAATATATTGCCTCAGCTGCCCATTCCTTACATGCTCCTCAATTATATCCTTTAAATGCCTGCAGCTATTGGTGTCATGTCCGTCTAAGTCATGGAAGAGACAATGCCTCCCTGATGCCCTCTCTCGTTCAAAAGGCTCTCTCCTGGCTGGCCTCCGGTAGGAAAGGCGATTCCGAGTATCCAGGTATATCCGCTCTAGCGTCTCGTTCAATCCTGTGTATGTGGAAAACTTTGGATCCTTCCATCGCTTCCTAGCGTTTCCAGAATCATCGTCCAACTTCCTTTTCCCTTTGTCTTTATCCAAACCTTTGCTGGATGGTCCTCCACCCTGAGTTGCATTAACCTTTTTCACCTTTAAATCCGTACTCGCGTCTTCTTGCCAGAGGAACCTTTCTGCCTCATGAAAGAATTCGTCGAGATCCTGTGGGGGATCTCGTATCAGAGACACCTTGAAATCCGAGTCCTCCCTGAATCCTGATACTGCTTCCATTAAAACCATTGATGGATCAGGCCGATCCACCGAAGCGACTGCCGCATTGAATCGAGTTAGAAAAGCTCTAAGCGATTCATCCATCCTTTGCTTCACCGATGTTAATGTCATCACATTCTTCGGCCTCTTGACGTGAACCCGAAACTGTCCCAAAAACTTTTCCACCAATTCCCTCCAAGTCCTGATAGATCCTTCTCCCAGCTGCCTAAACCACATTGCCGCTAAGTCCGTCAAATACAAAGGGAAGCATCGGGCCATCACTTCCTCCGATGCCCCCAGCACCTCCATGTGTCTGGTGTACCTCATCAAGTGATCAGTTGGGTCTGCCTTGCCATCATATACCTCCACGCTAGGTAGCTTGAACTTAGGTGGATTCTGAGCCATCCTTATTTCCTGAGCGAACGGACTCCTATTCACTCCTTCCAAGTCTCTGTTGGTCAAACCACCTCGCACAGTTCTTCTGATGATTTCTACTAATCCAGTATTGTCTGTTGGGGGTTGCCCCCCATGCCCCCGAGGGAACTCTGGCACATATTCCTCGTGTGGTTCACTAGCAGCAACGTTAGCTCTAGCTTGTTGAACTCCTTCCAAAGGTCCTCCTGTGTTGGATCCCGTGGGCCTGCCCCCAAGCCCTTGTTGATTGCCTTCTGGCTCCGTATCCCGTCCTCCATTGGGTTCCACAACCTTAGCTCCTTGTCCTGCATCCACAGCGGTTGTAGCTGTTCCTATGTTCTGCATCCCTGCAGCTCTCATTTGCTCAAAGAAAGTCTGCATCATTTCCTGTTGGTTCTTCAACAATCTCTCTTGCAAAGAATTTGTCATAGCCTCCATTTCATCCCGGGTTATGTAGATTAAAGCCTGTCCTTCCCCAGCTCCGGAGGATGCTTGTTGACTTCCTTCCTGTTGGCTTCTCTCAGCTCTTTGCCTTCTACTATTTTGCCTAGTCATCGTCCTCAAATCCAAAACTCCTTAAAATCTTCAAATCCAACTTTCAAATCCGATGTAGCGGGTGCTAGTCCTTCTCGGTGAAAGCACCAAAGTATTTGCGCCAAAATTGGTCACAAACCCCAAATATCGTGAAAGCGCCAGTGTATGAATACAAGTCAGCAATATTCAGACACAAATCATAGATCTCAGCAAATATCAAACAACAATCCAGAAATAATAAACAGAGACACAATATTTATAGTGGTTCGGCTATCTCTGGCCTACGTCCACTCCAAAGTTTTTATCCTTTTTATTGATTATCCTTGATGATTACAGTGAATTACCGCGATTACAATAAAGTGATTTCCTTATAACAGCGATTATGAAGTGTAGAGTTGAATCCAGCAGAGTCTTGGCGCTTTAGAATTCCGATCCCCTTTTCTGAATGACCTGGGGCTCTATTTATAGGTGTAGGAGGCTGATATTTCGCCTAAAATCAGGGAGACCACTTCTGGCACGTGAGGGGGGCCCACGCGCCCGGCCTCAGGAAATTGGGTCCACTTTGGGATCGATTCGAACTCCATTCGAATCGATCGAGAAATCATACAATTGATATGAAATTTGGTGAGAACATTCGTCAACATGTATGTAAGCTCCTGTAAAAATTTCATTGCATTTGGATAAGTGGATCTTGAGTTATGATCGATTCGAGTTTGGGTTGTCCGCTGCCTGTCGTCTTCGAATCCAGTGCTTCGAATCCATCTTGTTCGAATCCATCCAAAGCGCGTGCGCATCGATGACATGTCACGAATTCTCTGGGTCGATCCACCTTTGTCGCCGTGTTGAGCGTTTCTTCCCTTGTTCGTATCCATCGCTTCGAATAGATACGAACATTGTCTCTAAGTCCTTCGAATCCATGAAGTCGACTCCCCGCGTATCCTTCTCGAACGCCCTCTTCGTATCGAAAGGTACGAATCCAAAATCAAAACTACTACGTCCTTTTCGTATCGACCAGCGCTGATCGATACGAAGGACTTCTGCGCATCCATCCCATTGTTCTACAACGATGCGAAGCGCATCGATTCGAAGTAAACTCCTACATTTCCTTTTGATCGATACGAACTGTATCGATTCGAATCAATATCGTCCTGATCGATGCGAAGCGCATCGATATGAACCAACCCTTATACACCTATGGATACGAAGGAGACCTATGCCATCATCGAGTCGAAATCCACCTAACCTTTTCTTCCGATCGATACGAAATGACTGAGCCTTGTCCATGTCGATCGATACGAACGGTATCGATTCGAAGTCCTTCACCCTGCTTTGCCTTTGACCGATACGAACGCTATCAAGTCAAACCAACACCTAACCGATGCGAACCTCTCTGAGCCGAGTCCATACTGATCGATACGAATAGTATCGATACGAAGCCCTTACCTCCTGATCGATACGAAGTGTATCGATTCGAACCATCATCTGATCAGTGCGAAGCCGATCGATACGAACTCCTAAGTGCCTGATCGATATGAACTGTATCGATTCGAACCATCCTTGCGTGCCGATGGGTTCGAACAGCATGCCCTTCCTACCTTGAATCGATCATATCTCCTTCATACGAACTCCGATTAACCTAAAATTTGAAACATAGCATTTCTTAGTCCTTATCATCGTCTCTAACCAATTTTGTCCCGATCGGAGCTCAACCAAATTTTGATGTTATCGATTGTAGTCTTGTTTCCAATCGATCTCCAATCCCGATATCCATCATTCCATACCTATTTGTTGATATTCCAGTTTTGACCAAAAAGTGGGATAAAAAGCACCACTCGTTTTTTCTTCTGAATTTGGATCGAGAAGTTTTTGTTTTAAGGAGTCGTGAATTTGAGTGTTAATGAATTAATCTGAGTGAATTTGTGAATTTGACAAACTGTAGTTGATCTGGAGTCGTTTAGCTGATCTTTGGTTAGTTTTTTTTTAGGCCAGGTACAATTAGTTTGGGCCGGACTTGTTGCTTTAGTTTTTACTTTGTTTCCTTTTTGTTTTAAATTGTTTAGTTTTCCAGGTTTAAAAAAAAGGTGAGTTATTTTTAATTGGTTTTGTTTTAGGACTTCTTTCATATAAAAAAAGGGCAACAAGGAAGAATAGCTTGCTGAAAATTGTATATATTGTATATATCTTAGTTTTTAATTTTCAGGTTGCCAAAGCAGGAAATAAAGGAAGAATAGCTTGCTGAAAATTGCTTCCTTAGCTAGCCAAAATAAATTGCTCTGCTTGCTAAAAAATTCTGCTTTCATTTCTAGTTTTATTTCAATTGAATTGTTGGTTGCTTGCATTTGCATTTTAAAAAATAAAAAAATTCATTCGTAGTTGCATTGTTAATTCACGTTTAGTTTCTGTTCTACATTTCATCTTAGATTTTGATTAATAATAACGGTTAGACATCGATAACACTTAATTGTATATTGACAATTTGCCTTTTTTTTGAACAATTTAATTTCTTGGTGTCTAGGCTACGGCAGAGTAATAACCATTTATAAATATTACGGTGATTCATAAATATTATAGTGGTTGTTCCTCTGAAGGTACTTAAACCTTCAGCTGCATTGCTACGGTGATTCGTGGTGCACCGATAAATCCTGCCCGTTACCTGGCTGAGAACTATCATGTTTATCTAAGACAATTTGTGAATATACAATTTTGGGTTAACTTAGGATAAATCATTTGTAATTAACCCTTGCATTCATTTAGTTGCATTTGTTCATGCATATTTAAAAAAAAACAAAAAACAAAAAAAAAATCAAAATCGAAAACTAATTTTTTTTTTAAATATTCCTTTTCTTTTTCTTTGAAATTTTTAAATCTTTTCCTTTGAAATTTCAAAAATCCAGAAAAATTAGAAAAACAAAATTCCAAAAAAAAAATTATAAAATCTTTTCAAAAGCCAAAAAAAAATTGAAAATTCAAAAACAAAACAAAAATCAATTTTCCATTTTGAAAAATAAATTCTACTTGTAAATATTTTCTTTTTAAAAAAAACCAAAAATAAAAAGAAATCTTGAAAATGTCCGAGTTTCCTTTTTCTTACTCACTTGAATTTAACGGTGAAAATCAATATAATCCATATGAGTTTACTCCAAATTCATATGGATATTTTAACAACAAATTTTGTGTAAATAATTCAAATTTCGAACAACAAAATTTTCAAAACGATGACCAACCTTCGACTCTTGAAAATAGCATTGAAATGATTTCGTCTTTACTCGAACTTTCTACACGAAAAAATCAAGAGATAAATGATTTATGTAATTCTCGTAGCTTGGCTTTCGTGTAAATGATAAAAAAATTTCAAAAAGATGAAGAGAAAAATGATCAAGAGAATGTTTTTAAAGAAAATATTGTGATCAAAGCATGGCTTTCGTAAAATATGAAGAGATAAATGATCACAATATTTTGATGACAATATTGTGATCAAAATATTGTTGATCAAAATATTGTGATCAAAATTTGTTCACAATATTGTGAAAATATTTTGATCACAATATTATCAAAAAGATGAAGAGAAAAATGATCAAGAGATAAATGAACAACAAATTTTGTGTAAATGATCAAGAGATAAATGATCAATAAATGATTTGTGAATTTGTGAATTTGACAAACTGTAGTTGATCTGGAGATAAATGATAAAAAAAATTTCAAAAAGATGAAGAGAAACTCGAGTTCAACTCTAGTGAAACCTGGGTAAAGCTCGGGTTTTGTTTTAAACAGGGTTAAGCCAAACAAATTTTAAAGTTATGTAAACAAGTTTTAGTGTTAACAAAATAATTAATGTTTGACAATTTAAAGCTTTATTACAAGTTTTAATTATTTCCAGTTAATACTTTAGAATGTTTCTAAAATCTAATTAATACTTTAATTTAGTAGTTAATGTAAAATAAGTGTTGAAACTTAATTACCACTAAAGTTTTGTAGTTAGTAATAATTTAAATTTCAAAGTTAAAGAAATTTTAAAAATGTTAATTAAGATAAATAATTATTATTAATTGTTTAAAAAGGTAATTAAGAATGGTAAATTAAGTTAAAATTGTAAATAACTAAGTGAGTAGAGATTAGTCAATTTGAAATTAAAGATTTGATTAATTCACAATTAAGTGTTTAATTTATTTGTAATTAAAAATTGTTAATTAGATAATTAAAGTTGATTAATTTATGATTAGTAGTCAATTAAGATAATTGATTAAGGAATAATTTGTTAAAATTTAATTAATTTATCATTAAGAAAATTAATCATTGATTTAAAAATAAAATAATAATAAATCAATGAAAATAATTATGTGGTTAATTCTTTTAATTCACCTTCATCTTAAATTGAAGATGATTGACTATCATCAAATGTTGTATATTGAATTGATATTTCTGTTTGTGATAGTGATACTGTGTGATGTGAATTGCCTTATGATGAATTGTGATTTGTGACTTGTTTCTATATGTATGTAAAAACCCTTTGCCCGTAAAATGGCATTTGAATTTCGATGCGATAGGGAGTCGAATCCCTATTGGTTATCCGAAACCCACATCTAATTGTAATGATGAATCTTTGTTATTGATAAATTTATTTTATCTATGAATCTGTGAATAAAGATAAGCGTTATGGATTATACCGTTTATCGATATTGATATGATTGTATCTGTGATGATTGATGTTGTGCACTATTGTGTAAAACCCGCGAACTACACTATACACACACAAATATGGATTTCACGTGGAAATCGATTAAGTCACAGTTTCTTTTTTAAATAGATTTGAATTTGAATTTTAAATTCAAATAGTTTTGGAAGTAGAATTGAATTAAATATAAAGAGCTTTTGAAAAGGGATTCCAAAATAAAAGTTATTCTCAATTACTTGGTTAAGATTTGAAATTTGAATAATTTGATTTAGATTGAGATTCAATATTTGAGATTGAATTCTAGATTTGGTATTTATGATTTAAAATGGTATACAAGTTTATATGGGTTTTAAACCATTTTTTAAAGTGTTGTTTTTGGGAATTTAAATTGACCCAAAGATTTTAACTTGTATAAATGAGATCATATTTTTTCGACATGAAAACTGTTTGTCTTCAAATGATAAAGGCTTTCATATAAGTAATGAATTTCCAATTTGTATTAAAGGAATTTCAAGTTTAAATTGAAATGGTTTTCCAAATTATGAATGAATCTTTGGAAACGAGTTTTGGAAGCTGTAAGTCAAATCTTCATTTAAAGATCTAAATAAATTAATCCAATTGAAATGGAAATTGTTTTGAAATCTGTGAATGGATCTTTGTGAAATTAGGTGAACTTTGCGAAATAAATCTTTTTTTATTAAAAGATTTGAAATGGTAATTGGTTTAAACCATTTGAAAGGATGTTGAATTTTAAAGTTGTGACTTAATTGAAATCCCATATCCATATGTTTTTAAATAGTGCGCTCATTATTCAGTTTAGCCGAGAGAGGACCTTGTGTCATATAACCCATTCCGAATAATGATATGATGTTATGGATAGCATTTGAAGACCGGTGGTGAAGACCGGGTATTTGCGAGAATGATAGGATGACCTATCGATTGTCTCTGCATTGAGTAGCTACGGTATAGAGATTCCCTAAGTGATGGGAAGTTCGATCGAGATTGTGAATACCCGGATTGCAAGGGCTTCTTTGAAAGTGCCTTCGGTTCTGTTCGAACCCAGGACAGACTTGTATGGTTGTATGTCTGACATTACACTTTGAGATATAAAGCAGATTTCTTTCAAATACATATTTGTTGGTGGCGGAGAATTTATTCTCTTAGCTTAACACCCTTCTCTGAGACGTACGAGCTCAGAGGTTATGTAGTTGAAGGTTATCAACGATATACTCCCAATTTGGTAGTGTGGCATGCTAAGTGCTGCTGTGTGTTGATGATCATTTATTGATCATTTGTGATCAAAGCATGGCTTTCGTGTAAAGCGTAGCTTTGTCGATGAAACCTCATCGAGCCTCACAAACCGGTAATGGTCGAAACAGGAAAGTCGCGGCAAGGTTTCAGGGGTAGCTCCCCTAAGCTGTGACCATTCCTTCTAGAAAAGGGTAGTATCATGGTATGGAGCCCAGATACTTACTCATGCAGGCGCTATAGCATATTTATTACTGTGTGTTGTTGGTGTAGAGGATCCTCGTATAAAGCTCCCAAAAGACCAGGGGTGGCATATCTTTAGGTATTACTCCTAGGCAGGGAGGAAACCGGCTTTGTGTTGGCAGAGAGCCGGGTAGGTTCACGGGGCGTCCCTCCAGAGGCGTTCTCATGTGGCAATAGGAAGTTCCTTAGCCTGACCATTTGTTGGAAAATCCAATCATCCAACACGAGCCTTGTACGGTTTTAGTTGTATAACCTGCCATCTACGTATGGTGGCGCCCCACTATTTGGATGGTTGCTATAGTAGGCATAGTTCGAAATGCCTATGCTGGCTAAGATTAATATTATACTTTCGAAATGTTTTCCACTATGCAATAATAATAATAATATCAAAGGATTTTGCGTATTAAGCATTTTTGACTATCATAAGGAGAAATCTCCTCCAATTCTGCGTTTGCATGGTATGTGTGGCGGGAGGTCTTATGGTAGTTTCATTTTCCAAAAAGCATTACGGATCAAATCTAAATCCTTGTGATTGTTTTTAAAGACAAACCGTTTTTTGTTTGCTCACACCAGTCCCATGACTGACTCGGTGTTTATTGTTCCCTACCTAAACTCTGGGCGCCCACAATTTTCCACACGGGCAGTCTAGAGTTTGGTTTTTCAGATAGTCAGGTCTAGTAGATTATCTGGAGCTAGTTCAGTCCGTGGACTACTGACCTTGCTTATCTTGGTGCAACCTTGATGGTAGATCGAGCTAGGAGTTTTGGAGCTTTGTCTTTGGAGCTTTTGGATCAGAGTTGCAATATTGGATTCTGTGAAGACTTATCTCATATTGTATCGTGTTCCGCTGTATTTTGTGTTATATATTCTCTAATGTTGATGATTATCATTGTATCAAAGTGATGTATTGGATATTGTATTCATGTTGTATCAGTGATATCATCTTTTATTTCCGTTGTGTTATTTATCATCTAATGGTGTTGCAAGCTCCGGCGATACGAATTTGATGTCGTTTGTCGGACATCGAGTTCGGGGTCATCACAGGATTTGAGAGAAGTATCATATATATTAGGTATAAAGATATATCTAAGAGGCCGTTGGGATTGTTCCAATCCATGCATACAGATATCATACTGAAGAGGTTTAGTATGAAGAATTCCAAACGTGGGAACATTCCAATACAGTCTGAAATCGTCCTTTCTAAGAAGGATGCTTCTCATACTGATGAGGAAAAAGGGTTTACAAAGAGGATTTCATATTCTTATCTATAGGATCCATAATGTATGTTATGCTATGTACTAGACTAGATGTTGCATATAAATTAGGATGCATGAGTCCTAATCCTGGAGAAAAGCATTGGACGACTATAAAATGTATACTAAAGTATTTAACAAATATTCAAGACTTATTCCTCCTTTATAGGAATGGAGACTTCCATATGAAGGAGTATACAAATTTAAGCTTTTAGAGTGATATTGATGATAGTAAATCGGTGTCTGATTATGTCATTACTCTTAAAGATGGAGCCGTCAGTAGAAAATTTTCTAAACAAGAAACGGTTGCTGATTTGATGATGGAGCTTGAGTACATCGCCCTAAATAAAGCAGCTAAAGAAGTAGTCTGGATATGTAAGCTTTTGAGTAAGCTCATAGTGATTCTCGATACTAAGAATACTATAGCATTGTTTTGTGATAACAATGCGATGATACAGATCGCTAAGATGTCCATAGCACGCAAGAACAAGTCATGAATTCTTCGCTAGTTCTACCTCATAGAGAATTTGTTGAGAAGAAAGAGGTCGCGATACACATGGTAGATACTAAGAGCAACGTAGAAAATACAATCACTAAGGGTCTAACTCAATCGATTCAAGAGAAGCTGATCAAAGGGATGGATTGAGATTCCATAATTGGTTACAACTGCAAATGGAAGTTTGATAGAGTTAGAGGCATGCCTTAGGGGCAATTATGTAACTTAATATAAATTATTAACTCTATAATCAAATCTCGTTTGAAATAAATGCATTTTCATTCTGTTATGTACTTGTTATCAAATTTTATAAATAATTAGTTCGTTAATTTAAGTATATATATATAGATCAAAAAAAATCTATAAATGATGTGTTTGTGATAGCGGTTGCAAATATTTGTAATCATGAGTATTGTATGACAATATAAAAGGCACATCATTTTAACTATTCTTAATCAAGATGCACCGAGACTGGAATTCATATATTTGTTAAGATTAGAGTATGTAACGCTCTCAAAATGTTAGTCGGTGTATTACTTATGGCTACTTGGGGGCACCAAGGGGTTATATACTGATAGTTATTGGAGAACCACGATGCTAGAACCGGGTCAGTCCAAGGAAGAAATGGGTAAATTTCAAATTTTTTTCCCATTTTGGATTCTTAATGGGCCTATGGACTCTAATTTTTTTTATAATTTTTCTAAATTTTATTTTAAATAAAATCAATATTTTATTTAAGTTTATAAATGTGACAACCCAAAATTTCTGAATATTTGAAATTGAAATATTTAGTTGATTTTAAATATTTGAATTAAATATTTCAAAGATAGTTTAGCTTAAATTTCAAATATCATTATTAATCGACAATTAAGTTATTGAATTTAATAATTTGAAATTTGGTAAAATATTGAATCTTCAGTTTTAAGCCTGTTAAAAAT
Source organism: Allium cepa (assembly GCA_030765085.1). Lineage (NCBI taxonomy): Eukaryota > Viridiplantae > Streptophyta > Magnoliopsida > Asparagales > Amaryllidaceae > Allium > Allium cepa. Next base: position 457,345,144 of record CM060931.1, on the reverse strand, counting down.
AATTTGAAGGCTTGTAAAATTTATATTGATAATACTAAAGATAACAGATTGTGTTAAAACTGAATTTGAAGGTAATTTGTTCAGTTTTAATAATATATTGTTTAAAACGATAATTAAAAATAGCATTCCGAGACACAGTCTCGGAATTCGATGAAACTAGTTCCATTGGATCCGTAATACAGCATTATTAATGGATTTCAATTTTCGTGGCATTCGGAGTTGTTATGTGAGTGTATGATAAATTAACGCGTTGAAATTTATATCGAAAATTTAATATTATAACTGGTTCAAAAAGCTATCTTCTCCATACGATCGAATTATACCTCGGAACCTTTTCCATTGCATTCGAATATAACCTTATGAACGCCTAGCGGCATGCCTCCTTAGGGGTTCGAAATTTTAGTGTACATATATGGGACTATTTGAATTTGAATTCAAATTGGATATATATATTTACTTTTAAATAGGCAAATTTAACACGTTTCCCTTAACGAACACGTGTTTCCCTTCCTTTACCACTTGCATACGGATGTCCCATTTTTTTCTTTCATTTCAACCGAGTATTTCGAAACTTAAAAAAAGAAACGAACGAACAAATATTCTGTTCAAATCTATCTTGTTCTCTTGACTTAACTCGAATAAAATCAAATAAGAACACTTCATATTTCTATTCGATTCAAAAGCAAATCATCATGGCCGAAACCTTGTTCAGCATAGCAATCGATTCGAACTCGTTCGATTCGAAATAGGAAGCATCGCTTTGCCGAAGACGAAGCAAGCTACTTATGGCGTTTGAGCCACGATCTGATGGGCGATTCGCGATCCGACGTGGTTCGAATTTTGGATTTATCGTCAAAGATGTTGTTCGACTTTAGGGAAACGAAGGGTGTGGGCATGGTAGTGGCGTCGAAGCACGTAGGGGCCATGCTTAGTGACGCAGGGTTCGCTGAAGTGGTTCACGTCACGTCGAGGACGAGTTCGTGATGGAAAAAGAAATGGTGGTTGTGGCTAAGGCTTTGTATCGACTTGGGGCATGGTGGCAGCAGTTGAGGCTGGTGGTGAAGTCGAGTGGCAAGGGCGAAGCAAATGGGCAGGGTATTTCAGTGAGGTAAGTGTCGTAATTTTTAGTTTAAGATTTGTTATTTCAATTTAAATATTTTTGGAAAGTTATATACTGTGTTTTACTGGATAGAAAAGTAGTAATATATATACAAATACATGCATATTTTGATTTAGTTTTATAGAAGTAAATAGTAAGTGTAAATGCAAACAGAAATAAAAATAAGTAAAACCTATTTCAGTTTTAATTTTATATATACAGTTTATATATTTTAAATGACAAACAACATAAAAATAATATATATCAATACACATATGTATTTAAAAATATATATAGGTAAAACTAGAAATATATATATACTAGTTTGGAAAATACAGGAATTTTAAACGTTGAGCGGTTTGTATTAAATCGGATTTTTTTTTAAAAAGAAAATATATACGAGAATTTGTTAAAATAAATTTTTTGAATGAAAATTGATTTGTCCAATTGTTTCAAATATTAATAAGTCATATAATGTTTATTCAATGTCAAAAATCGGAAAAACCAAGGCAATATTGAAGTGGATTGCAAATGGAAAGCAAAGGTGAGTTAATCTCACTCATCTCGGATTTCTGGTTAATTTAAAAAGTTAATGTAAATTATTGGTTGATGGATTGAATAGACTGGATGTGATAGTGTATACATATAGTAGTATATATAGTATACATACTTGGAGTGACTGATTTCTCGCATTATATAGCGGATGAGACCCTATGCGCCGCATAATAGCGGAGGATGTTATATGAACCCATATACCGCGATATTCCACCTCGAAGTGGAATTGGTATTTTATCTTGTGCTAACATTTGGACGCAGGAAAACGGGTTGGAGGGATCCAACTGGATTCCTCAAAGTAGTGTAATTTATTTTTATAATCTATGTTTTATTTGATAATTTGTGATAGGTTATTGATTATATTGGGAATTGGAATATTGGATGCTATGAATGGAATGAATAATTTTGGTATTGAGTTATCCAAATATAAATATTTGATTTTTGAAAGGAAATTAAAGGAGAGAATTTTTAACAAAAATAATTTTGGAGAATTGGGATAATTAAAGAATGAATTGGGAAAAAAATAAAAGTGGATTTTAAATTCAAATAAATAATTCTAGTATGGAAAAGGAGATATATAGATAAATGGGAATAAATGAATTTTAAACTTAAGTGATATTATTTAAGGGAATAAAGAATTTATTTTAAATTCAAGGTTTAAAATTTGTTTAGAAAGATAAAAAAGAGATTTGGAAAAGAATGAAATTGGTATTCAGTTTAAATAAGATTTTAGATTATAATAAAGAAATTAAATCAAAAATTAATGGGTTTTGAAATAAATTGAGTAAGTAAAGGGATTTATTTCAAAATGGAGTAATTTGGAAATCAATTTGAAAATAGATTTAAGTGTTTGAAACTGGAATCTTAAAGGGAAGATGAGGCTATGGAATTTATAAACTGGGTTTATAAAGTGAAATGGATATTAGTGGATATTTGGAAGTATAAATTCATGGTAGGAATTTATAAAGGAATGTGAATTTGTTTTAAAAATAAACAGTGGTTTATTTTTTTTAAAGGTAAGGAAATGGGAAGTGTATTTCCCTGGAAAAGCCAAGTATATTTTAAAAGGAGATTTCTTTTATAAGTTAAAGACTTTAAAATTTTGTTTAAAGTAATGTTTTAGAATATTTATTATTTTTAAATGTTTTAAATTTTAAAGTAAATATTTTTGAAATTTATTTTAGCAGTAAGTATTTAAGGTTAATTGGTATTATGTTTTAAAAAGATAGTTATTAATATTTATATTTTATAAAATAGTTTTATTTTAAAAGATAGTTTGGTTAAAGTTATATTTTAAAACTTGCATAGAATTTTGTAACTCTTATTTTAAATTTAGTTTGGCTTAACTTTTATTTGAAAAAAAATTAGTTTTATGTTTATAAATTTATTTATTTTAAATATTCTTAAAGTATATTTTTTTGAATAAAGTGTTTAAGTAGTCTTTAATTTAAATGTATTGAAATATATTTTAAAACAAAGTGTTTTAAATTATTTTAAATCTATAGTATTTGTACTTGGTGATTTCAGTGGAAATAGAAAATATTTGGGAAGTTTATTTCGTGAGAGGAAGATGGTTTGAAACTGTTTTCAAAGGATTGAAAAAGAGGAAATATGTCTTGCAAAGATATTTTGAGGATTATAAATAATTTAGGAGAAATTGTTATGGCTTGATGATTGTTTGTGAATGTTGTTTGATAGTTAAATAACCGACTATCAAAATTGGCCAATGCGCTGATCGTTGCGAAAAGACCGGGATCAGGATTAATTTCCCGAAAACCACTTCGATCCGGTTTGAACGTTTTCGTGAGGAAGACAAGAGCTGGAAGTAAAAGATGGAGCAGTGAAGTGCAAGGGCTAATCGCTACTAATCCTGAGGGTGATTCCAAAATTGATGTAGTAGGAGTAGTGCCTTCGGCTCCGTTCGAACCCGGGACGGACTTGTATGGATGAATGCTTTCAGAATATCATTAGGTGGACGATGAGCACTCTAAGTGATATGTTCTAAATAGGTAACGCTTAGCCTCGAGCCTCATCAACTGGGAATGACTGAAAATCAGGGGTTATGCAGCAAGGCTAAGTGGGTAGCGGCCATTAGGGTAAGGTCATCCCTGTTTGGATGTCCCTTTTATTTCGGCTGTGTGGTGCGGTTGCTGATCCCAACCGTGGGGTGATCTTACTCGGGATTATCCAGTAAGGGGTAGTCCTGGTCTTGTGTTGCAGGGAGTCGGGAGGGATCCTCGGTACGGTGATCTAGGCCACGTACTGTGACAGGTGGTACCCCAGTGCCTAGTCATTAGTTGGAAATCCATTCTCCCTACGTACCTTTATGATTTTTGTTTGTAGAACCTACTTTGTGGCTAGTATGCTTGAATTTAATCATGTAACAATTTTAGCTATTTGAATAAGTATTTGTATATAGACCCTATTATAATATCAGGGGATTTTATGAGAAATGTTTTAGCTATCATAAGGTAAAAACCCGACATGTTTATTTATGGCGTGGTCTTATGAGATGCTTTTGATTTTCAAAGGATTTTTGAAACTTTAATAATCAATTTGAGTGTGATTTCTCATGCTGGTTTTCCAGACTGACTTGGATATTATTTAACTATGATGCTCGGGTCAGACCAAGTATTATGGAGTACAGATTTTGATGGACTGTTGTGGAGCTCGGGAGACGTACTTTCGTATGTGATTATTATTCCACTATGTATTCTGTTATGTGGACGAGTTTATATAACTGTCCAGCATTTGGATATTGATTGTATGAATTAATTTGAGTTGTACTCTGATGATGTATATAAAACAGTTGCAGTTTCTTTTGTGTAAAGATCAGTTAATATCTATTATATTTTAATCTGCTGCGTTGGTAAAATTATAATATTATTTCTATTTCTTATTCTACCTTCTTCTTATTTTAACCCTAATGGTTCGATTTTCGGGCATTGGAAAATCGGGTCGTTACACTTGGTATCAGAGCTGAAGGTTAAGCGAGAACCTTGCTTTGGTGGGGATTACTCATTAAAATAGAGTCTGTAGTAATCTATAATGAGTTTGAGAATATTAATAGATATGAGTGCGTATTTGTTAGTGAATATAAAATTGTTTTTATATTGTGTTGACTTATCGGTTGAGTGTTTATAGATTCTGGTCGATATATGGAACGCCATTTTTTCGATAGGAGTTTCTAAACTCTTAAACAAGATAAACCAACACAGTATTATTTTAAAATATGGTAAATGAAATAATTTTACCCAAAATGTTTTTGTATATAAAGGAAATAACTTTCTGTAAGTTACTATAGATATATATGGCTGCTGGGTTGTTAGGAGATGATAATATTAAATTATTATCATTGTCAAGTGAAAGTTGAATAAAGGATTAAAATTTTAACCAAAGTTTAAGGAATAAATTTATACAACAAAATGAAATTTATTAATGTGTATTATAAAAGTGATTCATAATTGAAATGGCATAAAATTCCAGAGTAATGTTTGAATATAGATTGAAAGAATTTGAAATTTGGAATTTTGGGGAAAGTTTAAATTCCTTTGAGTTTGAAAATAATTTTCAAAGGTTTTGGAGGAATAATGGTGATATTATTTGAGAAACATTTTTAAATTGGATATGAAATCTGGTGAGATTTGGAATTTAAAAAAATTTGAAAATGTTTTGGAGAGATAAAAGCATTTAACTCTTTTCGGTCGCTGGAAAATAACTTCAGTGATGACTACAACATCATCGATGTTCATTTTCGAGTTTCAAAGAGAGGAATTGCTACCCGAATGATTTAATTTGGAGTTGTTTGCAAAACTGGGTTGGTTTTAAAACTCCAAGGAATAATTGGATATGCAATTGAATTATGGATTTCAAAAATGGTTTATGAAATGTTGAAATTTTGGTTTGGTAAAACCTTTTGATTTTAAAATTCAAAGGATAATTTGATACCAAAGGATTTTGGATATAATTGATTTCAAAGATGATTTTGAACTATTGAGTAATTGCTTAAAAAAAGAAAGAGTCTGGAATCTTATTTAAAATTTGTTAATGCAATTTGAAAAAATTGGAAACTTAAGGAAGTTTAAAATTTTGAATGGAAATGGAATGTAATTGAATCCAATAAATAAAGGTAAAAAATTTTTTTATTGGAATTAAATCTATGGGAGAACAAATCTATTTAAATTTGTAAGTAAATGGACTAGAAGTAAAGTTGAATAATGGAATCAATTTAGATTGTGTCAAGAAAAGTGAATTGTAGGTTTGTTCGAAGGAACTAAAATAAGTAAAAGTTAGAAATAAACTTTTTATTGAAAGTTGAAATTTGTGGAATTGGATTCAACTTGAAAAGGGTCAAATAAAGGTAAGTGTGACTAGAGAATAAAGTTAGAAAGATAAGCCAATTAAAGAAGGTTGGTAGATGGAATGGAAATAAAATTGTGAATAGACAGATGAATTTGCATTTGTAAGAAAATAGAATTGAAATTGAATATTGGTAATTAATTTGAACTGTGTGTAATGGAAGTTAGTCAAGTTTTGACTAAATAAATAAAGGACAAAAGTAAAATTAGGGAGTAAATGAATTGATTCAAGATGGTAAGAAGATGAATTGGAATTGTATATTGGATAATATTTAATTTAAAATGTGTAAAATAAAGTGAAGTTATGAAATTAATTCGAAGTGGACTAAAATTATAAAATTTGGGAATAAGAAATTGTTTGAGATTTAAAATAAATTAGTAAGTGGAACTAACTTAAAATAATGGTAAGAACCAGATGTGAATGGAAGATAGTTGATAAAATTAAATATTCAGAGTTTGAAAATGAATTGAATTCAAGTGGGATTGGAAATGAAAATTTGGAAATAGTATTGAGATTTGAGATAAATTAGTAAATTGAAGCAGATTGAATCTATTTGGAATTAGAATCCAAATTGATTAAATATAGATAAAACCAAGTGATAAAGTGAAGTTGAAAGATTGAATTCGTAATAGACTAAAAATAATTTATAGTTGGAAATAAATCCATTAGGATTTAAGTAAATTAGAAGTGAGACTAGTTAAAGAAATAATTAAGTGAATATGGCTTGAGATGAATGTAAATTGAATCCATATGGATTTGGGAGATCCAGTTTAAACATAAGTGGATATAAAGGCTAAAGTGGTGAAGTGAATGTAATAATATAAGAGTATATAAATGCTTATATTAAACTTAAGAAAAGTTAACGGTGAAAGCTCTTAAGTAAATTTGGTATTGAAATATACTAAGTTAATAATTGAATGAAATTTAATCTGCAAGTTGTGAAGTGGGGTAATTGTGAATAAGTGAATAGAAATCAAAATGAGTATGAATAAAAGAGAGTTGATATAGCTAAAAATCAATTGGGGCTAAATACGTAAGATGTACGTATATTATTTTATTCGCATCGTGGTTTGATCCGGATTCGAGCAAAGAATTTCGAGGTAGTCATACCAATCCGAGTTGGGATTTTTCACTCAATTTTCGACGTTGAATTCTGGATATGGATTTTTAATAGATTCTGGAAATTCTCTATCATAGTTTGTGGCTATGTAAGGAGAATGACGGTTTTTGATCAAGAAACCAGATCTGAGTCCGCACTAGGAAGTCGAGTGGACGATACTAGTTTGAAAATGGAATTGTGTGATCGAGCGAGCGATCGAAATTTGATATTGCATACGGATGATATATGTACATCGTACGGGCTTGAATGAAATAGATATTGAAACTATTGAAAGAAATGTATAAAATGGTTTTTGGATGTTGTGATTGGATGTTATTGCTAAGCAGGCTATTCAGGTGTTAAAAAGCAAAAGGGAATTGGGATTTTTGTTTTTTTGAAGATAAATAGAAGTTTGCTCGGCAAAGGTATGTGTTTAAATTTCTATATGAAATTTGATGATTTTCTAGTCTTGCCACTTGGCTTTTTATTTTCTTTTGAAATCTGGAGGCACGTAGAGGCATTTTGTAGTTGTACCGAGCTAGCCGCGCAATGGAGACGCTGGCAAAAAATTTCGAAAATTTAGAGAGTTAGAAAATTTTTGATAACTTAAAATTTGGATTCAAATTTAAATTTTAATTGTTAAGTAAGCAATGTTGTTTGAAATATTGTTTTGGGTGTTGTTAAAAACTATTAGGTTTTTGGAAATAATAGCGGGTTATGGATCATTCTTCCTAACTAGTAATTTTGGGGACGAAATTCTTTTTAAGGGCGGAGGAATGTGACGACCCAGAATTTCTGAATATTTGAAATTGAAATATTTAATTGATTTTAAATACTTGAAAGGTAGTTTAGCTTAAATTTCAAATATCATTATTATCGGCAATTAAGTTATTGAATTTAATAATTTGAAATTGGGTAAAATATTGAATCTTCAGTTTTAAGCTTGTTAAAAATAATTTGAAGGCTTGTAAAATTTATACTGATAACACTGAAGATAACAGATTGTGTTAAAACTGAATTAGAAGGTAATTTGTTCAGTTTTAATAATATATTGTTTAAAACAATAATTAAAAATAGCCTTCCGAGACCCGGTCTCTTGGCTTAACTCGAATAAAATCAAATAAGAACACTTCATATTTCTATTCGATTCAAAAGAAAATCATCATGGCTGTAACAACCCAGGGTTTTACAACAATTAATTATCGTTGATTGACGATTTAATTTGGTTGCTAATTGCCATTGGCATTTAATCGGTTAGAAATTCTTTTGAATATTGGTCTAACAGTTATGCAGGCTTTAATTAAATTTGTGGCCAACGTTTCTTTTTGTTTTTGGGCCAAGATAACTGTCAAGCATAAGCCGTTTCCCTTGTTCATTTACTCGAAACCCTAAACCATTGGGAAAAAAATGGCGGCTGCGCTCAATCGATCTTCAGAAACTAGGGTTTTTGGTAAATCTATGAGGCCGATTACTGATGCTTGATTCAACTCGATTCCTTGCTTCGTTTGTTGATCGTCTCGAGATACCTTCGGCCGCTTGATGAGTTCGTTCTGCTTCGATTTGGGTTGCTTGCCGATCGATTGTCCTGCTCGTCGAGTCGAGGTGAGTGAATTATCACTCACATCTATTTCATTCTTCAGTCGTTCGATTTTTGTTTCGATGTTGTTGATTTTTGACTCGGTATTGATATCTGACTTAGTTCGATTTGTTGTTTTCGATAGCTTGATTATCACGACACTGTTTGGTTTTTGTTCGTCTGGAATTTCTTGAATTTGCCGAGTACTTTTGATTCGATGTTTGATTAATTGTAGTTGCTAATGATGTTACTGATTATATAGGAATTGAACTCATGCATATGCGTTCGTATATGATCATTGACTTCATCATTTTATTATCTCGGCCGTATGATTTGTTTTAATACTTGGGGTGATTTCTGATTCTGGATTGAAATCTGTAAACTCGATTTGCGAAAATATTTTAGATGTCTTCATTGTCGACTGATGCCTTTACTCCATGCATTCATGTCTCAGTGATGAATCAAGTGTTCATTGGATCAATGTTGTAGTGTTGCTAGTTGCTCCAGTGTTCATGTGTATATTTGAGTGTGTTGACTTGTAGGATCTGGTTTAATTTGATCCTGTTCATGCGAGCATGTTATTTTGTTCTGAAATTTTGAAGCTTGTTTTGGTTTTTGACTTTTATGGGCTTGGCGCATTGGGTTATTACTGAGTTCGTCCATTTAGTCACCATATATATACGTACATATATGTATATGCGTATATATGTATGTTGTGATTCTTATTTCACTGTGCTTCAGTTTTGATTTACTGTTTGATACCATGTTGCATTTGCTTCCATATCTATCACTGATCTGATATACATTTGGAATTGTTTTTCTAATGACACTTGAGTTTGTTGCATATATGTATGATTGCATCTGGAATATATACTTCATGCAGTCTTCATGTACTTGGCTTCTTTGTAGTCTCTGGAATCATTCTTCGAGACAGTATCTTGAAGTCTGGTTCCTTCACATTGCTACTCTATGGCTTCGGCCATTATGCACTCGATTCAAGACAGTAAAGCCTTCCTCCTGACTGCTACTTCCTGTTGTGGCAGTTCCTATCTGAGTCATTGTAAACTGATTTGGGTTACACTGTTTTGAATCTTGTACATGTATCATTGGCTTGCCTCTGTGCCTTGTTGCTATTCCTTTATATACTGACTTGGTTTGTACCTGTAGCTTGAGTTTCGCATGCTTCACAGCCATGTATTATTTGCATTCATAATCTTACTTGTATGTGCTGAGCCTTGCATAGTGGTCTGGTCATTGTTGCATAAACATACTGCTGGTCATTTTAAAGTCAGGTCTAGTGTATACTAGTTGCTCATGTGTCCTTTTTGCTTTACTTTGGCCTTGCAGCTTGAGTTGCATACTTGCTGTGCACTTTTCATATCTTTCCCTTGGTACATATTGCATATTCATTTGGTTGAAGCTTTATACTGCTGTCACTTGCTTAGTGCATTAGTGCACTGTGAATTTTTGTGCATTGGTCTTTGAGCTTTGCCGAGGGTATTTATTTATACTGTTGCATTGAGTTGAGATAGGAAAGTAGTGACTTGACCTTTGCATTATGTTTTTTTTTGAATTCACTTGTGTTGGATCCAGTCTATCGCTCTGGTTTGACCTTGTGCTCGTTTGTGAAAATTCCATTGAGCTTTTGTGTACATCATCACTGCAGTGGCAAGGCAGTGCATGCAAGCGTGTACTGCAGCCCTACCCGAATTGTCATTTTAATTGATATTTCAATATTTTGAATTGTATTTTGATTTGGTTTAATTTGGTGATTTTTGTTGTTGTCTAATTATCAATATGATAATTTGATTATGAGTTTCTAATTATTTATTTAATAATTAGATTTTGTGTTAATTGCCATTTAGGCAATTCTGTGCTTTCTTAATTATCTTCGTTAATAATCTTTTTAATTTATCTTCGTTGATAATTTGGATTTGCTGATTTGTTGTTTAACACTGTTACATGTTATATTTATCGTTATCCGATTTCTTTATTTAAGGATCGGATAAACGAGATTTATTATGACCGTCGTCTATTTGTTACTTAATTATTATTGCTTCTGTGCACTAATAACTGAGTTTGAATTAGACTGGCCCGTGTATTATTTTCTTTGAATTTAATACTCGGGTCAGACCGAGTTATTACAGGTTGTAGATATCTTGCTTTGGATTGCTGCTTGAGCTATGAAGTCTTTTCTTATCTTTTGGAGTAGTTGTCATCATTGTATAGTAGTCAGTGTAGTTGTATTGGAAGATATGTATTCATGTATATTATATATGTTAATGTACTTGTATATGTAACTTCCAGAGTCGACAGTTGTAGTTGTATCATATGTATTGTATCACATGTATTGTAACTGACATCAGTATTATATATATGAGACTTTTTGTTTTATCTGTGTTCCGCATTTATATTATCTGTGTTATTATTATATTTATTGCCCTAAACTATTATGAACCATCGTAGTTCGTTTTATACTGGAATTGGGTATGTCGATGGGAGTAAATAAATAAGAGATGAAAAATAAAAATATATACCACTCCTATCGAAATAACCAATACTAGTGTAAGGCCTAACTACAGATGGCCGCTCCTATCCAGCCTTGTTCTTCATGATAACAGACAGCAATTCCTTTAATACTCTTTGTTATTGTGAGCATAGAGGTGGGGCGCCACAGTTGGTATCAAAGCTTGAGGTATATGGACATAATATAAAACATAACTTAGATAGAACAAGTGTTACAACTATTTGTCGATGTTTTAATTGTGCTTTGAGTCAAAACTAAAGTTTTGAAATTATGATGAAATTTTTTAATATCTTTATTTAAAAATAAAAGAGAATCTGTGTTTTGATGATTAAGTAGTTTGTGTCGGTTTATCAGAGTGCGCAGCGAAAACAGTGAGACTGTCTTCGCTGAGTACAGCCGATAACCCTTTTGATTTGAAAATCAAAATATGAAATTGAAATAAATTTCATTTGTTGTTTACATAGCTGTGTTTATTTTTTCTTTGAAAATTTCGAATCCGGTTTGAGGGTTCGAAGCGATTGCAGTTATGTGATTTTGTTGAGATTTTTGCTGTTTTGAATTATCTTCATTGAAGATATATTCGAATGATTTCTTTGTTCATTTTTGAGTATACATGCAAATTTGAGTTGCACCTTACTGTATTAATTTTACGTTGAACCGGTGTTTGGTTTTAAACGTATTTTGTTGCCGTTATTTTTATAACGGGATTTTCACACTGGTGCTAAGTTTTTGAAGCACGGTGTTTTGTTGACATTTTTAATGAATGAAAATTCACTGATATTATATTTTGATGCAAATTATTTTGATGAGATTTTGACATATGAATATAACTGTCGCTTTGGCTTCAGTAACCGTCAAATTTTAAAGTGGATTTTCAAGCGGTTATCCCGCAATGCTGATTTTGTTGTTTGTTTTTACGGTATTAAGTGCAATTTCCTTGTCGAAGTTGCTACTGATGTTGCTTTTTTAATCACGTGCTTTAAAAAAAATTGTTTCGAAATAAAATTGTTTTCAAAAAATTTACAATTTACGCTTTCAAAAGAATGAGGAAGCGATTTAAACGTTTCAGCGAAATCGAGAACTATGACCCCTTTCTTTTACTGATTCGCTTAATTCCGGACTTGTTCGTTTGAGAATGTAAATTATTACGTTTATAAAATAAGTAAAATTGTTTTCAGAAGTTTTGCAGTTTGCGCTTTCAAAAGAATGAGGAAGCGATTTAAACGTTTCAGCGAAATCGAGGACTATGACCCCTTTCTTTTACTGATTCGCTTAATTCCGGACTTGTCCGTTTGAGAATGTGAAATGTTATATTTTGAATACACAATTTTGCACTTTCAATGTAATGACCCGCCATCCGTCTCCACAAATGACGTATCATTAATAAGAAAGAAAGGGATAGAAAAGAGAAAAGAAAGAGAAGAAAGAAGAAACAACATCAGAATCTCATCAGCGGAACGAATAAATTATATTAATAACATAAATATTACATAGTATACAACACTAATCAAAGTTACAAAGAATTTACATCACATACTAGACAGTTATAAACACCTATCTAGTTATACAACTCAACAGAACAATACTAACACAGAGAACACACAGCGGAACTATTATCTACAACGCAGAAGCCTCCTGCTCCATTTGCTCCTCCATAATTCGTCAAAAGCAAACCTGAATTCCCTTGGCTACTCGTAAAAAATTTGAGTACCCAAGAGTTTAAGAAAACAGAAGATAAACTCCGGGTCAGACATGGGTCTGGTGTGAGTAACAGGTTAAAGTTGCTTAACTTTGAAAATCCTTTGAAAAGAAAGGTATCACGTAAGACTTCTCACACTTAAACATGGAAAAGTTTTTACCTTACGCTAACCAAAACATTTGATAGGAAATCCAGTGATATTATAATAGGTCTAGGGTTTTCGAGTAAATATGAAATAGCCAAAATTGTTACATTCATTAAATTCCAGCTACTAGCCACAAAAGTGGGTAATACAATCAAAACCGTTGGCACTTATTGGATTTTGGATTCCATCAATGGCAGGGCTACTGGGGCACCGCCCGTCACAATATGTGGCCTAGATCAACGTACCGAGGAGTACGCCCGCTCCCTGCAATACAAGACCGGAACCATCCCTTACTGGACAGTCCCGAACAAGACAACCCTGCAGTTGGCGTACGTTCCAACCGCCCACACAGCCGAAATAAAAGGGACCTCTAGACAGGAGTAAATCTTGCTCTCCAGTGGGAGCTACCCACGAAGCCTTGCTGCACCTCCCCTGTTTTAGCCATTCCCAGTTGATGAGGCTTGAGGCTACGATTACCTTTAGAGAACACATCTCTTAGAATGCTCATCGTCCACCTGACGATGTTCTGAAAGCATTCAATCCATACAAGTTCGTTCCGGGTTCGAACGAAACCGAAGGCATTATCTCGTTACACTCATTTTGGAATCACCCTCAGAGTCAACGACGATAACCCTTACACTCTAAATCACCATCTCGAACCTATAAGAACTATCTCCGTCATACTCATCACGGAATCACCCCGCGAGTTATATTGACGTATGGTCCTTATTCCTCGAGTCTTCACTCTTCACAAGAGATTCACGACCTATCGTTAATTTGGATCGATGTGGTTTTCGGATATCCAAATATGGAAACCCGTTCTCGGTCTCATCGAAATCCAAAGCGTGTCTTTTAAGGCCAAGTTGTTTTAAAGTTTTAAAACAATTCATTTATCTATATATCCAAATAGATAAATCACAGATTCACAACAGATAATCAACATTATCATCATATCAGATAAACCATATTATCATTATCCAAAAGAAAATCTATATTAACATCACAATGCAACTAATGCATCCATATCAGTCAACATTACTTATCTCATATCTGAGATTCAAACCGTTCATGGCAAACAACATCATCCATCCATATAAGCAATGATCTATAATCGTTATTTATAATTAATTTAAAGTGAATTAAATTAACTACATCATTCTCTTTTTAATTTAAAGTGAATTAAATTAATTACTTCATCAATAAAAATCTTGCTTACATAACCTTTAATTAATTACAAATTAATTAATTAATTATCTTCCAATTAATCACCTTAATTAATCACCTTTGATTAATTATTCCTTAATTACATTTATGTAATTATCCTTTAATTAATTTCACAAATTAATTATACTAAACCAAATTCAGTAATTAATCTTTAATTACTTCCTAAATTAATTAACTATAATTAATTACATTAATTCTTAATTAATTACATTAATTAATTACCTTTAATTACCTATTATTGATTAATTAATCTTAATTAATCAATCTTAATTACATCATTAATCATCTCCAATTACATTTTAATTAATTACCTTATTTAAATTAATTACATTAAGAAATTAATCTTAATTTAAACCATAATTGTTCATCACCCTTGATTAACTCCATTCAGTAATTAACTACCCTTAATTACTTCACCAAAATAAATTAATTACTCCTTAATTAATTATCTCAAGTTAATCCCTTGATTAATTCACAAAGTAATTATACTTAAATTACTTCATTATCAAATCACCTTCAAATTAATTACATACAGTAATTACCCATTAATTACTTCTCTAAGTAATTTCTCTTTATTAAATTACATTAAGTAATTATACTCCACAATCATTTATTGATTATTCTAAATTAATTAAACTGAATTAATTAACTTAATCAAATCAAATTAAACTTAATTAATTACCATTAGTAATTTATTTCCTTAATTACTTTCATAAGTAATTATAGTACACAAATGATTATCTTTAAATTAATAATCTAATTAATTATTAAAAATTAATCACATTAATTAATTATTAAATCCTTAGTTAATGACCTTCATTAACTATTAAACAACTCATTAATTATTATTTTTTCTAAAATAATTAACTTATTTTAAATCATTATTAATTTCAAATTAATTAGTCATTAATAACTCACTAATTAACCCTTAATTAATTAAATAATTAAGTGTTAATTAAAACTTAATTAATCCATTATTACTTGATTAATTAATTATTAATCATTAATTAAAACTAATCTTATTTAATTAATTATTCTTAATTACAAGTTAATTATTCTAAAAATAATAATAAATCTTAAACCTTTAAGATTAAACACTTAGTTACCCTTTTATTAATTATTAAATTAATTAATTATTCATTTAATTACCCTAGTAATTAAATGAAATACAAATTATTATTTAACTTTAACAAGTTTTAAAAATCAATCTAAAACCTTAAAAGGAAAAATAATGCTTTTATTATAAAAGAAATTTTACAAAAGTTAAAACAAATTTCCTTTTAAATTGAAAACCATTTAAACTTTATATTATTATTCAAATTTGTTTCAAACACTTATATTTATAAAACTTAAATTTATTTTGAAACCAAGATTCAAATCCAAATTTGAATCAAATTTAAACTTTGTTTAAACATTACTTTATATTTCAATTTCAAATTTTCATTCAAATTTATTTAAAAACATTTTAAAACAATAAATCCTCTTTAAAGTTATTTTAAAAAAAAATTGAATTTAAATACTTATTTATTTCCAGCTTAAGATTCAAATCAGCTTGAATCCAAAAAAAAATTAGATTTAAAACTTGTTTTAAATCTTTGCTTAGTATTTTAAATTCAGTTGATTTTTTTATAAATAAAACAGATTTCTAACCTGTAACAATTCTAACCCGAACAACACAAATTCATTCGAGCAAAACACTCTATAACTCGAGTAAGCTTCGAGTAACCTTTCATTTGAATGCATTTAAACCTTAAGGTACTGACAGTTTAACATAAGCCTGTAACAACATTTCCCCCGAGCCCACATAATCCATACTTCGAGTCCCAAACCCCAATACTTCGAGCAAAAACATTAATTAACCCGATACCAATCACGAGTATTCTTCCTCCCCAAAACAACAGCTGATACACTAAAACCTCGTGCACCTGCACTACCACGGCCATCACCTCCGGCCTCTCGCGACCCCACGCGCAAGTCAACAACCATCACCCAAAACGTTTTCGACCCTCAAATTCGCTGCAGAACCCCTAGATCGAAATCGAGCATTCGAGCTCAAAAACAGGAAGTAATGTCGCAACCTGGGAACACCTCAAAACCCAAACTCTGATCACCAGAGAATCCTTCCTTTTGGCCACGAACTACTCCACACCCCATCTATCATCAACTCGAATAGGGGACAACTCGATCACCTCTGGAGGTTGCGGTGATCATTTTTCCTGATGAACCGAAAACTAGGTTTACAGTTTTCAATCCAAAATCCCCTTCGCCTCACTGCACAGATCCACATTCATCTATTTTTTCCCAATTCTCCTATCACCATTTCATCACCAGAAACGTCGCTGGCCACCACGGCGTTCTTGACTGACAGTTCCTACCCAAACCATGGTTACTGGTTAAACCAGAAACACTCAATCCTTTTTCAAACTATAATTTCTAATTTTATTGTTAAAATTCATAACTTTGATCATGAAATCGGTTTATAATCTCAAATCAAAGAATCTGGAAGATCGAATTCTTATTTTCAAAAGTTTGGTTCTGTTATTATTGAGTTTCCAGTGATAATTCATAATTTCTCATATTAAATAAAATTTAAACTTAGCTTATATATCACAACCATATTTTGATTGAATCCTTAATCTTAACACATATTAAATCAAAAGAAATGGATATTCTTAAGCACTTCTTATATCAGGAACTTAAACACAGAAAAATGAATTCACAGTAACATGCACATCTACATTAACATTCAGTAATTAAACTTATAAAAAACATACACACATACTTATTTCAAAGTAGAATAAGCAACTAAATTTGTACTTAAGTTTGTTAAATATAAAAATGTTACTCACTTGAAATTATGAGCAGAGCAAACTATTTCAGAAAATGCTTGAAACTGGGTTGCTTTGATTTCAAAATTTGAAGTTGTTGTAGTTTGCATAAGATCTTAAAACTGCAGTTTACTTTCTGATTTTTGTAAACTTTAAAAGTCATGTTTTAGCTGTAATGCTCCCTGATCTACATGCATGCTTATTTCCAGGTGAAAAATGCAGAATTCATTTATTTTCAGGTGAAAAGATGCAGGCTTCCCAGAAAATATGCAGGCATTTGAATTTTGCAGAATGATCATATGGCTTCAGATGATTTCAGATGCATGCAGATTTTTGAGGGGATTTTCAAATTGATTTCAGGTTAAGGAAATTTAAGAGGCTACAGTTATACTTTGATTTGCAAAAAAATGAATTTTAGATTGAGGAAATATTGGTGCAGGTGGGTTCTTCGAGGGGATTACAGATTTGTTTGAACAGATATTATCTGTTTTGAATGGGATTGCATTGAATTGAAGGAGATGATTTCAGATTTCATAGCTGAAGATTTTCTTAAGTTTAAAGAAGAAAAATGTGATGAGAAGAAATGTATTAATATAAGTAGATTTTTAATTTTATCACAATAAAAGAAAAAGAAAATCTAAATAGGACACTTGTTTTAATTTTAAACATTTGTCACTTTGCTTATTTTAATGGCTTACACATGTAAATTAAATGTCTTAAGAGACTTACACATGTAATCTAAGTATTTTATTTTTATTTTAAATTGTTTACAAAAGCCTCTAAACCTAAATTTATTATCCTTATGTATATATAAATGAATTTATCTCTTTTTAAATTTTTAAACATCAAATTCAAATTTAAAATTAATTTATCAAATCCAATTTTAAAATCAAGTTATATATAGATGCATATATAACTCTTATTAAAATTAAAAATAACAAGTCCTATTTCTAAAAATCTATTTATGTTTTATGAAAAACTAAGTATTATCATTATTATCTGAAAATAACAAATTAACCATTCTAAATAATTTATAAATGAGATTATAAATTACTTCTATTACTTAATAAATTAAAATCATTTTTTAAATTGTATTTTAAACTCTTATATATATAAATTCAAACAATATAAAAAAAACAAAGCTTTTATGTTAATAAAATTTAAATTCATATTTAAGTTAATTAAAAATAAAAATTTAAACAAATAAGATTTTCCTAAGTATAAACCATATAATTATTTATTAAATTGTTTTGAAAACATAAATGTTAACTTTAAATTAAATTTCCAATTTATCAAATTAAATTAAAATTAGAAAATTAATTCATTTACTAAATTCAAAAATCAAAGTTTATCAATTTACAATATATACAATTATATATATTATAAACAGAAAACAATTTATTAGCTTTAAAAAGATATAATCTTCTAATTTAAATATTTACTAAAAGAAGATTATTAAGTCAGTTCAAATTTTATTATCAAAAATTATCAAATCAAATTAATCTCTACACAGATTATTAAATTTATTTTGCCAAATTTTCGGGATATCACATTCCTCCCCCCTTAAAAGAATTTCGTCCCCGAAATTTTTAAAAGCAAAGGTAATTTAATAATCTATCTTAAGATTTAATTTTAAAACACAAGCATATATCAAACATATGCTAACAACCATAGCAACCAATTCATCCAATCAAAACAAACCTAATTATCCAAAAAAAATCTGGATAGAATTTTCACGAGCTTCCCCGGTATAAATATCGGGATACTCGCTCTATAGAATCTAAATAATCAATACTATTAAGCTATAGAGCTCCTATCCAACTAGGTCTACAAAACTAAACAGGATATCAGACTACAGACAAGTCTGATTCAACAATCACATCCTCCTGAATTGCTAGTTCCACAACCAGAAATAAATCATACACGTATTCCCTCAGAGATATGTGAAACACAACGAATCCCAGTTATACAATCTGGCAATTCAACCTTGAAAATCAACTCCAATCCTCACAAAAATACAGAAAAGATCCAAAACACCTCGGAGCTGACTTACCCAGTCTTACTCAACTTTATAGCTCCTTAGATCGAAGAAAACTTATCCAAAATCAAATTTCCGACTTCGGAATCCAAATTCCTTCGTCTCTTACCCACAGAACTCTTCTGATGATCCTGGGTTGCCTTCAATTCTCCTGATCAGCTCAACCTCTGTTGATATCTTTGGAAACAAGCTAGACCAAAACAACCCAACAGAATGATCTCCTCCAGATCAATCCCAACCAAGAATACCAACTCTACTCCATAAATATCAGAAGACCAACTTACTCCCCTTATCTAGAAAAGATAAAACAAAAGCATTCCCAAACTGCTTCCGCTACACAACTCTGATCTGAAGTAGAAGGAAAACTCGAACAAAAACTGGACAACATATTTCAGAAACATGGTTAAACAAATCCATAAAAGAAAACTCAGATGTCCCATTTGATCCTTCTACTAAACTGAACCACCGGTAGAACTCCGGGAATCTAGTCAATAAGAAAACTCTACCTCCAGATACGGACAACTTCTCATAGCTCAAGAGAACACTCAAACTATCGCAAGTCACTTTTGCGATTAACCAGTCCAATATTTAAAGAAAACTGTTCTCTCTCCTTACCAATCAGAACAGTCTACGCTTAACTAGCCAATCCATCAAAGAAATGAATATACCCGGCTGCTTCTGAACTCCTTTAGAAAAACCGCTAACCAGAAATCCTTCTTGTCAGCACAGAACACTCCGAGCTGCATTGTTGACACCGACGCCAAAGACTTCCTAATCCAAAGCTCTTCGAGAAACTCGAGCCTCAAACCAGACAGAAACATCCTGCTGAACCCACCCACAACATCGAAGCAAACATACTTCTAAAGCTTGTTCCAAAGAAAAATCTTCGGAGACATCCATAGTCACTGCGTCTCATCACACAACTGCTAATTCCTGAGGTATCGAGATACCATCAATTTCTTCTGCCCAACTGACAGATCCAAACTCTACTCATCCCACTCAAAGATGAACTCTAAACCTTATAGGTTACCTTCAGAGATCGATGAAATCCTATACTCTGCTCAACTCACTCGAGACGGTATTAGATCCACGGTCTCGACAGATCCACTTCCAACCTCAACATTCAAACTCCAATCATTGGTAGTAGTCGTGTTACACAACCTACTACCTTATCTACCTTTATAACTTATATTGGATAACCCGAACAGGTAACCCAACAAATAGGTATAAGTAATTATAAATATATATATATATATATTAAAACTACAAATACGCTCTCTCAAGATAGACACCACTCCAGAGCCTAGGTATTCACTCAACCTAATGCTCTGATACCAGTGTAATGACCCGCCATCCGTCTCCATAGAATGACGTATCATTAATAAGAAAGAAAGGGATAGAAAAGAGAAAAGAAAGAGAAGAAAGAAGAAACAACATCAGAATCTCATCAGCGGAACGAATAAATTATATTAATAATATAAATATTACATAGTATACAACACTAATCAGAGTTACACAGAATTTACATCACATACTAGACAGTTATAAACACCTATCTAGTTTTACAACTCAATATAACTCAACAGAACAATACTAACACAGAGAACACACAGCGGAACTATTATCTACAACGCAGAAGCCTCCTGCTCCATTTGCTCCTCCATAATTCGTCAAAAGCAAACCTGAATTCCCTTGGCTACTCGTAAAAGATTTGAGTACCCAAGAGTTTAAGAAAACAGAAGATAAACTCCGGGTCAGACATGGGTCTGGTGTGAGTAACAGGTTAAAGTTGCTTAACTTTGAAAATCCTTTGAAAAGAAAGGTATCACGTAAGACTTCCCACACTTAAACATGGAAAAGTTTTTACCTTACGCTAACCAAAACATTTGATAGGAAATCCAGTGATATTATAATAGGTCTAGGGTTTTCAAGTAAATATGAAATAGCCGAAATTTTTACATTCATTAAATTCCAGTTACTAGCCACAAAAGTGGGTAATACAATCAAAACCGTTGGCAGTTATTGGATTTTGGATTCCATCAATGGCAGGGCTACTGGGGTACTGCCCGTCACAGGTAGTGGCCTAGATCAACGTACCGAGGAGTACGCCCGCTCCCTTGCAACAAAAGACCGGAACCATCCCTTACTGGAAAGTCCCGAACAAGACAACCCCGCAGTTGGCGTACGTTCCAACCGCCCACACAGCCGAAATAAAAGGGACCTCTAGACAGCGGTAAATCTTGCTCTCCAGTGGGAGCTACCCACGAAGCCTTGCTGCACCTCCCCTGTTTTAGCCATTCCCAGTTGATGTGGCTTGAGGCTACGACTACCTTTAGAGAACACATCTCTTAGAATTCTCATCTTCCACCTGACGATGTTCTGAAAGCATTCAATCCATACAAGTTCGTTCCGGGTTGGAACGAAACCGAAGGCATTACTCGTTACACTCATTTTGGAATCACCCTCAGAGTTAACGACGATAACCCTTGCACTCTAAATCACCATCTCGAACCTATAAGAACTATCTCCGTCAAACTCATCACGGAATCACCCCCAGAGTTATACTGACGTATAGTCCTTACACCTCGCGTCTTCACTCTTCACAAGAGACTCACGACCTATCGTTAATTTGGATCAATGTGGTTTTCGGATATCCAAATATGTAAACCCGATCCCGGTCTCATCGAAATCCAAAGCGTGTATTTTAAGGCCAAGTTGTTTTAAAGTTTTAAAACAATTCAATTATCTATATATCCAAATAGATAAATCACAGATTCACAACAGATAATCAACATTATCATCATATCAGATAAACCATATTATCATTATCCAAAAGAAAATCTATATCAACATCACAATGCAACTAATGCATCCATATCATTCAACATTACTTATCTCATATATGAGATTCAAACCATTCATGGCAAACAACATCATCCATCCATATAAGCAATGATCTATAATCATCATTTATAATTAATTTAAAGTGAATTAAATTAACTACATCATTCTCTAATTAATTTAAAGTGAATTAAATTAATTACTTCATCAATAAAAATCTTGCTTACATAACCTTTAATTAATTACAAATTAATTAATTAATCATCTTCCAATTAATCACCTTAATTAATCACCTTTTATTAATTATTCCTTAATTACATTTATGTAATTATCCTTTAATTAATTTCACAAATTAAATATACTAAACCAAATTCAGTAATTAATCTTTAATTACTTCCTAAATTAATTAACTATAATTAATTACATTAATCCTTAATTAATTACATTAATTAATTACCTTTAATTACTTATTATTGATTAATTAATCTTAATTAATCAATATTAATTACATCATTAATCATCTTAATTAATCATCTCTAATTACATTTTAATTAATTACCTTATTTAAATTAATTACATTGAGAAATTAATCTTAATTTAAACCATAATTGTTCATCACCCTTGATTAACTCCATTCAGTAATTAACTACCTTAATTACTTCACCAAAATAAATTAATTACTCCTTAATTAATTATCTCAAGTTAATCCCTTGATTAACTCACAAAGTAATTATACTTAAATTACGTCATTATCATTAATTACTTCTCTAAGTAATTTCTCTTTATTAAATTTCATTAAGTAATTATACTCCACAATCATTTATTGATTATTCTAAATTAATTAAACTTAATTAACTTAATCAAATCAAATTAAACTTAATTAATTACAATTAGTAATTTATTTCCTTAATTACTTCCATAAGTAATTATACTACACAAATGATTATCTTTAAATTAATTAATCTAATTAATTATTAAAAATTAATCACATTAATTAATTATTAAATAATCCTTAGTTAATGACCTTCATTAGCTATTAAACAACTCATTAATTATTATTATTTTCTGGTATAATTAACTTATTTTAAATCATTATTAATTTCAAATTAATTAATCAATAATAACTCACTAATTAACCCTTAATTAATTAAATAATTAAGTATTAATTAAAACTTAATTAATCCATTATTACTTGATTAATTAATTATTAATCATTAATTAAAACTAATCTTATTTAATTAATTATTCTTAATTACAAGTTAATTATTCTAAAAATAACAATAAATCTTAAACCTTTAAGATTAAACACTTAATTACCCTTTTATTAATTATTAAATAAATTAATTATTCATTTAATTACCCTAGTAATTAAATGAAATACAAATTATTATTTAACTTTAACAAGTTTTAAAAATCAATCTAAAACCTTTAAATGATAAATAATACTTTTATTATAAAAGAAATTTTACAAAAGTTAAAACAAATTTCCTTTTAAATTGAAAACCATTTAAACTTTATATTATTATTCAAATTTGTTTCAAACACTTATATTTATAAAACTTAAATTTATTTTGAAACCAAGATTCAAATCCAAATTTGAACAAATTTAAACTTTGTTTAAACATTACTTTATATTACAATTTCAAATTTTCATTCAAATTTCTTTAAAAACATTTTAAAACAATAAATCCCCTTTAAAGTTATTTTAAAACAAATTTGAATTTAAATACTTATTTATTTCAGCTTTAGATTCATATCAGCTTGAATCCAAAAAAAAAATAGATTTAAAACTTGTTTTAAATCTTTGCGTAGTATTTTAAATTCAGTTGATTTTTATTTTAATAAAGCAGATTTCTAACCTGTAATAATTCTAACTCGAACAACACAAAATTCATTCGAGCAAAACACTAAATAACTCGAGTAAGCTTCGAGTAACCTTTCATTTGAATGCATTTAAACCTTAAGGTAGTGACAGTTTAACATAAGCCTATAACAACATTTCCCCCGAGCCCACATAATCCATACTTCGAGTCCCAAACCCCAATACTTCGAGCAAAAACATGAATTAACTCGATACCAATCAAGAGTATTCTTCCTCCCCAAAACAACAGCTGATACACTAGAACTTCGTGCACCTGCACTACCACGGCCATCACCTCCGGCCTCTCGCGATCCCACGCGCAAGTTAACAACCATCACCCAAAACGTTTCCGACTCTAAAATTCGCTGCAGAACCCCTAGATTGAAATCGAGCATTCGAGCTCAAAAACAGGAAGTAATGTCGCAACCTGGGAACGCCTCAAAACCCAAACTCCGATCACCAGAGAATCCTTCCTTCCGGCCACGAACTACTCCATACCCCATCTATCATCAACTCGAATAGGGGACAACTCGATCACCTCTGGAGGTTGCGGTGATCATTTTTCCTGATGAACCGAAAACTAGGTTTACAGTTTTCAATCCAAAATCCCCTTCGCCTCACTGCACAGATCCACATTCATCTATTTTTTCCCAATTCTCCTATCACCATTTCATCACCAGAAACGTCGCTGGCCACCACGACCTTCTTGATTGACAGTTCCAACCCAAACCATGGTTACTGGTTAAACCAGAAATACTCAATCCTTTTTCAAACTATAATTTCTAATTTTATTTTTAAAATTCATAACTTTGATCATGAAATCGGTTTATAATCTCAAATCAAAGAATCTGGAAGATCGAATTCTTATTTTCAAAAGTTTGGTTCTGTTATTATTGAGTTTCCAGTGATAATTCATAATTTCTCATATTAAATAAAATTTAAACTTAGCTTATATATCACAACCATATTTTGATTGAATCCTTAATCTTAACACATATTAAATCAAAAGAAATGGATATTCTTAAGAACTTCTTATATCGGTAACTTAAACACAGAAAAATGAATTCACAGTAACATGCACATCTACATTAACATTCAGTAATTAAACTTATAAAAAAACATACACACGTACTTATTTCAAAGTAGAATAAGCAACTAAATTTGTACTTAAGTTTATTAAATATAAAAATGTTACTCACCTGAAATTATGAGCAGAGCAAACTATTTCAGAAAATGCTTGAAACTGGGTTGCTTTGATTTCAAAATTTGAAGTTGTTGTAGTTTGCATAAGATCTTAAAACTGCAGTTTACTTTCTGATTTTTGTAAACTTTAAAAATCCTGTTTTAGCTGCAATGCTCCCTGATCTACATGCATGCATATTTCCAGGTGAAAAATGCAGACTTCATTTATTTTCAAGTGAAAAGATGCAGGCTTCCCAGAAAATATGCAGGCACTTGAATTTTGCAGAATGATCATATGGCTTCAGATGATTTCAGATGCATGCAGATTTTTGAGGGGATTTGCAAATTGATTTCAGGTTAAGGAAATTTAAGAGGCTACAGTTATACTTTGATTTGCAAAACAATGAATTTCAGGTTGAGGAAATATTGGTGCAGGTGGGTTCTTTGAGGGGATTACAGATTTGTTTGAACAGATATTCTCTGTTTTGAATGGAGATTGCAGATTTTTATTGTTTTGAATTGAAGGAGATGATTTCAGATTTCATAACTGAAGATTTTCTTAAGTTTGAAAAAGAAAAATGAGATGAGAAGAAATGTATTAATATAAGTAGATTTTTAATTTTATCACAATAAAAGAAAAAGAAAATCTAAATAGGACACTTGTTTTAATTTTAAACATTTGTCACTTTGCTTATTTTAATGGCTTACACATGTAAATTAAATGTCTTAAGAGACTTACACATGTAATCTAAGTATTTTATTTTTATTTTAAATTGTTTACAAAAGCCTCTAAACCTAAATTTATTATTCTTATGTATATATAAATGAATTTATCTCTTTTTAAATTTTCAAACATCAAATTCAAATTTAAAATTAATTTATCAAATCCAATTTTAACATCAAGTTATATCTAGATGCATATATAACTCTTATTAAAATTAAAAATAACAAGTCCTATTTCTAAAAATCTATTTATGTTTTATGAAAAACTAAGTGTTATCATTATTATCTGAAAATAACAAATTAACCATTCTAAATAATTTATAAATGAGATTATAAATTACTTCTATTGCTTAATAAATTAAAATCATTTGTAAATTGTATTTTAAACTCTTATATATGTATATATATAAATTCAAACAATATTATAAAAAACAAAGCTTTTATGTTAATCAAATTTAAATTCATATTTAAGTTAATTAAAAATAAAAATTTAAACAAATAAGATTTTCCTAAGTATAAACCATATAATTATTTATTAAATTATTTTGAAAAGCTAAATGTTAAATTTAAATCAAATTTTCAATTTATCAAATTAAATTAAAATTAGAAAATTAATTCATTTACTAAATTCAAAAATCAAAGCTTATCAATTTACAATATATACAATTATATATATTATAAACAGAAAACAATTTATTAGCTTTAAAAAGATACAATCTTCTAATTTAAATATTTACTTAAAGAAGATTATTAAGTCAATTCAAATTTTATTATCAAAAATTATCAAATCAAATTAATTTCTACACAGATTATTAAATTTATATTGCCAAATTTCTGGGATATCACATTCAAGGAAACGATGAAGAGAATTAAACGATTTAGTAAAACTCGTGGTTATGGGACATGTGTGTTTGCTATTTTGGTTAATTCCGGACTCGTTAATTGAAATATTTGCTGTTTGATGATTCTGATGATTTTATTTGGCTTTCGATCCACTCTGATGGACCTTTGGGTCATTTGCTGGACCTTTGGGTCATATGATGGACCTTCGGGTCATTTGTTGGGCTTTCGGGCCACTCTGCGGACCTTCGGGTCATCTAATGGGCGTCAAAATTTATAGTACTTGGTAGGCTTCGGCCATTTGTTGATGCACATGCGGCATAGCATAAAAACTCGCCATCTGATGGGATCGATCCAACCTTTTATGTTGATTTTCTAGATATCTTAATTGATTTCTAGATATATGTTGTTCCAATTATTTGCAGGTAATTGGATATTTGTTGATATGAGTTCTAATTATCTTTGTTGATAATTAGATATTTGTTGATTCTGATTATCGTTTTTGATAATTAGACATTTGTTGATTTTTATTATCATTTGTGATAATTAAATATTTGTTGATTTGATTATCGTTTGTGATAATTGATTATTTGTTGATTTGAGATTTGATTATCGTTTTTGATAATTGAATACTTGTTAATTTGAGATTTGATTATTGTTTTCGATAATTAAATATTGGTTGATTTGATTATCGTTTTTGATAATTAAATATTTGTTGATTTGAGATTTGATTATCATTTTTGATAATTAAATATTTGTTGATTTGATTATCGTTTGTGATAATTGAATATTTGTTGATTTGAGATTTGATTATCGTTCGTGATAATTAAATATTTGTTGATTTGATTATCGTTTGTGATAATTGAATATTTGTTGATTTGAGATTTGATTATCGTTTTTGATAATTGAATACTTCTTAATTTGAGATTTGATTATCGTTTTTGAAAATTAAATATTGGCTGATTTGATTATCGTTTTTGATAATTAAATATTTGTTGATTTGAGATTTGATTATCATTTTTGATAATTAAATATTTGTTGATTTGATTATCGTTTGTGATAATTGAATACTTGTTAATTTGAGATTTGATTATCGTTTTTGATAATTAAATATTGGTTGATTTGATTATCGTTTATGATAATTGAATATCTGTTGATTTGAGATTTGATTATCGTTTTTGATAATTAAATATTGGTTGATTTGATTATCGTTTGTGATAATTGAATATCTGTTGATTTGAGATTTGATTATCGTTTTTGATAATTAAATATTTGTTGATTTGATTATTGTTTGTGATAATTAAATATTGTTTGTGATAATTAAATATTTGTTGATTTGAGAATTCTTATTATCGTTTTTGGTGGCTAGATAATTGTAGTTTTACGAATTGTGATTTATGTTTTCTAATTATCTTTGCTGATAATTAGATTTTGTTGTTTTCTGATTTTCGTATCGATAATTAGGTATCGCTGTTTTGTGATTTCTGTATTTAAATTATCTAATTGATAATTAAATATTGCTGATAATCGTATTTATTCAGTTTTGCTATTTTCTGAATTATCTATTGATAATTAGATTTTGTTGAAAATTTGTAAATTCCTTTTATGAAATTAAAAGATTTCTTTGGTGTTTATATTCTCGACCTTTATTTTTCTAGCTTAACCAGTTTATGTTAGAAAAATAATTGTTATTGACGACTTTAATTATGAAAATTGCGGGGATGCAATTTTTATAAGGAGGGGAGTCTGTAACAACCCGGGGTTTTACAACAATTAATTATCGTTGTTTGACGATTTAATTTGGTTGCTAATTGCCATTGGCATTTAATCAGTTGAAAATTCTTTTGAATATTGGTCTAACGGTTATGCGGGCTTTAGTTGAATTTGTGGCCCACATTTCTTTTTGTTTTTGGGCCGAGATAACTGTCAAGCGTAGGCCATTTTCCTTGTTCGTTTATTCGAAACCCGAAACCATTGGAGAGAAAAAATGGCGGCTGTGCTCAATCGATCTTCAGAAACTAGGGTTTTTGGTAAATATATGAGGTCGATTACTGATGCTTGATTCAACTCGATTCCTTGCTTCGTTTGTCGATCGTCTCAAGATACCTTCGGCCGCTTGATGAGTTCGTTCTGCTTCGATTTGGGTTGCTTGCCGATTGATTGTTCTGCTCGTCGAGTCGAGGTGAGTGAATTATCACTCACATCTATTTCATTCTTCAGTCGTTCGATTTTTGTTTTGATGTTGTTGATTTTTGACTCGGTATTGATATCTGACTTAGTTCGATTTCTTGTTTTCGATAGCTTGATTATCACGACATTGTTTGGTTTTTGTTCGTCTGGAATTTCTTGAATTTGCCGAGTACTTTTGATTCGATATTTGATTAATTGTAGTTGCTGATGATGTTACTGATTATATAGGAATTGAACTCACGCATATGTGTTCGTATATGATCATTGACTTCATCATTTTATTATCTCGATCATATGATTTGTTTTAATACTTATGGTGATTTCTGATTCTGGATTGAAATCTGTAAACTCGATTTGTGAAAATATTTTAGATGTCTTCATTGTCGACTGATGCCTTTACTCCATGCATTCATGTCTCAGTGATGAATCAAGTGTTCATTGGATCAATGTTGTAGTGTTGCTAGTTGCTCCTGTGTTCATGTGTATATTTGAGTGTGTTGTCTTGTAGGATCTTGTTTAATTTGATCATGTTCATGCGAGCATGTTATTTTGTTCTGAAATTTTGAAGCTTGTTTTGGTTTTGACTTTTATGGGCTTGGTGCATTGGGTTATTGCTGAGTTCGTCCATTTAGTCACCATATATATACGTACAGATATGTATGTGTGTATATATGTATGTTGTGATTCTTATTTCACTGTGCTTTAGTTTTGATTTACTGTTTGATACCATGTTGCATTTGCTTCCATATCTATCACTGATCTGATATACATTTGGAATCGTTTTTCTAATGACACTTGAGTTTGTTGCATATATGTATGATTGCATATGGAATATATACTTCATGCAGTCTTCATGTACTTGGCTTCTTTGTAGTCTCTGGAATCATTCTTTGAGATGGTATCTTGAAGTCTGGTTCCTTCACATTGCTACTCTATGGCTTCGGCTATTATGCACTCGATTCAAGGCAGTAAAGCCTTCCTCCTGACTGCTACTTCCTGTTGTGGCAGTTCCTATCTGAGTCATTGTAAACTAATTTGGGTTACACTGTTTTGAATCTTTTACATGTATCATTGGCTTGCCTCTGTGCCTTGTTGCTATTCCTTTATATACTGACCTGGTTTGTACCTGTAGCTTGAGTTTCGCATGCTTTACAGCCGTGTATTATTTGCATTCATATTCTTTCTTGTATGTGCTGAGCCTTGCATAGTGGTCTGGTCTTTGTTGCATAAACATACTGCTGGTCATTTTAAAGTCTGGTCTAGTGTATACTAGTTGCTCATATGTCCTTTGTGCTTTGCTTTGGCCTTGCAGCTTGAGTTGCATACTTGCTGTGCACTTTTCATATCTTTCCCTTGGTACATATTGCATATTCATTTGGTTGAAGCTTTATACTGCTGTCACTTACTTAGTGCATTAGTGCACTGTGAATTTTTGTGCATTGGTCTTTGAGATTTGCCGAGGGTATTTCTTTATACTGTTGCATTGAGTTGAGTCAGGACAGCAGTGACTTGACATTTGCATTATGTTTGTTTTTTTTTTTTGAATTCACTTGTGTTGGATCCAGTCTATCGCTCGGGTTTGACCTTGTGCTCATTTGTGAAAATTCCATTGAGCTTTTGTGTACATCATCACTATAGTGGCAAGGCAGTGCACGCAAGCGTGTACTGCAGCCACACGATATTAAGCTTTTGTGTACATCATCACTGTAGTGGCAAGGCAGTGCACGCAAGCGTGTACTGCAGCCCTACCCGAATTGTCATTTTAATTGATATTTCAATATTTTGAATTGTATTTTGATTTGGTTTAATTTGGTGATTTTTGTTGTTGTCTAATTATCAATATGATAATTAGATTATGAGTTTCTAATTATTTATTTAATAATTAGATTTTGTGTTAATTGCCGTTTAGGAAATTCTGTGCTTTCTAAATTATCTTCATTAATAATCTTTTTAATTTATCTTCGTTGATAATTTGGATTTGCTGATTTGTTGTTTAACACTGTTACGTGTTATATTTATCGTTATCCGATTTCTTTATTTAAGGATCGGATAGACGAGATTTATTATGACTGTCGTCTATTTGTTACTTAATTATTATTGCTTCTGTGCACTAATAACTGAGTTTGAATTAGACTGACCCGTGTATTATTTTCTTTGAATTTAATACTCGAGTCAGACCGAGTTATTACAGGTTGTAGATATCTTGCTTTGGATTGCTGCTTGAGCTATGAAGTCTTTTCTTATCTTTTGGAGTAGTTGTCGTCATTGTACAGTAGTTAGTGTAGTTGTATTGGAAGATATGTATTCATGTATATTATACGTTAATGTACTTGTATATGTAACTTCCAGAGTCGACAGTTGTAGTTGTATCATATGTACTGCATCACATGTATTGTAACTGACATCAGTTATTATATATATAAGACTTTTTGTTTTATCCGTGTTCCGCATTTATATTATCTGTGTTATTATTATATTTATTGTCCTAAACTATTATGAACCATCGTAGTTCGTTTTATACTAGAATTGGGTATGTCGATGGGAGTAAATAAATAAGAGATGAAAAATAAAAATATATACCGCTCCTATCGAAATAAACAATACTAGTGTAAGGCCTAACTACGGATGGCCGCTCCTATCCAGCCTTATTCTTCGTGATAACAGACAGTAATTCCTTTAATACTCTTTGTTATTGTGAGCATAAGGGTGGGGCGTCACAATGGCCGAAACCTAGTTCAGCATAGCAATCGATTCGAACTCGGTCGATTCAAAATAGGAAGCATTGTGTGGCTAAAGACGAAGCTAGCTACTCATGGCGTTTGATCCACGATCAGATGTGCGATTCGCGAGCAACGTGGTTCGAATTTGGGATTTCCCATCAAAGCTGTTGTTCGACTTTGGGAAAACGAAGGGTGTGGGGATTACAGTGGCGTCGAAGCACGTGGGGACCATGCTTGGTGACGTAGGGTTCGCCGAAGTGGTTCACGTCACGTTGAGGATGAGTTCGTGATGGAAAAAGAAATGGTGGTTATGGCTAAGGCTTAGTATTGACTTGGGGAATGGTGGCAGCAGTTGAGGCTTGTGGTGAAGTCGAGTGGCGAGGGCGAAGCGGATGGGCAGGGTATTTCAGTGGGTTAAGTGTCATGATTTTTAGTTTAAGATTTGTTATTGCAATTTAAATATTTTTGGAAAGTTATATGCTGTGTTTTACCGGATAGGAAAGTAGTAATATATATACAAACACTTATGCATATTTTGATTTAGATTTATAGAATTAAACAGTAAATGTAAATACAAACTGAAATTAAAATATGGAAAACCTATTTTCCGTTTTAATTTTATATATACAGTTTATATATTTTAAATGATAAACAACATAAAAATAAGTATATATCAATACACGTGTGTATTTAAAAATATTTATATAGGTAAAACTAGAAATATATAAACAAGTTTGGAAAATATAGGAATTTTAAATGTTGAGCTGTTTGTATTAACTCGGATTTTTAAAAAAAAAAAGAAAAAAAAGGAAAATTTGTTAAAATAAAATTTTTGATTGAAAATTGATTTGTCCAATTGTTTCAAATATTAATAAATCATTTAATGTTTATTCAAGGTCAAAAATTGGAAAAACCAAGGCAATATTGAAGTGGATTGCAAATGGAAAGCAAAGGTGAGTTAATCTCACTCATCTCAGATTTCTGGTTAATTTAAATTATTGGTTGATGGATTGAAAAGACTGGATGTAACAACCCGATATTTTCAGCAATTCGCATCCACACATGTCGGACTTGAATTGCTCAAAATACCACATTGTAAATAAATTTGGAGCAAATGAAATACAATCACAGAATCACAGACACAGAAATATCAGAATAACTCGCATCAGAAATTAAAATACCATAGTAGTTCATGAAGCTACTATAACAAACTCTCAAAACATAATACATAATATCAGTCTGAAACACATATACAATAAAAACCTCAATTACAAAGCAGTTTATAAATATCAGAGCGCAAATAGAATAACTGAAACTGAAGGGAACAGATAGCTAGACAAGCAGAATCTCCAGCGATTCCTAGCTCCAGAAAGAAATCCAAAGCTAAGCTGTAAATACTCAGACTGACCCGAGCGTAAAGTAAAACACAAAACACTCGAGTCGGGACAATATATACTTATATAATGTAAACCAACTCAAGTGAACTGTAGTAGAAATGCACAATAACTTAAAGGATGCTTGGGATCGTCCATCCTTTAAGAATCAGTTAAACTATAAATTAAATACATCCCATGGTTAAAATTTCAAAATGGTATTTTATACTTCAAAATCAAATATCATTTCAAAATTCAATATCATTCAAAATCCATTTCAAAATATCATATCTTCCAAACCACATTCATTTTTATTTAATTTAAATACCATTACAAAACACATTTAAAAATAGTTTATATTTCGAAACAAATTACTTCATTTTAAATCATAAAATAAAGTTATTTTATTTAATAATTAGATTATTAAATTTCCAAAATTTTAGTCTTTCAAAATTCATTTATTCACTTAATTTATTAAAACAGATGAAAATTCAACTTTCGCAGCATTTAGAAATTGCTATAGAAAGTTACATTCAAAATAGTTCAATTTAACAAAAGATAACATTTAAAAATGCCGTAATAGGGTTACATTAGTTACAAATAAAACTTAGTTAAATTCAACAATTATAACATTTACAAAAATGCTATAATAGTCTTTAATTAAACTTAGCCATTCGGTTCATTATTATCAACTACAGCATTTACAAATGATGTATTATCATTTACATTAGAATTAATAGCATTTCAGAAATGCAGTTAATTAACTTCAAATATTCAGTACAATTTCACAAACAATTATATTTTTATTTAAATCATTTTTAACTTATAAAATCATATAATTTCACTTTTAAAACAATCATTCAAATACCCTTATATTCATGATTTTATAAAGTTAAATCTCCATTCAAAAATCAAAATTTAATAATAATTCACTTATTAAATTCCAACATTAAATTTTAAATTCATTAAATTAAATTTAACTTAACACTTAAGTTTAAAATTTTCAAATATAACTTAATTTCATTTTTATTTACTTAACTTAAAATTCACTTTTAAGCCAAATTCACAAATTTCCAATTTTTAGTTATATTTCAAAATTTCAACTTAAATATTCATTCATTTCACATTTTAACTTTATTCAAAAATCATTAATATATTATAAAATCATTTTAAGTTAATTTAATTCAAAATATCATAAATTTATCATATTTTCATATTTAATTTAAATTCCATTTATCACCAAATTATAATTTCCAAAATAACTTACATTTCAGATTTTCTAACTTTACCATTTATTTATTTCACTTATAAATTTTCAGAAAATCAATAATGCTTTAAAAAAATCATTTTTAATCAAATTTAAATCAAAATATTATAATATTTACATTTCTAAAGTATTTTAAAATTTTTAGAAAAACATATTTTAACAACGGGTCTGTATTTCATTTTCTAGCCTAGGTAAAGTGATACGGGTAATATATCATTTCAACTTGTAATTCACAAAGAAAACTCGGGTTTGATCATTTCAAACCCGCAATTCCAAGTAAATGAAAATAATTGAAAATCATTCAGGCCTATCATTTCAGCCCATAATGATTTTCTCCTATTCTAAAGTCTGTTCGGGTATGTATCATTTCAACCCATAGTGATTCTAATCTAAAGGGAACTTGTAGTGTGATAAACTGATAAAAATAACAGAATAGCATGATATAACAGTAACATGTGATATAACAGGTGTAATAACAGGTGTGAACATCATATGATTATAATATAAGCAGATATAGCATGATGATATACATTTACAGATTCAAATGATGTCGGTTTATCAGTTATATAAGTACATATTAGTCTGGTGAGATTTACTCACTTGTCAAAAGCTGGAGATAGCCACTAAAGTGCACACACTGAAATTACGAAGGCACGATAACACGGAAATGACTTGAGAGTGGAGATCCAAATCTAATTGCCTTGATAACATTTAAACAAAATAATACAATATATGAAAATTTCAAAACCAAATAAACACTAAACAATGCTAGAAATCAATGCCCAAAACCAAATCAAATGCATTGCACTTGTTCTCAACTTCACATGGATCAGCTAGGGGTGGATTTAGCACGGCCATGGAATGCACTAAGGGCTGGGTTTGGTTCAAACAGGGTCGACCTACTTGGGAAAAGATGGTGTGGAAGTGGTAATGGATGAAATACAAGTCAAAGCAACACAACATGGTTTCTATGCAACTAAAGTCACGGCCACAAGCAAATATGGGCATGGGCAGGTCTGTAGTGGACTGGAGAATGGTGTGGAAATGGTCTCAGGTCAGGTAGGGGCTGGAGATGATGGTGCAAGTGGCGGCCATGGTGGTGTTTGAGGTGGTGGAGCAAGTGGAGAGCTTGGTTATGGGGTTTAGGTGGAGTTTTGCTCATATTTTGGGGGATTTGGCTACAAGTGGTGCACGGCCATGGATGGGCAGAGGGCTGGAGGAGGTGATCGCCTGATGTGGTGGTGGTGGAGGCAGCCATGGTGAAGGAGGAAGGAGGGGCCGAGCCAAATAGAGATGAAGGCAAGTGCTAAAATCACAACCAAAAAAAAACATGGAAAAAGAATGAAAGTTTACCAAGCTTTCCTAGGAGATGATGGCCGAGATTTTTTTCAGTAGAAGAGAAAAATGCATGTACGTTAATGATAAAGAAAGTATGCAGCTGAAAGGATTGAGAAGTAATGGTTAATTGATGACAAATTAAGTTACAAATGTGAAAGGTTGGAAAATAAAGAGCCATTGGAAACCAAAAGTCAAAACCTTTTCAAATTACCTTTGATTTATTTGTATAAGTTTATATTACTGAAAATAATAATAATTCCAATCAAAAATTCGAAAATATAACAAAATATAAAATATATATAAATATTTATTAATTATATAATGTTAAAATAAGAAAATAACACAAAATTGCAAACTAGTCTAGAAAAATGGAAAATAAACAGAATGAATTTTGGAAAATTTATATGGACTTGTAAAAGTATTTATAAAAAAGATAATAACATAAAATAAAAATGCATTCACAAAATAAATATATAAATTTTAATTAAAAATAATTTAAATGAAGAAAATAGCAGAAAAATAGAAAACAGCCTTTAAAAATAGGAAATAAGTACAGTAAATTTTGGAAAAATTATAACATCACTTTAAAATGTTTTAAAATAAAATACATACCTAAAATGTCATATAACACATATTAGAACATGATTTGACAAATAAAATATTATTATATAAATTAAAATAGATAATTTTATTAAATAAACCAATTTACGTACAATATTGTAAAAAGCATAACTTTCACAATTTACCTCCATTTCCAACAAAACAAAAAGCAGTATTCTAGTTATTAAATATATTTTCATAATAAAAGATAAAATTTAAGAATTTAAATATTTAAATTTAAAATTTAAAAGTCAAATTTTGACCAGATTGACCAAAATCCACATTTTTGGAAAATATACAATTTATTCAGGTCTG
The DNA here is from genome assembly GCA_030765085.1 of Allium cepa. NCBI lineage: Eukaryota > Viridiplantae > Streptophyta > Magnoliopsida > Asparagales > Amaryllidaceae > Allium > Allium cepa. The sequence continues at coordinate 457,308,745 of CM060931.1, read as the reverse complement.
AAATTATCATTCACACAAAATTAAAATTTATATTGAAAATAACAAATTTATTCATTTTAATAAATATAATAAAGTTTTCAAATAAAATAATCAAAATAAACAATTAAAATAAATCAAAAAATTCAGGGTTGTTACCTCTCCCCCACTCAAATCTTTTCGTCCTCGAAAAGAACGAACAAGAAAAATAAGGAAAAGTAAGATAGAAAAATCAAATAGTACCTGGAAAAAATTCCAAATTCGAAGCACGAATGCTCTCCTCTGTCTCCCAAGTACATTCTCGATCATCAGTACCCCATCGTACTTTGATCAGACTAATAGATTTCCTTCGTAGCTGCTTCGTACCACTGTCGACAATATGAAGTGGCTTACTCTCAACAGTCAGATTTAGGCTAAATATCCAAACTATCAAGAGTAGAAGGCTTAAAAAAAAGTGATAGGTCAAGAAGATACTATAGAAGATGTGAGACATGGAATACATCATTCACTCCAGACAGCTTCTCGGCAAATCCCGACGATGAGCCAAAGAACCAACTCTTTCCAAAATGCGGAAAGGACCCTCGAAGAGGACAAAGGTAGGAATAACTAGAAGGGAAAATAGGTTAAAAGACAAGGATAAACCATTATTTTAAACCCGTATAAATTTCAATTTAAAATTTTATATTTACAATATTTTAAACATTTTATAATATGATAAATAGTCGTTTGATTCAAAATTGATAGTTCGAAGTAAACAATATTTAAAACATTTTACATAAATGATCAAAATATCCTTTATACAATACTTTACCAAAATACTTTTATAACTCGATGTCTTAACAAGTTTACTTTCGTTCCTGCAGACTCTGGCCATGCGTTGATCAGGTGCAAAGCTAGAATTCTCCAAGTACTTGGTAGACTTGTTTCAACACCCAGTGAAAATACTGGAAAACACTTTTAAAAACAGATATGGAAAGTACAATCCAAACAAATCAACCAAACCAAAATAGTTGTCTAACCATGGATCGCAGATACACAATGGTTACGCCTAGATCCCCCAGGAAATTATCCGTATCCGTAAGCTTTCTCAGCCCTGCGAGTTACGCGATGATGACTAGTAGAGTGCAGGATACACAATGGTTACGCCTGGATCCCCCAGGAAATAATCTGTACCCCTAGGCCGTCTCAGCCAGGCAGTTTTTCTACTAATGCGACCTACATAGAGTGCAGGATACATAATGGTTACGCCTGGATCACCCAGGAAACAATATGTACCCCTAGGTCAGCTCGGCCAGGCAGTTGCGCTATGCAGTCGCGCTCGTAAGACCATGGAGATCGCCATGGAATTCGATGGACACTCGAGTATCATATCCGGAAAACCCAAATCAAAGAGAATAATATCGATAGAATGAATCCATAGTGTGGCCACAAAGCGGATATCAAGCAGAAGGCTCTTTCCATATACTTACTTCGAAAATATGTATCATATAGTACCTTTCAAAATCACTTTCAAATATCATGCTTATATAAAGTCCATTATATATAAGATTGCATTTCAAATCGAATACTTTCCAAATCAATAGTATGTCAAATCATACTTATATAGACTTCGATTATATAAGATTTCAATTTACAAGTTGAGTACCTTTACAAATCAATAGTTTTCAAATCACTTCATACTTATACAAATCAGTTTTATATAATTTCAATAACTCCCAAATCAAAGTATTTAAATAAACAAGCTTCTCCATTTCAAACCATTTCAATATCAATTCAGTTTCAAAATCATATATGATTTCACCAAATCATTTCTTCCAAATTACATATATTCAGTTTCAAAGTTTCTTAAAATAATAGATTTAGAAAATAATCCAAATTTCCAAATCAACAAAATTTAGGTCAAACAAATTCATTTCCATTTCAAATATATATTCACTTTCAAAAATCATAATACTTTCAAAGTTATTAATCTTTCAAAACAAAAATACTTGAAATCATTACACTTTGAAAATCATAACCTTTCGAAATCATACATTTGAAACCATAAAACAATCTGTTAATTCTTTATATTTCATAAATTTATTCAATTAAACCCAAATCTAAAATTTCCAATTTTAATTCAATTCAAACCATCAGTTTCAATTCAATCTAGTTTTTCAACAAAACCATTTCAAATATTATCAAATTTCAAATAAAGATTTGATCCATAAAATAAACTATTATATCTTAAATATATTTCAAAGCTTAAATATACCATATTTCAAAACTAAATTTTACAATTTCACATATTTCAAATTTTACCTCATTATTACTTAGTTTTTGAAATATTTATTACATAAATCCATCATTCTTAAATAAACTCAAATTACAAGTGAACCAAATATCCTTTCATACAACTATACACTTTAAATAATCATTTATCAAAATCAATTATCATTTCAAATTCACATTCTTTATCAAAATAAAGATCAAATCATTTCCAAACCATTTAAATCATCATAATATCTAAAATGGTTACGAAGTTTAAAACCGTCTCTTTTTAAAACCTTCAAACTATTTATTTCTATATGAAAAATCCAATTTACCATTGGAAAGATTATTATTCTATATATATATACACTTTATTCAAAAAAATTCAAATCTATACTTCATACCAGTATAATTCAACATAGTCTTATTTATTTCACTCAACCAACAGTTTCAAACTTATATAAATCATCTTACCTTATACTTTAATCATACCAAACTAAACTTATATTCTTTATCAAATACCCTATACCTTTCAAAATTACTTAACTTTGAAAAATTAACCTTGATATGGAAGTGCTCGAACCTTCAAAATAGTCGAAGAAATCATATTTTCAATCCAAGAGTTGGAAATTACCAACAAATCAGTAAATCAATTCCAAAAGATAGGATTATACCAAAAAAAATCTAAATCTCAAGAACTGAACACCGGCTTGCTTTAAATCATTTCATATATATATATGTATATATATATATGTATATGTATATATATGTATATATACACACATATACATATGTCTTTCGAATATCAAACCATACTTCAAAAATCTGAAATCAAAATTTGGTTTCACAAAATCACTCGCATAGCAAAGCTACTAGAGTGGCCTCTCCCCCACTCAGAAACTCGAAAATCAATGTCGATGATGCATGCATTCATCAGCGAATTTATTTTCCAACGACATAAGTGGGTTCTGGTTTTTTATTTTCTTGAAACTTCTTTGAAATCTCTTCGAAATCATTGGAATTCATTCGAATACATTTGAAACATTTCTTATTCAGAAAAAATCTTTAAATCATATTATTATTATATCTTTTTCAAATCTTAAAACCGACTTCAAAACACCGGATTTCATTTCCTAGAAATTTAAATTCAAAACCTTTCAGTTATAAATCATTTTTTTTATATAAGTCAAGTTCTTATAAAATTTTCAAGATTTCCAAATCCTTTCAAATTTCAAAATTCCTTTTTCAAAAGATATAAAAATCCTTATTGAAAACATTTCACTTATATATATATAAAATAGGGTCATTCTTATCAAAATAATAATTTTGATGTATGCATAATTTCAAAATACAACCAAACACAAATTTCCAAGGGATGATTCAAGGATGAATTTCCAACAAACAGATATTCAAATTTAGAGGAACTCTAATCAAACAGAATTCTGATTCGAAGATAAACTCTAACGAAGATGAGATAATTTAATTACCAAGTAGAAGATGGATAAGCCTATATAAATCGCAGGCGACCTTAACTGGTCAACCGTGACTTCGGGAATATATCTAATTCGAAAATCTAAGGCAAATCGACCTTCGATTGCCAGAGATAGAATCTGGGTAGAGCAGGAGATAGATAGCATCGTAAACCGAGGATAAAGAAATCTCCGGTGAATCAATGCCAAATATAAGGGAGTTTCACACCTTTACAAATCATTCAAAGATTGGCGGAATCACCGATCTTTATAGAGGTCGTTCCAAAGTGGAATTATGGAATGTCCCAAAATCAAAAGGGTAAAAATAGGGAAGACAAGACTAGATTTAAGAATAAGTGGGAGCGTTCCAAAGTTCAAGGAACCCTAGTCGATAAGAATCCTAACCAAGAGATTTCTAACAAGGTGGATTCAGAAAGGATGAAGTTTAGAACATCTTGGTTTCAAAATAAGAAAAAATTTATACCAAAAATAATATTTGAAAATACTTTAAAATCATTTGGAAATCATTTTATACTTCGAAAATAAGTTCTCTCACAAAGAAAGGATTCTGAGATTGATTTCACTCATTTTAGGGTATTTCTACCCTATCTCTAATGAGTTTTTGCTCCGCAGGCTAAGGTTTGCCTAAAACTAAAGCTCTGATACCAATTGTGACAACCCGAGATTTTCAGCCATTCGCATCCACACATGCCGGACTTGAATTGCTCAAAACACCGCATTGTAAATAAATTTGGAGCAAATGAAATACAATCACAGACACAGAAATATCAGAATAACTCGCAGCGGAAATCAAAATACCATAGTGGTTCATGAAGCTACTATAACAAACCCTCAAAACATAATACATAATATCAGTCTGAAACACATATACAATAGAAATCTCAATTACAAAGCAGTTAATAAATACCAGAGCTGAAATAGAATAACTGAAACTGAAGGGAACAGATAGCTAGACAAGCTGAATCTCCAGCGATTCCTAGCTCCAGAAAGAAATCCAAAACTAAGCTGTAAATACTCAGACTGACCCGAGCGTAAAGCAAAACACAAAACACTCGAGTCAGGACAATATATACTTATATAATGTAAACCAACTCAAGTGAACTGTAGTAGAAATGCACAATAACTTAAAGGATGCTTGGGATCGCCCATCCTTTGAGAATCAGTTAAACTATAAATTAAATATACCCCGTGGTTAAAATTTCAAAATGGTATTTTATACTTCAAAATCCAATATCATTTCAAAATTCAATATCATTCAAAATCCATTTCAAAATATCAAAATATCATATCTTCCAAACCACATTCATTTTTATTTAATTTAAATACCATTACAAAACACATTTCAAAATAGTTTATATTTCGAAACAAATTACTTCATTTTAAATCATAAAATGAAGTTATTATATTTAATAATTAAATTATTAAATTTCAAAAATTTTAGTCTTTCAAAATTCATTTATTCACTTAATTTATTAAAACAGATGAAAATTCAACTTTCGCAGCATTTAGAAATTGCTACAGAAAGTTACATTCAAAACAGTTCAATTTAACAAAAGTTAGCATTTAAAAATGTTGTAATAGGGTTACATTAGTTTCCAATAAAACTTAGTTAAATTCAATAATTATAACATTTATAAAAATGCTATAATAGCCTTTAATCAAACTTAGCCATTTGACTCATTATTATCAACTACAGCATTTACAGATGTTGTATTATCATTTACATTAGAATTAATAGCATTTCAGAAATGCAGTTAATTAACTTCAAATATTCAGTATAATTTCACAAACAATTATATTTTCATTTAAATCATTTTAACTTATACAATCATATAATTTCACTTTTAAAACAATCATGCAAATACCATTATATTCATGATTTTATAAAGTTAAATCTCCATTCAAAAATCAAAATTTAATAATAATTCACTTATTAAATTCCAACATTAAATTTTAAATTCATTAAATTAAATTTAACTTAACACTTAAGTTTAAAATTTTCAAATATAACTTAATTTCATTTTTATCTACTTAACTTAAAATTCACTTTTAAGCCAAATTCACAAATTTCCAATTTTTAGTTATATTTCAAAATTTCAACTTAAATATTCATTCATTTCACATTTTAACTTTATTCAAAAATCATTAATATATTATAAAATCATTTTAAGTTAATTTAATTCAAAATATCATAAATTTATCATATTTTCATATTTAATTTAAATTCCATTTATCACCAAATTATAATTTCCAAAATAACTTACATTTTAGATTTTCTAACTTTACCATTTATTTATTTCAGCTATAAATTTTCAGAAAATCAATAATGCTTTAAAAAAAATCATTTTTAATCAAATTTAAATCAAAATATTATAATATTTACATTTCTAACATATTTTAAAAATTTTAGAAAAACATATTTTAACAACGGGTCTGTATTTCATTTTCTAGCCTAGGTAAAGTGATACGGGTAATATATCATTTCAACTTGTAATTTACAAAGAAACCCCGGGTTTGATCATTTCAAACCCGGAATTCCAAGTAAATGAAAATAATTGAAAATCATTCAGGCCTATCATTTTAGCCCATAATGATTTTCTCCTATTCTAAAGTCCGTTCGGGTATGTATCATTTCAACCCATAGTGATTCTAATCTAAAGGGAACTTGCAGTGTGATAAACTGATAAAAATAACATAATAGCATGATATAATAGTAACATGTGATATAACAGGTGTAATAACAGGTGTGAACATCATATGAGTATAATATAAGCAGATATAGCATGATGATATACATTTACAGATTCAAATGATGTCGGTTTATCAGTTATATAAGTACATATTAGTTTGGTGAGATTTACTCACTTGTCAAAAGCTGGAGATAGCCACTAAAGCACACACACTGAAACTACGAAGGCAAGATAACACGAAAATGACTTGAGAGTGGAGAGCCAAAGCTAATTGCCTTGATAACACTTAAACAAAACAATACAATATATAAAAGTTTCAAAACCAAATAAACACTAAACAATGCTAGAAATCAATGACCAAAACCAAATCAAATGCATTGCACTTGTTCTCAACTTCACATGGATCAGCAAGGGATGGATTTACCATGGCATGCACTAAAGGCTGGGTTTGGTTCAAACAGGGTCGGCCTACTTGGGAAAAGATGGTGTGGAAGTGGTGATGGATGAAATACAAGTCAAAGGAACACAACATGGTTTCTATGCAAATAAAGTCACAGACACAAGAAAATATGGGCACGGGAAGGTCTGTAGTGGACTGTAGAATGGTGTGGAAATGGTCTCAGGCCAGGTAGGGGCTGGAGATGATGGTGCAAGTGGCGGCCATGGCGGTGTTTGAGGTGGTGGAGCAAGTGGAGAGCTTGGTTATGGGGTTTAGGTGGAGTTTTGCTCATATTTTGGTGGATTTGGCTACAAGTGGTGCACGGCCATGGATGGGCAGAGGGCTGGAGGAGGTGTTCACCCGATGTGGTGGTGGTGGAGGCAGCCATGGTGAAGGAGGAAAGAGGGGCCGAGCCAAATAGAGATGAAGGCAAGTGCTAAAAACACAAACAAAAAAAAAACATGGAAAAAGAATGAAAGTTTACCAAGCTTTCCTAGGAGATGATGGCCGAGATTTTTTTCAGTAGAAGAGAAAAACGCATGTACGTGAATGATAAAGAAAGTATGCAGCTGAAAGGATTGAGAAGTAATGGTTAATTGATGACAAGTTAAGTTACAAATGTGGAAGGTTGGAAAATAAAGAGCCATTGGAAACCAAAAGTCAAAACCTTTTCAAATTACCTTTGATTTATTTTTATAAGTTTATATTACTGAAAATAATAATAATTTAAGTCAAAAATTCGAAAATATAACAAAATATAAAATATATATAAATATTTATTAATTATATAAGGTTAAAATAAGAAAATAGCACAAAATTGCAAGCTAGTCTAGAAAAATGGAAAATAAACAGAATGAACTTTGAAAAATTTATATGGACTTGTAAAAATATTTATAACAAAGATAATCATGTAAAATAAAAATGCATTCACAAAATAAATATATAAATTTTAGTTAATTTAAATGAAGAAAATAGCAGAAAAATAGAAAACAGCATTTAAAAATAGGAAATAAATACAGTAAATTTTGGAAAAATTATAACATCACTTTAAAATGTTTTAAAATAAAATATATACCTAACATGTCATATAACACATATTAGAACATGACTTGATAAATAAAATATTATTATATAAATTAAAATAGATAATTTTACTAAATAAACCAATTTGCGTACAATATTGTAAAAAGCATAACTTTCGAAATTTATCTTCGTTTCCAACGAAACGAAAAGTAGTATTCTAGTTATTAAATATATTTTCATAATAAAAGATAAAATTTAAGAATTTAAATATTTAAATTTAAAATTTAAAAGTCAAAATTTGACCAGATTGACCAAAATCCACATTTTTGGAAAATATACAATTTATTTAGGTTTGAAATTATCATTCACACAACATTAAAATTTATATTTAGAATAACAAATTTATTCATTCTAATAAATATAATAAAGTTTTCAAATAAAATAATCAAAATAAACAACTAAAATAAATCAAAAAATTCAGGGTTGTTACATTGGATGTGATAGTATATATATACTGGTTTATATTATACATATATTTGGAGTGATTAATTTCCTACATTATATAGCGAATGAGACCATATATGCCACATAATAGTGGAGGATATTATATGAACCCATATACGGCGATATTCCACCTCAAAGTAGAATTGGTATCTTATCTTGTGCTAACATCTGTAGATGCAGAGAAACAGGTTGGAGGGATCCAACTGAATTCCTCAAAATAGTGTAATTTATTTTTATAATCTATGTTTTATTTGATAATCTGTGATTGGTTATTGATTATATTGGGAATTGGAATATTGGATGCTATGAATGGATTGAATAATTTTGGTATTGAGTTATCAAAATATAAAGATTTGATTTTTGAAAGGAAATAAAAGGAGAGAATTTTTAAGAAAAATAATTTTGGAGAATTGGGATAATTAAAGAATGAATTGGGAAAAAAATAAAAGTCGATTTTAAATTCAAATAAATAATTTCGGTATGGAAAAGGAGATATATGGATAAATGGGAATAAATGAATTTTAAACTTAAGTGATATTATTTGAGGGAATAAAGAATTTATTTTAAATTCAAGGTTTAAAATTTGTTTAGAAAGATAAATACGAGATTTGGAAAAGTATGAAATTGGTATTCAGTTTAAATAAGATTTTAGATTACAATAAAGAAATTAAATCTAAAATTAATGGGTTTTGAAAGAAATTGAGTAAGTAAAGGGATTTATTTCAAAATGGAGTAATTTGGAAATCAATTTGAAAATTGATTTAAGTGTTTGAAATTGGAATTTTAAAGGGAAGATAAGACTATAGAATTTATAAACTGGGTTTATAAAATGAAATGGATATCAGTGGATATTTGAAAGTATAAATTCACTGTAGGAATTTATAAAGGAATGTGAATTTGTTTTAAAAATAAACAGTGGTTTATTTTTTTTAAAGGTATGGAAATGGGAAGCGTATTTCCATGGAAAGCCAAGTATATTTTAAAAGGAGATTTTATTTTTATAAGTTAAAGACTTTAAAATTTGTTTTAAAGCAATGTTTTGAAATATTTATTATTTTTAAATGTTTTAAATTTTAAAGTAAATATTTTTGAAATTTATTTTAGTAGTAAGTGTTTAAAGGTTAATTGGTATTATTTTTTAAAAGGATAATTATTAATATTTATACTTTATAAAATAGTTTTGTTTTAAAAGATAGTTTGGTTAAAGTTATATTTTAAAACTTGTATCGAATTTCATAACTCTTATTTTAAATTTAGTTTGGCTTAACTTGTATTTTTTTAAAAAAAATTATGTTTATAAAGTAATTTATTTTAAATATTCTTAAAGTATATTTTTTTGAATAAAGTGTTTAGGTAGTTTTTAATTTAAATGTTTTAAAGTATACTTTAAAACTAAGTGTTTTAAATTATTTTAAATCTAAAGTATTTGTACTTGGTGATTTCAGTGGAAATAGAAAATATTTGGAAAATTTATTCCGTAAGAGGAAGATGGTTTGAAACTGTTTTCAAAGGATTGAAAAAGAGGAAATATGTCTTGCAAAGATATTTTGAGGATTATAAATAATTTGAAAGAAATTATTATGGCTTGATAATTGTTTGTGAATGTTTTTTAATAGTTAAATAATCGACTATCAATATTGGCCAATGCACTAATCGTTTCGAAGAGGCCGGGATCGGGATTAATTTCTCGAAAACCACTCTGATCCAGTTTGATCGTTTTCGTGAGGAAGACAAGAGCTGGAAGTCGAAGATGGAGCAGTGAAGTGCAATGGCTAATCGCTACTAATCCTGAAGGTGATTCCAAAATGGATGTAGTAGGAGTAGTGCCTTCGGTTCCGTTCGAATCCGGGACAGACTTGTATGGATGATTGCTTTCAGAACATCGTCAGGTGGACGGTGAGCATTCTAAGAGTTATGTTCTAAAAAGGTAACGCTTAGCCTTGAGCCTTATCAACCGGGAATGACTGAAAATCAGGGGTTATGCAGCAAGGCTAAGTGGGTAACTCCCATTAGGGTAAGGTCATCCCTGTCTAGATGTCCCTTTCATTTTGGCTGTGTGGTGCGGTTGCTGATCCCAATCGTTGGGTGATCTTACTCGGGATTATCCAGTAAGGGGTAGTCCCGGTCTTGTGTTGCAGGAGGTCGGGAGGGATCCTCGGTACGGTGATCTAGGCCACGTACGGTGACAGGTGGTACCCCATTGCCTAGTCATTAGTTGGAAATCCATTCTCCCTACGTGCCTTTACGATTTTTGTTTGTAGAACCCACTTTGTGGCTAGTATGCCGAAATTTAATCATGTAACAATTTCAGCTATTTGAATAAGTATTTTTATATGTAGACCCTATTATAATAACAGAGGATTTTATAAGAAATGTTTTAGCTATCGTAAGGTAAAAACCTGACATGTTTATTTGTGGCGTGGTCTTACGAGATGCTTTTGATTTTCAAAGGACTTTAGAAACATTAATAATCAATTTGAGAGTGATTTCTCACGCTGGTTTTCCAAACTGACTCGGGTATTATTTAACTATGATGCTCGGGTCAGACCGAGTATTATAGAGTACAGATTTTGATGGACTTCCGTGGAGCCCAGGAGACGAGTTGGATGGCGAGACGTACTTCCGTACTTGATTATTATTCCGCTATGTATTCTGTTTATGGATGAGTTTATATAATTGTCCCGCATTTAGATATTGATTGTGTGAACTAATTTGAGTTGTACTCTTATGATGTATATAACACAGTTACAGTTTCTTTTTTGTGAAGATCTGTTAATATCTATTATATTTTAATCCGCTGCGTTGGTAAGATTCTAGTATTGTTTATGTTTCTTCTTCCACCTTCTTCTTCTTTTAACCCTAATGGTTCGATTTTCGGGCTTCGAAAAATCGGGTCGTTACAATAAATAAAGTTTATTTTGTTTATTTTGCATTATGTTTTAAACATGTGTTTCATATACACATATGTGTAAACGTGCACGTGCAACATTATAATGTGTACCGGTTTAAGATGCCTACGTTTAGATGTGGGATTTACACTGTATGGACATGTTCACCCCTTTTGCATTGGATTATACCATCTACATGTAAGTACAAGTGCATCAAAGTGGTATGAATGTAGTGAAAATTTATATATGTATATTAGAAGTAATTATGTCAAATAGTTTGTATAATTTCTGTACATAAAATGAACGTATAAATATAAATATGAATAAGGTTTATTTAATATAAATGAGGCAATTATACAAGTTTTGGAGCACTAAGTCCGAGAATTGAGGATAAGTCATGTTCAAGAAATATAATTAATGTAATGATTAATGCTCTTTGTAACTTACATAGCCTCTTTATTTCTAAACAAAGATATTTGTATAATTTTACACAGATAAAATTAAGGATAATTTTTGTGAAATATATTCACTTAATAATAAAGGCTTACGGCCTGAAAATTAATTTTGCAATGAATGAGGTTTTGAAAAGAAAGGTTGAGTTATATTAAAGAGAGAGAATTAATGTGGTTATTAATAGGGACGTTAATCTCCTTTAGTAGAACCACTTCAACTCAAAATTCAAAAGAGAATAAATGTATTCAAAATGTGGTGATTGTTTAATAAATGAAGATATTTTATAATGATAGATATTTTTTTATATAACAACAAAAGATGCTCTCGACCATCAGAAAAAAGTTTAGTTTAGTTTTTTTTCATTATTATTAATTAATTAATTAAAATAGTATAGTTTTAAGAGAAAAGTAATAACAAATGTTTTTTGAAAATAAAAGTATGCTGGTGTTTTGGAAATGTTATACAATGTGCATTTTTATTATTTTAGAAACACATATATATATAAATTAAATTTGCTTAATCGGTTTTAAATTAATTAACAAACGAGTTTATGAATAAATTCAATATATATGTGTGTGTGTATATATATATATGAATTTTTTCTGAATGCCTTCTAGGCTTAAAGAAAATGAAATATTTTTTTATTAGAAAATAAGTTTATATAATGCAAACCATCTAATTATAAATTTTACTGGTTAAAGTCAATTTTAAATTACATTAAATTTGAAATTAAAACAAAAAATCTCATTATAATGTCGTAAGCATCATACCTGTTACAAACAAACAAAATGATAACCTTTTATGCACTTGAAATACATTCATCCATTATGTGATGATGAATGGATATAAAAGATTCGTCATAATCAAGTTATCTATAGAAACATAAAGTAACAACAAAATTATTTAATAATGGATAAGAGATAACTTTTCACCAATGTCTTGAATTCGCACCTTGAAACTAAAAATTTGCTCCTTGAATCAAAATCTTAGTTCTGGAGTCACTAGCTCTCAAACTGCAGACCATCAACTCGAATAATATATTATTTGATGTCAAATTGAACTTGGGATTTTTTATTGCATTTTGCAATCCATGGCCAAATTATTTTTTGATGTAGAATGGCATTTTGAGAGAATCAAACGTAATGAAATGGAAAGGTCATGTTTTATTAAAGGAATGGAATAACGTATGATTAATGAGGTCATTAATATCCTTTAATACTTGCCTTTTCATTTCAAGTTCAAGTTCAAAAAAAGAACTCTCTTTTTTTATGTCATGGCCGGCTACACTGTAATATCTCATTCTGAAGTTAAAATAAAACTAATATCATTATTTTTAATAGTTCTTCTTTGGTTCACAATTCAAAATAAATAAATTATATGGGATTTTTATATCAAACAAATTTTAGTTTGAATTATTTTCAAATGAAAAACAATGGGATTTCTTTAAAATCGAAATTAAAATCTTATATGAATATTTTATCTGGACTTTGAAGTAGAAAAGTTTTTTGATACGAAGATCAATTTATTTTAAAATAGTTTGAATTTGAATTTAAACCATAATTAAATGGTTTAAATATACAAGATTTTTTATAAAAGAAATTTGGAAGAATTATTTGAAAGATTTTTTTATGGATTTCATATCAAATAAACCAGAGGTATTTTGATAGTATTTCTACTATGGAGAATTTCCCAATTTGAAAAAAATAAAGTTATTTCCCTATTTGGATTTGGTTATGATGATTTAACCTTTTTAAAAGGTATTGCTACTTGTTTTACAATCCGTTTGAATATTATTTCTTTTGATACTACCCAAAGGTAAGGTTGAATTTTAAGATTCCTTCCCTAGGCGTCGATTGCAGATGAGTAATGTTATGACTTGTTATGATTTATTATGTTCAGCATTCACATTATGAGGATATTTATTTAAACTAGATTTGGTGAAAGTGTATTGAATTCTTAAATCTAGTTTGACAAAGTTATTGAATATTTTGGAACTAGTTTACTACAACGAAAAGTAGAAATTTTAAGCAAATAAAAGGAAAATGCTATTTTGCATAATGTTTTGGAAAAATATTTTGGAATAAATCAGATTTGGAAATCGATTTAGGAATCATACTGCAAAGGTTAGTTTTATACAAATTAGAAAATATTTCGATAAATTATTTGACTATTAAACCAATATTTCGACATCGTTCGCAATTAGACATTTGGTGTATGATATGGAATTTCTGAGAATAAAGTGATTTTATGGAAGTGATTTGGAAATTCATTTTGAAGTGAGTTTGGGAAAATTATTTGAAAGAAAATGAGTTTGAAATCTATTTTCAAATGACTTTTAAATATTGAGCTTATTAGAAATTATTTACGGGTGTTGGCTATATTGATAAACTTAAGTGATTGAATTTAGAGTTATATTAAAGCCGTCACACTCATTATATTATATTTTGAGCACGGTTACACTCACAATTGGATTTCTAGCCTGATTTGGAGTTTGTTATTTGTTTGACAACCTCGGGTCGGTCTGAAGTTGTTTTACAGGTCAGTAGTATGACTGTATGTGCTTTGTGGGTTACGGTATGGAGAAGGAGCGATGGCAATGGCGAATACTTGTTTTGTCTACAGCAAGATTCCATTGTATTAGTTGAGTAATATATTTGCGTGATGTACATGAAATGATGTATTAGATATTTGAAAATGATATAAAATTCGTCATTTTTATTCACTTTGATTCTATTAATAAGGAAATTTTTATCTTGTCTCTAATACTATATTATTCAAAATCCAAAACTCGTGTACATTACCTTGTGTCGAGAAGAAATATGTATTATTTTAGACGTATTCAAGTATTGAAACATATCCGTGTTGACCTAAAGTAGTGTATATGAGAGATCTCTCCTTTCATGCCCATTGATCTGAATTATCAAAAGGTAAACTCCATCTGATATTTCGGCCACTGGAGCCGAGGCATTACATACACTTATGCCAATTAATGTCTGAATATGTGTGTTTACTTATAGACTTTAAACACATTTAAGTCCGTACAAAAATTTCTGCATTCAAATCTAGTTTAAACGCACACCGATAACGTATATCGTTCATTATGTTTGTAACTATTATAAATACATCTTTTTATCATGTTCAATACATCAAATAAAATTAGGTAACTAATATTTCATAAATATTATTTAAATTATTTAATTTATAACAATTATAAATTAATTAAATTTGGTGTTCAAAGGAGCACTCAACACTTTTGTTGTATGACTCTTAGGTGTAAATTTGGTCAACGATTATTATCAAACAATTCAAATATTAATGTTCACACGTCACTTAGTAGGTGGAGACATTTTGGCCAAATTTATCGACAACTTGGTTTTGGTAAAATCTAATTTTACTTTGTTAAGCGTTACCCGATAGTGATGATTATCTACACCAGTTCTCTTCCTCAAAACTATACCACTTTGGACTTATGGGATTTGGTAATGGTCAAAATTCCAATATCATCCATATTCAACTCTGTAATCCAAGCACAAAGTTCTTGCTTTAATAATAATTATTATTATTAACAGAAATTCTCTGCTAGAGACTTTAACTTTGAGTTGACTTCACTTGATAATGATACTAAGCTTATGTAGGAGACAAATGCTCTCTTGAATAGTATTTTACTTCCCATGCTTCCACTCCACCCAAGTATAGTCATTTGGTGGATCTTGTGCCATGATCTAACTATAATCAAAATGGAGCTTCCACATTGAAGATCAACAGTATGTTCAAGTCACGATCTCACCATCAGTACGTAAACCCTTTGTGCCCCCAACAGTCATGAGTAATACACTACCCAATATTTGGAGAGCGTTGCGTATGATAGTTTCAATGGATGTATCGATATCTAGTCTCGAAGTAATGACCCAAAATTTTGGTTATTAGATTTTAAATGTTTAATTAATTTTAAATATTTAAAATAATTGAATTTTGGAATTTAATAATTTATAATTCAAATATAAGAATAATTAAAAATTTGAATTGTGAATTAAATGTCAATTAAATGGATTTAATAATTTTATTTAATCTATTTAACCAATAAATAATATTGGTAAATCCAATTTGTAAATTTATATACAAATATAAACAGATCGAATAAATATCGGTAATTAAATATTTATATCCGTGAAATTAGCCTTCCACGGAACAGTCTCGGATTTCGACAAAACTAGTTTCATTGGATACGTAATACTTGACTATAATATGCGCCAAATTTCATGACGATCGGATGAATAGTTTGGCCGTGGAAGATCGAAACGCGTTGAAATTAATATTGAAAATTTAATATAATAACTAGTCCCAAAAATCTATCTTCTGCATACGATCGGATTAGGTCTCGAAACAAGTTCCATTGTATACGGAATGAGGGTAAAGCATTGGGAATGCCAGGCGGCACGTCTCGTTTGGAGTTTGAGATTTTTGGGTATGAAAACTTCCAGCGTGCTTCGTGTCATGCGGCTACGTACCCGAAGCTCGCTCTAGACGATTTTGCAACGAGAAAACTCGAAAGTTGCTTTGGCTCGGGCATTCAAAAATTTGAGGCTGGGTATGGAACGAGGATACGAATCGAACGCACGAACGACAGAAGCGTGCTTCGAGTCGGGCCGAATGTCGAGTCAAGAAATACATCCACTATCCCCCATAACCGTGCACTCGGTCGTGCGTCAGGCAAATCGACATGCTTTTAGGAACCACTCTAGTAGGCAATCACTCGGCGCTCACCCCGGTCCGGCCCGATGTTTAGGCGAAGGCCTCATCGGGATCGGAGCGCAACTGCACGCCCGACGACGTCCTTGCCTCTAGTCGGGCATGTACTCAGGGCGCGCTTTGGGTCACTTTGGAAAATACCCCAACATGCACTTGGATGCAGCTGCTTCGAGTCGCTTGGTGGAAAACTCAGAGCGTGCTTCGGGTCATTTGGCAACTTTCCCGAAGCAATGTTTTGTTGAATATTTTAAAATTATATTTATATGCACATACCCACCATATCAACCCATCATTTCAGAGCCTATACACCCTCATTTCTTAGCTCGCACACCCATCATTTCACAGCCTGCAAACATTTTTTGGCGGCTCGCGAAATTTGTTTTGCCATAGAAAAGGTGAACTTAATCATTTTGATTTTTTTTTATTTGGTTATAAAATAAAATGCTATTAAACACTTAGCCACTTTTATTCCTTCAATTTAAACTCTGCCATATCCTATCCTTTTCTCTTCTCATTGTTGCATTCTAGTTAAATGAAAAATGTCTCAAATCTTCAAAACTCGAAATCAAATCACCTTCTCACACAAAAATATCAAACGAGCTTCATTAGGATCGTATCTATAAGCTATACCAATCCATACCCAAATTTTCGTGTTTGGTCTTGTTACGGGGATGGCCGGTGTCAAGCAGAGGAGCTCAGGCTTCGTTTTGCTACTGATTAGAGGCATGTTGGGAGATTCAAGTTCGTGGAACCGAGGCGCACCTAAAGATGTGATTTGGTGGTGTGAGGCGCATTCTTAGGGGGTGCGACCTGATGGACAGCGGCATGTTGAGGAGCAGGTCATAATTTATATGGTGGTTTCGGGGTTGTTGAGTTTGTGGTAGGCAGGTGCGGTTCGTCGAGAGAAGGCTATTGGCGAAGACGGTTCAACAAACGGAGGTGCGTAGCTCCGTGTCAGTGCAAAATTATGCACGAATATATGGGTTCATGTCTCTATACATGTTTCTTTTGGGGATGCAGAAGATGAGGAGGTAAAGAGCGGGGTAAAGTTGTAAATTCATATAAGCTGTTATTTATTAATTTTAAATTAACTCGTTAAAATTCGTATCTCCTTCATATGAGGTCGGATTTGAACGATGTTTGTTCCATTGGACTCAAGTCATCAAGAGCTTCATGGTGGAGATGTTTTGGTTGTATTTGAAGCAAGTGAAATTTTAGTCTAAAATCGAATGTCCGTCTGGTTTTAGTCCGAAATCGGGCTGTTTCGGCGAAAACGAAAATCAATGTGAGTTTAACTCACAATTTTTTTTATTATATCATATAAGTGATGTTATAAATGTTTATTGGTCATTTGGATGTTAGCTAAATTATTTGATTGCTTATTTGTTGAATTTGCGTTTGGAAAATGGATGACATATTAAATTGATCGTTATTAACCAATATGATCATCTATCTATTATCCATAACCATTGTTTTGTAGGGAAAATCTATAGAGAGATCCAAAGGGGTTTCTCAGCCATAAATTATTTTATTTACATCAGTATGCTGTTACTGATGGTTTATTGAAATTAATTCCTGATATTTCCTTTTATAGTTTAAATGTCCTTATAGCGATTTTCGTTATATCGTCATTTATTAAATTTCAACCCAGAACCCTATCATATGAACTTGACTTGTATATCCGCTAAAAGAATATTAAAAATTTATTAATCATTTTGGTTAATGATAGTTTAAACTAATTAATCTTTTAAATTAATTATTTTGAGATTAATTGTCCAATTTAATAAATGATGATTAAAAATTGGTTTATCTTTAGATTTTATTCATCATTTTTGCTAAATGATGTTTTATACTTAATTAATCATTTTAACTAATGATTATTTAAGCTTAGTTAATTCTTTTAATTAAAGATAATGGAGTTTAATTAATTTTTAGAACTCAATTAATTATTTTAATTAATGATGATGGGATTAAACTAATTATTTCAATTAAGGATAATAGAAACTAATAATTATTTGATGTATTTAAAAGTAATTAATCATTTTAAATAATGATAATTGTATTTATTTTATAGTGGATCGTCCACTTTTTATTAAGAACGTAATAAAACATTTAATACAGGAGTAAGGTAGAAGCACCTTAACTACTAATAAAAAGGAAAATACAGCACTGGAGTGTGACAGAGATGCCACAGCTGCAACAAATCACCTAACGACTAGGTCCCCTCAGAAGAGGAAAGAACGCCATCGTCAGCTATCATATGGGCAGGAATAGAAGGAGCGTTGCCAACTAAATGCGCATAAGGACGAAAAAGTAATGCAAGACAAGGGTCAAAATCCACTGAATCGGGAGAGTATATAAAGGATCGGTCCCATGTAGAATCATCTAACTTGTTAGCATTCCATTTCGCTTGTATTCCATCAGTAGAGAGCACAACAGAGTCACCAGAAATGCAGTAATGGAGGCATCTTAGGTCTTGCTCATCATCAGATGCAAATCTAAAGAAAGAATCCTCCACGGGGTTATAATGCATATCTGAAATGAGATCCACCCAACACCTTTCAGACTCAACCCAAAAAAAAACACCGGAGATGGCACTGGATCAGGAATAGATAATGGAATAGCTTAAGCAACAGGTGGAACGACGCATTCAATGGAGGTCGAAGTGGAAAGCCTAGAACCAGGACAAGCAGTTGGAACTGTAACAAGGAGATCTGACATGGAGGAAGGGATAAGAGCCTTAGTAACCCATTTCCTAAAAGGGAGAAGGCAGAGGGATTTTGGGAGCTACGTTAGAGACAATCGAATGCTTGCAAGATGGCAAGATGGCCAAAGGAGTGACAAGTCAAGCAAATGTCAGGAACCCATCCGTATCGGACACGGACCTCCTCAACATGCCCAATAGCAAGCTAAAATGGAATAGTGGAAGGGAGAGGCTTGTCAGGGGTTATCTCAAGAAGAGCCTTTGCATACACTAATTTCTCATGTGCTACAGTATTCATGTCAAAGCATTTCAATTTGCCTACATTACACGCTAGCCAATTGAGACCAAGCAAAAGCTGCAAAATAGAAGGAATATAAGAAAGGAAAACCTATACGGGAATAGAAAGAACCTGTTTACGAGCAGAAGATACTGTTGGAGACCATGGAGTAATAATTAAGGGTTTGCCATCAAAAAAAGAAAGCTCGGCCTCAAGGACACGATGACGTTCCTCGGAGGAGGAAAACTGAAGATAGTACATGGAATCAACCAACAGAACACGTAAATCACCACGAAGTTTCCAAACCCTATGGCAAACCTTAGCCGCATCATGTAGAAAGTGATTAGGATCCAAAAAGAAACCAACCAAGTATCCCGACCTATAATCCAACCTCTCTTGCATCACACTAGGAGGCGGAATCATCACTCCATTTTCCTTCACGATTTCAAAATCAATTGGTTTGTAGATGTCCGCATTACGGGGTAGGGATGAGAATAGAGATGTCCACGGTTTTGTGCAGAAAGAGGTGGGGGATGAAGGATGCACAAAGAGGGCAGCAGGGGACTTATGACAATCATAATTTTGAGTTGAATCAGATGCCCCAAGAGTCGGGTCAATAGAAGCATAAGTAGTCTTTTTAGAATTTTCACAAACAACTGTTGGGCATAATTCAACTCTTGCATTAATATCCCTCAAGGCAGAAACCAAACCATCAGACATACTTCCTACCACTTCAACATCAGCAGACGATGATAAGATGTCTGGTGTTTGGTAAATCAACACCCAAACACCGAACATCACTAGCCTTATACGCATTCAAGGGAGATACAGCGACATTTGCAGAAGATGGGATATTTTCAGAACTTGGCACTTGAAGCGGACCACCTACTGAGGCAATGTTAGGTGAACCAGGCAAGGGAGGGAAGTTGGAATCGTTTAGGAGGAGGGGCATCGTATGTAGAGGACAGTTGAATTGTAGGTTCGATTGGATCTGGGGCAGGAAGTGTGATGGATTTGGAAGGGGAGGAGGACGACGCTGGCATAAGAAGAGAGAGGCGAAGGAGGGGCGTGGAGCACGAGGTGGATGGAGGCGATACGGGGAAAGGAGAGCAAACGAGGAAGTCGCGTGAAAAAAAAAATCTCTCGGGGGAAAAACATTGCCTGGGAGAAGCCATTGAAGACAGCTGAATTTATAACATTTATGGTGATAATTGAATTTTATTAATCATTTTAATTAATTATTATTAAATTTAATTAATGGTTTTAACTAATGATTTTTGTAATTTAGTTAAATCATTCCAATTAATGATATTTTATAATTAAATAAATCATTTTAACAAATGATGTTTTAATTAATCGGTTTGACTAATGAAGTTTGGATTTAATTAATCAGATTAATTTATGATTATCATGAACTTAATTAATTGTTTTAATCAATGGAATTTAGAATTACTTATCCTTCTAGTTAATGATGTTTGAGATCAATTATTCATTTAATTAATGACTATTTGAATTTAATAAATCTTTTTAATTAATTGATTTAATAAAGGTGATTAAAGTAAGTTAACTAATATAATAAAATTTGCTTTAGTAACTAATTTAAAGTTAATAGACTGATTTAATAAAGATTTTAAAGTTAATTTACCAATGTTATAAAAATGTTTGGAAATAATTATCTATTTTACTATAGATAATGGATTGTTTATTTAAAGAGATTTTAAGTACGATTAATTATCTTTCGGGAAAATTAATATTGTTTTTAAAGTAATAAAAAGAAATCGGAACTCAATTATTGGGATGTTAAGTTGAATAATCTTTTGGGTGTTAGATCTGATGTTGGTTTAGGCCTTCGGATTCTCGCGCTTGGAAAAATTATTCTCTCGATGTTTTAACAATCAAGAACTAATTCTAAAAACGTTTACCAATATGAAAATCAAGCCAAAAGTTCAATTCGTTTTTAAAAGTAAAAGTTTGATTCGTTTGTGGAAATAAATTATTTCCGTAAAGCAAATCACTTATATGAAAACGATTTACTTGTATAATTAGCACTGAACATCGGAGAAGTAGACTTGCCACTATTTCGAAAGCTAAGAATAATCATGTGGCATGACTTTGAGTTAACACTACCATGACTTGTCTGGTGTTATTGTTAACCTAAAAATAGTTTAAGTTTGAATTCAATGGGTGGTGATAAGTATACAAGACTTAATTTCAATATACGATCGTTTTATATCCTTGATAGATGGTATCTCGGCTATTGCTTACTTCAGCCACTTTATTTTCGTCACTCTAAGACGATATGTTGCTCATTTGAGCTTTGTTATCCTTTATCGAAAATGTCTAAACCCAAAGAGTGAGTGGGGGCCAAGCTATGTGGCGTTGCTCCTATTAGGGTATTTTCACATCCACTTTAGAATGGATTCGGTGTTGCGCAGTGAGATGTAAAGTACTCAGATACTCGGTAATAGTTGGTGGGGTCCGGCTTGGAGGTTTCCAAGAGCCATCGGAGTTCCCAAGTATATTTCTAGAGGTATACTTTCAGTGAAGTGGACACACCCTCCTAGTCATTTGTTGGAAAATTTCCTTTCCTTATTTGATTCGACCGAATCTGTTTAAGCTTTAAATTGCCATGAGTAGAGACAACTCCTCATCATGGGATTTAAGTGTTTATTTAGTCCATTCTATAGAGTTTGGACTATTACTTTATTTAGCACATTCTATCAAGTTTGTATTTTTTTCTTGCTCTATCCATTCTGTCCAGTTTGGTATTACTCTGTCTATTTCCATTCTTTCAACTCTGGTTTAATATTATTTATGCTCAATCATATTTGGATTTGTTTCCTGATATTTATTTCTGCTCTTTTCTGTGTGGATGTAATTTTTATGAGGTAAAAACCATTCCGCGTTACTAGGGTGGTCACACAAGAATTTTTTTATATATGTTCCCCATTATTCGAGTTATCTCACACTGGTATTTCCAGACTGATCCGGGTGTCATTTATAATGCTTGGGCCAGACCGAGTATTTTTCCAGGTTGGCTTTAGTTTTATGTTATTCATGGAGGGGAGATGAAGATTCACTTATCGTAGTATTTTATTTTCCGTTGTACTATATAGTGTACCTATCGGCATTTGTAAGGTAGGGATTTTATAACTGTCAAGCTGATAAGGTTTGTTTTTAACTCTGGTATACACTATATGTTTGGAGTGATAGTTTCTACTGTCCTTATTATATTATATGTTGTCCATTCCATTGTGAGATTCTATTTTTCTCTATTCTCTGTTCTTTTTCTATTTACCCTAACAATATGCCCTTTTGTCGATTGGATATGCGACATTGGAACACAATGGTAGTGTTCGTTGTTGACTTTCGATGGTCAAAATTAGCGGGTCGTTGCATTTGGTATCAGAGCACAAGGTTAATTGAGAACATTGGCTTTGGTAGGGTTAAGCTCATTAGGGATAGGGTAAGCGATACCCTAGAATGAGTTTGAGAGTATTATGTATATGAGAGCGCATTTGTTAATATTATAAAAACGTATTATGTTAACTGGTCTATCGAGTTTTTATGAATTCTGGTCGAGAGTGGGACGCCACGGCATCGACAGGGATTTCTAAACACTTGACCAAGGCCAAAAGACATGGTATTGAAATTTTTGGAAAAATTAATATTTTACCTATGATTATATTTTATATATAAAAAGGAATAATTTTAAAAATTCTATATAGTTATATAGTGTGTTGGTTTAACTGTGATAATATCCATTTATTATCACTATTGTTTGTTCGGTTATGCTTAACTTAAATGAAAAACATAGACTGTTAGATGTTGATTACTAAATTGTGCTCGATTTATTTAGGAGCATTTATCGCTTGATTTAAAATCAACCCTCTATGAATTAATTTTCACAATTTAACTATTAGGTATTAGAAGAATATGATTAAAGTAAGAATTCACCATTTAGTAGTGGTGAGTTAAGAATTAAACTTTATAAAACGTTGTTAATATAATCTAAATAGTGGAATAAGTTATTTAGAGAATAAATATTGAAGATAATTCTATTATAATAAAGAAGGATTATTATAATATGAAATCATTTTTACATAAGGAAAGTTTTACTTAAATTTAGTTTGAAAAATATGTTGAAAAAGGATTTTTAATCTAAATCCTGGAGTTTTTGAAAATAATTACAAAGGAAATTTTGAGAAATGAAATAGCTATACTTTTGAAAATATTTAAAAATAGAAAATAGATTGGGAAGTAAATTTGAAATGAAATGCATTTTCTTTGGGATAATTAGGAGGAAATTGTTTCAATTAGTTTTGTGATAATATGAATAATCTTCTGAGTGACGATCAAATGTTTGCTTAGGCAAAATTGTGGAATACTTAATATATTATTCTTGTTATTGTTGTGAAATTGAAATGAGTTCAAATCCAAATAAACCCAAAGTGAGTTTTAATAAATAAATTGCTTGAAGTTATTATATATAAAAATATACACAATATGGTTTCAAAATGGAGTTTTGATATTAAAACTGGGTATCTAACTTTCAATTTCCCTAAAAGGAAATCAGTCGAACAATAAAATGTGTTTCTAATAAGAGATTGTTTTGATAAATAAGATTCTTCCCTTCGATAAGATATGGGATAATTTAATACGGGTTTAAATTTGGTTAATTAAATAAGAAGGTTTTGATAGACATAGTTTTATTAAAACCACATAATTGTTTGAACATGTAAGTAGTATGAACTACTTGTTGATTGGGTCAACCCATAAATATTATTCGTTTTAACACTACATGTTAAAAAGGTTGATGGGTTGACTCGGTTTTAAGAAATCATAAATTGATTTGATCTCCATCTGGTTCTTTGAAAAAGTTAAAACAAAAATTTACATGTACTCTCAAGATATAAAGAATATTACATAAGTAAATAAAGGGAATAAGTTATGACTTGATGTTTTATAAAGAAATAACTTTATAAGGTATTTTAAAACTAGGGTGAGAAATTATGAGATAAATCATAAATAATTTTAATACTATAAAATATTAAGTGGAAATATAAGCGAATTAGAAATCAATATAATTAAGAAAACTAATAAAATGTAGAATATAACTTTCCATTTTGTCCGAGTAGGTTTGGATAATCTTCTAAGCAATAACCAAAGACTAATGAGCAAAATTGTACCCTTAGATAATTATCGATATTTTTGGACAATTAAGAAAGTTTTGAACCTAAGTTAAAATTTGTTTGTTAGTCATTTGACATTTTAAAACAATGTTAAGTAATAAGTTTCCCCTTGTGGAATTTGATGGACTGTTGGTGTTAATTTATTCCTTCACAAAATTTGATTGATTGGATTTGATTGAATTGAATTGATTGGCCGTGTGATTTCATATACCATTGTCTATAAAGTTTAAATATATAGACAAAGGATTTTCAATCATTGTTATTATAACCTAAATCCCGGTGATTTTGAAAAATGTGATTTTTGAAGATTTTGGGAAAGGAAAAGATATTTATTTACTCTAGTTGATGTTTTTGGAGGAACCGGAATATCATTGGACGCTCCAAGTTGTTTTGAAGTAGAGTTTCACCATAATTCGTTTGGAGGAATTCCCTCCTTATCATTTGGATTTTGAACTTTGATTTTTCTCGTCTGAGAAATTTGAAAATAGATTTTTGATTGAAAAACCTAGGTATTTAGATCTAAATTTGTCATCTGAAAATAATTGGATGCATAGCATCTATTGTAGAATATCCGCTTGTTTGTTGCGTATGATTGAGATACGGCTGTTGGTCGCATGTAGATTTATATCATGCTAGTTTTTGCATGTAGAGTGCAACATATTGGTTTTGTCAGCCTGATTTTCTTTTAGATTTTTGTAAGTACATGTGTGCAAGAGATTGCTATCGATTCTTGTGCACCTGCATTTGCATAAAGGATAATAAATTACTTGAAAAAATATAAATCAAACGCAAAAAGGTACGTAAGAAATTTATAAAACTTGAATTGGTTGATGAATTTATGCCTTATATGTGGAAGACCACTTGGCTTTTGTTTTCTTTGATTGGTTTAATGCCCGTAGAGGCAATTGGTAGTAGTACTAATTGAGCTGTGCAAAGGAGCCGTTGGCAAAAAATTTCGAAAATCTAAGAGTTAGAAAAATTTTAAGAAATTTTGGAAAAATTTTGACAACTAAAATTCAATTTTCTGGATTATATCATAGAAAAAAATAGAAGAGAATTAGGTAGTATACGTAAATGAACTTAAAAGACTTGGAAACTTTGGAATCTATTCCAGCTGATGGGTTTTGAAAATAAGTTTAACAACTCATTTTAATTAATAGTTTTAAACTTAAGGGTTTGGAACATTTTCTTCCTTATGAATTTCGGGGACGAAATTCATTTAAGGGGCGAGAATGTAACAATGCAAAATTTTGGTTATGAGATTTTAAATGTTTAATTAACTTAAAATTTTAAAATAACTGAATTTTGAAATTTAATAATTTATAATTCAAATATAGGAAATAATCAAATATTAGAATTGTGAACTAAATGTCAATTAAATAGATTTAATAATTTTATTTAACTTCATTTAACCAATAAATAATATTGGTAAATCCAATTTGTAAACTTATATACAAATATAAACAGATCGAATAAATATTGATAATTAAATATTTAAATCTGTGAAATTAGCCTTCTGTGGCACAATCTTGGATTTCGATGGAACTAGTTTCATTGGATCCGTAATACTGAATTATAATATGCCGTCAAATTTCATGACGATCGGATGAATCGTTTGACCGTGGGAGATTGAAATGCGTTGACATTAATATCAAAAATTTAATATAATAACCAGGTCCAAAAACCTATCTTCTACACACGATTGAATTAGGTATCGAAACAAGTTCTATTGCATTCGGAATAGGGATGAAACATTAGGAATGCCAGGCGGCATGTCTCGTTTGTGGTTCGAGATTTTTGGGTATATTTTGTTGAATATTTTAAAATTGAAATAATATTTATATGCACATACCACCATATCAACCCATCATTTCATAGCTCACACACCCATCATTTCACGGCCCACACACCCAACATTTCATAGCTCACACACCCATCATTTCACAGCCCACAAATATTTTGGCGGCTCGAGAAATTTGTTCTGTCATGGAAAAGGTGAACATAATCATTCTGATTTTTTTTTATTTGGTTATAAAATCAAATTCTTCTTTAACACTTAGCTACTTTTATTCCTTCAATTTCAAATCTGCCTTATCCCTGTCCTTTTCTCTTCTCGCTGTTACATTCCACTTAAATGAAAAAGGTCCCAAATCTTCAAAATTCGAATCAAATCACCCTCTCGCCCAAAAATCACCAAACGAGCTTCATTAAGATTGTATCGAGAAGCTCTACCAATCCATACCCAAGTTTTCGTGTTCGGTCTTGTTATGGGGATGTCCAACGTCGAGCAGAGGAGCTAGGGCTTCGTTTTGCTACTGATTGGAGGCGGGTTGGGAGATTTCATGGACTAATTCGAGTTCATGGAACCGAGGCACACCTAGGACGTGATTTGGTGGTCTACGGCGCGTTCTTAGTGGTGTGACATGATGGGCAGTGGAATATTAAGGAGCAGGTCACGATTTATATGGTGGCTCCGGGGTTGGTGAGTTTGTGGTAGGCAGGTGCGGTTCGTCGAGGGAAGACTATTGGCGAAGACGGTTAGACAAACAGAGGTGCGTAGCTCCATGTCAGTGCAAAATTGTGCACGAATATGTGCGTTCATGTCGCTGTACATGTTTCATTTGGGGATGGAGAAGATGAGGAGGTAAAGAGAGGGGTAAAGTTGTAAATTCATATAAGTTGTTATTTATTGATTTTAAATTAACTCGTTAACTTATAAAATTTGTATCTCCTTCGTACGAGGTCAGATTCGAACGCCGTTTATTGCATTAGACCGTGTCATCGAGTGCTTCGCGATGGAGATGGTTTGGTTGAATTTGGAGCAAGTAAAGTTTTAGGCTAAAATCAAACGTCCGTTCGGTTTTAGCTCGAAATCGGATCGTTTCGACGGAAATGAAAATCCATCTGAGTTTAACTCGTATAGAATTTTATTATATCAGATCAGTGATGTTATTAATGTTTATTGATTGTTTGGATGTTAATTAAATTGTTTGATTGCTTATTTGTTGAATTTTCATTTGAAAATGGATGGCATATTAAATTGATCGTTATAAACCCATATGATCATCTATTTATTATCCATAACCATTGTTTTGCAGAGAAAATATGTAGAGAGACCCAAAGAGGGTTTCTCGACCATAAATTATTTTATTTACACCCATATGCTGTTATTGATGGTTTATTGAAACTAATTACTAATATTCCCTTTTATAGTTTAAATGTCGCTATAGAAATTTTCGTTATATCGTCATTTATTAAATTTCAACCTAGAACCCTATCATATGAACTTGAGCTTGTATTTCCGCTAAAATGAATATTGAAAATTTATTAAACATTTTGGTCAATGATAGTTTAAGTTAAT
The DNA here is from genome assembly GCA_030765085.1 of Allium cepa. Lineage (NCBI taxonomy): Eukaryota > Viridiplantae > Streptophyta > Magnoliopsida > Asparagales > Amaryllidaceae > Allium > Allium cepa. The sequence goes on along the minus strand of CM060931.1, from coordinate 457,280,749 downwards.
TTATCTTTTAAATTAATTAATTTGAGATTAATTAACTAATTTAATAAATGATGATTAAAAATTGGTTTATCTTAGATTTTATTCATCATTTTTGCTAATGATGTTTTATACTTAATTAATCGTTTTAGCTAATGATTATTTGAGTTTAATTAATTCTTTTAATTAAGGATAATGGAGTTTAATCAATTTGTAGAACTCAATTAATTATTTTAATTAATGATGATGTGATTAAACTAATTATTTCAATTAAGGATAACCGAAATTGATAATTATTTAATATATATTTAAAAGTAATTAATCATTTTAAATAATGATAACTGAATTTTATTAATCATTTTAATTAATGATTATTTTAAATTTAATTAGTTGTTTTAACTAATAATTTTCGTAATTTAGTTAAATCTATTTAATTAATGATGTTTTATAATTAAATAAATCATTTTAACAAATGAGGTTTTAATTAATCGGTTTGACTAATGAAGTTTGGATTTAATTAATCCGAATAATTTATGATTATTTGAACTTAATTAATTGTTTTAATCAATGGAATTTAGAATTACTTATCATTTTAATTAATGATGTTTGAGATTAATTATTCATTTAATTAATGACTGTTTGAATTTAATAAATCTTTTTAATTAATTGATTTAATAAAGGTGATTAAAGTAAGTTAACTAATATAATAAAATTTGCTTTAGTAACTAATTTAAAGTTAATAGACTGATTTAATAAAGACTTTAAAGTTAATTTACCAATGTTATAAAAATGTTTGGAAATAATTATCTATTTTACTATAGATAATGGATTGTTTATTTAAAGAGATTTTAAATATGATTAATTATCTTTCGGGATAATTAATATTGTTTTTAAAGTAATAAAAAGGAATTGGAACTCAATTATTGGGATGTTAAGTTGAATAATCTTCTAGGTGTTCGATCTGATGTTGGTTTAGGCCTTCGGAGTCGCGTGCTTGAAAAAATTATTCTCTTGACGTTTTAACAATTAGGAACTAATTCTAAAAGCGTTTACCAATACAAAAATCAAGCCAAAAAGTTCGGTTCGTTTTTAAAAGTAAAAGTTTGATTTGTTTATGGAAATGAATTAAAACGATTTATTTGTATAATTAGCACTAAACATCGGAGAAGTAGAATTGTCACTATTTCGAAAGCTAAGAATAATCGTATGACGTGACTTTGAGGTAACACTACCATGACTTGTTCGGTGTTATTGTTAACCCATAAATAGTTAAAGTTTGAATTCAATGGGTGGTGATAAGTATACAAAACTTAATTTCAATATACGATCGTTTTATATCCTCGATAGATGGTATCTCGACTATCGGTTATTTCAGCCACTTTATTTTTGTCACTCTAAGACGATGTGTTGCTCATTTGAGCTTTGTTATCCTTTTTCGAAAATGACTAAACCCAATGCGAGTGGGGCAAGCTATGTGGGGTTGCTTCCATTATGGTATTTTCACATCCACTATAGACTGGATTCGGTATTGCGCATTGAAATGTGAAGTACTTGGATACTAGGTAATAGTTGGCATGATTCAGCTTGGATGTTTCTTAGAGCCATCGGAGTTCTCAAGAATATTTCTAGAGGTATACTTTCAGTGAGAGAGGCGCACCCTTCTAGTCATTTGTTGGAAAATTTCATTTCCCTGTATGATTTGAAAACACTAAATTTGTTTTAGCTTTAAATTGCCACGAGTAGAGCCAACTCCTCATCACGGCATTTAAGTGTTTATTTAGTCCATTCTATCGAGTTTGGACTGTTACTTTATTTAGCCCATTCTATCAAGTTTGGATTGTTTTTCTTGTTCTACCCTGGATTTTACTCGGTTTATTTCCATTCTTTTAAGTCTGGTTTAATATTATTTATGCTCAATCATATTTGGATTTGTTTCATGATATTTATTTCTTCTCTTGCCTGTATTGGTGTTATTCCTGTGAGGTAAAACACGTTCTGCTTTAGCGGTGTGGTCTCATAGAATTTTTATATATGTTCCACATTATTCGAGTTATCACATGCTAGTATTTACAGACTGATCCGGGTGTTATTTATAATGCTCAGGTCAGACCGAGTATTTTTCCAGGTTGGCTTTGGTGTTATGGGATTCACGGAGGGGAGCGAAGATTCACCTGTCGTAGTATTTTATTTTCCACTTTATTATATAGTATACGTATCGGCATTTGTAAGGTCGGGATTTTATAACTGTCCAACTGACAATGTTTGTTTTTAACTCTGATGTACTCTGTATGTTTGGAGTGACAGTTTCTATTGTCCTTGTTATATTATATGTTGTCCATTCCATTGTAAGATTCTGTTTTTCTCTGTTCTCTGTTCTTTTCTATTATTTACCCTAACAATCTGGCCTTTTTTAGATTAGATGTGCGACATTGGAACATAGTGGTGGTGTTGGGTGTCGACTTTCAGTGGTCAAAAATGGCGGGTCATTACACTCGATACATCTTGATTAGGAATATTTAAAATGGTATATTTATTTTTATTGTGATAAATCACTCATGGTTACAGCACATTGTAACTACTATTACAAAACATACCATTTACAGATTTTTTATTAAATATAAATTTGATTAAATTAATTAATTAATATAACATATTATATCAAGAAAGAAAACACCTTTAATTTCAAAGAAGATTGATTATCGAGTTAGATATATGTAATAAATTACATAATTACCCCTAGGGCATACCTCTAATTCTATCACATGGAATGGCTCACTCGAAAGTTTTCTGTTGGTTAATATAACTGAGGTCAAACAGAAAATATCAAAGTAACTAATTTACATAGTTCTCCTTATTTGAGAATACCGTCGACCTTCAATATAAAAGCTCCGCTTTGATTATAATTAAATTGTGGCGTGGCGTCTATTAAACGACTATTGTTAGGTCGAGTGAAAGCATTGGAAGTGGAACACTATTCAAGAGAGAATTTGTCTCCTTATTTATATGGGATTAGTATCACGGTGAACTGAGGTCAACTCAAAGTTAAAATCTCTAGCCAAAGTAGTTAGATTAATAATAATAATTATTATTAAACCAATGACTTTATATTTGGACTATAGAGTTGAATGTGGATGATATTGGAATTTTTACCAAATTCCATAAGTCCAAAGTGATATAGTTTTGATGAAGAGAATTGGCGTAAATAATCGTCACTACCTGGTAACGCTTAATAAAATAAAATTAGATTTTACTGAAACAAGACGATAAATTTGGCCAAAATGTCACACCGTCTGCTAAGTGACATGTGAACGTTAATATTCGAATTGTTTAATATTAATCATTTACTAAATTTACACCTAAAAGTCACACAACCGAAACGTTGTATACTTCTTTGACCACATGATTTAAGTTAAGTTATATTTGTTATAAATTAATTGAATTAATTAATATTTATGAAATATTAACTGTAAATTTTTTATTTGATATGTTGAACAATATTAAAAAAATTATGTTTATAATAATTATAAATATATATTAATCGATATAAGATATCGATACACATTTAAATTGGATTTAAATGTCATAAATGTTGTTCGGGTTTGAAGCCCATATAAGGCATGACATTTTCGCCCATGATTTGATCATGGTATGGCCGACCATATAATGGCTTTGGGGTGCGGTTTCGATGTGTTTAAAGCTATAGAATTAGTAGGAAAAAAATAAGGATCTAGATCTTACATTTTCTCCATAGTCACTCCTTTATATAAGGATCATAACCCTCATTGTAAAATAAGTTTTAGAGCCTTCATTAATCCCCTTGCTAAAGGAAAATTATAGACCTACCTCCTCCATAATTTTCAAGCTTAAATCAAATAAAATCAAAGCTATACGATGGTCGGTAGTTAGCAACTCGAAGTAAGCATCTTTCGGATTGTGCTAAGATTCAAGGAGTTCATTCCTATGTCTGAATGCGTTAACCTTAGGCTTTGGTGAAAGGTATTCATCTTGTTCATTAACTCATTTATTATAATAAATTATTGCATTATACCGTAGGTTGTTAGATTATATTACGAACCTAGCATATCGATTTTATGTCACATATTAGATGGTTGAATATGTTGGTGCATACATGTATGTATGTATGCATGCATGTTAAAAAAATATATTTTTGTATGCTTGCTGATAATAAACCAACGACCCAATAATTTTTTTTTTGATAATTAAATTATATTATATATGATTTTATTAATTAATAAATTATGTTCTAAAGGTTAAAATCATATACTTAACATTTTAAAATTTATAAAATTTTGTTTTTGCACAACAATAATTCAATAGTAAAGATTAATTTATTTTAATATATATTTTTATTTATTATATATTTAAATATTTATATATCTCTTTTTGTTTAACTAGAAATTAATCATATATATGTGTGTGTGTGTGTGTAACATAATTTGAAAAAGTTTAAAATTTCATATAATAACATTGCATAATTTTTAGATTTCAATAATTATTTTTTAATAATTTTAATAATTAGTTTCGATCGATTTTTAAATTATTAATAATTGTTTTATAAATCCCACAAAAAAAAATTATGCCATAAGCTTAAAGTCGGTTTGCATTAATTTTATAATATATGTATGTATGTATGTGCACTTATGTTTGTATATATATAAATATTTATAATAAAATATAAAAATATTAATGTCTCAAGTTTGCGGCAACAATTTAAAAAAAATATTTTATGTTAATTATTGAATGATTTTTATTTAATATAAATGAACATTTATGCAAATACATATTAAATATTTTATATAAATTATTACAATTATTATTTCAATTATTATTTCCACACGCACATAGGTGTATATATATTATTGTATTTTACATATGTATAATTATATATATATATATATATATATATATGTACACACACACACATATATATATATATAACATTATATTCATTTAGACATCACACGTTTGTCGCAGTATAAATATCAACATCTATATACGGACATGTCAAACCATACACACTTTATTACGTTGCACGTGCACATACACTCATATGTGCATATGATAAACATATTCAAACATAAAATAATATAAAGTAAAACTTTAATTATAAAATTAAATAAATTAATGAATCTAATTAAAAGAAACTCAAAAAAGTTCTAAATGAATTAGACTTCACATGCCCAATAAAAATCCAAAATAGATTTTTTTTTTGAAACTCGTCTATTCCACTACGAGTTGGCTCGGTTCAACAATGTTATGTGGGAAAAGCTTGTGCCATTTGTTGCTCGGTCTTCCACGATTATATAAAGAGTATGAAAGTCTGTGTATTTAAATGGGTTTCTTGAAAAGTTGGCAAGTGTTTACACGCATTTTGTTTATCCCATTTGCGGACGTACATCGATGATTTTATGGTTATGGTAATGCCTAGTCAGTTTGATGATGTGAATGTAGAGGCAGAGTCTAGAATACTATGTATGTGTATTCACATCTTAGAGCTTGATGTGATATGACATAAAAATGGAGAAATGGAATTGGTCCAAGTACGATGAATAAAAGGTTTGAATAAGAGTACGTGAGAACTTGAGGAGAGAATCTGGTTTCATATAATGAGCTCCCTTTCAATAAGTTCTCAGTTTAGTTAGTTTGTAAGTTAGTTTGCTCGTTTGGCCGTTCGTATGTTTGCATGTTTGCTTTAGCTAGATAGTTGACATAGATATGGATGAATGATGCTAAGATTGGTTGTATGAACGTCCTTATGACATGTTTAGCTTTCCATCATTGCTTTGTTTGAGTATAGAAGTTTAGTTCATACCATGCTGGCTTGTATATATATATGCTATTTATTGTTTCTTTATATATGCTTTTACTTATTGCTTGTTTATAGACATGGTTATTTACTTGCTATTTGATATGGATGTTGCATCTAGATGTATGGATGCGCGCGCGCATACACACACACATACATATATGGATGCTTGGATACATTTTTGGCTAAAACTACAAATGCATTCATATAGGACGTCGATTTAGTTGTATTTCCACTCATCTCACATCATATCATCCTATTTTTAACTATCACATGTATTGTATATTATTGGTTGTGTTTTTGCTTGTATTGTATGATGGATGTTGGATGGATGTAACTATGTTTGTTTATATGTTTATACGTTATAAAGTGAGTTGTAGTGTCCATCTCTTAGAATTTCGGGCACGAAATTCTTTTAAGTGGCATGAAGTTAACACCCGTAATTTTACAAAATTAAATAATTAGAATTAAAGAGTAAAATCATAATTTTACATAAAGGAAAATAAGAAATTTTTATAGAAGTAGGAATTAGGCTCTAGATCACTATCATAGTGGTTAGGTGCTTCAAATTTGGTATGCGAGGTTACATGTTCGAAACTTATATAGCGTCATTCAAACATTTATTGACATGTAGTATGTTGTATGCTATCAAAGATTTATAGTACTAATTTGCACTGCCATCTAAGTGCCCAATTAAAAAAAAAAAAGACTTTGGGACCAATCCCATTACGTTCGGAATGTCTTTGAATATGGTTAAATGGGCTGAATATGGTTAAATGGGCTAGAAATTTGAAGAAGTCAAACTCAATGTCATTTTCGTAATATTGATTACGAAATTTCAGTCAAGATATTGTTACTGTCAGCCTATAAATAGATTTTTAACCATATTTCCTTTTCTTTATAAAACCTACATTTATTATAAAACCCTTATCCTTAAATCAATTCCAAAACTACCAAATCAAATTTAAATTAAACAAATTTATATATGAAACCGATCACCACGGAGAGAGCTACACAAATAAATAAATGCTATCAAGAATTTTGGAGTTTTGAAGGTATCGAATTTATGGAGAGCGAATGAGAAGGAGGATCAACATCAAATCCGAGAAGATGCACTGCTAAACGGTGAATGAGTTTCATCTTATTTGGATATATGTTAGTAAGATGTAGCATTTCATCCCTTATGGTCGTTAAATCATATTATAAATGATGTAATTGAAAATTAAAAATTGATTTTTCTTATATAAACATGAATAGGTGTAACATGTCATGGCAAGATGATTAAAAAGTCAGTTTTTGTTAATTTCAATTAGTCGAAGTTAATCACCCCCTAATTAAAAAGTATAAAATACAAAAGTATTCCAAATTAGACATATTATATAGCAAAATTGCAGTTCTTAATGACATGAATTCACTAACGGTGTTCTTTCGTGGATTGCATGTACGGTTTTATCAGGAAACGTGTTGGAAGTTTAATAAACGCATTGTACTAGGGTTGGATGGAGGTGGAGTGGGCATTGGAGTTAGGTTTGGTTTGGCGTTGTACTCTAGCGACATAGTCATAACTTCGGCTAGGCGCCTATAGGTGTGATGGCGAGGTTAAGAATTGGCATCTGGGTTTGAGGAAGCGATGTGGGTTTTGATGGTATTGCAGAGAAAAGATGAGGTAAGGAAAAAATATATTTATAAATTAAATAATTATATAGCTACCCCAAATTTTAAACACTCATAACTTTTGCATACGGACTCTGTTTCACGCGCGCTTCGCGAAATCGGTATCTAGTCTAAACAATGAATGTTTTGGTATGTTTAATGTGTTCTGAAATGTTTTAGAAATATGCCATATTGTGTTAGGTTTGTTATATGGTTTTACGTTTACGGGTTGAGCCTTGATCCAATAGCTTCTTAAACGATGGGACAATGAAGAGTTTTTCGTTTGATCTCAATAGTGCCACAGAACGTTAGGCGAATGACTAGCATAGACTTGGCCTCAATATACGATAGTCCGAGGAGCTGAGTCCTCAATATACAATAATCTGAAGAGCCAAGTCCTCAATATACGATAGTCCGAAGAGTTGAATCCTCAATTTATAATAGTTCGGAGAGTTGAGTCCTCGGTATTCGATTTGGCATCACGACACGGTTAGAGGAGCCGAGATCCCATTATATGATTTGATAATAGTGGACTGAGATTTTAGGGTCAATTGTGAGCGGGTGATTTGGCATGGAATATATTTTTAGTGAGATCTTAGCATGTGTTGTCATTATAATATTATATTATGTTTAGATGACTTGTTGGGTGTAGGTGACAAGGGTTGAGGTATAGTTTTCGAGCATAGATGATGTTTTACCGACTTATTAGTATTATGCGCTTACATGATGTGTTTTCCTCACCAGATGTATGTCTGACCTCATCTATTATTTTCTTCTTTTTAGTTATACTCTAATGGATCGGTAGAGATGATTGGTGCTGACTTGAAGGTGTGATGGTGTAACAGAGATGTGCATTTGTTTGTTTATCAGCCATCTGCTATTTCTTTTGCATTACTTATTTCCAAACATTAGATTGTTGTTCATTAACGGGTATAAAAGATATAGTTGGAATTTACATGATATTACGTTATTTTTATTTGTTTGAGATTTTATTATTGATTGCGGTATTTTTATTTTTATTTTGAGTTTCAAAAAGTGTAGAATATTATAGATAGCCATGTCATATGTTTTATAGATTATCTCAAAAGATCTGACATCAACGGTATACGCGCTGTCGGTGCCATTTTTAGAGGTGGATCGGGACTTTGTAGATAATTGGTTATTAGATAATTGGTTGTTAGACTGACGTTTATATATATTTATATTTTTAAGCTTATTACCATTCCGTTGTACATCATTATGGTATTCTACTTTATTTAGAAATACATTTGGTTTATTATTTGATGTATAAACTCAGTGATTTGTATATAATTATGGTAAACTTATTGCACTTTGATTATGTAATTTATTTAGTTATTACTGTCTCATTTATTTTATATTTGTATTGACTATTAATTTATTCTTGTGCTAAAAAATATTCGACGGTTTATGATTTGAAGATTTTGTTTGTTTTATGCTTGATGATCATTCTACATTGACGGGGTATCTTACAGGTTGTATTGGATATTGGGAGGGTAAGGCGTTTGTCACAGTTTCATTGAAAAGCCAAACGAGTGATCCATCCATTATATCGCTGGACAATCGGATGAGAAAACATACATCAATAATCCATCGTAATGCGGATGAATCAAAGAAATGGACATGATTGTCGCACACATAATTCATTTTAACCTACCGTCACGATGAACTGATAATCCCTCCCATTTGGAACCCATTTTAACCTTAAAGCATGAAGACACTTTTAAAACTTAGTCCTTTAACCTCAAAATTACGAATTCTTGGTGTCTTTACACCAGCATTCATGAATTTCACCCTATGTGATTCTAAAGAGCATTACATACACTTGTTTATCAGCATATTGATATCATTTTCTCCATGTACCCATGATAGGAACATTCACTACTTTTTTCCGTTCGTTTGATCCAATTCTCACAGTTACAATTATTGATAATTGCCATTAACACAACATGAACTCTTAAGTAATTCTATATATATTTGAATAAAAAATATATCGTAAAAAGATCATACATATTCTATTTTCGTTTTTATTAACCAATTTATAAAGTACTATTTTTAAATGTATACTGAAACATTAGGTAAGCTACAATCAAATTTTTTTGGTCAATAGTTTTTAGTATATTTTTTTTGTTTCCATTTATTGGAAACTACTGAATAAAATTATAATCAAAACAAAACAAAAAAAAATTAATTCAAAAGAGAAAGAGATAACTAAAAGCAAAAGTCTAAATTTTTCCGATTGTTTGATAAACTATACAAGACGACTAAATGTTGTGTTACATAGGGGTATAATTGAAAAATCAGTGCAAAATAAGTAATCGGCGCATTCAAAAAGCACTAAAATTTTGCTTATTCATTTCACTTAATAAAAAAGCTTAGTCACTTGTTTGAAAACAAACAAGTTATTAAGCTCCAGACACTTGCTCAAATAAACATTCATTCTTTTTTTATCTTGAAACAAACTGAGCCTAAATTAACCTGCTTCTCCTTCTTCAAGCAAATCCATTCATCAACTAGACACATCCAGCAATTTTCACACTTGTACCTAAAACTAAAGGGACAATACTCAACAATACAATATGAAGTATCAAACCAAATAACTCAAGAGCATTAGCCGCCCCAATCACCTACAAACAGCACTATGTCTGGCTCCGAGCGCGCTCTCTCTCTCTGGCCTCAATTTTTTCACAACATTTCTCTAAAGTTTGTTCATCTCGGTATTAAAATAAAACGAAACATACAAAAATCGGAATAATGTTTACAAACAAAGCAATAGTATGATTTTAGAGGATCTAATTTATGACTAAGGGTCTGTTCTTTACGAAACGAGAAGGAACATTTGAACGCGACATTTGAAAGGAAAAATTAATTGAAAAGGAAATGCATTTAGTGATGCAAAAGGGGCACGCAAGCGAGTATTTAAACAAAGAATTTGAGGACTAAAAGACAATACGCATCCGATGTAATCCCATCCTCCAACGCACCATTTTCCTCAGTTTTCCACAACGGACCACTTAGATGAAATGGTCCGTTACCGCATCCACATCCAACGAGTTCGACTCATGGAAAAGGGTAACAGAGCAAAAAATGTGTAGATTAAACTAATTTTTTTTAACTCTACCTAAACTATCTATTAACGAGCATGGTAATTGAGCCTATCAAAGAGACAAAAAGAATTCTAGAAAATAGTTCAAACGAAAGATATAAATAAGTTGATAAACGAATTTCAATTTGTTGAACATTTTTTATAAAGTCTTGCTCTATAATCTGAACAGTGCCCAAGAATAAGAAAAGGAGACAAAAAGCGCCATTAAAACATCCATATATATATTAAAATGTGTGAAATTCACAAACATAGTTCACCACTTGAGCTCATGGATCTGAGTCAGGATCAATTAAAACATGATAAAGACAGGAAAATTCATAAAACATTAGAGTAATAATAACAAAAGGATCTATCAAATATTTCAATACCCTGAAAAAGAACAAATTTTAGTGTGCAAAATATATAGTCATAAAGAGTAACTTGAATTGAATCTGACTCCCAGCATATGTACATTAAACTGTAAACATTCTAGGGAATGAATGATGTACCCTTATTGTTTGAATAAAAACCGCTGAATAACATGACAGTTTAAGTTGCAGAACAAATATTTCTGAAACAAATTGCAAAAAGCCCGACGTACAATTAGAAGCTCATGAACTACTTAGGTCTGCGGCCATAAGGAGACATCATGTCATCAAGAGTGTCTTTAACATAATTTCCAACTCTTTTTAAGTTCTTGGCAACTCCAGAAGCAACTAGCCCAGCATGCCTTGTAAACCTGAATGAAAATGACAATAAATGTTACTAAGCGTATGGTAAAGCTAAAGGATTAACAGTGAAAATAAATCTGAAAATTTGTTTACCTGTTGAAGAACTCATCTCCAGGGATAGAAGGAGGAACTGGTGGCTTATGTGACTGCTGTGGTTGACTGAGAACAGTACCATCTACATGGAATGTAAACTTGTAGATCGAAACAATTTGTCCAATAAAAGTACGCACACATGTAACATTGTCAGCGTTGCTACCAACGACATATGTACCATATAAAACACGAATGCTAATGTAAGCTCTGATGGGGTATGTCAATTGATAGGGATCGAACTGAAATTGTACATGTGTTCTTAAATTGCTTTGAAGTAAGATTACGGTTTCCATTACTAAAATCCTACAAAGCCTGAGTAGGCTTGCAATATTTAGGCATGTTCATATCCAGACATGTTAATTTCACTTGTCAAAATTGGACACAAGATCTTAAATAGACCGGTAAACAAGGTCAAATAGTTCTAGAGGAAGTCCAAGAAGCACACAAACAAACCTCTACTAAAAGAATGGATCAAAAGGTTTTGAGGAATCAGAGGAAAGCAAGGAAGCAAAAAAAAAGAAGAATAGAGAAGTTGGATCTGAACAAGCTATTTTGGTGCATAATGTATGAATTTTGTACCACTGTCATCTTGAGCTATCATTACTTGATTTGTGCCACAAAAATCTATTTGTTTAAATCTGTTTTTTTTTACTTGTTGAGTGAAGTATAAGATACTTTTATTTCAATCATTTCTTGCATAGTTCGGTAGAAATCTTTAATAATAGTGTAGTAGATTAAGTAGATATAATATTGAAGATTGAAAACTGAAAATTACTAAAATAAAATAGGTTATCTTACTTTATATTAGTGTAGAAAATTGAGTAGATTTAATACTGAAAAACACTAAAAATAACAGTATTTCAAATTAATAAAATAGACAAAACTCCCCACACACACAACAACAACAACAACAACAAAGCTATTATTCCCAAACAAGTTGAGGTCGGCTAGAGATGGAACCCTTAATAATAATAATAATAATAATAAAGTCAAATAGGTAAATTAATAATAATAATTAAGTAAAATAAGATAAAATAAAAATGTATATGAATATATAAGAGGAATGATAATAATAATACTAATAGCAATAATGATACTAACAGTAATATTGGTCAAAGACTAAACCTACGTCTTAGGCTCATGTTCTCTAGTCCTATAATCTAAAACTCAATGCTCATGGTTCTGGTACGTAAATCGCATTCTCTAGTCAAAACTCCCCCCACACACACACAAAAAAAAAAATCTACATGATAATATTCAAATTTGAAATAGAAAACAAAATTGAAGGTGATGTTTGGTTTACCCTTTTTAGTTTTGAATTTTCGTCCATAAAAAAATACGCACGACCCATGTATATTGTGGAAACGACCAATTTATAAAATAAAGTAACATGCAAAATAGAAAACAATTTTTTTTACTTCGCATGTTTTGAGAAATAAGAGAAGCACAAGAAACAATCCATCATTTCTCCATCCCCTCCGTGGTCCCCTACATCTTCCTTACATCTTATCCGTCGTCCCTCCACACCTTCCATATTTTACAACTAATGTTGAAAACTCAAAACACAACTTATTTTAAACCAAACGCTAACGAAAAGTTTCAGAAAATCAATATGCAATTTTTCAAATATAGTCTTTCAAATTCTCCCAACATTGACAAAAAACACACAGAATATTCATACTTTCAGACTCGCCCATGGATTTATGATATACAAATTATTAAGCACTTGGCAAGGTGAGGAAATAGATTTATCACTTGGCATATCGGCACTTGCACGCTAAGCACGGCAAGATGACAAAAATCGCCTCATTTATTGGCACTTAAACACTGCTTACGTGGGGGCTTAAAAGTCGCTTAATTTTTAAACCAGGATATTGTGTTTTTTAGTGTTAGGTGATGCAAGTTTGAAAAAAATTCAATCATTAGAAGTTTAGGGCTTAAATTTATTTTCATATTATAATATACAAGTGATACAATGCTTATATTTCTTGAATGTAATTTATAAATAGGATTCTTACAGTTTCATTATATTAAAATTTTGCAAACCAATTCATGTTTTATTTTCAAAGTCAGGACGTTTAATTTTTGCTTGAAAATAAAGCATTGCTTAAGTGCTTTTCGTTTACATATACTCGATTTTGAAAATTTCTACATGTCAGGCAATCAAATTGCGTTTAAGTACCACTTAAACACGCTTAATTACATAGTTTGTAGAATATAAAGGAGAGTGGAAAAAATTTTACACGTCAGGCAATCAAGTTGTTTTTAAGTTCCATTACAAATAGGAGATGGAAAAGTTGTAAATAGATTAGAACGGAAAATTTAAAATAAACGATAGCCACATTTTGGCCTGTCAAAGATGCTTTCGGATGCGGATAGTGTCATATCCGCATCCGCATCCGCATCCGCATCCGAAATCATTTTCGGATATCGCATATCCGCATCCGTGGATACGGACGAATATCGGATAATTATCATATCCGCTAACGACTGATAAATTAAGAATTATAAAACAAAAATTTTAATTTTGACATGAATATTTTTCAATCCCATTGATTATAGAAGTGTTAAAAATTAACAAATACGACGATAATAAATAGCTTCGAGCAGTTAAAAAGCATAAAATGCATATAATATAAACTACCAACTTAATAAAATAATAAACAAATATCTTTCACTGCACTAAAATACACATAATTTGAACTATAATCTTGACAAAGACCGGACGGATAATTTCGGATGCGGATATCTTCGTATGCGCATTCGTTTTTCTGGATATCGGATATTTATCCGCTTTTCGGATGGAGATGCGAACAGAATTCGGATTTTTTGAGTACCCATTGACAACCCTAGCCACAATATATGTGATAGATTCTTATTTAAACCTTATTAACTAGATATATCATACAATACTTTTCCTATTCGAAAGTTTACAAAAATTGTTTACCAAACCCCAATATTATCATCCAACCTCTCCACACTAGCTTTATGTTTACAAACAAGATGATTATTACAAAATCAGAAAACTTAAAAACCCTAAAACTACAATAAAATTTAGCAGAATTCATCGACTTCCACACATTTGGTAAACTTTATTGGATCTACTGAATTTTTTGTCAATTTCAACATTAACTACAATACATAGTTTGGAAAAATGCTACACAAAATACACAGTAGATTTCAAAGGAAATCACCACAAGCCCTATCTGTTGTCTTCTAAATAACATAGGTGTACTAATACACTATGCAAAGCACTTTCCAAGTTAGCCATTATAGTAACAAGGTTTCTTGAAGTCACCAAATAACAAATCCACAAAACAACATTGTCTAAAAAAACGAGGATTCCAATCTTACTTTAATCCATTAAACATGATTAGCTTCACAATGTTTGCAATTGGATTTGTGAAAAAAAAATTGTCACGATTTTGCTATTTGGGTTAATAGAGTATAAATATTGAGATTGACAAATAAAAAATTGTTGTTTTATCGTCAACTCCAAAAATACGGGAAAGAAATTGTTGTTAATAGCACTAATCTTTTACATATATTTTTTTACTGTCAGGCTTATTATCATACCGGTGCTTGCTTGGAGAGCACTCATATTCTTACACATGCATTGCACGTGTGTATATCATAAAAGTGGGGACTAAAAAGTGGATAGGATGACCACTGTTATATCTTTATATTGTTCGTGAGATCATGGAAGAGAGGGTGAATGAAGTGATTGTTAGGGTTTTTTCTAGGAACTCTATATAATTAGATCTTAGAAGAATAAGAAGTGAAAAAATAATAATGATAAATAGATTCCTCCAAACAAAATAATTATTAATTCATCAAAAGATTACAAGACGCTTAAAAATTGAAAAGATGTCTCAATCCCTAAAACCTTAAAAAAATAAAAAAATTCCCCCGCATATCTAATTAATCATATACATATTAATATATAATAGTCTTAAAATATATTCTTTGAGATGTGATTGAATACTTCTATAAATCTTTCTCATGTAGATAAATCATTGTCTCTTTAAAACAATAAAAGAGACAATTAATCATTCTTTAAAATCTATAAAAGAAGCAATGTATTTGAGTCACAATTCCACATAAACTCAAATATCTACAAACTCCATTTAAAAATGAAATATTGTAATACAAAAATCTAACACTCTGCAACTTGATACGATGTTTCATAAATGTCATCCAAGCTCCACCTAAAACTTTAAACTCCAAACAATCTCAAATATTACAATGGAAACAAATGTCACCATTCCAAAAACTAACATACCTCCAAACCACCTAATTACACATGCTCTCAATTGAACATACATATCATTAATAAATCAAAATTGTTTGTAATACCATAATGACCTCCATGTGGCTTTCCGTTGCTGGCTTCGTCTTAATTCAGACAAATTTGCCTCTTCAGCACTACTTTTTGAGAAGTTTCTCCATTCTACACTGTTTTTTCAAACAATTTGTATAAATTGTTGCTTCCTCTTTTTGCGTGCAACACATCTCCATTACTCTTCCAAATCTTTGTAAGTCCACCTCGAATCGAAAAGTTATACATTTTCCTTCCAACTGTTCAACCGAAACAAGATTTTTCTTAATTTTGAAACATACCTAACTCCCGTGAGTTTCACCTCTCTTACATCATACAACTTCAAGCCTAAACCAAACCTATACCCTTCACCTCAATATCTCCATCATTAGCAAACTTCACATTACTCTCTTGCTTCTTAAAATCAAATGAATGTTTCCTCTTGGTGATATATATGAAAACATGCATTCGAATCAAGCACCCATCCATCTTGTCTTCCGTCAACACAAAGAATATTATTACTAATACCAAAAGTCACCTTGTCGTCGCTGCCTTTATTAAGCTTGCTTTGTCTTCCTTTAATGCTTCCATCTTTTCTGTCTTTTATGAGTTTTTTACAAAATCTTTATTGGTGACCATGTTTTTCACAGTAGCAGCAGATGAAATTCATTTTCATGTTCGATCTATTTGATCGTTTTTCCATATTCGAACGTTTATCCATTCTAGCAAAATTAACCTCTTCGATCGGATTTTCACTTTTCCTTTCCTCCTTATCTTTCCATTTCATTAGGTTCATCCTCCGCATCTCCCCGTTAAGCAGACTACTAACTACCGATCTCATTGAAACAACTCCATCCGTTTCTCAACTCTATGGTTATAAACTCATCAACATCAAGCCTTGTGTTTCATCATCTATCCTGTAATTCACGACCGCCAATTGGTTCACAATTGTCTGAAAAATCATTGAGATGCTCTGCAATTGATCCACCTTCCTTAAACTTCAGTTTCACCAATTTTCGCATAAGCGTCTTATTTGTCGTGGAGTTCTTTGCATAAATTCCGTTTCTTTTAAACTCCAAAGGCAGATGTTTCATTAACAACAATATGAAACACCGTATTCTTCAGAAAACAACGCATAGCCGCTGCAGCCTTCCTATCCAAGGTTGTTCACTTTGTCTCAGATACATTACTATGTTTTTTTTTTTATTCTCCAGTGGTTGGCGAAGATCATTGAGGTATTAGAAAATCCTCCATTTTCGCCTTTCACAACTCTCAATTTCTCCCATTAAGATTAACCACGCTTATCTTCTCTATAATCAAACTATCTTCTAAAAAATTATATAGTAGACTCTAATACCAACTGTTATGATTTTCTTAGAATCTTTACACAATTAGATTTTAGAAGAGATAAGAAGTGAAGAAAAATAATGACAAATAGATTCCTCCAAACAAAACTTTTATTAATTCACCAAAAGATTACATGGAAAAACTTAAAAATTGAGAAGATATCTCAGTTCCTAAACCTTAGAAAAATAAACTTTTTTCCACACACATTTAATAAAATCCAATACATGTCTATTTATAATAGTCTTGACAAAATATCTTCTTTGAAAAGCGACTGAATATTTCCATAAATCTTTTCCATGTAGATAATTCATCGTATTCTTTAATGCAATAAAAAAGACAATTAATCGTTCTTCAAAATCTATAAAGGAGGCAATGTATATGAATCACTATTCCACCTAGACTCAAATATCTATAAAATCGACTTAAATATGGAATATTGTATTACCAAAATCTAAAAGGTATATTCTTCAACAAGAGGAAGTTTATCTAATAACAAAGCAAAGATTTTTGTGACCAAACCGAGGAGGGTATAACAGAGTATTCTTAATTCCTTGTTGACTGAAAGATAGTGTGGTGATCAGTCATAAGAATCAAACTCGATATTTAATCTTCAAAGATCGTAGTTTCATCCATGGAAATTTCCAGTAAAACTAAATTTAGTTAAAACATTGATTAAGGTGCTGAAATTAATACCGCAGTTTTTTTTTCCCTTCAATGTACAGATTATTAGTTTGGAAATTTTGACAGCATTAGGAATAACAATTCATGCTTACACGGTTTCAATTCGTTCTAAATTTCTTTGTCTCCCCTTCTAACAGGGACAGAACGTCTACTTAATAGTCTATAGGGCAGTTACTAAAACTAACAGAAACAAATTGTCAAAACTAAAACCAAAAAAATTGAAATAAGACCGTTACATTATTTATGCTCTTCAAATCACCATCAACAAAAAATCTTCAATCAAACTAAGACATTTAGGTGATGCTTTATAGAACTTGTGTTGCGTGGTATAAAATTTCACTTCCTTTGATGAAAATAATAATATGATAGCAAGATATTAAAAATGCATCCAAAGAAAATATAATAATTCAAAATCAATGTACCAATTAAATAACTGAAGTCCACTATTATTACATGTATAGTAAGAGGTAAGCAATATTTACATGCTCTACAAGACTTATAAAGCAAAACCAGTCAAAGCATATTTTTGAGATTAGTATAGTACCTTCTTTATGGTGAACATGGGAAGGAACGTGTTGGGAGGATGACGGTTTTGCCACCAGTATCTGCAACATATTTATGTGTAATATAATATAACATAGGAATATAATTTGCAAAGAAAGACGGTGTAGGAAAATAGTTTTGTAGCGCCTTTACTCTCGAAGGAAAAAAAAATTCCCTAGAAACATAAAGCTGGAATGAAAATAGAGAAACATGATTCTTAGAGAGGTCAATAGTCTGAAACTAGATTGCAATGCAATATATTTTAAACCATAAATGATGTTATGCTTAAATAAAAAGATTATAATTTACAGCGTTGCTATAAAATTATAAAACGTTAAAAAAAGATTGGTGTCTTTCATACATGTATAATAAATCGTTGTTCTTTTAAAATAATTTGTCCTCTTCTAAGATTTCAATATATTTAGAGAGAATGTTTTCATTACAACATAAAGTAAAATAAACAATGTATTTTCATTATTTGAAATATATTGTCATCTACTTAAAACAATGTTCCTAAGTCCTAACTACTTTTTAAGTTAGAAATGCCAAAGAGAATTTTTATTGAGAAACGCTAGCCTATTACAAGATTATTGTTTTAAGAATAAAATTGCTGGTTACTGTTGCTTTCATTGCAAATGTATAGCATTTGTAAATTACGAACAGGTTGTTTGGCCACAAATTTTACTAAAATAATAATTTGACAAAGGAAACCATAAATAGATGTGTACTTAGCAACCACAAACTTTGTTTCTTTTCGTCCAACTCATTTCTCTTTTTATCCAACCAAATTCAAAACAATGAGCTTTCAGTTTCATACTTGCAAAATATATAGTGGGAACCACAAACAGTTTGAGTATTTTTCTCATTGAGTGCTTTGCACCTCATTTTTCTGCTCATTTTGCTGCTCTGATACCTGTTGGAGCAATAACCACACACTAGAAATTAATGAACACTGCTTTGAAAAAAATTTGGCATTTGAAACTACATGATGCTCCAAATACACCCTGCCTCCACCTCTATATTATCCCCTTTAAACGTGTTGAAACCATCATTCATGAAAATGTCATTGAAATATCAGGTTTTAAAGATTCATGTGCTATGTGAAATATGTAGAGTTGTAGACTATATAGTTATGTGCATAGGGATCCATACTGATGCAATAAGAATGTGAATATAAGAGGATAAAGTACCTCGATACCAACGCAAGATGGCAACTCTGGTCGATTATCTCCCTTGTGATTAAGATTATCCATGCTATCCAAAAACATAGAATAACCAATACAAGAATACTTGAAGCCAGACGAAAGATCATGGCCTTCTTCATTGGCTTCCATCTCAGTTTCCCCTACTCTATGAAGTGGAACTAAAACAAGAAATTAAAAATCCTTTCATAGTTTTTATAGCAAAATATGAACAGAACCATGATCAACCAATATTAATGAAAACGGAAATAATGAGGGCCTCATGGAACAAAATAGCTACGTTTTTGTTATACCATATTTGAATCAACAATCACAGTTTAAAAAAAAGGTCAAAAGTTCACTTCGAACGAAAAGACCACATATAATACAGTAAAAGGCAACATCACTCCTAATCATTTTCACAGTCAACGCTCCACAGTTGGCCGTTATATTTAACATATAATACCAATACAAAATAGCGCGATACAATTAACTAAATCCTCATAAGAACTGTTAATCCGCACGGAAATCCCGTAAATCAACAGATTTGTGACTCACTCATTAAAAGTCATTCACGCTGCCTAATTCATATCCATGCAAATCCATATCAATTGTAGACGATATGCATAGCATGCAAACCTCCGTAAATCATGCGTGAATGGATTAGATCCATAATTCGTTCGTCAATTAATTAGCCAAAGATCTTCTTGCAAATTATATGCCTATCTCAATTAACACATTTCCCATAAAAGATCATGCACATGCAATTAGCAGTTAATTGCATGTAAAACAAAAATATTCAAACCATTTTTCTCCACACATGCAAAGTAAATACATCCACATATATTCGCCTTACACGTTATGTTATTCCCACATATATGCATACCAAAAACCAAGATATAACTTTTCAATCAAGAAATTATAGCAAACGTTATATTAAAGACATGTTATTGCAACAGATGAATAAAACACGCATCATCACTCAATTATAAACCAATGAACAAGCATATACTTTGTAGATTGCATCCTAGCCCTAAGATCAAAACTCCAACTCCTATAAATATGAACCTTCGTAACCAAAGGATGAGTGGATGATCAATCTCCACAAAGTATACAAGTCATTCTCCACTAAAGATACACCAAAACTTTGTTACTCTTCATTAAAATATATCTTGTACTCCAACAAGTATTGTAAACAAAAAATCTAGAGAAAAAAAAAAAAGACGAATGAAGAAAAAGAAAACATGTCTCCTTTGAATCCTCCTTTTCTTTTTATATTTCTTTGTTTATCTATTTCTTTGTTCTCTATTTTCTTCTTCTTTTTGTGATTTGATTTAAGTTATTATTCTGTTTTGAATCCTCCTTTAGATATCTTTTGAAACGTATTTTAAGATCCACATTTGTAATTACCATTGCCGTATCTCTTTCTCTCTGATAAATGATCTAGTTGTCCCAAAATGACCCGACCCAATAAGAAAATCTCAATTCAGTGGACCTTTCAAATTACCACAAATGGAATGAGAAGTGGGTTCATGTAAATGTAAATGATCGAGACCTCGCAAACAACAACACTCCTTAGACATACGGAGTTCGAGACCCAAAGGCAACGTTGAGTTAGCTGTATCTTATTCGTATTAGTTGGCCTAAGCCGCACCATCATTGCTTGTGGGTGGGGCTCGACCTCCGAACCGTATTGTTTCTATTTACCTTTTTTATGTTTTTAGTGATGATCTTTTATTCATTTTTCGTTTACATTCTTTTCTGTTTATAATTATAGACATAGAACAAGATCCAGGTGATAATCAATTATAGCATCCTTTAAATATATGAAAATGATTTGAAGTAAAGAATTTTGGTGATTGTGCCAAATTACAGTTTAATTAACACGAACTTATGCAAACTAGAGGATTCTCAGTAACTTCTTTGTTGCATCATTCTTTGAGAGGTGATTGTTCAGCTATTAAGCTGGACAACAATAACAATTATGCATGATTACTTCTCCAGTGGTTGACATAATAAGAACAAACATTACTCAACATTGTTCCTACTATTCAAGGTACAAACCAACGCATTTTCATGCTCTTTACGATCAAACACTTAAACTTTCCATCTTCTTGAACTCCTAGTGTGTTCTCCTTTTGGTATATCTACTTTCTTCCAATCATTTCTCACGTTCTATTTTCTCCTTATTTCAGATATTCATTTTATGAATATACAATCTAATGTATATGAATTATGCAAACAACATATAAAGATACAACATACTGTTAGGTTGTCTCGCATGTTTAATGGAGGAACGACGATTTGGATTGGAAAAAGTCTCACATCGCTAAATAACATGGAAAAGTGGTGTATAAATATGGGTTGGTAGGCATGTAACATTGGGGATTCCTTTTGTTACAACAAAGTGTGTGTCAACCCATATGCGTACGCCACATACGGGAGATGGGGATCTTTGTCCGAACGTCGTTACACAACAGTGGTATCAGAGCCGATGGTTATGGACTGGGCCATGCAGACACAGCAGTACTCTCAAAGGTTACCGCAAAGAGATGCGAGTCAAGGGGGAGACTGTTAGGTTGTCTCGCGTGTTTAATGGAGGAACGACAATTTGGATTGGAAAAAGTACCACATCGCTAAATAACATGGAAAAGTGGTGTATAAATATGGGTTGGTAAGCATGTAGCATTAGGGATTTCTTTTGTTACAACAAAGTGTGTGCCAACCCATATGCGTACGCCACGTGCTGAAGATGGGGGATTTGTCGGACCGTCGTTACACAACACATACTTTCAGTATACTAAAGCAGAAGATTTTAATTCAAAAACTACACCTATCATCACATAAAATCCTAACTTTATCTCATCAATGTCAGCAATCATTTCATTATGTTAGTCTCTAGCATATCTCAATCTAATCTGCGACAACCTCTTCGGCATATGAACCCTGGATGAGGTTTGTTTGTCTCTATACCATTTGTAAGAATTTTGACCAATACACCTCAAAGCCCGACGACAAATCGTCAGCTTTCTCATTAGAATCCTAAACATCGATAATGGATCTCGATAGAAAAACACTGATGACGTAAAACGCGTATATCAATCAGAGAACAAACAAAACAAGTCAAACCTTGGGGAATAGTTCGGGTGAAACCGAGGCATCTAGGGTTACGACCGTACTGTTTAGAGAGAGATGAATAATAAAGACATCCTGTGCAAGATTTTCCTTTGCCGGCAGTTCTGGAATTCGGTGCTTGATCAGTATGTTGCTGGTGCTGGTTTCCTCCGCTTCCACCTCCTCCACCTTCTCTACTGCAGCCTCCACCGCAATCGGTTGATGAATTTGCCATTTTTAAGAATATCCCAGGGAAAATAAAACTGGGGATTTATGGAGTTCTCGTTTGGGTTAGTTTCAGCAAGCTTTGTTCAAGGATTACGTCTTGGTTAAGCTGGGGCATATCGGCTGTGTAAACAATTCGGGCTCCCATCCCCTACCGCGAAAGTCGACCGCTGATAGCCGACACGCGTTGGACGCGATAAACGTTCGAATTCCCCAACCGTTGTCTTCCGGTTCGCTCATTTCATTATGACGTCGCGTCCCCTTTGTTACTTTTTTCACCCCATTTTCCCTTTTCTGCCTCCACTTCTTGAATTCAAAAAAGTTGCAAAAACAAAATAAAAGTTCAAAAATCAAGTTTATGATTGCCATTTCACATTTCTTATGATGTGTAGCAAACACATGTGTTGTCTTGGAGATAACGAGGAAGAAGCGTACAAAAAAGTTACCAAAACGTTCAATCGCATCTTGAAGGAGCTTTTAGATAACTAGAGGTGACAGATAAGCATGTTCGACATAAGTACAATGCACTCAAAAAAACAATAGTTGGATTGGCAAAGTTTGTATAACAAACCTAGAGCGGAATGAGATCCTGTAAAGAAAACCATACCCGGTAGCAAAGAATGGTGGATCAATCGTGTTAAGGTACATATTCTTCTTAGTTTTTAAACTATATTTATGGAAAAAGTTGATCAATGTTTTTCCTTATTTTTAGGAGCTTGACAGTACTGGTATTTTGAAGTATATGAGAAGGCCAATAGAGAATGTGCAGTTGCTACAAATTATATTTCATGTTTCACATGCAACTGGAGTTGTTGCATTGTTGTCTGCTGTTACACATGAGGATGAGTCGTATTACCATCCTTCATTCTCATGCTATCCAATCATTCATCGATCAAACTTGGTATTTGATACAATGTACAATAATCTTGAAGATGTTCATGTTCAAACCTAACTGATTTTTTTCTCTAGTTTGGGATAATAGTCTGTAGTTCCGTCAGTTATTGTTAAGATACGGTGTCAAGATTAAATATGGTCGATCGTGTACAATTAAATAAAGTATATGCAAAGGAAAAAAATATAAAGTAGATCAACGTCAATTTATAAAGGTTCGAACTTCACATCCTACGTCCAGTCTCTCCTTTTGGAATTTTTAATAACTTTCCTCTTACTAACCAGATAAACATGTATTATAACTCAGCCTGAAGACTTTATGACATGACTTCAACTCCATCTGAAGACTCCATGATGGGACTTCACCAAACAAAGTAGAAACTTTCTTTAACAAGACATGTGTCTTCTTCGCATCGATTTTTTTCACTACAGCACAATCTCATATATCCCACAGTGATTGATCTCTAAATTGAATGCAAAGGTTGTAAGAACAAATCAAATTATAGAAATGATTTTTAATTGAAAACACCATTACTGATTGAAGAGGGTACTATAAGACAATAAGTAGTAAGTGTAGGATCGAATTCACCCTATAGGGGAGTGAATATGGTGATACTGTTAATTATAAAAATTAATTGTGGAAGCTTATAAAATTATTTCAACACAGATAAATCAAAATTATAGCAGCACAGATAATAGCAGAATAATAAATGCAGAAATAGAATGACACAGAATTTACCCAGCTTCGGCAAAACCCTGCCTACGTGCTGCCCCCAAGGTTTCTACTAGAAATTAAGTAGTCACACGCTTACACACGTAAACTCGCAACACCCGCTACTGACTAACCCAACTCTACGCTCAAAACTCTGCCACAACTCAGCCACCGAGTTGCGAATTCTCAAACTACGCCACATAGTTTGTCCCCTAGTCACACGACTAGAAATTACAATGGTTTAAAAGGAATACAAATTTAAAAAACAATTTAAAAGCAAAAGAATTAACACAAAGCCCTTAATTAATAAAAGCCCAAAACTAGGCCGACCCAAATAAGCAAGTGATTAACTCCTTTTCTTTTTATTATGCGGCCGCCTTTACTCTGTGAAAAAAAATGGCTCGATCCTTTTTATTCTTCTTCGTTCCAAATTAGGGCTATTGATGAAATTGAAGCGCCGCTTCGGGTTGTTCGATCGAAATAGATGATTTAGCGTTGCTTGCTTTTTTCGATCAGGTGTTACTTTGAATTGCAGACAGCTACTTCAATTTGTCGAGTTCCGTTGAATGATATAGTATGTGATTTCCTTTTTATTTATTCTTGTTTATATGCTCGAACTCGATTGTTTATTGCCGATGATGATTGTGGGTTTTTATATGAGTTCGATCTCCTTACTTTTCGTTCGTTTGATTTTTTTTCAATATTGTGCTTCGGCCATTCGATTATGTTTGGATGTTGATGATTTCTCCGACTTTATCAATTTCGTATAATTTGATACTTGGCACTCACGGTATTGATTTTTGACTTGGTTCGATTTCTTGTATTCCACGGCTCTGACTATGCTGTGACGAGTTTGGCTTTAACTTGAATTTTTGTCACGGATGTTCACTGGTCTGCATTGGAGTTTTACTACTTCGAATTTCATACATATATGTACAACCTACTTGACTTGGTTACTTGATGCAGTCTTGTTTGCTTTCGTTGTTCAATTTTAGCCTTGACCACTTTGGCTCTGACTTGATGCTAAACTTTGGCATGATTGTTCTGTATCGTCACTGCACACATGTTCATCATGTAGTTCACTGTATTGGTTCGTATCTGCAGTTTGTAGTTGCTGTGCACTGAGCATTGCTTCGAGTCAGTTGAAATTGCTGCCTTTATGTACATGTTTTGGCTCTGGTTACATGTGCACCATTTTGCACTGTCTACTGCCATACTCCCATGTTGTATTGTGTCGTTGTATTGAATTTGGTCATTTATATACTTCATGTTGTGCTTACCTTGGAGTTTCAGACATATAGCCTTTGTGCTTTGGTGTTGTGTTGCCATATCTTTGTTGTAACTAGACTTGTACTTGTAGTCTTCATTGTTGTGTGGTTTTGAGCTTCACTAAGTTTATTGCTTTTCACTGTTGCATACATGTGCTTGTCTTTCCTGTCCACTGCTTGACTTTGCGGTCTGGTTCCTTCATGTTGTTAGTGCACTTGTATTTCATGATTGCATCTTTGAATCTGGTTAGTTTGTCACTGTGTTGCACTTGTTTTGGTACAACTGCCCTTGTGCACTTGTGTTGTTTGGATCTGGACATTGGTTGAAGTTTTTGGTATTGCTGTTAGCTTTGGGTTTCACTAACCACACATATACATGCTGAGTCTCGTGACATTGTCTGATATGCATTTGTTTGATGGTCTAAATGGACTGTCTAACCTTTCATTTGAGACTTTGTGTAGCTGTCTTGACCACTTGATTGCATTTGGATTTGTTTTTCGAATTACACTTGAGTTGAATCCAGCTTGTAGCTCGGATTTGACCTTGTGCTGAAAGTTGTGACATTATTTTATTACACTTGAGTTGAATCCGGTATTTTGGGTTTGACCTGTGCTCATCTGTCCCTGTAATTTTATCAAGTGTATAGATCGGTGTGCACGGTCTTGTGGCATATACAGTGATACACTGTGTATGTCACAAGCTGTTCGTGTATGATGAATTGAAAATTAAATGATGACGAACAATCGAAATAACTGAGGCAAATATTATTTTCAACATCCACATTTTATTTTACACTGCAAAAATATTTCCTTTTCAATTTTACTACGTCAATATTTATTTTTGCAGATTGCTCAGATGTTGGATTCAATTTGGAGTGAAGTTGAAGATAAAATACGAGTTGAGTGAATGAATGATATGTAGTGAGGTCAAATGTAAATGTGAATCGTGATGTAATCAAAATTGTACTGTAATTGAAATTTAATTTATATAGTGAGGCTTGAACTTTGTACTATTCGAAGATTGTAATAAATATTTGTTTAATAAAATTTCCGTTTGAATTCAAATTCTGTGTTATTTATTTTTATTCATCAAATATTTATTTAATCTATGAAAAATAAAATAGTACATTAACAAATACATTTAAACGAATATATATAAGTTTATTACCATCAAACAAAAATCATATCATCGCATATTCAACAATAAGAATACATGTAAGAAATGATAGAGAATAGATTAGAAAAAGTTGAGTTATTGGTTTGTAATCTCTGTTGTATTTGTAGATGTTAAGAGGATGTTACTAAGAAGTTGTGTAGCAAACCACAAGTTTGACACATTTAATATTGATTATTTATCAACAGTCGTTTAATTTTAAGGGTGGTAAAAGAAAATTTTGTGTAGAGTTATCTTTTTGGAAATTTTGATAATTTCGTTGTGTTCTAATATTCGAAAAATGAATTTTCATATGTAATATGCTAGGGTTTGGATGCATTGACCAAATCGGGTATATTTGGGCATGACACTTCTTTAGACTCAATAACTCGAATATTCACTAATTATGTGTTGTCTAAACCCAAGCCGGTAGTAGATATACTTCTTCCTCTTAATCCTAAAATCCTCCTTAATCACATCTTAATGGTGGACAATTTTCTCTGGTTGCAAGTTATCCTAGAAATTCATAGTTTGTCCAAACCTCATCGATTATATATCACATCTCGATGGAACAATTTGTTTTTTGAAACAATGCTCGGATTGTCTAGAAATCATGGTTAAAAATGGTTAAAAATGAATGATGGAAAACTAGGGTTTCAAATTAGGACTTTTAAATTGGAGCATCATTTGATCAAATTGAAAGCATAAAGTCGTAGATCTTAAGGAGTGGAGTGCAGAAGTAGTCAGATTGTGGCCTAAACAATCTAGAGTTGGCCAAAATTGGCAAAATGAGGTTCCATATACCCTAGGTGGAAGCCACATAATAGCGGGACGAAGGTGCCAAGCATGGTGCAATCATGTAAGGGGTGGTGAGTTGAGATAAATGGAGGAGGTCGTGTGGGTTATAATAGCTGAAGGTGAGAGCAATCAGACTTGTGGGTTGTATGTGTCTCGGCAATGGTCTATTAGTGAAGAGAAGGTGAAATTGCATTAAGTCCTTTTACTTTTATTAGTTAGAAATTAATCCTTGCATGTAACGACCCATCATTTATGATACCGTGATCGATGCTAAACAACCACATATATGTAACGACAAACATTTTACATAACAGATGATTGTAAATTATTATTTTTAAAATCCTAATTGAGTAGTGACATCTTTGAATCTTAGAAATTTTATTGGTTGGTTTTGACGCTGAAAACTTGTAAGATCCATAGCTTTTGTTAGGTACTGAATTAGGGTCCGAAACCATTTTTCAATGAATGACATGATGGTATTTATTTCCGTAGAGTAGTCATAGTAGATTTTAGTATTTACTGTTAAGAAGATATGACTATTTGAAGTTAGATAATTATGGATATATTAATGGGTAATTAGACTAAGCCCAATTGGAGCTCATTAACTCATTTCGGGTTTTGAGCTAATGCAACACCCCTAGTTTTTAATAACATTATTCAGGAGATTTAATTAGATAAATTAAATAGAAAAATGTAAACGAAAGTGATAAGGGGATCGAGACTTGGAATAATTAATTAAGGTCGTTCCTAATGAAAGGGTATATTGGGAATTATCGCCCTAGCTTCCACCGTTTTATATATATTTCGTTCCCACCTTCTTGCTTCCCATAGTCAGAGAACGATCGGCCATTAAGAGAAAGAGAAAATTCAAATTATAGCTAGAGATTCAAGTTTAAGGGAAATCAATCTCAATCCAATCTCCTTATCTAGAGCAAGGTGAATAATAATTTCATCTCTATTTTGGTTTTAAATCATATATTTTCGAATTTAAGGAATAAATTCGTTTTTATGATATATTGAATCATGATATGCTTGATTCATGATTTATTTGATTTAAACAAGGTTGTTTAAAAGAGATTTAGCACGGTTTTAGATCAAAATCGAGATTATGATGTTTAAATGCCATGGGAAAATGTTATGTTATGAGAAACGTGATTTTGAAATTGGGTTTCAATTTTGAGAATTTTCCAAGCTATGGAAAGATTATTATGAATATTCAAAGGAAAATGTGGTTATTTAGGTTTATAATTTATTTTTGAAAAATATATTGAGAATTTGAGTCCGAAATTTGATAAGTTAGATAACATGATTCAAGTGAATTTCTGAAATTTTTGGGGATTTTTCCAAGTGATTTGCTACACAAAATAAATTGTTTTAGAAAAGGGACTTCTTTGCAAAAATTGGAAGAGCTTAATTAATTAACTTAACCATAGTTTAGATCTGAATTACCAGCAGTCATTTTTGAAAAAGAATTTGAAAAGGTCAAGGCAATCAATCTGGTGTTGACACATGGTAGGTTAGTTAGAGAAAAGTTTACTTAAACAAGAACAAAACCTGGTTTGCTTAGAAAAGTGGTTTCGCCCACTTAGGAAAGTGCCTTTCGACACAGTAGCTACCGCCTTCATTCTGTCGAAACCAACTCTACCGAAACCAATATACAAGGTGTCACTATGATGGTACGCAGTGGATTGGAGATAGGCGGAAGGTAGGGTGCCGAAAGCATAGCTTCCGAAGGGGTTGAAACTTTTTTTTTTAAATGACTAGCGCCTGTCTATGTTTTATTTTAACCCTTCAACACAGTAGCTTGACTTTGTGGTCTAGTTCCTTCATGTTGTTAGTGCACTTGTATTTCATGATTGCATCTTTGAATCCGGTTAGCTTGTCACTGTGTTGCACTTGTTTTGGTACAACTGCCCTTGTGCACTTGTGTTGTTTGGATCTGGCCATTGGTTGAAGTTTTTTATATTGCTGTTAGCTTTGGGTTTCACTGACCATACATGTACATGCTGAGTCTCGTGACATTGTCTGATATGCATTAGCTTGATGGTCTGAATGGACTGTCTAACCTTTCACTTGAGACTTTATGTAGCTATCTTGACCACTTGATTGCATTTGGATTTGTTTTTCGAATTACACTTGAGTTGAATCCAGCTTGTAGCTCGGATTTGACCTTGTGCTGAAAGTTGTGACATTATTTTATTGCACTTGAGTTGAATCCGGTATTTTGGGTTTGACCTGTGCTCACCTGTCCCTGTAATTTTATCAAGTATATATATCGGTGTGCACGACCTTATGGCATATACAGTGATACACTGTGTATGTCACAAGCTGTTCGTGTATGATGAATTGAAAATTAAATGATGACGAATAACCCAAATAACCGAGGAAAATATTATTTTCAACATCCACATTTTATTTTATACTGCAAAAATAATTCCTTTTCAATTTTATTGCATCAATATTTATTTTTGCAGATTGCTAAGATGCTGGATTCAATTTGGAGTGAAGTTGAAGATAAAATACGAGTTGAGTGAATAAGTGATATGTAGTGAGGTCAAATGTAAATGTGAATCGTGATGTAATCAAAATTGTACTGTAATTGAAATTTAATTTATATAGTGAGAGCTTGAACTTTGTACTATTCGAAGATTGTAATAAATATTTGTTTAATAAAATTTCCGTTTGAATTCAAATTCTGTGTTATTTATTTTTATTCATCAAATATTTATTTAATCTATGAAAAATAAAATAGTACATTAACAAATACATTTAAACGAATATATATAAGTTTATTACCATCAAACAAAAATCATATCATCGCATATTCAACAATAAGAATACATGCAAGAAATGATAGAGAATAGATTAGAAAAAGTTGAGTTATTGGTTTGTAATCTCTGTTGTATTTGTACATGTTAAGAGGATGTTACTAAGAAGTTGTGTAGCAAACCACAAGTTTGAAACATTTAATATTAATTATTTATCAATAGTCGTTCAATTTTAAGGGTGGTAAAAGAAAATTTCGTGTAGAATTATCTTTTTGGAAATTTTGATAATTCCATTGTGTTCTAATATTCGAGAAATAAATTTTCATATGTAATATGCTAGGGTTTGGATGCATTGACCAAATCGGGTATATTTGGGCATGACACTTCTTTAGACTCAATAACTCGAATATTCACTAATTATGTGTTGTCTAAACCCAAGCCGGTAGTAGATATATTTCTTCTTCTTAATCCTAAAATCCTCCTTAATCACATCTTAATGGTGGACAATTTTCTCTAGTTGCAAATTATCCTAGAAATTCATAGTGTCCAAACCTCATCGATTATATATCACATCTTGATGGAACAATTCGTTTTCTGAAACAATGCTCGGATTGTCTAGAAATCATGGTTAAAATGGTTAAAAATGAATGATGGAAAACTAGGGTTTCAAATTAGGACTTTTAAATTGGAACATCATTTGATCAAATTGAAAGCATAAAGTCGTAGATCTTAAGGAGTGGAATGCAGAAGTAGTCAGATTGTGGCCTAAACAATCTAGAGTTGGCCGAAATTGGCAAAATAGGTTCCATATACCCTAGGTGGAAGCCACAAAATAGCGGGACGAAGGTGCCAAGCATGGTGCAATCATGTAAGGGGTGGTGAGTTGAGATAAACGAAGGAGGTCATGCGGGTTATAATAGCCGAAGGTGAGAGCAATCAGACTTATGGGTTGTATGTGTCTCGGCAATGGTCTATTGGTGAAGAGAAGGTGAAATTGCATTAAGTCCTTTTACTTTTATTAGTTAGAAATTAATCCTTGCATGTAACGACCCATCATTTATGATACCGTGATCGATGCTAAACAACCACATATATGTAACGACAAACATTTTATATAACAGATGATCGTAAATTATTATTTTAAAAATCCTAATTGAGTAGCGACATCTTTGACCCTTAGAAATTTTATTGGTTGGTTTTGACGCTGAAAACTTGTAAGATCCATAGCTTTTGATAGGTATTGAATTAGGGTCCGAAACCGTTTTTCAATGAATGACATGATGGTTTTTCTTTCCGTAGAGTAGTCATAGTAGATTTTAGTATTTACTGTTAAGAAGATATGACTATTTGAAGTTAGATAATTATGGATAGATTAATGGGTAATTAGACTAAGCCCAATTGGAGCCCATTAACTCATTTCGGGTTTTGAGCTAATGTAACACCCCTAGTTTTTAATAACATTATTCAGGAGATTTAATTAGATAAATTAAATAGAAAAATGTAAACGAAAGTGATAAGGGGATCGAGACTTGGAATAATTAATTAAGGTCGTTCCTAATGAAAGGGTATATTGGGAATTATCGCCCTAGCTTCCACCGTTTTATATATATTTCGTTCCCACCTTCTTGCTTCCCATAGTCAGAGAACGATCGGCCATTAAGAGAAAGAGAAAATTCAAATTATAGCTAGAGATTCAAGTTTAAGGGAAATCAATCTCAATCCAATCTCCTTATCTAGAGCAAGGTGAATAATAATTCCATCTCTATTTTGGTTTTAAATCATATATATTCGAATTTAAGGAATAAATTCGTTTTTATGATATATTGAATCATGATATGCTTGATTCATGATTTATTTGATTTAAACAAGGTTGTTTAAAAGAGATTTAGCACGGTTTTAGATCAAAACCGAGATTATGATGTTTAAATGCCATGGGAAAATGTTATGTTATGAGAAACGTGATTTTGAAATTGGGTTTCAATTTTGGGAATTTTCCAAGCTATATAAAGATTATTATGAATATTCAAAGGAAAATATGGTTATTTAGGTTTATAATTTATTTTTGAAAAATATATTGAGGATTTGAGTCCGAAATTTGATATGTTAGATAACATGATTCAAGTGAATTTCTGAAATTTTTGGGGATTTTTTCAAAGTGATTTGCTACACAAAATAAATTGTTTTAGAAGAGGGACTTCTTGCAAAAATTGGAAGAGCTTAATTAATTAACTTAACCATAGTTTAGATCTGAGTTAGCGGCAGTCATTTTTGAAAAAGAATTTGAAAAGGTTAAGGCAATCAATCTGGTGTTGACACATGACAGGTTAGTTAGAGAAAAGTTTACTTAAACAAGAACAAAACCTGGTTTGCTTAGAAAGGTGGTTCCGCCCACTTAGGAAAGTGCATTTTGACACAGTAGCTGCCACCTTCATCCTTGTCGAAACCAACTCTACCGAAACCAATGTACAAGGTGTCACTATGATGGTACACAGTGGATTGGAGATAGGCGGAAGGTAGGGTGTCGAAAGCATAGCTTCCGAAGGGGTTGAAACCTTATTTTGTTTTAAAATGACAAGCGCCTGTCTATGTTTTATTTTAACCCTTCGATAGTGTCAAAGCATTGGGTTTCGAAAGAGGATTTGAAGAAAGGTTTCGAAAGGGTTGCCATTAACTTAAAGTTTTCTTTCGACAGGGTTTCATACTTAAGAAAGAATGTTTTGAAAGAAGGGGTTCCGACCTATTCGAGACCCTGCTGCCATTTTATAGCCTTTCGATGGTGTTGAAGATATCAATGCTGTTGGAAGGTACTTTATTTTATAAAGTTTAAGCCACTTCCTAATGCTTTCAAAAGGTGTTAGGGCTTCGAAGATAATGGTTTTGAAAGGGGTTCGACTCCAACCTTCCAATATTTTACCTAGATGTTTTATGTTTTCAGAAGAGATGGTGCCGACACCATCATATTTTCCTAATGTTTTATAAATGATAAAGGGTGGTCTAGAAACAGATGCTTTTGCCTATATTCACTTTAATCCAAATAATGTTTTAAGTATAAACCCTATGTTTTTGAAAGGAGGTACCTTCGATGGTTTTGGAAGGGCTACTTCCATAATGTCAAGAGGGATACTTTCAATTGGTTTCAAAGCTAAAGCTTCTAAAGTTATATGCTAATACTTTAATATATTCGAAAATTTTCGAAAGGTAGAATTTAAAGTATTTTAAGGCAAGAGCCTAATGATTTTAAGAGCTTTCAAACGAGGTTATCCTATGAAGTCGAAAGCTAGGTTTCGAAGGCATCGAAAGGTTATGACCCAAACTCTATTTTAAAGGAAAAACGCATGGCTATATTAAAGGAGTTTTTAATTATTTTAAGAAGAAGCCATTGTTGATAAAGAAATATGTTAAAGGGATTAATCAAGTTGTATACTAAACCCATAGGAATGGTATTGCTATGTTTTATATTGCTTCTTCTAATATGAATATATTCACTTTATAATGGACCCATAACTGCAGTTTGGGGATAAAGGGTAGGAGAACCATTTAAGTTAACCCAGTAGTGAATATAAATTGAACGAACTCTTGAATGAGTAGAATTGCATCCAAGAGGTCAGGAAGACCAGAATATAGGATGCTAAAATATAAAGGAAAGATATTAGCAGGGGCCAATAGGTTCATAGTTAGCCCATGAAAACTATGTATAAGAGAGGATGTCAAATAGACAGGTTCTTAGTTAGCCCATGAAAGCTATGTATAAGAGAGGATGTCAGATAGGCAGGTTCATGGTTAGCCCGTGAAAACTATGTGTATAGAAAGATATCAGATAGCCAGGTTCATAGTAAGCCCATGAAAACTATGATTGGATACTGGCAGGGCTAGTAGGTTTGTAGTTAGCCTATAAAAACTATATCCAGATGAAATATTGACCGATGTCAATAGGTTCCTAGTTGACCCATGAAAACTAGGGCAAGAAGAAAGGATATTGGAGTTACCAATAGGTTCATAATAATCCCATGAAAACTATGTAATTAGACAGGGAGTCATTAAATGTTTAACATTTATTAGTCGGCCCATGAAAACTAATAGGTTAATAGTAATCCTAGAAACTATAACTGAGATAGATAGTCTAAATTGAATGGAGATAGGTAATATAGAATAGATTCATTTGTTTTTGCATATCATCATATTATACTATTTTGTATTGTTTTAACCATTGTGAATGCAGAAGCACAGTATATGGTTTTGTTAAGGTTTTGAGATATTAGTGAGGGAAAACCCACTTTGTTAAGTGGTGTGGTCTCACTAGATATCTAAATGAGTTGAGATGGTAAATTATTATTCATACCAGGCTTTATGTCTGACTCGAAGTTTATGCTTTTCCCTTAAACTCTTGAGTACTCAATTGATTTTGAGTAGTTTGAGAGTTGTGGTTTCATCTACCTCTAATATGAATAAGCTTCCAAAGACATGGAGGAGGCATGATAGCTATCTAAAGTTCTCTTTTCTTTTGATTCCGCTGTGTTGATTGTAATGGCAAAGTTGTTATATTGCCTGTATATACTTTGATCATCCCAGGGGCATCTTTATATGTCGCTCTGGGCGTATGTCTTAATAAATATATTTACTCTGAACATAATTTGCGAATATGGGATTATGTAATGAATTGGAAATGTTTTGATATGGAATGTGATTTTGTTGAAGTTTAATTTTTTTCCATATTTATGTGTTTCTATGTATCAATGAATCTAACATCGTCGTATTTGGTCATCGTGGATTAATAACTATAGATGACTACATCATCTGTACCCGTTAGTTTTGGGCCTCTAAGTAGGGGGATGTTACAAGTTGGTATCAGAGCATATGCTTATGAAACTTTAAAAGAAAGTTAAACCTAAAAGGGTTTTCAAACATAATCCAATGAATCTTAAAAATATGATTGGGGTTTGGGTTAACATTATAGTAACGTACTTGTATTTGATATATATGTATATAAGTACATATTCCCTCTCTCTTAGACCATACTAAGGCTCGTATGCAGATTTACGAGAAAGAAGATATGGAAGCAGGAAATGGAAGAGGAAATCTAGGTGAAGGAAGCACTAGAACCACTGGAAATGCTCGGCCTAATACCACGAGGAACCAAAGTCGACAGACTAATGCTAATCCAAATGCCGAAGCCAATGTAGGTGCTAAAAATCCGCCAATAGATGCGGGGATGGTATATCAGTTGTT
Source organism: Allium cepa (assembly GCA_030765085.1). Lineage (NCBI taxonomy): Eukaryota > Viridiplantae > Streptophyta > Magnoliopsida > Asparagales > Amaryllidaceae > Allium > Allium cepa. The sequence continues at coordinate 457,245,141 of CM060931.1, read as the reverse complement.
GGCCAATCTTTTGCAAGCTGAAATTACCGGTAATGTTAGGGAAGCTAATCCTATGAATCCAATTGGGAATAACTATGCTAAGCTAAGAAGAGACTACACCAATTTGGGTGGAAAGCCGTTTGTTGGAACGGAAGATGTGGTTGAAGTAGAGAATTGGCTACCGAGCTGTGAAAGGATCTGTACCGATCTAGGCTTGGATGATGGGCAAAAGAGATGGCTAACCTCTAGATAGTTGCAAGGGTTAGTGCTTCACTGGTGGAACAATGTATTAGCCGGGGTACCGGAGGAAGAGCTGACATGGGTTGATTTCAGGAGATGGTTTGAGCAGAGATTTCTGTCTGAAGTTGCTAAGTCTGCATTGATGAGAAACTTTATGGATATAGTTTAGGTAGAGAGTCAATGGTCGAGTATGCTACTAAGTTTGATGAGCTGTCTCGATATGGATATGCTTTGGTCGACATTGAATCAGGAGGAATGAAAGGTTCATTCGAGGATTGAGACCTGAGCTCACTAGGATGATTATGACCCACACCCGAGATCCTTCTAATGTGATGTTGGAGATGGCCATTCGCCATGAGGAGATACTTTCTATTTCAGTTAGGGAGAAGCCAGTTGAATTCCAAGGTCCTTAGGGGAAGAAGAGGAAATTCTTTAATAAGAAGGGAGCCCGAAAAGAGGATGCTATCAAGAAGGTAAAGGCTGATTTGGTGTGTTATAAATATGAAAAGAAGGGTCATTAGGCTAACGAGTGCCGGCCAGGTAAGGGAAAGAAGGCTGCAGACAAGAAGAATATAAAGTGCTGTAATCTAATGGGGCACTACAAGAACCAATGTCCAGGGCCATCTAGGGCGGATAAGGGAAAGGTTTTTGCTATTGGAACGTCAGCTAAGCCTACTGCAGCTGATAAAGGAAAAACTATGATGGAAGGTATGTTTCTGATTCAGAGTATACCAGTTAGCATACTTTTTAATACCGGTGCATCACATTCATTTATATCCCAGTGTTTGGTTGATAGGTTATGCTTAGAACCCACATACTTCGTTACTTCATTAAGGGTTGCGAATCCAATAGGAGGGTATGCGACTCTGGGGATAAGATGTGACCAGTTAGAACTTGATTTGTTAGGTCATAAGTTTGCATGCAGTTTGTATGTGTATGATTTTGTAGATTTCGAAATCATTTTAGGTATATATTGGTTAAGGAGGTATGAGGCCAGGATGGGGAGATATCTTTGAGACACTCGGATAGTCATAACCGAATTATATTCTTAGTAGAGATTTCTGACCAGATTTGTTATGCTTTATTAACTGCGATGAAAGTGGATGAAGAGTTAAGTTAGGTTCAGATTGTAAGAGAGTTTGCAGATGTATTTGAGCCAGTCATAGGGCTACCACTGAAACGAGTTCTTGAATTGCAAATAGACAGTGCTAGGAGCTGAACTTATGAGTAGACCACCTAGCAGGATGACACCGACAAAGATGAAGGAACTGAAGGTGCAGCTAGTGGATCTAAAGAAGGAATTTTATTAGACCAAACAATTTGCCTTGGGGAGCGGCCACGATATTTGTAAAGAAATCAGATATGTCATTGAGGATGTGTATCGACTATCATAAGTTGAATGAAAGGATGACAAAGAATAAGTATCCTTTGCCGAGAATTGATGATCTGGTTGATCTATTTAGTGGAGCCAAAGTATTTTCCCAGCTGGATTTGGCGGTGGGGTTCCATCGATTGAGAGTGGTAGGGGACAGTATTCCTTTGACTACATTTCAGAGTAGATATGGTTTGTATGAGTGGTTAGTGCTGCCATTCGGTTTGACAAATGCACCCGCTTTCTTTACGGATTTAATGAACCGAGCCTTCCGAGAATATTTGGATAGATTCATGTTGGTGTTTATAGATGACATTTTGGTGTACTCTAAGGATGTGAGAGAGCGTGAAGATCATCTTATAGTCGTGTTAGAGATGTTGAGGCAGAATCAGCTAAAGGCGAAATTTTTCAAGTGTCATTTTTGGAAGAAAGAGTTTAAGTTTCTTGGTTATGTGGTTTCAGAGAAAGGATTGTCAATCGATCCAGATAAGATCGAAGTTGTGAACAATTAGAAGAGACCAGAGATGGTGACCAAGATTAGAATTTTTCTTAGACATGCTGGCTATTACCGGAGATTCTTAAGGATTTCTCACAGATAGAAGCGCCTTTGACTAAGCTTACCAGGAAGGAAGTGAAGTTTTTTTGGTCTGACAAATGTGAGGAAGTATTCCTTAATCTAAAATATTTGTTGACCAATGCTCCAGTGCTAGTAGTTCAAGATGGTAACGAAGGGTTGGTAGTATACACGGATGCGTATGGGACTAGATTGGGAGTAGTGTTGATGCAAAAGGGCAAAGTCATTGCTTACTCATCTAGGCAGTTAGACCACACGAAGTAAGATATCCTACTCATGATTTAGAGTTAGCTACATTGATTTTTTCCTTGAAGTTTTAGAGGCATTATCTTTTGGCGGAGAGATTCAAGTTATATACCGATCATAATTCTTTAAGATATCTATTTTTCTAAAAAAGAGTTGAATATGCGACGGTAGAGGTAGTTGGAGTTTTTGGCTGCTTATGACTTTGGTATAGAGTATACCCCTGGGAAAGAAAATAAAGTAGCAGATGCTCTCAGCAGAAGACATCGGAATGTTGTGTTGGCTATGTTGGCAAAGTGGAAAGATCAAGAATCTTTGGCTAGTTGTGGTGTGCAGTTAAGATCGGCTATTAGTTCTAGTCAGAATGCTGTCATGTTATCCTGATTAGAAGTTCGACCAATGTTGATCGAGAGAATTGCTTCTAAGCAGAGGGAGGATCCGTTATTAGCTGAGAGGATCATAAGGCTTGAGGTTGGAACTGAGATCGACGATTTGAAAGATTTTTTTTCTTGACCATAGAGGATGGTTGGGAAAGAAGGGACGGTTATGTGTTTCATATGTGGAGAACTTGAGAAGATAAGTTCTTGAGGAATGTCATCAATCCAAGTTTACGATTCATCTAGGAGGGACCAAGATGTATCAAGATATGAAGAGGAGCTTCTATTGAGAAGGCATGAAGAGGGATGTTGCTTATGGGTTAGGTAGTGTGTAGACTGTCAACAAGTGAAAGCCGAACATCAAAAGCCGAGTGGGTTACTTCAGCCTCTAGATATTCCAATTTGGAAATGAGGTTCGATATTCATGGATTTTATTGATGGATTACCAAGGTCAAGAAGAGAAAATGAAAGCATATGGTTATTGTGGATAGATTGACCATGAGTGCCCATTTTATTCAAATAAAGTCGACCAAGACGACACCAGTTTTGGTGAAGTTGTTCATGAAGAACATAGTTAGATTTCATGGAGTTCCTAGTAGCATAGTCTTCAATAGAGATGCTTTATTCACTAGCGAATTCTAGAAGAGTCTATAGGATGTGTTAGGCACTAAGCTCAACATGAGTACCGCATATCACCCACAGACGGATGAACAGGCAAAGATAGTCAATAAGGTGCTCGAAGATTTGTTGAGAGTTTATGTGTTGGACTTTGGTGGATCTTGGAAAGATCACCTGCATTTGGTTGAGTTTTCCTATAATAATAGTTACCAGACTAATATTGGAATGGCACCTTTTAAAGCTTTATATGGAAGGCCATGGAAATCCCCTGCATGATGGTTAGAGACCGGAGACAGATTGGTCTTAGGTCCAAATTTGGTAAAGGAGGCATAAGAGAAGATTGAGTTAATCCGAGAACGGATGAAGGAAGCTCAATCCAGACAGAAGAGTTAAGCAGATAAGAGGCATAAAAACCTATAGTACTCAGTGGAAGACAGGGTTTTCATTAAGGTATCATCGATGAAGAGTGTGGTACGGTTCGGGAAGTCAGGAAAGTTGGCCCCGAGATATGTTGGTCCATTCCAGATTGTAGAAAGGATTGGAAAGCTCGCGTGCAGAGTTGAGTTGCCGAGAAATAGGCAGGTGTCCATAATGTGTTTCATGTGTCTCATTTTCGCAAGTATGTGCATGATATAGAAACCACCACTCCTTGGACAGAGTTGGCCTGATTTGACTTTTGTTAGACCAACCAGTTTGGGTTGTAGCAAAAGATGTGAAAAGATCGAGAAACAAGACAGTCAAGTTGGGGAAAGTTTAGTGGAGCAACAATGAGAAGGACTGTGCTTAGGAGACAGAGGACAGGATCCGATATACTTATCCTGATCTACTTTGAGGATACGTCCATATTAGATTTATATAGATATTTCCTAGTTAGGTAGACTAGTATGGTTGTTAAGAGTCATTGCAGATGATTGCTATGTTTGATATTTAGTCCTTACTGAATTTCGAGGAAGAAATTCTTTAAGGAGGGGAGCCTGTAACACCCCTAATTTTTAATAATATTATTCAGGAGATTTAATTAGATAAATAAAATAGAGAAACGTAAGTGAAAGTTATAAGGGGATTGAGACTTGAAATAATTAATTAAGGCCGTGCCTAATGAACTAATTAATAGGCTTAAGAATGGTTTTTGGTTAATTAAGTCCCATAAGGGTATATTGGGAATTGCCACCTCTATCTTCCACGCTTATATATATTTCATTCCAACCCTTACTTCCCATTCATGTCATTTTAAAGCGTAAACAAAATTATAGAGAATGGCCAGCCATTAAGAGAAAGAGAAAATTCAAATTAAAGCTAGAGATTCAAGCCTAAGGAAAATCAATCTCAATCTGATCTCCTTACCTAGAGCAAGGTGAATAATAATTCCATCTCAATTTTGGTTTTTAATCGTATATTTTCGGATTTAAGGGATAAATACGTTTTTATTATACATTGGATGATGATATGCTTGGTTCATGATTTATTTGATTTAAACAAGGTTGTTTAAAAGATATCTAGCATGGTTTTAGATCAAAACGGAGATTAAATGATGTTTAAATGTCATAGGAAAATTTTACGTTATGAGAAACATGATTTTGGAGTTGAGTTTCAATTTTGAGAATTTTCCAAGCTGTGGAAAGATTATTATGAATCTTCAAAGGAAAATATGGTTATTTGGGTTTATAATTTATTGTAGAAAATATATTGAGAATTTGGGTTCAAAATTTGATATGTTAAATAACATGTTTAAAGTGTATTTCTGGAATTTTTGGGGATTTTTTCAAAGTGATTTACTATGAAAATAAATTGTTTTAGAAGAGGGACTTCTTTGGAAAAATTGGAAGAGCTTAATTGATTAAATTAACCATGGTTTAGATCTGAACTAGCGGAATTTATTTTTGAAAAATAATTTGAAAAAGTTAAGGCAACTAATCTGGTATTGACAAGTGGTAGGTTAGTTAGAGAAGAATTTACTTAAACAAGAATAAAACCCAGTTTGCTTTGAAAAGCGGTTCCGCCTACTTAGGAAAGCGCCTTTCGACACAGTAGCTACCGCCTTCATCCTTATCGAAAAAAACTCTACCGAAATCAACATACAAGGTATCAATACGATGGTACGTAGTGAACTGGAGATAGACGGAAGGTAGGGTGTCGAAAACATAGCTTCCGAAGGGGTTGAAACCTTGTTCTATTTTAAAATGACAAGCGCCTGCTTATGTTTTGTTTTAACCCTTCGAAAGTGCCGAAGCATTGGGTTTTGAAAGAGGATTTAAAGAAAGATTTCGAAAGGGTTGCCATTAACTTAAAGTTTGCTTTCGACTGGGTTTCATACTTAAGAAAGAATGTTTTGAAAGAAGGGGTTCCGACCTAGTCGAGACCCAGCAGCCGTTTTATAGCCCTTCAACAGTGTTGAAGATATCAATGTTGTTGGAAGGTACTTTGTTTTACAAAGTTTAAGCCACTTCCTAATGATTTCGAAAGGGCTAGGGGTTTCGAAGGTGATGGTTCCAAAAGGGGTTTCGACTCCAACCTTCCAATGTTTTACCATATGTTTTATGCTTTCGAAAGAGATGACACCGACACCGTCATATTTCCCCAATGTTTTATAAATGATAAAGGATGGTTTAGAAACATATGCTTTCTCCTATATTCACTTTGACCCAAATAATGTTTTAAGTATAAACCCAACGTTTTTGAAAGGGGCACTTTCAATAGTTTCGGAAGGGTTACTTCCATAAGTGTCGAAAGGGGTACTTTCAACTGGTTTCGAAGCTAAAGCTTCTAAATTTATATGCTAATACTTTAATATCTTTGAAAGTTTTCGAAAGGTAGAATTTAAAGTATTTTAAATCAGGAGCCTAATGATTTTAAGGGCTTTCGAAGGTGGTTTTCCTATGAAGTCGACAGCTAGGTTTCGAAGGTATCGAAAGGTTATGACAAGGAAAAACGCAAGGCTATATTAAAGGAGTTTTTAATTATTTTAAGAAGAAGCCATCGTTGATAAAGGGATATGTTAAAGGGATTGACCAAGTTGTATACTAAACCCATAGGAATGGTATTGCTATGTTTTATATTGCTTCTTCCAATATGAATATATTCACTTTATAATGAACCCATAACTGCATTTTGGGGATGTAGAGTAGGAGAACCAGTTAGGTTAACCCAGTAGTGAATATAAATAGAATAAACTCCTGATTGAGTAGAATTTCATCCAGAAGGTCAGAAAGACCAGATTATAAGATGCTAAAATATAAAAGAAAGATATTGGTAGGGGCCAATAGGTTCATAGTTATCCCATGAAAACTATGTATAAGAGAAGATGTCAGATAAACAGGTTCATAGTTAGCCGATGAAAACTATGTATAAGAGAAGATGTCAGATAGACAGGTTCATAATTAGCCCATGAAAACTATGTATAAGAGAGAATGTCAGATAGACAGGTTCATAGTTAACCATGAAAACTATGTGTAAAGGAAGATGTCAGATAGATAGGTTCACAGCATGCCAATGAAAACTATAATTGGATACTGGCAGGGCCAGTAAGTTTGTAGTTAGCCCATGAAAACTATATCCAGATGAAATATTGATAGATGTCAATAGGTTTCTGGTCAACCCATGATAACTAGGCCAAGAAGAAAGGATATTGGAGTTACCAATAGGATCCTGGTCAAACCATGAAAACTAGGATAAAAGTAATATTGGAGTTACCAATAGGTTCGTAGCCCATGAAAACTATGTAATTGGACAGGGAGGCCTTAAATGTTTAACCAGCTATTAGTAAGCCCATGAAAACTAATAGGTTAATAGTAATCCTAGGAACTATAACTTAGACAAATAGTCTAAAATGAATGGGGATGGGTAATATAGAATAGAGTCATTTGTTTTTGCATATCATCATATTATACTATTTTGAATTGTTTTAACCATTGTAGATCCAGGAGCATATTATATGGTTTTGTAAATATTTTGAGAAACCAGTGAGGGGAAATCCATTCCGCTAAGCAGCATGGTCTCACTAGATATCTAAATGATTTGGGACGATAATTTATTATTCATACCAGGCTTTATGTCTGACCCAAAGTTTATGTTTTCCTCTTAAACTCTCGGGTATTCAATTGATTCTGAGTAGTTTGAGAGTTGAGGTTTCATGTACCTCTAAGACGAATAAACTTCTAGAGACGTGCAGGAGGCATGATAGCTATCTAAAGTTCTCTTTTCTTTTGATTCCGTTGTGTTGATTGTAATGGCAAACTTGTTATATTGCCTATATATACTCTGGTCATCCTAAGGGCCATCTTCATATGTCGCTTTGGGCGTGTGTTGTAATAAATATATTTATTCTGAACGTGATTTGCGAATATGGGATTATGTAATGAATTGGAAATGTTTTTATATGGAATGTGATTTTGTTGAAGTTTAAGATTTTCAATATTCATGTGTTTATGTGTATCAATGAATCTAACACCACCGTATTTAGTCATCGAGGATTAATAATTATGGATGACTGCAACATTTGGAGCCGTTAGTTTGGGGCCTCCATGTAGGAGGATGTTACAGCTAATATCACATGATGAAATCCTCTTATTCATTTCCACACTTCTAAAAAACATTCTAACATCCATTAATCACCTCTTCAGGCAGAAAAGCAACTCTAATCCTTATTTTAGTTAGCTAAACCAAAAAATTAAGAGGAGATTAATAAAGAGATTAACACTGAATTCATTTATTACTATTTAGATGCATAGGGATTCATGTTGGCTACTGTCCATCTTGGATTCTCCTTGATTTGTGTGCATTTAGACCCTTAGGTAAGTGATTTATGTCTCTCACTATACTATGATTGCTATTATAGTGTTAATACATATTTCTGATATGATTTTAAAGTTATAAGCATGATTTTGACCTAGTCCAAACTTACCAATATTCTGAAAATAATTTAAATGTTTAAAATAGGTATAGATCCAAATGTTTTCATTTGTATTCTTATGAATATCCCATTTCATATTTTTGGCTTGATTATAGTCATTTAATGATCATATTGTGTATAGGATGATGATACAATGCTTGTTTGGTAGTTTTGGCATATTTGCTTGCTCGGTAAAGTATAGTGTATTGATGTGCAATTAGAATATTTGATAGATTTTAGAGAGTTTAGAGATGAATTAACTTAAACGAATTACACAAGAAGTTAAGGCATTTGGAATATAGGAGAGATCAACTCAGAAAATACCAAAAAAGGACAAGTTTTTTAGAACTATTCTCGACAAATTTACCACAATCTTTGAATTGACTAAGATTAGAGATATTGGACTACAAAATGATGAAGGAATGAGTCAAAAAGCGTGGAAGATGTCAAAACTGAAGAACTCAAAGATTTGTCTAAGCATTGAAAATGTGAAATAGGTTGGCGCCTAGAGGTCCAAATAGGTTGGCCCTAACTGTTCCAAAAAGGTTGGCCACGACTGATCCAAACAGGTTGGCACCGACTGGTCCAAACAGGTTAGCGTTGATTAGGCCAAACAGGTCGGTAGTGTCTTGTTTATGATTGGAACTTTTTCAACGATGGTTCGAAGCTTGAAGAATTGAACAATGTTAGAGAAAGAAGGGAGTTCTAGTATTAAAAAAAACCTCTCGACACTAAGAGGGCCAAAAAAATTGACGCTAAGAAGTGAAAATTTGTCGGTATCAACTAGTCCAAATAGATCGGTATGAAACTATTTGACTTTTTGGAAAATGTGTATTTTGACTAGTTCTTAGCTGTTAAACTTCGAATTTGGATGTTTACTTCTTTAAACAACTCTACCAACTCTGATGGAGTGACTAGTCTGTAAATCGTAAGCCTTCTTCAATAGAGGGGGAATTTTGGATCTTCTTCTTGTTGAATCATGAGTTTCGATTCGTGACAAGCTTCAACGATCAACGATGAGGTTAGACGATCAAAGCGACAAAAAAGAGAAAGCTATACACACGCGGTGACTACAAAGGAAACTAGACTTTAAACCCGAGTACGCTATAACAATCTTTATTGTTTGAGTCATAGTTATAGTTTATAATTGTTAAAATCACTCCTCAAGTAGTTTACACACCCTATACAAAAGTTTTAAATACATATATATACAAAATTGTGTGCACAAGTGCTCACTGTGCAAAAAAACACAGTTCAGTAGACTGGACTGAATTCACCAATCGACTGAATCTGTGTTCTTTGCACAGATATGCACATGTGCACATCACTTTGAATACTCAGTCAACTAGATTTTTTGACCAGTCGACTGACTGTACGCAACTGCCATATTTCCTGAAGGGTTGCTTCTCTTTGTGGAGAGTAACGATCCAATTCGAAGAGTTACGGTTGCAACTCTTGATTGAAACTCTTCGCGAACAGCAGGAACCTTATATACTATATATATATATATATATATATATATATCTAAATCCATGATTTTAATAATCTAACTTACTTCAATCTATTCTATTCTCTGATCTATATTTCTTGACTATAACTCTGCATTCTAAAAGCTTTCTAATCAAAGATATATTGCTTGAATCTCATAGTTAATTATAATATACTTCGATTCAAAGCAATGTCTTCCTTTCTAATCTTCGCACACACAATATATACTTGAGGATTTGATTATAGGAAGGGTGTACTATCAAAGACAAATCAGTGTTATCAAGAACACAAAGCGTCAACAACTTTATCGAAATTATAAAAGTCCTGTTAGTTTATATCAGTCGGAAAATTCCTCTTCGGCCGCTGAGGTGGAAAAATCCTGTTCAGCTGCTCAGGTGTTGTCTACCTATTCCTTCGGGTTAAATGAGGGATTATTGAGTGAAATTCCAGAGGAAAGTCTAGGACTGGATGTGGAACGGGAAGTTGAACCGGTATAAAAACTCATGGTGTGCTTATTCTTATTTACTTTACTATTATTATCTGTTTTCGCATTTAGATTATAATGCATTCCATATTACACGATCCTAAGTATTAGCTATACGGTATACGCGCTTTCAATTGGTATCGGAGCTAGGTTATCTAATAACCATTACACAGTTATCTGATATATTCTAGTAATATGGAAAATAGCACTAACAACAGTTTTATAGAAGGCCAATCCACTGCACGACCACCACTATTCAATGGCATGAATTACACTTATTGGGCTACACGTATGAGAATTTATATGCAAGCAAATGGTTTTGATTCATGGAATATCACACAATTTGAATATCATATACCCATGACTGAATATTATACATGGTCAAACACACAAAAATTAGATGCTACTGTAAATGCTAAAGCTATGAACATGTTGTTTTGTGCCTTGGATAAGGATGAGTTTAATCGTGTTAGCGTGTGCATTACTGCATATAAATTATAGCGAACACTGAAAATAACTCTTGAAGGCACTAACAAGGTTAAACAAAGCAAGATATCTATGCTTAAGAATTAATTTCAAAATTTTAGAATGAAAGAAAATGAGTCCGTTAATGATATGTATTCCAGATTCTAAGATATTTATCATTCATTATTCGGACAAGAAGAAAATTTTGATTTTGATATAGTATCAAAAATCCTAAACTCTTTAACGGATGAATAGGAAAGAAAGGTCTAAGCTATTAAAGAAGCAAACGATCTTTCCACTATGAAACCAGAAGAGTTAATAGGAAATTTAATGTCATATGAAGTGAAGTTGCAGGCAAAGAAAGTTCAAGCACAAGATAAAAAGAATCTAGCATTTCAACTAGAAAAGGATGATTCAGATACAGATGAAGAGGATATGGCACTTGTTGCAAAAAAATTCAAAAAGTTTTTGAAATTCAAAAAGAATAACAAGTTCAGGAGTAACAAAAGTAACTCCAACAGCAATACTGATATCAATAAACCATCATCTTCAGTCATGGAATGCTATGAATGTCATAAGAAGGGCCATATGAAGAGGGATTGTCCAGAACATAAAAAGAACAAATACAAGAAGGAAAAATTCAGAAAGAAAGCTTTTACCAGTCACTTAGGGCGAATCAGACTCATTAGATAGTGATAGTGATAGCGACAGCGATAATGAACAAGCTAATGTATGCTTCATAGCCACAAAAGACGATGTACCACTTAAAAGGAGAGGAAAATGGATATTGAACAGCGACTGCTCTAAACACATGACTGGTAATAAAAATATGTCAACCAACATTATCTACTCGAATGGAGGATCAGTCACATTTGGAGATAACTCCAAAGGCTATATCGTCGGCAAAGGCAATATCAGCAGCAACGGTACCTCGAATTTACCTCTGATTACTGAAGTTTTATTAGTTAAAAATTTAAAATATAATTTATTAAGTATAAGTCAATTATGCGATAAAAGTTTAATATATCGTTTTTAGAAAATAAATGCAATATTACTAATAAAAATCATGAGTTAATCTTTGAAGGTATACGAGATAGAAATATTTATATTTAAATATGAATATAAATAATAACTCTAATATGTGTCTGGTAGCAAAAGAAAATTTTTCTTAGCTATAGCAAAAACGATTTTGTCATATAAATATTAAAACTATGAATAAATTAGCCAAAAATAAACTAGTAAACGGTTTACCCAATATAAAATTCAAAATTGACAACATTTGTGATGCATGTCAATTAGGAAAATTAACAAAATCTTCTTTTAAATCTAAGAAAGTAATATCTATAGAACAACCACTTGAACTATTACATATGGATCTTTTTGAACCTACTCAGATTCAATCGATCAATCAATATATAATTTATTATTAATGCATATCTTCGTGTAATCATCAATAAATATATAAATAAAATTTTCAATTGGTATTATATTTTGTAAAGTCATTGTTATATTAAGTTATGAAATCATCGTATAAATAAACTTAGTTGCATTGCAATATAAAGCAAGCAAAAGTCGCTGGCAGAAGTCAATCGACTGGACCAAAATGTCCAGTCGACTGAACTCATCTCCAGAGCAAAAAGCTCCAGGAAAAGGGTTCAATCGACTGAACTTTTTAATTCAGTCGACTGGATGACGTAACAGAGACAAAAAAAACCTAGGTTATAAACAATTCATGTATATTTTCTTTCATAAACTCATTTCAAACTCAAAACTTTCAAAACCCTAAATCATTCCAAAGCATTCCTAAATCAAAAATTCTCCAAATCATTCAACATCATGGTCCTAAACCTTAGAAAAGACAACGAAGAGCAACCTCAACCTCTTTGGATTCAATTGATACTCAAATTGGCCAATGAATTTACAATCGTGTAGCGGTTGAATGGTGGAACAAAATGAAGGAATCAAGATTTCTAGAAGGATCGTTATGGTTTACCTTGACTTCAACGCATATGGAATTCAAGATTTGGCAAGAAGATGTCGTTTGGAATCGTGATTAGACCACAATCAGAACAAGGTAAAAATTAATCACAGTATGGTGAAATTATTTCTTGTTAATCTCAATCTAGATCACCAAACTCCACGGAATAGAGATAATTGTGTTTGGAGTCTAGTTTGTGGACGACAAGTATTTTTCTCTTTAGCAAGAATAGGACATATACTTCACACTCTAGTAGATGGAATACCATTGGAAGACTTGAATTGCGATATCAATATTCGAGACGAGATAAGTCATCATTTCCTTAAAAATAATATGAGAGAATTGAAATCTATTTCACTACGACGAACAGTAAGAATTTTGCATCGTGCCTTAATGAAAACAATACTTCCAAGAACCGGTTCATATGAATTGGTATACCCAGAGAACTATAGAGCATTGTATGCTATATATGGAAATGCTCAAATAAATTGGCCGAAACTTATTCTTGATGAACTTCTAATCTTCAATCAAGGAAAACAAAATATAATCTACTACAGAGAATACATTATGAGATTGCTTATGGACCTTCAAGTGCCAATATCCAACTCGAACACTTCAATTGTAAAACTCTTAATAGTCGGACGATAAGCCTCATGAAATTACCCCCAAGACCCCTCTGTATCATGACATTCCAATATTAGCAAAACCGTTCCCAAGAACATCAAGAAGAAGCACCACCGTAAAGACAAAGCGACGAAATTCAAACCACTACACGTTCTCAAGAAACACATGAAGCAATCGATCTTATAGCTCGCAATCAAGTGATAATAGATTCACGTGTCAAAATCCTTGACAAGAAAATTGATAAGAAGTTCAATAAGATAAAGAGCTTCTTTGGCATATTATGGGAAGCTATCTCTTGCGTCGCAAGTTCATCTACCTCATTCGAAAAACGACCAGTACCGAAATTTACATGGACAACATCGGATGAGGATAGAGAAAGCAATGTAGACAAAGATAAGGGGAAGAGGCCAATGATTCTCGGAGATGATGAAGAAGAAGAATCCGATGAATGATAGGGAAAATGGAAATGAAAATTTGATCTTTTTGGTAAGTTTTCTTTTGTGAAAAACTATGATATGCTTTATCAAGTTATGTCTGTGACGTTGTGACCAAATGTTTGTGCTTTCGTAAATGTTTGTATTCGTAAAACAATGTCTGTGATGTGATATGTTCGTGGATGTTTGTATGATAATGTTTATGTTATTATTTGTAATGATTCATAATGTCTCATTCTACAAATATTCGTTAGTGCTCTATGATTATTGAATTAAGTATTCCTTTTTTGTCGATGACAAAGGGGGAGAAATTTGTGTACTAACGTTTTATGCAGGAATAGAAAAGTCGCCACACATTCAGGCGGAGGAATATATAATCTAAGTTATATATTTCTATACATAAAGAATCGTCAAAATCGGTTGTCATCAATCAAAATGAGGGAGAATGTTGAATCATGAGTTTTGATTCATGACAAGCTTCAACGATCAACCATGAGATTATACGATCAAAGCGACAAAAAGGGCAAACTATACACACGTGGTGAACTACAAAGGAAACTAGACTTCAAACAGAGTACGCTATAAAAATCTTTATTGTTTGAGTCGTAATTATAGTTTATAATTGTTAAAATCACTCCTCAAGTAGTTTGCACACTATATAAAAGTTTTAAATACATATATATACAAAATAGTGTGCACAAATGCTCACTGTGCAAAAAAGCACAGTTCAGTCGACTAGACTGAATTCACTAGTTGACTGAATCTGTGTTCTTTACACAAACATGCACATGTGCACACCACTTTGAATATTCAGTCAACTGGATATTTTTTGACCAGTCGACTGACTGTACGCAACTGCCATATTTCCTGAAGGGTTGCTTCTCTTTGCGAAGAGTAACGATCCAATTCGAAGAGTTACGGATGCAACTCTTGATTGAAACTCTTCGTGAATAGTTGGAACCTTATATACTATATATATAGTTCTAAATCCATGATTTTAATAATCTAATTTACTTCAATCTATTCTATTCTCTTATCTATATTTCTTGACTATATTTCTGCGTTCTAAAAGCTTTCTAATCAAATATATATTGCTTGAATCTCAAAGTTAATTATTATATTCTTCGATTCAAAGCAATATCTTCCTTTCTAATCTTCACATACACAATATATACTTAAGGATTTGGTTATAGGATGGGTGTACTATCAAAGACAAATCAGTGTTATCAAGAACACAAAGCGTCAACAACTTTATCGAAATTGTAGAAGTCCTGTTAGTTTGTATCAGGCGGAAAAGTCCTCTTCGGCTGTTGAGGCGGAAAAATCCTGTTCGGTTGCTCAGGTGTTGTAACCTATTCCTCCGGGTTGAGTGGGGGGTTATTGAGTGAAATTCCAGAGGGAAGTCTGGGACTGGACGTAGAGCGGGAAGTTCAAACCAGTATAAAAACTTCTGGTGTATTCTTACTTACTTTACTATTATTATCTGTTTTCGCATTTAGATTATAATACATTCCATATTACATGATCCTAAGTATTAGCTACTTTCACTTCTTCCTCCTCCTTATGCCTTAAGGGGAAACTTGATATTTTAGCATTCTAACCGAAAATTGATTGTAATTATGTATTTTGAAGAGAATTCATCAATAAAAATGACTAAGCGGATATAGGCCGAAGATTTTGTCGAACCACTATAAAATCTTATGTCTTTTCTATTTGATTCTTACTATTTGTAGTTGTTTATCTCGTTTTTTTATTAAATTGGAGTGTTTTCCCATCTTACATGCAAATGCTTTTGGTACTTTTACTGAGAACAAAACTCGAGATCTGATTTGCCTAGAGATGAAAAAGCCTACAATATGGAAATTCATTACTAGAGGGAGTCAACAAGGTCACCGCCTTCTATCTATGTGACTAAAGAAGAAATGAAAGGGATGACGATGGAGATGCAAAAGAAATCATAGCATGACAAAAGGAGATGTTTGAATGGATTCTTCCAAAGAATAGAGCAGCAAAGAGTGACCGAAGTAGTTGGAAATCAAGGTCAAAGGAGGTCAGATGCTAGAGAAAATAGAGTAGATGCACAAGGAAATAAGATAGGAGAAGTTAGACGCAACCCAACATATTCCTCAATCGACTGGTATCGGTCGATCAAGACCAGTCGGTATCGGCCACTCTAGATAGGGTTGGAGTCAATTTGGAGCTTTGTAACGACTCGAAATTTTCGACTCTGAAAATCCCAGATTGTTAGAGAAAAGAAGAAGGAGGAAGAAGAACAGAAAACAATAGCATCTCACATTCGCAGCGGATTAAATGTTCAATTAAATGGGATTATTATAAATTTAATTTATAATTACTGGATTTATTGAAAATGAAATTAAACATTGAAATTGGTGGAATATTCGACAATAAATTAACATTGAAACTTATTGTAATGATTAAAATTTTCTAGGTAATCCAAAATGATAGAAATGGTAAATAATTAAATTTGAATTGAAAAAGTGATTAATTGATTTAATATTAATTTAATTTAATAATGTGAAAATAGCGATTTTGGCCACTGACCCGGATTTCGACAAAACTAGTTTCATCGAAACCGTAACAGTGAATTATTGTTGGATTTCAAGTTTCATAGTGATCAGACTTGTCGTTCGATTGTACGGGCTCGAAACATCTAGAAAACAATTTAATTGAAATTAATTTGAAATAAGATGGTTTTCACATAACTTCTTCATACGATGAATTAGGACTTGAAATCTGTTCCATTGAGTTTAAAATATTTGAAAAAATCTATTTGATATATGGATTGACCAATTTTTGTTCCGGAGTCAAAACGGGCTTTTCAAGCCGTGTATCGTTCAATCATTCTGGTCCATTCATTATGTTTCTGACCTAACTTTAAATATCTCGTTATAAACCCTATCCTATTTATATGTTCTATGATGACCTAGATTTTCGCGTTCGAAAATCGGCATCCATACTTCACTCGTATTCGAATACCGCAGATTCAAACGTTCGAATCTGATTCGCCGAAACTTATAACACATTAAGTACAACAATACTGCGGAAGAAAATGAATATATATCATTGATACAACAATGAATACAATATCCGATACAATAAGATACAACAGATCTATAAATCAAAGCAGAATACAACAGCAGAAAGATTGCACCAACAACAAAGGCTTCAAAGATCTATCCAACGCCCAAACTGCAACTCCATCACTAATTCTCCAAAACCAAATAGCTCATCCCAAAAGCTTCGAAGACTCAAATCCAATAAGCACGAACCACCATCAAGTAGAAATGAAGAAAACTAGACAACATCAGCGGAAAGATAATGTCTTCAATTGCCTAAGCTCCAAAGATTCCAATCCAAACAGAAAGCTGAAGGATACCAAATCTATATCTACTAGCTGATTATTTGAAAATCTAACTCTAGACTGCCCGTGTGGAAAATTGTGGGCACCCAGATTCTAGAAAGGGAACAATAAACTCCGGGTCAGTCATAGGACTGGTGTGAGCAAATGAAAATAGTTTATCTTTATCAAAAGAAAAACAAAAGAATTTAAAGGAAACTCGCAATGCTTTTTGAACAATGAAACTACCATGAGGCCTCCCCGCACACACACAATGTAAGCGCATAATTGGAGAAGATTTCTTCTTATGATAGTCAAACATGCTTGACACGCAAAATACTTTTTGATATTATTATTAGTGCATAGTGCAAAAAACCTTTTGAAAGTATAATATTAATCTTAGCCAGCATAGGTACCATTATATTATGCCTGCTATAGCCGCCATTTAAGAATGGCAGGTTATACAACTGCAATCGTAAAGGGCGCGTATTGGTGATTGGATTTCTAACAAATGGTCATGCTAAGGAACTTCCTATTGCCACATGGATACGCCTCTGGAGGGACGCCTTGAGAAGCTACCCGGATCTCTGCCAACACAAGGCCGGGTTACCTCTGTAACTAAGTAAATACTACACGAGTACGTCATCCGCCGGTCGTTAGCGACCTTTATCCGAAGATCCTCAACCATAAAGCAACAATCACAAAGTAATAAATTTGAAGCAACTACATAGGTTAAATATCTGGGCTCCATACCATGATACTACCCATTTCTAGAAGGAAATGACATACCCTAAAGGGCGCGACCCTCATAACCTTGCCTCATTCTTCCTATTTCGACCATTTCCGAGGTATGAGGTCCGACGAAGTCTCGTCCACAAAGCTACACTTTTCATAAATCCATGCTTCGATCAACAAATGATCAGCAATACTTCGTATGCCACATTACCAAATTGGGAATGTATCACTAGTAACCATCAACTACATAACCTCTGAGCTCATACGTCTCAGAGAAGGGTGTTAAGCTAAGAGAATAAATTCTCCGCCACCTAACAGAAATGTATTTGATAGAAACCAGCTTTACATCTCAAAGTATAACGTTAAACGCATATCCATACAAGTCCGTTCCGAGTTTGAACAGAACCGAAGGCACTTCATATCCATACCCGGTCTTCACCACCGGTCTTCAATTGCTATCCATAACGTCGTATCATTATTCAGAATGGGTTATATGACACAAGGTCCTCTTCCGGCTAAACCGAACAACAAACGCTTATTGCAAAAACATATGGATATTGGGATCTTAGATAAGTCACAACTTATTACCCAAAAACTTTCTTTCAAATGGTTTAAACAAATTACCATTTTCAAATCTTTAAACAAAAAGTTTCACTTCACAAAGTTCACCAAACTTTCACAAAAATTCATAGCTTTTAAAACTATTTCAATCCCAAATCTTTTATACAAAAATACACCTTTAAGATCCTTTTCTATTTGAAAATAAAGTTCACCAATCTTAAAGGTTCATTCTATCTTTCAAAACTATTCCATTTCAAATTTGAAACCCTTCCCACAAAAACTGGAAATCCTTTCTTTATTTGAAAACTATTATTATTTGAAAACAAAGATTTTCGTTTAGGAAA
Source organism: Allium cepa (assembly GCA_030765085.1). Classification (NCBI taxonomy): domain Eukaryota; kingdom Viridiplantae; phylum Streptophyta; class Magnoliopsida; order Asparagales; family Amaryllidaceae; genus Allium; species Allium cepa. The sequence goes on along the minus strand of CM060931.1, from coordinate 457,226,379 downwards.
AATCCGGTTACGTTTGCACAAGTTAAAACCCTTCAAGTCTAAAACCTTGGTTAAATTCAAATTTCCAAAATAATATTTATAAAATGGTTTAAAACCCATATAAACACATTTATAACTTGTATAACCTTTTTAAACCATAATTTCCAAACATAGAATTCAATTTGAAATCTTGAATTCAAATTCAAATCAAATTATTTAAATTTCAAAACTTTATCAAGTTTTTCAAAATAACTTTTATCTTCAACACTCCTTTTCAAAAGCTTTTCATATTTAACCCAATTCCATTTTTAAAACTATTTTGGATTCAAAATTCAACTTTAAAACCATTTCAAAAATCTATAACTTAACTAGTTTCCTCGTGCAATCCATATTTGTGTGTGTACTGTGTAGTCCAGGGGTTTTACACAATAGTTGTTGGGCGAGTTCTCACCACCGGTCCAAAGCTTCTCCAATTACCACTGACCGAACCAACCAACTACCGGTCGAAAGCCTCTCCAACAACCAACTATCGGTCGAAAGCCTCTCCAACAACCAACTACCGGTCGAAAGCCTCTCCAACAACCAACTACCGGTCCAACTCCATGTCCATGCCTAGCCGAACCAACCTCTGCCGGACCAAATCCCATTGAGTCCTACCGAACCAAGCTTCATACACTCGCCACCGGACCATTTCCCTGCCGAACCAAACACTCTCCTCCATCACCGAACCAAGCTCCAGATAACCACCACCGAATCAAGGGAAGAATGTATTACCACCGGTCCAAAGTATCACCGGACCATCCACCTACTACCGAATCAAGACCAAGAAGGTAATACCGAACCAACACTGCCAGGCCAGATTGCATTAGCCCAGGCCCACCAGTAGCTACATACATCCAAGACCCCTCCCCCCAACCTCACTCTATAAATAGAGGGGCAGGGGTACAACAATGGCAGACAAGTTTGAGAGCTCAAGCACGGAGAAAACTTTCAAACAACTTTCAGTTACTTGTAATCAAAGCTTTGTACTTGTAATCTGAATAGAAAAGGAGAATAACATATAAAGTGGACGTAGGCACGTTTTGGCCGAACCACTATAAATCTGTGTGTCTTTTACAGTTTAGTCCCTGCTTCTTATATATTTGCATAAACCACCAAAATCACTAAAAACAACACAATATCAACTAATCCATACGACTTGGATGTGTTTGCCCATTTTTTGTGCCACCATTTTTGGTGCTTTCACTGAGAACAGGAGTTTGAAGCTTCAACTTCTCCCACTTAACCCTTTTTCTATCAGCATCGTTCATTACTTGGAAAACATGCCTCCCGGACGGAAGAAGGATGCTAACAAAGGAAAGAACATCGCAACTGGCAGTATCCCAGATTCAGTGATCAGAGACCAAGACAATCGTCCGATTCCAACAGCAAATGTAAATCAGGCAAATCCGATAGCCCCTGCTACGGAACAACCAATTACAAGGGCGGATCCGGACAGGGTTGTGGCTGAAGTAACTAACCGCTTCGCATCTCAACAAGAGACCTTGGTGGATCAACTCATTTCACGCTTAGGGATGTTGAAGAAACCAACCGCAACACTGAATCATGGGGTGAGTCCCGGTCTGAAGGATCTGGGAGACGACAAAGGTCTTTCTTCTTTGAAGAGGCTAACAACAGAAACGGCTATGGTAGGAACCGAGCCCGGACTCAGCCCGAATTCCGACCCGAGGAAACGCTTGGAACCGAACCCAACGGGGGAGGTACCAGGCAAGGGTCGGATGTAGCTGAGCCCGCCATGCTACCTAACCATGGAAACACCAAGGGACGGGGCCGAGCTGGAGTCCAGCCCGAAGTTGGACCCGAGGAAGCGCTGAGAAGAGAACCCAGCAGGGAAAGATCAAGGCAAGGGCCAACTGTGGCCGACCCTAGCATGCCCCCGGAAGACCAGAGGCAGCCGTTGGAGAATGTTAGTAGTGATAGACGATACCATCCCTACAGGTCATCTGGACGGAATCAATCCCGCAGGGAAGAACCAAACTCATTTCTATCCGCTCCAAGTTCTGATGAAAGGATGGCGCGATTGTTCAGAGAGTGCGTCCAACGGGAACAAAAGGATCGGGGGATAGGTGCTAGGGTAACCAGCCCCTTCACCCGCAATATCGAAACTGCCATCACCCCCCGGGAATGGAAAATGCCAACAATGGAACCTTACAAGGGAACCTCTGACCCCGTTGTACACTTGCAGAGATACACACAGCATATGCTAATGAGCGGAGCAATAGATGGAGTGTTGTGTAAATGCTTTCCACTATTCTTGGCAGATCTAGCTACCTCCTGGTTCTGCCATCTGCCCCAAGGATCCATCAGCTCATGGGAAATGTTGAAATAAAAGTTCATCAGCAAGTTCCGCATTCATGTGGAACAACCCAAGGACGCTTATTCCCTATCTAATATCAAACAGAAGCCCGGGGAGACAGTGCAACAATATCTAACCCGATTCAACGCCGCAGCAGCCGCAGTCCAAGATGCCGACGAGAAACTTATCCTAATGGCCCTCTGCAGTGGTGTGCATCCGGATACTAAGTTTGCTAGGAGATTAACGAAAGAAAAGCCAGCTACCTTACCCGATTTCTTCCACGAAGCCGGGAAATATATGAGACTTGAAGACGCTTCCATTGAAAGGCAAACAGAGCAACAAACCAAGGCAGCTCATGGCAAAACACCCGCAGTAGCAAAGGACGTTCGAAGAAATGACTCCAGAGATAGTGCTGGGGGCACGAAGGGGGAAAAACGCTCATATAGGCCAGGACCGAGATTTGACTCTTACACTCCTTTAAATGAAACAATCGAAAACATCTTCTTGGCCACGCAAGACGAAGTTAGATACAAGCGCCCCCGCACAAGAAAGAATCAGGTAATGCAATTAAGTCTGGAAAGTTCTGCCGCTTCCACGAATCTCATGGGCATGACACCAATGAATGCCATCATCTCTGGGACTTGATTGAAGAACACATCAGAAGGAAGAGACTAGAGCGCTATGTGAAAGGTCAGAACAAGACTTCAACTCCTTCCAATAAGAACCCAGGGCTGCCCCTCCCGGAAGTAGGCGGAGGAAATCGCAACACCAGTGGCTCCAGTCAAGAGAAGATAGTGGTCCTTACCATATCAGGAGGACCACACATCGCCGACGGAAGTTGGGCAGAGATGGAGAAATACGGTAAGTCACTTAAAAACAAAGAAGGCTACGTTAATTCTGTTACAGAAGAACGCCACCCGAAACGGAAAGAGAATGATGACATCACATTCAGTAGGCGTGATCTAGAGGGAAGGCAGTACCCTCACATGGATCCTATGGTCAACTCTGCCTGGTTCGGTCCAGCCAAGGTTTTCCGAATTCTAGTAGACACTAGAAGCTCAGTAAATATCCTATTTAAGCATGCTTTCGACAAAATGAAGTTGTCAATGAAGGATGTGTCTCCCTGCAGCAAACCGCTACATGGTTTCACTGGAGATGCGAAGATGCCCCTCGGGCAACTGGACCTCTTTGTCGAAATAGGAAGTCATCCCCGCTCCGTTGTGCGAAAACAAACATTTGTGCTAATAGAGAACCACTCGGCCTACAACGCCTTTTTAGGAAGGCCAGCCTTGTCTGACTTCCAAATTGTCCTAGCCCCGTGGTGCCTGAAGATGAAATTTCCAACGGATAACGGAATAGGAGAATAGAGGGAGATCAAGACACCGCTCGAGATTGCTATGTGACTGAACTTCGCAATAACTGCAGGAAGGATAAAGGGAAGGATGCAGAGACTTCTCTCTGCAAGAAAAACTTGGAAGCATAGCAATTAAAGAAAGCCCCTCCTCTTCGATACACCAGCGATCCTTTCAACGAATTAGACCCCAGGGACAAGGAGGAGGAGGCCACCACCGAGCCTGCAGAGGCTATGGAATTTGTATCCATAGACAAACACGACCCATGTAGACTGCTGAGAGTCGGGTCTCAGTTAAGAGCAAAGTTGAAAGATCAACTCGTCGATTTTCTTCGCCACAACATGGATGTATTTGCATGGACGCACGCCGACATGACAGGAATCTCCCCAGACTTAGCATGCCACGTACTGAACATCGATCCCACCAAGGTGCCGGTGAAGCAGAAAAAGAGGAGCATGGGGGCAGAACGATCAGCAACCCTCAAGGAAGAAGTAAAGAACTTACTTGCTAATGACTTCATACGAGAAGCCGTCTACCCAGAATGGATCGCCAACCCGGTACTGGTAAAGAAGGCTAACGGGAAGTGGCGAACATGCATCGACTTCTCCAACTTAAATGACGCTTGCCCGAAGGACTGCTTCCCACTCCCCCGAATCGATCAGCTCGTGGACAGCACAGCCGGACACGAACTCTTATCCTTTATGGACGCATACTCAGGATATAACCAGATCCCTATGCACGCCCCCGATCAAGACCACACTAGTTTCATCACTGACCGGGGATTGTACTGCTACAAAGTAATGCCTTTTGGACTTAAAAACGCCAGAGCTACTTATCAGCGCCTCGTCAACAAGATGTTTGCGGAATTAATAGGACGAACTATGGAAGTTTATGTGGATGACATGCTGGTAAAATCGAGGAAAGCCAACGATCATATAAACCACCTGGACGAGATGTTTCAAGTACTTCGCCAATATGGAATGAAGCTGAATTCTCTAAAGTGCTCCTTCGGAGTATCGTCGGGAAAGTTCTTGGGATTCATCGTCCCTGCCCGGGGGATTGAAGCAAACCCCGAACAGGTCCGGGCTTTGCAAGGTATCAAGATACCATCCACTCGAAGAGAGATGCAAAGCCTAAACGGGAAGGTGGCTGCCCTAAGCAGGTTCATCTCTAAAGCAACCGACAAATGCGTCCCTTTCTTCGAAGCTCTTAAGAAAGACAAAGGAAAGTTCGAATGGACCGACGAATGCTCGACAGCCTTCCTTAACCTAATCGAACACCTTCAGAGACCACCAGTACTCTCAACTCCAAATGAAGGCGAAGAACTATACCTATACCTTGCTGTATCATCCCATGCTTTAAGCGCCGCTCTGGTAAGAGAGGACAACCGCACGCAGTGGCCCGTATACTTTGTAAGCAAGAGATTTACAGGGGCAGAAGCCAAATACCCTAAACTTGAAAAGCTAGCATACTGTTTGCTAATCACGTCACGGAAACTGCGACACTATTTCCAATCTCATTCCATCAGAGTTTTAACCGATCAACCGCTAAGACAGGTACTCCATCGCCCCGACACTTCCGGGCGACTACTTAAGTGGTGCATTGAACTGAGTCAATATGATATCACCTACCATCCTAGAGCCGCCATCAAGGGACAAGCCATGGCCGACTTCATTGCCGAATTCACTACCAACGAAGGTAAGGAGCCATCTGGAATAGCGGAAGACATCAAGTGGAATCTCTTTGTAGATGGAGCATCAAACGAACAAGGCTCGGGGGCAAGTATTGTGATAATCACCCCCAGGGGAAGGAAGCTGCACTATGCCCTAAGATTGGAATTCGCTGCCACCAACAACGACGCAGAATACGAAGTAGTGATAGTCGGATTAGAGCTTGCCCTAGAGATTGGAGTCGGTTCTTTATGTCTCCATAGTGATTCTCAACTTATTGTAAATCAAATACTGGGAGAATTCCAGACTCGAGGAGAACGACTCACAGCATATCTAAAGAAGACCAAGCTACTGCTCAATCAATTGGATCACTATTTAATCAAACACATTCCTCGAGGAGAGAATCAGGAGGCCGACGAACTAGAAAAGCAAGCTAGCATGAAGGACGACACCACTTTCGAAACAATAACCATCTCAAAGCAACTAGCCCCGAGTTTCGAGCCAATGTATCTGATAGCTGCAATCGAAGAGGAAACTTGGATGACTCCCATCCGGAAGTACTTACAAAGTGGCACACTACCCGACGGGCGTAGCGAAGTTAAGAAAATCCTGAGGAAAGCTTCTCGCTACACAATACAAGAAGGCATCCTCTATCGGCGCGGCTTCTCTAGCCCCTTATTAAGGTGCGTCGCTGGAAGGGAAGACAAGGAAGTCTTGTCCAACATCCATCAAGAAAGTTGCGGAGATCACACTGGAGGGCAGACTCTAGCAAAGAAAATACTCCGATACGGGTATTACTGGCCCACTTTAAACAAAGACGCCATAGACTTCGTCAAAAGATGTGACAGATGCCATAAATTTGCTAAGATTCCTCGACTACCAACAAATGAGATTACTCAAATGACCAGCCCTTGGCCCTTTGCAGTATGGGGAATTGACTTGATTGGCGAATTGCCGACAGGCCGAGGCGGAGCCAAATATGCTATAGTGGCAGTCGACTATTTCACCAAATGGGTGAAAGCGGAACCTTTAAATAAAATATCTTCGGCAAAAGTTATTAATTTCTTGATCAAAAATGTTCTGTGCAGGTATGAGGTTCCACTAAAAATCGTATCGGACAATGGACTTCAATTTGATAGCAAGGAATTCACCGACTGGTGCCGAAAGCACGGAATTCACAAAAGCTTCTCATCTGTAGCTTATCCCCAGGCACACGGACAAGCCAAAGTTGTCAACAAAATTCTCAAAACTCTAATCAAGAAGAAACTTGAAAAGTCAAAAGGCGCTTGGGTGGATGAACTTCCTACGGCACTTTGGGCCTACCGCACATCTTATAGAACATCAACGGGACATACTCCTTTCTCTTTGGCATACGGATCGGAAGCCATGCTCCCAGTTGAAACTGTAGTGCCCTCCCACCGTAGGATCCACTACAACCCAGAAGAAAATGAAGAACTCCTACACATGTCTTTGGACCTAATTGAAGAAAGAAGAAATGATGCAGCGCTCAAGGCAGCAGCTCACAAGCAAAAAGTGGCAGCACAATACAACTCCAAGGTCAAACACCGCAGCTTACAAGAAGGAGATCTTGTCCTTAAACGGATCTTTCCGCGCCCCGAAGCACTAGATCCAATCTGGGACGGACCCTATGTAATTCATAAAGATCTCCACAACGGAGCTTATATTTTGTCAACAGTGGACGGAGAGGTGTTCCAGAGGGCATGGAACATCCAACACCTTCGTCGATACTTTTCTTAACTTGTACTGCCCATATGAAGTGAATTAACAAAGAAAATCAGTGGACGTAGGCATTTTCGTGCCGAACCACTTTAAAAATCTTGTCTCTTTTTAATTTGTTCCTTTATATCTTGGCTGCTTGTTAAGCTTTAACCTTTTCTGTTGAACAAAATCCTGTATAACAGCATTTCCATTCTGGACACTTCACGGCACAACCTCACCTAGACAAGACCTAATAGGTACTATACGAATCTATGCCCTCGTCAATGAGACACTTTTGCTCCGGCATCCCTCTGCTGCGGGTTAACTCATTGCTCGCGACGGCCCTCAAAGCCAACTGTAATGAGCCGATCATAAGCCACCGAGAAGGCCGACTATAGCCGAGGCGGCTCATTATGGCGTTCGGCTCGCCGGCGACTGTGAACTGATTATAAGCCCCAACACAAGGTGTGGCCAGCCAGGGCAGTTCACAGTTGATGATCGGCACCCACGCTAGCCGGCCACGGTAAATCGAATAATACCCACGATTACCGGCCATAATGGCTCGGGTAGTTACTGTGCGCGATCTCGGCTCCGATGTGTCTTAAGTACGGCTGTGGTAAAAAAGAAAACTCCTCGCGGAGGCGTAAGATGGGTGACGAATGTCTCCAAGACCCACAGCTAGGGAAAGTAACTACAAAACCCGTTTGCCACGAACTTAAGCACATCGAAGGCCTTCCGTGATTGGAAGTTTTACTATTTCTTATATTTCCATTTTATTTATATAAACTTTGCTCCTATCCTCTATAACGATCACTAAAGTACAGGACATAAAATAGGGGACACTCGCTAATGGGAATAAGGACTCACAGCTGGATGGCAGGTCGCTCAGCTGCATTCCATATTCGATTACACAAGGCATTCAAAGCTACCGTCTTCAGCCAAAACTTGGAGGGCGGTACCTTTTTCTCTTGTACATAAATATGTAACTATAATATATTCACACATCACATTAACATTGCAAGACGTGAGAGTATATTTTAAACGAGAACTTGACATCAAACACAGTTGAATCACAAGCATATACACAACTATATTTCTTATGCAACGCATCAAAATAACGATAGCATTCAAACATGACAGAATCAGCTCATGTTATAAAATTACATGTTAAAAATAAAGTCATTCGTTGCGATGACATAATTACAACCCGAAAGTACGTTAATTGTTATCCCACTTTTTGGTCAAAACTGGAATATCAACAAATAGGTATGGAATGATGAATATCGGGATTGGAGATCGATTGGAAACAAGACTACAATCGATAACGTCAAAATTTGGTTGAGCTCCGATCGGGACAAAATTGGTTGGAGATGACGATAAGGACTAGGAAAGGCTATGTTTCAAATTTTAGGTCAATCAGAGTTCATATGAAGGAGATATGATCGATTCAAGGTAGGAAGGGCATGCTGTTCGAACCCATCAGCACGCAAGGATGGTTCGAATCGATCAGGGGTTGCGTTTGTATCGATACGGTCCATATCGATACCACTTCGAATCGATACACTTCGTATCGATCGGCATGGGTTCGACTCGGTTACTTCGTATCGATCGAAAGAAAAGGATAGGTGGATTTCGACTCAATGATGGCATAGGTCTCCTTCGTATCCATAGGTGTATAAGGGTTGGTTCGTATCGATGCGCTTCGCATCGATCAGGAAGATATTGATTCGAATCGATACAGTTCGCATCGATCAAAAGGAAATGTAGGAGTTTACTTCGAATCGATGCGCTTCGCATCGTTGTAGAACAGTGGGATGGATGCGCAGAAGTCCTTCGTATCGATCAGCGCTGGTCGATACGAAAAGGAAGTAGCAGTTTTGATTTTGGATTCGTACCTATCGATACGAAGAGGGCATTCGAGAAGGATACGCGGGGAGTCGACTTCATGGATTCGAAGGACTTAGAGACAATGTTCGTATCTATTCGAAGCGATCGATACGAACAAGGGAAGAAATGCTCAACGCGGCGACAAAGGTGGATCGACCCGGAGAATTCGTGACACGTCATCGAGGCGCACACGCTTTGGATGGATTCGAACAAGATGGATTCGAAGCACTGGATTCGAAGACGACAGGCAGCGGACAACCCAAACTCGAATAGATCATAACTCAAGATCTACTTATCCAAATGCAATGAAATTTTCACAAGAGCTTGCATGCATGTGGAAGAATGTCTACACCAAATTTCACCTCGATTGGATGCTTTCTTGATCGATTCGAACCCTAGTTCGAATCGATCCCAAAGTGGGCCCGGATTTCCAGAATCCGGGCGTATATGCCCCCTTACGTGCTAGAAGCGGTCTACCAGATTTTTAGGAGAAATATCAGCCTTCTACGCCTATAAATAGAGCCCCTGGTCATTCAGAAAAAGGGTCGGAGAATTTGGAGAGAACAAGCACGCCCGGACGCTGCCAGAATCATTCCATATCGTCATTACTATCATTGATTTCGAATTTGGACTTTGTAACTGCTGTAATCACTTGTAACCAGCAAGGATAATTAATAAAAGGATAAAACTTTGGAGTGGACGTAGGCCGGAGATAGCCGAACCACTATAAAACTTGTGTCTCTGTTCGTTATTTTTTATTTGCTGCTTGTTATTTGCTGAGATCTGTTATTTGTGCTTGAATATTGTTGATTTGTATTCATACACTGGTGCTTTCATGGTATTTGGGGTTTGTGACCAATTTTGGCGCAAACACTTTGGTGCTTTCACTGAGAACTGAACTCAGGACCCGCTACATCAGATTTGAAAGTTGGATTTGAAGATTTTAAGGAGTTTTGGATTTGAGGACGATGACTACGCAAAATAGTAGATGGCAAAGGGCTGAGAGAAGCCAACAGGAAGGAAGTCAACAAGCATCCTCCGGAGCTGGGGAAGGACAGGCTTCAATCTACATAATCCGGGATGAAATGGAGGCTATGGCAAATTCTTTGCAAGAGAGATTGTTGAAGAACCAACAGGAAATGATGCAAACTTTCTTTAAGAAAATGAGAGCTGCAGGGATGCAGAATTTAGGAACAGCTACAGCCGCTGTGGATGCAGGACATGGAGCTAGGGTTGTGGAACCCAATGAAGGACGGGATACGGAGCCAGAAGGCAATCAACAAGGGCTTGGGGGCAGGCCCACGGGATCCAACACAGGTGGACCTTTGGAAGGAGTTCAACAAGCTAGAGCTAACGTTGCTGCTAGTGAACCACAAGAGGAATATGTGCCAGAGTTCCCTCGGGGGCATGGGGGGCAACCCCCAACAGACAATGCTGGATTAGTAGAAATCATCAGAAGAACTGTGCGAGGTGGTTTGACCAACAGAGACTTGGAAGGAGTGAATAAGAGTCCGTTCGCTCGGGAAATAAGGATGGCTCAGAATCCGCCTAAGTTCAAGCTACCGAGCATGGAGGTATATGATGGAAAGGCAGATCCAACTGATCCCTTGATGAGGTACACCAGACACATGGAGGTGCTGGGGGCATCGGAGGAAGTGATGGCCCGATGCTTCCCTTCGTATTTGACGGACTTAGCGGCAATGTGGTTTAGGCAGCTGGGAGAAGGATCTATCAGGACTTGGAGGGAATTGGTGGAAAAGTTTTTGGGACAGTTTCGGGTTCACGTCAAGAGGCCGAAGAATGTGATGACATTAACATCGGTGAAGCAAAGGATGGATGAATCGCTTAAAGCTTTTCTAACTCGATTCAGTGCGGCAGTCGCTTCGGTGGATCGGCCTGATCCATCGACGGTTTTAATGGCAGCAGTATCAGGAGTCAGGGAGGACTCGGATTTCAAGGTGTCTCTGATACGAGATCCCCCACAGAATCTCGAAGAATTCTTTCATGAGGCAGAAAGGTTCCTTCGGCAAGAAGACGCGAGTATAGATTTAAAGGTGAAAAAGGTTATTGCAACTCAGGGTGGAGGACCATCCAGCAAAGGTTTGGATAAAGACAAAGGGAAAAGGAAGTTGGACGATGATTTTGGAAACGCTAGGAAGCGATGGAAGGATCCAAAGTTTTCCACATACACAGGATTGAACGAGACGCTGGAGCGGATATACCTAGATACTCGGAATCGCCTTCCCTACCGGAGGCCAGCCAGGAGAGAGCCTTCTGAACGAGAGAGGGCATCAGGGAGGCATTGTCTCTTCCACGACTTAGACGAACATGACACCAATAACTGCAGGCATTTAAAGGATATAATTGAGGAGCATGTAAGGAATAGGCAGCTGAGGCAATATGTTGGAACACGGAATGCAACGGTAGAGCAGGAGCAACCACCAACTACCGCACACCGTGATGATGTGAGGCCCAGGGATGACGATCGATTGATTATACATTGACTTGGATATTATGAAATAAGTAACAAACCATTGGCGAGCAACCAAATCATTTACACATGTACGGGGACGGAGATAGCCCCTAGGCATGCTCTGAATGATGACAAATCGCGAAGCTATGGTTTGTGAAATCTGTTTTTTATTCTGGATTGGACACTTAATTTTTTGGTTTTGGTTTTGGAGTTTGGATTGAACTCCTGGTTTTGTTTGCCTTTTGATTTGGGTTTTCCTTTGGATGGTTGTTTTTGATTTTGGATGCTGCTTTGGATTTCTGGTTTTCTGGTTTTGATTTGGATTTTGGACTGGCTTTTGAATGGATTTTTATCTGATTTTTGATAGAAGTTCGTCGGGTATGGATTATGCCTGGCAAGGGGTGAGTCGCTTTGCCCAAACGTGGCAAATTGACTCATTCAGGTCGTCGAGTATGGACTATGCTCGGCAAGGGTCCGAAGTGACCAGGATTTGGCCTAGGACTTAGGCCCTATATTATAAATTATTATTTTCAGGTCGTTGAGTATGGACTATGCTCAACAAGGGTCCGGAGAGACCAGGATTTGGCTTAGGACTTAAGCCATGGCATTGTACAACGTCCAGGGACACTGGACAAAGGTCACCAAGGTCGTCAGGTGTGGATTGCGCTTGGCAAGAACCCGGAGAGGTTAGCTCAACATCCAGGGACACTGGACCACGGTCGTCAAGTGTGGATTGTGCTTGGCAAGAACCCGGAGAGGTTATGGATTCGGATATCAATCCGGAGAGGTTAGCTCAACGTCCAGGGACACTGGACCAAGGTCATCAAGTGTGGATTACGCTTGGCAAGAGCCCGGAGGGGTTATGGATTCGGATATTGACCCGGAGGGGTCTTGAATTCGGTTATTGGCTAAGGATGGATTAGGACTCGGCTATCGAGTTCGAATGGATATGGGATTGGCTAAGGCTTTGGTTATTGGATTTGGAATTGGGCATCGACTCGAAGCAGTCAAGGATGACAAACTTTGGCGATATGGCTATGGACTTTGGATATTGGAATCGGAACTATTCAAAACACGCCTTCTTATCAAAAGGCATGTTTTGGGGGGCAAAGTGTTATCCCACTTTTTGGTCAAAACTGAAATATCAACAAATAGGTATGGAATGTTGAATATCGGGATTGGAGATCGATTGGAAACAAGACTACAATCGATAACGTCAAAATTTGGTTGAGCTCCGATCGGGACAAAATTGGTTGGAGACGACGATAAGGACTAGGAAAGGCTATGTTTCAAATTTTAGGTTAATCGGAGTTCGTATGAAGGAGATATGATCGATTCAAGGTAGGAAGGGCATGCTGTTCGAACCCATCGGCACGCAAGGATGGTTCGAATCGATCAGGGGTTGCGTTCGTATCGATACGGTTCATATCGATACCACTTCGAATCGATACACTTCGTATCGATCGGCATGGGTTCGACTCGGTTACTTCGTATCGATCGAAAGAAAAGGATAGGTGGATTTCGACTCGATGATGGCATAGGTCTCCTTCGTATCCATAGGTGTATAAGGGTTGGTTCGTATCGATGCACTTCACATCGATCAGGAAGATATTGATTCGAATCGATACAGTTCGCATCGATCAAAAGGAAATGTAGAACAGTGGGATGGATGCGCAGAAGTCCTTCGTATCGATCAGCGCTGGTCGATACGAAAAGGAAGTAGCAGTTTTGATTTTGGATTCGTACCTATCGATACGAAGAGGGCGTTCGAGAAGGATACGCGGAGAGTCGACTTCATGGATTCGAAGGACTTAGAGACAATGTTCGTATCTATTCGAAGCGATCGATACGAACAAGGGAAGAAACGCTCAACGCGGCGACAAAGGTGGATCGACCCGGAGAATTCGTGACACGTCATCGATGCGCACGCGCTTTGGATGGATTCGAACAAGATGGATTCGAAGCACTGGATTCGAAGACGACAGGCAGCGGACAACCCAAACTCGAATCGATCATAACTCAAGATCCACTTATCCAAATGCAATGAAATTTTCACAGGAGCTTGCATGCATGTGGAAGAATGTCTACACCAAATTTCACCTCGATTGGATGCTTTCTTGATCGATTCGAACCCTAGTTCGAATCGATGCCAAAGTGCGCCCGGATTTCCAGAATCCAGGCGTATGGGCCCTCTCACGTGCTAGAAGCGGTCTACCGGATTTTTAGGAGAAATATCAGCCTCCTACGCCTATAAATAGAGCCCCTGGTCATTCAGAAAAAGGATCGGAGAATTTGGAGAGAACAAGCACGCCCGGACGCTGCCAGAATCATTCCATATCGTCATTACTATCATTGATTTCGAATTTGGACTTTGTAACTGCTGTAATCACTTGTAACCAGCAAGGATAATTAATAAAAGGATAAAACTTTGGAATAGACGTAGGCCGGAGATAGCCGAACCACTATAAAACTTGTGCCTCTGTTCGTTATTTTTGATTTGCTGCTTGTTATTTGCTGAGATCTGTTATTTATGCTTGAATATTGTTGATTTGTATTCATACACTGGTGCTTTCATGGTATTTGGGGTTTGTGACCAATTTTGGCACAAACATTAATGTTTTAGAACTAGTGTATACAGAAATGTCAAGTAAAACCAAAAATGCCTGGATCAAGTCAAAATAGTCGACAGCATCAGAACTTCATCTTTATCCTTCCAACCTCCCAAGATCTACTTGACCACAGGATCAGAACTCCCAGCATGCTGACCAGAGGTCCCACCTGTCCAATTCAGGAGAAGAATATATTAGACCAACGATAAACAATCAAGTTGAGAAAAGATTAAAAAGGGAAGACTTACCAGCGTTTGCTCCCTGATCATCATCCTCCAATTGCACACCCACTTCCTCGGCGGTAAGCAGCCGCATGCCCTCCTTCACCGCCGCCTTCTCCTCCTTGGTGAACTGTGCGGTAACCACATCCATTCTGAAGGCCGTGCCACCCTCTTTATCCGCTTCAGCCTTGGCTTCCTCTAAAGCCCGGAGATATATCCTAGCCATAACCCGGGGATAATCGTCCATCCAGGACAGGTTGCCCCGCCTCCAAGTACGGAAGCACATGTCCTGGAGCATCTCATCCATCATCCCCTCGTTCTCCTCAAACTCCCTCATCCGGGCCTCGGAAGCCGACAGCCTTGCAACGGCAGCGTCTCTCTCCAATCGGTATCTCGAGCAATCAGCCTTAAGGGATTTCCGCATCGCCTCGATCTCCTCCTTCAGCTTAGCTTGAGCAAGCTCTGCGGCCTCAAGCTTCCCAGATAACTCCTCTATCTGCTCAAGATCCGCTCTCCGAACCTCATCCACAGTGGCAATGGCCATATCAATTCGTTCCTTGCAGGTGGCCTCCATTTTTCACAGCTCGGCTCTACTAGCCTCCTCCATAGTTTTCTTTAGTCGTCTGGAGGCCGCCTCATGCTGGGAGATCTGAATGGCTTGATCGGCAAGCTGTTTGGCCTGATCGGACACCATTAGCCGCAGCCGAATGTTAGCACTTCCGATTTCCTCTCCAGCCTTGATCAGTCGGGCGTGATGCTACATTAACTTCCTGGTCTCTTCAGCCACCCGATCGATGTTTGCCTTGGCCTCATCCCCCATAGTCACAATTCGAGTAGTCAACAAGTCGAGATCCAAAGCCTTAGCCTCATCATGTACCCTTACCATAGGATTGCGGGGTAGGAGGTGCTCACTGGTAACCTCATCGAAGGAAATATCATGAGAACTCGGGTCCAGATCTGGATGACCCGCAAATGGGTTACGAGCCAAGCTGGGACGATCAATATGAGTAACGGAAGGATTCTCTGATGGATGCGGAGATGGTATGGACTCAGTATCTTCCTCCGTGATGTCATGAATAGGCTGGGTTGGGGGCTGAGGTCCAAGTGAAAGTTTGAACATGAAACGCCTCCTCTTTCTCTTTTGAATATCCTCTTCGATAACTCTGAGAAGAGGACGGTAACTGACTACGCTCCCGGAACGGTCAGTCGAGGGCTTCGGTTTAGCAGAAGCCTTGAAGAGTTTGAACTGCTCAAGGCGGTGCCGAATGTCTGATGTCTTGGCCGCCTCAATCGATCCTGGAATAAAAACCAAGTGTTACAAGCATGCATGAGACTATAATTCAAGAAACATATGAAGTTAAAAAAGGAGTTAAGAATTCACCTTGAACCGCCGGAGTTGCCTTAGCTGAAATACTCTCAGAAGATAGACTGGCACCAGTCCCGGCCTTATCAGACTTCTTCGATTTCTCCACCAAGGCCGGCCCTTCCTACGACCCCTCAAAGGCTTGGCGGAAAGCATCATCCGTCCACTCTTTAATCTCACCCGCTTGCCCAGAGGTGAGGGCACCAACGCCACTACCACCCTGACTTTCGCCACCGTTACCACCATCACCTCCTCCATCGCCTTCGCTCTCCTCCCCGCCTCTTTCCTCCTCTCCACTTTCCTCCTCCGGAGCATCTGGGCATGTGCTGGGAGAGGGTCCATCAGATTTCTTGAACTTCTTCCCCCCGACGACTGGAGGTACCGAGAAGGGTCTCCTCTTGCTGCTCTTCGTCATGGCCCCGCCTTTAGCTTTGGAAGCCCTCTCCTCGGCTGTATCTCTCTGCTTAATCACAGATTGACGTGGCAAAATCAAGTTGTGCTCCAGGAGAGTGGCATTCCTGATCAGGTAAGAAGCTGACCTATCCCTTCCTGAGATGGCCTCTATCTCCGCAGCCATCTGTACCAGGCGATCATTCTCCACGACTGCAAAGCCACCTGTCGCTAGCAAGAAACAGAAGCATATAAGAAGAAGCATTGCAGTCGGGACAGAGAAATTACAAATGAAATTCAACTTACAACCAGAAGTGAAAAGGCGAAAAGAAACGGAGTCGTCCTTGACGAAGAACCATTCCTTCTTAAACATGGTGAACTTCGAGTATAAGTCCAAGACCGGCTTGAAGGACACGGCTGATTCCAAACTGATGTATAAGGACCCCTTCTTGTAACCTCTTAAATTATATAGGTACCGAATCTCCCGGTTGGAAGGGGGCGCTCGTACTTCCTCTGGAAAATGATGAACAAACACACCAGGATAGCATAGGAGTTGGGCTGAAGCTGGAATGGAGCCACCTTCAAGTAAGTAAGGAAGCTGACTATCCAGGCATTGATCGGAGGAATGGCCCCGCACATGCAATGGTATCGGCTATAGGCGAAATATCCTTCAGGAGGATCATACGGCATCACACCGTCTCCCGGCAACAGCATGCTCGCTCTGTCAATTCCAAAGGAACGAGCGATGACATCAAGTTGCCCCTCTTTAAGGGAGCTCGGAAAGCAATCGGGAGGAGAGTTCAGAAGCTCTTGGGGGCCATATCCGTCCACTAATGACCTCGGGGCAGGTCCATGTCGCACTGGTTCCGGCTGGACTGGGGGCACGACGGGGGACTCTCTCCTGTCCATAGATTTCCTCTTATTTGATCGGGTTTCCACTCTTTGAGACATTTATCTGCGATACAAGAAAGTATATCGTTAAAACACATAAACTATGTAATCTAGAGTTTCACTGGTAATTCAAGTATAAAAGTCCATCCGGTAAGGGGTTCATTCAACACCCGGAATCCCCAAGTTCATTCAGTAAGGCCCAACCTAGGGCTCATTCGGCATTCCAAGTATGAAGGCTCATTCGGCATTCCAACTTTCAATCTCATTCGGCGATCGTACTCTCCAATTCATTTGGTACTCAGAACCCTCAAGTTCATTCGGTAGTACAATAAAAAAGATCATTCGACGGCAAAGGGGTCTCACCTGGTTCGGCTAACACTTTGATTCGGCGAAAATGAGAGTTTGATTCGGCAAAAGGTTCGGCTCGGTTGGTAAGGAATAACGAAGGCACGTGGCCCCTATTTATAAGGAAACATCAATGACCGAACCAGATGGTTCGGCGCTTAAAACCGAATGAGCTATCCCAACAAAACATAGCGCGACACATGCAGGCATATGCCCCACTTTGGGGGGCAAATGTTGAGCGAGTTCTCACCACCGGTCCAAAGCTTCTCCAACTACCACTGACCGAACCAACCAACTACCGGTCGAAAGCCTCTCCAACAACGAACTACCGGTCGAAAGCCTCTCCAACAACCAACTACCGGTCCAACTTTATGTCCATGCCTAGCCGAACCAACCTCTGCCGGACCAAATCCCACCGAGTCCTACCGAACCAAGCTTCATACACTCGCCACCGGACCACCTCCCTGTCGAACCAAACACTCTCCTCCATCACCGAACCAAGCTCCAGATAACCACCACCGAATCAAGGGAAGAATGTAGTACCACCGGTCCAAAGTATCACCGGACCATCCACCTACTACCGAATCAAGACCAAGAAGGTATTACCGAACCAACACTGCCAGACCAGATTGCATCAGCCCAGGCCCTCCAGCAGCTATATACATCCAAGACCCCTACCCCCAACCTCACTCTATAAATATAGGGGCAAGGGTACAACAATGGCAGACAAGTTTGAGAGCTCAAGCACGGAGAAAACTTTCAAACAACTTTCAGTTACTCGTAATCAAAGCATTGTACTTGTAATCTGAATAGAAAAGGAGAATAACATATAAAGTGGACGTAGGCATGTTCTGGCCGAACCACTATAAATATGTGTGTCTTTTACAGTTTAGTCCCTGCTTTTTATATATTTGCATAAACCACCAAAATCACTAAAAACAACACAATATCAACTAATCCATAGACTTGGAGGTGTTTGCCCATTTTTTGTGCAAACAATAGTGCAACATCATCAATCATCACAGATTCAAGCACATCAATATCGATAAGCGGTATAATCTATAACGCTTATCTTCATTCACAGATTCACGGATAAATAATATTAATTCATCACAAATAAAATAAACTACATTCATCACAGATAAATAAATTACATTCATCACAGCTCAAATCAAAACAAAGCATCACACATCAGGGATTCAAACAATTCAAACATTCAATAGAATCCAAACATCCATAAGTAAGATTAATTAATTATTTGATTAATGTAAATCAGATTAATTACTTATGAATAAACTACTAATCCGGATTAATTAATATTAATTAATTACAAATCATCTTAATTAATTATCCTTTAATGACAAATTAATTAATCTTTAATTATTAATTAATTAACCTTAATTAAGAAATCAATTAACCTTTAATCATTTAATAATTAACCTTTAATTATTTAATTATCCTTTAAACTAATCTTCCTTAATTAATTAATTAACCCTTAATTAATTACCATTTGATTAATTAATTACAATAAGTAATTATTCCTAATCACTTATATTAATAAATCACAAATTAATTACATTGAGTAATTATCTTTTAAATCATTTGATTAATTAACTTTAATCATTAATTAATTATCCTTAATTACTTTCATTAAGTAATTATCTTTAAGTAATTAATTACCTTTAATTACTCACATTAATTAACATTAATTAATTAACCATCCTTTATTGTAATTCCACAAAGTAATTACAAATTAATTAACTTTTAATCATCAATTAATCAACCTTTGATTATTAAGTAATTATCCTTTAATCACTTAATAAGTTTTTAAATTAATCACTTAATTAATGAATCACATAAGTTAAATCCTTTTAAGTAATTAAGTAATTAATCATTCCTTAATTATTTCCATCAAGTAACTTTTAATTACTTATATTAATTAATTATACTTGAATTAACTAAGAGATTATATTTTCAATTACAAAAACCTTACATAATTAAGATAACCCATATACCTTAATTAATCACTTAATTATATTATTACAACTTATTTAAATTGAAATAAATTTATTCAAAATCATTTCGTAATTAAAGTTTCTAATATACTTATTTCAAACACTTGTTTAATTTAAGCATTATCAAACTCCATTTGAAAATATTTAGAAATTTATTTATTATCATCAATAAATTATCTCAAAATCAATTAACTTTCAAAACAATTTTAAAACATTTAACCTTAATATTTTTCCTTGAAAAATTATTCATATCCTTAGTTTTAAACCTTGGTATAATATTCGTTTTATAACTTTAAACCTGGTACATATTTTGTTTCAAAAATTTTAAAATCTGAAAACATGTTTCCCTTTTTAAATTTCATATATAGGTTAACAAAACAAAACCCGAGCCAAAGCTTCTAATTCCCGAGATCTACTTCGAGGAAACTCCTCCTCTATTTTTCCCCAGACAAACATGACAAATCTCGAGCTATAATCCAAGCCATGGTCATCATCCCAAGCTCAAATACCATCAGACACCAAAAACATGTACGTGCCCGTTGCACATCGCTCCGACTACCTCCGGCCAATCCTTTGACTGTCGACAAATCATCGACAACCACCTCTATCCACCAGACCACCCACCACCACGAGTCGACGACAAATTTGAAATCGAGTTATCTAGCCACTTCCAAGAACCACCATGTTCACCCAAAATCGCTTCACCGCGTCGACCTAGTTCACCAGAATCCCTGAAATTCCGTCCAGAGCGTCATCACACCTCCGACCTTCGATCCCCCTAGGTTCGGCCCCTTTCGGTCCCGCGATGACAACGAACTTCCACATCAAACCTTGTCGAGCACAACTGGGTTTTAAACCCTAGATTTAAGTCGCCCGACCACCATAATCATAAAAAAAAATCTTGAGCATTTTTCCATGAATCTTCTACTCACAAGCAAGCTTTGACAGAAAGCTCAGCCCACGAAACGTCGCCGATTGACGCAATTTGACGATAATGTGGTTTCCGTTTCAACTACGAATTTCACATTCAATTCTTTACTAAAAATTCTGATATTAATTTTAAAAATCATGATTTTCAGATACGAGATGAATGGTATAAGTGAATCAAACAATTATAACATTCGATTTAATCATATTTTGAAATTTTTCACTGTTATTCCTTCTTTCTAGTTAAAAGACTTGATAATTATACTTTTAAACATTTTTGAAAATGATGTTACACATATACAAGGATTTTTCATTCAGAGGTCAAAGTCTAAATTTGTTTAGGTGAAGTGATTTAAATTTTTAAATAGGTTTTAAAAACCTGGAACTTAGAACAGAGAGATACTCAGACATGCACACACATATTCTTCACAGAATCAAACACATAAATCATAGTATAAACCTAGATTTTAAGCTTTTAATAGGTGGGTTTGTCACCTGATTTTGATAAAGCAGAAAACTGGAATTGCTCGAGAACAGGAACATTTTTTTTGATCTGAAGCTTGACTGTAACTGGATTTTGAAATTATCTGATCTACATTTGTCTTGCTAATCTTTGACCTTGATCTGCACTGGATTTGTTTGAGTTGCTTTCAACTTGTATTTGATTTGTTTAGATTTCTAATCTAGTTTGTGCTTGAATCTTGTTTGGTTTTAAATTTTCTTTTGTTTTAGTTTACAGGTTTGAAAAGTGAAGAAGAGAAATCTGCTTTCTTTCTTAAGCAATATTTTTATGTATTTAAATTTCAATGAAACCATATTGCCACTTGTTAATATGCCTACACTTGTAATGACAAAGTATTTTTAAGGCAACACATGTTATTTACTTGTATTTATTCTTCTACACTTATAAAAAATATCAAATTTATGTTTAAGACCATATTTTAAATTAATTCATAAATTATGTATTAACCCTTTTCTTTTTTATAATTTATGAATTAATTTATCTCTTATGTTTTTAGATAAAAAATTTATACCATATTTTTAATTTAAATAATCTACTTCCTTTTACGTACATTTTTTTTAAAGAATACGATTTAAAATCAATTAAACATTAATAAATAAGTGTGTAATATGTATATATTTGAATTTAACTCTTTAAATAGCTTTTGTAATTTATTTATATCAATTTCAAAATAAAATTTTCAAATTATCATATTGTAAATACAAAATAAAATTTTCTATTAATATTAAATTTTAGAGTTTCCAAATCCAATATATATTATTTAAAACATTTAATTTTAAATTTCAAATTAAAAAATTAATATACAATCAATTTGTATTTATAAATGAATAAAAAACAAATATTTTTTTTTATAAATTTATTTTTTACTCCATTCACAACGTATTTATTTTCCAAATATTTATTTTCAACATATATACATATATATTTGAATTTAAATTCAATTTAAAATCAATCTATATAAATAAGCAAACAAATATCTTATTTAATTTGGAAAAATTCAAATTTATTCACAATTAAATCCAAAAATTATATTAATTAACAGATTAAATTTGACTCAAAAATCGGGATCGTTATAGATTCTGCCCCTTAAGAAAATTTCATCCCCGAAATTTTCTAGACAGGGAGACAAACAAAGAATAGATGAAAGATAGAGAAATATCTTTCCAGATCAAAATGAAT
Source organism: Allium cepa (assembly GCA_030765085.1). Lineage (NCBI taxonomy): Eukaryota > Viridiplantae > Streptophyta > Magnoliopsida > Asparagales > Amaryllidaceae > Allium > Allium cepa. Next base: position 457,204,480 of record CM060931.1, on the reverse strand, counting down.
ATCTATTCTGCATTTGGCATACCAAATCAGAATATCATCAATATGAGAATGAACTCAGTCAATACTACACAAGATACTCGGGTCATCCGGTCTACGAAATATGCTGGGGCACTTGTTAGTTCGAAGGACAACTAATCATTCATAGAATGTATCGAGACCCCAAAGAACATTCAAATAGATTCAATCTTCCACAATTCTCAAACACTATGTATGAATTCCAAACTCAAGTCAGAATACCCCAAAGTTTACACCAGCTTGTCCCTCTTCGGACTTTGATTTTCACAAGAAATTACAATAGAATTTCAAATTTGGTTTTAATCAAAATTGTTTTATCGATACAAATCTTCATATTTTATTCATCAATTTAATTTTAGTAGAATTTTTAAATTCATTAAAGTTAAAACGAAAAGCCGAGGGAAACTGGTGAAGAGAATACGAAATAAGAACTTATCTATACGATTCATAGGGCCATCACCACATTGTAGCTTCTTTTGTAGCTACCACGAAGCAATCAAAGAATTGGAATCAGACGATGAACAAAAGAAATTGATAGAGAAAGATTGTTCCTTGTTGTTGCAGGTATTGACCATTGGAAGTGGTACTTCCCTGTCCCTTATCTCGTCCTGTTCTTGTACTCATACTCACTATCAGTGGATAGTAAGAGAATTTACTATGGCATACAGACGGATATCTTAGGAATATACTCATTCTAGGATATTTGTAACCCTATCTCTAATGAGTTACCTAATGTGTTATACTCCTGAGCTAAAGTTCAACCTTCAGCTCTGATACCAAATGTGACAACCCAGATTTTCGTGTTCAAAAATCGGCCTCCATACTTCACTCGTATTCAGATGCCGCAGATTCAAATGTTCGAATCCGATTCATCGGAGCTTATAACACATTAAGTACAACAACACACCGGAAGAAAATGAATATATATCATTGATACAACAATGAATACAATATCTGATACAATGAGATACAACAGATCCATAAATATTAGAGCAGAATACAATAGCGGAAAGATTGCACCAACAACAAAGGCTTCAAAGATCTATCCAACGCCCAAAATGCAACCCCATCACTAATGCTCCAAAACCAAATAGCTCATCCCAAAGCTTCGAAGACTCAAATCTAATAAGCTCGAACCACCATCAAGTTGAAATGAAGCAAACTAGGCAACAACAATGGAAAGATAATGTCTTCAATTGCCCAAGCTCCAAAGATTCCAATCCAAACAGAAAGCTGAAGGATACCGAATCTATATCTACTAGCTGATTATCTGAAAATCTAACTCTAGACTACCCGTGTGGAAAATTGTGGGCACACAGAGTTTAGAAAGGGAACAATAAACTCCGGGTCAGCCATGGGACTGGTGTGAGAAAACGAAAACGGTTTATCTTTATCAAAAGAAAAACAAAAGAATTTAAAATAAATTCGTAATGCTTTTTGGAAAATGAAACTACCATAAGGCCTTCCCGCACACAACAATGCAAGCGCACAATTGGAGGAGATATCTCCTTATGATAGTCAAACATGCTTGATACGCAAAATCCTTTTTGATATTATCATTAGTGCATAGTGCAGAAAACCTTTCGAAAGTATAATATTAATCTTAGCTAGCATAGGTACCATTATATTATGCCTGCTATAGCTACCATTTAAGAATGGCAGGTTATACAACTGCAATCGTAAAAGGTGCGTATTGGTGATTGGATTTCCAACAAATGGTCAGGCTAAGGAACTTTCTATTGCCACAAGGGTACGCCTCTGGAGGGACGCCCCGAGAACCTACCCGGATCTCTGCCAACACAAGGCCGGGTTACCTCTGTAACTAGGTAACTACTACACAAGTATGCCATCACTCGGTCGTTAGTGACCTTTATCCAAGGATCCTCAACCACAAAGCAACGACCACAAAGTAATAAATTTGCAGCAACCACATAGGTTAACTATCTGGGCTCCATACCATGATACCACCCTTTTCTAGAAGGAAATGACATATCCTAAAGGGCGCGACCCTCATAACCTTGCCACATTCTTCCTGTTTTGACCATTTCCAGGGTGTGAGGTTCGACGAAGTCTCGTCCACAAAGCTATACTTTTCACAAATCCATGCTTCGATCCAAAAATGATCAGCAGCACTTCGTATGCTACATTACAAAATTGGGAATATATCGCTAGTAACTATCAACTACATAACCTTTGAGCTCATACGTCTCAGAGAAGGGTGTTAAGCTAAGAGAATAAATTCTCCGCCACCAAACAGAAATGTATTTGATAGAAACTGGCTTTACATCTCAAAGTGTAATGTCAGACACATCCATACAAGTCTGTTTCGGGTTCGAACAGAACCGAAGGCACTTCACAAAGAAGCCCTTGCAAATCCAGATAATCCCTAATAACATCCGGAATCCCCATCACAAAAGGCGATCAAATCTTTATACGGGGACCAGTCGATGTAGAGACATTCGATGGGTTATCCTTTCTCTTTCGCAAATACCCGGTCTTCATCACCGGTCTTCAAATGCTATCCATAACATCGTATGATTATTAAGAATGGGTTATATGACACAAGGTCCTCTCCCGGCTAAACCGAATAATGAGCGCTTATTTCAAAAACATATGGATATTGGGATCTTAGTTAAGTCACAACTTATTACCGAAAACCTTTCTTTCAAATGGTTTAAACAAATTACCATTTTCAAATCTTTAAACAAAAAGGTTCACTTCACAAAGTTCACCAATCTTTCACAAAGATTCATAGCTTTCAAAACCATTTCAATCCCAAATCTTTTATACAAAAGATACACCTTTAAGGTCCTTTTCTATTTGAAAATAAAGTTCACCAATCTTAAAGATTCATTCATAGATTTCAAAACTATTCCATTTCAAATTTGAAATCCTTCCAACAAAAACTGAAAATCCTTCCTTTATTAGAAAATTTTTATTATTTGAAAGCAAAAATTTTCGTTCCTTTAAAAATATGATTACATTTGCACAAGTTAAAACCCTTCAAGTCTAAAACTTGGGTTAAATTCAAATTTCCAAAATAATATTTATAAAATGGTTTAAAACCTATATAAACACATTTATAACTTGTATAACCTTTTTAAACCATAATTCCAAACATAGAATTCAATTTCAAATCTTGAATTCAAATTCAAATCAAATTATTTAAATTTCAAAACTTTATCAAGTTATTCAAATTATCTTTTATCATTAATACTCCTTTTCAAAAGCTTTTCATATTTAACCCAATTCCATTTCCAAAACTATTTTGGATTCAAAATTCAACTTTAAAACCATTTCAAAAATCTATGACTTAACCAATTTTCTCGTGCAATCCATATTTGTGTGTGTATTGTATAGTCCGGGGGTTTTACACAATAGTGCAACATCATCAATCATCACAGATTCAAGCACATCAATATCGATAAGCAGTATAATCTATTACGCTTATCTTCATTCACAGATTCATAGATAAATAATATTAATTCATCACAGATAAAATAAATTACATTCATCACAGATAAGTAAATTACATTCATCACAGCTCAAATCAAAACAGAGAATCACACATCGAGGATATCAAACAATTCAAACATTCAATAGAAACCAAACATCCATAAGCAAGATTAATTAATTATCTGATTTATGTAAATCAAATTAATTACTTATGAATAAACTACTAATCCGGGTTAATTAATATTAATCAATTACAAACCATCTTAATTAATTATCGTTTAATGACAAATTAATTAACCTTTAATTATTAATTAATTAAACTTAATTAATAAATCAATTAACCTTTAATCATTAAATAATTAACCTTTAATTATTTAATTAACCTTTAAATTAATCTTCCTTAATTAATTAATTAACCCTTAATTAATTACCATTTGATTAATTAATTATAATAAGTAATTATCTCTAATCACTTATATTAATAGATCACAAATTAATTACATTGAGTAATTATCTTTTAAATCACTTGATTAATTTAATCATTAATTAATTATCCTTAATTACTTTCATTAAGTAATTATCTTTAAGTAATTAATTACCTTTAATTACTCACATTAATTAATCTTAATTAATTAACTATCGTTTATGGTAATTCCACAAAGTAATTATTCCTTAGTTACATTAAGTAATTACAAATTAATTAACTTTTAATCATAAATTAATCGACCTTTAATTATTAAGTAATTATCCTTTAATCACTTAACAAGTCTTTAAATTAATCACTTAATTAATGAATCACATAAGTTAAATCCTTTTAAGTAATTAAGTAATTAATCATTTCTTAATTATTTCCATCAAGTAACTTTTAATTACTTATATTAAGTAATTATACTTGAATGAACTAAGAGATTATATTTTCAATTACAAAAACCTTACATAATTAAGATAACCCATATACCTTAATTAATCACTTAATTAGATTACTACAACTTATTTAAATTGAAATAAATTTATTCGAAATCATTTCTTAATTAAAGTTTCTAGTATACTTATTTCAAACACTTGTTTAATTCAAGCATTATCAAACTCCATTTGAAAATACTTAGAAATTTATTTACTATCGTCAATAAATTGTCTCAAAATCAATTAACTTTCAAAACAATTTTAAAACATTTAACCTTAACATTTTTCCTTGGAAACTTATTCATATCCTTAGTTTTAAAACCTTGGTATAATATTTGTTTTATAACTTTAAACCTGGTATAGATTTTGTTTCAAAAATTTTAAAATCTGAAAACATGTTTCCCTTTTTAAAATTTCTATATAGGTTAACAAAACAAAACCCGAGCCCAAGCTTCTAATGCCCGAGATCTACTTCGAGGAAACTCCTCCTATATTCTTCCTGCGATAATCATGACAAATCTCGAGCTATAACCCGAGCCATGGTCATCTTCCCAAACTCGAATACCATCAGGCACCAAAAACATTTACGTGCCTGTTGTACATTGCTCCGACCACCTCCGGTCAATCCTACGACTGTCGACAAGTCATCGACAACCACCTCTATCTACCAGACCACCCATCACCACAAGTCGACGACAAATTTGAAATCGAGTTATGTAGCCACTTTCAGGAACCACCCAGTTCACCCAAAATCGCTTCACCGTGTCGACCTAGTTCACCAGAATCCCTAAATTTCCGTCCATAGCATCATCACACCTCCAAGCTTCGATCCCCTAGGTCCGGGCCCTTCCGGTCCCACGACGACAACGAACTTCCATATCAAACCTTGTCAAGCACAACTGGGTTTTAAAACCTAGATTTAAGTCGCTCGACCACCACAATCATAAAAAAAATCTTGAACATTTTTCCCTGAACCTTCTACTTACAAGCTAGCTTTGACAGAAAGCTCGACCCATGAAACGTTGCCGATCGATGCAATTTGACAATAATGTGGTTTCCGTTCAACTACGAATTTCACATTCAATTCTTTACTAAAAGTTATGATTTTAATTTCAAAAATTATGATTTTCAAATATGAGATGAATGGTATGAGTGAATCAAACAATTATAACATTCGATTTAATCATGTTTTGAAATTTTTCACTGTTATTCCTTCTTTCTAGTTAAAATACTTGATAATTATACTTTTAAACATGTTTGAAAATGATGTTACACATATACAAGGATTTTTCATTCAGAGGTCAAAGTCTAAATTTGTTTAGGTGAAGTGATTTAAATTTTTAAATAGGTTTTAAAAACCTAGAACTTAGAACAGAGAGATATTCAGACATGAACAAACATATTCTTCACAGAATCAAACACATAAATCACAGTACAAACCCAGATTTTAAGCTTTTAACAGGTGGGTTTGCTCACCTGATTTTGATGAAGCAGAAAACTGGAATTGCTCGGGAACTGGAACATTTTGTTTTTGATCTGAAGCTTGACTGTAACTTAGAAATGATCTGATCTGCATTTGTCTTGCTAATCTTTGACCTTGATCTATACTGGATTTGTTTGAGTTGCTTTGAACTTGTATTTAATTTGTTTAGATTTCAGATCTGGTTTGTGCTTGAATCTTTCCCGGTTTTAAATTTTCTTTTGTTTTTAGTTTACAGGTTTGAAAAGTGAAGAAGAGAAATCTGCTTTCTTTCTTAAGCAATATTTTTATGTATTTAAATTTCAATGAAACCATATTGCCATTTGTTAATATGCCTACACTTGTAATCACAAAATATTTTTAAGGCAACACATGTTATTTACTTATATTTATTCTTCTACACTTGTAAAAAATATCAAATTTATGTTTAAGACCTTATTTTAAATTAATTTATAAATTGTTTTTTAACCCTTTTCTTTTTTATAATTTGTGAATTAATTTATCTCTTATGATTTTAAATAATTTTTTTACATTATTTTAAATTTAAATAATCTACTTCCTTTTACATACATATTTATATTTTGTAAAGAATATGATTTAAAATCAATTAAACATTAATAAATAAGTGTGTAATATGTATATATAATTTAACTCTTTAAATAGCTTTTGTAAATTTATTTATATCAATTTCAAAATAAAATTTTCAAATTATCATATTGTAAATACAAAATAAAATTTTCTATTAATATTAAATTTTAGAGTTTCCAAATCCAATATTTATTATTTAAAACATTTATTTTTAAATTTCAAATTCAAAAATTAATTTACAACCAGTTTGTATTTATAAATGAATAAACAAACAAATATTTTTTTATAAATTTATATTTTATTCCACTCACAACCTATTTATTTTCAAAATATTTATTTTCAACATATATATATATACTAGTTGAATTTTAATTCAATTTAAAATCAATCTATATAAATAAACAAACAAATATCTTATTTAATTTGAAAATTTTCAAATTTATTCACAATTAAATTCAAAAATTATATTAATTACCAAATTAAATTTGACTCGAAAATTGGGATCGTTACATGTTCATTTGTCTGTACGTATATCTCCTTCTCAACTTCTCATTCCAATGACAGACAAACCAAAACCTTAAATCATCCAGTTCAATTTCGATTCAAAATTCAACTCCAAAATCAAATCTCCCCAAACCCTATCAAATTATATATCGATTTGAAGCTGTCAGCGAGCGCAAGTAAATATGTGATTCATTTTTCGATCTGGATTTCGATGTGGCCAGAAATTGTTGATCTGTTTTCAGCCGTTCATCGCACAATGATGAACTTCGTCTAATCGGCTAAGCATGGGCATAGAAGTGTAGAGGTCATCGAGGGGATCGCATCTGGGTCGTTCGTTGGTGGCATCGATGGTTGGATGGTCGTGAAAAATTTCTTTAGGTTTTCAGTTGGGTTTGGCTTGGCTGTGGGGTCGCGGCTTAGCTGCTGATTCGTGGCCTAGCTATGGGGTCGTGAAAAATTTCTTTAGGTTTTCAGTTGGGTCGTGGCTTGGTTGTGGGGTCGCGAGGTGAAGGCTGGTTCGAAGGTGGTGTTCGATCTGGCTAGAGCTCGACGGAGGTGCGACAATAATTGGGTGAAGTTGGTCGAAGTGGCGGCTGGATAGGGTTTAGGCCGATGTTATGAACGAGAAGAAGGGCGCGACATGACTTTGTCTAATTGGGTCTTCAAGTTTTGAGGTATTCTCTCTTATTTAGAAGTACTTGCTCGCCCCTTTCCTTCATTAATTTTAATTTAACTTAAAAGTTTAAAATGTTCTAATGGGAATAACTTTTGCATACGAGGTCCGATTCACGCACGGTTTGTTCCTCTGGGATCGTATTGAAATTTTGGACATGTTAATGCTGGTTTGGACAAATTCTAAGAGTTTTTAGATTTTGGGTTTAAATTGGATTTAAATTCAATTTAAATTCAAAGGTGAGTGTTTTAACCCACTCACAACTTCTAAAATTTCTTATGTTTGTTAAATTTAATTTATGATGTGATTAGGAATTTATTTATGATTGTTTGGTACATTTTGAATTATTGTCTCAGTTAATTTGAATTTATTTGAATTGAATCGTTATTTAATTTATTATTGAATATAAATTACCAGTTAAATACCTACTATTGATTATCAATTCTATATTGATATTTTTTGATTGTTTTGGATGATGATTATGATGGATGCTGATTGTTGATATTGGATGAATGGATGTTGTATTTTATATCGTTATAAACTGCAAGTTCACTATGGGTTGAAATGATACATACCCGAATGATCTATAGATTAAGGAAAAATTGTTATGGGTTGAAATGATAGACTCGAGCGATTTTATGGATGTTATTTATTTCGGGATTGCAATTTGAAATGATATATAACCGTAAAATTTTAAATTCCAGATTGAAATGATAAATATCCGTATCACTTGACCCTAGGGTAGAGAATTATATACAGACACTAGATTGGTTAAATTAAATGATATTAAAATCCTTAAACTTTTGAATGGAATTAAATGATATTTTGAAGAAAAATGTGATTTGTAAACTGAAATATTTTTGAAAAATCAAGTTTTGCATTGAAATGTTAATAGCTTAAAAGGAATTGTTTTATGAAATTAAATTGAAATGGTCTGATTTTGTTGAAATGAAATAAATAGTTTTAAATTGACATAAATTCCAAATTCACGTTTTCAAATATAAACTGTTTTAAATTATAGGATTCTAGATTTTAAGATTTTCAGATTTATAAACTATTTTAACCTATATTAACTATATTAGATCAATTTAACCTATTTTAAACCATTTAAATTATTTTAAAACTAATTAAACCATTTTAACTTATATTAAATCTAATTAATCTGTTTTAAAGCTATTTAATCTATTTTAAGTCTATTTAACTATTTTAAATCTATATTTACTATTCTAGAGTATTTTGACTATTGAAAATTTATTCAAACTATTTATAACTATTTAAGATTATTTTCTTCTAAATTCTAAACTAAGTAAAAGGGATGGGTTATATTCAAATTTTCGTTTTAAAGTGAATATGGTTAAATGATGTTATAACCTAAGCTGGAATTTTGAATGTTATAATATATTGAAATGAGGATTTTTAAGTAAGGACTTAACCTGTTTTAGAAATATGATTTTGAAGAAATTATGATTTTTGGAACGATATGGTTTGGAAGTGGTATGGTTTTAAGAATATGATATTTTGATATAAATTGTGAATTTGACTTTGAAAGTAAATATAATTATCGAACTATGATTTCAAAGGCGAATATGATTTCGAAAGTAAGTAATGATTTTGAAAGTGATATGGTTTGAATTGAATATGATATTTTGATATTAATTATGAAATAATTTTTGAAAATGTAAAAGAACCATCCGGTGTGTAATAAGCGATTGGTTGTCAAAGAGACTGAGATCAGATGTTGTCATACTCTCTGCCAATACCGAAAAGCACTTTGGCAACTGTGTATGTGGTGGAGATTCCAGAATGAAGTAGGATGGTGGCGACGATCCTATATGAGGTATATACGTGGACCCGACTTCCATGAATTGGCATAAGGTGGCTAAAACAGGAGCGATTCTCGGGCAAAGTGAGGTAGCTCCTCCGATCAAGCACACTTCTTCGATTGACATTCTATTACTTTGTAATTGATTTGGTGTGCCCCTTTGATTTTGGGAGTGTGTCTCGAAATAGGCGGTAGCTGCGGCTATGCGTTACCACCAGCCCATATGCATAATTGGTATATCTATCTTGGCATTGCCAAGTTGTGCCATGTCACCTACCTTAGCGAGATCACAACGAGTTTGTTTTGTGCCATACCTATGTAATGACGCCCAGTACGGGGAAGGTTACGGTACTGTATAGACTATGAGAATATATAAAATGTGTTAAAGTGGAAAATGTAAAGCCTTAATGCTATTTTAATACCTTTACTTTACTGTAGACATATTATAATAGCGTATTGTACTACATAGTAGATAGTTTAACGGATCCTTAGGAGATGTGAATCCCGAACATCTCTTAAGTTACTGCACTCACGTCAGACACCGGATAAGAGATGTCAAACCATGTAAACATCTCCGATGTCGTCACATGCATATTTACCGTTTATTTAATGTACATAAGATCTTTTAGTTCAGACTCTAGTGTTTTGTCTTTTTAATTCGCTCGAATCAGTCTGAACATTTCAGGATTTGAAGACTTTATCCATAGGACGAAGATGAAGATGTGTACTACTACTATTTACTATATTATTCCACTACATCATACTATTCCGCCGTATTATTATTTATTTATCTCTGATATGTGTAACCCTGATGCTGTATTGTATAAGTATAATCAAACAATTTGTAAATAGCTTCATGAACTGTTATTTGATTATCATATTTTATCATTCCGCTATGAGATTCTATTTTCTCTCTCTACGTTTTCTTATTTATCCCAATAACAATTCGCCCTTCTGTATGGTTTGAGTTGGCACGTGTGTCTGCCTAAATTGTCCTAAAAGGTGGGATGTTATGGTTGGTATCAGAGCTTTGGTTTAGCGATAACCTTAGCTTTGTGGGGTTGACTCTTTATTAATAGGGTAGTAATACCCTAAAATGAGTCGTTGAGTGTGTATATATGAGAGAGCGTATTTGTTAATGTTATAAAAGGTTTTTATATTGTGTTAATTTGTTTCATTTTGAATTTATAAATTCTGATTAGTGCATAGGACGCTATGACATCGATAGGGATTTCTAAACACTTAATAGGACAGACCGACACAATATTGTTTTGAAATATAGGTAAATGAAATAATTTTTCCTATTATATATTTTCTGTATATATAAAATAATAAATTTTACAAACGATATATTTGGTTATAATATGGTTGTTGTTAGGTAGTGAAATTTATAAATATTGGTTGGGAATAAGATTTGAAAATAAAATAAATGAAAATTGAAAATCTAGAACTTAAGTTCCTGGGTTTTGAAAATTTCTTTCGAATGATTTTGGAATATAATAATAATATTATTTAGAAGTATTTTCTGATATAAATATTTCAACATAATTTGAAAGAACTGTTTTAATGGTATTTTGGAAAGAAACAAGTTTTGTACTCCCTCTCTATCGTTGGAAAATAATTTCGGTGATGAGTGCATGCATCATCGGCATTCATTTTCGAGTTTCTAAGTGGGAAGGCCACTTAGTAGTTTTATTGCAGATTTATTTTGGTAAAAAAATATAAATTTTAAATTGTTTTAAATATATTTGGATATATAAGTAGTAAGTATATACATTTATCTATTATTTTTAAAATGATTTGAAATAGAACCCGGTATCTAGTTCTTCAGTTTCTGTTAATTAATAGTTTTAATTGTTGTAGTGAAATGGAATGTAACTAATTAATAATTGGAACCTCTAAATGAAATAAGAGACTAAATGCTAGGCTATAAATGAAATTACAAGAAAGTTGAAATTTATAACCTATAAAACAAAGGATATGATTATTGAACATAAAATTAATTAAACGAAATGAGAAAAACTTGTGTAACTTTCAATTGCATTCTTAAAGCATATATATATATATATATAACTTACCAAATATTAAAAGTTGTAATGTTTAATAAGAAAATGTAATGGAATATTATACAAGTAAAACTTGAATAATAGAAGTGTTCAATGAATTACTTTTATAAATAAGAGTTCAATGTTATAGTTATTATAAACTTAAGTTATAATTAAAATGTTACTATAATAAAATGTAATAGAAAGTAAGCATGGTAAGTAAATAATTATAAAATTAAGTTAGTAAATTGATATGTTAAGTAACTGAATTGAACATGAATACTAAAAATAAATGAATGTATATAAATGGAATTAAGTAATGAATGAATGGAATTGAACTTTTGTAAGCAATATATGTAAAATTAAGAAATAAATGTAAAATTAAGAAATGGGTCATTATATAAATGATATGAAAAGAAATAGGTTAACATAGACTTAATAATGTTTGGAATTTGTTGTTGTTTTGGTTTATGAGTTGTTTGGGCAATGATACATGTAATTGTTTGGATGTATGAATAATCTGTTGAGTTTTATCTAAGACTGTTGAGTAAATGGTATACTTAGTAGTTTATTAGCCATTCTATGCAATTTAAAAAGTTTCTAAGTCCTAACAAACTATTTATTTTGGTTGATATGGATGAATAATTGATTTGTATTGATTTCATATGATGATGGTATGTTGTGGTTGCAAGTGATTTTTGTTTTATATCGATTGGTTTGTTGGTGGTTCAAAAAACAACCTTAAATATTTCATTTTTATATAATTATTAACTCCTTTTGGATTATATAAGTCAAACATAGGTTATGGAAGCAATCATTATTGCTTTTGATTTCATAAAATAAGCGTTAATTGTCCGACAAATAGGTACTTTTTCGGATTACGGTTTTCTAGCGATATGATATTGTTTTTTCCCATTATTGGGATATATTGTTTTGGAAAATATTTGATATACATGATTATTATTGATATTATTATTTCTCGTGAGCTCTCTGTACAATGGAGAATCTGCCAAAATTTTCTGAAAATTTTGGACTTAGAAAATTTTATGAAATGTTTTCCAAACTTTATTAGTTTGAGTATAAAAGGATTTAATTATTTATAAATGGATATATTTTATTTAAATTGTTTAATTTTGAAAATTTATTGTTTATTAATTTAATATTTTGAATAAGATATGTAACATCCCGCCTTTTTATACGCTTTAAATCGACGATAAACCATACACATCAGACTTAAACCATACAAAAGGGCGGATTGTTATGGGGTAAGTAAGAAAAAGCAGAGAAGGAAAAAGAACACAACAGAATCTTGCAGCGGAACGATAAAATATAATAATCAAATATACAGTTCATGTAGCACTTTTACAAAATATTCGATTATACTTATACAATACATATCAGAGTTACACATACCAGAGAACAATAAATAATGCAGCGGAACAATATGAATGTAGTGGAATACTATAATAAATAATAATACATCTTCGTCTTCGTCCTTCAGAATACGGTCTTCCAAATCCTGAAATGCTCAGGCTGACCCGAGCGAATTGAAAAGACAAAACACTCGACTCAAAAGTAAAAGATTTTATGTAAGTTAAACCAACAGGAATAAATATGAGTGGAATGGCGTCAGATATGTTTACGGGATTTGACATGTCCTATCCTGTGTCTAACATGAGTGCAGTAACTTAAGAGGTGCTCGGGATTCACATCTCCTAAGGATCAGCTGAACTATTTACTATGTAGTAATATACGCTATTATAATAATGTCTAAAGTAAAGTATAATATACTGAAAATAGCATTAAGGCTTTACATTTTCCACCTTAACACACTTTTATATTCCCATAGTCTATACAGTACCGTAATCTCCCCCGTATTGGGCGTCGTCAGAGGGCACTCCATAGGTATGGTACAAAACAAAATCGTATAAGGCGCGCTAGGGTAGATGACACGGCACAACTAGGCAATGCCAGGGTAGATATACCAATGACGCTTCAGGGCCGGTGGTAACGCGTAGCAGCTACTACCGCCCACCTCGAACCACACCCCCAAATCAAAAATCAAAAGTGGCCACCGAATCAATCCAAAGTCAGAGTATAATATCGAAGGGATGTGTCTGATAAAAGGCGCTACCTTCTTATCCCGTCAATCGCTCCTGTTTTAGCCACCTTATGCCAACTCACGGGAGTCGGGTCCACGTATATACCTTAATAGAACGTCGCCACCATCCTACTTCATTCTGGAATCTCCACCGCGTACACGGTTGTCAAAGTGGTTTTCGATATCGACAGAGAGTATGTCCATATCCGATCCCGGTCTCATTGCCAACCAATCATTATTATAACACCGCGGTCATTTCAAATTAATTATACTTCAAAACCAGGATATAATATTCATTTCAAAACCATATAAACACGATATCATTTTCGTTTAAAAACCAAATCAATATGATATCATTTATAAAACCTAAATCAATATAATATCATTTTTATTTCAAATATATCCCTCTCCTAAAATCATAGCATTTTCAAATCATAATACCTTGAAACCCATAATTTTGAAACATAACTTCCAATACTTAAATGGTTTAATATTAAATTACATTATAAAATAAATTAGCTTCTTTAATTTCACAAATCAATTCCAAATACAGATTTAAATCCCCAAATAAACCATTTCAATTTCCATATATTTCAAAGCTTTAAATATTCCACCACTTAAAAACTAATTCTTTGATAATCCCATATACATCGAATAGTTACTATTATTTAGAGTTGAAATGTTTGCATAATAAATCCAATATCATTTAAGAAATTTTTTAACTTCACATAACTGGATATTCTTTCAATTTATTTAACTTGATATATTCATTTAAATCAACTTTATATTCATTTAAATCACTCTAAACCAACTCAAGTTATAAGAATCATACCCTTTAAAATCTCAATTTTATTTAAATTTCAAATCAAATTTATTCGAGTATAATTCTTAAATAATTCAATTCAAACCAATTTCATATCTATCTTCCAACTTAATTTTTATTTAAGTCATTAAAAACTCTATATATACAATATCTTAAACAGGTACTTAACCATATAATATAAAACAATCAAACTCCATTATTAAACTTATTTTATTAAACAAATTTATACATAGCTTAAATTCAAGAATTTAACTATATATATATATAATAATATTTATATAATATCAAAAATTAATATTTATTAAACCGTATATTTCTTTCCAAAACCATAGAAATCAATTTTAATTTATTTTTATATATATAGACCATGGTGTCTGTATAAAATTTTCTACCCTATGGTCAAGTGATACGGATATTTATCATTTCAATCCGTAATAAAAATACGGTTATATATCATTTCAAACCGAAATCCCGAATGAAATAAAATGCATAACAACTTGCAGTTTATAACCATATAAAATACAACATCCATTCATCCAATATCAACCATCAACCATTTATCACAATCATCATCCAATCCAATCAATATATAATCAGAAAATAAATAACAGGCATTTACTGGCAGTTTATATTCAATAATAAATTAATTTAACTGACAGTTTATATGCAATAATAAATTGAATAACAATTTAATTCAATAAATTCAATTTAGTTGGAATGATGATAAAAATATACCAAATAGCAATAAATAAATTTCTAATAACATTAGGAATTAATTTAACACACATAAGAAGTTTCAGAAGTTGTGAGTGGGTTAAAGCACTCACATTTTGAATTTAAATTGAATTTAAATCCAATTTAAACCCAAAATCAAACAGCCTCAGAATTCGTCCAAACCAGCGCCAAAATATCCTGAATTTCAATACGATCCTAACAAAAGAAACCGTGCATAAATCTGACATCGTATGAGAAAGTTATGATGTTAGAACGATTGAAACAAATTTTAAATAAAATAAAACTAACCAAAATCACTCGCCACGTCAGCTGTCTCTTACATTACGCAACCCTACCGCTTCTTTTCGATCGTGCAAAATGAAGGTCGACCGCCACCCTTACCAATGCAATTCGCCACCGACAGAGGCACCGAACCCAAATCCAACGCCACCAGCAACCATGCCTCGCCGCCACGCCCTCCGGCGCCTCGTCACAAAACCCGCGACGCCACCTACTGCTCACAAGCTGAGGCGAAATCCGGCCATTCATCCCCATTTTGCGGCTAATCCAATGACCGTCTCGATACCCTAACCGTACTGATGCATGCTGCTCGACGCCCCCTTCGCAACAACACTACCCGATCGAGCCATCGCTGAAGATCCACCGTTGATCAAGCAAGTGGCCTATGGACGGCCGAGGTTCACCTTGAATTTCTGGACAAACGATCATTCGAATCCAAAAATGAATTGCAGATCTGAGATGCGTTCATCGAGAGCTTCGAATCCATATAAAATTTGATATTATTTGAGGAGATTGAATTTTCAATTGGATTTGGTAATGAGAATTTGTTTGTCTGCCATTGAGGAGTAGATATAGTTGAATTGTACGTACAGACAAATGAGAAATAGAGGTAGGCTAGGGTTTATAATAGGGTATTTATAGACAAAGCTGAAATAGAATGGATCGGATCGATTGGATGTACGCGTTGAATGATAAAATGGCCCATAAAGCCCGTTTCGACTCCGGAATGGAATTGGGTCAATCCATATATCAAAATAGATGTATTTATATATTCTAAAATCAATGGAATAAGTTTCAGGTCAAAATTCCATCATATGAAGAAGTTATGCTAATATCAAGTTATTTCAAATTGATTTCAATTAATTGACTTCTAGGCATTTCGAGTCTGTACGATCAAACGACAAATCCAATCGCTACGAAACTCGAAATCCTACAATAATTCACCATTACGGATCCCATGAAACTAGTTTCGTCAAAATCCGAGTTAGTGGTCAAAATGGCTATTTTTACATTAATTAAATAAATTAATCTTAATTAATTCAATCAAATTTCCAATTTCAATTCTATAATTGACAATTCTTATCATTTTTAGTTTCTTAATCATTCACAATGATTTAAACAAATTTAAATGTCATTTTAATGTTGATTCATCCATCAATTTCAGCGTTAAATTTCATTTTTATTACATTCAAAAATTATGAATTTAATTTACAATAATTCCAAGTAATTTACTTTTCATTCTATTATTCAATTCATTGATGTCAAATGGATGAAATTAACACTGGACTCAAGATCTATAACATTAGTATTCTCCAATTCAACTTAATTTTCAATTAACGAAATAAATTAAATATTTAATTTCATTTATTTGCAATTAATCCAATTATTGAATTCTAAATTTCAAATAAATTAATAAATCTTGGTTTCCATTCTTTACATCAACCAATTGTCATATTATAAATAGAATTGACATTAATATTATTTCCAATTATTTCCTTAATTTATACTAATATAACATTAAATTAAGATTCATTGCAATTGATTACAAAATTTGGTTTAATGGACTAAATAAATGATTACTTTATAATAATTGTGGCCGCTAACTCTTAATCACATTTTTATAAGTCATCATCTCCAAACAATTACTATAGAACGTTGATTTTATTCAATTACTATTTATTATTATCAATTCATTGTTTAATTCAATATTTACCTTTGTTTTTCTTGTATTAAATTTATTACCAAATATTACTATTTACAATCAATTATAACCCTGCAATTGTTTCATTTAATTGGGATTGCATTGAATTAATTATTTATTTGCTTACATCAACATTCTTACATTTCATTTCCGTTATAAATTCGTTAACAAACTACAAATTTCTTTTATTTATACAACACTTACATTCATACCTAATCACATTAGTTTTATCCAATTACACTAATATACGCCCATTTACATCTTAATTTGAATAAATATTACATTCCTAATGTGTACTCCTATCAATTGTACACGTTAATTAAGGTTTAAAACCAATTAATTAATTTACCTTAATTCCATTCTTATACCAGTTTATTACTTTATACATACATTACGTTTCTATGTAACTTGTACATTCACACTTTCTGTTATTATATTAATTGTCATTAAAGAAATGTTCGTTATTAGTCACCAATGATTATACCAACTCATATCACACTAATCCTATTCAATTCCCATTTATTACACAGATTTATATTAATAAATCAACATTTACATTTGTTACTTACATTCAACTTACAACCAAGTTATACCTTTTGCATTATTTCATTTATTGCAATTTCCTTCACTTTATACATATTCAGCTTTAATTAACTTTGGTTAACCTTGTTACCTTTCATTTAAGTTATTATCTCCTTATTAATTAGCAATTTTTTTCATTCCTTCAATATAAATTATCAAAATTTTCTCAAATTAACAAATTTAAAACATTGAAAATTACGGGTTGTTACAAGATATATTGACTATTTAATTTCTTCTTTTCCCTTCTTTTTCCTTTTTGGGGACGAAAAGTTTTGAGTGGGGGAGAGTGTAATGACCCGTAGATTTTTGATGATTTAAATTGTTAATTTAATAAGATCTTGGTAATTAAATTTGGAAGAAATAAAAATCTATAATTTAATAATGAAATGAAGTGACAAATGATAATTAAAGCTAATAATTAACAATTTGAATGAAATTACAATTAACTGAAATAATGTAAAATGTTATACTTTGTTATAAATTGATATAAGAAAACAAAAGCAAACATTGAATTTATAAATGAAATAGTATGAAATAAATGGCCATTGGATAAAATTTGGGGGTTATAAAAGAATTGTAACATTCGTTTGTGAATAATGAATTCATAAGTGTGATTAAAAATTATAGTAATGATTGTTGTAAGTTACCTATTTATTTAGCCTGTTATATTAAATTTGAAACCAATTGCAATAAATGTGATTAAGTATTAAGTTAATGTAAATTAAGGTAATATTTGGCAATAATGTAAATTTTATTCATATTATGAAAATTGGTAGAATAATAAGAATGGAAATCAAGATTTACCCAAATTTTGGAATATAAATTATAACAATTGGATGTAGTACAATTAAATGTAATCAAATATTAGGTTAGTGTAAATAAAGATGATATTGGAGATGTTAATGTAATAAGATATCAGCTAATGTTAATTAATAACATGAAACCAATGTTAATTTCATCCATTTGACAACAATGGATTGAATAATAGGATGAAAGTTCAATTAAATGGGATTATTGGAAATTTAGTTTATAATTACTGGGTTTATTGAAATTAAAATTAAATTAAAATTGGTGGAATATTCAATAATAAATTAACATAGAAACTTGTTGTAAGGATCAAAAATTTCTAGGTAATCTAAATGATAGAAATGGTAAATAATTAAATTTAAATTGAAAAAGTGATTAATTGATTTAATATTAATTTAATTTAATAGTGTGAAAATAACCATTTTGGCCACCGACTCGGATTTCGATGAAACTAGTTTCGTCGGATCCGTAACGGTGAATTATTGTAGGATTTCAATTTTCGTAGCGATCGGACTTGTCGTTTGATTGTACGGGCTCGAAACGCTTAGAAATCAATTTAATTGAAATCAAATTGCAATAAGCTGATTTTCACATAACTTCTTCATACGATGGAATTAGGACTTGAAATCTATTCCATTGAGTTTAAAATATCTGAAAACATCTATTTTGGTATATGGATTGACCCATTTTCGTTCCAAAGTCGAAACGGGCTTTTAGGGCCATGTATCGTTCAATCAATCTGGTCCATTCATTCCATTTCTGACCTAACTATAAATACCTCATTAATTTGAATTTATTTGAATTGAATCGTTATTTAATTTATTATTAAATATAAATTGCCAGTTAAATACCGGTTATTGATTATCAGTTCAATATTGATATTTATTGATTTATTTGGATGATGATTGTTATGGATGTTGATTGTTGATACTGGATGAATGGATGTTGTATTTTATATCGTTGTAAACTGCAAATTCACTATGGGTTGAAATGATACATACCCGAATGGTCTATAGATTAAGGAAAAATCGTCATAGGTTGAAATGATAAACTCGATGATTTTATGGATGTTATTTAATTCGGGATTGCGGTTAGAAATCATATATAACCGTAAAATTTTAAATTGCGGATTGAAGTGATAAATATCCGTATCCATTGACCCTAGGGTAGAGAATTATATACGGACACCGGATTAGTTAAATTAAATAATTTTAAATCCTTAAATTTTTGAATGGAATTAAATGATATTTTGAACAAAAATGTGATTTGTAAATTGAAGTATTTTTGGAAAATCAAGTTTTGTGTTGAAATGTGAATTGGCTTAAAATTAATTATTTTAAGAAATTAAATTGAAGTGGTTTGATTTTATTGAAATGAAATAAATAGTTTTAAATTGATATAAATTCCAAATTCATGTTTTCAGATATAAACTGTTTTAAATATAGGATTCTAAATTTTAAGATTTATAAACTATTTTAACCTATATTAACTATATTAAATCAATTTAATCTATTTCAAACCATTTAAATTATTTTAAAACTAACTAAACCATTTTAACTTATATTAAATCCAATTAATCTATTTTAAAGCTATTTAATCTATTTTAAATCTATTTAACTATTTTAAATCTATATTTACTATTCTAGAGTATTTTGACTAATGAAAATTTATTCGAACTATTTATAACTATTTAAGACTATTTTCTTCTAAATTCCAAACTAAGTAAAAGGGATGGGTTATATTCAAATTTTCGATTTTAAAGTGAATATGGTTAAATGAGGTTATAACCTAAGTTGGACTTTTCAATGTTATAATATATTGAAATAAGGATTTTGAAGTAAAGACTTAAACTGTTTTGGAAATATGATTTTAAAGAAATTATGATTTTTGGAAACGATATGGTTTGGAAGTGGTATGGTTTTGAGAATACGATATTTCGATATAGATTGTGAATTTGACTTTGAAAGGAAATATAATTATCGAACTATGATTTCAAAGGCGAATATGATTTCAAAAGTAAGTAATGATTTCGAAAGTGATATGATTTGAATTGAATATAATATTTTCATATCAATTATGAAATGATTTTTGGAAATGTAAAAGAGCAATCCGGTGTGTAATAAGCGATTGGTTGTCAAAGAGACCGGGATCGGATGTTGTCATACTCTCTGCCAATACCGAAAACCACTTTGACAACTGTGTACGCGGTGGAGATTCCAGAATGAAGTAGGATGGTGGCGACGATCCTATATAAGGTATATACGTGGACCCGACTCGCATGAGTTGGCATAAGGTGGCTAAAACAGGAGCGATTCTCGGGCCAAGTGAGGTAGCTCCTCTGATTGGACACACTTCTTCGATTGCCATTCTATTGCTTTGTGATTGATTTGGTGCACACCTTTGATTTTGGGAGTGCGGCTCGAGGTGGGTAGTAGCTGCGGCTATGCATTACCACCGGCCCGGATGCGTAATTGGTATATCTACCGTGGCATTGCCTAGTTGTGCCGTGTACCAACCTTAGCAAGACCACTACGAGTTTGTTTTGTACCATACCTATGGAGTGCCCGCTAACGACGCCCATTACGGGAGAGATTATGGTGCTGTATAGACTATGAGAAAATATAAAATGTGTAAAGGTGGAAAATGTAAAGCCTTAACGCTATTTTAATACCTTTACTTTACTGTATCCATATTATAATAGCGTATTGCACTACATAGTTGACAGTTTAACGGATCTTTAGGAGATGTGAATCGCGAACATCTCTTAAGTTACTGCACTCACGTTAAACACTAGATAGGAGATGTCAAGCCTCGTAAACATCTCTAACGCCGTCACATGCATATTTACCGTTGATTTAACTTACATAAGATCTTTTAGTTCTGACTTGAGTGTTTTATCTTTTCAATTCGCTTGGGTCAGCCTGAGTATTTCAGGATTTGAAGACTTATTTCGAAGGACGAAGACGAAGATTTGTATTACTGCTATTTACTATATTATTCCATGGCATCATACTATTCCGCTGCATTATTATTTATTTATCTTTGATATGTGTAACCCTAATAATGTGTTGTATAAGTATATTCAAATGTTTTGTAAACAGCTTCATGAACTGTTATTTGATTATTATGTTTTGCCATTCTGCTGTGAGATTCTGTTTTGTTTTTCTCTCTTTGCTTTTTCTTATTTACCCCAATAACAATCCGCCTTCTGTATGGTTTGAGTTGGCACACGTGTCTGCTTAAATTGTCCCAAAAGGCGGGATGTTACATTCATGCTCATTTAAAAGTCCTCATGGTTATGCATGTATGGAACACATCAAAATTGATTATTAAAATAGGCAAGTTGATTCTAATCCCATTTAAAAGTCCTCACGGTTATGCATGGTTAGAAGATGCTTGAAATTCATTTTTTTTATAAAAATTGGGAATACTACTAATCTTATTTAAAAGTCCTAATGGTTATGCATGGTTAGTAGATATTCCAATTCCCGATATAAATTTATCACAAATAGACACAACTATATGGTTTTATATAACGACATCATCCCTATTATTCTAAAGTGGAATATGAACCTAACAGAGTATTTATGATTTTTATTTTGATTTTTTGTTGAAATTTAACATTTATACTCGATTGGGTATTATTGTTTTATTAATGTCTATCATTTTATCTCTATTTTTTCTAACATTATTACTCTTTTGTTGATAACAAAAGGGTGAGAGAAAGTGAAGATTTTGGCAAGTAAAGGTCAAATATTTTATTTTGTATTTTTTATTCATCTAGGTTCATCTACATATTTTTATTTATTTTCATGCATATATGAAGGGGGAGTTTTGTTGTAGAGAGATCATTCAAATAAGGGGGAGCAAACAGAGTTCATCAATGACCAAATACATTTAATAAATTCCAAATCATAAATATATCTTTGTTATCGTCAAAAGGGGGAGATTGTTGAATATGCTAGTATATGATTTTTGTTTGATGATAATAAACACACACATACACACATATATATATATTCATTTAAATGTATTTGTTATTGTACTATTTTATTTTTCACATAACTAATATTTGCTGAATAAAACAAATAACATAGAATTTAAATTCAAACAGATATTTTATTCAAACAGATATTTTATTACAATTTTGAATAATACACATTTGATTTTTCACTACATATATACATTTTTTCAGTTACAATACAATTTTGATTACATCTCAAGTTTCACTTTACATTGTTCATCTCACTACATATCACTCATTCACTCGTATTTTATCTTCAACTTCGCTTTAGCCTGAATCCAACATCTGAAATATCTGCAAAATGAACACCGACGTAGTAAAATCGAAAAAGAAATATTTTTGTAGTGTAAAATAAAATGTGTGTTTTTGAAAATATTACTTGCCTTAGTTATTTGGGTCGTTCGTCGTCATATTTATTTTTCATTCGTCATACACGAACAGGTTGTGAGATACATAGTGTATCGTTGTACATGACACAAGGCCGTGCACATCGATATACACTTGATAAAACTGCAGGGATAGTTGAGCATAAGGTCAAACCCGAGCCGAGGCTGGATTTTACTTAGGTGCAATACGAATACATCACAAAATTGTTGAGTACAAGTTCTCATGGTACAAGAATCCAAAACCCACAAAAAAAACGTCTCGACCAAAAATTCAATGTGTACACTTGAAAAATACTCAACCATTCAAACTCAAGGTAAGTGCAGACCTAAACTTCAATCTGTTTGAAGTGGTGCACCAAACAGTACAACTGTTCAGGCTAGTGGCATGGCACAAAGGAAAAGACCACAACAAGTAACACACACACACACACACACACACACACACACACACACACACATATATATATATGAAACCAGACCAAATACAAGAAAGTAGAGCAACCTGACGTGTAACAAGGCCAGAAAATCAAAATGTACCACCCAGGATTGAAGAACAAAGTGGATAGGCACCAAAGCAATCATACATATATACATAGATATATGTATGGAGACCATAATGCATCAATTAAATATAAATGCAACTGGACAAGACACGATACAATATCAAAAGCAAAAAACTCAAATGTGCAACAACAAAATGCAGTCAGATACCAAAAGACTTTATATGGAAATACAAGTGCAAAAAATAAAATGCACAAGTGACTGTGATCAAGCAAAAAGGAAACAAATACACTCAGACTTCAACAGAAAAGACTACAAGAACATGAAAATAAATAGACCACATACATATATACATGTGTTTGCATACATGAATCAGACATATCATCCAAACAGTTTTCTAAAGTAAACAGGTGCAAGTACACAACAACCATGTGAAGACTTCAAGAGGAACAAGTGAAGGCATCACAAACATACCTATATACATGTATATAGTTCAGAAAGCATCACACAAAATGTACAAGAATGCAAGTCCAAAAACAACAACTAACACATGTATATAAACAGTATATACATATGCATACGTGAAAATCAGACAAGCTCACAATTGACAATATGAACTGAGTGAAGCTGTGTATAACGGGCAGTGGTAATAACATCGAAATGAATTGCGACCAGTTCAACTGAATGCAAAGAATGAACAAAGTCACTGTCGTAGGAATTTCTATCTGAACATGTCAGATTTTAAATAACAAAGTCAAAGCCGTGGTGACCAAGGTGATAGCAAGAATCGATTAAGTCAGAGTTAAAACCAAAAAATAACAAAAATCGAAAGAGTCCAGATTATCACAAATTCAAAGTGGCCGAAGTCAATAGAGAAAGGA
Source organism: Allium cepa (assembly GCA_030765085.1). Taxonomy (NCBI): domain Eukaryota; kingdom Viridiplantae; phylum Streptophyta; class Magnoliopsida; order Asparagales; family Amaryllidaceae; genus Allium; species Allium cepa. The sequence goes on along the minus strand of CM060931.1, from coordinate 457,180,173 downwards.
ACGGAACCAAATTCCAAAGTAAATGCAAGCTGTGATAATCAAGCAAAGAAGTATGCAAATGAACTAGTCAAGATTAATCACAAGCAACCAATCAAAATTGAACGGCCAAGCTAAAGTAACAGACGAATTCAAAAAAAACATACTCGAACAAAAATTTAGGGAATTAAACCTTATAAATACCATCAACATCATCGGTAATAAATGACATCGAGTTCAAGCAAATTAACCGGTAAAGCCAAAAGCATAAATCACATACCAAGTTAGTTCGAACTCGATCAAATTGGAGCGACCGAAATTATATCACAACCAAAGGATCGATTGTCCAAGCCAAACAAAGAAAATAATCAGTACAATTGATCAAGTACAGATGGTGTCTCCAATTCAAAGCAAAGCCCTAATTTTTCAGAAAGAAAGAGGAACGAACGAGGCAGCAATTTTCACAAAGGAAAGGATACGGCTGATAATACAAAATGAAAAGGGGACACATTTGTTATCACTATTTCATTTTAGGCCGGTTTTGATAAATAGTTTTGGGCTTTAATTTTTAAATTAGGGTTTTGTGTTTTAAGTTGTTTTTATTTTGTAATTTACTTTAAAATATTTATAAAATTCTATTCGTGTGACTAGAGGACGAACTCCGGTGGTGTCGTTCGAGAATTCGCAATCTATGGCTGAGTTGTGACAGGGTTTTGAGCGTAGAGTTAGGTAATTCGATAGCAGGTGTCGTGAGTTTGTGTGTTAGTGTCTGACTACTTAATTTCTAGTAGAAACCTTGAGGGCGACACGTTGGTAGGATTTTGCGGAAGCTGGGCAAATCTTGTTGTTCTATTTCTGCTTTTTATTATTGTGTTATTATCTATGCTGCAATTATTTTATATATTTCCGCATTAATTTTTACAATTATTAGTATCACCCTATTCACCCGCGCTCAAGAGTGAAATCGATTCTACAATGCATTGTCATTTGGAGACATTATTGTACAAAGCGCATTTATATTGAGACTACTATTTGATTCGGTTATTTTGTTACTCATATTTTATTTACTTCCACTGTGAGACCTGAAAGTGTAGAATATTCTAAATTTTTAATTATTTATGTATCATGTAAACCAAAATAATCGCACAACTTGTACTTTTTTGTATGAGTTCAAACGTTATTTTAGGCTTTTGATCGATATGTTCGTAGGTGTAGATTGTCCAACACCACTCACTTGCATAATCAAATCATTATTAACAAGATATGAATTAGTGATATCACCTTAATGCATATACCATAGTACGATTTTCTACCAAAACCTCTAACTTCCTCATGAGCGAATAAAACACCATCCTTTATATTTCCCCCTTGGACAAACGCATATTGACTCTCTGAAATTAATAAATCCATCAATGTTCACAACCCATTGGTAATAACCTATGCGATAATTTATATAACAATTTACAACATGATATAGGATGAAATTCTTATATGTCCCAAGGAGCCTTGACTTTCAGAATCAAACATATATTTATGTGGTTGATTTCCTTAATTTTCGTAGCAGTCACAAAAGCCTCCTTGATCAAATCTACAATACTATCTTTAACCACACACTAGTGAATTTTATGAAATTCTGCATTGAAACAATCTGGGCCAAAAATGGAATTATCATTAATATTAAACAAAACCGCCTTCACTTTGTAATAGACCACCTCGTCTTGAGTAAATTACGACAATAATCTGTAATGATAAATCTACACACAATATCTGGAACTTGGTGCATAAACTACTAATTGTATAGCTATTCGAGAAGAAACATTGCATGTTTACCAAATTCATATGGATCTCTATAAATGATATCATTCAACTTGACTTAACCCCCCACAAATCCCACCTTCTTCTATTGGACATCTTCGCATAGAAATACACTTAATATTTGTCGCTATTATTTAACCACTCACGCTTATATTTTTAAGCAACTTCTTAATGTTCCCACAAACACTATGATTCCGACCCCTCTCAAATAAACTTTGGTAATCTTCACAATGATGTCAATGGCACATATACTGAAATGTTCCACCATGATTCTGATCCTCTAATCCAACTTAACTCAAATTGGAGAATGACCGATGCTATTTGATGGAAGGTTAGATGGGTCAGACAAAGAAAAAGTGTGAATTCATTGAATATCAGCCAATGCTCTGCCTATCTTCTTTGGAATGTTTTATGTTGGCCCACACCACCAAGAAAATTGTAAACCCCTAATGTCTACGTCAGTTAACCCAATAAGAGCCATACACCTATCTATTTGATTACAAAAAGGAATTGGAATATCATCCAACTTTCCAACAACATTTCTAATACAATTAAAATTTCCTAAGAGCAGTCAAGGGTGAAAGGTGGTAAAAGCGTCATTTCCTAAATTGAGCCATATCTTCGTACAGATATTCAATTAAATTTCTTTATAAATTCAAAATGTCTATCTACACTTAAAAATAGGACCAACAAGCTTTTTTTCCATTGTTTATTACTTAACAATGCAAATAAAATTCAACCTAAATTTTTTTTTAGATGCTTGCAACTTAGAAATAAAATTTTAAATTAACTACACATTAATTCAACGTAAAAACAAGGCTGAATATTTATGCAAATCATTTTTTCTTGAACGAGTTAATCATATATAATCTGTAGAAAAATAATTCATGCATGAGGCACGTGCCATTATCACGTGCGAATCGCGTGCCTTAACGCTCGTTCTACAATAAATGAATGAACTACAAACATATTACCACTACCTCCTTTAAGAAAAATAGTAATATGTTAATTACTTAAATTACCCACTATAAACTCCCACACACCCCTTTTAACAAGTGCCAAAATTCTACACTTGTAATAGCATTCTATATCACTTATAATATTCCATCGACTATCAAACATAAATTTCTAGTTTTCTATTTCTTCAGAACGCAGTTTATTTTCAAGGAAACCAGCATAACTTACTTCCAACTTAGCTAAATGATATTTAACATCTAACCTTCTAAAGGTCTAGTAGAGACTCCTTACATTCCACCGTAGGATCTTCATTTGTTAATAGATTTGGACTTACTCGTCAACTCTTGACTTGTGTAAGTTTTACTCTTTAACTCACCCCTTAAGGTTGTCCTCCCACTTTGGATTCTTTGCAACTAAAAGTTATTTCTTGACCAAATCTAATTTTTGATTCTTCTTGGAGGGGTTCTTAAGCTGAAACTCTGCAACTCTTTTATCGGGTTCTAGTTTGTGAAAACGATCGTATTGACTGATTGGATTGTCAGACTTGCTCTTAGATCAGTTCCTTTGGGACTAGCACAACTTTGGCACTCGTTAGACCATTGACATTATTAACAAGACTATCCTATAAAAGAGAAAAACTAGGAGATGGGCAAATATTAGTTTGAGAACCTAATGATGACTTAAATCAATTTTCTAGACCAGCTGGTATAGCCAGTGTGTCGAAGATGTCATGGCCTCTTTCCCAAATGTGGCATCTGGTAGGGTTAAAGTGAAACATGTATCTTTTATGCCTTCTGACTGCACCCTCTCCTTGGTAGAGACTGCCGAGGGTTCACTAGAATTAGCATCTCCAGCCCTTCTTTCATGGAACCCTCTATTTAACTTATCATCTTTGTTTCAGTTGCCTCTAGACACCCAACTTCTCTAACCTCATACTCTTGATTAGGATCATGTTGTTTTGAAGAATCATTTCCCTTTGTAGCATCCACCTCTTGGCCCCTAACTTTTATAGCCTCGTCTTCCACATTATGCTTACGGTGTTTGGAATTCCCCTGCACTTCAACTTCTTTAGTTGAAATTCTACCGTTTTCCTTAACTTCCTTATTTCTAATGTTGCACTCCCGTTTATTAATCACACTCTCACTAGCAATTTTGAGCTACATGATAATATCACCTATATCACCAATTATTTTGACCATCCTTGCTTCCTCTTCACACACAAAAATTAGTATCTCCTTACCATCCTTCAAACCTTCGAACACTAATATTCTCTGCAACTACAGGCTCTTCCTCCTTAGCATCAATATCAATCACTAAGGCATCAGTTGTTTTGGAACCCAAAATTTCACCAATGGGCGTTCAAACCAAAACAAATACAGTTCTCACATCTAGGGGGAGGATTCTCGTACTTTATGGCCTACTTATACACTATTATGTGTTTAAATTCTCCTTCCAACACATCTAAAAACCCTACCTCTACGTTAACACAACCGAGATCCTAGTATATGAAATACGACTTCTAGTGATGTCGGTTAATCCATTTTAAAGTATTCCTGTGATGCTCACTAACAAACTGATAACCTCCGCACCCTAAACTCTAAAACCCAATCCTAAAAGCTTAATCTCACAGGCATTGAAAGGGGAAGATTCTCATCAGTTCTTATTTCACGTGTCAAATATTTTATAGTTATCAAACCCTTGTCAAAAAACCAAGGGCCTTGCTCAACTATATTATTATAGTCTTTTTTGCATTTGGATCTTACTACAAAAGGTCATTTTCTCTTGATTGTAATGCAAATTCTTTTTTTATTTCCACAATCCTCTGATGTAAACTTATAGATTCTTGTAATATTATCTAGGTCCAACATATATAGAAGAGCACAGAATCTCCACCCAGTTTCAACCTTATAAACCATCTTGTTTGAAAACATCCCCCTTTTAATCCCATCCAAATAGTTCTATTACACCCAAAATTGTAGAATAAATTGGTAAATGAAAGAGCCATCATGAAGGTTCATCATGCGCTAAAGAGTGCCATCGTTTACAAATGAAGCCATCACTTATTGGTTAAACAAAGCCATCGTGAAGAATCATCATGTGTTAAAGAGTGCCTTCATGTACAAATGAAGCCATCGCTTGTTGGTTGAATGAAGCCATCGTAAAGGGTCATCATTTGTTAAAGAGTGTGATTGTGTGAAAATGAAGCCATCGTTTGTTGATTGAATGGAGCCATCATGAAGGGTCATCGTGTGTTAAAGAGTGCCACCATGAGCTAATGAGAGTGAAGCTATCATACGAGAGCTTTAACAGACATCATAGAAGAGTCATCGTTTGCTAATTCAATAAGACCATCTGGGAGTAAAATGACAAGATCGTTATAAAATAGAATATGAAGGTCATCTTGATATGAAATAGGGAAGTCATCATAATATGGTCAACCATTAGGGATGCTATATGAAAGTGCTCATGCAATGATTCTCGAATAGTGCAATAGCGATATACCACTTATAATTATTGTGGAAAATTATTAAAGGGTTTTCATGGGTAATTATGTCAAAGTTTTTAGGAAAGAATGCCTATGGTTTCCTTGGTGGAGTTAAATAAGAGCTAAGCAGTGATTTAATCAAGCTATGGCGAAAGAATTTAGGCAAGTCATCGTGAGAAAAACGTCTTAAAAATTTAATGTGGAAATTTCTATAGTCATCGTGGGATAACTCATTGAAGCCTTTATGATTAATACATGTGGTTAACATGAAATGATTCATGGGAACTATCGTGAAATGATCCATGAGGCAGTCATCTTGGCATAATTCACTAGAATCATTATTATACGATGATGTCCAAGGTTATCGTGAAATAATGAATGAGATAACTATGAATAATAATGAAGAAACATAAAAAATCCTTTATATGGTAATTCCCCTGTTCTTCGTGTAATGATGCATGAGAACTTTCATGTAGTAATCCCTAGAGTTATTATATGGTTATGAATGAGAGATGCCTTGAAACAAATCTTTAAACCAACCATCGAGGGCTGGTAAATCAAAATATTCATAGTCAGCGTGAAGAATGTGAGCTATCATGAGATAACTTTAAAGGCCAAGTCAAAAGACAGTAGGGGAGGAGCTTTCATGAGTTAATTCTGAAATCAATCTAATGATTGATAAATTCCTTGCATGAAGATAATTCTCCACCGTTCGGTCGTTCCAAGCGAAACATGGCATAAATCCAACGGTTGGAATCTTCTATATATAGAGGGGTACCCCCTAGAAAGAGATATTTTTTTTGATTTCTTCTTCTTCATTTTCATTTTATTACGAGTAAGAGGAAAAGGCTTGTGTGAAGGACATTAATGGTCGATTGAGCCATCTTGACTTTGTAACTCTGCAATGAAGGGCTTAAACAATCAAAAATGACTCCTTGTGAATGTATGATGATTACTTGTGAATATGCGGCTAACGTACTTGACTAGGAACATAATCCTAGCAAGTATCTTAAAGATTACCCCGACCCTAAATTTAGTACTAACACTAAGTGATGCCTTCATTGAGTGCTCAAACTCAAGGAATCTTGTAGATTAATCAATAAAATTACTTACGCAGTGGGAAAATCAACCAAGAAAGTTAATGTTCAAGCAGAAGAAGAAGTAACAAATCATATTCGTCTTAAGGATAATGTGACCCCATAATTTGCCATAGGAAATGTAGAGGTGGGGAAAATGTCTACATCTAAAGAGACACCGAAGGAGAAGGATGAACTCCAAGTCATGAAGAGAAAATGAGAAGTTATGCACGAACCTATTGAAGCGTTAATTGCCCAAAAGTCTTCGAAAATATTAAAAGAGCAAAAGAGTTGGAAGAAAAGGAGGTTGAATTTCCAGTCAAGAAAGTAGTTAAGTCAAACTTAAGGAGTAAAAATGTTGGGAAGAGCACTCTAGGGCCACAAAGGAAGGAAGAAGATCATCTAACTCGAAAGCCATGTAGAAGCTCCAGATCACCATTCAGAAAATCTACAAGCTCCGCTTCGCAAAAGCATTTTAAGATGAAGCGGGAAAATATGAAGATAAGGAAGTTTATTGCAATGACTCAGCTAACAACATGACGAAAGACATGACTGAATTAGAAGGAAAGAGGATAATGGACTCTAAAGCCAATAATACCTTTAGGGGAGTACCATTCACTGAAATAATTATGGCAATACCGTTACCTTCAAATGTTAAAATCCCATCTATTCGGTACGATGGCACTATAGATTTAGACGACCACCTAATAGAATTTGAAAGTCAAATGGATTTGTATGACGACCCAAGAGCAGTGCGATGCAGGCTATTCCCAACCACATTTTCGAGTCGCAACAAAGTGGTATCGGCGTTACAGAGAGAGGATAATCTACTCATGGGAACAGTTCTTTTGCGAGTTTTCAACTCAGTTTTGTACTTTAAAGGAACCTACAACTGATGTAAGCATATTTTTTAACATAAAATAAAACCCAAGAGAACTACTAAGGGATTATTTGAAGCAATTTAATGCAGAGGCTAATAAAGTAGAAAGGGTAAGTGATAGAGAAAAATTAATGGCGGTAAAATCTAGTTTAAAATACACCATTTTGGAAAGAGCAATATATTCATGGATGTAAAGACCTACAAGATTTCCACTTTCAAGCTGATGAGTTTGTACGAATGGGTGAAATATTTCATAATAGAAGAAATCAATGGGAGAAAGGGAACTTTTCGGTCCTAAGAAAGAAGGGAAGATGGGAAGAATTTGCTAAAGCAAATGATGTTGAACTATCTCTTATATATTTTTATTTCGTATGATGAAGTAGACTACCTGGTTTCATTTAAAGCAAAGATGAATCCAGAGCTAAATAAAGGAGTAGATCATTGTGCCTACCATAAAGTAAATGGCCATAAGACAAATGAGAGTAGGGTCTTGGCAGGGATCATCTATAAATTGATGAGGAAGGGGGTCCTTAAATAATTTTTGAAGATCGACCAAAAACCTACGCGTAATGAAAAGATGTATGCCAATAGCACCAATGTCATGGAAAGTGTGCTCCCATAAGGCCAACTACAACCAATATACGGCTAACATACTTGACTAGGAACATAATCCTAGCAAGTATCTTAAAGATTACCCCGACCCTAAATTTAGTACTAACACTAAGTGATGCCTTCATTGAGTGCTCAAACTCAAGGAATCTTGTAGATTAATCAATAAAATTACTTACGCAGTGGGAAAACCAACCAAGAAAGTTAATGTTCAAGCAGAAGAAGAAGTAACAAATCATATTCGTCTTAAGGATAATGTGACCCCATAATTTGCCATAGGAAATGTAGAGGTGGGGAAAATGTCTACATCTAAAGAGACACCGAAGGAGAAGGATGAACTCCAAGTCATGAAGAGCAAATGAGAAGTTATGCACGAACCTATTGAAGCGTTAATTGCCCAAAAGTCTTCGAAAATATTAAAAGAGCAAAAGAGTTGGAAGAAAAGGAGGTTGAATTTCCACTCAAGAAAGTAGTTAAGTCAAACTTAAGGAGTAAAAATGTTGGGAAGAGCACTCTAGGGCCACAAAGGAAGGAAGAAGATCATCTAACTCGAAAGCCATGTAGAAGCTCCAGATCACCATTCAGAAAATCTACAAGCTCCGCTTCACAAAAGCATTTTAAGATGAAGCGGGAAAATATGAAGATAAGGAAGTTTATTGCAATGACTCAGCTAACAACATGACTAAAGACATGACTGAATTAGAAGGAAAGAGGATAATGGACTCTAAAGCCAATAATACCTTTAGGGGAGTACCATTCACTGAAATAATTATGGCAATACCGTTACCTTCATATGTTAAAATCCCATCTATTCGGTACGATGGAACTATAGATTTAGACGACCACCTAATAGAATTTGAAAGTCAAATGGATTTGTATGACGACCCAAGAGCAGTGCGATGCAGGCTATTCCCAACCACATTTTCGAGTCGCAACAAGTGGTATCGGCGTTACAGAGAGAGGATAATCTACTCATGGGAACAGTTCTTTTGTGAGTTTTCAACTCAGTTTTGTACTTTAAAGGAACCTACAACTGATGTAAGCATATTTTTTAACATAAAATAAAACCCAAGAGAACTACTAAGGGATTATTTGAAGCAATTTAATGCAGAGGCTAATAAAGTAGAAAGGGTAAGTGATAGAGAAAAATTAATGGCGGTAAAATCTAGTTTAAAATACACCATTTTGGAAAGAGCAATATATTCATGGATGTAAAGACCTACAAGATTTCCACTTTCAAGCTGATGAGTTTGTACGAATGGGTGAAATATTTCATAATAGAAGAAATCAATGGGAGAAAGGGAACTTTTCGGTCCTAAGAAAGAAGGGAAGATGGGAAGAATTTGCTAAAGCAAATGATGTTGAACTATCTCTTATATATTTTTATTTCGTATGATGAAGTAGACTACCTGGTTTCATTTAAAGCAAAGATGAATCCAGAGCTAAATAAAAGAGTAGATCATTGTGCCTACCATAAAGTAAATGGCCATAAGACAAATGAGAGTAGGGTCTTGGCAGGGATCATCTATAAATTGATGAGGAAGGGGGTCCTTAAATAATTTTTGAAGATCGACCAAAAACCTACGCATAATGAAAAGATGTATGCCAATAGCACCAATGTCATGGAAAGTGTGCTCCCATAAGGCCAACTACAACCAATATACCATATAGATGTAGTCCATGGAGGACCACACATAACAAGCCTAAGTAGAGGATCAAAAAGTTGGTATATGAGAGGGGATAAAGAAAGGATCTACTCAATAAATGATGAGCCTCCATTGAATTTTTTTAAAGTGCAATCAAAATGCCAAATTTGGTAATAAATCATGAAGAGCTGAGAGGAATCCGACATCCCTACAGAGACCCTATTATGATAAAATAGGATTCCCATTTGTATCCGAAATTTTGATAGACACTGGCAACACAATGAATGACATTTTCAAAGGCGTTATCAAATATATGGGAATCCCTGAAGAAAAGCTTAAACATAGTCTAGAGTCGGTCTTTGGATTCAATAATAAAGATTCTACTTTGGTGGGTCAAATAAGTATCTGTCCAAATTGGCTCTCCTCCATATTCTAGAATGTTTGAAACATTGTTTGTGATTATGGACCAACCCTTCTTCTATAATGCTTTCTTTGGAAGACTAGCGCTTGCTGAGATTGATACTTTTGTATCACCAAAACATTTGCTAATTAAATTTATTTACAAAATGAGAAGGGGAACTGTTCGTGCTGAGCAGTTTTATTCTTGTGAAGTGTATATATCCACACTTGAGCAGTTTGATAAATTGATAGGATCTTTCTATGGACCCGCATCAAATAAATGTGATCAAAACCAAAATCCCTTGTATATTAGTCCTTAAAAATAGTATCTAGGGTGAATAACTCAAATTTTCCTTCAACGAAAAGCCGAGAAATCAGCAAGGAAGTTAAATTTAAAGAAAGGAAAAGGAAGTATGTAGAATTAAGTCAAATTAATAATAATGAGAATGAGGTTTTGGAGGAAATAATCCTGGATATAGATTCAAGGGATGGGCGAGAGAATGCACAGTCAATGGAAAGCTTAGAAGAGGTAAAATTAGATTCCGACGACCATACAAAATCATGAAAATTGGTAAAAGAATGAGCAAGGAAACTAAAAAAAGGTTGATCCCATTTCTAAAGTCAAGCATAAATATATTTGCATGGGCCCACGTGGACATGGAGGGAATTGACCCCTCCGTAATGTGTCTTTCACTCGACATTGACCCAAGGTTTGTTCCGGTAAGGTAGAGTAATATGTTGTTTGACAAAACCCTCACCGTAGTGTTAAAGGAGGTGAAGAAGTTATTGGAGAATGGGTTCATAAGAGAGAGGTTATGCCTAAAATGGCTGGCAAATCCAGTGTTGGTAAAAAGTCTAATAGGATGTAGAGAATATGCGTCGATTTTATGGATCTCAATAAAGCATGCTCGAAGGGTTGTTATCCACAACCTAGAATCGATCAATTATTGGATGTGACTAGTGGTCATAAATTGCTATTTTTTATGGATTCCAACTCAAGATATAACCAGGTTCTGATGTTTAAACCTGATGAGGAACAAACTAGCTTTTTCACAGGTTGGGGAAATTACTGCTACAAAGCGATGTCGTTTGGTTTGAAAAACACATGCGCAACATATCAAAGACTCGTTATTAGAAAGTTCAAAAATCAAATAGGGTGAAAGATGGAAGTTTGTGATGATGACAAGTTGGTGAAATCTAGGATAGAGGAGGATCATGTAAAGTATTTTAATGAAATGTTTGACGTACTAAGGAAGTATAATTGGAAATTGAATCCGCAAGAGTGCTCTTTTGGAATCCAATCCAGAAAGTTCTTAAGATATGTTGTGACAGTCAGAGGAATCAAAGTCCACCCCGATCAAATAAAATCTATTAGGGATATAGAATAGCCTAAAACATTTAAGGATGCAACGACCGAAATTTTCGACCCTCGAAAATCGGCACTAATATGTCGATTGTATCACATACCGAGTGAATGCCAGAAAATCATATTGTTAGGTGAAAGAAGAAAAAAGTTAGAGAAGAAGAAAAATAAAAAAAAAGAATCTCACAACGGAACGAATAATCTATAACATACCATAAATCTTTACAAAAAAACAAAATTGTAATACACACACACACACAAATGTCAATCATAGCATACTAATCTATTTCAGCCTGGACAGTTATAATAGTCTATCCTCACAATTGCTGATAACACACCAATGAATACAACGGAAAATATAACCATCTACATGAGTAATTCTTTAGGCCTCCAACTCGTCTCTTGAAGTTCCAAGCATCCAAACTAATCTGTGATATACTCGGCATAACCTGAGTATTATAATAAAATAACATCCAATTCAGTTTGGAAAACCAGCATGAGAAAACACACCCAATTGGATTTTTAAGTTATAAGAAAATATTTGAAATCAAAAGGTATCTCATAAGGCCACGCCACACATAAACACAACGAGTTTTTACCTTACGATAACCAAAACACTTTTATATAAAAATCCTATGATATTATAATAGTGTCTAAGTACAAATGCTGATTAAAATAGCTGAAATGCTTGCATCTTACATTTCAACATAGTTGGGCACCCCAGTTTCTTTGCAACCCTTTTGAGGTCCCATGCACAAGCAATCCATAAATATGTAAATGTAGGGTAATCTAGAAAGGTGACAACACACCCTAATATGTGCGACCCACATAGCCTTGCTGCATTTCCCTTGATTTTCAATCATTCCAAGTTAAAGAGGCTTGAAGCTACGTTTTACCTTACGAATAGCATTCATACTTGGAATCCTAACACTGCCTTTCAAGCAACAATGCAATGATAGCATTCATCCATACAAGTTGTTATGGGTCTGAACAAACCGAATCTTCAAAACCACCGTCTTCACTATCTTCACGATATCATAATTCGCAACATTCAAATCAAATCGAAGTGGTTTTCAGATAATTAAATTTTATCTCGGTCTCTTCGAAACGATCAACGAATTTGGTCAGATTTGATAATCGGTTATTTAACTATAAATTACACACATAGGCTGTCACTAGGCCTATATTATAAATCTCTCAACATTTATCTCAAAATATCTTTGTAAAGATATATATTCAATTTCTTTCAATATTTGAATATTTCCAAACCATATCATCACTTAGAAATAATTCCAATTTCAATTTATAATCCATTACTTTGAAAAAATTCCTATATAAATCCTTTCGTAGTTAAAATACTTCCAAAACCTTCCACTCCAATGCTTAGGAAAATATTACAAGTTTATTTTCCAAAACCATTTCTAATATCAACACTTAAGAAATTTTCATAGCTTGTCTCGATTGTACGAGTATAATTACATATAAAAGAGGATTTTCTCTTTTACCCACTTATTAAACATTTCAAATTTCATTTCCGAATTCTCAACCCATTATAGCTCATTTTATAAATTTTCGGAATCTATCTCATATTCTTTTTACAATTTCGAAGAAATTATCGATTATACTTATTTATGATCAACTAACAATTTACAACGCCTTTTTGAATTCAAATTCATTTTCCAAATTTTGCGTATCTGACATTTTGGAAATTTCTTTAAGTTTCCAGGATTCCACTATAAGATTTCCTCTTATAAATCACATCCATTAAATACAACCCAATTTACAAATCTCGAGAGTGCTTATAAATAATTTCAAACAATTTCCAAAACTCTATATTTATAAAATAAGTATTTTAAAGAATAAAAATATTTTTTTAATACATTTAAGTAATTATTTAAAACATAAATCCCGTTTGAATGTACAACGATAATAAATTTTCAATTCATTCATAAATAACAAGCATCGATTTTCAAAGCTTTTTATAAAAATTAGATTCATTTCAACAAATATTAAATAATGAATAACCAACTTCCTAAAATAATTTAAATATAAATAATATTTTTTAAAACTAAAATATTTAAATAATAAAATCCCTTTTAAAAACAAACCTTAATCTCTTGATAAAACTACTTTCAAAATTCAACCTAACCATTTTTATGTTTATAAACCTCTCTCGATTTATCACCATTCGATTCTCATTTCCAATTTCATAACTAGTCCCAAATTCCAAAATTGAATTTACTATTTCTTCCTAATCCAATTTCCGTATCTTATTTTAAATTCACACTATAAATTTAAATTTCTAATTTATTGAATGATAATCATTCCACTTTACTAATAAACTTTGTTTATAAAATTCATAAACTCCTTCCCAGTTTATACAAGTTTATATTACAAAAATCTATTTGTAAATTGATTTCTAATTAAAATTCCATTTATAAATCTATTACTTAAATAACCCAAACTATATTCCAAAACCATTCAAATCCTAATTTTTACTTCCAATTCGTATTTTTAAGAATCTTATTTAAAATCCATTGTTTATAAATCCCAATTTAAAGTTCTATTTGAAACCATTTTATGAAATAGCTAAATAAATATATAAAATCAAATTTATTTATTTTATCCGTTCAATTTCCTTTTCAAATAATCTTTAATTTCAATATAGCTATTTTCATTTCCAAAATTGCCTTTGAATTTACTTTTTATATTCAAAATTATTATTTATGGTATTTATAATATCGAAATTAAGGCCAGTGCTACTATAGCATCCAATAAATTCAAATCACAACATAATCTATCACAGGTTATTCGAACACATCATATATCACTATGTATGAAATTAAATTCTATATTTTTGAGGAATCCAGTTGGATCCCTCCAACCTGTTTTCCTGCAACCAAAGATGCTATATAACCTAAAATACTAATTCCATTTCGAAGCGGGATATCGCGGTAATATATGGTCATCCGCTATTATGCGGGGCTCATGGTGTCTCATCCGCTCCAATCGATGGGAATATATCCAACTACATACATACATACATACATATATATACACTACTATAAATAATATAACATCCCACTGATAATAATTTATCAGTTCAGCCAATCATCCAGTAATTAATTTTTAATATTATAAAATTAAAACCAGCAATCCAAATGAGTGATATTTACTCACCTTTATCCTTTACTATCGCTGAAGCATTCCTTTTGGAATTAAAACTGAACGACGTCCGATTTTAGCCCAAATTTTCACAGTCTACAAATCCTTCAAAACCAGTTCTCTTGCGAATCTCTCGTCATCACGATTACAACATAAAAAGTTTCATCCTAAACGGGCCTCGTATGAAGGAGATACGGATTTTAGAAGTTATCGATACATTTTAAATTAAATAAAAACAAAGTCATTACAACTTTCATCTAAATTACCTAAATGCCCCATCTTCTTCTTTCCCACCTTCGATACCTGTTCATGCACAGAGCACCCAAAATGGGTGTGCATGTTCATTGATGACACGGGGCTTCGGACCTCTAATCGATATTCTGACCACACCATCGTCTTCCTCTCGACCCAACTGCTTTGCTCGACTACTTGTAGTGATCCTCATTTTTTTGATAATTAAAATATTAAATTAAATATGATCTTGTAATTTAATGTTGGAAGAAAATAAAATTTATGATGCAGGAATGAGAAAACTAACTAGAATGAAATTTAATAATGTAAATTTGTGTAATACATGACTAATGAATGTAATCTCAAGTAATTGTAATAATTGTAAGTTATAATTGGTTATAAATTTAAAATAAGGAAATAAATTTAAATGTTATGTTAGTTGATGAAATAATATGTAATAAATTGAAATTGGATCAAATTTGTATTTTGCTAGTAGTTATAACATTTGTGTGTCGATAACAAACTTATAAATTGATTAAATTAAGAAAAGGTAACAAGTGTTATTTGCTACCAATTTATTTAATATATGGAATTAAGTTGGAAATCAATTACAATTAAATGTAAGTAATTATTACGTTAATATGAGTTCAGACGATAACTAAGATAAATGAATTTTTTGCGACATTAAATTATAATTAATGTGAAAATCGACAAAAATTCAATATAATTGAAATATTGAAACTAATATAGTAAAAGATGAAAACTGTAGAATATTAATGCAATAAGATATAAACAAATATGAACTATGTTCATAGAGTAATGTTTGATTGAATAAAAAGATTGAAATCTAATCAAATCAATTTATTGGAATTGGAATATAATTAATTGGAATTAAATGTAATTAAATATTGTGGTTAATGTAAGAAAAGACGTCAATCGTAGAAAAAGAGGATAACAAGATAGAAACCTATGTTAATAATTTCATTAGATATTGGTTGATTTAATAGTAGGAGTGTAAATCAAAATAAAAGAATAAAAACGAATAAGTTTAGTAAAGGAGTAAACATATGTTTATTTATTTGAAACGTTTGGTAGCTGAAAGATTGATTGTCGAGACGAGAAACTATTATTTAGTAAGAAATGTGTAATTACTGTTTGTATCCAATAGTGTATAAATATGTTTAAATTACTATTAGATAGAAAATAATTGTTCTACTTCTCATTACATTCATTTAGTCCATTTTGAAACTTAATTAAATGAAATTAATGTAATTGAAAATTTTCAATTAATAGAAGAGAGAATACTAAATTTTAAATTAATAGGTGTAATTAAAAGTAGCTTATATTTTGTGAAAATATAAGGAAAGTTGATTTAATGAAAAAACATTTACATAAAATAAAATGAATGTTTCATTTGTGAATGTAGGTTTAATTTAATTAAAATAATAGAATGATTGATTTTAAGGAAAGAAATATATGTTTATTCGAACTGTGTTTTAGCTTACAAATTGATTACAGGAATAGGAAAATAATTTATTTTAGTAATTTATTTATTACTCTTGTGTATAAGCAACAATTTATAAATGTGTTTAAATAAACAACTGTTCTATTTTTTTCGTCCATTTTAGTTGTCTGTTTTGAAATTTAACTTTGTAAGTAATATCAATTAATGTAATACAAATATTTCAATTAAAAGAAGAAGAAAAAATGTTGATTGCAATTAATAGATTTAATAAAAGATATACACATTTTGTATTAAACAAAAAGGGTGTTTTAATGGAAATAAAAGATCGTTTTGGAAAAACCAAATTAAACATTTTCATTTTTAAGACATGTATAAAACTGTTATTATGCGTAGATAAAAACCTAAATATGTACAAATTTGAATATTATTTGAGTTAATGAAGTTAATTTGGTTACGTTTCAAAAAAAATTGAATTTCAAAAAGGTTGTGCGATGTACGTGGTCCCTTTATATCTTTTGTCATTAATTATTGCATAAACATTTTAAAATAGTTATCTTATTATTAATACTTGATCCGTTCATTTCTCCTTCTATTTAATACCCAAGCCTAGACTTTTATGTTGTATTTAATTATTGCCACCCCATTTTCATGTATACAAAGTTTTACTTTTCTTTATTTGCAAACTTTTCCATTCCTATATACATTTTCTTATGCATTGTTAATGCCTAGAGCCTTCAAAATAAAATGTGACATTTATTTTTGTCCCTCCATCTTCATTTGCTAATTATAAATAACCTGCAGCTTATTTCTTCATTTGCGTTTTGTTTCTCCTGACACCTCATATTCAAAAGCTCTTATTCTTGCAAATCTTAAAGCTTTTTTTATGAAACATGATTTTTTTTTTCATTTTTCTTACACGTCCCGTCTTCGTCTTAGTTGTTCTTCAATCTTTTCCTTAAGCCTTACCTTATGGAAAACGTAAGTATTAAAATTTATTTTATTTGTTGTTTTATGCGTACTAATTTTTATTTTAACAATAGTTCTTATTACATGAATATCTTTTGCATATAAACTTTGATTCACGTGCGATTTCTTCTGTTGGATTCATATTTAAATTCCGGACAATATGAAATTGATTTAGTTGAATTTGGAGACTGTTGAGTTTGCGCTTCTATTTTGATTTTTATGGTCTAAAACCAAAGGTGAGTGTTTTAACCCACTCACAACTACTAGGTTATCTTATGTTAGTTAAATTAAACTTAGGATGTGACTAGAAATCAATTGATTGATGTTTGGTATGTTTAAATTGTTATTCTGGTTAAATTTGACTTTTATTGCATTTAATCATCGTTCAATTTAATATTGAATTTAAAATTTCAATTTAATACTTGTTATCGATTATCAATTATCTATTGATGTTTATTGATTGATTTGGATGATGATTTTGATGGATGTTTGATTATTGATATTGGATGACTGGATGTTGTATTTTATATTATTTTAACACTGCAAGTTCCCTATGGGTTGAAATGATACATATCCGAACGTTCTATAGATTTAGGAAAAATCGTTATGGGTTGAAATGATAGTTCGAGCGATTTTATGGATTTTATTTAATTCGAGATTACGGTTTGAAATGACATGTAACCGTAAAATCTTAAATTGCAGAATTGAAATGATAAATATCCATATCACTTGACCTTAGGGAGAAAATTATATACGAACACCGGATTGGTTAAATTAAATGATTTTTTAACCTTTAAATTTTGAATTCTGTTAACTAGTATTTTAAAACAGAAATCGATTTATATCAACTGAATTATTTTCGAAAGTGCAAGCGAAAATGTTGAGATTGGAATTGATTTAATGAATGGTTCAAAGGATTTAAATTGGAATTTCAAGGTTGAGGTGTCAAATATAAATAAATTTATCGAAATTGAGTTATTGGAAATGTTTAGATATGACTTTGAAATCTATTTCAAACTAACTTAAATTATTTTAATCAAGCTAAACTATTTTAATCAATTCAAATTGTTTAATTTATTTTAATCCATTATAACCTATTTATTCCAATTTAATCCAATTTAATATAATTTACCTATTTTAATCTATCTTAAATTTGTTTAATCTATTTAAAATCTACTTAATTTAATTTAAATATATTTAACCTATTTTAAATTTATTTAATCTATATAAAATCTACTTAATATAATTTTAATTTATTTAATTTATTTTAAATTTATTTAATCTATTTTAAAGCTATTTGATATAATTTAAATTTATTTAATCTATTTTAAATCTATATAAATCAATTTATGTTTAATTAAATCAATTTTTTTAAACTATGTTAAATCTATTTTAAACCATTTTTAAAACTATTAAAACTATTTATGGCTACTTAAACTATTTTCTAAAATTTCAGACTGTATATGGCTAAATTATATATATTTAAATCGTTGATAATGATACAACCTAAGTTGGAATTTGGAATCGATACCTTTTGTGAAATGACATATTTGAGTAAATATGATTTTGGAAGTGAATGTGACTTTGAAAGTGAATATGATTTGAAAATGATATGGTTTTGAAAATATGATATTTTGATATCAATGGTAAATTGACTTTTTGAAATGTAAAAGAACTATCCGTTGTGAAATAAGAGTTTGGTTGTTAAAGAGACCTGGATCAGATTTGTCATACTCTCTGCCAATACCAAAAACCACTTTAACAACTGTGTACGTGGTAGAGATTCCATAAATGAAGTAAGATGGTTGGACGAACGATTCTGTATGAGGTATTTACGTGACCTTGACTCCCTTGAGTTAGCTTGATATGGCTAAACCAGGAGCCATGCTGGGCCAAGTGAGATCATTCCTTCTATCGGGCACATTTCTTCGATACCATTCTATTACTTTGTGATTGATTTGGTGGGCACCCTTTGATTTTGATTTGAGAGTGTGTTTCGAGGTGGACGTTAGAAGCTGCTATGCGTTACTACCAGTCCGGATCCACAAAATGATAGATTCCTACCCTGGGCATAGCCTCACGTGCCTTGTTCCATTCCTTATCCCACCTTCTACGAGTTTATTTTGTACCATACCTATGGAGTGCCCTTTGGGTAATCCTCATGGAAGAGCGTACAGTACCGTATAGACTATGGCAATATATAAAATGTGTTAAGAGGGATATGGGTAACGCCTTAACGCTATTTTAATACTTTACTTTAATTTATTGTGAACATATTGTAATAGTGTATTGTGACGAACCACAAATCCGTACCCTTTGAATCGACAATAATCCACTCATGTTCGACCCAAACAGCGCAGACTGACGGAAAGTCAAGAGAAAGAAAAGAAGAGAGAAGAAGAGAAGAGAAGAAAGAGAGAAGATAGAACCAAATAGAACAATACAGAATCTCACATTGCAGCGGAAAACATATGATATCATATCAATGATCCTTACAAAACAGAAACTGTATATACATACATCAATCAGAGTACCACAATCAATCAATAGTTATCAGCCTGGACAGTTATAATAACCTGTCCTCACAATTGCTGATAATATAAACAACTAAGCAACAGTGAAGCGGTTAATCAAGCAAAACATGTATGTGTATACGGAATGGAGATCTCCAGCTCTCCTATTGAAGCTCCAAAGGCACCAATACTGAGCCTGTAAACATACTCGTTCTGACCCGAGCATTGAAAAGCAAGAATACCCGGATCAGTCTGGTAAACCAGCGTGAGAAACACACTCAACTGAATTTATTAGATTACTAAACTTTTCCATTATCAAAACAGAAGTATCTCGTAAGACAAGTCCACACATAAACACGGACATGTTTTTAACTTACGATAACTAAAACGCTTCATATCAAATTCATCTTATATTATACTAATGCCTAGTATACAAATAATATTAATCATAGCTAAAATTGTTACATTGATTAAATTCCAGCATATAGCCCAAAATGGGTAATACAATCGAAATGGCGAGCATGTAGTGGAGTTTGGATTTCCATACAAATGACCAGGTGAAGGGACTACCTTTCGATAGTACATCTCTAGAAGAATGTACCAAGAAACCATCATAAAGTTTCTCTGCCAACACAAGACCGTCCCACCTCTATAACTAGATGGTATCGAATATGTCATCCTCTAGTCGTTACCGACCTTTACCGATGGCCCTCGAAGCATACGAACCACAATAATCAAATACACGACGTTATTGCGTGTAAAGATATATCTAGAAGAGGATGATCATACCTTAATGGGAGCGACCCACTTAGCCTTGCCGCATCTAACCCTGTTTTGGTCATTTCTGGTTGATGAGGCCAGAGGTAACGATTACCTTTCACAAATCACAATCACATCACTTTTAATGCCTCATAGCGATTTTCCTTGACTACTAATTGCCTTCCACAAAAATACAATCCTTAAGCTCATACGTCTCAAGGAAGGTGTTAAGCTAAGAGAAGTTTCCTTCTCCACCACCATTGATGTATGTTTGTAAAAACCAATGTACGTAATATATAGAAATGCAATGTCTGACAAACATCCATATAAGTTGTCCAGGAACAGGACAAATCGAAGGTACTTTTCTACCACATCCTGTCGGAAAATCCCTAGGATTAGTAGTGAATAGTCCTTATATTGGATATTTCATAATGAAGAGACAATTGCTACAAGATGTATATTGAGATTTTAACCCCAAAACCATCAACAAGCAGTCCCCCACTAGGAAAATCTGAAATATTAATATCAACATAAGCAATATGCACAATCGTCGCATATACGTTGGTCCAAAGTGGTTTTATGATAAATCTGATCCTGGTCTCTTCGCACCAACAACGCAAAAGCGTTTCTCAACTTCACACAGAAACTAAGTCTCATAGACTTATCACGTCTCTAACTTTCAACTTGCTATCCTTCGAGCCAAGAAGGAAGCTCGATAGATTGGAGTAATACTCCACACTATACGAATCAACATCCTCAACACAAACGATAATCAAGCCTACATAGAAGGCTATTTACTAAATGTATGACTAAATAGTTCCCACACCAAGTCAAGGAACTAAAATGGCCAAATTTGATAGTCGATTATTTAACTATCTATCTTATAAACAAACAAATATTTAGCACCATAAATGCTCACTAGGCACATTTTATTAATCTTTTATTAATTAAATTATTTGCCAAATATTCCCTTCAAATTATCTTTAAAAAGATATATTTCAAACCATGTCAGCTTTTATATTGGAAAACATTTCAATATACATATTTAACAATAAGCAACTCACAAATCTCTTTATTTTGAACACTTGAAAAATATTACATATACTTAAATCATGGTTAAGTATATATTTCATTCTTTAAGGAAAACATACTTATTAAACACATTTATTTGGGTCAAAACGAATGTTGCATAAAACATCGTTACGACAACCCAAAATCACTAGTATAGGGATTCGAAAATAAAATAGATATATGAATCCCATATACTACACAAAACATTTTCTTTCAAAAATCATTTACTATAACAACAGTGTTATAGTCCATCATTTCCTTATTTCTCGAAAACGTCCATTTCAATAATGAATGTTGAAATCTATGTATTCGATACTTAACACATTTTAAAACATCTTTAAACCATTTAAATCCATTTAAAATATCACCTTTTAAAACATTTATTTAATATATTATTCACTGTCCAAAATCATGAATACAAATCATATACCAAATTTGATATTTTTGCACATTTATATTAAGGATAACCCACTGTCCAAAATCATGGATTTAATGCCTAATCAAATTTATTACTATTGCACTTTTATTAAAGGATTATCCACTGTCCAAAATCGTGGATTTAATGCCTAATCAAATTTATTACTATTGCACTTTTATTAAAGGATTATCCATTGTCCAAAATTGTGGATATGATTCCTTTAATAAACTATAATTATGTATCAGATTCAATCGATTTTGGATTTATAAAACAATGTTTATAAATCACATTTATATTTTATAAAAACTTCAATTTATTATTAGTGCAAAAATTGGGCACAACACTTTTCGAAAGTATTTGAAGAGATAAAAATAAAGAATAGAAATGTAAAAAGAGGATTATCTAACAAACACTTCAAAAACAAATAACGAAAACACACAGAAACACAATGATTTAGAGTGGTCTGGCATATGGCCTATGTCCACTATGAAATTGATGAATTTATTGATATTCACTTGTCGATTATAACTGATTATAGTGGATTACAGTGGTAAAATTCGAGTACAACAGCAGCCTTAGAGTACAAGAACGGTTTCGGTAGAGTCTGGACGTCAAAGAGCCAAAAGATCCTTTTTCTATAGGCTCTGGGGTGCTATTTATAGGTGTAGGATGCAAATATCTCGCTCAGATCTTGGAAAACCTCTTTTGGCACATGGGTGGACCCACGCGATTGATCCCACACGACTTCGACTCATTCCGTGATCGACACGAACGAATTTTATTTCGATCAAGATTTGATCCAATCGAGTCGAAATTTGGCAGGACCCTACTTTGAGTTGTACGTAATCTCCTGTGAAAATTTAATACCATTTGGACTTATGGATTGCAAGTTATGATCGATGTAAGATTGCGCTCCTCGTACGTTGCTTTCTTAGAATCGATACTTATTCATATCGATCACTTCGACTCGATATTGAGCACGTGCCATCGAGTTAACGTGGCTCTTGATTTTTGGATCGCTCCTATTTCGATGTCGAGTTGATCGAGTCTTCCCAAGATTTTTGCCTTGTTCGTATCGAAGGCCGTTGCCTTGTTCGTACCAATAGAGGTGGCTCAATTCATATCGATAGAAATGGCTCTGTTCACATCGATCCAGGTTGCACTGCTCATATCGGTTGTGTAGTCTTGTTCGTATAGATAGACTTGGTCTTATTCGTATCGATCAAAATTAACTCCAATAGATCGGTACAAGTTGAAGCAGCATGATGGATATGAACAAATGTTGGCTCAAGGGGTATGAACAACAGGCGACATGAGGGATACGAACAGTGTAGTCCAGATGGATTTGAACGTACCAATTCGAACATGGTTTTGGCGGATATGAATAAGGTCGTCCTCGATGGATACGAACTATTGGAACTTGATCGATACGAACTAGGCCATTAAGTGTACGGATACGAAGAGTGCAGTTCCCCCTAACCGATACAAAGCCGTGTGTTTCCGATGGATACGTAGTGATGGAGCTTGGTGGATTCGGACAGGGCTCCCCATGAGGGATTCAAATAGTGTAGTTAAGCGATAGACACAAAATTAACCGACGCGAAGAGATGGATTGCGGCCCGACAAACATGAATTGACGAATACGAATAAGTTGGTCTCTTTGACTTGTATCGATCATATCTTAAGCATACAAACTCGGAATGATTTGAAATTTGAAACGTTGGCTTTCATAGCTTTGCTGGTCATGTCATATCAATTGTTGCTTGATCCGGACTCAGACAAAATTTATCGATATCCATAGTGAACCCGTGCTTACCTAACACTCGGGATGAGTGGTCTTCCATCTTTAGTCAATCCTTTGATATCTCGGCCTTGACAAAAGGCAGGATAAAATTTGCCCCCTAAAGTGTTAGAAATGCGAATTACGGATCTTAAGACTAGGATTAACACTAGAGTGGGGGAGGTGAATAATGTTAATAAAGAATTACTAAATCTTTTTCGATTTATTTTAATTTACACACTAATGTATGCAATATACAGACACAGATATGATCAAAAAAACAAACATAGATACAGAAATAAAATAAAGGCAGTAAAGGAAAAAACACACCAGATTTTATACTGGTTCGGAGTTACCCTACATCCAGTCCCGCAACACAAGTACGGATTTCCTTTCAAAAGCAATTATACAATTACACCCTCGGTTTCAAGGCTATGAGGTACACCCTCTAGAATTTCGATCCTCTGGGTAGAGATACTTGATTTCCGGGCCACAAGTTTACCCAATTGATTTACCAAGGCTACAGTCACACCTTTTCTTTCTTGATTGATTTTCAAGGCTACAATCACACCTTTTCTCGCTTAATAGATTACAAAGAAGTCTATAACTCTGAATAGCACTGAGAATCTTGTAGAGAGAGTGATAGAGAATCAAACTAGAAGTAATTGAGTTCGATTCGATGTTGATTTCGGCAGAGTAGTGATAAGAATATGTATTAAGAAAAGTGGAAGAAGAAGAGGAGTGAAAAACCAGAAAATCTGATGTTAAATTCGTTGAAACTAACCCCTATTTATAGAAGAACAACAGCCATGTCCATTCGTGAAGAGTTATGGCGAATAGACACTTCTTTTGAAATTTGAATTTTGAACTTCAACTGACACCATGTCGACATGGGGTATATAGGCATGTCGACATCCCAAAGCATTTTTTGAGGTTTTGATTTTCTTTGAAAATTACCTTTATTTTATATTTAAAACTAATTTAAACTTTATAAATATACATGAATATAGTTAAAATTCATAAGTAAATATTGAGAATAAAATATATAGAATTTAACTTTAATTTTATATTTTAAATCTAAGTATAAATATATAAAAGTTAAATATATTATATTAAAAGATAGTTTAAAATCAGGAGTAATTTGACTCTAAAATTAAAGATAATTTTGAGGCTAAAATTATTTAAAATCAGGATAAATGGTTTTGAATCTTTTGAAAGGAAAGTTCTGAAAACATTTTTGAAAACATGATATAATTTTGAAAAATTATTTTGAATAAAAAGTTAGCAGATACAAAACAAGGTTCCACTAGATTTTTCGTAGGTTCCATCCTACTTAGGGTTCCATTCCTTTAACAGGCTCGAAGTGGATTCCATTCCACGAATAAATTGGATTTTAAGATGCCAGTACTTTTCTATGAGTTTTAAAAAAAATTCCTAATAAAAAATACTTAACCTTGAAATCTTGAACTCTTGATAATCTTGATACTCATGAGTCTTCTATTTTGATATCTTGAATCTCTATACTGTACAGTCTTCTTTCTTAGTACCTGCATGGTTAAATCCTGCATATACATATATATCTAAACTTATAATGTTAGTATTTATATTTTATAAACTATTCTAAGGTTGTTGTCATCAAAACCATCATTTCACGGACTAACAATCTCCCCCTTTTTGATGATGACAACCTTTGTTTATAAAATATTACTTCTATCCTAATAACTCCCCCTAAAACTAATAACTCCCCCTTAATTTATGCCTAACTACCCTATTTTATATTTCTCCCCCTTTGTCATCAACAAAAAAAACTTACTCCCCCTCGTACTTGGGCATCCGTGCCTGCATTGATAAACTATACAACGGAATATATAATATATAGATTAAGAAATAATTACACTTATGAACTTGATAACTAATCAAAGACTATATACATTTCAATGTATATATATGTTTTATACAACAAATTTCAAACCAACATCAAGAAGTCAATCCACACAGAGTATCAATCCAAACCAAATCAATTCAAACAAATCAAACAAAGCAAACAAATAAAAATCAAACGTTACGTGGAACTTCCACCCATCCTTCTTCTCCAAAGAGTGGGTCTGCCTTAATAGCAACCCAATTATCATTGTCATTGGTAAGAGGGACATGAGGATGTGCTTCATTATCATCCTTGTGCAGAGAGGAGATCATCCATCGTATCGCATTGAAGTGCCTTTCTTGTTCCTTGATCATCTGCATTTGACTCAATTCTAAGTGACGCTGGTTTCGTAGAATAAACAAGAGAATATTCTTGAATGAATTAAGAGTTTTTTTAAGATTTTCGGATAGATTGTGAATAGGATTAGACATAGTTGAATTAATGAAAGAAATAAAGGATATAGATGATAAGAAATGAATTTCAGTGAAGAATTCTGGAAGAAACAGATATTTATAGGTGTAGAAATTTGTTTGAAATGAATAGACATTTGGTAGTTATTCAAATTTCAAATTCAAAATCAATTGTCATTTCTGACCAGTACATGCCGACCTGGTCATATAGGGGATGTCTACTTGGGTCAGTGAAAAATTATGACTAATTTGATTTTGTGAATAATTGTGTGTGTATATATATATATATATTTATATACTATACTAACATTTATTCTGGAGATATGATAAGATAGATAACAGAAAGGAAATTTCATTTCATTGCATACTACAATAATACAACGATTAAGCACACAACAAAATACATGAACATTCGAAATAAAGCAAACTAAACAAATACAACAAGATATGAAAAGATAAGACTAGTTAGAGGATGATGAAGATGAAGATAGTCCAAGTTTCTTGTTGACTTTGGAAATGAACATGTTCATCTTGGATGAAATTTTGTCCAACTTCTTACTAACGGATCTTTTAAGAATCCGTTGATTCTCAACAATCGTCTTTTGGTTTTTGAGAAGGGTTTTGGTGGATGGATTAGGAGGATAGTCAATGCTTTCCAAAGAGGTTTCACCTTCTTCTTCTTCAATTTCCATTTCATCCCCTTCTTCTTCTTCTTCTTCTTCTTCTTCCTCTTCTTCCATTTCCTCATGAGCCAAACGCTCTTCCTTTTCGGCAAGGGTTTCATAAGTTTGAAAAACAAAAGGAATTTTCATAAGAGAAATGTTGGAATGGTTGAAAACTTTTCTAGAAACAAATTCTTCGCCTTTGAAATCCACTCCAAAATAGTTAAAAATTCGAGTGAGATAAATTCCATGGTATAAGGTATTCTCTCCCATTTCAAGATTTTTAGGACGAAGTTCATCCAAAATAACTTACGCCCAATTTATGTCATAATTTTCGAAAATAGCAAAAAGAGCTTTGCAAAATTTTGAAGTAGGATTTCTAAAATTCCCCGATCTTGGGGTCAAAGTATGTTGCAAAAGAAGATTGATAATTCTTGCCTTTGGTCGAAAATTTTGATTTTTGAATTCAAAACTATCAATCCCTTCGAAAATGTGATGAAATGTCTCACGATCATTTTCATCGATTTTAAAATTAGAAAGATCCATTTCCTTACACTTACAATTGAGAATGGTACCCAAAAGATCACAATTCAAAACAATTCTAGTGCCTTTGACACTACTCCAAATTTCATCCTCATTTCCATGATAAAATCCATGGTTTAAATTAGCATAGAAAATTTTGACAAGATCTGGATAGCAAACAAAATCATTTTGAGAAGCATCAATAAGACTAAGAACTCCATTGTTTGCAAAAAGAGAATCAAGTTCATAAGAAGAAAAATCTTGAAAAATAGCAAATTTTCCAGGATGGACTTTGGCATAGTTAGCATAATTGATGTATGCTTTTATTACCTCGGGATCATTGAATAATTGCTCTTTGATTTTTCTGGAAATTCTCATGGTGGAGGGGTTGCTTGAAGAAGCCATTAAAGTTGAGAGTAGAGAGTTTGAAGATATGAAGAGAGAGTTTGAATTTGAAAAAGAGAGCGAAAAGATATGATAAAAGATAATGAATAAATAGATTCCCAAAGGACATATTCTCTGGTCAAAAAGTAGCTTTTCAGAGAATTGAATGAAGTGAAAAGGTGGAGGGAAATTCAAACATTTGAATTCAAACTTTGAAATTCAAATTCAGGTACCCATGTCAACATCATGGTAGGGACCATGTCGACATGTGCCTTTGAATTTTCATGAATTGTTTTTTCCTAAGATCTCTAATATACATAAATAATAATAATATTATTATTAACTATATATATCTGAAATATTATTAAACTTCAAGTATATTTCAGAAAATATTATTATACTATTAAAAATAAAATAAAAATAATAATAAAATAATGAAATAGTAATAAAAAATAGAAAACAATTTTTAAAATTCAAACAACACACCAATTCATAATCAATCAATCAAACAATCAAGCAACTAATTTTAAGCAAGCAATTTCAACCAATTGTATTGTAAACGCGTACCTTTTTCTGAGTCTGTCTCTTTGAATTCGTCGGAGTCATGAACAGTTGTGAAACAAAAATTCGAATTATCTGTCTTCTGATCATCATCACTGGAGGACGAGTCTGAGTCATCTAGAGTAGCAGTAAATGCACGTTTCCGTTTCTTCGCTGGATCACTGTTCATAGGAGAATTTTGCCTATCTGGATACGGACAGTCTCTTTTGAAATGGCCTGGTTTATCACAGTTGTAACATTTATCATTATTTGGCACTACATTCTGATTTCCAGAATTCTTATAGTTGTTTCTCTTGAGATTATTCATCTTTCTGTATTTCAGGAATTTCCTAAAATTTCTAGTCATAAAGGCTATCTCTTCATCATTATCGCTGTTTGAGTCTGATCAATCGATTAATGCATTGAATGCCATTGATTTCTTTTCAGATGCTTTACTTTCTCTTCTCCCGATCATTTGAACTTCATATGAAATTAGATTTCCAATTAATTCTTCTACCTTTAAAGTACTGATGTCATTTTCCTCTTCGATCGCAAGTGTCTTTTGATTCCATTCTGGAGTTAGAGAATTTAAAATTTTTCTGACTTGATCTTCTTCAGAAAATTTCTTTCCCAAAGATATTAGGGAATGCACAATATCCTGAAATCTACTATACATATCAATAATAGACTCATTAGGATTTATTTTAAATAACTGAAACTGATTTGTGAGCATGGAAATTTTGGTCTGTTTAACTTTGCTTGTTCCTTCGTGAGTAACTTGCAAAGTTTTCCAGATTTCATATGCAGACTTACAAACTGACATTCTATTGAATTCATTTCTATCTAGTGAACAAAACAGAATATTCATTGCCTTAGAATTATTTTGTGCAATAGTCTTTTGCTCAGTAGTCCACTGTGCAAAATTAGTTGTGGGTTCAGAATATTCAGTTTGTGTGATATTCCAAGTGTCTAATCCTATAGATTGTAAATATATTTTCATCCTACATGCCCAATATGCATAGTTACTGCCATTAAAAAGTGGTGGTCGAACAGTAGACTGACCCTCTACAAATGAACTAGTGACAATGATACTAGTGTTAGTAACAGTACCAGTGTTGGTAGCCATTTTGAAAATTTTTCAAAAATCAGATTATGAAACTTTGAAAACCTTGCTACGATACCAATTGTGAGAAATGCGGATTACGGATCTTAAGGCTAGGATTAATACTAGAGAGGAGGGGTGAATAGTGTTAATAGAGAATTACTAAATCTTTTTCGATTTATGTTAATTTAGACACCAATGTATGCAATATACAGACACAGATATGATCACAAAAACAAACACAGATACAGAAATAAAATAAAGGCAGTAATGGAAAGAACACACCGGATTTTATACTGGTTCGGAGTTACCCTACATCCAGTCCTGCAACACAAGTACGGATTTCCTTTCAAAAGTAATTGTACAATTACACCCTCGGTTTCAAGGCTACGAGGTACACCCTCTAGAATTTCGATCCTCTGGGTAGAGATACTTGATTTTCGGGCCACAGGTTTACCCAATTGATTTACCAAGGCTACAATCACACCTATTCTCGCTTAATAGATTATAAAGAAGTCTGTAACTCTGAATAGCACTGAGAATCTTGTAGAGAGAGTGATAGAGATTCAAACTAGAAGTAATCGAGTTCGATTCAATGTTGATTTCGGCAGAGTAATGATAAGAATATGTATTAAGAAAAGTGGAAGAAGAAGATGAGTGAAAAACCAGAAAATCTGATGTTAAATTCGTTGAAACTAACCCCTATTTATAGAAGAACAACAGCCATTTTCATTCATGAAGAGTTATGGCGAATAGACACTTCTTTTGAAATTTGAATTTTGAACTTCAATTGACACTATGTCGACATGGGGTATATAGGCATGTCGACATCCCAAAGCATTTTTTGATGTTTTGATTTTCTTTGGAAATAACCTTTATCTTATATTTAAAACTAATTTAAACTTTATAAATATACTTGAATATAGTTAAAATTCATAAGTAAATATGGAGAATAAAATATATAGAATTTAACTCTAATTTTATATTTTAAATCTAAGTATAAATATTTAAAAGTTTAATATATTATATTAAAAGATAGTTTAAAATCAGGAGTAATTTGACTCTGAAATAAAGATAATTTTGAGGCTAAAATTATTTAAAATCAGGACAAAGGGCTTTGAATCTTTTAAAAGGAAAGTTTTGAAAACATTTTTGAAAACATGATATAATTTTGAAAAATCATTTTGAATAAAAAGTTAGCGGATACAAAACAATGTTCCACTAGATTTTTCGTAGGTTCCATCCTACTTAGGGTTCCATCCCTTTAACAGGCTCGAAGTGGATTCTATTCCACGAACAAGTTGGATTTTAAGATGCCAGTGCTTTTCTATGAGTTTTAACAAAATTCCTAATAAAAAATACTTAACCTTGAAATCTTGAACACTTGATAATCTTGATGCTCATGAGTCTTCTATTTTGATATCTTGAATCTCTATAATGTACAGTCTTCTTTCTTAGTACCTACATGGTTAAATCCTGCATATACATATATATCTAAACTTATAATGTTAGTATTTATATTTTATAAACTATTCTAAGGTTGTTGTCATCAAAACCATTTCACGGACTAACAATCTTCCCCTTTTTGATGATGACAACCTTTGTTTATAAAATATTACTTCTATCCTAATAACTCCCCCCTAAAACTAATAACTCCCTCCTAAAACTAATAACTCCCCCTTAATTTATGCCTAACTACCCTATTTCATATTTCTCCCCCTTTGTCATCAACAAAAAAAACTTACTCCCCTTCGTTCTTGGGCATCCGTACCTGCATTTATAAACTATACAACGGAATATATAATATATAGATTAAGAAATAATTACACTTATGAACTTGATAACTAATCAAAGACTATATACATTTCAATGTATATGTTTTATACAACAAATTTCAAACCAATATCAAGAATTCAATCCACACAGAGTATCAATCCAAACCAAATCAATTCAAACAAATCAAACAAAGCAAACAAAGCAAACAAAGCAAACAAATAAAAATCAATCGTTACGTGGAACTTCCACCCATCCTTCTTCTCCAAAGATTGGGTCTGCCTTAATAGCAACCCAATTATCATTGTCATTGGTGAGAGAGACATGAGGATGTGCTTCATTATCATCCTTGTGCAGAGAGGAGATCATCCATCGTATCGCATCGAAGTGCCTTTCTTTTTTTTTCTTTTTTTTTTTTGAAAAGCAAAGAGCTATAAGATCATTTTATTGACTTAAACAAAATTACAACTCACACTTACAAGACCAAGGTGCAAATAACACCAATACAACACAACCTGCAGCCACCTCAACAAAACAAGAAAAACACACACATTACAACACTGACTATGCCAAAACTCACTTTACAACTGACTTCCAATATCACAATCACACATACTCAATCAACATGAAACTTAAAGCGTACAGGAAAACCTATCTGAACCAACAAAACAGTTACAACCTCAAACTGAAGACAAACTTCAATTTAATCTCATGCAAGGAAAAGAGCAATCCATCAAACTTCAACATCAAACTGAGTACTTGAATCTGGCATCCAGGGAGGAGACATAGAGATAAACATCAAATACAACCTGATTTCATTTCAGAAAGAATACTGCCATGTATCATGTTATAGAGTTGAGAAGTATTTTTAACATCAATGCCAAAAACTCTATTGTTTCTCTCAGTCCAAACTGCATAAATCAACTTCTTGAGCAACTTTAGGAGCACAAAAGTCCTTCTAGTTTTCCATCTAGTAGCTTTAAACACATTAAACCACTCAATAGCACTGACAGTTGATGGTTTGTAGTATCCACCATTAGACAAAAGTTTATACCATATTTGATATACAAAAGTACATTCAAAAAACAGATGAGTATTTGTTTCCTGGTCAGCTCTGCATAATACACATGCTTCCTCTGATATTAAACCCAATCTACATAGCTTATCTTTAGTATTCAATGCATTTGCCATCACCTTCCATAAAAGTAAATTTTCTTTTGCACTTCCACCAAATTTCCAAATTCTAGAATACCAAGGAAAATAAGAACCAACTCCACAGAGAGATTTATATACGAGTTTAATAGAATGTGGCTTTCCTTTATCAGACCAAATAAGAAAATTATCATTATTGGTAATTTGATTGTTAGTAATAACATTCCAGAGTTTCCTGAGCAGACAAGAACTAGAGTATGGTAAAACAATATTATCATCATGGATAAACTCATCAACTATAGCTGAATCAGAGATGCCAGAGTTTCTTCTGATATTATAATCCACAACATTACTTAAAATTAAACCTTTCCTAGCCCAAGGAGAATGCCAGAATGATAGGCCTTTAATCTGAGCATAGTTACATTGTAAAAATGGGATAAATGTTTGCCTAAGCTTAAGAATACTTCTCCAACTCCAGCTGCAGTTCTGTGGAATTTCCATAGTCCAAAAATTCTTATGACCAATCAAGTAATGATTAACCCATTGAGACCATAAGCTTCTATCAGATTCAAATTTTTTATTGAAGTATACTGATATTGCAGCCTTATTCCAAAGAAAAATGTTAGTTATGCCAAGACCACCATTCTTCTTAGTTTCAAACAGTTTATAAAATGAAATTGGGATTAATTTCCTGGAAAAAGGATCTCCATGCCATAGAAATTTATTAAGAGCACTAGATATCATTTCAATCAGTTTTACAGGGAGAATGTAATGCCTTGTCCAATAGTTGGTCATAGCAACAGCAATGGATTGAATAATTGTTAATCTACCAGCTTGAGAAAGCTTCTCAATGGGCCAAACAGTAAGTCTTTCAATGATCTTCTCAAAAAGAGGTAAGCAATTATGCTTTGTTATTCTTGAACTCAAGATAGGTAATCCCAAATAAAAGGAATTCTTTGGTAATTCAAGCAAGCCTGAAAATTCTATGATATCTTTCTTCTGAGTTGAATTTAAACCAGCAATGTAGATATTTGATTTCTGAAGATTTATTTGCAAACCAGTGATAGAATAGAAAAGATCCACAGATGAAGTAATAGATTGAATATTGTAGAAAGTGGGTTTTGTGAAGATAATAAGGTCATCAGCAAAGAGCAAATGAGTGATTAATGGATTATTACATTTGGGATGAAGTTGTAACTTGTTTTTAACTACCAGATCTTTCAATATAGAATTTAAAAGCTCCATGACTAATATGAACAAGTAAGCTGAAATTGGATCACCTTGTCTTACACCTTGTTTGCCTTTGAAATAACCATACAAACCACCCTCTCTATTAATAGAATACCTAGGTGATGAAATACATGTGTAGATCCATGCTAAAAAAGGTTTGGGAAAATTCATTCTAGACATAATAGCTAAAATAGAAGGCCAAGCAATGGAATCAAATGCTTTTTTAATATCAAGTTTAAGCATGCATCTTGGAGAAATATTTGCTCTTTCATAACCATACAACAATTCTTGAGTCAAAAGAATATTATCACTTATTGATCTACCAGAAACTTAAGCAGCTTGATTGTTTGA
The DNA here is from genome assembly GCA_030765085.1 of Allium cepa. Taxonomy (NCBI): domain Eukaryota; kingdom Viridiplantae; phylum Streptophyta; class Magnoliopsida; order Asparagales; family Amaryllidaceae; genus Allium; species Allium cepa. The sequence goes on along the minus strand of CM060931.1, from coordinate 457,146,549 downwards.
GATGATAGAAGGTAAAACAGTTTGCAATCTATTTGACAAAAATTTTGAAATTATTTTGTAGATAATGTTGCAACAAGATATAGGCCTGAAATCTGAAACAGAAGATGGATTATTGATTTTGGGAATCAAGGTAATTGCTATTGCAGCAAGACAATCAGGGAGTTTATTATGGAGGAAAAAATGTTGAATGGCTTTAATAATATCAGATCCTATAACATTCCAACTCTTTTGAACAAAATGAGCATTAAATCCATCAGGTCCTCCACAGCTATTAGCATCCAGGCTAAAACAGCAGATTCAATTTCATTTCCAGTTATTGCAATAATCAAATCATTTGATTGAGAGGTAGTAATTGTAGGGAGATTAATATGAAATAGAGGATTAATATCAGGAGTGAATAAATTTGACGGAGCTAGAATAGATTTGAAGTACTGAACAAAAGCCTCATTAATTCCATCAAAAGTATTAACCATGTCACCAAACATATTCTTAATCTGAAGAATACTTTCATGATTCCTTTTTACTTTAAGAAAATTATGATAGTACCTAGTATTCCTATCAGCCTCCTTTACCATTCTCAAGTGAATCTTTTGCCTAAGTGAAGAGACTTCCTTTTGAATAGTAATGTCCAGAGAATGTTTTAATTGTGATTCTAAATGAATTAAGGAAATGTCAAATGGTCTCTCAGTCAGCATAGTCTGAATTCTATGGAGCTCATATCTAATCTGAGTGGAAAGATTAGAATCCTTACCAAAAATGGTTGCAGACCACTTCCTAAGATGAAATTTAAGAGCCTTCATTTTGAAAGTAGTATTTGACAAAGGATCCCTTGCATATTGTAAGTTCCACACCTGCTTTAAAATAACAAAAAATTCATCTTGCTTAGTCCAGAAATTAAAAAATTTAAAAGAGTGTTTTCTACCATGTATATCATCCATTCCACAATGAAATAATAATGGGCAGTGATCTGACAAAGAGGGATTTAAGATATTATAAAAGGATTTTGGCCAGAGTTGAAGAAAAGAGATGTTTAAGAAAATATGATCAAGCTTACATAAAGTAGGATAACCACTCCTATTATTATTAGACCAAGTGAAGTCAGGACCAAAACAATTAGCAGAGAAAAGATTAGATTGAATAAGGGCACTGTTTAATGGAGAAATATCTTTAAGAGATAAAGGGCAGCCACTAAATTTTTGATTACTAGCATACATGGAATTGAAATCACCACCAATTAGCCATGGAGTAGAATCTGATTTTAAAGAAGGAAGGAAATTAAGAAAGTCTTGCCTTAAAGATAATGAATTATGAGCATATACAGAGGTAAGATGAAAAGAAACATTCGAAGGCAAGTGCAGACAAAGGTAGTGAATAAATTGATCAGAAGCATTTAATCTGGAAAGTTTGAAAAAAATTGGATTCCATAAAGTAAGCAGTCTACCATGATTGGCTTCAAGAAAATTATCATCATATAACCAGGATGGAGCAATCAAGTTCCTAGCCTTCAAAGAGGCTTGTGTATCAAGCTTTGTTTCAGATATACACATTATTTGAATATTATTTCCAAAAATAAGATTTTTAATGTCAACTTGCTTTGAAGATAAATTAGCTCCTCTTATATTCCAAAAAGCAATATTATTCATTTATTAGGAAGAGGAGGAAAAATGGTGGTAGGATTTTTCCTAGTATGTCTATGATGAGAATTGTTTTTGGAAGATGATACAGGTAAGACTTCATGTGGCTTAAAGATTTTGCCTTTATTGAGATCATCAGAATTAACAACATTGCTTTTACCAGACTGTGAATCAGAAGGCTCAATAGAAACAGAGGGTGGAGGTAACACAAAATTATTTGGAGGGGACAGATGAAGATAAGGTGAATCAGAATTAAGGATGGGAGATTTAGTGCTAAACTGAGAGGAACAAGAAGTTGAAGTAGATGTAGATGAAGTTGGAAGTGCAGAAGAAACTAATAAACTAGCAGATGGGGAGGATTTTCCATCTGCCAATACAGAAATAGATGGTTCAACATCATTAATAGCACTATTATGAAGAGAAGCAGATGAGCTAATGGATTGAAAAAGAGTAGATTTAGAAGAGAGTACTTCACTGACACTATTATTATTAGTAACAAGTGAAGTATCATTTAAAACTGCAAAGGAATTTTCATTTTCAGAAGGACATGAACAATTATTATGAAGTACTACAGTTTCAACTGCTTTGCCTACTTCCAACTGATTGACAGAAGTAACATTAGGAATATTATTTTTATCTATTGATACCACCTTCTTCTGTTTCCAAGCTCCTTTATTCTTTTTATTAACAACTCTCCAATTAAGATCAACTGCACTACCATCCTTATTACCATCTTGATTATTATCTACCTTCACACCCACCACATGATTATTATTTCCAACAGATACACCATCAACACCCCCAACATACTTCTTGTTCACAAATTCACAGGATAAAGTGTTGTGCCCAAAGACTTTACAATGAGTACAGATACTAGGTTTCCAGTCATAAGAAAGTTGTACATCAGGGCAATTACCTCCTAATTGCGGAATATGAATAGAACTTGGTAAATCACAGTCAGGAGAAATCTCCACAAGTGCCTTAGCATACTTAAATCTTTGTAATTTTTCTATGGTACTATCAAAACAGATCAATCTACCAACGTGACATGCAAGCCAATTAATACCAACTAAAGTCCAAAGAATGATGGGTATCTTATGAAAATGAATCCAAACAGGAACCTTCTTAATCTGAGCTTGCGTTAAACCTATGGATGGATCCCATTTTGTAATGATGAACATTCTACCCCTAATGCAAATTGGATCCGACTCAAGTACAAGATTCTTATCTTCTTGATTAGAAAACTTGAAGTAAAAATTATAACCATCTGATTTAAAATCAACATCACCTTTGAGTTTCCAGAATCTCTTCAAGAAATTGACAACGGATAAAAAAGAGAGAGTACCATCCAGAAAGAATCCCACCAGGTGATCATTCCAATACTTAATACCTTCTTCCTTAACAACATCTGGCAAATCAATGGTAGGCTTGTCACGAGAGATATCAAAATGAATCGGTTTATAAGATCCAGCATTCCTAGGTAAAGATTTGAAGAGCGAAGACCAATTCGATTTAAAAGAAGGAGAAGCAACAGGATCAGATGAATTCAAAGCAACAGGCAAATTGAGAGCAGAAGAAGAAGAAGAAGGAACAGAAGAAGAGGAAGTTGAAGCGGAGGAGTGTAAAGAGACAAGAGACAAAATTTATCGATATCCATAGTGAACCCGTGCTTACCTAACACTCGGGATGAGTGATCTTCCATCTTTAGTCAATCCTTTGATATCTCGGCCTTGACAAAAGGCAGGATAAAATTTGCCCCCTAAAGTGTTAGAAATGCGAATTACGGATCTTAAGACTAGGATTAACACTAGAGGGGGGGAGGTGAATAGTGTTAATAAAGAATTACTAAATCTTTTTCGATTTATTTTAATTTACACACTAATGTATGCAATATACAGACACAGATATGATCACAAAAACAAACATAGATACAGAAATAAAATAAAGGCAGTAAAGGAAAAAACACACCGGATTTTATACTGGTTCGGAGTTACCCTACACCCAGTCCCGCAACACAAGTACGGATTTCCTTTCAAAAGCAATTATACAATTACACCCTCGGTTTCAAGGCTATGAGGTACACCCTCTAGAATTTCGATCCTCTGGGTAGAGATACTTGATTTCCGGGCCACAAGTTTACCCAATTGATTTACCAAGGCTACAGTCACACCTTTTCTTTCTTGATTGATTTTCAAGGCTACAATCACACCTTTTCTCGCTTAATAGATTACAAAGAAGTCTATAACTATGAATAGCACTGAGAATCTTGTAGAGAGAGTGATAGAGAATCAAACTAGAAGCAATCGAGTTCGATTCGATGTTGATTTCGGCAGAGTAATGATAAGAATATGTATTAAGAAAAGTGGAAGAAGAAGATGAGTGAAAAACTAGAAAATCTGATGTTAAATTCGTTGAAGCTAACCCCTATTTATAGAAGAACAATAGCCATTTCCATTCATGAAGAGTTATGGCGAATAGACACTTCTTTTGAAATTTGAATTTTGAACTTCAACTGACACCATGTCGACATGGGGTATACAGGCATGTCGACATCCCAAAGCATTTTTTGATGTTTTGATTTTCTTTGGAAATAACCTTTATCTTATATTTAAAACTAATTTAAACTTTATAAATATACTTGAATATAGTTAAAATTCATAAGTAAATATGGAGAATAAAATATATAGAATTTAACTCTAATTTTTTATTTTAAATCTAAGTATAAATATTTAAAAGTTAAATACATTATATTAAAAGATAGTTTAAAATCAGGAGTAATTTGACTCTGAAATTAAAGATAATTTTGAGGCTAAAATTATTTAAAATCAGGATAAAGGGTTTTGAATCTTTTAAAAGGAAAGTTTTGAAAACATTTTTGAAAACATGATATAATTTTGAAAAATCATTTTTTGAATAAAAAGTTAGCGGATACAAAACAATGTTCCACTAGATTTTTCATAGGTTCCATCCTACTTAGGGTTCCATCCCTTTAACAGGCTCGAAGTGGATTCCATTCCACGAATAAATTGGATTTTAAGATGCCAGTGCTTTTCTATGAGTTTTAACTAAATTCCTAATAAAAAATACTTAACCTTGAAACCTTGAACTCTTGATAATCTTGATACTCATGAGTCTTCTATCTTGATATCTTGAATCTCTATACTGTACAGTCTTCTTTCTTAGTACTTGCATGGTTAAATCTTGCATATACATATATATCTAAACTTATAATGTTAGTATTTATATTTTATAAACTATTCTAAGGTTGTTGTCATCAAAACCATCATTTCACAGACTAACATAAAGTACTTCTTGTGAGAACATGACGTTCTTTGAATAGTCGCATCTTTCATTCTGAATTGTTCTGTCCGACTCGTTGAACGGTTGTTGTCTTTTCGTTGAACGTTGTAATTTTTTCTTGAGTCATAGGGACATAAATTATGAACTGTTGACTGCCAACTGTTGTACTGTGTGCTGTTGTAACTGATTGCTATTTGTTGTTGTAATTGCTCATCAGGTGGGCAATCGACCTGTGAATTTTGAAAATTTAAAATTAGTCCGACATACATGCATATATGTTAACTTGACTTTTGTTAACGTTCTCACATTCATAAGTCGTTCTCAGGTTTTTTTATATCGAATTCCGTATTGACCCTCTCCCGAATCAATGTGAAGTTCGATTTGTAACAACATTTAGTTGTTATTTAGGAATTTTCCTTCGTATCGATCCTCTCCAGGATTGATTCGAGGAGTTGAAAATTTACGTTCATATCGATGGTGATCGATAAGAATTCATTATCTTTTTTTTTTAAATATTTCGTGTCGATGGGCAAAGATTTGGTCGGAGTCTCAGTGCACTTCGTATCGATGGGTTCGAGTTTTTGGATCTCGAGGTTGATGGATACGAAATTGGTGTTTCGTATCGATAGCTAGATGGTTACGAATAGGTGCTGCCTTAGATTGATGGTTCGTGGATACGAATAGCTCATTTTACACCAACCAGAGGAGGGACCTGTGTCTACCGGTCGAGACAACTGGGAGGCGAATCGTTGCCTTCGGTTCTTGGGTCCATATAAGAGCATTTTGTACATAGAATAATTTCTCACTTGTGTTCGTTTTCACACACTGCCTTCTTACCGATAGAAAGACCGAAAATTGGAAATTGCCTTCGTCCCCAAATCAATACAACACTTTAAACTCCCAAATCTACACTTCGATTTAGGTAATTAATTGAACAGCTCGATTGTAAAACGATGAGACCCAAGTCCTTGCCATTCCATTTGTCTTCATGGCCGATTCTGGTGAAGTGACGGCCAAAGATGGTTGAAGTAAGGTCGAGGAAGGAGGGAAAAAATAATGGCGCTTATGCTGTTTGGAGAAGAAGAAGTCTGGGAGCTTTCATTCCGAAGATGGATGAAGTACGAGTCTGTAACGATCCAAATGTAATGTAACTTTGGATCGATTGATCGAACTTTTTCGTATCGATTAAAGCGGATATTTGTATCGGTATTTTGACAATCAATATTCATATCGATCCAAAGCAATTGAGGCATGAATTTGGGCCCAACGATCGATATGAAAATGTCAACGCCGATCGATGTGAAGTATGGAACGTTGAAAGGATACGAAACACTCTTCCGCTGATCGATATGAAGTTGCATACCATGACCGACACGAGCTATGCTCTCATGATCAATACGAATAGTACTCTCATGACCGATACAAACTATGCTGCTGTGACCGATACGAACTGTACTCCTGGTGACAACAGTTCTAAGTCCAAACTCTGATGGATACGAAATTCCTAAACATTCAAATATTTGACTCCGACGAGCTTTTGCCCTGTAAAACAGGATTCAATCGTTTCACTGCATATCTAACTGCCTATCGAATCTCGTCGATGGAACTTCAACTTGAATTGGTCTCTAAAATCTGGATGGCACAGTTGTGACGGTCAGCGATGACGGTCACTCCAATTGAATTTCAAAATCTTGTCGTTTGAACATCTCTTAAATTCCGTTGAATTTCTCATGTAACTTGTAGCACTGCACTGCACAACACATTCATGTACTTCACAAGGGGGAATACACGGGCTTATTATTGCCTAATGATGATTTTTCATAATTTATTTAGTTATGGAGTCCACAAGCTCACAACCGCAGGATATTCAGAGTTCATTTCTCCTAACAATCGAGATGTCGGCCATTGCGGCCGAAGTTTTAGATCCAGCTCCGGATGAGCTACCAGGCGCTACGTTTATTGGTAATCCATCAGATTCTATACCGTCCAACATTTTCGAAGATATGTTGGGGAAGATATGCTTAAGGCATGGCTTGTCATTGGATGATGTGCTACTACGAGGACCAAATGATAGGCCGCATTATCCACTGGGGGGGATTTACTGCTTTCAATCGCCATGCATGCACAACTAGAACACTTCCTCCATTTTACCAATACATTAAGGAAGTGTTGTCTTTCTTTGGAATCGCTCCATCTCAATTACAACCCAACGGATATTGTCTGCTGATTAGCCTATTCATTGTATTTATGGAGCATCTCTTCTGGCCAACGACCTCGCTCGAAATTAGATGCTTATTCAATGTCAAGAGCCGTGGAGATAGCCCTTCTTTTACGTTTCTGGAAGCAGTTAGGAATTGTCAAATTGTCATCGGCTCCTCGAGCAGGCTGAGTTATTTTAAAAAACAAAGTGGTTTTATGTCTAGTGCCCCCCAGGATTCGCGGGCCGATGGTTATTTAGACGTAAGCATCACAGTCTTTTCAAGTAGTTAATATGGTGATCATAACTGATGTCAAACTAATATTTCCTTTTCTTTACAACTATAATTCAACGACTTGAAGTTGTGCATTTTAAAGAGATAGTACGAGTTCTCCAAGAAGTTCTAAGTGAAATGAGAGACATTGATTCGGTTCTGATAGATAGAAATCTGAAGATCGTCGGGTTAATCAAGTGTAGCTAAAATATAAGGCTTGAGGGAACACTAAGGGCTGTCTCGAAGAAACAAGTGAAATGCAAGACGCCCGGAGTTGTTATAACTGAAGGGGTTGATTAAAGAACACCCTCCGACGATGAACATGTAGCCGGGCCTTCTAATGCCCTTCAGGGTTCCGAAGGAAAGAGAAAAGGCAAGGAAGCTACTTTTAAACGTCCTAAATCCTTGAGATGGAAAACCATGGTCTTGTCTCTGCCTCTTCCCAGGATTGGTGTTTGGAGACTCCTCCCTCACAGGTGGAAAACCTTTTCAAAGGGCTCGCCGATATTCTAATTTTGTATTGTGTGTCACTTCAACATGATCCCGGATTGAGGGAGCTTCAGAGTGCCTTAGACTTAAGCGAGTCTCTTCCCACTAGTGTGGCCAACATTTCCGGTTGGTCGAGGGTTTGCACATACATATACACTTCACGGCACTACACGATTTCACGACCATACGTTGTTTACTTTAGGAGATCACTAACTCTATTCTTCTTTTACTTTACATGTACAATGAGTAGGCGAGATTCTATGCTTGGAAGCCTCCGTTCAGCACGCTAATCATCAAGTTCATATTATGAGTCCCGTAGGAGGGAAGATGATAGAAACCGCGATCGTGGTTATTCCAGTCAGGAATACTACGATTGAGATAAGAACATAGGAACTTAGAGTAGAGGTATCGATCTCGATCGTGCTCTCCATCTCTTGGAATCCCTACACAACCTTCTGCTTATGTTACATATCCTCCGAAACCTCCACGTCACAAACCGCCTTCCCATGCTCAAAGGCTTGATCCTCACCGGTCGAAGACACGACACCGAAACTCCTATTACCGTTGAATAGGAAATTACTGAGCCCTTCAGGGAGTGGGCTATTAAAATTGCACAGCTGAAAAAGGATTTTTCGAACATCTACTTTGATGGATACATCTTTCCTCCGTACTTGAAGGGAATTCCAACGGAGGCAGAGAATACGATGCACGATTATATTCATGACTTCTACACTCAGTATAAGGAATGGTCGAAAGCCGTAGAGAAAGCGTCGAAGCTGGCCTTTGAGCGAGCGACCACCATAGAGAAGTTAGAGAATGAGCTTGCTCAGAAGGATCGAATCGTCCAAGTTCTTCATGATGAAGCCTAATCCTCCCAAAATTCAAAAATAGAGGCCACTAAAAAGCCGACGACGCAAACTTGCCCATGGAGAGGATGAGGCAGACAAAGCATGCCTTTGTGGAGGAGGTGGGCCATCGAAACACCACCGTTGCCGTCGAACGGGATGCGGCTCTCAAAGAACTCAATGAGCTTAAAGCCAAATTCTCTGAAATTACCAAGGAAAGGGAAGACAGAATTGCGCAGACCAGGAGGCATGCGAGTAGGCGGTAGCGCTCCGGGTTAAGCAGAACGCGGCAACAACTAAAGTTCATATGGTGGAGTTCGAGGTCAAGGAGAGGGTCTGAACGACGGAGTCTAGGATAGAGGTTGATATCTAAGATCTCCTCATCACTTATAACGTTAATGTGCTGAATCACAGGAACCTAGCCTGGCTTGAAATTTATCCGATGCATCTTCACAACGCCTGGGGAAGATTGGTTGAGAAGGAGAAGGCGGTGCATCCAGATGAATCAATCGACGAGTTTGAGCTTGAGAATCGTATGCTGATCGAAGATGAAAGAAAGATTCTCCATAATTCGATGATTTCAAATGAAAAGGAGAATCTTGGCACCCAACGCTTGGAGGATGGAGAAGGTTCGGGTGTTGAGCATCATGATACAAGTCTTGAGATTCCTGCACTGACCCAACCTGAACCTGCACCAGCGGTTGAACCCCAATCTGTCCTTGCTTACAATCCGAAACATCCGTAGTTATCTCTAGCAACAGAGCACACTTCTAAAGCCGTTCATCCATCTACGAACCAAACCGAGGAAGGTACTCTGAACATTCTTCATACATGTCCAAAATAAGGGGCTTGATTTGAAGCGTTTGCTAACAGTATGTCTTTTTCTCTATCCAGTGATAGGAGTTACACTGACTACGCCTCCTGTAACTCAAGAATCACATCAAACGCAAGAGGATATCATTACTCAGGAGACCACCACAACAACGACAACACTGATTGATGGAATGCAGGGGTGCACACTCTCTTTTGACGAACAAATGATGGAGGAACTCCTCAGTCGCAACAGTGACCCTTTTGCGGACCTACCATTTTCTATGGGTGGAATTGCACCTACTACTGGCTCTTCAATGCTGACCATTGATGTCCCCAGCGAGGCATAAGCAACTCGCGAAGATTATATATTGGCCGAAATCGATGCTGAAATGGAGGCAACGACTCGTGGTTGTAGTTCTGGAGGTGGAATGGCGGCACCTGGTCCTGTTCCGCTAAGAATGACATCGCCCGGTGGTATAGTTATTGATACCAGCGCGTTTATCCCGCCTCTTATAGTAGATCCAAACCCTCCGACTCAGTCTGCAGGAAGCATCCCCGTACATTGGAGTTCGAAGGAGGACGTTGAGATCATGCTCCTGCTTGGAGATCGGCCGCCGAAAGGTAAGAGCTCAAAGAGAAAACTAAGCAGCAGATCCAGCGGGTCCACGCCGAAGAAGAAGCCGAGGAAGAAGAAAGAATAGATAGGCCTCTTCGGCATATTTTTGGGTAGATAGATAGGAATCTATTTTGTTTTTCTTTCATAGGCCGTGTATAGATGCGGGTCCGTCCCCTGCTAGTAAGAATTTTGTAAATTACTTGTACATGAACTTCTTTCACAGATAGTTGGAATGAAATTTTGTTTTGAATTCATCTCAATTATTGTCTATTTTTCTTAAGTGTTTCAGTTTTTGAATTCTAGTTTAGTGCATTTGTGGAGTTCCAACCCTTGAGTCTAGTTTTTTTTTATTTGTCAAGTCCGAAAGTCACAAACACGAGTCATGATCGGGGATTAAGTTGAACTTTGATGTTGCACTACTTTGGTCCCGAACTGCTATGGATTTGCTTAAAGGTCCGGAGAGACTGTGGATTTGATTATCGATCTCGAATGGTCATGGATTTGATTAATGGTCTAAAGAGACCATGGAATTTATTATCGACCCCCAATGGCCATGGATTTGATTAAAGGTTCGGAGAAACCATGTATTTGATTATCGACCCCGAATGACCATGGATTTGATTAGTGGTTCAAAGAGACCATGGATTTGATTATCGGCCCTGAACGATGGATTCAATTAACGATAAGGAGAGATCATGGACTTAACTATCGACCTTGAATGGCCATGCATTCATTTAACGTCCGGAGATATCGATCTTTAGATGAATGATCTGGAGTGATCGAAAATTGAAACATTCATCGAATGCACCAGATAGGGAAATTAGAATTTATATTTTGGCTTCAAATGCCATTTGACCTTGTATCGATTCATTAGCAATTACGGAATCGAGTCATTGATCTCAGTGTGTGACTGCTTGCCATCGAATGAACATAGGGTGATCCTGATTAGTGATACAACCAATGGCTTACCAATTTCAGGAGAACACAAGATCATTGTTTATGACTGACACTCAAGTAAGGACTCAAATCCGTAGCTACACGGTCTAAAATGACCTTTGATTTATAGGTGAATCCAACAGAATAGGATGATTCACAACAGATTGATTGGCTGCTAACTAGAAGATTCAATTACTAATATTCCATTTATTTCTACATTTGTTTTAGAGCAAAGCACACCTTCCATTCTTAGGACATGCTTTTGGAGGCTATTGTTATCCAACCTTTTGGCCATGCAGTATATGGACAAACTTGACGAGTTGAACTTGAAAACTATCAAGGTAGGAAGCCCAAAGAGATAGCCATAGATTTTAGAAACCAAGTACAATGAAGTTACAAGAGGCAATCAAAAACCATCCTAAGAATCCAAGGTTCAGAAATCCATTAAAGTTATGGATCAGTACCAATCCGCAACTCTTCACCTATTTTTGCCCAACTCCTCCTACTTGTAAGTGGTGATGCTAGAAGCCCATTTAATGTTCCTTTGCATCGATTCCATGGGATTATCTATTAATTTCCTCAAGCACTTGAAATCAACAACTCCATTCTTCCACCGATCCATCATTTGGACTCAGAAACAAGCTAATGATATTGCAAACAAGATGGAAATCATGAACCTAACCACGAGTTAAGCCTAGACAAAGAATACAGAATGATCCATATGGCAGTCTTGTGATTGGTACTGATCGAAGCCCATAGATTGGTAAGATCCATGGAATTGATGAGGTGTCCCTCATTTTTCTTGGGAGAATTAGTTTAGGCATGTAAAACAATGTGGAGATCGTAGGGGCGAGTTAGCAAGCGACCTCCTACTGTAAATAGGAGGAAAGAGGTTCATTTTTTAGGATCTTTTCACTTATCTATAACTTTTCTATAATTCTCATGTACTCATGTACTCCCATGGATCCTTACCAATCCGTAATAACAAAAGTGTAAACAACACTATAAACCATCAACAAAGTAAAGTGGATGTTGGAACGATTAGCCGAACCACCAAAAAACTCCAACATCTTGTTTCTATGTGCTCATTAAGTTTACTCTTTTCTCTACTATACTCATTTTGGTTCTTTGTGCCATTTTCGGTTCAGAAATTTTGGTGATTTCATTAAGAGCTACTTAGATTCACTGATTTGATATTCAAAATGACAAGACAATCAACTAGGAAGACAACTATTTTAGGAAATCAACAAGGAGGCAGACAAGAGGAATCCTTAAGGGCCAATCCCTATCTATCTACATAAGCAGGGACGAGATCTAAACGATGATGAATACAATATAGGAAAAGATGACTCATCAGGAAGAGATGACTACAAGGAACAAGTTCCATTATTGGATAGCAAGTGAATGAACTTATATGATATTGATAGCTTTTAGTGCCAATCGAAGAGCAAGGATTAGAGTGCAATAAGTAAGTAACCTCGTTAGATCGTGAGCGATGGGCTTGCTAAGTCCCCTCATTGGAGAGAAAGCAGATTTGGCTCAACAAGGGTCCAAGAGGCCATGGGTTTGTTTATCGGCCCCGAACGATCATGGATTTGATTAACGATCTGGAGAGAACATGGATTTGATTTTCAACCCCAAAACGCCAAGGATTTGATTAATGGTCTAGAGAGACCATGAATTTGATTATCTCCCTTGCACGGTCGTGGATTTGATTAACGGTCAAGAGAGACCATGAATTTTATTAGCGACCCCAGATGGCCATGGATTTGATTAACGATCCGGAGAGACAATGGATGAACCCCCGAATGACCATGGATTTGATTAGCGGTACGAAGGGACCATGGATTTGATTGACGATCCGAAGAGACCATGGTTTTGATTATCGATCCTAAATGACTATGGGTTTAATTAAGGATCCAGAGAGATCGTCGACTTAACTATTAGCCTTGAACAGTCGTGCATTAATTTAATGATTCGGAGAGATCGAGCTTTAAATTAACGTTCTAGAGCTATTAGGAACTGAAATGGTCTTCGAATGCATGACTCGAGGATATTAGGATTTATATTCTGGCTTCGAACACCATTTGACGTTGGAACGATTCATTACCAATTACTGAATCGAGTCATTAAACTCGATGCATGAGTGCTAGCCCCTGGATGAGTATAAGATATTCCTGACTAGTGATACGACCCATGGCGTACCGATTTCGGTAGAACACAGAATCATTGTATATGATTGAAACTCAAGTAAGGACTCAAATCTATAGTTATCATTGTCTGGAAGGACCTTTGATTTATGTGTAAATCCAAAGGAATATGATGATTCATAGTAGCTTGATCGACGGTTAACTAGAAGATTCAATTACTAATATTCCATCGACTCAACATTTGTTCTTGAGCAAAGCAAACCTTCCATTCACAAAGCATGCTTTTTGGGGGCAAGTGTTATCTAGGCTTTTGACCAGGCTGTATACGAGACGAACTTGACTAGTCAAACTTAAAAGCTATCAAGGCAGAAAGCCTAGAGAGATAGTCATGGAGTCCAAAAATTAAGTACAACCAAAGTCATAGGAGGCAAGCGCAAACCATCCTAAGAATCCAAAGTTCAAAAATCCAATAAAGTGTTGGATCGGTAGCGATCCAGCACTTGAATCGATAGCGATCCAAAACACTTCTCCCATTTTTGCCCCAACTCCTCCTACTTGAAAATGGTGACGCTAGAAGCCTATTTCAAGTTCATTTGCATCGATTCTATGCAATTCTTTATCAATTTCCTCAAGCATTTGAAATATGCAATTCCATTATTCAACCAATTCATCATTTGGACTTAGAAACAAGCTAATGAAATTACAAACAAGATGAAAATCACGAAGCTAACTATGAGTCGAGCATAGACAAAGAATTCAGAATGGTCCATATGGTAGTCTCGTGGATCAGTACTGATCTAAGCCCAAAGATCAATACTGATCCATGGATATTGATGAGGTGTCCCTCATTTTCCTCAAGAGAACTAGTTTAAGTGTGGAAAATTATGTAGAGATCGTGGGGCGAGTTTTTAGGCAACCTCTATCTATAAATAGGAGGGGCAGATGCTCATTTATAGGATCCTTTTCACTTCTCTTCAATTTTCTATAATTCTCTTATACTCCCATTGATCCTTTCCGATCCATAAGAACAAAAGTGTAAACAACACTATAACCCATAAACAAAGTTAGGTGGATGTAGGCAATAATTAGCCGAACCACTATAAAACTTTGATGTCTTGTTTCTGTGTTTTTATTTAGTTTCTTCACTCTTTTCTCTACTATTACTCATTTGGGTGTTTGTGCCATTTTCTATTCAAATAGGCAAGGTCCATCAGTGGATCTCGCTCCAACCCGAACTTGAAATCCTACTTATCTGCTACTCCTAAAACTAGCAAGGAGAGGCCCACAGACCTTGAAAGGATGTCCAGAAAATATTGCCTATTCCATGAGCTGGATGAGCATAACATAAATGACTGTAGACACTTGTGCGATCTAATCGAGGAACGGGTCAAAAACCAATTATAGTAGTATGTGAAAAGCCAAGCTATGGTGGTGGAACAAGAGTTGCTATCATCCACAGTGAATGGAAATAACCTTGGATCAAGGTTGAGAATAGTCATCTCTTGATTGGGATAGAAGGGAACTAGATTCGATTCTAACATTCTATCTTCACTTTCAATAAATAACACAATATTACAATCAAGTACTCCCTTGTGTATAAGATCTTGATCAATCCCTAGGAACACTCTAGTATGGAAGTTGGGTTGTAACTCCCGATAAGGTAGCTATCATGATGTTTGCCTTTATGATTTTTGATGTTTGAATTCGATTCCATTAGATGAATCCTTGATTATAGAAATCCACATGAATGTGATTACCGATATTGATCGTGGTAGTCAAGACTAGAGGGATGGGGTGATGACCACAAGGTACAAGTTCGCTTGCCAGAGAGCAAGTGAATGGACCTATATGATAACGATTACTTTATGTCCTAGCTGAAGAGCAAGGACTTGAGTGCAAAAAGTAGGTCACTTTGCCGAAGCATGAGTCAATGGCTTTACTTTTCGTTGAGTCCCTACAACAAAAAGCAAGATGATTAAGCTCAGATCGGGTCTGGAAGGACAATGGATTTGATTATCGGCCTCGAACGACCATGGATTTGATTAAAAGTATGGAGAGACCATGGATTTGATTATTGGCCCATAACAGCCATGGATTTGATTAACAGTCTGAAGAGACCATCGATTTGATTATCGACCCTGAACGACCATAGATTTGATTAACAATTCAGCGAGACCATAGATTTGATCTTTGACCCTGAATGGCTGTGGATTCAATTAATGACCAAGAGAGATCATGGAATTAACTATCGACCCTGAATGACCATGCAATCATTTAATGATCCGAATAGATCGAACTTTAGATGAACGATTCGAAGCGATCAGAAATTGAAACAGTCATTGAATGCATGACCGTTGAAATTGGGATTTATATTTTAGCTTCGAATGCCATTTGACCTTAGAACGATTCAATAGCAGTTATTCATTGGAGTCATTGATCTCAATGCATGATTGCTTGCCTCGGATGAACACGTGATGATCCTGATTAGTGATACAACCCATGACTTACCAATTTTAGGAGAACACAAGATCATTTTCTATGACTGACACTCTAGCAGGGACTCGAATATGTAGCTATCATTGTCTAGAATGACCTTTGATTATGGTGAATCTAAGGGAACAAGAAGATTCACAACAGCTTGATCGACTGTTAACCATAAGATTTGATTATTAATATTCCATCGACTTCAACATTTATTCTTGAGCAAAACACACCTTCCATTCGTAAGGCGTGCTTAGAGGGTCAAGTGTTATCTATCCTTTTGATTAGGCAACATACAAACGAACTTGAGAAGTCAAACTCGAAAGCTATCAAGACAAGAAGCCTAAATAGATAGCCATCGTTCAAGAAACCATGTACAATTAAAGTCATAAGAGGCAAGTACAAACCATCCTAGGAATCCAACGTTCAAAAATCTAATAAAATTTTGGATCGGTACAGATCCAACACATGGATCAGTACCGATCCACAGTACTTCATCCTTTTTTTCCCCGACTCCTCATAATTACAAGTGGTGATGCTAGAATTTTATTTCAAGTTCCTTTGCACCGATTCCATGCGATTCTTTATTTTTTTCTTAAGCACTTGAAATCAACAACTCCATTCTTCCACCGATCCATCATTTGGACTCAGAAACAAACTAATGATATTGCAAACAAGATGGAAATAATGAAGCTAACCATGAGTCGAGCCTAAACAAAGAATTCAAAATGATCCAGCATCTTGTGGATCAATACTGATCCAAGCCCATGGATCGGTACTGATCCACGGATATAGATGAAGTGTCCCTCATTTTTCTCAGGAGAACTAGTCTGGGCATAGAAAACAATATAGAGATCATAAGGTCGAGTTTTCAGGCAATCTCTAGCTATAAATAGTAGGGTAGAGGCTTATTTTGGAGGATCCTTTCACTTCTCTACAATTCTTCGATATTCATTTTATAGTCCCATTGATCCATATCGATACGTAAGAATAAAAGTATAAACAACACTATAAACCATTAATAAAGTTAAGTGGATGCAGGCAACGATTCGCCAAACCACTATATAACTCCGATGTCTTGTTTCTGTGTGTTTGTTTACTTTCTTCACTCTTTTCTCTAATATACTGATTTGGGTGTTTGTGCCATTTATAGACGGGGGCTATATCTACTATAACTCGAATCATTGATCTCAACGTGTGACTGTTACCCCCCAAATGAACATGGGATGAACATGATTAGTGATACAGCCCATAATTACCGATTTTGGGAGAACATAGAATCGTTGTCTATGAATGACACTCAAGCAAGGACCCGAATCCATAGATATCACGGTCTGGAATGAACTTTGATTTATAGATGAATCCAAAGGAACAGGTTAACTTGCAACAGCTTGATCGGCTATTAATCAGAAGATTCAATTACTAATATTCCATGGTCTTCAACATATGAAGCAGACCTTCCATTTGCTAGGCGTGCTTTGGGGGACAAGTGTTATCCAGCTTTTCAACTAGGTAGTATATGGACGAACTTGATGAGTAAAGCATGGAAGCTATCAAGACAGAAAGCCCAAAGAGATAGCCATAGGGTCGATAAATCAAGTACAACTAAAGTCATAAGAGTCAAGCACAAAATATCCCAAGAACCCAAAGTTCAAAAATCCGACTACGTGTTGGATCGGTACCGATCCATAGCACTTCACCCATTTTTTCCCAACTCCCCCTACTTGGAAGTGGTGATGCTAGAAGCCTATTTCAAGTTCCATTGCATTGATTCCTTGCAATTCTTTAGCGATTTCCTCGAGCACTTGAAATCAACAACTCCATTCTTCCATCGATCCATAGTTAATGATATTGCAAATAAGATGGAAGTCACGAAGCTAACTACGAGTTGAGCCAATACAAAGAATTCAAAATAGTCCATATGCTAGTCTTATGGATCGGTACTGTTCCAAGCCCATGAATCACTACCGATCCACGGATATTGACAAGGTATCCCTCATTTTTCTTGGGAGAATTAGTCTAGGAGTGGAAAGCAATGTGGAGATTGTAGGGGCAAGTTTTTAGGCAACATCCAGCAATAAATAGGAAGGCAGAGGCTCATTTTTTAGGATCTTTTTCACTTCTTTACAACTTTTCTATAATTCTTTTGTACTCCCACAGATCCATTCCGATCCATAAGAACATAAGTGTAAATAACACTATAAACCATCAACAAAGTTAAATGGACATGGCCAATGATTAACTGAACCTGTCATATTTCTAGGTGTTCATTTAGTTTCTTCACTCTTTTCTATACTATACTCATTTGTGTGTTTGTGTCATTTTCGGTCAAACAGGCAAGGTCTATCGATGGATCGCACTCCCAGGCGACCTTGAATTACGTCTTATCCGCTACTCTTGAAACTGGCAAGGAGAGAGCCTTGGACCGTAAAAGGGCGTCCAAAAAATATTGCTTACTCCATGAGCTAGATGGTCATAAAACAAATGACTATAAACGCTTGTGCGATCTGATTAAGGAACAGGTCAGAAACAACCAATTATAGTAGTTTCGAAAAAGCCAAGCTGTGACGGTGGAACAAGAGTAGCCGTTTGCACCTAAAATTAGCACAAACACCCAATAGAGATTTTTTTTGAGAAATAAATGAAGAATATAAAACGGAACTAGAAGAAACAAGCAATTTAATGATAAAATATCAAAGCAATAACAAGAAAACAACGATTTACAGTAGTTCATCATTGTTTGCCTATGTCCAGTTTTATTAGATAATGTCAAGACCCGATTCTTCGACTTCCTAAAATCGACATCAATACGTTCACTGTATCAACTGCCGAGCAATCGAATGCCGAAAAACCAAATTCTTAGGGTTTAAGAAGAAGAAAAAGATAGAAGAAGAGAGAAAGAAAAGCAACAGAAACAATATCAGAATCTCACAGTCGCAGCAGAACAACATATAATAGATAAATGAATAACTTTAAAACAAAGAACTATGTCAATTATTACATTACATCACATTACATTACATTACCAGAGTTTACAACAACAAACAGCGGAAAAGAAATAATGTATACTAGTTAATATGCCATGCCATCCAGCTTGCTTCCAGGTCTCTATAGCAACTCCCGAATCCCAGAATATCCTGATAACCTGACTCTAGACTGCCCGTGTGGAAATTGGTGGGCACCTAGAGTTTAGGAAGGGAAACAATAAACTCCATGTCAGTCATAGGACCGGTGTGAGAACTAAAACAATTATTTACCTTTAAAAACAAACAACAGGAAAATTTTAAAGTCAATTCGCAATGTTTTTTGGAAAATGAAACAACCATAAGGCCTCCCGCACACACACACAATGCAAACGCAGAATCGGAGGAGATTTCTCCTTATGATAGTCAAAGATGCTTACTACGCAGAATGATTTGATTTTTATTATTATTAATGCATAGTGTAGAAAACATTTTGAAAGTATAATATAAATCTTAGCCAACATAGACATTTCGAACTATGCCTACTATAGCTACCATCCAAAGTGGGGCGCCACCATAAGTGAATGGTAGGTTCAACAACTAAAGCCGTACAAGATGCGTATTGTTTTATTTGGATTTCCAACAAATGGTCAGGCTAAGGAACTTCCTACTGTCAATGGGATCGCCTCTGGCGAGACGTCCCGAGAACCTAACGTTACGGTTAGATCTCTACCAACACAAGATCGGGCTACCTCTGTAACTAGGTAACTACTACACGAATATGTCATCTCCCGGTCCCTTTGGAACTTTATCCGAGCGCTCGATAACCAACATCACACAGTAATAAATATAGTGTGTCAACATGAGTAAGTATCTAGGCTCCATACATTGATACCACCCTTTCCAGAAGGAAATAACATACCCTAAAGGACGCGACCCTCATAACCTTACCGCATATTCCTATTTTGACCATTTACCGGGTGTGAGGTTTGACGAAGTCTCGTCCACAAAGCTACGTTTTTTCACAAAGCCACGCTTTGATCAACAAATGATCAATAAATAATCATCACACATCAACACTCAACATGCCACATTACCAAATTGGGAATATATCGCTGATAACCTTTAACTACATAACCTCTAAGGGTGCTAAGCTACGAGAATAAATTCTCCGCCACCAACGGAAATGTATTTGAAAGAAAACCGCTTTATATCTCAAAATGTAATGTCAGACACGTAACCATACAAGTCTTCCGGGTTCAAACAGAACCGAAGGCACTTCAAAAGAAGCCCTTGCAATCCGGGTATTCACAATCCCGATCGAATTTCCCATCACAAAGGAAATCTCCATACCGTAGCTAATGGTGCCGAGACAATCGATAGGTCATCCTATCGTTTTCACAAATACCCGGTCTTCAACACCGGTCTTCAATGCTATCCATTACGTCGTATCACTATTCGGAATGGGTAATCCGAATAACGAGTGCAATAATTTCAAAATAAGTGCAGCATTCAATTTCAACCAATTCACAACAAATAGCCAATTTAGGGTCAGTATTGATAGTCGGTTATTTAACTATCAATCAATATTCACACCGATTTCAAATAATTTCCCAAATTATTTATTTTCAAAAATATCTTTACAAGATATAATTCCCACACTTCAACCATTTGAAAACAAATTTCAAATCACTTTTCAATCCTTTGAAAACAAATTTCAAATCAATTTCCTTAAACGGAAACACTTCCAAATATTTATCCATTTTCAATTTAAAATGGTTCATTTAAATCAATCAAATAAATCCTTACCGATTTATTTTAAACTTACGTTCCAAATCCGTAAATTTATTTCCACACTTCAAAATAAATCAATGTTTATTTTTAAACAAATTTCCCTTTCTTTTATAAATTCCATAGTGAACTTACATTTTCAAAAGATCTATGAATATACGATTTTCAAATCGATTTCTAATATTCATTTTCAATTTATCTTTAAAAGATAAAATCTCAAAACATTCACTTCATATTGGAAAAACATTTCCACACTTATTTAATAACAAGTAATTCAAAAGTCTATTTATTTTCAACACTTGGAAAATATTCAATATACTTAAAGCACAATTAAGTATATATTTTATTCTTTTAAGGAAAACATTCTCTTAAACACATTTATTTGAGTCAAAACGAATGTTGCGTAAAACATCGTTACGACAACCCAAAATCATTAGTATAGGGATTCAAACTTAAAATAGATATATAAATCCCAATACTATATAAAATAATTTCCTTTCGAAAATCATTTACTATAACAACAGTGTTATAGTCCATCATTTCCTTCTATTTCTCGAAAACGTCTATTTCAACAATGAATGTTGAAATCTATGGTTTCGATACTTAACACGTTTTTAAAACATTTTTGAATCGTTTTAATTCTATTTAAAATATCACTTTCCCAAAATATTCCTTTAATATATTATTCACCGTCCAAAATCGTGAATATACTTCGTTAACCAAATTCAATTTCTATATATTTTATTTAAAGGATTATTCACTTTCCAAAATCGTGAATATACTTAGTTTAATAAGCCATAATAATTAAACCTATCAAAATAAGTCGATTTCGGATTTATAAAACAACGTTTATAAATTCCATTTATATTTTATAACAACTTCACTTATAAAATTACTTTATTAACAAATTCTATCCATATTCCATTTACATGCCAAAATCAATTTATAAGTTAATTACTTACAAATCTTTTATTTTACAAAATCTATTCATTTTATAACTTCACAAATTATAAATCTATAAATTTCATCTACTTATGAAATCCATTTATATTTCATTTTAACACTTATAAAAACTCGTTTTATAATTCCAATATTTTAATTTATAAATATCAATTTTATAAATCTTTTATATAAATCATTTATAATAATTCAAAAATCCCAATTTAAACCATTTTATAAATTAATCAACTACTTATTTCAAAAATCACATTTCGGTTATATTTCCCAAAAATCATAATTTTTATAACATAAAAATTACAACGTTTACTCATTTAAAATGAATCAATTTCAAAATTAAATTTTATTATGAATTCTCAACTTAAATTTTCAAAAATCAAGTTTTATTTATTTTCGGCATCTAACGATACCAAAAATATATTCGGCTAAAATTTAGCCTTTAACGATTTCAATCACGAAGATAATCACACAGATTATAAATAGATCAACACACACCATTGAAACCAATTCAATCACTTGAGGAATCCAGTTGGATCCCTCCAACCTGTTTCCCTGCATCCAAAGATGTTAGCACAATACCAATTCCGCTTCAAGACGGAATATCGTGGTACATGCGATTTATAAAATACTATCCGCTATGCGGCGCAATAGGGTCTCATCCGCTATATAATGCGGGAAAATAAACTCCAAATACATATATAATACCAATTCCATACAAGTTGGAATTATCGCGGTATATGTTTTTAATAAATAACATCCGCTTAATATACGGCGTATAGGGTCTATTTCAATACAACAGATAATAACTATCATCCCATCACACGATCAAGCAATTTTAAATCTAACTATTTAAAATTAAAATCGAAATAATTCGATTGAGTGAGATGTCCTCACCTTGAGTTTCCGATAACAGTTGTAGCGTTTTATTTCGAATAAAATTAAACGTGCGTTTAATTTTACCCAAAATTTTCACTTGCTCCAAACGACTCCAAACTAGCTCCATTGCCTGGTGCTCGACAAAACGAAGCCAACGCAAGTCATTTCGTCAAATTCCGACCTCGTATGACAAAGTTATGATATTTTAAATATCGTACAATTTATAATATAAAATGATTTACATTTTCTTTTTTATATTTCAACAACCTTCAATCCAGGCCGTTCCTTTTCCCAGCTCAACATCAGGCCGACCCCCCTTTCTCTTCTCCCTTACGTACATCCCCCTGGTGAAAAACGCAAGCATCAACCCATAGCCGCCTTTAGGGTACGAAACCACGGCCACCACAACACACGAGACTACGATCAAACACCTCCACCACGAAGCCCCACTCGAGAGTCACCTTCAGCCGCCACCATGTCAAGCTCGGCCTCCCCCCTATGCATAAAAATGTGTGTGAATTACAGCCAAACGCGGGTCTTTTACTCTCGATCAATGGCTCCGAATGCGATCTTGACCGTTGGATAGCTAGTGCTCGCTGAGCTCTTCAATTTTGTAGTTGATAGTTTTCTGTAATTGTTTGTGGATCATGAGAGATTGAGGGAAGAAGATGGGATGAAGTCGGCCATTGATAATAGAGGGAGGCGGCGGCTCCTGAAACCATAGGGTTTTTTTTTTTGCAATTGTGAATATTTTAGGTCCTTATATAGAAAATTCGCCAAACACTATTCATCAAAAATTTTCTGAACTCCAAACGAAGCGTGCCGGCTGACGTTACTAAGGTTTACCCTGCGTTCCGGACACAATGGAACATGTTTCGGAGGCTAATTCGATCATATGTGCGAGTTACGGAAATAAACGATCAAATTTAAATTAAATCGGTTAAACAAATTTCTATGCGTTTTGGCTTGCCCCGGACAAACGGTAAATCCGATTGACACGAAATTTAAAGTCTTACAATAATACAAGATTACGGATCCGATGAAACTGGTTTCGTCGAAATCTGAGACTGTTAGAAAAATGGCTATTTTCACTAGTCGATTAAAATAAAAATATTCAATTTTCACAAATTAACTTTAATTCAATTTTAAAAGATCACAAACATTGTTCCAACTCCAATATGATTTAATATAACTTTATAAATCATTTTTAATCACATTAAACCCGATTTTCAATTATTTACGCAATTCCAAATATTAAATTATCGATTTAATTATCCAATTAAATCTAAAT
Source organism: Allium cepa (assembly GCA_030765085.1). Taxonomy (NCBI): domain Eukaryota; kingdom Viridiplantae; phylum Streptophyta; class Magnoliopsida; order Asparagales; family Amaryllidaceae; genus Allium; species Allium cepa. The sequence continues at coordinate 457,122,936 of CM060931.1, read as the reverse complement.
ATTCGAAAAATAATTTATTCGACTCACAAATTTTACTTGTTGATATTTAAAATAAATTAAATATCTGAATTTCAAATGACAGAAATTCTGGGTCGTTACAAACTTCCCCCCTTAAAAGAATTTCGTCCTCGAAATTGCCAAGTAAGAAAGAGTTTTGAAATCCATTAACTTTTCAAAACAAACCGTTCAAATTTGATTTACAACTCTCTTAAGTGTTTAACTTTTCCAAAATATCAATAGTTAAACTTCTTACAAAATATTTACCAATATTTCTCAAATCTATATATAGTTATCTTTTCAAAATCAACTATATCGTTTAACTTTTAACTTCAAATCAAAACTTAGTTTTCATAAAAAATTTCCCAAAATTTCCCGAAAATTTTCTAACGCCTTAAATTTTCAAAAAATTTCGCCATAACCTCCTTTGTACGGAGGAGCTTTTACAATATCACAATAGATATAAATATATATACATCGACCCACCCGATCGGGAAAACAGAAAAACAGTTCATATTTCCTATTTTTATTGCGTAGGCATACCTTTTTAGCATTTTTAAGCAAAGCAGTTATTTATTTAGCATTTTGCGCAACCAAATACCGCTAACGGTAGCCCCGGTACCTGTACTTGCTCAATATAAATATGTAAGTGACATATATAAGAAGTTATTAACATTTTACTCTTTTAAACAACTACAACCACGCATATTAAAAGAAATGCATACCAAACAAGGTTTATAAACAACTTATATGATTTCGACATTACTTGTAATTGTTTACAACCAATCCATATACAACGACATCCATTTATTCATTTTCAATTAGTTTACATTCACTAATTTACATTCACATTGGTTCACTTTCAATTCAAATCAATTTCCATTCAATTTAAATTTACTTAACTTCCAATTTGAATTCAATTGCTTTAGCTTTCAATTTTATTCATTCAATTGCATATGAATTACTATTCAATCAATTAACAATAATCTAACAACCAATGTATAACCAACACACCCAAATTTAATTTACTTCACATTCAACATTCATATTCACTTTGTTTACCTTCAATTTGGTTTAACACTTTTAATTAACTTTAATCAATTAACTTTAATGAATTAACACTTACATCCATTATTTCATATCAATTCATTTACATTTGATTGATTAACATTCAATCCATTCATTAATCCAATTGCTAATTCATTTAACATTTCAAGTTGAATTTAATTTATATAACTCAAGTTTATATTCATCACTTTACTCATTTTACTTCGGTACCAAAACCAACATCATTTAACATTAGTTAAGTTATATTCCATTTCAACATTCAATTTCAATTACATTTACTTGCAATTGTAAATTTATTTATCCATTCACAATTTTATTTTCATAATTCAAACTCAATTTCAATTCATTTTTTACTAACCCAAATTTATTTTTAACTTAATAAATTTTCTTTAAGTAATCATTTCTTATATATATAATATCATTTCACTTCCTCTTAGACCTTTCTTTAAATTCACTTTATCTGATTGATTCACTTATACTTACTTTAATTTAACTCCATCCTTTAAGTTAAATTTATTCTATCAAAATTCAACTTGTATAAGTTATCAACTCACTTACCAATTCGATAAATATTTAAAATAGGATTCCAGAGCCTTTTCAACCTTTAAAAACCAATTTTGAAATCAATTAAAATTATCTTTTGAATTCTCAAAACCAAACCCAAATTTTCCAAACACCTTTAATTTAAAACAATTTGGGAGTAATTCCTCTTTTGGAAACCAGAAAATGAACACCGATGATGTCGCGATCATCACCGGAATTATTTTCCAGCGACCGAAAAGAGTTTAGAGCTTTTATCCTTCCAAAACCTTTGAAAATTATTTTCAAACCAAAAAGGGATTAAAACTTCCCAAATCTCCAAATTATTCAAATTTTCTTCAAAACATTTCCAAACACTTCTCTGGAATTTTACTTCAAATTATAAATCATATTCATAAATTCCATTTGTATGTGAATTTATTTCTTAACTTTGGAGTTACGATTTCAATTTCTTATTTAATAATCAATGGTAATAATTTTAATATTATCAATTCCTAACAAACAAGCAGCTATATACTATAATAATTTACAAAAATTATTCCCTTTTATATACAAAATAGTTTTGGGTAAAATTATTTCATTTACCCTATTTTAAAAAATATCGTGCCGAATTGTTCTGAACAAGTGTTTAGAGATCCCTATCGATAGAGTTGTACAGACTATACCGACCAGAATCCATATACCACTCCACAAACCAATCATCAAAACATAAAACAATTTTATATTCCCTAACAGATACGCGCTCATATCTATTATTACACTCAAACTCATTCTAGAGTACTACTGACTCTATATCTAATGAGTAATTCCCAACAGAGCCAAGGTTGTCACTTAACCATATGCTCTGATACCACAATGTCAAGACCCGATTCTTCGACTTCCTAAAATCGACATCAATACGTCCACTGTATCAACTGCCGAGCAATCGAATGCCGAAAAACCAAATTCTTAGGGTTTAAGAAGAAGAAAAAGATAGAAGAAGAGAGAAAGAAAAGCAACAGAAACAATATCAGAATCTCACAGTCGCAGCGGAACAACATATAATAGATAAATGAATAACTTTAAAACAAAGAACTATATCAATTATTACATTACATCACATTACATTACATTATCAAAGTTTACAACAACAAACAGCGGAAAAAAAATACTGTATACTAGTTAATACGCCATGCCATCCAGCTTGCTTCCAGGTCTCTATTGCAACTCCCGAATCCCAGAATATCCTGATAACCTGACTCTAGACTGCCCGTGTGGAAATTGGTGGGCACCCAGAGTTTAGGAAGGGAAACAATAAACTCTAGGTCAGTCATGGGACTGGTGTGAGAACTAAAACAGTTATTTAACTTTAAAAACAAACAACAGGAAAATTTTAAAGTCAATTCGCAATGCTTTTTGGAAAATGAAACAACCATAAGGCCTCCCGCACACACACACAATGCAAACGCAGAATCGGAGGAGATTTTTCCTTATGATAGTCAATGATGCTTACTACGCAGAATCATTTGATTTTTATTATTATTAGAGCATAGTGTAGAAAATATTTCGAAAGTATAATATAAATCTTAGCCGACATAGACATTTCTAACTATGCCTACTATAGCTACCATCCAAATAGTGGGGCGCCACCATAAGTGAATTGTAGGTTCTACAACTAAAACCGTACAAGATGCGTATTGTTTTATTTGGATTTTCAACAAATGGTCAGGCTAAGGAACTTCCTACTGTCAATGGGATCGCCTCTGGCGGAAAGTCCCGAGAACCTAACGTTACGGTTAGATCTCTGCCAACACAAGGCCGGGCTACCTCTGTAACTAGGTAACTACTACACGAATATGTCATCTCCCGGTCCCTTTGGACCTTTATAGGAGCGCTCGATAACCATCATCACACAATAATAAATATAATGTGTCAACATGAGTAAGTATCTGGGCTCCATACCATGATACACCCTTTCCAGAAGGAAATGACATACCCTAAAGGGCGCGACCCTTATAACCTTGCCGCATATTCCTGTTTTGACCATTTCCGGGGTGTGAGGTCTGACGAAGTCTCGTCCACAAAGCCACGCTTTTTCAAAAAGCCACGCTTTGATCAACAAATGATCAATAAATAATCATCACACAGCAACACTCAGCATGCCACATTACCAAGTGGGAATATATCACTGATAACCTTCAACTACATAACCTCTAAGGGTGTTAAGCTAAGAGAATAAATTCTCCGCCACTAACGGAAATGTATTTGAAAGAAAACTGCTTTATATCTCAAAATGTAATGTCAGACACGTAACCATACAGGTCTGTTCCGGGTTCGAACAGAACCGAAGGCACTTCAAAAGAAGCCCTTGCAATCCGGGTATTCACAATCTCGATCGAATTTCCCATCACAAAGGAAATCTCCATACCGTAGCTACGGTGCAGAGACAATCGATAGGTCATCCTATCGTTTTCACAAATACCCGGTCTTCAATACCGGTCTTCAATGCTATCCATTATGTCGTATCACTATGCGGAATGGGTAATCCGAATAACGAGCGCAATAATTTCAAAATAAGTGTATCATTCAATTTCAACCAATTCACAACAAATAGCCATTTAAGGGTCAATATTGATAGTCGATTATTTAAGTATCAATCAATATTCACAACATAACCCGATTTTAAATAATTTCCCAAATTATTATTTTCAAAAATATCTTTACAAGATATAATTCCCACACTTCAACCATTTGAAAACAAATTTCAAATCACTTTTCAATCCTTTGAAAACAAATTTCAAATCAATTTCGTTAAACGGAAACACTTCTAAATATTTATCCATTTTCAATTTAAAATGGTTCATTCAAATCAATCAAATAAATCCTTACCGATTTATTTTCAACTTACGTTCCAAATCCGTAAATTTATTTCCACACTTCAAATAAATCAATGTTTACTTTTAAACAAATTTCCCTTTCTTTTATAAATTCCATAGCGAATTTACAATTCCAAAAGATCTATGAATATATGATTTTCAAATCGATTTCTAATATTCATTTTCAATTTATCTTCAAAAGATAAAATCTCAAAAGATTCACTTCATATTGGAAAAACATTTCCATACTGATTTAATAATAAATAATTCAAAAATATATTTATTTTCAACACATGGAAAATATTCAATATACTTAAATCACAATTAAGTATATATTTTATTCTTTTAAGGAAAACATTCTCTAAACATATTTATTTGAGTCAAAACGAATTTTGCGTAAAACATCGTTACGACAACCCAAAATCATTAGTATAGGGATTCGAACTTAAAATAGATATATAAATCCCAATACCATATAAAATAATTTCATTTCGGAAATCATTTACTATAACAACAGTGTTATAGTCCACCATTTCCTTCCATTTCTCGAAAACGTCTATTTCAACAATGAATGTTGAAATTTATGGTTTCGATACTTAACACATTTTTAAAACATTTTTGAATCGTTTTAATTCTATTTAAAATATCACTTTCCTAAAATATTCCTTTAATATACTATTCACCGTCCAAAATCGTGAATATACTTCGTTAACCAAATTCAATTTCTACATATTTTATTTAAAGGATTATTCACTTTCCAAAATCGTGAATATACTTCGTTTAATAAGCCATAATAATTAAACTTATCAAAATAAGTCGATTTCGAATTTATAAAACAACGTTTATAAATTCCATTTATATTTTATAACAACTTCACTTATAAAATTACTTTATTAACAAATTCTATCCATATTCCATTTACATGCCAAAATCCAATTTATAAGTTAATTACATATAAATCTTTTATTTTACAAAATCTATTCATTTTATAACTTCACAAATTATAAATCTATAGATTTCATCCACTTATGAAATCCATTTATATTTCATTTTAACACTTATAAAAACTTGTTTTATAATTCCAATATTTTAATTTATAAATATCAATTTTATAAATCTTTTATATAAATCATTTATAATAATTCAAAAATCCCAATTTAAACCATTTTATAAATTAATCAACTACTTATATCAAAAATCACATTTCGGTTATATTTCCCAAAAATCATAATTTTTATAACATAAAAATTACAACGTTTATTCATTTAAAATGAATCAATTTCAAAATTAAATTTTATTATGAATTCTCAACTTAAATTTTCAAAAATCAAATTTTATTTATTTTCGGCATCTAACGATACCAAAAATGTATTCGGCTAAAATTTAGCCCGTAACGATTTCAATCACAAAGATAATCACGCAGATTATAAATAGATCAACACACAACATTGAAACCAATTCAATCATTTGAGAAATCCAGTTGGATCCCTCCAACCTGTTTCCCTGCATCCAAAGATGTTAGCATAATACCAATTCTGCTTCAAGACGGAATATTGCGGTATATGGGATTTATAAAATACTATCCGCTATTATGCGGCGCAATATGGTCTCATCCGCTGTATAATGCGGGAAAATCAACTTCAAATACATATATAATACCAATTCCATACAAGTTGGAATTATCGCGGTATATGTTTTTTATAAATAACAACCGCTTAATATACGGCGTATAGGGTCTATTCCAGTACAACAGATAATAACTATCATCCAATCACATAATCAAACAATTTTAAATCTAACTATTTAAAATTTAAATCGAAACAATTCGATTGAGTGAGAAGTTCTCACCTTGAGTTTCCGATAACAGTTGTAGCGTTTTATTTCGAATAAAATTAAACTTGCGTTTAATTTTACCCGAAATTTTCACTAGCTCCAAACGACTCCAAACCAGCTCCATTGCTTAGTGCTCGAAAAATTAAGCCAACGCAAGTCGTTTCGTCAAATTCCGACCTCGTATGACAAAGTTATGATATTTTAAACATCGTACAATTTGTAATATAAAATGATTTACATTTTCTTTTTTTATATTTTAACAACCTTCAATCCACGCCGTTCCTTTTTCTAGCTCAACATCAGGCCGTCCCCCCTTTCTCTTCTCCCTCACGTACATCCCCTAGGTGAAAAACGCAAGCATCAACCCATAGCCGCCCTTTAGGGTTTGAAACCACGGCCACCACAACGCACGAGACTACGATCAAACACCTCCACCACGAAGCCCCACTCGAGAGCCACCTTCAGCCACCACCACGTCAAGCTCGGCCTCCCCCTTATGCATAAAAACGCGTGCGAATTACAGCCGAACGCGGGTCTTTTACTGTCGATCCATGGCTCCGAATGCGATCTTGACCGTTGGATAGCTAGTGCTCGCTGAGATCTTCAATTTTGTAGTTGATAGTTTTCTGTAATTGTTTATGGATCATGAGAGATTAAGGAAAGAAGATGGGATGAAGTCGGCCATTGATAATAGAGGGAGGCGGCGGCTCCTGAAACCCTAGGGTTTTTTTTTGCAATTGTGAATATTTTAGGTCCTTATATAGAAAATTCGCCAAACAATATTCATCAAAAATTTTCTGAACTCCAAACGAAGCGTGTCGGCTGACGTTCCTAAGGTTTACCCTGCGTTCCGGACACAATGGAACATGTTTCGGAGGCTAATTCGATCATATGTGCGAGTTACGGAAATAAACGATCAAATTTAAATTAAATCGGTTAAACAAATTTCTATGCGTTTTGGCTTGCCCCGGACAAACGGTAAATCCGATTGACACGAAATTTGAAGTCTTACAATAATACAACATTACGGATCCGATGAAACTGGTTTCGTCAAAATCCGAGACTGTTAGAAAAATGGCTATTTTCACTAGTCGATTAAAATTAAAATATTCAATTTTCACAAATTAACTTTTAATTCAATTTTAAAAGATCACAAACATTGTTCCAACTCCAATATGATTTAATATAACTTTATAAATCATTTTTAATCACATTAAACCCGATTTTCAATTATTTACGCAATTCCAAATATTAAATTATCGATTTAATTATCCAATTAAATCTAAATATTCGAAAAATAATTTATTCAACTCACAAATTTTACTTGTTGATATTTAAAATAACTAAATATCTGAATTTCAAATGACAGAAATTCTGGGTCGTTACAAACTTCCCCCCTTAAAATAATTTCGTCCTCGAAATTGCCAAGTAAGAAAGAGTTTTGAAATCCATTAACTTTTCAAAACAAACCGTTCAAATTTGATTTACAACTCTCTTAAGTGTTTAACTTTTCCAAAATATCAATAGTTAAACTTCTTACAAAATATTTACCAATATTTCTCAAATCTATATATAGTTATCTTTTCAAAATCAACTATATCGTTTAACCTTTAACTTCAAATCAAAACTTAGTTTTCACAAAAATTTTCCCAAAATTTCCCGAAAATTTTCTAACGCCTTAAATTTTCAAAAAATTTCGCCATAACCTCCTTTGTACGGAGGAGCTTTTACAATATCACAATAGATATAAATATATATACATCGACCCACCCGGTCGGGAAAACAGAAAAACAATTCATATTTCCTATTTTTATTGCGTGGGCATACCTTTTTAGCATTTTTAAGCAAAGCAGTTATTTATTTAGCATTTTGCGCAATCAAATACCGCTAACGGTAGCCCCGGTACCTGTACTTGCTCAATATAAATATGTAAGTGACATATATAAGAAGTTATTAACATTTACTCTTTCAAACAACTACAACCACGCATATTAAAAGAAATGCATACCAAACAAGGTTTATAAACAACTTATATGATTTCGACATTACTTGTAATTGTTTACAACTAATCCATATACAACGACATCCATTCATTCATTTTCAATTAGTTTACATTCACTAATTTACATTCACATTGGTTCACTTTCAATTCAAATCAATTTCCATTCAATTTAAATTTACTTAACTTCCAATTTGAATTCAATTGCTTTAGCTTTCAATTTTATTCATTCAATTGCATATGAATTACTATTAAATCAATTAACAATAATCTAACAACCAATGTATAACCAACACACCCAAATTTAATTTACTTCACATTCAACATTCATATTCACTTTGTTTGCCTTCAATTTGGTTTAACACTTTTAATTAACTTTAATCAATTAACTTTAATGAATTAACACTTACATCCATTATTTCATATCAATTCATTTACATTTGATTGATTAACATTTAATCCATTCATTAATCCACTTGCTAATTCATTTAACATTTCAAGTTGAATTTAATTTATATAACTCAAGTTTATATTCATCACTTTACTCATTTTACTTCGGTACCAAAACCAACATCATTTAACATTAGTTAAGTTATATTCCATTTCAACATTCAATTTCAATTACATTTACTTGCAATTGTAAATTTATTTATCCATTCACAATTTTATTTTCATAATTCAAACTCAATTTCAATTCATTTTTTACTAACCCAAATTTATTTTTAACTTAATAAATTTTCTTTAAGTAATCGTTTCTTATATATATAAGATCATTTCACTTTATCTTAGACCTTTCTTTAAATTCACTTTATCTGATTGATTCACTTATACTTACTTTAATTCAACTCCATCCTTTAAGTTAAATTTATTCTATCAAAATTCAACTTGTATAAGTTATCAACTCACTTACCAATTCGATAAATATTTAAAATAGGATTCCAGAGCCTTTTCAACCTTTCAAAACCAATTTTGAAATCAATTCAAATTATCTTTTGAATTCCCAAAACCAAACCCAAATTTTCCAAACAACTTTAATTTAAAACAATTTGGCAGCAATTCCTCTTTTGGAAACTAGAAAATGAACACCGATGATGTCGCGATCATCACCGGAATTATTTTCTAGCAACCGAAAAGAGTTTAGAGCTTTTATCCTTCCAAAACCTTTGAAAATTATTTTCAAACCAAAAAGGGATTAAAACTTCCCAAATCTCCAAAATTTTCAAATTTGTTTCAAAACATTTCCAAACACTTCTCTGGAATTTTTACTTCAAATTATAAGTCACATTTACAATTCATATTCATAAATTCCATTTGTATGTGAATTTATTTCTTAATTTTGGAGTTACGATTTCAATTTCCTATTTAATAATCAATGGTAATAATTTTAATATTATCAATTCCTAACAAACAAGCAGCCATATACTATAATAATTTACAAAAATTATTCCCTTTTATATACAAAATAGTTTTGGGTAAAATTATTTCATTTACCCTATTTTAAAACAATATCGTGCCGAATTGTTCTGAACAAGTGTTTAGAGATCCCTATCGATAGAGTTGTACAGACTATACCGACCAGAATCCATATACCACTCCACAAACCAATCATCACAACATAAAACAATTTTATATTCACTAACAAATATGCACTCATATCTATTATTACACTCAAACTTATTCTAGAGTACTACTGACTCTATCTCTAATGAGTAATTCCCAACAGAGCCAAGATTGTCACTTAACCATATGCTCTGATACCACAATGTCAAGACCCGATTCTTCGACTTCCTAAAATCGACATCAATATGTCCACTGTATCAACTGCCGAGCAATCGAATGCCGGAAAACTGAATTCTTAGGGTTTAAGAAGAAGAAAAAGATAGAAGAAGAGAGAAATAAAAGCAACAGAAACAATATCAGAATCTCACAGTCGCAGCGGAACAACATATAGTAGATAAATGAATAACTTTAAAACAAAGAACTATATCAATTATTACATTGCATCACATTACATTATATTACATTATCAGAGTTTACAAAAAACAAACAACGGAAAAGAAATATTGTATATTAGTTAATACGCCATGCCATCCAGCTTGCTTCCAGGTCTCTATAGCAACTCCCGAATCCCAGAATATCCTGATAACCTGACTCTAGACTGCCCGTGTTGAAATTGGTGGGCACCCAGAGTTTAGGAAGGGAAACAATAAACTCCAGGTCAGTCATGGGACTGGTGTGAGAACTAAAACAGTTATTTATCTTTAAAAACAAACAACAGGAAAAATTTAAAGTCAATTCGCAATGCTTTTTGAAAAATGAAACTACCATAAGGCCTCCCGCACACACACACAATGCAAACGCAGAATCGGAGGAGATTTCTCCTTATGATAGTCAAAAATGCTTACTATGCAGAATCATTTGATTTTTATTATTATTAGTGCATAGTGTAGAAAACAGTTCGAAAGTATAGTATAAATCTTAGCCAACATAGACATTTCGAACTATGCCTACTATAACAACTATCCAAACAGTGGGGCGCCACCATAAGTGAATGGTAGGTTCTACAACTAAAACCGTACAAGATGCATATTGTTTTATTTGGATTTCCAACAAATGGTCAGGCTAAGGAACTTCCTGCTGTCAATGGGATCGCCTCTGGCGGGACGTCCCGAGAACCTAACGTTACGGTTAGATCTCTGCCAACACAAGGCCGGGCTACCTCTGTAACTAGGTAACTACTACACGAATATGTCACCTCCCGGTCCCTTTGGACCTTTATCCGACCGCTCGATAACCAACATCACACAGTAATAAATATAGTGTGTCAACATGAGTAAGTATTGTGGCTCCATACCATGATACCACCCATTCTAGAAGGAAATGACATACCCTAAAGGGCACGACCCTCATAACCTTGCCGCATATTCCTGTTTTGACCATTTCCGGGGTGTGAGGTCTGACGAAGTCTCGTCCACAAAGCTACGATTTTCACAAAGCCACGCTTTGATCAACAAATGATCAATAAATAATCATCACACAGCAACACTCAGCATGCCACATTACCAAATTGAGAATATATCGCTGATAACCTTCAACTACATAACCTCTAAGGGTGTTAAGCTAAGAGAATAAATTCTCCGCCACCAACGGAAATGTGTTTGAAAGAAAACTTCTTTATATCTCAAAATGTAATGTCAGACACGTAACCATACAAGTCTGTTCCGGGTTCGAACAGAACCGAAGGCACTTCAAAAGAAGCACTTGCAATGTGGGTATTCACAAACCAGATCGAATTTCCCATCACAAAGGAAATCTCCATACCATAGCTAATGGTGTAGAGACAATCGATAGGTCATCCTATCGTTTTCACAAATACCTGGTCTTCAACACCGGTCTTCAAATGCTATCCATTATGTCGTATCACTATTCGGAATGGGTAATCTGAATAACGAGCGCAATAATTTCAAAATAAGTGTAGCATTCAATTTCACCAATTCACAACAAATAGCTATTTAAGGGTCAATATTGATAGTCAATAATTTAACTATCAATCAATATTCACAACATAACCCGATTTCAAATAATTTCCCAAATTATTTATTTTCAAAAATATCTTTACAAGATATAATTCCCACACTTCAACCATTTGAAAACAAATTTCAAATCACTTTTCAATCCTTTGAAAACAAATTTCAAATCAATTTCCTTAAACGGAAACACTTCCAAATATTTATCCATTTTCAATTTAAAATGGTTCATTTAAATCAATCAAATAAATCCTTACCGATTTATTTTAAACTTACGTTCCAAATCCGTAAATTTATTTCCACACTTCAAAATAAATCAATGTTTATTTTTAAACAAATTTCCCTTTCTTTTATAAATTCCTTAGTGAATTTACATTTCCAAAAGATCTATGAATATACAATTTTCAAATCGATTTCTAATATTCATTTTCAATTTATCTTTAAAAGATAAAATCTCAAAACATTCACTTCATATTGGAAAAACATTTCCATACTTATTTAATAATAAGTAATTCACAAATCTATTTATTTTCAACACTTGGAAAATATTCGATATACATAAAGCACAATTAAGTATATATTTTATTCTTTTAAGGAAAACATTCTCTTAAACACATTTATTTGAGTCAAAATGAATGTTGCATAAAACATCGTTACGACAACCCAAAATCATTAGTATAGGGATTCGAACTTAAAATAGATATATAAATCCCAATACCATATAAAATAATTTCATTTCGGAAATCATTTACTATAACAACAGTGTTATAGTCCATCATTTCCTTCTATTTCTCGAAAACGTCTATTTCAACAATGAATGTTGAAATCTATGGTTTCGAGACTTAACATATTTTTAAAACATTTTTGAATCGTTTTAATTCTATTTAAAATATCACTTTCCCAAAATATTCCTTTAATATATTATTCACCGTCCAAAATCGTGAATATACTTCGTTAACCAAATTCAATTTCTACATATTTTATTTAAAGGATTATTCACTTTCCAAAATCGTGAATATACTTAGTTTAATAAGCCATAATAATTAAACCTATCAAAATAAGTCGATTTTGGATTTATAAAACAACGTTTATAAATTCCATTTATACTTTATAACAACTTCACTTATAAAATTACTTTATTAACAAATTCTATCCATATTCCATTTACACGCCAAAATCAATTTATAAGTTAATTACTTATAAATCTTTTATTTTACAAAATCTATTCATTTTATAACTTCACAAATTATAAATCTATAGATTTCATCCACTTATGAAATCCATTTATATTTCATTTTAACACTTATAAAAACTCGTTTTATAATTCCAATATTTTAATTTATAAATATCAATTTTATAAATCTTTTATATAAATCATTTATAATAATTCAAAAATCCCAATTTAAACCATTTTATAAATTAATCAACTACTTATTTCAAAAATCACATTTCGGTTATATTTCCCAAAAATCATAATTTTTATAACATAAAAATTACAACGTTTACTCATTTAAAATGAATCAATTTCAAAATTAAATTTTATTACGAATTCTCAACTTAAATTTTCAAAAATCAAATTTTATTTATTTTCGGCATCTAGCGAGACCAAAAATATATTCGGCTAAAATTTAGCCTTTAACGATTTCGATCACAAAGATAATCACGCAGATTATAAATAGATCAACACACAACATTGAAACCAATTCAATCATTTGAGGAATCTAGTTGGATCCGTCCAACCCGTTTCCCTGCATCCAAAGATGCTAGCACAATACCAATTCTGCTTCAAGACGAAATATCACGGTATACGGGATTTATAAAATACTATCCGCTATTATGCGGCGCAATAGGGTCTCATCCGCTATATAATGCGGGAAAATCAACTTTAAATACATATATAATACCAATTCCATACAAGTTGGAATTATCACGGTATATGTTTTTAATAAATAACATCCGCTTAATATACGACGTATATGGTCTATTTCAATACAACAGATAATAACTATCATCCAATCACACAATCAAGCAATTTTAAATCTAACTTTTAAAATTTAAATCAAAACAATTCGATTGAGTGAGAAGTTCTCACCTTGAGTTTCCGATAACAGTTGTAACGTTTTATTTCGAATAAAATTAAACGTGCGTTTAATTTTCCCGAAATTTTCACTAGCTCCAAACGACTCCAAACCAGCTCCATTGCTTAGTTCTCGAAAAACGAAGCCAACGCAAGTCGTTTCGTCAAATTCCGACGTCGTATGACAAAGTTATGATATTTTAAACATCGTACAATTTGTAATATAAAATGATTTACATTTTCTCTTTTTATATTTTAACAACCTTCAATCCAGGCCGTTCCTTTTCCTAGCTCAACATCAGGCCGTCCCCCCCTTTCTCTTCTCCCTCATGTACATCCCCTAGGTGAAAAACGCAAGCATCAACCCATAGCCGCCCTTTAGGGTTTGAAACCACGGCCACCACAACGCACGAGACTACGATCAAACATCTCCACCACGAAGCCCCACTCGAGAGCCACCTTCAGCCGCCACCATGTCAAGGTCGGCCTCCCCCTTTGCATAAATACGCGTGCGAATTACAACCGAACGTGGGTCTTTTACTGTCGATCCATGGCTCCGAATGCGATCTTGACCGTTGGATAGCTAGTGCTCGCCGAGCTCTTCAATTTCATAGTTGATAGTTTTCTGTAATTGTTTGTGGATCATGAGAGATTGAGGGAAGAAGATGGGATGAAGTCAGCCATTGATAATAGAGGGAGGCGGCGGCTCCTGAAACCCTAGGTTTTTTTTTTTTTTGCAATCGTGAATATTTTAGGTCCTTATATAGAAAATTCGCCAAACACTATTCATCAAAAAATTTCCGAACTCCAAACGAAGCATGCCGGCCGACGTTCCTAAGGTTTACCCCACGTTCCGGACACAATGGAACATGTTTTGGAGGCTAATTCGATCATATGTGTGAGTTACGGAAATAAACGATCAAATTTAAATTAAATCGGTTAAACTAATTTCTATGCGTTTTGGCTTGCCCCGGACAAACGGTAAATCTGATTGACACGAAATTTGAAATATTACAATAATACAACATTACGGATCCGATGAAACTGATTTTGTCGAAATCCGAGACTGTTTAAAAAATGGCTATTTTCACTAGTCGATTAAATATTAGAATATTCAATTTTCACAAATTTACTTTTAATTCAATTTTAAAAGTTCACAAACATTGTTCTAACTCCAATATGATTTAATATAACTTTATAAATCATTTTTAATCACATTAAACCCGACTTTCAATTATTTACGCAATTCCAAATATTAAATTATCGATTTAATTATCCAATTAAATCTAAATATTCGAAAAATAATTTATTCGACTCACAAATTTTACTTGTTGATATTTAAAATCAATTAAATATCTGAATTTCAAATAACAGAAATTCTGGGTCGTTACAGACAACTTTATTAATCACTTTGTAAACTGAGTACAATAAGGATCGGATGAAAATCCTTAATGGCATACAAAGCAACCAACAATGTTAAAGTCCTGAAAGTAAACAAACTAATCTGAATTTATAGAGGAAGACAGTGAAATATTTCGTTGGAATTTTGGCAAAAGAATTTCTAAAACCATATGGACCCATAAGAGGTATCATATGGCCCAAATCCTAAGGAATAAGGATCGGTCCGATCTTTATTTTGGAGGATTTTGGAAGTGTGATCTCTATGGGAGCTTTCTCATGTTGTAATATGCTTAGCCTTCATGTTTCATGACGATTGGATTAGTGGAACTTGAGTTATTGCTCAATTTTTGCTACAATGTGAGTTGTTACTGATTCTAACCGATCCTTACTGAAAGAAGACGATAGATCCCACTTGCCTAGCCCTTTTGCGATGTGATCTCTACGGTAGGCTCTCTAGGATCCCCACATCTTGTTCCCAAATTTCATACGTATTGGACTTATGGATTTTGAGATATTGATTGTTTTCCATTGAGTTGCACTTATTTGGCTGAAATAGGCCGATCCCGATGAGAGAGGGATTATAGTCGATCCCTTTTCTATGTTAAACTATATTCCATAATTTGAACATTCTTTATTGCATATCTCTCAATTCCATCCGATCACATCTTCATATTATCATTTGTACTTGATCTTTGAATCCAACAACCATCGCCTTGGAATTACAGGCCTTGACGACGATCAAATCTAAATTATCCAATCAGTTCTAATATAGCTGAGTCAAAATGCTGGATAGCACTTTTCCCTCAAAGTATCTTGTGTTGAACATGACGTGCTTTTAATCGAAGAAAGTTAGAGCCATCGAAAAATCCATCCAAGTTTTTGAATAGTCGCTACCCGTACCTCAAATTATTTTCTAAAAGTGTCATATCTCCCTTTGATCGTTATGCCACTTAGTCTATTTTCAATAGTATAAATTCAGGATCATATTTCGTTCGTTGATATCTAAGTCCAGTTTTACGATAGTAGTAAGCTTTGGCTATCTGAGCCAATCTCAACCTTGAAAGCTTTAGGTTTGAATTCAATTTCAAAAATTGAACTTTTAGAATATACATGTGCACGTTCAGGTAGACGTTCTTGTCGTTGGCTCCCAAATGCGTTTGCATGTTCATGGGTTGTTGCCAATCTTCGTTGAATTAGATGCAATTCCATCGCATTTTATATTTACTTGCTTTATATAGATTTTAGGTACAGGTTTGCATGAACATAGGGTTCGTCACCGATACCTTCTCTCTCTTTTTCTCCCTTTATTATATATAAAGTCGATCCCTTCCTTTTACATTTTCATTTTAATAGGGATCAGAATTTTTATAACCGGTCCCTCTTTCCTCTTTCTTTTTTTATGTATATAGGGATCGAAATTCCTCTAGCTGATTCCCTTTTCTTTCCTTTTTTTGATAAAATGGATAGGAATTTTCTTTTAGTCGATTCCTTTCTCTCTCAACTTCTCTCTTTTTTTGTTAGTAGGGATCAGATTGGATCCCCAAGCCGAGGGATCATAGCTGATTCCTTCTTATGTTAGGGACTTAATCTTTTGGGCCTTGTGAAGAATGAAAAAGAAAGCCATCCCTCTAGACTCGAATATAAGCTAGCGCTTCCTACTCCACCCTGCACTTTATTTCATTTTACTTCAATTCGCCTTTATTTTTTTCATGACCAAACCCTTCTTTCCATTTCCTTCAAACTCACCTCCGAACCCTCTCCTTCCAATTTGAAATTCGATCCCTTCCCTTACAACCCAACACTGCCTTTATCCTTAAACCTTGCCATTCTCTCTTGCTTCAAACCACCACTCCGACTTCGATTTAGATCGAAATCCAGCATCTCCCTTCGAGCAAATCATACTTTAAACATTTAGGCGAGTTCCCTTGCATCTACTCCTAAGTTTGTGATAAGATGATGGGTTCGGTTGATTTTTGAGAAGATGAGATGAATGGTGGCGAGGAAGGGTTCAGTAAGGTGGTAGAGGAGGAAAGAGAGGAGTGAAGCGTGAATGACGTAAGGGGATCAGTATTACTTGAGTTAAGGTGACCAATGTAGAAGGTTGTCGTGGAGGACGAGAAAGGTTAATCATATGGATCGACTGTATACTGATGTGGAGAGGGATCAACTGTCAGTGAAGTAAAGAGGGATCCATTATTTGTAGAGCATGAAGGGATTAGTCATAGGCTTTCTAGAAGGGATCAATTATTTTTAGATAGAGGGATCGGCTATGTGAAACAGCCCACACTCCTTAGTATACCAAAAAAGTGCACACTAAAGGATGTGGTGCATTGTAGGTACAACTAAAGCATCACAGAGAATAGGATTCACAAGACAAATAAGTAAAAACAACGGAAGCATTTAAATAATAATTTATCATTCAAAATTGAACTTCATCTCAAAATTGGTCATAAATACGTAAAATGTCTCAAGAACTTAAAATCTCTCATGTCACATGAAAATACATCTCAGTCTCATATAATCAGAGTACAAAAGTAACAACAATAATAGTAATCATAATAATAATCCCTCTCACGAGTGCCAAATCCATCATAAGCCGAATGAAAAAGATGAAAAGCGGTAGAATACATCTGAAATGAGAAAACTCCGGGAATAGGTCTCGAAGAAACCTGTATCAACTCAACTCTACCTGCCTATTGGGGGGGAAAGGAAATAGAGGAGTGAGTCAGACAATAAGTCTGGTGAGTGAAAGTAATTACTAGCATTTCTAAGCAAGATAAAGATAGTAGACTAAGCAATAGTTCTAGCTTTGAAGGAAAATACAGAAAAGATAAAACTGGGGTAAAATACTGTTTCTAATTCTGTTTGACTGTTTGCTTTGATTGTTCGATTGTGATTGTTTGCACTTTTCTTAAACTGCTTTGATTAGGCTGAAATCCTAATTCTACCCGTTGATCGGCCTTCTATCTCCGTTGTGCCACTGTGAACCAATCCTTTTGGTTATAGCAAAAAACACCTCTTAGCGCTTAGAACGCAGTAGCGAATTATTTACCTGAATCGATGTCGCACGCTCGATCATCACCGGTACACACTAACTATCGCCCCTTTTGTGACCTCTTATTTACCCTAATCAACATAAGCATGCCCAGTCTCACCTAACTATTGTGAGACCATCAGTCCTAGACCTGAAAAGGAATGCTGCCCAGCCTCACCTAGCTTTGCGAGACCATCCGTTCGAGTCCTGAAAAGAAATGCTGCCGGTACTAGTCCTAGCAAACAAATTCTAGTTTGCACCCCTTGCCCAAATTCCTAGAATTGAGCTTCTATCTATTGGCCACTTATTAACCTTAATCAGCATACACGTATTCTAGCCTTACCTAACTATTGTGAGACCATCAGTTCCTGACTGAAAGGGAATGCTACGGTAGGGGCCCTACTTCTATGTTTGCGTATTAACTTAATGTATGTTTTAAAATAAGCCTCTTCTGTTATCCCTGCTATATTTTCTTATTAACTTAATCCAATATCTAAGTTTTAAAATATGCCTCTTTCGTTATTTCCCTTTCTAATTATAACCTGTGTTATAATTGTTCTTGCAGCTGTTATTCTTCTATTTTCTCTTTTTAGTTATAACCATTTTTTATAATTATGCTTACAAATATCTTAAATTTTCCTATTTCAGTCCATCTCTATTTTATTTCTGTTTTTCTTATTTTACATTTGATTCCTGTAAATTTGATGTTTTTTTATTTTAATCCATATTAGCGAATCCTTCTCTTTCTTAATTTATTTGCGTAAATATGGATTAAATCTCTATAAAAAGAAACTAACATTTACAGGCTAAATTCCAAATTAAGACAGATGTAAATAACTGTGAATTACTATAAATAACTGAATAAAATTACTGAATAAGCTGAATAAACTAGACTGAAAAGAACTTCTGAAATTTACTTAAAAACTATCTGTAAATAAACTTATATAAAAACTGTCTTAAAGTTGAAGAAAAACTACAACTATTGAGAACCCTATTATTTTAAATGTCTTACAAATCTAAAATAATTACAAAGCACTCACCTGTGGTCCTTAGCTCTAGTCCTTGGCCTTCTCGGATCCACTTCTAGGGCGTAGAATATTTTTATTAAAAAGATCTTCAACCTAGAATTTTTTTCTATTTAGGGTCTAGCCTTAGGAAATGAACCTAATTGGGGAAAAATATGAATGAGAAAAATAGCTAGGACTAAGGTTCTATTTATAGTGTGACTTAGGGATCTCAAACGTTGGATTTAATGATTAAATATGGTGCAATCACATCATAGGCTCTCAAGGAACCGTCGCATGGTAGCACAAATGCACAGGATTTGGGAAAAATCAAGTTATGACGTGTAATCTTCGATCTTGACGAATCTATGTTCATTAACCAAGGAGGGTTAACCATGCTTCTTTGGGGGTTGACCCTAAGGTCGACCTATGTATAATGGGGAACGATCCTAAGGTCGACCTGACCATTGGCATGGGTCGACCCCTGCCTTGCAATTTATTTTTATTATTTTTTCCGTTTTAGTTGATTTCTTGCTTCTCTCGTATCTTCTCCATATTGACTCGGATTTCGACAAATTATATATGGAAATTGATCAGAAAATAGCTAGGGACACAATGGTACAACTCTTGTAGCTTGATTGTCGTAATTTCACAAACTTATTTTATTATTTAATTAATTCTTTAATTAATTGTTATAGCTCAAATTTTGAGTTGTTACATTCTCCATTCCTTAAGGGATTTCATCCTCGAAATCTCCAAGGATAGAAGAATGAAATAAATATTTTCATCCAAATTCTACAACCACATAT
Source organism: Allium cepa (assembly GCA_030765085.1). NCBI lineage: Eukaryota > Viridiplantae > Streptophyta > Magnoliopsida > Asparagales > Amaryllidaceae > Allium > Allium cepa. Next base: position 457,102,792 of record CM060931.1, on the reverse strand, counting down.
TCAACCATCATCCACTACATCGTTGTCCTTAAACTTTCTAATGCAATTTATGTTATATGCAATAGTGTAGTGTTAATGTCCCTAATTAATGCAAAAGATTAGGCGGTCTACTGATTCAACCGACATCCTTTTTATGCATTCATGTCCGTGCCATGTATCCAAATGAATGGAAATTCCCTACTAACGACTGATAGTTCTATATGCATGCTGCAATCATTATCTAAATGCAACAATCATATGATAATTATCCATTCATAGTAACCATGAAATAAAAATGCAAGTGCACACACATCCATATGCATATGATTTAGTAACCTAGTTAGGGCGATCCTTAAGAGATAATAGTAACTGGTGTGAGTGTACGCGTCCATAAGCATCCACTAGCAAACAATTGCAACCACTAGCATCCAACATACATAACATGTTCTAGTAACAAGTTAACATTCAGTCCTACCATCCATAGGTTAAATCGTAAGATCTATCCTTCCAAAGGATACTAAAGGAAAGAACCTATTCAAAAATAAAGATGGAAATAGAAAATTCAAAACATACCATCGAAGTGATGCAAATTAGAGGTATGTATTTTCTACTCAGCCTCCCTCAATATTATCTCCCTACTGCAACTTAATCAAAGGGACTTTTTTATTCCTAAGCTTCTTGACATCATGCCTGACGATCTTGGTAGGAATGCGACGAATCGATGCTTCTCTCTCCACTTAAAATTCCTCAAGTAGGTTAGGTTCCACTGCCTCTCGTGAATCATGTAAGCACTTCCTCAAGTGCGAAACATTAAAAAAATCATGAACTCCCACAAGCCTCTCCGGTACCTTTTTTCGATACGCCATCTTCCTTACCCTTTCCATAATGGGGAACGGTCCTACGAATCTGGGAGCAAGTTTCCCACTTGATCCAAACCTCACTACCTTTCTTAGCAGAGATACCTTAATGAAAATCAAGTCTCCTACTTCGAACTCAATATATCTTCTCCGCTTATCTGCATAGGATTTTTGTCTATCTTGGGTTGTCTTCATTTTTCTTCTAATCAAATCAATCATTTTCGAAGTCTCTCTAACCATGACGGGACTAAGTAGCATACTTTCTGTAGACACCGACCAACATAAAGGCGATTGCAAGGTCGTTCAAAAAAGGGCTTCAAAAGGATCCATCCCGATGCTAGCCTAAAAACTATTATTATATGCAAACTCCATTAAAGGAAGATGTTCCTCCCAAGTTCGTCTACAATCTATTTGGCCATTTGTTTGAAGGTGATAAGCCGTACTCAATATAAGTTGTGTCCCTAAAACTTCTTGCAAGCTTTCCCAAAACTCACCAGTAAAGAAGGGGTCTTTGTCGCTCACCACGCTAGAGGGAACTCCATGAAGTCGGACTATCTCACAAATGTATATGATGCCAAATAAGGCACTGTCCTCTTAATCTTGACTGGAATGAAGTGGGCGTTCTTAGTCAAACGTCTACAATCACCCAAATACTGGTATTCCCCTGCTAGATTGGGGTAACTCGTTTGTGAAGTCAATCGAAACACTATCCCACTTCCATTTTGGTACGTCCAGTGGTTAAATCAATCCGCCAGGCCTGTGCTGCTCCGCCTTAACTCTTTGGCATACGTGACGCTTAGCCACAAACTCTGCTACATCCTTCTTCATGCCACTCCAATAAAACACTCTCTTCATGTCCCTATACATCTTATAACCGTCAAGATGAATAGTCATCCGACAATGGTGTGCCTCTGATAGAACTTCTCTCATCAAATCACCAGGGCGGGAAACACAAACTCTTCCATCTCTCCTTAACTACCCTTTACTATCGATGGAATAGCGTTGGAGATGTCTAGAGACCTCTCCTCTGCTAATCCTATCCAGAATATCCACAAGCACTGAATCCTCTCACTGTCTTGAGCTAATCTGATGTACGAGGTAGGCTTAACCTCAAGTGCTAAAATCTTAGCAAAATCTCTGATAAGCTTCCTATAATAACCAGCCAAACCTAGGAAGCTTCTAACTTCGGTAGCGTTCTTAGGGGCCTTCTAATCCTATACTGCTACTATCTTAGCGTGATCCATAGCAAAACCCTCTCTTGAGACTACATGCCCCAAGAAATGGCCCTCCTTACACCAAAAGTGACACTTCGAGAACCGTGCTTTCAACTGATGAACACGAAATGTGCGAAGAACATCCTTAAGGTGAATAATATGCTCTTCAATATTCTTGGAAAACACCAAAATGTCATCCACAAGCTGTAATGTCCCACCTTTTCGCACGCTTTAAATCGACACACGTGACAATTCAAACCATACGAAAGGGCGGATTGTTATGAGGTAAATAAAAAAAACAAGAAAGAAATAAAACAAAATAGAATCTCACAGCAGAAGGATAAAATATAATAATCAAATGTACAGTTTATAAAGCTGTTTTACAAAATATTCGATTATACTTACAACATTTATCAGAGTTACACATACCAATAACAATGCAGCGGAACAGTATGAGTATAGTGGACTAATAATAATAATAATAATAATAATAATAATAATAATAATAAATCTCCGTCTTCGTCCTCCAGAGCAAAGGTCTTCGAAATCCTGAAACGCTCGGACTGACCCGAGCGAATTGAAAAGACAAAACACTCGAGTCAGAACTAAATATCTTATGTGAGTTAAATTAACAGAAATAAATATGAGTGCAGTAACTTAAGAGATGCTCGGGATTTACATCTCCTAAGGATCCGTTAAACTATTTACTATGTAGTATATTTTGCTATTATAATAGTGTCTAATTGTAAAATAAACTTACTTTTAAATAGCGTCAAGGCTTTACATTTTCCACCTTAACACATAATATATTCTCATAGTCTATATAGTACCGTAATCTCCTCCGTACTGGACGTCGTCAGAGGGCACTCCATAGGTATTGTACAAAACCAAAATCGTATAAGGCGCGCTAGGGTAGGTGACATGGCACAACTAGGCAATGCCTGGGTAGATATACTAATTAAGCATCCGGGCTGGTGGTAACGCGTAGCCGCAGCTAACTCCCACCTCGAGCCACACCCCCAAAAAATGAAAATAAAAAGTGGCCACCGAATCAATCCAAAAGTCAAAGTATAAAATCGAAGGGATGTGTCCGATCAAAGGTGCTACCTCAATTGGCCCGAGAATCACTCCTGTTTTAGCCACCTTATGCCAACTCACGGGAGTTGGGTCCACGTATTTACCTCAAAGAAAACGCCACCACCATCCTACTTCATTCTGTAATCTCCACCGCGTACACGGTTGTTAAAGTGGTTTTCGGGGTTGGCAGAGAGTTTGACAACTTCCGATCCCGGTCTCTTCAACAACCAAACGTTATTATAACACCGCGGTTACTTTAAAATAATTTATACTTCAAAATCAGAATATAATATCCCTTTCAAAACCATATAAATACGATATCATTTTCATTTTTAAAACCTAAATCAAAATGATATCATTTTTATTTCAAATATATCTTTTCCAAAATCATAGCATTTTCAAATCTATATACATTGAAACCATAGCTTTGAAACATAACTTTTAATACTTAATGGTTTAAGTACTATATTACTTTATATAATAAAATAGCTTCTTTAAAGTTCACAATAGATTCCCAATATTAATTTGAACCTCCAAATAAACCATTTTAATTCCCATATATTTCCAAGCTTAAATATTCTATATTTCAAAACTTAAATTTTTATAGTTCATATATTTGATTCTTTACAAATTCCACTATTCAAAAATGGATTCTTTGATAATTTAATATATATCAAATCCAATCCTATTATTTAAATTTGAAATGTTTGCTTAATAAACAAATATTATTTAAGTAAAACCCTCAAACTTCAATAACAGGATATTCTTTTAATTGAATTTACTTGATAATATTCTTTAAATCAATTTGATATTCATTTAAATCCTCTAATCAAAATCAAGTTATAATATCATATCTTTTAAATCTTAATTTATTTACATTTCAAAACAAATTTTTCGAGGATAATTCTTAAATACTTTAATTCAAATCATATTCACATTTATCTTCAACCTTACTTTTATTCGAGTTATTATAAACTATATATACAATAGAATTTAAATAGATACTTAACCATATTATATAAAAGAAATTAAACTTCATTATTTAGCTTATTTTATAATTCAAACAAATTTATACATAGCAAATTCAATAATAAAATAACATTTATATAATATCTAAAATCAATATCTATATACCCATATATTTCTTTACAAAACCACAGAAATCATTTTTAAAATAATTTTACATATAGACCGCGGTGTCCGTATATAATTTTCTATCCTATGGTCAAGTGATACAGATATTTATCATTTCAATCCGCAATTTGAAAATAAAAATGCGGTTGTATATCATTTCAAACCGCAATCCCGAATGAGATGAAAATGCATAATAACTTGCAATTTATAACCATAAAAATTCAACATCCATTCATACAATATCAACCATCAACCATGTATTAAAATCATCATCCAATTTAAACAAAACATCAATATAGAGCATAAAAATATAACGGGTATCAACGAATAAATTATATTCAAAAATAAATTAATAACTGTTTAACTGGCAGTTTATATGCAATAATAAATAAATTTAACAAGCAATTTATATGAAATACTAAATAAATTTAACTGTCAAATTTATATGCAAGAATAAAATTAAATAACAATTTAATTTGAATAAATGCAATTTAACTGAGATGATGATTAAAAATATGCCAAACAACCATGAATAAATTTAAAATCACATCATATGTTAATTTAACAAACATAAGGAATTTTAGAAGTTGTGAGTGGGCTAAAACACTCACCTTTTGAATTTAAATTGAATTAAAATCCAATTTAAACCCAAAATTTGCACAGTCTCCAAATCCAACCAAATTAGCGTCAAAATGTCTGGAATTTTATTACGATCCTAACAAAAAGAAATTACGCGTGAAACAGAGTCCGTATGGAAAAGTTATTAAGATTTTAACATTTGATATTAAAATTAAAATTAAATTAACTAACCACCAGCTTCACTCTCTCTGGACACGTCACCGTACTAACAGTCAACACGCAATTTCTTCCACGTGAAAAAAATTCCCAGGCCGATACGTATCTCGTTCGTAAGCACCGTCGTACCCTTCCATCTCGCGCCTACAGTCGCCGCGCGCCACGTCGCACACACCCAGACACCGTCGCGCCGCCTCCCTGGCCTCCCACATGCCACGCGATAACCGATCCATCGCCAAACTTTGCCCCAAAACACACAGCCTCCGCTCCCCTCATGAAACCCTAATCCAATTAACGGCGACGATCCAGCCGTTGAAACTTAGAATTCAACACACCGATGAACAACACTCAGCCCCTCTACAATATGCTACCCTCAAATCAACAATCCGTCGAAGTTCAACAACGCTCTATTGACGGCCGAAACTAGTTCAATTTTTACCGAAACGACAATCCAAAACGAAAAACGCACACCACCAGTGAGTTATGCTAGTCGAGAGCTTCAACATATATTTTTTTCAAATTTTTCTGAGAACTTTAAATTTTTATTCGATTTTGGAATTTGCAATTGGATCTAGGGTTTGTTTGTCTGCCATTGAGGAAGAGGAGGAGCTGATGAAGTTTTACACGTAGACAAATGAGAATAGGGTAGGCTAGGGTTTAGCAGGGTATTTATAGATAAAGTTGGAATGGACAGATGGATCCGAATTATAAACGTGCTAAACGATAATTGGCCCAAAAAGCCCGTTCTGACTCCGGAACGAAATTGAGTCAACCCATATATCAAAATAGGTATTTTAAAATATTCTAAACGCAATGGAAAAGGTTCACGTCCAAATTCCATCGTATGAAGAAGTTATGCTGAAATCAATATTTTCAAATTGATTTCAATTAATTTTAATTAAATTGATTTCAAGGCGTTTCAAGCTCATACGATCAAACGACAAGACAGATCGATACGAAACTTGAAATCCTACAATAATTCACTGTTACGGTTCCGATGAAACTTGTTTCGTCGAAATCCAAGTTAGTGGCCAAAATGGTTATTTATATTAATTAAATAAATTTACAATAAATCGATTAATTCAAATTTTAAATTTCAAATTCCAAAATTTTACAATGTTATCACCTTTATATTTCTCAAACATTTACAATGATATAAACAAATTTAAATGTCAATTTAGAGAAGATTAATTTATAAATTTCAATATAAATCCTCAATTTCCTTAAATTCAAAATTAAAATAAAATTTTCAATAGTTCTATTAAATTCCCTTTTCATTCTATTATTTAATTCATTGTTATCAAAAGGATGCAATTTACATTGGCACACGATTGTTTACATTTATTTTCTTAGGTTTCATCTATATTCCCTTCTAGGAAATATTTTAAATAATAAATTTTCATTTAATTGCAATAAATCATACTATCGTAATTAGATCCAATAAATAAATAAATGTTGATTCCCATTCTTATTATTCAACAATCATTATCCTATAAACCTATTTAACATCTGTTTACGTTTCCTTACCTTGATACTTCTATATACATCTTAGGCTTGTATAAATGTCTTTATTACAAAATGTGAAATCTTGTTTATAACCAATATTAATTAAGGTTTTAAAACTAATAAATAAAATTCCCTTAAATTTAATCAAATATTCATTCATACACCATTAGAGATACACTGTTAACCATTTCTACCCTAATTTATACTAATATGACCTTTAATTAGATTAATTTCTATTGATTTCTCATTTTAATTTATTAGACTCCATTAACGTTAAATTACCTTTAAGTTATCACTAACGGACAAGTGTTGAAATTGATTACATACACCGTTCTCACCCTGTTATCAATTGGATGAATTTTCATTGATTCATAGCTATTGCATTAATATCCGCAAATTTCATCCACATCTCTATTAATGTAAAATTTAATATTAAATCCCGCTTATTTGCAATTAATTTACTTATTGAATTTTTTTTACTTTCAAGTAAATTAGTAAATCTAAAATTTCACCCCTAAGATCCACCACTTGCTATATTATGAATGAAATTAACATTGGTTACATCCTCTGGAATTAAAAATCTTTTATGACAAATCAATTTATCCTAACTGCACAATTTGGTCAATTAACTGCAATTAATTTCACATTAAATTTTATAAATTATAAATTTAAACTTTAACAAATCCGTTACTTGATTTAAAACCCTGCTATTCAATAAATTGACATTTATAGGTGAAATTAACATTGACTTATACTTTATATCATAAATGCATGCTTTATTTCATACTATTTAGTTATATTTGCCAAGTATGTATATTAATTACTAATTGTATTCTTAATTTATTTACTTCCTTGGTTTCATACTTAATAAGTTTTCACTTCCAACAATATTATAAATCATCTACAGGACATTGATTTTTTTCTTCCATGAATTCATTAATTAATCCAATAAATGCCTCTGTTTCCTTATATTCAATTTATTACCATTTAAGTACGTTTATTATCAACAACACTCATTATAATTACTTATCTATACCTATTTCATTGGTTTATTCAACAGTTACTTTTATTTACTCCTTTTCTATTTTAAAACCAAATGTAACTATTTTCACTATTCATTATTATATTAATGAATTCCATTCTAGTTAATATTTTTATTAATATTTCACAAATTCAACCTTTCTATTGGTTTCTTATTTTAAACTTATAACCAAGTATGACAATTTATATTATTTCAATTTTTTTGCCATATAAGTATTATATCGTTAATGTTTAATTACAATTGCTTCATCAAATTTCTACATTCTCTCCAATATAAATTTTAAGACTTTATTTCTTTCCAAATTAAATTAAAAATCTTATTAAATTAACTCTTTTTAAACCATCGAATTTTTACGGGTCGTTACACTCTCCCCCACTCAAAACTTTTCGTCCCCGAAAAGGAAAAATAAGGAAAAGAAGAATTAAGAAGTCAATAGATCTTATTCAAAACATTAACCTTATAAACAATTAAATTTACAAAATTAATTAATTTAGATAAATTATCTCAATTTATAACCATTAAATCTTTTTATACTTAAATTATTAAAGTTTGGAAATCATTTTCAAAAAAAAAAATTATAAGTCCAAAATTTACGAAAAATTTCGGCTGAGTCTCCTTTGTACGGAGAGGCTCGGGAGAATATATAATATCAAAATAACAATATATAACATATACTTTCCAAAATAAAATATCCCAACACGGGAAAAATAATATAATAACGTTATCAACCGTAATAAAAAAACGTACCTATTGGTCGGGCAATTTACGCTTATATTATGGTACCAACTGCAGTAACAATTGCTTCCATAACCTGCACTTCACTTATATAATCCAATTAAAGTTACGATTATATAAAATGAAATATTAAAAATGGTTTCACCCATAAACATCCGATTCAATACAAACAACCATCAATAAACAAAATCAATACAATATTAAACACTTGCACAACACATACGACTGTAAAACAATCATTCATTCATATCAGACACAGCAAATAGTTGTTCAGGTTTAGACACTTTAAATTGTACAGAATGAAGAATAAGTACTAAGTGTATCCTTCACTCAACAGCCTTGGGTGAAACTAAATAGATTATTCATTCATCCAAACAATTTTAAAGTATCCTTACCCAACCAACCATAGACCAAACAACAACAAATTCCAAACAATAAATCAAGTTAATTTTTGTTAATTTCATTTCAAGCTATTGTTGTTTGATTTCCTTTTTATCCATATTCTGATTTATCTTTTTAATTTTACATTATTTCTTGCACATTAATTCATTTACAAAGGTTTACCATCATTTATTTATATTACTTACATTTCTAATATATTAAATTAGTAGCATTTTCTTTCTACTTAAGTTTATAACTCTATAACATCAATTCTTATAAACAAAAGAAATTTATTGAACATTTTCATTACCTACCTTTACTTGTACAATTTCTATTACATTTTCTTATTAGACATTTCAACTTTTATATTCGGTAAGTTATATTTATGCTTTAAAAGAATGTAATTAAAGGTTATACAAGTCTCTCATCTTTCCTTTAATTATTTTAACGTTCAATAACCATATCTTTTATTTTTATAGTTTACATATTTCAACTTTCTGGAGCTTCATTTATAATCTAGCATTAAATCTTTTATTTTAATTAAAGGCTCCATTTATTAATTAGTTACATTCCACTTCACTACTATACTTGAACTATTCATTATTGGAAACTTAAAATTAAAATACCGGGTCTAATTTCAAATCATTTTAAAGATAATAGATAAAGGTTTATACTCAAACTTATATGTCCAATTAAAAAATAAAAAATTTCAAAACAAATCTGCAGTAATTATTACAGTGGCCTTCCCACTTCGAAACTCGAAAATGAATGTCAATGATGCGTGCACTCATCACCGAAATTATTTTCCAGCGACAGAGAGGGGAGTACAAAACTTAAATTTTTCCAAAATTTCTTTTAAAACATTTCCTTCAAATTATATTGAAATATTTATATCAGAAAATACTTCTAATACTATTATTACTATATTCCAAAATCATTTGAAAGGAATCTCAAAACCCCAGGACTTAGATTCTAAATTTCCAAATTCTCTTATTTTATTTTCGATCTTATTTCACTGTTATTTAAAATTTCATTACCTAACAACCAATATATAACAACCAAGTATATATCTTATTTATAAAAATTTATTTTATATATAGAAAATATAATAGGCAAAATTATTTCATTCACCTATATTAAAAACAAATATTATGTTGGTCTGTCCTATTAAGTGCTTGGAAACCCCTATTGATGTCACAGCGTTCCATGCACCAACCAGAGTTTATAAATACAAAACGGAACAGATTAACACAATATTAAAACCTTTTTATAACACTAACAAATAGGCTCTCTCATATATACACTCAGCAACTCCCATAGGGTATTACTACCCTATAGTACAGAGTCAAACCCCACATAGTTAAGGTTTATCGCTAAACCAAAGCTCTGATACCAGATGTAACGTTCCGCCGTTTCACACGCTTTAAATCGACACACATGACAATTCAAACCATACGAAAGGGCGGATTTTTATGGGGTAAATCAAAAAAAACAAGAAAGAAATAAAACAAAAAAGAATCTCACAGTGGAAGGATAAAATATAATAATCAAATATACAGTTTATAAAGCTGTTTTACAAAATATTCGATTATACTTACAACATTTATCAGAGTTACACATACCAATAACAATGCAGCGGAACAGTATGAGTATAGTGGGCTAATAATAATAATAATAATAATAATAATAATAATAAATCTCCGTCTTCGTCCTCCGGAGCAAAGGTCTTTGAAATCCTGAAATGCTCGGACTGACCCGAGCGAATTGAAAAGACAAAACACTCGAGTCAGAACTAAAATATCTTATGTGAGTTAAATTAACAGAAATAAATATGAGTGCAGTAACTTAAGAGATGCTCGGGATTTACATCTCCTAAGGATCCGTTAAACTATTTACTATGTAGTATATTTCGCTATTATAATAGTGTCTAATTGTAAAATAAACTTACTTTTAAATAGCGTTAAGGCTTTACAATTTCCACCTTAACACATAATATATTCCCATAGTCTATACAGTACCGTAATCTCCTCCGTACTGGACGCCATCAGAGGGCACTCCATAGGTATGGTACAAAACCAAAATCGTATAAGGCGCGCTAGGGTAGGTGACACGACACAACTAGGCAATGCCAGGGTAGATATACCAATTACGCATCTGGGCTGGTGGTAACGCGTAGCCGCAGCTACCGCCCACCTCAAGCCACACCCCCAAAAAAAGAAAATAAAAAGTGGCAACCGAATCAATCCAAAAGTCAAAGTATAAAATCGAAGGGATGTGTCTGATCAAAGGTGCTACCTCAATTGGCTCGAGAATCGCTCCGGTTTTAGCCACCTTATGCCGACTCACGGGAGTTGGGTCCACGTATTTACCGCAAAGGAAACGCTGCCACCATCCTACTTCATTCTGGAATCTCCACCGCGTACACGGTTGTTAAAGTGGTTTTCGGGGTTGGCAGAGAGTTTGATAACTTCCGATCCCGGTCTCTTCAACAACCAAACGTTATTATAACACCGCGGTTACTTCAAAATAATTTATACTTTAAAATCAGAATATAATATCCCTTTCAAAACCATATAAATACGATATCATTTTCATTTTTAAAACCCAAATCAAAATGATATCATTTTTATTTCAAATATTTCTTTTCCAAAATCATAGCTTTTTCAAATCTATATACCTTGAAACCATAGCTTTGAAACATAACTTTTAATACTTAATGGTTTAAATACTATATTACTTTATATAATAAAATAGCTTCTTTAAAGTTCACAATAAATTCCCAATATCAATTTGAACTTCCAAATAAACCATTTTAATTCCCATATATTTCAAAGCTTAAATATTCTACATTTCAAAACTTAAATTTTTACAGTTCATATATTTCAATCTTTACATATTCCACTATTTAAAAATGGATTCTTTGATAATTTAATATATATCAAATCCAATCCTATTATTTAAATTTGAAATGTTTGTTTAATAAACAAATATTATTTAAGTAAAACCCTTAAACTTCAATAACAGGATATTCTTTTAATTGAATTTACTTGATAATATTCTTTAAATCAATTTGATATTCATTTAAATCCTCTAATCAAAATCAAGTTATAATATCATACCGTTTAGATCTTAATTTATTTACATTTCAAAACAAATTTTTCGAGGTTAATTCTTAAATACTTTAATTCAAATCATATTCACATTTATCTTCAACCTTACTTTTATTTTTTGTTATTATAAACTTTATATACAATAGAATTTTAAATAGATACTTAACCATATTATATAAAAGAAATCAAACTTCATTATTTAGCTTATTTTATAATTCAAACAAATTTATACATAGCTAAATTCAATAATAAAATAACATTTATATAATATCTAAAATCAATATCTATATACCCATATATTTCTTTACAAAACCACAGAAATCATTTTTAAAATAATTTTACATATAGACCACGGTGTCTGTATATAATTTTCTATCCTATGGTCAAGTGATACAGATATTTATCATTTCAATCCGCAATTTAAAAATAAAAATGCGGTTGTATATCATTTCAAACCGCAATCCCGAATGAGATGAAAATGCATAATAACTTCCAATTTGTAACCATAAAAATTCAGCATCCATTCATACAATATCAACCATCAACCATGTATTATAACCATCATCCAATTTAAACAAAACATCAATATAGAGCATAAAATTATAACAGGTATCAACGAACAATTTATATTCAAAAATAAATTAATAACTGTTTAACTGGCAATTAATATGCAATAATAAATAAATTTAACTAGCAATTTATATGAAATACTAAATAAATTTAACTGTCAATTTATATGCAAGAATAAAATTAAATAACAATTTAATTTGAATAAATGCAATTTAACTGAGATGATGATTAAAAATATGCCAAAAAACCATGAATAAATTTAAAATCACATCATACGTTAATTTAACAAACATAAGGAATTTTAGAAGTTGTGAGTGGGTTAAAACACTCACCTTTTGAATTTAAATTGAATTAAAATCCAATTTAAACCCAAAATTTGCACAGTCTCCAAATCCGACCAAACCCGCATCAAAATGTCTGGAATTTTATTACGATCCTAACAAAAAAATTACACGTGAAACGGAGTCCGTATGGGAAAGTTATTAAGATTTTAACATTTGAAATTAAAATTAAAATTAACTAACCACAAGCTACACTCTCTCTGGACACGTCACCATACTAACAGTCAACACGCAATTTCTTCCACGTGAAAAAAATTCCCAGGCCAATACGTATCTCGTTCGTAAGCACCGCCGTACCCTTCCATCTCGCGCCTACAGTCACCGCGCACCACGTCGCACACACCTAGACACCGTCGCGCCGCCTCCCCGGCCTCCCACATGCCACGCGACAACCGATCCATCGCCAAACTTTGCCCCAAAACGCACAGCCGCCGCCCCCCTCGTGGAACCCTAATCCAATTAACGGCGACGATCCAACCGTTGAAACCTAGAATTCAACAAACCGATGAACAACACTCAGCCCCCTCTACAATATGCTACCATCAAATCAACGATCCGTCGAAGTTCATCAACGCTCTCTTGAACGGCCGAAACTAGTTCGATTTTTACCGTCAAACGACAATCCAAAACGGAAAATGCACACCACCTGTGAGTTATGCTAGTCAAGAGCTTCAACATATATTTTTTTCAAATTTTTCTGAGAACTTTAAATTTTTATTCGATTTTGGAATTTGCAATTGGATCTAGGGTTTGTTTGTCTGCCATTGAGGAAGAGGAGGAGCTGATGAAGTTTTACACGCAGACAAATGAGAATAGGCGTAGGCTAGGGTTTAGGAGAGTATTTATAGATAAAGTTGGAATAGACAGATGGATCCGAATTATAAACGTGCTAAATGATAATTGGCCCAAAAAGCCCGTTCTGACTCCGGAACAAAATTGAGTCAACCCATATATCAAAATAGGTATTTTAAAATATTCTAAACGCAATGGAAAAGGTTTCATGTCCAAATTCCATCATATGAAGAAGTTATGCTGAAATCAATATTTTCAAATTGATTTCAATTGATTTTAATTAAATTGATTTCAAGGCGTCTCAAGCTCATACGATCAAATGACAAGTCCGATCGATACAAAACTTGAAATCCTATAATAATTCACTGTTACAGATCCGATGAAACTTGTTTCGTCGAAATCCGAGTCAGTGGCCAAAATGGCTATTTTTATATTAATTAAATAAATTTTCAATAAATCGATTAATTCAAATTTTAAATTTCAAATTCTACTATTTTACAATGTTATCACCTTTATATTTCTCAAACATTTACAATGATATAAACAAATTTAAATGTCAATTTAGAGAAGATTAATTTATAAATTTCAATATAAATCCTCATTTTCCTTAAATTCAAAATTAAAACAAAATTTTCAATAATTCTATTAAGTTCCCTTTTCATTCTATTATTTAATTCATTGTTATCAAAAGGATGCAATTTACATTGGCTCACGATTGTTTACATTTATTTTCTTAGGTTTCATCTATATTTCCTTTTAGGAAATATTTTAAATAATAAATTTTCATTTAATTGCAATAAATCGTACTATCGTAATTAGATCCATAAATAAATAAATGTAGATTCTCATTCTTATTATTCAACAATCATTATCCTATTAACCTATTTAACATCTGTTTACGTTTCCTTACCTTGATACTTCTATATACATCTTAGGCTTGTATAAATGTCTTTATTTCAAAATGTGAAATCTTGTTTATTACCCATATTAATTAAGGTTTTAAAACTAATAAATAAAATTCCCTTAAATTTAATCATATATTTATTCGTACACCATTAGAGATACATTGTTACCCATTTCTATCCTAATATAACCTTTAATTAGATTAATTTCTATTGATTTCCCATTTTGATTTATTAGACTCCATTAGCGTTAAATTACCTTTAAGTTATCACTAACAGACAAGTGTTGAAATTGATTACATACACCGTTCTCACCCTGTTATCAATTGGATGAATTTTCATTGATTCGTAGCTATTGCATTAATATCCACAAATTTCATCCACATCTCTATTAATGTAAAATTTAATATTAAATCCCCCTTATTTGCAATTAATTCACTTATTGAATTTTTTTACTTTCAAATAAATTAATAAATCTAAAATTTCACCCCTAAGATCCACCACTTGTTATATTATGAATGAAATTAACATTGGTTACATCCTCTGGAATTAAAAATCTTTTATGACAAATCAATCCTAACTGCACAATTTGGTCAATTAATTTCACACTAAATTTTATAAATTATCAATTGAAACTTTAACAAATCCGTTACTTGATTTAAAACCCTGCTATTCAATAAATTGACATTTATAGGTGAAATTAACATTGATTTATATTTTATATCATAAATGCATGCTTTATTTCATACTATTTAGTTATATTTGCCAAGTATGTATATTAATTACTAATTGTATTCTTAATTTATTTACTTCCTTGGTTTCATACTTAATAAGTTTTCACTTCCAACAATATTATAAATCACCTACAGGACATTGATTTTTTTTCATGAATTCATTAATTAATCCAATAAATGCCTTTGTTTCCTTATATTAAATTTATTACCATTTAAGTACATTTATTATCAACAACACTCATTATAATTACTTATCTACAACTATTTCATTGGTTTATTCAACAGTTACTTTTATTTCTTCTTTTCTATTTTAAAACCAAATGTAACCATTTTCACTATTCATTATTATATTAATGAATTCTATTCTAGTTAATAATTTTATTAATATTTCACAAATTCAACCTTTCTATTGGTTTCTTGTTTTAAACTTATAACCAAGTATGACAATTTATATTATTTCAATTTTTTTGCCATATAAATATTATATCGTTAATGTTTAATTACAATTGCTTCATCAAATTTCTACATTCGCTCCAATATAAATTCTAAGACTTTATTTCTTTCCAAATTAAATTAAAAATCTTATTAAATTAACTCTTTTTAAACCATCGAATTTTTACGGGTCGTTACACAAGCACTACAACGAACTTATTTAGGACATCTTGAAAAACATGGCTCATCAGATCTACAAAATAGGCCGGGGCATTGGTTAGCTTGAGCGGCATAACCAACCACTTAAAGAATCCATTAGGTGTCCTAAATGCTGTCTTATCGATGCTATCATCAGCGACCCTAAGCTGATGAAATCCAGTGGCTAAGTTAAGCTGAGAAAATACCAAAGAGCCAACATAATCGAAAGGATCATCTATCCAAGGAAGTGGGTAAAGGTTCTTCTTCACGAACTTATTAAACTCTTTATAGTCTATGCAAAGTCGGAGGGAACTATCCACCTTTATAGCGAAGACGAATGGTGCTCTCCACTCAGATATGCTCCATCTGATGAAGCCTTTCTCCAATAGCTCACTAATCTGCTTACTTAACTCCTTCCTCTCCCTAGGAGCCATATGTCTCACGAGCAATGCCACTGGCTTAGCATTGTCATTCAAATAGATCCTAATGTCAATCTCTCTCTTATGGGATAGTCCCCTAACCTCCTCAAAAACATTTTGGAAAACTCCAACAACTGGAACTGAATCTAACTCTCCTAGTGATGAATAATGGGAATAAAGGTAGCTCAATATAACTGACCCCTGTGGGTCACAAGAACCTCAAGAGTCTGTCCATTATATGTCTCTAGTTTAACGACTCTCCTCTCGCAATCCAATATCGCAACATAAGTGGATAACCAATCCATCCCCAAAATCATCTCATATCCCGAAAATCCTACTACATAGGCATCACAATCAAACTCTACATCTAGTATAAAAATTTTCAAACCCCTACAAATCATGGATAAATGTGGCGATCCTCCCATGGGGTTTGAAATAACTATAGGGTCTACTACTAGAGAAATATCTAAGTGTAAACAATCAACCAAGGAACTAGAAATGAAAGAATGCGATGCTCTAGAGTCAAAAAGAGTTCGAATAGGAAAATCCAAAATAGAGGTCAAACTTCTATAGAGACTTTCCTACCTCGATCCGGTCCACTACTAAAAGGTGTTACATCCAAAGCCTATACATGCGCCATAGGTGTGCCTACTCTCAGCCTCATCTTCTGAGGATAAGCTCTACTAAGGTGACCAGGCTGCCCATAGTTGTAACACCTCCCCTTTATTGTGTCCTTCTTATAGTCCTTTGTGAAATGCCCAACCAATCAACAACTGTGAAATTTCTCGCCTTTCTTGATCTGTCCCTTTTATGGTCTCCTCCTTTCTTCTTGTCCTTATCCTTCTTATTCTTCCACCACAGTTTCTTAGAGTTTTCTGATTTAGGAACCCCTTTAACCTCTTCTTTCTTAGCAACATTTGATATAAGAGCCATTTCCACATGTGATTCATAGGCCGCTTCCATAGGTATATGTGTCAATGCCAACCCTTGGAGGGGTTGGTTCAAACCTTTAGCAAACTTGGTGGCCTTCTTATGCAGTGTATTAACAAGATTCATCCCGAACCGCCAAAACACATTAAATCGATTTATATACTCTTTCAACGAAAGACTCCGTTGCTTTAGACTAATGAACTTCTCCAGCCGCATGCTTTCCTTTGCTTGTGATAAGATCTTTCTCTCAAACCTTTCCCGAAATCCAAACCAACCAATGTCTCTACCCTCCATCTCTACAATCTCCCACCAGTAAGAAGCCTCTCCCTTTAGCTACCAAAATGCAAGATGAACTCTCTATTAGTCCTCCAATCCTAACAGCCTAAATATCCACTTGTTATTCCTCAACCAAGCTCGTGCCTCTACGAAATCCTTCATGCCAGAAAATGTCCTACCTTCTAGATTAGCGAAGTCCTTGCATAGCTTAGAAAATTTGACTGCTGCAGGAGGATTAATGGGATCTCCACCTACCGGTGCTGCATTGGATGCTTGCACTTGCACCTCTGGTGCCGTAGCTTGGAGGTATCTATGGAACCAGCCAGGGACTTGGATACCCTTTGGAAGACTTGGGGCAGCCACCATTCTATGTAAAGAAAAGAAAATTTAAGGTCGAAAGAATAGAAAGAAGGTTGAACTAGACTTTGAAGGGAACTTTATAAAAACTCTCTTATAATTGAAAATCATTTCCATAATAAGAGTTACTTTCCGAAAGGTACTTCTAAATATATGTTACTTTTGAAAAATACTTTACTTTTAAAACAAGTTTTTAAGAATCCTGTAAACTTAGGCTCTGATACAAAGTGAAATACCACACACCCCTTAGCATACCAAAAAGGGCATACTAAAGGATGTGGTGTGTTGTAGGTATAACTAAAGCATCACAGCGACTAAGATTCACAAGACAAATAAGTAAAAACAACGGAAACATTTAAATAATAATTTATCATTCAAAATTAAATTTCATCTCAAATAAGTTATAAAAACATAATATGTCCCAAGAACTTAAATTCTCCCCTGTCTCATGAAAATACACCTCAGTCTCAAATAATGAGAGTACAAAAGTAACAATAATAATATTAATCATAACAATAATCCCTCTCACAAGTGTCAAATCCATCATAAGCCAAATGAAAATGATGAAAAGAAGAGGAATACATATGAAATGAGAAAACTTTGGGAATGGGTCTCCAAGCAACCTGTATCAACTCAGCTCTGTTGGTCTATTGGGGGAAAAAGGGGAAATAGAGGTGTGGGTTAGACAATAAGTCTAGTGAGTGAAAGTAATTGCTAGCATTTCTAAGCTAGATAAAAATAATAGATTAAGCAATAGGTCTAGCATGAAAGAAAAATACAGAAAAGATAAAACTGGAGTAAAATATTGTTTCTGATTCTGTTCGACTGTTTGATTTGATTGTTTGATTGTGATTATTTGCACTTTTCTTAAACTACTTTAATTAGGTTGAAATCCTAGTTCTACCCGCTAATCGACCTTCTATCTCTGTTGTTCCACTGTGGACCAATCCTGTTGGTCACAACAAAAGATAACTCTTAGTGCTTGGAATGTAATAGCAAATTATCTACCTTAATCGATACCGCACGCTTGGTCATCGTCGGTACACACTAACTGTCACCCCCTGTTGTGACCTCTTACCCTAATCAACATAAGTATGCCCAACCTCACCTTATTGTTGTGAGACCATCAGTCCTAGACCTGAATGAGAATGCTGCCCAGCCGCACCTAGCTGATATGAGACTATCAGTCCTAGTCTTGAAAGGGAATGCTGCCGGTACTGGTCCTCACTAAAAAATTCTAGTTTGCACCCTTTGCCCAAATATCCAGATTTGAGCTTTTATCTATTGGACACTTATTTACCCTAATTAATATAAGCATGTCCTAGGCTCACCTAACTATTGTGAGATCAACAGTTCCTGACTGAAAGGGAATGATGCCGGTATGGGCCCTACTTCTATGTTTGCTTATTAACTTAATATAAGTTTTATAATAAGCCTCTTATGTTATCTTTGCTATATTTTCTTATTAACTTAATCCAAGGTCTATGTTTTAAAATATGCCTCTTCTGTTGTTTCTTTCTTTCTAATTATAACCTATGCGATAATTGTTCTTGCGGCTGTTATTCTTCTATTTTCTCTTTTTAGTTATAACCACTTGTTATAATTATGCTTGGAAACATCTTAAATTTTCCTATTTAGTCCATCTCTATTTTTATTTCAGTTTTTCTTATTTTACATCCGATTTCTGTAAATTTGTTGTTTTTCAATTTTAATCCATATTAGCGAATCCTTCTCTTTTTAATTCATTCGCGTAAAAATGGATTAAATCTCTTTAAAAGAAATTGACATTTACAGGCTAAATTCCAACTTAAAACAAATGTAGATAACTGTAAATAATTGAATAAAATAGACCGAATAGAACTTCTGAAATTTACTTAAAAACTGTCTGTAAATAAACTTAAATAAAAACCATCTCAAAACTGAAGAAAAACTACAACTATCGAGAACCTTATTATTTTAAGTTTCTTACAAATCTAAAATAATTACAAAATACTCACCTGTGTTCCTTAGCTCTAGTCCTTGGCCTTCCCGGATCCACTTCTAGGGAATAGAGTATTTTTATCAAAAATATCTTCTCCTTAAAATTTTTTTCTATTTAAGGTCCATCCTCAGGCAATGAACCCAATTGGGAGAAAAACCGAATGGGAAAAATAGTTAGGCCTAGGGTTCTATTTATAATGTGATTAAGGGATTCAGATCATTGGATTTGAAGATTAAATCTGGTGCAACCACCTCATAGCGCTCTAGGAACCGTCGGATGGAAGCATTAATGCGTAGGATTTGAGAAAAATCAATTATGACATGTACGCTTTGATCTGGACGAATCTACGTTCGTTAACTAAGTTGGGTCGACCAAGCTTCTATGGGGGTCGATCCTAAGGTCGACCTATGTATAATGGGGGTCGACCCTAAGGTCGACCTGACCATTGGCATGGGTCGACCCTTTCCTTGAAATTTATTTATTTTTATTTTTTTCGTTTTAGTTGATTTCTAGTTTCTCTTGTATCTTCTCCATACTGACTTGGATTTCGACAAGTTATATATGGAAACTGATCAAAAAACTGCCACGGACCTAATGGTGCAACCCCGTAGCTCGATTCAGACAATTTCATAAACTTATTTTATTATTTAATTAATTCGTTAATTAATTATTATAGCTCAAATTTTGGTTTGCTATGGGTACTTAGCCGATTCTAAGCTTTTTGAGTTGATCTTGAATATTTGAGCAAACCAAACCATATCCACTTGCACGAACAATCAGAACCAATCCCATTTTAACGAACTTGAACATATGATGATAACGAACAACAATACTTGCTTATGCAACATTGAATTTGAAATTGAAGAACTAAACTGCCAAGACTTAAAGTTGTATCCAAACTTAAAATATGGACTTTAATAATCAACTTCACACTTTGATATGCCGATGGTCGATCCGAAAGCTTACAAAACCGATCAGTCTAAAAACTGTTGAGATGGTCAGCGATGATGGTCACTCTGGTAGAATCCAAAGTTTCGCCAATTAGTTTTTCTTTTAATTTTTAATGGTTTATCTCTGTTTTGTACATTTTTTCTAATCTCTACTATCTACTGAGTTTAGTTGATATGGGCTCAAGACATTTAGAGCATTTTGCTGCAATGCCTTCTTGACAACCTTTAAAACACATCAATCTCAGAGTCGAGTCGAGTACTACAACTATATCCTACAGACAATCCCCTAACCATCAAATTGAGCAACCGGAGGTGTCCGGCTTGTTGGCCGACCTTTTCTCCGATGTTCCTATCCTTTTGGTGGAAGAGATAAGTCCTGCCTCTGACACAATAGAAAGTGTTGTATTTCTGGATAATCTGATAGATTCCCAATCTTTTAGAATTAGTGAAGCCGCTCTTCGAAAACTATGCTCTAAACATGGAGTTCCATTTGAAGATGTTCTAGTCCATTCAGTGAATGATAGGGTTCATTTTCCCCTAGAGGGATATGCGACATGCAATAGATTCATGTGCTAGGCCAGATGTGTTCTGCCATTTAATTATTTTATCCGAGAGATGCTAACAACTACAACCGAACAACTATGCTTTCTTTATGGAACTTTCTTGCTATTTATAGATGTTATATTCCATCCGCCATCTCTTGAGGACATTAGATTTATTAATAATTTCAAACGACAGACAAGAAGCCTTTCTTATACTTTCCTCGATCCTTCGCCCAAATGTCAAGTTCTGACTAGCACTTGGAGCATGCTCAACATCTTTAAACATTAACGGTTCTACATTTGTTGTCTGCTTGGCTTCGGGAGGTAATGTTTGGAAGGGCGTAAGAGTTGCCTTGATTTATTTTCAAATTCTTTAGACGAAGGCGTATCCTAAGCTAACTGGTACTTTGAAAATTTACGGGTGTCCATCCACGTCCAGAAGGCAATAGTTTTCAAGGGCAGTTTTTGCAATTCGTGTCACCTCATTTGAGGATAGGGAAATTAGATCCCTTATAACCGATGAGTGGTTATCTCTTTTTGGACAGTAAGAAGAAGGTCGCATAATCGGGCTTCTAGGAACCATTGCACCACCAAGTAAAGTTATGGAACAAGAAGGCGGTGCTAATAGCCCTATCGTGCCCCCAGCCGAGGAGGCTTAGGATGATGCTAAAGAGGGTGAAATTAGAAATGATGAAACCAATAAGCCTGGCAATGTTGATGCAAGTTCGGGCAATGCATCTGTGGTTGAACTATCACAAGGCGCACAATCTCATGTGCCAATAAGAAAAGAAAAAAAGCTCACTTATAAAATTCATAAGAGGAAAACCATAATGAGCCAAAGTTCATCATCACCTTTGTTGAAGAAGAATCTTCCTCTTAATATTTAGAATGTTAGATGGAAGGGTTCTCGAATCTCCTGATCCCTGGTGATATCATGACCTATGACTTCCCCAACATTATTATTGGAGGAGGGGGATCAATTCTTCCACCAGGATTGGTGGCGTCATTCCTCCTACTAGCATATAGGAAAAACACTCCTATAAGCAAGGATACATGAACTAGTCGACACTAGGACACTCGCAATCACACACGATTCACTGGATGATTTTCATCTATCTTTTATTTGATGGTCACTTATACACTCTTGTTAAGTTTGATGGGGATATGTTTCATTCCCGTGCCTTCGATCGCTTGAAGGGCTCTTGAATACAGTATGAATCTGGTTCAGACTCTAGCATGCGTCAAGAAAGAGAAGACAGTCAGAAAATAAGTCATCGTCAAAGGGAGACTTCATCTTCTAACTATAAGTCCCAAGCTCAATCTTCTCATCAGGAAGTCCAGCCCAATCTTCCTATAAGTAGCAACGATTAGACCACTTCTCATGCTCTCCAAACTATTGTGCTTCCCGATCATTATTTTGACTCATCGGGTTCTCGACAGCCTTGCGGTCGTAGGTCAAGCAAACATCTAGTTGCTGCTTCTGACCCATCTTTGGCTACTGCGGCTCCTAAGGCCTTTAGGGCAAAATGATTGGCCAAATTTAAGGTTAATTTCCTAAAAAATCTGCCTTAATGGGCTGAAGTTTCTTCCTTTTATTCATGCGGTTCCTACGAGTACTAAAACAAGTTCACTTTCCTATGTCAATGATGTTTTTGTGCAACACGATGCATTCCAGCATTTAGCCGAAAAATCTTCGAGGCGTCTACTGAGAAAGAACATGAAATTGACCACCATAAGCTAGAGGCAATCCATGATATAGACATAGTTAAGCATCTAGATGATGAGGTCTCGGAGTTGACAACGAAATTAGCCGCGACAGAGAAGAGTTTCAAAGAAACATCCATGGCAGTTAGTCTTTTGGAAGCTGCTCATAAAAAGGAGCTAGACGTTGCCCTCAACCACAATGGTGTTCTTGCTCTAGAAAAGCACACATTGCCAAAAGAGAAAAAAGCTTTAGCCCACCACGTTGAGAAACTCGAAGAAATCCTTAAGAAAGGGAAAGAAGAAAAACTCGAAGCTCAGAAGGAGTCTCAAAGATATGGTGAAGAAGCCATCGAAGCCTGGGGACTAAAATTTAAACTTGACGAGTGACACATTCAAATTGATGTCCTCAAGGAAGAGGTTAGAGAAGCTATCCATAATGAAGTTAGAGAGTAGATAAGGCCCAGTTGGCTGATGCCAAAGAAGTTCGTCAGAATGAGATTAAGGACATGCTTGATCCTTTAATTTTTGAATATATGCTAAAGTCCTAATCCATCATGATCTGAGTTTTCTTCGAGAGGGCTACCTCGTATTGCTCATCGAGGCTTGGGAATATGTTATTGAAATGAAGAAGAAAGCCCTTGGTGAAGCTGATTTTGATGAAGAGAAACTGGTATGGGAGATTCTTTATAGGTATGAATCTTTAGACCTTACCTGTAATGACCCTGACTCGACCTTCGAAAATCGGCACCAAATACAACACCCGTATTCGAATGCCACAGATTCAAATGTCGAATTTGGTTCACCGGAGCTTATAACACATTAAGTACAACAACACACAGAAGAAAATGAAATTTATCACTGATATAACACCATGAATACAATATTCTGATACAATGAATATCACATAATCAGAGATACACAATAGCGGAAAGATTGCACCAACAACAAAGGCTACAAAGAAATCCAACGTCCATACTGCAACTTCACCTCTAATGCTCCAAAACCAAATGGCTCAACCCAAAAGCTTCGAAGACTCCAATCCAATAAGCTCGAACCACCCCAATGCTGAACTGAAGCAACTTGGTTCATAATGCAATTGCCAAAATCCAAAGGCTGAAAGCCATCGATTCTGTATCTACTAACTAACTATCTGAAAATCTGACTTTAGACTGTCCGTGTGGAAAATTGTGGGCACCCAAAGTTTAGAAAGGGAACAATAAACTCCAGGACAGTCATAGGGCTGGTGTGAGCAAACAAAAACAGTTTATTTGAACAAAAACAACAAAAGAATTTTAAAATTGAAATCCGCTATGCTTTTTGGAAAATGTAACTACCATAAGGCCTCCCGGCACACACACAATGCAATCGCACACTTAAGAGAGATTTCTCCTTATGATAGTCAAACATGCTTGATATGTGAAATTCTTTTTGATATTATTATTAGTGCATAGTGGAAAACATTTGCAAGTATAATATTAATCTTACGTACCATTATAGTATGCCTACTATAGCTACCATGTTAAATGGCAGGTTCTACAACTAAAACCGTACAAGGCGCGTATTGGTGATAGGATTTCCAACAATGGTCAGGCTATGGAACTTCCTGAGCCACATGGGTACGCCTCTGGAGGGACGCCCTGAGTACTTAACCAGCTCTCTGCCAACACAAGGCTGGGTTACCTCTGTAACTAGGTAACTACTGACAAGAGTATGCAATCCTCCAGTCATCACAGACCTTTATCCGAGGCGCCTCTCAACCAACAACCACAAAGCAATAGATTTGCAGCAACCACATAAGTTAAGTATTTGGGCTCCATACCATCATACCACTTTTTGTCCAGAAGGAAATGGACATACTGTAACAACCATGATTTGGAGATTACCTGTCAATATTAAATTATAATGATAATTATAATTTAATATTGTGATTAAAATTAAATTGGAAATTTTTTATTTTTTTATTTGGAATAAACAATGAAATTGAAATCAAATTGTGAAAATAAAGTTTAGAACTTTATTTTATTTTTTTCGGGTTGGTAATAGTGGGAAATGATTTTTTTATTTTAGAAAAAATGCAATAATTATGTAATTATTGCCAATTCTTCTATTTATGATTTTTTTAAGAGAAGTAATTGATTTTTTTTTAAAAGGTGGTTTATATTAATAGAAAGATGGTAAATGGTTTTTAAAATATATTTTGGTTATAAATAAGGTTTGGAAATGGTTTGAAATATTTTTTTTAAGTGAGGAAAGTATTTTTGTTGAATTTTAGAAGTTAAAAATGTGAACTTCTGTATTTATCGATGAAAATAGTGCATTTTCGTAAATTAAGATTTTTAATAATAAAAATGTTTTAAAAATAAAAATAAATAATTTCATATGATGGGAAATATTTTATCTGCTTATATTTGTAAATTTATAAATTTTTATTGTGTGAAAAGTGGAAGAAAATGGCTTTGTTCTTTTATATAATGTAAATATGAAGCCTTTTGATTTAAGTGTTGAATATATAACCTTAGCCTTTTTATTTTCTTTTTATTAATGGGTATTAGCCCATTATTATCTTGCCCAACCTATTAGTAAACCACAAAAGAGAAAGAAATGAAGTACGTAACTTTATTCTTCTTCAACCAGAGAACTCAATTCCTCTTTCAAAACCTAGAAAAAAAATCAAATCTCTTCTTCAATTCATGGAAAATTAAACATCTTTAGGAGCTTATTTGTGTAGGTAATCATCTCTAGCTTAAATACATCTCAATTGTGATTTGAATTCCCAATTTAAAATAAAATAAATTAGGGCTTTTGGGTATATTTTGGATTGGTCTTTGTTTAGGGTTTGGTAGTTTGGAAATTTGGGCTGAAGTGATAATCTCGATTGTTGAATTAAAGGATAGAGGTGAGTTAATCACTCACATGCCTATTTATAAATCTTTGTTTGCTGCACATTATTGTTTGAAAGATTGTTTTTTAAGTGTATGCAATTTGGTTGAAAACTTGTGTGATTATTGTGTTATTGTTTGTTGGAAATTTGATAAAAAAAGCAGCTGCAGTAAAACAATGAAAATATATGGTTGATTAATCCAAATTAACTCAATAGTTTTTTGGAAGAAAGTTCTTTCAATTAGCTACAAGTTTTCTTTAAATCATATTTCGAAATTCTGCTGTTAAATTGGTTTAAATTTAGTTTGAAACTAATGTTATAACACAGCCATATAAAAAATTTCTGAGTTAATACCTGAGAGTAAAATGGACGTAGCTTTTGATTGATAAATCAAATTGTGTTGATTCCTTTTGCAGTAGTAAGATAATTTTCTAAGGAAGAACTTTTATTTTAATTACTTTCTCATATTTTGAAGAATTTTTGGTCAAAATTCGGTTTTTTAATAAAGTAATAGTTTCTGCCCTATCAAATTTCTGTGCTAAATATTGTTAGTAATTTAAGCATAACATTCTCATTTCTTATCGGATTTTGATAACATTTAAAGCTTTTGAAATATTAAATTGTGTGCTACAATTTTCATGCTGTAAGTTTCTGCAAATCTTAAAGGGTCGAAATTGGGCTTGAAACTGAGATACATGCTGCGCTCTGTCGATTTTCAGAATTGAAACCTAAAACTAAAATTAGCCATAACTTTCTCATTTTTGATCGGAATTTGATAATTTTGGATATTACCGAATGAACAAATGATGTAATACATGTTTCATGTTTTGATTTTTCTTAAATTTTAATGTTAGTTTGGTCAAAAACGTGTTTGATTTTTGCTATCCCGAGACCAAAATGACAGAGGTATTGCGATTATGACCCCTGAACTATTTTTATCATAACCTTTTGATTTATTATCCAAATTCAATAATCTTAAATGTTCCAGAAGGCTTAAACTTTGTACTATAAGTTTCATGTTTTGTGTTTTTTGAAATTTTGAGGTTTCCTTGGTCAAAATTGTGTTTGTTTGTCGCTGTTTCAAGAGAAAAACGACATCAGTAACAATTATTGACCGGAGAATTGTATTAGTTTATTTTTGCTCTCATTCTTATTCGATTTTGATGTTGTTTTGAGATGTTTTGAGAGCTATGATGCCTATCAATAGGCTAGCTATTTTCGAAGAATCTGAAATTCAAATTTAAATAAAATTTGAGCTGATTTAAGGTTAAATTTGAATTGAATTCGTATTTAACTCAAGTTATCGGTCTTGAGTTATGTTTCATGTTTTTCATTGTTTTCGAGCATGGTTTTCACTAAACCATTTTTGAAGTGATTTTTGAAATAAATGGAAATTTCAAATTATTATTATACAATATTTTAAAATTATTTTTGTAATATAAAATCTATTTATTTCCTTTAATAAAGGAATTTCAAATATTGGTTTTATTAATCTTTTTGGAAAAGATTTAGAAGCTTGTTTTCTCTAATAAACTGTTATATAAAAAACAAACACTTTTACATTATTCGAATGTATGAGAAAGAGAATTAAACGATTTAGTAAAACACGTGGTATGGGACATGTGCGTTTACTATTTCGGTTAATTCCGGACTTGTACGATGGAAGCCAATTGAGATTATTGATTCTGAGATGTTTGCCATTTTATAGCGTATTTTGAGTTTTATAATTCCTATTTATTGGAATTATTGAAGATGGCCAATATTTGGTAAGTATTATGGTTTGAGTTCTCCTATATAGGAGTATGGTCGATGAGAACCATCATGATGTTTTATTTACTTGCCAATGATGTAGGGCAAGTCTTGAGTATATGATTTCATATTTTGAGGTTAATGGTTTATGAGGAATCATCACGATGTTTTCACTTGTCGGGGAGATGAGACAAGTTACGATGCCATTTAATACTTGTAGATGAGATGAGACGAGTATGATGTCTTTTTATCACTTGCCAATGAGATGAGGCGAGATATGATTTTTTGAGTTTTATGATGTTCCTAGTGTGGCATCGATTAGCGATTAGTAAACCGGTATGTGCGAACGTATGGTATGGGACACTCGCTAACACTTTTTGGGTTCCTATCCATTAGTTTGTGACACATTCACGATGTTTACCTAGCAGAACTGCTTTGAGGGGTGTTAGCGACCTTGTCATGAGGACAAACTGCTTTGGGAGTTGTTAGCGACCTTGTTAGGGCTGACAAAATGGCTTGGAAAGGTGTTAGCGACCTTGTCACGAGGACGAACTGCTTTAGGAGGTGTTAGCGACCTTGTCTAAGGCTTCGGCCATCTGAGTTTAGCACGTGCAACATTGCTTCGGCACTATAATCAGAGATCTGGCCAATCCGGGTTTTTTGAGTTTTGAATTCGCCATTTTTGGCGCATTAGTGTCAAGATTTTCTGAGTCTTGAACATGCAACGAATTCTTTATTGAGTTTGAGATTTTATGAGTTTGGATTCGTATCAAGTTCCATGTGCTTTTAAGATTGAGATGTATGTGTGAGATTTAGCTGTCTTGGCTTACTTATGAGTTTGAGATCTCATATTCTTGTGGAGTTATCTTATGTTGCTTTCATGACTTCTATTTGTGATTGAAATGAGCTTTCTCCTTCTTGGAGTAATGGTTCATCGAACCATTTGAGTTTTGCTTGATTCTTGTGTGAGTTGATTTGAGTTTATTATGGGTTATCGCCAGTGACATGAGGCACTTGTGTTTTATTTGTGTATTGAGTTTGAGTCTGTGTAGTTAATGCCCCGCTATTACCCCGCTACAACCCCTCTATATCTCATAGCGGATTTCTACCGCTACAATTTTTCCATATAGCCTCAAAATATAGCCTTTCCGCTTTAATCCTCGCTACTTCCGCTATATCCCGTTATTTCCGCTATATTCCGTTATTTCCGCTATATCTTTTTTAATAAAATGAATTGAAAAATTGCATTTATACATTATAAAATCATGAAACTAAATTATTTGATTTAAATTTTTTTAATATATTTCAGAAATGAAAATACTATAATATTCTACTAAATTCAATTATGTTATATAACAGTTTTTCGTTTATTTAAAGTATATCCGCACATGTTTTTTTTTAAAATTATATATGTATTATTTATAATTCAATTGAATGATAATTTTCATTTAATTACCATTTATATATTTGTAAAAACATTAAGTACGAGTTTTATATGCTATTTTAGAGCCATCCTCTATATCCCGTTATATCCTCGCTGTATCCCCGCTATGACTTTTTGCACCTCCACCGCTTTGAATCTACCGAGCGCATTAATTGCACAGGTTTGAGTTATCTCTTTCGAGGTATTTAGTCACTTAGGTAGTATTTGTTACTTAAATATTGAGCTATAAGTTATCTAATCCTTCTCCTCATTTGAGAAGAAGTATCACTATATCCATTCTGCTTCATATTATCGATATTGTTTGATTTGTGTAGCTAGACTGACCCGTGTATTTATACTCGGGTCAGACCGAGTTGTTTCAGGTATCATCTATTGGACTTAGCTTGAAGTTGATGTTGCATATCAGCTCTCCTTTCACTTGAGCAATTTATATTCTTCCGCATACTCTGATGTATTTATATTTGATTCAATATATATGGTGTGGTCGAGTACCACCTTTATTGTATTCATATTGTGTTGTACTAAACATGTATCAGTGTATATATATATATATATGTATGATGTTGATTACTGTTCTGTGATGTGCTTTACATTTGGTTATTATATTTTGTTCTGATAGATCCATTAGCCACCTATAGTTTTGGATTAATCATTTACTGTGTATGTCGATCCATTGAGATAGAAAAGAAAAATCATATTGCATTTATCGACGTATTCAATAGATGTTTAAGACAAAGTTATAGATGGTTGCTCTTAACCAGCCCTATTCTCCGCTTTAGTAGATAGAATTACTCATTAATTCTCTTTACTAAGGTGGGTCTCGGGGTAGGGCGTTACAGCATGGTTTCAAAGCCGGGGTCAGAACAAAGTAGAATAAACATAGAACAGTACGTATATCATGATAATTCGAAGTATAATATGAGTGAATCATTGTCCTTTATTCGAGCTTGTGTTCGAATCGGGCTGTGATTCTTTTTCATGTATTGGGATATGTTGAGATGGAATATGTCTAGGAATATATATATTGTATTCCGTAGCATTCCATTATTGTGTTTTATGTTATCTTATCTTATGAATAATCTTATATGGGATTATTCTATTCTTATTTTTGTCGATGCGAGTGAGTTTGTATCGATGAAGTGTATTGATTCCTTAGAGTATTCTTGTTGTGTTCCTTTGACAGTTGTCAATTGTATTGAGGGAATCCATAAAGATTGGCTCGTTGTGAGCATTTTGAGATTTCTATTTGATGTTGCTTTTGTGAATATTTGTTTGTTACTCACAATCTTGAGATGGATTGACTTATTTGATATTAAGTCCAAGCCTTTGTTTTATAAGATCCTATTGTATATTTAGGTTTCGCATTTTGAATGGTTTATTATTTCTATCACTTTGGAACGTTAATGATGATTCCAAAGTTTATGAATTCACTCTTGAGTATCGAGATGTTGATGATATAACTCGAATTCCAGTCAAGGTGACTTTGTTGAGTTTTGATGAGTCCGTTTGGGTTTGATATCCAATTGGGCAATCGAGTGTTGAATTAATCTTATTCTTGGCTTTTAGCCTTCGGTTATCCTTCCACGAGGACATCCATTAAGGAATGAGGTGAGTTTCTAGATTGTTCGAGTTCGATTGAGTTTATCATTCAGTTTCGTTGAGTTATCCTTTTCGAATACTCAATCGGTGTTATCCTTTGTAGCATTACTTTGTTTGAAGTAATGATTTGTTGTTTGTGTGCTTCTTCTCCTTCGTGGAGAATATCTTGCTTATCTTGTGTCTTGATGATTTCCGAATCTTGTAGGAGTTGACGAACACTCCATCTCCTTTTGTTGATTTTGTGAATCAAGCATTCTAGGAATATCTCGATGCATTCCCTTAATGTTCTTTGGTTTGAGTTTTGAAGCTATGTAAATATGAGTTTTCAAAAGTGCAATTTGAGCTTTGAGAAATTTTAAAAAAAAAATCAAAGGATATCTTGAGAATATATTTACACGAGTAGTATTTCTTTTATAGAAATAATTTGAGAGTGTTGGGTTATCCATCGAGTAGTTAAGAGTTTTGGTCGGTATGCCTGATCAATTTTATCGATAGGAATCTCCTAAATGCTATGATGAGGCAATCAAACACGATGGTTTGTGTTTTAAAAATTTAGATTTTGAAAATAATATTTTGAGATTATATATTAAATTTATTTTTGAATGGTAATTGCAGCCATTGATTTTAGAGACGAGTAACAGAGTGGCGAGGCAGTTTTGATCGTTCGAACTACTCTGCAGCCAATTGATATATCTATTTATTAGAGATTCAATGGCGAGGCAATGCCATTTATTTATTTTGAAATTATAAAGATGAGAATAAGTGAAAAAATTCTTGAGATATACTTTATAGAAAGTATATTTTGAGATTTTAGAATCTATATTATACACATTGGATGTTTTAAGAGAAGAGTTATAAGAGAACTTAAAGATTGTTTTTAAACTATTTGTGCTACAATTTTCATGTTGTAAATTTCTGCAAATTCTATGATTTAAAGGGTCGAAATTGGGCTTGAAACTGAGATACATGCTCCGCTCTGTTGATTTTTAGAATTGAAACCTAAAACTAAAGTTAGCCATAACTTTCTCGTATTTGATCAGAATTTGATAATTTTGGATATTCCCAAATGAACAAATGATGTGCTACAAGTTTCATGTTTTGAGTTTTCTTAAATTTTGATGTTAGTTTGGTCAAAAACGAGTTTGATTTTTGCTATCCCGAAACCAAAATGACAGAGGTATTGCGATTATGACCCCTGAACTATTTTTATCATAACCTTTTGATTTCTTATCCAAATTCAATAACCTTAGATGTTCCAGAAAGCTTAAACTTTGCACTAAAAGTTTCATGTTTTGTGTTTCTTGAAATTTTGAGGTTTTCTTGGTCAAAATTGTGTTTTTTGTCGCTGTTATGAGAGCAAAATGACAGCAATAACAATTATTGACTCGAGAATTGTATTAGTTTATTTTTGCTCTCATTCTTATTCGATTTTGATGTTGTTTTGAGATGTTTTGAGAGCTATGATGCCTATCAATAGGCTAGCTATTTTCGAAGAATCTGAAATTCAAATTTAAATAAAATTTGAGCTGATTTAAGGTTAAATTTGAATTGAATTCGTATTTAACTCAAGTTATCGGTCTTGAGTTATGTTTCTTGTTTTTCATTGTTTTCGAGCATGGTTTTCACTAAACCATTTTTGAAGTGATTTTTGAAATAAATGGAAATTTCAAATTATTATTATACAATATTTTAAAATTATTTTTGTAATATAAAATCTATTTATTTCCTTTAATAAAGGAATTTCAAATATTGGTTTTATTAATCTTTTTGGAAAAGATTTAGAAGCTTGTTTTCTCTAATAAACTGTTATATAAAAAACAAACACTTTTACATTATTCGAATGTATGAGAAAGAGAATTAAACGATTTAGTAAAACACGTGGTATGGGACATGTGCGTTTACTATTTCGGTTAATTCCGGACTTGTACGATGGAAGCCATTTGAGATTATTGATTCTGAGATGTTTGCCATTTTATAGCGTATTTTGAGTTTTATAATTCCTATTTATTGGAATTATTGAAGATGGCCAATATTTGGTAAGTATTATGGTTTGAGTTCTCCTATATAGGAGTATGGTCGATGAGAACCATCATGATGTTTTATTTACTTGCCAATGATGTAAGGCAAGTCTTGAGTATATAATTTCATATTTTGAGGTTTATGGTTTATGAGGAACCGTCACAATGTTTTCACTTGTCGAGGAGATGAGACAAGTTACGATGCCATTTAATACTTGTAGATGAGATGAGTATGATGCCTTTTTATCACTTCCCAATGAGACGAGGCGAGATATGATTTTCTGAGTTTTATGATGTTCCTAGTGTGGCATTGATTAGCGGCTAGTAAACCGCTAAGTGCGAATGTGTGGTATGGGACACTCGTTAACACTTTTCGGGTTTCTATCTGTGAGTTTGTGACACCTTCACGATGTTTACCCAGCAGAACTGCTTTTAGAGGTGTTAGCGACCTTGTCATGAGGACGAACTGCTTTGGGAGGTGTTAGAGACCTTGTTAGGGCTGACAAAATGGCTTGGAAAGGTGTCAGCAACCTTGTCACGAGGACGAACTGCTTTAGGAGGTGTTAGCGACCTTATCTAAGGCTTCGCCCATCTGAGTTTAGCACGTGCAGCACTGCTTCGGCACTGTATTCAGGGATCTGGCCAATCCGGGTTTTCTAAGTTTTGAATTCGCCGTTTTTGGCGCATTAGTGTTAAGATTTTCTGAGTCTTGAACATGCATCTAATTCTTTATTGAGTTTGAGATTTTATGAGTTTGGATTCGTATCAAGTTCCATGAGCTTTTAAGATTGAGATGTATGTGTGAGATTTAGCCGTCTTGGCTTACTTATGAGTTTGAGATCTCACATTCTTATGGAGTTATCTTGTATTGCTTTCATGACTTCTATTTTTGATTGAAATGAGTTTTCTCCTTTTTGGAGTAATGGTTCATCGAACCATTTGAGTTTTGCTTGATTTTTATATGATTTGATTTGAGTTCATTATGGGTGATCGCCGATGATATGAGGCACTTGTGTTTTATTTGAGTATTGAGTATGAGTTACCTCTTTCGAGGTATTTAGTCACTTGGGTAGCGTTTGTTACTTAAGTATTGAGCTATGAGTTATCTAATCCTTCTCCTCTTTCGAGAAGAAGTATCACTATATCCATTCTGCTTCAAATTATCGATATTGACTGATTTGTGTAGCTAGACTGACCCGTGTATTTATACTCGGGTCAGACCGAGTTGCTTCAGGTATCATCTATTGGACTTAGCTTGAAGTTGATGTTGGATATCAGTTCTCCTTTCTCTTGAGCAATTTCTGTTCTTCCGAATACTCTAATGTATTTATATTTAATTCAATGTACATGGTATGGTCGAGTACCACCTTTATTGTATTCATATTGTATTGTACTAAACATGTAGCAGTGTGTGTGTGTATATATATATGTATGATGTTGATTACTGTTCTATGATGTGCTTTACATTTGGTTATTATATTTTTTTCCGATACCTCCATTAGCCACCTATAGTTTTGGATTAATAATTTAATGTGTATGTCGATCCATAGAGATAGAAAAGAAAAATCATATTGCATTTATCGACGTATTCAGTAGATGTTTAAGACAAAGTTATAGATGGTTGCTCTTAGCCAGCTCTATTCTCCATTTTAGTAGACATAATTACTCGTTAATTCTCTTTACTAAGGTAGGTCTCGGGGTGGGGAATTACACATACCTTAAGGGGCGCTACCCCTAATAACCTTGCTGCATCCTTTCTGTTTCGACCATTCCGGGTTGTGAGGTCCAACGAGGTCTCGTCCAGAAAGCTACGCTTTCACAAAAGTCGTGCTTCGATCAACAAATGATCAGCAGCACTTCGTATGCCACATTACCAAATTGGGAATGCAACACTAGTAACCATCAACCACATAACCTCTGAGCTCGTACGTCTCGGAGAAGGGTGTTAAGCTAAGAGAATAAATTCTCCGCCACCAAACAGGAATGTATTTGATAGAAACCATCTTTACATCTCAAAGTGTAACGTTAGACATTCATCCATACAAGTCTGTTCCGTGTTCGAACAGAACTGAAGGCACTTCAAAAGAAGCCCTTGCAATCCGTACAATCCCTAATCACGTCTGAATTTTCCATCATAAAGGGTGATCAAATCTCTATACCAGGCCATTCGATGCCGTGACATTCGACGGGTAATCCTTTCGCTTTCGAAAATACCCACACCGGTCTTCAAATGCTATCCATTTCGTCGTATCACTATTCGAAATGGGTTATATGACATAAAGTCCTCTCCCGGCTAAACCCAATAATGAGCGCTTAGTTTTAAAAAGTATAATGATATTGGGATTTTAGTTTAGTCACAACTTAAAGCCCAAAACCTTTCTTTTGAATGGTATAAGCAAATTAACTTTTCAAATCTTTGAACAAAAGATTCACCATTTTAAAGTCACGTTCAAATTGAAACAGAGTTTCACCAATCTTTCACAAAGATCCATTCATAGCATTTAAAACAATTCCATTTCAAATCTTTTATACAAAAGACACACCTTTAAGATCCTCTTTAATTTAAAAACAAAGTTCACCAAATCTTTAACAAAGATTTATTCATAGCTTTCAAAACAATTTCCATTTCAAACTTGAAATCTTTCAACAAAAACTGGAAGTTCTTTCCTTTATATAAAAGCCTTATCATTTGAAAACAATTGCCTTTTGTTTCGGAAAAATTTGAACAAATATACACAAGTTATAGCCTTTAAAGTATAAACTTGGATTAAATTCGAATTCCTAAAATAATAATTTTAATATGGTTTAAAACCCATATAAATACATTATATAACTTGTATACCCTTTTTAAACCATAATTTCCAAACATATATTCATAGCTCAACTTCAAATCTTGAATTCAAATTCAAATCAAACCATTTGAATTTAAAAACTCTAAAAAGTTATTCAAAATAATTTTTATCTTCAAAACTCCTTTTCAAAAGC
Organism: Allium cepa; assembly: GCA_030765085.1. NCBI lineage: Eukaryota > Viridiplantae > Streptophyta > Magnoliopsida > Asparagales > Amaryllidaceae > Allium > Allium cepa. The sequence goes on along the minus strand of CM060931.1, from coordinate 457,067,158 downwards.
TTTTCATATTTAACCCAATTTCATTTCCAAATCATTTTGGATTCAAAATTCAATTTAAAAAACCATTCTGAATAAAATAATACTAAAACAAATTATCTGTGACTTAACCGATTTCCTTTTGTAATCCATATTTTTGTGTGTGTGGTGTAGTCCAGTGGTTTTACACGATAGTGCAACATCATCAATCATTACAGATTCAAGCACAGCAATATCAATAACCGGTATAATCCTATAACGCTTATTTTCATTCACAGATTCACAAATAAATAATATAAATTCATCACAGATAAATAAATTACATTCGTCACAGCTCAAATCAAAATAATTCATATCACAAAGCATCACACATCAAGGATATCAAACAATTCAAAGCACTCAATACAATTCGAACATCTATAAGTAAGATCAATTAATTATCTGATTAATTTAAATCAGATTTATTACTTATAAATAGATCACTAATCCTGGTTAATTAATATTAATTAATTACAAATCATTTAATTAACTATCCCTTAATCATTTATTAATTAACCAATAATAATAAATTAATTTAACTTTTATTGTTAATTAATCAACCTTAATTACTAAATCAATCAACCTTTAATCATTAAATAATTAACCTTTAATTATTTAATTTTTCTTTAATTAATTATTCTTTAATTAATTAACTAACCCTTAATTAATAAATCATCCCTTAATCGTTTTCAATTAATTAACCTTTAATTATTAATTAATTAATCTTTAATCGTTAAATAATTAACCTTTAATTATTTAATTATCTTTTAATTAATTTTCCTTAGTTAATTAAATAACCCCTAATTAGTTATCCTTAATTAATTACAATAAGTGATTATTCCTAATCAATTTCATTAATTAATCTTTAATTAATTAATTATTCTCAAATTAATTACCTTAATTAATTAATCACTCAAATTAATTATCCTTAATTAATTATTCTTTAATCACTTGATTAATCAACTTTAATCATTTACTAACCTTTAATTAATTAACCTTTAATTAATTTTAATTAATTTCGTTAAGTAATTACCCCTTAATTACTTATTTTAATTAATCAACCTTTAATTACATTAAGGTAATTAAGCTTTAAGTAATCACATTAAGTAATGATCCTTTAACTACTCAAGGTCTTAATAAATCAAAAATAAATCATTGGATTTCTTAATTATCATTTAAAACTTTATTAATTAAACCTTTGTAATAAATCACCATTTACAAATAAATCAACTTAAGTCCCTTAAGTTAATTTATAACTGAAAGCATTTCATTTCCGCAATTAGCTATTCAATTCCAATATTAGATTTATTTAAAATAAACCTTTCAAATTAGGGTTATATATATAAACACTTTAAAACTTAGTTAATTTAAAATAATTTTTATTTAAAAACCTTCTAACCAATTCAAAACTTGGATAAACATTTAACATTTACAAAAGAATTGGTTTTAACAAAATTGTTTCAAATAAACTTGATTTGTTTTAAAGTTTAATACTGTTTTTATATTAAATCCATAGACCCGAGCCATTTCCTAATTTTCCCGAGACTAACTCCGGGTTTCTCACTTCCATCATTTACTTCGAGTCAAACCCCCCGTTTTCCCATGCTCGAACCCGAGCTACTTCGTCTTTCCCAAACCCAAAACGACACAGATCCAATCATGCACACGCGTACACGTACACTAACCACCGCCGCCGTTCTGATCACCTTCGCTTGCAAGTCTCCAACGACTCTCATGAAAACTACGATCATCCAGAACCTACATCGAACACTAAAATCTAGAACGAGGTCGATGAGCACTATGTGGAACCTGCCCAGTCACCAAACCCTCCTTGTATCGCCGAACTCAGATCGCCAGGGTGCTCGCCGTTGAACCTACACCTTCGCCACAGCCTCACGCTCCATTTCCCATATATCCGATCCACCTTGATGCTAGCATGATGATGAGATCGTCCCATGAACATCCCAGAACAATAACTCGGGCTGAACCCTAAAACTGCCTCGCCGCGCCTCCACGGTTAACTTAGAACCCTCTGACCAATTTTACCATGATCACCAATCAACAACCAAACTTCGACCTCGACTCCGACACCCTCGAGCTTCGCGACTGTCTGAATTCGAAATAAAACCCAAATCCGACAAACTCAAAATTTCAATCAAACTACAAACTTAAAAATCTTGAAATTTTTATTAAAATTCATGATTTTCAAATTCGAAACAAGTTATATAATCAAATCGTATAATTTTAATTATTGATTTTTCTGATTTCAATTACCCAACACTGAAATATTCAAATTTGAAAATATTTAAGTCAATATTTTCACTAGAAATCATTTTTAGATATGATATTACATTCGTACAAAAAAAATTCATTTAGAAATCCCAACCTAAAGGAGACTAGGGGAAGAAAGATTGATTTTTAAAACTGTTTGGATCTGTAAAAACCAAACAGCAACTTGTTCATCTGTACACAGGCATGCGCAATCAATTGCTGCATATTTTTATATACATGTAAGCATTTTCAACATCTTTACACACATTTTTCATAGAAACTTTCAAGTATCAATCAAAAACACCCAGATCTATGAACAGTTTTAAGTTTAAAAATTGAAGTTTGTTCACCTGTCTTAGTGTAAAATAGAGAACCAGGTTTTTCTTCTTGATTTGATCTGGAAATCATGTTGATCTGGAAACTTTGTTTTGAATCCACTTGAGTTAAAAATGAAGCTGATAGCTGATTGAAATTGAATCTGGTTTGGAGATGATCTGAATTTTTTTAGCTTGAAAATGGACTTGCTTTTGATCAGATTTGAATTGTTCAGTTGAAATTGTTATCGAATTGATCTTCTCTTTAGTTTACAGGTTTTGATTTTATGATCTATACTTGCTTAAATCTTTTTCTGGTTTTAAATTTTCTTTTGTCTCAAGGTTCTTCGTTTTAAATTTTGAACTAGAAAAAAGAATGAGAAGGAAGAGTAGAGATGTGTTTATAGCTTGTTTTCCTCTTTATCATATTTTTTTTCAAAACGAAAATAAAATTTAAAATCATGACACTTGCTAGTTTGCATGATAAGTTGCTTTCAAATGTTTTAAATTCTTTATTATTATTTTACACTTGTTTAATTGTAAACATTTTTGTGTTTAAACCCCTACTTTATTTAGTTTATAAATTTTATTTTAAACCTTATGTTATTATAAATTATGTAACATGTTTTCGTATGTATATATGATCTTAAAGAAAGTATTTAATCCTTTAATTCATTTTCAACTATTATACTTTAAATAAATTTGTATTATGTGTTTCAAAATGTTATATATATATACATATATATAAAATCTACATTATAAAAGAAAATGCACAATAAAAGCTTTATATTTTTTATACATGTATACTAACTATATATAAAAGAAAAGTATTTTAAATCTTTCATTTAAATCCAACTTTAGATATATATATATATATATATATATATATACACATATATTAGTTCCTTTTATAAATATTAATAAATCCAATTTATTTATAAGATATTTATTTTTGAGTTTCGAATTCAAAATTCAATCTAAAATCAATCTATATACATATATATATATGTAAATATCATATATATATATATATATATTTATAAACTTCAAATTAATTCACAATTAATCCCAAAAATTTATATTAACTTCCAATTTAAATTTGACTCAAAAACCGAGATCGTTACGGATTCCCCCTTAAGAAAATTTCGTTCTCGAAATTTGCTAGACAGGAGACCTACAAAGAACAGATGAAGAATGTTTTACCAGATCAATTTGAAATATCTATTCTACATTTGGCTTACCAAATCAGAATATCAAAAAATACGGAAAATACCTTTTTAACACTTTACGAAATATTCGGGTTACCAAAATATGAGGTAGGGCATTGGTTAGTCCGAAAGGATAACTAACCATTCGTAGAATATATTGGGACCCTAAAGAATAGATAATGAATACAATTTAATTCTGTTTCATATTTTATTTACCAATTCATTTCAAATAAAATTTCAAATTCATTAAAGTTTAAAAACGAAAAGTCGATAGGAAACTGGTGAAGAGAAAACGAACTAGGAACTTATCTACAACGATTCCCATCGGGCCACCCACCACACAAAAGCTTCTTCTTGTAGCTGCCATGAAAACCATCAAAGAATTGATAATCAAAGAGATTGATAGAGAAAAGATTGTTTCCTTGTTGTTACAAGGTATTGACCATTTGTAGTGGTACTCCCATGTCCCTATCTCGTCCTCTTCTTGCACTCATACTCACTATTAATGGATAGTAAGAGAATTTATTGAGGAATACAGACGGATATCTTAGGGATATACTCATTCTAGGGCATTTGTAACCCTACTTCTAATGGTTACCTAATGCGTTATACTCCTGAGCTAAAGTTTTTACTCAACCTTCAGCTCTGATACCATTGTAGCGGTCCGAGACAGCAGCCATATAACGACCCGCCGTGGCTTACAATGGTACCCCTCAGTTTGCTTTTACGGCCAGCCTTTCGACTCAATTCGACCAACCCACGCCCGACACATGTAGGGGTAAGAGTCTCTCGTTCGCCACCTAACGTGAAGCGAGAACACGTTATCATGCTGTAATGAAGCAAACTAGGTAACTACTGACACCATTATGCCATCTCCCAATCGTCACCAACCTTTATTCTTGGCGCCTCTTAGCCAACAACCGCAAAGCAATAGATTTGCAGCAACCACATAAGTTAAGTATCTGGGCTTCATACCATGATATCACTTTTTATCCAGAAAGAAATGGACTTACCTTAAGGGGCGCTACCCCCAATAACCTTGCTGCATCCTTCTTGTTTCGACCATTCCGGGTTGTGAGGCCCGACGAGGTCTCGTTCACAAAGCTAGGCTTTTCACAAAAGCCATGCTTCGATCAACAAATGATCAGCAGCACTTCGTATGCCACATTACCAAATTGGGATTGTATCACTAATAACCATCAACTACATAACCTCTGAGCTCGTACGTCTCAGAAAAAGGTGTTAAGCTAAGAGAATAAATTCTTCTCCACCAAACAGAAATGTATTTGATAGAAACCAGCTTTACATCTCAAAATATAACGTCAGACATACATCTATATAAATCCGTTCTGGGTTCGAACAGAACCGAAGGCACTTCATAAGAAGCCTTTGCAATCCGGATAATCCCTAATCACGTCTGAACTCCCAATCACAAAGGGTGATCAAATCTCTATACCCGGGCCATTCGGTGCAGAGACATTCAACAGGTAATCCTTTTGCTTTCGAAAATACCCGGTCTTCACCACCGGTCTTCAAATGCTATCCATTTCGTCGTATAACTATTCGGAGTGGGTTATACGACATAAAGTCCTCTCCCGGCTAAATCGAATAATGAGCGCTTAATTTTAAAAAGCATATGGATATTGGGATCTTAGTTAAGTCACAACTTAAAGCCCAAAACCTTTCTTTTGAATGGTTTAAACAAATTACCATTTGAAATCTTTTAAACAAAAGATTCACTCTTTTAAAATCACTTTCAAATTGAAACAAAGTATCACCAATCTTTCACAAAGATCCATTCATAGCATTCAAAACAATTCCATTTCAAATCTTTTATACAAAAGATACACCTTTAAGATCTCTTTAATTTGAAAACAAAGTTCACCAAATCTTTAACAAAGATTTATTGATAGTTTTCAAAAAAATTTCCATTTCAAACTTGAAATTTTCAACAAAAACTGGAAGTTCTTTCTCTTATATAAAAGCCATTATCATTTGAAAACAATTGCTTTTTATTTCCGATAAATCCGATCAAATATACACAAGTTATAGCCTTTAAAGTATAAACTTGGATTAAATTCAAATTTCTAAAATAATAATTTTAAAATGGTTTAAAACCCATATAAATACATTATATAACTTGTATACCCTTTTTAAACCATAATTTCGAAACATACATTCATAGAACTCAACTTCAAATCTTGAATTCAAATTCAAATCAAACTATTTGAACTTCAAAACTTTAACAAGTTATTCAAAATAATTTTTATCTTCAAAACTCCTTTTCAATAGGTTTTCATATTTTACCCAATTTCATTTCCAAATCATTTTAGATTCAAAATTCGATTTTAAAAACTATTCTGAATAAAATAATATTAAATTCAAATTATTTGCGACTTAACCGATTTCCTTGTGAAATCCGTATTTATGTGTGTGTGGTGTAGTCTAGCGGTTTTACACAGTAGTGCAACATCATCAATCGTTACAGATTCAAGCACAGCAATATTGATAAGCAGTATAATCCTATAACGCTTATCTTCATTCACAGATTCACAGATAAATAATATAAGTTCATCACAGATATATAAATTACATTCATCGCAGCTCAAATCAAAATAATTCATATCAAAAAGCATCACACATCAGGGATATCAAACAATTCAAGGCATTCAATACAATTCAAACATCCATAAGTAAGATCAATTAATTATCTGATTAATTTAAATCAAATTTATTACTTATAAATAGATTACTAATCCTAGGTAATTAGTATTAATTGATTACAAACCATTTAATTAATTATCCCTTAATCATTTATTAATTAACCAATAATAATAAATCAATTAATCTTTTATTATTAATTAATCAACCTTAATTACTAAATCAATCAACCTTTAATCATTAAATTATTAACCTTTAATTATTTAATTTTTCTTTAATTAATTATCCTTTAATTAATTATATTAATTAATTAACCCTTAATTAATAAATCATCCCTTAATCACTTTCAATTAATTAACCTTCAATTATTAATTAATTAACCATTAATCATTAAATAAATAACCTTAATTATTTAATTATCTTTTAATTAATTTTCCTTAATTAATTAATTAACCCCTAATTAATTATCCTTAATTAATTACAATAAGTGATTATCCCTAATCACTTTCATTAATTAATCTTTAAATAATTAATTATCCTCAAATTAATTACCTTAATTAATTAATCACTCAAATTAGTTATCCTTAATTAATTATTCTTTAGTCATATGATTAATCAACTTTAATCATTTACCATCCTTTAATTAATTAACCTTTAATTAATTTTAATTAATTTCATTAAGTAATTACCCCTTAGTTACTTATTTTAATTAATCAACCTTTAATTACATTAAGGTAATTAACCATTAAGTAATCACATTAAGTAATGATACTTTAATTGCTCAAGATCTTAATAAATCAAAAATAAATCATTACATTTCTTAATTATCATTTAAAACTTTATTAATTAAAACTTTGTAATAAATCACCATTTACAAATAAATCAACTTAAGTCCCTTAAGTTAATTTATAATTGAAAGCATTTCATTTCCTCAATTAGCTATTCAATTCCAATATTAGATTTATTTAAAATAAACCACTAAAATAAGGGATATATATATATATATATATATATATATATATAAACACTTTAAAACTTAGTTAATTTAAAATAATTTTTATTTAAAAACCTTTTAACCAATTCAAAACTTGGATAAACATTTAATATTTACAAAAGAATTGGTTTTAACAAAACTGTTTCAAATAAACTTGATTTGTTTTAAAGTTTAATACAGTTTTTATATTAAATCCACAGAGCCGAGCCATTTCCTAATTTTCCCAAGACTAACTCCATGTTTCTCACGTCTATCATTTACTTCGAGTCAAACCTCGTTTTCCCATGCTCAAACCCGAGCAACTTCATCTTTCCCAAACCCAAAACGACACAGACCCTATTATGCACATGCGTGCACGTAAACTAACCACCGCTACTGTTCTGATCACCTTCGACGATGCTTGCAAGTCGCCAATGACTCTCACGAAAGCTATGACCATCTAGAAACCACATCGAACACCAGAATCTAAAACGAGGTCGACGAGCACTACTTGGAACCAACCCAGCCACCAAACCCCCATTGTATGGCTGAACTCCAATCGCCAGATAGCTCGCTATTGAACCTACATCTTCGCCAGAGCCTCATGCTCCATTTCCCCTATATTCGATCCACCTCGATGCTAGCATGACGAGGAGATCGTCCCATGAACATCCCAGACCAAAAACTCAGGCTGAACCCTAAAACCGCCTCTCCATGCCTCCACGGTGAACTTAGAACCCTCTGACCAATTTTACCATGATCACGAATCAATAATCAAACTCCGACCTCGACTCCGACACCCCCGAGCTTCGCGACTGTCTGAATTCGATATAAAACCAAAATCCAAACCATATAATTTTTATTAAAACTCATCATTTTCAAATTCAAAACAAGTTATATAATCAAACCATATAATTTTGATGATTGATTTTTCTGGCTTCAATTGCTCAACACTAAAATATCAAAATTTCAAAATATTTAGATCAATATTTTCACTGGAAACCATTTTTAGATATGATATTACGTTCATACAAAAAAAATTTCATTTAGAAATCCCAACCTAAAGGAGACTAGGGGAAGAGAGATTGATTTTTAAAACTTTTGGGTCTGTAAAAACCAAAACAACAACTTGTTCACCTTTACACAGGCATGTACAATCAATTGCTGCATATTTTTATATACATGCAAGCATTTTCAACATCTACACACACATTTTTCATAGCAACTTTGAAGTATCAATCAAAAAAACCCAGATCTATGAACAGTTTTAAGTTTAAAAATTGAAGTTTGCTCACCTTTCTTTATGTAAAACAGAGAATCAGGTTTTTCTTCTTGATTTGATCTAGAAATCATTTTCATCTGGAAAATTTGTTTTGAATCCACTTGAGTTAAAACTGAAGCTGGTAGTTGATTGAAATCGAATCTGGTTTGGAGATGAACTGAATTTTGGTTTTAGCTTGAAACTAGACTTGCTTTTGATCAGATTTGAATTGCTTAGTTGAAATTGATCTTCTCTTTAGTTTACAGGTCTTGATTTTATGATCTATACTTACTTGAACTTTATCTGGTTTTAAATTTTCTTTTGTCTCGGGTTCATTGTTTTAAGTTTTGAATTATAAAAAAAATGAGAAGGAAGAGAGACGTGTTTATAACTTGTTTTCCTCTTTATCATTTTTTTTTCAAAATGAAAATAAAATTTAAAATCATGACACTTGTTAGTTTGCATGATAAGTTTCTTACAAATGTTTTAAATTCTTTATCATTATTTTACACTTGTTTAATTATAAACATTTTTGTGTTTAAACCCCTACTTAATTTAATTTATAAATTTTATTTTAACTTATGTTATTATAAATCATGTAGTATGTTTTCTTATGTATATATAATCTTAAAGAAAGTGTTTAGTCCTTTAATTCATTTTCAACTATTATACTTTAAAAATTTTGTATTATGTGGTTTCAATGTTATATATACATGTATATATACAATCTACATTATAAAAGAAAATGTACATTAAAAGCTTTATATTTTTTTATACGTATATACTAACTATATATAAAAGAAAAGTATTTTAAATCTTTCATTTAGATCCAACTTTATATATATATATATTAGTTCCTTTTATAAATATTAATAAATCCAATTTATTTATAAGATATTTATTTTTGAGTTCAAATTCAAAATTCAGTTTAAAATCAATCTACACACACACACAGATATATATATATATATATATATATCATATATATATATACATACATATATATATATATATATATATATATATATATATATTTGTAAACTTCAAATTAATTCACAATTAATCCCAAAAATTTATATTAATATACAATTTAAATTTGACTCAAAAACCGAGATCGTTACATTGCTACTGCAAGGCTCAGATATTTTTATATTCTAACACCCTCGCGCAAAGAGAAAAACATCGTTGAAGGTTCGAAGCCCGATCCCAAAGGTCCCCCTTTACTTCAAATAGTCGATGAATCAGTTTTGCTTAGGCGGGGACATGATCTGAGCTATGATTTAGACAGACCCGATTATCAATTAAAGGTGCCGACTTCTATTCTAGTAGGTAGCACTCCGCTGATAACTAAAAGTCCTCTGGACACTAGTATTCCACTTTATTCTCCATTATTCAAGGGATTTCGTTCATGCCTAATGGTTATGGAGTTTTTTCTTATTTTTGTGAATCAACATGTCTTCCGGATCCCAGTCAAATTCCAAGAAGTGGCGCTGCCATGGAGCAACAATCTACATTTATTGAAATTCTGACCGCAACCGACATTCCAAGGCTCGATGCTCAAGTTGTTGGAGCACTTGATGATGAAAAAGCCGACGCCCAGCTGCTACTAGATGAATTAGATGATGTTGTGATCACTGGTGCCTCTAAACATGCTGACGAGCTTAGCCTGAAGGAGTGCATTGAGAGAGAGCAGTTATTGAAGAAAAAAGCTAAAGCTGAACCTACTGATGTGGACATCGACGATCCATATCTCGTCGCACTACAAGTCACTCCACTCAGCGGCCGGTTCCCGTAGAACTCCCTCCAATCTCTAAAAGCTCTTCCTCCAAGGGTGGTAAAGGATCAAAGAGAATAATTGGTGGAAACTCGGGTGGTTCCACTCCTAAGAAATCCAAAAGAGAAAAGGAGAAAAGAAATAGCTGCCACTTCGGCTAATTTGTATATAGCTCGTACAACTATTTTTTCCTTTTTTTGTTGGCCGTGATTATGTAGGTATGAACCATGCTTTTGAATAAACTTGTACCACAATTTTCAAGTTTAATATGCAAGTAAAAGTACTTTATTTTCTATCAAACTCTTATGTGAATTTTTTAAAGTAGTCCAGCTATTATTTTTCCATTCAGTGTACTTGCAATTTGTTTCTCATTAAATCGGACAGTCATCCATTAATTTTTACTTAAATCCACCATGCTGTCTTGGGGCTTAAGTTGTATTAAACACTTGAGCTATAAGCCCTAGTGTTACACCATTAGATTCAACGATTTGAGTGATTATAATCCGGCCTCTAGTCTCGGGTTAGCGGTGTTGGATAATGGATAGTCAAACTCCATCCTTTGCAAGTTTATAATCCTCTTATCGGTTTCATGTCGGAGTTTATAGAGTAGTGAGTAGTCAAACCACATTAGTCTATTTGTTATACTCATATCCGCACTCTGGGGATAAGAATTAGTTGGTGGATGATCGAATCACACTCAATTCGTGTTTATACTCCATTCCACACTCTGGAGACTATAGTTATTTCGAAAAAAAGTCAAATCATACCTTCCTTATTTGATTGATTTGCCCCCAAGTCCGGTGTATAACTTTGCGAGTGTTGGTTGTATCACAATATATTATGTTTCATGTCTGCCCCCATTGCTCGGTAGGATTAATTGGGTTATCGGATGGTCAAATTACATCCATTTTTCATTAGGTACTCCATCCGTAGGGTTAGGAGCGAGAATTACCAAATGAATGGTCAAACCAGGTTCATTTTGTTTAGTTCAATCATGAACTTATGCAATCGGCTAGCTCCAAACTCTGAGAACTTGCTCGGTCATGTCAATATTAGTTAGTCGGTATCATAAGTAACATGCAATGTTGTAGCAATCATAGATATGAAGCAAATTTCAAGCTTTATTTGCCAAAAGGAAAGGAATGACATAATTTGTCTTATTATATATCTGAAAAATCAAATTCTAATGCAAATTCAAAAATTTAATATAACTAAATGAAAAAGAATAAATTAAGTGAAATGGCAATGTAAATGCTCGCTATTCCACACCCTTTGGAGTGTGATGCCATTAACAGTCGCTAACTTGAAAGTTTCCTCTCCAAGCCTCTGTTTAATGACGTATGGTCCTTCCCAAATAGGATTCATGTGTGATGGGGCAGGAAAAACCCATTTCAAGATGAGATCGCCAATTTCAAGTTCTAGGTTGAACTTTAGTGTTGTAGTATCGGGCGACTCGATGTCAATGTGCAGTTGCTCTCAAATCAGCTTCTTCATTCTTCTTATCTACAAAGTCTAGAGTTTTTAAGAGGAGATCTCTATTCATTCTGGATCGTAGTAGGTTACTCCATGTGAAGGGACTTCTAGTTCAACAATATGACTTCAAAGCTGTCATTTTATTTCATCTTGAGCGGTACACTGGAGCAAGGGAATGGGCAAACCCTTTCTATACCTAAATCCTTCCTAAATGATATATCGTGAAGCTTTGCGGAGGACTTATTGCTAATCATTCCTCCATTCGGGAAGGACTCAAGTCTTTAATCGGAGTCATCCACGACTCCTTCTCAGACTTCGTTTTTAGTACCCACTCGATTTTCATTTGGTTTATGGTCGGAGCATCTAGTACTTCAATTGGGACCAAGCCTATTTGTTGTGCATCCCCAGTGCTAGCAAACTTTGCTAATGAGTCGGCCTCTTTTTTTGGTCCCGAGGAATGTGTGTTATGTCATAATACTCAAAGCTAGTCAATAGCTCTTGGACTCTGATAAGATATGGAGCAAGTCATTGTCCTTTAGCATGATAATCTCCTCTAACTTGGTATACTGCCACCTGGAATCGTAAAAGATTTCAATAGATTTTATCATTAATTCTCTGACAAGTTTGAGTCCAGCAATCGGAGCTTCATATTTGGCTTTGTGTTCGTTGCAGGGAAGTCAATCTTTGAATGTAGCAAATTGATTAATCCTCTGTAGTTACTAGCATGATTTTAGCTTCAAAACAACGGTCTTTCGATGCTCCGTCCATATACATTTTCCATCGAATGGTAGGGGCTCCGCCGCTCATCGCAAGAACATGTTGTGTGTGAATTATGCTATAAAGTCTATTAGAGCCTGTCCCTAGATGGCTCTCTGAGGGAGATAAGTAATGTCAAATTGACTCAGTTCGATGTTCCACTTGAGTAACCTTCCAAACGTCTCAGTTTGATGTAGGACCCGTCGTAACGGCGAATCGGTGTAAACGTTAATGGAATGAGCTTAAAAATAAGGGTGGAGCTTTTGTGAAGCGATCAATAAGCAGTACGCCAATGTTTTTATCTTTAGATAGTTCCTTTCAGCTCCTGTTAATCGCCTGCTAATATAATAGATCTGTCTCTGGACTCGGTTCTCCTCACGAAGAAGTGTGGCACTTATAAAGTGTACTGACACAGCCAAGTAGATATGCAAGTCTTCGTGATTCACCGGCTTTGTCAAGATAGGTGGCCTTTCTAAGTGGTTCACCAAAGCTTGGAATGCGTCTTCACAATCCTACATCCATTCAAAGTTCCTTTTCCCACTCATAATCAAATCGAGGAAAGGAATGCATTTATTGATGGCTCTAGAAATAAATTGACTTAGGGCAGCAACCTTCCCATTTAAGCTCTATACTTGTTTGATGGTTTTTGGTGCCTGAATGCCGAGAATTGTTTGAACCCTCTTGAGTTTACCTTCGATTCCACTAGCATTAACGATGAAACCCAAGAACTTTCCCGATGCAACACCAAAAGAACATTTCAAAGGATTGGTCTTTATTTTATAATATCGGTGGATGTTGAACATTTCTTCCAAGTCACTAATGTGGCCGCTTGATCATCGTGACTTTACGAGCATATCATCCATATACACCTTCATCATCTTTCTAATATGATCTTTAAACATTATAGACTAGGCACTGATAGGTTGCTCCAGCATTCTTTGATCCAAATAGCATTATCACGTAGCAATACAATCCGACGTCGGTAATAAAGCTGGTGTGCTCTTGGTTGGTGATGTGCATTGGGATTTGGTTATATCCTGAGTACGCATTCATAAAAGATCGCAACCCATGTCATGTGGTTGAATCTACCAGCTGGTTGATCCTTGGAAGGGGAAAACTATCTTTTGGACATGCCTTGTTTAATTCCTATAATCAATGCTTGTCCACTACTTTCCATTTTCCTTTCTCACAAGTACATGATTGGATACCCATTTTGGGTAGAGGGCATCGTGAATAAACCCATTGACTTTAAGCCTATCCACCTCGTCTTTAAGGGCAGCAAGTCTCTTCAGATCCATGCCATGCCTTTTCTGTTTTACTGGCACATGCCTCGGGTCGATATTTATTATATGGCTCATAATGGAAAGCGAGATCCCACGCATGTCAGAATGAGTCCAAGTGAATATATCAAATTCTCTTGGAGAAAACCAGTGAGTGCTTTCATCGTCAAGGGGCTAAGCTATGATCCGATCTTTAGGACCCATGGCGGGTCATCGTACCCGAATGTGATGTCAATCATTAGCTAGGCCGGTGCAGCCTTGGTCACTTTGGCTCCTCCTCATCATCCACCGGATCTGTCTTTATCGAACTGACTATAGCGCCCGAGCGAAAGACCAAGCGATGGTTGCCAAAATACGGTGGTTTAGATGTAAAGAGACATGAGAAGACCCATACCTTTCTCCTTTCGCAGACAATCTCTTAATTCAGCTACATAGTAGGCATGTCCACTCGGTTGATCACCATGCATAACTCTAACACCGTTATCATTTGGGAACTTCAAAGTCTAATATCATGAGGCAAGAGCTGGATAGAATTCAGCTTGGGTTTGTCGGCCCAAAAAGGGCATTGTATGGAGAGTCAACATCCAAAACAACAAATAACAACAAGCGCACTCTCCTACAGTCGCCTTCTCCCAATTCCTCGGGCAATTCAACATATTCGACAGCTTCTATTGCAACACCGTTAAAGCCATGAATGCAGGCTTTATGCGATTTCAAGTCTTTAGCTTCCATCCTCATCTGATTGTAAGCCTTTTTGAAAAATTATATTTATGAAACTTCCACAATCAACTAAAACCCTCAATAAGGCAGGGCCGATCATGGCCGAAACGACAGTTGGTGTAACATCCCCTATCTTGAGACCCAAAGCTAGGCGCTACAGATGCTATAGTCATACATAGTATTGACTTTCGATGACATTATACGGTAATATTAATGGTATCCATAATATCACGAGCACATGAATATGAAAAAAAATTAATGAAGATTTAAAACATTTTTTCCGATTACATTTTAAATCAATATTTCACCCAAAAGGATTCCCATGTTTTGATCAAATATAATTATTACATATTATGCTAAGAGCGACTTATGAAGTTGCCCCCTTGGATGATCAAAGTACTAAATAGACATATCATTCATAATACATCACAACGGGAATAAAACTAAATAGCTCATAACTTTGCCTCATGCATGTCTTTGGAAGCTTATTCGTTCAACCTACTAAACCTGAATAACCTTAACTATCAATCTACTCAAATTAAATTTTAAGCACCCGAGAGTTTAAAGGGAAAACGTAAACATCGAGTCAGTCATAAAGCCTGGTGTGAATAACACTTTTACATCTCGATTTACTGATATTAAGTGAGTCAAGGCCACTTAGCGAAATAAGTTTTTCCCCTCACCGGTATCCCTTTTTAAAACATATCTTTTGCAAATCAGAATCCTGCAATCAAACTGGTTAAAGCAATACTAGTAATATCATATATGCACATAAAGTAGGTAATTGATGGACAATTTATCTAAACACCGTAGTTTTCTATGGCTAACTACTAACCATTGGCTGACTCGGGCCTACCAGACAAAATAACTAATCCAACTTCTGTTAGACACTCTTCTGGACAGTTTCTTCTTAACTTTCTTCTCCCAGGGTCAATTGATTCTAATGGCTTTGCGGGCTCACCAATAACCTATCTTTCTCTGTATATTCTTTTCTATGTGAAACATCATTTTACTCTTACCTGCGACAAAGCCCTACACACTGGAATTTTAGACTTATATTAGCTAGGGACTTATTATCTAAAGTATAGGGCGTAACCCTATACCAGTCCCATCTGGTATTCTAATATCTAAGTCATTTACTAAGGTTCAACTACCTCATCAAATTTTCCTTGAAAACATTTATTTCAAATTGATGTAAACCTTAAAGTTGTACTTAAGCAACAAAAATATACTCTTTGCTTTGCTTAAATATCATTGCCATGATATATGCTTTACACAAAACAATGTTGATGAAATATATTGGAATTATCTATCCCCCCAGAGAAAGTTAATACCCCTTTTAACTAAAAAGATCTTAGGCCAAAAGCCAAGGTAAACCATTCGAAATCTTTGCTTAAAAACTTTAAACAATACCTTCGAACCTATTGAAAGTACCTCTTTCAAAATCAGTTAACTACTATGCCTTGAAACACTAGGCCGAATGGGAAAAACGTACCTTTCGAAACCTTTAAAAATAGACTTTTCAAAATTATTGAAAGTATCCCTTCGAAAGCTTTATAAAACCTTAGACATCCTCTGTTCAAAACCTTTTAAACTTGCCTTTCTAAAGCATTGGAAACCTTCCATTCAAATACTAAAATTAAGTCTTTTGAAAACATTGGGGAATCTCCATTTCAAAACCTCCATTATATATCTTTCGAAAGAATTAAAGTCCTTTACTTAAAACAAAACTTTTGAAAAAATTAGGTTCAAGTAAAAGTTTGTGTAACAATATTTTAAAACAATTTAAAACCATTCCTTTCAAAATCTTTGGGTTTAACTTTCAATATATCTAAGAGTCTTAAAGGAACTGGGGAAAAAGCACTGCTTTTCGAAAACAATATTCCTAAGCAAAATAAAATGGATGGTTTCGTGACTAACCCTTTCGAAAGCATGGAAAGGAGGCATTAAATTTTAAGGCAAAAGAACCCTTTCAAAGGCATTGATTCGAAAGGTTGAATGCGTCAATAGGGGTTTTGACCCCTTTGAATGCCTAATACAAAAACAAAAGGCGACAACCTCTTTCGAAAGTCCATTTCTAAAACAAATTGTATTTGACTAAACCGAAATCTATTTCCTTCGAAAACCTCATTTTGTATCAAATTAGTTCTAAATTTATAAAGACTACTTCTACCCCTTCGAAAGCGTGTTTCGACTCTATACCTTCAGCCTTTAACGACCCATAAATTAATCGCCATTCAAAATGTTTAATTAGATTTTAGATAATTAATAAATGGATTTTTATTAACAAACAAAAATATTTCAAATAATAATTAATGATTATAAAATCATTTCTTAAATTTTTTTTAACAAAATATATAATTCATAGAAAAATAAAAAATGTGATCGAAAGTTAATTTCGAAAATATCCACTCATCATCAGTTAAAAATTGTTTAAAGGTCATAACATTATGTTAAACACACATGCACACATTACAATCTACTTTAACATGTTGTGTACATGTATATATGCACGTATGCGTCTATAAAATTAAACATATTATCATATAAGATCTTATTTAATAAAAGTAAGTATATATACAATATATATGTATATGTATGTATGTATATACACACACACACTTTTTCAACACAAGTACGCTAGAGACATGGCATAAATAGTGAAAGCAAGGGGAGGGGGTAGTATGAACGGTTTTGAAGGAGAGAGGAGGAGGTATGGCTATGCATGCATACATATATTTTAATATAAGCATTTACATACTTTTCAGTTAATACACTAAGCTTATAAATACTACTGCTTCTTCATATTTTCATTTTTACAAACCTCCTCCTCACTCCAAAATTTCCTAAGAGCTTGAGCTAAAGCATCCATAGCTTCCTCTTCATAAATTTGAAAATAGAAATAAACCACTTCCTTATGCAGAAATCCCTCCTTTAATTCACAAAACCACTTCTACATCTCCTAAAATACTTTCTCCTCCAGAATACAGCATTCCATCCACCAAAACAAACCATGGCCAAGCAAAATATCACACATGGCCATACTCTACAAGGCCTAGGCCGAGCCTAACTGCATTTGGCTGGGCCTATTTTAAGTTTTCAAGGGTCCAAAAGTTCTATTTTTGCAATTTTCGAAAAGTTTTCGAGTTCCGGCAAAAGTTGTTTTGATTTATAAAAAAATTCGTGAGTATAAATTTTTTTTTTAGAAAATAAATTAAGTTAATTTTGATGGACCATATATTGTGAAAATATGGTGATTTTTATGCTGAATTATCATGTCATATTTATGGCATATGATGATATGTTTATATTTGAACTTAGATTTCGTGATTGGTTGATATGTTGATATGTTCGGATATGTATATGGATATGGGTATGTGATATTGGATATAATATTATGGTAGTATGTGTATTGAAAAAGCCATATATATATGATGTAAATGTTGTGAATTTGCAACTTGAAAAGCCACAAAGGACTTGAGGTCCGGTTTGAAAATGAAAGCTATTTTCTAGCTTTGGATTTTTGAAAATGTTCTTCCAAGTTTTTACCTTTGTTTTAAGTTTTCTAAACATTCCCATTTGTGTTTTCAAAGATGTAGTAGCTAGAGCTAAGGTGAAGGTTTCACCTAGAAATCAATTCTAGCGAACTGCGTTTATAGCGATAGTCGCAATGGATACAGTACAGAAAATTTCACGATTTCAAGTTTTAAGAGTTTTCTTTTGGATTGTTTTTGAAAACTTATTTTTAATTAATTAAGTCAAAAGTTTAAGTTTTAACTATTTAATTATTTATAATTTAATTGTTTAAATTCAATTAATTTTGGGTAATTATTAATTAATTAATTAATTAAGTAATTAGTTAAATAATTAGAGTTTAAGAAATGATTAACTACGTTAATTATTTTTAATTAATTAAGTTTTAAATAATGGTCAACTAATACAGAAGGGAATTAATTTTATTTAATAAAGTTTATTTTATCTAATTATTTAATTAGCGTGAATTATTAAATTAATTGTTATTTAATTAAAGGTTAATTATCCACTTTATCAGGTTATAATTTCTTAAATAATTGTTAATTGATTAAAGTATAATCAAGGTTCAATTATAAATAAAATTTGGATTGTTAATGATTTAATTTTGATTTAGTTAAGAATAATTAAGTTTTAATTGAGTTTAAACTTATGATTTAATTAAATTTCATTTTTTTCTTTTAAAACCCTATCGGTTATTTATTTTTAACCAATTTTCTTATTTAAGTGAACTGCTTTAAAACCAAGAATCTCTTATCCATGCTATTAAGTGGGCAAATGAATTAAAGTAGCTGTAATAAAATGGCGATGCGTTTTATTGGAAGTAAGTCGATTTTTACTTATCACAAATACCGCACTACGGGAAAGTGATGAGTAAAAGGGATTTAATTTCGATAAGCGGGTCATGAAAATATAAGCCTATGGAGTGTATGTCCATATGTAAATATTACACCATGATAGTGGACTGGTCCACTATAAACATCTCGACCCTTTAAAATTATCTTATGTTGGTTTGGAGAGACCGAGATCAGATATTAGTTATTTGAAAACCACTTCTGTAATATCACAGAATTTTTAACAATATCAATTTAATAATCTGTATTAAAAATTAAATTGATATTGATATTTTTGTTAATAATAATTCAAATTTATTTAATAATCTTCTTTAATAAATATTTAATTGGTTATTTTATCTGTTAAAAATAATAAAATTGGTTTCTATTTATAATATAAATATATGGTTTATATTTTAAATAGATTAGAATTTTTTTAATTTTAATAAATAAAGCATACTTTTCTAATTCTAATATTTGTAGTAATTTGAAAATTGTTTTTATTTAATTTTTAAGCTTTCCAAAGTTAAATAAATAAATCTTGGTTTAAACTTAATAAATGAATCATGTTTTAAAAATTCTAATATGTACATTTTTAATTTGGAAATTTTGATTTAAATTAGTATTGGGTTTTTAAAACTATTTAATAAATAAATATATGATTTTTAAATTGATAAGAAAAAAATTAAATGTTTAAAATAATTTGGCTTGAGTTTTAAATTTAAAATTGATTAACAAACAAAAGTCTTATAGCTTAATAAAATAGATAATTTATTAATAAAAATATAATTTCTTTTAAAATGATTTTAATTTAATAATAAGATATTTATAAAAATAATATTAATAGTGTATTGTCTTTATAAATAGATTTTGAATTAAATTTTCAATTGTTATTTCAAATTAAATTTGTAATCATAACTTGATTTTAAAATAATTGATTTTGGATTTGAT
Source organism: Allium cepa (assembly GCA_030765085.1). NCBI lineage: Eukaryota > Viridiplantae > Streptophyta > Magnoliopsida > Asparagales > Amaryllidaceae > Allium > Allium cepa. Next base: position 457,047,137 of record CM060931.1, on the reverse strand, counting down.
TTGAATTTAAAATTCCAAAGTATAAATTTTAATTGTTTTAATTTCTATATGTATAAGTTTTATTTTATAAACATGATTTGTCTTTATTTCTTTTATAAATTTATATACATATTCAAATATTAACTAACAAATTTAATTTGACTTAATACATACATTAACACATATATTAACTTGTAAATTCAGTACTAATCACTTTAAAAGTGACAAGTGTTGCATTTTTAAACATTCATTTAACAAATGTTCAAAGATTAACATATTCAAATTGACAAATGTAGAAAATTTGTACAAGTGTAAATTTTTGTTTTAATTTTCTTTTATTTGATAAAATCTGAAAATTTCATTTATATAAACTTGCATCTTCATTCATACTTGCTTTTTCATTTCCTTAATCAAAAGGAAACTTCAAAACTCTTCAAATTTTAAAAACAGTAACACCTCTTCAAATTCCTGCATATTCAATACCAAATCAAAAATACCTCTTCAAAAATCAAAACACCTCATCAAAATCAAATCTGCATGTTCAAATCTAAACCAGAAAATCCTCAAATCTTCCATCAAATTCCTCTTTATCAAAAAGCCTGCATTCTGTTTATAAATCTGGAAATAAATTTTTCATGTCACCTGGAAATAATCAAGCTTGCATCTTCTCCCTGCACAACTTCAGATTTGAAGCTTATTCAAAAGCATCTACATGAAAGTATTTTAGTCAGGAAAACATAAAGCATTTCTGTTTTTCAAAGCTTCAAGTTCAAGCATGTTGTAAGTTCCAGTTTATCATGCCTGCATCTTTATTTCTGCAAATTTCAAAAAGGACAAACTGAAGCTCTGCATTTAAATAAAAGGTAAGTAACTTTTTTTAAATTTTAAAGTTAAAAATAGGATTGCATGCTAAATTGTTTGATATAAATAAGTATTGCTATGTATAAATGAAAATGTTAAGTGTGCATGCTGTTGCTTGTATTACTTGTTCTGTTTCTTGATTTTCCAGACAAATTTTTATTTAAAACCTTATCGTTTAATTGGTCTTATGATATGATGAAATTTATTTAGTAGAGTTGTTTAACTGTCTGAAGATAATAATTAAAACTTTAAGTCAGATGAATATGAGTAGTTGTCTCAGGGAAACACAGGAAACATCAGTGCACGTTAAATTTAAAAATAAAATAAAAATAAAAACCCAAATCATATTAGTATTGTAATTTAGTTTCATAAATTAAAGTACTAACTGAAGCTTCATTTTTAAATCAAAAATCAGATTTTTTAGAGTTTAGTTAAGATTGTAGTTAGATATTTAACTAAAAATGGATTTTAACCAAATCCTGGTGATCTATGACTTGAGGAAGCTCGGGATTCTTCTGAGTTGTAGAGGAGGGTTTGTAGATGCTTAGAAAAATCATAAATGATGTTATAATTCAATGAGGAAGGTGTAGTTTGAAAATCTATTTTTAAACCCTAGTTTGAAAAGGGTATGAAGAATCAGACATTTCGGGTTGAAGGATGGATCGAGTGCTATGATGTTTGAGAAATGGGTAGTTGGTGTGTGGATGAGTTCGAGGCCCGAGTGGGTGGACCGCAGGTGGTCGGAGAGGCGTAAGATCGCCGTTGACAGGTTTTGGGGGAAACCTATTTAATGTTCCAGGTTTTGCTCATAGGGGTTCAACTTTGATTCTTTGAATAATTGATTGAACTATTGATCGCATATGGGTGTAGAGGTGTTTCTGGGAGTAGTACGATCATCTCTGATGATCAGAAAAGGCGGTGGTCGCCGTGCATATGCACGGTGATGGTTTGCACTGATGAAGTGTTTTGGGGTTTTGTTTGTTGCAGGGGAGGTTTGTGATTTGCTCGAAGCAGGTGGATTGAAGACTCGAAGAAGTTAGGTAGGGAACTCGAAGTGATTTAGCATAAGCCTGGGGTTGCTCTGTTTTTTTTCAGGTTACAGAAACCTGTAAAGCTGGGTTTTAAAATATTTAAAAATCTGAAGTTTATTTGTTAAGGAAAGTCTAAATTAAATTTAAATTCAAGTTTGAATTTTAAAAATTCAAGTTTGAATTTTGGAAATTCAAGTTTAATTCAAAATCTCAGTTTTAAATAAATAAAAATAATAATAAACGAAATAAGGTTTTAAACCTAAACTTGTATAACTACATTATTTTGGGAAGCAATTTAAAAAATTTAAATTGAAGTTTGTAAAATGTGAGCAAGATTTAAAATGAAATTAAAATCTGGAAATCTTAAATTTAAATATGAACTTCAGTTTTTAAATTTAAAAGAAGGTTTAAATTTGGAAGTTTTAAACTAAATATAAATTGAAGTTAGTGAAATTTTGAAATGAGTTTTTGTTTTCAACATTCTTATGAATTTAAATTCTAAGACAAACACTTGTTTATCTTGCAATTTAAAAAGTTTTAATTATTTAAACTTTGATAAGTTTAAATTATTCTTATTTTAAACTTGTATTTAAAATGGAATTTAAAGGAAATTTTCAAAAGTACTTTGTTTTAGATAAATTTTGTTTTTAAAAAACAAAATTTAGAAATGCTTTATCTTAAATTAACTAAGATAAATGTTTTGAAAATTTATTTAATTAATAAGGTAATTAGGGAATAGTTAGTTAATTTAATTAATTATTGATTAAGGTTAAATAAATATTGATTAATGATTAATCAATTTAAAATTAAGATCATTAATTATATTTTTAAATTAATGATTAATGAATTATTAATTATGTAATTAATTTTTAAATCAAGGTTAATCAATTAAATAATTAGACTTTAATTAATGGATAATTAAAGATAATTTAATTTGTAATTAATCTAAGTTAATTACTTAATAAAAATAATTAGAGAGTGGTTAATGAAGGCCATTAACTAGGATTATTCAACAATTTATTAATATGGTTAATTTTTATAATTAATTAGATTAATTAATTTAATAATAATCAATTGCGAATTGCTGAGTATAATTACTTAATGAAGTAATTAAGAAATTAATTACTTAATGTAATTAATTTAGTTTAATGTGATTGTTTTATTTATTCAATTAAGTTTAATTAATTCGAAACACTTGGGTTTTAAGATAATTACTTTATGTAATTAATGATTTGGAAATTACTCGGTGAAGTAATCGATTTGATAATTACAGATTGTAATTAATTGAAGATGTTTAAAAATGAAGTAATTTGGAATGTAATTACTTAGTAATTAATCAAGGGATTAATTAAGGAATTAATTAAGGAATAATTAATTTGGTTTAATAAAGTAATTAAGTTAGTTAATTACTGCATGTAATTAATCTGGGATGATTAATAATTATGAGTTAATTACTTGAGGAAATTAATTTAGGAAGACAATTATTTAAATATAATTGAGGATCATTAATTATTATAATTAATGATGTAATTAAAAGATGATTAATTATGATTAATTAATCAATAATAGGTAATTAAAGTTAATTAATTAATGTAATTAATTAAGGATTAAGGTAATTAATTATGATTAATTAATTAATTGAAGTAATTAAAGGTTAATTACTATTTGGTTGTGAATAATTAATTTGTGAAATTAATTAAGGATAATTACATGAATGTAATTAAGGGTAATTAATCAAGGTTAATTAATTAAGGTGATTAATAATGAATGATAAATTGATTGTAATCAATTAAATGATTTAGGCAAGCGAGATTTATATTGGTGAAGTAATTAATTTAATTTATTTAAATTAATTAAAGATAAAGTAATTAATTTAATTCATTTTAAATTTATTAGAGATAGAGATAGTTAATTTAATTCATTTTAAATTAATTATATTGTCATGAAATAAATCTTTGCTTATGTATGATGGATGACATTGATTGTCTTGGATGCTTTGGGATCTCGGAAATGAGATAAGTATTGTTGTGTGGTATGAATGCTTGGTTGCATTGTGATGAATATAGACAATCTATTGTGATGGTGATATATGGATTATCTATTTTGATATTGAATTATGGATTACCTGTTTATTCGATAATGTTGATTATCAATTGTGATTTATGAGTTATCTATCTGTGTGTATATAGATAATTGAATTGTTTTAAACTTTAAAAGAACTTGGACCTAAAAGACACGCTTTGGATTTCGATGAGACCGGGATCGGGTTTCCTTATTTGGATATCCGATCACATCGATCCAAATTAACGTGAGGTCGTGATTCAAAGTGGAGCTTTGTGAAGACTCGAGGTGTAAGGACTATACGTCTGTATAACTCTGGGGGTGATTCCGTGATGGGTTTGATGGAACTAGTTCTTATAGATTCGAGATGGTGATTCAGAGTGCAAGGGTTATTGTCGTTAACTGTGAGGGTGATTCCAAAATGAGTGTAACAAGATAATGCCTTCGGTTTCGTTCGAACCCGGAACGAACTTGTATGGATTGAATGCTTTAAGAACATCGTCAGGTGGACGATGAGCTTTCCAAGGATGTGTTCACTAAAGGTAATCGTAGCCTCAAGCCTCATCAACTGGGAATGGCTAAAACAGGGGAGGTGCAGCAAGGCTTCGTGGGTAGCCCCCACTTAAGAGTGAGATTTTCCCCTATCTAGAGGTCCCTTTATATTCGGCTGTGTGGGCGGTTGCTAGCTACAACCGCGGGGTTGTCTTGTTCGGAACTATTCAGTAAGGAATGGGTCCGGCCTTGTGTTGCAGGGAGCGGGCGTACTTCTCGGTACGTTGATCTAGGCCACGTACTGTGACGGGCGGTACCCCAGTAGCCCTGCCATTGTATGGAATCCAAAATCCAATAAGTGCCAACGGTTTTGACTGTATTACCCACTTTTGTGGCTAGTAGCTAGAATTTAATCATGTAACAATTTCGTCTATTTCATATTAATTTGAAAACCCTAGACCTATTATAATATCACCGGATTTCCTATCAAATGTTTTGGTTAGCGTAAGGTAAAAACTTTTCCATGTTTATGTGTGGGAAGTCTTACGTGATACCTTTCTTTTCAAAAGGTTTTTGAAAGTTAAGCAACCTTAACCTGTTACTCACACCAGACCCATGTCTGACCCGGAGTTTATTCTGTTTTTCTTAAACTCTTGGGTACTCAAATTTTTACGAGTAGCTAAGGGATTCATGTTAGCTTTGACGAAATGTGGAGGACCAAATGGAGCATGAGGCTTCTGCGTGTAGATATGTAGTATTCCGCTGTGTAGATTTCTCTGAGTTGTTTCTTGTACTATTTTGAGTTGTATAACTAGACAGGTGTTTATAACTGTCTAGTATGTTATGTAAATCTGTATAACTCTGATAGTGATTGTAAACTATGTAACGTTTATTTATTAATATAATTTATTCGTTCCGCTGTTTAGATTCTGATGTTGTTTCTTTCTTCTCTTCTTTCTTTTCTCTTTTCTATCCCTTTCTTTCTTAAAAATGATGCGATTTTCTGTGGTAAGAAAGTTGGGTCATTTCACTTGGCATCAGAGCATTAGGTTGAGTGAATACCTAGGCTCTGTAGTGGTGTCTTTCTTGAGAGAGCGTATTTGTAATTATATATATATATATATATATATATATATATATATATTTCTACCTATCCGTTAGGTTACCTGTTCAGATTTTCCAATATAAGTTATAAAGGTAGATGGGGTAGTGGTGTGTGTAACACGATTACCATTGGTTGGAGTTTGAATATTTGAAGTTGTAAGTGCATTTGTCGAGACTGTAGACCTAATACCGTCTCGAGAAAGCTTTGTAGTGATGAAGAATTTCATTTATCTCTGAAGGAAAGCTGTTAAGGTTCGGAGTTCATTTTTGAAGTTGGATGAGTAGAGTTTGGATCTGTCGGTTGGGCAGAAGTGAGTGATGGTATTTTGATACCTCAGGAAGTAGTAGCTGCGTGATGAGATGCAGTGACTATGGATGTTCCCGAAGATATTTTCTTTGGAACAAGTTTAAGGAAGTGAGTCTGCTTCAGTTTTATGGCTGTGTTCAGCCGGTGTTTCTGTTTGCTTTGAAGTCCAAGTTTCTCGAAGAGTTTTGATTTGGAGTTCTTTGGCATATGTGGCAGCAGTGCAGCTTGGAGTGTTCTCGGTGTTGGCAAGAGATTTTCTGGCATAGCAGTTCTTCTGGAAGTGGAGTTCAGAAGCAGTTAAGTGGACCTGTTTTTGGGTGGATTGGCTAGTTTAGAGTAAGCTGTTCTATTTGGTAAAGAGAGAACAGTTTTCTTTGGATTTGGTTTGGGTGGATCGAAAAAGTGACTTGCGATTGTTTGAGTGTTCTCTTGGGTTATCTGAGTTTTTCTGAATGTCTTCAGAGAAGTCGGAGGTTTGTTCGCATCTGGAAATTGAGTTTCCTTATCGACTAGAATTCCAGGAGTGGTATCGGTGATTTAGCTTTATAGAAGAATGGTTCCAAGAGATTGAGTTGGTGTAGCAGCTCAGAGTTTTAATGGAGCTTTTGAATTTTTCTTATGGATCTGTTGAACCATACCTCTTGGTTGTGTTGTTGAGTTGTGCTCGTGTTCTTCTTTAGCATTTTCTTCTACTTCGGATCAGACTGTGCAGCGAAAGCAGTTGGGAAGTGTATCTGCTTTTCCTTTCTGGACAAAAGAAGTTGTTGTCTTCTGATGTTAAGGAGTAGAGTTTGAGTTCTTGATTCTGGTTGATCTTGAGGAGATCATTTTGTTGTGTTGATTGGTTTTGTTTGTTTCTAGAGACATCGGCGAGGGTTGAGCTGATCAGGAAGGTTGTAGGCGTCCAGGATCGTCCGAAGAGTTTTGTGGATTTGTGACGGAGGAATTTGGATTCTGAAGTCGGAGATTTAATTTTGGATAAGTTTTCTCTGATCGGAAAGGAGCTATAAGATTGGGTAAGGCTGGGAAGCTAGCTCTGAAGTGTTTTGGATCTTTTCTGTATTCTTGGAGAATAAGTGTTTGATCTACAGGAATGAATTGCCAGTTTGAATAACTGGGATTCGATGAGTTTCACGTATCTCTAAGGGAATACGTGTATGATCTATCTCTGGTTGTGGAACCAGCAGTTCTGGAGTTTTGGTTGTTGAGTCAGACTCGCCTGTAGTCTGATATCTTGTCTAGTGTTGTAGTTATAGATGAATAAGAGCTTTGTAGCTTCATAGTATTGATTGTTTAATTTCTATAGAGCGAGTATCCCGGTATATATATACACTTGGGAAAACTCGATGAAATTTTATCCAGAATTTGTCTGGATAATTAGATTTGTTTGATTGGATGAATTGGTTGCTATGATTGTTAGCATATGTTTGATGTATGCTTGTGTTTTAAAATTAAATCTTTAATGAGATTATTAAATTATCTTTGTTTTAAATTTCGGGGACGAAATTCTTTTAAGGGGGAAGGATTGTAATATCCCAGAATTTTTAACAATATCAATTTAATAATCTGTATTAAAAATTAAATTGATATTGATATTTTTGTTAATAATAATTCAAATTTATTTAATAGTCTTCTTTAATAAATATTCAATTGGTTATTTTATCTTTTAAAAATAATAAAATTGGTTTCTATTTATAATATAAATATATGGTTTATATTTTAAATAGATTAGCATTGTTTTAATTTTAATAAATAAAGCATATTTTTCTAATTCTAACATTTGTAGTAATTTGAAAATTGTTTTTATTTAATATTTAAGCTTTCCAAAGTTAAATAAATAAATCTTGGTTTAAACTTAATAAATGAATCATGTTTTAAAAATTCTAATATATACATTTTTAATTTGGAAATTTTGATTTAAATTAGTATTGAGTTTTTAAAACTATTTAATAAATAAATATATGATTTTAAAACTGATAAGAAAAATATTAAATGTTTAAAATAATTTGGCTTGAGTTTTAAATTTAAAATAGGTTAACAAACAAAAGTTTTATGGCTTAATAAAATAGATAATTTATTAATAAAAATATAATTTCTTTTAAAATGATTTTAATTTAATAATAAGATATTTATAAAAAACAATATTAATAGTGTATTGTCTTTATAAATAGATTTTGAATTAAATTTGCAATTGTTATTTCAAATTAAATTTGTAATCATAACTTGATTTTAAAATAATTGATTTTGGATTTGATTTGAATTTAAAATTCCAAAGTATAAATTTTAATTGTTTTAATTTTTATATGTTGAATATGCGCTTATATGATTTTTGTTTGATGATAATAAACATATATACATTCGTTTAAATGTATTTGATAATCTACTATTTTATTTTTCACAGATTAAATAAATATTTGCTGAATAAAATAAATAACACGGAATTTGAATTCAAACTAATATTTTATTCAAACAAATATTTATTACAATTTTGAATAGCACAAATTCAAGCTCTCACTATACACTATACAACTTTGATACAAATTCAATTACATCACAATTTCACATTTACAAATATCCTCACTACATATCACTCATTCACTCATATTTTATCTTCATCTTCATTCCAGTTTGAATCCAGCATCTGAGCAATCTGCAAAATTATTCACTAACGCAGTAAAATTGAAAAAGAAATATTTTAACATATTAAAAAATAAAAGATAATTTTGAAAATATGATTTGCCTCAGTTATTTGGGTTGTTCGTCATAACTTAAATTTGAATTGATCATACACGAACAACTTGTGACATACACAGTGTATTCTGTATATGCCACAAGGCCGTGCACGCCGATATATACACTTGATTGATTTACAGGGACAGGTGAGCACAGGTCAAACCCAAATGAAAAACCGGGTTCAACTCACATGCAATATATCACAACACGAGCACAAGGTCAAACCCGAGTTTTTGAAACTGGATTCAACACAGGGCAGTTCACATGTGAAAAACAGTTGCAACATGGATATCACAAAACAAAACTCACTGGAATGAACAATGCACAGCTAGTCCAAACTCGAGTGCAATAGAGAAGCTATGGTACTATGCAAGTACAAGCTGCAGCATACCAGAGTGATACAGATGCAAGCAAGTTCGACATACAAAAACCATGGCTCAAAATAAATACCAAATACTACAAGATGAACCAGACAGTGATACAAGTTCGAACAATGCTCAATGCACAGCCAACAAGATGTCACCAAAACCCAAACAAGGGACAGGCTAACAGGTGCAAACAAAAGATACAGTACAACTACAACTCGATGCAACTGACACAAACAACTACAAAACAGTCAACTACAAGTGTCGACCAGTCACAAATGAAGACTAGTTGCTGAATTCCGAGAATGTAAACAAGTCGCAACCACTACAACAGGCCATCAGTGAAACCAAGATGCTACAGATTTCAGCAACATCAACTAGGAATGGCCAGAACCAAGGCAAGACCAAGCTGCAGTATACAAGTAACAAGTACAGTTAGCATTCAATTCAAGTACTACAAGCATGGCCGTGCATGCGACAACAACAAAGACCAAGGCTAAAAATGTGCAGCATCAGTGAAGCCAAAACATGATACAGGTGAACAGAAGTAACAAGTGCAGATTGGATGCATCAGTGGACATAAGCACAACACAAATCACCAATGTTCAAGACTAAGCAAATATACCAACAACTAATACATCAGTACAGGAAGCAAGCATGATCAACACCATGTGTTACTGAACGAAGTCCAGCATAAACAAAATCAACATTTTTTAAAATGCACAAATATGCTATGCAATGAATATCAAGCGATACAACTGCAAGTATCAAAACCAAAGTGTACAACTACAAGATCAGGGAAGCAACCAGAATGAAGCAGAGACAAGTTAATGCAGACTCGAGCACACAAACAAAAGACTACAAGTTCGCGTCCAACAAAGAAAATGTCAAGTCACGTTCATGTTAAATTCGACCAGAGAAGATGGCCAGAGACGAAGACTACGAGATGGACGAAATCAATTTTAAAAATCAAGTGCATATCATTATTCTTTGAAATAGTCAAAGTCAAAAACAATCAAGTCGTGGTCATCACGAAAATGAATTAAAGCCGTGACCACCAAGCAATGAATATACAGGAATTGAAAAGGTCAGAAAACATCTCAATCATCGAAACAAAATCAAGTGGTCGAGGTGAATAATATGACAAATTCAAATAGAGAATATACGACGCAAATCTAGGGTTACAAACCCTATATAATCAAATTCACATCATCGGCAATTGAGTCATTCGAGCTCAAGCAACAGAGAACAATATCAATAACTCGAATCAAAGGTTGAGCAAAAATCAACATCGAAAAAGGAAAAATCGCATACCATTTTTGACAATTAACTCGACCAAATTGAGGTAGCCGTGAAGCAAAGAGAATAGAGCATCGATCATCAAGCAATCACGAAGAAAAATCCACCTGATCGAAGTAATTAAAGTCGGCTTCTTCAATACTACACAAAGCCCTAATTTTTAAAGGAAGAAGAACGAAGAAAGAAACAACGGCCGCCATCTCCATTTTTCACGAACAAAGGAAATAAAAGAGACAGACTGAATTACTAAAGAGGGCCGGCCTTATTCCTCTAAAAAGAATTCTATTAAGGGATTTTAAATTTATAAATTAGGGTTTTGTATTTTAAATTTGCTTTTAATTTGTATTTTCTTTTTTAACCGTTTATATTTTTCTAGTATGTGACTAGGGGACAAGCTACGTGGCGTAGCTTGAGAATTCGCAACTCGGTAGTTGAGTTGTGGCAGGGTTTTGAGCGTAGAGTTAGATTAGTCAATAGCGGGTATAGCGAGTTTACGTGTGTAAGCGAGGGACTATCTAATTTCTAGTAGAAACCTTGGGGGCAGCACGTAGGCAGGGTTTTGCCGAAGCTGGGTAAATTCTGTGTTGTTCTGTTTTATTCTGTTATTTATATTCTGCGATATCTGTGCTGCTATTCTGTGATCTGAATTGAAATTAATTTATAAGCTTCCGCGATTAATTTTAATAATTTATACCATCACCCTATTCACCCCCCTCTAGGGTGAAATCGATCCTACAAGTGGTATCAGAGCTAGGAACAAAAGCCGTTTTTGTTTTATTTTATTTTTTACAAAAATCAATTTTTTTTGTTTTAAAAATTCGTGTTTTAAAAATTGGTTTTTGTTTTAAAATTTTGAATTTTTGAAATGGCTTCTTTTATTAATACTTTTGTTGAGGGTCGCTCCAATATTATTCCTTCTATTTTCGATGGAACAGATTTTTTGAATTGGAAATTAAAAATGGAATTTTATTTAAAATCTGTTAATATTAAATGTTGGGATATTATTGAAAACGAGTGTGATATAAGAGATAAGAAAATTATCTCGATTAATGCTCTTGCTATGCATATATTATATTCTCATATTAATCAAGATAATTTTAATTTCATCTCTCATTGTGAAAATGCACAGGAAATCTGGAATACTTTAATTGCAATATATGGTGCAACAGTCAACAGCAATGAGTCCACAACCGACTCGGTTGAAGAAATGTGCTTAACAGGATTTGTAAAAAGCAGTTGTGATGAGGATGATGATGATGGAGCAGCTGAGCTGGCGTTAATAATGAAGAAATTCAAAAGATGGAACAACAAATACGGAAATCCAGTTCTAAATCAAAAATTGAAAAGCAGAATAATTAAAGCACTAGACAACTCTGAAGAACATAGGATCATCTGCAACAAACCAGGTGATATCAAGCCCAATTATCCCCGATTTCAACTCGACAAAGAAAAGAATTCAAAAAGGAAATTTGCAGCCACGTGGAATAAAAGCGATAGCAGTGAAAGTGAGAAAGCAGATATATGCCTTCATGGAAATATAACCGATAGCGACAATGACAAGCCAAGCGAGGTATCAAAACTTACTCACTCTGAATTACTTATTTATTTCCACAAAGTAAATGGCTGTTTTGAACGACTTAGGGAGAAATATGCCAAACTTGAATCACAAAAAGATACTTTGATAGATTTAAATAAACAACTTGACCAATTAGTTAAAACCTATCAAAGTAGGATCCCTAAGTGTGATAAGTGTCCAACATTCGAAGAAGAAATTAGAAAATCAGAAATCAATATAAAATCACTTGAAAATGAAATTCTGATTTTAAAAGAAAGTGAAAATATAAGGAGAGAGAATTCTATCAAAAAGTACACTCAATTGTTAAATGAAAATGAATCTCTCAAAACACAAGTCCAACATATGTCAACGACTTTAGATAAATTTTCCAAAAGTGAAAAATCGTTGAACATGCTATTAGGAAAGCAAACTGTTAATACGGTTAGACAAGGACTTGGATATAATAGTTCGAAAATTGTTGAAAACAAGATTAATCAAGAAAATTCAATATGCACGATTTGTAGAAAATATGGACACAATCACAATAATTGTTGGTATAGACCCAAACATGTGAAAACTATACCGATTTGGGTTCCAAAAGGCACAAATATAAAATCTCTCAAAGTTAAACAAATTTGGGTGCCGAAGGGAACAACTATAAATAGTTTTGGGTCTTTACAAAATTTTCTGCCACTAACAACCATGGACCTATAAAAACAAATAGGTCACATAAATCTTTCATCGTGTAGGTGTGGTGGCAGGCTAAGGAACAACAATAGTGTTCTCTGGATTTTTTTTGGCTGTTCCAGAAACACAACGGACGACAAAGCAAAGTTCCTTAGCCTAGTATAAAAGTGACAGAATCACAACGGACAACAACGAAAAATATCGTAAAGGTAAAACAGGTAAAGGTATATTTATTTGTACGATATATTAAATGTGATAATCTGCACCATATTCTGAATTAAAATTAGCCAATATTGATTTGATGAAAAGATGATGATTTTGTTTCTGACTTATTCAACATAGTTATCCAAGTATATTCTTATGCCAAAAACACTACAATAATCTCTAGATTCTTTGAATTACTTCATATCAGTTTGGATTAAAAATAGTGTTTTGTTGGATATTACGATTGGTTATAATATGACTAACTCTTTATTCACGGTTTTCGATTATTTACACGGCTTCAATTCAGATTCAAAAGAATGTCATTTAAATTGTTGTTAAAATTGAGTTTGAAATTTTTGGTGCACACTTCATGTTTTGGTCTATAAAATTCAATTGATGATAATTTTGAGTGAGAGAGAAATTCAGATGCAGATTTCACTGGTAATCTAGTTGATAGAAAAATTACTAGTGAAACGTGATTTTTTTGTTGAGACATTTAGTAACTGCATCGTTTTTCAAAGAAAATATCTGCATATTTTTCATTTCAAATAATTTTCAAATTGTAGAAAATTTTCTTTTAAAACCCCCTGGAGAAAATCATTTTTGACCATAGTTTCAGATTAGTCATTTTTGAAAAATTAATTTCATAATTATTTTTGAATTTGATTTTAAATGACTATTTTGACTAATCTGACTCCCTAATGTTTTATCGAAAAGGAAAATAGTGATTGAAAAAGTGATGAGTGTTAATATTGATCAAATATTATGACTCGAGACGGTATAATTAATAAATTTCTTTAGAAATTTAAACAAGAGTTATAAAACTGTTTGTTGGTAAAAAATTCCATGACCATCTCTATATCTATCATATTTCTAACGAACATCACTCATCAAAATTCTATATAGTTTGTCGATATGTGGTACTTTAAACAGGAATCGTTCGTTTTTCGTTTTTCACATTTTGTTTTAAAAAAAAGGTAATAATAAAAATAATAAATACCAAAGTATTCACTCTCATTTAAAAGTCCTCACGGTTATTCATGGGTGAATTACTTGGAATTTGTTATGTGCTTCCATGCTCATTTAAAAGTCCTCGCGGTTATGCATGTATGGACCGCATATCAAAAGTTGATTTGTAAAATAAACAAGTTGATTCTAATCCCATTTAAAAGTCCTCACAGTTATGCGTGGTTAGAAGATACTTGAATTCATTTTTTTTAAAATAAAATTGGAATACTACTAATCTCATTTAAAAGTCCTAACGGTTATGCATGGTTAGTAGATATTCAAATTCCTGATATAAATATACCACAAATAGACACAACTGTATGGTTTTATATGATGACATCATTTCCATCATTCTAAAAGTGGAATATGCGCCTAACAAAATATTTATGATTTTTGTTTGATTTTTTATTGAAATTTAATATTTATATTCAATTGAGTTTTAATGTTGGATTAATATCGATCACTTTATCTCTATTTTCTCTAACGCTATTATTCTTTTGCTGATAACAAAAGGGGGAGAGAAAAGTTAAGATTTTGTCAAATAAAATCAAGCAAGGTCAAATAATTTTCTATTTGCATCTAGGCTCATTTGCATATTTTTATTTGTATGCATATATGTAGGGGGAGTATTGTGTAGAGAGGAAGCATTTAAATAGGGGGAGCAATGCATATCCATGATCAAATACATTTAACATATTCAAAATCTTAAATATATGTTTGTTATCATCAAAAGGGGGAGATTGTTGAATATGCGCTTATATGATTTTTGTTTGATGATAATAAACATATATACATTCGTTTAAATGTATTTGATAATATACTATTTTATTTTTCACAGATTAAGTAAATATTTGCTGAATAAAATAAATAACACGGAATTTGAATTCAAATGAATATTTTATTCAAACAAATATTTATTACAATTTTGAATAGTACAAATTCAAGCTCACACTATACACTATACAACTTTGATACAAATTCAATTACATCACAATTTCACATTTACAAATGTCCTCACTACATATCACTCATTCACTCATATTTTATCTTCATCTTCATTCCAGTTTGAATCCAGCATCTGAGCAATCTGCAAAATTATTCACTAACGCAGTAAAATTGAAAAAGAAATATTTTAACATATTCAAAAATAAAAGATAATTTTGAAAATATGATTCGCCTCAGTTATTTGGGTTGTTCGTCATAATTTAAATTTGAATTCATCATACACGAACAACTTGTGACATACACAGTGTATTATTGTATATGCCACAAGGCCGTGCACGCCGATATATACACTTGATTGATTTACAGGGACAGGTGAGCACAGGTCAAACCCAAATGAAAAACCGGGTTCAACTCACATGCAATATATCACAACACGAGCACAAGGTCAAACCCGAGTTTTTGAAACTGGATTCAACACAGGGCAGTTCACATGTCAAAAACAGTTGCAATATGGATATCACAAAACAAAACTTACTGGAATGAACAATGCACAGCTAGTCCAAATTCGAGTGCAATAGAGAAGCTATGGTACTACGCAAGTACAAGCTGCAGCATACCAGAGTGATACAGATGCAAGCAAGTTCGACATACAAAAACCATGGCTCAAAATAAATACCAAATACTACAAGATGAACCAGACAGTGATACAAGTTCGAACAATGCTCAATGCACAGCCAACAAGATGTCACCAAAAACCAAACAAGGGACAGGCTAACAGGTGCAAACAAAAGATACAGTACAACTACAACTCGATGCAACTGACACAAACAACTACAAAACAGTCAACTGCAAGTGTCGACCAGTCACAAATGAAGACTAGCTGCTGAATTCCGAGAATGTAAACAAGTCGCAACCACTACTACAGGCCATCAGTGAAACCAAGATGCTACAGATTTCAGCAACATTAACTAGGAATGGCCAGAACCAAGGCAAGACCAAGCTGCAGTATACAAGTAACAAGTACAGGTAGCATTCAATTCAAGTACTACAAGCATGGCCGTGCATGCGACAACAACAAAGACCAAGGCTAAAAATGTGCAGCATCAGTGAAGCCAAAACATGATACAGGTGAACAGAAGTAACAAGTGCAGATTGGATGCATCAGTGGACATAAGCACAACACAAATCACCAATGTTCAAGACTAAGCAAATATGCCAACAACTAATACATCAGTACAGGAAGTAAGCATGATCAACACCATGTGTTACTGAACGAAGTCCAGCATAAACAAAATCAACATTTTTTAAAATGCACAAATATACTATGCAATGAATATCAAGCGATACAACTGCAAGTATCAAAACCAAAGTGTACAACTACAAGATCAGGGAAGCAACCAGAATGGAGCAGAGACAAGTCAATGCAGACTCGAGCACACAAACAAAAGACTACAAGTTCGCGTCCAACAAAGAAAATGTCAAGTCACGTTCATGTTAAATTCGACCAGAGAAGATGGCCAGAGACGAAGACTACGAGATGGACGAAATCAATTTCAAAAATCAAGTGCATATCATTATTCTTTGAAATAGTCAAAGTCAGAAACAATCAAGTCGTGGTTATCACGAAAATGAATTAAACCCATGACCACCAAGCAATGAATATACAGGAATTGAAAAGGTCAGAAAACATCTCAATCATCGAAACAAAATCAAGTGGCCGAGGTGAATAATATGACAAATTCAAATAGAGAATACGACGCAAATCTAGGGTTACAAACCCTATATAATCAAATTCACATCATCGGCAATTGAGTCATTCGAGCTCAAGCAACAGAGAACAATATCAATAACTCGAATCAAAGGTCGAGCAAAAATCAACATCGAAAAAGGAAAAATCGCATACCATTTTTGACAATTAACTCGACCAAATTGAGGTAGCCGTGAAGCAAAGAGAATAGAGCATCGATCATCAAGCAATCACGAAGAAAAATCCACCTGATCGAAGTAATTAAAGTCGGCTTCTTCAATACTACACAAAGCCCTAATTTTTAAAGGAAGAAGAACGAAGAAAGAAACAACGGCCGCCATCTCCATTTTTCACGAACAAAGGAAATAAAAGAGACGGACTGAATTACTAAAGAGGGCCGGCCTTATTCCTCTAAAAAGAATTCTATTAAGGGATTTTAAATTTATAAATTAGGGTTTTGTATTTTAAATTTGCTTTTAATTTGTATTTTCTTTTTTAACCGTTTATATTTTTCTAGTCGTGTGACTAGGGGACAAGCTACGTGGCGTAGCTTGAGAATTCGCAACTCGGTAGTTGAGTTGTGGCAGGGTTTTGAGCGTAGAGTTAGATTAGTCAATAGCGGGTATAGCGAGTTTACGTGTGTAAGCGAGGGACTATCTAATTTCTAGTAGAAACCTTGGGGGCAGCACGTAGGCAGGGTTTTGCCGAAGCTGGGTAAATTCTGTGTTGTTCTGTTTTATTCTGTTATTTTGTTCTGCGATATCTGTGCTGCTATTCTGTGATCTGAATTGAAATTAATTTATAATCTTCCGCGATTAATTTTAATAATTTATACCATCACCCTATTCACCCCCCCTCTAGGGTGAAATCGATCCTACACTATATGTATAAGTTTTATTTTATAAACATGATTTGTCTTTATTTCTTTTATAAATTTATATACATATTCAAATATTAACTAACAAATTTAATTTGACTTAATACATATATTAACACATATATTAACTTGTAAATTTAATACCAATCACTTTAAAAGAGACAAGTGTTGCATTTTTAAACATTCATTTAACAAGTGTTCAAAGATTAACATATTCAAATTGACAAATGTAGAAAATTTGTACAAGTGTAAATTTTTGTTTTAATTTTTGTTTTATTTGATAAAATCTGAAAATTTCATTTATATGAACTTGCTTCTTCATTCATACTTGCCTTTTCATTTCCTTAATAAAAAAGGAAACTTCAAAACTCTTCAAATTTTAAAAACAGTAACTCCTCTTCAAATTCCTGCATATTCAATACCAAATCAAAAACACCTCTTCAAAAATCAAAACCCCTCATCAAAATCAAATCTGCATGTTCAAATCTAAACCAGAAAATCCTCAAATCTGCCATCAAATTCCTCTTTATCAAAAAGCCTGCATTCTGTTTATAAATCTGGAAATGAATTTTTCATGTCACCTGGAAATAATCAAGCTTGCATCTTCTCTCTGCACAACTTCAGATTTGAAGCTTGTTCAAAAGCATCTGAATGCAAGTATTTCAGTCAGGAAAACATAAAGCATTTCTGTTTTTCAAAGCTTCAAGTTCAAGCATGTTGCAAGTTCCAGTTTATCATGCCTGCATCTTTATTTCTACAAATTTCAAAAAGGACAAACTGAAGCTCTGCATTTAAATAAAAGGTGAGTAACTTTTTTTTAATTTTAAAGTTGAAAATAGGATTGCATGCTAGATTGTTTGATATAAATAAGTATTGCTGTGTATAAATGAAAATGTAATGTGTGCATGCTGTTGCTTTTATTACTTGTTCTGTTTCTTGATTTTCCAGACAAATTTTTATTTAAAACCTTATCTTTTAATTGGTCTTATGATATGATGAAATTTACTTAGTAGAGTTGTTTAACTGTCTGAAGATAATAATTAAAACTTTAAGTAAGATGAATATGAGTAGTCGTCTCAGGGAAACACAGGAAACATCAGTGAAGGTTAAATGTGAAAAAAAAATCATATTAGTATTGTAATGCAGTTTCATAAATTAAAGTACTAACTGAAGCTTGATTTTTAAATCAAAAATCAGAATTTTTAGAGTTTAGTTAAGGTTGCAGTTAGATATTTAACTAAAAATGGATTTTAACAAAATCCTGGCGATCTATGACTTGAGGAAGCTCGGGGTTCTTCTGAGTTGTAGAGGAGGGTTTGTAGATGCTTAGAAAAATCATAAATGATGTAATAATTCAATGAGGAAGGTGTAGTTTGAAAATCTATTTTTAAACCCTAGTTTGAAAAGGGTATGAGGAATCAGACATTTCGGGTTGAAGGATGGATTGAGTGCTATGATGTTTGGGAAATGGGTAGTTGGTGTGTGGATAAGTTCGAGGCCGGAGTGGGTGGACCTCAGGTGGTCGGAGAGGCGTAAGATTGCCGTTGACAGGTTTTGGGGGAAAACCTGTTTAATGTTCCAGGTTTTGCTCGTAAGGGTTCAATTTTGATTCTTTGAATAATTGATTGAACTATTGATCGCATATGGGTGTAGAGTTGTTTCTGGGAGTAGTACGATCATCTCTGATGATCAGAAAAGGTGGTGGTCGCCATGCATATGCACGGTGATGGTTTGCACTGATGAAGTGTTTTGGGGTTTTGTTTGTTGCAGGGGGAGGTTTGTGATTTGCTTGAAGCAGGTGGATTAAAGACTCGAAGAAGTTAGGTAGGGAACTCGAAGTGATTTAGCATAAGCCTCGGGTTGCTCTGTTTTTTTTTCAAGTTACAGAAACCTGTAAATCTGGGTTTTAAAATTTTTAAAAATCTGAAGTTTATTTGTTAAGGAAAGTTTAAATTAAATTTAAATTCAAGTTCGAATTTTAGAAATTCAAGTTTAATTCAAAATCTCAGTTTTAAATAAATAAAAAATATATAAAGGAAATAAGGTTTTAAACCTAAACTTGTATAACTACATTATTTCAAGAAGCAATTAAATTTTTTTAAATTGATGTTTGTAAAATCTGAGCAAGATTTAAAATAAAATTTAAATATGGAAATCTTAAATTTAAATATGAACTTCAATTTTAAATTTAAAAGAAGGTTTAAATTTGGAAGTTTTAAACTAAATATAAATTAAAGTTAGTGAAATTTTGAAATGAGTTTTTGTTTTCAACATTCTTATGAATTTAAATTCTAAGACAAACACTTATTTGTCTTACAATTTAAAAAGTTTTAAATTATTTGAACTTTGATAAGTTTAAATTATTCTTATTTTAAACTTGTATTTAAAATGGAATTTAGAGGAAAGTAATTAGTTAAATAATTAGAGTTTAAGAAATGATTAACTACGTTAATTATTTTTAATTAATTAAGTTTTAAATAATGGTCAACTAATACAGAAGGGAATTAATTTTATTTAATAAAGTTTATTTTATCTAATTATTTAATTAGCGTGAATTATTAAATTAATTGTTATTTAATTAAAGGTTAATTATCCACTTTATCAGGTTATAATTTCTTAAATAATTGTTAATTGATTAAAGTATAATCAAGGTTCAATTATAAATAAAATTTGGATTGTTAATGATTTAATTTTGATTTAGTTAAGAATAATTAAGTTTTAATTGAGTTTAAACTTATGATTTAATTAAATTTCATTTTTTTCTTTTAAAACCCTATCGGTTATTTATTTTTAACCAATTTTCTTATTTAAGTGAACTGCTTTAAAACCAAGAATCTCTTATCCATGCTATTAAGTGGGCAAATGAATTAAAGTAGCTGTAATAAAATGGCGATGCGTTTTATTGGAAGTAAGTCGATTTTTACTTATCACAAATACCGCACTACGGGAAAGTGATGAGTAAAAGGGATTTAATTTCGATAAGCGGGTCATGAAAATATAAGCCTATGGAGTGTATGTCCATATGTAAATATTACACCATGATAGTGGACTGGTCCACTATAAACATCTCGACCCTTTAAAATTATCTTATGTTGGTTTGGAGAGACCGAGATCAGATATTAGTTATTTGAAAACCACTTCTGTAATATCACAGAATTTTTAACAATATCAATTTAATAATCTGTATTAAAAATTAAATTGATATTGATATTTTTGTTAATAATAATTCAAATTTATTTAATAATCTTCTTTAATAAATATTTAATTGGTTATTTTATCTGTTAAAAATAATAAAATTGGTTTCTATTTATTAATATAAATATATGGTTTATATTTTAAATAGATTAGAATTTTTTTAATTTTAATAAATAAAGCATACTTTTCTAATTCTAATATTTGTAGTAATTTGAAAATTGTTTTTATTTAATTTTTAAGCTTTCCAAAGTTAAATAAATAAATCTTGGTTTAAACTTAATAAATGAATCATGTTTTAAAAATTCTAATATGTACATTTTTAATTTGGAAATTTTGATTTAAATTAGTATTGAGTTTTTAAAACTATTTAATAAATAAATATATGATTTTTAAATTGATAAGAAAAAATTAAATGTTTAAAATAATTTGGCTTGAGTTTTAAATTTAAAATTGATTAACAAACAGAAGTCTTATAGCTTAATAAAATAGATAATTTATTAATAAAAATATAATTTCTTTTAAAATGATTTTAATTTAATAATAAGATATTTATAAAAATAATATTAATAGTGTATTGTCTTTATAAATAGATTTTGAATTAAATTTTCAATTGTTATTTCAAATTAAATTTGTAATCATAACTTGATTTTAAAATAATTGATTTTGGATTTGATTTGAATTTAAAATTCCAAAGTATAAATTTTAATTGTTTTAATTTCTATATGTATAAGTTTTATTTTATAAACATGATTTGTCTTTATTTCTTTTATAAATTTATATACATATTCAAATATTAACTAACAAATTTAATTTGACTTAATACATACATTAACACATATATTAACTTGTAAATTCAGTACTAATCACTTTAAAAGAGACAAGTGTTGCATTTTTAAACATTCATTTAACAAATGTTCAAAGATTAACATATTCAAATTGACAAATGTAGAAAATTTGTACAAGTGTAAATTTTTGTTTTAATTTTCTTTTATTTGATAAAATCTGAAAATTTCATTTATATAAACTTGCATCTTCATTCATACTTGCTTTTTCATTTCCTTAATCAAAAGGAAACTTCAAAACTCTTCAAATTTTAAAAACAGTAACACCTCTTCAAATTCCTGCATATTCAATACCAAATCAAAAATACCTCTTCAAAAATCAAAACACCTCATCAAAATCAAATCTGCATGTTCAAATCTAAACCAGAAAATCCTCAAATCTTCCATCAAATTCCTCTTTATCAAAAAGCCTGCATTCTGTTTATAAATCTGGAAATAAATTTTTCATGTCACCTGGAAATAATCAAGCTTGCATCTTCTCCCTGCACAACTTCAGATTTGAAGCTTATTCAAAAGCATCTACATGAAAGTATTTTAGTCAGGAAAACATAAAGCATTTCTGTTTTTCAAAGCTTCAAGTTCAAGCATGTTGTAAGTTCCAGTTTATCATGCCTGCATCTTTATTTCTGCAAATTTCAAAAAGGACAAACTGAAGCTCTGCATTTAAATAAAAGGTAAGTAACTTTTTTTAAATTTTAAAGTTAAAAATAGGATTGCATGCTAAATTGTTTGATATAAATAAGTATTGCTATGTATAAATGAAAATGTTAAGTGTGCATGCTGTTGCTTGTATTACTTGTTCTGTTTCTTGATTTTCCAGACAAATTTTTATTTAAAACCTTATCGTTTAATTGGTCTTATGATATGATGAAATTTATTTAGTAGAGTTGTTTAACTGTCTGAAGATAATAATTAAAACTTTAAGTCAGATGAATATGAGTAGTTGTCTCAGGGAAACACAGGAAACATCAGTGCACGTTAAATTTAAAAATAAAATAAAAATAAAAACCCAAATCATATTAGTATTGTAATTTAGTTTCATAAATTAAAGTACTAACTGAAGCTTCATTTTTAAATCAAAAATCAGATTTTTTAGAGTTTAGTTAAGATTGTAGTTAGATATTTAACTAAAAATGGATTTTAACCAAATCCTGGTGATCTATGACTTGAGGAAGCTCGGGATTCTTCTGAGTTGTAGAGGAGGGTTTGTAGATGCTTAGAAAAATCATAAATGATGTTATAATTCAATGAGGAAGGTGTAGTTTGAAAATCTATTTTTAAACCCTAGTTTGAAAAGGGTATGAAGAATCAGACATTTTGGGTTGAAGGATGGATCGAGTGCTATGATGTTTGAGAAATGGGTAGTTGGTGTGTGGATGAGTTCGAGGCCCGAGTGGGTGGACCGCAGGTGGTCGGAGAGGCGTAAGATCGCCGTTGACAGGTTTTGGGGGAAACCTATTTAATGTTCCAGGTTTTGCTCATAGGGGTTCAACTTTGATTCTTTGAATAATTGATTGAACTATTGATCGCATATGGGTGTAGAGGTGTTTCTGGGAGTAGTACGATCATCTCTGATGATCAGAAAAGGCGGTGGTCGCCGTGCATATGCACGGTGATGGTTTGCACTGATGAAGTGTTTTGGGGTTTCGTTTGTTGCAGGGGGAGGTTTGTGATTTGCTCGAAGCAGGTGGATTGAAGACTCGAAGAAGTTAGGTAGGGAACTCGAAGTGATTTAGCATAAGCCTGGGGTTGCTCTGTTTTTTTTCAGGTTACAGAAACCTGTAAAGCTGGGTTTTAAAATATTTAAAAATCTGAAGTTTATTTGTTAAGGAAAGTCTAAATTAAATTTAAATTCAAGTTTGAATTTTAAAAATTCAAGTTTGAATTTTAAAAATTCAAGTTTGAATTTTGGAAATTCAAGTTTAATTCAAAATCTCAGTTTTAAATAAATAAAAATAATAATAAACGAAATAAGGTTTTAAACCTAAACTTGTATAACTACATTATTTTGGGAAGCAATTTAAAAAATTTAAATTGAAGTTTGTAAAATGTGAGCAAGATTTAAAATGAAATTAAAATCTGGAAATCTTAAATTTAAATATGAACTTCAGTTTTTAAATTTAAAAGAAGGTTTAAATTTGGAAGTTTTAAACTAAATATAAATTGAAGTTAGTGAAATTTTGAAATGAGTTTTTGTTTTCAACATTCTTATGAATTTAAATTCTAAGACAAACACTTGTTTATCTTGCAATTTAAAAAGTTTTAATTATTTAAACTTTGATAAGTTTAAATTATTCTTATTTTAAACTTGTATTTAAAATGGAATTTAAAGGAAATTTTCAAAAGTACTTTGTTTTAGATAAATTTTGTTTTTAAAAAACAAAATTTAGAAATGCTTTATCTTAAATTAACTAAGATAAATGTTTTGAAAATTTATTTAATGAATAAGGTAATTAGGGAATAGTTAGTTAATTTAATTAATTATTGATTAAGGTTAAATAAATATTGATTAATGATTAATCAATTTAAAATTAAGAACATTAATTATATTTTTAAATTAATGATTAATGAATTATTAATTATGTAATTAATTTTTAAATCAAGGTTAATCAATTAAATAATTAGACTTTAATTAATGGATAATTAAAGATAATTTAATTTGTAATTAATCTAAGTTAATTACTTAATAAAAATAATTAGAGAGTGGTTAATGAAGGTCATTAACCAGGATTATGTAACAATTTATTAATATGGTTAATTTTTATAATTAATTAGATTAATTAATTTAATAATAATCAATTGTGAATTGCTGAGTATAATTACTTAATGAAGTAATTAAGAAATTAATTACTTAATGTAATTAATTTAGTTTAATGTGATTGTTTTATTTAATTAATTAAGTTTAATTAATTTGAAACACTTGGGTTTTAAGATAATTACTTTATGTAATTAATGATTTGGAAATTACTTGGTGAAGTAATCGATTTGATAATTACAGGTTGTAATTAATTGAAGATGTTTAAAAATGAAGTAATTTGGAATGTAATTACTTAGTAATTAATCAAGGGATTAATTAAGGAATTAATTAAGGAATAATTAGTTTGGTTTAATAAAGTAATTAAGTTAGTTAATTACTGAATGTAATTAATCTGTGATGATTAGTAATTATCAGTTAATTACTTGAGGAAATTAATTTAGGAAGATAATTATTTGAATATAATTGAGGATCATTAATTATTATAATTAATGATGTAATTAAAAGATGATTAATTATGATTAATTAATCAATAATAGGTAATTAAAGTTAATTAATTAATGTAATTAATTAAGGATTAAGGTAATTAATTATGATTAATTAATTAATTGAAGTAATTAAAGGTTAATTACTGTTTGGTTGTGAATAATTAATTTGTGAAATTAATTAAGGATAATTACATGAATGTAATTAAGGGTAATTAATCAAGGTTGATTAATTAAGGTGATTAATAATGAATGATAAATTAATTGTAATCAATTAAATGATTTGGGTAAGCAAGATTTATATTAGTGAAGTAATTAATTTAATTTATTTAATTTAATTAAAGATAAAGTAATTAATTTAATTCATTTTAAATTTATTAGAGATAAGGATAGTTAATTTAATTCATTTTAAATTAATTATATTGTGATGAAATAAATCTTTGCTTATGTATGAATGGATGACATTGATTGTCTTGGATGCTTTGGGATCTCGGAAATGAGATAAGTATTGTTGTGTGGTATGAATGCTTAGTTGCATTGTGATGATAATATAGATTATCTATTGTGATGGTGATATATGGATTATCTATTTTGATATTGAATTATGGATTACCTATTCATTTGATAATTTTGATTATCAATTGTGATTTATGAGTTATCTATCTGTGTGTATATAGATAATTGAATTGTTTTAAACTTTAAAACAAATTGGACCTAAAAGACACGCTTTGGATTTCGATGAGACCGGGATCGGGTTTCCATATTTGGATATCCGAAAACCACATCGATCCAATTTAACGTTAGGTCGTGAATCAAAGTGGAGCTTTATGAAGACTCGAGGTGTAAGGACTATATGTCAGTATAACTTTGGGGGTGATTCCGTGATGAGTTTGACGGAACTAGTTCTTATAGATTCGAGATGGTGATTCAGAGTGCAAGGGTTATTGTCGTTAACTCTGAGGGTGATTCCAAAATGAGTGTAACGAGATAATGCCTTCTGTTTCTTTCGAACCCAGAATGAACTTGTATGGATTGAATGCTTTAAGAACAGCGTCAGGTGGACGATGAGCATTCTAAGTGATGTGTTCACTAAAGGTAATCATAGCCTCAAGCCTCATCAATCGGGAATGGCTAAAATAGGGGAGGTGCAGCAAGGCTTCATGGGTAGCCCCCACTTGAGAGTGAGATTTACCCCTGTCTAGAGGTCCCTTTATATTCGGCTGTATGGGAGGTTGCTAGCTACAACCGTGGGGTTGTCTTGTTCGGAACTGTTCAGTAAGGAATGGGTCCGACATTGTGTTGCAGGGGAGCGGGCGTACTCCTCGGTACGTTGATCTAGGCCACGTACTGTGACGGACGGTACCCCAGTAACCCTGCCATTGTATGGAATCCAAAATCCAATAAGTGTCAACGGTTTTGATTGTATTACCCACTTTTGTGGCTAGTGGCTGGAATTTAATCATGTAACAATTTCGGCTGTTTCCTATTTATTTGAAAACCCTAGACCTGTTATAATATCGCCGGATTTCCTATCAAATGTTTTGGTTAGCGTAAGGTAAAAACTTTTCCATGTTTATGTGTGGGAAGTCTTACGTGATACCTTTCTTTTGAAAAGGTTTTTGAAAGTTAAGCAACCTTAACCTGTTACTCACACCAGACCCATGTCTGACCCAGAATTTATTCTGTTTTTCTTAAACTCTTGGGTACTCAAATTTTTACGAGTAGCCAAGGGATTCAGGTTAGCTTTGACGAAATGTAGAGGAGAAAATGGAGAAGGAGGCTTCTTCGTGTAGATATGTAGTATTCCGCTGTGTAGATTTCTCTGAGTTGTTTCTTGTACTGTTTTTAGTTGTATAACTAGACAGGTGTTTATAACTGTCTAGTATGTGATGTAAATCTGTATAACTCTGATAGTCATTGTAAACTATGTAATGTTTATGTTATTAATATAATTTATTCGTTCCGCTGTTTAGATTCTGATGTTGTTACTTTCTTCTCTTCTTTCTTTTCTCTTTTCTATCCCTTTCTTTCTTAAAAATGATGCGATTTTCTGTGGTAAGAAAGTCGGGTCGTTTCAACTTCAAACCAACGTAAACGTTCGAATTGGAAATAGTGAAGGTAAGGACCAAGATGAAGACTTAAAAGTGCAAGGGCTATTTGCTACTAATCCTGAGGGTGATTCTAAAATGAGCGAAGTGGTGGTATTGCATTCTGTTTGTTTATCTTTTGAACAACTTATATGATCAGTGCTAACATTGTGTCAACATATGGAAGGCAAGTTAGAATTCTAAGTGGCAACTCTATAATAAAGGTAAAACGTCACCTCTGGCCTCATCAACCAGGAATGACTAAAACAAGGGAGATGCATCAAGGCTAGGTGGGTCGCTCCCATGAGGGTAAGGTCACACCTATCTAGAGTCCCTACTATTAACTCATTTATGCTTCGGTACGGTTGCTGATCCCAACCGAGGGGTGATCTTATTCGGTACTATCTAGTAATGAGTAGGCCAGACATGTGTTGGTAGGGGTCGATAAGTTCGAACTTGGTATTATTTTATTTAGAGATGCACCATGACGAGTAGTACTCCAGTAGCCTAGTCATTGTATGGAATCCGTTCTCCAATAAGTTCCGTACGTTTTTAGTTGTATCCAAATATGTTAAAATGTGAGATGCAAGCATTTCAGCTATGTCCTATTTTACTTGAAAACCCTAGACATTATCATAACATCACTAGTTTTCTAATAAAGTGTTTTGGTTATCGTAAGGTAAAAACTCGACCGTGTTTATATGCGGGCCTGGTCTTATAAGATATCTCTTATTTCAAAGTGCTTTGTAAAGTAGGAATTAAGCTGTTTGAGTTTACTCACACAAAATACACGTCTAACCCCAGAGTTTTATTTTCTTTTCCTAAAATTCTTAGATACTCAAATTTTTATGAGTAGCTAAGCGATCCAGGTTTCTTACGGGAGCATTTTGAAGGAGCTAGAGCAAGTGGCTTCATCGTAGCTAGTTATTATCTTATTCCACTGTGATTGTGTATAATCTATGCATTTGTGATGGGCAAGCAGTATGACTTCCCAGTTGAAATTGTATGGTGATGACTTTGATGTATTATTATTATGGGAATGACTATTTAATATCCTATGTTATCTATATATGTTTTTCTGATTCGTGGTGAGATTATGTGATTGTTTAGTTTCTTCTTATCTTTCTTTTTCTTCCACCCTCAATGGCTCATCTTTCGGTTCAAGAAAGGCAATCGTTACATTATGGTATCAGAGCCTAGGTTGAGCGAACACTTAGGCTTTGGGTTAGGTTAAACTTCAAGAGTGTGTATTTCTAATTTTTATTTGTATACCTATTTATAAACATATCTCTGATGGATAGATCAGCTTAATAGGTTTGATCAGTGCCCTTCTATCGAGATTTATCTTGTCCATGTATTCTACGAATTATCTTACTATGCTAGGTGGTATGACATGAGTAATAGAGGTCGAAGAGGTAGGGGAGCAGGTTACAACACAATTACTAATAGACGAACCCCAAATCCTCAAGGAATTCGAATTGCCGAAGAGGCAGCACCAGTACAACATCGAGTAGACCTTACAACCTTGTGCAAGGATTACACAAACCTAGGAGGATAACCTTTAAAGGGTACTCAATCTGTCATTGAAGTACAAGCTTCGCTACAACCATATGAGAAGATTTTCAAAGGTTTAGACATTTTTGATGATAAAAAATGGTTCTTGGCATCATGGCAATTGCAAGAGGATGCAACTACATGATGGGATTCTGTCTGCAAATGTTCTAGAAGATGAGTTCTCATGGGATAGATTCAAAGAAATATTCAAAGGCCAATTCATTCCAGTTGCTTGAAAAGCTCGATTATGTAGAAGTTTCATGGATCTCAAGCGGGGGACCAGTCAGTAGTAGAATATGAGACAAAGTTCAATGAGCTATCGTCGGAATTGATCAACACCCCGTTGAAGAAAAACAAGACATTTGTTTTAGGCATGAGGGATGAATATCAGGAGAAAATTGCTGCTCATGACAAAGATACTTTAGTGGATTTAGTTGACATTGCTTTGAGGTATGAAGCCTTGTAAAAGAAGAAGCCTACTCTAGTTGGAAATACAGGTGGAAATGGTTTTAACAAGGGGAAGTTCCATCCAAATTCGAAGAAACAAGGAAAAGGGAAACAGGGAGAAGATCAAGGAGGCAAATTCAGGAATATTAGTTATTACATTTGAAAGCAGAGAGGTCATATTTCAAAGTCCTATCCGAACCATGAAGCTCCAAAGTAGCAAAGTGGACTCATCTCTCCAACGGTCTTGAAGTCGCTTTGTTTCGATTGTCATCAACTGGGCCATATGATTTAGGACAGCCCACTCATGAAGAAGGTGCAATAGCCCAAGGTGTATGCCATTAAGAATGAACGATCTACTTCAGTGGATGTGAAGGGGAAAGGCACCTTACTGATTAATGGTACTTTTGCTGGAGCATTATTTAATACTGGTGCCTCGCATAGTTTTATCTCTTTTGAATCGGTAAATAAGTTTCATCTTATTCCTAGTATTGTAGAAAACCCTACATGTGTATGCCTAACCCCATAGGTGGCGTAATCCATTTAAACATGATTTGGGATAATGTTCAAATTTCCTACCTTTCTCATCACTTTTCTTGTGACCCATATGTTTTAGACTTTAAAGGATTTGATATTATTTTGGGTATGGATTGATTATCAAAATATGGAGCTGTTTTAGACTATGTTGAAAGGACTGTATCATTAGAAACTAAGTTGGGAAGAATTGCTGAAGTACCATGTAAGGAACCCGATATAAATATGTGTAGTTTCTTGTATGCCCTGGAATCTTCCCAGGATGAGTGAAGTTATGTAGAAGTTGTTAAGAATTTTCCCAACGTGTTTGAAGAAGTCAATAGTTTACCCTCGCACTGAGAGACAGAGTTCCGTATTGGTTTGGTCCCTAGTGCAAGACCCATGGTTCAACCCAAAAGAAGGATGCCCTGAGAGAGTGTAAAGAATTAGAAAAGCAAACCAATGACCTGTTAAGGAGAGGATTGATTAGACCCAATCATTCGAGTTGGGAGTCTGTTATGGTGTTTGCAGCAAAGTCTAATGGATCTTTAAGGTTGTGCGTGGACTACAAGGAGTTGAATAAGTTGACTATTAGGAACAAGTATCCTTTATCCTACGTCCATGATCTTTTTGATCAACATCATGGAGCTACGGTATTTTCTCAAATGGATCTAGCTATCAGATTCCATCAATTGAGGGTTGCTGAAGATAGTATACCCTTAACTACTTTTGGAGGCCCTGACCATTTCGTTGAGTGGTTGGTTACGCCTTTTGGGCAGACCAATGCGCCTGCATACTTTGTATATCTCACGAACCGTGTTTTCCAAGATGTCCTTAATAAGATTGTGTTAGTTTTTATCGATGACATCCTTATCTACTCCAAATCTGAGGAGAAGCATAAATATCAGTTGGAAGTGATGTTGGAAACATCGAGGAGACATTTCATGAAGGAGAAACTTTCTAAGTTCCATTTTTGGAAATCAGTAAGATTCTTGGGACATATTGTGATAGAAGACGGTATTTCAGAAGGTTTATTGAAAGTGGAAGTTGTTTAGGAATGGAGGCAACCACGAATTCCTATCAAGGTTCGCAGTTTCTTAGCATTGGAGGGATAATATAAGAGGTTTATTCAATATTATTCCAAGATTTCTTCCCATTTGACTAAGCTGACAAAGAAGGAGGAGAAGTTTGTTTAGACCCCAAAGTGGGAAGAGACATTTCTGGAATTGAAGAAGAGATTGACCAGTGGACCAGTTTTGGCCGTTCCAGATGGAAATAGTGCAATCACGGTTTACATGGATGCATGTGGAGCAAGACTTGGTGCTATTCTAATGTAGCATGATAGAGTGATGGCATATGCTACTAGGTAGTTGAATCCTCACGAGAAGAACTATGCTATGCAGACTTGGAGTTACTGGCTATTGTCTTTTGCATTGAAAATGTAGAGACATTGCTTGCTAGGTAAGGATCCTTCTATCCCTCTTAGTTTCTTTCTAATCTTTAGAGATTTTAGGAGTAAGTTTTCTTTCTTAAATTAAATGAAAAATACGAGCTCTTCATGGATCATAAATCCCTGAAGTATCTTTTACTCAGAAGGATCTTAACTTGAGGAAAAAAAGGTAGTTAGATTTTCTGGCGACTTATGGCTTGGATATTCTTTACATGCCAGGAAAGGCTAATGTAGTGGCAGATGCTTTGAGTAGGAATGTCGTTTTGACTCTTTTGGAAGCTACCCCGACACTTTAAGAAAGGATTACGTGGAACCAACGGAAGGATGAGATACTAGAATGATTAATTCAAGGAGTCAAAGGAGGTAGATGTTCGGATTTGGAGATGGATCATCGAGGTATGTTATGGATGACTAGAAGATTGTGCGTTCTAGATGTGGATGGGTTAAGCAGGAAGTTTTGTCAGAATACCACAGTTATTAGTTAAGTTTTCGTCCAGGAGTTCATAAGGTGTATAAGGACATGAAGAGAGTATTTTGGTGGCTGGGAATGAGGAAAGACATTTCCATTTATAGTAGCAGGTGTTCGTGCTATCAACAAATCGTGATCATCAGAAGACAACCTGGTTATTGCAACCTTTGGAGATTCCTAATTGGAAATGGAAAATTATGTCAATGGATTTTATCGATGGTTTACCCAAAACCAGAAAAGGAAATGAAGGAGTATGGGTTATCGTTGATCGACTAACAAAGAGCGCACACTTTATTCCGGTGAAACCAACAAGGACTGATGTTTCCTTAACTGAAATTTTTATGAGAGAGATAGTCAGGTTGCATAGAGTTTCGATGAGTATTGTAAGTGATCGAGACTCCATATTTTCTAGTCATTTCCGGGAAGCGTTGCAAAAAACACTTGGAAAAAGGTAAATCTTAAGCACGACATATCACCCCCAAGAAGACGGACAAACGGAGCGAGTGAATCGGATTCTAGAAGATCTCTTAAGGGCTTTTAATTTGGATTTTGGTGGATCATGGGAGGTTCATTTGCATTTGGTTGAGTTCACCACAACAATAGCTTCCAAGCAAGCATCGAGATGGCACCGTATGAAGCCCTATATGGAAGACAATGCAAGTCACCAACATGTTCGGTTAAGATCGGAGATAGATTAATTCTTGGACCGGACATGATCCGAAGGGCTACAAGGAAAGTTGCAGTGATTAGGAGAAGAATGAAGGAAGCTCAAGAGCGCTAAAAGAGTTATGCGGATAAGAGGTGGAGAGATTTGGAATTCATGGTTTAATGCTTGGTAATTGTGAAGATTTCACCAATAATAGGAGATGTTAATTTGGGAAAGCTGAGAAGTTAGCTCTAAGATATGTTGGACCCTTCCATATTATTGAGAGTATTGGATCACTTGCTTATAGGGTTGAGTTACCAGAGAGATTGGCAACAGTCCATAATGTGTCCATGTGTCTCATTTGAGGAAATATGTCCATGACCCATCTTTAATCGTGGAGCCGTCGGTTGAAGTGGAATTGGAGATAGAACTGAACCTGACAGTGGTTAGGCATCCAATTTATGTTATGGATCAAGATGAAAAGAGGTCACGTAACAAGGTGGTGCAACTAGTTAAGATTGAATGGAGCGAGGATCCTAGAGACTGCACTTAGGAGTCGGTGGATCGTATGAGAGAATCCTATCTCGAGTAGATGTTGGGATAGCTAGTCGTAGGTATATGTATAGTATATGCTGTTTGTTATGGATGCTTAGTGTATGTATTTGTGTGTGTTTATGACATGAATATAAGGCTTTTTGAGTAATTTGGATTATCTCCTTGTTTACGAATTTTAGGACGAAATTCTTTTAAGGGGAAGAGTGTAACGACCTGGAAATTAATCGCTATTTAAGTGAAAGTTTAATTATATTTTAAATAATTAATAAAGGGAAATTTATTAACAAATAAAACTATTTGAAATAATAATTAATGATATTAAAATCATTTTCAAAATTTGTTTACTAATATATAGTTCATAGAAAAATAGAAAATGTGAGTTAAAGTTATTTACCAAAATACCGATTTTTCATTAGTTAAAAATTGTTTTAAAGGTCATAACGCTATGTTAAACACACATGCACACATTATAAACTACTTTAACATGCTATATACATGTACGTATGCATGTACAAATTTACACACTTAAATAAATTAACGTATAAGATCTTGTATTATATATACATATACTAGTGAGTAGCCCGTGCTACGCATACGGGCATTGTTATACTCCGTAAAATTTAATTGCAACACATGAAAGACGATGTTAACAGTGTGTGTGTGTGTGTGTCAAATATTAGACATAATGTAAGATGTGGTGGGGAAAAGGCACAGACATAAGTAAAAGCGTCTTTCGTATAACTACAAAATGATTTAGGAAAACCACAAATTACAAAACAAAATTGCTGCATCAACAGGCCACAAAGCCTGTAAAAAACGATGTTGTGAAATAAATAATGAAGCCCCCTAATTTTCCTCTTATCTTCCCACTTTTGGCCATACTAATTCTTACTTAATTTCACTGATTGATGTAGCATTACTCATTATAAAAATAAAGTTCAAAGATATGTCATCTGTTGTTGGAAGCAAAAGAAAAAAAATCCTAATCAAAGGTTATTAAAAATTATGTCATATCCTTCACCACTCCTTACAAGAGTCCGTGATAAAGCAGCACCAAAGGAAGAATGTTTAACAAATACACATTTTGAAATCATTTACAACAGAAAAAGAAAAGAAAAAAGTACCATGGTCACTTTCAATAGAAAAAATAGCAACAACCACGTGCACAACAACATAACTCTAAAATTAACATCTGAAATGCACAAAAAATAAGTGAAAGCATAGACATAATTCATTCTTAACCCTCAACCTATACCTGACTTTGTAATTTAAATTCCAAAAAATAAAAATTCAACTTTAGATTCCGTACACAAACTATGTGCTTCAAATTTTCAGAGGATAGATTACAAATCACATTAGTATTTGGAACGCCAATTCAAGTAACAAAATAATCACACAAAGTTGGCCACAAAATGTAGACATAAACATGTAGTATCAATTTTTTTTTTCATGCAACATATAATTATCAAAAAATTTAAACATACAGGATATAACATAAAAAATACAAACGAAAACTATAGTGAAAATTTATTTCTTCTCAGCATCTCTTTTGAAAACTAAGAAATAAGTAAGCACTGAGAAATCACACACACATACATTGTGGTAAATTAACAATATAATATAAAGAATGTAGCATGCAAAACAATAAATAATTAAGCATTAAAAATCATATGTCACAAAGCAAGCACTGTCTGACATACCAAAAAGATGTGTACTTACCCTGTTAGACTTACACTACAATCCACCAAACTCCCGTCTCTAAAACAAATCGTATACAATATTTATTATGAATATTTTCCTTTTAAGAATGCGAAAATAAAAAAGTAAAAATAAATAATCCTCAGAAACAATAAGGTAATACATCACATTTTTCTTGCTCATATTACCATGTTGTACTTCATTTCAGTGATAACATCAATAAAATCAAATAAGTGGATATATTTATATAAATATCTGAACTGTCGTATACACCTGAAAGATCGGTAGGAATACGACATGTACATAGTTAAAGTATACTTCAAACTATCGTAAAATATTTTTGCAAAGTAAACAATTATAGAAATAAAGTAAATGTGATATGGTGTACTGTTAGGGACATTAGAAATTAGGATTTTTTATGAATATCGCATCATACCCTTCAAACTCTTTATCAAAACCCATGATAAAGTTGCGGAACACAAACAAGATGAACTTGGATGCTATTAGAATTCAATAAAGTAATGAATATTTTGTTAAAAATAGGGTGAAAAAATTTAATAAACCAATCATCAAAAACAATGCATTACTACGTAACATATGTCTTCCGCATGTCAGTTTTGTTTATCAAATTTTCTTGTTACCATAACATAGTGTACATGTTTACATACATATGTAAAATGTCTTCCAGACCAAAAGGTGTGGAAAAAAGAAGGTATGGTCATAACTAAAGTCAACTTTGATACAAATGAAATATATGTTTGTGAAATAAGTTATTACCTGACTTCTTAAAAAAGCATGCAATATGTTAAAAGTATATCATCAGCTAGTTACTAAGTGTCACATTCAAAGTGTTAGTTGTTTTACTTTCTCAAACTGAGTTTGAAATTTTGCCATCATATTGAAGGGTGTAATAGCTTTACACAAAAGTTATATTATGTAGTATATA
Organism: Allium cepa; assembly: GCA_030765085.1. Lineage (NCBI taxonomy): Eukaryota > Viridiplantae > Streptophyta > Magnoliopsida > Asparagales > Amaryllidaceae > Allium > Allium cepa. The sequence goes on along the minus strand of CM060931.1, from coordinate 457,012,243 downwards.
CGATTCTTTTAATTTTACCAGTAGGTTTCTCAATAAAAAAAACGACCGGTAATATTAAAGAGCATTACTTATTCGTTAAGAACCAATTAATGAAATGTATTTGAAACAGATTTTTTTTATACATTTGACCTTCTACTCAACTTCTTTCAAACTGATAACCAATGTTTGGTGTCATCGGCTGACCAAAAATTAGAAATTGATTGCACATCTAACCCAGTGAACTCTTTCACGAGTTGACAATATAACAAACGAAACACGGTTAAATAGCGGATAGATGGAAACATACATGGTTTCATGTTTTCAGCAAATGAAAGATTAACTTGTTGAATGTATTGCTTCATAAAATCATATCAGCATTTTATGATAAAAGTACATATCGCGGATTATACTTGAAGATAAAAGTAAGGATCATTTCCAGTAAAAGGAATAGTGAAATGTTATTATAGACAATAATTACTTGCACATATCCTTCCAATTTATATCATATAAGCTTCTTAAACTCATAATATACGTATTGTTCACAGCTAAACATGTGGTATAATAAAAAAATCTTGTTATATTAAGAAGTAACACTCTTGGAAAGCTAAAATTGTATACTATTGAAAGTATTCTTCAAGTTGGAATAAGAAAAAGACGATCATCTTACTACAAATGGTAGTTAAAAATATAGTTGTCATAAATTATTTTACTGTTAAACATTTTCAGTCCAGGATACAAAAAAAATTCCCATGATCGAATAATCACCCTCCATAATCTTGGTTTAGCAGTCTCTATTTCATGTAACTACCATCAAAATGGTGGGAATGAAAATGAAGGCCTCTCTTCTTTTCTTTTTTTATGGTAAATAGGCTCGTGGAGGAAAAAGGTAGACATAAAAATTCCAAGTTATTCGTTACTCAAAAATGTATTTAGAAGTAATGAAAGCTACTATATGCATACGTGATTAATAATACACACTAAAATAAACTTATATTAAAGTAATCAATAAATGGTATTCAAATATTTTGGTCCGTGTTAGGAATTTAAACTAAGATTTATAAATAATACTCTAGATATGAATAATGTAGAAACAAATGGAAGTGTATTCATTTCAAATCTCAGACTCCCAAGCATAAAATGAAACTTAACCACAGCAAAAGAAATACCATATAATATATATTGAAGTACATACCAAATATTTTGAAAATAAAACAATATTTAAGAATCCTATAAATATTGATCATGTCTAACAACAAAGAAATTTTTACTTAGAATGTATGGATGAAAAATAGTATTGAGTACCTTTACATTTACAATCGGTGAAAGTAGTTGGAATGCAAGTATAAGCACATAAAAAAATCTCATTAATTTTTTTAATTTTTTTACAGTAGTAGCAAAAGAATTGAATTCACAATTATCACAGTGGAATCCCAACCGTATTTAGCATATGTATTAATCAAATATCTAGCTTATGATATCCACCAACACACTAAGTATATCAATTAACATAATTTGGCTTACTTTAACAATAAGCAGTCTAACTTAATTTAGTTCAGTTTGGGAAAACAAAAATTTAGGAAAGTAGAAAGATATATTCTTTACGTTCAACCAATAGAACACCAGATTCGACGGACTAAGTAAAGAAAGGTTACCTACAACAACTATATAAGTTGGCACTGACGGATATAAAAGCGGTTGGTGTAATAATCTACTACAGCCATGTCTGAACCGCTAACCCATGTTTGACGACTAAGGTATATCTGTTTCCAATTGTAAGTACAAATGTGAGGAGTGAATAAGATTAACAAAAAATGTTGTTACGGAAAAGGTAAATCTATGAACAACTGTAAGTAAAAGAGGAAGGAATAAATAAGATTACCAAAACCTGCTTTTACTTCAAATGAATTATGCTTTGAACGTTTACATGCTGCAGTTCTTGATGTAAAATTAGGAAAAGTAAATGATCTGAGGATCATGGCAGTAAGAAGAACGAAGTGGAGGATCGAAATCTGAGATGGGTTTGAGGATTTGAATGTTATGGTGTTAATGTAAAATTAGGAAAGGTAATTTGGTTAGGATGAGTATGGATCGTGGTTGCAAGAAGAGCCGAGTGGAGTATGAGCGTGGGAGAGAGACGTGGGAGGTATAGAGCTGTAAAAGTTTGCGTACGTGGAGAGATTAGTTGCGGGTGTGACGACTCGGAGACGTGGGAGGTATAGAGCTGTAAAAGTTTGCGTACGTGAGAGAGATTAGTTGCGGGTGTGACGACCCGGAATTTTCAAGCATTTAAAATTGGAATATTTAATTGATTTTAAATATTCAATAGAGTAATTTTAACTTGAATTACGAATATCACAATTTATTTGATAATTAAATTATTGAATTAAATAATTTGAAGTTGAGTTAAATGTTGAATCTGGAGTTTTGAGCCTGTCGAAAATAATTTGAAGGCTTATAAAATTTATATTGATAATACTTAAGAGCATAGAAGTGTTGAAATCAAATTTTAAAATGGTTTGTTAAGTTTTGAAATTTATATCGTTTAAATTGAATTTAAAAATAGCCTTCCGAGGCACAGTCTCGGAATTCGACGAAATCAGTTCCATTGGATTCGTAATATTATATTATTATCGGATTTCAAGTTTCGCAGTGTTTGGGTTTATCGTTTGGTCACACAATCCGTAAATGCATAGAAGAATCAAATTAAATTTAATTAAAATAGTCAAGCCTTCTCTTATACGCCTCTTTCCTCATCCTCGCTTCACTGTCATTAAGAACATTGCCGCTATCCTCTTTATATTTTCAAAAATCGAAATCATGAGTTCCAGGCCACTTAAAATCATGATTTTTGTTCCGTTGAATTTGTGTTCTCAAGATCTTCAAGCCCATATCCTCTTTGTCGATTGCAATACACCATGGCCTAGATTTATTTCTTGTTCGAGACTAAGGTTTCAATTTTAGGCGACCGTGGGCAATGTTAGGTGGATTCGAGCATGGCATCGCATATCTCGTGCGAAGGAGAGTAGATGCCGTCAATATAGGGAGGTGCGGTTCTCCCAAATAAATTATGAATTTGACCATGTCGACCTCAAGCTGTCAGGTCGCGATTTTCTATAAGGAACCAGGCTTTGTCTCATTGCTACCGTAGCGGAGCAGATGTGAAGATGAGCACGATGACAAAAGTGGTTTTTGAAATCGTTGAGTATCGAAGGAGGAATTAGGGATGAATAAATGGGGTAGACGTTTATGTGAATAGCCTGTAGATTTCTCGGATTGGGGAAGAAACATTAGCGGTTATCTGGGTAATTAATTTAGTTAATTATTTAGTTAAAGTTAAATTAATTATTTAAATAAACCGATAACTTATATATTTCGTATCTTTTGCATACGAGGTTCGTTTCACGAGTCGTTTTGTGCTTTGTGCTCATGATGGAGAGCTCTACGACTTGGCAATGGTTTTGTCAGATTTGGTTAAGGTCAAGTTGGGAAAAACCAAAGCCATATTTGAAGTGGATTGCGAATGAAACGGAATAAGGTGAGTTAATCTCACTCAGCTGAGTTTAAATAATTAAATTTAAATTGTCAAATTTAAATAATTGGTTGATTGATTGATTTGATTTGGTGTGTTATATTATATAGTAGTATATAGTATATTTTGGAATGCTTGATTTCCCACATCAAATAGTGGATGATTTCATATTTTAAAACACATATACCGTGATATTCCACTTCGAAGTGGAATTAGTATTTTATATTGTGCTAAAGTCCGTGGATGCAGGGAAAACGGGTTGGAGGGATCGAACTGGACCCCTCAACATTTATTTAAATTATTTAATACCCTCTGTTGTGATTATTTGATATTCTATGATGAATTATATTGGAATATTGAATGCTATGGTTTGATTGGATATAATGAATTACCAAAAATACATAAATTGGATTTTGGAAAGAAAATAAAAGAAGTGAATTTCTAAGTAAAATAATTATAGAATAAATTTAAGAATGAATTGGAAAAGAAATAAAGTGACGTTAAAATTCTAATAAATAAATGTTGAGTATAGAAAGGAAATTTGAATAAATAGAAAGTTAATGAATTTTAAAATTCAGTGTTATTATTTAAAAAGAACAAGAAATTTATTTAAAATTTGGGATTTAAATTATTGAAAAGAATAAAGAAGAAAATTAAGAAAAATATGAGATTTGTATATTTCAGTCAAAAGATTTAAAATCAAACGGAAATAATAATAATAATAACAAAGTCCATAATTAATGAATTTTGAAATGAACTGAGTAAGTAAAGAAATTTATTTCAAATGGAATAAATTAGGAAACAATTTGGAAAATTGATTTAAGTGATTGAGATTGGAAATTCTCCCTGGATAACCAAGTACGTTTTCAAAGTAAATTTTTAAATATAAATTAAAAGTTTTAAAGTTGTTTTAAAAAGTATGTTTTGAAAAATTTATTATTTCTAAATATTTAAATTCTAAAAGTAAGTATTTCCTTTAATCTATTATAGCAGTAATTATTTAAAGAGTGACGTAGTATTTTGTTTTTTTAAAGTGAAAATCTAGTTTTATATTCTATTAAGTAACCTTATTTTCAATTATTCATATAGTATGTATTTTTAACAAAATTTTTGAAGTAGTTTTGCCTTAAATATTTTAAAGTATATTTCAAAGTAAAGTGTTTTAAATTATTTTAAAAATCTAGTTTTGTGCTTGGTGATTTCATTGGAGATAGAAAATATTTAGGAAAGTTTATTCTGAAAAAGAAAGATGATTTGAAACTGTTTTCAAAGGGTTGAAAATAGAAATATATCTTGTAAAGATATTTTTGAGGTTAATAATTAATTTGGGAAATTAATTATTGTTTGATTGATGTTGTGAATATTTATTGATAGTTAAATCGTCGACTATCAATATTGGACAAATGCGTTGATTGTTTCGAAGAGACCAGGATCGGGAATTATTTCTCGAAAACCTCTTTGATCCGGTTTTTACGTTTCGTGGGAAACGAGTTTGGATTCAAAGATGGAGCAGTGAAGTGCAAGGGCTAGTCGCTACTAATCCTGAGGATATTTCCAAAATGGATGTAGTAGGAATAGTGCCTTCGGTTCCGTTCGAACCCGAAATGGACTTGTATGGATGAATGCTTTGGAATATCGTCAGGTGGACGATGGGCATTCTAAAGGATATGTTCTAAAAAGGTAACGCTTAGCCTCAAGCTTCATCAAATGGGAATGACTGAAAATCAGGGGTTATGCAGCAAGGCTAGGTGGGTAGCATCGAAGCAGGGCGAGGTCATCCCTGTCTAGATGTCCCTTTTATTTCGGCTTAGTGGGCGGTTGCTGATCCCAACTGCGGGGTGATCTCACTCGGGATTATCCAGTAAGGGGTAGTCCCGATCTTGTGTTGTAGGGGAGCGGGCGTACTCCTCGGTCCTGTGATCTAGGCCACGTACTGTGACAGGTGGTACCCTAGTGCCTAGTCATTAGTTGGAAATCCATTCTCCCTACGAGCCTTGTACGAGTTTTGTTTTTATTACCCACTCTGTGGCTAGTAGCTGGAATTTAATCATGTAACAATTTCGGCTATTTTATATGTATTTGTATATAGACCTTATTATAATATCAGAGGATTTCTATAAAAATTGTTTTAGCTATCGTAAGGTAAAAACCCGACATGTTTATTTGTGGCGTGGTCTTACGAGATGCTTTTGTTTTTCAAAGGATTTTTGAAACTTTAATAATCAATTGAGTGTGATTTTCTCACGCTGGTATATCTAGACTGACTCGGGTATTATTTAACTGTAATGCTCGGGTCTGACCGAGTATTATAGGATAAAGGATTTGATGCTGTGGAGCGTAGGGGACGAGCTGGATGACGATACGTATATCCGTACTTGTTTTATATATATATATTCCGCTGTGTTGAGCAGTTATGTATCCAGTTGTATGTTATCGATGTTGCGCTGTGATTGATGTACTCTGATGATGTAATATATATAAACAGATATACTTGATTTGAGTAAAGATCATTTATTATCTATTATATTTTATTCCGCTGCGATGGTTAGATTCTGTTGTTGTTTTCTATTTTCTTCTTCTACCTCTTTTTCTTAAACCCAAATGGATCGTATTTCTGTACAACTTGAGTTGATTTAGGTAGAATAATGTTGACTCAAGAGGTACGGATTTGCGGGTCGTTACAGCGGGAAAGTTAAAAACAAACGGATGGAGGAACTACTACTTGGCTTTTTGAAATTAGAAGCCAAAGAGGGTGCCACATCAGCGATGTCGAGATCCTGCTTTTATATATAAGTAATAGATATACATATGAATATACACTTTTTAACACAAGTACACTAGAGACATGGCATGAATAGTGAAAGCAAGGGGAGAGGGAAGTATGAACGGTTTTGAAGGAGAGAGGAGGAGGTATGGCTATGGATACATACATATATTTTAACTAATATCCTAAGCTTATAAATACCACCACTTCTTCGTATTCTCATTTTTAAAAACCTCCTCCTCACTCCAAAATTTCCTAAGAGCTTGAGCTAAAGCATCCATGGCTTCCTCTTCATAAATTTGAAAATAGAAATAAATCACTTCCTCATGCAAAAATCCTTCCTTTAATTCACAAAACCGCTTCTACATCTCCTAAAACACTTTTCCTCCAAAATACAACATTCCATCCACCATAATAAACCATGGATGAGCCAAATCTCCATATGGTTATTACCTACAAGGCCTAGGCAGAGCCCGAACACACTTGCCCGAGGCCATTTCAAGTGTTCAAGGGTCCAAAAGTTCTATTTTTACAATTTTCGAAAGTTTTTTCAAGTTTCGGCAAAAGTCGCTTTGATTTAGAAAAAAATTCGTTGAGTAAAATTTCTATTTTTGGAAAAGAAATTAATTTTATTTTGATGGACTACATGTTGTGAAAATATGGTGATTTTTATGTTGAATTATCATGTCGTATTTATGGCACCAGATGATATGCTTATGTTTGAACTTGGATTTGGCGATTAATTGATATGTTGATATGTTTGGATATGTATATGGATATGGATATGTGATATTGGATATAATATTATGGTAGTACGTGTATGAAAACAAACCCATGTGTATATGATGTAAATATTGTGAATTTGCACCATGAAAAGTCGCAAAGGACTTGAGATCTGGTCCGAAAATGAAAGCTATTTTCTAGCTTTGGATTTTTGAAAATGTTCTTCCAAGTTTTTACCTTTGTTTTAAGTTTTCTAAACTTTCCCATTTGTGTTTTCAAAGATGTAGTAGCTAGAAGAATGGTGAAGATTTCACCAAGAATTCAATTCTTGCAAACTGCATCCATGGCGATAGTCCCTATGAATGTCGTTCAGAAAATTTCACGATTTCAAGTTTTAAGAGTTTTCTTTTGGATTGTTTTTGAAAACTCATTTTGAGTTAATTAAGTCAAAATTTTAAGTTTTTAATTATTTAATAATTTAATTGTTTAAATTTAATTAATTTGGGTAATTATTAATTTGTTAATTAATTAGGTTAAATAATTAGAGTTTAAGAAATTATTAAATAATTTAAATATTTTTAATTAAGTATAGTAAATAATGATTAATTAAGATAAAAGGGAACTAATTTTATCTAACTAATAATTTAATTAGAGTTAATTATTTAATTATTTATTGTTTAATTAAAGGTTAATTATCCACTTAATGAGGGTTTAATTTCTCAAATAAATGTTAATTAATTAAAGTATAATTAGAGTTCAATTAAAAATAAAATTTGGATCATTAATGATTAAACTTTGGTTTAATTAAGACTAATTAAGGTTTAACTGAGTTTAAACTTATGATTTAACTAAAGTTTATTTGTTTTTAAGGTTTCTTTTAAAACCCTATCCGTTATTTATTTTTAACCAATTTTCTTGTTTAAGTGAATTGTTTAAAACCAAGGATCTCTACTCCATGATATTAAGTAGCCAATTGAATTAAAGCAAGTGTAATAAAACGGTGATGCATTTTATTGGAAGTAAGTCGACCTGTACTAATCACAACAACCACATTTCAGGAACGTGATGAATACATGGAGTTTAATTTCGATAAGCGGATCATGATAATCTAAGCATATGGAGTGTATGTCCATATGTAAATATTACACCCTAATAGTGGAATGGTCCACTATAAACAACTTGACCCTTTAAAATTATCGAATGTTGGTTTGGAGAGACTGGGATCTGACATTAGTTGTTATCCGAAAACCACTTCGAACCAACATAAACGTTCGAATTGGAAACAATGAAGGTAAGGACCGAGATGAAGACTTAGAAGTGCAAGGGCTATTTGCTACTAACCCTAAGGGTGATTCCAAAATGGGTGTAGCGGAGATAGTGCCTTCGGTTCGTTCGTCTCCTGAACGACTAGTATGGATGAGTGCTAACATTATGTCAACATAAAGAGGGCAAAGTTAGCATTCCAAGTGGCAATGCTATAATAAAGGTAAAACGTCGCCTCAGGCCTCATCAACCGAGAATGACAAAAATAGAGGAGATGTAGCAAGGCTAGGTGGGTCGCCCCTATGAGGGTAAGATCATCCCTATCTCGAATCCCTACTATTTAATCATTTATGCTTCAGTATGGTTGCTGATCCCAACGAAGGAGCGATCTTCTTCGGTACTATCAAGTAAATGGTAGGCCGGTCTTGTGTTAGCATGAGTTGATAGGTTCGACATTGGTGTTATTTTATCTAGAGACGCATCATGACAGATGATATCCTAGTAACCCACTCATCATATGGAATCCATTCTCTAATAAGTTCCGTATGTTTTTTGTTGTACCCAAATATGTTGAAAGGTGAGACGAAAGCATTTCAGCTATGTTCTATTTTACTTGAAAATCCTAGACATTATCATAATATCACTTGATTTCTAATAAAGTGTTTTGGTTATAGTAAGGTAAAAACTCATTCGTGTATATGTGCGGCGTGTTCTTATAAGATACCTTTGATTTCAAAGTGTTTTATAAAGTAGGAATTAAGTTGTTTGAGTTTACTCACACCAGATACATGTCTGACCTAGATTTTTATTTTATTTTCCTAAAACTCTTAGCCACTAAATTTTTTATGAGCAGCCAAGTGATCTAGGTTTCTTACAGAAGCATTTTGGAGGAGCTGGAGCAAGTGGCTTCATCGTGGCTAGTTAATAACTTATTCTGCTGTGTTTGCGTATGATCTATGCATTTTGTAATGGGCAAGCAATATAACTGCCCAGTTGAAATTGTATTGTAATGACTATGATGTATTAATATTATGGAAATGAATATTTAATATCCTATGTTATCTAATATATATGGTTCTGATTCATGGTGAGATTGAGACGACCCGACTTTTTCTCTACAAAAAGTCGTATCATCTTTAAGAAAGAAAGGGATAGAAAAGAGAAAAGAAAGAAGAGAAAGAAGAAACAACACAAGAATCTCAACAGCGGAACGAATAAATTATATTAATAACATAAGTATTACATAGTATACCTCAAATATCAGAGTTACACAGACAATACATCACATACTAGACAGTTATAAACACCTGTCTAGTTATTACAACTCAATACATTACAGAAAACACTCAGAGATCCCAACACAGCGGAAAACTATATATCTATACGCAGAAGCCTCCTGCTCCATTTGCTCCTCCATAATTCATCAAAGCTAACCTGAATTCCCTTGGCTACTCGTAAAAATTTGAGTACCCAAGAGTTAAAGAAAACAGAAATAACTCCGGGTCAGACATGGGTCTGGTGTGAGTAACAGGTTAAAGTTGCTTAACTTTGAAAAACCTTTGAAAAGAAAAGGTATCACGTAAGACTTCCCACACATAAACATGGAAAAGTTTTTACCTTACGCTAACCAAAACATTTGATAGGAAATCCGATGATATTATAATAGTGTCTAGGGTTTTCAAGTAAATAAGAAATAGCCGAAATTGTTACATCTATTAAACTCCAGCTACTAGCAACAAAAGTGGGTAATACAATCAAAACCGTTGGCACTTATTGGATTTTGGATTCCATACAATCGCTGGGCTACTGGGGTACCGTCCGTCACAGTACGTGGCCTAGATCACCGTACCGAGGAGTATGCCCGCTCCGCTGCAACACAAAGCCAGACCCATTCCTTACTGAACAGTTCCAAACAAGACAACCCCGCAGTTGTGATCAGCAACTGCACCACTAAGCCGAAATAAAGGGACATCTAGACAGGGATAAATCTTGCTCTCAAGTGGGGGCTACCCACGAAGCCTTGCTGCACCTCCCCTGTTTTAGCCATTCCCGGTTGATGAGGCTTGAGGCTACGATTACCTTTATAGGACATATCACTTAGAATGCTCATCGTCCACCTGACGATGTTCTGAAAGCATTCAATCCATACAAGTTCGTTCCGGGTTCGAACGAAACCAAAGGCATTATCTCGTTACACTCATTTTGGGATCGCCCTCAGAGTTAACGACGATAACCTTTGCACTCTGCATCGCCATCTTCACTTCAGATTCACGACCTAATGTTAATTTGGATCGATGTGGTTTTCGGATATCCAAATATGGAAACCCGATCCCGGTCTCAACGAAATCCAAAACGTGTCTTTTAAGGTCCAAATTGTTTTAGGTTTAAAAACAATTTAATTTATTATCTATATACACACAGATAGATAATTCACAACACAATAGATAATCAACATTATCATTATCAACAGATAATTCATATCATAATCAGATAATCCATATTATCATCCAAAAGCAACCAATGCATCCATACATTTTCCATCTCATAACTGAGATTACAAACCATACCAGACGACCAATACCAATCATCAAACATAAGCAATGATCTAATGATCACACCCTCTATAATTAATTTAAAATGAATTAAATTAATTACGTAATCTCTAATTAATTTAAAAATGAATTAAATTAATTACTTCATCATTGATCCTGCTTATCTTAACCATCGATTGATTACAAATCCATTTAAATAATCATCATCTAAATATTCATTTCAATTAATCCTTACTGGTTAACCATCTCTAATTACAATAAGTAATTAGTCTTTAAAATTAATTACAAAAGTTAATTATATATTAAACTCTTTGCAAATAATTAACTTGTAATTATTTAATTAATTAAATTAACTAAAATTAATTACCTTAATCCATTATTAATTAATTACTTCATTCATTGATTATTTCTTAATTAATCAATTCCAAATTACATCATTAATTAATTTATTAATGATTTCTGATTCCATTTAATCAATCTCTCAAAATAAATTAATTACATAAGTAATTAATCTTCAAATCAAACCATATATATATTAATCGCTCATGATTAATAACCATTCGGTAATTAACTACTTTAATTACTCATCCCATAAATTAATTACTCTTAATTCATTATCTCCATTAATCACTTGATTAATTTCAAAGTAATTTAAATTCAAATTACTTCTATAATAAATATCTTTAATTACATTCAGTAATTATTAATTAATTACCTCCTTAAGTAATTACAAATCCATAAATTACATAAAGTAATTACCAACAATCCAAAAATGTTAAATTAATTTAACTTAATTAATCTAAACTAATCACATTAATCAAATTAATTACACCAAGTAATTAATTCATTAATTACATTAAGTAATTAAACTTAAACAATTGATTATTATTAATTAATTAATCTAATTAATTATTAAAATTTATCACATTAATTTACTATTTAAATGATCCTAAGTTAATGACCTTCATTAACATTTCTTAATTACTTAATTAAGAATTATCTTATACAAATCATTATTAATTATTAATCAATTAATATTTAATTTCAGTTTAATTAATCTCTAATTATTAATTAATTAAGTGTTAATTAAAATCTTAATTACTTTAATCACTTGATTAAATAAATCTTAATCATCAATTAAAATTTAATTAACCATCCTTAATTATAGATTAATTAAGCTTAATTAATTAATCTCAAATCTAATTAATTAACCTAATTTTTTTTAATTATTTAATTAAACAACCACATTATTAATTAATTAAATAATTAATTATTCATCTTGATTACCTTAATAATTTAATGAACCCAATCATTAAATTTTATTTATCTTTTAGATAAACATTTCTTATTTAATTAAGCATTTAAAAACAAAATGTTTTTAAATTTACTTTAAATTCCATTTAAATTCCCCTTTTAAACTTAAGATTCAAACTTATCTTAAATAAGATTTTAAAACAGTTCAAAAACTTTTATCTTATATGTTAAAAGAAACATCTATTTTATCAATAAGTTTAAAAGAATTTAAATTACAATTCAATTTAAATTCAAATAAATTTAAAAAAAATTACTTTTAAATTTCAAAATTGAAATACAACTTTTAAACTCATTGCAGATTTAACTTAACTCTTTAAAACTTTTCCTACAATCTACATCTTCAATTTAAATGCAAATCATCATTTTAAAGCAAATTTAAATTTAAACCTTTATTTTAAAAACTGAAGTTTAGATTTAAATCCAGATTTAAAAACTAGAATTCAAACTCATTTTAAATTCTAATATAAGATTTAAACTTTCAATTCAAAACATACATATGCTTTTACACCTATGAATTTGGAATCAAATTTAAATTTAAAAAAAAACATAAATGAATTTAAATCTCAGACAATCTAAATTTAAATTCTTATTTAAATTTCAAATTTTAAAATGCAGTTTAAACTTCAACTTGCAATTTAAACTTTATATCTAAAAACAGAAAATAGTTTCTGTTTTTATTAAAAAAAACTTAAATTTTCCTGAATTTAAATTATTTCTAAAAAAACAACAAAATTTAAACTTAAAGAATTCAAATTCAATTCTAGATTCAAACATAGTTTCAGATTTCAGTTTGCATTTTAAGTTGCTTCTTAACAGAAAAATAAAACAGGTTCTGTTTTATTTCCTAAAACCTGAAACAAAAATTACTCGATCCACCCCATACTTAACTTCGAGTCACATGCGATAATGCTTCGAGTTCCAACCTAAATTGCTTCGAGTCAAACAGAAGATCTACTCGAGCAACCCCTCTGTTCAAAACCCAACCCAGACCATCACCTGACAACACTCCACCGTGCATATGCACAGCGACGCCGGTCCTCCTTGATCACCAGTGACGATCTCCACATGTCGCAAACTACTATATCACCTGACCATGATCATCAAGTCGCCCAGAATCCAACTCAAATTGAATTCATATTTAAAACCGAAACCTGGAACATTTTACCCCCTTCCAATCCCTAACCTGTCAGCATCAACTTCCCCCATCACCGACCACCATCACTTTCCATACTCCGGCGAGGACCTTCCCAAACCACCATCTACCCGTAAACAAATCATGGTTGAACTCGATCAACCCAGGAGGCCACAGTCGAACAAAATCAGTGACCCAATAAAACTAGGGTTCATAACTGACAATTCCAAATTTCAACATCAAAATTTAATTACAATCCAATTTAGTAATTTCCCTATAATCTTTGATAGCCACACTATCTTCATAAAAATTTCAACCAAATCAATTGCAGGCTTCAACTGTGCTTATCAAATAAGTATGATACATCTAATGTGAAACTGTACTTTGATTTAATCTTTAGAAAATTTAATATTCTTTTTAAAAATCTTAATTTTGGAAGTTGTTTTGAATTGAAATTCTGAAACATTGATTCATGATACTTTAAATTTTCCATTTATACAGAATTAAGCTGTGTTGTTTATGTTGCAGACAACACATAAACTATACTGCTAAAAGAAAAATTTTAAAATTTATTTTATCATGAAATAAACAAATTTCATTCAATGATAAAACATAATAGCAAACAGATCAAGGGAAAAGAAATATTTTTGAACTTAAATTGTAACAATCAGAACCTTGGAAATCAGATATGCATTGCATTTCATATATACACAGGCAGTTTAAAAAGCATATACAAAATTAAACTCATCAGATAAACTAGCATGCAATCCTACTTAATTTATTTTAAATTAGGTGTTACTCACCTGTTTATTATGCAGAGCCCAGATTTTTAATAAAATGTTGATGCTAGTTTGAAGTGTATGCAGATGCAAATTTCCAGGTTGTAGATTGAAGAAGAATTTGCAGACTTCTTGTTTTAAAAATGCTTCCAGATTTTGAAAAATCCTTGCATGCAGTTTTGACTTGATTTGCAGTTTCTTTCCAGATTGAAAATTTATGAATGCAGACTTTACTCCTTAATTCACAATCTTGCATGCCTTTGTTTCAGTAAACAAGAACATGCAGGTTTCTATGATTTAATTTGCTTTAATTCCAGGTTGGCATGCATGGCAAATTTTCCAGATTTGGATGAATTGAACGCAGGCTTTAGTTTTAAGAACAGGTTTGTTTGTTTGAAAATGGAATGCATGTTTGCTTTTGAAAGAGGGGAATGCAGATTTGTATTTTGATTTTAAGGTGGAATATGGTTTGAGGATGATTTGTGTTTAGATTATGGTAAGAAGAGTGATTTTCAGATTTCTTTATTTAGAATGAAAAATGAGAAAGAGGAAAAGAATGAGTAAATGCAATTTTTTATAAACTAAATTTATGATTTATTAAAAAGAAAGAAAAAAAAAGATCAAATTTGACACTTGTAAATGTTTTGTGTGTTTAAACTTACACATGTTAATTATGCCTTAATATGCTTACATTTGTCATCTTAAATTAATTAGTATTTATAATTAGAGTTAATGAAATATTAAGCTTAGTTAATTAGTTTTTAAATACTTAGTTATATATAGATAAATAATTTTAAAAGAATAAAACAAAGTATTATTTTAAATAAAACAATATGCAAATCAATTATTTGACAAAGATACTTTTAATCATTTAAATAGATTTATAAAAGAGGTTATAACTTACTTGTAATTTAAATGAATACATGTTTCTTATTTTAAATTGTATTTTAAATTTCATATTTAAATAAACAAATCACATTTTATAAATCAATAATTTAAAAAGAATAACATAAACATTTTTGTAACTTATTTTAAATATACAAACTTAAGTTAAAATGAATTTTTAAACCAATAAAACATTTATCTCACATATTTAAAATCATTTAATTATTTTATTAAATGTTTTTGAAAAGCTTAAATTAAAAATAAATCACAATTCCTATTTTCAAAACATTAAAATTATGCTATACTAATTTAATTAAAAATAACTTATCTATTTAAAATATATATAAATATATATACATTTTATAAATAGAAAACAATTTATTAACTCATTAAAAATAATTTCACAAATTAAATATTTAAATAAAGAATATTATTAAATCAAATCAAATTTATTAACAAAAATTATCAGTTCAATTTAAATTTAAACATAGATTACTAAATTTATATTGTCCAAAATTCCGGGATATTACAATCCTTCCCTCTTAAAAGAATTTCGTCCCCGAAATTTAAAACAAAGGTAATTTAATAATCTATTAACAGATTTTATTTTAAAATACAGCATATGTTAATCATATGCTGACAACCAAAGCAACCAATTCACACAAACAGAACAAATCTAATTATCCAAAAGAATTTTGGATAGAACTTTCACGAGTTTCCCCGGTATATATATATATATGTATGTATGTATGTATGTATGTATGTATGTATGTATCGGGATACTTGCTCTACAAAATCCATTCAATCAATACTACTAAGCTATAGAGCTCCTAACAACAATACAGAATATCAGACTACAGACGAGTCTGACTCAACAACCAATCCATCCTAAACTGCTGGTTCTACAACCAGAAATATCAAACACGTACTCCCTCAGAGATACGTGAAACATCTTGAATCCCAGTTATCCAAACTGGCAATTCAACTCTTGAAAACCAAACACTTATCTTATCCATCATAGAAGAAATCCAAAACATTACGGAGCTAGCTTCCCAAACTTATTGCTCCTTGGATCAGAGAAAAACTTAACCAAAATCCAATGTCCGACTCCAGAATCCAAATTTCTCCGTCTCTTATTCATAAAATCTCTTCGGACGATCCTGGGCTACCAACATCCATCCTGATCAGCTTCACTCTACCTGATGCTTCTAGAAACAAACTGGATCAAAACAATCCAATGATCTCCTCAAGATCACTCAATAACCAAGAACACAAACCCTGCTTCTCAACAATAGAAGACAGAACAAACTTCTTCTTATCCAGAAAAGACAAAACAGAAATATTTCCAAACTGCTTCCGCTGCACAACTCTGATCCGAAGCAGAAGAAAATGCTGAAGAACATAAGCACAGACTAGACAACCCAGCACAGAAATATGGTTCCACATATCCATAAAGGAAACTCAGATGTTCCTCCGAAACCTGAGTTGCTTCACCAACTTCTATCTCAAGGAACCATCTATCTACTAACTGAACCACCTGTTCCATTCCTGGAAAGAAAACTCGATCTCCAGATGTAGACAAACCTCTAACTTCCTGGAAGAAATCCGGACAATCTCCAACAATCCAAAAGAACATACTATCGCAAGTCACTTTTGCGATCAACTCAGCCTAAATCCAAAGAAACTGCTCTCTCTCAACCAAACAGAACAGCTTACGCTAGCCTAGCCAACTTACCAGAGAAATGACTCCACTCTGCCGCTTCTGAACTCCACTTCAGAAAAACTACACAGCCAGAAGACTTCTTACCAACTCAGAACACTCTGCTGGACTCAGCCACAATATCGATCAGACTCACTTCTTACGCTTATTCCAAAGGAACATCTACGGAAATATCAATTGTCACTGCACCTCATCACGCAGCTACAACTTCTTGAGATGTCAAAATATCATCACTCACTTGCTTCTGCCTTATCGACAGATCAAAACTCAACTCTGCACTTCAAAGATGAACTTCGAACCTCAACAGGTTTCCTTCAGAGATCGATGAAGTCCTTCACCACTACAGAACTCACTCGAGACGGGATTAGGTCTACAGTCTCGACAAATACACTTCCAACCTCATCCATTCAAACTCCAACTAATGGTAGTCATGTTACAGACACTTCTACCTCATCTACCTTTATAATTTACATTGGAAAAACCTGAACAGGTAAACCAACAAATAGGTAGAACCATATATATATATATATTAAAAATACAAATACGCTCTCTCAAGATAGACACCACTACAGAGCCTAGGTATTCACTCAACCTAACGCTCTGATACCAACTGAGACGACCCAACTTTTTCTCCACAAAAAGTCGTATCATCTTTAAGAAAGAAAGGGATAAAAAAGAGAAAAGAAAGAAGAGAAAGAAGAAACAACACAAGAATCTCAACAGTGGAACGAATAAATTATATTAATAACATAAGTATTACATAGTATACCTCAAATATCAGAGTTACACAGACAATACATCACATACTAGACAGTTATAAACACCTGTCTAGTTATTACAACTCAATACATTACAGAAAACACTCAGAGATACCAACACAGCGGAAAACTATATATCTATACGCAGAAGCCTCCTGCTCCATTTGCTCCTCCACAATTCGTCAAAGCTAACCTGAGTCCTAACCTGAATTCTCTTGGCTACTCATAAAAATTTGAGTACCCAAGAGTTAAAGAAAACAGAAATAACTCCGGGTCAGACATGTGTCTGGTGTGAGTAACAGGTTAAAGTTGCTTAACTTTGATAAACCTTTGAAAAGAAAAGGTATCACGTAAGACTTCCCACACATAATGGAAAAGTTTTTACCTTACGCTAACCAAAACATTTGATAGAAAATCCGATGATATTATAATAGTGTCTAGGGTTTTCAAGTAAATAAGAAATAGCCGAAATTGTTACATCTATTAAATTCCAGCTACTAGCCACAAAAGTGGGTAATACAATCAAAACCGTTGGCACTTATTGGATTTTGGATTCCATACAATGGCTGGGCTACTGAGGTACCGCCCGTCACAGTACGTGGCCTAGATCACCGTACCGAGGAGTATGCCCACTCTCCTACAACACAAAGCCGGACCCATTCCTTATTGAACAGTTCCAAACAAGACAACCCTGTAGTTGTGATCATCAACCGCACCACTAAGCCGAAAATAAAGGGACATCTAGACAGGGATAAATCTTGCTCTCAAGTGGGGGCTACCCATGAAGCTTTGCTGCACCTTCCCTGTTTTAGCCATTCCTCGTTGATGAGGCTTGAGGCTACGATTACCTTTATAGGACATATCACTTAGAATGCTCATCATCCACCTGACGATGTTCTGAAAATACAAATATGTTACTGTAGTTATCCCATACCCCATTCTTTTCTCTAATTCCTTAGGATTATGTTTTCAAAATCATTTTATGTTCGAAATTTCTTTTATGTTTCCATGAACCTATGCTTTGATACCAAGTAGTAACATCTCCTATCTTGAGACCCGAAGCTAAGTGCTACAAGTCCTACAGTCATCTATAGTATTTACTTCTAGTGAAAAAATACGGTAATGTTAATGTTGTCTATAATATCAGAAGCACATGAATATGATATAAAATCAATACAGATTTAAAATATTTTTTCTAATTACATTTTAAATCAATATTTCATATTTAGATAAATAGTCCCAAAAGGATTCCCAGGTTTTGATCAAATATAATTATTACGAATTACACCAAGAGTGACATATAAAGATGCCCCCTTGGATGATCAGAGTACTAAATAGACATATCAATCATAATACATCACGGTGGAAATAAAACTAAATAGCTCTTAAATTTGCCTCCTGCACATCTTTAGAAGCTTATTCATCCAACCTAATGAACCTGAAAAATCTTAACTCTCAATCTACTCAAATTAAATTTTGAGCACCCAAGAGTTTAAGGGGAAAACATAAACTTCGAGTCAGTCATAAAGCTTGGTGTGAATGATATTATTACTTCTTGGTTATTTG
The DNA here is from genome assembly GCA_030765085.1 of Allium cepa. Taxonomy (NCBI): domain Eukaryota; kingdom Viridiplantae; phylum Streptophyta; class Magnoliopsida; order Asparagales; family Amaryllidaceae; genus Allium; species Allium cepa. The sequence continues at coordinate 456,993,279 of CM060931.1, read as the reverse complement.
ATGTTAAGTGAGACAACATTGCTTAGTGGAACGAGTTTTCCCTTCACTAATATCCTTTTTAAAACATATCTTTTGCAAATCAAAATTCTGCAATCAAATTGATTAAAACAATAATAGTAACATCATATATGCACATAAATCAGGTAATCAATGGACTATCTGTCCGAACACGATAGATCTATTTGGCTAACTAGTAACCATCGGCTGACTCAAGCCTATAAGACAAAATAACTAATTCAACTTCTGTTAAACACATTTTTGGACAGTCTGTCCTTAACTTACTTCTTCCTGGGTTAGCTGATCGTAATTGTTTTGCGGACTCACAAACAACCTATCTTTCTATGTATATTCCTTTCTATGTGAAACATTATTTTAGTCTTACATGCGACAAAGACCTACACACTAGAATTTTGGACTTATATTAGCTAAGGACTTATTAAAGTATAGGGCGTAACCCTATACCAATTTCATCTTTTATTCTAACATTTGAGTCATTTACTTAAGGTTAACCACCTCATCAAATTTTCCTTGAAAACGTTTATTTAAAATTGATTTAACCCTTTAAATCATACTTAAACAACGAAAGTATACTCTTTCTATACTTAAATATCTTTGCCATGATATATGCTTTGCACAAAACAATGTTGATGAAATATAGTGGGATTATCTATCCCTATAGAGAAAGTTATAAAACCCTTTTTAACTTAAATGATTTTAAGCCAAAAGCCAAAGTAAACCATTCGAAACCTTTGCTTAAAACTTTATACAATACCATTCGAAGCCATTGAAAGTACCCCTTTTAAAATAAATTAACTACTATAACTTGAAACACTAGGTCGAAAGGCTAAAACATACCTTTCAAAACCTTTAAAAATAGACCTTTTGAAATCATTGAAAGTATCCCTTCAAAAGCTTTATAAAACCTTAGACATCCTCTTTTCAAAACACTTTAAACTTGTCGTTTGAACGCATTAGAAACCTTCCATTCAAATAGTAAAAGTAAGTCTTTCTAAAACATTGGGGAATCTCCTTTTCAAAACTTTCATTATATATCTTTCGAAAGCATTAAAGTCCTTTAATTAAAACAAACCTTTTGAAAGCATTGGGTTCAAGTAAAAGTTTGTGGAACATAGCTTCAAAGCCATTCCTTTTGAAACCATTGGGTTTAACTTTCAATCTATCTAAGGGAAAAGAACTGGGGCGAAAACATTACTTTCGAAAACATTAATCCTATGTAAAAGAAAGTGGATGGTTTCATGACCAACCCTTTCGAAAGCATGGAAAGGCAGCTTCAAAGTTTCAGGCAAAAGAACCCTTTCGAAGGCATTGATTCAAAAGGTTGAATGTGGCTGCAGGGGTTCTAACCCCTTCGAATGCTTAACTTAAAAAAAAAGGCGGCAACCTCTTTCGTAAGCCCTTATAATTTTACAAATCTCATTCCCTTAACCATTTATATTATTTCATTTAATTTATCTAATTAAATGTCGTAAATAATGTTAGTCAAAATTAGGGTCATTACAATTTGGTTGATCATCGGTGCCTCCACCTTGTTCGCATCTCTGTTTCTGAAACAATGTTGTCTGCCATTGTACGTTGCTGTTTTGCTGGAGCCTTATCTTGTGTACTCAAACAACACTCAATATTCATATGCTTTATTGTACTAGCATAGTGCTCCATCTCATGTCAGCTCTATTTGGTCCTCCGGCTATTGCATTGATGACTAATAGTCCACCGGTCCATGCAGGCTCCTCGGTCCTATGCAAAGCTTATCCTCGGTTGGGGTTAGATGTCCTCTGCCTGCCGTCTAGCGGGACTTTAACAAACTTCTATAATTTTTTTTTCGAATCAGTTTCTCAGTTACATCTTGGAGTTGACTGCATTCATTCGTGTTATGACCAGAGCATTCATGGAACCGGTAATATTTTCCTGTCCGCTTCTATTTCTCCATCGATTCTTTCGGAGGGGGCTTCCTATACTGCACGTACTGAATGTGGAAATAGACGTTCTCCGGAGATAAATATAGTGGTATGTAGGTATCATACATTGGAATCCTAGATTTTCTCTTCTAGAATCCCTCTTTCGTTCCCTACCTTTCTTTTGCTGATTCAGTTTATTTGGACATTTATATGAACTTTTTTAGAACTCTCCCCAAACTATTTCACTGCAATGTTACTCTACACCCCCTCTCCACTTGCTCCCACAACATTCTTCTTCCTAGAGAATCTAGCTTCCCCTTTCCTCAAATACTATGCTACTTTGGCATAGAAATGCTCCAACGTTGCAGGTGGTTTGCTAGCTATTAGCCATTTGGATTACTGACTTCTGTAATTTCCATATGAAATATCTCCAAATAATCTTTTAGCGATTCTTTCGGAGCCTGGATCATGCCGGATGGGGACATTACATCTTTAGGGCGAGTTTCATGCATACGGAGCTGCTCCACAAACTTTGTTGCTAAATTGTCTAATCTAGATATTCACTATAGGGGTAATCTTGTAAACCACATCGTTTCTATGCCAAAGAGAGTTATAGGAAAACATATGCATTTTTTGCATCATCATCTCGTTAAGAATTCATTAGCCATTCATATCTCATGATGTACTGCCTGGGGTCAGTTTTTCCCTTGTAAGCAGGCATCGGCGACATGCTGAACCTCTTTGGATACTTAACATGTAAGATATTGTCAATGAATAAGGTATGGCTTCTCGAGATCCCCCAATCATCATTGGTCAAGCCTTGAATCTTCCTCACCAGCTGTCTAACCATAACAAACAAGTTCGATGTTTGGATTGTTGGAGCCAAGCAGCAGTCGTGCTGCACCTCATGTGAATGGTGTGGTCAATGTCTATGGGTTGTTCCACACCTTCTTGGCTCAACATCCTCTAGATGTATGTCATATACGTTCAGTTCATCGTCATTCCAAGGTGGTAACTAGTATGTTCCACTAGAACTCCATCATCTAAATCAATCATAGCGGCTCCAGCTTATGCTTTAACATGAAAAGGCAGGCTTCCTCCATTAGAGGAGGGATCGATCCGAATCCCTATAGAGGGATCAACATCGATCGGCCTTGGCAAGCCAGGTAGGCTTACCTGTTGATGTCTAGAAGCTTTTGCATAATAATTGTCAATTCTATGACGTGTGTGTCTGTGATAATCATCTGATGAACTAGAACTCTTTGATGTAGAATAAGGGGTTGGCTCTCTCCTAGTTTTCCCATGCTATTGCTCCCTGAGTTGATTCACTAGATAGGTATTGGCTTGAGTCTGCTGGTTCAACTATCGACGGTTATCCACTAGCTCTCTAATTAGATTCTGGAAATCAATTCATGTGATGGAATCAGCTCAATCCTGGACTTCAAATGGATTGGCAGCATTTACACCTACTAGTAGATTGCTCGGGCCTCCTTGCTTGATGCTAGCGTTTTCATTTCCTTTTGCTTTTTGAGAGGTAAATCTGGTTTTCCTAACCATTATTGATAGTTTCCTTAGACTTTTGCAAATCTGAATAGAATGAATAAGCTTCTTGTAGATAATTATAGATCTCTTCGGGGGATTTATGCAATACACTAGCAGCAAAGGGATCCAAATAGGGCTGAGAATCTCTTTGTGAGTGAAAGAACCAAAATGTTTACACTAATAATTGGAACAAACAACCAATAGAGATTTTGTAGAGAAATAAATAAAGAATATAAAATGGAAACAAAAGAAATAATTAATTAAATGACAGAAAATAAAAGCAATAGCAAGAACACAATAGTTTATACTAGTTCGGCGTTTTTTGCCTTTGTCCACTTTAATAGATAACTTTATAAATCACTTTGTAAACCGAGTGCAATAGGGATCCAATGAAAATCCTTAGTTACAATGGAGTACAAAGCAATCAGCAGTGTAAAAGTATTGAAAATAAACAACCGAGCACGCATTTGTAGAGGAAGACAGGCAAAATATTTCCCTAAAAATTCGGCAGAAGGATCTGCAAAACCATATGGACCCATAAGAGGGATCGCATGGCCCAAATTCTAAGGAATATGGATCAGTGTCGATCCCTATTTTGGAGATATTTAGGAATGCGATCCCAATGGGAGCTTTCCCATGTTGTAATATGTTTAGACTACAAGTTTCATGCGAATTGGATTACTAGCACTTGAGTTATTGTTCGATCTTTGATGCAATGTTGTTACCTGATTCTAGCCGATCCCTAATCAGGAAAGAGGGCTGATCCCTCTTGCTTTGTCCTTCTAAGGTGTGATCCCTAGGATAGGCTCCCTAGGGTCCTCATATCTTGTTCCCAATACTTCATCTACATAGGACTTATGGATTTTGAGATATTGATTATTTTCCATTGATTTGTACTTTTTTGGCTGAAATAGGCTGACCCCTATGAGAGAGAGGGATTATAGCGGATTTCTTTTCTATGTTAAACAATATTCCATGCTTTGAACATTCTACATTACATATCTCTCAATTTTGTTCAATCACGGCTTCATATTATCATCGTTTTGGACTTACTGGCCTTGAGGATAATCAAATATAATTTGTCCAATCATATGATATAATCGGGTAAAAATGTTGGACAACAACATCCATCATCCACAGCGAATAGAAATAGCCTTGGATTAAGGTCGAGGATAGTCAACTATTGATTGGGATGGTGGGGAATCTGGTTCAATTCTCATAGTCTATCTTCACTTTCAATAAACAATGCAATATTAATCGAGCAGCTCACTCATGTATGGGATCTCGATCGGTCCCTTGCACGCCTTTTATTGGATACATGGCTTAATGTTCGATAAGGTTGCTATCATGATGTCTGACTTAATGTTTTTTGATGTTTGAATTTGATTCGCTTAGATAAATCTTTGATTATGGAAATCCATATGAATGTGATAACCGAGATTGATTATGGCAGTCTCGAATGGAGAGATGAGGCGAAGACCCCAAGTTACCGGTTCCTTTGCCAAAAAGCATGTAAATAGACTTGTACAATATTGATCGCTTTAAATCCCGACCAAAGAGCAAGGAACGGAGTGGAAGAAGTAAGTAAACTCACTAGAGCATGAGCCGATGGGTTGCTTTTTATTGAGTCCCTTCATCTAAGAGCACGCGGATTGGGCTCAGCTAGGGTCCGAAAAGATCAAGATTTGACTATAAGCCCTGAACAGCCATGGATTTGATTAACAGTTCGGAGAGACCACGGATTTGATTATCGACCCCAAATAGCTTGAATTTTATTAATGGCCCCTAGAGGCCGTGGATTTGATTATCTCCCTTGAATGGCCATTGATTTGATTAACAATCCGGATAGACCATGGATCTACTTCTTGACCCCGATCTTCCATGGATTTGATTAACAATCTGGAGAGATCATGGATTTAATTATCAGCCCTAATGGCTATGAATTCAATTAACAATTCGGAGAGATCGTGGACTTAACTATCGGCCTTGAACGGCTACATATTCATTTAATGATCTGGGGACATCAAGCATTGTATTAAATATTGTAGTGAATAGGAATTGAAACGGTCATCAAATGCATGACCCTAGGAAATTAGGATTTATATTTTGGCTTCGAACGCTATTTGACCTTGGAACGATTCATTAGATATTACCAAATCAAGTCATTCACCTCGTGGCATGATTGCTAGCCTTCGGATGAACAAGGGATGATCATAACTAGTGATACAATCCATGGCTTTCCCATTTCAGGAGAATATGGGATCATTGTCAATGACTGATACTCAAGCAAGGATTCGAATCCCTAGCTATCATGGTCTGGAATGACCTTTGATTTACAGGTGAATTCAAAGGAACAACTTATTGACCAGGTAACATACGGACGAACTTAACATGTCAAACTTGAAAGATATCAAGGCAGGAAGCCCAGAGAGACAGCCATAAAGTCCAGAAATCAAGTATAACGAAGGTCATAGGAAGCAAGCACAAACCATCCTAAGAATCCAAAGTTTAAAAATACAACAAAATGTTGGATCAATGTAGATCTAACCACTTATATCTGTACCGATCCACAACACCACCCATTTTTGCCCCAACTCCTCCTACTTCCAAGTGGTGATGCTAGAAGCCTATTTCAAGTTCCCTTGCATCAATTCCATTCGATTCTCTATCGATTTGCTTAAGCACTTAAAATCACTAACTCTATTTTTCCATCGATCCATCATTTAGACTCAAAAAAGCTAATGATATTGTAAACAAGATGGAAATCACAAAGAAAACCATGAGTCGAGCCTAGACAAAGAATTCAGAATGATCCATATGGTAGTCTTGTGGATCGGTACCAATCAAAGCCCATGGATCGGTACTGATCCACGGATATTTATAAGCCATCCCTCGTTTTTCTTGGGAGAACTAGTCTAGGCATGGAAAACAATGTGAAGATCATAAGGGAAAATTTACAGGCAACCTCCGGCTATAAATAAGAGGGCAATGGCTTATTTTTGAGGATCTTTTTTAGTTCCCTACAGCTCTTCTACAATTCTATTGTACTCCCACCTAATCCATACCGATCCGTAAGAATAAAAGTGTAAACAACACCATAAACCATCATCAAAATTAAGTGGATGTATGCAACAATTAGCCGAAAAACTATAAAACTCTAGTGCCTTGTTTCTATGTGCTTTTATTTAGTTTCTTCACTCTTTTCTCTACTATACTCATTTGGGTGTTTGTGTCATTTTGATTTTTATTATCCATCCTTTTGACTAGGCAGTATTTGGATAGACTAAACGAGCTGAACTTGAAATCTATCAAGGTAGGAAGCTCAGAGGGAGCCTGAGAGTCCAAAAACCTAGTACAACCAGAGTTCTAAGGTGAAGGTAAAGCCATCTTAAGAACTCAACGACCAAAATCCAAAAATGTGCCGGATCGGTACCAGCCCAGCTCATGTATTGGTGCCGATCCATAATATTTCATCCTTTTAAGCCCAATTTCCTCCTATCCCTCATTCTTGATGGTAGAAGCCTATTTCAAGTTCCATTGCATTGACTCCATGCAATCCTCTATCGATCTCCTCGAGCACTTGAAATCAGAAACTCCATTCTTCCACCAATCGATCATTTGGGCTTAGAAACAAGTAACAATAATGCAAACAAGTTTGAAATTATGTAGCAAACCACGAATCGAGTCTACACAAAGTGTTCACAAAGATCTATATAAAATCCATATGGATTGGTGCCGATCCAAGCTTATGGGCCATTAAATATCCATAGATATTGATGTGGCATCCTTCATTTTTTTAAAAGAATTGGTCTGGGCTTGGAAAACAAGGTGGAGATCATGGAGGCGAGTTTTCAGGCAACCTATAACTATAAATAGCAGGGTAAGGGCTCAATTTTGAGGATCTTTTTTCGCTTTCTTGCATAAATCTCTTGTAATCATCCATGGATTTATTCCGATCTGTAAGAAATTGTAATTGCAAATCAGTGATATAATCAATAAAATGGCTAAGTGGACGCATGTTGAGATTAGCTGAACCCCTATAAAACACTATGTGTAATTTCCTTTCTCATTTGAATTTGCTTTTCTTCACTTTTTATTCTCTGCTCAATCTATTCGGTGTTTGTACCATTTTTTGGTTCAAACATTTTGGTACTTTCACATAAAACGATATTTTCAGGCTACTTGGATTTCTTGGATCCAAGAGATAGATCCAATTTTCCAATCTTACCGTTCTACTATTCATAATTTCAACAATCTACAAAAAGTATTCGCCATGGCCCCAAGGAGAGACTGTTTTACAAACTCTCGAGCTACTAATGACGTTGAGAACCAGGATATTAGGAGTGTAAATGAAGTTGCACAACCAGAGGAACAGAGATCCAAAACCCAACTGATGTTGTGACAAGAATGGAAATGGATCGTATGATGAAGCAGATGGAGGATAGGTTCCAAGAGAGTCATAATGAGATGAACTAACAGACGCAGGAGAGCTTGAAACTGTAGAATGTGCTAACTCAAAACCACTATAGAAGGAGCAGGAGGGGCTAAACACCTTCTAGTTCAGAATCTAATGGTTCCTCTTTATTTGAGCGGAGGTAGAGGTATAGGAAGCAAATATTGACAAATCAAGAACGGATCTGTATCGATCCAACAAATGTTAGATCCAAAGCTCACCTTCTGGACAGTGGTGAAAGAAATGCGGATTACGGATCTTAAGGCTAGGATTAACACTAGGGGGATGAATAGTGTTTATAAAGAATTACTAAATCTTTTTGAATTTATGTTAATTTAAACACAGATGTGTGCAATATACAAACACAGAAATGATCACAGAAACAAACACAGATGCAGAAATAAAATAAAAAGCAGTAAAGGAAAGAACACACCGAATTTTATACTGGTTCGAAGTTACCCTACATCCAGTCCTGCAACATAAGTACAGATTTTCTTTCAAAAGCAACTGTACAATTACACCCTCGATTTCAAGGTTACTAGGTACACACTCCAGAATCACCATCCTCTGGGTAGAGATACTTGATTTCCGAGCCACAAGTTTACCCAATTGATTTACTAAGGCTACAATCACACCTTATCTCGCTTGATTGATTTTCAAGGCCACAATCACACCTTTTCTCACTTAATAGATTACAAAGAAGCCTATAACTCTGAATAGCACTGAGAACCTTGTTGAGATAGTGATAGAGAATCAAACTAGAAAAGATCGAGTTCGATTCAATGTTGATTTCGGCAGAGTAATGGTAAGAATATGTATTAAGAAATGTGGAAGAAGATGAGGAGTGAAAAACCAGAAAATCTGATATAACATTCGTTGAAACAACCCCTATTTTTAGAAGAACAACAGCCATGTCCATTCGTGAAGAGTTATGGCGAATGGACACTTCTTTTGAAATTTAAATTTTGAACTCAACTAACACCACGTCGACATGGTGACCATAGGCATGTCGACATCCCAAAGCAATTTTTGATGATTTGATTTTCTTTGAAAATAACCTTTATCTTATATTAAAACTATTTTAAACTTTTCTAATATACTTGACTATAGTTAAAATACATAAGTAAATATAGAGAATAATATATATAAAATTTAACTATAATTTTATATTTAAATCTAAAGTATAAATATTTAAAAGTTAAATATATTATTTTAAAAGATAGTTTAAAATCAGGAGTAATTTGTCCTTGAAATTAAAGGTAATTTTGAGGCTAAAATTATTTAAAATCAAGATAGAGGTTTTTGATGCTCTTAAAAGAAAGGTTTTGAAAACATTTTGAAAACATGATATAATTATGAAAAATCATTTTGAATAAAAAGTTAGCGGATACAAAACAATGTTCCACTAGATTTTTCGTAGGTTCATCCAACTTAGGGTTCCATCCCTTTAACAGGCTCGAAGTGGATTCCATTCCACGAATAAATTGGATTTTAAGATGCCAGTGCTTTTCTATGAGTTTTAACAAAACTTATAATTAAAGAATAAATTACTTCAGTTCTTGAACTCTTCATAATCTTGATACTCGTGAGTCTTCAATCTTGATATCTTGAATCTCTATACTGTACAGTCTTCATTCTTGGTACCTGCATGGTTAAATCATGCATATACATGTTTATCTAAACTTATAATGTTGGTATTTATATTTTATAATCTATTCTATGGTTGTTGTCATCAAAACCATCATCTCATGGACTAACAATCTCCCCCTTTTTGATGATGACAACCTTTGTTTATAAAATATTTATTTATATCTTAATAACTCCCCCTAAAACTAGTAACTCCCCTTTAATCTATGCCTAATTACCCTATTTTATATTTCTCCCCCTTTGTCATCAACAAAAACAAACTCTAAACTTTATAACTCCAAACTATATAACTCTCCTTAATTCTAATATTCTATGTGATTATAATGATAGTGTTATCATAAATAATCAACACTTAGATCTAATAATAAATCTAATCCTAAACTACTAACTATCTTAAGTATATAATAACCGTATAATTATATGTATTAATAAGAAGAACACATATAAGAACACAATTAATTTATTAATCATATAGTTGTATGTACATTTTTTGTTGTAAACGTAAGAAGGAATAAACAACAATGGTAAAAAAAAGAGAAGAAACTAATGTGTGTTTTTAAACATAGGAGATCTATGAATCGAACATTTTGGATAGTGGAAACAGAAATTTCCACGTTGTTCAACAAGATTCCCATTCTTGTCAAAACACACTTCTCCAACACACATGACTTGGTCATCATCCTCCATGTGCGCTTCTTCCATGGGTTCTTCTTCTTCTTCGTTGGCCTCATGATTGAGTGAAGAAACTTCATCAATCAAGATAGGGTTGGCTTGATTATCCATTATAAATTTTTACAAATTCCTAAGAATCTTGCCTTGCTTCTCTTGTTCCTTTGCCATACGGAGTTAAATCACTTAAATTTCAGCCATCATCTGAAGTGCATCCTTCAGAGAGTCCTCTATTTTAGTCACACGAGCGAGAGTAGTATGTTGAAATGGACCAGAAGTAGGAGAGGGGAACGAAAAGTTGATTTTATGTTTGATTTGGAAGAGGAGGCCATTGATTATTTGATTTCAGAGAGAAGAACAGAGAGACAACATAAAGGATGAATAAAATTTTGAAATTGTGAAGAATATATAACCAATTATTTTGAATTTTGTTGGGAAAAATTTCAAAATTTAAAAACGTTGTATGTCGACATGGGTATATGGGGAATGTAGACATGGTCCCTTTTATTTTTACTATTTGATTTTAATATTAATTATTAACTATACTTGTTATTTATATTTTATATTCCAGTAATAGAACAAATACCTAATTCTCTTCTTAATTTAGTAAAAAATGATTCATTTAAGGGTTTTGTTAAAATATCAGCAATTTGATTTTTAGAATCGATATAATCGAGAGTAACCACTTCCTTACTTATATTATCTCTGAGAAAATGATGTCTGATATCAATATGTTTAGTTCGAGCATGTTGAGTAGTATTTTTGGATAAATTTATTACACTCGTATTGTCACAGTAAATTGGTGATTTTGAAAAATTTAAACCAAAATCTTTTAAAGTTTGTTGCATATATATTACTTGAGAACAAGCCAAAGCAGCAGAAATATACTATGCTTCAGTTGTTGATAAAGAAACCGTGTTTTGCTTTTTACTAAGCCAAGAAACCAGAGAATGCCCCAAAAAGTGATAAGTCCCACTTGTACTTTTTCGGTCTGATTTACAATCAGCATAGTCAGCATCACAGTAATATATTAAGTCAAAAGAATCATTTTTAGGGTAAAATAAATCATAATCAGATGTGTGTTTAAATATCTTATGATTTGTTTTACGGCTTTTAAGTGGGCCTCTTTAGGTTGGGATTGATATCTGGCACAGAGACAAACACTATGCATGATATCAGGTCTACTGGCAGTAATATAGAGTAGTGATCCAATCATTCCTCTATATATTTTTGATCTACATCTTTCGAGAGATCTTCTTTACTAAGGTACTCATTGGTTGCAATGAGAGTGGGTTTTCCACTCGCAGTAGTCAAACCAAATTTACTAATTAGGTCTTTAGCATATTTTTCTTGACTAATAAAGATAACATTATCTAATTGTTTTATTTGTAATGCTAAAAAGAAATTTAATTCACCCATATGACTCATCTCAAACTCTTTTGTCATTATTTCAGAAAATTCTTTATTCATTTCAAAATTAGTTGATCCAAAAATGATATCATCTACGTAGACTTGTACCAGTTGAATATCATTTTTTTCTTTTAATAAAAAGAGTATTATCTACTTTACCAATTTCAAAATTTGATTGCAATAAATAAGATCTTAATCTATCATACCAGGCTCTAGGAGCTTGTTTAGACCATATAATGCTTTCTTAAGTTTGTAAACATGATTTTGTAATTTATCATTTTCAAAAAGTGGTGGTTGTTCAACATATACTTCTTCTTTTACAAATCCATTTAAAAAAGCACTTTTAACATCCATTTGAAATAATTTAAAATTATTATGATTTGCGAAAGCAAGTAGAATCGTAATGGCTTCCAATCTTGCTACGGGAGAAAAGGTTTCATCAAAATCTATTCCTTCTTCTTGACAATAACCTTGAGAGACTAATCGAGCTTTATTTCTAACTACCTCTCCTTGTTCATTCATTTTATTTTTATAAACTCATTTAGTTCCAATTATAGTTTTATTTTCAGGTCTAGGAACAAGTTCCCAAACATCATTTAATTCTTGATTTAATTCTTCTTGCATAGCCAAAATCTATGAAGCATCAGTTGATGGTTCTTTTTGATTTTTGGGTTCAATAGTTGATATAAAAGCTGCATTACTCATTTGACTTAGTTGATTTCTAGTTTTAGCAACAGATTGCATATCTCATAGTATATTTTCTATAGAATGATCTTTTAAAAGTTTAGTCCTTTTATTAGGATGATTAATTTCATTATTAGTTTCAATTGATTCTTGATTTTGAGTGATTAAATCCTCTTCATCATTTGTATCTTCAAATTTTTTGAAATTTTCATCAAATGAAACATGCATTGTTTCTTCAATGGTGTTAGTTTTTAAATTAAACACTCTGTGTGCTTTACTTCTATTAGAGCATCCGATAAAGATTCGTTTGTCAGATTTAGGATCAAATTTATCTAAATTATCTTTTGTATTTAAAATAAAGCATTTACTTTCAAAAATTCTAAAATAAGATACCTTAGGTTTCTTTGAATAAAGAAGTTCATAAGATGTCTTATCAGTTAGACGTCTAATTAAAATTCTATTTAAAATATAACAGGTGGTAGCAACTGGCTCTGCCCAAAAATTCTTTGGCAAATTACTATCTGAAAGCATAGTTCTCGCACACTCTTGAATCGTCCTATTTTACGTTCTACTACTCCGTTTTGTTGTGGAGTTCTTGGAAATGAAAAATTGTGAGTTATTCCCTTTTTATTACAGAATTCCTCAAACTTTTCATTTTCAAATTAACCACCATGATCACTTCGAATAGTTATAATTTTTTAGAGAAAATTGATTTTGAATTCTTTTTGAAAAGGTCTTAAAACATTCAAAAGTATCACTTTTATGTTTCAAAATATTGTCCATGTAAATCTAGAATAATCATCTACAATTACAAAAACATATTTACTATGATTTATTGATAGAATTTGAGATGGACCAAATAAATCAAGATGAAGTAATTCAAGAGGTTTTGAAGTTGAAATCATATCTTTTAATTTTAAGGAACTTTTTCTAAGTTTTCCTAATTGACATGCATCACATAAACCGTCTACTTTAAAATTCATTTTAGGGAAACCTCTTACTAGATCATGTTTTGACAGTCTAGATAAGAGTTTGAAATTCAAATGCCCAAATCTCTTATGCCAAATCCAAGGGTCACTTGTATTTGCCAACAGACATAGGTTATCATTTGAAACTTTCATACTAAGAATACAAATATTCTTTTTCCTGGCTCCCTCAAATATTATGGTTGCATTATTATCTTCGATGTGACATTTATCTTTTTCAAATTTAATTTTATATCCTTTATCGCGGAGTTGACTTATACTTAGCAGATTATGTTTTAGATTCTTAACTAGCAAAACATTAGTAATAATAGGAGTTTTAGAGTTACCGACTTTACCGATACCAATCACATATCCTTTTGAATTGTCTCCAAAGTTAACCAGTCCTCCGTCTTTGTGTATAATATCATTCAGTATATCTAGATTTCCAGTCATGTGTCTAGAACACCCACTATCAAGTATCCATTTGTTCTATCTGATTTGCACAATTTGTCCGTTGTGGATTGATTCCTCAACAACCATAAAGCATGATTCCTGCACATCAACATTTTTGGTAGATAACATGAATTTGAATATTGATTATATGCAGACTCATGAAACAATGATGATTTGAATATTTCTAAACTAGTATTAACAAATATAGCCATTTTAAAAACTTTTTCAAAAATCAGATTATGAAACTTTGAAAACCTCGCTCTGATACCAATTGAAAGAAATGTGGATTACGGATCTTAAGGCTAGGATTAACACTAGAGATGGGGTGAATAGTGTTTATAAAGAATTACTAAATCCTTTTGAATTTATGTTAATTTAAACGCAGATGTGTGCAAAATACAGACACAGATATGATCACAGAAACAAACACAGATGCAGAAATAAAATAAAAAGAAGTAAAGGAAAGAACACACCAGATTTTATACTGGTTCGGAGTTACCCTACATCCAGTCCCGCAACACAAGTACGGATTTCCTTTCAAAAGAAATCGTACAATTACACCCTCGATTTCAAGGCTACGAGGTACACCCTCCAGAATCACAATCCTCTGGGTAGAGATACTTGATTTCCGGGCCACAAGTTTACCCAATTGATTTACCAAGGCTACAATCACACCTTATCTCGCTTGATGATTTTCAAGGCCACAATCACACCGTTTCTCACTTAATAGATTACAAAGAAGCCTATAACTTTGAATAACACCGAGAACCTTATTGAGATAGTGATAGAGAATCTAACTAGAAAAGATCGAGTTTGATTCAATGTTGATTTCGGCAGAGTAATGGTAAGAATATGTATGAAGAAATATGGAAGAAGAAGAGGAGTGAAAAAACGGAAAACCCGATATAAAATTCGTTGAAACAACCCCTATTTATAGAAGAACAACAACCATGTCCATTCGTGAAGAGTTATGGAGAATAGACACTTCTTTTGAAATTTAAATTTTGAACACCACTGACACCATGTCGACATGGTCACCATATGCATGTCGACATCCCAAAGCAATTTTTGATGATTTGATTTTCTTTGAAAATAACCTTTACCTTATATTAAAACTATTTTAAACTTTTTTAATATACTTGACTATAGTTAAAATACATAAGTAAATATAGAGAATAATATATATAAAATTTAACTATAATTTTATATTTAAATCTTAAGTATAAATATTTAAAAGTTAAATATATTATTTTAAAAGATAGTTTAAAATCATGAGTAATTTGTCTTTGAAATTAAAGATAATTTTGAGGCTAAAATTATTTAAAATCAGGATAGAGGTTTTTGATGCTTTTAAAAGAAAGGTTTTGAAAACATTTTTGAAAACAGGATATAATTTTGAAAAATCATTGAAAAATCATTTTGAATAAGAAGTGAGCGGATACAAAACAATGTTCCACTAGATTTTTTGTAGGTCCATCCTAATTAGGATTCCATCCCTTTAACAGGCTCGAAGTGAATTCATTCCATGAATAAATTGGATTTTAAGATGCCAGTGCTTTTCTATGAGTTCTAACAAAATTTCTAATTAAACAATAATTTATTTCAGTTCTTGAACTCTTGATAATCTTGATACTCATGAGTCTTCAATCTTGATATCTTGAATCTCTATACTGTACAGTCTTCATTCTTGGTACCTGCATGGTTAAATCCTGCATATACATATTTATCTAAACTTATAATGTTAGTATTTATATTTTATAATCTATTCTAAGGTTGTTGTCATCAAAACCATCATCTCTCGGACTAACAAGTGGCATGGACTTGACCTTTAGTTATGTTCTAGATGATCAGAATCTGCATTATCGAACAAATGGTAATGATTCAACGCACACGAATCAAACAGGGAGGACTATTGGATGAACAAATATCCCGAAGTTTGGAGAACCTAGTTATTGAAGGTTTGCTCGGGAGCGTTTGCCGGGCTGGACACTCAGAACGAATCCCGATTACCGCTATTCAATCAAAACTGTAGAATTGCCGTACTTGGCCGAGATAGTTAGGAAACTTGTGAACGAAAACCAATTCATAAGGAATAATGAGTGGGGTACTTCTCCTAAGCGGAATCCATTTATTGAGAATATTCTACGTGAAGAGTATCCATAGAGGTTTATAATGCCAACGGTGCCACTGTATGGTGGAAAAATGGATCTGAGGCAGCACATGATGAAATACGAATGGCATATGGACTCTGCTGGAGCCTTTGATGCCATGAGATGTTGCTTTCCAATCTTCCTAGAGGAGTAGTGAAGATGTGGTTCACGCGGCTCCAACTAAGATCCATATTGTCCTTTGCTAAGTTTACACGAAGTTTTCTGAAGCGATTCCGTTTACACATTTCACGTCTGAATGATGTGATGTCATTATCAAACCTCTTTCAAAGCACAAGAAAGTCATTGAAGTATTACTTGAATAGGCTCTATACAATTGCGACGAAAGTTACGAATTGTAAGGTTGACATATAGTTGATGACACTAATTCGGGGGATTCATCCGAGACTGATTTTGGGAGATAGTTGGAAGCGAAACAACTATCAATGATGGATATTTTATATAGGAAGATTAATGTATTATTGTCCTAGGAAGAGGCACGCATTCATTCTTGAAGCGATGATGTTGAGTGTCCAGTTGAAGTCATATAGAGCAACAGAGGGAGTTTCAGAAATGTGGATGTAAATGTTAGCAATAAGAATGATGGTCAAAAATGGAGTGATAATGGGGCCAAGAAGCAAAAGTATGATAATAGGAATCATCCTAGGATTCCTAAGTATGATAGCTATATTGAATTGAATAACTCGATAGAGAATATGTATCTAGAAACTCAAGGTACTAAGCGGTACATGAAGTTGGATCCAAGAGAGTCGATGAGAAGGAGAAACAATCTAACAAGTTTTGCAGGTTTCATGAGACACATGGTTATCACTAATAAATGCAGACATTTGCGCTATATGATTGAGGATTTTATTCGTAAAAAAGAAGTTGCAATAGTTTATGAAAGCCACGTAGGATGGTGAGCAAGGAAATTCCAACCCCTTGGGTCGTTATCCCAATTGGGGCATGCCGAGCCAGTGTTGACGAGCTTAAGCGGCTTTAAAAACAATTAATGATCAATATAATCATCAATGGGCCACATCCAGCCGATAAGAGTTAGAATGTGATGGATAGATATGTTGGTGCTTTAAAACATGCAGAGAATGAGAGTTGACTTGCTGTGGAGGATGGTACTCCGACAAAACAAGTAAGGACGATGACTGATGACATTGTTCTTTGAAACAGAGAAACTGATGGAGGGAAGCCCTGACGATTGACCCGCTCATGATTACGGCCATGATTAGCCCTCTAATAGTTTGAAAGGTGTTGGTTGACTATGGGAATTCAGTTAAGATTTTGTTTAAAAAAGTATACGAACAGATGCTTCAGGAGGGCGAGGACTTGAAGCTATGCAAATATCGGATCTAGGGATTTAACGGGATAGCCACGGAGCCAGTTGGATATATGGAACTACCGATGGTGCTTAGCAAGGGCAACCATAAGCGAGTGCAGGTTGTGCCTTTTATGGTTTTGGATATTTTCTCTGCTTATAATGCATTTTTGGACCGATCTAACCTGGCTAAATTCAGAGTGGCTATAACTCCTTAGTGCTTGACGATGAAGTTTCCTACAGAGAATAATGTGGCTTGGCCGTTAATGTTATGTCACCGAGCTAAAAAAGGCGAGGCGAAGAGAGAAAGGGAAAGGTGTAGTGGGGACCCTCTGCCTCAAGGCTTTGGACTCATAGTAATCACTGCCCGAGCCTCAACCCAAGCATTAGAGTCGGTTCTATAAAGATATGGATCCACGAAAAGAGCCACTGGATGGAAGGGCACCTCCAATCGAGTTGACGATCAGCATCCCAGTTAACTAGGATAATCCTACATGGGTCCTAAAGATCAGATCTCTGCATAACACACGGGTGATGAAAGAGTTAGTTGTTTTCTCAGGGCAAACCTAAATGTGTTCGCCGGGACTCACTAAGACATGTGTGGAATATCATCAGAGATAGCTAGCCATGTGTTAAATATTAATCCAAAATGTGTTCCTATGAAACAAAAACGCCACAGCCTAGGTCTGAAGATATTCGCTGCACTCAAAGAAGAAGTGGATAAGTCGAAAGTTAACGGCTTCATCCGTAATGCCTTATACTCGGAGTGGGTATAAAATACAGTCTTGGTTAAAAAAGTCAAACGGGAAGTAGAGGACATATGTTAACTATTCTGACCTGAATAAGGCCTACCTAAAGGACAATTTTTTCTCCTAATTATAGATCGGTTGGTAGACTCGATAGTTGACATGAATTGCTCTCATTCATGAACACATACTTTGGATACAATTAGATTCCAATGCCTGCCCCAAATCTACAGCACCCTAGCTTTATTACCACTTAGGACTGCATTGCTATTTTGTCACACCCTTTGGATTAAAAAATGATGGAGCAACTTATGAGAGGTTGGTAAACAAGATGTTCAAAGATCAGATTGGGCGTTCGATGGAAGTCTATATGGATGATGTACTCATGAATTCATGACATCCGAGAAACCACATTGATGATTTAGTATAAATGTACGGCTTTCTTTAGAAATATGAATGAGGCTCAACCTTTTGAAATGCTCGTTTGGTGTTGTGTCAGGGAAATTCCTAGGCTTTATTGTAAACTCCCGTGGGATTGAAGCCAACCTGAAAAAGATCGAGGAATGGAAAGACATCGATTCCCCAAATACGGTAAAGGATGTCCAAAGTTTAAATAGGAAGGTCGCCACCCTGAATTGATTCGTCTCTAGAGCAATAGACAAATGCATCCTTTTCTTTGACATGATTAAGGAGGGAAAAATGAAGTTTTCTTGGACACAGGAGTGTATAGATGCACTCCAGGCTCTGGTGGATCACTTAAAGAGACCCTCCATTCTTTCGAAGCCATTGGATGACGAGGACTTGCTTATATATCTGGCAGTGTCGGAGCATGCTTTGAGCATTGCGCTCATATGTGAGGAATCTTGCATCCAACGACCGGTCAACTATATTAGTAAGCAACTGATAGGAGTAGAAAAAACTACCCAAAGCTGGAAAAGCTTGCAAACTACCTGTTGATCGCTTCAAGGAAGATCCACCCCCAATTTCAAGTTCATCCGATCAAATTTCTCACCGACCATCCTTTGTAATAAGTATTGCAGTGACCTCAGACTTCTGGGATGTTGTTGAAATGGAGGATTAATTTGAGCTAGCACGACAAAACCAATCACCCTTGTAGAGAAATCCAAGGTCAAGCTTTGGCAGACTTCATAGAGGAATACACGAGATGATACCCCAGAGAGCAATTGTGAGCAAAATGCTAGGTGGAAGTTGTACAAAGACGGCGCATTGAGCGAATTTTGTTCTAACGCTGGAGTTATACTTGTCACTCCCGAGGAACGTTCAACCTTTTATTCCTTGTGACTCAATTTACCTGCAACAAACAATGAAGCAGAGTATGAAATATTGATTCTAGGTTTCAAAATCTCCAAGGAACAGGGAGTTAAAACTTTACATATCTTTTATGATTCCCAACTGGTTGTATGTCAAGTAAGGAAAGAGTTTCAGGCGAGGGAGTAAGGTTAGCTCCTAATCTAAACCATGCCCTTTAGCTGCTTAGTGATACCGAATATTGTACAATAGCGCATATTCCCAAAGAGGAAAATGCGAAGGTCGACTCTGTAACAACCCACATATTTTACGATTGTATATTTAAATATCTTATTTAAATATTGCTTCGTTAGTCGGATTTAAGTCTAAAAAGCTACTTTTTGCAAACAGTCGAATTAGGACTCGAGACCCCTTCCATTGAGTTCAAAATGACGTTTGCGACCTTTTTGAGTATAAACATATATATGTTTGGAGTCAGCTTGAATTTTGACATTTTCACTTAGGGCTTTGGGTTTGGGTTTCAGCCTAATTGACTTAACATAAGACCCTAGCTCCACCCCCTCTCCTCTTCATCCATTCTCATTTCCTAATACTTCAAGCTTTAAGCAAAAATGGAGGGAGAGAAAAGAGATTAGGAATTCCTAGGCCCTAGCTTCATTTGCAAATCCAAGTTTTTGCTCCAAATTCAAAGAGAAGCCTAGGTAAGCACCTCCTTCTTATTCTCCATCTCAATCTCTCTCTAATTTTAGAAATTTCCTATAACCTAATTTGGGAAATTATTGTTTGTGATCTTAGATTGGAGCTTTTGGAGTTGAGATTGAAGAGTGGTTGATCTTCCTTTGTTTTCAAGCTTCTCCTTCCTTATTTTTGTGTATAAAGTGAGATTTTGAACTCACATCTATGTCTATGTCTTTGGTAGTTGTTAGGTAGTGATTCCTAACATCTATTCCTTGTCCATTTTCTTTGGATTGAATTGGTTTTATGAATATTCCAATTTTTGGTGTTTTGAAGTTAAATCTTTAAAAATCCTAGCTTTGATTTTTGATCATGCTTTTGGTGGCGCATCGAAGGGCCTATAGGGTTGGGTTGCCGAATTGAGTAAACCCCTAGCGCCCATCGCTCGTCCGATCGCAAATTATTTGGGATTTTTACCCTTGGGGGCTCGGCTGAGAATACTGGAACTACCAGTTCAGTCGACTGAACTAGAAGGTCAGTCGACTGAACCGAACCTAGGAATTTTCCTGGGCCAGTATCAGTCGACTGACCATTTTGGGTCAGCCGACTGAGCCTGGAAACCGAAAGTTTCCAGGCACGATTCAGTCGACTGACCACTTTGGTTCAGTCGAATGAACTTGGAAACAGAAAGTTTCCAGGATTTGTGTCAGTTGACTGACCACCCTGGTCCAATCGACTGAATCTGCTGTCTTTTCCTATTTTGCCTTTTGTGTTTGAATTTCCAATTTTTAATCGATTCTTGTTTCTCCAATTTGTAGTTATCACCTTTGTTGACTTTGATAACTTCTTTTTCGGGATTTTTGGAGAATATCCATTTTGATGGATTTGGTATCGGTTTCTTTTGATTTGATTCATGTCCTCGAATGTGAGTTTTTTGGTGATTGATTGTTTTTACAATCAATTTTGTGATTTGTCACTTTAAAATACAAAGGTTTCTATACTAATAGAAAATATTCAAACTCTTTCTTAAATATGATTCCAACTCTATTTTTAATACAAAGCTTGTTTATAAAACCGTTTTCCAATCTATTAGTATACACAAACCTTTACCTCATTCGTTTGAGAAATCTAATTAAACGGCTTAGTAAAACTAATGGTATGAAACGATTGCGTTTACTTCGTTGAACAATTTTTGGATTTGTTCGATTGAAAATCTTGTGACAACTTTCGGGTGGAGATCTTCAATTTGTTCATAAATATTTAAGTTAAGCTAGTGGTTATGGGACATGAAGCTAAACTCATTTATTTACTAGCTTAGTGTAATTGACACTTCTTGATGATCGATAATGATCATTTTTGTGGTTTAGACTAGCGATGTGCGATGTCTCTTTGCCCATGTGGGGGGACTGTACCCCGTTTTATGGAGCTTGTCTCATTTTTATGAGCTAACGACCCATGGTCTTTTGACCATTTGTGGAGTTTTGGGTCAAATTTGGTGGGGTAACGACCCATGGTCTTCGGCCCGTTTGTGGAGCCTCGGCTCAAAATTGATGGTTAGCAACCATGGAATAGCCTTCCGTTTGTGGTACATGTGTTGGTGAGTTTTCATGCTCCCGTTTGTGACAGGCCTCCCCCTTTTGTGATACATGTGTTGGTGAGTTTTCTAGCACTTGTATCTATTCTTTTGTGATATTATGGATCTTGTTTGACATTACTCTGATGTACACTTCTATATGTTATATTCATATCTGTTTCCGCCTTTGTGATATGGATATCTGTGGTTGATTTGTGTTATGCTTATTTCTATATTTGTTTCCGAAGGTTATATATAGCCACTGTGTAGTAGCTTTGAGTTTTAATCGGTATGTCGGATTTCCTCTTGAATCGAAATGCATGTTATACTATTTGACATATCGGTGCTCGCACAAAGCAATTACATGGATGGTCGCTCCTCAACAGCCTTATTCTTCGTGCTAGTTGACGGCATTACCTCTTAGTGTCTTTGGCTAGCGTGACCATAGAGGTGGGGCATCACAGCTTGGTATCAGAGCCAAACTTCGGAATAATGTAGAATAATCTAGCAAGGATCATTGTTCTAAGTTCTTCTTAGGAGTCATGCCTTAGGATTTTATCCGAGTCATAGGACCCGTTCTATCCTATTTTCTTTTATGATGTCTTGCTTTATCAATCATGATTGTACGATATTCATTTTGTGAATAACATTTTTCTTCTTCTTTCTTTCTTTCTTAAAGAAGAGAAATGGTTAGAATGGGCCGTCCCAGCGCTGGTCAATCAAGTGCTACTCCTCAGGATGGAGTATTTATGTCTTCCCAACAGATTCTAGGGCTTATAAAGAATGCTCAATCTGTCGACCCATTCCAGAGCCTACTCACCTAAAATCTGGATTTGCACGCCTATGTAGTGATTATACAAATTTGGATGGAAAGCTGTTCATGGGTTTCGAGAGCGTTATCGAAGTCCAAGCTTGGCTTAGAACCTACGATCGCATCTTTTCTTGCATGGACCTTATTGATTTGCATCGTGTCCAAGTGGCTTCTAGTACGTTCCAAGAAAGAGCGTTAGATTGGTATGAGCTTCTGATTTCTGAAAATATTGAAGTGGATCTTACTTGGGAGCAATTCCGAGAAAGATTTGAATCGAAGTTTGTACCAAAAGCTGAAAAATGACTCTGGCCCGTCGTTTTATTGACCTTGTTCAAGGAGAATCTTCTGTGGCAGATTATGTCGTATTTTTTGAATCCCTCTCTAAATATGGGGTCGAGTATGTAAATAGCCCATTGAAGAAAAATCAGAGGTTCGTCTATGGTTTGAATAAGAATCTCAAAAAATCCTTTACGTATGAAACTGGAAGTTTTTTTGATCAGCATGTTGATATCACTCTTCGAATTGAAGAGGCAGATAAAGAGAGTGTTGTTGAAGTTTGGAGTGCCAAACCTAACTTCAACAACAACAAGAAGAGGCCTAATAAGTTCAAAGGTCCTCATCCCAACAAGAAAGGGAAACAGGTAGCAAAGACTCCTACTTCTAGCCGTGGAGAATGCTACAATTGTGGTTCTAAGGACCATTATGCAAATAAGTGTTCAAAGCCCCTTACTTGTCGCTATTGCAAAAGTTCGAGCCATTATATATCTTCATGTCCCAAACATCAAAGCAAGAAGGAGCGAAAGCTAAATGTGGTGCAAGCCCCTAGTAACACTTCTCGTGGTCAAGGTATTTCTCATTCTATCCTTGATGGCATATTAGGTTTCATGGTCATCCTATTCGAGTTCTTTTTAATACGGGTGCATCCCATTATTTTATATCAAAAGAACTTGTTGATACTTTTTCTTTAAGCGTTATGGCTTTGATGAGTTCTTTTAGAATTGCCAATCCGGTTTGTGGATCCGCAACACTCAGTTTTCCTTGTAAAGATGTCGAGATTATTTTATGTGATTATTCTTTCCGAGCCGATTTGCATATCATGCGTTACTTAGGCTTCAGAATGATTTCTGGAATGGATTGGCTTAACCGTTATAAAGCCCATATCCTATGTCCTAAGCGGACTATTCATCTTCGACACCCTCAATCTGTTAAGCAGATTTCTATTGTTCTTAAAGATTCAGATTCTAAGTTGGCAGTATCCTTGTATTCTCTAAACTCTCATGATGACGATAATGATGATGAGGAAGATGTCATTTCTCTCATTCACGTTGTTCATGAATTTTCCGATATATTTGAGCCCGTTTTAGGATTACCACCTAAGAGAGCAATTCAGTTCAGAATTAATCTAATCCCTGGAGCTCTACCTATTACTCGTCCTCCTTATCGTATGTACAATAAAGAAAATGAGGAGATGCGTAAACAATTAACCGAATTGGAAGAGAAGCAATTTATTCATTCTAGTTCCTCTCCTTGGGAAGCTTCGGCTATTTTCATAAAGAAATCCGATGGTACACAGGCTTTGCGTTGACTACCGCAAGCTTAATGATCTTACTGTCAAGAATAAACATCCTTTACCCCAGATTGATGATTTATTTGACCAACTTTGTGGTGCTAGAGTATTTTCACAGTTGGACTTAGCAACCGGTTTTCATCATCTTCGAATTGCAGAGGATAGCTCCTTTGACATCATTCCGTACTCGTTATGGATCTTATGAATGGCTTGTTATGCCATTTGGTTTAACGAATGCCCCAGCTTATTTCGTTGACATTATGAATCGAGTTTTTAAAGACTTACTTGATCGAATTGTTCTCATCTTTATAAATGATATTCTTGTTTATTTTAAAACTAAGGAAGAGCATGAAAAGCATCTTTGGATTGTGTAGGAAACTCTTAGGAGCAACCAACTAAAAGCAAAATTATCTAAGTGACACTTTTGGCAATCTCGTGTGAAGTTTCTCGGTCATATAATTTCCGAACCTGGAATTTCCATAGATCCTTCAAAGATTGAAGCGATTTAAAATTGGAAGAGACCGGAGAGTGTGACGTAAAACCATAGTTTTCTCGGATTGGGGGGTAATTACCATCGTTTCATACAAGACTTCTAAAAAATTTCCACGCCTCTTACTAGTTTGACAAAGAAGGGAGTTAAATACATTTGGTCGGATGAATGTGAAGCTTCTTTTCAGAAATTAAAAGAACTCCTTTCCGATGCTCCTATTATTGTGATTCCCGAAGGAAATCAAGATTTTATTGTATATACCGATGCTAGTCGTGTTGGTTTGGGAGCCGTTCTCATGCAAAGGGAATGTGTTATTGCTTATGCATCTAGGCAATTAAAGCCTGCCAAAACTAGATATGCCACTCATGATTTAGAGCTCGCGGCTATTGTTTTCACCCTTAAAATTTGGCATCATTATCTTTTGGGAGAGAAATTTGCTCTCTACACCGATCATAAATCTTTGAAATATTTATTTTCTCAAAAGGAACTTAATTTGCATCAACAGCGTTGGCTCGAGTTCCTTGCATCTTATGATCTTGATATTCTTTATACTCCCGGAAAGGGAATCGTGTTGCCGATGCCCTTAGTCGTAAGCAACAAGCGGTTGTTTCTATGATGATAGCCGAATGGAATGATCTCGGGATTTTGTCCACTTGTGAGATTTGAGATGATGAATCTGATTTATGTTCATCTCTTTTTTTATGTAGCCTTGAGGCTCATCCTTCTCTTTTAGATCGCATTGTCGATGCTCAAAAGCTAGATCCCAAATTGGCTCTTTTTAGCCAAAGTTGTAGGGATAAAATTAGTATTGAAGATTTGAAAGACTTTGGTATTGATGCTCGTGGCGGTGTT
This sequence comes from Allium cepa, assembly GCA_030765085.1. Lineage (NCBI taxonomy): Eukaryota > Viridiplantae > Streptophyta > Magnoliopsida > Asparagales > Amaryllidaceae > Allium > Allium cepa. The sequence goes on along the minus strand of CM060931.1, from coordinate 456,968,080 downwards.
CGAAAATTTGGTAGACTTACCGTGCCAAATATTAGTGATCTTCGTAAAGACATTTTAGAAGATTCTTATCGTTCTAAATTCACCATTCATCCCGGTAGTAGTAAAATGTACGCGGATATGAAGATACTCTATTATTGGGATGGGATGAAATCTGATATTGCTAACTTCATTAAGCGTTGCATGACTTGCCAAATTGTTAAGGCCGAGCATCAAAGGCCCGGTGGGTTGTTGCAACCTTTGGACATTTCGATTTGGAAGTGGAACCAAATTTCCATGGATTTTATTGACGGTCTCCCTCGTTCTCGTACGGGCCATGATAGTCTATGGGTGATAGTTGATAGACTTACAAAATCCGTCCATTTTATTCCTGTTCCGTCCAATCGGACCATACATCTTTTGGCCAAGCTCTTTATTAAAGAAATTGTTAAATTTCATGGAGTTCCTACTTCTATTGTTAATGATCGTGATCCATTGTTTACTAGTGGATTTTGGAAGAGTCTTCAAAAAGCTTTGGGAAGGAAGCTTAATTTTAGCACTGCTTATCATCCTCAGTCCGATGGACAAACTGAGCGGGTGAGTCAAACTCTTGAAGATCTTCTTCGTGTATATTTTCTTGATTTTGATGGGAGTTGGGAAGAATACATTTCTCTTATTGAGTTTTCCTATAATAATAGCTTGCAATCTAGTATTGGTATGGCACCTTTTGAGGCACTCTATGGAAGGCCATGCCGATCTCTTTCTTGTTGGCTTGAGGCCGGTGAGAAGCTGGTTTTAGGTCCAGACTTTATTCGTGATTCCACAGAAAAATTGACCTTATTCGCCATAGGATGAATGAAGCTCAAAGTAGACAAAAATCCTATGTCGATAATCGAAGAAGGAAACTAGAATTTTCTATAGGAGATTCGGTGTTTATTCGTGTTTCACCTATGAAGGGTGTTGTGCGTTTCAGTCGATCGGGAAAGTTAGCACCTCGATATATTGGCCCATTTCTCATTACTGAACGTATTGGTACCGTGTCTTATCACCTTTTATTACCGGCTCGGTTTTCTGCTATTCATGACGTATTCCACCTCAGTTACGGAAATGCCTTCGAGATTTTGATTCTATTCTTGAGCCCGGTGTTGTGGAAGAAATTAAAGTTTCGCCTAATCTGACTTATAAGCAACATCCTATTTGTATTATTGCTTCGGAGGTAAAACGTTTTCGAAAAAAAGATGTCCCTCTTGTGAAAGTTCAACGGTCCTCAAATCCTAAGGATTGTTCTTGGGAATCTAGAGAATTCATCGAGCTAACACATCCGGACTTACTCTCTCGTGCTCTTTGAGGTGAACTTCTTACTTCAAATTTCTTTTGTGTTGATATGCTTTTATATTTGTTACTCTTTATTTTCTTCTTAAATATTGCGAGGACGCAATTTCTTTAAGGAGGGGAGTATGTAACAACCCGCATATTTTACGATTGTATATTTAAATATCTTATTTAAATATAGCATCGTTAGTCGGATTTAAGCCCGAAAAACTGCTTTTTGCAAACAGTCAAATTAGTACTCGAGACCCCTTCCATTGAGTTCAAAATGATATTTGCGACCTTTTTGAGTATAAACATTGATACGTTTTGAGTTAGCTTGAATTTTGACATTTTCACTTAGGGCTTTGGGTTTGGGTTTCATCCCGATTGACTTAACATAAGACCCCAGCTCCACCCCCTCTCCTCTTTATCCATTCTCATATCCTAACGCTTCGAGCTTTAACCAAAAATGGAGGGAGAGAAAAGAGATTAGGAATTCCTAGGCCCTAGCTTCATTTGCAAATCCAAGTTTTAGCTCCAAATTCAAAGAGAAGCCTAGGTAAGCACCTCCTTCTTCTTCTACATCTCAATCTCTCTCCAATTTCAGAAATTTCCTATAACCTAATTTAGGAAATTATTGTTTATGATCTTAGATTGGAGCTTTTAGAGTTGAGATTAAAGAGTGGTTGATGTCACTTTGTTTTCAAGCTTCTCCTTGTTTTTTTGTATAAAGTGAGTTTTTGAACTCACATCTATGTCTATATCTTTGGTAGTGATTCCTAACATGTATTCCTTGTCCATTTGCTTTGGATTGAATTGGTTTTATGAATATTCCAATTTTTGGTGTTTTGAACTTAAATCTTAAAAAATCCTAGCTTCTTTGATCATGCTTTTGGTGGCGTATCGAAGGGTCTATAGGGCTGGGTTGCCGAATTGAGTAAACCCCTAGCGCCCATCGCTTGTCTGATCGCAAATTGTTTGGGATTTCTTCCCTTGGGGGCTAGGCTGAGAATACTGGAACTACCAGTTTAGTCGACTGAACTAGAAGGTCAGTAGACTGAATGGAACCCAGGAATTTTCCTGGGCCAGTATTAGTCGACTGACCATTTTGGGTCAGTCGACTGAGCATGGAAACCGAAAGTTTCCAGGCATGGTTCAGTCGACTGAACCTGGAAACAGAAAGTTTCCAGGATTTGTGTCAGTCGGCTGACCACCCTCGTCTAGTTGACTGAATCTGCTGTCTTTGCCTATTTTTCCTTTTGTGTTTGAATTTCCAATTTTTAATCGATTGTTTGTCCAATTTGTAGTTATTACCATTATTGACTTTGATAACTTCTTTTTTGGGATTTTTGGGGAATATCCATTTTGATGGATTTGGTATCGGTTTCTTTAGATTTGATTCACGTCCTCGAATGTGAGTTTATTGGTGACTGATTGTTTTTACAATCAATTTTGTGATTTGTCACTTCAAAATACAAAGGTTTCTATACTAATAGAAAATATTCAAACTCTTTCTTCAATATGATTCCAACTCTATTTTTAATACAAAGCTTGTTTATAAAACTGTTTTTCAATCTATTAGTATACACAAACCTTTACCTCATTCGTTTGAGAAATCTAATTAAACGGTTTAGTAAAACTAGTGGAACGAAGCGCTTGCGTTTACTTCATCGGTTAAATTTTGGACTTGTTCGATTGAAACTCTTGTGACAACTTTCGGGTAGAGATCTATAATTTGTTCGTAAATATTTAAGTCAAGTCAGTGGTTATAGGACATGAAGCTAAACTCATTTACTTACTAGCTTAGTGTAATTGACACTTCTTGATGATCGATAATGATCATTTTTGTGGTTTAGACTAGCGATGTGCGATGTCTCTTTGCCCACGTGGGGGAATGTACCCCATTCTATGGAGCTTGTCTCATTTTTATGGGCTAACGACCCATGGTCTTTTGACCATTTGTGGAGTTTCGACTCAAATTTGGTAGGGTAGCGACCCATGGTCTTCGGGCCATTTGTAGAGCCTCGGCTCAAAGTTGATGGTTAGCAACCATGGAATAGCGTTCCGTTTGTGATACACGTGTTGGTGAGTTTTCATGCTCCCGTTTGCGATAGGCCTCCCCCCTTTTGTGATTTCTGGATTTCTAAATTGATGATTTCTGGAATTTGTGTTTCACCAATTTTTGTGACTTACATTGATAAGTTTTATCAATATTTGTGCATTGGTGAATTTGTGTTTCATCAACTTTTGTGAATAGCAATGATGTATTTGTCAATATTTGTGGTTTGGTGAATAAGATAAAGAATATTACAATTCTTTTTGATGTTATGAGATTCTTGAGATATTGTATGATTTTTGTGTTTTCTAATGTATACTTTTCATAGTATGGCATTATTGTTATCATACGATTTGGTCACATATCTTCTTATATCTCATTTCATCTGATATTTATAGCTAGACTGATCCGTTTATTATTTTCTTATTAAATAATACTCGAGTTAGACCGAGATGTTACAGGTGCTTCTGCTTGACTCATCTTCTGGGAGCATTGTCTGACTTTTGACTAACTACTCTAGTTTAGTAGTTTTTGTTGTTATACATACGAGATAGAGACTCCTTGATGTATACATATCCTTTTGTCTAGCACTTGTATCTATTCTTAGTGATATAGTGGATCTTGTTTGACCACTACTTTGATGTACACTTATATGTGTTATATTCATATCTGTTTCCGCCTTTGTGATATGGATATCTGTGGCTGATTTGTGTTATGCTTATTTCTATACTTGTTTCCGAAGATTATATATAGCCAATGTGTAGTAGCTTTGAGTTTGTATCGGTATGTCGGATTTCCTCTTGAATCGAAATGCATGTTATACTACCTGACATATCGGTGCTCGCACAAAGCAATTACATGGATGGTCGCTCCTCAACAGCCTTATTCTTCGTGCTAGTTGACGGCATTACCTCGTAGTGTCCTTGGCTAGCGTGACCATAGAGGTAGGGCGTCACAGACTCACTGGCTAAGTTTGCCAGTTTTGGAGATGCGCAGCTAATATACCTGGTTCTGGTAGAAGTATTGTCTTCCTTGAGCATCGCCAAATGGATGTTGATTGGATCTTAGGTGTTGATTATGAGAAGGAGTAATGGATGACTTCAATAAAGAACTATTTGCAGAGCAGATCCTTTCAGACAGAATGATTGAGCGATGGAAGCTCCTTCGCCATTCTTTGAGATATATCTTTTAGCAATAAGCAGGATTCTCTATTCTAATGCTACAATGTGTCGACAACGATGAGTTTAAACGAGTCTTGAGAGAAGTTCATGAAGGGGCTTGTGGCGACCTTAGTGGAGGGCAAACCTTGGCAAAGAAGATTCTCCGTTATGGGTACTTCTAGCCAACTATCAACCGAGACACATCTAATTACACAAGAAGGTGTGGCAAGTGCCATAGATTTGTTAAGATTTCGATAGAACCGCCGAAGGAGATTACTAAGATGGTGGGTCTTCCAGTTTAGGGAATTGTTATCATTGGTGTATTTTCAATGTTTAAAGGTTGTGAAAAGTACGCCATCTTTGTAGTTGATTACTTCATCAGATAGGTTGAGGCAGAGCCATTAACCATAATTACCACAAAGAAAGTAATCAACTACATGGTCCAAAAAATCATGTATTGTTTTGTAGCCCCACAAGCAAAAGTTACCGATAATGGGACGTAGTTTGACGACATCGATTTAAAAAAAAAATTTCCACCAACATCGCGTAGAGAAGAGATTTGCTGTGGTGCCTCACTTCCAAGTGAAAGGACAAGTTGAAGCTCATTCTTAAGAAGCGATTGAAAATTCTAAGGACAAGTGGGTCGATGAACTTCCATTGGCACTTTAGGCTTATCGAATGATCCACAAGTCGATGACTGGACACTCTCCACTTACCTTAGCCTACAGATCAGATGCTATGATTCTGATTGATCTGGAAGTACCTACTTACAAGTGACTCACTATAGTCCATAGATGAATAAGCAACTCTTATTGGAGTGTCTTGATATGATCGATAAGAAGCATGATGAAGCCGACTTGAGAGCAGCTATATACCGAAGCCGATTTGCTCGATATTACAACACCAAGGTCAAGAATCGTACCTTTGAAATTGGCGATCTAGTCCTCAAGTGAATCTTCCCTAGCCCTTGAAATTTAGGCCTTGGTTGGGAAGGTCTATGCGTAATTGAGCAAAAGCTTGGAGATGACACTTTCAAGCTAGCAATAGTAGGCGGATCTCACTCCCAAGGGTGTGTAATAGCGAGCACTTGCAATTCTATTTCACTTAAAAATAATTTTGTACATAATTAGTTAGAGCCATGTAATAAAACAGAATCAGTCATTTTACATCTTTTATAAAGTGAAATGGCTTTCCGAATCCATAACTTAGTTTTTACATAGCTTAGTAGTTGTGAATAATGAATCTACAAGTGTATAATACAGGTATGCAGGTACTCAGAGACGGGTGCAAACCAAACTTCTGTAGTTTATGATCGGACCCATGGAGTTCAACTACTCTTGGCATCCAGAGATGAATGCCAGCTAACTCTTGTCTTTGGTGCAGGGGCAGGAGTATAAACCAAAAGGGACATGATATAACTATCCATCCACTAACTCTTGCTTTTGAAGAAAGGGGAGCAATATAAACATTAAAAGGTGGAATGAGACTATTCTCCTTTACAACTCATGCCCAAAGTTCGGTAGAGCAATTACATCTCGCTCGGAGCAGACGTGACAAAAGATTTGTGTTGAAAGTTAAGTAGCGTCGCTTAATAACTTCGGTCGATGCTCAGAATACGCATGATAACGAGCAAACTCTTGGATGTCCAAACCACTATCTCAAATGGTTAACTCCAACCGATGCCTAAAAGGATTATAAGCAAAGCATCCTAGATATAAATGTTTAAGTTAACCTTTCAGGAAAGTGCAATTTGACCAAGCTCTAGAGTGGAACATGATTATTTGCAGACGAAAGTCCTTATGATTGATCTTTACTTGCCTAAACAATAAGTCGAACTAATAACTTGGTTTGATTACAACAATGTGAAACAGATAGTAAATACATTGAATGTAAAGTTCATTTCTCAAATACTTAGGCCAATTTGCACAAGGCTTGCAAAAACAAAAGTTTATATTATTCACAGTCAAAATTAGACTTAAAAGAAAAGGTACATGTGTTATGGACACTGAAACAGAAAAGTAAAAGTGAAGACCAAATTTGCACAACATCGGCCAAAAAGAAAAGGCTAAAAAGTGCCTAGGTTCTAGTCAACTAAAAACATGAAGAAGATGAATGTTCACTTCTTGATCCTCTTCCTTTTCGCTTTCCTCTCTTTCTTCTCTATAGAAGATGGTGTAGTAGATCTAGTGGAAACCATCGACAAAAATTTTCTTGGACCTAATTTTATCTGTGATATCATAGAAAATGTAGAATTGATCAGGTAATGAATGAAGGCAGCGCAAGATCGTCAAAAATCTTATGAAGATAAGAGAAGGAAAGAGATAGAATTTAAGGTAGGAGATATGGTATTTGTTAAAGTCTCTCTCTTAGAAATGTGGTTATTTTTGGAAAGTCGGGAAAATTGGCACCTAGATTTGTTGGGCCATTTCGAGTTTTGGAAAGGATAGGAAGACTTTCTTATCATGTAGGCTTCCAGAACGATTGGTAGTAGTACACGATATTTTTCATATTTCTCACCTTAAGAAATTCCTACATAACACTGCTACTGTAGTAGAGCCTAATCAGTTGGGGGATATAGAAATGGAGTTAATAGCATCTCGTGCCACCACACACATTATGTATCACGGAACTAAGAGTATCTACAACAACAAAAAATAGATTTGTTTGAGTGCAATAGGGAGACAACCCGATGAAAAGCATATGGGAAACCGAATACTCTCATCCAGAGCTTTTCAATGATAAATTTTCTCTTCAAAATTAGGGTTTTGGTTGCATCATGATCGCTAGATTGGATAGATGGAGATGGTTGCTGCACTTTCTCACTATCACTTTACATTCATGTAGAAATTTTTATGCATGCTTAAGGTATTTGCATACATACTTGCATAACATGATTACACACTCACGTTAGGTTTGAGCTCACTTTAGTATGTCTGCAGTACTTAATTGCATTATACTTTGGTTCATTAGATAGATCTGTTGATAACATAAATGTCATTACGCGTTATGCTATTTGCCTCTTGGAGAGGTTTTGGGGACAAAATCCTTTTTAAGGGGGGAGAATGTAACACCCGTAAAATAAGTAAGAATTAAATAAGTTAATTAAATTAAGTAGGGGTAAATTTGAAAATTTTGTAAATTTGGGATTTGTCCTTGGAAGTTGCACCGTTGCATTCATGGCGAAATTCTAATTTATTTTCATCTATAATATGCTTAAAATGGAGCTCAAACGAAGAAATTATGTGCATTTTATGTTTTCAAGTTTAGAATAATTTAATTCACATTCAAATTAAAATAAATAATTAAATTGAAATTTTGGACTTGGGGATTAATGAACTGTTAATATTAACAATTGACATTAAAATAATAATAAAGAGTTAAATAAAACAAACGGTACAAAAATTAATATTTTATCAAAATAGGCCTAGGGTTCGACCGCCGACCCCATCCGGTCAATCGCTAGCTGTCAATCAGTACATATAGGGTGGTTGACCGCCCCTGTTGATGGCGAGTAGGGTTTCCCTATCAACGAATGTTCCATAATTTATATATTTTTAACCTTTTTTGATCCTACGGTTCTGTTATGTTTCAACCTCTATAAATAGGACCCTATCACCTCCACTTTTATCATAGAAATATTTGGGAATTCCATAAATCTCTGCCATTTTCTCTCTTTTATTAGATTCAAAAATTCAATTTGGAATTCAGGTAAGGGTTCTATTTCATTTCTAATTATTCTTTTAGTATATTCTCTTCTCTTCCAACCTCCCTGAATCTAAAAAATTATATATATATATATATATATATATCAATCTCTTGCTATTTATATATTAAAAGAAGAGATCTAGAAAAGAGTACTTTATCGTTGCAAATCCATATAAGAAAGGCTAAGGATAATTCATATGTGGAAACCTTAGTATTTTTGTTCTAGTAATTGTTTAGTATATTATGGATTAGAAAATGCCTGAGGGGTTTTGGATTGACGTAAATAAAACAAAATGAAACGTCCAAAAATTCTATAATTCGAAATGTGAATTCATTGGAATTCTCAATTGTTCACATTAAATTGTTGGTATGTATAGTTTTTTTTTATGTTTTTAGTGATTTCAATTTCTATTTCTATTCCACTCATCTTTGAACCCCAATTTGATTATGTAGTTTAATTAAGGGATAGGGTGTAAAAGTTGAATTTATTCGTAGTTTATACCATTTATTCCATATGAAAATAAAAGAGAAATCCCATTGTTTAAATTCTTTGTGAAGAAGGGCCGAATAATGACTAGAAACTAGAATTGCAATTTCTATTCTTGAAATCATTCCGTGATTTGATGTGATAAATTGAGTTGAGATTTTTACTATGTATAAATCTGTTTGTTACAGTTTTTGGATATGAATGTTGAATCCTTTGTTAAGGATATTGAAATGCCTTGTTATGGATATTAGAAATTTTACACCCTTGATAATATGAAAAATGACTTGTATTATTGTTATTTAAAAGGAATTGACATTTAAGCATTACTTAAAATAAAATCTCCATTCACATAGAAAATAGTATGTGCGTATTTATTTTTATTAGTTACTACAAATAGCGTACAATTATAACACATAATTGCGTAGTTAATTATGTAATAATTGTCATTAAATCCCCTTAGGAGGGTAATTGATTTATTAAGGAAAAATAAGAGGGAATTCTTATATAGGCTATGTTGAGGTGTGCTATATTAAGAGTGTTGTAAAGTATGATTAACTCATAATTGAGTGCGAGGTCAGTCAAAAGACACATGGAATTCTGTCAAGCTAATCTGGCTACCAGTAGTGTGACTTTGGGGCTGATGTGAGACATCACCTATAATAAGCAACTGCGATGATGCGAGGTTAGTCCCAATTCTGTAGAGTAATTCTGCCCAGTTAATTTGGCTATAGTACCTACGAATAGTCGGTCTGTGAGACAACAACGTGGGTATGGGTTATAAGATGAAGGACCTACTTTGGTGTTTATTAAGTGGTTGTTTAAGGGCCCGAGTTTCTTTCCAAATGAAGTATTAAATGGTCGAGATTGGGTTTAGGCACGGTTAAGGATAACTCGGAAATTGGAAGTATTAAGCTTCCAAAGAGATTTTCATGCAATATCAGCTAGATAGAGCCTATATGAAGTCCACCTTGGGAATATGTATAAAATAATGGGGTTCTACCTCAGTTGAGGTCTTAAGTGGTCTGAGTTTGCCTATTTTCCATTAAAATGTATTAATTAGCATGGGCTCTATCTTTCACACTGTTAAGACAATTATGATGTTGGTTATGGGGTGTGAGATTAGGAAACCTGCTTTGGGAATGGAAGGTATTAAATGATTGTTCAAGGGTCGGCCTCCTTTTCATATGTAAAGTGTTAATGGGTTTTACAACATGTAGACATATTCCAATTTTGACATATACTGCCCAAGTGCTGAAATAATGAGGCTCGAGGTTTTTATTCACCAGACTTGTTGTTCTGACTCCCTCTTTATTACATCACAGCTTAATGAAGGAATGATGACGATGATGATGCTTGAAGATGACGTGAAAAAAGCTTATGGCAATCATTGTTATTTATTTATGATGCTTTTTATTGTACCAATGAAAGAATAATTTTGATCAAATAATGTAACGGTGATTGTGAAGACTATGTTTTGTTTTGTATTATAATATTTGAATTTACATTGAAATGAATGGGTACAATTTTCTATTATATTTTATTACTTCCATTATGGGTTCTAGAAGAATAGTTATAGCTCTATACTGTTAATACTTTTAACAACCAACAACCAATTTAGGAATGGGTCTAAGTTTCGATAGGCCTTTTACGGGTTGGAATATAAGCTTATTTTGGGGAGGGTTGTTACAACCTATGTAACGGACTTGCAATGAGCGAACTTCTCAAAAGTTTCTCAAGCCAGTTGAGGAAATTAAGCAGGAACCATATGATCCCCCTCTTCCGTTATCCATTACCTTACTAGACGAGACCAACTTTGCTCTGGTCATGCTACCTTTGGCCGACGATAATCAGAGCTACCCATTCGTCATTGCGATCCAGGTACTCGGAGTGCCCAAAGCACTACCTATAGCTCACCTTCGAAGGATAAAGGAAGCGGGGGAAGGATAAGGAAGCAACCAACAAGTTGGTGGTTTGGATGGCCTTCAATAAAGTGCATCGTAAGGTGGCATATCAATCGCCCCTTTATAGATATATTATACACGAAGTCAACCAATGATAGGTGTTGCTCCTAATCCCGTCCAAATTCCAAAATGCAGGCTCTTAATAAGTCCTTCAAAATCCTATTTACCCTTTTCATCTAACCATCTGGTTATGGGTGGTAAGCCATACTGAGATTCAACGAAGTTCCCAAAGTTTCTTGCAAACTCCTTTAAAACTCACATGTGAATAAAAGGTCCCAATCACTAACAATGCTTGGTGGAATGCCATGTAATCAAACTATCTCCTTGATTTAAATCTACGCAAGAGACGTGATGGTCCTACTATTCATAACATGAATAAAATAGGCAATTTTAGCGATTCTATCTAAAACAACCTAAATGGCTTCATTACCCCTCTGACTCCTAGGAAATCCTTCCACGAAGTCCATTGTAATGTGTTCCAATTTTGAAGTAAGAATCTATAAAAGTAAAGCTAACCCTCCAAGCTTCCTTTTCTCAGTTTTAATCTTCTAACATGTTAAGCACATAGCAATAAACTTAGGTACTCTTCTCTTCATTCAAGGCCAAAGGAAAATCCTCTTTATATCCTTACAGATTTTATCTCCTTCGGGGTGAACAGTCATCTTAGAGTGGTGACATTTCATAAGTTCTTCTTCTAGTATGCCATTAATCATTATGACATAAAGACGTCGATCTATTCTCAACTATCCCTTATTATCAACAAAATATCTACTGGCATGTGGAAAATATTGTCCTTTTCTCAACTTCTCTAAATTTCCACTAACTTATCATCCATTATCCGCTCAAGACCAATACGGTCCATTAAAGCAGGTCTAATCTTTATTGCGGCTAAAAATACTTGGATGGTAACTGTTGGCAATTGGAAGTTAAAATTTGAGAGATACTCCCACTACCTTCATTCGTATATAACACTTAGGATAACGTGCCTCTGACTTAGGGCGTCGACGACTACATTTCCTTTTCCAGGGGTAAACAAATGACATTATATACTCCATCCATCTCAACTGCCTAAGATTTAAATCATTTTTTTAAATATAAGTGTTTGAGTGATTTATAGTCAATAAACAACTCAAACCTTTCTCCTAAAAGATAATGCCATCACATCTTCAAGGCATAGACAATAGCTGCAAACTTCGAGTCATGAATTGGATATCTTTTCTCATGATCCTTCAATTTCCTACTAGAATAAACAACTACCCTCCCTTCTTTCATTAGAACCGCTCCTAATCTTATGCCATAAGAATTTGTGAAAACCCCAAATGGTTTTGGTCCCGTCAGGAATGGTGAGCACAGGTGCACTATTCAATAACTCTTTAAGTTTCTCAAATGCATCAGTGCATCCAATATCCCAAGAAAAGACTAAGTTCTTCTTAGTCAAGTGAGTTAAGGGGGCAGCTATTATTGAAAAGTTCTTTATGAACATCTTATAGTGTGCTGCCAACCCTAGAGAACTTCTAATTTCTGATGCATTCTTAAGAACTCCTTATCTTTGAACAACCTCCACTTTGGCGAGGTCCACCGTCAGTCCTTGCTAAGAAACAACATGTCGAAGGAATCTAACATTCTTTTCCCAAAAGTGACTTAGAACATTTGGCTTTAACCTGGTGCCTTCTTATAGTTCCTTGTACTTCTCTTAAGTGGTCCTCATGCTCCTTTTCACTTTAGAGAATGGAAAGATATCATCCACGAATACAACGACGAATTTATTGAGTTACCCCTTAAACATCCTACTCATCAAATCCACAAAGTATGTGGGGACATTCATCAACCCAAAAGGCATTACTTCCTATTCATAGAGCCTATATAGTGTGCGAAATGCGGTCTTCGACCTGCTTTCTTCTATAATCCTTAACTGATGGAAATCGATTTCTAAGTCTAGTTAGGAAAAGACTTTGGGTCCCACAAGTTGGTCGAACAAGTCATCCATCCTCTATAGAGGATACTTATTCTTTCTTGTTAACTTGTTTAGATCCTTATAGTAGACGCAAAGTCTCGACAAGAGGTCTGCCTTGGTGGCGAAGGAAATAGGGGATCCCCATTCTGAGGTACTCCGACGAATGAATTCTTTTTAAAATAGCTTAGAGATCTGCTTGTCTAACTCCCTTCTTTATTTGGAGACCATGTATCTTAAATGCGAAGTGGCTGGCCTTGCGACCTTCTCCTAATCGATTCTAAACTCGGTCTCATTATGAGACGGGAGACTCGAGACTACCTCAAAGTCAGGAAATTCACAACGGGTAAAAATGATAGCTTATAAAAAGTTAGGTTTAGCGAGTATAAATAGCTTGAATCACTGAGGTTTGGGGTGCACAAAAAACTTCTAGTTCACAACCTTCGTACTTCTTAATCGTATGACCCTTCTACCATAGTCAAGAATCGCTCCTAGTTTGTTAAACAATCTATACTCAAGATAAGTCCATACCCCACAAAATTTAGAACGTACACATTACAAATGAAATCAACATCGCATATATCCACAACTAGGTCTTTGCAAATTAAAGAGAGATATGTTGACCCCCCAATTGGGTTTGAGGCCACTATTAATCTGGTGATAGTTTGCATTTGAAGGTTTAAGAAGTTAACTACATTCCTAGCTATAAAGGAATGTGATGCTCCAAAATCAAGTAAGAATAGTAACCCCAATAATAAGAGTTTTACTTTCCGATGTTGCCTTCCCCTAATCAATAGGTAGTTTATTTTAAGTGGAGACAACCTATATAGCATAGACATGCCCACTTGACCCTTTCTTTTCCAACTTAGGACATTGGTCCTTGAGGTGCCTTTTTTCGTGGTAATTATAACACTTCCCTTTAAAAGATTCTTTCACCAGACTCACCCAACAATCTTTAGCCTTATGACACTTTTTCTGGCATCTCTTGCCTGCTATACCATCCTTCTTGAATTTCCCTTTTGACTTCTTATTTGCCCAAAAGCCTCTCCTTTTAGACCCTTCTTTCTTTTGGCTAAGCCTAGCCTTCTTCTTCGACTCTTTTTCCTCTGCACTAGCTGAGTGTAGCAAAGCCATCTTAACCAATGTTTCATATGTAACGCCTACGAGATCTTTGGTCAACAACATTTCTTTCAGTGGAGAATTTAGACCCTTCATAAACTTCATAGCCTTTTTGATTGGCGCATTTATGAAGCTCACCGAAACTTGGCCAACTCCATAAACTTACTAAGGTACTCCATTAAGGTAGTGTCTCTTTCCCTAAGCTCTATGAATTTCTCCAGGTGTAAACTCACTTCTGCTCTTGTCATAAAACTTAACTCAAATCTATCTTCAAATTCATTCCAAGTGAAAACCCTATCAGCATTTTCTTTAGTTACTAATTTCAACCAATCTAAAGCTTCCGCTTTAAAGTACCAAGTTGTTATCCTTCTCTTTAGTGATCCTTCCATCCAAGTTCTCGGAATATTCCCTCGTAGTCATTAATCCATGCTTTGGCTTCCATATACCCTTCAGTTCTAGAGTATGTTTTTCCTTCCATATTAGCAAAGTCCTTACATATCTTAAGAATGTAAATGGGATGGGGTGCTGCATCGGTAGGCGAAGGTGGCGGGTGCCACTTGTGCAGTTGAAGGGAGTTGGACTTTCTCAGCTTGCCTGTGGTACTATTTAAACCATTTGGGCATCCCATGAATGGCGGTCTTTGTAAAGACCCGATTCTTCGAATTTCGAAAACTGACATCAATACGTCCACTGTATCAATTTTCGAGCAATCGAATGCCGAAAAACCGAACACTTAGGGTTTTAATTTTCTTTGCAAAAATGAGATATTGGTGGCTTTTATAGAAAACTCGCGCGACACTATGCATCCCGGATTTTCCGAACTCCAAACGAAGCGTGCCGGTTGGCATTTCTAAGGTTTACCCCGCGTTCCGAACATAATGGAACGTGTTTCGGGAGCTAATTCGATCATATGTATGAGTTATGGCAATAAACGTTCAATTTAAAATTAAACCGATTAAACGATTTTCTAGGCGTTTTAGCTTGCACCGGACAAACGGTAAATCCGATTGACATGAAATTTGAAACCATACAATAATATCATATTATGGATCCGATGAAATGGGCTTCGTCGAAATCCGAGACTGTTTGAAAAATGACTATTTTAACTCGCCAAATTAATATTAAAAACAATTTCGATGCGTTTCGAGCTGCCACGATCAAACAAAAACTCCAATTGCTACGAAAATTGAAATCCGATAATAACAAACTATTACGGATCCAATGGAACTAGTTTCGTCCAATTCTGAGACTGTTCGAAAAATGGCTAATTTCACTAGTCGATTAAATATTAAAATATTCAATTTTCACAATTTAACTTTTAATTTGATTTTAAAAATTCCATAACATCATTCTAACTCCAATATGATAAAATAAAATTTTACAAATCATTTTCAATCATATTTAACTCAATTTTCAATTATTTCTGTATTTTCACATATTAAATTATCGATTTGATTATTCAACGAAATCTAATTATTTTAAATAAAATTATTCGACTTATAAATTTCACTTATTAATATTTAAAATTAATTAAATATCCAAATTTTAATTAATTAAAATTCTGGGTCGTTATAGACTTCCCTCCTTAAAAGAATTTCGTCCTCGAAATTATCAAGTAAAAAAAAGTTACAGAATCTATTAACTTTCCAAAATCCATAGTTAAACTTCTTACAATAACTTTACTAAGTTTTCAGATCATACTTAGTTATCTTTTCAAAAATAACTACTAGTGTTTAACTTTCAATTCTAAGTCAAATTTATAGTTTTCACAAATTTTCCAATTTTTCCCAAAAATATTCTAACGCCTTAAATTTTCGGAAAAATTCGCCATAGTCTCCTTTGCGCGGCTCGATCCGAAAAAAAAATGACAGTATATATATCACAAATATACATCTCATCAAGTGATGAGGCATCCCGTAGGAAAAAAGTGTGAAAGTACGATATGTAATCCGAGATATGTACCTTATATTATTATTATCGAGCATAAACGGCTAATATAGCGCGAAAGCGAGCTCCAAATGCGAAGCAAACGCGATCCGCACCTACTAAACACTCAACAAACAACATGAGAACATGTATATAGACAATAGTATCGATATACAACATATAGCAACATAATAACTATATATGCCAACATAGCAAATGTAGTAAAAGCAATATATTCAACTATCAACCAACTATCATCCAACTAGCATTCATAACCAATAAATATTCATTCATATTCTCATTAATATTCAATGAAATGGGTTCTCAATTTAATCACATTTGATTCATTAACAGTGGATGTTCTTACTAATATTCATTCTCAATTAGTTTATATTCACTAACTCATATTCAAGTTGGTTCACTTCCAAATCAAATTCAATTCTATTTAAGATTCACTTAACTTCCAATTGAATTCCAATTACTTTAGCTTTCAATTTCATTAATACTTAATGAATTATATACAATCAAGTAACAATCATATATCAACCAATGTATATTAATTACAACCAAATTCCTTTGCTATATTCATTCAATTTGGTTTAACACCATCACTTTCAATTGGTTTAATTAAATTGATTTTCATTCAATCTTTCAACTTCCAATAACATTAGATTTTAATGAATTTACACCTACATTCATAATTTCATACCAATTATTCACATTCAATTGATTTACATTCATTTGATTAACATTCAATTCATTCGTTCAATTCAATTACAAAAGTTGAATTTCATTTATATAACTCAAGTTCATATCTATCACTTAACTTTATTAATTTACTTTGATATCAAAATCAACTTCATTCAACATCTCTTAAGTTATACTCCATTTATTAAACATCATTTGGTTTTACATAACTTAAATTCCCACTTATAAATCAATTTCAGATTCCAATTTTAAAGTAAATTTCCCATTTAACTTTAAATTCATTTTTTATTACAACTTATATTCATAAATATATTCATATAGTTTCACTTCTTATATATATAAGTTTATTTCGCAATTGTAAATCACTTTAATTATAATTCAATTCTTATAATTCTTTTGCTTATGCAATTATTCTTTTATTTAGATTATTCAAACAACTAAACAATCAACTTATATACACTTTAATAATTCTGAAAAATTATTCTTTTATATATAAAAATATAATCAAGGTAAAATTATTTCATTTACCCAATTTAAAACAATATCATGTCGAATTGTTCTGTACAAGTGTTTAGAGATCCCTATCAACAACGTTAATTACTCGTATTAACCAGAATCCATATACCACTCAACAAACCAATCATCACAATATAAAACAATTTTTTTATATTCACTAACAAATACGCTCTCATAGCTATTATTACACTCAAACTCATTCTAGAGTACTACTGACTCTATCTCTAATGAGTAATACCCAACAGAGCCATGGTTGTCGCTTAACCATATGCTCTGATACCAAATGTAAAGACCCGATTCTTCGACTTTCGAAAACTGACATCAATATGTCCACTATGTCAACTGCCGAGCAATCGAATGCCGGAAAACCGAACACTTAGGGTTTTAATTTTCTTTGCAAAAATGAGATATTGGGGGCTTTTATAGAAAACTCGCGCGACACTATTCATCCCGGATTTTCCGAACTCCAAACGAAGCGTACCGGTTGGCGTTTCTAAGGTTTACCCCGCGTTCCGAACACAATGGAACGTGTTTCAGGAGCTAATTCGGTCATCTGTGCGAGTTATGGCAATAAACGTTCAATTTAAAATTAAACCGATTAAACGATTTTCTAGGTGTTTTAGCTTGCACCGGACAAACGGTAAATCCGATTGACATGAAATTTGAAACCATACAATAATATCACATTACGGATCTGATGAAACTGGCTTCGTCGAAATCCAAGACTGTTTGAAAAATGACTATTTTAACTCGCCAAATTAATATTAAAAACAATTTCGATGCGTTTCGAGCTGCCACGATCAAACGAAAACTCCAATTGCTACGAAAATTGAAATCCGATAATAACAAACTATTACGGATCCAATGGAACTAGTTTCGTCCAATTCTGAGACTGTTCGAAAAATGGCTAATTTCACTAATTGATTAAATATTAAAATATTCAATTTTCACAATTTAACTTTTAGTTTGATTTTAAAAGTTCCATAACATCATTCTAACTCCAATATGATAAAATAAAATTTTACAAATCATTTTCAATCATATTTAACTCAATTTTCAATTATTTCTGTATTTTCACATATTAAATTATCGATTTGATTATTCAACTAAATCTAATTATTCGAAATAAAATTATTCGACTTATAAATTTCACTTATTAATATTTAAAATTAATTAAATATCCAAATTTTAATTAATTAAAATTCTGGGTCGTTACAGTCTTCATCGGGAAGGGGTCCCAGTTTTGAAAGACGATTGATTATCAGCCATATCAACTATCTATAAGTTAAATCTTTAGTGACGACTTACTAATATATTGTTATATGTTGAAAGAATAAGAGTTGCCTAGTGTTGTGCATAGTATGGTCAAAGAAATAGAGGCATATAAGTATATAACATGACTATCTAAAAAACCTTTTGAAATTATTTTCAAAACTAACAAGTACGTCTCTCATATGTAAAATTTTCTCATTGATCGGGTACCTTAAGCTCCAATACCAAATGTAAAAACTCGCCCTAAAATAGGCTTAAATTCCAATCTAGAAAAATCTCATCGAAACGTAGACCCATTTCAAAGCTAGTTGTGGTTGGTAAAGTAATAACAATATTGAGTTATAAATATTCTTTCATAACTCATGGAAGAAGGAAAAAATATATTAGCAAATTGTACCCATTCATTTTAAAATAAATTCAAATGTCATAATACGGAACAAAACATAGTATTTACGATAACCCTTACATTTTTTGTTCAAAAGTATTCTTTCATGGGTAAAATAAAAAGCATCATCAAAAATAAGAATAACTACCACATGCTTTGCTCACGTCGTCCTCAAGCATAATCATCGTCATCACTCCTTCCTTAACTTGTGTTGTAATGAGGATGGAGTCAGAACAATAAGTGTTTAGTGAATAAAAACCTCGAGCCTCATTATTTCAGTACTTGGGCAGTATATATCAAAATAAGAATATGTCTAAATGTTCTAAAACCATTTAATACTTCATATAGGGAAAGGAGGTAGGACCTCAAACAACCGCTTAATACCCTCCATTCTCAAACCTTGTTTCCCAATCCCATTACCCATAATCAATGTCATAAATGCCTATCAATGCGAGAGATAGAATCCAAGCAATTTAATACGTTTTTTTGAGAAAAATGTGTGATCCTCTTAAATAGAGGAGAGCACACATGTCATTATGTATAACAAAGAAAATAACTCAAGTACCCCTGGAACAAGCTCCAACAAGGCCACCGCCTATTACATCTCAACATCGAATTCCGACAAGGCCACCACCCGGTATTGAGGTGTTAAAAGTACTTAAAAATCTATAGAGCATCTTAGAGTCAATGATACTAGAAGCTAGCTCCATTTGAGAAGGAAACGCCACGCTGTAGACTGGGACTGAAAGGAAATGCAAATGATCCGGAAAGGAAAGCGCTGCTCTATAGACTTGGTAGAACTGGAGGAACTGCCTCACTGAAGAGTGAATCATCCAAAATTTAGATCGCCATAATGGAGATGTAGAAGAACTGAGAAGAGCTCCTCACTGGATTGCAACCCTACGATCGGTAATCTTGTGTACCTGTATAAAGAACCAAACACCATTTCTGGCCTAGATCTGTATCTAAAAAGGAACTAAAGAAAATATTAAAAATAATACACATATTTGTATATAAATAAAATTTATATACATATATATGTATTAATAAAATAAAATAAAAGATACAAAAGTTAAGACAATAGGACAGAATACAACAAAAATTAGAGGAAAAAACTAAAAGAATCCATATTCAAAAGTTAAAGATCTATAAACTAAAATACAAAGCAAACTATAACTAAAACAATAACAAAAAAACAAGATAAAACAAAACAACACCTATCCCTATGGTCCTTTTATCAAAAGGAAATTATGAAAAATAGTGAAGTCATCATTTAAGTTTGAAAAATAAATAATACTACAATTATTAATGTAAAAATATTGTTTTTATGTTTAAATATCTTAATATTATTATTAACCTTAGTAAGATATTCTTTAAAATGAATATTTTTAGCTAATTTATATTTATAATTGATATCCAATTAAAACAAAATGAATAAATTATAAAAATCAATTTATTAAAATGACTATTATTATTATTAAAAATTCTTGGATTTCTCTCAAACCAAATATACCAACATATTATATTGAATAAATTGTCTAGTAAAAATCTATTTTCCCTTTTAAACTTAAATCTAAAATTATTCCAATAGTAATCACAATAAAAAATTTAGTTGTAAGACTAAAGTTAAAGATTTTAAGAGTATTATTTAGAATGTAATTAGTACCCATGCAATCATAGTATACATGTTTAGTATCTTCTAAATGCAGATTACAAAAATAACATTTATTATCAATTTTCTTATTTTTTCTTTTTAAAAATTCTATAGTATTTAGTTTTCCATGCAAGATTAACCACATATGAAAATTTGATTTAGGAGCAGCATTTGTTTTTCAAATAAATTTTAAAGAGTTATTAGATATACCAGAGAAGTTTAGAAATCTATAAAATGAATTAGAAGTATATTTCTTACTCTTATCCCATTTCCTAATAATATCATCATTTTCATTATCAATATTATAAAGATTCAATATAGCATAATGCAAATAAAGTTTCCTAATAGTAGTACCTACTAAAATTCTATTAAAACTAAAATTCCAAAAGGGTTCATTTTCGGAAGAAAAAACATCAATAATTAAAGCATTCTTAAAGTTACAAATTTCAAATAGAACTTTAAATTCTATTTTAAGAGGAATAATCGAAATCCAATAGTCATGCCAAAAAGAAGTACTATTTCCTGAATGAACTATTATATTAATACATAGATTAAAAATATCAAGACACTTTAAAATGATTTCCAAAAATTAGACAATTTACATATAACCGTAGGAGTAATTTGCTGTATATTATTCCTACCATTATAGTAATATTTAGAAATGATTTCCTTCCAAATAGAATATCATTGATATCCTTAAATTTCCATAAACATTAACCAAACAAAGAAAATTCATGTTACACAAATTAATGACTTCTAAACCACCTTCCTTTTTGGATTTACAAATAGTTTAACAATTTACTAAACAATTAATACTACCGCTAGAGTTTTCCCCACTCCATAAAAGTTCCCTTCTTATTTTATCAATTTTGGTTATCATCCATTCTGGGAAAAGTGCATAGACATCCAATAGATCGGGCAAGCTGATAAAATAGAGTTTATAAGAACTAGTTTATCCACTCTCGATAAAAATCTCCCGTTGCAATTAGAAATCCTATTTTTTATTTTATCAATGATAATAAACCAATCATCATGTTTAAGTTTAGTTAGCCTAATCAAAAACCAAGATAATTAAATGGAAAATTCATAGTTTTACAAATAAGCGTATTAGCAACTAAATTTTCAACCTTTTCAAAATTATTTAATACTAAAACCGAACTTTTATCAAAATTTATTTTTAAACCTGATAGAAGTTCAAAACTATATAAAATAAATTTAAGAGTAATAACATGATAGGCAAATGAGAGGAAAATAGCAAGGTATTATTTGCAAATTGAAGGATAAATAGACCGTTTCGCGAGATTTCACTACCAACACTACCCAAAGATCCATTATCAACTACTTTTTTAATTATCTTAGTGAAAACGTCTACGGCTAAGTTAAACAAAAGAGGCAAAAAGGACGACTTTGCCTCAAACCTCATTTAGATTGAATTTTATTACCTAAAATACCATTAATCATTATACTAGAGTTGGCAGTTTTAAGTAAAGTCATGATCCAACTATTCCATCTATGGCTAAAACCTCTAGCATGCAACATATCAACTAAAAAATCCCAATCCACCGAATCAAATGCTTTCGCAAAGTAAAGTTTTAAAATCGCGCAAGTAATATTATTCTTACAACAGCGATTATGTATTCTTGAACAACAGCCACACTGCCAATGATATTTCTCCCTTAATGAATGCAGTTTGTGAACAGTCAATTTGATTATTCATTCTCTTGCTAAGTCTATTAGCTAACTTTTGAAAAAACTTTAATGGAACAATTAATTAACGAAATAGGCCTATAATCTTTCAAATTATTTGCACCGATATTTTTGTGCAATAAAATAACACTGGCAAAGTTAAATCTTCCTAATTGCAAATTTCTATTATAAACTTCATTACACATGCTAATTAAATGAAATTTTAAAACATCCCAAAAATTTTGTAGAAGAAAGTAAAGAACCCATCCGGTCCCGAGGATTTATCACCAGGCATGTCATTAATAGCTTTTAAAATTTCTTTTTCAGAAAAACGGATTATCAAACTCAGAAAGATCAATGCTAGAATAGGAAGGATAAATATCATTCCATCTAACATTAATTCTATGCTTTTTTTATTACCGAAAATATCTCTATAATAGTCGGAAAAGCCTTATTAAGATCTCTTTGATCTACCAATTCCTTACTATTCACTAAAATGGAATTAATCGTATTACTATGTTTTCTACCATTAGCTATCTTATGAAATAATTTGGTAATCCATTGAATTATCGATCTCTGTTTCCGCATAATTTTTCTCCTTTTCTAAAATTAAATTAAGCTCTTCTTTTAGATTAGCAAGAACGTTTCGCTCACCTAGATTTAGTTGCCTAGTTTCTTCTATCTTGTTTAAGTTTAGCATTTCGGAAAGAATGTTTTCTTTTTTAATTTTATTACTATCAAAAACATTCTTACTACAATTTTTGAGAGAGATCCTAACACCCCTAAGTTTTAAAACAATTTTTTTTGCAGCATTATCCATGTTTCTAAAATTATAAAAACTCATAGAAATCCATTTATTTTTAATTAAATTCAAAAAATTAGATTCCAATAACCACATTTTTTTGAATTTAAAAGCTATATTAATAACTCTATGATAATCACACGTAATAATAATAGGAAAATGATCAGAATAAGTGTAAGGCAAACCAGAAACTCTACAAATAGGAAATTTATCCTTAATTTCATCACCAGTGAAAAACCTATCAAGAAGAGTCATAGATGGAGACTCCTTAGTATTACTCCAAGTAAATTCTCTATTAGAAAGAGAAATTTCAATCAAATTGGAATTAATAATAAATTGATCAAATTCCTCCATTGTAGAGAAATCACGTTCCCGAGGTGATCGCTCTCCTTAAAAACGCCTAACATTAAAATCATCCTTGAAATCCAAGAACAAGGAGTTAAAGATCTAAACTCAAGACGTTCATTCCAAAGAATTCAATGACCAATTTTTAA
The DNA here is from genome assembly GCA_030765085.1 of Allium cepa. Classification (NCBI taxonomy): domain Eukaryota; kingdom Viridiplantae; phylum Streptophyta; class Magnoliopsida; order Asparagales; family Amaryllidaceae; genus Allium; species Allium cepa. The sequence continues at coordinate 456,944,911 of CM060931.1, read as the reverse complement.
ATTTAGCCCATAAACATTAGAAATATTTTGAATAAAATTATCACTATGGTTAATGAGAATAATATGCAGTGAGTGTTGCGTTGGAATATATTGAAGCAATTTAAATGAATCATCCCGCCACCTAATAAGTAAACCCCAGAAGCACCAACAGAAGGTAAATAAACCAATTTCCTAAAATGATAACTACCCAATCTTCTTTAAAAACATATATCATGAAATTCAATTTTAGTTTCCTGTAAAAGTACAATGTCAATAGAATAGTCTTTTAAAAAAGTTCTTATTTTATCACACTTATTTAAATCGTGCAAACCTCTGATATTCCAACTAGCAATACTCATATACCAACAGATCTAGCCTTATCAAATTCCATACTTCTATTGTACACTAAATCTGCCTCAACATCAGAATACACAAATGCGGTATATCTAGCTAACTGACAAAACTAAGAAGAAGACAAAATACCTAAAGCATATGATAAATATGAAATACCCAAATCAAAAATCATACTGGAGCATAAATTCGTAAAACCACTTGTGGCACTCGAATTTAGTAACTCACCCATAGATTGAGACTGACAATAACGGATCCTGGCACTGCGACGTACAGATCCACTAACCGCCACGGACCTCCTACGCCTTCCTCTCCTCGATGATGTAGAACACAATGTAGATTTGCTACTAATACCACTACTATGTACATCTGTTGCAAGACAAGAACGTTGTAACATATTTCCACTCACGTCGCCAACCAAACCAATATTCGCTAAACACTCACATAATGCTCGCTCATATTGCGAACCAAACCATTATACCCTGAATCACTCGCATCATGCTCGCTTGCATCACTAACCAAACCAATATTCACTAAATCACTCACATCATACTCGCTTACAGTGCTAACCAAACCAATATTCCCTGAACCACTCACATCAAGCTCGCTTACGTTGCTAACCATACCATTATTCACTGGACCACTTGCAACATGCAGAACCACATCAGAAATATACTTGCTTTAATTGTCACTCTCCTCTAATAGACTCGCCGAATCAGCCGATCCCAAAAAACTAACCTCAATCTCATCATTTTCCGTAGAAATATCAACATTAGACATAGGTACATCTATTGCTGCACACTGTGACACAGTAGAATGTGCACACTAATATATAAGACTAGATCGAGATTCATCAGTGCTGAACTCAATCTATCCCCAATCAATTGGCTTGACATATCAAATTTACTCAAAGAAGCTTCATTTTGCATCACTGTATCATCACTCTTCATACCAGTCACATAAGAATCAGACTTCATGCATTCTCTCTGAATATAGGACTTGATATGCATCCTCTCTGAATCATCTCTCTAACCATTTAAGGCCTCAATTAAGGTAAGCCCCCATCATTTAATACCTATTTCCAAGGCAGACTCCATATAGGCATCTATCTAGCCGACATTGCATGGAAATCTCTTTGAACACTTAATACTTCCTATTAAAGCGTACCTTTCCAAGATATCCTTAACCGTGCCTAAATCTAATCCTGACCATTTAATACTTCATTTGGGGATAAAGATGGGCCCTTAAACAACCATTTAAAACCTTCTAAAACCCTAAAGCAAGTCCGTCATTTTATAACCCATACCACAATGATATCTCACATCAGCTTGACTATTTGAAGGTACTAGTAGCCAGATTAAGTGGGAAGAATTAACCTATAGAATCAGGACTAACCTCGCATTATCATAGTTACTTATCATAGGTGATGTCTCGAAGCAGCCCTAAAGTCACACTGCTAGTAGCTAGATTAGTTGGGCAGACTTTCATGTGTCTTTTGACTAACCTCGCACCACTTATGATTTTGTCATATTTTACAACACTCTTAATATACTATCACACGCTTCACCGTGTCCATTAATTAGGCTATGTAAGAATTCCCTTTTATTTTTCCTTAATAAATCAACTACCTTCCTAAGGGGGATTTAATGACAATTATTACCTAATTAGCTATGCAATTATACATTATAGTTGTATGATATTTATGATAATTAATATAAAATAAATACCCACCTACTATTTTCTATGCGTGCGGAGATTTCATCCTAACTTGTGCTTAAATGCCAATTCCTTTTTAATAACAATAATGCAAGTCCTTTTCCATATTATTAAGGTTTCCATATCCATAACAAGGGATTTCAATATCCTTAACAAAAGATTCAGCATTCATATCCAAAAACTAGAACAAACAGAATTGTACATGTCAAAAATCTCTACTCAGTCTATCACATCAAATCAAGGAATAATCTCAATTCAAATTGCAATTCTAGTTTCCAAACTTTATTCAACCTCTCTTTACAAATAATTTAAACAATGGATTTCTCTTTTATTTTCATATGGAATAAATGGTGTAAACTACGAACAAATTCATACTTTTACACCCTATCCCTTATTTGAAACTTCATAATCAAATCGGAATTTAAAGAGGAGAATAATAAAAATTGAAATCACCAAAAAGTGCAAAAACAATATATCCCAATAATTTAATGTGAACAATTGAGAATTCCAACAAGAATTGACATTTCGAATTATAAGAACCCAAAAACGTAAGGAACATTCAAATCCATAATACACTAACAATTACTGGAATAGAAATACCAAGGTTCCCACTCACATATTATCCTTAGCATTTCTTGTATGGATTTGCAATGCCAAAACACTCTTTTTCAGATCACTTCTTTTGATATATACAAAACAAGGGATTGATATATATAATTTTGTTATATTCAAAGAGGTTGGTAGAGAAGAGAATAGATTAAAAGAATAATTTGAAATAAAATAGAACCCTTACCTGAAATCCTATTTGAATTTCTGAATCTAATTGAAGAGAGAAACAACAGAGTCATGCTAAATTCCCAAATATTTTTGTGAATAAAAGTAGAGAGGGTAAGGTCCTATTTATAGAGGTAGAAACGTACCAGAACCATGGGATGAAAATAGGTTAAAAATGGATAAATTTAGAGTGTTCATTGATAAGAAAGCCATAGATGCCATCAATGGGGTTGGTCGACTAGTCTATATGCATTGGTTGATCCCTAGCGGTCGACCGGTCGGGGTCAGTAGTCGACCCCTCTGCATATTTTAGGAACATATTAATTTTTGTACCGTTTGTCTTATTCAATTCATTTATTATTCTTTTAGTGTTAATTGTTAATGTTAATGATTCCTTAACCCCCAAGTCCAATCTCGGTTAAATTTCAATTTTCAAATTTAATTATTTATTAGAATTTGAAGTCTAATTAAATTATTTTAAACCTAAAAACTTCAAACGCCCATAACTTCTTTGTTTGAGCTCTGTTTTCAACATATTATATACGGAAACAGATTAGAATTTCATTGCAAACACAACTATACAACTTCCGTGGCCAAACTCAAAATTTTACAAAATTTCCATTTTTTCCTGTACTTAATTTAATTTAATTTACTTATTTAATTCTTACTAATTTTACGGGGTGTTACAAAGGTTGAGTGACCTGGCGATCTCAACATCATCATCCACAGCTGTATCCTAAAAGTTTCCAAGCCTCACCTCTTGCAATGCATCAATCATTCATGTATCTTTATCGGGGGGACCACTAACCGGGATGCTCGGAGTCATCCTGGAAATAGTTAGGACCATTAACTCAGTCGTCGTTGCTTGCTATTCCGATTAGGAGCTTTCCTTTGGGAGGCTTGAAATTGCAAGATGATTTGAAATTTGAGAAGGATGAAATGAGAGATTAATTACATCGACTGGTGACATGTATACTTTCTCAAATATTAGCGAAATCGACGATATACCTCCATTAGTCTGGGATTCAGTATGACCTGGAGTGCCATTGGAATTTCCCTCAAGAAAGGAGAAAGGATGGCAGACTAGTGTGTTTGTGGTTATTCTAGATCATATTCATGGACAAAGGATGAATCAGGAGCATTTTTTGGTTCATATGCATGCCAAGTGGTGGCATCTTGAGGCGATGATCCAGAGCCTTTGCTTAAGTCTTTTTGCACTATGGTAAGCATATCCGGATAGAGAATAAGCTCGCCTTCTCTCAGTGCACTATGCTCATCTTTTATCAGGACTCCTTTTTCCAATTGTGCCAGGTCCACTTCACTGCCTTCTAAAAAATCCCTCTCTTCCTTAACAACATGCTTCCAAGACAGAGCCAGAGCCATGGGATACTCACTACCGAGCCATTCCAGGTTGCGAAACTTAAGCATGTTAGCATTTTACTTAATGATCATTGGCTTGAATCTCTTCATCAACCGCTTCTCGATGACCTTAAATTCCTCATTAGTGCGAGCGTCCACATTCCTACCATGCACTACCACCTCATCTCGTTCCTTATGAGCAGTAAGTAGCTCTTTATAGTACCCCTAAGCTTCTCGGAGAGTTTCTTTTTTATTTTTGTCTCGCTCTCAAGTTTGGTTGACATCTCATTCATTTTCTTGGTGAAAGCATATCTCTTCAGAACTAAATCATGATTCAATGGTGCGTAGATTTTATTCCATCATGATGCTTAATCCGCTCATTCTCGAGTGGGCCCTTTTCTCGACCTCAGCTAGTGATGCATTCAGGCTACTGACCTCGGCATCGATGTGAGCGATGTTTTTTTATCTTGCGCCTCCATGAGTTTTAGATTATTAATCTCGAGCTTCCTTTCTTTTGAAACCTTAGATATTTTCTTAACCATCTGCCTCCATATAGTATATTAGTCATAAGCATCTGCTACATAGGCAACTGTCATGCAATTAACTTCTGGTAGAATTAGATTGGGAAAGAACATGATTCCATTAAAGTACACCTCCAAGAACTATGCCTTTAGTTCGGCCATTTGGGTATCATTGGCAAGTTGTTGCTCCATAGTGACTATTAGAGCTTCAGTCAGAATCTTGGCAACCCTGTGGTAAGAGGTCTTAGAAGTGCCTATATGGTGCCTGCGGTTAGAAGATTGACTGATGTGATTCAATGTCGAGCATTGTACGGAAATGGAAGCTGGAGGTAGTACACGGAGTGCATTGCCTGCTGGTATGTCATCCCAGTGATCGGAGTGTTTGTCCGAGCCTCTTGCCGGAGGTGACCTTGATGTAAAATGATAACTAGAAGTAGTATTATGTGATGGACAATCTCTGTCATGATTGCATCCATCACGACTACCTCTGTCACAACTAAACCGATGGTTGGACTCTAAGTCTCTGCTACTACCTTCATGATACGTGCTTGAGCGATGAATTTGCTATCGAGAAACATTTTCCTATAAAGACTGAAACATCCACTTCCTCTCGGTGGATCCTGCAAATGAAATGGGAACAAGTTAGCTTCAATAAGGAAGGAGATGAAACAGGTGTAGTGTGGTGCACATGTGTGCGAGTGTCCTAGTGTCCCCTCAACCGACCATGTACTGGAGCTTTTCTGATGGGAGTGATCTCTCCTAGAGTGAAGGAAGGCATGTCATTGTGAAAGCAGATAGGGGAATCAAGACCCTCAAGAATCATGTTGTCAAAGCCGATGGATTAAATCTTGCTTGGAATCAATCATAGACTAGAGAATATTTTTTTTCAAAAGGGGGAGAAGGAGTTTTCTGTGACAAAAGAGGGTTGTGTAAAAGTCTATCCTTTGGAAATCTTTATGACTAGCTTTTTTTCAAAGACAAACTTTGGTCATCTATGGGTTCCTCGATTAAAGGCTCGTGGCCCGCATCAACATCATCGTGGAAGGTTTTGTCCCCTTCGCCCGCAATTTTTCTTTCTTTGGCATGCTCTTGTTCATTTTCAACTTCAGCCCTTGGGCTTGGAATAGGGGGCACACTAGGATTCACATCGCCATCTCCAAGCAAGTTACTGTCATCGTCGTCATCGTCAATGACCACTTGGATTTGATCGGTGCTACGGCCCTCTTCAGACAAGTTATGGGCTAGGAGATTCTCATCAATAAGAAGAACTCCAACTTCTTTATCCTCTTCTATAAGTGTCGTGAGAGTTCTAATGGCAACAGCAAGTGCTGCGCCATTGGGCCTCACCGAAACATCTAAATAGCAAAAAGAATATGAGCAAAGCTTGTAGAATCACAAGGCGAATTCATATCAAGCACATGAGGTAGAACTTACGTCTGAATAACCATATCCATGCAAATCCAAATGGAAAGTAGACCTAGAGCCATTCACTCTTGAAATAACTTAGTTTATTCCAGACACCAGTAACTACAACTTTAATGCTTAGCTCGTTTAACATAAGTGAGAGAAGGGCTTCCTTTTCAGCTTTTGAAACTATATATATGAGATTTCCTCATCGCTGGACACATAATTCAAGTGTGGAGTGAAGACAACATAGGTGCCATGAAGAAACGCGTAACTATTTGGATGTAGTTGCGTTGAAGCCAATCTCATAAAGTTTAAAATCCAACAAATGAAAGAATTAAAGGGTGGAATACATCCTGCAAGACACATGTATCAGTTGCATGCTGTATAACCCTATAATGGATGGTGAGCCCTATGATGGCATATTGGAACTAGTAGATCCTCAAATAGAATTCCATGTTTATCGCATATTCTACGAAATGATCCCTCTTCGACCTTTGAAGCAATGGAATTGGGGCATCGTCTAAAATAACAGCTTCCTTAAGAGTGTCAAGAGAAGCTTCAATGTTGAAGCCTTTTACAGGCACTTGAGAAATCTTGGATGAGGTTGATCTACTCATGGATTTTCAACTGGAGGTATAGGTTGTGTTGGTGTATGTTGTGCAAAAGGAGTCATAGTCAAACTCGACTCGACATCTGATTCCACATATCTGGAGATCAATGGACCTGAAGCTAAAGTGGCAAGATGCTTGGAATGTCTATGCTCCATTTCTATAAAAACTCAACAAATAATTAACATTAAATTAATTATAAGTTATGCCTACCATGTTAAAGTGAACCAAGTGCAGTGTTGTTTAGTGTCATGCAGATTTCCAATATTGTGAAAAAGTTTATTCTAAAGCCTAGAGATCGTGTAGAGTGACCGTTGTCTCTGACCTTCCCAATAGAGTTCACGTCGACGACCATGCATTGGATGTGCTTTAGAGTTCAAGGGAAAGTGTTTGGCATAGTTAGAATGTTCGAAAACGAAGTACGATGAGAATTTGGAAAATTGAAAACCCATTAAGGGTTGGATCGGCACCGATCCAAACCCTGGTATAGGTTTTGATCTCTTCTTCTAAATTATCCTCCAAACCATGCCATGGCCGCCAGTGTCAAGGGCCCATTAAAGTGTTGAGGATAAAGGTGATTAACTTAAGTCCTCGGTCAGTGAAGTGATGGATTGGATTTTTGAGGGTGGCATGTGTTCAACCAAGGCAAGGCAGTTATCATGCTAAGGTGAGAGGACGGTGGCAGTTTAATGGACGAGCAGCGTAGATGGGATCATCTTTGAGAGAGATTGTTCATCAATGGAGGAGCAGAGCTTCAGATCGGTGGCAAGGAAAAAGTGAAGGTAAAAGATAGACAAATCGGGTTATATAACCCAACATTCCCAACTTTTCAGGCAATAAAGTTAGAGGTTTAATCCAAGTCTTGGATCGGTATCAATCCAAGAATTTTGATCGGTACCAAGTCATGTCATTTAAAAAAATGAAAAATGAAAAAATGATCATGATGTTGATGACTTAGACATGCCTACATAAAAATGTACATATGATAATGGAGCTCCTCAAGAACGCGCACATATATACACATGTGTGTACATATCCAACGCCTGAAGACTAGAGTCAAAGGAAATCAAATTTAAACCTGAAAAATCTAGAAAAGGAATTGGTTTGAAACAATCAATTTGAATGATAGATCTTGAGAGCGCACTCTAGATTCATAGCGTCGGATGCTAGTAAAGCATCATGATAAATTACAAGAGATGTAGCTCTTAGAAATGGAGATTCAAAAAAAGACAATGACTATTCGAAGTATAGAGTGGAATCCTTTGTAGTAATTCTGATTTGTTTCAATTTAAAGCACATCATGTTTGAAACAAGATAAACTTTAAGGGGCAGGCATTATCCAGCCTTTTGACCAGGAAGTATTTGGATAGACTAGACTTGCCGAGCTTGAAAGAAATCAAGGCAAGAAGCCCAAGAGATAGCCAGAGAGTCCAGAGATCAAGTACAACCAAAGTCCCAAGAAGGCAAAGCCATCTTAAGAACTTAAAGACCCAAATCCAACAATCTGTTGGATCGGTACCGATCCAACTCATGGATTGATGCCAACCCAACTCATGGATTGGTATCGATCGACAATATTTCACTCATTTAGGCTTAATCTCCTCCTATCCACAGTTCTTGATGCTAAAGGCCTATTTGAAGTTCCACTACATTGATTCCATGCAATGCTCTATTGCTCTCCTCGAGCACCTGAAATCAACAACTCCGTACTTCCATCGATCCATCATCTGGACTCAAAAACAAGCTAATAATGATGCAAACAAGTTTGGAATCACGAAGATAGCTACGAATCGAGCCAAAAAAATGAATTTAAAAGGATCTATATAAAGGTCTTATTGATCGGCGTCGATCCAAGCCCATGGATTGGTACCGATCTACAGATATTGATGAGGTGTCCCTCATTTTTCTTAGGAGAATTGGTCGTGGAAAACAAGGTGGAGATCATAGGGTGAGAGTTTTTGGGCAACCTATAGCCATAAATAAGAGGGTAGAGGCTCCTTTTTGGGGATATTTTTTTTGATTCTCTTGCTCTCTTATTCTAATCTCTTGTAATCATCTATGGACATATACCGATCCGTAAAAACTTGCAATTGTAAGTCAATGGTTCAATCAATAATTCACTAAGTGGATTTAGGTCGAGATTAGCTAAACCATATAAGTCGCTGCGTATTCTTTTCTTGCTCATTTTAAGTTACTTTTCTTCACTTTTTATTCTTTACTCAATTTCTTGGGTGTTTGAGAGCCAATTGAATTAGCTGATTTGAGATTTGAAAAGATTCAAAATGATGAGACAATCGGCTAGGAAGACCACTATAAGAGGAAATTAACAAGGGGGCAGTTAAGAGGCATACTAAGGAACCTACCTGCCATCCTTCTACATAAACGTAGATAAGATAGAAACCGGGATGAATACAATGTGGGAAAAGACGATGGCCCGTTAGGAAGAGATGACTACAAGGTGCATGTTCCCTTGCCGGAGTGCAAGTGAATGGACTTATATGATATTGATCAATTTAAGTCCCAATTGGGGAGCAAGGAACGGAGTGCAAGAAGTAAGTCACCTCGTCGAACCGTGAGCGGATGGGCTTGCTTGTCATTGAGTTCCCTCATCGAAGAGCAAGTGGATTGGGATTAGCAAGGATCCCAAGAGATCATGGATTTGATTATTGACTTTGACCTGCCATGGATTTAATCATCAGCCCTTAATTTCTACGGATTTGATTAACGGTCCAAAGAGACCATGGATTTAATTATCGGTCCTGAGCGGCCATGGATGTGATTAACAGTCTGAAGAGAACATGTATTCAAAAACCAAAGCTTAGGGATTCAAGAGATAAATCAAATCTTAACTCCAACATCAATTTTAAAGGTGAATAATTTGTGTTCCGTCTCTAGTTTTTCTTCTCAATCTAGTTATGGATAATACCTGAATGATAGACGTGTATTTTGCCAAGAATGGTTGTTTAATAACTGGTTGGATAGAATAATGGTTATTGGAATTTTTTATGAAATTGTTCAAATGGGTTTAAGTGCAAAACCTAATATTTTAATCTCCAAATACTTTGATTTTTTGATATGTTGTATAAATTATTATTTTGGAGGTGGTTTTTTAAATTTCATAATTTTCCAAGTTATATATATATTATTTTATGAATTTCCTAAGGAGGAAATAGCTTAATTTCAAGTTTTAATTATTTAAAATAATTAAATAAGGTTTTTGGCTTCGAAATGTTTATCTGGTAAAGAGAAGGACATTCTATAATTTCTTTGACTTTTTGGGATTTTTCTCAAATGATTTCAATTTATTGTGAATTTATTTTGCCAGATAAGCACTTAAAAGGATAATTAGTTTAGGATATTAATTAATTATTTTAAATATCTTTTAGAACTTGAAAACTTAGTATGGTAGTAATTCTAAAAAGGATTTCTAAAGAAATTATTTTATCCAATAAATTGGGTAGGAAATAAGATTCACTGAAAAGTAGTTGCCTAAAGTAGCAATAAAACGGTTTTTATATGAATTACTATAGTTCCATACCACCCCAACGTCGTCGAGCCTAAGACACGATCGCATCCATGAGAGTCGACAGCAAAGTGAAAGGAAGCATAAGACAGCTACTTCGGTAGTTATGTAATGTTTCTAAGTAGGCCGAAGTCGACCTCGTCGACAATACACTATCGGTGGTATTGGTGTCTTAACGATTCATCTAAACGTCTTAAAAGCTTAATTTCAACATTGACAAAGTCGCTTATTTTCATCACTGTTTTCAATGATGTCAATTTTGACGATGTCGCTTATTTTCATCACTTTTCTTTGATAAATTAAATGGTGTATATGAGATCGTTAAACCTCTTTAAAATGGTTTTAAATGGTTTATAAACACTAAAATCCAACTGGAAAAGTTTGGATAAGTTATGAAAGTTGAGTCAAAAATAGGAGTGTAGCATAACGGTAGTTTCCGATTTCGCACCGTAAAAAGTTAAATCCATTTATACGATGGATTCGGAGTCGAAATTCTTTGTAATATGAATTCCCTAAACTCCTATAATCATAATTTTCAACCAAAAGAAAAAAAAATCAAGATTTCATCTGGTAGATTTTGAAATATGAGCAAATTAAGTTTTCAAAATAGCTGCGGTTTGGCAATTCGGAAATCAAAGCGACAATTCTTTAAAATTGATATTTTTAATTCTTTAAAAATGGAATAGATTATATAAATATTTTAAAATGTTTTGAAAGGATTTTGAGTTATAAAAATGAATTCCTAAATGATCGAAAAGTTGTTTTGATCACATAAGCTTTGAAAGCAAGATTCGCAACACTATTCATAGCACTTTTTGCAGCACTTCTAATAACTTTTGAAATGGCTTTCAGTATTCTTTACCAAATATTTTATAAATTTTTTCAAATAGACAATTAAGTATTTTAAAGATTATTTGGATGTTTTACAATTTATCTTTAAAGAGTTTAAATAAATGATTTAAAAAAGTTTTTATAAATAAGTGATTTAATCTCGGCTCTAAAAGCCGATGAGTAGACTGAATTTTTCTATTCATGATATCCGAATGTGTAGTGCATAAACTAAGGAGATGTTAAGAAGCAACCAGTGCTCTGAATCACGTGGCCTTTTTCTAGGGTGGGGAATAGATAAGGTCGAAACGTTGGAAATGAGACAAGTATAAAAAATTTAATTTTTTTTCAAATTCAATACAACTTAGATTATATAGAAATAATCTTCTTATACTTGGTATTAAATTCCGTGGAGGGAACTCATACTATCTATGTGAATTTAAAAGGAGATTTTACTGTTATTTGACGAATGGTAAAGTTCGAATACAGAAATTGATGTTGAGTAGAATTAGTATAATTTCTACCGATCCTTTTTACTCAATAAGTCTTTGCAATGTGATTTATGAGAATGATTTCGATTTGGTATTTCCAAAGTTAACAAGAGATTTACTTATTCCGTGTATATATATTGGTTTAAAGATATATATATATATATATATATATATATAGAAGATATTTTTTTGATAAAGAGAAAGTAATTAATTAAATGATAAGCACCTATTTACTGAACATCTTTATATTGATGATTGGTTCAAAGAACCGGGGTTAGATTTGAGCGATTCCTATCTAGAAACCACTTCAAACCAATTTACAAGTTCTAACTGAAGAAATGGAATGACAATAAATGGAATGAAGGGCTTCTTGTCATTGACTCTCGGGGGAAATTTTCCATATCATACCTCTGTAGCAACAGTATGTTCATTTGATCTTTGATGCAAGGGCTACTCGTTATTAATCCTAGAGATGATTCCCAATAGGATGTGGTAGAAGAGTTCGTTCGGTTTGTCCTGTTCCTGGACAACTTGTATGGACAAATGTTTGACATTGCATTTCCAATATACACGTACATTAATTTCTACAAACATCTATTTGGTGTTGTAGGAAGTAACTCTACTATACCTAAAAGCCTTCTTTGAGACATACGAGCTCAGAGGTTGTAAATTTATGAAAATCAATGGTGTGTGATGAAATTGGCAATATGGCATTCAAAGTGAATGTGTTGTGTGAATGGTAATAGTTACCTTGGGATTCTTCACTTGGAAATGGCTTAAACAGAGCATGCCATAAGGCTATATGGTTCGCAACCATTAGGGTATAGTTATCACCTTTCTAGATTACCCTACATATGTCGAGCATGTTGTGTATGCTAAGAAAGCTCTCAGATAGGTCAGTTACGATAGGAGTGATGTCATATTCAATTCTATCCGCCACCAGATAGGTCTGTGGGTAGTCCGGTCTTGCTAGATGCAGAGGTTTAAAAAGTTGTTGATCCTCGGTACATTCCTCTATAGATGTATTGTAAGAATGGTAGTTCCTTACCTACATTATATGAAAATCCACTCTAATAAGTACCTTTGGACTTGATTGTAGAACCTATTATGTTGGAATTTAATGAATGTTATAATTTCGGCTAAGATTATATAAGTTTGCTTGAGAAGTATTTTCAAAAGAATGTCATTAAAAATTATATTCTCAGATTTTGTGTAGCAAATGTTTTGGTTATCATAAGTAAAACCGATTTCATTTTTATGTTTGGCGTTGTGTTACAAGATATCCATTTGTTTTCAAATATCCATATTTTGAGTTTCTCGCAGCATTCTCATAACTGACCTGGAGTTTATTTTTCTTTTCCTTAATGGAAGCTTTATTTTTTCGGGCAACCATTTAGTCAGGTTTAACTTAGAGCATTATGATGGAGCTTGAATTTTGGAGCTGAAGATTTCTTATAGATAGTTCCCCGTTTCCTTTCCCGCTATATTAGTTAACTGTTTGTATTCAGCATTTATAAGGACAGGGATTTACAAATATCCAGGCTGATTTATAGGATAGACTCAGATAAATGTATTTAAAAGTTTTGTTGTAAAGATATATAGATTGAAATAGTATAAGATTCCACTTTGTCTTTATTTTCTTTTACTCCATGATAATCTGCCTCTCCGACACTTGGATTTGCGGAATATGAATACCAGGGATGTATTTGTTTGATTTTCGAGGGTCGAGGAGGCAGGTCGTCGCATTTGGTATCAAAGCTTAGGTTGAGCGAACACCTGGGCCTGATTTGGGGTAAAGTCTTATCAGAGATAGGGTTAATAATACCCTAGGATGAGTAACTCATTAGAGATAGGGTAATCAACACCATAGAATGAGTTGAGAGTATATTATATAAGAGCGCGTATTTGTCATTGATATACAAATGCTTGAAAGTTTAGTTGATGGAGCAGTAAATCTTAGAAAAGAATAAAATAATTATTACAGTAAGATATAAACATATTTTGGGTTTATATATGTATGTATATACATAAGTAGTAAAGAAAATTACTGTTGTTATCTACGGAAAGAAAAAAATAGAAAATTTTGGATTATGAAATCTCATTTTCTTTTTATGAAATCTATATGGATTATTTTTTTAAGTATATATATATTTCCAAAAATAAAATAAATATACATCTTTAAACTTACTAGTTTATTTTTTTTTTAAAATATTTCGAGAAATTTATTTATTTAATAAACTTATTTAGCTATTTAGTTACTAAAGATAATTTATTTAAGGAAAATTAATTAAAATTAAATCATTAAATGCTATTAGATTGTTCAATTAGCCGAGGTATTAATAAACCATGCAATGTATGTTACAGGGTCTAAAATTGTGAACAAAACAAGTCGAGTTTGGATCAGATTACAAATTGAGACGACCCGCCTTTCTCTCCACAGAAAGACGCATCATCTTTAAGAAAGAAAGAGGTAGAAATATAATAGATAGAAGGAAAGAACTCAACAATATCATAATCTCACAGCGGAACGAAACAAAATATAATATATAACATAACTATTACATAGTCATTTACATCAGAGTTATACAGATACAACAGCACAAGATAGACAGTTATAAAAGTCTGTCTATTCTTCAACTCAAATACAACACATACATCACAGAGACACATCACAGCGGAACACAATATAACTACAATCGCTGAAGCCACCTGCTTCATATCTCCTCCAGAATTTGTCAAAGCAGACTTGAATCCCTTGGCCACTCGTAAAAATTTGAGTACCCAAGAGTTTAAGAAAAACACAATAAACTCCGGGTCAGACATGGGTCTGGTGTGAGTACACGGGTTAAAGTTGCTAAACTTTTAAAAAACTTTTGAAAACAAAAGTATCACGTAAGACTCCCCACACATAAACATGGGTAAGTTTTTACCTTACGCTAACCAAAACATTTGATAGGAAATCCAGTGATATTATAATAGTGTCTAGGGTTTTCAAGTAAATAGAAAATAGCTGAAATTTTTACATTCATTAAATTCCAGCTACTAGCCACAAAAGTGGGTGATACAATTAAAACCGTAAGGGAACGTACGAAGAATGGGTTTCCATCAATAGAAGGGCTACTGGGGTACCGCCCGTCACAGTACGTGGCCTAGATCACCGTACCGAGGATCACTCCCAATCCCCTACAACACAAAGCCGGAACCATTCCTTACTGAACAGTCTCGAACAAGACAACCCCGACGGTTCTAGCTAGTAATCGCCCACACAGCCTAATAAAAAGGGACATCTAGACAGGGGTAAATCTCGTCCTACTTGGGCATGACCACTTAGCCTTGCTGCACCTCCCCAGTTTTAGCCATTCCCGATTGATGAGGCTTGAGGCTGCGATTGTCTTTATAGAACACATCTATCTTGGAATGCTCATCGTCCACCTGACAATGTTCTGAAAGCATTCAATCCATACAAGTTTGTTCCGGGTTTGAACGAAACCGAAGGCATTATCTCTTTACACTCATTTTGGAATCACCCTCAGAGTTAACGACAATAACCCTTGCACTCTGAAAACTCCATCTCGAACCTGAAAGTACTATCTCCATTATACTCGTATTGGAATCACCCTCAGGTTTTTAACGACAGATATTTCTTACACTTCGAGTCTTCAACTTGATCTTCACTTGAATTTACGACCTAACGTTTAACTTGGATCGATGTGGTTTTCGGATAATCAAATTTGATACCCGATCCCGGTCTCATCGAACCAAACGTGTCTTAAAGGCCAAGTTGTTTAAATGTTTAAACAATTCAATTCAATTCAATTCAATGCTTTGAATTCATACAACATTAACATAGATAAATATCACAAATTTATCATTGATATAACCAATATCATATCACAGAATGTCACAACACATCATCAATAGATATCAATCAAATAGATATCATCCAATTCAGACATTCAACAAACAATCGTCCATAGCAAGCATTATCAATTCATATCATAATTAATTCAATTACTTAAATTAAATTAATCCCTTAAGAATTAATCACTTAATCTTGTTTATACAATCATTAATTAATTACTAACCTTAATTAATTAATCACTCCTTGATTAAATTAATTAATCAATTAATCAATCCCTAATCCCAGATTAATTATCCTTTAATTATCAATTAATAATCCTTAATTATCAATTAATCTCCTTTATACAAAGTAATTAATCCTTAATTACTTTATAATCAACTAATTAACCTTTAATTAACTGATTAATTATCCATCGACTATCGATTAATAACCTTAATTATTAATCAATATCTCTTAATACAAATTAATTAATCCATAATTATTTTTTATAATTAATTAATTAACCATTAATTAACCAATTAATTATCTTTTAATTATTAATTAATAAACCTAATCATCAATTATTAATTAAGAACTTAATTACAGATTAATTATTCTTTAATCACCAGTTAATTAACCATTTGCCTAATCCTTAATTAACTGTTAACCCATCCTTAATTAACAGTTAGTCAATCCTTAATTACCATTTGATTAATCCTTAATCACATTTAATTAATCAAGTAATTATCACTTAACAACTTCTTAATTAATCCTTAATCATGGATTAATCATTCTTAATTATTAATTAATAAAACCCTAATTATTAGTGTGACGACCCGGAATTTTCTAGCAATATCAATTTAATAATCTGCATTAACTATTAAATTGATTTGATATATTTTGATAATTAAATTTGAATTGATACTTTTCTTTTAATAAATATTCAATTGGTAAATGATATTTGTTGAAATTAATTGAATTGTTTTCTATTTATATATGTATATATTTGTATACATTGTAAATAGATGAGATTTTGTTTTTAAATTTAACTAATAAAATATGTTTAAATACTAATATATATTTTAGTGAATTAGAAATTGTGTTTTATTTAATATAAACTTTTCAAAGCTAAATAAATAAATAAATAAATAGTTTGAAAAATTATTTTAACTTAAGTTTAAATTTAATTTACTAACAAAAAGATTTGTTTACTTTTCTTTTTAATATAGTTTGATTTAAAATATGAATTTAAAAATATATATGAGTTATATATATATTTTTGTAAATCAATACATTAACATACATTAATAAAATATGTAGAAAGATAATTCATTTTATTTATCATTTCAAAGTGATAATTATGTTTTTATAAAATAAATAAAATTAAAATATGCATATAGAAATATAAGTAAGTACATAAGTTAAATTATAGTAGCATAACAACTATCAAGTCATTTAGTTTCAAACAACAAACATAGGAATAAAATAAAATATACATAAAGCTATAAATTAGAAGTTAAACATATAGAATACATTCATAGATTAAAGTCAAGTATAAATACATTTCAAATTTACAATAACTAGTCAACAATTAAAACTAGAAACAAAATCAAGTTTTAAGTTTGTAAACTATCATAAATGAACTGTAGAATATACATATATGTATATGTTTAAGCATCAAGACAAACAAAATTCGGTAACAATAGTGTATGCAGGTCAAACTAGATTGCTATGTTTTATTGTACAAATTTGGTCTTAGTTGAAACAAAGGACAGTAATATAAATACATGTCATACACACAAAATTCATGAACAAATATATATGTGTGCAGGCCAAAAACTAGGTAAGATAAAACACATGACAGTAATAAATAAAAACAAACTGCATATATTTGTGAAGCTTGTGTAGGAAGATAGCATTAAATATCTTAAGCTAACAAACAAAAACTAATTAATGTAAAAATCTTTGTAGTACACTAAGTATTCATATCAGCCACCATTAACAAATATCCTGTTTTAAAAATCTGTACAAACAAGATTTTAGTGTTATATTGTACAAATATTTGTCTCGGATTTTTGAAACATAATAATAAGCATGTCTGCATATTTTCCCTGTCTCTTTTCTTTCTATAAATCAGTTTCATCTTTATTCAATTCGAACTGATTAAAAAGTAAAGTAAACTTCATTTCAAACTCAAACAAACAAAGCTTCAGTTTAAACAACAACTCAAAATTCAATTCAACTGAGAAACAGGGGAGTTCAAACTGGTAAATTGCAAGTCTGTTGCAAAGCAAAAGTGCCTCTGTTCTTCCACTTAATGGTGAGTAACACTTTTATAAATTTTCTTAGGTTTTAATCTGTTGCAAGCTAAATTTTTGGATGTTTGAAATATTGTGTGAATCTATACATATTTCTTTCTCTAGCAAATTGCAAAATAAATACTGCATATTGAATTTTCTGTGAGTAACTTGTGTTTTCTATTTATCATTAGTCAACATAGCTTATGTTAAAAGGGTGTATATGTTTTGATATGTAGTGTTAACATACAAGTACATGTTGCAGTGAATCACTTGAATGTAGATATATACATATACTGTGCATTACTGTAAAATTGAGGAACTCTGTCCCATTTTTCATGGCCAAACTTTGTTCAAAATTTCATTTGATCTTGTTCCAATCTATATTAATCCTTAAACCTTGTATGAAATATATCTGTATTCTATAAACTTTTGTTTAAAAATTTGTTTTAAGCAGATAAACTTGTGTTATCACTGAAAAAGGGCTAAAACACAGAACCATTTTCAAACAGGTTAAAATTAAAGTTTATTAAATTACAAATTCATGAATATAAATGGAATTCACATACTAAAATATGATTTTTAAGGTGAGTTTGGAAATTTTTAATGGTATATTATGAGGGCAGTTGGTGTTTTAGTGTTTTGGGTATTTAGGTTTGCCACGGTCGATCAAGTGGATATGGGGGGTTGAGCTTCGGTCTGGAGGTAGAGGACTGTGCCGTGGTGCTAGGAAAATTAGGGGATAGCGGCGCAAAGGGCGGTGGAAGCATCGGTGGGGGTTTCAAGTTTTGAAACCTAATTTCACTGCACTTGAAGTTTGGGATCACCGCGGCTAGCATAGGCGACCGAGTGTCGCGTGTTTTTGCAGGGAGGTAGGGGAGAGATAGTCGAAGGAGTAGCCGGAGTTTGGTGGTCTCCAGTGGTGGGACCGCCGCGTGCGTGGAGTTGACAGGTTTGAGAGTTGTGAGGTCGTGTGTTTTTCAGGTTTTGTTTTTTTTCCTCCTGTTGTTTTTGCGCGCATGAAGAACTCGAAGCAGCTTGAGGTTTTACTCGGGGAAACTCGCTTATTACTCGAAGGAATAGGGGGTGCGCTCGGGTTTAGTGTACAGGTTTGTAACCTGGAACTGTTTATTTCAGTTTCAACTGTATTTGAAACTTTTGTTTTAAAATTTAAAATCAAAGCTAAAAGCTAGTGCTAAAAGAAAGTTTAAATAATGGATTCATGTTAGTTTTGAATATAGTTGGAAATAGTAAGTTTTCAAAATTTAAATTATTTAAATAACTTAAAAGTGTTTAAAAATTTAAGTATTTTCAACTAGAGTAAGTTCAAATTAAAATTTAAAGGTGTTAAGGAAAGAAGAATAAAATAGGAATTAGGACTTGGACATGAAATTCCAGATTTGTAATAAAATAAAGTTTTATAATTTTAATTTATTCAAATAAGTTTTAATTGTAATTAAACATGTGTGTTACAAAGGGGTTTTAAAATAAATTAGTTATAAAACTTTATTAATGATAAATTGGTTTTTAATTAGAAAGTAAATTAAAATAAATGTTTTGAACATATTGGAATTTTACGTTAAGTTTTATAATTTTTTATATGCATTAACTCCTAAGTTGATTAAGTAAGAATAATTAATGATTGAAATTAAGTAAGCTAGTAATTATAGTGTAAGTGTAGTAATTAAAGTTAATTAATGAATTAATTAACTAATATGTGATTTAGAACTATAGATTATATTTTTAAATGAATAATGGTTAATTAATTTATAATTAATAATTAATATAAGTTGATTATGTTTGAAGGAAATAATTAAATAATTATTAATGAAGTTCATTAACCAGATTATGTTATAATTAATTAATATAATTGATTTTTAATAAATTAATTAGATTAATTAATTAAATATTTTAAATGAAATTATTTATTGAGAAGTAATTAAGAAATTAATTACTTATTAATTGTGTAAATTAATTTGAGTTAATTAATTTAGTTTAATCAACTGATATTTTGGAATTAAATTACTTAGAAAAGTAATTGAAGGATAATTACGGGATGTAATAAAATTGGGTGATGTTGTTAATGGAAGTAATTGAAATATAATTACTTAAATTTAATCAAGAGATTAATTAAGCTTGATATTGAGAAGTAATTAATTTAGAATGATTAATTACTGAATATATTAATCAAGAGGATTAATATTTGTAATTTAAAGATGTGTATTCTTAATATAATTAACAAATGAAATGTAATCAGAAATTATTAATTAAAATAATTAATGATGGGAATTAGAGAAATTGATTTATTTGAGAATAATAAAACAACAAGATAATTAAATGGAAATAAATCGATATAAATGTAATTAATAGATTTATTCAAGATTAATTTCTGTAAATAAATCAAAGGAAATTCTGGAAGGCAGTAAAGGATATTTAAATCAAAGATGATTAATTTGAATATATAAATAATTGATGATTTGATATGTGTAATTACTTAGTGTAATTAATGGAGTATAATTACTCAGGATAGTAATTAGATGAGCATTACTTGATGAAGTTAATACATGATGATTTGTAAGTAAAGTAATGTGAGTAATTTCTTTTGAAATTAATCAAAGGATTAGTTTATGGGAATAATTAATCATGGAATGATTAATTTGTTAATAAGTAATTAAGAGTAGTTAATTACTGGTTTGATATTAATCAAGGGTGATTAATAATTATGTTTAAATAAAGATTAACCAAATAATATAATTAAATATATATTTAAGATCATTCAGTAATATAATTAATGATGTAATTAAGAATTGTAAATTAAGGAATAATTAATGGGTAAGTAATTAAATGTTAATCTGCTATAAATGATTTAGAATAATTCATTTAAGGAATTTATTAAAGACTAATTTATTCTTGTAATTAGAGAATGGTTAATTAATTTGATTTATAATTAATGATTGATTGTGAGAGCAGGATTTATGGAATGTGTAATTAATTTAATTTATTTTAAATTAATTAAAATGGAAGTAGTTAATTTAATTCATTTTAAATTAACTATAGCTTGTGATTCATAAATCATTACTGACGGATGATATTGATATTCTTTGTTTGATTGTGATCTCAGTAATGAGATAAATAATGTCTATGTGATATGGAGTATGTTTTAAGTATGATAATGTTTAATTATCTGTATGGATGGTGATATTGATTATCTGTTTATGATGATGATGTATTATCTATTATGAGATTTGAATTATCTATCTGTGCATATTGATGATATTGAATTCACTGTTAAGACTAAATAGACAACTTGGCCTTAAAAGACACGCTTTGGATTTCGATGAGACCGGGATCGGATTTCCTTATTTGGAATATCCGAAAACCACATCGTTTCCAAATTAACGATAGGTCGTGAATCTGAAGTGAAGGTGAAGATTCAGAATGCAAGGGTTATCGTCGTTAACTCTGAGGGTGATTCCAAAATGAGTGTAACGAGATGATGCCTTCGGTTTCGTTCGAACCCGGAACGAACTTGTATGGATTGAATGCTTTCAACACATCGTCAGGCAGACGATGAGCATTCTAAGAAATATGTTCTATAAAGGTAATCGTAACCTCAAGCCTCATCAACCGGGAATGGCTAAAACAGGGGAGGTGCAGCAAGGTTAGGTGGGTCATGCCCAAGCAGGACAAGGATATTCCCCTGTCTAGATGTCCCTTGTTATTCGGCTTAGTGGGCGATTGGTCTGCAGCCAACTGCGGGGTTTATCTTGTTCGGGACTGTTCAGTAAGGAATGGTTCCGGCCTTGTGTTGCAGGGGATGAAGGGAGTAATCCTCGGTACGTTGATCTAGGCCACGTACTGCGACGGGCGGTACCCCAGTAGCCCTGCCATTATATGGAATTCATAATCCAATAAGTGCCTACGGTTTTGATTGTATTACCCACTTTTGTGGCTAGTAGCTGGAATTTAATAGATGTAACAATTTCAGCTATTTTCTATTTACTTGAAAACCCTAGACCTATTATAATATCACTGGATTTCCTATCAAATGTTTTGGTTAGCGTAAGGTAAAAACTTTTCCATGTTTATGTGTGGGAAGTCTTACGTGATACCTTTTGTTTTCAAAGGATTTTTCAAAATTAAGAAACTTTAACCTGTTACTCATACCAGACCCATGTCTGACCCGAAGTTTATTTTGTTTTCCATAAACTCTCGGGTACCCAAATTTTTACGGGTAGCCAAGGGATTCAGGTTTAGCTTTGACGAATTTTGAAGGAGCAATGGAGCAGGAGGCTTCATCGTTTAGATATATATATATATATATATATATATATATATATATATATATATATATATATATTCCGCTGTGTGGTATCTCTGTGATGTATTGTGTTTTGAGTTGTATTAACTAGACAGGTGTTTATAACTGTCTAGTATGTGATGTATTATCTGTATCACTCTGATTGATGTTATATATTATGTAAATACTTATGTGATTAATATATTTTATTCGTTCCGCTGTGAGATTCTGATGTTGTTGTTCTTTCTTCTCTATCTTTTCTATTTTCTCACCCTTTTCTTTCTTATTAACGATGCTTCTTCCTGGGAGTAGGAAGTGGGGTCGTTACAGTGGTATCAGTGCGCTAGGTTGAGTGAATACCTAGGCTCTTAAGTGATTTCTTTCCTGAGAGAGCGTATTTGTAATTTTAATATATATATATATATATATATATTTTTCATCTATTTGTTGGATTACCTGTTCGGGTTTTCCAATATAAGTATAAGAGTAGATTTGGTAGTGGTGTGTGTAACACGACTACCTGTGGTTGGAAGTATATTTGACGAGACTGTAGACCTAATACCGTCTCGAGTAAATTTGTGGTGTAAGGATTTCACCAAATCTCTGGAGGAAACTGTTAAGATTTGGAGTCCATTTTGTTGTACAAGAGTGGATGAGTAGAATTTGGATTTTTGTGAGTTGGGCAGAAGCTAGAATATTATCTTGATAACTCAAGAAGTAAATAGTTGTGTGTGAGATGCAGTAGCGATGGATTGTTTCCGAAGAAGTTCTCAAGGATTTTTGGATAAGGAAGTGAGTCTGCATCAGTTCTGAGGTTGAGTTCAGTTGAATGTTGTGATTGGCATTTAGGCCTGAGTTTTCCGAGGAATTTCTGGATTAAGAAATTTTTGAGCATCAGCAGCAGTGTTGCAGCTCAGATTGTTCTGCCGGCACACGAGGAGGTCATTTGTCAGCAGTTCTCTAGAAGTGAAGTCCAGAACCAGTTTTGTGAATCCATTTCTTCAATGGATTGGCTGAATAAATTTAAGCTGTTCAGATAGGTAAGGAGAGAACAGTTTTCTTTGGATATTAGCCTGGGTTGATCGCAAAAGTGACTTGCGATAGTTGAGTGTTCTCTGGGATGGCGGAATTTTTCTGGATATCTTTGAAAAGTCGGTGGTTTGCCTTAGCATCTAAGGAACTGAGTTTGATATCGACTGGATTTCAGAAGTAGTGCCAATAGTTCAGCTTAGTAATAGAATGGATTCTAGAGAGAGAAATTGGTAAAGCGACTCAAGTTTTGGAGGAATTTATGAGTTTTATTTTGGATCAGTTGAATCATATTTTTGTAATATGCTGTCCAGTTTGTGTATCATTAGCATTTTCATCCATCCAGATCAGAGTTGTGCAGCGGAAGCAGTTGGAAGTGCATTTGTTTTTTTTTTTGGGAAAGAGGGTATGTTTTCTACTGATGATAGTAGAGGTTGAGTTCTTGGTTTTGGTTGGTTTTGAGGAAATTATTCTACTGGATTGTTTTAGGAGTTATCAGCGAAGGTTGAGCTGATCACTTGGTTGAAGGCAGTTTTGGACTGTCAGAAGTATTTGGTGGATAAGAGACTAAGGAATTTGGATTTGGGAGTCGGAGATTTCATTTTGGATGGATTTTCTCTGATCCAAAGGAGTTCTATAGATTAGTAGTATAGACTGTTTGGATTCTGTAGATCGAGTATTCCGGTATTATACTGGGAAACTCTAGGGAACTCTATCCAGAATTTTATCTGGATAGTTTGCTTTGTTGATTGAGTAGATTGGTTGTGATGATTGTTAGCATGTGATTGATATATGCTTATGGTTTATAATTAATTAAAATCTCAAATATATTATTAAATTACCTTTGCCTTTAAATTTCGAGGACGAAATTCTTTTAAGGGGCGAGGAATGTGACGACCCAGAATTTTCTAGCAATATCAATTTAATAATCTGCATTAACTATTAAATTGATTTGATATATTTTGATAATTAAATTTGAATTGATACTTTTCTTTTAATAAATATTCAATTGGTAAATGATATTTGTTGAAATTAATTGAATTGTTTTCTATTTATATATGTATATATTTGTATACATTGTAAATAGATGAGATTTTGTTTTTAAATTTAACTAATAAAATATGTTTAAATACTAATATATATTTTAGTGAATTAGAAATTGTGTTTTATTTAATATAAACTTTTCAAAGCTAAATAAATAAATAAATAAATAGTTTGAAAACTTATTTTAACTTAAGTTGAAATTTAATTTACTAAAAAAAAGATTTGTTTACTTTTCTTTTTAATATAGTTTGATTTAAAATATGAATTTAAAATATATATGAGTTATATATATATTTTTGTAAATCAATACATTAACATACATTAATAAAATATGTAGAAAGATAATTCATTTTATTTATCATTTCAAAGTGATAATTATGTTTTTATAAAATAAATAAAATTAAAATATGCATATAGAAATATAAGTAAGTACATAAGTTAAATTATAGTAGCATAACAACTATCAAGTCATTTAGTTTCAAACAACAAACATAGGAATAAAATAAAATATACATAAAGCTATAAATTAGAAGTTAAACATATAGAATACATTCATAGATTAAAGTCAAGTATAAATACATTTCAAATTTACAATAACTAGTCAACAATTAAAACTAGAAACAAAATCATGTTTTAAGTTTGTAAACTATCATAAATGAACTGTAGAATATACATATATGTATATGTTTAAGCATCAAGACAAACAAAATTCAGTAACAATAGTGTATGCAGGTCAAACTAGATTGCTATGTTTTATTGTACAAATTTGGTCTTAGTTGAAACAAAGGACAGTAATATAAATACATGTCATACACACAAAATTCATGAACAAATATATATGTGTGCAGGCCAAAAACTAGGTAAGATAAAACACATGACAGTAATAAATAAAAACAAACTGCATATATTTGTGAAGCTTGTGTAGGAAGATAGTATTAAATATCTTAAGCTAACAAACAAAAACTAATTAATGTAAAAATCTTTGTAGTACACTAAGTATTCATATCAGCCACCATTAACAAATATCCTGTTTTAAAAATCTGTACAAACAAGATTTTAGTGTTATATTGTACAAATATTTGTCTCAGATTTTTGAAACATAATAATAAGCATGTCTGCATATTTTCCCTGTCTCTTTTCTTTCTATAAATCAGTTTCATCTTTATTCAATTCGAACTGATTAAAAAGTAAAGTAAACTTCATTTCAAACTCAAACAAACAAAGCTTCAGTTTAAACAACAACTCAAAATTCAATTCAATTGAGAAACAGGGGAGTTCAAACTGGTAAATTGCAAGTCTGTTGCAAAGCAAAAGTGCCTCTGTTCTTCCACTTAATGGTGAGTAACACTTTTATAAATTTTCTTAGGTTTTAATCTGTTGCAAGCTAAATTTTTGGATGTTTAAAATATTGTGTGAATCTATACATATTTCTTTCTCTGGCAAATTGCAAAATAAATACTGCATATTGAATTTTCCGTGAGTAACTTGTGTTTTCTATTTATCATTAGTCAACATAGCTTATGTTAAAAGGGTGTATATGTTTTGATATGTAGTGTTAACATACAAGTACATGTTGCAGTGAATCACTTGAATGTAGATATATACATATACTGTGCATTACTGTAAAATTGAGGAACTCTGTCCCATTTTTCATGGCCAAACTTTGTTCAAAATTTCATTTGATCTTGTTCCAATCTATATTAATCCTTAAACCTTGTATGAAATATATCTGTATTCTATAAACTTTTGTTTAAAAATTTGTTTTAAGCAGATAAACTTGTGTTATCACTGAAAATGGGCTAAAACACAGAACCATTTTCAAACAGGTTAAAATTAAAGTTTATTAAATTACAAATTCATGAATATAAATGGAATTCACATACTAAAATATGATTTTTAAGGTGAGTTTGGAAATTTTTAATGGTATATTATGAGGGCAGTTGGTGTTTTAGTGTTTTGGGTATTTAGGTTTGCCATGGTCGATCAAGTGGATATGGGGGGTTGAGCTTCGGTCTGGAGGTAGAGGACTGTGCCGTGGTGCTAGGAAAATTAGGGGATGGCGGTGCAAAGGGCGGTGGAAGCATCGGTGGGGGTTTCAAGTTTTGAAACCTAATTTCACTGCACTTGAAGTTTGGGATCACCGCGGCTAGCATAGGCGACCGAGTGTCGCGTGTTTTTGCAGGGAGGTAGGGGAGAGATAGTCGAAGGAGTAGCCGGAGTTTGGTGGTCTCCAGTGGTGGGACCGCCGCGTGCGTGGAGTTGACAGGTTTGAGAATTGTGAGGTCGTGTGTTTTTCAGGTTTTGTTTTTTTTCCTCCTATTGTTTTTGCGCGCATGAAGAACTCGAAGCAGCTTGAGGTTTTACTCGGGGAAACTCGCTTATTACTCGAAGGAATAGGGGGTGTGCTCGGGTTTAGTGTACAGGTTTGTAACCTGGAACTGTTTTTTTCAGTTTCAACTGTATTTGAAACTTTTGTTTTAAAATTTAAAATCAAAGCTAAAAGCTAGTGCTAAAAGAAAGTTTAAATAATGGATTCAGGTTAGTTTTGAATATAGTTGGAAATAGTAAGTTTTCAAAATTTAAATTATTTAAATAACTTAAAAGTGTTTAAAAATTTAAGTATTTTCAACTAGAGTAAGTTCAAATTAAAATTTAAAGGTGTTAAGGAAAGAAGAATAAAATAGGAATTAGGACTTGGACATGAAATTCCAGATTTGTAATAAAATAAAGTTATATAATTTTAATTTATTCAAATAAGTTTTAATTGTAATTAAACATGTGTATTACAAAGGGGTTTTAAAATAAATTAGTTATAAAACTTTATTAATGATAAATTGGTTTTTAATTAGAAAGTAAATTAAAATAAATGTTTTGAACATATTGGAATTTTACGTTAAGTTTTAGAATTTTTTATACGCATTAACTCCTAAGTTGATTAAGTAAGAATAATTAATGATTGAAATTAAGTAAGCTAGTAATTATAGTGTAAGTGTAGTAATTAAAGTTAATTAATGAATTAATTAACTAATATGTGATTTAGAACTATAGATTAGATTTTTAAATGAATAATGGTTAATTAATTTATAATTAATAATTAATATAAGTTGATTATGTTTGAAGGAAATAATTAAATAATTATTAATGAAGTTCATTAACCAGATTATGTTATAATTAATTAATATGATTGATTTTTAATAAATTAATTAGATTAATTAATTAAATAGTTTAAATGAAATTATTTATTGAGAAGTAATTAAGAAATTAATTACTTATTAATTGTGTAAATTAATTTGAGTTAATTAATTTAGTTTAATCAACTGATATTTTGGAATTAAATTACTTAGAAAAGTAATTGAAGAATAATTACGGGATGTAATAAAATTGGGTGATGTTGTTAATGGAAGTAATTGAAATATAATTACTTAAATTTAATCAAGAGATTAATTAAGCTTGATATTGAGAAGTAATTAATTTAGAATGATTAATTACTGAATATATTAATCAAGAGGATTAATATTTGTAATTTGAAGATGTGTATTCTTAATATAATTAACAAATGAAATGTAATCAGAAATTATTAATTAAAATAATTAATGATGGGAATTAGAGAAATTGATTTATTTGAGAATAATAAAACAACAAGATAATTAAATGGAAATAAATCGATATAAATGTAATTAATGGATTTATTCAAGATTAATTTCCGTAAATAAATCAAAGGAAATTCTGGAAGGCAGTAAAGGATATTTAAATCAAAGATGATTAATTTGAATATATAAATAATTGATGATTTGGTATGTGTAATTACTTAGTGTAATTAATGGAGTATAATTACTCAGGATAGTAACTAGATGAGCATTACTTGATGAAGTTAATACATGATGATTTGTAAGTAAAGTAATGTGAGTAATTTCTTTTGAAATTAATCAAAGGATTAGTTTATGGGAATAATTAATCATGGAATGATTAATTTGTTAATAAGTAATTAAGAGTAGTTAATTACTGGTTTGATATTAATCAAGGGTGATTAATAATTATGTTTAAATAAAGATTAACCAAATAATATAATTAAATATATATTGAAGATCATTCGGTAATATAATTAATGATGTAATTAAGAATTGTAAATTAAGGAATAATTAATGGGTAAGTAATTAAATGTTAATCTGCTATAAATGATTTAGAATAATTCATTTAAGGAATTTATTAAAGACTAATTTATTCTTGTAATTAGAGAATGGTTAATTAATTTGATTTATAATTAAGAATGATTGTGAGAGCAGGATTTATGGAATGTGTAATTAATTTAATTTATTTTAAATTAATTAAAATGGAAGTAGTTAATTTAATTCATTTTAAATTAACTATAGCTTGTGATTCATAAATCATTACTGACGGATGATATTGATATTCTTTGTTTGATTGTGATCTCAGTAATGAGATAAATAATGTCTATGTGATATGGATGTATGTTTTAAGTATGATAATGTTTAATTATCTGTATGGATGGTGATATTGATTATCTGTTTATGATGATGATGTATTATCTATTATGAGATGTGAATTATCTATCTGTGCATATTGATGATATTGAATTCACTGTTAAGACTAAATAGACAACTTGGCCTTAAAAGACACGCTTTGGATTTCGATGAGACCGGGATCGAATTTCCTTATTTGGAATATCCGAAAACCACATCGTTTCCAAATTAACGATAGGTCGTGAATCTGAAGTGAAGGTGAAGATTCAGAATGCAAGGGTTATCGTCGTTAACTCTGAGGGTGATTCCAAAATGAGTGTAATGAGATGATGCCTTCGGTTTCGTTCGAACCCGGAACGAACTTGTATGGATTGAATGCTTTCAACACATCGTCAGGCGGACGATGAGCATTCTAAGAAATATGTTCTATAAAGGTAATCGTAACCTCAAGCCTCATCAACCGGGAATGGCTAAAACAGGGGAGGTGCAGCAAGGTTAGGTGGGTCATGCCCAAGCAGGACAAGGATATTCCCCTGTCTAGATGTCCCTTTTTATTCGGCTTAGTGGGCGGTTGGTCTGCAGCCAACTGCGGGGTTTATCTTGTTCGGGACTGTTCAGTAAGGAATGGTTCCGGCCTTGTGTTGCAGGGGATGAAGGGAGTAATCCTCGGTACGTTGATCTAGGCCACGTACTGTGACGGGCGGTACCCCAGTAGCCCTGCCACTGTATGGAATCCATAATCCAATAAGTGCCTACGGTTTTGATTGTATTACCCACTTTTGTGGCTAGTAGCTGGAATTTAATAGATGTAACAATTTCGGCTATTTTCTATTTACTTGAAAACCCTAGACCTATTATAATATCACTGGATTTCCTATCAAATGTTTTGGTTAGCGTAAGGTAAAAACTTTTCCATGTTTATGTGTGGGAAGTCTTACATGATACCTTTTGTTTTCAAAGGATTTTTCAAAATTAAGCAACTTTAACCTGTTACTCATACCAGACCCATGTCTGACCCGAAGTTTATTTTGTTTTTCATAAACTCTCGGGTACCCAAATTTTTACGGGTAGCCAAGGGATTCAGGTTTAGCTTTGACGAATTTTGAAGGAGCAATGGAGCAGGAGGCTTCAGCGTTTAGATATATATATATATATATATATATATATATATATATATATATATAGTTCCGCTGTGTGGTATCTCTGTGATGTATTGTGTTTTGAGTTGTATTAACTAGACAGGTGTTTATAACTGTCTAGTATGTGATGTATTATCTGTATCACTCTGATTGATGTTATATATTATGTAAATACTTATGTGATTAATATATTTTATTCGTTCCGCTGTGAGATTCTGATGTTGTTGTTCTTTCTTCTCTATCTTTTCTATTTTCTCACCCTTTTCTTTCTTATTAACGATGCTTCTTCCTGGGAGTAGGAAGTGGGGTCGTTACAATTCGTTAATAAAACTTAATTACAAATTAAGCACTTCTTAATTATTAGTTAAGTAACCTTTAATTACTTAATTAATTACTCGTTAATTACTTAATTAATCAATCCTAATCACTAGATTAATTTAGTCTTAATTACACTTAATTTCCTGATTTATTAAGCTCTGATCATTAATTAATAATCTAGTTAATGATCTTTTAATTACAATTTAATTAATCTTAAATTAATTAATCTTTACTCCTTAATCATTTATTAATCAAGTAAATTATTTTCCTTAATTAATTTCTTAATCAATCCTTTTTAATTAAACTAATTAATTAAACTTAATTTCTTTAAATTAATATAATCAAAATTAAGGCATTAAAATATTAATTAAGATAAAACATTATCTTATAAATGCTTTAATTACCCGTAACATATTCGCATCATTTACTTTATAACTATCTTTACTTATTAAGTTATTAATTAAGTTTTTTAAAATGAAACAATCATTTAACTTGATAAATTAAAGTTATCAAAACACAACTTTAAATAACTTAAAACATTCATCAATTTATAATTTTAAAAACTAGTTTCAATTTGAATTTAAAACTTGTCCTTTTCATATAAATTTTAAAAATTACTTTCGTAACTCAAATTAGAAATCACTTTAAATCTTAACAAAGTTTAAATTTAACAAACTTCAAAACTTTTTAAATCAAAATGTTTAAGAAAACATTTATTAGACATCAAGTAATTATATAAAAGTTTAAACCAATTTAAAATTTTAAAATGTCAAAAAAACAAGTATTAAAAACTTTTAAAACCTCTTAAAACTGTTTAACTTTTGCTGCTTCGGGTCAAACCCGTAGCTCACTCGAGTCAAACCCGAGTTCCCTTCTTCCCATCTTTTTTTTAAACTTAGATTAAAATTAAAGTTTGCAATCTACAGGCAAAACACTTCCAACATACTTGAGTATGAACTCGAGCTTCCCACCCCAAAACTCGAACTCGACTTCGAGACTTCACAGCCAAACCCTTCTGACACGCACCCACCATCACGTGCACATGCACCACCACCTGAGGCTACTCCGTCCATCGCCACGTCCTTGGACACGTTACTCCTCATCACTACAACACAAAACGACCACCCAAATGCTCTCACGCGCCTCGAATTGAAATCGAGCACCTCTGATGGACTTAAACCCAAAACAACCTTCAGCAAATTTCTTTGACTCCTCGATTCCAATCACCGGAGTCGTTACGATTTCGGGCGTACCATGCCTTGCCTCCACGCTTCCATTCACAAAAGCTCCAAGCAGCTCGCATCATCAGAGAAGATGCGACAACCCCAAACCCAGCTTCAACAAAAGCTAAGGTTAAAAACTTAACCCGACCACTGACGACGCCATAGTGCACAATCGCCTTGACCTTCATTTTTGCCCAACAACTTGATCGTCCACCTTGCTTCAGACGAAAACTCAACCACTCAAAATCTTCTGACCAACAGAAAATGCTCAAGAACCATATTCCAGATATTTCCCAAATTCACATCCATTTCATCACTAAAAATTTGGATTTTTGTTTTAAAAATCATATTCTTCAATGATGATTCAATATATATACATGAATCAATATAATTCAACATTTGATTTATTACATTGTTCAAGTTACCCCTGCATTATTTTTGTCTACAGGAAATTTCAAAACTTAAATTACTTAAACATATTTTCATAATCTAGATAGAGTTTAAACTCAACTAATTTGTTTTAAACCCAAAGCTTCCAAGTGTTTAGATGGGATGTTTTTAAATTTTTGTTTGTCTTTTTTTAAAAAAACTCTATAATCAAGTATGAACAGAGAGCACAAATTATAGGCATGCAAATTCAAATGCATTCATAACTACAGATTGTATACTACTATTCACACATGCAGG
Organism: Allium cepa; assembly: GCA_030765085.1. Classification (NCBI taxonomy): domain Eukaryota; kingdom Viridiplantae; phylum Streptophyta; class Magnoliopsida; order Asparagales; family Amaryllidaceae; genus Allium; species Allium cepa. Next base: position 456,912,995 of record CM060931.1, on the reverse strand, counting down.
AATCAATATCACAGTAATTACTTAAGCAACAAATTTTAACCTACTTAAGTTTTAAAAACTAGATGCTTACTCACCTTTTGAATTTGCAAAGTGTTTCAGAAACTGGATTGAACTGAGCCCCTTTTTTTTTAAAAAAAAATTGAAAACTGTTGTTGCTTGATTCCTGAAACTTATGTTGCTTGGCTTAAGAATGAAATTCTTTGAAGCTTGAACATTTGAAGCTGAAATGTCTGACTGTATAGGAACAAGACGATGATGGCTCAAGACTTTGAAAATTGGTTGTTTCCAGGTTTTGATAACAGAAAGTTTTGAAACTTTTTTTTCTAATGCTTCTACAGGATTTGAAAATAAATTCTGGTTTCAGGCTTTGAAAAAAGAAGTTTTTCAGGCCTTTGAAAAATGCTTTGATAATAGAGGATTACAGAGTTGAGGAAAAGTGCTATTACGGGTTTGAAAAAAATATTAAAGGGTTTGGCTTTTTGACAATTTTGGGTTGAAGATTGGCTACAATTTGTTTTTGAGGATATCAGTATTTGAAAAATGCTAAAGGCCTTTGGAAAATTTTTTGGTTTGAAGAGTTAAACAAGTTGTCTTGAGGAAATTTACAAATTTTGGTTTTCAGATTGAACTTTTGAGAAATTTGAATACAAGTGTGGCCATTAATTTCTGAATTGAAAGAAAAAGAATGAAGAAGATAATGGGAGTTTATATGATGAAATTTAAGGTTTATTAAAATAAAATAAAAATAATAACAAAGAGGGACACTTGTTTAAATTTTGTTTACATTTGTCATTACTAATCCTAATCTATTTACACGTGTTAATCAATAAGCTCTAAAATTTAACACATGTCATTTCTTATTTTTAAATTATTTTTAGATGATTTTTAAAAGCGTTTATTATTAATTTTCTTAATATGTATATGCTTTTGTAAATTTATAAATGCTTTTTCCTTATCTTATAAAAATAAAACTTTCAAAAGAAAATAAGATATAAACTAATTAGATTCCAAATAAAATATTATAAAATTATTTAACCCAATTTTACATGCTAATTTAAATGCTTTTGCATTTATTTACTATTAAATAAATACTTTCTAAATTTATATAAATAAGATCCTTTTGTTTTCAAATTAATACAAAACAAATCTTATTTTTAAGATAAAAACTTTATTCATTAATCCTTTTATATACAAAATTATTTTCAAGATATAAATTCTTTTTAAATTTCAAATTTCAATCCAAATTTCAAATTTTAAATTCAAATTCAATTTAAACTTAAATTTAAAATCAAATCAAATATATCTATTTTAAATTAAACAAACACACTATTAAATTTAGAAATATTAAATTCTAATTTTAAAATTAACTTTTAAATAAATATATATTTAAACAACATTTATTAAATTGAAATGTTAAGCCTATTAAAATCAAATTCATAAAATAACACAAATTAAATATTTATTCTATTTAAAATCATTTGTTTCTAAATTTAAAAACATCACATAAATTTTATTTTGGTTATTTATATTTAAAGATAACAATTTTATCAGACTTAAATAATTTAATTAAGGGATTATCACTTTTTAAATTCCTCGAAATTCCAAGATATTATATTCCTTCCCCCTTAAAAGAATGTCGTCCTTGAAATTTAAAATAAAGATAATCCAAAACCTTTTATTTCATTTTAACTATTCAAGCATCCCTATCAACTATTCACTATCAACCAAAAATCCATCCAAAAGAACAGTTTATTTAAACAAACAATTCATTCAATCAAACAATCATAGCTATCCGGACATAGATCCAGATAAGTCTTCCTAAAACTATTCATAATTTCCCAAGACAAACTCTGAAATCCTAACTCCACAATAAAAGATAGATCGTTCACGTATTTCCTCGGATGAGATACGTGAAAAACAATGTGAAATCCAGCCATCCAAACTGGCAATTCAACCTTGAAGACTACAACACTAATCTTCTCCTGATAAGCTCCACCATCGCAGATACCTCACAGACCAAAACTGGAACAAGAACCAGACGATCTCCCGACTCTGCTCCACAGAATGGGAATCTACATGTCTTCTAAACAAAGCTTCATAGGGTGCCATCTAGATACTCTCCTGATAACTTATAAGAATTCCAATAAATGCAGATGATCCTCCTAACATCCACAAAAATCCAAAACACAAGCTCTCTCAAATCTCTAAGATTTGGTTCAGCCTTTCCATTGGTCTGGGAATGATAGGTTGTACCCAAATTTAATCTCGAACCCGAAGGTGATCACAAAGCCTTCCAAAACTAGCTGGAGAAGATAAGATCACAATTGCTAACAATGCTGACTGGAACACCAAGCAGTCAGACAAACTCTCAAGAAAACTCAACCAAAGATGCTACAAAACAGATTGCCTTAACCAGAATAAGGTGGGCATTCTTGGTTGACCAATTCACAATCACCCATATTCCTTTAATTCCCTCTTTGGTCCTTGGCAAACCGTTGAAGAAATCCAAAGAAATCACTTCCCACTGGAACTTCCAAAAGTTGCAACAAACCGGCGGCCTTCTGCTGATCACCAACACCTGCTGACAGATCGTACATCCAAAGATGAAAGAAGCTACATCCTACTTCGTGCTTGGCCACCAGAAGATTCTCTTCATATCCATATATCTCTGAACACCCAAGGCTGGACATAACTTGGAGCGATGACTCCCTGCTAAACTTCTTGCTTCAAAATCCAATAATTCGGAACACAAATCCTTTTCGATGATCCTCAATGTTCCCTTGACCATCCATCTCAAAACTAGAACACTGAGCATCATTGACTCACTTTATCCATCTCAGACACACACAAACGTCCGAGCAGATCTCAACCTTATTCTATCCATCAGAGATAGCTAGAACAGGCACATAAGTTAGCCTTGCCTTCCATCCAAGAAAATCTCTTTACACTCGGGTCCACTAAAGCTTCCTGAAGAACTCAGCCAAACCAGAAAACTTCGGTTGCTTCTACATCTGAATAGTAGCTATCCTCACTGGATCTACAGAAATACCATCACCAAAACAAAATGCTTTCTCAAAGCCTCTAGTCCTAACTCCAAATGTCGCTAGCTTTCCTCCTCGGACTTGGAGTAGACAAGAAAAACATTGATGAACACAAAAACAACTTATACCACACATCCCAAAAAACTTGATTCATCAAATCCACACAGAATCTCAAAAGACTTATCCATCTAGGCCACAAAGACAACAGCTGAAATCCAACTGAGAAAAAAACTAGGCAGAACAATAGGCACTTCTTCCGAAACTAAAGACGATCCAAATCTCTATCTCCCGATGAGGAAAACTTGCGCTCCCTCGGAACATTCGGAAAATCACTGACCACCTCGATGGACTCTACACCTCCTGGAGATGCCTTACTCCATGCAGAAGATGACTCAAAAGAACTCTGGCATCATCGCAAGTCACTTCTGCGATTCTTCCCAACTCAGCCTTCAAAGATACAATCCTTGCTTCTTACATCAACAACCCAGTACCATCTAACCAACCCAAATCCAAAACAAGATCAAAAACCCTTTAAATCAAATAAAAAGGGTCTCCAGAAGAATTACAGGGAAGATAAGAAAATCTTAAGTCTCTACAGATCTGATTTATCTGGTTTATCAATTTATAGGGTTTGATACAAAGGTAGGACGGCTAAGCAAACAAAGAGAGACGAAACTCCTTTAGAATTCATATTGGAAATCCGAACAGGTACCCAGCAAATTTATATAGGTATATAGTTATATAAAAAATTACAAATACGCGCTCTCAAGATAGACACCACTCCAGAGCCTAGGTATTATCTCAACCTATGCTCTGATACCAAGTGAGACAACCCGCCTTTCTCTCTACAGAAAGACGCATCATCTTTAAGAAAGAAAGAGGTAGAAATAGAATAGATAGAAGGAAAGAACTCAACAATATCAGAATCTCACAGCGGAACGAAAAAAAATATAATATGTAACATAACTATTACATAGTCATTTACATCAGAGTTATACAGATACAACAACACAAGATAGACAGTTATAAAAGTCTGTCTATTCTTTAACTCAAATACAACACTTACATCACAAAGATACATTACAGTGGAAAACGATATAACTACAATCGCTGAAGTCACTTGCTCTATATCTCCTCCAGAATTCCTCAAAGCAGACTTGAATCCCTTGGCTACTCGTAAAAATTTGAGTACCCAAGAGTTTAAGAAAAACATAATAAACTCTAGGTCAGACATGGGTCTGGTGTGAGTAAACGGGTTAAAGTTGCTTAACTTTTAAAAACCTTTGAAAACAAAAGGTATAATGTAAGACTCCCCACACATAAACATGGGTAAGTTTTCACCTTACGCTAACCAAAACATTTGATAGGAAATCCAGTGATATTATAACAGTGTCTAGGGTTTTTAAGTAAATAGAAAATAGCTGAAATTGTTACATTCATTAAATTCCAGCTACTAGCCATAAAAGTGGGTAATACAATCAAAACCGTAAGGGCACATAGGAAGAATGGGTTTCTATCAATGGCAGGGCTACTGGGGTACCGCCCGTCACAGTACGTGGCCTAGATCACCGTACCGAGGATCACTCCCAATCCCCTGCAATACAAAGCCGGAACCATTCCTTACTGAACAGTCTCGAACAAGACAACCCCGGTGATTCTAGCTAGCAATCGCCCACACAGCCGAATAAAAAGGGACATCTAGACAGGGGTAAATCTCATCCTACTTGGGCATGACCCACTTAGCCTTGTTGCACCTCCCTTGATAGCCATTCCCGTTTGATGAGGCTTGAGGCTGCGATTTCCTTTGTAGAACACATCTATCTTGGAATGCTCATCGTCCACCTGACGATGTTCTGAAAGCATTCAATGCATACAAGTTCGTTCCGGGTTCGAACGAAACCGAAGGCATTATCTCGTTACACTCATTTTGGAATCACCCTCAGAGTTAACGACAATAACCCTTGCACTCTGAAAACTCCATCTCGAACCTGAAAGTACTATCTTTGTTATACTCGTATTGGAATCACCCTTAGAGTTTTTAACGACAGATAGTTCTTACACTTCGAGTCTTCAACTTGATCTTCACTTGAATTCACGACCTAACATTTAACTTAGATCGATGTGGTTTTCGGATAATCAAATTTGATACCCGATCCCGGTCTCATCGAACCAAACGTGTCTTAAAGGCCAAGTTGTTTAAAGGTTTAAACAATTCAGTTCAATTCAATTCAATGCTTTGAATTCATACAGCATTAACATAGATAAATATCACACATTTATCATTGATATAACCAATATCATATCACAAAATGTCACAACACATCATCAATAGATATCAATCCAATAGATATCATCCAATTCAGACATTCAAAAAACAATCGTCCATAGCAAGCATTATCAATTCATATCATAACTAACTTAATTACTTAAATTAAATTAATCCCTTAAGAATTAATCACTTAATCTTGCTTATACAATCATTAATTAATTACTAACCTTAATTAATTAATCACTCCTTGATTAACTTAATTAATCAATTAATCGATCCCTAATCCTAGATTAATTATCCTTTAATTATCAATTAATAATCCTTAATTATCAATTAATCTCCTTTAATACAAAGTAATTAATCCTTAATTACTTTATAATCAATTAATTAACCTTTAATTAACTGATTAATTATCCATCAACTATTGATTAATAACCTTAATTATTAATCAGTATCTCTTAATACAAATTAATTAATCCACAATTATTTTTTTATAATTAATTAATTAACCATTAATTAACCACTTAATTATCTCTTAATTATTAATTAATAAACCTAATTATCAATTATTAATTAAGAACTTAATTACAGATTAATTATTCTTTAATCACAAGTTAATTAACCATTTGCTTAACCCTTATTTAACTGTTAACCCATCCTTAATTAACAGTTAGTCAATCCTTAATTACCATTTGATTAATCCTTAATCACATTTGATTAATCAAGTAATTATCACTTAACAGCTTCTTAATTAATCCTTAATCACGGATTAATCATTCGTAATTATTAATTAATAAAACCTTAATTATTAATTAATAAAACTTAATTACAAATTAAGCACTTCTTAATTATTAGTTAAGTAACCTTTAGTTACTTGTTTAATTACTCATTAATTTCTTAATTAATCAATCCTAATCACTAGATTAATTAAGTCTTAATCACACTTAATTACTTGATTTATTAAGCTCTGGTCGTTAATTAATAATCTAGTTAATGATCTTTTAATTACAATTTAATTAATCTCAAATTAATTAATCTTTAGTCCTTAATCATTTATTAATCAAGTAAATTATTTTCCTTAATTAATTTCTTAATCAATCCTTTATAATTAAACTAATTAACTAAACTTAATTTCTTTAAATTAATTTAATCAAAATTAAGACATTAAAATCTTAATTAAGATAAAACATTATCTTATAAATGCTTTAATTACCCTTAACATATTTGCATCATTTACTTTATAACTATCTTTACTTATTAAATTATCAATTAAGTTTTTTAAAATAAAATAATCATTTAACTTGATAAATTAAAGTTATCAAAACACAACTTTAAATAACTTAAAACATTCATCAATTTATAATTTTAAAAACTAGTTTCAATTTGAATTTAAAACTTGTCCTTTTTATATAAATTTTAAAAATTACCTTCATAACTCAAATTTGAATTCACTTTAAATCTTAAAAAAGTTCAAATTTAACAAACTTCAAAACTTTTTAAATCAAAATGTTTAAGAAAACATTTATTAGACATCAAGTAATTTACACAAAAGTTTAAACCAATTTAAAGTTTTAAAATTTAAAAAAAACAAGTTTTAAAAACTTTTAAAACCTCTTAAAATTGTTTAACTTTTGCTGCTTCGGGTCAAACCCGTAGCTCACTCAAGTCAAACCCGAGTTCCCTTCTTCCCATCTTTTTTTTAAACTTAGATTAAAATTAAAGTTTGCAATCTACAGGCAAAACACTTCCAACATACTCGATTATGAACTCGAGCTTCCCACCCCAAAACTCGAACTCGACTTCGGGACTTCACATCCAAACCCTTCTGACACGCACCCACCATCATGTGCACATGCACCACCACCTGAGGCTACTTCGTCCATCGCCGCGTCCTTCGGCACGTCACTCCTCATCACTACAACACAAAACGACCACCCAAACACTCTCACGCGCCTCGAATTGAAATTGAGCACCTCTGATGGACTTAAACCCAAAACAACCTCCAGCAAATTTCTTTGACTCCTCGATTCCAATCACCGGAGTCGTTACAATTACGTCCGCACCATGCCTTGCCTCCACGTTTCCATTCACCAAAGCTCCAAGCAGCTTGCATCATCAGAGAAGATGCGACAACCCCAAACCCAACTTCAACAAAAGCTAGGGTTAAAAACTTAACCGGACCACTGACGACGCAATAGTTCACAGTCGCCTCGACCTTCATTTTTCCCAACAACCTGATCGTCCACCTTGCTTCAGACGAAAACTCAACCACTCAAAATCCTCTGACCAATAGAAAATGCTCAAGAACCATATTCCACATATTTCCCAAATTCACATCCATTTCATCACTAAAAATTTGGATTTTTGTTTTGAAAATCATAATCTTCAATGATGATTCAATACATATACATGAATCAATATAATTCAACATTTGATTTATTACATTGTTCATGTTACCCCTGCATTATTTTTGTTTACAGGAAATTTCAAAACTTAAATTACTTAAACATATTTTCATAATCTAGATAGAGTTTAAACTCAACTAATTTGTTTTAAACCCAAAGCTTCCAAGTGTTTAGATGGGATGTTTTCAAATCTTTGTTTGTCTTTTTTTTTTAAAAACTATGTAATCAGGTATAAACAGAGAGCACAAATTACAGGCATGCAAATTCAAATGCATTCATAACTACAGATTATATACTACTATTCACACATGCAGGAATCAATATCACAGTAATTACTTAAGCAACAAATTTTAACCTACTTAAGTTTTAAAAACTAGATGCTTACTCACCTTTTGAATTTGCAAAGTGTTTCAGAAATAGGATTGAACTGAGCCCCCTTTTTTTTTAAAAAAAATTGAAAACTGTTGTTGCTTGATTCCTGAAACTTATGTTGCTTGGCTTAAGAATGAAATTCTTTGAAGCTTGAACATTTGAAGCTGAAATGTCTGACTGTACAGGAACAAGATGATGGTGGCTCAAGACTTTGAAAATTGGTTGTTTCCAGGTTTTGATAACAGAAAGTTTTGAAACTTTTTTTTTCTAATGCTTCTACAGGCTTTGAAAATAAATTCTGGTTTCAGGCTTTGATAAAAGAAGTTTTTCAGGCCTTTGAAAATGCTTTGATAATAGAGGATCACAGAGTTGAGGAAAAGTGCTTTTACAGGTTTGATAAAAATATTACAGGGTTTGGCTTTTTGACAATTTTGGGTTGAAGATTGGCTACAATTTGTTTTTGAGGAGATCAATATTTGAAAAATGCTACAGGCCTTTGGAAAAAATTTGGTTTGAAGAGTTAAACAAGTTGTCTTGAGGAAATTTACAGATTTTGGTTTTCAGATTGAACTTTTGAGAAATTTGAATACAAGAGTGGCCATTAATTTCTGAATTGAAAGAAAAAGAATGAAGAAGATAATGGGAGTTTATATGATGAAATTTAAGGTTTATTAAAATAAAATAAATATAATAACAAAGAGGGACACTTGTTTAAATTTTGTTTACATTTGTCATTACTAATCCTAATCTATTTACACATGTTAATCAATAAGCTCTAAAATTTAACACATGTCCTTTCTTATTTTTAAATTATTTTTAGATGATTTTTAAAAGCCTTTATTAATAATTTTCTTAATATGTATATGCTTTTGTAAATTTATAAATGCTTTTTCCTTATCTTATAAAAATAAAACTTTCAAAAGAAAATAAGATATACACTAATTAGATTCCAAATAAAATATTATAAAATTATTTAACCCGTTTTTACATGCTAATTTAAATGCTTTTGCATTTATTTACTATTAAATAAATAATTTTTAAATTCATATAAATAAAAGCCTTTTGTTTTCAATTTAATATAAAACAAATCTTATTTTTAAAATAAAAACTTTATTCATAAATCCTTTTATATACAAAATTATTTTCAAGATATAAATTCTTTTTAAATTTCAAATTTCAATCCAAATTTCAAATTTTAAATTCAAATTCAATTTAAACTTAAATTTAAAATCAAATCAAATATATCTATTTTAAATTAAAAAACACACTATTAAATTTAGAAATATTAAATTCTAGTTTTAAAGTTAACTTTTAAATAAATATATATTAAAACAACATTTATTAAATTGAAATGTTAAGCCTATTAAAATCAAATTTATAAAATAACACAAATTAAATAATTATTCTATTTAAAATCATTTATTTCTAAATTTAAAAACATCGCATAAATTTTATTTTGGTTATTTATATTTGAAGATAACAATTTTATCAATCTTAAATAATTTAATTAAGGGATTATCACTTTTTAAATTCCCCAAAATGCTGGGATATTACACAAATCAAAAATCAAAGGTGAGTTAATCTCACTCATTTGGAATACCCGTTAAATTTAAATAATTAAATTTAAATAGTTAAATTTAAATGATTTGTTGAATGATTGAAATGTCTGGATGTGATAGTATATATATATATATATATAGTAGTATATATAGTATATATTGGAGTGATTGATTTCCTGCATTATATAGCGAATGAGACCCTACGCGCCCCGCACAATAGCGGATGACCCCTATACCGCAATATTCCACCTCGAAGTGGAATTGGTATTTATATTGTGCTAACATATATGGAGCAGGGACATCTATGGATGCAGGGAAACAGGTTGGAGGGATCTAACTGGATTCCTCAAAATATTTAGATTGTTTTAACATTATGAGATATGATTTATTTGATAATCTGAGATAGATTATATTTGGTGATTGAAAATATTGAATGTTGTGGTTTGATTGAATATATTTGTGTGTATCGAGTTATCAAAGATAAAGATTGAATTTTTAAAAGAAAATGAAATAGGGAATTTTTAAGTAAAATAATCATAGAGAAGTTGGATAAATTAAAAGAATGAATTGGAAAAAAAATAAAAGTTGATTTTTAAATTCTAATAAATAAATTCCAAGTTTGGAAAAGGAGATTTTTGAATAAATGGGAATAAGTGGATTTTTAAACTTAAATGATATTGTTCAAAGGAATAAAAGATTTATTTTTCAATTCAGGATTTAAACGGTTTAGGAAAAAATAAAAGAAGAATTTTGAAATAAATATGAAATTGGTAGTTTCAATTTAAATAAGATTTTTTTAATGATAATAAAGAATTTAAATATGAAATTAATGGGTTTCAAAATTGAGTAAGTAAAGGAATTTATTTTAATATGGAGTAAAATCTAAAAATCGATTTGGGAATTAATTTAGAGTTTGAAATTGTGTTTTAAAAGAAGAAGAGACTATGGAATTTATAAACTGGGTTTATAAAGTTAAATATGATATTAGTGGATATTTGGAAGTATAAATTCACCTCATCCATTGTCGATGAAGATCCTTCTACGAGTAGAGATACTCTTTACAATCCTATAAGTGAGATTTAGCATGAATCTTTCCCTAAAGGAGGGATGTCTCCTACATGAACACCCTAGCAACCATAGATACATTATGAATTGGACTTCTTTATCTATGTAGCTTAGGTTACTTGCACTCATGAGCAATAACTCTCCTCAATGGTTCCAATTCTACCATTACACGAATCTACAATACAACTTACTCTCCATTGTTGTTTTCTCAAATCCTTTAACACCATCATTAACGACATCCTTTGTTCCCTTGCCCATGTCCCATGTGATAGTACAACCAATAAAAATTGGAAACAACCGCACCTCTCATCCTACAAAAGCCGATATTAATTAACTTCACCTTAGAGTTAAGCCGTATTATGATTAGTTGATCACTCATGGGATTCAACACTACTACTACAAATCCCTTTTCCATAAAGTCGAAAGTCACTTCAAACCTTGCCTCCTTTCTACATCCCACTTAAGCCTAAGTGTCTAAGGAAATGATTATAGTTTCTTAAGCTAGCCAGGGTACAACCAAAAAACTCTATCCCACAACAGGCTAGAAATCAACACTTAGGGAGCTTATTACTTGATTTATAAAGTCAGCTCTTGGTAAACGAGGAGTACATTACTTAATCCAACAACTTAAATGTTTCTTATTGCTGCACTTCGTTGTGTATCCACTACTCTATATTGCTACATGTCATGGAAGACTACTAGCAACAACTAAGAGTAACTCTGGATAATGCAGTGGATGCATGCATATAATATATAATAAGAGTATAACAAAATACAAATACGTTCACTCAAAGTTCCATCCATCTAGAGTATTTATCTCTAAAGTGAACTCACCCTCTATGTGTACATCACTTCCTTAAGTGCCCATATGGAACTGCTCAAAGAACCATGTCTACACATGGCTCTGTTAGTCTCTCAAGCACTCCTAGGACATACTATACCCTAAATCAGCCTACTTATTCCTTAATCTGGTAACATAAGCTCTTATACCTAGTGTAACGAATTACCATTTACGATGCCCCACATCATTACTAAACAAACATATGATTTTGAACACTGTAAGTGATAGATCATTGAGGTAAATTTAAACAAAACTATCTCATCCGATATATCGATATGATCACATAGTGGAATAATAATATACATTATACCAACATATACATATGCACATAAAATATGAGAGAAGTTACATATAAGGCATGGTATGATAATAAATTGAATTGCAATACAATAAGAATACATCGTCTCAATGTAAATTGAATACTCGATGATATATCAAATACACTACATGGACTCGTATACATATAATGTTTGAAGTGCATAAAATAATATACGATAATTGAATATTATATTCCTAAAGGTTATTGTCTCCATGCTCCCAATGATCCAGCTATCCTGCTAACATATCTCAAATACCTAATTCTAGGCCTACTCATAGTAGTAACCAAAAGTTGTTCAAAAAGGAAAATAGTGAAAACAAGGGGCTGAAAAAAGTCTAGTGAGTAGACTACCTCTAAGTACTATACATACATGCAACCTATATTCATCTAATAAAAGTGAGCTGGGATCTACGAGTAATACTAATCATAATTTTTCCTACGCCATCTCTACACCAATAAGTTAGGATAGTACATTACGGTGGTTTTATTATTAAGATGGTACATATTTTAATAAGATATGCTACTGATAACATGATAACCAAGTTTACTGGCAATAATACATTCCATGACCAATGGTGCCATAGATCTCCCAGTATCGATCGACCTGAAATGGAGAGCAAAAGCAATAATATAACAATGACATACATCTAAGCATCTCTGTATCCAAAGATCCTGTATGAATCATATACGAGTAATATCATTAATTAATGCTATTTGGATATCTAGAACTGATATTTATTTGAGAAATTTCAATTAGTGACTATACAGAATACATCGAAGTTAACTTAGCTGTTTACTCTAAGTCAGCATTGACTCATATAGGTCCCCTCTCAACTACAAGTGCTATGAACAATATATGACCTACTCTAGAAAGGTGCACTAATCTCTCTTGGTTCTTGCTCTAGGATCTCATATATAGGTCATGTCATATCTGGGATGCAATGGATTGACTCATTAGTGTCGTACCACCAGTTGCCTACACCTGACATACCTGAGCCATATGTAACAGCCTATATCCACGTACACACTTCCACAGATGTATGCACAACACCAAAGTCTCCTCATCCTAGTGTGACTCATTGATCCTTTCTTAAACTACCTCGCATAAATAGTTTGCCCTAAGTCAGGCATTCCAAAACTATATATATTGCACAAACTGCATATCTATAAATGTGAGTATGTGTGTTTTTTTGTGTGTGTATATGTGCATGTATGTATATGTATCTATGCATGTGTGCGTATATAAAACTACTCAACAATTGGTAGCCCCAAGTCAGGCATACCAAAACTATATATAAATCGCTTAAACCACATTCTAGAATATTTTCCATGCATCATCCTATAGCCCCAAATCTGGAATATCGAAACTATACACGATCGCTTAAATCACGTATCAATATATGTGTGCGTGTGTGTGTGTGTGTGTAATATCTCATGCACCTTCTAGTAGCTGTAAGTCGGACACATTAAAACTATATAAAAATGCTTAAATCGCATATCAATAAATATATATATAATATTATGTGCACCTCTCGGTAGCTCTAAGTCAGTCATACCAAAATTATATATAAACGCTTAAACCGCAAACTAACAAATATAAATATATAATATTTATCCTGCACCTTATCGTAGACTTAAGTCAGGCATACCGAATCTATAAATAAACTGCTTATCAATATACATACATTCATACATACAAACGTACTTATATATATATATATATATGTTAGATATGCAAGTATATGATTTTTGTTTGATGATAATAAACATATATATATATATATATATATATATATATTCATTTAAATGTATTTGTTATTGTACTATTTTATTTTCACATTATTAAATAAATATTTATTTGAATAAAATATCTGTTTGAATTTAAATTCTGTGTTATTGAATAAAATATCTGTTTGAATTTAAATTCTGTGTTATTTATTTTATTCAGCAAATATTTTACTATAATTTTTGAATAGTACAAAGTTTAAGCACTCATTATATACACAATTTCCACTATAATAAAATTTCAAATTATAATACAATTTTTCACTATACATACATTTGCACCTCACTACATATCACTCATACACTTGTATTTAATCTTTAACTCTATTCCAGATTGTATCCAGCATCTAAGTTGTTTGCAAAATAAACAATGATGCACTATAATTGAAAAAGAAATATTTTTTGTGGTGTAAAATAAAATGTGTTTTGAAAATACTATTTGCCTCAGTTATTTGGGTTGTTCATCATCATTTTCATTTGAATCCATTCATATACCAAAAACTCGTGACATGCAAAGTGTATCACTGTACATGCCATAAGGCTGTGCACACCGATATACACTTGATAAAACTGCCGGGTAGGTGTGCATAAGGTCAAACCCGAGCCAAAGCTAGGTTCAACTCAAGTGCAACACAAATAAAGTCACGATATGAGCACAAGGTCAAACCCGAGCCAAAGCTAGGTTTAACTCAAGTGCAATACTAGAATAAAAATAGAATGGTCAAGTATAAGTTTTGTAATTAGTGTAACATGAACATTAGCATGAATGATCAAAGCAGTGTGAACATATCATAACCCCTGAAGACCAACAGATCAGAGAAATGAACTTGATGAAGTAGTGGATAAACTAGGCAGAGTAGTTTTAAAAAGCATGAAGATATACAACAGAGAAGACTACAACAAAATGACGTATATATGAAGTCCCAAATAAACATAAGTTCAACATGCTCAAATATACAAAGGTCAAAAAGAAAATGAACTAGATCAGAATTGAAGTGAATCAGATAATCCAAGACCAGACATTGATGTACAAATGAAGACAGTTCAAATCAGTCAACTCAAAAAAATATGAACAGTACAGACCCATATACAAAGTGCAGACCAACCAAACGCAACCATAGCAACCAACACAATGCAGTTCACACATGTATATAGTGAATGCAACCATATCACTTGAAGTTCAATGGCAACCAAACAAGAATGAAGCAAACAGCAATATGCATGTGGTCAGATATGGAACCAGATACAAATGGTCAAGTACAAGTTTCAATGACCAAAACAAGACCACAACAACATGTAATCTCAACAATGAATTGATCAGGAGCAACAAAAGTCAGATACAAGCATGGATGAGCAGTGATGACATAAGTGCACCATACTAGGCAGTGCAAAGTAAATAGAAACATATATATGAAATTCAACAGCAAATTTAACTTGAACCAACATACAACATCTTTATCAAGTGCAGGACCAGTGAACAATGAAGTGAAACAAGACCAGATCCAAATCAACCATGAAGCATAGGAGCTACGTAGACCAACTCATATGCAACTCAGACTGCAATGACAAAGTGAGAAGCAACACACACAATATATATATATATATATATATATATATATATATATATATATATATATATATATGCTAAAGAAATCAGCAGTCGAGACAGACCACACAACCAAATAAGTCAACAGTGGTAACTTCAAACTACATGGTGTGGGCACAAGTCAAGGCAGGAAGCAAATACAACCAACCCAGATCATAGCACAAATGGTCAGAGAATAAAATGAACTGCTTGAAACAGTAAGTAAACATATCAAGTATTCACATATGAACTTGACTGCAAGTGAAGCCTCAACCAAAACATAAATGCAACCAGGCTCACAAACACATGATAGCATACATGAAACAAATCCAGGCTTCAAGTACTCATGACTTGAAGAAATGCAAACACACATGTATACATACATACATACATACATACATACATATATCTGTGTATATATATCAGCAAAGAGCAATTTTACAGTATTACGGAAATTTGGTAGCAGTTTCAAATCAAGGTAGCAGAACAAAAAAAATAATAATGTAGCAGTTTCAAATCAGGGTAGATTTTTTTCAAAATAAGTCAAGTTTAAATGCCAAAAAGTCAAAGTCGTGGTGGTCAAAGTGATAACAAGCATTGATCAAAGTCAATAGGAATTTCTATCTGACAGTATCAGATTTCAAAAAACAAAGCCAATGAATCAAAGCCGTGGTGACCAAGATAATAACAAGTTCGATCTAAACAAATCAAAGTGTCAAAATCACAATAGAAACGAAATCAAAGGAGCAAAAAGAACAGAACCAATGTCTAATGCAAATTCATGAAGCCGTGGTAACAATGCATCAGAAAATATTCGAATTGAACTAGTCTAAAGAAATCATATGCACTAAAGCAGAATCAAACAACCAAAAATATTATCAAACGAATTCATTTGGTCAAAAATTTAGGGAATTAAACCCTGTAAATACCATCAACATCATCGGCATTAAAGGCATCGAGTTCAAGCATATCAGCGAGAATAGAAAATGGAAATCACACATCAATTCAATTCGAATTCGCTAGTTTGAAGCTGCCGAAGGCAAATCAAGGATAAGAGATGATTGACAGATCAAAGCGAAGCAAATCACTTCAATCGCTCGAAAAACAATCGGCCGCCTCAAATTTTCAAAAGCCTTAATTTTGAACGAAGTTGAATGAACATTCTCAAGCAAAGGAACGAGGCAACCATTTTTCACAAAGGAGAATACGGTCGATAATATAAAAGAAAAGGGGGATATTTTTTATCACCGAGTTTTTTGTTTTTGGGCCGGCAAATTATTAATACTTTGGGCTTATATTTTGAACTAACGTTTCTAATTTTGTTTTAGTTATTTTTATTTTGTATCTTTCTTTTAAAACTTTTGTAAAATCTAGTCGTGTGACTAGGGGATGAACTATGTTGGTGTAGTTCGAGATTTGCAACTCAGTGGCTGAGTTGTGATAGGGTTTTGAGCATAGAGTTAGGCTAGTCGATAGCGGGTGTCGCGAATTTACATGTGTAAGCTTCTGACTACTTAATTTCGAGTAGAAATCTTGGGGGCATCACGTAGGCAGAGTTTTGCCGAAGTTAGGTACGTCCGTGTTGTTCTATTTTTGCTTTTGTTATTCTACTGTTATCTGTGCTGCAATTATTTCATATATATCTGCATTAATTTTTATAATTATTAGTATCACTCTGTTCACCCCTCTCTAGGGTGAAATCTATCCTAAAAGTGGTACCAGAGTAAGGAACAAAAGCCAACTTTTGTTTTAAAAATTTGATTTTTCACATACAATTTTTTTTTAACTTTTTAAATGGCTTCTTTTAATTATGTTTTTGCTGAGCGTTAGTCCATAGTTAGATCACTAATGTTCAATGGTGAATATGCTTACTAGGAAAATAAAATGATTTTTTTTTTGAAAAACATCGATGCTTGGAATATTGTTGAGACAGGTTATAAGACACCAACTATAGTGATAGATAATCAGGAAATAGATAAACCAATGGATCAATGGACGGATCTATAAAATAAAATACAGAATGCTAATGCTAAAGCTATGAATTCTATTATGCGTTCTTTGGATCAAATTGAATTTAATCGTGTCTCACATTGTCTAACTGCATAGGAAATCTTGCACACACTTGAAGTGACTCACGAAGGAACATCTCAAGTCAAGGAATCTCGCCTTGCCATGCTTAGAAACGAATACGACAATTTCATAATGGCCAAAGCTGAAAATGAAAGAGATGTATGGACGACTTTTCAATATTGTATACAAATCAAAAGCTCTTGGAAAATCTTACACAGAGTGGGAAATAGTCCAAAAAATCCTCAGATTCCTTCCATGAAATTTTGAATCCAAAGTCACTGCTATTCAAGAATCGAAGGATTTGAAACAAATTAAAGTCGAAGAAATTATTGGAAACCTCACCACTTATGAGATAGAAATAATATTCAACGAAGAACATGAAGTAGGTGATACTCGAAAGAAATCAATAGCTCTCAAAGGAACAATGGAAAGTAGTGATGACGATGATGGAGCAGCCGAGCTACGCTACTAAAAAAGAGATTCAAAAAATGGAACCACAAGTACGGAAATCCAGCTCTAAATCAACAATTGAAAAGCAGAATAGTCAAAGCACTAGACAACTCAGAAGAGCAGGAGATTGTTTGTCACAAGTGCAATAAAATCGGTCATATCAAGCCCAATTGTCCTCAGAATGGACTCAGCCAAGGAAGGAAACCAAAAAGGAGAAGTTTTACAGCCAATTGGGATGAAACTGATGAAGATATTAAAAGCACTAGTAGTGAGAGTGAAAAAGAAGATCTGTTCCTTCGAGGTGATATAACTAGCAGTGATGATGATGAGCTAAGCGAGGTATCAAAAACTTGCTCATTTAGAATTACTTATGTATTTTCACAAAGTAAATGGCTGTTTCAAAAGACTTAGGGGGAAATACACTAAAATTGAATCACAAAGAGATACTTTGATTGGTTCAAATAAACCACTTGATCAATTGGTTAAAAACTATCAAACCAAGAGCTTTAAGTGTGATAAGTGTCCATCACTAAAAGAAGAGATTAAAAATCAGGAATTAAAATTAAATCACTTGAAAATGAAATTCTGATTTTGAAAGAAAGTGAAAATACTAGGAGAGAAAATTCTATTAAAAAGTGCACAAACTATTGAATGAAAATGAATCTCTCAAAAGACAAGTCCAACAATTGTCTACAACTTTAGGAAAATTTTCCAAAGGAGAAAGATTGCTAAATATGCTATTAGAAAAACAAACTGTCAATAATGTTAGACAAGGACTTGGGTATAATCAATCTGAACGTATTAGAAGTGAAATTAACAAGTCAAATCAAAGTGCATGATATGTGGGAAAACTGAACACAATCATAATATTTGCTGGAATAGACCCAAACACGTGAAAACCATTCCAATTTGGGTTCCTAAAGGCGCAAATATAAAATCACTTTAATTCAAACAAATCTGAGTGCTAAAAGGAACAAATATAAATAGTCTTGGTTCTACACAAACATATTTTTCAAAAAAAATTTCCACTAACAACCATGGACCTATAAAAACAAATAGAGCAAAAAATCTTTTCTCATGTAGGTGTGGTGGCAGGCCAAGTAACAACAACATTGTTACCTGGATTCTGGCTGTTCTAGGCACAGGCGGTAAGAAATCAAAGTTCCTTAGCTCAGTATAAAGGTAGCAGAATCATAATGGGAAACAATGAAAAATTGTCATAAAGGTAAAATAGGTAATGGGATATCTATCTTGAACGATATATTAAATGTGAAAATATGCATCATAATCTGATTTAATTCAGCTAGTTATGTCATAATGAAATAAATGATGATTTTGATTTTCTAAAAATGTTGACCAATCATCTTTGAACTAGCTCATATAGATTTGTTTAGACTAATGATATTGCAAGTTTAGATGATAAGAAATATCATCTTGAATTGATTTTTGATTACTCTAAATACACAGGGATATATTTGCTTATCTTACTGCTTCTATATCTGACACTATGTTCATTGTTTGTTTATTTGCATGGTCTCAATTAAAATCCAAAAGAATTTCATTTAAAAGCTATAAAAAGATTTTAAGGTGTTGGTTGCAACTTTATGATCTGGTCTATGACATTCAACTAATGATAATCTTGAGTCAAAGGGAATTTCGGATGTAGATAACACTGGTAATCTAGTTGATAGAAAAATTACTGATGGAATGTGATTTATGTTGAGACATTCAGTAGTCGTATCATTTTCAAAGAAAATATCTGCATATTTTTCATTTCAAATGATTTTCAATTAGGATATATTTTTCTTTGATAAAACCCCTTACAAAAAATAGTTTATTTTTGTTGAATTTGTTTCAGATTAGTCTTTTTAAAAATTTCGATTTTATAATTATTTTTGGATTTGATCTTAAATGACTACATTAACTAATCTGACTCCCTACTGATTATCGAAAAGATTAATAGTGACCGAAAAAGTGATGATTGTCGATATTAATCATATATTATAACTTGAGACAATATATTTAGCAAATTTCTTTAAAAAACTTTAAACAAGATTTATAATAACTTTTGATGGGTAAAAATTCAATGATCATCTCTACTTCTATCATATTTCTAACGGCCATTACTCGTCAAAATCTAATATAGTATGTCAAAATGTGGTATTTTAAACAGAAAATTATTCATTTTTTTTATTTTTTTAACAAAAACATCTAAAGTATTAACTTTCATTTAAAAGTCCTCACGGTTATGCATGGGTGAATTACTTGGAATTTTAGTTATGCACTTTCATGCACATTTAAAAATCCTCACGGTTATGCATATATGGAACACATATCAAAATTGATTATTAAATAGACAAATTGATTCTAATCCCATTTAAAAGTCCTCACGGTTATGCGTGGTTAGAAGATGCTTGAATTCATTTTTTATAAATTTGGGAATACTACTAATCTCATTTAAAAGTCCTAATAGTTATGCATGGTTAGTAGATATTCAAATTCCTGATATAAATATACCACAAATAGACACAACTATGTGTTATATATGCCGACATCATCTCTATCATTCTAAAGTGGATTATGCACCTAACAAAGTATTTATGATTGCTTGACTTTTTATTGAAATTTAATCTATTAGGTATTAATACTATAATAATGTCTACCACTTTATCTCTATTTATCTAACACTATTATTTTTTTGCTGATAACAAAAGGGGGAGAGAAAAGTCAAGATTTTGGCAAATAAAGGTAAAATATTTTGCATATTTTTATACAGGTTCATTTGCATATTTTTATTTTTTTTCATGCATATATGAAGGGGGAGCTTTGTTGGAGAGAGGGCGCATTCAAATAGGGGGAGCAAATAGAGTTCATCAATGGCCAAATGCATTTAATAAATTCAAAATCTTAAATATATGTTTGTTATCATCAAAACGGAGAGATTATTGAATATGCTAGTATATGATTTTTGTTCGATGATAATAAAAATATATATACTCATTTAAATGTATTTATTATTGTACTATTTTATTTTCACATAATTAAATAAATATTTGCTGAATAAAGTAAATAACATAGAATTTAAATTCAAACAGATATTTTATTCAAACAAATATTTTATTACAATTTTTAAATAGTACAAAATTTGAGCTCTCACTATATACACAATTTCCGTTACAATACAATTTCAAATTATAATATAATTTTTCACTATACATACATTTGCACCTCACTACATATCACTCATTCACTCGTATTTAATCTTCAACTCTATTCCAGATTGAATCCAACATATGATTTGTCTGCAAAATAAACATTGACGCAGTAAAATTGAAAAAGAAATATTGTTTACAGTGTAAAATAAAATGTGTTTTGAAAATATTGTTTGCCTCAATTATTTGGGTTGTTTTCATCATTTTCATTTGAATCCATTCATACGCGAACAACCTGTTGCATGCACAGTGATTGTTTGTTATCATTTTCATTTGAATCCATTCATACGCGAACAACCTGCTACATGCATAGTGTATCATTGTACATGCCATAAGGCCGTGCATACCAATATACACTTGATAAAACTCCAAGGACAGGTGAGCACAAGGTCAAACCCGAGCCAAAGCTAGGTTCAACTCAAGTGCAATACAAATAAAGTCATGATACGAGCACAAGGTCAAACCCGAGCCAAAGCTAGGTTCAACTCAGGTGCAATACTGAAATAAAAATAGAATGGTCAAGTATGAGTTTTCTAATCAGTGCAACATGAACACAAACATGAATGATCAAAGCAGCGAAAACATATCATAACCCATAAAGACCAACAGATTAGAGAAATGAACTTAATGAAGCAGTGGAAAAACTGGGCGGAGCAGTTTCAAAAAGCATGAAGATATACAACAGAGAAGACTGCAACAAAATGACGTATATATGAAGTCCCAACTTAACATAAGTTCAACATGCTCAAATATACAAAGATCGAAAAGAAAATGAACAAGTTCAGAACTGAAGTGAATCAGATCATCCAAGACCAAACATTGATGTACAGATGAAGATAGTTCAAATGGGTCAACTCAAAAAACAAATGAACAGTATAGACTCATATACAAAGCGCAGACCTACCATGTGCAACCATAGCAACCAACACAATGCATTTCACATATGTATGTAGTGAATGCAACCAGAGCACTTGAAATTTAGTGGCAACCAAACAAGAATGAAGCAAACAGCACTATGCATATGGTCAGATATGGAACCAGATGTAAATGGTTAAGTACAAGTTCCAATGAATGAAACAAGACCACAACAACATGTAGACTCAACAATGAATTGTTCAGGAGCAACAAAGGTCAGGTATACGCATGGATGAGCAGTGATGACACAAGTGCACCATACTAGGGCAGTGCAAAGTACAAGGAAACATATATACGAAATGCAGTAGAAATTTAACTTGAACCACCATACAACATCTTTATCAAATGCAGGACCAGTGAATAGTGAAGTGAAACAAGACCAGACCCAAATCAACCATGAAGTACAGGGGCAACACAGACCAGCTAAAATGCAATTCAGACTGCAATGAAATGTGAGGAGCAACATATATATATATATATATATATATATATATATATATATATATATATATATATATATATATATATGCTACAACAATGAGCAGTCGAGATAGACCCACAAACAAATAAGTCAACAGTGGTAACTTCAAACTGCATGGTGCGGGCACAAGTCAATGCAGGAAGCAAATACAACCAAACCAGAGCAAAGCACATATGGCCAGAGAATAAAATGAACTGCTTGAAACAGTTAAGTAAACATATCAAATATTCAGGTATGAACTTGACTGCAAGTGAAGCCTCAACCAAAACATAAATGTAACCAGGCTCACAAACACATGACAACATACATGAAATAAATCCAAGCATCAAGTATATATGACTCGAAGCAATGCAAACACACATACACACATATATATAGGCAGTGGACATGTAACCAGAACCAAGGCAACCCATAAAACAGTTTCGAAGACATGAAACTACCAAAGAGCAGTTTTACAGTTTTACAGAAATCTGGTAGTAGTTTCAAATCAAGGTAGCAAAACAAAAAAAATCACGTAACGGTTTCAAGTTAGGGTAGCGGTTTTTTACAAATAAAATGAAGTTTAAATGCTAAAAAGTCAAAGCCATGGTGGTCAAAGTGATAACAGGAATTGACCAAAGTCAATAGGAATTTCTATCTGACAATATCAGATTTCAAATAACAAAGCCAATGAATCAAAGCCGTGGTGACCAAGATAATAACAAGTTTGAACTGAAGAAATCAAAGTGTTAAAGTCACAGTAGAAACGAAATCAAAGGAGCAAAAAGAACGGAACCAAAATCTAAAGCAAATTCATCAAGCCGTGGTAACAAAGCATCAAAAAATATTCGAATTTAACTAGTCTAAAAAATCATATGCACTAAAGCAAAATCAAACGGTAGGAAAAAATTATCAGAAGAATTCATTCGATCGAAAATCTAGGGAATTAAACCTATAAATACCGTCAACATCATCGGCATTAAAGGCATCGAGTTCAAGCAGATCAACGACAATAGAAAAAGGAAATCACATACCAATTCAATTCGAACTCGCCAATTTGAAGTAACAGAAGGAAAATCGAAGATAGAAGATGATTGACAGAGCAAAGCGAAGCAAATCACTTCAATCGCTCGAAAAGCAATTGGCCGCCTCAAATTTTCAGAAGCCCTAATTTTGAACGGAGAGGAATGAACGTTCTCAAGCAAAGGAAGGACGCAACCATTTTTCGCAAAGGAGAACACGGTCGATAATATAAAAGAAAAGGGGGATATTTTTTGTTGCTGAGTTTTTTATTTTTAGGCTGGCAAATAATTAATACTTTGGGATTATATTTTAAACTAGGATTCTAATTTTGTTTTAGTTATTTTTATTTTGTATTCTTCTTTTAAAGCTTCTGTAAATTCTAGTCGTGTGACCTGGGGACGAACTATGATGGTGTAGTTCGAGAATTCGTGACTCAGTGGCTAAGTTTTGGCAGGGTTTTGAGCGTAGAGTTAGGTTAATCGATAGATGGTGTCACGAGTTTACATGTGTAAGCGTCTGACTACTTAATTTCTTATAGAAACCTTGAGGGCAACACGTAGGCAAGGTTTTTCCAAAGCTGGGTAAATTTGTGTTTTTCTATTTCTGCTTTTGTTATTTTACTGTTATCTATGTTGCAATAATTTTATAAATTCCGCATTAATTTTTATAATTATTCGTATCACCCTATTCACCCCCCTCTAGGGTGAAATCGATCCTACAATATATATATATATATATATATATATATATATATTATAACCATTGCAACTATAAAGCATCAATATATTTCTCATAGATAGTAAGAAATTCCAAAGAATATCATTACTTTCCATTTTAAATGTTAGCGAAAATGGAATTTCTATTATAAATGTGATATGTTAACTCATATCTTGTGACAAAAGTGTATATCTCAAAACGATAAGGATTTCTATTTATAAGTATTAATTTGGTAGTTTAAAATGTATACCAAGATACTCTTATTAAAATAATTTGCTCTAATATCAAGCTTATAGAAAGTAAGCTGAGTAATCTTTAGTCATCACAAACTCGAATTTCACCTTATGTAAACTAATTCGTACATTATGAGACTTTAAAAGAACTTTGCATACTTTATGTGAATTCTAAGCTCATAATACCCTATATGCAATAGCAAAATAAATATGGAAAACAGTTTTCATCAATATATTATTTTTTCCCCATAAATATATCATTATTCCAAAACGTCATTGAAATATTTATACATAAAATCCTAAGAATTATAAATAATTTAATGTGCTAACTACAACACCCATTTGTTTAAAAATCTTTAGCAATTATTTTGACAATATGATGTCGCCATATATGTCACTTATCATACCATTTTTCCATCTAATTTGTAATATATTTTAAGTGTGTCAAAACGTATCAAATGTATTGCTTTGAACGTCATTCAAAAATTTCATAACAAAAGTTTATTAAACACGTTATATTTTTAATGTGGTTTTGCATCATACACATGCAGGCTACCAAATATTCATTGAATTATAATTTTTATAAACTAGGTATGAGAATTCGGTATGCTTATCTTGCCTTTCAAAAATATGTGTGGAAAATATATATTTTTCCTCATTTTCACAATAAATGCTCGTATAGAAATATACAATATTCTTTATAAAAACTATAGAAAACATCTACTTATTTATTTTGAATATCATTCTTCATATAAGCATCCACATAGTTTTGGCATAGTGCTAAAGCCATACGTGAATAAAGTTTCAAATGATACTCTTTTATCTTATATATGATAAATGTGTAAAACAAATTTTCTTTTCACATTTATTTATAAATATATTATAACTTTTATAAACTCCAAATTTTATCCAAGTATCAAGTTCATTATTTACACATATATACACATCATTTCAAAATGATTATCATAGCCTTCTTCTTTTTCTTTAGACTTGTGTAATGTTCATGCTTTCAAATATCTACATTTAACATTCTTGCTTTCATAATATCAAACTCTTACCGCTCTCTAAGCTCTTTTATGTTTAGAAAAATTATTACGCTTAGGCATGTACCAATATTCAATTATAGCATATTTATCAATTTTCTCAACATATTATGAAAATACTTCTCCTTTAACTTATAAATTATTCAATGTAAATGCTTATTAAAACAATAATTGTTTCAAGTTAACAATTCTAAACTTTCCATGGTTCAAAATAGTTATTATAGTGAAATTTTATTAACTCTATTGCATTGATCCTTTCTATTTTAAATAATATACGAAACTGTTTAATTTACGTCCAAAAATGTATGTTCCTAAACATATAAATTGTGACGACGAGGTATTTTCAACCATTCGCATCCATTATAAGTGTTTAGGTAGACACTCATGCCGGAATTGGATTGCTCAAAATACCGCGTTGTAAATAAAAATTTGGCAAATCTCAGAATATACAGTAAATAAAAATCACAGATCACAGACACAGAGTATATAAAAATGCAGCGGAAGAAAAAGAGATAGTAGTTCATGAAGCTACTATATAAAATATAAAATACATCAGAGTTAAATAAGATACAACAGAAGAGTAACAGGATACATCAGGTACATATCAGATACATCACTGAACCACTGGATACTGAAACAAAATAGATGGCTGGATTTTCAAGGAAAGCTCCAATGCCGAAGGTGAATCTTGAATGCTAACTCAATCAATCTGACCCGAGCGTAAAGCAAAACACAAAATCCTCGAGTCAGGACATAAATACTTATAAACTGTAAATCAACTCAAGTGAACAGTAACAAAATGCATCAGTAACTTAAAGGATGCTTGGGACCGCCCATCCTCTAAGGATCCGTTAAACTATTTACTATGTAGTAATATACGCTATATACGGTAGTGTCTAATCAGTAAAGTATAATCATATAGAGAATAGCGTTAAGGGGATGGTGAACCTTAACGCGGTCGGATCTTTAAAACCAAAATCGTAGTGGGCTCGATATAAGGATATGACACGGCACACGAGGCAATGCCAGGGTGGATACACCGTTTGCACTCCCGGACCGGTGGTGACGGCAAGCCAGCAGCTTCCGCCCACCTCGAACAATACCCCCGAATCAAAGTGGCGCCACCGAATCGAATCACAACAGTAATAGAATGGTTTCCGATGGAGCATGCTCGATGAAAGGGTGCGACCCTTTGTGTAGCCCGGTATAGCTCCTGTTTTAGTCATATATGCAAACTCACGGGAGTTGGGTCCACGTAATATACCTCGAGAATGTCGCCACCATCCTACTTCATTCTGGAATCTCCACCGCGTATACAGTTGTTGAAGTGGTTTTCGGTATTGGCCGGCTATAAGACAATATCCGATCCTGCTCTCTTTAACAACCAATCGTTATTATAACTCGTAGTTATAACTTTAAAACAATATTTTATACTTCAAAATAAAATATCCTTTTCAATCCAAATCTTTATCAAAATAAAGATTAATCATTTCCAAAACCATTTCAATATATCATCGTAAAATATCTTTCAATTCAAATATTTATCAAAATAAATATCAAGTCATTTCTAACCATTTCAATATATTAAATTTTCATACCCTTTCAATACTACCTTTCAAATAATTTTAATATATCAAAATATCATAACCTTTCAAAGCTTCAGTTCCAAAATATCATATCTTTCAGAACTTCTTTTTAAATCATGTTAATATCAAAATGTCCTATCTTTCAAACTCCGTTTTCAAATCATTTAACATCAAAAATATCATATCTTTTTTTTTTAAAAAAAAATATCATATCTTTCAAAACTTCGTTTCAAATCATTTTAATATATCAAAATATCATATCCTTTCAAAACTTCATTTCAAATCATTTTAAAATATAAAAATATCGTATCTTTTCAAACTTCATTCATTTCAAATCATTATTCATTTTATTCAATCTAAAATACCATTTCAATTCATATTTCAAAACAGTTTATATTCCAAAAATTCTTTTTTATCATTTCAATGAAGTTATTATGTTTAATAATTAAATTATTAAATTTCCAAAAATTTCAACTTCCAAAGTTTATTTATTCACTTAAGTTTATCAAAACTGTGAAAATTCGCTTTTCGCATTATTTAGAAAACTTATACGGAAAGTTACATTCAAAACAGTTCAATTTAACAAAAGACAACATTTTAAAATGTTATACTAGGTTTACTTAAATTTCGAATAACTTAGTTAAATTCAAAAATTATAGCACTTACAAAGATTGCTATAATAGCTTTTAATTCAATTTAGCTTTTTAGTTCATTATCATCAACTACAGCGTTTACAAATGCTGTAATATCATTTACATTGTAATTAATAGCATTTCAAAATTGCATTCAATTAACTTCAAATATTCAATAAAATTTCTCAACCAATTATATTTTTATTAAAAGCATTTTTAACTTATAAAATCATACATTTTCACATTTATAAACATTATTTAATTTTCCTCAAGTTCATGATTTTATAAAGTTAAATTTCCATTCAAAAATCAAGATTTAAAAACAATTCACTTATTAAAATGCAATGTTGAATTTTTAAAATCCATTACATTAAATTTCAACTTAACACTTAAGTTCAAATTCTCAAATAAAACTTAGTTTTATTTTTATTTGCTTAACTAAAAGTTCACTTTTACGTCAATTTCATAAATTTCCAATTCTAGTTATATTCCAAAGTTTCAACGTAAAATATTTATTCATTTCACATTTCAACTTTATTAAAAATCATAAATATGATAAAAATCATTTTAAATTCATTTAAATTCAAATTATCATAAATTTGTCATAATTTCAAACTCAATTAAATTTCCAATTAAAATTAAATCAAAATTTCCAAAATAACTTACGTTCAAAATTTCTAACTTTTTCATTAATTCATTTCACTTACAATTATTCAGAAAATCAATAATATTTTACAAAAATATTATTTTTATTAAATTTCAAATCAAAATATTAAAATAATTAAATTTCTAAAATATTTTAATTTTTCTAGAAAAGCATGTTTTAACCACGGGCCTGTATAAAATTTTCTACGCTAGGTAAAGTGATACGGGTAATATATCATTTCAACCCGTAATTTACCAAGAAAATCCGGGTTTTATCATTTCAAACCCACAATCCCAAGTCAAAATGAAAAATTTAAAACCATTCAGGCCTATCATTTCAGCCCATAACATTTTTTTCTAACAGGGAACTCGCAGTGTGATCATATACAGAAATAATATAAACAAGGTCAATATCACAATATACAGTCATAAATCAGATGTCAGGTGAAAATTAACAGTTTTAACATGGTAATAATATGGTAATAACATGGCATATCATATCATATGATCATCATTAACTTGCATAAACATTTTTTATTACTAAACACTTGTCATCAATTCACTTTTCATAAGTATAAATGTCAGAGTGAGAAAGACTCACTTTTTCAAGGCTAGAGACCAAAACAACATACAAGCACGACACCAAAGGCACGACAAGCACAATTGCACGATTTTTGATTTGAGTTGAACGATAGCCAAGATATGATTTTGTATCAACAACCCAAAACAAAACAAACAAGACAATATATAAACATTCAACATAAAATAACATTGAAACAATTTTGAAATGCAAAGCAAAATGAACAAGATAGATTGGACCTTGCTTCAACCACTTCAATGCTTGGCCTAAGGGACACTTATGCTTGGCTATGATGATGATTTGGCTCAGGTATGACATCATATAGGTCAGGTTTAACATCATATAGGCAAGGCAACAAGTGGAGATGAAGGTGGTGAAGTAATAGTGGTGGCTAGGGCATTGTTTTGGACATTATTTGCAATTTTGTGGAGTTTTGTCACCAAGGGAGGTGTGGCCATGGATGGATCTGAAATGATGGCTGGAGATGATGCCAAGGAAGAGTGGTTGGGGATGGTGGAGAGTATGGTGGTGATGGTGGGTGGTAGAGGCCAAGCAATACACATGAGAAAACAAGGCAAAATATAAGAAAACAATGGAAAAAGAAGAGCAAAAAGAAGAGGAAAAGAGGAGCCATTACCAAACCTTTCTAGCCGTGAAAAATGAAGTGGAGAGGAATGTTTTCGCGTGAAAATGAGGTAAGAAATGCACAGCTACAATAAAGAAAGGAACGGTCAAAGGAAATTAAATCTATTAATTGGAAAAGAAACGGAAGAAGAAACGTTAAAACGGTTTTACGTTTCTTTGCTTTCAAACCTTTTAAACTTCCTATATATATTCATATACATCTTAAATAACTAAACACTTATAAATTTCAGTTAGAATTCGAAAATATAGCAGATAAACAAAATATTAATAATTAATTACTAATTAGATATGATTAAAATAAGTAAAATGGCACAGAAAAATGAAAACTTGACTTAGGAATTAGAAATAACTTCAATACACTTTGGAAAAAATTTCTTAAATTTAAATACATGTAAAATGAATAAAATAAAGTAAAACACAGCAATAAAAGTGAATGTATAAAATAAATCAATAAATTGATGTATTAATTGCAAAAAGAAACGGATAAAACGCCTTTACGTTTCAAGCTTTTAAGATCTCTTAACTTTCTAAACCTTTTGCATTTCCTTTTCTTTTTAATTTTATAAAAACAAAATAAACTCAGAAATGTTATTTAAAACCGAAACTAAGTAAGAATAAAATAAAATAAATAATTTATTTTAAGTAAAATAAAAAAAGGAAATAAGAAATTGCTTAAAAATAGCAACCCTGACATAAAAATTACAAGAAAATCTCCAATGACTTTGGAAAATTTATTACTTCACAAAAAAAATATTTTAACACAAAATTTGAATTAAAAATGGTTTTAAAACATTTTCAAGGTAAAATAATAATTTAATTTTTATTAAATAGAAAGTTTAAATAAAGAAAAATGCAGTAAATACCAACTAGGCTTTATAAATTGAAATAAATTCAAATAAACTTTAGAAAAATTATATTATCATTTTAAAAATACTTAAAAGTCAAAATATACATAATATAACATATTATCACATATTAAAATAAAATATAACAAAGAAGAAGTAACTTATACAATTTAAAATAGTCATTGTTAAATAACCCTATATACGTACAATATTGTAAAGGGTATAACTTTCACAATTTACATCCAAACTCAACGAAACGAAAAGTGGTGTTCTTAGAATTTTATGTACTTTCATAATAAAAGAAAAAAAAATTAAAATTTTAAACTTTTAAAATTTTAAGTTAAAAGTCACAGTTTGACTATTTTGACCAAAATCAGCATTTCAGGCAAATATTCAACTTACACAAGTTTGGAATTATAACTCATATAAAAATCAAGATTATATTTAAATAATAAATTTAATCATTTCAAATAAGTAAAATAAGTTTTTAAATCAAAATATTACATTAAAAATAATTAAAATATAAAATAAAATAATTACAAAATACAGGGTTGTTACACTCTCCCCCACTCAAAACTTTTCGTCCCCGAAAAGGAATGAGGTATGGAAGGGCACTAAAAAAGATAGAGTGAAATAGGACTAAGATAAGATGACAAGAAGATTGAAGTTATACCTGATAACTGTTGTTATAGGTAAGTTTTACAAGGTGGAGATTATCAAAGATTATAGAAAAATTTCTAAACAGAAAGATCATAGAAAGATGTATATACCAGTCTATAGCAAGATGAGGATGATAAGGATAACCAAAAGATAGTTTGAAAAACAGAATAAGGAAATAAATTTGAAAGCATGGAAATTTCAACTTAAACAGAGAATAAATCTTTACACAAGTTAAATAAATCTTAACTATCTCAAATTTCATTATCTTATTATCCAATCATCTAAAATTAACCATTTTTTAAAACCATGGGTTTGAAAAATAATCATTTATTGCATTCACAATGTACTTAATAAATTTTATTCTTCTTTATTACTAATTCAAATTAAATTTATTCCTCTCAATATATTCATCACTGATGTTAAATATACTTACACTTATTATAACTGCTTTATTTTATTCTTAGTTCTTCTAACATTGTTTTATTGTAAGTTATTCAATTACCCTTTATTATTCTTTAACTCTGTTAATCGTTTTATAACTTAAAATTTAAGTGTATAACATTTATTATAACTACTCAAATTTTATTTATAAAATCTTTTTATATCGTATATTATCCAATTACATTTTTAACTTCTGAAATTTTGGTAAGTTATATTTGAATGCAATTGTATTATACAAATAAAATTTCCAATTCAATCATTTCATGCTTGATATTCATCCAAAGTTTTGATTTTATTTTTTTGGAATTATTCTTTAAAATAAAATTTAAGAATTAAATTTCCGATTTCTTCAAACCATTTAGAGATAAGAAATAATATATATACATATATAATATGTCAAATCAAATTTCAATCATATATATATATATATATAATAAATCAAGTCATATTTTAGAAATTCAAATCAATTTAATTTCCCAAAACAAAGCTGTAGCAAGACTACAGAACAGTCTCCTAACTTCGAAACTCAAAAATGAACGTCGATGATGTCGCGATCATCACCGAAGTTATTTTCCAGCGACAAAGAGAAGAGCACTATTTTAAACCTTTAAAATTCTTTGAAAACAAATTCTATTCAAAATACTTTAAATAATATAACCTTTTAAAACTTTAAACCAAAGTTCGAAATAATCAAAATTTAAATCCTCAAATTCTTGTTTTAAATTCATTTCAGTTCCCAAATAAATTTATAAACAAATATTTACAGATCTATTTGTAGAACAATAAATGATAAATCAAGTATTATCATTTCAAATTATCAATTTAAAATCATTTCATTAAGTTCCATAAATTTACTTATATATCAAAATTTATTTCATTAACCAAATTTTTTTAAATATATTGTGTCCGTTTGTTCTGTCAAAGTGTTTTAGAAATCCTATCGATATGGTTGATCAGACGAATCGATTGGAAACCCAAATCAACATCAACAACTCAAACAATACAATAAAAAAAACACATATTTACAAGTATAATTCACATTGTTTGAAGATAGGTTGGAAACAAAAGACAAGATGATTAAATAACAAAATAGGGAGGTGGATAAGCTTAAATAAATCACGGGCAACATTTACCGGGTCAACCGTGGCTTAAAGAATAAGATCAAATGTGGATTTTTCTGGGGTAAATCTACATTCGATCTCAAGAGTTAGAGTTTGAAATAACAAAAGATATTAGCATCTAAACCAAGGATAGATAAGAATCTCTGGTGAATCGATGCTAACTGCAAAGGAGTTTTCCCCCTTTTTCAATTAAATTTGAAATTGGCGAGACCGCCGACTCACTAGAAAGATCATTCGAAGCGGAGTTATGGAATGCTCCAGAGTCAAAAGAAGATGAATAGTGAGGGATACGAATGGATTTTGGAACCGTAGGGAACGTTCCAAAATTCAAGAGGATTGAGTCAAAAAGGAAGAGATTCAAACTCGAATGAAAGTGATTCTGTAAATACATTCACTCCATATGCTGAGTTTTTCCTAGAGCTACCAAAGCTCTGATACCAACTGCGACGACCAGGTATTTTCAGCCATTCGCATCCATTATAAGTGTTTAGGTAGACACTCATGCCGGAATTGGATTGCTCAAAATACCACGTTGTAAATAAAAATTTGGCAAATCTCAAAATATACAGTAAATAAAAATCACAGATCACAGACACAGAGTATATAAAAATGCAGTGGAAGAAAAAGAGATAGTAGTTCATGAAGCTACTATATAAAATATAAGATACATCAGAGTTAAATAAGATACAACAGAAGAGTAACAGGATACATCAGGTACAAATCAGATACATCACTGAACCACTGGATACTGAAACAAAATAGATGGCTGGATCTTCAAGGAAAGCTCCAATGCCGAAGGTGAATCTTGAATGCTAACTCAATCAATCTGACCCGAGCGTAAAGCAAAACACAAAACCCTCGAGTCAGGACATAAATACTTATAAACTGTAAATCAACTCAAGTGAACAGTAACAAAATGCATCAGTAACTTAAAGGATGCTTGGGACCGCCCATCCTCTAAGGATCCGTTAAACTATTTACTATGTAGTAATATACGCTATATACGGTAGTTTCTAATCAGTAATGTATAATCATATAGAAAATAGCGTTAAGGGGATGGTGAACCATAATGCGGTCGGATCTTTAAAACCAAAATCGTAGTGGGCTCGATATAAGGATATGACACGGCACGCGAGGCAATGCCAGGGTGGATACACCGTTTGCACTCCCGGACCGGTGGTGACGGCAAGCCAGCAGCTTCCGCCCACCTCGAACAATACCCCCGAATCAAAGTGGCGCCACCGAATCGAATCACAACAGTAATAGAATGGTTTCCGATGGAGCATGCTCGATGAAAGGGTGCGACCCTTTGTGTAGCCCGGTATAGCTCCTGTTTTAGTCATATATGCCAACTCACGGGAGTTAGGTCCACGTAATATACCCCGAGAACGTCGCCACCATCCTACTTCATTCTGGAATCTCCACCGCGTACACAGTTGTTAAAGTGGTTTTCGGTATTGGCCGGCTATAAGACAATATTTGATCCCGGTCTCTTTAACAACCAATCGTTATTATAACCCGTAGTTATAACTTTAAAACAATATTTTATACTTCAAAATAAAATATCCTTTTCAATCCAAATCTTTATCAAAATAAAGATTAAATTATTTCCAAAACCATTTCAATATATCATCGTAAAATATCTTTCAATTCAAATATTTATCAAAATAAATATCAAGTCATTTCTAAACATTTCAATATATTAAATTTTCATACCCTTTCAACACTACCTTTCAAATCATTTTAATATATCAAAATATCATAACCTTTCAAAGCTTCAGTTCCAAAATATCATATCTTTCAGAACTTCTTTTTAAATCATGTTAATATCAAAATGTCCTATCTTTCAAACTCCGTTTTCAAATCATTTAATATCAAAAATATCATATCTTTCAAAACTTCGTTTCAAATCATTTTAATATATCAAAATATCATATCCTTTCAAAACTTCGTTTCAAATCATTTTAAAATAAAAAAATGTCGTATCTTTTCAAACTTCATTCATTTCAAATCATTATTCATTTTATTCAATCTAAAATACCATTTCAATTCATATTTCAAAACAGTTTATATTCCAAAAATTCTTTTTTATCATTTCAATGAAGTTATTATGTTTAATAATTAAATTATTAAATTTTCAAAAATTTCAACTTTCAAAGTTTATTTATTCACTTAAGTTTATCAAAACTGTGAAAATTCACTTTTCGCATTATTTAGAAAACTTATACGGAAAGTTACATTCAAAACAGTTCAATTTAACAAAAGACAACATTTTAAAATGTTATACTAGGTTTACTTAAATTTCAAATAACTTAGTTAAATTCAAAAATTATAGCACTTACAAAGATTGCTATAATAGCTTTTAATTCAATTTAGCTTTTTAGTTCATTACCATCAACTACAGCGTTTACAAATGCTGTAATATCATTTACATTGTAATTAATAGCTTTTCAAAAATGCATTCAATTAACTTCAAATATTCAATAAAATTTCTCAACCAATTATATTTTTATTAAAAACATTTTTAACTTATAAAATCATACATTTTCACATTTATAAACATTATTTAATTTTCCTCAAGTACATGATTTTATAAAGTTAAATTTCCATTCAAAAATCAAGATTTAAAAATAATTCACTTATTAAAATGCAATGTTGAAATTTTAAAATCCATTACATTAAATTTCAACTTAACACTTAAGTTCAAATTCTCAAATATAACTTAGTTTTATTTTTATTTGCTTAACTAAAAGTTCACTTTTACGTCAATTTCATAAATTTCCAATTCTAGTTATATTCCAAAGTTTCAACTTAAAATATTTATTCATTTCACATTTCAACTTTATTAAAAATCATAAATATGATAAAAATCATTTTAAATTCATTTAAATTCAAATTATCATAAATTTTTCATAATTTCATACTCAATTAAATTTTCAATTAAAATTAAATCAAAATTTCCAAAATAACTTACGTTCAAAATTTCTAACTTTTTCATTAATTCATTTCACTTACAATTATTCAGAAAATCAATAATATTTTACAAAAATCTTATTTTTATTAAATTTCAAATCAAAATATTATAATAATTAAATTTCTAAAATATTTTAAATTTTTTAGAAAAGCATGTTTTAACTACGGGCCTGTATAAAATTTTCTTCGCTAGGTAAAGTGATACGGGTAATATATCATCTCAACCCGTAATTTACCAAGAAAATCCGGGTTTTATCATTTCAAACCCGCAATCCCAAGTCAAAATGAAAAATTTAAAACCATTCAGGCCTATCATTTCAGCCCATAAAATTTTTTCTAACAGGGAACTCGCAGTGTGATCATATACAGAAATAATATAAACAAGGTCCATATCATAATATACAGTCATAAATCAGATGTGAGGTGAAAATTAACAGTTTTAACATGGTAATAATATGGTAATAACATGGCATAGCATATCATATGATCATCATTAACTTGCATAAACATTTTTTATTACGAAACACTTGTCATCAATTCACTTTTCATAAGTATAAATGTCAGAGTGAGAAAGACTCACTTTTTCAAGGCTAGAGACCAAAACAACATACAAGCACGACACCAAAGGCACGACAAGCACAATTGCACGATTTTTGTTTTGAGTTGAAAGATAGCCAAGATATGATTTTGTATCAACAACCCAAAACAAAACAAACAAGACAATATATAAACATTCAACATAAAATAACATTGAAACAATTTTGAAATGCAAAGCAAAATGAACAAGATAGATTGGACCTTGCTTCAACCACTTCAATGCTTGGCTATGATGATGATTTGGCTCAGGTATGACATCATATAGGTCAGGTTTAACATCATATAGGCAAGGCAACAAGTGGAGATGAAGGTGGTGAAGTAATAGTGGTGGCTAGGGCATTGTTTTGGACATTATTTGCAATTTTGTGGAGTTTTGTCACCAAGCGAGGTGTGGCCATGGATGGATCTGAAATGATGGCTGGAGATGATGCCAAGGAAGAGTGGTAGGGGATGGTGGAGAGTATGGTGGTGATGGTGGGTGGTAGAGGCCAAGCAATACACATGAGAAAACAAGGCAAAATATAAGAAAACAATGGAAAAAGAAGAGGAAAAGAGGAGCCATTACCAAACCTTTCTAGCCGTGAAAAATGAAGTGGAGAGGAATGTTTTCGCGTGAAAATGAGGTAAGAAATGCACAGCTACAATAAAGAAAGGAACGGTCAAAGGAAATTAAATCTATTAATTGGAAAAGAAACGGAAGAAGAAACGTTAAAACGGTTTTACGTTTCTTTGCTTTCAAACCTTTTAAACTTCCTATATATATTCATATACATCTTAAATAACTGAACACTTATAAATTTCAGTTAGAATTCGAAAATATAGCAGATAAACAAAATATTAATAATTAATTACTAATTAGATATGATTAAAATAAGAAAAATGGCACAGAAAAATGAAAACTTGACTTAGGAATTAGAAATAACTTCAATACACTTTGGAAAAATTTTCTTAAATTTAAATACATGTAAAATGAATAAAATAAAGTAAAACACAGCAATAAAAGTGAATGTATAAAATAAATCAATAAATTGATGTATTAATTGCAAAAAGAAACGGATAAAA
Organism: Allium cepa; assembly: GCA_030765085.1. Classification (NCBI taxonomy): domain Eukaryota; kingdom Viridiplantae; phylum Streptophyta; class Magnoliopsida; order Asparagales; family Amaryllidaceae; genus Allium; species Allium cepa. The sequence goes on along the minus strand of CM060931.1, from coordinate 456,875,844 downwards.
CGCCTTTACGTTTCAGGCTTTTAAGATCTCTTAACTTTCTAAACCTTTTGCATTTCCTTTTCTTTTTAATTTTATAAAAACAAAATAAACTCAGAAATGTTATTTAAAACCGAAACTAAGTAAGAATAAAATAAAATAAATAATTTATTTTAAGTAAAATAAAAAAAGGAAATAAGAAATTGCTTAAAAATAGCAACCCTGACATAAAAATTACAAGAAAATCTCCAATGACTTTGGAAAATTTATTACTTCACCAAAAAAATATTTTAACACAAAATTTGAATTAAAAATGGTTTTAAAACATTTTCAAGGTAAAATAATAATTTAATTTTTATTAAATAGAAAGTTAAATAAAGAAAAATGCAGTAAATACCAACTAGGCTTTATAAATTGAAATAAATTCAAATAAACTTTAGAAAAATTATATTATCATTTTAAAAATACTTAAAAGTCAAAATATACATAATATAACATATTATCACATATTAAAATAAAATATAACAAAGAAGAAGTAACTTATACAATTTAAAATAGTCATTGTTAAATAACCCTACATACGTACAATATTGTAAAGGGTATAACTTTCACAATTTACATCCAAACTCAACGAAACGAAAAGTGGTGTTCTTAGAATTTTATGTACTTTCATAATAAAAGAAAAAAAATTAAATTTTTAAACTTTTAAAATTTTAAGTTAAAAGTCACAGTTTGACTATTTTGACCAAAATCAGCATTTCAGGCAAATATTCAACTTACACAAGTTTGGAATTATAACTCATATAAAAATCAAGATTATATTTAAATAATAAATTTAATCATTTCGAATAAGTAAAATAAGTTTTTAAATCAAAATATTACATTAAAAATAATTAAAATATAAAATAAAATAATTACAAAATACAGGGTTGTTACACTCTCCCCCACTCAAAACTTTTCGTCCCCGAAAAGGAATGAGGTATGGAAGGGCACTAAAAAAGATAGAGTGAAATAGGACTAAGATAAGATGACAAGAAGATTGAAGTTATACCTGATAACTGTTGTTATAGGTAAGTTTTACAAGGTGGAGATTATCAAAGATTATAGAAAAATTTCTAAACAGAAAGATCATAGAAAGATGTATATACCAGTCTATAGCAAGATGAGGATGATAAGGATAACCAAAAGATAGTTTGAAAAACAGAATAAGGAAATAAATTTGAAAGCATGGAAATTTCAACTTAAACAGAGAATAAATCTTTACACAAGTTAAATAAATCTTAACTATCTCAAATTTCATTATCTTATTATCCAATCATCTAAAATTAACCATTTTTTAAAACCATGGGTTTGAAAAATAATCATTTATTGCATTCACAATGTACTTAATAAATTTTATTCTTCTTTATTACTAATTCAAATTAAATTTATTCCTCTCAATATATTCATCACTGATGTTAAATATACTTACACTTATTATAACTGCTTTATTTTATTCTTAGTTCTTCTAACATTGTTTTATTGTAAGTTATTCAATTACCCTTTATTATTCTTTAACTCTGTTAATCGTTTTATAACTTAAAATTTAAGTGTATAACATTTATTATAACTACTCAAATTTTATTTATAAAATCTTTTTATATCGTATATTATCCAATTACATTTTTAACTTCTGAAATTTTGGTAAGTTATATTTGAATGCAATTGTATTATACAAATAAAATTTCCAATTCAATCATTTCATGCTTGATATTCATCCAAAGTTTTGATTTTATTTTTTTGGAATTATTCTTTAAAATAAAATTTAAGAATTAAATTTCCGATTTCTTCGAACCATTTAGAGATAAGAAATAATATATATACATATATAATATGTCAAATCAAATTTCAATCATATATATATATATATATATATATATATTATAAATCAAGTCATATTTTAGAAATTCAAATCAATTTAATTTCCCAAAACAAAGCTGTAGCAAGACTACAGAACAGTCTCCTAACTTCGAAACTCAAAAATGAACGTCGATGATGTCGCGATCATCACCGAAGTTATTTTCCAGCGACAAAGAGAAGAGCACTATTTTAAACCTTTAAAATTCTTTGAAAACAAATTCTATTCAAAATACTTTAAATAATATAACCTTTTAAAACTTTAAACCAAAGTTCGAAATAATCAAAATTTAAATCCTCAAATTCTTGTTTTAAATTCATTTCAGTTCCCAAATAAATTTATAAACAAATATTTACAGATCTATTTGTAGAACAATAAATGATAAATCAAGTATTATCATTTCAAATTATCAATTTAAAATCATTTCATTAAGTTCCATAAATTTACTTATATATCAAAATTTATTTCATTAACCAAATTTTTTTAAATATATTGTGTCCGTTTGTTCTGTCAAAGTGTTTTAGAAATCCTATCGATATGGTTGATCAGACGAATCGATTGGAAACCCAAATCAACATCAACAACTCAAACAATACAATAAAAAAAACACATATTTACAAGTATAATTCACATTGTTTGAAGATAGGTTGGAAACAAAAGACAAGATGATTAAATAACAAAATAGGGAGGTGGATAAGCTTAAATAAATCACGGGCAACATTTACCGGGTCAACCGTGGCTTAAAGAATAAGATCAAATGTGGATTTTTCTGGGGTAAATCTACATTCGATCTCAAGAGTTAGAGTTTGAAATAACAAAAGATATTAGCATCTAAACCAAGGATAGATAAGAATCTCTGGTGAATCGATGCTAACTGCAAAGGAGTTTTCCCCCTTTTTCAATTAAATTTGAAATTGGCGAGACCGCCGACTCACTAGAAAGATCATTCGAAGCGGAGTTATGGAATGCTCCAGAGTCAAAAGAAGATGAATAGTGAGGGATACGAATGGATTTTGGAACCGTAGGGAACGTTCCAAAATTCAAGAGGATTGAGTCAAAAAGGAAGAGATTCAAACTCGAATGAAAGTGATTCTGTAAATACATTCACTCCATATGCTGAGTTTTTCCTAGAGCTACCAAAGCTCTGATACCAACTGCGACGACCAGGTATTTTCAGCCATTCGCATCCATTATAAGTGTTTAGGTAGACACTCATGCCGGAATTGGATTGCTCAAAATACCACGTTGTAAATAAAAATTTGGCAAATCTCAAAATATACAGTAAATAAAAATCACAGATCACAGACACAGAGTATATAAAAATGCAGTGGAAGAAAAAGAGATAGTAGTTCATGAAGCTACTATATAAAATATAAGATACATCAGAGTTAAATAAGATACAACAGAAGAGTAACAGGATACATCAGGTACAAATTAGATACATCACTGAACCACTGGATACTGAAACAAAATAGATGGTTGGATCTTCAAGGAAAGCTCCAATGCCGAAGGTGAATCTTGAATGCTAACTCAATCAATCTGACCCGAGCGTAAAGCAAAACACAAAACCCTCGAGTCAGGACATAAATACTTATAAACTGTAAATCAACTCAAGTGAACAGTAACAAAATGCATCAGTAACTTAAAGGATGCTTGGGACCGCCCATCCTCTAAGGATCCGTTAAACTATTTACTATGTAGTAATATACGCTATATACGGTAGTTTCTAATCAGTAATGTATAATCATATAGAAAATAGCGTTAAGGGGATGGTGAACCATAACGCGGTCGGATCTTTAAAACCAAAATCGTAGTGGGCTCGATATAAGGATATGACACGGCACGCGAGGCAATGCCAGGGTGGATACACCGTTTGCACTCCCGGACCGGTGGTGACGGCAAGCCAGCAGCTTCCGCCCACCTCGAACAATACCCCCGAATCAAAGTGGCGCCACCGAATCGAATCACAACAGTAATAGAATGGTTTCCGATGGAGCATGCTCGATGAAAGGGTGCGACCCTTTGTGTAGCCCGGTATAGCTCCTGTTTTAGTCATATATGCCAACTCACGGGAGTTAGGTCCACGTAATATACCCCGAGAACGTCGCCACCATCCTACTTCATTCTGGAATCTCCACCGCGTACACAGTTGTTAAAGTGGTTTTCGGTATTGGCCGGCTATAAGACAATATTTGATCCCGGTCTCTTTAACAACCAATCGTTATTATAACCCGTAGTTATAACTTTAAAACAATATTTTATACTTCAAAATAAAATATCCTTTTCAATCCAAATCTTTATCAAAATAAAGATTAAATCATTTCCAAAACCATTTCAATATATCATCGTAAAATATCTTTCAATTCAAATATTTATCAAAATAAATATCAAGTCATTTCTAAACATTTCAATATATTAAATTTTCATACCCTTTCAACACTACCTTTCAAATCATTTTAATATATCAAAATATCATAACCTTTCAAAGCTTCAGTTCCAAAATATCATATCTTTCAGAACTTCTTTTTAAATCATGTTAATATCAAAATGTCCTATCTTTCAAACTCCGTTTTCAAATCATTTAATATCAAAAATATCATATCTTTCAAAACTTCGTTTCAAATCATTTTAATATATCAAAATATCATATCCTTTCAAAACTTCGTTTCAAATCATTTTAAAATAAAAAAATGTCGTATCTTTTCAAACTTCATTCATTTCAAATCATTATTCATTTTATTCAATCTAAAATACCATTTCAATTCATATTTCAAAACAGTTTATATTCCAAAAATTCTTTTTTATCATTTCAATGAAGTTATTATGTTTAATAATTAAATTATTAAATTTTCAAAAATTTCAACTTTCAAAGTTTATTTCTTCACTTAAGTTTATCAAAACTGTGAAAATTCACTTTTCGCATTATTTAGAAAACTTATACGGAAAGTTACATTCAAAACAGTTCAATTTAACAAAAGACAACATTTTAAAATGTTATACTAGGTTTACTTAAATTTCGAATAACTTAGTTAAATTCAAAAATTATAGCACTTACAAAGATTGCTATAATAGCTTTTAATTCAATTTAGCTTTTTAGTTCATTATCATCAACTACAGCGTTTACAAATGCTGTAATATCATTTACATTGTAATTAATAGCTTTTCAAAAATGCATTCAATTAACTTCAAATATTCAATAAAATTTCTCAACCAATTATATTTTTATTAAAAACATTTTTAACTTATAAAATCATACATTTTCACATTTATAAACATTATTTAATTTTCCTCAAGTACATGATTTTATAAAGTTAAATTTCCATTCAAAAATCAAGATTTAAAAATAATTCACTTATTAAAATGCAATGTTGAATTTTTAAAATCCATTACATTAAATTTCAACTTAACACTTAAGTTCAAATTCTCAAATATAACTTAGTTTTATTTTTATTTGCTTAACTAAAAGTTCACTTTTACGTCAATTTCATAAATTTCCAATTCTAGTTATATTCCAAAGTTTCAACTTAAAATATTTATTCATTTCTCATTTCAACTTTATTAAAAATCATAAATATGATAAAAATCATTTTAAATTCATTTAAATTCAAATTATCATAAATTTTTCATAATTTCATACTCAATTAAATTTCCAATTAAAATTAAATCAAAATTTCCAAAATAACTTACGTTCAAAATTTCTAACTTTTTCATTAATTCATTTCACTTACAATTATTCAGAAAATCAATAATATTTTACAAAAATCTTATTTTTATTAAATTTCAAATCAAAATATTATAATAATTAAATTTCTAAAATATTTTAAATTTTTAAGAAAAGCATGTTTTAACTACGGGCCTGTATAAAATTTTCTACGCTAGGTAAAGTGATACGGGTAATATATCATTTCAACCCTTAATTTACCAAGAAAATCCGGGTTTTATCATTTCAAACCCGCAATCCCAAGTCAAAATGAAAAATTTAAAACCATTCAGGCCTATCATTTCAGCCCATAACATTTTTTTCTAACAGGGAACTCGCAGTGTGATCATATACAGAAATAATATAAACAAGGTCAATATCATAATATACAGTCATAAATCAGATGTCAGGTGAAAATTAACAGTTTTAACATGGTAATAATATGGTAATAACATGGCATAGCATATCATATGATCATCATTAACTTGCATAAACATTTTTTATTACTAAACACTTGTCATCAATTCACTTTTCATAAGTATAAATGTCAGAGTGAGAAAGACTCACTTTTTCAAGGCTAGAGACCAAAACAACATACAAGCACGACACCAAAGGCACGACAAGCACAATTGCACGATTTTTGATTTGAGTTGAAAGATAGCCAAGATATGATTTTGTATCAACAACCCAAAACAAAACAAACAAGACAATATATAAACATTCAACATAAAATAACATTGAAACAATTTTGAAATGCAAAGCAAAATGAACAAGATAGATTGGACCTTGCTTCAACCACTTCAATGCTTGGCCTAAGGGACACTTATGCTTGGCTATGATGATGATTTGGCTCAGGTATGACATCATATAGGTCAGGTTTAACATCATATAGGCAAGGCAACAAGTGGAGATGAAGGTGGTGAAGTAATAGTGGTGGCTAGGGCATTGTTTTGGACATTATTTGCAATTTTGTGGAGTTTTGTCACCAAGGGAGGTGTGGCCATGGATGGATCTGAAATGATGGCTGGAGATGATGCCAAGGAAGGGTGGTAGGGGATGGTGGAGAGTATGGTGGTGATGGTGGGTGGTAGAGGCCAAGCAATACACATGAGAAAACAAGGCAAAATATAAGAAAACAATGGAAAAAGAAGAGGAAAAGAGGAGCCATTACCAAACCTTTCTAGCCGTGAAAAATGAAGTGGAGAGGAATGTTTTCGCGTGAAAATGAGGTAAGAAATGCACAGCTACAATAAAGAAAGGAACGGTCAAAGGAAATTAAATCTATTAATTGGAAAAGAAACGGAAGAAGAAACGTTAAAACGGTTTTACGTTTCTTTGCTTTCAAACCTTTTAAACTTCCTATATATATTCATATACATCTTAAATAACTGAACACTTATAAATTTCAGTTAGAATTCAAAAATATAACAGATAAACAAAATATTAATAATTAATTATTAATTAGATATGATTAAAATAAGAAAAATAGCACAGAAAAATGAAAACTTGACTTAGGAATTAGAAATAACTTCAATACACTTTGGAAAAATTTTCTTAAATTTAAATACATGTAAAATGAATAAAATAAAGTAAAACACAGCAATAAAAGTGAATGTATAAAATAAATCAATAAATTGATGTATTAATTGCAAAAAGAAACGGATAAAACGCCTTTACGTTTCAGGCTTTTAAGATCTCTTAACTTTCTAAACCTTTTGCATTTCCTTTTCTTTTTAATTTTATAAAAACAAAATAAACTCAGAAATGTTATTTAAAACCGAAACTAAGTAAGAATAAAATAAAATAAATAATTTATTTTAAGTAAAATAGAAAAAGGAAATAAGAAATTGCTTAAAAATAGCAACCCTGACATAAAAATTACAAGAAAATCTCCAATGACTTTGGAAAGTTTATTACTTCACAAAAAAATATTTTAACACAAAATTTGAATTAAAAATGGTTTTAAAACATTTTCAAGGTAAAATAATAATTTAATTATTATTAAATAGAAAGTTAAATAAAGAAAAATGCAGTAAATACCAACTAGGCTTTATAAATTGAAATAAATTCAAATAAACTTTAGAAAAATTATATTATCATTTTAAAAATACTTAAAAGTCAAAATATACATAATATAACATATTATCACATATTAAAATAAAACATAACAAAGAAGAAGTAACTTATACAATTTAAAATAGTCATTGTTAAATAGCCTTATATACGTACAATATTGTAAAGGGTATAACTTTCACAATTTACATCCAAACTCAACGAAACGAAAATTGGTGTTCTTAGAATTTTATGTACTTTCATAATAAAAGAAAAAAAAATTAAAATTTTAAACTTTTAAAATTTTAAGTTAAAAGTCACAGTTTGACTATTTTGACCAAAATCAGCATTTCAGGCAAATATTCAACTTACACAAGTTTGGAATTATAACTCATATAAAAATCAAGATTATATTTAAATAATAAATTTAATCATTTCAAATAAGTAAATAAGTTTTTAAATCAAAATCTTACATTAAAAATAATTAAAATATAAAATAAAATAATTACAAAATACAGGGTTGTTACACTAATTCTCCTTACCAAGCTTATATTCAAAACAAATACCACTTACTATAAATTTCTTCCTTTTTCGTTATATTTATGTTATATGTATATTTATAACTTCATAATTTACTTTTCATATTTTTATAAACATATAAAACTCAAAGTCATCCTTAGAACCTTTTATGTTCTTTTATTCAAAATACATTTAAAATATGTTCAACTATTTTAACTTCCCAAGATTCTTCATAAAAAACAATTTTATTTTAAAGTGTATAAAATGGCCGGTAATAGTCCTTATTTATTCCCTTCATTATTGCATTTATATAAGGATCGTTATCGTTAGGAAATGCAAATTTAAGGCATATACCTTCGTTTTCATTTGAAAATAATCGTGGGAAATTGTAACAACCTGTATTTTTAACCATATAAAAATATTAAATTAAATAAGATTTTTGAATAAAATTGTTAGGAATAAAAAAATTAAGTTTTTATTGATACAAATTAAATTATAATATAAGTTATGAGTTGAAATAAAATTTCTATTAATGGCATATGTTTCTAATAATGTAAGGATGATAACATATGTTATTGTGTATTTTAATAACATTGGTTTGTATGAAATTAATAACTATCTAAATGTAAATTTCCAACTGATTGGAATAATTAATGTTAATAAAGAATAATAAATGTTTCTTTATTAAATAAGAAATCATATGTTATTTAGTTGAAATCTTTGGCAGTTGAAAGATTGATTGCAAAAACGAGAAACTATTATTTAGTAAGAAATGTATAATTCCTGTTCGTATTCATGTATAAATATGTTTAAATTACAATTAGATAGGAAATAATTATTCTATTTCTCATTACATTTATTTAGTCCATTTTCAAATTCACATTTGTAATCAACTTAAATTATTATGATCGAATAATTTCAATTAATAGGTGTATTTAAGCGTAGATTATGTTTTGTGAACATATTAGGAAAGTTTGATTTAATGAAAAGAACATTTATATCAAATAAAATAAATGCTTCATTTGTGAATGTATGTTTAATTTCATTAAAATAAATTATATAGTGATTGATTTAAAAGAAGAAATATATGTTTAATTGAACTTTTTTTTAGCATACATATTGATTACAAGAATAGAAAAATAATTTATTCAAGTAAGTTGTTTATTACTCCGGTGCATAAACAACAAATTTATAAACATGTTTAAATGCCTAAAGGAAATAATTGTTCTATTTTTCATTCATTTTAGTTTGTTTGTTTTGAAATTTGACGTTGTAATTAATTATAATTAACGTAATTGAATTATTTCAATTAAAAGGAAAGAAAACTTTGATTACAATTAATAGATTTAATAAAAGAAACATACATTTTGTGTTAAATAGAAATGGCATTTTAATGGAAATAAAGGATCATTTTTAGAAAACCAAATTGAACGTTTTCATTTTTAAGGTAAGTATAATTTTATTTATTATGTGCTGATAAAAAAATTAAATGTGTACAAAATGAGTATTATTCAAGTTAATGAAATTTATTTGGTTATGTTTCAAAAATTGAATTTCAAAAGGTTGTGCAAAGTACATGGTCCTTTCATTTCTTTTGTTATTTATTGTTGCCTGAACGTTTTATAATAGTTACCCCATTATTAATACTTGATCTGTTATTTTCTATCTATTTAATACCTAAGCCTAGATTTTTAGACTATATTTAATTCTTGCTATCTCATTTTTAATTGTACAGAATTTCATTTTCCTTTGGTTTGCAAACTTTTCCATTCCTACGTACATTTCCTTATGCATTATAATGTTTGAAGCTTTCAAAACAAAATGTGACATTCATTTTTGTCTCTCCACCTTCATTTTTTTTATTAAATAACCTGCAATTTTATTTCTATATTTGTGTTTTGTTTCTCCTAACACCTCATGTCATTTAGTTCAAATTCTTCTTTGCTAAAGGTATATTCTTATCATAAATTTTTTCACATTTTAAACTTGTCCCTTCATTTTTTCGTCACCACCTCATTTCCTATGTTCAGAACTCCATTTCAAATCTTCCTTTCTTTGAATCATTTTAATGCGAGCTTGCAAATTTAAAAGCTCTCATTTTTACAAATTCAAAAGCTTTCGTTTTATTAATCATGAGTTTCAATTTTTTTCATTTTTCCTATGTGTCTTGCCATCATCTTAGTTTGTTCTTCCATCTTTGCTAGAATCTCATCTTGCGAAAAACGTAAGTCTTAAATTTTTTTATTTTTCCTTTATTAAACGTGTGTACCAATTATTATTTGAAGAATATTTCTTATAAAATGAATATCTTTTGCATATAAACTGCGATTCACGCGTGATTTCTTCTATTGGATTCATATTTAATTCCGGGCTACATGAAACTAACTTGGTTGAATTTGGAGACCGTTGAGATTTTGCGCTTCTGTTTGGAATTTTTTGGGCTAAAATCAAAGGAGAATGATTAAACCCACTCATGCAACACTAATTTTTTCTGATGTTAGTTAAATTGAAATCATGAAGTAATAAATTTTTATTGATTGTTGTTTGTAAGTTTAAATTTACATTTAAATTGAAATTGAAATTGATATTGGATTAAATTAACATTTAAATTAATATTAAAAGTAATTGCTAGTTAAACACCGACAATTGATAACTAGTAACTATTGTGATATATTGGTTGTACTGAATGCCTTTTGGTTGATGATTGGATGCATGGTTGTTTATTTATTTTAAATATCCCTATTAGTAACCTATTTATTATTTGACATCTTATAGATTGCCTTTTATAATATTTGAAATGAACTAAGAAATAAGTTGAAATGATATGTACCTATGTCATTTAATTATGGGTTGAAATGATATATATCCATCTATGTAATTATAATTGAAATAACGGATAACTTGGCCATAAGGTAGAAAATGATATATGGATACCTGACAAATGAGGCAAGCTACCTCTAGCCGACACACTTCTTTGTATTACCATCTTGACTTTGAAACTTGATGTGAAGGCCCATTTTTCCGTACCCTTTGAATCGACAATAAACCACACATGTCCAACTCAAATTGCACGAAAAGACGGATCTTTAAGGGAGAAAAAGAAAAATAGATAGAAAAGAATCTCACTCGAATGGAATAACATATAATATTGAACAAATATTTTTACAGCGGAAAACTTTTTAAATACATATATCAGAGTCTAACCTAAATTCAGCTTGGACAGTTATAAAATCCGCCCTTACAAATGCTGACAAACATCAAACAAAATTCAATAAGTACAGCGGATAATAGAATATGCCCATACGTCGATAAATATCTCCAGCTCTCCTCTGGAAACTCCAGCTGTCTTCGACTATCCTGAAACTACTCGTATCTGACCCGAGTATTGAAAATACCCGGATCAGGCTTGATAAACCAGCGTGAGAAAAACTCAATAATAGATGACAGTGTCGTATATCAGCCATTTTATAAATCCTTTGAAAATAAAGAGTATTTCATAAGACCATGCCCATACATAAACACAGACGGGTTTTTACCTTATGATAACTAAATCACTTTTATATCAAAACGTTTGATATTATTTTTAATGACATCTCTTTGAAAACATTTGCAAATAAACTTATTAATCTTATCTGAAATGGTTACCCATATAGCATTTCGAGGCTATTCATTATGCCAATACAAACAAAACCGTAGGTTCTTATTGGAGAATGGATTTCCATACAAATGACCAAGTGCATGATCTACCTTCTGAATGGGTACACCTCTAGATGGTTGTCCCGAGGAACCATCACAAAGCTCCTTTACCAACACAAGACCGGCCTACCTCTCTAACTAGATAGTACCGAATATGTCATCCCCTGGTCGTTATCGACCTTTAACCGAGCACTCGTTTTCCATACACCACATTAATATACATCCCGAATGTGATAGCGGGAAGAAATATATCTAGAAGGGGATGATCATACCCTACTTGGGAATGACCCACTTAGCCTTGCTGCATCTAATCCTGTTTCGGTCATTTCCGGTTTGATGAGGCTTGAGGCTACGATTACCTTTTCACAAAGCACATATCACATCTTTGAATGCCACATTGCCATTTCCGTCAACTACTAATTGCCTTCCAGAAAAATACAACCCTTGAGCTCGTACGTCTCAAGGAGTGTGTTAAGCTAAGAGAAGTTATCTTCTCCGCCACCACTGATGTACGTTTGTAAAAACCAATGTACGTAATCATTAGAAATGCAACGTCAGGCAAACGTCCATACAAGTTGTCCAGGAACAGGACAAACCGAAGGCACTTTCCTCGTCCATTATTAGGCAAGAAGCCCTTGCAATCCGAAAAATCTCCATCACGAGGAGAAAACTACTATATATAACTCTATAATGGGTGTGACGCCAAGCAAATCAATAAGCAGTCCTCACGCTATGAAGATCCACGGTCTTCAATAATCATCATCTTCAACATGTGTTCACGTTCGAACGTATACATTGGTTCGAAGTGGTTTTCGGATGGGATTTACCCAAATCCGACCCCGGTTCCTTCGAAATACAATATCGATAGAAAGTGAATATGAGTATACAGGATTTATTAAGTCTCTTTTCACTTTAATTCTTTTCGCATGATTTCAAAATCTCCTTCTTTTGATTTAGGATAATTTCTAAGAAATTCATTTTTTTCCTTTGGAAAATATCTCAAAATTTCCTTACTTAATTCTTGATCAAATTCTTTAACTTTTAGGCGGGTCAAAAACAATGTTATTTAAGACATCGTTTACGATAAACCCTAAATCAATCTTAACAAACATTTTGAAGTAAATAGGATCATAGAAATCATTCATTTTTGGAGATTGCTTAACTTTTGGATAATATCAATCTTCTCTTATTTTGGAAAACTTAATAGAGTCTTTTTATTTAAGAGCATCCAGGCTTTCCTTTCGATCTGTTCCACCCCTCGCCTAAGAAAAGAAAACATAGGCCAGGTAAGTTCAAGGCACTGGTTGCTTCATCCCTAACCTTAGTTAAAAACCTTGTTTTATCTTCTCAGATCTCACAGGCGGGACAAATGTACTAGTCGTTTCCGCATACCCAGATTTTTCAACTTTATTTTGGAATTTCTTATAAATATTCCAAATTATCTTTCATAATGCTTAATTATCCTTTTTAAAACGTTCACTATTTGTTCTGAAAAAATCATTATTACATGTAAACTCACTTCCAAAAGTTATAGAATTTGCAGCAGAAAAGTGCTGCGGAAAGCGCTAAATAAGCTTATTTGAATTAAACAAGTTTTAAATATTTGAAAATTCATATATTTCGATCCAAATCTCTTTTAAATCATTTAAAAAAATTTATCAAATTTATTCCATATTTTTCCGTAATTAAAAATATCTGTTTAAACAAATTTCCTGTTATGGTCACTAAACTACACTAGCGCGATTTTTCAAGAATATTGATTTGGACTTATTTCAAAATCTACTCAACGAAACTTTGTTTTTCTTTCTTTAATTAAAATATATGGATATAATAGTCCGGAATTTTCTTATTAAAGAATTTCAAGCTGTATTCCACTCTATACACTCGTTTGAGCTTTTTAGCGCGAAATCGCGAACTACCGTTGCGCGATTCGTCTAGTTTTAACTTATTTTTCAATATTTGAAATAATCTATTCAAATTGGATTTCAACGCGTATAAAATCATTACAAATCATTTTAAATCAATATTTTCACTTTTAAAGTATTTAAAATATACTTTCACTATTATAACATTATAGCATTATTTTATTCCTGTTAGTTTAATATTAAATTTTAAATTCCAATTTCAATTCGATTTTCAATTCTAATCTCAAGTTAAACACATTCAAAACTTAGATTTCAAATCTAATTTCAATGTAAATATCAATTCAATCTCAAACTAAACTTCACTTTTTTAAAATTGATTTCAATTTCAATTTCATTATTCATCTCAATTTCAATTTCTAATTAACTATCCTTTTCAAATCCGTTTCACTTTAAATTTCAAATTCTTTTTCATTTTAACTTTAATTTCACTTCTAAGTGAAAAGAGACTTATTTTTCCACAATATCTCATACTACTAAAATATGGTCTTTTTAGATAAAGGGGTTACTTAATCAAAATGAACATATCCAGTATTCATATTTATCACTAACATAACATCCATTCAACCAATCACATGCATATGATTTCAAATCGAACATTCACTATTAATACCATAACGGGATATATTATCACAATTCACTTAATTTACTAACTATCAAATCATCCATATTAACAATCAATTTGGTATAAACACTCATATATCATAAGGGTGTAAATATGATTTATAATATAATCAAAATATAAGTTCAAAAGCAATGAGAATATCTCACCATAAACCAAAGCGATAACTTCCTACCAACGTTCTAATCAACCAACACTTCAACTAATTAATTCCCACTCCATTCAAACTAGCAAACAACACCTTCTCCTATCCAATAGCTTGGCCGAGGCTTGAGATGGTGGTTAGCCGAAAATATAGAGAAGAAGCGGTAGAGCTTTGAACTTGAATTCCCAAGATTTAGATCTGAAAAATAGATCATCTTCTCTCTTGTTTTTGACTCTCTTACTCACAAAATTTGAAAAACTTATTAACTGAAAAGTTGTTGCAAATTCTTTTCTGTTAAATTTGAGAAAAAGAATCATTTGAATCCAAGTTGTTTAGAGGGAGATATGACAGAATGAAGAATAGGTGTCGGATTGACAAAAATGAAGCCTGAAAATGCACTTCAAAGAATTGAGTTTCAGGTATATCAAACCTCAAAACTTGAATAAGTGATCAACATAAAAGTTGTAGCCACTGAAATTTCATATTGTTTTAATTTTTTTTTCTAAATTTGGATCGATTTTGATCAAGTTATGACTAAAAAAAATGGCCTATTCTCTGTCTTAAAAACTGAGCCAGAAAATGCACTTGAAAGAAGTAGAATTTTGACCTATTTATGCTAAGTATTGGACAAAGTGGTCAACATGAAAGTTGTACCCATGAGAAAAAAACATGATTTAAAAAAATAATTTTGTATTTTGGTTCGGTTTTGAATAAGTTATGGCCAAGAGAAGAAAAGGTAAAATATGAAGAAAAGAGGAGTTTGATTTGAAGAGAATGGACATTGATTTCTTTTGAATATTTTATAAATATTTTTATATTATTTCTTCTTAATTTTTTATATGGCATGGAAGCCATTAAAGAAAGAGGAAGAAGATGAAGAATATTGAGAAAAAAATAAGAATAAATGTGAATGAAATGAGAGAAGGAGGTGGATATTTATAGAAAAAGAAAGAAGTGGTAAATTTTCCAAAATAACCTCTTACCAAATTACCAAAATAACCTTACTTCAACCTAAAGTAATCTCCACTTTTTCAATACTTAACATCATCTTTCACATCCTTACTTTATGTCTTAGTCACTTAAATATTAAGTAAAGAATGTCATAATTATGTTGGCTTTGATTTGATATTGATTTGGTGTTTACTTTTGACTTTTCTTACTTATTTTTGTTAATTCTTACTTACTTTTCTTAATAACTTCTACAAGTTTTCTAATCTTATTTAGTAAAAGTAAACATTTTTAGTGAATTAATTAATACTTACACTATTTGAATATATGTTTCTATATAAAAATAAAGGTGCGACGACGTTGCGACAACTTTTAATCGATAAAACATTGTTTTCGGCAAAATGTTTTACGGCCACATTTTGACGTTTTAGTTAAACTATTTATTTATGTAAACCAAATTTAAAAATAAATTTATATAATTCTATTTAAACTATTAACACTCATAAATTAATTAAAATAATTTATTTAATCATTGAAACTTATTTTTCTAAAATCAGCATTTTGTCACTTTTGTTGATATGGGCAAATGTTACTATTTTTGTGTATACTTCTCTTTCCAAATCCTATCTAATTTTGTTTGAATCATGTAACCTTACTTATTTTACATTTAAAATCACTTTAAATATTATATTTTAAAGTCGTCAAATTCTGGATCGTTACATTCTCCCCTACTTAAAAGCATTTCGTCCTCGAAATGAAAGTTAGATAAAAGAATCTATCTCATACTAATATCCACAAATAATTTGACTTATTTCTACTGATGATAGAAAAGAAGAAGGTCGATATCATAACAATACAAAAAGAAAATGATGTCAAACATACATACAGAGATTCCCCACACTAACCTGAGTACCTATCACGTACTTACTATTATATACACATACATCAAGTCAAACTTCTATCGTACCCATCCTAGTGCACACTGCGCAATTAAGATAGAATATACAACAACCAAACAAGACTATACATCCAAAACAACCACATTGATATTGTATCAAGATACACGAATACCACCACATAACTCATTCCCTGTCCTGAGCATGTGCTCTATCTGTGGTATATATATATATATATATATATATATATATATATATATATATATATATATATATGCATATCAAAACATCGGTCCAACCACTATATCTTAGTGCCTACTATTTGAGATAACTATCCAACTACTAAGTAGAAAGACCCAACACATCATACTATATGTGATATTTGATTCGATCTATTATTCGAATCCACAACTTTTCTTTTGAACTAATATCGATCCCTCGATTTTCTAGTGCGGACTTTGATCAGACTTCTTGATCATAAATCCTTGCTTTCCTTGCATAGCTTTCAACTATGATAGAAAACTTGTGTACATAATCATAAACTCCCATCAATTCTCGCCGTCAAGAATCGAGTGATAAGTCCTTTTTCGGATTGGTGTAAACACCTTAAAGTTCTATACACAAATCTTAGATCAAATTTTATGTGCTGAAATGATGTACGTCTAACTTATGTACTTATCCACATTCATCATTACCTAATACATTTCTTTAAAATTTCTATTAATCCAAGTTTATTTCACAACCATTTACTTTCTTCTAAATACATTATTACTTAAGCATATAGGTATGACTTAAACTTGTATAATATATCTTTACTTCTTAAGAGTATATATACATATCTCCAAACTTCAAATTGTTATTTCTTCAACTAAGGTGTTTAACTAATATGGAACTCTACTATTATCTCAAATTAATAAGTTATAAAACTCAACCCTTATTTTTCTTTATCCAAGGTTTTCATTTAACTAATATTATTTATCCAAGCCATATATTAATAAGGCAACTTTACTAAGTGTACACCTTTTTCTCACTGATTCTATGATTAACTACTTAACTTATTTACCTATCCATTTTCTAAATCAAATTTCTAAATCTTAAATCCATCAAATACCTTGTAGTCAAATTATGAAACTTAATTCATGTGGTATTTGTTATTTAAAATTTTCATCCAACAATCAACCTATTAACCATTTTATTCAAAAAATGTCCACTTCTATTCTTACTTCATTCTGAATTATAAATGTTACCATAAATGTATCACTAATTCAAATTTTTATATTAGAATGATATTTCTTATATCTCTTATTCCTAAATTTTACTTTAATTTTTAACCTAATCAAAGTGTCTAAATTTCAAATTACCTTATTTTCTTTATAAGTTATAGAACTAATACTTTTATACTATATTTAAAAAAAAAGTCCCAACTTAGGTTTACCCTTTTTCCTATCTTATGGATAAGAATTTTTTTCTACGTATATATTTCCTTTTTTACTTTCTCTAATTACACTTCTAGCTTTAGTATTATCATCAAATATCTTATAATCAAATCGTGAATTTTACTTCACAAGATATTTGTACTTAGCTTTTAAATCCATCTATTATGATAATCACTTAATCATTATTATTTCTTAATACTACATATTTAAAGGTATATGATTAAAGTTCTAAATTCTAGGTTTCAACTAATTGATTCTATATGGAATATCTTATAGTCAAATTGTGTAATTCTAATCACAAGATATTCATATTCTAGCTAAGATAAATTACAATTAATCCTTAATTTCTAACCCAAAAGATAATAATATCCCCTTTAATATTTATAATATAAACCCAAGGTAAAATTATTTCATTTATCAATTTCTTTAAAAAAAATCATTTTTATAAAATTAACAAATACGCTATTATATATATAATACTCTCATAACTCATTCTAGGGTGTTACTAACCCTATCTCTAATGAGTTGCTCATCCTAGGATATTACTAATCTTAGCTCTGATGAGACTTACCCCTATCAAGCTTCGGTGTTCGCTCAACCAAAAGCTCTGATAAGTAGAGCAGATAATAGAATATGTCCATATGTCGATGAATATCTCCAACTCTCCTCTGGAAACTCCAGCCGTCTTCGACTATCCTGAAACTACTCTTAACTGACCCGAGTATTTAAAATACCCGGATCAGGCTTGTTAACCAGCGTGAGAAAAACTCAATAATAGATGACAGTGTCATATTTCAGCCTTTTTATAAATCCTTTGAAAATAAAGAGTATTTCATAAGACCACGCCTACACATAAACACAGACAGGTTTTTACCTTATGATAACTAAATCACTTTTATATCAAAACGTTTGATATTATTCTTAAGACATCTCTTTGAAAACATTTCCAAATAAACTTATTAATCTTATCCGAAATGGTTACCCATATGGCATTTCGTGGCTATTCATTACGCCAATACAAACAAAACCGTAGGTTCTTATTGGAGAATGGATTTCCATACAAATGACCAGGCGCAGGATCTACCTTCCGAATGGGTACACCTCTAGATGGATGTCCCGAGGAACCATCACAAAGCTCCTCTACCAACACAAGAACGGCCTGCCTCTGTAACTAGATAGTACCGAATATGTCATCCCCCGGTCGTTACCGACCTTTAACCGAGCACTCGTTTTCCATACACCACACTAATATACATCCTGAATGTCATAGCGGGAAGAAATATATCTAGAAGGGAATGATCATACCCTACTTGGGAATGACCCACTTAGCCTTGTTGCATCTAATTCTGTTTCGGTCATTTCCGGTTTAATGAGGCTTGAGGCTACGATTACCTTTTCATAAAGCACACATCACATCTTCGAATGCCACATTGCCATTTCCGTTAACTACTAATTGCCTTCCACAAAAATACAACCCTTGAGCTCGTACGTCTCAAGGAAGGTGTTAAGCTAAGAGAAGTTGCCTTCTCTCGCCACCACTGATGTACGTTTGTAAAAACCAATGTACGTAATCGTTAGAAATGCAATGTCAGACAAACGTCCATACAAGTTGTCCAGGAAAAGGACAAACCGAAGACACTTTCCTCGGCCATTATTAGGCGAGAAGCCCTTGCAATCCGAAAAATCTCCATCACGAGGAGACCGCTGCTAGATATAACTCTATAAATGGGTGCGACCCCGAGCAAATCAACAAGCTGTCCTCACGCTATGAAGATCCACGGTCTTCAATAATCATCGTCTTCAACATGTCTTCACGTTCGAACGTTTATATTGGTTTGAAGTTTTTTCGGATGGGATTTACCTAAATCTGACCCCAGTTCCTTCAAAATCCAATATCGATAGAAAGTGAATATGAGTATACAGGATTTATTAAGTCTCTTTTCACTTTAATTCTTTTCGGATGATTTCGAAATCTCTTTCTTTTGACTTAGGATAATTTATAAGAAATTCATTCTTTTCCTTAGGAAAATATCTCTAATTTCCTTACTTAATTCTTGATTAAATTCTTTAACTTTTAGGCGGGTCAAAAACAATGTTATTTAAGATATCGTTTACGATAAACCCTAAATCAATCTTAACAAACATTTTGAAGTAAATAGGATCATAGAAATCATTCATTTTTAGAGATTGCTTAACTTTTGGATAATACCAATCTTCTTTTATTTTGAAAAACTTAACAGAATCTTTTTATTTAAGAGCATCTGGGTTTTCCTTTCGATCCGTTCCACCCCCAGCCTAAGAAAAGAAAACATATGCTAAGTAAGTTCAAGGCATTGGTTGCTGCATCCCTAACCTTAGTAAAACACCTTGTTTTATCTTCTCAGATCTCATAGGCAGGACAAACGTACTAGTCATTTCCGCATATTCAGATTTTTCAACTTTATTTTGGAAATACTTATAAATATTTCAAATTATCTTTCAAAATGCTTAATTATCCTTTTTTAAAACATTCACATTTGATTCTAGAAAAATCATTATTACATGTAAACTCACTTCCAAAAGTTATAGAATTTACAGCAGAAAAGTGCCGCGGAAAGTGCTAAATAAACTTATTTGAATTAAACAAGTTTTAAATATTTGGAAATTCATATATTTCCATCCAAATATCTTTTAAATCATTTAAATATATTTATAAAATTTATTCCATATTTTTCCATAATTAAAAACATCCGTTTAATCAAATTTCCTATTTTGGTCACTAAATTGCACTAGCGCGATTTTTCTAGAAAATTAATTTGGACTTATTTCAAAATCTACTCAACGAAACTTTGATTTTCTTTCTTCATTTAAAAGATATAGATATAATAGTCCAGAATTTTCTTCTTGAAGAATTCCAAGCTGTATTCCACTCCATACACTTATTTGAACTTTTCGACGCGAAATCGCGAACTACCGTTGCGTGACGCATCTAGTTTTATTTGACCTTGAAAGAAGTGGAATTTTGACTTATTTATGCTAAGAATTGGACAAAATGGTCAACATGAAAGTTGTATCCACTGGAAAAATACATGATTTAGAAAAAAATAAGTTTGTATTTTGATTCGGTTTTGAAGAAGTTATGGCCGAGAGAAGAAGAGGTAAAATATGAAGAGAAGAGTAGTTTGATTTGAAGAGAATGGACATTGATTTCTTTTGAATATTTTATAAATATTTTGACATTATTTCTTTTTAATTTTTTATATGACATGGAAGCCATTAAAGAGAAGAAGTAGAAGATGAAGAAGCTTGAGAAAAGAAGAAGAATAAATGTGAATGAAGTGAGAGAAGGAGGTGGATATTTATAGAAAAAGAAAGAAGTGGTAAATTTACCAAAATAACCTCTTACCAAATTACCAAAATAACCTTATTTCAACCAAAAGTAATCTCCACTTTTTCATTACTTAACATCATCTTTCACATCCTTACTTTATGTCTTAGTCACTTAAAGATGAAGTAAATAATACCATAATTATGTTGGCTTTGATTTGATATTAATTTGATGTTTACTTTTGACTTTTCTTACTTATTTTTGTTAATTCTTACTTACTTTTCTTAATGACTTCTAGAAGTTTTCTAATCTTATTTAGTAAAAGTAAACATGTTTAGTGAATTAGTTAATACTTACACTATTTGAATATATATTCCTGTATAAAAATAAAGGTGCGACGACGTTGCAACAACTTTTAATCGACAAAACGTCATTTTTCGACAAAACGTTTTACGGTCACATTTTGACGTTTTAGTTAAACTATTTATTTATGTAAACCAAATTTAAAAATAAATTTATATGATGATATTTAAAAATATTAGCAATCATAAATTAATTAAAACAATTTATTTAATCATTGAAATTTACTTTTCTAAAATCAGCATTTTCTCACTTTTGTTGATATAGGCAAATGGTACTATTTTTGTGTATACTTCTCTTTCCAAATCCTATCTAATTTTGTTTGAATCATATAACCTTACTTATTTTAAATTTAAAATCACTTTAAATATTATATTTTAAAGTGGTCAAATTCTGGGTCGTTACACACTTGATTGGTGCCCACCTTTGGATTTGGGAGTGTTGGACGTGGTGGGCCGTTAGGGGTTACCACCAGTTAGGAAACGTGAAACGCGAATATCCTACCTTGGGCATCGCCTCACGTGCTTTTTCATGCTCTTTTCCTCATTCGCGACCACTATGATTTTGTTTTAGTATGGTACCTATAGGGGACTCACTGGCTACTGACGTTACTGATTGTGTTATAGGACATGCATAGACTACCTGCTTAAAAATGTATTAAACGGGGTCAATGTAAAGTCTTAACGCTATTTTAACACTTTACATTACTGATAGACACTACATATATAACGTATTTTACTATATATAAATAGCTTAACGGATCCGTTGGAAATGGAAAATCCTGCAACATCTCTTAAGTTATTGCACTCACATTATACACTGGATAGAAGATGTAAAATCCCATAAACATCTCTAACGCTATTACACTCATATTTAATTGTTGTTTATTCAACTTACATAAAAACTTTTACTTCTGACTCAAGTGTTTTGTCTTTTCATTACGTTCAGGTCAGCCAGAGCTTTTCAGTGTTTGAAGTCATTATTTTCGAAGGACAAAGAAGGAGTATTATATTATTAGTGTTATTCTGCTGCATCATTTTGGTATGTTGTTGATTGTACTCTGGTTAAATTGTAAATTTTTGTAATCAAATGTATATTATAAAACAGCTTCATGAACTATTTATCTGATTATTATATTTATCGATTCCACTATAGATTCTGTGTTTTTGCTTTCCTTCTTTTATCTTATTTTATTATTAAATCTCATTGATAATCTACCCTTTTGAATGGTTTGAGTTAGACATGTGTGGTTTATCGTCGATTTAAACCATCCAAAAAGGTGGGTCGTCATAGTCGGTATTAGAGCTTTGATTTACAGATATCTTAACATGTTTGGGGTTAAACTCATTAAGAGATAGGATAGTGGAATGCCTTATTATGAGTTTGAATGTATATATATACGAGAGAGCGCATTAGTTAGTTCTATAAAAATGTTTTGTATTGTGTTAATTTGTTCTATTGGATATTTATAAATTCTGGTCGGTAGATAAGATGCTATTGGCATCGATAAGAGATTTCTAAACACTTGAATAGAGCATGCCAATACAATATTATTTTCAAATCGGTAAATGAAATAATTTTACCTAACATTATATTTTATTTTGTATTTAAAAGAATAATTAAAAAAAATTAATAGTTTTATTTTTGGTGTGTTGGTTGTTAGGAAATGATAGTTTTGGTTATTTTCATTCATTGTTGGTTAGCCAAGGTTTTTAAACTATTAACTATTGTATGTTATAAGAAAATGTAATTTTATAGATATGGTTTATAAATTATGATTTACAAATAAAATGAATCTAAATTGGAAATTTGTGAAGTTAAATTTGTGTGTTTTTTGGGAACTAGGGAAACCTGTTCAATCACTACCGACCAGCGATTCCTGAACAGTAAACCTAGGAAATAGCCGGAAGGCCCGCCACAACCAACTACTCCGGGCAGCCAGACCTTTCGGTTGGCTTGGGGCAGGAGGCGCGAAAATGAACCGGATACCTCCCAAGTGAAAAGTCGTTTCTCCTTCCACACAAGGTGGGACTCGAACCCCATACCTCCCACTTGGGAGCCGCATCATCCCACCACCGCACCAAGCCCGCGGACAAATTCTAGTGTTTTGAATTTGATTTTCGAAATTTTTTGGAAAAATAATAATATTGGTATTATTTAAAAGTATTTTCGAATGTAAATATTTTTAATAAGATTGAAAAGAAACGTTTTAAAAGAATTTAAAAAAAAATTGTACTCCCCTCTTCTGTCGCTGGAGAATAATTTCGATGATGATCGCGACATCATCGATGTTTGTTTTCGAGTTTCAATGTGGGAAGACTACTATAGTAGCTTTGCTACACATTTGTTTTGACAAACAAATTTTCATTTAAATCCATTAAATATGAGTTGACACACACACACACACACATATATATATATATAATTATATATTAAGTATATATTATTCCAAGATGATTTGAAATGAAACCGGTATTTAGTTCTTAAGTTTTCTGTTAATTAGTTATTTTTAATTATTGAAATGAAATGGAATTTTCAACGATTTTTAATGGTCGGAAACTTCAAAGTTGAAATATGTAATTAAAAGCTTAGTGTTAATAAAAATATAAAAGAGGAAGTTTTGTAACTCTTAAATTAAAAGATAATGAAAATTAAGAAGATTTAAACTATTGAACATTTTTGTTAAGTAAAATGAATATGATTACATGTATTTGCTTCTACGATTAATGGAATGTTATACAAGTAAAAAAACTTTAGTAATAGAAATGTTTCAAAATGAAATTATTTCCACATATAAATAAAGAATTAAGATGCATAAGAAATGTTATAAACTTAAGTTACTAGTTTGAAATGCTTAATAAATAAAATTGAATAGTAAAAGTGAATGCTATTTAAGGAAATGAACATCTTAAGAAGGAAACAAATTATAAAGTCGTGTCTTGTAAATTATTGTAAACTAAAAGTAAGTTGCAAGGAATGTTTATAAATTAACTTGTAGCTTTCTGAGATAATTATAAACATGGATAATGTTTTGTGAAAGGAGATGAATCTTATAAAATGTTGACAAACGTAAGAATATATT
Organism: Allium cepa; assembly: GCA_030765085.1. Classification (NCBI taxonomy): domain Eukaryota; kingdom Viridiplantae; phylum Streptophyta; class Magnoliopsida; order Asparagales; family Amaryllidaceae; genus Allium; species Allium cepa. Next base: position 456,851,286 of record CM060931.1, on the reverse strand, counting down.
TTGGAATAATTCAAAAATTATTCATAAATAGATTTAATATTAAATGATACTATATATATATATATATATGAAGGAATAAATGTGAATTAAATTTAGATGCACTTGAATAATGATTCACTGATGACTATAAGTCAAGTTATGTAAGTAAATGAATGCAAAAATATAAAAGATGATCTTATATGAATGAATGAAAATTAAAATAAATGAAAAGTAAATAACGTGTTAAAGAAACCAATTGAATAAAAAAAATTAGGTTGTTTATAGATTATTTTATCCGCATAACAGTTCTGATCTAGATTCGAATACATGATTTGTGGTAATTCACTCCGGTTCGAGTTAGGATTTTTCGCTCGATTCTACAACAAAAATTGGGTACAAATTTTTGATATGATTTCAAAGTTTTCTATCATAGTCTATGACTATGCAAGGATAATGGAGATTTCTAATTAAAAAAATTGGATCAAAGTCCGCACTAGAGTAGTAAGTTAACAATTCTAGTTCGAAAGTGAAATTTGTGTATTCAAGTAAGCGATCAGAATTAATATTGTGTACAAATGATATATGACAAACTTAAATAATATTTAAAGTTTATGTTGTTTGGCTTATGGAAAGTTTGGGAAATGAAATTTCAAATAATTCGAGGTTGTATGAATAATCTGTTGAGTAATTACTTAAGGCTGTCGAGCGTAAGGTACACTTCGTAGTTTATTCATCACCCTTGTACGATGAAAAGTTTCTGAAACTGAACAAACCATTAGTTTTTAGTTGCTATGTATGTGTAATGGATTCTTTTATCGCATATAATGATAGTACTACTTTTGTTTGCATATGATTATAATATATTATGTGTTGTTTATGCTATTGTTTGGAACAACTAATATATTGTTCTTTTACGTAGTTTTAACTCTTTTGGATTATGTAAGTAAAATACACGTTTATGGAAGCAATAGCAGCTGCTTTTGGTTTCATAGACAGAGTTTTATTTGCTTGACAAATAAGCACGTTTTCGGATTATGGTTTTTGTAACGGTATTTTTTTGTTTTTTTTCCATGGTTTGGGATGCTTTATTTTCGAAATAAGATATATACAATGTAATTATTGATACTGAAATTTTTTTCGGACCTAGCCGTGCAAAGAAAATGCTGCCAAAATTCATAAATTTAGGACTTAGAAATTTTTTGTGGAAATTGAGTTATTTTCAAATTTTTATTAAACTTAAATATGTAAGCTCAATTATTTATAAATAGATTATTTTGAATAAATATATCAAATTTCTTGATTCTTTCTTGTTCCATTTTGAGGATGAAAATTTTGAGTGGGGAGATTGTAACGACCCGTATTTTTAATCATTTAAAAATATTGAATTAAATAATATTTTTGAACAAAATTGTTAGGAATAAAAAAAACCTAAGATTTTATTGATAGAAATTAAATTATAATACAAGTTATGAGCCGAACTAAAATTTCTATTAATGACATATGTTTGCAATAATGTAAGGATGGTAACATATATTAATGTGTATTTTAATAACATTGGTTTGAATGAAATCATTAGCTGTCTAAATGTAAATTTCAATTGATCAGAATAATAAATGTTTCTTTATTAAAGAAGAAATCATATGTTTATTTAGTTGAAATGTTTGGTAGGTGAAAGATTGATTGCAAAGACGAGAAACTATTATTTAGTAAGGAATGTATAATTCCTGTTTGTATCCAATATTGTATAAGTATGTTTAAATTACTATCAGATAGGAATCAGTTATTCTATTTCTCATTACATTTATTTAGTCCATTTTGAAATTCACTTTTGTAATCAATTGAAATTAAAGTAATTGAACAATTTCAATTAATAGGAGAGAGGACACTTGTAAATTAATAGGCTTAATTAAACGCAGATTATGTTTTGTGAAAATATAGGGGTTTGATTTAATGATAAAAACATTGATATCAAATAAAATGAATGTTTCATTTGTGAATGTAGGTATAATTTCATTAAAATAAAGAATAGAATGATTGATTTAAAGTAAGAAATATATGTTTATTTGAACTGTATTTTAGCATACAGATTGATTACAAGAATAGGAAAATAATTTATTTAAGTAAGTTATTTGTTGCTCTGGTGTATAAACAACAAATTATAAACGTGTTTAAATGACTAAAGGAAACAATTGTTATATTTTTCATTCATTTTATTTTGTCTGTTTTGAAATTTAACATTGTAATTAATTGCAACCAATGTAATTGATCAATTAAAAAGAAACAAATCGTTGATTGCAATTAATAGATTTAATAAAAGAAACGCACGTTTTGTGTTAAGCAGAAAGGGCGTTTTAATGGAAATAAAAGACCATTTTTAGAAAACCAAATTGAAAATTTTCATTTTTAACGTAAGTACAATTTTATTTATAATGTGTTGATAAAAAAATTAAACGTGTACAAATTGAGTGTTATTTAAGTTAATGAAATTTATTTGGTTACGTTTAAAAAATTGAATTTCAAAAGGCTGTGCGATGTATATGGTCTCTTCATTTCTTTTGTTATTAAATGTTGCCTGTACGTTTTAAAATAGTTACCCATTATTAATACTTGATCTGTTCATTTCTCTTTTTGTTGAATACTTGAGCCTAGACTTTTAGACTATATTTAATTCTTGTCATCTCATTTTTAGTTGTACAAAATTTCATTTTCCTTTGATTGCAAACTTTTCCATTCTTATATACATTTCCTTATGCATTATTAATGCTATGTTTTCAAAATAAAACGCGACATTCATTTTTGTCTCTCCACCTTCATTTCCTTATTATTAAATAACTTGTAATTTTATTCCTTTATTTTCATTTTGTTTCTCCTAACACCTCATATTCATTTAGTTCAAATTCTTCTTTGCTGAAGATATATTCTTATCATTAAATTGTTCGCATTTTAAACTTGTCCCTTCATTTTTTTATCACCACCTCGTTTCCCATGTTTAGATCTCCATTTCAAATCTTCCTTTCTCCGAGTCATTTTAATGCGAGCTTGCAAATTCAAAAGCTCTCATTTTTGCAAATTCAAAAACTTTCGTTTATGAAACATGAGTTCCATTTTTTCCATTTTTCCTACGCATCCTGCCCTCATCTTAGTTTGTTCTTCCATCTTTGTCTGAAGCCTCATTGGGAAAAACATATGTATTAAACTTTGTTTATTTTTATTTTATTAAACGTGTGTACCAATTATTATTTTAATAATATTTCTTATAACATGAATATCTTTTGCATATAAAATGTGATTAAAGCACGATTTATTCTGTTGGATTCATATTTAATTCCGGACAACATGAAATTAATTAGGTTGAAATTGGAGACTATTGAGATTTTGCGCTTCTGTTTGGATTTTTTTTGGCTAAAATGAAAGGTGGGTAATTAAACCTACTAATGCAATACAAATTATTTCCGATGTTAATTAAATTGAAATCGTGTAGTAATAAATTTTTATTGATTGTTGTTTGGTAGTTTAAATTTACATTTAAATTGAAATTGATATTGATTTTGGATTAAATTGAAATTTAAATTAATACTAAAATTAATCTCTAGTTAAACACTGACAATTGGTAACTAGTAATTGTTGTGATATGTTGGTTGTATTGAATGACTATTGATTGATGATTGGATGCATGGTTTTTTATTTATTTTGACATATTCCTGTTAGTACCCTATTTGTTATTTGACTGTAACATTCCTGAAAATTAACCAAGTTTAATTTGATAAATTAATTTAATTTTGGGATCAAATTGTGAAATTATTTATGAATTAATTAGAAATTTCCAGAATAAATAAAAAAATTAGATTATAAACAGAACATTGGTTTGAAATTTAAGGATAAAAAATTTATAAATAAAATTGGATTTAAAAAATAAATATTGGATTTAAAGATAAATAGGATTTAAAAGCTTTAAAAGTTAATGATAGTTTGTTTTCTAAATTTTAAAAAATATTTATGTTTGGAAGATTTACTTTAAGAATTTAAGTAATAATTTTCAGAAGATTTATTTTTAAGATTGATTCTCTTATATATATACATATATAAATAAATGTGATTATTTGTTAATACGTAATCAAGATTTTGAAATCATTCTTTTCTTTTAAAAGTTATGCAAATATAAATAATAAGAAATGTATAAATGGAAAATATAGATATATAAGAAGACATATGTTGAGCTATGAAAATATATTTGCATAAAGAGTTAAAAAATAAATTTACAAAAATATTTGAAACAAGGATATAAACATAAAAAATGATTTTAGAAACATTTGTAAAGAGATTAATATATGTAAAGACATGTGTAATAAAATGGGACAAGTGGCATTAGAAGTATTTTCTTTTGAATTAAGTCTTTGAAAACATGCATAAGAAGAAAATTTGAGATCAGGCTTCTTTTTTTTTTTCTCAAACCTGAAAAGAAGAAAAAAACAAAAGAGTTCAAAATTCTTTCCAAATCTAAAAACTGAATCAAAGATCAAACATCAAAAACAAATTATAAAAGCTCAGATCACAGCTTGGAAAATCTAAAACCAAATCAAAAAAAAGCTAGAAAACAAATTCTGAAACAAAAAGAAAAATCCTCTCAATAAAATTCAAACAGCAATCAAAATAAGGATGAGCAAGATCAGATCTGAAAGATGTAAGTGCATCTCAATCAGGCAACTCAAAATCAAGCAAGGATTCAGATCATAAAACAAAAGCAGGATTTTCAAAAATACTCAGGAAGAAAATTTAAAGCTTCTTCGTTCTTTCAGGAAAGCAAGGTGAGCAAACCCACTTTTCATTTCTATGCCTTGATGTTTGAATTGACACTGAATGTATATTGTGAAAAATGTTTGTTTAGTGGTAAAATAAACCTACATGCTTGTGTATATATATGTGAATATAGGAATGCACCCCTGTATATTGCCTCTGATCGTTGTGTACAGGTTTCTAAAACCTCTTAAAAGATTTAAAATCACTCCACCCAAATGATTGTAGGCTATAACTTTTGAATGAAAAATGATAGAATGAATGTGAATTCATTTTCAAAGATAAACTCAAATGTTTAAATTTAGTAATTATCTCAAAAATGATAGATTACAATAGAAATGAATTATAAATATTTGATGGTCATGAATTTGTGTTTAGATTTCATAATAGAATTCGTATTAGCAAATAATGATTTTTGAAAGAAGTTTTATGATTTTTTAAGTGAGTATTTCGAGTTGAAGTGCAAGTTGATCAGCGAATGGGTTTCGGGCAAATTCTGACCAATAGTGAAGTGGTGACAAGCGAAATCATTACTGAGGGAAGCTGGAATTTGGGCAAACCTAGGAAAAATACTAGGTGAATTTTTAGATCACTATGTTGGCCAGAGATTGATGATTTAGGGTTTAGGTGTGCTTTTTGGTTGAGGTTGTTGAAGTGTTGATTTCATCATCGGTGGTAGTTCGAGGTGGATCGGACCAAGGGGAATCGTGGCGTAGGGTAGTGACGAGACTCTAGACGAAGTTGTGTAAATCCTGGTGATCGAGGTGATCGGCATGAGGCATTCTTCGATGATCAAAATTTTGCATTACAGGAGCTCGTGTAGCTCGATTTCGAGTTGTAGGAACTTTCACGAATCTGAGTGGATGAGTTTGAAACCGTATGATGTTGGTGACTGGTTGGAGGTCTCGGTGATGGTCGTCGGCTGTTCTGGTGCTCGTGCACATGCACGATGATGGGTTGTGTCAGTGGTTTGTATTCTAGAAGAAAAAGAAGTCGACTCGGGGTGGAGAAGGGTTAGCTCAGGTAGATGATGTTTTGGCTCGAGTAAATTTGCTTTGGGCTCGGGTTTTTATATTAAGATTACCAGGTTTTCAAACTATAAAGGAAACATGTTTTCCAGGTTTTAAATTTGAAAATAAATCAGGGACAGGTTTAAAAATTTAAGAGCAAACTTTGTACAGGTTTTAAAAACAAAGAGAATTCAAGTTTAATGGTAAAAGGAAATCATAACAAGTTTTAAAAGTAAGTTTAAATGTTAAAGCGAAAGTTTTGAAATTGTTTTGGTTTTTGAAATTCTCAAGTGTTTCAAATAAAATAAAATGGTGCAATTTATGAAAGTAATTAAAGATTAATTACTCAAAGAATAATTACTTAACTAGATATTTAATTAAAGGATAATTAATTACTTAAAAATAATTACTTAATGAAAGTAAATAAGGAATGATTATTAATTAAGAATTAATTAATTAATTTTTGTAATTAATTAAGGACAATTAATCAAAGAATTAATTAATAATTAAGGCTTAATTTATAAATAATTAAAGGGTAATTAATTAAATGGTTTATAATTAATTAATGTTAATCAATCAGAATTAGTGATTAATCTGATTTCAATTAATCAGATGATCAATTAACCTTATTTATGGATGATTGTATTCTATTGAATGTTGTGAATTGTTTTGTCATCTCTGCTATGTGATGCTTTGTGATTTGAATTGTTTTAATTCAAGCTGTGATGAATGTAATTTATTTATCTATAATGCGTTTATATTATCCATCCGTGATTCTGTGTATATAGTTAAGCGTTATAGGATTATACCGCTTATCGATATTGCTGTGATTGTATCTGTGACGATTGGTGTTGTTGCACTATTGGGTAAAACCCCTGGACTACACCATACACACACCAATATGGATTGCACGTGGAAATTGGTTAAGTCACAGATTTTTGAAATAGTTTTAAAATTGAATTTTTGAATCCAAATGGTTTTGGATATGGATTGGGTTTAAAGTGAAAAGCTTTTAAAAAGGAATTTCAAAGATAAAAGTTAGTTTTTTTGAATAACTTGATTTAGTTTTAAAATTTGATTTAAATTTGAATTCAAAATTGGAAATTGAATTCTATGTTGAGGATTTATAATTTAAAGAGGTTATACAAGTTTATGTGGGTTTTAAACCATTTTTAAAGTGTTGTTTTGGGAATTTGAATTTAACCCAAAGATTTTAACTTGTATAAATGTAATCGGATTTTTTCGAAATGAAAACTATTTGTTTTCAAATAAAAAAGCTTTCATATAAGAAAAAGAATTTCCAATTTGTGGTTTCAAGTTGTCATGGTTTTCCAAGTTATGAATGAATCTTTGGAAATGGGTTTTGAAAGCTATAAGTTAAATCTTTGATTTAAAGATTGGATGGGTTAATCCAAGTTGAAGTGGAAAATTGTTTTGAAATCCATGAATGGATCTTTGTGAAAGTGAGTTAACTTTGTGAAAGAAATCTTTTGGTTTAAAGATTTGAAATGGTAATTGGTTTAAACCATTTGAAAGGAAAGTTTTGGATTTTAAAGTTGTGACTTAACTGAAATCCCATATCCTCATATTTTTAAATATTGCACTCATTATTCGGTTTAGCCGGGAGAGAACCTTGTGTCATATAACCCATTCCGAATAATGATATGACGTTATGGATTGCATTGAAGAACGGTGGTGAAGACCGAGTATTTGCGAGAACGATAGGATAACCTATCGAATGACTCTGCATTGAGTAGCTACGGTATAGAGTTCTCTATATGTGATGGGGAGTCCGATCAGGATTGTGAATATCCAGATTGCAAGGGCTTCTTCGAAAGTGCCTTCGGTTCTGTTCGAACCCGGAACAGACTTGTATGGATGTGTGTCTGACATTACACTTTGAGATGTAAAACCAGTTTATATCAAATACATTTACGTTTGGTGGCGGAGATTTATTCTCTTAGCTTAACACCCTTCTCTGAGACGTACGAGCTCAGAGGTTATGTAGTTCATGGTTACTAGTGATACACTCCCAATTTGGTAATGTAGCATACGAAGTGCTGCTGATCATTTGTTGATCAAAGCATGACATTGTGAAAAAGTGTAGCTTTGTGGAAGTGACTACATCAGGACCTCACAACCCGGTAATGGTCGAAACAGGAAAGATGCGACAAGGTTGCAGGGGTCGCACCCCTAGGGTATGTCCATTCCTTCTGGAAAAGGGTGGTACCATGGTATGGAGCCCAGATACTTACTCATGTGGACACTGTATATTTATTACTGTGTGATGTTGCTTTTGTGGTTGAGGATCCTCGGATAAAGGTCGCAAACTACCGGGGGTGGCATATCTTATGTTTTACTCCAGGAAGAAAGTAGATCGGCCTTGCGTTGGCAGAGAGCTGGGTAAGTTCTCAGGTAGTCCCTCCAGAGGCGTACCCATGTGGCAGTGGGAAGTTCCTTGGCCTGACCATTTGTTGTAAAATCCAAAGAAACAATACGTGCCCTGTACGGTTTTAGTTGTATAACCTGTCATGAAATGTGGTGGTAACCTGCTATTGAACATGGTAGCTATGGCAGGCATACGAAAAAATGTTGTATACTGGTTAAGATTAATATTATACTTCAAAATGTTTTCCACTGTGCACTAATAATAATATCAAAAAGGCTTTTTGTGTAGTAAGCATGTTTGACTACCATAAGGAGAAATTTCCCCAAGTGTGCGATTGCATGGTGTGTGTGCCGGAGGCCTTATGGTAGTTTCATTTACCAAAAAGCATTGCGGATTTCAATGTTTTATAATCTTTTGTTGTTTGTTGTAAAGACAAAATGTTTTTGTTTGCTCATACCAGTCTCATGACTGACCTGGAGTTTATTGTTCCGTTCCTAAACTCTGGGTGCCCGCAATATCCCACACGGGCAGTCTAGAGTTTGGGTTTTCAGATAATCCAATAATATGTATAGTTTCGATAGCTTTCGAAGTATTTGGTTCGGTAGCATTTGGAGATCTTCTTCAGTCTTTTGGATCTTAGAAGTCTTGGTTTAGCAATCGCGTTTGGGATCGCATTTGCTACAAGTTCAGTTGATGGTGGTTCGAGCTTGAAGTTTTGGAGCTCTAGCTTTGGAGTTTGGTTAGGTGTTGCAGCATTGAATTCTTTTGAAGACTTTGCTCATGTTGTCGATATTCCGCTGTGGTGTTGGGTTGTATATTCTATGATGGTGTTGGGTTTTTATATCATGATATATTCACATTGTATCTATATAGTGTATATCAATGCAATTATCTTTTGTTTCCGCTGTGTTGTTTTTCATCTAATGTTGTTGCAAGCTCCGGCGATACGGATTCGATGTCGTTTGTCGGACATCGAGTTTGGGTCGTCACAGTTGGTATCAGAGTTAAAGGTTGAATAAGAACTATAGCTACAGAGTGTAACACATTAGATGGCTCATTAGAGATAGGGTGAATTATACCCTAGAATGAGTACAACCAGTGTAACCAAAACCCAAATTACTCAGTCTATTTTCTTTAACTGTTGTTATTCCCTAAGATATCTCGTTCGAATGCCTAAATCAGTTTTCTTACTATTTTACTAATAGTAAGAATGAGTGGAAGAAGAGGATGAGATATGGGACGGGGAAGTACTACTTCAACTGGTCAAGGCCCTGCAACAACAGATATTCACATTCAATCTCAACCAAATCTGGCTGATTTATATCAAAGTTTTTCTAGACTTGGTGGAAATCCATTTACAGGGAAGGAAACCATTATCGAAGCACAAGCCTTGATTCGATCGTGAGAAAGGATTTTCAAAGGACTAAAATTTGAAGATAATCAGATGTGATTAATAGCTTCTTGGCAAATCTAGGAAGAGGCTTTAGCTTGGTGCAAAACAATTACATTGGATGAGCCGGCAGATGAATTTACTTGGAGTCGTTTCAAAGAAGTGTTCGAGCAGCGATAGATGCCGTCTGCTAGTATCTCCCGAATGTACCAGGAGTTTATGGATTTCAAGCAAGGAAGTTTATCATTTGAGGAATACTTGAACAAATTCAATGAATTATCTCGGTTCGGTCCGGAGTTGGTGAATACACCATTAAAGAAGAATGAAAGGTTTATTCGGGGAATGAACAAGAAATTTCAGGAGAGGATGACTACTCACGTTAAGGAATCTTTTTCTGAATTAACTGATATGGGTTATAGATATAATACTTTGGATAAGTAGGAAGATCAAGAGGAGAATGGGAATAAAAGCAATTCAAATTGGAGGAAAAGGAAGTTCGGTGGAAAGAAACCGAGGAGAGGAAAAGGAAAGAAGAATATGCAGAAGAAAAAGGTGAAAGGTGTTACTTGTTTCAATTGTAAGAATCCCAGGAAGCAAGGAAAGAGGGAGAAATTTATGAAGCCAGATCAGGAATCTAGGGAATGCTATTATTGCCACCAGCCGGGACATAGGATCATAGATTTCCCAGCACGGAAGCAAACTCAAAAAGCAAGTGTATATGCAATCAAAGATGATTCTTCAACCTCAAAGGCTGATAAAGAAAATGAAATTTTAAAAGGTAACCTTTTCGTTTATGATAAAAAATTTCAAGTTTGTTCGACATAGGAACTATACATAGTTTTATTTCTCAGCAAATCATAAATGAGTTAAACCTTGAATCTGAGATCGTAATCGAATCTATTTTGTCTGTTTCATTGGGTTTCGATAAAATCTACGAACGGCTAGTTATCCCTTCGAACTAACCAAAACCCTTGTATACTTCGTAGATCAGAAAACCCAATTGTTTCGTAGTTGATTGAGTTTGTTCTCATATATGTGGTTGATATTCTGCTTTGGTAAGCCAAATGTAGAATAGATATCTAATTTGTTTTGAGAAGATATTTCTCTATCTTTTATCCGTTTATAGTTGTCGCTTGGCAAATTTCGAGGATGAAATTTTCTTAAAGGGGAATCTGTAACATTCCAGAAAATTAACCAAGTTTAATTTAATAAATGAATTTAATTTTGGGATCAAATTGTGAAATTATTTGTGAATTAATTAGAAATTTCCAGAATGAATAAAAAAAATTACATTATAAATAGAACTTTGGTTTGAAATTTAAGGATAAATATTTTACAAATAAAATTGGATTTAAAATATAAATATTGGATTTAAAGATAAATAGGATTTAAAAGCTTTAAAAGTTAATGATAGTTTGTTTTCTAAATTTTTAAATATATTTATGTTTGGAAGATTTACTTTAAGAATTTAAGTAATAATTTTCAAAAGATTTATTTTTAAGATTGAATTTTCTTATATATATATATATATATATATATACATATATAAATAAATGTGATTATTTGTTAATATGTAATCAAGATTTCCAAATCATTCTTTTCTTTTAAAAATTGTGCAAATATAAATAATACGAAATGTATAAATGGAAAAATAGATATATAAGAAGACATATGTTGAGATATGAAAATATATTTGCATAAAGGGTTAAAAATAAATTTACAAAAATATTTGAAACAAGGATATAAACATAAAAAATGATTTTAGAAACATTTGTAAAGAGATTAATATATGTAATGACAAGAGTAATAAAATGGGACAAGTGACATTGGAAGTATTTTCTTTTGAATTAAGTCTTTGAAAACATGCATAAGAAGAAAATTTGAGATCAGGCTATTTTCTTTTTTTCTCAAACCTGAAAAGAAGAAAAAAAACAAAAAAATTCGAAATTCTTTTCAAATCTAAAAACTGAATCAAAGATCAAACATCAAAAACAAATTCTAAAAGCTCATATCACGGCCTGGAAAATCTGAAACCAAATAAAAAAAAGCTGGAAAAAAAATTCTGAAGCAAAAAGCAAAATCCTCTCAATAAAATTCAAACAGCAATCAAAATAAGGATGAGCAAGATCAGATATGAAAGATGTAAGTGCATCTCAATCAGGCAACTCAAAATCAAGCAAGGATTCAGATCATAAAACAAAAGCAGGATTTTCAAAATACATAGGAAAAAAAATCAAAGCTTCTCTGTTCTTTCAGGAAAGCAAGGTGAGCAAACCCACTTAATTTCATTTCTATGCCTTGATGTTTGAATTGACACTGAAAGTATATTGTGAAAAATGTTTGTTTAGTGGTTAAATAAACCTGCATGCTTGTGTATATATATTTGAATACAGGAATGCACCCCTATATATTGCCTCTGATCATTGTGTACATGTTTCTAAAACGTCTTAAAAGATTTTAAATCACTCCACCCAAATGATTGTAGGCTATAACTTTTGAATGAAAAATGATAGAATGAATGTGAGTTCATTTCTAAAAATAAACTCAAATGTTAAAATTTATTAATTATCTCAAAAATGATAGATTACGGTAGAAATGAATTATAAATTAAAAATTCGATGGTCATGAATTTGTGGTTAGATTTCATAATCGAATTCGTATTAGAAAATAATGATTTTTGAAAGAAGTTTTATGATTTTTAAGTGAGTAGTTCGAGTGGAAGTGCAAGTTGATCAGCGAATGGGTTTTGGGGAAATTCTGATCAACGGTGAAGTGGTGAGTAGCGAAATCATTATTGAGGGAAGCTGGAATTTGGGCATACCTAGGAAAAATACTAGGTGAATTTTTGGATCACTATGTTGGCTAGAGATTGATGATTTAGGGTTTAGGTGTGCTTTTTGGTCGAGGTTGTTGAAGTGTTGATTTCATCATCGGTGGTGGTTCGAGGTGGATCCGACCGAGGGGAAACGTGGCATAAGGTAGTGACGAGACTCTGGACGAAGTTGTGTAAATCCTGATGATCGAGGTGATCGGCACAAGGCATTCTTCGGTGATCAAAATTTTGGGTTACAGGAGCTCGTGTATCTCGATTTCGAGTTGTGGGAACTTTCGCGAATATGAGTGGATTTGTTTGAAACAGTGTGACGTTGGTGACTGGTTGGAGGTCTCGGTGATGGTCGGCGATCGTTCTGGTGATCGCGCACGTGCACGACGATGGGTTATGTCAGTGGTTTGTATTTGGGAAGAAGAAGAAGTCGACTCGGGATGGAGAATGGGCTTAGCTTGGGTAGATGATGTTTTGGCTCGAGTAAATTTGTTTTGGGCTCGGGCTTTTATATTAAGGTTACCGGGTTTTCAAATTTTAAAAGAAACATGTTTTCCAGGTTTTAAATTTGAAATAAATCAGGGACAGGTTTAAAAATTTAAAAGTAAACTTTGTACAGGTTTTAAAAACAAAGAGAATTCAAGTTTAAAGGTAAAAGGAAATCATAACAAGTTTTAAAAGTAAGTTTAAATGTTAAAGCGAATGCTTTGAAATTGCTTTGGTTTTTGAAATTCTCAAGTGTTTCAAATAAAATAAAATGATGTAATTTATGAAAGTAATTAAGGATTAATTACTCAAAGAATAATTACTTAATTAGAGATTTAATTAAAGGATAATTAATTACTTAAAAATAATTACTTAATGAAAGTGATTAAGGAATGATTATTAATTAAGAATTAACTAATTAATTTTTGTAATTAATTAAGTACAATTAATCAAAGTTTGAAGGAGCGTGTCCGATAAAAGGTGCTACCTTCTTAGCCCGTCAATCGCTCCGGTTTTAGCCATCTTATGCCAACTCACGGAAGTTAGGTCCACGTATATACCTCAAAGAACACCGCCACCATCCTACTTCATTCTGGAATCTCCACCGCGTACACGGTTGTTAAAGTGGTTTTCGGAGTTGGCAGAGAGTATGACAACTTTCGATCCCGGTCTCTTTAACAACCAAACGTTATTATAACACCGTGGTCATTTTCAAAATAGTTTATACTTTAAAACCCAATATCATTGCCTTGTTAAAACCAAACCAATACAATATCATTTTCTTTTCGAATACACCGTTTTAAAAAATCATAGCACTTTCAAAGTTATAACGTTTCGAAATCAAAACATTTGAAATATAACACTTTCAATTTTAATACATAGAAACTCATAACTTTGAAACATAACTTCCACCACTCAAATGGTTTAAATATTTAAAATACTTTATATAATAAAATAGCTTCTTCAATTCCACAAATCAAATCCAACACAACTCGAATTTCTACATTTTATATTTAAACAAATCCCAAATCATAAATTTCAATTCAATTCAATTTCCAAATAAACTATTTCAAATCTATAATTTCAAAACAGATTTGATCCATAGAATAAACCGTTTCAAATTCAATATATTTCAAACTTTAAGTATTCAACAATTTCAAAAACCAAGTTTGGTAGTTTCATATATACATATATATACATATACATATACATATATATATATACATATATACATACAAATATATATACATATATATATTTATATACATACATATATATATACATATATATACACATACATATATATATACATATATACATACATATATATACATATATACATATATATATACATATACATATACATATATATATATATATCAAGTTCAATTTTCTATTATTTAGTTTGAAAATAATTTACTTAATAAAATCAATTACCATTTTAAAAAAACCAAATTGCAAATAACTAAACGTTTCCTTCAATTTATTCATACTTGAAATATTCATTTTATCTACCTTAAACCACAACAAGTTTTAAAAATCATACCTTTTAAAATTTCAAATTTGATAAATTTCACATCCAACTTATTTGGGTTTAATTCTTAAATAATTCTATTTCAAATAACTTTAAAATTTATCTTCCAACCTTAATTTATTTAAATCATTATAAACTCTATATAAAATATAATTTAAATACATAACCATATTATCTTCAATTAAATCAAACTTTATTATCAAATTATTCTATATTAAAACAAATTTTACATAGCTTAAAAATCAAGAATAAAATAACATTTACATATTATTCAAAATCAATATTTATATAAAACCATATATTTCATTACAAAATCATAAAAATCATTTCAAAATATTTATATATATAGACCCTGGTGTCTGTATATAATTTTTTATCCTATCGTCAAGTGATACAGATATTTATCATTTCAATCCGTAATTTAAAATATAAATACGGTTATATACATTTCAATCCGCAATCCCGAATGAAATAAAAATCCATAACAACTTGCAGTTTATAACAATATAAAATACAACATCCATTCATCCAATATCAATCATCAAACATTTATCACAATCATCATCCAATTCAATCAATAACATCAATATAGAACAGATAATAAATAACAGGTATTTACTGGCAGTTTATATTCAATAATAAACTAAATAACTATATTATCCAAAAAAATTCAAATAAACTGAGATGATGATTCAAAATATGCCAAACAGTCATAAATAAATTTATAATCACATCATAAACCAATTTAACAAACATAAGAAATTTTAGAATTTTGAGTGGGTTAAAACACACACCTTTTGAATTTAAATTGAATTTAAATCTAATTTAAACCCAAAATTTAAACAGTCTCAGAATCCGACCAAACTAATGCTGAGAGTTTGAAACCTTGATACGATCCCAGCGGTTTAAACCGCGTGTGAAACGGACCTCGTATGCAAAAGTTATCGCGATTAAGACAATTGAAATCTAAATGAAATTAAAAAACAAGAAAACAAAACAAGAAAACAAAGACCTATACCAGAGCGCCATGTCACCATCTTTTATTTGCAGTACACAGTCACATGCAATCAACTTAACCTAGTCGCCATCATTCGAGTTCACGAAGCCGCCGCCTCGCTCGAGCGTGGGCCACCTGCAAGGGCCGACCGCGACCCTCCCCCGACACACCGTGACCACCGCGACCAGTGCCGCACTTCGACACGCAATAATCACCCCGCTGCCGCCTAAAAGTTGAGACCTAGATCGAATTTTAGCAAGCAATCCCACCGCTGATTAGCCGAACGAACCTCACCAATGAGCTACGCTCATTGATCTCAACAATCCCGTACAATTTATCGGACGATCGGTAGACGATTGACGAAGGTGCGATGAACGACCAGAAATTGATCATGCATTTCTGGCACATGAAAACCTAGATTGAAAAAAGAATCATATATCTGACTTGCGCTCGTCGAGAGCTTCAAATTCATATATAATTTGACATAGTTTGTGGAGTTTGAAATTTTGATTTGAATTTGACTTTGAAATTTGCAATTGGGAATTTACGGTTTGTCTGTCATTAAGGAAGAGGAGCAACATAAATTTCTGTACATACAAAAATAAGAAATATAAGGCTGCTGGGATTTATAACTAGATACATATAGGTATGGTTGAACATAGAAAGAACGGATCAGATTTGATTGAACGATATCGGTCCAAAAGCCCGTTCGGCCTCCAAAACGAAAATGGTTCGACCCATATATCAAAATAGATGTTTTTGAAATATTTTAAACGCAATGGAATAGGTTTTAAGTCCAAATTCCATCGTATGAAGAAGTTATGCTAAAATCAAGTTATTTCAAATTGATTTCAATTGATTTCAATCTATTTGATTCTAGGCATTTCAAGCCCGTACGATCAATCGACAAGCCCGATCGCTACGAAACTTGAAATCCTACTATAATTCACCGTTACGGATCCGATGAAACTAGTTTCATCGAAATCTGAGTCAGTGGCCAAAATGGCTATTTTACATTAATTAAATAAATTAATAATTAATTAATTAAACCAAATTTTCAATTCTATAATTGACAATTTTTTATCGTTTTTAAATTTCTTAATCATTTACACTAATTTAAATAAATTTAGATGTCAATTTAGAGTTGATTAATTTATCAATTTCAGTGTTAACCTCAATTTCATTAAATTCAGAAATTATAAATTTAATTTCCAATATTTCCATTTAATTTACCTTTCATTCTATTATTCAATTCATTGTTGTCAAACGGATGAAATTAACATTGGATTCATGATCTATTACATTAATATTCTCAAGTTCCATCTTAATTTCAATTAACGTAGTATTTAGATATTTAATTTCATTTAATTGCAATTTATCCAATTATTATAGTTCAAATTCCAATAAATTGATAAATCTTTATTTCCATTCTTTTAATTCAATGAATTGTCCTATTATGAATAACATTAACATTATTTCCAAATATTACCTTAATTAACATTAACGTAATATTTTATTTAGATTTATTGCAATTGATTCCAATTCAATTTAATGGATTAAAAATATATCGGTAAATTATAATAGTTGTTGCCATTAACTCTTAATCATACTTTTATAAGTTATCATTTCCAAACAATATTACAATTACTTACAGAACATGGATTTCATTCAATTACTATTTATTATTATTAATTCATTAATTAACTCAACATTTACGTTTGTTTTCTTGTATTCAATTTATTACCAAGTATACATTTACCTTATTTCATCTAATTGGAATTCCATTCAAGTTGTAAATAATTAACTATAAATAACATTGTTGCGTTTCACTTTAGTTATTATTTCGTTAATAAATTATAAATTTTTTATATCTTCCCATATTTATTCATAATTCTTATTTAAATTAACAAATTTAATCATCAAAATTATGGTTCGTTACACTCTCCCCCACTCAAAACTTTTCTTCCCCGAAAAGGAAAAAGTAGGTAAAAGAAAGAATTAAAAAAAATCAATATATATATATATATATATATTAAAATATTAAATTTATATCAATAAATTTACAAATTTCAATAATTTAAACAAAAAATATATAAATTTACAACACTTAAATCTTTTTATATTCAAGTAACCAAATTTTAGGAAAATGTTTCATAAAATTTTCTAAGTCCAAAATTCATGAATTTTTTTGGCAGATTCTCCTTTGTACGAAGAGGATTGGAAGAAAATATAATATCAAATATAACAATATATATCACAATATCTCAAAATTATATATCCCAACAATGGGAAAAACAATATAATAGCTCTATAAAACCGTAATCCGAAAACGTACCTATTTGTCGGGCAAACAAACGTTTAATTATAAAACCAAAAGCAGTAGCAATTGCTTCCATAACCTGCATTTCACTTATATAATCTAAAAGGAGTTAATAATTAAAAGAATGAAATATTAATTTTGTTACATCCACTAGCAAACAAATCAATGTCAAACAACAACACAATACAATTATCCATCCACATCAAACAAAACAAATAGTTGTTCGGGTTCAAAAACTTTAAATTGTGCGGAATGGAAAATAAACTACTAAGTGCACCATTTACTCAACAATCTTAGATGAAACTAAATAGATTATTCGTATATCCAAACAAATTTAGAGTATCCTTGCCCAAAAAACCATAAACCAAAACAAATAACAAATTCAAACAATAGATCAAGTTTATTCTTATTAATTTCATTTCATAATATTTGTTGTTTGATTTCTTTTCTTTCATATAATGATTTATCTTTTTATTTTACATTTATTTCTTGCAAATTTTCATTTCCGTCCATTGATTCAGTGTTTATTTCTCTTATTTACACTTATACTTACATAAATTCATTTTTATTTATTCATATCATATAAATTTCTTTTTATTGCATTACATTCATTCATATCTCAATTTCATTTATTTTTCATTCGTTTATCCATAGTATTCATGTTCATTTCAGTTACTTGGCATATCAATTTTGTTTACTTAAGTTTAAAATCATCTACTTACAACACTTACCTTCTATCATATTGTTATCCCGCTTTTTGGCAAAGCCACGATACCAAAAGATCGATCAGAAACGGAGAACGGTTCGTCTCAGAGACCGGTCGTACTTCGTTTCGCTATGGATATCACTGAATTTTGTCCGAGTCCAAATTGTGCTACAATTGATAGGACATGACAAGAGAGATCATAGAAGCCGCCATCTCAAATTTCGATTCAATCCGAGTACATACGCTCAAGTTATGATCGGTTCAACTTGAAGGGAACACACTGGTTTCGAACCCATCATGGTGGGTGTCTTCGAACCCATCATCATGCACCATTCGAACCGATCACCTTCGAACCGATGAACTTCGAACCAATGGACTTCGAACCCATCGGAATGCCTCGATCCGACTCCATCAACTTCGAATCCATCTGGTTCGCTCCAGTGGGCCTCATGTCCATGGAGAGTTTGCAAGGCTCGTATCCATCTAAAGATCCTTGTTCGAACCCATCACAGAAGCCTTGTTCGAACCCATCACAGAAGCTTCGTTCGAACCCACCTGTGAAGCTTCGTTTGAACCCACCTGTGAAGCTTCATTCGAACCCACTGGGTCAACTAACCATGATGACGCGTCTTTCATCGGTTCGAATGTGCCGAGATATATGGAGTCGAAGCGGTCAACTCGGAGTGAAGACCGGATCGATTCGAAGTTTGCGCTCCACGTCACCACGAAGGCGCGCGCCACCATCGGTTCGAATGGATGGTTTCGAACCAAACAGCCATGCAGTGAACCCCCTTTTCGAATCCATCATATCTCTCAATCCACTGATCCAAATGCCATGAAATTTTCACAGAAGCTTGCATTCATGTCGAAGAGT
Organism: Allium cepa; assembly: GCA_030765085.1. Lineage (NCBI taxonomy): Eukaryota > Viridiplantae > Streptophyta > Magnoliopsida > Asparagales > Amaryllidaceae > Allium > Allium cepa. The sequence goes on along the minus strand of CM060931.1, from coordinate 456,831,983 downwards.
GTCCATGCCAAATTTCACCTCGATTGGACGAATTCTTGATCGATTCGAATGGAGTTCGAACCGATGCCAAAGTGGTCCCAAACTTCCTGAAACCGGGCGTGTGGGCCCCCTCACGTGCCATAAGTGGTCTCCCGAGTTCTCAGCGAAATATCAGCAGCCTACGCCTATAAATAGAGCCCCAAGGCCAACAGAAAAGGATCTTTCGACTCTCAAGCGCCCAGACTCTGCCGGATCGAGATCTCCATCATCCTACATCATAATTTTACTGTTGATTTCGAATTTCCAGTTTGTAACTTGCTATTGATCGCTGAAACAACTTGTAATCATTGAAAGAGAATCAATAAAACGTCAAAATACTTCACAGTAGACATAGGCAACACGCCGAACCACTATAAATTGCTTGTCTACGCATTTACTTTACTGCTGATTGGAGTTTTTGTTAGATAATATCTGTTTTGAATTTACACTCCTCGTTATTATCTCTTCAATGACTCCCGAAGAGTGTTGTGCCCAATTTTGACATAAACACTTTGGTGCTTTCACTGAGAAAACCCAGCTTTTCTCCTACTCATTGGATCTGTCATCGATACCGAATTGAATAAATCTAAGAGAGAGATCCAGATCATCAAATCCAACTTCCTTCTCTTCTATTCAGATTTCCATAAAGTCTAGGAAAGGAATTCAACTATCAAGATGGTTAGCACAAGAACCACCTCAAACGCTGTCAATCAAGAAGAACAGGATAGACAAAATCCTGTGCCCCCACCTCCATCTAATCAGAATGCGACTGGGCACTCTGAACCGTCCGGTCCGGCTACTGGACAAGAGTTGCAGTTGTTACTCCAAGAGCTGACCCAGAGTCGACAACAGCTAGAAGAACAGCTACGCGCTAATGCTGAGTTAATCAACAAGTTGGATCGCCAGAAACGAAAGAGATCCATGAGAGACCATGCTTCTCACTCATCCAGCGAAAGTTCTTCATCCTCTGATTATCATAACTGGCCTCCACGACCCCGGCTAGATGGGAGTCGTATGCCACCCGTTGGAAATCAACCGACATTGACCGTTGGACAACTTAGAGTTGGTCCGTCAGCCAGTTTCCAAACCGGACCCTCCTCCCGAGGAGGTGCCGTTCCTCACCATACCGCAGAATACCGCACCACTAACGTTGCGGCTGAGCCAGGGGTCGACGCCCAAGATCAGTCGGACCTGGACCGTCATCATAGCGGGCGTACACCTGAACCGTACGCCCCAGAGGACTATGAGCCGAGAAGGCGAGACTTGGACCGTCGACGATATCCGATTCAAATTCAAAGTATGGGACATGATCATACTCCGGCGCAAATGCCGAATCTTTCAACTATGATACGTCAGATGATCCATGAGAGTCAGGGATTCACAAACGACGATTGGGGAGTTTCCCGAAGTCACACTCCCTTTACGGACGATATTCTTACTGCTGAACCCCCACGGCGATTCCGAATGCCCACTCTACCCATGTACGAGGGAAACTCCGACCTCAACCAACATATTCTAAAATATGAATGGTCGATGACGCTGCCAGGGCTGACGATGCAGTAAAATGTCATAGTTTCCCCATATCCTTAAGGGGCATCGCTACCATGTGGTTCACCCGATTGCCACCTCGATCCATCTCTTCCTTTGATCAGTTAGCCACAAAATTCGTTGAGCAATTCTGCATGCACGTAGAAAAGGCCAAAAGATGTCAACACTCTATCTAGTGTCACGCAAGCTCCCGAAGAGACAATCAGACACTACTTAGAGAGATTCCATACTGCATGCGCGGAGATTAGTAATCCAAACGATAACTCCATCCTTATGGCATTGACTAAGGGGATCGACCCCGATTTTGAATTCAGCAATTGGCTAGCTGGGAAACCACCTGCATCATTGGACCGTTTCCATACCAAAGCAGCTCAATTCCTGAGACGGGAAGATGCGAAACAGTCTAGGAAGCAAACTGACGCAGGGCCAAATGCGGAAGGGACCCAAAGTAATGTTGCAATAAAACAGTCCGGTGAGAGCTCCGGAAAAATTCAGTTGAACATTAAAAATAAACAAGCTCGGCGAAGAGAAAGCGTGAATCAAATTAAGAAACAAGATCAAACTCGTGGCCCGCAGCGCAAGAATCCAATGTTTGACAGTTACACTCCTCTAAATACATCACTAGAGGACTTGTACTTACAAACTTGTGATACAATTCAATATCAAAAACCTGCACCAAGACCGTCGTCATAAAGACAAATCCAGACGGGAAAGTTTTGCAGGTTCCATGAGAGCTACGGGCACAATACGAACGAGTGTCGTCACTTACAGAATCTTGTTGAGAAACTGATCAGAGAAAGGAAGCTGGAGCAGTTTGTGTGGATACCGCAGCCCAGAGAAGCGGGCCCATCAAATCCAAACAATGGACCCAATCGAACGAGACAGGAGGACTCGATTTGTCCCCGTGGGAGATTGGTGATAAACGCCATCAGTGGCGGACCTACTTATTCAGGAGCCTGGAACGACGAAGATCCTCGTCACTGTCACACATGACAGGCTCCTTCAATCTATGAATACTTTGCAGTTTCCTTTGCATTCTGAAATTTGAATTTGTAATAAGGCACTGACTTTGCCATATTTTCTTATTTCAGTAATAAAATACTATCTCTTCAAGCTAGAGCTGTGGTTCACCGAACACAACGTTCAACAATCACGACACACGAAGAGCTAAGTTCCATCAAACAATGGAATTTATTCAAATAGCGAGTGACTGTGATACGACCGGCCACTCACTAAGTGAAACCCCAGCTCGGGGGCAAGCCATCACGATAAAGGCTGAATTGGACCAACACACGACAGTCCATTCAATAATTCGTTCCCAGAGCGCGAACGGACTCCAACTTCCCAGAGTGCGAATTGGAGTATAAACATTCAACAATTCGTTCCCAGAGCGTGAACGGACTCCAACTTCCCAGAGCGTGAATTGGAGTACAAACACTCAATAACTCGTTCCCGGAGCGCGAACGGACTCCAACTTCCCAAAGCGTGAATTGGAGTATAAACATTCAATAATTCGTTCCCGGAGTGCGAACGGACTCCAACTTCCCGGAGTGTGAATTGGAGTATAAACATTCAATAATTCGTTCCCAGAGAGCGAACGGACTCCAACTTCCCGGAGTGTGAATTGGAGTATAAACATTCAATAATTCGTTCCCAGAGAGCGAACGGACTCCAACTTCCCAGAGCGTGAATTGGAGTATAAACATTCAATAATTCGTTCCCAGAGTGCGAACGGACTCCAACTTCCCAGAGTGTGAATTGGAGTATAAACATTCAATAATTCGTTCCCAAAGAGCGAACGGACTCCAACTTCCCAGAGTGTGAATTGGAGTATAAACACTCAATAATTCGTTCCCAGAGAGCGAACAGACTCCAACTTCCCAGAGTGTGAATTGGAGTATAAACATTCAATAATTCGTTCCCAGAGAGCGAACGGACTCCAACTTCCCAGAGTGTGAATTGGAGTATAAACATTCAACAATCCGTTCCCGGAGTGCGAACGGACTCCAACTTCCCAGAGTGCGAATTGGAGTATAAGCATTCAACAATTCGTTCCCAGAGCGTGAACGGACTACAACTTCCCAGAGCATGAATTGGAGTATAAACGTCAAATCTATCGTTCCCAAAGTGTGAACGGACTCCTAAAAAGCCCAAATAGATGTAACCGACCATCCAGCGGCTAACTCCAGATTCCCGAAGCGCGAATCGGAGTACAAACATCAATTCCAAGTTCCCGAAGTGCGAACCCAAACATACATGTTTTCTCCAAGTTCCCGGAGTGTGAATTGAAGCACCAATACCAATTCCAAGTTCCCGTAGCGCGAACCGAAATGTTAATGCTAACTCCAAGTTCGCAGAGTGTGAATTGGAATGCGAACATCAATTCCAGGTTCCCAGAGTGCGAACCAGATTATCGATCTCAAATTATCTTAAGTCCCCAGAATGTGGACATGTGCTTAAGGTTTGCAATAAACGCAGTCAACCATCGGAGTAACTCCAGTCACTAAACAAAGATAAGAAGAGGTTATCAGTAGCTGCTTCAGAACAAACTCTCTATTTGGAAAACACTTGAGATAAGTTCGGAATACCTTCCCCAGTTTGACTTGCGGACGACTGAGCGGTCTCAGAAGTATGCTCCCGAATGGGAGATAACCGCGGCTGTTCTGGGTCATAAGCAGGAACAGATTGTGAACCGACCACAGACACCGACGAAGGCGGAGCGGTGACTTCAATGACAGCAGAATGGTGCTCAACACCTGATCCCTCACCAACCTCCAGGGATCGGCCACCAATCAGCTCCTTCTCATGAGCAATAATAGCGTCATGGAGGATCTTCTTCTCGTCATCTGTCAGCAACCGGTTTTCGAGTTCGAATCGGTCGACCGATTCATCCGGATGCGCTTCCTCCTCTTCCTTAACCAAACGACCCCAAGCGCTACGGAGGTGTATCGGGTAATCCTGGAGCTAGGCCAAATTTCTGTGTCTCAACACATTGGCATTGTAAGTGATGAGCAAATCTTCAATATCGGCCTCCAGCCTGGCCTCCGCTTGATGAAATTTCTCCTCAACCTCCGTCTCAACCGCCTGAACCTTGGCTACTGCTATATCCCGTTCAGTCCGGAGAATCACGGCTTGTTCACACGCCTCCTGGGCTGCACTATTCGCATCATCCCTATCCTTGGCGATTTCGGCGAATTTGGACTTAAGCTCGTTTAACTCCTTCAGGGCTGCATCCCTCTCAGCAGTGACCAGGGTGTTTCGATGGCCCATGTCCTCTACCGTGACATAGTGCTCACGTTTCATCCTATCCATTGTTGCCTGGGCTTCGTCGGCTTTTTTGATAGCCTCCATTTCAGACTTCCGAGAAGATTCAGCTTCAGTGTTTAGCACATCAGTAATACGACTCTTTTGAGCTAAGTCAGCCCTCAATTTCTCGATGGTGGCCCCACGCTTAAAGGCCAATGACGACGCTTTCTCGGCCGCCTTGTACCACGCCCTGTATTGGGCATAAAAGTCGTGGACATAATCGTGCGCCGTCTGCTCGGCCTCCGGCGGGATTCTTTTCAAGTGAAGAGGAAAAATGTAGTTATCAAAGAAAATATTTGGAAAGTCCTTCTTCAGTTGAGCAAGCCTGATTGCTCCTTCCCCCGAAATTTCAGTAGGAGTTTGTTCCGCGACTACTGGAGGCATTGCCTCAGGTCTGGGATGGCGAGATTCATGCTTAGAAGATTGAGAGGCCGACTGGTAGTACGAGGAATCAGAAGGACGAGAAACATGGACAGGAGGTTGTATAGGAACTCTTGGAGGAGGAGTGTGCGATCGAGAACGATGTATGTAATCCCTATCTCTCCGTTCTTGGCTAGAATACACGGAGTACCAGCGATTGTGATCCCTATCTTTTTCCCTCCGTTGTGACTCGTAATATGAGGAAGATCCGCGAGCATGTCGTAGGCTCCCCAACATCGAACCGCGTCCAGTCATAATGTCTGCAAAGCGAAATGAGAATAAAGTTAGTGGTTTCTCAAAACCGACCTAGGACTCAGGGCTATGTAGTGTCGTGAAATGTGTGTGAATATGTATTCCCCCCGACCAACCAGAAGTGTCGGCTGAGCTAGTAATAAAAGGCTCGCTCAATTCTAGAGTACGATGGAACTCATCCAACCCGACATCATGTTGAAAAGACATATCATCCGGGATTGGAAGATCAGTAAGCCCTTCGTAAAGACGTTCAGTTCGTGGAGGAGACATCTCAGAAATTCTAACTCCGGGAGAGGATCGGGCCGTGACAACCGATTTCCATCTCCCCTTCTTAGTTAGCGTGACGACGACTGCCTTGCCTTTTCTTTGCTCTTCAACATCCTGAACCACGTCTGTAGGCTCCAACAACGGCTCGTCGTTAGTATGAGTTCTTTCGAAATCAGCCTCCTCGGCTATGATAACTTTAGGCTTCTTGTGCTTGACTCGTTTTTTAGAGACAATCCTTAGTGCCCCGTCAAACAGTATGCTCTGCCCTCATTCAATCAACCTGTAAGTCCGGAGATTCCTATCGGTCAAAAGCGACTCGATATCCCTATCTCCTCTTGGGACTCCCCGGAGTACTCGCACCATCTCCTTAAAGTTCTCGCCCTCAGGTTGCTGAATCATCGCTGTAAAAAAGAAAAAATATAAGTTTCACGTTGACCACCATTGCCTTAGTAATTACTTGAAAACTCAGCTACACTCACGTCTGAATAGCCATCGTCGGGCAAACCCCGGAGGACACGTGACATAGAACCATTCCGTCCTGTAGTAACTCAACCTGGTCCAGGACCCAGTGACCACTTGGTAGTTCCTCACCGCTTCCAGAAATGTGAAGGAAGGGTAATCGCCTCGAGTTTTGAAATTAAACAGATATCTGATCTCGGTTGGGATCGGTGGCCTATGAAGGTACTCCATGAAGACGATGAATAAACTATTCACGGAGGCATACCCGTTCGGGTGTGGTTGAGATGGAGCGATCCTCAAAAAAGACAACACCTCCCTTATGTACTCGTTGAACGGAGGAAGCGTCCCAGCCGCGCATGCGTGGCGATTAAATGCTGTATATCCCTCCGGCGGGTTGTGTGGTCTATCATTCGGCCCTGGCAATAAGACGTCATCCAGTGACAGGCCATGCCTCAAGCATATTCTTCCCAACATATCTTCAGAAATATTGGATTGAAAGGAATCCGACGGATTAGCAATGAAAGACACATTGGGAAGTTCGTCCGGGGCTGGACCAATGATCTCAGGTTCAATATCTGAAACCTCTAGTCTCGGAGCAGCTGTACTTTGAACCTCCTGCTGTTGCGAACTTGAAGGTTCCATAACTAGCTAACTCATGAGAAACCATCGTTAGACGACAAAGGACCCGTGCGTTCACCAGTGTAAAGTGTATAAATGTATGTTGTGCAGTGCCATGCATTACTTGAATAAATATCGCAGAGTTAAAAGGAAATATACAAACGAAAAAGCTAATTTCCCCAGTTATAACAACCATCATGCACTGTCTCAACTTAAATTTCCAAATCGATTCAGGAGAGAATCGATAAGAAATTCAATAGCCAACCAAGCTGACAGCGACTCATGGACGCATGACGTTAACAAGGGTCAAACTAACATATGTGCATATATGTCAAACTAACATTCGATTTTAAACATTTACAGGGATCGAGTACTCATCTTGTTACAAGTGCAACAGCAAACGGCTAAGCGCTATTATACAGCAATCAATCATATCAACGCAAGGTTGCAGCAATACGGGGTACAAATCTCAACAAAAAGAGAGCAACGATTGTTCAGAGAGAAATTCCAGCTATTCAAAGCACGTCATGTTCCCACAAGACGTACTTTGGAGGGCAAAATGTTATCCCGCTTTTTGGCAAAGCCGCGATACCAAAAGATCGATCAGAAACGGAGAACAGTTCGTCTCAGAGACCGGTCATACTTCGTTTCGCTATGGATATCACTAAATTTTGTCCGAGTCCGAATTGTGCTATAATTGATAGGACATGACAAGAGAGATCATAGAAGCCGCCATCTCAAATTTCGAGTCAATCCGAGTACATACGCTCAAGTTATGATCGGTTCAACTTGAAGGGAACACACTGGTTTCGAACCCATCATGGTGGGTGTCTTCGAACCCATCATCATGCACCATTCGAACCGATCACCTGCGAACCGATGAACTTCGAACCGGTGGACTTCGAACCCATCGGAATGCCTCGGTCTGACTCCATCAACTTCGAATCCATCTGGTTCGCGCCGGTGGGCCTCATGTCCATGGAGAGTTTGCAAGGCTCGTATCCATCCAAAGATCCTTGTTCGAACCCATCACAGAAGCCTTGTTCAAACCCATCACAGAAGCCTTGTTCGAACTCATCACAGAAGCCCTATTCGAACCCACCTGTGAAGCCTTGTTCGAACCCACCTGTGAAGCTTCATTCGAACCCACTGGGTCAACTAACCATGATGACATGTCTTTCATCGGTTCGAATGCGCCGAGATATATGGAGTCGAAGCGGTCAACTAGGAGTGAAGACCGGATCGATTCGAAGTTTGCACTCCACGTCACCACGAAGGCGCGTGCCACCATCGGTTCGAAACCATTGGTTCGAATGGATGGTTTCGAACCAAACAGCCACGCAGTGAACCCCCTTTTCGAATCCATCATATCTCTCAATCCACTGATCCAAATGCCACAAAATTTTCACAGAAACTTGCATTCATGTCGAAGAGTGTCCACGCCAAATTTCACCTCGATTGGACGAATTCTTGATCGATTCGAATGGAGTTCGAACCGATGCCAAAGTGGTCCCAAACTTCCTGAAACCGGGCGTGTGGGCCCCCTCACGTGCCATAAGTGGTCTCCCGAGTTCTCAGCGAAATATCAGCAGCCTACGCCTATAAATAGAGCCCCAAGGCCAACAGAAAAAGGATCTTTCGACTCTCAAGCGCCCAGACTCTGCCGGATCGAGATCTCCATCATCCTACATCATAATTTTACTGTTGATTTCGAATTTCCAGTTTGTAACTTGCAGTTGATCGCTGAAACAACTTGTAATCATTGAAAGAGAATCAATAAAACGTCAAAATACTTCACAGTGGACGTAGGCAACACGCCGAACCACTATAAATTGCTTGTCTACGCATTTACTTTACTGCTGATTGGAGTTTTTGTTAGATAATATCTATTTTGAATTTACACTCCTCGTTATTATCTCTTCAACGACTCCCGAAGAGTGTTATGCCCAATTTTGACACAAACACATATTTTATTATAGTAGCATTTCAATTGCAACTTAAGTTTATAACTCTATAACATCAATTCTTATTAATAAAAGCAATTTATTGAACACTTTCATTGCATAAATTTATTCGTACAATTTCCATTACATTTTCTTATTAAACGTTCAATAATCATATCTTTTGTTTTTTTATAGGTTACAATTTCAACTTTCTTGAAATTTCATTTATAACCTTGCATTTAATCTCTTATTTTAATTAGAGGTTCCAATTATTAGTTAGTTACATTCCATTTCACTACAATAATTGAAACTATTAATTAAAGGAAACTTAAGAACAAAATACCGGGTTAAATTCCAAATCATTTTAAAATAATAGACAAATGTATATACTTGCAACTTATATATATCTAATTAGATTTAAAACAATTTAAAATTTACATTTGTTTATCAAAGCAAATCTGCAATAAAACTACTATAGTGGCCTTCCCACTTTGAAACTGAAAAATGAATGTCGATGATGCGTGCACTAATCACCAAAATTATTTTCCAACGACAGAGAGTGGAGTACATAACTTATTTCTTTCCAAAAATTTTCTTTAAAAATAATTCTTTCAAATCTTACTAGAATATTTATATCAAAAAATGCTTCTAAATAATATTATTATATTCCAAATCATTCAAAATAAATTTTCCAAAATCCCGAAACTCAAGTTCTAAGTTCCTAATCTTTCATTTATTTTATTTCATATCCTATTTTCAACTAATATCCAAAAATTCCATTACCTAACAAACAAATATATTACAACCAAATATACCATTTATAAAATATATTATTTTATATATATAAAAATATACAATAGGCAAAATTATTTCATCCACCAATATCCAAAACAAATATTGTGTCGCTCTGTCCTATTAAGTGTTTAGAAATCCATATTGATGTCATAGCGTCCTATGCACCAACCAGAATTTATAAATACAAAATGGAACAAATTAACACAATATCAAAACCTTTTATAACACTAAAAAATATGCTATCTCAAATATATATATATGCTCAGCGACTCATCATATGATATTACTACCCTATTAATAAAGAGTCAGACCCCACAAAGCTAAGGTTTATCGCTAAACCAAAGCTTTAATACCAAATGTAACTCCGGCCTTTTTGCATGCTTTAAATCGATGATAAACCACACACGTCAGACTCAAACCATACAAAAGGGCGAATTGTTATTGGGGTGAATAAGAAAAAGGAAGAACGAAATAAAACAAAACAGATTCTCACAGCGGAATGACAAAATATAATAATCAAATAACAGTTCATGAAGCTGTTTTACAAAACATTTGATTATACTTATACAACACATATCAGAGTTGCACGTACCAGAGAATAATAAATAATATAGCGGAATAGTATGAATATAGTGGAATAATATAATAAATAATAGTAAAGCAATCTCCGTCTTCGTCCTCCATAAATAAAGTTTTCGAATCCTGAAATGCTCAGACTGACCCGAGCGAATTGAAAAGACAAAACACTCGTGTCGGAACTAAGAGATCTTATGTAAGTTAAATCAACGGTAAAATATGAGTGGTGTCAGAGATGTTTACGGGATTTGACATCTCCTATCCAGTGTCAAACGTGAGTGTAGTAACTTAAGAGATGCTCGGGATTCACATCTCCTAAGGATCCGTTAAGCTATTTACTATGTAGTAATATTTCGCTATTATAATAATGTCTATAGTAAAATAAACTTACTTTTAAATAGCGTTAAGGTTTTACATTTTCCACCTTAACATGTAATAGTCCCAGTGGTCCATCTAGTATCATGGTTTCTCCTGATCGAGAAGCTACCAAGGATACTGCACGGGCTACGGGAGAAAACCAAACTCGTACAAGGCGCGCTAGGTTAGGTGACATGGCACAACTCGGCAATGCTAGGGTAGACATACCAATTACGCTTACGGACCGGTGGTAACGCGTAGCAGCTACTACCGTCCACCTCGGGCCACACCTCCAAAAATCAAAAGAGCCCCAATTAATGACAAAGTAATAGAATGGTATCGAAGGAGTGTGTCCGATAAAAGGTGTTACCTTCTTAGCCCGCTGATCATTCCTGTTTTAGCCACATTATGCCAACGCACGGGAGTCGGGTCCATATATATACCTCAAAGAACACTGCCACCATCATACTTCATTGTGGAATCTCTACCGTGGACACGGTTGTTAAAGTGGTTTTCGGAGTTGGCAGAGAGTATGACAATTTTCGATCCCGATCTACTTAACAACCAAACGTTATTATAACACCGCAATCACTTTCAAAATAGTTTATACTTTAAAAAACAATATCATTGCCTTTTTAAAACCAAACCAATACAATGTCTTTTTCTTTAATAATATATCCTTTTCAAAAATCATAACACTTTCAAAATTATAACATTTCGAAATCAAAACACATGAAATACAACACTTTCAAATTTTAATACCTTGAAACTCTTAACTTTGAAACATAACTTCCACCACTCAAATGGTTTAAATATTTAAAATACTTTATATAATAAAATAGCTTCTTCAATTTCACAAATCAAATCGAACACAACTCGAATTTCAACATTTTATAATTAACCAAATCTCAAATCATAAATTTCAATTCAACTCGGTTTCCAAATAAACTATTCCAAATCTATCGATTTCAAAATAGATTTGATCCATATAATCAACCGTTTCAAATTTAATATATTTCAAACTTTAAGTATTCATCAATTTCAAAAACCAAGTTTGGTAGTTTCATATATACATATATACATATATATATATATATCAATTTCAATTTTCTATTATTTATTTTGAAAATAATTTACTTAGTAAAATCCATTACCATTAAAAAAACCCAAATTACAAATAACTAAATATTTTCCTTCAATTTATTTATACTTGAAATATTCATTTTATCCACCTTAAACCACAATCAAGTTATAGAAATCATACCTTTTAAAATTTCAAATTTGATAAATTTCATATCCAACTTATTTGGGTTTAATTCTTAAATAAATTCTATTTCAAAAAACTTTCAAATTTATCTTCCAACCTTAATTTATTTAAATCGTTATAAACTCTAAATATAATTTAAATACATAACCATATTATCTTCAATTAAATCAAACTTTATTATCAACTTATTCTATATTAATTTTTTTTTACATAGCTTAAAGATCAAGAATAAAATAACATTTATATATTATTTGAAATCAATATTTACATAAAACCATATATTTCTTTACAAAACCATAAAAATCATTTCAAAATATTTATATATATAGACCCGGGTGTCTGTATATAAGTTTCTATCATAAAGCCAAGTGATACGGATATTTATCATTTCAATTCGTAATTTAAAATATAAATATGGTTATCTATATTTCAAACCGCAATCCCGAATGAAATAAAAATCTATAACAACTTGCAGTTTATAATAATATAAAATACAACATCCATTCATCCAATATCAATCATCAAACATTTATCACAATCATCATCCAATTCAATCAATAACATCAATATAGAATAGATAATAAATAACAGGTATTTACTAGAATTTTATATTCAATAATAAATTAAATAACTATTTTATCCAAATAAATTCAAACAAACTGAGATAATGATTCAAAATATGCCAAACAGTCATAAATAAATTTCTAATCACATCATAAATCAATTTAACAAACATAAGAAATTTTAGAAGTTGTGAGTGGGTTAAAACACTCACCTTTTGTATTTAAATTGAATTTAAATCCAATTTAAACCCAAAATTTGAACAGTCTCAGAATCCGGCCAAGCCGACGCCAAAATGTCCAAAATCTCGATACGATCCCAAGATCAAACCACGCGTGAAACAGACCTCGTATGCAAAAGTTATCACGATTAGGACAATTGAAATATAAATGAAATTAAAAATAAAAGAAAACAAAACAAGAAAACAAAGTCCTATACCAGAGCGCCACGTCGCCATCTTTTGTTTGCAGCACACAGTCGCACGCGATCAACTTAAGCTAGCCGCTATTGTTCGAGTTCACGAAGCCGCCGCCTTGCTCGTGCGTAGGCTATTAGCAAGGGCCGAACGCGACCCTCCCCCTGATATACCGCGACCACCGTGACCAACGCTGCATGTTGACACACGATAATCACGCAGCCGCCTCCTAAAAGTTGAGCCCTAGATCGAATTTTAGCAAGCAATCCCGCCATTGATTAGCCAAACGAACCTCACCGATGAGCTACGCTCATCGATCTACACAATCCTGTATAATTTATCGGACGATCGGTAGACGATTGACGAAGGTGCGATGAATGGCCAGAAATTAATCATGCATTTCTGGCTACACAAAAACCCAGATTGAAAAACGAATCATAAATTTGACTTGCGCTCATCGAGAGCTTCAAATCCATATATTAATTGATACAGTTTGTGGAGTTTGAAATTTTTATTTGAATTTGACTTTGAAATTTGCAATTGGGAATTTAGGGTTTGTCTGCCATTAAGGAAGAGGAGCAATAGAAATTTCTGTACGTACAGAAATGAGAAATAGAAGGCAGCTAGGGTTTATAACTGGATACATATAGGTATGGTTGAAAATAGAAAGAACAGATCAGATTTGATTGAACGATATCGGCCTAAAATCCCATTCTGCCTCCGAAACGAAAATGGGTCGACCCATATATCAAAATAGATGTTTTTAAATATTTCAAGCGCAATGGAACAGGTTTTAAATCCAAACTCCATCTTATGAAGAAGTCATGCTAAAATAAAGTTATTCAAATTAATTTCAGTTGATTTCAGTCTAATTGATTTTAGGCGTTCCAAGCCCGTACGATCAAACGACATGTCGAATGGCTAAGAAACTTGAAATCTTACTATAATTCACCGTTACGGATCCGATGAAACTAGTTTCGTCGAAATATGAGTCAATGATCGAAATGGCTATTTTACATTAATTAAATAAATTAATAATTAATTAATTAATTAAACTAAATTTTCAATTCCATAATTGACAATTTTTTATCGTTTTTAAATTTCTTAATCATTTACACTAAATTTAGATGTCAATTTAGAGTTGATTAATTTATCAATTTCAGTGTTAACCTCAATTTCATTAAATTCAGAAATTATAAATTTAATTTCCAGTAATTCCATTTAATTTACCTTTCATTCTATTATTCAATTCATTATTGTTAAATGGATGAAATTAACATTGGATTCATGATCTATTACATTAATATTCTCAAATTCCATCTTAATTTCAATTAATGTAATATTTAGATATTTAATTTCATTTAATTGCAATTTATCCAATTATTATAGTTCAAATCCCAATAAATTGATAAATCTTTATTTCCATTCTTTTAATTCAACGAATAGGCCTATTATGAATAACATTAACATTATTTGCAAATATTACCTTAATTAATATTAACGTAATATTTCATTTAGATTTATTGCAATTGATTCCAATTCAATTTAATGGATTAAAAATATATCGGTAACTTATAATAGTTGTTGCCACTAACTCTTAATCATACTTTTATAAGTTATCATTTCCAAACAATAATATAATTACTTACAGAACATTGATTTCATTCAATTACTATTTATTATTATTAATTCATTAATTATTTCAACATTTACGTTCATTTTCTTGTATTCAATTTATTACCAAGTATACATTTACCTTATTTCATCTAATTGGAATTCCATTCAAGTTGTAAATAATTAACTAACATTGGTGCGTTTCACTTTAGTTATTATTCGGTTAAATAAATTACAAAATTTTTATATCTTCCAATATTTATTCACAATTTCATATCTAAATTAACAAATTCAATCATCAAAATTGTGGGTCGTTACATCAAATAACATCCAATTATATATTGATCTGAAGCTCTCGACGAGCGCATCTCGGATTTGAAATTCGTTTTTGGATTTGAGTCATCGGTTGCTCAGAAATTGATGATCAATTCTCGGCTGTTCATCACGCGACGATCAACTTCGATAGATCGTCGAATCGACCATATAGTATTGTAAAGGGGACCGAGGGGAGTGCAGCAGCATTGTTCGTTTGACGAAATAACGGTAGGATCTACGCCTAAAATTCAGTTAGGGTTTGGAGATCGTTGGCAGTGTCTGGCCATTATTCCGTGATCGACGGCGCAGACTTCACCATGGGGTTCGAATATGCTTGGGGGATGGTCGACGGCCTTCAGCAGTTGCTGGACGTGGTTGCGTCGAAGCACAGCGGGTCGCGGCGAGGTTTAGTGATGGCTAAAGTAGGGTTTGATCGTGAAGTTCGAACGTGATGCAGGAGCAATTCTGGGCTTGAACGAACAGTGACATGGCAAGTATTTTTTTATTTTATTTGTTTTAATAATTTGAATTTCAAACGTTCTAATATTAATAAATTCTTCATATGAGATCCGATTAACGCATGGTTTCTTTTGTTAGGATCGCATCGAAATTCCAGACATTTTGACGCTGGTTTAGATGAATTCGAGGAACATTCAAATTTTGGGTTTAAATTGGATTTAAATTCAATTTAAATTCAAAAGGTGAGTGTTTTAACCCACTCATAACTTCTAAAATTTCTTGTGTTTGTTAAATTGATTTATGATGTGATTAGAAATTTATTTATGACTGTTTGGCATATTTTGAATCAACATCTAAGTTTATTTGAATTTATTTGGATAAAATAGTTATTTAATTTATTATTGAATATAAACTGCTAGTAAATACCTGTTATTTATTATATGTTTTATATTTATGTTATTGATTGAATTGGATGATGATTGTGATAAATGTTTGATGATTGATATTTGATGAATGGATGTTGTATTTTATAGTGTTACAAACTGTAAGTTGTTATGGATTTTTATTTCATTCAAGATTGCGGTTTGAAATGATATATAACCTTTATATTTTAAATTATGGATTGAAATGATAAATATCTGTATCACTTGACCATAGGACAGAAAATTATATACAGACACGATGGTTTATATATATGAAAATATTTTTTAAATGATTTCTATGGTTTTGTAAATAAATATGTGGTTTTATATAAATATTGATTTTAGATATTATATAAATGTTATTTTATTCTTGATCTTTAAGCTATGTATAAATTTGTTTTAATATAGCATAAGCTTACTCGGCGGAGTTGTAATAGCCGTACTCGGTGGATTTGGCTCCTTTACGTCTAGGGTGCTTTGAACCCCCTCTAATCTGATATCTTGGTGCAAAAACAAGTCGTCCGAAATAGGGATGTCTGCCAGTCATGCAAAAGAAGTCTCCATTTGCGAGGAAGGAATCTCATGACTAGTAATAGGCAAGAGACTATGACTGTTTTGTGCCTGATAGATTTTCGACCAATAGACTTGCCTCTTCTTTTCTGCTCTAAAGATCTAGGACTATGCGAAGGCCTAGCTGCGGGCTCATCTCCAACGGTCATATTTTGGTCACTGCCCTATTTAGTAATTTTTACCTTGGGAGTTCTCCTCTAAGATTGCCTCACCAGGACCGTCTTAAGAACTACCACAAGTCTGATACTTTGGTGTCTGTTAATTAGCACCACGACCACCAGATTCTCGTTTGTAAGGACTTCATCAATTTCTCTGTGTTTGGTGGGTACTTCTTGAAGGACTCATGCTATCTCCTTAAGCTAAGCACCTTCAGGTCATGGAATTGAAGCCGTGAAAGGAAAAAAAATGTCAGACTTGACATTAACAACTATTATCCAAGTAATCAGCAAAGAGGCTAAGGAACTTATGTCTTGCTAGCCACCTTCTGGCGAACCTCGATGGGCACCGAACATAGAACCATTCGATCTTAAAGAAACTCAACTTGCTCCAAGCCCCAATCATGACTTGTCAATTTCTAACCGTTTCTAGAAAATTAAAATAAGCGTTGTCCCCATGACTCTTTATATTGAATAAGTATTTGATCTCCTCAACCATCAAAGGACGGAAGAGGTGCTCCATGAAGATGAAAAACAAACTATTGAGCAATGCGTATCCATTCGGATGCAACTGAGACGGAGCGATCCTCAAGAAAAGTAAAACTTCTCGGATAAACTAGTTGAAAGGAGGAAGCGTCCTGGCTGCACACATAAATCTGTTGTAGGTTGTATACCCTTCTGAGGGGTTGTGGGCTCTACCTTCTGACCCTAGCAGTAAGACATCGTCCAGCGACAACCCGTGCCTTAAACATATTCTGCCCAACTTATCTTCAAAAATATTGGAACGGATGGAATCTTATGGATATGCAATGAAGACTGCTCTTGGTAGCTCGTCTGGAGCAGGGCTAATAACGTCGGCTGCGATAGTGGGCATTTCAATTATAGGGAGAAGTGGACTCTGGACATCCTATGAACGTGAGCTTCCAAGTTCCATAGATTTTGAACTCAGTAAAAAACATCGTTAGACGATAATAAACCCATGTTCACCCAATGTGAAGTACATGAATTTGTTGTGCATTGCAGTGCTACATGATTCTTAAGAAATTCTACAAAATTTGAGGGATGTTCAAATGACAAGACTACAAGATTCAATCAGAGTGACCGTCATCGCTGACCGTCATAACCATGCCATCCAGACTTCGAAAAGCGATCCAAGTTAGAGTTTGTAAAACTTGTCAAATTACAGTTCCATCGACGAGCTTCGAATAGCAGTCAGATATGTGGTGAAAAGCTTAAGTCCAATTATGCAAGGCAGTAGTTCAATGGAGTCAAATGTTCGAGTGTAGAATTTTTTTGTTTCCATTGTGGTCAAAACTTGGATCAATCATAGGAAGCTTCACTCGTATCGATCACCCGGAGCACAATTCTTATCGATCATCGGAAATGGAGGTTCGCATCGTTCGAGGGATGGTACTTCGTGTCAATCATCCAAAGGTCACTTCGTATCGATGCAGAACCCTATACTTCGTGTCGATCAACAGAAACATATTGTATCGATCGCTTTAGATCGATGCGAATGTCCACCAGCCATCGGTACGTAGCGATACCCTCATTCGATACGAATTTTTTCTTGATCCACAATTGATACGAATATGCCTCTCGTATCCATCATCCTTTCTTTCTTTTTCTCCAAACAGTTCAGACTCCGGCTCCTCCTCCATCAACCACGCTCCAACCCAAATCCGACTTCATCATCATTAGAATTGGCCACGATTATGGACGAATTGGATTTTACTCTCGAATCTTATCATTTTAATATGAGATTATTCAACTAACTACCTAAATTAGGGTATCGATTTGAGGGATTAATAAGCTGTGGTGATTTGGGAATGAAGGAAATTTCTATTTCTCAGTTTTTCTATCTATACGAAGGCAAGGATTGAATGAAGGCAGATGAAATTTCTTTCTAAGTCCAAGGCGTATTTATATGGGTACGAAACCAAAGGAAAAAAGGCGTTTCATATCGCAGTTATTACACCGGAATAACCGGTTGCCCACATCGATACGAAGATGGTCCTTCATATCCATCTACCCACATCGGTCAAAACTATAGCAATTCGTAACCATCAACTCGAGTCGATCCAGAACATGACTGTTTATACCCATTGGCGACCGATCGATACGAATAATGCAACAAAGGCTTGTGTGAACTATTCAAAACCATAGCACAGTTCTTCGTATCCATCATGATTCATCGATACGACGTGATTATTTCGTATCCATCACTTTAAAGCCTTTAGAAGTTCGTATTCATCGATACGAATTTTTTTTTTTAAAGAAAGGGTCCAACTAATTTGCATCGATCGCCATCGATACGAAGATGATTTTTCAATTCCTCGAGTCGATCCAGGAGAGGATCGATACGAAAGGATACTCTAAAAACAACCATCAAGAATCGTTACAACTCAAATTTCACATCGATCTAGGAGAGGATTGATACGAAACTCGATCCAAATATATAAAAAAAACTCAAAAAAAAAACTAGACCACGACTCATGAATGTGTAGACGTTAACTAGAGTCAGGTTAAGATACGTTCATGTATGACAAACTAACATTTAATTTTCAAAATTGACAAGAATTGAATTCTCACCTAGTGACAATCAAAAAAGTTAAAAACAACTTGCTAACACTCGACACTCAGTTACAACAATGCATAACACAATCATTGGCGTCAACAATTAAGTGTTTATATTACCGAAAATTAGTCAAAGGTTACATCTTTTGATGAAAAGACAACAACTATTCAACGAGTCAGATATAATTTTTCAGAATGAAGATCGCAGCTTTTCAAAGCACGTCATGTTCTCATAAGACGTACTTTAGGAGGCACAAATATTACCCCTCTTTTTGGCAAGGCCGTAACACCAAGAAATAAAATGGATACCAAAGACGGTACGTCCCGAAGATCAGTTATACACAGGTCTACTATGGATACTGGTAAATTTTGTCCGAGTCCGGATCGAGCTAAAATCAATATAATATGACAAACAAAGCTATGATAGCTAAAGTTTCAAATTTCAAGCCAATCAGAATCCATATGCACAAGATGTGGATCGATCAAAATCAAGGGAATCAACTTCGTTCGTATCCATCCAAGATAGCCCTCTTCGCATCCATCCAAGATAGCCCTCTTTGTATCCATCAGCAATGACATGTTAGTCCGATTTGTATCGATCCACTACTTAGAATGTTTTGTATCGATCAGCTACAGATCGATATGAAGTTGGCATCCTCTATCGATACGAAATAGGGCAAGGACTATCGGTACAAAGTAGCTGCGTGTAATCGATACGAAGCAATCTCTATACCATCGATAAAAAGCGAAGTGTAGAACATCGATATGGCTTCAGGAATCAATAGGAATAGCACTTCCTAGGAGCGATATGAACAAAACACGATTCAAATAGAAGAAACAGTCACTAGGCATGAAAAGTGGATCGATCTTGGAATTTAACACCACGTCACTTCTTATCGATACGAGCCAACATGGATACGTATCCATCAATACGAATTCGGCAGCCTTTTGCAAAATCCAAATTTAGATCGACCATAACTCAAAATCTACAAATCCAAATGCCACCAAATTTTCACAAGAGTTGCGTACTACTTCAAGATTGTGCCCGATCGGTCTCAGCCCAAAATGATCATTTCTTAATCGATATGAATTCCATACGTATCGATCATGGATCGAGTCCAAATCTCCAAGGATCGATCATGTGGGCACATCCACGTGAGAGAAGGGGTCTTCTGAGGTTTGAGCCAGATATTTGCAGCCTACACCTGTGAATAGCGACCCTTGACCAGCAGAAAAAGGCCTCTTATCTTCTTTACGACGACGTTTTGCCAAATCACTTCTATACTGCAGTTGTACTATTGTAATCTCTTGTAATCAGCGAGTAAAGTTCAATAAACATAAGTTGTTTCATAGTGGACGTAGGCAATACGTCGAACCACTCTAAGTTTGTGTGTTTCTACAATTTTTCATATCTACTGTTTGGTCTGTTTGTTAGATCTACCTCATTTCACATTTATTTTCTTCATTTTATCTCTTCAAACACATCTGAAGAGTGTTGTGCCCAACTTTAGTACAAACATGTTTTCTAATTCAACCAAAAAAATAATTAGAAATAAGGTTCAGCTAATAATATTTTCTTCATGTGCTATCTTTAAATGTTGTGTATAAATGCTTTCACGAAGGCTAGATCTCGAAAGTGAAATTAGCTCATATTGAAGCAAATTTTTAAAGTTATAAATCATTGTATTAGCAAGAGGATTCAAAATGAATGTTTTGGTACACCAAATCACATTTTTAAATTAGGTCATAGATTTCTAAAATTATGAATAAGCCGAAATCTATGGCTCTTACGCTAAAAAGTAATAATTCAAAATCTTTAAAACAACCGAAAGACTATTTGCAACATTAAAACAAGCTTTAAAGATAACAAACCTTAGAATTCAAAAAACTATTGTAAATAAGAGTTGTACATCTCTAAATTTCCAGTAAATCGAAAATCACTGAAAATGGTTAATAATGTTAAAAGTCATGACTTGCATACGGTAAAAGATCTTGACTGATTTTGATAGCATAGTTAGAAATAATGTTTAGTTTGCAACAATATTTTCAGGCAGTAAGTAGCGAAATCTTGGAAAGTGCGTAAAACAAAGATTTTAAACATCTTCATTATCTCTCTAGAATTTTGTTTAGGGAATCGAAATTTATACTCAAAATACTAAAAGGGTTTAGGATGTACTTATCAAACTAACCCGGAAAATATACTTCACTTTGAAACTGAATTTTAAGTCAATAAACTCTTGAATTTCCAAAGTACCAAATGAAAATATGGATCTATTTCTTAGATTTTCAATAAAAAAACTTAACTCAATCCGTTCATAGGATCAAAAGTTATGCTTAAAATATAAAATGATTTTGCACAGTACATATACCGACTAGCCGATAACATATTCGGCTGTGCAACCAGAATTCAAGGTAGGAAACATTTGTCTTCGCAAAAGACTATAAAATAGAATTTGTATATGTCTCTTAGAATTCGATAAAAAAAATTTAGTTGAATCTGTTCAGTAGGTCAAAAGATATGCTCAAAATGCAAAATGGTTTCCGTAGCTCATCTATCAGCTAGCTAAATATATGTTCAACTTTGCAACAGAATTTCAACAGAGAGAACGATTTTATTTGCAAAATATTTTGAAAACAAAATTATAGATTGTGACTAACATTTCCATAAACTAAAATCACCCAAATCCATTTACAAAATCAAAAGATATATTTAAAATACAAAAAGGTTTTTTTTATAGTACCTGTATCGAACAGACCAGAAAACATCTACGACTTTACAACAAGATTTTGCGATAGTAAACTTTCTAATTTGCAAAAATGTATAAAA
This sequence comes from Allium cepa, assembly GCA_030765085.1. Taxonomy (NCBI): domain Eukaryota; kingdom Viridiplantae; phylum Streptophyta; class Magnoliopsida; order Asparagales; family Amaryllidaceae; genus Allium; species Allium cepa. Next base: position 456,810,242 of record CM060931.1, on the reverse strand, counting down.
TAAAATTGTAGATATTTGAGTCCTCATTCCAAAAAGAAAAGGATCACATTAAATAGATGATTACGACAAAAGTTATGCCCAAATGCTAAAAGGGATACCAAATTCAAATTCCATCTTCATCATTTCATAACTCGTTTTATATATTATAAAATAATATGAAAGTTTAAAGATAGATAATAGTACTTACCTTAATAATGTACTATATAGCTCCTTACTCAAGCTCCTCATTTTCACTTAATTTCCTTTTGACTTTGGCTTGAGAGATTAAAAAGGGGAGGTGGTGTTTAATTTTTGGATGGAAGGGACATTATAGTAATTTACCAATAGACCCCTAAGTTACCCTTAGGTGACCAATACCTTCTTTATGTAGCCTCTCACACCTTTAAATAGCCAATGACCTTTCATTAGAGCCATTTAACATGTATATATTCATATACATGTATATCTTTCTTTCTTTATGAGTATGTTTCTATGTATATATTTTGTATATAACATATACATATGCATGTAAATGTTTATATTTCCATTTATGTTTATATTTATGTATACGAAATCTACTCGTTATCATACATACATAAAACACTATGATGCGTATACTTGTTTTATTTTATTTTATGAATTTACGAATCACTTTTGGTGTTTTATGTATGTTTATTCAAGTGTCACTATTCGGTATAAACACGATGCATTCATTACATAAGTTTTGCTTACATAATTGATGCCATTTAATTAGATATTCAACATCATTTATTATTTGTCATTTAAAAGAATACAATAATATCCTTCTATAATTACAAAGTTATACTACAAGTTATTACAAGGATGTTACAAACTTCTCCCTTTTATGAATTTCATCCTCGCAATTAAAATAAGGTATCATACCAATGACAAACAATCGTAGGTGATTATAAGCACTTGGTGAATAAGTAAATTTGTTGGACCTTCTAGTAGATGATGTTTATACATCTAAAGTTCCCTAAAATTATTATAAAATAAACAAATTATGATATATTATACTAAATTTACCTTATTTTTGTATTATATATTTCTCATAGATAATAAGAACTTCTAACGAATATCATTACTTTCCATTTTAAATATTTGCAAAGTGGAAAAATATCTTCGTTATAAGTGAAATATATCAACCCATATCTTGGCACATTAGTGTTTATCTTAAAGCAATAAGGATTTCTATTTACAAGTATTAATTGTTAGTTTAAATTATACACTAAGACACTCTTATTAATATAATTTGCCCTGATATCAAGCTTATAGAAAATAAGTTGAGTTGTCACCATTCCTTTATGTTTAGATACTTTGAAATAATTATATTATTTTTTCTTAATGTCATTCTCTTAAATTTTAGCAATAAAACCATAGGTGATACATGGTTTACCATTATACTAACAAGTGTAGATTTTTAAAATGTTATATAAAAGTATTTAAGAAAATTTAGCACTTGTGGAATTTCTTTATTTGATGACCAAATTGGAGTGAAGGATTCCATGTTTATTTTGTAAACCATATTCAAACAGAAACTCAAATTTCATTTTTATGTAGATCGATTCATACATTAGTAAAACTATAAAAGAACTTCACATACTTTATGTGAATTGTGAGCTCATAATGCTTTATAAGCAATAGTAAAATAAGTACCAAATGAACATTTCATTAGTATATCCTTTTTCCCCCATAAAATATACCATTATGATTAAATCATTATACCAAATTGTTGAAATATTTATATATAAATCCCAAGGATTACCAACACTTTAATGTGCTAATTACAATGACAATTTGTTTACAAATCTTTAACAACTTTTCTAGTAATACGTTGTCGACATGTAAGTCACTTATCATACCATGTATGCATGTAATTTTCAATATATTTTAAGCATGTTAAAACATGTCAAATCAACCGATTTAAACATCACTCAAAAGTATCATAATAAAAATTTATTATACATATTTGTGTCAAAAGTTGGAAAAATATCCAATTAAATTTAAGTAGAGAATAAGTCAAGAAAGTAAATGAAAAACTAAGTATTGCGCATAAGAATTTGAAGTGGCTCGGTAAAACTCTGGCCTATGTCCACTTAAAATTTGTTATGATTTTCAAGAGATTTTACAGACTATGTTCTTACAACTCGCTACTTGGAACTTGGTGTAAATATAATAGAGTAACAGTGTAAAATCAAATAATTTAGAAAGCAGAAAAAGAATCTTGATTTTATGCCCCTTTCCTCTTATATAGATGTAGATCAGCAAAATTTGCTCAAATATGCATTGTTATCCAGCCTTATGACCAGGCCGTATTCGGATGAGTCTAATCGATCAGAATGGATAGTTATCAAAGAAGGACATCCAGAATCATAACTGCTAAACTCAAATGCCAAGTTCGACTAATGTATCAATTCCAAATATTACAAATGATCTCCAAGTAAAGTCATACACACCCCCATCTCCTAAGCAACAAAATCAAAGGTCAAAACACAAAATGGATCGCTACTAAACCCTGAAAGGGTCGGTACCGATCCTTGAAAGTTCACCCAAAGGATCACCTGCCTCATGCACTACCAAACTGAGTGTTTACAACCACGTTCATACTATATGTAATGGTTTGCTAGTTTAAATTGGCTACAACCATCAACATATAAGTCAAACGCTCTTGCTCCATCCCCAAACCTGAGAACTTACTTAGATCTAAGACTCTAGTAAAGTGAATGAAACAAGAAAGACGAAGGCATGAACAAGTCAACTTACACAAGATCAAAGAAGAGATCTAGGAGACAACTCCATGGATTGAAACCGATCTATGACTGCGGATTGGTACCGATCCTCGAATGTTACTGATTTGGCCACGATCTTCTTAGCACAATACCTCATGGACATAAGGAATGAAGGCATAAATATGGTGGAGACGATTTCAGCACCCTGTAGCTATAAATAGAGGGATAAGGGCATAGTCTGGGGGATCCTTTTTGTTGTTTAACGAAATTAGTGCATTCCCTTATAACTCCACGGATCATCACCGATCCTTAAGAAAAGCTTTGTAATCACTCAATAGAAATTATCAACAAAATTGAAATGGACATAAGAGAATAATTAACCAAACCACTATAATTGATGTGTGTTTTGTTTTCCTCATTTTCACATTGTTTTCTTCGTTTAATTCTATACGGTAGATATCTGGGTGTTTTTGCCACATTTTGGTGCTTTCATCCAGAGCTTTGCTCTTAATCCATTAGGATTTATTTTCTACTTTTAGCTAGTCTAAATATATAAGGTAGATCCATCAGTTTTGTTGTAGCTACCTGAGACAATTCAAATTCCACTAGAATCTATTGAAGGATTAGTTTTGCTTATGGCTCCACAGAAAGAGAAATCCACCACTTCTAGGCCCACAAGCGATGTTGGAAACACTGAATCCTCACGTGTTAAAGAAGTGGCAGCAAATGAAGGAAAGATTTAATTTACCAAACCAAATGACCTATGGTTGTAGAAGGAAAAGGAATGAGTCAACTACTAACCCACCTTTTGGCAAGGCCGTTGGCAGAAGGATTTAACTAAATCGATCGCTCGTTTGTTGAGACTGGAATACGATGGGTTGGGTCAACTGGATGGATAGACGATCAACCACGGATGATAAGCATGATTATGAAGCCAGGATTCAACGTAGTCAATGGAAATAAGTCAGGGAATACTTGAAATATGAGTTTCAACAAAATACGAGGTGATTAGAGAAGTTTGGAGTTGTACTTTGAGTCGCTTATGGGTTGGCTACAGGTTTTGAAGCAGTCTACTTCGGGTTATTTGGATTGTCACTTCGAATCATAGAGGGTCGGTAGGGTTTTTGGGCGTTGGTGTAACTTCGGTTTGGCAAGGACATCTACTCGGGTCGGTACCGAGCTCCTGGGTCGGCATGTTGGAGAGGATCGACGAGTTAAAGTGGGTCGACATGGTTGAAGTGGCTCGGAGTGTTATACTCGGTTTGGCATCAAAGTGAGTTAATATCAATGTGGTTCGGCATCGTATGGGTCGACATGGTTGAAGTGGCTCAGGATCGGCATAGAGTTATACTCGGGTCGGCATTAAAGTGGATTGGAATCAAAGTGGGTCGGCATTTTCGGGTCGACTAAGAAGAGTCAGGATCATATTCAAAGTGGTCGGCTTCGGCATGGTGGTTCGGGTTGGCTACCTACAAGCTCTGGGTCGGCATATCAAGGGGATCGCTGTTTTGAGGAAGGAGGATCAGCATTGACTGGCCTCGAGTTCCATCCTTTTTTACTTCGAGTCAAACATGAGGTTGCTTCGAGTCACTCTCGGGGCACGATTTGATCGGCATGCTCGAAGTTTAAGGTTGGTTGTATTGGAGAGTTTGGGATTGGTTATGGTACTGATGGGCCTGAACCACTCAGGAAACGCGGTAACCCAGGTTTTGCCTATTAATAGCGCATGTAGGGCTTCAGTAAAGGGGATCTGGACTCTGCTTCTTCATTATGTTCTCCTCCTACTTCCCCATTAAGGCTACTCTGCTACCATTTCTTTAAGAACACTGGACTGTAACTGTAATTGATTCTCATATTAATAGAAAGGAAATTTCTGGAGTGGACATAGGCCGGAGTTAGCCGAACCACTATAAATTCTATGTTATTGCTGCTTTCTTTTTAATTTTTACCGTTCTTCACATTTATACTCCTTACATACGTTCTATCTATTATATGTGACTATTGGTTGGTGCTTTCATCTGGATTTGGGTGTTAGTGACCAATTTTGGTGCTAACATTTTGGTGCTTTCATTGGGAGATCTAGCACTCAGGGATTCAGAAGCTTGAATTTTGGATTTAAAGGCCTAAGAACTTGGATTCTAGAAACAGTGGCAAGGATATCAACCAGGAGACCAAGGACAGAAAGGAGTCAGTAAGAGGGAAGTTAGGAGACTTTCTCTGGAGCCAATCAAGCCTCAATCTATATCACTAGGGACGAGATGTATGTCATGATGAATTCCAAGGAAAGAGGAAATGATGCAGATAATTTTCAAACTATTTGGACAAGCAGGAACTGCAAGAGCTCAGATCCATGAAATTGGATCAAAAGGACTCAATGGGCAAATAGATGGAGTGGTTCAACATGGGCAGTCCCCAATCAACAAACAACTATCAATTTGGATGGAGCAAGGCTCGGGGGCACACCACCAGGTAATGCTGGACCGATTCATAAGGGGATAACAGATGGCACTGAGTAGCCTGGTGCCAATAGGGATATAGGAGTGCATGTTGAGGAGTATGTACCAGAATTCCTTCAAGGACCGGGAGGGCAGCTAGTAAATATGGATAAGGGGCAACCCTTGGCAGGTAACAATGGATTCGCTGAAATCATCAGGCGAACTATTCACGGAGGTCTGACAAACAGTGATTTGGAAGGAGTAAACAAAAGTCCATTTATCCATAACATTAGGATGGCTAGGAATCCATTTGATTTAAAACTGCCTGCCCTAGAAGTATACGACAGTAAGACGGATCCCACTTACTACTTGATGAGGTACATAAGGCATATGGAAGTGTTGGGGGCATCAGAGGAGGTTATGGCCTGTTGCTTCATCCTATACTTGACCAATGTAGCTGTTATGTGGTTTAAACAGCTGGAAGATGGATCTATTCGAACATGGACAGAATTGGTGGATAGGTTTTTGAAATGATTTTGAGTTCACATAAAGAGGCCGAAGAATGTGATGACATTGACGTTAGTTAAGCAAAAGGAGGATGAATCGCTCAGGACTCTCTTAACTCGGTTTAATGTTGAAGTTGCTTTGGTGGACCGACCGAATCCATCCATGGTTCTGATGGCGGCAGTGTCAGAAGTCAGGGATGATTTGGATTTCAAAGTATCCTTGATATGAGACTCACAAATTGATCTTGGGGGAATCTTTCATGAATCTGAGAGATTTCTTCGACAAGAGGATGCATGTTTGGAAATGAAGTCAAAGGAAGTAAACATGGTTAAGGATGGAGGCTGTCCGGTGAAAGCTCGGGAAAAGACAAGGATAAAGGAAAGAGGAAGCACTGAGGAGAACCAAAATTCTCCACTTACGTAGAATTGAATGCAGCATTGGAGTAGATATTCTTGGATACTCGAGATTTCCTTCCTTGTTAAAGGTCGACAAGGCGGGAACCCTCAAAACGCAAAAAAGCATCAAGAAGGCGCTATCTCATTCATGACCTGGACGGGCATGATACAAATAGCTGCAAGCATCTAAAGGATATAATCGAGGAGCATGTAAGGAATGGTAAATTGCGGTAATATATTGAAACTTAGAATGCGGCGGTGGAGCAGGAGCAGCCACCGCCAACCTTGAACGACGATGGCATGAGGCTCATGAATAGTGGTCGGTTGTTTATCAACTAACAGTGATGGTTTGGAATAAGTAACAAACTCTTGGCTGGCGGCTAATTCAATTACTCATGTACGGGGACAGAGACAACCCCTAGGCATGCTCTGAGATGATGATAAATTGTGACGCTTTGGTTTGTGAAACCTATTTTTTTTCTTTTCAGCTTGGACACTTGCTTTTTCTAGTTTGGTTTTGGAGTTTGATTTGGATTCCTGCTTTTTTTGTTTTTTGATCTGGGTTTCGGTTTGGATGTTTGTCTTTTGGTTTGTATTTTTCAAATGGATTTCTGGTTTTCTGGCTTAATTTAGATTTCGGATTGGATTTCGATTGGATTTCAAATCGACTATGCTCGGCAAGGGTCTGCAGAGACCATGATTCGACCAAGGACTTAGGCCCCATATTATCTATTGGTCACTATCATAGGTCGCCGAGTATAGACTATCCTCGGCAATGGTCTAGAGCGACCAGGATTCGGCTGAGGACTCAAGCCACTGCATTAATTAGCATTTAGGGACACTAAACCAGGAACACCATGGCATTACTTAACACAGGTCATCGAGTATGGATTACGCTTGGCAAGAACCCAGAGAAGTTACAGATTGGGATATTGGCTATGAATAGCTCAGGATTTAGGCATGGACACAGGTCGGTCCTGGATTTGGATATCGACCCCGTAAGGTCATGGATTTGGTTAGTGGTTACTGGATATGGATGGATTAGAACTAGGTTGTCGAGTTTGGATGGATGTGGAATTGATAGGGATTTGGTTACTAGATAGAAATCGAATATCGACTTAGAGCGGTCGAAGATTTGGATAAGAATACGGTAATGGAAGTTGGATAAAATGGATTGGATTGTGAGTCAGAAAGTATGGCTATGAATAACATGTGGATTTTGGATATTGGATTTGAGGCTATTCAAAACACACCTTCCAATATCAAGGCATGTTTTGGGGGGAAATGTTAACCCACCTTTTGGCAAGGCCGTTGACAGGAGGATTTAACTAAACCGACTGCTCGTTTGTCAAGACTGGAATACGATGGGTTTGATTCAACTAGATGGATAGACGATCAATCATAGATGATAAACATGATTATGAAGTCGGGATTTGGCATAGTCGATGGAAAAAGGTTAGAGAATACTCGAAATATGAGTTTTGACAAAAGACGAGGTGATTCAGAATGTTTGAAGTTTTGCTTCGAGTTGCTTATGGGTCCGCTTCGGGTTTTGAAGCAGCTTGCTTTGGGTTATTTGGACAGCCGACTCAAGTCATAGTAGGTCGGTAGGGTTTTTGGGGGTCAGTGTAACTCCGTTTTGGCAAGGACATCTACTAAGGTCGATACCGAGCTCCTACGTCGGCATGTTAGAGTGGATCGTCGATGGGCTGGCATGGTTGAAGTGGCTTAGAGTGTTATACCCAGGTCGATATTAAAGTGGGTCGACATGGTTGAAGTGGCTCGGGATCGGCATGGAGTTATACTCGGGTCGGCATTAAAGTGGATAGGCATCAATGTGGATTGGCAGCAATGTGGGTTGACATTTTCGGGTTGGCTAAGAAGAGTCAGGATCATATTCAAAGGGTTCGGATTTGGCATGGAGCTTCGGGTTGGCTACCTACAAGCTCTAGGTCGGCATATCAAGGGGATCGATGTTTTGAGGAGGGAGGATTAGCATTGACCGGGCTTGAGTTCCAGCCCTGTTTACTTCAAGTCAAACATGAGGTTGCTTACAGTCATTCCCAAGGCACGATTAGATCGTCATTCCCAGTGTTTAGGGTTGGTCATAATGATAGTTTGGGATCGGCTACGGTACTGATGGGCCCGGACCACTCAGGAAGCCGGGTAACCTAGGTTTTTCCTATAAATACAACATGTGGAGGTTCAAAAAAAGGGATCTGGACTTTACTTCTTCATTCTGTTCTCCTCCTACTTCCCCATTAAAGCTACTCTGCCATTATTGCTTTAAAAACTCTAGATTGTAATTGTAATTGATTCTCATATCAATAGAAAGGAAATTTCTGGAGTGGACATAGGCCGGAGTTAGCCGAACCATTACAAATCATGTGTTACTACTGCTTTCTTTTTAATTTTTATAGTTCTTTACATTTATACTCTCTACATACATTCTATCTATTATCTGTGACTATTTGTTGGTGCTTTCATCTAGATTTAGGTGTCAATGACCAATTTTGGAGCTAACATCAACTCCTTCGTATTGAAAGAAGTGCAGTTCTCCATCATCTGGTGAGAAGCATGTGGAGGGAAGATAGAAGATTAAAAGAATGAACGTTGATACTTTGAAGGAGAGACTGGTTTATGTTTGAATTGGGAGGTTGAGGCTCGGCACCGAATCCAATGCAGGGATTGGTACCGAAGCCTTAATCTCGATTTTGTCCACGAGGGTATTGACGTCTTGGATGATGATGTTGGTCATGTTGTTGGAGACCAGAATGTTGAAGCTAGGGCAGATGCAATTAGTCTACCACATAGGAACTAAAATAAGAAGACTGTTGGACGAATGGTACTTCCAATGTTTGGGGAACCTAGGTACCGTGAAACTTACTGAGACCGTTTGTAGATTCAAACACTTGGGAAAGGTCATGGTTAGCGTTATTTAGTAGATCCTGTGGAATCAAATTCTTTGGCAAAGATGGTGAAAAAGCTAGTAAATGAGACATATTATCCCACCTTTTGGCAAGGCCGAGATATCAAGGAACTGATTGAAAACCAAGGATCACTCGTCACGAGTATCAAGTATGAACAGGTTCGCTATGGATGTCGACGAATTTTGTTCGGGTCTGGATCAGGCCACAATTGATGAGGCACGACAAGCGAAGCCATGGAAGCCATTACAGGTCAATCTGAGTTCGTATGTTCAAGTTAGGATCGATGCAAGTAGGTGGAAATAACCTTGGTTTCGTATCCATCAGTGCACTTTAGTTCGTATCGATATGGTTCGAATCCATCGACTTCACACCGATCGGTCTCATATCCATCAGACAGTCCCACTTCGCATCGATCAGTTTCTCTTGGTTCGTATCGATCAAGCTATCGATATTCGAATCCATTATCTTCGTAACGATCGGCTGATGACAACTTCACATCCATCAACAACGACAAGTCACTGTTTCGTATCCATGGAGTAACTACCATGTTCGTATCCATCCACTTTCGTTAGTTCGTAGCTGTCATGGAGCTACTGTTCGAGCCCATCAGGGCCTGTTAGTTCGAATCCATTAGGCAACTGCTCTTTGTATCCATCAGACGATGATTACTTGTACCCGTTAGGTGCCCTTGTTCGAATCCACGTCCAATGACTTGTTCGTATCCATCGAGTCGAATGAGCCTGGATTGACGCAATGATTTTCGATACGAACGCGGCAAAACCTTCGGGATGACTCGATCAACATGGCGAGAAAGACGGATCAGTACGAAGAACGTGCGCCACATCCACCTGTTAGCGCGTGCCGTTATCGATTTGAAGCGATCGATTCGATTAGATCGATTCGAACGAATTGGCCTGCTGAAGAATGTCAGTTCGTATCGACCATAAATCAAGATCCATCGATCCAAATGCTATGAAATTTTCACAAAAGACTACGTGCGAGCTAAAGATTGTTCTCGCCAAGTTTCACTTCCATCGGACGCAATCTTGATCGATACGAATTGAGTTCGTATCGATCACAAAACGAGTCGAAACTTCTCGGAATCGGTCGTATGGGCCCTCTCACGTGCCAGAACAAGTCTCCCGAAGTTTGAGCGAAATATCAACCACCTACGCCTATACATAGAGCCCCATAGCCTACAGAAAAGGGATCTTTTGATTCTGAAGCGCCCAGACTCTGCCTGATCAAGTTTTACATTTTAATCTTGCTGTGGATTCGAATTCAAAGCTATAATCTACTGTTGTTCGCTGTAATCACGTGCAATCATTGAAAGAGAATCAATAAAGTGATTAAAACTTCATAGTGGACGTAGGCAACACGCCGAACCACTCTAAATTGCTTGTCTGTGCATTAACTTTCTGTTTGTTGGAGTTTTTGTTAGATAATCTTCATTTTAAATTTATAGTCTTCAGTGTTATCTCTTCAAAAACTTTCGAAGAGTGTTGTGCCCATGTTTGGTACAAACACTTTGGTGCTTTCACTAAGAGATAAACCCAGATATTCTCCTGCTCTTTGGATCTGTCGTCGACACCAGATTGCATAAATCTAAGAGGCAGATCTATATCTCTAATCTGGATTCCTTCCATCCTTATTAGATTTGCGTAAAGTCTAGGAAAGGAGTTCACCCCTCAAGATGGTTAGCATAAGGACCACCTTCCATGCTATCGATCAAGAAGGCCGGGATAGACAAAATCCTACGCAGCTACCTCCGTCCAACCAAGACGCTGCCAGACCCTCAGATCCGTTGGGTCCAGTTACCAGGCAAGAGTTCCAGTCGTTGCTACAGGAATTGACACAGAGTCGTCAATAGCTAACAGAACAGCTGCGTGCAAATGCCAAGCAGACCAACTAGCTAAACCGCCAGAAGCGTAGAAGATCTAGAAGAGATTGAGTTTCTCACTCCTCCACAGAAAGTTCCGCCTCGTCAGGCTGCCATCACAGATCCACTCGTCCTCGATCGGATAAAGGCTACGCACAGGCCGTCGGACATAAGCCCGCATTGGCCGTTGGGCAGCTGAGAGTTGGTTCATCGGCCAGCTTCCATACTGGACCCTCCTCCCGAGGAGGAACTATTCCTCAATACACCGTGGATAACCGTGCCACCGTCGTCGCGTTTGAAATAGGGATTGATGCCTGAAATCAGCATGGACGTACTCCTGAGCCTTACGTCCCAAAAGATGTTGAGCCAAGGAGGCGAGACATGGACCGTCGACAGCGCCCGGTCCAACCTAGCAATGTGGAGCCCGATCGCACCTTGGCTCCACATGCGTAGAACATTCAAATGCCAGACCTTTCAGCTATGATACATCAAATGATCCATGAAAGTCAAGGTCTTACCAATGATGATTGGGGAATCTCCCATAGTCACGCCCCCTTTACGGATGACATACTCTATGCCGAACCTCCGCGACGGTTCAGAATTCCCAATTTGCCAGTTTATGTGGGGAATACAGATCCAAACCAGCAGATCCTGAAGTATGAGTGGTTGATGAACGTTGTAAGAGCGGATGACGTGGTAAAGTGCCATAGCTTTCCTATCTCTTTGGGGGGCATTGCTACCATGTGGTTTACATGATTGTCGCCCCGATCCATTTCTTGTTTTGATAAAATGGCCACGAAGTTTGTAGAACAGTTTTGTATGCACGTTTCTAGTCGTATGGATATTAACACTTTATCTAGCATCACTCAAGCTCTTAGGGAGACGCTTAGACGCTACTTGGAGAGGTTCCATGCTGCATGTGCAGAGATAAGTAACCCAAATGACAATTCGATCTTAATGGCATTGACTAAGGGAATTAACCCCGACTTCGAGTTTGGAAATTGGTTACCAGGAAAGCCTCCCGTGTCATTGGGCCGTTTCTACTCCAAAGCCGCCCAATTCTTAAGGCGAGAGGACGCGAAACAGTCTAGGAAGGAGGACGATGTGGGGCCCAGTAGTGAAGGGATTCAAAGCAATGTAGCAGTTAAACAGTCGGGTGAAAGTTCTGGGAAAGTACAGCTGAATATACAGAACAAGCAATCTCGGCCGAGAAGCAATGATAATAGGAATAAGAAACGGGATCAGAACCATGGCCCCGACGTAGGGAACCAATGTTTGACAGTTACAACCCCTGAATACGTCGTTGGAGAACGTGTATCTACAAACCTGCAATGCCATGCAGTTTAAGAAGCCTGCCCGAAGCCATCGTCGGAGAGGCAGATTCAGACGGGAGAGTTTTGTAGGTTCCATGAGAGTTATGGCTACAATATCAATGAGTATAGACATTTGCAGTACCTCATTAAGAAGTTGATCAGGGAGAGAAAGTTAGATCGGTTCGTGCGGGCGCCGTAGTCTGGAGGTGCAGGGCCATCAAACCAAAGTCGTGCTCAGAATCAGGAAAGACAGGAGGAACCCGCTCGCACGGGCGGGAGGTTGGTAATAAACATAGTTAGTGGTAGTCCCCATCCAGCAGACCGAAGCAGGAGAGAAATGGAGTCGTATGCCAGCTCTATCAGGCATGCGGACTTCGAGTGTTGTAGTATTTTTGATGAAGGGGCTCCGGCCAAACAGCAAAGGACAATGACTGATGACATCATGTTCAGATGACGGGATGCTGACTGGGTCGAAGCCCGCACTATTGACCACTGGTCATATCTGCCCAGTTGGTCCTGCATGGATGAAGAGGATTCTGGTTGATAGTAGGAGTTCAGTAAATATTTTGTTTAAGAGAGCTTACGATTTGATGAAAATGGAAGCCAAGGATTTAAAACCTTGCGAATCTAGAATCCACGGCTTCGATGGAAGTGCCAACATACCCACTGGAGTAGTGGAGCTGCTAGTGGAGCTGGGAGTTGGGGAGTGCCGAAAAATCTGGATGTTGCAATTTATTGTGTTAGACATTCACTGCCCCTACAACGTTTTTTTGGGCCAACCGGCCCTTGTTGAATTCAGGGAAGCAATTTCCCCATGGTATTTAACTCTGAAATTCCCCACCGATCGTAGGATCGGAGTCATTCAAGGAGATTAGGCTGTTGGGAGAGCCTGTTATGTTGCTGAGCTACGCGAGGCATGACGAAGAGAGAAGGGAAAGGGCGTAGAGGAATCTCTCTGTGTCGGTTTCGCCAACAATTGACAATTGGTGCCTGGGCCCGAGCTTGGGCACCCAAACCAATTCCCGAGGGATCTTGATCCGAGAGACACTGACTATAGAGACAGACCCGTAGAAAATCAAGCTTCCCCGGCCGAACTGACGATCGATGTTCTGATTGATGATGACGATGAGTCAAGGATGTTAAAGATTGGGTGTCAGTTAAGCCAACAGACACAACATGAATTGGTGGAATTTCTCCGGGCGAATCTCAACGTATTCAGCTGGACGCACTCTAATATGTGTGGGGTCTCGCCAGACACGCGAGCCACACTCTTAATGTTGACCCGCGGTGTATCACAATCAAACAGAAAAGGTGCGGTATGGATCCAGAGAGATCTTCCGCCCTTAAAGAAGAAGTCGATAAGCTGAAAACAAATGGGTTCATCCAAGATGCTTTATACCCGGAGTGGGTATCTAATCCCGTACTTGTTCGAAAGCCGAATGGGAAATGGAGGACTTGTGTTGATTATTCCGATTTAAACAAAGCTTGCCCGAAGGACAGTTTTTCACTCCCCCGGATTGACCAACTTGTAGATTCAACGGCTGGACATGAATTGCTATCTTTTATGGATGCTTATTCCGGTTACAATCAAATACCCATGCATTTACCTAACCAAGAACACACCAGCTTCGTGACCGATCTAGGGCCTTTTGGGCTCAAGAATGCCGGAGCAACGTATCAACGCCTAGTCAACCGGATGTTCGCCAACTAGATCGGGAAGACCATGGATGTATATGTAGACGACATGCTGGTGAAATCGCGATTCTCCACTGATCACGTCAGAGACCTGGAGTCTATGTTCAGCATTCTCCGAGAATACAGGATGAAGCTTAATCCACTGAAGTGTAATTTTGGAGTTGCATCTGGAAAGTTCCTTGGGTTTATTGTCAACGCTCATGGAATAGAAGCAAACCCAAAAAGATCTGGACAATCATAAATTTACGAACTCCGAGAACAATAAAGCAGGTCCAGAGTCTCAACGGAAGGTAGCGGCCCTGAGTAGGTTCATTTCAAAGTCCACCGACAAATGCATCCCCTTCTTCGATCTAATCCGAAAAGGAAAGCGGAACTTTGAATGGACCACTGAATGTGAAGATGCATTTAAAGAACTGGTTCAACATCTCTCCACGCCACCAATTTTGTCAAAGCCCATCGACCACGAGCAGTTATTTCTTTACCTGGCAGTATCAAAGAAAGCAGTCAGTGCTGCCTTAGTATGGGAGGAAGACCGAGTGCAGAAACCGGTTTACTATGTTAGCAAATGGCTAACCGAAGCTGAGAGAAACTATCTGAATCTAGAGAAATTGGCCTACTACCTAGTCATTGCCTCGAGGAAGCTCCGTCCATATTTCCAAGCTCATCTTGCTACAGTGTACACTGATCAGCCGTTACGACGGGTCCTTGAACGGCTTAAGACGTCTCATAGGTTACTCAAGTGGATAATCGAACTGAGTCAGTTTGATATCACTTATACTCCAAGGAGAGCCATTCAAGGATAGCAAATTTCATAGCTGAATTTACCATTCCAGAGGACTTGCCCGAAGCCAGTAAATCTCCCGAATGCATTTGGAAGTTGCATACCGATGGTGCATCCAACGATCGGTGCCCGAGTGCTGGAGTAGTACTTGAAACCCCTGAGGGCCGATCCGTATGCTATGCTTTGAAGTTTGAGTTCTGTGCGACCAATAATGAAGCTGAATATGAAGCCTTGCTCGCTAGATTAAAGCTAGCCCGTGATCTAAGAATTGTTGCTGTGGAAGTTTACTGTGATTCTCAATTACTCGTATGCCAGGTTCGGGGTGAATATCTGGCCAAGGATCGAAGACTAGCTTCTTACCTAACTCGAGTCCAGGAAGTGCTTGACCAATTTGATTACTATGCCATCTTCTACATACCCCACGAGCGCAATCAGAAGGCTGATTCCTTGGAAAAATTAGCAAGTACGGGCAAAGCGCTGCAGATGGGACTCGTTCCTGTTGAAACTTTATCCTCACCAAGCACAGATGGGGACCGACTCCGTATTTAAGGCTACTTCCGGAAGGGAATCATGGATGACTCCATACCGGAATTACAACGAGCATGGAACAATGCCTGAGCATAGGAGTGAAAGAAGACAGATTCTTCGAAAAGCCTTACGATTCACAATCTAGAATGGTGTCATGTATAGAAGAGGATATTCTATTCCTCTCCTCCGATGTATCGTGCACGATGAGATTAAACGAGTGTTACACGACGTACACGAAGGGGAATGCGGCGATCACACCGGGGGCAGGCTCTCACTAAGAAAATACTCTGATATGGGTATTACTGGCCCACTGTGAACCGTGATGCAATAGACTATGCCAGGAAATGCGATAAATGCCGGAGAAATGCTCGAATTCCTAGAGCCCCAACTACCGAGATAACCCAAATGGTCAGCCCGTGGCTGTCTGTAGTATGCGGTATCGATATTATTGGAACTCTACCCCTGGCCAAAGGCGGAACGAAGTATGCCATCGTCGCAGTTGACTATTTTACCAAGTGGGCGGAAGCTGAACCCCTTGCAAAAATCACGACGAAGGAAGTAATCAACTTCGCAGTCCGCAACATTATCTGCCGATTTGGTCTCCCGCATACCATTGTCACTGATAACGAAGCTCAATTCGACAGTGTTGAATTCAATAATTTCTGTCAATGATTCCATATCCATAAGAAATTCCCTGCAGTTTCTCACCCTCAAGCGAATGGCCAAGTCGAAGCAGTTAACAAGGTTATCAAATCTATTCTGAAGAAACGACTGGAAAAGGCCTGGGGAAGTGGGTTAATGAACTTCCTATGGCCTGATGGGCTTATCGAACGACTCACAAGTCCGCAACCGGACACACTCCATTTTCTCTATCTTACGGCTCAGAAGCCATTATTCCAGTCAAGATGGATGTACCTTCGCATTGCGTGACTTATTATGACCCGAAAACTAATGCCATATTACTTGCTGAATCTTTGGATTTACTGGATGAGAAGCGTGAAGAGGCTGATTTGAGGGCAGCTGCATATCGAAGTCGAGTCGCCTGATTGTACAATGCCAAGGTTCGACCACAGACCTTTGAACTTGGCGATCTCGTTCTGAAAAAGGTCTATCCGGTTCCTTCACACATGAAGCCAACTTGGGAAGGACCGTATGTGATCGCCCAAAAACTCGTAGATGGCACGTTCAAGTTATCGATCGTTGACGGTCTTACTTTGCCAAGAGCTTGGATTGGTGAAAGCCTCCATTGCTACTACATATGATAGGCTTTAATTGTTTGATTCATTCTTTTATTTGCAATTTGTTTCTGCATTTCGAAATGTGAATTCGTAATAAGGCAACTGACTTTGCCATATTTTCTCAATTCAGCAATAAAATGCCATCTCTTCAAGCCAGAGCTATGAAATATTGAATATGACGTACGACATCACCGTGCACGGAGAGCTAAGTTCCATCGTGCAGTGGAATTAATTCAAATAGGGAGTGACTGTGATACGATCGGTCACTCACTAAATGAAACTCGAGCTCGGGGGCGAGTCGCTACACTTAAATCAAAAAGGGTTGATCCACGATAATCCTTAAAACAACTCCAAACTCCCAGAGTGCGAGTTGGAGCATAAATATCCTAAGATCGGTTTTGGAGAGAGTAGACCCGTCTGCCTAATGACTTCGACTGTATCCTAAACAATTTAGAGGAGGATGGACCCTTCCATCTAACGACCTCACTTGTTAACTCGAGGTGGATGTGATCCGACCATCTACGATCTCGATAAAACCAAGTTCCCAAAGTGTGAACGACCTCCTAAAAAGTCTAAAAAGATGTGACTGACCATCTGTCGACTAACTCCAAATTCCCGAAGTGCGAATTGGAGTATAAACATCAACTCTAGGTTCTCGAAGTGTGAAACGGAGTATATACACTAACTCCAAATTCTCGGAGTGCGAATTGGAGTATAAACATCAACTCTAGGTTCCCGGAGTGCAAACCGGTGTATAAAAGCTAACACTAAGTTCCTAGAACGTGAATTGGAGTATAAATACTAAGTCAAAGTTCCCGGAGCACGAACTGTGCTACAAACATCGACAGCTTCCTGATTCCCAGAGTGCGAACCAGATTATCAATTACAAATAACTCTGAGCCCCCGGAGTGCGGTCAGAATATAAATATAACTTGGGTGCGGACGACCACTCAAAAAATTAATCTAAGTCCCCAGAGCGTGGACATGAGCTTAAAATTTTTAATAGGTGCGATTGACCGTCGAAATACGAATACTGATCCCTGGAGTGTGGATGCGATTATTGCAAGTGAACAAGTGCGATTCAACCGCTCGCCCTTCACTTGTTTCTACATCGATTTGACGATGTTAAGTTCGGAAAGTAGAGACAAACTGCGATTGCTAGCCGATCAGTGCAACTGGTTCCCCAAACTGGGGGCAGGGCTTAAGTTTAAATCACTAGCTGGAGAAATGCGATATCGAATATCCAACTTAATCTCCAGTCACGGCTTGTGTTCACGATTTTCAGACTTGATGTATGGAACAAATTCAACTCCAGAACTGATACTCCACAAGCATACCGAACTAAGATTCGAACGTTACAACACTTAAGCATAAGAAACAGAAAGAATAGTTGAAGCGAAGAAAAATTAAAGTTTCATTTCAACTAACTGAAAGTAAAGATTCATGAACAAGTTCTTCCAAAAAATGCCTTCTAGTTGAGGCCGAATCCGCGTCTATACACGACCCATAAAAGCAGAAGTAAACTCCTATCTACCCAAGAAATATGCCTAAGGAGCCTATTTATTCCTTCTTCTTCCTCGGCTTCTTCTTCGGCGTGGAACCACCGGCACCACTAATGATCCTTCGTCTCGAGCTTTTTCCTTTAGGCTGGGAGTCCCAAGACAGAGGCATAATATCAATTTCCTCCTTCGAACTTGAGTCTAAAGGGATGCTCCCTTTAGGAGGAGTCAGAGGAAATGGATCTACGACGGGGGGCGGAATAGACGCATTGGTATCAACATGCGTACCCCCGGGTGATATCATTCTAAGTGGAGTTGGGCCAGGTGCCGTCAATCCACCCTCAGAACTACCGCCATGAGCCGCTTCCTCCATCTCTGCATTGATTTCAGCCTGTGTCTCTGCTTCACGAGCAGCACGGGCTTCACTGGGGCCAGCGGTGGTCTGTGTCGAAGCACTAGAGGCAGGTGGAAATCCACTAAGGACGAACGGTAAGTCCGCAAAGGGGTCGCTCTATCGGCCCAGGAGCTCATTCATCATCTACTCATAAAAAGAAAGTGAGCTCCCTTGTGTTACTTCAATAGGCACGGACGTGGTCATAGTGGTCGCCTAGGTGTTAATGGCCTCCTACATTTGTTGTGATTCCTGGATCTTAGGAGGCGCTGCTGATGTAGTTTTAGTCACTAGACAAGGAAAAAGAAAAAGTTGTTAGTACACGCTTCAATGCAAGTACATCATTTCAGACATATACGAGATTTGTGCAGAGTACCTTCCTTAGCTTGACTCGTGGCTGGCTGAACAACTTCCAAAGAGTGCTCCCTTATAGGAGATAAGTGTAGCTGTTCCGGGTCGTAGGCTAGGATGGGCTGCAGCTCAATCGCTAGGAGCGGCTCGGATCCAGATGAAGTAACAACCTCAGAACTTGTAGCTTGATGTGCGACGCCAGAGCCCTCGCCAATTTCCAGGTGCTGGGTGCCTAGTCTCTCTCTTGAATGAGAAATCATAGAGTCATGAAGAACCTTCTTTTCATCTTCACTCAATATGCGATTCTCCAGCTCAAATTCGTCGAGGGCACCACCCAACAACACCGCCTTCTCTTCTTCAACCAGCAAATTCCAGGCGTTGTATAGATGTATCGAGTAATAGTCAAGCCAAGCCATATTCCTGTGTCTTAGTACATTGGCATTATAAGTGATGAGAAGCTCCTCTATGTCAGCCTCAAGCCTGGCTTCCGCCAGCCGAACCTTTTCATCGACTTCAGCCTCAACCTCGCGGACCTTTCCAATGGCCGCATCTCTCTCCCTCAGAAGCACCACCGCTTGATCGCACGCTTCTTGTGCGGAAACATTAGCAGCATCTCTCTCTTTCATGATTTTCGAGATCGTCGCCTTAAGCTCGTTCAGCTCTTTCAGGGCTGCATCCCGCTCAGTGGTCACGATGGTATTCCTGTGGCCCATGTCGTCCACCATTGCGTAGTGCTCTCGTTTCATTCAATCCATTGCCGCGTGGGCCTTGTCGGCCTTCTTAAGAGCTTCAATCTCGAATTTACGAGAAGACTCGGCCTCATTATTGAGCGCTTGAATGATCTGGTCTTTCTGGCCGAGTTCTTTCTCCAGCCTTTCAATCATGACCGCCCGGTCGAAGGCCACCTTCGATGCCTTTTTTGCAGTTTTCGACCACTCCTGATACTCGAAGAATATATCCGCGACATAATCGTGCACTGTGCGTTCGGCCGACGCCGAAATTCTTTTCAAGCGCGGAGGAAAGACGAACCCATCAAAACAAATATTAGGAAAATCCTTTCTCATCTGAGCGAGCCTAATCTCTCCTTCCCCAGTGGGCTCGACGAGGGCCTGTGCAGTAGTTGAGGGGTCCGCAACTTCAGTTCTACGTTGAGATTCAGGCCTAGATGATTGGAAAGATGGTTTGTGCCGTGGAGCTTCCGAAGGTCATGAAACATGAACTAGCGGCGGTGTAGAAGCTCTGGGAGGAGGTGTACGAGATCGAGACCGACGCTTGTACCCGTTATCTCTGTCAGACCATTCCTGACTAGAGTACCCCTGATCATAGTCTCTGTCTCCTTCTCTCCTACGTGATTCGTAGTATGACGAAGATCGGCGTTTGTTGCGTAGACTACCAAGCATTGAGCCTTGACCGAACATAGTATCTGAAAAGTAAAGCAAGGACAAAGTTAGTAATCTTTCATAGTGGGCATTTTACAGTCAAAAATCATGTGGTGCCGTGAAGTGTGAATGTATGTGCAACCACCCGACCAACCGGATGTGTCGACCACTCTAGTGGTAGGAGACTCGCTTAAAACTAAGGCGTGTTGGAATTCATCCAATCCGGCATCATGTTTCATGGACACATCATCCGAAATTGGGAGATCGGCGAGCCCTTCATAGAGATTTTCCATTCACGGGGGAGATGCCTCCGAAATTCTAATTCCGGAAGCGGGCCGGGACGTGACTAAAAATTTCCATTACCTTGATTTGGATTGCTTAAAGATGGTTGCCTTGCCTTTTATCTTTGCTTTAGAATCTTGGATCGCATCCGCAGGCCCAGCCAAAGGTTCGTCATCAGTGTGGGTTCTTTCTGAATTAGCTTGCTCAACTACGACAACTCTGGACTTCTTGCGCTTAACTCGTTCCCTCAAGATATTCCTCGGTGCACCATTGAGCCTTATACTTTGCCTTCGCTCAATCAGTCCAAAAATCCTAAGGTTCATATCCGTCAAGACCAAGTCGAAGTTCCTCTCTTCACTTGAGACCTCTTGGAGAACCCGGACTATCTCCTTGTAATATCCGCCTTTAGGTCGCTGAATTATGGCTGTAAAGAAAAAGAAATACGAGTCTGACTTCAACTATAACTGGTCTGACTTCAACTATAACTGTCTTATCAGCTGTACGAAAAGGTAACAATACTCACGTCTGAATAGCCATCGACTGGCAAATCCTGGAGGCACTTGACATAGAACCACTCTATCTTGATGTAGCTCGGCTTGGTCTAAGATCCCGTGACTACTTGACAATTTCTCACTGCCTCCAGGAATGTGAAGGTAGGCTATCTGTTCGACTTTTGAAGTTGAATAGATATCTGATCTCAGTCGGAAGAGGTGGTCGATAGAGATACTCCATGAATACAATGAACAAGCTGTTCAACAAAGCGTATCTGTTAGGGTGTAGCTGAGATGGAGCGATACCCAAAAAAGATAGCACTTCTCTTATATACTGATTGAACGGGGGAGCGTCCCCGCTACGCACACGTGGCGATTGAATGCAGTATACCCCTCCGATGGATTGTGCGGTCTATCGTTTGGTCCTGGCAATAGTACATCATCCATCGACAGACCGTGTCTTAGGCATATTCTCCCTAGCACATCTTCTGAAATATTGGACGGAACAGAGTCTTGTAGACAATTGATGAGAGATGCGTCAGGAACTTTGTCCGGGGCAGAGCCAATGATTTTGGCCACAATATTCGGTATTTCGATTGTTGGAGGAGCTAGACTCTGAATTTCTTATGGCTGCAAGCTCAAAGTTTCCATAACTAACTAACTCACGAAAAATCATCATTAGACGATAGAGAGCTCGTGCGTTCCCCCATGTAAAGTGTGTGAATGTTTTGTGCGATGCAGTTCTGTGTAGTACTTGAAAACATTCAACATAGATAATGGAAGAATGCAAACAAAGAAGACTTCAGAATCCAGTTGGAATGACTGTCATCGGTGACCGTCACAACCAAACTATCCGAATGTTGGCAATTGATCTGAATTAAAATTTCTTATCATGTTGTTAAATTATAGTTCCATCAATGAGCTTCGAAAGGCAGTCAAATGTGTAGTTCTACAGTCAAGTCCGATTATGCAAGGCAGAAGCTCGTTGGAGACGAATGTTCAAATGTGCAAAAGTTCTCTAGATCTATCAAACTCCGGCTTGGGATCGATCGCCATAATTCAAATTAATGACGAGTCAGAGGCCTCCTTTTCGTATCGATTGCGTTTGAAATGATATGTTTCGTATCGATCGAATTCGAATCGATACGCTCGTATCGATCAAATTCTTATCGATGTGTTTTGCATCGCCCTGGTTCGAATCAATACGTCTCGTGTCGTTAAAGTTCGAATCGATACACTTCGTATCAATTAAGTTGTGCCAACTTCGTATCGATCACAACTCAAAAACTTCACTTCGATCATATTCACAACTATAAAAATTAAAGGAGTTCGTATCAATCGCTTGCTCAGAACTTCTTATCCATCGTGCTTCTTATGGCTTCATATTTAATGCTTCAAATCGATACGAAGTATGTCCACCTAAGATCGATAGGGACCCCATCATTCCTTAATCAACACTACATCGATGCGAAACCCACATCCGGTCATCGATACGAAGTCAAGCCATGATCTTTCTTTTCATTGGTACGAAATGGAGGTCAAGCAACCCTCAATCGATTGCTCCATATCTTTAACCCTTTCTTCTCCAATCAATGTGAACGTCACCATAGCCTTCTTCTATCGAACTCCCGCCCAGATCCGGCCGTGACGTTGTCAGAATGGATGATAAATAAGGGTGGAATGGATCTGAGATTCAAATTTCATCTCTTAGATCTAGTCATGATTGATTAATTACCTAAATCAAAATTGTAATTCGAAGGATTAAATGATTGTATTGGATCGATTCGAAGACGAAACGCAGTTCTCCTTTCAATAAGCTATTGGATCGATGCGAGAGTAGAAGATAGGGAAGGCAACAGTAAAAAGCGAAAAGTGAAAAATGGCCGAAGTCCGAAGTATTTATATGGATCATAGGGAGAAAGAGGGGCGATTCGCCTCCCAGTCAACATGACCGGTCACTGCAGGTCAACACTCAGATCGAGTCGAACAGCGAGTTCGAATCCATCAGCCCAAGCTTCTATCGTTTGAAATGGCAGTAGATCCATCGATACAAAGTACGCGATGAAGATAGCTCTGGAGACAATTAAGTTCCATCGATTCGAAATTCGCATCGACGAGTTCATAGTCACAGTCCATCGTTGTGAACTATTCTGTTCAAATCCATCGGTTCCATCGATACGAACGTCAATTTCGAATCCATCAAAGAAAATACACATCGATGCGAAGTATTCATATCACATCCACCAAGGCAAAGTCCATCGATGCGAGAGCAACCTTACAAACTTCTATATCAATTCAGGAGAGGATCGATACGAAGGAACGCCCAAAGAGGACCATCAAGCGTTGTTGCGACTCGAGTTTCACATCGATTCAGGAGAGGATCGATACGGAATTCGATACGAGGAAACTGACAATGACTCATGAATGTGCAACGTTAATGAGAGTCAGGTTAACATTTATATGTGCACGACAGAATAATATTCAATCTTCAGCATTCACAGGAATTGGATATTTATCTAATAACGATTACGGCGGCAAACAACCGAGCACTATCATGCAACAATCAGTTACAGCAATGCAAGATTACAACCTTCAACAAAAAAGCAATAACTGTTCAGAGTGAAGACTACGGCTTTTCAAAACACGTCATGTTTCCACAAGACGTACTTTGGGAGTCAAATGTTATTCCACCTTTTGACAAGGCCGAGATATCAAGGAACTGATTGAAAACCAAGGAACACTCGTCACGAGTATCGAGTATGCAGAGGTTCGCTGTGGATGTCGACGAATTTTGTCCTGGTCCGGATCAGGCCAGAATTGATGATGCACGACAAGCGAAGCCATGAAAGCCAGCATTCAAAATTTCAAGTCAATCCGAATTCGTATGTTCAAGTTAGGATCGATGCAAGTAGGAGGAAATAACCTTGGTTTCATATCCATAAGTGCACTTTGGTTCGTATCGATATGGTTCGAATCCATCGACTTCACATCGATCGGTCTCGTATCCATCAGACAGTCCCACTTCGCATTGATCAGTTTCACTTGGCTCGTATCGATCAAGCTATCGGTATTCGAATCCATTATCTTTATATCGATCGGTTGATGACAACTTCACATCCATCAACTACGACAAGTCACTGTTTCGTATCCATGAAGTAACTGCCCTGTTCGTATCCATCCACTTTCGTTAGTTCATACCTGTCATGGAGCTACTGTTCGAACCCATCAGGGCCTGTTAGTTCGAATCCATCAGGCAATTGCTCTTCGTATCCATCAGACGATGATTACTTCGTACCCGTTAGGGGCCCTTGTTCGAATCCACGTCCAATGACTTGTTCGTATCCATCGAGTCAAATGAGCCTGGATTGAGCAATGTTTTCCGATACGAACGCGGCGAAACCTCCGGGATGACTCGATCAACATGGCGAGAAAGATGGATCGGTACAACGAACGCACACCACGTCCACCTGTTAGCGAGTGTCGTTATCGATTTGAAGCGATCAATTCGATTAGATCCATTCGATTGAATCGGCCTGCCGAAGAATGTCAGTTCATATCGACCATAACTCAAGATCCACTGATGCAAATGCTATGAAATTTTCACAGAAGACTACGTGCGAGCTAAAGATTGTTCTCGCCAACTTTCGCTTCCATCGGAGGCAATCTTGATCGATACAAATTGAGTTCGTATCGATCACAAAATAAGTCAAAACTTCTCGGAATCGATCGTGTAGGCCCTCTCACTTGCCAGAACAAGTCTCTCGAAGTTTGTGCGAAATATCAGCCTAATACGCCTATAAATAGAGCCCAGAGCCTACAGAAAAGGGATCTTTTGATTCTGAAGCGCCCAGACTCTACCGGATCAAGTTGTTCGCTGTAATCATGTGTATCGTTGAAAGAGAATCAATAAAGTCATAAAAACTTCATAGTGGACGTAGGCAACACGCCGAACCGCTCTAAATTGCTTGTCTATGCATTACCTTTCTGTTTGTTGGAGTTTTTGTTAATCTTCATTTTAAATTTAGATTCTTCACTGTTATCTCTTCAAAAAAATTTGAAGAGTGTTGTGCCCATTTTTGGTACAAACATGACCTGGCATAGATGTAATGATAAATGAGGTACTTCTCCTAGTAGAAACCTATTCATTAAAGAGATTTTATGTAAAGAATACCCTCGAAGGTTCATGATGCCGATAATGTTGTGCTATGGTGGAATGACGGATGCAAGGCAGCACAGGTTGAAGTACGAATTGCATATGGACACAGCTAGGGCGATTGACGTCGTTAGGTATCCTTATTTTCTAATTTTTCTTAAAGGTGTAGTAATGATGTAGTTCACCTAGCTTTTTGAGATCATGTCGTCTTATGATTAACTAGCAAGAAGTCTGTTGAGTAATTCTGTTTGCATACAACTTGCCCGAAATACGTGATGCCGTCATCTAATCGCTTCCAGGGAGTGAGAGAGTTGTTGAAAGATTTCTTAAGCAGGTTCAATACGACAATGACAGAGGTGAGTAATGCGAAAGAGGGTATTATGTTGATGGTGTTGATCATCGGTATACATCCTGCTACTTACTTTGTGAGATGGTTGAAAATGAAGTCCCTATCGATAATGGATGTTTTCTATAGGAAGGCGAACCGGTTCTTGTGCTTGGAAGGGGAAAGTTCGACAGCTACAAAAGTTGATGGCCTGTAGTTACCTGAAGCGGTATAAAGTGACATTGCGGTAAAGAAAACTAGAGGGAGCTCCGACGGTGTAGATGTGAATGTTGAGAATAAGGGTGGCAGACAGAAAAGAGATGATCATGGAGGTGGAGATTGAAAATAAACTCAAGGAAGCATCCAAGGTTTACGAAATACGAAAAGTGCACCCATTTAAACAACTCTAAATAAAATACTAACCTTGCAACCCAGGGTACGCAGCATTATCAGATATGGCCTCCAAGTGATTCGAATGTAGATAGAGAAGAAATATGGGAATTATTGTCACTTTCACAAGACCCGTGGTCATAATACGAATGAGTGTCGGCATTTGCATGATGTGATCGAAGATCTAAGTAGAAAAAAAGAAGTTGCGGCAGTTTGTTAAAGCCCCAAAAGATGGTGGGCCAAGAAAGGCTCATCCCTAGGGACAATAGTTCTAACAAGGCCAGCCTGTGCCTAGTGATGATGAACCTTGGCGCTTGGAAAAAGATTATTCATAAACATAATCTTCGGTGAACAACATCCAGTTACGAAGAGCTGGAATGAGATGGAGAGGTATGGAAAATTCTTTGAAACATGCGGTGAATGAGAGATGTTTTGCCGTCAAAGACGGAGCTCCGGTAAAGCAACTCAAGACAATGACCGATGACATTTTACACAGAATTAGGGATGCAGATGGGATTGAAGTACCTTTGCTTGATCCTTTTGTAACTTCGACCATGATTAGGCCAGGGATTGTAAAAAAGGTGTTGGTCAATTATGGTCGCTTAGTAAATATTCTATTAAAAGAGCTTATGATCAAATAATGATGGATAGATATGATCTGAAGCTATGAAAATCCCGGATCCATGGATTTAATGGAGTGGTGACGGAGCCTATAGGTTATATGGTACTACCGGTGGTTTTAGGCGAAGGTGATTGCAAGTGAGTACGAGTTGTGACCATCATGGTATTAGACATTTTTTCTACTTATAAAAATTCTTGGGCCTACTGGCCTTAGCTTTCCAGTTTCCCTTGCCCCATGGTGCCTAATAATAAAATTTCCCACAAATAACGGAATAGGATATATCCAGGGAGATCATTGTCTCAGGCAAGAATATTACGTCGTAGAGCTCAAGGAGGCAAAGAGATGCAAGAAAGGAAAGGACATAGAGGATACTTTCTACGTCATGTCATTGGATGCATAGCAACTAGCAACCACCTCCTAACCCTAGGCTTGGGCAGCATAACCAATTCTATAAGGATATTGATCCAAGAATAAAGCCAAAGGATGCGATGGTCGCCCCTGTTGAGTTGACGATCAATATCTTGGTCAGTTAGAACGATCCTATATGGGTCACAAAAATCGGATCATAAGTTAGTATAAGAATGATGAAGGACATGATGGGTTTTCTCTAGGCGAACCTGTATGTGTTTTCTTGGACACATTTTGAAGGTGTGGAAAATGACCGAAGATAGCGTGTCATGCATTGAATGTGAACACCCAACATGTATCTGTGATACAGAAATGACGTAGCTTAGGTCCAGAGCAATCCAGTGTAGTGAAAGAGGAAGTGGACAAGCTAAGAGATAGTGGCTTCATTCACGATGCAATACACCCAGAGTAGGTGTCCAATCCAGTTTTAGTTAAAAAGTCCAACAAGAAGTGGAAAACGTGCATCAACCATTTAGATCTGAATCAAGCATGCCTGAAGGATAGTTTCCCACTATCGAGGATTGAACAATTGGTAGGTTCAACCGCTACACATGAGCTGCTATCATTTATGGACGCTTATTTTGGCTATCACTAGATTCCAATGTGTGCTCTGGTTCAGGAACACACTAGCTTCATAACCAACCTAAGACTGTGTTATAATCTTGTTATGCCTTTCAGTTTGAAGAATGCATCAGCAACTTACTGGAGAATAGCAAGCTTGATATTTAAAGAACGGACTCGATGCATAATGGAGGTCTACATAGACGATATGCTTATGAATTCATGACAATCGATGAACCACATTGAGGGTTTGGCAGGTATGTTTAGTGTGCTCTAGAGACACAAGCTGAAGCTAAACCCAATAAATGTTCATTTGGAGTTGCATTTGGGAAGTTCTTGGGTTACGTAGTAAACTCAAGAAGAAGAAAAGCTAATTCGGAGAAGATCGAGGCATTGAGAAACATCGAAGCCCAAAGTCGATGAAAGAGGTTAAAAGTTTGAACAAAGGGGCTGCGGCCCTAAGCCGATTTATTTCAAGAGCCACAGATAATTGCATATCTTTCTTTGACGTTCTCAAGAAAGGAAAGAGGAACTTTGCATGGACGCAGGAGTGTAAGGATGCTTTCTAGGCTTTAATTGATCACTTGGAAAGGCCGCCTATTATGTCGAAGCCTTTGGAGGGAGAGGAATTGTTCATCTATTTCGAAATATCAATTACGCCTTAAGTGCAACTCTCATGCATGAAGAGTCTAGGGTGCAGAGTCCAAAGGCTAGTATATTATATCAGCAATCAGCTAATGAGAGCAGAGAAGAAATACCCAAAGCTTGAGAAGCTAGATTATTGCCTGTTCATCGCTTCAAGGAAACTTCGTTGGTATTTCCAAGCTCACCCGTTTAAATTACCGACTGATCAACCCTTAAGATAGGTCCTACAGCAACCCAAGACCACAGGGAGACTACTTAGGTGGAACAACTAATTAAATCGGTATCACAAGATGTATCATCCCTGGAGAGTTATTCAAGGCCTGGCTTTGGTGGACTTTATTGTCGAATACATAGCTTGGGATGATATCGCGAGGGGTTGTTTGCAACAAAGTGCTAAGTTGAAGATATATACCAATGGAGCATCCAGTGAATGTTGCTTAGGGGAAGGTGTTGTCTTGGTGATTCGAAGGAGCGTTAGATTTTATATGCCTTGAAACTTGATTTTCTCGCAACGAATAATGAAGCTGAATATGAAGAGTTGATCGTAGGACTCAAAATTGTAAACGAATTGAGAGTCAAAATTTTACACATTTTCTGCGACTCCTAGGTAGCGGCATGCCAAGTAAGGAAGGTATTTCAAGCAAAAGGAGCAAGGCTAGCTATTTATCTGACCATGGCCCTAAAGTTGCTGGCTGACATTGGATATTACACGATAAAGCATATTCTAAGAGAGGAAAATGCAAAAGCCGATTCACTAGCCAAACAAGCTAGTTTGGAGGATGTGCAATTGATGGGCTTAGTCCACGTGGATGTTTTGTCAGGTCCAAGAATTCACTAAATAGATGTCGATTGGATCTTGAATGTTGAACGTGAGAAGGAGTCATGGATTACTCCGATTTAGGAATACCCGCTGATTGGAATCTTTCCAGAAAGGAGAAATGAATAACAAAAAATTCCTCTGTAAAGCTTCTTGATTTTTTATTCACGAAGGATTTACGTATAGGAAAGGGTACTCTACCCCCTTGCTCCGAAGCCTTATTGGTAATAAAGCCAAAAGTTCCTTGTAGATGTACACGAAGGGGCTTGTAGTGGCCATACTGGAGGGTAGACCCTAGCCAAGAAAAATATTCACTACAAATATTTCTAGCCAACCGTCAACCAAGACATGGCTATTACACCAGAAGGTGCGATAAGTAATGGAGATTTGCAAGGATTCCGAGAGCCTCGCCAATAGCGGTTAATAAAATGGTCAGTCCTTGGTTGTTTGCAGTTTAGGGGATTGACTTCTTTGGTGCATTGTCAATATGTAAAGGCAGTACGAATTATGCGTAGTTGATGTTGACTATTTCACAAAGTGGGCAGAGGCCGGACTACAGGCCACGATCACTACAAAGAAGGTGATTAACTTCATGGTTAAGAATTAATTTGTCATTTTGGAGTTCCAACAATGATTATCTCCGACATTGGGACCCAATTCGACAGCGTCAAGTTTAAAACCTTTTGCAACCCACATCGCATTAAGAAGAGTTTTGTGGTGGTTGCCCATCCACAAGCAAATGGATAGGCGCAAGTTATGAATAAGATAATCAAATCCATTCTAAAGAAGCAAATGGAGAAAGCCAAAAGCAAGTGGGTTGATGAATTACTATTAGGACTTTGGGCTTAAAGAACAACCTATGTCCATGACCGATAATTCTCCATTTTCTTTAGCTTATGGATCGGAGGGCATGATTCCAATTGAATTGGAAGAAATTTCTCATTGAGCAACTTGTTATGATCGTAAAACAAATATGAGGCACTTGTTAGAGTTCCTCGACAAGATCGATGAGAAGCATGACGAAGTAAAGGCGAGAGCCGCTGCCTATCAGAAACGGATGGCGTGACATTAGAACACCAGGGTTAGGAATTGTACTTTCGAAATTGGTGACCTTGTCCTCAAAAGAAGCTTCCCTCATCCTATGAATATGGGTCCAAGCTGGTAACGTCCATACTTGAATGAACATAAGCTTGGAGACGAAACATTCAAGCCGGTGACTATTAATGGGATTTCACTCACGCGCTCGTGGAATATTGAGCATTTACAATGCTATTTCACATGAAATCTTACTTGTAAATATTTGATCAATTCTGATCTAACAAGATAGAACCTGTCATTTCTTGTGAATATAAGATGAAATAACATCTAAAATTTATGAACCTATCTTAATATAACTATAAAGTGTGAATCAAAGTGAACGCAAATGAATCTGCATGTACATAATATAGTTACATAGGTACCCAGAGGTAGGTTTCGACCAAACTTATATTGTCCATAACTAGACTCACGAAGTAAAATCATTCAAGGTATCCAAAGATAGATACCCATTAACTCATCTAACCTATGACTTAGAGCAGGAGCATATACATCTAAGAGTGGAACAATATAGTTCACCCTAGTGGCTCATGCTTGGAGTATGGTTGAGCATAAACACCTTGTCCAGAGTTGGAAAAGATCTCATACAAACTTCTTGAAAATGGACACTTAAATCACCACTCTAGGTGATCAACCCCGATCGATGCCCGAAGTTAGGTATGTCACAGACAAACGTCCTAAAGAGGAATGTTCGAATCACTAACTCAAACAACCAAACACTATCAAAACCCAGAGTTAGGCATGACTCGAGCAAGGGTGCTAGGAGATAGGCATCTGCACCAGAACTTCTTGATTAAAGATATAACATGATTTCGGCTACAACTACTAGTTATATGGAAATTGATTGGAAACAGATGAGATAAGCTATCAACTTGGCTAAGTGATGGCAAGGAAATAATTCATGTACATAAAAATGAAATAACAAGTGCATCTCTCAATGCTTAGATGAATTAACACAAGACTCGAAAGAAAAAAGTCTAAAATTTTATTAACATGTTACTTATACCAAAAACGAGGGATGCACTCACCCAACTTCAGCCTATATACATGAGTGTTGAACAAAATCGAACACAGTAGAAGTAAGGGAGGACGTAACTAAATTCTCTTCCTCCTTTTTGAATCTTTCTTCTTCTCGAAAGAAGGCATACCGAACGCGCCATATCTTAACCCAAAAAATGGATCAACACTCGATATGAGTGTGTGATAGCATCAGTTCTATCAGAGTAGGGCAAAGGTAATAGAGAACGGCAGTTAAGTAAAATAATAAGAGAGAGACACAAAGATTTTTATAGTGGGTTGTTAACTAAGCCTACGTTCACCTTACGTCCACCTAATAGTTGATCATAAAGTGTTTAAAAGAGAAAGAGTCACAAGTCATGGGCTAGACAAATTCTAAGTCCTAGAAACACCTATAATAGCTACCTTGGTGACTACGGTGTAGAGGAAAGAGTTAAAGAAGAGACAAAGTTCCAATAGTGATAGAGAATCTAGATTCATTCTTGGTCGCTCTAGTTTTGTATTTATATGGTTAGCAGCATATTGGATCTAAAGCCTACTGCCAGAGAGGTCTAGTCTTCAACCCAAGATAGTATGGAAAAACTGGAAGCAGCATGAGTTAACATGACAACTCGCTACCGAGTTAAGCTATAACTCAATATCTTGTTATCCCCTTTGTGGAAAACTAGGTGCTTCCTTTTGGGATATGCTTCTGACTTTACACTGCAGTTCCCCTTGTGTTTTCATAGCTTATTGACTTGTTTTGATGATCGTTCTTTCATAACATGGCTTATTCTACAGTTCACTAGAGCTAACTCTCAACTTCTTGAGACAGGTCATTCGAAACTTCACGAAATCGCTTAGGCTTGCTTATAATAGATAGGGAATGGGTTGGAGAAAGTTGGAGCTCTCCACTATGGAGCAGCATAACTCGATGTCGAGTTATGGTCATAACTCGGTACTAAGTTATGCACTTGTTCCATAGTGGCCTAAATTTTCTTGTTTTGCTTCTCCAATATATATATGCCTACCTTCCAAGTTTCAAGTCATTCTGTCTTCTACACAATGTTTGATCTTCCGTGAACTTCTACTCGGTCAAAAACCGAATTAACATATTGCCCCCCAGAGCACGCTTTCGTTTGAAACAAAGTATTCTCTTGAATTGAGTAAGTTCTGAACTGTTATCCTATGATTTCAGTTGACTGTTGGATTCTATCTTGAGATGTAGTTTTCAATTGGTTAATTCCTATTTAGTTATTGGCTTTAGCTTCATTTCTAATTCCAATTTTTGTACCAACGATGCAATCCTCATTCTAAAAATCACGTAAGGCTTTAAATTAGTGTGTTGGACCTTTGAGTTTGTTTGGAGATGACATGTGCAAGAAATAATAACTCGGCATTGAGTTATGGTTTAGAATAATTTTCAACAAAAAATATGGCCTGCTTAAACGATTGCCCTAAGCTATTCCTTCACTTGGCTTTATACATCTGAGCTGAGCAGTCTTCTTACCTAAGTTTTCATTGTCACCAGCTGACCTAATCTAGGGCTTCTACACCTCTAACCTGACTTTGCCTATGCCTCGACCTCATCTTGCTATCGATACCTTGCTCTAATACTGCCTGGACAAATCACCATCGTCTTTCCCGTCCATCATTGCCTAAGTCGCCATTCATCAACTCAAACTCGAGTATAGTCTCAAAACTCTAGTCCTTGCCTTAGGTCTTAGGTGAGCTTAAAGGTGGATTGCATTGAGATTGAAGGAGGTGACGGGAGAGGCAGCTATCCTAACTTTTAGATTTCAATTTGGATGAAAATATTGATCTTTGAGTGTTCTTGATCTTATGTATTTGAAATTCTACCCCGGTTGGATATACGCAAATTTTGGAGTTAAAATTTCTTCCAAGAAATAGACTAGGTCCTAATCATCTAACAAACTCTGATATGACAATTTGCCCTGAATTTGCTCACATCGGATTTATTTCACCATGTCGCCTTTTTGTTTCTGCATTTTCAATGTCCATAAAATAAAAGCTTTCCACATCGTTCCGAATAAAGGATTAGTTATCGATCATCAACCAATAGCGGGTAAGTACAAAAAATGATTTCAAAGGAAGACGTGGATCATTTTTTCAATACGAACGGGCTATCTACACCGGATGGTCTACTCGTAGTGTTTGGGACACAAGACTCATTCCATATAGACAACACATTGCCTTTTCCATAGGAAATGCTTAGAATTCAATTGGTCAACACACGCTGGTTTCCTTTGGATTCCAAATGTTAACCACTGGGTACACTTATTAAAAATGAAGTGTAAATGACCGTGATCAATGAGTTTTATTATCTAGAATGATGCATTAGTCATCTGGATGCAAGTCTAGTGAGAGGGATCCACACATTTAGAGGTTAAATCATCGACTGCCCCAGTTCCCCAATCTATTCCTATAGGGTCAAGTCAACCTATTCCTACTGACTTCTGCAGCCTGCTTATTCCCGTCAGACCTATGCTCAATCATTCACCTCTCTGGATGAGGATTCGAACCGACCATCTGGACCAAGTGCCTTCAATCTTAATGGCCAAAATGTTAAGGAACATATGCAGCATAGCATTCTAGAGAACGGCATTTAATTGCCTACTTGACTTGAATTGGCACACAATGCTCTAGAAAATTTTACTGCATGCAACTTGTATATGTGCTTGAGCGTTGCCATGCCATCGTTCAATCGATTCCTATCGATGGTGCTTCAGGAATTTGGGTTTGCACCATTCCAAGTCCATCCTAATGCCTTTTCCCTTCTAAGTTCATTATATGTTCTATTCGTCATCAGGCTTAGACGGCCTCCAAGGATGAACAAGCCGGCATTCCATCTATAGTTCAAGGGACTTTAAGATTGCCCCTCCTTCGTAATCATAGAAGCTTTGAGAGGTCGCAAGCTAATCGGAATTTCCATAACAAACGTTTATATTTTGAGAACGAATATTTCTTTGTTCGATATCCAGAGGGCTTCAACCATCTTTGGGTATCAGGAAGTAAGTCTCCATTCCTTAGCTCATGCATGACTAGAAAGCTTCACGTTCCTAGCTGTCTTTATCCTTTTTTGTAGTTATCTCGAGGTGGGAAAGCAGTGACGAGCTCAAAGCAATGCTTGAAATTTTGAAAGTTGTGAGGGCTTTCGAGTGCATAGTATAGTTCCTTTTGACAAATGAGAACCTTCGATAGTTTGGCTCGCTTCATCTTGAGAGATTCACTCTGGATGAGGAGCCCTTAACTTCAAGTAGCTTTAGGAGGCACACTCATTCTTTCACTCATAACCGTAACTCCGACGAGGAGACTCAAGTGGATGTGGCTGGCCCATCTAGTGACATTCAGCCCGATGAAGTTCTTAAAGTTGACGCTGACTTAACTTCCAAGGAGGACATTACATAGGATATCCCCGATACCTAAGGAGGAAGATGATCTATTTCAAAGGAGAGATATGAAACAGGTGATGGTAGAAGAAGGAGGCGAAGAAGGTTTGATGAAGATTATAGTGACTTTCACATCTTCGAATAAAGAGATGAGTCTTTTAGCGAGTCGTCCGAGATAAGCTCTGACCTTGTAACACTCCATAGTTTTGATAATATTATTTAGGATATTTAATTAGTTAAATTAAATAAAATATTGTGTGGATTAGGAGATTGAGATTTTATTTTATTAAAGAGTAGCCTTGCCACCTAACTAGTGAATTAAAATAAGGGTTAAAATGAAATAGAGGAGGGGTAAATTAAAAAAGAGGTCGTTCTTATACCCTTAACCCTTAGCCATGTATCTCCATACACATTCATTTCTCATTTATTAAAAAAAATTAAAACTTAAGGCCGGCCACCATTAATAAGAGCAATAGGAAAAAGATTAAGACAAGCTAAGGAAGAAGCTTAATCAAATCAAATTCATTCACATCTCAATCTCTTTAATCTCTAAAGCTTAGGTGAATAATGTTTACATCTAATATTTCTTTTCGTTTTCGGTTTTAAGATGAATCTGAATTTATTTGCAATATTTTGCCATGTTTTTGAATGATCGAATGATTATATATACTTATTGATGAATTATGCTCATTCATATTGATTTTATGATATATTTTAAAGTGAAAACCCTATTAAATGACATCTAAGTGCCTTGTGAATTTTTATACAGACCAGAAATATTATTTTGGAGATGGGTTTCAATTTTCATGATTTTATGATTTTATGTGGAATTCATATAAATTTTAGAATGAAGAAAATATTATTTTCGATTAAAAATTATTTACAGCTAAATAATCAATGGTTTGGGTCTGAAATTTATATATGTTAGAAAACATATAAAATGTGATTTTATGGAATTGTTGTAGAATTTTCCTAAGTGTTTTAATAGGTATATAAAATTATTTAAGGTATGGGAATTAAATGTTTTATATATGTATAAAAGGAGAAAGTGCTTTTTGTACATAAATTCAAATTATTAATTTTGGAAAGTCCATAGTACTTTTAGAAAATTGCAATCAATCATAATTTGACAAATAAGGCAAGTTAGGTACAAAGAAATAGTTAAAATTACTAATCTACAAGTTTTTCACCATTTCAACGCTTTCGGCATAAGGTTTCGCCTGATTACCTTTGCCTTCGACAGTGTCAAAACCAATGCACAAGGTATCAAGGAGCTGGTATGTAGTGAATTGGATATAGACGAAAGGTATAGAGTCGAAACCAAGGGTTTCGAAGGGGCTGAGACTTTACTTTGTTTTTAAAAAAATGCACCTGCTTGCTTTCGACTAAGTAGCTTTCGACTTGGTTACCCTTCAACTAGGTCAAATGGATTTAAAGAAATGATTTCGATTGGGTTGTGCCTTTGTTTTAAATAAATGCTTTCGACTGGGTCAAAATGACTCAGATGGGTTTTGAAATGGTTGTTTTGCTTTTTAAACTTGACCACTTTTCCAATGCTTTCGAAGGAATGGTTTTGACACCATCACTTCTTTACTTAGGAATGATTACAAAAAGAATGCTTTTGACATCAATGGGTTTCTGATGCCTTTGCTCTACTTAAAAGGCATAATCCAAATGGTTTCGACTGAGACGATTTTCAAAGGTTTCGAAGGAGAATTT
Organism: Allium cepa; assembly: GCA_030765085.1. Lineage (NCBI taxonomy): Eukaryota > Viridiplantae > Streptophyta > Magnoliopsida > Asparagales > Amaryllidaceae > Allium > Allium cepa. Next base: position 456,774,278 of record CM060931.1, on the reverse strand, counting down.
TTTTGAATTGTTTCAAAAGGTTTCCACAAGTTTTAAATTGAACCCAAAGGCTTTCGAAAGGTTTAGTATTTTAATGCTTATGAAAGTTTTTTAAATGAAGGTTTCAAAGGGATGGTTCCCCAATGATTTCAAACGATTTTGAAGAAAGGTTTTCCAATGGTTCCAAAGGGGTCGAAAGGGAAGGTTTTTCTGGTTGTTTCGAGAGGATTAAAAGGAAAGGTTTTCCTATGGTTTCAAAAGGAAATGTTTAAAGGTTTTTAAAGAAAGTTGTCTAAGGTTTTTAAAGCTTTCGAAAGGAAATATTTCCTATGGCTTCAAAAGGGTTTTGAGAATGGTTTCAAAGGAAGATCTTGGCCTTTTGGCCTAGATTAAATAAAGGGTTTTACCTGATTTGGAAAGAAGTACTTTCAATGGTTGCAAAAAGGGTGCTTTCAATAGATTCGAAAGGGGGGCTTTCAAAGGTTTAAATGTTTTCATCAACTAAGTTTTGAATAAAGTGTGTGTGTATCACATGGCAAGTTGATTTTGAGTAAAGTATAGAATATATAGATTTTCCATATTTGAGTTTGATTCAAAGGTTTTAAGTCATTTTGAAAAGGTTTTTAAGTAAAATAATGGGAAGGGATCCTTAAGTAAAATGACTCAGATATTATATTACCAGATGGGACTAGTATAGGGTCGTGTCCTATACATTAGCTACTAGTCCCAGCTGATTTTGTCTAAACTTCCAGTGTGTAGGGCTTTATCACAAGCAAGACTAAAATTATGATTGCACAAAGAAAGGAATATATGCTTGTATACAGATAGGTTTTGGTGAGCCCATAAAACCATTAGGATTAGATGACCTTGGGAGATGTTAAGTTAGGCACAGATCGTCCAGATGGGAAGTATTTAACAGGTAGTTAAGGACAAACCGTCTAGAAGAAGTGTTTCTAACAGATGTTAGATAACTTTTGATATATTATCTCATAGGGCCGCATCAGCCAAAGGTTAATAGTTAACCAAACAATACTATAATGTTCAAACAGATAGTTTATTTATTACCTGATATGTATGCTTACATAATGATGCTTTACAGATTTTAAATAGTTTTGGTTATAGGAAAAGATTTGCAAAATATATGTTTTAAAGGATGTTAGTGAGGGAAAACCTATTCCGCTAAGCGATGTGGTCTCACTTAACATAATATAACCAAGATGTATAGTAATATTCACACCAGGCTTTATGTGTGACTCGAAGGTTTTATTCCCTTTTAAACTCTCGGGTGCTCAAAATTGATTTGTTTAGACTTAGGTTTAAGGTTCTAGAAATTTTGGCGAATAAAACTTCCAAAGACGAGCAGGTGGCTGACGAATATCTAATTAGGAGTTATTGTTTTATCTTGTTTTTATTCCGTTGTGTATGTTAAATCAGATATGACTATATTGACTCTGATAACCAAGGGGGCACCTCATATGTACCTCTTGACGTATTTTTGTAACGATTATAATTGATCTTTTCCTGGGAAATGTCAAGGGATTATGTAACTTGGATATGAATTTGTTTTGAAATGTAATGGGTTAAATTCTATTTTTGAAATCTGTGGTTTTGTTCATATTCAAGTGCTTTTGATATTATGGATACCATGAGCATTACCGTATTTTATCATAAGAAGTTAATACTATAAATGACTACAACATCTATAGTGCTTAGCTTTTGGCCTTCGGATATGGGATGTTACAACTTGGTATCAGAGCATAGGTTTATGAATAGCTTTAAACTAAAAATGATTTTTAAAAATATAATCCTTAGGAATTAGAGTAAAATTCGGGTATGGGATAACGCTATAAAAAATATACTTATATTTTCTATATATTAGTATATGCTTTAAATCTAGTCTCCTATCTTTGTTAGGTTATTTTTCCATATCTCATGAAGTTTGAATATATATGATGGTAGAAGAGGAAGAGTTAACTCGAGGGGGAGGACACTGAGCGGAATGCCAGACCTAATGTGGGGAAGATACAAGGTCAGGAACAAGCAGATAATGTAGGTGTTGGAGTTCCATAGATGGACATGGGTGCTATTTATTAGCTTTTTGTGAATATGATTACAGCTGGAGTAGTAGGAGGAGATGCTGCAGGAGTAGGAGTTTCGGAAGTTATGGTAGTTAAAAATTATGCTAAGTTGAGAGGAGATTATACTAAGCTTGAAGGAAGCCATTTATCGAAACCGAGGATGCTATAGAGGTGGAGAATTGGTTGCTGGACCCTGAGAGAATATTTGTAGATTTGCGACTCGATGATGAACAGAAGAGGAGGGCTTCAGGGAGTTGCTTTATTTTGGTGGAATAGTGTGACTGTGGCAATGGATGAGGAGACCATGACATGAGTAGAGTTTAAAAGGAAGTTCCAAGAGAAGTTCATGTCAGTGATGGCACAGACTTTTTTAATCCAGAAGTTTGTTGAGCTTGAATAAGGAGAGACGACTATTCTGGAGTATGCTAGTAGGTTTGAAGAGTTAGCCAAATATGGTTATGCTGCTGTGGACACAGTGTTGAAAAGGAATGAGAAGTTTTTCAAGGGATTGAAGCCTGAGTTGACTAGGGTTACCTTACCGCATAATAGAAATCCCGACGATGTGGTTGTGGAGATGGTTTTGAGACATAAAGAGATGCTTGCTTTTTAGGAGAAGAATAAGGTGAAAGAAGTCCAAGTTGGGCAAGGTCAAAAGAGGAAGTTCTTTCACAAGAAAGGTGCTCAGAAGGGTAGAGCAGCCAAGAAGGGGGAGTCTAAAGTGGTCTGTTTCAAGTGCGACAAGAAGGGTAATTTCGCTAAAGAGTGTCATACTGGAAAGGCAAAGGAGGTGTCGAAAAGAAGAACATCAGATGCTTCAACTGCGATCAGATAGGCCAATATAAGAATCAACACAAGGAGCCCACTATGGATGGAAAGGGCAAGGTGTATGCATCGGAGCCTGCTGCATCGAAGACAACAGCTTAGAAAAAAGGAAAGGCAGTTTTGGGAGGTACGCTTTATATTCATGGTATGTCTGTCAGCGTTCTATTTGATACTGATCATCACATTCTTTTATATCTCGATGTTTGACAGTTAAGCTTAACCTAGAACCCACTTATTTAGTTACTTCCTTACGGGTTGCGAATCCACTAGGTGGGTATGCAACTCTAGGGTTGAGGTGTGACCAGTTAGAGTTTGACTTGTTAGGTCATACCTTTTTTTCAGTTTGCATGTGTTTGATTTTGTAGGGGTTCAGGATTATTCTTGGGATGGATTGGTTATGTGAGTATGATGCTAGGATATTTTGCAAGGATAGGACAATAGCTCTTAGACACATTGTTTGTAGCAACAGGATTATTAATATCGTAGATGGTTTTAGCAGTGAGGTGAATGCTTTGTTGGGTGTTATGGAGTTGGAAGATAAGTTGAGTCGAGTTTTCGTGGTTAGAGAATTCGTGTATTTTTTTGAATCCGTAGTTGGATTGCCACCAAAATAAGCCATTGAGTTTCAGATAGATTTGGTTCCGGGAGCAGAGCCAGTGTGTAGGCTGCCAAGCAGAATGAGCCCTATAGAGATGAGGGAGTTGAAGTTGCAATAAGGGGATCTAGAGGGCAAGAGTTTTATCAGATTGAGTAGTTCACCTTAGGGGGCAGCCATAGTGTTTGCTAAGAAGCCGGATGGATCATTGAGGCTATGTATCGATTATCGTAAGTTGAATGAGAGAACGATAAAGAATCGATATCCATTGCCGAGGATTGATGATTTTTTTGACCAGAGTGGAGCCAAGATATTTTCTCAATTAGATTTGGCAACTTCCATCAGCTCAGAGTAGCAAAGGTTAGAATACCCTTAATGGTATTTAGGACCAAATATGGATTGTACAAATGGTTAGTTATGCCGTTCGGACTGACTAATGCGCCAGCATTCTATATGGATTTGATGAACCGAGTTTTTCAAGAGCGTTTGGATAGGTTCATATTGGTTTTTATAGATGATATCTTAATATACTCTAAGGATGAGAAGAAGCAAGAAGTTCATCTTAGAGTGGTGCTTGAGGCGTTGAGGCAATATCAGCTAAAGGTGAAGTTTTTGTAATGTCGTTCCAGGAAGAAGGATGTGAAGTTTCTGGGTCATGTAATCTTAGAGAAAGGGCCGTCAGTAGATCCGACTAAGATTGAAGCAGTTAATAATTGGAAGAGACTAGGTACGGTGACGAGATATAGTGCTTCCTTAGGGTGGCTGGTTATTATCAGAGGTTCGTTAAGGATTTTTCATGGATAGCGGCACCGATGACCAAGCTAGCGAGAAAGGATGTGAAGTTTGTATGGACCGATAAGTGTGAAGAAGTATTCCAAAGTTTTAAAAACTTATTGACTCATGCACCTGCGTAGGTTGTTCCGAAAGGGGCTCAGGATTTGATGGTTTATAACGATGCGTGTGGAACAGGGTTAGGAGCTATGCTGATGCAGAGAGGTAAAGCGATTTCCTATGCTACTAGACAGCTTAGACCGCATGAGGTCATATATCCTAAGCATGATTTGAAATTGGCTGCGGTTATTTTTGCTTTGAAGGTGCGGAGATATTACCTTTTGGGGAACAGGTTTGAGTTATATACCGACCATAAATCGTTGAAGTATTTTTTTCTCTCGGAAGGTGCTGAACGGTGGTTAGAGTTTATTGCTACTTATGATTTTAGGACTGAGTACACACCAGGGAAAGGCAAAAAAGTTGCAGATGCACTTAGTAGGAAACATCAGAATGCAGTGTTGGCAATGATTGTCGAGTGGAAATATTTGGAAGCATTAGCAGATTGCAGAGTGCAGTGGAGATCTGAGGCTGGGTCTAGCAGAGAAACCATAGTGTTATCTTGTTTGAAAGTTCGACAAATGATGATCCAAAAGATTGCTTCCAAATAGGAGGAGGATCTGGTATTAGCTGAATGAAGCGGGAAGTTAAGAGATGGAACCGAGAGCAATGACTTGAAAGATTTCAGTCTTGACCAGAATGGGTGGTTGAGAAAGAAAGGGAGATTATATGTTCCAAGTGTAGGAAACATAATGAAAGAAGTCCTGGAGGAACACCATCATTCGAAGTTCTTTATTCCTCCAGGAGGAACTTAGATGTATCAAGATATGAAAAGAAGTTTCTTTTGGGAAGGTATGAAGCAAGATATTAGCTTATGGGTAAAGTAGTGCTTGAGTTGCCAGTAAGCAAAGGAAGAACACCAGAAGCCTAGTGGAGTGCTTCAGTCATTGAATGTTCCGGTATGGAAGTGGAATTCTATTTCCATGGATTTTATTGACGCGTTGCCAAGGTCGAATAGAGGAAATGAAAGTATATGGGTTATAGTGGAAAGATTGACCAAGAGTGTCCATTTCATTCCAGTTAAGTCAACTAGGACGACACTTGTTTTAGCAAAGTTATTTATGAAGAATATAATTAGACTGCACGGAATTCCTTGTAGTGTAGTTAGTGATAGAGATTCTTTATTCACTAGTGAGTTCTAGAAAATTCTACAGGAAATTTAGGGAACCAAGCTCAAGATGAGTACCACTTACCATCCGTAGACAGATAGGCAAATGGATAGAGTCAAGAAAATCTTGGAGGATTTGTTAAAAGCTTGTTTATTAGATTTCGGGGGATCATGGGAAGGCCATCTGCATTTAGTCAAGTTTTCGTATAACAACAGTTATCAGACTAGTATTGGGATGGCACCGTTTGAAGCTTTGTATGGAAGGCCATGCAAATCTCCCATATGTTGGTTAGAGACCGGGGATAGGTTGGTTCTTGGTCCCGATTTGGTCAGAGAAGCTACATAAGAGATTGAGGTCATTCGAGCTAGAATGAAGGAGGCTCGGTCTGGGCGGAAGAATTATGCGGATAAAAGATGGAAAGATTTAGAGTTCTCAGTTAGAGATCATATTTTTGTTAAGGTGTCACCAATGAAAGGTGTGATCAGATCAGGAAAGTTGGCACCGAGATTTGTTGGATCTTTTTGTATTATTGAGAGGATCGAGAAACTCGCATATAGAGTCGAGTTACCGAGCAGTTTGGAAGAAGTCCATGATTTTTTCCATGTTTCTCATCTCAGAAAGTATGTTAGAGACCTAAAGACTACTGTTGCACCGACTGTGCTAGATGACTTAGTGGTAGAACCAGACTTGACTATACTGAGAAAGTTGATTCGTATTGTTGCAAGAGATGAGAAGAGGCTTAGGAACAAGACAGTTGGATTAGTGAAAGTCCAGTGGAGTGACAATGAGAGAGACTATACATGGGAGACTGAAAGAAGGATTAGAGATACTTAGCTTGACTTGTTTGATGGTATGTTTTACCTCCTTGATTGACGTGTTGAGTACCTTATCGTAATTTCGAGGACGAAATTCTTTAAGGAGGGGAGTTTGTAACATCCTATATTTTTGATAACATTATTTAGGATATTTAATTAGCTAACTAAATAAAATAATATATTGATTAGGGTATTGAGATTTGATTTTGTTAAGGGTTAGTCGTGCAACCTAACTAATGAATTAAAATAAAGGTTAAAATGAAATAGAAGAAGGGTAAAATAGGAAAGAGGCCATTCATATACCCTAAACCCATGGCCATGTATCTCTATACATGCTTATTTCTCATTTGTTAAAAAATTTCAAACTTAAGGCTGGCCACCATTATCAAGAGCATGAGGAAAAAGATTAAGACAAGCAAAGGAAGAAGCTTAATCAAATCACATTCATTCACATCTCAATCTCTTTAATCTTTAAAGCTAAGGTGAATAATGTTTACGTCTCATATTTCTTATTATTTTTGGTTTTAAGACGAATCCGAATTTATTTGCAACATTGCCGTGTTTTTTAATGATGGAATGATTATACATACTTATTGACGAATTACGCTCATTCATATTGATTTTGTGATATTTTTTAAAGTGAAGACCCTATTAAATGATATCCAAATGCCTTGCAAATTTTTATATAGTCTAAAAATATTATTCTGGACATGAGTTTCAATTTTCATAATTTTCTGAATTTGTGTGGAATTTTAAGTTCTCTAGTGAAGAAAATGTTATTTTGGTTAAAAATTATTTATGGCTAAATAACTAATGGATCGGGTCTAAAATTTATATATGTTAGAAAACATATAAAAAGTGATTTTCTAGAATTTTGTAGAATTTTCCTAAGTGTTTGAATGGGTATTTAAAATTATTTAAGGTATGTGACTCAAATATTTTATATATTTATAAAAGGAAAAAGGGAGTTTTGTGAATAAATTCAAATTGTTAATTCAAGAAAGTCAGCAGTACTTTAGAAAATAAAAACTTGCAACCAATCACAATTTGACCATCAAGGAAGGTTTGGTACAAAGAAATAGTTAGAAGGACTAATATACATGTTTTTCACTGTTTCGATGCTTTCAGCACCAGGATACGCCTCCTTACCTTTGCCTTCGATATTGTCGAAACCAATGCACATGGCATCTTGGAAGTGGTACGTAGTGAATTGGATGTAGGTGGAAGGTATAGAGTCGAAATCTGAGGTTCCAAAGGAGTTGAGACTTTCTTTGTTTTTAAAAGAAAATGCACCCGCTTTCTTTGGGCTAAGTAGCTTTGGACTCGGTCATCCTTCGACTAGGTCAAATTGATTTAAAGAAATGGTTTCGATTAGGTTGCGCCTTTGTTTTAAATAAATTCTTTCGACTGAGTCGAAACCTTTTAACTACCGCTTTCTACATTTCGACTCAGATGGGTTACGAAAGAGTTGTCTTGCTTTTTAAACTCCACTTCTCTAATGCTTTTGAAGGGATGGTTTTGACAACGTCACTTCTTTACTTTAGAATGATTATGAAAGGAATGCTATCGACTTTGAGGGGTTTCTGATCCTTCTGCTACACTTGAAAGCATAATCCATATGGTTTCGACCGTGATGGTTTTCAAAGGTTTCGAAGGAGAATATTTTTTGAACGGTTTCAAAAGGTTTCCATATGTTTTAAATAGAAACCAGAGGCTTTCAAAAGGTTTAGTGTGTTAATGCTTTCGAAAGCATTTTAAATGAAGGTTTCGAAGGGGTGGTTCCTCAATGATTTCGAAAGGTTTTGAAGAAAGGTTTTCCAATGGTTTTGAAGGAGTCGAAGGGGTAGGTTTTTCTGGTTGTTTCGAAATGATTAAAAGGAAATGTTTTCCTAAGGTTTCAAAAGAAATGTTTAAAGGTTTTTAAAGAAATATGTCTAAGGTTTTTAAAGCTTTCAAGAGGAATGATTTCCTATGGTTTTGAAAGGGTTTTGAGAATGGTTTCAATGGAAGGTTTTGGCCTTTCGGCCTAGATTAAATAAAGGGTTTCACTTGATTTAGAAAGAGGTACTTTCAACGGTTTTGAAAGGGGTGCTTTCAATAGATTTGAAAGGGGGACTTTGAAAGGTTTAAATATTTTCATCAACTAAGATTTGATTAAAGTGTGTATATATATCACATCGCAAGGTGATTTTGAGTAAAGCATAGAATATATAGACTTTCCTTGTTTGAGTTTGATTTAATGGTTTTAAATCATTTTGAAAAGGTTTTCAAGGAAAATTATAAGAAGGGATCCCCATGTAAATTGACTCTGATATTAGGTAACCGGATAGGACTGGTATAGGGTCACTCCCTATATATTAGTTACTAGCCCCAGCTAATTTTGTCCAAAATTCCAATATGTAGGCTTTGTCACAGGTAAGACTAAAATTATGATTACACACGGAAAGGAATATATGCTTGTACACGAATAGTTGAGTCCGCAAAATCCTTAGGATCGGGTGACCTTGGGAGATGTTAAGTTAGGGACAAATCGTCCATAAGGGAAGTATTTAAAAGACACACCGTCTAGAAGAAGAGAGTCTAACAGATGCTAGATAAATTTTGATATACTGTCTGGTAGGCCCGAGTTAGCCAAAGGTTAACAATTAGCTAAACAAAACTATAATGTTTGAACAGATACTTCATTTATTACCTAATATGTATGTTTACGTAATGATACTTTACAGGTTTTAACCAGTTTTGGTTGTAGGAAAAGATTTGCAAAAGATATGTTTTAAAGGATATTAGTGAGGGGAGACTTGTTCCGCTAAGCGGCGTGGTCTCACTTAACATAATATAATCGAGACGTATAGTATTATTCACACCAGGCTTTATGTCTGACGAGAAGTTTTTGTTTCCCCTTAAACTCTCGGGTGCCCAAAATTGATTTAAGTAGGCTGAAGGTTAAGGTTTTCAAGTTTTAGAAATTTTGGCGAATAAAACTTCTAGAGACGAGCAAGTGGCTGACAGATAGCTAATTAGGAGTTATAGTTTTATCTTGTTCTGTGTGTATATTAAGTCAGATTTGACTATATTGACTCTGTTAAACTAAGAGGGCATTGTCATATGTCGCTCTTGGCGTATTTTTTATTGATTATAACTGATCTTTTCCTAGCAAACATTAAGGGATTATGTAACTTGGATATGAATTTGTTTTGAAATATAATTGGTAAAATGTTGTTTTTGAAATCTGTGATTTTGTTCATATTCAAGTGCTTCTGATATTATAGATACCATTAGCATTACCATATTTTGTCATCGGAAGCTAATACTATAGATGACTGCAACATCTATAGTGCTTGGCTTTTGGCCTCCAGATATGGGATGTTACAGATCTCTCCAATGTACCTTCCCTAGATCTACCAACCACTGAGGCATTGAGTCCATAGCTCCCGATCTCCCCTCTTCAAGGGCAACCCACTATTGAAACTCTATAATCTATTGGAGGCCAAGCTACTACCAATCCCATCGTAGATATAACGACTTTTGATTTTCTAAGAGATATCTCCAATTTATGTGAATGAAATTAGGATATCTTGACTAGTGAGATATTAAGGGAGATCAACTCACAAATTAATGTCTCATATAGTGTTTTTATGACCAAAGGTGGAAAGACTCCAACCCTTAAACCATGCTGGTACAGTTGGTAGAGTACATAGGGGGTCAACGGCACTACACACTTCACTTTAGGGATACGGACACACGTTTCTACATCAAATCAACTTTCACATTCAAAGCGTTAACTCCACCTTCCCTTTTGTTTTAAGTTCGATGGGTCGTGGATTGTACCATCTACTTTGCCAAAAATCTAGCACAAACAAGGATCAAACTTTAGACCCATTCCTTTTCTCTGATCATAAAATGGACGAGAAAAGAAGGAAGAGATAAGAGGACGAGGCCCACTACTTGGAGAGAGAGAGAGAGAGAGTGAAAGGGGAGATAAAGAAAAAGGGATGATGAGAGCAGTGCTCCTGACGATGTACTAAAGCACCATAGAGACTCTCACGAATGCTATGAGGCTTCATTTCCCATTGCACCCCCTCACACTGAAGCTTAGACAGCCACAATGCAGGAAGTCCCTTCATCCCAAGTCATAACTGTTGTAGCTACCCCGGTTCTTTTAGCCAAAGAGAGAAGTTTGCACTTCCACCTGGTCCACCTATGCTATAAGCTACCTACATGCACTTATTCTTAAAGGGTGTTATATTTAACAAGAACATCAAGCCCACCAATATAGCCACTTCCTTGCGTAATCTTAAAACAATCCGCGAGGACTTAGAAGCTGGGTTTCATTGGAAGCATCTCATAAAGGCCTTTTCAGACATGAATTGCATCAATCATTAAGAAATTCATTCATTCGAGGCTGAAAAGATAGACTATGATAAAGCAGTCAAGGACTGCAATACTGAAATAGCCAAGCTGAAAGCTAAGAGGGATGGGGACCTAAAGGGAAAGGCTTCCAGTGACAAGTTATTGACCAAGGCAAACTGGGCTCATGATAGAGCGCTCATCTTGATTAAAGATCAGCTTAAGGACGCTCATAGAGAATCCACCAAACTAATATGGTAGATTATCATTGAAGAGAATATTATCAAATCCTAAGATCAAACCATTGCTGGTCAAGCCACCGCCATCCCTGAACATGCTACCAAACTTAGCCGACTATATGAGTAGAATGCATGGTTTACCAAGGAGAAAGCAGAAGCTGTAAGTGGCACATTGTCAGAGGAGGTCGACCATTTGGTCACTTTGTAAGAGCTTTCGAAGCTTCGAATAGAGTATGATGAGGGAATAGGCCAGATGGATGCTAGAGTGCTTCACCTCTACATTTACATTGTGATGAACAGGGGGCAGCATGAAATGGGTTGGCAATGATTATCCTCGAACTCTCGCTATGATCTATGAGGAAGTGCTAGTAAAGTCTGAGCAGGTCGGAGATATGCGCTCCGAGGAAGAATTAATGGCTGCCTACCTCAGCTCCTAAGACAAGGACTTTCTGGCAGTCGGTAGACAGATTCTTTAAGAAGATAGAGAGAGGCATGCCACTAATGCCTTTACCCAGCTCTTGCTGCCCTACCCTCTTCGAGTAAGCGTGAAACACTTGTTCCTACTTTCCAGGAGAAAACGACAATCATTTAGGCATCCATAGCTAATTTTTTGAAGTTGCTCATGTTCATCTATCTTCTAAAGCCTCAGGTGAGCCACACCTTTCTCCAGCTATCATGCGGCCCTTCGAGATGGGGACTGGCATAGAAGGCTTCAAAGTTGTAGTTCATGACTAAATTCAAACTCCTAGATTAGGTATTCCCTCGTCTCTCCAGTGTTCCAAGCACTTCGATTCACTCCAGAATATTTTACTAAACTGTGCAACTATGTTTCCCAAATTATAGGTCAGCCAACTTTTCCTTCACTGTCCTCAGATACTCAGAGCTTTGGAGCTATTTCTCTCTTCACTGCTTCCACCACCGCCTCTGCATTTGCTTCTAGCACCATTCCTGTTTCCATCTTCGAGTGTGGATCTGATTCCGAGTAGATAGAAGTGTTGCAAAATCTAAAGGACGTCTTCATATCTATAGATGAACTGGTAGTAGTTACTGGTAAGTTGGGGCAACAGACAAGATAACGATGGCAGAGAGGCTAGAAAAGGAAAAGAAAGACCTTTAATTGAAGAAGGAAAAGGTGGAGAAGTGCAAGACTCCGACCACTATCTAGCTACAAATTCAAAGGAGGAAGCGCGGCTATCGGAGGATTTAAAAGGTTTGGCCCCAATATAGGAGGAGAGACTTGTGAAGATAGCGGAAAGAAGATCCTAATCCACCTAAGAGAAGGTAGTAAAGGTGGAAAGAAGTGATGGTGTGCTCAAGCATTGATGAAGTGGAGTTCCTCTGGTCTTTTTGTATGTGGCTTTTATATTGTTTGAGTTTGTACAAGTACAAAGTCTGTACTTGTGTTTTTTCCATGCTGCATTAGTAGAATTTGTATTTTTCTTTTTGGTGTTCTAAAATAGGCCGATATTGTGCGGGTACGGTCTGTGCTGTTTGAATTGTACAAAGAATGATACTGGTAATGAAAAAAATTAGTGTTTCTGCTTTAATCTTTCTTGTGTACTTTCTCTATACTTTACATATTGTGCTTGTTTATATACCACTATGTATGTCCATAATACAATTGTCTATCTTGCAGATTCCATATTATATAATGTTATGCTATGTGATATGTGTATTTACTGCAACTTTGTACATATAATAATGTGAGTGGTGTAAACTCTATGCATGCAAATAGTGAAATTTGCAATGATTTTCGTATATTACTTTGCTTAGTTCTATTGTGGTTGCCAAATTTCTCTGTTCGGCGTAATAGAACCGTGATGTGAATCATTTTATTTAGACCAAGTGTTTGTGTGTGCGCCCTCTACTCCACAGAGCCGGTTGCTCCGAACACTTGACCTAATCCCTTGATAAAAGATCGGGTACCTTCAGAGACTCTCTGTTTGCCCCCAATCCGAGTTGTACGGTAGCTCCTTTCTTCGGTAACTTGTGGTTTGGATGTTTGATTTCGAGCATTTTGCACTTCGATCGTGGTCGAATTTCTCCAAGTTTGGTATTGAGTCCCGTCTACATGTTAGTTTCTATCTTTGGAAACCCATAAATAGCTCAATTTCTTTGGTTTTCCTACGATGTCTCCTATCTCCGAGCAATGTTTAGTTTTGGCAGGTGTGTGCTGATTGTCCAACTAGCATGGTGATTTGAGATTTACTGGCTTTGTTGGGGTGATGCAATACTTAAAGGATAGAGATTGGTTTTTAACATTGATACAGTTGTTTGGAATTTTCATGGCACACCAGGGCAGCGTCGGTCTCTTGAAAGTAGGGATTGATTTCTTCTAATCTTTCAACGGGTAAATTTTTCCGACGTTGCTAGAGCGATGCTAGTAATTAGGAGATTCTAACAAACTATCGATGTTACCAGAGTAACATCGGTAACCTGGATACAAAAGGGTTCTCAGCATTATCGGGGCAGCACGGGTAATTGGAGAGTCGGAATCAATTTTTCCACGATCTGACAGTTTTGGATTCAATACCTCTTATCAGAGAGTAGAAGCACTTTTCCAGTTATGTATGTGTATCTTTTTCATGAACATAGTTCCACCTATTCAAGGAGCAGCATGTAGCCTATTGAATAGAGTGTGGGCATGTTGCATACTTGAACATGGTTACATTGGTTCAAGCGGTTTTGTGCGGCTTATAATGTGGTACACATGAGGAGTGCTTACTTAGATGTAGTTACATTGGTACTAGAAGCGACCCGTGGCTTGTGGGATGCACACAAGGTGTATGGCATACTTGAACGTGGTTCCCTTGATTCAAGCAGCAATGTGTGACTTATGGTATGTGCACAAGGAGAATAATATGTTTTCCAATGTCGCCTGAGCGACAACGAGTCTTCTTGAAGAAATATGGGCCTTCTGTTGCCGCTAGAGCAACATCAGTTCTCAAAAGGCAGGGATTTATTTGGTAGTTTGAGTTGATTTTACTGTCGAGTCAGCGGTTTGATTACAAGAAGTGATTCCATCGGCTCAAGAAGTGAAACTTTACTGATAAGAAAATGAGAGAGGCAAGTCCTGCATATTTACTATGCATCTAGTGTCCCTTGTGTGGCTCATTTTCGAAATTGGAAATACATAGATAATTGTTATTTTAGTTCTGCAGCGATTCGTTGTTTCAAGCATGAGGGATCGGAAATCCATCGACCATTATCAGCTTGAATGTTCCATCTCCAAGTTTCTGGCCGATTACGTAAGGTCCTTCCCAATTTGGACCAAGTGCTCTCAGACTAGGGAAGATTCGTTTCAGGATAAGATCTCCTACTTCAAAGATGCGATTGCAAACCTTGGTATTAAAGTGTCGCACTACTCTTTTCCACTGAGAAGCAGTCCTCAGTTCAACTTCCTCCCTCTTTTCATCGATCTGGCCAAGCGACTTGAAGAAAATCTGCTCTTTTTCTCTTTGATTAAAGTGTCACTTCCAATAAGAAGGGGCTTCCAATTCAACTGTGATCATCGCTTCTGAACCATATGCCAATGCGAATGATGAGTGTCCGGTCGTAGATTTGTGTTGTTCTGTAAACCCATAGTGCATATTAAAGCTCATCAACCCAGTTTCCTTTAGCTTTCATTAGCCACTTCTTGATGGTGGATTCGATGATTTTGTTCACTACTTCCACTTGCCTATTTTCATGCGAGTGCGCTTCTGCAGAAAAGCTCTTCTCGTTCCAATAAAGCTTGTAGAAGTCCTTGAATTCAGCACTCTCGAAATGAGTTCCATTGTCCGTGATGATTTTATGGGGTACTCCAAACCTGAAAATAATGTTTTTGGTTATGAAGTTAATCACTTTTTTAGTGGTAATGGTGGCAAGCGGTTTCGCTTTAGCCCATTTAGTAAAGTAATCAGCTATAATGATAGCATATTTTGCTCCTCCTTTGGCTATTAGTAACACACCGATTAAATCGATTCTTTTAGACTGCAAATGGTCAAGGATTGACCATTTGTGTAAGTTTCAAGGATGGGGTTCTGGGGATTTTTGAAAATCTTTAACACCAATCACAATTCGCGACGTAGTCTGCTACATCTCGGTTGATTGTGGGCTAGAATATTTGTAACGTAGAACCCTCTTTGCCAGTGTCTACCACCTATGTGGTCGTCGCTGATGCCTTTGTGGACTTCCATCAAAATCTTATAGGCTTCGTTTCTAGTTACATACCTAAGTAGGGGGAGGAGAAGCCTCTCCTTTATAGAAATCCATCTTATAGCACGAATCATGGTGTCTTTCGAAGGGGCTTCATTCATTCATTCATTCTGGTTTCTAGGAGTATCCCCCTGAGCAGGTAGTTCTTGATTGGCGTCATCGACGATTTTCCCTTTTCGATTGTCTCTAGAACCCAGTCGACATCCATCTGGTCTATACTAGGAGCTATCAACAATTCCACTTGAACTAATCACGTGCTTGCGCATCCCAAGAGCTGTCTAATTTGGCTAAGTAATCGTCCTTCATATTTTGTGGCTAAGTAATCGGCCTTCATATTTTGTCCTCTGGGAATATATGCTATGATATAGCGTTTGATGTCCTTGAGTAGTTCCCATACTTTTGGCAAGTAGGGAGTGAGATTTTCCCATTTAGCTTAATATTCCCTTTTTACACAAACGACTAGCTGAGAGTCGTTATAGATTTGTACAACTTTTACTCCCCTTTCCTTCACAATTTTAAATCTTTCTATCAATGCCTCATACTCCACCTCATTGTTTGTAGTAGGGAACTTCAATCTTAAGGCATATTAAATCGATTATCCTTTGGGAGTCTCAAGCACAACTCCCACCCTTGAGCATAATTCATTTGATGCGCCATCAACAAACAACTTTCATTGTGATACCACTTTCCTTTTCTCCTACTCTTCATCATCTCGAATTTTGAATTCAACGATGAAATTATCCAACGCATGTCCGTTAATTTCCCTATGAGTATGATAAGTCATGTCATACCGGCTCAATTAAATATTCCACTTCAAAAATCACCGTGAAGTCTCCGGTCGATAGAGTACCAGTTTCAAAGGTTAAACCGCTAGCACTTTAATTGCATTAGCTTGAAAGTATGATCGCAACTTCTTGACGTTATCAGTAAGCAACTTGCCAAATTTTCGAACTTCAAATAGTTCTATTTAGCCCCGGTGAAGCACTTGTTGATGTAGTATAGAGCCATTGAATTCTAGCTTCCTCATATACAAGTGCTGAACTTAGAGCATGGGGGGACTGCTAAGATGAACAAGTCTTCTCCTTCCATTGGCTTGGATAAGACTAGTGGAGTCTCCATGTGTCGTAGTAGTTCATTAAAAGCTGCATGAAAATCCTGATTCCACTCGAAGTTCTTCTTACCTTCCTTCAGTGTGTCGAAGAATGGTACACACTTATTTGTCACTTTTAAAATGAATCGATATGTTGCAATTCTCCCATTCAAATTCTGTAATTCATCTTTTGTTGAGGGGGTTGTAACATTCTATAGGGCAGCTATCTGCTCTGGATTAGCTTTGATGCCCCTAGCAATTACAATAAATCCAGGAATTTTATCGAAGCTACACCGAAAGAACACTTCAACAGATTCACTTTCATCCCATATTTCTAAAGGATTTCAAACATCTCTGAGAGATTGTCCAAATGATTTCCAGATACTCACAACTTTACAAGCATGTCATCTACATATACTTCCATTGTACGCTCGATTTAGTTTTTGAATATTGTGTTTACTAGTCTCTGGCATGTAGCTCCAGTGTTTTTCAAACCGAACGACATTACTCGGTAACAGTACAATCCCAAGTTAATAATGGAACTGGTGTTCTCCTGATCGGGTTCGTGCATCATGCTTTAGTTGTATCCGGAGTAGGCATCCATAAAAGAGAGTACTTCATGCCTTGCAGTTCTATTAACAAGCTAATCGATCCTGGGTAATAGGAAGCTATCTTTCGGGCAGGCTTTGCTCAGGTCTGAGTAGTCAACCCAAGTATGTCACTTCCCATTCGACTTTTGGACTAGCAAAGGGTTTGCTACCCACTCAGGATAGGCCACATAATGGATAAAGCCGTTAGCTAATAGCTTATCCAAGATAGTCAAGTTGGTAAAAGTTTAGTGGAGTGACAACGAGAAGGACTATGTTTGGAAGACAGAGGATAGGATTCGAGATACTTATCCCAATCTGCTTTGAGGGTATGTCTATATTAGACTTATATAGAGGATCACTAGTCGACTAGTATGGTTGTTAGGAGTTGTTATATATGATTAGTATTTTGTCTTTATTGAATTTCAAGGATGAAATTCTTTAAAGAGGGGAGCCTGTAACACCCCTAATTTCAATAACATTATTCAAAAGATTTAATTAAATAGAATAATGTAAATGTTGAGTGATAAGGGGAGTAAGATTTGAATGAATGTTAAGTGTTCGTGCTTATTAATCTAAAAGGATAATAGGGTAATTAAAATACACAAGGGTATATTGAGTATTTTCCATTCGTAACCTTTACTCTTTATATATATATATATATATATATATATATATATGGATTATTGCCTAGCCCATTCACATTCAAATCTCATTTTCACCAAAATAAACGTAAGCTGAAGAGGATAAGGCCGGCATTATTAGAGAGGAAAAGGAAAGGGAATTCACAGAAAAGAATTAAGGAAGGGGAATAATCTCAAATCCAAACCAATCTCCTTATCATAAATCAAGGTGAATAATAATTTCCATCTCTATTTTTCTGAATATATGTTACAGTTTTGATTTAAATTAGACTATATGATATTTGCTGATGATATGCTTGCATAAGGTTTGTTTTAATTTAAACAAGATTGTTTAAATGTAGATTCATATGGTTTTAGGCCAACACTAAGTGATATTGATGTTTAAACGCCATGAAAAAATTATATGTTACGTAAAACATGATTTTGGGGTTGGGTTTCAAATTTGATAATTTCCAAGCCATGTAAAGTTTATTATGAATTTTTGTATGAAAATATCATTAATTGGGTTTAAGAATTTATTTCAGAAATTATATCAAGAATTTATATTTGAAATTTTGATATGTTATCAAAATGAATTTCTGTAATTTTTGGGGACTTTTCTTAAGTAATTTACAATATGAAATAAATTATTGTAAGAGAAGGATCTAAATGATTTACTGTAAATTTAGGATAAGGATTTATTTGCAAAAAGCCAATATTGATGTTTTTCCAAAAATAAAAGGGCAGTTAGTTTTGTAAAGGATGGAAAAAGTTGAGGCAACCAATTATACACCTACATGTAGGCAAGTTAATCGAGATAAATTTGGCAATTAAACCAAAAAAAGAAGATTCGCCACTATTAGAGGTACCTTTCGACTCATAGCTTTACCCTTTGACTAAGTCGAAACCCCATTAAATCAAAACCAATACACAGAGTATCATCTAGGTGGTACATAGTGGATTGAAGAAAGGCGGAAGGCTTGGTGTCGAAAGCTTTGCTTCCGATGGAGTCGATACCTGTGCTTGTTTTAAAATATTTAGCGCTTGCCATAGTTTTACTAAAGTTACATATGGTTTTTAAAAAAGTTTTATAACAGCTTTCGAAGGGGTTGCCATATTTGGTTTTAAGAGTAAAGGGCTTATGATCGAGTTCTTTTAGTTGTAAATAAATGCTTTTGAAAGAAGGGGTTTCGACTTAGTCGAAGCCCTACTGCCAATTCTTGTGCCTTTAGAGGGTAGTGAAGTCATCAGTGCTTTCAAATGGTAGTGTTGTTTTAAAGAAGGATTGAGCCACTTCCTAAATACTTTTGAAAGGGGTTGAGGGTTTCGATGGTAATGGAGTGGAAAGAAGGTTTCGACTCTATCCTTCAAAGTTTTAATTTAAAGGATTGTGCTTTTGACTAGATTGTTCCAACACCATCAACTTTTCCCCAAAGAGTTTTATAAGGATTTCTAAAGAGATACTTTTGTATATAACTCCTTTAACCTAAATGGCATTTTAAAAGTATAACTTAATGCTTTCGAAAGGGGTTCTTTTACTTGTTTCAAAGCTATGTGTTAAATGACGTTTTGATACTATCGAAAGGTACATTTGGTTTCGAAAGAGAATATTTATCAAGGCCTTTGAAAGGAATGTTTATAATGTTTTGAAAAGAAGTTTTTGCTTTCGACAAAAGTCATCCAAAGGTTTCAAAAGAGATGTTTTTAATACTTCAAAACATAAACACAATTTCAGATTCGAAGAATAGCCATGGTATAAATAAACAAAGGATTTTGAAATGAAGAAGTTTTCATTGATTATAAAGGTTAAAGGGTTTAACCAGGATATATATATACACATACACATATATAAGATAACAATCCACATGTGTTGGTATTAATTGTTGTTATGTATACTTCTTTATATATATCTATTCACATAGTTGTTAATCCATAATAGTATTTTGGGGAAAGGCGGAATAACCAACTAGGTTGACCCACAGCGAACATAAATTAAAGATATTGGCAGGGGCCAATAGGTTCACAGTAAGCCTATGAAAACTGTGTACAGGAAAATATATTGGCAGAGGCCAATAGGTTCATAGTAATCCCATGAAAACTATGTAGAAAATGAAGATGTCTAAAAGACAGGTTCCTAGTCTGCTTACGAAAAATAGGATTAAAAAAGATATTGACAATTAATCAATAGGTCACTAGTTAGCCCATGAAAACTAGGGTAAAAGAAAAGATATTGGAGTTACCAATAGGTTTATAGTGATCCCATGAAAACTATGTAATTGGACAGATAGTCCTTAAACGTTAAACCGTTGTCAGCCCATGAAAACTGTTAGGTTAATAGTAATCCTAAAAACTATAATTGAGACAGATAGTCAAAATGAATGGGGATGGGTAATCCAGAATTTATTCATTTGTATTCCATATCATCATATTACATTATTTTGAGACGTTTTAACTATTGTGGATGTAGGAGCACGGTATATGATTTTATAAATGTTTTAGGATACCAGTGAGGAGAAAACCCTTTCCGCTAAGCGGCTTGGTCTCACTAGATATCTAAATGGTTTGAGATGGTAGATTATTATTCATACCAGCCTTTATGTCTGACTCGAAGTTTTTGTTTTCCCCTTAAACTCTTGGGTACTCATTTAGTTTTGAGTAGTCTGAGGGTTGAGGTTTTCAGGTACCTCATTAGACGAATAAGCTTCCAGAGACATGTAGGAGGCATTATAGCTATTTTGAGTTCTTTTTCAGTTTGATTCTAATGTGCTATGTTTTGTTAAGTCAAAGTTGTTAATTTCCTATCATATACTCTGATCACCAAGGGGGCATCTTCATATGTCGCTCTTAGAGTATGTTGTAATTGTTAGTTCGTGAGATGATGATTTTGATAACAACAACCTTTGAATAGATTATAAAATATAAATACTAACAATATAAGTTTAGATATATATGTATATGCAGGATTTAACCATGCAGGTAACAAGAATGAAGATTGTACGGTATAGAGATTCAAGATATCAAGATTGAAGACTCGTGAGTATCAAGATTATCAAGAGTTCAAGTGTTCAAGTAATTTATCTTTTAGAAATTTTGTGAAAACTCCTAGAAAAGCACTGGCATCTTAAAATCCAATTTATTCGTGGAATGGAATCCACTTCGAGCCTTTTAAAGGGATGGAACCTTAAGTAGGATGTAACCTACGAAAAAACTAGTGGAACATTGTTTTGTATCAGCTAACTTTTTATTCCAAATGATTTTTCAAAATTATATCTTGTTTTCACAATGATTTCAAAACCTTCCTTTTAAAAGTATCAAAAATATCTATCCTAATTTCAGTTACTTTTAGCCTCAAAATAATCTTTAATTTCAAAATCAAATTATCCTTGTTTTTAAACTATCTTTTAAATATAATATATTTAACTTTTAAATATTCATACTTAGATTTTAAATATAAAATTATAGTAAATTTTTTTATATATATTGTTCTTTATATTTACTTATGTATTTTAATTACAGTCAAGTATATTTATAATGTTTAAAATAGTGTTAATATAAAATAAAGGTTATTTTCAAAGAAAATCAAAACACCAAAAATCCCTTTGGGATGTCGACATACTCAAGTCCCCATGTCGACATGGTGTCAGTTGAGTTCAAAATTTAAATTTCAAAAGAAGTATCTATTTGTCTTAACTCTTCACGAATGGACATGGCTGTTGTTCTTCTATAAATAGGGGTTAGTTTCAACAAATTTTAATTCAGTTTTTCTGGTTTTTCACTCCTCTTCTTATTTCATTTTTCTATATACATATTCATACCATTACTCTGCCAAAATCAACATTGAATCTAACTAGATTATCTCTGCTTTGATTCTCTATCACTATCTCAACAAGATCCGCAGTGCTATTCAGAGTTATAGGCCTTTTGTAATCAACTTAGCGAGAAAAGGTGTGATTGTAGCCTTGGAAATCAATCAAGCGAGATAAGGTGTGATTGCAGCCTTGGGAAATCAATTGGGTGAACTTGTTTCTCGGGAAATCAAGTATCTCTACCTAGAGGACTGTGATTCTGGAGGGTGTACCTTGTTGCCTTGAAATCGAGGGTGTAATTGTAAAGATTGTTTTTGAAAGGAAATCCGTACTTGTGTGCGGGACGGGATGTAGGGTAACTCCGAACCAGTATAAAATCCGGTGTGTTCTTTCCTTTACTGCTTTTACTTTATATTTGCATTTGTGTTTGATTCTGTGATCATATCTGTGTCTGAATATTGCATTCATTTGTGTTTAAATTAATAAAAAATCAAAAATATTTAACGATTCTCTAAAACACTATTCACCCCCCTCTAGTGTTTATTCTAGACTTAAGATCCTTAATCCGCATTTCTCACATTTGGTATCAGAGCAAGGTTTTCAAAGTTTCATAATATGATTTTTTGAAAGAAAAAAAATTAAAATGGCTATGTTTGTTAATACTAGTTTAGAAATATTTAGATCATCGTTGTCTTTTGAGTCTGCAGGAATCATGCTTTATGGCTATTGAGGAATCAATACACAATGGACAAATCATGCAGATCAGAAAGGACAAATGGATACTCGATAGTGGATATTCTAGACACATGACTGGCAATCTAGATATGTTAAATGATATAATATACAAAGATGGATGACTGGTTAACTTTGGAGATAATTCAAAAGGATATGTGATTGGCATCGGCAAAGTCGGTAACTCTGAAACTCCTATTATTACTAACGTTTTGCTAGTTAAAAATCCGAAACATGATCTGCTAAGTATAAGTCAACTTTGCAATAAAGGATATAAAATTAAATTTGAAAAAGATAAATGCCACATTGAAGATATTAATTCAACCATAATATGTGAGGGAGTTAGGAAAAAGAATATTTATATTCTTAGTATGAAAGTTTCAAATGATAACTTATGTCTTTTGGCAAATACAAGTGACCCTTGGATTTGGCATAAGAGATTTCGGCATTTGAATTTCAAACTCTTACCTAGACTGTCAAAACATGATCTAGTAAGAGGTCTTCCTAAAATGAATTTTAAAGTATATAGTCTATGTGATGCATGTCAATTAGGAAAACTTAGAAAAAGTTCCTTTAAATTAAAAGATATGATTTCAACTTCAAAATCTCTTGAATTACTTCACCTTGATTTATTCGGTCCATCTCAAATTCTATCAATAAATCATAGTAAATATGTTTTTGTAATTGTAGATGATTATTCTAGATTTACATAGACAATATTTTTGAAACATAAAAGTGACACTTTTGAATGTTTTAAGAGCTTTACAAAAAGGATTCAAAATCAACTTTCTCTAAAAATTATAACCATTCGTAGTGATCACGGTGGTGAATTTGAAAACGAAAAGTTTGAGTAATTTTGCAATAAAAAGGGAATAACTCACAATTTTTCATTTCCAAGAACTCCACAACAAACAGAGTAGTAGAACATAAAAATAGGATGATTCAAGAGTGTGCGAGAACTATGCTTTCAGACAGTAAATTACTAAAGAATTTTTGGGCAGAAGCAGTTGGTATCGCCTGTTATATTTTAAATAGAATTTTAATTACACCTTTAACTAATAAGACTTCCTATGAACTTCTTCACTTAAATAAACCTAAAGTATCTTATCTTAGAATTTTTGGAAGTAAATGTTTTATTTTAAATACTAAATATTACTTAGATAAATTTGATCCTAAATCCGTCGAAGGTA
Organism: Allium cepa; assembly: GCA_030765085.1. Lineage (NCBI taxonomy): Eukaryota > Viridiplantae > Streptophyta > Magnoliopsida > Asparagales > Amaryllidaceae > Allium > Allium cepa. The sequence goes on along the minus strand of CM060931.1, from coordinate 456,751,181 downwards.
TCTTTATCGGATATTCTAATATAAGTTAAGCGTACAGAGTATTTAATTTAAGAACTAACACCATCGATGAAACAATGCATGTCTCATTCTATGAAAATTTCAAAAATTTTGAAGATACAAATGATGAAGATGATTTAATTACTCAAAATCAAGAGGCGCCTGAAACTAATAATGAAATTAATCAACCTAATAAAAGGACTAAACTTTCAAAAGATCGTCCTATTGAAAATATACTAGGAGATATGCAAACTGTAGTTAAAACTAGAAATCAACTAAGTCAAATGAATAGTGTAGCTTTTATATCAACTATTAAACCCAAAAATCCAAAAGAAGCATTAACTGATGATTTATGGATTTTGGCTATGCAAGAAGAACTAAATCAATTTACTAGAAATGAAGTTTGGGAACTTGTTCCAAGACCTGAAAATAAAACTATAATTGGAACTAAATGGGTTTATAAAAATAAAATGAATGAACAAGAAGAGGTAGTTAGAAATAAAGCACGTTTAGTTGCTCAAGGTTTTTTTCAAGAAGAAGGAATAGATTTTGATGAAACCTTTGCTTCCGTCGCAAGACTAGAAGCCATTAGGATTCTACTTGCTTTCGCAAATCATAATAATTTTAAATTATATCAAATGGATGTTAAAAGTGCCTTTTTAAATTGATTTGTAAAAGAGGAAGTATATGTTGAACAACCACCACTTTTTGAAAATGAAAAATTACCTAATCATGTTTACAAACTTAAGAAAGCTTTATATGGCCTAAAACTAGCTCCTAGAGTCTGGTATGATAGACTAAGATCTTATTTATTACAATCAAAATTTGAAATTGGTAAAGTAGATAATACTCTTTTTATTAAAAGAAATAAAAAAAATATTCAACTAGTACAAGTTTACGTAGACGATATCATTTTTGGATCAACTGATTTTGAAATGAATAAAGAATTTTCTGAAATAATGACAAAAGAGTTTGAGACGAGTCATATGGGTGAATTAAATTTCTTTTTAGGATTACAAATAAAACAATTAGATAATGGTATCTTTATTAGTAAAGAAAAATATGCTAAAGACCTAATTAATAAATTTGGTTTGACTACTGCGAGTGGAAAATCCACTCCCATGGTAACCAATGAGTACCTTAGTAAAGAAGATCTCTCGAAAGATGTAGATCAAAAGTTATACAGAGGAATGATTGAATCACTACTCTATATTACCGCTAGTAGACCTGATATCATGCCTAGTGTTTGTCTCTGTGCAAGATATCAATCCCAACCTAAAGAGACCCACTTAAAAGCCGTAAAACTTATCATAAGATATGTTAAACACACCTCTGATTATGGCTTTTTTTACCCTAAAAATGATTCTTTTGACTTAATATCTTACTGTGATGCTGATTATGCTGGTTGTAAATCAGACCGAAAAGGTACAAGTGGAACTTGTCACTTTTTGGGGGCATTTTTTGATTTCCTGGTTTAGTAAAAAGCAAAACACAGTTGCTTTATCAACAACTAAAGCAGAATATATTTCTACTGCTTTGGCTTGTTCTCAAGTAATATATATGCAACAAACTTTAAAAGATTATGGTTTAAAATTTTCAAAATCACCAATTTATTGTGATAATACTAGTGCGATAAATTTATCCAAAAATACTACTCAACATGTTCGAACTAAACATATTGATATCAGACATCATTTTCTTAAAGATAATATAAGTAAGGAAGTAATCACTCTAGATTATATCAATTCTGAGAATCAAATTGCTGATATCTTAACAAAACCATTAAATGAATCAGGAAATTATTGTCAAGGACAAAATTTCACAGCTTTTTAACCTCAAGGACAGGCCTTCAATATTTTATCCTAAAGGACGACTTTCTGTAGGTATCAGTTTTTAGTTATTGATAGCAGTTTTTAGGTATCAGTTTGTAGTTATCGGTAGCAGTTTTTAGGTATCAGTTTTAGCTCGGTATCAGTTTTGTTGTCCTTATGAATAATTTTGGAAAATGTTTGTCCTTATGAATAATTTTTAAAAGATGTTTGTCCTTGTGGTAAAAATATTAAGGTCGTATCCTTAAAGCAAAAAATATATAAATTTTTGTCCTTTAAGTTAATTCCCCCTAAATGAATCTATATTTACTAAGTTAAGAAGAGAATTGGGTATTTGTTCAATAAATGAAATATAAAATATAAAAAAACAAAGTATAATTAAAAATTAATTCAAAATAAATTAAATAGGCAAAAATTTAAGAACCATGTCGACATACCTCTCCACCCTATGTCGACATACAACATTTTTTAATTTTTGAAATTTTTCCCACCAAAAATTAAATAATTGGTTATATATTCTTCACATTTATGAAATTTTATTCATCTTTTCTGTTATCTCTCTGTTCTTTTCTCTGAAATCAAATAATCAATGGCTCATCTTCCAAATCAAACATAAAATCAACCTTTTCGTTCCCATCTCCTACGTCTGGTCTTTTTCAACGTCCTACTCTCGCTCGTGTGACTAAAATGGAGGATTCTCTAAAGGATGCACTTCATTTAATGACTAAAATCTAAGTAATGCAACTTCGAATGGCCAAGGAACAAGAGAGGCATGGCAAAATCCTTAGGAATTTGCAAAAATTTCTAATGGACAATCATGCTAACCCAATCTTGATTGAAGAAGACTCTTTAAGAGATCATGTACAAGAGGCCAGCGAAGAAGAAGAAGAAGAATAAAAACCCATGGAAGATATGCACACGGAGGATGAGGACAAAGTCGTGTGCATTGGAGAAGTGTGTTTTGACAATGATGGGAATCTTGTCGAACAACGTGAAATTTTTTGTTTCCACTATCCAAACTGTTCGATTCATAGATCTCCTATGTACAAAAACACACATTAGTTTCTTCTCTTTCTTTACCATTGTTGTACGTTTCTTCTTACGTTTCCCACGAAAATGTAAATATAATTATATGATTAATAAATAAATTATATTCTTATATGTGTTCTTCCCTATTAATAACTATATGGTTATTATACATACTTAGAATAGTTAGTAGTTTAGGATTAGGTTTATTATTAGATCTAAGTGTTGATTGTTTATGATAACACTATCATTATAATCACATGACATAGAGTATTAGATTTAGGGGGAGTTCTATAGTTTGGTATTATATAGTTTAGAGTTAGTTTTTTGTTGATGACAAAAGGGGAGAAGTATAAAATAGGGTAGTTAGGCATAGTTTAAGGGGGAAATATTAGGATAGAAGTAATATTTTATAAACAAAGGTTGTCATCATCAAAAAGGGGGAGATTGTTAGTCCGTGAGATGATGGTTTTGATGACAACAACCTTAGAATAGATTATAAAATATAAATACTAACAGTATAAGTTTAGATATATATGTATATGCAGGATTTAACCATGCAGATAACAAGAATGAAGACTGTACAGTATAGAGATTCAAGATATCAAGATTGACGACTCATGAGTATCAAGATTATCAAGAGTTCAAGAGTTCAAGTAATTTATCTTTTAGAAATTTTGTTAAAACTCCTAGAAAAACACTAGCACTTAAAATCCAATTTATTCGTGGAATGGAATTCACTTCGAGCCTGTTAAAGGGATGGAACCTTTAGTAGGATGGAGCCTACGAAAAATCTAGTGGAACGTTGTTTTGTGTCCGCTAACTCTTTATTCAAAATGATTTTTCAAAATTATATCTTGTTTTCAAAATGATTTTCAAACCTTCCTTTTAAAAGCATCAAAAACATCTATCCTGATTTCAAATACTTTTAGCCTCAAAATAATCTTTAATTTCAAAATCAAATTATCCTTGTTTTTAAACTATCTTTAAAATATAATATATTTAACTTTTAAATATTTATACTTAGATTTTAAATATAAAATTAAAGTAAAATTTTGTATATATATTATTCTTTATATTTACTTATGTATTTTAATTATAGTCAAGTACATTTATGAAGTTTAAATAGTTTTAATACAAAATAAAGATTATTTTCAAAGAAAATCAAAACGCCAAAAATCCCTTTGGGATGTCGACATACTCAAGTTCCCCATGTCGACATGGTGTCAGTTGAGTTCAAAATTTAAATTTCAAAAGAAGTGTCTATTCGTCATAACTCTTCACGAATGGACATGGCTATTGTTCTTCTATAAATATAGGTTAGTTTCAACGAATTTTAATTCAGTTTTTCTAGTTTTTCACTCCTCTTCTTCTACCATATTTCTATATACATATTCTTACCATTACACTGTCGAAACCAACATTGAATCTAACTAGATTATCTCTGTTTTGATTCTCTATCACTATCTCAACAAGATCCTCAGTGCTATTCAGAGTTATAGGCTTTTTGTAATCAACTTAGCGAGAAAATGTGTGATTGTAGCCTTGGAAATCAATCAAGCGAGATAAGGTGTGATTTTAGCCTTGGGAAATCAATTGGGTGATCTTGTTGTCCAGGAAATCAAGTATCTCTACCCAGAGGATTGTGGTTCTGGAGGGTGTACCTCGTTGCCTTGAAATCGAGGGTGTAACTGTAAAGATTGTTTTTGAAAGGAAATCTATACTTGTGTGCGGGACTGGATGTAGGGTAACTCCAAATCAGTATAAAATCCGATGTGTTCTTTCCTTTACTGCTTTTACTTTATATTTGCATTTGTGTTTGATTCTGTGATCATATCTGTGTCTGAATATTGCATTCATTTGTGTTTAAATTAACAAAAACTCAAAAAGATTTAAAAATTCTCTAAAACACTATTCACCTCCCCTCTAGTGTTTATTCTAGCCTTAAGATCCTTAATCCGAATTTCTCACAGTAATAAATATATTTATCTGAACGTGGCTACATTGCGGGATTATGTAATGACTGTTGAAAAAGTTTTTGAATGGAATATGAATATTATTTTGAAACTTTAAATTCTTCCATATCCATATGTTACTAATATACCAATGTAATTATCATTATCGCATTTGGTCGCCGAGGATTAATAACAATGGATGACTGCAGCATCCATAGCCATTAGTTTTGGGCCTCTAAATGGGGATGTAACGACCAACCCAAGAAAGCATTATGAACTGGCATTTCATCGACTATTACATTGGTTTGGATAAGGACCACCCTTCATTCTCCTTCTTTTATCTCTACACGTAAGTAAATCATCCCAACTGGCTGTCTTGATTCTCATATAAAGCCCTGGATCTTAATTCAGCATGCAGTAACATTTTTATCGCATATATTAATTGATCGAACGTATGTCGAAACAAGATGTTGAGCGAGCTCCTACTATCAATCAATACTAGATGGACAACTACCGGTTCAATTTCGATGGTCACCATCATCGGGTCGAGAGTTGATCCCTCTATGCCTTAAGTATCATGTTTTCAGTATACAATATCATTAATGATTGTCCTCTGATGTTTGGCCAAAGTTCCATCCTCAGATGAATAACAAGTTTCCTTAGGAGCATGCTACTGTGAACTAGTGTATCGCCACATCTTGCTCCAATACTCCTGTGCTGGTTAAGGTACTTCGGAAATGGGACTGATAATGAGTTTTTGTTCCGTACATCTAGGCCTTTTTCCACTGGGTCTAGGTTGGTTTCCTTAAGTACTTGGAACTTGGGTCCAGTAGTTTGGTGGTAGTTTTGTGATTTCTTCACGTACTGCTGGAGTCTGTTGTTCCTTATCAATTCCTTAATCAAGTCTTTTAAGTGTCTTCACTCATTCGTGTTGTTCCCATATGTTTTATGGAAGCAGCAGAAATTCTCTAATCGCATTTGTCGTTCAGATTATTCCTTCCTTTGAGGCTTGTTGTATCGCTCAATTCCTTGAGTTGCAAGATAGATTCTCTCAAAGCTGTCATTCAATAGTGCATACTACTCGCTTCTTAGGTTCCTGATCTGCTTTCCATTCCCATCACTCCTGCTAGTGTTTAGGTTCTTCCTTTTCTAATTTCCGTCATTCCCTACATTTCTTATTATGGCTCCAGAATTGGTTCCATCCTGATTGAGTGCTGCATTGCTCTGAACCACCTCCTTTGGTAGCACATTGGTAGTCTTCTAATGCGTGTGGCTCTTCCAATCTCAGATACTGACTTGCCTTATGGTTAGATTCCTTCATAATGGTTGGTTGTTTCATCTTAATCCATCTTCCAAAGTCTATGTCCGGATGCATAGCTCGGACCAAAGCTATTAAACTGATTCATAAGGTTTATAGTGACTCAATTGGTCCTTGGAAAATGCAGGATAGGGTCATCACATCTTTTGGTTATGTCGTGTGAATTCTAAACTATTCCAAGAATTTCCTTCCCAACTTGTTAACGGTAGAAATAGATCTTTATGGGAGTCTGGTAAACCACATAGAAGCAACACCTTCTAAGAAGATAGGGAAACATCTACAGCAGATAGCGTCCTTTTCCCTAGCTCCACCCATATGCCAACTATACTTATATATGTACTGTTTGGGGTCTATCGTCCCATTGTAAGATGGCATAGTGGGCATAGTTAACTTCTCGAGGTGGTCTCCTCTGAGAATGTATTCAGCAAATGGAATTTGGCTAGGTGCAGAACCCCAATTGTCGTCTTTCCAACCTTTACTTTCTTCCAAATAGCATTTGACCATATCCATAATATATGCCTCACTTGTATGGTAGTCCATAGGTCAACTGGCAAGGGCTGCACCAAGCATTTAGCTCTGTAAATGGCCTTGGTTTGCCAATTGAAGCCTAGGTGCTCCATTCTTCGGGAGAACCACTCTTGTAGAATTCTATTGGCGAACTATTGGCCTTACAGCAACTATTTGAACTTCCTTTCAAGCATTTTTCCTACCTATGTCAATATTCAATTCTAGTCTTTAGCATCAAGTTGCATATCGTCTTCAGAATTGGAGAGAAACATTGCAATATTCACTTGTGGAGCCTTCACTCCAAAGTTACGGCATGTAGCCGGTTGTCCATTGATAGGAGGGGTACCTCCATTACCTTCAATAATAATTCTAAGATCTCTACCAACTATCTCCTTTTGCTTTTGCTTAGCGTCTCTCCTATTCAAGCGCGAGATGGAAGAATCCTCATGTTCCTTAGCCATAGCAGTTTTCAGTCTAGTCCTTGGGGCAATTGGTGGTTGTAGCGCTAGCAATGCATCAATCTTGTCCATAAAAGCCTTCTGACTAATAGCCATCTTTTGATTAAGGTTATTAACCATCTAGTTAGGCTCTCCTCTAGTTACAACCTCTGTTGGGCGGAAGCATTTGATGCTAGATTTCAGAATTAACTTTTATTTGATTATTGTTAGCATTGTTTACATCGCTTTGTTGGGAGTTTCCGTCATCACCATCGACTGTTGCTTCTGTGGATTTTCCAAAAGTGGTTTTCTATTTTCTAGGTGCCATTTATCCGCGATAGTAAGCCTATGGATCTTTAAAGAAAATTTCCTGGATCTAACTCCTGGACAACTTCGAACCCAAATTAGAAAATAGATCTAATCCCGGGTCCATATTTTCTCCGTAAAAGCACCAAAATTTTAAACCAAAAATAGATCAACACCCAATATGAGTATGTGAAAGCATAGCCTTGCCAGAATAGGGCAAAGAGAGTAGAGAACAATAGTTAAGTAAAATAAATAAGTGAGAGACACAGACATGTTCATAGTAGTTCAGCTTTTAACTAAGCCTACGTCCACTTAATAGTTGCCTAATCTTGTTTGTGTAAGATCACAAAGTGATTAAGAGAGAAAGAGTTAGAAGTATATGGGCTAGATAAATTCTAAGTCCTAGAAATGTCTATAGTAGTTGCCTTTGTGACTATGGTGTAGAGGAATGAATTGAAAAAGAGGTAGATTTCTTGCATAATGATCGAAGAATCTAGATCCTTTCTTGGTTTCTTTAAGTGTTTGTATTTACAGGGTTAACGGTCATATTGGATCAGAAGCAAACTGCTAGAGAGGTCTAGTCTTCAGCCCAAGATAGTGTGGAAAAATTGGAAGTGCCACGAGTTAACATGATAACTAGGTATTAAGTTATAGCTATATCCCGGAACCAAGTTATCCCCTTAGCGGGAAGATCGCTGCTTCCTCTTGGGCCATGCTTTTGACTTCATTCTCTAGTTCCCCTTGTGTTTTTGTAACTTGTTAACTTGTTTTGATGACCGTTCTTTCATAACCTAGCTTATTCTGTACTTCACTGGAGCTAGCTCTTCACTTCTTGAGATAGGTCATCCAGAACTTTATGAACTTGCTTGGGCTTGCTTATAATAGATAGAGAATGGGTTCGGGCAAGTTGGAGCTCCATATTATGAAGCCCTATAATTCGTTGCTTAGTAATGGCCATAACTTGGTACCGAGTTATGTACTTAGCTCCATAATGGCCCAAATTTTCCTATCTTGCCTTTTCAACCTATATGTGCCTACCTTCCAAGTTTTAAGTCGTTCAGCCTTTGTCGCGACGTTTTATTTTCCGTGGACTTTTTCTTGGTCAAAAATCCAGTTAACTCCGGACTTCCTTTTATCTTTCCCTTTGGCTCTGCCACCCTTCAGAAGGTCACTTTTTAAGGATCCAGAGTGAATGATTTAAGTACCTCTAGAGGCGGGAAGTGCTACTCAGAGTTATAGGTTAGTTTCAACGAATTTTAATTCAGTTTTTCTGGTTTTTCACTCCTCTTCTTCTACCATATTTCTATATACATATTCTTACCATTACACTGTCGAAACCAACATTGAATCTAACTAGATTATCTCTGTTTTGATTCTCTATCACTATCTCAACAAAATCCTCGGTGCTATTCAGAGTTATAGGCTTTTTGTAATCAACTTAGCGAGAAAATGTGTGATTGCAGCCTTGGAAATCAATCAAGCGAGATAAGGTGTGATTTTAGCCTTGGGAAATCAATTGGGTGATCTTGTTGTCCAGGAAATCAAGTATCTCTACCCAGAGGATTGTGGTTCTGGAGGGTGTACCTCGTTGCCTTGAAATCGAGGGTGTAACTATAAAGATTGTTTTTGAAAGGAAATCTATACTTGTGTGCGGGACTGGATGTAGGGTAACTCCAAATCAGTATAAAATCCGATGTGTTCTTTCCTTTACTGCTTTTACTTTATATTTGCATTTGTGTTTGATTCTGTGATCATATCTGTGTCTGAATATTGCATTCATTTGTGTTTAAATTAACAAAAACTCAAAAAGATTTAAAAATTCTCTAAAACACTATTCACCTCCCCTCTAGTGTTTATTCTAGCCTTAAGATCCTTAATCCGAATTTCTCACAGTAATAAATATATTTATCTGAACGTGGCTACATTGCGGGATTATGTAATGACTGTTGAAAAAGTTTTTGAATGGAATATGAATATTATTTTGAAACTTTAAATTCTTCCATATCCATATGTTACTAATATACCAATGTAATTATCATTATCGCATTTGGTCGCCGAGGATTAATAACTATGGATGACTGCAGCATCCATAGCCATTAGTTTTGGGCCTTTAAATGGGGATGTAACGACCAACCCAAGAAAGCATTATGAACTGGCATTTCATCGACTATTACATTGGTTTGGATAAGGACCACCCTTCATTCTCCTTCTTTTATCTCTACACGTAAGTAAATCATCCCAACTGGCTGTCTTGATTCTCATATAAAGCCCTGGATCTTAATTCAGCATGCAGTAACATTTTTATCGCATATATTAATTGATCGAACGTATGTCGAAACAAGATGTTGAGCGAGCTCCTACTATCAATCAATACTAGATGGACAACTACCGGTTCAATTTCGATGGTCACCATCATCGGGTCGAGAGTTGATCCCTCTATGCCTTAAGTATCATGTTTTCAGTATACAATATCATTAAGGATTGTCCTCTGATGTTTGGCCAAAGTTCCATCCTCAGATGAATAACAAGTTTCCTTAGGAGCATGCTACTGTGAACTAGTGTATCGCCACATCTTGCTCCAATACTCCTGTGCTGGGTAAGGTACTTCGAAAATGGTACTGATAATGAGTTTTTGTTCCGTACATCTAGGCCTTTTTCCACTGGGTCTAGGTTGGTTTCCTTAAGTACTTGGAACTTGGGTCCAGTAGTTTGGTGGTAGTTTTGTGATTTCTTCACGTACTGCTGGAGTCTGTTGTTCCTTATCAATTCCTTAATCAAGTCTTTTAAGTGTCTTCACTCATTCGTGTTGTTCCCATATGTTTTATGGAAGCAGCAGAAATTCTCTAATCGCATTTGTCGTTCAGATTATTCCTTCCTTTGAGGCTTGTTGTATCGCTCAATTCCTTGAGTTGCGAGATAGATTCTCTCAAAGCTGTCATTCAATAGTGCATACTACTCGCTTCTTAGGTTCCTGATCTGCTTTCCATTCCCATCACTCCTGCTAGTGTTTAGGTTCTTCCTTTTCTAATTTCCGTCATTCCCTACATTTCTTATTATGGCTCCAGAATTGGTTCCATCCTGATTGAGTGCTGCATTGCTATGAACCACCTCCTTTGGTAGCACATTGGTAGTCTTCTAATGCGTGTGGCTCTTCCAATCTCAGATACTGACTTGCCTTATGGTTAGATTCCTTCATAATGGTTGGTTGTTTCATCTTAATCCATCTTCCAAAGTCTATGTCCGGATGCATAGCTCGGACCAAAGCTATTAAACTGATTCATAAGGTTTATAGTGACTCAATTGGTCCTTGGAAAATGCAGGATAGGGTCATCACATCTTTTGGTTATGTCATGTGAATTCTAAACTATTCCAAGAATTTCCTTCCCAACTTGTTAACGGTAGAAATAGATCTTTATGGGAGTCTGGTAAACCACATAGAAGCAACACCTTCTAAGAAGATAGGGAAACATCTACAGCAGATAGCGTCCTTTTCCCTAGCTCCACCCATATGCCAACTATACTTATATATGTACTGTTTGGGGTCTATCGTCCCATTGTAAGATGGCATAGTGGGCATAGTTAACTTCTCGAGGTGGTCTCCTCTGAGAATGTATTCAGCAAATGGAATTTGGCTAGGTGCAGAACCCCAATTGTCGTCTTTCCAACCTTTACTTTCTTCCAAATAGCATTTGACCATATCCATAATATATGCCTCACTTGTATGGTAGTCCATAGGTCAACTGGCAAGGGCTGCACCAAGCATTTAGCTCTGTAAATGGCCTTGGTTTGCCAATTGAAGCCTAGGTGCTCCATTCTTCGGGAGAACCACTCTTGTAGAATTCTATTGGCGAACTATTGGCCTTACAGCAACTATTTGAACTTCCTTTCAAGCATTTTTCCTACCTATGTCAATATTCAATTCTAGTCTTTAGCATCAAGTTGCATATCGTCTTCAGAATTGGAGAGAAACATTGCAATATTCACTTGTGGAGCCTTCACTCCAAAGTTACGGCATGTAGCCGGTTGTCCATTGATAGGAGGGGTACCTCCATTACCTTCAATAATAATTCTAAGATCTCTACCAACTATCTCCTTTTGCTTTTGCTTAGCGTCTCTCCTATTCAAGCGCGAGATGGAAGAATCCTCATGTTCCTTAGCCATAGCAGTTTTCAGTCTAGTCCTTGGGGCAATTGGTGGTTGTAGCGCTAGCAATGCATCAATCTTTTCCATAAAAGCCTTCTGACTAATAGCCATCTTTTGATTAAGGTTATTAACCATCTAGTTAGGCTCTCCTCTAGTTACAACCTCTGTTGGGCGGAAGCATTTGATGCTAGATTTCAGAATTAACTTTTATTTGATTATTGTTAGCATTGTTTACATCGCTTTGTTGGGAGTTTCCGTCATCACCATCGACTGTTGCTTCTGTGGATTTTCCAAAAGTGGTTTTCTATTTTCTAGGTGCCATTTATCCGCGATAGTAAGCCTATGGATCTTTAAAGAAAATTTCCTGGATCTAACTCCTGGACAACTTCTAACCCAAATTAGAAAATAGATCTAATCCCGGGTCCATATTTTCTCCGTAAAAGCACCAAAATTTTAAACCAAAAATAGATCAACATCCAATATGAGTATGTGAAAGCATAGCCTTGCCAGAATAGGGCAAAGAGAGTAGAGAACAATACTTAAGTAAAATAAATAAGTGAGAGACACAGACATGTTCATAGTAGTTCAGCTTTTAACTAAGCCTACGTCCACTTAATAGTTGCCTAATCTTGTTTGTGTAAGATCACAAAGTGATTAAGAGAGAAAGAGTTAGAAGTATATGGGCTAGATAAATTCTAAGTCCTAGAAATGTCTATAGTAGTTGCCTTTGTGACTATGGTGTAGAGGAAAGAATTGAAAAAGAGGTAGATTTCTTGCATAATGATCGAAGAATCTAGATCCTTTCTTGGTTTCTTTAAGTGTTTGTATTTACAGGGTTAACGGTCATATTGGATCAGAAGCAAACCGCTAGAGAGGTCTAGTCTTCAGCCCAAGATAGTGTGGAAAAATTGGAAGTGCCACGAGTTAACATGATAACTAGGTATTAAGTTATAGCTATATCCCGGAACCAAGTTATCCCCTTAGCGGGAAGATCGCTGCTTCCTCTTGGGCCATCCTTTTGACTTCATTCTCTAGTTCCCCTTGTGTTTTTGTAACTTGTTAACTTGTTTTGATGACCGTTCTTTCATAACCTAGCTTATTCTGTACTTCACTGGAGCTAGCTCTTCACTTCTTGAGATAGGTCATCCAGAACTTTATGAACTTGCTTGGGCTTGCTTATAATAGATAGAGAATGGGTTCAGGCAAGTTGGAGCTCCATATTATGAAGCCCTATAATTCGTTGCTTAGTTATGGCCATAACTTGGTACCGAGTTATGTACTTAGCTCCATAATGGCCCAAATTTTCCTATCTTGCTTTTTCAACCTATATGTGCCTACCTTCCAAGTTTTAAGTCGTTCAGCCTTTGTCACGACGTTTTATTTTCCGTGGACTTTTTCTTGGTCAAAAATCCAGTTAACTCCGGACTTCCTTTTATCTTTCCCTTTGGCTCTGCCACCCTTCAGAAGGTCACTTTTTAAGGATCCAGAGTGAATGATTTAAGTACCTCCAGAGGCGGGAAGTGTTACTGGAACGAAGATGGTTTGGCTGGGCAATGACTTGGATACAAGAGGAGGGACAATTTCAAGTTTCTCCTGCTTAATTTCCTTGGCCAGCAGATGCTGGGATAACATTTCCTATATAGCGGGACTTGAGAAAGGCTCAAACGACCCAACTACAATGACATCCTCCTCTACTTAAGCTCCTTGGAGGTCACCTGCTATCTCCTCCTATAAATCATGAATCATTTGGGCATCAGGGCCGAGGGTCCCACTAGCTGGAAAATCAAAAGCGTTTGAGGGGCGAACACAATCACGGATTTGATTATGCAACCTTGTTAGCCTAGCTGTGGACCTCCCTTTTGGGAAGAAACAGTGAGAGGCTAACCTAAAACTTAGGAAACAAAAAAAAGGGATTAGTGATGTCAATAGACATCGCATGAGCCATTTAAATACAAGTGAGGTTAATGAAATACCTTCAGGGGACATAGATCCAACATGAGTTGGCATGCCGCCTAAACCTCCTTTCGCAAGCAAAGGGAGGTAACATAAGAAGCCTTGAAAAAAAGGGTAATCGTGATTGTACGTGGAAGTTTTCATGGATGTTGAAACCGTTGAAACTCTGGAAGTGGCCCCGGCAGCAGAAACAATCATTGAGCAGGGAAGGATTATGGCTCTATTAATAACTAGCAGCACCAAGACTAAAGGATTAGTGATATTTATTGTCAAATCATGAAGAACGGATCCAGAGCTCTTAGCCTGGTCTTTTTGAACCCCAAAAGGCTATTTAGGGATGTGTAATATGCTCACCAGCTTTAAGCACCTCCAAGTGCTCTTCATCCAAGAGCTCGAGCTTCAATCGCTCTACATCAACCTCAACCCCGCTAAAGAGCCATCACTCTTGCTTGATAATTTTTTCCTATGCCAGAGCCAAGGCCATGGGCACCCATCATCAAGCCATCTTAAGTTCCCAAACTTCATAACATTCATATTGTAATTAATGATTATTGGGTTGAAATCATCCTTAACCTACTTTTTAGCATCTTCGACCTGCTTGCACAGGCCTCTAACGCATCTCTCACTGTGCGAGTTTTTATTATCTCCTCGCTATGGTCTTTAGCCTATGAAAGGGCTTTATCTTTCTTTTTAATCCCTAGTATCTTTCAATTTCACCACCTCCTTTGTAGGACGATCGTTTTTTATAGATAAAGTGTGACATCTGTGGTGGCCGGCTTCAATCTTTTTTTCATGGCTTTCTTGCTCCAGCTCGACTGATGTAACGTCCTGATATTTTCAACCATTCGCATCCGCACATGTCGGACTTGAATTGCTCAAAATATCAAATTCTTAATTTATATTTGGCAAAACTCGGCATATACAGTGAATAAATAATCATAGAATCACAGACACGAAGTCATATAACAATAAACATCGGAAATAAGAGAATAGTAGTTCATGAAGCTACTATATATATATATATATATATATATATATATATATATCAGAGTTAAACAAGATACAATAGAAGTCTCAAATACATAGAAGTCTCAATACAATAACCAATAACAAAATCTGAATAAATCACTGGAGTGAACTAACCGAAAGCTGAATAGATGATTGGATCTCCAAGCGAAGCTCCAACTCCGAAGGCAGGTCTCGAATGTTGTGACACTCAGTCTGATCAGAGCGTAAAGAAAAACACAAAACACTCAAGTCAGGGTTAACATTCTTATATCAATAAATCCAACTCAAGTGAAATAACAACTAAAATACAAGTAACTCAAAGGAATTTTAGGATAACCATCCTCTAAGGATCCATTAAACTATCTACTATGTAGTAATATACACTATTATAATAATGTTTAAAGTAAAGTAAACTATTAAAATATCGTTAAGGCGTTACCCATTTCCCCTTAACAAATTTTATAGTGCCATGGTCTATACAAACCTTTATACCACATAAACTGGAGCTATTAGAGGGCCCCCCCGTAGGTACGACACAAAACAAACTCGTAGTGGTTTCGACAGGGTAGGTGAGATGGCACAACTAGGAAATATCAGGTTAGATATACCAATTACACTTTCGGGCTGGTGGTAATGCAGAGCCACAGCAATCGCCCACCTCCAGCTGCACTCCCAAATCAAAGGTGCACACCAAATCAATCACAAAGTAATAAAATGGCATACGATGGAGTGTGTCCGAACGAAGGAGCTACCTCACTTGGCCCTTCAATTGCTCCTGTTTTAGCCACCTTATGCTAACTCATGGGAGTTAGGTCCACATATATACCTCATATAGGGTCATCGCCACCATCCTACTTCATTCTAAAATCTCAACTGCATACACGGTCCTTAATGTGTTTTTTGGTATTGGCAGAGAGTATGATAATATCTGGCGCCGGTCTCTTTAACAAACAATCGTTATTATAACACCGCGGTCATTTCAAAATAGTTTATATTTCAAAACCAAAATATCATTTCCATTTCAAAACCATATTAATACGATATCATTTCCATTTCAAAACCAAATACGATATCATTTCCATTTCAATATACCCATTTGCAAAAATCATAGCATTTCAAAGTTTTAACACTTTCGAAATTATAAAGCTTCTAAAACCATAACACTTTAGAAATCATAACTTAGAAATCATAATACTTTGGAAATCATAACACTTTGGAATCTAAATTTAGAAATCACAACATTTTGGAAATCATAACATTTTGAAATCATAACACTTTCCACTTAACTGGTTTAGATATTAATGATAGTTTTATACAATAATATAGTTTATATAAAATAGTTATAAGTTAAAATAAAATAGTTAGTATATTAAATTAGTTTATACGACAATAATTTATAAAGTAAAATATATAAATAGTTTTAAATATGATTTAAAATACTTTGTGTAATAAAATAGCTTCCTCAAATTTCACAAATCGATTCCAAATCAACTCGACACAATTCAAATTAAATCCAATCTCAAATCATCAATTTCAACTCAATTCAGTTTCTCAATAAACCATTACAAATTATATTGATTTCATGTACAGATTTTTAACGATAAAATAAACCATTTCAATTTCAATATTTCAAAGCTTTAAATATTCAAACATTTTGAAACTAGATTTGATAATTTTATATATATATATATCAAATTCACTTTACTATTATTTATTTTGAAATATTTACTTAATCATTCAAACAACATTTAAATAAAACTTCAAATTTCAAATTTAAATAAAACTAAATATACCATTTCAATTTTTGTAAATTTGAAATATTCATATAAATCACTTTTAATCAAAATCAAGTTATAAAATCTTATCTTTAAAATCCCAAATTTAATAAATTTCAAATCAAACTTATTTGAGTATAATTCTTAAATAAATTCAATTTCAAACCAATTTCTATTTCTCTTTCCAACCTGAATTTTATTAAAATCGTTATAAACCATATATTTTAAATATATAAATTTTAAATAAATACTTAAACATATTATATATTAATTAAATCAACTTTAATAAATCAAATCTTATTATTAAACTTACTACATATATGTTTTAAAATAGTAAAATCTTAAAATTTATAATTCCAAAACTAACTTATAATTTTAAAATTTTCAAAACATATAATTTTAAAATCAAAATTTAAAACCTTTATAAAAATAACACTATATATATATATACTAAAATCAATATTTTTTAAAACCACAATATTCATTTCAAAACCTTGGAAATCATTTCAAAATATATATATTGACCAATGGTGTCTGTATATAGTTTTATATCCTATGGTCAAGTGATACAGATATTTATCATTTCAATCTGCAATTTAAATATATACGGGTGTATATCATTCTAACCCGTAATCCCAAATTCAATTCAATTAAAATCGCTTGGGTTTATCATTTCAACCCATACGTTTTTCTCCTATTCTATAGATCGTTTGGGTATGTATCATTTCAGCCCATGGGGAATTCTAAACTAACAGGGAACTTGCAGAGTGGTAACAGATATAATAATATAACTGGCATATATCATCAATATAAATAATAGATAATGGTATCTGATGTCACAGGTGAACAGATACAAATAATAGCATATATATATAACAATGTCAATAACCAACAACAGCACATTTCAATTGAAATCAAATTTAATAAATATAAGAACGTTAATCATGAGTGATTGCTCACCTTTTGAGGAAGAAATGTACATGAATGAGATGGGTTAAGAAGCAAATCAAGATTGAACGCGAATTGGACGAACAAGGCCGATAATCAAGAATTAATGAACTGAATCAGAATCATTTTGATATATACAGAAATATTTGTTATTTTATTGAAATAAATATTTTAATCTAAGACAAAATTTAAAATAATATATATATATATAATTAAAATAAAGTACATACTTATAATAACAAAAATCACTTCAGTTCAAAACCATTAAAAATTCATGTATATTCTCTTTATAAAACCATACTTAAAACCAATATACAAATGCAGACACCACATAATATACGAAAACAAAAGTGTATATGCGAATGACTA
This sequence comes from Allium cepa, assembly GCA_030765085.1. Classification (NCBI taxonomy): domain Eukaryota; kingdom Viridiplantae; phylum Streptophyta; class Magnoliopsida; order Asparagales; family Amaryllidaceae; genus Allium; species Allium cepa. Next base: position 456,733,610 of record CM060931.1, on the reverse strand, counting down.
AATATGTATAAAAAAATATCTACGAATATCTATAAATATGTGACTAACATATGTGTGTGCGTGTGTGTGTGTATTGTGAAAGAAATCTTTAAACCAAAACTTATATAGATTTATGTATCATACATACATATATATATACTCGGCATATATATATACACACACACACATGTATATATACACCGTAACTAGATTTGATACAACTAATAATATATATATATATATACATAAATAGTACGGCTAAATCAAAAGACATATCTAAGATCAACATTTATATATAGATATATACTGCAAACCAAAACATATACATATAAAACTAATATAACATAATATATATTTGTTGTTGCAACTCTGAATAGAACATTTATATAAATATCATAAATATATATATGTATAGTTTTTTCCTCTGAAATCCATATAAAACTTAAAAAATCAAACTATATTTACAACAGTAGATAAACTAGCATATAGTATAACTAATATATCATAAAACTAACACAATATACACACACACACACACACACACAGAGTCATATATAAACTGTTTGCAAAACGTAAGAACATTTTAAACCAACCGAAATATATATAAACCAGAATATATATAACTTACAACTTACCCTAACATATCAACAAAGAAGTTTCGGCCAGAGGTGAGATCGGTCTTGGTGGCCGGTGGGAAGGGTGATGGAGGAAATGTGGCCATGGTTGATCAAGCGACGAGGATAGGTGGCAGGGTTCAAGGCGGAGGAGATTGTTGAGGCGGCCGAGCCTGGTGAGGTGCGAGCTGCTTTGGCCATGCTGGGTTGTTTATGTGGTAGAAAGGAGAGGATCTCCGCTAATATGTGGGGTCGGTGAGGATGAGAAGGCGAAGTATGGGAGGTGGAAGCACGGCAGGAGGAAGCTGCGTATATATGTATATATATATATATATATATATATATATATATATATATGTGTGTGTGTGTGTGTGTATGTATGCTTCAAATATTTTTTTCTTTTCATGCAGGTCGAGCTTTGAGAAAACAACGGTAATGGAAAATCAAGTAGAAGAAGAAAGGTAAGGTTTTAGAAAATAATATATATATATATATATATATATATATATATATAGTTGAACATTTGAGGGGATATGAAAAGAAGGGATGAGTTGAGGTGGTGGAAGCATGAAGAAAGATGAATCAACACATAGTTCACAGATCTAAAATATAAATTTTATATTACTATTTATTTTAAGAAACCAAACGAACTAGAATTTATTGAACATTAGAAAAGTAAAACTTTGAATTTGAACAGCTGGAATATCAATGACTAATGGTTATACGTGGAATATGAAAAGTATGGAAAGCTAAAAGGTCAAATTGCGAAATCGATATGGCAATCGTTGTGCAGATTGCACCGCACAAAAGGACTCTGAAATTGACAATCGAATACATGTAGAGATCAGCACGGCGAGACGATCAAAATGGTATACCGATATCAGTGGTATGATCATCCTATCAAAAGTTGATATCGGTACCGAAAATGCTGGTAATTCTTCAGAATTAAAGTAGATGGAACAATATCAGTCCAAATTGGGAAATGAAATATGACATCTCACTCAGAAGATGATTTTAAAATTTATTGTATAAAAATATTCAGGTTTGGAGAATATTTTATTATCATCAATTTTTAACCGATTTGAATTGAAATAGAATTTACACAAGAAAATAAACTTTCACATTATCTGATGAAAATTTGTCGTTTCCTATGTTAAAGTAGATGTATTTCAAATATTAAATTATTTATTTCAAAATTTTATCATTTAAATTTTTTTCAAAAATTCAGTTAAATATAATAATAAAGTCATTAAAATTTACGGGTCGTTACACTCTTCCTCACTCAAAACTTTTCGTCCCCGAAAAAGAACGAGGTAGGAGAACAGAAACGACCCGAAACAAAATAGATCTGAAATGTAAAATAAAACAATCAATTTAACCCATATAAATTTCAATTTAAATTAAGTAATATTCACTAAGTTATTTTAATTTCAAGGTATTTCATTCGGTATATTTACTTTCAATTTATTAATATTTAATAAAAAAAGGTTTCTTTTAAAAAAAAATTATTTTATTCATCTCCGTAGCGGCCCATAAAATTTTAATTGTTTTAATAATATATTTAATTGGAATTTTGTAAAATTTTAAATAATAAAATTTTGAAATATAAATTTAATATTTGAAATACGTCTATTTAAACATGGCAACCTGTAAATTTTCATCAGATAATATGGAAGTTTATTATTATTGTGTAATTTTATCTAAATTTATACCAGTTAATATTTGAGAATAATAAAATGTTTTCCAAACCTGAATATTTTTCTATATAAAAATTGTAAATCATCATCTAAGCAAGACGTCATACTTCGTTTCTCCAAATTTTAACTATTATTGCTCCGCCAATCTTATTTTCGGCGAAATAACAGTTGACTTTAAAAGTATTCCGAAACCTAAATATGTCAACATGAGAAAATTTATTTAGAATACTCTGAATCAGACTGCGAAATTCGTTTCGAAAATTTTGGACATCTCTAGCTCCATTCAGATTTTTCCGTACGAAATAGCAGCATTTTCGATACCGATTATCGACTTTTAACCGGATGATCGTACCACTGATATTTGTAGACCGTTTTGGTCGTCTCGTCGTGCTGATCTCTATGGTATATTTGATTGTCAATTTGGAAGCCCATTAAACAGTGGAATCCATGAAAACAATTCCATATAGATACCCTTTGTGGAGTCTTTTGGGTTCCTTGTGATCATTCTGCTGAAACCAATGGGCATTGATAATTGCAGAATTCAATGCGTGTTTTATTCCAGTAGTTTACATAGTCTAGGTGTCCTTTTGTTTTCACCAGTTAGTTACATTTTTTTTGCATATTTTTTCTCTGTCACCTTGAAAATAAACATACACGTTATAGTCTTGTGGATCCAACTACTTCCCCCTGTTCACGCTCCTTCATGCATCTGGATATGGCCTTTCCCCTTCCTTTTGCAACCGCATCACCCTTATATAAAAAAAATTGCATTGAATTTAAACTGCTCCTACCCTTCCTCTTGCTTGCATCTCTTCCCCTATGCCTTTTTACTTTTGAAACCTTTGCTATTCTATTAATAATAATAATATTTAAAACATAAAGTATAAAACGTTTCACCTCTTCGTGCCTGTAGCTTCCCCTTCACATGAAATAAAATCGACATCACCTTTTTCCTTTCTTATCTTCATTTGCTACATGGCATCACCCTAGACTCATGCACACATCCATCACTTCCATCACGTCCATCGCCCACACAGCCTCTCCACCTTGATTTGGCAGCCACAGCCTAGCATATTTTCCCCGCCTCTTCACCCGCATCACCACCCTCGCCTCCGACTGGCGCTATCGCAGTCTTCCTTCTACCGACACCTAGCAACCACCCCATGCATAGCCCAGACCCGACCTCATCGACGTCATTGACTTCCCTTCCACCTCTGGCCGTGTGCCCCACCCTGCATATATATATAAGTCATTTATGTATTTATTCACTTAAAAACTATAATCTGTAAGTTTATATGCGCTATATGTCACTATATTTGGATTTTATAATTTATGTGCTGTTATACTTATGAATGTATGTTAATATGTATCTATTTATAAAATAAGTTTATATTATAGTACTCTATGTGCATAGTTATGTTGTAGTCTATGTATGTATTAGTCCATACATTTTTTATCTGTTGATTTTGTACATCTATGTATCTTGTTTGCATATATATATATATATATATATATATATATATATATGTATGTATGTATATATTGTTTTATAAATTTTAGTTTCATTACATATATCGGTAATTGTTTATATTTGGGTTACAGTAATTGTTTTAAGATATATATAGTGTATGTAAAAGCATCTTTTAGTTGTGAGTTAAAAGTACCAACTCCATAGTTTGATAACATAAGTCTTTGCTATTGAAATCATTCCTAATGGTTTTAAATTGAAGAACAGATGTAGGTACTTAATCCAAAGTTTTCGGTAACTTTGATAACTTCCATGCAATGTAGCAATAATGATGATTCGGGTTGAATTTGTAATTGAGAGGCGGGTAAATTGTGTGGTACATGGGTTATCATGTTGTGTTAAGGTGTTGTAAGGAATGGCAAAAATACCATTCAGTTTGATTGATGTGTATAAGTCTATTTTGTTAACTGCAAAAGCTTCAACCAAGTGTTTTCTCATTATTTATAGATACTTGGATTTTAATAAGTGTAGTTTGCATAAGTTTATAAAATATTGGTTTATTTATATGTCTACATACTTTTAGTCCATATTCTGTATAGCTTGTATAAAATATATGCAATATATTTAAATATCTTTTTTATTTGAATTTGTTCAGGAGGGAAACCGACCGGAGCCGTAAAACCCTCCCTAGTGTGCCTACCCGGTCCGCGGACACCGAAGGCTGATCTTAGCATACGCACATGGTAAGCCCTTGTAAATGGGCAACCTGGGAATCGAACCTGCGACCTTCTTACCAGGACAATATATATAAATATCTATCTATTACGAAATATATATTTTGATATAAGTTTTAACTGGGTACGTGTTTATATATATAAAGGGTTTATGCGAGTATATGTATATATCAGTGGTGTATATGTTTTGTTTGGCATATATATAAGTTTATATAAGTGATTATATATATATATATATATGAATACTGTACAGTACTGTATATTGTATTATATATAGGTTTTATATTAAAGTGTGTTTTATATATATGTGTGTTTACTGATTAATTTGCCGAAAAGAATCTTGTTCATACTTATATTGCATTATGTAAATAAGTTGTTATGAGCCTAGTTTATATATATACATGTGTATTAAGTTTATAATTCTTCTGGTTTTTAGAGTATTAAGTTATAAAGTTTACTTAAGTTATGGAAGTTGTTTAAATATGTTAGTATATGAATTAGTTTATATATATATATATATATATATATATATATATATATATATATAATTTAATATGGGTTTTAAATTTAAAAAGTGATTTATATAAATATTTAAACACATAAGTTCATTCATACCACTATTTTATCAAACTGATTCTGATTCGTTTTATTGATTCCCATTTCATCAGCTTTTGGTCTTTCGTGCCTGTTTTCTTCATCGAATACGTGCGCATCTCACTTTGCTTTGGAATTCGTGCTTGGAATTCATAACCTAACTTCATCGTCGATGCCTCTATCCTTGAAAGGTGAGAAATCACTCACGATTAACGTTCTTATATTTATTAGATTTGATTTCAATTGAAACAACAATTGAAATATGCTGTTGTTAGTTATTTACATTGCTATATATATGTTGTTGTCTGTATCTGTTCACTTGTGACATCTAACACCATTATCTGTTATTTATATTGTTGATATATGCCTGTTGTTATATTATCATCATATCTGTTATCACTCTGCAAATTTTCTATTAGTATAGAATTCACTATGGGTTGAAATGATACATACCCGAACGGACTTTAGAATAGGAGAAAATCGTTATGGGTTGAAATGATAGACCCAAGTGATTTTCATTGAATTGAATTTAGGATTGCTGGTTGAAATGATATACACCCGTATATATTTAAATTATGGATTGAAATGATAAATATCTGTATCACTTGACCTAGGATAGAAAATTATATACAAACACCGATGGTCTATATATAAGTATGTTGAAATTAATTTCTATGGTTTTGGAAAGAAATATATGGTTTAATAAACAATGATTTTTGATATTATATAAATATTTTTGTATATATTTAAATTCTTAAATTTAAGCTATGTATAAGTTTGTTTAATATAAAATAAGTTTAATAATAAAGTTTGATTTTATTAAAATATAATATGGTTAAGTATTTATTTAAATTATATTTTAATATAGAGTTGATAATGATTTTAATAAATTAATGTTGAGAAGATGGATTTGAACTTTTATTAAATTAAGAATTATTTTAATTAAAATCGATTTGGAACTTATTGAATTTGAGATCTTAAGTGATATGGTTTTATAACTTGATGCTGGTTTAAAGTGATTAATAAATATTTCATGTTTGAGTTTTATTTAAATGATATTGAATTTAATAAGTAAATATTTCAAAACTAAATAATAGTAAATGGAGTTAAGATATGTACAAAATTATCACATTTAGTTTTGAAACCATAGAATATTTAATGCTTTGGAATATATATTTTGAAATGGTTGATTTGTGGTTCAAATCTGTATTTGAAATCGATATAATTTTGAATGGTTTATTTAGAAGATAAATTGGAATTTATGATTTGAGATCTGATGAGAATTCAAGTCGATTTGGAATTAATTTGCGTATTTGAGGAAAACAATTTTATTATATATTCTTTTAATATTTAAATTGGTTAAGTGGGAAGTATTATGATTTCCAAAGTGTTTTGATTTAGAAAGTGTTATGACTTTGAAGTACTAAGATTTTGGAGATGGATATATTTGAAATGGATACATTTGAAATGGAAATTATATTGTATTGGGTTTTGAAATGGAAAAGATATCATATTAATATGATTTTGAAAAGGCAATGGTATTTTGGCTTTAAAGTATAACTTATTTTTAAATGGCCACAGCATTCAAATAATGGTTGGTTGTTAAAGAGACCAGGATCGGAAGTTGTCATACTCTCCACCAAATCACAAAACCAATTCAATAAGCATGTACGCGGTGAAGATTCCAAAATGAAGTAAGATGGTGGCGACATTCTATTAAGGTATATACGTGGACCCGACTCCCGTGAGTTGGCATAAGGTGGCTAAAATAGAAGCAACTAACGGGCTAATGAGGTCGCTCCTCTGATCGGACACACTCCTTCGCTATTATATTCGGACTTTGAGATTGATTCGGTGGCCACTTTTGATTCTTTTGATTTGGGGGTGTGGCTCGAGGTGGGCAGTCCTAGGTGCTACGCATTACCACCGGCCTGGAAGTGTAATTGGTATATCTACCCTGACATTGCCTAGTTGTGCCGTGTCACCTACCCTATCGTGCCAGTTTGGTTTTCTCCCGTAGCCCGTGGAGTATCCTCTAGTGACCTCCCGATCAGAAGGTATTATGATACCGGATGGATTACCAGGACTATTACATGTTAAGATGGAAAATGTAAAGCCTTAACGCTATTTAAAAGTAAGTTTATTTTACTATGGACATTAATATAATAGCGTATTTTACTACATAGTAAATAGTTTAACGAATCCTTAGAGGATGGTTATCCCAAACATCCTTTGAGTTACTTGTATTTCGGTTGTTATTTCACTTGAGTTGGATTTATTGATATAAGAATGTTAATCCGGACTTGAGTGTTCTGTGTTTTGCTTTACGCTCGGGTCAGACTGAGTGGTTCAGCTTTTGAGACTCACCTTTAGATTTGGAGCTTCGCTTAGAGATCCAGCTATCTATCTAGCTTTCAGATATTCAGTAGATTCCAGTGGTGTATTCTGATCTTGTATTTGACCATTGTATTTGAGACTTTCGTTTTATCTTATTTAACTCTGTTATATACATATAGTAGCTTCATGAACTACTATTCGCTTGTTTCCGCTGCATATTGTATATTACACTATGCCTATGATTCTGTGATTGTTTTATTTACTATATATGCTGAGTTCTGCCAAATACAAATTAATATAAATTAACAATCTGGTATCTTGAGCAATTCAATTCTGGCATGTGTGGATGCGAATAGTTGAAAATATCAGGATGTTACATTTGGTATCAGAGCTTTGGCTCTAGGCAAAACTTAGCACATATGGTAAATTTATTTACAGAATCACTTTCATTCGAGTGTGAAGAGTTCCTTTTTGACTCGACTCCTTTGAATTTTGGGGCATTCCCTGCAGTTCCAAAACTCATTCTTGTTCCCCGCTATTCATCTCCCTTTGATTTTGGAGTAGCCCCTAACTTCACTTCTAATGATGTTTATAAAAAATCGGTGGTCTTGCCAATATTCGATTGTTTTGTAGAGGGATGAAACTCCTTTACAATTGGCACTAATTCACCGAAGATTTATGTATCCTCGGTTTACGAAGCTAATATCTCTTGTTGTCCTGAATTCTATCTCTTGAGATCGAATGTAGATTTACCCCAGGATTCTGCATCGATCTAATTCTTAAAGTCGCGGTTGACCTGGTTAAGGTTGCCCGCTATTTATATAAGCTTATCCATTTCCTATTTCGGTTAGTGTAATCATCTTATCATTTGTTCGAACTTATCCTCAAATCAAAATTTTCTTCGATTTGAGTTAATCAAATTGGAATCTCTATCCTTGCTTTGGAAATCTGTTCCTGTATAGTGTATTTGTAAATCTATATTTAAAATGTTATATATATATTGTGTTGCTTGAGTTGTTGATGTTGATTTGGGTTTTTGATCAATTCGTCTGATTAATGTTATCGATAGGATCTCCAAAACACTTGAAAAGAGCAAACTGACACAATATTGTTTTCAAATTTGATAAATAAAATAAATTTTAGTATGATTTTATTATACATATATAAGTATAAATTTTCTGGAATTTAAAAAAGTTAAATGAATTGGTCAACAAAACGATAATATTTGATTTTCAATTATTATTTTTGTAAACCATTGATTTTATCTCCTATATATATAAATAATTGTACTATAAAACATGGTTTATTAATTGATTTAGAATTTAATTGAATTCAAATTTAGAATTTGCGAATTCAATTTCTGATAATTCAAACCTTGGTTTTAAACTTCTAAAATATATATTATTTTAAAGTATTTTCAAATAGAAATCATTTTCAAGGAAATTTTAACTGTTCAAATCAGTGCTCTCGTCTTTTGTCGCTAGAAACTAATTTCGGTAATGGCGACCGCATCATCGACATTCATTTTCGAGGTTCAGAGTGGAGAGACCATCAGTAGCTTTGCTACGCTTTTGTTTTGAAATAAATCTGAATTGAATTCCTTAAGTATGATTTGATGTATTACACATATAAGTATATGTTTATAAATTTATTTGATATAAATATTGTATATATATATATATCTAAATTGTTTGAAGTTAATCGGGAATCAAATTCTTAAATTTATGTCAAGGATGATTTTAATTATAAAATGAAGACAAATTTTTTAATAAATATTTAAACTCGAAATGATTGAATTGGGAAAAAATTTACTTGTATAATAGTCAATTACATTCCAATATACTTACCAAAATTTTCAAAAGTTAACTATGTAATTGAATATTATACAATATAAAATGATATCAAAGGAATTTATAAATATTTCAGTGGTTATAATAAGTAAATGAACATAATATATGTGATAAGATACGTTAAGTGGAATAAATTTAATAATAATTTGAAATAAAAGAATTAAATTTGTTGAAATATGATAATAATAAATGACTATTCAAATTTATGATTATAGAAAATTATTAGTAGAGGATAATTTGATAATAAGATAATGAATAAATGAGATAAATATTAATTTAATTTAAACTGAAATTTATATGGTTTGGAAAAATGGTTTTACTTTGTTTTCAATCTATTTTCTTTCTGATAGTTTCTATTCTCCTACCTCCTTTCATTTTGGGGACGAAAAGTTTTGAGTGGGGGAGAGTGTAACGGCCTGTAAAATTTTAGTTGTTTTAGTAATATATTTAATTGGAATTTTGTGAAATTTTAAATAATAAAATTTTGAAATATAAATTGGATATTTGAAATACGTCTATTTAAACATGGAAATTGGTAAATTTTCATCAGATAATGTGGAAGTTTATTTTTATTGTGTAATTTTATCTAAATTTATATCAGTAAATATTTGAGAATAATAAAAAAGTTTCCAAACCTGAATATTTTTCTATAGAAAAATTGTAAATCATCCTTTGAGCAAGACATCATACTTCGTTTCTCCAAATTTTGACTATTATTGCTCCGTCGATCTTATTTTCGACGAAATAACAATTGAATTTAAAAGTGTTTCGAAACCTAAATATGTCAACATAGGAAAATTTATTTAGAACATTTTGAATCAGACTGCGAAATTTGTTTCATGAATTTCGGACCTCTCTAGCTCCGTTTGGATTTTTCCGTAAGAAATAGCAGCATTTTCGGTACCGATTGTCAACTTTTAACGGATGATGATACCACTGATACCTATATATCGTTTTGATTGTCTCGTCATGTTGATCTCTACCGTATATTCGATTGTCAATTTGGATGCCCGGTACACAGCGGAATCCATGAAAACGATTCCATATCGGTACCCTTTGTGGAGTCTTTTGGGTTCCTTGTGATCATTCTGCTGAAACCAATGGGCATTGATAATTACAGAATTCAATGCGTGTTTCATTACATTGGTTTCAATAGTCTAGGTGACCTTTTGTTTTAACCAGTTAGTTCCATTTTGTTTTGCATATTTGTTTTATGTCACCTTGAAAATAAATATACACGTTATAGTCTTGTGGATCCAACTACTTCCCCCCATTCACGCTCTTTCATGCATCTGGATATGGCCTTTTCCCTTCCTTCTGCAACCGCACCACCCTTATATAAAAAAAATCATTCGAATTTAAACTACTCCTACCCTTCCTCTTGCTTGCATCTCTTCCCCTGTGCCTTTTCACTTTTGAAACCTTTGCTATTCTCTTAACAATAATAATATTTAAAACATAAAGTATAAAATGTTTCACCTCTTCGTGCCTGTAGCTTCCCCTTTACATGAAATAAAATTGGCATCACCTTTTTCCTTTATCATTTTCATCTGCTACACGGCATCGCCCTAGACTCATGCACACATCCATCACTTCCATCGCCCACACAGCCTCTCCACCTTGATTTGACAGCCATAGCCTAGCATATTTTCCTCGCCTCTTCACCCAGATCACCACCCTCGCCTCTGGCTTCCGCTGCCGCAGTCATCCTTCTGCCGAGAACAAGCAACTACCCCATGCATAGCGCAGACCCGACCTCATCGACGTCATTGACTTCCCTTCCACCTCTGGCCGTATGCCCCACCCTGTTGAATATATATGTAAGTCATTTACATATTTGTTCATTTAAAAACTATAATCTGTAAGTTTATATGCGTTATATGTCACTATATTTGGATTTTATAATTTATGTGCTGTTATACTTATGAATGTATGTTTATATGTATCTATTTATAAAATAAGCTTACATTATAGTACTCTATGTGCATAGTTATGTTGTAGTCTATGTATGTATTAGTCCATATGTTTTTTCTATTGATTTTATACATCTATGTATCTTGTTTGCATATATATATATATATATATATATATATATATTGTTTTAAAAATTTTAGTTTTGTTACATACGTCGGTAATTGTTTTATATTTGGGTTGTAGTAATTGTTTTAAGATATATATAGTGTATCTAAAAGCATCTTATAGTTGTGAGTTAAAAGTACCCACTCCATAGTTTGATAACATAAGTCTTTGATATTGAAATCATTCCTGATAGTTTTAAATTGAAGAATAGATGTAGGTACTTAATCCAAAGTTGCCAATAACTTTGATAACTTCCATGTAATGTAGCAATAATGATGATTCGGGTTGAATTCGTAATAGAGAGGCGGGTAAATTGTGTGGTACATGGGTTATCATGTTGTGTTAAGGTGTTGTAAGGAATGACAAAAATACCATTCAGTTTGATTGATGTTTATAAGTCTATTTTTGTAACTGCAAAAGCTTCAACCAAGTGTTTTCTCATTATATATAGATACTTGGATTTTGATAAATGTAGTTTGCATAAGTTTATAAAATATTGGTTTATGTATATGTCTGCATATTGTTAGTCCATTTTATACATAGCTTGTATAAATATACGATTATATATATATATATACATATAAATATCTATCGGTTGCTAAATATATATTTTGATTTAAGTTTTAATTGGGTACGTGTTTATATATATAAAGGGTTTATGCAAGTATATGTATATATCAGTGGTGTAAATGTTTTGTTTAGCATATATATAAGTTTATATAAGTGATTATATATATATATATATATATATATATATATATATGAATACTGTACAGTATTGTATATTTTATTATATATACAGGTTTTATATTAATGTGTGTTTTATATGTATGTGTTTACTGATTAATTTGTAAAAAAGAATCTTATTCATACATATATTGCATTATGCAAATAAGTTGTTATGAGCCTAGTTTATATATATACATGTGTATTAAGTTTATAATTTCCGTTTGTTAGAGTATTAAGTTATAAAGTTTACTTAAGCTATGGAAGTTGTTTAAATATATTAGTATATGAACTAGTTTATATATATATTTAATTTAATATGGGTTTGAAATTTAAAAAGTGATTTATATAAATAGTTAAACACATAAGTTCATTCATACCATCTATTTTACCAAACTGATTCTGATTCGTTTTATCGATTCCCATTTCATTAGCTTTTGGTTCGTCATGCATGTTTTCTTCATCGAATTCGTGCTTATCTCACTTTGCTTTGGAATTCATGCTTGGAATTTGTAACCCAACTTCATCGTCGATCCCTCTAACCTTGAAAGGTAAGCAATCACCCACGATTAACATTCTTATATTTATTAGATTTGATTTCAATTGAAACGACAATTGAAATATGCTGCTGTTTGTTATTTACATGATTTATATATGTTGTTATCTATATCTGTTCACCTGTGACATCTAACACCTTTATATGTTATTTATATTGTTGATATATGTTTGTTGTTATATTATCATCATATATGTTATCACTCTACAAGTTTCCTGTTAGTATGGAATTCACTATGGGTTGAAATGATACATACCCGAACAGACATTAGAATAGGAGAAAATCGTTATGGGCTGAAATGATAGACCCAAGCGATTTTTATTGAATTGAATTTGGGATTGCGGATTGAAATGATATAACCCGTATATATTTAAATTATGGATTCAAATGATAAATATCTGTATCACTTGACCTAGGATAGAAAATTATATACAAACACCGCGGGTCTATATATAAGTATGTTGAAGTAAGTTTCTATGGTTACGGAAATAAATATATGGTTTAATAAATATTGATTTTTGATATTATATAAACATTTTTGTATATAGTTAAATTCTTAAATTTAAGCTATGTATAAGTTCGTTTAATAATAAAGTTTGATTTTATTAAAATATAATATGGTTAAGTATTTATTTAAATTATATTTTAATATAGAGTAGATAATGATTTTAATAAATTAATGTTGAGAAGATGGATTTGAAATTGATTTGTAATTATATTAAATTAAGATTTATTTTAATTAAAATCGATTTGGAACTTATTGAATTTGAGATTTTAAGGGATATGATTTTACAACTTGATGTTGGTTTAAAGTGATTAATAAATATTTCATGTTTGAGTTTTATTTAAATGATACTGAATTTATTAAGTAAATATTTCAAAACTAAATAATAGTAAGTGGAGTTAAGATATGTATAAAATTATCACATTTAGTTTTGAAACCATAAAATATTTAAAGCTTTGGAATATATATTTTGAAATGGTTGATTTGTGGTTCAAATCTGAATTTGAAATCGATATAATTTTGAATGGTTTATTTAGAAGATAAATTGGAATTTATGATTTGAAATCTGATGAAATTTGAATTTGGAATTAATTTGTGAAATTTGAGGAAAACAATTTTATTATATATTATTTTAATATTTAAATTGGTTAAGTGGTAAGTATTATGATTTCCAAAGTGTTTCGATTTAGAAAGTGTTATAACTTCGAAGTATTAAGATTTTGGAGATGGATATTTGAAATGGAAATTATATTGCATTGGGTATTGAAATGGAAAAGATGTCGTATTAATATGGTTTTGTAAAGGCAGTGGTATTTTGGCTTTAAAGTATAAATTAGTTTGAAATGACCACAGCGTTATAATAACGGTTGGTTGTAAAAGAGACCGGGATCGGAAGTTGTCATACTCTCTGCCAAATCCAAAAACCACTTTAACAACCAGAATGAAGTAGGATGGCGGCGACGTTCTATTAAGGTATATGCGTGGACCCGACTCCTGTGAGTTGGCATAAGGTGGCTAAAACAGAAGCAATTGCAGGCTAATGAGGTCGCTCCTCTGATCGGACACACTCCATCGCTATTATATTCGGACTTTGAGATTGATTCGTTGGCCACTTTTGATTCTTTTGATTTGGGGTGTGGCTCGAGATGGGCGGTAGTAGCTGCTACGCGTTACCACCGGCCTGGAAGTGTAATTGGTAAATCTACCCTGGCATTGCCCAGTTGTGTCGTGTCACCTACCTTATCGCGCCTTGTACGAGTTTGGTTTTCTCCCGTAGCCCGTAGAGTATCCTCTAGTAGCCTCCCGATCAGGAGTATTATGATACTGGATGGACTACTAAGACTATTACGTGTTAAGGTGGAAAATGTAAAGCCTTAACGCTATTTAAAAGTAAGTTTATTTTACTATAGACATTATTATAATAGCGTATATTACTACATAGTAAATTGTTTAACGGGTCCTTAGAGGGTGGTTATCCCAAACATCCTTTGAGTTACTTGTATTTCAGTCGTTATTTCACTTGAATTGGATTTTTTGATATAATAATTTTAATCCCGACTCGAGTGTTTTGTGTTTTGCTTTATACTCGGGCCAGACTGGGTGGTTCAGCTTTTGAGACTCACCTTTGGATTTGGAGCTTCGCTTGGAGATCCAGCTATCTATCCAGCTTTTAGATATTCAGTAGATTCTAATGGTGTATTCTAATCTTGTATTTGACTATTGTATTTGAGAGTTTCGTTGTATCTTATTTAACTCTGTTATATACATATAGTAGCTTCATGAACTACTATTCCCTTGTTTCCACTGTATATTGTATATTACTTTGTGTCTTTGAATCTGTGATTATTTTATTTACTGTATATGCTGAGTTCTGCCAAATATAAATTAATACCAATTAACAATCCGGTATCTTGAGCAATTCAATTCCGGCATGTGTTGATGCGAATGTTTGAAAATATCGGGATGTTACAATCTCAATTATTATTCAGTTAACTTATTATACTACTTATCTTTATTAACATTTTATAATTAAAATTAAGTGTATTACATTTATTATAACCATTCAAAAATTATTTATAAAATCATTTTATATTGTATATTATCCAATTATATATTCTACTTCTGAATAATTTAGGTAAGTTATATTGGAATGAAATTGGGTATTATACAAGTAAAATTTTCCTAATTCAATTATTCAAGTTTAAATATTTATTTAAAATTTGGCTTTATTTTATAATGAAATCATCCTTTGAAATAAAATTTAAGAATTCAATTTTCGATTAACTTCAAACAGTATAGAGATAAATGTATAGATAAATATTATATATCAAATCAAATTCATAATCATATGCCTATATATATATATTACAATTCAAATCATATTTAAGAAATTCAAATCAATTCATTTTTCGAAAAAAAAGTGTAGCTAAGCTATAGAATGGTCTCTCCACTTCGAAACTCGAAAACGAATGTCGATGATGCGGCCATCATTACCGACATTATTTTCCAGCGAAAAAAGGGAAGAGTACCGATTTAAACATTTAAAAATTATTTCGAAACAATTTCTATTCAAAAATAATTTCAATAATATATATTCTAAAAAAATAAAACCAAAGTTTGGAGTTGCTGAAAATTAAATTCTCAAAATCTAACTTTTAAATTCAATTAAATTTCCAAAAAAATTTCTAAACAATGTTTTTATAATTCCATCATGTGACAATAGCCAATGATTTACAAAGCAATAAATGAAAATCAAATATTATCATTTCAAACAATCAATTTTGTTAACTATTAAATTTCAGAAAAATTTGTACTTAAATATAATATAATCATGCAAATTTATTCCATTTACCAAATCTGAAAATAATATTGTGTCGGTTTGTTCTTTTCAAGTGTTTTGGAATTCTTATAGGTAGCGCTGATCAGATGAACCAATCGAACCCCCAAATCAACTCAAACAATCACAATATATAAAACAATTTAATATTAATTACAAATACACTCCCTCACTCGACGATACCAGAATAGATTTCCAATAAGGATAGAGATTCAATTTTAGGGAGACCCTAATCAAATAGAATTCTAATAGAAGAGAATGGCTAGAAAGGGAGATAAGATAATCAACCACAAAATAGAAGGATGGATAGATTTATATAAATCATGGGCAACTTTAACCGGGTCAACCTTAACTTCAATAATACGATCAATGTAGAATTCTAAAGCAAATCAACATTAGATCACAAGAGATAGAATTCAGATATAGCAAGAGATAGCAGCATCTAAACCAACGATACCGAAATCTTCGGTGAATCGATGTTTGTTGTAAAGGAGTTTATCCCCATTACAAATCATACGGTGGAGCTATAGGATGCTCCAGAATCAAGAAAATACGAATAGGGAGAGACCAAAATGGATTTTGGAGCCGAGGGGAATTTTCTAAAATTCAAAAGAAACCGAGTCAAAGAGGACGGAATTCATGCACGAATGAAAGTGATTCTGTAATTAAATTTACCCTATATGTTGAGTTTTGCCTAAAATCATAGCTCTGATACCACATGTAACATCCCGATATTTTCAACCATTTGCATCCGCACATGTCGGACTTGAATTGCTCAAAAATCATATTGTTAATTTATATTTAGCAAAACTCAGCATATATAGTAAATAAATAATCACAGAATCACAGACATAGAGTAATATAATAATAAGCAGTGGAAACAAGAAAATAGTAGTTCATGAAGCTACTTTATATATAAATCAGAGTTCAACAAGATACAACAAAGTCTCTAATACATAGAAATTTCAATACAATAATCAATAACAAAATCTAAATAAATCACTGGAATCAACTGAAAGCTGAATAGATGATTAGATCTCCAAGCGAAGTTCTAACTCCAAAGGTGAGTCTCGAATGTTATGACACTCAGTCTGAATCGAGCGTAAAGCAAAACACAAAACACTCGAGTCAGGATTAACATTCTTATATTAATAAATCCAACTCGAGTGAAATAACAATCGAAATACAAGTAACTCAAAGAATGTTTAGGGTAACCATCCTCTAAGGATCCATTAAACTGTCTACTATGTAGTAATATACGTTATTATAATAATGTCTAAAGTAACGCAAACTACTAAAATAGCGTTAAGGCGTTACCCATTTCCCACTTAACACATTTTATAGTACCATAGCCTATACAATACCATGATACCATGTAAACTGGAGCTATCTGAGGGTACTCCATAGGTACGACACAAAACAAACTCGTAGTGGTCTCGATAGGGTAGGTGACACGGCACAACTAGGAAATGTCAAGGTAGATATACCAATTACACTTCCGGGCCAGTGGTGACGCAGAGCCGCAACAATCGCCCACCTTGAGCCACACTCTCGAATCAAAGGTGCGTAACAAATAAACTACAAAGTAATATAATGGCATACGATGGAGTGTGTCCAATCGGAGGAGCTGCCTCACTTGGCCCGTCAATTGCTCCTAGTTTAGCCACCTTATGCTAAATCACGGGAGTTAGGTCCACGTATATACTTCATATAGGATCGTCGCCACCATCCTACTTCACTTTGGAATCTCCACCGTGTACACGGTTGTTAAAGTGGTTTTCGGTATTGGTAGAGAGTATGACAATATCTGATCCCTGTCTCTTTAACAACCAATCGTTATTATAAAACTGCGGTTATTTCAAAATAGTTTATACTTCAAAACCAAAGTATCATTGTCATTTCAAAACCATATCAATACAATATCATTTCCATGTTCAAAACCAAATATGATATCATTTCCATTTCAAATATATCCATTTCCAAAATCATAGCACTTCAAAGTTATAACACTTTCGAAATTATAAAGCTTCTAAAACCATAACACTTTAGAAATCATAATGCTTTGGAAATCATAACACTTTGGAAATCAAAATTTAGAAATCATAACACTTTGGAAATCATAACATCATAACACTTTGCAAATCAAAATTTAGAAATCATAGTACTTTGGAAATCATAACATTTTAGAAATCATAACATTTTGGAAACCATAACATTTTGAAATCATAACACTTTCCACTTAACCGGTTTAGATATTAATGATAGTTTTATACAATAAAATAGTTTATATAAAATAGCTATAAGTTAAAATAAAATAGTTAGTATATTAAAATGGTTATATTAAAATAGTTTATATTAAAATGATTTATATTAAAATAGTTTATATGAAAATAATTTATAAAGTAAAATTTATAAATAGTTTTAAATATGATTTAAAATAGTTTATATAATAAAATACCTTCCTCAAATTTCATAAATCAGTTCCAAATCAACTCAACACAATTCAAATTAAATCCAATCTCAAATCATCAATTTCAACTCAATTCGGTTTCTCAATAAACCATTTCAAATTGTATCAGTTTCAAATACAGATTTTTAACCACCAAATAAACCATTTCAATTTCAATATTTCAAAGCTTTAAATATTTATACATTTCAAAACTAGATTTGATAATTTCATATATATATCAAATTCACTTTACTATTTTTTTTTGAAATATTTACTTAATCATTCAAATAACATTTAAATTAAATTAAATATACCATTTCAATTTATGTAAATTTGAAAGATTCATATGAATCACTTTTAATCAAAATCAAGTTATAAAATCATATCTTTAAAATCCCAAATGTAATTAATTTCAAATCAAACTTATTTGAGTAAAATCCTTAAATAAATTCAATTTCAAACCAATTTCTATTTCTCTTTCCAACCTGAATTTTATTAAAATCATTATAAACTCTATATTTTAAAATAAAAATTTTAAATAAATATTTAAACATATTATATACTAATTAAATCAACTTTAATAAATCAAATCTTATTATTAAACTTATTTTATTTATATTTTAAAATAGTAAAATTTTAAGTAAAATCTTGAAATTTATAATTCCAAAACTAACTTATAATTTTATTATTTTCAGAAGGTATAATTTTAAAAATCAAAATTTAAAACTTAAAAAAAAATAACATTTATATATATATATATATATATCCTAAAATGAATATTTATTAAAAAAATATTCATTTCAAAACCTAGAAAATCATTTTAAAATATATATGTTGACCAAAATCAAGATTGAGCGCAAATTGGACGAACAAGGCTGATAATCAAGAATTGATGAACTAAATCAGAATCAGTTTGATATATACAAAAATATTTGTTATTTTATTAATAAATATTTTGATCTAAGACAAAATTTAAAATAAAATATATATAATTAAAATAGAATACATACTTATAATAACAAAAATCACTTCAGTTCAAAACCATTTAAAATTCATGTATATTCTCTTTATAAAGCCATACTTAAAACTAATATACAAATGCAAACACGACATAATATATGTAGTCAAAAGTGTATATGCAAATAACTAAATATGTATAAACAAATATGCAGACTTGACCTTATATCTACTAATATATATAAATATGTGACTTATATATACATATATATACATATATACATATACTGTAAAAGAAATCATTAAGCCAAAACTTATATAGATTTAAGTATCACACATATGTATACTCGGCACATAAATACACACACACACACACACACACATATATATATATATATATATATATATTATAACTAGATTTTATATAACTAATAATATATATATATATATATAAATAGTACGGCTAAATCAAAACACATATCTCAGATCCACATTTATATATAGATATATACTGCAAACCAAAACATATACATATAAATCTAATATAAGATAATATATATTAGTTGTTGCAAACTCTGAATAGAACATTAATATAAATATTATGAGTATATACATAGTTTTTTCCTCTGAAATCCATATAAAACTTAAAAACTCAAAATTATATATACTTATATACAACGGTAGATAAACTAACATACATTATAACTCATACAACATAATATTAACACATAATATATATATATACATATATACTTGTATATAAACTATTTGCAAAACTTAGTTACATTTTAAACCAACCGAAATAAATATAAACCAAAATATATATAACTTATAACTTACCATAACATATCAACAGAGCAGTTTTGGCCAGTGGTGAGATCGGTCTTGGTGGCAGGTGGGAAGAGTGATGGAGGAAATGCGGCCGAGGTTGATCAACCGATAAGGATAGGTGGCAGGTTTTCAAGGAGGAGAAGATTGTTAAGGTGGCCGAACCAAGTGGGGTCTGAGCTGCTTCGGCCACGCTGGGTTGATCATGTGGTGGAAAGGAGAGGATCTCGGCTAGAATGAGGGGTCGGTGAGGCTGAGAAGGCGAAGTATGGGAGGTGGAAGCACGGCAGGAGGAAGCTACATGTATGTGTGTGTGTGTATGCCTGCTTCAATTTTTTTTTTCTTTTCATGTAGGTTTGAGCTTTGAGAAAAGAACGAAAATGGAAAAACAAGTAGAAGAAAGTAGAAGAATAAAGGTAAAGTTGTAAAATATAATATAATATATATATATATACATAGTTGAACATCTGAGGGGATAAGAAAAGAAGGGACGAGCTGAGGTTGAGGAAGCAAGAGGAAAGATGAATCAACACATAGTTCATAGATCTGAAATATAAATTTTATATTACTATTTATTTTAAGATACCAAATGAAGTAGAATTTATTGAACATTAGAAAAGTAAAAGTCTGAAGTTGAACAGTTGGAATATCAATGACTAATGGTTATACGGTGGAGTATGAAAGAGTATGGAAAGCTAAAAGGTCAAATTGTGAAACCGATATGGCAATTGTTTTGCAGATTGCACCGCACATCGGACTCCGAAAATGACAATCGAATACACTGTGGAGATTAGAAAATAAGACGATCAAAACGGTATACAGGTACCAGTGGTACGATCATCCTTTCAAAAGTCGATATCGGTACCGAAAATGCTGCTAATTCGTCATAATTAAGGTAGACGGAGCAATGTCAGTCCAAATTTGGGAAAACGAAATATAAGTCTCACTCAGAACATGATTTACAAATTTATTGTATAAAAATATTTAGGTTTGGAGAATATTTTATTTTCATCAATTTTTAACTGATTTGAATTGAAATAGAATTTACACAAGAAAATAAAATTCCATATTACCTAAAGAAAATTTACCATTTGCTATGTTAAAGTAGACGTATTTCAAATATTAAATTTTTTATTTCAAAATTTTTTCATTTAAAAATTTCAGAAAAATTCAGTTAAATACAATAATAAAACCATTAAAATTTACGGGTCGTTACAACTGACTTAGTCAAATCTTCAACCCTTCTCTTGGCCACTTCCAACGATTTGTTTAGTTTCTGGACTTCCCCTTCAAGGTTGGCTACGATATGCTTATCTAGCTCTATGGAGAGTTTCATGCCTTCAAGTTCCGCTTTCCTTTTATTTGAGCCATCGGATTTCAATTATCTACTTTCACTTAAATACTGGTCATATACATCATCAACATAAGCCATATTGTCTATTCTAACATGCAGAGGAATGTCTTTCAAGTCAGGAGCAAAGGCAACATCTTTGAAAATGACTTTCGAGAATTTGCATTTTAGATCCTTTAGGTATGGGTTGGAGGCAATTTTTGTCTTAATGGTAGTGATTTTCTTTTTGATTAGCCCTTTTCTGGCCCTCTAATTGGAAGAGCTAGGGATAACATGCTGAGATAATTGCTTGGAACAATAGGCCTCAAGATGGGATGTTGTCTGCTGTGCCATAACAAGGACCGAAACCGAGGCATGAGAAATCACAAAAGGTGGGACATCATCAAGTCTCATTGAGAATTTGTTATGTTGTAAGGAAGAGATGACCGAGACCTATGTCATGAAGGGCGACTCATGAGATAGATAACCCACATCTTGTCTCCCTTGATCATACCCGGAGCACCTACTAGTATCAAAATCATAAGATGAACTATATAGACGAATGTTTGATCCATGTCCTCATGCTTTCTACAATTGGTTTAGAGGATATCATACATGCTCTTATGCTCCATTGTACTTGCAAATAAAATACAAATGGATCAGCGATAAAATGTAAAAGCATGGTGTGAATTAAGCTAAGTACATTGTTATGTAAATGTGTGTACCCTAGTGTCCCCCCATGGACCATGGGCCTAAAATTTATTAACAGGAGTGATCTCCTATGCATGGGTGGTGGCCACTTAATATGGTAGACGATTTGGGGCCCAATATTCCCAATGTTGATGTTTCCTAGGCCATAAGAGCCGAAATCATCAAGAATCGGACCAAGATTTTCATACATGTCTTCGAAGGGTGGAACCAGAGTCTTTTCTATTACTATGGCTGGAGGAGGCTCTATGGAAGTTAGCAATGTGAAGATCTTTATTTTAAGTCGTCGCTTCAAGAGAAAAGCTTGATTGCCATTTCCTCCATGGCCAAAGGACTCATAACTGACATTAGCATGATCGTTACCTCCTCCACCACTTCCTTCTTCCTTGGTGTACTTATGTACTTCTCCAGTCTCCGCAATAGGACTCTAGACATGGGGAACCCTTTGGTTTTCACTATCATCATTCGACAAAGAACCGCCATCACCCTCCTTTTCGGCTTTGAGAACATATCCGAATCAACGACCCTCTCTTGAAAGATTATAAGCTTTTAAATTCTCATTAATTAGAAGAACCATCATATCCCTTTTCTTTGAAGGAAATCCTTGGAGAGCCATAAGAGTTCTCGCTAAGACTGTACCACCAGGTCTTCTTGGAACGCCTAAGAGAACAAGAAAAAAGCGTTAAACAACCATGGCTAAAATGTTGGCTTTATACCGAAGAGATGAGAGAAGAATTTACACTTAGAAAACCTATCTGCAAAGCCAGGTGGTCAGCCAAAAAAAAAGAATTCTTCCTTAATGTTGCTTAATTTTTTCCAAAGACCCGTTACAATTTTGCAGCCACTAGTGGGTTCCAAGTATGTGAGCAAAAGAGCCCCTTTCTAATGCTTGAGGCTGTATAAATAACAGAGTTCCTATGCATTGGGCTCATGATCCATGTGGAGAGTAAAGATAATGAACATGCTATGCAGAAAGGCGTAGCTATTAGGTTAAAGTTGAGCAGAACCTAACTTCATGAATTGCAGAACTCTACGAATGAAAGGTTTGGATGGCATAACGCAACCAACCATGTACGTATATCAGTTGTAAGCTATGTAACCTTTTGGAGGAAGTTGTGCTTTTTGATGGCATGATGGAACCAATATGTCCTCGTCCAAGATACCATATCTCTCTTATATTCTCCCGAGAGCCGCTTCCCTAATTTTTGAATTAGGAGAGTCTAGAAGGTCATCTAAAACAACTGCATCACCCCTATCGACATGATGGAGAGCCCTACTGCATGATCACTAACCTAGGGAAAAACAATCATTTGAAGAGGTTGTTATATCTAATGACCAGCTGAATGGGACCTAGACAAAGTCGGAATTTGTCTAGTTGCTGGAACTATAGTGGATTGGAATTTTTTGTTAGATTCTGCGTGCTTTGAAGTCAAAGGACCTACGGCCGTTGTGGAGAGATGCAAAGAGTGTCCACGATTCATAACTATCAAAGCTCAACACATAATTAATACCATGCATATTGAAAGTTATGATCGTCTGGCAAAATAAGAGCCCTATAAAGTCAATGTACTAAACCCGATGGATGCCAATGTAGCTTGATCGATCGAGTCTCATACATCGACAAGGGACAATAGTGTGCAGTTAAGAGTGATATGCAGCGCAAACATGCAAAATCGTGCAAATCAAATCTATCGCTTGACAAGAGAATAATGCGCTCAAACGCAGGTTTACATCCAAGGTGATCGTTATAAAGAACCATCTCGGTGGAGCATGAATACCAATCATCGTTCAAACACGATGTCTCTAGGAATTCATTTGACTTACGGATTCTTCCTTTGACTCATCACACTATTGCACGGGAAGATCTAAGAATTAATAAAGTTAAGGAAAGGATCGACTCAAGCCAAGTGAGAAACTGTTGAACACCCTAGCGAAAAGCTCCAACACCAAAAATCCCAAGTCTAGGATCGTTGTTGACATCTACAAGTGTGGGGATGATACAGGTGTGATTTTAGAGGAAAACGATGGTTGGCCATCGGTGATTCATGCAAAGAAATGACACAATCTATATAGTTTGGTTCAATTCGAAGAGGACTAAGGTGGATTCTAGTTCAAGGTTTAAATTTTGGATCAGTCATGTGGTTCAAGGCTCTAGGAGGCGACTAGGAGTGGCGAGTTCAATGGAATTAGTGGTGAGATGACGTGGTGCCAACAACTAGCGAGAGTGGATCAAGCCAATGGTCAAATTAAGGTTTGAGTCATGTAAATGGAGGTAGCAAGCTCGAGCTATGATAAAAGAAAAGTGAATAATCAAGAGTGGGATCGGCCCCTTTATAATACTCGACCCTATAACTTAGGGAAAAAATTAGCTTAAATTCCAAAAGGTAGGGATCATGCCGACCCTGATCAGGGGTTGGTACCAACCCTATATAAATAATAATAATAAATTACGATGGTCATATGCCTGTGCACATATGTATGTATGCATATGAATATGAATGAAAAGAGCATGACGGGCTCATACATGTCAGCATGGAACTGGACAATTAGAATTCCAAGGAAATGGTCCAAACTTGTAGAACCCGGCAAGGAAATTGTTGAATGCTTTCCATGCCTGGAACAATGATCTTGAATAGCGTGCTTCTACCTTTATACTATTTGGAACTGCAAGCTTAAGCCAAACAAAGCGTAGCAACGATTAACAAAGGATGCTGCGCTTCACTGAAATAGTTTGAAGGAAAGACGATATCTCCATGATGTAGAATATGAGACTAATAATGAAAAGCCTTCGGATTGTCCTGTTTCAAAGTACATCTTGATGAAAATAAAACATAATGTGGGGGGCAAAATGTTATCCAGCCTTATGACTAGGCCGTACAAATTAGAAAGTTATCAAAGCAAGAATTCCAGAGTGATAACTGCCAAAATCAGAAGCCAAGTCCGACAAATGGATCAAGTACAAATATGGCAAATAGTCTTCAAGCAAAGTCTTACACACCCTCATCTCTTAAGCAACAGAGTTAAAGGTCAAAACAGAAAAAGTGTACGAATTGGTGCTGGTCTAAAGAAGGATCGGTACTGATCCCTAAAAGTTCACCCAAACGATCAGTACCTGATGCACTACCAAGCTAGAGTGTTTACAGCCACGTTCATGCTATGTGAAATGGTTCGCAAGTTTATATCAACTACAACAATCAACGCGTAATTCACACACTTGCTCCATCCCCGCACCAGGGAGTTCACTCAGATACATGCCTCTAAAAAAGTGAATAAAACAAGAAAGACGAAGGCTTGAACAAGTCAAGCTTACACAAAATCAAAGAAGAGGTCCAGGAGATAACATCATGGGTCGGTAATGATCCTTTAACCTGGATCAGTATCAATCCTTGAATGTTGCTGGTGTGGCCGCAATTTTCTTAGCTCAACCCTACCTAGACATAGAGAGCGTGGGCACAAACAGGGAGGAGAGAATTTCGGCAACCTACAACTAAAATAGAGGGATTGGGACATAGTTTAGGGGACCCATTTTGCTATTTAACAAAATTCTTGTATTTCTTTGTAACTCCATGAATCTTCAATCCTTAGGAACAACTTTGTAAGAACTCATATGAAATTATCAGTTAGTTTAATTGAACAATTAGCCAAACCATTATAATCGTCGTATGTTTTATTTCCTAATTTTTACGTTATTTTCTTCATAATTATCTAAAGTTCATCTCTGGGTGTTTATGCCACGTTTTGGTGTTAACATTTACTATCCACATTCTCTATATTCAAGAAGAGGTCCAAGAGGGTGATCATGGCCACATTCTCAAAGCGATGTTCATCTCGGTACAGAGTTGTGCTCCAAAACTCGATGGCAAGTTTTGAGTTGTTTTATTTTTGAGCATTTGACTTTGTCTCTTTATGGCTTTGGCCCACTTTTGCTATCCTCATGCTTTACTTAGTGCTAGATCTTGCAATCGACCTCTACTTAGTGAATGTGGGGATCATCATTCATCTTAATCATGCTTTGAAACTTCACCTCATCAATTTGCTTCTTTGGATCCATGATAACTTTTGCATTTGGGACGCTAACCACCATTATATTGTCTTTTTAACTTCAATGCTTTGGAGGCATAATCCTCAAGTGTTTTCATGGATGGATACTGAGCTAAGACTCTCAATTCGGTATCGAGTTGAGAACTTGGGCTGTCATTTATAACTTTATTATACACCACTTGGTTCTTCAAAAGAGTAGATAATTCCCTTTAAGTGATGTGCTAAATTGTATATCCATTTTTGAGCTTTGGTTGAATTCTAACTTTCAAAATTATGGTTCTAGATTTCTGATTTACTATTTGACCATTTGATGGTTTTGACTCATCTAAATATGGCTTGGTTCAAAAGTTGGTTAACACTTACCCCCAAAGTATACCTTGTGTTAACAAGGTGTGGTTCGGATCAGGATAAGCCATGGACATTGAATTTTGTTTTGAATAGATGTTTCCAATATTTGAAATGTTTTCACAAAGCAGTGCATCTTCTTAGGATCATCATATTGCTATAAATAATTATGGATTCACATCTCTTGGATGATATAATAGCTAAAGTATGCTATTCATGTTTTACATTTAGATTCTAGAAAGTCTTTGAAAGTCACTGAAAGTATTTTCTTTAAGTTAGTCAGTTAGAAATCCAATATCCAGAGCATTCTTTTCCTTTGCACCAAAAATTTTTACTTTCCGTTTTCCTTTTTTTTCTCGCTCATTTTTTATAGTTTGGTACCGATCTAAGGTTATTCGATCGGTACCTATTTTTACTACTAATATCAAGGGTCGATCCTATACTTAAGCAAGCTTGGCTCTTCTCTTCTTCATTTGTCCTTTATTTGCCTAAGAATTTTTCGAACTGAAAGGCTGCCATTGCCCAATCTTGGATCTGACTTCATCTACCAGCGCCACAAACCTTCTTTAACGTTGTTTTCTATTTTCCAACTCCGCCACATGCCATATTCTACAATCTCTAACACTAACTTAATTGATAATCACCCCAAAATCAAGATGCCTTATAATATTTAGTCGATTTTTAAATTTGGATTCACTATCTTGAATAATATCCAACTTAGGTGGGTGGTACTTAGCATGACATCATTGACAGTCGATGACTGACCATGCTCGACTGTAGTTTTGGGAACCTCTCCTTTCATTTTGAGTTCGACCACGGCATGGCAATGGGTGGTTGAGTGAAGGTTTTTAATACTCATGCTTGACCCAAATATTTCACTCATCTTCCCTAGGCTAAGCCTAAAATTTTCATCCTTTTCATTTGCTCCAAGTGAAGCTTAAGTCATACCTAGCTCAATCCCAAGTTTTCCATGGTCGTACAAAGATTCCAATCCTTAGACAAGTACTTGAGAGTAGAGATGTTCTCCATTACTTGTTTTGGTTTTTGTCGCGTGTGGATTAAATCATGTTTCCATGGGACGGTATTAGCCAATGGTCACATTCAAAGTGCTCCAGCATTCGAATGGACTTTCTATTACTATTTTAATTTGACATTCACTTCATTATCCATTGGAAGAGAAATACTGTATTTCTCCAGATAATGGTACTGTTATCATAAATCTAACAATATTGGGTAAAATCCATTACATGGTTCCATTATGCAACGGTGCTTATTTTCTAGCATGAGTGAGCTATCTACATACTGTTCGTATTCACCATGCTTTGGACACTAGCACACACACTGCATAGACAAAATTATATATCATTGCCTCTATCAATGTATAAGATCTGATTAGGCGATACATGTTGACATCCGTTATGACTTATACATCCATCACATAGGGTTTTATTTCGACATGGGAATTATGGTTAAATTTTACCCTACCATGCTCGTTTGTGAAATTTTCAATAGTTACGGATTGTAGGTGCTCTTTTCATATCTCAGCGGTAGCCGTGAGCTCCTTTGCACCAAAAAAAATTTCAATCTGCAAAAGAGTCAGATTTAGACTCCATTTTGATATCTTGTATGTTGTCCACTTCATCATCCTTCCAACCTTAGTCGCCTCACCGTCGAGTAAGCCTATCTCTAAAGATCGTCCCTTTTGTAAAACTGATAAAGAGTCCATGGGAATTGCCCTCCGACATTGATCTTGGGGATGTTATCATTCATAATAGCACCTTGGTCTCCCAATGTCTAGGCTGGATGAAGCATGTGTCTGAAGGATCTATGAAAGGCATGGCATCCCATTTGTAGACCTTCTCATCCCAAAGCCTTATCACTGGACCCATGATCCACCCAAGAACTACACCGTGTGTAACCGTTATATGCATCTATCTAGACACATCCCTCCATTCAAACAATTTTTTTGGTTCAATGCTCCAATTTATAAATCTTGCCTTTGCCTAGCTTCAGCCAAATAGTTATGCCTCACATCAAAGTATTATTTGGTTGTTCTCCACCATTGGGTTGGATTCCAATCATGGGGGAGATTTGCTATCTATATGCTTTCAAAAGATAGAAAGAGAGCCTCTCCCTCGCTTGTTTGGAGCCATCTAAGGGTTGTCAAATCATGGTTGATCTTTGGAATAAACTCAACTATTTCAAAGTTGAATACTTTTTCGTGCGTTGCCCTCCTAACTTCGCTCAAAAGTGGTTGTTTGGACGTAATCTTAATATAATGTACCACTTCAATGGCATTAGCTCAGCTAGCTTGCTAATCTTTCTATTTCATGAATTACCAAATATCCTAAGAAGGTTTGGCGGTTAAACCTAGCGAGCACTCTTCGATGTTTGCATTCAATCCTCGAAGAGGAGTTGGAAATATGGTAGCTTTTGACAGATGAAAGATGCGGTAGTTTAATCTTTTATACCATAACCTTAGCTTAGGGCGTGTGCTGAATGTTTATAAAGAGGCCCATCTTGCTCATAAGGTCAAGGAGAATGTAGATGTTTCCTCTGTTCAAGATCCCCAAGTCAATCCAAAAGAGAATATGATAGGCGATAGAAATGTGAACCTCACCAAAGAAGGAGATGGTAAAAAAGATGATGATGACGAGGATATGGGCCTGGGCCATGAATCTGCTAGTGAGATGAATGGCGATGATCAGGTGCCACTCATTCCATGACGGCCCAAATTAAAGATTATTTTATCCCACTTGGTCTAACAGTCCTCCCAACATTGATAGCAGAAGAAACCCCGATCCCTCCTTGTATAGATATATACATGGCTTATTTGGAAGCATATAGAATACAATAGCTTTTATGATCTTGACAAGTTCAACATTGACAACATCAACTCTCCTTTATGTTTACCCACTGACATGCCTACTACAAGTGTATGTGAGATATCCAATGTTAAAAAAATTAAAGACCATAGTCCATGGGCAGTATTAAAATACAGACTCTTCACCATACTTTGACTCACTAAATGTTCACATTGGACATGTTTGCCTTCATTTTATAGGTCTTTACCTAATGCGTTTTTTTAGGTTATATGGACCGCCAACATCTTTTTGATGAGCTTCAAAGCTATGGTGGTGAGTATTAGAGGACGGGTGCTTCTTGAGGTCATCATGAGTGGTGAATCTGATTCAAGCAAGTGCCATAGAAGAGTAAGAGAGACGAGAAAGAGACAAAAAGTGTTGTGATGTCCACCATAGAGGGACTGGGAAGACCTCACCTTCTCAGCAGAAGGCTTGTTCTCGCTTGCCTAAAAGTCTGGATAGGTATTCGAGGAGATCTGATCTGGTCCATTCAGTTTAATTTCCTACTGCACCTGCTTTAGTGCAACCAACCATATAGCCAATAATATCTTCTCACATGCCCAAAGAATCTACTCAACAATCTGGGTCTATATGTTTTGACTTTCCTAGCCAAAGGCATGGTAAGGACCAACTTCCTATTTCTATTTCAACTGCGATGACCGAAACCATCTTGAACGCATATCTTGCTGCTATGAAAAAGGCTTTTTTGAAGATTTGTTTTGATGGGTTTAATTTTGCATTCAACTTGAAAGAGATTCCTCATAATGTAGGGCCAGAAGTCTTGTCTTATGTGAGTAACATATATTATCAATAATACTTATCGAAAAGGCTTGTAGAGGCTCTCTCTGAAGTCTATAAGGAGAAAAATAGTGGCTTTACAAGGGATGAAGTTGATATAAAATGAAATCAAGCGCATCATTCAGACTCTGGATAGAGAAACTGAGGAATTCTAGACATCTCTGGTAGTTGCGAAGAAGAAATGGGAAGATAGGACGCAGTCTTTTAAAGAACGATCTAAAAGGCGGTAGAATTAGGTTGAGTTCGGACATCATAAGAGTCACACTTTTACCTGAAAATGAAAAGTTTCTAAAGACCATCGACGATCAAGCCTTAGAGATCCCTATGTTAAAAGCCACATTAAAAGCCGAGAGGAAAGAAAAAGATGAATCCCTCACTCAGGGCCAGGAGTATTGCAATGAAGTATTGGATGCATGACTAACATTAAAAAAGTTGAGACATGGTAAAGACAACTGAGGATCGAGTCAAGTCTGAGATGGAACCAACTCTAGTCTGATTCTGTGCAAATATTGTCAAGTTAGGAACTTAAGGTGGCTCAACTAAGGGTATCCTAGAACCTTAGCTATGGCCTAGGAGGAAATACTAAGGTAAGAATAGGAGCATTCCGATGGTACTGAGATGATAAGAGTTAAAGTTCAATCTCCTAAAAGATGAAGATTTGGAGGGGTTCGAGACTGGTTAGGTTCTACCTACGTCCGAGGTTGTCGCAAACTGGTGTGCCTGTTGGAGTCTAACCCAAACCTATCTTTAAAGGTTTGTGTGAGAGTTCAACTTTTTTTATAAGGGGCCCACATCATAGACTTCAGTGCTAATGATGGGCGCATCTAGTGCTGCCGCCTTTTCCACATCCAGGCCTTTCAACACATAGCTTGTTATTCCTTCTTCTAGCACTACTACAACTTTTCCCATTAAGGTGACTCTAGGTGCTTCCGTTGCTTGGATATCCTCAGTTGACGTACATTATAATACTGAGGAGGCCGGTTATATAGAATCTAAATCTTTCCAAAGTTATTTATCTTATCTTCTATCATAGAGAGAAATTATATGGGGACTCCTTCACAGATGACTTCCTCATCTCTTGGAGGTATGTTACTAACTTCGCTTGTATTCAAGATGACTCATGTAACACCGATTGATGTTTCTAATCTCTTCTTCGCAATTTTTAAGTTTCAAGTTGATCTACTCTTGCTCCTTTACTGGAAGGGTAGTTTTCTTAGGACACTCAAGCTATAGTGATTGGATCATTATCTTGTGCGCCTATATTCCAATTCCAACCTCTTAAGTAGATCCTACTCCTGGTCTTGGCGATGAAACGATGCATGCATTGAATAAAGAGGCTATAAACGATCCTAATGTAGCATAGGGTGACGAAGACAGAGTCATCACATGGGTCGTTAAGCATAAATCGGGACATTCTATGCAAGACATGAAAGGTTTACATCTCAAGAAAGTTGGAGAAATTAAGAAGGAAAAAATGAACGATGTTCCTCCTCCTCCTCTTTCAGAGCCATTGTTCATACCACTCATCATTATTCCTACTTCTACTCCTATCCTCGATAGCATTCAAACTGGCATTCCTGAGTCCCTAGGGAGCGATAATTATTGGATTATTGACCCTAGAGGCTACTATCTGGGGAAAGAAGATACAGAAGGAGTACTAGTTTGGTTAGAGGCATAAAATAATTTCTCCTGATGATAAAAAATGACTAAAAGAAGAAGAAGAATGCTTGGTTGTAGTTTTTTGTTTGTCATTACTTGTTTTCTTTATTTGTTTGTCCTTTTTAGTCTTCGATTCGTGTACATAGGATGTTGTTGTATGGGTACATCCCTTGCTTTTTCTTGCGAAGTTTATTTTTTGTGAATAAAATAGCCTTTCCTTTCAAATCTATTTCTTGCTTTACTATAAACTTAGTTTATTTATGTTAACTGTGATTACATTCGATTTAAAGCAATGTCATCATCCATCCTAACCACGTAGGTGTGAATGACTTCCCATCATTACTTGGTTCTATGTCATTGTTCCATCTAGTTTGTTACTACCAAAACATTTCTCAGGTGGCAAAACATGATTTATGGATAACTCCATGGCTTACTTAGCTTATCTCTGTTCGGTTCCATTTTACTGGGGATAATGTTGGATTTTCATATCATTCCCTATCTACGAGAAGTAACATTTTGGATATCTATCTTTGGACATCCACACTCGATTCTGCCTATCTCTAGGAAATGATCATAAGTATTCATCGTGAGTGCTGGCTTGGATGCCTATCTTTGAACGTATGAACATGATCTTATCTAACTCCAAATGCTGATCGCTCTTGGATTAGAAGGTCCATTCTCTTACTGGGTCCTATCTCTGGGACCTGATGGGTAAGATGCCTATCTCTGGGCATCGCAATTAGATATTTCCAATCTATGGGCAACAATCTAAGACTACCTATCTTCAGGAAATAGTCAAAGGATATAAGTATATGGTGTATCATCACAATAGACCCTGGAATGATTATACTTATGTGGTTCAATCATGGAGTGAAGGAGTTCTTTGGTACCTATGTTTAGGTACCTAGATATCTATATTTCTAAAACGTAGAATGTTAATTTTGCTATTGTCTACGACACAAATTAAGCCATTGAGAATATGGTTCAATCGATACCCAAAGCTAATTCATTTTACATACAAAAGAGTGGCAGCCTCTGCCTTGATACATCAAAGATCAGGTAGATATTTACATAATACAATTAATAAAAATAGCGACGTAGGTGTTCGCTATCCCATGCTTTCGGAAATGAGATTCCATCAATAGTTGCAAGCTTTAATGTTCCTTCTCCAAGCTTGTGTTCAGTAGCATACAGACCTTTCTAGTTTGCACCCAAAGTTGGTGGTCTAGAAAAGATCTGTTTTAGAATGAGATCGCCAATCTCGAAGGTCCAACTCCTGGCCTTTGCATTGAATTTTTGTACTAGTCTTTTCTATTAAGCAGCAACCTTAAGTCATCTTCTTCATGCTTTTCATTGATCATATCAAGGGACTCGAGCAAGAGTTCCTTATTCGGTTTAGGATCATAATGAATCTTCCAATGAGAAAGCACATCCAATTCAATTGGAATCAAAGATTCTGATTCATAGGTCATGGCGAATGGATTATGGCCTGTTGCGGACTTGTGAGTCGTTTGTTAAGCCCATGGTTCTAGGGGTAATTCATCAACCCACTTGCCTTTAGCGTTTAATAATCTTTTCTTTATGATGGACTTGATGATTTTCTTCACCACCTCTACCTGTCCATTCACATATTGACGTGTTACAACCGCAAATCTTTTGGAAGTTTAGTACTGGTTGAAATAATTGAATTCAACACTATCAGATTAGGTCCCATTGTCAAAAATGATGGTTTATTGAATCCCAAATCAGCAAATAATGTTCTTCTCCATGAATCTGATCTCTTTCCTCATGGTGATCATGGCAAGAAGTTCCGCTTTTGCATATTTTGTAAAATAACCCAATGCAACGATGACATACTTCAACATTCGACATTGGTAGTGCACTAGTGATGTTAATTCCCCAAACTACAAATGTCCATGGACTGAATATTTATGTAATTTTTGTATATCGGGCTTTAGGAATCTTTACAAATCTTTGGCACTTATTGCACCTCCTTGTGTAATGAGCTACGTCTCGTTTGATTATTAGCAAAAATTATCTTCAGTGAAGAATCCTCCTTGCTAAGGTCTACCCCCCCCCCCCCCCGATGTGATCGTTGCAGGCTCCTTTATATACATTCACAAGGATCCTTTTAGCTTTTTCATTGGCGACACATCGCAATATAGAAGTTGAGAATCCTCTCCTATATTGCACTCCTTCTTGAACAATAAATCGTGGTACTTTGCATAAGAGCTTCCTTCATTCTTTCCTCTCGTTTAACGAAGTTGCCTTTAGCAAGTACTTTATAGTTGAGTCATCCATGGCTCCTTTTCTACTTCATCCTCCAAAATTTAATCAATGTCCACATGATCGATGCTTAAAGATGATAACACCCCCAATGGAACCAATCCCATAACTTACACATCCCCAAAGCTAGTTAGTTTGGCCAATGAATCAACTTTTATGTTCTCCTCTTTATATATGTGGTTTATCGTGTAATGCTCGATGTCATTCAATAGCTCTAAAACCTTCGTTAGGTAAGGGTCTAATCATGCTTCATTAACATGGAATTCCTTCTTCATCGGACAGACCACCAATTGAGAGCCGTTATGTATGTAACATTTTGACTCTCAATTCCTTTGCTATTTTGAGTCCTACTATACTCGGCTTGATTGTTTGTTGCGAAGAACTCATGTTTCAAGGCATAATAGATTATTTATTTCACAGGGGTTATCAAGATCACTCCTGCCCTAGAGCAACATTTATTGGAGGTTCTGTCCACGTATAACTTCCATTGAGTAGGCTGTTCCACATCTTCCTCTATCTCTCCATCCCAAGCAGTAAATTTGGTAATGGAATCAATCAATGCATGTCCTAGGATCACCCTTCTATAATGGTAAGATATGTCGTAGTAGCTTAACTTGATGTTCCACTTCAGCAATCTTCCCAAAGTCTCGGATCGGTGCAGCACATGTCTTACGGGCTGATCAGTTAGTACTTTAATCGAATTAGCTTGGAAGTAGGATCATAACTTCCTTGATGCAATCAACAAACAATAAGCTAGCTTCTCTAATTTTGGATAATTTCTCTCTTCTCAGTGAACTATTTGTTGATGTAATATACTTCCCTTTGGACTTTTGATCTTCATGTACCAGGATAGCACTTTGTACATGAAGAGATACCGCCAAATAAACAAATATGACCTCTCCTTCCGAAGGTTTCGATAGAACTTGTGGCTTCTCCATGTGATCAAGTAAGGCCTAGAAATTTTTTTGACACTTCTCCATCCAGACAACTTCCCTTTCTCCTTTTTGAAGGCATCAAAAAATGTTACACGCTTATATGTAGCTTTTGAGATGAATCAACTCAGCAGCTACCTTTTTGTTTAACCTTTGCATTTCTCTCCTTGTTCTTTGTAGCAATCATGCTTTCTATGCAGTAAAACAAATAAGTTTGACTAAAATAAGTTTGAATTTCATTTGCAATAACTAATGTTTTTGAAAATAGTTTTTTTAATTAATTAAATTTTATTTAATAAAATATTTAGTTTTGATAGATTGAATTAAATTAACAAATTTCTTTCATATGATATGCTAAAACGAATGAAGTTTTAGTCGATATAAAATGTTTTGTGATGTAAATAACTTTTATATAATTGGAATGGTTGGAAAATAAAATTAATTTTGTAATAATAAAAAATAAAGAAAATATTGAATTGAAAGAAATTGTGCATTTATTGAAACATTTATTGTAAAATGAAGTAAGTTAATTTATATTGGATTGAAAATATTCATAAACAAGTTAATGTACAACTTGAAGTTAATCTGTGATTAACATAAAATGTAAAATGCCTTTAAAAAATATAGCCCGAACCCAATTAACAAGCATAAGCCCCTTTTCTTTAATAACCAAAACTTGTAGCCCACACTCTTGGTTACAAAATATTAAACCCGAACTCTTTGAATATTCAAATTAAAATCCCAAGAAGGAAAAAATATCACATAGCGAAAATGCAAACTTTAAGGGTAGTCTCGGCAAGGGTGATCGATGTTGGCATAGGGAATGACGACTGCAAAGGCAGGCGGCAATAAAATGGAAGTCGCAATCTTGACGACTAGTGCGGTGCGATAAGGGAAGCAGGGGATGGGATGTTTGTTGCGAACGTTAGCAATGTAGCAAGTTTGGTGGTGGCGGGGGAGGTTGTGATTGTGCTGGTTGATGTTAAAGGACTTGCTTGCGTGCAAGCATGGGTTTGATAGTGTTGAAGATTTGTGACGATCATGTTGAGCTAAGTGTAATTGCTGATTTGGGAATTCAAGCATCAATTAAGGTGAGTTTCTATACTCACAATTATGTCCATATCTCATTACATGTGTGTATCTCGATTATTAGTTGAATTTTTTTCTTGATATATTGGTTTGGAATTGGTTGATGTAGAGATAGAGGATTATTTACATTAGATAGAAGTGTCAATTTGTAAACAGAACTTAGTCCAATTGCGAATTGGACTCTATATATATATATATATTTATATGTTAACATGTGTGTACTTATAGAGATTGGAGTTTGACGGAACACAACACGGGTCACTCGATATAGATTTGTAATGATGTTAGGTTGATATGTTTGTGGAGTAATTTTACTCCATAATTTAATAGTTGGATATTTATTTACTTTCTTGTTTTAAAGGATGTTTGAAAAGTCTTGGAAAATTTATTTTAGAGATTTTAAAATTTATGAAAAGTATTTTAAAAATAATTTACTAAATTTTATTTAGTTTAACTATTTTTTATTTACTAATCATAAATATAAATATAGTTATTTTTGGTTTATAAACCCCTTTATCAAATCAATATTATAATATATTATGAGTTTAAAATTGTTTTAAACGTAAAATGGAATAAAATTAAATTTTATAAAATATATTATGAAAATGATTGTATTATTTAAAGAGATGTTCAATATAAAGGTTATCTAAATATTTGTGAAAGAGTTTACAAACCTTGGAAAAATATAGAATTCTTTTAATGAAATAATTAAGAGGTTTTAGATGCATTTTGATTAAATAAAAACCACTTTTCTATAATACGAGAATTTCAAATATGGTATTAACCAAAACAAGGGATCAACAAAGCAATAATATAGAGAATAAATGTAAAACGAGAAGAAATAGTAAAGAGACAAGAAGATTTTTATTGTGGTTCGTCTATTAATGAAGCCTACGTCCACTTTATAACTTTCTATTAACTGACTGCTATTACAAGTTGAATAAGATTACAATATGATTGAATCTTATAAGATAGATCAAGTCATAAGTACAAGAGAGAATCACAGTAAACTTCTGTATGACTATTGTGTGGGTGGAGAAGATTGAAGAGTAATCTCCGAAAGTTCCAGCAACTAGTCCAGAAGACCGTGTTTATGTTGTAGATAGGATTGTATTTATAGGGTAGTAGAGCTATTGGGCTAGGCTTTCTTACCAGATGTTGCAAATGACCATATGAAGGTGCACTGTAAGTTTCACCGCGAACCAAACCAATTTGATGGTTTGCTAGCGATCCATAGGCTATAGATTGCTAATGATCCTAGCATTTGGCTTGTTGGCTTTCCTTTTGCTTGAGATGCTTCCCACTGTCCTCTCCTTTGAAGTTAATGGCAATTTGGAAAAAAGGTATGGTTCGCCAGCGATCCATAGTGCATCGATCACTAGCGATCCATGCACGCAGTGGATTTCTGAACTTTGTCTTTTTAATCGCATCTATTATCTCATGTTGGTGTTCCCCATGTAATTTTGTGGCATGTTGCCTCGTTTTGATCTCGATCCACATAATGGTCGCATTAGACTGGTGATTGAACTGGACGAATGCTTGCTTCTCGATTTAACTGGCTCGGAATTCCATCAAACTTAGTCGTTTTGCTTAGGATACCTATTGGACCATGATGCAATTGGATTCATGGATCCACGAGCCAACATTATGAATCGCTAGCGATCCATCACCTTTGTATTTTCTCGCTTTCCATTCCACTGATCTTTCTTGATTAGTACCACAAGTCTTTTTGGTTGGCTCTTGGGCTCTTCTGACCCGAAGAAGCTGTTCTGACATCCTTTGGATTCTACTAGGTTAAAAACCTAGATAACATTTCCCCCCTAGAGTATGCCTTCGTTGAAAACAAGGCATTCTCTAGAAGTAACTGCTTTTCATTTTCTATTTGGCAAGGCTTAGGTAATCATGTTAAAGACATGCTAATTTGCCTTTGGCTATTTAGCTGCTCGTTAACTTTTGACCTGAATTGTCATTGCTTGTTATACAAACCAAGTTTGACCCCATAGCTTTTAGAATGCCTTTAGATTACACATGGATCATACTGGCTAAATTCGAATTGATGGAGCGCGATTCGATGGATCGCTAACGATCCAATGACTTAGCAGTTTTGTCTTGTACAATCTTCTACATAACTGTCTCGAGCCAATCCAACCCCATACTTATCATCCTCTCGTGACTCGGGCTGCTTCCTATAATTCAACCAAAAACTCGACCAAAACCTAAATCCATCCACTCTACCACCTTCCCCGACCACCTACTGCTAAAGCCTCTCGCTGTTGATCAACTTAAAGCTCGTCATCGCTTTGACTTCAACCTTGGCTCCTGAAATCCAGTTTCTTGGATCACGGTCGACCATACCCTACTAGATCGCTAGGTCGCTGAATCGTTGGATCCTCGTTGTCGCTAACTCCAATCACCGTTGTCTTTTGATTCTTGATTCGAGGTGGGTGATGCTGATTCTAACGTTCGTTTAGCAATTTGGCGATGGGGTTGTACTGGTGATGAATGTCATGGAAAATCAGAGTTGATTGCGATTTTATGGAAGAAGATAGTAAAAAATATGGAATTTTTCATAGAACGACACTCGGTCCTTGCCCCGGTGCATGACATGCTTGGTTTTCTTCATCCATGGAATCAAAATTGACT
The DNA here is from genome assembly GCA_030765085.1 of Allium cepa. NCBI lineage: Eukaryota > Viridiplantae > Streptophyta > Magnoliopsida > Asparagales > Amaryllidaceae > Allium > Allium cepa. Next base: position 456,694,706 of record CM060931.1, on the reverse strand, counting down.
TGTACTAAGTTACATTGTTGATACAACACGACGCATCAGAAATTGGTTTTGATCCTTCCAAAGGGGAATAACAAATTAGAATTGCATCTCACAAGTAGCTCATGTTGTCATCACCTTCCGAAGAGATAAGATTGGTCTCGTTATTGCATGCTCGACGTACTTAAACTGGGAAGGGCTTCCTGTATCGCTCCTTACAACGTATCTGTTATCATTCGTTGATCGATGATGGGTAAGTGTAGAAAGAATATTTTTAAAAAATGATACAAAAAGCCATTTCCATTATTTACTATGAGCGAGCTATCTACACGGGATATGGCATTCATAATATTCAGGACATAGGCTTACCCCCCATAGATAACACAAACACTTGTCCTAGTATATACTTGAAATCCAATGTGTCGATGTAAATCATTATTCCTTAAAAATTCAAGTGTTGTAAAGGAATTTTTAGTTAAAGATAGAATTACCTAACTGCATTGGGTGCAAGTTGTATTATATAAAATGAAGTATCCGTCTTCCCGCCATAAGTCCAGCGGAGGAAGTTCAACACTTTCAGAAGCTGAATCATCATCTATCCCTTCCTCTTCTGCTCAGCGGGCTAAGTACGGTTAATTAGTGCCAATCGGTCCGGTCATGGACCGAACTCCTCTGAATTTCAGAATTTTTCTTAATCCATAGGAGAGAGCTTCCTTCATAATCTCCGCCAAGGTTTTGCATAACATTTGCTTGCAACACAGTATTCCAAAGGACGACATGTATTTCGAAGAAGAATAAATTTCTCTTGTATGCTACCTCCGAGATACACTACTTGCCATCGATATATGTTCCTAAATGGAGTAGTGTCCCCCTTCAATGACTTCTTGAGAGAAACTCTTTCGAACTTGGGAATTTCCCAGTTCCAAATTCATCCTAATGTATATGCGATCTTGACTTGCCTACACATTCTTTTTATGTGGACATTTAACCATGCTCTGAGTTCCGATGAGTTAGAATATTTTCTCTCGTTTAAGAGGAGATATGAGTGCCCATCTCTTGTCGTCATCGAGGCCCAGAGGAATCGCAAAACCGTGCTACAGCTTTAAAGAAATTTAGTTCAATTCAAGACTAAGTACTTCTTTGTGAGGTGTCTCGAAGGATTTAACCGCTTTTGGACAATAGAGGTTAAGTTCTCTTCTTTACTTATTGAGTTTCGTTATGTCGCTATGGAGTTTCTAACAAGTCAAATGCTTCCTGCAGTTATTTCAAGGACGAATAAAGACTTATCGCTTGACCAAATTTTCCATTCCCTAAATGTCATAGATGTTGGGGAGAGATCAATTAAATTCTGCTAACGCACGAAAATTTGCTCTGGTATTTCCTGCTGCATCTAGGAAGACCCGCCGTAGCATTGAAGTTTAGTCTCTTTCCCGTTCCAGAATAAGAACGCGCTTCACTTCTTCATTACATGGTTCTGAAGAGGTTGTTTTTCAAGTAAAGGAGGGTTGTATTGCAATTCAGTTAAAGAAACCCATAAAAGAAGAGATGTCGTGACTGAAGCCATCTATTTGACCAGAATGCCCTCGACTCCATAGGAAGGTAAAGAAGAATTTAAACAATGAGAAGGAAAGGCTGCAGCGGCAACAGATAAAGAGGAGGGTGAAGTTAAAAGTAGTAGTGGTTATGATTCCTCCTCTAGTAAAGATGATTTTGACGTAGGTTCTAGTGATAGAGACTTTGAATCATGTGACAAGACCCTGAGAATGAGTCTCGTACTTTCGTATTCGCGTCACCGAGAGATGCACGATAAAGATGCTCCGCTAGTAGACGAGCGACGTCAGGATTCCTCGATTAAAGAAGTTGGCATAGACTTTGGGGATTTGAGCAATGTTTAGATGGATATTGACAAACTTATAGGGGAAGATTTCCAATTCGAAGAGACATCTCCTTGTCCAGGCCATGTTGCATCCGAAATGAGCTCGATTTCTGCTGCAATGGCTTCCAGATTTGGTTTGTGACATTATTTTAGGCCTCCGGACACATTACACGTTTCACTAGGGTCATATTCACTAACACACACATTATTTAGGCCTATTTCTTGTTACTAAAGCTTTTTATTTATTTGTTGTGTTAGGTACCATGAGAGGCCGTGGACTTTATGACGATCTCGAGCAATTCACTGATTCGTAGCATTGGTCCAAATGGTCCACAAACCGTCATCAATCCCGAGAGACCTAGGAGGAATCGAGAAGGCGAAAAGACTTAAAGGCCAAAGCACGTCGCCGGGATGACAAGGAACGTGGTCGGACGTTTAAGAGTGGCTATGGGAAGAGAAAAACCGTTGATGATCGAGAGGAACCATCCAAGAAGTCAAAGGTAAATCGTGGTTCTCATCCTTCCAAACAACAGGCCTTTGCCCCGGCTTCAGTTTCTATCGGTCCTAAAATTCTGATTTCTTCCATTCATGCTCCGTCTTCTTCTCAAGTCCCATCAATCCATGTGGTACCTGCTCCTGGTTCCTCGCTCCCCCACAGGAGGCTGGCTTACATTCTTCTGTTTGGTCCCCCTATACTTGAAGCCGTGCTCCACGAGTAGTTTTTAAACGGAGTTAAGTTTGACTGCGAAAACCTTCGCTCGGTCCGCAAAGATTCCTATATGCCTTGACTTTAGGCGATTCAAAGAGATTTTGGGCAAGTCAAGGGATGGGAAAAGCTATGTAAGCAACTAGTTGACATGAACCACAATAATTACCAAGAGAGCCTCTCTTTTGAACTAGAGAAAGAGGACTTCGAGAAGGCATTAGCAGAGCACGAAACCAGAATTGAACGACTATTACAAAAGAGAAATGCAGTGCTATGGAAGAGTAAGAATAATGTCGGCTTACTGAAAAGTGGCCCATGCGAAAATAGAGCTCGTCTTTCGAGATGAGATTAAGAAAGCCCATGCGGACGAAGTTAAGTTGAAAGAGGAGCTCGAAGCTTGCAACATGATTATTGAAGCCCAGAAGAAGACTATTGTTGATCATGAAAAGATTATCGAAGGGCATAACAAAACAATCGTGGAATATGAGGAGATCATGAAGTCCCATGATAAAACCATCTTTGATCAATCTCAGACGATTGCTTTGCTCCAAGAAAGTGTTGTGCAGCTCAACGCAGACAAAATTCGTATCGAAGTTGAGAAGGCCGCTATTACGGCGAATTATTTGGAGTTACAGGAAACGTTTGAAAGGAAGATGAAGAAGATGGACGATACCATCTTAAACTTCTATGTCAACTCCCTATTGCATTATGGGAGTCTCATCTATTTAGGCCAAAGTTCCCATATAATCTTACCATGGTTTATGAGGAAATTTTGACCCATTTCCAAGGTAGCGGGGATGTCTATACTGAACGAGAGTTAGAGGATGCCTACCTTAATGAGGAGTTAAAGAAATCATTGATAGAGGGCTGAGAGATCTTGTGAATCGAGAAGGAAATGAAAGTTGCTGATATTGCAATGACCGTAACTAACGAAATGTTGCCAGAGCCCTTTGTTTCTAGACCTTGCGTATCGTCAAGACAACCTCGTGATTAAATGGCGAGTTTGGGGCCTGATAACTTGTAGCTCACGCCACAAGAGCAAGAAAAACTTAATGCTTTCATTTTTGATCTTATAGGTCCATCTTCCTAACCTATTGATCTGTCGATTTCTTTTATGCTCGAACTCGCCGTTTTTTCGATCACCTCAATGCTTGTCTCTATAGCTGCTCCGATTGCTGTGTCCATGCCCAGTTCGCAACCAGGGACGGAGTCCGAGAAGATCACTATATTGCATGGTTTGGATGACCCTTCCGTATCTTTGGAGGGCGACTTTATGGTCATCGAAGCACGAGAGCAGGAGGTCTAGATTAAGCAACCATGCAAATCAAAACAACAACTGGTCGCTATTAAGAAAGAAACGGTTAAAGCTATAATGTCCTCGAAGAGCCTCCGCAAATCCTAGAAGTGCAAGACGAATGGGGAATCTTTCGAGAAGGTTGAAGAGCGGTGAGGAGATGCCAACACCTAGGAGATAGTTGACATCACAGGTAGCAACAGCACCCCTTGCCAAGATTCGAAGGGAAACAAAAACTTCCAACTAAAGCAGGAAGGGGAGCGGGAGAAAGAGGCGTTGAGAGGTTAGGATGGCAGTGAAGCTAATTTTTGAGACATTTTGTTTTATTTTATTCAGATGTAGAGTCCACACTTACTGCTTTTGTTGGCCGGTATTGTGTGGGTACGGGCCCAACACTTTGAGTTTGTACGAAAAAACATTATAAGTAATACAATGCTGGCATTTAAATTGTAATTTTACCTGTCTACTTATCTCTATTTCGTACACTTATGTCAATTTCATTTACTGCTATTTTATTTTATCTAGTGTTATGATTGCCGTCAAAATTCTTTGTTTGGAGTAACAAACTGTGAAGTTGTTATTGTTTTTTGAGTATTGAGCATCGATGTGTACCCCCCAGTTCACAGGGCTGGTTACTTCGAACACTAGGCAATGGCCTGTTGATCTCAGTGTTTGTTTATTTTTTATCACCAAACCTATTTAATAGCTCCCATCCTTAGGAACGTATGATTTAAACGACTTAATTTCAGATTTATTATTGGTTCACAATTTGAATTTTCTACTATTGACATTATTGGATTCATGCTTCTTGCTCCCGATGGTGGGAGTGGGTTAATTATTATTATTCCTGCAATGGACGAGTTTCTCGATATTGCCGAAGTAATACTGGTACTTAAAAGTGTGTGCGGCTTGTTAAATGCACGGCTTTTGAGTGTCTGCATGGCTTATGGGATGTGCAACTTCTAATAGTGAGCGTGGCATAAGGGATGCATAGTTTTTGGGACCAATATGATCGACCGGTCTGGAACGGTTTCAGAACTTCTCTACATTATCAATCTTCAAGCAACATGAGGAGTTTATGCTTCAAGAGCATGAATCAACGGCTTGAAAAGGTAGTGCACGACTTATGGGATGGCGACTTTGATTTAAGCCTTTCTAGCACTGTCAGAGCAACATTGGTTCTTAGAAGACAGGGATTGAGTTCCGTCGATCCAACAGTTTGAGTCGGTTTGACCCTGTCAACTCAACAGGTTACCTTTATGAATACATTTTTAGTGGTTAAGAAAACAAGCAAATTTATTAAGAAAGGTTGGGAAAATTCTACCTATTTACAATGCCCCCGACATTCTAGGATAGATTATTTGCCGAAAAATAGGAAGTACATAAGATAGTTTCAAATAAAGTAAGGACACAACGATTCGTTGTTCCATGCTCGGTGAAATTGGATTCCATCTATGGATATAAGTTTGAAAGTTTCATCCCCTAGCTTTTCACTGATCATATATGGCCCTTCCCAGTTAGATCCAAAGGCTCTCGGTACGGGATAGACTCATTTGAGAACGAGGTCTCCCACTTCAAAGGTTTGGCTGTGAACTTTAGAGCTGAAGTACCATGCGACCCTTTTTTGGTGGGCGGCGGTCCTCAGTTCGGCTTCATCACTCTCTCGTCAATCATATCAAGCAACTTGAGTAGGAGCTACTCGTTTTGCCTTTGATTGAAATTTTGCCTTCGATGGAAGAGGACTTCTAGTTCTATGGGGATCATTGCTTCTGAACAATATACCAAGGCGAACAGGGTACAATGCCCGGTTGTTGCTTTGTGTGTTGTTCTGTAAGCCACAGTGCAAGTGGAAGTTCATCAACCTAATTTCCTTTAGCTTTAGTTTGTCACTTTTTGATGTTGGACCTGATGATCTTGTTTATTGCTACCACCTGCCCGTTTGCTTACAGATGAGCGACCGTGAAGAAGCTTTTCTTGATTTAGAAGCATTTGCAAAAGTCTTTGAAGTCGGTGCTTTCAAATTGGGTCCATTATCAGCGATGGTTTTTTGTGGTACACCAAACCTACAAATAATGTTTTTAGTAACAAAATTAATGACTTTCTTTATAGTAATGGTGGCCAGCGGTCCCACTTCAGCCCACTTTGTGGAATAGTCAACAGGCGTCTATAGCATATTTAGCCTCACCTTTAGCTATTGGCAATACGCCAATCGGGTCAATTTCTTATATTGCGAATGGCCATGGGCCGACGGTCTGCGTTAGGCCTATTAAGGAAGTTCTTCTAATCTTGCTGAATCTTTGGCATTGGTCACACCGTCTGGTGTAATCAGCTGCATCACGATTTATCGTTGGCCATAAGTATCTGTATCGAAAGATTTTTCTTCGCAAGGGTTTGTCCCCTACTATGGTCTCCGCAATCGCCTTCATGAACTGCCTTTTGAAGCATTTTTTTCAGTAGAATCCTATCTGTAGGAAGAGTTCCCGTAAGAAAGTAGTCTTTGATTGGCATCATCTACGTTTCCAGTTCAAGAATGGTTTTGAAAATCCAGTGGGCATCCATTTCATTTATACTCGAAGCTGTTAGGGTCTCAACCGAGACTAGTCCCAATGATTGAGCTTCCTCAAAGCTGGCTAATTTAGCTAAGTAGTCAACCTTCATTTTTGCTCCCTTGGGGGGTGAGTTATGGTGTAATGCTCGATGTCGTTCAACAACTCTTGTACTTTAGACAGATATGGGGCAAGGTTCTACCCTCGAGCCTGGTATCTGCCTTGAGCCTGGAAGACGACCAGTTGAGAGTTGCTAAGGATGTAAACGAACTTTATTCTAAGTTCCTTCATGATTTTCAGCCCCTCTATTAATGCTTCGTATTCCGCTTCATTGTTTGTCGTAGGGAATTACAAGCATAAGGTGTAGCAAATGGCTTGTCCTTCAATGGTTTCGAGCACTACCCCTGCCCCCGAGCAAAGGTTATTTGACGCGCCATTGATGAAGAGTTTCCATCGTTTTTCCGCTTCCAGTGATTCTTCTTCTTCATCATCTCGCATGGAAAATTCGATGATGAAATCCATCAACGCTTGCCCGTTGATTACCCTTATCAGATGGTAAGTGACTTTATATTTGCTCAATTCTATATTTTATTTGAGGTGCCACCCGAAAGTCTAGGGTCGGTACAATACTTGCTTCAAAGGTTGATTTGTCAATACTTTGATTGGATGCACCTGGAAATACGATCGTAATTTCCTAGACGTAATCAATAGGTAATACGCTATATTTTCCAATTTCAGATAATTTTTCTCGATTTTAGTGAACCGCTTGCTAATGAAGTATGCAGGTCATTGAATTTTAGCTTCTGCACATATAAGAGCTACACTCAACACGTGAGGTGATACTACTAAGTAGATGAACAAATCCTCTAAGTCTACTAGCTTTAATAGGATTGGCGGGGGTTTCCATATGTCGTAGCAACTCTTCAAATGCGGTTTGACAAGCCTCATGCAATACCCTATATTTTTAGTAACATTATTGGGAACATTTAATTAGGTAGATTAAATAAAATAATGTATTACGGTTAGGGGATTGAGTTTTGTGATTAAACTAAGGGGTAGCCGTGCCTAAGAGAACAAATGAACTAAAATGAACAAAAATAAGGAAATAGGTGAGGGCAAAGTTGGAATAAGAATATATACCCTAAACCCTTAGCCAAGTATGTTCTACTCGTTCATTTGCAAAATTAAAAACAAATAGAGGCCGACCACGATTAGCAAGAAAGAGAAAGATAAACAAAAAAAGCTAAGGAAGAAGATTAATCAAATCAAAGCTATTCAAATCTCAAACTCCTTAATCTCGAAGCTAAGGTGAATAATGACTACGTCTCATATTTTCTAGTGTTTTCAGTTTTAAGGTTAAACCCAATTTATCTTGCAAGATTTTGCCATGTTTTTGAATGATTGATTGTTTATATATGCTTTTTGATGATTTATGCCTATTCATATAGGTTGTGTGAGATGTTTTAATGTGAAAACCCTATTAAATGACAACCAAATGCCTTATGAATTTAGATTTAGAACAGAAATGATATTTTAGAGACGGGTTTTAATTTTCATAATTTTTTAGTCTATATGGATTAAAAAATATTTCTAGTGAAGAAAATGATTATTTGTGTTTAAAATAATTTAGGGCTAAATTATTTATGCTTTAGGTTTGAAATTAATATATATTGGTAAACATGTTAAAAATGATTTTCTAGAATTTATGTAGAATTTCCCTAAGCGTTTTAATAGATATATAAAATTATTTAAGATATGAGACTTAAATGTTTTATTATTTATAAAAGGAGAAGGAGTATTTTGAAAATTATTTAAATTATTTAATCCTGAAATATTGGCCGTACTTTTAGAAAAGAAATTAGCAACAATAATATTTTGACAAACAAGGAAGGTTAGTTGAAAAGAATTTATTTCTAAAGTTAAAATCATTTTTTACATGATTTTAGCATGTTTCGCCACTTTCAGGACCATGGGTTCCGACTTTGTAGCTCCACCACCAATGCTATCGAAATCAATGCGCATCGCATCAAAGCCTTGGTGCACATCGAATTGGTTATAGGCGGAAGGTGTTGCGTCGAAACCAAGGGTTCCAAAGGAGGTCAAAACCTTACTTAGCTTTCAAATGAAAAATGCGCCTGTTTTGCTTTCCAAGGATATGCTTTCGACTTTGTTAGCTTCCGACTGGATCAAATTGTTTTAAGGAATGGTTTCGAATAGGATTGCACCTCTTTTTTAAGTAAATTCTTTCAAATAGGGTCGAAAACCCCTAACTGCCACTATTCTACCTTTTGAACCTAATGGTTTCGGAAGGTATACTTTGTTTTAAAATCAAAGCCACTTCTTTAATGCTATCGGAAGGTTGGTTTCGGCACCATCACTTCTTTACTTAGGAATGCTATCGAAAGGGGTGCTTTCGACTTAAATGTTTTATGACCCTTTTTCCTTGCTGAAGGTAGAACCCAAAGGTTTCGAAGGAGTTCATTTTAAATGGTTTTGAAATATGTTTTCACATGTTTTAAATTGAACCCAAATGCTTTCGAAAGGTTTCAAAGGGGCGGTTCCCTAATGGTTTCGAAAGGTTTTAAAGGAAAGGTTTTTCCAATGTTTTCGAAAGGCAATGTTTAAGTGTTTTAAAGATATGATGTCTAAGGTTTTATATCTTTCGAAGGAAAGGTTTTTCAATGGTTTAGAAAGGTTTATATGAATGGTTTCGAAAGGAATTTTGTGGCCTTTCGGCCTAGGTGAAAGAAAAGGGATTTAGTTGGTTTCGAAATGGGTACTTTCAATGGATTCAAAAGGGGTACTTCCTAAGGTTTAAATGTTTTTATCAACAAAGATTTGAGTAGAGTATATATAACATGGCAAGGTGGTTTTAAGTAAAACATAGAGTATATATTTTCCTTGTTTAAGTTTGATTTAAAGGTTTAAATCAATTTGAAAGGAAAAGGTTTTCAAGGAAAGATTACCCTAAGTAAAATGATTTGGATATTAGAATTCCAACTGAGATTGATACAGGGTCGCGCCCTATACATTAACTATTAGCCCCAGCTAATTTAGTCTAAAATTCCAATGTGTAGGGCTTTGTCATAAGTAAGACTAAAATTATGATTAAATACGGAAGGGAATATATATGTTTGTACAGAGGTAGGTTATTGGTGATCCTACAAAACCATTAGGATCAAGTGGCCCTCAGAGAAGATAAGTTAGGGATAGACCGTCCAGAAGAGGAGTATCTAACAGATAAGTTAGGGACAGACCGTCAAAAAAAGGAGTATCTAATAGGTGTTAGATTATTTTATTTATATTGTCTGATAGGCTTGAGTAAGCCAAAGGTTAGAAGTTAGCTAAACATAGCTATAGTGTTTGAACAGATATTCATTTGTTATCTGAAATATATGTTTACATGATATTGCTTTACAATTTTAACCATTTTTGGTTTCGGGGTAATGATTTGCGAAAGATATGTTTAAAAGGATTATTAAGGGGAAACTTGTTCCGCTAAGCGACGTGGTCTCACTCAATATCAAATAACCGAGGTGTATAGTAGTATTCACATGGGGCTTTAGGTCTGACTCGAAGTTTATGTTTTTCCCTTAAACTCTCATGTGCTCAAAATTGATTTGAGTGGGCCGGGGGTTGAGGTTTACAGATTTTTAGTAGGTTGGTGAATAAAGCTTCCGAAGGTGAGTTGGTTGCTGACGGATAGCTATGTTGGAGTTGTTGTTTTATTTTATTTGATTCCGCTGTGTTGTATTATGTAAGTGTGACTATATAGCACTCTGGTTAACCAAAGGGGCACCTTCATATGTCACTTTTGGCGTATTTTGTATTAATCATATTTTATCTGAACCTCGGAACCGATTATGGGATTATGTAATATAATATGAAATATGTTTTATGAAATGTAATCAGAAATATTATTTTTGTGAAATCTGTGATTTTGTTTCATATTCATGTGCTTCTGATACTATGGATACCATTAACATTACAGTATTTGGTCACCGGAAGTTAATAATATGGATGCATCTGTAGCACTTAGCCATGGGCCTTCAGGTATGGGATGTTACAACTTGGTATCAAGGCTTAGGTTTATGAAAAACTTTAATTAAAATTTATTTTCGAAAACATAAACCTAAGGAATTAGATATAAGATCGGGGTATGGGATAATGGTATAGTAATTTACATGTATTTGCTATATATAACTATACGCTATATCTCCATTCTCCTATCTCTCTTAGGCTATTCTTCTGTATCTCACAAGGCTTAAATATAGAATGGACGCTAGAAGTGGAAGTGTGAATCTTGGTGGAAACAACACCACCAATGGAAATGCCAGACCGAATAATAGAATGAAATAAGGTCAGGCACAAGCAGGAAATGTTAGTGCGGGAGTTCCACAAGTGGATATGGGAGCTATGTATCAGTTTTTCGTGAACATGATGCAAACTGGAATAGTTGCTGGAGTGGTTGGAGGAAACGCTGGAGTAGGAGTTCAGGAAGCTCCGGTGGTCAGCAATTTTGCAAACTTGAGAAGATATTATGTTAGGCATAGAGGGAAGCCATTTATCATAAATGAAGATGCTATTAAGGTGGAAAACTAGTTGGTGCATTATGAGAGGATCTTTGTAGACTTGGGGCTCAATGATGAGTAGAAGAGGAGGCTTACTTCAAGATTACTTTAGGAAGCAGCTTTATTTTGGTGGAAAGTGTAACGGCTTGAGCGGATGAGGAAACGATGATATGGGCCGAGTTTAGGAGGTGGTTCCAGGAGCGGTTCATGTTTGTGATGGCGCGGTCTGCTTTGCTCAGAAAGTTCGCTGTGTTGGAACAGAGGGAGATGTCTGTGTTGGAATATGTTAGAAGATTTGAGGTGTTGTGAAGGTATGGCTATGCTACTGTGTATACCATGATGAAGTGGAATGAGAAGTCCATTAGGGGGTTGAAGCCTTAGTTGGCAAGGGCTACATTACCTCATATTAGGGATGTTTGTGATGTTGTGGTGGATATGGCTTTAAGACATGAGGACATGTTTGCTTCTCTGGAGAAGAATAAGATGAAGGAGGTCCAGGTAAGGCAGTGTAAGAATAGAATGTTCTTTCATAAGAAGGGTGCTCAGAAAGGTGGAGCCGCAAAGAAAGGGAAATCAGAGGTTGTTTGCTTCAAGTGCAATAAAAAGGGGCATTTTGCTAATGAGTGTCGTATTGGAAAGGTAAAGGAAGTGGTCGGTAAGAAGAATATTAGATGTTTCAACTGTAGTCAATTTGATCATTATAAGAGTCAACATAAAGAGCCTCGTAAGGACGGAAGTGGCAATGTATTTTCATCGGGACCTGCTACATCAGAACCAACAGTGCAAGAGAAAGAGAAGGCAGTGTTGGGAGGTACGCTTTAGATTCATGGTATGTCTGTTAGCATTCTGTTTGATTTTTTGCATCGCATTCTTTTATATCTCATTGTTTGGAAGATAAGCTTGACCTAGAACCCTCATATTTAGTTACTTCCTTAAGGGTTGCAAATCTAATAGAAGGGTATGCGACACTTTGGATGAAGTGTGACCATCTAGAGTTTGATTTGTTAGGTCGTACCTTTGTTTGCAGTTTGCATGTATTTGACTTTATAGGGTTCAAAATTATTTTGGGTATGGATTGGTTAAGCAAGTGTGATGCTAGGATACTTTTCCATGGTAGTAAAATATCACTTAAACACCGACTATAGTGATCAGAGTAGTGGAGTTGGAAGATGAGGTGAATCGTGTTTTTGTGGTTATAGAATTCACGGATGTTTTTGAGCCTGTAGTAGGATTGCCACTGAGACGAGCTATTGAGTTTCAGATAGATTTGATACTTGGAGCAGAACCGGTGATTAGACCGCCAAGCAGGATGAAACCTACAAAGATGAGAGAGCTAAAGGTTCAATTGGTAGATTTGGAAAGCAATATTTTTATTAGAGCTAGTAGTTAGTTCACCTTGGGCAGCAGCCACAGTGTTTGCCAAGAAGCTAAACGAATCGTTAAGGTTATGTATTGATTATCGTAAGTTGAATGAGAAGACGATAAAGAATCGATATCCGTTGTCTAGAATTGACGATTTTTCCGATCTGTTGAGTGGAGCCAAGATATTTTCTCAGTTGGATTTAGCAACATTTCCATCAGCTCATAGTAGCAAAGGAAAGTATTCCTTTGACGGTGTTTAGAACTAGATATGGATCGTACGAATGGTTAGTGATGTCGTCCAGACTAACTTATGTGCTAGCACTCTATGTGGATTAGATGAACCCAATTTTCGGAGAGCATTTGGATAGGTTCATGTTGGTGTTTATAGATGATATTTTGATGTATTCGAAGGATGAAAAGGAGCATGAAGTTCACCTTAGAGTTATGATTGAGTTGCTGAGGTAGCATCAGTTGAAAAAAAATTGAACTGCCATTTCAGGAAGAAAGAAGTGAAGTTTCTTGGTCATGTAGTCTCAGAGAAAGGGTTGTTCGTAAATCCGATTAAGATTGAAGCAGTAAATAATTGGAAGAGACCGGAGATAGTGAATGAGATAAAGAGTTTTCTGGGATTGGCTTGATATTATCGGAGGTTCATAAAGGATTTTTCGCGGATAGCAGCACCGATGACCAAACAAACGCGAAAGGATGTGAAGTTTGTTTGGAACGATAAGTGTATGGAAGCATTCCAAATCTTGAAACACTTATTGACCCGTGCACCTGTATTATTATTTCGGAGGAAAATTAGAATTTGGTAGTTTATACAGATGCATGTGGAACTGGATTAGGAGCTGTGTTAATGCAGAGAGGTAAAGTGGTTACCTATGCTTCTCGATGGCTTAGACTGCATGAGGTCAGATATCCTACGCATGATTGAAGTTGGCTGCGGTGATTTTTGCATTGAAGGTGTGGAGACATTACCTTTTGGGAGAGCGGTTAGAACTTTATACGGATCATAATGCGTCAAAGTATTTGTTCTCTCAAAAAGAGATGAATATGAGACAGTAGAGGGTGGTTAGAGTTTTTAACTTCTTATGATTTTGGAATTGAGTATACATCAGGAAAAGGTAATAAGCTTGCAGACGTACTTAGCAGAAAACATCAAAATGCAGTGTTGGCAATGATAGTAGAATGGAAAGATTTGGAAGCATTGTCCACCTGCAGAGTGCAGTGGAGATCTGAAGTTGAGTCTAGTGAAGGAGCTGTTGTGTTGTCTTGTTTAGAAGTTCGATCATTGATGATCCAAAAGATTGCTTCTGAGCAAGGAAAGGATCCAATATTAGTTGAACAGATCAAGAAGTTAAAGGTAGGAATAGAGAGTGACGACTTAAAAGATTTTAGTCTTGACCAGAATGGGTGGTTGAGAAAGAAAGGTAGGTGATGTGTTCCGAATTTGGGAGACATAAGGAAGGAAGTTTTGGAGGAATGTCATCGTTCGAAGTTCACTATTCATCCAGGAGGAACTAAGATGTATCAAGACATAAAGCGGAGTTTCTTTTGGGAAGGTCTGAAGAGGGATGTAGGCATATGGGTAAAGCAGTGTTTGAACTGTCCATAGGTAAAAGCCAAACATCAGAAACCAAGTGGGTTGCTTCAGCCATTGGATATTCTGGTATGGAAGTGGGATTCTATTTCTATGGATTTCATAGACATGTTGCTAAGATCAAATAGAGGAAATGAAATATATGGGTCATGGTAGACCGATTAACCAAGAGTGCCCATTTCATTCTAGTTAAATCAACTAGGATGGCACATATTTTGGCCAAGTTATTTATAAAGAACATAGTTAGACTTCATGGAATTCCTTGTAGTATAGTAAGTGGTAGAGATTCCTTATTCACTAACGAGTTCTGGAAGAGTCTACAGAATATTTTAGGTACCAAGCTCATAATAGTACCACTTACCATCCAAAGACCGATGGACAAACGGAAAGAGTTAACAAAGTTTTGGAGGATTTGTTATGAACCTATGTGTTAGATTTTGGAGATCATGGGAAGACTGTGAACACTTAGTCGAGTTTTCGAATGACAACAGTTATCAGACTAGAATAGGGATGGCACCATTTGAAAATTTATATGGAAGGCCATGCAAATCACTAGTTTGTTGGTTAGAGACCGAGGATAGGTTGGTTCTTGGTCCGGATTTGGTTAGAGAAGCTGCAAAATAGACTGAGTAAATTCGGAATAGGATGAAGAAAGCTCAGTCTAGGCGGAAGAGTTATGTAGACAAAAGATGGAAAGACTTTGAGTTCTTTGTTGGAGATCATGTTTTTATTAAGGTGTCACCAATGAAGGGTGTGATTCAATTCTAGAAATCAGGGAAGTTAGCACCGAGATTCATAATAACATTTTCTATTGTAAAGAGGATCGGAAAACTCACATATAGAGTAGAGTTACTGAACAGTTTGGCAGGAGTCCATGATTTGTTTCATGTTTCTCATCTAAGGAAGTGTGTTAGAGATCCAGAGTCTACTATGGCACCGACTGTGATAGAAGACCTGGTCGTAGAATTAGACTTGACTATAGTTAGAAAGCTAGTTCGTACAATCGTGAGAGATGAGAGGAAGTTGAGCAACAAGACAGTCAGATTAGCTAAAAGTCCAGTGGAGCGATGATGAGAGAGACTGTACTTGGGAGACTGAAAGCAGGATTGGAGATGCTTATCTAGATTTGTTTGATGGTATATTTTACCTTTTTGATTGATTTGTTGGGTATCTTATCATAATTTCAAGGACAAAATTCTTTAAGGAGGGGAGAGTATAACACCAGATATTTTTAGTAACATTATTAGAAACATTTAATTAGGTAAATTAAATGAAATAATGTAATGTGATTAGGGGATTGAGATTTGTGATTAAATTAAGGGGTAGATATGCCTAAGAGAATAAATGAACTGAAATGAACTAAAATAAAATGGCAAAGGAAGTGGGTGAAGGGCAAAGTTGGAATACGAATATTCTAATAACCTAAACCCTTAGCCGTGTATGTTTTACTCGTTCATTTGCGAAATTAAAAAGAAACAGAGGTCGACCATCATTAGCAAAAAAGAGGAAGATAAACAAGGAAAGCTAAGGAAGAAGATTAATCAAATCAAAACTATTAAAATCTCAAACTCCTTAATCTCAAAGCTAAGGTGAATAATGACTACATCTTATAATTTCTATTGTTTTCGGTTTTAAGGTTAAACCCGATTTTGGTTATCCTATGTTTTTGAATGATTAATTGTTTATATATGCTTATTGATGATTTATGCTTATTCATATAGGTTTTATGAGATGTTTTAATGTGAAAACCCTATTATATGCCGTCCAAATGCCTTGCGATTTTAGATTTAGATCAAAAATGATATTTTAGAGATGGTTTTTAATTTTGATAATTTTTTGAGTTTACGTGGATTTAAAATAAATTTTCTAGTGAAGAAAATGATTACTTGGGTTTAATAATTTATGCTAAATTTTCTATGGTTTGGGTCTGAAATTA
Source organism: Allium cepa (assembly GCA_030765085.1). NCBI lineage: Eukaryota > Viridiplantae > Streptophyta > Magnoliopsida > Asparagales > Amaryllidaceae > Allium > Allium cepa. The sequence continues at coordinate 456,678,839 of CM060931.1, read as the reverse complement.
ATATATGTTGGAAAACATATTAAAAATGATTTTCTAGAATTTTTGTAGAATTTTCCTAAATGTCATAATAGGTATGCAAAATTATTTAATGTATGGGATTTAAATATTTTATATGTTTATAAAAGGAGAAGGGCTATTTTATAAATTATTAATCCTGAAATATTGGCATCACTTTTAGAAAAGAAATTAGCAACCAATAATATTTTGACAAATAAGGCAGGTTAGTTGAAAGGAATTTCTTTTTAAAGTTAAAATCGGTTTTTATATTCTTTTACCATATTTTGCCACTTTCGGCACCAGGGTTCCGACTTAGTAGCTCCCCCACCATCGCCATCGAAACCAATGCACATGACATCAAAGCCTTGGTGTGCAGCGAATTGGTTATAAGCGGAAGGTATTATGTCAAAACCAGGGATTCCGAAGGAGGTCGAAACCTTACATATCTTCCAAATGAAAAACGCGCATGCTTTGCTTTCGAAGGATATGCTTTCGACTTGATTGGCTTCCGACTGGGTCAAATTATTTTATGGAATTGTTTTGAATGGGTATGCGCCTTTGTTTTAAGTGAATTCTTTCAAATGGGGTCAAAAACCCTAGCTACCGCTTTTATACTTTCAAACCCAATGGTTTTAGAAGGTATACTTTGTTTTAAAACTCAGGCTGCTTCTCCATTGCTTTCGGAAGGTTGGTTTCGACACCATCACTTATTTACTTAGGAATGCTTTCGAAAGAAGTGCTTTCGACTTAAATGTTTTGTGACCCTTTTGCCCTGTTAAAGGTAGAACCCAAAGGCTCAAAGGAGTTAATTTTAAATGGTTTTGAAAGGTGTTTCCATATGTTTTAAATTAAACCCAAATGCTTTCGAAAGGTTTGTTGTTTACAAAGGTTAAGATGCTTTCAAAAGGTTTTAAAGAAAGGTTTCGAAGGGGTGGTTCCGCAATGGTTTCGAAAGGTTTTAGAGGAAAGGTTGTTCCAATGTTTTCGGAAGGCAATGCTTAAGTGTTTTAAAGATAGGATGTCTAAGGTTTTATAGATTTCAAAGGAAAGGTTTTCCAATGGTTTTGAAAGGTTTATATGAATAGTTTCAAAAGGAATGTTTTGGCCTTTCTTCCTAGGTGAAAGAAAAGGGGGTTATTTGGTTTCAAAAGTGGTACTTTCAAAGGATTCGAAAGGGATACTTTCAAAGGTTTAAATGTTTCCATCAACAACGATTTGAGTGAAGTTTATATAACATGGCGAGGTAATTTTGAGTAAAGAATAAAGTATAAATTTTACTTGTTTAAGTTTGATTTAAAGGTTTGAAATTAATCTGAGAAGAAAAGGTTTCAAGGAAAATTTAAAGGATGACTACCCTAAGTAAAATGACTTAGATATTAAAATACCAGATGGGACTGGGTGGGTTGCATCCTATACATTAGCCATTAGCCCCAGCTAATCTAGTCCAAAATTCCGATGAGTAGGGCATTGTCACGGGTAAGGCGAAAATTATAATCACACACATAAGGGAATATTTATGTTCGTACAGAGGTAGGTTATTGGTGAGCCTGCAAAACCATTAGGATCAGGTGAACATAGGAGAATATAAGTAAGGGACAAACCATCCAAAGGAGGCATATCTAATAGATAAGTTAGGGACACCATCCAGAAGAGGAGTATCTAATAGGTTTTAGATTATATTATTTATATTGTCTGGTAGGTCCGAGTCAACCAAAGGTTAGTAGTTAGCCAAATAAAACTATAGTGTTCGAACAGATGGTTCATTTTTTACCTAATATATATGTTTACACGACAATGCTTTACAGTTTAACCAGTTTTGATTGCAGGATTATGATTTGCAAAAGATACATTTTAAAAGGATATTAGTGAGGGGAACCCGTTCTGCTTAGCGGTATGGTCACACTTAATATCAAGTTATCGTGATGTATAGTATTATTCGCACTAGGCTTTAGGTCTCACTGGAAGTTTATGTTTTTCCCCTTTAACTCTCGGGTGCTCAAAATTGATTTGAGTAGGCTGAGAGTTGAGATTTACAGGTTTTTAGTAGGTTGGAGAATAAAGCTTTCGAAGTCGAGAAGGTGACTGACGGATTGCTATTTAGGAGTTGCTATTTTATTTTGTTGGACTATGCTATGTTGTATTATGTCAATGTGACTATATAGTACTTTGGTCAACGAAGGGGCATCTTCATATGTCGCTCTTGGCGTATTTTGTAATAATTAGATTTTATATGAACCTGGGAAATGATTATGAGATTATGTAATAGAATATGGAACATGTTTAACGAAATGTAACCATAAATGTTGTTTTTGTGAAATCTAAGATTTTGTTTCATATTCATGTGCTTCAGATATTATGGATACAATTAACATTACCATATTTGGTTACCAAAAGTAAATACTATGGATGACTGCAGCACCTGTAGCGCTTATCTTTGGGCCTCTTGATAGGGGATGTTACACCTCATTCCATTTGAAGTTCTTCTTCCCTTTCTTCAATGCATCAAAGAATGGTATGCATTTGTCGGTGGCTTTCGAGATGAACGTGCTTAGCGCTTTGACTTTCTCATTCAAACATGGTAATTCTTTCTTGTTCTTTGGGCTTGAACTTCTCGTAGGGCAGTTATTTGCTCTAATTTGCTTCAATGCCTCTGGCACTCATTATGAATCCCAAGAACTTTCCAGAGGCTAACCTGAAGTTATATTTGAGTGGATTGAGTTTCATTCCATATTTTCAGAGTATTACAAACATTTCGGCAAGATTATCTAGGTGATTGGTTGCTACTCATGATTTCACCAACATGTCATCCATATAGACCTCCATGGTTTTTCCGATATAATGCTTGAACATGGCGTCTACTAATCTCTGGTAGGTTGCCCCTGCGTTCTTTGAACTGAATGGCATTACCCTGTAGTAGTATAATCCTAGATCGGTGATGAAGCTGTTATTTTCCTGGTTGGGCTCATGCATCAGGATCTTATTGTATCCCGAGTATGCTTCCACAAATGATAACAGTTCACTCCCAGCTGTTCCGTCCACAAGCTAGTAAATTCTGGGCAGTTAAAAGCTATCTTTCGGGCATGCTTTGTTTAAGTCTAAGTAATCGATGCGAGTTTGCCATTTTCCGTTGGACTTCTTGATCAAAATTGGTTTAGATACCCATTCGGGGTAAGTTGCATCACAGATAAAACCATTGGCCATCAGCTTATCTACTTTCTCTTAATGCCTTGGACTGCTCAAGCCTAGGCTGCACTTTTTCTGCTTTACCAGCGTAAACCTAGGATCAATGTTTAGCGTGTGGCATGCAATCTCTGGCGATATGCCGCACATATCGGAATGTGTTCAAGTGAACACATCCAAGTTGGCATGAAGGAATTCGATGAGCTCTAATTGCATCTTTTTTCCAAGATGCGATATAATTTTTAGGACCCACGTCGGGTCATCCATATCGATAGGAACAGACACCGTCAGTTCTACCAATGTTTCTCGATCCTCCCTTGAACTCTTCTTTCTAGGGTCTACAGCCTTACCGAATCGGTTATGGTCTCCAAGCCAGAGGTGGCTCTATGGTTGTTATTTGGTAGGTTCGTGAATGTGGAGAGTTCTCCCAACATACTTCCCTTTTTCTTTTCTTTTGGATTCACGCAGTTCTACGACGTAACATTATCTGGCGGTGCATTGATCTCCTTTGACCACCCCAGTTTCATTTGTCATTGGGAATTTCATGGTAAGGAACCACTGGGCTAAAGTGATTCTAAAATCCCCCAGGGCAGGCTGTCCCAAGAAGGCGTTGTACGTGAAAGTTTCATCTATTTTTATAAAAGTTTAGATGAGGGTGACTCATTGGTTACCTTCCCTAAGTTCTACAGGAAAGTCAATCATCCTGACAGGTTGTGTGGGTTCACTAGCGAATCCTTGGATTTTTGTTTGGCATGTTGATACATTGTTCATGCAATTCTTCATCTAGTCAAAGGTGCATTTGAAAAGAATGTTCACAGAACTGTCGCTGTCAACTAAACTCGTCGGACCACAGTACACCCGAACCCTACTGTTACTACCATGTGATTGAGTGTCGGAGCTTCATCCCTTCAGTATCTCGATTTTGGAATACTATATCATCATTCACAGTTTTCTACTACTTGGCTGAAGCTCAATCTTCAATCGTGAGGCATGAATACTTTGGAGCATTCTCCAACGAGCTCGCATACCGCTATATTTCTCCTCAACTCCTCTGTGCAGGATGAGGTCCTCCAGATATCGTTCCAATGATGAGTCTCTGGTCAGTTCCCTTATATCCCTCTTCACTGGTTCTTGCTTGTTTTCTTTGATCCCTAAGAGCTTGAGGAGCCGCAGGTTGGTCGGGATTTTGTGACTTTCTCACGTATTGTTGAAGCTTGTTTTCCCGGATCAACTCTTTTATTATGTTCTTTAGGTGATGATACTCTTTCATGTTGTGACCATGTGTCCAGTGGAAGAGACAGACTTCCCCAAGCGTTTTTGTTGTTCAGTCACTTCCTTCTTAGGGGGTTTCTTGTACTCCTCTATCCCCTATGTTGCGAGATAGATGTTTTCCAGAGTGTCATTGAGCGAGGTGTAATCTTCGGGCCTGAACCCTTTAAGTCGCTTATTACTACCATTTTGTTTATTGGAATTCTATTTTTTCCTTTTTTGGTTTCCATCTTTTCCCACACTTCTTTCAGCGGTTTCAGAGGCATTTATGTCCTAGTTAATCATCATGTTACTCTGCCCAACGTTCATCGGTTGTAAGACTGTAGACTTCCCTTCTAACTCCCGTGTCTCCTCTAATTTCAAGTATTGACTCGCCTTACGATTGAAGTCAATCCTAGTAGTAGGTTATTTCATTTTGATCCATTTTCCAAACTCATCGGGGTGGATGGCAGACCAAAGCAATAAAAACCATATCCTTATTCGGATTGCTTACCTCTGTCACTATAGCATTGAACCGATTCATGAAAGACTTCAGAGATTCATTTCATACCTAGAATAGGCTGGACAAGACATCACGTCTTTAGGCTGCACTGTGTGAAGTCTAAACTGATCAAGGAATCTTATTGCCGGCTAATCGAAATTGGAGATGGATCTTGGTGGAAGCCTAGTGAACCACATGGAAGCAATTCCTTCTAGAAAAATTAGGAAACATCTACATCGAACATCGTCTGAATCATTCGCTCCATCCATGTCCTAACTGCACTTGTATAGATGTGGTTTTGGGTCTTTTGTTCCATCATAGGATGGAATAGTTGGCATAGTGAACTTTTCTGGGTACCGTTCATTCATGATCGGATCCCCACTCATCATCTCCTCTATTATTATTCTCATCCATCGGTCGCTTGACCATATCTACATATATGCCTCAGATGTTCAGTAGTTCAAGTGTCGGCTGTTAGACACTACACCGAGTGTTTGGCTATGTAAATGGTCTTGGTGAGTGGCCTGAAGCCTAGGCTCTCCTTTCTTTAGAAGATCCACTCCTTTGGTATCCCGTTGGCTTGCGGTTGGCCTGATTGGGGTAGGTTGAACATTCTTGGTATTATCGAATGCATTGGCATTTCCTTTCAACTTGCCATCATTAGATTGCTCTCCATCTTCTGAGTTGGAGAGGTCCATGATTATATTATCTTGTGGGGTCTTCGCTCCTTGTTTCAAGTTCATAGCTGGTTGCCTCGTGGTCGGTGGAGTACTTGTGTTTCCTTCGACGTTAATTCCCACGGTACCAGCTATCACTCCTCTTTGTGGCTGCTTCTCCTTTCTTCTGTTTAGACCAGAAACGGAAGAATTTTCTTGTTCTACGGCAGCAGCGGGTTCTGCCTTAGTTCTAGGAGCAGGATGTGATTGTAAGGTCAAGAGGGCATTATGCTTATCCATAAGAGCTCTCTAACCGCTTTCCATTTTCTGATTGATTTCATCTATCGTTTTATTCAATTCATCTCTTGTAATGACTTTGCGTTGATTGGAGGATCTTGGCTCCTAATCTCCTACGTTGGTGCCATTTACTTCTACTAGTTAATGATTTATCTCTTCTCCGGCTATTACTGCCTCTATGGATCTTCCAAAAGCGGTTCTTTTTCTTCCCGAGCCATTAATTCTTAACAGTATGTCTTTTGAATAGAGATTAAGGATGTAACTTCTGAACCGATCTAATCCAAAGTAGATAGCTAGATCTAAACATGCGTTGGGCTCCCAGTGAAACCCCAAAATGTTAACCCAAAAAATGGATCAACACCCTAGATTGAGTGTGAATGCACCAACCTTATTCTTATAGAGCAATAATATAAAGAATAAATGTAAAAAGAGTAGAAATAGTAAAGAGAAAAGAATATTTTTATAGTGGTTCAGCTGTTAATGAAGCCTATGTCAACTTTGTAACTTTCTATTAACTGAATGTTGTTACAAGTAGAACTAGATTATAATATGATTGAATCTTCTATGTTAGATCAAGTCATAAGTTAAAGAGTTCACTGGAGAATCACTGTGAACCCCTATATGACTATTGTATGATAGGAGGAGAGTGAAGAATAATTTCTATAGAGTTTCAGCAGCTACTCTAGAAGATCCCGTTTAGGTTGCAGGTAGGATTGTAGTTATGAGTCTTATAAGTTTTAGATTATAGGATTAGGGAAAAAGAGCCCAAAACGTAGCATTTGGTCTTTGATCAATGTTACTATCAGCACCATTATTACTATTTGTAATGTTATCATCATTTTTATTTTTAATTTGTTTTATTGTATTTTTTTATTTTTTGTTATTATTATTATTATTTATTTATTTATTTATTTATTTATTTTTTACATACATATGTATTTCTATCTTTATTTTACTTAGTTACTATTATTATTAATTTACCCATTTGACTTAATTTTATCATTGCTATTGTTATTTTTACTGTTATAACCTTTAAATTACTTTTGTTAGTTAGTTTCGGGTTCCATCTCTGGCCGACCCCAACTTGTTTGGGAACAACGGCTCTATTGTTGTTGTTGTTGGAAAGCTATTGCTAGGCCTTCTTGCCAGATCCTTGCAAATAACTGTACAAAGGTGCACTGTAAGTATCACAACGAACCGAACCAATTTGATGGATCATTAGCGACCCAGAGCTTTTGGCTTGCTGGAAATCTATTTGCTTGAGATGCTTCCCACCATCCTCTCCTTTGAAGTTTACGGCAATTTAGCAAAAAGGCATGGATCGCCAGCGATCCATAGTGCATGGATCACCAACGACCCATGTACTTATCGAATTTATAAACTTTATCTTTTGGATCGCATCTATTATCTTGTGTTGGTGTTCCCCATGTAATTTCATAGCATGTTTCTTGCTTTGATGTCGAACCACACATTGGCTGCATTAGACTGCTAATTGAACTAGACAAACGCTTGCTTCTCGATTTAACTAGCTTGAAATTCCATCAAACTCAACCATTGTCCTTAGGATACCTAATGGACCATGATGCAAGTGGACTCATGGATCCATGAGCCATCATTATGGATCGCTAGCGATCCACCACCTTTGTGTGTTCTCACTTTTCTTTCCTTTAATCTTTCTTTGTTAGTTATCTAGTCTTTTTAGTTGGCTCTTGGTTGTTCTAACCCGACGAAGCTGTTTCGACTTCCTTTGAATTATGCTGGGTTAAAAACCCGGATAACATATGGTATGATTTAAAAGATAATGTTTTATTCTAATTAGTTTGAGCATAAAGTGAAAATGTTAAATTATATTATGTGGTTTGAAATTAGTATAATATATTGTCGAAGTTTATAAATCTATTTTGAAATGAAATTTCATTACGGTAATCTCTATAGGATATATGTAATTGGTAACGTGATTATGAATGTTTTATATGTATATAAACAAGGATTTGAAAATAAATTATAGTGTTAAATCTTCATTTTTTATACTATATAAACGAAGTGAAATTGTTTAATATAAAAATGGTATACTAGTTTCACTGGTTCCTGATTATAAAATTAATTAACGAAAAGTTTTATATAAATTATTAGTTTATCAAAAAGAAATTTATAAATGGTTTATATAGTTATTCAAAGTTAATATAATTTCTAAAAGTAAGACATATTTTTTATTCAATATTATAAGCATTTTAAAAGTTATTTCATAATCAATAAGAAAAATGAAGAGTATAAGAAGTTTATTCTACATACTTGTTTAAATTAAATTTACTGCACTTTTATATTATTTTTCTTATTTCTTCCGCATTGATTTTTATTGTTATGAATGATTCACTATTCGATAATGATTCGATTAATTGCTTTTGATGTGATTTTATATGGCGATGACATCCTTCTATTTGATTTTATGATATTTCATTTTGTGTGATTAGAAATCAGAATCAATGGAGTTATAGTATCGTTTGGGATGACCAATTCAATGATATTTCTCTAGTTAGTCTTTGAACTCGTTATATAGAATACTAAAGGAGCGAGTGTGATGTTTGAGCATTGAATAAACAGACCAGTAGCACGATGTGGTATGGGGCACCATTATGATATTTATTTGATTATTCTTTGCTCGTGAATGACACCTATATAGGATTCATTGTGCCTGATTTTACACTTGCTACGGTGAGTAATATTTATATTTATGGTCGTGTGTCGACATATGTATATAGCCATGTGTCAACACGCATATATATATATTTGTGTATTGGATATTATTTATATATTTATATGTGCATTTTTGCTGTATTTGTCTATCACTCTATAGGAGTAAAGAAAATTGGCTTGTATCCTATCCTAACAGCCTGATCGTGGTGGTTGCGCTTTGGTTTTATGGCACCTTATGTTTATAGTCATGTGTCCGCAGTGTATAGTCATATGTCTATAATGTCTTGCCCCTTGTGTCACCTGTATCGGCAGTCTTACCATTTAGGGGCACGTATAGGATTGTGATCGAGTTCTCACATAGTCGATTACATTAATGGATATAAATCATGATGGGAATTGAGGAAGCTATGACTATAGGAGCCGTGTTGGAAGAAAATGTGTGTCTTGTTCGCAAAACTCGTGTGTAATCTCTTGAAGAAATTATGATATCAATCTCCCCTCTGGTTCTGGTGTTTGTGACGTATATAGACATCGTAACAACTCGTACCCTCGACAAACCGATCCTAATTTTTGGGCTAATTTTTGGACTCGTCGTGCTGAGAAATACAAGCTGTTGTTATTTTAAAACATTATAGAACGTATTTATAAGGGTGAAGTTATAAGAAACTCTACACTTTCAGATCTCACAAAGGAAGGAATTAAAAAATAAGTGCATAAGATAGGTATTTTAGAAAAATAATCTCCAAAATACTTGTTTTACATATACACTGTTTCTAAAGTACAATATTAGCTTTATAGACATTTAATACAATAAGTGACTACAAGAGGAACAATGAATAATATAAGAACTCCAACATGAAGCTCTTTTCTCAACGTACAATGCCAATCCACCTCTAACTTGTTATCTTGTGGTGAGGGAAAATGAAAAGGAGGGGGTAGGTTAGAAAAAAAATCTGGTGAATGAGAATAAGATCGATATGTGAAGATTAAGTGCAATTACTTTTAAAACTACTCTAAGAGATGAAGGGTGTGTAAAAGTGTCCGTGTATTCCAATGTCTAATACCTAAGGATTCTTTTCTAACACAATCCGGTGAACAACAATTCGAGCCTCACACTAATGATTGACCAACATCGTTTGAATTATCTGAATTTTCCTATCATTACTACGCTCGAGGGGAGAACCCCAAAATGCAAACTCATACTGCAAACCTTTAATGCAAGTTAAAGTATGCACCCAGTGTCTACCTTCCAATCGTAGTACCAAATGTCTTTTGTTGTAGCCTCTTATCATCCTGTACTGACATCCACCTATGCCACATAATGCTAGAACCATGCCAACAAGAACTTCTGTCAGGATTGAGCTCACTCACCTGGTATCTCTGTAAGTGTTGCACGCCACTACAATAGAATACACCCTGAGTGTCTACGAAATACATCGTCCTAGCCAACTCTCATTCCTATTTTGGTACTCAACTGTTACCCAAACCGCAATAAACTATTGTCCTTTGATAGGGGACTTACGGCCCTACCATTTCTTTATAGGGAATTTATAGCCCTACAATTCTTTTGATTAGGATTTACAGCCATACCATCTCTAGTATGTTTACCTAGCTCAAAAATAGGCTCAAACAATCAATATCCATTTATATATATTTTTCCAAAATTATATAAATTTTATTCTAAACCTGGGCCCTATGCCAAGGTTCAATTCGTGCATTTTTCATTCAAAAGAGACGACCCAGACAAAGCATAGGTCGACCGCTACCAATAGACCTGGAATTCCCTAGGTTGAGCATTCACATATAGATTTTTAGGGTTTTGTTCCTTTTTAACTGTCAATTAATTTTTATTTAATTTTTGTTAATCGTGGAAATTAATAATTCCAGAGTACCCTAATTTCCATTTAATTTATTTTCCAATTATAATCAATTCTATTGTTTATGATTTAATATTATAAGCATGACATCAAACAAGTGTTTAATTTAACTAATTAAATTTCCATTTACTGTAAATTGATTTAGGGATCAAATTAGCGTTTAGACAATTTTAAATTTAAGTTAACAAGTTCAATCAAGGGTTTTAGAATATTAAATTAGGGTTCTAACATCCTAGATCAATTACAATAGTTTAAATTCATTTACACTAATCAAAATTTCAAATTTATGCCCAATCACCTTTAGCCTAAGCTCTTGCACTTGAGAATTTGTCCTCTAATCGATAGCGCCTTCCCTAAATTTCCTTAGTCATCCTTTGTTTTCTTGCTCGAGTCTCTTAGATTGATTACTGTTTGATTTAAGAAAATTAGGGTTTTAAGGAGAAAATTTGATAGAGGTTAGTTATTGTAGGCTTCCATTAGAGAATTTAGGTTTAATAAGTTACAAACTTATAGACATTGAGTTAAGTTTAGAGCCATTATATTAGCTTAGGGAAAATCTGGTCCTCTCATTCAATACTTTAGAGTACACAAGCCACGAATCCAGGTCGTTAATCTATATCTCTCCCGAGCGCTAATCCCTCGATTTTACCCATGCTGGGTTGATTGCCCATAAGCCACGGTCGATCTCTACCAGTCGATCTAGGGAATGCTTAGGTCGAACAAAAGCCTTGTAAAATTTTAAATTGTTATTTTTAATTTCTTAATTCATTCTAACTCCCATGACTTATCCATACTATTTCGGATTACGAAGTGTTGTATATGAAAATCATCTGGAAAATCACTACAAATACAATAGTGTATGTTTCATAACCAATTTCGAATATTCATGAGAATTTACTTTTATGTCCTTGTTCTGTTTTAGATTAATTTCCTTATTAAATTTCCGTTTAAATTCTCTATTAAATTCTTCTGAAATTTTACGTAAATTTCTAGGTTGTTATATTCTCTCGCCAAAAAGGGATTTCATCCCCAGAATCTCTACGGACGCAAAAATGCAACTCAAACATATAGTAACAATAATTATAGCCATCTACTCAAGCTACATCCACGAGAAATCATTGTCCTTGATAATTCTTCTAATGCAATATGTACCTACATACATACATATATATATGCAACATGAAATGTGTGTGAATCTATACTAATTCAAAAGAGTAGGCGGTCTACTAATCCAGTTGACTTCTTGTCTTACAACGGCTGATGGCATGCATCCAAATGTATGCAAAATCCTAAATAAGTACACTTGTGATTCTATATGTATGCATAACCATACAAACCATATGGAGCATCCACATGCATAACATCCTTTAGGATAACAATAATTAAACATCCATACATATCCTACCCAATTGCTTGACAATAGATAAGAGATAATGTGAGTGTGTGTGTACCTAGAGGATATACCGTCTTAGATATGTAAACAAATACAATCCAAACAATACATCCATTAGCATCCACCATCCGTAACATGTCCTATTGACACGTTGCAACCGTCCCTACCATCCAATGGTCTCTGTCTCAATTGGATCCTAAATACAAAAGTAACATATGCTTTTCCAACTAAAAATGGCTTGACTATGGCAGCTACACCACACAGACACTTCCACAAGTAGCTAATGATAGCTTTCAAACAATTAAGTCGTGTCCTATCTCTCTTTGGGGGGTTTTTTACTTGCATGTTCTCTATTGTGGAATCAGCTCCACATATTACCACATATATCTTCTTTTAGCACTTTCTTTCTGCCTATTTAGTATAGTCATTGTCCTTCTATCAATTGGATCCCAACTATCCTAATCAACATTCACCACTGGCCAAAAATTCCCAATTCGATTATATGTGCACTGGTAACAATCAACAATCCTTGATACTAACTCAAATTGTGTCATCTTGCACCATGCTAAACAACTTGAGCATAATTATGCTCCCGCTTAACTATAGCTCTATAAAACCTCCAATGCACAACATACTATCTTAACTCTTTCAGTGGTGTGCATAATCACCTTAACCCCTAAATAGCAAGTGGGATAGCTAAACTATGGATTGTACTTCTTCTTTCTATGGTACTTTCCACTTAGCCTTTTGTTATACTTCCATATCCCTCAAGGTTGTCCAAATTGGTGATTTCCTAAATATCAAAATAACACAATTCTTTTCCAGTTCATCCCAACTCAACTCATTTCTCTTCACTCTTGTACTATTTCCCAAACTTTTAAAAATCATGGTACCTAGGTATCATGTGTACGGTCTACCTAGTTCTATTCCAGGTTCTACAAATTAAAGTTTGGTCAATCTTCTCATTTAGTCTTAACAATAAAAGTCCACAAATTCATTAGAGTTATAATCTAAGATCATTCTAACCAAAATAATATCCACTTAAGGGTTACTTCATTCGCGTGCGGTCATTATGCACATGACCATGTACTATATGTTAGTTTTTCATAAGTTTTTCTTAAGAACATAATCTTCCGCCAATTCGAGAGATATTGAGAAAAGTCTTTTTATCCCTTCCTTCAAATCTTCCAACAGAATTTCGATCCTATTTCTACCAAATTGCCCCCGCATTCTCAATGCATGCGAATAACAATATCCTTTTTCTTAACCGAGACCCAAATCCTTCAGTTAACCTTCCATTGAAGAATCTTGACTACTATTTTTATCTAGGATACCTTTGAGGTTTGAAATTCCAAAACTTCGCCATTTTTTTAATGTCCTTCGATAAATTCTTAATATTATATTCTAATTATTTCATTTATCTTATGGCTGAGACAGCTTAATGTGGAATGGCTCCTTGCCATCTTAATTCAATGAAAATGCTGACCATTACTCTGATTTTTTTACTTAGGGATTTATGTGTTCTAATGTGTTAGAACTACATCTTTTTCCATAAGGAAATATGAACTCTGTAAATTTCCATACATCCTCTAAAAGAGGATTTGTGTCATGTTTGAAATTATAAGGAATTATCTTTTCTGTTAGTATTTAAATAGAAAGTGCAAAATATGGTAATTATTCCTATTTTGTATAACTCTTTCTTTTAGTGTATATTCCTTGTTATTTCAAGTGATACACTTTTCTACCAAATCTGGATAGAAATTTACATTGCTACATACTTCATTCCAATGAAATAAAATGCCACATAAATCCCACTCTATTTTATAACTACTTCCGATTTGGTGTTTATTACTCCATATCAATTACTCAAAAATTTGCTGTGATGACTAACTCAACATTTTTGCTTGCTCAAGTCATGTAGGTCTGCAAATTTGGAACTTACCATACTATTTTCTTTATGAAGGTTTTCATTAATTTGGAGACTACTTTGCCCTTATTTCCCATATTCTAGGTTATGCTATACTTAACCCTATAATTCCAAGATCTATATTAGGCATGCATAGACACATCTACATTGATTCACTTTGTATAACATGTATAAAATAGATACATTTCCATTCTGTCCACTTGATCTACTCATAGCCTACAAAGGACAACACAATACCTAAACTGCCTGTAGCCTATAGGTATCTTATTCTCATATATACGGTATTAATTAATATCTTGTTGATATAGTGCCAAGTGTATACTTATTATTTCATTTAAGATTGCCTAGTGTAATAAAAAAATACCTATTTGTTAAATAACACTCTTAATAAGGATTGAAGTAGACCCTACTTGTCTCTTTAATGCTTCAGATCAAAAAATTTCTTGCATCCGCGTATTCTTTGATACAACTAAAACATCCTAATTTACTCTTTCCTTATTCCGAACTAGGTTTTCTTGATTCATACTTTTCAACCTCCTTACGTAAAGATTTTACGATTCAAACCGTACTTGGATGGAGAAACATAAGGTGGTGCTTCCCTTCTACTATTACAGGAAGTACAACTTGCAAGAAAAGTTTGCCAAGTTCCCATGTTACTTTTTATTTCGGTCCCAACCATTCTAAATTCAACAATCACTCCTGTCTTATTGGGCTGTTTAAATCTATTTATCTAACAATAATATATTTCCTATCCTTTTAAATTCTGAATGGCAGTGTGATATTTTTATTTTACCTTTTTAAATAAAAACCTTTGGTTTTTCCATTTTCATAAAAATAGTAAGCATTTAAACTTTAAAACCCTTTATTCATTTTTAATCATCATTTCCTTTTACTATAGCCATAACATTTTCTGTAATTATAATCTCAAAAATAATTATCTTAACTTAGTAAAGATGCACATAAAAACATAGCTTTCTAAAACCTTCTTTTATAATAAGAAATTCTCATACAAACGTATTTTGTATAATGTTTTTTTCCCTCAAAGAAAATGCAGTATTCTGAAATTACCGTTACAATTATTATTTTAGAGTATAACAGAAACATTTACAAAACATTTTCAGCTACCTACCCGTTTCTTATTTACAAAAGAAATTCAAAAATTAGGCCTTACGTACTCTTAAATTTTCTCTTCAAAATTTTCACCATTAAAGTAAAGTGCATATAGAGATGAGTATAATGATGTGCTTGAAAACAAAATAAAAGCTTTAAAACATTTATTAAAAAAATTCACCAAATTTTCTTAATCTTTAAACGGTTTCATGAAGTTTATCTGCCCACTTTATATAAAATCATAAATCAAAATTTTGCTATTTAAAATATCAGATATCTATCGTTTATAGCTTAAGAAAAAAAATTCATTGGTTCATCACTTAATTTGGAGTAGATAATAGTAACCTAATTACATAAGCCCACTTTTACTTAGCGATGCTTCAAGAGTATAAGGTTTCTGTCTTTCTTTCCAAAGATGATTAATTAGAGTTTCTTTTCTAATACAATATCCAACTTTAGTGTGGAAATATTCTTGCAGTTGCTTTAAGTAAACATGAGCCTTTGCAACTACTATGAATATGAGAATAGGGTTTCTACTTTAACTAGGGAATTTTCCTTATTTTATGGGACTCTTGGTATTAATCTTCTTTATTTACTATAACACCCCTAATTTTAGTTTAATATTATTTAGAAAATTTAACTGGATAAATTAAATAGAATAATGTAATGGGATGAGGAGGATGAGATTAGATAATTAATTAGGTCAGCCATAACTAGTCAACTAATAAGATTATTTCAAAAACTTAATATGGAAGGGAATAAATGAGAAGGGAAAATTAGGAATAGAGCCTTATTTCATCCCTTAAGCCCTCTATCTCTCATTTATTCTCATTTTACATTCACAAACAATAAAAAGAAAACATGTAGAGGTCGTCCATTCCTATAGGTAGGAGAGAAGGAAATCAAAAGAGGATTCAAAAGGCAAAGCTTACGGAAGCAAAACTCTATCAAATCTCAATCTCATCATCCAATCTAAGGTGAATAATAATTAACCATCTCAATTATTTGTGTTTGAATTTGGTTATAGCTAATTTTTGAATTGATCATCATTTTGTGCTGCTATGTTATGGATGTTTGATAATTGTTTGGATAGAATAATGATTTATGAAAATTTTATGAAATTATTAGGATAGGTTTTAAATGTAACACCTGAGTTTTTGTTCTTCAATTGATTTGATTTACTGGTATGTTGTGTGAAACATTATTTTGGAGATAGGACTTTAATTTCATAATTTTCCTAGTTAATGTGAATGTTTTACGAATTTTCAAAGGAGGAAATAGTGTTTATTTTAGGTTTAATTATTAAAAAAATTAGATAATTATTTTATTCCCGAAATCTTTACAGGAGAATAATATAAAAATTCTGATTTTAAATGATTTTTAGGGTTTTTCCCAAGTGATTATTAATTTCTATGCATTTATTATGCTAAAAAAGCATTTAAATTTATATTGATTAAGGGTATTGATTAATTAAGTTGGTAAACGTTTTTGGAAAGATAAAAATAGCTTGCAGAAGTTTTCTTAAAAGAAATATATTTTTAACCAAAATTGATAAGGGTAAGGCATAGAATATCCCCTCCTATGTAATACTCCATCAATTGTGGTATATGAGGAGGCTTACTACCTTAGTTTTCATGCCTCATTTTTTACTTTGGTAAGATTCTCTTTTCAATGTATTCGACCAAGGGCGTCCTCTAGTTATCAACGTGTGGATTTTCTCAAGCACATATCCTTTTCGGACTTTCCCTAACATTGCTATCCTCTTGGGGATTTTTCTCATTATTTGATTACTAGACTAAGTAGAACTATCAAGTTAGAATGTAATCGAAGAGTAAAAGATTATTGGAACAAAAGTTCACCGAAGCACTCTCAAACCTTTGACTTGAGTTGAGACATTATAGTGCAAAAGGAATGATTTTATATTAAAGGTTAAGACACTCAAAAATGACAAAAATGGCTTATCTCATCAAGTTTCTCAACTAAAAAGTGCTAATAAAAAGTTACAAGAAGGCATTAGTAGCTTAGATCGACTCTATTGATCCACCCAAAGTTATTCATCGTAAGGAGAAATTGAAGAAATACCTCCTTATAGTGATTCGGTATATCTTTGATCCTCCTTTTGCCTTGGCGACTTTAATGAAAGAGATAAAAGAACTTAAAGGCCAACAAGAACTGATGCAATTTTATCCCATCAAGGCCTCACAACTTAGTTCATCGATAGACCATTTCGTTGAATTTAAAGTTGCTTTTGACTTAAAAATCAACTTCTCATTTTTAGGCTCAGAAAGAGATTGTCGATTAAGGAAGGGTATTACTGCTAGTTATCAAAGATATCAGCATTCTTTCAGTATGGATGTTGTGACGTTCCTAAGGCAATCGGGGGTTCATCCTATTCTGTACAAGAATGTGGGTTCAATATGTGAATTTTACTCTTGCGCTTTAGAAGTTGAGGTGAAAGCAAAAGAGCTTGTTATCAACATCACCCTCTTCCTCATCTTCCAGAGCCATGAATTTTTTGAAATTTAACCTTATTGTAAAGAAAATCATTGTGTAATATACATTGTATTTAATAAAAATTTCACATACCTATTTTGTAACGCTCCATAATAGGTAGTTTGCTTTCGTCTCGTAATATAATCCTTGTGCCTTTCTCATAGATGCTTTTATAGGATAAGAAAGCTTTCATACATCTCTTTCAAATGGATGTTTGATAGGGGTTTGAGGTAGGATTAGTCACCTTTCATCCTTCTCCCTTGGATGCATGCTTTGTCTTGGCTTAGTGGCAGGACCAAAGGCTCAATTGACTACCACTCTTTGGATGGTTACTTCGACTAGGCTTTACAGCAAGACAGAAGGCTTCACATCCATCTCCCATGCATGGGTACTTTGTCCCGGCTTAGCGGCAGGACCAAAGACTTAAGTGACAATCACTCTTTAAGTGGGTGCTTCGGTAGGCCTTGTAGCGGGACCGAAAGCCTCTCATTCATCCTTCTTAGATGGTTGCTTTGGCCAGGCCTGACTGCGGTACCAAAGGCTTAATTGATCATAACTCTTTGGACTGGTTCTTCGGTCAGGCCTTATGATGGGTATTAATACCTCAGTTATTGTTTTTGATGATAATAACCTTGATAATAAAATACATTCATATAAATATGAATACTAATATTTTTCCAAGTTATATAGTATAATGCAGGATATTATACAGATGTTGAATCGAAGACTGTATAGTATAAAGACCAAAAGAAAGGACATAAAGACGTATGAGTATAAAGACCAAGATATGAAGGTCCCGATAGTATAGTATAGCATATAGGCTCATAGAATATTGTTAAAGTTCCTGGTAGCAATCTTTGATCTTTATTTCCCATTTTATTATCCTTATTTTTTAAAACAAAATATATTTTAAAAAAAAAATAAAATTATTTTATAAAAGCTTTTTAAAGTTTAAAATATTTATATATTATGATTAATTACTTTAGAAAGTATCGATATATTTTATAAAACATAAGGTAATGTTTGGTTTACATTACAAGTTTTCGATTTTGAGTTTTCATGGTCATTTTCGGTTTTGCATTTTGAAGTTTTTCGTTATTTCCCAAAATGCATCTGAGTGTGCATTTTTTGAAAACATGTTTTCAAAACTGAAAATTGGAAAATGTGTTTGTTTTGAAATATAGTTTTCGAATTTTGAAATTTTGAATTTGCTTTTTGGTAATTCAAACATATTTTACGTTTAAAGCATAATCCATAAAACATAATATCTACTATTCATTTTCCATGTTCACATGAACAACTTAATATGAAAAATCAAGTGAATAATAATATGAAATAGTCAGATATAACAAATTAAAAAAAAGTACTACCATTATATCAAGTTACTAATTAAGAATTAAAGAGAACACAACATTTCAACTACATAAGGCCAAATTGTATAGGAATAAAATTACAATAGAAAAATTCGTAATAAGGTTTTAGACATGTAACCTAAAAGATACACCAAACAAAGAGAAAATTGAAGGAGAACAACTGAAGCATCTTTCACAATAATATAATAGATATATCAACCACAAATTTTGTAAGCAACGCATCTGAGATGTCTTTCAAATCATTTTTGTACACGATAGTACAATAGTAAGACACACACTGAATCATTACACAAAATTAGAATACAAATGAGAGTAAGTTTTAATCTAAAATAAATGCATCTCGTATTTTTTTATTACAATGGATAGGTCACTAATTTAGAGGTCATAAGAACAGGCTCACGGGAGGAATATGGAAAAGTTGAAAGGAAGGGACTCCCAGCATGCTCGTAATAATCAACAGAAGCATTCATATAATCTACTTTTTGAAATGATTTTTATTTTGTTGAGTGTTTTACCAAGTGTAACATGATATAATAATGAGATGATGAATTAATTTACTGTTTAAACTTTAACGTGTGCGGACATGATTCAAAAATCTTAATGAAATAAGATGGAATGATTCAGATATCAAGCTGAATGCAAAAACACAGATTAAATTATTTATCAAAATATATTAATGTGATTTGATATATAAAATATGATTACTCATTTGTTTAAAAACTTAAATCTATTGCCAATCAGTTAGTTATAGACAACTACCATCATTGTAGGTTGAATAATCCAACTCATGAGTCCAACACAATCTTTGGTCATAAGTGGAATAATTCTTAGTGGTAAACAGAATAATAGAAAGTACTTAAAGAAGAAATTTGAAAATAAAAATAATAAATATAGTTCAATCATAAATTGGGATTTACCCTAACTTCCATGATATAAAGGATTAGGATCTCCTCCCACAGTGGACACCTTTTCATTACTTCTTATTTCATTTATATTGTTCTTTTTCTCTAGCTAGAAAAAGAAAAAGGAAAAATGCTATAAAATAGAGATCAAACAAAGAAGGTTACTTGTGGGAAAGTGGTATGTCCCCAAAATGCCTACTTAAGTGGTAGGAATTAAATCCCGTTTACATCAATTAAGCGTGTTCAAAAAATTGATCAAATGAAGAGTTAAATATAACAACTAAACCCTTGGAACTGCTATATGTTATCTCTAACCTTACGGGGAAATAACCTTTTATATGACATAACATAAAAAAACATATCAGCTCAATATCTACCATAATAAACATTTAGAAATGAACTATAATAAATGCAAGTAATAACTGCATTAGTATTGATTTTTATTTGAGTAATTACGTGTATTGAACATAAAAAGGGAAAGTAAAGTCAAAGCATAAAAATAATGCAAAACAATATTATATCAAATTGGTGCCAGTTCCCTCTTTAAAACAAAAAATGTGACTCATATGTCACTAATTATCCTTGTAGTAATTTTAAAGAAACATATACATATATGGGTAATTTAATCTCGGGTTATATATATATAAACATAAACATGTGAACTTAGGATTGTATTTATTTTCTTTTATTACAGTTCATTCGCCAAATTCCAATAGTTGTCGTCGAACAAAAGATCAAAACTAAAGCCTACTGTTGGAAAAAAACAAAACTAAAAAGGAAACCCTAATCCATACCGAAGGAATAAAAACACATAAACATACATAAAGAAATTGAGAGATTATACCTAGGACAATATTGAACTAGAAGTTTGAAACCAAAAATAACCTAATCCATAAGGGAGAAAATGAACCACTGCATTAAAGAGTTATAAACTTGATTTTTTTTATCAATTAAATTAAACGAAGTTTGAAATAAACTAATTTTGTGATTTTACCTGATATTTGGGCTAGTGATAAAAAAGTGTAGAAGATGACTTTTACGACCAGAGAACTAGAAGCTAGATTAAGTGCGTTCCTTTGCTTTTACAGTTTTGGGTTTTGCGTTTTCTTTTGAGCTTCAAATTAGGGAAAATGGAAAAAATTGTTTTTAGTTTTGTGTATTCAACCCATTTTCAAAAATGATAATTTTTTAGAGTTTTACAAAATGGTAAAAGAAATGAGTTTTTGTTGTTTTTGAAAATTGAAAACTAAAAATGGTTTGAAAATAAAAACCAAACAAGGCCTAAGATTTCCAAATACTTAAAAACAAAAGAATTTTAAATTTTCAAAGGGATATATCGACATGTACCCTATGAGTATGTCGACTTACATGCCATAAATTTAAAATTCAAATTTTGAAATGAAGTGTCTATTCATCGTAACTCTTCGCAAATAGGCATATCTTTTTATTCTCTCCAAATAAGGGGTTTCAAATGAATTTTTTAGCAACTAATTTCATATTTCTTCCCTCCTCTTAATCTGAAAAAATTTCTAGTGAAAAATTTATTCAAATCTCTTCAAATTCAAGTGGAACCAATTCAGTCTTCATTGTATTGATTCTCTACTATCTACTCTTTGATTTCAATCATCTTTGAAAGTGACTACAGATCGCCTTATATCAAATATCAACTAAACTACTTATTTATGCGGAATAGAAATATAAAAAGTAAAAGTCATAAAGTTAATGGCACTGGAGATTTTTATACTGGCTCGATTTTTACATTCTATGTCCAGTCCGAGACACCTTCTAGATTTAATCGATACCCTCACTTAACCCGAAGGAACGGATATTACATCGCTTAAGCAACTGAATAGGACTTCAACCGCTTGAGGAACTACAAAAAGACTTCAACTATAAATAGCCGAAAAGTATTTGACTGGGTATGCTCTTGAATAAGATCAGTCAAAAATGTACACCCTTTCTATAATCTTCTCATTTGTGGTATATTTTGTAGTTTGTGAAACAGGAAGTAATTTTGATCACAATATAGTATTGCTGAAAGATCATGTGATCAAAAAATACAAAGTAGTTTGGAACTGAATGCTTGAGAATTCAATAGAAAAGGTAGAAAGAATTATAAGTAGCATTCATTATTGAAACAATGCAATGAATTGCTTTATATAGAGTTTATGGTTGCTATCATTCGTGAAAAGAAACAGTGAAAAGTTATAACTGCAACTTTTGATTTAAGAGATGTATCTCTTCATAATGAAGAGGTGCCCTTTAAGAAAACTAGCCGTTATACAGATTCAACCGGCAGAATAAATTTGGCAGCCATCTGAATAAACAATTTTGTAAAATAGCAAGAAAACAGTTCATTTTAGCCCATTTTCAATCGGCTGAATATTGTTAGTCAGTCGGCTAAATATTCAAAATAATATGTGCATGTGTACGGATCAGTTTGATGACTTGGGTTTTTCAAAAGGCTGAAATTCAAATTTCTTGGGATGTTTTATAAATTTCAATGAAATATTGTGCGTTTGTGTATATATATCACATAGGGAGATTATAACAACTTATACTTTTAGATATAGACACGATGACTGATATTCTTCGCATTTGTCTTCATTTTGATATAGTTGTCTCTTTGCAAAGTTAATAAGATTTCATGCACAAATGGTTAGTATATACAATATATACTTGTATAGTTGTCAATATCAAAACATCAAAATATAAGGTTCTAACATTCTCCTCCTTTTTTATGATGACAAGGATATAAGTTTAATTTTAAATTTAGTTATTCTCCCCCTAACTTGTTACTCCCCTTATCGATATGGCCTTACTTTATTCTCCCCCTTTGGATAAAAAAAGATAAAAACGTAAGTAGATATAGATTAAATTACTCCCTCTAAGTTATATAATTCCTCTATCAACATGCCCAATTTTCTCCCCCTTTGTCATCAACAAAAAGGTCGAAAATTTGTAATTATTAGCCAACTTTCAAAAAATAGTTTAACAAAATGTACATAATATTGGCTAATGTTAGGTACAAAAAAATGATTCAAAACAATACGAAGCATAGTTGTAACTTTTTTAAAATATTTATTGCCTTCAAAAAATAATTTTATTTTCCTTGAAATAATTTTTCGCGCTATATTTCTAGCACCTTTTAAATTAACATATTATATAAAATGAGTATCTAATTTGTTTATTTTAAAAATATTCCTTTTTGATACTCTAATAAAATACCTATCCCAAACTATTAATAAAGAAATGAGTTAGATATGCCGAATTTGCTGCAGTTCCATTATCTAAAAATGCTCGTTCTCCATCATATGTACGAAACATTTGTAATTCGAAATCCATCTCATCTCTTTGTCTTCCTTGGGTACCTAAAAAAACTTCTATATTTTAATAGCCACTTCCTATGTTAGGTTCTAGGGTTAGGTCAAAGGTAACCATATCCAAGAAGATTTAATGGAACCTTTAAAAATAAAGTTTTCATTATTAACTACTATATCGAAATAATTATCAATGTATGTTTCTCTATTTTTTCAATTAAAAAGAACCCAAATACTTAGATAATTTTATTCATATTTCCCATCAGTGATTTTAAACTTCTAGAGATATTATAAACATTGTTGGTCATAGCAATACTTGAATTTCTATAAAAATCGAATTTAGACTTTACTCGAAATCCAATACTAGCACTAACATTTTTATTACACATGCAAGCATATCTAGTGCTAGTTCTACGCTCAGTTTTATTATATCCTAAATCACTTTTATCATGTAAAGATCTAGAACTAGATGAAATCATGTTTAAATCATTTTGACCTTTATTAAATTTCATGAATTCATTTTAACATTTTTCAAGTTTAGTTTTAAAGTCACAATTTTTATTTTCAAAAGAAATATTTCTATTTTTGAAAATATTATTTTTCTCATTTAATTCAAAATTCTCATTTTTTAACGTAGTATTCTCATTTTTGAGAAGAAAATTTTAAGACTCTGAATTATCTAAAGAAGATTGCAATAAATCATTTTGTCTTTTCAAATCAAAATTTTCTTTTGAAAATTTTTCTTTCTCCTTTTCAAATAAGGTGTTTCGTTCATCTAGAAATTATTTAATAGTTATAAAATTATTTTATAAAACACTAAGTTGATTTTCTAAATTCAATTTCCCATTTTTCAATTTTTCATTTTCAAGTTCGACAAATTTATCTTTTCTGAAATAGTAAAATTAAGCTTTGAGATCATATCGCTTATACGAACTAATTCATTATTAGCATTTATTGATATTTGAAAATAAGAAAGTACCTTTTTGTAGTCCTCATTGGTGGCTTTGACAGGGATTTTGCTTGTTGTATTTCGATTAGATCTTTTTCTGGCCATTATTCTACGATGTTTTGACGATCGATAGAATTCCAGGCTCTAATACCAAATGAAAGTGACTAAGGATCGTGTAATATAAAATATTAACTAAACTATTTATTCGTGCGGAATATAAATATAAAAGTAAAAGTAATAAAGTAAATGACACCAGAGATTTTTTATACTGGTTCAAACTTCCCGTTCTACATCCAGTCCTATACTCCTTTTGGATTTAATCGGTACCCTCACTTAACCTGGAGGAATGGTTAATACACCACCTGAGCAACTTAAAAGGATTTCAACTTCTTAAGCAACCGAATAGGACTTCAAGCGCTTGAGGATACTACAACAGGACTTCAACTATAAACAGCAGAAAAGTATTTGACTAAGTATGCTCTTGAATAGCACCGATAAGTCAAAAATGTACACCCTTCCTATAATCTTCTCCTTTGCGGTATATCGTGTAGTTTCTGAAGAAAGGAAGTAATTTCGATCATAAGATAATATTCTTGAAAGATCGTGTGATTAAGAAATATATAGCGGTTTAGAATTAAATGCTTGACAATTCAACAGAAAAGATAGAAAGAATTATAAATAGAAGTCGTTACTGAAACATGAAATGAATTGCTTTATGCAGGTTTAAAGTTGTAATCATTCATGAAAATAAATAGTGAAAAGTTATGACTGCAACTTTTGATTTAAGAGATGTATTTCTTCATGATAAATAGGTACCCTTTCAGAAAACTAGCCGTTATACAGATTCGGCCGGCTAAATAAAATTTGGCAGCCATCTGAATCAACAATTTTTTAAAATAGCAAGAAAACGGTTAATTTTAACCTATTTTCAGTCGGTTGATTATTGTCAATCGGTTGAATATTCAAAAATAATATGTGCATGTGCACAGATTTGTCGGCTGACTTGGGTATTTCATCCAAAATAACCTAAATAACTCTCTAAATCAAACTGAATTAAAGATTAGTGAATTGATCATTGATTAGAAGACAGAGATCATCGATTTGGTTGATTTCATTGCTTTTGATCGTTGTACATATTGGATCTATAATCACATCGGTTGAATTTGGTAATTGGTGAGTGGTTTATGACATCTTACTATCATATGCATGTTTATATGGTAGAATTATAGGTTTTAACATGATTTTGACCACAAAAATCCTTTTCTAGTCTTAATTATATGTTAACATATGTTTATGACCTAAATTGAGAAGTCCTTTTATGATTTGTTGAAAAGGCTTTGAAATCCACCTTCTCCATGTTCATACGTTCATTGATTGCTTAGATTTGGATTAGAATATGCTTGGTAGCTAGTATTGTTTGTTTGAATAAATGAAATTTCATGTTATTCCATGTTTTTATATGGTGTTTGGTGTTGTTTTCTAGTGTTTTGAATGTTAGGAAGATAGGTTGGTGAATTTGGCAAATCGGAGGCAAAGATGAACGGAATTTGACAAAACATCGAGGGGAGGCTCTAGAGTATGGGAAGGGTTTGGGGTTCATGTTATGGATATCAATTTGTTAAGGAGATAAGGTGGTACAGACTTGTTTATGTCGGTACTGAGTTATTTTGGTTGGTCCAATAGGTCGGCGGTTGGCATGGTTGGATAGAGCTTGGCTAGAAGAGCTTATTCATGGCATGGTGACTTGAATTAGATACTTTGAAGAGAGGACCGGGTTTGAATAAATAGGCCAGGGTTAAACAATCAAGGAATATAATACTAGAAGCAAGGAAGGAGAAGAAGTAAACTTATTTAATGGTTTGCTAAGGTAACAAGTTGGTGCCGACTTATTTAAGTCGGTACCGAGTTGTTCTGGTAAGTCCATTAAAGGTGAAACCCCTGGAGGATGAAGTGGACGATCCGTAGATCTTGCTGGAAGTGTTGGCTCATTCGCATTAAGGATGGATGGCGATGTAACAGCATAATAAAACCTTTTTATCTTCGGTTTGTGACTCACGGTAGGAGTAATTACCGGACATAGCAGCTCGATAAAGGAGAGAGCTGTAGAATAATGAATATGGTAGGTTCTTGGACAATGTAAGCTGGATTGAGAAGTAGAGGGGCATGGAATCTAAATGGAGCAAAGGAGGTCTAAGGTTGTAATGTGTTAAGGAATCGTTGGTAACTCGAAATGTTCTCTGTTGTACTCAAAGCAGGAGTATTATAAGTGGGGACGCCCATGGGTCAAGTGAAGGACATGTATACCATGCACCCGTGGCTTTGGGTCTGGTGTCTAGCTTTAGGCTATAGACATGTATCGAGTTTTGGGTTGCGTGATACAAGAGTACAATGAAAACCAGGATTACCATTAGTCCCTGGCATGGTATCCATATGAGTTATCATATATTCATGGCATATGGAGTGACAGTGGGGTTATTTGATGAATATTATGCTTGCTTTAGTAGCCTCTAGGCTAGTACTCGGAGATATCGTTGGGAGTAGGTACTGGGGATAGGGATATTTGGACATCCACTATTGTATTTTGTATGGTATCTTTATTATATAGTAGAGTAGCATATTACAGTGTTATGTGATAACTCTTTGGTTGCGGAGACGTGTTAGGTATGGTTCGTGTACTCTTGTTCCTTACCATATTCACTTGTATAACATTTTGAGATTTATTTACCACTCACAACAAATTATTGTCTGACCCAAGATTTTATGTTTTGCATCTTATTATCTTGGCACTCTTAAATTTGTAGACTAGATAACAGATCCAAGTGATGCAGTATCTGTTTGGAGGACGAGCTGGATGGTTTTATTTCGTATTATATGCATATATGGATTTCTATGCTTTTCCACTAAGCAACACTATAGAGCTTGTGGCAGTACTGTCTTATTTCTATTTGTTGAGACAGTTAATTTGAGTTGATTCTATTATATACTCTATGACAATTGATGTATTACTCTGTGGATTTTATACTCTGATGATTAGTTCACATTGTTATTACCATCTCTTTTGTTGTATCTGTGATATTATATTTTATCCATGCACTGTGAGATATAAGACAGGTTATATGTCGTGTTTATTATTATTCATCCTAATGGTTGTCCTATATCGGCTGGGTAAGACTACAGAGCACTATTTGTATACTATGGGTGCCGGTGGCATAGGGCGGTCTTCATAGGAAGAATATCATAATTTATGAAATCCAAATTTGGTTACTACAATAGATTTCTAAATTATGTTGAGACCTTATGCCTTAAAACTAGGTATTTATTCTTACTTTGCCGATTTGGTTTAAAGGAGAACTAGTCAAATCAATCTTTTATAATAATGTTTCTAAAACAGATGCTAAAAGCTCTTGATTTGACGGGTGTAGTGAAAGATAATGGGGCTTAAAGCGTAATACTATTGATAACACTAAATTGAAAAGGTGTAGAGGTTGGAGAGTTCTTTGTGCTATAGTGGGGATTTTGTGGGGTTTTAGCTACATGGCCTACATCACAAGACATCCATCTCTATCGCACATCAATCAAGGAAAACAAAGCTTATAATACATATGGCAATACAAGAAACCATCACACTCTTAGATGCTTCTAGGTAACCCATATGACCAACTTAGATTATTAACATCCTGGATACTCAAACATGCACCCACTTAAATGGCTAGAGATATGGACCATTCAGATGTCTAACTCATGGGTACACTTTGCTACCCTAGAGCACATACCAACTACCTTGCTCTAAATGGGCTTGTATCTCTAACATACATATTAATAGGAGAATCGTCTCTCATTTACTTTACTAGTGATCACTCAGCACTCGCTCGCTCAGTAACTCCACTCATGCCACAGTCACTTCCTTCATGAAGTACTCGATCAAACATCTTATGTTGTCGATTCTCGAAGTCTAGAATGTCGCATTTAATCCCTAGAATTCCCTACACTTCTTTCGGAGCAACCGTCAATTTCTCTTATGTGTGGCTCGAAGTGATCTTAAGAATCTTCGCATCGTTATCACATTGCAACAACGCTCATCTTACTACCATATCTCCACATTCACTCCATGGGACCTCTTACAATAAATACCATACATTCCCCAAGCTACCATGACCTTATAATTTCGGTCGCCTATTCATTGGAGCATGGTGGCTATAGGTCATCTATGATGGGTCGATCATGGTTCCACCCATCAGTTTGGCCAAATTTTCTCTTCATTTGGCCTTGTAACAACCTACCCTTCCTGACACATCAATCCAAAGTTTAGAATGACTTTCAGACTTGTGTTATGCCTCGAAATACAACCTGTTAGGTTTTAAACATTGTAGAGCATGGTTATAAAGGTAAAATTTTAAGACATTCTACACTTTTACATCATACAATAGAAGAAATTAAAATATAAGTAATGAAAAATAGACATTTGAGAAAAACAGTCTTCAAAATACTTAATCGTCATATACACTATTTCCAAGGTACAACATGAGCTTTATAGACATTTAATACAATAACTCACATGAGTAACAATGAAGAATAGGGGAACTCCAACATTTAGCTCCTTTCTACACATATCATGCCCAATCATATGCTGATCTATCATCCTATAGTGGGAAAAAGTGGAAAGGAGGAGGTAGGTCAAACATAATTCTAGTGAATGAATAAAATTTTAGTATGTGATGATCACATGAAGTTAGCTTTAATTCCATTCGAGATGACACATGGTGCATTGCAAGTATCAGTAAATTTCCAAGGTCCATTAACTGATGGTTCTTATCTAATACATACCTACACTAAACTTGTCTAGGCTACTATAAGGATCATACTACGGATCAAACCTCATAACTAATGATCGGTCACCACTCCTAGAGCTACCTAATATGTAAAACACTGCCTCCATGGTTACTAACTATGGAAACACCACCACTTGGCTACCGAAGGAAAACATTCCCACTGCTATGGAAATAAATATCCACTTGTATCATTGCATAATGCTACTGGGTAACTACTCCCCACTAATATCATGCAACTAGGCTACTTAGAAACTGATTTTTCCATTAACCACCACTACACGTAACTCAGCTACACATCAAAAAGGAATCCACAATGCCGACTCGTTGAAGTATCTCATCGTCTATATCCTTATCCACCTCTTGATCGTAGTCTGTGTCTCTTAATGCACGTATCGGATCCTTTATGTGAACTGTATCATGTCGCGTCAGTATTCATGCATGCTAGGACTCTTGTTGTGTCGTGCCACACTTCATCAGGAATCCTCGTCAATGCTATGCATCTACCATGGGAGCTTCCGTAACATTTGCGATAAAAATTGCTCCTAATCGAATAATCGACCCCCATTGGATAAAGAACATTTACTCAGCATTACAATGACCTAGCGTCATCCGTAGGGAACTTGCTTCCCTCCAGCTCTTAACAAACATACAAATAGCAATAAATAGGCCCACAAAACAAGTAAAATTTATATTAGTTTTTATAATTAAACTATACCTTAGGCCGAGGTTTAGGATATGCATTTCAGGTGACAATCAATTAACCGCAAATCTTATTTGGTCGATCGCTTGAGGTCGACCGCTCGAGGTGTGGGTCGATTGTTCATTGTTTAAAATTATATTTTGTCCAGTTTTTTCTTACTATTTTTAGTTAGGGTATTATAGCATTTACAATGAACCCTAAGCAACTATATTAACCAGTTTACATTACTCAATTTCATAGGTTTGCACAATTTCAATTTTAACTGTTTAATCTAGGGTTTATAGGTTTTAGGGCTTACTGTTATATAACTAAAGGGGTGTGCTAGCATCAGTATTAGGCTTAACAATTCATGGTGATTTCAATTCTACCTAGGTTATAGGTTTCAATTTAGGATATAACTTTAATCTAGATGAAATTGGCCAATTCATATCTGTTTCGGTTTTTACTTCAGGTTCCAGATCTAGCAATAAGATTTAAGGATTAGGGTTTATAGTTTCCATTTTAATTACTAACACCCTAAATCAAGTAGAATAGGTTAAATTCATCTGTAATAAATCAACTTACTAAACCTATTCTCACTCACCTTAGATCCAAGCTCTAACTTCATTCCTTTCCCGTGAATTGACATCCGTTGGCTTGCCTCCTCTTCGATCTGATTATTAACATGCTCTTGATGTTATTTTCAATTTGTTGCTAAAGAAAGTTTACAGGTGGAGAGTAGAAATTTTAGTAGAATTTTGGTATAAAGTAAATTTTCTAATGAATTTAGGGTTAGCATAGGTGTTAATGTATAGAGGTTAGGAATTAATTTGGAGCATTGGATCTGCTTGGAAGAATCTTGGCCTACATCTTGTATGCACATCAAAAGTTGGCTGCTATGTAAAATATTATATTCCATTACAACCTTCAATTAATGCTCTAGGTTCTCCAATATTCAACATGATAGGTTGGCCACTAATGGCCGTGGGTCGACCTGTAGCGGTCGACCATCAAAATCTTTGGTCGACCAGTCAAAATCTTAGGTTGACCCACATAGTGTAAATCTAGTATTTTAATTTTTCAGTTATTTCATTTTAAAATTTTCAAATGTCCGTAACTTCTTCATACTAACTCCCATTTTGAAGTGTTATATATGAAAATCATTCAGAAAATCGCCACGAACACAATGGTGCAAGTCTCACAGCCAAATTCGGATATTTGAAAAAAATATTTTAGTCCTTGCTTTATTTAAATTAAATTTTCTTATTAAATTCTCACTAAATTTTTGGGGTGTCACATTCTCCCCCATAAAGGATTTCGTCCCAAAATCTCTAAGGACGAAAAAATGTAACTTACACACAGTAATCAATAACTAGACTGATCTACTCATCCATCACTCGTGGTCAATCATTGTCCTTAGAAATTTCTAATGTAATATGACACGTATATGCAATGTGAAATGCACGTGAATCTATACTAATGCAAAGACTAGATGGTCTCGTGATTCAGTCGTCCTTCTGTCATGCAAATGCTCATCCCATGCATCCAAACTATATGTAACAACCTAAGTAAATATACTTCCTATTTTACATGTATGCATAACCATACCATCCATATTCAATAAGATAAACATCAATTGAGCATCCATATCTATCATATGTAACAAGCTAACTGTTGGAAATGCGGATTATGGATCTTAAGGCTGGACTAATACTAGAGAGGGTGAGTAGTGTTTAGTTGGTTTTATGGAATTTTTGAATTTTTTTGAAATTAAACATAGACAGATGCAATTCACAAACATAGAGATAACCACAAAATCAGACATAGATGTAGATAGTAAATAAAAAGCAGTAAAGGAAAGAACATGCTAGAATTTTATACTAGTTCGGATTTACTCTACGTCCAATCTCACATAATTTCTTATGCAGATTTCCTTTCAAATATAATGTTGATATTACAACCTCGATTTCAAGGCCATGAGATACACCCTCCTGTCTTCGAGTCCAGGGAAAACTCGCTTAATTTAACTAGGCTACATGGTCACCTAATTGATTTATGGACTACAATCACATTCACTTGATTTACATGCTGCAATCACACTATTTCCAGTATCACTTTGATAGATAAAGAGACTCGATACACTTTGCTGATTCCAAACGATCCTATAACTCTAAATAGCATTAAGATCTTCGAGAGAGAGTGGCAGAGAGTCAAACTAGAGTTGATCAAGCATGATTCACTTAGGATTTCAGTAGAGTTTTGTTAAAATATAAGAGAATACTTGAGTGGAGAAGAAGGGGTGAAGAAATGAAGAAAAACTAAATTAAAAGTCGTTGAAAACAACTGGTATACATAGGAGAATAACGGTCATGTCCATTCGTGAAAGATTATGATGAATATATACTTCATTTGAAAATTTGAATTTTAAATTCTACAGCTACCATGTTGACATGGGGGGATGGAGTATGTCGACATGCCCTGGTAAATTTTGAAAATTGGTTTTCGTTTTTAAAAGATATTTTCTTTCTAAAACTTGTCAAAATAATTTTTGAAGCTTATAAAGCATTTTGTTTTATAGTTTAAACTTATAAAAGAGATATAAAAAGTAATCTTTAAAATATATAATCTATGATATAAAATTAATATTAAAAACTAAGTATAGAATATATCTTTGAGATTTAAATCTCATAATATTAAAACCAAGAGATAGTTTAAATAAACAAGAGATGATTTTGAAATCAAAATATAAAAAATAATAGTTTAAGGCTAAAATATATAAACTAAGAGAGATGAATTTTAAAATGTTTTTGGAAAAATATTTAAATAATTTATTTTGAAAATTTCATGGATTCCATTCCACTAGAGAAGGTCGTGGTTCCATTCCACTAAAGAGGTCATGGGTTCCATCCCACTGTTAAAGCGAGAAGGTGGATTCCATTCCACAATTAAAATTCGAATAAAGATTTTAGTGCTATCATGAAGTTGTAACATAAATCTAGACTATTACTTATCTTGATATCTTGAACTCTTGAAATCCTGAACTCTTGATACTCATGAGTCTTTAGTCTTGGTTTCTTCAATCTTGATTTCGTCGGTGGTGAATCTCTATATTGTACGTCTTCATTCTCAGTTGTAACGATCGCGATTTTTCGTTGCCGAAAAATCAAACCGTTAGGGTTTAAGAAAAAGAAAGAGGTAGAAGAAGAGAGAAAAGAGAGAAGAAACAGAACAAACAATCAGAACAGGAAACAATAACAGAATCTCACAGTCGCAGCGGAACAATATATAATAGATAAATGTACATTCATTTAAAACAAAGAACTATACATTTTATATATCACATTACATTACATCAATCAGAGTGTACAACAACAACAGCGGAAAAGAAATACTATATATACAATAGATAATAGACTACGCTATCTGGCTCGCCTCCAGATCTGCACAGCAACTCCCGAATCCAGAATAACCTGACAACCTAACTCTAGACTGCCCGTGTGGAAAATAGTGGGCACCCAGAGTTTAGGAAAGGAACAATAAACTCCAGGTCAGTCATGGGACTGGTGTGAGAACTCAAAAACAGTTTATCTTTAAACAAGCAACAAGAAAATTTAAATTTTTAAATCCGCAATGCTTTTTGGAAAATGAAACTACCATAAGGCCTCCCGCCACACACACAATGCAAACGCAGAATTGGAGGAGATTTCTCCTTATGATAGTCAAAGATGCTTACTACGCGAAAATCAAATCATTTTTTGATATTATTACTAGTGCATAGTGTAGAAAACAATTTCGAAAGTAGAATATAAATCCTAGCCAACATAGACATTCCGAACTATGCCTACTATAGCTACCATCCAAACAGTGGTGACCACCATAAGTGAATGGCAGGTAATACAACTAAAACCGTACAAGGCGCGTATTGGAGGAATGGATTTCCAACAAATGGTCAGGCTAAGGAACTTCCTACTGCCACATGGGATCGCCTCTGGCGGGACGTCCCGAGAAACTAACGTTACGGTTAGATCTCTGCCAACACAAGGCCGGGTTACCTCTGTAACTAGGTAACTACTACACGAATATGTCATCCCCCGGTCCTTTGGGACCTTTATCCGAGCGCTCGCAACAACAACACCACACAGTAATAGGTATAGTGTATCAACATGAGTAAGTATCTGGGCTCCATACCATGATACCACCCTTTACCAGAAGGAAATGACATACCCTAAAGGGCGCGACCCTCATAACCTTGCCGCATATTCCTGTTTCGACCATTTCCGGGGAGTGAGGTCCTGACGAAATCTCGTCCACAAAGCTACGCTTTGTGTAACAAAGCCATGCTTCGGGTCCACAGATGACCAAAGCAATAATCACAAAGATAAATGATCAAACAAATGATCATATCACAAATGACCAACCAATGATCATCACACAGCAGCACTCAGCATGCCACATTACCAGATTGGGAAATATCGCTGATAACCTTCAACTACATAACCTCTGAGCTCGTACGTCTCAGAGAAGGGTGTTAAGCTAAGAGAATAAATTCTCCGCCACCAACAGAAATGTATTTGAAAGAAATCTGCTCTATCTCTCAAAATGTAATGTCAGACACGTAACCATACAAGTCTGTTCCGGGTTCGAACAGAACCGAAGGCACTTCCAAAGAAGCCCTTGCAATCCGGGTATTCACAATCCCGATAAAATTTCCCATCACAAAG
This sequence comes from Allium cepa, assembly GCA_030765085.1. NCBI lineage: Eukaryota > Viridiplantae > Streptophyta > Magnoliopsida > Asparagales > Amaryllidaceae > Allium > Allium cepa. The sequence goes on along the minus strand of CM060931.1, from coordinate 456,644,692 downwards.
GAAATCTCCATATCGTAGCTAACGATGCGGAGACAATCGATAGGTCATCCTATCGTTTTCACAAATACCCGGTCTTCAACACCGGTCTTCAAATGCAATCCAAACGACGTATCGCATATTCGGAATGGGATATATGACACAAAGGTCCTCTCCCGGCTAAACCAAATAGCGAGCGCTTATTTTTAAAAATAAGTGTGCATTCAATTCCAAACAAACACAATCAATACCATCCAAGGGTAAATATTGATAGTCGGTTATTTAACTATCAATAAAGATGCGCCACATCATCAGATTCCAAATAATTTTTCCAAAATTATTAAGTCCCAAAATATCTTTACAAGATATATATACACAATTTCCAATCAATTTCCCAAAGTTATTTGGTTTACCAAAACACCTTTACACGATAAAATTTCCACACTTAACCATTTGAAAACCCATTTCAAATTACACAACTCAACCATTTGAAAACAAATTTCAAATCCCACACCTTAACCATTTGAAAACAAATTTCAAATCACACACCTTAACCATTTGAAAACAAATTTCAAATCACACACCTTAACCATTTGAAAACAAATTTCAAATCACATATAAATCCTTACCGATTTATTTTTAAATTTTACGCTCCAAATTTGTGAATTATATTTCCATCTTTAAAAATAAATCAACATTTATTTTTAAACAAATTTCCCTTCCTATTTATAAATTCCAAAGTGAATTTCCAATTTCCCAAATATCTGCACATACACGATTTCAAATCAATTTCAAACTATTCACTTCGATTTACCTTTAAAAGGTGAATCCTCAAAAACGTTCCTTTTATATTGGAAAAAAAAACATTCCCATACTTATTTAATAATAAGTAATTCACAATTTAACTTATTTTCAACAATTTGGAAATATTCAATATACTTAAGTTACCGTTAAGTATTTTATTCCATTCTCTTTAAGAAAACATTCCTTTATTCACATTTATTTGGGTTAAAAACGAATGTTGCGTAAGACATCGTTACGACAACCCAAAAACACTAGTATATGGATTTGAAATAAAAAAAATGGATACATAAATCCACTACTATTCAAAATATTCCCTTCTGTTTCTCGAAAACATCTATTTCAACAATCAATGTTGAAATCTATGTTTTCAATACTCAATACATTTTAAAACACCTTTAATTCGTTTTAAATTCCATTTAAAACATTCCTTTCCCAAAAACAAACCCATTTTATTTAATAATCTATTCAATATTCAAAATAGTGAATATAGCCCACTTAACAAATTCCCATATTTCAATTTATCAAATTCGATGAATTTCAAATTTATAAACATAGTTTATAAATTCCATTTCTATTATAAACCCCAATTTTATAAATTCCTTTATTAATCCGATGCAATTTACATAACCCAATTTCATACCCAAAAGCCATATTGTAAGTTAAATACTTATAATATTATTTATTTACCAAATCGTTCCTTTGAACTTCACCAATTTAAAATCTTATCACTTACAAGATTTCTTTATGGTTTATAATAATTTCAACTAATGAAATCTTCATTTATTAACAATTTCAACAAACCCCCTTTTTATGCCCCAAATTCATTTTTATAAGTCAATAACTTATAAAACTTCACTTCCCAATAACCATTCTTTTTATAAATTTCACAAATTATATATCTATAGATTTATAATGAAATTCATGTTATACATCAACTCAACACTTTATAAACTCATTTTATAATCCCAAAAATTCTATTTAAAAATATCAATTTAAAAAAAAATCTTTTATATTCATCCTTTATAAAAATTCAAAAATCTAAAATTTAACTATTTTATAAATCTATCTATTTTAAATTTCCCTTTTGTTTATATTCCATAAAAATCATAGTTTAATAATTTTAAAATTTTAAATCTTAATTTATTTTAAATTGCATCAAGTTCAAAATTTTACTAAAAACATATACTTGAAAATTTTCTTTAAAATCCCTTTTTAAATTCAAATCATTATTTTTAACTTAAAAATTTTGAATCCGATAATGCAACAGCATCATATGGTCAATTACGGGAACTAACAACATATGTCGATATGAACATCAACAATAACACAATATCAATAATCAAATAAATATGTGAGGAATCCAGTTGGATCCCTCCAACCTGTTTCCCTGCAACCACAGACGTTAGCACAATACCAATTCCACTTCGAGGTGGAATATCGCGGTATATGGGATTTTATAAATATCCGCTTAATAACGGCGCAATAGGGTCTCATCCGCTATACGAGGCGGGAAATCAAATCCGATATATACATATGCCAATATATATATATCGCTATATATAATATATATCCTATTATATCTACTACCACAATCAATCAACAATTATCGATCAATATTAACTATTTAAAATTTTAAACAAAACCTTTCGATTGAGTGAGGAGTTCTCACCTTGATTTTGTTTCCGTTTTCGCGTTCGTTTCGAATAAAATTAAACGAACGTTTAATTTTACCCGAAATTCATACGAGCTCCAATCGACTCCAAACCCGTTGCATTGCGAAGAGCACGACGATACGATTCCAATGCAAAAAATCTCGTCCGAATCCGACCTCGCATGCAAAAGTTATCGCAGTTTAAACGTTTCATGATTTTGAATTTCGAATTTAAACAAAAAAAAAAAAAACATCTCACCTCCAACCCAAACGCACGCGGGGCCCACACTCTATCTCTCCCGTTCGCATTCTCTTCCCAGGCCAAAATACGTGACTTGAACCCATCAAGGCCGTTTCTAGGGTTTAGAAACGCCACCACCACGAACACCGATAACTCGATCGGAGACTACCATACTCTTGCTCGTCACAAACTCCACCACCACCAGGGATGCGGTCGAACTCGGCCCCCTTAGGCACCCTGAAAAATGTGCGCAACCGAGTAGCTTTAAGCACGAATTCCCATCAATCCGCAGCTCCGTTCTCCATCTCGACCGTTGGATCTGTAGTCCACACCATGCTCTACAACTTTCATGTTGTAAGTTTCTCGATTCGATGAGCGGATTTGGAGATTTTGAGAGGGGAAAATGGGATGATTTCGGCCATTGGACCTATAGGAGGCGGCTGGTGATAGTGATTAGGGTTTTGGAAAAGAAGATAACATATATGTTAATATTATTTTAATAATAAAATGCCCAATTTAACACTTTTGCAAACGAACTCCAAACGACGCGTGCCGCCAGGCGATCCTAAGGTTTTTCCACATTCCGGACGCAATGGAACAGGTTTCGGAAGCTAATTCGGAAGTATGTGTGAGATACGACTATAAATGCTCGATTTAAATTAAAACCGATTTAAGCGATTTCTAGGCGTTTTGGCTTGTACCGGACAAACGATAAATCCGATTGACTTGAAATTTGAAATCTTGCAATAATATCACATTACGGATCCGATGAAACTGGTTTCGTCGAAATCCGAGACCGTTTGAAAAATGGCTATTTTAACTCGCCGAATTAAAATTAAAACGATATTGATGCGTTTCGAGCTGCCACGGTCAAACGACAACTCCGATTGCTACGAAAATTGAAATCCGATAATAATTAACTATTACGGATCCAATGGAACTCGTTTCGTTCAATTCCGAGACTGTTCAAAAATTGGCTATTTTTCAGTCGATAATTAAATATTAAAATATTCAATTTTTACAAATTAACTCCAAATTCAATTTTACAAGTTCCAAAATATTTCTATAACTTCAATATGATAAAATAAAATTTCCCAAATCATTTTCAATCATATTTAACCCAATATTCAATTATCTACGGAATTTCGCTATTAATTAATCGATTTAAATGACCAATTAAATCCAATATTCAAGAAATAAATTATTTAACTTAAAATTTTCACTTATTAATATTAAAAATAAATTAAATATTCAAATTTAAGTTATCAAAAATTCTGGGTCGTTACAATCTTCCCCCCTTAAAAGAATTTCGTCCTCGAAATTACAAGTTAAGGAGAATGATCCTAAACCGTTTATTATTTTTCCAAAGCTAATCAGTTTTATTAACTTTCTAACCTAAATATTTTTATTAAAGATTCACTATTATTTCAATTAGCTTTCCAACTCCAATTATAAGTTTCAAACAACATTGTTTATTTGACAATTCAAATTTAAATTTAAATTCAAATTTCAAACTTTCAAAATTTCTCAAAATTTCTCTAACTCCCTAAATTTTCGAAAAATTTCGCCAGAGTCTCCTTTGCGCGGCTAGATCGGTACGACTACAAAACGGCTCTACGGCCCCTCAGAATCAAAAGAAAAGAGAAAGCCAAGTGGCTAGAGAAGGAAATCATCAAATCTCATATAAAAACTGAAATACGTACCTTTTTGTCGAGCCATTCAATTTTTAACTTCAAAATCAAAATTCCAATCCATTATATACCTGTATATCCTGCTAGCATAATATCCAATTATAATATTCAAACCAATTTGCCAATTCAATTATAAAATTTCCAATACATGCTTCTTATACCACTTTTAGTTTACTATTAAAGTTGCATATTCATTTTCATTCAACTTTGCATTCCAATTTTCATTTGAATTCAATTACATAGCTTTCAAATTTTACTAATTCAATTTCATTAACACTTAATGAATTTTCATACAATCAACCAACAAGCAAATAACAACCAATGGACATCCAATACAACCAAATTTTATCCATTTTACTTACATTCAATTTGGTTCAACTGTTTTAATTTCAATTGGTTTAACATTCAATTGATTTTCATTCTACTATTCAACTATTTTCAAATGAATTTACACTTGCATGCATCATTTCATATCAACTTATTCATATTCTATTGATTAACATTCAATTCATACTTTAACTCAATTGCTAGTTCTTTTTACAAATAAAATTGAATTTCATTTATATAACTTAAGTTCACATCTTTAACAATTTCATTTACTCACTTTATTCACTTACTTTGATATTAACATCAATTCTTTCAACATTACTTAACTTGCATTCCATTTCAACTTTATTTACCTCATTTAATTCACTTGATTATTTAACTTTGATACAAATATCAATTTTTATTCAACTTTGCTTAAGTTATTCCATTTAAACATCATTTGTTAATTAAACTTAAGTTTTACTTATCAATTCAATTCGGATTTTAAATTCCAAAGTAAATCCTATTTAACTTTTACTTAAGTCAAATTCATATCAATATTCAAATTCATATTCCATTTTACTTAACTTAATTGTTTAACCACTTCAACAACTGGTTTCACTTACATTTTCCCATTCTATAAGTTATAAAACTTATTATTCAACTTCTAACTTATATTATAAGTTCAAAACTTTTTTTCGCTTAAACTTATCAACTTCAAATTGAATTTTAATTTCAAATTGATTTATTACAACAAAACTTCAATTTTAAATTCATTATTGTAGCAAATCCATCACATAGAAACTCGAAAATGATACTGATGATGCTGCAGTCATCACCCTTATTATTTCCCAGTGACAATAGTGAAATCAATGCTAATTATTCTTTCAAAAAGTTTTCTTTCTATTCATAAATCACTTTTATAACCCTTTTACTTATATAATTTTACTTCTTATATACATACATGATTATCTTACAATTGTAAATCATTATCAATTATAATTTCATCTTATGATTCATTGGTTTATACCATTATTCTTTTACAATAGTTGCTTTTATTAGCTTATTCAAACAACTTTTAATTATTTTATATATATATATATATCATTTACAACAACCAAGCAATCAATTATATACACACTTCAATAATTCCTGAAAAATTATTTTCTTTTTATATATAAAATATAATCGAGGTAAAATTATTTCATTTACCCAATTTAAAACAATATTGTGTCGAATTGTTCTATTCAAGTGTTTAGGAACCCCTTCGATTCAGTTTTCGAGGCTGCGCCGACGAAGGTTCATATACCACTCAACAAACCAATCATCACAATATAAAACAATTTTATACTCACTAACAAATACGCACTCATATCTATTATTACACTCACACTCATTCTAGAGTACTGCTGACTCTATCTCTAATGAGTAACACCCAACAGAGCAGGTTGTCGCTTAACCATAAGCTCTGATACCAAATGTAACGATCGCGATTTTTCGTTGCCGAAAAATCAAACCGTTAGGGTTTAAGAAAAAGAAAGAGGTAGAAGAAGAGAGAAAAGAGAGAAGAAACAGAACAAACAATCAGAACAGGAAACAATAACAGAATCTCACAGTCGCAGCGGAACAATATATAATAGATAAATGTACATTCATTTAAAACAAAGAACTATACATTTTATATATCACATTACATTACATCAATCAGAGTGTACAACAACAACAGCGGAAAAGAAATACTATATATACAATAGATAATAGACTACGCTATCTGGCTCGCCTCCAGATCTGCACAGCAACTCCCGAATCCAGAATAACCTGACAACCTAACTCTAGACTGCCCGTGTGGAAAATAGTGGGCACCCAGAGTTTAGGAAAGGAACAATAAACTCCAGGTCAGTCATGGGACTGGTGTGAGAACTCAAAAACAGTTTATCTTTAAACAAGCAACAAGAAAATTTAAATTTTTAAATCCGCAATGCTTTTTGGAAAATGAAACTACCATAAGGCCTCCCGCCACACACACAATGCAAACGCAGAATTGGAGGAGATTTCTCCTTATGATAGTCAAAGATGCTTACTACGCGAAAATCAAATCATTTTTTGATATTATTACTAGTGCATAGTGTAGAAAACAATTTCGAAAGTAGAATATAAATCCTAGCCAACATAGACATTCCGAACTATGCCTACTATAGCTACCATCCAAACAGTGGTGACCACCATAAGTGAATGGCAGGTAATACAACTAAAACCGTACAAGGCGCGTATTGGAGGAATGGATTTCCAACAAATGGTCAGGCTAAGGAACTTCCTACTGCCACATGGGATCGCCTCTGGCGGGACGTCCCGAGAAACTAACGTTACGGTTAGATCTCTGCCAACACAAGGCCGGGTTACCTCTGTAACTAGGTAACTACTACACGAATATGTCATCCCCCGGTCCTTTGGGACCTTTATCCGAGCGCTCGCAACAACAACACCACACAGTAATAGGTATAGTGTATCAACATGAGTAAGTATCTGGGCTCCATACCATGATACCACCCTTTACCAGAAGGAAATGACATACCCTAAAGGGCGCGACCCTCATAACCTTGCCGCATATTCCTGTTTCGACCATTTCCGGGGAGTGAGGTCCTGACGAAATCTCGTCCACAAAGCTACGCTTTGTGTAACAAAGCCATGCTTCGGGTCCACAGATGACCAAAGCAATAATCACAAAGATAAATGATCAAACAAATGATCATATCACAAATGACCAACCAATGATCATCACACAGCAGCACTCAGCATGCCACATTACCAGATTGGGAAATATCGCTGATAACCTTCAACTACATAACCTCTGAGCTCGTACGTCTCAGAGAAGGGTGTTAAGCTAAGAGAATAAATTCTCCGCCACCAACAGAAATGTATTTGAAAGAAATCTGCTCTATCTCTCAAAATGTAATGTCAGACACGTAACCATACAAGTCTGTTCCGGGTTCGAACAGAACCGAAGGCACTTCCAAAGAAGCCCTTGCAATCCGGGTATTCACAATCCCGATAAAATTTCCCATCACAAAGGAAATCTCCATATCGTAGCTAACGATGCGGAGACAATCGATAGGTCATCCTATCGTTTTCACAAATACCCGGTCTTCAACACCGGTCTTCAAATGCAATCCAAACGACGTATCGCATATTCGGAATGGGATATATGACACAAAGGTCCTCTCCCGGCTAAACCAAATAGCGAGCGCTTATTTTTAAAAATAAGTGTGCATTCAATTCCAAACAAACACAATCAATACCATCCAAGGGTAAATATTGATAGTCGGTTATTTAACTATCAATAAAGATGCGCCACATCATCAGATTCCAAATAATTTTTCCAAAATTATTAAGTCCCAAAATATCTTTACAAGATATATATACACAATTTCCAATCAATTTCCCAAAGTTATTTGGTTTACCAAAACACCTTTACACGATAAAATTTCCACACTTAACCATTTGAAAACCCATTTCAAATTACACAACTCAACCATTTGAAAACAAATTTCAAATCCCACACCTTAACCATTTGAAAACAAATTTCAAATCACACACCTTAACCATTTGAAAACAAATTTCAAATCACACACCTTAACCATTTGAAAACAAATTTCAAATCACATATAAATCCTTACCGATTTATTTTTAAATTTTACGCTCCAAATTTGTGAATTATATTTCCATCTTTAAAAATAAATCAACATTTATTTTTAAACAAATTTCCCTTCCTATTTATAAATTCCAAAGTGAATTTCCAATTTCCCAAATATCTGCACATACACGATTTCAAATCAATTTCAAACTATTCACTTCGATTTACCTTTAAAAGGTGAATCCTCAAAAACGTTCCTTTTATATTGGAAAAAAAAACATTCCCATACTTATTTAATAATAAGTAATTCACAATTTAACTTATTTTCAACAATTTGGAAATATTCAATATACTTAAGTTACCGTTAAGTATTTTATTCCATTCTCTTTAAGAAAACATTCCTTTATTCACATTTATTTGGGTTAAAAACGAATGTTGCGTAAGACATCGTTACGACAACCCAAAAACACTAGTATATGGATTTGAAATAAAAAAAATGGATACATAAATCCACTACTATTCAAAATATTCCCTTCTGTTTCTCGAAAACATCTATTTCAACAATCAATGTTGAAATCTATGTTTTCAATACTCAATACATTTTAAAACACCTTTAATTCGTTTTAAATTCCATTTAAAACATTCCTTTCCCAAAAACAAACCCATTTTATTTAATAATCTATTCAATATTCAAAATAGTGAATATAGCCCACTTAACAAATTCCCATATTTCAATTTATCAAATTCGATGAATTTCAAATTTATAAACATAGTTTATAAATTCCATTTCTATTATAAACCCCAATTTTATAAATTCCTTTATTAATCCGATGCAATTTACATAACCCAATTTCATACCCAAAAGCCATATTGTAAGTTAAATACTTATAATATTATTTATTTACCAAATCGTTCCTTTGAACTTCACCAATTTAAAATCTTATCACTTACAAGATTTCTTTATGGTTTATAATAATTTCAACTAATGAAATCTTCATTTATTAACAATTTCAACAAACCCCCTTTTTATGCCCCAAATTCATTTTTATAAGTCAATAACTTATAAAACTTCACTTCCCAATAACCATTCTTTTTATAAATTTCACAAATTATATATCTATAGATTTATAATGAAATTCATGTTATACATCAACTCAACACTTTATAAACTCATTTTATAATCCCAAAAATTCTATTTAAAAATATCAATTTAAAAAAAAATCTTTTATATTCATCCTTTATAAAAATTCAAAAATCTAAAATTTAACTATTTTATAAATCTATCTATTTTAAATTTCCCTTTTGTTTATATTCCATAAAAATCATAGTTTAATAATTTTAAAATTTTAAATCTTAATTTATTTTAAATTGCATCAAGTTCAAAATTTTACTAAAAACATATACTTGAAAATTTTCTTTAAAATCCCTTTTTAAATTCAAATCATTATTTTTAACTTAAAAATTTTGAATCCGATAATGCAACAGCATCATATGGTCAATTACGGGAACTAACAACATATGTCGATATGAACATCAACAATAACACAATATCAATAATCAAATAAATATGTGAGGAATCCAGTTGGATCCCTCCAACCTGTTTCCCTGCAACCACAGACGTTAGCACAATACCAATTCCACTTCGAGGTGGAATATCGCGGTATATGGGATTTTATAAATATCCGCTTAATAACGGCGCAATAGGGTCTCATCCGCTATACGAGGCGGGAAATCAAATCCGATATATACATATGCCAATATATATATATCGCTATATATAATATATATCCTATTATATCTACTACCACAATCAATCAACAATTATCGATCAATATTAACTATTTAAAATTTTAAACAAAACCTTTCGATTGAGTGAGGAGTTCTCACCTTGATTTTGTTTCCGTTTTCGCGTTCGTTTCGAATAAAATTAAACGAACGTTTAATTTTACCCGAAATTCATACGAGCTCCAATCGACTCCAAACCCGTTGCATTGCGAAGAGCACGACGATACGATTCCAATGCAAAAAATCTCGTCCGAATCCGACCTCGCATGCAAAAGTTATCGCAGTTTAAACGTTTCATGATTTTGAATTTCGAATTTAAACAAAAAAAAAAAAAACATCTCACCTCCAACCCAAACGCACGCGGGGCCCACACTCTATCTCTCCCGTTCGCATTCTCTTCCCAGGCCAAAATACGTGACTTGAACCCATCAAGGCCGTTTCTAGGGTTTAGAAACGCCACCACCACGAACACCGATAACTCGATCGGAGACTACCATACTCTTGCTCGTCACAAACTCCACCACCACCAGGGATGCGGTCGAACTCGGCCCCCTTAGGCACCCTGAAAAATGTGCGCAACCGAGTAGCTTTAAGCACGAATTCCCATCAATCCGCAGCTCCGTTCTCCATCTCGACCGTTGGATCTGTAGTCCACACCATGCTCTACAACTTTCATGTTGTAAGTTTCTCGATTCGATGAGCGGATTTGGAGATTTTGAGAGGGGAAAATGGGATGATTTCGGCCATTGGACCTATAGGAGGCGGCTGGTGATAGTGATTAGGGTTTTGGAAAAGAAGATAACATATATGTTAATATTATTTTAATAATAAAATGCCCAATTTAACACTTTTGCAAACGAACTCCAAACGACGCGTGCCGCCAGGCGATCCTAAGGTTTTTCCACATTCCGGACGCAATGGAACAGGTTTCGGAAGCTAATTCGGAAGTATGTGTGAGATACGACTATAAATGCTCGATTTAAATTAAAACCGATTTAAGCGATTTCTAGGCGTTTTGGCTTGTACCGGACAAACGATAAATCCGATTGACTTGAAATTTGAAATCTTGCAATAATATCACATTACGGATCCGATGAAACTGGTTTCGTCGAAATCCGAGACCGTTTGAAAAATGGCTATTTTAACTCGCCGAATTAAAATTAAAACGATATTGATGCGTTTCGAGCTGCCACGGTCAAACGACAACTCCGATTGCTACGAAAATTGAAATCCGATAATAATTAACTATTACGGATCCAATGGAACTCGTTTCGTTCAATTCCGAGACTGTTCAAAAATTGGCTATTTTTCAGTCGATAATTAAATATTAAAATATTCAATTTTTACAAATTAACTCCAAATTCAATTTTACAAGTTCCAAAATATTTCTATAACTTCAATATGATAAAATAAAATTTCCCAAATCATTTTCAATCATATTTAACCCAATATTCAATTATCTACGGAATTTCGCTATTAATTAATCGATTTAAATGACCAATTAAATCCAATATTCAAGAAATAAATTATTTAACTTAAAATTTTCACTTATTAATATTAAAAATAAATTAAATATTCAAATTTAAGTTATCAAAAATTCTGGGTCGTTACATCAGTACATGCATATATAACTGCATATACATATATATATACAAGAATTTTAGTATTTATATTTTATAACAAGTCCTAAGTTTGTTGTCATCAAAACCATCATCTTAAGAACTAACACTAACGACTAGTAATGTGAATGTGTGTGTACTACCTAGAGGATACACTGTCCTTAACATGTATAAGAAATAATCCAAAAAATACATCCGCTAGCATCCATCATCCATAACATGTCATATTGACACGTTTACAACAATTAATACTATCCAATGGTCTCTACTTAAGCTGGAACCTAAATATTAAAGTAATATGTACATTTCTAACTAAAATGGAAATATACCATAAAAAAGTTTAAGGTGGGTTACTTTCTCCTCAAACTACCATGTACTCCCAACTGGATCATTTCCCTGTTGGATTCTAACCAGTTTAATTGTTTCATCACAGAGACGATTTATCCTATGCCAAAAAATACGAGTAGGTGCATGGCGAACAAGAGACTTACCTATCCTTTTTAACTTTCCCTATCTAACACAACTTGATTATGGTAATTTTATTGCATAGACACTTCCATAATTAACTAATGATGGCTTCATAATAATTTAGCAGCATTCTATCTTGCTTTGTGGATTTTCTAATTGTCTGCTTCCTAATTATGGACTCAGCTCCACGGACTACCCTATGTCTCCCGTTGGTACATGCTTTTCTGCCTATCTCGTGCAGTCCTTGTCCTTGTCCTTCTATGAATCAAATTACTACCGCCCTTATCAGTTTTCACCAGTGGCATAAATTTTCAATCCAAATGTATGTGCATCGGTGTCCCCCAAAAATCATTGTAACCAACTCAAATAGTGTCGGTTTGCACCATGTTAAATAACTTGTGCGTAAGCATGGTCCTACGAAAATATAGCTCTATGAAATCCTCACTGCACAGCATACTTCCTTAACTCATCTAGTGATATACCAAATCACCTCAACTTCCAAATACCAAGTGAGACAACTCGAATGTAGATGATGTCTCCTTCGATGGTACCTCCTACTTAGCTCTTTACTATATCTCCACTTTACCGAAGGGTATCCAAACTTGGTGATTTCTTAAATTGTTGTTAATATCAAAACTTCTTTTCCAATCCGATTTGGCTTAAGCTATTTCATTATGTTTCTGGTCGATTTCCTCAATCCTTCAATAATCATGGTATTTGGGTATCATGTTTATAGTCTACAGGGGTTTGCCTAATTATCAAAGTAATTATTCAAATGTATATAATTAATTGAGGCTATATCTTAAAATCGCTCTAGCATTGGTGATAATTACCTAAGTGGTACTTTGTCCGCATGTGATTGCTACGCGCACAACCATGTATAGTCTTCTTCCAATCCGAAGGATAATTGAGAAGAGTCCTTCTTATCCCTTCCTCCAAATCTTATCAAAAATTTCCTGATCTAGTTTTCTATAAAAATCACCGTTGCATTCTAAATGCGTGCAAATATCAATATCTTTTCTTGATAGAAACCCAAATTCTTGAATTAACCATCTTTTGCACAATATTGACTAAAATTTTAATTAGAATACATTTTTGTGTTTTGAACTTCGAAAACTTATACTATTTCTTAATGTCCTCCCATAAATGATACATTTTTATCAAACATAATCTCTTTTCACTTTATTCCAATTATTTCATGGTTGGGACAAATCAATATTGAACGATGCCTTTCCATTTTAATCCTATAGGCATAATGACCACTGCTTTGGTGTATGCTTAAGGATTTCTGTAACAACCCGAGATTTCATATTGATTTATAATCGTCATTAAACGATTAACATGCTAGCTAATTGATAGTGAGAGTTTTAATTGGGTTAAAATTCTTTAAGAAATTGGTTGAAGAATTAGGTGGGATTTAAAAATCATATTGGCCCGTCTCTTTTACTAATTGGGGCCGTGATACTTATTTATTGTAAATACCGTTCCCCTTTTCATTATATTTTCATTCGAAAAAAAACCAAAACCTAAAATAAATGAAGAAACGAAAATGGCGGCCTCGTCTTCTTTCTGAAATTAGGGCTTTTCAAAGATCTAAGAGGCCGACTTCTAGTTGATGGATCGAATGATTCGTTGTTGCTTGTCGATAGAGGATTCTTCGCTTCACGGCTGCTTCGATTTGGAAAGGTGAGTGATTTTAATTGTCACTCACATCTAATGCAAAACTTTATCGATTTTAAACTTGCGATTTCGTGATTCCTTGGCTTGTTTTGATTTTTGTTGATGTTGATTTCATTCTTTGTTCCCTTTGGTTCCAGTCAGTGTTTCATGGATTTGACTTCGGTCGCTTTGATATGTGAAAATATGTGAGTTTTGTTTATGCTTCAATTCGTTTAACATCTATGACTTTGGCATGAGTATACTGTATCATACTCGACTTCGTCTGTGTATTGTGTTACAGTCGTAGTATTATAGTCTTCGACTTGTACTATTTGCTGTATATCACCAGTCGGAACCGCTACTTGATGCTGGTATTCATCTGGACGTTTTGTGTCGTTTTGCTTTGGACTTGATAAAAGTGATTTATAAAAATAATTTACTGACTTGTTCCAAATTTGGTTTACTTGGACTATGTTCGAAATCGTATGTTTTTGGGATTATAAGTTTCACAGTTTTGGTTTAGTGAATTACTGGTGAATTCGGCAGACTTTGATTCAAACTGTAGTTGTGTTGGTCTTGGTTTACAAACTTGATTTGATGATGTCGATCTTGTTCGACTTTTACCATACTATTCACTGCCTCTAGTAGCACTTTTGACCTTGTTCATTTGAGTCTATATTTTGGTGACAGTAGCTGTTCATGTTGTAGAAGATTTGCATTTGCATCACCTCTGATTGTTGACACTGTATACGTTTGTTTTCACTGCTTCACAGTGACATTTACGTCTGCACTGTGCACTTATATCATTTTGAAGTTCCTGATGCACTTTTTGACTTGAAGCATTGCAATTGTTGTTATCGTTCATTTGAATTCAGTTGCTTGCATTGGGTTTGTACATCCTATAGCATATTTTTGAAAGAACCATTGCATTCCTGTATATGCACTCGAATCAGAAATTTTTTGAAGTTTGTTCTGTCTAGTTCAGTTGAACTTAGTTGTATTTGCACATTTGATTTCGTAGAGGCTGATGCAACTGACTTGAGTTGCTGCAGTATGCATATATGGTTATTTATAGTCATTTGATTGTTGAGGCTGTGTCACTGGTGTTGGCTTGCATTATTCATTTCTCAGTTGCATTTGAATTTGACTATCTTGTTGAGTTCACTTGAGATTGAAATCAGTTTCGTTATTAAGTTCATGTACAGTCTACTGTCCATTGTTCTTCAAGTTAAAGCATTGAGTCCTCATTCGCTTTAGTTTATACTGTATATCTATATGTGCTAGTGGCTGTGCACATCATATATTGATTTGAAATTTCGTTCATGTATCTTGTACTAGTGTTACAATGAGATATTTATATCCACAGCTGTTCTTGCATTTCGATCACCAAGTATGCATTCCCACATTGCTATGTTGTTTTGTGTGGTATCCGATCTTCAACTTTGCATTTCCTATGTGTATTGGCTTCGGCCATTATACACTTGATTTATTTGCATCCTTGACTTTGTAGTATCTTCTGCCCTGAACATAAATTTACACTAAGATAGTTCATCTTGGCTGTGCTTGCTTGTCCCTGTTGTTTTGAATTGTGATGCAATTGTATCCTCAGTTAATTCTTGCATTCGTATGATGCTTGGTTGGAAACCTTGTTTCATTTTCATTTAGTTTTGATCCCTGTAGTTTGTAGTTCCATGTTGCCACCTCCATTGTATTAAGCCTGGTTTTATTCCACATTCATTTGATGGCATTTGGTCGAGACATGAGATCCCTATATGCATGTTCATATGGATTTGCTTTGTGGTGCATTGTACTGCATTTCTGAGTATGTTACAGCCATCTTCTGCTTATATATATATGTGGCCTTATGCCACTTGATTGCATTTGGATTGGTTTTCAAATCCACTTGAGTTGAATCCAGCTTGTAGCCAGGATTTGACCTGATGTTGAATGTGGTGATATTAATTTATTGCACTTGAGTTGAATCCGGTATTTCGGGTTTGACCTTGTGCCCGTATGTGTACATCATCACTGTAGTGGCAAGGCAGTGCACGAAAGCGTGAACTGCAGCCACACGGTATGGCTTTTATGATATTCTATTTTGTTTTGATTTATTGATCTTTTGCATATTCCATATGCTGTAGTGGCGAGGCAGTACACGCATGTGTGTACTGCAGCCCTACTCGAGTTGACATTTTAATTGATAATTCAATATGATTTGAATTGTATTTTGATTGGTTTAATTTGATGATTTTGTTGTTAATCGCCGATTAGGCAATTTCGATGTTTTCCAAATTATCTTCATTGATATTCTTTTTACTTATCTTTGATGATGATTTGAATCTGTTGATTGTTGTTTAACACAATTACGTGTTATATTTACCGTTATCCGATCTCCTTGTTAAAGGATCGGATAGACGAGATTTATTGTGACTGTCGTCTATTCATTATTTAATTATTATTGCTTTTGTGCACTAATAACTGAGTTTGAATTAGACTGACCCGTGTATTATTTTCTTTTAAATTTAATACTCGGGTCAGACCGAGTATTTACAGGTTGTTGATATCTTACTTTGGGTTGCTGCTTGAGCTATGAAGTCACTTCATATCTTTTGGAGTAGTCGTCGTCATTTATAGTAGTCGGTTTATTTGTATAGGAAGATATGTATTCATGTATATTATATATGATAATGTACTTGTATATGTAACTTCCAGAGTCGACAGTTGTAGTTGTATCATATGTACTGTGTCACATGTATTGTAACTGACATCAGTTATTATATATATGAGACTTTTGTTTTATCTGTGTTCCGCATTTATATTATCTGTGTTATTATTATATCTATTGTCCTAAACTATTATGAACCATCGTAGTTCGTTTTATACTGGAATTGGGTATGTAGATGGTAGTAAATAAATAAGAGATGAAAAGTAAAAATATATACCGCTCCTATCGAAATAACCAATACTAGTGTAAGGCCTAATACGAATGGTCGCTCCTATCCAGCCTTATTCTTCGTGATAACAGACAGTATTCCTTAATACTCTTTGTTATTGTGAGGATAGAGGTGGGGCTTCACAGCTGGTATCAGAGCTTGGGGTTTATGGACATAATATAAAACATAACTTAGATGGAACATTTGTTACAACTATTAGTCGATGTTTTATTTGTGCTTTGAGTTAAAACCAAAGTTTTGAAATATGTTGAAATTTTTGAATATATTTGTTTAAAAATAAAAATTGAAACTGTGTTTTAATGATTGGTTGATTCGTGTTTTGTTTATCAGAGTGCGCAGCGAAAACAGTGAGACTGTCTTCGTTGAACACAGCTGATAATCCTTTTTGATTTGAAAATCAAAATATGAAATTGAAATAAATTTCAATTGTTGTTTACATAGCTGTGTTTAATTTGTTTTCTTTGAAAATTTCGAATCTGATTTGAGGATTCGAAGCGATTGCAGTTATGTAATTTTGTTGAGATTTTTGCTGTTTTAAATTATCTTCATTGAAGATATATTTGAATGATTTCTTTGTTCATTTTGGCGGTATATGCAAATTTATGTTGCACGTTACTACATTATTTTTACGTTGAACCGATGTTTGGTTTTAAACGTATTTTGTTGCCGTTATTTTTATAACGAGATTTTTTTACACCAATGCAAAATTTTTGGTGCACGGTGTTTTGTTGACATTTTAATGAATGGAAATTCATTGATATTATATTCTGATGCAAATTATTTTGGTGAGATTTTGATGTTTAAAAATTACTGTCGCATTGACTTCAGTAACCGTCAAATTTTAAAGTGGATTTTCAAGCGGTTATCTCGCAATGCTGATTTTGTTGTCCGTTTTTACAGTATTTTGAGAAGTGCAATTTCCTTGTCCAAATTGTCACTAATGTTGCTGTTTTATCACGGATTTACAAATTGTTTTAAAAATAAAAATTGTTTTCCAATTTTTTATGGTTTACGCTTTCAAAGGAATGAGGAAGCGATTTAAACGATTCAGCAAAATCGAGGACTATGAACCCTTTCTTTTACTGATTCGCTTAATTCCGGACTTGTTCGTTTGAGAATGTAAACTATTACTTCTATAAAATAAATGAAATTGTTTTCAGAATTTTTACAGTTTGCACTTTCAAAAGAATGAGGAAGTGATTTAAACGTTTCAGCAAAATCAAGGACTATGACCCCTTTCTTTTACTGATTCGCTTAATTCCGGACTTGTCCGTTTGAGAATGTGAAATGTTATTTTTGGAATACAAAATTTTGCACTATCAAGGAAACGATGAAGAGATTTAAATGATTTAGTAAAACATGTGGTATGAGACATGTGCGTTTGCTATTCCAGACTCGTTAATTGAAATATTTGATGATTTTCGTGTGCTTTCGATCCACTATGTTGGACCTCCGGGTCATTTGTTGGACCTCCGGGTCATTTGTTGGGCGTCAAAAATTATGTTGGGTACTTGGTAGGCTTCGGCCATATGTTGATGCACGTGCGGCGTAGCTAAAACTCGTCATTTGTTGGGATCGATCCACCTTTTATGTTGATTTTCTAGATTATCTTAATTGATTTCTAGATATTTGTTGTTTCCAATGATCTGCAGGTAATTGGATATTTGTTGATATGAGTTCTGATTATCGCTTGTGATAATTGAATATTTGTTGATTTGATTACCTTTTTGATAATCGAATATTTGTTGATTTGATTATCGTTTTTGATAATCGAATATTTGTTGATTTGATTATCGTTTTTGATAATCGAATATTTGATGATTTGATTACCTTTTTTGATAATCGAATATTTGTTGATTTGAAATTTGATTATCGTTTTTGATAATCGAATATTTGTTGATTGATTATCGTTTTTGATAATTGAATATTTGTTGATTGATTATCGTTTTTGATAATCGAATATTTGTTGATTTGAAATTTGATTATCGTTTTTGATAATCGAATATTTACTGATTTGATTATCGTTTTTGATAATCGAATATTTGTTGGTTTGATTATCGTTTTTGATAATCGAATGTTTGTTGATTTGATTATCGTTTTTGATAATCGAATGTTTGTTAATTGGATTATCGTTTTTGATAATCGAATATTTGTTGATTTGATTATCGTTTTTGATAATCGAATATTTGTTGATTTGATTATCGTTTTTGATAATCGAATATTTGTTGATTTGAAATTTGATTATCGTTTTTGATAATCGAATATTTGTTAATTTGATTATCGTTTTTGATAATCGAATATTTATTGATTTGAAATTTGATTATCGTTTTTGATAATCGAATATTTGTTGATTTGATTATCGTTTTTGATAATCGAATATTTGTTGATTTGAGATTTGATTATCGTTTTTGATAATCGATATTTGTTGATTTGATTATCGTTTTTGATAATCGAATATTTGTTGATTTGATTTTCGTTTTTGATATATGGATATTTGTTGAATTGAGATTTCTGATTGTCGTTTTGATAATTGGACCTTTGTTGTTTTCTGATTACCGTTTTGGTAACTGGATATTTACAGTTTTGCGTTTTCTGTATTCTGATTATCTATTTGATAATTAGATTTTGTTGAGAATTTGCGAATTTCTTTTATTGAGATTAAAAGATTTCTTTGGTGTTTGTGTCTTGACCTTTATTTTTCTAGCTTAACCAGTTTATGTTAGAAAAATAATTGTTAGTGACACCTTTAATTATGAAAATTGCGAGGACGCAATTTTTATAAGGAAGGGAGTCTGTAACAACCCGAGATTTCATATTGATTTATAATCGTCATTAAACGATTAACATGCTAGCTAATTGATAATGAGAGTTTTAATTGGGTTAAAATTCTTTAAGAAATTGGTTGAAGAATTAGGTGTTCTTTAAAACTCATGTTGGCCCGTCTCTTTTACTAATTGGGGTCGTGATACTTATTTATTGTAAATACCGTTCCCCTTTTCATTATATTTTCATTCGAAAAAAAAAACAAAACCTAAAATAAACGAAAAAACGAAAATGGCGGCCTCATCTTCTTTCTGAAATTAGGGCTTTTCAAAGATCGAAGAGGCCGACTTCTAGTTGATGGATCGAATGATTCGTTGTTGCTTGTCGATAGAGGATTCTTCGCTTCACGGCTGCTTCGTTTTGCAAAGGTGAGTGATTTTAATTGTCACTCACATCTAATGCAAAACTTTATCGATTTTAAACTTGTGATTTCGTGATTCCTTGGCTTGTTTTGATTTTTGTTGATGTTGATTTCGTTCTTTATTCCCTTTGGTTCCAGTTAGTGTTTCATGGATTTGACTTCGGTCGCTTTGATATGTGAAAATATGTGAGTTTTTTTTATGCTTCAATTCGTTTAACATCTATGACTTTGGCATGAGTATACTGTATCATACTCGACTTCGTCTGTGTATTGTGTTACAGTCGTAGTATTATAGTCTTCGACTTGTACTATTTGCTGTATATCACCAGTTGGAACCGCTACTTGATGCTGGTATTCATCTGGACATTTTGTGTCGTTTTGCTTTGGACTTGATAAAAGTGATTTATAAATATAATTTACTGACTTGTTCCAAATTTGGTTTACTTGGACTATGTTCGAACTCGTATGTTTTTGGGATTATAAGTTTCACAGTTTTGGTTTAGTGAATTACTGCTGAATTAGGCAGACTTTGATTCAAACTGTAGTTGTGTTGGTCTCGGTTTACAAACTTGATTTGATGATGTCGATCTTGTTCGACTTTTACCATACTATTCACTGCCTCTAGTAGCACTTTCGACCTTGTTCATTTGAGTCTATATTTTGGCGACAGTAGTTGTTCATGTTGTAGAAGATTTGCATTTGTATCACATCTGACTGTTGACACTCTGTACGTTTGTTTTCACTGCTTCACAGTGACATTTACGTCTGCACTGTGCACTTATATCATTTTGAAGTTCCTGATGCACTTTTTGACTTGAAGCATTGCAATTGCTGTTGTCATTCATTTGAATTCAGTTGCTTGCATTGTGTTTGTACATCCTATAGCATATTTTTGAAAGAACCATTGCATTCCTGTATATGCACTCGAATCAGATACTTTTTGAAGTTTGTTATGTCCCGTTCAATTGAACTTAGTTGTATTTGCACATTTGATTTCGTAGAGGCTGATGCAACTGACTTGAGTTGCTGCAATATGCATATATGGTTATTTATAGTCATTTCATTGTTGAGGCTGTGTCACTGGTGTTGGCTTGCATTATTCATTTCTCAGTTGCATTTGAATTTGAGTATCTTGTTGAGTTCACTTAAGATTGAAATCAGTTTCGTTATTAAGTTCATGTACAGTCTACTGTCCATTGTTCTTCAAGTTAGAGCATTGAGTCCTCATTCACTTTAGTTTATACTGTATATCTATATGTGCTAGTGGCGGTGCACATCATATATTGATTCGAAATTTCGTTCATGTATCTTGTACTAGTGTTACATTGAGATACTTATATCCACAGCTGTTCTTGCATTTCGATCACCAAGTATGCATTCCCACATTGCTATGTTGTTTTTTGTGGTATCCGGTCTTCAACTTTGCATTTCCTATGTGTATTGGCTTCGGCCATTATACACTTGATTTATTTGCATCCTTGACTTTGTAGTATCTTCTGCGCTGAACATAAATTTACACTGAGATAGTTCATCTCGGCTGTGCTTGCTTGTCCCTGTTGTTTTGAATTGTGATGCAATTGTATCCTCAGTTAATTCTTGCATTCGTATGATGCTTGGTTGGAAACCTTGTTTCATTTTCATTTAGTTTTGATCCCTGTAGTTTGTAGTTCCATGTTGCCACCTCCATTGTATTAAGCCTGGTCTTTATTCCACATTCATTTGATGCATTTGGTCGAGACATGAGATCCCTGTATGCATGTTCATATGGGTTTGCTTTGTGGTGCATTGTACTGCATTTTTGAGTATGTTACAGCCATCTTCTGCTTATATATATATATATATATATATATATATATGTATGTATGTATGTATATATATGTGGCCTTGTGCCACTTGATTGCATTTGGATTGATTTTCGAATCCACTTGAGTTGAATCCAGCTTGTAGCCCGGATTTGACCTGGTGTTGAATGTGGTGATATTAATTTATTGCACTTGAGTTGAATCCGGTATTTCGGGTTTGACCTTGTGCCCGTATGTGTACATCATCACTGTAGTGGCGAGGCAGTGCACACAAGCGTGAACTGCAGCCACACGGTATGGCTTTTATGATATTCTATTTTGTTTTGATTTATTGATCTTTTGCATATTCCATATGCTGCAGTGGCGAGGCAGTACACGCGTGCGTGTACTGTAGCCCTACTCGAGTTGACATTTTAATTAATAATATAATATGATTTGAATTGTATTTTGATTGGTTTAATTTGATGATTTTGTTGTTAATTGCCGATTAGGCAATTTCGATGTTTTCCAAATTATCTTCATTGATATTCTTTTTACTTATCTTTGATGATGATTTGAATATGTTGATTGTTGTTTAACACAATTACGTGTTATATTTACCATTATCCGATCTCCTTGTTAAAGGATCGGATAGACGAGATTTATTGTGACTTTCGTCTATTCATTATTTAATTATTATTGCTTCTGTGCACTAATAACTGAGTTTGAATTAGACTGACCCGTGTATTATTTTCTTTTGAATTTAATACTCGGGTCATACCGAGTATTTACAGGTTGTTGATATCTTACTTTGGGTTGCTGCTTGAGCTATGAAGTCACTTCATATCTTTTGGAGTAGTCATCGTCATTTATAGTAGTCGGTTTATTTGTATAGGAAGATATGTATTCGTGTATATTATATATGATAATGTACTTGTATATGTAACTTCCAGAGTCGACAGTTGTAGTTGTATCATATGTACTATATCACATGTATTGTAACTGACATCAGTTATTATATATATGAGACTTTTGTTTTATCTGTGTTCCACATTTATATTATCTATGTTATTATTATATCTATTGTCCTAAACTCTTATGAACCATCGTAGTTCGTTTTATACTGGAATTGGGTATGTAGATGGGAGTAAATAAATAAGAGATGAAAAGTAAAAATATATATCACTCCTATCGAAATAACCAATACTAGTGTAAGGCCTAACTACGGATGGCCGCTCCTATCCAGCCTTATTCTTCGTGATAACAGACAGTATTCCTTAATACTCTTTGTTATTGTGAGCATAGAGGTGAGGCGTCACAATTTTTGTATTTTATAGCATTGGAACTACATCTCCCATAGAGGAAAGGTTGTTAGTGTAAATTTTTATGTCTTATTCAGGAGGAGAATTTGTGTTACATTTGGAATTACAAGGAATTATCTTTTTCATGGTTATTGAAATAGACAGTGAAAAATACGGTAAATATCCCGATTTAATACATCCCTTTCTTTTTGGGCATATCCCTGTTATTTCAAATGGTACTCTTTTATTTATAAATCTGAACTTGGTAATCCGTTGGAATTTATATTGCAACCCTCTACATTCCAATGAATTAAAATATTACCTAGATCCTACTACGATAACTTAGTTTACAATTTTATTGTGCCTATCATTTAAATCCACAAATTTAGAACTATCACATGATCTCTAAGTTTTAGGCACTACCACTACTACTACCCAATAATAAATTTAGGGACTATTAACACCCAATATTATCCAGATTCAAGTATGTGCAATTTCTAACCCTGTAATTCCAAGATTTACATAGGCATACATGGAATACATCTACTATGATATAAATCAAATAACATACATAAATTATATACTTTCCTACTTACGTCCACCTGGTCGGCTCATAGCCTTCAGGGGAACAACACAATACATGGACTACCCGTAGCATATATATATATATATATATATATATATATATATATATATATCATATCCTTAACTGTATGGTACTTACTGACATAGCGCCAAGTCCACATTTACCGTTCCATTTAGATTGCCCAATGCAATCAAGGAATTTACCCTTTATTACTTAGCGCAATATAATAGAATTGAAGTAGACCCTACTTAGTCCTTTTTACACTTTAACTCCAAAAGAACTCCTTCCGTGTATATATCAACACTTAGTAATAACCATCTTGGCTCACACTTTTCATATTCTGCATTATATTTTACCCAAACCATACTTTTCCACGTTCTTTACAATTAAATCGTTATTGAAATAGTCACTAAATTCCCATGCTTCTTTTTATCTCTGTCCCAACCATTTTAATGCTTCCAAATTCAATAGTTAATTTTGTCCTATTGGGCTATTTAATCCTATTTGTCTAACTTCGATCTATTTCTTTCCTTTTAAGTTTAAGTGATAGTTCTAATATTTTCACTTTACCTTTTAAAATCAAAACCTTTGATTTTAACTATGTTTCCACAAAACTAGTCAGTTTTGAAACTCTCTTTTCATTTTAACAAATGTTTCCTACTTACTAGGATCATGTTATTCTTCTTTAATTAAATTGTCAAAAAAAGTTGAGCTTAACTTAGCAAAATGTAAATAGGCACATGTTTCTAAATGGAATTCTTTTATTGATAAGGAATTTTCATAAAAGCGCATTTTTAAGGAAAATGTGGTATTTTAAACTTATTACTATTATTGTTATTATTTTAGAGTTTGACAAAGACATTGATAAAAGACATTTTCAAATTCTATCAATTTCTTGTTTATAAATGAAGTTCAAAGGTTAGATCTTACATACTACTCAATCTTTATCTATCAAAAGTTCTATTATTAAAAGCAAAGTGCACATTGATAATAACAGTAACAACGTGCCTAAAAGACGAATCTATAGCTTTAAATAGCTATTGATTAATCGCTATTATCAAATTCTCTCATTTCTCCTTTTTAAACAAATTTCATAAAATTTGCCTGATTATTTTATAGGAAATCATAAACCCCCCATTTTTTTATATTTAAAATATGAGACATCTATTGTTCTAACTTTTACAAGATGTTTTCATTATTTATCACTAAAATCAGAGTAAACAATAGTAACCTAATTATCTAAGCCCACTAATACCTAACAATGATTTATGCATAAAGTTTCTGACTTTCTTTTCAAAGATGGTTAACTCAAGTTTATTTTTCAATACAATATACAACTTCGATACAGGAATATTTTAACCATACCTTTAAGTAAATAGGAGTCCCTACAACTACTATTAATATGATAATGGGGCTTCTACTTTAACTAGAGAATCTATCTTAAATTTGTAAAGTCCTTCTTATGTTGTCAACATTATATTCCTATTATACGGATCTCATGGTACTAATCTCCTTTACTCATATGTTAAGCCCTTAATTTACTTGCTAATTAGTAGTTGGTATATAAAATCTCCACTAGCCTTTCTCTATGGGATGAACCTCAAAAAATGTGAAAAGTATATTTTTCACCTTAACCGTTATAACCTTAACCTTTATTCTGACCTATAATTTTTTTTATATATAAGGGATAAGCCAACAATTATCTTATGAGTCAAAATATATAGGGTGTTGTGTATCAATATACATATCAGAAAATTATAATTATACTCCCTAAGTATGGTTAGGCTCATCTTGCCTCACCGCTTTAGATATTGATGGAACCATATAGGGATTTTCAGGCTCGGAATCTTAGCTGCCTTACCAAATTCATTCATCAAAAAATTATACTCATTCTTACCATCTATGATTAGGAATTATTTTCAACTTTCCCGTTGATAGCAAAGGCATGAAGAAGGGAAATTATGATATTAAAATCTTTCGAAAGCTTTTTGATTATATATGTGTGTGTGTGTATTCAAAACCCATTTTTGAAAACATTTTGGAAGACATTTTGGAAAACCTTTTGAAAACCCACTTTTTTCAAAAACTTTTCAAGTACATTCTCTCAATACGTGACTAAATCCAAGAGGATCTTAAACCTAGCTCTGATACCAAATGTAACAGCTTGCACTTGTTGACAAACTAGTCCAAAGTTTAGAGTGACTTTCAGACTCGGTTCATGCCGAGAAATACGAGCTGTTGGGTTTTTAAACATTACAGAGCATGATTATAAATTTAAAATTTTAAGACATTCTACATTTTCAGATCGAATAGCGGAAGGAATTAAAATATAAGTATTGAAAAATGGACATTTCAAAAAAAACATTATCAAAATTACTTAACCATCATATACACTTTCATATACATTATTTCCAAGGTACAATATGAGCTTTATAGACATTTAATACAATAATTGATTACATGAGGAATAATAGAGAATAGGGAAACTCCAATGTTTAATTCCTTTGTCCACATATCATGCCCAATCTGCTAACATGGCATCCCGTTGGAGGGAAAAATGGAAAGGAGAGGGTGGGTCATACAAAAGTTTGGTGAATGAGTACACATTTAATATGTGATGATCATATGCAGTTAACTTTAACTCTACTCTAGATGACATACTACAAGTGTCTGTGGATTCATGAGGTCCATTACCTAAGGGTTCTTGTCTAATACATACCTACACTACAACTTGTGTAGTCTACTACAAGGATCGAATATGGATCGAACCTTAGAACTAATGATCGGCCACAGCTCCTAGAGCTACTCAATATGTAAAACACCTCCCCCTTGGCTACGAACTATGGAAACATCGCCACTTGGCTATTATGAGAATACATTCCTACTGCTATCACTGCCACTAGGCTACTATGGAAATAAATTTCCACTAATATCACCACATAACGCTAGTATGGGAACTACTCCCAATAAATATCATCGCCACTAAGTTACTGGTTAATCGAGTTTTCCCCTAACTCCTACTACACGTAACCTAACTACACATCGATGGGGAACCAGACTCGTTGAAATGTCACATCCTTCACATCCATATCCACCTCTCGATCATAGTATATTCCTCTTATTTCACGTGTCAAGATCCTCCATTTGAACTATATTACGTTGTGTCAGCATCCATGTATACTAGGACACCCGTTATGTCGAGTCACACTTCATTAAGCATCCTCGTCAATGCTGCGCGTCCACCATAGAACCTCATGTGAGTGACTTTTGCGATAAAAAAACCTCGGGTTGAATAATTAATTCCTATCACATTAAGAACATTTATCCAATACTTCAATGAACTAGCATTATCCTACAGGGAACTAGCTTCCCTACATATCCTAACATACATACGAATATCCCTAGATAAACCCACAAAACAATTAAAGTTTATATTAAAATTTATAATTATACAGGACCTCATGTGACCTCTCAATATTTTAGGTCGACCCACATAGTGTAAATTTGGTAAATATTTAATTTTTTCAATTATTTCTTTTTCAATTTTTCAAACCTGCATAACTTCTCGGTACTATCTCCGATTTCGAAGTGTTAATGAAAATCATCCAAAAATTGCTACGAACGAACTAGTGTAAGTTTCATAACCAAATGAGGAAAATTTTATTTTAGTCCTTGTTTTATTTAAATAAAAAAAATTATTAGATTCTCGACAAATTTTCATGATGTTACAGGCATGGAATCGGAGCCTTTCCAACCTAAATAACTCATTTTCCTCCACGTGACTCAACATTAAAGCCTTGCATTGCAAATTCAAAGAATTCAGATGAGTTGTACCAAACCTTCTTATGACGACCAATTTTTTCATACCCTTTGAATCGACAGTAAACTAAATGTTTCTAACTCAAATTGCATGAAAAGACGGATCATTAAGGGTAGAAAGAAAACAAAGACAACAGAATCTCACATGAATGGAATAACATATATTATCTCAATAATAATCTTTACAGTGGAAATTTTAAAATATAACATCAGAGTCTAATCTAGTTCAACCTGAACAGTTATAAACTTATGTCCTTACAAATGCTAAAAAAACAAAACAAATGCAATAGATGTAGCGGATAATAGAATATGTCCATGCGATGATGAAGATCTCCAGCTCTCCTTTCGGAACTCCAACCATCTTCAACTAAACCTGAAACTAATCGGATCTGACCCGAGTATTAAAAATACCCCGATGAGGCTTGATAAAGCAGCGTGAGATACTCGAAATTTTAAATGTATAGATCAAGACGAAGTTATCAAAACCTTTAAAAAGAAGGATATCTCATAAGACCATACCCACATATACACATGGACGGGTTTTCACCTTATGATAACTAAAACACTTTTATACCAAAATATACTGGATATTATTTTTAATGACATTTCTTTTGAAAACACTTTTCAGATAAACTTATTTAAATAAGGTATCAGTATCTGGACTAAGTCTAAGGTAATATATCTGGACTAGGTTAACGGAATATACGAATGGAATATATGATACCAAAAGGGGTAGCTGAAATATTTGCAAGTCATTACAGCTATTTTGTGAATACAATCAAAACCATAACTTTCGTATTGGACTGGATTTCCAATATAATATGGAACTAGTGGAAAGATCAATCTGTATCCACAGCTTACGTCCAAGACTCGGATGTCGTTATACAACACAAATGGCCAAAAGGGAACACAATCTGCGAAAAACATCCAAGGACTCGAACTCTGCGCATCCCTGCCATGAAGCCCAGACGTATCAAGTACCTAGGGCTCAAAATATCTGATAACCCAAATCACTACTATCCGAAATGCGAGCATATATCTAATGTAACGACCTGATATTTTCAACCATTCGCATCCAAATATGTCGGAATTAAATTGCTCATAATACCAGATTGTATCTTTATATTTAGCAAAACTCAACATATACAGTAAATAAATAAACACAAAATCACAGACACGGAGTAATATAACAATAATGCAGCAGAAACAAAAGAATGGTAGTTCACGAAGCTACTATTTATATATCAGAGTTAAATAAGATACAACAGAAGTTTCAAATACAATAATCAAATACAAGATCACAAGACATCACTAGAATCAACTGAATATCTGAAAGCTGGATATATAGCTGGATCTCCAAGCGAAGCTCCAACTCCAAAGGTGAGTCTCAAAAGCTGTATCACTCGGTCTGACCCGAGCGTAAAGAAAAACACAAAACACTCGAGTCGGGATTAACATTCTTATATCAATAAATCCAACTCAAGTGAAATAACAACTGAAATACAAGTAACTCAAAATATATTTAGGATAGCCATCCTCTAAGGATCCGTTAAACTATTTATATGTACGCCAAGTAGATAATGTCTATCAGTAATATAAAGTATCAAAATAGCATTAAGGCGTTACCATTATCCCCCTTAACACATTTTATATAAGTGTCATAGTCCATACAACACTGTAAACTCCACCGTAAACTAGTGGGCTATCAGGGAGTACTCCATGGGTATAACACAAAACAAATCGTAGTGGTCGTGCGTAGGGATACGAGTATGACAAGGCACAAGAGGCAATACCCAAGATAGTGAAACTACAGTTTGCCTGATCCGAACTGGTGAGAACGCATCGTCGTAACGATCACAACACCGCGAAACAATACTCCCAATTCAAGGGTGCACACCAATCAAAAACAAGTAATGAGTGCTTTACGAAGAAGTGTGTTTGCTTAGAGGTGGCTAACCTCATTAGCCCAACATGGCTCTTGTTTAAGTCATTTCAAATTTGACACAAGTGTCAAGGCTATCCATTATTGTTCTCTTTCTTCAAATCCAACAACGTCATCATTCCAACCACTTCATTCTGGATCACACTCTTCAATAACTATGTAATTATTACATCGATTGGTCGTTTAATAAACTTTCAAAATAGTTTATATTTCAAAACCAAAATATCATTGTCATTTCAAAACCATATCAATACGATATCACTTCTATTTTAAGTATATCCATCTCAAATATATCCATTTACAAAATCTTAGTACTTCAAAGTTATAACACTTTCTAAATCAAACACTTTGGAAATCAAAATTTAGAAATCATAATGCTTTGGAATCATAACACTTCCTACTTAACTCTTTATAAATAATAGTATATATACTAAAATAGTTTATAATTTAAAATAGTTTATATAAAAATAGTTATAATTTAAAATAGTTTATATTAAAAATAATTTATATTAAAATAGTTTATATGAAATAAATTTATAAAGTAACATATGTAAATAGTTTAAATATAATTTTAAAATACTTTATATAATAAAATAGCTTCCTCAAATTTCACAAATCAATTCCAAATCAACACCATTTCCAAAATTTCAAATTTTATCAAATTTAAAATCATCAATTTCAATTCAATTCAGTTCTCAATAACCATTATATTGATTCCAAATACAGATTTGAATCACAAATATACCATTTAATTTTTGATATATTCCAAAGCTTTAAATATTTCACAATCTCAAAACTAAATTTTATAATTTCATGTATATCTTAATTTAACTTTATTATTATCTAGTTTTGAAATATTCACTTAATAAATCCAATATTATTTAAATAAAACCCCAAATTACAAATAAATAAATATTTCCTTTAACTTATTTAAACATGAAATATTCATTTTAATCGCCTTAACCAAAATCAAGTTATAAAATTATATCCTTTAAAAATATCAAATTCAATAGGTTCCAAATCGATTTCTAATTAAATATATTTCTTAATTAAATACAATTTCAAATCAATTTCAAATCTGTCTTCTCAGCCTTAATTTATTAAATCATTATAAACTCTATATTAAAATATAATTTAAATAAATACTTAACTATATTGTATTTTAATAAAATCAAACTTCATTATTAAGCTTATTTTATGTTAAAACAAATTTATGCATAACTGAAAATCAAGAATTTATATATAAAATAACATTTATATAATATCTAAATTCAATATTTATATAAAACCATATATTTCCTTCCAAAACCACAGTAATCATTTCAAATTTATTTATTTATATTTATATATAGACCAACGGTGCCTGTATATAATTTTCTATCCTATGGTCAAGTAATAGGATATTTATCATTTCGATCCGCAATTTAAATATATATATGGGTATATATATCATTTAAACTCGCAATCCCAAATTCAATTGAATGAAAATCGCTTGGGTTTATCATTTCAACCCATAACGATTTTCTCCTATTCTAAAGTCCGTTCAGGTATGTATCATTTCAACCCATAGTGAATTCTATACTAACAGGGAACGTGCAGAGCGATAATGTAATGTCCCACCTTTTCGCACGATTTAAATCGACACACGTGCCAATTCAAACCATACGGAAGGGCGGATTGTTATGGGGTAAATAAGAAAAACAGAGAAGAAATAAAACAAATAGAATCTCACAGCGGAAGGATAAAATATAATAATCAACTATACAGTTTATAAATCTGTTTACAAAACTATTTATATAATACATATCAGAGTTACACATACCAATAACAATGCAGCGGAACAGTATGAGTGTAGCGCAATAAAATAAATAATAATTATAGAAATCTCCATCTTCGTCTTCCAGAGCTAAAGTCTTCGATCCTGAAACGCTCGGACTGACCCGAGCAAATTGAAAAGACAAAACACTCGAGTCAGAACTAAAAGATCTTATGTAAGTTAAATTAACAGAAATAAATATGAGTGCAGTAACTCAAGAGATGCTCGGGATTTACATCTCCTAAGGATCCGTTAAACTATTTACTATATAGTATATTTCGCTACTATAATAGTGTCTAATTGTAAAATAAACTTACTTTAAAATAGAGTTAAGGCTTTACATTTTCCACCTTAACACGTAATAGTGCCAA
The DNA here is from genome assembly GCA_030765085.1 of Allium cepa. Taxonomy (NCBI): domain Eukaryota; kingdom Viridiplantae; phylum Streptophyta; class Magnoliopsida; order Asparagales; family Amaryllidaceae; genus Allium; species Allium cepa. The sequence continues at coordinate 456,613,107 of CM060931.1, read as the reverse complement.
TAGTCTATACAGTGCCTGCATATCTCCTGATCGAGAGACTACGAGAAGACACTCCATAGGTATGACACAAATAGAAACTCGTACAAGGCGCGATAGGGTATGTGACATGGCACAACTAGGCAATGCCAGGGTAGATATACAAATTACGCTTCCGGGTCGGAGGTAACGCGTAGCGCGCAGCTACCGCCCACCTCGGACAAACTCCCCCAAATCAAATAAATCAAAAGTGAAGGTGGCCACCGAATCAATCCAAAGTCAGAGTATAGTATCGAAGGGAAGTGTCCGATCAAAGGTGCTACCTTATTAACCCGTCAATCGCTCCTGATTTAGCCACCTTATGCCAACTCACGGGATTTGGATCCACGTATTTACCTTACAGGAAACACCGCCACCAACCTACTTCATTCTGGAATCTCCACCGCGTACACGGTTGTTAAAGTGGTTTTCAGAGTTGGTAGACAGTATGACAACTTCCGATCCCGGTCTCTTCAACAACCAAACGTTACTACAACACCACGGTCCTTCAAATAGTTTATACTTTAAAACCAGAAAATAATTATCCATTTCAAAACCCATAAATACGATATCATTTCCATTTCCAAAACAACTCGTTTTGATATTATTTTATGAAACACAAATCAATAATATCATTTTTATTTCAAATATATTTCTTTTCAAAAATCATACTGCTTTAAAATTTATAATATTTGGAAACCAAACATTTAAATTATAACTTTCAAAACATAATACTTCGAAACTCATAGCTTTAAAACCATACTTCTAAAACTTGAATGGTTTGGATATTCAACAGTATATAAAATAAAATGGTTTGAATTTAAAATTACTTTATAAAATAATTTCCGCGACTTCACAATTTTTATTCATTTAAAATTTAGGTCTAAACCCCATAAATTTAGATTTCTTTTAGTTTCAATAAAACACTTCGATTTCAATATATTCAAACTTTGAGCATTTAACAATTTCAAAACTAAGGTTGGAAATTCTATTCAACAATTTATTGTCCTATTATTTAGTTTTGAAATATTCACCAAATAAATCCATAAAATAAAACTCAAATTTCTAACAAATAAATATTTCCTTCAATTTATTTATACTAGAAATATTCATTTAATTTATTTTGACTAAAAATCCAGTTATAAATATCGTACCTTTAAAATTTCCAAGCTTAAATAAGTTTAACATCAACTTATGGAGAGAAATTTTTAAATAAGTTCCATCAAATACATTTCCAATTTACCTCTTAATCTTAACTGATTTAAACCATTAAAACTCTATATATACATACGATATCTTAAACATGTACTTAACCATTTAACATAAATAATCAAACTCCATTGTTCAACTTATTTATTTTTATTTAACCGATTTTTACATAGCCTAAATTCAAAAATTTAACTATATATGCATATATAAAATATATTTATATAATATCCAAATTTAATATTTATTAAACCGTATCATATCCAAACCATAAAAATTATTTCAAAAATAATTTTATATATATACCGTGGTGCATGTTTATAATTTTCTATCCTATGGTCAAGTGATACGGATATTTATCATTTCAATCCGCAATTTAAAAATAAAAATTTGCGGCTGTATATCATCTCAAACCGCAATCCCGAATGAAATGAAAATGCATAATAACTTGCAGTTTATAAAATATAAAATATAGCATCCATTCATCCAAATATCAATCATCAACCATTTATTACAATCATCATCCAATTTAAACAAACATCAATATATAGCATATAAAATATAACAGGTAATAAATAACAGGTATTAACTAACAGTTTATATTCAATAATAAATTTTATAACTGTTTAACTAGCAGTTTATATGCAAATAAATAAATTTTAACTGTCAATTTATATGCAAAAATGAAATTAATTATAGTTAAATTAAATAAATGCGATTAACTGAGATGATGAATAAAACATGCCAAACAGTCATAAATAAATTTCTACCCATATCTTAAATCAATTTAACAAACATAAGAAATTTTAGAAGTTGTGAGTGGGTTAAAACACTCACCTTTTGAATTTAAATTTGATTTAAATCCAATTTAAACCCAAAAATTGCACAGTCTCCAAATCTGTCCAAACTAGCGCCAAAACGTCCGGAATTTTATTACGAACCTAACAAAAAAAATCTCATGTGAAACGGAATTCGTACGTAAAAGTTATTCACGTTAAACGAGTTGAAAACAAAATTTAAAATAAAATTAACTAAAAGAAAAGCAAACCTAACCCAAAATGCCACGTCAACAAATCCTTCTTCCCTCTCGTCTATAGGAAAACGCGGCTACAGGAAAAATACGAGCCAACCGAACGCAAGAACCCATTTGACCACCGGGTTGACCGCCGTTTGCACGCCCTACCGGCCGCCGTTGCCTCGCCGACCACCACCTCCTTGCTCCCCTCGACGCGCCGCTTCAATCCATACACATGCGGCTTGCCCGCGTGGCCCCTAGAGCCGGCCGCCGCCCCCCTATCCAAACCCTAATTCAATTTTATACGGCGATCTAGCCATTAAACTTACGAAGCTAGATTCCACGATCAGACGAATTTGATTTCATCGCGATGGAAGGCCAAGAATTAACGATCAGTTTCTGAACAAATGGAGATACGAACAGAAAAACGAATCACTGATCTGCGATGCATACATCAAGAGCTTCAACATATATATTTTTTCAGATTTTTCTGAGACTTTGAAATTTTAGCTTTTGATTTGATTTGCAATTGTGTTTGGATCTAAGGTTTGCATCCATTGAGGAAGAGAAAGAGTTGAGGAAATGAACGCACAAATAATTGAGAATAAATGGAGGCTAGGGTTTATAACTGGGTTTATATAGGTATGTTAGAAAAATAGATGGATCGGGTTGATAGATATACGTGCTACCGCTAACGTGGCCCAAAAAGCCCGTTCTGACCCCGGAACGAAATTGGGTAAACCCATATATCGAAATAGGTGTTTTAAAATATTCTGAAAGCGATGGAAAAAGTTTCATGTCCAAATTCCGTCATATGAAGAAGCTATGCTGAAATCAATATTTTCAAATTGATTTCAAATTGATTTCAATTAAATCGATTTCAAGGCGTTTAGCGTTCGTGCGACCAACCGACAAGTCCGATCGCTACGAAACCTGAAACCCTACAATAATTTACCGATACGGATCAGATGAAACTAGTTTCGCTGAAATCCGAGTCGGTGACCAAAATGGCTATTTTTATATTAATTAAATAAATTTAAAATAAATTAATTAAATCAAATTTTGCGTTAAAAATTCTGAACTTTGCAACCTTTATCACTTTATATTTTCAAACATTTACAATGATTTAACAATTTTTAAAAGTCAATTTATTAAAGATAAATCAAATAAAAATCTTCAATTTCATAAAATTCAAAATTATAGATAACTTTCCAAAATTTCCATTAAATTGAATTTACCCATAATTATTCCATTCATAATTTCAAATAGAAGGGTTTACCATTGGATTTAAAATTATCACATAAATATTTCCCGTTTTCAACTTAATTTTTAAATTAACGTGATAAATTCATATTTAATTTCGTTCATTTGCAATAAATCCAACTATTATAAATTAAATAAATTAACTCACTATAAAAATTCAAATTCTATAATTCATAAATTTTATCAACTTGATTTACTTATAAATTTATAATTCTTTAAACCAATTAACATCTCAATTTAAAGTAACTTAATTTATCCATTATAGAATTTATTTCAGTTTCTTAAAATAACCCCTTTATTATAAATTGAATCCAACTTATTTTAATAAATTTCCTATTAAACGGATTAGATTTGATTCCAACCCTTAAATTGAGTCTATTATAACTCTATACCACAATTAACACTTGTCTCACATTTCATTCCATTGATATACTGAATTTCATCTTCCATGCAAATTTTATTTCATTACCTAAATATACACCTATTTACATTTTAAATTTGAATGAATATTATGTTTTTAAATATGTATTTCTATATATTGAACACATAAATTACGGTCTTTAAATACTTTACATTCTATAACTTACTCTACATTTTATAACTTACTTTACATACTTTTTCGTATTAATTTCGTAATTATCAAAATTCAATTTATTCCCCAAAACCACAAATTATTACTTAACATAAATCTACGCTTTTATTAGTTTACGTTCACACTTCTGTTACCCTATAATTAATCACCAAGTAACGTTATCATCAAACCAACATTAATTAATATATTAAATGCTTACATTTATTTCTCTATATCCAATTTGTTTCAACTTTATTTATATTAATGCTATTCCCTTATTTTGGTTATTATTTATCAACTTGTTCTAACCTTATTACCTAAATTTCCGTTATTGTAAACCTTTATATTTTCATTTAAATCAAATTTTAAATTCCAATTCAATCAACCATTTCCACGTGCAACTTATAATAACTACTTACAAGTATGAATGGAATTATCATTTATTCCAGTATTTTCTAACTTTACGTTAACATATTAAATAAATTCCCTTTAAATGAATTTTATATCCAGGTATATTACTTACCCCATTTCATTTATTGAAATTTATTCAAATTGCTAGTAAATAGGTTTTAAGTCACCATTTATATACTTTGATGTAGAGTTCATTTCAATATTTGTTTATAAAGTTTTCTTTCTACTAAATTTAATTACAAAACTCATTAGTTCAACCAAATTAAATCAATGAAATTTACGGGTCGTTACACTCTCCCCCACTCAAAACTTTTCGTCCCCGAAAAGGAAAAAGAAGGGAAAAGGAAGAATTAAATAAACAATACATCTTATTCAAAATATTAACTTATAAACAATAATTTACAAAATTTATTACTTTAAATAAAATATACCCATTTTATAATCATTATATCTTTTTATACTTGAATAAATAAAGTTTGGAAAAATATTTCAAAAATTTCTAAGACCAAAAATTTACGAAAAATTTCAGCAGAGTCTCCCTCGTACGGAGAGGCTCGGGTGAAAATATAATATCAAAATATAGCAATTATATTACATATATTTTCCAAAATATTATATCCCAACCCGAAAAAATATATAAAATAGCGCTATAAACCGTAATCCGAAACGTACCTATTTGTCGGGCAATTTACTCTTAATTTATGGAACCAAAAAGCAGTAGCAATTGCTTCCATAACCTGCACTTCACTTATGAAATCTGAAAGGGTTAACAATTTATGTAAAGTGAAATATTTAAGTGGTTTCAATCATTAACAAAAAAATCAATACAACAACCATCCATTTCAACAAACAGCATACACAACAAATACAAAACAACCATTCAATCAAACAAACAAATAGTTGTTCGGGTTCAAAACTTTTTAATTGTACGGAATGAAGAATAAACTACTAGCGCATCATTTACTCAACAGTTTTAGATAAAACTAAATAGATTATTCTTTCACCCAAACCCAATTGTAAAGTATCTTACCCAAACAACCATAACCAAACAACAACAATTCCTACTAACAAATCAAATTAACTTATTATTAATTTCATTTCATACCTTTGTTGTTTGATTTTCTTTTTATTTATATAGTGATTTATCTTTTAAATTTACATTTACTCATTAAATGTTTGCTTCATTTATTTTTACTTATTACTTACAATTATTCATTTCCATTAACTCAGGTCATGCCAGTTCCTTTTATTTTTTGTTATAGTTATTCGTTCATTTATTATTGCATGTCCTCATTTATTTACTACTTAATTTCATTAATTACAGTGTTCATTTTCCTACTAATTTTATTTGTAAATAGCTTCACCTGTTTATTTAAGTTCATTATCATTCATTTACACTACTTCATTTCATTTATTATTTACAATTATTCATTTTCATTTATTCAGGTCCTCCAGTTTCTTATTATTGCATTATAATTTATTTACTTAAGTCTATAATCTTATACTTACAATACATACCTCTAATTCCTTTATCACAGTAACATTTCAATTACGACTTAAGTTCACAACTCTATGACATCAATTCTTATAAATAAAGAAATTTATTGAACACTTTCATTACATACTTTTACTTGTACAATTTCCATTACATTTCTTATTAAACATTTCAACTTTTAATATTTGGTAAGTTATGTATATGCTTTTAAAGAATGTAATTGGAAGTTATACAAGTTTCTCATTTCTATTAATTAATTCATTGTTCAATAATTTTTTACCCCTTTTTCTTATAAGTTACAATTTCAACTTCCTTTTTATTTCCTTTATAACTTGGCATTAAATCTTTTACCTAAATTAGAAGTTTCCATTTATTAATTACTTACATTTCATTTCACTACAATAATTGAAACAATTAATTAACGAAATTTAAGAATTTAATACCGGGTTAAATTTCGAATTATTTTAAAATAATAGATAAATATATTCTTACAACTTATATATCTCTAATTATATTTAAACAATTCAAAATTTATATATATATTTTTTTCAAAAATGAATCCGCAGTAAAACTACTACAGTGGCCTTCCCCCTTCGAAACTCGAAAATGAAAGCCGATGATGCGGCCGCCATCACCGAATATTATTTTTGAGCGACAGAGAGGAAAGTACAAAACTTATTTTCTCCAAAATATTCTTTGAAACAATTCTTCCGAATTATATTAAAACATTTATATCAGAAAATACTTATAAACAATATTATTATATTCCAAAATTTATTCGAAAGAAATTTCAAAACCCCAGAACTTTAAGTTCTAAATTTTCAAATTTCATTTATTTTATTTTTCAATCTTTTTTCTATTATTATTTACACACTTTATTACCTAACAACCAATCTATTGCAGCAAAATATAGATATCATTAGAAAAAATTTATTTTATATAGAAAATATAATAGGCAAAATTATTTCATTCACCTATATTAAAACAAATATTATGTCGGTCTGTCCTATTAAGTGTTTAGAAATCCCTATTGATGTCACAGCGTCCCATGCACCAACCAGAATTTATAAATACAAAACGGAACAGATTAACACAACATAAAAACCTTTTTATAACACTAACAAATACGCTCTCTCATATATATACTCTCAGTGACTCCCATGGGGTTTTACTACCCTATTAGTAAAGAGTCAAACCCCACAAAGCTAAGGTTTATCGCTAAACCAAAGCTTTGATACCAACTGTAACGTCCCGCCTTTTCGTACGATTTAAATCGACACACGTGCCAATTCAAACCATACGGAAGGGCGGATTGTTATGGGGTAAATAAGAAAAACATAGAAGAAATAAAACAAACAGAATCTCACAGCGGAAGGATAAATTATAACAATCAATTATACATTTTATAAATCTGTTTACAAAACTATTTATATAATACATATCAGAGTTACACATACAAATAACAATGCAGCAGAAAAGTATGAGTGTAGTGCAATAAAATAAATAATAATAATAATAATAATAATAATAATAATAGAAATCTCCATCTTCGTCTTCCAGAGCTAAAGTCTTCGATCCTGAAACGCTCGGACTGACCCGAGCGATTTGAAAAGACAAAATACTCGAGTCAGAACTAAAAGATCTTATGTAAGTTAAATTAACATAAATAAATATGAGTGCAGTAACTCAAGAGATGCTCGGGATTTACATCTCCTAAGGATCCGTTAAACTATTTACTATATAGTATATTTCGCTATTATAATATTGTCTAATTGTAAAATAAACTTACTTTAAAATAGCATTAAGGCTTTACATTTTCCACTTTAACACGTAATAGTGCCAATAGTCTATACAGTGCATGCATATCTCCTGATCAGGAGACTACGAGAAGACACTCCATAGGTATGACATAAATAGAAACTCGTATAAGGCGCGATAGGGTAGGTGACACAGCACAACTAGGCAATGCCAGGGTAGAAATACCAATTACGCTTCCGGGTCGGTGGTAACGCGTAGCGCACAGCTACCACCCACCTCGGACAAACTCCCCCAAACCAAAGAAATCAAAAGTGAAGGTGGCCACCGAATCAATCCAAAGTCAGAGTATAGTATCGAAGGGAAGTGTCCGATCAAAGGTGCTACCTTATTAACCCATCAATCGCTCCTGTTTTAGCCACCTTATGCCAACTCACGGGAGTTGGGTCCACGTATTTACCTTACAGGAAACGCCGCCACCAACCTACTTCATTTTGGAATCTCCACCGCGTACACGGTTGTTAAAGTGGTTTTCGGAGTTGGCAGAGAGTATGTCAACTTTCGATCCTGGTCTCTTCCACAACCAAACATTATTATAACACCACGGTGTTTAAAATAATTTATACTTTAAAACCAGAAAATAATTATCCATTTCAAAACCCATAAGTACGATGTCATTTCCATTTCCAAAACAACTCGTTTTGATATTATTTTATAAAACCCAAATCAATAATATCATTTTTATTTCAAATATATTTCTTTTCAAAAATTATACTGCTTTAAAATTTATAATATCTGAAAACCAATCATTTAAATTATAACTTTCAAAACATAATACTTCGAAACTCATAGCTTTAAAACCATACTTCTAAAACTTGAATGGTTTGGATATTCAACAGTATATAAAATAAAATGGTTTGAATTTAAAATTACTTTATAAAATAATTTCCGCGACTTCACAATTTTATTCATTTAAAATTTAGGTCTAAACTCCATAAATTTAGATTTCTTTTAGTTTCAATAAAACACTTCGATTTCAAGATATTCAAACTTTGAGTATTTAACAATTTCAAAACTAAGGTTGGAAATTCTATTCAATAATTTATTGTCTTATTATTTAGTTTTGAAATATTCACCAAATAAATCCATAAAATAAAACTCAAATTTCAAATAAATAAATATTTCCTTCAATTTATTTGTACAAGAAATATTCCTTTAATTTATTTTGACTAAAAATCCAGTTATAAATATCGTACCTTTAAAATTTTCAAGCTTAAATAAGTTTTACATCAACTTATGGAGAGAAATTTTTAAATAAGTTCCATCAAATAAATTTCCAATTTACCTCCCAATCTTAACTGATTTAAACCATTAAAACTCTATATATACATACGATATCTTAAACATGTAATTAACCATGTAACATAAATAATCAAAGTCCATGGTTCAACTTATTTATTTTTATTTAACCGATTTATACACAGCTTAAATTAAAAAATTTAACTATATATGTATATGCAAAATATATTTATATAATATCCAAATTTAATATTTATTAAACCGTATCATATCCAAACCATAAAATTCATTTCAAAAATAATTTTATATATGTACCGCGGTGCCTGTATATAATTTTCTATCCTATGGTCAAGTGATACGGATATTTATCATTTCAATCCGCAATTTAAAAATAAAAATTTGCGGTTGTATATCATCTCAAACCGCAATCCCGAATGAAAGGAAAATGCATAATAACTTGCAGTTTATAAAATATAAAATATAGCATCCATTCATCCAAATATCAATTGTTTGCGCCAAAATTGGTCACAAACCCCAAGTATTGTGAAAGCACTAGTGTATGAATATAAATCAGCAATATTCAAACATAAATCACAGATCTAAGCAAGCAATATGCAACAAAACGGAAACTATGAACAAGAACACACGATTTATAGTGGTTCGGCTATCTCCGGCCTACGTCCACTTCAAAGGTTTTCACTTTTATTGATGTTCTTCGCTGATTACAGTTGATTACAGCGGATTACAATGGATTATAGCTCTAACATTCGAGTATAACAGAAGTAGAGGAGTGCAAAGTAGAGTCTGGTAGAGTCTTGATGCTTCAGAATTCTGATTTAGCCAGAGAGAGATCGATCCCCTTTTCTGAATGACCTGGGGCTCTATTTATAAGCGTTGGAGGCTGATATTTCTCCTAAAATCCGGGGAGACTGCTTCTGGCACGTGAGGGGGCCCACATGGCCGAAACCTGGAGATCCGGGCCCACATTGGGATCGATTCGACCCTTGGTTCGAATCGATCAAAAAAGTGTCCAATCGTGATGAAACTTGGCGTGAACATTCTTCGTCATGTAGGCAAACTCCTGTAAAAAATTCATAGCATTTGGATCAAGGGATTGAGAGATATGATCGATTCAAGATGATGTTCTTCGTGCTGGTTGCTTCGACTCGATCCTATGGATTCGTTCGAATCGATATGGTTCGAACCCATAGGGTCGAATCCATGCTCCTGATGACGTGGCGCACGTTCTTCGTGTCGATCCACTTACTTCTCCGAGTTGAATGGGTCGATTCCGGGGTTTTAGCCGCGTTTACTTGGTGGTTCCGAGTGTTGGATTTTGAAGGTTCGCTTCGAATCGATGGAGCTGGTACTCGTTCGAATCGATCGAAATACGTTACTCCGGATCGATTCGAAGTTGCCTATAATATGGGGATTCGAAGGAAAGTAGGAAATGGAGTCGGAGCTCCCGTGGTTGCATGGATTCAAGGGACTCTTCTTTGATGGATCCGAAGGTGGGAACGCTCCGATGGTTTCGAGCTTTAGGCACACATGGATGGATCCAAAGCATGGCTATTGAGGGTTTGCTCGATGGAGTCGAAGTAAAGGTGCTCCTCATGGATTCGAACATGGTGCCTGCTCTGATGGGTTCGAACTTAATGGATTCGAACTAATGAAGGGGTGATGGATTCGAACCGAGCAAGGTTCATCAAATCGGATCCATCATAACTTGAGCATACGAACTCGGATTGACTTGAAATTTGAACCACTGGCTTCTACAACTTTTCTCATCATGTCTTGTCAATTGTGGCCCGTTCCGGACTCGGACAAAATTCATCGATATCCATGGTTATCCTGCAATGCATGGTTGATATTCAAGAATAGTAGTCATCGATTCTCAGTAAATTTTGGGTATCTCAACTCTGCCAAAAGTTGGGATAACATTAATCATCAACCATTTATTACAATCATCATCCAATTTAAACAAACATCAATATAGAGCATATAAAATATAACAGGTAATAAATAACAAGTATTAATTAACAGTTTATATTCAATAATAAATTTTATAACTGTTTAACTAGCAGTTTATATGCAAATAAATAAATTTTAACTGTCAATTTATATGCAAAATGAAATTAATTACAGTTAAATTAAATAAATGCGATTTAACTGAAATGATGAATAAAACATGCCAAAAAGTCATAAATAAATTTCTACCCATATCTTAAATCAATTTAACAAACATAAGAAATTTTAGAAGTTGTGAGTGGGTTAAAACACTCACCTTTTGAATTTAAATTGGATTTAAATCCAATTTAAACCCAAAAATTGCACAATCTCCAAATCTGTCCAAACCAGTGCCAAAATGTCCAGAATTTTATTACGGTCCTAACAAAAAAAATCTCGTGTGAAACGGAGTTCGTATGTAAAAGTTATTCACGTTAAACGAGTTGAAAACAAAATTTAAAATAAAATTAACTAAAAGAAAAGCAAACCTAACCCAAAATGCCACGTCAACAAATCCTTCTTCCCTCTCGTCTACAGGAAAACGCGGCTACAGGAAAAATACGAGCCAATCGGATGCAAGAACCCATTTGACCACCGCGTTGACCGCCGTTTGCACACCCTACCGGCCGTCGTTGCCTCGCCGACCACCACCTCCTTGCTCCCCTCGACGCGCCGCTTCCATCCATACACATGCGGCATGCCCACATGGCCCCCAGAGCCGGCCGCCGCCCCCATATCCAAACCTTAATTCAATTTTATACGGCGATCTAGCCGTTAAACTTACGAACCAAATCCACCGATGGCCTCCACTGGTTCCCCTCTACCCAACGGTAACCTTGATTCCACGATCAGACGAATTTGATTTCGTCGCGATGGAAGGCCGAGAATTAACGATCAATTTTTAAGCAAATGGACATACGAATAAAAAAACGAATCACTGATCTGTGATGCGTACATCAAGAGCTTCAACATACATTTTTTTTTCAGATTTTTCTGAGGCTTTGAAATTTTAGCTTTTGATTTGATTTGCAATTGTGTTTGGAGCTAAGGTTTGCATCCATTGAGGAAGATAAAGAGTTGAGGAAATGAACGCACAAACAAATGAGAATAGATGGAGGCTAGGCTTTATAACTGGGTTTATATAGGTAGGTTAGAAAAATAGATGGATCGGGTTGATAGATATACGTGATACCGCTAACGTGGCCCAAAAAGCCCGTTCTGACCCCGAAATGAAATTGGATAAACCCATATATCGAAAAAGGTGTTTTAAAATATTCTGAACGTGATGGAAAAAGTTTCACATCCAAATTCCATCGTATGAAGAAGTTATGCTGAAATCAATATTTTCAAACTGATTTCAATTAAATCGATTTCAAGGCTTTTCGCGTTCGTATGATCAACCGACAAGTCCGATCGCTACGAAACTTGAAACCCTACAATAATTTACAAATACGGATCCGATGAAATGGATTTCATCGAAATCCGAGTCCATGACCAAAATGGCTATTTTTATATTAATTAAATAAATTTAAAATAAATTAATTAAATCAAATTTCACATTAAAAATTCTGAACTTTGCAATCTTTATCACTTTATAATTTTCAAACATTTACAATGATTTAACAATTTTTAAAAGTCAATTTATTAAAGATAAATCAAATAAAAATCTTCAATTTCATAAAATTCAAAATTATAGATAACTTTCCAAAATTTCCATTAAATTGAATTTACCCATAATTATTCCATTCATAATTTCAAATAGAAGGATTTACCATTGGATTTAAAATTATCGCACAAATATTTCCCGTTTTCAACTTAATTTTTAAATTAACGTAATAATTTCATATTTGATTTCATTCATTTGCAATAAATCCAACTATTATAAATTAAATAAATTAACTCACTATAAAAATTCAAATTCTATAATTCATAAATTTTATCATCTTGATATACTTATAAATTTATAATTCTTTAAACCAATTCCCATCTTAATTTAAAGTAACTTAATTTATCCATTATAGAATTTATTTCAGTTTCTTAAAATAACCCCTTTATTATAAATTGAATCCAATTTATTTTAATAAGTTTCCTATTAAACGGATTAGATTTAATTCCAACCCTTAAATTGAGTCTATTATAACTCTATACCACAATTAACACTTGTCTCACATTTCATTCCATTGATATACTGAATTTCATCTTCCATGCAAATTTTATTTCATTACCTAAATATACACCTATTTACATTTTAAATTTGAATGAATATTATGTTTTTAAATGTGTATTTCTATATATTGAACACATAAATTACGGTCTTCAAATACTTTACATTCTATAACTTACTCTACATTCTATAACTTACTTTACATACTTTTTCGTATTAATTTCTTAATTATCAAAATTCAACTTATTCCCCAAAACCATAAATTATTACTTAACATAAATCTACGCTTTTATTACTTTACGTTCACACTTCCGTTACTCTATAATTAATCACCAAGTAACGTTATCATCAAACCAACATTAATTAATATATTAAATGCTTACATTTATTTCTCTATATCCAATTTGTTCCAACTTTATTTATATTAATGCTATTCCCTTATTTTGGTTATTATTTATCAACTTGTTCTAACCTTATTACCTAAATTTCCGTCATTGTAAACCTTTATATTTTCATTTAAATTAAATATTAAATTCCAATTCAATCAACCATTTCAACATGCAACTTATAATAACTACTTTCAAGTATGAATGGAATTATCATTTATTCCAGTATTTTCTAACTTTACATTAACATATTAAATAAATTCCCTTTAAATGAATTTTATATCCAGGTATATTACTTACCCCATTTCATTTATTGAAATTTATTCAAATTGCTAGTAAATAGGTTTTAAGTCACCATTTATATACTTTGATTTAGCGTTCAATTCAATATTTGTTTATAAAGTTTTTTTTTCTACTAAATTTAATTACAAAACTCATTAGTTCAACCAAATTAAATCAACGAAATTTACGGGTCGTTACAGATAACAGATATGATTATAATATAATGGACATATATCATCAATATAAATAACAGATAAAGGTGTCAGATGTCACAGGTGAACAAATAGCATATAATGGCATATATATAACAATGTAAATAACTAACAGCAGCATATTTCAATTGTCGTTCCAACTAAAATCAAATTTAATTAATATAAGAATATTAATCGTGAGTGGTTGCTCACCTTCCGAGGCTAGAGAATACAGAAGATGACATGGATATGCACACTGATACGGACACTGAAATTGAATTTCGAATCCAAGCAGAATCATCATGAGTTCTATGATCAAAGCTGATAATAGGAATTGATGAAGTCAAACCAGAACTAGATTGATGGAGATAAATGGTATCAGTGAACTTATATATATAGATATATATAACTATATAAAAAAATCATATCCTAAATCCAAACATATTTATGTTATATATATGAATTTCAATGATCAAAGCAAAATCAGTATATATATAATATATGTTGAAATAATTACTTATATATATACCTAGACATACATTAATTATATGTGAAACTAATATATATATATATATATATATATTAATCTATATATTTAAACATATAAACAAATAGCAATTGTAAACTTAAAACTTATACAAAAATAAAGATCTATACATATATCAATTTGAAGTCATAGATTTATATATAAGCTGCAATATAAACTTTACATATATTTGTTGTTACAAAGTCCAATAAAAATATATGTGTAAAATTTCAAATATTTTAAACGTACTATATATCTATATTGAATAACACATGAGTAATAAAATAAGCAGACTACAATTAATATAAACTAACATATAATAACCATGACACATCTCCAACTTAAAATATGCAAGCTGACAAGTTTAGATAATATATATATATATATATATATATAATCTTACACATAAACTCTAAGCAAATCATATACTGATATACCAAAATATGAGTAGCAGGTTACACATATGATAGACTTTAGAAATATGTGATATAAAATATTCATTCTTATAACTGTATATATATCTATATATCCGGCTCGGCAAATAATACTTTTAATAAAACAAACATACTTCATCCTGCTATATATACATTTTTCAAACTATTTTATAGCTTGTTCAAAAAAAAAAATGTAAACAGATTTTATATCAAACTAATATATTTTACATAGTTTAACATATAAAAGCTGTCCCATTCTAATAGTACATATAACCCTTATAACTACTATAAACTTATAGACACATATATATAAATCAAAGTCTCACCAAATATATATATATAACAACATATAAGACAACCCACACAGGTAATTGTTTTAAAACTGTATATATATATCTTATCCTAAATACTAACATATGAATAAATT
Source organism: Allium cepa (assembly GCA_030765085.1). Taxonomy (NCBI): domain Eukaryota; kingdom Viridiplantae; phylum Streptophyta; class Magnoliopsida; order Asparagales; family Amaryllidaceae; genus Allium; species Allium cepa. The sequence continues at coordinate 456,597,660 of CM060931.1, read as the reverse complement.
ATCCTACAAAGACCCATATATATATATATATATATATATATATATATTTCAAATAACATTTTTATACGTATGCATAGATATAAACCCTTATACACCAAAATACTGTTGAATATAAGTACAGTATGCTTCATAGTATATATCAGAATTTGTACCTATTCATATAATAGCGAAGAGAAGGTTTGAGTGCAGGGTTTGAGGTTCAAGTGGTGGTCGGCAAGAGGAGCAAAAGGAGGTGGCTGCTCTGTCTCGTCCAGGTGGATTGATGGTTCGAGGCTTGCACGGCTGATGTTGGCAAGTGGTGGCGAGGTTAGAGGGGCAGAGGCCTCATGCGTGCTTACATGAGATGGAGTTGTAGCCAGGCAGGGATGCTGATGGATGCGAGAGGAGAAGAGAAGCGAGGTTTCGAATGGATGCGGCTGGATGTTGATGGAGGCGCGTGAGGTGCGGTCACGACCTGTTGATGGAGGAAAGGGGGAGGGATATGATAGACTGAAGATGAATAAGCTGCTACTGGAAGTTATATATTTATTGTGTACTTGCTTTTATAAACGTGAAAGAAGAGAGGAGATGATAAAGCTTTGCAAATGAATGTAACTTTTAGAAGAAAAAACAAGAGATGACAGAAGCCTTAGGGGAAGAGCAGGCTTTAATTATTTTGTTATATAATAACTTGTACATATAACTTATAAAGAAGGTGAAAGGCATAGGAAAAGAAAGGAATAGTTGTAAAGGAGAATGATGTGAAAAGACAGAGGTTGACAGCAAATAGAAATGAACATGAGGAATGAGCAGAAGTTGGAAGTTGAACCAGAAATAATAACAACGGCTATTGGGTTTATACGGTAGGAAATGGAAGGGTACAAGGCCAATAAACACAACTAGTTACCGATACGGTTTACAGATCCCGTTGCGTAACAGACTTCAAAACACAGAGTCTAATATACCGTAGAGATCAAGACGACGGGACGATCAAAACAGTATATAGATATTAGTGCTACGATCATCCTATCGAAAGTCGATATTGGTATGAAAATGCTACTATTTTTTCGAAAATAAGATCGACGGAGCAATAACAGTCAAAATCTGAAGAAACGAAATATGACGTCTTGCTCAGAAGATGATTTATAATTTTTCTATAGAAAATATTCAAGTTTGGAAAACATTTTATTATCATCAAATTTAACTGATTTAAATTGAAACGGAATTACATAATAAAATAAGCTTTCATATTTTCAGATGAAATTTTAAAGTTTTCTATTTTCAATTAGTCGTTTTCCAAATATCAAATTTTTGTTTAAAAATTTCATTATTTAAAACTTCACAAAATTCAATTAATTAAATAAATAAAACAAATAAAATTATTAAAAATTTACGGGTTGTTACATCTAACCACATAGAATCCCATCAAAACTGGGGTGTGAGGCTCGCGAGGCTATGATCAATTTCTTCAAAGCCACGCTTTTCATAAAAAACCACGCTTTGATCATAACAGGTTCCACTTTGATGCCACATTGTCATTCCACATCACATGATTGATTTCTAGAAAAGTATAACTTCCTGAGCTCATATGTCTCGGGGAAGGGTGTCAAGCTAAAAGAAGTTGCCTTCTCTCTGCCACCGACTAATATACATTTATAGAAACAACGCAAATGTGATTTACAATACAATGTCAGACAAACATCCGTACAAGTTCATTCTGGGACTGAACGAGACCGAAGACACTTTCCTCGGCCATTACTAGGCGAGAAGCCCATACAATTCGAAAATATATCCACAATGGGGAGACCACTATTATAAATAACTCTATAATGGGAGCGACCCATAGCAGTCAACAAGCGGTCCTCACGCTATGAAGATTCACGGTCTTCAATAATCATCATCTTCAACATGTCCTCACTTTCGAACGTATACATTGGTTCGAAGTGGTTTTCGGATAGGAATCACCCAACTCCAGTTCCTTCGAAGCAAATCATCGCTTTAAAAGATGTTAAGTTCATAAGTGGATATCAATCATCAATCGATTACTTCATCTTTTATTTAAATGAAATATCTTTCTTAGATATACTTTTTTCAATTTATTCCATTTTCTTTTCAAGAGTATATGGAATCAATAAGCCTCATTTAATAAATCAATTGATTTATTTAAACCTTTCTTAAATCCTAGGATAATTCCAAATCATTTTCTCTTTTACTTAGGAAAACCTTTCCAAATCATTCATTAAATCTTAATCAAAGATTTCTTATATTCAAGCTATAACTTTTAACTTAGGAAAAATATTCCCAAATCATTCATTAAATCTTAATCAAAGATTTATTTCAACTTTAAATCATATTCTTGCAAATCAAAGATTTTCATAACAGAGTACTACTGCCACTTTAAACATGGTAAATTTCACCTCTAGGGACTTGGCAAATAATCCAAAATCATGAATATATTTTTCATCAATGATCTTTGTCTTCAATATATTTTATTTTGAAAATTCGTTTGAAGGGATTTTCGGATGGGAATCACCCAAATCCGATCTTGGTTCTTCAGATAGGAATCACTCAAATCCGATCCCGGTTTCTTCGGGCTAATTATCAATAAAAAGATGTTAAGTAGTTAATTAACATTCAAAGAATTTATTTCTTTTCTTTTATCTTGGAAAAATTTAAATATGACCTTCTAGAGCATCCAGGCATTCCTTCTGATCTGTTCCATCCTTCACCTAAAAAGAGATAACAGAGGCCAGGTAAGTTGAAGGCTCTGGTTGCTCCATCTGTAACTCTAGTTAAACGCCTTTTTTTATCTTTTCAAATCTGACAGCCGGGACAAATGTACTTGTCATTTCCGCATACTCAATTTTTTATTACATTCAATATTCTTCACTTTTTGTTTAAGTGGTATAAACAATTCCTCTTAGCCATTTATTCAAATTCTTATTAAAACTTCCATATCATCTTTAAATTACTTAATTATCTCTAAAAATAACTCATAAAAAATTTAGGAAAGAATTTTTATGTTCAAACTCATATTCAAAAGGTTACAGAATTCGCAGTATAAAAGTGCCGCGGGAAGTGCTATATAAACTTATTTGATTTAAACAACTTTTTAATATTTGAAAAATCATATTTTCCATTTCGAATTTCTTTTAAACCATTTTAATAGATTTATCAAATTTATTTCATATTTTTCATCATTTAAAAATATCATTTATAAAGAAATCCCATTTTGGATTCCGAACTGCAAAACCGCGATGTTTTAAGAAGTTGTTTAGGACATATTTCAAATCTACTTGATGAAATCTTGATTTTCTTTCTTCATTGGAAAAATATTATCATTGGGAACCAAAGAATTTTTATTTCGAAGAAATCTGACTTATAAGTCATTCTCTACATTAGTTTGAAGTTGCGTGTCGAAATTTACGAACTGCCGCTATGCGATGAGCTCGATTTTGATCAATTTTGTGAATTGCTTCGGAACTTGTCCGAAACACTTTAAATTTGTTTTAAACCATATTTCAACTATTTTACCTTATTTAAAACATTATTTTCTTCATTTCAAACTCATTTTTATTTCATTTCATATTATATTATTATAATATCGTTTTCCATCTTTTTAGATATTTTGAAATTATTAAGAGGCTAAATAATTTCCATACACACATAGTATGCATTTAATTTCCACTGAATTAACTATATTTACTAACCATTTCTCTTATCATTTATCAAACCAAGTTATCATCCATACCACAAACATATAATCAACCATAATATCCACAGAGTTATTATAACGCCCCACCCCGAGACCCACCTTAGTAAAGAGAATTAACGAGCAATTTTGTCTGCTAAAGTGGAGAATAGGACTGGTTAAGAGCGACCATCTCTAATTTTTTCTTAAACATCTACTGAATACGTCGATAAATGCAATATGATTTTTTTTTCTATCTCAAGATGGATCGACACACCCAGTAAATGCTTAATTAAAAACTATAGATGGATAACGGATCTATCAAAACAAAATATAATAATTAGATGTAAAACAGATCACAAAACAGTAATCAATATCATATATATATATATATATATATATATATACACTGATACATGTTTAGTACAATACAATACGAATACAATAAAGGTGGTACTTGACCACACTATATACATTGAATCAAATATAACTACATTAGAGTATGCGAAAGAACAGAAACTACTCAAGAGAAAGAAAAGCTTTTATCCAACATCAACTTCAAGCTAAGCCCAAAAGAAGATACCTGAAATAACTCGGTCTGACCTGAGTGAAAACACACGGGTTAGGCTAGCTAAAATCATCTGTTAAACAGAATAATCGATAAGTATAAGTAGGTGAAAGCTATGGTATCCTTTTTCTTAAAGGATGTCATGCCCTAAATAGGGTTTCAACATCATAAGAAAGGATAACATCTCTTCTTGGAAAGTAGAAGAGATAATGATGGTAAAGTCATACTTAAGTGGCATAACTAACACTTAAGCAAATGGGACATCGACGAGCAAAGTTTTAAAGATAAGATTCAGTAAACATTGCTTTCACCTCATATCATCGGCGGTATAAAGGAATATGGATAATGACTTCAAATGATTCAACTATCCTCTTAGAAGTGGTTGTCAATATAACAATACATCAAAAATACATATCCTTCATACATAGAATAAAACGCATATGGATGTGCCTCATCTCATTGGCACATCCCAAGGTTCATTCAAGGAAATATAAAACCCAACCATAAAAGAAGCATTATAATTATTCATACCTCATCTCATCGGTATGAATATAGATACATCACAAACCCATTACTAAAACTCATCATAAAAGATTCTTCATAATCATTTATACCTCATCTCATCGGTATAAATATATAAATACATCTCAACTCCATCTTAACATCAAGTAGTCTATAAAATCATCAAATCATCATCCATAATGCAAATAACTCAATCAAAGAGTAACATCGTAAATGATTTCACCATATATGTATACATCTCATCTGGCACTAGGCTATCAATGTAATAATCATCTAAAGATGGTAAAGTCTAAAACATCAGAACTTAAGAAATCCGGGATTGGCCAGATCCTCGATTGCATGCCGAAGCAATGCTACGCGCGCTACATCGTGACTAGTACTACTATTTGGTACCGTAAACATCCTGATGACTGGATTCAAATAACAACTTAACATCGTGAACATCATGAATGACTATAGTCCATAACATCATAATGACTCCCAGTCACAAAGACTCGAGTTAATAACATCGTGATGATCGGAGTAGCAACTACGTCGTGATGACTCCAATCGAGTACTCGTGGTCTGTGGTACTAGTAAAAATCGTGAATGTTTCTCAACTTCTCGGATAGGAACCCAATAGGTGTTAACGTATGTCCCATACCATACGTTCGCCCTAACAGTTTACTAGCCGTTAGTTGGTACCACACTAGTAAAACGTCAAAAACGTCATGAAAATATACTCAGCCTTATCTCATTGACGAGTAAATACAATACCCTACTCGTCTTGTCTCATTGACGAGTACTAGTGGCATCATGACTTGTCTCATCTCATCGACAAGTAAAAAATATCATAATACATCTCAACTTCATAAAATCATCATAAAGAAGCTTACCGCGTATCATCGGCAAATGCAAATAAATCTCATAATGGTTTCTCATAAACCATAATCCTCGAAAAGGGAAATCTCACCTCAAGACTCACCTCATCTCATCGGCAAGTAAAACAACATCTTTAAGTGGTTCTCATCGATTTTTACTCCTATAATAGGAGATCTCAGACATCTCAACTCGCTAAATATTAGCTACTCGGATAATTCCTATAATAGGAATTGAAAATCTTAAATATTAACTTAAGATACAATACTCAAGAGGTTTCAATCGTACAAGTTCGGAATTAACCGAAAAAGCAAACTCATGTGTCCCATACCACATGTTTTACTAAATCGTTTAATTTTCTTTCTCATACGTCCGAAAAGTGCAAAAACGTGTATCTTTATATAGATAATATATTTTTGCTAAATCGGGTTTTGAAATAAATTCTAGAAATATTTAAGAAATCGATTTTGAAAATCTCTTTATAATTTAGAAATATTAATTGGATCATTTTTTTATATGAAATCACTTTGTAAAATATATTTCTTAGAATAATAGCTAGAATATGAACACTGTTGGAAAAATAGTTTGAAAATACGTGCACATGCGCTCGGAATCACAATGAAATCATTACATAATGAATCATTAAAATCCATTGAAATCCCAACGATGGATTCGTGAGAATCTGTGCTTCTATATAGTAGATGCAACCCAAAAATAATCACAAGAAGCATGGTGTATCCCTTGAATAAGATAATACAACACTCAAGATCTATATTAAAATTTATCATCAAAGACTTGCTCGAACAATCTAAGGAAAAACATGATTCAATACTAGAGCATATGTGATATAAAGCTCCTAATATTTGCACTGAAAAGAGCATCAAAACCATGTTCGAAAAACATAAGAGAAAGCACCAAAAGCTGGTGCGTGCAACAATTCAAGATACACAGGAATAAACTTTGGCCTTTAGCCCAGGCCTGTGTTTTATTTGTTCAGTTTGCATCTATTAAGCACATAATTTGAGAAAAAGAAAAACATAAAAGTTGTAGACGACATCCTAAGCTTTCCAGAACATTAAAAATTACCTAACTCCGATAAGAAATGTAAAAGTTATGGATTAAAAATTTCTGAGATTTGAATTTCACAACTTCTGTCATTTTGTCTCGGGACAGCGACAAACAATCACATTTTTGGCCAAGATAACTTCGAAAATTTAGAAAACTCAAAACATAAAAGTTGAAGGTGATTATATGAGCTTGAAGTCAGAAAAAGAATCACCAAAATCTGACTTACGAAACTAAAGATACGGCCAAAAACATTCTTAGGTCAATGATCATTGTCGCTGTCATTTTACTCTCGGGATAGAAACAAAAAATCACAATTTTGACCAAGATAACTTTGAAATTTCAGAAAACTCAAAACGTAAAAGTTTTAGAACAAAGTGTAATCTTTCTGGAACATCTAAAATTATTAAATTTGAGTAAAAAACGAGAAAGATATGGCCATTCAAAGTGGTAAGCAGAAAAAAAGAATTCAAATCAACAACTAACAGGTATAATTTATTTTACAGTAAACGATTTTGCAAGTTGATTTCACAGAAACTTCAATTTTAGCTAGTAATTCGTGAGCTTGTACTCATCTTGATGATTTACCAAGAGTTTGATGGCAAGCAACGAGTTTTGTAGAAGGATTGGAGCTTCGAAGACATGTTTTAGCTTAAACAAGAACATGCAGAGCAAACCAAACAATTACAGACAAATTCATATCTAAATTCTAAGTTTTGATGAAATCTTTGAGTATTGGATTTGATTACCTTCTACTCTCTTAATTTGATGATTTTCTTCTTGAATTGGCAGCAAATTGGGTGAAGTTTTTGTTTTAGTTGAAGGTGGCCATGATTTTCTTTTTCTTTCTGTTTACTGTAATTTTCTGTTTGAGAAGGAGGAGAGAAACAACGTACAGACACTAGTTTCTCACCAGAAGTCTGTAGACAATAGGCTAATGGATTCAAACTATGCCCAAATGATCCCAATGACAAAATACTTAGAGAAAAAAAAAGCTATGTTCATGTTTTAACTTATTTTATCACACACTTTTCTTCATTTTCAAATTAAACGAGAATGTATACAACCAATTTTTATGAAACAAAATTGTTATTGTAAGAAAAATAAAATTTCATTTTTAACGATAAAACCTTCTTTTTTCTACATTACCCAGTGTACACTATTTTGGTGCAAAAACATTATTTTTAGTGCAATAACTTAACTAAAATTTAATTTCTTGTCAAATAAATTGCAACAAATCATTTTAACACTTTTAAATCATCAAAATAATATTCAAACAATATTTCATCTTTTATTTTAATAAAAGACATGTTTTCTTCATAATTTTCCTTTTATATTCAATAAAAGGCTAATATTGGCAATAATTACCAATATTGTTGTATTTACCCAAATAAAATTGGAATTTGATTATTTTCTACTCAAGTTCTCAAAATATTTTTTAAAACTTTAATTTCATTATTTTAGATTTATTTCAACAATTTAACGTTGAAATACATCACCTAATTAAATTATTAGCTCCAACCTAATAAATATCAATATTTTAATTTATTTAAACCAAATATTTATCCAATCAATATTTAATCCCTTATTTATGCCCAAATAAACAAAATAAAGTTCCAAACTTTATTTTTCTTATTTTATTTACAAAATTCATTGTTCATTCCAAATAAACAATTAAAATTTCCAATTATATTTTAGTTTACAATATTAAGTTTTAACTTCATTTATAATTTAATATGTACATGTAATCTACAAATCAGGGTTGTTATAGACTCCCTCCCTACAGAAATTGCATCCCCGCAATTTTCTTGAAAAAGATTTGTAAACAACAACAAAAATTCAATCAACAAAGGTGATAGACTAGCTTGAACTCAAACCATTCATACTCTCAACATTGAACGATAGAGAGAAATAAGGAAAAACTCCCTTGGTTAATCCAATGGTCCATCATATGCTAATATAGTGATTAGCAAACCATCAAAATTTTCTAGCAACTCGAAAGAATTTCGAAGATATCCCATCTTTGAACCTATACTCAATAAAAATCTCAACAAATAATCTATCAAATAAGATAGATTTCTCAAAACCCTACGAATAGAGACGGGATCAAACTCATTTAAACCCGAACTCTAAGCAACAAAAATGTTTGTCAAAGCAATTTTCGGCATAACGATAAGGAAAGAACATCCTCACAAAAAGGATAGACTCAATAGACAAGACAGATAAATCACACAAAATGGCTTCTCACGAGGCCACCAAACTCGAATGACCGCGAAAATGCACGTCGTTATCATTAGCACAAGAATAGAGTGAACTCAAGAACAAGAATATGAGCTCAAATTACTTTTCAGTCCAAGATATTTAGAATTTTCTTTCTCAACATCTTTTAAATTTTAAATCTCAATTTTCAACATTTGAAAATTTTCAAACTCTCTACTATATTACTTAGTAAGCAATATAAAACTCAAATTAAAAGTCCAAATTTCTTCTCTTACTTCAAAATTAATTTTCAAAGAATTCTGTAAATCCATAATAATATTCCTCAAAATAAATTAAGGATTTAAATTCTCTTTATTCTTTTTATTAAACCACTTAAATAGTTTAAAACAATCTTCAAATCCTCTTATAACTCTTCTCTTAAAGCATCCAATGTATATAATATAAATTCTAAAATCTCAAAATATACTTTCAATAAAGTATAGCTCAATAATTTTCTCACATATTCTCATCTTTATAATTTCAAAATAAATATATAAATAAATGGCATTGCCTCGCCACTGAATCTCTAATAAACAGATATGTCTGTTGGCTACAGAGTCGATCGAACGACCAAAACTGCCTTGCCACTTTGATACTCGTCTCTAAAATCAATGGCTGCAATTACCATTCAAAAATAAATTTAATATTTAATCTCAAATATTATTTTCAAAATCTCAATTTTTAAAACACAAACCATCGTGTCTGATTGTCTCATCGTAGCATTTAGGAGATTCCAATCGATAACGTTGATCAGGCGTATCGACTACAACTCTTAACTACCCGATGGACAACCCAACACTCTCAAATTATTTCTATAAAAGAAATACTACTCATGTAAATATATTCTCAAAATATTCTTTGATTTTTTTCTCAAAGCTCAAATTTCTCTTTAAAACTCATATTTATATAGCTTCAAAACTCAAACCAAAGAACATTAAGAGAATGCATCGAGATATTCCCAGAATACTCGAGTCTCAAAATCAATAGAAGGAGATAGAGTGTTCGTCAATCTTACGATGTCACGAGCCACTCCCAAAAATCATCAAGATACAGTATAAGAAAGATATTCTTCTCGAAGGGGAAGAAGAAACAATCCACTAATCACTACTTCAATCAGAGTAATGCTAAAGGATAACATTGATTGAGTATATGAAAAGAACACTCAAACGAAGCTAAATGATAAACTCAATCAAACTCGAACAAACTAGAAAATCACCTCATTCCTTAGTGGATATCCTCGTGGAAGGACAACCGAAGAGCCCGGAATAAGGTTACCACAACACATGATTGCCCGATTGGATGTCAAATCCAAAAGGACTCATAAAACTCAACAAAGTCACCTTGACTGGAATTCGAGATATATCATCAACATCTCGATACTTAAGAGTGAATGTAGAAACTTTGGAATCATCACTAACATTTCAAAGTGATAGAAATTATAACCTAATCAAATTAGGATGCCTAAATAAATATAGGATCCTATAACAACAAAAATACAACATACATCAACTAACACAGCAGAACTAGATAGATAGATACGTCTGGACTCCTGCTCCAAGCTCCTCCAGAACTCAACAATCCAAAACCTATCACTTGGCTACTCATAAAAATTTGAGTACCCAAGAGTTTATGAAAAACAGAAATAAACTCCGGGTCAGACATGGGTCTGGTATGAGTAAACGGTTTGAAGTTGTTTATTTTTTAAAACATTTGAAATTAAAGGTATCACGTAAGACTTCCCACACATAAACACGGGTAAGTTTTTACCTTACGCTAACCAAAATATTTTAATAGGAAATCTGGTGATATTATAATAGTGTCTAGGGTTTTCATGTAAAATACAAAAATAGCTGAAATGCTTACATCTCACATTCCAACATAGTTGGGCACAATCAAAACGTACGGCGCTTATTGGAGATTGGATTCCATACAATGGCAGGGCTACTGGGGTACCGCCCGTCACATTACATGGCCTAGATCACCGTACCGAGAATCACTCTCGACCCCCTACAACACAAGGCCGGAACCATTCCTTACTGAACAGTTTTGAACAAGATAACCCCGCGGTTGTAGCTAGCAACCGCCGACAGCCGAATAAAAAGAGACATCTAGACAGGGTATATCTCGTCCTGCTTGGGTGCTACCCACCTAACCTTGCTGCACCTCCCCTGGTAGCCATTCCCGTTTGATGAGGCTTGAGGCTGCGATTACCTTTATAAAACATATCTCTTAGAATGCTCATCGTCCACATGACGATGTTCTTTAAGCATTCAATCCATACAAGTTCATTCCGGGTTCGAACGAAACCGAAGGCATTATCTCGTTTCACTCATTTTGGAATCACCCTCAGAGTTAATGACGATAATCCTTGCATTCTGAAAACACCATCTCAGTCTTCACTTGAAATGTCATGACCTAACGTTTAATTTGGATCGATGTGGTTTTCGGATAATCATAACTGACACCCGATCCCGGTCTCATCGAAATCCAAACGCCATTTTAAAGGTCAAGTTGTTTAATAGTTTAAACAATTTAATTCAACACTTTGAATTCATATAGCATTTATCACAAATATATCATATACAATCATCATAGATATATCAAAGCATAACACAGAGTATCACAGAATATCACCAAATAGATATCACAAATCCAAATATTCTACTTATACAATCATCCATTAGCAAGCATCTTTAATCCTTATTGTAATTAATTCAATTTAAATTAATTATTTGAGAATTAATCACTTAATTCTTTTTAATAAATCATCAATTAATTAACTATTCCATTTCAAATCATTTAATTAATTAACCACTTCTTAATCAATTTATTAAACCTTCATTACTTAATTAATTACTCCTTAATTATTAATTAATAACCTTAATTGTTAATTAATAAAACTTAATTTCAAATTGATTAACCCTTAATTATTTATTTAATTAACTACTAATTATAAATTAATCGATTTTAATTATCTAATTAACAATTCTTAATTACAAATTAATTAGACACTTAATTATTAATTAACCAATCTTTAATTCCAAGTCGATAAATCCCTAATTACTTAGTTAACTACTGTTTGCGTCAAAATTGGTCACAAACACCCAATAGTTGATAATTCACAATCATAGATCTCAGATGAATAACAAATATGTAGATCACTCAGAAAATTCAGAAGAAAGCAGTAAACAACACAGAATTTATAGTGGTGCGGCGATCATGCCTACGTCCACTCTGAAGCTTATGACTTTATTGATTCACTTGATGATTTCAATCTATTACAGCAGGATACAGTAGATTATAGCTCTGAAGTTTGAGTACAATGGTGATAGAAAGATGTAGAATTGAATCCGGCAGAGTCTGGACGTCGAATGGCCAAAAGATCCCTTTTCTGTAGGCTTCAGTGGGCTATTTATAGGCGTAGGAGGCTGATATTGCGCTCAAACTTCGGAAGACTTCTTCTGGCACATGAGTGGGCCCACGCGACCGACCCCACCAAGTTTCGACTCGATCTGTGAGCGATACGAAACAATTTCGTATCCATCAAAAAATGATCCAATCCAGTTGAAACTTGGCAAGATTGTTCCTTAGCTTGCACGTAAGCTCTTGTGAAAATTTCTTTGCATTTGGACTGGTCGATTCTGAGTTATGATCGATACGAGTTGAAGTTTCTTGGTTGGCTGTTTGCTTCGAGTCGATCACTTCGAATCCATGTCTTCGAATCGATGGATACACGTGTCTTCGAGACGACGTAGCGCGCGCTCCTCGCATCGATCCGCCTTTTGCTTCGAGTTGACCTGTCGCATCCATGAACTTCGCCTCGTTTGTATCGATGACCGTTGCCTTGTTAGAGTCAATAGAAATTGCCAATACGTATCGATGGAAGTTGGCTTATTCGTATCGATAAAAGTGGTCCTGTTCGTATCGATCAAACGTGATGGGTACGATTGGTGTATACAAACTAACGAGCCTCGATGGATTCGAACAATGACTAGATCGATATGAGCAAGCATACTCCTCTGATGGATACAAAATGGCGTATCTTGATCGATTCAAACAAGCGCGTCTTCTATGGATACTAACTAGATATTGATCGATCGATACGAAGCGAGTTACTTGTTGACGGGGTCGATCGATACGAACCACTGCTTGAGAATGGATACGAAGTGGATCGATGCGAACTATGACGCGATGATGGATACGGAAATGATCGATCCGAAACATGGCCCACTGATGGATACAAAGATGAGGCTATTCTGATCGAGGCGAACGCGATCGATTCGAATTGCGGGTTAGTAATGGATATAAAAATAGGGTTATCTCCTCCAACTCGCATCAATCATAACATGAGCATACGGACTCGGATTGACTTGAAATTTGAAACGTTGGCTTTCATGACTTTTCTTGCCGTGTCCTATCAATTGTAGCCTGATCTGGGCTCGGACAAAATTCATCGATATCCATAGCGAAGTAGTGTATAGCCGATCTTCGGGATGAACTGTCTTTGGTTTCTGATCAATCTTTTGGTATCACAGCCTTGCTAAAAAGAGGGATAACACTTGCCCCCCAAAACATGCCTTGCGATAGGAAGGTGTGTTTTGTAATGCCATAAGCTGGATGTTAATATCCTGTCAACAACCTGTAAAGAACTCGATAGTTTCATATGACCTCGAATGATGATCGTTCGAGATCGCATGCCATTTGAGGTGAATCGGGACCGTTCGCGATCGATGCCGTTTGCGGAAAATGATGGGATGGGACCGTTCGCGGTCGAATGCCGTTCGCGGCAAATGGTGAAATGGGACCGTTCGCGATCGGATGCCATTCGCGGGAAATGGTGGGATGGGACCGTTCGCGGTCGGATGTCGTTCGCGGCCAATGGTGACCATTCGCGGTAGGGATACCGCTTCAAACGAAGGGCGGCTATTTGAGGTTGGGCGCCGTTCTAGACGATTTGCGATCATTCACGATCGGGCATCGTTCTTGACGAATAGTGACCGTTCGCGGTCGGATGCCGCACGAGGCAAAATGTGATCATTCGCGATCGGATACCATATTAGATGAATTGCGACCGTTCGCGGTCGGGTGCCGCATGAGGCAGAATGTGATCGTTCGCGATCGAATATCATACTAAGTGAATTGTGACCGTTCGTGGTCGGGTGCCGCACGAGGCAGAGTGTGATCGTTCGCGATTGGATGCCGCACGAGGTAGAATGTGATCGTTCGCGATCGAATGTTGAGGGGGACTTGGAATTACTAGAGTCAGATATCACGTTCGGGTGAATTTGTGAATTAAAGACTTTGGCGGTTCATCGCCATACAAAGTGTGCTTGTGGACCGTTCGCGATCCAATGGATATATAAGTAACTTCTTCTACAGAATTACAAATATCAAAGCAATGTTCACATGAATTTCATAACAGAAGTGTTCAAACAAACTAAGTCCAAATGTCCAAACCAAAACAAAATAGAAGCAAGACAAGGATGTCAAAATGTAAACTCCTACTATGATGCGGTAAGTAGTCATTCAGAGCATGCCTGTGGATCATTCACGATCTCATACATGTGTAAATGATTTAACCGTGTTAGCGAGAAGTTTACGACTTGTTCATCGTATTTCAGTCAATTGAAACCATACGGTGTCCTGGTTCAGGGTCATCCCTAGCTGATGTTGACGGTGGTCGCTTTGGCTCCACCGCTGGAGCTCGCCTCCTCATATACTGAAGTAGCATACCGTTCCGGATATGCCCTTCCACCTCATCCTTCAGATGTCTACAGTCGTTAATGTTATGACCGTTTAGTTCGTGGAATAAGCAATATCTGTCTGATTTTCTCTTGTAAACAGTGGGGTACCTTCGCATTGGTCTACGATAGGGAGCGTGCTCTCTGGTATCTTGGTAGATTCGCTCCAAACTTTCATTCAGCTCTGAATAAGTGGTGAATCGTGGCTCTCTCCAGGGTCGCTTTGACCTGTCACCATTACCCTCAGCCTTTCGTTTCCCTTACGAGTCTCCGCACCCTTTCCTGGTGGATTTCTGCCCTTGATTGCGTAGACATCAATTCCTTTTTCTCTTTCTGCACTAGCATCTTCCAATCATAAAAACTTCTCTGCCTCGTGATAGAATTCTCCTTGATCCATAGGCGGATCTTTAGTCAATGAATTTTTGAATTCTATGCCATCAGCTACTCCAAACACAGCTGCCATCATAACCATGGATGGATCTGGTCGATCCACCGATGCTGCCACCGCATTGAACCACGTCAGAAAATTCCTCAAAGACTCCCCAGCTTTCTTCTTTAAAGTTGCCAAACTCATCACATTCTTGGGTCTTGTGATATAAACCCTGAATTGCCTCATGAACCTCTCGGCTAAATCAGCCCACGTTCCTATGGAGTTTCTCTCTAGCTGCCTAAACCATAGTGCTATAATATATGTCAGATACAATGGAAAGCACCGGGCCATTACTTCCTAGGATGCCCCCAGCACTTCCGTGTGCCTCATATACTTTATTAGATGGACCGCGGGGTCCGTCCTCCCATCATACATCTCCACCGATGGTAGCTTGAATTCTGGTAGGTTCCTAACCATCCTAATCGCAGGAGAAAAAGGACTTCTGTTCACGTCTTCAAGATATCTATTTACTAATCCGCCCCTCATGGCTCGCCTGACCATCTCTGACAGTTTATCATTGTCTCCCAGTTGTAGTCCTCGTTCATTGCTTTCGATCTGCCCCTCGAGTCCAAGAGAGCTTTCAGGAATCTTCCCCCTGGCTGAGCGTTTATCCCTCTACTACCACCAGGTTGCTCGATATGCCCCTGTCTCTCTCCCAGGGATCGGATCAACATGCTCCAAGTGTGTTCCCCCTAGTCCTGGTGCTACGCCGGATGGTCCTGCTCCATTCTGAACTCCAACTGCTCCTCGATTTTGTGCTCCAAGTTGCCCAATCTGTTGAAACAAATTCTGGATCAACTCCTCTTGTCTCTTCATCATTGCCTCCATCTCATCCCTGGCGATGAAGACTAAAGCTTGGTTCGCTCCTACGGAAGCCTCTTGACTCCCTTCATGCTGACTTCTCTCTGGTCTCTGCCTTTTACTTGATTGCCTTGTCATAGCTCCTTAGATCTGAATTCTTAAATCTTCAAATTCAACTTCCAAGCGGTAGAATCCCTGAGTTAGCCTTCTCAGTGAAAGCATCAAAATGTTTGCGCTAAAATTGGTCACAAACATCCAATAGTTCATAATTCACAATCACAGATCTCAGATGAATAACAAATATGTAGATCGCTCAGAAAATTCAGAAGAAAGCAGTAAACAACACAGAATTTATAGTGGTTCGACGATCTTACTTACGTCCACTCTGAAGCTTATGACTTTATTGATTCACTTGATGATTTCAATCTATTATAGCAGGTTACAGTAGATTATAGCACTGAAGTTTGAGTACAACGGTGATAGGAAGATGTAGAATTGAATCTGGCAGAGTCTGGACGTCGCATGGCCAAAAGATCCCTTTTCTATAGGCTTCAGAGGGGTATTTATAGGCGTAGGAGGCTGATATCGCGCTCAAACTTTGGGAGAGTTCTTCTGGCACGTGAATGGGCCCACACGACCGACCCCACCAAGTTTCGACTCGATCTGTGATCGATACGAAACAATTTCGTATCCATCAAAAAATGATCCAATCGAGCTGAAACTTGGCATGATTGTTCCTTAGCTTGCACGTAAGCTCCTGCGAAAATTTTGTTGCATTTGGACTGGTGTATTCTGAGTTATGATCGATACGAGTTGAAGTTTCTCGGTTGGCTGTTTGCTTCGAGTCGATCACTACGAATCCATGTCTTCGAATCGATGGATGCACGTGTCTTCGAGACGACGTGGCGCGCACTCCTCGCATCGATCCGCCTTTTGCTCCGAGTTGACCGTGTTGCATCCATGAACGTCGCCTCGTTTGTATCGATGACCGTTGCCTTGTTAGAGTCGATAGCAATTGCCAATACGTATCGATGGAAGTTGGCTTGTTCGTATCGATAAAAGTGGCCCTGTTTGTATCTATCAAACGTGATGGATACGATTGATGGATACGAACTAACGAGCCTCGATGGATTCAAACAATGACTAGATCGATATGAACAAGCATACTCCTTCGATGGATACGAAATGGAGTATCTTGATCAATTCGAACAAACGCTATGGATATTAACTAGATATTGATCGATCGATATCAAGCGAGTTACTTGTTGACGGAGTCGATTGATACGAACCAGTGCTTGAGAATGGATACGAAGTGGATCGATGCAAACTGTGACGCGATGATGGATACGGAAATGATCGATTCGAAACATGGCCCACTGATGGATACAAAGACGAGGCTATTCTGATCGAGGCGAACACAATCGATTCGAATTGTGGGTTAGTGATGGATACGAAAATAGGGTTATCTCCTCCAACTTGCATCGATCATAACTTGAGCATACGGACTCGGATTCACTTGAAATTTGAGGCTTTCATGACTTTGCTTGTCGTGTCCTATCCATTATAGCCTGATCTGGGCTCGGACAAAATTCATCGATATCCATAGCGAAGTAGTGTATAGCCGATCTTCGGGATGATCTGTCTTTGGTTTCTGATCAGTGTTTTGGTATCACGGCCTTGCCAAAAGGCGGGATAACAACTACAATTATAAATTAATTAACCATTCTTAATTACCTTTTTCAAACAATTAATTAATAATAATTATTCATCTTAATTAACATTTAAAAAAATCTTCCTTAATAACTTTGAAATCAAATTATTACTAACTTAGAAAACTTTAAATGTTAATTAAATTTAAAACTTATCCTACATTAACTACTTGATTAAGATATTAATCAAGATTTAAAACATTTTAAAGTATTCACCTAAATAATTAAACTTGTAATAAAGTCTTAACTTAAATTTGTCAAACATTAATTAGTCTTCACTACTTGAAATTGTTTAAATAATTTGCTTAACTTACTTTTAATTATACTGTAGGTTTGGGAATCAACCCGAGTAATCCCCAGGTTTACTCGAGTAAACACTCGAGTTTCTCCCTCCATTTCCCCGAGGCCTTCTCTCTTCCTCACGCACTGTCTTCTTCTTCTCTTTTTATTTTAAAACTTAAGTTTAAACATAAGTTAAAACTATAGCAACAGGAAACTCTCTCACACGCTCAGGTTATAAACCCAAGCAATCGACCATTTTCTCGAGTATCAACTCGAGTCACTCTCCACCTAACAAACTCTGACACATACCTACGCCGTACACGTGCACGGCGTCTCGCCGTCGCTCAGGCGAAATTCACTACCTCCGGCAAGTCGCGAATCACCCCTATATATGATTACCACAATCAACTTGATGCCAAAGTTTCCAAATCGAAATTAAACCCCTCGTTCAAAAACATGTAACTCGACCCATCCAACAAAATCACTTTGCCCCATTTGCTCCGACCACCAGAGATGCTCCAACTCCGTCCTCACCACGTCAACCCCTTATTCTTACATTCCCTCGAGTTTCGAGAAGCTCGATCCAACAGAGGAGACGAACTCGTCTCATTTTCTGACCACATCAAATTCGAGCCTTTAACCCTAATATGGCCTCGTCTCATCAATTCGTGCAATAGAAAAATTATTTGACAATTTTCCTGAAATCATCGTTTGCCAATCTTGCTTCAAACAAAATCTTATCATCCAATGTTTCTTTTATCGATGATAATTGGAGAAAAAACATTTTTGGTTCAACTAAGAATTGCTCTTAACATACTTAACTAAAAATTACCATTTTTGTTCTAAAAAACATATTTTGCAGTGTGGATTCAAGTTATGAAATTGAATTAGCATTTTAAAACACTCGAATTCATCATATAATTATATGTTGTGCTATAAAACAAGTTTCCAGTTGATATATTTCACAAACATGTCCAAAACAAATTTGTATATCTTAATTTGTGTTTAAGCAACTTATTTTGCTTTAAACTGTAAGACTATAAATGGCTTGATGAAGAAGTTTTGAATTTTGATTAACTATTTCACTCTATAATTACAGCAGAGAAGAATAGTTAGATAAAATTTTCATAGAACAATTCCTATATATATCCTGAGCTATATAAAGAAATTATATATGTAACACAATATTACTCATGAATATCCTGCATAGGTTTAAATATTTTTAAGTCTTTTAAAATATGTTTACTCAACTGAAAACAAGTTTGAACAGAGAAAACTTTTGTTTTGAAAACCTACAGTTTAGATCTGCCTTTGAATCCTGTTGCTTACTTTGTTGAATTGAATTTGAGTTTTGTAAAATGATGATGCTTCTTATTTTTCTTTCTGGTTTTGTTATGTTATCACTGAACGAACTGGAATAGAATGATACACACATATATATAGAAGAAAGGATTTTGTACAGGGTAGGCTTTGACTGGTACATTCTTCTTTGGTCAGTTTTTTTCTCTTCTTTGACTAAACTAGATTTTGTTTTCTGAAATTGAAATGATTTCTAAATATTTGAAAAGACTTTATTTTGGCTGAGATGATAGTATTAAATGCATATGCTCCCCATCTTGTTTAAAACCTTATCTCATTTTGATTTTTGTATGTAGATATTTTATTTTCTTCTTGCTTTGAATAATTCACCTACATATCTACATGTATTTCAAAAGTATATATATCTCTAGAATCATCTGATATGTTTCATGTAACCATATAATTTAACCTCTATATTTATTCCAATTCCTAACATAAATTCTTGTTTTTTTTAAACTATCAACATTTAATTTTTATTCATATGTTTTATACTTATATTTTTTACTTATATTTAATATTGATAGGATTGATTTTATTTTAAACATTATCATCTATATTACATTCATATGCATAGATTTAGATTAAATGTTAATAAGGTAGAGCATTTAATTAAATCGAATAAGGTAGATTTTGTTTTAAACATTTTCAAACCATAGTTTCCTTTCAAAATACATATGCATATATATGGCAAATATTCCAAAAGTCCCATATTTTTAAAATGATAAGTTTACATTTTGTTTAATTAGATTAAATACTTGTTAAAATAATATTGACAAAATCTCGGGTCGTCACATTCCTCCTCCCTTAAAAGAATTTCGTCCTCGAAATTTAAAACAAAAGATAATTCAAAAGCTTTTATATCCACCATCCAAGCATACATATCATCCATACATCAAAATCAACCAAACAGTCTATCCTAACAAACATTACTAGTTATCCGGACACAAATTCGGATAAGCTTTCCTAAAACTATCCAGAGTTTCCCAGGTACAATCTCTGGGATCCTCGCTTCATTGCACTTTGACAAGCTTCACTACTTTGCTCTTGAGTTGCCTCTCGTCTTGATCAACAATCCGAACAGGATTCCTGACCACAGTCAAGTTTGGCTCGACCTCCAAATCTTCCTGGACTACTGGTTCTACAACTAATGATGGATCATGAACAAACTTCCTTAGACGGGATACATGAAATACATTATGAATTCCAGACATTCGTTCTGGCAATTCAATTTTGTAAGCTACAACACCAATCCTTTCCACCACACGGAATGGTCCAATATATCTCAGGGCAAGTTTTCCCGTCTTTCCGAATCTAATAGCTCCTTTGATCGGGGAAACTTTGACAAAGACTAAATCTCCGATTGCAAATTCCAATTGTCTTTGCCTTTTATCTACGTACTTCTTTCGACGGTCCTGAGAAGCTCTCATTCTTTTCTTGATAAGCTCAACATTCGCAGAAGCTTCACGAATCAAATCTGGTCCAAGCACATGACGATCTCTCGACTCTATCCAACAGAATAGGGATCTACACGGTTTTCCATATAGAGCTTCATAAGGAGCCATCTTAATCCTCGCCTGGTAACTGTTATTATAGGAGAATTCTACCAAATGAAGATGGTCTTCCCACGATCCACCAAAATCCAAAACATAAGGTCGTAGTATATCTTCTAGAATACGATTTAGTCTCTCCGTGTGTCCGTCTGTCTGAGGATGATAGGCTGTACTCAATCTCAAACTCGTTCCCATAGCTGATTATAGAGCCTTCTAGAATTTGCTGGTGAAGATAGGATCACGATCACTTACTATGCTGACAGGAACACCGTGCAATCTGACTATCTCCCTCAAAAAAATCTCTGCTAGAGAAGCTGCAGTACGAGTTGCTTTAACCGATATAAAATGGATGCTTTTAGTTAAACGATCCACAATCACCCATATTCCTTTGTTTCTTTTCTTAGTTCTAGGTAAACCGTCGATGAAATCCATCGAAATCATCTCCCATTTCCATTCTGGAATTTCCAAAGGCTGCAACAAACCTTCCGACTTCTGTTGATCTCCTTTCACCTACTGACAGATAGCACAACCATTAACGAAAGCAGCTACATCCCTCTTCATGCTCGGCCACCATAAAACTCTTCTCATATCTTTATAATCTTAGAAATTCCTATGTGAATATTCAATCTGGAGCAATGACACTCAGATAAGACTTCTTGCCTCAATCCATCTATATTAGGTACACACAAACGACCATTAATCCTCAAAGCACCTTAATCGTCCACCTTGAATTCCGTATATCGACCATCCTTGGTTCTAAGAATTAGTTCCTCAAAAGATCTATCCTTCATTTGCTTGCTTATGATTCTTTCCTGGAGAGACGGAACAACTTCCAAAAGAGACAGAACTGCATTCCTACTAAGAGCATCAGCCATAACATTTGCCTTTCCAGGGGTATACAGAACATCCAAATCATATAATGCCAGAAACTCAACCCATCGCTGCTGCCTCAAATTAAGATCCTTTTGAGAGAAAAGATATTTCAATGGTTTGTGGTCCGTGAATAACTCGAACTTCTCTCCCAAAAGATAGTGTCTCCAGATCTTTAAAGCAAAAACAACGGCCAACAACTCAAGATCGTGCGTAGCGTAGTTCTTTTCGTGTGGCTTTAATTGCCGACTCGCATACGCAATCACTCTTCCATTCTACATCAAAACTGCTCCCAATCCAACTATACAGGCATTTTTATAAACCTCAAATTTTCTTTTCCCATCTGGAATAGCTAGCATAGGTGCACTGGTTAGCCTCATCTTCAATTCCTGGAAAGCTTCTTCACACTAGGGTGTCCATTTAAACTTAGCTCCTTTCCTTGTCAACTTAGTCAGATGCGAAGAAATCTTGGAATAGTCCTTGATAAACTTTCTGTAGTAGCCATCTAATCCCAGAAAACTACGAACTTCAGTCGTTGTCTTAGGCTACTTCCATTCCAGAATAGTCTCAACCTTCGCTGGATCTACAGAGATACCTTCTCCAGAAACAATGTGCCCTAAAAAATTTGACTTTCGATTTCCAAAAATGGCACTTAGAGAACTTCACCTTCAAAACATGCCTCCTCGGTGTCTCTAACACTATCTTCAAATGCTGCTTGTGCTCTTCTTCAAACTTGGAATAGATCAGAATATCATCGATGAACAATAGAACAAACTTATTCAATATATCCCGAAAGACTCGGTTCATCAGATCGACAAAGTAAGCAGGAGCACTGGTTAACCCGAAAGGCATAACCAACCATTCATAGAAACAATTTGGTCCCCTAAATGCAGTTAAAGGGATACTGTCCTCAGCTACCCTTAACTGATGGAAACCTGAAGCTAAATCCAGTTGAGAAAAGGCAGAAGCTTCATGCAGCTGGTCAAAAAGGTCATCAATACAAGGAAGTGGATATTTATTTCGAATGGTCACTTTGTTCAATTCTCTATAGTCAACACAGAACCTTAGCGATCCATCCAACTTAGTGACAAACACCGTAGCAGAACCCCAACAAGAAAAACTGGGCCTAATCAATCCCTTCTCCAAAAGATCCCGAGTCTGCTTAACTAACTCCTCTCTCTCCCTAGGATCCATCCTCCCACTAGGCTGAATCACTGGTACTGCTCCTGAAACCAAATCAATGTGAAATTCTATCTCTCGGTGCGGAGGCAAACACTTGACTTCCTCGAATACATCAGGAAAATCTTGGACCATATCGATATCTTCAACCTTCTCTTGAGAAGCCTCAACTCCATGTAAAAGACTACTCAAGTGAATTCCAGAATTATCACACGTCGCCCTAGCAATCCTACCCAGATCGGTTTCCAACGAAACTGTTCTCTCATCACAATTCAGATCAGCCTTATACTTATCGAGCCAATCCATCCCCAATATAAGGTCAAACCCCTTAAAATTCAACATATACGGGTCACAAGAAAAACTATGGGACGGATAGGAAATCCTCAAGTCCTTACAGATCATATCTAATTTGGTTACCCCTCCTATAGGATTAGACACAAAGATGGGACAGTCTACGGTACTAGGGTTAATAAAGAACTTCTCTACAGATTCCAGAGAAATAAAACTCAAAGAAGCACCCGAATCAAAAAAAACTTTAATATACTTGCCATCTAAAAGTAATGTACCTTCCAATACTCCCTTGCCTTTAGATGAAGTAGATGGTGCACCCTCCAAAGCAAATACCTTATTCTGCTGAGCTTTATAAAGAAGCGGGCGATCCTTGATCATATGACCTGGTTGGTGGAAATTGAAGCATAGAGATCTCTGAACCAAAGCCGAACCTGGTCCACTATGATGTGACTGTTGCTGCTGTTGCTGAAATCCTTTCCTGGGACACTTATTCGCCAAATGACCTTCTTGTTGACATATATAGCATTTACGAGGTCCGTTGTTGCTTCCAGTCTTCTTCTTGATCTGCTTCCTCCAATTGGAATTGAACTTCCTCTTATTTGGATTAGCAAAATTCTCTCCCGATGCTGCTACTGGTACCATTGATTTCTTGTTCATCAAATCCTCATATCTCATAGCCGTATCAATTAACTCTACAAAAGACCCTTTCAAATGAGCCGTCATCTTTTCATGAAATTCTGGCCTCAATCCTTGCACAACATTTCGTTCTTTTTGAGGGGAGTGTCTACAAGCCCTGGTCCATAACAAGAAAGTTCATTGAATTTGGTCTCATACTCTGCTATAGTTATGCTACCCTGCTTCAAATTCAGAAAGTCCTGGTACATACGAGTTTCCCTGCTGTTGGCATAAATTTATCCTCAAACAACTCTTTAAATCTTTCCCAAGAAATGTCATCCTCAGAGATATTTGCTACCGCTGCATCCCACCAGGCTGCAGCGCCTTCCTGCAATTACCATGAAGCCATTTCCCTTTTTTGCTCATCAGTCAACTTCATACTCTTAAAGATGCGCTCATAAGAGCGTATCCAAGATTAGACCTCAATTATCGATTCTGACCCTTTAAACGGTTTACCGCCAAGGTTGGTGAAGTCCTTGCATAAAGCGGCAAAACTAACTTGAGGCGGAACTGGATCTACAGCCTCACTAGCAGTTTGACTTCGTCCATTATCAGTCGAGGTACTGCCCCTACCTCTGCCTTTCCTTCCAGAACTCATGTTGGCCACCTGAACAGGTAACTCAACAAATTTAGATAGGTATATAGTTATATAAAAATACAAAAATACAAATACGCACTCTCAAGATAAATATTATTCCAGAGCCTAGGTATTATCTCAACTTATGCTCTGATACCAACTGTGACGACCCGCCCTTCTACTCACAGAAAGACGTATCATCAATAATAAAAGAAAGAGATAGAAATAGAAAAGATAGAAAGAAAGAATAACAACATCAGAATCTCACAGCGGAAACGGAACAAAATATAATACATCACATAACTATTACATAGTTTTACATATATCAGAGTTACACAACATCATACAACAAGACAGTCATATATACATCTGCCATTACATACATCCAAAAATACAACATACATCAACTAACACAGCGGAACTAGATAGATAGATATGTCTGGACTCCTGCTCCAAGCTCCTTCAGAACTAAACAATCCAAAACCTTTCACTTGGCTACTCATAAAAATTTGAGTACCCAAGAGTTTATGAAAAACAGAAATAAACTCCGGGTCAGACATGAGTCTAGTATGAGTAAACGGTTTAAAGTTGTTTAACTTTGAAAACATTTGAAATTAAAGGTATCACGTAAGACTTCCCACACATAAACAGGGGTAAGTTTTTATCTTACGCTAACCAAAACATTTTAATAGGAAATCCAGTGATATTATAATAGTGTCTAGGGTTTTCAAGTAAAATACATAAATATCTGAAATGCTTACATCTCACATTCCAACATAGTTGGGCACAATCAAAACGTACGGCGCTTATTGGAGATTGGATTTCATACAATGGCAGGGCTACTGGGGTACCGCCCGTCACAGTACGGGGCCTAGGTCACTGTACTAAGGATCGCTCCCGACCCCCTACAACACAAGGCCGGAACCATTCCTTACTGAACAGTTCCGAACAAGATAACCCAGTGGTTGTAGCTAGCAACCGCCACACAGCCAAATAAAAAGGGACATCTAGACAGGGGTATATCCCGTCCTGCTTGGGTGCTACCCACCTAACCTTGCTGCACCTCCCCTGTTTTAGCCATTCCCGGTTGATGAGGCTTGAGGCTGCGATTACCTTTATAGAACATATCTCTTAGAATGCTCATCGTCTACCCGACGATGTCCTGAAAGCATTCAATCCATACAAGTTCGTTCCAGGTTCGAACGAAACCGAAGGCATTATCTCATTACACTCGTTTTGGAATCACCCTCAGAGCTAACGACGATAACCCTTGCATTCTGAAAACACCATCTCGATCTTCACTTGAAATGTCATGACCTAACGTTTAATTTGGATCGATGTGGTTTTCGGATAATCATAACTGGCACCCGGTCTCATCGAAATCCAAATGCCATTTTAAAGGTCAAGTTGTTTAATAGTTTAAACAATTAAATTCAACATTTTGATTTCACATAGCATTTATCACTAATAAATCATATACAATCATCATAGATATATCAAAGCATAACACAGAGTATCACAGAATATCACTAAATAGATATCACAAATCCAGATATTCTACTTATATAATCATCCATAAGCAAGCATCTTTAATCCTTATTGTAATTAATTCAATTTAAATTAATTATTTGAGAATTAATCACTTAATTCTGTTTAATAAATCATCAATTAATTAATTATTCCATTTCAAACCATTTAATTAATTAACCACTTCTTAATCAATTTATTAAACCTTCATTACTTAATTAATTACTCCTTAATTATTAATTAATAACCTTAATTTTTAATTATAATTTCAAATTGATTAATCCTTAATTATTTATTTAATTAACTACTAATTATAAATTAGTCGATTTTAATTATCTAATTAACAATTCTTAATTACAAATTAATTAGACATTTAATTATTAATTAACCAATCTTTAATTCCAAATCGATAAATTCCAAATTACTTAGTTAACTACAATTATAAATTAATTAACCATTCTTAATTACCTTTTTCAAACAATTAATTAATAATAATTATTTATCTTAATTAACATTTAAAAAAATCTTCCTTAATAACTTTGAAATCAAATTATTACTAACTTAGAAAACTTTAAATGATAATTAAATTTAAAACTTATCTTACATTAACTACTTAATTAAGATATTAATTAAGATTTAAAACATTTTTAAAGTATTCACCTAAATAATTAAACTTGTAATAAAGTCTTAACTTAAATTTTTCAAACATTAATTAGTCATCACTAATTGAAATTGTTTAAATAATTTGCTTAACTTACTTTTAATTATACAGCAGGTTCGGTAATTAACCCGAGTAATCCCCAGGTTTACTCAAGTAACACTCAAGTTTCTTCCTCCATTTCCTCGAGGCCTTCTCTCTTCCTCACGCACTGTCTTCTTCTTCTCTTTTCATTTTAAAACTTAAGTTAAAACTATAGCAACAGGAAACTCTCTCAAGCGCTCAGGTTATAAACCGAAGCAATCGACCATTTTCTCGAGTATCAACAGGAATCGCTCTCCACCCAACAAACTCTGACACACACCTACGCCGTACACGTGCACGGCGTCTCGCCATCGCTCCGGCGAACTTCACTACCTTCGGCAAGTCGCGAATCACCCCTATATACGATTACCACAATCAACTCGATGCCAACGTTTCCAAATCGAAAATAAACCCCTCGTTCGAAAACCTATAACTCGACCCATCCAACAAAATCACTTCGCCCCAGTTGCTCCGACCACCGGAGATGCTCCAACTCCGTCCTCACCTGTCAACCCCTTATTCTTCCATTCCCTCGAGTTTTGAGAAGCTCGATCCAACAGAGGAGACAAACACGTCTCGTTTTATGACCACATCAAATTCGAGCCTTTAACCCTAATCTGGCCTCGTCTCATCAATTCGTGCAATAGAAAAATTATTTAACAATTTTCCTGAAATCATCGTTTGCCAATCTTGCTTCAAACAAAATCTTATCATCCAATGTTTCTTTGATTGATGAAAATTGGTGAAAAAGCATATTTGGTTCAACTAAGAACTGCTCTTAACATACTTAACTAAAAATTTCCATTTTTGTTTTAAAAAACTTATTTTGCGGTGTGGATTCAAGTTATGAAATTGAATTAGCATTTTAAAACACTCGAATTCATCATACACTTATATGTTGTACTGTAAAACAAGCTTCCAGATGATATATTTCACTAACATGTCCAAAACAAATTTGTATATCTTGATTTGTGTTTAAGCAACTTATTTTGCTTTAAACTATAAGACTATAAATGGCTTGATGAAGAATTTTTGAATTTTGGTTAACTATTTCACTCTGTAAATACAGCAGAGAAGAACAGTTAGATAAAATTTTCACAGAACAATTCCTATATATATCCAGATCTATATAAAGAAATTATATATGTAGCACAATATTACTCATGAATATCCTGCATAGGTTTAAATATTTTTAAGTCTTTTAAAATATGTTTACTCACCTGAAAACAAGTTTGAACAGAGAACACTTTTGTTTTGAAAACCTGCAGTTTTGATCTGCCTTTGAATCCTGTTGCTTACTTTGTTGAATTGAATTTGAGTTTTGTAAAATGATGATGCTTCTTATTTTTCTTTCTGGTTTTGTTATGTTATCACTGAACGAACTGGAATAGAAAGATACACACATATATATAGAAGAAAGGATTTTGTACAGGGTAGGCTTTGACTGGTTCATTCTTCTTTGGTCGGTTTTTTCCTCTTCTTTGACTAAACTAGATTTTGTTTTCTGAAATTGAAATGATTTCTAAATATTTGAAATGACTTTATTTTGGCTGATATGATAGTTTTAAATGCATATGCTTCCCATCTTGTTTACACCCTTATCTCATTTTGATTTTTGTATGTATATATTTTGTTTTATTTTCTTCTTGCTTGCATAATTCACCTACATATCTACATGTATTTCAAAAGTATATATATCTCTAGAATTATCTGATATGTTTCATGTAACCATATAATTTAACCTCTATATTTATTCTTATTCCTGACATAAATTCTTGTTTTTATTTATTTATTTTTTTAACTATCAACATTTAATTTATATTCATATGTTTTATACTTATATTTTATACTTATATTTAATATTGATAGGATTGATTTTATTTTAAACATTATCATCTGTATTACATTCATATGCATAGATTTAGATTAAATGTTAATAAGTAGAGCATTTAATTAAATCGAATAAGGTAGATTTTATTTTAAATATTTTCAAGCCATAGTTTCCTTTCAAAATACATACATACATACATACATATATATATATATATATATATATATATATATATATATATGGAAAATATTCCAAAAGTCCTATCTTTTTAAAATGATAAGTTTACATTTTATTTAATTAGATTAAATACTTATTAAAATAGTATTGCCAAAATCCTGGGTCGTCACACTACGGAATACAATATATCTATATTCCTAGACATATTCCACCTCAACAATCCCAAAACTCGAAAAGAATCAGGGCTCAATTCTAAAACAAGCTCGAATAAAGAACAATGATTCATTTGTATTGTACTTCGATGTATCATGATATACGTACTGTTCTGTGTTTATTCTAATTTATTCTGACCACAGCTCCGATACCAAGCTGTAATGCCCCACCCCAAGACCCACCTTAGTAAAGAGAATTAATGAGTAATTCTGTCTGCTAAAGTGGAGAATAGGGCTGGTTAAGGGCGACCATCTATAATTTTGTCTTAAACATCTACTAAATAAGTCGATAAATGCAATTTGATTTTTTTTTCTATCTCAAGTGGATCGACATACCCAGTAAGTGCTTAATTAAAAACTATAGGTGGCTAACGGATCTATCAGAACAAAATACAATAATTAGATGAAAAGCACATCACAGAACAGTAATCAATATCACATATATACATATGCATCGATACATGTTTAGTACAATACAATACGAATACAATAAAGGTGGTACTCGACCACACTATATACATTGAATCAAATATAACTACGTCAGAGTATGCGAAAGAACAGAAACTACTCAAGAGAAAGAAAAGCTTTTATCCAACATCAACTTCAAGCTAAGCCCAATAGAAGATACCTAAAACAACTCGGTCTGACCCGAGTGAAAACACATGAGTCAGGCTAGCTAAAATCATCAGTTAAATAGAATAATCGATAAGTATAAATAGGTGAAAGATATGGTATCCTTTTTCTTAAAGGATGCCATGCCCTAAACAGGATTTCAACATCATAATAAAGGACAACATCTCTTCTTGCATAGAAGAGATAACGTTGGTAAAGTCATTTTTAAGTGGCATAACTAACACTTAAGCAAATGGGACAACAGCGAGTAAAGTTTTAAAGATAAGATTCATTAAACATTGCTTTCGCCTCATATCATCGGCGGTATAAAGGAATATGGATAATGAATTCAAATGATTCAACTATCCTCTTAAAAGTGGTTGTCAATATAACAATACATCAAGGGTACATATCCTTCATACATAGAATAAAACGCATATGGATGTGCCTCATCTCATTGGCACATCCCAAGGATCATTCAAGGAAATATAAAACTCAATCATAAAAGAAGTACTATACTTATTCATACCTCATCTCATCGGTATGAATATAGATACATCTCAAACCCATTACTAAAACTCACCATAAAAGATTCTTCATAATCATTTATACCTCATCTCATCGGTATAAATATATAAATGCATCTCAACTCCATCTTAACATCAAGTAGTCTATAAAATCATCAAATCATCAATCCATAATGCAAATAACTCAATCAAAGAGTAACATCGTAAATGATTTCACCATATATGTGTACATCTCATCTGGCACTAGGCTATCAATGTAATAATTATCTAAAGACGGTGAAGTCTAAAACATCAAAACTCAAGAAATCCGGGATTGGCCAGATCCTCGATTGCATGCCGAAGCAATGCTACGCGCACTACATCGTGACTAGTACTACTATTTGGTACCATAAACATCGTGATGACTGGAGTCAAATAACAACTTAACATCACGAACATTATGAATTACTATAGTCTATAACATCATAATGACTCCCAGTCGCAAAGACCCGAGTTAATAACATCGCGATGATCGAAGTAGCAACTACATCGTGATGACTCCAATCGATTACTCGTGGTCTGTAGTACTAGTAAACATCGTGAATGTATCTCAACTTCTCGGATAGGAACCCAATGGGTGTTAACATATGTCCCATACCATACGTTTGCACCTAAAAGTTTACTAGCCGTTAGTTGGTACCACACTAGTAATACATCATAAACGTCATGAAAATATACTCAGCCTTATCTCATTGACGAGCAAATACAATACCCTACTCTTCTCGTCTCATTGACGAGTACTAGTGGCATCGTGACTTGTCTCATCTCATCGACAAGTAAAAACTATCACAATACATCTCAACATCATAAAATCATCATAAAGAAGCTTACCTCGTATCATCGGCAAATGCAAATAAATCTCATAATGGTTTCTCATAAACCATAATCCTCGAAAAGGGAAATCTCATCTTAAGACTCACCTCATCTCATCGGCAAGTAAAACAACATCTTTAAGTGGTTCTCATCGATTTTTACTCCTATAATAGGAGATCTCGGACATATCAACTCGCCAAATATTAGCTACTCGGATAATTCCTATAATAGGAATTGAAAATCTTAAATATTAACTTAAGATACAATACTCAAGAGGTTTCGATCGTACAAGTTCGGAATTAACCGAAAAAGCAAACTCATGTGCCCCATACCACATGTTTTACTAAATCGTTTAAGTCTCTTTCTCATATGTCTGAAAAGTGCAAAAACGTGTATCTTTATATAGATAATATATTTTTGCTAAATCGGGTTTTGAAATAAATTCTAGAAATATTTAAGAAATCGATTTTGAAAATCTCTTTATAATTTAGAAATATTAATTGTATCATTTTTTATATGAAATCACTTTGTAAAATATATTTCTTAGAATAATAGCTAGAATATAAACACTATTGGAAAAATAGTTTGAAAATACGTGCACATGCGCTCGGAATCACAATGAAATCATTACATAATGAATCATTAAAATCCATTAAAATCCCAATGATGGATTCGTGAAAATCTATGCTTCTATATAGTAGACGCAACCCAAAAATAATCACAAGAAGCATGGTGTATCCCTTGAATAAGATAATACAACACTCAAGATCTATATTAAAATTTATCATCAAAGACTTGCTCGAACAATCTAAGGAAATACATGATTCAATAATAGACCATATGTGATATAAAGCTCTCAATATTTGCACTGAAAAGAGCATCGAAACAATGTTCGGAAAACACAAGAGAAAGCAACAAAAGCTGGTGCAACAATTCAAGATACACAGGAATTAACTTTGGCGTTTTGCGCAGGCCTGTGTTTTGTTTGTTCAGTTTGCCTCTTTTAAACACATAATTTGAGAAAACACAAAACATAGAAGTTGTAGAAGACATCCTAAGCTTTCCAGAACGTTAAAAATAACCAAATTCCGATACGAAATGTAAAAGTAATGGATAAAAAAATTCTGATATTTGAATTTCACAACTTCTGTCATTTTGTCTCGGGCCAGCGACAAACAATCACATTTTTAACCAAGATAACTTCAAAATTTTAGAAAACTCAAAACATAAAATAAAGGTGATTTAATTAGCTTGAAGTCAAAAAAAAATCACCAAAATCTGACTTACGGATCAAAGATACGGCCAAAAACATTCTTAGGTCAATGATCATTGTTGCTGTCGTTTTGCTCTCGGGATAGCAACAAACAATCACATTTTTGACCAAGATAACTTCGAAATTTAAGAAAACTCAAAACATAAAAGTTTTAGAATATAGTCTAAGCTTTCTGGAACATCTAAAATTATTAAATTTGAGTAAAAAAGTGAAAGATATGGCTATTCAAAGTGGTAAGCAGAAAAAAAAGTATTCAAATCAACAACTAACAGGTATAATTTATTTTATAGTAAACGATTCTGCAAGTTGATTTCACATAAACTTCAATTTTAGCTAGCAATTCATGAGCTTGTACTCACCTTGATGATTTGCAAGAGTTTGATGGCAAGCAACGAGTTTTGTAGAAGGATTGGAGCTTTGAAGACTTGTTTTAGCTGAAACAAGAACATGTAGAGCAAACCAAACAATTACAAACAAATTCATATCTAAATTCTAAGATTTTTGATAAAATATTTGAGTATTGGATTTGATTACCTTCTATTCTCTCAATTTGATGATTTTCTTCTTGAATTAGCAGCAAATTGGGTGAAGTTTTTGTTTTAGTTGAAGGTGGCCATGATTTTCTTTTTCTTTCTGTTTACTGTAATTTTCTGTTTGAGAAGGAGGATAGAAACAACGTACAGACACTAGTTTCTCACCAGAAGTGTCTAGACAATGGGCTAATGGATTCAAAATACACCCAAATGAGCCCAAAGACAAAATACTTAGAGAAAAAAAAGAAGCTATGTTCATGTTTTGACTTATTTTACCACACTTTTCTTCATTTTAAAATTAAACAAGAATGTATACAACCAATTTTTATGAAACAAAATTGTTATTGTAAGAAAAATAAAATTTTATTTTAACTATAAAATGTCATTTTTAACAATAAAACCTTATTTTTTCTACATTACCTAATGTACACTATTTTAGTGTAAAAACATAATTTTTAATGCAATAACTTAACTAAAAATTAATTTCTTGTCAAATAAATTGCAACAAATCATTTTAACACTTTTAAATCATCAAAATAATATTTTCAAACAATATTTCATCTTTTATTTTAATAAAAGACATGTTTTCTTCATAATTTTCCTTTTATATTCAATAAAAGGCTAATATTGGCAATAATTACCAATATTGTTGTATTTACCCAAATAAAATTGGAATTTGATTATTTTCTACTCAAGTTCTCAAAATATTTTTTTCAACTTTAATTTCATTATTTTAGACTTATTTCAACAATTTAACGTTGAAATACATCACCTAATTAAATTATTAGCTCTAACCTAATAAATACCCAATATTTTAATTTATTTAAACCAAATACTTATCCAATCAATATTTAATCCCTTATTTATATTCAAATAAACAAAATAAAGTTCCAAACTTTATTTTTCTTATTTTATTTACAAAATTCATTGTTCATTCCAAATAAACAATTAAAATTTTCCAATTATATTTTAGTTTACATATTAAGTTTTAACTTCATTTATAATTTAATATATACAGGTAATCTCCAAATTAGGGTTGTTACAGTTATCATCCAATATCAACCAATATTCAACATATTAATTTCTAATTTAACATGTATATTATCAACTTAAATTTTATTTAAACAAACTAAGATTTTGAGTACTCACGACTAGTTCCACTCCACCGATCTTTTATGTAGATACCTGAATCGATTTCGACAGCATTTCCTTCTCTTTTTCTTGCTCCCAAGCATTCCAACTTGCTTCCTTCTCCTTCATAGGTTCGGCATCCTCCTATTCCACCCTTTCCTCCATCATTTCTTCACTTCTTAGATGTTAAACCATGTTTTAATGGTATTCTAAGGCCTTTGGCAAAGTTTGGATGTGTTTGAAGTTGATTTAATACGATTTAGAGAAAAGTTAGTAAGGAAAGAAATGAGAAGAAACCATTAGAGAGTGGAAGAAAAGCTTAAGAAGTGTAAAAAAAAGTGAGAAAATGGATGCTTATTTATATAAAAAGTTTTGGATTAAAATAATATTTTATAAAAAAACCAAAATACTCTTTGCTTTATTTTTACGCACCCTTATTTTTTCAACACTTAACATCACAATTCAAATTATTACTTTATGTCATTTTCACTTAAGCATTAAGTAAAGAATATAATAATTATGTTTGGTTTGATTTGATGTTTACTTTTTGCTTTGAAATGACATGTTTGTCTTTTTGTGCTTACTTTTTCTTAATTATATTCTAGAATTTTCTAAGTATGTTTAGTAAAAGTAAACTTGATTAATGAATTAATTAATACTTATACTATATGAATATATGTTATAATGTAAGAAAATAAAGGTGCATTGCAACAACTTTTAATCGACAAAATGTTGATTTTCGACAAAATGTTTTACGGTCACATTTTGACATTTTAGTTAAACTATTTATTTATGTAAACCAAATTTAAAATAAATTTTGTATAATATTATTTAAAAATGTAAACACTCATAAGTAAATTAAATAATTTATTTTACTATTGAAACTTACTTTTCTAAAATCGGCATTTTGTCACTTTTGTCGATATAGGCAAATGTTACTATTTTTGTGTATACTTCTCTTTCCAAATCCTATCTAATATTGTTTGTATCATATAACCTTGCATAATTTATATTTAAAATCACTTTAAATAGTATATTTTATAGTGGTCAAATTTTGGGTCGTTACACTTCTGGTTTATCACCGATCCATTTTTTTTTCAAAGACTTGGTTATTTTTGGCTAAATCTACTCATTCCTAACTCATGGCATAGCTTCTTAGTCTCATCCCGAAGTCTTTAACCAATATGCCCAAAGTATCCACCTAAAACTTTGTAGCTCCACATTCAAGAATCCACACTGTTATAACTCCACTACACCGACTTCAAACCAATCCCAAAGATAGTGTAGCTTCTCACATCATAACTAACACTCTAATCGATCCCATGTCATTTAGATGAATTTTTTTCGATCGGTCATGATTGATCGGTTATGATCAATCATTTATGTTTGCATGTAAGATGGACAAACACCCAAATTCAATGAAAAACGAGATGAAAATATGGATAAGGTAAGAATCAAAGAGAAAAGATGCAAGATTTTATTGTGGTTTGGCAAAATCTCCAGCTTACGTCCACTTAGTTGGCTTTATTGATGGATTTTCTCCAAGGATATGCAATCTACAATTTATTTTCAACCACAATGATTGAATCTCATGTTTCCCCTTAAAGCATAAGGAGGAGGAGGAAGATCCATAAGCCTCCATTATTTGAAGAAGGCTTGCTATTTATCGGCGAATCCTCCAATCAGAGTCGGTAGAGTCGACTTAAAGAAGTAAACATCGAGATGTGAAGTTCTAGCCATCAAGAATGAATCAAAATGCATGTTCTAGGAAGTCAAACAGGTCTGTACCGACGTGTTTGGACCAATTAACTATAACTGTTTGGACCTCTCGATGCTGAGAGGATTTTGCTCCATTCTTTATCAAAAGTTGTTCAAGTCTTTAAGCACAGAATCTTCATTGACAATAATCACCAACCTTGTTGGCATCGACCTATTTGGGCCAGTCGGCGTCAACCTTTTGGACTAGTCAACGCCAACCTGTTTGGACCAGTCGTGACCAGCATGTTTGGCATTTCCGATACTTAGCCAAATCTTGGAGTCGTCAATTTTAAAAACTTCTAAGCTTTTAAACTCATTTCTTGATCATTTTGTTGTTCGTTTACTCTAATCTAAGTCAATTTTAAGATTATAGTAAATTGGCCTGAAATACTTACCCCCAAAGCATGAGATAAAGCATGCTTTAATCAAGAACATGCATTGATGCTGGAAAATTGTCAGTTGTGCTCTCCGGTTATCTGCTAGCCTAGGCCTGGTGATAATGGAGTTAAGGTTATGCCTTAGGAGCAATTATGCAATTTACTATAAATTACTAATTCTGTAATAAAATCTCGTACGAAATAAAGGTGTTTTTTCTTTCAATTATATAGTTAATATAGTATGTTATATTAAATATTTACTTAATTTAAATATATTTAATAGAAAATCCATAAATGATATGTTTTGTGATATTAATTACAATATGTTGTAATCATGGGAAAATTATCACAATGAAAATAAATACATTGTTTTAAATATTCTTATTCAAGACGTATTGAGACTAGATATCGATATATAAGTTGAGACTAGAGTACGTAATACTTTTTAAATGTTGGGCAGTGTATTACTCATGGCTATTGAGAGTACCAAGGGGTTACATATAGATAATCATTGGATTACCATTGAATGACTCATGCGATAATTTTCTATTGGTTAGCATAACTAAGATCAAATAGAAAATATCAATGTGATAATATTATTGAATTCTCTCGACTTGAGAATATTATCAAACTTCAATATGGAAACTCCACTTTGATTATAGTTAAATTGTGGCACGATGTCCAATGAACTGCTATAGTGGGGTCGAGTTGAAGCATTGGAAGTGAAACGCTATTCAAAAGTGAATTTGGCCCCTTAGTTATATGAAGTTAATATCACGATCAACTAAAGTCAACTCAAAGTCAAAATTTCTAACCATGGCGGTTTGGTTAATAATAATTCTTATTATTGAACCATTGACTTTGTGTTTGGACTGTACAACTTGAATGTGGATGATAATAGAATTTTGACTATTACCAAATTTAGTAAGTCCTACCGGGGACCGCTTTAAATAAGTAAAATTGGATTTTACTTGAACTGTGCAAGCAATAAATTTGGCCAAATTATCGCACCACCACCTAAGGTCACATGTGAATGTTAATATTCAAATTGTTCGATATTAATCACTGACCGAATTCACACTCACATAATTTCAATGTTGAATACTTCAACTACCACTTGATTTAACTAAATTATAGTTGTTATAAATTAGTTAAATTAATTAATATTTGTGAAAAATTAATTATAAATTTTTTATTTGATTTATGTTGAATAGTATTGCAAATAGTGTGCATAAAAAGTTATATGCACGCGAATTGATATAAGGTATCAATGTACGTTTAAGTTTGATTTAAATGTGGATAATATATTCTGGTTTGAAGTTAGATTGAAGCCTAGAAAGGCCTAAAGGGATGGTTGGCCTATGCATGAAAGGGAGGAAGGGTTTTTATTTTAAATAAAAGAGTCTGAATTAGCATATAAGAAAATATGGATCTAGATCCACATTTTCCTCTCTTACTTTTCTCTTATTTAAATCTGGTTGCCCTTCACTTTTTGATTTCATCTTTTTCTCTCCTATCCTCTTCATGGATGGTCAAAAATTCCATTGCTCCTTTCCTCCATCCTTTCCAAATTAAAATAAAAAATTTAGTCAAATAGAATATGGATGCATAGATCTTTCAATCAGGTAGAGCTTTCTAGAAGAGGTTGGATTCAGATCCAAAGGAGTTCTACAAATTCAACATTCATGGTGTAATTATTCAGCTATAACTGAGATAACATCCTAATTTTCTTATATATATTTGTTGTTTATGATTAATATTTGCTTAGATTAGAAACATATATCACGAATCCTTATATTTATGCATTTTCAATCTAGGATTTGTAAATATATATAAATCTATTATTATTTAAATTTTTTATATGTTTATATATGTATAATAACGCTTTCAGTCATGATATCAAAAAAAAAATTCAAATTAAATATTATTTAAAAAGGAATTTTGAAAAAAATAAATTAATTAAACGCACACATGTATATATAATTTATTGTAAAATTATATATATTATCATTCCAAAATATTTAAAAAAATAAATATATACATATATTATTAAATCCAATATACACACACACACACATAAGTATGCATGTATGTATTTTTTAATGTGTTGCTTTAAAATAATTTTTTAATATATTGTAATATATATATACACACGCAATGTATACAAAATTCGTATACATAGTAAAATAATTTTTCAAGAATATACATATATTATAATATATGCACACACACACAATGTACATAAAATATCAGTATTAAATAAAAAAATTGGTTTTCCCAAAAGTACAAACGTGGACGAAAATTATATATATATAAGTATATTTTATTTATTATATATTTAATTTACAATAATATTTTATTTTGTAAATTCTTTAATTATAGTTGTAATATATAAATATGTGTGTGTGTGTGGGCGATAAATAAATAAAATTATTTTCATGTGCATATGCTCAAATGATTTATTACAAATTGAATTTTAAATTTTGAACTTAAAACATATTTTCATATCTAGATTTATTTTGAAATATGAAATTTGAATTTAAATATCTATATTATTTTTAATATTGGTTTAGGCATATATATATGTCTGTGTGTGTATGTGTCTGGTGTGTATGTATGTATATGTAAATAGATATAATAGTATTCCTTACGTTATAAGTTATTTATATCTTTAAATACGAATATAATTTTATATATTACATCAATACACACACATACAAACATAAACAAACATGCACACATTAGACGACGCATATGTATATGGAGGGGCTAACTTGTCCACTGTGGTGTAAATCTTAGCGCTTAGATATAGATATATTAAACCATGGACTTTGTATATGTTGCACATGCACGTACATGTACATGTATATATGATATGCATGTACACGTTACATACTACAAGTATAACATCAAAATAAACTTTTATTTGCAAATTCAATAAAATAATGATTTTATTTAAAATTAATTTTGGTCATATCTAAATCATTTTAGACTTTATAGGCCCAATAAGATCCAAAATGGTTTTTTGAAATTCACCATTTAACCTGTTGTATGTTGGCCCATATCCAATAATAGTATTAGAGTCCAATAACCTATACGGTCTAAATTAGTAGTATTATGGATAACTTACTAAAGCTTATCCGTATAGTAGGTTGTTTGGAAAAGTAGTGTTTAAGGTTAGGTTTGGATAATCAAGTACTCTGCCTAATCTAACTATGGGCCTAGCCCAAAAGGACGAGTTAAGCTAAAAGGTTATCCCGAATATAAATATTTTTGAAAATAAAACAAATATTTTCAAAGATTATGAATAATTAATTAGGTTAATCAAATAATTAATTAGGTTAATCAAATAATTAATTAATTAAAAGTTGATTAGTTGGATTAAATAACATATATATATATATATATATATATATATATATATATATTAATGCATGTAACATTATCTTATTAAGGTTTTATATATATATATATATATATATATATATATATATATATGTATATGTATATGTATATGATTTTTAAAATTAACTATAATTAATTAAAATTATTTTAATTAAATTAATTAATTAAATATTAATAAATAAATAATATAATACTAAATATATGTGTACAACTTTAATGCTATTATGCACATATTCAATTTAAAATATTTAAAATGAATAAAATAAAATAAAATAAAATGTTAATTAATTAATTAAGATTTAATAAATTAGTTAAGATTTAATTAATAAAATTAATATAGATTAAGATTATTACATAAGTTAATTAAAGTATAAAATGTTATAC
Organism: Allium cepa; assembly: GCA_030765085.1. Taxonomy (NCBI): domain Eukaryota; kingdom Viridiplantae; phylum Streptophyta; class Magnoliopsida; order Asparagales; family Amaryllidaceae; genus Allium; species Allium cepa. The sequence continues at coordinate 456,557,913 of CM060931.1, read as the reverse complement.
AAGAATTAAATTTATATAATATAAATGTTTGATTAAAGGTGGAACAGTAAAAAACATAATTAGAATTAAGGAATAGATACATACATATGGTGTTATCCCAACTTTTAGCAAAGCTGAGATACGCAAAACTGACTGAAAATCAATGATAGCTTGTCATGAATATCGATTATGCATTGCAGGATAACCGTGGATATCGATGGATTTTGCCCGGGCCCGGATCAGGCTACAATTAATAGAGCACGGCAAGCAAAGTAATGGGAACCAGCGTTCCAAATTTCAGGTTAACTGGAGTTCGTATGAATGAGATATGATCGATACAAGTTAGAAAGAGCATGTTGTTCGTATCCATGAAGAGGTCGAGGTGATGGTCCATTCGAATCCATCAGGTTTTGTCCCGTTCGAATCCATCAGGAGTTAGTCATTTCGAATTGATCGACTTCGAACCGATCGTCTTCGAATCGATCAACTTCGAATCGATCGTCTTCGAATCAATCAGCTTCGAAGCGATCAGATAGGCCTCACCTCAGCTTTGTTCGAACCGATCAAGAATCTCCGCACCTAGTTCGAATCCATCGAGTTCGTATCAGTCAGTGTGGAACTATTCATATCCATCATGCTTCGTATCGATCATACTTGACAATTGGTTCGTATCCATCCGGAGTCATGTTATTTGTATCGATCTCGGGGGACCCCGCTTCGTATCGGTCCATCAGTGGCGCAGCTCGTATCAATGGTAAAGGCTTTGTTCGCATCCAACAAATAATAGATGCGAATAGCGCCGTTACTATCGATGCAAACGGTATGAAGGGGTCAACACGAACTCAACTCCGATGATGGAAGCGAATAATACTCTTTCAACTCGGCATAAAAGGTGGAGCGATTCGAGAATCTCACTCCACGTCACTCCGCATCACCATGCGCACCTGCTTCACACCTGCTTCGGATGGATTCGAAAAGGATGGATACGAAATCATGGTTTCGAACTCGGCAACACACGAAAATTACAATCTCGTATCGATCGTATCTCCCAAACCACAGATCCAAATGCAACGAAATTTTCACAGGAGCTTACGCACAAGGTAAAGAATGTTCCTGCCAAGTTTCAGCTCGATTGGATCATTTCTTGATGGATACAAAATCAATTCGTATCGATCACAGATCGAGTCGAAACTTGGTGGGACCGGTCGCGTGGGCCCACTCACGTGCCAGAAAAAGTCTCCCGGAGTTTGAGCGAGATCTGAGCTTCCTATGCCTATAAATAGCCCCTTGAAGCCTATAGAAAAAGGATCTTTTGGCCATTGAACGCCCAGACTCTGCCGGATTCGATTCTACTTCCTTCCATCACCGTTATAGCCGAAATTCAATCATTATAATTGCTGCAATCACTTGTAACCAGCAAAGAATATCAATAAAAGTTAAAACTTTGAAGTGGACGTAGGCCAAAGATAGCTGAACCACTATAAATCTTGCGTTTCTAATTGTCATCTTTGTATTGCTGCTTGTTGCTTGCTTGGATCTGAGATTTGTGCTTGAATATTGTTGAATTATATTCGTTGTTTGGTGCTTTCACAATACTTGGGGTTTGTGACCATTTTTGGCGCGAACATATGGTTCATATACCGTGATTTCAAATGTGTTTGACGCTTGAACCACGAGGGTATTTCTTATGAAATACATTATTCCAGAAGTTACATTACTTAGTCTAATATATTAATGATAATGAATCTTTAGTATAAATGTTGTCCACTACCATTTATATATTGGTACATTGCTTGCATATTCTTTGGTTGTTAAGCAAACTCAAGCCAGGGATATTATGTGTAGTACACTTAATGTATAGATTAGGTGAGGTAAGATAACTACATGTATTCCTTGAGCAAACTCAAGGTAAATATATTATACTTAGGCTATCGCGAAATGGTAGGTACAAGTGAATATTATCTCTCGATTTATTGAGAAAACTCAAGGTCAAAATGAGATTAGGACAAATACCACAAAGCTAGGAGTTGTATACGATACAGCAGAAAAGTGTTATTCATCATTTATGGGCCTATAATTTGTTAAGAAAACTCAAGGCCAAGATCCAAAGACAAACGAGTCCTAACACCCAGTAGAGAAGTCAAAAGATTTCTATGTTTCATCTTAGGGTTTTAAGAAACATAAAAGTCTTGTGTGAGCCTTATTAGAAAAATGAAATAGTAACATTTAACCTTTCTAATACTGTAAGAATATATGCTATATAAAGTTAAAATAATCTGCATCAAAAAATTTATGCAACTATATAATGGATAAAATGAAATATACAGAGGAACTGAATTCAGATTGACAGATAGAAATACAAGGTATATTTATCGATAAATTTTTCATTTTGACCAATGCAAGTGCCTAATTATACAATTATTAAATACGTTCATAACTTGGCCACTTACATGTTTATTTACATGAGACTGTGAATTTCCTTCAGTGAGTTTCAAACTCTAAAACAATATAAGGATATGAATATTAGATCTTATCCAATCATATATGAATGTTGTATGATGAACAGTCATAACAATTTATAATCTACGAAACCTCGATAAATTTAATTCATTCGAAGTAAACAAGTAAACCATAGTACTATCGTGTATTCAATATGATTGATTATAATAAAGATATTATTGTGTTTGATGTAACATGAAACCAAGTGTACAAAACGGATATAAGAATTCGATCAATGAAAATGTCAGTTTGATCAATATATGTAAAGTGCAACTTATTTGATATCCTTAAATGTTAAGGATAATCAAATGCGTTTTTGTAAAGAGTTTGTTACGATCTTATAATAAGGTTTTCCTTTAAATGGTTTGACTATTTGACAAGGAAAGTGAATGTTTAAGAGTAGGTGTAACTTAAGACACAATTGGGATGAAGAGAGTGAATGGTCACTTCTACATCGTGAAGAGATATATGAAACCAGAATTGTAAAATAATAATAAATACTTAACATTGGAATGAGAAATATGATTTCTATATCGAAATGTATTTTCTTAGAAAATTGTTTTATATGAGATTTATTTTTTCAACTTTAAGATATTTGATCTGAAAACTCTCGAGTGCAAAAAATAGTTACGGTAGAAGGAATAAATAGTCTATATTGAGTGGTTGAATGGAGCCCCGTATTTTGTATGCAATTATAGTAACGGAGAATATAATGGGAGCATGCCATATAGCACTAATTAGTCACATCAATTTATGAAAAAAAAATCATCAAACATACCAAACATTATTTATGAAATAATAACTTTTTTCCAGTATTGACTGAATAATAGACAATGTTATTTCAATATGAATATTGTGAATATTCACTATAAAATAAAAATATATTAGTGGTATTTTTTTTCATAACAAAAGTGATGCATTAGAAAATAAAGAAGTATCTGAAATTATTTGCAATTATTTAAGAATTATAGACTAATCCACTGTTTTGAGAAATAATTCTATACTTATGATTATGAATTATATGATACTAGTGAATTATATCTCAAACAACTAAGGGCAAGGCACCCATTCAGAGAGACCGACATAAGAGTTGATGAGCTCTTCAGATTGATGCATATAGATGCATGCAATCTAAAGTCTAATAACACCAAAAAAATTCCACATGCTTTGTTGAATTCGCAGATGAATTATCACAAATATGAACATGTATATTTGATACACAATTAGCATATCTATGATAAATTCATAGGATATAAAATGGAAGTAAATGAAATTACACGCAACAGAAAATAAAATGACTTGATTTGATCGAATATGTGAGTATAATGAAAATGGTTCCAAACATACCTAAAATGAATAAAGAATCATTCCCAAAATTTACTCCTCCCTATGGTATATAATGATGTACCATAAGAAAAATCAAACTTTGCGAACAAAGTACAATTGATGGTGAGTGAAGTTTAGCTAACTCCTTTCTATAAGATCATTAATTTAAGAGTAACACACAAGGTTAAAATTAATTTCATCAAAACAATAGTCTACAAGATCATACAAGATAAAGGTTTATAATTAAGAATCCTCAACATATCTTAGGTCAAGAGGTTGCCAGGTTAGGCAAGCCAAAAGACTACATGTAATGATTGTACATAAGGAATCTTGTATGGATCACCCCAAAAGGAGTTTGGGAACGATCATCATTGGATGACCAATTTATGTTTTTAATATATGTATCATAAACTAAAACCAATTGAGTTTTATATATAAGGCAATTCATAAAGTATTTATGAATATCCAATTCGTTCCATCGAGAAACACCTTTTGCTTTAAGAAATACCAAATGGCATACATAGACACCATATTAATATGGTTAATATGGATAATGTAAGATGGATTCCTTATGCATTGGCAATAGGAATCATCATACATGATGTATTATGTATAATTATGTATTTAGCTAATGTATTTGATACATCAAGAAAATATCGAATCCACATTAGAATCACTAAATGGTATATTAGAGTGTTCTTAAATATTTATGAAATACTAGAGAATTGTTTATAGATTTAACAAAATCTTTACGAAGGAGTACTCAAACTCAAAATTCATAAGGGATACTGAATATGAGATGCCAATATTAGGTTCATGTTTAAACCTTCATCAAGGAGCTTTAAGTTGGAAATGTTTTGAACAAAAGGTTGTGGCTGATTCAATGCAAATGCTAAGTACATCGCCTGGAATAGTAAATGCACAAATTTATAACCGAGCTAGGGGTTATTCCAATTATTAAGAATACTACATCATTGTTATATGATAATATGTAATGATAAAAGCTCATTAAAAGTCAAGAAATGTACCTCGAATATTTTTAAATGATAAATGTAGTTTATCAACATCAAAGAGGGTTGACTAATAGAGTAGATTATTAAAACAACATAGCATATCCATTCACGAAGGGGCCGGCTCTATCAGTTCCCATCAAACTGATCGAATGGATATATAAAACTAGATATCGATACATCCATTTATTCTATATACATAATTCTCTCTAATTGTTGGGCAGTGTATTGCTCATAGCTGCTAGGAGCACCAAGGGGTTACATACTGAAAATTATTGGATGAATATGGAATGACTCGCTCGATAGCTTTCTTTTTCTTAATATAACCAAGGCCAAACAAAAAAACGATGTGACAGTATTGCACAATTCTCTTGATTTGAGAATACCATCGAACATCAATGTGGAAACTCCGCATTGATTATAGGTAAATTGTGGCATGAAGTCCATCAAATGACTATAGTTAGGTCGGGTTAAAGCATTGGAAGTGAAACACTATTCAATAGAGAATTCATCTTCTCGTTTATATGAGGTCATATCATGATCAACTGAAGTCAACTCAAAGTCAAAGTTTTTGGCCATAGAAGTTTGGTTAATAATAATTGCTATTATTGAACTAAGGACTTTGAGTTTGGGCTATACAAGTTAAGTGTGGTTGATATTGGAATTTTGACCATTACAAAATATCATTAGTCCTAATGTGATATAGTTTTAACGAAGAGAATTAGTGTAAATAATTGTCACTACTAGATACCGCTTTAAATAAGTAAAATTAAATTTTATTGAAACTATGTAAGCGATATATTTGGCCAAACGTTATTCCACTAGCTAACGTGAGGCGTGAACATGAATATTTGAATCGTTTGATATTAATCGCTAACCGAATTTATACCTAAGAGTCACATAATTGCAATGTTGAATACTTCGACCGCCACCTGATTTAATTAAATTATAATTGTTATAATTTAGCTAAATTAATTAATATTTGTGAAATATTAGTTATAAAACTTTTATTTGATTTGCGTGGAACATTATTGAAAATAGTGCATATATAAAAGTTGTATAAGCACGTATCGATATACGATATCGATGTATGTTTAAATTTGATTTAAATATGGATAATCTAATCTAGTTTGAAGTTGGATGGAAGCCTGAAAAGGCCCAAAGGAATGTCCATCCTATGCATGAAGGAGAGGAGGGATTTGTGTTTTAAATAAGAATCGAGGAAAAGGACAAACTTTGAAAAAAATATTGGTTAAAGGACATCAAGTTTTATTTTTAGGCGGAAGAATAAATTTTAGTTACAATTTAGGCTAAAGGACAAACATTGAAAAAAAATAGGATGAAGGACAAATGCTAATTTTATTTTTAAGCATTATATTCAGTTTTACACTATAAGAAACCAGCACCGTCCTTCGGCCTAAAAAAAGGCTTGTTGTCCATCAGCTTAATTTTCTAAAATATGTCCTTGTGCCTTCAGCTTGATTTTTTAAAATATGTCCTTATGTCTATTTTCATGTTTAAATAAAAAAAAATAAGAATTGGTATAGAAGAAAGTGTGCATATATATCCACGTTTTCCTCTCTTACTTTTCTCTTATTTAAATCCAATTGTCCTTCACTTTTAGATTTGACCCTTTTCTGTTCTATCCTCTTCATGGAAGATCAAAAATTCCATTACTCCTCTCCTCCATCCTTTTCAAATTAAAATAAAAATTGAAGTTAAATAGAATAAGGGTGCGTTCGGTATTGCTTTTTTGAAGAGATTAGATTCAGATCCAAAAGAGGTCTACAGATTCAACATTCAAGGTGTAATTATTAGGCTATATTTGAGTTAACATTGTAATTAACACACACACACAAATATATATATATATATATATATATATATATATATATTTGTTCTTTTTCACGATTCATATATGCTTAGGTTAGAAATATATGTCACGAATCCTTAAGTGTGCATGTTGTCAATCTAAAATGTGTGTATGAATATACATATACACACATACGTAAATATACTATTATTAATTTTTTTAAACATATGTGTGTAAAATAATGCTTTCGGCCATGATATAAATAAATTGAATTAAATATTAACTAGAAAGGAATTTTAAACAAAAATTGATTTAAATTTATTAAGCATATATATATATATATTGTAAAATTTATTGTTAAAAATTATATATGTATACTATCATTTTGAAAATTAGTTATATATATATTATCAAATCATATATATATATATATATATTAAATGTGATGCATTAAACTAGTTTTTAACATTATATAAATATATATAATATACATCAAATTCATATACAAAGTAAAATAATTTTTCAAGAATTTTTTTATGTTTTTCAAACGAAAATTAATTTTACATAAAAATTAAAAGAATGAAATGCATATGGAGGAAGAAAATTTTGATTCTTCCAAAGTATTAACAAGGCCGAAAATAAAATACATAAGTATAATATATTTATTTATATATTTAATTTACAACAATATATATTATAAATGTTTTAATTTTAATTGCAATTTATATAAATTACTAAATATGGGTAAACTATTTTTTCTATATGCATATGTTCAAATTATTTATTACAAAATGAACTTTAAATTTTGAAATTAAAAGATATTTTCATATTCAGAGATGGCTGAAATTTTGAATTTCAGTATCAGTGTCTATATTTATTTTAATATTACTTTATGCGTGTGTGTGTGTATGTATATAATATTCCTTATATTATAATATGTACATATATACATACACACACACACACACACACATATATATATATATATATATTTAAAATGAATATAACTTTATATATTAACATATATATATATATATATGAATATAAGAAATTACATTCATGTTTAAATGCATGTTTATATGTATGGATGTGTGTGTGTATATGCACACACACATATTAGAGTGAACATATGTATATGGAGGAGACAACATGTCCGTTGCGGTGCAAATTCCAACACTTAGAAATGGGCATGTTAAAAAGTGCACACTACATATGTTGCTCGTGCATGCACATGTTGTTGGAACTGGGCCAGCTCGCAGTGGAAGTTACAAGTGATTTTAAAAAAAATTACCATATTGGATCTTTGTTGGGCCTATGCAGTCTAATTATTTAGAACATTTTTAATTAAATTTGAATAAAATCATATATTTCAATTAAATTCATAAATTACTGATATTAATTTATTTAATTTATTTTCATATTATATATAGGTATACGTGTGTGTATGTATGTGCATGTGTAACATGATTTTCCATACAAGGTATAACATGTCCGTATATAGATGCTTGGATTTACAGTGCAACAGACATATTAGCTCATCCTATACGTATTGAATATTGTCCATATATATATATACACATATATATGTGTGTGTGTGTGTGTGCTCTTGGTTATATGTATCATAAGTGTATACATAAATATGTATGTGCATGTATGTATATAAGTATATTACGAAAAATATTGTAGATATATTTTTAAGTAAATTTTATACTATTTAATAATACACACACACACACACACAAAAGATATTAGTTCAATTTATTTGTATGTATGTATGTACTAAAGGAACAAAATTATACATACAATATATGTATGTATGTATATTATTTATATGTAAATATGATTTAGAGTGGTTTACATACATATATGTATAAATTACAAAATTAAAATATCTCCCCTTCTTAATGTTCTAAATCGAATACATAGCAGGTACAAGTATAATTATAATTTTATTTTATTCATAAATAAATATTATGAATTAATTAGATAAAAACAATAAATAAATGATAAAAAATATATAATATATATTTCTAATTTTAAATTTTTAAAAATTAGGAATCAAATTTTGTGGCTTATGGAAAATATTGAGATTTTTCTAAGTCAAAAAACTATTTATTATTAATTAATTACGTTCGGCATAATTAAAAATGATTTTTTAAAAGTATTAAAGCAGTTGAAAAATATCTAATTTTTTGACCAAGATCTATTATAATGATTAGTTAATTTTATAAAATTTAAAATCTAATTTATGAAACATAATTGATTTTATATAAAAAAATTAATTCGTATAATAATTAAATAATACTAAATGTATTAAATAATTACTAGAAAAATTATTTATAGTTGCTAAAAGTTATAGTTGATATAAATATATATTTTAAAATATTAGTTAAATTTTATATGATATAGTTATATAGTTTAGTATTAGTCATGCAAATAAATTAATTAATATATTAATATATGTATAAATAAATTAATAAAATAACAATAATGTAATAAAATAAGTTCGGTTGTGTGTATCAAATCTATTATTTTTTTATACACATTACCAATCAATATATATGACAACAATAATACCTAAAGGAATCACTCCTAACTAACAATTCAATAGTAACTCTATATGTGTGTGCGCGTGCGTGTGTACAATATTGAGTTATATAGAGATTAAGCATCATATATAAAACTAAATACTTACCTAAACTACCGCCCTTAAGTACAACTTGTAGTGATGAATTCCTTTCCTCTTGAAACCTTCTCGATTTGTCAGATTGCAAGTCTTTAAATCGCAGACCCTTTGCTATCGAATAGCTATTGATTTGATTTTTGTATTGGAACACTAGGAGGTATAATTCAACCAGCAAAATGGAGAGAGGAGATAGCCAAAAAAGACCTTTTAAATCTAGGATTAGAGCCCCATGTATAATGGTTCAATCAAAGAGAAAAGTGGATCACATCACTTACCTTTTCTCACCTAATCTTAACCATTCATTTAAAAACCTTTCTCCCTCCTTTTGGCCACTCCTTGTACCCTATACATGCAGCTGAATTTTGCCTCTAATACCATGAATTGATAGCCCATTTGAGCCCAAATAAGTATATTTAATTAAATCTAATTTAATTCCATTTTCGATATCTCATATCGATCGATACATTTATAACTATTATAAATTATAAATTCATACAATAATATTTATTCCTTAAATCATACTCAAATTTTATAATTAATATTTCATAAATAATAACTAATTTATAACAATTATAAACTAATTAAATCGTTTGGTCTAAAGAGAATTCATCATTTCGGTTGTGTGACTCGCGGGTATAAATTTGGTCAACGATTAACAATGAACTATTTGAATGTTAACATTCACATGTCGCTTAGGAGGTGGTGTGACATTTTAGCAAAAAAATTCACATACTTAGTACCGGTAAAATCCAATTTCACTTTATTATACATTACCTGGTTGTGACATTTATTTACGCCAATACTATATCGCTTTGGACTTATTAAATTTGATAATGGTCAAATTTCAGTATCATCCATATTTAACTCTATAATCCAAACACAAAGTCCTTGACTCAATATAATAGTTATTATTGACCAAAATGCTCTGACCAGAGACTTTAACTATGAGTTGACTTGAGTTGACCGTGATACTAATCTTATATGACTGAGGAGACGAATCCTCTCTTGAATTGTGCTTCACTTTCAATATCCATTCGACCCAACTATAGTCACTCGATGGAACGTCATGCCATGATTTGACTATAGTCAAAGCCGAGCTTTCATATTGAAGGTCCACAATATTCTCAAGTCAAGAGAACTGTGTAAATCATTCACATTGATATTTTCCGTTTCACCTGAGTTATATTAACCAACATAAAACTATCAAGTGATACGTTCCATAGTTATCCAATAACTATTAGTACGTAACTCCTTGGTGCCCCAACATCCATGAGAGATACATTGTCTAACATTTGGAGAGCGTTACGTACTCTAATCTCAACAGATACATCGATATCCAGTCTCGGTGCATCTTGAGTAGAAACATTTAAAATGGTATGTTTGTTTTCATTATGATAAATTACTCACGGTTACAACACTTTGTAACTACTATCATAAAATATACCATTTATGGATTTTCTATTAAGTATACTTTTAATTAAATTAATTAATTATTATAACACATAATATCAAGTATATAGAAAGAAAAACACCTTTTATTTCAAACAAGATTGATTACCAAGTTAGATATATATGTAAAAAATTACATAATTGTCCCTATGGCATACTCCTAACTCTATAATCTCCCACTTGCACATAGGGTAAATTATGGAATCTTATTCTAGCTTCTACAATCGGCTTACTTAAAACCAATTGGATCAGTCCTTTAGTGAATGTGTATATTATTATGTTTTAATCATCTACTCTATCAACTAATTCTCTCCGATGTTGATAAACTAACTTTATCATGTGGATAATTCGGAGTATGTCTCTCGACTTCTAGTAAACTCTAAGTTATGTTACGAACTATGTCGTGACATTGTTATCATATAATAATGTTATGGGATTCTCAACATTTTTAACCACACTCGGCTAAGTTATAATTAATGCATTTATTACACACACACACACTGTTTTTGTTGTGGTGCTAATCAAGTTAGTGAATCAGCCACAATCTCTTCCATTTGGAACATTTCCAACGTAAAGATTCTTAACTTAAATTTATTATTGGCATATTATACTCAATATCACTTATGAATTTTGAGTCGGAACGCTCCTTTTTAAGGAGTTCATTATTTATGTAAACAATTCTCTAGTATTTCATAAATACACAGGAACACTCCAAACAACCATTAGTGATATCAATTTGGACTTGATATTTGCTTCATATACCAGTTACATAAAAAATCACAATATCATAGACAACATAACATGTATGATAATTCCTATTACCAAAGGAATTCATCTCACATGTTCCATACTAAACAATTTAATAAGGTACCAATGCATATCGATTTGGGACATTCCTAATATCTTTTATACTCATAATAGAAGGCGTTATTTACAAATCCAACATCGAGTATTAAAATGACTAAGGTTGATTTTAATAGGAAAACATTGTTAAAGTCAACAATGTGATATTTACTTGCAGTTTAGAAATATCTATGTACATTTTAATGTACTTTCTTATAAGCCCATGCTTCCTCTGCATTTAATTGACAATCAAACTATTTGATATTTCTATCAATTCAATATTAATGCTTATCGAATGATAATTTCGTATCCATTATTGGATCATATCCAAATATTCACAAACCCAAATATCGCTCCCACTGACTTCAAGACACTTTGGTTGTTATATGCAAATAGTTTACTCTAAATCATTATTTAGAATTTTCTATTTTAGCACATATGCACCAAATCACATAGTCTTACAAAGTGTTAATTTTGTGAGTAAATTCGAATTAACTTGAGTACGTTGAATAATGAATCTATTAAGCTAATTCAACAATTAAAATTTACGAGGTTATTCTCTTGGTGTTACTTATTAAATTCTAGTTGCATTAGTCTCTTAAAGGCACAATCGCAGTCGATGGATCACATCCCTTCGGGTACGACTATCAAAATCGTATTTTGATAAAGTACTTAGAGTCCCTTTATATTTGTGCATCATACCATCTCATAGAGTCAATACCCTAAATGGCTTAATTGACAACTGAGGGTTATCTATTATCGACATTGATAAGAAACTCATAGTTCTCTTCAGTGTGCAAAAATATTTATTAGACACTCTAATGCGATGTGTTCATTTAGATTAGGTTAATTTCATTTCATCCCATGTAATTAGCTTTGGATCGTATCCACTTCCCTTTTACTACCGATAATTTCTGAAATAATTCCTTCACTATGAAGTTGGTATTTCTTGAAACAACAATTGTTTCTCAATGCAATGGAACATGTATTCACAAACGCTTTATGAATTGCCTTTTATTAAAATTGATTTAGTTTTAGTTTACAAAACTTATGTTTAGAACATAAATATGTCATCCAATGATAGTCCTTTCCAAACAACTTTTGGGAAGATTCATGCAAGTTTTCTAACGAACAATTATTACATGCAGACTTTCGACTCGTACAACCTACCAATTCCTTGACCTAGGATATGTTGGGGTTTCTTATAAACCCTTATCTTATATGATTTTGTAAACTATTTTTTAGATGAAATAATATTAACCTTGTGTACCACTCTTAAGTACATGCCTTTAAAGAAAAAATTAACTCAACTTCACTCATAATTAATCGTTATCTGTTTAACAAAGTTCGATTACTCCTTATTGATACATCATTATGTATCACATGGAGGAGTGGCTTTGGAGACTGTATCTTTATTAATTTTTGGGTACATTCGTAACTCTTTCCAACATACTCATCCATTCAGTCATATCGAATCATTTTTATCACATGTCATTTTATTTACTTTCGTTTGTTACTCTATGAATTTACTATAAACATACTACATGTGTCTCGAATACACATATCCATGTCGATGATAACTCGTTAGCGAATATAACAAAGTATGTGGAACCGTTTTGGTTCCAATAGACTTGCGATTGCATATAACAATATGCAACAGTCCGAAGAGTACATCAGCTCCTATAACACTTCCACTAAATAGGTGCATAGCTCCTAATTGTTTGAGATATAATTAACCAGTATCATACGATAAAAATTATTTCTCAAAACTACGGCTTAGTATATAATTCCAAATAATTGTAAACAATTTTAGATACTTTTATATTTTCTAATGCATCACTTTTGTTATGAAAACAAATTCCACATTAATTTTTATTTCATAACGAATATTCATAATATTCACATTGAAATATAATTACTTTTAATTTTCAGTCGATACAAAAAATAGTCATTATTTCATAAAGAATGTTTGGTATGTTCTACAATAACAATATTCGCAATTTGATGCAATCATTAAGTGTTATTTGGCATGCTCCCACTAATTCCGCCATTAATATAATAGCATACTAACTCGGACGTCCATTATTAACTTAATATAGTTTGTTTATTTCATATATTGCAAATTGTTTACAGTGGAGAGTTCTTTGATCGAATATTTTGAACCTAAATAAATAAATCATAGGAAATAATTTTCTATATGAAAATACATTTCTTTGTTATTCAAATATCAAGTATCAAGTATCAATTATTATTACAAATCTCGTATCCGACGTTTCTTTATGAAGTAGAAGTGATCGTTTACTCTCTTTATTCTAACTATATCTTAAATCATATCTACGCTTGTTTGTTTTCTTTTCTTTTTAAATGGTCGAACCATATTCAAAGAAAACCTTTACTACAACATGATAACAAACTATTTACAAAGATGCATTTGATCATCTTTAACATTTAAGGACAACAAATATGATGGACCTTACATAAATTGATAAGACCGACATTTCAGTGATCGAATTCTTAAATTTATATTGTAGTTTTGCTCTTGTGTTACATTTAACACAATATGATCCTTTATTATAATCAATCAAATCAAATACTCAATCTTATAGTACTGTTTATTTGGTTGTTTCAAATAACTAATTTCATTGAAGTATCATACATTATGACCAGTGATCGTTCGCCATGTAACATTTATATGCGGTAGTATATGGATCAAATGTCCATAGTCTCATATTTCTTTTAGAGTTCTAAACTCATAGAATGAAATAAACGGTCTCAACCAAATAAACACATAAGCGACCAAATTATGAACGTAATAAGAAGTTGTAAAATTCGGCACTTGTATGAGTATAAAAACATTCACATGCAATAGTCATTTATAAGTAAGTATATTTCATATTTCTATTTCCTAATTTTCAGTTCAAGTTAATTGTTATCTTAATTGATAAACGTTTTATCAATCATTTTAAATGCATAAATTATTAAAGTGGATTATTATGAACATTATATAACATATGTTCTTACAATATTATAAAGGTTAAATTTTATCATTTCATTTTTCTAATAAGGCTCCCACTTGTATTTTATGTTTCGCCAAACCCTAAATGAAACACATAGAAGTCTTTCGACTTCACTGGCCTTTTGTTAAGAATCATTCGTCTTAGAATTTTGGCCTTGAGTTTGCCCAAAAAATCATAGCTCCACGGACGATGGATAACTTTTGTCCATTGTATCACGTACAACACCTATCCCATGGTTCCTAGTGCTAATCTTATTTAGTCCTTTAGTTTGCTCAAAATATCGAAAGAGATTATTCACTCGTACCTACCATATCATGATGGCCTAAATATAGTATATGTACCTAGCTTGAGTTATCTTACTTCATCTATTTAAAATATTAATAATACTACACATAATATCCCTAGCTTGAGTTTGCTCAATAAATAAGGAGTATGCAAGTAATTTATTAATATATATGGTAAATGATAACTTTATATTAAAGATTCATAATCTTCAATATAGTATATCGAGTGATATCGACTTATGAAATAATATACTTCTTATGAGATACCGTTATGATTCAAGTGTCGGGCACATCAGAGATCACTGTATACGTATATTTACGTATGTATCTATTCCTTAAGTCTATTCAAGGTTTCTTTAATGTTCCATATTTTAGTTTATACATTCATATTATATAAGTTTTATTATCATATAACTTTTATATTTCATGCGACTTATATAATAGTCTTACGTATAATATTATGTTAATTAAATCTTATTTAATTAATTAACATTTTAATTAATTTTATATTATTTTAATATAACATGTATATTAAATATTTATTACATATTATAAACTTTATAGTATTATGCATATATCTTATGTAAGTGTATTTTTTTAATTAATTAACCTTTAATTAATTTACGTAATTAATTAACTTTAATTAATTTATTTACTTAATTAACCTTTAATTAGTTTATATAATTAATTAAATTTTAATTTACTTATTTAATTAAATAACTTTAAATAAATTATATTAATTTCAAAATTCAATTCATATACATACATGTATATTTATGTTATTTTAAACATTTTAAAATAACATAACATATATCATAATATGTAATATATGTTCTTTAATTAATTAAATTAATTAATTTCATTAATGAATTTTTAAATTTTTAAATCAGTTTCTATTAATTTTAAACGTTTTGAAAAACTTTATAATATTATAACTTTATAATATTAGTATATCTTATTTTAAGTTTAAAATCGTATATTTTAAATTTTCAAACAATTTAGAAAATTAGTCCAAGGTCCGACTCAAATTAGGCCTTTTCTATTGAGGATAACATTTTGGCCTTATCTCATTATGTTAGGCCGGGTTAGTAGCCAAGTAGATTAGAGTGCTTGATTACTCAAACCCAACCTTAGACAATACTTTTTTTAGATACCCTACTATGTGGATAGATTTTAATTAGTTAACCTTAACATTACTAATTAGACAACATATGTTATTGGGATCTGATATCATTGTTGGAACTGGACCAACTCACGTGGAAGTTATGGGTGATTTACAATTTTTTTTACCCAATTGGATCTTTATTGGGCCTATGAAGTCTAATTTATCAAGAATATTTCTAAATTTAATTTAAATAAAATCATATATTTTATTTAAATCCATAAATTATTGATGGAGATTTATTTAATTTATTTTCAATATATATATATATATATAAGTATACATATGTATCCTACACATATGTTATGTATGTGCTGTGTAACATGATATTCCATGAAAGATATAACATGCCCATATATAGATGTTAGGATTTACATTCAACACATATGTTAGCTCATCCTATATATGTTGTATGTTGTCTAAATATATGTATATATTTATACTTATTATATATAAAACAAAGAGTAAATATATATATATATATAAGTATATTGTGAAAATATTTTAGATATATTTGTACGTAAATTTTATTGAGTTAAATAATATATAAATACATACACACACAGAAGATATTAGTTCAATTTTTTTATACTAAAATATATATGTGTGTATTAAAGTAACAAAATTATATGTATAAAATATATATATAGTATTTAAACATATGATTTAGAATGGTTTTATATATATATATACATATATATATATATATATATATATATATATTACAAAATTAAAAAATATCTTGTTTATAGTGTTCTAGATCGAATCACAGCATGCACAATTTTAATTATAATTCTATTATAGTAATAAATAAATACTATGAATTAATTAGATAAACAACAATAAATAAGTGATAGAAAATATTATATATATATATATATATATTATGAATTTTAAATTTCTGGAAAATATAGAATCATATTTAATAGCTTACGGAAAAATCTGAGACTTTTCCTAAATCAAAGTATTATTTTTCTATTAATTGATTACTTTCGATCTAATTAAAAAATGATTTTTAAAAACATTAAAAATGGTTGAAAAATCTTTTTTTGACATGAATCTTTCATTATGATTAATTAATTTAAAAAATTAAAGATCTAATTTACGAAACATAATTTATTTTATATAAATTTTTTAATTCGTATAATGATTAAATAATATTATAAATAATTACTAAAAAATTATATACAGTAACTAAAAATTATAATTGATATAAATATATTTTTAAAATATTAGTTCAATTATTATATGATATAGTTATATAGTTTAGTATTAGTCATGTAAATAAATTAAATAATGTGTCAATATATGTATAAATAAAACAATAATAAATGAAATAAAATAATTTCAGTTGTGTGTACCAAATATATTATTTTTTATACACATAACCAATCAATATATGTGACAACAATAATACCTATATGAATGTAACGACCCGGAATTTTGGGCAATATAAATTTAATAATCTGTATAAACAATTTAATTGATTTGATAATTTTTCTTTGTAATTTTAATTTAAATTGCTAAATTTAAACTTTTGAAAGTCAATAAATATTTAATCTGATAATTGTGATCAATATCTTTCTAACAATTTAAAATGGATAAGATTTATTTTTCAAAGCTAATGAAATTTTATTCTATTTATAATATATATATTTGATATATATTGTGAATAGAAGATCTTGTGTTTTAAATAAAAGACGAATTTTTAAATTGTAATATATATGTTTGTATATGTTATAATTTGATATTGTTTTAAATTTAATTTAATCTATGGATAATTTGTATATGTATGAAATTTATAATTGTAATTTAAAGCTTGTTTTAATTTATATTTTCTAAAAGTTAATTTAAGATTTATTCAATTATTTTCAAAGTATAAGATAATTGTTATTTTAAATAAGATAGTTTAAAAAGGTTTTAAACAAAGTTTTGTTTTGTCTTTCTTTTAAAGTATTTAAAATATGATGGTTTAAAAAGAATTTAAACAAGCTTTGTTTTGTTTCTTTTAAATTGCTTATTATAAAATGGTTATAAATGTATGTATAAATGTATTATTATTATTTTAATACATGTATAAAGATATATTTATATTATAATTTGTTTTAGAATAATTTCTTTTAATAAAAATTATGTTCATATGTAAATATCTATTAATTTAGTAATTTATATTTACATTTAAACTAAATAAAAATTTAATTAAAAACACTTATGTACATGTGTGAACATTTTAAGCCATCTTTATAACACTTGTAATTTTTTTAAAAAAACATGCTAATGACACTTGTTCAAATTATCAACATGTGGAAAAATACTCATTTTTTATTTTTAATAAAGTTTTGAGAAGAAAATTTGTTTTCTCAAACATTTTTATTTCTTTCATTAATGCCAATCAGCAATTGTCAATCTGCATTTATTTAAGGCTTCAATCTGCAAATCAAGTTGAAATTAAAAGCTACAACTTCAAATCTTTTGCAACTTTAAAATGGAATTCAACTTGCAAATGCTAATGGGTGATTCACCTGCATTTCAAAAGTTCTAATCTTGCATTTCAAAGTAAAGAATCAATCTGCAAATAAGGTTCGGTTTCAACCTGAAACTTCAAGATCAACCTGAGAATCAAGTTGGAAATTAAAACTACAACCAAGACCTGCATTTCAAAATCAAATCAACCTGAGATTAAGTGGTGTTCATCTGCAATTTCAACACTGAAGGATTCTTTTCTTCAACCTCAAATCAGCATTTCTTCAAAACTGCTCTGCTTAAAAGAAAAAGGTGAGTAAATCCTATTTTAAAAACAGTTATGATAAAATCTTTGATTGAATGTTGCATGCGAATATATTTGATTTAGATGATGTATATTTGTTTACCTGCATGTAAGTTTATAAAATAATATATATATATATATATATATATATATATTGAATGCCTGTATATGTATACTGTTGTTATACAGGTTTGTTATACAGGTTTGTTTTTCCTTTTTAAAATCAATAACTTAATTTTGAATACAAATTGGACATTGATTTGTAGATGAAAGTTGTTTGTAATCAAGTGATTTATCATCTAAAAATGGTTATAGGGTTTTAAATGAATTAGTTATTCACATATATTTTTTCAAATTTACAGTAAACTTAAATTTTGATCAAAAATTAACTGCTTTAAATTCAAATTTTGATTGCATGTATGGAATGGTGATGAAAAATCATGATTTTAGATGTTACTATCATAATTTTTAATTGAGTAATTATGATGAATTGGGGTTTATACGTAATTGGGGATTTTGTAGATTGCTGATTATCTGTACATTAATTTGGTTCGAGATTTGGATCAAAGCTTGTGTATAGATTGCTGGTTATAGGAAAATACAAGAGAATTTTTCTAATGAGTAAATTGTTCGAATGGGATCGAATTAGGGTTTAGTTTGTTTGGGGTTTCGGCTTGGCTGCAGGGGATATCGCGACTTGGATGGAGGACCGTTGGCGTTCGCGTTTGGGAAGGGTGGTGTTCAGGATCGTGGCGCATTGGTAGTGTGGTCGGCGAAGGTCATCATTGCCGAGATGGTCAACGGCGGTGGAGTTTTGGGTTCGTGTTGTTTCTGCAGTTTTTGGTTCGATCGATCAAAATTTGATTCGATTGCTAATCCTTCTATCTGGGTAGGTTTCTGGGCTCGCGAGTGATTTTGTGACCATAGTTGGTCATCGCGCAAATCGCCTGTGGCCGGAGGTGTTGTGCAACGTGCACCATGGTTGGGTCTGTGCACTGAAGTTTTGTGTTGGGGAAGACGAGTCGAAAACTCGGAGAAGCTATTGTGTATTATCGCGTTGGACTCGAAGATTTTGGAGCTGGGTTTTGCTCGGGTAGCATGCGCGAAGTTACCATGCTCGTCTCGGGTTTTTGGGTTGGCTCTGTAATTTGCAAACGCAGATTTTATTTGTGTGCAAATTTAGGTCGAGT
This sequence comes from Allium cepa, assembly GCA_030765085.1. Lineage (NCBI taxonomy): Eukaryota > Viridiplantae > Streptophyta > Magnoliopsida > Asparagales > Amaryllidaceae > Allium > Allium cepa. The sequence continues at coordinate 456,537,888 of CM060931.1, read as the reverse complement.
TGAATATGAACTTGAGTTTGAACTAATGAAATCTAGCATTAAGTAGAAATCAAGTTAAAATTATAAGAACAAGTTTATAAAGGAGGTGAAAAATAAAGGTAAACTTGTTATTTTAAAATGGAAGTAAATCAAACATTTAAAGGTAAAAATTGAATTTATATTTCAAATGTAAAAATGTTTTAAGAGGTTTGCTTAAAAATAATTATTTTAATTAAGTTTTAAAAATACAAATTTAAAAGAGTGATTTTAATTTAATTATTAACTCAAAGTTTTAAGTTAAAGTTTGAAGTAATGTTTTAATAACAAATTTTCAATTTATATTGAAAAAAATAAGTTTAAAACTTGATAATTTAAAGTGTTTTAAATTTGGAAATGATTTGTAAATGCTTTATCTCCAAGTAAGACTATTGTTATGATTTTGAAAACCAAGTTTAATAATTTGTTTTTGAATTTATAAGATTTCAATAATTCAAATAATTTATTTATGGAAATAAATAAGGTTAAATTATTTGGATAATTAACTTAAGAATACTTATTTAATATGATTTGTTAATAAGTTAAGTTTGATCAAGATTTATTCTTTTCTTAATTTATTAAAGATTTTCTTTAATATTAGAAGTTAATTAATTAATTAATTGTTTAATTAATTTTAAATAATTATTTAATTATTTATTTAATTTTAAATAATCACTTAATTATATATTAATTAAGTGTAATTACTTAATGAAGAAATTAATGGTCAATTATTGAATGTAATTAATAGGAAATTACTCATGGGAGTAATTAAATGGAAGTGATTAATGGATAATCACTTAGCGTCATCAATTGAGGAATTGATTAATATAATTGTTTAAAGTTAATTAATTATGGGGTAATTAATTAATTAATTAATTAGGGATTGTTTAATAATGGGATTAATTTTTGTTAAGTAATTAATTAAGGAAGCAATCAAGGTTGATTAATGGAGGTAATTAGAAATAATTACTTATGTAAGTAATTAAGAGTTAATTACTTAATTATTTTAATTAATTAATTAATGAGATTAATTAATTAATGAAATGTGTTTATTAAAGATTAATCACTAAATGTAATTGATAAAAATGTAATTAATTAATAAGGTAATTAATTAAGGATTATTTGTTAATTTAATTTTTTAATAATTACTTAATAAAGTAATTAAAGATTTATTAACTAGAATAATTAATCAAAGGTTAATATAATCAATTAAGAAGTTAAATTAATTAAGATAAATAATTACAAGTTGTTAATTACTTGTTATGATTAATGAGTTAATTAATTACAAATTAATTATTTAAGTAATTTATAGTAATTATTATTAATAAGGACCATTAATTAATGTAATTAATGATATTAATCAAGGTTGATTAATATAAGTGATTTTATTTAAGTGTGATTAATTAATTGTAATTAATTGAGGTTTAATGTAATTAATTATAGTTAATTAATAAATGAAGTGAAAGTATGATCATAAATTATTGTAATTAATGATAGTAATTAAAGGTTAATTACTACATATGGTTAAGGATAATTACTTAAATGTAATTAAATATAATTAATCAAGGAAGATTAATTGAAGAAGATCATTAGAGATGATCAATTTATTTATTCAGTATAAATAAATGAAAAAGGATTTAAGGTTAATCCAATTGATTTAGAGTTGATCAATTCTGTTGATGGATGATTGATTGTTATTGATTGATTGATATTGGTTGATGTATTGATATTGGATGATCAATATTGAGCGATTGATATTGGGTGACTGATATTGGGTGATGATATTGGTTAATACTGGATGATTTGGATATATATGATATGTGATATGCTGCTTTGTGAGATGAATATTGATATGAATTATCTATTGTGATAATATGATTCATCTATCTGTTTATATATCATCCTGAATATAAGTTTAACTGTTTAAAACCCTTAAGTACAACTTGGACATTAAAATGGCGTTTAGTTTTGATGAGACCGGGATCGGGTTTCCATATTTGGGATCCGAAAACCACATCGATTCCAATTAAACGTTAGGTCGTGAATCCAAGTGGAGCTAGCGAAGACTCGAGGTGTAAGGGCTATACGTCAGTATAACTCTGTGGGTGATTCCGTAATGAGTTTGACGGAATAGTACTTATAGGTTCGAGATGGTGATTTAGAGTGCAAGGGCTATGGCCGTTGACTCTGAGGGTGATTCCAAAATGAGTGCAACGAGATAGTGCCTTAGATTTCGTTCGAACCCGGAGCGAACTTGTATGGATTGAATGCTTTCAGAACATCGTCAGGTGGACGATGAGCATTCTAAGATAGATGTGTTCTATAAAGGTAATCGTAGCCTCAAGCCTCATCAACTGGGAATGGCTAAAACAGGGAAGGTGCAGCAAGGCTTCGTGAGTAGCCCCCACTTGAGAGTGAGATTTACCCCTGTCTAGAGGTCCCTTTCTATTTCGGCTTAGTGTGTGGTTGGTCGCGCCAACTACGGGGTGGTCTTGTTCGGGACTGTCCAGTAAGGGATGGTTCCGGCCTTGTGTTGCAGGGGAGCGGGCGTACTCCTCGGTACGTTGATCTGGACCACGTACTGTGACGGGCGGTACCCCAGTAGCCCTGCCATTGATGGAAACCCATTCTTCCTACGAGACCCTACAGTTTTGATTGTATTACCCACTTTTGTGGCTAGTAGCTGGAATTTAATAGATGTAACAATTTCGACTATTTCTTATTTACTTGAAAACCCTAGACACTATTCTAATACCACTGGATTTCCTATCAAAAGTTTTTGTTAGCGTAAGGTAAAAGCTTTCCCATGTTTATGCAGGGGAAGTCTTACGTGATACCCTTTTCTTTCAAAGGTTTTTCTAAATTTAAGCAACTTTAACCCGTTTACTCACACCAGACCCCTGTCTGACCCGAGTGTTTATTTTCTATTTTATTAAACTCTTAGGTACTCATATTATGTATGAGTAGTCAAGTGATTCAGGTTTGCTTGACAAATTCTGGAGGAGTTATGGAGCAGGAGGCTTCGACGTGTAGATTTATATTGATTCCGCTGTGTTTGTTGTATCTGTATCTGTTGTACTTGAGTTGTATAATTAGACAGATGTTTATAATTGTCAAATATCTGTTGTTTTAAGTTGTGTACTCTGATGTAATAAGATTCTATGTAATATTTTATGTGATATATTATATTTCATTCGTTCCGCTATGAGTTCTCTGATGTTGTTGTCTTTCTTCTTTCTCTTTCTTTCTTCTTCTATCTCTTTCTTTCTTCATTGATGATGCGATTTCCTAGAGATAGGAAGTCGGGTCGTCTCATTTGGTATCAGAGCATTAGGTTGAGTGAATACCTAGGCTCTGGAGTGGTGTCTTTCTTAAGAGAGCCTTGTAATTTTTATATATAACTATATATATATATATATATATATATATATATATATATATATATATATATATATCTGTATCTACCTGATTTGTTGAGTTATCTGTTTGGATTTTCTAGCATAAGTTTTAGAGGTAGATGGAGTAGTGGTGTGTGTGTAACACGACTACCACTGATGGAAGAGGTCCATATGTTTGAGGTTGGAAGTATTTGTCGAGACTGTAGACCTAATACCGTCTCGAGTGAGATTTGTAGTTTGGAGTAAGGATTTCTCAGATATTTGAATGAAATATTTTGAAGATTCGGAGTTCATCTTTGAGGTGTAAGTTTGGATTTCTCTTGGGTGAGCGAATTATTCTTGAGTTTGGATTTGTCGGAAGTGTAGAAGTAAGTGATGATATCTTGATAACTGCATGACGAGATGCAGTATCTATGGATATTTTCAGAAGATGCTTTCTCTTGAAGCAGTTCTAGAAGTAGGTGAGAAGCAGTCTTTGCCTGCTGTAGGGAAGACTCGTCTGTGTGGAAGTTGTTTAGATCTTCAGCATGGAGGTTGTCTGTTTTGGAAATGAGACTAAGGTCTATAAGTTGTTTCATTTTGGCATGGTCTCATTTGTCATGAAGAGCGAGATGTTGATGCTTGGTTTGGAGTCTGAGTTTCTTGAGAGGTTGTCTGCCATCTCGAAGGTCTTTTGTGTGGTTTGTTGATAGTTTTGGGTTTGGAGAAGCTTTTAGATTAGAAGTCTTTGGTTAGCTGTGGTAGCAGTGCTGTTCGGAAGTGTTCGGTGTGCTGACGAGAAGGTCTTTTAGCTTCGCAGTATCATCGAAGTAGAGTTTGGAAGCAGCAGCAGTATGGTTGTTCCTCTGATGGTTCAAGAATCTTGGTGTTTATTTTTCGGCAACCCGGGTAGTTGGAGATGTTTTCTTGAAGGGTTAACCTTGTTTGGAAAGGTTTAAGGCTAGTCTAATTGGTAAAGAGAGGACAGTTTATTTGGAATCCGAATTAGGTTGGATCGCAAAAGTGACTTGAGATTAGTTTGGAAATTTTTCTTGGGCAACCTTTTGTTTGAGGCTGAGGATTCTCATGTGGAAGTAGGAGCTACTGAGGTAATCAGAAGGCTGTCTGCATCTGGAGTTGAGTTCCATTTTGTTTTGGTTTCAGAAGTGATTTTGGTAGTTAGCCTGATAATAGGATGGTGTTTTTGGAGAAAGAGAGTTGGTGTAGCAACTCAGAATTTTTTTTTGATTTGGATTGGTCCGATCTAGTTTTTGAGTTTGGATTTCTATAGGAAGGTTGTGTGTCTGAGTTAGATGAGTCACTAAGATTATATGGACTTGATGAAAAAAGTTTTCACGGATATATTGGATAAGTTTGTATTCGTGTTCATCAGCAGTACTCTCATCTATTTCAGAATCAGAGTTGTGCAGCGGAAGCGAGGTAGCAGCTGTGCAAGAAAGGAAGCAAGCTCAGTTTGCTATTGCTTTGGAGTAGAGCATGTGTTCAGTATTTCGATGGATTTTGGAGGACTCTTATGTTGAATAGGATCCAGAAGATTTTTTGCTTTGGTCTAGTTATTTCTCGAAGTATCAGCATAGATTGAGCTGATCAGGAAGAGATTGGCAGCACAGGATTGTCTGTTGGGATATGCAGATATGAGATAAGGAGTTTGGAATTCGAAGTTGGAGACTTCATTTTTGTTAAAAATTTTCTCTGGTTAGGAGAACAGTAATTGGATAAGATTGGATGGTTAATGCTGTGACACTTGAAGACTCTTATCTGTGTTTTGATAAGATGAGATTGAATTGTCAGTTTGGATAGCTGGAATTCATTTTATATCACGTATCTCTAAGGGAGTACGTATATGATTCATCGATTGGTTGTTGAATCTGTAGTTCAATTAGATTTGGAAGTTGAGCTTGACTTGAGTATAGTCTGATGTTATGTTCAGATTTATGGATCTGGAGATGAGAGGAGCTCTTGATTTTGGTAGTGTAGTTAGTTTGTTGGCTTTTGTAGAGCGAGTATTCCGATGATTTATACTTGGGAAACTCGAGATAGTATTAGAGATTTATTCTGATTTGCGTCAGGATAATTAGTTAGGATTGTTTGTTTGATTGATTGCTATGATTGTTAGTAACTGATTGATAAGTATGCTTTGCTGATTTAAATTAAAATCTGTGCTGGGTTATTAAATTACCTTTGCTTTTAAATTTCGAGGACGAAATTCTTTTAAGGGGGGAGGATTGTAACGACCCGGAATTTTGGGCAATATAAATTTAATAATCTGTATAAATAATTTAATTGATTTGATAATTTTTCTTTGTAATTTTAATTTAAATTGGTAAATTTAAACTTTTAACATTCAATAAATATTTAATCTGATAATTGTGATCAGTATCTTTCTAACAATTTAAAATGGATAAGATTTATTTTTCAAAGCTAATTAAATTTTATTCTATTTATAATATATATATTTGATATATATTGTGAATAGAAGACCTTGTGTTTTAAATAAAAGATGAATTTTTAAATTGTAATATATATGTTTGTATATGTTATAATTTGATATTGTTTTAAATTTAATTTAATCAATGGATAATTTGTATATGTATGAAATTTATAATTGTAATTTAAAGCTTGTTTTAATTTATATTTTCAAAAAGTTAATTTAAGATTTATTCAATTATTTTCAAAGTATAAGATAATTGTTATTTTAAATAAGATAGTTTAAAAAGGTTTTAAACAAAGTTTTGTTTTGTCTTTCTTTTAAAGTATTTAAAATATGATGGTTTAAAAAGAATTTAAACAAGCTTTGTTTTGTTTCTTTTAAATTGCTAATTATAAAATGGTTATAAATGTATGTGTAAATGTTTTAGTTTTTTTTTAATACATGTATAAAGATATATTTATATTATAATTTGTTTTAGAATAATTTCTTTTAATAAATTATGTACATATGTAAATATCTATTAATTAAGTAATTTATATTTACATTTAAACTAAATAAAAATTTAATTAAAAACACTTATGTACATGTGTGAATATTTTAAGCCATCTTTATAACACTTGTAATTTTAAAAAAAAACATGCTAATGACACTTGTTCAAATTATCAAAATGTGGCAAAATACTAATTTTTTTATTTTTAATAAAGTTTTAAGAAGAAAAATTGTTTTCTCAAACATTTTTATTTCTTTCATTAATGGCAATCAGCAATTGTCAATCTGCATTTATTTAAGGCTTCAATCTGCAAATCAAGTTGAAATTAAAAGCTACAACTTCAAATCTTTTACAACTTTAAAATGGAATTCAACTAGCAAATGCTAATGGGTGATTCACCTGCATTTCAAAAGTTCTAATCTTGCATTTCAAAGTAAAGAATCAATCTGCAAATAAGGTTCAGTTTCAACCTGAAACTTCAAGATCAACCTGAGAATCAAGTTGGAAATTAAAACTGCAACCAAGACCTGCATTTCAAAATCAAATCAACCTGAGATTAAGTGGGTGTTCATCTACAATTTCAACATGTATGGATTCTTTTCTTCAACCTCAAATCTGCATTTCTTCATAACTGCTTTGCTTAAAAGAAAAAGGTGAGTAAATCCTAATTTAAAAACAGTTATGATAAAATCTTTGATTGAATGTTGCATGCAAATATATTTGATTTAGATGATGTATATTTGTTTACCTGGATGTAAGTTTATAAAATAAATATATATATATATATATATATATATATATATATAAATATATTGAATGCCTGTATATGTATACTGTTGTTATACAGGTTTGTTTTTCCTTTTTAAAATCAATAACTTAATTCTGAATACAAATTGGACATTGATTGGTAGATGAAAGTTGTTTGTAATCAAGTGATTTATCATCTAAAAATGGTTATAGGGTTTTATTTATTCATATTTTTTTTCAAATTTACAGTAAACTTAAATTTTGGTCAAAAATTAACTGCTTTAAATTCAAGTTTTGATTGCATGTATGGAATGGTGATGAAAAATCATGATTTTAGATGTTACTATCATAATTTTTAATTGAGTAATTATGATGAATTTGGGGTTTATACGAAATTGGGGATTTTCTAGATTGCTGATTATCTGTACATTAATTTGGTTCGAGATTTGGATCAAAGCTTGTGTATAGATTGCTGGTTATAGGAAAAATACAAGAGAATTTTTCTAATGAGTAAATTGTTCGAATGGGATCGAATTAGGGTTTAGTTTGTTTTGGGTTTCGGCTTGGCTGTAGGGGATATCGCGACTTGGATGGAGGACCGTTGGCGTTCGCGTTTGGGAAGGGTGGTGTTCAGGATCGTGGCGTATTGGTAGTGTGGTCGGCGAAGGTAATCGTTGCCGAGATGGTCAACGGCAGTAGAGTTTTGGGTTCGTGTTGTTTCTTCAGTTTTTGTTTCGATCGATCAAAATTTGATTTGATTGCTAATCCTTCGATCTGGGTTGGTTTGTGGGCTCGCGAGTGATTTTGTGACCATAGTTGGTCGTCGTGCAGATCGCATGTGGCCGGAGGTGTTGTGCAACGTGCACTATGGTTGGATCTGTGAACTGAAGTTTTGTGTTGGGGAAGACGAGTGGAAAATCGGAGAAGCTATCGTGTATTATCGCATTGGACTCGAAGATTTTGGAGCTGGGTTTTTCTCGGGTAGCACACGTAAAGTTACCGTGCTCGTCTCGGGTTTTTGGGTTGGCTCTGTAATTTGCAAATGCAGATTTTATTTGTGTGCAAATTTAGGTCGAGTTGAATATGAACTTGAGTTTGAACTAATGAAATCTAGCATTAAGTAGAAATCAAGTTAAAATTATAAGAACAAGTCTATAAAGGAGGTGAAAAATAAAGGTAAACTTGTTATTTTAAAATGGAAGTAAATCAAACATTTAAAGGTAAAAATTGAATTTATATTTCAATTGTAAAAATGTTTTAAGAGGTTCGTTTAAAAATAACTATTTTAATTAAGTTTTAAAAATACAAATTTAAAAAAGTGATTTGAATTTAATTATTAACTCAAAGTTTTAGTTAAAGTTTGAAGTAATGTTTTAATAACAAATTTTCAATTTATATTGAAAAAAATAAGTTTAAAACTTGATAATTTAAAGTGTTTTAAATTTCGAAATGATTTGTAAATGCTTTATCTCCAAGTAAGACTATTATTATGATTTTGAAAACCAAGTTTAATAATTTGTTTTTGAATTAATAAGATTTAAATAATTCAAATAATTTATTTACGGAAATAAATAAGGTTAAATTATTTGGATAATTAACTTAAGAATACTTATTTAATATGATTTGTTAATAAGTTAAGTTTGATCAAGATTTATGCTTTTCTTAATTTATTAAAGATTTTCTTTAATATTAGAAGTTAATTAATTAATTGTTTAATTAATTTTAAATAATTAGTTAATTATTTATTTAATTTTAAATAATCACTTAATTATATATTAATTAAGTGTAATTACTTAATGAAGAAATTAATGGTCAATTATTGAATGTAATTAATAGGAAATTACTCATGGGAGTAATTAAATGGAAGTGATTAATGGATAATCACTTAGTGTCATCAATTGAGGAATTGATTAATATAATTGTTTTAAAGTTAATTAACTATGGAGTAATTAATTAATGAATGAATTAGGGATTGTTTAATCATGGGATTAATTATTTGTTAAGTAATTAATTAAGGAAGCAATCAAGATTGATTAATAGAGGTAATTAGAAATAATTATTATGTAAGTAATTAAGAGTTAATTACTTAATTATTTTAGTTAACTAATTAATGAGATTAATTAATTAATGAAATGTGTTTAATTAAAGATTAATCACTAAATGTAATTAATAAAAATGTAATTAATTAATAAGGTAATTAATTAAGGATTATTTGTTAATTTAATTTTTTAATAATTACTTAATAAAGTAATTAAAGATTTATTAATTAGAATAATTAATCAAAGGTTAATATAATCAATTAAGAAGTTAAATTAATTAAGATAAATAATTACAAGTTGTTAATTACTGGTTATGATTAATGAGTTAATTAATTACAAATTAATTATTTAAGTAATTTACAGTAATTATTAATTAATAAGGACCATTAATTAATGTAATTAATGATATTAATCAAGGTTAATTAATATAAGTGATTTTATTTAAGTGTGATTAATTAATTGTAATTACTTGAGATTTAATGTAATTAATTATAGTTAATTAATAAATGAAGTAAAAGTATGATCATTAATTATTGTAATTAATGATAGTAATTAAAGGTTAATTACTACATATGGTTAAGGATAATTACTTAAATGTAATTAAATATAATTAATCAAGGAAGATTAATTGAAGAAGATCATTAGAGATGATCAATTTATTTATTCATTATAAATAAATGAAGAAGGATTTAAGGTTAATCCAATTGATTTAGAGTTGATCAATTCTGTTGATGGATGATTGATTGTTATTGATTGATTGATATTGGTTGATGTATTGATATTGGATGATCAATATTGAGCGATTGATATTGGGTGATTGATATTGGGTGATGATATTGGTTAATACTGGATGATTTGGATATCTATGATATGTGATATGCTGCCTTGTGAGATGAATATTGATATGAATTATCTATTGTGATAATATGATTCATCTATCTGTTTATATATCATCCTAAATATAAGTTTAACTGTTTAAAACCCTTAAGTACAACTTGGACATTAAAATGGCGTTTGGTTTCGATGAGACCGGGATCGGGTTTCCATATTTGGGATCCGAAAACCACATCGATTCCAATTAAACGTTAGGTCGTGAATTCAAGTGGAGCAAGTGAAGACTCGAGGTGTAAGGGCTATATGTCAGTATAAATCTGTGGATGATTCCGTAATGAGTTTGGCGGAATAGTACCTATAGGTTCGAGATGGTGATTTAGAGTGCAAGGGCTATGGTCTTGACTCTGAGGGTGATTCCAAAATGAGTGCTACGAGATAGTGCCTTCGGTTTCGTTCGAACCCGGAACGAACTTGTATGGATTGAATGCTTTCAGAACATCGTCAGGTGGACGATGAGCATTCTAAGATAGATGTGTTCTATAAAGGTAATCGTAACCTCAAGCCTCATCAACCAAGAATGGCTAAAACAAGGGAGGTGCAGCAAGGCTTCGTGCGTACCCCCTACTTGAGAGTGAGATTTACCCCTGTCTAGAGGTCCCTTTCTATTTCGTCTTAGTGTGTGGTTTGTCGCGCCAACTACGGGGTGGTCTTGTTCAGGACTGTCCAATAAGGGATGGTTCCGGCCTTGTGTTGCAGGGGAGCGGGCGTACTCCTCGGTACGTTGATCTAGGCCACGTACTGTGACGGGCAGTACCCCAGTAGCCCTGCCATTGATGGAAACACATTCTTCCTACGAGACCCTACGGTTTTGATTGTTTTACCCACTTTTGTGGCTAGTAGATGGAATTTAATAGATGTTACAATTTCGGCTATTTCTTATTTACTTGAAAACCCTAGACACTATTATAATACCACTGGATTTCCTATCAAAAATTTTGGTTAGCGTAAGGTAAAAACTTTTCAATGTTTATGTGTGGGAAGTCTTACGTGATACCCTTTTCTTTCAAAGGTTTTTCTAAATTTAAGCAACTTTAACCTGTTTACTCACACCAGACCCCTGTCTGACCCGAGTGTTTATTTTCTGTTTTATTAAACTCTTGGGTACTCATATTATGTATGAGTAGTCAAGTGATTCAGGTTTGCTTGACCAATTCTGGAGGAGTTATGGAGCAGGAGGCTTCGACGTATAGATATATATTGATTCCGCTGTGTTTGTTGTATCTGTATCTGTTGTACTTGAGTTGTATAATTAGACAGATGTTTATAACTGTCTAACATCTGTTGTTTTAAGTTGTGTACTCTGATGTTATAATATACTATGTAATATTTTATGTGATATATTGTATTTCATTTGTTCCGCTGTGAGTTCTCTGATGTTGTTGTCTTTCTTCTTTGTCTTTCTTTCTTCTTCTATCCCTTTCTTTCTTCATGGATGATGCAATTTCCTGGAGATAGGAAGTCGGGTCGTCTCAATGAATCTCTCCTAACTATACATATACATATACATATACATATACATATACATATACATATACATATAAAATATTGAGTTATACAAAGATTATGCATCATATATAAAACTAAATACTTACCTGAATTAATATCTTTAAGTACACCTTGTATTGATGAATTCCTTTCCTCTTGAAACCTTTCTAATTCGTCAGATTGCAAGTCTTTGAAACCTTTCCATTCTACGTCCAGTCTCAGACTCCTTCTAGAATTAAAGCAAGCAACCCTCACTTAACCTGGAGGAACATGTATTACACCGCCTGAGTAACTGAACTGGACTTTGATTACAAAGTAAATTGTCTTGACCTTGTGCGTTCTAATAACATGGATTTGTCACTTGTAGTACACCGTTCCTATAATATTTTCCTCAAGTATGATGTGTGTTATTGTGTGTATATGAAGATTAGGAAGTTTTAAATTGCTTTTAGAAATATAGAATTATGATTGTAAGCAATGAATGTATGAATTCAAGAGACTAGTTAATTCGGAAAATATGATTCGAGTATAAACAAGTAAGTGAAGTGATTTGATCTTGAAATTCATGCATATATGTAGTAAACAGAAAGTTAAAACTTCTAGTGAAAAGACTTTAACGAACAGCAATGGTCATAACCTTCTGCAAAGAAGAAAGCTATTCATGAAAGGAAGTGTCTATTAAGAAAATGGCAGTTGGAACAAGGTTAGTTGACTGAATTTAAAAATATAAACTTGCGTACATATGTGCACAAGTTCAATAGGCTGCCTACAGATATTCAGTCGACTGAATGACCTTGTTCAGTCGATTGAATTCTGTTGTTAAACAAAAACTACCATAGCACATTTGGTTAGAGCACTTTCCTTCTAACATAGTAACATGGGTTCGGGCCTTGCTTCATGCATTTTTTGAAAACTTGATTTTGATTAAAATATGCATGCAAGTTTATTTGAATGTGAATGATGATTCTTAAGGAAAGATTTTAACAAAGCACTAAACTATACTTTATATACATATATCTTATGACTCTTGTTAAAATATATAACTATACGAACAATACTTTGAGTCATTGAGTCCGGATGTTGTCGTAGTCGTAGATTTGTGAATTGTTGTTTTATGTCAGCAATCAAAACCTATGATCCAACATTCTCCTTTTTTGATGATAACAACGCCATTTGCTATGAACGAATCTTCGACAAGCTTTGTTGACTTATATCTCCCACTGAATATATTCCTGTAATTGTGTTATAAATTTCCCCCCTGAATCTGTGCTATATATTCCTTTAAATAATTAATCTTTTCTCCCCCTTAGTTCGTGCTTGCATCGTTTATTCTTACAACTAGCATTAGAGCGATATCTTTCTTCCCCTTTGTCATCGACAAAAAGGAGAGCTTATATGGCGACAAAAATTATATTCCACATAAGTGTTAACATAGATCAATATAGAACAAAATAACTACTACTTGTAATGTAAGGTATCAAAAAATAACATTTAAAGCATGCGATACCTAAGGTTCTTATAATTTCCTAATTTTTAGGAAACCATACCCATTTAGGTGTGGTTGAACCTTTATAAATATAAATTTCATTATTAATTACCATATCAAAATAATCGTCAATGTATTTTTCTCTATTTTTCCGATTAACAGGAACCCAAATACTTATATAATTTTTATTCATATTTTCCGTTAATGATTTTGTACTTCTAAAGAAATTATAAACATTATTGGTCATACAGTATTTGATTTTCTATTAAAATTGGATTTAGACTTTACTCGAAATTTAGTACTAGCACTAACATTTTTTACTATACATTAATGCGTATCTAGTGTTATTTTACGATTAGCTTTATTATATCCTAAACCACTTTTAAAGATCTAGAACTAGATAAAATCATCTTTAAATCATTTTGACCTTTATTAAATTTTATGACTTCAGTGTTAAGTTTACCAAATTTAGCTTTAAATTCACAATTATTATTTTTAAAAGAAATATTACCATTTTTCAAAATATCAATTTTCTTGTTTAATTCAGAATTCTCCTTTTTTAATGTATAGTTCTCATTTCCGAGAAAAAAATTCGAGATTCTGAATTATCTAAAGATGACTGTAATAAATCAATTTGTCTTTTCATATCTATAATTTCTTTTGAAAAAATTTCTTTTTCTTTTTCAAACATAGTATTTTGTTCATCTAGAAAATCTTTAAGAGCCTTAAAATTATTTTTCAAAACACCATGTTGGTTTTTTAAATCTAATTTCACATTTTCAATTTTGATTGATTTTATCTTTTCTAAAATAAGAAAAATATGCTTTGAGATTTTATCGCATAATTAACTAATTCATTATTACCATTTATTGAAATTTGTAAATCGGAAAGTACTTTTTGTACTCCTCACTGGTGGCTTTGATAGGGATTTTTCCTGTTGTATTTCGACTGAATCGTTTTCTAGCCATTATTCTATGATGTTGTGACGATCGATAGAATTCCAGGCTCTAATACCAAATGAAAGTGACTACTATGCAATAGGATCAAAATGGCCAATAGTTGTAAACAATGTAAATGCAGTGGTAGTGCGGTATAAACTAAGTTATCTACTAATGCAGAATGTGAGTATAAAAATAAATAGTAAAGTAAAATGACACCAGGAATTTTTATACTGATTCGAACTCCCGTTCTATATCCAGTACTAGACTCCTTTTGGAATTAAAACTAGCAACCCTCACTTAACCCGAAGGAATGGGTATTACACAGCCGAGCAACCAAATAGGACTTTGATTACATAGTAGATTGTCTTGACCTTGTGTGCTCTAACAACATAGATTTGTCACTTGTAGCACACCCTTCCTATAATCATTTTCTTAAGTATGATGTGTATAGTTGTGTGTATATGAGGAATAGGAAGTTTTAAATTTCTTTTAGAAATATAGAATTATGATTGTATGTAATGAATTCATGATTTAAGAGAGGCTTAATTCAGAAAATATGATTCAAATACAAGCAAGTAAGTGAAATGATTTGATCTTGAAATTCATGCATATATATAGTAGATAGAAAGTTACAACTTCTGGTGAAAAGACTTTAACGAGCACCAATAGTCCTAGCCTTCTGTGAAGAAAAGCTATTCATGATAGGAAGTGTCTATTCAGAAAATCGTAGGTGGAACCAGGTCAGTCGGCTGTCTATGAACTTCAGTCGACTGAATTTGAAAATATAAACGTGCATACAAATGCGCACAAGTTCAATAGGATGCCTACAGATATTCAGTCAACTGAATGACCTTGTTTAGTCAACTGAATTATGTTGTTAAACAAAAATTACCATAGCTCATTTGGTTAGAAAACTTGGCTTCTAAACTAGTGGCATGGGTTCGAGCCCTGCTCCATGTATTTTTTGAAAACTTTATTTTGATTAAAATATGCATGCAAGTTAATTTGAATGTGAATGATGATTCTTGAGGAAAGATTTTAACAAAGCACTAAACTAGACTTTATATACATATTTGATGACTCTTGTTAAAATGTATAACTATACGAACCATACTTTGAGTCATTGATTCGGATGTTGTCGTAGTTGTAGATTCATGAATTGTTATTTCATGTCAGCAATCAAAATCTATGATCCAACATTCTCCTCCATTTTGATCATGATAGCTCCATTTGCTACGGACAAATCTTCGACAAGCTTTGTTGACTTATTTCTCCCTTTAAACATTTTCCTGTAATTGTGTTATAACTTTCTCTCCTAGAATTTATGCTATATATTCCTGTAAATAATTAATCTTTTCTCCCCCTTAATTTGTGCTTGCATCGTTTATTCCTGCAAATAGCGTTAGAGCAATATCTTTCTCCCCCTTTCTCATCGACAAAAAGGAGAGTTTATATGATGACAAAAAGGAGAGTTTATATGATGACAAAAATTATATTCCACATAAGTGTTAATATAGAACAATATAGAACAAAATAACTACTACTTATAATATTGGTATCAAAAAAATAACATTTAAAGCATGTGATGCCCAACGTTCTTATAATTTCCTAATTTTTAGGCAACCATGCCCATTTGGGTGTGGTTGAACCTTTATAAATATCATTTTCATTGTTAATTACCATATAAAAATAATATTTAATGTATTTTTCTCTATTTTTCCAATTAACAGAAACCCAAATACTTAGATAATTTTTATTCATATTTCCCGTCAATGATTTTGTATCTTCTAAATAAATTATAAACATTATTGGTCATAGTATAATTTGATTTTCTATTAAAATTGGATCTACCCTTTACTCGAAATTTAGTACCAGCATTGACGTTTTTACTATACATGAAAGCATATATATTGCTATTTTTACGATTAGTTTTATTATATCCTAAACCCCTTTTATCATGTAAAGGTCTAGAACTAGATAAAATCAGGTTTAAATCATTTTGACCTTTATTAAATTTTATGACTTCAGTGTTAAGCTTATCAAATTTAGCTTTAAAGTCGCAATTATTATTTTCAAAAGAAATATTATTGTTTTTCAAAATATCAATTTGCTTGTTTAATTTAGAATTCTCCTTTTTTTAACGTACAGTTCTCATTTTCGAGATGAAAAATGCGAGATTCTAAATTATCTAAAGATGATTTTAGTAAATCATTTTATCTTTTCAAATCCATAATTTCTTTTGAAAAGATTTCCTTTTCTTTTTCAAACATAGTATTTGTTCATCTAGAAAATCTTTATGATCCTCAAAATTGTTTTTCAAAACACCATGTTGATTTTCTAAATCTAATTTCTCAATTTTCAATTTCTCATTTTCAATTTGATTGTTTTCATCTTTTCTAAAATAAGAAAATTATGCTTTGAGATTTTATCGTATATACTAACTAATTCATTATTACCATTTACTTAAATTTGTAAATCAGAAAGCACCTTTCTGTAGTCCTCACTGGTGGCTTTGACAGGGATTTTGCCTGTTGTATTTCGATTGGATCGTTTTCTAGCCATTATTCTATGATGTTGTGACGATCAATAGAATTTCAGGCTCTAATACCAAATGAAAGTGAGTGTTATGCTATACGATCAAAATGACCAACAGTTGTAAACAATGTAAATGCAGTGGTAGTGCAATATAAACAAAGTTATCTACTGATGCGGAACATGAGTATAAAAATAAATAGTAAAGTGAAATGACACCGGGAATTTTTATACTAGCTCGTACTCCCGTTTTACGTCCAGTCCTAGACTCCTTCTGGAATTAAAGCTAGCAACCCTCACGTAGCCTAAAGGAATGGGTATTACGCCGCTGAGCAATCGAATAGGACTTTGATTACAAAGTAGATTGTCTTGACCTTGTGTGTTCTAATAACACGGATTTGTCACCTATAGTACACCCTTCCTATAATCATTTCCTTAAGTATGATGTGTATGGTTGTGTGTATGAAGATTAGGAAGTTTTAAATCGCTTTTTGAAATATAGAATTGTGATTGTAAGCAATGAATGTATGAATTCAAGAGAGTAGTTAATTCAAAAAATATGATTCAAGTATAAGCAAGTAAGTGAAGTGATTTGATCTTGAAATTCATGCATATATATAGTGGACAGAAAGTTACAACTTTTGGTGAAAAGACTTTAACGTGCAGCAATGGTCATAGCCTTCTACGAAGAAAGAAAGCTATTCATGAAAGGAAATGTCTATTTAGAAAATGGAAGTTGGAACCAGGTTAGTCGGCTGATCTATGAATTTCAGTCGACTGAATTTGAAAATATAAACGTGCATACATATGTGCACAAGTTCAATAGGCTGCCTACAGATGTTCAGTCGACTGAATGACCTTGTTCAGTCGACTGAATTCTGTTGCTAAAAAAAATTACCATAGCTCATTCTGTTAGAGCACTTGCCTTCTAAACTAGTGACATGGGTTCATCCATGTTCCATGCATTTTTTGAAAACTTGATTTTGATTAAAATATGCGTGCAAATTTATTTGAATATGAATGTTGATTCTTGAGGAAAGATTTTAAAAAAGCATTAGACTAGACTTTATATATTTGATGACTCTTGTTAAAATATATAACTATACGAACCATACTTTGAGTCATTGAGTCTGGATGTTGTCGTAGTCATAGATTCATGAATTGTTGTTTCATATCAGCATCAAAACCTATGATCCAACACCACTATAGCCACTCGATGGAACGTCATGCCATGATTTGACTGTAATAAAAGCAGAGCTTTCATATTAAAGATCTATAATATTCTCAACTCGAGAAAACTGTGTAGACTTGTCACATCGATATTTACTGCTTGACCTTAGTTATATTAACCAATAGAAAACTATAGAGTGAGTCGTTCCATAATTATCTAATAATTATCAATATGTAACCATTTGGTGCCTCCAATAGCCATGAGTAATATATCATCCAACATTTGAAGAGTGTTACGTACTCTAATCTCAATGGATACATCGATATCCAATCTCGATGCGTCTTGACTAGGAACATTTAAATTGGTGCATTTGTTTTCATTATGATAAATTACTCATGGTTATAACACTTCGTGACTACTATCACAAAACATACCGTTTATAGATTTTCTAAATTAATTAATTAACTAATATAACACATCATATCAAGTGTATAATAGAAATAAAAACACCTTCTACTTCAAACAAGATTGATTACAAAGTTAGATATACGTAACAACTTACATAATTACCCCTAGAGCATACCTCTAACTCTATCACATGTGTATATGATACGCATGTACATATTGTATAATACAAATATAATATCAAAATGAAATTTTATTTACGAATTCAATAAAATAATGATTTTATTTAAAATTAATTTATATTGGTCTGAATCAATTTAAACTTAATAAGCCCAGTAAGATCGAAAATAGTTAAAAAAATAGAAAATCGCCTGCAAATCAAAGGTTGTTGTGTGCCTATCATGGCCATGGGCTCAAATCCTTACCGAAATGTCATTCATAAGTCATTATCGTCATGCATTATCTTGGGACTAAAGTATCATTAATACATCATATATCATATCACAAAATATAAATTTTAATGGTGTGTTGCCCACGATTGAAGCATCGCTCATAAATTGTCCGGTACCTCTAAGCATTTCATTATAAGTAAATATAATCATATCAAGGAAAAAATATTCATCAACCATTCAATAATCATAATTAAATCATTTAAAATCAAAATGTGTTCATACATTAAAGTTAATCTATAATCTTCAAAATATAATGTATAAGTAATTATAAATCTGTATTGAACCCATCCGCTCGCTCTACGATGAAGGGACTCAAAGTCCAAAGCGAGTCCATCTTCTCATTCTTTGACGAGGAAAATGCTATCCTTTACAATTCCATCTATTCATTCTCCAATAAAGGCACTTGTATTTAATGCTCCATCACCCCATCTCTTTGATCGGAGGAGCCATAATCGATCATTTTATTTGTCAAATATAAGAGACAAACCAAACATCATGTCTAACCAATATCTGCTACTAAATCATTCAAGCATCCTTATTCGAATCAAAATGCATCAAACGAAAATCAAAATACATAATCCAATCAGGGAATACCTTCGAGGTCGGACTTAAAGCACACCTATAAGACCAATCGAGATCGCATGCATGTGTAAGCGACCCAAAGGTAAACCTTTATAGTTTATTCAAAGCGGAAAAAATGCAAAAAAGTAAACCTAATTCCAATTTGTCCAAATCATTGGATTACTATGTCCGGCTCTGATCCAAGGTTGACACCGAGTACATCTACCACAATTGGTGGTCGCCCCTACTACACCACTATGGTTTGTGCTACTTTTATCGAATTTCTAACATATTTTTGTATCGGTTGCTCTGAATATGTCATTCTATCAAATCCCTTAAGTGTCTACACTAGTTCGTCTCGTCTATCCAGCTCATGTATAGACGGTACTTCCTAGATTTCGTCCCATATTCCATGGGCAGTTTATTCGAAGGTTTCATATACTGAATATGCTCCTAGTATCTAGATAGATCTCTTTGGGTTCTTTGTCAAGTCATTGTAAGAGGCAAAATTTGGTTCCCTCTTTGGTTGTTTGAAGCTCTGAAGTTATCGTTAGCATATATATTTTTCCTTTTTCCTTGTTGGATCCCATCTCGGATGGTCCTCCATAGAATTCATTTCACCATTCTCGGTTTCCACATCTTCTTGATGCAAATATCATTCAGGCTGATAATAGGAATCCACGAGATCCGCCGACGAATCCCTTTGCAAAGCCTTCTTAAACTCTATTTTATTAGCAACCACGACCACCATTACCATAAGAACTATCAAAAAAATGATTTAAGGTGGCATTGTACATGGAGAAAGCGAGCGTGATGGATAGCAACAGTTTGCGTTCCCGCCTAAAATATAGCTGCATCCCTACTCACTGGGTCCATGCATAGGGTCTGCTTTTTGAAATACATTGACTTCTACATTAAATCTAGTCAAGCAGCTCTGTAAAGATCAATTTTCTCCCTACGTTACATTTGAAAGCATCATCACATTCTCGTGTCGAACTATACGAACTCCAAACTGGCTCACAAATCTCTCCACTTACTCGGTCCATGTGCTAATGGATCCAATATCAAGTTGATGAAACACATGACAACCAAATCAGTCAAGAACAGCGGGAATCACCTCTCCGTTACTTACTCTGAAGCACCCAACGCTCCCATGTGTGGATGTATCCCAACAAGTGAAATGTAGGATCAGTTCTTCCATTATATGGTTCTAAGGCATGTAGCTTGAAATTAGAAGGACTTCTAGCAGTTAAGATATCTAAGATAAAGGGCTTACTGTTCATATCCTCTAAACGCCAAGCTGGGGCTCTATCTCGAAGCACTTGTCTTGCCCTATCAACTACTCTATCTTATTAATTCACTTGAAATCTATAAAGCTCTACATGCCTTTAATTCAAAATTTCTTCATGCGCCCTGTTCATGCGAGGACCTTCATGTTCTAATCTTGACAACTATACGTTGGCATTCCGATCTTGGTTCCCATGGTCGACGCAATCCCTCTGACACAATCTTCCATATCTAAGCTTGTGATAACCTGGATTTTTAGACATCAAATAATTGGATAATTATTTGATTTAACTATTGAAAAATACTGATTTATAGATTGAATAAGTATATCTGATAATAAATATTTATATCTGGATGAATATTTATTTGATAATCTCTTAATATAATTACTTAAAATTTATAAATTGAATTTGTGTTTGTTTAAATATATTTGAGTTGATTTTAAATTGGATTTTAAATTGAATTTGACTATGAATCTGGATTTAAATTAAAATTTAAAAGATAAATATTTTAATTTATTTTGGATTTAAAAATATATTATATATGATTTTATTTAGAATATAATTGGTTTTAAATTATTTTCTTTTAAAAGTTTTATTTATATAAATTAAGAAAGTATTTATTAAATAGTAAATTTAATACAAAAGCTTTTTATTAACAATTAAAAATAATTAAAGATTGCATAATGACAAGTGTTAATTTATGAAATCATCTTAATAATATGTATAAGATAATAAACATTTGCTAATGACAAATGTTAGATGAATAAACAAGTGTCACACATTTATTTTTATTTTCTTTTATTTTTAATAAATCCTAATTAAGCATATATAAACATATATCTCACCTCTTTACTTTTTTTTTCCTATCATTATACAAATCGGAGAAAATTCAAAACAAAACCTGTAATCAAACATTTCTCAAACCACAAGAAATCAAAACAAAAGCCTGTAAAATATTTTCAAACGGAAGAAAAAAATCTATAGCCTGTTTACATTTCAACAACCTGAAATCACCTAAATAAGGCAAGCTTCAACCTATAATCAAAAGCCAGATCATCTCAGTTTCAAGCATTCAAGTATTTTTTTCTAGTAACAAGCTTTCAAAGATCACAACAATTCAAGTTTTTAAATTTAAAAACTAATACAAGCTCTGTTCAAACATATTTTTACAAGTGAGTAAACTTGTATCTTAAAGCTTAATCTATCTATATATATATGTTTGCATGAGATAATCTTTAAAATTATGTTGAGTGGTATATTTTGCATGTTTGTTTAGAGATGATTGCATGTATATATGAGTCTGAATATGGATCTGCATGTCTCTGTGTATAGATATTATCTCCGTTCTTAGTTTACAGACACAAAAACTAAATCAAAAATCAATAACTCCTTATATAAATATTTTTACGTTAGGATCTTTGAAAGAAAATTGTTTGTATTTGTCAGATTCAATTTTCAAAAATAGTTTCAAGTATAAACATGAAGTGATTATGAAAAAAATTAAAATTTACAGTGGTAAGTCGATTCAAATCAAAAATTAAAGTTGTTAAATCTCAAGTTTTGAGTATATGATCTGAATCGATTTAGGAAACGATGATTTTTAGAGGTAAAAGTAGATTATTATTTTTAAGCTTGTAGTTAGTAAGGATTTGAGGGTTGATCGAAAAATGAATTTTCTTTGCTTTCCGGCGACGGCGAGGTCCAGAAGCCTCAGGGTCTTGACTAAGGTTAGCTTGTTGGTCGGTGATTGAGGGAAATAGGGTTGGCAGGTTCATACATCTCCATGGAGGCGCAGCGAGGAGATAATAGGGTTTTGGAGATTTTTTGGTCGACGATTTTCCAAAGACTACTGCATTGTCGTCGATGCATCGAGTTTGATCAGAGCAAGTGAGGTCGATGCGTGAAGTCATGGCACAGCTGGGGGTGAAACGGCGGGTGGTCTGGTTAATTAGATCGACGGGGCGAGGAAGTTTCGTCGGCAGGTTTAGGTTCAAGGAAGTATCAACAAGCTTGATTTCGTTTTCACTCGTTTACGTTGTACCTGGGTGGTCGGGAAGTTCAGAAGAATCGTGGGTGATGTGCTGGTGGTCGCGACGTTGATCGTTGATGGCCGGAACGCTTGTGCATGTGCACCTGTGCACTTTAGTATCTGAGATTTATTCGTGATCGAGGAAGAAGCATAAGTCTTCTGGTTGTATTAGGATTTTGCTCGGATGAGACCCGGGGAGGCAACGGGTTGTTTCGCGTATAGAAGAAAAGATGGCGACTGGAATGGGAAGACTCGGGTTTGTATAAGAGAAGTAATCGGGTTTAGCTCGTGTCTGGGCTTTAGAGTATTAGTATTGTTTTAAATTTAAAAGGTTAAAATAAAACAAGTCTTGGAACAATGTTCTTAACTACATTTTTTTAATAAATGTTTTCTTTAAGTTTTGGGGTTAGTTAAAGGCTTGAATAATTATTTTAAATTAACCAAGTTTAATAATTTTCTTAAACAAATTCTTTCTTATGATTTGAATTTATTTTTGGGAATTAATCGAAGGTTTTAAATAATTTTTACTAGGTGATTAGTTAAAGGAATAATTACTTAAAGTAATTAATTAAAAGTCAATTGATGTAATTAAATAAATGGCAATTTAATTGATAACAATAGTTAAGGGTTAATGAAAGTAATTAAAAGATAATGGCTTAATATCACTAAATAAGGAGGGTAATCAATGGGAAATTACTAAATAAGTTTTATATAATGAAAATTACTTAATGGAAGTAATTGAGGATTAATTACTTAGTTAATTAGTTAAAGTACGGATTAACTAAGGAATTAACTTAAGGGTTAATTAAAGGATAATTAATCAATGCAAGTGATTAGGATAATTAATTTGAGTAATTAATTAAGGAGAAATGTAATTAATGTAAATGGGTGAAGGTTAATTAATTTGTGTAATTAATTAAAGGCTAATTACTTAATGTAATTATGAGGATAATTAAGGGATGATTAATTAATAATTCGTAATAAATTAATGTTAAGAAAGCAGGATTAAAAGTGATTAAAGTAATTAATTTAATTTATTTAAATTAATTAGAAATGGTATGACTAATTAATCTTGCTTATGAATGATTGGATGATATTGAACGTCTCAGATTATGTGGTATCTCTGATATGTGATATGAAATGTATTATGATATGATATGTTTGGGTTGATCAGTAATAATATATCTATCGATGATGAATTGCTGTGTAAAAGTGACATCCTGCATTTAAAATTGAATTGTATTCATTTGAATAACTTGGGTAAGATGACATTGGATTCGAAGAGACGGGGGTTGGGTATCAACAAAAACCCGATACCAATTCGATTAGTAATTTTCAGTAATTCTTTATGGAATTGACTTTGGAATAAATTGGCTGGAATGGAATAAATAATGTAAACTTGGTCACTTAATCTGAGTAATGATACTTAGATATGATTGTAGGATGTGTTATTGATTATGGCAAGTTAAGAACTTGTAGTGAAGTACGAGTTACCCAGGGTTTTAAATAGGTTCTATGCTTTAGTATTTCATATTGGATAGGTTTACTCACGTTGGTTTCCAGCCTGACCCGAGTGTTACTTTGATGTAATGCTCGGGTCAGACTGAGTATTACAGATTTTCATGTTAGGACGTTCTGGAGCTCAGGAGGCGAGTAGGATGGCAGGAACGTATGGAGTGTATTCCGCTGTGTATATGAGATTATGTAGTCTGTATAGATTGTAGTTTGGAACAAGTTGTATAACTGTCCAGTTTATGTATAAATGATTGTAACTCTGATGAATTGTATGTAAAGTAACAATTACAGCTTTCTTTGTAAATGTTATTATTTGCCATTATATTTAATCCGCTATGAATGTGAGATGTTGTTGTTTTCTATTCTTCTTCTTCCTCCTTCTTCTTTTCTCTAACAATCTGGGATTTTCGAAGTCGAAAATTCTATGTCGCTACATTTTGATATCAGAGCAGAAGGTTAAGCGAGAACCTTGGCTCTGGTGGGTTTACTCAATAAGGATAGGGTTAATGGTACCCTAGAATGAGTTGAGTGTAATATATATGAGAGCGTACTTGTTATTTTCTTATATAAAGATTTTAAATTAGTTTTAAAAATGAATGCTTTTTATATAAGATTATATTTTGATACATAAAGCAATATTTCTTTCTAATTATTATAAATATGAAAGAAATTGGTTGTTGTATTATTTGAATTAAAAATAATGATAAGAATGAAGTGGTAATAGTAGTACAACCAAATTGAAATTAAATGAAGATAAGTTTGAAATGGATCCAAACTGAAATTAAAATCTTGAATTTGTAGAGGTGTTTTTAGAATAAGATAATAACGAATTGGTATCCAGATATGATAATCTCAGTTATTATCATAAATGGTTGTTGTGTACAATAATGAAATGTGTGTTAATGTTTAAGGAAAATGAAATGTTTAAGGAGGTAAACATTTAGGTGAGTATGACTTATAAATTGGAATTGAAGATAATTTAAATTATGAAGTTTTAAGTTTAAGTCCAGAAAATTTGGAATTTGTTTCAAAGTGGTAAAAGAAATAATAAATAATATTATTTACATTGTATTTGAATGAAAGGATTCTGTTTCAAACAAGAGTTGTTTGGAAATTTAAAGAAATTTGTTTTGAGTTAAAACCAAAGGTGGTTTAAAATTTAAAGTATAACTTGGTGTGTAAAGGAAATAAATATGTATATATATGAGGGATATACATAATATCAAAGATGGTTTGAAATAAACTCTAAGTGTTGATTTTAAATTTTTCCTTGGAATGTGATATGAAAACCCGAAGTGATAAAGTTTTTGAACTTATAAGAGGGAAGATTATTAATATGAAGTTTAAAATTTGAAATGGGAATTCAAATTGGGTAAAGTTGACTGGATTAAATTAAATTGAATTTAACTTAGCAGAGTTAAATGAGTTTAGAATGAACCACCCATCTTGGAAATTTCAAAATAAAATTGAGATTTAACTTAGAAAGTTAAATGGTTAATTTGAATTGGGACTATGTGTGATCTCAAAATAGGTTTGAGATCTGGAAATTGGAATTAGATGTTATTGATGAATGTTTTAAATAATTTGGATATTTATTTATTTTGACTTACCTTAATATCATCCTATTGTTATTAACAGACTATGAAAACTAAGAATTGAATTATTTTAAATAAATTAAGAAATGGATTGAGGTAATATACATCCATTACTGAAATAAAATGGAAATAAAACCTTATATCAGAATTATTTGATTTTTGAAGTGAAATTGTAATTATAAAAAGGAAATCGCTTTGAACATTAAAGATTTGAATGTTTAAGATGATATTGCAAACTGGAATTGTTTGAGAATCGGTTTCAAAGATTGAAGTTAAAATTGGATAATAAAGTGGATTCTGAAGATTATTTTGTTTTTGAACTCTTATTTGAACTTTAAAATTTTAAGTAAAGGTAATTTAAAATGGAATTTTGAAAATTTGGACTCAAAATTAAATGGTTTAAAAATTTTAAGTTGTTAAAAAAAATAAGGGTTGGTTTGATTTAAAGGATTAAATCAACATTTAAAATTTTTAACTCGAATTTATGAAATTCGAGATGGTTTTAAGTTGGGATATGAATAGAATTAGTTCAAATTGAATTTGAATTAATTGGAATTGTGATTGATGATGAATAAGTATAAAATTCAAATGGAAAATTTGAATTGAATTAATTTATTATGAAATTGAAGTTGAATAAGTTTGAATTTCAAATAGGAGTTGATTTAAATTTGGGATAGGAATTGAAGTTGATTTAAATTGAATTGAAATTGAATCGATTTAAATGGAAGTGGAAATTGAAAATGGATTGGAAATGGAGATTGGGATTGAACAGTTTGGCTCTGAACTATTTTTTCCAAATAAATTGTTTTATTATAACTGTTTTTAAATCTATTTTCCTAGCTATTTACTATACAACTTTTCTTTTTAAAACCCAAAACTATATTTTACTACTTTTGGAACTATTTAACTATTTTACAATAATTTTACAACTGTTTTATAAACTAATTACTATTTTACAACCATTTTGCAATTATCTAACTATTTTACAACTATTTGACTATTTTACAACTATTTTAAAATTACTTTACTATTATACTATTATTTCCTAACTAATAACTATTTTACAACTACTTATCTATTTTAAAAAATTCAAGCTATTTTCTTAATACAAGTTGGTCAGAGTGCAAACTGTCTATAATTGAATACCAATTGAAATAAGAATTGAAGTGTGAACCCAAATGGAAATTGGGAGAAATTGTGGATAAGTGAATGAAATCAAAACGAAGGTGAATAGAAAAGAGAGTTGATTTAATTAATAATCAATAAAGCTAAATACGTAGGATGTACGTATATTATTCTATTCGTATAATGATTTGATCTGGATTTGAGCATAGAATTTCGAGATAGTATATCGATCCGAGTTGGGATTTTTCACTCGATTTTCGACGGCGAACCCGGGATATGGATTTTTGGTTGATTTTGGGAATTCTCTATCATAGTTATGACTATGCAAAGAGAATGATGGTTTCTGATCAAGAAACCAGATCTGAGTCTGCACTAGGAAGTCGGGTGGACAATACTAGTTCGGAAGTGAGATTGTATGATCAAGTGAGCGATCAGATTTGATATTGCATATGGATGGTATATGTACATCGTACATGCTTAAATGAAATAGATATTGAACTTTGAAGGAATAAGAAATGGTTTTGAAAGGAAAGGTATATTTTGAGAAAATTTTGGATGATTAAAGTGGAAGTGGAATATCTCTATTATTGAAATTTACTTTTTGAAAAGTAAGTATTATGGTGAATAAATTGATAAGGGAAATTAAACTTGAATATTGATTTAGCATAAATAAAGTTATATATATTTGGTAAACTCCCCTTGTTGAATCTATAGCCAAAAGAAAGGTTTTTGAAAGTATTTGAAGTATAAAAGGAAATTTATGCAAGTATGAAGTGATCCAAAGATTTTTCAAGATTATATATATATACATATATATATATGTATGATTATGAAAATGATTTTGGGAAAAAAGTTTTGGAACCTATGGATTTGGAAAAGGCTTTTGTTTTCTGGGAAAATCAAATTTTGGAAATTTGGAAAGCCAAGTTTGGAGCTATCGATTTAGGATATCAATTTTGTGTAAAAAAGATTTTGATGTAAATCATAAAGGGTATGATTTGAAAGATACTATAAGTGTATAGTATAAAGTGTTTTGAGATTGGATTTGGGGAAAAAGGCGCTCCCATCGAAATGAACTTCTTTAGGAGATCCACGGGGTGGGTCTGCCTTGAGCCCTAAAGGGGAGGCTCTAAATTGAATCCTCGGAGGAAGTCCAGAAAAACTGAAGTTCCTGAGGATTATGTGTAGTGGGTAGCAAACATCGAGGGCGCTGATGCCTACAGAGACATTTGGGTTATGCTGTGACGACAGTGTAACTCGATGTCACTGCGATCTACTATGGACCATAGCGGAAGTCGTGTATGTCGTGAGAGCTTACAATCTACGTTTGATTTCACCATGATGGCAACGTAACATGAGTAGACTGTGACCTATGGTGACATAGTGAAAGTCGAGAGACCATGAGAGCCTAAGGATACATTAGGACTTGATTGATGTAGTCTGCGACCTATGTGGGAGTGGTGAAGTTTCAATGGGCAGCGAAAATCGATGGCGATGATGTCTATAGTTACATGGACTTTTGTCATGATGGCAACATAACCCGAAATGTAACTGCGATCTGTGGTGGGTTCCATGGCGTAATCAAGGGGGGCGGAGTGCCTACTGTTATCTATGGATTTTACGGGATGGCAACATAACCATCGGGTTAACTGTGACCTAGAGGGGGTGATGATTTCCAGAGCATTCTCACCAAAGATATTTCCTCTATTTCAAAAATGTTTTCAATATTTTCATAAAGTTTTCGAAAATGTTTTTCAAATATTATCACTGGGTGTTGAAAATGGGTCTGCTAAGTACTTACGGATTTTCAGTCCTACGTCTGATCAACGTATGACTGAATTTCTGTGAGAACAAGGATGGACTCGTTGAAACATCGAGTTATAAAAAGTATTATTATAAAACTATTCTGGTAATAATAGATAGATTTTAAAGTGTTTTAAAAAATTTAATAAAAGAGTTTATAGTTGAAAATGATCAAAGAGTAATTTAAGTGAAGTAGCAGAATAATTAAATATCTGGCTTCGTTCCTTTTCGAGGACGAAAAGATTCTAAGGGGGGAGGAATGTGATTTGGACATCAGATAATTGGATAATTATCTAATTTAACTATTGAAAAATACTGATTTATAGATTGAACAAATGAATCCAATAATAAATATTTATATCTGGATGAATATTTATTTTATAATTTCCTAACATAATTACTTAAAATTTATAAATTGAATTTCTGTTTGTTAAAATATATTTGAGTTGATTTTAAATTGGTTTTTAAATTGAATTTGAATTTGGATTTAAATTGAAATTTAGAAGATAAATATTTTAAAATATTTTGGATTTAAAATATATTATTTATGATTTTATTTAGAATATAATTGGTTTTATATTATTTTCTTTTAAAAGTTTTATTTATATAAATTAAGAAAGTATTTATTAAATAATAAATTTAATACAAAATCTTTTTATTAACATTTTAAAATAATTAAAAATTGCATAATGACAAGTGTTAATTTATGAAATCATCTTAATAACGTGTAAGATGATAAACATTTGCTAATGACAAATGTTAGATGAATAAACAAGCGTCACCCATTTATTTTTATTTTCTTTTATTTTTAATAAATCCTAATTAAGCCTATATAAACATATATCTCACCTCTTCACTTTTTTTCCTATCATTATACAAATCAAAGAAAATTCAAAACAAAACCTATAATCAAACATTTCTCAAACCACAAGAAATCAAAACAAATGACTTTAAACCATTTTCAAACTCAAGAAAAAAATCTATAGCCTGTTTACATTTCAACAACCTAAAATCACCTAAACAAGGCAAGCTTAACCTGTAATCAAAAGCTAGATCATCTCAGTTTCAAGAATTCAAGTAATTTTTTTTCCAATAACAAGCTTTCAAAGATCACAACAATTCAAGTTTTTAAATTTAATAACTGATACAAGCTCTGTTCAAACATATTTTTATAGGTGAGTAAACTTGTATCTTAAAGCTTAATCTGTATATATATGTGTTTGCATGAGATAATCTTTGAAATTAGACGAGTAGTATATTTTGCATGTTTGTTTAGAGATGATTGCATGTATATATAAGTGTGAATATGCATCTTCATGTCTCTGTGTATATATATTATCTCGATTCTTAGTTTGCAGGCATAAAAAATAAATAACTCCTTATATAAATACTTTAATGTTAGGGTCTTTGAAAGAAAATTGTTTGTAATTGTCAGATTCAAGATTTAAAAATAGGTTCAAGTATACACATGAAGTAATTATGAAAAAAATTAAAATTTACAATGGCAAGCTGATTCAAATCAAAAATTAAAGTTATTAAATCTCAAGTTTTGAGTATATGATCTGAATCGATTTTGGAAACGATGATTTTTTGAGGTAAAATTAGATTTTTTTTTTTTTAAGCTTGTAGTTAGTGAGGATATGAGGGTTGATCGGAAAATGAATTTTCTTTGTTTTTGGCAACGGTGAGGTCCAGAAGCCTCGGTGTCTTGACTAAGGTTAGCTTGTTGGTTGACGATTGAGGGAAATATGGTCGGCAGGTTCATACATCGCCATGGAGGCGCGGCGAGGAGATAATGGGGTTTTGAGGGTTTTTTGGTCGACGATTTTTCAAAGACTACTGCATCGTCGTCGAAGCATCGAGTTTGATTGGAGCAAGTGAGGTCGATGAGTGAAGTCATGGCATAGCTAGGGGTGGAACGGCGGCTGGTCTGGTGAACTAGATCGACTGGGCGAGGAAGTTTCATCGACAGGTTTGGGTTCGAGGAAGTATCGACAAGCTCGATTTTGTTTTTCAGTCATTTGCGTTGTACCTGGGTGGTCGAGAAGTTCGAAAGAATCGTGGGTGGTGTGCTGGTGGTCGCAACGTTGATCGTTGATGGCCGGAACGCTTGTGCATGTGCACCTGTGCACTTTAATATTTGAGATTTTTTCGTGATCGAGGAAGAAGCATAAGTCTTCAGGCTGTATTGGGATTTTGCTCGGGTAAGACTCGGGGAGGCAATGGGATATTTCATGTATAAAAGAAAAGATGGCGACTGGAATGGGAAGACTCGGGTTTGTATAAGAGAAGTAACCGGGTTTAGCTCGGGTTTGGGCTTTAGTGTATTAGCATTGCTTTAAATTTAAAAGGTTGAAATAAAACAAGTTTTGGAATAATGTTTTTGACTCCTTTTTTTTATAATAAATGTTTTCTTTAAGTATTGGGGTTAGTTAAAGGCTTGAATAATTATTTTAAATTAACCAAGTTTAATAATTTTCTTAAACAAATTCTTACATATGATTTGAATTTATTTTTGGGAATTAATTAAAGGTTTTAAATAATTTTTAATAGGTGATTAGTTAAAGGAATAATAACTTAAAGTAATTAATTAAAGGTTAATTAGTGTAATTAAATAAACGGTAATTTAATTGATAACAATAATTAAGGGTTAATGAAAGTAATTAAAGGATAATGGCTTAATATCATTGATTAAGGAGGGTAATTTATGGGAAATTACTAAATAAGTTTTATTTAATGAAAATTACTTAATGGAAGTACTTGAGGATTAATTACTTAGTTAATTAGTTAAAGTATGGATGAATTAAGGAATTAATTAAAGGGTTAATTAAAGGATAATTAATCAATGCAAGTGATTATAGGATAATTAATTTGAGTACTTAATTAAGGATAACTGTAATTAATGTAAATAGGTGAAGGTTGACTAATTTGTGTAATTAATTAAAGGCAAATTACTTAATGTAATTAAGAGGATAATTAAGGGATGATTAATTAGTAATTTGTAATAATTAATGTTAAGAAAGCAGGATTAAAAGTGATTAAAGTAATTAATTTAATTTATTTAAATTAATTAGAAATGGTATGACTAATTAATCTTGCTTATGAATGATTGGATGATATTGAATGCCTCAGATTATTTGGTATCTCTGATATGTGATATGAAATGTTTTGTGATATGATATGTTTGGGTTGATCAGTAATAATATGGTTATCTATCGATGATGAATTGTTGTGTAAAAGTGACATCCTGCATTTAAAATTGAATTGTATTCACTTGAATAACTTGGGTAAGGTGACATTGGATTCAAAGAGACCGGGGTCGGGTATCAGCAAAAACCCAAAACCACTTCGATTAGTAATTTTCAATAATTATTTATGGATTTAACTTTGGAATAAATAAACTGGAATGGAATAAATAATGTAAACTTGGTCATTTAATCTAAGTAATGATACATAGATATGATTATAGGATGTGTGTTTGATTATGGCAAGTTAAAAACTTGTAGTGAAGTATGAGTTACCCCGGGTTTTAAATAAGTTTTATGCTTTAGTATTTCATGTCAGATGGGTTTACTCACGCTGGTTTCCAGCCTGACCCGGGTGTTACTTTGATGTAATGCTCAGGTCAGACCGAGTATTACATATTTTCAGGTTAGGACGATCTGGAGCTCAGGAGGCGAGCAGGATGGTAGGAATGTATGGAGTGTATTCTGCTGTGTATATGAGACTGTGTAGCATGTATAGATTGTAGTCTGGAACAAGTTGTATAACTGTCCAGTTTATGTATAAATGATTGTAACTCTGATGAATTGTATGTAAAGTAACAAATACAGCTTTCTTTGTAAATGCTTTCACCGTATTATTCAATCCATTGTTGTCCAATAGTTGAAATTAACATTGATTTTATCTTATTAATTAATATTAGTTGATATCTTATTACATTAACATTTCCAGTATCATCTTTATTTACACTAACCCAATATTTGGTTACATTTAATTGCACTACATCCAATTGTTATAATTTATATTCCAAAATTTAATTAAATCTTGATTTCCATTCTTATTATTATACCAATTTTCATATTATGAATAAAATTTACATTATTGCCAAATATTACCTTAATTTACATTAACTTAATACGTAATTACATTTATTGCAATTAGTTTCAAATTGAATATAAAAGGCTAAATAAATAGGTAACTTACAACAATCTTTACTATAACCTTTAATCACACTTATAAATTCATTATTCACAAACAAATGTTACAATTCTTATATAATCCCAAATTTTATTCAATGGTCATTTATTTCATACTATTTCACTTGCAAATTCAATGTTTGCATTTGTTTTATTATATCAGTTTATAACAAAGTATAACCATTTATATTATTTCAATTAATTGTAATCTCATTCAAAATGTTAATTTTTAGCTTTAATTATCATTTGTCACTTCATTTCAGTATTCATTTCATTATTAAATTATAGATTTTTATTTCTTCTAAATTTAGTTACCAAAATCTTATTAAATTAACAATTTAAATCATCTAAAATTTACGGGTCGTTACGGTGAAAGCACATATACAAATATTCCAAGTAATTCACCCATGCATTACCGTGATGACTTTTAAATGAGAGTAAATACTTTGGATGTTTTTATTGCTAAAAATAAAAAAAAATGAAAAAAAATTCCCGTTTAAATTACCACATTTTAACGTACTATATTGGATTTTGATGAGTGATGGTCGTTAGAAATATGATAGAAATAGAGATGGTCATGGAATTTTTACCAAACAAGAGTTATTATAAATCTTGTTTAAATTTTGAAGAAAATTTACTAAATATACTTTCTCAAGTTATAATATATGATTAATATCAACACTCATCACTTTTTCAATCGCCATTTATCTTTATGATAATCAGTAGGAAATCAGATTGATCAAAATAGGCAAAAAAATCAAATCAAATTTTTAAAACATCTAAACGGAGACGAAGTTTACAAAAACTATTTTCTACAAGAGGTTTTGTAAAAATGTCTGCCAATTGAAAATCGGTTGAAATGAAATTTATGCAGATATTTTCTTTGGAAATATGATCTCTAATAAAATAATGTCCAACATCTATATGTTTTGTCCGTGAATGATGTATAGGATTATTTGTGAGATCAATTGCACTTTTTCTGTCGCATTTTAGTGTACACGTTTAAAATTTAGACCATAGTCGTTCATAGTTTGTATCATCCATAAAATTTGAGCAGAGCAACCACTTAGAGCAAAATTCTCTGCCTCAATGGTGGATAATGCAATACAATTCTGTTATTCTACTTGACCATGCAATTAGCGAATGTCCTAATATAAAACACGTTCCACTAATACTTTTCTATCAACTAGACTTCCAGCATAATCTGCACCTGAATATCCTTTCAGTTCAAAGTTATCATTAGTTGGATACCAAAGACCAAAACGTAGTGTATGCAATAAATATCTTATAATTCTTTTAGAAGTTTTTAGATAAGATTCTTTTGGATTAGATTGAAATCGTGCACATAAGCAGACAAAAACATGATGTCAGGTCTAGAAGCGGTAAGATAAAGAAGTGATCTAATCATACCTCGATATTGCTTTTGATCAACCGCCTTACCTTTTTCATCCTTGTCAAATTTAATTATTGTGCTCATGAAGGTTTTTGCAGGTTTAGCATCTTTCAATCCAAATTTGTTGACAAGTTCCCTAATATATTTTGTTTGAGAGATGAATGTATCTTTATCGCTTTGTTTGATTTGAAATCATAAAAAGAATTTTAATTCTCCAACCAAGCTCATTTCAAACTTCTCCTGCATGATTTTTTTTAAATTTCTCACACAACAAGTTGTTAGTAGCACCATAAAAAATGTCATCAATATATATTTGAATAATCAAAAGATCATCATTTTCATGCAGTAGAAACAGTGTGGTGTCTACACAGCTATTTTTGAATCCGCTCTCAAGGAGATAGATGCTAAGACATTCATACCATGCCCTGGGGCTTGTTTTAATCCATATAGAGCTTTCTTAATTTTATAAACATAGTTAGGGTATTCATGGCTTTTATATCCTTCAGGTTGTTCAACAAGAATATCCTCATTTAAAATTGCAATCAGAAAAGCACTTTTAATATCCATTTGTCTCATTTTAAATCATTTATAACAAGCTAAAGCTAATAGTATTCTATGATTCCAGTCTGGCTACTAGTGCAAACATTTCATCACAGTCACTTCCTTCAATTTGATTATAACCTTTAGCAACTAACCTAGCTTTTTTTCTAATCACATTACCAGATTCATCAAATTTATTTTTAAAAAATCCATTTGGTCCCTACAACTGTATAATCATTTGGTCTAGGTGCTAGAGTCCAAACATTATTTTTCTCAAATTGATTTAGCTCTTCTTGCATAGCCATAAACCAATTTTCATCATTAAGAGCTGTATCTATGTCTTCGGGTTCAATTTCTGAAATAAATCTACTGTATAGACACAAATCATATAAATTTCTAAAGGAGGAACTAGTTTGAAGACATATGATAGGATTTCCTATTACTAATTCTAGAGAATTATCTGCTTTGAATTTCAACCTCTTTGGATCTAGATTTCTTCGGACTACTTTTGTAGTTGTAGTATCTTTTAGTTTTTCATTTTCATCTTTTTCGTTCTCCTCTTCAACATTGTTTTTGATTGTTTCCTTGTTTCGATCATCAATACCTTCATCAAATTTCACATTGATTGACTCCATGATTGTTTTTGTATTTTTGTTGTAAACTCTACAAGCTTTGATTCTAGAAGAATATCCCATGAACATGCCCTCGTCAGCTTTTGCTTCAAATTTTCCTAATTGATCACCTGTATTGAGAATATAGCACGGACACCCAAAAACTTTGAAGTATGCAGCATTCGGTTTATTTTTGAACCATGGCTCATAGGGTGTTTTCTTAAGAATTGGTCTAATCATAATTCTGTTCATTACATAACAAGCTATATTTACTTCCTCAGCCTAAAAGAACAAAGGTAGTTCATACTCATTTATCATGGATCTAGCCAACTCTTGCAATGTTCGATTCTTTCTTTCAACTACCCCATTTTGTTGTGGAGTACGTGGAGAAGAGAATTCAAGTTTAAATCCATTTTCATCACAAAAATTTTCAAATTCATAATTTTCAAATTCTCCACCATGATCACTTCTTACTGAAATGATAGAAACTCCTTTTTATTTTGAACTAATTTTGTGAATTTAGTGAAGTATGAGAAGGTTTCGGATTTTTTATCTAAGGAGTATACCCATGTATATCTTGAGTAATCATCAACCAACAAAAACAGTATTTCTTACCACCTAAGAAAGCAATATCATTAGGTCCAAACAGATCCATATGAACTAGTTCAAGAATTCTAGAAGTGCTTACCGTGTTTTTGGCATGAAAAGACGATTTCTTAAGTTTTCCCATAGTACATGCTTTACATAAATTTTCTGTTTTAAAATCATGAGATGGTAAACCTCTTACCAAGTCTGTTCTTTTTAATTTTTCAACAAATTCATACTAGCATGTCCTAATCGTATATACCGTAGGTTTACTTCTACATCCTTAGCTATTAGGCATTTTGAAAGCGTGAGATCACCAAAAGTTAGATAATATATATTACCTTTCCT
This sequence comes from Allium cepa, assembly GCA_030765085.1. Classification (NCBI taxonomy): domain Eukaryota; kingdom Viridiplantae; phylum Streptophyta; class Magnoliopsida; order Asparagales; family Amaryllidaceae; genus Allium; species Allium cepa. Next base: position 456,501,809 of record CM060931.1, on the reverse strand, counting down.
TTTACCTGAAAACAATATTTCTGTTGATGATTGGTCAACAATTTTGCAAAAGTCAGAGTCAAAAATAACATTCATTCTTTTATCACATAGCTGGCTGATTGATATCAAATTGTGGTGAGATTTTCAATATATAATACGACATTTAAGGTAAATGTATTGTTACCTACTTTACCTTTACCGATAATTCTACATTTGTCATTGTTACCCATTGTGACTCTGTCACCTTTGTACTTCTCTAAGCTAAAGGACTCTGATTTGTCACCTATCATGTGCCTGGAATGGCCAGAATCCAGATATCATTGTTGTTGTTCCTTAGTGTGTCAGCATACCTACATAAAAAAAAATTTAGTGACCTATTTGTTTTTATAGGTCCATGATTGTTAGTGAAAAGATTTTGAAAAATATGTTTGTGTAGACCCAAAACTATTTATATTTGTTCCTTTTGGCATCCAGATTTGTTTGACTTTAAGGGATTTTATATTCATGCTTTTTGGAACCCAAATTGGTATGGTTTTCATGTTTTTGGGTCTTTACCAACAATTGTTTTGATTTTTCTACAAATTATGCACTTGGATTTGACTTGATTAACTCTGCTTCTAACAAGTTCAGATTGATTATAACCCAAGTCCTTGTCTAACAGTATTAACAGTTTGTTTCCCTAATAGCATATTTAGCGACCTTTCTCCTTTGGAAATTTTTTCTAAAGTTGTAGATAAATGTTGGACTTGTGTTTTGAGGGATTCATTTTCGATCAATAACAAAGTGCACTTTTTGAGAGAATTTTCTCTCCTCGTATTTTCAATCTCTTTCAAAATCAGAATTTCATTTTCAAATGATTTTATTTTAACTTCTGATTTTTTAATTTTTTTTCTTCTTCAAATGATGGACATTTATCATACTTAGGTCTCTTATTTTGATAGTTTTTAACCAATTGATCAAGCTGTTTATTTAGTTCTATTAAACTATCTCTTTGTGATTCAATTTTAGCATACTTCTCCCTAAGTTGTACAGAACAGCCATTTACCTTGTGAAAATATATAAGTAATTCCGAATGAGTAAGTTTTGATACCTTGCTTGGCTCATCGTCATCACTGTTAGTTGTTTCTCCTGGAGGACACAAATTTTATATTTTACTTGCACTACCAGTGCTTTTATTAGCTTCATCGATTTCGTCCCAAGTGGCTACAAAACTTCTCCTTTTCGATTTCTTTCCTTGGCTGAGTCGATTCTAAGGACAATTGGGTTTGGTATGACCGGGTTTGCTGCACTTATGAAAAATAATCTCCTAGTCTTCTGGGTTGTCTAGAACTTTTACTATTTTGCTTTTCAGTTGTTGATTTAGAGCTGGATTTCTATACTTATGATTCCACCTTTTGAATTTCTTTATTAATTGTGCTAATTCAGCTGCTCCATCTTCATTGTCGTCATCATCACTTTCAGTTGTCCTTTGAGAGCTATTGATTTCTTTCGAGTATCACCTCCTTCGCGTTCATTCCTAGCTTATAAGTGGTGAGATTTTCGATGAGTTCTTCGACTTCAACTAGTTTCAAAACTGTTGATTCTTGAATGGCAGTAACTTTTGCTTCAAAATTCCATGGAAGGGCTTTGAGGATTTTTTAGACTATTTCCAATTCAGTGTATGGTTTTCTGAGAGCTTTTGATTTGTATATGAGATTGGAAAGTCGTCCATATATCTCTTTGACATTTTCATCCTTAGCCATTGTAAAGTTCTCGTATTCACTACTAAGCATGGCAAGACGAGATTCTTTGACTTGAGATGTTCCTTCGTGAGTCACTTCAAGTATATGCCAGATTTTCTACGCAATTAGACAATGTGAGACACATCTAAGTTCAATTTGATCCAACAAACAAATAATAGAATTCATAGCTTTAACATTAGCATTCTGTAGTCTATTTTCAAAATCTGTCCATTGATCCATCGATTTTCCAATTTCCTGATTATCTACTACTATAGTTGGCATCTTATAGCCTGTCTCGACAATATTCCAAGCATCAATGGTTTTCAGAAAAAAATTCATTCTATTTTTCTAGTAAGAATATCCACCATTGAACATAGGTAGTCTAACAATGGACTGACCCTCAGCAAAATCATTATCAAAAGAAGCCATTTTAAAAAAAAAATTAAATTTTTTTTTTTTTGAAAAATCAAAATTTTAAAACAAAAATTGACGTTTGTTCCTAGCTCTGATACCACTTGTAGGATCGATTTCACCTTAAAGGGGGGTGAATAGGGTACTAATAATTATAAAAATTAATGTGAAAATATATTAAATAATTGCAGCACAGATAATAGCAGAATAATAAAAAGCAGAAATAGAACAATACAGATTTATCTAGCTTTGGCAAAACTCTGCCCACGTGCTGCCCCCAAGGTTTCTATTAGAAATTAAGTAGTCGGACGCTTAAACACGTAACTCATGACACCCGTTATCGACTAACCCAACTCTACACTCAAAATCCTACCATAACTCAGCCACTGAGTTGCGAATTCTCAAACTAAACCATCGTAGTTCATCCCCTAGTCACATGACTAGAATTTTATAAAGGTTTGAAAGTAAATTACAAAATAAAAACAACTTAAAAAATAAAAATCTAATTTAAAAATTAAAGCCCAAAAATATTTATCAATAACGACCCAAAATAAAATAGTGATAACGAATGTGCCCTCTTTTCTTTTTATATTATCGGCCGTATCCTTTCCTTTGTGAAAATTGTTGCCTCGTTTGTTCATCTTTCTTTCTAAAAAATTAGGGCTTTGCATTGAATTGGAGACCCACATGTGTTTGATCAATTGTAGTGATTATTTGCATTGTTTAGCTTTGGACAATCGATCCTTTGGCTATGATATAATTTCGGTCCCTTCAATTTGATCTAGTCTGAACTAAATTGGTATGTGATTTATTCTTTTTTGCTTTACTGGTTAATTTTCTAGAACTCGATGACATTTATTGCCGATGATGTTGATAGTACTTATAGGGTTCAATTCCCTAAATTTTCATTCAAGTATTTCTTTTTTTGAATTCTTCTATTACTTTAGCTCGGCCATTCGATTTAGATTAGTTGCTTGTGATTAATTTTGACTCATTCATTTGTATACTTCTTTGCTTGATCATCACGACTTGCGTTTGCTTTGGAATTTGGTTCCGTTCTTTTCTCTATTGACTTTGGACACATTCAATTTGTGATAATCTAGACTCTTTCTATTTTTGTTATTTTCTAGTTTTGACTCTGACTCGATCGATTCTTGTTATCACCTAGGTCATTATGGCTTTGACTTTGTTATTTAAAATCTGACATGCTCATTTAGAAATTCCTGGGACGTTGACTTTGTTCATTCTTTTCATTTAGTTGATATGGTCGCACTTCATTTCGATGTTGTTACTACTGCCTGTTATACACGGCTTCCCTCAGTTCATATTGTCAATTGTGAGCTTGTCTGATTTTCACATATGCATATGTATATACTGTGTATATACCTGTGCTAGTTGTTGTTTTTGGACTTGCATTCATGTACATTTGGTGTGATGCTTTCTGAACTATATACATGTATATATGTATGTTTGTGATGTTTCACTTATTCCTCTTGAAGTCTTCACATGGTTGTTGTGTACCTACACCTGTTTGCTTTAGAAAACTGTCTGGATGATATGTCTGACTGCATGTATATATGTATACATGTATGTAAACACATGTATATATGTACGTGGTCTATTGATTTTCATGTTCTTGTAGTCTTTTCTGTTGAAGTCTGAGTGTATTTGTTTCCTTATTGCTTGATCACAGTCACTTGTGCATTTGATTTTTTGCACTTGTATTTCCATATATCTGACTGCATTTTTTTGTTGCACATTTGAGTTTTGTGCTTGTGATATTGTATTGTTCCTTGTCCAGTCGCATTTATATTTCATTGATGCATTTTGGTCTCTATACATATATCTATGTATATATGTATGATTGCTTTGGTGCCTATCCACTTGGTTCTTCAATTCTGGGTTGTATATTTTGATTTTCTGGCCTTGTTACATGTCGGGTTGCTCTATTTTCTTGTATCTAGTCCGGTTGCATATATATGTTACTTGTTGTGGTCTTTGCCTTTGTGCCATGCCACTAGCCTGAACAGTTGAACTGTTTGGTGCACCACTTCGAACAGATTGAAGTTTAGGTCTGCACTTGCCTTGAGTTTGAATGGTTGAGTATTTTTCAAGTGTACACATTAAATTTTTGGTTTGAGGTTTTTTTATGTTGGTTTTTGGATTCTTGTACCATGAGAACTTGTACTCAACAATTTTGTGATGTATTTGTATTGCACCTGAGTTGAATCCAGCCTCAGCTTGGGTTTGATCTTGTGCTCAACTGTCCTTACGGTTTTATCAAGTGTATATTAGTGTGCATGGCCTTATGGCATGCATAGTGATACATTATGCATGTCATAAGTTGTTCATGTATGATGAATTCAAAATAAATATGATGATGAACAACCCAAATAATTGAGGCAAATAATATTATCAAAAACACACATTTTATTTTACACTGTAAAAATATTTCTTTTTCAATTTTATTGCAGTAATGTTTATTTTGCAGATAATTCAACTACTAGATTCAGGCTGGAGCAAAGTCGAAGATAAACTATGAGTGAATGAGTGATATGTAGTGAGGTGAACAATGTAAAGTGAAATGTGACGACCCAGAATTTTTTATCTTTGAAATTGAAATATTTAATTAATTTTAAATGTTTGGAAAATATTTTAAGCTTGAATTCCAGATATAATTATGGATATGGCAATTAAATGATTGAATTTGATTTATTGAAGTTCGGTAAAATGTTGAATCTTGATTTTTAAGCCGATTAAAAATATTTCAAAGGCTTAGGAAATTTATGATGATAATACTGAACATAATGGAAGTGTTAAAAATTGAAATTTTAAGCGTTTATTCAGTTTTGAATTTATATCGTTTAGATTGATATTTAAAAATCGCCTTCCGAGGCACATTCTCAGAATTCAACGAAACCAATTCCGTTGGATCCGTAATATTGTATTATTATCGAATTTCAATTTTTGTAATGTTTGGAGTGATCGTTTGGCCGTACGATAAGAAAGCACGCTGAAAATTTATATTGAAATTAAATAAATAACTGGTCCAAAAAGCTATCTTCCCCATACGATCGAATTTGGACTCGAATCTTTTTCATTGCATTCAGAATGGGCGTATAGCATTATAAACGCCTAGCGGCACGCCTCGATAGGAGTTTGGAATTTTGAGTTACGTAATTGTGACAGTTTAAATTTAAATTTTAAATTCAAATTCAAATGAGATTATTGCATTAAATTTTTTTGACGGGACCCTGCAAAAACATGTTGCATGCTTCTTCTAACACTTGGCAAGAATTATTAACACGCGTTAAAAAAAATTTCTCGATCAAAATATAAAAAAATTAATGAAAGGCCGAGCTTCCCTTTTCTCTTCAACTAAAAATCAAATTAAAAACTCAGAGAAAAATATCTCTCGTTCAAAAAAATGGCTGCCAAATAAAAAAAAGGTATCGCGATGAGATTCGCGAGTGCATGGGAGGGAAGGATATTCGATTTCAGTGATTTCATGAGGGTCGATTCGTCACCATTCGACTGGGGAGGCGATCGACAATGGCGACGCAACTAGGTTTTCGAGGCGGTGGCTCGCGCGAAGTCAGAGAAATCGAGGCCGTCGAGCTCGGCGGCGGCATTGTCAAGATCAGCGACTTCTATAGCCATTGCGAGGTGAAGATTCAATGTCGCGATGTCTGTGAGCACGACGGAGTCAAACTCGATCGATTTGGGGCTTGGCTTGGTGGTGGGTGTTCGCTGTGTCAATGTACCGAGGCTAAGGTTTCGGCGATTGGTAGAGGGAGGGCTCGAATTCAAGTCAGTAACGTATAAATTTGTTTTACATATATACAGAAAATTATATAGAGGGTAAGTTAACTAAAGTGATAATCAGGTTTAACTGAAGAAGAAAAGATTTTACAGTAGGGTATTTCCTTTGATTTAATTTATACATATGTGAATACATATACAGTAAAGATAAATGAAAATATAAAAATAAATATGATTTCTAAATATTTGAAAGTCTATAAAAAAAGTTTGATTTTTTAAACCTATGATTTATTTTTTTAGTATATATATATATATGTATTTTCAAATTTGGAAAAAAAAATATACATATTTAACTTTCTAGTTTAAAACTAAATTATTAGTTTAAATCCAAAATGTTAATTAAGTTAAATAAGTAATTTATTGTTCGATCAATTTAAATAGTAATCAATCTTGAATTATTTATACAAGGTCTAAAACTATGAAGAAAGTAAGCTAATTTGGATGGATTGCAAAATAAAGGAGCAAAGGTGAGATCTTCTCACTCAATCGGATTTTCGATTAAATTTTAAATAGTTAAATTTAAATTGTTGATTGTGTGCTTGGATGATAAATTATTATCAGTTGTATTGGATTAGACCCTTTACGTTGCATAATAGCGAAGGATGTTATATAAACCCATATACCGCGATATTCAACCTCGAAGTGGAATTGGTATTATATATGTATTTGGAGTGATTGATTTCCCGCATTATATAGCGGATGAGACCCTATGCGCCGTATAATAGCGGATGATATTATATAAATCCCATATACCATGATATTCCACCTCGAAATAGAATTGGTATTTAATTGTTGTGCTAACATCTATGGATGCAGGGAAACATGTTGGAGGGATCCAACTGGATTCCTTAAATATTTGAATTTGTTTCAATGTTATGTATTGATTATTTATAATCTGTATGTGATCATATTTGTGATTGAAATCGTTGAAGGCTATAGTTTAGCCGAATATATTTTTGGTATCACAGGAAACCGAAAATAAATAAAACTGGATTTTTAAAATTCAAGTTGAAAGTTATAGTAAAATTTATTTTTGAGAATTGAATAAATTTAAAAGAAGAAATTTTAAAAGGATAAAGTTTTATTTTTGAATCCTATTAAATGAATTCCAAAAATGTAGGAAAGGATTTTAATGAATAGATTTCATGTAATATTATTCAAAAGTTCAAGAATTTATTTTAAAATACGGATTTTAAATAGTTTGGAAGAGATAAAGGAATTTATTTTACAAATAAATTCGAAAATTGATCTGGTGTTAAAATAAGATAAATCTTTGGGAAATCAATATGAAAATTGATTTGGTGTTTGAATAAAAATCGATTTGGTGTTTGAAATAAATGTTTGGAAAATCAATTTGGAATTTGATTTAGTGTTTGAAAATAAATATTCGAAAATCGATTTAAAAATCATATATCAGTGGATATTTGGGAATTTGAATTCACAATGGGAATTTATTAAGAAAATGGAAATTTGTTTTAAAATAAACATTGGTTTATTTTTAAGTGTGGAAAGAAATTTACGGATTTGGAACGTAAATTTAAAATAAATCAAGAAGGATTTATTAATCGATTTTAATGAACCATTTTGAAATGGAAGGTGTATTTTCCCTAGAAAGCCGAGTTATGTTTTAAAGTAGCTTTCAAAATTAAAAGTTTTGAAGTTGGTTTTAAAAAGGATGTTTGTGGAGAAATTATTTTCTTAAGATGGTTTCAAATATTTAAAGTAAAGTATTTAATTAATTATAGAAGGGATTATTTTAAAGATTAAATTGATGTTCGATTTAGAAAATAGTTATTTAAATATTTATACTCTATCTACTAATTTTATTTTAAAATTAGTTTGGACTTGAAGTTTTATATGAGATATTGGTATAATATTTTCATAACAAATATTTAAGTAAGTGTTTGAGTTAGTTTTATTTTAAATGTTTCCAAGTATATTTTGGATAAGTATTTTAAATTATTTTTAAAGTATTTGAACTCGGCAAAATTTTCAGTGGAATTAAATAAATATTTTGAAATTTTTTCCACGTGAGGAAGGAGATTTGAAATTTGTTTTCAAAGGATTGAAGTGTGAAAAGTGATTTGAAGTTTGTTTTCAAAAGATTGAAGTGTGAAATGGGATTGCATTTGAAGATGGTGTTGAAGACCGGGTATTTTCGAAAGCGAAAGGATTACCTATCGAATGTCTCTGCACCGGGTTGCTCCAGTATAGAGATTTTATCACCCTTTGTGATGAGGATTCCGGATGTGATTAGTGAATATCCAGATTTGCAAGGGCTTCTTTGAAGTTCCTTCGGTTTCATTCGATCCCGGAATGGACTTGTATGGATGTGTGTCTAATATTACACTTTGAGAAATAAAGCTGATTTCTATCAAATACATTTCTATTGGTGGCGGAGAATTTATTCTCTTAGCTTAACACCCTTCTCTGAGACGTTCGAGCTCAGAGGTTATGCAGTTGATGGTTATTAGTGATATACTCCCGATTTGGTAGTGTGGCATACGAAGTGCTGTTGATCATTTGTTGATCGAAGCATGGCTTTGTGAAAAGTGTAGCTTTGTGGACGAGACTTCGTCGGACCTCACACCCCGGAAATGGTCGAAACAGAAAGGATGCGGCAAGGTTATTTGGGAGTAGCCCCCCCTACGAGTATGTCATTTCCTTCTAGAAAAGGGTTGTATCATGGTATGGAGCCTAGATATTTAACCTTTGCAGTTGCTGCAAATTTATTATACTTTGTGGTTCTTGCTTTGTGGTTGAGGATCCTCGGATAAAGGTCGCTAACGACCGGGAGATGGCGTACTCGTGTAGTAGTTATCTAGTTATAGAGGTAACCTGGCCTTGTGTTGGCAGAGAGCTGTTAAGTTCTCGGGACGTCCCTACAGAGGCATGCGCATATGGCAGTAGGAAGTTCCTTAACCTGACCATTTGTTAGAAATCCAATCTCCAATATGCACCTTGTATAGTTTTAGTTGTATAACCTGCCATTTACTTATGGTGGCGCCCCACTGTTTAGATGGTAGCTATAATAGGCATAGTTTGAAATGTCTATGCTGGCTAAGATTAATATTATACTTTCGAAATGTTTTCCACACTATGCACTAATGATAATATCAAAAGGATTTTGCGTATCAAGCATGTTTGACTATCATAAGGAGAAATCTCCTTCGATTCTGCGTTTGCATTGTGTGTGTGGTGGGAGGCCTTATGGTAGTTTCATTTTCCAAAAGCATGGCGAATTTTTTTTCTTTGGGAAAATAACTGTTTTAAGATCTCACACCAGTCCCATGACTGATCTGGAGTTTATTGTTCCCTTTCTAAACTCTGGGCGCCCATAATTTTCCACACGGGCAGTCTAGAGTTAGGTTATCAGTTATTCGGGAGCGAAGTCAAGAAGTATGTTGTGGAGATCTGAAGTTCAAGCTGGATGGCAAGGCGTATCACTAGTATACTATATTTTCTTTTCCGTTGTTTGTTGTTCTAACACTCTGATAATGTGATTTATAAATTGATATAGTCCTTTTGTTTAAAGATTATTCATTTATCTATTATATTTATTCCGCTGCGAAATGTGAGATTCTGTTATTGTTTCTGTTCCTTCTTCTATCTTCTTCTTCTTTAACCCTAACGGTTTGGTTTTTCGACATTCGATTGTTCGGTATTCGATATAGTGGACGTATTGATGTCGACTTTCGGGCGTCGAAAAAATTGGGTCGTTACATGAAATTTGAGATGTAGTCAAAATTATATTGTAATTGAAAAAAAAAGTATGTATGTAGTGAGAGCTTAAATGTGTACTATTCAAAATTGTAATAAAATATTTGTTTGAATAAAATATCTGTTTGAATTTAAATTCTATGTTATTTATTTTATTCAACAAATATTAATTATATGAAAAATAAAATAGTACAATAACAAATACATTTAAATGAATGTGTATATATATGTTTATTATCATAAAAAAAACATATACTAGAATATTCAACATGCATAAGAGTCTGACTGTTAGAAATAATAAATTGCATGGAAGTAACTATAAGTAAATATATTTTTGAAGTTCCAGTTCGCCTCCTCCACACTTCTTGCCTTACTTACGTCACTTATTACTCCAACCACATGTGGTAGATTTAAAGAGGGAAAATGAAGGGGGTAGGACAAAGGCTGGTTGAGTGAATTTATCACAAGCGACATGGAATGGATGAGTAATTAAAGTTAGTTATTACCTGCACTTAAAGGTGTTCTTTGGTGTGCATATTCTATATATGTATAAGGGATTAATTAATTTCATGCTATATCTTGACTATTCCAAATGTGTTTAAGTCCAAATTATGAAAGTTTCTACTCATAAGTGGAATACGCCAACTGAACAATTTATACAAACATCTCTAGTGTATAACCATATATCTGTATATTGAGTTAACATTATCAATGATAATCATTTGAGCTGTGCCTAACCGAGTATAACTCAACGTGCTAGTCCAACATATTTAGATTAGTAATCCTAATATAATATTTTGGGCTAACAATTAAAATACAATCTTTTAGGTTAACTACACCAATATAATCTTTTAGGTTAACAACACCAATATAATCTTTTGGGTTAACAATCCCAATAATAACTAGTAAATTAAACATCTAATAACATTTTCATTAATGCATGTACCCTACTCGCTGAATCATTACACAAGTAGAAATCATGGGTGGATTAACATATCTAACTCCTTTATAGGAATAATAAATCCTACTCCGACGATTACTCTGCATAACAGGTGGCTAGGACCAGCTATGAATGATAAGAGCTTCTAATTGTAATGTAATTGTTCACTATGTTGCATGTCATGTTATTAACTTTATGAAGTGAGAGCCTAAGAAGGAACCAAGTGTGATACTTGTCCAACTTGCTACTTGACTCCATTCAGCTACATGAACACCCAAAAGAAAAGGAAGTTGAAACAAGATTCCCTGATCCATCCTACTTAGCCTATACCAAGTTTAATTTCAACTTGGGCTTGCTATAGTAACTTAGATGTTTGAATCTCATTTCAAACGTATGATTCACTATACAAAAATTTTGTTATGGGAATTCAAACGTCTGGCTTTGATTCCAGACATTTAAATAAGGGTTCGGATGTCTAAATCAGGTCACATTCAAATTCTTCTCTATTTCATAATTTCTTAATTTTAGATGTTTGGATACAATTTCAAATGTCTGATCATGAATTTCTAGGTTTGGTAATTTTTAATTTTATTTATTTTATTCGTCTTCTTCTCAGATTGAAGTATACATGCTAGATTCATTTTTTACAAGTGTTTAATTACAGTTTTCACTGATTGTATATAACATTTCAATAATGTTTCTATATATTTTCAATCGATTATCTATATGTATTTAAATCTTTTACCTATGTGTACAAAACTAGGTAAATTAAAAAAAAATCTTTTCACTTTTTATTTACCAACATTTATTTAAACTTGTCTTACAAAATCAGATCTATTGAATTAGGGATATATTTAATCTAGTTTACCCATCCCTCTCAAATTACAGGGATTACTCTATTAATTCATTAACTAGGGTTTTTCAATTATTTCAGTTCATAAGTATTTTGAATAAAAACATAACTACTTATCCACTTCATAGACATTTCATACATAAATCCACTCACCGAGAATGGTTGTTCGAAGAAATCCTGCTTCCTAAACCCGATTTGAATTAGTGCTTCTTCCTTTATTCCTCAATTCATATGTGCTTCTTCCTGTCTTTCGATTTGACTCTCTTTCCCTCAATCCTTTAATTTGATTTACCTTATTTTATTTTTGATTCGAAAATTTAGAGAAGAGAATAGAAAATGATGTTTTGATTAAGAAATTTTTGAGGAGGAGGGAAGAAATGAAAGTATATAATTAGTAAGGCGATGGCTAGGGATTAGAGTAAAGTAGAGTGAGGGTTCGAGCATTATTTATACTTTAAAAATAAGGTTACGAGGATAAAATTCGAAATAAATATTTATGAAAAATGTCACTAGAACTAGTTTTCGCAAATTTTAAACCGTTTTTATCAAAATTAACAGGTTGTATATGTTTTAAATGTAAATGACATTTCGAACACAAAAAAAATAAGTCCCATACCTAATTCCAACGTTTGTGAAAATGCACTATTTTGTCCTTTTATGTAAAATTTGTGTTTGCCCTTATTAATTGTAATGACCGACCATTTCGACCCTCAAAAGTCGACGGTAATACATTACAGCATTCATGTACCAAACATCCAAGTGTCGGAAAGACAGATTGTTGGGATGAAAGAAAAGAACAACGATAATGGAATATCCCATCGTGACGAATAATATATAATATACAACACATATTTATGAAAATAAAGATTATTATACATACAACAATCAGAGTAAACTAACCTATCATTAGCTTGGACAGTCATAACAACTTGTCCTCACAAATGCTGATAAACACAAATAACAAAGGCAGCGAAAATAGAAGACATGTGAATACGTCTTGGATGGATCCAGCTCATCTCTTGAAGCTTTAAAGCATTTATAACTAAATCTGAAAATATGCTCAGGCTGACTTGAGCATTATAAGAAAATACACTCGGATCAGTGTGCTAAACCAGCGTAAAAAAACTCAAACCATGTTGATTGTTGTACTTATAAAATCCCATTGAAAATAAAGGTATCTCGTAAGACCATGCCACTTACCTTACGATAACCAAATCATTTTATAGCAAATCTAGTGATATTATATTAATCTCTAGGGTTTGAAATAAATATCGAATCATAGCCGAAATGGTTACAATAATTACATTCAACTGTATATTTAGTATAAAACAATGTCCTAAAGGCACGTATTGGAAAATGATTTTCATACAATGGCAAAGCTTTGGGATACCGCCTGCCACGGTGCACCTCTAGAAAAATGTACCGAGAGCCTTAGCTGACTACATGCGGATCATGGGTCGGCCTACCCCTTTCTTGATAGTACTAAATATGTCATTATCGTAGTTGTCTCTAAAATACTATTTCCATGGCCACAAGTATACATAATCTGAGAATATTGATCTAGATACAGGTGATGACCATACCCTAATGGTGACGAACCACATAACCCTAAAACATATCCCTTGTTTTAGTTATTACGGAGTGTGAGGCTTGAGGCTATGTTTTACCTTTTTAGCAAATCCCACTTAGAACGCTAACACTACCTTCTGAGAAACAATGCATTGCCAACATTTATCCATATGAGTTGCTCAGGATATGAATAAACCAAAGGCATTACTTCTAATTCATCCTTTTTAGGACCACCCTCAGGATTAGTAGCAAATACCACTTGCACTTCAAAGATCTCTATCTTCAATTTCCATCATCTTCAAGATGTCCTAAATTCCAATGCTTGTACTGGTTCGAAGTGGTATTTGGATAACTCATACATATCCGATACCGATCTCTTCGAACGAACAATCGATGGTTTCAAAACTGGCCAAGATTTGATAGTCGGTTATTTAACTATCAAATAAGCACACAATTCAATCATAGATTTATTTCCATATGGAAACTAACCATAGTTAAGCAAAAGCAATAACTATGCCTCTTTACATAATTCTTTCATTAATAAAAAGCACTTTGTAAATACTTATATCAAAATACATTTACAAAGATATATTCACAAACTCTCTCTACTCTTTTCAGTACTTGGAGAATTATTTATACTTATCTCAACAATATAAGTATATTCACAATCCATTTCAATATTAGAGAACTTTTTATATACTTATCTCAATGGTATAAGGACATTCACGAAATCTTAAAAAAAAAATTCACTTCCAAAACCATACTTATTTGAGTTAAAGCAAATGTTATTTAGAAATATTGAAAATGATAACCAGAAATACTTTTGGTGTAAGTAACATGGTTGCATAGAAATTAGATCAAATATAATTACCATCACTTTCTGATTTCAATCTTGTACTATCCATACTATCCATCGATTAACAATGAAGTCGGATAAGTTAGCATACCATTCTTGCCTCGATATGAATTCTTAATTCTCAAGATATGGATGAATTTCCCTACCTCGAAATTACGGACCCACCAACACTCATATGGATTTGAAATGCACACACTCATATGAAGCCAACAAATCTAATTTTATGATTTTCAACTGTCTATATCTCACGTTTTTTTTTATGAAAATGGGAAAAATTATTTTATTCATAGGAAATGATAAAGGGAAGAAAGAAAGTGAGAAGTGCGAAAATAGATTAAGTGTTAGGTAATTAAATTTTACAATGTCCGGCACTTTGCCACACAAAATCCTATTCGCGTACGAACAACAAACGACAGAAGTAAAAATATGGTCATGCACAAAAATGTGACACGATCTCAAAACAACAATAAAATAATTGGCCATCTTATCATGTGAAATTTTAAAAATACCAATGTTTGCTATATTAACTGATTGTCAGTAACAATTAATTTAAGTTAATAATAGTGATTTAGTTAATTAAGTTGGGATTTGGATATTTATTTAACAAATTGGTTTTGAAATCATTCAAATAAAAGCATTTAAATTGCAAAAATAATAATATTTTATAGAATTGATGGAATTAAAATATAATATTAGTTAATAAAAAGAAGTGATTTTGGAAATATATGTTTTTATTTAAATTAAATTTCTATTAAATAGAAATTTGGTAGTTAATATAAGAAGAAGAAAAAAGAGTTTGTTTACTTTATAAATTCAAGGTGCAAGATTTTTTTATTTAGGCCTAAATAACTTAAGCCAAGAGCTCATTGTCCAAACTCAGTATTATTACTCCAGAATTTTCTTCATTCGATTGGACACTCACGCATGTTTATATATCCATCTTATTCCTCCTGAAATGGTCATCACAATGGCCAAACCTTACATCTTCCCTAATTCAATTTAAATTCAAGTAAATTACCAAAAATACACAAAATTGAATAATGCAACTTTTGGACTGTAAGAGCTAAACTGAGCGGCGAAAGGAAGTATGCGCGCAAGCTACAAATTTAGAATCAAAGTACAAAGCAAAGCTACCAGTGAGTAGCATGAACGAGATATCATCTAGTAACCTGCGAATTACCTAAAACAACCAAGGATGCGAACTGTTGCTATGAAGTGGAGTATCAATGGTAACTAGTTGTAGTGCCATTACGCCTTTTACTGGAAATGTTATGAAATAAATCTGAAGCCAGGGTACTTATTACAGGGTTGTCAGTTTTGGGGCTCGAACTCGTGACCTTCGATCACGCAGTCCGAACCATCAACCAACTGCGCCAACCCTGTTTCTGTCTGTGCTGTAATAATTTAAGGTCGAAAATAGTTAAGTTTAACATATTCATCATTGTCGACCTCCTCTGTGCGTAAGTTTATGCTGATTTGTGTGAATGCTTTGTCATTGTGTGTGTTTTTTTTAGGGTATTGTGTTCATATGTGTAACATTGTATGTTCAGGTGTTCGCTGATGTGTGTGTTGACAGTTCTTACTTGTGTGCATGTGCATATATTATTTGGGCATAAAATTAGACACAATTGGTGACACAAACAATCTAAACCATTCGATTTTTTTGTCCTTATATGGAAGGTGCAATTCAGGGACAATCCACTAGTGGAGATTCATTGTTTCACTAGTTGTGTCTATAATTTATGTCCCAATAGACTTTCCCATATGTATACGTATGTATGTGTATGTAACAGACATACATGTGTGTGTGTGTGTGTCTGTTTGTGTTTATGTATGTATGTATATGGGTGTATGTGCTGGGAAGATGTGTGTTTGTAACTATATTGCATGTACATATGTGATAGGCCGAGTTTATGTGAGTGGTGGTATACCGTGTGTGTGTATGCATGCATATGTACCATAATGTGTGTACATGTGGTGTGTGTTCGAGTGCGTGTGAGCCTTGAGACTTTGCAAATTGATGTGTGTGTGAATGTGAAAACTAATATACACGCACACATACATACATACATACATACATACATACATATATTTAGCAAATTGCATAACAGAAATATATATTTAAATAGTGGGAAAAACTAGTGTTTAAATGATGTTCATACAATGAGTAATTGCGTATATGTTGTATTGGAGCGAGATTCTATATATCTCTATTTGCGTATATGCGGTTTGTGTGGGTATGTGAATGTTTGTGTGTGTACATTAATGTGTGTGGAACCATTTTATAAATATAGTATAGGTTAAGTTATAAAAAAAGTGCAAACCAATTGTGTTATAGATGTAAATATACATATATTTAAATAGTGAAACTTTAATAAATTCCTGAAAATATTAATTGCAAGAAAAATTTAGGATTTCCACTCAGCCATAGGGGAAAACCAAATTCCTCACAAAATTTCATCTAAATTCTCTGATTCTAACTCTCAACTCAGACTACCTGAGATCTCTCACATCAGAAAGCCATCTGAGATTGTCATCATTGATGATGATGATGTCTTCCAATTAGTCCAATCCAGGCTATAAAGAAGGAAACAAGCAAAGAAAGTTTAGGAGTTGCAATCGGCTCCCCATAAAGATATTCTAAAGGGAAAAGATGATCAAAAAACCACCAACCCGTAGTCAAAAAAGGGAATTCCGATGTCACTATAGAGGAAGTCGATGGCCATCTCACTGAACAGTGAGCAAGGCCGGAAATCATGGGGGGATATTGTGGCAGAGCAGCCTCAAGAACCAATGGAAGATGAGTGCAATCTTGAACATGCACCACTAATCAAGATCAATAACAAGAAGTACGACTTGATTAAAGAAGCAGTGTGTAAAAGAGCATCTAAATCATGGAATAACTCGGTTCTTGTTTATGTAATGGGTACCAAACCATACTACCTATTTTCAAACCTTATATTCGGAGAGTACGGAAAACAAAAGATGAATTTGAAATTACACAAGAGAGAACGGGTTCTTTCTTGTGAAATTCAATGAATCTCAAGATTGCAACTCAGTTTTGAAAAACGGTCCATATTTCTGTAATGGAAAACTCATCATTATGAGAATATGGTCCGAATCATAAAAAATGGACAAAACTCTATTAAAACAATGCCGATCTAGGTTAGACTACCTAGTGTAAATCTAAATCTGTGGGACCGTGAGGCATTCAGTGTTATGGCTAGTATCATTGGGAAACCCATTAAAATGGATGTAGGCACAGCTATGAAGACAAGATTGAATTATGTTTGCCTCTTTGTCGAAGTGTCTGCAAATGATGAACTTCCTAATGAAGTTAATCTTTCTTTAAACAATGGTGAAAATATTATTCAAAAAGTTGAATATGAATGGGTTCCACCGAAGTGTAATGTATGCAAATGTTTTGGACACACCAGAGATCAATGCAGTCCAAAACAAGCATGGATTCCCAAGCTTATAATCAAGAAAGTCAAGAAAATGATTCTAGAAAACATTCTTTAGTTTCAAGAAATACGGAAGCATTTCAAAAAAAGATAAACTCTGTTGAATACAATGGTTGAATCAACGAAGAATGCATCATTTTCAGTCAAAAAGAAATTTTTTCAAAGCTCTCTGATCATGAAGATCAGATCATTGCCAAGGAAGTTCGTCATACTATAGGATAAAACAAATCAGAAGGAAATATTCATAGAAATAAGAGGAGGGACAAAAGAATATAATGGTCTCTGAGTCTGAAACCCCTCCAGTTTCTAAATCATGTTTAATTACAGACTTTAGAGATACAACAATTAACAAAGTCCATCAAATATGCAACAAAAAGGATCAGAATAGGATCACAGATGAAGCCCCTCCACCAGAGCATGCTGCAGTAGCTGAGGATTGTGACTCAGTTATGCCTCACACTGCTAATCAATTTGATATTTCACTGATTAAAGTTCCAGAAGCAGTGCATAATGATGGAACTGAATTGGAGATGGTGGATGTTGTTGATCTGTTCGATATCTCAGAGCTGCACATTCCAAAAACAAAGGCAGTTGGTAAGAATAAGGGTAATAAAGAGAAGAAAGCTTTCAAACAGAAGTACCTTTCAATTAATCCAGGCTGGGATGAAATGACTACAAGGCTTAAAGCTAAAAGTGTTGAAAACAAAAGAAGAGGTAAGAACACTACTATGTTAGGTACTATCTAAACTTTCTTTTTGGTTTATCATGTTTGATTAATGTCTATTCTTGCATAGAATGTTAGAGGAATTAATTCCTCTTCTAAACAATTTGATATTATATATATGCTAAATGTTTATAAACCCTCTGTATTGGTCTTGAATGAAAATAAACTGAATGATGATAATTTTGAAAAGTTCTGTTTAAAACTATCTAGTAATTGGAAGGCTATTAACAACAATGATTGTGGTTGTAAAAGCAGAATTATTGTTGTTTGGGATTCCAATATTTGGACTATTTTGAATACTAATAAGGATAAACAATTTATAGACTGTTAATTTAAAAATATTGGTGGTTTCTCTTTGCAAATCACTCGTATATATGGTAGCAATCTTGAAGGTGAAAGAAATGGTATGTGGCGTAGATTAAAAGTCTTGAATTTAAGTTACAATTTTCCTTGGCTTATTATAAGTGATTTTAATATTGTTTTGCGTGCTTCTGTTTTAACATGGGGGTAGTAAAATCCTTCAAAGTAAATTAGATAGATTAAATAAATTTTTAATTGAAACTGGGTTAACAGAACCAAATATAAGTGGTAATAAATTTACTTGGAAATCTGGTTTGGAAAGAAATATTCACTGTCAATTAGACAGAGTTTTTATTAACAAAGAGTTTTCAAATGTTTTTCCTAAATTTATATGTTCTACGCTTGAACAAAATACAAGTGATCGCACTCCTTTACCTATCAATCTTTTTCATAATATAGACTCTGGTAAAAAAGTTTCTCCTTTTAGATTTAAGAACGGGTGGATTTTAGATGAAAATTATAAAGCTCTGATGGAAGATTGTTTTAACTTTTCTTGTAATGGTACTAAACAGTATCAGCTCAATATGTTTTTGAAAAATGCCAAAAGTAAACTTAAAGTCTGGAATAAAAATAATTTTCTGAATAGTAATAAGCTGGATTTACTGAGAAAAGAAGGTAAGCAATTACAAGACATTGTTGATGAAAATCCAGAGGATGTAGATGTTGTTTAAAAAAAATTGCTAATCGGAAAAATCTTTCAATGAAGCTTTATATTAATATAGCCAATTGTAAGCAAAAGGCCAAGGTAGATTGGCTTACTCTAGGTGATGACTGCACTAAATTTTTTCATGCTAAAATGAGTAGTAGAAAACATATAAATAACATTGGTAATGTTATTGACAATACAAGCAATCTATCTAATGCTTATGATAAAGTAGCTAAAGATGCAGTTGATTATTATGAAAAGCTATATTTTACTGAGTCTATTGAAAAAAAAATTCCCTCATATTGTCTATAAAAATATTATGAATGAAAATGCATCTGATATATTGTTTTCTTCAATTTCATTTAAAGAAGTTAAATATGTTGTTTTTAATGCTGGTGATAACAAAAACCCTTGTCCTGATGGGTTTAATGCAAAGTTTTCTAAAAATCATTGGGATAGTATTAAGGGTCAGGTTTTAGATGTAATTAATGAACTTTTAAATAAAGGTAAAATTCTTAAAAGTATTAACCATACTTTTATAGCTTTAATCCTCAAAGCTAAAAACCCCACTTTATTGGTGACTATAGATCTATTTCTTGCTGTAGTTTCATTTATAAATTATTGCTACTTTGTTAAGTAATAGAATAAAAGTATTTTTGCCTTCTCTTTTTTCAGAAAATCAAAGTGCTTTTGTGCCTGGTAGATTGATTGATGAGACCTCTCTTATAGCACATAAAATGGTTAGAAACTTTAATACTAAATGTGGAGATAATGTTTGTATTAAAGTGGATTTGCAAAAGGCTAATAACAAAGTCAATAGACATTTTATTTATCATATAAGAAATGTATGGATTTCCCTAGTATGTTTTGTGATTTGATTTTTGAATGTATAAATACTCCTACTTTTTCTGTACTTTTTCAAGGTAAATCATAAGGTTTTATCAAAAGTAATAGGAGTATTAGACAAGGTGATCCATTATCACCTTATCTGTTCACTATGATCATAGAGTATTTTTCAATCTTAATGGAAATTGAAGCTATCAAGGATAATATTACTCCAGTCAATAGAATCCATCCTTACATTAATCATCTTATATATGCAGATGATCTTATGGCATTTACTAAGGCAAATAGAATTAATGCTGAAACTATAAAAACAAATTTTGAAAAACTATATAAATATTCAGGACTACTTCTCAATGAATTCAAAAGTAAAGCATAATTCAGTAAACATAGTAGGTATAAAAAAGAAAATTTAAAATCTCTAAATATTGCAGAGGGTAGCCTGCCTATTAAATATTTGGGTCTGCCATTATCTATTAAACAGATTATAGATTCTGACTATTCTATGCTTATTAAAAAAAATTCAAGAGAGAATGGAAACTTGGTCTTGCAAACTACTTTCTATTGCAGGTGGAATGGAACTTATAAAAACTGTTGTATATGCTATTATTCTGTATTGGTTACAAATTTATCATATCCCAACTGCATCTATTAGAAAAAATTGAATGTAGATGTGCTGACTTTTTATGTAGGAGTAAATATCATAAAATTAGATGGGATAAAGTCTGTAGACCTAAAAAAAAAGGGATTTTGGTATTGGAAAGCATGAATGATCTCATTTAAGTTGTCACTTAAAATTATTTTGGAGATTTACTAGTGCAGATTCTCTTTGGGCCAGATGGATGAGGTCTAAATACCTTAAAAGTTGTAATTTTTGGAATGTTTTACCAAAAAACAATCAATCTTATGCTTGGAAGCAAATAAATGCAGGAATATTGGCAAATCTTTTTTGAAAAGAAGATTTAAGCTAGGTGCACAAACTAGTTTGTCGTTTAACCCTTGGTTTAAGAATGAATCTTTTATTAATAAAGTTGGGTGGGATAACTTAGTTTTTTGTGGTGGTTCTAATGCAACAATGTCTATGGTAATTAAGGACAATCAATGGCAACCACAATTACATTAAATTACTAATCCTCATAAACATGATATTTGCCAAATTCCTCTTGATATTTATGCAGACAGTGACCACTGGGAGTGGAAAGCAAGCAGCAAAAGTAAGTTTTCTTTTAAAACTACTTTGGAAGCTATCAAAAATAAACTACCCATTGTTGAGTGACATTAATATATTTGGAACAAAGTGAATTGTTCTAAGATGGCATTTTGTACATACTTTGTTATTAATAACAAATTGCTAACTTGGTATAAAATAAATAAATGGGCAATATAAATAATTCACTTTGTTTCTTATGCAATTTATTTAATGAAAGTGCTAATCGTCTGTTTTTCAAATGCAGTTATTCTTATTTCATATGGAGTTGCATTCAAACTATACTAGGTATTCCAAACAATGGCTAGATGGATCTCATGCAAGAAATTCAATATATCAATAGTAAATATAAAGCCAGATCTACCGAAAGAGATTATGCTCACATATTAATCACTGCTGCAATATTTCATATCGGAAAAGAATAAAACTTTCGAACTCATAATTAAGGCGGTATAAACAGAGAGCATAAATGGATACTTATTGAGATAGAGAGCAGAATATTCCTCCATAAATCTAAGAAAAAAAGTATCAGATTCGGTTTGCTTTTTTAGCTGATGAGTGGAACATAGAAGTAGGCAGCAAGCATTTAGAACATTTTCTTTCTCGTCTGAAAGACTTTGCTACTCAGCAAGTAACTAATGTCAGTGAGATGAATCGGAACTTGATTTCAGGCGGCAAAGCTACTCCTGAGAGGGAACTAACAGGTCGGAGTCGCAATGACTACATATCTGCTAATTTCTCTTTGTTCCTCTTGAATCGGAGAAATTATCAGTTCAACGAAGGCATGGAAGGGATGAGAGATGGGTTTAATGACTGTTTGTCATATTGGAAGAGAAGGAAAGCTAATGGAGCTAAGTTTGGAGGCAGAGAATCATAGTTGAAGTGAATCGCCGCTGCGCCCTGTCTTGGGCTTGAGCTTTTCAAATTTGGAGAGAATTTATGTCGACTTAGCATAACCTAATTATGGTTACATTATATGATATGTATCAGTTTTTTGGGTTGTAGTTTATACCCGATGCTTTGTAAGTTTGGGCTTAGCCCGTTTACATTCTTTCAAATAAAAAACACTGAAACTTTCATGATATGCATTCGCGGGTCAGTGTAATTACGTATGAACAAGATTTAGTTGCTTGTATTTATAAATTGAAATTTACATTTATATAATTATATGTATATTAGTAAAATAAACTAAATTAAATTTGCAGAATAAATATATAATAGAATGCTAACAAGCAGGCCCGGTTTCAAGGCTAGGCTTGCCAGACGGCCGTCTAGGGCAACCCCCGGGTGAGGGCAACAGGCGAGGGAGGCAGTTGGTTGTTGACAGGCTTTTCAAGTTTATGGTTTATAAGTTCGTATTGCTGCTTTTATAAGCAAAGCTTATATTGGGGCAGTGGTGGTATACCTGCATTTCAATGCTAAGGTCAGTGGGTCGATTATTTTAATCCATAAAACCACTCTACTGTTTTTGCCTCCAATATCCAGCTGCCTAGGGCAACCCAGATGCTTCAGCCGGCCCTGCTAACAAGATGAGTGTGTATAATCAGTTCTGTGTGAATTTTCAAGCTTACTAATTACTGAAGGAAGCCGGTTAGAAATGCACAACTCTTTTTGCTCTGTGTTAGTCACATGATGTGTGTCATACGTGTATATCAATATTTTATATACCAATTGCATGCAGGTTGATTCGTAGTTTATTATATAGATGTTTACCATAGAAATATAAACATATTTCTTTCTTAAATTTATAAATATTTACCATTATTCACTGTTCATGTGGGCATCGTTTACTGAAACTACCGAGCAATTTATGGGTTGAAATTTGCCATTTTATGAGGTCATTATTTTTTTTATGCTTGCTAATATAAATCTCATATGTTGTAGCTATATGGATGTGGTTAAGCAATGTATTCTGTGGAAATAATTGAATTTTCTCCAACATCCCACATTGAGTAATGTATACAGCTTAGACCCACACACGACCAATATAAGTACTGTGTTTTTTTTATGTGCGATTACCTTGGTGATGTGTAATCTTATGTGTGTGTCCATGTATATGCCTGTGTGTGTTTTGTATCTTTAAATATTCATGTTTGCTGCTGCAAGTAGATGCCTGTCCATGTATGTTATCCACGTTTTGACCATAATAGTTCAGCAATTTTAATGTTGTAAAACTTGCGGTTGCATATGTTTTACGTCTAGTATACCAAAACAGAGACTAATTAATAATAAATTTGTCTCACAAGTTTACAACTCAAATTTTCACTACTTTGAAATTCCGTATTAGTTATTTTAACAATAATTATATTGTAATTAATTACAACAACAAACTAATAACTATAACAATAATAACTATAATGCTAAATCAAACGTTGTACTATTTAATGAAATAGTACAACGCAGAAAGAAAACAATATATATATATATATATATATATATATATATATATATATATATATATATATATATATATATATAAATCTAACATGTTGAAGAAGGAAATTACGTCTGAGGCTTGTCGTAACAATTTCCTTAACACTTTATTCAAAGTCTCAAAAGATATAACAGACGTGATCTGCTCGAGATTGTGATGTGTATGATTTTCTGTGTGATATGAAAAAGCGCACGGATTGTAGATATTGAGAAACGAAGAGGAAGAAGAGAAAATTTGAATTAATTGAGTAAGGAAAGTGATCGGGTTTCCTCTTTATTTATAGTCGAATTCACAATGGCTACACCCGTTGAGAAAAGTAGCATCCCTTCATTTGCAATACCAAAAAGCGTTATTGTTCGTAACAGTCGCACCTCTTTATTTATAACAACCGCAAACTATTGCGGTTCGCAACAGTCGTGCCTTTTCTTCTGCAACGCCTCTTCGTTTGCAACGGCCGAAAACTGTTGCGGTTCGCAACAATCACACCTCTTCGTTTGCAATGGCCGAAAACAGTTGTTGTTCGCAACAGTCGCGTCTCTTCGTTTGCAACGGCCATAAACTGTTGCGGTTTGCAATAGTCGCGTCCAATCCAGTAGTTGCTTCCTTTTGAATTTAAACAGTTGAAAACTGTTCACTTCTATACAGCAAAAATATAAAACGGTCCACTTTTATTGGACCCGCACCCGACCCGACCCGGTTCGATCGGTCAGACGAGCAAGCGACGGCGTGCACGCGTGTTAGTCCATGGCCATATAGGTTCTCCCCTTCGCACAAAATTACCTAACCTCATGGGCCAATATAGGGATTGAGAGTATACTATATATACCGAAAAATTAACATATTTTTGACGATGTGGGACATATCTCATTCACCATTTTTTTGAGAATTCTAACAATCCTCCACATGAATGATGATATATGTCTCCCCCACATAAAGTGTAATATCAGACAGTTCATATGAAAATAATGCTATATTGAGGATAAGTAGATGTTTCACTTTGAACTTTCCCTATTTAAAACTTATCGAATATACTTGGCTAATGGTGAATTATTTCATCTTGAACCGTTAGCCGTTATTGTATAACCAGACAATAAGCTTTACAAAGCATTATTTCCCTTCACATCCAATCTCTTGATTGTGTTCATTTTGGTCCTGAACAATTTTTGGTTCTGCGAGAATTTTTATAGAATAAAATCTTTTAATATTCTCATAGAGCCGACCCAGCTCACACTAACATAGGTGATCGCGGCCATTAAGAGTATCATACATATACCCCACTTGTGATATTCAAGATACGGTCTTCATTAAAAAACATAGTTTTAACTTTAAATACTTCTGTAGGCATGCATTTATATTGTGCACTATAGGAATGGAGTTGGACTATGTCCAAGCAAATGTATTACGTCTTGAGTTACTCAAAACTGATTTTCCTATTGATCCTAGTCCGTGGGATCTCCAGTTGCTAGGATAGGTTTCCGTATAAGATAACCCTTGGTGGTTTAGGCTTTTAAACACATTCCCCTCGATGCGCGGTCAGTTTTCTCTCTTGATAAACGTTTAGTAAATGGATCCGCTAGGTTATCGTTTGTTCTCACATAATCAATGGAAATAGTTCCATTTGAGAGTAACTGCCTAACTGTGTTATGGCGTCGACTAATGTGTCGTGATTTTCCATTATACACAAAGTTGTGCGCTCTGCTTAGCACAGCTTGGTTATCACAGTGTACGCATATAGTCAGTACAGATTTAGGCCAAAATGGAGTATCTTCTAAAAAATGACGAAGCCATTCTGCTTCTTCGCCTGCTTTATCTAAAGCGATGAACTCCGATTCCATAGTGGATCGAGGTATGCATGTTTGTTTAGTAGATTTCTATGACACTGTTGCCCATGCTAAGGTGAATACATAACCACTCTATGATTTTGATTCCTCTGAATCAGCAATCCAGTTTGCATTACTATATCCTTCTAAGATGGCAAGATATTTTCCATAATGTAACGAATAATTTGTGGTGTTTTTTTAAATATCCAAGCACTCTCATTAGTGCTTTCCGGTGTTCCTTTCCTGGATTGCTTGTATACCTGCTCAGTCGACTTACTGCATAAGCTATATCTGGTCTTGTGCAATTTATTTAGATACATGATACATCCTATTACATGAGAGTATTTCAGTTGCATTACACTCTCATTAGTGTTTTTATGCAGTACTTCTGATGGATTAAAAGGTGTTCTTACACCTTTAATTCTAAAATTTTGAAATTTTTCAATCACTTTGTGTGACTGAGAAAATTTAATTCCACTAGGTGTTCTTATTATTTTGATTCCCAAAATAATGTCTGCAACTCCTAAGTCTTTCATATCAAAATTGCTAATTAACATCTTCTTTACTGTCTCTATTGCCTGAGTATTTGGACTAAATATTAACATACAAATTATCATATATGATTGTCTAATTTGTTTATAATAAACACACTTATCGCATTCATTTATACGAAAACCATTTCTCATCATGACTCTATCAAATTTTGCGTGCCATTATTTTGGAGCTTGTTTTAGTCTGTATAGTGATTTTACTAATCTACAGACTTTGTTTTCATTTCCTTTGGAAACAAAACTTTCAAGTTGCTCCATGTAGATCTCCTCATCGAGATCTCCATTTAAGAATGTTGTCTTTACATCCATTTGATGAATTTCTAGATTATAGATCGATGCAATTGCTATTAGCATTCTTATAGAGGTTATTCGTGTTACTGACGAATATGTATCAAAGAAGTCTACTCCTTCTTTTTGACGATATCTTTTGGCTACTAATCTGGCTTTATATTTGTCGATTGAGCCATCTGCTTCCATTTTCTTCTTGAAAATCCATTTACAGCCAATAGCTTTTATTCCAAGTGGAATATCAATAATTTTCCAAGTTTTATTACATAGAATTGAATCGATTTCACATTGGATTGCTTCTTTCCAACATGAATCAAAAGATGACATTGCTTCCTTGTATGTTTGAGGTTCGTATTCTAACACATATGTGAAAAAATCCGAACCAAATGTCTTGGAAGTCCTTTCCCTTACGCTTCTTCTTGGTTCAACTTCCTCAATCTCATGATGAGTTTCATCTTTATGTGAATTGCTTGATACTTCTCTTGTCCTTTTAGGGATATATTCCCTTCATTCCTTTTGTGTGAAAACATGTCTCCAAAGAATGCGGCATCTCTAAATTCCATGATTGTATTTACATGAATATCAGCTATATCAGACTTGAATACCAAAAATCTGTATGCACTACTATTTTAGGCTTGCCCTAGATAGTAACAATCTACTGTTTTTTGTCCAAGTTTGACTCTCTTGGGAGGCGGAACTAGAACTTTTGCTAAGCACACCCACACTTTAACGTATTTAAAGCTTGGTTTGTGTCCTTTCCAAATTTCATATGGAATTGTTCCTATTTTATTATAAGGGACTTTGTTTAATATGTGATTAGACATATTTAAGGGTTCCCTCCACAAGTTGGTCGATAGACCAGTGGTTAAAAACATGGCATTAATCATGTCTTTTAACGTTCTGTTCTTCCTCTCGGCTACACCATTTTGTTGTGGTGAATATGGAGCTGTTGTTTGATGAATTACATGATTTTCGACACAGAACTGTTCAAATGATGATTCATATTCTCCACCTCGATCAGATCTCAATATCTTGATCTTTTTATTTGACTAATTTTCTACCTCAGACTTGTATTTTATAAATGACGCATCTTCACTATTCAAGAGATATACATAGCAATAGCACGTATAATCGTCAATAAACATGATAAAGTAATTTTTCCCACCTCTTGTAGGTAACGATTTAAAATCACATAAATCTGTATGAACTAAACCTAGTGGTTTGGTGCTTCTATCAACATATTGAAATGGTTTTTTAACCAATTTTGCTTCTACACATATCTCACATTTTTAGTTCTTATCAACTTGAAATTTCAGAATTAATCCCAAGTTTGATAATGTTTTCATTTTTCAAAAATTTATGTGTCCCAATCTATCATGCCATATTAAAATTTCATGCTCAAGCACGTAAGAAATTTCAATTTTATTTATAGCACACTCAGAACACATAGTTTTATTGCTAATAACAGCTATATTTGCCTTAAATAGGCCATCACACAAATATACCCTTCCGATATATATTCCAGCTTCGGACAGAACTATCTTGTCTAACTCGAAGACCATATTGAATCCTTTCTTCGATATACTACACCAGATATGAGATTCTTGCGTATGTCTAGAACGTGGAGCACATCATTCAACTTGATAGTTTTTACAGAAGTAAACTTGAGGATTACTGTGTCACTGCCTTCAATCATGGATACTGCAGAATTACCCATATAGAGTTTTTCTTCATGATCGAATTTCTGGTATGTAAAAACATGGATTTGTCGGAGCAGACATTATGAGTAGCGCCTGTGTCTACCCACCATTTTTTAGGATACTAAACCAAATTGCATTCAGATACAATTGCTGAGAAGTTGGACTCATCTACTTCCATGTTGTCTACTATATTTGCCTCTTTGTTGAGTTGCTTTTTGTTTCTGCAATCTCTAGCGGTGTATCGAACCGTTCCACAAACCCAACACTCACTATTAAACTTTTTGGTCCGTTTGATGTCTTTCGATTTGTTGTCTGGAGCTTTCCTTTTCTTCTAGAAATTCTTCTTTTTGTTTTTGGTCTTTGACCCTTCATCCACAAATGCCTCCTCGCTTGGTTTTCTAACTCCACGATTATCTGCCTCAATTTTTAGTCGGACTATGAGATCCTATAAAGAGATTTCCATCTTCTTATGCTTTAGATAGTTGCGGTAATCTCTCCATGATGGCGGCAGTTTTCCCATGATGGCTTCAACCAAAAACGATTCTCCAACCTTATGACCTTCCGCTTCGAGTTCATGAATGATGATTTGCAGTTCCTGCAGTTGAGCAGTCACCGGTTTGGAGTCAACCATCTAGTAGTCCATGAATTTGTCTACAATGAATTTCTTAAGACTGATATTCTACGTCTTGTACTTCGTGGCAAGTACATTACAGGGTGCTTTTGTTGTCTTTAGAGGCTGATATACTTTGTATAGCACCTTGTCGAGGCAATTTAGAATATAGTTTTTGCGTAGAAAATCGGAATGCTTCCACATATCAACATCTGATTCCTTGCCTGGTGTAGGAATCGATTCCTGCTCCTCGAGATACTGTTGCAGACCGAGTGTGGTGAGATAAAATAGCATTTGATTTTGCCATGTTATGAAGTCATCACCATCTCCTTTGAATGAATCAGGCATGTTGTGAGTAGTAGCCTTTGTTGATAGTTCAATTGCTGCCATCTCTGTTTTAGCAAAAACAGAAAAGTCTTAAGATGCTATACGTCTAGTATACCAAAACAGAGACTAATCAATAATAAACTTGCCTCACAAGTTTACAACTCAGGTTTCCACTACTTTGGAATTCTATATTAGTTATTTTAATGATAAGTATGTCGTAATTAATTACAACAACAAACTAACAACTATAGCAATAATAACTATAGTGCTAAATCAAACGTTATACTATTTAATGAAATAGTACAACGCAAAAAGAAAATGATATATATATATATATATATATATATATATATATATATATATATAAATCTAACCTGTTGAAGAAGGAAATTACGGCTGAGGCTTGTCGTAACAATTTCCTTAAAACTTTATTCAAAGTCTGCCAAGATACAACAGACATGATTTGCTCGAGATTGTGATGTGTATGATCTTCTATGTGATATGCAAAAGCGCACGGATTGTAGATATTAAGAAACGAAGAGGAAGAACAGAAAATTCGGAATTAATTGAGTGAGGAAAGTGATCCGGTTTCCTCCTTATTTATAGCCAAATTCCCAATGGCTACACCCGTTGAGAAAAGTAGCATCCCTTCATTTGCAACGTCAAAAAGCATTACCGTTCGTAGCACTCGCGCCTCTTTGTTTGCAACGGCCGAAAACTGTTGCAGTTCGCAACAGTCGCTCATTTTCATTTGCAACGCCTCGTCGTTTGCAACGGTCGAAAACTGTTGCGGTTCGCAATAGTCACACCTCTTCGTTTGCAACAGTCAAAAACTATTGTTGTTCGCAACAGTCGTGTCTCTTCGTTTGCAACGGCCAGAAACTGTTGCGATTTGCAACAGTCGCGTCCAATCCAGTAATTGCTTCTTTTTGAATTTAAATGGCAGAAAACCGTTCACTTCTGTACAGCAAAAATATAACACGGTCCACTCTTATTGGACCCGCACCCGACCCATCCCGGTTCGGTCTGTCGGACGGGCAGGTGGCGGTGCACGCGCTTGTTAGTCCATGACCATATAGGTCCTTCCCTTCACACAAAATTACCTGACCCTAAGGGCCAATATAGGGATTGAGAGTATACTATATAAAGCAGAAAATTAACATATTTTTGGCGATGTGGGGCATATCTCATTCACCATTTTTTTGAGAATTCTAACAGCATATGTCTAGTTTAACTTGGTTACATTGATAAATATGAATACACATTTACTATATTATCACTTTTGTGTGAGTGTGAGTAACATACCCCTCATATATTAAGTTTTGAAAATGTATTTAATTGATCATGAATAAATTAAGTTAATTTAGATATTTTATAATTATTTAAAATGATATTTAAGCATGGTACATTAAGAAATAAATCCTATATATAACATTTAGCTTTATAAACTATTTTAAGAAATAAAAAAAATGAGTTTTTTAATATTATTAACGAATATTTACTAATTGTCTAATTTTATAAAAGATTAAGAATTTCGTTATTATTGATATAGAGTATATTATATTTTAGTTAGTAATTATTTAATTAATTCTAGAATATATAATTGTTGTCTATTAAAAAAATATTTATTTTTGTTAAAGAAGATTATTCGTTGTGAAGAATTTATTTGTCATATATATATATATATATATGATTATTTTAGAATAATATCTATATTGATTTGTAGTTGATATGGATTTGATATGATATAGTGATGGCAATTTTCTATTAGATTTGTGAGATTTCATTTCGGTGTGATGAGAAGTTTGAATAAATCATTTAGTTATACCATTTGGTGTAGGACTTTCGGTCACATTTTTTCAGTTATTCATCGGACTTGTCATATAAAGATATCCAGTGTGGATTGAGTGTAGTTTATGAGCATTGAATAATTATTGTAGTAACATGCGGTGTATTAGATACCGTTATGTTATTTGTTTGATTATTCCTTGTAAGTAAACATCACTTCAAGGATAGGCTCATGTGTATGTGGTGATAGTCGCTACAGTGGGTATATTCAAGTCATGTGCTGACTAATGGTTAGAGTCATGCGATGGCCAGCGGTTGGAGAAGTATGCAGCTATAGGTTGAGTATTATATGACCATCCACATTAGGTCCGGCTCCATTTATGTTTCGGGGGTGAACCAGATTGGCTAGTATCCATCCTGACGGCCTAATTGAGGGGTCTCACCCCTAATCCTTGACACTATGCTTATGATTATATTTAATTAGCCTTGTGATAGTGTTATATATGTGATGCCCATGGGTCACGTAAGCCAAAAGTCATTTGTACTCTTGGGGCACAAAAGTTGGTAGTCGTGGCTAAAGTGCTATGCGTTGTCGAGCTTATGGTGGATCGTTGTCATGATACCAAGAGGGGAGATGTGAGGGTAACCGCTGGCTGTAGGAGTCGTGTCATATGGACTACGTATGACTTTTGGAGAAAGTAGACGTGCTGTTAGTCTCCCGTCTGGTTCCGCTATGTATGTGAGTGCAGTGGATTGACATATATGTCTCATTTCTATAATAGTTGACTAGAGTAGAGAATGGTTGAGTCTAAAGTGTAGTCAGTCCACGTATATCCATAATCTTTGATGATTTAGTATGTTTGAGATTGTCGTACTTTATTACATTTGAGATAGCCATACTATATTGCTAGTACATTTGTTTATGGACGATTTAATATTTATGGTTTGTGAGATGTTTAATATGGTTTGGATGATTTGATACGATATCTCACACTTTATATATATGTATGTATGTATGTATGTATGTATATTGATTTTGATGATTATTTCTAAATATAGATTATTCACCCATTGGATTTGGGATTCTTGATTCCTGTCGATTTCTTTAGATAGTTGATGACACTTTTCTATATAGCTTCCTTATGGATGTTGTTTGGAAATATTTTGAGATTGGTATGCCATCATTATTATAGTTATCATATCATTATTGTTGTATGCTATAATATCACATATCTTCGTAGACACAGCCTGACCCATGTGGTATTTATAATACTCGGGTCATTCTGAGACATATTAAAAATAAGGACAACTTCTAGCATCTATTACTTAATTTATAGGAGTTTTATTAGGGATTGTGAGATGATATTTATATGTTATGAATTTACTGTACATAGTTGATATAGATTTTTGTATTGACCATTTGTTTTATTTTATTAAGATAGTTGACATTGGAGATAATTGTATTTAAACAGTATCATACGTTAAATATTACATTATATGTTATCGCTATGATTGATTTTGTGTTCTTTATATTTATCATATATATTATGTATTGCTCTATACCGGAGGCACATATATATAGCTTTGTACTGATATTGTATATGTATATGTGAGTTATTTCTTTGATATCTTAATACACACCAGTGTTAGTCCAAGGAAATATACATGTGTGTATCCCATATAACGTCGTTCTCCGTATTATTTGATAGTATTAGTAATACTCTTTGGCAGTATGGGTACAGAACATTTGCCCAAAAATACGTCAAATAATGATTTAAATATTTTTCAAATTAAAAATTAAGGAAAAATCCAATAAATTCATTTAAAAATGCATCATTAAAAATCAAGTCATTTTATTAACAAATATTTTTCGTATTCTTTATTACATTTGAGTAAAATTTGAATATTCAAATATATTAAATATTCTCATTTAAAACATAAAAATTCCTAGTCATTACATTAGTATTTTAATTTATTATTTGAAATTTCCAGGATTTTATATTCTCCCTTCGTTAAAAGGATTTCGTCCTCGAAATCTCCTAGGACGGTAAATTGTAACTCGCTTATACAACCATCTACTCAACCATCAACTATTTGTAAACATTGTCCTTATTTTTAAATTTCTAATGCAGCATGTACATATAGGTATGTAGTGTATATGAACATATATGTAATGTAAATTAGGCGGTCTCCTAAACTAGTTAACCTCCTAAAATTCAAGCGCTTATGTCATACATCCAAAATGTATGCAATGCCCTACATACTTGCAATTCCATATGGATGAGCAACCGTTCAATGCATATGAAACTTATATAATAAAATAGATAAAGTGATGTGTGTCGTAGGACAACATGAACACATCCGCCCATATGTGCAATACTAACTCATTAAATACATCCATTAGCAACCTTCGTCCAAAACATGTCCTAATGACACGTTCACATCTGTGCCTAGCATCCAGACACTCCTACCTATGAAATATGCTAAGCTAAGTACTAAGAAATCAAGTAACCATACTAGTATAAATAGAAGCGTATCAAAAAAGAGCTTTGAATGGGTAGCTCAAATTTCCTCCTCGGGCTCCCAGGTACTCTTTGATGGATAGTCTCCTCTATTGGACTCTACCCGGTCTAATTATTTTATTATGGAGTCGCTTTGTCCGATGCTCAGCATTACGAGTAGGTGCACCACGTGGCTCTCACTCTCTCTCTCTCTCTCTCTCTCTCTCTCTCTCTCTCTCCACTTCAACTTCTTCCAACAAACTCGGGTCGAGCACAATAGATAAATCATGGCACTCCCAAAAACGTGACACATAGAAGATATTGTGAACCCCCACCAGCTTTTTAGGAAGCTCCACTCTATAAGCTAACTTCCCTACTGTCGCTAAGATCAGAATAAGCCTTAAAAACCTTGGTGCCAACTTTTTTGAACTACAAAACCTTATAATGTATCTAAGTGGTAAAACCTTCACAAAAGCTATGTCGTCCATAATGAACTCCAACTCCATGCATCTCCTATCAACGTACAATTTGTGCTTATCCTGTGTAGTCTCCATTCTTCTATGGATCATATCAACCTTCTCTAAAATATCTCTAATCATGTCTTTCCCAAGAATGATTCTATCTATAGTGTCCCAGTAACAAGATGGAGATTTATATGACCTCATGTACAATGCCTTGAATGGTGCAATTCCTATACTTGCTTGATAGCTGTTATTATACGCAAACTCTATAACCGCAAGTGATCCTCCCATGAACCTCCAGAGTCCAAAATACATATCCACAGCAAATCCTCCAATACTCGATTCACTATCCCAATTTTCCCATTCGTCTATTGGTGATAGGCGGTATGCAAATTTTTTTAGTACCCAAGACCTCTTGAAGACTCCTCAAAAACTCATTACAGAAAAGTGGATCTTAGTCATTGACAATGCTAGAAGGAACTCCTTGCAAATGAACTATCTCCTAACCCGTTAATTTCATTTCTTTTATACTTACCCGTTATCGATCAACGATCGATAACAGATTCGTTGTCCAAAGCGGCATAGAAAGCCCTTCCTATTCTAAGTACACCGACCGTGCAATAACAGGACCAATTCTAAATGAGGAAATATAGATCGATGGGTCCAAATCAAGTAATGAATTCTGATAATAAATCGATTTTAGTTCCCTGGAAGGTGATTACAACATGAGCTACACACAAGATGCTACCTTAAGCTATTATCACCTCCTAGAGAAACTAAAATCAATCAGCAAGACGCTGTGCCAAGGTCGACTGTGTAGCTCGGTGGAAGTCAATTCTGACTCTATGGATGAAGATAGCAAAATATGTCGAGTACCGAGGTAAACCCTAGCTTCTTTTCGTGAAAAATTCAAGATTCGATTTGCTATCTTCTTTCACAAAGTCACAATCCACTCGAATCTTCCACTATATCCGTCACTAGCACAACTTCATCACTACTTGCTAATGTAGTATTATGTTAAATCCACAGCACCAACCTTCAAAATTGAGAAGGATGATTTGATCTCTGGTTCAAGACATCCCAAACTAGGGTATTGGATAGATCGGATCGGCAACACCTTAAAACGAAAGCGATATCGACTGTGGGACCTGCTTAGAGCTGCGGTAGCAGCTCCATGAGGCGGTGGCTGATGGTGCTAGTGGTGAAGATCGACGGTGGCGGCTTTCTGGCAATTGTAGGCTTCGAATTGGCGAGGGGTTGGAGATATTGGATCGGTTCGGCTCGAATGAAGTAGAATGGGAAAAATGGAGAGATCCAACCCAGTATGCGATTTTTTTTTTCAAGTATTTGGATCGGTATCAATCTGATCCACTTGGATTGATACCGACCCAAATTTACTCCTCCAAATTTCCCTATGCAACCTACTTGATGTTCCAATTCATTCTAGAAATTACCAAGTTAAGATCACTCTGTAATCATGAACAATGGAGATTCATATTAATTCCTGAACAGTTAGCCAGTGTAGGATCGATTTCATCCTAGAGGGGCAGTGAATAAGGTGATAGTATTAGTTATAAAAATTTAAAGCAGAAGTATATAAAATAATCGCAACAGATATAGCAGAATAATAGCAGCACACATAATAGCAGAAAAAAACAGAAATATAACAACACAGATTTACCCAGATTTGGCAATACCCTGCGTACGTGCTGCCTCCAAGGTTTCTACTAGAAATTAAGTAGTCAGACTCTTACACACGTAAATTCGCGACACCTGCTATTGACTAACCTAACTCTACTCTCAAAACCCTGCCATAACTCATCCATTGAGTTGCAAATTCTCACACTACACCACCGTAGTATGTCCCCTAGTCACACGACTAGACTTTACAAAAGTTTAAAAAGAAATACAAATTTTAAAAACAATTTAAAAACGAATCCGAATTTAAATTAAGGCCCAAATTAATAAAGAAACTGGCCTAAATAAAAAACACAGAGAAAAGAATAATCCCCCTCTTTCTATTATACTATCGGCCGTATTCTTTTTCTTTAAAAAAATGGCCGCTTCTCATTCCTTCTTCGATCTGAAATTAGGGCTTCTGGCAAATTAAAGACGCCGACTGATTGTTGGTCGATTATAATGGCTATTGCTTTGATTTGCTTCGGCAATCGACTCACTTTGATTTGCAAACGGTCACTTCAATTCGTCGAGTTCGGTATGAATTGGTATGTGATTTTATGCTCTTTTTTCTTTACTAGTTAATTTCGTTAAACTCGATGATTTTAATGCCGATGATGTAGATGGTTTATATAGGGATGAAAACCCTAAATTTACGTTCGAATATATTTTGAATTCGTCTATTAAAAATTTGGCTCGGCCATTGATTTTGCATCAAAGCTTGTGATTTATACTGACTTGCTCAAATTCGTATATTTTGTGATTACTTGATTATCATGGCTTTGATTTTGAACTTGCTTGATTCCTTGATTACCACGGCTTTGAATTCTCTGACATTTAAACTTGACTTTGGTCGTGGTTGACTTCGGCCATTTGAAATGATTTCTGGACTTTGTTCGATTTACTGTATATACCTCTTTTTGAAATTGTTTGACTCACGGCTTCGACTTGATTTGAAACTGTTGTTACATTCACTTGACTTCTTTGGCTTGATCAATTTCTGTTGTCACTTTGACACTCACGGCATCTTGCTGTGTTGATTGAACTGTATATGTATTCATGTTGCCTTTAACTTGTTTGTTGTGCACATTTTGTTAATATACACTGCTCTGTGTACATTTATCTGCGCTGCTTCATCGATATATATATGTGCATGTATGGTTTTCCTGTACACACACATCTCTGTTTTTGTTGTTCTTGAAGTCATGTGTATTTTGTTGCACCGTGTCTTCATTTGGCCTTGCTCATCTACTTGTATTTGCATGCATGCTGCTGCTTTGTACATGCTTTGATTCATGTATACTTGATGTCTGATTGCATGTATATAAGTTTGGTCTACATGTTGTTTTGAATTTGGAGCTTGTGAGTTGCATCCCTGGTTTGCATTGGATTTTTATTGCTTCGAACCAATTTCATATTATAACTATGCTTCCCTTTGTGCAATAATTTTGAGTTGTTGCTTTAATCTTGAAACTGCTTTCAAGCTCCATTGTATATTTGTAATGTCTGAACACTTAAGTCAGGTCTGATGGTAGCTTTGCATTCATACTTCATGTTTTGACTTATGCTTGACCATATACATGTTTCGAGCCTCTGTTTCACTGGTCATTTGAGTCTGCACTGTGCACTGGATGAAGCTATTTACTGTTTGAACTGTATTCATGACTTTGCTTCATCTGATGCATTGTATTTGATCTTGAGTTACTTCGAGTTAATGCTTTGAGTTAGTTTGCGTATATATACTTTTGTATTCAGTTTGCATCATGTCACTTGTGTTCATTATGTAGTCTGGTTTTGGTTTCTTGATGTTGTCTTGTTTTATGTAGTATTTGCTTTACTATGTAGTAGCCTTGCTTGAGCACACTTGAATTTGTATTGGCAATCATGTGAAATGCTGTCATGTGTACATTTTGTACATAATCATTGAAGTCTGGTTTGACCATGCTTCATTGTGTTTAAAAACAGTTTGCAATTATGTTTTAGTACTGGTTTGAGTCATGTGTACTATTCATTTGCATTTTGAGTTGACCCATTTGAATGTCGAGGCTATGTTGCTTGAGAATTTGTACTCGACAATTTTGTGATGTTATTTATATCGCACCTGAGTTGAATATAGCTTTGCCTCGGGTTTGACCTTGTGCTCGTGTCGTGACTTTATTTTTATTACACTTGAGTTGAATCCAGCTTTTGTTTGGGTTTGGCCTTATGCTCACATGTCCCTATAGTTTTATCAAGTGTATATCGGTGTGCACGGCCTTGTGGCATGTACAGTGATACACTGTGCATGTCACAAGCTGTTTGTGTATAATGAATTCAAATTTAAATGATGACAAACAACCCAAATAACTGAGGCAAATAATATTTTCAAAACACATTTTATTTTACACTGTAGAAAAATATTTCTTTTTTAATTTTACCATGTCGATGTTTATTTTGCAGATAACTCAGATGTTGGATTCAATCTAGAATGGAGTTAAAGATAACTACGAACGAATGGGTGATATGTAGTGAGGTGCAAATGTAAATTGAAAATTGTGATGCAATCAAATTTGTATTGTAATTGAAATTGTGTACATATAGTGAGAGCCCAAATTTATATTATTCAAATTGTAATAAAATATTTGTTTGAATAAAATATCTGTTTGAATTTGAAAATCTATGTTATTTATTTTATTCCGCAAATATTTATTTAATTATAGAAATAAAAATAGTACTGGTACATTAACAAATACATATATATATATATATATATATATATTCATCAAACAAAAATCATATACTAGCATATTCAACCGCCAGTACTTCGTAGATAGATTTTCTGGATAGCTAGGTACGATCAACGAAACTTCTTAAAAGGAAACCCAGAGATAGTCAATTCCAAAGCACACCTTGTTTTCAACAAAAGTGTACTCTAAGGGCAAATGTCTG
Source organism: Allium cepa (assembly GCA_030765085.1). Taxonomy (NCBI): domain Eukaryota; kingdom Viridiplantae; phylum Streptophyta; class Magnoliopsida; order Asparagales; family Amaryllidaceae; genus Allium; species Allium cepa. The sequence continues at coordinate 456,463,609 of CM060931.1, read as the reverse complement.
CTGGGTTTTTAACCCAGCGGAATTCAAAAGGAATAATAACATTCATATTAAGCTAGAACGACTCAAAACTTGATCGGAAGGCCCAAAAATAAAAGACAAAAGACCCCAAGAAATTTGGAACATTTTTATGCTAACATTTCAGATCGGTAACATCCGAAATATTGCTTTATTGGATCTGCATTCCACTTGCCTTATACTCCAATGTCCCCGCTAAGCTTATGTACAAAGTTTGGTAACATTCCAAGCATCCGAGTTTAAGAAGTAAAGACTTATCTGATTCAAACTACAGATCGGTCAAACCCATAGGCGAACCACCATCACAGCAGGTCAACAAGCTACGAAATTACATGGAGAGTATCAAAATGAAGGAAGAAAGACATCCAAATAGTCGAAGCATCAAAAATGTTTAACTATTTGGATCGGTACTGATCCAAATAGTTAGCTCTTATGACCCTCAAATTTTCTGGGTTCCTTCTTCACACTAAGTGCAGGCTTCTGGTAAAGCGGTTCTGGCCCAAGTACTCTTCATCTCCTATAAATATCATCTCATCTGCAAGAGAAAGAGGATCCATTGGATTTTCTACTGCAACTCTGCCATTACTATTCTTCACTCATCTTCTTCCACAGAACAGTCACAAAGGAGCAACTGAGATCCTCCGGTTGCCTCCAAGAACTTGTGATTTAGACTTAACTTAGATGACTCAATCGTATTATAAACCAAATCAATCTTGTAACAGTGGTCAGCTAATAAAAGTTATAAAGTGAACGTAAGTTTCGTTAGCAGCCGAACCACTATAAAAATCTCGTCCTTTTATTTTATCCGTAAGTTATTATTTTTTTTTGTTTCTATTTTATTTGTCTTGATAAATATGACCGGTGCTTTCACACTCAATTCAGGTTGTTGATCCATTGTTTGTGTCTAGGAGAATAAGTAAAAGACTGCACGTAGAATTAGATATCCGAATGAATATAAAAATTCTAGCGCCTTTTACTCTTTACTCTTAATTTACCATACATTTATTATTCAGTTATATATTTGTGCTTTTGATTCTATTATTCAATCAAGTAGATAATTTATTGATTTGTAGGTTAATTTTTAAAGTTGACCTACATTATTTGTCCCTTTCTACTGTATTAGTGGCGTTAAGATTCATTATGCGCATAAACATGCATGGGTATTGTATAATCCACCATAAAAGCTTTTATCTTTTTATATTAGATATAATTGCTTTTATCGTCATATATAAAGTTGGCTTTCAAGGAGTGTGTTGTTATAAAAATAATGTCATTTATCTATTTTTTATCAAAGGTGATTTTGATTTATCATTACATATATGCACCATTGCCCTCTTATATATACAGGTCGCTAGTATTTGGAATCAGCTGATGTGAATTGGTTTGAAGGCAGGGGTAAATCAGTAGCATGTGAAGAAACTGTAAAGGAAGAATTGGCAGAGAAGTTGCTGAAAACAAATGTTTCTACAATTGTGGACGTAAACATGGACAGATCAGCGGCCATTGGATCTCTTGGAGGATTTAATTTCCGTGTGCAACATGCATGGTGTCTGTTGTATTTATTGCAACGGGATATGATCCTGCTCAATATGTCAATAGTTCTCACTGTATCATTATGGTGTGGGAACTGGCAATGATGGCAGAGATCTTCATGTCTCTTTCACTATTCCTTCGCCATTGAGGCAGAGCTTTTTTTATATGGAGAAGCTAATTTTAGTCTTTGTTTCAAAGTAAATGCAAGCATTAAATTTACTACCTAAACTTTATTTATTTATTTTTTTCTTTCTTTTGTTTTTTCAATGTTAAAAGAATACAAATTATTTTAAGCCAAGTTGCAATATTCCTTATCATTTTAGGAAGTATTTGTCAAGTCCCTTACCATAATATGTCGTAGACAGCAAGGAAGTCTATAAAAATTATTGTGTTTACGACTGTATTTGTGTTTGAAGGAAGATGTTTTATGATAATGAATTTATGATTATATTTTTAGAATAGTCTATCACTGATCGAGGAGGAAAAAAAATTCCAACTTGCTACATATTCAAATTGATCGCTAAAATTAGTTGGCGTTGGTAAAACTCGGATCTGTTGGCATTTAATCTAAGCATGGTTTGTTTTTTTTAATAAAATAGATATTTTATTATAATAAATATCTGCCAATCAAAATTGTAGCAGCTGGACTTAGTCTCGGTTTGTTTCAGAAATTGTAGCAGAATCATGAACTTGTGCGAGTCATGGAGTAATTTTAGGAGTATTTTTAGGAAACGTTGGAGCCATTTATTTTAGTGTTTAACTTTTCCTTTGTATGCAGTTTTTTTCTATCAGAAGAAGTAATATCAGTTTTTTTGCTTTACAATATCTCTGCAATACATATAAGTGTGTGAGTATATCTGTTTTGGTTTCTTCATTTGGTATCAGAGCGTGGTTCATTGTATGCCAAAGTATATGCCCAAAGCAACGGAGATGGAGACATTGAAAAGCAAAGAGGGTTCAGTAGGATTGAGTTACCCGATGTTAACAAAAAGCAATTACACTGCTTGGTCGCTTAAGATGAAGGTTTATATGCAGGCGCATGGTATCTGGGAGGCGATCGAACCCAAGAATACTAAAGACGCGGTTGAGGACAAGACAGATAAGATGGCATTAGCAGCAATATATCAAGGGATTCCGGAGGATATATTGCTGTCAGTCGCGGAGAAAAAGACAGCAAAGGAGGCTTGGGAAGCAGTGAAGACGATGTGCTTGGGTGCAGATCGGGTGAAAAAGGCGAGGATCCAGACGTTAAAGGCTGAATTCGAGTTCTTAAGTATGAAGGACTCAGAACTGATAGACGATTTCTGCATGAAATTAAATGGTCTGGTAACTAATATCCGGGCATTAGGAGAAACGGTTGAAGAGGCGTACGTCGTGAAAAAACTACTTCGAGCCGTCCCAGCAAAATTTCTACAGATCACCTCAACAATAGAGCAATTTGGAAACTTAGAGGCGATGACTATAGAAGAGGCAGTGGGATCGTTAAAAGCTCACGAAGAGAGACTCCGTGGGCAAAGTGAGAATGGTGGAGGACAGCTTCTGTTAACTGAAGAGGAATGGAGGAAACGAGAAAATAATGATGGAAAACTACTCCTTACACGGGAAGAGTGGATGAGAAAGTCTAATAAAGGGGAGGCATCTTCAGGATCAAAGAACCAAAGCAGCAGCAACACATATCAAGGTCGAGAAGGTGGACGTGGAGGACAAGATCGGAGTAAAATAAAGTGCTTTAACTGTGGTATATACGGACATTACGCTGCTGAGTGTCGAAAGCCAAGAAAGAGGAAAGACAAAGAACAACAAACGGAGGTAAATTTGACACATGTACAGGATGACGAACCAGCACTGTTATTGGCCGAAAGTGATGGAGAATCGAAGAACAAGTTGATGCTGAATGAAGGGCAAGTGATTCCGAAACTAAATAAAAATGTTGTGACTTCTACAGAATCAAATATGTGGTACTTGGACAATGGGGCAAGTAATCACATGACGGGTTGTCGCTCAAAATTCAAACACCTGGACGAAGGCGTGACAGGGCAGGTACGGTTTGGTGATGGGTCGTGTGTGGACATCAAGGGAAAGGGCTCAGTTGGTTTTAAATGCAAGAACGCAGAGGAGCTTGTCTTTCATGAGGTGTATTTTATACCGAGTTTGTGTAATAACATTATATCACTTGGACAGCTTTCAGAAAATGGAAATAAGATTGTACTCGAAGGGACACATTTGTGGGTGTATGACGACAACGGGCGACTGATTATCAAAGTTAAAAGGTCTGCCAATCGACTGTACAAGCTGATCGTTGAAACCTCAGAACCCACCTGTTTGTTGTTATCTAAGTTGGAGGAATCGTCGTGGTTGTGGCATGCACGACTCGGTCACGTCAACTTTCAAGCACTAACGATGATGTCTGTGAATAAAATGGCACATGGGTTACCAAAAATTACTCAACCGAAGGAGATTTGTGATGGCTGTTTAATGTCAAAGCAGATTCGAAAGTCGTTCCCACACCAAACGGAGTTTCATGCAACTCGAATGTTAGAATTAATCCATGGAGACCTGTGTGGACCAATCACGCCAGAAACTAATGCGGGTAATAAGTATTTTTTCCTTTTGGTTGATGATTATAGTCGTATGATGTGGATTTTTATGTTAAAAAGTAAAGATGAAACGTTGGGTGCGTTTAGAAAGTTCCGAAATCAGGTGGAGAAAGCATCAGGAGAAAACATCAAGGTTTTTCGAACAGATAGAGGCGGGGAGTTTATGTCAAATGAATTCTCAAAATATTGTGAGGATGCAGGGATTACCAGGCATTACACGGCTCCTTATACCCCCCAACAAAATGGGGTTGTGGAACGAAGAAACAGAACAGTAGTTGCTATGTCACGGAGTTTGCTGAAGCAAATGAAAATGCCATCTGAGTTCTGGGGTGAGGCCGTACGTCATTCGGTCTATATTCTCAACCGGTTGCCTACTAGGGCATTATCAGGAATGACACCATACGAGGCGTGGACTCATAAAAAACCAGAAGTGAAACATGTTAGAGTATTTGGTTGTGTGGCACACATGAGGGTGCCAAGTGCCCACATAACCAAACTCAGCGATCGAAGTAAATTGGTCGTGCACCTAGGGAAGGAGCCTGGGACAAAGGCTTATAGATTATATGATCCAATTTCTGGGGCTGTGCATGTGAGTAGAGATGTAATATTTGAAGAAGGAAGAGCCTGGATGTGGGAGAAGCAACAGGAACAGAGTTCAACATATGGTGGATCCTTCATTGTAATGAACTCTCAAATGACTGGAGGAATCGCGAGTAGTGATGAAGAAGAATCATTTACCTCAAGTAACATGAGGGGAAATGAGACCATGGGGGAAGATGATTTACAGGGAGGTGACACTCCTTCAAGCGACAGTCAAAATGGTGGTGACAATAGTCCACACGGCAGTAGTTCTGTCAGCAGTTCAACAAGCGGCAGCAGTAGTGCTCCTAGAAAATTCCGACTACTTAGTGAAATTTACGATGAAACAGAGGAAGTGGAAGCTGAAAATGAGCTGTTATTGTTGGGAGTCAACGAACCTACTTGCTACAGTGAAGCAATTACAGAACCAGCATGGGAGCAGGCTATGAAGGATGAAGTTGATGCCATAGAGAGAAATAATACATGGGATTTAGTGGAACTACCAGCTGGGCACAAGGCAGTCGGGTTGAAATGGGTTTACAAGCTTAAGAGAGACACAAACGGAGAGGTTATTAAGTATAAAGCTCGACTAGTCGCGAAGGGTTATGTGCAAAAGCAAGGGATAGATTTTGAGGAAGTATTTGCGCCGGTTACACGACTGGAGACCGTGAGATTGTTGTTGGCTTTAGCAGCAAGAAATTGCTGGGAAGTACATCATTTGGATGTAAAATCCGCATTCCTGAATGGAGAGCTGCAAGAAACGGTGTATGTGACTCAACCCGAGGGATTTGTGAAGAAAAACAAAGAGAGATTTGTGTACAAACTGGTGAAGGCGCTGTATGGGTTACGCCAGGCCCCTCGAGCCTGGTATGCCAGGCTTAGTAAATATCTTGAGAGTTTGAGTTTTGTCAAGTGTCCTTATGAACACGCGGTTTATACCAAACGTGAAGGAGGAGAGGCTCTTATCATTGGGGTGTATGTCGATGATTTGCTTGTCACAGGCACGAGTACATCGATTGTCAGAAAATTTAAGAAGCAAATGGGGGAGGAGTTTGACATGAGTGATTTGGGCAAATTATCTTATTATTTGGGAATAGAGGTAGACCAGAAGGGAGATTACATCGAACTTAAGCAAAGTGCATATGCCAAGAAATTACTTGAGAAAGCCGGGATGCTTGAGTGTAACCCAGCTAAGTACCCAATGGAGCCAAAGTTGCAATTGAGCAAAGACGAAAAAGGCAAAGAGGTAAATTCAACTCAGTTCAAAAGTTTGGTAGGAGGTTTGAGATACTTAGTGAATACTCGTCCGGATATTGCATACGCAGTTGGCATTATCAGTAGATATATGGAGCGTCCTACTGTATTACATATGAATGCAGCAAAACGCATATTGCGTTATGTAAAAGGGACTGTGGACTACGGCCTGGTGTATTCACGTGGAACTGGGAATCACTTATTGTCAGGGTTTTCTGATAGTGATCTGGCAGGGAATATAGATGATAGAAAAAGTACAGGTGGTATGGTTTTTTATCTGGACGAGAGTTTAATTACATGGGTGTCACAAAAGCAGAGATGCGTTGCATTGTCATCTTGCGAAGCCGAGTTCATGGCGGCAACCGCTGCAGCTTGTCAAGGTGTCTGGTTGAGGAATTTACTTACTCAAATAACTAATATGAAGCACTGTCCGGTGGTAATCTATGTGGACAACAAATCTGCTATTGATTTGGCAAAGAACCCGGTGTTTCACGGTCGGAGCAAGCATATAGACATCCGATACCATTTTATTCGAGCGTGTGTTGAAAAGGAGGAAATTGTGATCAAACACGTGAGCACAGAGAAGCAACGTGCAGACGTACTGACTAAGGCAATGTCCACAACGAAGTTTGAAAGGATGCGAGCACTGTTGGGTCTCAGGAATCTGCAGAAGCCTGCTTAGATTAAGGGGGAATATGTTGGCATTTAATCTAAGCATGGTTTGTTTTTTTTAATAAAATAGATATTTTATTATAATAAATACCTGCCAATCGAAATTGTAGCAGCTGGACTTAGTCTCGGTTTGTTTCAGAAATTGTAGCAGAATCATGAACTTGTGCGAGTCATGGAGTAATTTTAGGAGTATTTTTAGGAAACGTTGGAGCCATTTATTTTAGTGTTTAACTTTTCCTTTGTATGCAGTTTTTTTCTATCAGAAGAAGTAATATCAGTTTTTTTGCTTTACAATATCTCTGCAATACATATAAGTGTGTGAGTATATCTGTTTTGGTTTCTTCAGGATCATTACAGTTAGGTGTTGTTGCAGAATAATTTCTCAAATTTTTTTGATGCTATATGATGTATCTAATCTGAAAAATTATAGGATTCGGTAGCGTCTTCTAGATCTATGTTCAGTTCCATACTGAATATAATATCTCCATGTTGGTCAGTTTCATTAGCTAGCTCACAAGGCTGAAAATGCTTTATCTAATTTCCTGTATTCGGGTGAATTAATTTAAAGCACAAAGATTTGTATATTTTTTGACTCAAGGACACGACCTCAATATTTTTACCACAAGGACAAACATTCTTCTAAAAATTATTCATAAGTACAAACATTTTTCAAAATTATTCATAAGGACAACAAAACTGCTACCGAACTAAAACTGATACCTAAAAACTGCTACCGATAACTACAAACTGATACCTAAAAACTGCTATCAATAACTAAAAACTGATACATACAGAAAGTTATCATTCAGGATAAAATATTGAAGGTCTGTGCTTGAGTCTAAAAGGCTGTGAAATTTTGTCCTTGACAATAATTTCCTGTATTCTTTTATATTAATTTGCAAAATAGCAACTATCCAGAAATAATGGGTAGACAAATGGAGAAACAAGTCGCTATTAGGATCTGGTTACGATGCTTTGGGGTGGCACGGTCAGGTTGTGGTGGTAAACATTTTTCGCTCAATTCACGTTTAAACCCACCATTTTGTCCAGCTTAAATGAACGGGCCAAACTAATGAGTTGGGGGCCAACGCGCCAAAACGATGACTTAATTGATTATAATTAACATTTTATTACTGTATATTCGATATTTTAATTCATTTTAAACTTCAAATTTAAAAACAAATGCGCCTCTTTTATGAGTTTTGCATTTTATTTCGAAGTTTCTTCTCACTCTTTTTCAGCAGCACCACGGCAAGGATAATTACTCTAATCAAAAGGAAAAAAGAAGGAAACACTTATCTAATATACTATTATATTAATTTACAAAGTAGCCATATTTAGAATAAACGAGTAAACAAATGGAAAATCAAATCACTATTATAATTCAGCGATATTGCTTTAAAGCATGCATTTAGTGGTATTATTTACCTTTGTCGTGGTAGCCATTCTGTTTTGTTGGCATGGCCGGCCCAGGGGCAAGCCCACTAAACCTTGGGACTAGAGCAACTCACCCAGAGGTGGATAATAATTTTTTTTTATCTGACCAAGTCCAGCAAGAAAAAATACAAATCTAAAATCACGTTAATCGATTCACCGACTTATCAACTAACCAAACCTAAAGCTTCTGTCCATAGCCCATCAAGAATTCACTACAAAAAATACAAGACAAAGTATATTTCTTTGAACAAGTTTTATATTTTGTATGAAACCTTGTATTTCTCTGTTTTGCATAGTGGTTTTGTATGAAAAGTTAATTTAACTTTATATAACTCCACATGTTTTAGTGATTTTTGTATGGACAATTATTGCGGTGTATGTTATATCTTTTTTATTTGACGGCACGTTTAATTTTAAACACAAAAAATTAATATAAAAAAAAATTCATTTAGGGGCAACCAAAAACCTGTAGGAAAAAACTTTCCAAGCATTAAGGGCGTGTTCTCGACGAATGGTAACGAAGAATTTGAGCGGAGAAGCTGAGTGAGCGGAGAACGTGTTTTTGTGCGGCAGTAGAGAATCTGAGCAGAGTATTTGAACTTTATATTTTAAAATAAAATTTATTTATAATTATTTTTTTTAATAAATAATATGTGTCGATAATTTGCAAAAATAAATAAATTATAAAATTGTAAATTGCTCGGATTCATTTCAAATCAACTCGATAATATAGAGTAGATTCATTTCAAATCAACTTCATAGCGCAAAACATTTTCGTATGGTTGCAATGCATAAAACCACGTCTCAAACAGACCTAAATTGCAAAAGTTATTAATTTTTGGAATATACAAAATTTAAAATTTTACTTATTTGAACATAGTTTTAATATCAACTATTGTCTCATTATCATTCACCACGTGTCGGGCGCGTTGGGAAGGACAACGGAAGAAAACGAATGATACGACGAACTCTAACATTTTATGTATCCACGTTTACACATTCAGATTTACGTCTTTTTTTTAAATACCACAGCTAATGGTTTGTTTGAAACATTTGAATTTATTGCATCAACCGATGGTTATTCATCTACTTCCAACTCCAAAAACAACTTGGAGACCAACTTTAGGCATAAAGAAGAAGTTGCAAAAAAAATTAGTTTCAGCGACCTCAAGTTTGTTTTTTAGTCTGAAAGATATTTTTTAGTGTGAACTGAAAATGATAGTTACAACCATCAGTCTGTAATTTACACTAAAAAGTGTCTTTCAGTCTTAAAAGTAAACTTTCTGTCCAAAAAACTAAATTTTTCTCCAACTTTTCCTTAAGCCTAAAACCCCAAAAGCATAATTGTAGTCTAAAGATTAATTATTGATGATGGTACGAAGGGCGGTATTATAAACCTTAATATTGTATCATTTCATAATCATCTTTACCATCTTAGGTTTAACAAAGGGCTGTATCTCAATGAAGCCAAATTCGGTGAGAAAACTTAAAATTCAATTTTGATAGATAACAACGGTTAATTTAACAATTTTTAGCATTGAACCATTATGATGATAAATGAGTAATATTTACAAATCTAAACGATAGTGATATCTTTTGGGCATAAGATTGCATACGTCGATTTTCAAGACAGAGTGGGTAATGATTAATATTTGGAATTGAATGGATGCATTGAAACAAAGAGGTTGTCATGCTCTCCCACAATTTTCATATTAATTGCGTCACTTAAAATGTTAAACAGGGCACGTGCATCCGCGCAGTATGTCGAGCCAAATGGGAAGAAATTCCTTCACACTGATGATCATATTTATATTTATAACAAACAAAGATTAGATCAATTCATCTTCCTTGTTCTTGCTAAACTTGAAATCCTTTATTAATTCCTTGTTTAAAAAAAATTGAGAAAATGTGCATTGTAAAATGCACATATTATTGAGATATATTTAGAATATATGATTAGATATTATGATATATTTAGAATATATGATTAAGATATTATAATATATTTAGAATATATGATTAAATGTTATGTAATAGGGGATATATCTTGATATATCTTCGGAAGATTTCATGCTGTTTCTGCAATTCTAGAGTTATCATAAGATAGAGTCTTGGATATGTATTATAAATATAGATGTTTGTGATTAATAAGAATTCAAGCTGAGTTTTACCAATTCTTCGTGGTATCAGAGCCAAAGAACGATTTTTTTCAAGAATAATTTGTCATGGTTGGTGGTGAAGATCAATTGTTCATAAGTGAGCAGTGGAAAGCTATTTCAGGCATGTTTGGTAATAGTAAAATTCTCGAAAATTGATTAAATGGTAAGTTTGATAATACTTCATGGACTATCGATACCGGAGCAACCCATTATGTTACAGGGCAACGTTTATGGCTATTTGACACACAAAATCTTGAATGTTCTATTGGTTTGCCGAATGGTGAAAAGTGATTGCTACTTTGGTGGGATCCGTATGTGTATCAGACAAAATTACCCTCACCGGAGTACTTTATGTTTCAAATTTGAGTTGCAATTTAATTTCTGTTTCTCAAATTAATGATTATTTACGAACTATTGCTCAATTCGATTATCATATTTGTGCTATATAGGACCAAACGAAGGAGCTGATTGGAACGGAAGTTAGGAGAGATGGACTGTACTACTTTAGCAAACCGGAATTTGTGTCAACAGTTGAAGCAACATCAAATTTGGAGTTGTGGCATCGTCAGCTTGGGCATCCTTCCAAAAAAGTAGTTAAGTTAATTCCTCACGTCAAAAATAATAAAGATAGTTTAGATAAAGGGTGTAAAGCATGTATGCGTGCTAAACATCCTAGAGACAAGTTTCCTTTAAGTGACAATAAAACTTCTAGAATTTTTGAGAAAATACATTGTGATTTGTGGGGTCCATATCGACACGTTTCATCATGTGAGGCACGTTATTTTTTGACAATAGTTGATGATTTTTCGAGAGCAGTTTGGATTTATTTGTTGGTTGACAAATTAGAGGTGTTTCAAATGTTTATGTACTATGTTGCTATGGTTGATAGGCAATTTTCTCAAACAATTAAGGTCGTTCAAAGTGATAATGGAACTGAGTTTAATTGTTTGATTGATTATTTTAATGCAACTGGAATTTTGTTTCAAACTTCGTGTGTGGGTACTTCACAATAAAATGGGAGAGTTGAGAGGAAATACAAACATATTTTGAATGTGGGTAGGGCATTACGTTTTCAAACAAAATTGCCTATTTATTTTTGGGGTGAATGTGTTCTTACTGCCGCTCATTTAATTAATCGTATACCCTCTTCCAAGTTACAAAATAAAACACCTTTTGAGATACTTTTCGGTAAACCACCCTCTTTTGGTGCTATTCGAACCTTTGGGTGCTTGTGCTTTGCTCATAATCAAAAGACTAAGGGAGATAAATTTGCAAGTCGAAGTCGAAAGTGTATTTTTTTTAGGTTACCCGCTCGGTAAGAAGGGGTGGAAATTATTTGATCTTGATACAAATTAATTTTTCGTGTCTAGAGATGTGAAATTTGTAGATGAGGTGTTCCCGTTTGGAGATGTCAATATAATATCCAATGAGAATAACGATCATGATATTCATTAAGATTTTGCTGAAATAATTTATGAGGATGAGGATGTTAATTTTTTGATTAATGATAATGGGTATAATGCTCAAAATCACATGGACAAAGTTCAAATTGACGCATAGGCCATTGTTCCAGAACCAGCGCCCACTATGCATATTGATGATTAGCCTTTAGATGGGTCTGCTTGGTCTGCGCATGGTTCTACTTTGGATCAGCCTACTAGTCCACAGGAAATGGGTCGTGGTCTTCGGGAAAAGTTTTCAAATGTTCTATATTGAGATTTTTTGACACATACGGTTTTTGCTAATGGTCCGTCTTTTGACTCTCCTCCTTCTAATCACTCCTCAGGTACTCTTTATCCTCTGGCACATTATATAAATTGTGACAATTTTTATGTAAATTGTCGGAGATTTCTAGCAGCTATAATTAAGGGTAAGGACCCTAAATCATTTAAAGAAGGCATGAAATCCGATGAGTGGCGTCGTTCCATGAAAGAGGATATACAGGCTCTAGAAGACAACGGCACATGGACCTTAGAGCATCTTCCTCCAGGTAAACGTGCTCTTGGTAGTCAATGGGTGTACAAGACCAAATATTTGTCAAATGGAGATGTTGAGCGCCTCAAATCCAGATTAGTAGTGTTGGGTAATCACCAACAAGAATGAATTGACTACAACGAAACTTTAGCTCATGTTGCCAAGATGACTACAGTTCGTGCTTTTCTAGCCATAGCGGCATCCAAGAATTGGGAACTACATCAAATGGATGTCCATAATGTGTTCCTACATGGTGACTTTGATGAGGAGGTATACATGAAATTACCTTCCAGGTTTGAGAGCTCGGATCCAACTTTGGTGTGTCGGTTGTATGGCTTGAAGCAAGCTCCAAGATGTTGGTTTGCAAAATTGGTGTCGGTTTTGAAAGGGTATGGCTTTCTTCAGTCTTACTCAGATTATTCTCTTTTTACATTTAGTAAAGGCGGTGTTCAGTTAATGTCTTAGTTTATGTTGATGATCTTATTATTTTTGAAAATGATTCCGCTGCGCTTACCATATTCAAATCTTATCTTAGTGACTGTTTTCACTACACCAAAAAGGTGTATTTGTAACAAATATAGTCGTTACAAATTAAATTTATAACAGATATAGTTGTGAGCGGTACATGCGTGAGGTATGTCATTACAAATATTTATAACGGACTCTACCCGTTATTAGATATATCGCTTACCAACGGACTTTGTCGTTAGAAATCTAAATTTTTGTCATGAAAAAGTATGTTATTAGTTGCATCGGTTTGTAACGGATATTTTCCGTTACGTAGGTTCCCCTTTCATGGTAGAAGAAGGGGTTGTCATTCTAAATTATCACGACCTTGTCCGTTACAGGTTTCATCATTAGTAACACACTTGTTCGTTACAAATTTCATCAATAGTAACGACTATGCTCGTTATAAATTTCGTCTTTAGTAACGAATATGTTCGTTACAGCTACCAAACCATGTAGAGCTGCATTTTTGCTAGCATTTACACTACAGAATTGTCTATTATAATACAGTAGGTACATACATATCAAAAATTACAGAATTTCGATAACAACAAGCAATTACGCATCCAAACATACAACTTAAATTGAACAAATATTTGACAACAAATTAAATGAAGATTCAAAATTTCACAAGTTCATCATACATAACTAAAGAGTATGAAATCAAAATATTACAAGTTCTAACATTACTTCAAAATAAATTCTAGATCCTACAAACAACGAACACGACACTTAGGCCAAATAACAAAACCTCCATCAATTATATCAAATAGCTTGTAATTACCATTTTGTGGTGCTTTATAAATAGATGTTTTTGGATCAAACACTTTCTTCACCCATATACACCAATACCACAACACTCTAAACCACATCATCACATTCCGCACTTGCCTGCAACCACTGCCATACTTTTATCTCATTATCTCCTTACTGTTGTAACCACCACATCTTCAGAAACAAGCCTACCACTACATCAGACCACTCCACATCCATAAACTTCACGTACATACATTATCGCCAAACAAGCTCCACCTCACTCCTTCTTGCATCACCTCTGTCCAACCATGCAAAACCACACCATAGCACATTGTCAAGCTTACATATCACACATTTCCACCTGACAGCAACACCCTGTACACATTGTCATATTTCTGCTATCACCCTGCATATAACTGAATCACTTCATCACACTTGCATTCATGCCTACCTCTAGTCACCTACCTTCTCAACCACCTGACCTCTGAACGCTACCATCAACTTCAGACAGAAACAATCCCTAACCCATCACCCTACCATAAACCATCCCCTACCTCAAACACATACCCACTGTTCATCGTCTGATACCCCTGCTGCACCCCTACCTGCCATTCACAAATCTTCAACCAACATTCTCAAAAATAAAAACATCAGTACCTTCCAAAACCACCGCGCACTTGCTTCGAACCACAAGACTGCTGCACATCACTTATAAAAACCACCCTCTGCTTACCTGAAACACTATCACTCCACCACGACAATCAACCTACCTGACTGCCATTACACAATCACATCCCTTTGCTGCCTCCATCTCTGCCTTCAATACCGCAGTAACCCCATCTTCCCACTGCTTACTTCTGCCACTCCATACACTACCATCATCCAACACAACTACTACATCCAACAACAGTACTTCCTCCATCCTTCTGAATTTCAACCTGCATCATTCCACAACCTGTCACCACCTCCCACAGCACATACAAACCTCCCACAATCATCAACCATACATTATAGCCTTCTTAATACCCTCCCCTACATCAAACAACCCATCACAACTACCCACATCAATTCCTCTACACGCTGCAAACACCCACTGCCTCCTCCCATCGCCATTAACCAAGCATCACCATCACAAACTTCCCCACTGCCTCTAACCCAACCTGCTGCTACAAACATCCTTTTCTACCACTACTGCACATCCACAAACTTAACATCCATCAACAAAACTACAAACTGAAACATCACAACCCAAGTAGAACAATCTCCCATCCACTCTTCACTGCACTCAAACCAAACTCACTGCATATCCCCTTCACACTTCCTACCTCAACAGTACCAACTGACTTTCTTACTGTCCATGTATGATACGGTGCACAAACCTGTGCTTATGCACTTGATGCTGCATCTTTTAATGAGCCTTCCCTGTAACATAAAAAAGAATTCAATTTTTATTCCAAATCATAGTATTCAGTATGATCGAATAAACGTGCATAAATATGACAATATTATGAACTTACATAGAAGAGAGAAAAATTTCAAATAAAGCTCTTATTAGATCAAGGCCTTGTCTAAACCTCCGTAAATGACGAGACAGGCTCCCCGGTTTCTTGACAGAGTCGTTTTGCACATCATTGTCTAGTATCACACCTAAGTCCTCATATGTCTTCGATGCCTCCGGTAAGTGATTCACCTAATCAGGTAATTTAAAATTCCTTTTAAATATATCTATAACAGACATGTAGAATATACAAGAAAAATAAATAAATATTTACCAATGAATACATAAATTACATGAATAACATGGTCGGCCTTCTGTATTTATCTTATAAATAATTTCCGACATATATTTATTAATTTTGTAATAATTAAATATCTTACCGCTATGCCAATGTTTATCGATCGTAGTTAAAAAATATGTTGGAACGGACTGATTAAAACTTTTTTTTTGAACAAATGTATCTTGGTGACATACTCAAATTCGGCGAATTTGAAAGCAATTCCAAGAGAGCTAAACAAAACAGAAACGAGAGAGCAAGCATCAACAAAAGTGGAGAGTCGAAGCTCCTCGTTGCTATTTTGAACAAATTTGGAAAGATCTTCGAACGCATCTGCTACCAGTTGTAGAGGGGTTGCTGCTTCTTTGAAAGATGATTCGGAGGATGACACGCTGCTGCTGTATTCCTCCGCCATCTTTGATGGGTGTATCCTTATGATAAGCGAATAAAGAAATGTCCAAAATTAAAACGCAATCAAGAAATAAGCGAAGAAATCAAAACGTTTTAATAGTTCAAACTCAAGCAACTAATAATAGGAAATCAACAAATTTTAATAAAAACTAAAAGCGTTGATACCTTTAGTTGATTTTGCCCTTGATTTTGCTTGAGAAGGTTTTGCGATTAGAAAAGTAAAAGCGATCTGAAGCGTGAATTTGGGGAGGAAATGGGGATTTGGCGGAAAGTGAAAATAATTTGGAGATTTGGCGGCCAAAGAAAGTGGGAAGCGTAATGAGCTTAGGCGTTCTGAGTCCAGATGTTATTTTCCATCTTTTACCTTTTGTTTTCAATTTATTTTCATTTCTACCAAATTTTATAACTGTGTAAAGCAGTGATAAACTATTTACAGCTTCTTTTACAACGGCTTTGAAAGTTTTATAACGGGATTTAAGTGTTATTATTTTATAACGGCATTTGATTGTTAGTAATTCAGAAATATTTTTGTTGCGAATTTCATGTTTTGGTGTAGTGTTTAAAATGGAAGATCTTGGAAATCTAAAATATTTTTTGGGGATTGAGGTTGCCCGTAGTTCATCGGGCTTGTTTTTATGTCAGCGCAAATATACTTTGGATATTATTTCTGAAGTAGGTTTGTTGGGGGAAAAACCGATTGGGTTCCCTATAGAACAAAATCATAAGATAGGCCTTGCAACTGGAGAGTTTCTAGCGAATCTTGAATCATACCGACGACTTGTGGGTCGTTTGATTTATCTTGCGGTTGCTCGACCGGACCTGGCTTATTCAGTTCATATTTTGTCTTAATTTATGTAAGCACCTCGAATTGAACATTGGTAAGCGGCTCTCCGGGTTGTGCGTTATTTGAAAGGGACTCCGGGTCAGGGTTTTTGGCTCCGTGCTGACAGTGAGTTGACCTTGGAAGGATGATATGATTTGGATTGGGCAGCTTGTCCTCTTACTCGTCGCTCGTTGACAGGTTGGATTGTATTTCTTGGTCAATCTCCTATTTCTTGGAAGACAAAGAAACAACATATGGTATCTCGGTCTTCCGCGAAAGCCGAATATAGGTCTATGGCTGTAAGTACCTGCGAATTGAAGTGGCTAAAAGGGTTGTTGTTGAGTTTAGGTGTGCATCATTCTAAAGCTATTAAATTATTTTGTGATAGTGAATCGGCGTTACATATAGCAAAGAAACCTGTTTTTCATGAGCAGATGAAACACATCGAGGTTGATTGTCACTTTGTTTATGATGCGATCAACGAAGATTTGATATCTCCTACTTATGTCTCGACATCGTCACAGTTGGCGGACATATAGGCTCTCGGGAAGGCTCAATTTGATTTTCTTCTCTCCAAGTTGGGTATTTTTGAATCTCATGCTCCAACTTGAGCGGGGGTATTGAGATATATTTAGAATATATGATTAGATATTATGATATATTTAGAATATATGATTAAGATATAATGATATATTTAGAATATATGATTAAGATATAATGATATATTTAGAATATATGATTGAATGTTATGAGTGGTATGTAATAGGAGATATATCTTGATATATCTTCAGAAGATTTCCTGCTGTTTCCGCAATGTATGATTAGATGTTATGAGTAATATGTAATAGAGGATATATCTTGATATATCTTCGAAAGATTTCATGTTGTTTCCGCAATTCTAGAGTTACCATAAGATAGAGTCTTGGATATGTATTATAAATATGAATGTTGGTGATTAATGAGAATTCAAGCTGAGTTTTACCAATTCTTCACATATTTACCGTTAGAGCTGTAACTATTTACATTCTACACTGTAAATATTTACAGTTCTAGCTGCACAATTTGTAAAATAAAAATTTGAAGCTTATGCTAAGAGGATGACTTTCTACTTTGATCTACCATAAAAATTCAAGATGTGACTCTCATATTTCCTGCAATTTTGATTTTTTTTTTTCGGTTTTTTCAAATCATCTCAATTCTCTTCTACACTGGTCCTGAAATGGCTATCACCAAGACAATCTTAAATTTATTACAATGCTTTTGAATGGATGATAATATAACTAAATAGACGCGTAATCCATGATATAACCACATGAAACAAAACACTTGTATAAACTTGCAAACTATTTGTTAATCAATAAGCATTGCATTTCATCAGAAATACATAAACTTCTCTTCTCGTTCGGTGACAGTTACCACCAGATCTTAAACAAGAAATGAAAAGTTAGCCTGCAATTTCCTTACTAAGAATCATTATGCATATGATTCTCAAAATGACATACTTTTTATAAAATGAAAAGTTAGTCTGAAATTAAATAATTCAACATCAGAACATCCCTATCCAAGATTGTACATACCTCTTTGCGTAACATAAATTAGTTGCTCGTGATAAAACCATCATAAAAATTGAACTCAATGGGGGACTAACAATGCTTGGATGATATAATACTCAAGATATCACTGGTCTGTTGGATATATTTGTTGGTTTCAGCATGATGATGGAGCAGATACTGTAATTTTGACTTTAATTTATTCTATAATGTATTCTGTTAAACAATAATTTAACCTACCATGTTCAAGCGGGTTATCGAATTATTGAAACTAAACATTCGATGGAGCCTTCAAACAATGTAATCAGATTCAAAGTTCTTACGATTCTGATCCGTTCAAAAACAAAATTTGGAGGATGCAATTTAATGGAGAAAAGAAGTGGTGAGGAAGTAGAAGGTTTATCTAATATCTAAAAGTGAATTCCGCCTTGTCTATTTATAGGCAGTGGAAAGCATGTCCAATCGTCGAAAGTGGACGTTTTTCGACAACGGACTCGATTAGACATCAGACACTCATAAAAGCCAACAGTCATACAAGAAGGTGCTTCTTTAACGGTCGCATCTATTGGTTTCCCGTCTGAATTCAAACAAAAGCATCTCTTAACGGATAGCAGTTATGCCTCCCATTTTCAGTTTCTCATTGTTTGCAACTATTCAAAATCTAAAGTTTTGGGCTTGTAAATGGATTGAAAAAGCATGTTATCAAAATTTCAAAAGTATACTCTTACCAAACTCGGCCCGGACCGGCTCGGTCGGCCAAAAGCGGCGTCGCACGTGTGTGACAAGATGCATGACCTATATCTTCAATCCAAAGGAAAACATTTGGATCCTCAAAGTGCCAGCCATTCTAATGTGAATCCACGATATAAACAAAGCTATCTTTTTATCTCAAGATAAAAATTAAATTTTGAGAAAATGTGCATTGTAAAATGCACATATTATTGAGATACATTTAGAATATATGATTAGATAATATGATAATTTAGAATATACGATTAAGATATTATGATACATTTAGAATATATGATTAAGTGTTATGTAGTAGGGGATAGATCTTGATATATCTTTGGAAGATTTCTTGCTGCTTCCGCAATTCTAGAGTTACCATAAGATAGAGTCTTGGATATGTATTATAAATATGGATGTTGGTGATTAATAAGAATTCAAACTGAGTTTTACCAAGTCTTCATGGTATCAGAGCCAAAGAACGATTTTTTTTTTCAAGAATAATTTGTCATGGCTGGTGGTGAAGATCAATTGTTCACAAGTGAGCAGTGGAAAGCTATTTCTGGCATGTTTGGTAATAGTAAAATTCTCGAAAATCGATTAAATGGTAAGTTTGATAATACTTCATGGACTATCGATACCAGAGCAACCCATCAAGTTATAGGGCAACGTTTATGGCTATTTGACACACAAAATCTTGAATGTTCTGTTGGTTTGCCGATTGGTGAAAAAGTGATTGCTACTTTGGTGGGATCTGTATGTGTGTCGGACAAATTACCCTCACTGGAGTACTTTATGTTCCAAATTTGAGTTGCAATTTAATTTCTGTTTCTCAACTTAATGATGATTTACGAACTATTGTCCAATTCGATTCTCATATTTGTGCTATATAGGACCAAACGAAGGAGCTGATTGGAACGGAAGTTAGAAGAGATAGACTGTACTACTTTAGCAAACCGGAATTTGTGTCAACAGTTGAAGCAACATCAAATTTGAAGTTGTGGCATCGTCGGCTTGAGCATCCTTCCGAAAAAGTAGTTAAGTTAATTCCTCACGTCAAAAATAATAAAGATAGTTTAGATAAAGGGTGTAAAGTATGTATGCGTGCTAAACATCCTAGAGACAAGTTTCCTTTAAGTGACAATAAAACTTCTAGAATTTTTGAGAAAATACATTGTGATTTGTGGGGTCCATATCGACACGTTTCATCATGTGGGGCCCGTTATTTTTTGACAATGGTTGATGATTTTTCGAGAGCAGATTGGATTTATTTATTGGTTGACAAATTAGATGTGTTTCAAATGTTTATGTACTTTGTTGCTATGATTGATAGGCAATTTTCTCAAACAATTAAGGTCGTTCAAAGTGATAATGGAACTGAGTTTAATTATTTGATTGATTATTTTAATGCAACTGGAATTTTATTTCAAACTTCGTGTGTGGGCACTCCACAATAAAATGGGAGAGTTGAGAGGAAATACAAACATATTTTGAATGTGGGTAGGGCATTAGTTTTCAAGCAAAATTGCCTATTTAATTTTGGGGTGAATGTGTTCTTACTGCCGCTCATTTAGTTAATCGTACACCCTCTTCCAAGTTACAAAATAAAACACCTTTTGAGATACTTTTTGTAAACCACCCTCTTTTGATGCTATTCGAACCTTTGGGTGCTTGTGCTTTGCTCATAGTCAAATGATTAAGGGAGATAAATTTGCAAGTCGGAGTCGAAAGTATATTTTTTTGGGTTACCCGTTCGGTAAAAAGGGGTGAAAATTATTTGATCTTGATAAAATTAATTTTTCGTGTCTAGAGATGTGAAATTTGTAGATGTGGTGTTCCCGTTTGGAGATGTCAATATAATATCCAATGAGAATAACGGTCATGATATTCATCAAGATTTTGCTGAAATAATTTATGAAGATGAGGATGTTAATTTTTTGATTAATGATATTGGGTATAATGCTCAAAATCACACGGACATGGTTCAAATTGACGCACATGCCATTGTTGTAACGACCCAGAATTGACGACTTGAAAATATAGTATTTAGAGTAATTTTAAATAGAAAATCTAAAAGGTTTTATGATTTAAATAATATTCGGTAGGATTTGGAAGTAGAAACAAACATAAAAATAGTAATATTTGCCTATATCGACAAAAGTGACAAAATGCGGATTTCAGAAAAGTATGTTTCAATGGTTAAATAAATTAATTTATGAGTGTTTGTATTTTTAAATAGCGTTATACAAATTTATTTTTAAATTTGGTTTACATAAATAAATAGTTTAACTGAAACGTCAAAATGTGACCGTAAAACATTTTGTCGAAAAACGACGTTTTGTCGATTAAAAGTTGTCGCAACGTCGTCACATCTTTATTTTCTTACATATAAACATATATTCAAATATGGCGTACTAAGTTGATAGTTTTCATTAATAGTTTTAGAACGGACGGATTTTTCGGCAATTTTAACTGGTCCGAAAATCCGGGTCGTCACACGTGGTATCGGAGCTTAGGTTAGGTGCCTAAGTAAAATTCATCTAGGGTTGGTATATCAACCAAGGAATTTTAAAAATGAAACTATCTTAATTTGATAAATAAAATGGATAAGATAACGCACCGTACCTCTGACCGGGTTTATGGGTGATATTACTATTTTTAGTGTGCATAATTTTCATTAATTGTTGTTTTTTCGTTATATTTTTTTCATCCTTGTAATTTCGAGGACGAAATTCTTTTAAGTAGGGGAGAATGTAACGACCTAGAATTTGACCACTTGAAAATATAGTATTTAGAGTGATTTTAAATAGAAAATATAAAAGGTTTTATGATTTAAATAATATTCGGCAGGATTTGGAAGTAGAAACAAACATAAAAATAGTAATATTTGCCTATATCGACAAAAGTGACAAAATGCGGATTTCAGAAAAGTATGTTTCAATGGTTAAATAAACTAATTTATGAGTGTTTGTATTTTTAAATAGCAATATACAAATTTATTTTTAAATTTGGTTTACATAAATAAATAGTTTAACTAAAATGTCAAAATGTGACCGTAAAACATTTTGTCGAAAATTGACGTTTTGTCGATTAAAAGTTGTCGCAACGTCGTCGCATCTTTATTTTCTTATATAGAAACATATATTCAAATATGGCGTACTAAGTTGGTAGTTTTCATTAATAGTTTTAGAACGGATAGATTTTTCGGCAATTTTAACTGGTCCGAAAATACGGGTCGTCACAATTGTTCCAGAACCAGCGCCCATTATGCTATTGATGATCAGCCTTTAGATGGGTCTGCTGGGTCTGCGCATGGTTCTACTTTGGATCAGCCTACTAGTCCATAGGAAATGGGTCGTAGTTTTCGAGAAAAGTTTCCAAATGGTCTATATTGAGATTTTGTGACACATACGATTTTTGCTAATGGTCCGTCTTATGACTCTCCTCCTTCCAGTCACTCCTTAGGTGCTCCTTATCCTCTGGCATATTATATAAACTGTGACGATTTTCTGTAAATTGTCGGAGATTTCTAGCAGCTATAATTAAGGGTAAGGACTCTAAATCATTTAAAGAAGGCATGAAATCCGATGAGTGGCGTCGTTCCATGAAAGAGGATATACGGGCTCTAGAAGACAACGGCACATAGACCTTAGAGCACCTTCCTCTAGGGAAACGTGCTCTTGGTAGTCAATGGGTGTACAAGACCAAATATTTGTCAAATGGAGATGTTGAGCGCCTCAAATCCAGATTATTAGTGTTGGGTAATCACCAACAAGAAGGAATTGACTACAACGAAACTTTTGCTCCTGTTGCCAAGATGAATACAGTTCGTGCTTTTCTAGCCATAGCGGCATCCAAGAACTGGGAACTACATCAAATGGATGTTCATAATGCATTCCTACATTGTGACTTTGATGAGGAGGTATACATGAAATTACCTTCCGGGTTTGAGAGCTCAGATCCAACTTTGGTGTGTCGGTTGTATGGCTTGAAGCAAGCTCCAAGATGTTGGTTTGCAAAATTGGTGTCGGTTTTGAAAGGGTATGGCTTTCTTCAGTCTTGCTCAGATTATTCTCTTTTTACAGTTAGTAAAGGCGGTGTTCAGATTAATGTCTTAGTTTATGTTGATGATCTTATTATTTCTGAAAATGATTCCGCTGCGCTTACCATATTCAAAGCTTATCTTAGTGACTGTTTTAAAATGAAAGTATCTTGGAAATCTAAAATATTTTTTGAGGATTGAGGTTGCCCGTAGTTCATCAGGCTTGTTTTTAGGTCAGCGCAAATATACTTTGGATATTATTTCTGAAGTAGGTTTGTTGGGGGCATAACCGATTGGGTTCCCTATAGAACAAAATCATAAGATAGGCCTTGCAATTGGAGAGTTTCTAGTGGATCATGAATCATACCGACGACTTGTGGGTCGTTTGATTTATCTTGCGGTTACTCGACCGGACCTGCCTTATTCAGTGCATATTTTGTCTTAATTTATGCAAGCACCTCGAATTGAACATTGGTAAGCGGCTCTTCGGGTTGTGCGTTATTTGAAAGGGACTCCGGGTCAGGATATTTGGCTCCGTGCTGACAGTGAGTTGACCTTGAAAGGATGGTATGATTTGGATTGGGCGGCTTGTCCTCTTACTCATCGCCCGTTGACAGGTTGGATTGTGTTTCTTGGTCAATCTCCTATTTCTTGGAAGACAAAGAAACAACATACGGTATCTGGGTCTTCCGCGAAAGCCGAATATAGGTCTATGGCTGCAACTACCTGCGAATTGAAGTAGCTAAAAGGGTTGTTGTTGTTGAGCTTGGGTGTGCATCATCCTGAAGCTATTAAATTATTTTGTGATAGTGAATGCGTTACATATAGCAAAGAATCCTGTTTTTCATGAGCGGATGAAGCACATCGAGGTTGATTGTCACTTTGTTTGTGATGCGATCAATGAAGATTTGATATCTCCTACTCATGTCTCGACATCGTCACAGTTGGCGGACATATTAACAAAGGCTCTTGGCAAGACTCAATTTGATTTTTTTCTCTCCAAGTTGGGCATTTTTGAATCTCATGCTCCAACTTGAGGGGGGTATTGAGATATATTTAGAATATATGATTAGATATTATGATATATTTAGAATATATGATTAAGATATAATGATATATTTATAATATATGATTAGATGTTATGAGTGATATGTAATAGGGGATATATCTTGATATATCTTCAGAAGATTTCCTGCTGTTTCCGCAATGTAAGATTAGATGTTATGAGTAATATGTAATAGGGGATATATCTTGATATATCTTCGGAAGATTTACTGCTGTTTCCGCAATTCTAGAGTTACCATAAGATAGAGTGTTGGATATGTATTATAAATATGAATGTTGGTGATTAATGAGAATTCAAGCTGAGTTTTACCAATTCTTCACATATTTACAGTAAGAGCTGTAAATATTTACATTCTACACTGCAAATATTTACAGTTCTAACTGCACAATTTGTAAAATTAAAATTTGAAGCTTATGCTAAGAGGATGTCTTTCTGCTTTGATCTACCATAAAAATTCAAGATGCGGCTCTCATATTTCCAGCAATTTTGATTTGTTTTTTTTTCCGATTTTGTCAAATCATCTCAATTCTCTTCTACACTGGTCCTGAAATGGCTATCACCAAGACAATCTTAAAGTTATTACAATGCTTTTGAATGGATGATAATATAACTAAATAGACGCGTAATCCATGATATAACCACATGAAACAAAACACTTGTATAAACTTGCAAACTATTTGTTGATCAATAAGCATTGCATTTCATCAGAAATACATAAACTCCTCTTCTCGTTCGGTGACAGTTACCATCAGATCTTAAAGAAGAAATGAAAAGTTAGCCTGCAATTTCCTTACTGAGAATCATTATGCATATGATTCTCAAAATGACATACTTTTTATAAAATGAAAAGTTAGTCTGAAATTACATAATTCAACATCAGAACATCCCTATCCAAGATTGTACATATCTCTTTGCGTAACATAAATTAGTTGCTTGTTGCTCGGGACTAACAATACTTGGATGATATAATACTCAAGATATCACTGATCTGTTGGATATATTTGTTGGTTTCAGCATGATGATGGAGCAGATACTGTAATTTTGACTTTAATTTATTCTATAATGTATTCTGTTAAACAATAATTTAACCTACCATGTTCAAGCGGATTATCGAATTATTGAACTTAAACATTCAATGGAGCCTTCAAACAATGTAACCAGATTCAAAGTTTTTACAATTCTGATCCGATCAAAAACAAAATTTGGAGGATGCAATTTAATGGAGAAAAGAAGTGGTGAGGAAGTAGAAGGTTTTTCTAATATCTAAAATTGAATTCCGCCTTGTCTATTTATAGGCAGTGGAAAGCATGTCCAATCGTCAAAAGTGGACGTTTTTCGACAACGGACTCGATTAGACATCGAATACTCATAAAAGTCAACTGTCATACAAGAAGGTGCTTCTTTAACGGTCGCATCTATTGGTTTCCCGTTTGAATTCAAACAAAAGCATCTCTTAACCGATAACAGTCATGCCTCCCATTTTCAGTTTCTCATTGTTTGCAACTATTCAAAATCTAAAGTTTTGGGCTTGTAAATGGACTGAAAAAGCATGTTATCAAAATTTCAAAAGTGTATTCTTACCAAACTCGGCCCGGACCGGCTCGGTCGGCCAAAAGCGGCGTCGTACGTGTGTGACAAGATGCATGACCTATATCTTCAATCCAAAGGAAAACACTCAAAGTGCCAACCATTCTCATGTGAATCCACGGTATAAACAAAGCTATCTTTTTTATCTCAAGATGCGAGACTTAACGCCCATACTTTCTTTCTCCTTCTTCCAAAACAAAGAACCAAAGCAATTTTTAAAAGTTCAAACGTTTTCCCCCGTTTTCAAAATTAAAAAAAGTTGTGTGTGTGTGTGTGTGTGTGTGTATACCGCACAGCGGTGGAGAAACCGACCATCCGATTGTAAAACTTTGATAAGCAATATACATTTAAAAAATTTGTTAATATTACTTAAACATTAAGTGATAATATGTTGGAAAAGAATAAATTGAGATTTGAATTTGAAAATATGAATTTCAAATTTAAATATTAATCAAAACATTCAAAATTGTCGATTTGAAATTGAAAATTTTAAAATTTTAAAATCATAATAGATTTAAATTTGAAATCTTTGATGCGCAAAATAAAAAAAGAAAGTTTAGGGAAATCGCGATGAGACAAGATGCACGTTTTTAGAGAAACAGCGATGAGACAAGATCCACCTTTTTTTGGCTTCAGTAAAATTGATTTTGACTAGTAGAAGTAGACAAACCTCCCTGCAGTCGGTTTGAGAGAACTAAAGTGAATAATCGTTCCAAGAATAGGGCGTCCGCTGCTTATGCTTTCTCGTATAATTCTGCTTCTTTTCCGCATCCTTGCTCTTCAAATCTTTTCAATTCAAATCCTTTTGTGGATTTCAAATCATTGTCTTGTCGTTCATATGCGCAAGTTGTGAAAGAGCTTCCTTTTCCTTCATCTCAGATTCCCAATCGCATTTCTCCAACCAAGAAATGGATTGATTCCAGAAGAGGGAATAGATTTTGTTTTAGATGTGGTGGCTTATCCCATTCGGCTAAAGTCAGTAGTGATCACATTAGGTGTTTTTGTTACGGTGTTTTTTGTCATAAATTGAACAACTGTTCGATGAAATTTGGCTCTTCCACTGACAATTCTTCTTCTGGAAATTCGTTCTCTGATGATTGGAAAAAAAAATCTATCAATGACCATGGTTTCTTGTTTGTTCTTAAATGTATGAAATTCAAGAGGATTTTATTAGATTATCTCTGGATTCAGAGATAAAAGGGTATTAATTTCTTGGAGGATTTTTTCAAGCATTTTGATGTTATAAATGCGGTTAATATTGGTAAGAATTAAAGATTGAAATTTGGCGATCCTATGAATTTTTTTGGGAAATATGCTTCTACATTTGAAGATGATGTCACGGTTGGGGATTCACTGCCTGTTTACAATGAAAATTTTGAAGTTTCGAACAATATTAAATGTGCTAAGGATGCTTCAAATATCTTTGTTTTTACTCAGGGAAGGAGACTAATTTCATTGATCCCGTTTTTATTAGATCATGCTATTTCACTTTGTAGATTAGGCCATCACTCTATGGATTTCATTGATGTAATCGATGATCATGGGTATTCAATCCATTCTAAAGGTGATTCTGCTTCTACAGTTCAATTGAGCCAAGATGAATAATGATTTTGTTTGCGTTCTTAGTAAAAAAATGTATTGAAAAATCTTCTGATGTAGAGAAGTTTAAATTTTTCACTATCAACCGCTTTGATTGTCTGGAGTCATTAGAATATTTAGATATGAATCCTGATTTACTTGATGGAGAAGTTGTGAGTTCTTAGTCATTGCAAAATCTTGATGGAGCAGTTGTGAGTTCTCGGTGTTTTGATGGTATTACGGATGATCCTTTAGTTTTCAAAACAAAAAGCTGTCTTGAAATCTCTCAGAAATCTAATGATATCTCTCAAAGGATGTTCGAAGATTTAGAGGGTGGTCATGTTAACAAGGAGTCTGATATTAGTGAAGTAGCTACTGAAATTTTCAAAAGGAAATTTTTTGATCAGAATTTAGATTCTCTGATTTCTGATGACTGGATTGATTCATCAGTCAATATGCAAATAGTTAATATGCACTGTGAATCAAATGATTTATATAATGGTATGTACGAGACAGTTGATGATTTAGGTGATGTTATGTACATGGCAAATGTTGATATTTCGAACAGTTTGGTCATTTTCGAGGATAGACATTGTGGGATGGTTGGAGATCTTGATGATATGGTTGTGAATTGGAGGTCATGCTCTGATTATCTTTTGGTTGGGGATGGTGAGCATGAAGATTGTGATCGTAATTCTTACTATTTAATTACTAATGATAATTCTTATCGTTTAATTACTAATGGTGATCAATTTTGTGGTAAGGTTGGAATTCTTGGTGATGTGGTAGAGAGAAGTTGGTCTAATTCTGGTGTTATGCAGTATGTCATTCTATACTCTGAAAAGGAAAGAGATAATGCATTTTCTGATATTTCTATGAAGCTCCAGACTGAGGAGGGATCTGTTGTTTTATCTAATGATGCTTGTAAGTTAGGTGTTGGCGATGTTTTCTCTGATAGGGGTTATGTGGCAGTAGATGCTTCTCAGTGGCTCAGTGTGCTAATAGTTTATCATCAGTTATTACAGAGGTTCGATCTGAGTTGGGTGATGATGTTGCTTTTTCTCATAGTGATTATGTGATAGTAGATGAATCGCGGTGTGCACATGTTTCTCAGTGTGCACATGTATCTGATGCATCTCAATGTGCAGCAATGATAGAAGTTCAGTCTAAGATTGAGAATGTTTCGGTGATTGAGAGAGGCAAAGTGGCTGAGGATATTTCATTTTGATCTGAGTTGGGTGATGGTGTTGCTTTTTCTCATGGTGATTATGCGACAGTAGTTGAATCACAGTGCGCACATGTTTCTCAGTGTGCACATGTATTTGATGTGTCTAAGATTGAGAATGTTTCTGTGATTGAGGGAGGCAAAGTGGCTGAGGATTCATTTCATGAACAATGCGTTATGGTTGATGATATTTCAGAACTTGCAGAGATTAAGGGTGGTAATGAGGCCGTAGATATTTCTCAGTGTGATGTTTCTGTTAACTCTAAGTTTGCTGTGTATAAGGGTGGCAATACGCCTCTCAATGTACTCAGAGCATATAGTAGAAGATGATGAACACATTAATGACAATAAATCCTCATTTATTTCTTCATCGTCAAGGAGAGGTGGGCGTAGGAAATATGTTGTTGTAAGTGGGTTTGTTTGCAGTAGTGCCAGGGTCTGTAGTAGTCATTCTCCATTTTTGGATGAGTTATCTCATTCGAGTGTCATGAGTGGTACTACAAATTCAAGCTCAGGTATGACTTTTGGTTTAGGCAGTACTTATTCTTCTTATGCCCTATGTAGTTTATCTTCGAGTGAATTATGTCAGTTAGTTAAGGATACCGTTTTTGTTTTTTCTAATGTTGAATTACATACTTCTTACATTAGGAGTAGGGAAATAGAGATGGTTAGATCATCAAGATTATGAGGATTATTAGCTGAAATATTAAAGGTCTTCATGATCTAAATAAATGTGATAAAATTATAGCATTTTCTAAAGATTATTTTATTGATATTACCTTTTATAGGAAACTAAAATAGACTGTCCTGATATTCATTTTTACAAAAGATTAGATGGTTATCACTTTAGCATTAGTCATGTTTACCTTCAGTTGGAGCTTCTAGAGGTTTACTTCACTCTTTACATATTATTCTCATTAACTTTAGCGATAACTCTCTATTAAATATAACTAATGTTTATGGACCAAACTCGAAAATTGGTCGTCGAGTTCTGTGGAATGAATGTCTATAATTTAGATCATTTGCTCCTGCTTCTTGGATTATGGGAGGTGACTCCAATGTTACGCGTTTTTTAGGACAGCGTTCACCATGGGAAGGTGTGGAAGAATTTAACTAGTTTATTATTAATCTAATTTGATTGAATTACCTCCTACTAATAGAGAATTCACTTAGAGTAATATTAGAGAGCCCCTTTCTATGGTCCTTCTAGATATATTCTTCGTCAGTGACGAAATTAAGGATAAAATTCATATTTGTAGAGTCTTTGGTTTGCCTTATACTTATTCTGATCATTGCCTTATCATCCTTACGTGTGATCATCATAAATTGTTAATAAAACTTTTAAATCTGAGAAAATGTGGTTATTAGAATCCAATTTCTCTAATCTAATTAAAAATAAATGGATTTCAATGAATTTTTATAATACCAGAAATATGGATAACTCTGCCAAAAAATTAGTTTTAAAACTTAGGGGTCTTAGGAATTTTCTTAAAATATGGAGTAAGAATGTTTTTGGCAATATTAAAATTAAAAAAGAAAATTTACTTTTTGAAATGCTTAATATTAACAAGATAGAAAAAACCAGACAACTAAATCTAGGAGAGCGTAATGTTCTCGTAAATTCAAAAGGAAGAGCTTAATTCAATTTTAGGAAAAAAAAGAGGTTATGTGGAAATAGAGATATAGGATTCAATGGATTAATGAAGGTGGTAATAATACATTTTTTTTCTATAGTATGGCTAATGGTAGAAAATGTAGCAACACAATAAATTCTATTTTTATGAATAATGTTGAATTGGTCGATCGAAAGGAGCTAAATAAAGCATTTGCTGATTATTATAAGGATATTTTTGGCAATAAGAATAAGCATTGAATGAAAGTTAGATGGAATGAACTTTATTCAATTGAATCTAGAATTGGCCTTTTTGACTTTGATAATCCTTTTTCTTAAGAGGAGATTTTGAAGGTTACTAATGACATGCCTAGTGATAAAGCCGCAGGTTCCGATGGGTTTTCTATTTTATTTTACAAATTATTTTGAAATGTATTAAAATTTGATTCAATTGGTATGTTTAATGAATTTTATAATGGAAAACTATAATTAGGAAGATTTAATTATGCTAACGTCTAACTATTACATAAAAAAAATCGGTTCTAATAATTCAAAAGATTTTAGACCAATTTCTCTAATTAATTGTTCTATTAAAATTATCTCTAAAGTCTTAGCTAATAGACTTAACACAAGAATGAATATTCTAATTGATTGTTTACAAATCACTTTCAATAAGGGTAGAAATATCACAAATGTAGTGGCTGCTATTCAAGAATACATGAATCATTGTTGTAAAAATAACATTACATGTGCTCTTCTAAAACTGGACATTGCGAAAGCTTTTGACTCGGTTGATTGGGATATTTTAATTGATATGCTATTGGCTAGAGGTTTTAGTCGTAAATGGATTGGTTGGATTATGACTTTGCTTAAAACTGGTAATTCTAGTATAATGGTTAACGGTATTTTAGAAAATAACATTCAATCCAAACGAGGTTTAAGGCAGGGTGATCCTTTATCGCCTTTTTTGTTTAACTTAGCTGCAGATGTTTTCGCTATGATTATTAAAAAAGCGGTTGCTAATGGTTCTTTAGGGTGCATTGGTAGTTAAACCTCGCGCAATGGTCTTTCAGTTCTTCAATATGCGGATGATACCTTATTATTACTTCTCATTTGCCTAATCATGTCATTACCCTTAAATTTATTTTATACAGCTTTGAACTTCTTTCAGGGCTAAAAATTAATTTCGATAAAAGTTTGGTTTTAGTTTTGAATGATGTTGATAAAGTTGAAGGTTTAGTTGCTAATACGCTTAATTGTAAAACTATGAATTTCCCCCTTTGATTATCTTGGTTTTTTTTATTAGACCAACTTAACTTAAGCATGATGACTGGCAAATTATTATAGATAAAATTAAAAATAAAATTTTAATTGGAATGGGAGGTTTTTATCGAGAGCGGGTGGAT
The DNA here is from genome assembly GCA_030765085.1 of Allium cepa. Lineage (NCBI taxonomy): Eukaryota > Viridiplantae > Streptophyta > Magnoliopsida > Asparagales > Amaryllidaceae > Allium > Allium cepa. The sequence goes on along the minus strand of CM060931.1, from coordinate 456,432,325 downwards.
TAGTTCTTATCAATTTTGTTTTATCTGCTCTTCCAATCTACTGGATGTCTATGCATCCTTTTCTCGACCGGGTGATTAATAAAATTGATAAAATAAGAAGGCATTTCTTATGGAGTGACGATAATTCTAACAGTAGTCTTAAATGTTTAGTTAATTAGGAAACAGTTTGTAAACCAAAAAAGGAAGCTGGTTTAGGAGTTATTAATTTACATAACATGAATTAGTTTTTATTAGGGAAGTGGTTATTGAAATTTAAGGATATAAATGATAATTCCATTTGGAAAGAAATTATTTCTAAACATTATTATAATGGTAGTAATAATTTATATCAAATTACACCTTCAGTTACCAACAAATTGTCAAATTTTTGGAAATCTATTTTAAAATGTCATGAGATTTTCAACCTTGGTACCAATACGATTGTTCATTCAGGAAATAATACTTCTTTTTGGCATGATCGTTGGATTTATGTCATTCCTCTTAGGGTTGAATTTAAAGAACTTTATGAAATATGTAACTTTAAGAATGCTTTAATTTTGGATGCTTTTTCTCCGGTTAATGATCCCCCTTCGAACTTTAGTTTTAATATAATCTTAGAACTCTTAGACAAATTTCTTTATTATGTGCAAGATTGAATTTATATAATATAGATAACGTAAATGCTATTATTAACTGGGAATGGTATAAAAGTAAGAAATTCACTTCTAACTCTTTATATAGATTTTTTTAATTTCTCAGGCGTTACTAATAACTCTTTTAAACTTATTTGGAAAACGCTCGGCCTAAACCTAAGATTCATATGTGGTTAATCATGCATAGGAAACTAAATATCATTGAATTTTTAAAAAGAAATAATATGCAAATTGATAATAAATGTACTTTTTGTAAATTGTATTTTTGAAGATATTAATCTTGTTTATTTTGATTGTATGGATATTTGCTATATTCTTAATAACACTCTCAAAATCTTTAACTTTATTCTTAATACTAAAGTTATTGATTGTGATTTTTACTGGAATGATTTAAGATTTAAGTTTGAAAAGGAAAATATATTTTTACTAGATAATTTATTCATTATATTATGTTGGTATATTTGGTTTGAGAGAAACCAGATGCTTTTTAATGATAATAATAGTCATGTTAATAGATTGATATTTTTAATACCATCATTTTGTTTTAGTTGGATCTCAAATCCTAAATATAGATTAACTAAAAATAATCATTTTAAAGAATATCTTAATGAGGTTGGAAATAGTATTAAGCTATTTAAATTAAAAAAGACCAATATTTTTAACAATAATAATTATAGCATTAACATTTTCTCGAATTTGAAAGATGATTATACTGATTATCATAATGTTCTTTTGATTAAAGGAGCATAAGGACAATTTTTTTATATTTTATTGTTTATAGGATTTTAACTTCATATTTAGAGTTAGTTAAGATGTTGCTTAATGAGCTTTGATCCTTTGTTTAGTCTGTCTCTTATATTAGTTTCTTTACTCTCTTATAATTTTAGCTTTAGTTTTATTACTTTTACTTTATTAATATATATATATATATATATGTATATGTATATAAATTTCATTTATATACATATATGTGTGTTATTCTTATATTTTTGTATAGTTTCATCTTTAGATATAGGTTTAGATCGGATGTGGTGCTAGATTGCTATTTGTAGGTTTTTTAGGGTTGCTGTCCTAGGATAGTGAGGTGTTCATTCTGGATCTTCCACGCTGGTAGTGAGGCATTCTTTCTGGATCATCCGCGTATGTAGTGAGACGTTCTTTCTTTGGTGGAGCTGCTTTCATCCGCGTCTATAGTGAGATGTTCATTCTAGACCATCCGCATAGGTAGGAGGCTTTTTTTTCTGTTTCATCTGCATTTTCAACGAGGCGTCCTTCTCTGGTGGAGCTGCTTGTAGAACTCTTTAGTTGATCTCATTTAGGTACTTCTAACACTTCATTATCGAGCGGTGGCCTTGATGGAGTTCAATATTGAGGTATAATGGACGGTGACTTTTCCTGTGCTCATTCTAGAAGTTCCCCGAGTTTGTTTTCTTTGTTTTTTCTGTATTATGATTTGTCACCTACCAGGTATGTTTGCAGCTCCTTTGTTATCGGTGATATATATATGTGTGTATGTGTACATGTATGCTCTCCTCTACTTTATAGGACCTTCTCAAAAAATAAAATAAAATAAAAGGAACGGCTACATCACTTAGATGATTGCATATGTATCCAAGTGGGATCAGGTCGATGTAGTTCAAACATCAAGAATTTGCATCATCATAGAAACCAATACCTAAATGAAATGTAATTTTGGGATTTGAACGTTCACTTAGTGTAAACCCTTCAAAGTCCTATCGAGGTCATTATTGAGCTAGTCTTGAACCAAGTACACCTATAATTAAACCGAAATAATTACATGTTGATTTCCATAAGTAGACTGTTTTGTATACCTAGCACATTAATGGTATGTGATTTTGATCCTGAGTTCATGAGTCTACTTTAGAAATTGGTCTTACTTTTGTGGGAAACAACCTAATTTCCATACTCATATAGCTAATTCGCTTAAGATATTTCTGCAATACATCTTGTTAAATATCGTGATTTATTAAGAATTTTCACCCATCCTAGTTCATGCAGAATCCAATGCTAATTTATAGGAAATTGTTTTAGTGCTCCATTATCATTCTATTAAATTTTTAGTACCTATTGAACCTCGTTTATCCTTTTCAAAATATAAGGTGGGTTTATGTTATGTATGATCAACCTTCATTCACAGACCATAGTCTCATCTCTTTTGATTTTATAGAAACCATTGTCTTTGAAAGACTCTTATCCAATTGATTAGCCAAATTTTTCTTTATTTCTATATAATCGACCATGATTATTCTTCTTTTGAGTAATTTTCTTATCATCTAATGTCTGAGGCTCACATGTCTATACTTCTCAATATATGTTTTTTTAGAAACATTATAAATCATAGCCTGATTATCAAATTTAATCATGATTGCATGAGAAGACTCTTTCCCCAGATGAATTTCTATTAGAAGATTCCTAAGCCATTTAGATTTTTATAGCATCCGCTAATGCAATTAATTATGATAACATTGTTGAGTTAGAAATACAAGTCTACTTTCTAAAATCCTAAGACATAGCAGCCCCTCGTAATGTAAAGATCCATCCAGTGATAGATTTGGATTTGGTTTGGATTCTCCGTTGTTCCAGGTTGCATCACTGTATCCTTTTAATATAGCTGGATATTCTTTATAATATAAACCAAAGTCTATAGTTCCATTCAAATAAGCTAGAACTCTAGAAATAGCTTTCCAATGTTCATAATCTGGATTATCATAAATCGACACCGTGTTTATATCATGTGCTATGTCTGTTCTAGTGCAATGTATAGCATACATAAGACTCCAAATAATACTGGAATATTCAAATTAAGAAACATATCATTATTGTTCTTCATTAATTTAATACGAAGATCTAAAAGGGTCGGAGCTGGTTTGTCATTGCAATGGTCATACTTCTTAAGGAACTTCTTGGTGTAGTGAGATTAGGTTAGTACCAACTATTCCCCCTCCATTATGATTTTGATCCCTAAGATTACATCAGCCTCTCTTAAATCCTTCATATCAAATTAGAGGTCAAAAATCTTTTTGTTTCTTTCACATAAGATATTAGAGACAAATATTAGCATGTCATCAACATATAAGCACATATAACATAACCGTTTTTATTCGAATTGCTATATTTGCATTTACCAGCATCATTAATAATGAAGCCATTAGACAATGTTAATTAATCAAACTTCTCATACCATTGCATGGGTGCCTGTTTCAGACCGTATAGAGATCTTACCAATTTACTTCCTTTTTTTCTTGGCCTGGATTTATGACAAATTTGGTTGTCAATATATATTTCTTCTTCTAAATCACCATTTATAAAAGTAATATTCGTATCCATCCAATGAATTACAGGATTATAAATAACCGCAAGTGCTATCAAACAACAAATCGAAGAGATGGGAGAAACATAAGTATATGTATCAAAATAATCTACTCTATGTCTTTATGCATAACCCTCATCAACTAATATGACTTTAAACTTATCAATGCATACATATATATTCAACATTTTTCCTAATCATCCACTTACATCCTATTGATTTAGCATAAGGATGTAGCAACCCGCACCTTAATAGGTCTGAATTTCGACTAAATAGAAACCCAAGTCTACTGGGTCACAGATTGTTGTTTTTGGTAACTTGTAATAAACACAAGTATATTAGAACGCGATCGATATAAACTCACAAGGGAATTGAAAAATATAATAGAACATACGCATTGACTAAGACTACCACCTTGGAATATCATTCCTTCGATATTTAGTTGCCTTGTCCATTTCGAGCATGATAAAGAAGACTTCATCATCAGATGTTCCTGTCTTGCATCAATAGTCTATCCTTTTAATCCTAACCTGTGGGTTGTTATGACGAGGGGGGTTAGAATAACAATTTGGTGATTGGAAAATTGCATACTTTACCCGTACCATTAATTTATGCCTATAAATTTCCATTTAGGTGTTATGTCTATTGTTTACTGCTAATCCGTTTAATCCTAAGTGCACATACGATATGCCTAACCTAATATTCTTCAAGATATGAGCCTATATATATATATATATATATATATATATATATATATATGAATGTATACTACCCAAAAACTTCGACCACTTAATACTTCTTGAATAGGGAGGAGACAGACCCAACGGTCATTTAATACCTTAATCCCCGAAGTGGGCCCTCCATAACATTTCTTTTGCAAGTATTATGCCATATTTTGGTTTTAAATGTAAACCCAGTTCTTTTGCAAGTATTATGCCATATTTTAGCAGTTTGAATTATTATATGCTTGTTGGTGATTTTTTAAAATTTTAATATGAAATTTTAGTGATACGTTTGAGTTGAAAAACCTATCATATGATACCCAAATGACTTTAGATTTTGATATAATTTTTGAAGTATCATTTTAGAAGTGGGTTTTTAGTTTCATAATTTTTCAATAAAGTTTGGATTTTATATGGTTATTCTACGTGAAGAAATTGGTGAATTTTGGGTATTAATTATTAAAAATAATTAAAATAAGTTTTGGCCCTGAAATTTTTATACATCGAAGAATATAGATAAATTGAATTATTATGGTTTTTGAGGATTTTTTTCTAAGAGTTTAGGAACGATAAATAAATTAACTGAGCCAAAAAGGACTTATTTGTCTAATTAAAATATTTATTAAGGGGTAGTTTGTAAAAATGTTTGGTATTGATAATTATATTAGGTGGTAGGTTTTCTGTAAAGGAAATTGCTAAAGTTTTGCTTGGTAATGAGGTCTTGATAAATTATAGAGGTTTGGTGAAAAGAAAACACATTTATAGTAGTTTTGAAGTTTTCATGTTAATTATCAGACATAAGCCACGTCGAGCCACACCTCGCCGCATCACACTGTCATCAACGTGGAATAAAGCAATGCGTATGATGTTAGTGAGTTTGGCATAAAATGGATTTGTTTTGAACCTCGTTGAGGTAATAATAACAAAGATACAAAGATGGTCCTCGAGATGGGCGCATCGATGCGTATAAGTGCCGCGTTTTAACAAAGAGGCTTGTCGCCACATATGTTTTATGAGTCAACAACCTTTATAATATCGGTCGCTCTATTTTATAGGCGACTTTGACTTTCAACCCCGCTGACCAAACGATCATCGAGCCTACTCTATGCCGCATTTAAATTATCATCGAGCCTAACCCTTATCGCTTTAAAGTTTCATCGAGCCTAATTTATGTTATTTTTAACCTATCATCAAGCCTAGCTCCTGCCTTTTTTAACTAGTCATCGAGTTTAACCTATAATGTTTTTAACCATGCCGATGTCTTAGATATCGACATTGCATCCACTAAGCTTTATGCCCCCATGAGGCGTTGATGCCAGTGTTTTTGAGAGTCGCCGAAGTTAAATTTTTATAGTTTAACACAATGACTTATGATGTTATGACTTCGACATCATCCCCATATATTTTCAAATAAAAGACTTTGACATGCTTTAGAATGGGCAAAGATCTTTAATTGCGATAAAGTCGTCGAGTTTTATAATTGTAAAGGTATTACATAGTTTTGGCGCTATAGTCTAAGTTTCGAGAGGATCGAAGACCCTAATGATTTCAAGTTTTCATCAACAATGTTTTATAAAGCATATATCATGGCGTACGTATTTTGAGTAAAGTAAAGGACCAATATTTTCCTTGTTTTAAGTATGATTTCAATGGTTATATCATTTATAAAGATGTCGTCTTCAAGGAAATATGGATAGGATAGTCAACCTAGAATTTTACTAAAAGAATTACTCGGAGAGTAGAAAACCAGATGGAATTGGTATGGGGCCACGCCTTATACTTTAGCTAGTAGCCCCTTGTTAATATAAGTCCGAAATTCCAGTCCGTGGAGCTTTGTCATGGGTAAGACTAAAAGAAGGTTGCACATAGAAAGGAATACACAAAGTAGAGATAGGTTATTTGTGATTCCGCAAAATCTCTAGGATCATTTGACCCTAGAAGTAGTGAGTTACTGAGAGTCCGCCCACTTTTTCTCTAACATCAAGTTAGAACATTTATTATGTCTGGTTAGCCTGGGTCAGCCATAAGTTTATAGTCAGTCTGATAAAACTATGATGTTACAATAGATAGTCCACCGATTACCTATTTTGTATGCATATATGTTATTTTATATTGTTTATTATAACCAATTTAGTTGTAGGATTTTGATTGCAAAGGATATGCTTTTAAAGGGTATTATTGAGGGAAAACCCATTTGCTAGGCAGCGTGGTCTCGCTTAATATTGATAAATGGAGATGTCATATTATTATTCACACCAGACTTTATGTCTGGCTCGAAGATTATGTTTTGCCTTTAAACTTTAGTATGCTCAAAATTTAATTTGAGTAGGTTGAGAGTTAAGGTTTTCAAGTTTAGTAGGTTTGGCGAATAAAACATCCGAAGACGTGCAAGAAGCAGATCTAGCTATGTAGGACATTATATATATCTATTCCACTATGATTGAATATTGTATGCACTGGCAGATATTATAATGTCTATTTGGTAACTCTGATCTTCCAAGGGGTCATCTTTATATATCGCTCTTGGCGTATCTTGTAATAATTATATTTATCTGAACCTAGGCAACGTTATAAGATTGTGCACTGAATATGGAATGCTAATTTGAAATGTAATGAGAAAAATTATTCCGAAATTATGTTCAAAATATTTTATATTCTTGTGCTTCTAATATTATGGATGCCATTAACATTACCACATTTCGTCATCGAAAATTAATACTATAGATGACTGCTGCATCTGTAGCGGTTAGTTTTGGGCCTCAAAATAGGGATGTTACAACTTGGTATCAAAGCATAAGTGTATGTAAAAATTAAAATAATTTTGAATTTAAAAAGAGGTTTTAAAACATAATCCACATGAATCAGAGAATGAGATTGGGGTATGGGATAACGCTATAGTAACGTACTTGTATTTGTTATATATAAGTATATGCTTTATCTCTATTTTCCCATCTCACTTAGACCGTTCTTTCATGTCTTACTAAGGTTCGAATGCAGACTAAAGGAAAGTAAGATATCAAAGCAGGAAACAGAAGAGCGAATCTCGATGGAGGAAGCACGACAACTAATAGAAATGCCAGGCCTAATACCAGGAGAAACCCGGGTTGGCAAACAGCTGCAAATGTAAGTGCTAGAATACCACATGTGGATAGGGGAGCTATGTATCTATTCTTTGTCAACATGATGCAAGTTGGAGAGGTTGCTAGATTAGTAGGTAGAAATGCTGGCGGAGTGAATCAGGAAGCTTCGATTGTTAACGACTATGTTGAGCTGAGCTGAGACTATGCAAGGCTTGGAGGAAAGCCATTTATTGAAACTGAGGATGCAGTCGAAGTAGATAATTAGTGCTTCATTGCGAGAGGATTTTCACTGATCTTGGACCGAATGATGAGAAGAAGAGAATATTAGCGTCCAGGCAACTTCTAGGACCTGCATTGTGTTGGTGGAATTATGTTATTGTTGGAGTAGCAGAGGAACCCTGAATTGGGCAGAATTTAGGAGAAGGTTTGAAGAAAGGTTTATGTCAAAAATTACCAAGTCTACCGTATTGAGAAATTTGCTGAGTTAGTGCAAGGAGACAGGACTATGCTGGAGTATGCTACGAGGTTTGATGAATTGTCCCGCTATGGGTATGCTACCATGGATACGGTAATTAAGTTGAGGACTGAGTCCCGAGCTTGCTAGGGCAAGTTTGCCACATCTCAAGGATCCATGTAATGTAGTTGTTAAGATGGCTTTAAGAAACAAAGAGATGGTTGCTTTCTTTAGTAGTAATAAAGCAATGGAGGCTCAAGGTAGGCAGAATCAAAAGAGGACGCTTTTTCACAAAAAGGGAGATCAAAAGAATGGAGCTACCAAGAAAGGAAAATATGAGATTATCTACTATAAGTGTGATAAGGAAAGGCATTTCACAAATGAATGTTGTTCTGGAGATGGAAAGAAGGTGACAGGATAGAAGAACATTAAATGCTTCAACTGTGAACGGATCGGTCATTATAAGAACTAGTGCAAGGAGCCAATCAAAGCTGAGAGGGGCAAGGTGTTTGCATTAGAATCAGCTACCGTGAGACTAACAACTAAGGAGAAATAAAGGGTCGTGATGGGAGTATGCTTTTGATTCATGGTATACCTATTAGAGTTCTATTTGATACTGGTGCATCACATTCTTTCATATCTCATTATTTGGTAGATAAGCTTAGCCTAGAATCCTCATACCTAGTTACTTCCTTAAGGGTTGCAAATCCGATAGGAGGGCACACAACCCCTGGGATGAGATGTGACCAATTAGAGTTTGAATTATTAGGTCGTATATTTTCTTGCAGTTTGCACGTGTTTGATTTCGTAGGCTTTGGAATTTTTTGGATATGTACTGGTTAAGTAAGTATGATGCTATGATATTGTGCCACGATAGGAAAATATCACTATGACATCCTAGTAGTAGTGATTGAATTATTTATTCTATAGATAACCCGAGTTTTGACATTTATGCTTTGTTGGGTATAATGGAGGAAGAAGAGTTTAATCGAGTTTCGTTGTTAGAGAATTCGTAAATGTCTTTAAACCAGTGACAGGACTACCACGGAAACGAGCTATTAAGTTTTAGATAAATCTTGCACCAGGAGCTGAACCTGTTAGTAGACCACCAAGTAGGATGACACCTACCGAGATGAAGGATTTAAAGGTGTAACTGGTGGATTTGGAAGTGAAAAGTTTTATCAGACTTAGCAGTTCACCTTGGAGAGTAGCCGTGGTGTTTGTTGAGAAACCAGACAGATCATTAAGGTTGTGTATCAATTATCATAATTTAAATGAGAAGACGATAAAGAATCGATATCCATTTTCGAGAATTGACGATTTATTTGATCAATTAAGTGGACTCAAAGTATTCTCTTAGTTGGATTTGGCAATAGGATTCCATCAACCGAGAGTAGTAGAAGATAGTATCCCGTAACGGCGTTTAGGGTAAGATATGGATCGTATGAATGGTTAGTGATGCCGTTCAGACTAACTAATACGCCAGCTTTCTTGATTTAATGAATCGAATCTTTTAAGAACATTTGGATAGATTCATGTTGGTGTTCATAGAAGATATTTTGATATATTCGAAGGTTGAAAGAGACCATGAAGTTCATCTTAGGATAGTGCTTGAGACACCGAGGTAGCATCAATTAAAAGCGAAGTTTTCAAAGTGTCATTTTGGAAAAACAGGCGAAATTCCATGGTCATGTAGTCTCATAAAAAGGGTTGTAATTAGATCCAGCTAAGATAGAGGCGTTAATAATTGGAAGAGAGACTCGAGACAGCGACGGAGATAAAGAATTTTCTTGGATAAGTTGGCTATTACCGAAGATTCGTCAAGGATTTCTCACAGATAGCGGCATCGATGACTAAACTAATAAGGAAGGACGTGTAGTATGTTTGGATTGATAAATGTGAGGAGGCATTCCAGAAAGTGAAACATTTACAGACCAATGCGCTGGTGTTAGTTGTTTCGAATAGGGAATCTAGAATTAGTAATGTATACAAATGCATATGGAACTGGATTAGGGCCGAGTTAATGTAGAGGGGAAAAATAATTGCCTATGCTTCTCGATGACTCAAACCGCATGATATTAGATATCTAACACATGATGTAGAGTTAACTGCAGGGATTTTTGCTTTAAAGGTGTGAAGACATTATCTACTGGGAGAGAGATTCGAGTGTTCATAAATCACAAGTCATTAAGATATTTGTTCTCTTAAAAGGAGCTGAATATGAAACAATAGAGATGGTTAGAGTTTATAAATGCCTATGACTTTGGAATTGAATATACACTAGGAAAAGGGAACAAAATAGCCGATGCACTTAGTAGAAGACATTAGAATGTAGTGTTAGCTATGGTAGCTAAGTGGAAAGATTTAGAGGCATTGACTATATGCAGAGTACATTTAAGATCTACATCTATTTTAGTTAAGAAACTGCCATGTTGTCATGTTTGAAAGTTCGACCAGTAATGATCGAAAGGATTGCTTCCAAGCAAGGAGAGGATTCATTACTAGCTGAACGAATCAGAAGGTTAAAGAGTGGAGCTAAGATTGATGATTTAAAAGATTTTAGTGTTGAGCAAAATTGATGGTGGAGGAAGAAAGGAAGGTTATGTGTTCCAAATGTTGGAGACATAAGGAAGGAAGTTCTTAGGGAATGTCATCGATCAAAGGTCACCATTCATCCGGAAGGAACTAAGATGTATCAGGACATGAAAAGAAGTTTCTTCTGGGAAGGTACGAAGAAGGATGTAGGCTAATGGGTAAAGCAATGTTTGAACTATCAGTAAGTGAAAGTCGAACATCAAAAACCAAATGGGTTACTTAGCCTTTAGATATTCCAGTTTGGAAATAGGATTCTATCTCTATGGATTTCATAGAGGGGTTGCCAATGTCGAATAGAGGGATTGAGAGTATCTGGGTTATAGCGAACAGGTTGACTAAGAGTGCACACTTTATACCCGTTAGTTCGACTAGGAGCACCAGTCCTAGCTAAGTTATTCATAAAGAATATAGTCAGACTGCATGGGAGTGCTAGTAGTATAGTAAGTGACAGAGATTCCCTATTCACTAGTGAGTTCTGAAAGAGTTTACAGGAATCTTTGGGTACCAAGCTCAAGATGAGTACTACTTACCATCCACAGACTGATGGGCCAAACCGAAAGAGTTAACAAAGTCTTATAAGATTTGTTAAGAGCTTGTGTGTTAGATTTTAAAGGATCATGGGAAGACCATCTACACTTAGTCGAGTTCTCATATAACAACAGTTATCAGACTAGTATAGGGATAGCATCGTTTGAGGCTTTTTATGAATGGCCATGCAAATATTTCGTATGTTGGTTAGAGACCGGAGATAGATTAGTTCTTAGTATGGATTTAGTAAGAGAAGCCGTGAAAAAGATTAAGTTAATTCGGGCTATAATAAAGGAAGCTCAGTCAAGGCGGCAAAAAAGTTATGCAGATAAGAGACAAAGGAACTTAGAGTTCTCCGTTGGAGATCATGTTTTCGATAAGGTATCACCGATGAAGGGTGTAATAAGGCTTGGGAAGACAAAGAAATTGGCACTTTTGTTAGACGATTTCCAATTATAAAAAGGATCGGGAAACTTGCTTATAGGATAGAGTTATCAGATAGTTTGGCAGGAGTCCACAATGTTTTCCATATTTCTCATCTAAGGAATTCGAGATCCAGAGACTACTATCACCCCGATTGAGTTAGAAGACTTAGTAGTGGAATCAAACATGACTATAGTTGGATAGCCAATTCGTATAGTGGTTAGGGATGAGGGGACACTAAGGAATAATACAATCATATTAGTAAAGGTCTAATGGAGTGATGATGAGAGAGACTATATTTGTGAAACAGAGAGCAATATTAGAGACACTTATCCTGACTTGTTAGATGGTATGTTTTACCTTTATATATGATTGATGTACTTACCTTATCGTAGTTTCGAGGACGAATTTTTTTAAGGAGGAGAGTCTGTAATGATCTTATTTTAACTAACATTATTTATAATATTTAATTAGATAAATTAAATAAAATAATGTAAAGGGATAAGGAAATTAATATTTGGTAATTAAGTTGGCCATGCCTTATTTAATAACCCAGTTGGAGAAATAAAAGGTCAGGAGAAGAAGAAGGAAAATAATAAACGTAAAATAGAAATAACCTTCATACCTACCTCTTAAACCCTTCTATCTTCATTTCATTCGTTTTAAACACATGCAAACTAAACATAGAAAGAAGTCGGCCATAGCAAAGGTGAAATAAGAACAAAATTAAAAGATTAATGAATCAAAGCTAAAAGGAAACCAAGTCTACACCAAATCTTATCTTTCTTATCCAAATCAAGGTGAATAATAAATATACATATCACGTTTTTGATTATGTTTTGGTTTTAGATGTAAACTCATTTCTTTTGCAAGTATTATGCCATGTTTTAGTAGTCTGAATGATTATATGATTGTTGGTGATTTTCAAGAATTTGAATATGAAATTTAGTGATATGTTTGAGTTGGAAAACCTGCCATATAATACCCAAATAACTTGAGATTTTGATTTAATGTTAGAAATATCATTTCGAATTGAGTTTTTAATTTCATAATTTTCCAAGCAAGTATGAATTTTATATCATTTTTCTAAGTAAAAATGTTGGTGAATTTTCAGTTTTAATTATTAAAAATAATTAAATTAAATTTTGACCCTAAAATTTTTGTACGTTGAAGAGTATAGATAAATTGAAATATTATGATTTTTAGGGATTTTTCCTAAGAGTTTAGGAATGATAAAAAAAATTAATTGAGCCAAAAAGGACTTGTTTGTTTAATTAAAATGTTTATAATAAGGGGTAATTTGTAAAAATGTTTGGTATTGAGAATTTTGTTAGGTGGCATATTTTCAGTAAAGTAAATTGTTAAAGTTTTGCCAACCGATGAGATCTTGACAAATTATAAAGGTTTGGCGAAAAATACACTTTTTATAGTAATTTTGTAGTTTTCAAGTTAATTACCATCCTACCATGACGACATAGGCCAAGTCGAGCCACATCTTGCCGTATCACACTGTCATCGACGTAGAACAAAGTAATGGATATGATGTCAGCAAGCTTGGTATGAAATGGATTGGTTTTGAACCTCATCGAGGTTATAATAACAAAGATAGGGAGGTGATCCTCAAGGTGAGCATGTCGACGTACATAAGTGCAACATTTTTACAAAGAGGCATGTCGCCGCATATGTTTTATGAGTCACCAAACTTCATAACTTCGACGTCACTCTATTTTATAAGTGACTTCGAGTTTCAACCTCGTCGACCAGATGTTCATTGAGCCTACTCTATGCCGCATTTAACTTTTCATCGAGACAAATCCATGCTGTTTTAAACTTGTCATCGAGCTTAACCCCTGCCTTTTTTAACTAGTCATTGAGTTTAACCTATAATGTTTTTACCATACCGATGTCTTAGATATCAACATCGCATCTACTATAGTTTGTGCCTTCGGTGAGGCAATGATGCCAATGTTTTTAAAAGTCGTCGGTGTTAATGTTTATAGTTTAACACTATGACTTATGAAGTTATGACTTTGACATCATCCACATATATTTTCAAATAAAAGACATCGACATGATTTAGAATGGGCAAAGATTTTTAATGGTGATGGCATCGTCGAGTTTTATAATTGTAAAGGTGTTCTATAGTTTTGGCCTTATAGCCTAAGTTTTGAAAAGGTCGAAGACCCTATTGATTTCGAGTTTACATCAACAGTGTTTTGTAAAGCATATATCATGGCATATGTATTTTGAGTAAAGTAAAGGACTAATGTTTTCCTTGTTTTAAGTATGATTTCAAGGGTTAAATCATTTACAAAGATGTTTTCATCAAGGAAATATGAATAGGGTAGTTAACCCAAAATTTTACTAAACGAATGACTTAGAGATTAGAAAACCAAATGGGACTGGTGTGGGGTCATGCCTTATACTGTAGCTAGTATCCCCTACCTAATATAAGTTCAAAATTCCAGTCTACGGGGCTTTATCATAGGTAAGGGTAAAAGAAGGTTACATACAGAAAGGAATACACATAGTAGAGATAGGTTATTGGTTAGCCTGGAAAACCCACTAGGATTAGTTGACCCTAGAAGTAGTAAGTTATAGACAGACCGTATAGTTTTTCTCTAATAGCAAGTTAGAACAGTTATTAGATACGGTAGGCCCGTGTCAGCCATACGTTTATAGTCAACCTGATAAAACTATTATATTTTGACAGATAGTCCACTGATTACCTAATATTTATGCATACATGTTATTGTATATTCTTTATTATATCCAATTTGGTAACAAGATTTTAATTGCAAAATACATGCTTTTAAAGGACATTAGTGAGGGGAAACCCAATTGCGTTAGACGGCCTGGTCTCACTTAATATCGATAAATCGAGATGTCATATTATTGTTCACACCGGGCTTTACATCTGACTCGAAGTTTATGTTTGCCCCTTAAACTCGTAGGTGCTCAAAATTGAATATGAGTAGGTTGAGAGTTAAAGTTTCAGGTTGAGTAGGTTTTGGTGAATAAAGCATCTGAAGACTTGTAGGAGACAGATCTAGCTATATAGAAGATTGCCTATTTATATATCCACCGTGATTGAATGTTGTATGTAATGGAATATGTTATAATTGTCTATTTAGTAACTATGATCATTCAAGATGGGCATCTTCATATGTCGCTCTTAGAGTATTTTGTAATAATTATATTTATCTAAACCTGGGCAATGTTATGGGATTATATACTGAATATGAAATGCTAATTTGTAATGTAATAAGAAAAGTTGTTTTGAAATTGTGTTTGAAATATTTATGTTCGCGCCAAAAATGGTCACAAACACCCTATTGCAGATGAAAACACCAAATTATAGTCACAGATTACAGATAAGTTGTATGTAGTAGAATTAAATATGAAGAACACTCAAAAAATCAAAAGGAAATCAGTATAAAGACAAGATTTATAGTGGTTCGGTACTGTAGCCTATGTCCACTTTGAAGAATTGCTGTTTTATTGATGATTCTCTTTTAATTTACAAGAGTACAATTGATTATATATGAATTACAATGGAGTTCAGCGGAGTAATGGCATAGAAGAGCCAAAAAGATCCCTTTTCTAAAGCTCTTGGACTACTATTTATAGGTGTAGGCTGGAAATATCTCGCCCAGATCTTGGTAGACTCCTTCTCTCACGTGGGTGGGCCCACGTGATCGATCCTTGGTCGTTTCGACTTGATCCATAATCGATATGAATGAGATTTGTATCGATCCAAACCTTGCCCAATCGAGCCGAGGTCGATCATGAACATTCCCGAGGTTGTACGCAAGCTCCTGTGAAAATTTGGTAGCATTTGGACTTGTAAATCTTGAATTATGATCGATGCATATTTGGGTTTATCGGAGGCTGCTGAGTTCGCATCGCTTCTGGGCGCATATGACCAATGATGTGGCACTATCCTTTAGGATCGATCCGCTTTTTATGCCGAGTGATCGAGTCATCCACTTCTATAGGCTTTGTTCGTATCGACCTTGTGTATTCACTTCGTGTCGATGCCTTCATCTTCATTTCACATCGATGTCTGAGGCCACTTCGTATCGATGACTTAGGAGATGTTTTGCATCGACTACAAGCAGATACTTCGTATCGATAGTGCTTGGCTTATTTCATATTGATAGAAGGTGTTGCTTCGTATCGATCGTTCGGTGGATTATTCGTGTCGGTCGTTGATCGATCGATACGAACTGTGCAGTTGGAATCGATACAAATTGGTTTCAATTGATGGATACGAAGCTGAGTAAATGTGATGAATACGAAAAGGATCGATGCGAAGCAGATGGATATGAAGTGTATCGATGCGAACTGATGGATACAAACAGAGCGTGTTTCTCACAGAATTTGATTGATCCATAACTTGAGCATACGAACTCCGATCGACTTGAAATATGAAATCTTGGCTTTCATAGCTTTGATTGTCATGTCATGTTAATTGTCGCTCGATCCAGACTCAGAAAAAATTTACCAGCATCCATAGTGAACTTTATAGGTAATCGATTATCGGGACTGATTATCTTCCGTTTTCAGTCAGTTCTTTGGGGCAACGGCCTTGCCAGAAAGCGGGATAACACTTGTCCCCCAAAACATACCTTGCGATAGGAAGGTGTGTTTTGTAGTTCGATAAGCTGGACGTTTGTATCCTGCTAATGACTTGTAAAGAGATTGATAGTCTTACCTGACTATGAATGGCGATCATTCGAGATTGTATGCTGTTCGGGGTGGTATGTGACCGTTCGAGGTCGAATTCCGTTTGAGGCGAGTTGTGACCATTCGCCGTCGAGTTGTTGTTTGTGGCGAATGGTGACCGTTCACGGTCGGGTACCGTTCGAGATGAATTGTGACCGTTCGAGGTCGGGTGCCATTCGAGGCGAATTGTGACCGTTCAAGGTTGGGTGCCGTTCGAGGCGAATGATGACCGTTCATTGTCAGGTGCCTTTCGAGGCGAATGATGACCGTTCATTGTCAGGTGCCTTTCGAGGCAAATTATGACCGTTCGAGATCAGGTGTCATTGGAGGCGAATTTTGTGTGCCCAAGGGAGGGAGGAAGGGAGGGAGAGGGACTTATTATCATTAATGTCAGATTTCATGTGGAGTGAGTTTTCGAATTGTTTGTTATGGCAGTATATCGCCATCTTAGAGCATGCCTGAGGACTGTTTGCGATACTGTACATGTGTAAGTGACTTAGCCGTTATGGAATTACAAATACCAGATTTACATTCAAAATGAGTCTTACAACCAAAATGTTCAACCAAATCAAGTCCAGATGAAAAGAATAGAAAATAAAAGCAAAGCAAAGACGTCAAAGTGCAGACGCCTACATTAATGCAGTTGATAGTCGTCTCAGAGCACGCTTAAGGACTGTTCGTGATCCTGTACATGTGTAGGTGACTTAAACGCACTAGTGTGGAGTTTGCGACTTATTCGTCATTATTTCAATCAGTTGATGACAAGCTGATGCCTCAATCCTGAGCCATCCCCAGTTGATGCAGATGGTGGTCGTTCTTTCTCCACCATTGCTGCTCGCCTCCTCACGTATTGTAATAGCATGCCGTTTCGGATATGCCCTTCTATCTTATCCCTCAAGTGTCGACAATCATTTGTGCTATGGTCGCTTAGATCGTGGAATAAGAAGTACTTTTCCAATTTCCTCTCATTGTTGGTCGGATCCCTCCTCATTGGCCTCCCGTAGGGAATCTTCCCCCTAATGTCTTGGTAGATTCGTTCCAAAGTCTCGTTCAGTTTTGAATAAGTGGTGAATCTTGGCTCTTTTCGTGGCCGCTTTGACTCACTCTGTAGCAATCCTTTGCTTTCCGTTTCTCTCTATCCTTGCTCGAATCCTTTCCGGGCCGATCTCCGCTTTTGACTGCATAAACATCAACTCCATCTCCTTCCTCGCTCTTAGCATTTTCATCCTCTTGTCGTAGAAACCTTTCTGCCTCATGGTAGAATTTTTCGAGATCTATAGGTGGGTACCTTGTCAATGAATGCTTGAACTCTGTTCCATCAGCAATGACAGATACGGCTGCCATCAAGACCATGGATGGATCTGGATGATCCACCGATGCTGCTGCCGCATTAAACCTCGTTATAAAGTTCCTCAAAGACTCTTAGGTCTTCTGCTTCAGTGTCTTCAGACTCATCACATTCTTGGGTCACGAAATGTGAACTCTGAACTGCCTCATAAACTTCTCAGTCAACTCGGTCCGTGTTCTATGGAGCCGCTCTCCGATTGCCTGAACTATAGTGCTGCTATGTCTGTCAAATACAATGGAAAATACCGGGCCATGACTTCCTCCAATGCCCTCCAGTACCTCCATGTGCCTCATATACCTTGTCGGATGAACAACATGATCAGTCCTTCCATCGTACACCTCCAATATTGGTAGCTTGAATTCTGGTGGATTCCTGGCCTGCCGAATTGCGGAAGCGAAGGGGCTCCTGTTAACATCTTCCAGATCTTTATTCACTAATCCACCTCTCATGGCTCGTCTGACCATCTCCGCCAATCTTTTCTGCCATCAGGCTGTAGTCCTTGTCTGTTGCATTCGATTTGTCCCCCGAGTTCATGAGCGAATCCTGGAATCTGCTCTCCTAGAGAGGCATTCATTCCTCTATCAACGCAGTGTTGAATAGCTCTGCCTGGTATCCTGCCTGAGGTTGGATCAACATGTTCCTGGGGAGTGCCCCCAAGCTCATGAGCTGCTCCAGATGGTCCTGCTCAATTCTGAATCCTAGTTGTTCCATGCTTCTGGTCCTTATCTCCAACACCCCTTGCAGTGGCGTTCTCTTGATTTTGCAGTCTAGCTTGTCCAATTTGCTGGAGTAAGTTCCGCACCATATCTTCTTGCCTTTTCAGCATTCCCTCCTGCATAGCTTCCATCATCATCTCCACCTCATCTCGGGTGATGAAGATTGAGGCTTAATTCACTCCTGGGAAGCCTCCAGACTTCCTTCATGCTGGCTCCTTTCTGTTCTTGGTCTCCTTGTTGATTGCTTCACCATTGCTCTTTAGATCTAAGTCCATAAGCCTTCATATCCAAAATCCAAGATATAGAACCCCTGAGTTCTCCTCTCAGTGAAAGCGCCAAAATGTTCGCATCAAAAATGGTCACAAACACCCAATTGTAGATGAAAGCACCAAATCACAGTCACAGATCACAGATAGGTTGTATGTAGTAGAATTAAATATGAAGAACACTCAAAAAATTAGAAGGAAAGTGGTAGAAAGACAAGATTTATAGTAGTTCGGCGCTGTAGCCTATGTCCACTTTGAAGAGTTGCTGTTTTATTGGTGATTCTCTTCTTATTTATAAGAGTACAATTGATTGTATCCAAATTACAATGGAGTTAAACAGAGTAACGGCATAGAAGAGCCAAAAAGATCCCTTTTCTGAATCTCTTGGACTGCTATTTATAGGTTTAGGCTGCAGATATCTCGCTCAGATCTCGATAGACTCCTTCTCTCACGTGGGTGGGTCTATGTGATCGATCCCTGGTCATTTTGAATCGATCCAAACCTTGCCCAATCGAACCGAGATCGATCATGAACATTCCTGAGGTTGTACGCATGCTCCTGTGAAAAAATGGTAGCATTTGGACTTATAGATCTTGAGTTATGATCGATGCAAATTTGGGTTTATCGAAGGCTACTAAGTTCGCATCGCTTCTGGGCACGTGATGACCGATGATGTGGTGGTAACCTTTAGGATCTATCCACTTTTTATGCCGAGTGACCAAGTCATCCACTTCTATAGGCTTTGTTCGTATCGACCTGGTGTATTCACTTCGTATCGATGACTTCATCTTCATTTCGCATCGATGCCTGAGGCCGCTTCATATCGATGACTTAGGAGATGTTTCGCTTCGACTACATGTAGATACTTCGTATCGATAGTGCTTGGCTTGTTTCGTATTGATAGAAGGTGTTACTTCATATCGATGGTTCGATGGCTTATTCGTGTCGATCGTTGATCGACTGATACGAACTGTGCAGTTGGAATCGATACAAATTGGTTTCAAATGATGGATACGAAGCCTAGTAAATGCGATGGATATGAAAAGGATCGATGCAAAGAGATGGATACGAAATGTATCGCTGCGAACCGATGGATACGAATAGAGCGTGTTTCTCATAGAATTTGATCGATCCATAACTTGAGCGTACGAACTCCGATCGACTTGAAATTTCAAATGTAGGCTTTCATAGTTTTGATTGTCATATCATGTTAATTGTAGCTCGATCTGGACTCAGAAAAAATTTACTAGCATCCATAGTGAACTTTGTTGGTAATCGATCGTCAGGACTGATTATCTTCAGTCAATTCTTTGGTGTCACGGCCTTGCCAAAAGGCGAGATAACAATTTCATATTCTTATGCTTCTGATATTATGGATACCATTAACATTACTGCATTTTATCACTAGAAATTAATACAAAAGATCACTACAGAATCTGTAGCAATTAGTTTCGGGCCTCAAAATGAGGGATGTTACAAAAAGCCTGTTATAATATTGTTCAAAAATATGTTCTAGATCAAACCCAACTCAACCCGGTTATGCTCGATCGAACGAATGGTTGCAACTTTGCAACCGCATGTGTGACAAGATGCATGATCTCTCTCCTCATCCTAAGAGAAAGCATTTTGGTGCCCAAATGGCCCAACTTCTTATGAGAATCCACTATATAAACAAAGCTATCTTTGTTTGTCTCAAGATGTATGACTAAACACCAATACTTTTTTTTTCTTCTTCCTTCTTTCAAAACAAAAAACCCCAAGAAATGTTGTAAATTTCCAACATTTCCATTTATTATAAAATAATAATGAAATAAATGGCTGCATCACTTAGGTGACTTCATACGTTCCAAAGTAAGATTAAGTCGACGTAATTTAAAGGTCAAGAATTTGCAGCATCATGAAAAACAATACCAAATGAGAAGTATATTTTAGATTTGAACCTTCATTTAATGTAAACCTTTTAAAGTACTATCGAGGTCATTTGTTAATTAGCCTTGAACCAAGTACCCCTATGATAAAACCAAATCAGTTACATATATTGATTCCCGTACATAAAGTGTTATATATGCCCAACACATTAATGACCATGTGCTTTTAATCTCAAGTTCACAAGATTGCTTTATAAAGCGATCTTGCTTTCATAGGAAATGGCTAATTTTCATAACCATATAGTATGCCTCTTAAGTTGTTTCCATAATACACCATGTTAGATATCTAGACTTATTAAGGATCTTCATCCATCCTGGTTCATGCAGAATCCAACATTAGTTTATGGGAAATTATTTTAGTGTTTCATAATCATTCTCTTAACTTGTTGGTATGAATTAAACCTTATTTATCCTTTTCAAACAAATATTAGGTTTTCTTAAGGATAAGAAACTTCATGCACCGACCTTAGTCCTATCTCTTTTGTCTTTATAGAAACTGATACATTTGAAAAACCTATAGTCAGTGGGTTAGCCATGTTTTTCTTAGTTTCCAAATTATCGACTGGGATTACTCCTCTTTTGAGTAACTTTTCTATCGTCTGATATCTGAGACTCACATATATAAGCTTCCCATTATATTTTTTCTCTCTTAGAAACAGTTATAAATCGTAGCCAAATTATAAAAGTTAATCATGACTGAAGGTGATGGATTTTCCTATAGAGGAATTTCTATTAGAAGATTTATGAGCCTTTCAACCTCTTTACATATATCCGCTAATGAAATTAATCCTGAAAACATTGTTAAGTCAGAAATACAAGTCTGCTTCTTGGAATCTCAAGCCATAGTAGCACCTCCTGATGTAAAGATCCATCCAGCCGTAGATTTGAATTTGGATTCTAAAGTATTTCACGTTGCATTGTTATATCCTTCCTATATAACAAAATATCCTTTATAATATAAACCATAGTCTATGGTTCCCTTCAAATAAGCTAGAACTCTAGAAATAGCTTTCCAATGATCATAACCTAGAGTGCTTATAAATTGTAACGATCTACCTTTACGACCATCAGAAGTAGGAACCAAATACATCAACGTGTTCAAATGTTGAACATCCAATCATTAGAAAAACATATTGTTAAGGTAAAATAGAAAGAAAGAAAACAGGTGAAACAGAATCTCACAGGGGAAGGATCGCATATGATACAATAAAGACAGTAAAAGTTGTCACTCTAAAATACATAGTATCTCAAAATAAAAACAAACCTCGTCTGCCTAGACAGTTATAACTTTCGGACCTTACAATTGTTGATGCGTATATATAATAATACGGCGGAAATGATAATATCATGGCAGGTGAACATCTAGCTCTACTCCATAGGCTCCATGTCACACCAATGATAACCTAGAAATATACTCGGTTCAACCTGAGCATTATAATAAAATAACACGCAGATCAGTCTGGAAAACCAGCATGAGAAAACTTAAGAGATATGGAGAACATATAATAATTCTTTGAAACCACGTCGCCAAACACGGAATGAGTTTTTACCTCACAAAAAAAATCAATACATGAAAGAATGGAAAGCAAATTAGAACAAATAGAATCTAGCAAAGGCCAAATACGGAATTATAACACTGTTATTCTTTTGCTGAAACAAAAGGGGGAGAGAAAAGTTAAGATTTTGTCAAATAGAATCTAGCAAATGTCAAATAATTTTCCATTTGCATATAGGATCATTTACATATTTTTATTTGTATGCATATATGTAGGGGGAGTATTGTGTAGAGAGGGAGCATTTAAATAGGGGGAGCAAATTGGACGATCAAATACATTTAATACATTCAAAATCTTAAATATATGTTTGTTATCATCAAAAGAGGGAGATTGTTGAATATGCGCTTATATGATTTTTGTTTGATGATAATAAACATATATACATTCGTTTAAATGTATTTGTTAATATACTATTTTATTTTTCACAGTTTAAATAAATATTCGCTGAATAAAATAAATAACACAGATTTTGAATTCAAACGAATATTTTATTCAAGCAAATATTTATTACAATTTTGAACAGTACAATTTCAAGCTCTCACTATAACTATACAAATTCAATTTACATTCAGAACCTCACTACATATCACTCACACTCATATTTCTATCTTCAACTGCATTCCAGTTTGAATCCAGTATCTGAGCAATCTGCAAAAATATTCAATAACGCAGTAAAACTGAAAAAGAAATATTTTTTGCAAAATAAAATGAAATATGATTTTTGAAAATATTGTTTGCCTCAGTTATTTAGGTTGTTCGTCATAATTTACATTTGAATTCATCACACACGAACAACTTGTGACATACACAGTGTATCACTGTATATGCCACAAGGCCGTGCACACCGATATACACTTGATTGATTTACAGGGACAGGTGAGCACAGGTCAAACCTAAATAAAAAGCCAGGTTCAACTCACGTGCAATAACATAAAAGTCACAACTCTCAGCACAAGGTCGAACCCGAGTTTTAAAACTGGATTCAATTCAGGTGCGAATCAAAAGTACACATGAATGCTATGTTCAAACATGACACAGCCTCAAACCAGCATCAAAGCAAATACAACTGAAATGCAAACAATGTAAACAGTGAAGAACATGGACTGCAACACTCAAGTGAATGTAGAGAATAAGCTGCATGAAGGCAACATGAAGCAATGTCGAGCTCAGTACAAAACAGTAGTGTACATAAATACTGCAACTACAGGAGTTCAACTTGACTATCAAAACTTAAATGAACACCACTGGCCAGTCCAATGAACGAAGAACCCAAGTACAAGCAGCAGTGTGCAACTCGAGAATGTACACAAGTGAAACCAGGAAAATCATGACATCAAGTATGATCAAGACCAAATGCAAACAGCAGTATACAAGTACAAGACCACCAAGCAAAACCAGTGATAATATAGATTCAAGTACTGCAACAAGTCGATGCAAACATACATGAACAGGCAGTGCACCAATGAACCATCAAAGAGTGCAATAGGTTATACTGCAGGGATGAATACAACATGAAGCACTGCAACTCAAGGAGATAGTCGACCAACAGTATCAAGCTCATGTATGAAACAGGTTCAAGGCCAGAATGACCATAGAAGAATGCAAACAACCAACTACATGCAGGTGAACAAACACATGAAGCAACACATACAACAAGTGCATGCAACAGTGAAACTCGAACTCAATGCAACACAGTGAGATACAATAATAAAGAATACAATAGAGCTCACTACAAACCAAGATACCAGAGGACAAGATTGCCACCAACACAATATGAATGAACTCGCAGCAGGCACACATAAATGAGAAGATCACAAAGACTTGTCACTAACACAAATGAAAACCAAATGCACAATGTCACAGCAAACTGGCACCAACTAGAAGATCAACTCGAAGCGATTGACCATAAACAGCAGTCGAGCTTGAAGTAGTGACAGCAAACAAGTCCAAGAATAACAATGCAGACGCAAACAATTTCAAGTTGAACAAATCAAAGCCGTGAGATGTAGTCAAGTCAAGAAGCCGTGTTCATACATAAAGTCAAAGCCATGGTCATCACAAAGAAATCAAAGTTTCGTTTTGACCAAATATATCGCAATTTCAAATTCAAAGCCGTGACCATCAAGTAACAAAGAATATTCGATTACGAACAAGTCAGTGAAATCTCAAGCATCAATACAAGATCGAACGGCCAAAGACAAATTCAAACGAACTCATACGAACACAAAAATAGGATTTCGAATCCTATATAAACCCAATCGTCATTGGCTAAATTGGTATTCGAGTTCGAGCTTAACAAAGAAAAAATCATCCAACTCGAATCACGATCAAGTTCAAGCAAGCCAAAACCAGTAAAAGCAAAAGCAAAAATTAACATACCAATTATAATTCGAACTTGATCGAATTGAAGTAGCTGATAGAAATTCAAAGAGACAAACGATCGACGAACGCAAGGAACTGGACACTGGAGATCTCGATCGAAGCCACTGGAGTCGGCTACTGCAATTATAGCACAAGCCCTAATTCAGACGAGAAAAGGGTCGAACGAAACAAAGCCACCATTATCTCACAAAGGAAAGCAGGCCGGTGGAATAAAAAAAAGGGGGAGATGATATGTTTGGGCCGGCCTTGTTATTTTTAGAGGCTTTAGTTTAATTTTTTTAATTAGGGTTATTGTGTCTTTTAATTGTTGTTTAATTGTTTTTGTTTTTACTTTTCGAATCAAAGAATTTGTAAATCACCACCTAGGGATTAGGTAGTGTCAGATTGTCTAGTTAGAATTAGTTCAGTGAGCAGGGTGTGCGAGTTTGCAGAGCTCTATAGGCGGGAGCAGAGTTTGCGAGTAAGCAAAGCTCTATAGGCGGGAGCAGAGTTTGCGAGTAAACGAAACTCTATAGGAGGGAGCAGGGTGTGCGAGTCTAGTAGAGTGTTTGTGAGCAGGAGCAAATGTTTGCGAGTCTAGTAGAGTGTTTGTGAGCGGGAGCAAAAGGTTTGCGAGTCTAGTTGAGTGCTTGTAAGCGTGATACAGTTTAATTCTAATAGAAATCTGGGAATGCAGCAGTAGGCAGGGGTTGCCGAAGCTGGGTAAATTTTGTGTGTGATTTACTTTTCAGCATATTTATTTTTGCAGTTTGTTTCTGTGTTTATATCGAGAAAATTTGCTATAACCCTATTCACCCCCCCCTCTAGGGTTAATCTAGATCCTACAAGTGGTATCAGAGCCCGGTATTTTGTTTTTAACTCTAGAGTCATGAATTCACCGAATAATGCTTTTTCTGAGGGGCAATCTATTGCTAGGCCACCCATGTTTAACGGGAACGATTATGCTTATTGGAAAGTTAGGATGGGTATCTATCTTAGTTCTGTTGATTATGATGTTTGGGATATTATTGAAACTGGCTATAAACCTCCCACTATAATCATTGGTGATACTGAGATTCCTAAACCTAAGGATAGGTGGGATGCTAACGATAAGAGATTGAAAACGACAAATGCTAAAGCCATGAATGCTTTGATATGTGCTCTTGATAAAAATGAATTTAATAGAATTTCTCATTGTACAACAGCACAGGAAATTTGGCACACTTTGGAGGTGACACACGAAGGAACTTCCCAAGTCAAGGAGTCTCGTCTAGCCCTATTCAGCAATGAATACGAAAACTTTGTGATGGACAAAGGCGAG
The DNA here is from genome assembly GCA_030765085.1 of Allium cepa. Classification (NCBI taxonomy): domain Eukaryota; kingdom Viridiplantae; phylum Streptophyta; class Magnoliopsida; order Asparagales; family Amaryllidaceae; genus Allium; species Allium cepa. The sequence continues at coordinate 456,406,336 of CM060931.1, read as the reverse complement.
AGCATAAAGGATATGTTTGGACGTTTTTCAACCTTGGTATACAACGCTAGAGCGCTTGGGAAAGTATTCACTGAGGTAGAGCTTGTAAGGAAGGTGCTACGAGTTTTACCAATAAACTTTGAGGCAAAAGTCACGGTAACACAGGAATCGAAAGATCTGAGTAAGCTAAGCATGGAGGAGTTTATTGGCAACTTGATGACGTACGAGCTTGAGCTAAAAGCAAAGGAAGAACGCAACAACTCTGAACCAAAGAAGAAGACGATTGCCTTAAAGAGCAAAGAAGAGAGCGATGAAGATGAAGTAGATCCAATTTAAGAGCTTGCAATGGCTGTCAATAAACTTAGAAACTCATCAAGATTCAAGCCACGCAAGAAGAAAACAAAGGGCAATAGGTCAAAAGATTCTGAAAACTCCGATAATGAACTGACGTGTTATAACTGCAACAAGCCTGGCCACATCAAACCAGAATGCCCACTTCTCAAATACAACAAAGGAAAGAAAAAGAAAAAGAAGGCTTTTGCAGCGACTTGGGATGATGAAGAAGGAGTGGAAGTTTTGGATAATAGCTCAGAGGAAGCTAACTTGTGTTGTATGGCAAAATCAGAATCAGAAGCAAGCTCTGAGGAATCTAGTGAGGCAGGTGAGTATTCCTGTAGAGATCTTGTTTTTATGTGCTTAGATCCTACTAAAACAATTGATAGTCTTGAATCTAAAATTGAAAAACTGAAATCTGATAGGAGAGAACTCGCCCATGAAAATTCTAGGTTAGAAACTGAACTTGAAAACATTCAAAACCTAGACTGTAAAAATTGTAAGATTTTAGATTTAGAATTATCAAAACTTAGGAATAACTTTGAGAATCTTGAAAAAGAAAACTTGAATCTTAAGGAAACCATCGACACTAGGAAAAAGGATTTTATAAATCGATGCACCTCACTTGTAACTGAAAACACAACATTAAAAACCAAAGTCCAAAATCTTGAGAAATCTCTGAATAACTTTTCAAAAGGAGAAAAATGTTTCAAAATGTTATTGGGAAATCAAATTTTTGCTAACAACAGAAAAGGACTAGGTTTTGGGAAATCACAAGATGATGATAATGCAAAAGGTAAAAGTGTCTTTGCTCGATCTGAAATAATTGGACATCATGTTGAAAATTATAGTCATAGGAACAAGAACACAGAATTTAATCTAGTCAATTTAATGTGCACAATTTGTAGAAAATTTGAACACAATCAAAATAATTGTTGGTATAGACCCAAACACGTGAAAACTATACCAATTTGGGTTCCAAAAGGCACAAATATAAAATCTTTGAAAGTCAAACAAATTTGAGTGCCGAAGGGAACAATTAAAATAGTTTTGGGTCTCCACAAAATTATTTTTATAAATATTCTGCCACTAAAAACCATGGACCTATAAAAACAAATAGGTCACATAAATCTTTTCCCATGTAGGTGTGGTGGCAGGCTAAGAAACAACAACAGTGTTCTCTGGATTTTGGCTATTCCAGAAACACAAGGGGCGACAAAGCAAAGTTCCTTAGCCTAGTACAAAGGTGACAGAATCACAATGGACAAACGACGAAAAATATCGTAAAGGTAAAACAGGTAATGGTATATTTATTTAAACGATATATTAATTGTGATAATCTGCACCGTATTCTGAATTAAATCAGCCAATAACGCGATGATGAAATAATGATGATTTTGATTCTGACTTTTTCAAAATTGTTGGCCAATTATGCTTTTATGCCAAAAACACTACAATTCTTGAAATACTTCATGCAGATTAAATTGGAAAAATGATGGTGTTTGTTGATAATACATTTGGCTAATTCTATATTCAGGTTTCTTTTATTTACATGACCTCAACTTAAAATCCTAATGAATTCTATTTAAAAACTATAAAAAGGATTTTAAGAAACTGTTGAAACTTCAAGAAACTATTTGAAATGATAATGATTGCTCATGAATATAGTTGTTTATTCTACGGATTCTAAGATTGACACTATGATATGTTTTTGATTGTTAACATGGCTTCAATTCAAATTCAAAAGAATGTCATTTAAATTGCTGTTAAGTTTGAAATTCTTGGTGCACACTTCATGGTTTGGTCAATCAAATTCAACGAGTGATAATTGAGTGAAAGTAAAATTCAGATGCAGATTACACTGGTAATCTAGTTAATAGACAAATCACTAAAGAAACGTGTTTTTTGTTGAAACATTTAGTAACTGCATCATTCATTCAAAGGAAATATCTGCATATATTTTCAATTCAAATAATTTTTTCAAATAGCAGAATATTTTCTTATAAAACCCCTTCGAGAAAATCATTGTTGACCATATTTTCAGATTAGTCATTCTTATTTGATTTTAAATGACAAATTTTGACTAATCTAACTCCCTAATGATTATCGAAAACATCAATAGTGATTGAAAAAGTGATGAGTGTCGATATTTGTCATACATTACTCAAGACAATATATTTAGAAAAATTTCTTTAGAATTTCATAACAAGAGTTATAAAAACTTTTTGTTGGGTAAAATTCCATGATCATTTCTATTTCTATCATCTTTCTATCGACCATCACTCATTAAAATCATATATAGTATGTAAATTTATGGTAGTTTACAAAGGAAATTATTCGTTCTTCAATTTATTATTATAAAGGAAATTATCTGTGCTTCAATTTATTATATTCTTCAATAAAAATAAATATCCAAAGTATTCACTCTCATTTAAAAGTCCTCACGGTTATGCATGGGTGAACTACTTGGATTTTTGATTATGTGCTTCCATGCTAATTTAAAAGTCCTCACGGTTATGCATGTATGGAACGCATATCAAAATAAATTGATTTAATAGACAAGTTGATTCTAATCCCATTTAAAAGTCCTCACGGTTATGCGTGGTTAGAAGATACTTGAATTCATTTTAAATAAAAATTATGAATACTACTAATCTCATTTAAAAGTCCTAACGGTTATGCATGGTTAGTAGATATTCAAATTTCCTGAAATAAATATACCACAAATAGACAGAACTGTATGATTTTTGATGATTTTATCCCCATCACTTCTGAAAGTGGAATATGCGCCTGACAAGGGTAATTATGATTTTTGTTTGAGTTTTATTGAAATTTGATATTTATATTCAATTGAGTTAAATGTTTGATTCATGTTTGTCACTTCATCCCTATTTTTATAACACTGTTATTCTTTTGCTGATAACAAAAGGGGGAGAGAAAAGTTAAGATTTTGTCAAATAGAATCTAGCAAAGGTCAAATAATTTTCCATTTGCATATAGGCTCATTTACATATTTTTATTTGTATGCATATATGTAGGGGGAGTATTGTGTAGAGAGGGAGCATTTAAATAGGGGTGCAAATTGAACGATCAAATACATTTAATACATTCAAAATCTTAAATATATGTTTGTTATCATCAAAAGGGGGAGATTGTTGAATATGCGCTTATATGATTTTTGTTTGATGATAATAAACATAGATACATTCGTTTAAATGTATTTGTTAATATACTATTTTATTTTTCACAGTTTAAATAAATATTCGCTGAATAAAATAAATAACACAGATTTTGAATTCAAACGAATATTTTATTCAAGCAAATATTTATTACAATTTTGAACAGTACAATTTCAAGCTCTCACTATAACTATACAAATTCAATTTACATTCAGAACCTCACTACATATCACTCACACTCATATTTCTATCTTCAACTGCATTCCAGTTTGAATCCAGTATCTGAGCAATCTGCAAAAATATTCAATAACGCAGTAAAATTGAAAAAGAAATTTTTTTGCAAAATAAAATGAAATATGATTTTTGAAAATATTGTTTGCCTCAGTTATTTAGGTTGTTCGTCATAATTTACATTTGAATTCATCACACACGAACAACTTTTGACATACACAGTGTATCACAGTATATGCCACAAGGCCGTGCACATCGATATACACTTGATTGATTTACAGGGACAGGTGAGCACAGGTCAAACCCAAATAAAAAGCCAGGTTCAACTCACGTGCAATAACATAAAAGTCACAACTCTCAGCACAAGGTCGAACCCGAGTTTTAAAACTGGATTCAACTCAGGTGCGAATCAAAAGTACACATGAATGCTATGTTCAAACATGACACAGCCTCAAACCAGCATCAAAGCAAATACAACTGAAATGCAAACAATGTAAAAGTGAAGAACATGGACTGCAACATTCAAGTGAATGTAGAGAACAAGCTGCATGAAGGCAACATGAAGCAATGTCGAGCTCAGTACAAAACAGCAGTGTACATAAATACTGCAACTACAGGAGTTCAACTTGACTATCAAAACTTAAATGAACACCACTGGCCAGTCCAATGAACGAAGAACCCAAGTACAAGCAGCAGTGTGCAACTCGAGAATGTACACAAGTGAAACCAGGAAAATCATGACATCAAGTATGATCAAGACCAAATGCAAACAGCAGTATACAAGTACAAGACCACCAAGCAAAACCAGTGATAATATAGATTCAAGTACTGCAACAAGTCGATGCAAACATACATGAACAGGCAGTGCACCAATGAACCATCAAAGAGTGCAATAGGTTATACTGCAGGGATGAATACAACATGAAGCACTGCAACTCAAGGAGATAGTCGACCAACAGTATCAAGCTCATGTATGCAACAGGTTCAAGGGCAGAATGACCATAAGAAGAATGCAAACAACCAACTACATGCAGGTGAACAAAAACATAAAGCAACACATACAACAAGTGCATGCAACAGTGAAACTCGAACTCAATGCAACACAGTGAGATACAATAATGAAGAATACAACAGAGCTCACTACAAACCAAGATACCAGAGAACAAGATTGCCACCAACACAATATGAATGAACTCGCAGCAGACACACATAAATGAGAAGATCACAAAGACTTGTCACCAACACAAATGAAAACCAAATGCACAATGTCACAACAAACTGGCACCAACTAGAAGATCAACTTGAAGCGATTGACCACAAACAGCAATCGAGCTCGAAGTAGTGACAGTAAACAAGTCCAAGGATAACAATGCAGACGCAAACAATTTCAAGTTGAACAAATCAAAGCCGTGAGATGCAGTCAAGTCAAGAAGCCGTGTTCATACATAAAGTCAAAGCCGTGGTCATCACAAAGAAATCAAAGTTTCATTTTGACCAAATATATCGCAATTTCAAAATCAAAGCCGTGACCATCAAGTAACGAAGAATATTCAATTACGAACAAGTCAGTGAAATCTCAAGCATCAATACAAGATCGAACGGCCAAAGACAAATTCAAATGAACTCATACGAACACAAAAATAGGATTTCGAATCCTATATAACCCAATCGTCATCGGCTAAATTGGTATTCGAGTTCGAGCTTAACAAAGAAAAAATCATCCAACTCGAATCACGATCAAGTTTAAGCAAGCCAAAACCAGTAAAAGCAAAAGCAAAAATTAACATACCAATTATAATTCGAACATGATCGAATTGAAGTAGCTGATAGAAATTCAAAGAGACAAACGATCGACGAACGCAAGGAACTGGACACTGGAGATCTCAATCGAAGCCACTGGAGTCGGCGACTTCAATTATAGCACAAGCCCTAATTCAGACGAGAAAAGGGACGAACGAAACAAAGCCACCATTATCTCACAAAGGAAAGCAGGCCGGTGAAATAAAAAAAAGGGGGAGATGATATGTTTAGGCCGGCCTTGTTATTTTTAGAGGCTTTAGCTTAATTTTTTTAATTAGGGTTATTGTGTCTTTTAATTGTTGTTTAATTGTTTTTGTTTTTACTTTTCGAATCAAAGAATTTGTAAATCACCACCTAGGGATTAGGTAGTGTCAGATTGTCTAGTTAGAATTAGTTCAGTGAGCAGGGTGTGCGAGTTTGCAGAGCTCTATAGGCGGGAGCAGAGTTTGCGAGTAAGCAAAGCTCTATAGGCGGGAGCAGAGTTTGCGAGTAAACGAAACTCTATAGGAGGGAGCAGGGTGTGCGAGTCTAGTAGAGTGTTTGTGAGCAGGAGCAAATGTTTGCGAGTCTAGTAGAGTGTTTGTGAGCGGGAGCAAAAGGTTTGCGAGTCTAGTTGAGTGCTTGTAAGCGTGATACGGTTTAATTCTAATAGAAATCTGGGAATGCAGCAGTAGGCAGGGGTTGCCGAAGCTGGGTAAATTTTGTGTGTGATTTACTTTTCAGCATATTTATTTTTGCAGTTTGTTTCTGTGTTTATATCGAGAAAATTTGCTATAACCCTATTCACCCCCCCTCTAGGGTTAATCTAGATCCTACAAGTGGTATCAGAGCCCGGTATTTTGTTTTTAACTCTAGAGTCATGAATTCACCGAATAATGCTTTTTCTGAGGGGCAATCTATTGCTAGGCCACCCATGTTTAACGGGAACGATTATGCTTATTGGAAAGTTAGGATGGGTATCTATCTTAGTTCTGTTGATTATGATGTTTGGGATATTATTGAAACTGGCTATAAACCTCCCACTATAATCATTGGTGATACTGAGATTCCTAAACCTAAGGATAGGTGGGATGCTAACGATAAGAGATTGAAAACGACAAATGCTAAAGCCATGAATGCTTTGATATGTGCTCTTGATAAAAATGAATTTAATAGAATTTCTCATTGTACAACAGCACAGGAAATTTGGCACACTTTGGAGGTGACACACGAAGGAACTTCCCAAGTCAAGGAGTCTCGTCTAGCCCTATTCAGCAATGAATACGAAAACTTTGTGATGGACAAAGGCGAGAGCATAAAGGATATGTTTGGACGTTTTTCAACCTTGGTATACAACGCTAGAGCGCTTGGGAAAGTATTCACTGAGGTAGAGCTTGTAAGGAAGGTGCTACGAGTTTTACCAATAAACTTTGAGGCAAAAGTCACGGTAATACAGGAATCGAAAGATCTGAGTAAGCTAAGCATGGAGGAGTTGATTGGCAACTTGATGACGTACGAGCTTGAGCTAAAAGCAAAGGAAGAACGCAACTACTCTGAACCAAAGAAGAAGACGATTGCCTTAAAGAGCAAAGAAGAGAGCGATGAAGATGAAGTAGATCCAATTGAAGAGCTTGCAATGGCTGTCAATAAACTTAGAAACTCATCAAGATTCAAGCCACGCAAGAAGAAAACAAAGGGCAATAGGTCAAAAGATTCTGAAAACTCCGATAATGAACTGACGTGTTATAACTGCAACAAGCCTGGCCACATCAAACCAGAATGCCCACTTCTCAAATACAACAAAGGAAAGAAAAAGAAAAAGAAGGCTTTTGCAGCGACTTGGGATGATGAAGAAGGAGTGGAAGTTTTGGATAATAGCTCAGAGGAAGCTAACTTGTGTTGTATGGCAAAATCAGAATCAGAAGCAAGCTCTGAGGAATCTAGTGAGGCAGGTGAGTATTCCTGTAGAGATCTTGTTTTTATGTGCTTAGATCTTACTAAAACAATTGATAGTCTTGAATCTAAAATTGAAAAACTGAAATCTGATAGGAGAGAACTCGCCCATGAAAATTCTAGGTTAGAAACTGAACTTGAAAACATTCAAAACCTAGACTGTAAAAATTGTAAGATTTTAGATTTAGAATTATCAAAACTTAGGAATAACTTTGAGAATCTTGAAAAAGAAAACTTGAATCTTAAGGAAACCATCGACACTAGGAAAAAGGATTTTATAAATCGATGCACCTCACTTGTAACTGAAAACACAACATTAAAAACCAAAGTCCAAAATCTTGAGAAATCTCTGAATAACTTTTCAAAAGGAGAAAAATCTTTCAAAATGTTATTGGGAAATCAAATTTTTGCTAACAACAGAAAAGGACTAGGTTTTGGGAAATCACAAGATGATGATAATGCAAAAGGTAAAAGTGTCTTTGCTCGATCTGAAATAATTGGACATCATGTTGAAAATTATAGTCATAGGAACAAGAACACAGAATTTAATCAAGTCAATTTAATGTGCACAATTTGTAGAAAATTTGAACACAATCAAAATAATTGTTGGTATAGACCCAAACACGTGAAAACTATGCCAATTTGGGTTCCAAAAGGCACAAATATAAAATCTTTGAAAGTCAAACAAATTTGAGTGCCGAAGGGAACAATTATAAATAGTTTTGGGTCTCCATAAAATTATTTTTATAAATATTCTGCCACTAAAAACCATGGACCTATAAAAACAAATAGGTCACATAAATCTTTTCCCATGTAGGTGTGGTGGCAGGCTAAGGAACAACAACAGTGTTCTCTGGATTTTGGCTGTTCCAGAAACACAAGGGGCGACAAAGCAAAGTTCCTTAGCCTAGTACAAAGGTGACAGAATCACAATGGACAAACGACGAAAAATATCGTAAAGGTAAAACAGGTAATGGTATATTTATTTAAACGATATATTAATTGTGATAATCTGCACCGTATTCTGAATTAAATCAGCCAATAACGCGATGATGAAATAATGATGATTTTGATTCTGACTTTTTCAAAATTGTTGGCCAATTATGCCTTTATGCCAAAAACACTACAATTCTTGAAATACTTCATGCAGATTAAATTGGAAAAATGATGGTGTTTGTTGATAATACATTTGGCTAATTCTATATTCAGGTTTCTTTTATTTACATGACCTCAACTTAAAATCCTAATGAATTCTATTTAAAAACTATAAAAAGGATTTTAAGAAACTGTTGAAACTTCAAGAAACTGTTTGAAATGATAATGATTGCTCATGAATATAGTTGTTTATTCTACGGATTCTAAGATTGACACTATGATATGTTTTTGATTGTTAACATGGCTTCAATTCAAATTCAAAAGAATGTCATTTAAATTGCTGTTAAGTTTGAAATTCTTGGTGCACACTTCATGGTTTGGTCAATCAAATTCAACGAGTGATAATTGAGTGAAAGTAAAATTCAGATGCAGATTACACTGGTAATCTAGTTAATAGACAAATCACTAAAGAAACGTGTTTTTTGTTGAAACATTTAGTAACTGCATCATTCATTCAAAGGAAATATCTGCATATATTTTCAATTCAAATAATTTTTTCAAATAGCAGAATATTTTCTTATAAAACCCCTTCGAGAAAATCATTGTTGACCATATTTTCAGATTAGTCATTCTTATTTGATTTTAAATGACAAATTTTGACTAATCTAACTCCCTAATGATTATCGAAAAGATCAATAGTGATTGAAAAAGTGATGAGTGTCGATATTTGTCATACATTACTCAAGACAATATATTTAGAAAAATTTCTTTAGAATTTCATAACAAGAGTTATAAAAACTTTTTGTTGGGTAAAATTCCATGATCATTTCTATTTCTATCATCTTTCTATCGACCATCACTCATCAAAATCATATATAGTATGTAAATTTATGGTAGTTTACAAAGGAAATTATTCGTTCTTCAATTTATTATTATAAAGGAAATTATCTGTGCTTCAATTTATTATATTCTTCAATAAAAATAAATATCCAAAGTATTCACTCTCATTTAAAAGTCCTCACGGTTATGCATGGGTGAACTACTTGGATTTTTGATTATGTGCTTCCATGCTAATTTAAAAGTCCTCACGGTTATGCATGTATGGAACGCATATCAAAATAAATTGATTTAATAGACAAGTTGATTCTAATCCCATTTAAAAGTCCTCACGGTTATGCATGGTTAGAAGATACTTGAATTCATTTTAAATAAAAATTATGAATACTACTAATCTCATTTAAAAGTCCTAACGGTTATGCATGGTTAGTAGATATTCAAATTTCCTGAAATAAATATACCACAAATAGACAGAACTGTATGATTTTTGATGATTTTATCCCCATCACTTCTGAAAGTGGAATATGCGCCTGACAAGGGTAATTATGATTTTTGTTTGAGTTTTATTGAAATTTGATATTTATATTCAATTGAGTTAAATGTTTGATTCATGTTTGTCACTTCATCCCTATTTTTATAACACTATTATTCTTTTGCTGATAACAAAAGGGGGAGAGAAAAGTTAAGATTTTGTCAAATAGAATCTAGCAAAGGTCAAATAATTTTCCATTTGCATATAGGCTCATTTACATATTTTTATTTGTATGCATATATGTAGGGGGAGTATTGTGTAGAGAGGGAGCATTTAAATAGGGGAGCAAATTGAACGATCAAATACATTTAATACATTCAAAATCTTAAATATATGTTTGTTATCATCAAAAGGGGGAGATTGTTGAATATGCGCTTATATGATTTTTGTTTGATGATAATAAACATAGATACATTCATTTAAATGTATTTGTTAATATACTATTTTATTTTTCACAGTTTAAATAAATATTCGCTGAATAAAATAAATAACAAAGATTTTGAATTCAAACGAATATTTTATTCAAGCAAATATTTATTACAATTTTGAACAGTACAATTTCAAGCTCTCACTATAACTATACAAATTCAATTTACATTCAGAACCTCACTACATATCACTCACACTCATATTTCTATCTTCAACTGCATTCCAGTTTGAATCCAGTATCTGAGCAATCTGCAAAAATATTCAATAACGCAGTAAAATTGAAAAAGAATTTTTTTTGCAAAATAAAATGAAATATGATTTTTGAAAATATTGCTTGCCTCAGTTATTTAGGTTGTTCGTCATAATTTACATTTGAATTCATCACATACGAACAACTTTTGACATACACAGTGTATCATTGTATATGCCACAAGGCCGTGCACATCGATATACACTTGATTGATTTACAGGGACAGGTGAGCACAGGTCAAACCCAAATAAAAAGCCAGGTTCAACTCACGTGCAATAACATAAAAGTCACAACTCTCAGCACAAGGTCGAACCCGAGTTTTAAAACTGGATTCAACTCAGGTGCGAATCAAAAGTACACATGAATGCTATGTTCAAACATGACACAGCCTCAAACCAGCATCAAAGCAAATACAACTGAAATGCAAACAATGTAAAAGTGAAGAACATGGACTGCAACATTCAAGTGAATGTAGAGAACAAGCTGCATGAAGGCAACATGAAGCAATGTCGAGCTCAGTGCAAAACAGTAGTGTACATAAATACTGCAACTACAGGAGTTCAACTTGACTATCAAAACTTAAATGAACACCACTGGCCAGTCCAATGAACGAAGAACCCAAGTACAAGCAGCAGTGTGCAACTCGAGAATGTACACAAGTGAAACCAGGAAAATCATGACATCAAGTATGATCAAGACCAAATGCAAACAGCAGTATACAAGTACAAGACCACCAAGCAAAACCAGTGATAATATAGATTCAAGTACTGCAACAAGTCGATGCAAACATACATGAACAGGCAGTGCACCAATGAACCATCAAAGAGTGCAATAGGTTATACTACAGGGATGAATACAACATGAAGCACTGCAACTCAAGGAGATAGTCGACCAACAGTATCAAGCTCATGTATGCAACAGGTTCAAGGGCAGAATGACCATAAGAAGAATGCAAACAACCAACTACATGCAGGTGAACAAAAACATAAAGCAACACATACAACAAGTGCATGCAACAGTGAAACTCGAACTCAATGCAACACAATGAGATACAATAATGAAGAATACAACAGAGCTCACTACAAACCAAGATACCAGAGAACAAGATTGCCACCAACACAATATGAATGAACTCGCAGCAGACACACATAAATGAGAAGATCACAAAGACTTGTCACCAACACAAATGAAAACCAAATGCACAATGTCACAACAAACTGGCACCAACTAGAAGATCAACTTGAAGCGATTGACCACAAACAGCAATCGAGCTCGAAGTAGTGACAGTAAACAAGTCCAAGGATAACAATGCAGACGCAAACAATTTCAAGTTGAACAAATCAAAGCCGTGAGATGCAGTCAAGTCAAGAAGCCGTGTTCATACATAAAGTCAAAGCCGTGGTCATCACAAAGAAATCAAAGTTTCATTTTGACCAAATATATCGCAATTTCAAAATCAAAGCCGTGACCATCAAGTAACGAAGAATATTCGATTACGAACAAGTCAGTGAAATCTCAAGCATCAATACAAGATCGAACGGCCAAAGACAAATTCAAATGAACTCATACGAACACAAAAATAGGATTTCGAATCCTATATAAACCCAATCGTCATCGGCTAAATTGGTATTCGAGTTCGAGCTTAAGAAAGAAAAAATCATCCAACTCGAATCACGATCAAGTTCAAGCAAGCCAAAACCAGTAAAAGCAAAAGCAAAAATAAACATACCAATTATAATTCGAACATGATCGAATTGAAGTAGCTGATAGAAATTCAAAGAGACAAACGATCGACGAACGCAAGGAACTGGACACTGGAGATCTCAATCGAAGCCACTGGAGTCGGCGACTTCAATTATAGCACAAGCCCTAATTCAGACGAGAAAAGGGACGAACGAAACAAAGCCACCATTATCTCACAAAGGAAAGCAGGCCGGTGAAATAAAAAAAAGGGGGAGATGATATGTTTGGGCCGGCCTTGTTATTTTTAGAGGCTTTAGCTTAATTTTTTTAATTAGGGTTATTGTGTCTTTTAATTGTTGTTTAATTGTTTTTGTTTTTACTTTTCGAATCAAAGAATTTGTATATCACCACCTAGGGATTAGGTAGTGTCAGATTGTCTAGTTAGAATTAGTTCAGTGAGCAGGGTGTGCGAGTTTGCAGAGCTCTATAGGCGGGAGCAGAGTTTGCGAGTAAACGAAACTCTATAGGAGGGAGCAGGGTGTGCGAGTCTAGTAGAGTGTTTGTGAGCGGGAGCAAATGTTTGCGAGTCTAGTAGAGTGTTTGTGAGCGGGAGAAAAAGGTTTGCGAGTCTAGTAGAGTGCTTGTAAGTGTGATACTGTTTAATTCTATTAGAAATCTGGGAATGCAGCAGTAGGCAGGGGTTGCCGAAGCTGGGTAAATTTTGTGTGTGATTTACTTTTCAGCATATTTATTTTTGCAGTATGTTTCTGTGTTTATATTGAGAAAATTTGCTATAACCCTATTCACCCCCCCTCTAGTGTTAATCTAGATCCTACAGAATATTGTTACACATTAGACTCATTTGTGTTGACAAGAACACAACAAGTCGAATATTGTATTTTAGTAATTGAGTTGAAGTCCTCTTCGGTAGTTGAGGCAAGAAATCCCATTCGGTTGTTCGGGTAAGTTGTAAACCTATTCCTCCGGGTGAAGTGAGGGTGTTAGTTAATAAAATTCCTAAGCGAAGCTTAGGGACTGGACGTAGGACGAGAGGTCCGAACCAGTATAAAATCCTGGTGTCTCCTTGCATTTACCTACTTTATCTACCTAGACTATTCCGTTATTCCATATTACACGATCCTACCACATAGCCTCTTTCAATTGGTATCGGAGCAAGGCCGTCCTATAACCATAACACCGTTATTAGACATATTGATAATATGGAAAATAACGCAAGTACAAGCACAACATCTGCCTATAGTTCCTCGTTTGCGGAAGGACAATCTACCCAAAGACCCCCCTATTCAATGGACTAAACTACAACTATTGGGCTACTAGGATGAGGATGCAAGCAACAAGTTTCGAAGGCTGGAATGCTACTCAAAGCAGAGTTCGTTGTACCCACAACCGATTATCCTACATGGACACAAATTCAAAAGAATGAAGCTAGTGCAAATGCCAAAGCTATGAATATGCTATTTTGCGCCCTGGATAGAAATGAATTCAACCGTGTTAGCATATGTACTACTGCATATCAGATATGGGAAACACTTAAAGTCATACATGAAGGCACAAACAAGGTTAAACAAACAAAGATATCCATGCCGAAGAATCAATTCCAAAACTTTAGAATGCGACAAAATGAATCCATCAATGACATGTACTCAAGATTTCAAGACATTCATCATGCTCTAATCGGACTGGGAGAAAGATACACGGACTTTGACATTGTGTCTAAAGTTCTAAATTCACTCACTGATGAATGGGAGAGAAAAGTACTAGCAATCAAGGAAGCAAATGATCTATCTACAATGAAACCAGAAGAATTGATTGGAAATCTTATGTCGTATGAAGTAAATATGCAAGCTAAGAAAGATCAAGCTCAAGAAAGAAAGAATGTTGCTTTTCATGCGGAAAAGGAAGAATCAGAGTCTGAAGATGAGGATCTAGCATTTATAGCCAAAAACTTCAAGAAATTCTTAAAGTATAGAAAAGGAAACAAAAACGGATTCAAAAAGAATTTCTTGAACAAACCTTCATCCTCAAATATAGAATACTTCAATTGTCACAAGAAAGGACACATGCAAAAAGATTGTCAAGAACAAATGAAGGAAAATCAGAAAAGCTTCAACAACAAAAACAAGAAGGATAAATTCAAAAAGAAGGCATTTTCTGTAACATGAGATGTTTCAGATTCATCTTCATCCGAAAATGATAGTGATAGCGACAATGAACTGGCAAATGTATGCTTCATGGCTCAAGAATCTGAGGTCCCACTCAAAAAGAAGAAATGGATATTAGACAGTGGTTGTTCAAAACACATGACCGGAGACAAAGATATGCTTACAAACATCACATACATTGATGGTGGCTCGGTTACCTTCGGAGACAATTCAAAAGGCTATATCATTGGCAAAGGAGATGTGAACAATTACGGTACATCAAATTTACCTTTTATAACAAATGTTTTATTAGTTGAAAATTTAAAACATAATCTACTTAGCATAAGTCAACTATGTGACAAAGGTTTTAAAATAACTTTCTCGAATAATAAATGTAGTATTTTTGATCAAAACCAAAATCTTGTTTTTGAAGGAAATAGAGATAGAAATATTTATGTTTTAAATATGAATATTAATCATAATTTAAGTATGTGTTTACTTGCCAAAGATAATGATCCTTGGTGATGGCACAAAAGATTTTGTCGTATAAATTTTAAAACTATTAGAAAACTTTCTAAAAATGAATTAGTAAGAGGTTTGCCCAAAATAAACTTTAAAATAAATAATCTTTGTGATGATTGTCAAAAAGGAAAATTAACGAAATCATCTTTCAAATCTAAGAAAAATATTTCGACTTTACAACCATTAGAATTACTACATATGGATTTATTTGGACCAACACAAGTTCAATCCATTAATCATAATCGATACGTATTTGTAATAGTTGATGATTTTTCAAGATATACATGGACTATTTTTATGAAAAATAAAAGTGACACTTTTGAGCATTTTAAAACATTTGTCAAAAGAATTCAAAACACTAAAGATTTGAAAATTAAAAATATTTGAAGCGATCATGGAGGCGAATTCGAAAATGAAGTTTTTGAAACTTTTTGTAAAAAGAAAGGAATAAATCATAACTTTTCTTTTCCTAGAACTCCTCAACAAAATGGAGTTGTAGAAAGAAAGAATAGAACATTACAAGAATGCGCAAGAACATTATTAAATGAATGTTCTCTACCAAAACATTTTTGGGCAGAAGCCGTTGCTACTGCATGTTATGTATTAAATAGAATATCAATTAGACCATTAACTAAAAATAATTTTTATGAACTATTTAATAATAAAAAGCCAAATATATCGTATTTTAAAATATTTGGATCAAAATGTTTCATTTTAAATACAAAAGATCAACTAGGAAAGTTCGATTCAAAAGCTGATGAAGGAATTTTCGTAGGATACTCAGAACGAAGTAAAGCATATCGAGTATTTAATAAACGAACAAACTTAATTGAAGAAACTTTGCATATATCTTTTGATGAAAATTTTAATAAAAATTTTAATATAAAAAATGATGAAGAATTGATAAATGTAGAAGAAACAAACCTTGAAAATAATAATAATGAACTAAGATCTCCTCCTAGAATATTACGAGATCATCAAACTCAAAATATAATAGGAGAAATAAATTCTCAAGTTAGAAAAAGAATTCAACTAAATCAAATGGGTCATGTAGCTTTCATTTCATCAATAGAACCTAAAAATCCAAAAGAAGCATCAACAGATGATTATTGGATTATCGCAATGCAAGAAGAATTAAATCGATTTGAACGTAATGATGTTTGGAAATTAGTTCCCCGTCCTAATAATCAATCAGTAATTGGAACAAAATGGATTTACAAAAACAAAGTAGACGAACAAGGTAATATAACAAGGAATAAAGCAAGACTAGTAGCACAAGGGTATAATCAAGACGAAGGTATTGATTTTGAAGAAACTTTTGCTCCTGTTGCAAGACTTGAAGCAATACGTATACTATTAGCCTTTGCATGTTTTCACAATTTTAAACTTTATCAAATGGATGTTAAAAGTGCATTTTTAAATGGTTTTATTAAAGAAAATGTATATGTAGAACAATCTCCTTTGTTTATACATGAAAAATATCCGGATCATGTATTTAAATTAAAGAAAGCACTATATGGTCTTAAACAAGCACCTCGTGCTTGGTATGAAAGACTTAAAAGTTATTTATTAAACTCGGGATTTAAAATTGGAAAAGTAGATCAAACGCTTTTTGTTAAAAATACTACCAACGATATTTTAATAATTCAAATATACGTAGACGATATTATTTTTGGTTCAACAAATGAAAATTTATGTGAAGAATTTTCAAATATAATGACTAATGAGTTTGAAATGTCTCATATGGGAGAATTATTATATTTTCTCGGACTTCAAATCAAACAATTAACAAATGGAATTTTTATAAACCAAGAAAAATATTGTGCTAATTTAATTAAACGATTCGGCATGGAAAACACTTCTGCGAAACCTACTCCTATGAGTACCTCTACACATCTCGATCGAGATGAAAATGGCAAAAGTGTAGATCAAAAATTGTTTAGAAGTATGATAGGTTCCTTACTTTACTTAACAGCTAGTAGACCTGACATAATGATGGGTGTTTTTTTATGTGCACACTTTCAATCCGACCTTAAAGATTCACACTTAAGAGCAGTAAAACGAATAATGCGATATTTTAACAAAACTAAAGATTTCGGTCTTTTCTATCCAAAGGAGTGTTCATTTGAGTTAGTATCATTTAGTGATGCTGATTTTGGTGGATCTCGAACGGATAGAAAAAGTACAAGTGGTACTTGCCATTTTATTGGAAAATCACTTGTATCTTGGTTTAGTAAGAAATAAAATTGTGTCTCGCTTTCCACATGCGAAGCAGAGTATATATCAGCTGCTTTAGCTTGCACTCAAGTTATATACATGCAACAAACACTTAAAGATTTTAATATAGATTTAACAAATTCTACAATATATTGTGATAATACAAGTACAATAAACTTATCTAAAAATCCGGTTAATCACTCTCGTACAAAACATATAGATATTCGTCACCATTTTCTACGTGACAATATCAAAAAAGGAATAATTAATTTAGAACATATTTCAACTGAAAATCAAATTGCCGATATATTTACTAAACCTCTATTAGAAAACTCCTTCATAAAATTACGACGAGAGTTAGGAATAATGTCTTTTAAAGATATCGTATAGAGAAAAATCTATACAATTCAGTTGACTAACACTATCTGTTCAGTCGACTGAATAAAGAAAATATGGGATTTTCAATTTATTTTTCAAATATTTTACATAATATTTTGTCAACTAATATTCACCATACATTTTTAACAGAATTATGGTAACCATTAAATCATTAAGTGGATGAAAAACTTTAAGGATTTATAACCACTATATATTTAGAAAATTCCTACTATAAATATATCTTAAAAATATTATTTTTTTCACAACTCATTCTCACAAATAAAAGTTTTATAAAAATGTCGTCCAACAACTCTCTTTCCCCGATCAACATCACTTCTTCTGTCGAGAACACTCCAACATCTCCAAAACTTCCCACTCCAACACCGACACATGAGCCTGTTTTCAAATGGAACAATTATCGTACCGGCTACACACCAGAATCCAAGAAAGCAAAACGCGGACTCTTTATTTCTCCAGACACAAAAAGAAAGATTGATGAAATTCATCACTTTCAACAACAACAAATAGATCTTCAACGAGAATTATACTTCGAACAAAAGGTTACGGCTAGACGTTTAAGCTTTCTTGAGCAAATCGGTTTACGATTTTGTGGATCAAAAAAGAACGAAGTGGCTGAACCGCTACCTCGCCCCGTTAGCTCACTTGATCCGTCTTCATCTTATCGTACACCAGTCGATCCCGTGAATCCTTGGATGTCTCCTAAGACTCCTCAATATAGTCCAAATTCATGGGATATCAATTATATGAAGAATGAAGGGAAAAAGAATCCAAGTCCATCTCCTAAGAAATAGTTAGTGTTGAAATCTATTCATGATATTACATCTATATAATTGTAATTATTTCCTTGAATAAAGAGTTTGCCTTCAAAATTAACAAAGAACAACAAAATACATACGTCAGTCGACTAAAACCCCCTGTTCAGTCGACTGAACTTATGACATAATGCAAAATGTTTAACAATTCAGTCGACTGAATCTTCTGCTCAGTCGACTAAAATAATAACAGAAACTTTCAAGCAAACTTTCAGTCGACTAAAAACCCTGTTCAGTCGACTGAATTCATCCCAGAAAATTTTCAGCCTTCAATTCAGTCGACTGAACAGAGTATTCAGTCGATTGAATGCTAATTCCCAGGCAAACTTCCCCTTTTAACCGCCAATTTTTACCCTACCAATTCACTTTTTACCTCCTACAAACTTTCTTCCCCAAATTAATTTCGAAACCCTAGCCCCCAATTCCTCAAAATCCACTCAAATCTCACCCAAATGGCACCAAAGAGATCAAGAGCTTCTTCTTCTTCTTCATCCTCCGAGCCAATTGATGCTCAAATAGCACAATGACTTTATGATGGAACCGCTGTCACTAGATGGAATAAGATGAAGAATTCCCGAATTTTCGAGCATTCTTTCATTGATTTCCAAAGCTTTCAAACCTACAACATCCAAGCGTTAACAGATCCAGCAGGTTTAACTTCTCTTTTGGATTTGAAAAGAGATGACCATGCCATAAATCATGTAATGGTCAAATTATTTTATGCTAATCTTAATCTTGGACACCAAACTCCAAGAAATCTAAACAATAGTGTTTGGAGTATGGTATGTGGAAAGAAAGTTTGGTTTTCCTTGGATAGAATAGCACACATTTTAGAATCACCAAATGTCGGGAGAAAGCTAGGGGAGATAGAATTCAATCCACATATTCGCGACAACATAATCCATCGATTTATGGATGATAATATCAACTTTAGAGATTTTAAGTCCACCTCTCTTCGACCTATGGCAAGAATCCTCCATAAAGCCCTAATGTTCTTTACTCCTCACACGAGCTCGTACGAAATTGTCTACCCAAATAACTATCTAGCTCTATATGCTATTTTTGGAAATATACAAGTCAATTGGGTACAACTTATTCTTGATGAGTTTCTCACTTTTAATAATGGCAAAATGTTCACTATCTACTTTGGAGAGTACATCATGCGACTTCTCCTCAATGTCGATACGCCATTACCTGAGTCGGAGAATACAATGGTCCATCAAATTAACCACCGGACCATAAGCCTAATGCAACTCCCATCTCGACCTCCTCGCATAATATCACTAGCCGAATGGGAAGCAAGGCATCAAGAACAATAACAACAACAACCTCCTCAACCTCACAACGAAGAACATCTCGAGCAAGATGATGAAATTCGTCTTGTTGACCCAAGCTTCACTACCAACCAATCCTTGGGGATATTGTCAAGAAATCAACAAATTCTTGACACTCGTCTTAAAAAGGTATATCACAAGCTTGACAAAATCAAAGGATTCTTCAACAAGCTATGGGATGCAATCTCGTGCTCAAGCACCACTACTGCTTCGACATCTCGCGGTAAACGTCCGGCACCTACGTTTACATGGACGACATCCGAAGAGCATACAAGTAACAGCGCAAGCGGAGCTAGTTGTGGCCAAGGAGGAAGGGCGCACAAATCACCAGCAGGAGGACCCGTCATACGTGAACCAACAGGAAGAGAAGGTTCATATGACTGGGATAGAGATGAGTAATTTTTTATGGTTTGATGTGTATTTCTAACTTTCTAGTGGCTTGTATAAATAGCCATTTTATGCTTGTTTGTCGCAACATTTTTACTTTTCTTAAGCCATGATTATGCAAATATTCTCTATGCTTCAGTGATTGTTTTTATAAATTATTATTACTGTTAGTTCTTCCTTTTTGTCGATGACAAAGGGGGAGAAAATCTATGGTACTAACCTTGTTTTGTAGGAAAGATAGTGCATACATTCAGGGGGAGAAAATATGTAAAAACAACATCTCTAGAATAAATCAGTATTGACATCAATCAAAAAGGGGGAGAATGTTGATACGCGAAGATTTTGATCAATGACAATGCGCTTTAACAAACAAGGGAGAAATATATGCAATGCTAAAGGAAGATCGATGAAGACCAAACAAACATGAAGTATGTTTTTTATATATGTCTTAGTCTAGATTTATTGTTAAAATCTATCCTCAAGAGGCTTGCACGAACGCCAGAAAATATTTTATAAACTTCATTTTCAATTAAGTTTTCACTGTGCATATTTTATAATTTCAGTCGACTGAACAGGAACAGCCAGTCGACTGAAACTGGAACAAATTTATACACATGCACAGTTTCAGTCGACTGAATTTCCTGCACAGTCGACTGAATTTGCTCCCAAAAATTTTACTTCATATTTTCAGTCGACTGGATTCCCTGCTCAGTCGACTGAATTTGAACCTGCGAATTTTCTCTGAAAAGACACCTTCTTCCTCCCAAGAGTTGCAATCATTCATCAATAGAAAAGGAAGCATCTCTTGTTTGCAACCTTTGACAACAAATGCACCTCTTCTACAAGTATATATACATGATTCTAACATCATTTAATTCACCGAATTCTCTTGCTTTAATCTTACTATTCTCTTGTTCATATTCTCTAGATATTCTCAAAGCAATCACCGATCTATTGCTTGAATCACTGTTTTTGTTTATAAAACTCTTTTGATTCATAGCATTTCACATTTCCTAAATCTTCACAAACACATTGCATACTCTCGAGGATAAGATTATAGGAATATTGTACTACATTAGACTCATTAGTGTTGACAAGAACACAACAAGTCGAATATTTTATTTTAGTAATTGAGTTGAAGTCCTCTTCGGTAGTTGAGGCAAGAAATCCCGTTCGGTTGTTCGGGTAAGCTGTAAACCTATTCCTTCGGGTGAAGTGAGGGTGCTAGTTAGTGAAATTCCTAAGAGAAGCTTAGGGACTGGATGTAGGACGAGAGATCCGAACCAGTATAAAATCCTGGTGTCTCCTTGCATTTACCTACTTTATCTACCTAGACTATTCCGTTATTCCATATTACATGATCCTACCGCATAGCCTCTTTCAATAATAATAATAAATATATATTTAAACCCTTAAATTCTTTTCAAATACTTATACAATCCTTGCAAAACCATTTGGAAAGGATTTACAAAATATTGGAGGTAAATAACCTTTATGAATTTAAAATAATGTTAAAACCATCTATTATCCCAAAAAATAGTGAATCAAATTTATAATCTTTTTTAACTTTAAAGCAACATTAATTATCCTAAAGATAATTAATTGAATTTATAATCTTTCATAAATTTAAACAATATTAATTATCCCAGAAGATAATTAATCAAATTTATAATCTTCTTTCATAAATTTTGATCTATACTTACTCTTTATTTTCAAAATTCCCAAAATATTTGAAAATATAGTTTTAACAACTTTCAAAGTGCAAAAAAGGGCCAAACATTTATTTTGTGAAAAATACAAGCTTAAATTCGACACACAAACAAGTTTAAGGGGATGATATTTCATAAGTGGTGGTATATTGAAAATCGCTATAACGACGCTTATAGAAATCAAACAATATGTCTTAAATATTTCAACCGAAAAACAATATAAGCAACATTAGAATATAAGTAAATTAATAATGGCGAGAAACCCTTTAGGGTCTCTCTACATAAGTCCCTTCCAATACAGTGGTTAGTTATGCAATTCGCTTTTCAAGCGGAAATTCAAATCCAAACAAACAATCAAGCAATATTCTTTTTTCTTGGCAAGCACCAAACAGTGATTTATTCTGCTCTATAGATGTCCAAATAATATACTCAATTTAATAATAGCAGAACAGTATTTTATTCTGCTAAGTAGAAGTCATAAACAAAGTATAACTATTTTGACTATGTTAAACATAAATAATCAAATCACTATAATTATAACTAATTTATACTTCATTAAAACTATCATCCAAGCACTCAATAATTA
Organism: Allium cepa; assembly: GCA_030765085.1. NCBI lineage: Eukaryota > Viridiplantae > Streptophyta > Magnoliopsida > Asparagales > Amaryllidaceae > Allium > Allium cepa. The sequence goes on along the minus strand of CM060931.1, from coordinate 456,383,928 downwards.
ATCTATAGAAACATGGATATCATAAAATTTGTTAAGAGGTTAGTAAATTCACCAAAATTCTAGTTGACGCTTTCGCGTTCTAGTTTGACCTAAAATCAAAATTCCACTAGCTCCAAATTCAACAAAATCAGTTCCAGCACATAGATAAAACCGATATGAATCCAACACAAAAGACCGCATACTAATTCAACCTCGTATGTAATAGTTATTAATTTTATAAGATTTGTAAACTAAAATATTTTGTTAAACTTCATCAACCAATTAATCACCTTACTTAATTTAAATCCCTCTTCTTGATTCCTTCTTCCCCAAACCTAATGTACTCCTCATCAAACTTATACATGCACGTGACTCTGCCTTTTGCACACACGCCACTAAACCACCAATACTCAACGAAATGAAGATCCGACTTCGCCTCTGAATCTCTCCTCTCCTTCTCTTCGCGTTCCACCCCTCTAACCAAAGCTTGACCAAATAGCACAAGAACTGACCTGCTACGGCTTTAATCGACATAAGATATGTCATGCTTCACTTCCATGCACCACATGCCTCACAATTTCAACAAAACAACGCTCTCCAGTCAAGAAATCCAGATCCGCCCTCCCCTTAGCCTGAATCACCTTTAATCCTCAACTAAGTGAAACCATGGTTTCACTGTAAATTTTCAAATGCCTCAAACCTCGACTTAACTCAACCAAACTACATGGACTTGTAGATCTCAACACCATGAGCTCAAAGATTCTTGTTTTAAAACGTTTCGTTGAGTAAATCTTTTTATTTAAATTTTAGAATGAGAAAGCTTACTTTGTTTTCGGTTATAATAAATGAAATAGAAAAGTGGAGATAGACAAAGAAAAGGAAAGTATGTTGCTTTGTCGTATGTGTTGACTTTAGTTTATACCAATATTTCTACCACCTCATGACGTAGGATTTCATTTCCATACAAACCGCAAAACAAAAATATAATCGTGCACAAAATCATGATACAATCATAAAAAATATACACTGATTATCTTGTTCTGTAAAATCATAGAAATAACATCGTTTGCCATAAAATATGTTAAACGATAATTCATATATTTTTCGAATTAAAAATTATAAAAAATTCCTATAAATTCATTTAAAAATACTGTAATAAAATCAAGTTGTTTTATTAACAATTGATTTTCTTGTTACTTATTCAAGCTATTTACTACTATAAATAAATTTACAAAATGAGTTCACCAATATTATTTATTAATTAAAAAGGAGTTAAATAAGGCTACTAAAATCCATTTAATTAATATTAACTTCACAATTCAAATATTTAAATAACACATATATTTGAATATATGTTATTTAGATTTTTAAACATTAATTATTTAGATATTTAAAATTAATTAAATATTCACAGTCAAATTAATAAATTTTCGGAATGTTACTTTCTCCCCGCCTTAAAACCCTTAAGTTTCAAAAAATATATTAATTGAAACGAGTTCTTAAACTTTTAAATTCCTTTATGTTATGGAAAATTTCGACAGCACATCATTTGCATGACAAGATCTAAAAACTACAACTTGCCACGCCTGGCCCAAATAAACTAAAAAATAAAAGCCAAGTGGCCTCTTATATCCAGGGCATAAAAACTTCAATAAATCACCAATATCCAAATCTACTATGTACCTCCCTTGCGTTTGATTTTTATTTTACAGGCAGCTTACAATCTCAATGGGAATGCAGGTGCACAAGAAATCAAATAGAAATCTCTTGCTTCCTTGTAACTATCTTGTACTTATATAATTCAAAAGAGAATCGTGCTGCTAAAACAGAAAAACTGAAGTTGTTTCTGTCATAAACAATAGCAATATAAATAATATAACATCCATATACAACAAAAGTACAGAGAATGCTCTGTAATAAATTACTAAGCAATTTTCAAAAGATAAATTTAAAACTAAATGCCCGGGTTTTTGTATTGAAAATATATTTTCAAATTCCTCCAAAGAGAAATATATTAAAATCAAAATCAATTATGATAAGGAGAGGGCTCCTCCTATTGAAACATGGTATAACGCTAAAATCAAAATAACACAGAGCATCCAGTGGTATTCTGGTTCGTTCTAAAACAACAACTAGATAAAACAAATATACCTGGCAAGTCTTTCAAATTAGAAAACTCCTAGTTGTCCAACTTTAGTCATAACCAAATATTTGAAAAGTCACTTCACAAAATTCATTTCGAATATTCGGATATAATAATACTTCATCAAAGTTTCCCAAGTATTTTTCTTACTATTTCATTCGCAAATTCTTTCGAAATCACTTTTTCAAGAGCACCGGGATTTAAGTCCTAATAAACAACAACTTTATAAACCATTAATTATAAAATCACACTTTCAATCAAATCAAATTCCATAAAGGCATAAAATAACACTTCACATTATTTAAAATGTTAAATGACTTAACAAACAAGATTTATAATATTTTCTTAGGTTCACAACATTACACTTAACAACCTTCGTTTATTTCTTAGAAAATTATCTAAGCTACCTTAGAAAAAAATTGAAAGTCACTTCCCAAACTTTCCTAAGTCACACCACTGAGCTTATAAGTATACTTAAGCCTATATAATGTACATAAATCATCCATATGCAATATATGATCCGATCACTTGGCCGGATACATAGACTTTACTTCCAAACTAGTATCGCTCATTCGACCTTCCTATGACGAACTTCGATCAGGTTCCTTGATTAAAACCTTTGTTCTTCTTACATAGTCATATACTATGATAGAAAACCTCAGTATCATATCAAGAATCCAAATCAAGTGTTCATTGACAAGAATCAAGTGATAAATCCTTTTTCAAATAGGTGTGAATCACCTTGAAGTTATGTACTCGAATTCTTAATTGAGAATGTGCGAATAAAATTATCTATGTATAACGTACATACTTAATCCGTTTGGTTTCTTAACTACACCAATCTCTTTCTAAATCATTTTAATTTATAGTATTTCATTCAATACTAAAATTATTTATGAATTATTTTTCAAATTTCCACTTAGGTTTATAAACATTTTATAAAGACATAACTTGATAAAACATTAAATTAAAAACATACTTCAGTTTTATTCACTTGCATAATACTCCTATAAATCCTAAGATTACATAAAAAATTTAAATTTTATTTTACTTTTCAAATTTAGATGAAGGCCCAATCAAAATATGGATCTTTAAAACCGAATCAACCCTTCGACCTCTTTAGCTCTGAGTGTTCCAAGGCAAGATGTTTACAGGCTGGCCCAATATCACCAAATAATTTATGAGACTTAAATATTTAAACAAAAACTACGGTATTAATAAAACAACGCTTATTAAAACATTCCTATTCAATTTAACTGATTTAAAACTTGAGTTATATTATCTCCTTTTCTATCCGAGAATTTAAAAAAAAACCATTTGTCAAATATTCTCTTATAAGAATGCTTTTTATTTTAAATAAATTTCCTTTGAGGAAACTTAAGAACTAAATACCCAGCTTTTATTCCAAAACCCTTTTTTTCAAAACATACTACACACACACACACACACACACATATATATATATATATATATTTCTATATTAAATAACTTTAATGATTTATTTACTACCACTCACTTTGGATTCGTTCAGTTTTGAACTCATTTTGATCTCACAATGGTAAAGAGAATAATTTAATAAGTGCACTACAACGTTCGCTTGAGCAACATTCGATTATCACTTGGAAGAGTATTCTGATTACCATAAAACAAATCGAGATATTTTTCCTCAGACTATTCAAAGAAAATGTATATTTATTAAAAATTGACTTTGAAATATTTCTATATACAAATATTTCCTAGTAATACTACCATTACTTTTCTTAAAATCTTTTTGAAATCAATTCAAGCAATACTGGAATTTAAATTCTCAAAAACTCTTTATAAATTGTATTTTGTAAGCAAAATTTATATAAGATTGACTTTTTATAAAATCACTCATGTTACAGTAATTCTACTTTATTATAATAGAATTTTCTCATTTATCCTTTAATTGTCTTATCTTTCGATTTAAATTATATTGAACAACTTTTATTAAAAGTTTACGTTCAATTCAACATATGAAAAGATGACTTTTAACTTGGCATTTTCTATGAATACCTTATAGTCAAAATGCGAAAATTAATTCACAAAGGGGTTCATTTTAATTTATTTACAATTATCAAAAATAAATGCTCCTAAACTGGTTGTGCATAAATTAACAATCAAGAAACAATAGTCAATGCTCCTAAAGTATTTGAGCACAAACAATAATGATAATGAAGAAATATTATCATTACTAAACAGACCCCTTGAATAACTATATAAATTTGAAAATTATTCCTATATATATAAAATATATAATCCTAGGTAAAATATTTCATTTACCAATTTTCAAAAATCAATATCGTATCTGTTTTCCTTGTTCGAGTGTTTTAAAAATCCCTATTGACACCCTAGCGTCCCACGTCTCGACTAGAATTCATAAACAACTCAATAAACCAATTAACACAATACATTTTATAACAATAACAAATACACTCTCGTGTATGTGTGTGTGTACACACATATACACTCAAACTCATTCTAGGTGTCACATACCCTATCTCTATTGAGTCATACCCTACCAAAGCCAAGGTTCTCGCTTAACCTTTAGCTCTGATACTAAATGTAATGACTCGCCTTTTCGATCATCGAAAGTTGGCACCAAATACATCCACGTATGTAAATGCAGAACATCCAATCGTCGGAAAAGCAGATTGTTAGGGTAAAATAGAAAGAAAAAGAACAAGAGAAACAAAATCTTACAGCAGAATCATTGCATATAATAAAATAAAGACAGTAAAAGTTGTCACTCAAAAATATATAATATATCAGAGATAAAAACAAACCTCATCATCCTGGACAGTTATAGCTTTCTGACCCTACAATTGATGTTGGGTACATATAATAATATAGCATGAATAATAATATCACGGCAGGTGAACATCTAGCTCTACTCCATGGGCTCTATGTCACACCAGCGATACCCGAAAAAATACTCGGTCTGACCTAAGCATTATAATAAAATAAAAATCGAATCAGTCTGGAAAACCAACATGAGAAAACTCAAGAGAAATGAGGAACATATAATAATTATATGAGACCATGCCACTAAACACGGTACGGGTTTTTACCTTACAAGAATAACATATATACATGAAAGAATGGAAACAAATTAGAAAAAAAAATCAAATGGGCATAAATAAGATCAAAATCAAAACTTAAAGAATGGGTAGAAATAATTAAACATCGAGGAAAGCTTTAGGCACTTCTTGAAGCAATTAAGGAAATAATTTAAAGATCTGAATCAACAACAAGGAAAAGGATGTTTTCCAATAATGACTAGAAGGGTGTACCCCCTCATCGAAAGTATATCTCTAGAAATATACTTGATAACTACGATGGCTCTCGGACACATCCAAGCCGGACCCTGTCAATCTTTACTGAGAATCCAAGTATTTCACATTTCCGTAGGTACACCAACGAATCCAATCTAGAGTAGATATGAAAATACCCTAATGGGAGCAACCTCACATAACTTGGCTTCCACTCGCTCATTAGTTTTAGTTATTTCAAAGGATATCAATGTTCAAAATGAGCACCAAATCATCTTAGATTGATGATACACAAAGAAGAAAGCCGAATCGATAGTCAATAAGTCAACTATTAAGAATAGTCAAAATGATCATAGTGTTTGTGCCAAAAAAAGTCACAAACCCCAGAAGTAGTGGAAGCACCAGTATAAATGCACAGATCCACAATATTCCAACACAGATCTCAAATCTAGGTAAAGTAGAGAATAAAATTGAAGAAATAGCAAATGTGAAACGTTATAAAAACAGTAAAGAACACAATATTTTATAGTGGTTCGGCTATCTCCGGCCTATGTCCACTTTGAATTGATCCTTTTATTGCCTTTGTATTGAGATTACAGCTACAAGCCTATGAAATCGATAAACAAAAGTGATGGAGTTTCCCATAGCCTAGCCGAAGAAGATCCCTTTCTAGTTGCCATAGGACTGCTATTTAAGGAGTAGATTTGAAAATATCCACCTCAAGACCTGGAATACCTTTTCTCTTGCGCAAGTGATCCCGCAGGATCGATCTGGAGTCATTTGGGACTGATCCATGTACAATTCGCATTGATCCAAACTGGCTCCAATCAAGCCGAGATCGATCACGTACCTTCTTAAGTGCATAAGGAAGCCCCTGTGAAAATTTCATATTATTTGGACTTGTAGATGCTGCGTTATGATTGATGCAAGATTTGATTTGCAAGGAGGCTGAATCTTTCGCATCGATCTGCTTGCCTCCATCCACTTTGTATCGGTTCTACTCCCATATCCATAGCCGCAGCCTTCGCATCGATTCGAACTTCACGAGCTCTGATCCACATCCTTCGCTTCATCTCAACCGCTTCCTTAGCATCCATCGATACGAAGTACAGAGCCTTAGTATCCATCAAATTTCGTTGCCTCGTGTCCTTCATTTCGTATCCATGCCTCTGTTCGTATCGATCTCCGAATACCTGCCTTTCGTATCGATCTCCGAATACATGCCTTTCGTATCAATCCATGCCTTGTTCGTATCCACGCTTTTCGTATCGATCTAATGCCGTTCCGGGAAACACGTGCCTTTGTATCCATAAATCTATCCCCTATGCTCCCCTATGCACATCGATCCTCGATTGCCTTCTTCGTATCGATACGAAATTCCTTCTAACTCCTTTAACTGTTGCCTTCTTCATGTCCATATTTTATTCCTACTTTTGCATCGATCCCACACGTCCTATTGAAGTGATATGACTTCGCATCCATCCAGTTGCTTCATCCTTCATATCGATACGAACTATATCGATACGAACAACGTTCATCGATCCACTATGGCTAATGCTGATCGACACGAACCACATCGATCTAAAGTAGAAAACCGATTCCATCTCTGATCGATTTGAGCTGCACCAATACGAGGATATCGATACGAAACCTTTCCTTTCCAACATTGACCTATCCATATCTTGAGCGTATAAACTCTGTTTTACCTGAAATTCGAAGTGTAACTTCTCCAAGCCATGTTCATCATTCCCGATCGATCCCGTCTTGATTGGAGGTCGGTCAAATTTCGACGTTATTGATCATAGTGTTGTTTCAAATCGATCTCCAGTCTTGGTATCCATCCTTTTTTGCCAATTTATTGGTATCCCGGCCTTGACCAAAAGGCGGAGTAACAATTGCCCCCAATAACATGCCTTGTGGTAAGAAGGCGTATTTTGAATAACTTTGAATCCTACATCCAAAGTCCATATTCCATCCATAGCCATACCATTTGATTCATAATCCAGTCTATTACCAAGCCATCCTATCCAAATCCACGATTATTTCGAGTCGATGTCCGATTCAAAGTCCAGTAACCAAATCCTTAGCCAATTCCATAACTATTCGAACTCGTTAGCCGAGTTATAATCCATTGGTATTCAACGACCAATAACCAAATCCATAACCTTTCAGGGTTGATATCCAAATTCGAAGCCGCTCTGGGCCCTTTCCAAATCCAGGGCCGCTCTAGGTCCATTTATCCTAAGCCGAAATTCAAATTCATGACCTCTTCGAGTTGCGTTATCCCGTTCCGACCTCGAATTTCTGACTAAGGGCTTTTATGTCCTGCGGCCTCAACTCTCCTGCCAAGGACTTTTATATTGTCCGGCCTCGGTTCTCCGGTCAAGGACTTTTATATTCTTCGGCCTTAGCTCTCCGGCCAAGGAATTTTATACTTCGTTCGAGCCCATTCCATCGCTCTTCGGCAAAAGGACTCATAATTTACGATTACTCCCCCATCTCTCCGGTCAGAACCGTAACTGCGAAACCTGTATTATTTAATACATTAACCCTAATCCAGTTGAAATCCAGATTAAATCAGAAAACCAGAATGACAATTCAAAAATCCATGTCAAAACCAAAAGACAAATATCCAAGCAAAAATCCAAACTAAAAAACAAACAAAACCAAGAGTTCAAATCTAACTCGAAAACCAAATCAAAGAAGCAAAAAAGAGGGTGTCCAAATCAAAGAGAAAACATAGATATCACAAACTAGGGTATCGTAGTTTGTCATCATCTCAGCGCATGCCTTGGGGATATATCCATCCTGGTACTAGCCGTCTGCCTAGAGTTTGCTACTTATTTCATACCATCCTGATTAGTCGATAACCAATTGCCCATCATTTTTGGGTCCTGCGCCATCATCGTTTGAGTTAGACGGTGGCTGCTCTTGCTCCATCACCGCATTCCAAGTTCCGATATACTACCACAACCGGCCATTCCTTACATGCTCCTCGATGATACCTTTTAAATGTCTACAGCTGTAGATATCATGCTCATCCAGGTCGTGGAAGATACAGTGCCTTCCAGATGCCTTCTTGCTTTTCGTAGGTTCTCTCCTTGCCGGCCTCCGATAGGGAAGGTGATCCCGATTCTCTACGAATATCTGTTCTAATGGCTCATTTAATCCTATGTAAGTGGAGAATTTTGGCTCTCTCCACCGCTTCCTTGTTGTTTCAGATTCGCCATCCAACTTCCCTTTTCCTTTATCCTTGTCTTTACCCAAGCTTTCCTTGGATGGTCCTCCATCCTTAACTACATTCACTTCCTTTGGCTTCAGATCCAAACTCAAGTCCTCCTATCGAAGAAACCTTTAGGCCACATGAGAGAATTCCCCGAGATCCATTGGTGTGTCCCGTATCAATGATACTTTGAACTCTAAGTTGTCCCTAACTCCTGATACTGTTGCCATCAAGACCATGATGGATCCGTCCGATTCACAAAGGCAACCGCTGCATTGAACCTAGTTAATAAAGTTCTGGGCGATTCTCCCATCCTCTGCTTCATTGACATTAGTGTCATCACATTCTTCGGTCTTTTGATATGAACCCAAAACTGCTTCAAAAACCTGTCCACCAATTCTGTCCATGTTTTGATAGATCCATCTTCTAACTGCTTGAACTACATAGCAGCTATATCCATCAAGTATAGAGGGAAACATCGGGCCATAACTTCCTTCGATTCCCACAGCAATTCCATGTGTCTCGTGTACCTCATTAGATGATTGGTAGGATCAGCCCTGCCATTGTATACCTCCAGCGTATATAGCTTGAACTCTGGTGGATTCCAAGCCATTTTGATGTCATGAGTAAACGGACTCTGGTTTACTCCTTCCAGATCTCTGTTTTGCTCAACCTCCGTGCATAGTTCGCCTAATAATATCAGTTAATCCAGTGTTGTCCACCAAGGGTTACCCCCCGAGTCCCCGAGGGGATTATGGTACATACTTTCATCACGTACTCTTGAGCTCCTACCGACATCTTATCGTGTGGTGTCACCTGGAATTTTTCCATGAGTTGGTTCATCATTGCCTGGTGGTGTGCCCCCGTATCGTTATCCATCCATGTTGATAGCTACTTGCCGGGTGGGGGCTGCCCCTTGTTGAACTGCTCTATCTAGTTGCTTGTTGAGTCCTTCTGCTCCAACTCCATGGATCAGAACTCCTGAAGCTCCAACTGTTCATGCCTGTCCAAACTGTTTGAGAAGGTTCTGCATCATTTCCTCCCGCCTTTTTAACAATTCTTCCTACATAGCTCCCATCATCATTTCCATCTTATCTCTGGTGATGAAAACTGAGGCTTGATCTGAGGAAGCCTCCTGACACCCTTCGTGCCGACTCCTTTCAACTCTTCATCTCCTTACTGATTGCTTTGTCATGGTTCCCCTTAGATCTGATCCTGTAGCTCTCCAAATCTGAATCTCGAATCCGATGAAGAGGATACTAGGCCATCTTAGTGAAAGCACCAAAGAGTTTCCGCCAAAAATGGTCATAAACCCTAGAAGTAGTGAAAGCACTAGTGTAAATACACAGATCCACAATATTCGAACACGGATCTCAGATCTAGGTAAAGTAGAGAATAAAACTGAAGAAATAGCAAATGTAAAATGTCAAAAAAAAGTAAAGAACACAAGATTTTATAGTGGTTCGGCTATTTACGTCCACTTTTAATTGATCCTTTTATTGCCATTGTATTGAGATTACAGTTACAAGCCTTTAAAATCGATAGACGAAAGTGATGCAGTTTCCCCTAGCCTAGCAGAAGAAGATCCCTTTCTAGTTGCCATAGAACTGCTATTTATAGGTGTAGATTCAAAAAAATCCACCTCAAGACCTGGAATACCTTTTCTCTTGCGCAGGTGGACCCGTAGGATCGATCTGGAGTCGTTTAGGACCGATCCATGTACAATTCGCATCGATCTAAACTGGCTCCAACCAAGCCGAGATTGATCACGTACCTTTTGGAGTGCATAAGCCCCTGTGAAAATTTCATAGCAATTGGACTTGTAGATGTTGCGTTATGATCGATGCAAGATTTGATTTGCAAGGAGGCTGAATCTTTCCCATCGATTTACTCACCTCCATCCACTTCGTATCGGTCCTACCACCATATCCGTAGCCGCGACCTTTGCATCGATCCGAACGTCACACGCTCTGATTCACATCCTTCGCTCCATCTCGACCGCTTCCTTAGCATCCATCGATACGAAGTACAGAGCCTTCGTATCCATCACATTCCATTGCCTCATGTCCATCATTTGGTATCCATGCCTCTATTTGTATCGATCTCTGAATACCTACCTTTCGTATTGATCCATGCCATGTTCGTATCCACATTGTTCGCATCGATCTAATGCGGCCTTGGGAAACACGTGCTTTTGTATCCATAAATCCATCCCCTATGCACATCGATCCCCGATTACCTTCTTTATATCAATCAATAAGTGGTCAATATGAAACGCCTTTCAAACTCCTTTAACTGTTGCTTTCTTCGTGTCCATGTTTTATTCCTACTTTTCATCGATCCCCACGTCCTATTGAAGTCATATGACTTTGCATCCATCCAGTCGCTTCATCCTTCGTATCGATATGAACTATATCGATACAAACAATGTTCGTCGATCCAAAGAGACTAATGCTAATTGACATGAACCACATTGATTCGAAGTAGACAACCAATTCCATCACTGATCGATACGAACTGCACCGATACGAGGATAACGATACGAAACCTTTCCTTTCCAACATTGACCTAACCATATCTTGAGTATACGAACTCCATTTGACCTGAAATTTGAAGTGTAGCGTCTCCATGCCTTGTTCATCATTCCCAACGATCTCGTCTTGATTAAAGCTAGGTCAAATTTTGACGATATTGATCATAACCTTGTTTCCAGTCGATCTCCCGTCCTGATATCCATCTTTTTTAGCCAATTTGTTGGTATCCCAGCCTTGACCAAAAGGTGGGGTAACACATATATGAAAATCAAATCTCATATCCTTACCACTACTTTTCGATCTCAAACTTGTGCTATCCCTCGGTTAAAAATAAAACCGAGCAAGTGAAGATAGTGTTACCTCTAAGCATTGCCTTTATGATATTTTTAACCTTCAATATAGAAATGAGTTTCCATACCTCAGTATTTGGTGCTAAGAGTATGACCAAATCCTTTTCATACCTCGATGTTTAGTCAAATCACCTTTTTATACTAATGTTGCTATAGAGGGTACTAAAAAACTTTGATTTTGCGGGTGTAGAGGAAAATATCGAGGCTTAAAGCGAATGTACTGTTTAACAGTGCTATCTTGAAAAAGCATAGTGGTAAAAGAGTGCTATGCGCTATAGCAGGGATTTTGCGGGGATTTAATTGCTCAGGTACCAACTCTTCCTCTTTCCTTATGATTTTGATCCCGAAGATCACATCAACCTCTCCCAGATCTTTCATATCAAAATTGGAAGATGGAAACCTTTTTGTCTCTTTCAAATAAGATACATTAGAGCCAAATAGTAGCACATCATAAATATATAAAGATATTATAATATGATCTTTTTTGTTCGATTTTCTATAAGTGCATTTATCTGCACTATTAGCAATTTAGCCATTGGACAATGCTACTTTATCAAACTTCTCATACCATTGCATGGATGCCTACTTCAGACCATGAAAATATTTTACCAATTTATAAACTTCTTTTCATGGCTTAGATTTATGAAACCTTTTGGTTGTTCCTTATATATTTCTGCTTCTAAATCACTATTTAGAAAAGCAGTTTTCACATCAATTTGATAAGTCATTAGTTTTTAATGGATGCAGGTTCTATTAAATAGTGAACCGAAGAGATGAGAGAAACAAGTGCATATGTATCGAAATTAGCTACTCTGTGTCTTTTCTTATAACCCTTAGCAACCAATCTAGCTTTAAACTTATCGATGGATTCATCTTTATTCAACATTTTCTTGAATATCCTTCACATCCTATTAGTTTATCACCTAAAGGTAAATTTATCAGAATCCAAGTTTTGTTTACCAAAAATGAATTCACTTCAACATTGATGGCTTCTCTCTAAAATATAGCATTTCTGAACTCATTGCATTGGAATAAGTTTTTGGGTCATCATCAACATTCATTATATATCTACTTAAATTAAGAATTTCATCCTTACTTCCCTCTATTAGATATGTAGTAAATTCTGGACCATGGTTCTTTTATTTCCCCCTTCTCTTACTTTTCCTACGCTAAGTATTTTCTTCAAGCATTAAGATTTCATCGTTGTTTTGAGAATAGATATAATCTTTATCAAGGTTATTAGTAGTTTTTTATATGTCGTGGACTAGATGATGTCAATAGGTCCTCAACCATTTGATTTCAGATATATTCTTGTTTTCAAAATATTCTATGTTTACAGATTCTATTACTTCAAAAGTGTCAAGTAATATGAATCGGTGAGTAATACTATGAGGCAATTAACCAATAAAAGCACATCTAATTGCTCTATTTCCTGATTTTGGTCCTTTAGGGTCTGATTTTCTAACACAGCCAAACAATCCTAATGTTTGAGTCTTGATAAATTAGATTTTCTTTTAAATCATAATTCATGAGGGGATATATCTTTTTTTTGGAAAGGAATTCTATTCAAAATGTAACATGCTAAAATATAACATCACCCCATAAAGTATTTAGTAAGTTAGAACTAATTAGCATAGAATTTACCATTCCTACCATTGTCCTATTTTCCTTTCAACAACTACATTTGTTGAGGTGTATATGGAGTAGTACAATAAAGTATTGAACCATGTTGTTTATAGAATAACATGAAATCATTTGAAAACTATTCAACGCTATGATTGGAATGCAATACTTTAGTTTTAAGTCCTAATTGCATTTCCACTTTAGCCTTATAAATTTGATACTTGTCAAAAACTTCATGTTTGGTTTTCATTAAAACATATGGATATATAGAATGATCATCAATAAATGTGACATGATAATTATTACCAACATAAGTTGTATGACCCTTTAAGTAGCCAACATCACTATATACTAATTCAATCAAATTAGTTTACCTTTCTATAGATTTAAAGGATTTTCTATGTATTTGTGCTTAAACACAAACTTCACATTTAGAGATAGAATCAAAACTGTAGTCAAAAATTATTCCTAACTTATTCATATTCTTATGAGAACCATAATTAACATGTGATAATAGCATGCTACAAACCAATAGATTCAATAATATAAGCTGAATTATTCTTTATTAAATTCAACTTTATCATGTCATTATAAGAATATCGCTATCCGATGAACTTACCATTCTTGGATAACACCAACTTGTCAAACTCGTATACTATCCTAAATCCTTCTTTATTTAGAAAGGATACAGAGACCAAATAATCACATATATCAGGTACACAAAACACATTTACCAAAGTAAGACACTTTCCTAAAGTGAATGGTTGTTCTATAGTTTGTTTCTTAGTTACATTGCTTCTAATATTATTTGCTATAGTAACTTAATGTCGTTCTCCACCATATTCTTGGTAATCTTGTAAAGACTATGATCTTTTTGTATGTGAATGGTTGCTCTACTAACAAGCCATTAATCATTGTCCATGCAATTTGTTTCTTACACTATAGGTATAAGTGTGTCTTCGACCTTGCCTTTAGTTTTTTCTTTCCTAGATGATGTAATGAGCATAGTGGTCAGATTTGTTACAATAATAACAAGCACCCTTCTATCCTTCTTGGAATGATGTGTCTTAGTTTTATGCTTAGCACATTTTTATTCTAAAAATATTTATCTTAAAATAAAGCTCGGTTTATAGACATCATATAACTTTTGTTTACGAGTCCCCTACTATTCAAAGATCAAGTTGTAAAGTCTCTAAATCATAATCTATTTGTGCATTCTTTAATTTTTTCTTATAGTCATTTCAAGAATAAGGGGTCTCCCATATGAATGATTCAGGAAGGTCTATATTGGCATCTTTAAGTTGATTTATTATATATAATATTTCATTAGCTTGTCCAATAATCCAGGATGCGTTCATTACACATAAAATCATCCTTTTAATGCTTTGCATATTTCACCCTGAGTATCTCTTATATAGGAGTTTCTTTAGGTATTACATACAAGCAATCATCTAGAATGGAAAACAATTTAATAGTGACCAAAAAGAACTTCTTTGTCTTTTTCCACCAAGTAAAGTTATCTTCATCAAATTGCTCCAATCAAGTAAGGTGTTGATTCACGACTTGTAGGGCATTGGTGTTGCTTAAACCTTCCACGGTTGGATTTATTATCAGAAAAATATTGGATATCTTCTTTTTTTCGAGCACGATAATATAACATATATTGTGCTCCTAATTTCAAGGATCTATATAACAAATTCTTTTAGACAATAATTTAAGTAACTAGATACAAACAGGTTATTGAATTATTAACTTTTCGGATTCAGTGAAGCATTGTAATAATGTAATCAGATTTAAAATTTGTACGGCTTAACAAACCAAGAACGCTCTAAATTTTGGAGGCTGATGATGCAATTTAATAGAGAAAACAAGTAAGGAAGAATTTTTTGATATCTAAAAATAAATTTGGTCTTGCCTATTCATAGGTACTGGAGAGTCATGCACGATGGCCAAAAGGTGTTTTTTCAATGGTTGCTTTCATTGGTTTCCCACTTGATTTCAAATAGAAGCATCTATTGGCCTGTAATAGTTACGTCTCTTGTTTCAAGTTTCTTGCGTTTGCAACTATTCAAACTTCAAAGTTCCACGCTTATAAACAGGATGAAAAATTCCGTTATAAAACCATGCAAAAATATATTCAGGACCAAACCAAAATATGATCTTGCCCGGCTTGGTTGGTCGAACGAGTGATGGTGACGCGACGCATGCATGTGTTACAAGATGCATAGCCTCTCTCTTCAACCCAAGGGAAAACATTTGAGTGCCTAAGGGGCCCAAACTTCTTATGAGAACCCACTATATAAACAATGCTCTCTTTGTTTATCTCAAGATATGGTACGTAATACCCTTATTTCCTTTCTTCTCCCTTCTTCCAAAATAAAAAACCTAAATCAATTTTCAAAAATTCCAATGTATTCTATATTTTTCATGTTCCTAGAACTATATTCAATGCATGAAAATTTCTTTCTACACCGACTAAAAGTTTTTCCACAAACTACAACAACAACCTTTCAAAAACCGAGCAACATATTTGAATTGTTTGAAAGACACTGGGTAAGAACTTTTTGTTGAACAGAAGACCACACACCTTGCTTGGCGCTTGAGGTAGCAAGTCGTTCATTGACTGTAGGAACTTATTTGAATATTGCATCAGATTGCCTAGACGAGCTTTCTTATATAGCTATAATGTATATTGGTTCCATTATAGTTGAAAATTGCGAGGTAATTGATAGGTTTTCTTTTCTTAGGAAATGTCCCAAAATCCATTTCCCTTCTCTTGCTCTCCTCACCTCCTCTAATGGATGAAAATTCATGTCTTCATGAGTGAAAAAATTCCCCAAACAATTCAAGCATCAAATAAAAAAAAATATAAAGGTGGTTCTTAAGATCGTTGTAATTTTTGTAGATGATTCAATCAAAATTAGGGGTGTTCATACATTCAAGTTATATTTCTTTTGCTACTTCTTAAGGTAAATATGTAATTTTAATTTTAATTATTTGTGTCGGATCATATTTTTATAGATTAAATCCTTTATATTTTTTAGAATAACCTTATATATGCACATGCTGTCACCTATAATTGTTTGAATCTACATACATATATACCTTTAAATCATTTTTATGTAGTAAATATTATTGTTGAAGTTTTTTATCAAAAAATGCTAGACTGAAATAATTAAATACGTTTATGTGTGTGTATAATGTTATTAATTTTGTGACTATACGTAAATTACAAACTTGTATTTTTAAAGTAGTTTACGTATTTTAACATAGTAATAAAATTATTTTCGACTTCTCTTTTATTTTTTAAAAACCACGTATATATATATATATATATATTCATTTTGTATATTCATAATATCTTTAACTATTTTATAGTTCCCTATTTGATTCTAAAATTATCTACTTAGCAAAATTAGATATTATATTTTCAAATTTGATTCTATTTTATAGCCTTCTTCAAATCTATTCACTAACTTTGACTTGTTTATTTCATTTAATAAATTAATTAATTTTGATACACGTACACACATAGAGTTTAAGATGTCTTGAATCCAAGATAAAGGAAGATTAAATGAAGGCTAATAGTTTTCCATCTACTCATCTGATTAATTTCTACATAAACGTCTTTTACTCTTTCTTCTAATAACCACTTACATGCACCATTACATACTCAAATTTGATTCCTTTTATTGATATAGTCAAATATATTCAAATGTTTTGAAACATTTATTTCATTCATTGCATAAGTTAATTTTGATATACATATACATATATACATACGTGCACACACACACATACACATACACACACACATAAATATATACAGATATAAATTGATGGCTAATGTTTTATTGGGCATATCTACTTAATAGTGGCAGCTATGATTCCCAAAACACTACGTGATCTAAAAGAAGATGATGGTGGTGGATGGAAGATGGTTAAGAGGAATGGAAAAATTGATTCGTAGATGTAGTGAGGCAAAGTACTAAGAGGGTAAAGCGAGAGTTAGAGAAAATCCCTAAACTCTATGTGGAGGCGGTCGAAAGTAAAATTAAAATCAAAGGAAAGGTGAATTTCTACGAACCTATTAGAGATGGGAAGGAGGCATATCAATTAATAGATGACGCAGCGTATGAATAATCAAACATGATATGGAAAAACTCAATTTATGCTTATATGACTGGTAAACGACCCCACTTTGTCTATTTCAATGCTTACATCAAATGGGTTTACGGATAGCAAGTTAATTTTCATAAGGAGATGGGAGGCGGTTTCTAATAGACATCGATGAAAACACTAGACTTGTTAAACGTATAAAATATGAAAGGGTCCTAGTAGAGGTGGAAGCGAAAGATGAATTCTCGAAAAGTGTCAAGGCAATAGATAAACATGGCAATGTGTACATTCAAGAAGTGGAGTACGAGTTTATGCCTCCTAGATGTGGGGAGTGCAAGTCTTGGCATATAGACCTACAATGTAATGATAAACAAACTAAGCCTAAACAAGTATAGGTTGAAAAACTAAAAGCAACAACATTCATAGATTCTTCAACTAGTACTACTACTGCGGAACCCTTAAAAATGATACTAGTAGTAGTACTGGGCCTACCCCTAAAAATGATACAGCTACAAAAAATTATACACAAAATGCTGCCATGACTAGCCCAGTCCCACCCTATATACAGGATACTTCTAAAATTAGTTCAGAGGACTCTGAACAATGATAACATCAGTTTATCCATCTCTGAATCTGTAAAGGGATAATCTAAGCCAGGATAATCATAAGCAGTCACAATCTGAACATACAATTCATGGCAATCTGGATAAAGATAAAGAAGTGCTCCCTACAACAATGAAGGAAATTCATAAATTGGATATTCAGATAGAATCTTCTGATGAAGATGATGGAGATATTAATAGTAGCAAATACATAGAAGTTAATGTAGACTATGAAAACTTGCTTGCTAATAATAAAATAGTGAAGCTGGGAAAATAGCTACCGTAGTTTTAGCTCTGATTATTAGGAGCAGAGCCTTGAGATCTTAGTGTCTATCCTCTGTTGGAATGTTAGAGGTCTAAATACCGATACTAGAAAATTAGACCTCCATAATATTAGGGTTAAATTTAGGCCTATTTTATTGGCAATACTGGAAAATAAATTTTCTGAAGGTAATACTGAGTTATTTAAGTGTCAACTGGGCAATAAATGGGATATTATTCATTACAGTTCCAGATGGGTGAAAGCTAGAATTATGATCCTGTGGGATACCAATGTGTGGTCAGGAATAATTATCAATATGGATGAACGACAAATAATTGTTCATATGTAAAATGTGGAGGAATTGGACATTATTATTTCTTTTATTTATGCTAGCAATTTTGCATTTAAGAAGATAAACTTTGGAAAAAATTAATTGAAAACTCTAAAATTATACATAAACCTTGGTTAGTAGCTGGTGATTTTACTGTTGTCCTAATGACAAATGAAAAACAAGGGGGTCTTACATTGAAATCTGCATGGTTGCAGAGTTTAACAACTGTGTGCTAGCTATTGGATCGATTGAAGCATTCCAAAAAGGCCTTAAATTCAAATGGAGAATTGTTGAAGTTAAAAAATATGTCCAAGACTTGATAAAGCTTTGGGCAACGCTGATTTGTTTAATAAAATCCATAATATTAAAGTGACAGCCCTCCAAATTCGACAAATGATCATTGCCCTAATTTAATGATGACTATCCTACTCAAAAAGGCAAATCGTTCAGATATGCCAATCACCGGTATCTTATAGAAGGATACAATGATGCTATGAACTTTAATGCTATTCAAATACCAAAGGGAAAACTCGTGTATCGGTTTGTCTTGATTGTGAAAAGGATGAAGAGTAGACTCAAAGATTGGAACAAGAAGAGGCCTAAATCAGGAAATGAAATACAAGACATACAATATCAACTAGAGAACATTCAAACCCAACTGGATGTAGATTCTCAAAATGAAAGACTCGATTCTAAATTTTATGTTTCACGAAAGTTACTCAAGGACCAGCTTAACAAACAAGCTATTGATTTAAGACAAAAGACCAAGGAGAAGTAGCTCACTAAGGGAGATGAATACACTAAAAAAGTTTTAGACTAAAATGTCACAAAGGAAAATTTATGATAATTTGTCTAATTGTTTAAATGAATAGGGATTTGTTGTTGATAATGTTTAGGATTTGGAGGATAAAGCTATTAAATACTACACATAATTATATAATAGAGATATCAATCAACAACTACCTCATGTTCATTGTAGAAGGTGCATTTCCTCGGAGGGTCCTGAAATGCTAACATTTTCTATTACTGTAGGTGAACTGAAAAAGGCCGCTTTCTCTATTCATGATGTACTAGCTCCGGTCCTGATGGCATGGGGGCAAGTTTCTTCAAAATGCACTAGGTACACCTGAAAAGATATTATGCTTAAAGCTTATCAAGAAGCATTTAATTTTGGGGAGTTTTTCGGGAAATTAACCGCACTTTTATAACACATATCCCTAAAGTGAATAAACCAGAAAGAATAGATGAGAACATACATATTGCTAATGTCACATATAAAATTCTTAGTATAACATCCGCATGAGATTAAACAAGGTGCTACCTGAACTCGTATCCCAATGTTAAAGTGCTTTTATTAAAGGCAGATTTATATCAGAGAAATCTCTAATGGCATATGAATTGGTAAGAGGTTGCAACAAACAAGGAGCAGATAAGGTTTATATGAAGGTAGATTTCCATAAAGCTTATGATTGAGTTAATAGACAATTCATTTACACACGCTTGATTCCATGAGGGTTTCTACTAAACTTTTATATTTAATTGCTCACTGTCTATGCGTTCCGACATTTTCTATGATTACTAATAGGGTTCCTAGGAGATGTGTACACACTAACAGAGGAATCAGGCAGGGTGATCCTCTTTCCCCATATATATTTGTTGTGGTCATGGAGTGGTTTTCCATATAAATTGAAATTGCCTGTCATCAATAATTTATCAATCCAATTTACAACATTCAGCCTACAGTTACCCATCTCATTTATGCTGATGAATTGTTAGTTGTTTTTAAAGCTAATATCGTGGTTATTGTGAAAATCATTGAGAATTTTAAGCTTATGGAAATCTTTTCTCGTCTAAAGGTTAATGAGCCTAAAAAAATAATACCATTTGAATAAATTTTGTAAACACAAACTAAAATTACTAGAAAACTTGTAGTTATGGAGGAGGA
The DNA here is from genome assembly GCA_030765085.1 of Allium cepa. Classification (NCBI taxonomy): domain Eukaryota; kingdom Viridiplantae; phylum Streptophyta; class Magnoliopsida; order Asparagales; family Amaryllidaceae; genus Allium; species Allium cepa. Next base: position 456,363,524 of record CM060931.1, on the reverse strand, counting down.
GCTACCAGTCAAATACCTTGGTGTACCATTATCAAATAATATTATCACTGATGCTGAATGTGGTATGTTAATTCATAACAATAGAGATAAATTGCAAGGATGGAGATCTAAATTGTTATCATTTGCTGGGAGAGTTGAGCTTGTACGCTTAGTAATTACTTTAAAAGTTAGCAAGTGGATGCAAACTTTTCAAATTCCAGACTGTTCTATAGCTAAAATTAGTGCAGTGTGTGCCAATTTTATTTGGAGAGGAAGTCTCCACAAGTTGAGCCAAAAAGAATTATGCAAACCAAAAAGAGAAGGCGGTGTTTGTTTGAAAAACCTATTTGAACTCAAAAAAGCTTACGCTCTTAAGCTAGCTTAGAAAATTCTTGAATCAAATAGTCTATGGGAAAGCTGGATGAGAACAAGATACCATAAAGACAATTTTTGGACAACTAAGACTGTTAATAATGCTTCAACAACTTGGAAAAATATATTGAGACAGTGAGAGCAGTTAAAAGTACTTATCGAAAGACATATAACAAATGAAGAAAATAATGACCTTTGGAAAGATCCTTGGATTAATAGTAGAAGTTTCATTGACAGACTTAGAGGGGACAGCTACTTTACTATTGGCACCCCTATATGTAAAATATCCAACATTATACATAACAATGAGTGGGTAACCGATAGGCAAATTGTGATTAGGAATTTTAAATAGGAAATTGAGGGCATTCCTTTATTCATTGGGAGAAGCAATGATATTTCGGCTTGGAAGTGTAATAATAAAGGACAATTTAATTTACGTGACGCTTGGGACACTCTAGACATCAGAATCCTAAAGTTCAATGGCATAACATTATATGGATTCGTTCGAACAGCCCTAAAATGGCGCACACACAACTTACAAAGTTATTATTTTTCTACCACCAACCAAGGATTGGCTTAAATGTTGGGGACTATTGGAAGATGCAACATGTGAACTTTGCAATAGGGATATTGAGACTCACAATCATTTATTCTTTGGCTGCAAATATAGCAAAAGGGTTTGGGCCATTCAAAAATTGACATGCTTACGAACAGATGATGTTAAGAATCTACAAGAAGATGCAGTATAACTGAATGACCGGACTAATACCTCTTACTTGATGAAGGAAGTTGGAAAAATTAGCTCGACAAATTCAATTTGGCACCTTTGGCATGAATGGAATGATAGGACATTCAACAATAAGCAGAAAGATAGGTTAGTTTTATCTGAATATATTACAAGAGACATCACTATCATAATCGAAAGAATAAAGAGACATAAAATTACCAGCTTAGAGGGGTGACAAAGATGACTATTGGAGAACTGGAGCTCGAGGGTTGATCGGCAAGGAAATCAAGCGATGATTTGGAATCTACCATAGTTCATGTTCGCTTTGATCTAATTTTATTTTAGGAATGTTCCGTTGCAAAGATGGTATGTTTTAGTTTGGTAGTAAAAGTGAGATTTAGTTTTCTTTGCAGTTGTATACGGTTTTTTGAGCTTGGGCCGTAAATCCAATGAATAAAATTCTTAACCTATCTTAAAAAATATACATAAATATAAAATTGCACATACATTGAAAATAAAACTACACATACATTATTTGCATACTAATTTAAATGTCTTGAAAATAAGCTAAACAAAGTTTAAAAGAATGCCAAAAGGATTCCTTCTTTACCTCTCATTAGTTATCTCATAAATGCCTTTTACTCATTATTTTAATGTCACTTATATGCACCATTACCCATTCATAATTATGAGTCAACAGAATAGCGATCTTAAGGCTAAATTAACATTAGAGAGGGGTGAATAGTGTTTAAAGGATTATATGGCTATTATTCAAATTATTTATGATTTTACTTGGAACAATGGAATTAACAATCATAGAAACAATCATGGAATCAAAGTACAGATAAAAGTAAATGCAGCAAAAGTAAAATGGAAAGAACACACCATGATTTTATGCCGGTTCAGAGTTACCCTACATCCAGTCCCACACAATTTCTTATATGTATTTCTTTCCAACTAGTAAATGCAAATACAATCTCGATTTCAAAGCTACGAGACACACCTCTAGAATCCCAGCCTCTAGGTTGAGCCACTTGATTTTCAGGCCACAAGCACACCCACTGGATTTACGGGCTACTAAGCACACCCAATTGATTTAAACAGGCTACAACCATACCTACTTGGATTTCGGGGACACCAAGCACACCACAGAGTATAAGAGTATGATTTGATAAAGTTTACAAACTCAGATCTTCGATCTTGATTACAATTGATCCTATAACTCTTGACTAGCACTTTGATCTTGAGAGAGATAAGAGAAATCAAAGAGTATATGAGAGAGAATCAAAATAGTAATGATTGAATTTGATTATGGTAAAAGTTCGGCAGAGTTTTGATAGAAATTGATTTAGAGATCAATAGAGTGAAACGAGGAGAGAAAAGCAAGAAAGTATTTGATTAAAATTATTTGGGAAGTCTGGTATATATATGGAAACAACGATCATATCCATTTGCGAAGAGAAATGTCGAAAAGACACTTTCATTCAAAAATTGAATTTTGAAATTTACGGCTAGTATATTGACATACAAGTATAAAATATGTAGACATATCCTTTAAAAAATTGATAAACACTTTATAAAAATTATTTTGAAAATCTATTTCTTTGTAAAATAATTTGATACTTTGTATCTATATTTTAGTATAATGTCCTATAGTTGTTAGCATCAAAACCAATACGTAAGGTTCAAACAATCTCTCCCTTTTTGAGGATGACAACCCTATATATAAATATATTATAACTTCCACTAAGTTACAAAAATCCCCCTTAATTTATGCTTAGATTTTACATATTTCACCCTCTTTGTCATCAACAAAAAATAACTAACTAAAATTTATAACGTTAACACTAACTCTTTCTATAATCCTAACTCTAACTTTCCTAAATAAAGTACTAATCAACCTGTATAAGAATTATATATAATGATTATGAGAAAGATTATACACAAACAATAAGTGGTATGTAAAATGAAATAATGAATCCAAATATCATCCAATCAAATAAAGTTTATGTCACACAGCATTCAAAAAAGTTCAGAAAAATCAAAACCAATCAAATCCAAGCCAAACCAAGCATTATTATTTATATACAATCAAATCTATTTAAACTGGACATTTCAAGGAACTTTAACCCATCCATCAGTGCAAAAGATTGGATCTGCTTTGATAGTATCCCAATCTTTATCATCTTTGTTGATGGTACACTTTGGATTAGTGGTTGGTTCTTCTTTTTTCAGGGCAGAAATCATCCATCGAATTGCATCAAAATGCCTTTCTTGCTCCTTGACCATCTACATTTGACTCAATTCTAAGTGTCTCTGGTTTCTTAGGATGAATGTAAGAATGTTCTTGAATGACTCAAGGGTTTGTTCGAGGTTTTCGGTTAGTTTTTGGATAGGAGTATCCATTATTTTGGTTTAGAGTTAAGGAATGCAAAGGAAGAAGGAAGGGAGTAAAAAAATATTCTCTGGTCTCAACAGATATTTAAAGGAGTGGAAATTCGTTGGAAATGAATAGACATTTGCTGTCCATTCAACTTTAAAAATTAAATAGTTTTGAAAAGTTATCGTTGTATGTCGACATACATTCCTAGGGTATGTCGACATATATGTAGAAAATTTTCAAAATAACTTTGTTTTGATATTCTAATGCATTTAGCTTATACTATTATACTTTTATATTTTTCAAAGATGATAAACAATATATAATAACAAGGAAATAAATTTTCATTAATATTTTGATAGAGATTACATAGAACACAAAGAAATGAAAAGATACATAAGATTCAACATAAACTAAAACTAGAAAATCCAAATATAAGATAGTTTAAACAACTAGAATGATACAAATGAACATGATGAAGAACCACCAAGCTTGCGGATGATCTTTCCAAAGAATTTATCCAATTTGTTGGAAATTATAGTAAATTTCTTTGAAAATGGTTTCTTAAGCTTCCTTTGGTTATGGAACATCTTCTCTTGATTTTTGAGAAGATCTTATTGGATGGATTTTGTGGCATATTGATACTTTCTAAAGAAGTATCCTCCTCTTCTTATTCTTCCTCCTCAACTTCCGCTTCATCTCCTTCCTCTTCCTCCTCTTCTCCTATTTCATGCTCTTCTTCCCAAGCCAACCTTTGTTCCTTTTTCACAAGCATTCATAAGGCTCGAAAAAGGGTGAAATATACATAAGTGAAATGTTGACCTTGTCATATATTTTTAGAGGAATTGTTTCCTCTTCTTTAAGGTCAACGCCAAAATAATTGAAAATACGAGTTAGATACACACCATGAAATAGTGTGTTTTCACGTTTGGAAAGATTCTTAAAAAAAAAGCTCATTCAAAATGACTTGAGATCAATTTATGTCGTACTGACCATAAATTGCGAAAAGAGCTTTGAGAACTTTTTGAGTCGGGCTGTTATAATTACCCGTTCTAGGAGTGATACTTTGTTGCAAAAGAAGACCTAAAAATTCTTGGTTTTGGACGCAAGTTTTTGAATTCAAAATCATTATCATTTTCGAAAATATCATGAATTACTTCACAATTTTGAAAATTAATTTGAAAAGATGAAAGCTCCATTCCACTAGATTTGCATCCAAGAATGTGACCCAAAAGTTCATAATTTAAAACAATTTGTGTCTCTTTGACACTACTCCAAACTTCTCCTTTTCTACCTTCATAAAACTTTCCTTTCAAATTTGCATAAAATTTCTTTACTAACTTTGGATAACAAAAAAATCATTTTGAGAAGCATCGAATAAACCAAGAATATCATTTTGCAAAATAAGATTATAAAGATCATAAGTAGGAATATCTTAGCAAATCTTCTGCGAAAGACTTTTCTGATAGTTAAATATTATATATATGCTTGAATGGCTTCTTGATCATTGAAAAAATATTCTTTAATTTTCTTAGAAAGCCTCATGACTGCCTTAGTTTTTCTTGAGGAAACCATTGAAGAATAGTTTGAAGAGATAAGGGAGTTTATGATTTTTGAATTTGAATATGAAAGTGAGAAATTAATGGATGGAGATAGAGTAAGTAAATAAAGAATCAAAGAGTATGTTCTATTGCCAAAGGTAATTTTTCAGAACATAGGAGTTGGTTAAAGGGGGAGGAAAATTCAAATTTTGAATTTGAAATTCAAATTCAAATTTTGTCAGCATACGTGGACATATGCTAGGTAGGTATGTTGACATACAGATCGAAATTTTCAAAAATGATTTTTGTTTAACTACATCTTATTTTATTTTATAGATCTATTTATAGTTATTCTATTTTCATTAAAATAATTTCAACTACATTTTATATTATTATTTATTATTTAAAATATATAAAATATTTATATTTAAAATATAATCACACAATATTTAACTAATACTTATTAATCTATAAGATATTCCTAATAACCAATAAAGCAACCAAAAGAAATGAAAAATTCATTTAAGAAATTAAAAAAAACTTTTGATATATTAAATGCAAACCTTTTACTGATCCATTTCACCATTTTGTTCTAAATTATGTATTGTTGTGAAGCATATGTTAGCAATTTCTATATCTGATTCATTATCACTTGAGGATGTATCTGAATCGTCCAATGTTGCAGCATAGGCTCTTCTCCATTTTTTGGATGAATCGGTATTTAGGGTAGTTTTAAGTTTATTGGGATGTGGATAGTCTCATTTTAAATGACCAAGGTCATCATAGTTATAACATCTAATGCCATTTTTGTTTCACTTCCGTTTATTGGATTTTTGTTGTCATTTCTTTGAAATCGTTCATCTTCCTGTATTTTAGAAATTTTCTAAAATTCCTTGTCATGAAAGCAATTTCTTCATCTTCATCGTTGTCTAAATCCATATTATTTTTCATTGCATTAAAAGTAATAGATTTTGAATTTTGCTAATGTTGCATATATTTTGTCGTTGCATTAAAAGCAAGAGATAGGATGAAAAGACACTTCCTGTTAAAATTTGAATTTTGAAATTTATAGCTGGCATGTCGACAAACTTGTAGAAGATACATTGACATATCCCTTTGTATTTTGAAAAATCATTTAATAAAAATTCTTTTGAAAACATTAAGTTTTGTAAAACATTTTTGAAACTTTCTACAAACATAAAAAAAAATGTTTATACATATTTTAATTATATTAAAACTTCATAAAATAAGTTTGAAAGATTTAACAAGAAAATTCATTAAAACGTAAATAATATATATACAATCAATATAGTTATAAATTATTAAAGTACAAATAAAAATTCAATATATATATAATCTTTAAAAAATATTAAAATAATATCTTTATAAGTATAAGAGATTCAAGATCATTTTGAAAACATTTTAAAAAGGTTATGTAAAAATAGAATATTTGAAAAATAATCTAAAGCAAAATTAGAGAACAAGAGAGATATTAGGAAAGTGCTATCAAGGCTTTAACATAAATTTTGTGACTCTATAACTTATCTGGAATATCTTGAAATCTTAAACTCTTCAATACTCATGAGTCTTCATTCTTGAACTCTTGAAACTTTATATCAACATCTTGAATCTACTCTTGATATCATCATCTTGATATTGTACAGCCTTAATAAATACCTGTCTAATATTCTGCATTATATACTCTATATATCTTGATAAAACATTAGTATCTATATTTTATATAATTTCCTGTAGTTGTTATCATCAAAACCAATACCAAAGATACTAACAGACTACAACATCCTTAGTACTTAGTTATGGGCCTCAAAATGAGAGATTTTACACGAGACCTATGGCGATGAGGGAGGATTTCCCAAAAACGAGAAAAGATTGTAGAAATCTGGGAGGGGAGACATTTAAAGGAAAGGAGACTACAATAGAAGTGTTGAATTGGTTAAGAAGATGTGAGTGCATATTTGGAGACTTAGGTTTGAATGATGCGCCAAAAGAGAAGTTTGGCACCAATACAGTTGTTGGAAGACGCACTAGGCTGGTAGGAGATAATAATTGCCGAGGTCCCAAAGAAGGACATCACTTGGGAGCAATTTAAAGAGAGATTTGAAGTGAAGCTTATAGAAGAATCTCAACAGAGTGTGTTGTTGAGAGAGTTTATCGATCTGAAGCAGGGTGACCTAACCATAGAGGGGTACATCCAAAAGGTTAATTCATTCGCTAAGTATGGAAAGGAGATCATCAACACTCTGGTGAAGAAGAATGAGAAGTTTATCGGGGGTTTGAAGCAAGGCCATGATCATAAGGTGATGTCTCATCTAGCATCTAATTTTGAGTTTGTTGTTGACATGGCTAGAAGGTATGATGGGATGTACTAGGAGCAGAGGAGGGTGGAAGTGATACCCAAGGCAAAGAAGAAAAAGAATTTTACTCCATACACCAAAGGCGAGACGGGAGTGCCAAAGGGGAAAGGTCGAGTAGTTTCTACTATAGAGGTTGCTTATTATAATTACAGATATAAAGGACATTATGCAACAAAATGTCCAATGTCGAAGAAGCTTGCAAGGATGAAGTGCTTCAAGTGTGATAACATAGGACATTTGAAGAAGGACTGCTAGATCTTAAAGCATAGGTTTATGATTTGAAGGGACTAAAGGAAGGACCATCTTTTGAGGAAAGAGGAAAGGGAAAGCCCGGGAAGGTATGTTATTTCTGGTATTTTAGTTAGAGTTCGAATTTGATACTAGGGCTACATATTCATTTATAGTCAAAGAGTTGGTTGATAGACTTGGGTTAGGAGTCATCTTTTTAGTCACTTCCATACATGTAGAAAATTCGATAGGAGGGTGTGCCACCCTCGGATTGAGATGCACTGACCAAGATATCGAGTTAGGTGGTTAAAATTTTTCTTATGATCCCTACGTGTTTGACTTCGTAGGCCTTAGTGTCATTCTAGGGGTGGATTGGTTGGAGAAGAATATTGCAAGGGTGCATTGCGCGTAGAGGATAATTACTTCGAATCATCCAGACTACAGAGATTGAGTGTATGTGGTCTTGGAGGAATGTGAGGCAGAGCATAGGAGCATTTTATATGCTTTGACTTTGAAAGAAGAAGATCTTGGAGCAGTACGTATAGTGAAGGAGTTCCAAGACGCATTTGAACTAGTTTTGGTGGTTGCCACCCACAAGAGAGTGGAGTTTCGAATAGATCTACTACTGAGGACCGAACTATTTATTTGACCCCCAAGTAGAATGCCTCTAAAGAAGATGAAGGAATCGAGGAAGAAATTGGAAAAATTAGAAGGAAAGAGCTTCATAAGGCCAAGCAGTTTATCTTGAGGAGCAACAACAATACTTACATGGAAGACTGATGGGTCATTAAGACTATGCATTGACTATCGAAAGCTGAATGAAAGGATGTTGAAGAATAGGTATCCCTTTCCAAAAATTGATGATCTATTTGATTAGTTAAGTGAAGCTAAGGTGCTTTCATAGTTAGACTTGGCTATAGGGTTCCATCAACTGAGAGTTATGGAGGAAAGCATCCCTTTTGACTACGTTCAGAACAACGTAGGTTTCATAGTGAGTGGTTGGTTATGCCATTTGGATTGACCAATACGCTACATTCTTTGTGGACTTGATGAATATGATCTTCCAAGATAATATGGATTGGTATGTGTTGGTGTTTTTAAATGATATCTTGGTGTACTCTAAGGATAAAGAGAAACGCATAGTTCACCTAAGACTTGTGTTGGAGACATTGAGACTACATAAGTTAAAGGTGAAATTTTCTGAGTGTCATTTTTGGAAGAGGGAGATGAAGGTCCTAGGCCATTTGATTTTAAAAGGAGGGTTAGTTGTAAATCCTTTGAAATGGAGGTAGTAAATAGGTGGAAGAGGCCTAAGATTGTAACCAAAGTGCGAATTTTTCTAGATTGGCTAGTTATTATCAAAGATTCATTAAGGACTTCTCTCATATAGTTGTGCTAATTATGAGGATGACCAGGAAGGGTTAGCTGTTTGTTTGGATGCATAAGCATTCCAAGAACTAAAATATGGATTGATGAATGCAGCCATTTTGGTAATACCTAAAGGGAATGATGGTATGACCGTATGCACTGATGCATCTGGGTTGGGGTTAGGTGCAGTATTAATGCAGAAGGATTGACTAATTTCCTATGCATCTTGGTAGTTGCAACCCCATGAAGTTCGGTATCTAATGCATAATTTGGAGTTGGCAGCAGTTGTCTTTGCATTGAAGATTTAGAGACACTATCTCTTAGGGGAGAGGTTTGAGTTTATATTGATCGCAAGTTCTTGAGATATTTGTTCTCTCAAAAGGAGCTGAACATAGGGAAGCATAGGTGGTTCGAGTTTCTAGCATCATATGATTTTAGGATAGAGTTTACCTCAGGAAAAGGCAACAAAGTAGCAGATGCCATAAGCCAAAAACAGCAAAGTAGTGCTTTGGCTATGACAGAGGAATGGATCATGTTAAAAACATTATCTGCATGTAATGTGCAGTTTCTGTCTAGTGCAGGTTCAACCAGCTCATCCATAATGCTATCATGCTTAGAAGTCAGGCATGCGCTGGTAGGAAGAATAGCTAAACTACAAAAGGGAAACAAGTTTTATGCGGTCATAATAAGGAATTTGGACTCAGGAATCGGAGTAGTAGAGCTGAAGGGATTTAGTGTTGATAGAAGGCAGCCTACAGAAGAATGCTAGGTTGTATGTTCCATGTACTGAAGAACTGCAGAAGTAAGTATTGGACTAATGTAATTGTTCAAAGTTTTCCATACACCTTGGAGGTACGAACATGTACTGAGATATGAAGAGGAGTTTCTTCTAGAAAGGGATGAAGAAAGACGTGGGAGAATATTTAATAAGATGTCTTACATGCCAGCGGTGAAGGCAGAACATCAAAAGCCAACTAGGCTCCTATAGCGTTTAGAGGTTTTAGTGTGGAAATGGGATTTAGCATCTATGTTCATAGATGGGTTGTCATAGACAAGTGCATGGAATGAAGGCATATGGGTCATACTTGACAGACCGACTAAGAGTGTCCATTTCATTCCAGTGAAGGCTAAGAGGACTGGGAAGAATTTAGCAGAGATCTATGTGAAGGTAATAATAAGACTGCACGAAGAGCCTAGCTGTATTATTAGTGATTAGGATTCGTTGTTCACTAGCCTATTTTGGCAAAGTTAGCAGAAGGTGTTGGGTGCAGAACTACGCATGGGTATTGCATACCATCCACAACCAGATGGGCAGATCGAGAGGATCAAAAAGGTCCTGGAAGACTTGTAGAGAGCATGCATTTTAGACTTCAGTAGATCTTGGAGGATTACTTACATCTGGTAGAGTTCTCATATAATAACAGCTATCAAAGCAGTATTGGGATGGCTCCGTATGAGGGGTTCTATGGAAGGCCATATAAGTCACTTGCATGTTGGTTGGAGGCAGAGGATAGGGTTGTGTTGGGACTAAATTCGGTGAAGGATGCTACTGAGAAGGTCGAACTGATCCGAGCTAGAATGAGGGCAGAGCAAACTAGGCAAAAGGGTTATGCTAAAAAAAGAAGGAAGGAACCGGAGTTCGCAGTATGCAATCAAGTGTTCATGAAGGTTTCTCCAATGAAGGGTGTAATGTGCTTCAGAAAAGCTGAAAAGTTAGCACCTAGATATGTAGGATCAATTTTGATCATATAGAGGATTGGGAAGGTGGCATAACATGTAGATCTATCTAGTTTTTTGCAGGGATTCATAATATGTTCCACATATCATGAAAAAATGGATTAGGGATCCGGAAGCAGTAGTTAATCAGAGCATAGTAGAAGAGTTGGTCATAACGCCAGATAGGAACTATGTGTGCAGACCGGTTCACATAGTGGTCATGATGGGAAGCAGCTTCGAACAAAATAGTGAAGCTAGTTTGTGTTCGGTGGAGCATAGATCGAGAAGAATGCATGTGGAAAATAGAGGATAAGGTTATAAAGACCTATCTAGAGTAATTCCTTTTTGATTTATGCATGAGCTATGTATTGAATTATATTGCTATAGACCATGTATATATGCGAATATTATGAATAGTTATCATATTAATAGATAGCACTATACGTTTTATATGCATGGATTGGGAATTCTTAGGTATGCTTAGTGTAAGCAGGGGATAGTTGGAAAATATCTACCATGCCTTAATTGAATTTCAACGATGAAATTCCTTTAAGGATGGAAGACTACAATAGCCATAAATTTAAATTAATCAAATAAATTATGTAAAAAGGCCAGGGTGGCCCAAATAAGAGAAGTAAGGGGTAACGAATTAATGGAAAAGAGGGAGGAGGGCCCAAGCCTAAATTGTCATGGGGCAATAAACATTACTCTTTTCTATTTAATAATTTCATCCTACTCAACAAAAGCTAGAGAGAAACTTTAAGGGTGGAGGCTTATAGAGGGCAAATAGGAAGAAGATAAAGAAAAACGCAAGCTAAAGGGGATTAAGAAGACTAAAGCTAGACATCTTAAAGATCTAAGTGAGTAATACTTAACTTTTCTACACCGGACTCTAATATATAGTTTCAGTTTAGATTTGTATGTTTTTAAGTATGATGGGACTCATATGGATTTTATTAACAAATAGAAAGGTCTAATAAACATTTTGGGGAAGGATGGATAAACATGGGATGTTTAGACGTGTTTCCCCAGATTTTGAAAGCTAATGGAAATTTTATATCATGTTCTAGTCACGGGTTTGGAAATGGATTTTAGTTTGAGAAGTTCTTTAAACTTATATGATTTCATTTGATTTACTGAAAGAGCGTAACTAGAAATTAAATGAGGAAAGCACGTTTAAAAGTCCGAATAAAGATTAAGTGCGTTAGAACAAGTGTTCATAAATTCTCTAGGAATTTATCATAAATTTCCATAAGGAAAAATAGACTAAAATGGTAAAGTACTATATTGGTGCAAGTATGAAACTGTGAGGAAATTAAATTTACATGGGAAAAAAATTATAAATTGGTATTGGGAAAAATAGAAACCAGATCCAAATCATTGGTTTAAAAGAAAGAAAAGGACGCTGCAAATAATAGAAAGTTAAACAGGGATGGATATGATAAAGATACATGTAAAGACATCGTCAAAAAAGTCAGACTTTGTCTTATTTGGACCTGAGGAGGTAGCCTAACGAGTCGTATGAGAACTTTGCATATGACGGAAAATGGTAGAGATTAGCTGAAGGGATCTAGGAGCATTCAGAGAAAAGCGAGATTAAACCGCAAAAGTGTAGAAAACAATACAAGCTGCAATTTGAAAGGATTCACAAGTAAAGAGTGAACTGTGCACCTTGGTTGTGGTGGGGAAGTATTGCGCCAAGGGTGGGAGAGAATGAGTCTAAATGAAAAGACAATTTAGTAGGATTCGAGGAGGGACTAGGGATAGCAAAAGTGAAAAATCCTACACTAGAGGTAAGGATGGAAGGGCTATTGCTATCGGGGTGGGGATGCTCACTCCAATGCACATCATAGGAAGAAGAGGAGGGGCATTCAACCTCTAGAGGCTGCGGTGCGTGATTCCAAGCACTTTCAGATTAAACAAATGTTTAAAGACTACGGGTGGTTGTTACACTACTAGTCTTAGGTCTAAGTAAATAAATGGGAAATGTAGGTGGTTGTTTTATAGTGATCCAGAACTTAAGTTACGATATGTAGAAGGACTATATGCGGCTGTTTCTTTGTGGTCTAGGGTGCAGTTAATAAATAGTTGAATACTATGGGTGGTTGGGATTATGCAGTTTGAACTAATGTATGAATCTGAAATATTACTGCAGGGGGTTGAGTCTATGCAGTATGGTTTGGACTATGCAATAAGTAGTTTTGTTTAGATATCTACAAAACAAATTGAAAAATGGTACTGTAGAGGCGGCTGATTGTAAGAAGTATCTGTTAAAGGCAAATCCAATTGGGAAGTCAAGTGGGGACTATGCTATGGGCGCATCGGTAGTTGGGGACCTCATAAGAATTTATAAGGCACATTAGTAAATAAGAACTACTTGAGCAGTATCTATGGTTGTTTCAATTATGATGTGTGAATAGTGAGGAGAAAACCCACTTGTGCAGTACGACTTGGTCTCACCACATTATTGTTTTAGGGTAAGTATTATTCATACCAGACTTTATGCCTTATCCATGTTTTCATCATTGTTTTTCCCATAAGCTCACGGGTGCTCATTTGAGTAAGCTAAGTTTTAGGGTAAGTATAATACACATAGTCACGGGTGCTCATTTCTCTTCAGTTCTTGACTGGTGCGGTCCATCAATACTGGTCTTACTTCCATGGCCAACCCAAAGTGAATTTTAATGGTGGTTGGAAATTGAAATTCTAGAGGAACTTCAACTGCTTAACTCATTTATAGTAGTAAGAGTAGCATGTCATCGGCTAAGGGCGCCAGCAACGACATTCCCTTTTTCGGCAGTATGCTGAATCTCAAAGTCATATGATGTTATGATTTCCATCCATCTCTATTGTCTAAGGCTCAAATCTTTTTAGGAGAACATGTATTTAAGGGATTTGTAGTTGGTGAATAACTCAAACCTTTACCCCAAAGGATAGCACCTCCACATCTTCAAAGCGAATATGATGGCTGCTAACTCTAAGTCACGAGTGGGATACCTCTTCTTACGATCCTTCAACCGCCTACTTTCATAGGCTATAACCTTAACTTCTTGCATAAGAACAGCTCCTAACCACATGCATCCGTGTAAAAGGTGAAAGGCTTCGAAACATTCGAAATAGTTAGTGCTGGTGCACTAATCAACAGCTCCTTTAATGTCTCAAAGGTTCATGCAGTTCTTACATGCAGTTCTTATCCTATGCAAAGACTAAATTTTTCTTGGCTAGACGAGTCAATGTAACTGCTATCTCTGCAAAGTCCTTGATGAACTTCCTATAGTAACTAATAATCCAAGAAAACTCCTAATCTCCATAGTGTTCCTCTGAATTTTCCAGTCTCGAATAGCTTCTACTTTTGTAGGGTCAATAGCTTACCCTTTCTCGAAGACAATGTGACTAAGAAACCTTATTTTCTTCCTCCAAAAATGACACTTTGAGTATTTGGCTTTCTGGTGATGTTTTTTCATGGTCTCTAGTACCTCTCTTAAGTGATTTTCGTGCTCACTAAAGAATACTAGAATATCATCAACAAACACCATGATAAACTTATTTAATTACCTCCTATAGACCCACTCATCAAATCCACGAAATATGCAGGGTTGTTACTCAGTCTAATGGGCATTACCTCCTACTCCTATAGCCTGTCTGGAGTGTAATAAGTAGCCTTTTCCTTGCTATATTTAGCTGTTCTTAGTTGATGGAATCCTATGGCCAAGTCTAGTTGAAAAAAAACTTTGGCCTCGACAAGCTGTTCAAACAAGTCATCTATCATATGTAAAGGATACCTATTCTTTTTAGTTATCTTGTTAAGCTCCTAATAGTCAATGTATAACCTTAAAGAGCCCTATGCCTTAGTGGCAAAGACAACTGGTGCTCCCACTCTAATATTCTACGATGAATAAACCCTTTCGGTAATAGCTCCGAAATCTTCTTATCCAATGCTCGCCTTTCTTAGGGGGTTATATGCTTAATGGCAATGTGACGGGACTGGCGTCCTTCTCCAAATCAATCCTAAACTCAATTGAGGTGGGAGACCGAAGACATTTTCAAAAACATCAAGAAAGTCTTAAACTATATGCACAAATGAGAGATAATTCTATGATATGCTAAGAGAATACAAATAATTTAACTCAACCGAACTTTAAGGTACGTAACCAATAGCTATATCTTGCCCCCTACATCTCTTCAAACATACTATCCTCTTATCACAATCTAAGAAAGCCCTGTAGTAAAACAATCAATCGACCCCTAAGATAATTTTATACCACAAAAAACCCAGTACATATGCATTACATCTTGTTAACGGTAAAAATGGCTTTAACGCTAACACCCGGTGTAAGTCGTAATCAAGTGAAAGCACCACCCGTCTGCACGGGAAACAAAGTAAAAAGAAAATAGTAGAAAAGTAAAAGAGACAGAGATTTTTATAGTGGTTCGGCTTCTAACAAGCCTACATCCACTTTACATTCTCCATTATCTTCTTCGAGCACACTTTTACAAGATCACAACACTTTACAACACGATTTCAAGATTACAACACTTTACAACACGATTTACAACATGATCGAAGAAAGAGATTAGAACTTTAATGATGTATTGCTTCTTGGATTCATGTTGAATGAAGTAGATCTCTTGATGAAGATTCTTCGATGGATGAAGTGCTAGAAGAGCTGAGAAAATGGTAGAGTATAGGCGCCTTGGAATCTGGAAAAGTCCCCTTGTCGTTGGAGTAGGCGGAGTATCTATAGGAGAGTTCAGAGTTAGGTCGGCTGGGTATAGGTCGTGAGCGACCTAAGGTAGGTCGTGGGACGACCTAGTGGTGGCGACCTTACAGCACTTGATCTCTTCTCAATGGAGCAGTAGGTCGTAGAGCGACTTAAGGAGAGTGGTAAGTGGCTTAACATGTTGGGGTATCAGGAGCGACCTAAATGGTAATGGTGCAAGGTAGGTCGTAGGTCGGTAGGGACGACCTAGGGAGATTGGCATTAGGAGCTATGGCATGGAGCGGCCTAATGGAAAAACGGGGTATCTTTTAGGTCGTGAGCGACCTATGAGTTAAGGAGAGGAGTTAGGTCGCAAGCGACCTAACTTTGTTGAGGTGCCTTTTTAAGTCGCGAGCGACTTATCCTGGAGGGAGATAGGTCGCTAAGTCGTGTACTTTCTTAGGTCGCGAGTGACTTAACCTGAAGGGAGATAGGTCGCTAAGTCGTGTACTTTCTTAGGTCGCGGGGTCACTGTAGCTTCCGAAATGGTTGGGTCGCTCTATTCTTTAAGTCGTAAGGCGTTAACTCGTTTAGTTTTAGGTCGCTGGACCACTTTATGCCTTAAGTCGCTGAGCCGCTTAGGTCGGTCATGCTTTAGGTCGCGAGGTCTTCGTTGTAGCTTAGGTCACGAACTCCTTCAAGCAGTTAGGTCGCTGGAAGCTCTAACCCGTTAACTCGCTGGAAGCTTTAGCTCGTTGGAGACTCCATGCTCTAAGTCGCATACCGTTTTGGACGGGACGCTGTCCCGCACCAGCCGGGGGCGCTGCCCCCTGGACCCCTGCGACCTGACCGGTCAGGTCGAACACCGTAGCGGTGGCGTTACCCCCGTACCCCCCACCTTGGGGGGTTGGCACCCCCCTGGACCCCCCTCTATAGGGGATCTTAGAGGAAGAGTCATTCAACAGAACTTGCTTTGTTGAGATGTTGAGTTGACCATTCTTCGAGACGAACTATCTTTGGCTTCTCGGTCGATTTTTTGATATCACGGCCTTGCTGAAAAAGGCGGGATAACACATCTAAAATCATCATTACATATATCCACTACTAGGTCTTTTCAAGTCATAGAAAGGTGTGTCAACCCCCAATAGGATTCAACATGACTATTGGGTTATTGAGACATTTGGTCTTTATTCCTTAAGAATTAAGTACATTCTTAGCTATGAATGAACGTGATGCTCTAGAATCAAATAAGATATGAATTGTATTTTCAAAAATAATAGTTGTACCTTCCATCATAGTTTTTTATTTGTACCTAAGAGGAGGTCTACTTAAGATAGTTGAAGCCTCAGTGGCATAAGTTTGCCCACTTTGTCCCCACTTTACTAGCTTCAGGCATCGGTTCTTATAGTGCCCTTCTTTGTAGTAGTGATAGCACCCCCCTTATGCACTTCTCTCATCAAACTTACTTTGCAGCCTTAGTAATGTGGGCCCCTTCTGTTGACATCTACAACATGTCACACCCCTTTTCTTGGTTGTTTAGCATTCTTTTCCACCCAGAATCCTCCATTCTTTGCACCACCTTGATTTTGTGCCTGTGCTAACTTCTCCTTTTCCTCTAAGCTAGTTGTCAAAAGTAGGTCCATTTCAACTATCACTTCATAGGTGGCACTTATGGGAACTTGAGTTACAAGAAGTTACCTAAGTGGAGAATTTAAGCCTTTTACAAACTTCATCGTCTTCTTTGTAGGGGTGTCAATTGGGCTCATCCCAAACTTAGCTAATTCCGTAAAATTATTGATATACTCCTTCACTATGAAGTCTCCATATCTTAGTTGGATAAACTTTTCCAGTTACGACTTAATCCAGATTTGGACATGAACCTTGACTCGAAGCAGGATTGAATTCATACCAAGTAATTTCTTCCTCTTCATTCGCTTGAACGGCTATGGTACACCAATCCAGCACCTTTCCCTTTATGTGCCATGCAATTATCTTCCTCTTAACCCAATCTTCCCATCCTAGCTCCTAGAAAATACGATCATAATCATTAGTCTTTGCCTTAGTTGCTACAAAATCTTCCACCCTATAAAAATGCTCATCCTCATATATTCTTAAAATCTTTACACATTTTCGAAAGTCTAATGGGTGAGGTGCTGGTTTAGTGGGAGAAGCAACTAGCGTAGCTGGCTGAGGGATAGGAACTTTCCTCACTACTCTTTGATATTGTCGAAACTATGATGGCATACCCAAAATGGTGGGTATCTCTTGTGCGAGATGGTTTTCAACTTCAAAGGGATTATTATCAGCCATTTCAACTACTGTGGGTTCGAAATTTTGGATTAACCCTAGCTCTCTACGATAGTAATACTTGCAGAATCTAAAGTTTGCCTAAGGTTTTTGTGTATGTTCATAAATGTGTGTGTGTAAAATAAGGGTTTGAAAAATATTTTTGAAAATAAAAAATACGAGCTCTTGCATATACCTACTCATATTAAATGGGAAACCTAAGCTCTACTACAAAATGTAACAACCCTCTCTAGAATATGCTTAATTTTTGATTTGGTTAAAGCCCAATCGAACCTTGATTCCATTACAGAGCTAGTTGTTGGTTGGTAAAATAAACAAACATAGAGCTACCTATTTATATTTTCAAAATCTCATAGCGAAAGGGATAAAATATAATAACAACAAAAATAATTTCCCATTTCACATAGGCCAAATCTCAAAAATAAAATACCCTAATATATCCATAACAAAATGTCTTAAAATAAATCACCAACATGTCTAAAAATCTAGGTACATCCGAATATATCAAAAACATAGACAAATAACTAAACTGCTACAAATCATTAATGCCATCTTCATCTTCTCCATCGATATCATTCCCTTAACCTATGGATCGTAATAAGAAGAAAGTCGAAACAACAATGTTTGGTGAATGGAAATCCCAAGTCATACCATAATAGTATATGGACTATATCATTTAGATTAGTATTATGTCTTATGCGTCCTTTACTTTAAACGGCTAAGTAGACCTCCAAATGTAAGCCTAAGGCTCTTTCGGTCCAACTCCATAACATACCTCCAACTGTAGGCCAATGGCGCTTTCCAGTCCAACTTTATAACTCTAATGCGGGCACAATGCAACAATGGGGTCTAACAACCCATTTTCGTCAATCATGCCCTAATGATGTGGGAGAAAGTGATTTAGCCCTTAATACCTCTTTAATGGGAAATATGTAGACCCCAATCATTTAATAACTATACCCTAGAAAGATCATCGTCATTCAATACCTAGACCCAAGGAGGATCCCTCTCTGGTACTTTCTAGCTGACATAATATGAAATCCCATAAAGCCAATTAATACTTCTTGGATGGGGAAGAGAAAGACCTTACAATAGCCACTTAATACCATAACCCCAAAAAGGACCCTTCTAGAGATTTCCAGATAGCTATCTAAAAGATAATCCCAACCATTTAATACCTCTCAAATAGGAAAGTGGCAGACCTTACAACAGCCATTTAATACCTCCAACCTAGAAACAGGCTCATACTAGGATATCCGTCTAATGATCCGTAACCCAAACCGTAACGTCTCACATTAGTCGGACTATTTGTGGGTGTTGGTAGGTAGATTAGATAGGCGGGCTTACCCTATAAAATTGAGATTGACTTTCTGTCCACCGGGGGTACTTATTATAGATGATGTCTCACATCAGTTCTAAAGCCACACTATTGGTAGCCAGATTAGCTGGACATACTTCTATATTTTTTAACGAACCTCACATTCCTATAACTTACTCATTTTTTTGCTCTCTGATATTACCAAAAATATACTAAGATACGTATATGCCATATATATACATACATATAATATACCTTACCCTTATTTACTCATTAAGGCCATAAGGGTAAACTCCTTATTTCGCCTTTAATTATTGATAACCTACCATAATTATCCTTAGCTTCCTTCCTATAAGGATTTTCATTGTACATTACCTATTTAATTCATACATTAATGACATATACTCACTAGTATATTCATACGTAAAATATTGGACTAGCCAGTTTTTATAAAATATTCTTAAGCATGCATAAAATTATTTCTACATAAGGTTTTTGCTTCCTATACAATTTGTTAAAATGCCGAAACTTCTATATTCATACCAGTCTCAGTCCCATACAATAGTTTACAAATAGCTAATATCTTGAGCTAAACAAAATAGACCTACATATATATTCAAAAATGGAATCAAAATACCTATCTTATTTTAAATTAACATAGTGGGATTAACGCTTCTATTTCAAAGAAACAAAACTTTATAATTTGAATCCTTTATATCATTTACATATACAAGCTTGAAGTGAAAAGGGAATTATATTTGCCTAAATTATGGAAATAAACAATGCAAATACAAATAGAAAATCCATACTTTGCAAACAATTTCGTAATTCTGTTTAAAAACATTTGTAACAATAGCAGAAATTTAAAAGTATAAGTTGAATAGAACTTAAATTATTCATATTGCAAATAACAAATTAAATTCTCCTATATTAACATACAAAAATTGAGATTTTAACTAATCCAAGACTGACATTCTATGGGGAAAATTTTAGGTTTTTCAATTTTAGATTTTCATATACAAAATTTTCCAAAGCATAAAACAAATCCAGACTTTTACTACACAAATTACTATAAAATAAAAACTAAGATTTCCACCCGTATATAGCTTTCTGCAAGTACCTTTGGATTCCATTCCACTCCTTCGTCTATTTCCTCCTTCAGTCATTTCCTTTTTAATTTTACAATGCACAACAATTCAATTATGTATAGATTAGATTTCAAATTTAGAGATTTGGGAAGAATAGAAATAGAGAACTATGTGTGTGTATATTTGAAAATTGGTACACTTTATTTCAAAACAAATCATATACTTCCTTTATATGCCTCATCAAAACCTTGCAACCTCCATTACCTAATTAGGTGCCTTGCAAAGGAAAAGAGCACATATCAAGTCCATATATTAGCTCATAAAAGCAGGCGAAAAAAAAGAAAATTACAAAATAAATATAAATATAACCCAACTTGATGTATTAGTAAACCAACTTTAGCCCATGACACTGCTTCTCATCACTTTCCACTTCATTTTCACACACCAGCTAAGTAAAACGAGAGTTGCAATTACCCTAAAACCTTTAGCTCGATACCCTAACGGCAAGGCGTCTCCAGATTTCTGGTAGTCCTCTCCATCAGACTACCATTCTCATTCAACGGGTAAATCACTTCCCTCTCAGTTTGGTTAAATTTATGTAAACTATCTGTCTTCCTATTCTATATAATACGGTTCTTTCATTCTTCCAGGAGAAATAGACTATGGCCGTTAGTGTAGTGCAAGCAAGATCTCAGATCTAGTCTATCTTTTGGAATTTTTTAAGTAATAGATTCACCTCCTCCTCTAGCGTTAGTAAGATAATGTCACATGTAACTTTAACTTTCCATATATATATATATATATATATATATATATAGCTTATTACCTTTAATCTAATTGATTCCTTCCCTAAAAGTTGAATCTAGAATCTAAAAATCTTATGGAAGAGGAAGAGAACTGACAAAGTTTAGCTAGCTTTTAATGCCAAAAATAGATCAACACCCAAAGACCTGTAGAATGATAGAGGTCTAACAATACTATATGAAAAGTAAAGAGAAAACTAAAATTTTGTATTGGTCAGCAATCTCTATCCTATATCCACTGTTCATTTATTGATTACATAATTTTGATGGATTTAGGGTCACCAGTATAAGGGATTGACAAGTTCTTAAAGCCTAGAACTTCCAACAATGTCTACCTTAGTGACTATAGATAGATAGGAGATGAAGCAAAATCAAAAGAGCCCAAAAAGGTCCTTTTCCAGTAGCTATAGAGTCTGTATTTATAGGGAAATCATCTAGCAGAACCAGGGGGCCTCGAAATACCATATTCGGGTTTAAGCCTAAGTATGCAGAAGTGAGTTCCAAGGCAGAGACCCCAATAAAAAGCTACCGGTACAGAGTGGTAACACTCGGCACGGACTACTTTTTATATCTTCCTTCCACCCTCTATTTTACCTCTTATCTCCAATCTGTTGTGTTTCAAGCACCTTTTCTTTTGAGATTGAGTCATTTCTCATAGTTCCTTTATTATTGCTTGTTCTTGCCTGCTTTCTTTGCTTTCTTCCATAAAATCCATAAGGTTGTTCTTCCATTCCTTATGTTATCCTCCTTATGATGACCATTCGGGCTAGGGCTCTATATACAAATGGTTTTGGGTGTCCAAAGTGCAATATAAAGCACTCGGTAATGAGTGTTACCTGTCGATACTGAGTGGTTCCTCTTTGCTCTAAATCCTCAGTTTTCTTGGGTGTGTTCATATTGCCCTTCTAAGCATGTTCATAAGTTTGTGAATTTTCTGGTCTTCATCTCGATGTTCTAATTCTAGTTCAAATCTTCTTGGTCAAAACGCCAGAAAACACTTACCCCATAGAGTATGCTTTCATTGAAAAGAGAGTATACTCTGGAACAAGTCAAGCATTAACTACTATCTCCACGTTCTGGTTAGTCATTGAAGAGTTGTTTCAAAGCATTGCCACCATGTTGTAGATATCTGTTTAGCTGCTTTACATAGCTGGAATTCCATTTCCTATGGCAAGGAATAGATATACTCTCTGGAGATCATTCCATGCCTTAGCCATATATTCTCGATTGAAAAATTCCAATTGGTACCAAGTGCTTCCTCTCGGTACCGAGTGCTTTAGTTTACCCTGAGTATAAGTACTTATGTCTTAGAAAAAATTCTCACTTTTCTCAATTTGCTTGCTCGTGCTTGATTCCTTCTAGTGCTCAACCCGGTGTCGATTCCTGCAAATCAATTATTGCTATTGTCGACCGTTTACTGATGATCACCCAAAGTCATCACTGATTGCTCGAATTTTCCATCGCCGCCAAGTTATCGCCTACATTATCGCCTTTTACCTATAGGGCTCATCACCAACTTGACTTACTCTTCAGTGCAGAACCTAATCTTGACCCAATACTAAGGTTGGCGAAGTTTTCATGCTATGGCGATCTACATCGGAGATGGTACTACGAAGGACGTTGATGATAGGGGGTTAATGGAAGTTTGGTTTGAGGATCGAATAGGGTCCAACCTAGGGCAGTATCGAATTTGGTCTAGGATGTGCTCATGCCGTTAAGGATACTGGGATTCTCAACTACGACTAACCCCTTTCAAAGCTCAGCTAACCATGCATAGTCGTTTGAATTCCAGAGGGATGGTTCACTTTCAT
The DNA here is from genome assembly GCA_030765085.1 of Allium cepa. Classification (NCBI taxonomy): domain Eukaryota; kingdom Viridiplantae; phylum Streptophyta; class Magnoliopsida; order Asparagales; family Amaryllidaceae; genus Allium; species Allium cepa. The sequence goes on along the minus strand of CM060931.1, from coordinate 456,340,811 downwards.
TGGGACGGTTCACTTCTAAGAATGGTCGTATTGGATGGGCTTCCAAACTCGGATAATTGCATTGCCAAGCACTTTTTAAACTGCATTTTTGATATTCCTATAAAAGAAAGACTTCCACATCACTCCAGACAATGGTTTCGCTATCGGTTATTTGACGATAACGGGTAACAAACCGATGCATGGTTCCATCATGTAGTGTGGCTTACTTTTCTAGCACGAGAAAGCTATCTATACAATATGATTCGTTCATGGCGTACATGACATAGGACTCACACTGCATAGATTAACACTTTCGCTTTCCCGATCGACATTCAAAATTCAATTAGTCAACACACATCGGCATTCATTGGTTTTGGGCATCGATCACATGGGTTTAATGTTTGAAATAAAATATAACTAACTGTATTAAACATCAAGTTTTTCTCTTCAGAATGATCGCCAATCGCCATGCTTCCATATCGACATTGGAACATCCAATCCTCCCGGAGCCGGGTCCTCCATAGCTCAGGTTTCACGTTCTTTGCCTATCAGGCCTGGATGTGTGATCACCAGTGAACTACAAGGCATGGTTGTTCTAGCATAGCTATTAAATAATCTATCTCCTCCTCTAAATAAGTACATCGCTTTAAGGGTTCTAGATGATCCCTTAGACAAATGCCGATGATCCTTACTCTAAGGATGCTTTAGAACATATGTCACCAACACAGGATTCCTGAAGGTGACGTACTTCTCCCAGCACAGGGTCAACGAGCTCACAATCCCCTACTGGGATATACAACCTGTAATAGATACATGTGCTTGGCCGGTGCTATGTTGTCCTTATATCTGTTTCTCCAGATGGTTCTTCAAGAATTCGGATTGGTGCCTTCACAAGTTCATCCCAATGACTATGCTTTGTCGAGCTCCCTATACGTGCTCTTCATGAACCAATTCCGTCGGCCTTCGAATTTCAATAAGCATAATTACCTCTTACACTTCAAGCAAAGGCATGACTCGCCCCCTTATATGATTATCGAGGCCTGGTGTAAATGCAAGGTTATTGAAAAGTTCTATAACAAGCTTTCATACTTTAAGAACGATTACTTTTCCGTCTAGTGCTAGTTCGGCTTTAACCGGCCTTGGCCTTTTGGAAGTAAGATTCATTTTCTCTTCTCCCTTCCGTAGTTGAACTTTCATCATCTCAACATCCAACTTCTTATCCAAGTCACTCGTAGATATTTCTGCTAGTGATACCAGCAAGGACCACACATTGGATGCTATAAAGAGAGTTCCAATCCAAGATTGTTCTACTTTATACCTTCTGATGAATGAAAACCTTCATCATTGCAACCATCTCCCCCCCACCGCATTGTCGTCCCTGGTGAAATTTCTCCAAGCAATTCCAGGATACCAACTAGGTCTTCCTCCCTCGCACATGTCTTTGGCAATAATCATAAAGGTAGGGTGGAAATCCATCTGGTGTGTCGAATGTTAATGAATTTGTCGATAGAATGGTAGATGAACCCACCACCATTGGAAGTACAAGAGAGAGGGACAAATAAGCCAGAATGCAACCAACCCCGGAGGAGAGTGAAAGTATAGGGAGGAGAGAAGGGAATGAGGAGATCATGAGAGAAGAAGACGAGGAAGGAGAAAGCACTAATGGAGGTGATAGAGCATATGCCGCCAGTCTGAAGGGAGATGAACCATTTGGTGAGACATCTCTCGAAAGAGTTGAGCTTCTTCTTCGCCACGTTCGAAGGGCATTGCCATCAAAACTCCCAAGAAAGCTTGGGATCCAAATGCACTACCATCAATCAAGAGAACTCTTCCAACTTGCTCCTTAGGAGATGTCTTCGTCAGCTTAAGTGATTTTGATATATTTATTGGCGATCTTCTCTCTAAGGGTTCTCCAAACTTCAGCTTCTTGCCTGAGGGAATCCTATATATAGGTGGCGAGACTCCATCTTTAATTCCATGTGAACATGGTATGTAGAGTACTTAGTGGGTCATGGCACTCCACATCTCAATAGGATCATGAACACACAGCTTTTCATTCATCTGTACTTCAAAGTTTCAATACTTGTATAATCTTTCTTCAAATTTCAGGTTCCATGGCAAGAGACAGATACATGAAGCTTCATTATTGTGTGAGCGAGTCTAGAAGACAAACCTCGATCCGCAATCATCTAGCTTAAATTGTTATCAGGGACCAAAATCTAAGGATGAGGGGGCCAAACGGAAGGAAAGAGAGCGAAGAGCAGAAGATGATCGCTACATCGAGCGAGAGGTTAAGAAAAGGGAGGTTAAAGTGAAGCAGCCCAATGATTCTAGTAAGTGGTTCAAAGGCTCACATGACCTTCGTGACTCCTCTTCTAGCAATCCTCCACCTCGTTTCAGTCCTCAAATTCCTTATTTTCAACAAGCTCTAGTCTCTCTCACTATAACTACAACCGTACCCCTTTGATCCAAGGAAATCTTTACTTCTCCAATTTCTCCCCTGCTACTCCACCCTGTTTGCAGGCTTCCTTTTTGGACCTTTTATTGCATGGTGTCATGCTTAACCGTGAGATCCAAGACATTTCGAGAGAAGAAGCAGACCAGGATGTCTAGTGGATGCAAAGACTCATTGATTAGGGCTATGAACGAAAGAGACTCTGGTATGCCCTCCAAGGTGAACAAGATTCACTCCTTCGAGTAGGAGAAGAAAACCTATGATGATCTCATCATGAGGTATAAGGGAGACTTGGAGAAGATGAAGATGAAAAGGTATGTCACCCTAAAATCCAAGGCTAGTGCTGAAAGCCAGATAATGAAGATGAGGATGGCCTATAATAACATGGAACTCTTGCTAAAAGACTTACTTAAGATTGCTCAAAAAGAGGGTGCTGCATTGAAAAGTCAAATCGCCAAAAAGGACCTGGCCCTTACTAAAAAAAATGAAATAGTTCGGGCAAGGGACAAAATCATTAAAGAGAAAGCAGCTAAAATTCAAAAGCTTCACTCAGAAAAAGATAAGCTTTAAGAGAGCTTGATTTTGATGAAGGCCGAGAAATGGGATATGGAGGTTGACTATTCTCTCGTTGTGAAAGAGCTAAAAGACCATAAGGAGGTAGGGGCCAAAGAGGAGGAAGAGCTGAACAATACTCTCTAGCACTTCTTCGCAAGCGTAATCCAGTATAAGAATTTGAAGTGACTGGGGAGTATATATGTTGAAACTCTCGCCTATGCTTGGGAGGAGGTGCTGCATCACTTCGAAGCAACGGATGAAGGCCTCATCAAGGAAGAGTTGATGGAAAAGTATTTTGACGTGGAGGATATTGCTAAACTTAAAGAGCGAAAAGCCATCCTAGCCATGGAAAAAGCTGTTGCCTCCACCGTTGTTGTTTAGGCATCTGCTAGCCTATGTACCTTGGGTCTAGTAGAACCATTCGTTCCGAGATCCATGAAGCCTACGATGGGTAATTCTAAGGTTAAGGGAGCTAGCTCCGAGGCCACTTAGGTAGTTCCAGCATCTACAGTGCTACCTATGTTGAACCATATGTCCCTCCTTTTGTCGACCTACCAATTAAGCACTCGCCAGAAGAAGGCGGGATTTCTAAATCTCCTGCTTGGCAATCCACTTCGAGCAAAGGTATATCCCTGCTTTCAACGGTTTTTGATAAACTTATGTTCTTGTGAGAGTCTATTTCTATCTTTTACCATTTTGTTTGCCAAGTTGTAGGTTATCTACATCTCCTGCATCCGCCTCCAGCAACTCAGGGATTAGGTATCACTATTATCTTCACTCGGCGAGCTCCATCTATATGGGACTTTCTGCTCTATACCTACTTCCTAGTTCTGAACTTATCCCTGATTCTCAAAAGATTAGGGTCTGGATGGGCTGGAGGATGTTTCTCAGTCCTAAGGGAAGACATTTCAATGATTAGTGCCACGAACCCAATCGATCATGTTATAATGGCGAAGAAATAAAGATCGACTTTTCTAAGGTTAGATTTAAAAAGTAGCCTAGAATTAAGAAGTTCGCCAGCTCCTTGCCTACAAGCCCCTCTACAAACTTCCTCCCATCAAGTAGAAGCCCACCATGACCAAGCCCAATGATGTTCCTGTTGGAAAATTTGATGGAACACTTGCTAAACCTTAGGGTGAAACCACAATGTCCGAGGGAGATACCCCTGAAAGAGGGAAAATTAAAAGCAGGTGGAAACATAAAAAACCGATTGGCAATTCGAGCAGCAAGTATAGTGAGGCAGGGAAGAAAAGGTAGAAGATTCGTGAAGCTTAAGGGCACGATAGCCTGTATTTATTTATACCTTTTTGTTATAAATAGGTCTTGTTTGTGCGGGAACGGCCCCTGCTACTCCTGTATATAAAAATTGAAGTAACGAAAGATCACCTTTTGTTTCGTAATCTTTATCCCGTTTAATTTTCCGCATTTTACATACTGCACCCATTTATGAATAACCACGTGCATACATAATATAATTGCCTGTACTGTAATTTCCCTTCATCATACATGTCTATTTCTATGCAATGCATTTATCTACTGCAACTCTATGCATATAAATAAAATTCCTATAATAACTTTGATTATAATTCATTGCTTAGCCCTATTTCTAGTTTCCAAAGTGTATCGTTTGGCAAGATAGAGTAATGATTGGACCAACTCTGTGGTTATTCCTATTTTGGTTAGGTCGAGTTTTCTTTGACCAATTTTTACCGTAAAGTCCAAGTTGCATGTTTCTCTCTACAGCCGAGGAGAAAATACTATAATATTTACTTCCTATTTATATATATATTTCTGCCGCGAACCAAATCCTATCCAATGAACCATCTTTCCCAAATGCCCCCAAATGCCAGAATCCAAGCATTAATAGGAGGAAAACCTTGTGGAGGCAAATTATTTGATTGCCCCTACTTTGATTGCACTTTCCCAATCCTGATCCTGGGCCGAAAAAGTCTGATAATACTTGTTCAGGATTTTTAACGACCATCCTCGCTTATCCTCGACCAAACATGTTTTGCTAAGCCGATAGTGCAGTCATGGAAACCTAATTTGCACGTAAGTTTTTCCATCTCTGGAAATTGGTAGTTTAATTGCTTAACTTCAAGCGTTCCTTCTTGATATTACCAACTTATAGGCAACGACTGATATCTGCAAGCAGGGGTTGATCGATTGACCCTTGTGTGGTTAGTCCTTATTGACATTGCCAAATTTCAAGCAACGGAAAATTCTTGATGGTCGGGGTTGAATTATCCGAGCAACCCCTAAGCAGTCTTTCCTTCATGACATTTCTTAACTTCGGGCAATGGAATATTCCTAAACGTTATGGTCAAATTATCCAATCGACCCTTGTAATTCTACTCCTTGGTCCCGATCCTGGACTAAGAGAGTTGTTGTAGTTATCTACACCTAAAGGTTTGGGATTGAATTATCCAATCAATCATGGAAGATGGAGCTGAATTATCCGATCAGCCTTGGGTGTTTGGCTCAAATTTTTCGATCGACCTGAAAAGGTGGGGACGAATTATCCGATTGGCCTTAAAAGATTGGGCTGATTTACCCGATCGACCCGAAAAGGTGGAGCCAAATTATCCTATTATCCTCAGAAGATTGGGTTGAGTTATTCGATCGAACTAGAAGGGTGGGACAAATTATGCGATCGGCCTTGGAAGACTGGGTTGAATTATACGATCGACCCAGAGTCATACTTCTCGACCATGATCCTAGGCCTGAGAAGTTTGTGCTTAGAAGATGGGGTCAAATTATCCGATCGACCCCTAAGAGCATACTCCCTGGCCATTATCTCAAGCCAGAGGAGTAGGTTCCCAACCGTACTGCTAATCGCATAGTACAAATTTTTTTGCTTGCACGAATACAGTTTCATTGGTTCAAGAAGCGAATCACATTTACAAATGAAAAACATGGCAATTGCCTTAGTACATTACCCCCAAAATCCTTGGGTGGCTTATTTTCAAAAATAAACTAGATAAAACCGAGTATAGAAGTGACGTAGCAAATCACTGTACCATGCTCAGGGAATTGGGATTCCATCGACCATAGTTAACTTAAATGTTTGAACTACAAGTTTTCGCTCCATTATGTAAGGACCTTCCCAATTCGGACCGAATACCCCATACCTGGGAGAACTTGTTTCAGTACGAGATCCCCTACCTTAAAAGTACGGTTTTGAACCTTCATATTGAAGTGTCGCCCTACTCTCTACCTATGAGCAGATACCCTCAATTATGCTTCTTCACATTTCTCATCAATCAAATCGAGGGACTCAAGTAAGAGTTCCTCTTTTTCCTTTGGATTATAAAACCTTTCATGATGAGAAGTGTGACGATCACCCAACATTTACGATGTAGAACGATTATCAAAGGAAAGAAATAGAAATAAAGGTGAGAAATACAAAAAAAGAGAACAGAATAAAAGAAAGAGGAACGAATAAAACATCACATAATCACATAACCTGATGTATATCTCACATCAAATAAAATAAAATATAATAATCAACATAGATATATAAAATAGTTGAGATAGAACTAACTGAGTGATCCAAATATCAAAGTACAGATACAAAGAGTTATACATCATATAATAGAGTTTATACAGATGATATATAAACTTAACTGACAAACTATCTCTAATAATAATAAATCAAAACTATAAAGGCTCCATAATTCCATACAACGAACAAACAATAGTATATCTACACGGCTGCAAGTGCTGATTTCCTGCTATCTAGTCTACTCATTTAAGAGAACCCAAAATAATAAGAAGCAAAGCATAAAACCTCGAGTCAGACAACAATTTTGTATGAGTGATATACAATCTCAAAATACTATAAAATCGATATGATATATTGAATAGAGGGTATACTAACCGTACTTGACATGTCCCTGTAACCACAGATTTAGCACATAACATCGATGATATGCTACTCTATAAATGTCATAAAGGGTACTCTATACACACTAAACTATCGGGGTGTATAGGTATCTGCATCCAAAATACCTACTCCGTAATAATAATAGTTGGGGGTGTCTAGGTATCCCTATGCCTAATACCTACCTCGTCTGACATCCCTAGAGTGCCAAGTAGCTAATGAAACCATAACAAACATAACATCCATCAAACAATTCTAACTATCACTCATTGTGCTCTAGATTTATGATAACTCGTACCATCATTATTCTACCAAGGATTAATTAATAAAAATTTTGATTTTCAATTGTACTCTCTTTAGCCTAAAGCTGGTACAAGACCTATTCTTCCTATCTAGGGTATACGAATCCAGTCTTCCGATCGGGGGTACCAAACAACATAAACATGGGCGTCCCCACAGATACCTCTACTTTGAGTACAAAAGAAAACACCTCGAGTATCAAAGACCCCTTACCACGTATCTGTATGCTCTTCCTTGCTTCGTCTATTTCCATGATTGATACATTCTACATTCTATCCATAGATCACCCTAAAAGAACTCTCCCATGTAGAACTCATCACTACATTAGTCAATCGACACCAAGCCTTCAATCTTGGAACCTAACTCCATATCTACCGAGCTACTCATTTGAAGAATTAGACCAATATATCGAAAAATTCGAATCATCATGATCATCGTAAGCACTCGTCAAAGAGATATAACATCAAGACATAGAGTCGGACGCACGAACCACCATATCGCGCTACTCGAATCCTCCTTACCATCCACGTCAAAGGTCGACCAAATCAACCATCATAGATAGTGATGGGTATCGACCACTCCATAGTGGTTAATACCAACCACTCTGGTATTGCACTTAGCTAAAAGTGGATAAGTACTAACCAACTGAAAACAGTCGGCATCCATCCTGAAGTCCAAAGCCCATCCAAATCAATTATCTTCCATCCTAAGATCCGTCAGCATGCATTCCACCATTCTCTTACAAATTATTCCATTTTTTCAGGTTTTTGATCAAGAGACGAAACTATAATGCATGAAATATTCCCTAATGTTGGTTCGCCAATAAATTAGCGTTTTCAACCTAATAACCAAACTTACATACATGCATCTAACGAGCATATAAATGTCTATAATACTACACGTATAATATATGCAATCCACCCATACTGAAAGGTGGGAAATCATACAAATGATAGCTTAAATGTACATAATAGTATATATTCCCACTATGCTAACCAATGTGGGAAATCATACCAATAATAACTCAAATTTGATAATTTCCTTACTATAGCACATCGATGGAAAATATGTGATATTCTTCATAAATCATTTCAAAATAATTTTATTTTCTTTTATAAAAATCGAATTATATGCAAATACAGGCAAATCACATTTTATAATCAAAAATCATTCTTGAGCATCAATCTAATACTAGGCAACCAATCATAGTATAGTGAGAGACAATATCACCCACCATGTCAAAATCTATCCAAACTAATGTTGAATCGAAAAGCTCTCCATCACAAGCGCAATGCAAGAAATGGCGTTCAAAATGGACTTCCTATGCAAAAGATATGGCTAATATAAGATATCAGTTTATTTAAATAATTAATTAATTAAAACAATGATTAACTTAAACTAATTACCCAAAAAGAGATAATCCTCCTTCCTCCCAAATGCTAATACCCATGTATGTCACTTGTACCCAAACCATGTTCATCTTTTTCGAAGATACAGAGCATCACTTGACGGAATCAAATCTCGTCTTCACTGTTGAAATCCTTGCCGAACACTCGACTTGCCAGCACCAAACCCCCCCACCACTGCATCGCCAATCGAAATGTGACATCCATGACTGAGCCATCTACACCGTACATCGCAGCCACCATCACGCAACTAGACTTCCCCATAATCACACCGCCGATGTGCCTCTCCATCCTTGAACCAATGTCGTTCTATGTTTCCCTCATCTCCAACCATGCTGCATGCTAAGTCAAACCCTATTTTTGAATGCCCTGCCTCGACCATCGTCGAACATGTCTAAATTTAGACTGGAGACGCTTCTCCTCCCTATAAGCCTATCGAATCAAGTAACGTGATTTATTGTTGAGTAAAGTGGCCGATTTAATTTTTCAAAAAAATGAGGGAGGCGGCCACTCTCTGGAGAAGGGGATGGAGATGAATAGTACGCGACCAATAGGAATTTAGGGTTTGGATAATATATATTAATATAATAATTCTTTTATTTGATTTTCTTAAATAAATGGGCGCATGCTTTGAGCTCATATGATCAAACGGTGCATCCGATCGCCACAAAACACATTTGCATGCATAACCTCATTTTTTTCGGTCCCGATGTATAAATTTTGTCTCTATCTTAAAATGTGCTTCGGGATGATAATTTCGTGCTTTTCAAGACCATTTCGACCATCGAATCATTCGATCTCCAAATATAGGAATTCATATACTTACTTTAATTCGCATGTCGACACAAACTCAACAATAGTGCACTCGACTCCCGTTCGATCATATGCGAAATATCATACTTTTAGGACCATCAATTAACTAACAATTCGATATCAATTATATATATCGTCATTAAAAATATGGGGTGTTACACTCTCCCATCCTTAAAAGGATTTCGTCCTTAAAATTCCGAGGACAAGACAACACATCTCAATACCCTCACATAAGCAACGATAAAAGAGAAATCGTCACTTATCCTATCGGCAACAATCACTGAAAGTGATTACAACAAAGGGAATAGACTCGAAATCAACATGGGGCCTTCATCCTCGTCCCCAAGTACAATCACAATTGAATCCAAAATCATTATGGCTAAACCAAAAGCCTAAGTTATGCACTTATTTCCAAAAGGAACAGACAATGGAAAAAAAAGTGCCAACTCACTAATCGAAAGGCAAATCAACTAAATATTATATATTACTGACTCTCTCAACATCGGCAACATTTAATATCTTATATGTTGACTTTTCTCTCAATTTTGGATTATGTAATGGAAAATTTTCATCTTGTATACACCCGCATGCCTAGCAATCATATAAACATAATTAATCATGTCTAATATCAATAATCAAACATCAATAGGCATATATAATATCAAACATCAAAATTAACATTTATGCCTATCCTAACATGCGGAGTATTAAACCATATAGTATAATACATAAAATATGATATCTAATATGAAAGCCGATAGTAAAATGAAATCATACCTCGCAATGAGTTCTGTATTAACGTTCCTTATGCTCTTCTTGGTCTCCCAAATCCTATCGTCTCCACTTTCACTTCACTGAACCTTTACTACTTCACTGCCCTCCTTCTAACCTGATTCGTATCTCATCAATCGATACGAATAGGTCTACGTGGTTTCGATGTCCATGGTTCAGTTTCGATTGCTAAATTCCCAAACGCCTACTATAAGTTCTCCCTAAACCCACTATCGACCAACGGGTTTCGGCCATTTACAATGCACTTGGAACACAATGAAATCATGCTATCCATCTCACATACAACTTTTCAAACACGGATGCTGTTCTACTGGACTTGAGGAATATAAACTTAACATTATTCGTCAACCAATCGATCGTGACTCAAATGCTATCACACTGTCCACAGTCATCGATGATCCATCAATGTAGTCTATAAATATATGTTCCCACTACTTGAGAACAAGCAATCTCAATCGGGCCCGCACTGCATCACCTCTACATACACTACTCACTCTTGTAATTTTGCCACAATCTCCACAAGTCTAGCCTAACGCCTCTAACTAGTACCAATTCGGTAAATTAAAGTAGGTCTGGTGGTCAAACTAGCCATCATCTTTAGCCATAGCACACTGAGTTTTGAAGTCATAACCAGTGATAAGCTGAAGCAATGCCCACTTTAGGAATATCGCTCCATAACTGATATGTCTTTCACTCAAAACATCAATAACTACAATCATGTATAGACATATAGGAAATGTTAAAGTCATAGGAAGCTAAGAAATCTAACCCTTGCTAGTGGTGAAGGTCAAGATCCTTCTCGGAGAAGAGATACTATAATGATGTGGAATCACTGAACAACTCGCATTCCTCTCCTAATATATACTACCCACAAATCTCTAAAGTAAATTCTATCACATCCAACTTTGAATCAAGAGTCGGACACTTCCTCTTATGCGGCTTTAGTGGTCGACTAACATGTGACAACCTTACCTTTATGTATCAATACCATACCCAATTAGGCACCACAGGCATGCATGTACTATCGATTTCTCATTCCTGCTCAGAATGAGTAACATCGATGCACTTGTTAACCTCTCTTTCAAGCTCACTAGTGCATGTTTGCACCTTGCATCTTAAATAAAGTCCGATACTCTCTCATCATATAAGCCAACAATGCTGCTACCTTGGGTCTATTCAAATTTTGGACTGCTGCAACTACATGATCTACAGCGATGTCCTACTCTGAAACAATGTGACCCAAGCATCTCAATTCCCTCCTCTAGAATTGATACTATAAAAATCTCATCAATCATGTCCTATGCTCCTCTTACGTCCATGGGCAGATGACAATATCATCAACAAGCACTAGCACGAACCTACTCAAGTGGTGTCTCAAAGCACGGCCCATGAGATCTTTAAGGTATGATGACACATTGGTTAGCTCGAACGGCATAACCAACCAGTCAAAACCAAGGTAATATATGAAACACTATAATCGACACACTCTTCCAAATACTCTCCATTGGTAAAACCTCACCGTAAGGTCTAAATAAGATAACATCTCGTGTTACAGATATGATCGAACAAGCTATCAAAAAATGGAAGTAGAAACTTTTCATCCTCTCACTCAACTCATGATAGCCAACAAGCATCTTCAAAGAGCCATGTAGGTGCACCTCACTCAAATATGCTCCTATGGATGAACACTAGCATCAATAGTTTGTCTGCTCACACCATTAGTCTCCTCTACCCTTGGACATCATATGCTATAAAAGCATAGCTACCGGTCAAGTACGTCTAATCGGATCGATATGGAACTCAATCTCTATATAATGGAAATCTGGTTACCTCATCAAATATTTCCATACACTTTCTAGCTACACAGATGAAAATCCTTTATGTGGAGCCTCAAGCGAATATAGAAAGCTAACCATGACTCTATCTTCTGGTAGGTAACCAATCACAATGGCCTGCTCCCTCACAACCTCGGTGGTCACCAACATCCTCTCATGATCCACCACTATTCCATACCTCTTCGGTTAGTCGATCTCCGGACTATAATAATAACCCAATTTAATCTAAAACAGTCAATAACAAAAAAATATCCATGACTCGATAAGGCTACGTCTAGACAAACCATGTATAGGCAAGTATGTCAAACCATGTGTTGGCTAGGCATAAATAACCCATGTTGTAACATTCTCCATTTTGAGTCCCGAAACTAAGCGTTGTGGATGCTGAAGTCGTCCGTAGTATTAATTTTTCATGAAAAAATGTAAAATGATACACATTATAGTCTGGTTAAGTCCTCAACAATGTTCGTCATAATCCAGAGGTCGATCAACAATTTTGGGTCTCAGTTCCAATCTATCAACAAATCGCTAGATATAAAGCAATACGAAATCCCGACGTCGAATAAAATATGTATGGAAATGCCATGAATGGAAAGCATACTCTAGGTGGAATGCCCTTTCCCTCACTGTCATTAATGGAGTAATTGATGAAATTGTAATGACATTCAATGCATATGCTTCCATAGTTTGTCCCTACTTAACTAATTCGAGACAATCCTTCACACTGGGTCTAGGTTCTCACATCATAAAGCCTTTTCGATCAATATTTCAAAGCTCTTGTCGCTCCCCATGATCACCCAAACATGTAACAACCTAGAATTTTAGTTATTTGAAATTCGGATATTTAATTGATTTTAAATATTCACAAGTAAATTTTATAAGTTGAATAACTTATATTTTGAATATTTGGATTTAATTAGATAAGTAAATTGTTAATTTAATATTTGAAATTGTTGAAATAATTGTAATTTGAATTTAATGTGAATGAAAATGATTTTTTATTGTAGGATTTCGAATTTCATGTTAATCGGATTTACGGTTTAATCGTGGCAAACTAAAACATGTAGAAATTTGTTTAAGTAAATTTTAAATTTAAATAAGTCGATTCAAAAACCTATCTTTCGAATACGATCGAATTGGCTTTTGATATATGTTTCATTGTGTTCGGGATAGGGGTAAAACATTATAAACGCCATGCGGCACGTTTCAATTGGAGTTCGGAAAAATTTTGGATGAATAGCGCATGAAATTTTATATAAAAGGACCACCTTCCTTCATATTTTCACACACCCTAAAGAAGCTAGGGCTAGCCGCCATTTCTATTTCCATGGCTAGAAATTCACCTCATTTCTCCTCTAATATCTCACGATCCGTCGACAATTAGCAAAAAGCTTCAATTACAAAATTGTAGAGGGCAACGAAATAGACAAATCCAACGGTGGTAATTGTCTTTTACGCGATGTGGAGAGAGCTAGGGGACCGCATTCATTCATTCTTTGGGCGTGGTTTTCTAGGTACATAGGGGACCTAGTCGAATACGGCTCAAGGCGCCGGTGGTGTTCGAGATGCTCTTCGAAACAACGTTGCTCGATCGACGTATAGTCGGTCGTAGAAGGTGCGGCCATCAATTTGTGTCGTGTGTATGGGTTCGAATGTGAACCTCGAGGAGTGAAAACGTGATGGGGGAAGAAAAGAGATGTGCGGCTCTGATCTAGGATGATGGGAACGAACGGCCGAGAAGAAGCTAGGTTAAAAAAAATGTAATTTATTTATATATAATTCGTATAAACTTCTAAACATCATAACTTCTTCATACAAGGTCCGTTTTCACGAAACAAGTTGCGTTGGGTTTGTACTTACGAGCACTACATTTTAGAATTGGTTTGGAATTGATTGGATCTAGTGTAAATTTTGGATAAAATTGTTTAATTTTATTCGAAATAAAACACTACAACTGTTATTGGAATCAAAGTGAGTACAACTCACTCTTTGTATCACTGATATTTTTATATAAGTGAGAATAAATTTATTTTACGCTGATTGATGATTGTTTGGATGAGATATTATATATATATATATATTCATTGGTATTTGGATTTATTCCTGCCTATTGGAGCAGATAAGATCCTATACGTTCCCGTGCATAAGCGGATGACCTTTTGTATGCATGTCTGCCTCGAAGCGGACATTGTATACGTATTTTCTAATATGTATATTTATTGCAAGTGACAAGTTGGAGGGATCCAACTGGATTCCTCAGCAGTGTTGATTTTATTTACAATTATTGATATATATGATGTTATCATATGATATATGATGATTTGGATGCCATGATCGATGTATTTAGGGTTGTTGCAGCATTGTGCCTATTTTTTGGTAATTTAAAAATGTTAAAGTGATGATTTCCAAATTAAAAAGGATTTTCAAGTGATTGTGAAAATAGGTGTTTTACCGATTTTTGAATTGTTATAAAGGAATGGATTTATTCTGAATAAATAAATGTTATAACTTTAATGTTATTAAAATTATGATTTTCTATGAAATATATCAAAATGACCATTTTTGGAATATGGAGTTAACTATTTTGTAAATAGTTTAAATTGAGATTTTTGACTTATTATAAATAGTTCATATATAAGGTTTATAAAATTGATATTTTATAAATCAAAATACCGGAATTATAAAGGAGTTTCGTAAATGTTAAAATGAAGTATAAATGGATTTGATAAGTAAATAAGATTTATTGATTTATAATTGATGAAGTTGTAAAAAAAGAATGGATTTTGTAAATAAAGAGATTTAAAAATAAAGGGATTTTATATGTAGAAGTTTTTATAAAATATAAATGTGAATTTATAAAAGAAAATTTTATAAATGTGAAATCAATTGAATTTGATAAGTAAATATGAAAGCTTATTTAAAGGAATTATATCCATGATTTTGGACAGTGGAGAATCCTTTGATAAACATGTAGAAGTATCGAGTTTAGATAAGAGAATTATATTCACGATTTTGGATAGTGAATAATATTTTAAACTAAATGAATGTTTTGAAAGTGATATTTTTTAATGGAGTTAAATGGTATGAAGACGTTTTAAAATTTGTTAAGTATCGAATACATAGATTTCAACATTTATTGTTGAAATGGCGTTTTCGAGATGTAAGGAAATGATGGACTATAACATTGTTGTTATAGTAAATGATTTTTGAAAGAAAATGTTTTGTATACTATATGGGATTTATATATCTATCTTATTTTCGAATCCCTGTACTTGTGACTATGGGTTGTCGTTACGATATTTTACGCAACATTTTTTTTGACCTGAATAAGTATGTTTAAGAGAATGTTTTGCTTAAAGAATGAAATATATACTTAATCCTGATTTAAGTATATGTAATATTTTCTAAGCGTTGAAAATAAAGTGAATTGTGAATCACTTATTATTAAATAAGTATATGGAAATATTTTCCAATATAGAATATTGAAATGGATTTGAGAATATATCCTTTTAAAGGTAATTTGAAGTGAATATTTGGCAAGTGGTTTAATTAATGAAAAATTAATAAAAAGGGCCTAGTGATTGCTTATGGTGCTAGATATTTATTTGTTGCTTTGATAGTTAAATAACCCGATATCTAATTTAGCCATTTTAGTTCCTCAACTTGATGTGGGAAATATTTAGTCGTACACTTAGTACGTAGCCATCTGTGTAGGCTTGATTATCGTTTGTGTTGAGGATGTTGATTCGTGTAGTACGCAGTATTACTCAATCTATCGAGCTTCCTTCTTGGCCGAAGGATAGCAAGTTGAAAGCTGGAGACGTGATAAGTCTATGGGGCTTAGTTTACGTGTGAGGTTGAGAAACGCTTTTGCATTGTTGGTGCGAAGAGACCGGGATCGGTTTATTTGAAAACCACTTCGGACCAACATTTATGCAATGATTGTGCAGGTTGGTTATGATGATATTGATATTCAGGATTTTCATAGTGGAGGACTGCTTGTTGATCACTTAGGGTTAAAATCTCAATAACATCCAGTATCAGTAGTCTCTTCGTTATGAAATATCGAATGCAAGGACTATTCACCACTAATCCTAGGGATTTCCCGACAAGATGTGGTGGGAAAGTACCTTCGTTTAGTCCTGTTCCTGGACAACTTCTATGGACGTTTGTCTGACATTGCATTTTAAAGATTACGTACATTGGTTTTTACAAACGTATATTAGTGGTGGCGGAGAAGGCAACTTCTCTCAGCTTCACACCCTCCTTGAGACGTATGAGCTTAAGAGTTGTATTTTGTGGAAGGCAATTAGTAGTCAACGGAAATGGCCGTGTGGCATTCAAAGTGATGTGATTGTGATATATGAAAGGTAATCATTACCTCAAGCCTCATCAACTAGAAATGACCGAAACAGGGTTAGATGCAATAGGGATAAGTGGGTCGCTCCCATCAGGATATGATCATTATCTTCTAGACATATTTCTTCTCGCTATGACATTCAGGATGTAGATTAATAAGGTTTGCATGCTATGAGGATCCTCAAAAAAGGTCGATAATAATCGAAGGATGACATATTCAGTACTACCTAGTTATAGAGGTAGGTTAGTCTTGTGTTGGTAGAGAAGCTTTGTGATGGTTTCTCGGGACATCCATTTAGAGGTGTACCCATCGGAAGGTAGTCCCTTCACCTGTTTATTTTTATGGAAATCCAAACTCCACTATGTGCCTGCCATTTTGATTGTATTACCCATTTTGAGCAATATGCTGGAATTTAATCAATGTAACAATTTCAACTATGATTAATATTATTTGTGCCATAGATACTATTATAATATTAGAGGATTGGATATGAAATGTTTTAGTTATCGTAAGGTAAAAACATGTTCGTGTCTATGTATGGGCGTGTCCTATGACATACTTTTGTTTTGAAAGGAAAAGTTTGGTAATCTAACAAATTCAGTTGCATGTGTTTCTCACGCTGGTTTACCAGACTGATCCGGTCGTTCTTCTTTTTCAATGCTCGAGTCAGACCGAGAATATTTACAGGTTCAGTTTTGGTACTTTTGGACCTTCAGAAAGAGAGTTGGAGATCTTCATTTTCGTATACGCGTATCTGTTTTGATTATCCGCTTTGCGCATTATTGTTGTATATTATCAGCTGTTGTAAGGATAGGTTATTATAACTGTCTAGGCTGATGATTTGTGACTGATTGTTAAACTCTGATTGATGTATGTATATGCAGTTTTTGTTTTGTAAAGATCATTGATATGATATTATATGTTATTCCGATGCGGTGTGAGATTCTGTATTGTTTTGTTTGGTTCTCTCTTCTCTCTTTCCTTTCTTCTCTTCTTCTCTCTTCTTTTCTCTCTCTTGACTTTTCATCGGTCTATGATTTTTGGGTCGGACATGTGTGGTTTATTGTCGATTCAAAGGGTACGGATTAGTGGGTGGTCACAAAACCAATGACAAATTCTCCATCCTTTCCATGTATGGTATCAATAAGAGATAGACTGAACTTTGAAAACTCATTGAATTCAGCCACATACTCCAGGACAGACATATCACCTTACTTTAAGTGTTCGAACTCCCAAAACAGCATCGACTTCTGAAAGTTGAGATAAATTTTCTTCGAAGTGAACTATGAACTAATTCTAAGTGAAATGATCCTTAGGAATCGAAGTAAGGGAACTCCATAATTTCATTGTTCGTCTCTAAAGTCATCTAGAGGTCAATTGCTACCTCGTGGTGTCATCTGACTCCAAGTCATCGAAGATCTTTTCACAAATATCATCCCGTCTTGCACCATAACAGTCAACTCTGTTCTAAGGAATGGTCTACCACCTAGACTCAGGAAGTCTTTATACATCTTGGCAAAGTTGACTCTAGGTGTTTGCACTTAAGCACCAAAATCATTTGGAGCAACTAGAGCATTCCAAAATAATGTTTCACATCATCTTTTTGAACATATTCTGTAAATCGGGTTAGTGGTCCCTGTAGATAGTGTCATTAGCCACTTTTCTCATATTCTAGATCATTCTTAATATACGTGAGAGTGATCGGTCTCTCATAGAGAGAACGGTATCGATAGTGCTTGTGTGTGCAATAAGCTTATATACTATATGTACTACTATACAGTTTTGAGGATAAATATATAACAAATACATGCTCTCTCATATATAAATGTACACTCGATCCAGTTTAGGGTGAGAAATCCTACACTATCTCTACTGAAGCACGGTATCAACTTAGGTTAATCATGTAACCTGGCTCTAATACCAAATGTGATGACCTCCCTACACCTATGACGCAGAACGGTGGTCAAAGGAAAGAAATAGAAATAAAGATGTGGAATAAAAAAGAAGAGAATAGAAGAAAAGAGGAAGAAATAAAGCACCACATAATCACATAACCTATTGTATATCTCCCGTCGAATCAGATAAAATACAATAGTCAACATCGATATAAAAAGTCGAGATAGAAATAACTAAGTGATTCAAATATCAAAGTACAAATACATAGAGTTATACATCGTATAATAGAGTTTATATAAGTGATAAACAAACTCAACTGAAAAAGGGTCTCCAATAATAATAAATCAACATTGTCAAGACTCCACGGTGTCATATAGTGGAATAAAAAATAGTGTATCCAGATATAAATATGAGAAAGCATCGCCTCCTACGAATCCATCTGCACAACTTCAAGTGTTGTTTGCCTACTATTTGTTTACTCATTTAAAAGCATCCAAGATAATAAGAAGAAAAGCATAAAACCTCGAGTCAGCTAATAGTCTGGTGTGAGCGATAAACAAACTCAAAATACTATAAAAGTCAATATCGTATATGGAACAAAAGGTATACTAACCATACCATACCTGTCCTTATAGCCATAGAGTTCGCACATAACATCGATTATATGCTGCTCTATAAATGTCATAAAGGGTACTCTATACTCAGTAAACTATCGGGCTGTCTAGGTATCTCCATCTATAATACCTACTTCATACTAAGTAACAGTTAGGGGTGTCTAGGTATCCCTATGCTCGATACCTACCTCGTATGACATCCCTAGAGTGATAGTCGCAGTGAAACCACAACAACCATAGCATCGATCAAACAATACTAACTGTCAATCATTGTGCTCTAGATATATGACAACTTGTATTGCCATTCTTCTGCCAAGGATTAATGAATAAAAATCTCGATTTTCATTTGTACTCTCTTTAGCCTAAAGCTGGTACTAGACCTATTGTTCCGTTCCAGGTATACGGATCCGTTCTTCAGATCTGGGGTACCAAACAACATACTTATGGGAATCAAAAAAAACCCTTGCTTTGAGTATAAAAGAAAACATTTCGGGTATCAAAGACCCCTTAGCATGCATATCCTTGATCTTTCTTTCTTTATCCATTTCAACGATAGAACCATTCTACAATCTGTCCATGGATCACCCTCAAAGAACCCGCTTGAGTAGAACTCATCGCGATGTCAGTCAATTGACATCAAGCCTTCAACCTTGGAAGCTAACTCCATAACTACTGAGCAACTCATCCGAAGAACTAGAACATCATATCGAAAACATAGAGTCATTATTAGCACATGTTGAAGAGCATAACATCAAGACACTAATTCGGCCGCATGAACCACCATATCGCACCCCTCGAAGCCTTCTCACCATCCATGTCAAAGGTCGACCAAATCGACCATCATAAATAGTGATGGGTACCGACCACTCCACAGTTGTCAATACGAACAACTCTGGTCCTGCACTTCACAAAAATGGATAGGTACTAACCAACTAAAAATGTCTGACATCTATCCTGAAGTCCAAAGCCTATCCAAATCCATCATCTTCCATCCTTAGATCCATCAACATGCATTCTAGCATTCTCTTATAATTTATTACGTTTATTTGGGTTTTCGATCAAGTGGACGAAACCCTAACTCATAGAATATTCCCCAACGCTGGATCTTCGGTAAATTAGCATTTTCAACCTAACAAGCAAACTAACATACATGCATCCAATGAGCATATTAATGTCTATAATAGTATACGTATAATATATATAATCCATCCACACCAACCAATGTAGGAAGTCATGCCAATGATAGCTCAAATGTACATAATAGTATACGTATAATATGTATAATCCAACTATGCCCATTAATGGCGGAAATCATACCAATAATAGCTCAAATCTAATAATTCCTAACTATGACACGTCGATGAAAAATATATGATATTCTTTATAGATCATTTCAAAATAATTTTATTTCCTTTTATAAAAATCTAGTAGATATATAAATATAGGAATTCACATTTCAAAATCAGAAATCGTTCCCAAGAGTCAATCTAATACTATACAACCAATCAAAGTATAGTGAGAGACAATATCACTTACCTCATGAAAATCCATCCAAACTAATGCCAAATTGAAAAGCTCTCCATCATGAGCGCAATGCAAGAAACAACGTCCAAAACGGACTTCTTATGCAAAAGATATGGCTAATATAAGATATCGGTTTATTTAAATAATTAATCAATTAAAACAATGATTAACTTAAACTAATTACCCAATCAGAGATAATCCTCCTTCTTCCCAAATGCTAATACCCATGCCTATAACCTGTACCCAAACCGTATCCATCGTTTTTGAAGATACGGAGCATCGCTTGAAGGAATCGAATCTCATCTTCGCTATTGAATTCCTCGCCGAACACTTGACTTGCCAACACAAAAACCCCTCACCACGGCATTGCCAATCGAAACGCGATATCCAAGATCGAGTCGCCTGCACTGTACATCGCAGCCACCATCACGTAGCCGAACCACCCCATAATTACACCTTCAATGTGCCTCTCCATTCTTGAACCAATGCCAGTCTCTATTTCCCCCATCTTCGACCATGCCATACGCTAAGTCAAACCCTAGTTTTGAACACCCACCTCGACCACCACCGAACGTGCCAAATTTTTCACTAAAAACGCTCCTCCTCTCTAGGAGCCTAACAAATCAAGTGGCATGATTTATTGTTGGGTAAATTGGTCAATTTAATTTTTCAAAATCAAATGAGGGAGGCAACCATTTTCTAGAGAAGGAAATGGGAATGAACAATAGTCGGCCAATAGGAATTTAGGGTTTGGATAATATATATTAATTTAATAATTCTTTTATTTGATTTTCTCAAATAAACGGGTATGAGCTTTGAGCTCATATGATTAAACGATGCATTTGATCGCCACAAAACTTGTTTACACGCATCACCTCATTTTTATTGTCCTGATAGTATAAATTTGGTTGCTATCTAAAACTGCACTCAAGGATGATAATTTCATGTTTTTCGAGACTGTTTCAACCAACGGATCATCCTATCTCTAAATATAGCGATAGATATACTTATTTTGATTTTCAACATTGATACGAACATAATGGAAGTTGCCTCGAGTCCTGATTCGATCATATTCGAAAATCTTATTTTTGGGATCGTCTATTAATTAACAATTCAATATTGAAATCAAATATTTAAGTATATCATCATTAAAAATATGGGTCATTACAAGAAAGGACTTCAAGTTCTATTAGGATCATCGCTGCTGATCCGAAAACCAAAACGAATGGTGTTTTTCTAGTTGCTAACTTGAGGGTCGTCCCATAAGCCCATAATGCTGGCATAAGCTCCTCAACCCAATTGCCTTTAGCTTTAGTTAATCGCTTCTTCAAGCTAGACTTGAGGATTTTATTCTCTGCTACCCCTTGTCTGTTGCCTATGGATGTGCCACTGTTGAAGAGATCTTCTTGATTTTTTGTCAATTACAGAAATCCTTAAACCAAAACTTTCAAACTATGTTACATCGCCCGTCATGATTTTCCGAGGTACTCCAAAATTGCAAATAATGTTCTTCATCACGAACTTGATCGCATTTTTTGTTACGATCATGGCAAGCGGTTCTACTTCTATCCACTTCATGTAATAATCCACCGCTACTACAATTACATATTTAGCTCTTCCTTTCGCTATCGGTAGCACACTTTTATTGTCAATTGCCCAAACCGCAAATGGCTACGGGCAAACCATTGTGTAAGCTTTAACATGAGGTTCTCGGCATCTTCGCAAATCTCTGGAAACCGTCACGTCCTTTGGTGTAATAGGCTGCATATCGACTTACCATTGGCTAAACATATCTGTAGAAAAGTA
Organism: Allium cepa; assembly: GCA_030765085.1. Lineage (NCBI taxonomy): Eukaryota > Viridiplantae > Streptophyta > Magnoliopsida > Asparagales > Amaryllidaceae > Allium > Allium cepa. The sequence continues at coordinate 456,318,593 of CM060931.1, read as the reverse complement.
CCTTGTTTGCCAAAATCTGCCTTCTAATTTGGTCACCACAGTTTCCCTCATGGATTTTCATAAGGATCTGCCTAACCTCATCATTGGTTACACACCGAAGTAGGGGGCAGAGAATCCACTCTTATACAACACTCCTTTTTTCATCATGAACCAAAGTTCTTTTTGGAGGATTTCTTCCATTCATTCCTATCTTCCAAGAGATACCCTTTGAGCAAATATTCATTGATCGATGTTATCCATGACTCCTCTTCCTCTGTGGACTCCAAAATCCAGTCGACATCCATTTGATCGATACATGAAGCCGTCAAAACTCTTATTGGAACCAAGCCCATTATTTGGGGTTCTTCGAAACTAGCTAGCTTAGCTAACGAATCAGCCTTTGTGGTTTTCTCTCCGGGGATATGCTTTATCACGTTGTGTTCTATGTCATCCAAAAATTCTAGTACTTTTTCAGGTAAGGGACATTCCTTCCTAACTTGACAGACCACCAGTTGGGAATCACCAAATATGTATAGTGTCCTTATCTTCAATTCCTTCGCAATCCTTAATCCCGCTATCAACGCCTCATATTCAGCTTTGTTGTTTATTGCGAGAAATTCCAATTTCAATGTGTAACAAATCGACCGCCCTTTCAAAGTTTCAAGTACTACTCCTGCCCCTGAACTACGTTCGTTTGAACCCCATCTACAAATAACTTCCAATAAAGGAGTATGGTTGTAACGTTCTCCTACTTGCCAATGCCTTCCCGTTTATTGCTCTCCTTGGATGGTAAGTGATATCGTATTGGCTTAACTCTATATTACATTTCAGTAAGCTTTCCAAAGTCTTAGGCCTTTATAATACCTACTTTAGGGGCTGATCTATCAGTTTTTTGATTAGATGAGCTTGAAAATATGGTTCCAGCTTCCTCGATGCAATCATCATGCAATATGCTAGTTTTTTCAACTTTGGTAGTTCTTCTCAACTCCTATAAACGCTTGCTGATGTAGTTCACCGACCTTTGAATCATCACCACCTCATATATTAGTGCTGCACTCAATGCATGGGTAGGCAATGACAAATAAATGAATAAATTCTCCCAGTCTGGTAGTTTGGATAAGATCAGTGGTGTCTCCATGTGCCTCAAATACTCCTTGATGGTGTTCTAACATTCTTGATTCCACTCAAAATTCTTCTTACCCTTCTTAAGCGAATTGAAGAAGAGTATGCATTTGTCTGTTGCCTTTGGGATGAACCGACTCAAGGCAGCGATCTCCCTATTAAAGCTTTATAGTTGTTTCCTCATAGTCAAGGTGGTTACGTTCCTCAAGGCATTAATTTGCTCCAGATTGACCTCAATGCCCCTCACATTAATATAAAACCTAGGATTTTTCTCGATGCTAACCCGAAAGAACATGTCCAAAAGGTCATCCAAGTGGTTCAATGATACTCGTGACTTCATAAGCATGTTGTCCATGTATACCTCCATTGTCCATTTGATTTGATTCTTGAACATTGAATTGACTAATCTTCGCTATATGGATCTGGTGTTCTTCAAGCCGAATAACATTACTCGATAGCAATATAATCCTAAATCTGTTATGAAGGTGGTATTTTCTTGATATGGTATATGCATCAAAATCTGATTATAACTCGAATAAGCATCCATGAACAAGAGTAACTAATGCCATGTAGTCTCTTCTATTTGTTTGTCAATCCTGGGAAGACGAAACATGTCCATTAGGCATGCCTTATTCAAATCCGAATAATCGATACATGTATGCCATTATTTGTTTGATTTCTTAACCAACACTGAATCAGATACTCATTCAGAGTATAAAACAACGTGGAAAAATTCGTTTGTCATCATCTTGTCCACCTCCTCCTTTGATGCAGCGTATCGCACTGGACCCAAATGGTGCATTTTATGTTCGAATGGCATAAACTTGGATCAATATTCAATGCATTGTCTCCGACGATATCCCGCATACATCAGAACATTTCCAAGCAAACACGTCCAAATTCCCCTAGAGAAAATTAACTAATTTCTTCCTTAAGTTAATGCTAAACTAAGATCCAATCTTTAGTAATCGTGTAGCATCTTCCATATCGATTGAAACATTCATTGTCAACTTAGCTAGTTTTGCTCACCTTCCCCTGACTTCTTCTTATGATCAAACCTGTTATGGTTGCCGAGCCAAAGTTCGGGCTTTAATTGCTATTCTTGCGAATCTCCAATGTGAAGAGTGCTCCATGTTCTTACTATTCTCTTGTCATTTTACTTCCCTCAGCTCTGCGACATAACATTCCCTTCCTACGCTTTGCTCTCCACTTACCATTCTGACCCCATTTTCCATGGAGAACTTCATTATTAAACACCAAGGAGTTAGTGCTATTCTAAAATCAGCAAGGGTCGGTTGGTCCAAAAAGGCATTATATGTTGAGTATTCATCCATAGTAATAAATTTATGAATCTGGATTATCCTATGATCTCTTTCACCCAACTTCACAAGCAGGTCAATCATTTCAACTGTTTGTTTGGCTTTGTCTGTAAATCCTTGGATCTTCATTTTGTAGTCCGTAAACTCGTTTATATTAATCTTTATTTGATTGAATGTCCTTCTAAACAGTATGCTCACAGAACTTCCAGTATCCATCAAGAACCGATGTACTGTTGGCGGTCCAATACCTGCCATTATCACCATGGGGTCGAAAGTTGGTGCTTCGACTCCATTAGCATATCTATTTTTGAACACAATATAATCAATTATCATCCTTTGCTGGTTAACTGGAGCTCTATCTTCCACGAAAAATTAATCCTCTTACGTTATGTTCTTTAACGACTATTCCATTTCCCTCCGGTTTTTCTTCATTGGACGAGGTCCTCCAATTATGGTATTGATAACCAATCTTTCATCATTTTGCCTGGGCTCTTGTTCGCTTGGTCCAGGCGGATTCTCTTGGGCAGTCAGCCCTTGGGGTTTTGTGGTTCGGCAACCCTCCTGGGGATCTTTAACATACTGCAACATCCTATTCTTCCTTATCAATTCTTCAATAAGATCCATCAAATACCGACACTCATTTATATTATGTCCATGGGCTTCATAGAAACAACAGTGCTTTCCAAAGCGCCTTTACTACTTAGTTGCTTACCTCATGGATGGCTTTTTATATCATTATGTTCCTTGAGTGGCATGGTATATGTTTTCTAGTGTATCATTTAGAGGCATATAGTCTTTCAGTTTCATATTTCTTGAGCGCTTTTTGTTCTTATTCCGCCTACTTCTAGTGCATCGATTCCTTTTATTTTGATCGTTAGAGTTTCCAACATTTACCAACACGTTACCAAAGCTTTCTCCAGTTTGTTTAATCTCTACGTTACTCTAGATAACTTCATTTGGCTGTCCTTCATTTGTCTTCCCTGTAGCTAGACTCGCCCCTTCCTATCGTTGAAACTGATTAGCCTTCCATTGGAATTCCTCCATAGTCGTTGGTTGTTTCATTTTCAACCACTTTCCCAAATCAGTGTTCGGATATATGCCCCGGACCAACACCATAAATACTAAATCATCTTTTGGATTTCTCACTTTGGTAACAACAACGTTAGGTCCAATAACCTTTTGAGTGACTACTTAGGTCCTTGAGATAAGCTTGACAAGGACATCATGTCCTTAGGACGAACAACATGGAGTTGAAAATACTCCAAGAATTTCCTAGCCAACTCTACAAAAGTTGATATGGATCTAGGCGCTAGCCTAGTGAACCACGTATATGCAACACCTTCCAAGAAAATAGGAAAACATTTACATCGAACATCATCCATCACTCTGACACCATCCATGTGTCATTCATACATGAGTAATAATGCCTAGGATCAATGGTCCCATTATACGATGGCGTTGTCGGCATTGTAAACTTTCTAGGATACTTCTCTCTCATAATGTTTTCCATAAATAGGGTTCTTCTCGGCGCAGAACCCCAATCCTCGTTCCTTCTACCTTTCTCCTCGACCAACCGCTTACCCATATCTACTATATGCTCCTTGTGGGAACGGTATTTCATAGGTCGATTCTCAGGGGTACCACCAATTGTTTGGCTCTGTAAACGATCTCGGTTGGTCTACTGATGTCTAGGTTCTCTAGTCTCCATGAGAACCACTTCTTCAATCTTCTGTTGATGCTCGGTTGGTTCTGTTGTAGTGATTTGAATTTCAACTACATTAACTCCAAAAGGCTTCTCATAATAATCATCGTCAGGTAGGTTATCCTTCGAGTTAGATAAGTCCACAGCCTCAGCTCCCCATTCGACCAATCCTCCAAAATTCCTTTTAGTACCGACCTGATACCTTTAGGTACCGAGCTGACTTCTTCTGGGGGAGCCCTTCAACTTCCTTCAGCAACTTCCTCATTCCACTTTTTCCTTTAACTTAGCCTATTCTAACCAGAAATATATGAATTCTCTTCTTCAGACTCTGGAGGAGAAACAACCCTCCTACTCCTCCTGGTTCTCTATAGTTGTTGGGTTAGCAGTGTTATGCTAGTATCCATCTTTCCCATCAAAGCCTTCTGACTGTCGACCAACTTCTGATTCAACTCATGTATCGTTATGTCAAATTCAACCCTAGTAACCGTCTCCCCTTAAGCAGATGATCCTATTACTATCTGTTGGTTACTAACTTCCATCTAATGAGCATTCAACTCACTATCACCAACTGCTGATCTAAATGATCTTCAAGATCTTCTAGGCACCATTTTTTTCTTTTATCAAGTTTTCGAATTCCTCAAAGCAAATCTTCTGAATCTAATCACCGTATCTCTCAAAATGAGAAATAGTAAGCTGGAGAATTGAATTCTCAATGAAAGGACCAAAATTTTGACATTAAATATAGATCAACACCCAAAGACCTATAAAATGATAGAGATGTAGCAAAAAATATATGAAAAGTAAAGAGAACACCAAAATATTATAGCAGTTCGGCAATCTCTGGTATATGTCCACGGTTAATGAATTGATTATATGACTAAAAGAGATTTAGAGTCACTAGTACAAGGAATTGACAAGATCTTAAAACCTAGAACTGCTAACAATGTCTGACTTAGTGATTATGGAGAGATATGAGATAAAGGAATCAAAAGTGCCTAAAAAGTCCTTTTCCAGTAGCCATAGGATTTGTATTTACAGGGAAATCATCTAGCAGAATCAAGGGGCCTCAAAATCGTCCAGATCTAAGTCTAAGAATGCAGAAGTGAGTGTCGGGCTCAAACCCTAATAGAAAGCTCTTGATATCGAGTGGTAATACACAGTAATGACTGGTTTTTATGGGGGACATCTTCCTTCTCCTACTATTTTTCCTCCTATCTCAAGCTATTATGTTTCTATCACTTTTTCTTTTGAGATTGAGTTGTTTCTCATAGTTCCTTGATTATTGCTTGTTCTTGCCTGTTTTTCCTTTCATCCGGAAAATCCTTAAGGTTGTTCTTCGATTCCTTAAGTGATGCTCCTTATGACGATCATTCAGGCTAGAGCTCAACGTACAAGTGGTTGTGCAATATAAAGACCTTGGTACCAAGTGGTATCGAGTGGTTCCCTTTGCTCCAAATTCTTTGTAATTTCTTAGGTGCGTTCCTATTGCCCTTCTAAGCATGTTCCTAAGTCCGTGAATTGTCTCGTCTTCATCTTGACGTTCTAATTCCAATTAAAATCTACTTGGTCAAAATTCTAGACAACATCAGCATTGATATTTTTTGTGAACAAAAATAAGAGGGCTAGTATCTTATTTATCGTGGTGAGAATGCGTCTAGACCATGCGAGTTTAAAATAACAAAATCCGAGCCATTTTGGCCTAGCAAAACCCTAGCCATCATAAGAAAACCGGTCAACCAGCCTACCTTGGACGGTTGACCATTAGCGGTCGGCCGGCTAATGAAGGCAGTCAACCGACCCTCCTCTCCTGGTCGAAATTTATTTGTTACCATTTTTGTTTTCGATGTTAATTTTTATTCCCAACTGTTAATTCCTAATGTTAACGTTTACTTCAACATTAGGTCCAGTATGTAGCGTTCCATTTTTTATTAACTTTTTAAATTCAAACATTAATTTTCAAATTTGTTTTAATTATTCTAAATTCGAAAACTTCAAATATCAATAACTTCTCCATTTGAACTTCGATCGTGAAACTTTATATATGAAAGTTGGTTAGAAAATTGTCATGAACATATTGGTGTAACTTTCATGGCTAAATTTTGACGTTTGGAAAATTTTTGTTTTTAGCCTTATTCTTAATTAATTTCTTGTTAATAAAATTTCCTATTTATTTTACGGGGTGTTATAGAAGATTTCAAGGAGCTGTCAGTTCAACTACAATTTGAAGGCTTGATTTTGAGGGAATGAATCTTCAAAGTAGGGTCTGGTTTTCTTAGGCTGGTAGGCTCATCGGTCCTAGGCTCTTTCTTAACTTTTACCCTTGATAGGTTAAGCTTCCATCTCTCTACCATGGAAATGGGATTAGTTAAGCCCGTAACACTAGTGATGGTGATGTCTTCCCCTTAGTGACTGTGAGGTGTCGTCCAAACCTTCCATAGCCACGATCCTCTCTGAATCAGGACCAAGGGCAGAGCTGGAGGGATAAACTAAAGTAACTAGTCTCATGGTAATGAAGGTTGACTCAGTAGGGATAGAAATGGGATCCAAACCTCTAGTAATTAGCAGTGGAGGAGGAGGAAGTGACAAATGGCCTGTAAGTTAAAAAATAATGAAGTAAAGATGATCCACATAGTTATATGATAACTTCTTCGGATTTAGAAAAGGGGTTAGAGTAAACCTGGCCATTTTTCATGTTTAAACAAAACATGAGATGAGTCAAAAAAGTATAATTTCTAGAAGTTTAAAAAAGATGTGGAATGTTGTTTGTGACAATCTTGAATGAGAACCGAATCTTTTTGAACATTAGGGAGATGAGAGAAATACCTTCACTAGTTGGAGTTTCTTTAGTTGGGTATATAGTCCCTCTTTCATTGTTGATTGCACTATTGGGGGACGAAAACAGGAGTATAGGGCTCGTTGATGATCAAGGAAAAAGAAGGTGTAATCTTAGCATGGGTAGCCACGATACTGGCCCTACGGAAGATGGTATTTTAATCATAGGCTCTTTGGATTTCGTAAATGATGATTCTAGTTGGCAAAACGCACTAGGACCAATAGAAGCCTCAATGAGAAGTTTGCTTGTAGTCCCCGTCCTCTTCTGCCAATATTTCTTTGTCTTTTACTAAGGCTATAATGTCATCGACGCTAAAGTATTTGGCCTTCAATTGGTCTTTAGTGATGCCTTCACCAGACTCAACCGTACGACGTAGGATTTCTTCCCGTGCATCTACCAAGGTCATAGGATAACTACTTCTCAACCGCTTCAAGTTCTTTTCTTCAATCACATTTACAAAGAACTGCCGAAGGGTGGAGTTCATTTCCTCCTTATGCTTTGTGGCTTGGTTTTTCAGCTCATTTATTTCAACTGCTGCATCACCAAGTTCGACCTAAGCTTCTACTTTCACCTCCATTTTGGCGCTCAGACTGACTTAGAGTCACTTGACTTCGCCCTTAAGTGTTTGGATTTCAATATCTTTGGCCTGAAATGTTATGTCTTTCTCTTTAATCATTGTATCCTTGGCCTTGGCCAGGTGCATGAGTTGTTCATTCTCATGGAGAGCCTCCTAAAGATGGTCATTGATTATGTTGAGTGCGTGAGTGTTCACAAGGGATAGCTTCTTATTTAAAATTTTGGAATCATTGACCAACTTTTTAGCCTTATCTCCGTGCTTTGTAAGTTCGACTGCCTCTTGCTTGTAACTAACTATGGTATTTTCGTAATCTTCCTCTTCGATTCAAATGGATGGATGTCCATTTGATTGATTTTGCTGACATCAAAGAAGGTAAAAGTAAGTTTTATTCATTCATAAAGTTAGTTAACAAGCTCGGCATCCCCTCCAACTTTGCATTTGGCTTCTTCTTGGGAATGTCCTTAATATCATTATAAAATTTCACCCTTGTCAGGTAAAGGATAGAAAAAGTAGCATGCATCTTAGTCATTATGGTCGTTGATGAGCCTAATGGAGGTGGGGTGGAACTTGATGGCAGAAGCCTCCTTGGATCTTTGGGAGGTTAGCGAAGTAGTAATTGGGGGTTGGATCGCCAGAACTTGTTGAGAACAATGCATGTGTTGAGAGCGTGGCAAATAAGAGTTAGAGATAGGATCATTCTAGTCATGAAATCATGGGATTTCTTCCCTAGGTCATATTCTTTCCTTCCTTCAGCTTGTCACTTCCTTCTTTCCTTATCCTCGTATCTTCTCCTTCCTCTTCATTCTTTATTTTTTAGTCTCTCGATGTAATGAGAAATGGTTTGGATAATGATCAGAGGTGGTTCTCTGATGCTCACCGATGTTATAACATATGTAGTGAAAGCGATCTCTTTCCATTGTATCTGAAACGAATGAAAATGGACGTATCAGCTTCATAATATAGAAGAAAGTGCGGAGGTAGGATATAGGTGTTCGTGACCCTAGAAGTGTATGGAGTGCTAGTGTTGCCTTAAGTACTATACAGGCCATGTTTAAAAGGTTGTAAGGATGGAGTTTTTCACCCTCGGCTAGGAGGCCTCAGACGGGAAGCTGAATCCTAAAGGATAATCCTTAATAAGATTGCTAATAGGGTTGTCAAGATTACTCAATGATTTGAAGATATTTTCTGAGTAACCAGTGGAGGATTCACCTTGATTATTAGCGTCACGCTTGGTTCAGTAGACTGTTATGAGGTCCTAACGATTATTCACTTCGGACATTGATAGGGTAGGAATTTTGGTACCTTCTAGAGGCATCTCTCCATACGACTCATCTTCCCCAAGACCAATTTCATTGTAATTGTAATAACCCTACATTCTACACCGTAAAAATAAATAAATTTAATTAAAACAAAAAATACGAATTCAATTTTTGATAATTATTTTGAAAATAAATTCTTATTTATTTGAAGTAATTTAATAAAAGATTTTTGTTTTATTAAATTTATAGATTCTTTTCAAATAATATACTGAAATTTAATAAATTGTTTAATTGAATACAAAGTATTTTTATAAGTGTAAATAACTTTTATGTGATTAGAATACTAGAAAATTAATAAGCGAGCATCGAATTGAATGAAATTGGGCAATTATCGAAATACATTCTGTATAAAGAAGTGTAAATCAATTTATATTTGGTTGAAATTTATTTCATATAAAGATAAGATTGTTTAAAATAAAACAAAGAATGAAATTAAATAAAAAGGGTGAATTATCTTTTATAATATAAAGCCCAAGCCCACTATTATTTGCTAGCTTCAAATCCATTCTCTTCTCTCCTCTAGAATGCTCCTACTTCTTTAATTTAGAACCAAATTCATACCTCTATTCATTTTTTAGCCCTAATCACCTAAAAATAAAAATTGCAACTTACATAAATTTAAAAAAAAGGCGTGGGACCGGGTGGCACACGATGCAAGGGAAGGCAACTAATTGGGGCTCTTGATAGGATGGATGAACATAGGAGGAGACGTTCATAAGATAGATCACGCGATAGCAGGCTATGGATGTGGCACAATGCGACCTGATGGAGGAAGCGATGAGCACAAGAGTGCTAACTGTGGCGTGGATGCTGCACACGAGGCGATGGGTTGGTTTGTGAGTTGCATTAGGTGGAAAATGATAATAATAGGAGCCGGTGAAGTTGGGCTCAGACTTGGTGGTAGTTAATAACTGATGTTTTTGGGTGGAGGCTAGCTACGATGACCATGCTTGGTTGAAACACATCATTTTGGTGAGCAAAATCATTTTAATCACAACTATCATCTAATTATATGCGTATTATTGGTTGACTAATGTTGTTTGAATTGCGAATTGGCATTGGATGATCGATTGGGTTTGCTTGCATTGTTATGTGAGTTATTTTGGGTAACTCGCCACTATTATTTCGATCCTATGTTTTAGGATTTCCTTGATTATTTGAGATATGTTTTTTGTTGATATGTATTGACTTGGGTAAAATAAAATTATACATCTCTAATTGATTATCGTTATGATGATATTACATTACTAATTGATCGAAGGGGGATGCATAAATTGAAATGGAAGGTTTTGAAGGAAATGAAATATTTTTGGAACAAATTATGGATTCTTGGAATGATTTTTATTAAATGAAATTGGAAATTATTTATGACAAAAAATATTTAAGTGAATTATTTTGAGGATTCTATAAATAAAAATTATTTGGAAATGATGAATTTTAGGATTTATTAAATAGGGGATTTTTTATTTTTAATTTATTTATTTATCATCGGCCGTAAAAAAATATGTTTAAAGGATATTTATGAAATAATATTTAAAATCCATATATATATTTAAAGTGATAAGTTAATTTTATTGGTTTCAACAAATTTGAATTTTATAAAATAATATTTTGGAATAGTAAAAGCTTGAATGCGATTTATTTAATGAACGGGAAATTATTATCAACAAATATCTATTTTAAAATTTTGTTAGGGTAATTTTTGAAGTATTATATTTTATGCTTAGTTATTGTACAAAATAGCTTAAAAAGTGTATGGAAGTAAATAAGTGACTTGAAATTTTTTTTTTGGAATTTATATTCTAGTTTCGAATAATATTTTTTAAAAACGAAAATCCTTATTAAGAAAGTTGTATTATTCTGATTTGTTGTTTAAAGGAAATTGTAAAGTATGGAACTTCTTTGGTATTATTATTCAAAAATAGCAAAGAGCAAGAATTTTATAATTTAATTTTTTTTTTCTTTCAATTGAATATTGATATTCGAGATTGGATTGAAGATTTTGGGAAAAGTGTATTTTAGAATCCCTTCTGAATCGATAAGTAATAGAATTTTATGTTTTGATTGATTTATATTTCTATGTAATAGGGAATTAGAATAAACGGAGTTATAGTTCCTTCTGGTATGGGACTTTCGGTAATATTTCGGTTATTCTTTGGACCTGTTATATGGAATAATTGTGCGGTAATGTGTGCAAATTATGAGCATTGAGTAAACGGTAGAATAATACCAGGTGGTATGGGACTCCTGAGCTGATATTTGTTCAATAACTTTCTATAAGTAAATGTCACTATAACAAGGTCGAGTATATATGGCACTATATTTTGGGTGATGCAGGCTTGGGATGTGCAGGTTGAGAGCCATAAGAGTGTACATTTATTGCATGTACTCCTATTATACATCGGGGAGTAATCCAGATTGGCTAGTATCCATCCCAGTAGCCAGATTGTAGGGTCGCTTCCCGAATATATGAAACCTATTGATGTATATGGCTGAAAGTCACTTCCCATGTGTCATTTAGGCCAGCATTTTATTATAATTAAGAGTTTGTAGGGTCGTGACAATGGAATAGCATAGTCTTATCCAAGATGGATATTAGGTCGCGATGATCATTTGAGAGTGTGTAAGAAAGGCTCCTACTACATGCTGAGAGCTGTCAGTCTCCTGTTTGGTTACTATTGATGAGATAGCATGAGATGCTGCAGACACATGCTTGTTCACCCATATGAGATCATTGTATTTACGACGAAGAGCTGATCCAATCATTTGTCGAGACCAGTACTGAAATAGATATTTATGATGCTAAGAGCACATAAGACTGTGATTCCTGAGGGATATCCACAATATTGAGAGATGAGTGAATTGGTAGAGGTCTGAGAGACCGTATGGTTATTCTTTGGCTGAGAGCCCAGACGAACTCTATGAGGCTAAAAGTCTAGATGATTATTATATGATTATCAATCTTTTGGATTATCTATGAGATTTAGAGTCTATGAAGTTGTGTAACCCTGTACACATCAAGGATACTGCTATCGAGAATAGCTAGATATGCTGAGAGCATGGAGTTGGACCATGTACCTATTTTTGCATGGTTATTTAAGTGATAACCCTTCTACTGAGGGTGTGCTACATTTATATTTTGTGTTGTTTAATTTAGGTGATATTTATGTGTTATATATACATTTTCTGAATGAGACGGACCTCGGGTATGTCTACGTTACAATTATCTGAGAGATAATTTTAGTCATTGCCGTGAGCATGTCCTTTATTGTTGAGTTTTATACCTGATGATAGTTAGATTACTTTTTATCACCTACTTGATTATAATCCCGTTTGATGTGTTGTGACTTTGCCTTGATATGGATTATCTTTTATGTGTATGGTTTTGAGATATGTTGACACTTAGGATATACACCTGCCACTTGCGTTGCAATAGTTTATACCATGCTAATTGTTATTTATATTGACATCTACATTCTAGACATATCTGACCCGTGTATTATTTATATAATACTTGGGTCAATCCGACAAATCTTAACTCTAGGGATGAGCTGAACTATTTATGGATGTTGGGTGTAGATGGAGGATAGTGTATTTGTATATCATTTGTGTGTTTGTATCCATATGTGTTCTTATAATTCTGAGATGTGTACATTGGACATGTTATGTATATATTTGAAATAGTGGGCATTTGACTATTTTTGTATACCAACTTGGACCAATGTATATTATTAACTGTATGTTATCGCTGCGTTGATGACTCTGTTATTTTTGTGATTTATTTTATATTGTGTATTGTTATATCCTGGAGGCACACCTATTCATTACTTTGTGCCGATACTGTGTACTTATATGTGAGTTGTTGTTTTTTTTTGAGATACATACCAGTGTTAGTCCAATGGAATATTCATGTGTATGCCTCTATACAGCCTCATTCTTTGTGTTATCTAGCAGTATTACCGAGTAATGCTCTTAAATAGTATGTGTATAGAGGTGACGTATTATACATGGTATCAAAGTGGGTTTGGAATAGTACAGAGTATAAGTGACAAGAATCCTAGCCTTAGATGAGACTTAGAGTCCCTGTCCCCATAGGTGCATGGTAGATCATTATTTATACTCCAGTGATAGTAGAAGTATATGATGATTACTGGGGCAATCATTTAGAAAAGAATTTGTATTTCTCTTATTATATAATATATTTGTTTTCACTTTTTCTGAGTGCAATTCTCTGTATACGAAAAAGAGTAGTTGATGAAGGTTGTGAAGGAAGAAGTGGTTCGTCCAGCTAGCAGTATCGGTATAGATATTGAATATTAAACATCTTTGCGGCTTTAAAGTAAGAAGGTAGTTATTCGTCTATGGAAGCTGCAAAAGACCCTAATTATAATCTTGTATTGAATACATCATAAATCAAAATTGTAATGAGGAGAGATGAGTAAAAGATCTGGTAGTGATCAGAGTTGCACTATAGGAACTGATTAATAGTTTTCCATTGGAGGCATTTGTTTGCTTGTTTGGAAATATATGTATTGTTGTATAGTGCCTATTTAATATTATGGATGAATGATATGTGATGATTTGTGTTGTTGTTATTGGTTGCTAAATTGAATGTATATATGAGTTTCGAAAATAAATATTTTTATTCAAACAAGCATGTGATTTAATAAAATACGATATCATTTTATAAAGTGATTGAAAATCATATTTTCGAGCAATGTTTGGTATTTTGGAAAAAAACATAGTTTGACATAAGTTAAATACTAATTGGAAAGACATAGAATTTTTGGATGATAAATATTAGTGTTGAATTTAGAAAAGATGGTTTCAAGATAGGATAATATTTTAAAGAAAGCCATTATATGAACAGAGATTTTCGATCAAAGGTACCAATTTTTGTAAGACATTAGAAATGTTTTGGTATTTGCAAATAATTGTTTTCCATATGAAAATATTTAAATATAATTATTTAAAGAAATCGTCGAAGCTAACTTCATGTTAATCTGTCCATTGGGTGATTTAGGAATTCTGATCGATGCGTCTGATCAAGGTTATCTATTATCCTGCCTTTTGTCAAGGCCGTGATACCATGAGTTGGCTAAACGGATTTCGTCATCATCAAGGCAAGAAACCCAAGAGATGGTTATCAGGTTCGAACATCAAATATAGGTAAGGCTATGGGTGATAGTCAATCGGATTCAAGCAAGTTGCATCCAAGAAATGGCTAAGTATGGATTTGCACTTCCCCTAGGTAGGGGATCGGATCAGATCAATATGATTAGGAACAGAACAGATTAGATCAACATGGCTATGGATCACTTGGATTGGCAGTTCAACTCAATGATGATCTCTTAATAACTCAACAATACCATGGAAATCAAGCAAATAACTACAGAAACACGAAGAGGAAGCATAGGGGGACCCACCATAGGGATCGTCGAACCCCTATCCACCATCTTAAAGGATCTGAGCCGATCCATCTAGGAGGCCCAAAGGAGCCTCGTTGTTGGCAAGCGGGTCTATCTTGGCCTTGGACTTCTGCACGTGGATTTTCAGTTGGATATTTCTGCATCTTCTCCTTTAGCTACAAGATCATTGGTTCATTGTAGGGGATCTTCATTTTCTGCTGGACTAATCTTCTTTTGTCTCTTCTTCATTGTTTTTCTTTCCTTCCTCCATTAATTTTCTTAGGTAAAAAAAACTGTGTTTGTAATTCTAAAGTGTAATAAAAAGATTATTGCAGTGGACATAGGCCAGATTTTGTCGAACCACTATAAAATCCGTCTGTTAATTTTATTTTTTGCTATTGAATCTATGATCTGCACATTTAATTCCCTATTTGGATTTGGATATTGACTCTGTGGTGTTATCATATTAGTTGAGTGTTTGTGATCAATTTTGGTGCAAACATATCGATAGGGATTCTTAAACGCTAAGACAAGACATATGGATACAAAGTTTTAGGATGTACGCCAATGTTTTGAACAACAATAAACATATTTTTCTATATTTAGATGTTTGATGTGATGATTGCATCCATTAAGCATTAGTGGAGAGCGAAATTTGATGGCGAGGCAATGCTGATCACATGGTCAATACTATAGGTAATCGACGAAGTGAGCCGCCAGAAATTCATGGTGAGGCGTCGTCGATATATTTATATATTATATTAAAATTTGAAATTGTCAATATGTGTTATTGTGATTGTATGCCTACCATGTTTAGTAATTGTCCATGACTTAGATTAATTTCATGAATATAGTCACGATATGATGCATTGTGATATAAAAATTAATGTATATGATTTTTAAGTTAAAATAAATTTTGAATCCAATATAATGGTCAAAGTATAAAACAATATTTTTGGAATAACATTTTGATTTTTAAAAGTTTGTAGTAAGGTGAAATTTTTGAAAAAGAAAAGTTATAAATTTTTGAAAAAGAAAAGTTTTATAGTATTTTTGACATACCATGATTAGTTTTAACAATAAATCTCAAATTAGTGATCTGCTTTCGATGATTTTAATTTAATTGGAAAGATTTGTTATTAGAGAGACATTTTTGAATGAAATGAGATGTAAAAGTTTTAGATTATCTATGGTTTAAGAGAGAATTAAAAGGTATGTGTATTGTTGTTCCAAAAGTGTAAAACCCATATAATAGCGCTGAGCTGTTTTGACTACAACTTTTGATTTAGTTGTCCAATTTTGATGGATCTTTTGTTTGAGAATTTTTTAATGTTGGAAAACTTTAATTTTAATTACTTTGCAAAATTTTGAAGCTAGCTATGGTTTATACATGATCTAAATAGTTGTATGTCGTTGTTCCAAAATGCAAAATTAAAAACTAAGTGAAACTAATTTACTTATAACTTTTGAATGTTTTTTCCAATTTTGATGATTTTTCTTATTCTAGAAAGCTAAGAGTATAATCCACAACCTTTATTTTAAGTTTTTTTCACAAAATATTGATGTTTTCATGGCTAAAAGCACAATTTTCATAGGCGGTGCTGCGCACAATTTTGAAAACCTTAGAAAATCCTCCATAATTTGGGTTGTACTCCAAAATATTGAAGATTGAAAGTTATTTTGGTAAGTTAATTCACTAATCAACATTTCATTATTTAAAACCACTATCTAATTTTGTATCTTTGACCTTTAAATGTCTATTGGAAAGTGGATTAAACGTAAATGCGATGTTGTTTTTATTGTAAATGAATGTATACTTGTTATAAATTTTCATTTATGACCAATGTTCAAACTGTGAAGTAAAGGTGCTTTTGGGCTTATTTTGATAAGTTTGTAGAGATAGCTTGCTTTCGCTCGCATAAAAGCAAAATACCTCACTTAAATGCTTATTAAAAGGTATGTTTTAATGGTATATCAATATATAATGTAACATTATATTGTTTTCCCGTGTTTCGGGATGCCCAAGTTGGGATGCCGCTTCGGAGATACCATATAATTATACTGTGTTTTGATTTTTCGGAACACTCTCCATACAAAGGAGGCTCTGTCAAATTTTTTTGAAAAATCCGACATTTAAAATATTTCCACAAAAATTACCGTATGCGAAAAATAGAAAGTCATGAATTGAATATATCTGAAACTGTAGCATATGATAAGATGAGTGGAATGTACGAGCCACATAGGGGATTTTGTAAGTTTCAACTTGATAGAAGATTATAGATACGAAGAAAGTCGGGGTATGAGTTGTATATGACATTCTCCTATTAGAAATTACGAAGACGTAATTTTCTTACGGGAAAGTCTGTAACAAGCCTACTTTCTATGCCGTATAAGTAAATAATTTAATTAAAGTAAAAAATATTCAATGTCGATTTTTGATAATTATTATTTTGAGAATAAATTCTTATTTATTTGAAGTCTATTTAATAAAAAAATTGTTTTAATAAATAGAATTAATTTGCAAATTCTTTTTAAATAATATATAAAAACTGAATAATTTTTTTTAATTGATACAATATATTTTTATAAGTGTAAATAATTTTTATATTATTAAAATAGTGGAAAATTAATAAGCGGGCATCGAATTGAGTGAAATTAGACGGTTGTCGAAATATTTCAATATAATGAAGTGTAAATCAATTTATATTGGATTGAAATTTATTTCATGCAAATATAAAATAGTTTAAAATAAAATAAAGACTGAAACTAAATAAAAAGGTGAATTATATTTTATAATATAAAGACCCATGCCCACTTTTATTTGCTAACTTCAAACCTGTTCTCTTCACTCTTCTGGAATGCTTTCGCTTCTTCGATTCACATCCAAACATGTACCCTTTATTTCATTTTTTAGCCCTAATCCTTCAAAACTAAAAAATCACAACTTAGAAAAAAAGAAAGGCGTGCGATCGGGTGGCTCGTGATAGGACGCATGAACGTAGACGGAGGCAATCATGAGGTAGGTTGCGCAATGGTAGGATGGACATGGTGCGACCTGATAAAGCAAGTGTGCAAGAGTGCCAATTATGGCATGGCTACTGTACACAAGGCGATGGGTTGGTCTATGAGTTGCATTGGGCCGACAACAATAGGAGGAGGTGCTGGAAAAGTCAAGCTCAGACCTGGTGGTAGCTGATGGCTAACGTATTGGAGTGGACGTTAGCTGTAATGACAATGCTTGGTTGAAACACATCAAGTCAGTGGGTAAAATTATTTTTACTCACAACCATCGTTTAATTATATGCATTTTATTAGTTAATTGATGATGTTTGAATTATGGATTGGCATTGGATAATAGATTGGGTTTACTTGCATTGTTGTGTGAGTTTTTCTGGATAACTCACCACTACGATTTCAAACCTATGTTATAGGAGTTCCTTGATTGTTTGGTCATATATTGTTTGTTGATATATACTGAATTAGGTAAAATAAATTTTACATCTCTAATTGATTATTATTGTGATGGGATCACATTATCAATTGATCGGAAGGGGATGGATAAATTGAAAAGGATGGTTTTGAAGGAAACGAAATACTTTTAGAAGCAAATTGTGGATTCTTAGAATGATTTTTTAATATGAAATTAGAAACAATACTTGTGATAGAAGATATTTAATTTAATTATTTTAAGGATTCCGTGAATGGAAATTATTCGAAAATGATGAATTTGGGATTTATTAAATAGTTGAATTTTTGAATGTCTATAATTTATTTATTTATCGTCGACTATAAAAAATTATTCAAAGGATATTTATGAAATGATATTTTAAATCTATAAACTTTTAAAGTGATAAGTTAATTTTTTTGTTTTAATAAATTAGAAGTTAATAAAATAATATTTTGGAATAACAATGAGTTTGAATATGATTTATTTACTTAATGGAAAATTATCAACAAAAGTCTATTTTAAAATTTTGTTGACCTGTAATTTTAGAAGTATTATCTTTTATGTTTAATTATTATAAACAAATAATTTAAAAAATGTCTAGAAGTAAATAAGTGTTTTGAAATGTTGATTTTGAAATTTATATTCTAATTTGGGAAATATTTTTAAAAACCAAAAATCCTTGTTAGGAAAGTTGGATTATTCAGATTTTTTGTTTAAAGGAAATTATAAAGTATGGAACTTCTTTGGTATTATTATTTAAAAATAGTACAGAACGAGTATTTTCTAGTTTAATTTTTTTCTTTCAATTGAGTATTGATATTTGAGATTGGATTGAAGATTTTTGGAAAAGCGTATTTAAAAGCCCCTTCTGAATCGATGAGTAATAGAATTGTATGTCTTGACTAATTTATATTTCTATGTAACTAGGAATTAGAGTAAACGAAGTTATTGCACCATCTAGTATGAGACTTTCAGTATTATTTCTTTGGTTATTCTTTGAACTTGTCATATAGAATAAGTGTGTCATGGTGAGTGCAATTTACAAGCATTGAGTAAATGGGGAATAATACTAGGTGGTATGGGACTCCTAAGCTGATATTTGTTCAATTAATTTTTGTAAGTATATGTCACTCTATTAGGGTTGAGCATACAAGGTATTATATTTTTGTTGATGCACACTGAAAGTAATAAGATTATTTATTTATTGTGTGTACTCCTATTTTACATAGGGGAGTAAACCAGATTGGCTAGTATCCAACTTAGCGGCCTAATTGAGGGGTCGCTCTCCGAATTCATGACATATATTGATGTATATGACTGAGAACCACTGCCCATGTGTCACTTAGGCCAGCAGTTTATTACCATTTGGGGCCTTGTAGGTTCGTGACCAAAGCATAGCGTACTCTTGCCCAATATAGATATTGGGTCACGATAGCAGTCGAGGTAACTAAGACTGCAGAAGTAGTGCTGAAAGCGTGTGAGGAAGGTTCCTGAAGTAGGTTGAGAGCTGTTAGTCTCCCGTATGGTTATTATTAATGAGATAGCACGTTATGTTATAGGTACCTACTTATACACCTATATGAGATCATTGTATTTATGGCTGAGAGCTAATCCGATCATTTGTCGAGATCGATGCCGAAATAGACAATTATGATGCTGAGAGCACATAGGACTAAGAGTCCCAAGGATTATCCACAATACCGAGAGTTAAGTGGATTAATAAAGGTCTGAGTGGCCGTATGATTATTCTTTGGTTGAGAGCCAATACTAACTCTATGAGGTTGAAAGTCTAGATGATTATTATGTGATTATAGATCTCTTGGATTATCTGTAAGGCTGAGAGTTTATGAAGTTGTGTAACCTCGTAAACATCAAGGATACTGTTATCAAAGATAGCTAGAGATGCCAGGAGCATGGAGTTAGAACCTATACTAATTTTTACATAGTTATCTGAGAGATGACCCTGGCTACCGAGGGTATGCCATATTTATATTTTATATTGTTTGATATGGGTGATATTTATGTGTTATATATTGAGTGGGATAGACCCCGAGTATGTCTACATTACGATTATCTAAGAGACGATCTGGGACATTGTTAGAGCATGTCCTATATTGTTGTTGAATTTGTACCTGATAATAGTTAGATTATGTTTGTATCACCTACTTGATTATATTCTTGTTTGATGTGTTGATTGACTTTTCTTGGTGTGTGCATGGTTTTTAAGATATGTTGACACTTAGGATATGAATGTGCCACTTGTATTGCACTTGTTTATACCATGCCAGTTTTTATTTTATATTAACATCTACATTGTAGACATAGTCTGAACTGTGTGTTATTTATACAATACTCGGATCAGTCCAAGACATTTCAGGTCCAAGAACAAGTTGACTAGTTAGTGGATGTTGGGCATAGATGGCAGATAGAGTATCTATATATTGTTTGTGTGTTTGTTTCCACATGTGATCTTGTGTTGTTGAGACGTGTATATTGGATGCGTTATGTACATATTTGATGATTATGGGTGTTGGACTATTTTTGTAGAGTCACTTGGACTCATGTATATTATTTATTATATGTTTTCGCTACGTTTATGACATTGTGATCTCTATGATTTATTTTATATTGTGTATTGTTCTATCTTGGAGGCCCACGTGTTTATTGCTTTGTGCCAATATTGTGTATGTATATGTGAGTTATCTATAAAGAAATTTGATACGTACTGGTGTTAGCCCAATGGAATATTCATGTGTGTACCCTATATAGCCTTATTCTTCATATTATCTGCAGTATTACCCCAGTAATACCCTTAGATGGTATGAGTATAGAGGTGGGGTGTTACAACCATTGTCATCTTCCTCGTTACCCTCCTCTTCATCTCTTTCTTCTTCTCATCTTCCTTCATGTATTGTTTCTCTCTCTTCTCCCTTACTTTACACTCCACCAGCTATATTTACCTACACCGCTCTATCGATGCTTTCAGCAATATTTTCCACACCTGACGGGACTTTAGCACCTCCTTTAGATATTTCCACTGAAGCCACAAATGGAGGCAGAAGACCTGATGGATACTCTAGGCCCACTTGGTGGAAGTTATCGGTTGGAACAGCGAATCTCTCAAGGTGTAGAATGTCGGATTGGTGAAGATTCTCGTTCATTAAGAGGTAAGAGGTGGGTTGGAATCAGATGCTAACTCTTTTAACGGTCTTCAGAGTCTCAGAGTGTGCGTCGCTTCTATCTTGAGCAGGAGTATCTATAAAGAGAGCGGATAAGAAGTTAAACACTTGGATGATAAGAATCCAAGTATGGAAAAGAATGAAAAGGAAGAGTTCTTACTTGCAGACAACCAAAGCCAATTGAATCTGAAGGGTCATCAGAGAAATATGTACTCATTCTTGAAGTATAAGCATTTATTGTGAAGTGCTTTGATAAATTTGCACGGCATCAGACTTTTATGATCATAAAGGATGGCGACCCGCTCTATTATTTGAAGCTCAAAAGTTTTTCAACTCCCTAAAGGAAAGAGGCCGATGAAAAGGCATCATGAATAAGACGTATTAGGAGTCCAACAAGGCATATTCGTTGGGATAAACCTAAGTGGGAGTGAGCCCAAGTTCTTGGAGAAACATTTGAAGAAATGGACTAATGGGTCCCGCCATGCACATATACTTGTTGCAGGTTGTATAACCTAGTGGAGGTCTATTCATCCATTGGCTAATTATTGGGAGTAGGATGTTAGTCTCTTCTGTTCCATATTGGAAATATATAGTTCAAAGTGACTTGGCATTTAGGACTATTGCCATTTGTTTGGGGCGATCGTCCAGAACCCTTGAACTAACTTGTTCATTGAGGGGAGGAGGCGGATCCTGGATTAGAGGTACTGGAACTATCATCCCGTATGACTCAGCAGTAATTGATCGTATGGTTTCAGAAGGAATGGATGTCGAAGCTTGAGCTATGGTAGACCCAACATTAGAAGCAATTGATGGCCCAGCACCAACATTGACATGAGGTGAATGGTGAGTCATTCTGGGTTGAAAAAGTTGATGATGAACATGATCGAGTATATTTTCTTTTGAAATTCTATTTTAATGTGAATCCATATAACCGATGCTCAAAATCCAATAGAAGCTGACGTGTGTTGACCAATTGGATTCTGAATGTCGACCAGGGAAAATTGGAAGTGCTAGTCTATGTAATATGTATCATGTGTTCCATACATGACAAACATACCATTCTGTTTAGGCAACCCACTTGTGCTATAAAACGAGCCCCGTCACACTATAGAACCGTGTGCCGGATCTTAAACGTTATCGGTAGATAATCGATAATGGAATCTTTGTTTGGAGCATCGTGGAGCGATATTTTGCAAGAACACGAGATAGCACAGTAACTTAAAGTGTTCTACGGTGGGATTTTTTGAATGCCAAAGTTCGTTCAAAAGAACCGTTCTATAGAAAGAATTGTCTCATCAAAAATTGAAGCGACGAATGGTGATCGACTAAATTTCAGTAGAATGTGGTTCAAGCACTTGAAGTGCATTGGTATCGGGCCATGGCAAAATGGGGATTCCTTGTGGAGGAATTGAAGCAAGCATCATGGAAACTCGGAGTTACAACTAAGTTGATGAAATTTTATGTTTGGAACAAGCTTTGTATCAATCTCGAGTCATGTCCTAGGTCATCTCATGTCTTGCCAAAGCCAAGATTTTAAAGGAAATTCAATCACCAATCAATCCCTAGTCAGCCTCAGGATGAAGATGACCACTGGTCAGACCCAACGACCATTGACATTGCACTAAGCATCGGAAATCCACCTGCAAAGCTTTGGATCAGGATCTAGGTGCAGATGAAGTCGGGGTTAAGATCTTTATGGGGTGATGTAGATGTCGGCGAAGGAATCAAGAAGCGATGGCAGTTAAAAGGAAGTGGCAGTGGCTCTAGGTTGTTGATAGCGCGGTGATCATGGGATTTGGATCATAGATTTTCAATGCCAAAATGGCGAAAGGAGAAATGAAAGCATGGAGTTAAAAAGTGGCAAAGTGTTTAACTTATAAAGCCTAAAATGATTTAGCAATTTCTTGGTATCGAAATGAATATGTCAATACTGAGATGAATTGTTGGTTATAAAAAAAGGGAGGAAAAGAAACTCTCATCTGGCTGAGGCATGGAATGATCTTTGAATTAGTGTAGATCTTGACCTTAATGGAAATTTATATGACTACTGTTTAAAATGTATGTGCTAATGCCCTTAGAATGGAGACGAAATTTCAAAGAAACTCTTGGATGACCAAAGGATTTGTATAGGTAATTACATATGTTTGCCTTGATCCGAAGCATGTTTTGTTTTGAATAGAAGCACGCTTTGGGAGGGGCAAGTGTTATCCAGCTTCAAGACCAAGCAGCTTTCAAATAAATCTGGATGTCAGGATAAAGACAGGAAGGTTCAAGGACTTGGAGGCAAGATTGGAATGTCAATGGAAAAAGCTTTAAGGTGTTAGAGTGCAAGATGGTACAAGAAAAGAGGTCGGTATTGATTGCTTTTTAGGTCAGTTTCGAGATGTTTTTCCACCCACTGGTTGACCCTAGATTTATGGTCAATGACTATTTAGGTAAAGTAATCATTCAGGGGCCTATTTTAGGGTAAGTATTTGGACGACTTCAATAAGCGTTGCAGAGAAGGGCAAGTACTAGATATGTCAGAACCTCTCGGTGACAACCTGATTTCCAAGGCAAACACGCTCAGAATTTGACGAATCGAAGCTAGAAGGCAAGATGTAGGTGAAATGAAGGACCTGTAATCAGCAAATCAAATCAGCACCGACCTGATTCTCATTGGTGCCGATACGATTTTTGTATTTGGAATTTGACTTGGTATTTCATGATCAAACGACTTCATTGGGCAATCGTTTATGAATAGTAGTACTATAATAACTTGGAAGTGCTTTTGGTTATCTTATTCTTCATCTTCTTTCTCCGCTCGAGTTTGTCACTAAGGATTCCACTTCTTACTGTTCTTGGTTGTTTTGAATTGTAAATCTCGTGTACTTATGACAACAATATTTCATAATAAGATTAAAGTCGACTTAGGCCTCGGATTAGTTGAATCACTACAAAGTTCATGTGTTTTCTACTGTTTATTTACTGATTATAGTTAAATCTATCTCTTATCAATCGAATTAGGGTATTGTGCCACATTTTAGCCCAACAATCATCTTATTTTTTATATGAAAAAAAAATAATTTTGCATAAGCAAATTGGATTATAGTGGTCATACCACTTTACAACATTTATAATAGATGTGAGACAAAGACGCCTCAGCAACTACACAACTCACATATGAGCACGTAAGACATACAAGCTGACACTAGCACCATTCGAGGTGCATACATACGACAACGGGCTGCACAAGGAAATCCCACATCTAGATACATTAACACTTTACATCCACTTAGCCATAATGATATAGAAGAGTTGTTCTTCTCTTATAATCCTTATACCTTTGTTGGTGCATCTTTTTTGGTGATAGGTCACTACCTACAAAAAAAATTTGTTAACCACCACACTCAACTTCAACAGATATAATAACCAGCTGCATATAGGAATCACAGAGATGTTGCATTGAAGGTAAGGAAAGGAGACATAATATAGGACAAAGGGTGTACCAGAACACACAACAGGAAGCATGTCATAAAATAACATTACGCACAAAGGACAATATATGCATGGCCAAAGACACAAAACCAATGTCTAGGCATGCTAGGAGGTACATGGGATGGCGCTACGAAGCAGAAAGATCTATAAAGTGCAAATGAAAATTAAAGAGAAACCTAACTTGGGAAAATAAAGGAAAAAAGGGAAAATGAGAGGTGAAAGGGGAGGTTTGACAAAGACTAGACGAAAATGAAATAGCATGTAAGCGGAAATATGAGAAGATGAAGAATAATGGCTGAAGTTTGGTCACCACTAATCTACAATTTTTCTTTAAAAAAAATTGAATAGTTATCTTCTTTTATTTAGAAAGATAATTTTTTTCATCAATTTTGACAAATAATGGGTAGCGGTCGACGTTTTCATAATAATAACTTAGTTAACTGCTAATAATGGTTTTTTAGGTAGGATTGGAGATGAGGTTAGGAGTTATGGTCTCTTTGTCCTTTAGTATGCAGATGACACCACGCTCTTTTCTTCATCTTTGCCTCGCCATATTATAACCCGTAAATTTATTTTTTATAGCTTTGATTTAATATCCGGTCTAAAAATTAATTTTGGTAAAAGTTTGATTTTATTGCTAAATGATGTGAATAACGTAGAGAGTCGGGTTACTTCCACTCTAAATGCAACATTATGGACTTTCCTATCGAATATTTATGGCTCTTAATAAGACCAATCAAACTTAGGCATGATGACTGGCTAATTATAATCGACAAAATCAGCAAAACACTATGTAGATGGATGGTAAATTCCTATCGAGCACGGGTATGGTGATTCTAATTAACTCTATTTTATCAGCTATACCCATCTATTGGATGTCATTTTATCTCTTTTTAAAATGGGTGATCGATAAAATTGACAAGATTAGAAGAAACTTTTTATAGGCATGGGTAACCTCAATAGTAGTGTGAAGTGTCTCGTCAGTTGGGACTTAGTTTGTAAACTGAAAGATGGAGGAGGATTAGGAATAATTAACCTTCACAACTTCAGTGTTGCTCTATTAAGGAAATGGCATAGAAGTTCAATACTAATAATGAGAAGCCAATTTGGAAAGAACTAATTTGCAACCAATAGTATGATGGATCTCGTAACTTGCAACTTTTAACGCCTAGCAACCAAAATAATTTTTCGCACTTCTGGAGATCAGTTATAAAAGGACCGGACATTTTTAAACTAGGTATTGGTAACATAGTGCATTCAGGGAATAACACATCCTTTTGGCATGATCGTTGGATGTCTGTTATTCCTCTTAAAGCAGAACCTTCAAAACTTTACGATATTTGTAACTTCAAACAAGTTCTAATTTTAGAAGTATATAGACGTAGCTCGAACTTTCCTTGGGAGTTCATCTTTAATCGTGCATTAAAAGGTCTGCTTTTTATCAGTTTGCCCTTTTATGTACCAAATTGGAACTGTATAATTTAGATAACAATAATGATATCAAAATATGGTGTTGGGATAGGACTAACAATTTCATAGGTAATTCATATTACAAATTTCTAAATTTCTTAAATTTAGTCCTTTTAAATATATGTGTAAAATGAACGCTCTCTCGAAATCCAAGGTATATATGTGGTTAATATTACATGGAAAACTTAGCACTATCGAACTTTTAGAAAGGAAGAATGTGCTTATAGATAAAAAGTGCATTTTCTACAGTGCAAATCTAGAATCTACTACACGCGTATTTTATGATTGTCAATTTACCAGGCTATGCATCTTCACATCCTTAGAATTTTAAAGTTCGACTTTATCGCTTATCACGTTAGTTGTGGGTTTTATTGGTCAAGGTTGAGATTTTACTTCACTTCGATTCGGCGATTCTTACTAGAAACTATTTCCAATATAGTGGCTTGGTATATCTGGTTCGATAGACATAAAAGACTTTTTGATGACAATACTACTTCAATATCATATTATTTGACCTATATAACCATATAATTTTGTTTTAACCAGATTTTTAATAGTAACTATAAATTAGCAAATTATAACGGCTTTCAGGAGTTGCTCCAAAGAGTAAAATCCAATATCTATGTCTTATGAAAGAGAGTTATTGCCAATAGTAGAAATAATAATGCTTTAACCATCATCCTGCCATGCGCAGTTAAAGCGCTTAGTGGGTCTATAGCGGGGGAGGTGCAAAAATTATAGCTGGGAACAACTGGGGACATATCAAAAAATAGCAAAGGAGCAAAAAGAGGTTTATCAGAAAAAAAATTAAATCTCCAATGTTAATTTATTCTCGTTCTCACATCATTTATGTAGGAAAAGGGAATATATTTCAATCTTTTATAATAAAACGAAGAGTACCATGATTTATGTAGTCCTAACTTGCTTACTAAAATGAATTTCTATCTTAGGTTTAGCAGTTATGCTTGAAACATAGGTATTTACCCTAACTTTTTTGATTTAGTTTAAAAAAGAACAAGTCAAATTAACATTTTGTATTAATATTGTTAAAGCGGATGCTATAGACCATTGATTTCATGGGTGTAACGGATATAGCACGGATTCAAGCAGATCTACTATTTAATAACGCTAAATTGAAAAAAAACATAGCAGCCAAAGTGCGCTATGCGCCTTAACGGGAATATAGTGAGGCTTTGGCTGGGTTTAACTACATAGATCCTATTAGATGAGAACTCAAACGCTCTACCTGGCTCATCTCTATTATTAGGTAACTAACTCATGACTATTGTTATTGTCCTTTGGCTTTTTGTTCACAAATTATTTATTCTATCTCATTTATATTCCTTATCCTCTTGCATATTGCACATGTATATGTATATAATTGAGTTATATATATAGTTTATATTCACCATTTTCCAAAGTTTTTGTTGCTCTAGATCTTGAGATGGGTAGTTCGAGTCCGCTTTCACTGGTCGAGATGAGTATCTGTTTGCTATTGGGACTTCTACAGCTCCTTTGGACTTTCTAGGTAGTTTCTTGTGTGGACCACTCCCTTCTTGACGGCTAGACGAGGTTTCCTCACATCAAGGCCGCTTTTTTGACTTGTTTTTGACTCATATCGCTTTCTTCTTTCATTTCTCTTGTATTATAGCCCTTTTTGGTAAGGGTTTTTTATTCTCTTATTGTACGAGATCATGAGGAAGAGCCACCTAATAGGTTTGTTGGTTTAAGTGTGGAATAAAATTATATGAGTGTTCTCCTCTTCATAGAGGATCACTCATTTCACAGGAAAAAAAATTGACAAATAAAACCTTATATCTTTTCATTCCAAAGATCATTTTTAAACTTTTTCAAAATTGTTCTCTTTCTATTGCTTTGAATATCATTTATTTTTGTCATATAGATTTATTTTATTTTTCCACAAAAATTATTTTTTTATATTTTTTCCATAAAGATAAGTTATTTTATCATTTTTCATAAAGATGAACTTACCTATTTTTGTTATAAAAAAAACTTTATTAACCCTTTCTAGGAAAAAAACTTTCTTTATAAAGATAAATTATTTTATCTTTTTTAAAAGATATATTATTTAGTATTTTTTTTCATAATATTAAACCTTATTTATGTGCATATGAATAACTAAAGAAAGAAATTTGTTTTGAGTTATATATTTATCACATTTTTTACTAATCAAAATGCATAGTATATCATCTAATGCAAATACATGCAAAATGCAATTAGCATGTTTATTTTCAACGTCAGTGAAACATTAATGTTTCATAGTAATAAAATCTGCAATATTTGATTCATATATTAACTTATTTATAATGAATGTATATAAGACCATAAAATGTAAGTTTAGTATGACTAAACAATGTAGGAAATTTAAACGAAATAGCCTAATAAAATTTGTAGACAATGAATCATCTCTGAAAGAAAACAGAACTGTAGGATCGATTTCACCCTAGAAGAGGAGGTGAATAGGGTGATACTAATAATAATAAAAATTAATGCAGAAATATATAAATTGTAGCACAGATAATAGCAGAATAATAAAAGCAGAAATAAAACAACACAGATTTACCAAGCTTCGGCAAAACCCTACCCATGTGCCGCCTCCAGGGTTTCTACTAGAAATTAAGTAGTTAGACGCTTACATATATAAACTTGCGACACCCGTTATTGACTAACCTAACTCTACGCTCAAAACCCTGCCACAACTAAGCCACTGAGTTACGGATTCTCAAACTATACCACCATAGTTCGTCCCCTAGTCACACGACTAGAATTTAACAAAAGTTTAAAAGAAAAATACAAATTAAAAACAAATACAAAACCCTATATTAAATTAAAGCCCAACTGAAAATTATAAATTTTGGCCACTTTAGTTTATATCACAAAAATTGTCTCCCTAAAAATTTTCTTATGTTCGGCCATTATCCTTTACTTCGTGAAAATGTCTGCCTCTTTCTCGAGATCGTTCGTTCCACTTTCAAAAAATTAGGGCTTCTAGAAATTGAAACATTGATTCTAGTTGATCGATTAAATAAAATTTTCGCATTGATTACTTTGTCAATCCATCATCTTTCTTTGACTTCACTCGGCCGCTTCAATTTGTCGAGTTCGAATTGAATAATACTGGTATGTGATTTCCTTTATTACTCTCGTTGATATGCTTGAACTCGATATTATAATTGCCTATGATGTTAATGGTATTTATCAAGAATAAAACCCTAAATTATCATTCGAATATATCATTCGAATTCGTCAATTAATTTTGCTCAGCCGTTCGATTTTACTTGAATACATGTGATTTGTTTAGACTGGCTCAATTTGAATATTTCTTTTCTTGATTACCACGGCTTGTTTGGTTTTTTGATTTTTTTTTCTATTGTTTGATTTTCTCTGAATTGGTTTCGATCTTTTCTCCTTTAACTTCACCATTTGAAATTGTGATAATCTGGACTTGTTCGATTCTTATTATCACCTGGCTTTGACTCTGACTTGTTCGAACTCTACCTTGGTCACCACGGCTTTGATTCTTTGGCATTTTGAATTTTGTTGACTATAGCTACATTTTCTTCTGAATCCTGACTTTGTTACTGCAACTGGTTATGTGTATGTGTGTGTATATATAGGTATATATGTATACATGTGTGTTTGTGAGTAAAAAAATGATTGCTGCATCCTTATGTTGCCATGTTACATTGAGACTTCATGATCGTTGCATCCTGTAATCTGGTTGCATGAACATATTACAGTCTTCACTCATATGCATACATTACTGGTTTGCTTGCCTGATTTATATTTTCTGTTGTGTAGTTTTGAGCATTGCCTTGACTCTGTCATGCACTTGATGTTGCCTATTCGCTTGCATTGACTTACACTGCTTTGTACTTTGGTACACGGTGTGCTTTGTGTTCCACTTGAAGTTAACCTGTTTTCACTATGCAGGTTCATGTTGTAACTGGACATTTTTAGTCCGGTCTTCATATCGATTTGAGTCTGTTGCCCTTTTGAATGCTGGTCATCTCTATTTGTAAACATACATACATTTATGTATGTATACATGTGTGTATTCATGTGGTCCTTGTTAGAACTGAGCATGTTTGTTGCTTTCTTTTGATTCATGTGCATATCATCTGACGTTTGGCTTACTTGTTGTTGTGGACTTGAACTGTAGCTCTGGTGTCTTGATACATGTTTCAGAGCTTTACTGCATTGTGTTTTTGCCTCGCTATTTCCAGTTGATTATGTTGCTTTGCATTGCACATGTTGTTTTGATTTTGAAAACTGGTCTGGTTGTGGTGCATTTGCTTCCTTGTTCTTGTGTTTGATCATATGTGTATGTTGAACTTGTGAGTTTCCATGTGGAGTTCCTTTTATTTAAGATTTGGTCTTGTCTAAAATTGCTCAATTGAGCTGCTGTCTGCATATAAACTTGTAAATGTTGAAGTTGAGGTCTAGAGCTTGTTGCATTTGGAGTCTGGTTCCATATCCGACCATGCTTTATGTTTTCTTGTGCACTGCCCTGGTACAATTGACATTTTTGTTCTTGTGATTACTTAAGTCTGATACACTCCACTGGTTTCATGTTCAGTTTGTGTATTTCTGGTTTCACTTGAATTTTCATATTGCTTTGACTCCACTGTCGAGTTTGTTCTCACGTATACACATTTTTGCACTTGTTTGCATGGTCTGGTTTGTGTTGGTTTGCTCTGATTTTGGTTGCATGAGAACTTGTACGTGACAATTTTGTGATATTTTTGTATTGCTCCTAAGTTGAACGTAGCTTTGGCTCGGGTTTGACCGTGTTCTCATGTCGTGACTTTATTTGTATTACACTTGAGTTGAACCTTGTTTTTGGTTGGGTTTGATGCTCACCTATCCCTGTAGTTTTATCATGTGTATATCGATGAGCATGGTCTTGTGGCATATATAGTGATATACTGTGCATGTCACAAGCTGTTCGTGTATGATGAATTCAAAATATGAAGATGAACAACCCAAATAACTAAGGCAAATAATATTTTCAAAAACATATTTTATTTTACACTGCAAAAATATTTATTTTTCAATTTTACCGCTTCAATGTTTATTTTGTAGATAATTCAGATGTTGGATACAAATTGGAATATGGTTGAATAACAAATACGAGTGAACAAGTGATATATAGTGAGGTGCAAATGTATAGTGAAAAATTGTACTACAATTTGAAATTGTATTGCAATGGAAATTGTGTATATAGTGAGAGCTCAAATTTGTACTATTCAAAATTGTAATAAAATATGTGTTTGAATAAAATATTTGTTTGAATTTAAATTCTGTGTTATTTATTTTACTCAGCAAATATTTATTTAATTATGTGAAAATAAAATATTACAATAACAAATACATTTAAATGAATATATATTTATTATCATCAAACAAAAATCATATACTGGCATATTCAACAAGGACAATTTCATTAGTTGATTCGGTGTAAGATCCAAGTTTTGTTGTTTAAGATTAGGGGCACTTTCCTCTTTTTAAAACTTATTTGTTTTACATCATTTCATTTTAAAAAGTATTCTATACATCCTTCTTTTTTGAATTTCATTATTTTTTTACTTTCTCTATTCTAAATTTAAGATTCACCGTCGAGACGTGTAAGAATTAGGGGAAAATGACAAACTTTGAAAATAAAATCAGACTAAAGAACATCAAGTTTTACTTTTAGGATAAAGAACAAATTCTAGTTATAATCAGCATTATATTCAACTTTTACGCTATACAAAATGCTAGTTGTAACTAGCATTATATTCGATTTTACACTATACAAAATGTTAGTTATAACTAGCATTGTCTTTCAGCCAAAAAAAACTTGTTGTGCTTTAGTCTAATTTTTTTTCTAAGTTTATCCTTGTACATATTTTATTATTATAGAAATATATCCTAAAAGCATATGTTAGGGTTAGTAAAATTACTCAAATATTGGCTTGAATTTTATAAAAATTTTTTTGAAACTATAGATGTATTTTATAAAATAAAATTGGAAAGGACTTAAAACATAGTTTTTAAATTAAAATCTTGTATGCCAAAAAATTTCGTTTTGGTAAGCATTACAAATAACACAAATATAATTAAATTGAAATGCATAAAACAGAATTTATGAATTTATGGCAACAAGTATGATCGGGTAGAAAGGCAATGTAGTAGTTGATAATTTCTTTCAAACCTAGTGATATGCATCTCTTTAAGTGTTAGCATTAAAATAGAGTAATGACAAAACTTTTTCTCAAATGAACGGGCTTTAAATCCTCTAAGCAACAAGCTTAAGAGTAATATAATGAGAACATCTACAAAATCTAGGTTTTGAAATTGCTAAAATATCAAAGTTTGATTACAAGAATGGTAACCGATCTCAAATCAAAAATCGAACAGGAAAAATAAGAATAGATTTTGGACTAGGATCTAGATATAGATTTAAATTGAAAACCAAAAATTGGGGAAATATTTGTCATTTAAAAACGGATGAACAAGAAACAAAGGAGAAGAGCAATTGAACAAATCTGAATTTTAAAATTTATCCCTTAAATTATTTGAAATGACGACTGGAGCACTTTAGCGAAAACAAACAATCACTACTATCCTATAAACTAGATATTTAATTGAAATGATGACTAAAGTACTTGTGCGGAAGCAAACATACATTACTGTGCTAGAAATTAGAAATAAGAATTAGCTTGAGGGTTCAATAATATACATTCTAAGAGGTTTTGAGAGTATCAGTTTTGATCGTCAATGAATGTAGCTGTTTCGATTAATTTATACGAGGTGTTGTTAAAGCCAACCAGTACATTCTTAGGCTTCGATTGAGATTTCTTTTACTGGTTTTGACTTGTTTTAGATGGTTCTATATTTCAGGTATTGTTATAACCCTTGTTTGTACGTTTTTTTTAGTCGGTTATTGTTGTTTTAAAACCGGTAAAAATCGATGTAGTGTAATTTTGTTTATAATTCTTAATCCATTAAACTAAGGTGTATTTGGTGGTTCTAACTTTTTTCAATTATACATCTACTAAACGCATTGGAAAATTAGTTCTTACAAAATTAGTTAAAGAATAAATATAAGGATATAAACATAATGTTACTTTAGTGGAAAACACTTAAAATTGATGTATATTAAACTATGAAACATTTACATCGGTTGTAATAATATATCATATAAATTAAACAAAAACGCTACAATTTTTAACAGTCAAAACCGGTACACTTAGACATCTCATAAACGGTAATACAAAACTCCCAAGCAAAGCCTAAGAGTTTAATATGCATGGTTGTAAAAAAAATTCACAAAAATAATATTACATAAATATTATTTTAATTATTACCTTATTTTACTTTGAGTGTGAAGATTAATTTTCCGACATGATTACTATGGATAAAATTGAAAAAAAACAGAGCCCCTCAATGCATCTCAATTTGATAAGTTGGGAATTACTATCAAAATTATAATACACTAGCTTTTGTCGTTCTATAACCAATAAGAACCCATGAGAAAAACTTACAAGCAATGGTTATGACAAAACCTGAAATATTGAGACATTTGGTTTGAAATCGTATTTCGTGCTTTGCGGTTCAACATATATTACAAATGTCGAAGAAAATGATTAGAAAACAATCAGTTTTGAAAACAGTTGTAACATATAATATTGACAATGATTTTTTCTTATTTTCGGCATTTTGGGAAATATCAAAATATATATCCTCCTATCTCATTCTCTTTTTGGTTGTCATGACTAGGATTTTACATCTCTTTTTTTCCCTCACAACGTTTGAAATACAAATGGAAAACAATAAACGCAAAACTCATTTTCGAACCAAACACATTCTAACTATCTGAAATGCTATCATAAAAACTAGTGTCGCTCCATATATGGTCACTAAACCTAATTTCCACTAAAGATAATCAACCAATTTCCTAATTAACAGACTAATAAAAATTATGCTACCAAAAACATGCGAAGGTTGGAAAATATATGCACTTCCATATGAAATTGATTCACTATTAGTGATAAATTAATGGTCCACCGATTTATAAGCGTAAATCAATTTCTTCAACATTAGCATGAAATCTTTATATAAAGAAGCCGTTCATTAGAAATGGTGACTTTTTGTTAAGTTGTAGTTCTTCTCTCTTCTTGTATTAAGGCTTTAGTAAGATAAATATACCACATTACAACAAAACAATCCTTTTACAACGGGGCAAAAAAACCGTTGTAATAGACAACTTTTACAATAATTTTCTTAACCCCATTGTAATAGGTGCGATTTTTCATCTTCAAGTATATCTATTACAAGTTTGTCAGCTGGCCCATTGTAATATGATCCTATTATAATGGTTTTCGGCCCACTGTAATAGATTTCAACTCTTAGCTCCATTATAACGGTTATGCTCCCTTGCAATATAGATCTACTACAACGGTTCCTAGCCCAGTGTAATGGATTCCATTCTCAACTCTATTACAATGGTTCTGGCTCGTTGTAATACTGATCTATTACAATAGTTTTTGTCTGTTGTAATATAAATCTACTAGAGTTCCTATTACAATAGTTTTCAGTCCGTTGTACTAGATATCAGTTTTCGGCTATGGATGTCCATTGTAATAAATGTCTGTTACAACTATTTTCTTCTGCATGTTATAGTAGATGCCAATTTTAAACAACTCTTATCGGCTGATCGTCATCGCCTTTGATTATTTTAAACGTCGTAGTGGGATTTAATCAGTGTTCCAATGGACTTAATTTTACTTTCAGTTATTAGTACTTAATATTTAATAATTATTTTTAATGTTTAATGTTTCAAAAAAAGTGAAAATTTTAATTTTTCTAGAATAAATTTAGCAATATTCATAAAGTTAATTTTTTTGAGATTTTCCTAAAATTTAAAAATAAAAGTTTATGGTAGTATTTGTTAGCGGGCAACTTTCGCTCCATTGCACTTCCCGCTTTTCCTTTTTTCTTAAACCCAAATTTCAATTTCCACAGCAATTTCCTCCACACGGCTTCACCGCCTCCTTCATCGTGTTCATCCTTTCGTTCTCCTCATAAATCACCTCTTTCTTCTTCTATTAAAATATTCACTACTCCACTCAAATGAATTCGTGTTCTCCTCCAAAAAAATATCATTTCCTTAATAAATTGCGCCACCTGAATCAACACTACCGCAGTCCGGACAACACTGCTGCGACTGTCTTTTGAAGAACTTGGATGTTAGAGATGTTGCCATCGAGATCTGGATCTGGAGCCTAAGTGTTTGTTTCTAGTCGATCTAATCTAGATCTCGCATACTCCACTTAATGGCAGAAGAAGAACCACAAAATAGAGCTGCCGTAGTCAATGCATCAAAAGTTGTTAGAATTCTCAAAAAAATAATGAACGAGATATGTCCCGCATCGCCAAAAATATGTTAAATTTTTGGTTTATATAGTATACTCTCAATCCCTATATTGGCCCTTAGGGTCAGGTAATTTTGTGCGAGGGGAGAACCTATATGGCCATGAAATAACACGCGCGCGCGTCGCCACCCGTCCGTCCGACCGACCGTACCGGGTCAGGTGCGGGTGCAATAAGAGTAGACCATGTTATATTTTTGCTGTACAGAAGTGAACGGTTTTCTATTGCTTAAATTCAAAAGGAAGCGGCTACTGGATTGAGACGCGACTGTTGCAAACCGCAACAGTTTTTGGCTGTTGCAAACGAAGAGACGCGACTTTTGCGAACAACAAAAGTTTTCGACCGTTGCAAACGAAGAGGCGCGACTGTTGCGAACAGCAACAGTTTTAGGCCGTTGCAAACGAAGAGGTGCGACTGTTGCGAACAGCAATGGTTTTCGGCCGTTTCAAAACAAAGAGGCGCGACTGTTGCGAACAGTAACGCTTTTTGGCGTTGCAAATGAAGGGATGCTACTTTTCTCAGCGGGTAGCCATTGAAAATTCGGCTATAAATAAGGAGGAAACCTGATCACTTTCCTCACTCAATTTTAGTTCCGAATTTTCTCTTCTTCCTTTTCGTTTCTTAATATCTACAATCCATACGCTTTTGCATATCACACAGAAGATCATACACATCACAATCTCGAGCAGATCACGTCTGCTGTATCTTTAGAGACTTTGAATAATGTCTTAAGGAAATTGTTATGAAAAGCGTCAGACGTAATTTAGTTGATATATATATATATATATTGTACTATTTCTTTAAATTGTATAACGTTTGATTTAGCACGATAGTTATTATTGCTATAGTTGTTACTTTGTTGTTGTAATTAATTACAACATACTTATTGTTAAAATAACTAATACAGAATTCCAAAGTAGTGGAAATTTGAGTTGTAAACTTGTGAGGCGAGTTTATTATTGATTAGTCTCTGTTTTGGTATACTAGACGTATATCATCTTCAGACTTTCCTGATTTCGCAAAAACAGAGATAACAATAGTTGAACTATCAACAAAGCCTACTACTCACAACAGGTCTGATCCATCAAAGGAGATGGTGATGACTTCATAACATGGCAAAATTGTAACGAACGGGATTTTCGACGCACGAAAGTCGACATTAGTACGTCCACTGTATCAACTGTCGAGCAATCGAAGGCCGAAAAACCATACCGTTAGGGTTAAAGAAGAGGTAGAAGATAGAAGAAGAAAGAAAGAATAAGCAACAGAAACAATATCAGAATCTCACAATCGCAGTGGAACAACATATAATAGATAAATGAATATCTTTAAAACAAAGAATCATATCAGTTATTACATTACATCACATTACATAAGAGTTTACAACAACAAACAGCGGAAAAGAAATACTATATACTAGTTGATACGTCATGCCATCCAGCTTGATCCTTAAGCTCTGTAGCATCTCCTGAATTCCAGAATGACCTGATAACCTGACTCTAGACTGCCCGTGTGAAAATTGGTGGGCACCCAGAGTTTAGGAAGGGAACAATAAACTCCAGGTTAGTCATGTGACTGGTGTGAGAACTTAAAACAGTTATATATATTTAAAAACAAACAAAGAAATATTTTAAATTAGATTCGCAATGCTTTTAGAAAATGAAACTACCATAAGGCCTCCCGCACGCACACACAATGCAAACGCAGAATCGGAGGAGATTTCTCCTTATGATAGTCAAACATGCTTGATACGCAAATTTTCTTTGATATTATTACTATAAGTGCAAAGTGTAGGAAAACATTTCAAAAGTAATGATATAAATCTTAGCCAACATACGACCAGTATCGTATGCCTACTATAGCTACCATCTAAACAGTGGGGCGCCACCATAAGTAAATGGCAGGTTCTACAACTAAAGCCGTACAAAGTTTCGTATTGGAGTTTGGATTTTCAACAAATGGTCAGGCCAAGGAACTTCCCATTGCCATATGGGTACGCCTCTAGAAAGATGCCCCGAGAACCTAACCTGATCTCTGCCAACACAAGGCTGGGTTACCCATAGCTGGGTAACTACTGACACGAATATGTCATCCTCCGGTCGCAACCGACCAAAATCCTGGGATTCAACAACAACCACAAAGTAATAAGTTTGCAGCAACAACATAGGTTAAGTATCAGGGCTGCATACCATAATACCACCTCTATCCATAAGGAAATGACATACACTAAGGGGGCACTGTCCCCTAATAACCTTGCTGCATCCTTCCTGTTTTGACCATTTCCGGGGTGTGAGGTCCGACGAAGTCTCGCCCACAAAGCTACGCTTTTCATAAAAGTCACGCTTCGATCAACAAATGCTCAACAGCACTTCGTATGCCACATTACCAAATTGGGAATGTATCACTAGTAACCGTCAACTACATAACCTTTGAGCTCGTACGTCTCAGAGAAGGGTGTTAAGCTAAGAGAATAAATTCTCCGCCACCAACAGAAATATATTTGATAGAAACCAGCTTTACATCTCAAATTGTAACGTCAGACACACATCCATACAAGTCCATTCCGGGATCGAACGGAACCGAAGGCACTTCCAAAGAAGCCCTTGCAATCCAGATATTCACTAATCACGACCGGACTACCCATCACAAAGGGTGATAAAATTTCTATATCAGAGATCAGCCGATGCAGAGACATTCGACGGTAATCCTTCCGTTTTCGAAAATATCCGGTCTTCAACACCGGTCTTCAAATGCTATCCATTACGACATATCACTTATTTGGAATGGGATTTATGACACAAAGGTCCTCTTCCGGCTAAACCGAATAACGAGCGCTTATTTTCAAATAAGTGTAGCATTCAAATTCAAGCAAATCACAACAAATACCCATTTAAAGGTAAATATTGATAGTCGGTTATTTAACTATTAATTGATATGCACAACATTGCCAAATCCCAAATAATTTCCCCAAATTATTTATTTTCCAAAAATATCTTTACACGGTATTTTTTTTCACACTTCAACCATTTGAAAACGAAATTTCAATTCACTTTTCAATTTATCTTTAAAAGATATAATCTCAAAACATTTCACTTCATATTGAAAAAATATTTCCATACTTATTTAACAATAAGTATTTCACAAATCTATTCATTTTCAACACTTAGAAAATATCCAATATACTTAAAACACGATTAGATATATATTTATTCTTTTAAGGAAAACGTTCTCTCAAAACACATTCATTTGAGTCAAAACGAAGGTTGCGTAAAACATCGTTACGACAACCCAAAATCACTAGTATAGGGATTCGAAATTAAGATAGATATATATAAATCCCAATACTATATAAAATATTTCCTTTCGAAAATCATTTACTATAACAACAGTGTTATAGTCCACCATTTCCTTATTTCTCGAAAACGTCTATTTCGGTCATGAATGTTGAAATCTATGGTTTCGATCCTTAACACATTTTAAAACAACTTCAAATCGTTTTAAATTCTATTTAAAATATCACTTCCCCAAAACTTTTCTTTAATATATTATTCACTATCCAAAATCGTGAATATACTTCGTTTACCAAATTCAACGTTTCTACACATTTTATTTTTAAAGGATTATCCACTATCCAAAATCGTGGATAATCTCCTTTAATAATCTAAAATAATTGACTTATCAAAATAAGTCGATTTCGGATTTGTAAAACAACGTTTATAAATTCACATCTATATAATTTTATAAAAACTTCAACTTATAGAATCCCTTAATTTACAAACTCTATTTAAATCCCATTTAAATGCCAAAATCCGATTTATAAGTTAATCACTTATAAATATTTTATTTTACAAAATCTATTCATTTTATAACTTCCCAATTTATAAATCTATAAATTTCGTTCACTTATGAAATCCATTTATTCTTCATTTTGACACTTATAAAAATTCGTTTTATAATTCCAATATTTTAAATTTATAAATATCAATTTTATAAATCTTTTATATAAACTATTATAGTAATTCAAAGATCCAAATTTAAACTATTTTATAAAATTCATTAACTCCATATTTCAAAAAATCACATTTTAACTAATTTCTCAAAAATCATAAATTTTATAACATTAAAATTATAACGTTTATTTACTTAAAATGAATTAATTCCAAAATTCAATAAAACGTATACTTTCAAAAATCACTTTAAATATCTTTTTAAATTCAAAATCGTTACTTTAACATTTTAAAACTCCAAAAATAGGCCCAATGCTGCAACAACACTAAATATAACAATCACGGCATCCAAAACATCATATATCATATGATAACAGAATATATCACAATATATGTAAATAAATCAATACGGGTGAGGAATCCAGTTGGATCCCTCCAACCCGTTTCCCTGCATCCACAGATGTTAACACAATACCAAATCCGTTCCAATATGTAATATCGCGGTACATGGATTCATATAAAATATTACCCGCTATTATGTGGCGCAATAGGGTCTTATCCGCTATATAATGCGGGAAAATCAACTCCAAGTACATATATAATACCAATTCCAATCAAGATGGAATATCGCGGTATATATTTTTAATAAATAACATCCGCTTAATATACGTTGCATAGGGTCTATTTCAAAACAATAGATAATAATTTATCATTCAATCACACAATCAAGTAATTTTAAATCTAACTATTTAAAATTTAAATAGAAACAGTTTCGATTGAGTGAGAAGTTCTCACCTTGCTTCCAATAACGGTTTCAATGTTTTATTCCGAATAAAATTAAACGTGCTTTTAATTTTACCTACAATTCACATTAGCTCAAATCAACTCAAATCCAGCTCCATCGCGTAGTGCTCGACAAAACGAACCCGACGCAAGTCCTTTCGTCAAATTCCAACCTCGTATCAAAAAGTTATGTTATTTCAAAGTTTATACAAATTAATGTAATTCAATTTATAACTTTTATTTTAATTTCAAACCCTACATTCGTTTCGGGCCGTTCGTTTCCTGAGATGAGAATCTGGCCGCGTGATTGCTTCTTCTCCCTCTAGGTAAAAATTGCGTGCACGAACCCAAAGCCGCCGCTCCTCTTCAAATTTTCGCACGCACCCCGGCCACTTCAACGACGATCAGGTTACACCACGACGAAACCTACCACGCGAGCCACCTTCGGCTGTGAACACGTGCAGCTCGGCCTACCATATATCTCGAAAACTGCGCATGAACCGACCATGAACGCGAGCCATTTTACCCCTCCACGTCGCTCCATATTCGATCTCCACCGTTGGATTTACTCGTCTTGACGAGATCTACAACTTTGTAGTTGAAGACATTTGATGATAGCGAGTGGATTTGAAGAAATCAGAGGAGAAAGATCGTGTATTTTCGGCCATTAGTGAAGATAGTGGCGGCCGAAGCATTATTAGGGTTAGGGTTTTGATATTTGTGAAAATAATGAGGATAAGGGGTACTTTTATTGAAATTTACGCGACACTATTCACCCGAAATTTTTCCGAACTCCAAACGAAGCGTGCCGCTTGGCGTTTATAATGTTTTACCCCCATTCCAAACGTAATGGAATATATATCAGGAGCCAATTCGATCAAATTTGAAAGATAAGTTTTCAAATCGACTATTTAAATTTAAAAATTCACTTAAACCGATTTCAGTGCGTTTTAGCTTGCCCCGGACAAACCGTAAATCTGATTGACACGAAACTTGAAACTATACAATAATATAACATTGCGGATCCAATGAAACTAGTTTCGTCGAAATCCAAGCCTGTTTGAAAAATGTCTATTTTTACTCGTCAATTGAATATTAAAATATTCAATTTCTACAATTTAACTTTTAATTCAATTTTAAAAGTTCTATAACATCGTTCTAACTCCAATATAACTTAATACAACTTTACAAATCAATTTTAATCACTTTAAACCCAATTTCCAATTATTTCTGTAATTTCAA
Organism: Allium cepa; assembly: GCA_030765085.1. Taxonomy (NCBI): domain Eukaryota; kingdom Viridiplantae; phylum Streptophyta; class Magnoliopsida; order Asparagales; family Amaryllidaceae; genus Allium; species Allium cepa. The sequence goes on along the minus strand of CM060931.1, from coordinate 456,277,350 downwards.
ATATTAAATTATTGATTTAATTATCCAGTTAAATCCAGATATTCAAAATAAATTTATTCGACTTACAAATTTAATAATTTAATATTTAAAATAAATTAAATATACGAATTTCAAATGACAGGAAGTCTGGGTCGTCACAAGAATCAAATGCTATTTTATCTCACCACACTCGGTCTACAACGGTATCTCGAGGAGGAAGAACTGATTCCTGCACCAGGCAAGGAATCAGATGTTGATATGTGGAAGCATTCCGATTTTCTATGCAGAAATTATATTCTGAATTGTCTCGACAAGGTGCTATACAAAGTATATCAGCCTCTAAAGATAGCAAAAGCACTCTGAAATGCACTTGCCACGAAGTACAAGACGCAGAATATCAGTCTTAAGAAATTCATTGTAGACAAATTCATGGACTACAAGATGGTTGACTCCAAACCGGTGACTGCTCAACTGCATGAACTGCAAATCATCATTCATGAACTCGAAGCGGAAGGTCAAAAGGTTGGAGAATCATTTTTGGTTAAATCCATCACGGCAAAACTGCCACCGTCATGGAAAGATTACCGCAACTATCTAAAGCATAAGAAGAAGGAAATCTCTTTAAAGGATCTCATAGTCTGACTAAAAATTAAGGCAGATGACCGTGCAGTTACAAAACCAAGCGAGAAGACTTTTATGGCTGAAGGGTCAAAGACCAAAAACAAAAAGAAGAATTTTCAGAAGAAAAGGAAAGCTCCAGACAACAAACCAAAACACAACAAACAAACAAAAAAAATTTAATGGCAAGTGTTGGGTTTTGTAGAAAGGTTGGACATGCCAGTAGAGATTGCAGACACAAAAAGGAACGCAACAAAGAGGAAAATATAGTAGACAACATGGAAGTAGACGAGTCCAACTTCTCAATAGTTGTATCTGAATGCAATTTGGTTCAGAATCCTAACCAATGGTGGGTTGACACAGGCGCTACTCATTATGTCTTCTCTGACAAATCCATGGTTTCTACGTATCAGAAATTCGATCACGAAGAAAAACTCTATATGGGTAATTCTGCAGTATCCATGATCGAAGGCAATGGCACAATAATCCTCAAGTTTACTTCTGAAAAACTATCAAGTTGAATGACGTGCTCCACGTTCCAGACATATGCAAGAATCTCATCTTTGGTGCAGTTTTATCGAAGAAAGGATTCAAAATGGTATTCGAGTCAGACTAGATGGTTCTGTCCAAAGCTAGAATGTATATCGGAAGAGTATATTTATGTGATGGCCTATTTAAGGCAAATGTAGCCGTTATCATCAATAAAACTATGTATTCTGACTGTGCTATTAATAAAATTGAAGTGTCTTACTTGCTTGCGCATGAAATTTTACTATGGCATGATAGATTTGGACATATAAATTTCCAAAAAATGAAAACATTATCAAACTTTGGATTAATTCCGAAATTCCAAGTAGATAAGAACTACAAATATGAGACATGTGTAGAAACAAAAATGGTTAAAAAACCATTTCAATCTGTTGATAGAAGCACCGAACCATTATGTTTGGTTCATACAGATTTATGTGATTTTAAATCGTTACCTACAAGAGGTGAGAAAAAGTACTTTATCACGTTTATTGACGATTATGCGCAATATTGCTGTGTATATCTTTTGAATAGTAAAGATGAAGCAATTATATCATTTATAAAGTACAAGGCTGAGGTAGAAAATCAGTTAAATAAAAAGATCAAGATATTGAGATCTGATCGAGGTGGAGAATATGAATCACCATTTGAATAGTTCTGTGTCGAAAATGGTATAGCTCATCAAACAACAGCTCCATATTCACCACAACAAAATGGTGTAGCCGAGAGAAAGAACAGAACGTTAAAAGACATGATTAATGCCATGCTTTTAACCTCTGGTCTACTGACGAACTTGTGGAGGAAAGCCTTAAATATGTCTGATCACATATTAAACAAAGTCCCTCACAATAAAACAGGAACAATTCCATATCAGATTTGGAAAGGACACAAACCAAGCTTTAAATACGTCAAAGTGTGGGGGTACTTGGCAAAAGTTCTACTTCCGCCTCCAAGATAGTCAAACTTGGACCAAAAACAGTAGAGTGTTACTATCTAGGGCCAGCTCAAAATAGTAGTGCCTATAGATTTTTGGTATTCAAGTTTGATATAGCTGATATTCGTGTAAATACAATCATGGATTCTAGAGATGCATCATTCTTTAAAGACGTGTTTCCGCGCAAAAGGAATGAAGGGAATAATATCCCAAAAAACAAGAGAATCAAGCAATTCACATGAAGATGAAAATCATCATGAGATTGAGGAAGTTGAACCAAGAAGAAGCGTAAGGGCAAGGACTTCCAAGACATTTGGTTCGGATTTTTTCACATATGTGTTAGAACACGAACCTCAAACATACAAGGAAGCAATGTCATCTTCTGAATCTTCATGTTGGATAGAAGCGATCCAAAGTGAAATTGATTCAATTCTAAGTAATAAAACTTGGGAAATTGTTGATATTCCACCTGGAATAAAACCTATTGGCTGTAAATGGATTTTCAAGAAGAAAATGAAAGCAGATGATTCTATCGACAAATATAAAGCCAGATTAGTAGTCAAAGGATATCGTCAAAAAGAAGGAGTGGACTTCTTTGATGCATATTCGCCGGTAACACGAATAACCTCTATAAGAATGCTAATAGCAATTGCATCGATTTATAATCTAGAAATTCATCAAATGGATGTAAAGACAGCATTCTTAAATAGAGATCTCGATGAGGAGATCTACATGGAGCAACATAAAGGTTTTGTTTTCAAAGGAAATAAAAACAAAGTCTGTAGATTAGTAAAATCACTATACGTACTAAAACAAGCTACAAAACAATGGCACGCATTTGACATGATGAGAAATGGTTTTCGTATAAACAAATGCGATAAGTGTGTTTATTATAAACAAATTGGACAATCATATGTGATGATTTGTTTATATGTAGATGATATGTTAATATTTGGTCCAAATACTTGGATAATAGAGACCATAAAGAAGATGTTAATTAGCAATTTCGATATGAAAGACTTAAGAGTTGCAGACGTTATTTTGAGAATCAAAATAATAAGTACACCTAATGGAATTGAATTATCTCAGTCACATTATGTACACAAAGTGATTGAAAAATTTCAAAATTTTGAAATTAAAGGAGTAAGAACACCTTTTAATCCATCAGAAGTACTGCATAAAAACACTAATGAGAGTGTAATGCAACTGGAATACTCTCCTGTAATAGGATGTCTCATGTATCTCATGAATTGCACAAGACCATAGCTTATGCAGTAAGTCGACTGAGCAGGTAGGACACTACTACAAATTATTACTTACATTATGGAAAATATTCTATCGTCTTAGAAGGATATAATGATGCAAACTGGATTGCTGATTTAGAGGAATCAAAATCATCGAGTGGTTATTTATTTACCTTAGCAGAGGCAGCAGTGTCATGGAAATCTACTGAACAAACATGCATAGCTCGATCCATTATGGAATCGTAGTTCATCGCCTTAGATAAAGCAGGCGAAGAGCAGAATGGCTTCGTCATTTTTTAGAAAATATTGCATTTTGGTCTAAACCTGTACCGGCCATATGCATATATTGTGATAACCAAGCTGCGCTAAGCAGAGCGTATAACTTTGTGTATAATGGAAAGTCATGACACATTTGTCGACGCCATAACACGGTTAGGCAGTTACTCTCAAATGGAACTATTTCCATAGATTATGTGGGAGCAAATGATTACTTAGCGGATCCATTTACTAATGGTTTATCAATAGAGAAATTAACTGCGCATCGAGAGGAATGAGTTTAAAAGTCTAAACCAACAAGAAGTATCTTATACGGAAACCTATCCTAGCGACTGGAGATCCCATGGACTAGCATCAATAGGCAAACCAGTTCTGAGTAACTTAAGACGTAATGCATTTGCTTGGACATAGTCCAACTCCATTCCTATGGTACACAATATAAATGCATGCCTACAGAAGTATTTAAAGGTTAAAACTATGTTTTTTAATGATGATCATATCTTGAATATAACAAGTGGGGTATATGTAGGATACTTTTAATGGTTGCGGTCACCTATGTTAGTGTGAGCTGGGTCGACACTATGAGAATATTAAAGGCTTTTATTCTCTAAAAGCACTCGCAGAACCAAAAATTGTTCAGAACCAAAATGAACACAACCAAGAGATTGGATGTGAAGGGAAATAATGCTTTGTAAAGCTTATTGTCTGGTTATACAATAGTGGCTGACGGTTCAAGATGAAATAATTCACCGATTAGCCAAGTATATACGATAATTTTTAACTATGGAAAGTTCAAAGTGAAATATCTATTTATCCTCGATATAGCATTATTTTCATATGAACTGTGTGATATTACACTTTGTGTAAGGGAGACATATATCGTCATTCATGTGGGGGGTTGTTAGAATTCTAAAAAAAAATGATGAATGAGATATGTCCCACATAGTCAAAATATGTTAATTTTCTTTTTTATATAGTATACTCTCAATCTCTATATTGGCCCTTAGGGTCAGGTAATTTTGTCCGAGGGGGAGGACCTATATGGCCACGGACTAACACACGCGCACGCGCCGCCGTCCGCCCGTTCGACCGACCGACCGAACCAATGGGTCCAATAAGAGTAGACCGTGTTATATTTTTACTGTACAGAAGTGAACGGTTTTCTACTGCTTAAATTCAAAAAGAAGCGACTACTGGAATGAGACGCGACTGTTGCAAACCGCAACAGTTTCTAACCATTGCAAATAAAAAGACGTGACTGTTGCGACTGTTTCTGGCCGTTGCAAACGAAGAGACGCGATTGTTGCGAACAGCAACAGTTTTCGGCTGTTGCAAACGAAGAGGCGCGACTGTTGCGAACAGCAATAGTTTTCGGCCGTTGCAAAACAAAGAGGCACGACAGTTGCGAACATTAACGCTTTTTGGCGTTGCAAATGAAGGGATGATACTTTTCTCAACAGGTATAGCCATTAGGAATTCGGCTATAAATAAGGAGGAAACCTGATCACTTTCCTAACTCAATTTTAATTCCGAATTTTCTCTTCTTCCTTTTCGTTTCTTAACATCTACAATTCATGCGCTTCTGCATATCACATAGAAAATCATACACATCATAATCTCGAGCAAATCACGTCTGTTGTATCTTGAAAGATTTTGAATAAAGTCTTAAGGAAATTGTTACGACAAGCCTCAGACGTAATTTCTTTGTTCAACCGGTTAGATTTCTAGTTGATTTATATATATATATATATGTGTGTGTGTGTGTGTGTGTGTGTGTGTGTGTGTGTGTGTGTGTGTGTGTGTGTATGTATGTATATATCGTTTTTTTTTCCGCGTTGTACTATTTCCGTAAATAGTATAATGTTTGATTTAGCACTATAGCTATTATTGTTATAGTTGTTACTTTGTTGTTGTAATTAATTACAACATACTTATTGTTAAAATAATTAACACGGAATTTCAAAGTAGTGGAAATCTGAATTGTAAACTTGTGAGACATGTTTATTATTGATTAGTCTATTTTTTGGTATACTAGACGTATATCAGAAGTCACCGTTGACTATGAGCTAGTCATCGGCCTCGGGACCCCTATTTGTGAGAAGGCCTCTCAAATTTGAACAGGCTTTTCTCGATTCTCTTCCCTTTGCTCATATGTGAGTTATTGATTTTAATATTTATATAGTATAATATATTTCAGTTTCTAAGTTGTGTTTTATTGGATTTCCCATCAGAAGGTAAATGGGCAAACTATAGGTGAATCTATATTCCGTTTCTTTATTCCCATTTGATGAATAATGAGAGGACGAATTCTATCTTTCTCTTTATTTTTAGTAATTGCTGCTAATAGCTGATTTATGAATTCATTGCAGGTATGGGAAGAGTTATGTGCATAGAGATGTGGTTACTTATGTTGTCATATCAGCTGTTGAGTTTTTCATAATTGGAAGTGCAGATGGTATGTTTTTCTGTATCAAGTTCACTTATTTTTGGCCCTGAAGAACTAATAGATAGTTAAGGGTTAGGTTCTAACATATAAGTAAAAATATATATCGTTTGAACTTGTACAAATAAATATGCAGAGCTTGAAGAACTGAAATTTCTTATCAGAGATGATGTCTTAGGTTCTAACATATACTCTAATACAAAACATTGGTTCTTTCCAAATAGTCAAGAAAGAACTACTAAAAAAAATTCAAATATTAATTTAACAAAAAAATTTACATCACCTTCTCTGAATTTGTTCGGCTTAACTTAATCTAAGTGAATAGATTTGTATATTAGGTGGCACTAGCCTTTGGATTAGACTGTATGACTTTAATAAAATAATATGTATAACTTTAACACTGACACTAGCCTTTCGATTAGACTGTAATACCTTCTGATTTCTAACAAACTGATATAGTTATACCATAAAATTCAGATTGTATATGACATATTATTTGTTTTTTTCTCTTTAACTACACAACAGTAGATTGTGCTAAGCTCTTTCTTTATATTTCACGGTACATAAATCATAAGACTTCCAAACAGATCTTCTAGAATGCTTTCGTTAGCTTCTCTTATGATCTGCAGCATGTACATATCTTTCCTTTGTTTAAAGCAAACATCAACTTAAGCCAAACCTGCAACAGTAACACAACATATACAAACATCTTCTTATAATCCTGAATCTACTGATACAGTGATTGACAATGGAAAGTTGGCTTAAGTTTTTTTTGTTCTAGACAATGTAAAGTTGCCTTAAGTTTTTTTGTTCTGGACAATGGAAAGTGGAAGAGGCAGCAACAGAAAGAAAAAAAGAAGTGGGAACAGCTTGGAAACAGGATTGAGCAAGAAGTCTAAGATTGGTAACTCAAGCGCTTCCTCCATCAAGGTATTAAAAAGAGAACTTATAAGTGGTACCAAAGATAAAAAAAATTCTTAAAAAATGCATAGCAAATAATGTATATTTAGCAGTAGTGACATGATTAGTTACTATAGGAACTCTTCTTATCAATTAGGTTTACTATAAATACAAGCTCTTAAAAAATTGATTTTCCAAAAATTGAATTTCATCCAAGAAGAATGCACTGCTCTATAGTGCTAAATCTGCTTCAGACAAAGGTGTCATAGAATTTTCATTTGATACATCATTGGAAACTAGAATATAGGAAATATTTGTAAGATAGATATCAAATTAGTTGTATCATGCAGCTATAAAACTAAATGTAATGCAAAAAAAAGGTTCCTGGAGAATCTTTTTACACACTACAAGAATTACTGTTTATAGCAACGGGAGAACGGCCGCCAACGGCCGCCAACGGCATTTGACCAACGGCTTCCAACGGCGAGCAACGGCAAGCTTTTTTCCGGAATTTTTTAATAACAAAAAATACATGCGTTGGAAGCCGTTGGAATATTGCTGTTGTCGGCCGTTGCATGTCATTGGAAATCCACGACTAACCTGCAGATCAATCTTCTTCCTCGTCATTCTCATTCCACCCGAAAAAAACTCAAAACCCCCTATTTTCCCACCCTAAAAAATTTCCAACCCCATTTTATCTCATTCTACACGTTCTAGCATCTCCATCTTCGTTTGCAAGCTTCACAATCTCCAAAATCAGGTATTATTTGCTAAAACCCTAATTTTGTTAAATTTTTAATTTTAGGTTAAATTGGTAATTTTTGTGTATGTGTTGTGCTATTGTTTGTGTAGCGTGGTGTATTGGACCTTAATTATTGTTATTAAACTAATTATTGCATGTTTAACTATGATTTGTTAAATTAGGTTTATTATTAAATTAGTTTCAAACTTAATAATTGTTACTAATCTAAGCATGAACCTCACTTGTTATTATATTGGTGATTGAATTGCGTAAAAGCGTACGTAGAAAGTGATGATATTGACATATAAATTGTTCACTTTTGACATGTTATGATACGATATATACGTGATACATTTTGTGCATGACTGGATGTGATTTGTTATGCGATTATATGTATAACATTGTTTGTTTATTTTATACGTTGCGCACACACAGTGGATTTTTTTTGTTTTAGGAAAAAATCATTATATATGCGTTGATTTAACAAATTGTTTATTGATATAAAAGTTTAAATTTTATGAAAATAAAATTTAAACTTTTATATCGCTAATTTTAAAATTTAAACCCTTAGAGTGTTTTTGGCCCCATCTGATAAGTATTGTATATGATCGTTGTGTGGATATTCGTTTTTTTAACAGAACGGACATCTATATTCATCGTATACAGTATTTGTTGGATTTGTCCCTGTATTGGACAAGTTACAAAAACAAAAACGTTATTAAATCTCGTAAATCATTTCAGTTTAAACGGTTCGTAAAATTTCGACAGCGCTTCCCTTTATGTTCTCTGTGTACACGCAATTGTGTACTGTTCAGGGAACTAAAACGAAGTGCTGTCGAAATTTTGTTGAATCGTTTAAATTGAAATGATTTATGCGATTTAATTACGTTATTGTATTTGTAATGGGAGGTAGGATGACCCATCAACAAAGTGTCAATGATCAATTAATATCAAATTCGCTAATAAAATTGTTTAAATAGAATATAATGTTCATTTCAAAATAAGTTTTAAGTATTATTTTAACAGATATAATAAAAACAAGAAGAATGTTTATAAAATTGTTTTAATAAAAAATGTCAATGCAAATTTATATCGTACTTTTTAATTATATACGTAGGTAAATGGACAATTAATTTACTGATCGGAGCTGGATGTACAAAAAACGAAGGGTCGATACTGAAGGCTCAACACGTGAACATTTTAATAATGGTGTTAGCGTATTTATGGATTTTGCTTTACGTAATAACGGAAACTACAAAGAAATCCGTTGTCCGTGTAGTAAATGCAAACTGTTAAAGCATTTGATACCCCAAATGGTTAGAGTTCATTTGCGTCAGTACGGTTTCATGTCGAACTATTTGATTTGGGATCGTCATGGGGAACAGTTAGCATCTAATCCTGTACAAGATGAGGAGGTGATGAGTAATGAAATTGGTACGACAAATCTTGTAGAACATATGGTTGAAGATGTTGCACGTTCAATGTTTCATGTTCCTCAATTAACTGATGACGATGGTAATGCTGAAGAAAAACCAAATATTGGGGCAAAAGAATATATGATTTGTTAGATGCCGCGAAAAAACCCCTTTGGGAAGGCTGCACAAGCGGAACCCAATTATCAGTAACTACTGAATACATTGCGATGGAATCCAAATACAACCTCACAGAATCTGGATTTACGGCTGTTGTACAAGGTGCGAAACGACATATGCCTCCTAATAATCTAATGTGCGAAAATCATTACGAATTAAAAAAACTGATGTCGGCTTTCGGTTTAACGTATCAAAAATAGATACATGTCTAAAGGGTTGCATGTTGTTTTGAAAAGAAGATATCAACCTTAGAAATTATAAAATATGTAATCAAGAAAGATACAAACCAAGAAAGAAAAAGGGAAAGGAAGTCCTGTATAATCGTATGCATTATTTACCAATTACCCATACACTTCAAAGGTTTTGTGCATCTTCTGTAACTGCGCAACATATGAGATGGCACGGTGTGAGAACGGGAAGAAGGTACGTTAACACATCTAGTTGATGGGGAAGCATGGAAGCATTTTGACCAGAAATATCCTGATTTTGCGTCCGAAATTCGTAATGTTAGACTTGTTTTATGTACGAATGGATTTTTCCTATTCTCTCAATTTGGTTCGAAATATTCGTCCTGACCTATAATTGTCACACCTTATAATTTAACTCCTTGGATGTGTATGAAAACTCCATATTTGTTTCTTACAGTTGTCGTCCCTGGTCCCGATGATCTGACACAAAGAATCGATGTTTATTTACAACCATTGATTGATGAATTAAAAAAATTATGGTACGAGTGAGTAGAGACATATGATATTTTCCAAAAAAAGAACTTTCGCGTGTATGCTTCTTTATTGTGGACAATCAGCGATTTTCCTGCATATGCAATGCTTTCAGGTTGGATTACGGCCGGTCGTCTAGCTTGTCCTTATTGCATGGAAGAAACACGAGCAATTTTTTTACCTCATGGAAAGAAAGTTTCGTGGTTTGACTGTCATCGATGTTTTCTTCATATTAATCATCCTTTTAAAAGAGATAAAAAAAATTACAGCTAATAGATATGAAACTTTGAGACAACCTACGGTTTGGTCAGGCGAAAAAATTTATGAACTTGTAAAGGATTATCCAAAGATACATAAAACCGGAGAACAAATTGAAATTCAAGGTAACTCATCGATTCATAACTGGTGCAAACAGAGCATATTTTGGGAAATGCCTTATTGGAAAAATCTCTTGATTCGTCATAATATTGACGTGATGCATAATGAGAAAAACGTGTTTGATAATCTGTTTAATACAATTTTGAATGTTACAGGGAAGATGAAAGATGATTTGAAATCAAGACGTGATATCGAAGTAATATGTAATCGTCCTGAGCTTCATATAAAGCCAAACGACACAAAAAAACCAAAAGCTTGCTATGAGTTAGACAATAATCAAGTTAAATTACTTTTAAAAATGGTGGAAGGATTAAGATTCCCAGATGGCATATCTTCTAATCTTCGTAGATGTGTTGACTATAAGAATAATAAACTTAGTGGGATGAAAAGTCATGATTGTCATGTTATGATGGAAAATTTGTTATCCGCCACTTTTAAAGAATTGTTGCCCGTAAAAGTTTGGACTGTTGTAACAGAACTTAGTCTGTTTTATAAAGAGATTTGTTCAACTACATTAAAAGTTGATGGTCTACGTAAACTTGAGGAAGAAATCCCGATATTGTTTTGCAAACTGGAAAAAATATTTCCTCCAGGTTTTTTCAATGTTGTGGAGCATTTACCTATTCATCTTCCATTTGAAGCACGTCTTCGAGGGCCTGTGCAATATGGATGGATGTATCCATTTGAAAGGTATATTAATATTTAGTTTATTACATATTGGTTTAATTAAATATATAAAAAATTAATTTAAAATAATTTTTGCTAGGTATTTAAATCATCTAAAGGAAAAAGTTAGACAGAAAGCTCGAGTTGAAGGTTCGATTTGTAAATCGTACATTGAAGAAGAAGATTCGTTTTTTCTCTCACTATTTCAGCGACCATGTGAACATATCATTTGAAAGTGCTACGCGTAATGATGAAGGCATTGATGAAGATGATTGTCAAGCGACTTTATCTATTTTTAAAAAAACTGGTTGGCCTGCTGGTAAATGTGTGGAAGTATGGTTGGATGATAGAGATTATCAAGTAGCACACACGTACATTCTTCTCAGTTGTGCTGAAGTTGCACCATTTATTAGGTAATATATATATACACATACGTCTACACATGCATATCATCTACACATATGTATACGCAAATATGCACACATGTATTTTAATCATAATGCAACATTTGATCTATAATTGCAGTATTTACGAATCACAACATCCAAACGATGATATCGGTAAAGAATTTGCTGCTTGGTTTTCTAACTACGTTTTTGATACAACAAATTGTGTTGTAGATGAAGGATTGAAACATTTAGCTATGGGACCAAAAAGGATAGTCAAGACATATCCAATATTCTTTGTCAACGGATATAAATTTAATACCAAAGAATACGGTGCCGAAAAATCAACTAATAATACTGGTGTATTTGTCAAAGGTAGTGATGATCCAAATGATCACATAAATGATTTTTATGGCGTGCCGACCCAGATTTTGCAGTTGACATATTTCACCTGACCCGTAGAAGAAGTATTTTTGTTTAAATGCAACTGGTTCAGCAACGTTCCAGGTTCTGGAATAAACGTGGATCCAAAATATAATCTTATAGAAATAAAACATACTTCGAGATATTATAAGTACGATCCTTTTGTACTTGCCAAACAAGCTCTTTAAGTTTATTATGCTCCTTACCTATCTTTAAGAAGAGATAAAATAGATTGGTCGGCTGTTTTTAAAACCAAACCAAGGTTTACATTTGATGGACGGAATATTTCTGAACAACAAGCTTACCAAGCAGATATCGAGGAAAATAGAGGAATAATAGTAACCAACGATCAAATAGATTTTTGGCCTCTAAACGATGAATCAAATGCATTAATTGAAGCATTTGAGAGTATAGAAGAACAAAATATAGAGTGCGAAGAAGAGTCTGAATCCGAAAGCGATGAGGATTGATCACTAATCAATATTTTGAGAAGGTAATTTTTTTTCATTTTTCTGTTTCCAAAGTAATTTTATATGATATGTATCACATAGTCTCTTTTATGTTATGTCATAATGTATGTTACGCCATGTTCATTATTCTGACACCATTTGCATATAAAATTAATAAATGTTACTCTTGCTTTTCTTTATATTATGATTTCATATACGTATGTCGGGACGCAGACGTTCATACTCCGGATCTTCCAGCTCACAGAGAGGTGATGATGCTGGTCCTTGACAGCCGGGTGTTCGGCCTACGGTATGGCTGAAACCTAAAGCCGATGGCAGGTAAGTATAAAGTTTCAAAATTAAATTTTATTCCATACAATCTTTTATCAAATATATATAGTAGTAACGAAATATTAAATGTTTTTTCCTGTTTTACACAGCGGTGCGTTTTCGTTGGAGCCTTCCAACATAGTGATCACGATCTCGCGACGGGCGTATATGGCTTGTATGACCTCGTGTTGGCCGAGGTGGACTGCGATACCAGAGGGGGTGCGGGAGGCTATTTGGCAGGACTTTTTGGTATGTGTGGTATATTAATTATTGCATTATGTAGTCATGTACATTATGTCAATTCATGTTCGCACTATTTATCGCAACTGTATAACTCATATTTTTTCAAACGTGCGGGAGAAGTGGACTTGGCCAATTCTGATGTTTCTGTTGTCTGGCGCCATTGGAGCAGCAAAATTGCAAAAAAAACTACCGCGAAACAATAAACAACATCAAAACATCAGGAAAGAGGCCTCATTGGATGAGTGAAGCTGTCTTTGATGAGTTCGCCACCTTGTGGAGCAACGGGGATTTTGTGGTAAATATATCATATATTTAATTTAAATTGTTTGAGGCAAATAATATATAAATAATTAAAACTGTCAAAACAATTTTTGTTTTCAATTTAAATTTGTAGAGGCAGTCCTAGAGAAGTTCTGCAAACAGGAGCAGTAACCCCGTTACACATCGCGGTGGTTTCAAGTCTTTATAGCATCACCGGGAAGATTTGGTATTATTATTAAATAAGATAAATAGTTAATTATTTTAAGTTTTAATTTGTTAAAATACAAATAATGTATATTTATATGTGCATATTTCAAAAGAGACAACGCGAGGGGGCTGTTAGTTATTTGGACGTGTTTACTCATACACATGCCTTGATCAGGTCGATGATTCCGGCGCAGTTTCTTACTCTTGGGACCACGATGACAAAGTGCGTGCTGCCTATGTAAGTATAACATAAGTAACTAAAACTTATAAGTTAATCGAAATAACGTTAACTAAATTCAATTATATTTTACATGACAGCAAAAGTTCCAGGAAGCGGACAGCCTTGCTTGAGGAAACGGGACGAGCTCACTTGACCCCCGATGAGGAGGATGCCATTTTTGAGTCTGTCATGAATCCAATGACCCGCGACAGACGCTACGGATATGGAAGCCAATCGGTAATTTTAAGTTAAATTTTAAAATAATTATTCTGATTAATTAGTGTGTTAATCATATGTGTGTGTTAATTATTAGTGTGCGTTAATCAATTCTTTAATTGGCTTGAATTCGGGTTTAAGTTAGTAAATATCCTTATACTGGTGTTTCCATTCATATTTTGAACTATCATGATTTAGTTTGTTTTATGAATTTGTTAGTGAATATATATAGGTTAATTAATTTGCAATTATTTTAATACTAATTTTTAGTGTAGTTGATAATTTAAATTTGTTTACAGGTTCAGACATCCCAAAGAGAATATCAAAAGGCTCAAGATAAGGAAGAGATTGCGTAGCTACGAGCCGAGCTTGCCGAGATGCGGGAACGCAATTTGCTGCATGAAGTAAGGGCGGAGGAGATGAACCGGCGTATGGCGGAGTTCATCGCACAGTATGGACAGCCTCCTTCATCTGGTGGTTCTGGTGCGGAGTGATTTATGTATGTTTTGTTATTGGCATGTATATTTTGGAGTTGGTGAGAATTTGGTACATTCTGATGGTTCCTGTGTATATTTGGATTTGATACATTCTGATGGTTTGGTTGTGGATGTTGGTTTGGATTTGTTGATGTTGGTTTGTATTTTTTGATGTTGGTTATGTTGTGTTATGTTTGAATATTGGTTTATGTTGAAATATATGCATGATTTGGTTATATATATATATATATATATATATATATATATATATATATATGTTTTGATATAGTTGTTTTACATATATGCTCGAAATGGAGCTGTTTTGATATAATTGTGGTTGTGTGTGGCTGGAAGTAAGCACTGCTGGTTTTATAAAAAAATATACCGAGATTTCCAATGGTTTCCAACGGCGACCAATGGTCAAAACGTCTGACAGCTTCCAACGACTTCCAATGACAAATTCCAACGCATTCCAACGGTAGTTTGGTCAACAGGATTTGCCAGGTTGGTAAACTTGCCGTTGGAAGCTGTTGGTATATCCCCGTTGATGCCGTTGGAGGCCGTTGGAAACTGTTGAAATGTATACCAACGACATTTCCAATGGCCTTCAACGGCAGCCCGCCGTTGAAAATAGCCGTTTATCTTGCAGTGTCATTGAAGGCCATTCCTGGCCTATAGTGTTTACTGGGTGACTTTTATTCTTTTGCAAAAATGATAAAAACTTTACAATGATAAAATATCATAGGTCGGCCCAACTCTATAACACACATATTTTGTGCAAATGGAGAATATTTTGTGCTGATAATCTGATATAATACAAATATTTTGTACTGATAATCTGATGAAATATAAATATTTTGTGCAAATGGAGAATATCAAAATACATATGAACTCATGTTTTGTACTGCCAAGGTACAGGAACGGAAGATGCCGGAGGCCACTGTACTGTTTGTAGATGCAAGGAAAAGGTACTGTTTGTAGTTGCAAGACGATGTACATGTTGATGCAAATATTAAAGTTGTTGAAGATGCAAGCCAAGGTAATGTTTGTAGATATTGCTACAGGCCAGCCTTGTTTCAGTCTTCAGCATTAGAGAGGATGGAATGAACTTGGTTGGGGATATCCAAATTGTCAAGCTGAAGCGATGAAGTGGAGATAAAGAATTAATGGAAGAAGAGCAATTCTACAGGCCAGTTTAGCAGTAAAATTAGCAACACTGATGATATTTTTGAAGTGCTGCTGTGCTGAAATGCTTTTGAGTTGCTGTGATGAATTTTCTGTGTTGCGAGTTCCTGAATTGAAGAGTTGGAGCAACGTGCTGGCATGGCAGAGAAGTGATGCTGAATTGTAGGTGAACTGTTGACCTGCAGGGGCCGAAACACTGGCCCTATGGAATTTTGACAGAGGCAAAGTAGATAGGTATGTTATATCCGAGTACCTGACAAGCATGTAAAAAAACTCAACTTAGAATAGTAGCTAATATTCTTATTTATCCTGGCGTATATTCTTCGTTGCTTCTTGGTTTTGTAAACGTGTGGTAATATGTATAAGAAGAATTAAGTGTGCAATTTATAAATGTTGCGAATGTATAATTCGTTTTGACTTTTAGCAACTGTGAAAAATATGCTACATCAATGGTCTGATTTTTTTTATTTTTATTTTTAAACTTTGCATCTATTGTAACAACGGATAATTTCCACGATCTATTTTTTATTTTTATTTTTTAAGATGTCCAATAGAGTTCTGAAAGAAACCCTAGCCGATTCTCTCCTCCACCGATAATTTCCACGATCTTCCCTCCTCCGATCGAATCTCCTGCAATACCCAACCGACCCGATGTCCTCATCTCCACCTGCTGATCAGGGTCTCCCTCATCTCGGCCCAGTCCCTTTATCGCCTATTCACCCTCCAGGTTTTGAACCTTCCAGTAATGAAGGCATTCAGATTCAAGAAGATGATGGATTCACGCAAGTAATATCCCGCAGATGGAAAAGACAATCCAAAAACGCTACTAACAAAGTCAGTATTCAAGCCGAGAAGAGATCTGGATCTAATTATAGCGAACCAATAAAATCTAGTGTTGTATCAGAGCAGATTAAAACATCGAACCCCTCGGTTACGAATGCTCATGTTCCACCTCAGAGTAAAAATTTTGGATCTGCTAAATGGAATTTTTCGTCCACCTCAAGCAAAGCATGGAACGAGGTAGTTAAAGGCAATAATATTCCTATCTCGGTTCCACTGAAATTCTATCAGCCTCGGGAAATCAATTCTTTGAAGTGTGCTAAAATGTCTTCTGAAGTGATATCGGTCGCCAGAAAACAATGGAACAACGCCATTGTGATTTATGTAGTTGGTCCCAAACCGTATTATCCATATTTCAAGGACTACATAATCAGGGTCTGGAAACCAACAGAGGATTTCTCAATCTTCTCGATGGAAAATGGATTCTATGTGATTAAATTTAATAAAGAACAAGACTGTGTGAATGTTCTAGAAGGTGGTCCTTACTACTACAATAAGAAACTTATGATGATAAAAAGATGGCACCCAGGAATGCAACTCAATAAAGAATTACTTCATTCTATCCCGATTTGGATTAGACTACCAAATTTGCCACTTGACTTTTGGACGGAAGAGGGGATTAGTCGTATCGCTTCCGTAATTGGATCTCCTATCAAACTTGACAAATTCACTGAAGGCATTATCAAGATTGCATACGCTAGGGTTCTAATCGAAATTGAAAACTCTTTTATATTTCCTACTAAAATTCCTATATTAAATGAAAGAGATGAGATTATATGGCAAGAAGTTATCTATGAATGGAAGCCTAGTACGTGCTCAAATTGCTCGAGTTTTGGTCACATGGAAAATCAATGTCAATTCAATAAAGTATGGGTTCAGAAAACTAAACAAGTCAACTCAGATAACACGTCAGACATGAATATAGACCCAACTGAACCCCTTCCAAATGACAATGCCGCAAGTGTTGAGTTAGAGAAGCAGCGTACCACATTGTCGAATGAATATGCAGAATCACAGCAGCCTAAGGTAACAAGTCAACTTCCCCAGTATATTTCACAATCCAAAGTCATAACATCAGAACAGAACCATTATGCTATGCCTAATAATCAAACAGTCTTGCCATCCAATGCTAGTTTGACTACTGTTACATCAGATGACATTAATAACAAAGATAACATGGAATCTCTAAATAACATAAATGACATTAGCAACACAAATTTTAATAATGAGGCTCAGTACACAATTGCAGACAAAAATTCAGTAGTTGAAACTTCGGTTCAATTGCCAAAGGAACAACTTTCGATTCAACAGCAAGACATGGCCATATCAGAATCCCTGTCCTTCTCCAAGTCCAAAGCTTCCCGAAAAACTAGAACAGAGGAAGTCCCCTTCGAATTCAAAGCTTCAACGAATGCGGAAGTTATGGATAATCCTGCATGGATAAATATGATTAACCATATAAAAGGTAAGCAGAAAAAATCAAAGAAAGCAAAGACTTCGGGAAAAGCTACTTCCCCGGAAGAAAGTAGCAACCCAAACATCAACTATTAATGGAGTTCCTCTTTTGGAACATTAGAGGGATGAATGCCCTCTACAAGCAAGTGGAAGTAATTAATATTCTTAATTCTAACAAGTATTCCCTTGTTGGGATTCTTGAGAATAAGTTATCTAATCTCTCTATAGAAAATTTTATTAATAAAATTGACAAAAAATGGAAGTTTTCCCATAATATTACCGAAGAACAAAGATGTCGCATCATCATCTTTTGGGACTCGATGACTTGGAATAATATCATAATTCATACCAGTGAGCAATATATTACTAGCATGCTTTACAGTGATAGCAATATCAACCTAATGTGCACAATTGTGTATGCCTTTAATGAAGAGGAAAAGCGTAAACCACTTTGGGATTATATTATAGATCTATCCAAAAATGTCAACCTCCCGTGGCTTGTGGCAGGAGATTTCAACTCTATACTTTTCAGTGGCGATAGACTAAACAATGGATCCTTTAATTCAGTTGGGGATAATAACTTCATTGAATGCATTAACTTTTCACAACTTGTGGAACCTGCTTTTACAGGTAATTTTTTCACTTGGAGAGGAGGTATCTCCTTCTCAGTTCATAGCAAGATTGATCGTGTGTTTGTTAACTCTATTTGGCTTGATAAATTTGATAACTTTGGAATTTGCTTTGGTAACCATTCATTGAGCGATCACACACAAATTTTAATTAATATCCAAATGCAAAACAAGAGAAAGAGACAGATACCTTTCAAATACAAAAACTCATGGCATAAATATGATGATTACCACCAAGTTATCTACGAACCTCTCGAAAAAAGAAACACTGGAAATCCTCTATACAAGCTTATCTGCAAGCTGAAAGCGGTGAAAAATATTTTGAAGAAATGGTCAAGCAATTTAACAAACATGACAGCTATGTTTAATAAGCTGAAAGATCAGAACAACAACATATACAATCAATTAATCAACAATCCTTTTGATAAAAGTCTATTGCTCTCTTACTCTAATAACTACGATTGTCTACACAAGTTGACGAGAAAACTTGCTATAGACAATGATCAAAAAATGAAAATGAATTGGCTCACTAAAGGAGATAGACCCACGGAGTTCTTCTATAGTAAAATTTCTGAATGTAAATCAAATAGAAGATTCAACTTTACTGTCAATAATGAAGGTAAGTGGATCTCAACATCAGAAACTATAGCAGAAGAAGCAATTTGTTACTTTTCTGATCTATTCCATTTGCCACAAGCTATAAGTCAATTTCCCAACATTATTTGCAAGAAAATATTGACAGAAAATGCTAAATCCAGTTTATGCAGTCCTTTCCAACTGGAAGAAATTAGAGAGGCAGTTTTTCAGATTAATGAAAACAGCTCTCCCGGTCCGGATGGTTTCAACTCTAAATTTTACAAAGTTCATTGGGATAACATTAAAATGGATATTTGGGAAGCCATGAATGGCATTCTACATTCTGGCAAATTAATCAAAGAAATTAATCATACTTTCTTATGTTTAATTCCTAAAAACCCAGAAGCCTCTACCATAGCAGAATTTCGACCTATCTCATTATGCAATGTCACATACAAAATTCTAGCTAACCTCCTTTGCAATCGAATGAAAGCATACATGAATGATCTAATTTCACATAATCAAAATGCTTTCATCCCAAACAGATCAATATCAGAAAATTCTCTTCTAGCTTATGAGATGGTGAGAAGTTTTAATAGGAAAAACTCAAATAATGTTTGTATGAAAATTGACTTACATAAAGCTTATGACAAAATCAATAGAGAATTTATTCATCATATGTTGATTTCCATGGGATTTCCCTTAACCTTTGCCAACCTCATATATGAGTGCATATCCACACCATACTTTTCTATTTTAATAGAAGGTACTCCTTATGGTCTTATAAATAGCTCGAGAGGCATCAGACAAGGGGACCCTCTTTCCCCATATTTATTTGCTATTACTATGGAATTCTTGTCTCTGAACATGGAAGTAGAGTTCATTAAAGGAAATCTCAGTCCTATTTATCAAGTGGAGCCCATCATTACTCATTTATTGTATGCTGATGATATTCTTATTTTGGCGAAAGCTACAACTAACAATGCAGAAACCATACAACAAATACTGCAGCGTGTGACAAACTTCACAGGCCTCGATATAAATTCAGGAAAAAGCAGTGTATTTTTCAGCAAAGGGGCTAAATGTAAGCAAAAGATAGTGGACATAATAAAAATCAAATCAGATAATCTGCCTATCAAATATTTGGGAATTCCTTTATCTAATAATACTTTGAAAGCTAGAGATTTTGGTTTGCTCATTGATAAAATTAACAAAAAATTCAGCAACTGGCATAACAGATTTCTGAATATTAGTGGAAGGGTAGAACTCATTAAATCTGTCATCCAACCAATGCTACATTTCTGGTTACAAATTGCTCAAATTCCTGCATCTATTATACAAAAAATCAATTCACTATGTGCAAATTTCTTGTGGAAATCAAAATCTCATAAAATGAGCTGGGATGAGGTATGCAAAACCAAAAATGAAGGGGGTCTAGGAATCAGGAAAATTGAAGACATAGCAAAATCCATTGCAGCAAAATTATTATGGAATTATATTAATGGAGATTCCTTATGGGCACAATGGATGCACAACAAATATGGGAACAAAGGAAATTTCTGGGTTATCAGAATAGATAACAATGCATCTCATACATGGAAGACTATACTGCATGCTAGACAATGGTGCAAGGGACATATTGACAGAAAAATTGTCAATGGTGAGAACACTGACATTTGGTTTGACCCTTGGATTCAGGGATCTAATCTTATTGACTCTTATGGATGGAACACCATGAGAATCATGGATGGCTGCCACAAAGCTGTATCAAGTCTTATAACCAATCATAGTTGGAAACATAGACTCAATTTCATCCCTATAAACTCACATGCAGAAATTAGAAAAATTCACATT
Organism: Allium cepa; assembly: GCA_030765085.1. Lineage (NCBI taxonomy): Eukaryota > Viridiplantae > Streptophyta > Magnoliopsida > Asparagales > Amaryllidaceae > Allium > Allium cepa. The sequence continues at coordinate 456,256,581 of CM060931.1, read as the reverse complement.
CACCAAGACATGGAGCATGACTTCTGGTGGTGGCTGCCCACCAAACAAGGACAGTTCTCACTAAAGTCGGCTTGGAGCATATTCAGAACCAAACACACCGAATTCGAATGGTCTACTGTGGTATGGGACAAGAGTTGCGCACCAAAAATGTCTACATGTGCAATGTTGGCCATTAGAGACAAGTTGCAGACAAAGTACAAAATCAGTAAGTGGCTACCCAACATAGATAAAAAATGTGTGCTTTGTTCTAATCAAATGGAAGATATAAATCACTTGTTTTTTCAATGCTCCTACTCGCGGCAAGTATTGGATGCTCTTCTGCCTAAACTTAACATACAGCTAAATACGAACTACGACATCAACAGTCTACTGAACTCGATTCTTCAAGCTCAGAATAAAATGAAATCACCGATAAAGAGCATTTTTAATATTTTCTTTACTACTATCATTTGGAACATTTGGGGAGAACGCAACAACCGTGTTTTTAAGGGTCTTGAACAACCCTTCCAATTAAGAATCAACCAAATTATTCTCGAAAGCAAGCAACTTTTACAAGTGAAATTTCAAGAGCATTCAGTAAACGAAGAAGAGAAACTTATCATTTCGAAATTAGATCCAGGACTTAAACTCCAAGATTGTTTTCGTCCCCCCTGATTCCGACAGTCAGCTGGATTCCACCAGCATCTAGCTGCGGTATTTGTTTTAGATCTGTTCAATGAAGGCAGTTGACTTTTTCACTTCCTTCGTCTTGAATGAGAGAGGATGCTAATCGGCATTGTACCCCCTTTCTTTTTATTTTGCTTCTTGGTTCTCGGTTGTATTTGGTAGGGCCTTTGGATTGTGGTTTTTTTATTTGTGCAAGCTCTTCGTACGGATGATTTTGAGTACCTTTTATCTCGATTCTACTCCTCCATCTGTTTGATAGCTTGACACAGATTTGCTTGTTGTACTGTTAATATACGAAAGTGATATGTACTCTTTTTCCTTCCTTAACGCACCCATTTAGGTTAGGGGGGTTGGAAGGTTTTAACGAGGCATATCATGAACGTATATGCTTCTTTGTTAATAAAGTACCTTTTTCCAAAAAAAAAAAAAAAAAAACAACGGACAAAAATAGTCGTAATAGACATCTATTACAACAGTCAGTGTATATTGTGGCTAGAGCATATTGCAACTGTCCATGTCCGTTGTAAAAAATTCTACTGCAATGGTTTCAGACCGTTGTAAAAATGTTTACTAACAACGGATTTAAACAGTTGATAAAATCTTTTAAGTCTATTACAATATCGCATAATAGAACGAACATTGACCCGTTCCGAAACTTTTATTACAACTGGTACTGCTCGTTGTAGAAAGGGTATTATATTGTAGTGTCGATTTTTTGTAATTCTCTTTAGGATCGGTAATAAAATTTCTTTTCGACGTGAATGTACACTATTACGTCGTAAGTGGACCACTGTAAATCTCCATGTTCTATTAATTTGAATTTTATCCGTCGTTGATGATGGATTGTTAGATTGAATTAGATTATTCAACTTGTTTGTTTTAAACTAAATAGAATACTTACAAGATTTGGGATGAATTGATATTGTAATTTTTATTTTCTGTTTAATATTTTTGATCACTTAAATCAACTCACAGAGTATATAACTCACATGCAGCACGTAGTTTGAACAAAGAAACATCAAATCATGTAAATACATTAAATCATACATCCTCTGTAATAATCTAGCCAGAAAATGGAAACAAATACCAGAATCATCAAGAAGGAATGGTTATGACACCGTGACCCGGTTTCATGACATTGAAGAAACATACAAAGCGAGGACGTGGTTGCCGGTAAAATCAAATCAATTTTTCCCAGCTCAACAAGAACATCAGTCATCCATTTTATGTGTAACGTCCAGCAATTTCACATCATTGTATAAATATCTATATACTGTGAAAACGAAATGTGTTTCTTATGTATCAATCGGCACAATTATGCGCATATCTCTGCTTTCTACTCGTTTATCAGTTACCACAATTGTTACATGCAATTATACTTTAATGGGCACAAAACATGATATGTTTAGTAGAAACGATCTAAATTCTCATTTAATATTATATCAAGTTTTATACATAACCCATACTCACTGCAACAGACCAAAAATAAGCTAGGATTACAAAATATCTTCAAGGACAGTTAGCAGTTGGCACTACCATCCTGAAGAAGGCCTACGACTCTTATTATTTTTCAAAACAGGAGTATTATGCTGAGGCACCATGCATGACAATTCGCCTTGGCTTTGTACTAAACTTGCTTCTTCCATAAGTTCATTTTCATTTTGATCATATTTCAGATCCACGTAGTTATGACTGAATAAAGTATTGAAATCGTTGTGCGTGTAGTTTGAGAGCTGCACTTGTGGAACATGAGGTACCCAGACTGGACAGTGGACTTCAGTTCTTTCTTCCGGCTCTGGACAAATCTCATCTTTCTGTATATTTGAGAGTCCAAATATCTAAATTTTGATTCAAGTATATTTCTTTCATCGGTAATCAAAAGAATGAAAGACAAAAAAAAATCATAAACTCTTAGGAGTATATCGTCACTTGTGTTCAAAGTTCAAACTTTATATTCTCACTTGTCCCTCAAGATTCGTTGTCCATATTTTTCATACAATTTTTCAGCACTAGATAGAGATGCTTTGAAATTATTCAAAATTATGTATAGATGGTCTATATGATAAGAATAAGATGCGCACAAAATAATAATTCAAATCTGTTCTTTTGTCATAAACATACCATGTGGAAATGAGAATTCACATGATCAATCCCAATCCTTTGAAAAAAAAGACAAAGAAGATGATGATGATGATGATGCATACATGTACATATCATATAGAGAGTTACATATACCTTGTATGGTACAGTAAAATCTAGCAAGTCTTCGACACAGTAGCCTGGAAGAGTTTTGATCAGATACTCTGATATGCTGCTTGTACCATCACTAATTTGATTACTTTTATCTTGGCTTGACTTCATCAGCTTATCATTACTGCTACAGCTACCCTCTAATGAAGAAACAGCTGAGATTCGTGTACCGGTCAGTAAAAATCTGCTGTGTTTCATGGTGAGCTTATTAGCAGAGTGGACTGAATCATCACAGTTCCAACACAGTATGGCTCTGTCCTCCTGGCAAAATATAAATAACCCTCCTTTTTCCTGGATCAAAAATCAAATATTTACACATCTCTAGCCTAAAAGTACTGTAAAAATATACAAAGTAGGAAAAAAAAACCTTGCATATATCACAGAGATGAAGTTCGCTCGATTCAGAGAGTGAAAATCGAAGATGTTTGCTTGCAACTTTGTTAGCATGATGAACTTTACGGTCGCAGTCATCGCACAGTGCAGCCTCGTCTGCACTGCAGATGACCGAGGCTGTGGTTTTGTTGCAGGCGTCGCACTGTAATTTCATGTTGCTGTGGCTGCTTTTGGTGAAGATATGACTGTGTTTTTGGAAGGGAAATTTGTGTATGTATTAGATAAGTTTAATGGTGAAAACTTAATAGCTTTGAAAGCGATAGAAAGGATATTCGGTTGATAATATATATATACGTATATAGCAGCTGCAAGCATTATGTAGGGGAACCTGGACGGTTGCTTACAGCAAATACATTACAATATCATTTTATGTTGAATAGTTTATTGAGCATTTTACATCATACTATCCATGTTAAAAGAGTTGTTTTCTTTTTTCCTATGCTGTTTAGAAATAGCTGATTTTAATTCTGAATAAAATTTAATGAATTTGTACATGTAGATGGGATTTAGTGTTTATCAAAGCGGATGATTCCTAGATAGATAAACAGGCTGCCTGCGTGTGGGCACATAGGAAATAGCCGATGATATTTGAATTGATTGGAAACCTCAAACATGCTAAAATATTTTAGCTTACTTGAAGAAAGTAAAATAAAATTAAGCCGAAAACAGGGAGAAGAACAAATATAAAGAAACATTTTTACACGAAGACAACACATATTTTTTAAGCACGAAGGCCAAACTTCCTACAAAAATTAATCGTAACTCCAAACTTAGATGACTACTAAAATAGTAATAGCTTGGCAGGCGTCGCCACGACAAATGAGTATTGGGATGGCGACGAGGAGGCAGCGGCTTGGGATGACAACGGTGTTGGTCGAGGTAACGAGATGGCAGCAGCTTAAGAGGCGAAAAGGTGGTTGGTCGAGGTGGATTAGTAGACGATGGAAGAGAAGAGTGTTGTAGGAGTAGCCGTGATGGTCAAGTCATGGCATCGATGAAGGTTTGGTCGAGGAGGATTGGGAGACGACGGCGACAATGTTGAAGGCGATCGATTTTTTTTGAATAATTAAAAACCGAAAATGCTAAATAAAACTAGCATTATCCATAAGTGGAAATTAATATAGCATTATACGTATATGACACTAATCTAATGTAACATTTTTTAAACTATGAAAATAAATGATAGTGCTAGTATAATTTATCACTTTTAAACTATAAAAAATGAATATAGCGCTATGTTCGTTGTATACTAGTTTAATTCAGCATTTTTTGAATTGCAAAAAATGAATATAACATTGTATGTGTATCAAGCTAATTTATTTTAACATATTTTTAGCCTATAAAATGAACGAATGATAATGCTAGTTTTATAGAATAAATCGAATATGTTAAATGATAATTAAAATAGCATATATATTTTTAAAGTGCATTAGAATGTAATGAATGTGCCATATGATAGCTAAAAATAGCATTTATATTTTTAAAGTGTATTACGATGAATTGAATGTGCCGAATGATAGTTAAAAATAGAAATTATAATTTTGAAGTAAATTAGAACGAATAGAATATACCGAATGATAATTAAAAATATCATTTGTATTTTTAAAGTGTATTACAATGTGTCGAATATGTCATATTATAGTTAAAAATAGCATTTGTATTTTTAAAATGCACTAGAATGAATAGAATACGTCGAATTGTAGTTAACATGCAGTAGAATGAATGGAATGTGCCAAATAACTTTGACATCCATATGTATCCAGTTAGGCAAAATGATATACAAAATGGTAATTTAATATAGCATTTAATTACTTTAATGTAGAATTTTAATTACAAAGTCCACTAGCATGTTTAAGATATGCAAAATGATAGCTTAATATAACATTTAATTTATGGAGTACACTAATTTTTTTGAAATATGCAAAGTGGTAGTCTAATGTAGCATGTTAGTAACAAAGTATAGTAGCGTGTATATGATATCTAAAATGATTGTGTAAAGTGACATTTTAGCTATGAAGTGCAATAGCATGTTTAAAAATTCCAAAATGATAGTTTAAGATAGCATTTTAATTACAAAGTTTAGTAGCATTTTTATGATGTTTGAAATGATATATTGATGTAGCATTTTAATTATGAAATATATTAGCATGTTTAGGATATGCAAAATGATAGTTAAAGATAGCATTATATTTTTAAAATAGAATTAGCATGTATCAAATATGCTAAATGATAGTTAAAGGTAACATTGTATTTTTAAAATGAACTAGCATGTGTAGAATATGCTAAATTATAATTAATGCATTTTTGATGTGAACTAATACGTGTAGAATATGTTAAATGATAGTTAAAGGTAGCATTGCATTTTTAAAGTAAACTAGCATGTATAGAATATAATAAATGATAGTTGAACATAGCTTTGTATCTTTGAAGTACTCTAGCATATGTTGAATATACAAAATGATAGTTAAATGTACTATTTGTATTTTAAAAGTGCACTAGCATTTGTATTTTGAAAATGCTATTTTTTAACTATTATATTAAATTTGTCATGCATATATTTTCATTGACAAGAGCTAAACAAAAAATTGGACAATAAGAACTCCATCCAAATAAGGTCCGGAAACAAAAGGATGGTATATGGCTTAATAATAGTGAAAGTGTAAAATTCATATTGACATACTTTATGTTTTAGCATGGAGTTCTAGTGGCACTTTTCAATATATATTAACATGCTTCTTCCATCTAATATAAATTTATAAAATAATTGATGGATTAACTTCGTATGCAAAATGATAATTAATTTTAGCATTTTCTGAACTATATAGAAATGAATATAGTATTATGTTGATTTAATGCTAATTTAATTTAGCATTTTTCTTGTTATTGATTTTTTTTTAAATTCAGATAGACATCCACGATGATGGTGCATCCTTGAGGTGGTACAATGGGGATGGTCGTGATGATGAGATGGTCTGGTATTTGTTTGAGAAGCCTACGAGCTTCTCGCCGACGAAGAAGAAAGGGAGAGTGGCATCAACATCGGCGAGGCAGAGCAGTGCTTGGTGCAGGTCCTGGCCATGGTGGTCAATGTCGAGCTGTTGAAGGCGACAGTGATGCTAGGGGGAAGATCTACAAGGTGGTGGTGTTGGCGATTGAAAGAGACAATGGTAGTTGAACGTGAAATCGGAAAAAATATGGTTTTGTCCTTAAGCCTAAATTTGAAAACTTCTGGACTGGATCTAAAAAATTGACTAATGTTTGTCATTTTGGCTAATTACCTCTAAAATTAATATCATACCCTTTGACCATTTTTTTCTTTTTTGGGTTTGTTAAATTGTTATTAAAAATATTTCAACTATGCTATAAATATTTTTTAATTATTTTTAATTTGGTATTATTGAATGTATTATGAATATTCAAAATTTATTTAATGTGTACTCGTAATTGTTGTTCAAACTTCAGAAAAAAACTAAGGTTCAGTTCATAGACTATTTCCAATCGATTAAAAATTTTGACGCGTTAGAAACGGGACTACAAAAGCATCATTGAGTCATTATGCGTTCGATGTGTCTGATTCCATGCAAACGGTTGTTTTTCCACCTGTATTAATCCTTAACCACATTCTCTTCCTCCACCATCCCAAAGTCGAAAATACAAACTTATTTTAGCATTTCAAATCATATTTCGAGGTAATTTCTTTTTTCACTATGTTTATATCACAATTCTGCACAAAATATGTTTTTACATTTTTTATTTTATTTTATTTTTTGTTGAATTTTAGAATATCAACCTACTCCATCGACTCTTTGAGTCGAACTGCCATCGATCAGAATGCCCAGGGAATGCTAGTTTTCATAGACATTTGCTCGGCAGGAATAGATACTCATGTTAATGAGCTGACAATTAGTACGAAAATGTTACGGTTGACAATGAATGCTTTGGCACTAATTTCACCGCCGTCCATACGAATACAAATATGATAATTTGAAATGTATTTGTATGTCACGGAACCAACTACTACAAATATGGGGCAACAATGTTTGATCGGTTGAACAAGATTGCATTCATGGAGATGAAGAATTATGAAGAATAACGACAGACAATGCTTCACGATTTCCCCTCTTCAAAAACCATGTCCCCCCCACACCGGGCTTCAAATTTGGATAGTTGAACAAGATGTACGTCAAGGAAATAAAGAGAGATAAGCGCGTTTACAACATTCCTCCAACACCTCCAATCCACTTCGACACCATGCCGCACTTCGATATTTTTAACGGGATAGCGAATGAGATGATTTCCATTCCTACCACAATTATTCTACAAAGAACATTCGATACCGCTTCATCATCTTGGGTAAGACAAAAGAGATCCCTTATTTTGAGTACAATTACTTTCAAAGGTATCATTTTTTAATGAAATGCACTGTTTTTTCCCATAGTACAAGCTATTTTTTGCGTTTTATACTTAATTTAAAATTTAACATCATTTAGTCTAAAATAATTACAATAATTAAAAAAAATTCTTTCGCATCCCATTGAACTTCCCCATTCATGTCCCATTTGGAATACATACACCCTTAGCATATTACCAATGAGATTCACTTCAGGTAGCATAGAAAAACCCTTGCCTGTTATAGAATAAAGAAAATAGAAGCCATTGGAGAGAGAGACAAAAGAAATATTATTCACTTCTGAGAATAGATATGTATTTACATTACATAGCCTCCTTTATATAAAGGCTTCAGAGCAAATGACTTAACCAATTCCACGATGTGGGACTAAACAAAAAATCATAAAAGCATATTCACCTAAATATGTACATATATTATAACACTCCCCCTTGAATATGCGTCTTCAAAATCTTGAATGCTCGGATAATTTGAAATTTCCATTTCAAAACATGTATGATGATTGCTCCCCCTCATTATTATCTTGCTTGCATTTATCGATTCAGTCGATATAGATATTGTCTGTTGCCTCATTAAAAACCTCTATTAGAAAAACCCAATGGGAAAAAATCTTGAACGAGGAAAAGAGTGCAACTTGTGAAATCATAAATATCATACTAAAAATGATATCCGTTATAAAATTTTGATACTTCGGGATCAAAATAATGCCTCATTAAAATCTTACTAAGAAAAACCCAATGGGAAAAATCTTAGTGAAGGAAAAAGAGTACAATAACATATTTTATTTTCTTATTTCTTTAAATAAAGCTTGATACTTCTGGATCAAACTAATGCCTCATTAAAACCTTACTAAGTAAAACCTATGGGAAAAATCTTAGTGAAGGAAAAAGAGTACAATATAGTATGCCATATTTCAATAATTTACTGCACCAGATAGAGTTTGATACTTCTGGATCAATACAATACTTCATTAAAAACCTTACAAAGGAAAACCCAATGGGAAAAACCTTAGTCAAGGATAAAAATATAATTTAACTTAAATAACATATTTGAGATGTTATTTCTTGAAAAAACGTTTGATTCTTCTAGATCAAGATAATGCCTCATTAAAACCTTAATAAGAAAAACCCAGTGGGAAAAATCTTAAATAAGGAAAAAGAGTACATTATAGCTTATTTCAAATGTTACAGGGAGTTGATACTTCTGGATCAAGATAATGCCTCGTTAAAACCTGACTAATAAAAACCCAGTGGGAAAAATCTTACTTAAGGAAAAAGAGTGCATTATAAAATACTTATGGATGCTCCCCTTGATTTAAAATTTTCCTCTGAATTCATATTCATCTTTCGATAACTCAAATTGGTTATAGATACTTCTGGATCTATAAATATGAATCTCATTAATAATACAATTTATTAATAGTTTCCTTCGATACAATCAAATTTTCTAAGATTGTTTCTTCCAAATATGGTTTGCATTTTATGCATTTGTATGCTACTTTTATGAAACACACTTCATGTGCTTTCATTATTTATTTATTTATTTATTTGCTTCAAATTAGTTTTGCGCATTGCAACTATACATCTTTCATGAATATTAAAAACTTCATTACAACATTACTAGAAAGCAGGAAGTAATCTACTCATCTTGATGTATCAAGATTTTCATTACAACAATACTTAGAAGAAATTTGTAATCTTCACTTCATGTCTTTTTCATTCTTTATAACTACAAAAGTTATATATATTCTTCAGAAATTTGTATACTTTAATAAGTATTTTCATATCGCAACTATCACTTCAATGGATATTAAGAGTTTCATTACAATGATACTTAAAAATAGGAAGTAATCTACTCATCATGAATTATATCAAGATTTTCATTACAACAATACTTAAAAATAGGTTGAAATTTACTCTCCTTGTTCTTTGCATTCTTTATAACAATGAAAGTTATTTATATTCTTCAGGAACTTGTATACTTTCATTATTTAATATGATTATAAACCACATTTATACCTTCAGGGTATATTAAGCATTTCAAGTACTTTCGGTCCTTTGCGGACCACATGTCCATATTTCTCTACTATTAAAGGATTCATGATGGCCAGTCATGTTTTCCCCTAATTCAAGATTCTTAATCTATTTATAAATATAAGCGCTTTATTATTTGCAAATTTATCATCGATGATTATTTCTTGTCAGTTCTAGACATGAATTATTGAGATCTCTTTAATTATGTTTTAGGTACCTAACCCACTTCTAGGGTTATTTGAGAATCATGTCATGGATCTCTTTCAGAGCATTCTTAAGTGTTTCTTCAAGAACACCCACCTTCTTTATTTGGCATCTTTATTACTAACTCCAAAAATATTTTGAACTGACTTTTGAACCATATTTTAGATGTGGTTTACAAATTTTGATCCTTCAGGGATTCAAATCTATATTGGAGAAAGTCTACTAGGGATAATATTGATAATATTTTGCATCATTGTATATTTTAATAAATATTTAACACTGATGATCAAAATGAGCTTGTATCCCTTTATCCTCCCCCTCAATGTTGACAAACATTGTCACATTAAATAATAATCATTTTTGGACTCTCATTTTGATCCATTATGATTTTGCTACTAGCAAATACATCATACATATTAATAATAGGAGGATAATTCTTTTATAAGATGCATTCAATTGATATTGATTATTAGAGTTTGTTCTCATTCATTGATCTAAGCAATTGGAGGAATTTACTTATTGTGTAGATCATTTGAATACATACATGACTTCAGGTCATTCAACATTTATGTTGATTGAATTTTAAATCACTAAATAATATCTATGCATAATCACTAAATAATAGCTTATAACAAACTTCAGGTTGTTAGCTAAATATTTACATATATGGATGTATACGTGCGTCCACATATCACATGTATATTGTAAAATTTTCATATTCTTTCTCATTTGAATTAGTGATTTTTGGAACAAACTATTACAAGGATCAAAACTATTAATTTCTATTTATAAATCAATGTCAATGCACACCTATCAAAACCGCATGATAATGTTCAAAACATTGGGTTTGAAACCATATCGAACTTCTGGTTCGAACAAAATATACACACAACTTCAAGTTGTTAAGTTTTATTCCTCAATTATATCTCAAATATCAGTTTTGAACACTAATTATGATTACTTATCAAGGAGTAATTTTTAATTGCATATAGACATTTCTACACATCTCTATTGAGAGTTCTGTAAAAAAAATACAGCAAAAATAATAGTAGTATCTTCTAGATACTTGGAATGTTACAGATATGGATTTCCTCTTAGCTCTCAAACTTTTAGGATCTAATCTAAGCTAAATTAGGATCCTTTATAATCAAATTTATGTACACTTATTTAGTTTAATAAAATTACCAAATATATAAATAAATCTCTTCTAGAGATATGTTATCATTTTCAAATTTATAAATCTCTTCTAGAGATATATTAGTATCACCACTTCTGGAGTGAACTTTCTCTTCTAGATATATATATATATATATATATATATATAATTATAATTATATATAAACATCTCCTCTAGAGAGTTCAATAAAATAGATATATTTACAACATAAATAAGAGCATCTTCTGGACCCTTGAAATGTTATAAAAATAAGAAATTATAATGGTTGCACATACCGATTTGTTCAAGACCATATTTATATAGCTTTAGTGAAAATTATGATATGACATATAGATTATCTCTTCAGGAGCATATCTAAAGATATTTCTTCAAGAATAGTTGTGCATATAATATTTGATTCATCGTAAGTTCTGAAAAGTAAAAGGTTACATATCACTATTTGTCTAATGGAGCTACGGGTCCATGACAATAGACGATTGAATTTTGGATAATTTATTATCACATTTGACAATATTTTATAGGCAATTCTTTTATAGTGCTATACGATGATATAATATCACTTCTGAGGATATTTCATAAACACCACTTCTAGAGTGGTACATATCACTTCTAAAAATACTTTATATGCATTGTTTTTGGGATGTCATCAATAATCAATATCTTTTTCTACATAATTGACATAATTCTACAACATCTCTTCTAGGATGTTTGGATTTTGAAATATAAAAATCATAAAACATCTCTTCAAGAGTATGTCATATGCATTATCTCTTCTGGAGAATATTAAAATGTACTTCTTCAAATATATAGTTTGGCAAACACACCCAAAGATTATCAAAACTTGGGTTTTACCAACTTTAAACTGATTTACTGAACTGAAATAAAATAAAATCCACATAGCAGACTTCAGGCTGCTATTATTGATCAATTCGACCATATCATTTATTACCGTACTTAGATTTTCATCATTAATGAAGTTTCCTTCATCGTCGAAGAAATGATCTAACTTCAGGTTAGCATCACTAGACAATCCTTTCACATAATTTTAGTTTAGAAGTAATTTTAATATAGAGGAATTGTATTTCCTAGTAGATTTACAGATTTAAAACTTCAAGTTCAACCACTCATGTCTAGTGTTTAAAAGTGTGACCATATTTTGGTGGTCATAACGCTCCTTCAGGGAGTTCCATGAGTAAAGATGTTCTTTTTCAGTTAAATCACTAGACAATCTGAATATGGTTAATTCCTAAACAAAAAAAAGAAAGATATAATCATATAAATTCTAAATTATTTCTAAATGAAAATATGAACATCACGGAACTTTGTTTTACTCAATGCGTGAATGAAACCGGAAATCTCATAGCAAGAGCAAAAATGCGTGTTTTCATTAAAGGGAAACGTGTTTTATACATCGACGAATGAAAAATGGAACAAGTCAAAAATATAAGTACCATCGATTCGATATCCATTACTGAAGTCATTGGAAATTAATCTGCTTGCTACTTCTGCAACTCAAACCTCTCTGTATTATTAAATCAGCAATTTACATATAATTATACACGCTACAAATATCAAAACTATTTCATGTAGATATTTGATAATCAGCATTAATTTGGTAGATTTTTTTTAATATAAAATCCTTCATAACAAAGAATATCAATTAAAAATAAGGAAAGATCAATGAGATCTAAAATCAATCATTATACCATATTAGGGCCGTGGATCGAAAAGAAAAGCAACAGTATATAAAATATAAAATGTTATAGATCTATAAAATTAGATCTATAATAGAATTAGATCAGAAAAATTAGATCATATTGAGATCAACATAATAACATCTAAAAATAAAATCAATTTAATAATTCTACAAATGAGATCTGAAAAATGAAGTCTACAAAGTTAGATCTATACAAATAAATAATATTAGATTCACATAATTAGATCAACATTATAAGATATACAAAATGAGATTCAGGAAAAAGAAATGAGATCAAAACAAATGTTTACAAAACTAAATTTGATCTATGAAATAAAATTAGATCCCAAGAGAAAAGAAATAGATCTCAAATGCATAAAGAAAATCTTAAAAATAAAACATCGTGCTGATAACGTGTTATAGAATAAAGAAAATAGAAGCCATTGGAGAGAGAGACAAAAGAAATATTATTCGCTTCTGAGAATAGATATGTATTTACATTACATAGCCTCCTTTATATAAAGGCTTCAGAGCAAATGACTTAACCAATTCCACGATGTGGGACTAAACAAAAAACCATAAAAGCATATTCACTTAAATATTTACATATATTATAACATTGCCCATTTTTTCATGCTTATACATATATACACATATACATACATATATGTATGTATGTATGTATGTATGTATGTATGTATGTATGTATGTATGTATATTCTAATCTTGGTACTTTATTAATCACAGTGGAACATCTATCATCGTTCATTTATAAAAATTCATTTATATAAATAAGTCTGAGATAGATCAAAATCCCTCATCTTATAATTTCCCCCTAAATTCTCCTATTGGTTTTCTCGACCAGCAAATTCTGGATTTGACTAAATTTTTGTGGATGTATGGTTTATATCATATAGGTCACCATCATAAATTTTCAGATCATTCCAAAACATCTAATTACCTCAAAATCATAAGTTAACGTGAATCGACAAAATATATATTTAGGCTTCTAATTTTACTATAATTTCACTTCAGGTAGCATAGCAGAAGCCCTTGCCCATTTTTTCATGCTTATACACACACACACATATATACACATATATATACATATATTCTAACCTTGGTACTTTATTAATTACAGTGGAACATCTGTCATGGTTCATTTATAAAAATTCATTTATAAAAATAACTCTGAGATAGATCAAAATCCCTCATCTTATAATTTCCCCCTAAATTCTCCTATTCGTTTTCTCGATCAAAAAGTTCTGGATTTGACTAAATTTTTGTGGATGTATGGTTTATATCTTATAGGCCACCATCATAATTTTCCAGATCATTCCAAGACTACTAATTATCTCAAAATCATAAGTTAACGAGAGTCGACAAAAAAAATATTTGGGCTTCTAATTTTACTATAATTTTCAAAGTGTTACAAATCTTGGAATGATCCAAAATTTTGTGAACTTGATCTACATGATAAGGACATCACATCTATATAAAAAATCAGATCTAAAATATGCGGATTAAGGAAATTAATGGGGGAATTTCGACGGAACTATATGATGGGGTTATGGATCCTTTCCTTATACATTTACATGCACACATAATTACACACACATACACACACACACACATCATACAAAATTTTAATAAAAGTGGAAAAGAAACTATAGGATAAAGGCTGTAATGGCCCGTCCACCATGACCTTGAGAATCCACCTATGCAAGCAACCAGATTTCCAATAGTGCCACAGATGACGATCTGCTAAGAGTAGAATATAAAAATATAGTAACATAGAGCATATCTACCACTACTGCATCTCATAAGGAAATGAATAAAATATAATAAAAATATAAACATGGAAAAGACTAAATGCATATCAAATAAAGAGACACAAGATTCTGTATCATATTGTAACATGCAAACAATACATTAAATCCCATATACAATATATCTCGAAATGGATATATATTTTACATGTAATATCCCAAAAACTAGATAAATATAAACATAGTGAAAAAATAGTTATTGCTCTATGAATCACCTCTAATTATTCGAAATTCCTATCTCTATTAAACCTACTCAAAAGGTAGATAACAAAAAAGACAAAAAAGAGAGGGTAATACATAAAGTCTAGTAAAAAAGAAATATTGCTAATCTGCCTGATTACTAATATGCTACTATATCATGAGGATTACCAAATGTAATACTCAAGGTAATGAAACCATACCTCAACCTGCATCTTCACGTACATCTAATAAGTTTGAACATTTAAACTATAGTGTTATGTTATACGATAAGACTATCATATACTAATCATTATGATTGAACTGTCACACATTAGGCTAGTGGACATTGAGTCTCCTAATAAGGCCAAGCCACTAAGCACGATCACAAACATAAGACAAATACTATGACACCTCATGCGTCATCTATTGCCTATAATCGCATCAAACCTGAATCGATATACACATGCCTAATCGCTGCCATTTATCATGAAAATTATGACAAGTGGGATCGAGGTGGGTGAACCTTGCTATAGTAGCTCAATGTCACCGCCTTTACCACCAGATAGAACGTCCCCTACCCTCTTAAATCGATATCACCTGAAGATGCACAATCAAAGAAACAATCATTTCATGCTATAAATAGTATACAAAAATCAAAACCCAAAACCTTAACTAAGGTATGCAGACTTATTCCATATATGCTACATCATGTAGAGTGATATCGCAATACTCTAGTCATCGGGTCTTAAAATCACTAGACGACTCTAGAAAACCACCTAGCGAATCAAATGGCATCTTGAACCATCGTCATAGTCTCTATCTCATTTGAAAATATCCACCATATTTCCCAAGACATGGCGTGCCATTTCTAAACTTACCATTTTTCACAATAGTAACTGCGGACCTTATGATCATTATATAAGTCCCAAAAATGAACTTGAGATCCCAAAACCCAATAATCCAAAACCAAAACTCAATTGCCCAAACACAAGCATTTCAAACATTTGACCAGATAAATCGAACATTTGATTTTAATTTTAGACATACGGTTAGAAAATCCGGACGTTTTAAAATCCCCAAAATACACATGAAACTCAGGGGATAAATTTCCTAAAATTCGGACATCTGAACCTTTAATTTTAACATATGAAAGCTTGTTTCATGTAAGCCCTATCCAGGATGGGAAATTTTCCTTAATGGAAACTTGTTTCATGCGGGCCTGATCCTGGATGAAGAATTTTCCTTAGTAAAATTCTCCCACTACTTTCTTGTTTATCTTCCTCTTTCCCATCTTGAATATATGGCTCTTCGTCACTAAGACATTTCACAATAACAACGTTCGACACAGACTCCTACCTTCGTTATGAGTCATTTGACATTAAAATGAGTGCAATTTGCACTCGACAAACGACTTTGGATCAATGAGCCGGTTTTACAACCTTTAGCATTTTATTAATAAATTATCCATTCCAACTCTACATTTCACTCACAATGATGACTACAAGTGTTAAAGAGCATCTCCTAACCATTTGATCAATTCCCAAACCGACAACCAATCCAGTAATCAAACTAAACGCAATACAATTCATATCAAGTTATTTAGATACATTCACACTAAATCAATTACTTTTAAATGTTCATTCAACAAGATTATTATCTCTAAAATCCAAATTCAAGCTCGTTCTCAAACCCATAACCAATATTTGCGTGTTTAACGTGATTTTAGTATAATCAGTCATCATACATCATGGTGTATTGATCTAGCCCACTTAATATTAAAAATCCAAGCTCAAATGAAACCCAATTTGAAGCTCTCATTTAATTTTTGAAATCCTGCTTCAAAATTCTCCAAAATGCGAACTTCAAAATACAAGCTCAAATGCGAACTTCAAAATTTAGATATTTATTTTGTAAACTTTTTTTAAGTGGTAAAGGATTTATATAACACCCCATAAATTTGTGTTAGTTAATTAAATAAACTTCAAAAATGGACTTTGTGCAAATAGTGAAATTTGGCCAAGAAACTTATGCTATTGCGTTTGTGGCAATTTTATAAGCAACTTTCATATTTGAAGTTTCTTGAACGGAATTCAAACGGAAAGGTTACCGACATTTAAAGAAATATAAACGAAAATTCAAAATTTAAAATAAATAAACTATAAATAATTGGACCACACCAGTCGACGATTACGATGGTGCGGTCGGTATGCAGCAGTCAACCGATGGTCGACTGGTCAAAGTCTGAAATGCTGAGGTTGAACCACAGCCAACAGCTTGAATTTTATAATCTTTAATCTAACGTGTGCTATTCATTCTAGCATCTATAAATACACGTCCAAACTCTCCTTCTCTTCTCATAATTTCTGATGCAAGCAGCGAAGCTCTGACATTTTCTTTCATCTACTCTCTCCTCTAAAATAAAACAGGCTCTAAATATACAAATTAAAGAAGGTCATAAAATAAGAAATAAAAAGAAGAGAGGAATGTACGAATTAGCATTGCATAATAACAAGGTAAATCTCAAATTAATAAATCTGTATTTTCCCTTGAATACCAATTCTTTTCTCAGATTTATGATTCTAATATTATATATATATATATATATATATATATATATATTCCATTTATACTTACGCCTTGAATTGAAATGGGAAAGCAGTGGATTAGAAGAATCAGATTCAGATTTGGAAGTTTGGGAAGCTTAAAACTGTGAGTGGAAAATATATGTAAATTATTTATAACATTGTAATTTCCCATTGAATTTTGTTTGATTATTATGCCTAATTAAAAAATCTAGAGTTATAGGCTTATAATTTAATATATAAAACACCACCTACATATTTAGTAAATTAGAGAAGATTGAATATAAATGTTAATTACACCAAGATATGTAAATTTGTACCAAGTTATTCGTAGCTAAATATGAATTAAATGTGGAATTGTTTCAGATCTACCAATTGGTTTGGTGCAGATTTTATTTCAGATCAATATTTGTAATGAAGAGTGTTAATACAAATTAAGTCGTTCTAATTTCATTGAAATGAGAAAGTTTATGTATTTCAGTTTGTTGAGTATGTAAGCTGTTCAAATTCCATGTATTTATCTAACGTTTTATTTATAGTGAGTAGTGCAGTGTTTGATTTGACAAGGAATATAGTAATTCCTTGTAATTTCAAACAATGCAAACCACTTATTTTGGTAAATTTATAGAAAAATATAATGGAAAACATTTTTAAAAGGATAACATATTAGACTACGAAGAAATATCCTAGTTATGGATAAATGTAGCTAGAAAGATAAAAGAGAAATAAAACAAAATAAATGCATAAAACATGTATAACCGTGCTAAACTCAAAAAGGAAATCATTGTTAATACAACAAAAATACGTATAAACATCCACATTAAGAGGAACTAGAAATTTAAAATAAAAAGTACAATAAATGGTAATACTGAAATAAAGGAAGAAAGGTTAAATAAATAATTAACATGAAAATAAATGAAATGAGAGTATGATAATTTAAATAGTCGAAAGGTTGTAACTTCAGAAATAAATATGTATTGAATGAGCAATGAATGAATAGGAGTTATGAGAATTTAAATAGTCACAAACAAATAAGTGAGACTAATTAATGAAATATATTAAAGTAATTATGAGGGATTAAGCAAAAAAAAATAAAGTGTGTAAGACATATAGAATAACAAGAGATTTTTAATTTAATAGTGTAAATCTCTTAGAAAAAATAATTAAATAAGGAGTTAATTTCTAGTTAGAGGCGTAATAAGAGGTTACCTTATGTGGCCTCAACTATTAAACGTGTAGGATGGTATATGTATAAGGGTAGTCTACATATAAAGTACGACTAAGTTATAAGGATGCGAGGTTAGTCCAAAGTTATAAGAAGTCTGCCCGGTTAAATCTGGCTACTAGCGGTGTGACTTTGCGGACCAAATAGGACATCACCTATAATAAATAACCCTAGTGGACGCAGGGCTAGTCCTAATTCTATAGGGTAAATTGTCCAGTCAATCTAGCTACTAGTACCTATGAATAGTTGGGCTAATGTGAGACGTCATGATTTGGTTATGGATCATAATTACGCAATTAGTACAATAGGAGGAATCTTTGGCAAAGGGTACACTTCGGGTTAGAGATATTAAGTGGCTTTGGTAAGGTCCGCCTCTTTCCTAGGAGAAGCATCAAGTGACCTAATGGGATTCCTTACGATGTCAGTTAGGGAGAACCATATATGGGCCCACCTTAGGGTAAGGTCTTAAATGACGGGGACCTACCTATTTTATAGGTCTTAAATGGTCATAGTCTACCAAATTCTTAGTATAAGAGGTATTAAGTGGTTTGAGGTATTCTTTCACATCATAGACTATGGTGCGTTAGAATTCCGAACTAGAATAGCCTTCGGGCTTACAGAGGAAACTAAAATTATAGCTGAATGAGCGGTAGATGCACGACGTTTAGGTTTTGTATTAGTAAACCATGGGTGGAAGTTAAGCGGTCTCTAGGACCGATTGGTTAAGGTGATCACTGTTACATTTGGTATCAGAAGCTGCCCCACTTTGGGATTGGGGTATTAAATGGTCGTTGGGCCTGCCTCTTTCCTAGTTAAGAAGTATTAAGTGGTCGGAAATCTTTGGATAGTGAAACACTTAGAATTACATATATACGTATATAGGTATATGTATATATGTAAATGTGCCTTAGGTAAGGATAAACATATCATACATGCAAATATTAACTAAATAATAGGCATAACATTAAATAAAGGACAAATCGGTATATGTTTATGTTATGGGTAATGTATGTAACTTTTCCAGTCACCAATGTTAGTCCGTGAGATGATGGTTTTGATGACAACAACCTTAGAATAGATTATAAAATATAAATACTAACATTATAAGTTTAGATATATATGCATATGCAGGATTTAACCATGCAGGTACTAAGAATGAAGACTGTACAGTATAGAGATTCAAGATAACAAGATAAAATATCAAGATAAAATATCAAGATAGAAGACTCATGAGTGTCGAGACTATTAAGAGTTCAAGATTTCAAGGATAAGTATTTTTTATTATTATTAGGAATTTTTGTTAAACTCGTAGAAAAGCACTGGCATCTTAAAATCCAATTTATTCATGGAATGGAATCCACTTCGAGCCCGTTAAAGAGACGGAACCCTAAGTAAGATGGAAACTACGAAAAATCTAGTGGAACATTGTTTTTTATACGCTAGTTTTTATTCAAAATGATTTTTCAAAATTATATCTTGTTTTCAAAATGTTTTCAAAACTTTCTTTTTAAAAGATTCAAAACCCTCGATCCCGATTTTAAATAATTTTAGCCTAAAAACATCTTTATTTTCAAAGTCAAATTACTCCCGATTTTAAACTATCTTTTTAAATAATATATTTAACTTTTAAATATTTATACTTAGATTTAAATATAAAATTATAGTTAAAATTTATATATATTATTCTTTATATTTACCTATAAATTTTAACTATAGTCAAGTATATTTATAAAGTTTAAAATAGTTTTTATATAAGATAAAGGTTATTTTCAAAGAAAATAAAAAACACCAAAAAATCCTTTGGGATGTCGACATGCCTAGCATGACCATGTCGACATGGTGACAGTTTGATTCAAAAATTCAAATTCCAAAAGAAGTGTCTATTCGCCATAACTCTTCATGAATGGTCATGGTTGTTGTTCTTCTATAAATATGGGTCTGTTTCAACGAATTTTCAATTATAATTTTTTGGTTTTTACTCCTCTTCTTCTTCCTCGTTTCTTAATACATATTCTTATCATTAGTCTGTCGAAATCAACATTGAATCATACTCGATTACTTCTAGTTTGATTCTCTATCACTATCTCTACAAGATTCTCAGTGTTGTCTGGAGTTATAAACTTCTTTGTAATCTATTAAGCGAGAAAATGTGTGATTGTAGCATTGGAAATCAATCAAAAGGGAAAAGGTGTGATTGTAGCCTTGTAAATCAATTGGGTAAATATTTGGCCCTGAAATCAAGTATCTCTACCCAGAGGATCGAAATTCTGGAGGGTGTACCTCGTAGCCTTGAAACCGAGGGTGTAATTGTATAATTGCTTTTGAAAGGAAATTCGTACTTGTGTTGCGGGATGGATGTAGGGTAACTCCGAACCAGTATAAAATCCGGTGTGTTCTTTCCTTTACTGCTTTTATTTTATTTCTGCATCTGTGATTGTTTCTGTGATCATATATGTGTCTGTATATTGCATACTTTTGTGTCTAAATTAACATAAATTAAAAAGATTTAGTAATTATTTATTAACACTATTCACCCCCTTCTAGTGTTAATCTTAGCCTTAAGATCCGTAATCCGCATTTCTTACAATTGGTATCAGAGCAAGGTTTTCAAAGTTTCATAATCTGATTTTTGAAAAGTTTTTAAAATGGCTATATTCGTTAATACTAATTTAGAAGTATTCAAATCATCATTGTTTCATAAGTCTGCATATAATCAATATTCAAATTCAAGTTATCTACCAAAATTGTTTGATGTGCAGGAATCATGCTTTATGGGTGTTGAGGAATTAATCCACCATGGACAAATTGTGCAGATCAGAAAGAACAAATGGATACTTGATAGTGGATGTTCTAGACACGTGACTGGCAATCAAGATATACTGAATGATATAATATACGAAGACGGAGGATTGGTTAACTTTGGAGACAATTCAAAAGGATATGTGATTGGCATTGGCAAAGTCGGTAATTCTGAAACTCCTACTATTACTAATGTTTTGCTAGTTAAGAATCTGAAACATAATCTGCTAAGTATAAGTCGACTATGTGATAAAGGTTATAAAATTAAATTTAAAAAAGATAAATGTCACATTGAAGATAATAATTCAACCTTTATATTTGAGGGAGTCAGGAAAAAGAATATATATTCTTAGTATGAAAGTTTCAAATGATAACCTGTGTCTGTTGGCAAATACAAGTGACCCTTGGATTTGGCACAAGAGATTTGGGCATTTGAATTTCAAACTCCTATCTAGACTGTCAAAACATGATCTAGCAAGAGGTCTCCCTAAAATGAATTTTAAAGTAGATAGTTTATGTGATTCTTGTCGATTAGAAAAACATAGAAAAAATTCTTTTAAGTTAAAAGATATGATTTCAACTTCAAAACCTCTTGAATTACTTCATCTTGATTTATTTGGTCCATCTCAAATTTTATCAATAAATCACAGTAGATATGTCTTTGTAATTGTAGATGATTATTCTAGATTTACATGGACAATATTTTTGAAACATAAAAGTGATACTTTTGAATGTTTTAAGACATTCTCAAAAAGAATTCAAAATCAATTTTCTCTAAAAATTATAACTATTCGAAGTGATTACGGTGGTGAATTTAAAAATGAAAGGTTTGAGGAATTCTGCAATAAAAAGGGAATAACTTACAATTTTTCATTTCCGAGAACTCCACAACAAAACGGAGTAGTAGAACGTAAAAATAGGACGGTTCAAGAGTGTGCGAGAACTATGCTTACAGATAGTAATTTACCAAAGAATTTTTGGGCAGAAGCAGTTGCTACCGCCTGTTATATTTTGAATAGAACTTTAATTAGACCTCTAACTGATAAGACATCTTATGAACTTCTTTATTCAAAGAAACCTAAGGTATCTTATTTCAGAATTTTTGGAAGTAAATGCTTTATTTTAAATACGAAAGATAATTTAGATAAATTTGATCCTAAATCCGACAAAGGTATCTTTATCGGATATTCTAATAGAAGTAGAGCATACAGAGTGTTTAATTTAAAAACTAATACCATTGAAGAAACAATGCATGTTTCATTTGATGAAAATTTCAAAAATTTTGAAGATACAAATGATAAAGAGGATTTAATCGCTCAAAATCAAGAACCTATTGAAACTAATAATGAAATTGATCATCCTAATAAAAGGACAAAACTTTTAAAAGATCACCATATAGAAAATATACTGGGAGATATGCAATCTGTTGTTAAAACGAGAAATCAACTAAGTCAAATGAGTAATGTAGCTTTTATATCAACTATTGAACCAAAAAATCCAATAGAAGCATCAACTGATGATTCATGGAATTTGGCTATGCAAGAAGAATTAAATCAATTTACTAGAAATGATGTTTGGGAACTTGTTCCTAGACCAGAAAATAAAACTATAATTGGAACTAAATGGGTTTAATAAAAATAAAATGAATGAACAAGAAGAGGAGTTAGAAATAAAGCTCGTTTAGTCGCTCAAGGTTATTGTCAAGAATAAGGAATAGATTTTGATGACACCTTTGCTCCCATAGCAAGATTAGAAGCCATTAGGATTCTGCTTGCTTTCGCAAATTATAATAATTTCAAATTATTTCAAATGGATGTTAAAAGCGCCTTTTTAAATGGATTTGTAAAAGAAGAAGTATATGTCGAACAACCATCACTTTTTGAAAATGATAAATTACCAAATCATGTTTACAAACTTAAAAAAGCACTATATGGTCTAAAACAAGCTCCTAGAGCCTGCTATGATAGAATAAGATATTGTTTATTGCAATCTAATTTTGAAATTAGTGAAGTAGATAATACTCTTTTTATTAAAAGAAATAAAAATGATATTCAACTAGTACAAATTTACTTAGATGATAGCATTTTTGGTTCAACTAATTTTGAAATGAATAAAGAATTTTCTGAAATAATGAAAAAAGAATTTGAGATGAGTCATATGGGTGAATTAAATTTCGTTTTAGGATTACAAATAAAACAATTAGATAATGGTATCTTTATTAGTCAAGTAAAATATGCTAAAGACCTAATTAGTAAATTTGGTTTGACCACTTAGAGTGGAAAATCCACTCCCATGGAAACCAATGAGTACCTTAGTAAAGAAGATCTCTCGAAAGATGTAGATCAAAAATTATATAGAGGAATGATTGGCTCATTACTCTATATTACTACTGGTAGACCTGATATCATGCATAGTGTCTGTCTCTGTGCCAGATATCAGTCCCAACCTAAAGAGACTCACTTAAAAGCCGTGAAACGAATCATAAGATATGTTAAATACACGTCTGATTATGGTTTATTCTACCCTAAAAATGATTCTTTTGACTTAATATCTTACTATGATGCTGACTATGCTGATTGTAAATCCGACCGGAAAAGTATAAGTGGGACTTGTCACTTTTTGGGGCATTCTCTGATTTCTTGGCTTAGTAAAAAGCAAAACACAGTTTCTTTATCAACAACTGAAGCAGAATATATTTCTGCTGCTTTGGCTTGTTCTCAAGTAATATATATGCAACAAACCTTAACAGATTTTGGTTCAGATTTCTCAAAATCTCCAATTTATTGTGACAATACGAGTGTGATAAATTTATCCAAAAATACTACTCAACATGCTCGAACTAAATATATTGATATCAAACATCATTTTCTCAGAGATAATATAAGCAAGGAAGTAGTTACTCTCGATTGTATCAATTCTGAAAATCAAATTGCTGATATATTAACAAAACCTTTAAATGAATCAATATTTACTAAATTAAGAAGAGAATTAGGAATTTGTTCTATAACTGAAATATAAAATATAAATAACAAGTATAGTTAACAATTGGTATCAAAATAAATCAAAGAGTTAAATTTTAAAAAGACCACGTCGACATCCCCTAGGTATACATATCGACATATAACGTTTTTGATTTTTTTTTTTAAGTTTTCCCACCAAAATTCAAAAATTTAGTTATACATTCTTCTCAATTTTGACTTTTCATTCATTCTCTCTGTTTTCTCTTCATTCTCTCTTCTGAAATAAATAAAATCATGGCTTCGTCCTCAAAATCAAACATAAAATCAACTTTCTCATTTCCCTCTCCTACTTCTGGTCAATTCCAATGCACTACTCTTGCTCGTGTAACGAAAATAGAGGAGTCTATGACTGATGTACTTCGGATGTTAACTGAAATTCAAGTAACTAAACTTCTTATGGCAAAGGAACAGGAAAGGCAAGGCAAGATTCTTAGGAATTTGCAAAAATTCCTAATGAACAACCAGGCCAACCCTATCTTGATCGATGAAGACTCTTCACTCAATCAAGAACAAGAGGCCAGCGATGAAGAAGAAGAAGAACCCATGGAAGAAGCACACGAGGAGGATGATGACCAAGTAGTATGTGTTGGAGAAGTGTGTTTCGACAAAAATGGGAATCTTGTCGAACAACGTGGAAATTTCTGTTTCCATTATCCAAACTGTTCGATTCATAGATCTCCTATGTTCAGAAACACACATTAGTTTCTTCTCTTCCTTCCGTTGTTGTTTGTGTTTTTATGTTTTCCAAACGCAAATATAAATACAACCATATACGTAATAAATAAATCGTGTTCTTATATGTGTTTTTATTAAAAAGTATTATTGTGAATTCTTAGTTAGGATAGTTAATAGTTTAGGACTATGTTTTAGTATTAGACCTAAGTGTTGATTATTTATGATAACACTATCATTATAATCACATGTCATAGAATAATAGTTTTAGGGGGGGTTATATAGTTTGGAGTTATCTAGTTTAGATAAAGTTTTTGTTGATGACAAAGGGGGAGAAATATAAAATAGGATAATTAGGTATAGATTAAGGGGGAGTTATTAGGATAGAAATAATATTTTATAAACAAAGGTTGTCATCGTCAAAAAGGGGGAGATTGTTAGTCCGTGATATGATGGTTTTGATGACAACAACCTTAGAATAGATTATAAAATATAAATACTAACATTATAAGTTTAGATATATATATATATATGTATATGCAGGATTTAACCATGCAGGTACTAAAAATGAAGACTATACAGTATAGAGATTCAAGGTATCAAGATAGAAGACTCAAGAGTATCGAGACTATCAAGAGTTCAAGATTTCAAGGATAAGTATTTTTTATTATTATTAGGAATTTTTGTTAAAACTCATAGAAAAGCACTGGCGTCTTAAAATCCAATTTATTCGTGGAATGGAATCCACTTCGTGCCCGTTAAAGGGATGGAACTCTAAGTAGGATGTAACCTACGAAAAACCTAGTGGAACATTGTTTTGTATCCGCTAACTTTTATCCAAAATGATTTTTCAAAATTATATCCCGTTTTCAAAATGTTTTCAAAACTTTTCTTTTAAAAGATTCAAAACCCTCGATCCTGATTTTAAATAATTTTAGCATCAAAAACATCTTTATTTCCAAAGTCAAATTACTCCTGATTTTAAACTATCTTTTTAAATAATATATTTAACTTTTAAATATTTATACTTAGATTTAAATATGAAATTATAGTTAAAATCTATATATATTATTCTTTACATTTACTTATGAATTTTAACTATAGTCAAGTATATTTATAATGTTTAAAATAGTTTTTATATAAGATAAAGGTTATTTTCAAAGAAAATAAAAAACACCAAAAAGTCCTTTGGGATGTCGACATGCCTAGCATGACCATGGCGACATGGTGACAGTTTGATTCAAAAATTCAAATTTCAAAAGAAGTGTCTATTCGCCATAACTCTTCATGAATGGTCATGGTTGTTGTTCTTCTATAAATAGGGGTCAGTTTCAACGAATTTTCAATCATAATTTTCTGGTTTTCACTCCTCTTCTTCTTTCTCGTTTCTTAATACATATTCTTATCATTACTCTGCGAAAATCAACATTGAATCATACTCGATTACTTCTAGTTTGATTCTCTATCACTATCTCTACAAGATTCTCAGTGCTATTTAGAGTTATAGACTTCTTTGTTATCTATTAAGCGAGAAAAGGTGTGATTGTAGCCTTGGAAATCAATCAAAAGGGAAAAGGTGTGATTGTAGCCTTGGTAAATCAATTGGGTAAACTTATGGCTCAGAAATCAAGTATCTCTACCCAGAGGATCGAAATTCTGGAGGGAGTACCTCGTAGCCTTGAAACCGAGGGTGTAATTGTACAATTTCTTTTGGAAGGAAATCCGTACTTGTGTTGTGGGACTGGATGTAAGGTAACTCCAAACCAGTATAAAATCCGGTATGTTCTTTCCTTTACTGCTTTTATTTTATTTCTTTACCTGTGATTGTTTTTGTGATCATATATGTGTCTATATATTGCATACTTTTGTATCTAAATTAACATAAATTAAAAAATTTAGTAATTCTTTATTAACACTATTCACCCTCCTCTAGTGTTAATCTTAGCCTTAAGATCCGTAATCCGCATTTCTCACAACCAAAACGTTGTTTCGACCCCTCCTCATTAAAACGCACTTGATAGATTTAGATGAACATGTCATTGGCACAGACGGACCTGATAATGGAGAGTTATTCCATTTCATGCTCGATTTTGGTGAGGCTTATGGAGGTCTGTGCGATACGATTGATACTGAAGTTGTAGCCTCGATTAGTATTTGATCTTGTGATACTGAAGTTGTAGCCTCGATTTGGGTTAAAGTCACCACTTTTAAAAAATATTATGATATTGAGAGTTTGAAAAGAAGCAAGTCTTTATGCTAAAATATTTGAGAAGTGAAATTATCTTACTTAGATATTTTAGAACCTATAAATTTGGGATTAAGAATAAAGCAGTAAATGTTTTGAAAATTATGGAAAGTCAGGTTCAAATATCTTTGGAAATATTTTCCAAATGTTTAATAAAAATGGAATAAATGTATGAAGTAAAATAAAACATGATGTTTAGATTCTTTTAAGAATTCAATTCGCCAAACTGTTTTTTGGAAATTGCAAATTGTGTTGAAAAGTATGCTTAAAAGTCTTCTTTCGAGATGTGGAAATTCTTCTGCAAGTTTGAATTTCAAATGTCGCATACCGGCATATTATGGATTTCTATGTTTATATTTTATGGACTAAATAGGGATCACTATCTAGGAAAGAAAGGTTGAAGGTTTCAGGATATAAATAAAATAAGAATAGTATGTACAACCTGATCTGAAAATTTAAAATCGACCCACGCATTTATCCGTAGGATATTGATAAAGTTGCTAAGATACTCCAGATCTATAACTGGGTTGTAAGTTAGGTTTCCACTGGAATGTGAATTTCCATATTTTGATTTATTAAGAGTGGGCTCCATGTAATTTCCGTAAATTACCTAATTGCTTAAATAAATAAAATTGCAGCATTTGAATTGACAAGGGATATAGCAAAAAGAGAAAGAGATGTGTAAGATAGGGATATCCTTCCATAGTTTACACTGTCTATTTCAATAAAAGAAAAGGAAATGATCTTTTGTAATTTCAAACAATGCAAAAATATATCTTGTTGTTAATTTATGGTAATTTTTAATTGTAATTCTATTTAGAAAGATAGCTATGATAAATAAGGCATTCAAATGAATGTTCTAGTTTGAAAATTAATAAATAGAAATAGAAAATATATAAATAGCATAGTTACAACTGTATTTGTATTAATTATAAATAGTGTAGTAATTATTGGACTAGGATTTATGGACGTTAATTACAAATTTAATGGACAATAAATTTGTAACTAATAAGAAAAAAATTAGATAGGGGACTGATTATGGAATCTTATATGGTATTTATGAAGGAATTGAATACTCATAATAAATGGATTTTGAAACTGGTAATAGATTGAAAGAGAATAAATAAGGGTTGATTAGAGACTGTCAATTTTGACATTAATAACCAGTTATTATGGGTCGTGCTCCTGCAGAGGATCTGGCCATCCTATAGCTCATAGGTAGTATTTAGCTTTAGTAATGTTGTGTTGTAGTTTCCTTCCAGCTTATTTTCTTTTCTTCTCCTAGGGTTTGTTGAGTTGTAACTGTTGGTTGTCTCTATATAAAAAGGCGTGTATGGTATGTTATGAGATGGGTTCTTATTTATTTATTTATTTATTTATTTTATTATTGCTTTTGGATAACGTAGATGTCTCGTATATGTATTATGAAAATAAATAGTGCTAATAGGGAAAAAATCTCATAAGAACACTTAGCCAATGGTAGATGCGATATAACACCAGAAGTTTGTTAAAATCGTGAATTTTAGCAAGCGAAGGACAATAAAGGTTGTTGTGGAATTATAGATCATTTTTACTATTCCTTGAAAAGCTAAAATTTACAAATTATTTATGAGTTGCTATAATAAAATAAAAAATGTAATAAAATGTTAAGTTTTGGGGATAAAAGTTGAATGTGATGTTCTAGAGTGTAATTTATGCGTTAATGCATGACTAACTTCCAATTACGCTGAAATGTGGCTTGAACCATTCAAATTTTTGAAAGGCAAGTATTATGAAAATCACTTGATAAAAAGGTTTTAGCTTCTGAATTATTTTAGCACTCAAATAACTTTTGGAACTTTTGTCCAAGTTAACTTCAAGGAATATTTTCAAAAATTGATTTTTCAAGCTACATTCAAATTTGAAAAGTGAAAGAGGTTCTTATGAAATTTCTGATTTTTGAAGGATACATGCAAAGCATAGGGAAGGTAAATGAACCAATAAAATTTGAATTTAGCAGTGCATTAGGGTCAACATATAATAAAACACAAATGATAATAAGGAAAAAGTTGTTTTAGACTTGAGATTTTTTTTCATACCTTGTCGACGATACGCGAGGGTCCATTTTTGGATTAAATTTTATTTTAGAGTTTGAAAACAAGCCTTCGTATGCATTTTGTATGTGGAAATATTTAGAGGAATCTGGGGAAGCGATGAAATTTCCACTATACAATTGGAATTGGTGGTTTATAGAGTGGTAAGAATATAGAATTCTCCACCTAAATTCCTTTTTCCAGCATAGGAGTAACATTTAGGAAGCTATATTTCGTCGTGTTAGATTCTTGGATGATAGGAAATTGGATGCAAAATTGTTCCACCGTGCTTCTATTCGTAGGAGTATGAGGATTTTTGATGTAAATGATTTTTTAAAATCTGCATACATGGAGAACTGTCAGTATATATGTATGTTGTTTACATCATATTTTGAAAATTGGTTTTAAAAGGGAATGTATTCATAGAGGAGGACCCGATTTAGAATCATTCTACATGCAGGTTTGCTATGCTTGTGATACACTATGCACATTTCGTTGCAAAATTGGTTGAGTAGATTAGGAAAATTACGAGCAATAATCATAATTTAATCATTGGTGTAATTTCGGGGACGAAATTCTTTTAAGGGAGGAAGAATGTAAATTTATGTTATTTAATTAGTTAATTATTTAAGCTCCATAAAGGAATTTGTACAAACAGTGGAATTTGATCATAAAACTTGCGACATTATGTTCACGGCGATTTTCTAAGCAACTTTTATATTTGGAGTTTCGAAAACAGAATTCAAACGAAGAATTTACGGATGTCTAAAGAAATATAAACGAAAATAATTGAAATTTAAAATAATAAACTATAAATAACTAGACCCTACGGGTCGACCTATGGGATAGGGCGGTCGACTGGTAGTCAATCGGTCGGAGCCCAAAAGGCTAAGGTTGAACCTCCGCCAACGGCACAGATTTTATAATCTTTAATCCAATGCGTATGATTCATTCTAACATCTATAAATACACATTAAGACCCTCCTCTTTTTCTTTATTTTTTGATGCAGGCAGTGAAGCTCTGCTATTTTCTCTCCTCTACTTTCTCCCCTAAAATAAAACAGACTCTAGATATTCAAATTAGAGAAGATCGAAAAATAATAAAAATAAGAAGAAGAGAGAAATGTACAAATTAGCATTGCACAATAATAAGGTAAATCTTAAATTAATAAATCTATATTTTTCCTTTAAATCCCAATTCTCTTCTCAGATCTATGATTCTAATATTATGTGTATTCCTTTTTATACACACGCCTTGAATTGAAAAGGAAAAGCAGCGAATTGAAAGAATTAGTTTCAAATTTGGAAGTTTAGGAAGCTTAAAATTGTGAGTGGGAAATTTATGTAAATTATTTATAACATTACAATTTATCTCGTTGGATCTTGATTAATTATTATGCCTAATTGAAAGATCTAGAGCTGTAGGATTAAAATTTAATGTACAAAACACCGCCTACATATTCTGTAAATTAGGGAGGATTGGATAGAAATGTTAATTACACACATATCTATAAATTATCCTAAGTTATTATTAGTAGTTAAATATGAATTGAATGTGGAATTATTTTAGATCTACCAATTGGTTTAGTGTAGAATTAATTTTAGATCGCTATTTGTACTGAAAGGTATTAATATGAATTAAGTTGTTCTAATTTTACTAAAATGGGAAAGTTTTTGTATTTTAATCTATTGAGTATGTAATCCGTTTAAATTCCATATATTTATCTAATCTTTTATTTCTATTGAAAAGTGTGGTGTTTGATTTAACAAGGAATATAATAATTCCTTGTAATTTCAAACAATGCAAACCACTTATTTAGATAAATCCATGAAAAAATATAACAAGAGACGTTTTAAAAGGGAGGTTTGTACATATTAGACTACGAAGAAATATCCTAGTAAAGGATGAATGTAACTAGAAAGATAAAAGAGAAATAAAAAATTAAATGCATAAAACATATATAACCGCGTAAAACCCAAAGAGGAAATCATTATTAGTACAAAAATGCATATAAACATCCGCGTTAAAAGGAAATAGAAATTTAAAATAAAAGGTACAATAAATGGTAATAGTTGGAATAATGGAAGAGAGGTTAAATAAACAATTAATATGGAAATAATTGAAATGAGAGTTATGAGAATTTAAATAGTCGAAAGGTTTCTACTCCAGATATAAATAAGCATAGAATAAGCAATAAATGAAATATTAGTTATGATAATTTAAATTGTCATAAAAAAATAAGTGAAACTAATTAATAAAATTTATTAAAGTAATTGTGAGGGAAGAAGGAAAGAAATAAAGTGGGTAAGACACATAGAACAACAAGAGAATTGTAATTTAGTAGTGTAAATCTCTTAGGAAAAATAATTAAATAAGGAGTCAATTCCTAATTCAAGATGTAAAAAGGGGTTACCTTATATGGCCTCAACCATTAAACATGTATAAATGTATATGTATATGGGTACTACAAATATAAAGTATGACTAAGTTATAGGGATGCGTGGTTAGTCCAACGTTACATGGAAGTCCGACCAGTTAAATCTGGCTACTAGTAGTGTGACTTTGCTGACTAATGTATGATATAATCGCTAATAATAAATAATCCTAGTGGACGTGAGGTTAGTCCCAGTTCTATAGGGTAAAACTGCCTAGTCAATCTGGCTACCAGTACCCATGAATAGTTGGGCTAATGTGAGATGTCGCGGTCTAGGTTATGGGTCCTAATTACACTATGGGTACAATAGAAGGAATCCTTAGCAAGGGATATGCTTCGGGTTAGAGGTAGTAAGTGGCTATGGTAGGGTCGGAGAAGTATTTAGTGACCTAATCGGATTCCTTACAATATCAGTTAGGAAGAACTATGTAGGGATCCACCTTGGGGTTAGGTCTTAAATGATGGAGACCTTCCTATTTTATAGGTCTTAAATGGTCAGAGTCTACCTAATTCCTAGTAAAAGAGGTATTAAGTGGTTTGAGGTACTGTCTCATATTGTAGATGATAATGCGTTAGAATTCCAGACTGGAATAGCCTTTGGGGTTACAGAGGAAATTAAAGATACATCTGGAAGAGCGGTAGATGCACGATAGTTAAGTTATGTGTTAGTAAACCACATGTGGAAGTTAAGCGGTCTCTACGACCGATTGATTTAGGGTGACCATTAAATTTGGTATCAGAAGCTAATCCGCTTTGGGATTGGGGTATTAAATGGTTGTTGGGCCTACCTCTTTCCTAGTTAAGAAGTATTACGTGGTCGAAAATTTTTGGGTGGGAAATACTCAGAATTATATACATACGTATATATGCATTTGTATATATGTATGCCTTAGGTAAGGATAAACATATCATACATGCAAATATTAACTAAATAATAGACATAACATTAAATAGAGGTCAAATCGGTATAATTTAATGTTATGCTGTAATGTATGTAACTTTTCCAGGCACTAGAACGTTGTTTTGACCCCCTCCTCATTACAACCCACTCGATATATTCAAAGGAACGGGTCACTGACACTAATGGGATGGTTGATGGAGAGTTATTCATTTTCATAATCGATTTTGGTGGAGCTTATGGATGTCCATGGTATGCAGTTGATTCTGAAGTTGTAGCCTCGATTGGTATTTGATCTCATTATCCTTTTGTTCTATTGTGAGTTTTATTTGATCCATCTCTGATATGCTTATGTTTATTACAGGTTATAAAAACCAACAGTCTGTACCCTAATGGACTTGAGTTTAGATTTTGTCAAAATTCAGGATCATTAAGGTATGGATTGTTGCAATTTATGAAGTATTTAGTTTAGAATAGCTATGTAGCCACCCGACTTCCTAACACCAGAAAGTCGCATCACTAATTAAGAAAGAAAGGGATAAAAGAAGAAAAGAAATAGAAAGAAGAAATACAACAACATAAGATAACTCACAGCGGTACGAATGAAATATAATATATCACATAAAATATTACATAGTATCATATTATATCAGAGTACACAAATTATACAACACATATTAGACAGTTATGAACATCTGTTTAACTATACAACTCAAGATACATAAGATACAGATATCACACAAATACAACGGAACCATAATATATCTACACGTGGAAGCCTCCTTCTCCATACCTCCTCCAGAATTTCATCAAGCAAACTTTAAACACTCGACTACTCATACGTAATATGAGTACCCAAGAGTTTAATAAAACAGAAAATAAACACTCGGGTCAGACAGGGATCTGGTGTGAGTAAACGGGTTAAAATCGCTTAACTTTAGAAAAACCTTTGAAAAGAAAAGGTATCACGTAAGACTTCCCACACATAAACATGGAAAAGTTTTTACCTTACGCTAACCAAAACATTTGATAGGAAATCCAGTGATATTATAATAGTGTCTAGGGTTTTCAAGTAAATAAGAAATAGCTGAAATTGTTACATCTATTAAATTCCAGCTACTAGCCACAAAAGTGGGTAATACAATCAAAACCGTAGGGTCTCATAGGGAGAATGGGTTTCCATCAATGGCAGGGCTACCGGGGTACCGCCCGTCACAGTACGTGGCCTAGATCACAATACTGAGGATTACGCCCAATCCCCTGCATCACAAAGCCGAAACCGTTCCTTACTGAACAGTCCTGAGTAAGATCACCCCATGATTGGCGCGATCAACCACCCACTAAGATGAAATAAAAGGGACATCTAGACAGGAATGACCTCACCCCAAAATGGATGCTTCCCACCTAGCCTTGCTGCACCTCCCCTGTTTTAGCCATTCTCGGTTGATGAGGCTTGTGGCTGCGATTACCTTTATAGAACACATCTATCTTAGAATGCTCATCGTCCACCTGACGATGTTCTGAAAGAATTCAATCCATACAAGTTCGTTCCAGGTTCGAACGAAACCGAGGGCACTATCTCGTTGCACTCATTTTGGAATCACCCTCAGAGTCAACGACCATAGCCCTTGCACTCTGAATCACCATCTCAAACCTATAAGTACTATCTTCGTCAAACTCATCACGGAATCACCCCCAGAGTTATACTGACGAATAGTTCTTACACCTCGAGTCTTCACTAAGCTCCACTTGTATTCACGACCTAACGTTTAATTTGGATCGATGTGGTTTTCAGATATCCAAATATGAAACCCGATCCCGGTCTCACCGAATCCAAACGCCATTTTAATGTCCAAGTTGTTTAAGGGTTTAAACATTTAAACTTATATTCAGGATGATATATAAATAGATAGATGAACCACATTATCACAATAGATAATTCATAACAACCATTCATCTCACAAAACAGCATATCACATATCATAGATATCCAAATCATCTAGTATCAACCAATCACCCAATATCAATCATCCAATATCAATTGATCATCCAATATCAATCACCAAATATCAATAAATCATCCAATAGCAGAATTGATTAACTCTTAATCAATTGGATAACCTAAATCCTTTTTCATTATAAATAAATTAATCATCTCTTAATGATCTTCTTTAATTAATCTTCCTTGATTAATCATCCTTTAATTACATTCAAGTAATTATCCTTAACCATATACAGTAATTAACCTTTAATTACTATCATTAATTATAATAATTAATGATCCGTCATTTGCTTCCATTAATAAATCAATTATGGTTAATTAATTACATTAAACCTCAATTAATTACAATTAATTAATCACACTATAATTAATTACTTTTATTAATCAATCTTGACTAATAACATTAATTATATTAACTAATGATCCTTATTAATTAATAATTCCTTTGAATTAATTAAATAATTAACTTGTAATTAATCATGTTATTAATCATAAATAGTAGTTAACAACTTGTAATTACTTATCTTTATTAATTAACTTCTTAATTAATCATATTAGTCCTTTGATTAATTAATCTAATTAATTAATCTTTAATTACTTCGTTAAGTAGTTATTATTCAATTAAATTAACAAATAATCCTTAATTAATTACTTTATTAATTAATTACATTTTAATTAATTACCCTTAGTAATTAATCACATTCATTAATTAAAATATCACATTAATTAATTAACTAAAATAATTAAGCAATTAACCCTTAATTACTTATATAAGTATTCTAATTACTTTCATTAGATGGTTATTCTTTTAATTAATTACTTAACAAATAATTCATCTCATTTTTAATCAATCTTAATTCTATAATTAATTAATTACTCCATAATTAATTAACTTCAAAACAATATTATATTAATTAATTCCTTAATTAATAACATCAAGTGATTATCCATTAATCACTTTCATTTAATTACTCCTATGAGTAATATTCATTAATTACTTCCATAAGTAATTACTTCCATTAATTTCATTCAATAATTAACCATTAATTACTTCATTAAGTAATTACACTTAATTAATCCATAATTAAGTGATTATTAAAATTAAATAAATAATTAACTAATTATTTATAATAAATTAAATAATTAATTAATTAACTTCTATATTTAAAGAAACTCCTTAATGAAATAAGAAAAACATTTGTCTTAATAAGTCTTTTGCTTATTAACAAATCATATTTAATTATGTATTCTTACGTTCATATCAAAAATAATTTAATCTTAATCATCATCACAAATTAATTATTTGAATTAACTTAATTTTTAATACTTAAAAAAAAATTATTGGTTACAAAATTATAACCTTACCCTTATTTGAAAATAAAAAATATAGATATCAAATTTGAAATTTAAAACACTTTAATTATCCAATTTAAGTATATTTATTTTCAAAATAATTTGAAAACTTGTTATTAAAAAAAACATTACTTCAGAATTTAACTTAAAACTTTGATTAAATAATTAAATTCAAAACACTCTTTTAAATTGAAATTCAAAATTTAATTAGATAATTATTTTCAAAAACAATCATCTTAAAACATTTTAAATTTGAAATATAAATTTAATTTACATTTTATTTCAAAGAACAAGTTTAACCTTTATAAATTTGTTTTCTTTTTATAAACTTGTTTATACTTAATGCTTGATTTCATTTGTTCAAACTCAAGTATCATTTGCAAATTGACCTAAATTTATTTCAAACAAGTAGTTAATTTTGCAACATATATTATTAATCAAAACTTAACTAAAAATCACCACCCAAACAAACTCGAGTCGATCACCCTACAAACTCGTGCCTACCCCGAAGCAACCTAGCACCCTTCCCACTTCGAGTCGTTCCTACGAAAAACACGAGCGCTCCCCGAGTCAACTCGTCTTCCACCAAATCCAGTGCACCATGTACACGTGTGTACGTGCGCGATCACCTCTGGCCGCCGTAGTTCAACGCGCCTATCGCCGACGATCACCCAAACGCACACGAACACAAATATAAACCTAGAACGAAAGAAACATATTCGAATCGAAATTCGACCTTCGCATCGAAAAACTACAGCAAACTTCGAACCAAAATCCCATCGTCTCTGCCATCTCTTCGCCGATGATCTTCGCCGACCATACCATCGATACGCCATGTCCACAAGCTACATCTTCCCAAAATTCGAATGACTCCGGTCAAATCTTCATGACGCAAAAGTCTCGACATTCAAGCCGAGCAAAGAAACAGGCTAAAACCCTAAAACGATCAAATTCCTCGGCCAATTGAAAAATTCTTGAACAATTTTACCACACTCACCATTGATCGAACTACCTCCATATCAAAAATTGGCCAACTTCGCCACTCCGTTCAACGGCAATGACCAAAAACACCCAAAACGAACAAAACCCAAATTCACATAAATTCCTCAACTAAAATTATGATATGTACTTTAAAAATCATAATTCTTAGTCCTTAACACATTCATGAAATCCAAATCATAAAACAAGATTGTTGATTTATCATGTGTAATAGTATTTTACTGTTATTCTCATTTTAAAAATTATTTGTAAACTAAGAATTTCACAAACTATTTTTAAAATTACCATTAGACATTAACAAACAATTTTTTATTCATATGCCAAGATCTAATTTTGTTTAGATTGAAAGATTTTGAATTTTTTTCTTTTAGTAGATCATTTACAGTAGTCAACAGAGAACACATTTGCATATATACAAACAAACAAGCTCTCACAACATATAGATACCAATTCATATAAATTTCAGCTAAAGAACTTTAATACAAGTTAATATCATCACATTCATGGAAGTAAAATCAGATCAAACTATTTTTAAAAAATATTTACTCACCTGTTTTAAAGCAGAGCAGGTTTTATTTTATTTTCCATGCACTTGAAATTTAAATCTAGAAAAACTATGAGTTTCTTGCTGTTGAAAATCCCTTTGCATGCTTCAATCGATGTTTTAAAATGTTGAAATTGTTGTTGATCTTCATTTGAATTGCAGGTTGAAGGTTGCAGCTTTAATTGATATGAAGAACTTCATTTTGCAGATTTGATTTTGCTTTTGAACAGGTTTGCACATTTGCAGTTTTTACTTCAGATTTTATCGTTGCTTTTGGATTTTATTTTCAGATTTGTAGTTAAGACAAGAAGAAAGATATGCAAAGTTTGTTTTAAATTGAATCATGTTATGTTTATAAAAATTAAAGGAAATAAGTTTTAAATAAAGACACTTGTCACTTATACCTCTTAATTGACTTACGTGTGTTGTTAGAATGACTTAATATAGTTACACATGTTACTTATGTATTTTTAATAAATTTTTATTTAATTTAAATGTTAATATAACTTACTTATTTAATTTACTAAATTACTAAATACTTATGTATGTATATATAAATTTACTTTTTAAAGAAAATATTATAAAACTAACTATAATACAAATATATTTTTATACATGCATTTTTAAAATTCTAAAACATTTATATATATACATTTATAACCACTTTAAATTTGAACACTTTAAAAGAAAATAAAACAAAGCTTTAATTAAACTATCATATTTAAAATAAACAATTACCTTATATTTTGAAACAATTTGAATAAAACTTTAAATTAGCTTTTGAAAAATATTAATTTTAAAATAAAGCTTAAAATTACAATATTCATACATATATAAATTATCAACAGATTAAATTAAATTTCAAAACAATTCCAAATTATAACATATACATACATATATATTACAATTTGAAAAATCATCTTTAATTTAAAACAAAAGATTTTCCTATTCACAATATATATCAAATATATATTATAAATAGAATAAAATTATATTAGCTTTGAAAAATAAATCTTATCAATTTTGCCAGAATAAAAATATATTAACCTTTAAAAGATTAAATTTACCAATTTAAATTAAAATGATAAAGAAAAATTATCAAACCAATTTAATTATTAATACAGATTATTAAATTGATATTGCCTAAAATTTCGGGTCGTTACAAACTAGCTTTCTTTTTAAGAGAATGTGGAAGAAGAAGAGAATGAAATGATGAAGGAGCTAATTTAGAAAAAAAATACATTTCAAGATAAAAGATCATTTTGCTATTGTCTTCTCTCTTCTTCTCATTTTTGCAACTTTTCCAATTCTAAAAAGCTTCATATGATTTTCATATATAAATGACATTATGAATGTATTGGAATATGTCTTAAGTCATGTTTGTACCAAAATTAGGCACAATACTTTTTGGAAGTATTTGAAGAGATAAAAATGAAAAATAGAAATGTAAAACGAGGATTATCTAGCAAACACTTCAAAAAACAGATATGAAAACATGTAGAAACACAGCAATTTAGAGTGTTTCGGTGTATGGCCTATGTCCACTATGAAGTTGATGAATTTATTGATATTCACTTGCCGATTACAATTGATTACAAAGGATTACAGCGGGTTATAGCTTTGAAATTCAAGTACAATAGCAACTATGGAGTGCAAGGTTGAACTTGACAGAGTCTGGACGTCAAAGAGCCAAGAGACTTTTCTGTAGGCCCTAGAGCTCTATTTATAGGCGTAGGAGACAAATATCTCGCTCAAATCTTGGGAGACTTCTTCTGGCACGTCGGTGGGCCCACGTGATTGATCCCAGGCGATTTCGGCTCGGTCCATGATTGATACGAATGAATTTTGTGTCGATCAATATTTGACCCAATCGAGTCGAAATTTGGCAGGAACATTCCTAATGTTGTACGTAATCTCTTGTGGAAATTTCGTAGCATTTGGACTTGTAGATTATGGGTTATGATCGATGCAAATTTGAGTTTCATGTAGGTTGTCGCATTCGAATCGATGCCTTCATATCAGTCAGTTCGAATCGCTCCTGGACACGTGCCTATGAGTTGATGTGGCGCCTAATCTTCGGATCGATCCACTTTCGATGCCGAGTTAACCGAGTCGTTCCAAGGCTTTCGCCTCGTTCGTATCGAAGATTGTTGCCTCATTTGAATTGATGGAAGTAGCACAATTCGTATCAATGGAAGCGACTCTGTTCGTATCGATCCAAAATGCACGGCGTGTATCGTTCATATGGTCTTGTTCGCATCGATAGACTTGGTCTTGTTCATATCGATCGGAATCGACCTCAGTTGATTGATACAAAGTTGAAGCGACAAGATGGATACGAATAAGCGATAGCTCGATGGATTCGAATAGTTGCAACATGATGGATGTGACAGTGATACCTTGATGGATACGAAATAGCATCGCCTGATGGATTCAAACAAGGCTCTTTAGCCGATGGATATGAAATGATGCGCTTTGATGGATGCGAATAGAATTACTGCAAGGTGATGGACACGAACAGAGGCCTCCTCGATCGATATGAACTAGATGGTTACGAAGTGAAGGATGATTTCCTGGACGACATCGATCATATCTTGAGCATACGGACTCCGATTGACTTGAAACTTGAAATGTTGGCTTTCATAGCTTTGCTTGTCATGTCATATCAATTGTAGCTTGATTCAGACTTGGAAAAAATTCATCAACGTCCATAGTGAACCTGTGCTTACTCGACATTGGGGATGAGTGATCCTTGGTTTTCAGTCAATTTCTTGATATCTCGGTCTTGCCAAAAGGCAGAATAACATTTGTCCCCTAAAGTACATCTTGTGTAAACACATCATGCTTTGAAAAACTCCAATCTTCACTTTGAATAGTTCCATTTAACTTGTTAAACAGCTATTGTCTTCTCGTTGGAAGTTGCAATCCTTGACGAATTTTTCAGTAATATGAATTGTCGACTGCCAACTGTTGTTCCCTGTATTGTTGTAACTAATTGTTGCATGATAGTGACTAGCTGTTTGTTGTTGTAATCGACATCAGGTGAGTATTCAATTCCTGTGGATTTTGAAAATTGAATATTAATCTGACATACATGCATATATGTTAATCTGATTCTTATTAACGCCGCACGTTCAGTTTTCTTGCATCGAATCCTGTATCGATCCTCTCCTGAATCGATATGAAATTCAAGTTATAACAATGCTTGATGGCCGTTTTGGAGTGTCCCTTTGTAT
Source organism: Allium cepa (assembly GCA_030765085.1). NCBI lineage: Eukaryota > Viridiplantae > Streptophyta > Magnoliopsida > Asparagales > Amaryllidaceae > Allium > Allium cepa. The sequence continues at coordinate 456,215,663 of CM060931.1, read as the reverse complement.
CGATCCTCTCCTGGATCGATGTAAAAGGTCCAAAAATGGTTTTCGTATCGATGCAATTCATATTGATGGATACGAAATAAACATTCTTATCGATAGATACGAACTTCGGTTGACTTATGAGGGATACAAATAGAGCAGTTGGCTCTTCATGCATTGTTCGTATCGATGGCTGTGAATCCTTGCAGTTCTCAAATTAACGGTTACGAAGTTCCAATTTCGTATCGATAGGTTAATAAGTGACGCGAACAGCTAATTCGTATCGATGGATACAAATCTTTAGGAGCTGCGATTTGACGGATACGAACGGTGCAATCTGCATCGATGGAATCCAAGAGTTTATAAAAATATGTGCAGCAAACTTTGTATGGATAAGGCATGAGTTGTTGGATACAAATATCGAATTTGTATCGATATTGGGTTACAACCGTTGGAACCAATCGCGATGACTGGGAGACGAGTCATCTATTTCCCTCATGTTCGAGCCCATATAAAAGAGCTTTGGAATTTTAGAAAATTCCATTTGTATTCTATTTCTCACAAACTACTTTACTCTCGCCCTCATATCGTTCCAGAGACTCGGAAAAAGAAACTCACTTGCCTTCGAATTGCTCCAGTTTCATAGAATCGAGAGTTCGTCCTTGCTGTTGAGTCGAACTTAACTCTAATCCTTCTTACTAATTACCAGAGCTAGGTAAATAAAACATTAATTTGTGAAAATGGTGAGACTCGGAATTCGGTGCCGTCCTGATTGTTTCCTTGACCGGTTCTAACGAATTGGTGACCGGAGGCGATCGACATGAGGTCGAGGAGGAAGAGGGTGGCAACCGAGTAGCTTTGGAGAAGATGAAGAATGGAGGATAGCGCAGTCTCAATTTTGTATCGATGAAAGGAAGGAGAAGGTTTGTCTTCGTATCGATTTAGGGCACATGATTCGTATCGTTGGAGAATGGTTGGATAAAATGGTGAATTTCGTATTGATCCGGGTGATAGTAGTTCGTATCGATCGGATTTGGTCGATACAAAATTGCGTGGCCAAGCGATCAATATGAACTTCATGGTTTTAGATCAGTATGAATTTCATGGTCTGAGATCGAGTCGAAATCAGCAGATGTTTGATCATCACAAAATGAAAACTTCGAACCGATACGAAATCATGAGCGCACTGATCGATACCAAATGAAAACTTCTGGTCGATACGAAGTTAATAAACCTTTGATCGATACAAAATCAAAGTTTCTAACGGACATGAAATCGTGGCCTTCGTAATGAACAACCTGATCCTTGACTTTGAGGATACGAACTTCGTGAAAATTCGAACATCTGATTCTGACGAGCTTCGTCCTTGCACAATTGGACTTGACTATTGAATTGCATTTTTGACCATCCTTCGAAGCTCGTCAATGGAACTGCGACTTGACAAACCTTTAACGAACTTTAAATTGGATCGATCGCTAACATTTGGATGGCACGGTTGTGATGGTCAACGATGACGGCCGCTCCAGCTTAATTTCAAAGTCACGTTGTTTGCATGTCTTTTCATACTCTGTTGAATTTTTCAAGTAATATATAGCACTGCATTGCACAACGCATCACACACTTCACACTAGGGGATGCACAGGCTTATTATCATCTAATGATGATTTCTAATAAGTTAGTTGGTTATGGAACTTCAAGCTCACAACAGCAGGAAGTTCAAAGTTCACTCCTCCCAACAATCGAGATACCGACCATCGCGGCCGAAGTTATAGATCCAGCTCCGGATGAGCTACCAGGTGCTACATTTATTGGTAATCCGCCAGACTCTGTACCGTCCAACGTTTCTAAAGACATGTTGAGACGAATATGTTTAAGGCACGGCCTGTCACTAAACGATGTGCTATTACCGGGACCGAATGTAGACCACACTATCGCCATGCATGCGCGGCTGGAACACTTCCTCCATTCAACCAATACATTAGGGAAGTGTTATCTTTTCTTGGAATCGCTCCATCTCAGCTACACCTCAACGGATACGTGCTACTGAACAGCCTATTCATCGTATTCATGGAGCATCTCTTTCGACCACCTACCCCGATCGAGATTAAATACCTATTTAATATCAAGAGTCAGGGTGATAGCCCTTCTTATACGTTCTTGGAAGCGGTCAGAAATTGTCAAGTGGTTACGGGGTCGTGGACCAAGTTAAGCTACTTTAAGACGGAATTGTTTTATGTTAAGCTGCCCCCGAAGGTTCGCCAACCGATTGATATTCAGGCATAAGTATTGTTGTCTTCTCAAGTAGTTAATAAGATGATCATAACTGATGCCAACTTATATCTCTTTTTCCTTTACAGCTGTGATTCCGCGACTCGAGGGCGCTCATTTTAAAGAGATAGTACGGATTCTCCAAGAAGTCCCGAGTGAAGTGAGGGACATTGACTCGGTTTTGACAGATAGAAATTTGAGAATCGCTGGATTGATTGAGCGTAGCCAAAGTATAAGGCTTGAGGGAATGCTAAGGGCTGTCTCGAAGAAACGAGCTAAGCATAAGATGCCAGGAGTTGTTATAACTGAAGGGATTGATCCAGAAAGAATGGCCACCGATGATGAACTTGTGGTCGGGACGTCTGATACTTTTTAGGATTCCGAAGGAAAAAAGAAAAGGCAAGGCAGCTGCTTTCAAACGCTTTAAATTCATGAGATTGAAATCCGCGGTCACATCTATGCCTATTTTTGGGATTAAAATTTCAAAGGCTCCTCCTTCGTAGGTGGAAAACCTCTTCGAAGGACTCATCGATATCCCAATCCCGGATTACGTGTCACTCCAAGATGACGTCGGGTTGGATGAGCTTCAGTGTGCTTTAGATTTAAGTGAATCTCTGCCCACAAGCATGGCCGACATTTTCGATTGGTCGGGGGGTTGCACATACATATACACTTCACGGCACTACACAATTCCCAACCATAAGTTGCTTACTTTAAAAAATTATTACTCTGTTCTTCTTTTACTTTGCAGATACGATGACTAGGTGAGATTCTATGCTTGGGAGCCTTCGTTCAGCGCGTCAGTTATTAAGTTCATATTATGAGCCCTGTAGAAGGGAAGATGATAAAATACCGCGACCGCAGTATTTCTAGTACGTAGCGATATGACGGAGATAGGGACAAGGACTATAGACATCGTTCCCGATCCCGTTCTCCACCTCCTAGAATCCCTACATACCCCTCAAACTATGGAAAATAAGTGGCAGAGCCTCCCCGTCAGAAACCGTCTTCTCAAGTTCCTAGGCCTGAATCACACCATCATATAACTGAAACAATGGCTCCCACAATTGCAGAGCAGGTCCCTATCGAGCCTACAGGTGAAGGAGCAATTAGAATCGCCCAATTGAGGAAGGATTTTCCAGATATCTACTTCGACGGTTATATTTTCCCCCGCACTTAAATAGAATTCCAGCGGAAGCTAAGAACACAATGCACGATTACATCCATCACATTTACACTCAATACAAGGAGTGGGGGAAAGCCGCGATAAAAGCATCGAAGCTAACCTTTGAGCTGGCGACCACCATTGAGAAGCTAGAGAATGAGCTTGCTCAGAAGGACCGTATTTTCCAAGTGCTTAATATCGAAGCTATGTCCTCCCGAAATTCAAAGATGGAGGTCATTCATAAGGCTGACGAGGCCAACTCGGCTACGGAGAGGATGAGGCAATCACACTATGCCCTGGTGGAGCAAATGGGCATCGTAACTCCACCGTAACTGTCGAGCGAGATGCAGCCCTTAAAGAACTTAACGAGCTTAAGTCCAAACTTTCTGAAATCATTAAAGAGAGGGATGACGCCAACACTGCAGCGTAGGAGGCATGTGAGCAAGCGGTAGTACTGCGGGCTGAACGGGATGTGGCAACGGCTAAAGTCTGTGCGGTGGAGACTGAGTTTGAGGAGAGGGTCCGAGCGGCGGAGTCTAGGCTGGAGGATGATATAGTAGATCTCCTCATCACTTATAACGCCAATGTGCTGAAGCATAGAAACTTAGCCTAGCTCGAAAAATACTCGGTGCATATGCACAATGCTTGGAGCCAATTGGTCGTGGAGGAGAAGGCAGTGCATCTAGGTGAATCAATCGACAAGTTTGAGCTTGAGAAACACATGCTGACTAAAGATGAAAGGAAGATTCTCCATGAGTCGATGATTTTGCATGAAAAAGAGAAGCTCGGTGCCCAACCTTGGAAGTAGGGGAAGGTTCAGGTGTTGAGCATCACGATATAAGACTGGATATTCTTACGCAAACTCAATCTGATCCTGCACTCACGGTTGAACCTCATCTGTCCCTGCTTATAATCCGAAACAGTGCGACTATTTCCTGCTAAAGAGAATACTTTTGAAGCTGCTCAACCATCCACCAGCCTAATTGAGGAAGGTACTCTGAACATTCTTCACACGCGTCCAAAGTAAAAGGCTTAATTTGAAGCGCTTACTAATAGGTTTTCTTTTTCTCTATCCAGTGATGGGGGTTACACTAATAGCGCCTCCTGCAACCCAAGAATTGCATCAAACGCTGGAGGCCATCATTACTGAGGCGATTGCCACAACGAAGATTGCACCGATTGATGGACGTAGGGGGTGCACTTTCTTTTGACAAGCAAATGATGGATGAACTCCTCAGTCGCCACAATGACCGCTTTACGGACCTACTGTTTGTCAAAAGTGGACTCGCTCTTGCTATTGGCTCTTCAATTCAGACCACCGATGCCCTTAGCGAGGCTCAATCGATTTGTGAAGAAGAAATAGTGGCCGAAATCAATGCTGAAATGGAGGCAGCCAGTCGCATTGGCAGTTCTGGAGGTGGAATGGCAGTGCCTGGTCCGGCTTTGTTGAGAATGATATCGCCCGGTGGTACAGTTACTAACACCAGCATGTCTATTCCACCTCATGTAGTCGATCCAGTTCCTCTAACTCCACCTTTTGGAAGTATCCCCATACACTCAAGTTCAGAGGAATATGTTGAAATCATGCCCTCACGTGGAGATCGGCCATTGAAAAGTGAAGGCTCAAAGAGGAAAATTATGGGCGGCTTCGGCAGGTCCACGCCGAAGAGGAAGCCGAAAAAGAAGAGAGAGTAGATGTTCTTCCTCGATTTATTTTGGGTAGATAGATAGAAGTCTATTTTTATTTCCTTTCATAGGTAGTGTATAGATGCAGGTTTGGCCCCTGCTAGTAGGAATTTTGGAAAAAAAACTTGTATATGAATTTTTTCGCAGATAATCGAAATGAAACTCTTTTTTGGCCTCAACTTTATTGTTGTCTTTTATCCCTAAGTGTTCTGTATTTGAATCTAGTCCAGTGCACTTGCAAGAGTTCCAACCTTTGGGTCGAGTTTATTTTGTTTGTCAAGACCGGAAGTTACAGACATGAGTCATGACCGGGGATAAAGTTGAAGTTCAATGTTGCACGGCTTCAGTCAATGGTTGACATTAAGTTCTGCCCCCAGTTTCGGGGATGAGTTATAAAGATTGGCCAGCAATTGCATTTCTTCTTCATTTCATCGAGCTTAACATCGTCGAATCGATGCAAACACGGGTGAGAGTTGAGTGGTCGAATCACACTTGCTCGCTTAATAACCATCACATACACTCTCCGGGGATTTGTATTTGAACTTCGACGGTAGATTATGCCTGTTTAAATTTTAAGTATGTGTCCATGCTCCGAGGACTTAAGTTAGTTTATGAGTGGTCATTCATACTCGAGTTATGTTTATACTCTAACCATGCTCTGGGGACTCGGAGTTGTTTGCAATTGTTAATCTAGTTCGCACTCTGGGAATCTGGAGATATTCGAAGTTTGTACTCTAGTTTGCACTCCGAGAACTTGGAGTTGGTTGATGTTTACGCTCCAACTCACACTCTGGGAACTTAGGGTCGATGTTTATGCTCTGGCTCACACTCTGGGAATTCAAAGTTGGTGTTTATACTCCAATTTGCACTCTGGGAATTGTAGTTGATGTTTATACTCCGACTCGCACTTTGGAAATTCGGAGTTGATGTCCATACTCCAATTCACACTCTGGGAATTTGGGGTTGATGTTTATACTCATATTTGCACTCTGGGAATTCGGAGTTGATATTTATATCCCGATTCGCACTCTGGGAATTCGGAGTTGGCCAAAAAGATGGTTAGTCACACCTATTTGGGGCGCTTGAATTTCGTCCGCACTCCGGGAATGATGGATTTATCAGGATCGTGGATGGTCGATTCACATCCACCCTGAGTTAACAAGTGAGGTCGTTAGACGGACATATCCATCCTTCTCGAACTTGGCTTGGATACGGGCGAGGTCGTTAGGTGGATGGATTCACCCTTCTCGAAACCATATTTATGAGTTTATATTCCAGCTCGCACTCTGGGAGACTGGAGTTAGTTGGAGGATTGTCGTGTATCAATCCTATTTTGTCTTTAGCGTGATGGCACGCCTCCAAGCTCGGGTTTCACTTGGTGAGTGGCCGGTCGTATTACAGTCACTCCCTATTTGAATAAATTCCACCACATGATGGAATTTAGCTCTTCGTGTGTCATGATGGTTGTATGACATATTCAATAGATCACCGCTCTGACTCGAAGAGATGACATTTCATACATGAAATAAGAAAATGTGGTAAAGTCAGTTGCCTTATTACAAATTCAAATTTCGAAACGCAGAAAGAAATTGCAAATGACTAATAGACTAAGTAAATAAAGCTTGACATGTATAGTAGTGATGAAGATCCACATCGTTTTAGGCTCTTGACAAAGTAGGACCGCCACTAACAACATTTATCACTAGCCTCCCACCCGTACAGGTGGATTCCTCCTGTTTAGCCTGATTGGGTATATTACTCTAATTCGATGGGCCCGCACCTCCATACTGCGGCGTTCGCATAAACTATTCCAACTTCCTTTCTTTATTCAACTACTCAATGAGATCTTGTAAATGATGACATTCATTCGTATTGTGGCCATAGCTTTCGTGAAATCTACAAAAAAATTCCCGTTTGGATTTGCCTCTCTAATGATGGTTTTGGGGAAGGTTTCTTATATTGAATGGTATTACAAGTTTGTAAATACACATTCTCCAGCGACGTATACAAAGAAGTGTAATTATCAAACATAGGAGTTTTGCATTGTGGACCACGATTTTGATTTCGTTTTCCACTTTGAATCACATTCTCCCGCGGTTGAGTTTTTTTTATTCTGAATGTTCAACTGTACTATCCCAAAGCTCTCCCCGGACTGTTTAACTGCAACACTACTTTGAATTCCCTCCATACTCAGCCCTGCATCATCCTACTTGCTACACTGTTTCGCATCCTCCCTTCTTATGAACTGGGCTGCCTTGGAATAAAAATGGTCCAATGACGCAGGTGGCTTTCCGGCCAACCAATTTCCGAACTTGGAATTGGGGTCATTCCCCTTAGTTAATGCCATCACAATAGAGTTGTCATTGGGATTCCTTATCTCTACACATGCAGCAAGAAACCTCTCTAAGTAGCATCTTAGTGTCTCTCTAGGAGCTTGAGGGACACTAGACAGAGTGTTAACATCCTTTGGCCTTGTGACATGCATTTGAAACCGCTCAACAAAGTTGGTTGCTAGTTGGTCAAAGAAAGAAATAGATCGAGGAGGAAAATGCGTGAACCACATGGTGGCTACGCCCCCCAGTGATATCGAGAAGCTTCGACATTTAATTGCATCGTCGGCCCATGCAGCATTCATCAACCATTCATACTTTAGAATGTGCTGGTTTTGATCAGAACTTCCTTCATAGACTGGTAGAGCCGGCATTCTAAATCGCCGAGGAGGTTCATCATAAAGTATCTCATCTGTAAAGGGAGTATGACTACGGGAGATTCCCAATCTTCATTTATGAGGTCCCGACTCTCTCGAATCATCGGACAAATCATAGCAGGGATTTTAATATTTTCTGATCAGAGCAACAGAGCTTTTCCATTTTCATGAAGGATTCCCTCCACGATGTTTTTAGCTCCCGTTTGAAATTTTAATGGCGTCTCCCTCTTCTTCTTTTTCTTTTGATTCTGCTTCTTTCCCTCCTCTTTCGTCATCGTCTTCATCATTTTCGTCCTCTTCATCTGCTCCTATTCTTTCTTCCCTTCTTTCTTCTGCTCCTTGTCAGTCTGTTTCTTTGTTACCTTCTTTCGTTAAGGATTCATCTTTTGTTAATTCGAATTGGTCATCGCTCTTCAAGTCTTTGCCGAGAAATGCTGGTTCTTATAAGCCTATCCATTTTGATATTTCTAAGGATAAGTCGTCCACTGTTTTACCCGATCTTGTTAGGGAAGAGGGCTTAAAATACTAGGAAAATCATTTGGTTGGTTTTTTCTTGGATGGTACACTTTCATTCTTGACGGTTGTCTCTTTTCTGAAAAGATTTTGGAAGCTCAAAGGTGATGTGGATTTTAAATCTGACGGTTATAATTTCTATTTCAAGTTTTCGAATCAAGATGATAGGGATTATGTTCTTAGTTTGGATCCTATTTTTATTAGAGGTAGAATGTTTGTTATTACTAAATGGGATCCTTCGGTTGGTATTTCACAAGCTCAAGTCAAGAAAGTACCTGTATGGATTCACTTTCACAGAATTCCTATTATTCTTTGGACATTGATTGGGATTAATTGGTTGGCATGTCATGTTGGTAGGCTTATATGTTTTGATAGTAGCACTGAAAAATTACAGAGATTTAAGTATGCTAAAGCGCTAGTGGAGATTTCACCTGAGTTTGAATTACCTGATTCGATTCCTATTCCACAATTGGGTAACAATTGTCCGGATGTTCAATTGTCTTATGATTGGAAACCAAAGATTTGTACCCATTGTAAAAATTTTGGTCATGACTCTGCATATTGTGAATTTGTTAATAGGGTTGAAAATATAGAAGTTAATAAGGAACAAGTTGTGATGAAGAATGTAGATAAAATTCAGTCTGATCTTGTTACTCATACTGATTATAAAAACCTAAATGAGCAAGGATGGAAAAATGTTAATAGGAGGAATAAAGGAATTTGGAAAAGGAAAAAACCTGTGAATGTTAATATTCTTAATACAGTTGATGGAAGTGTTTTGAAGGAAAATGGTGTTGATATCTCAAATAGTTCTTGTCCTAATCCTTCTAATTCTTTTTCAATTTTATCAAAATCTCTGGATAGTTTTTCTTCTGAAACTAATTCAATGGTCACATCTCCTTCTTGTGTAAATCTTTCAATTTCTTCAACTGTTGCTCCTAATGTTGAAAATATTGGATCTACTGTTAAACATGTGTCATCTACATGTGGTTTTCAGTTTAGTGCTCAATCTCCTTCTAACTTGATTTCTGGTTCTTCTTGTGTCAATCTTTCAAACAATTCATCAGTTGCTTGCAATGTTATAAATGTTGTTTCTTCTACTAGCTCTTCACCTATGACATCTTCATGTTGTTCTCAATTTAGTAATATGTCTCCTTCTAATCTTGGTTCCAGTTCTTCTTCACCTTATTTGCACTTGTCTCCTCCCAGTCATATTATTCTTCCTCCTCCTTCTTCATCAAGTGATGTTGTTGGTGTTATGAGTGATGGTGATTTGAATAAAGGCAGAGAATTTAAGCCCCATGAGGTTCTTCCAATTTCTTCTGCAAAAAATTATTCTCATACAGACATACAAGGAAGAATCCTTCACCTTTGTTACCTCCTCTTCCATTTAAATGAACAATATTGCCTTCTGGAATATTAGGGGTGCTAATTCACCCTCTAAGCAGATAGAGATTAGTAATCTTTTAAAGGAAAGGGATATTCATTTAATGTGTATCTCTGAAACTAAGCTTGATATTCAATCTTCAATTAAGGTTGCATGCAAGATAGCTCCATCTTGGTTATTTGATCATAATTTTTTTGAATCTAATTATGGTAGACTGTTGACTTTATGGAATCCAAGTATATTCAAACTCTCTAGAATTAGTGCTTCAGATCAATTTATTCACTATCAGTGTATCCATTTACCTTCAAATCTGAATTTTCATCTCACTTCTGTTTATGCTCATAACTCATTGTCTTTTAGACAAGTTTTTTTGGATTATCTTCCTTTTTTAAATCCACTCTCTTGTCCTTGGCTTATTGGTGGTGACTTTAACTATATGTTTGCTTGTGATCAGAAATTTGGTGGTTGTTCTTTATCACTCAAGGATATCTCTCCTCTTAATAGTGCTATTTGTCAATCATATCTGATTCCTGTTAAATTTTTTGGTTCTGATTTTACATGGTCCAATTTTAATAGGAATGGTAATGTAACTCTATGTAAACTTGATCACATTTTTATAAATCTTCCATTTCTTCATAATTGGCCAAATTCATTTTATCAAATTCTTCAGCCTTCCTTATCTGATCATTGTCCACTAATTTTTCAATGTGGAGTTGATAATTTTGGTGGAGGGAAACACACTTTTTAATTTTTTTAATTTTTGGACTAAGCATGAGGATTTTTTTGATATTCTGAAACAGGTGTGGAGCATGCAATTTGGCAAAGACCCGTTGGCAAATGTTATTCACAAGATGAAAGTGCTTAAGTTTCATCTTAAGGTGTGATCAGCAGCTAATTTTGGTAATGATTCTAAGCTTTCGACTCAGATTAGGAATGATCTCATTAAGATTCAGGAAGCTTTGAGTATCAGGCCTTGTGATTCTTTATTAAAACATGTTGAACTACAATTAAAGAAAGAGCTTGAGCAAGTCATTGATAGGGAAGTGTTATCTCTTAAACAGAAAATTCATTTGAAAATGGAAAAGGAGGCTGATAGGAATACTAAGTACTTTCATAACTTTCTTAAAGTTAAAAGAAATCGTGATTGCATTTTTCAGATTAAGGACATGAATGGGCAATTGGTGAATTCTTCTGATGGTATTAATCAAGCTTTTGTTCAATATTTTTCATCTGTTTTAGCACCATCAACTTCTTTCATTCCTGAACTTAAATCCCTCTTTAATATTTCTCTTCCCACATTGTCAAACTTCCAATCATTTTCTCTGATAAGTGAAATAACTGCTGAAGAAATTAGGAATGCTGTGTTTAGTATGGATAGTAATAGTTGTGGAGGCCCAGATGGTTATAATGCACACTTCATACAACATAGTTGGAATATTATTGGAATTGATATTGTCAAAGCAATTAAATTCTTTTTTCTTCACAATAAACTTCCTGCTGGTTTATCTGCAACTGCTATAGCATTAATTCCTAAGATTGTGAATCCAACTTCAGTTGTTGATTTTAGGCCTATCTCATGTTGTAACATCATTTATAAGATCATCTCAAAGATTTTAGCTAACAGACTACAACTTGTCTTACCATCCATTATATCCATTAATCAAGCTGCATATATTAATGGTAGATCTATTAGTGATAACATTCTATTGACTCAAGAGTTGCTGTTTGGTTATGAAAGGAAATATATTTCACCAAGGTGTATGTTAAAGTTGGACATTAGGAAAGCTTTTGACTCTGTACATTGGAACTCTATTTTAGCTGTCATGTCTAAAATGAATTTTCCAAAACCATTTTTAGCTTGGATTTATACTTGTATTTCTTCACCTATGTATTCTATTTCAAGAGATGGTGGTTTATATGGATATTTTAAGGGTGTGCATGGTGTTAGGCAAGGTGATCCTATTTCAGCCTACTTGTTTATAATTGTGATGGAGCTTCTTAATTCTATGTTTAAGGATCTTGTTGTTAAAAGAATCTTTCAGCTACATCCTAAGTGTAAGCAGCCTCTTATTACTCATCTTCTATTTGCTGATGACTTGGTTGTTTTTACAAAGCCTACTCATGATAATATTCAGTGCATTCTTTCAACTTTGAAGCTTTTCCATTCTATCACTGGTCTTCAGATTAATCTAGCTAAGTCTAATATTTTGGTTGCTGGATTAAGTTCTTTGGAAAAAAATAATATCATCAATCTCTCAGGTCTTCATGAATTGCCTAGAAACTCTTTCTACTTGGGTTTGCCTCTGATTACTTCTAGAATTACCAAACAAGATTGTATGCCTCTGTTTGAAAAGATCATTGAAAAACTTCTCATTTGGCCTATTGAAAAATTATCACAAGCTGGTAGATTAACTATTGTACAGTCAATTGCTGTGGCCATGACTACCTATTGGACAAGGCATTATATTCTTCCAATTAAGCTTATTAATATGATTTCAAGTGCTCTTAATAAATTCTTGTGGCATGGTGATCCTTTTTCTAGGAAGTTAATACCAATTTCTTTCCATAAACTTTTTGATGCAAAGAAACATGGAGGTCTTGGAATAACAAACATCTTTCAGTGGAACAAGGCTGCAATCTCTGTGTATTTTAATAAAAATTTTACAACTGATAACAATCTTTGGTCACAATGGGTTAATCACAATCTTATTGGTAGGAGAAATTTTTGGACTATGTCAATTCCTCAAAGTTGTAGTTGGAGTTGGAGGTGTATTCTTAATCTTAGAGAATCATTTATACCTTTAATTCAATGTAACTTTGTTCTGATTAAAGATTTATCTTTCTGGCATTCTCCATGGGCTAAACAAGGTTTAATCCTTAGTTCTATAGTTGATTATAACTTGAGAAGAAATTCTGGTATATCAGAAGACGCTAAAGTTGATGATTTTATTCATGATGGCAGTATAGTTTTGCCACACTCCAGTTCTTACCATTTAAGAAACTTATGGAACATCATTTCAAAAAACCCTATTATCAGGTCTGATAATTTGCTAGTATGGTCTGGGAAGAATTTTTCTATTAAGCTTGTTTATAAGACTCTCTGTGATAATGGTATACAATTTCCCTGGCATGCTAGAATTTGGAAAATAGGTGGTAGTGCAAAGGAAAATTTGTTGTTATGGAAAGTTATGGCTAATGCTTTAAATACCAAAGATAAACTTTGTAGAATTGGTGTTATCTCAGAGGATCAATGTGTATTTTGTAATTCTAGCACGGAATGTAATACACATTTATTCTTTGAGTGTCCTTTTGTTTTCCAAATTTGGTACAGATTATTATCAATTGGTGGATTTTATAGGCCTTCAGCTGTTAGTGCCATTGAGTGGTTTAATATCTTCAAGGCAACTAGATGGAAATCACGTAATACTAGGCTTTTGCTTAAGATCCTAAAGAGATTGATTTATGAAGTATGGAATGAGAGGAATAATAGAATTTTTGGTAATAGTATAAAGAACTCTTCTCAGTTGTTTAGTCAGATACATTGTAATATTCTCAATTTTTTGAAAACTGATACATGTTAAGTATGATGTATCATCTTTCTTACTATGTATTTATCAGAAATTCTGATAGTGTGCTTCACTTTGGAGGCTACTGGAATTTGCTCTCATTTTACAGTGTGAAGCTTCCATTGTTGAAATGTTATTCCGGTGATCAATATTATTATGATGACTAACTCATAGGTCTTGCTATAGCATGCATTCATTCAGATTATTTGCTGAGGATTTTTCCTATGAAGAGCTGCTTTGTTGGTGATGGCATTGATTGATATGGAGGGATGATGGAGATATCATGCACTGCTTTTATTTTCTGAGATCATCACTGGTTCCTTTTGTTGCAATGCTACTGCCATGTATTTCTTTATTGAGTTTAGTTAGTTGTAATGCAGCTGTTTGTTGAGGTAGCTGGTTATTTTATTGTTTTTTATAGTCTGGTTATCATGTTTTTGTGGTTTTCTTGGAGAATTGTAATTGTTTTGCTTGTAAGTCAAGTTTTACGTTTGTAATATTACATTAGTTAATAAAGTGAGCTTTTTGCTCTTGCTTTTCAAAAAAAAAAATCATAGCAGGGATGTCTGGCATTTTTACATTATGTGCCTGTTGAGCCAAGCTATGGTCGGGTTCCACAATGTGAGGCTGGACCGGACGCTGTCGACGGTCCATAACTCGCCACCTTGGTTCCAAGTCTTCAGGGACGTATGGTTCGGGAGTACGTCCACGCTGATGATGGTTCAGATCTGGCTGATTCTGGACATCAACCCAACAGCGGTGGTGGTAGTGCAGTTGTATGTTGTGTAATGAGGAACAGTACCTCCCTAAGAGGAGGGTCCAGTCTGGTAGCTGGTCGATGGCCCAACTTTCAGTTGTCCAACGTTCAGAGTAGGTTGATGTCTGGTGGCTTGGGTGTAGCTCATATTCGGTCGTGGGCGTGTAGATCTGTGATGGTAGTCGGATGAGGCTGAACTCTCGGTGGAGGAATAAGAAGCATGATCTCTTCTGGATCTTCTGCGCCTTTGGCGTTTAGCTGATTTGTCAACTCTGCGTTGACGCACAGTTGTTCGGTAAGTTGTAGTTGACTCTGGTTCAACTCTTGAAGTAGCGTCTGAAACTCTTGTCTGGTAATCAGGATTGACGGATCTGAAGGTCCGACAGCATTCTGGTTGGATGGAGGCAATTGCGTGGGATTCTGTCAATCCCATCCTTCTTGATCGGCTGCTATAGAGGAGGTCCTTATGCTAACCATGACGAATAATGAAGTACTTTCCTAGATCTGATGCAAATCTGAATAGGTTGGAAGGATTCTGAACTTGAGATCTGGATCATCCTTTTGGATTTGTGTAATCTGGTATCGATAGTAGATCCAAAGAGCAGGAGAAAAGCTGTGTTTTCTCAGTGAAAGCACCAAAATGTTTGTACCAAAATTGGGCACAACACTCTTTGGAAGTATTTGAAGAGATAAAAATGAAGAATAGAAATGTAAAATGAGGATTATCTAAAAAACGCTTCAAAAAACAAATACGAAAACAAGTAGAAACACAGCAATTTAGAGTCGTTCGACGTATGGCCTACGTCCATTATAAAGTTGATGACTTTATTAATATTCACTTGTCAATTACAACTGATTACAAAGGATTGCAGCGGATTATAGTTCTGAAATTCAAGTACAACAGCAACTATGGAATGCAAGGTTGAATTCGATAGAGTCTAGACATCAAAGAGCCAAAAGACTTTTTATGTAGGCCCTAGGGCTCCATTTATAGGCGTAGGAGGAAAATATCTAGCTCAGATCTCAGGAGACTTCTTCTGGCACGTGGGTGGGCCCATGTGATCGATCCCAGGCGATTTCCACTCGATCCGTGATCGATATGAACAAATTTCATATCGATCAATATTTGCCCAATCGAGTCGAAACTTGGCAGGAACGTTCTTTATGTTGTATGTAAGCTCCTTGAAAATTTCATAGCATTTGGACTTGTGGATTATTAGTTATGGTTGATGCAAACTTGGGTTTCATGTAGGCTATCGCATTCGAATCGATGCCTTCGTATCGATCCGTTCGAATCACTCCTAGACACGTGCCTGTGAGTTGACTTGGTGCTTGATCTTCAAATCGATCCACTTTCAATGTCGAGTTGACCGAGTCGTTCCAAGGCTTCGCCTCGTTCGTATCGAAGACCGTTGCCTCGTTCGAATCGATGGAAGTAATACAATTCGTATCGATGGAAGCGACTCAGTTCGTATCGATCCAAAAAGCATGACACGTATCATTTATATGGTCTTGTTCGCATCGATAAACTTGGTCTTGTTCGTATTGATCAGAGTTGGCTCCAGTTGATCGATACGAAGTTGAAGCGGCAGGATGGATACGAACAAGCGATAACTAGATGGATTCGAATCGTTGCAACATGACGGATGTGAATAGTGATACCTTGATGGATACAAAATAGCGACGCCAGATGGATTCGAACAAGGCTCTTCAGCCGATGAATAGGAAACGACGTTCTTTGATGGATGTGAACAGAATTACTGCAAAATTCATCGACGTCCATAGTGAATCTGTGCTTACTCGACATTCGGAATGAGTGATCCTTGGTTTTTAGTCAATTCCTTGATATCTCGGCTTTGCCAAAAGGCGGGATAAAAGTCCTAAATCATTCATCTTTAAAAATTTCTTTTAAGGACATTAGTTCATTTAATTCGATTTACATGGTTTTTTCAGTTAATGCGAAGGGTTGAATATATGTGTCATTACATTCTCCCACTTTAAAAGAATTTTTCGTATGAAATCATTAAGAATGGAAAAATATATCATATCTACATCAACATACCCACATCACAAACACTTATCATCACAAGACTAGTGAACCAAACATAGCAATACAAGGTAAAATCTACTAGCTTGAAAGTCTAATCAATTATATTGAAATAAAATACTTAAAGAAGGTGGAATCACACCGGTAAAAAAATCTGAATTGGAAGCACGCATCTTCTCTTCAGATTCTAAGTGCTGTTTTCGAAATCTTCACCCCATTGGACACCAACAGGCTTTACAAACTTTTTATATAATATCTTGACATTACTCTCAATAATTTAGATAAACTCTCTAGATATAGAAACTTCCAGTTAAACATCCAGATTCTCGGATTGATTTGGCTCCACTATGACCGTCGTTTCATTCACACACTTGCATAAGTGTGAAACATGGAACATTATGCATTTTTAGACATCTTTTCGGTAAGATCAACTCTATATGAAATCTTTTCGATTAGTTTCATAATAGGAAATGACTCGATAAATCTAGGCGCAAGTTTCCTCGAATCGCTAAATCTTATTGTTCTCTTCAACAATGTTGTTTTTTACAAATATTAAATTACAAACTTCATTTCCATATCAATATGTTTCTTATCGACATAAGACCTTTACCAATCTTAAGACACTTTCATTCTTTTCCACATTAGCTCAACTTTCTCCAAAGTCTCACAGATCATATCTGACCCAAGTACTACCTTATCTTTCACTTGCCATCAATATGTAGGCGACTTACAAGGCCTCCCACATAATTCTTTAATTTGTCATGCCAATACCAGTCTGAAAGCTATTGAAGTATGCAAACTCAATAAGAGGCAAATGATTCTCCTATGAACCTCCAAAATCAAGAATACAAGCTTTCGACAATTTTTTAAGCACATGGTTCACTCTTTTAGTTTAGCAATCGGTTTTGGGATAATAGCCGTACCGAAGTTCAATTCTGTGCCTAATGCATGTTGAAAGCTCTTCCAAAACTCACTTCTGAAGAGTGGATCTTGAGCATTTACAATACCAGAGTGTACACCATGCAACCTCACTATATCCCATAATGAAATGAGTGATTTTCATTAAGCGGTCAACAATTACCATATGTTTTTATTTCCTCTTCGATCCACCACAAAAAATCAACGAAGTCCATGAAAATATATTCCCATTATTAATACAGTTCTAAAGGCAATAATAAATCGCTGGACATTTTTGTCTAGCTTTGAATCATTGACAAGTCATACATTTCTCTATAGATTCCAAAACATGTTGTTTCATACACTTCCAATAATAAGTGCACTTTACACCAATGTACATCTTATTTCCACTGGTGTGAATAGTAATCCTAGAATGATGACACTCTCTATAACACCTCGAAAATTTAGCTAAAATTTAATAGGAAAATTAATTTTTTATAAAACAAGGGTGAAAATGAAATTTACATACTTTTGAATTTGGCTATGAAACTTATAACATTGGATTTGTAGCGATTTTTTGGACAACTTATATATTACACGTCAAAATTAAAGTTAGTATGGAGAAGTTACGATCGTTTGAAAATTTAAAAATAGAATTAACTTTAAAATAAAAACTTTCCAAAATTTAAACTATAAATGGTCGACCCCAATGGCTCGATGGTTGACTGGTAGAAGTTGACCGTTGGGTATTGGGGGTCGACCGTTCATGTTAGGTTTTACGATTTCTATAGCATCGTTTGAATGACTGAGATCGACCAAATTAATTTTCCTCGTTCCTAAGTTTTGATGTGCATACAAGATGATAAAAAAGATTCTTCAAGGCAAATCCAACGCTCCATAGTGGTCCTTAACTTCTATAAATTAACACCTAGGCTAACCTTAAATTCATTAGAAAGTTTATAGAGTATCAAAACTCTGCCAAAATTCTTCCTCTCCACTTCTAGACTTTCTTTTAAAAAAGAAAATAAATAAAAGCAAAAGGACAATGATAGACCAGATCTAAAAGGGGGAAGCTTATGGGTGCCAATTCACGAGCAAGGAATGAAGTTAGACCATGGATCTAGGTGATTTGGAATAAGTTTACTAAGATGATTATTACAATTAAATTAAATTTGTTTTATCTGATCTAGGATATAGAAATTTAAACGGTAAACCTAAACTATTAAATCATGAATCTAGAGACAAAATTTGAAATCACTGCAAATTGATAAACCGGATTTTAACCCAAGTAAACCCCTTTGTCATTGAATCCAAACAAGTCTAATCAAAATTGTTAAATCTATAAACTAGGAATATAGACCTGTCATCGTTTTTGGTTAACTGTAAAATAGAAATTAAGAATTTAATGAAGAACAACAATAAAATAGCTAATAATATTTTAAATTGAACAAATCCTTGTTTTTATGCTATGATCGAATGACCATTCATCCCGAGCGGTCGACCACAAGCGTTCGACCGATAGGGTGTAGCAGTCAACTGGTTATAGCCTAAATTGCAGAATCTGAAACTCAACCTAAGGTATAAAGTTAATGTAAATATTAATTATTGTGTAGGCCTATTGTTTGCCTATGTGTGCATGTTAGATATGGAAGGGAGCTAGTTCCATTTGAGATGACGCTAGGACGTCGCAGTGTTGGGTGAATGATCATTACCCAATGGAAGGGTTGATTATTCGGCTGGGGAATTTTTTATCAAAAATGACACTCATAGGAGGTTCTACGGTGGATGCACAGCATTGACTATTGTTTGATGAAGTGAGTGGGCCGGACATAACGAGAATCCCAGCATGCATGGATATTGATGCAATGTGATATAGTTCAGATGGCAGATCCTGACGCGTGCAATAAGAGGGTACACTACGATCGAGAGGTGGACACAGATGCGAAGGATAAGACACTTTGGCGAGTCCACATCATGGGTTTCCCATCAATATGTCCCCTCAATGCATAGTAGGGTTACATGTAGTCATGGGCAGAGGAAAATGGTTCCCCAAAAGCCTAGTGGCGGTGATAGTAGTGGGAATGTATTTCTATAGTAGCCTAGTGGCAGTGTTTCCACATCAAGTTGCTCTAGTAGTGGTGTTTCCACAGAGAGTAGCCTATTAGCGGTTTTCCATATTGAGTACCTCTATAAGAGGTGGCTGATCGTTATTCATTGAGATTCGATACGTAGTTAGATCGTTCTGGTAGCATGCACAAGTTATAGTGTAGGTGTGTGTGCAGGACAGATACCCTTAAGTACTGGACCATAAGAATGCATGGACACTTGTCGAACACCCTAGGTCACTTAGAGTAGATTTAAAGTTAACTGCACATGATCACCATATATTAAACATATACTCGGTCACTAGAATTTTATCCGACCTACCCTTCTTCCTTTCTTTTTTCCCACCACAGGTGGACATGGCAGCAGGTGATTGGCCCATTCTTAGTACGTGGAGAGGCGAGCCCATCATAGGAGTTGCTTGTTATTATATCTACTCCCTATGTATCTATCTATCTTTTTAGTACCTTGTATTTCCTTTATCATGCTTGGAGTGATATTTCCTGTGTACCCTGTATTTGACTACATACTGATTTTCTAAGACAATATTTTAGGATATTTTCTGAGATGGATTTTCTCGGTAATATATGTTTTGTTCCTTCCGCTGTGAGTTCTAAGAGTGCTGTATATCTTAGATTGTATCTATTGTTTTAGTCTCTGTAATGTTTTAAAACCTGAAAGCTTGTATTTCTTGGCACGACATGAGTTCGAATGTCACCCTAGACTTTGGATTGGTGTGTCGAAAGGTGGGGGTTGTAACATTTGGTATCAAAGCATATGTTCAAAGTTCCTTGGGAAATAAGAGCGCATTAAGGGAATGTGCTTGAAAAGGTTTAGAAAAAACGGTTTTTCAAAAGGTTTTCCAAAAGTTTTCAAAAATGGGTTTGGAAAATATATATGTATGTAGATAGGGTTTTCAGAAATCTTTTCAAAGATTTTATGTATATAATAATCTCTCTTATTCATGCCTATGCCATCTTTAGTTCATGCCTATGCTATCTTTAGTTTATTCCCATGACATCTCTTATTCGTCCTTGTACTATCTGTAAAAAGTTGCTAATAAAATTCTTAAAAATTCACAGATAGAAGATAAGGATCCTGTAGGTTCAAGCTTAGCCGAAGCAGCCAAGTTTTCAGGCATGAACGTTCCAATTTGGATCTATCGGTGTCTTCACATGAGGGGAGAGGCTGCGCTTAATCCTCCTAGAGGACCCACGAAGAGGGTGATAGGTGCAACTCCTACCCACCCACCTACCACCGTGGATTTTTCTAAGCTATGTAAGGATTTCGCTAACCTTGGAGGAAAGTTGTATGTGGAGACTGGGTCATATGTGGATTCGAGGACATGGATCCATACATGTAAGAGGATTTCGGCTTGATCGGTTTGATTGATGAAGTGAGGAAGCAGTTAGCTACATGGCATTTACATGGTGAGGCTCTTAGTTGGTGGGAGCTAGTTGAGGCGGAGACTGTTAGAGGAGAGATCACTTGGAGAGAGTTCCAAAGACGATTCAAGGTAGTTTCTTTCTAGGGCAGAGGAAGGTATGCGGTTAGAAAAGATTATTCACTTGAAGTAAGGAGACGTGTCAGTGGAAGAGTATGTCAATCAACTCAATGAAATAGCTAGATTTCGGATGAGACTAATCGGTGCCCCACATAAAAAGGCTTTGAAGTTTGCTAAAGGTCAGAACCAATTGGTTTAAGATTAGTTCTGAATCATATTCCTATGAATGCTACATATGAGGTTCTAGTGGGGGTGGCCTTGCTAAATACCATCTTCAGTGAGGAAGCCAAGAAAGAAAATCCCAAGAAAGCGGGAGGGAAAGTGTGGCAGCAGAACCAATACAAGGGGGCGGTGGACCCAAAGGAAAGATAAGGAAGCCGGATATGCATCGTACAAAATTGTGGCTAGAAGGGGCATTTCACTGTGGAATGCAGATTAGATGATTCAAAGGTCAAGCGATATAATTGCAATCAGTTTGGGCATATAAAGCGAGTCTGTTCAGCACCCCCAAAGACAACAACCCAGATAGTTATAGCCAAGGTTTTAAGTCTTATATTTCGGTTGCGTCTCGTTTCAAGAATTATACACACAATATCTTGTATCGGACGAGATCATGAGTGAGATGAGTGCATCTCGGGTATACACCTTGGATGACATCTCGGATTTTAAAACCTGTCTTGGGACTATATTGGGGTAACTTAACATCTAAAATTGACATTTTAAAGATTTTTATATTAATTGTTATCCAAATATAAAAATTTTGACACACATAATTTTTATAAGACAATAGTACCATGTTTTCTTTTTAGAGCCGAGGCGTAACATGATTGATTTTTACTGATTGAATGGATTCCACTCGTTTGATTATTTTAAATAGAAAATATAAAACAATTTTTTATTTTTGCTTACTTGCTGGAAAATAAAAAATAGACTTAGAGGGTTAGTAAAATGTCATTAGAGTGCAATTACATTTGGATCCATATAATAAGTAAAATAAATATGTAAATGAAAGAACACAGCTTTGTATGAGATCTTATATTCAGATTTTTTTTCTCAAATTTTGCTTAGGGCTTAATATCTTGAACGAGATAAGTGTCAAATAAGATAAAGACAAAATTTAGTGTCTTGTTTCGCTAAATCTTGTCTCACTCAAGATCGAAAATGAGATCTCGAATGAGATCTCAAGTGAGATGAAAGAGATTTGAAACAGTGGTTATAGCACATGCAGTAGATGCGGGTACCTATTTCGAGTATGCCACAAGTTACAGATAAGGGAAAGAAGGTCGTATTCGAAGGTGTGTCGACTTAATCTAGTTTATCTATTCCCACTTTATTTGACATGGGGGCATCGCACTCTTTTATTTCTAGTAGACTTATGGATGAGATACATTTAGACACTAGCGTAGTTACGAACCCTGTAGTTGTATCAAACCCTATAGGAGGATCGGCCTATTTGTCAATGGTATAAGTTTTTTATGATCTTTTTGTTAAAATAACAATTAAGGTGAAGCAGGGTCAAGAACAACGAATCTCTTTATGATAAACAGATCCATTTTTCCCTTAAAAAAGTAAGGGGTTATCCCTTTCTTTTTTTAAGCATTCAAATAAATATGCATTATTTTTTAATCAGATGTATATTATTTTTGATGTAGGGGTTTGAAGTTGTTCATTTTAGGGGTCAAGTTCGATTGTGAAGCTTTTGTCTTAAGATTTTATGGGTTTGGGTTGATATTAGGCACAGATTGGAAGATGATGTATGGGGCAATATTAGAGTGTGATAGGAAGGTTGTTAGATTGAGTATGTGTAGTGGACATAGCTTGAAGGTTTATTGTGATCCCCGAGGATTGGTTTGGTTGTACTACTTATATTCTTTAGACCCATCACATGATGAGCTTGATACAGTGCCTACAGATAGAGATTACCTAGATGTCTTTTTTGAAGTTACTATCTCTCACCCTCGAGAGAGATCAAGTTCAAAACTATCTTGTAGAGAACACCTAACCTATTGCCTTACCTTTGAGGCATATGGCTTCAAAGGAGAGATGCCAGTTGAAAAAACAAGTAAATGAGTTATTACAGAAGGGCTTTACCAGAAGGAGCAATTCTGAGTGGGGTGCACCAGTCATCTTTGCCACCAAGGAGGATGGTTCTCTAAGACTCTACGTTGATTATATGAAGCTAAATAAACCGATGAAGAAGAATCATTATCTAGTGCCATGTGTAGATGATCTCTTTGATCAATTGATAGGAGATAGGTTGTTCTCATAACTTAACTTGGCTATAAGATTCCACCAGTTGCATGTAGCCGAGGATGGTATCCAAAAGACTACCTTTCGTACACCCGATGGAATTTATAAGTGGTTATTCATGTCCTTCGAACTGACCAGTGCACCTGCTTACTTTGTTGATTTAATGACCTGAGTTTTCAAAGGGTTTCTAAACAAGTTCGTCATGGTATTTGTGGATGATATTTTAGTCTATTCAAGGAATGAAGAGGAGCATGCGTTGCTTTTAGGTGAAGTGCTCAACACACTCCGTTTACATAAGATAAAGGAAAAGTTTTCGAAGTGCCACTTTTGACAAGAGGAGGTACGCTTTTAAGGACATATCATCTCAGAAAGTGGGTTGGCGGTTGATCCCAGTAAGGTGGAAACAATTCAGGATTGGCACATGCCGAAGAATGCCAAGGAGGTAAGGAGTTTTCATGGTTTGGTGAGCTATTATCAGAAGTTCATTAAGGATTTCACAAAGATCTCTGCCCCTCTGACCCGTTTCACCAAGAAGAATCTAGTATTCTCATGGGGTGCAAAATATGAAGATGCTTTAATCAAGTTGACGGAGGCGTTAACTAGTGCACCAATTATGGTGTTACCTGATGGGATGAATTCAGTTACAGTTTATACCGATTACTTTGGTATAGGGTTAGGCGTGGTCTTAATGTAAGAAGGAAGGGTGGTGAGTTATGCTAGTCGGCAGCTGAAGATCCACGAGAGAAATTACCCTACCCATGATCTTGAGTTAGCCGCCATTGTCTTTACGCTCAAGTCATGGGGATATTACCTTTTAAGAGGAGCAGTTTGAGCTATATATGGATCATATGTCCTTGAAATATTTGTTCTTCCAAAAGGACTTCAATTTGAGGCAACAAAGGTGGATGGAGTTTTTGGAATCATATGACTTTGATATCTCGTATACCCCGGGCAAGGATAATATAGTAACCAATGCTTTTAGCAGAAAGCATGCAGTACTGAGTTCTTTGTTCTTGAATGGAAGCATTTGGAGTTCATTTCTACATTCCACTTCTGACCATAATCAGATATTAACCTGTGATTACCAGTAGCTTTAGATGTGCAACCTACATTGATGGAGCATATTCGGACTAGTTAGAAAGAAGACAAGAAACTAGTAGATTTTGTTTAGTGGATTGGGAGATGAGAGTCATCAAGTAATTTGAGGCATTATGCCATTGACTTGAGAGGATGGTTATAGTAGGATGGTAGGCTTTTTGTTCCTCTTAGTATGGATTTAATAGATGCGATACTAGTAGTCTCATCGTTCTAGGATTACCATTCATCCTGGTGGTGACATGATGTATCATGACATGAGGAGAGTCCTCTACTGGATTAGTATAAAGAAGCATATAGCAAAGTATGTAACTAGATGTATGACTTGCCAGAAGGTAAATATGGACTAGAAGAAGCGAGAAAGATTATTGCAGCTACTAGGTATTCCTTAGTGAAAGTGGGAGAGTACTTCTATGGATTTCATGGATGGATTACAAAGAAAGTATGAGAGGGAAAGAGAGCGTTTGGGTCATAGTCGATGGCTGACCAAGTGCGCTTATTTCATACCAGTGAGGAGTACTAGGACAGCGGCAATGTTGGTGACCCTATACGTAAGAGAGGTCGTTAGGTTACATGGAGTCTTATTAGCATAGTTAGCGATTGAGATATGTTTTTCACCAGTGAATTCTGGAGGAGTCTATAAAAGGTTTTGAGAATTGATTTAAGCTTGAGCACTATATATCATCCGCAGACGGACGGACAAACGGAGAGAGTAGATCAAGTATTGGAGGACTTACTATAAATGTGCATTTTAGACTTTAGAGGCTATTAGGAGGATCGCCAGTGATTAGTGGAGTTTACCTACAACAATAATTATCATGCAAGCGTTGGGATGGCACCATTCGACGAATTATACTGAAGACCCCATAGATCATCGTCGTGTTTGTGGGACACTACATATATGATTATTCTTGGGCCAGACATGGTGAGGAAAACATCGAAGAAAGTGGACTTGGTCCATAGGAGAATGAAGACCGCTCAGAATAGGCAAAAATCTTATGCTGACAGGAGGCGTACGTAGTTAGATTTCGCAGTAGGCGACATAGTGTTTGTGAAGGTTTCGCTCCTTAGGTATATTATGAGGTTTGGATGATCGGGGAAGTTAGCACCAAGGTTTGTAAAGCCTTTCCCGATAGTCCCTAGAGTGGGGAAGCTAGCATAAAGAGTAAAGCTTCCTAAGAAAATGGTGGGGGTGCATGATATTTTCCATGTGTCTCACTTGTGGAAGTGCTTACATGATACAGCTATAGTTGTCAAGCCGAATCAGCTAGAGGAGGTGGAGGAAGAGAGATAGGGAGTCACTTGTTCATCATGCAACTACCCGTATTCTTGAGAATGGTACAAAGCATCTCCGCAACAAGAAGACCGGACTGATTAAAGTCTAACGGGGGGACGACATAGCGGAGAGTGCATGGGAGCCTGAGGAGATGATCCATGCTACTCACCTACAACTCTTTTCTGGTGTGTTTCAAGTATAAGTTTAATAACTATATACTACTTATGCTTTAGGACTTAGCTTGGTGTACCCTATTAGTTAGAGACCCTCGGATGGTAAAATGGTTGTAAATGTGTCAGTAGGACATGTTATGAATGATGGATGCTAGTGGATATATTGTTGGATTATTTCTTTTACACATAAAGGACGGTATATCCTCTAGGTAGTGCATACACGTTCACATTTTCTCTTACTTATTATTTGTGTTGTTAGATATTATGCATATGGATGTTGCACTTGGGTTGAATGGTTGAACATACATGTAGAATTGCAAGTATACTTACTTAGCATGTTGCATACCTATTGGATGCATCGCATGAGCATTTGCATGAGAGGAGGTCGACTGGATCAGGAAACTGCCCGCTCCTTGCATTAGTATAGATCCATGTGCATTTCACATTGCATACATACACATATAGAATCTAAAAATTTCTAAGGGAAACAGTTTCCCATGAATAATAGATGAGCAGATGGTTGTAGCTATTAATTGTTGTATGTATAAGTTGCATTATTCCCTCCTTGGAGATTTCAGGGATGAAACCCTTTAAAGGAGGGAGAATGTGGCACCCCTAAAATTTAATACAAAAATTAATATTTTATAAAAACAAGGGCTAAAATGAAATTTTCACAAACGTTTGAATTTGGTTATGAAACTTGCATCATTGCGTTCATAGCAATTTTCCAGACAATTTTCGTACATAACCCTTTAAAATCGGAGTTAGTACGAAGAAGTTACAGATGTTTGAAAATTTAAAAATAAAATGAACTTTAAAATAAAAAAATTCCAAAATTTAAACAATAATCGGTCAACCCTAGAGGTTCGTTGGTCGACCAGTAGCGGTCAACCATGGGGCATTAAGGGTCGACCGTTTGTGTTAGATTTCGAGATTTCTAGGGCGTCATTTGAATTACTGAGATAGACCAAATTATTTTCCTTCGTGCCCAAGTTTTTACGTGCATATGATATGATAGTAAATATTCTCCAGGGCAAATCCAATGCTCCATAGTGGTCCTAACCTCTATAAATTAATATATAGGCTAACCTTAAATTTATTAGAAAGTTTACAGACTACCGAAACTTCGTCGAAATTCTTCCTCTCCCCTTCTAAACTTTCTTTAGAAAAATAAAATAAAATCAAAGCAAAAGGACAGAAGTAGATCAAATATAGAAGAGGGAAGCTTACAGGTGCCAATTCACAAGAAAGGAACAAAGTTAGAGTTTGGATCTAAGATGAGTGGGAATAGGTTTAATAAGAAAATTACTACAGTTAAATTTAATCTGTTCTATCTGACCTAGGATGTAGAAATTTAAACTGTGAATCCAAACTGTTAAACATGGAATTTGAATTAGAAATTTGAAATCACTATAAATTGATAAACATGAATTTTAACCCAAGTAAACCCCCTTGTTATTGAATCTAAACAAGTCTAATTAAAATTGCGTAAATCTATGAATTGGGAATATAGACCGATCACTATTTAAGGTTGATGGTAAAACAGAAAAAGTAATTAATGAGCATGAAATCAAATAATTAATAATCGAATCTGAAATTGAACAAAACCTTATTTTTGTACTACGACCGGTCGACCGTTCATCCTAAGCAATAGGATGCAGCGGTCGATGCTTATGGCCTGAATTGCAGAATTTGAACCTCGGCTAAAGGCCTATGTTAGGTCCAGGTTAATATGAAAGTTAATATAAATTATTAATTTTTGTATAGGACTATTGTATGCCTATGTGTATATGTTAGAGACAGTAAGGAAGCTAGTTTCCTATGAGATGATGCTAGGACGTTGCGTTGCTGGGTAAACGCTCTTTACCCAATAAGGGGTCGATTATTTGAATGAGGGAAATTTTTATCGTAAATAGCACTCACAGGAAGTTCTATGGTGAACGTGCAGCATTGACTGATGCCTGATGAAGTGTGTGTGCCTGGTACAATGAGAATCTTGGTATGCGAAGAAACTAACGCGACGTGATACAGTTCATATGGTAGGTCCCGATGCATGCAATAAGAGGCATACACTATGGTCAAGAGGTGGACATAGATGTGGGTGATGAGACACTTTAGTGAGTTGGCATCATGGATTTTCGCCTCAATATGTAGTTGGTTTACATGTATTCGTGGTAAGGGGAAAACTCATTTCCTAGTAGCCTACTGGTGGTGATAGTAGTGGGAATGTATTTTCACAGTAGTCTAGTGGTGGTGTTTCCATATCGAGTAGCTCTAGAAGCGGTGTTTCCACAATGAGTAGCTAAGTGGCAGTGTTTCCATATTGAGTAGTTCTAGAAGTGGTGAACGATTGTTAATCATTGAGATTCAATCTGTAGTCCAATCCTTGTTATAGTCTACATAAGTTGTAGTGTGGGTGTGTATGTTGGATAAAATCCCTTCTGTATTGGACTTAGGAATGCACTGACACTTGTAGAGCACCCTAGGTCACTTAGAGTAGAATTAAAGTTAACTGTACATGATCACCATATACTAAGCTTGTACTCATTCACCAAAATTTTTTCTAACCCACCCTTTTTCCTTTCTATTTCCCCGCTATAAGGACAGGGCAACAAGTGATTAGTCTATTCTGGGTACATAGAGAGGCTAGCCCGTCACAAAATTTGCTTGTCATTATATTTACTCTTCATGTATCTATCTATCTTATCAGTACATTGTATTTTCTTTATCTGACTTGGAGTGATATTTTCTGTATACCTTGTATTTGACTACGTATGATTTTCTGAGACTGTGTTTTATGATATTTTCTAACATGGATATTTTTTTGTATTATATGTTTTGTTCCTTTCATTGTGAGTTCTGAAAGTGTAGTATGTCTTATATAATAGTTGTTGTTTTAGTTTCTGTAATGTTATAAAACCCAACAGTTCATTTTTGTTAGCACGACGAGAGTATGAAAGTCATCCTAGGATTTGGATCGGTGTGTTAAGAGGTGCGGGTTGTCTGAGTCTTGAAATAACTCATTAATCAAATTCACAACTTTCAAAAACATAGCCATCCGTCACTACAAATCCAACCCTTCACATCTATATCATACTGATCAATATAATGAGACTTTTCTCCTTTTTTAATTTGATTGAAGACATCTACTAAGCTTGCATAAGGGCTTTCGCTAGAACTAACTCAATCGATAAGTGTGGGTCTAACTTCAATTGTTGCCAGCAAGCCAAAAGACACATCATAGGAATGTCAAAATTGAACTCAACTCCAAGCCCTTTCATTTAATAAGCATAGAACCCAACGTAGTGTGTCTTCTACTCAATGCATCCACTACAATGTTTCCCTTTTGGAGAGTGTGTAACAGCCCGCAAATCCGTAATCCTTGAGTCAACACTATTCTACAACAATCAACTCAAGTTGCACAGAAATACGAACCATTTGGGTTAAATAAGAAGAGGTAGAAGAGGAAAATAGAAAACAACATCAGAATCTAACCATCGCAGTGGAATAAAATATAATAGATAATAAATACTCTTTACTCAAACATCAAATATCTTTGTTTATATATTACATCATTAGAGTACATCAATCACATCTCAACATCAATGTCATACAAATGGATACACAACTCAATCAGCGGAATATATATATATATATATATATATATATATATATAAACAAGTATGAGAGTACGTATCGTCATCCAGCTCGTCCCCTGAGCTCCACAGCATCATATCCTGTATCCTATAATACTCGGTCTGACCCGAGCATTATAGTTAAATAACGCCCGAGTCAGTCTGGATTACCAGCGTGAGAAAATCACACCCAATTGATTATTAAAGTTTCAAAAATTCTTTGAAAAACAAAAGCATCTCGTAAGACCATGCCACAAATAAACATGTCGGGTTTTTACCTTACGATAGCTAAAACAATTTTTATAGAAATCCTCTGATATTATAATAGGGTCTATATACAAATACTTATAAAATAGCCGAAATTGTTACATGATTAAATTCCAACTACTAGCCACAGAGTGGGTAATACAAATAAAACTCGTACAAGGCTCGTAGGGAGAATGGATTTCCAACTAATGACTAGGCACTGGGGTACCACCTGTCACAGTACGGGGCCTAGATCACCGTACCGAGGAGTACGCCCGCTCCCCTGCAACACAAGGCCGGGACTATCCCTTACTGGATAATCTCGAGTGAGATCACTCCGCTGTTGGGATCAGCAACTGCCCACTAAGCCGAAAAATAAAGGGACATCTAGACAGGAATGACCTCACCCTGCTTGGGTGCTACCCACCTAGCCTTGCTGCATAACCCCTGATTTTCAGTCATTCCCATTTGATGAAGCTTGAGGCTAAGCGTTACCTTTTATAGAACATATCCCTTAGAATGCCCATCGTCCACCTGACGATGTTTTCGCAAGCATTCATCCATACAAGTCCGTCCCGGATTCGAACGGAACCGAAGGCACTATTCCTACTACATCCATTTTGGAAATATCCTCAGGATTAGTAGCGACTAGCCCTTGCACTTCACTGCTCCAGCTTCGAATCCAAACTCGTTTCCACGAAACGTACAAACCGGATCGAAGTGGTTTTCGAGAAATTAATCTCGATCCCGGTCTCTTCGAAACGATCAACGCATTTGGCCAATATTGATAGTCGGTGATTCAACTATCAATTTTTATTCACAAACATCTATCAAACAATAAATAATTTCCCAAATTATTTATTTATTGCAAAAATATCTTCACAAGATATATTTTCACTTTTCAAATTCCTTTGAAAACAGTTTTCAAAACTATCTGCCTTTCTCAGAATAAATTCCAAGTATTTCTATTCCCACTGGAATCACCAAGCACAAATCTAGATTTTTAAAATAATTTAAAAACACCATACTGTTAAAAATATACTTTAAAACGTTCAAGTTAAAATTACTTTAATAATTTGTTAAAAATACATACTATATGAATATTTGGAAATAAGGTTACTAAATAAAATATAAAACTAGATTTCACTTTTAAAAATAAAATACTAAGTCACTCTTTAAATAATTATTGCTATAATAGATTAAAAGGGAATACTTACTTAAAACTTTAAATATTTAGAAATAGCAAATTTTCAAAACATACTTCTTAAAACAACTTCAAACTTTTAATTTATATTTAAAAATTTACTTTGAAAACGTACTTGGCTATCCAGAGAAATATACCTCTCTTCACATTCTTCCTTAAAATTTCGATTTCAAACACTTGAATCAATTTTCCAAATTGATTTCCCCTTTTTACTCCCTTTTAATTCAAAATCTATTAATTTCAGATTTCATTTCTTAATTATGACTTACAGTACTTTAACTGAAAATTCCAATTTTTAGATTTCTCAATTGCTTCCTTATCCTTTTATATAAATTTAAAACTTTAAGTTTAAAATAATTCTTTATTCCGTTAAATTAATACCACATAAATTTACAATTCACTAATTACTGTTTATTTAAACTTTTTTTCTTTCCATACTCGAAGTTTTCTATTATTATCTTCATATTACTTCTATTTCTTTCAACCCATTCTTAATTTATTCAAATTTCCTATAATTATTTTACTCACAAATTCAATTCTTTTATTTTGTTTTTCAAAATCCAATCTATATAAATTTGGTAATTCATTTTGCCCAAATATATCCAATCAACCATAACATTCAATATTCCAATATAACTCATCATAGAATACCAATATTCACAGCAGAGAATATTAAATAATTTAAATAAAAGTTGAGGGGTCCAGTTGGATCCCTCCAACCTGTTTTCCCTGCATCCACAGATGTTAGCATCACACAATATGCCAATTTCAAATTATACTATACTATATCACATCACTCAATTCAACCACCTAAACAATTATTTAAATTTAATCATTTAAATTTAAACTTAAACTGAGTGAGATTATCTCACCATTGATTTTATTTGTAATCCGATCCATCCCAGCTTACTTTCTTCAGGATTTGACCTTGTATAACATTATATAAATTTATTAATTTTCAAATCAAATCGAATAATTAAATTTATATTATATAATTTAAATCAACTACTGATTTTATTTTCAAAATTAAAACTTGTTCGTTTGTTTGTTTTTAAACTGACTTATATTGATACTCCAATGTCTAAACTCCTATATCTTTTCTTCCTATTTTAAAATTCTATATTTCTAGGACTTACATATATATCTTCTGTTTTATCTATATATACATTAGATTCTAAAATAAAATCCCTTTCTAATTTGTAAAAATATATATCAAATTAAAACAAAAATTGTTTTAAACCTTTTTGTTAATTTAATTTTTTTCTTTTGTCTCCAGATCTCTGTACATCCTTATATGGGTAAGATAAATTTTAAATCGAAATGAAATAGATTGAAATACCTCACCCAGCCCCTCTGACACACGACCGACAACCCCACCTGCTGCCGCTCCTCGCTCTACTTTCCAATTCACCATCATCTGCCGTTGAGCTCAAGCCCTAAATCGCCTGCCGCCACAGCCAAAAGCCATCACTTACCACTGCACGACTCCTCACGGTGCCGCCCTGCGCCTCCACGCGACTCGATTCCAGCATCCCATCATGCCGTATTAGCGCCAAGCCCTCCAAACTGCCCACGCCTAAACGTGAGTCCCCTCCTTCACGCGCGACGTCGCCGTTCGCGATTTGACCGCGTACGACCCCTTCCTCTCTGTTTTTTTTTTTGAAAATCGAATTCATTTCGATCCAAGAGGGAGGAAAGGGAAAAGGCTGTCGCCATTCGTATGCAGATATTTTTCTCTTTTTTTTTTAAGTTACGGCTGAAAAGAAAGAAGGGGCAACGCGATTAGAAATAAAGTAAGGAGGAATATACGAGAAGGCTCGACTTTTAAGTTAAAGTTTATCAGATTATTTATCAATTAAAATTTCCAGCATGTTTATACTTCATACACTCACACACTAACTCCGATCGAAATGAAAATTTGAAATCCGATAATAATTCAATATTACGGACCCAATGGAACTGGTTTCGTCGAATTCCGAGACTGTGCCTCGGAAAGCTATTTTTAAATTCACTTTAAACGATAAAATTTCAAAGCCGAATAAATCATTGTTAAATTCAATTTTAAAATTTCCATTATCTTCAGTGTTATCAATATAAATTTTATAAGCCTTCAAATTATTTTTAACAGGCTTAAATTCAGGATTCAACAATTTACCCAATCCCTAATCATTAAATTCTATTATTTAATTATCAGTAAATAGCGATATTGTAATTCAAGTTGATAATTAACCTTCAAATAATTAAAATCAATTAAATATTCTGATTTTAAATGCTTAAAATTTCGGGTCGTCACATTCCTTCCCCCTTAAAAGAATTTCGTCCCCGAAATTGCTAGCTAGGAAGAATGGTCCAAAACCCGTTTACTTATCCCAAAAACCAAACAATCCATCATCCTACCAACTATCTTTTTATAGAAGACCCATTACCATTCTTATTAACTTCTCAATTCTCCCATAGTTTCAAACTATACTATTTGTTTAACCATTCAAGTTTCAATTTAAAACCAAATTTTGAATTATCAAAATTTCTCAAAATTTTTCTAACTCCCTAAATTTCCAAAAAATTTCGCCAGCGTCTCCTTTGCGCGGCTGACTCGGTACAACTACAAAATGGCTCTACGGCCTCCCAAATCCAAAAAGAAAACAAAAGGCCAAGTGGCTCAATCCAAATCCCAATCAAATTTCATACCAAATTTAAATACATACCTTTTTGTCGAGCATTTCAAATTTATCTCTTGAAATCAAATCCAGATTTCTTTTTCGTTTTATATACCTGCATATCCTGTTTAGCACCAGTATCCAATCACAATATTCCCAAAACATTTTATCGACTTTCTTACAAAATGTCAATATTTATTCATTTCAATATTATCTTAGATTATATTTGTAATATCAATTTCCAATCTAGAATTTACCATTCCTTTCTTAAGTTAGTATAAACATTTTATATGCTTCTTATTTATTTTCATCTTACCACTTTAGTTTATATCCATTTCTATCCACCTTGATTCTTTCATTTCCATATGAATTCAATTTATCTTTAACTCTGCATATATAAATTTTATTTGTCATTTATTACTAATTCATGTCATTACGCTAAATTGGTTTCATTTATTAACTTATTTTAGTTTCCAATTTGAACTTGTTTGTCGTTAACAAAAAATTTCAAAAATTTTCAAAAATTTTCTAACTCCCAAAATTTCTGAAAATTTTTGGCAGAGTCCCCTTTGTACGGAGGAGCTTTTGCAATTTGACAAAAGAGATAAATATATATACATCAACCCACCCGGGTCGGAAAAACCAAAAACAGTTCATATTTCCTATTTTTATTGCGTAGGCGTACCTTATTTAGCATTTTAAGCAAGCAGCTTATTATTTTTAGCAAATAGCACTACCAAATCCAGCCACACGGCTTCCAGGTACATGTACTTACTCAATTTAAACATGTAAGCTCCAAATATATGCAGTTTAACTATATTTCACTTAGTTGCAATGGTTAAAACATATGAATTCTAAAGAAATGCGCATCCAACATTTTCCGTAAGCAATTTTTACAACTTTCATAGTAATTCAACTATTTCAATTAATTTACAAACCATTTTCATTCAAATTTGAATGGTTTAAAACTCAATCGCTTATATTTAATTTATTGTTAAGCAAACTCAATTCATATTTAATTCCATTGCTTTCAAAATCAATTTATTTCACTCCTATTAATTCATAAAATTTTAATTACCTACATTTACATCCAATGATATTTGTTCTATACAAATTTGACAAGATCTATGTGAACAATCAAATATTTATGTTTTATAACCAATTTAAATGGATTTCAACTCGATTTTTACTTAATCCTATTTCAGTTTCAAATTTATTCACAATCTAAATATTCTCATTTCATTGCATATCAAATTTGAATACATTCACTTGCATTCCATTCTATTAACCAACTAGTTCATTCAAACCATTTACAACCTAGGTTCATCTT
Organism: Allium cepa; assembly: GCA_030765085.1. Classification (NCBI taxonomy): domain Eukaryota; kingdom Viridiplantae; phylum Streptophyta; class Magnoliopsida; order Asparagales; family Amaryllidaceae; genus Allium; species Allium cepa. The sequence goes on along the minus strand of CM060931.1, from coordinate 456,181,221 downwards.
GATGGCCAATTAAATTTTCCTTTTATTTTAATTCATTCACAAATTTTTATTTAGCTCGACACATTGCATTCCATATTTGTTTATTCCAAACTGTTTTATTTAGCTCAAAGACAATCTAAGCTATTTCATTCAATAACCATTTCAATCTTTCTTATAAACTTCAAGTTATTTCAATTCCTTAATAATTTAAATGATTTACAATTATTTATTTAAGAATTTCATTCCATTAAATATTATCTGTAATTCACCGAATTCTATTTCGATTAAAAATTTATTTTCACTTGATTTAAAACCAACCCAATATTATTAAACTTTGTTTAAGTTGAATTCAATTCAACTCTCTTTCATTCATTTAGCTTAAGTCAATTTTCTTCAATTTATTCCAAATTTTATACTTAAACTTGTTTCATCTTACGAGTAAATCTTTCTCTTTCATTCAACTTAATTCCATCTCAGTTAAATCTCAGTTAAAATTTTATTTATTTGCTTAAAGTTCACCACCAGTTAAAATTAAATAATTAGAGTTAAAGGAAAAAATTATTTAAACGGTAATAATTGTTCGACTTGTTCGAATATTTATAAAAATCATATAATTGTGTGTATATATAAGATGTTGAAAAGAAAATAGGATGTTATTGTATGAAATGACAAAGTCATTGATAGGATGCTAGGAGTTCCATCCATCGTTGTTGCATGTGATTTAAATCTTTTGAGCGAATAAATACTTTAAATATTTGTGATTGGTGAATAGCTCAAACCTCTTACCCAACATATAATACCTCCATGTCTTTAAACGAAAGATAATGGATGCTAGCTCAAGATCATGAGTTGGATAATTTATTTCACGAGTCTTAAGTTTCCTACTAGCATAAACAATCACTTTTCCTTCTTAAATAAGAATCACACTGAGTCCTGTAATAACGCACTAGCTTTATTTGATAAATGATTTAGTTCCTTTAGATATAACAACAACCGGAGCACTATTCAATGATTGCTTCCTCTTATGAAAGTAGTCTTCACTACGTGCATACCATAATAAGAATTGATAATTCTTAGTTAGACGAATCAAAGATGTAGCTACTAGGTTACGTCCGTTTGGTAGCAGATGAAATAGGGCGAATTTCAAAAATATTTCCTTAAGTGGATCTTATGGGCCTATATGAATAACTAGTTAGCATTCGGATCTAGTTTATATTTTAAATTAGTTTGAACTTAAACGTGTTTATATTATATGCACATAAATTAAACCTTTACGTTTCACATGTGAAAATTCTACATTTCCTAGTCATAATGAGTTGTTCAATCAATTTAATGTTTTTTGTTTCTCAAATATAAGTTGTGTATTACAGAAGGTGATATGTGTTTAACATCGTAATACATAACAACAATACCATAACATGTGAACAATATAGACATATGGATAAATTCAAACCTTTAACATTCCACATGTTAAACTTCTACAATTACTAGTCATAACGAGTTGTTTATTCAATCTAACGTGTTTGTGTTTCTTATGTATAAAATGTATATTGCAAAATGTGGAAAGGTACAACATGGTAATATGATAAAACAACAACATAAGAGGCGCATGATATCCATACATACAAGTACGCACGCTCACACACACATATATATATATATTAAAACTTACTGTAAAGTATCTAGACTGGTTGATACAAATAAGAAGAATTTTATTAACATATCATATGTCAAATTTAGCTTAAGCAGGTCAATTTTAATTATTATTGTAATGATAGATCTATATAGAATAAGATTATGTAATATTTCATAAAAATTGCTTTCACATTATTAATTTCAACATAGGACAAATATCAACTTTATTTCAGTCAAATGATTTATAATATAAAACATGTTGATTTGCATATAAGATTCCAATTAATTATTTATTAATTCTAAAATTGCTAAACAAATTGTATATAGAGAGATATCATCACATATAAGGGTTTGGGCATAATATATATGGATATACGAAAAATATAAAATTACCTTTATAATCCTGCTGCTTGTCATACCTTCATCTATGTATGAATCTTAGGAATCTGAATTCGCCTTCTTGATCTTGCAAAGATCGAAGAACTATCACCATTAAAAGAGAGGAGGCATTTATCTTTATAGAATGGAGTGGGCAAAGGTAGCATGGAGTTTTAGATTGAAAATATGTTCATCAATAAACCTAAATAATGAAGGAATTTGAGATGTCAATTATAGAAGAGTTATCAACCGCTAATTACTCTTAAAATCCAAGCAAAACCCCTTCAGCTTCCATAATTGATCATCCCCCCTTTCTCTCCTTTATTTGTTATATATTTTCGTGTTAAACCCATTTAAACATGTATTAATATCGTACATTAATACGTGCATGTATAATGCTTATACACATGCCTAAATAATTATTAAAGACATCCAGAATATTTCTTGTATGGATCTCGATATTGCATCTAGAAGGACCACTCCTACCCCTATTACAGTTGAATGTTCTTATGATGTTACGAAGAACATAAAGAGTTGAGATAATTCAAACAGCAAGAGTTAAAAGATCATAAGATATAATATTTTGGAAGCTTTTAAGGATGTGGTTTCTGTAGTTCCGTAGGGACAATCAATTTTAAGAAGGTTTTTTTTATAACAAGGGCGATACTTAATTCTTAAGTAGAACACTCATTTTGGTGTCCTGGGGTTATCGAACCCAAGATCCCTGGAAACAATCTAGAGGTCTTAGCACTTGAGCCGGTGGTCCTTGACAACCAATTTTAAGAAGTTCTTTACTGCAATTCTAGAGCGTTTGTTCAAAAAAAAAATCTGGGGAAACAAACAAGCTTTGTAATATTTGATTCTATAAAGTCAAGGTAAAGAAAACACAAGTGAGTACTATATGGTAATGTGAAATGTTGTTTCAAAGGTTAAAAGCACTCAGGTTTAATTTTTTTGATAATCTTTTTATTCATAGTATAATCAATTTAAGGTTAATACTTTTTTTAATTTTTAATGAGACTTATGGACATATAAAGAGAATCATACCTGATATCATGCTTGTCATATCAAGAAAGATATATATCTTACTTTAGTATTTCAGATGTAAATTTGGCTTTAGTATCTAGAAACATTTGATGGTTAGATTTTAGTGTAGCTACTCACATAAATGTCTTCAGAAAAATTTTATTTCCTAAATTACCAAACTCCAACAGATGCTAAAAGTCACATCTAGAAAGTCAATAAAATTAGAATATACTAAAAAAAATAAGTTATTATTAATAACTCAATCATTTTGTATGGATTTGTTTGATAATTTTTTTTGAAATGGTACTTTATATACAATAAATCATTGGGACAACATATCCCATGTCAATAAACGTTCGAAAGCAAGTTTCGAACTTGTGACCTCTTGCACCAAAGCCGAATCAATTAACAACTTGGACAATGGTGCTTGTCATTTATAATTTGTTTTCTATACTGTCATTTATATAGATTTTGATTTCTATTTTTAATATGAATAAATTTATCTATTATTGTTCCTTTAGAAATAATAAGATTGATTTATCGATAAATTCAAACATGGTTGGAATTGAATCTCTTGATTTTTATGATAAACTATATCTTCTTAATGCCAAATGCGCCCTATAATGAAGCCTTGAAATTTGGATATAGTGATCAATGTGATTATTTATTCCATCTTACTAAATAACTCTAAAACGAGGCATTAAAGATAGAAAATACTTTATGTATATTCTAGCGATCCAAAGGCTATAAACTTTATGAATCTACACTCAAAAAAATAAGATGGGAACTGCAATGAACTTTTGAGAATTTTGAGGTTGGAGGAAGAAAATAAAGTATGGACCATTGTCTTTAACGAGGAATCATTGTCATTGATTTCGACTACAGTTGCTCCTTCTAATAATGTATGGCTTTTCTTTCCAAAAAAGGAGTAAATAGTACTACAATAAGACAATGTTATACAAAATTATAAATTATGGATCGTTATCTTAGAAGAGGTACATTAACTTTTTCTGATAATGTATGGGTTTTCTTTCGTTTTATTGAACAAGTCAATCAAGAACCATAATAAGACAATATTAATCAAAATCCTCTTTAAGTTGAGGTTAGAATTTCAAGCAAACAAACTCAACAACCTTAAGGTATAATGTCACTAAGGACTCTACTTTAAAAAGAAGAAGTATTATTTTGGATAAATATGTAGTATTTCGCCATAAAAGAACTAATGGATTGACGGGGATGATTTAGTCAATTTACATCAGTCCATGAAAGATACCACTTTTTAAAAGTGGATATAAAATAAATAAATTAAAGGTATAAATATATACAAGAAAATAAGCTTTGTGATCTTTCCCCCACCTTAAAGAATGAAGAGCATTAGTTATAAGTGAATATTCATAACCAAGATGGATCAATAGTTAAAGTGGAAAGATATTCGGTTCATCTTGTAGAAAAACTATTATCAAAAGTAAAACAATGATTATGAAAGAGAATTTTTCTTTGTTTGCTGAAAACTATTTAGAGGCATTACGGATGTGTTGTAGATTTTGAATTAAGCAATATTATATGGAAACTAAAGTTATGTTTCAAAACGAAGACTTTTATCAAAAATTTTAAGAACCCACATATGTGTTCAAATAAACTTCAGGGACAACGGTACCATAATTTCACCACATTATCACCTTATTTGACTTTGAGGGGAAAACATTCCGGATAATATGCGTATCATAATTTCTTAAAGGGTAATTTTTTGTTCCTGATATTGCAAGTTGATGATATATTGCTTACAAACATAATTCAGTTACATTGCATGAAACCAAGATATTTCATTTGATTTTTTTTATATATGGATGATAACTCTTTTGTATCAGGGATTCAAACACACAAATGAAACTATATTATCTTTATAGGATGGTATTTAGATTATCACAAAAGGACTATGCAGATAGGTTCTTTAAAAAAATTAAAAAAAATTGGCATGCAAACTACGAATCGGTTGATTCTCTTTCGCCAAAAGAGATAATTTTTTTCTATAATAATGGCATAAGAATATCCCTGAAACTTAACAAATGCAAAAGACTCTACATGCATTTATAGTGCGAAGTTTATGCATGCTAAGATATATACACATTTTAATATCGTGTGTATTGTTTGGCAGTTGGTGGCCTATAAAGTGGATTGTTGTTTTGCAACCAAAATGGTTAAGATATATCTTTAAGGAAAAAAAGCTATATGCCCATAGATAAAAGATCGGATTGTTTGGAGATCACAAAGTATTAGGGTCCGAATTTTTTTGGATTCCAAGAGTGCAAAAGATACACTTTGTGCTACAATATTTTTCTTTAGATGGAGCCGTAATAAGAAATTTGGCATACAAACACTTATAACCTCCTCCACGAAGGAACTAATGTTTTCTTTCTGTTACGAGGCATCCAACGATAGAAAATAATTGCAAAATATTGTCACAAAGTTGTGGAATATTGAAAATGAAATTAAAAGACCATTAAAGTGATGTTTTAACAATAAATCATATTATTTTCAATGAGGGAAAAGTGCAAAATTGATTGTAAACCATAGAGAATATTTTGATAAACTCTATTATGGTGGATCTACTTACAAAAGGATTGTCACCCACAGTCTTTCATGAGAATGTTGCTTAAATGGATATACCATTTATGTAAGAACATTTTAGTTCAGGGGAAGTTTGTATTTGGTATTGTCATATGACACGTTGCTCTATATTTTGGTTATAGATATATTGAGCATCTTTTTCTCCGATCAGAAATAAAGTAATAAAGTTTTTTATTTTTTCACTCCATGCTGTTTAGAAATTGATATCTTTTATCTCACTAAAGTAGGACCGGTTGGAAATAGACAAATGCATATCACATTTTATGTAAATTTCCATGTTATTCATCCATGATTTATAAATGTCATTTTGTATCGGTATATGTGAACATTGATGGGTTTGGTTACAATAAAGATAATGAATACCGCTTTGATCCTTTATCAACACAGTTAATGGACAAGATTATTTCAGATAAACTTTATAAATAGCAAATTTTGGGCTTATAAAATTAAACACATTTATAATATTATTATATATATGACATATGGGAGATTGTTAGAAAATTTCAATACATGTGTAATAAAATGTACTATGCTATTTTTTTGTAAAGCCTAATTAAAGTGATCAGATAAAGCAATAAAATATTTAAGGCATAAAGATGTAGCTGTCATAGAAAAAATGCATAGAGATCAGAGTAATTTCCAATTTGCTGAAGGGCCAAATTAAAAATATCACACTACTATATATACAGGGTTATGGTCCACAAATTACATAAGTTCTATTTTTCTCCTAACCCTTCTCTAAAGAGAGATATAGATGTAGACCGGTGATAATTTGGAAGATCAGTTCAATCTCTTTTCTTTTGGATCCGCTTCTTTTGCTTAAACAATTTATGAAATCAAATATGGTTTTTTTTTTACTTTATCTAATTTCTCATAGTTTCTAATCAATTAAGTCAATGTGGGTTAACTTTTAAAATCTAGGATTGAGTGAGTAATTAGATCCAAAGAGTATTAAATCCTAACATCGATCGGTATGTTGATGAATTTGATTTCCTTGGTTTATTTTGTAAATGGTTGCCAAATTCCATAATACATGGATACTAAAGAATCTTTATTTGTTCTACCAAAAGAACTTATATACGAAGTTGTAAATTTTTATCATACTAAAGTTTTGTGCAAATTTGAATTTCATCAGAATTTTGTTTGATTATTTTGATTATGGATATGGTTACCTTTATCTATTTTCTAGGGCATTATTATCAATAATAGATACCAAAGTTTCTCCAGCTATTTAAGGTAATTCATTAGTGGAAATGCTGATTAAATTTTTTTCCATTCTTAGATATAAATATATAAAATATCAAGTTAGATGGAAAAGATTATATTTGGAGTAAAATATTACTCAAACGACAAATTTTCATACCATATTTTGCGAAAATGTATAAATGCTTAAGTAGTACTTTTATTCAACTACAGTAAGGAACTTCATTTTTTAAGAAAGGTTATTCAAATATATGTGATATTTTTATTTCTTCTTTAATATTGCATGTAATCTTAGGTAACCTAAGTTTTGCAAAATCTAATATTATCCATGTAAATGAACTTAGGATTAATATATCTCTTTATGGCAGCGTTCAGTAAACCTTTTTAGTAAATGCATGACTAATATCAAATCTCGAGTAAGCATGCAGAATAGTTTGATAATTATATGTGATTTTCTCCAAATTTTATTTTATGTTATTCTATTTTGAAGTTTTTGTAGTTTGAACATGTTTATGCATAATCATAAATTAGGGATGTGGTTAGTCATAAATTTCATAAGCAAACTAACTTAGGAATGATAAAAGGAATTAACTAGAATTTTAGTTGCTGATCTGGTTTAATTTGAATTCAAGTTAATTAGAGTATTAACTACAATAAATTCTTCTTGGTTGAAGTTCAATATAGTTATAGAGTTATTCTAATTAATCAAACAATTGATTTTAGTTAATTAATTCCTTTTGACTAGTTTCTTTTTTTTATCAATAACAATTTGACTACATTGTTAGTTCAAATTCGATGAAGGAAAATATAACGTAAAGTATTATGTATATTTACAAATGCTTCTATACTGCAATAAATTTATGTATAACAGAGAAGCCATGGTAGGACCTCACGACTTTTTCTTAATAAGTAATTTTCTTTTCTTTAACGATCTCAAATAAGAAAAATAAACATTTGAAGATAATTTTTTTGTAAAAAACTTACCATAAATTATTAGAATAATATTTTGTTATACTTAATAAAACATTATATTATACTTATTTCCTTGTGCTTGAAAGGAAATATCATGTAGTCTATATTTATGCACGGTTATTGTTTTAATCTTATGTGGATAACAATCATATTAAGCTATATACGTTATATCTTGCTGATATTGAATATACAAATTAAAAATACTAAAAATATTTGTATCGTTGTTTGATTGATTCATGAAGATTCATGGCTAAGTTTTGATTGGAACACTAGAGAAAACTCATGGCCAAAGTTAGGGGTTATATCTGAAGCTTAAAAAACAAAGGTTGATTACAAAGACTATATAAAAGTGAGAAGTAGTAAATAAAGCGTCAAATTTAAACCAAAGATATGTTTGAATGTAGAATTATGTGTAAGGTAAAACTGGTTTGTTGAAACAGGAGGGATATGAAAGATGTTTTCATATATTTCATTTTAAAAAGAACTTAGAAAGAAAATAACATAGACATAGGCATGAAAGATGTGTAAGTTTTATTTTTCTTTTCCATGAAAATAGTTATGATCTATATACGAGTAAATAAAAGGTCCTCCAAATTTTAGTTCATAATAAAATAAATTAACATTGGCAACTTCTTACGTTCTCTAAATCCATTATTTTGTAATATATAACTCATATTCCAGCTTGAGTATTTTTTTCTTCCAAGCACAGGTACATATTTCATAAACAACTTTGTTATGCTCTATAATGTAGCCAACTACAATGAATTTATTCCAATGATAATAATAACCATCTTTTTTGGTAATTTACTTCTTTAACTGCACAAGCCTTATGGTATCTTCACTAAAATGTCACCTAAAGTATTCTTTATACGTACTCATGGATATTTTCTATTTTGTTAATATATATTGTTACGTTTTGAACTATGTTGATAGATGTATTGTTCTATTTATTATGTTCGCATGAATATTTCAAGTAAAAGATAAAGAGTTATTTGGCTATTTAGAAATTTTGACCATAAAATATTTAAGTTTCACCTACATTACTCATGTCATATTATCTCGTATGTATTGGAAAATGCAATGTCTTAAAGCCATTATAATACGTCCACACCATTTAGCGTCGAATAATAGTGAAAAGTGTACAAAAGAAAAGTTAAATGTTGTTTAATTGAACAAAATTTGGATTAGTTCCTTTTAATGAAATTTCTCTATGCTAAGTTTACCACACAGTTATCATTTCAAATTCTATACGTATTTAAATTAATATGTTAAATATAAGATAAATCCTTTTAAATATGTCATTTACATGCAAAAATTAATAAGCATGTTTAGCAGTATAAGGTTTATCAAATTATTACTAATGGTGGTCAACGTTATCATTTTGCATAAAAATGCAGTAACTTACGCAAAAATATGCTCATTAAGTTTCAAAATTCATAATCTTCCCTCCTTAAAAATAGGTTTTAGAAAAACCCTTATTTTTAACTTTTAAAATATTTATGGAAAACTCTATAAATATTTGTAGGGAAAGTTACAAATATTTGAAATTCTAGACTGTTAATATTTCAAGACTAGTCTTAGAAATCTTCAAATATTTGCATTTTCTCAAGAAATTTCAAAAAAAAAAACTGTTTCGATCATAGAAACACGTGATTAAAGCTTAGGGTTAAATTTAGAAGAAAAAATGATTTTTTAATGAAACTAAAAATACTTTTGTAGTTTGAAGAGAAAGAGATTATAGAAGAAGTAGGTTAGATAATTGCAAGCGTTATGAAGGCCACACAGGCATGATGGCGAATGATTGATTATTTAAGAAAAGAACATAGGAATTGGAGAAACCGAGTGATGATGGGGAAATATTTTAACGACATTATCTGTACTATTAACGTTGATGAGCTGTTACATTACTGTTCGTCCAGTATCTATCCCACTAATTTGTTATGTAGATATATCAACATATAACATTATCCGTGTAAGGAAAAATCCCTTAAGATCGCCTTAGGAACAAAAAATCCAATCTTGCGGAAAAATAAATAGGACTGGATTGATGATGAGGCAAAACAAATAACAGATAGTCCCCAGTTAAAAGCAATTGCAGATCAAACTATAAAAGAAAACAATACACGTGATTTATAGTTGTTCCACTACCACGAGGTAGTGTAGATCCACTTGGGGAGAGGACATGTTATTACTTTCTAGCTAGAGAAAATTTTACAAGATTGATAACGAAGAAGAAGAATAAGAAATACAACTGAGAGTGATATTCTACTCATACTAGTCGCTACCTTTATATAGAGATTATTACTTGGGGTTGAAGTAATTAGTTTATGGTCATAAATCAGTGCCTCATTAATTCTCATATTCATACAGGAAACATTTATCCATTTGATTTTCAAGTTTCCCTCAATTTACATGCGCCTGATAAGACTCCTTTTTTAATCATCTAATTAGGAAATTAATTGATTACCACAATCTCCCAAAATAATTCTTCTTCTCGTGTAGGTAATGTATTATTCTCTTTAATGTTGTAAAGAGGCAATATATTTGAGTAATTATCTCAATCTTTCAAATCTTCTATAAATGAAAATGTTGTATCACTGAAATCAACAATATCTTTCAAATCTACTGCAATTGGAAATATTGTATCACCAAATCTTACAATCTCTACCTTAATACTATATTTCCCTAAAAGCCTATCAACTCCACCTACATACTCCAAGTAGCTCTCGGACAAGACACTATAGATACTTTCTCAATGAGCTTCGACATAGCATCACCCACTACACTTTGTCAACGAACTCTAGCAAGGCCGTCGTCCGCCAACAAAGTGTTGAAAGTACCCTTTCCAAGTAGAACCTATCAATCTCCACAATGAAAACAAACGTCTCCATCTACCAACTCACTCTCCCCCGTGCCACCCTGTGGCATCTAACACTTCATCAAGTGAATCAAGTTCGAGCAATGCTCAAACTTTGCAATGGGTAACGACTTAGTAAACATATCTTCTGCATTCTCCTTTATGTGGACCTTTTGAAGACATACATGCTTCCCTTCATCAATAGAGACAAGAAAGGACTATCTCACCTCAATATGCTTCGTCCTTGTGTTGTAAGCCAGATTTTCAGCTAGGTGAATTGCACTTTAGCTATCATAATTCACTTTTATATCTTCATACACGAAGCCCAAATCACACAACAAATGCTTCAAGTAAAGTGTCTCCTTAGTCGCTTCAAACGCAACTATAAGCTCTACCTCTGTGGTAGACAAAGCCACAATCATCTGCAACCTCGCTCTCTAACTAATAGTTGTCCCACCAATGGTGAACATATAACCTGAGGTTGACTTCATTCGATCTCTATCACCGGCATAGTCAGAATCACAAAATCTAACCAAGCTAAGATCTCAATCTTTGCGGCTAAAGACAAGGCCATGGTATGGAGTCCCTCTAAAATATCTGAAAATATACTTCACTGACCCCAACGTTTCATTTATGGATTTGGCATGAATCTACTCACGAATCCAACTGTTTATGCAATGTCAAGCCTAATGTAAAAAATGACATACATCAGACTAACAACTGCACTTGCATAGGGAACCTTCTCCATATAAGCCTTGTCCTTCTCCGAGATCGGAGAGTCTCTACTAGAAAGCTGTATGTTCAAAGGCATGAGTGTGATAATTGCCTTTGCTCCTTCCGGCTAAAATAAGCAAGCACTTTTAGAATATATTCCTTTTAAGTGAGCCTAAAAAGTCCAAGCTTCCTATCCCTTTGGATTTACATACCTAAAATCTTCCTTACTTTTCCAAGGTCTTTCATCTCAAATTCTCTCTTAAGCTTCAACTTCAAACTATCAATTTCAGCTCTATCCTTAGAAGCAATCAACATATTATCCATATATAAGAGTAGATAAGCCCAATAACAATTCTTTAAATGCTTGAAGTACACACAAGCGTCTTTAATGCTACGTTCAAAACCAAATGAAAGAATAAAAGAATCAAACCTCTTGAACCACTGTCTAGGTGACTGCTTAAGTCCACACAACGACTTCTTTAGCTTGCAAACCCAATTCTCTTTTCCATATACAACATATTTGTCTGGCTACTTCATTTAAATTGTCTCATCTAAGTCTCCATGCAAGAAAGCGGTCTTCACATCAAGTTGCTTCAACTCTATATAATGAGCGACAAGTATAGTAAGCAAAATACGGATGGAGGTATGTCTCACTGCAGGAGAAAAAATCTCATCACACTCCAATCTCTTCCTCTATGAAAATCCTTTAACAACAAGTCTATCCTTGTATCTTCCATCAGCCTTCACCTTGAACATCCACTTGTAACATATGGCTCGGCTTCCTTGAGGAGGAGGTGCCAAATCCCAAGTTTGTTCTTCTTCAATAACTCTAGCTCCTCTTCCATAGTGCACATCCACTTCGAAATGTCACATGACTTCAAAGCTTCATCAAGGTCAAGTGGCTCATCATGAACCATATGTAGGGCATAATCAGACTGATCGTTAAGGCTATGGTTTTCATACTGCCAATCACCATACCTCTCAAGTGACATAACAGTGCTACGATTGGCCCAAGTAGGTGCAACTTCGCCTAAGCTCCTTTCAGCTCCACCTTGAAATGAACTTCCTCTAGTCTCATGCACATCACTAACACTACTAGAAGGCACTTGTGAACCACTCTTTGATGTCACATCAACTGCATCTATCTCACTCTCAATAGTATCAACAACTCTACTGCTAGGCTGTAAAATAGGAACCTCTTCCATCTCCTTAGACCTATCAGAAACATCTGATGTGGTAGGTAAGTCTTTCATAGGATTGAACATTGTTGACTCATCAAAAGTAATATGTCTAGAATGAACCATCTTCCTATCAACAGGGTGCCAAATATGATACCTTTTGATACCATCTTTATAACCCAAGAGGATGCCTCTTTGTATGCTCTAGCCTCCAATTTATCATCATCTGTATGGTGAACATACACAGAACAACCAAAAATACGAAAATAACCAAGGTGCATGGCTTTACTTCTCCACTTCTCATCTGGAATCTTCCCATTTATGGCTGAGCATGGAATCCGATTAATAATATGTGTTGCAATCGATAATGCCTCATCCCAAAAGCCTCTAGATAAGCTCGCCATCAATCTCAAGCAACGAGCCTTCTCAAATAAAGTCTTATTCATCGTCTCAGCAGCCCCAATGGATTGCAGATCACCTGATGTAGTGAAATGTCTCTCAATGCCATGCTATCTAAAAAAGTCGAGGAACTCCCCACTGAAAAACTCGCCGTCGTTATCAGATCTCAGCACCTTCAACTTAAAACCAGATTGATTCTCAACGATCATCTTCCAAGTCTTAAACTTCTCAAAGCTTCTGATTTGGCCTTCATCACATAAAAACCAAACTTTTCAAGAAAAATCATCAATAAAAGAGATTAAGTACTTCGCTCCCCCAATGGAAGAGTAGAAACTGGTCCCTTAACATCTGTATGCACATAAACAAGTACCCGCTCTGATCTATGGAGTCCCTCAAAGGATACATTAGTCTGCTTACCTAACACGCACTCTTGGCAGAAATTCAACTTATCGAAGTCACCTTTGATCATCTTCCGTCCATGAAACAACTTTAAGCCCTTCTCAGAAATATGACCCAATCTAAGATACCAAAGTCTGGTGGCATCCAAAGCACGAGAACTATCAACTCTAACACACGACTCTCTAAGAACTATGGTCCCCTTAAGAAAATACAGATTTCAAAACCCATCTCCCTTCATAAGAACAAGAGCACACCTTGAAACTTTCAAACCATCCTTCTCTAAAGTGACCTTGCACCCCATGGATGCCAAATTCCCCAGAGAAATCAAGGGCTTCTGAAGACCCAGAACATACCGGACACCTGTCAAAGTGCGTATCACTCCGTCAAACATTCTAATCTGCACTGTACCTCCTTCCATGGCTCTACAACTAGCATCATTATCCATAAGGACTGCACTTTACACTCCGTTGACTAAAGAACTGAAGTAATCCCTATTGGGCATTATATGAAAAGACGCCCCCGAATCAAGCACCCAATGATTTGATACATCTGATACCGTTGCAGATAACACGTCATCAGATACAGCTTTCTCCATCGTAAATGATAAAGAACCATCTTCTTCCTTTTTCTTCCAATTTGGACAGTCTCTTTTCCAATGGTCTGGTTTCTTACAATGGTGACACTTTCTATCCTTATATTTTCCTCTATAATTATTACCGAGATTTTTAGATTTGGAATGCCTCCTACAATTCCAACTCTTCTTCTCCTCTCTCCCTCTCTCAGCAAATAGGCTTTGACTACTACTTTCTCCTCTATCTTCACCCATATCTTTCATATGATCCCTCAAGTCCTCAAATATAGGACCAGATTTCACATCTTCAACGGTCAAAATATCTCTCGCAAAGATAAGGCTATTAGCAAAACCTGTGTAACGCTCCAAAAGGGAACACAAGAGCATCATAGCCATATGCTCTTCATCTACCTTCAAATCCACGGTCTTTATCTTCATCACTAGATCGTCGAAGAAATCCAGATGTTCTTTGATAGAAGTACCACCTCTCATCCTCATGGTGAAAAAAGTCTTCGATAAAATCAGACGGTTAGTCAAAAATTTCTTCAGATATATATTTTCTAGCTTGTTTCAAATGCCCTTAGCAGTCGTTTAACCACTATCTCATAAATTACATTTTCTTTCATAGCTAATCCCAAAGTAGTAAACGCCCATTTTTCCATCTCCTTCCTTTCTGTGGTTGAAATTTCAGCCGTCAACTTCTCAGCAGCAAAAACCACAGGATGAACTTCGTTTCTCATCAGAACAACTTTCATCCTCCATTGCCACTTCTTAAAGTCTTTATCACCGTTCCACTTCTCTATTGCTGAATTAGATCTTGATGCAATATAAGTCCCTCTAACATAGAGTCATGGTACAACCGTTGGAGTCTCTTCATCTCCTTCCATAATGTCTAACATCACTTCTTAATCAACCTTGTCGGTCTGATACCAGACTGTTGGGGAAAATCGCTCAAGATCGCTTTAGGAACAAAAAACTCAACCTTGGAAAAAATAAATAGGACCGGATTGATGATGAGGAAAAACAAACAATAGATAGTCACTGGCTAAAAGCAATCACGGATCAAGCAATAAAAGAAAATAGCACACGTGATTTATAGTGGTTCCACTACCGCGACATAGTGTACGTCCACTTATGGAGAGTATATTTTATTACCTTCTAAGTGAAGAAAATGTTATAAGATTGATAATGAAAAAGAAGAATAAAAAAAAATAACCGAGAGAGATAATTCTATTCATGCTGATCTCTACCTTTATGTAGAGATTACTACTTAGGGTTGATTGATATATGATCATAAATCAATGCCTCATTAATTCTTCTATTCATACAGGAAATGTTTATCCATTTGATTTTCCAGTTTTTCCTAATTTACATGTGTCTGATAAGATTTCTTCTTTAACCAACTAACTAAAGAATTAATTGATTATCTCAGTCTTCAAAAAAAAATTCTTCGCGTATGCAATTTATTACTCCCTTTAATGTTATAAAAGAGGCAATATATATTTGAGTAATTATTTCAAATATCTTTCAAATCTTCTGTAATTGAAAATATTGTATCACAAAATCTTACAATCCGATGTCATCGATCAAAAGATAAGTGTTTAAGTTGATATATTAAACAAGCTTTATTAACTTATAACTTTGAGTATGTAAACCATACTAGCAATCAATTTACATATTAGCATAACGTGGAGGGAAATAAAATGGCTCCATTATCTTAAAAGCATTGTGCTGGTTTTAATTAATCTTCCGTGATTGTTAATGTGTTAATAATAAGTCCAACTAAACATACTAAGTTATTTTACCTTTTTGTATCCATTTATGGATACGGTTGGCTTGAAAATGGTGTTCTCTGTGTGGCTCCATCCAATATAGCTTCCATCCACAATGTTGGAACTTAAGAATACAATCTTAGAAGCTCAGTAGCCAATGTAATTGTACATGAGCTATCATATTATTTTCTTACTCCCATTTTCCTCCAAAGGCTTAATAGTAACAACTTGTGTTTAGTGTTAACTTCAATTTTTTAGTGGTAAAACATCATTAACTCTCTAATGGTTGTTCTGGATTACTACTAATATTATTTTACATTTTATATACTTTTATATTCTCTTTGGCTTCACTATCCAAATTGTACTTGAATCCTTGTTATTTTGACCATAAGGTATTATGCTATAAGGTGTCCATAACATGATGCTATGTAGTCCATAAAAAAAATTCAGTGTAATAGAGAGCGACTTTTGTTTGTTTCAAATTAATGCAAAAGGAGGTGTTTTTACAAATTCAACCAACAACAATATTGCCGCAATATTAATCAAATGCATAAAACATAAAGTTAATATTTAACGTTTTGCAAAAAAAACACAGATACGAATTGATCATGATCGATTTCATGCTTAATAATTTGTAATACATTCAATCAAAATTTCTTATGGTACACGGTGGAGATAAGATGATAAAACCAGTGTTTTCTCGTACTTGTTAACATGAAGTTATGAACCGGTCAACAATATCAACTGATCAGCAATATACAGCTGCAATGGGTGTATAAGTCACTCACACTGCATGGTTGCTTTACAATTTTTGTTGGATGTTTTTTCAAACAAGATCTCCTACGGAGGGGGATCCGGAGGATGGCAACCCCAAAGGTGGGGTGCGGGGGCAACGCCTCCGCTACGGAGTTCGACCCGCTGTGATCACAACTTGCTCGGATTCGACCCGCTGTGAAAACTTCTGAGTGTTTTTTCTGATTTGAGCAAGTAATCACAACTTGCTCGAATTAATCTCCATTATATCCTAAAAAAGGTTTTCTTCTGCCCGCTGTGACAAAGAAGGAGAAAACATTTTTGAAAGACAACAATTTCTTTATGCCTTGAAGTGATTAATCATACATTAGATTATTTTAATCAACAATTTTTCCCCACATTTGATTCACATTATTTAAAATTGTATACAAGAGTCATAATTGGTAAAAATGAGAAAAGTAGTTTGTTAAAAAGTTTAAATAACATAACCAAAATGTATAACAAAACCTGTTAGAAAATGCTAAAGCAAGTCAGCAAAATTCGTCATGGAAAAGAAAGAATCAATAAAGAATTACAGTCAAACTAAAATTTGAACTCCAAGAAAAGAATACGACAATACTGGTATTATAGAGATCCTGTAGAAGTGAAAAACATATGAATGCTTGAGTTGTAACATAATTTTTAATGTAAGAAAATTAAGCTTTGAAAGTATGAAATAGATCATTACAAACCTAAACAGAGTGAGGTAAACGGGGAAAAAAAGATTAACCCAAGTTCAATTTTGATAGAGTCACGCAAAAATAAGATTAAGCCATATTCAAAATAAAGTATAACAATATTTAAAGATAACTCGTTACAATTTAATATTAATTTGGATACTTGATGAACAATTAAATATTGTGCCACTGAATTTTTATATAAAAGAAATTCGATTCTAACTGTTTCTGTTGACTGGATTTTTTTTTTGTCAAACATTGCGTGGTGAAGAGCAGCTCTAGGCTTTAAAATAGAAAATAAGGACAAAGCAGACGATTAATGCAAACAACACCAAATAATGAATGGTTCGACAAGGTTGTCGAACATTATCAACTGTAAAGCATTCTTATTATACGTCTCTCTTAAGAAACCACAAGAAAATAACAAGAAAAACGAGACACTTAAGACTAATGAAGTAGCTAATCCTAATGGCTTGTTGCATGAGGAGCTTTGGATGGTGTATATTTGCTGTAGTTCTTGCATATTCCAACCTTTTGAAGTGATGATGCATGGGGTATTTATGGTAGCTAAGAGTGATGTTTGGACGGCTAAGATTGAGCCTTAAAGCATGCAAAAAACATTGCTGACCGTTAATTAGGTTGAACGGACTGATGGGAGACCACTGGAATAATGAAAGAAATGTGTAGCTGAGATTGGTGCCAACATGAGTATCATGTGCAAACCTGCATTTAATGCATTATATACTGTAACGGTATGTTATAAGGATATAACTGCCTCCTGTCAGAAGCAGAAACACCTTGTTGTACTTCTTGTCAAGTACCTCTATGTGCTTAAGTGACAAGTCGGGTTGGACTGGTTAGGTTATGAAGAGAACAAGAAGTTGCCAGACAAAGTTGACATGAGTGACGAGCCAAGTGGGAGATGACAAGATGGACCACTTGGAATAAATCGTAAATGACTGTGCTAAAGTTGGACCAAAGACGGGCCACGTTTGAACCAGTCTTTAGCTGTGTCGGTTGGCAAACGGCTGGAAGGGATGTTTGAGCGAATGAGTTTTTGCTTGCTATACCAAATGTAGGTCGACACTGGGGAGTGTTGGGCGGTCGCTTATGAGATGGGTCGGCACGAAATAGGCCAAGCGACGTTCAGGTCTGGTCTTGCCTGGCGAGTTGGTCGCCGAAGCCGAAGACGGACAACTGGCCTGATGCACTCTTGAGTGGATGGGCTGAATGTACCCAGCTTGGATCTCTGTTGCCAAAAGAGGGAGCCTAGCCGACCTTCCGTTGCCATGGCTGGCCTATGGTAGCAGTGGACTGGCCTGGATTCGAGCTGGCTTGAACCGAATTAGCTCAAGCTGAAGAAGCCTTGATCAGTTTACTTTTTTACATATGAAAAAATTAGGTAATATTTTATCCTCCAAGTCTATGGCCGAAAGCAGGCATGGGCTTGTCAAATCATGAGGGCCTTGCTGATTTGCCACTTTGTTGTATATTTAATGTGCACCATACATGGTGTTGTGCTATTGGTTGAGGCGGTTGCGCTTATCAAGATGTATCACATCCGTTACGCGTGTATTGTGACACAACAATTGATTGTTTCTGAACGGTTGAGTTCTTTTTTTTTTCTTTTTAGTATAACAACTTTGATGGAAGGGATAGGTATCTAAATACCTCATTCTGCTCAATTTCAATTCATGAAGCTTCTGCTACGTAAATTTCTTTAAAAATCTAAACTTTGCACAATTTTCTATTGGTAAAATCATCCAACTTCACTTCTCTCTTCCTCTCCAAACGCTCTTGAGCGCCTTTTTTTTGCCGAACTTGTTTGGTAAAAAGGGTTCCTTAACGTTGTTATTCTGATCATTGATCTTTGTCTTGGGCCGTTGTTTGGAATGTTGTTCAAAGATGGATCTTACGTCATTGTTTGGTCTAAGCTCACGCTCTTCGGTCATTGTTTAGACGTCGATTGGCCGTCACTGTCATGTCAATGATACAGTTGATGCTGGTGGGCTTCCTCGCCATCTTGCTCCAGTAGTACCAAACCTAGGTTGGTTTGAACACTTTACTGCCATGTTGGAAAGAGCAGAGGCCGTCGCATCTTCCTCTGATGTCACATCTAAAGTCTAATTTGCATCGTCGACTAGTAGCTTTTCAAGATCTCTTGTGAGATTTGATGCGAAAGGCTTCGAAGGTGACAGCGCACCCCTATATTCCCACAGCAAAACACCGATCGATCGGTGCCAAGAGTGCTTGAACTGAACCAAGCTGCACTGAGAAGCCCTGATCAATTTACCTTTTTACTTACAAAAAAATTGAGTAACAGCTTCATTGTTATTAATGGATATTGGTTCGTTTTTTGAATGCCAGTCGTTATTTTAGTGACTAAAGAAGATGTGAAGTCCTCAACCAAGGGTGACAATAGGAGCACCAACATTGTTAGTAGGCAAAATACAACTGTTAACGAGGTCTTGTTTTTTAAGTCTATAGATTATTCTCTAGTGTTAGAAAAAATCAGTTTGATCATTACTTCGATAGGATATTCTTTGCCCATAGCATGGTTCCATTTGAGATTTAAAATAAGGTATCTATACGATACAATGGAAATGCCAATCGACTTGGTACTATATCTAGAGCTAACTCAGGGCTAGTTTCATGCTTACTTGGGATTATTCCAGGTTGAGATGCTAAAGACTTTTGGGCTGAAACTAAGTCTAGTTGGAATATACACTAAGTTTTCTCTTGGTCAAGCCGGTTCATGTTTGGACTTTTGAAATTTTTGCTTGGTTTGGTAAATTGGTTTTTTCATGCTTGGCGGATCATTCTGTTTATTTTGCTTCGACTTTTTTTGCTTGTTGATTTATTTCAGCATAGTGGGGAAAGGCCAAGAATTTAAATGGATCGTGGTCGCGATGGCATGTGAGTGATTATAGGTGTGTGTATTTTTTGTTGGGCTCCCTGTTTTGTCGTAGCCAACCAACGATAAACCATCTTTTTCGTACTTACAGATTCAGACTTGATCTGTGCATTGTTGCCTTTAAAGAAATTAAAATGGAACTGAACGTTTCTTACCTATTTTATTTTCCTTCACCATGCCATGTGGTGATAAGAGGGATGACCAATGGAGGTCCCTTCTTCGGCATTGATTGATGGTGTTATTAGTTGTTAGCATGGTCGTTGAGTGGTCTCAAAGTTTTATGGATGCGGTTTATTGATTAAAGGTGCCTTGTCTAACTACTCTACAATGTCTTAGAATAATTTTTTACATAATTAGACCAAACTAGTAGTCGTCATATAGCAGTTAAGATTTGAACAAGATAACTCATTGGTTATGTATGTTTACCTGATATCTAGAGTCCTGAATTACTTTTTATTCGTTTCTAGTTTTTACTCAATATTGATTTGGACTATTTTCGAATCAAGGTGCTAAACCAAAGGACTTGTGTTAATTTCTTGGCTATATCATGAACCATTATGTTGTGGGTATTGGTTACTCGCTTTTTGACCAAAGCAGCTAACATAAAAGGGATCTAGAGAGCTTATACAGTGTCGAATTGACTTAAAATTTTGGAAAAACACTTAGAAGACATAAAAGAAGGCACTCACGAAAATAGGCTTGATTGGATAAGGTTAGATAGATCACTGGCGACCTAACTAGATGGATCACTAGTGACCATGCAGATTGGGCCCCGCCATTTGAAATTTTTAGAGTAGGTCTTAGACACCCTCTAAAGCGTACCTGTAAAGTTTCGTCTGATTTCGTTAAGTTTTGAGCGAGTTATGAATGATTCTTATGGACCAGATGACCCGTGAAGACGTATGATCAAACGAACATCAAACAACTTGATATTTGGATAAGACATTAAAATAGATGAAAGGAAGGCAAACCAAAAGGGTAGACTCAAAAATAGTGTAAGGTCATGGATCGCTAGTGATCTATTGGATCGCTAACGATCCATCACCTGTAGATCGCTAGCGATCCATCATGTTAGCTCAGGTTTCCTTGAGTTTTTTTGAACTTCTTCCTAGCATTGAGTAGAGGCTTCTGACAAGTCGGCTAGTCTAATTGCTCTCCTACTCCTAGAATTCAATCCTACCTGCAACACAAAGGGGATCTTCTGGATGGACTGCTGGAACTCTTTAGAAATTCTTCTTCACTCTTCTTCTCCCACACAACAATCACGTAGGAGTTAACTATGATTCTTCATTGAACTATTGCACTTGTGACTTATCCTAATCTCATCAACTTGTAACCAAATTCAACCTGTAATAGCAGTCAGTCGATAATAAATCTTATAAAGTGGACGTAGACTTCATTAACAGTTGAACCACTATAAAAATCTTCTTGTCTCTTTACTATTTTTGCTCTTTTTACATTTATTTTCTATACCGTTGCTCTATAAGAACAGGGCTAGTGCTTTCACACTCAATCCAGGATGTTGATCCATTTTTTTAGGTTAACATTTTAGTGTTTTCACTAAGAATTGAACTCAAGGCTAGATCCGAAGACTTGAACTTTGAATCTAAGACTTGAAGAAGATGAGCACGCCTAATACCAGATCTAGAGTCGGAGCAAATCAACCGGAGCCTTGAGGCAGCCAGGATGTGTTATCAAATTCTCATCAACCCAATTATGTGATTAGGGAGGAGATGGAATGGATGATGAAAGAGATGTAGCATGGAATCTTAGCTAGATAATAGGAGATGATGGACGGCTTCTTCCATAAGATGGAGCAGCAAGAGATATCTAGATCTGGAGGGAATAGGAATAAAAATCTAAGGAATAACATAGGAGATACCGAAGTTGGATTGGAACAAGATAAAGTCTTGTCCCTATGTCTAGACCAAACGATACTTGGGAGCAACGCTGGAATCAACATGGGAATCAATCCTAATGCCGGACTGATTGTTGAAACACCAGGAACTAGAGGTAGAGGAGCTAATCCAATTACTAGGATGCAACCGACAAAAGAATATGTACCAGAACTTCCGCAATGGAATGCAGGTATGAATGAAGTTAGATTTATGAATTAGAACACAGGCATGCGGCTGGAAGTGTATATCCAGAGATACCCCCACTGAAATAGGGGGCAAAATATTGCTTTAGGAGGGAGCCCACTGATCAAGAGAAAAAATCTGAAAAGTTTTGTATCTTCCATGAGCTGAATGGGCATGAAGCGAATGAGTGTCGATACCTTCGTGATCTGATAGAAGAATTGGTTTGGAACAACCAGCTGCCTTAGTACGTAAGGAACAAAACTGCGGTAGAACTGCAAGAATAGCCATCATTTGTGGCAAATGCATCAAGAAACCCCCAGGGATTTGAGCTAAGACAAATTATACCATGATTGGGGTAGATGGGAGTCAGATCCGGCTCTCGTGCTTTGCTTTTTCATTTCTTTTTCTATGCTTTTCTTTTGGTATTTAAACAATGATTACTTCAGGAAGCTTACATGTGTATGGTGTGAGAAATGCGGATTAAGGATCTTAAGGTTAGGATAAACACTAAGGGGGGTGAATAGTGTTTTAGAGAATTGTTAAATCTTTTTGAGTTTTTGTTAATTTAAACACAAATGGATGCATTATTCCGACATGGATATGATCAAGGAATCAAACACAGATGCAAATATAAAGTAAAAGCAGTAAAGGAAAGAACACACCGGCTTTTATACTGATTTGGAGTTACCCTACATCCAGTCCCACACATAAGTACGGATTTCCTTTCAAAAACAATCTTTACAATTATACCCTCGATTTCAAGGCAACGAGGTACACCCTACAGAATCACAATCCTCTGGGTAGAGATACTTGATTTCCCGGGCAACAAGTTCACCCAATTGATTTCCAAGGCTACAATCACACCTTATCTCGCTTGATTTATTTCTAAGGCCATAATCATGCCTTTTCTCACTAAGTTGATTACACAAAGCCTATAGCTCTGAATAGCACTGAGGATCTTGTTGAGATAGTGATAGAGAATCAAATCAGAAATGATCTAGTTAGATTCAATGTTGATTTCGATAGAGTAATGGTAAGAATATGTATATAGAAATGTGGAAGAAGAAGAGTAGTGAAAAACCAGAAAATCTGCATTGAAATTCGTTGAAACCAACCCCAATTTATCAAGGAACAATAGCCATGTCCATTCGTGAAGAGTTATGACGAATAGACACTTCTTTTGAAATTTAAATTTTGAACTCAACTAACACTATGTCGACATGGGGTACTTGGGCATGTCGACATCCCAAAGGAATTTTTAATGTTTTGTTTTTCTTTGAAAATAACTTTATCTTATTTTAAAACTATTTTAAACTTTTATAAATATACTTAAATATAGTTGAAATACTTAAATAAATATATAGAATAATATTTTGGTATATATAATATTTTACTATAATTTTATATTTAAATCTAAATATATAAATATTAAAAAATTAAATATACTTTTATTTTAAAAGATAGTTTAAAACCAAGGATAATTTGATTTTGAGATTCAAGATTATTTTGAGGCTAAAAGTATTTGAAATCAGGATAGATGTTTTTGATTCTTTTAAAAGGAAGGTTTTGAAATCATTTTGAAAACAAGATATAATTTTGAAAAATCATTTTGAATAAAAAGTTAGCGGATACAAAACAATGTTCCGCTAGATTTTACGTAGGTTCCATCCTACTTAGGGTTCCATCCCTTTAATAGACTCGCTGTGGATTCCATTCCATGAATAAATTGGATTTTAAGATGCCAGTTCTTTTCTAGGGGTTTTAACAAAATTTCTAATTAAAATACTTATTCTTGAAATCTTGATATTCTTGATACTCGTGAGTTTCCAATCTTGAATCTTTATACTGTACAATCTTCATTCTTGGTACCTGCATGGTTAAATCCTGCATATACATATATATCTAAACTTATACTACTAGTATTTATATTATATAATCTATTCTAAGGTTGTTGTCATCAAAACCATCATCTCACGGACTAACAGTCTCTCCCTTTTTGATGATGACAACCTTTGTTTATAAAATATTACTTCTATCCTAATAACTCCCCCTTAATCTATGTCTAACTACCCTATTTTATACTTCTCCCCCTTTGTCATCAACAAAAAAAACTAACTCTAAACTATGTAACACCAAACTATAGAACTCCCCCTAAATCTAATACTCTATGACATGTGATTATAATGATAGTGTTATCACAAATAATCAACACTTAGATCTATAATAAACCTAATCCTAAACTACTAACTATTCTAAGTATATAATAACAATATAGTTATATTTATTAATAGGGAAGAACACATATAAGAATACAATTTATTTATTAAACATATAGCTATATTTACATTTTTGTGGGAAACGTAAGAAGGAATATACAACAATGGTAAAGAAAGAGAAGAAACTAATGTGTGTTTTTGAACATAGGAGATCTATGAATCGAACAGTTTGGATAGTGGAAACAGAAATTTCCACGTTATTCGACAAGATTCCCATTTTTTTCAAAACACAATTCACCAACGCAAACGACCATGTCGTCATCTTCCGCATGTGTTTCTTCCATGGGTTCTTCTTCTTCTTCACTGGCTCTTGTTCTTGATCTCCTGAAGAGTCTTCATCAATCAAGATTGGGTTAGCATGATTGTCCATTAGAAATTTGTGCAAATTCCTAAGGATTTTGCCTTGCCTCTCCTGTTCCTTGGCCATTCGAAGTTGCATTACTTGGATTTCAGTCATTAACTGAAGTGCATCCTTCAGAGAATCCTCCATTTTAGTCACATGAGCGAGAGTAGTACGTTGAAATGCACCAGAAGTAGGAGAGGGGAACGAAAAGGTTGATTTTATGTTTGATTTGGAAGAAGAGGCCATAGTTTAATTAATTTTTGAAGTTAGAATAGAGAGACATCAGAGAGAATGATCAAAAATTCAAAAATAAGAAGAATATATAACCAATTATTTGAATGTGGGAAAAATTTCAAAAATTTAAAAACGTTTTATGTCGACATAGGGTAGAGGGGTATGTCGACATGGGTCTTGAATTTTTGCCTATTTAATTTATTGTGAATTAATTTTAAATTATACTTGTTATTTATATTTTATATTCCGATTATTGAACAAATACCTAATTCTCTTCTTAATTTAGTAAATATAGATTCATTTAAAGGTTTTGTTAATATATCAGCAATTTGATTCTCAGAAATGATATAATCTAGAGTGATTACTTCCTTACTTATATTATCTCTGGGAAAATGATGTCTGATATCAATATGTTTAGTTCGAGCATGTTGAGTAGTATTTTTCGATAAATTTATCGCACTAGTATTATCACAATAAATTGGCGATTTTGAAATATTTAAACCATAATCTTTTAAAGTTTGTTGCATATATATTACTTGAGAACAAGCCTAAGCAGCAGAAATATACTCTTCTTAAGTTGTTGATAAAGAAACCATGTTTTGCTTTTACAAAACCAAGAAATCAGAGAATGCCCCAAAAAGTGACAAGTTCCACTTGTACTTTTTCGGTCTGATTTACAACCAGCATAATCAGCATCACAGTAAGATATTAAATCAAAAGAATCATTTTTAGGGTAAAATAAGCCATAATCAGAGGTGTGTTTAACATATGTTATAATACTTTTTACGGCTTTTAAGTGAGTCTCTTTAGGTTAAGATTGATATCTTGCGTAGAGACAAACATTATGCATGATATCAGGTCTACTAGCAGTAATATAGAGTAGTGATCCAATCATTCCTCTATATAATTTTTGATCTACATCTTTCGAGAGATCTTCTTTACCAAGGTACTCATTGGTTGCCATGGGAGTGGGTTTTCCACTCTCAGTAGTCAAGCCAAATTTATTAATTAGGTCTTTAGCATATTTTTCTTGACTAATAAAGATACCATTATCTAATTGTTTTATTTGTAATCCTAAAAAGAAATTTAACTCACCCATATAACTCATCTCAAACTCTTTTTTTATTATTTCAGAAAATTCTTTATTCATTTCAAAATTAGTTGATCCAAAAATGATATCATCTACTTAGACTTGTACTAGTTGGATATCATTTTTATTTCTTTTAATAAAAAGCGTATTATCTACTTTACCAATTTCAAAATTTGATTGTAATAAGTAAGATCTTAGTCTATCACCAGGCTCTAAGAGCTTGTTTTAGACCATATAAAGCTTTCTTAAGTTTGCAAACATGATTTGGTAATTTTTCATTTTCAAAATGTGGTGGTTGTTCAACATATACTTCCTCTTTTACAAATCCATTTAAAAGGCACTTTTAACATCCATTTGATATAGTTTGAAATTATTATGATTTGCGAAAGCAAGTAGAATCCTAATGGCTTCTAATCTTGCTACGAGAGCAAATGTTTCATCAAAATATATTCCTTCTTCTTGACAAAAACCTTGAGCGACTAATTGGGTTTTATTTCTAACTACCTCTCCTAGTTTATTCATTTTATTTTTATAAACCCATTTAGTTTCAATTATAGTTTTATTTTCAGGTCTAGGAACAAGTTCCCAAACATCATTTCTAGTAAATTGATTTAGTTCTTCTTGCATAGCTAAAATCCATGAATCATTAGTTGATGCTTCTTTTGGATTTTTGGGTTCAATAGTTGATATCAAAGCTACATTACTCATTTGACTTAGTTGATTTCTAGTTTTAACAACAGATTGCATATCTCATAGTATATTTTCTATAGGATGATATTTCAAAAGTTTAGTCCTTTTATTAGGATGATTAATTTCATTATTAGTTTCAATTGACTCTTGATTTTGAGTAATTAAATCATCTTCATCATTTGTATCTTCAAAATTTTTGAAATTTTCATCGAATGATACATGCATTGTTTCTTCGATGGTGTTAGTTCTTAAATTAAATACTCTGTACGCTTTACTTCTATTAGAATATCTGATAAAGATTCCTTCGTCGGATTTAGGACCAAATTTATCTAAGTTATCTTTAGTATTTAAAATAAAACATTTACTTCCAAAAATTCTAAAATAAGACACTTTAGGTTTCTTTAAGTGAAGAAGTTCATAAGAAGTCTTATTAGTTAAAGGTCTAATTAAAATTCTATTTAAAATATAACAGGCGGCAGCAACCGCTTCTGCCCAAAAATTCTTTGGTAATTTACCGTTTGAAAGCATAGTTCTCGCACACTCTTGAATCGTCCTATTTTTACGTTCTACTACTCCATTTTGTTGTGGAGTTCCTAGAAATGAAAATTTGTGAGTTATTCCCTTTTTAGTACAGAATTCCTTAAACTTTTCATTTTCAAATTCACCACCGTGATCATTACGAATGGTTATAATTTTTAGATAAAGTTGATTTTGAATCCTTTTTGTAAAGTTCTTAAAACATTCAAAAGTATCACTTTTATGTTTCAAAATATTATCCATGTAAATCTAGAATAATCATCTACAATTACAAAAAGATATTTACTATGATTTTTCGACAGAATTTGAGATGGACCAAATAAATCAAGTTGAAGTAATTCAAGAGGTTTTGAAGTTAAACTCATATCTTTTAATTTAAAGGAACTTTTTCTAAGTTTTCCCAATTGACATGCATCACATAATAAACTACCTACTTTAAAATTCATTTTAGGGAGACCTCTTACTACATCATGTTTTGATAGTCTAGATAAGAGTTTGAAATTCAAATGCCCAAATCTCTTATGCCAAATCCAAGGGTCACTTGTATTTGCCAAAAGACATAAGTTATCATTTGAAACTTTCATACTAAAAATATAAATATTCTTTTTCCTAACTCCCTCAAATATTATGGTTGAATTGTTATCTTCAATGTGACATTTATCTTTTACAAATTTAATTTTATATCCTTTATAACAAAGTTGACTTATACTTAGCAGATTATGTTTCAAATTTTTAACTAGCAAAACATTAGTAATAATAGGAGTTTCAGAGTTACCGACTTTGCCGATGCCAATCACATATCCTTTTGAATCGTCTCAAAGTTAACCAATCCTTCGTCTTCGTATATTATATAATTTAACATATCTGGATTGCCAGTCATGTGTCTAGAACATCCACTATTGAGTATCCATTTGCCCTTTCTGATCTACACAATTTGTCCGTTGTGTATTGATTCCTTAATAGCCATAAAGCATGATCCCTGCACATCAAACAGTTTTGGTAGACAACTTGAATTTGAACATTGATTATATGCAGACACAAAAGACAATGATGATCTGAATATTTCTAAACTAGTATTAACAAACATAGCCATTTTAAAACTTTTTCAAAAATTAGATTATGAAACTTTGAAAACCTTGCTCTGATACCGAATATGAGAAATGCGGATTAAGGATCTTAAGGCTAGGATAAACACTAGAGGGGGGTAAATAGTGTTTTAGAGAATTGTTAAATCTTTTTGTGTTTTTGTTAATTTAAACACAAATGTATGCAATATTCAGACACAAATATGATCAAGGAATCAAACACAGATGCAAATATAAAGTAAAAGCAGTAAAGGAAAGAACACACTGGATTTTATACTGGTCTGGAGTTACCCTGCATCCAGTCTCGCACAGAAGTATGGATTTCCTTTTAAAAAACAATCTTTACAATTACACCTTCGATTTTAAGGAAACGAGGTACACCCTCCAGAATCACAATCCTCTGGGTAGAGATACTTGATTTCCCGGGCAACAAGTTCATCCAATTGATTTTCCAAGGCTACAATCACACCTTATCTCGCTTGATTTATTTCTAAGGCTACAATGACACCTTTTCCCGCTAAGTTGATTACAAAAAGCCTATAACTCTGAATAGCACTAAGGATCTTGTTGAGATAGTGATAGAGAATCAAAGCAGAAATGATATAGTTAGATTCAATGTTGATTTCGGCAGAGTAATGGTAAGAATATGTATATAGAAATGTGGAAGAAGAAGAAGAGTAGTGAAAAACCAGAAAATCTGTATTGAAATTCGTTGAAACCAACCCCTATTTATAGAGGAACAACAACCATGTCCATTCGTGAAGAGTTATGACGAATAGACACTTCTTTTGAAATTTAAATGTTGAACTCAACTGACACTATGTCGACATGGAGTACTTGGGCATGTCGACATCCCAAAGGAATTTTTGATGTTTTGTTTTTCTTTGAAAATAACTTTTATCTTATTTTAAAACTTTTATAAATGTAATTAAATATAGTTGAAATACTTAAATAAATATATATAATAATATTTTGTTATATATAAAATTTTATTATAATTTTATATTTAAATCTAAATATATAAACATTAAAAAATTAAATATACTTTTATTTTAAAAGATAGTTTAAGACCAAGGATAATTTGATTTTGAAATTCAAGATTATTTTGAGGCTAAAAGTAT
Source organism: Allium cepa (assembly GCA_030765085.1). NCBI lineage: Eukaryota > Viridiplantae > Streptophyta > Magnoliopsida > Asparagales > Amaryllidaceae > Allium > Allium cepa. The sequence continues at coordinate 456,151,670 of CM060931.1, read as the reverse complement.
TTGAAATCAGAATAGATGTTTTTGATTCTTTTAAAAGGAAGGTTTTGAAATCACTTTGAAAACAAGATATAATTTTGAAAAATCATTTTGAATAAAAAGTTAGCGGATATAAAACAATGTTCCACTAGATTTTTCGTAGGTTCCATCCTACTTAGGGTTCCATCCCTTTAACAGACTCGAAGTGGATTCCATTCCACGAATAAATTGGATTTTATGATGCCGGTGCTTTTCTAGGAGTTTTAACAAAATTTCTAATTAAAAACTTATTCTTAAAATCTTGATATTCTTAATACTCATGAGTCTTCAATCTTGATATCTTGAATCTCTATATTGTACAGTCTTCATTCTTGGTACCTGCATGGTTAAATCCTGCATATACATATATATCTAAACTTATAATGTTAGTATTTATATTTTATAATCTATTCTAAGGTTGTTGTCATCAAAACCATCATCTCACGGGCTAACATATAGGATCCCAAACGATCCCTTGGCACACTCTGAATTGGATGCTTGAGATGACTACTTAGATAATAATAACCTCATGTCGTTTACATATGTATGGGATCTTTAATGGTCCTTAGGCACGTTCTGAGTCGGATGCCTAAGTTGACTATCTAGAATAATGATAACCTCGGACCGCTTACAGGTGTACAAGACCCAGATTGTTCTCTAGGCATGCACTAAGTCGTATCTCTGAAGCGAAAATTTAGGATTTCTGCTTATTTTAATTCCTACTTGTTTGATTTCTTCTTGTTTGTCTTCATTTGAATATCTGAATATTAAAAAATCCACTTTGATTGTGATGATTAATATTGACCACCTTAGAGTCCCAACACGGGACCAGAGTGCAAGTCCCTTTGCTAGAAAAGCAAGTGGATGGACTTGTATGATATTTATCGCTTTAGAGTCCCAACACGGGACCATAGTGCAAGATGCAAGGTGCAAGTCCCCGTTGATGGACTTGTGCGATATTGATTGCATTAGAGTCGCGACTAGAGAGACAAGAGCGGAGTGCAAGAAGTAAGTCCCTTCACTAGAGAGTGAGCGGATGAGCCTACTTAATCCCTTTTTAACCTAACAAACATGCGATCTGGAGAGATCAATCCCCTTAACTTAAACATTAAACCAAACATTAGACGATCGAAGAGATCGAACCGATTTAAATTAACAAAAGGATTTGAATGCCTTATAAATAGAATAAATCTAATAAATCCTAGATGAACACAGAATGATTTCGAAATTTGATGTTATTTTGATATATGATGTGATGTGATTTTGATATATAATATGATTTTGATATATGATGTTATAACTCCAAATGAGAGTTGGAATGATAATAATTTAAACCCTAGATGGACACGGGATAGTTAGAAATGTGTGATGTAATAACTTTGAATGAAATCAAAATGATTGTGAAGTATAGATTACACTTGGACAGAGTCTAGAGTTTTAGGTTGTAACAGGTTTGGAACGACTTATGATTGGCAAGAGATTCCAAAGGAACTGGGCGATTCACCAAGTCTGAAGCAGATGGGAAGCTAAACCATCGAAGACCAAAGATAGAAACTTGTTTTTAAACAAAGCGCACCTTTCATCCAAAAGGCGTATTTTGGAGGGGAAAATGTTTACCTTATTTTTAACTAAATGTCTAACTTAAAATGGACCTAGAGAACTCATACATAGTTAAATTGACTTGAAATTTTGGGCGAACACTTATAAAACATAGAAGAAGGCACTCACCAAAAATGGAATTGATTGGTTAAGGCTAGATGGATCGCTAGCGATCCATGTAGAATAGGCCCTACCACCTAAATTTTTAGTATTGGTCACGAACACCCTCTAGAGTGTACCTACAAAGTTTGGTTAAATTTCGTTAAGTTTTGAGTAAGTTATGGATGATTCTTCTAAACCAGATGACTTAGGAAAACTAATGTTCAAACAAACTCCAAACGACTTGGTATCTGGACAAGGCATTCAAATAGATGAAAGGATGGAAACCCAAAACGGTAGACTAAAAAAATAGTCTAAAGGCATGGATGGCTAACGATCTGTCACCCATAAATAGCTAGCGATCCATCATGTTAGCTCGGGTCGCCTTGAATTTTTCTGGACTTCTTCCTAGCATTGAGTAGAGGCTTCTAACAAGTCGGCCTTAGCCCAACTGCTCTTCTACCCCTATAAATACAATCCTACTTGCAATACAAAGAGGATCTTATGGACTGACTGTTGGAACTCTACAGAGATTATTCTTCACTCTTCTTCTATCACACAACAATCATCTAGGAGTTCACTGTGATTCTCCAATGAACTCTTGCACTTGTGACTTATTCTAATCTTATCAACTGGTAACCGAATTCAACTTGTAATAGCAACCAGTCGATAACTTATAAAGTGGACGTAGGCTTCGTTAACAGCCGAACCACTATAAAAATATTCTTATCTCTTTACTATTTCTTCTCCTTTTGCATTTATTTTCTATATTAGTGCTCTATAAGAACAGGGCTTGTAACATTCCCGAATTTTAGCCAAGTTTAATTTGACGAATTAATTTAATTTTGGAATTAAATTGTGAAATTATTTGTGAATTAATTAAAAAAAATTCTAGGATAAATAAAATTTTAGATTTTAAATAGAATTTTGGTTTGAAATTTAAGGATAAGTATTTTATAAAGATTGAATTTAAAAATAAATTGGAAATAAAATAGAATTTTAAAGTTTTTATTTTAAAGTTAATAAAAGTTATTTTCTAATTTTTAGTATACATATTAATATTTGGAAGATGTAATTTAAGAATTAATGTAATAATTTTCAAGAGATTATTTTTAAGTTAAATTCTTTTATAACTATATATTAAACTAAATTAAGATTGTAATATGAAAAAAAATCGAAATAGATTCTATTTGTGCAAATGTAAAAATATAAGAAGATAAAAACATAAACATTTAAAAAAACACATATGTTAAGATATGGAAATATAAATGCATAAAGGGTTAAAACAAAATTTATAAAAATATTTAAATTAAGGACATAAACATAAAATGTCATATACGAACATTTGTAAAGAGGAGATGGTAGAAAATTAACAAGTGTGAAGTAAGAATGTTTATGTGAAAACAAGTGGCATTAATTTTGTTTAAAATGAATTAAACTTTATATTGAAAGATAAAAACTAAATTACATTTATTTTCTCATATCTTCAAATCTAAAATCAGTAAATAAAAGAAAAAGAAAATAAAATAAAATCATCTCAATACTAAAACAAAACAAAGATCAAAACCTGAATCAAAGCAGATTTTAAAGTTCAAAGAAATCAATCTTCAAAACAGCAACTTAAAATCTTCAAAGCCTATAAAATCTGTTCAAATTCAAAGCCTGATGCAAAGTATCAGATACAAATTCTAAAGAAAAAGAGCAAAGCAAAACGGGATCAAGCAAACAAATGTAAAGCCAGGAATCAAATAACAGCAAGCAAAACAAATTCGAAACCTCTGTTCAAAATCATTATTCTGGCCTCTGTTCTTTCAGGTTCTCTGCTTCCAAGTGAATCAGGTGAGAAGACCTTTAAACCCTTATATATACTTAAAGTTGTGGTATGTTTGTGAATGTGCATACATGACTGTGTGAATATTTGTTTATATTGGCATGTGCATGTCTGAAAACTAGAAAAATTGGCCTCTGTTCTTTGTTACAGGCATAAGTAAATTTCAAAAATTTAAATCTTTTAATCAATTCAGTATTAACCTTTGACATTTAAACGGAAATTGCTTGTTGGTATAAAAATGATTATAAAAATAGTTTCAAATGTTTTTATTGAATGAATATTTTAAAATTTGAAAACTATAGTGGTAAACAAAATTTTATCAGAAATCCAAGTATTAAGATTTTAAATTGCAGTTATATGTTTGGATTCGCACTTGTATTTTATGAATTTTGATGACAATATCAAGATTTTTAAGTAAGAATTCACTGAGAAATGCGAGAATGAACAAATTTAATTGGCAAATTCTGATGATCGGAACAATTTTGGGTCTCGGGAATGAGGTTGTAGTTTGGTGGAGGATTGTAGATCATCAGAAAAATATGAGATGATTTTTTAATTCATCGTGGTTGGTAATTGAAGTTGATCTAGGGCATAAGCACTGTATTTTGTAAATTATATTCCAGTGGCATTATCATCGTCGACATAGCGTTCTAGATGATCGAACCTAAGGGGATGAGTTCGTGGATGGTAGGAGCATCTTCGGCCAAAATGGCGTGGTTTTCGATGGCTTATCGCGGCGGAGTGAGTCGAATTTTTGTGATCGAGTAGGCTTCAGGAAGAAATATTTGGCCTCCAATTTGCTTGATTTTGATTTAATGACGATTTCGTGTATTTAGGTGTTCGAATCGATTCTGGTGATCATCGGTGATGTTTGGGTGGCTGCAGCGTTGATCGGAGCTGGTCGTGGTGATTGTGCATGTATACGTGCATCTTTATATATCTGTGTTTTGAATGTTTAGGGAGGAAGTTAGGAGACTTGGGTTCAAGCACGTGCAAATAGGGGATGTGCTCGAAGTAGATGAAATCGTGGGTTGTCCTGGGGTCAAGCTCGAGTAGAACATATTTTGCTCGAGTTTATAGATGTGTTTCAGAAAACAGTTTCAAACATAAAGAAAAATCAAGTTTAGTGAAAACAAACTTTGTTAAAACCAATTTCTTTTAAATATTAGATGTTATCTAAGTTTTTAAAATTGGTTAAGAAGGTTTTTAAATAAAATTGTTTTAATTAACCAAGTTTAAAAATGGTTTAAAATATACATAACCTTCATTTTGAAAGTTTATTTTAAATAAACTTAATAATATTAAAGGTTAATTAATGAATATAAAGAATGCTTTAATTGTTAATTAAATTTTAAAGCCTAAGTTAATTTATTTGTTAAAGGAAATTAATTAATTAAAGTTAATTTCTTAATGAAAATAATTAAGGTAAATTAATTAATGATTTAAAGATTGATTAATCAAGTGTTTAAAGGTTAACTAATCAAGGATAATTTATTAATGTAATTAAAGTAATTAATTTAAGAAGTAATTAATTAATTAAAGGTTAGTTAATTAATGAAAGTAACTAATTAATCGTTAAAGTTAATTAAGTAATTAGGGGTAATTACTTATTATAATTAATTAAGGATAATTAATTAAAGGGTAATTAATTAAGGTTAATTTATTTATTTATTAATTAAGGATAATTAAACAAAGGATTAATTAATAATTAAGGGTTAAGTAATAAATAATTAAAGGGTAATTAATTAAATAGTTTGTAATTAATTAATATTAATTAACCAGGATTAGTGACTAATCTGATTTAAATTAATCAGATGACTTAATGATCGTACTTATGGATGTTTGGATGGTATGGAATGCTTTGAATTATGTGATATTCCTGAAATGTGATGTTCTGTAATATGTTTGAGCTGTGGAATGTAATTTATTTATCTATAATGCATTTATATTATCTATCTATGATTCTGTGAATGGAAGATAAGCGTTATAAGAATATACTGCTTCTCGATATTAATATGTTTGAATCTATGATGATCAATGATACTTAATGATCGTACTTATGGATGTTTGGATGGTATGGAATGCCTTTGAATTATGTGATATTCCTGATGTGTGATGTTCTGTGATATGTTTAAGCCGTGGAATGTAATTTATTTATCTATAATGCATTTATATTATCTATCTGTTATTCTGTGTATATAGATAAGCGTTATAGGATTATACCGCGTATCGATATTGCTTTGATTGTATCTATGATGATTGATGATGTTGCACTATTATGTAAAGCCTCTGGACCATATTATACACACACAAATATGGATTGCACGAGGAAATTGGTTAAGTCGCAGATTTGTGAAATGGTTTTAAAGTTGAATTTTGAATCAAAAAGGTTTTGGAAATGGAATTGGGTTGAAAGTTAAAAGCTTTTGAAAAGGAGTTCTGAAGATGAAAGTTATTTTGAATAACTTGATAAAGTTTTGAAATTTAAATTATTTGATTTGAATTTGAATTTAAAAATTGAAATTGAATTCTATGGTTGGAAATTATGTTTTAAAAATGTTATACAAGTTTATATGGGTTTTAAACCATTTTAAAAGTATTGTTTAGGAATTTGAATTTAACCCAAGTTTTATACTTGAAAGGTTTTAACTTGTATAAATGAAATCGGATTTTTTCGAAACGAAAACTATTTGTTTTCAAATAATAAAAGTTTTCATATAAGGAAAGAATTTTCAATTTATGTTAAAGGGATTTCAAGTTTGAAATGAAATGGTTTTCCAAGTTATGAATGAATCTTTGGAAATAGTTTTGAAAGCTATGAATTAAATCTTTAATTTAAAGATTGGATGAGTTAATCCAATTTGAAATGAAATTGTTTTGAAATTTATGAATGAAACTTTGTGAAAGATGGGTGAACTTTGTGAAGTGAATTTTTTGTTTAAAGATTTGAAAATGATAATTGATTTAAACCATTTGAAAGAAAGGTTTTGGATAATAAGTTATGACTTAATTGAAATCCCAATATTCATATATTTTTTAAATATTGTGCTCATTATTCGGTTTAGCCGGGAGAGGATCTTGTGTCAGATAACTCATTCCGAATAATGACACGACGTTATGGATTGCATTTGAAGACCGGTGGTGAAGACCGGTTATTTTAAAAAACGAAAGGATGACCCGTCGGATGACTCTGCACTGAGTAGCTATGGTATAAAGATCTCCATATGTGATGGGGCTTCCGATCGGGATTGTGAATACACGGATTGCAAGGGCTTCTTTGGAAGTGCATTTGGTTCTGTTCGAACCCGGAACAGACTTGTATGGATATGTGTCTGACGTTACACTTTGAGATGTAAAACTGGTTTCTATCAAATACATTTTTATTTGGTGGCGGAGATTTATTCTCTTAGCTTAACACCCTTCTCTGAGACGTACAAGCTCAGAGGTTATGTAGTTGATGGTTACTAGTGATACATTCCCAATTTGGTAATGTGGCATATGAAATGCTGCTGATCATTTGTTAATCGAAGTATGACTTTGTAAAAAAGCGTAGCTTTGTGGATGAGACTGCATCAGGACCTCACACCCCGAAAATGGTCGAAGAAGGAAAGATGTAGCAAGGTTGTAGGGGTCGCGCCCCTAGGGTATGTCCATTCCTTTTGGAAAAGGGTGGTATTATGGTATAGAGCCCAGATACTTAACTCATGTGGACACTGTAAATTTATTACTGTGTGATGTTGCTTTGTGGTTGAGGATTCTCGGATAAAGGTCGCAAATGACCGGGGATGGCATATCTTAGGTGTTACTCCCGGGAAGGGAGTAAACCGGCCTTGTGTTAGCAAAGATCCGGGTAGGTTCTCGGGGCGTCCCTCTAGAGGCGTACCTATGTGGCGATGGGAAGTTCCTTGACCTGACCATTTTTTGGAAACTCAATCATATAATACGCACCTTGTACGGTTTTAGTTGTATAATCTGCCATTTACTTATGGTGGTCACCACCGTTTAGATGGCAGTTATGGTAGGCATAGTTCGAAATGTCTATGCTGGTTAAGATTAATATTATACTTGCAAATGTTTTTCCACTATGCACTAATAATAATATCAAATGGTTTTCACACATCAAGCATTATTAACTATCATAAGGAGAAATCTCCTTCAATTCTACGTTTGCATGGTGTGTGCGGCGGGAGGCCTTATGGTAGTTTCATTTTCTAAAAAGCATTGCAGATTTCAATGTTTTCAAAATTCTTTTGTTGTTTGTTTTAAAGATAAACTGTTTTTGTTTGCTCATACCAGTTCCATGACTAACCTGGAGTTTATTGTTCTCTTCCTAAACTCTAGATGCCTACAATTTTCCACACGGACAGTTTAGAGTTGGGTTTTTCAAATAATCAATAATAGGTGTAGATTCGATGGCTTTCGAAGTCTTTAGTTTGGTAGCATTTGGAGATCTTCTTCAGCTTTTGGATCTTTGAAGCTTTTGGTTGGCAATTGTGTTTAGGATCGCACTTGCTACAAGTTCAACTTGATGATGGTTCGAGCTTGAAGTTTAGAGCTTTGGCTTTGGAGTTTTGGTTTGGAGTTGCAGTATTGGATTCTCTTGAAGGCTTTGCTATGTCGATATATTTCTGCCGTGGTGTTTTATTGTATACATTCTCTAATGGTGTTGGATGTGTTGCATCATGGTGTATCTAACATTGTATCTATATTGTATATCAATGTTATCATCTTTGTTTCCGCTGTGTTGTTTTTCATCCAATGTTGTTGCAAGCTCCGGCGATACGGATTCGATGTCGTTGTCGGGAATCGAGTTCGGGTCGTTACAGGGCTGGTGCTTTCACACTCAATTCAGGGTGTTGATCCATTTTTTGGGTTAACAGGTATATTTGTTCCCATTGTATCTCGTTCTGGATTCATAATAAGAACGAGTGGCTTACCTATTGATGCTAGTGGAGAACCTAGGTACAGAGTACACAACTACCATTTTGCCTTGCCAGTCTCATTATGGGAAGGTGTCACGACAATTGCTTAGCTATTTGAATATGCATGCAATAACTTTTGTAGCAAGCCTTTGCATGGCACTAGAGAGCTTATTACTAGTAAGATGGAAGTTGGATATGGTGGTAGATCATTTGAAAAGTTTCATCTTGTTGATTATGAATGGATGATTTATATTTAAGTTAATGATGTAGTGTGTAGCTTTGCATCGGGATCGATGCAAGTTGGTCATTATAGAGGTGAATGTATTGCAATATCCATAGATGCATAGACAGAGTGGCAAATAGCTATACAAGGTTGTTTTAGACGTAATGTCACGGTTGTTGCTATTTATGCATCATTAGATGATGCGGCTCATTGTAGGGCCAACCCTGACTTATACGAGGCCCTAAGAAAAAAAAGGCCCTCGCATGTAACAAACAACGATGAATAGTAAAAATAAGAAAGCAGTGATATTCCATTGATACAAAATGCTAGTCACATCCTTTTTAGAGGTACAGGAAATGGGAAGAAAAAAATCCAATTGATGCAGAGATATCCATTTCAGCTGATATTGCAGTCATTATGTACAATAGCAGAAGTACTGTTTGTCGGGAGTTATGATGACACATGGTAACATTCTAGCAACACTATCTACTATCATGACTATTACTCCTAATCTTGGTAACAAAGATGTATATTTGACATACCTCTTGTTCATGTTCTTGAGCAAGCAGCAGAGCATGTAATGGTTTTTTGAGGAGTTTATATAGGCTATGGATCACCTTTGACTCTGACAGATACATCAAACAAGATAAAGAAGGAAAACAAAAGGTGATGGTACTTTATTAGGACCTACAATTAAGGTTGTTGCACCTGCAATCTTCGACCGCATCAGAGATGGTGTGATGAAAAAGGTTGACTTGCTTGAAAAATAAATTACAATTTATCACGTTATTTTAATCAACTGCATTGGTTTGTTAGAGATTTTAAGTCTTCCCCAATAATGCAAAATTTTACATGTATTGTCTTCATAAATCTGAAACACATAAAATGAAAGTTTACTTAATTGTCCATTTGGATCGATTTAAATAAGCTATATTTTGTTTTTTGAAAACCAAAACCAATTCATTTCGGCTTTCAAAAAGAAAAAAAGTAACTTATTTAAGTCAATCCAAATGAGACGTAAATTAATAAAGATCTGGAAGTAATTTTTAGTAAGAAATGTTTTTAGAGTTTTCTATACATACAACCAATATATGAGTTCTAAGAACAGTTTCACCTTAGATCTGTCGAGGTCGGTTAGGTATGAATGATGATTTAACATCGACGCTTGTTATTGTGGGAAACCTTATGCATTGCGTTTCACACTATCCTGCTCCATGAAGTAATTAATTTCTGTATATCAATATCGTAGATTTAAGTATTTTATATCCAATTTCCTTGTTAGAAAATTTCAATATGAAATCTTCTCTTTCAGTTCATCATTCTTGTAATTTGTACTAATTTTAAGATGGTGCTTGGGTTGTACCGAGAATACAAGTTTATATACTAGTGCAAACTGAATAGAAAGCTTTATTTTATTTTATTTTATAGTTAATCATTATGTTATATATAAACTAAATAATAAACATTGATCTTTCCATCAATGTGTCCGTTATCAAGTAAATTTTGTGCAATTTGTAGGGCTCCAATAGGTTAAAGTTATGGCTTACTAGAACATGTGCTTGGTGCAACATTTTCTGAAGCCGATGCAAGGATAGTCCAAACATATTGAATGCCCTAGTCGAATATGAAAATAAATTGTTTTGCTGTCCCATTCTTTAATAAACAATAATAGATTTATATGTACGAAAAAAACGCAAATTCTATTATAAAATTTAACGCCATTTACGATATATTGGTCAATTAAGTCGTTTAGATTGCATGATAAAAAATCCAAATATTAACATGATAACCTAACATATCAATAACTATTAACAGAAACAAGCTCTTCTTGCATTCTTGCCGCTTAGAAGCAAACTCGTTTGTTATCTCTTCATAGTTAAGCATATCTAAAAACTCGTTTTCACTTGATATTATAGCTAGTACACTTAATCCCTCTTACGACATAGTAGTTCGAAAATACATTTTTATCTATTTCAATTTTTGAAAAGTTTCTTTCTACCGAAGCAACCATAATCGAAATAGTCAATAAAAATTCGGTAAACAATCCATATATTTAGAAAACCACTTCATCCTGGTAAGTTCTCGAAAAATTGAGAATATCAAGTAATGCAGTCAATTCTAGTGGTAGAATTCTTTTTAATTGTCAAAACTCATAAAATGACTATTTGCCACACATATCTTGTTTTTTGTTATGCTTCAAAAACCTTCTAGATGCATGGAACGATCCTTCAATTCATCATTATCAACATTTTTAAAGCTTCAGCTTAACAAAGAATCAAAAGGTTTCTTCATAAAATTTAAATTGCTCAAATCGATCTTTAAGTGAAGTTAAAACATGATCTTTTATATGTAAAAGATAAGTATGAAACATCCCTAATTTTTGATAACATTATTCAGAAGATTTAATTAGATAATTAAATAGGATAACGTAAGATTCGAATGATAAGGAGATTGAGATTTGAATAAATCATTAGAGGTCGTGCTTAATTTAACTAAATTGGATTTAAAATGGCTTTTATATTATTAATCAAAACATGGGCATATTAGTAAATAGCCGCACCACTATCTATTCATGGATATGCACTCATTCATGTTCCATTTGCCCATTCACGTACATTTCATTCCTCAAAATCAAAACAAACGAAAATCTAAGTAAGGTCGGCCATTACAAGGAAGAAAAGGGGAGAAATTTAATCTAAAGCTAAGGATTAAAGCTAGGGGGAATTAATCAACAACAAATCTCAAAGTCCTTATCGTATTTAAGGTGAATTATAATTTATACCATATGATCTATTTTTGTTTTACGATCATCTGCTTTTGGATTTAGGATTAAATTTGTTTTTATGATGTTTTGGATGATGATATGCTTGAATCATAACATGTTTTGGTTTAAAATAAATCATTTAAATATTAATTTATATGGTTTTAGGGCAAAACGAATGTAAATGATTCTTAAATGCCATGAAAAAATTTTATGTTATGTAAAATATGATTTCATAAAGGGTTTTAAGTTTTGTAATTTTCCAAGCTAAGGAAAATAAATTATGAATTTTCAAATTAAAATATGATAAAATTGGGTTTAAAATTAATTTCGATTATTTTATAAGAATTTGGATCTGGAATTTTTGTATGTCAGATAACATGATGAAATTGAATTTCTATAATTTTTGGCAATTTTTCCTAAGTGATTTACTATAGAAATTAAATTGTTTTACAACGAAGGATTTAATTACATAATTGGTTTTACTTAATGGAAGGGCTTAAATGTTAAGTTTTCCTTGATTTGGATAGTGATTAAGCGGCAGTTATTTGTAAAGAATAAAAAAGTTTTTGAGGCAACCACTCAAGGATTGAAAATAATCAGGTTAGTTATAAAGTCATTACTAAAATTTACATAATTTCAGCCTTTTCCAGTAAAGTTTTTACCGCCTCCTTTAGTAATGCCTTTCGACTCCAATGCCTTCGCTTCGAATCAGTCGAAACTAACCCTGCCGAAACCCACCTAGTTGAAATCAATACAAAAGGTATCACTTAGATGGTACATAGTGGATTGGAGGAAGGCGGAAGGCATAGTGTCGAAAGCATGGCTTCCGATGGGTCGAATCCTTAGTTTTACTTCCAAATGAAAAAGCCCCTGCCTTGTTTTATTAAAAGCTTTCGAAGGAGTCGAAATATATGCTTTCGAAAAATATTTTTCTAAATAGCTTTCGAAAGGGTTTCATTTTATGTTATAAAAGTATAGGCTTTTGAATGGGTTCCTTTATTTATAAACTAATGCTTTCGAAAGTAGTGGTTCCGACTTAATCGAAACCCAATCGCTGTTCTTCTGACATTCGAGTGTATTAAAATCATCAGTGCTTTCAAAGGGTTGTCTTTATTTTATACTTATGCTAATCCATTTCCTAAATTCTTTCGAAAGAGTTCAAGGGTTTTGAAATGAGGTTTCGATGCTATCCTTCAATGTTTTACTTAATTGTTTTAAAGCTCTCGAAGGGATGGTTCTGATGCCATTAAATTTTCCCTAAACAATTTTATCAAAGGTTTTGAAAGAGATACTTTCGTAAATATCCACTTCGACCCAAATGATGTTTTTAAGACCAAAACCCAATGGTTTTGAAAGAGTTTCTTTCCTTGGTTTCAAAGATATTTTTCAAAGGATTTTTAAGTTATACTTTAGTACCTTTGAAAGGTATATACTTAGTGTTTTGAAAAGAAGTTACCTATGCTTTCGAAGGGGGTTATCCAAGGGTTTCGAAAGTGATGTTTTTAATGTTTCAAAAAAATAACCCAATCTCATTTTGAAAGAAAACCATGGCATAAACAAAGAGTTTTAAAATAGAGTTTTGAAGAAGTTTTCCTTGTTAACAGGTTAAAGGGATTAACCAAGTTTTATATAAAATGATTTTAAGGATATTAAACCGTAGGTGTTGGCATTATTATGTTATTAAGATTGCTTCATATATTTATTTACACTATAATGAACCCATAGCGGTGCTTTGGGAAAGGGCAGAATAACCAGCTAGATTGACCCGGTAGTGAATGTAAATTAAGGATGTTAAATTATTAATTAAAGATATTGGCAGGGGCTAATAGGTTCATAGTAAGCCAATGAAAACTATGTATAAATAAAGATGTCAGGGAGACAGATTAATAGTAAACCCATGAAAACTATGATTTGATATTGGCAAGGACCAATAGGTTTGTAGTGAACCCATGAATACTATATCTGGATTAAGATATTGATAGAAGTCAATAAGTTCCTAGTCGACCCATGAAAACTGGGATAAGAGGGAAATATATTGGAGTTACCAATAGGTTCAGGGAAAACCCATGAAACGGTAAAGATATTGGTAGAGGTTAATAGGTTCTTAGTGATCCTATGAAAACTATGAAATTGGATAGGGAGTCCATAAACATTAAAATGGTTATTGGTAAGCCCATAAAAACTAATAGATTAATAGTGACTCTAGAAACTATAAATAAGACAGATAGAAGAATGAATAGGGATGGGTAATCTAGAATTAATTTACTTATTTTCATATCATCATATTATTTTGAATTGTTTTAACCATTGTAGTTGCAGGAACACGGTATATGGTTTTATAAAAGGTTTTAGGATACTAGTGAGGGGAAAACCCATTTCGTTAAGCGTCGTGGTCTCACTAGATTTCTAAATGTTTGAGATGGTAGATTATTGTTCATACCAGGCTTTATGTCCGACTCGAAGTTTTTGTTTTCCCCTTAAACTCTCGGGCGCTTAATTGATTTTAAGTAGTTTGAGGGTTAAGGTTTTCAGGTTCTCTTTTTAGACGAACAAAGCTTTCGAAGACATACAAGAGGCAGGCTAGTTAATAAGAGTTCTTTTATTCTGCTGTGTGTTTTGGTTGTAAAGCCAAATTTGTTTCATTACCTTATTATATACTCCGATCAACCAATGGGGCATCTTCATATGTTGCTCATGGCGTATTTTGTATTAATTATATGTTATCTGAACGTGATCTTTGTGGTGGGATTACGCAATGAACTTGAAATATTTTGAAATGGAATGTGAAACTTGTTTTTTGGTTAAATCTTTTCCATATTCATGTGTTTCTATGTACCAATGTAACTAACATTACCGTATTTGGTCGCCGATAATTAATAACTATGGATAACTGCAGCATCCGTAGCCGTTAGTTTGGGCCTCCAAGTAGGGGATGTTACAAGTTGGTATCAGAGCATAGGTTATGAAACTTAACAGAAACTTAAACCTAAAAGGTTTTTCAAAACATAATCCAATGAATCTAAAAATAAGATCGGGGTTTGGATTAACGCTATGGTAACGTACTTGTATTTGATATATGTATATAAGTACGTATTCCCCTCTCTCTTAGACCGTTCTTCTATGTCTTACTAAGGCTCGTATGCAAATTTACAAGAAAGAGGATATGGAGCAGAAAATGGAAGAGGAAATCTCGGTGGAGGAAGCACCACAACTAATGAAAATGCTCGACTCACCAGGAGGAACCTGGGTCGACAGGCTAATGCTAACCAAAATTCAGATGCAAATGTGGATGCTAGAAATCTACCAGTAGATATGGGATTGAAGTATCAATTCTTCGTAAATACGATGCAAGCAGTAGTTGCTGGTGGAGTTGCTGGAAATGTTCGAGGAGCTAATCTTGTGGCTCCGGTTGGGAATAATTATGCTAAGCTAAGCAAAGACTGCACCTGTCTTGGTGGGAAGCATTTATAGGCACAGAGAATGCTACTGAGGTAGAGAATTGGCTATTGCATTATGAGCATATTTTTGCTAGTTTGTGTTTAGATAATGAGCAGAAGGGAAGGTTGGCCTCTAGGCAGTTGCAAGGTTCAGCGCTTCACTGGTGGAATAGTGTTACCGTTTGAGTTCCGTAGGAGAAATTGACTTGGGTTGATTTTAGGAGATTTGAGCAGAGGTTTATGTCTGAGGTTGCTAAATCAGCGCTGTTGAGGAAGTTTTTAGATTTGGAATAGGGGAAGATGTCGGTTGTTAAGTATGCTGCTAAGTTTGATGAGTTGTCCCGTTATGGATATAATACTGTAGGCACCGTCACCAGGAGAAATGAGAATTTCATCAAGGACTGAGGCCCGAGATTTCTAGGACGACCCTACCACATCTCCGTGATC
Organism: Allium cepa; assembly: GCA_030765085.1. Classification (NCBI taxonomy): domain Eukaryota; kingdom Viridiplantae; phylum Streptophyta; class Magnoliopsida; order Asparagales; family Amaryllidaceae; genus Allium; species Allium cepa. Next base: position 456,136,333 of record CM060931.1, on the reverse strand, counting down.
CTAGTAATTTAGTTGTAAAGGTGGTAATTCACCATGAGGAGATACTTGCTATTTGTGCTAGAGAGAAGCCAGTTGAAATCTAGGTTTCTTAGGAAAAGAAAAGAAAGTTCTTTAAGAAGAAGGGTACCTGCTGTCAAGAAGGTAAGGGCTGATTTAATTTGCTTTAAGTGTGACAGGAAGGTTCATTATGCGAATGAGTGTCGGTCGGGCAAGGGAAAGGCTGCAGATAAGAAGAATGTAAAGTGCTTCAACTGTGATCAAGTTGGGCATTACAAGAATCTGTGTCCTAAGCCAATCAGGGCAGACAAGGGAAAGGTTTTTTCTATTGGACCAACGTCAGCTAGGCCTATTGCAGCTAATAAATGGAAGAAATTTATGGAAGGTACGTTTTTTATTCATAGTATACCAATTAGGGTACTAATTACCACCGGTGCATCACATTCATTTATATCTCAGTGTTTGATTGATAGATTATGCTTAGAACCCACCTACTTTATTACTTCTTTAAGGGTTGTGAATCCAATAGAAGGGTATGCAACTCTAGGGATGAGATGTGACTAGCTAGAACTTATTTGTTAGGTCATAAGTTTGCATGCAGTTTGCATGTTTTTGATTTCGTAGATTTCAGGGTCATATTAGATATTTATTGGTTGGGTGGGTATAAGGCTAGAATATTTTGCCAAGATAGGGAGATATCACTAAAATGCCTTGACAGTCATAACTAAATCATATTCTCGGTGGAGAATTCTAACTGAAGTAGTTGTGCTTGGTTAAGTGTTATGGAAAAGGGAGAAGAGTTAAGTCAGGTTCGAGTAGCAAGAGAGTTTGTAGATGTCTTTGAACCAGTCACTAGACTATCAAAGTAACGAGCTGTTGAGTTTTGGATAGATCTTGTGTTAGGAGCTGAACCCATGAGTAGACCACCTAGCAGTATGACACCTACTGAGATGGAGGAATTGAAGGTGCAGCTACTGGATCTTGAAGGAACGAATTTTATTAGACTAAGTAGTTCACCTTAGGGAGCGGCCACGGGGTTCGTGAAGAAATTAGATGGGTCATTAAGGATGTGTATCAACTATCATAAGTTGAAGAAAGTACGATTAAGAATAAGTATCATTTGTCAAGAATAGATTATCTATTCGATTAGTTGAGTGGAATCAAAGTGTTTTCCTAGTTGATTTGGCTACAGGTTTCCATCAGTTAAGAGTGACAGAGGACAATATTTCTTCGATAACATTTCGGACTAGGTATGGTTCGTATGAGTGGTTAGTGATGCCATATGGATTAACAAATGCACCAGCTTTCTTCTTGTATTTGATGAACCGAGTTTTCCGAGAGTACTTGGTAAGTTTGTTTTGGTGTTTATAGATTACATTTTAGTATACTCTAAGGATGAGAGAGAGCATGAGAATCATCTTAGAGTGGTGCTTGAGACGCTGAGGCAGCAACAATTGAAGGCGAAGTTTACCAAGTGCCATTTTTGGAAGAAAGAGGTTAAGTTTTTCGGTCATGTGGTTTCAAAGAAAGGCTTGTCAGTCGATCCAGTTAAGATCAAAGCTGTGAACAATCGTAAGAGACCAGAGGCAGTGACTAAGATTAGAAGTTTTCTTGGACATGCTGGCTACTACTGGAGATTCATCAAGGATTTCTCGCGGATAGCAGCACCTTTGACTAAGCTAACCGGAAAGGATGTGAAGTTTGTCTAGTCCGAAAAATGTGAGGAAGAATTCTTAAGTTAAAGCATTTGTTGACCAATGCACCAGCATTAGTAGTTCTAGATGGAAACCAAGAGTTGGTGGTGTATACTGATGCATGGAGACCTGGATTGGAAGCAGTGTTAATGCAAAAGGGTAAAGTTATTACCTACGCTTCACGATAGCTTAGACTCCATGAAGTGAGATATCCTACTCATGAATTGGATTTGGCTACGTTTATCTTCGCATTGAAGATTTGGAGGCACAACTTCTTAGGGGAGAGATTTGAGCTATATATTGATCATAATTCTTTAAGATGTCTATTCTCTCAGAAGGAGGTGAATATGAGACAACAGAGGTGACTGGAGTTTTTGTCCGCTTAATGTTTTTGGTATAGAATGTAGAGTATACACCTGGGAAAGGAAATAAGGTAGCGGATGCTCTTAGCAAAAAATATCCGAATGCGGTGTTGGCAGAGTGGAAGGATTCAGAAGCTTTGACCACCTATACTGTGCAGTTAAGACCGACTGCTAGTTCTAGTCAGAGTACAGTCCTGTTATCCCATTTAGAAGTTCGACCAATGTTGATAGAGAGGATTGCTTCTAAACAGAAAGACGATCCAGTATTAGATGAAAGGATCAGAAGGCTTGAGATTGGAACTGAGATCGACGATCTAAAGGAATTTAGTCTTGGAAAAAGAGTATGGTTGAGAGAAAAATGGACGATTGTGTATTCCGAATGTAGAGGACTTGAGGAAAGAAGTTCTTGGAGAATGTCATCGGTCCAAGTTTATGATTCATCTTGGAGGGACCAAGTTGTATCAAGATATGAAAAGGAGCTTCTACTGGAAAGGTATGAAGAGGGATATTGGCTTGTGGGTTAGGCAGTGTACAAATTGTTAACAGGTGAAAGCCGAACATCAAAAGCCAAGTGGGTTGCTTTAGCCTTTAGAGATTCCAGTTTGAAAATGGGGTTCAATATACATGGACTTTATTGACGGGTTGCCAAGGTCAAATAAAGGAAATGAAAGCAGATGGGTTACAGTGGATAGGTTGACCAAGAGTGCCCATTCCATTCCAGTTAAGTCAACCAAGATGACAACTGTTTTAGCTGAGTTGTTCTTGAAGAACATAGTTAAACTACATGGAGTTCCTAGTAGTATAGTCAGCGATAGAGATTTTTTGTTCACTAGCGAATTCTGGAAGAGTCTACAAAAGTGTGGGGTACCATGCCTAATTGAGTCCTGCATATCACCCTTAGACTGATGGGTGGACGGAGAGAGTCAATAAGGTTCACCTTCGCTTCTCCGTTCCATCGTTCCTCTCTTCTCAATTTCCAGAAAAACTTATAATCCCATCTTTTGTTTTCCTATCCCTCACAGCTCATCGCCCTTATTTATCTATTGCAAGTTTCATGCAGCGGATAAGCAGTCACGACATTCTCAAAAATAAGAGTGGTGAGACGGGCAACCACTATTTGATTATGGCCCTCCAACGTCAGCCAACGGCCAACTTTCGAGCAAAAATACATGGGCATTCATCGATTTGGACAGCGATTCTGATAATGGAAAGACTTGTAAAAATAATAGTAATAATAAATATATATAATGTAACAATGTATTGAACTGGTCATAGGGATACTATATATCCCGAGCTAGTATAAATTTTTTTATGTAAAAAGAAGTTATATATGCACCTTCACACTTCACCACCATTATTCGCTGATTAAGCTTAATGCAAGGTTGGTAGTAAAATGTCAATCTCAACACCGGGAACGGTGATACCAACCCTGCATTTGGACTTGCATCAACGCGAGTCCGACTTCTCAACTAAAATATTTCGCTGGATAGGATGAAAAATTTCCTTGATTCGGTATGAATTTTTCTATGATGATAGTCATAAAAACTTGACGTAGGAATATTAGAATGCCCGAACTAGTATAAAAATACATTTATGTCGATTAATTAGACATATCACACTAGACGTATGGATATTAGACAACCAGAAGTAGTGCAAAAAAATGCACATGCGATAATGGGTTGAGCAGATATGACCTGACTTCTCAGTCAAATCCACCCCCTCAACTGGAAAGACCATGCCAAGAGCATAACAATTTACTCTTCATAGCTCACCGCCATAGTTCAAAGGCATGAATTTACCCATGAACAACAGCGACAATCACACAAATGAGGACGACGACACTGAAGAAGAATGCGGCTCAGGATACGTACGACATTACATCCTCGACTAAGGGGACATGTTGTACCAGTCTTGCACCTAAGTATAGTTTGCCTCCAGAACAAGGGGCAGGTCAAAATAAATATACGGTCAAGCATACGGCTAATGACATTACGCCTCTCAATAGGGGGCAAGGTAGGATCAACCAACGAGTGAAATGGTTAAGGAAGGTTTGCTCCTAGAATAAGGGCCTGATCATATTAGATATACAACTAAGTATATGTCTAGGTATAGCTCGCTCCAAACATAGGGGTAATTCATGCATGGTCCAAAGCTAAGTCAACAAAAGAAGCTGCACTCCAAAAGGCCACCGGACCGCATTAACAATACGAGGAAAGTATCGACCTATCAGTTATGACCAAGAGGTATATGCTATTCCAAGGGCTCATCTTAGACTTTGCAAGAGATGATCTGCACCAAAGGAAGTTGTCAATCAGGTACAAATATGGATTGCTGCTCAAAACTCACCAGGTATACATCGAAAAATGGAGTTATCATTACTCAGTTATGAATCTTATATGCTATTCATTCTTTTACGCACTCTCATAAAATCTACAAAACATTACAATCTAGGTCATGTTGCAAAAATATAGCATTCCCTAAAAGTTAAATTACGGGTCCGGTACAAAAGTAAGCACGATCACTTTATGCCATCACAATTTGCAGAAGTGAAAAGTTGTGAGTTGAGAAGGAAATTAGCTCTCCAGCTTAGTAATCACCACTGATGGTCAAGAATGAAAACTCCTTCCATGAGCTGATTTGGTAGGCAATGCGGGGATCATAGTTAGTACCAGTCCAGATGTTTTCATAATCTGACGACCTATACCCGTAATCAGCTCGGTTACACAAAAAGGACAAATTAAGTCCAAGCCCGAAACATCTAAAAACATCAATTGCATGTTGTCATCCATTTTTTGTTATTTTCGTTTTCACTTTCTCTTTATAAAGTTCTTCCAAAAGAGATTCCATGTCCATCCCACCGTGGGAAAATTGCGACGAAGTCCAACTGGGCTTCACACTCCCATATGTCTTGTTTTCTAAGGCATTTACCTGCCTCATAGCTACGGTCCTAACCCTCTCAATTACGCCCAAGAGGTGCTTCCTTGTCTTTTCAACATCTCCGGAGAAGGGGCGAAGAACTCATCCTCAAAAGATAAGAATGGGGAAACCCGAGTATCTAGCGTCCCTAACTCTCCCTTAAAGTAATTCCCTAACTCTTTAATCTTAGCCACGTAGTGAGTCTTCACATCGTTCTCCCACTTAAGAATCTCAGTCAGTTCAACCATAGACGGAAGCAGAGGGACTGCATCTGACCCGAGAGGGACATGTAAAGCTGGAGTCACTGGAGAGCTTTGCACCCATATGCAGTGCCATCTCTTTATCCATCTTCATAATCCTTTTTCTTAGCTTCTTGATTTTTTCTATATATACGGTCATGTATATATTCTCAGTATTCTTTAATAAATCTTTCAGCTTTACTATTTTGAGTTGAGCAGAAGCCAACTACTTTTGCAAAGTAGCTATCTATGAATCCTAAATGAAATAAATGACCCAGAGAAGGACGAGTAAGTTCACAAATAATACCAAAAATCAAATAACAATGTAAAATAAGCAAAATGGGACTACTAAAAATTTCATAAATTTCCTATAAAGAAACATTAGACAGAAATTTAATTTCTCAGGCAAGTTAAGTGCTACGAAATATTTCCCTTATGCTAAAGTCTAAATAATATAACACTAAAACTGAGCAATGTTAGGAAAAGGTAGAGACGTTCTAGTAACAAATGTCTAGGGTTATACGGGCTCCTGCCCAAGGATCCTCGGTCATGGCAACTGGTAGACCAAGGACCTTGTTTGCGCCAAAATTGGTCACAAACACCCAATTGCCGATGAAAGCACCCGTTTATAATCACGGATCATAGATAGAAAATATGTAGAGAAAATAAATGTGAAGTACACTTAAAATTTAAAAGGAATGCAGTAAAGACACAAAGTTTATAGTGGTTTAGCTATCTCCGGCCTACGTCCACTTTGAAGAGTTGGTATTTTATTGATAATCACTCGCTAGTTACAAGAATATAGTTGATAATAATCGAGTTACAATGGAGTTCGACAGAGTAGCGGCACAGAAGAACCATAAGATCCACTTTCTGAAGCTCTTGGACTTCTATTTTAGGTGTATACTGCAAATATCCCGCCCAGATCTCGGAAGACTCATTCTCTCACATGGGTGGACCCATGTTATCGATCCCGAGCGATTTTGACTCGATCCATGATTGATACGAACCTCAAACGAGTCGGGATCGATCATGAACATTCTTGTGGTTGTGCGTAAGCTCCTGCGAAAATTTGGTACCATGTGGACTTGTAGATTTTGAGTTATGATCGATGCAAGTTTGTGTTTATAAGGCGGCTGTCGCGTTCGTATCATCCAAAGCTCCGCATTCTCCTCTCTTTGTATCGATGTAGTTCACATCGATGATGTGGCTCAGAAATTCAGGGTAGATCCATTTTTGATTCCAAGTTGAATGCTTCTCCTGCCTAACCATGCTCTTCGTATCCATCCTATGTCATTCCTCATGTATCGATGCTGGCGTGCACTCTTTATATCAGTCAACTGGTGTCGGCTTCATATCGACCAAAAATGATAGTTTCGTATCGATCATCTAGGTGATCGATACGAAATATACATCCGCATAATCGATATGAAGTAGATAGTTGGCGGCTACTTCACGTCGATGGGAAAGGTTGGGTTTTGTATCAACAATTTGGTCGAGCGATAAACATATCATATATTAACATGCATATATCAATACAAAGTGAACGACCTTAATCGATCTGAGAGATTCAGTTGTCCAAGCGATCCGAAGGGGACGAGTGAGAACCTGATGGACATGATGGAGTTGGCGGATTTGAAAAAAACTTCCATTATGGATACAAACAAGGCCAATCCTGATGGATACGAAGTGAAATTACTTGGATCGATAAGATCATGATGGATATGAAGAAGGTCACCTCAGATTGATACAAACGTGATGGATACGAATGAGAATGTTGTTTAATTTGCATCGATCATATCCTGAGCATACGAACGCTGATTGACATGGAATTTGAAACGTAGCCTTTCCAAGCCTTGTTTATCATCCCAATCGATCCCGTCTGGATTGGAGCTCGGTCATATTTTGACGATATTGATCATAGCCTTATTTCCAATCGATCTCCAATCTTGATATCCATCATTTCTAGCCAATTTTTTGATATCCCGGCCTTCTCCAAAAGTGGGGTAACATTTGCCCCGTAAAACATGCCTTATGGTAAGAAGGCGTGTTTTGAATAGCTCTGAATCTGATATCCGAAGTCCATATTCCATCCATATATAGCCATACCATCCGATTCATAATCCAATCCATTACCAAGCCATCCTATCCAAGTGCCATAGCCAAGTCCGCAGCTGCTCCGAGTCGATGTCCAATTCGAAGTCCTATAACCACAACCTTAGCCAATAACGTAGCTATCTGAATCCATCGACGGAGCTTTAATCTATCCATATCCAATGACCAATAACCGAATCCATAATCTTTCTAGGTTGATATCAAAATCCGGGATCGCACCGGGCCCTTTGCCAAATTCAAGACCGCTCTGGGTCCATTTATCGCAAGCCGAAATCCGAATCCATGACCTCTCTGGGTTTAACTTTAAATCTATAGACCTCTCCGGCCAAGGACTTTTATGTTTTCCGACCTCGGCTCTCCAGCCAAGGACTTTTATGTTCTCCGACCTCGGCTCTCTAGCCAAGGACTTTTTATATTCTTCGGCCACGGCTCTCCGGCCAAGGACTTTTATACTCTCGGCCTCGGCTCTCCGGCCAAGGACTTTTTATATTCTCCGGCCCCGGCTCTCCGGCCAAGGACTTTTACATTCTCTGGCCTCGGCTCTCCGGCCAAGGACTTTTATATTCTCCAGCCTCGGCTCTCCGACCAAGGACTTTTATCTTCTGTTTGAGTCCATTCAATTGCTTTCCGATGAAGGGACTTTTAATTGGCGCTTATTGCCCCGTCTCTTCGATCAGGACTGTAATCGTGAGACCTGTATTATTTATTCAAGTCCAAACTTTCAAAATAACAGTTTTTACAGCCAAGGAAAACCAAATAGATGTCTGTACATCCAAGGAAAAAACAAAAGTTTTCATAAAAACGAAAAGAAAAACAAGATTTCATATACTTGAGCAACACGGCCTATCATCGTCTCAAAGCATGCCCAGGGACCGTCCTCGATCTCGTACATGTGTAAGTGACTTAGCCGTATTACTTTGATTTATATTACTTATTCAAAGTCATAAATCCATTCAGTTGATGATAAGCCGACGATTCCTAGATCCAGTTCCGTCCTCATTCGAGGTGGGTAGTGGCCGCTCTTGTTCCACTGCCATAACTCGATTCCTTACATATTTTTGTAGATGACCATTCCTTACATGTTCCTCAACGATATCCTTAAAATGTCTATAGGCGTTCGTGTTGTGCCCATTCAGCTCATGGAATATGCAATGCTTTCCTGATGCCCGCTCATATTCAGAAGGTTCCCCTCTTGTGGGCTTTCGATACTGGAGTCGACCTCGAGTATCCGAGTAAATCCTTTCGAGAGTTTCGGTTAGATCCATGTAAGAATAAAACTTTGACTCCCTCAGTGGCCTTTTCAAAGTGTTACCATTGTGATTCATTTTCCTTTTTCCTTTATCATCTTTGACCGGGTCCTCCCTAGGTGGACCTCCACCCCTTGCTGCATAAGCTTCAGCCTCTCTCCCTTCTTTCTCAGCCTATGCATCTTCTTGCCTCATAAACCTTTCCGCCTCATGGTAGAACTCCCCGAGATCCCTCGTTGGGTCCCGTTCCAAAGATATCTTGAAATCTGAATTATCTACAATTCCCCAAATTGCCGCCATCAAAACCATCGATGGATCAGGTCGATCCACCGAAGCCACTACCGCATTGAATCTGGTTAAGAAATCCCTGAGCACTCTCCTTTCCATTGTTTCATCGATGTCAAAGTCACCACGTTCTTGGGTTGGACTATGTGGACCCAAAACTGCCTCATAAACCTTTCAATTAGCTCCGCCCATGTGCCAATAGAGCCACTTTCCAACTGTCTAAACCATAATGCTGCAATATTAATCAAATACAAAGGAAAGAATCATGCCATGACCTCCTCTGATGCCCCTAGCACTTCCATATGCCTCATGTACCTTGTCAAGTGAACAGTAGGATCCGTTCTCCCATCATACATCTCCAGTGTCGGCAATTTGAAATCCGATGGGTTCCTAGCTTGCCTGATCATGGGAGCTAAAGGACTCCTATTCACATCCTCCAAGTCTCTATTCACCAATCTGGCTCTCATGACTCGCCTAACCATATTTGGTAATCTATCGCTGTCACCATGCTGCAGTCCTCGTCTGTTGCCTCCGATCTGCTCCTCGAGTTCATGAGGGAATCCTGGAATCTGTTTTCCTAGACGAGCAATCATTCCTCTATAAGTGCCATGTTGCTCGGCTCCACCTAGTACTCTGCCCGGAATTGGATTTTGCTTTGGGTGAGTGCCCCTTAGTTCCGGTGCTACGCCGGATGGTCTTGCTCCATTCTAAACTCGGGTTGCTCCATGCTCCTGATCCCTATCTCCAGCACCTCCTGTAGTTGCATTAACTTGATTTTGCACTCCAACTTGTCGAAGTAGGTTTTGCATCATCTCCTCTTGTCTCTTGAGCATCATTTCCATCTCGTCTCTGGTAATGAAGATCGGCGCTTGTTTCGCTCTCAAAGAAGCCTCCTGACTCCCTTCATGTTGACTCCTTTCAGTCATTTGTCTTCTTACCGATCGCCTTGTCATGGTCCCTTTTAGATCTGATCTGAATTCCTTTAGCTTTCCAAATCTGAATTCCAAGTCCGGTAGAGTGGGTGTTAGTCATTCTCAGTGAAAGCAGCAAAATGTTTGCACCAAAATTGGTTACAAACACCCAATTGCCGATGAAAGCACCCGTTTACAATCACAGATCACAGATAGCAAATATGTAGAGAAAATAAATGTGAAGAACACTCAAAATTAAAAGGAATGCAGTAAAGAGGCAAGGTTTATAGTGGTTCAGCTATCTCCGGCCTACGTCCACTTTGAAGAGTTGATATTTTATTAATAATTACTCGTTGGTTACAAGAATATAGTTGATAATAATCAAGTTACAACGGAGTTCGGCAGAGTAACAGCGTAGAAGAACCAAAAGATCCACTTTCTAAAGCTCTTGGACTGCTATTTATAGGTGTAGGCTGCAAATATTCCGCCCAGATCTCGAAAGACTCCTCTCTCACGTGGGTGGACCCACGTGATCGATACCGAGCGATTTCGAATCGATCCATGATCGATACGAACGAGATTCATATCGATCAAAATCTTTCCCAATCGAGTCGAGATCGATCATGAATATTCTTGTGGTTGTTCGTAAGCTCCTATGAAAATTTGGTACCATTTGGACTTGTAGATTTTGAGTTATGATCGATGCAAGTTTGTGTTTATAAGTTGGCTGTCGCATTCATATCGATCCAAAGCTATGCATTCTCCTCTCTTCGTATCGATGTAGTTCGCATCGATGACGTGGCTTGGAAACCCAAGGTAGATCCATTTTTGATGTTGAGTTGAATGCTTCTCTTCCCTGACCATGCTTTTCATATCCATCCTATATCATTCCTCTTATATTGATGTTGGCGTGCACTCTTTGTATTAGTCAACTGGTGTCGGCTTCGTATCGATGGAAAGTGATAGTATTGTACCAATCATCTGGGTGATCGATACGAAATATACATCCACACGATTGATATGAAGTATATAGCTATGGGCTACTTCGCATCGATGGGAAAGGTTGGGTTTCGTATCGATGATTTGGTCGATCGATACGAAACATATCATATATTAACATGCATATATTGATACGAAGTGAATGACCTTAATCGGTCTGAGAGAAGCAGTCATTCAATCGATACGAAGGGGACGAGTGAAAACCTGATTAACATGATGAAGTCAATGGATATGAAAAAAAACTTCCTTTTTGGATACGAACGAGGCTAATCCTGATGGATATGAAGTGAAATTACTTGGATCGATAAGATCGTGATGGATATGAAGAAGGCCGCCTCGGATTGAACATGATGGATATGAATGAGAATGTTGTTTAATTTGCATCGATCATATCTTGAGCATACGACGCTGATTGACTTGGAATTTGAAACGTAGCCTTTCCTAGCCTTGTTCATCATACCCAATCGATCCTGTCTTGATTGGAGCTCGGTCAAATTTTGACGGTATCGATCATAGCCTTGTTTCCAATCGATCTTCAATCTTGATATCCATTCTTTCTAGCCAATTTGTTGATATCCCAGCCTTGACCAAAAGGCGGAGTAATAGCCCTCTTTTTCATTTAGAAATTTTGATCCAACGTAGAGTGAAAAAAACAAGGGAATCTCGAGACCGTTGTAATAGCGCCTCAACTCGCTTACTTTTGATCTTCTCTTACTCAAGCTTATTCTTGTAAGAAGTAATCCTATTTTGAGCAATTTGCTACGAGTCTTCGAGGTCACATGCCTTTACTACTACTCTTTTCAAGTGTCATTTAGTATCTCAGTTAATCGAGACTTTGTTACTCTACTTTTTTTCGAAAAATCACCAAACAATCGGTTAGCGATAATTTTCCACCCATCATCACAAAGACAAGAAGGCCCAAACCCATGGGAGGAATGGAGGCAGCATCTAAATGATATGACAAAATCATTCCCCAATATTTTGCAACCTCTTACTCACCATGCAACCTGGAAACATCGATGGACATGTCCTTCACTTGTTTCTTATATTGTGCAATCTCTTCCCTACAAAAAATACCGTAAAGTTCTTCACCTGCCTTTACAGCTTGCATTATCCCTTCTAGCTTTGATGCAGCATCCCCTGACCATGCACGTAGTTTACTATTGCAGTTATACTAGCGTCGCAGCATGCTCTTGACATCTACAAGTTCTTTACTGTTAAGCTTCAGCTATGTTTCAAGCCTCTCAACATCATATCCGAGTTAAGCAACATCATCCTCAGATGCATCCTAATGATGAGTACGATTAACATTACGCAGAGCTTGGAAAGAACAAACTTAAATCACTATAAAAATGAAACTTGACTACATAATCGAAACATAACAGATTGGGTGTCAACGTTAAAATATTCAGTATGATTACATCATCCCTACTTGATTACACACTTAGAAATCAAGCATATATTAACAAAAACGTGAAAAAGTCATTTGTTGATCAAGTTTCTAAGCTTAATTTTGAACCACTCAAGATGAGGACTGTCGGAGGGAATGAACCATTTTCTAATGCATACCGCCATCGATGCAACATGAAATCACTACTGGCCTTCTTCTCTCGAACTACTTGGTTTATTTGGGCTAATAACTCCATGGTTTTGTTCTTAAAATCCGCATAAGTTCTGTCTAATTATTTTTTACGTCTAGCCATGGCCGCAGCGCTTAATCTAAGGCGATCTAAAGTTTTTTTTCAAGTCTAGCCTCCGTCTCTCTCAATAGTTTTTGAACATTTTATCTCTAGAATACTAAACAAAACAATGAGAAAAGCGCAATCCCTCACAAGAAACAATATAACAAACACTATATCACGTTACGAATAGCAAAATAAAGGTCAAAATTTTAGGTACAACAAGACATAAAAGATTTTTGAAACTAATCATCTGAGTCTATCAAGAAAGTTGAGTTAACCTTGTTTGAAGTTTTGTTTTGCTTATCAAATTGCAGGTTTTCTTGATCTCCATCAGTCTTGCTCGCTCCTCCTGAGAAAGATGCTCAGAATGGTTTGAGTCAACATCCTCTTCCTCAACCCATTCGTCCTCATTCCACCTGCCCTGGTAGTACGTAAAAAATGATGCAACTACATACTCTCTTTAGAAAGTCAGCCTTAACTTCGACTTTGGATTGGCGCTTGCTGAAACATAAAAATCATAAGTCACATCTGAGGTGGTAATGTTGAGTTCCTTCTTAGATCGAGCTAGCTCTTTCTCAATCCTGGCCAGAACATCGCCCTTGTCCTTCAGCTCATGCTCTTTCAAAGCTCGAGCATCCTTAGTAGCCTTAATCTCCCTTCCAACCTTTCTAACCCGCTCACAAAGCATTTTGGCATCCTCCTCTACCTTAACCTTAGCAGAAGCCAGTGCAGTCTTTTCAGTGTCGGCTGAGGCAAGATCAGCTTCAAGCTTAACCACCTGGCTTGAAAGTAAGACTTGCACACTCTCTGATTTACATGCCTTTATCATCAAGGCCGAGGACTAGAATAAGGGAAAACTTGAAACAACATGGGTAACAAAACCAACGTTAAGCGTAGAAGAAGAAGGGTCCATACTAAAATCCTAGATATTATTTCAAAAAAAAGTCGAACGAGAATCAAAACGGCTTATCCTGTATCACATTGGAAAATGAAGTAGAACACATTGGCCATATCCAAGATCAAAGGCCAAACCAGAATACCGAGCCAAGGCATTATAACCAACGCATGATGTTCTGAATTAACCATACTTTTAAAGCTCACATTTTGTCAAACATCTATAGGAACAGGGGTGCATAGGCATATACCAGGGCAACCTACACAATGCCATACAGAGCCAAAAGCACTTCAAAGGGGCTGTATGTAGGGTCACTCGAGATATGCTTCAATGCAGACTCAACCATATAGACAAATGAAAAATGTGAAACTCTCCCTCTATCGCATCGGCAATAGCAAAGGGAATAACTCAAATCATAAATAAACTTCATTCGCATCCCAAAAGCATGACGAACTAGTCCTCAGAATGGAATAGGTATTTCTACTCCCTTCCAACCCGACATAGCGACAAATTAAATAAAGATAACAAAAGCATCAGCATGGAAGTATGGACTGAATAATAGGCAATGATTCGCCACTGAACCTCTCCACATGCGCAAATCACATACTAATGCCTCTAGGCGGCCTCTTTATCATTCCTCTTAAAGCAACTTGCCATTCCAAGAGAGAAGAGGCTAACCTATACAGACCTCGCCTTCCCGCCAATTTTTCAAGCATCCCAATTTGAATTTCCAAGCTTCCGCCAATATCAGGATTTCCCACCAAAAATCTGTCATCAATCCCGGCACAAAGAACATACATCATGGATAAGCTACAAGTGGCATAATCCGAGGATGGAGATTGAAGGAAAGAATCAAAAGCGATTACAACCACCAACAGTGTATTCTTTATACTATAAAAGCAAATGCTGGAGGATGAAGAAAATAATCTTATTTTTGGTTCTTTTCAAAATTAAAGGAGATGTTACACGCCTTAGAGACCATTGTAATCATTTTGTACAAAAATCAAAAAGATACAATGAAAAACCCTGTGGATGTAGGTTTAACGTTAATTCGAACCACATAAAAAACCTTATGTCCTTTACTTTAATTTTTCTACTATTTAGCTTTTAAATCACTTATCAGACGCGAAACCTCTTTAACATTTCAACAAACAATTGAAGTACGAACACTTGACTATGTAAGTATTCAGCAACACAGTTACTTCTCAAAGGTGAATTTAATGAAGCTTAAATTTTCCTATTCCTAATCATAGGGACAACTAGTCATAAGGTCACCTCATGATCAAGTTGTGTGTGGTGAAGCTGAAAAACTTCACCAACATAACCTAATTCCAAAATCCAAAGTTGATCAACCTTACAAGTTTAGGGCCAGTTTTTTCGTATTATCGTTTCTGCTTTTGATAGCCAAATGTACTCTAAATATTGAAACAGTGGACTCACTATGGCATAGTAGTGAACAACCTTAACCTTCTCTAGCTTGACATTTTCTGGATTGCACAAAGCATTACTAAGACTGAGTTGTACATGAGAGGGATAGGCTTGTAGATTTTCTCAAAATACTTATTCATAAAATCCTATATATAGTCAACACATTCACTAAGAAGCTTGATCATCTATAGTCCTAAATTTGAGAAATCTCTTTCAGTAATCGAGTAGTGCAACTTTTCTGGGTCAGATGGAATACCCAACAAAAAAGGACGGCAGAGAAATGTTTGACTTGTCCACTTTCTTTTATAGCTTATTATTTTCTCACCTCTTTTTGTACTTAAAAATGCTCAAACTATGTTTCAGGTTCTCAAACATAGTGGAGTACCTGAATCTAAATCTAGAGAATTTTATGGTGAAGTTGAAGCAAGAGTATCTGGGGTATAGTTCATTTGCATTTAGATTGGGTATTTATATAAGGGTTATCAAATTTCATTAGATGGAGTTGATGTTACAAGTATATTCGATTGTGTATATGGAAAATACAAAGTTTAATCTTATTATTATTAATCATATATTTTCAACCGTGCTCATCATATATTAAAAACTGTGCAATGTGTATTTTATATTAACTATATTGTGTATTTATGTCAATTGCTTTTAGTTACACTATTTTATTTTTTAATTTTATTAGTTTTTATTAACAATATGTTTAGTTGTGTAACTTATGATATTAGCTGAAATGCCCTTTTGGAGTCCACAATACCTAATTGGTATTGTTGTACTTGACTTTGAAATGCTTCTTGGTTATTGTAGATTTCAACATAGAAACACCATGGGGTGTTGTTGATGTCAAATCCACAATATCTAATGAGTGTTGCTAATTCTGAATTAGCAATGCCTCCTCGGTGTTGCTAATTCTAAATCAGCAACGCTTCTTCGGTGTGATAGATACAAAATCCGCATTGCTTTAAAAGAGTTTCAAAAATAAAATAAAAAGACTAATTTGAAATAGTCAAATAGTGTTTCTAAAAATAATTAGACACCAAATTATTGTTCCAAAATGATGTTTTTGGTGTAGTGTTAGGCTGCTCCTGTTAGCCTATTCCTAGCTTTCTCTGACTTGTCAGCCATTACTGTTATAAGCTTAGCTCTTTAGAATTGTCTCCCATTGTTGTTGGAAGCTTTGGTATTTATAGGAGTGAACGTATATGGAGGTCAGGCCGATAAAATAGGTAGCTTCCTTGTATAACATGCTTGTTTTGGTTATTCCCATACGTAGAAGATATGCTCTAAAACTTCCATAATTCTTTGTTCGGTTCAGTGGTAGTTGGCTCAGAGGTAGCTAGCTAGGTGGTTCTTAGTACACTGGTCATATCATGGGTCAGCCAGGTTTGGGTTCGCTAGTAGGCTACTGAACATGAATATGTGTTCGGTATGTGGTGTTAGGCAATGCTTGGTTCGGCGGTGTCTTGGTTCGGTAGGTGGTCGGTTCGGTGGTAATGGAACGGTTCACTGGTGGCTTCTTCGGTAGGTGGACTTTGTTGCATTCTTAGCTAGTCCGGGTTCTTCTTCCTCGGTTCGACAACTCCCTATACCAGAGCAATATTACTATACGGTAATTTCAATACCGTAAAATAATTCATGTTCAGTGTTCCTACTACCGAACTAGATTCTCTGTTCGGTGGTTAGGCTACCAAATAAGAATTCATGTCCTATAGCTTGACTATCAAACATGATTCTTTATTCGATGATTAGGCCATCGGACAGGAATTTCTATCCGCTAGCTTGATTACCGAGCGGGTGGGTTGTGGTAGTATTTTCTTGCCTATGTCTTGCACTTCTACTCTCATCACCTTACTAGCTTCTTGCTAACTTCATCCATATTCATTTGTGGTACTTAGACAAAGTGTTGATGCTCCAATGATTGAACTCTCGACCTCTCTATTGGAAACATGACGTTCAACCACTTGAGCAACACACGTTTTTAAGCCACAACTCCTTCGGTTTAAGTCACAATTGAATGAAACTTAGACCCAATATCTTTATATCATCGAGTATAGTATTCTAATGCATCTAAATGTTCTATTTTCCTGAAGTAGGATGCAACTCTCCAAGATGGAACCCAAGTCGATTAGGTGATGAACAAATTTTAAGATGATCATATCTTCGAATCTGTAGCTCGGATTGAGATGCGGTTTTGACCAAGGTGCATGTCCTAACCTTAGGGACTTTTTATAAGTACTTTGAGCATATGATTTGATTGTGCCAAATTTGCCCCTAACACTTTGCATTACCCCTGTGGTTACATAATGACGTCTTTACTTTGGATCTTAAGATCGTTTCTATGCTCCTTGATGTCTTTTCATATTCACCATGTTGTAAGCGAAAATGCCCACAATACTTACCCCCCCCCAAAGCATACTTTGTAGAATATAAAGTATGCTTTGCTTTATCCAAAATCGCTTTTCTTTCTCATCCGAGGGTTGTTTCGAACCTTGAACATATATATCCTTATTCTCGTCCTTTCTATAAGTTTTTCATTATTTGTATGTCGCGGAGCCTTGTTCATTCTAAGGAAATCTTGCTAATTATTTCAAGACATCTTTTATTAATATGGCTTTTATAGCTCATGCTTCTTTGGTATTATGGTCATCTAGCATAATTTCCGATCGATTCTCATCTCTGTTTGGTGAGGAGTTTCTCTCTCTGGTTCAACCTCCTTCCCTCCAAGTCCTAAGGGACGCGTGTTGTCTTATGAATGTTCAAAGAATATCGGGTGCTCTAGAGAAAGGAATATACAGTGGTTCCATGGTACGTGGACTTGATGTGTATTTTGTTGCGCTGATTACAGTTTGACCAATTAAGACTGGCGGTCTCAATTTATTTTTTCTACAGATCACTTAGTTATTCCACTAGCGACTCTTTCATTATTACCATGCATACTTGTATAGACCAATCATCGAAATGTTTGGCTAGGTAAATGGTTTCTACTGAAGTTTTGAACGTGGGTTGATCATGCGCTTGTGATGTGAAGCTAATCTTCTTTTGATATTTATGCATTGTTGCGTTTGATATTTATTCATGTCCGTATTCTCCTTTTTATGGCCAGTAGTTGTGATGTGTTTGTTCCACATGATTTCTAGGTTTCCTCGTTCTATTAGCAACTTTTTTCACCGCGGTCATATGAGATCAATCACCAACAAGTTAAGCAGAGTAAGCAGGTTCTATAACCGATGCTTTCCTTGGCCCATGTTTTATATTTCTTGTACAAATACTTACACAAGAGCAAATATATCTTATAGAAATTTTAAATGAAATTATCATACCTTATCAGGATTAGTTGTTGCATTTCTGTTTGTATAATATCCTTGCTTAGCCATTAGCCTATTAGATATTTTCCCATTGCTATCTTAGCACTTGTACATGATTAATCACCAATAAGTTCAGCAAGATGAGCATACAGGTAAAGTGGTTCCTTGTTATTTTCCTAGCTCTTCTGGTAACTTTTCCCTTTCCCCTAGCATATTTGCATAGGATCAATCATTGGCAAGTTTGGCTAGGCGAGCAATCTTTATGAAGTCATACTCTATTATTCCTAATGATATTCCCATCGTTAGCCTATGTGCTTGTGTAAAATCAATCACTTTCGAGTTCAGTGGGATAAGCGACCTCCATGCCTTTTCATCGCTACCTTGCACACTTGCATAAGATCAATCACCCGAAAATTCAATAAGGCGATTGATCTATGGTGGAGTGTCTTTGTGATCAAGTCGCATGTGTCATTATTTGTGTTCATGCACTTTCATCGTTCTAATTTGTTTATTCAAATATATATTCCATGCATATTTTAAACAAGTTTGTCCTAGTATTGGTCCATTGGCAGTCTTCATAGGCAATTCCAGTATCGGCTGTAAGCACTGAGCCGTACAATCAATAGTCAGTTTTACTATGGCGAGCTTAGTTATCCATTGCTGATAGAAATCCAAAGATGAATATCGGGGTGAACCAACTAAGCGGTGGCCATGTCATGACCACTGGTAAGTCAGGTTCTCCATAGCCATCCCAAAAGCTTGTAGTCGATCGTCAATGGTAGAAACCCAATTAGGATTACTCCGGTATTCCATTGCCAACTAGAAGTTTGAGCCAATCGTCAATAGTGGACACCCAGTTAGGGTTCTTTCAGTCTGCCATTGCCGGCAAGAATTCTAAACCAATCGTCAATGGTGGACAACTGATTAGGGTCACCCTGGTCCGCCATTGCCAGCAAGAAGTTTGAGCCGATCGTCAATGGTGGAGACCCGGTTAGGGTCACTTTGGTCCGCCATTGCTGGCAAGAAGTTTGAGTCGATCGTCGATAGTGGACACCCAGTTAGGGTCAAACTGGTCTGCCGTTGTGGTAAGAAGTTTGAGCTAATGGTTAATGATTGACATCCAATTAGAGTCACTCTGTTTCTCCATTTCCCATAAGAAGTTTGGGGTCGATCGTCGATGGTGAACTACTTGTTCTATGATCACTCCCTGATCATGGGTAAATTCGCTTCACTATTGTCGACCAAAGGTTTTTCCAAGCTTTCCACAATGTACCAGAGTTGGGCGCCACTCCAGTATGCAGTGGCCTTACCTGTATAGTTCTAAAATCGGGGAATTTATTTGATATGGGATGGTTGTTCTTATGGTGGTTTGGTAGCACTAGTCATCTATCTTGGTTTCCCACACCCAATTCATTGGGTTCGGTAAGACCGTGACGATTGACTAATCTATGTAGTTTCTATATTCAATGCACAAAAACAAAACAAATATTTTAGGCAATTCATATTTTTATGGATGTTGCTCGGTCCAAGATGATGAGAATATAGTCTCCATTCTCTGGATCCCAACTAATAAAATTTACTCCTTCACAGATCGGGTCAAATGCCCCCAACCAATAGGAAATTCGCTTCAGGATTAGGTTTCCTTCCATAAGCATCCGATGCTTTGTCCTAGGGTTGCATTGTTTCATTGATTTTTAGTAGAGCGCTATAGTTTTCAAAGTAGTTCGTCCCGCTTCTCCTTAGTCAGATCCAGGGACATATTTTACCATTTCTTATTCTCCTCTAAGTCATAGTGGATTCTCCTATGAGATATGACTATAGTTTCGATGGGAAGCATAACTTATAAATTCGTAGGCCAAAGCAAAAGGAGTATGTTCCATTATAGTTTCGTGGGAAGTGAAATACACATATAATCCAATGGCAGATTTTCCATCCGAGCTCCCTTACAATTTTTCAAATGCTCCTATGAGAGTTTGAGAAACTTGTTGACTTCTTTAACCTCTCCATTGGCTTATGGGTGAGACACTGTAGAAAAGCATTTTCTGATTCTATGTTGTAGATAGATGTTGGCGAATTCCTGACTATCAAACCGCTATCCATTATCTGAGATCATCTGGAGTGGAATTCCTTACTTAATAAAGTAATCCGCAATGACTGTTACATACTCAACTTCTCTTGTAGCTATTAAAAATTCTCCATTTCGTTCGAAGCCCGTAAGATTTCCTTTTCTAGGGTCTGCCCCAAATGTGGTCCTCATAACTGCCTTGATGGAAGCTATCTAATATTTCCTTCCCCTCTCTTACAGCCATGCACCTTAACAGGGGGTTAGTAAACACTCTTCTGTATTAGATGCCATCCATTATGGTGTACCGAGTTTCCTTGCGCAACACCTTCCTTGCTTCATTTTGGTTTAAGAGTGAAGTTTTTACTAGAACCAACTCAAAAGTGATCAATTTCCCAAGCAAGCCAATATTTCCAAATCTTTAGCATCTAGATTTTCCTCACATGGGATGTACTTAACCACATAGCATTTTTGCACACTGAGCATAGCCTTTGGCCTTTTTCTTTTTTAAGTGGTATGCTAACCATTCTCCTTTGACTTAGATCTCCTAAATGCTTGATTCACAACCATTTTCAAGTCACTATGGATACGCAGTGTCTTGATTATTAATTCTTCTACTATTTCCAATCTTGCTATTAGTGTAGTGTACTCATTTGTTAAGTTTAGTCTGCTAGGTAAGAGGTCTACTCGACCCATAGGGTTCAAGAATATCTGTTCTTGCCTAGTCATTAGTATTTTCTCCCACTTACGTAGGTTTCACGTAGTCAAATAGCATGATGTTATTAGGCCTCGAGTATTTATATTGAATATCATTCGAAATTTATTCATTAAAGTGAGTCATACATCTGCGTTATTGTCCACACACTCTATGGAGGTATCAAACCACCTTTATTACTTCAGCATAATGGTTTCCCATTCCATAGAGTGCTCATAATAGAAAAACCGACTCATCATTC
Organism: Allium cepa; assembly: GCA_030765085.1. NCBI lineage: Eukaryota > Viridiplantae > Streptophyta > Magnoliopsida > Asparagales > Amaryllidaceae > Allium > Allium cepa. The sequence continues at coordinate 456,115,234 of CM060931.1, read as the reverse complement.
GAAAGTTATGTATGTTTTAAGTTTTGCCTGCTACTGGCCTACATCAGTGGGTAACTAACTAAGCCCATACTTAGGCCTACCAATTCGTCTTGAAAATTTCTAAGGGAAGGCTGTTAAGACTGATCTAAGTCATTTCCATCTTTCCTAAAACTGCTCTAAACGTTCTTTAACCCTACTTTCATTAAAAAGCTTACGTTTTTTCTTACTAATCTTAGCCTAAGTCATCATTATAAGAGTGATTAGCATAGAGGGATTGTAGGTTATCATATTTCCATTCATCTACCTTGTTGTCATCTCTAGATATAATGGATGAAATCATTCTTTTGGGTATTTGATGAGCGGTTCTCAATCTCTCCCCATCCTATGCATGTTTATATAGTTAAAAATAAAGTTTTAGGCTTTGATTGGTGGAAAACTACTCGGTTGGAGATGATGTTTTAGGTAGGGGACAGGAGTGATAAATAGAAGACAAATACTAAGGTTTGGCTAAGTGTTGGACTTAGTATCGGGAGCTTTGGAGCTAGTACCAAAAGCTTTTCTGAAGAGTGGTTGGGGTCCAAGCACTTAGAAGATGGAGTATTGAAAGAGAAGGACTTCAGGAAAGAAGAAAGACAAGAAAATTACCTTAATACCTAATTTGGTACCAAGAGCTTCCTTTTTGATGGAATCGATGTGAAACTTCTAAAAGGGGAAACAGAGTCTCTACAGGTCGTGTTGAAGATGTTTGTTTGTTAGCTTGGGGGTTGATAGCAATATAGTAGCATGATGATAGCATCGAGATTTAAGTGATGGCAACTCGATGTTGAAAGGAGTCAGGTTCCAATGATAGCCGCTCGATATAGAAATGAGTTGTGAGGAAGGTTATCTGCAAAGGACGGCTTCAAAGGACGAGTTCTAAAAAAAGTGACTCGTGGATTGAATGTTTAATGGTTCTATCATTGAATAAAGGGACGTGTAATGGTCTTTTGAGGATAATGGAACCTAGATGGGGCAAGGAAAGAGCTTTGATGCGCATGCTAAGGGATCGTTGATACTTGAAGTGTTTTCTAATGTACTCAAAAGCAGGGTTATTGTTGGAACGCTCATGGATGCTTTGTTTGGCTATCCCGGATCGATTGTTTAGATCCGTATACCCTAGACCAGTGGAATGGGTCTTGTACCAGTTTTGGGTTAAAGGCATGCATACTTAAACCGGGATTTCCATTAGTTCCTAGCAAGGGAAAGGCTATATAAGTTATCATATATCTAGAGCACGGTAAGTGATAGTGAGGATTGTTTGATGAATGTTATGGTTGCTTTGATCGCTTTCTTACATAGTATATCACTCCAGGGATGTCACTAGAGATAATATTAGGGATAAAGATACATGGGCACCCGTCATCGTACTTAGTTTGTAGTATACCTTTATGATATCCGTAGAGTAGCATACTGTGTTCATTATATGCTAATTCTTTGGTTGCAAGGGCATGTTAGATATGATTTGTATACTCTTATTTTCTTATCATATCGACTTATATAGTATTTTAAGATTCATTTATTGCTCACACCAGACTATTGTCTGACTCGAGGTTTTATGCTTTGCTTCTTATTATCTTGGGTACTCTTAAATTAGTAGAGTAGATAGCAGGTATTGGTGTACGCAATGCAACACAGATGACGAGTAGGGTGGAGCTTCCCTTATTATGTATGGATATTATGCTTATTCCGCTGTGCAACACAGTGAAGCCTGGACAGCAATTGCTTACTACTACGAAACAATTTATTGGCTTTATTTATGTTTTGCATAAACTTTATTACTTTGTTGTATATACTTTGATATCTGGTTCACTCAGTTAATACTGCCTCTCTTGTTTTATATCTATGATCCATATTATATTTTATTTCATGCCCTGTGAGGTTGAAGATATGTTTTCGCGATGTCTAATTTCATTTACAACCCTTGATGATCCTTCTACATCGATTGAGCATGTTAGTAGCGCGCTATATAGTTATATTGGGTGCCAATGGTGTAGGGTGATCATCACATTTGGTATTAGAGCATAGCTTGGGCGATTAACCTTAGTTGATATTGTGATCTGGTAGAGATAAGGAAGGAGTCATCACACTAAACATGATCGAGAGTATATACATATACGAGAGAGTGCGTACTTGTTATATATTTTGATTTTCAAAACTATATAGTAGTATATATAGTTTATGAGTCGCATGCACATACGAGTACCATTGACAAAGTTTTTATATATGATAAACTAATAATTCTTGTTACGGATCAAGAATAAGCCGGCATATAAGAAACATTATGATGAATTCCATCTTTAGGATTGAGGAAGGAGAGGGCTCAGAGGTTGCTATCCCTAACTTACAGGTGATGTTCAACGCAATGATAGCAAACATGCTGCAAAATGCTTAAGCGATCACTCCAAACATTGCTGTTAGTGGTGATGCTTAGGTGCATGCCCCGAGGGCTAATTTTTCCAAGCTATATAAAGATTACTCTACATTGGGAGGCAAGCTATTCCTTGGAATAGAGTCGACCATCGAAGTGCAAGACTAGTTGGACACATACGAGCGTATTTTTGGTGACATGGAAGAAGATGATTCCATGAAAAGGAAGTTGGCTTCTAGATGGCTTTAAGGGTGGGCTATGAACTGGTGGAATGCCATTACTATTGCTACACCTGCAGATCGATTCACATGAGATTGGTTCATGACTGTATTTGAAAAGAAGTTCATCCCGGTTACCTACAAGTCAGTATTATTAAGGAGATATGCTGATTTAAAGCAGGGAGATATGTGTATCTCCAAGTATAATGCTAAGTTCGATGCTTTGTCAAAGTATGGGATGTATTTCATCGATACTCCATTGCAGAAGAATGAGAAATTTCTTATGGATTTGGACGACTATTTGGGAAAATTTTGGTGAGTTATATCAATGGGACATTTAAAAGACTTGTCGAGAAAGCTCTTCGCCATGAGAGTTTACACCCCAAGTCTAAATTAACAATTGTTGTTAAGCAAGAGCCAAAACCACAACAAGGCGGTGGAGGCGGGAAGAAATGGAATGGAAAGAGAAAGCAATCTCAAGGAAAAAATGCTCATAGAAGATTAAATGGGAACCCATCTTGTATGGTTGTGGAAGCAAGGGTCACTTGATCAAATATTGCAATGTTGATAAAAGAAGAAGTGTTACAACTGTTGAAAGTTTGGACATATGCAGAAAGTTGTCCAAAACTAGCACAACAGAAACAGGTTGTGAATGCATGTGCTTTGGATGTTGTCCTGACTTCATCGAGTTCTCCCCCTGTGAAGGAGAGAGGGAAAAGTGTTGTTATTCAAGGTATGCTATCCATTTGTGATGTTCTCCTATGTTTTTTATTCAATATTGGAGCTTCACATTTATTCATATCTAATGACCCAGTAAATAGTTTGAGATTGAAACCTGAAATAGTTGACCAACTTTTTATTGTGACAAATCCTATTGGAGGCTCCACTAGCCTATGCATGGCTTGTAGTGGTTTGGTCTAATAATGTCATGGATGCACTTTTGTTTGTGATTGCTTTGTTTTGAATTTCGTTAGATTCATGATTATTTCGGGATGGACTGCCTAAGGAAGTAGCATTATTAGTGATTATGAGAAGCTGCTGGTGACGATTGGGACTATGGAGGTGTGAACGATAGTGATTGGATGCCCGTCTGAGGATGTGGTTATGGTTAGCTTTCTATATTTTCTTGAGGCTCCATAGGATGGGTTTCCATCTGTATCTATTGTTAGAGGGTATTGGACGTGTTTGATGAGGTGATCGAATTACCGTCACACTGGAAGATTGACTTTCGCATAGACTTGGTGCAGGATGCCAGACCGATAGTTATGCCATTGAGGCATATGATACCCAAAGAGCAAAAGAAGCTGAAGGTGCAAGTAAATGACATGTTGAAGGGAGGGTTTATTCATATGAGCATATATGAGCGGGGCACGCTTGTAGTATTCGTCAATATAGCAGATGGATCTCTTAAGTTGCGTATAAATTACCTTGAGTTGAATATGGTGATGAAGTAGAACAAGTATCCACTCCCATGTATTGAAGATTTATTCAATCAGCTCCATGGTGCAAAGGTGTTCTCTCAATTGGATTTGGCGGTAAGATTTCACTACTTGAAAGTAGCGAATGAGAGTGTGTCAATCACCACATTTTGTATGTCGTCTGGTTTCTATGAATGGTCGGTGATGCCATTCAGGCTAACCAATGCTCCGATGTACTTTGTTGATCTCATGAACGGTGTCTTCAGCGATCAGTTAAACAAGTTCGTACATGTGTTTGTTGATGATATTCTGATCTATTCTAGGATAGAGGATGAACATAAGATGAACTTGAAGGTTGTTCTTGAAGTGTTAAGGAACATAGGTTAAGAGTGAAGTTTTTTCAAAGTTTCACTTCTGGATAGGAGAAGTGAGATTCTTAGGTCATGTCGTCTTTGGGCAGAGCATTACGGTTGATCCTATGAAGGTGGTAGCGGTTTAGGATTGGAACCAACCTAAAAATGTTAATGATATAAGGAGTTTCTTAGGATTGATGGGATATGATAGATGTTTTATCAAAGATTTCTCAAAGGTAGCCGTGTAGTTGACCAATTTGACGAAGAAGAATTAAACTTTTGCTAGGGATGCGAAGTGTGAGCATGTGTTTATGAGTTGGAAGGTGAGGTTGATGAGTGCAGCAGTATTGACCATTTCGAGTGGAAATGAGGAGCTAATAGTATACACAGACGTCAGTGGGATTAGGTGCGGTCTTGATTCAGAAAGAAAAGGTTGCTTCCTAAGCTAGTCAATAGCTAAAGCCACATGAGAGAAAGTATCTGATTCCTGATTTTGAGTTGGCAACGATAGTGTTCGCTTTGAAGGCTTGGAGGCGCTACTTATTAGGAGAAAGGTTCAACCTATTCACGGACCACAAATCCTTGATGTGGCTTCTCTCCTAAAAGGATCTTAACCTTCGCCAGAAGCGATGGTTGGAATTCCTGGCCTTCTACGATTTTGACATTTCTATAAGCCTGGCAAGGAAAATGCAGTCGCTGATGCATTGTGTAGAAGACATGCTAGTTTGTAAATGATGTTCCTGGAGTGGATGTAGTAAAGCATATTGCTGGCTATAACTTCAGACCTCACTACGAGATAGAGCCATAGATATTGGCAAGTCTGATGATCAAACCTACTTAAATTGATTGGATCGCTACTAGTTAGAAGCGAGATGCTAGACTAATGGAGATCATGGCGATAATAGAAGAAGGAGCAAGTTTGAGGATATGAAGCAATACGAACTTGATCGAGAAGCTCAGCTCCATAAGGATGGGAAATTGTTTGTCCCCGATGTAGATGGATTGCAAGATGAGGTGCTACGAGAGTACCACCATTCTAGGTTGACTATACATCCCAGCGGTAATAAGGTATATCATGATATAAAGCAGACCTACTATATGGAAAGGATGAAGATGGATGTCGGGACATTCATCTCGAAGTGTATGAATGGCTAGTTGGTGAAGGCAGAATAGAAGAAGCCAAGTGGATTGCTGCAACCACTTGAAGTTCCTATGTGGAAGTGGGAGCATATATTGTATATTAGAGGATCTTTTGCAGGCTTGCATTCTCAATTTCAAAGGCTCATGGAATGATCACTTGCATTTGGTAGAATTCGTATACAACAATAACTATCAATCTAGTATCAGTATGACACCATATGAAGCATTGTATGGCCGATGGTGTAATGTTCCGTCATGTTGGCAGGAAGTGGGCGAGAAACTGATACTTAGGCCAAATATAATTAGAGAAACCACGGAGACTATAGAGTTCATTCGACCATGAATGAAAGCTACTCAGGATAGAAAAAAGATCTATACCGACAGTAGCCGTGTAGATTTGGAAGTTTCAGTAGGCAATATGGTATTTGCGATGATTTCACCATTGAAGAATGTTATTTGATTCAGTAGTAAGAGGAAGCTGGCATCGAGATTCATAGGTGCTTTTCCGATAGCAAAGAGGATTGAGAACCTAGCACATAGAGTCAACTTACCTCAAAAGATCGCGGGTGTGCACAATGTCCTCCATATTTCTCATCCACGGAAGTGCGTGCACAACTCAGGCATAATGATTGCACCAAGTCAACATGATGACATCGAGGTTGAATCAGATGCTTCGAGACCTTATAGGCCGATTTTTACTGTCGGGCGCAATACGAAACAACTTAGAAGGAGGACGGTGGAGTTAGATATTTGACCCTCATGCTCTTCTTGGTTTCCCACGTGCAATCGCCTTCACTTTTGCCTCATTGAACCTTCATGAGCTCTTTGCATGGTAAAGCCTATTGTTTGACGTATTTACTTTTACCTTGGATATCATATAAGGTAGTTTAGTATCTCGCTATGGTTGCATGGCTACTTGTTAGATATGTATATATGACTGTTAGACATGCAAGGTAACTATGTTTGACTATTCTTGGACTTATTTGGGTATTTCGAGCACGAAATTCCTAAAGAGGGAGAGTGTAACGACCCGTATTTTACGTATCGGAGAATCGTAAAATATTTTTATTTTACTCATATAAGGTCGTATGACTCTAAAATTTTGGAAAATAACTCTTAGGGATAATTTCCACATCTATAATTTTTGTTGAATCTCTATCTGACCGTTTTACCCTGAAAATCTTGTTTGAGCTATAACTTTTGATAAGAGCCGAATTAGGATATCAAACCACTTCTACTGATTTAGCATGATGGTTTCTCATTCCATAGAGTGGTCATAAAAGAAAAACGAACTTACCATTTGAAATTTAAGCACATTTTTGTTTTTGCTGCACCTAGCCTACATTAGTAGGTAATTAATTAAGCTCATACTTAGGCCCAATAATTCATCTCGAAAATGGTGCTAATGGGTTGGCTATTGAGACTGATCTAATTCATTTTCATCTTCCCTAAAATAGCTCTAAACCTTCATTAACCCTAATTTCATTGAAAAAATTACGTCCTTCTTACGAATCTTAGCCTAAACCATCATTATAAAGGTGATTAACGTAGACAGATTGGAGATTACCATTTTTAGCTAATTTTCATTCATCTCTCTCATTGTCCACTTCTGATCTAAGGGGAGAAATTGGTATTTTGGGTATTTGGTGAGTGGTACTTGACCTCTCACTGTCTTATGCATGTTTATATAGTTAAATATGAAGTTTTTAACATGATTTTGATCCGAAAATGTTTTCCAACTTTATTCATATGTTCGTATATGTTTATGGCTAAAATATAAAGGATTAAAAATGGGTTTTATGGTGTTGCGACCCTTTTGTTTATATTGATATGCTAGTGTCAAAGTTAGATCTAGAATAGGATTTGTTTGATTATCATGTTTTTATGAATTGCTTATGTGTATGGATGCGTCTAGATAATATTTCATGTTTTTGTGTTGTGCTTTGATATGGTTTTCTAATGCCTTTAAATAGTTAGGAAATAGGTGGTTGAATTGACAAATCAAAGGCAAATATGGTCAAAATTTATTGAAACTTGGAGGAGGGGCTCTAGAGGATGGAAGAGCCCAGGGTTCAAGTCGCATCAAGTTTGAAGCAAGGTACCAAGAGCTTTTTGCTCAGTATCGAGAGCTTTTGATCGGTGGAAAACTATTCAGTTGGAAATGGTGTTTTAGGTTGGGGATAGGAGTAATGAATAGAAAGCAAATACTAAGGTTTGGCCAAGTGTTGGAGTTAGCACAGGGAGCTTGGAGCTAGTATCGAAAGCTTTTGAACTTGGTACCAAGAGCTTTAGTGAAGAGTGGTCAGGGTCTAAGCATTTGGAAGATGGAGTACTGGAGGAGAAGGACTTTAAGAAAGAAGAAGGACAAGTAAATTAGCTAAGTACCTAACTTGGTACCGAGAACTTTTGGTTGGTATCGAGAGCTTTTGGTTGGTACCGAGAGCTTTCTTTTTGATGGAATAGATGTGAAACTTTTAGGAGAGGAAGCAGGGACTCTTTAGGTCGTACTGAAGATGTCTTCATGCATTTGAGGTTTGATGGAAGTATAGTAGAACGATGGTAACTTTGGGACTTCGGTGATGGCAACTTAATGGTGATGGCAACTTAATGGTGAATGGAGATAGGTTTTGATGATAACAGCTCGATGTTGAAAGGAGTCATGAGGATAGTTATCCATAAAGGGAGAGTTCTAGGAAGGGTGACCCGTGGATAGACATTGAATGGTTCTATCGTGGAATGAAGGAACATGAAACGGTTCCTTAAGGATAATGGAAATTAGATGGAGCATAGAAAGGGAATCGCTGTGCGTGCTAAGGGATCTTTGATACTCGAAGTGTTTTCTGATGCACTCGAAAGCAGGGGTATTGTGGTGATGCTCATAGGTACTTTGTTTGGTTCCATCAAATCGGTTATTTAGATTCGTATACATTGGACCTGTGGAATGGGTCTAATATTAGCTTTGGGGTAAAAGTTAGTGCACTGAAAACCAGGATTTCCATTAGTCCCTGGTAGGAGAAAGTCTATATGAGTAATCATATATCTAGATTACATCGAGTGATTGTAAGGGTTGTTTGATGGATGTTATGGTTGCTTTGATTGTTTTCTTCTATAGCCTATCGCTCCATAGATGTCACTAGAGATAGGTGTTGTGCACAGGAATACTTAGATACTCATCTTCATGTTTAGTTTGTAGTATACCTTTATGGGTATACTAGCATATTATGTTCGTTATACGCTAACTCTTTAGTTCAAGGGACAGGTCAGTTATGATTCGTATATCCTTGTTCCTTACAAAATCGACTTATATAGTATTTTGAGATCCATTTATCGCTCATACCAAACTATTGTCTAACTTGAGGTTTTATTCTTGGCTTCCTATTATCTCGAGTACTCTTAAATTAATATACTAGAAAATAGGTCTAAGTGTATGCAGTACTGTGTAGAGGACGAGCATGATGGAGCTTCTCATAATATGGATATTATGCTTATTTCGCTGTGTAACAGTATATAGCCTATATAGTGTTTTCTTTGATTTTATAAGATGATTTATTGAGTTTATTTCTTTTTTAGGTAAACTCTATTGCTATAGTGTATAACTTTGTGGATCTGCGCTTTGGTATCTGGTTCACTTAGTTATTACCGTCTCTCCTATTTTATATATGTGATATATATTACATTTTATTCATGCACTGTGAGATATGCGATAGGTTTTGTGATGCCTTATTTCATTTACAACCCTTGATGATTGTCCTACATCGGACGGGCACGTCAGTAGTGCAATATATAATTATATTGGGTACCGATGATGTATGGCGATCGTCACAACTATCATGCTTCATATTCATATGAAGTTGACTCTATCTTTTGGGTTCTATGAAAAGATTATACCCCACCATCTCTAGAGGTGTCCAGTCCCGCCTATGTAATTGGTCAGAATTTCACTCCATTTTCTCTAAGGGAGCTGAACCTAGTCTCTCATTGTCTCTAATAGAGTTGAACCCTGTCTTGGGGACTGGTAAGTTTGTGCTCCACTATCTAAATACTCTGCTCTTCACAATTTTCATTCACATATATCTCTGGTTATCTAGTACGAGGATATGCTCTAATGTCCATGAAGGAATCCAGCACTGTGCTCCCGAGCATGGTTTATACTCTTCCTCCGTAAGGACTCGTTTCGTTGAGGGACTGTAGTCTAGGGTTTGTGGCACTCTCGCTAGAGTGACCTTAGGTTTTATCCCAGAGTGTACCTATGAGATTTATCGACATGCATTGGTTCATAACCGCAAATATCATGGAATGTGTAATGTTTTTTAGTTCCCGACCGTGCTGCTATTGATTCTCTAGTCCTTGATTCATCGTAACCCATGGTTTCTCTAGTAGGAAGACAGATTCTTTCTGGATTTTTTTAAGCTATTAACATGAAAACTTTCTTTACCTTCCGAAGTGTTTATTTTCTCTAGTTCTATTATCCATCTTTTGCATGTCCTTATCCTGAGGCTTTTCGTCTCTGACCTAGTTGACATTTGTCAGTCCTGACTCGATATTAGAATCCTCTAAGAGTATAAATATATAGGCCCAATAGTATAAGTCCTCCAAGTTGGCAGTTGAATTCTTCTTAAGCTCCCTATATAACTCTATTTTTTTTATTAAATCCTTAAGAAATAACCACATGGATAATCCATTCATTAAGTTGAAGCCTAGCAAATGCTATAGCACTAAAGCATGCAAGACTGTTCCATGAGTTGTCTATCCTTTTGCTTGATATCAAGAATTAACGAATTAGTGCTCCAAATAATTAAACCAAAGAGTCTCTAAGTATGACATGAATAAAAGAAAGCAACGACATCTTCTCCCTTTAGCTCCAACTGCTTCCATATGCTGAATGTAATGCCTCAAATGTGTTTAAGGGTTGGTTTTTCCAATGTATTACTCCATAACCAATATCTTAAAATTTAGGGGTTTATTGTATATCCAATGTTCAGAGTGAACTGACTATGGTTCATCTTATCAAGCTCTGGTCTCTTGCACCGCTTGCCGAACAATTGATGCGTTAGCCCACAGACCTGTTCCTCTGATACTAGAATGCTTCCTTAGGTTGTTTGGTGGGTTACATCGTGCCCCCGTGCAATGGACCAACCATATGTATACCATTCGGTATGAACTCAAGCGGTCCCGTTTCGGTAGCCAAGTGTGTGGTTCCAAATCAGCATTGACTTCTGATGAGACATCCTAGTGCTCATTTTGTCCTTTATTGACAATAATTTCAATAAGGGAATAAGAAATGTTTGCTGCAGCTACCGATGGCTCACCGTTATCCCTGCTTGGCTTGGCGTCGAACTGCTTCCCATTCTAGCTTCAGGCTGAACTCCTGCTCATTTCATCTCTCAATGTTCCTTCTTTCGCCTCTTTGACTTTCTTGATCGTATTCCTTATCAGAGTGAGACCCCTTTTTCCTTCTAGATGCTCTAGATTGGGATCTACCTTGTGTTTTAGTGTTTCGACCAATAGTTTGTGGCTTCCCTAAGCGTACCATGAGTTGGTCCACCATTACTTGCTATTGAGCAGCGAAACATTCATTTTGCTTGGCCATAACTCGATTTGGATCGCTTTTGGTAATTACATATGCTGGCACTAGAATGCTTGTTGAATGATCATCCTAACTAGCAGTTGTTTTATTAGGCATGCTCATGGTCCTTGCATTCCCACTGACAGAACAAACCTTATTCTTTGATTTTAATGGCATGTTGAGAATCAACCCTTGGTGAAAGCACCAAAAATGTTTGCACAAAAAGTAGACATACACCTCCAACCAATTAGTTGTAGAGCCATGAATACGAGGTGTATAACACAGCTGTTATATTTGTATGAGGATTGATTTTTAGAGAGCAGATCACATATGGGTTATGCAGAAAGTAAATTACAATAAAGTAAGAGCACAAGATTTATAGTAGTTCGGTTAGAATATGCCTACCTCCAATGTCTATTTTCATTACCCTTCATATAGTTCTTTGATGTAATGCTTGGGGTACATAATATGATGGTATGTTGCTTAATAGAAAGTTAGATATACACCCAAGGAAGTGTTCGTTTATTTTTGCTTCCCTATTCCTGTTCGTATGTCCTTGTTAACGTATCCCTATTTGGCTATCCCAACTTGGAAGTCCCTACTAGACTATTCATGTCAGGATGTTCCAGTTAAGATGTTTCTGTTAAATTTTCCTTGTTAGGCTATTTCTATTAGGCAGTTCCTGATAGGTTGTTTATGTTATGTTGTTCATGTTGGGCTATTCCTATTAGCCTATTCCTATTAGGCAGTTTCTTTTCTACTATTTAGGTTAGGCTATTCCCATTGGCCTAGCTTTCTCTGACTTGTACGTTATTACTATTATAAGTTTGGCTCTCCAAATTTTTCCTAATTGTTGTTGGTAGTTTTAGTATTTATAGGAGTTAAGGTATAGGAGGTCGGGCCGATAAGATTGGCAGTTTCCCTGTATAACATGCTTCTTTTGGTTATTTCTATATATTGAAGATAGGCTTTAGAACTTCCATATATTCAAGATTGCCTTTCCATATATGCTCTGTTTAGTTCGATGGCATTTGGCTCAAAGGTAGTTAGCTTGATGGTGCTTAGTTTGGTGGTTATATCATGGATCGACCAGGTCAGGGTTCGGCGGTAGGCTACTGAACATGAATCTGTATTCGTATGTGGTGTTTGGCAATGCTTGGTTCGATGGTGTCTTGGTACAGTGGGTGATTGGTTTAGTGGCAACGGGATGATTCGATGGTGGCTTCTTTGGTAGGTAGACCTTGTTACATTCTCGGTTATGTTTGTTTCCTTCCTTCCTCAGTTTGGTAACTTCCTATACCAAACCAATATTCCTATCCGATAATTTCAATACCGGAAAAGTATTCATACTAGATGTTCCTACTATCGAATTGGATTCTCTGTTTGGTGGTTAAGCCATCGAACAAAAATTCCTTCCAATAGTTTGATTACTGAACATGATTCTCTATTCATTGGTTAGGCCACCAGCCAGGAATTGCTATCTGGTAGCTTGACTACCGAACAGGTGTGTTGACGAAGTATTTTCTTGCCTACTTCTTTCACTTCTACTCGCATGGCCCTAGGGGCTTCTTGAAAACTTGTTGCCTCTTCATTTGGGGTGCTTAGACAAAGTGATGATGCTTCGGTGATTTGGTTAGGCAAGACTCTGTTATGTATAAATTTGGTTAGGCAGCCTTTAAAGCTCCCATCTTATCTGCCATTATTGCTTATCCATTCTCTTTTCCACAATTGTGCTTATCCATAAGGTATGTAAGGTTAGGTTGAGATCTATTATGTAGTAAATGGTAAGGAAGTAAACAGTTAGGTTCTATAGCAATAATGTGGTTGCCAGCGATGAAACTCCTAACCTCTCTTTTGGAAGCATAACGGTCAACCACTTGAGTTACACTCATTTTTATGTCATAATTACTTCATTTTAATTAAGAATTAAATGAAACTTGGACCGATAGCTTTGTATCATCGAGTAGAGTATTCCATAGCATATGAATTTTCTATTTTCCTAAGTAGGAAGCAACTCTCAAAGGTGGGGCCTGAGTCGTTTTGGTGGTGGACAAATTTTAAGTTGATCATATCTTCCAATCCGTAGCTCGGATTGAGATGCGGTTTCAGCCCAGGTGCATGTCCTGACCTTAAGGACTTTTTACAAGTGCTTTGAGTATATAATTTAACCATGCCAAATTTTCCCCTAAAACTTCATCTTTCCCTTATGTTACATAATGGCACCTTTGTTATGCACCTTTCAGCCGTTTCTGTACTCTCTGATGTCTTTTCATATTTACCATACCATGGGCAAAAATGCCCACAACACCAACCTTCAACACTACCTTTTTAGACACCCTACTAATTGAGTAGGTTTTAATTAATTAGCCATAACATTGCTAATTTAGACCGTATAGACCATTTGGGCTTTAACACCATTAAAAAAACTAGACTAGTTGGAAGCTGGTGAAATATGTAGATTTTAAAAAAAATTCCTATATCATAATAGGCCTATGAAGTCAAATGAGTTTCATTAGATCCAATCTAGTTAATTAACATGATTTAATTTTATTTAACTTTCTGGTTTAATTTATTAAATCTATGCTTACAAAGTATAAAGTTTAAATCTCTAAATATATCAAATATATTTGTATTTCTAAAAGGTGTAAAAAAGGGTTAAACATATTAATATTAGATCTAAATATAATCACATTATGATCTAAAAGGGAAGATGAAAAGGCGGTTCTACAATGGATTACACCTTCCTTATTTTAAATATTCTATTATAATTATGCCTAGTCATTATTCAAAAGAAATATGATAATAAATGGTTAACATGGAAAATGAGATATACATGTGTACATACCAATTGCATCACAAATAACATAACAAGCAACAAAAAATCAATAAATGCATACACATACACATACACACATATATTCTCAATTTAGTATTATCTTATGAGATGATTAATTGATTGCAAAATATGATAAGATCCAAATATTAATAACAATAATTGTTTAGATAAAACTTAACATAAGTTAATTAATACAAACATCAAAATTCAAATTCAAATTCAAAATAATGAATCTAAGTTTGGTTTGGCAAGTCTCGATCAAAATTAAGATCTAGACTACATTTGATCATTGTAAAAAAATTAATAAATTAAATACTAACAATTAAATATATGTATTACATAATTACAAAATTGAAAATAGTTTCATTCATTCAAAATGTATATATTTTAAATCAAATAAATTTGTTCAACCATATTTACAAACAGAACAAAGGATTTCAATAATTTCAATTAAATAATTTGGAAACAAACACGAGGTACAAATATTTCTAAATTCCCCTTACATACAAATATATAACAAATAGACATATGTGCGTGTATATATATAATATTTAATTTTATCTCTCAGGATTAAACCAATTTAAAACAAAACAATAAAAAGAAATATAAAGATCAGAACATGTACATAAGTTTTTAGAAAAATATTATAGTACTTGCAGTTTGATTTGATAGTTATGTTTTGGTTATAGATATATATTTCAAATCTTATACACTATAAATAAATCACATAAAAATTACCTTTAAAAACTTGATGAATATTCATATTAGTATATTTGTAGATAAAGCTATAGTTTTGCTACAAGAAATACGTTCATTTCTGACGACTCTAAGCCGTTGGCGGCCATCGAAAGCAGTTGGAAATGTCGTCGGTATATAGAACACGGCTTTCGTCCACTTCCGACGGAAACAATAATAGCTTTGCGACGGCGTCCGACGGTAGTTTCGACGTTTTTTCCAACAGTGCTGACGTCCATGTGGCATAAAAACACACCAGAAAACCGTTGGAAGCTGTCGAAGTTTTCGACCAGTTAGCTGTCAGAAGCTGTCGGAATATTTCGACCTATAAGCCGTCGGAAATCGTCGGTAGCTATCGAAAATCTGGGTAATTTTTTTTTCAACAGCCCAATAGCATATCAATATATATATATATATATATATATATATATATATATATCACAACACATCAATATATATATATATATATATATCAGATATGTAAGTTAAAATCAATATCAATGTCAATAATAATATAAAACTAAAACATTACCATCTCAAACATTACCATCTCATACTCAAACATTCCAATCAATACAAACTAAACCATCCATCATCATCCAACTACAATATCTAAATCCAACATCAATGTACAATATATACATCGAACATCAAACCCCAAAAATCAATATCAAGCGCCAAATGTCCATAAATCAATCTCACCATCTCTCATTGTATATATACACAATTTTTAAAACAAAAACTGCAAAACATACCTCATGGCCCGTCATTGGCACCGGAACCACCAGACAAAGGGAATGCTTCATGATGCTCCATATACCCAACCAAACGCTGGTTCAGTTGCTCCATTTGCGCTGCTCGGAGGCGGTCCTGCTCCTATAGCTGTGCAATCTGCTGTCGAAGCCCATTAATCTTAGCATTGTCCTAAACCTTTTGATAGGCCTTTTGTGAGGCCAGAGCCTACAAAACAAGTCAAAATATGTTTAATTTATTGCACAACTTTTATAGAAATTAAGTAATTTTTACAACTTAGTTAATTTTTATAAACTACCGACTGATTGTCGTAGCCATAGCGCCTATTTCTCTGTGTCGGGTTGATAACGAAGTCAAGGAGGTGTCCGCCTCATCAGTGGTCAACTGCTCCCATCTCGAATGCTCAAGCATCTGCGCACGTGCTTGCATAAATTTTTCCTGCAACACAAAATTAAATACAAGTAAATATTATATGACATTGTTATAATATTTTATAACTAATTAATTAAAATGATCATTATTAATAACTTATAACTTAAAATATACTTACATGTGTGGCGTATGCTTTATCATCCTCTGCCAGGCATACATCACCGTTCCCTCGTCCTCGGTCTGCCTGATGGCATGAGTATACGCAAATACGTCCATATACAAGACAAGAGCCTCATGCGCTCTTTCTTGCAATAATTGGTTTATGTTATTGTTATTCATACGAATTTATACAAAAATGTAAACTATTTGTAATTGCAATTAATCAATTTACCAAGTCCTTGCGATAATGCTGAAATGATTTTGAGCCACCACGGTGTGTGACTAGATTTTTCTGCCTGTTCGTTGAGCTCCTGTCTAACTCCTCTTATAAATTAAAAATTAAGATTATGTTTTACAGGTACAAATTATGTATTCTCTGCTAAACAAATTAAGATGACAACTGATAGACTTACCCTGAACTCATCGCTACCCTACCATGTGACTCAAGCATCTCACACACTGGCGCGCATCCAATTTGGCTCCTTCTCAGATTTTTTGATCTTAGATTTCATATCTCGGTAATTCTTTACAACTTTAGAGTTCTAGTGGCACTGGCAAAGAGCAACATCCTCCCCTTGCAGGTCTACCGCACCCTGTATGTATGCTGAAAAAAATATTAGTTATACATTTATACTTAGTCAACAAATTGTAAAGTAATTATATATGATGATATATAATTTTACACTTGCCAGAAAGTCCTGTCATTTGCTCTCCCCGACATGCTTTGGGATCCTACTCCATTTTGGCCAGCGTGTAGTCATACGGCTCATGAATGTCTGCATAGATATGCTGAGCACTATATTGGAAGGCTCAACTTCAAAACCTTTGCATTAAATATGGTAAAAATAAATCATGACTAATATATCATATAAAATATTTATAATGCTAGAGTAAATTTATAGTACGAGCCATTTGCTTTCGGTAGCAATCTAAGTACCGTACGCGACACCTCCTACGACGGGCCATTGTCATCATCTCCGCTGCGGATGGTCCCTCTCTGAGACGAAGAAGGGGAACGGGACCGCGAAGAACTCCGCCATCTAAGAAAGACATCTGTAATACATGTCATATACATATTATTTTATTATGGAAGAATGCGTCATTCAATTATAAGTAAACGTATCAAAAGTTAACATCAATAATCGCATACAAAAGTGTAACATCAATACCCCATAAATTACCTTTTTCAACATGTACGCTGTTAAATCAATCCTCTTCATTTTTTGATTTAGACTCGGTCTCGTACTCTATATTATTTTCCTCTATGGTCTTAAATGCTTCTACTAATATGTTTGATTCATCATTTAGAGGTCCAAAATTGGTTTGATCATCTGTTATTGTAATTTCAACATTTTTCTCGATATCCGCTTGGTATGCTTGCTCGTTTGGAATATTCTTTCCATCAAGCATAAATCTTGTCTTCATTTCAGAAACCGTCGAACAATCTGCTTTATCTCTTCTTAGAGATGGATAAGGAGCATAATAAACTTGTAGGGATTGTTTTGCTAGTATAAACGGATCATACTTATGATAACGTGATGTATGATTTATTTCAATAATATTATATTGTTGGTGCACGTTGATTCCGAAATCTGGAACATTACTGAACCAGTTGCATCTAAACAAATAAACTTCTTTCGTGTGTCTGGTGAAATATGTTAATTGCAAAATCTGAGTTAACACGTGGTAAAAATCGTTTATGTGACCATTTGGATCATCACTAACTTTAATATATACACCGGTATTGTTAGTTAATCTTTCAGCCTCATATTCTTCGGTGTTGAATTTGTATCCACTGACAAAGAATATTGAATGTCTTAACTTCTCCTTTTGGTCTCATCACAAGATGTTTCAACCCTTCATCGACCACATACTTTATCTGATCATATACATGGTTCAAAAACCAAGTAGCAATTCTTTTGCTGATATCGCCGCTTGGATACTGTGATTCGTAAATACTGCATATATAGATAATATATTGAATTATAATGAATACACACATGTATTATTCAAGCAAATAATTATAGATGTGTAATTAAATAATACCTAACAAATGGCGCAACTTATGCATAGTTAAGAAGAACATATGTATGGGATACATAGTAATCTCTGTCGTCTAACCATACTTCCAAACGTTTTCCAGTAGGGCGTCCATGCTATCTAAAAATAGATAGCATTGATTAGGAAGAATCTTGTTCAATGCCCTCATCATTTCGCGTAGCACTTTCAAAAGATAAGTTCACATGGTCACTGAAATAATGAGAGATAAAGAACGAAGCTTCTTCTTCGATATATGATTTGTATATCGAACCTTCAACTCGTGCTTTTTATTTCACTTTTGTAGATGATTTAAGTACCTGTTAAGAATAATTATAATTAAATTTTATTAAATGTAGTTAAACTAAATTTAACATACTCATACTTGCAAACGGATACATCCATCCATATTGCACAGGACCTCGAAGACGTGCTTCAAACTGAAGATGACCAGGTAAATGCTCCATTACATTAAAGGAACCCGGAGGAAATATTTTCTCCATTTTGCAGAGCAGTATAGGAATTTCTTCCTCAAGTTTATGTAGACGATCAACTTTTAACGTAGTTGAACAAAGCTCCTTATAAAACAAACTAGGTTCTATTACAACCATCCAAACTTTTGTAGGCAACAGTTCATTTTAAAGCAACGGGTAAAAAATGTTCCATCATTACATGACAATCTTGACTTTTCATCCCACTAAGTTTACCGTTTTTATAGTCGACACATCTACGCAGATTAGAGGAAATCCTATCAGGAAATCTTAATCCCTCCACCTACTTAGATAGTACTTTAACTTGGTTATTATCTGGCTCATAGCATGCTATGTATTTTTTTTGCGTCATTTGGCTTTAAATGAAGCTTAGGACGATTGCATATTGCATCTATATCTTGTGTGCTTTCAAATCGTCTTTAGTCTTTCATTTAACATTCAAAGCTGTGTTAAATAAATTATCAAACACATTTTTCTTATTATGCATCACGTCGATATTATGACAAATTAGAAGAATTTTTCGATAAGACAACTCCCAAAATATACTTCGTTTGCATCAATTATGAATCGTCGATTTGCCTTGAATTTCAATTTGTTCACAAGTTTCATGTATCTTTGCATAATCCTTTACAAGGTCATAAGTATCCTAGCTTGACCAAATCGTTGGTGCTTGAAAGGTCTCAAGTCTGTTACTTGTAAAGTTTATTTTATCTTTTCTAAAAGGATGATTTATATGGAGAAAGCACCGATGACGGTCAAACCATTAAATTTTCTTCCCATGCGGTGAAGAAAATGCTCATGTTTTTTCCATGCAATAAGGACTAGCTAGACGATCAACCGTACTCCAATCTGAAAGCATTGCATACACAGGAAAATAGCTTATAGTGCACAGCAGAGAAGCAAACATATGAATTTTATTTTGAAATGTCGTATTTTCAATGCCTTCATACCACAATGTTTTCAACTCTTCAATCAACGGTTGGAAATATACGTCGATTCCTCATGTCGGATCATCAGGGCCAGGGATGACAATGGTGAGAAACATATACGATGTTTTCATACACATCCACGGAAGTAAATTATAAGGTGTAACGATTATAGGCCAAGATGAATATTTTGAACCAAGTTGAGGGAACGTTGAAAATCCATCCATACATAAACCAAGTATAACGTTATGTCTCTCCGCTGAGAAAGCGGGGCATGTCTTATCAAAATGCTTCTATGCATCTCCATCAACTGTGTGTGTTAACTTACCTTCTTCATATGTTCTCACACAGTGTCACCTCATATGATACGCGGTTACAGAAGATGCATATAACCTTTGAAACCTAGAAGTGATGAGAATGTAATGCATATGCTTGTATGGAACTTCCTTTCTCTTTTTTCTTGATTTGTTTCTTTCCTGATTACATATTTTACAATTCCTAAGACTGATGTCTTCTTTTCAAAAAAACATGCAACCATTTAAACATGTATCTACTTTTTGCTATGGTAAACCAAAAGTAGACATAAGTTTTTTCACTTCATAATGATTTTTGCACATTAAATTATCGGATGGCATATGCCATTTTGCAGCTTGTTCTATAGCTGTAAACCCGGTTTCTGTGAAGTTGTATTTTGATTTCATTGCAAGGTTTTCTGCAGTTACTAATAGTTGAGTACCGCTTGTACAACTATCCCAAAGGGGTTTCTTTGCAGCATCTAATAAATCATCAATATTTTTTGCTACAGTACTTGGTTCTTCTTCGACTTTAACATTGTTACCATTAACTTCAATAATAGGGAACATTGAACGTGTTGCATATTCAACCATATCTTCTATGAGATTCGTCGAAACAATTTTAGTATCCACCTCCTACTCTGAATGTATGGGGTTAGGTGCTATAAGTTCTCCATGACGATCCCACACCAAATAATTCGGCATGAAACCATGTTGGCGTAAAGGAACTACTACCATATCTGGTATCAAATGCTTCAATAATTTACACCTACTACATGGACAATGAATTTCTTCGCCATTCCCATTATTCGTTAAAGCGAATTCAATAAAGACGAGTACACCATTTTAAAAATGTTCACTTATTGAGCCTCCAATTTCTCTTCTTTTTTGGTATATCCATCTCCAATCGATTAAATAATTGACCATTTTTCCTACTTTTGAAAAATAAAACGTACTAATCAATTACATGTTGAGATTTTATTTTTTAATTAAAACATACATTTAAATTTTCGCAAATATATAATATTATTCTACTTAATTTTATTTTCAAACGGATTTACATAAACTATTATTGAATATAATCTACAATTTTTAGGTTATTGTTTTAAACTTTGATGGTTGGTCATCATACTTCCCATTACAAACAAGGCAGTAATTATATTTTGTAAATCATTTCATTATAAACGATTCAACAGAATTTGTGTAGCACTTCCCTTTTGTTCTCTGTATCGTACACATATGCATATACATAAGGAACAAAAAGAAAGTGTTGTCGAAATTTTTATGAATCATTTAAAATGAAATGATTTGTAAAATTTAATTACTCTATTGTGTTTGTAACTTGTTAAATACAGGGACAAATCCGACAAATATTGTATTGGATGAATATAAATGTCCGTTCTGGGATAAAAAAGAATATCCGTACAATGATCATATACAATACTTGTCAGACGGGACCAAAAATTCTCTAAGGGATTTATAAAAAGTAAAGCAAATTATACAATAATTTTCACAATAGTTTATTTACTTTCTAAGAAATGCATACACTAAATCGTCATTTTTGTCATCTTAAAAATGCATATACTAAATCCTGAGCATCGACTCTAACTAATCCAAACTAGCCCTAATGCACATAAGCACTAATTTATCAACACATATACACCAATTAACGCATATATACACCAAACAAATTTTTTTTCCTCAATATTTAAATGGTAAACAATTATAATAATAACCAAATTATCATTCATAAGGTATAACGAACAATCAATATGGTACTATACAATTATAACAACAAATCAACCCTAATTTAACAAATCAAAATTAATTAGGGTTTATGAATAAAACCTGATTGGAGAATGACAAGGGCCTAGGGTTGTTGAGAGTGGAGAATGATGACGTTTGAGATGATCGGGGAGGCGTGGGGGTTGGCTGACGATGAGGAGGTGGTGGTGGGTTAGGGATTTGGTTGACTTTGGGGGAAAGGAGATAATGAAGATGGCTCTCGGTCTAGAGCTTGTATACACGATATTTTCCGATGGCTTTTCACGGCGGTCGACGGCAAATTTACATCGGTTTTCGACGGTCAGTATATTTTATTTACGAAAACGCCACGGTGTACGTCAACCGTCGGGAATCATTGTCGGCGACCGTCGAAAACTTTCGTCAGTGTTTATTTATTCCTCGTAGTGTTTTTACATATATAACATTTTTAATTTTGAATAAATAACTTGAATTTAACCTTTTCATCCAATTAGTTGTTTAAATCGTTATGTCTTTCAGATCTAGGTGAAGCAATAATATTTACATAAATTTATTATAAAGAGAAACAAAAAAATTTATAAACATAAATAGAATTTATCTTATGGATCCAGCCAATAAATTACACCTTAATATGTGAATTATCCTTGAATTTCTAAAACCAGTACACAATCTTTGCAGGAGATGGATGAACCACAAAGTTCTTTATTTTATTTGATATTTTGATTGAATTTGAGACTATTTATTTTCAGAAATGGGTCAAAGGAACTTCAGCCATGGATGGTGAGGATTTTCTATTTAAAAGAAATAGATAAAGAGATTTGTTTCTAATGGGAAAAGGGAACCTTGTCCATTCTCCTCATCAAACTTCTTATTCAATTCCTTTTAAAGATGTCAATTAATCCATCTATCATCCTCTAAAATATGGCTGGCTCTATCATGTTTCAATAAGAAGCAAAATTTCCAAAAATCCTCCCAGTAATTATTCTAAACCCTGTTTGAAAGTTATACCGATATTATATATTTATGTACGCAAATATAACTTTTATACATGCATTTAAATAATCACAACAACTTTAAAACATCAAATAAAGTAAACAATAATTAATATTTCCAAAATATTAGTAAATTCAATCAATTTACAATATTTTATACATTAATTAAATCATGGTTTTATTGGGGATTTCACAGATACGGTTGTGTGGCTAAGAAATGTGAACAGTAATTAATTTTTTAACAATTCAAAAATTAACATTCATACGTCACCTTAGCAAGTGGCTTGATAGTTTGTCTAAATTCATCACCTACTATTGACGCCAAAAATGGGCATCAACACTCATTGAATCTAACAGAGATTAAATAATGAATGAAAATAAAAATATCATAGAGAAAATAAATGAACACATAGATTTTTATAGTGGTTCGACAATCTTGGCCTAAATCCACTTTATATTTTTATTGATTTTGCACTGGATTACTAATTACAATGACGTTTGGATCTGCTAGGATCCATTAATACAAAATTCAAGAATGAAAATGGCAGAACCTTCGTAGTCGGAAGAAAATCCCCTTTTTCTAAAGCTATGCTAGCTGTATTTATAAGAGCGGGCGTGTGTGGGTCGGATTAAAACTTTGCAAGAAGGCTCTAGACACCCAGAAGGGCCCATCATATCGATTGGCTATGATAACTAGATGACTAGTAACGATCCGTCTAATGTTAGCCGATCGTTTTTATTGGCTCCATTCACCATGCAATCATTTGTGGGGGATTCCGCTTGTTTTTTGATGTTGCTCCTAAAATATGGGATCATTCTGAGTTTTCGATTATGAGATTTGTATCGATCTTGGTCGAAGCTGGAATGCACACTGAAGTATACCAATCATTTTGATGGATCATCCAAAATGATCGATGCATAACGATTGGCTATCCTCCTACTTCCACTTTGGGATGCACGATCGTTATTGTATGCTCTCCTTCCTATTTTGCTGATGCTCTAAAAGTATTTCATGAATTGGCTTCATGGTTCTCGAGATGTTGAATGTTCTTTGATGACTTGAGCTGTTTCCTGGATCGTTCTCTGGTCGACCCAAACAAATCCCCGCTTTATCCAAAGTTTGAGCATATGAACTTCAATCGACTTCAAAATTGAAATATAACTTCAAGGGGCCAGGCTAGTTACTTCATGCTAGCTACACTTCGATTGGGTCCTGGTTCGAACATGCCCGACTATCATCTTTAGTACTATACGTAATTTGCTTTTCAGGCAGTCGACCATCCGTTCTTGGTCAAATCGATGATATCCCAACTTTGCCAAAAGGAAGATAACATTTTCCTCTGAAGTACATCTTGTGAGTAACATGACGTGCTTTGAATTGAAAAAAGTTTGAATTACCGAAAAGAAGTCTATTCAGCTTCTTTGTTGATTACCATTCCTCTATCGACTTTCAATAGTATAAAACAGATGTGTTCTGCTTGCATATACAAATTTGGTCGTGCGAGACTTATGAGCCTTTTATTATCTGATCCATTCCCGAACTTGAAAGTTTTAGGTGTGATTATGTTTTCCATTGTTTCAAAGGGCTGAAATTTAAAACTGTTCTCATGCATACTTATAAAAAAAATTATGCTGTTGGTTCCAAGACGTGTTCGAACGTCCACTGATCATCGCCAACTGTTATGATAATCTGTGTATTCATGTTTGCAGTCAAATCTCCACGGTCATTCATCATCTCTTTTTTATTTACAAAATTTCTTTGTTTAAAAAACAAATTTCAAACCACTTGTGATCATGGAACCCATCATCATATGTTAGGTTGTGAAATGATTAAAAGACGATCAGCATAGGGATGGAATAAAAGACGATCGGCATGTGGCTTAGGAATGGATCGGTCAGCATACAGGTTGGAGTTGGATCAGCATAGTTTTTGGACGTTAAACAAACGGCCTAATCCTCCAGAGTGAAAACAAGCAAGCCTGTTTCCTATATAAGGGAACACTTAGACATTCTTCCTTCACTCTACTCTCCATACTTTCGTCTTGAAGCAAAGAAGCAACGAGCCACTTTCCCCTTTTCTTCTACCAATCCAAACGGCAATCACCACCCTCCTCTAAATTTGGCTTAGAATCAACTTCGAATCCCTCTTCTTTAAACTTTGAACTTAGGTAGAACGACTCCTATATTTGTGGCATAATTCTTAGAAATTTTTTGAACCTATGACAGCCGATATGGGTCATTTTTACTTTGTTTACTTACGATTTTATGAAATAAAATGTTTAGGAGTCAATCAGTTGCGCCTTGATGAGAAATGGTTGAACTGCTATCGTTACCGATCGTTTACTGAAGGAGATGAAGTATCGAGTATGAAAGTGTTTTATGATCAACAATATGTGATCGTTTGTGGATGGTCGGTGAAGTTCTGGGTTACTGGAGCTCGAAAATTGTCTGCAAACGATTGACTATGCCTTGGACATAAGAAGATCGGTGGGTAGGATTGATGTTGGACGATGGGCAAATGTTGGCTTAGGGAACGATCAAAATATATCATAATTCCAAAACGTTCGGCCTTCATAACACTTAGAACGATCGACCTATATGATACTAGAACGATCGGTCTGACCTTGACTAAGTGTTTTCACTCCACATATGAAACATGCCTCTTTTTTCTCATAAAATGGAATAAAAATAGATTAAATTGAACTAAGCCATGAGCTCCAGTCTCTCATACTTGGAAAAACATTTAGAATTATGTTAAACTTCTTGACTAGTAGCAAATTACCTTAGAACAAATGTCGCGAATGAAAGCCATTAATTATCATTTTAAAACACATTTGTAACTTAGACAATAATTAGATTTCTGTTGGTTAACGATCGTCCATGAAACTCAAGCTGCATCGTTTCTCGATAGCACGTAGGGATAGTTGCGACGATCAAGAATGACGGTCTCTCTGAACAAATTTTTAAGTTTTGTTGTCTTTTTTGTCTTCATCTTTGCACAACTTATCACTGCACTAAACAGCACTTTATCACACCACACTAGCACTCCCTATGCACTGGGGGGTATAGGTTATTTCTTCTAATTATGACTTTTACTTAGTTGATAGCAAGGGAAGCTAGACGTTTCGGGTGCTCCATAACCATGCTAGTTGAATCACCTTCGCATAGGACTAATTCCGACATAGAGTCTAGTTTGACGAGATTAATAGTCTGCCTCCTTGTCATGATTTAGACTAGCTGAAAGGTTCCTTAACTTGATCTTTCTAAGATTGTTTCCGTCTTTCTGCTAGAAGTTATTGAACCTGTGCCTGATACTTTAGAGGACGCAACTATCCTCGAAAATCCTACCGATTCTGTGGCTTCGAAAATTAAAGAAGATGCCTTTTAAAGGATCTACATTAGGCACGGAATTCCCTTCGACGACATGTTGGTTCCGCCGTAAAATGATAGGGCTCATCGACCTCTCGGAGGGTATACAACATGTAACAAGTTCATGTGCTAGGTGGGATGCATCCCGCCTTTCAACTCATATATCTGGGAGATCTTGCGTTATCTAAGGATAGCTCCAGTACAACTTCATCCAAATGGCTATCCGCTCCGTAAATGCACTTATATGATATTTATGGAGTTCCTGCACTGTCCTCCCACTATCGAAGACATCCAGTTTATTTTCACTTTCAAACGATGGACATGGAGTCTCTTATTCACACTCCTTGAGTCGGCAAAGAACCGACACATGGAACAAGCTAAGTGCCTTCAAGAGCGAATGGTTCTTTGTTCGGTGCCTGCCTGGCTTCGCTCGACAGTGGCTAGAAAGACGCAAGTGTTACCCACAATTCCACAATAACATAGAAATCTAAGTTGCCTTTTCATGATTTAATCATTTACAGATGTTGTTACCCGGCCTAGCGGTAAGATTTACTAAGATGCAGTCTCAATTTTGAAAAACACTCAACCAGACGATAGAAATATTGAATATTTCCTCAGGGATGGATGTCTCATCACTTTTGGTCTGATAGAGAAGGGCCTCAACATGGGGCTAACTAAAACTGCCCACATGGCTAGGATCAGATCATGGGCCGCAATCAGTCAAAGAGATAGTCAATCCGGTCCCATGGTGCCCCATGTCACGAGTACTCAAGAGTCTGCTGATGTTGATGCTGGAGGACATGGTGAAGATGCACCTGGTCATGATGGTGATAAACCTAATCCGGGAGTCGACGTGTGATCCTCTCAAGTCCCACAACCCCTGGTTACAGTCATGAGAAAAAAGAAAACATTCATGCACAAGCTTCCAAAGAGTCGCTTCTCTGACCAATCTAAGTCATCGATGAATCTACCACTAGACCCTTTATCTGATCTTCCAATTCTACCTGATCTCGATGCCTGCTATTCCACTAAAATGAGCATTGGAGGGTCAGAGTATCCCATTAGAATTGGCTTGGAGATCCCTACTTCAGGAGGAGAGATTACACTGATGGGCAAAGCTCCTACACCTGGTTTGTTGGGGGGTTACAATAGGACACTTACACACACTTACACCATACAGCACTGTACTGTACTTGACTTGCACTTTATAATACTCAAAGTTGATTATTATTTGTTTTTCTTTTATAGAAACGAAGGTGAGGAAGAGGAGCATGTTCGATTCTTTATGGGATGTACAACAACAGTCATTAGGATCGTGATCTAGCTCCTACCGTGGAAGTCGGGATTATTATGATTCTAGCTATTTCCCCAACCGCGATCGGGGTTATCAAGAGAGAGACGATAGGGATACTCCAGCTCAGGATGTACACAGATCAAGATCTCCTCCTTGAAAAGGTCCCAAAAGACCAGCTCAACGTAGGGACCTCTCCATCGACCCCCCTTGCAGCCCTTCTACCGCTCCAATGCCTCGAAAATCCTTATCTCCATCTTAGTCTCAATAGCCAAGCGATTGCCGCCGCCATGGCGAACACATTATCGTTTACAGGCCTGGCAAAGAAAGTGATGGAGTTGAAGCTGCTTCTAAAGATCTTCCAATTGATCCAAATGTTCGTATGGCGTAACTTCGAGAGGAATTTCAAACGTATGCTTTGAAGGATTCTAGTTTCCTCCTAATTTGAAGTGTGTTTCGCATGATGTTTAGAAGATGACCATCAAATTTTGCCACCGATACCCGCATTCAATATCGAGAATGGATGAAGGCAACGAAAAAATGTCAACATTTTCCTTCGAGTGTGCGGCAGAAATCGAAAAATTAAAATGATAAGAGGACCAGGATAAAAGAATCATCGACAATCTGACGAATGTGTTGGAGGCCTCTAGAACCACCTTAATAAAAGTCGAAGGAAAAGCTAGGGCCGCCATGAAATCTATGGAGGAGATGTAAACCAGTCATCTCGATATTGTTCAAGTATTGCATCACCCGAGCCAAGAGATAGCGCTCGAGCGAGACGTGACTCAGAACAATGAGTCGTCCGCCTTGAAGGAAATAGCCAAGCTTAAGGTCGAGCTTGAATATGCGAGAAAAGCATGATGATTAGAAGATCGCTCAAGATTCTTGCAAAGAGTTGGTTCGTATCAGGCTTGAGAGAATGCGACTATTGAAAAGGCCAAAAATGTTGACATGCTCATTCAATACAAAATAGAAGCGAACAAAGACAAGGTCAAAGAGAAGATATAATGAATGAGCTCGACCTACTTCTCATTCTCTACAATGCCAATGTTCTCAAGCATAGGAACTTCGGACTTACCAGCTCCATCACGTTTAGGAATTGCTTGTCGCGGAAGAGAAGAAACTTCGTGGCTTAGAAGATATCAATGTAGCCAAACTTGAAAGCGAAGTGCTATTGGGCGATGAACCCAAAATATTACATAAAATTCAGACTTCTCTTTAGAAAGAGTTTGTGGTTGCTCCTTCGCATGAAGTAGGTGGAGGATCTGGATCAACGCGTTTTGACATCGCAACAGAATTGCCTTGGTTGTCTCAAATCATGTCTAGCTCTGTGGTGAACTCCTCAACTATCCCTGGGTACGATCCGGACAAACCACGTCTATCTCCAATTCTTGAGCGCAGTTCTAAGGATGCTCTAGCTCAACGTAGAGTTCATACCAAAGAAGGTATTCCATCGACTTTTTTCGTCTTTCACAAAGTTAGGGTGCTATCGGTTGGTATTTCTAATCTTTTCACCTATTTTTTTCAGTTTTGGATCCATCAGGCATTGCTCCTCTCCCTTCACAAGAGCCTCAGCTAAAGTCACAAACAGCCATGGCAGAATCTGTTAAAATTACGTTTTCGACCGCCACTCAAAGCGCTCATGAAGATGCCTTCGCTTTTTATGACCAATTCATGGAGGCGTTATTCAAGGAGGGAAGCGACCCGCACCATGAAATCCCTTTTGTCGTGGAAGTTATGATCATAGGTTCATCTAATCCCATCAATGGGCTCAGTTTGAAAGAGCGGATTGAACGAGAGAAGCTTTCAAAAAGGAAGGTAAAGTAAAGGGTGAGCCTGTTGAGTCAGTTCCAGATGAACCAATTCCTTCCTTACTTTAGACGATCCCTCCTACTTCCAAAGATGATACTGCCTCGATCCATACAGATAAGGAGATTCCTTCGAAGAAAAGCCGAGGTGGCAAAGGGTCAAAGAGGAAGTCGCACGGTAGTTCAAAGGGAATCACTCCGAAGAAGGAAAAGAAAGATAAAAAGTCCAAAAACTAATCTTCAGACTTGTAAACAGATAATCATTTCTCTTTCCATTGGTTGTACCTATTTGGGCGTATCCCTTCACTTTTGTCTTGTATTTTGAGTAGACTTGTGTGATGTACAACCGGTTCCATGTGAATAAGAATTATTTTGTTCTTACGTATAAGTTTCGCATTTACTTATTCAAATGTCTGAACTATAATATTTTTCATTTCATGCACTTATTACTTGTTGCTTATTGAATTAAACATTGATTAGATTAATCCATCTTAAGGCCTCCCTACGTTTGTAGCCTCGAGTCGTTATAAGTATTGGATAAGAGTCGCATTGTTGAGCTACCATAGTCATTCCATGGATGATGAAACTTCTACTCCCGGTCTTGGGTTGATAAACATATAGCGTGGATGGTCAAGCCTCGTCCGGGCGTGTATATATTCCCACCTAATCTCCAAAAGAGTTAAAGCTGATCATTGAATGGTCGATTCACATTCATCTTGTTTCTTTCTCGTGCCCCCAAATCCGGGGCATACAATGATAAGTAAGAAGGCAAATTATGTTCGCTTTAGCTTTATACTCTTTCCTATTGATTCGTAGGATCGAGCTAGTAGATAGAAAACTAAGTCGTGCGTATTCTTTTTTTAGCAGTTTGTATTCCTCTTGTCAGTTTCAGGTTAGAATTACTGGAATAGAGAATGGTCAAAATTCATTCATCTATTCATGGAGTTTACATTGAAGCCCATACTCCAAGGACTTTAGAGTTATTCTATGAGCGGTTGGTTCATGCTCGATTTATGTTCATACTTTAGTCCACACTTCGGGGACTTACGTTTATTACATGAGTAGTCGGTTCACACTCAAACTATTTATACTCTAGTCCATACTCTGGGGACTTAGAGTTTTCTTGTGGGCAGTCATTTTTCCATGTGAATTGTTTACTCTCCACTCCGCACTCCGAGGACTTAGAGTTTTCTTGCGGGCAGTCGTTTTTTTGCCCGAATCGTTTATACTCTAGTTCGTACTCCGTGGACTTAGAGTTTTCTCGTGGGCAGTCATTTTTCCACCTGAATTGTTTATACTTCAGTTTGCACTCCTTGGACTTAGATTTTTCTCGTCGGCAGTCATTTTTCCATATGAATTGTTTATACTTTGGTCCGCACTCCAGGGACTTAAAGTTTTCTCATAGGCAGTCATTTTTCCACGCGAATTGTTTATACTCCAGTTCGCACTTCAGGGTCATAGAATTTTCTCGTGGGTAGTCATTTTTCCACCCAAACTATTTATACTCCAGTCCGCACTTCGGGAACTTAGTGTTTTCTCGTCGGCGGTCGCTTTTCTGTCCGAATTGTTTATACTCCAGTCTGCACTCCGGGGACTTGGAGTTTTCTCATGGGCCGTCGATTTCCACCCAGTTTAAGTTTATGCTCTAGTCTGCACACCAGGGACTCAGAGTTGTCTTACGGGTAGTCGGTTTCCAACTAGTTTTTGTTTATACTCTAGTCTGCACTCTTGGGAATTAGAGTTGTTTTTGCGGGCAGCTGGTTTCCACCTAGTTTATGTTTATACTCTGTCTACCAAGTCAAGGTAAGAGTTATCAAATGAACAGTCGAATCATATGCATTCATGGAATGGAATTCTACCCCCGGCATCAAGGACAGAACTTGGCAAGTGATATGATCGATTCATATCCGCTTGGTGGTTGTGGCTCCTCTTGTCAAGTCAAGGAAGAGAGTAGGCAATGGATTATCAGATCACATCCATGCTTAGTGTTGGATAATCAAGTCTTGTTCAATTTTCTTTGCACTCTTCCTAGCAAATGTAGGTAGAAAGTTATTGGATGGACACTTAAGTCGCATTCGTTTCAGGCCACCGTCGTGTCCATGTGTTGAGAGTGGTAGTTGATGAGTAGGCAGTCAATCATGGCCACTTTAAGTCGAATGTGAAGGGTGATCAGTGGACTGTCAATCGTGTCCGCTTTTTACTGGGTTCTGACCTTGTTGGTTTTTATCATTCCATGTCCTTGAACCCAAGTCAGAGGCATAGGGTAGTTGATAAACGGTCGAATCACATTTGTCTTGACAAAAACTTCACAGATTCGATCACGGTCTGTGGAGATTGGCCGAGGTCCAACTTTATTGGTCACCTGCATCATTTTGATAGTAGTTTATTCAAGTTGGTCATAGTTCACAACACAATTGAAATTGAAATAGAAATAATTCAAAAGAGATAGGAATAAATCTCATCAATAAGTGAAAGCGACGTCGTATGCTCGCAACTCCACTTTGTCCAAGCCCTTCTCAACTAGGAGTCGACAACGGGTGGCTCAATTAACCATCAGAGTTCTTTATTGATAGGAGTCGGATGTGTCTATTATCGTCAATCCAATAGGTCTTTGAGTTATAGCTACTCATTATGCTCGCGAATAACGTATGCATGCCCGAGAAAATCTACCAATTGCTTGGAGTCAATTGTTGGTTTGCTTGGAGTCAATAAATTCGAAGGTCAGGAGATCGACACTTGGAGTCACTTTCGCATTAGCCAGGGAAAACCATGGTTTTACCCGAGTCTTGATTTGGGTCAGCGCATGGGTTTTAAAATTTTGCCTGATTTGTTACTTGTCAAAATTCACGTGTAACACTAAGCTTCGATGAATTTTGTATCTCATTTATCCATACCTCTCCATAGTAACATACGATACTTGTTCTGAAGAACTCAATATATAAACGATCGATTCAGTGGGTGGATATGTTAATAGAAAATGATCGGTTAAATTGGCCACTAAAATGTTCATATAAGAAACGATCGTATAAAATCAAGTGGTGAGGGGACTAAGTGGAACTATCGTAAAGAACGATCGGTGGGAAACGACCGCGTAGAGAAACAATCGGCCATATCGAAGCCGGTGACACGAACAATGTGAACCACTATAGGGAACGATCATTTAAGCCAATGGAGTATATGGATTCGTAATGAACGATCGTTCATTGAGTGTGTATGGGTCATAGCTGATAGGCGATCGTTCACATATCCTTCAAAACTTGAACATGTATGCACTTTCGTGAAACACATGGCTAATTGGTTACTAATCTTATGATTTCCTTCTTTTGCATGGGAGGTAGACTTGGCTTTTATGGCCTCGGGGAATTGTTTCCATCTAGATATCTTTCAAATCTGAGTAGAATAGGAAACTCGTCGATCCAAAGCTGGATCTATCTCGCGAACATAAAAATTCACCAACAGAAGATGAGATCCAATCGAG
Organism: Allium cepa; assembly: GCA_030765085.1. Classification (NCBI taxonomy): domain Eukaryota; kingdom Viridiplantae; phylum Streptophyta; class Magnoliopsida; order Asparagales; family Amaryllidaceae; genus Allium; species Allium cepa. Next base: position 456,082,849 of record CM060931.1, on the reverse strand, counting down.
CTAAGAATTCATTTCTCAATGAAAGGACCAAAATGTTGATGCCAAAAATGGGAATCAACACTCATATAATCTTACATAGATTAAATAATGAATGAAAATAAAAACATCAGAGGGAAAATAAATGAACATGTAGATTTTTATAGTGGTTCGACAATCTTAGCCTACATCCACTTCATATTTTTATCGATCTTACACTGGATTACAATTACAAGTCATTTTGATCTACTAGGATCCATTAATAAAAGATTCAAGAATGAAAACGGTAGAGCCTACATAGCCGAAAGAAAACCCTCTTTTCTGAAGCTACGCCTGCTATATTTATAGGAGCGGACATGCATGGGTCAGACTAAAACTTTGCATGAAGGCTCTCCACACCTAGAAGTGCCCATCATATCGATCGGCTATGATAAATTGATGACTAGTAACGATCGACCTAATGTTAGACGATCGTTTTTATTGGCTCCAATCACCATGCGATCGTTCGCGGGGGTTCCACTTGTCTCTTGATGTTGCTCCTAAAATATGGGATCATTATGAGTTGCAGAATATGAGATATGGATCGAACTTGGTCGAAGCTGGAATGCACACTAAAGTATACCGACCGTTTTGATGGATAATCCAAAACGATCGATGCATAATGATCGACCATCCTCCCACTTCCACTTCCACTTTGGAATGCACGATCGTTATTGTATGCCCTCCTTCCCATTTTTCTGATGCTATAAAATCTTACATGAATTGGCTTCATGGTTCTTGAGATGTTGAATGTTCTTTGATGACTTGAACTATTTCCTGGATCATTCTCTGATCTATCCAAACAAATCCCTACTTCATCCGTAACTTGAGCGTATGAACTTCAATCGAATCCGAAATTGAAATATAACTTCACGGGGCCAGGCTAGTTACTTCCTGCTAGCTACACTTCGATTGGGTCCTGGTTCGAAAATGCCCGATTATCATCTGTAGAAATATACATAAATGGCTCTTCAGGCTGCTGGCCATCCGTTCGTTATAATCATATTTTATATTTTTCCAAAGAGGTATCTTTTATTAACAATTATTATACCAATTCTCTTTGTCAATACTCTACCACATTAGGACTTATAGAAATTGATTTTGGTCAAAGTTCCAGCATCGTCCACATTCAACTTGATTAGTCCAAACACAAAATCTGCGGTTCAATAATAATAACTTTTATTAAACATACCGTTATGGTTAGGGACTTTGATTTGACCATAGTTGACCATGATACAAATCAAATATATCAAGGAGCGAATTCTCTATTGAATAGTGACTTAATTTCAATGCTTCAACTCAAACCAAATATGGTCATTTGATGGACATCATGCAATGATTTAACTGTAACCAAGTATAGTGTCTATATTGAAATTTAATATTCTCAAGTTAAAATAACTATGTAATATCGTCATTTCGATATTCTCTTTTTGACCTTTGTAAACCAACAAAAAACTCTCGGGTGAGTCATTCTAAATAATTGTCAGTATGTAACTCCTTAGGGCCTCCAACAATAATGAGCAATACATTGTCCAATCTTTGAAGAGCGTTGCATACTCTAATCTCAATGGATGAATCAATATTCTTTCTTAAAACATCTTAACTAGAAATATTTAAAACAAATGTTATGTTTTAATATGTTAAAATTCTCATGATTATAACATATTCTAATTACATTTAACGATTTTAGTAAAATATTTAAAGTAAAAACTCCTGTTTTATTAAATATTCATGCATACGGTTATGTTCATGTAATAATTTTAGAAATTTTGTCTGATAGTCCTGTACAAAAGTCTTATTTACTAGGATTATATATTTGATAAAAATTTGACAAATGTATTCAAAATATTTTTTCATGAGTATTTATTATGATTATCATTTTATACAGACAGGTATTCACTTGCCAAAATGTAACGACCCGATATTTTCAACCATTCGCATCCACACATGTCGGACTTGAATTGCTCAAAATGCCAAATTGTAAAATAAATTTAGCAGATCTCAGAATATACATCAAATAAATAAATCACAGAATCATAGACACAGAGTAATATAATGCAGCGGAAGAAAAGAGATAGTAGTTCATAAAGCTACTATATAAATACATCAGAGTTAAACAAGATACAACAGAAGCCTCAATAGGATAAACAAGCACAAAGCTGAATACATCACTAGAATCAACTGGATAACTGGAATCAACTGAACAAATGAAAGAGGAATAGATAGCTGGATCTTCAAGCAAGGCTCCAACTCTGAAGGTGAGTCTCTAATGCTATATCACTCAGTCTGACCCGAGCATAAAGCAAAACACAAAACACTCGAGTCAGGACATACATACTTAAACAATGTAAACAAACTCAAGTGAACTGTAACATAAGGTACAAGTAACTTAAAGGATGCTTGGGACTACCCATCCTTTAAGGATCCGTTAAACTATTTACTATGTAGTAACATTTCGCTATTATAATAATGTCTATAGTAAAACAACTTACTTTTAAATAGAGTTAAGGGGTTACCCATATAGCCCTTGACACGTAATAGTGCCAATAGTATATACAGTACTGTAATACCTTCTAATCGGGAAGCTATCAGAGGATACTCCATAGGTACAACACAAATCAAACTCGTACAAGGCGTGCCAGGGTAGGTGACACGGCACAACTAGGCAATGCCAGGGTAGATATACCAATTACACTTCCGGGCCGGTGGTGACACATAGCAGCTACTACCGCCACCTCGAGCCACACCCTAAATCAAAGAATCAAATGTGGCCATCGAATCAATCTCAAAGTTTGAATAAAATAGCGAAGGAGTGTGTTCGATCAGAGGAGCGACCTCATTAGCCCGTCAATTGCTCCTATTTTAGCCGCCTTATGCCAACTCACGAGAGTTTGGTCCATGTATATACCTTAATAGAACGTCGCCACCATCTTACTTTATTCTGGAATCTCCACCGCGTACACGGTTGTTAAAGTGGTTTTCGGAGTTGGCAGAGAGTGTGACAACTTTCGATCGCGGTCTCTTTAACAACCAAACGTTATTATTAACCATGGATATTTATTTCAAACATTTCTATTCCAAAACCATGTAAAACCAAATACCATTTCTTTCCAAAATAATATCCATTTCAAAACTACATACTATATTTCATTTCAAAACCAAACCAATATATCATTTAAATAAAACCCACATTTCCAAATCACTGAATATTTCTTTCAATATATTTAACTTGAGATATTCCTTTAAATTATCATAAACCAAGTCACTTTATAAAGTCATATTCTTAAATCTTTAATTTCAACAAGTTTCAAATTAATAGATATAAAGACAATTCTTAATTAAATATAATTTCCAATAAATTCATTTCCAAAATCATATTACTTTCAAGTTATAACAACTCTGAAACCATAATACTTTGAAATCCTAACAATTTAGAAATGTTATCATTTGGAATCATACTTCTTAAATCATAATACTTTGGAAATGTAACCTTAAGGAATCATAGCATTTTTGGAAAGTAATATTTTCGACTTTAACATTTTATATAATCAAAATATTTATATACTTACAAATTTTAACATGGTCATTTTATCATAGCCTTATAGTTAAATAAACTTTGTTATTGTAATATCCAATTTAAAGCTGAAATTCTTATGTTAAGTTAAAAATACATTATTAACATACATTTATTATTACAATAAAGAAACTTTATTATTTTAATCATCTAAAATATGCCATTTACATTAATTAAAACTTACATATCAAATGTACATTATCAACTTACATTTTTTTATTACAGTAAGCAACATTATCGTTTTTATCAATTTAAAATACACCATTACATTAGCTAAAACTTACATGTCAAATGTACGTTTTAACTTACATTTATTACAATAAAGAACATTTATCATTTTAATCAATATTACACTAATCAAAACTTACATTATCAAATGTACGTTTTAATTTACATTTTTATTACAATAAAGAGCATTTATTATTTTAATCAATATTACACTAATTAAAACTTACATTATCAAATGTATGTTTTAATTTACATTTTTATTACAATAAAGAATATTTATTATTTTAATCAATATTACACTAATTAAAACTTACATTATCAAATGCACGTTTTAATTTACATTTCTATTACAGTAAAGAGCATTTATTATTCTAATCAATATTACATTAATTAAAACTTTACATGTTTCTTTCATTAATTAAAACTTTACATGTTTCTTTCATTAATTAGAACTTTACACGTTTCTTTCATTAATTAAACTTTATATGTTTCTTGCATTAATTAAAACTTTACATGTTTCTTTTAGTAATTAAAACTTTATATGTTTCTTGCATTAATTAAAACTTTATATGTTTCTTTCATTAATTAAAACTTTACATGTTTGTTGCATTAGTTAAAACTTTACATGTTTCTTTCGTTTTTGTTATTACAGTAAATAACATTTATTATATAAATCAATTAAAATAGTAATTAAACTTACATCTCATATGTATGTTTTAACTTACATTTGCTATTTATCTTACAAAACATAACACTTCACAAAAGAATATTTTATCATAGTTAATATAACAATCAAATTTTCTTCATAGACCTATTCATTTAGACATCAATTAACTATGATTTTCTAGTTAAATAAATTTTATTACAAGTTGTCCAATTAAAACTATATTCCATTTTACCAGTTTAAAATACATTATTTATTATACAAAACATGTCCATTTCATAAAGTAAAATTCATAACAATTTCTAGGTTAGATTTACGCTTCCATATTAGGTCAAACTAAATTATTAAATTATTTATCATCAATAAAGATCTTTATTTCAACTTAAAACCAATTATTAACTTATAAATTTTAACTTATAGAAAAACCAGTATACCTTCATAATTTAAAGCATTAACTCAAATTTTAATTTAAACTTTCATATATTTATAAACTCAAAATTACTTAATAATCTTTTAGGAAAATATTATATAAAAATATAACCATCGGCCTGTATAATATTTTCTAACCTAGATCAAGTGATACAGATATATATCATTTCAATCCGTAATTTAAAAAGATAAAACCGGTTCTATCATTTCAAACCTGCAATCCCGAGTAAAATAAATACAACAAAAATCAATAAAAATCACTTGAGCCTATCATTTCAGCCCATAGTGATTTTTCATATCCTAAATTCCATTCGGACATGTATCATTTCAACCCATAGTGATAGGAAACTTGTAGTGTGATAAACAGGAAATAAAATAATAGTAAAGCATATAATATCATATCAGATATGTCACAGGCATATAAACAGCATTTAACATTATATAAATATATCACAGGCAGGTATGAACATAGCATATTAATTTTTTACAATTCACTTGTCATCATTTCACAATTTTAAAAGTACATATGTCGAGGGTGATAAACTCACTTTTTTTAAAGCTAGGATTGAAATTCAAACCCAAATCTAAACTCCGCACAGCACGAAGAAGAAACGAAAAAGCACGACTATATTTTTAAGTGAATGAAGAGTCGATCCAAATCTCATATGCAAACAAATACAACATACATAAGAACATATTTCAATACAACAGAATAGAAATTAAAACAATGGAAAATATGAGATAAACATGACATAACCTTTGCTTCAACCACCAAGTGGGCTTGGCCTTTGGGTTTGGGCAGGGTCTAGGCATCACAAACTCATGGCTAGGGGATGGTAAGGTCATGGCAAAGAAATTTGGTGGAGGAATATGTGTTGTGGCCGAGGTACATAAAGAGGAGGTGAAGGAAAATAAGGGTTTGGCTAGGTTGAAATTTTTTTGGTGGTGGGATTTGATCTAGGGGTCATGGCCTTGTTTGGAATGGTGGCGATTATTGATGGAGGTAGTGATGAGGTCAGCTAGGGGATGGTGCAAGGTAGAGGCCGAGCAAATCATGAGGCAAAACAAAGAAAAGAAAATAGAAAAGGAAGAAGAGGAAGGAGAAGCCATGGAATTAACTTGAGCTTGCTGTAATTTTCTCTTCACGCGAATGATAATGAAATGAGGAGTAAATGCTAGGAAAACAAAAACGCAAGAATTAAAGAGAAAGGAACTTATATATTTTATTTTTAAATGCAAATGAAAATGAGAACATAATTGGAAATAATTTTGTACCTGAATGGCAAAAGGAAATACACGGCTACAGAAGAAAAAGGAAATAGCTAAGGAGTTATGAATGCTAGGGAAACGGAAATGCATAAGTTAAAGAGAAAGAAACATACAATATATTTTATTTTAAATGCAAATGAAAAATAAGAACATAATGGGAAATAAATTTTGTACGTGAATGGCAAAAGGAAATACATGGCTACAGAAGAAAAAGGAAACAGCTAAGGAGTTATGAATGCTAGGGAAAGGGAAAGGCATAAGTTAAGGAGAAAGAAACGTACAATATATTTTATTTTAAATGCAAATGAAAAATGAGAACATAATGAGAAATAAATTTTTGTACATGAATTTCAACTTGGTATGCACGGCTATGAGTAGAGTAATTCATGGCTAAGAATGAGGAGGAAACGACTAGGAAATGTAATAAAGAGGCTAGGCAATAATAGGCAAGAGTTTGAATGGTTTGGAAAATAAAAAGGCAATACTATAAAAAAATTAACTTGATGTATTTAGTTAAAAAAAATTCCTTGTTTGCACGCAATGAAAAGAGGAGTTTGAGGAACTTTTTATGCGTGATTGATGAAAGGAAATCACGGCTAAGGAAAGATGAGAAGGCAAGAAAAGAAAAGGCAACAATTAAAGGAGAAAGATCTTGTATATATTTTATTCCTAAATGCAAATGAAAAAGAGGATATTGAGATGGGAATGATATATTCTTGTACATGATTAGTGGAATGATTTGTCCGGCTAGAGGAATGGTTTGGATGGCAAGCAAATGAGTGAAGAGCCAGGAAAATGAATGCTAGGGAAAAGGAAAAGACATTGAAATAAAAACAAGTAACTAAAGTCCCTTCAAATTTCTAAGACATTTATCCAAAATAAAACAAGTCAACAACCAAAAATAATTCAAAGTGCAAACCATAAAATAAAAATAAATAAATAGAAAATAAAAATATAGAAATGAACATAGAAAATAAAATATAGAAAATTATTGCGTGTAAAACACTGTAATTTATCCAGTTGTATAAAACATAATTTAACGAAATGAAAAATAGAATGAATATCAAAATTATTTTCTGCTTCCAAGAAAAAGATTAGAATTTAAAATTTTAAAGTTAAAATTTTCAACTGCGATCAAACTTTGACTTTCAGTTGACCAAAATATAAGATTTTCTGAAAATAGTTATTCTATTGTATTTGAAAAATAAATTACAAACAAATTCCAACTTTACATTGGAAAATTCTAAAATTTAAATTTTAAATGATTTAAAAATCAAAGTTCTCAAATAAAATTTAGTTAAAAATATCTCCAAAATTATGGGTTGTTACAGAACATTCGTATGTGTATGTGTGCACACACATAAATATTCTATTTTACCTGAAATATTTACTTCTAAATTAAGGGTGTCAATCCAACTCACTAAAATTAGAAAGTCCCTCTTTATTTTGCACACAATAGTTGATCACAACCAATTGGTTTAAAATTTGTATTACCAAACCAATTTGATCCAATAGCGCTTGGATGATAAAATAATCATTTCGTATACCAATTAAACAGTCGAGTTCACGCTTCACAGCTTCATGATGTGGTATTGGTAAGTGTAAGACTTAGTGCTTTTAGCTTGTGAGCTAAATGTTGTGTTTGTAGTAAATTTTTGGCTAGTTGTGGCATGAAATGCATCCGACTTATTCGACGCATCTAAGCCATGACTTGCCAATGATCCATTTGCATCGTTTGAACCACGCGGCAGAAATATACCATTCCCCTTCCTATAAAACCTCTCCTTCTTCTCTTCCTTTCTACCACCATCTCGCCCATTAATTCCAAGCACATCCAAGCTATCCCGAGCATTTTCAAGCATCGATTGAGGTTTTTTCAGTTAATCACGTTTATTTCAATTTTCTTTATTATATATATATATATATATTTACTTTACATCATGTCCACTACTTCCTCTGATTCTGCCACCTCTAAAGCAATTGTCGATTGGATTGGAGAATACATAATAGCTTTCATTGATATGTGCGTGCAAATGATTGACAGTTAAGCTGGGAATGCCGGTCTTTGGAACGGCTAGATCGCACTTGCTTTTCACACCCGACGTTAACCTGAATGGATCCTAAATAAGAACAAGTGCTCCAATCTCAACATATATGTTATCCTTAATACAAACTACTACAAATTAAAGCAGCATCTAAAATGTAGAAAAAGACATCATGGATGGAAACAAAGAATGATAGAATACCATGGTCAAACAATATAAAAAATTCAGGCTGCAATCTCCTCCAAAGTTCCAAGAGATGAAACGATGTATGGTGGTTGCATTGGGAAGCCACAATGCAAATACTACATCCCTCTACATCCTCCAACCAATTTCAACACTCGGCTATACGTAAACATTCTCAATGGGTTGGAGATGGAATTGGGTAATTCCATGTAAGAACCCGATCAACTTACCTTTGTGTGTTTTTGTAAAATTTGTATATCAAAATGAAATTGTAACGACTCATAGTTAAATCACTTAGAATTTTGAATATTTAAATATTTGAGTGATGTATTATATAACCCTAACACATGTCATTTTAAATAACAAATGATATAAAACACCATTTCAAATATATTTACATCAACGAGTAAAGAAAAGTATACTCAATAATATGACTGAAAATTGGTTTAACGATACACGACTTTAAACTTGACAAAAGCTGTCGACGGTTTTTTTTACATATTTTAAAATAAATGTATAATTTATAATAATAGTTTCTATCGGACCAATAGGTGGTTGAATAAAGTAAATATGTGGTCGATAAGGACGGTTGCTATTAGATCAAAGAGTGGTTAAATCAAGTTAAGCTATATTATGTGGATCGTTTCTACAAGACCAAAATGTTGCTGAATCTGGTTAAGCTATATAGTTGGTTTCCATTGGATTAACATATGATCGAATCAGGTTAGGCTATATGGATGGTTTCCATTTGACCAAAATATTGTCAAATCAGGTTAGGCTGTATTTGATAAGAATTGTTTCTATTGGACCAAAGGGTGGTCGAATCAGATTAGCGTATATAGGGTTAGGAAATTACCGAAGTACCCTTCTCTTGGTCACTTATAAATAGCCTAACCCTTGGTGAAAGAGAAAAAAAATTACAGCTAAACAAAAGTAATAAAATAAGGAAGATGTTAGGGAAAGCCAAGGAGCTAAACCATATGCCGAAACTATTATTACTAAGGTGAGGAAACCATCTATTTTAAGATTTCAAGTTATTCCGTGAAGTAATGTGTAACTTATAATATGAATAATATATATTGGTTGATGATTATAAAGTATCTTTGAAGAATACTTATATGTATACACACACACACACACACACTCTTATGATTTGTGATGACTTTTGGACTAATGCGGTAAAAGATAAAAGATCTAGGATAGTGCACTATTACTTTGTTTCCATATCGAGTGTTAGGAGATAGAGTACATCCATATCGTCTGTTAGGATGCCAACCGCGATGGTATATAAAGTTTCCAGGATCTAATTGCTTACTACGTGTTTGGATTAGATCCATGTGTAGTTAAATTGATTTTTTTACATGGATTTCAGATTTTTTTTATATTCCTAATTTACAAATGAATATCTATATTTGTCGAATGAGTTTTGACAAATATGCTTGGAGATAATTTATCTAGTTTAATTAAGTAATATGTGTTTGATACGTTAATATACTTCAAAATATGATTTGGACACCTTGGAGAATTTTGTGATATGAGATTTAGATTAAACAGATTCCTCAATGAGTTAGTGTTGCTCATGATGCTACATGTAACATTTAAGGTTTAGATAATTATAGTGGATTTTGAGACTTTTCGGGGAAAACCAAAAGTGAAGAATTTTCTTAGCTTTTGTTTATTATTGTAAACATTGATGTACATATATGTATGAAGTTGAAGACAAGACCTTATGAAAATTAACTTGTGTTGCAAGTATGAATATATAATATTTCTTCCGCTTGAAATCATTTACTCTGGATCATTTGAGGTTCTTGCATTTCTCCTTGCGAAATTATGACACTAATATGATAGCACCACATTATGAAGGTAGCACTTCCGATTCCGACCAAGAGTGTTAGAGCGGGGTGTTACAAAGTGGCATTTGCGTTTAAGTAGTGTGAAAACCCTTTATCATATCACTAGAATAAAACCCTATAGTTTAGGTTTTGCCATAATATGAAGTTTATACTATTCATTACATGTTTGTAGTTGTTATAGTTATAAACAATGGTATCCCAAATGTTAGATCAGGGCTAGCCCACTACAGAAGTTATGAGTGAATTTCAAATTTCTTTTACTCTATTGGATTATTATTGGACCTATGAAGACTAATTTATTCAGAACATTTCTAAATTTAGTTTAAATAAAATCATAGATTTTATTTAGTTTATAAATTGTAGTATGAAGCTTACTTGATACAAATTTACTTAATTTGTAAGTATACATATATATCATATACATATTTATATGTGTGTGCTTGTGTAACATGATAATCCATGTAAGGTATAAAGTGCCCGTATATAAATATTGAGATTTACATCGCAACAGACATGTTAGTTCATTCCACATGTAGTGTATATTGTCCAAATAATTGCACTTATATACAGTTATGAATATCCAAATGATTATACACATACAAGTGCATACATAAATATGTTTTATTATATAAAATTATTATAGAAAAATGTGTATATATATATGCATATTATATTATAAGTAACATTTAAAACAAATTATATGAATCAACATGAACTAATTATTTAAATATGCATATATGTATATAATAATTAGTAGCAAATTGTTTCATAATAAGTTATATATATGTATATTAAACAATTTTTTTAAATTTAACTTTCCAGTTCGAAAACACTTCAAATCTGAAATTATTACGATTTAATATATACATATATAATGAATTGTTTGAATAGTTTGTTATTATTAAATAAAAAATTATATAACTAAATGTTAAATTTTTCGAAAAGCTAGGATCACATTTTAGAGGTTGTGAAAAAATTCTAGATTTTTCTAAATTAAATTGATATTTTTAATTAATTAAATATTAAACAGTCGGTTTTTAATTTAATTTTAAAAATATAAAAAGTAAGTTGAAAAATTATAAATTTTTTAAGCTTTTGACATGATGAACTAATTAAAAAAAATATAAAATTGAATTTTCAAAACAGTATTTATTTTATATAAATTTATTAAATCTTATAGCGGTTAAATAATGATAATTAGCATCTAATAATATATAAAAAAATATTTTTGGCTCTTATAATTCATAATAAACATAAACATGTATTAGAAAAATATTAGATCAATAATATATACTTGATACAAATTGTGTACGTGTATTAATTCATAAATTAATATGAATATATATATATATATTAATATAATATTAAATTAAGATATTTTATTTAACATAAAATATCATAATATTGATAAATTATGAGTAAGAACATTAAATTTTATGCATATAACTAATCTTTATTGTGATAACAACGTTACCTATAGAAATCTCACCTAACTAATTAAGCAACAATGATCTGTGTGTGTATGTACATGAGCTATAAATTATAATAGCATGATTATACATATAAATAACAGATTACTTACTACAGATGCCCTCAAGTCCATGTTGAAATAGTGAATTCTTTTCTTTTAGTTGTTCCTTGATTCGTCAGATTGCTAGTCTAGAATCGCCAATCTTATGCTATCAAATAGCCTTGGTTTTAACTTGAATACGATTTGAAATTTTATGATTGTTTGACATGTTGATTTCTTCCATGAAGAAGAAGGTATAGGTGACAAAAATTCATATGATAGGGGTTCCGAAATCATTATTTAATATAGTTGAATAAGAGAGAAAATAGGAAAATATCTAATACTCCTTCTATCTTAATCTAGACCGTACATCTCCAAACCGATATCCTTTTTTTAGCTGCCCTTAACCCATGTCATAGAAGCCGACTCCTCTCTCAAACCATCATAGGCCATTAGCGCATGTCACCCAAATTAAATATATACAATTATAGTTAATCTATTATCGATATCTCATATCGACCGATATATTTATAACTATTATATATAACAATGTTCATTTCTCAAATCATATTCAAATTTTATAATTATTATTTCATAAATATTAAATAATTTATAACAATTACAAACTAATTAGATCGTTTTGTCTAAAGAGAATTCTCCATTTCGGTTGTGTGGCTCTTGGGTGTAAATTTGGTCAGCGATTAACATCAAACTATCCAAATCTTAACATTCACATGTCACTTAGCAAGTGGTGTGACTTATGGCCAAATTTATCACTTACTTAATTTCTGTAAAATCCAATTTTAGTTTAATGAGCATTACCTGGTTGTGTCATTATTTACACCAATTCTCTTCGTCAAAACAATATCACTTTGAACTTATGGAATTTGGTAATGGTCAAATTCCAATATAATCCATATTCAACTCTATTATCCAAACACAAAGTCCTTGGTTCAACAATAACAATTATATGAACCGAAATATTCTGGCTAGAGACTTTGACTTTAAGTTGACTTAAGTTTACCGTGATACTAACACTATATAACCGAGAAGATGAATCCTGCCTTGAATATTGCTTCATGCCTAATACTTCCATCCTAACCAACTATAGTCACTCGATGGACGTCGTGCCATGATTTGACTATAATCAAAGCAGAACTTTCATATTGAAAGCCCATAATATTATCAAGTCGAGAAAACTATGTAAATAAGTCACATCAATATTTTCTGTTTGGCCTTAGTTATATTAACCAACAAAAAACTATCAAGTGAGTCGTTCCATAGTTATGCAATAACTATCAGTATGTAACCCCTAGGTGCCTCCACAGCCACGTGTAATACACTGTCCAACATTTAAAAGCGTTAAGTACGCTAGTCTCAACAAATACATTGATGACTAGTCTCGATGCATCTTGACTAGGAACATTTAAAATGGTATATTTATTTTATTGTAATAAATTACTTATGGTTACTATACTTTATAATTACTGTCATAAAACATACCATTTATGAATTTTCTATTAAATATACTTTTAATCAAGTCAATTAATTAATATAGCTACATTATATCAAGTATAATATAGAAAGAATATACATTTTATTTCGAATAAGATTAATCAACGAGTTAGATATATGTAACAAAATATATAATTTCTCCTAGGGTATACCCCTAACTCTATCATAGAAGACATGTGGTACTGAAGATTCATAGGAAGGGGCTATGTGTATAACTAATCCCAAAGAACGACTAACCACAACCTTTCCACAATTCGAGAAGAAGATGATTAGAAGGAAAGCATAAATGATTTTAGTTGGGGAAATAAGAGAAGTGGAAAACAAAGCATACGCCTCTGAAGAGGTATTGTAAAGAGACCTTGTATTGTACCGTCTACATCAAAAATGGAAGGAAATAGTGAAAGCTATAAAAATGTCAGAGAGAACTGAAATGGAGAAATTAGAGAATTTCTAAAAAGGCAAGGTGAAATCCTAAAATATGTGAGATCTATACGAAGAAAATGTCCCCAAAGATAAATAGAAGACAGTTGGATAAAGATGAGTCAGAATCTGAAGGATCAAACAAGGTCTCAGAAGAAGTTACGAGATTTATGGAAGCACACATGGAAAATTAATTGAACAATATTATGGGATTCTTTCCTACCCTATGACTTCTATGGAGAATGTAATATAAAGAATTAAAAGGTTGCTTAAATTTTGGTGGTTTAATCTCCAATCTTGTTGACTTATAAATATTGAAGATGTATGTGAAAGTGTTGTAAATAATAACCCTAATTTTTTTTGTTCAAAGGAAAAGTGTCATAAGTGGTATATCCTTTGTGTGTATGACTTGAGTTTAGTTAATTAATGTTTCATGTTCAATAATGTAATTATATTCGACGTTGATCATAACAAAGTTCCTTTGTTTCTTTAAGGTTATGGGAGACCGAGAAACTATTACTTCAACTTATAGTCAAGAGCCTCAAGCCTCCACACAATAAAATCCTATGGAGTTGTTTGCATCCTTTATCAAACATATGGAACAAGTCTCCTCTAGACCTATGAACAATCCGTCTAATAATTTATTGAGTTGTTTTAAGAACTTACGTCCAGATAAATTTATTGGGGATACCAATCAATTTAATGTTAAACAATAAATCCAACATTTGAAAGACATCTTTGAAGTGTTGGATTATAGTGAAATACATAAAAAGAAGTTCGCTGTATTTCAGCTAGCAGGAGAGGCAAGGAATTTGAAGGAGTTAATCAGGATCATAACAGATTCAAGTGTGATAACTTGGAGAAGTTTTAAGGAAACTTTTCTGGAAAAGTATTTTCAGAACACGAAAGAGAGAAGATGGAATTGAAATTTCAAGATCTCACACAAAGTAACATGACAGTGGCCCAATATCAAAATCTGTTCAAGGATTTGTCTCGATTTGCAGGTCACCCATTCAGTATGCCTAAAAAGAGGGCCAAAAGATTTGCAAAAGGATTAATTCCACTAATAAGGAGACATGTAATTGGTGATCGTTGCAAAACTTATGAGGCAATCATATCTGAAGCTCTTAACCTCAAAGAAGACTACAATCAACTTCAGTAAGAAAAGGAATCTTTCAAATAAGAGAAATCATAACAACCAAGGGGAATTCAATAATCAAAAGAAATTCAATGAGAAGAAGCCACGGTATAATGAGGAAGAGAAGAAAGAAGGGACACAACAAGGAAAGGGTCAAAACAAAATAAAAATATATTATAATTGTAATGAGAAATGCCATATTGCTCCTAACCGTCCTAAGGAAAGAAATCAAATTATATGCTACAATTGCAATGAACCTGGACACATGAGTAGGGACTATAAAAATTCAAAAAAGGAAAATAAAGCAACATCAGGAAATTAAGTAGGGTATATGCAGTAGTTTCTGAACAACCACATATGGAAGGTACCTTATTTATTTTTATTTTTCAAGCTAAAGTTTTATTCGATTTGGATTCTATGCATTCCTTAATATCTATAGTATTCGCTACTAAGTTAGGATTATCAATTGAGCAACTAACAAATCTTCTAATAGTAGATAGCTTAGTAGAAGGAGAAATTGAACTTAGAAGTATATTTAAGAATTATCCTCTTTATATCAAAGATAAGGAGATGCCAGCGAATTTGTTCCTTTTCCCAATGATCTGTTTTGATCTCATTCTTTTAATGGATTGGCTTTACAAACATTATGTCAAACTAGATTGTCATGACATGACCATAACCTTTTCCATTCCGAAACATGAGACATTCATATATTCATGTAATCAATTTGGAAATGCATTCATATCTGAATACCTATCATATATAGACATTAAGGATGCAGGCTAACAAATAGACCAAATCACAGTAGTAAGTGAATCTGAAGAAATATTTAGGGATATTCCGGGACTACCACCAAAATGAGAAATCGATTTTTGTATCGTATTGGTCCCCGACACAAATCCGATAATATAGACAGCTTATTGTATGGATCCATTAGAGAATCAAGAATTAAACAAGCAAATTCAAGAGTTAGATGATTAAGGATTTATTAGACCAAATAAATCACCTTTGGAAGCTCCATCGTAAACAAGCATGACAGGTCCCTATGATTATGTATCGACTATCGGGAACTTAATAAAGTTACAATTAAGAATAGGTATCCATTACCTCAAATTGATATTCTATTTGATCAACTCCAAGGAACTAATATATTCTCAAAGATAGAATTGAGATCTGGTTACCACCAGTTAAGGATAAAGGAAGAAGATATTCCAATGACAGCTTTCCAAACACGGTATGGACATTATGAGTTTATGGTCATGACTTTTGGATTAACTAATGCACCAAGAGTTTTCATGGACTTTATGAATCATCTGTTCCATCCATACCTTGATCAATTTGTCATAGTATTTATCGATGATATCTTAATTTACTCTAGATCAAGAGAAGAGCAAGAGAAACATATGCATATAACGCTGCAAACATTAAAGGAATACTAATTGTATGCCAAGCTAAGTAAGTGTGAGTTTTGATTGGATGAAGTAAAATTTCTTAGGCATGTTATTTCAATATATGGGATATGAGTAGACCTATCAAAAGTTGAAGCAGTTTTGAAATGGAGTCCTTCAAGAATGCCTTCGGAGATTCGAAGTTTTCTTGGACTGGTTGGTTATTATAAAATATTTATTCAAAACTTTTCAAAGTTAGCAACTCCATTAACTAAGTTAATACAAAAGGACACCAAATTTATATGGAGTGAGAAATGTGAAGTGGCATTTTAGACATCAAAAAGAAAGTTAACTAAAGCACCAGTTCCAACATTACCAAGGAGTGGAGAAGGACACAAAATATATTGTGATACATGTGGTCAGGGATTAGGATGTGTGTTAATGCAGGAAGATAAAGTTAATGCTTCTAAAAATTAAAGAAGCATGAAGTAAATTATCCAAGCCATGACTTGGAGTTAGCAGCAATATTTTTTACATTAAAGGTATGGAGACACTACCTTTACAGCAAACAATTTGATATTTACTCTGACCATAAGAGTTTAAAGTATTTATTCTCTCAAAAATAACTTAATATGAGACAATAAAGATGGATGGAGTTTTTGAAGGACTATGGCTTCATATTACATTACCATCCTAGAAAAGCCAACATGGTAGTAGATGTGTTAAGTTGAAATTCATATAGAGTTATTGCTAGCCTGATGATCACGGAATGTAGAGCTTTGGAAACTTTAGTATAAATGATTGCTCAACCTAAGATGATTAATGAAATAAATAGTGAAAGGAAGGCCCTTGTATGTAGTGTGATCATTCATCCTACTTTAGTTAGTAGAATTATACAAGCCCAAGGACAAAATGGGAAGTTAAAGGATTGGTTTATGAAAATGATAGTTCAGGACCTTGTAGATCGGAAGGTAGCAAATAACGGGGGATATAGATATCGAAATACACTTTGCATGCCAAATCAAGTAGAATTAATGAATGAGATTCTTAATGAGGCTCATCGTTCAAGGCTCACTATACATCTGGAAGCATGAAGATATATATGGATTTAAAGTGTTAATTTTGGTGTAATATAATGAAGAAGGATGTTGCTAGATTCATTTCAAGGTGCCTCATATGCCAAAAAATTAAGGCTGAGCAACAACGACCATATGGTCTATTGCAACCGCTTCCTGTAGTGGAATGGAAGTGGAACAAATTTTTATGGATTTTATTATTGGACTTACAAGGTTAAACCAAAGGCATGGTGCAATATGGGTGGTGGTGGATAGCTTAACAAAATCAACACATTTTATACCTTATAACATGGTATACTCGATGGATAAGCTAAGTAAAATCTACTTATAAGAAATCGTCGGACTACATGGAGACCCAATCGCAATAATTTCAGATAGGGACTCACGATTTACCTCAAGATTTTGGAAATTTTTTCAAAAGGATTCGGGTACTTCCCTCAACTTGAGTGCTGCATTTCAACCTTAAATAGATGGACAAACAGAAAGGGTAAATCAAGTAAAGAAGATATGTTAAGATCTCCTGTGATGGAATTTGAAAGTACTTGGCAAACACACATACTATTAATTGAATTTGCATATAACAATAGTTATAACACAAGTATTGATATGGCGCCATTTGAAGCCCTATATGGAAGGCCATGTCGTTCACCATTTTCTTGGGCAGAGGTAGGAGATAATAAACTGTTCGACCCAGATTTAGTGATTGGAACAACGAAGAAAATTTCAACCATACGGGAATGACTAAAAGCTGCCTAATGAAGGCAAAAGAACTATGCAGACCAGAGAAGAAAAGATTTGGAATTTGAAGTAGGGTAAACGGTTCTTTTAAAGAATCTCTAATAAAGGGTGTAACGCGATTTGCAAAGAAAAATGCAAATTGTCACCCAGATTTATTGGGTCATTTCAAATCACTGAAAGAATAGGTAAAATCGCATATCGACTTGCATTACCTAAAATATTATCAAATGATCATAATGTTTTCCATACATTGATGCTACGAAAGTATATTCCTGACCCATCGCATGCAACCGATTTGAATAACATCAAAGTTAAGAAGGATACCACATACATCGAACAACCAATCCGAATTCTCGATAGAAAAGTCAAGAAATTACGAACAAAGGAAATGCCCTTTGTAAAAGTTCAATAGAATAATCATGATGAAAATGAAACATCATGGGAACTTGAATCAGAAATGCTTAAAGATAATCCAGAGTTATTTCAGGTTTAGATTTCAAGGATGAAATTTTCTTTTAAGAGGTAAGGAATGTAAGAACCTGATCAACTTATCTTCGCATATGTTTGTAAACATTGTATATCAAAATGAAATTGTAATGACCTATAATTAAATCACTTAGAAATTAGAATATTTAAATGTTTGATTTATGAATTATATAACCCTAACACATGTTATTTTAAATAACAAATAATATAAAACACCATTTTCAAATATATTTAAATGAGTAGAGAAAAGTACACTCGATAATATGACCAAAAATTGGTTTAACGATATATGACTTTAAACTCGTTAAAAGTTATCGATGGTTTTGTACATATTTTAAAAGAAGTGTGTAATTTATAGAATGGTTTCTATTGGATCAAAAGGTGGTCAAATCAAGTAAATATGTGGTTAATAAGGACAGTTGATACTTGACCAAAGAGCGCTCGAATCAAGTTATACTATATATATATATATATATATATATATATATATATGGATGGTTTCTATTAGACTAAAATATGGCCAAATCAGATTAAACTATATGGTTGGTTTCCATTGGACCAAAATGTGATCGAATTAGGTTAGACCATATGGATGGTTTCCATTGGACCAAAATATGGTCGAATTAGGTTAGACCATAGTTGATAACGATTGTTTCTATTGGACCAAAGGATGGTTTAATCAGATTAGCCTATAGTGGGTTAGGAATTTACTAAAGTACTCTCCTCTTGGTCATCTGTAAATAGCCCAAGCCATGGAGAAAGAGAAAAATAATTACAACTAAACAAAAGTAAGAAAACAAGGAAGATCTTAGGAAAAGCCAAGGAGCTAAGGCACAGGCCGAAACTATTATTGCTAAGTTGAGGAAAACTGTCTAATATTAAGATTTCAAGTTCTTCCATGAAGTATCATGTAACTTACAATATGAATAATCTATATTGGTTGATGATTATAAAGTGTCTTGAAGAATACTTATATATATACTTATGATTTGTGATGGCTTTCAGACGAATGTGGTAAAAGATAAAAGATCTAGGATAATGCACGATTACTTTATTTTCATACTGAGTGTTAGGTGATAGAGTACATCCATACTGTGTGTTAGGATGCCAGCCGCGATAGGATAAAATGTTTACATTATCTAATTGCTTACTACATATTTGGACTAGATCCATGTATAGTCAAACTGATTTTTTTACATGGATTTCAGATTTTGTTGTGTTCCTAGTTTACAAAAGATATCTATATACGTCGAATGAGTTTTGAAAAATATGTTTGGAGAAAATTTGTCTATTGTAATTAAGTAATACAAGTACGTAGGCACGTCCAATGGACGTGTGCGTAGATAGCCGTAACCAAAGATGGATTTGATTTGTAAGTTGGATTGTTGCTACCATTACCTTCCATTTGTTCCTTCGCCCGTTTGCCGCTGCAGTGATGATAAATATAATTTGTATTATCTATATGATAAGTTAGTGTGAAGAGACATCAATAGTAATAGAAATTGAAATTGTACAGCATATATATTTTTATTACTCTTCATAACAAAATGATATGTAATAAGTTTGCACATATTAAAAGAGTTGTAATGGAAGGGCGGAAGTACAATAGTTGACTTACAAAAGATGAAACAACTTTTTTGATAATGTCCTGTGTACTAAAATTGAAAATATATAGACAAACAGTAGTTGCATTAATCACATTCCAACTTGTCTCGCGTTATCACTTCTCTTTATTAATGGCCGCCTTCAATATTAAACAAAAATATGGAAAGCACAACATAAGTTTGACCATTTTTAAAGGAAGGATGAAAATTATAGTGGTTAATTTGAAAAAAAATACATAACTTTGCAGTAGGTTACAAATTAATTAAATAGATTCTGAAAGATGAAAAGTGAGAAAAAAAGATGCATGCAGTAGGAGAATTAGTGTGAACGGTCTGCAAGAAAAAGCTCAACAACCCTATCATATACTTCAATCTGCAAGTGGAAAAAATTATGGTAGGTATAATAACATATGCAAAGAGACACATGTGTGTACACACACACACAATCGAATAATAGACAAATATCATTCAAACATACCGATCTGAAGAAAATTTATAAGTACGAATCATTACCCGGATGAACGATGCTTAGTGGGGATGTAACATTATGGTAAAAATATGAAACAATACAGAGGCCATTGATTTAATTGGTCATGATTAGAGAAGTGATGATGACATTATGATTCTCGCCATAAAGATGTATTGATTTCATTATTGGTTTTTTTATTAATCTCTCCATGTATGTTACTTTATCATATTCTCTATATGGTTAAGGGTACTTATCATCATTTATTATTACTCTCTAAATATTTCACATAAAAATTTTCATACAATGTTCTGAAGTTTCCAAAATCAGCACTTGATTAAACAATACACTATCGTAGCTTTCCTCTTTAGTTTATACAGAAAAGTTACAGCTGAAAATCCACACAAATATCTATAGGTGCAGAGCAATACATTAAAGTATAATACCAAATTGATGATTTAGGTGTAGTATATAGAACAAAGTAATAGGTTCCACAATAGAATAAAATGCTCACATATAGATAAGTGCTCATCCAAGAACTTCTGTAAAATTTAATTCACACTTTGCATCTTCCCATTTGAGAATGAAACGCCAACAGTTCCCCACTCTCTAATTTCATGGTTGTAATCATTCATTTTCTTTACTCGAGTCTTCACCGTCTTTAACCATTATTTTGATCTTGTAAAAGAAAAATCATCAACAAGACTATTATAGCAAATGCAACAACCAACCCAGATTCAAATCTCCAAACTTATCATACAAATAAACAATAACCAATACTGAAACATTTACTGGTAAATATCAAAGTTTGAATACCCGTTTCCAAATTCTAAAGTCTTCACAGAGACGACAAAGTCATGTCCTATCTTGTATCGCATCATCCAAGTTTCTATGGCAACCAACTCTTAAATCTCAAATCCTTCTTCATTATGTGGATGGCCCGATGCTCTAAATACAGATTTGTAAAAATAAAAATCCTTGAAATTGCATTGAATATAATGTAAATTTGATGGACTAAGGATTTCAATAGGAAACCATGAATTTCATAAAACAATTTATTGAACTTTTATATGCTAAAAAGATAGCAAGGGTTCCAAAAAATATGTGAATTTCGGAAAAAATCAATTCAAATCCAAAAATGGTAATTCTCTGTTGCTTCGTTATAGTATTGAAAGGTTAAATTGATGTGGGGGAAGAAAATAAATAATTATTGTACATCTAGAAATGCAAAAGCAGCGGTGACAGCTGAAATTTGAAGTGAAAGTAGGTCCAAGCATAAAATGTTAAACGTACATAATTCTTTTTAAAATGATCAAATACCTTTATAGGAAGCCTATAGATGGAATAAAAAAGTGTGGGACAACAGATCTATAAAACATGGTATTTATTGAGATGATAGAATACACATAAAGCTATTTAAGTTGTTGGAAATGTATATGGGTACTGTGACATAAATCCGGATGGTCATTGTATAAACAAAACCAAAACATTTTGAACATAGTTACAAAATTATCCATTTATTACTCAGTTAAGCAAACATATATTACCTTTGTAACAGTGAATACTGCTTACATAAAAACTGTGTATCACATAAAATCTATTTGCATAAAAACTATAAAAATGAAAATGTATGTAAAAATGAAAGTCGAGCAAAATATTTGTATCTGTGGCCACATTATATACTTATGTCCTATATATTTGATGAATACAATGAACTAACGATGGTGTTATCATCTTGAAGCATATAATGTATGAAGGGTTGTGGTAAGCAGCAAAACTAAAAGTGGTTGATCCTGCATATGAAAATGTAACAATCTTTATCAAGGAAAATAACAATTAGGACAAAAAATTAAATAAAATTATAAAGGTAGCTAACTTGTTTAATTAAATTGGGACTAAAACATTTTCTCTCCTTCATTATCTTACTTGATATTTTTATTTATTTTTAGTTATTGTTAAACTTGATGCTTTTGGCGTTCTAAGCACCAGGCAACAAAACCTTGACATCCTTTTCCAACACTATTTTAGATTATATTTTTACTCTGGCATAGCATGATAACGTACAAATCAACCAAAATAAGAAGACAAATATCTTATACAAATGTGAGTTAGGTAATTTACATACTTGAATACAATTTTAGTAATTAAGGGTTTGAGTTCGGTCTTTAATCCATCTGATTATGGGTAAGTTGTCAGTAATCCATCCGATTGCAAATCGAAGGATTAAAGAAGAAAGTTTTATGCCTCAATTAGAAAAAAGATCAACTTACTAATAATGAAGGAGATGATCATATTGTCAACTAACATGTTCAGTTCTTGGCAGCCTCTTTTAACATTCAGAGCATCCAAGTAACAAATTTCTTACTGATATAACTGCTTGTATTAAATCCGAAATATTTCATAAAAATTTGATTATCTCACCAACTCATGTTTATTCCATATACAGAAAATCAATGCGCATAATTTTAAATTTAAGACATCAAAACAAATAAAAATATGGATAGCTTTGTTGAAAATATGGAATATCAGTGTATAGAATTATCTCACCAAGTTTACACGATGCCATATGAAAAGGGAACAAATAATAATAATAAAATAAATAGTTATGCTTGTACAAGTAGTCATTATATAATACACATAAACAATTCTGGGATGTCAAATATAAGTGTCATTTGAAGAAATATTTCTTGAAAAGATAATGAAGTGTTTAACAGAAGTGGGAAGTAATATACCTTTCATAATAGATCTTCTATTTTGTCCTTCTAATGACGGAAACTACCTATTCAAAGTTGATAAAGATAACGCAAATTTAAAATAATATAAGATGGCAAAGTGTGTCAACAGTTGATGTAAAAAAGCCTTATGTGTATTTCCAGTTTTAACGAACCATTGCTTGGTATAAGAAAAGTTTATTTTTTCATTATGAAAAAATTTAACCATGTTATGTTATATTTCATTTTTCAAATATGAATCTGACAAATAAAATCTCCTAAGTGATTGCACCAATGCTCATAGAATATCACAACATGCTGTTCTTAATTAGAATACTACACTGGTGGAAAGAAAGGAAAAAACCACTAATTTAATCCAATGGTAAGTTCGAAAAAAGAAAAACAAAAAAACAAAAAATAGAAAATGCTACTGAATTCATTTGGGTAAACAGTGAAACGTTCGCTTCTTGTAAACTTATTGCTTTTTTCAGAAAGATTTTATAAACTTTGGGTAAACAATGAAACGCTCACTTCATGACTTGGTTAACTATGGAATTGTCTGTATTTATTACTTATAACTAAATAGGGTTTTGCTTATTGCTATAGAATGGAGCAAGTAGAAAGAATCTCATTTCCCAAAGCCCCTAGAAACTACTTAAAAACAACTAATACCAAAATAAAATAATACCTAATCGTACAAAAGAAAGGCAGAACAATGCAACAAATGAACTTACAGCAAATAACTCAAGCTGCAGCAGCAGTCTAGTACTCGATGCTCCCAGCTCCAGTCTCATCCGCCTCTTTGATAATATCCACTTCCTTTCTATAGTTATTCACAAAATCTGTAATTCCTGCGGTAGTCTCAATGTCTTCTTATTTGGACCTTTCATCGGAATTTACTGCCGTATATGCCTCCTTCTCGATCTTAACATGGGTGCGGAGTCGTATGGGAAGGCGCCTCCATGGTGGTCGATGATTATTGAAGAGTAGCTGGTTAGGTTTTGGATGAGTTTGTCGCTTGCCACATCACGAGTGTATTGAGAAGTTTCCATTCGATTTGGTTGATTTTAGTTATTCGACCTACTTTATTTCATTTTTTCAGTTCGGTAGGAAGAAAAGAGGATGCGGTAAGAAAACGGACCTTTGAAGCGATTCAAGAGTAGGATGGATATTGGATTTAGGAGTATGGTGAAGTTGGATTTAGGAGTATGGTGAAGTGGGATATTGGATTTAGGAGTACGACGAAGTTGGATTTTGGAGTACGGTGAAGTTTTTGGATCTGAAAAGAATGGCCTGTGTTGGTGGAAGAAAGGGAAGAAGGGGAATTTCTTGAGAGGCGGTTGAATCAGAGGAGGTTTTGGAAAGGGCGGTTGAAAAATTGGGGAAAAAGATACTGGCAAGAGAAAATGCTGAGAGCGGTAAGAATGAAGAGGAAAGTGGGGGATAATTATTGACTAATGGCTAAAATTTAGGGGGCATTAGAACATGGATAGGAGAAAGGACACGTATGTCCTCTACCCTCTTTTTCTATATAATTGTTTCGCGCTAATTTGAATGGACCATTTGGGAAGTTCAAAAAAGCTTCACCGCATTAAAGTATTTGCATTAATAGTAAAGATATGTTTGATACATTAATGTACTTCAAAATATGATTTAGACACCTTGAAGAATTTTGTGATATGACCTAAGATTTAGATTGAATAGATTCCTCACTTGGTCAGTGTTGCTCATCATTCTACACATAGATATTTCATGTTTGATAATTAAAGTGGATTTTGAGACTTTTCAGGGGAAACCGAAAATGAAGAATTTTCTTAGATTTTGTTTAGTATTGTAAATCTTGATGTACGTATATGTATGAAGTCGAAGACAAGATCTTATGTAAATTAACTTATATCGCAAGAATGAATGTATAATATTTCTTCCACTTGAAATCATTTACTCTGAATGATTTGAGGTTCTGACATTTCTCCTTCTGAACTTGTGACACTAATATGATAGCACAACTTTATTATGGTAGCACTCCCGGGCCAAGGGTGCCGAAGAGGGGTGTTACATACCAGCCCCACACCGTGCCGTGGAGACGACCCACTAAGAGTGCTTCAACATCCAGGCCTAGGCGATCCAGATCGACGCCCACTAATTCAGTATGGGACACTGAGTTCGATCAGATCGTTGACCGGTGTATGGCGTTGAGGAAACCTAGTGACATCTATACGAGTCGGGAAATTTCATATATTTTCGTCCATTAGGAAATTGATTATGTGTTTGCGTTTGCCCATAATATGTCCTGTGCTACGAACATTAATGAGTTACTGAATTTCATAGTCGAAAATTGCACACTAGTTGTATCAACCATTATTTCTTTTTATTATTTTCTTAATTGTGCTGTATTAGTTTCTGTTTTTTTAAAATTGCAATGCCTCGTTTTTTTAAAATTTAATGTTTATTATATTAATTATAATTAATTATGGATTATTAGAGATTATTCTACAATATTAAAAAAAATAAAAAACAAACCCACAAATAAAAAATAACAAACATTCCTTTTTCATAATAAACCTTCCATAACACAAAATACATATTTCTAGGTGGATTTTCTCCTTCCACTGCCTTTTGGACTACCTATTTTCAAAACCCAAAAAAACACACCCAAATGCGTCGTGTTTTCCAGTTCCTCGCACACCTTATCTAATAGGTACTGTAAACATGCCTTTAACCCCACGCATCATTTGTGCCAAGCTAGTACTCTCAAGAAAATAGAAGCCCAATTCATACTCTCTCTATCTCTCCGATAAGTATAATGGCGGCAGTAGATGACGCAGCGCAAGCCAGGCAACAGCATCAAAGATTATCGACGGCTCCAGCCCAACCTAGAGTCCTTCCTCCTCCCCCTCCCCGTACTCGTGCTCTGCCCGTGGATCGCGAGAAGGTACTCTTTCTTTCAACTCGCTGTTACCTTCCAAAACCCTTTGCTTCCGCTTTCTAGATATTTATTTAGTGTGTTACATGGAACATCGACGTCGATTAGTTCAACATTAACGAGCGTACTGCGACATTTATTTTGGTAAAATTAGGGCTTATAAAGCAGCTGTGCAGTCCCTGTTAAAATACTGTTTGTCGTCGATTAAAAGTTTTTATGTCAAAATTATAGTTTATTGTTTAAATTTCAAATTTTGTATCTTGGTTAAGAAACGATTTCAAACGTATTAAGAAATTTATACGCAATATCATAAAATTAAGATGAAAAGAAACTTTTGCATTGTTTTCAGAGGCGTGATGGTAGCCAGCCTTTGTTACTTACGTCAGTGCAAAGTAACTGGTGTCAAGTTAATTCACTTTGTAGTTTGCACATTTAAGTCACTGTGCGTACAATAAAAATGCAGCACAGAAACTAAAATTGAAGCTCTCTGTAACAATGATGTCAAAATCTCCTACCAACATTTAGAAAGCTCCCTGAATGATTTGTTGATAATAGCCAGTGGTTCAATTCAATATTCATTCATGACGTATGGAAAAATACATGAGAGTTCTAAGTAGATATGAATTATCTTGTGAAATCTCCCTGTATGCCGTACCTGTAAATCAATACAACGGTGCGCTAGGCTTAGTGTCAACCCAAACTGCACCCTGCCTATGCATCCATGAATTGGTCAACCATGAGGTTGACATATTAATACAATCAGTTATCGATGCTGTGGTGCATGTATTTTAAAATAAATATTTATTTGTCTACCTCATGAAATGTACATGTTAGACTTAATATTAACAGATTTTTTTTATTGTATATCGCAGACATGTCCCCTGTTGCTTCGTGTTTTCACCAAGGTATGGATGTTTTTTTGTAATGAATATGTGTGTATGTGTGTGCGTGCACGCACACATGGGCGTGCTTATGTCACTTAGATAATACGAGCATAAGCTTGGTTCTCTTGGTCTTATATATACATGTGTGTATATATGTGTGTGAATACACACACATAGAGAGAGAAAAAAAGTGTTATATACGTACATGCATACATATATGATATTCAAACACATATCAGTACTTGATGGATGCTTGGATGGTTCTATGAAAGAAATTGTCTTCCTGTTTCTCATTCTTGATAGTGATTTGACTATTTTGGTTTTCTATATGACTTAAGCTTACAATTTGAGGTGCAATTTCCGTTGTCTGCATTTCATGTATATACATTTGTTGTTGGACACTTTGTACTAATTACAGGCTCTTACCTAATTATGCACAGTTTTTCTTACTTATCTTCTGCTCATGTACACAAACTGTGACCTTGCATTTGTAATTCTAGATTCTATGACATATTGTACAATGAACAGAGTCTAATTTGTTCATTTGCTTAAAATATGTAATGACCAATGGTTCGAATAACATGTTTATTTTGTGTCCTGTACACCATATTCAGGAAATTGGAATATATTTTTGATTGTAGATACCAGTAAGCTGGTGTCTGGTCATGATTTTATTGTCTTTATGTAAACCCTAGCACGTGTTTGTCAGTGCTGTCTAACATACAGTTTTAATTAGTATTTTCTACCTACAGTAACAGTTCACATTATTTCAAATATGTCTTGTGGAGCTTGTCGATAGTTGTCAACATCTTTGATGAATTATTTAGAGCAACCCTAATAGAAAGTATCAAAGCATTCCCCTCAGTCTTAAGTGGCAGGAAATGTTTTTCTCTATGGACGTACTGGATGTTCAGTTCACCGGG
This sequence comes from Allium cepa, assembly GCA_030765085.1. Classification (NCBI taxonomy): domain Eukaryota; kingdom Viridiplantae; phylum Streptophyta; class Magnoliopsida; order Asparagales; family Amaryllidaceae; genus Allium; species Allium cepa. The sequence continues at coordinate 456,054,804 of CM060931.1, read as the reverse complement.
CAAATCGATATTGCCTAACGCTTACAAATCTAGTCGTTGAATAATATCAACCTATGCACCCCCTCCCCCCCACCCCCACCCCCCCCCCCCCAAAAAAAAATCCTTATACATGCGATGTCTACTTCATTTTCTACTTTCTTCATCTTAATTCTCCTTAAATTTATCATTTTTTGGGTAAAAAAGACAAAAGCAAGACAATTTTTGCAATGGTACGATGGAGACAATGAAAAATTTGAAAACAAGCTTAGTGCACAAAGTATCGTGCTGAAAAAACGTCGGCCCTCATAAAGTTTATGTAAGAAGACAACAGTGGTTATGGAAGGAATTGTGTTGAAAAAAGATAATTGTTGTGGAAGAAATTAGAAATTGGATCACGATTGGTTAGTGGATGCTTATTTCTGTTACAATCCACCATTTGAGGTTTTCAAATTTCGCCATCTTTTTAGAATGTCACACAAGATCTTTCAAAAGATATGTGCTAAAGTTTGGACATGAAATGTTCTATTTACACATAGGAGAAATGCTTGTGGACATATGGGAACTTAACATATGCATAGGATGATGTGTTTTCTTTGAATGTTATGCTATGCAACTGCTGTTGATTCAAGACGAGTTCATCTGAATCTGTGAGTATATCGAGTACATTTGAAACGGTGACTATATTGTAACCAAAACATTTTTTTTCCCTTCTGAAACAGTATTTAGTGTTTTTGGGGGAAGAACGTCATAGGGGGCCAAATAAAAAAAAAAGGATATTGAGGATTACTACTTTGTGGAGAGAAGAGATGTTTTTGTTGGAATGCTTGACAACCTCACTGTATGCATTGGAAGTGGAAATTGTTTGTACGTTTGACAATAATAGTATATTAGACATCAAGATGAACCTACTTTAATTTTAGAGGTTGTAATGCCATGATCTTTTTTCGAGCAGTTTTTCCAATGTTCTATGTTTGGAGAAACAATATAATGTACTTGAGCAATCATATTTGTTTTCGGAGAGTTGCAACACCTTGTAAATATCACATTAATGGGCATCAAATACAACATGGGTTAACTCAATGAAGAACACATGTTCATGCGATTAAATCTCCAGCGACCAACAAGGATGCTCATTTCACAGTGGTTCATTAAAGTGAGAGGAAAACGATTGAGCAGCTTTTGCTGTCTTGCAAGGTTGGTTCCATATTATTCATAATTCGACTAGGTTTTATCAGGACTTGGTTAATATCATGTATGTGTTTACTATAATGCAATGCATGATCGTAAAAGATGAATGTGGATGCTTCAAAATCAAGTTAGAAACCCGACCTTTCCTAGCCAAGAGTTCGAAGCTCCTTTCCCCATATACATTAGCCCTTTGAAAGAGTGTATATAGCAACTTAACTCCATTAGATATTGCGATGTTTATTTCATTTTGCAACAGCAGCCAGTGGACGATTCATGCGCTAGAAATGTAAATACTTCTTAGTTGTATCATATGAACTAACTTTTTAAAATCTTGCCAGGTAATATGCATCCTAGTTGTCAGTATTTTCATTTTAATTTATATCATTTCAAATTAAGATTTTAATTCCATTTTCAAATTACATAAACAATTAGATATCGTTACTCTTACTGATACAAGATAGTACCATTGATATAAGATAATGATAGTGATAAGAGATGCAAATACTAATACAATATAAGGTACTAATGCTGATTCAAATTCGAATTGGAAGCAATTTGATCCTCGACTTCTTTACGCACGACTATTTTTCTAAGACAAACTTAAATATCTGGTGTTAAACTTTGTTCAACTTGCTTAAACCGATACTCTTTAGTAGACAATTGTATGCATCTTGTTTTTGTTTCATTTATCTTAAATTTCTCGTGCTACAACTGTTCTTCCATTCTTCAATCTATCGGCTGTAAATTGAGCTCTTCAAATGCTTTGAGGTTCTTATCACGTGCATTTAGTGCTATGAAAGCTCTTCTCTATTTTTAACAACTTTGACGCCTTCAGGATTTGCATCTCCATTGCTATAGAAAGATCGACTGGTACAGCTAACATCAGATTGACGTGTACTGCGTGATGACTCATATCTTGGGCTTAAATGAAACATGAATTGTCAGGCTTTATCGAACGGGTGATTTAGCTCAAATGCTTTGTTGATTTTAGTCATCTAATCACATTTTCAAGGCCTCGTAAGCTTGTTTGTAGGGAAAATTTTCTGTCGTTCTTGTTTTAGAATGTAGTGTCACGATCTTTTGTGTGATCGAGATGACTAGTGCCACTATCATCTGATCACTCATTTTGATGCAAATGTTCTTCCATTCTGGCATAACTTGCTCATTTTCCCAAAGTAACACTTGAGCGCAACATGGGTTTTCTTATTTTTCGAATGCTTATCATACAAAATAACCACTCCACTCTAAAATGTGCCTTCTATTTGATTACCATCTATTTCTCGTCTAGCATTCCACCACATTATTATTGAAATGCGAAGATAGTATCTTTGCATTTGGGAATTTGGCTAAGATAAAATGCTTGGTTTTAATTTTGTCGCATTGGAAATAAATTTTATCAATTTGTGTGAAAATTTGAAACGAAAAAATTGACCATGTAGATAATTAATGAAAGAAGATTATAAGGATTTGAATTATAACACATTAGAAGGAAATTGAGATTTTGAAAATTGTGCATTTGGAGTGCTTTGGTGGCGGTTGTATTATTATTATTATTATTATTATTATTATATTTATTATTATTATTAACATTGAAGATATCATGGGTTGCAAAGTTTGCATAAATAATAAAATATAAAATTGTGTTGTAAATGAAATTCATGTGTAACATGATGGAAGTGGAGGGTGCTTTTATAGAGAATGAGTAGAATACGACTGTTGTTCTTTGCAACATCTGTATGGGGACTTGCCCAATTTTATGAGCATTGGGTAAGTCCTCGCTATTGGGTGGTTGACAGATGCTACCCGGTAGCTTAAATAATAATATATTACCCATAATATACAATATTGGAGTAGCATGTGAGTGTGCTATTAGAACCGAGAACCGCAAAATCGAACCAACCCGAGAAGGCCTGGACCCGATCCGAACCCGATGGGTCTCGGGTCGGTTTTGGATGATGAAAAATACCATAAAGACCCATTCAAACCCGACCCGATCCGAAAGGTGCGACCAAAAAACATTTAAATATATGTATTTTTAATGTTATTACACGACCGGATCTGAACCGATCCGACCGAACCGAAGCTCGGGTCGGGTCTAGGTTTTAAAATTTATAATCTAGAACCGACCTCTCTAGAACCGAGACCCGCCGGGTCGAGTCCAGGTCCTTCGGATCGGGTCTAATTGCTAGCCCTGCATGCGAGTAATACTTGCAAAACTACCACATTGGAGATGCTTATGATTGACAATTAGAATCGAGATTCATGAATCGAAACAAACAAACACTAACCAGATTAATTTTAGATCGGGTACAACTGATGAAAAACATCACAGAGGTTCAGTTTGAACTGACCTAAACCTAACTGAACATGTCCAAACCAGCTCAAAAGATCGGACTATAAAATGTAAAAATATATACATTTGTTAGTGTTTTTACCTAATCGGGCCCAATCTGAACCGATCCAAATCTTACCTTGGATCGGGTTGGGTGAGTTTTTTGTTTTAAAATGTATGCTTTGAACCCGACAGTACCCGATCTGACCAGTCTTGAGATCTGCTGGGTTGGATTTTGGATTTAGATCCGACCTGATGAATAATGCCTTATTGATATCCCTAATCCGGGATGTTCTTAATCTATATTGTTAAATATGTCTATGTGGAACCTTTTTGAAAATTATTTGTTAACAGGTAACAAATGCAGGCTGTGGTTATCTTTTTGAGCGGCATCACGTATACAACACGACAACTAAGATAGTACAGAGCTAACGGTGTTCTAAAAAAGACCCATTTATGTATCTTTCAATACTGAAATTTATGTTCGATTTTTAACTTGTCATATAACTCATTTTAGTGTCCTCATTTTAGTGTCTTGTTGAAAATAGTGGTACCCGGAAAATAAAAATCAAAAGAGCCATCTGTGCACCATGAAAGCACACTTAAAGAGGTAGCTGTAATTAAATATGTCATTATAAGTCGTCTCATACAAAATTATTACACCAATAATTCTTAGCATGTTGATCTGTCTTCATACTGTTCTGAAAAATGCTTCTCTGATGCCGGAGATATTATACAGTGATTTGTTCTTGTCCCCAAACCCCCAATTTCCTTCACCCTCGCAATCGTTTATGCTGTCTAGATAACAAGTTTCCAAAATGCATGAGAATGTAGACCCTTTTTGATTTGGCTCAAAGTTCAATTCTTTGTATAAATGTGAAATTTGGGGTTATATAGCTCATAAACAAGTTCATTTTGACAAGTATATTTCAGCTCCAGCTACTTCGAAAAAATCTAGTTATGCCACTTGTGGTAAAATGATAAGCAACCAAGCATCATGCTAGGAAACAGCCTTTGTTCCTGGATTTGCAAATCTACCAAATGAAAATGATTAGAGAGAACAAAAATTTCTTTCCAAAAGCTTATTTTAGTGTTACTATATAGAGTTGAAACTGAAATGTTTATATGACAGTTGAAACTTAAATGTTTATTACGACAATCAATTTCCTCTATAATAAGTTGCCGCTATTTTAAAACATTCCAAAGCAACTGACAAAAGGCTATGTTTAAATCATACAAATTTGAAACACCCAACAACCTTGCTTTACATGCTCTCTCCATTAAACCAAACATTGAATTACACTTTATTCTATAGCACCTTTCCAAAGAAAATATTTTCTCAACATGATACAAAAGGTCAACATGATAGCGATAATTGCATTGACTAATACTAGTCTACCTGCCTAAGAGATGTGTCCTTGCAAGTCTTTTATCTATCTTGTGAGTAGTTGCTGGTTTTCATATAATAGTTTAGTAGGTTTAGTTGTTACACCAGTGTTATGATAGGCAGTCATAGCAAACATCTGTGGCGCATGGTAAGTGGTGATGTTATGATTGACCCTTTTCACCTATGGCGTGACACATGAGAAGTGCACCAAATGTCGCACATGGCACATATCAAAAAAGAAGAAGATATGTTTCCCGATTCACACCTATGGCGTAACACATGAAAAACGCACCAAATGTCATTAGTAGGAGGGTATTTGTGGAAATAAAAAAACACCATTGAAATGTACTCGTTCAATTTCTTCTACAAATAGTAAAGATGAATGCTTATGTGATGGAAATTGCTGATACAAGGCATGGTAGAGGCGTAAGATTTTGACTGTTTATAACTGTGGTTTTCATTAGCATGATGAATTTTTCAAGTTTCATACCTTATACGATGAAACCACTGATGTTTCGATTCTTGATTTTTCCATGCGTGCTACAGATACTTGAGTTCTAAGTATAAACCAGAAGTTGGAATCTCTCAAACTTAACAACTCCAGCCTCCTATTTATTTCACATTCAAAATTCTTAAATTTCACTGCAGTATCTATTTTCAGTTCGATATCTATTTTCAGTTAACACCCTTTATTTTCAATCCAACGCCATATCCAAATGCCATGTTAACAGTGTTTGCCTAATTTACCTTTGTATGCTTAATCCAGTTTACATAACATGTGTTCGTTCAATTGCTGCATGTACAAGCATGGAATACTACTCTACATGCACTCTATTTTTAGAGTGCTTAACATAATCAAACCATAGTCAACAACCCTGTTACAACTGTTTGTTTCGTTTGGTAATCAGCTTACTGGCTTCAAAGTTATAACACATGCATAACTGTATATATTAGAAATCCACCATTCCAATCTGGTGTTTTAGTTTCCTGTATGGCATGAGAAACTTTAGTATAGTGGTTATTTCATTCTCAGTACGTAGCCAACGTTGCTTTTTTATTTTGACAAATGCTTATGCATGGCCTTTAGCATCAAGCAAAAGCATCATAAACAACTATAACATAACCTTGTAAAAGACAGTTGCTCTCTACTTTTGTAGACTGGGGGTCATCACTTAAATCAAGACTTTGCTGTGAGAGGGAAAGAGCCCAAAGACGAGGTCCAGATTTATACATGGAAGGATGCCACACTTCGAGAGCTTACCGACCTTGTAATTTTTTTATGCTTTTTCTTTAAAAAAGAAAAATTCTCTTTTATCCGAAACCTACTCAGAAATAAAATGCAACAAGTTGATTTATACTCTTGTAGGTGAAAGAAGTTGCACCGGCTGCTAGGAGAAGAGATGCTAAGCTTTCTTTTGCTTTTGTATATCCTGACAAGAATGGACGTTTTGTGGTCAGACCGGTAAGATGCAAAGCTACAAACAGTTTTTTTTTTTTTTTTTTTTTTCTCACTAATATCATGGTTGGAGATTTTAGTATCCATTTAATTTTTTCTAACAAAATGTTATTTGTAACTTTGTGTCACATGGTATCATGCTACATATGTTACTACCAAACACATTATTTTTGATCGGCTTCAAAACTTTATTGTGGCATTCTAATCTTCTTGTCTAGTGCTATTTTGTCCAGAACTTCAGAAACAATTATATTTCGGCGGTGCCAGAAACTAATTTTAAAAATCAAATACTTGATTGGGAATTAAAATTTTATTGTCACACTACTATTCTTTCTTAAATGTCACCTTTAAGATTAGATGTTGTCTCTTATTCTTACATATGTTTGATATCTTTAGGGGTCCTTTGAATCTGCCCCCTCTAATCAAACTTAATACACAAAACATCCTCCCAATAAACACTTGTATATTACACTCTATTCTTTGAAACTCATCAAAATCATAAAATAAAAAAACGTTGAAAAAAAGCGACTTGTAGTACCATAACCATCTTCAATTCGCTTTTCTCTTCATACGTATTTCAACTAAATTTAAAAAGTAATGAAAAAAGATCAAATCAGAAAGGGAAAAAAAAACAGTACAATTTGCTACAGAAATATAAAACGCTTGAAGAAAAAAATTGAATTTTTTGTTAATGTATGTGGATTACTTGTGGATTTCAGACGATTTGACAGACAAAATTTATTGAAAAGAATTCAAGAGGTTTAATCCAAAAGGGGTTTTTATGTTTTAAGTTTGATTTTATGGGGATGCATCCAAATATTCTGTAACCAATTACATATCTTGTTTACAACTTACAATGTCTTATAATGATAAAGGTGGGGATGACATTCTCTTTTGGAAACGGAAGGCGCCTTGATGATAATAAAACTTTAGAAGATCTCAGCTTTCAGGTATATCTTTATCTCTATTTATTTGTAGCATATGATAATCATAGTAAAACTGATGAGCCTTCTAATTTGTATGTGTCAAAGACTGGAGATTACCTGAGTGTTGCCATTCTCTAAAGCAAACTTGTGCAAGAAAGTGTTTGGTTCAGTTCTCTGGTGCCGCTAGTTGCAATTCAGTGAAAGCGTTTTATTTGTTAGGATTAGAAACTTAAATCTAAGAGTGCATCTATTATTAATTGCATTCAGTTCAAGTTTAAAGTTTTGAACATGCAAATTATTAGCCAAGTTTGTAAAAGCCCAATTCCCAAATTTTATATTTTCATCTTTGTAATTTTATAATATTTTCAGACTGATGATTCAGTGCAAAATATGAAGTTGGTAATGATCTTTTTCCTCCTCCTTTCTCTCTTTATCGTTGTTGTGTGGAGGCTGTGTGATTCAAATAAGGCTTAAATTTATGATAAAATATTGTAGCTTTGTTGTGTTGCATCAAATCTGGTTTTTCAGTGCAGATCGGACGCCATTTGAAATCAAACTCTTTGTTGTGATTGATGTATGTGCTAATTTTGCATTATACGGTGAATAAGTCTCTTAGCACTGGATGATTTTGACCAAATTGCTCTTAGTAATTATACTCTTCAATGATTTTTCTTTATTGAAGTGCTAGTTAAACGTAAATGGAGGGACTTCTAGTCTCTTTAATTAAATTCGTACAAATTTGGATTTGCTTTCATATATGGAGTGAGGGACTTTTTTATTGGAATGTACGAATTCGGATTTGCTTTCATATATGCAGTGAGGGACTTTTTTATTGGAATGTGAATGCCGTTCTAAAGCATTGATTTGCATGTTGAGGTGATGTTCGATAATTTGATGGCTTAGAAGACAATTTGGTGGCATTTATAGAGGGGTTGGGTTTCCTTTAGGTCAGCCGACCGATGTTTTTAAATGTGAAAAATATTATATCTGTATTTGTATTCGAAATCATTTGGATATCTACGTTCGTAGATATGAACGGAAATCAAATATTTGTTTTATCCAATGATGGTTGAAAAATCAAAAAAACATAAACAGAAATTTTCAATTAAAAAAAAATACACATTACTTATAAAGTTACGAAAATTAAGCAAATATGATGATAATAAATAATTTTGAGCAATTAATATGCATTATTGCATATAGTAGAAACTATTAAATTAAAAAAATATATTAAAATATCAATACTTACTAATAATATAAACTACAATTTTAAGAAAATATATTATTCCAACCAAGTGATCAAACAAATTAGGTAGTGCATAGCGATTCTTCTTCGTTGGGTTATTCAGTTCACGGTGGTCGACGCAAAACCTTAAAGATTCATCTGCTCTAGTCGCAAACACTAGTGTTTCCCGTTTTGAAATACTGCTTCGAATAAAATCATTCTTTAGTAGTTCATTCATCTGTTTACCAAGCCCACATCTTTCTTTAGGAGTCATATACGTAAGTGGTAAAACTACAGGTTTGACATCCTTTTTCAAAAAAATTCAAAATTCGATCCCCTGTGAAGAGGAGGACCAAAAACTTCAATAAAGACGTCTGAGAACTATATGAACGGAAGCTTACTTATCATGTGACAGGTTTGGGCAATACGTGTAACTCAACATAACAAATTTTTTGGTATCGTAGTAAACGTCAAGGTTGCGCCTACTACAAGTAACCAAGCGAACTATCTTCCCATTACAATCTAACATCGCTCCATGCAGTCATCTAGTCCATCCTCAGAATTACATCAAACTCGGAAATCTCAATATAAAAGCATCGCAATCAAATCTGACATCCACTTCTTACGCCTAACCCTCGGCTTCTTTATTTCGCCTTAAGCTCCTACTTCGACCTTGTGTTTATTCTGCTGAACTGGCTATCCCTATATATGCTTAAGCTCTCCTTTATTAACAAAATTCAGCAACGCCATCTCTACCAAGTTCTCAAAAGTAGATCCAGTGAGTACATGGCTCAAAGCAACATATCTTAAAGATGGGTTCAACCTCCTAGCAAATTTTGTCGCCTACTTCACTGATGTATTAATGAGGTCTAGGCCATACTTCGCTGGTTGATTGAACTCATTAACATACTTCTTGACATTACGGTCTCCTTGCTTCAAATGAATTAACTTCTCTACTCTCCATCCAACCTTTGATATGAACTTAATATATAAGTGTCTCTTTAAATCAGTCCAAGTAACCTTGGTTTCTTCTGCCTCCACAATGAAAATATCTCACCAACTCGAAGCCTCTTCTTATAAGTGCATTCAAGTCAATTGCCTCTTCACGGCATCCTCTATACTCATAATAGATAATAGCCGATCACAATTCCTTAGCCATGCCCGAGGGTTAACAAATGATTCAGTCCCTAAGTAATTCTTTCCACCCATATTCTGGAAATACCGACTCAATTTAGGAAAATCCAAAGCAGATGGAGAAGATGGGATTGCATGATGTGCTTGTCCTACGAGTCCTCTATTAGGGTTAATTTCAACCTGGCCTCTTGCTTAAAGATACCAGCAGAACCATGCTGGAAGGTACACGTCTTTAACGATCTATCCCGAAACGGACCTAATTTCGATCCAATAAAAACCCGTCGAACCTTAGGTCTACCTCAAGGCTAGCCGTTAGGTTGATAAAATTAAAACAATACACAATATACTGAGTTATCTATCTATACTTTCAGAATCTCACAGCGGAATGGATAAAATATAATATCAGAAACAAGTACCCATTTCATAAAGAAAATCATTTCAGAAACATAACATGTTAAATATTGCAAAATGTTTACATAAAGTCTCCATAATCCAATATCTCAGAATCACATTACTGTTTGAACCGGGTACAATAAAAATACTTAAAAAACATAATACATATATGTATATATGTATATATATATGTATGTGTGTGTCTATATATATATATATATATATATATATATATATATATATATATATATATATATAACTGCCACAAGCCTTCATCCCCACCTTCGCCTCCTAAATTCAGCACGGCCTCCTTTAACCTATGTGTTGTAATGAGGTGTGCGTCAGAACAACAAATGTTAGGCAGTATTATTTAAATAAGAAATATGTCTCACGTATTTAAGACTATACCAAATGTAAGGGTCGTCCTAACTGGCGGTGCTCCAATTGCTAATTACTTTAACTATAAGCACAAAAGCCTTTCCATTCCAATTCCAAAATTCTAACGCACTCAACATCAATGATGCAAGAGAAAGCACCAAATCAATAAATACCCTCTATTGGTGATTAGGCAGACGCTAAAAATTTAATACCTATAAAATAGGCAGGTCCCCATCATTTAATACCTAATCCATTTCCAAATTCTAACGCAACTATCGTTAACGGTGCGAGAGAGAACCTCCAAACCACTTAATACCTCTTTCATGGGACTTAGACAGACTCTGACCATTTAAGAACTATAAAATAGGCAGGTCCCTATCATTTAAAACCTAACCCAAGGCGGGTTCCTACATGGTCCCTACATGGTGTTCACTGGCTGACATCATAAGAAATCCCATCAGGTCATTTAATACTTCTTCTAAAAAGAGGTGGGCCCTACCATAACACTTAATACCTCGAACCTAAAGCGGACTCCTCCGAAGGATTTCACCTACCGCATCCAAAACGCAATTTATAACCTATAACCCACTCGTAACGTCTCACATTAGTCCGACTATTTGTAGTACCGGTAGCCAGATTAACTTGGCAGGTTTACCTTACAAAATTGGGACTAACCTCGCGACCGCTGTGGTTATTTATTATAGACGATGTCCCACATTAGTCTGCAAAGCCACACCGCTGGCAGCCAGATTTAACTGAGTAGACTTCCATGTAGCTTTGAACTAACATCGCATCCCTATAACTTAGTCAAAACTTAAATATATATCCACTATATACATACATTATCCCACACGAATAATAATTGAGGCCATATAAGGTATCACCTTATTACGCCCTCGTTATCCTGCCTTTTGGCAAGGTCGAGATATCATGGCACTGGTTTAACACCAAGGGTTGTTCGTCCTGTATATCAAGCACACACAGGTTCATTATGGATGTCGATGAATTTTGTCCGAATCCGGATCAGGCTAAAATCAACAAGACACGACAAGCGAAACCATAAAAGCTAGCATTCCAAATTTCAAGTCAATACGAGTTCGTATGCTCAAGTTATGGTCAATGAAAGTTGAAGGGAAAAACCATTTTTTTATATCCATCGCTGAGCCATGTTTCGAATCGATCAGATCGTACCCCTCTTCATGTCATCATTCGTATCGATCAGTTTCGCATCCATCCTCAACCACTGTTTCGCATCGATCAACTCTGTATCCATCAACCGTTAACGCGCTTCGTATCAGTCGACCAATGCCTAGTTCGTATCCATAAATAAGGCACTTATTCGAATCCATCAGGTAACTTTAGTTCGTATCCATCACAAGTACCACCTGATCGTATCCATTAAATGGAGGCGACATCCATCGATGCGAACCACACCTTCACCATCGATACGAGCTAAGCCTCCCATCTCGACTCGAACTAGACAATACTGCGAATCGATGCGAGGTACACGTAGTTGATTGGTTCATACAGAATAACGGCACTCAATGCAAACGAGGCGAAACTCATGGATACGACGCGGTCAACATGGAGAAAGAAGAGGATCGGTGCAAGGAATGCGTGCCGCGTCATCACAAAGGCACGTGCATCATCGATTCAAATTGGATGGATTCGAATTGATGGATTTGAACCAAACAACCAACGAGAAAATCAAGCTCGTATCGATCATAACTCAAGATCCACCGATCCAAATGCTATGAAATTTTGACAGAAGCTTACGTACAAGCCAAGGAATGTTCCTGCCAAGTTTCAGCTCAATTGGACCAATTCTTGATCGATACGAAATCGATTCGTATCGATCACAGATCAAGTCGAAACTTGGTGGGATCGATCGCGTGGGCCCACTCACGTTTAAGAAGGAATCTCCTGAAGTTTGAGCGAGATATCAGCCTCCTACACCTATAAATATCCCCTAAAGTCTACAGAAAAATGATCTTTGGATTCTCAAGCACCCAGACTCTGCCGGATCGAGACCTGCATCCTACCCTTGCCGTTGAATTCGAATTCCAAGCTATACTTTACTGTTGTTCTATGTAATTACTTGTAACACTACATCAAATCAGTGATTTTGTAACATTTTATATTTCTCAATTTCTAACATTTATAAATGTTACAAACTACCAACATCTAAAAAGTGTTAGGATACATCAAAAAGTGTTAGTAAAAATAAATAATTTTCTGTACAAACTTTGCAACATAAAAAAGCGTTACAATACTTGGTAAATATGTAAACAAATCAATATCAATGGACTACATTGTAATTTAAAACTAGTCATTCATTTGTAATACTATCACTTTTCTATCTCTTCTCTTGGCCGCATTAAATTTAATTCCATGAAATCTCATAACTAGGGCTTCGCAGTATCTCTTATCGTGACAACAAACCGTTCATAGCGGCGGCGGCGGCAAATCATGATACAACCACTCACATCGCTGCGGAAACTTGCATCTCCAGACGGTGGCATCACTTTAAGATTCCATGGCTATACCAAATCATTCGTCATTGCGGCAACTCGCATCTCCAGGCGGTAATCATGGTTTAGGTATTATATCTATTTCAATTTCTAATCGTAGTTTGGGGATTTTCTTTTTTTGGCTAAGCTTGATTTAGGTATGATTCCAAAGTCAGTCCCTTCATGTTTTAGATTGCTTTGGGTATGGCTCTGAAACATGCTTAGGAGATCGACGCTGATTATACTTTGCGCAATTTATTTTCTCATTGGAGAAATCAAGCCAATTTTTTTGATCCATTTTCATTCGCTGTTTTAATTCATTTCTCGATTATCAGTTTTTATGTGTTTTGATTATCAGTTTTTGTTGAAATCTTAAGAAAACCGAAATGATGATAAAAGAAAGGCTTGTTTCTCAATACATTCGCAGTGGTCGCCTAAGAGCTTTCGCCCTGCCTGGCTTGAGAGCTTATGCTATTCATTTCTTCCTTGGATGTCTGAGACTCTTTTTCTTATATTTATATTTTCAGTCAATCAATTTAAGCTTTTAATTGTATTTTTGTATATCCTTGAATAATACTTACTGATAAATTGACAATCCATAGTAGCTATATATTTATATTGGTAACCTCTATTGTGCTGTTGCTTATAAAGTTGCCGTATTCAGTGCTAGATTTAAGTTTCATTTGTTCCAATATGAAATATATGTACCGTTTTAGTGGAATGATTTTGTTAACTTGTTTTGGTGGTAAACATTGCTGAGGCGTTATTGATAATAGCATCTACTGGAAATATACCGAAGCTCATTTAAGATTCTGTTTTTGCAAATACATGCATATAGATTAATTTGAAAAACATAGGTTATTTAAAGCAATTTTTGTTTTTGTAGTGGACCATATATTGTACAGTATTTATTTAATTCTTTACTTTCTTTTGAGGTTATGATGTGCAAATTTCAGTATACAGCTTGTTTGGGGCCAAATATTATGACCCGCATGACAGTTCTTACAAGGACTTTTTAGAAGTAGAAATGAAAATGGCCAATTACATTTAAAACCAACATTCCTCTCATTTTCATTTTAATTTATTATTTTTAGAATTAAGCCAAACTTTCCATATCTTTGTAATTTTCAAAGTACAAACGGTAAACATTAAGAATTATGGTTACCTTATTTTCAGCACATAAAGAAAAAATAGTTTTCTAAACTTAGAACAACTTTTTTTTACAGTTGTTTTACTTCAAAGAATTAGGTTAAAGGATAATAGAACTTTCTTATGTAAGAATAACCTACTAGAATGCATCTGATATAACTGAAATAATAGTGGAGTTAAGGTCTTTTGTTTAACTAATTTTGTTAACCAAAGTGACTTATAGATACACTGAGCTTATTATCATGCCAACTACACGTTGGCTCAATCATTATTTGAAAAAATCGAAAAACTTTTGATTTAACTCTACTTCAAATAAATATTTCCCTATTTCATTCAATCCTCAAATGTCAATTCAAAAACTCAATCCAAAAATCAGTTGAAAACATTCAATTTTATGTTGAAAATAAAAGCTTCCTCGAGATATTTAGTACAATCTACCATTCATGATTACTTTTATTTCTTTGCATATGAAAAATTATGAATATTTTTTTTGTTACAAACATAAAGTGATAAACCATCGACACTATAAATTTTAATAAATTCAACCGTTTATAAAACTTATGCCATTGTCATTCAATAATTAAATTTATGTATTATTTCAAGTCAAATTTTAGACATGAGGTGTAATCATACGAGCTTTAGACATGAGATGTAATATCATACCAGCATTACATCTATGCAGTCTTACATTTCTCCATAAAGACGATGATTGTATAGTTATGCCATTTTTTATTCATGTAGATTGAAGGCTATTGTAACTTTGCATAACAATGGTTAAAATGTTTTACTTCAGATAATTCATCAGTGTATGTAAAACTCTGTAGATCAGATATATAATACTAGAAAAATAACATACATGCATACAAAAAAGTTAGAATCTTCTGCCAAACATTCACTAGTATAACACTTTGTGCAACTTAACTGATGCAAAACCTATAAGAGGCAGAGAATACTGCTAATGCATGCACTGATGCATCGTGGAGAAAGCATTTTCTAATCTAGACGAATGATCATTAAGGTGAATGTGCTTGTGAGGAGTAGGAGGAAGTAGATTGTGATGTAAATTGTGATGTTTTGGTAGATGTTGATGGTCTGGAAATAGTCTGGTAGATGATGATGGTCTGGAAGAGGTAGTTTACAGAGGAGGATGCAGTAGTGATGTAAATGAATGTAGATGGTGGAAGTTGTGTATAGGAAGCAGAATTGCAGGCAGGTTGTAGGCAGTTAAGTGAAGGGTGGTGGAGTGATGCAGGTTGATGGTAAGAATGTGCAACTGCGGAGGTGGTTAGTGGAGGAGTGAGTTTAAAGTGTGAGTGAAGGGAAATGCTTGGTTGTAGGTGAAGGAGGAAGTTGCCGTCAGAAGTTTTGATGGCAGTGGTGGTTATTTCTTGAAGCAGACAGAGGTTGGCAGAGGGGTGGATGTTGGTGGAGATGGAACAGGTAGGAGGAGAGGTTGTTGTGGGTTGAAGTAACGCAGACGACAACGTGTATAGGAAATTGGAAGTGGAACAACTAAAACAAAATGTTTGGCACAGGAGACCAAATGTATGGGAACAGAAGTTAAACAGAGAAGTGTAATTTTTTTTTAATTGCAATGCAATGTAATAGAGCAAAATCAAAACTGTGAAACACAATATGAGTATTGAACAAATGCTGGAAAACAGAGAACCGAAACAACCATCAATGCAGTAAAATATTGAAGAAATGCAAAAAACAGTGTTAATGCACCAAACAGTATGGAAATGAAACACACAGTGATTTGATGGTTGTTTTTTAAAGAACAACAACACACAAAAAAAAAATGAAGCCAACAAATGTAAAACACTAAAAAAAAGAAAGCCAATAATTGAATACTTCAGGTTTCATTTTCTCTTTTGTTTTGTTCATTATGAAACCATATATTTGCTATACTTTTTTCATCGTAGCAACGTTTATGACCACTACATTGAGTTGTTTTTTCATTGAATTCTTGAGTGCTTCTTGACAAACTTTGAGTGGTTGATGTCAATTCTTGGGTTTGCTGTGACAGATCTTGAGTTGTTTTTTTCTAATATCCTTAATGACAAGGAGTCTCTATTGTTGATAAGACCCTACCTTTGCCAAGTTCAAACATATCATCAGTATTTGCAGAGTCTAAGGAAGAAGAAACTTCCTTGTTCGCATCCGGATTTGTACTTAATGATGCATCTGACCGATGAGGGTCAAAATCTTGCTCACCAATAGGCTGTGATACGAAAGTGCACGGTTCTTTGTTATTTCGAGTTTGTGATCTTGTGTTTGTCATGGAGGAATGTGGGTGAAGGTGGTTTTCAGGGTTTAGGAAAAGGATTCAGACTTTGTATGTAGAAGGAGGTGAATGCACAGGCAACAGAAGAAAGGAGTGAAGTATTCAGAAAAATATAAGCAAGAAATAGAAGAAAGAAACAACGCACAAAAACTGGAAAGAAGAAAATCTGGTACTTTTATTTCATTTACTCTTAATGATCATATACATAGCTTTCAATCATATGTATACACATTACTCACAAGTGATCGATTCAAACTAGCTGTTACAAGGTACAGATCATCCGAATTGAATCCATTAACATGAAATCTGCAATTAAAACCAGCCCAAATGCAAAAGTTAATTATCAAGCTGTGCACACATGCAGTGTGCACAACATTAAATCTCTCCTCATAAATTTGATCTCACGCTTTTGTTTGTTTCTTCTTGCTTCTGAATCCTCTCTAAACCCTCAGTAATTTTCTTAGTTGCTCCAGCTGTTTGTAATGACGTGTTCGAAGTTCAAACTTGATTTCTCAACCTGTTTGATGAAATGCCTTTCCAATTTGATGCAGTCTAATGTTTGTTGATATGCCTGGGTGTAACACTTTTTAGTATAATGTATGATGCTGGAGACCATATGAAATTCAATTTCCCCATGGCTTTTACTGCTGCTGTGCTTTCATGGTCTATATTGGAATATGGTGATCAAATGGATAAAGTTAAGCAGTTGGATTATGCTCGAGATTCTCTTAAATGGATAACAGATTACTTAATAAATTGTCATCCCAAAGATAATGTGCTCTATATTCAGGTAAACCAAAGAAACTATTTTGATATCTAAGATGTAGAGTTAGACTTTAGATTATGACACCTTGTACATGATAAGTTAAGAAATGTAGGATCTATTGACTCGCAGTAATGTATATTAACCTTCATTCATGCAGTTTGCAGATTGGGGAAGGCCAATTTGGTTTAGCTGGAATGATAAGAGGGCAGGAACCCAGGTATATTTGTTGATATTGTAGTCTTTTTGTTTATATTTTGAAATTCCTTTTAGTTTTGTAATGGGGCAGGCCCCTTTCGTAACCAGTCGTCTAAATGTAGAAACAACCGCATCCTGTTTGTTAAGTGTCACATATGGTTGCTGGAAAATCAATTTAGATGACTGTATGTGGCGATAATAAACGCAACTCAATTTAGATGACAGTATGTGGCGACAAACGTGTTTACTAATTTTTGGAAAATGTATATTCTAAAGGTTTTTGCATTTTGTTCGTTGTCCAAATTTAATCTAGTTAAAGCATCATCCTCATTTGATGCATTAGCTTCCTTTTATATTCTTTCTACTATTTCCAGTTATGTTATAGACATTTCATTAGATAAATAGTTTGAACACTATACATGCTACTCGAAATCATATGTGGTTTGAAATACTATTTATCTTCCAATAAGCAGAGTTGCACAATATGCTACTCAACTACAGTATTATTATCTTGGTACATAAAAGGCTGAGTGCATGTACATATCTCGGGTTTCTAAGTGCACAACCTGAGTGCATGTATGGCTATGTAGTCGGTTTCCTTAGTGTTAAACTTGTGGAATATGCGAGTATATGATTTTTGTTTGATGATAATAAACATATATATATATATATATATTCATTTAAATGTATTTGTTAATGTACTATTTTATTTTTCATAGATTAAATAAATATTTGTTGAATAAAATAAATTACATAGAATTTGAATGGAATTTGAATTCAAACAGAAATTTTATTCAAACAAATATTTATTACAATCTTGAATAGTACAAATTCAAGCTCTCACTATACATATACATTTTTGATTACATCACAATTACATCACAATTCAGTTTACATAAATTCCTCACTACATATCACTCACACTCGTAGTTTTATCTTCAACTTCATTCCACTTTGAATCCAGCATCTGAGAAATCTGCAAAAATATTCACTAACGCAGTAAAATTGAAAAAGAAATATTTTTACAATATAAAATAAAATATGATTTTTGAAAATATGATTTTCCTCAGTTATTTGGGTTGTTCGTCATCGTTCACATTTGAATTCATCATACACGAACAATGTGACATGCACAGTGTATCACTGTACATGCCACAAGGCCGTGCACATCAATATACACTTGAATGCTACAGGAACATGTGAGCACAGGTCAAACCCAAATGTAAAGCCGGGTTCAACTCACGTGCAATATATTCAAAATTACGACACGAGCACAAGGTCAAACCCGAGTTTTTGAAACTGGATTCAACTCAAGTGAAATTTCAAAAATCAACATGAAATGATCAAGAATCATATCAGAGACCAAGTACAAGGCACAGTGCACCACTGACCAGAATACAAAGACCAGCTGCAACATGGATGTACAAAGCTCAAGTTCAATCCCAAAGCAACCAGCAATGCATGCAAGTGCAAACCAGAATGAAGTACACAAGCACTTAAACAAAGATGGCCATAGCAAAAGTTCACAAGTGCAGACCAAATGCAGTGACAAGTTGAAGCAGTAGTTAACAAGCAGTGTGCAACTCGATAGTGTACACAAGTGAAACCATAATGATGAAAATGTTATGCTCAATGCAACACAGTAAAGCCCAAATATACAGATGCAGACATAAACAACATCAAGTGAAACAATACAGCAATGAACTCGAGGCCGAGACTTAAAGGCATCAGAACTTCAACCAACAATGAAAGCTACAAATTCATGAACCAAGTATACAACAAGTAAACAAACTCAGGCAAATGTACACAGTTCAACATGACTGAAAGAAGTCGAATGTAACCATACACTTGCAACAGAAGTACACCAGGTAACAGCATGATACAATGCAAATACATGGAACGATACCAAAGTATGGAGTGTGCAAGTGCAAATGACCAGAGCTCAACATACATGAAGTAATGCAATGCCCAAAGACCAAGTCGAAGTCGAACTGTTCTTAACATTTCTAAGTATCTGACAACAATATGACAATGAAAACATGAAATGATTGCAACAACAAACTCAGTGAAGACCACAAGTAAATGAGACAGCAGTAATGCAGTCAACAACATAAAGGCAACATGATCAAAAGTTCAGGTCAGACCAAACATCAAGGCTCAAACCATAAGTCACAAAAGTTCAAGTGAAGCAAGTACAGGTTAAACCAAAGCAGAGACTACAATATCAAGTGAAAGTGCAGACTGAACCCAAAGTGCAACAAGAATGTTGCAGTGATACAACAAGAAGTTCATATGTACAGCAAGCTACAAGTGATGCAGAATCAAGGTGAACAAACAGTGATACATGAATGATGCAAGAACAAGCCAGCAGATACATGAATAATGTAAGCATGTTCGAATTCGAAGATTTTAGTCCAGAGTTGTAGATTGGTATACACGAAATCAAGTGTGTGTAAATTGGAAATTCAAAAATCAAAAACGTATCTTTGAAAAAGTCACAAACAAAAAAAGAGGAAAGCTTTTTCTGCCGTATCGATCAAGTTGAAAACATATCAGAAAGCTGTGCGCATAAGGCAATCATAATTTAGGAAAGTATCGAAGTGATTAAGGTCTCGGAATTCATATAAATACCAAACCGAAAATCATCATCAGAGGTGTGGAAAAGATCGACTCAAATCCAAATATAAACCCAAATTCATCATCGGCAATTGGTACCAAGTCGAAGTATTAAAATCCAAATTCATCATCGACATCGTGTGCGAAAAGAACGATCGAGTTCAAGTATGAAAAATCAGAAGAAGCAAAAGCACAAATTACATACCGAAGCAACAACCATCGATCAACAGAGAAGCAACGCAAACCATCGATCATCAGAGAAGCTGCGAGCAAGAGCAACACCAGAGAATCATATTTGAAGAAAGCCCCAATTTCGATCGAAGAACAAAAGCCCTAATTCAGATCGAACAAGCTGCCATCATTTTCTCAAAGAAAATAGAAGTGGATCGGGTGAAAGAAAACAAGAGAGCCGGCCTTGTTAATTTTAAAAAGGCTTTGTTTTATAAAGGGGAATTAGTTTTTATTTCAAATAGGGTTTTTAGTTTTTAAACTGTTTTAGTTTGTTTTATATTTTCTTTTTGAATCAAGTATTGGTAAATCACCACCTAGGTTGTAGGTAGTGTCAGATTGTCTAGTTAGAATTAGTTCAGTGAGCAGGGTGTGCGAGTTTGCAAAACTCTATAGGCGGGAGCAAGGGTTTGCGAGTTTGCAAAACTCTATAGGCGGGAGCAGGGGGTGCGAGTCTATTAGAGTGTTTGTAAGCGGGAGCAGGGTTTGCTAGTCTGTTAGAGTGTTTGTAAGCGGGATACTGTTTAATTCTAATAGAAATCTGGGAATGCAGCAGTAGGCAGTGGTTGCCGAAGCTGGGTAAATTTTGTATGTGATTTACTTTTCAGCATATTTATTTCTGCAGTTTGTTTTTGTGTTTAAATCGAGAAAATTTGCTATACCCTATTCACCCCCCCTCTAGGGTTAATCTAGATCCTACAAAACTAAGTTGCGCAACCCAGTTTTAAAAGTGTTAAACTGGGTTGCGGCAACTCGGTGTTAAAACTGGGTTGCGCAACCCAGTTTTAACACTATTAAACTGGGTGGCAGCAACTCAGTGTTAAAACTGAGTTGCAGCAACTCAGTTTTAAAACTGGATTGCATGCCGAGTTATTATGAAACTGAATGCATTTTGAGTTAAAATTGAAAACTGAGTTGCAACTCATTAATGTAATTGGTTTTGAAGTTGTAAGTTTTTATTGAGTGTTTATATTAAATGCAGGCACGTGTAAAGGTTTGGATTGTCGCATGGACGTTGAAGAATGTGCAAACCATCATAGTTTGGAGTGGATGATCCAGAATGGTTAGGTTAACCTTAAGTTAAACTTTAAGTGTATTTTGAAATTAAAATTTTCGTAGTTTATGTTGTTGTAATATCAGAATACATGACATTGTAATATTAAGATATCTTTAATAATTTTTTATGACGCATTTACTCCATTTGCGGAGCATTTTATATTTTGCAATCTGTATAATGAATTGTCTGATATGGGGACCACTGTTTATGATATCTTATACTCCATTTTCTTTAAATATTTTATTATTAGTATTGCAAGAAATTATGTAAAATCATAAGTTTATATTTGCAACACTTATAAATGTTGTCAGTATTTGTAAAAGCATTTTATGCGTAACAACAAATATATGTGTTACTAAATAATCATTTTCCAACACTTATAAGCGTTACCGTATATTTCTGTACCAACACTTATAAGATTTACTGCATATTTCTATACCAACACTTATAAGCGTTACCGTATATTTCTATACCAACACTTACAAGTGTTACCGTATATTTAGGTCCCAACACTTATAAGTGTTAGTAATAAGTATGTTCGTAACACTTATAAGTGTTACAAATTTGGCCGCTTCATTCCTCACAGTCCATTAGTAACACTTAAAAAGTGTTACTGAAATTATATGTAACACTTATAAATATTAGGATTTGCCTATTTTGGTGTAGTGTAATCATTCAAAGAGAATCAATAAAATCCAAAAACTTCATAGTGGACGTAGGCAACACGCCGAACCACTCTAAAATTGCTTGTCTGTGCATTTGTGTTATTGTCTATTGGAGTTTTTGTTAGATAATCTTCATTTTACATTTATATTCTTCAATTTTATCTCTTCAAAAACTTCCGAAGAGTGTTGTGTCCATTTTTGGTACAAACACTTTGGTGCTTTCACTGAGAAAACCAAGATTTTCTCCATTTCCTTGGATCTATCGTCGATACCGGATTGCATAAATCTAAGAGAAAGATCCAGATCACTAATCCGAATTCCTTTCATCCTATTCAGATTTGCATAATGTCTAGGAAAGGAGTTCAACCCTCAAGATGGTTAGCACAAGGACCACCTCCAACGTTGGCGATCAAGAAGGCCGAGATAGGCAAAATCCCGCGCAGTTGCCGCTAACCAACCAAAACGCAGTCGGATCCTCAGACTCACAAGGCCCGGTTACCAGGCAAGAGTTCCAATTGTTGCTATAGGAATTAACACAGAGTTGGCAACAATTGACAGAACAGCTGCGCGCAAATGCCGAGCTGACCAACCAGCTAAACCGCTAGAAGCATAGAAGGCATAGAAGAGATCAGGTCTCTCACTCCTCCACAGAAAGTTCTGCCTCGTCTGGCTACAACCAAAGATCCGTTCGTCCTCGACCGGATGAAGGTCACGCACATGCCATCGGACATCAGCCCACATTGACTGTTGGACAGCTGAGAGTTGGTCCATCGGCCAGCTTTCATACTGGACCCTCTTCTCGGGAGGGACTATTCCTTATTACACCGCAGATAACCATGCCACCACCGCCGCGGTTGAAACAGAGATTGATGTCCGGAATCAACATGGACGTACTCCTCAACCTTACGTCCCAGAAGATGTCGAACCAAGGAGGCGAGACGTGGATCATTGACAGCGCCCGATCCATCCTCGTAATATGGAACCCGACCACACCTTGGCTCTACGTGTGCAGAACGTTCAAATGCCAGACCTTCCAGCTATGATACGTCAAATGATCTGTGAAAGTCAGGGTCTTACCAATGACGACTGGGGAATCTCCCCTAGTCACACCCCATTTACGGATGACATACTCTATGCCGAACCTCCTCGATGGTTCAGAATGCCCACTCTACCGGTTTATGAAGAAAATTCAGACTCAAACCAGCACATCCTGAAATATGAATGGCCGATGAATGATGCAAGAGCGGATGACGCGGTAAAGTGCCGTAGTTTTCCTATCTCTTTGGAGGGCATTACCACTATGTGGTTTACGTGACTGCTACCCCGATCCATTTCTTGTTTTGATCAAATGGCCATGAAGTTTGTAGAATAGTTTCATATGCATGTTGCTATGCCTAATAATGTTAACACTTTGTCTAGCATCACTCAAGCTCCCGGGGAGACGCTTAGACGCTACTTGGAAAGGTTCCATGCTGCATGCACAGAGATCAGTAACCCCAATGACAACTCAATCTTGATGGCACTAACTAAGGGAATTGACTGTGACTCCGAATTCAGAAATTGTTGGCCGGGAAGCCTCCTGCGTCGTTGGACCATTTCTACTCCAAAGCCGCCCAATTCTTAAGGCGAGAGGACACGAAACAGTCTAGGAAGCAGGACGACGCGGGACCCAGTAGTGAGGGGATTCAGAGCAATGTGGCAGTTAAACAGTCGGGTGAGAGTTCTGGGAAAGTACAGCTGAATATATAGAACAAACAGTCTCGACCGAGAAACAATGATAATCAGAATAAGAAACGGGATCAAAACCGTGGCCCACGGCGTAGGGCTCCAATGTTTGATAACTACACACCATTGAATACGTCGCTAGAGAACGTATATTTGCAGACTTGCAATGCTATGCAATATAAGAAGCCTTCTCCGAAGCCATCTTCGGAGAGGCAGATTCAAACAGGAAAGTTCTGTAGATTCCATGAGAGTTATGGCCACAATACCATTGAGTGTAGACATTTGCAAGACCTCAATGAGAAGTTGATCAGGGAGAGAAAGTTAGATCCGTTCGTGCGGGCACCGCAGTCTGGTGGTGCGGGCCCTCAAACCAAAATCGTACTCAGAATCAAGAAAGACGAGAGGAACCCACTCGTACGGGCGGGAGATTGGTAATAAATACAGTCAATGGTTGTCCCCATCCAGCAGACCGAAGCTGGAGGGAAATGGAGTCGTTTGCTAGTTCTATCAGGCATGCAGACTTCAAGTGTTGCAGTATTTTTGATGAGGGGGCTCCGGCCAAACAACAGAAAACAATGACTGATGACATCGTGTTCAGAAGCCGGGATGCTGACAGGGTCGAAGCCCCCACTATTGACCCACTGGTCATATCTGCCCACACTACAAGAAAACTAGCCATTAGATGCATTAGTTAGTAGCGTTTAAGCTTAAGTGCAACTACTGATAATGCAGAAAAACAAAATTAAAGAAAGAAACGCTGCTACTATGCTACTAAGTGTTTCCGCGAATAACTTATTATAATTTTGATGATATATTTTCTTCGGCCGCTCATTTTTTCTTTTTTTCCCGCTTGATATTTGACAAATTTTATTAACCTTCTCTTCCCCAAAGAACAAAGGAAAAGCTTGAAAGTTTCCTTTTAGATCTGAAATTTAAAATAGCGATTCTCATTCTTGAATGATAAATCAAAACCCTAGCTCCTAGTCGACATCAAATCCCGCCTTGACCTCATACTGCGGTTGCGCCTCAAACTCACATCTTGCCACAACTAATTGTCATGTCGCAGCCTCAGCAAGTCATATCATCGCAGTAATCGACCAGTGTAACCTCACGACGGAGGATGCGACTTGGAAGACTACAATGCTGGCTGGAGCAGCGTCAGACTTTGGTGGGGCTTTCGATAGGGCTTGGAAGGGCCTGCTGCTCTGAGTGCCTTGGTGCCAAGTACCGTGATATTATGGTGAGTCAAGAATTAGTTTTGTGTAGATAATAATTTTTATTTATGTGACATAACTCACTGTTAGGCTAGATAGAACTGGCATCCATTGCTATTAAACAATGAATTTATTTGTTATATGTAAAATAATTATTTTGTGATTCATTTTTTTATGGAGATAATCCTGCTTATCCTAGAAAACTGGTTAGTTCTAAAACTTTAAGTACCTAAATCAAAAGAGGATGCATATGAATTTATATCAAACACATCTGAAAAGAAGATTTATATGTTATAGAGTGCATGCTGTAATATTTATTATTTAAGTGTAATGATGAGGTATAGAAATCATATTTTACTGCTTATAATGGATCTGCTCGTCTTACGAAATTATCAAACTTTGAAATATATGATTTCCCCCCTTACTTGTTAGATTAGTTTCTTTGTAAAATTTGCTAACTTTCAAATGCAAACAAAATAAACTCTAATCCCCTCTCTATCTTATTGTCGAATAAGAACCAAACGTCATGTAACAAATGTTAAACAAACTAGTCAATGGAGTGGGCTTTAAATATATACATGATTTTCTACGCTGCAATGTCCAATTACTCAAAATTACTCATGAACCTTCAGGTCATATCTGATATCACAAATTTGATACAAAGTATTATTAGACAATGTTATGTTCCTACTAGGAAGTGAATTAATTTATGATTCTCTATAAAGTGAGCAATATTAACCCTACATGACAGTGAAACTATTCTAAGCCACTTACTAGTGTAAGAACTAACGTGCAAGTTTTTATTTTATTATAAAGTGTTAATTGATTTATGTGAGGTTTCAACCAAGAACTTTGGAACCACAGTCCAAAGACATTCCTACTTAGTTTTCATGTCAAAAACGTTTAACTGTGTTTCAACTAATAAAGGACATATCCTAAAATATTCAGGTTTCTAAGGTATGTACTTGTCAATTTACTAAATCAGTCTTTGAGTACCTTTTATGATCGCTTCAGCAACAATTCACCTTTTGAGCTAAAATGGAAAGCGTAAGCACTTAAATTGTACCAACATGGAATTCAAGAAAAAGACCACATGATTCACATAATACTTAATGTACAGTTCTCTTGCATATGGAGGGAATCGTATCTAAAATATGATTAAATGAATATGCTTTTATGCATCAAATATAAATCTCAAAACTTAATCTCTATTCATATAATGATGACTATACAGTTCTCTTGCAAACTCAATTTTTCTACTTAGTTCAAAGAAGTTGATGCTTTTTATTTTTATCAAGCATTGTATTTCTATTTTGACTCACATGTCTCTCTGATGAGTTGGGGAGCAGTGTTTAGTTTAATAGAAGACCTACTTTAGCTGTTGAAAGTGTTTTTAGCAATTAGAAATAGCTGGAGAAAGAGGCAGATAAGTTTATTTTCCCAAACCATCACCCACTGACAACTGAATCCATAATTTATGTTCTTAGGCATTTCTTCTTGTTTGCAATTACAGTAGTCTGTGAAATGAATTTGACTTAAATCGCTGTTATGTTATTTAATTAACTTACAGAATTATTTTGTCAGAAGCAATTTTATGTCTTGTAAAAGTTAATACAAAACGGATAATATCTTAGGAATCGATTTACTAGTTACATAATTTTATTTCTATCATCTACAAAGTACATGGTTAAAGGATGATTTCTGACTTAACTACTTCATTACAATCTAATAGCAGTGATTCATACAGCAAGCCCACATTTGTTGTGTTATTGATTCATACAACCAGGTATGAAACGAAATAAAATCCTTTATATGAACCAATTGCAGTCCAACCAAAGCAATTAATTCTTCTTGTATTTCATAACTTTATTTACTAGTTCTTATAGATAATTTGGATTTGAAATTTAAACAGCTTGCTGTTAGAAATTGGCATACTACTGTAAGTGCCGATAATAGTTAGGCCATTCTACAAGTGTATTCGATACTTTACTTCAGGTTCTGGATGATGGTAGACTTATAGAATGGTCAACTTCACCAACTGTGTTAATATAACGATTTCAAACATAGGTGTTGAAAACTTGTTTGCTGGCATAGTGGGCAAATCTTCGATGAAAATAGCAAGAGAGTGAGTGATGGAGGAGGTGAGGAAGCATTTCAGACTAGATCTCTCAAACAGTATTGATGAGATTGTGATGTTCGATTCAATTTCTCATAAGTAGTCGAGGAAGTTAGCTAGGCTTCAACTAAAGGGTGTTGCAGTTCCATTGGCAGAAATGTCCTATAAGCACCTGGTGAATGGTTTACTATTGGAGTTTCATCATGCAGACCTTTCCACATTTCTTATCTAAGTGCAACAAAGCTTTCAAAGACCGAGCTAAGTTCTATACACAGTCAATTGGGTCAAGATGGCATGCCAATGGTGAGAAGATCTACTAATCCAACTTAGAGGTGCCCACAAACTTTTTCACCTCTGGAGCTGAAAATTCCTAGTCAGACCAAAATATGACACAAAGATATTATGCATGATGGTACAACAAGCAAGCAAAAGTAAGGTTTCAGCAAAGCCTGTTGAACTCGAAGATGTTAAAGAGCCACCTATTAACCTATACAAACCTAAGGAACCATACACAATAATTGCCTCAGTAGACAGGATTATAGGATCCAATGCACCTGGTGAGACATGCTATATTATAGCCGATCATGGAGGAAATGTCCCGTATTAGGAGGACAAAGTTACGGTGTAATTCCTCCGGTAAATAATTTCTTAAATTTTAGAGTAGCAGTTCTACGTATTTCGCATTGTAATGCCTTGTTGCTCTTATTATATCCAACTAATAGCAAGTTTCTTTCTAAATACTGGATTTGCATCTTTTACTTCCTTATTTATGAACAGCGAGTGAAATAAATGCTCTCTGATTCTATATCTATTGGTAATGCTATCTGATTCCATAGGTAAAAAGTGCCTGTGGTAAATGATTCATTAACATGCATATAACAAAAGAAAATACTTGTCATTTCAGTACCTTATTATTTGTTTGTAGAAACTTTATGAAAGTTTTCAGGAGAATCAGTACCCAAGCAAGGACCAAAAAGAAAGTTTGGCTCAAGAACTTGTGATTGATTATGTCCAGGTGTGATATTGCATCTTTCTCAATGTACACCTTGCATGTTATTAGGAGAATATAAGATTATTTATTTCAGATATTATGTAGTAGAAGCATAAACCTCTTATAATTATAGAGGTAAATGAATATATGGAATCTGGAAATGAGAAATCAACACTAACAAATCTCACTCATATCACGTGCTCAACAGCTAGTGCACAAGCTGTTCACAATATATGTTTGTAGCCTGAACACGAAGGTTCCAATTTTTATCATTTATATACATATACGAATCACCTGGCTAATGCATGTTTTGATATTCACTTCTAATCAAATAGCTAAGCTCAATGATGATGTAAAAAAAAGGAAGAAGTGGTCTCCATGTTCACATATTTTTATCATTTATATACATACTGTTTTCATTTATTCCTTACTAGCTGTTCTTTTTACATCAAATTTGGCTCATTAAATCTATTGGTGTGTAAGTGAGAAATAGTAATAAATTATTATTAATAATAATAAATTAGCCAAGCTATGGGTATGGTCGAAAGTTTGTATCAAATATGATTATGAGGAAGTTTTGGTGGAGAAGTTGACTGTGCTCTGTTAGAAGTTGGTATGAACAAGTAGTGTACAGGCAGAGGGAATGAAGGAAGGAAATGGGGTGTTATCAGGTGAACTTGCTGTTTTGAATGAAGTTCATGACTGAAGAGGATGGTTGCCGTATGGCAAGTCCAGTGCACTGACTTCACAAATATGATGTAAAAGTTGTTGGACGATTACAATGTGCTCACATCAGTGGTTAATACGCAGAGGCATACTTGTTTGAAGTATTATAGTCTAAGGACTTCTATATTTGTCCATTTTTGATCTTTGATACCTTCACCTCACAAATATTTAGTAACATGATTATTATTGTTTACAGGTAGATAAACGTTTGTGAAGAATTCAAGCAGCGGCACTGGTTTTTGGTATGGTAGCAACACATGTATGTAGTTAGATTGATTAAAACTGTTATGAAACTATTATGAAACTAGTATGTATGGTAGCAACACTACTTTAGCTGCATGTACTATTATGAAACTTTTTATGGTAGTTTGGTTGTGTAAACGTATGGTTAACCTTTTGTCTTGACACTAATGTTATGATATAGTGGTGATCATGTAATTGCTTTTGTTTGTGTTATTGTGGTTCATGGAATGTGTTATTTTTGAATGTGTATGTGCTTATATATTACGTTATTGTATAAGTTTTGAAGTACTTGAATTGGAGGCGAAATCAGATGTAGTTGTGGAACAACAGGCAATAAAATCGAAACATACGGTGACGGAGAAAAAATGCCATATAAAATATATTTTTTGTAGCGTTTAGAAAGCGCTACAGAATCATCAATTATAGTAACTCAGATAATCTCCGTGGCGCTCAAAAAACGCCGCAAAAAATAATAATAAGTGCAACAAAAAAATAAGATAGTAAAGGGCACCTTTTCGGTGGCGTTTCTTAAACGCTGTAAAAAAGATCTTTAGTAACGTTTAAAAAACGCTGCGAAAAATTCATTTATAGTGGCGTTAAAATAAATGCAACAAAAATTCATGGATTTTTAGTCGCATGTTTTCTAGCGGCGTTTATCAAAACGTCACCAAAACTTTTTGTAGCGTTTTTTGAGCGCCACTAAAAATCAATTTTCTTGTAGTGCCAGGTTGGTCCTGCTTCGATGAAGAGGATCTTGGTTGACAGTGGGAGTTCATTAAATATTTTGTTTAAGAGAGCTTACGATCTGATGAAAATGGAAGCCAAGGATTTAAAACCTTGCCAATATCGAATTCATGGCTTCGATGGAAGTGCTAATATACCCACTGGAGTAGTGGAGCTGCCGATGGAGCTGGGAGTTGGGGAGTGCCAGAGAGTCCGGATGTTGCAATTTGTTGTGTTAGAAATTCAATCCGCTTATAATGCATTTTTGGGCCGACCGTCCCTCGCTGAATTCAGGGCAGCAATCGCCCCATGGTGTTTAACTTTGAAATTCCACACCGATCGTGGGATTGGAGTCATTCAAGGAGATCAGGCTGCTGGGAGAGCTTGTTATGTTGCTGAGTTGCGCGAGGCGCAGTGAAGAGAGAAAGGAAAGGGCGTAGAGGAATCTCTCTGCGTTCGCTTTGCGGATAATTGACAATTGGTGCCTGGGCCTCGACGTGGGAACCACAACCAATTCCAGAGGGTTCTTGACCCTAGAGACAATGAAAACAAGGATGAATATATAGAAAGTCAAGCTTCTCTGGCCGAACTGACGGTCGATGTTCCGATCGGTGATGATGATGATGATTCGAGAATGTTAAAGATCGAGTCTCAGTTAAGCCAAGAGACGCAGCATGAATTGGTTGAATTTCTCCGAGAAAATCTTGACGTGTTCGCTTGGACACACTCTGACATGTGTGGGATCTCGCCGGACAATCCGAGCCACACCCTGAATATTGACCCGCGGTGTATCCCGGTCAAACAGAAAATGCGTGGTATGGATCCAGAGAGATCTGCCGCCCTTAAAGAAGAGGTCGATAAGCTAAAATCAAACGGATTTATTCGAGATGCTTTATACCCGGAGTTGGTATCCAATCCCATACTTGTCCCAAAGCCGAATGGGAAATGGAGGACATGTGTTGATTATTTTGATCTAAATAAAGCTTGTCCAAAAGTCAATTTTCCACTTTCCAGGATTAATTAGCTTGTAGATTCAACAGCTGGACACGAATTATTATCTTTCATGGATGCTTATTCCGTTAACAATCAGATATCCATGCATGTACCCGACCAAGAACATGCTAGCTTCATAACCAACCTGGGACTCTACTGCTACAAAGTTATGCCCTTTGGACTAAAGAACGCCGGAGCGACATACCAACGCCTAGTCAACTGGATGTTCGCTAACCAGATCGGGAAGACCATGGAGGTTTATGTAGATGACATGCTGGTAAAGTCGCGGTTCTCCACTGATCACATCAAAGATTTGGAGTCAATGTTCAACATCCTTTGAAAGTACGGGATGAAGCTTAATCCGCTGAAGTGTCATTTTAGAGTCGCATCCGGAAAGTTCCTTGGGTTCATTGTCAACGTTCGAAGAATATAAGCCAATCCAGAAAAGATCTGGGCAATCAGAAACTTGCAGACTCCGAGAACAATAAAGCAAGTTCAGAGTCTCAATGGGAAGGTTGTGGCGTTGAGTAGGTTCATATCGAAATCTACCGGCAAATGCATCCCCTTATTTGATCTGATCCGAAAAGGAAAGCAAAACTTCGAGTGGACTGTAGAGAGCGAGAGCGCATTCCAAGTGCTGGTTCAACATCTTTCCACACTGCCGATTTTATCAAAGCCTATCGACCATGAGCAGTTGTGTATTTACCTGGCGGTATCAGAAAATGCAATCAGTGCTACCCTAGTTCGGGAGGAAGACCGAGTGCAGAAACCGGTCTATTATGTTAGTAAGCGACTAACCGGAGCTGAGAGAAACTATCCAAAGCTAGAAAAGTTGGCTACTGCCTAGTCATTGCCTTGAGGAAGCTCCATCCATATTTTCAGGCTCATCCCGTCACTGTGTACACCAATCAGCCGTTACGACATTTCCTTATGCGGCCTGAGACGTTTGGTAGGTTGCTTAAGTGGAATATCAAACCGAGTCTGTTCAATATCACCTATACCCCAAAAAGAGCCATCCAAGGTCAAGTCTTAGCAGATTTTATAGCCGAATTCACCGTTCCAGAGGACTTGCTCGAGACCAGTAATGTAACGACCTAGAATTTTCGATCTCGAAAATTCCAGATAGTTAGGAAAAAGAAGAAAGAGATAGAAGAAATAGAAGATTAGAAACACCAACGTCTCACATTCGCAACGGATAAAATATAATAACAAATCATAACAGTTTACAAAAGAATACTATTCTGTCGATTACATTTATAGTACATCAGAGTTACACATATATGCAGACACTGGATATACATAATCATCATGTCTCAGATATACAATAATATAATACAACGGAAATACTCTATACGTTCTTACCATCCAGCTCGCCTCCTGAGCTCCAGAACGTCCTTACCTGAAAATCTGTAATACTCGGTCTGACCCGAGGATTACATCAAAGTAACACCGGGTCAGGCTGGGAACCAGCGTGAGTAAACCCAACTAACATGGAGTACCAAATCAAACAACTTATATAAACCCGGGGTAACTTATACCAATATAACAAATCCACAATTTGTTATAGACAACACTTATTTGACACATCAATTTCTATGTACCAAACTTAGATAAAATAATCCAATTCACTTAAATCATTTCATTCCAGCCTATAGATTTCACATATCAATCTATAAAAATTCGAAGTGGTTTCGGGTATTTCTAGTACCCGACCCCGGTCCCTTCGAGTATCATTCAAGGCATCTAATACCACTCAATCATCCATAAGCAAACTTGATCACTTCCAAATTTATTTAATTAATTCAATTCGAATTACTATCCTCGATCACTTAGATTCCTTCATTTAACATTAATTAATTTCAAATCAATTAATTGATCATCCCTTAATTATCAAACTTAATTAATCACCCTGGATTAATTATTCTTCAATTACCTTCAAGTAATAATCTTTAATTAATTTCACAAATTAATTATTCTTAACCAAAATCAATAATTACTTCACAAATTAGTTAACTATATAACTGTAGGCATCAACGCCCTTGATTTTCGCTGTCAAAAATGAAACTTCTCCACTCCTACATAGGTCGCAGTCTATCGATGTAAAATCAAACGCAGACTGTTGGCTCTCACCGGATATCATAGATCGCAGTCTACCGATATAAAATCAAACGTAGACCGTTGGCTCACAGCAGCACACAAGAATTTCGCTATGGTCTGCATTAGATCGCAGCGACATCGAGTTACACTGTCGTACATCATAACCCAAATGCCTCTATAGGCATCAGTGCTCCTCGACTTTCGCGACACACTACTCATAATCCTCAGGAACTAGTTTTGTCCGGACTCCTCACATGATCAACTTTAGAACCCCCCTTAGGGTTCAAGGCAGCACCACTCGGTGGCACTCCTGAGAAGTTCATTTCAAGGGAGCGCCTTTTTCCCCAGAGCCATTTTCAAAACACTTTATACTATACATATATAGTATCTTCCAATCATACACCTAGTATGGTTCTCATAAAAAGCTCCTTTACACAAAATCGATTATCCCAAAATCGATAATTCTCAAACTAGGCTCTCCAAATTCCAATATTGATTTTACCCAAAAATCAAAAGCCTTTCCAATTCAAAGGTTCCCAAAACCTTTTTTCAAAATCCTCAAAAGATCCTTTATATATATATATATATATATATATATAAAATCCTTGATAAAAACCTTTGGATCATTTCAAACTTGTATAAAACCCTTTTTATACTTCAAATATTTTCAAAAAAAACCATTTTCTTCTGGCTATAGATTCAACAAGGGGAGTTTTATCTTATATAACAAAAATATATAACTTTGTTTATTCAAAATAAAATATTCAAATACCCTTTTTTTTATAAAGTTGTTTCCATCTTACTTGTCATCATAAAAATATCCAACTTTCACTTTCATCCATTGTATATTTCACAGAATATACTTTCATTTCAAAAAAAATCATTTTACATTTCTTATTCACAAATTTTCAATTTCATTTAAATCCGTACGATGTACACATATCATCCGTACGCTATACCAATCTGATCTCTCACTCGATCACACAATTACACTTCCGAACTAGTATCGTCCACCCGACTTCCTAGTGCGGACTCGGATCTGGTTTGTTGATCAGAAACTGTCATTCTCCTTACATAGCCATAACTATGATAGAGAATATCCAGAACCAATCAACAATCTATATCCAGGTTCGCTGTCGAAAATCGAGTGAAAAATGCCAACTCGGATGGATATAACTATCTCAAAATTCTATGCTCAAATCTAGATCAAATCACTATGCGAATAGAATAATATACGTACATTCTACGTATTTATTTTCATTGATTATTAGCCAAATCAATTTCCTTTCTATTCATCCTCACTTTGAACTTTATTCACTTAATCACATTTGCCTTAATCCCCATTTGGATTATCACTTCAATTCTTATCTCAGTTGGGTATTTAATCAATAACAGTTTGAACTCCGACCAGTTTATATTTAGAAAATAGCTTGAAAATTTTAAAAATAGATAAGTAGTTGAAAAATAATTATTAGTCTGCAAAATAACTGCAAAATAGTTAACTAATTGTAAAATAGTTGGAAAATAGTTAAATAGTTTCAGAAATTTTAAATAATTGCGAAATAGTTGTAAAATAGTAATTGATTTATAAAACAGTTGAAAAATTGTTAAATAGTTCCAAAAATAATTGTAAAACAAATATAAAATAATTTGTCTTTAAAAAGAAAGGTTGTATTTATTAAATAGCTTGAAAAAAATAAGTTTATATTAAAACAATTTATATTGAAAATAGTCCAGAGTCAAAACTGTTCACTTCCCCATCAATTCAATTTAAATTTCCACTTCCATTTAAATTTACTCAATTCCAATTTGAATAATCTTCAGTTTCCATTGAAATTGATTTAACCCCAACTCAAGTTGAATTCCTGATTTCTTTCCCAGTTTAAATCAAATTCCATTTGATTTTAAACATATTCAACTTTAATTACAATCCCAAATTATTCCAATCAATTTGGACTAATATCAATTGAACCCACTTCAATTTCAAATCATTTCAATTTTATCCAAACCAAATTGTCCATTAAATTTTTTAGACTTATACATCTTCAATCACAAATCCAATTAATTCAAATCAAATTCAATTTTGATTTAATTCAATTTCAATCTCAGTTTTAAACCATCTTGAATTATATAATTTCGAGTTAAATTTTTCAAGGTTGATTTAATCCATTAAATCAAATCAACTTATCTCTTTAAACCATTTAATTCTAAATCCATTTCAAGCTTATCTTCATTTAATTTTAATTTGGTTGTATTTCTATTACTCTCATTATTAAATTTTCAAATAATATAACAACCAATTACCTTAATATTTATTGGAAAGAAATATTGCTTTATATATCAAAATATATTCTTATATAAAATCATTTAAAATCTTTATATAAGAAAATAACAAGTACGCGCTCACACAGATATATATATATATATACACACACACACACTCAACTCATTCTAGAGTACTACAAACTCTATTTAATGAGTAACCCTACCAGAGCCAAGGTTCTTGCATAACCTTTCAGCTCTGATACCAACTGTAACGACCTGGAATTTTCGATCCGAAAATTCCAGATAGTTAGGAAAAAGAAGAAAGAGATAGAAGAAATAGAAGATCAGAAACACCAACATCTCGCATTCGCAGCGGATAAAATAAAATAACAAATGATAACAGTTTACAAAAGAATACTATTCTATCGATTCCATTTATAGTACATCAGAGTTACACATATATACATACACTGGATATACACAATCATCATGTCTCAGATATACAATAATATAATACAGCGGAAATACTCTATACGTTCTTGCCATCCAGCTCGCCTCCTGAGCTCCAGAACATCCTTACCTGAAAATCTGTAATTCTTGGTCTGACCGGAGCATTACATCAAAGTAACACCTGGGTCAGGCTGGAAACCAGCGTGAGTAAACCCAACTAACATGGAATACCAAAGCAAACAACTTATATAAACATGGGGTAACTTATACCAATTTAACAAATTCACAATTTGTTATAGACAACACTTATTTGACACATCAATTTCTAAGTACCAAACTTAGATAAAATAATCAAATTCACTTAAATCATTTCATTCCAGCCTATAGATTTCACATATCAATCTATAAAAAATTCGAAGTGGTTTCAGGTATTTTCTAATACCCGACCCCGGTCCCTTCGAGTTTCATTCAAGGCATCTAATACCACTCAATCATCCATAAGCAAACTTGATCACTTCCAAATTTATTTAATTAATTCAATTTGAATTACTAACCTCGATCACTTAGATTCCTTCGTTTAACATTAATTAATTTCAAATCAATTAATTGATCATCCCTTAATTATTCAACTTAATTAATCACCCTAGATTAATTATTCTTCAATTACCTTCAAGTAATAATCTTTAATTAATTTCACAAATTAATTATTCTTAACCAAAATCAATAATTGCTTCACAAATTAGTTAACTATATTAATTTAATCGTTAACTACTTATATTAATCAATTCCTCATAAATCACTTAGTATTGATTAATTAATCTTAATTAATCAATCTTTAATTATGTCATTGATTATATAAATTAATGGTTTCCCATTTTCATTTCAATTTATCCTAATCTAATTTAATTATATTAAATAATCAATCAATAATTAAGCCACAAATATTAACCACTCTTGATTTATCTCATCCTGTAATTATCTACCATTTTATTTACTTCATTATTAAATTAACTTCATTATTAAATTAATTACTCCTTTATTAATTATTTTAATTAATCTCTTGATTAATTGCATAAAGTAATTATATCCAATTTACTTCTATTAACAATTCATCAATCAACTAATTACATATGGTACTTATATATTAATTACTTCCCTACGTAATTATATTTTATTAATTACATTAAGTAATTACCTATCAAACCACCCAATCTATTTTATTTATATTTCAGAATCCCAAATTATACTTATCCAATCATACACAGCACAGTTTAATCCCAAATTATCTTTCACAGAATATAAATAAAATGCATCATCAATTATGAAAATAATTTCTATATTGTGAGGAATCCAGTTGGATCCCTCCAACCTGTTTCCCTGCATCCACAGATGTTAGTACAATACCAATTCCACTTCGAGGTGGAATATCGCACTATATGGGATTAACATAATATCATCCGCTATTATGCGGCGCATAGGGTATCATCCGTAAATAATGCGGAAAATCAATCACCCAATATATACTATATAGTACTATATATAATATAGCACGTCAATTCA
Organism: Allium cepa; assembly: GCA_030765085.1. Classification (NCBI taxonomy): domain Eukaryota; kingdom Viridiplantae; phylum Streptophyta; class Magnoliopsida; order Asparagales; family Amaryllidaceae; genus Allium; species Allium cepa. Next base: position 456,017,830 of record CM060931.1, on the reverse strand, counting down.
ATTCAACCATTCAATCAATCATTTAAATTTAATCATTTAAATTTAAATAAAAACCCAGCTGAGTGAGATTAACTCACCTTTAATTTGTCTGCGACCCATTTCCATTTCTCCGTGTTTTCTTCCCATATTTGACCTTGTATAACAATTTACGATTCTTCAACATTCGAACTTATCGAAAATAAATTTCCATTCATTAATTTGATTTAAATTAAAATTTTAATCTTAACAAATTTCCTTTTACATAAATAAACTGTATACATTCCGAAAGTCTAACCTTTAAAACCTCTCCAAGATTTTAAAATCTTATATTTCCCAAAATCATTTATATATATACACACATATTTACTGTTTATCTATGTAGATCTATATTTTAAATAGATAAAAATAATTTCCAATTAAGAAGAACATTATATATTAAAACAAAAATCTATATAGATTTTTGAAAACTTTTCAACATTAAAAGTTCCTACTATATAATTTCCTATCATACCAAAATCAAAACCTTTTCTTTTCAAATCTAACCTACAAAAATAATTTTCCTAATTTCCTGTTTTAAATAAAAATATGTATGTGAGTTAATACATATATATATTACTAAATTAAAAACATAGTTACTTTTATATCCTACTGTATTTATATTCTCTTATCTGTAAAATAAAAACAGTATTTAACTGTAAAATTTTAAAACTGCTTAAAATAAAAATTTCTTTTTAAATAAATAATTTAGCTAGCCTAATTTGAATTTCACTATTTATAAAGGTGACAAAAGTTAACTCGAATACCTCACAACGAACACCAAAACCAAATCAACGAGCTTCAGCTCGAAATCCAAACCGTGCCTCATCGAGCTCATCACCGTGACCGCCAATCTACTCAAAGCAAGCTGCAACCTGATTCAACATCAAATTCACCTCCACCCAATTCGACATCGAGCACATATCCTTCACCTCTGGCCTTCCTTGTACCTACGAACTCCTTCACCTCCAAGCCACCGCCGGCCTCGCGAACATCCAAACGCCACCACGCGACTTCGCCTAACCGCCGAACCCTGATAATCAAACCAACGCGTGCCTTTGCCTCCTAGAAATTGCCACAGAAATCGCCACCCTCTCGAACGAAAACTATTGCGTGTCGCTGCCAAGGTCGCGATTTGATTCTGCCATCGAACAATTTAATTTTTGAACGGCTAATATATCTCGAACTGGATTGAGAGGAAAGGGGAAAACGAGATTTGATTTCGAAAGAAGGAAGACTCACTATTTCAATTTAAAATGTTCGACCATTAATTTTTTTCTTCTCTCTGTTGTCTTTTAAAAACTGAAGAGAAAGAGGCATTAATAGGAAGAAACAATAAACACGATTATAGGGTGGCTGAAGTGGATATTGGTGCGGCTGAAAAGAAAGGGTTTAGTGTATAGTTTAAATCGATGGGAATATACTATATTAAACTTTAAAATATCTGGATATTTAATCCATAACCCTGATTGAAGCGTGCCGCTAGGCGTTCCTAATGTTATACCCCTATTTCGAACGCAATGGAATAAGTTTCGAGCCTCGATTCGATCGTATGGAGAAGATAGCTCTTTTTTGAATCAGTTATTATATTAAATTTTTGATATAAATTTAAGCGTGTTTATATATCATATGCTCACACAACAACTCCAAATATTACGAAAATTGAAATCCGATAAAATATAATATAACGGATCTGATGGAACTAGTTTCGTCGAATTCCGAGACTGTGCCTCGGAAGGCTATTTTTAAATATCGATTTAAACGATATTTTATTAAAACTGAACAAATCACCTTTAAATTAAATTTTAACCATTTTGTCATCTTCAGTATCATCATTATAAATCTATAAGCCTTCAAATTATTTTTAATAGGCTTAAAACTCTAGATTCAACATTTTACCCAACTTCGAATTATTTAATTCAAAAATTTAATTATCAAATAGGTGGTGATATTTGAATTCAAGCCAAAATTAACTTTTAAATATTTAAAATCAATTAAATATCCCAATTTAAATTGTTAGAAATTCCGTCTCGTCACAAGTAAATCTCCCAAATACATCTGGAAGCTGCATACCGATGGCGCATCCAACGATCGGTGCTCAGGTGCTGGGGTTGTACTTGAAACCCCCGAGGGCCGGTCCATATGCTATGCAGTGAAGTTTGAGTTCCGTGTGACTAATAATGAAGCTGAGTATGAAGCTTTACTTGCTGGGTTGCAGCTAGCCCGTGATCTGAGAATTATTGTCGTGGAAGTTTATTGCACTCTCAGTTAGTCGTATGCCAGGTTCGGGGTGAATACCAGGCCAAGGATCAAAGGCTAGCAGCCTATCTAGCTCTAGTCAAGGAAATACTTGATCAATTCGATTATTATTCCATTTTCTACATACCCCGTGAGCACAACCAGAAGGCTGATTCATTGGCCAAGTTAGCTAGTATGGGCGAAGCACAGCAGATGAGACTCGTTCCCGTTGAAACTCTATCTTCTCCCAGCATTGACCAGATGGAAACTGATTTTATATTTGAAATCGCTTCCGATAAGAAGTCGTGGATGACCCCATATCTAAACTATATCGAGCACGGAACACTCCTGAGCGTAGGAATAAAAGAAGACAGATTCTTCGAAAAGCCTCGCGGTTTACCATTTAGAATGGAGTCATGTATAGAAGAGGATATTCCATTCCTCTCCTCTGATGTATCGCACATGATGAAATCAAAAGAGTGTTACACGATGTGCATAAGGGAGAATGTGGCGATCACACCGGGGGCAGGTCTCTCCAAGAAAGTACTCCGCTATGGATATTACTGGCCAACTGTGAACCGTGACGTATGAGACTATGCGAGGAAATGTGATAAATGCCAGAAACACGCTCGAATTCTGAGAGCCCCACCTACTGAGATAACCCAAATGGTCAGTCCCTGGTCGTTTGCAGTATGGGGCATTGATATCATTGGTACTCTACCTCTTGCCAAAGGAGGGGCGAAATATGCCATCGTCGCAGTTGATTATTTTACTAAATGGGCTAAGCTGAACCTCTTGCGACAATCACAACGAAAAAAGTAATCAACTTCGTAGTTTGCAATATCATCTTCCGATTTGGTCTCCCGTACACCATTATCACTGATAACGGAACTCAATTCGATAGTGTCGAATTCAAGAATTTCTGCCAACGATTCCATATCCATAAGAAATTCTCTGCGATTGCACACCCTCACGCGAATGGCCAAGTTGAAGCTGTTAATAAGGTTATCAAATCTATTCTGAAGAAGCGACTGGAGAAGGTCGGGGGCAAGTGGGTTGATGAACTACCTATGTCTTTATGGGCTTACCAAACGACCTACAAGTCCGCGACCGGACACACTTCATTTTCTCTATCTTACGGCTCAGAAGTCGTTATTCCAGTCAAAATGGAAGTACCTTCTCATCGTGTGACTTATTATGACCCGAAATCAAATGCCATATTACTCGCTGAATCTTTGGACTTACTGGATGAGAAGTGTGAAGAGGCTGATTTGAGGGCAGCGTATTATTGAAATCGAGTCGCCCGATTATACAATGCCAAGGTTCGACCACGGACCTTCGAACTTGGCGATCTCGTTCTGAAAAGAAGTTATCCGGTTCCTTCACACATGAAGCCAAATTGGGAAGGACCGTATGTAATCATCCAAAAGCTTGAAGATGGCACGTTCAAATTATCGACCGTTGACGTTCTTACTTTGCCGAGAGCTTGGAATAGTGAAAGCCTCCGTCGCTACTACATACGACAGGCTTTATTTATTTGATTTTTTCTTTTTTTTGCAATTTGTTTACGCATTTCGAAATTTGAATTTGTAGTAAGGCAACTGACTTTTCCATGTTTTTTCATTTCAGCAATAAAATGCCATCTTTCGAGCCAGAGCTGTGATTTATTGAGTATGATGTACGACATCACGATGCACAGAGAGCTAAGTTCCATCGAACGGTGGAATTTATTCGAGTAGGGAGTGACTGTGATATGACCGGTCACTCACTAAATGAAACTCGAGCTCGAGGGCAAGCCACTACGCTAATATCAAAGAGGATTGATACACGACAATCCTTAAAACAACTCCAAACTCCCAGAGTGCGAGTTGGAGTGTGAAAATTCTAAGTACTGTTTTGGAGAGGGCAGACCCGTCTGCCTAACGACTTCAACCGTATCCTAAACAAGTTAGAGGAAGATGGACCTGTCCATCTAACGACCTCGCTTGTTAGCATGGGGTGGATGTGATCCGACCATCCACGATCCCAATAAATTCATCATTCGCAGAGTGTGAACGGCCTCCTAAAAAGTCTAAACAGATGTGATTGACCATCTGTCGACTAACTCTAAATTTCTAGAGTATGAATTGGAGTATAAACATTAACTCTAGGTTCCCGGAGTGCGAACCGAAGTGTAAATGCTAACTCCAAGTTCCCAGAGCGTGAATTGGAGTATAAATACTAAGTCAGAGTTCCCGAAGCATGAACTATATTACAAACATCAGTAGTTTTCGGATTCCCAGAGGGCGAATCAAATAATCGATTATAAATAACTTTGAGTCCCTAGAGTACGGTCAGAGTATGAATACAACATGGGTGCAGACGATCACTCAAAAAATTAATCTAAGTCCCCAGAGTGTGGACATGTGCTCAAGATTTGTGATAGGTGCGATTGATCACCGAAATACAAATACTGATCCCCGGAGTGTGGATGCGATTATTACAAGTGAACACGCGCGACTAAAACTGCTCACCTTCACTTGCTTCTACATCAATTTGATGATGTTAAGCTTGGAAGGTAGGGATAAAATTGCGATCGCTAACCGATCATTACAACTGGTTCCCCAAACTGGGGGAAGAGCTTAATTGTGAAACACTGACTGAAACAATACGACATCGAGTGTCCAGCTTAGTCTCGAGTCACAGTTTGTATCCATAATTTTAAGACTTGTGTATGAAACAGATTCAACTACAGAACTGATACTCCGCAAGCATACCAAGCTACGATTCGAACGTTACAACACTTAAGCATAAAAGACAGGAAGAACAGTTGAAGCGAAGAAAATAAGGTTTTATTTCAACTAACTGGAAATAAAAATTTATATACAAGTTCTTTCAAAAAATTCCTTCTAGCGGGGGCCGAATCCGCATCTATACACGACCTATAAAAGAAAAATTAAACTCCAATCTACCCAAAAACGTGCCTAAGGAATCTATCCATTCCTTCTTCTTCCTCGGTTTTTTCTTCAGTGTGGAGCCGCCGGCACCGCTAACGAACTTTCGTTTCGAACTTTTCCCTTTAGGCAGGGAATCTCCGGACGGAGGCATGATATTGATTTCTTCCTCCGAACTTGAGTCTACGGAGATGCCCTCTTCAGGAGGAGTTGGAGGAACTGGATCTGCGACCGGGGGCGGAGTAGACACACTAGTATCAACCAGTGTCCCCTCGGGTGATATCATCCTAAGTGGAGTTGGACCCGGCGCCGTCACTTCACCCTCAGAACCACCGCGATGAGCCGCTGCCTCCATCTCAGCATTAATTTCAGCCAATATCTCCGCTTCTCGAATAGCACGGGCTTCGCTGGGGACAGCGGTGGACTGTGACGAAGCAGTAAAAGCAGGCGGGAACCTACTAAGAACGAATGGCATGTCCGCAAAAGGGTCGCTGTGTCGGCCCAGGAGCTCATTCATCATCTGCTCGTCAAAGGAAATTGAGCTCCCTTGTGTCACCTCAATTGGCACGGCCGTAGTCATGGTGATCGCCTCAGTAATAATGGCCTCCTGCACTTGATGTGATTCTTGGATTGCAGGAGGCGCTGTCAATGCAACTTCGGTCACTGGACAAAGAAGAAAAGAAGCTGTTAGGACGCACTTCAAAACAGGTCTTTCATTTCAAATACACATGAAATTCGTTCAGAGTATCTTCCTTAGTTTGACCTGCGGTTGGCTGAATGACTTCAGATGAATGCTCCTTAATAGGAGATAGGCGTGGCTATTTTGGGTCATAAGCCAGGATGGGCTGAGGCTCAGTCACTGGAGCAGGCTCTGGTCAGGGCGGAGTAGTAATTTCTGAGCTTGTAGCTTGATGCATAACTCCGGAACCTTCCCCGACTTCTTGGTGCTAGATGTCGAGTCTTTCTCTCGCGTGAGAAATCATAAAATCGTAAAGAACCTTTTTCTCATCATTATTCAGTATGCGGTTCTCCAGCTCAAACTCGTTAAAGGATCCGCCCGACTGCCCAACTTTATCCTCCTCAACCAGCAAGTTCCAGGCATTATACAGGTGTGTTGGGTAATCATCAAGCGAGGCTAAGTCTCTGTGCCTCAACACATTGGCATTGTAAGTGACGAGGAGCTCCTCTATGTTAGCCTCTAGCCTGGCTTTCACCAATCGGACCCTCTCATCGACCTCAGCCTCAACCTCGCGGACCTTTTCCATGGCCGCGTTTCTATCCCTCTGGAGCACCGCTGATTGATCGCACGCTTCCTGTGCGGCAACGTTAGCATCATCCTTTTCCTTTATGATTTCAGAAAATTTAGACTTGAGCTCGTTAAGCTCTTTAAGGGCTGTGTCCCGCTCAGCGGTAATGATGGTGTTCCTGTGGCCCATGTCCTCCTTTGTGGCGTAGTGCTTCCGCTTCATTCTATCCATCGTCGCCTGGGCCTCGTCGGCTTTCTTAAGAGCCTCAATCTCAGATTTGCGAGAAGACTTGGCCTCACTATTAAGCACTTGAATAATCCGATCTTTCTGGCCGAGTTCTTTATCCATCCTTTCAATCGCGACTGCTCGGTCAAAGGCCACCTTCAATGCTTTTTTCGTGGTTTTTGACCCCTCCTGATGTTGAAAAAATATGTCCATGACATAATCGTGCACTGTATTTTCGGCCGACGCCAGGATCCTTTTCAAACGCAGAGGAAAGACGAACCCATCAAAATATATATCAGGAAAATCTTTTTTCAGCCGAGCGAGCCTCATCGCACCTTTCCCAGTGGGCTCGACGAGGGCCTGTGCAGTAGCGGAAGGGTCTGCAACCTCATTTCTACGTTGGGATTCAGACCTAGACGATTGGGAAGATGGTTTGTGCTGCGGAGCTTTCGAAGGTCGTGAAACATGAACTGGCTGCGGTGCAGGAGCTCTGGGAGAAGGTGTGTGAGATCGAGACCGATGCTTGTAACCCTTATCTTTGTTAGACCGTTCCTGACTAGAGTATCCTTGATCGTAGTCCCTATCTCCATCCCTCCTATGTGATTCGTAGTATGAAGAAGGCTTACGTTTGCTGCGCAGACTACCAAGCATTAAGCCTCGACCGGACATGGTATCTGCAAGGCAAAACAGAAACGAAGTAAGTAATCTGTCACTGTGGACGTATTACAGTCAAAAATCGTGTGGTGCCATGAAGTGTGAATGTATATGCAACCCCCCGCCGGATATGTCAACCACTCTAGTGGGCAGAGATTCGCTTAAAACTAGGACGTGTTGGAGTTCATCCAATCCGGCATCATGCTGCATGGACACGTCGTCCGGAATTGGAAGATCGGCGAGCCCTTCGTAAAGATTTTCTGTTCTTGGGGGAGACATCTCCGAAATTTTAATTACGGAGCCAGGCCGAGACATGATCACTTCCATCTCCCCCTTTTGGATTGCTTAAAAACGGTGCCTTGCCTTTTCTCTTTTCTTCAGATCCCTGGACTGCATCTGCAGGTTCGCCCAAAGGTTTCTCGTCGGTATGGGTTCTTTCAGATTCAGACTCTTCGACTATAACAACTCTAGGCTTTTTTCTCTTAACTCGCTCCCTCGAGATAGTCCTTAGTGCACCATCGAGCCTTATACTTTGTCTTCGCTCGATTAGCCCAAGAATCCTAAGGTTTCTATCCGTCAGGACCAAGTCGATGTTCCTATCTTCGTTTGGAACCTCTTGAAGAACCCGAACTATCTCCTTGTAATATTCGCCTTTGGGTCGTTGAATTATGGCTGTAAGGAAAAAGAGATATGAGTTGGATTTCATTTACAACTGTCTTGCCGACTACTCGAGAAGATAGCAATACTCACGTCTACATAGCCATTGCCTGGCACATCCTGGGGGGCATCTAACGTAGAACCACTCCATCTTGAAATAATTCAGCCTGGTCCAAGACCCCGTAATTATTTGACAATTTGTCATGGCCTCTAGGAATGTAAAAGATGGACTGTCTGTTCGACTCTTGAAGTTGAACAAGTATCTTATCTCGGTCAGTCGAGGTGGTCGATAGAGGTGCTCCGTAGATGCAATGAACAAGCTATTTAGTAAAGCATATCCATTTGGGTGTAGCTGAGATGGGGAAATCCCTATAAAGGACAACACTTCCCTTATGTATTGATTGAATGGGGGAAGCGTCCCAACTGCGCACGCATGTCGATTAAATGCGGTAAACCCCTCCGGTGGATTATGTGGCCTGTCATTTGGTCTCGGTAATATTACGTCGTCCATTGACAAACCATGCCTTAAGCATATTATCCCTAGCATATCTTCAGAAATATTGGACGGAACAGAGTCTGGCGGACTATTGATAAAGGATGTGTCAGGTGCCTCGTCCGGGGCTGGATCAATAACTTCGGCCTCGATGTCCGGTATTTCAATTCAGGGAGGATTTATGCTCAGGGTTTCCTGTAGCTGCGAGCTTGGAGTTTCCATAACTAACTAACTAACTAACGAAAAATCATCGTTAGACGACAAAGAGCCCGTGTGTTCCCCTCGTGTAAAGTGTGTGTTGTGCAGTGCAGTGCTGTGCATTACTTGAATAAATTTTGCAGAGTTAAAGAAAAATTTGCAAACGGCGAAAATAATCAGAATCTAGTTGGAATGACCGTCATCGCTGACCATCACCACCGTACCATCCTGATGTCGGCAATCGATCCAAATTAAGATTTCTTATCTCTGTTAAGTTATAGTTTCATCAATGAGCTTTGAAAGGCTGTCAAATGTGCAGTTCTACGATCAAGTCCGATTATGCAAGGCTAAAGCTCGTTGGAGTCAAATGTATGAATCTGCAAAAGTTCTCTGAATCTATCAAACTCCTGCTTTGGATCGATCGCCATAGCTCAAATTAGTGACAAGTCAGGGATCTCCTTTTCGTACCGATAAAATTCGAATCGATCGGTTTTCGTATCGATCGAATTAGAATCGATGCGTTTCGTATCGATTGGATTTGTATCGATCTGTTTCGCATTGCCTATGGTTCGAATCGGTACGTTTCGTGTCGTCCAAGTGTGAATCGATACACTTCGTATCGATCAAGTCGAGCCAACTTCGTATCGATCACAACTCAGGAACTTCGCATCGATAACATTCACAACTATCAAAAATGACAGAGTTCGTGTTGATTGCTTGCTCGTAACCTCGTATTGATCATTATTCTAACAGTTTTATATTAAACACTTTAAATCGATACGAAGTTCATCCGCCTAGAATCGATAAGAACTCTGTCACTCCTCAATCAACAATACATCGATGCGAATCCCACATCCGGTCGTCGATACGAAATCAAGCCACGATCTTCCTTTCTATCGGTACGAAATGGAGGCCGAACAACAATCAATCGATGGCTCTACATCCTTAGCCCCTTCTTCTCCAACATATACAAGCGCCACCATGGCCGCTCTCAACCAAACTTTGGCCCAGATCTGGGCTTAGCGCTTGCCAAAATTGGCACGCCAGACATTGGATGGATATGAAATTTAAACTCGGTCGCATGGATTTAGTCATAGCTAATTCATTACCTAGATTGAAGGCGAAGGATTGAAAGAATGAATTTGATCGATTCGAAGGTGATTCGCGTTTCTTCTCTCTTCTCGAGTTCGTGGATCGATGTGGAAGTGGAAAGTAAAGGAGGCAGCGGTAAAAAGTAAAAAGTGAAAAATGGCCAAGTCCAAGAGTATTTATATGGACCTAAGGGAGAGACAGGGATGATTCGCATCCCGGTCCACATGACCGGTCATAGCCGGTCCCTCGCAGATCGAGTCGAATCTCCGTTCGAATCCATCGGCCCAGGCCTTCATTGAGACAAAATAATCGGTTGGGTCAATTGATATGAAGTGTACGATAAGGACTATTCTGGAGACATTGTATTTCATCGATTCGCAACCATTGTTCGCATCAATGATTTTGCGACTCCTTCCATGGCCCATCGCTACAAACAACGCTTTTCGAATCAATCGATTCACATCTTCCAAAAATCGGCATTCGTCGACTCATATTGAGGGTCGCCTGTTCGAATCCAGCGGCATTAAAGACCATCGATACGAATGTTAACTTCGTATCCATCGATGCTCATATCCATCGATTTGAAATGCTAAATTCGCATCCATCAATACGAAGTCCAATGCGAGAGCGACATTTCAAACTTCTATATCGGTTTAGGAGAGGATCGATACATAATTCAACACAAGAAAACCGATAACGACTCGTGGACGTGCAACGTTAACGAGAATCAGATTAACATATATGCATATATGTCGAACTAATATTCAATTTTCAGCGTTAGCAGCAATCAGATATTCATCTAACTATGATTATGGCAACAAACAACTAAGCACTATCGTGTAGCAATCAGTTACAGCAACGCAAGATTACAACCTTCAACAAAGAAGCAATAACTGTTCATAATGAAGACTGCAGCTTTTCAAAGCATGTCATGTTATCACAAGACGTACTTTGGGGGGCAAATGTTATCCCGCCTTTTGGCAAGGCTGAGATATCAAGGCATTGGTTTAACACCAAGGGTTGTTCGTCCTGTACATCAAGCACACATAGGTTTGCTATGGATGTCGATGAATTTTGTCTAAATTTGGATCTGGCTAAAAGCAGCAAGACACGACAAGCGAAGCCATAAAAGCCAGCATTTCAAATTTTAAGTCAATCCGAGTTCGTGTGCTCAAGTTATGTTCAATGCAAGTTGAAGGGAAAAACCATGTTTTCGTATCCATCGCTGAGCCATGTTTCGAATCGATCAGATTCGTACCCCTCTTTGTGTCATCATTCATATCGATCAGTTTCGCATCCATCCTCAACCACTGTTTCTCATCGATCAACTCCGTATCCATCAACACGCTTCGTATCGGTCGACCAATGCCTAGTTCGTATCCATAAAGAAGGCATTTATTCGAACCCATCAGGTAACTTTAGTTCGTATCCATCACAAGTACCACCTGATCGTATCCATTAAATGGAGGCGACGTCCATCGATGCGAACCGCAACTTTACCATCGATACGAGCTAAGCCTCACATCTCGATTCGAACTAGACAATACTGCGAACCGATACGAGGTACACGTAGTTGATTTGTTCATACAGAATAACGGCACTCGATGCAAACGAGGCGAAACTCATGGATACGACGCGGTCAACATGGAGCAAGAAGAGGATCAGTGAAAGGAATGTGCGCCGCGTCATCACAAAGGCACATGCATCATTGATTCGAAGTGGATCGATTCGAATTGATGGATTTGAACCAAATAGCCAACGAGAAAATCAAGCTCGTATCGATCATAACTCAAGATCCACTGATCCAAATGCTATGAAATTTTCACATAAGCTTACGTATAAGCCAAGGAATATTCCTGCCAAGTTTCAGCTTAATCGGACCAATTCTTGATCGATACGAAATCGATTCGTATCGATCACAGATCAAGTCGAAACTTGGTGGGATCGATCACGTGTGCCCACTCACGTGCCATAAGGAGTCTCCCGAAGTTTGAGCGAGATATCAGCCTCCTACAGCTATAAATATCCCCCTGAAGTCTATAGAAAAAGGATCTTTGGATTCTCAAGCACCCAGACTCTGCCGGATCGAGACTTGCATCCTACCCTTGCTGTTGAATTCGAATTACAAGCTATACTTTACTGTTGTTCTCTGTAATTACTTCCAATCGTTCAAAGAGAATCAATAAAATCCCAAAAACTTCATAGTGGACATAGGCAACACGCCGAACCACTCTAAAATTACTTGTCTGTGCATTTGTGTTATTGTATATTGGAGTTTTTGTTAGATAAACTTCATTTTACATTTATATTCTTCACTTTTATCTCTTTAAAAACTTCCGAAGAGTGTTGTGCCCATTTTTGGTACAAACAACCCCTAATTAGGGATTAACTCCCTAATTTACACTAACTTCACACAAATTATTGCTATTTACGACCCTATTAATTCTAACCAGTATGTTAAATATGCTATAATTATTACGTTATTATTAAATTTAATAATCAATACGTTAATGTTATATATGTATATTTTTACCGATAGAATCTAAAATCTAATCATTACGTTACAATAATTCGATAATAATTCGCTTACAAGATATTTTGAAATATCAATCTCATACAAACCTACAATTCCAACCAGAATTCTACTACCATAGCCAAATAATATAGATTTGTGCAAACATGAAATATCTTTTGTTCCATACTAGTACACTAGAATCCCTTTTCTGTTTTAAAGAATAGATAATCACAAATTAGATCGTCTATATTTTATTCAACCTTCGTGTACAACATTTTGAAGCGAGAAAAGAATTCCCTTTTTATTTAAGTGGTAGAAATAAGCGGTGGAAACTATAAACAATTCAATTCATAATCTATACACCATTTCTAATTTGTTTTCTTATTGAACCCCTTAACACTTCAATTCAAAAGAGGGAAAATAGGTTAAATTGACCATATATTATCTAATTCAAATAGTTAATTAGATTCTAATATACCAATACCAAAAAAGAAAATTATAATATCAACATATACAAAGATTAATATTTACTTAGGGAAATTCAGGGGTTTTTAGGTGTTATGTTTTCGTTTTTTAAAATTACCCAAGGCATACATTAAATCCAAATAAATACTATTCAATTACAAAGATATGAAAAACTTGATATTTTCACTCATAAAGAATCGTTGGCTTCATAATTGGATTTGATTCCACCACGCCTAATTTTCTTTCAGATCTTCGTTTTATAATCCTAACTGATTCTGGAATCTAAAGAAAAAGAAGAAGAGATCTTATTTACAATGCTCCTTATCCTTTGTTAGATCTTCCGCTTTTGAATATATAATAAATAATTGTGTATGTATGTGTGTGTGTGTATATATTAAATTCTAAAAATCAGAAGATAGAGAGAAGAAGAATTGATTTAAATTACAGATAAGAAAATAAAATTACTTACCAGAAAAGTTTACTATTTCTGAAACCCTAAGGAGAGAGATTTTTATAAAACTTCGACAGCGTTTCCAAAATTTTATGAAGGAAAAGTGGGGGTCTATGGTCATATGGAAAGAAAAGAGGTCCGTCAGATCGAGAATGGGCGAAATCCAGCCATTCAAGCCATGACTTTTTGGCGCCCAAATGCACCAAGAAGTCGACCCCTAGCGGTCAACCAGCCTAGTGAAGGTGGTCGACCGTCCCTTTGTATTTTTGGTCGTTTTATTCCCTACTGCTTTCTTTTATTTATTACTCGATTTAATTATTGTTAACATTAATGTTATACTTAAATTGCTTCCCAATTAAGTAAATATTTAATTTTCAAATTTTAAACCTTTAAAGCTCTTCCGTAGTTTAAAATTTATAATTTAAATCTGTTTGAATAGATTTCAATTTGAAAACTTCAAACTTCCATAACCTTTCCATTTAACTTCGGTTTCAACTATTATATATGGATAGTGGTCAGAAAAATTGCCACGGACGGAATGGTGTAATTCCTATAGTCAAATTCTGATATTAACAAAATTTTCATTTTTAACTTTATTTTTTAATTACTTAATTTCTTACTAAATTTTATGAGGTTTTACAACGTTCGCAACCTGAGCTGCCTCACTAGAACCATTTCCAGTTCGATTGCTTATTTTCACTTATATGTAAACATGAATTATTAGCGATATAATAGTAGGCATTACTGGAATTTTATGTGTGTATCCATGTTATAATTATATATTTACATAATATTCTTTTAAATTACAAGTGCGCTCCCTCAATACGTGCCTAATTCTTAAGGAATCTTAAACCTAAGCTCTAATACCAAATATAATAAGCCATGCATGTAACAACCTGCACCTTAATGGGTCCAAATTTTGACAAAAATCGAAACCCAAGTCCATCAAAGAACAGATCGTTGTATTTGGTACTGCAAGTACCACGAGCATAATAAAAAATTGATAAAAATCTAAACTCCCGGCGGAAACAATAAAGGATAAGAATACTGACTATAACTACTACCTAGGAATCAATGGTATTTGTTGGATAGCAGATTGTCCCATCAGCATCGAGCATGTGAGAAAGAAGACTCTCCAACAACAAAACACATCCGCATTCAGTGACCTGTTCCTCTAAATCTATCACATGGGATGTAATGAGGATGGGGTCAAAATAATGTTTTGATGATTGAAAAAATATAAATCGTCCATAACATACTTATACAGATAGGTTTTCATTAATTGTTAAGTCCATTAAGGTTAGAAATTCTAACCTAGTTTTGATGATTGAAAAAATATAAATCGTCCATAACATACTTATACAGATAGGTTTTCATTAATTGTTAAGTCCATTAAGGTTAGAAATTCTAACCTAGCCTTGCATTGCACATATGATTATATACTTATCCCTTTCCAAGATACATTAATGAAGCCATATCAACCACCCAATACTTCCAATTTCATTAGCCACTTAATAATTCTAAATATGAAGTGGGTTTCTATAATACTCTTAAAAGAGAAATAGGCAGACTCTATCATTTACGACCTTAATTGAGGTAGAACCCATCGTTTAAGATCTATTCCCAAGGAGGTTTCCTAACAATGTTGTCAATGGTCAGTGGGTCCTAGCTACAAGACCTTCTACCACTATTTAAGGCTTTTGACATTCAACTATTGCCACATTAATCGTCTATAAAAATGTAGTCATGTAATAAACAGTACCCAAGCCACTTAATACATTTTCATTAGAAAATAGGCATCTGGTCATTTTAGACCTTAACTAAGGCATACCCTATCATTTAAGGCCTATCCTTAAGGCGTGATCCTAAATGGTACAATTATTATTTCGGCTTTAGCAATGTAAGAGACTGTACTCAAACCACTTAATACTTCCTAGTGGAAAATAGGTAGACCCTGTCATTTAAGACCTACTTCTAGAAGCATGCTCCTCAATAGTACTATCTAGCTGTCATTACTTGGAAATCTCATTGGGTTACTTAATACTTCTTTTATAGGAAAGAAGAGGACTTTATAGTCACTTAAGACCCCAAACCGAAAGCCAACCCTTTCCGAGATATCCACTCTCATTCTTTAATTATAAATATGGCATCTCATTAGGTTACTTCTTTTGGTAGGGAGGCAGACCCTTCAACCACTTAAGACCTCAACACTAAGTAAACTCTTTAAGAGACATCCTTATTTATTTATTTATTTAAAATCTCACTAGGTTACTTAATACTTCCATTTAGGAGAGAGGCAGACCCTTCAGCCACTTAAGACCTCAAATCAAAAGCGAACCCCTATGGAGATATCCTCACCGCTCCTAATTCCAAATTTGGACCATTTAATAGTTTATAATTAAGAAACAAGCCCAATCTCTCACGTCATCATAAGTCGTTGGATTACTGATATCTCGCACCAGTAGTAAGTAAACTCGACTGCTAGTAGGCTCAAAGTGAATGGCAATCTTCCATCGAGTGACTCTATTGACCTCGCATCACTACCCCACTAAGTCCAGTTAACCATCCTAAGTCTTTTATTTATATTATCTTAGGTAGACATTGGACTTAACTTACTATTCTCTTTTTATTTAAGGCAATAAGATTTACCTTAAATATTTATCTACCCATAAATCCCTGTTTAATTGCTCATAATTGTCAATTTGTCCATAAAATCCTAATGTACATTTCCTAAGACATATATGTATGATTACTAATTTCAAATTAGTAACCATTTATATCTATTACATTTTTATCAGTTCCATTAATCCATTCACCCTATTTATTTATTGCAACTTCCATATTTATTAGCATTTATTGAAGTTACCACCTTTTAAATTCTTTTCTTATTAGTTAATTATCCTAAATGTGAATATTACGCGCAAGCGTCGTTATTAACTTTTTATTTAACTATTATAATCGCAATAATTACGTACAAATATTTACATTATTAAATATGTTCTAGTTATATATCTTCACCAGAATATACCTTTTCATGTTAAATTGTTGGAATCATGTCTAAAAAGATTGTCCGTGGTAATTTCCATAAATTAGTTCAAAACAAAAGATTTAACTTTAAAATATAAAAGATTCCAGCATTTGAAATTACAAGGAATAATTATTTCTTTTTATTACTGAAATAGACAGTGTAAAATACAATGAATTCGTACTTTACACATTTCTTTCTCTTTCTATTTGCATCTATTCTTTGTTAGATCAAGCGCTGTAACTTTCTAAAAGAGAAAGAAATCAAACTAATTTACAAATATTAAACAGACCTAAATTCCAGCAATTCTAAATATAGAAAAGTTTATATTCTGACAAGATTAGGGTAATAGTCCAAATTTATAACATTCTTATACAACCTATTTCAAATCTGGAATAAATTTCATTTAAATTAATATTCTAAATTCATACTTTTGGGATCGATTTCCATATCAGGTTGTATATAATGCTAAATCAATTTATAAACAAAAATATGTAGATGATATTTATTATATTGAGATCGTATTTAATTCATTACCTACAACCGATAAACAATTATCCAATTAGGCATAAAAATTAAATAAACACCGACGGGATAATGTTCATATTATAAGAATCTATAAAAAATTTCACTCACCTTTTAAAAGTGATCCAAATCTCCAAATCTGAGGTAGAACCTTTGATTCG
The DNA here is from genome assembly GCA_030765085.1 of Allium cepa. Taxonomy (NCBI): domain Eukaryota; kingdom Viridiplantae; phylum Streptophyta; class Magnoliopsida; order Asparagales; family Amaryllidaceae; genus Allium; species Allium cepa. The sequence continues at coordinate 456,000,936 of CM060931.1, read as the reverse complement.
TCCCCAAATCCTTTTTAATCCAAGAGATATGTACAAAAGGGTATATACATATATTAGAATTATAGATCTGAGAAAATCGAGATTTGGGATTGAGAGAGAAAATAGATACAAATACACACACACACACATATAGATAAATTACCTCAAATATGCATATGGTTGATTCTCTTCTCTTCTCCTTTTTATTAGATTTCTACTCTTCTTTTATTTATGTGAATATAGATACAAATATCTTATCTTAATAATTTAAGAAGAAAGTGGAGAAAAAGAAGTAGCAGAGCTTCGCTACCACTTTCAAAAAAATATGAGAAGAGAAGGGAGGGCTAGGCCTGAATTTATAGGTGTTAGAATCAATCGGAGCCATTAGATTGAAATATATTGAATCTGGCCCGTTGTGGCCTAGGTTTATGGAGCCGCCAGGTTGCCACCGGTCGACCGCCCTTGGCTGACTTGTCAACCACTAGGGTTCGACCATCCACAATATTGGGTCGGCCTATGGGCTTGGGTAACTAATACAAAAATGTTAATTATTTATTATTTAATTATTTTCATTCCGAATTCATTTTCCGTCCATAACTTCTTCGTTTGAACTCCGATCGCAAAACTCAAAATATGAAAGTTGCTTAGAATTTCGTCATAAACATAATGGTACAAGTTTCTTGGTCAAATTCCATCGTTTGTACAAATTCCATTTTCAGAGCCTACTTAATTATAACTAACTAATTAAATAAATAAAGCCAAATTTCGGGGTGTTACAACACCTCTGGGCACACCTATTCAAAGTCCAAAAGTGACATTTGAACTCGCATTGTGCTAAAAAAATAAGGATTATAAGGTAAATAGTTAAACATAACTTTACAAATGTCTGCACTTTCAATATTTACAGCGAAAGGAATAAAATAAAAATACTGAAGGAAACCAAATCATTATTTTCTTAAAAAATAGTGGTCCATACAAGAAACATCTGAATAAAGTTTTCGGATAGAAATATAGTATATGTCCAACTGACAAGTAAAATAACGTACAAAGGACATTGAAGGAACTGAGCCGGTTTATAGTAGGTGAAATAGGTGGATTTCAAATTTGTTTCCTATTTAAATCTTTATTAGGCCTATGAAGTCTAAATAAATTTACTAGATCTTTTCTATTTACTTTAAATAAAATTCAATTTTGTTTAATTTTCTGACTAGTCAATCAGTGAATTCAATTATTTGGTATTCTGTATATTATATGAGTATATCATAATATACTCATATGTATATAGTGAATGTACAACATATAATATAATCTATATAGTTAATGTGTATGTATATAGACGTTGGGATTTATATCTATAACAAACACATTCACCATTCATATATGCTTCAACTGTCTCAAAACTATTATTTAAATATGTTTGCATTTAATTATAAATGTTAAGATACAAAATTGAAAGCACATATTTGTTTTGAATAGAAGGAGATCAAGAGATAAACTCACTTTAATTTATTCCTTCCTCCATTACCATTAACTAGATCTAAATCATACAACTTAAATGCCTCTTGACTATTTAAAATAAATAAATTTATGTATATGTATACGTATATATAATGTTTTCAGCCAAAGATTTTATAAATTTGACAAAGTCAAATTAAAAGAAAATTCTAACTTTGATTTGGTAAATAATTTATAGGATAAACTTCCATTAATCCACCCCTTCATTCATTTCCATTTATTATATCTAAATCTAAGATTCAAATGCTTTTGATTATGCCTTTTTTTATATATATTTGGTCAAATAACATTTGGAATGACGAATGAATTTAGGACATCAAATTCAAAACATTTGAATCATAACTATCATTTGCTAGGCTATATGAAATCTTTAATTGTACATGTCAATTTTCAATTCAACCATGGATATAAAATCAATCCATTTTGTAAAATAACATATTGAATTTTAGATTTGAAATTGAAATTAAAATAATTATTTTGATATAATGAACTATATTTTAAAACTTTTAATATATATATAATATAATTTTCATTATATATATAAAATGTTTTACAAATATAATTTTTTAAAGCAAATATCTATAATTCAGTATTACAAATTATCCAACATACATGCATACATTTGTATAAACCATATCAATTTAATCATATATTATTTTGTCCAAATATAATGAATAACATATCAATCTAATTATAAATAATCGAGTGAGACAACTTATGTGATCATGGAATCATTCTACAAATTATCCAACAAATGATATATGTGAGTTAAAATGTAAACAAGAAGTATATCTTAAAAACATTTCCATTGACCACACCTTTAATTGTAGATCATCCAAAATCCAATCTAAAAAATATTTCCCTTTATAACAACTTGATTTGAAATTTCTTCTTAAATTCTATGTAGATCAGTAACTAGTTTTGTAAGTGAATGTTGAATCACTTATTTTTATTTTTATTTTTATTTGATGTTTGCATAATATTTAGAGTTGATAAATTTTGAAATGTCTCATTTGATTTTCGGTAATGGAAGTTTAGGAAGAGAGAGAAAAGTGAATGAAAGAAAATGAATTTAGAAAAGAAAACGAGCAAGAGGATTTGTTTTAACAAAGGGAATAAAACCTTTCCTATTCTCTCTCTAAAAGTTCCACTTTAAATTTTCAATTAATTTTCAATCATATCTCACATATACCACTTCTTCTCTCTTTAGCATGCCTGTCAGATCATTCCATTACATAGATAATTATTTCCAAAAGCTTGTTAAATAATTAATTATATTTAAAACCCATTTAGATATACATCAATATCATATTTTGATCCACGTTTATATAACTTATACATAACTGCATACATACATACATATTTGTGTAAATGTATGTACGTATATGTACTATACACACACATCAAAATAATTACTAATAACACCAAAACATCAAATAAATTTAATAATAAACAATATTTATCAAATACTGATTAATTTAATCGATTTACAACATTTTATAAATCAAATAAACGATTTGGTTTTTCAAAAAATTCACAAATACGATTATAGACTCAGAGGTGTGAACTCAGTTAACATTTAATATTGAACAATTCAAATATTAATGTTCACATGTCATCTTAGCTATTGTTGCGATAGTTTGGCTGATTCATTGTTATAGACCTTTTTAGTAAAATTGTAATTTATAATTTCTTACACGGTACCATTTAATAATGATTATTTACATTAATTCTCTTCATCAATAATATATCACATTAGGACTTATGGAATTTGATTTTGATCGAAATTCCAATATCTTCCAAATTCAACTTGGTTAGTCCATAAACAAAATCCTTGGTTCAATAATAAGATTTAATATTTATCGTTCTACTTTGACCATAGATTTTGATTTTGAGTTGAATACCGTTGATCGTGTTACTAATCTCATATAATCGAGGAGACAAATTCTCTATTAAGTAGCATTTTGCTTTTAATGCTTCAACTCAGACCCAACATATCGTTCAATAGATGTCATGCTATGATTTTACTATAATCAAATTGGTGTTTCCACATTGAAATTCAACAGTAGCCTCAAGTTGAGAGAACTCTATAATATCATCACTTCGAGATTTCTTATTTAACCTTAGTTAATATTAACTAATAGAGAAGTCTCAAATGGGTCATTCTATAGGTATCAAATAATTATCAGCACGTAACCCCTTAGTTCCTACAGCAATCATGAGAATGCACTATCCAACATTTGGAGAGCATTACATACTCTGGTCTCTACAGATGTATCTATATCCTTTCTCAAAATATCTTGATCTCGAATATTTAAAATGTTAATTTTATATTTTGATTAGTTACGCATGATTATAACTATTTGCAACTATATTCATATAAAATTCCATTTAAAGATTTTCTTATTTATACACTAATTACTCGATTAATTATATCACCAAATAACAAAGTATATAATAGAATTCAAATGCCTTTTTTTATAATTTATATAGTTTTGGACTTCTTTCGGTTTTAAAGATAAATTTTGACAAAAGTGCTATTTTAGTAGCAAATGATATAGATAATTTAGAAAATCATATTGCGCTTACTTTAAATTGTAATACAATGAAATTTCTTACTAAATGTTTAGTTTTCTTAATTAGATCGCAAAAACTTAAACACGGTGATTGGAATACCGTTATTGATAAAGTTAATAACAGACTTTCTAATTGGAATAGTAAACTCTTATCGAGAGCGTGTAGAATTGTTCTTATTAATTCAGCTTTATCTGCATCATCCATTTACTGGATGTCTTTTTATCCTTTTCTTAATTGGGTAATAAATAAAATCGATAGTTTGAGAAGATTTTTTTTTTATGGAATGGTGACAATTCAAATAGTAGCATTAAATGTCTTGTAAATTGGGAAATGGTCCGTAAATCTAAAAATGAAGGAGGTTTGATGATTATAAATTTGTGTAATTTAAATATTTCTCTTTTAGGAAAGTGGTTTTGGAAATTTAGAGATAATAATGAAATTGCTTTATGGAAAGAATTAGTTTCGAATCAATGGCATGGTGGTACTTTACTTTTGGCTAATTTGTGTATTAGTCACTATAATAATATATCTTAATTTTGGAAATCAGTAATGTTGAATTTTAACATATATAAACTAAGAATTAATAATATTGTACAGTGAGGTAATAATACCTCGTTTTGGCATGATTGTTGGTTATCTAATATTCCTCTTAAAGTGGAATCTGAAGAATTATATGAAATTTGTAATTTTAAATTCGTTCTAATTTCTTATATTTATAGACCTGAGTTAGGAATTTAATTTTAATCATACATTAACTGATATTTCTTTTTTTCAATTTGCATTATTATGTGCTAAATTAGATACTATAATATCGATAATGATAAAGATATTATTAATTGGTGTTGGGATAGTAGTAAAAAATACACATCTAATTCTTTTTACAAATTTATTAACTTTTTTAGAATTAAATTGGGTATTTCAAATATATTTGGAAAGCCAACGTTCCACCTAAGGCTAAAGTACATATGTGGTTAATTATACATAAAAATTAAATACTATTGGATTATTAAAAAAGAAACATATTTTTAATGATAATAAATATTATTATTGTAATAATGAAGAGGAAGATATTTTGCATTTATATTTTAATTGTAACAAAACCAAATATATTCGTGTAAAAACTTTAAGTCTTTTCAACTTTAATATAAATTTTATTTATATTACTAGTGAGATATACTGGACTAATGTTAGATTTCTTTACATGAGTTTAAAGAGATTTTTACTAGACGCCATTTTCACCATTATTTGTTGGTATATTTGGCTTGATAGAAATCAACATATATTTAACAAGTCTAATGTAACTTTAGATCATGTAGTATATGCTACATCCCTTTTTCTAAACTAGATTTCAAATCCTAGTTATAAGTCAAATAAAAATATAAATTTTAAGAATTTCCTTAGAAAAACAAAATTTTATATAGATTCTTTTAGTAATTTTTTTTCTTCTAATATAATAACTTGATCAGGCTGAGTGTAGATTTTCTAGACATTCTATCTAGGAATTTATTTAACAATTTTCCTTTATTAGAATATTAACTTAATATAATTTGTCATATATTTCTTCTTTTTTGTGTATTTGTTTTAATATTTTATATATTGATGGTAGTACTGGAAAATTTACTTATATTTTGTATCAATTTATCTTGTTGTTAAATTACTTTACTTTTTTTTATTTTTTATCAAACAATATAAGTTTTTCTTTTCATTTTGTATTACAGACATAACTTTTTAACATATAGCTTGCTAGTATATCCTGGGTTTACAGATATAACTTTAAAAGATATCGTTTTTAATGAATTCTAGTTAACTTTCATTACTGTACAAAAAAGATTTTTATTATCAGATTTTTTTGACTGTCTTTTATTTTTAGACAAATTTAATAGTTTGAAAAATCTCTTTATTTACTGTGGTTCTAACTTTATTTTCAATAGTTTTATTTTTATTGTTTTATTCTTCACGGCACGGGTAGTCTAACTTGTTTTCTTTATTTTTGATGCTTATTAAAATTACTTTATTAACTTTATTTTTTTATTGTTTTAAAATTACTTTACTTTATTTTTAATTAGTTATTTTTATTGTTTACTTTATGTAAAAGTTAATTTTCTTATTTTTCTTGTTTCCATAATATCTTACGATTGAAAAAAGGAAATAAAATTGTTGTATTTGATAGAAATAAATAGATGCTAGATAATAAATAGCTGTTATGATACTTTGTAAACAATAACTAATAGCCACTATTTTTTCTGTTTTCTTGTGTTATTTTCAACTGTTATGTTGTATTAGCCTTATCATATTAAGAAAACAATTAACAACGTTTTGTTTTCTTGATATAATTTAAGTATAACCATTCTAACTTTTGTTTTGTTACAGTGTGGATTTTATAGGTCTTTAGCTGATCCTCGCATATTATGCAGATGGTTGCAATATTTTTGATTTATTGTTTGCTAATTTGATCTCCTATATTCTTAAAATGAAGTATAGGATTATTTGATAAGACCATATGTGTTGTGTAAGCCAGTTATGTTCTTTGACATATTAAAGGAGGTACTTTCATTATTCCTTTTCTTAAGTTGATCAAGGCTTAGGTAAATGTTTGTTTACTATTAAAGGTCTGGCTTATGTTATATGTTTTTTCATAGTGATAGGCTATTTAGAACTGTATTTGCTCTTGTTAATTACTTTTGTTATTTGCTATTACTTTTGACATCTCAAAGGAACTGTTCTATTATTATTACCGTCAACATGCTAGTTATTAGCTTTGATTTTACCTATTTCCTCACAATTGCAGTTGACTTAGTTGTATATATTATATATTGGTTGTGTTTCTGAGATACAGGGATTGATTTCTTATTCTTGAGAATAGTATGTTTAGTTAGAATCGTATAAGTTGTCTTCTGTTATGATATTTTTATTTATATAACACGTGATCAATCTCTACTGTCCGTTTCTTGCTTTAGTTTTAAGTGTCAGACGATTTTACATATTTACTTTAGTATCAGTTGCGTTTCGTATATTTGCTTTCAGGGTAAGATGCTATTGGCTAAGGTATACTGTTTTTAATGTTATACGGGCTGTGTTTTTCTCTTCTGTAATAGCATATTTCGCTAGTGGGCCAATGTTGGTTTATTTTAAATAAATTTTGATATATATCATTTTGCATATTTATAAGTTTAATATATATATTTATATATACATACATATTTATCCTATGTATATATATTTGTAGTTCCGTTTCACATTTTCTTGTTTAGTTATTCTTTGCAGCTACAGGTGTTGGTATTGGACTAGTGAGATTCCAAGGACATTGTTTTTTTATTTATGTTTTTTAGTTTTTTGTAATTATTTTGGACATAAGTTGTATAGGTTTTTGTAGGTTCTTTTTGTATCTTTTTATCTTTATATATTTAATTTGTATGGAGAGGCATTGCTATCTATCAAGCTTGTTGGCAGCTCCTTAATAGTGTAGAATAAAATTATATGAGCGCACTCCTCTCATGAGGATCACTCATTTTTCTCAAAAAAAAAACAAACTATTATCCGGGTTTTTCTCTCAATGGAATTCAAAGGAAGCTAGAACATCTACAAAAGTCAAAATATATCAAGGATCAACTAAGAAGACCGGAAGGAAAAGAAGAGAAAGACCCAAGAAGGAAGATGTCAAAATAAGCAAAGGCAATGGATCGATAGCGGTCCATAACTCTCGCTCATGGGTCTTCCAATCTTCTTTCATCATAATCCAATAATTTTCCTAAGGATATCTGCTAAGTTTCATGGTATTCCAAGCAGGCTAGTTCCAGAAGTGAGAATTTATTTGATTCTGGGCATTCTTCAATCCAACCTGTGCACGAGACACCATCAAAACAAGGCAACTATTCACCAAATTGCATGAAGGACATCTACAAAAGGCATGAAACATGGTACAATTGAAGCGAGTCAAAAATAAACTAACTGCATGGATCGCTAGCGGTCCATGCCCTATGGATCGTTGGTGAGCCATCATATTAGCTCGGATCACTACGAAATTTCCTACGCGCCTTTGTATCTTCAAATGCAAGCTTCTGGCAAGGCGGCCTAGCCCAATAGCTCTCCAATCCATATAAATACTCATCTATCTACAACATAAAAGGGATCTTCTAGATTGGCCGCTGGAACGTTGGAGAAATTTTTCTTCACTCTTCTCCTCTCATACAGTAGTCACCTAAGGGTTTATTATGATTCTCCAGTGAACTCTGAAACTTGTGACTTGATCTAACTTAGAAGCTTAATCAAATTGTAAACAGATTCAACTTGTAATAGCAGTTAATCAATAATAAAAGTTATAAAGTGGACGTAGGCTTTATTAATACCCAAACCACTATAAAAATCTTCTTGTTCCTTTACTTTTTCTATTTTGTTTACCTTGATAAACAAGGCTGGTGCTTTCACGCTTAATCGAGGCTGTTGATCCATTTTTTGGGTTAACATTTTGGTGCTTTCACTAAGAAAACTGATTCCAGGGTTATATCTAGCTATCTACTTTGGATCAGATAGGTCCAGAAGTTAGATCCTCAATCTCTGCTCAAAAAATCTACTACTGAGAATCAATAGCACCAGGAAGAAGGAGAATTGCTTCTAGAAGATCCAAAGGAGCTGTAATTGCTGGAGAAGAGATTAGTCTTTAGTAAATTGAAGTCAATGACGCCAACATAGGAGATCAGGTGCCGTGGATCCTCTAGTTAACATTAAGTTGTCATTAAAGATGAATTAAATAAAATGGTTGATGAAATTAATCAAAAGATGGAAAATAGCCAAAGAGATCTTATGGACAAATTTAATGCTCTATTGACCTTATAGTCACATGCTGCTCCAAGAACCATGACAGAGCCTGCGGCTGCCTTGGAATAAGAAAATTCTTCCGTCTCTAGTCTAAATAGGAGAAAGGGAAAGCAATAGCAGAAAGGAGTGATATGTGGATCTGTAGGAATTAATATGAAAGGAAACACAAACACTCCACCAACTACGAGGCAACCAGCTACAAACTTGAATCTAGAGGCGAAAACCCCACGGGAAGATATACTAATGGATTTCTCTGACTCAGAAGACAGTGAGTGACTTGACAACGACAAGTTGGAAGGAAATACCAATGCATTCAATAATGCCAGGTAGATCCAAACTACCCCTACCAGATCAACTGCAAGCCAACGAAACCCTGAGGGAGTGGCTCTCCTGAAGATAGGAGAGTGTAGGCTTTAACCCATTTACCAAGATCATTTGCAAAATCAAACATTTGGCGTAGTCACTGACAGCCAACCCATAGATTATCAAACATCTAAGGCATATATCGTAGATATGGCCAAGCGATTAATGGATGAAAGTAAAGATGGGATGATGATTTGGGATTCACTCCAAGTTAGACTCCTTTTACCGATGACATTCTAGATGAGCGGTACCCTGAAAAGTTCATTATGCCAATTGTTCCGTCTTACGATGGGACGAGAAACCCGAAATCCCGCTTGTATAAGTATAGTCGGCACATGGATGGAGTAAATGCTTCAATTTCCACTTGATGTAGATGCTTCCCCATTTTCCAAGAAGGAATTGCTTCCGTATGGTTCACCATGCTTCCACCAAGATCCATCTCCATCTTTGATCAACTAGCAACATGATTCCTTGATCAATTTAGGCTTCACAAGGCACAACCAAAGAACGTGATGTCCTTATACGACCTATTACAGGGGCGGAATGAATCTCTAAAGTCCTTTATGAATCATTTCAACGCCATGGTGACTGAACTAAGTAATCCAAACGAGGATATGGTTTTCATGGCCTTGGTCCGCGCTATCCACCCTGAACTGAATTCAGGAAATGGATTAAAATGAAACAACCTACCACTAGGAAGGGTTTCAACCAAAAGGCGAGCCAGTATTTGAGATTGGAAGAGGCATGGAATTAGAAAGTAAATTTTCTAACTTATAACTAACCAACATGGGGCAGAGTGGTATGGTGACAATCCAAGACATAAATACCTCTGCGACCACTGAAGGGAACATAGGAAAAATTAGGAATCAGAAAAGGGAGAACTAGAGTTCCAAAAAGAGAAATGGAAGTAGTAAGCGACTCAAAGGTTTGAGGCTCTAAGGATACACCCGACTCATCAATACTGTTGAAAACATCTATCTTTCGACACAAGGGACGGAAGATTACAAGAAACTGCCTGAAAAGGAAGCAGCGGAAATACAAAATCATTTTGAAAAGTACTACCAAATGAGACACATGGCCACAACATAAATGAGTGTCGTCAACTGAATAACTTGACTGAGGAACTGATTCGTGAAAATAAGCTTTAGCAGTATGTGAGGAAAGCTTAGAATCCTTACCAACCTGCAACTCCCCAACTCCTAAAGATAGAGGAAATCACGCTGGAACCAGCGAAGAGGGAATCTAAAAGGCTGACCAACGATTCATCAGTGGAACAATATCTCGAGGACCTCATCCAGTGTAGAAGATTTAGGGAGAGATAGAGTGGTATGCGAGCTCAATAAAGCACACTCCAAAAGATTTGTGCTCACGATTGAAGATGGAACCCCTACCAAGTAGCAGAGAACCTTGAACTATGACATAATATTCTAAAATCGAGACACCGAAGGGATAGAAGCTCCAACTCTCGACCTCACGGTCGTGTCGACAATAGGAATTGGACTTGCCATGGTCAAATGAGTATTAGTGGAAATTCTGTGAACATTCTTTTCAAAAGCACCTTTGATCAAATGAAGGTCAGCATGAAAAATGTATCCGCTTGCTGGACAAAGATCCAAGGATTCAACGATGAACCCAAATAACCTGTCAAAACAATTCATTTACCCGTAGAACTTAGAGAAGGCGACCGAAGAGTCACCCTCATCCAAACCTTTGTGATTGTAGATGAAATGTTAGCCTACAATGCTTTCTTAAGTCGGCCCACCCTAGAAAATTTCAGGATTGCTTTAGCCCAATGATACGTAACCATGAAATTCCTGATCGAGAATGGAATTGGAGTGATCAAAGGAGACCAAAGCGCCACTAGGGAAAGCTATATCGTGGAGCTATGCGAGTGTAAATAAAGGGAAAAAGGGAAGAATATGTGGAGAACTGTCCACATTCGTGAACCTATCGAATAGCAATTATAAAGCCGCCCTGGCTTGGGGACCATAGCCGATCCGATAAGGCTCTGGTCCCTAGGAAGAATAGTTCAGGGGAGGAATGAGCAGCATCGACAGAACTGACGGGGTCTGCCCTAGTTGATATGGATGATCCAACATGGGTTTTGAAATTTTGATCACATCTTGGAAATAAGATGAGACTTGAACTCATCAAATTTCTTCGCGCCAACCTAGACATATTCGCTTGGACAAATTTTGATATGTGCAGGATTTCACCAGAGTTGCATGCACGCACTTAATATTGATCTTAAGTTTACACTTGTGAAGTAGAAGAGACGCAACCTAGGTCTTGAATGGTCCGAAGCGCTAAGGGAAGAAGAAGATAAGCTGATGGCGAATGGTTTTATCCACGATGATACATACCCTGAATGGGTATCCAACCCGGTCTTGGTCAAGAAGTCCAATGGAAAATGGCAAACTTGTATCGACTGTTTGAATCTAAACAAAGCTTGCTCTAAAGATAGCTTTCCTCTGCCCAGACATGATCAGCTTGTAGACGGGAAAGGTGGACATGAATTGCTATCATTTATGGATGCATACTCGGGATTCAACCAGATCATGATGCACGAACCTGATTAGGAAAATACCAGTTTCATAACCGATCTAGGACTATACTGATACGAAGTGATGCCATTTGGCTTAAAGAATGATTGGGCAACCTGCCAACGACTAGTGAACACCATGTTTAAACATCATATTGGAAAGACTATGAAAGTTTATATAGACGAAATGTTGGATAAATGACACATAGCCACAAATCACTTGGACAACCTCGCCGAGATGTTTGAAATACTCTGGAAATATGGAATAAAGCATAATACACTCAAGTTTTAACTCGGGGTAGCCTCTAGAAAGTTCTTAGGATTCATCGTAAGTGCCATAGGCATCGAAGAAAACCCCGCAAATAATCGCTTTGCGAAATCGATGCCTCGAGGAACATGAAAGAGTCACAAATCTTAAATGGAAAGGTTGCAGCACTGAGCCAGTATATTCAAAAGCAACTGATAAATATATACCGTTCTTTAACATGCTAAAGAAGGGAAAGAAGAACTTTGAATGGAATTAAGCTTGTTAAACTACGTTCGAAGAGCTGCTTCAATATATGGAAACCCCGCCAATCCTATCCAAGACAATAGACAGAGAAGATTTGTACATCTACTTAGTAGTCTCCCCCTATGCCTTAAGTGCCATGCTTATCCAAAAAAACTAAGATCCAATGATCCGTATATTACATCAGTAAATGGTTCGTTGGAGCAGAAAATAACTATTTGAAATTGAAAAAATTGGCATATTGCCTCTTGCTCGCATCCAGAAAGTTACGACCGTACTTCTAGGCACGCCAGATTAGAGTGCTAACAGATCGACCCTTGAAGTAAGTTTTATACCGCCCCGAGACCTCTGGACAGCTTATCAAATGGAACATTGAATTAAGTTAGTACATATAACATCCTTGAAAAGTGATCAACGAGTAGGCGCTGGCAGATTTCATCGCCAAATTTACAAAACAAGATAATGAGGAAGAAATGGCTGCAGAAGTGGAGACACACTGAAAGCTGTTCGTCGATGGAGCATCCAACAACTTCTACTTGGGAGTAGGGGTAGTGCTTGAGACTCCCAAAGGACGATCTATTTGTTATGCCTTACACTTGGAATTCCTTACAATGAATAATGAGGTAGAATATGAAGCATTGATAACCGAGCTGAAGGTTATGAAGTAACTCCGTATAAAGTCCATGCATATCTATAGCGACTCTCAGCTAGCAATCTGTCAGCTGAAAGGTGAATACTAGCGCGGAGGGAGAACCTCGCCCTATACCTATCTAAAGTGCAGGAACCGCTGAGCGATATCGAGCATTACACCATAAATCATATCCCGAGGGAAGAGAACACGATTGTGGATTATCTAGTCAAACTGTCTAGTTCTGGAGAAGCTCAATCATTAGGACTAGTCCTAGTTGAACCCTACAACTCGAAGCATAAGTGAAATGGAAATCGACTGGATTTTTGAAACAATCAAAGAACCAAAAAAATGGATGATGCCGATCAAGGATTACCTGCTCACAGGAACCCTCCCGGCAAACAGGAATCAGCAGAAAAAGCTTTTATGAAAGGCACCACGATTTGCAATACAGGATAGGATACTCTATCGAAGGGGATTTTCTACCTCCTTGCTCAGACGTGTAACCAACGACTAAGCTCGAATGATCCTAAGAGAAGTTCATGAAGGCGACTGCAGAGATGATACCGGGGAAAACCCTTGCAAAGAAAGTTCTCTAGTATGGGTACTTTTGGCCAATAGTAAACTGTGATGTAGCAAATTACACCAGACGGTGTGATTAATGCCAAAGATTCAACAAGATCAAAAGAACCTCCTCGATGGAGCTGACATAGATAGTCAGCCTATGACCAATACTTAACCAAAAAACCAAATACTTCACAGTTCTGCTACTCCAAACAAAGAATTTTGGCTGTAATTACAGAACTAGATAAAATAGTGGTAAATAAAATTGGCATAAGTGTATGAAACATAAATAAGTAGAAAAATAAAGTTACAATGAAAATGCCAATAATGCATTACTTATAACATTTTCTATACAGGGGTCGTACCCACACAACATCGGCCAATAAAAAGAAAATATAGATGCTACAGCAACAGAAGTAATGAGTGCGAACTCTGCAATTGTACAAAACTCGTATCAAATAAATAAGAATATCCCAATATCTGGCTCCAATGTTACTCAAGCCTGTCGATGCTTCTTTCCACCGCTCCCCTTCCTACCTTTGGTTGGAAGTTTCTTTTTCTTCTCAGAATGCCTGTCGGGAGTTGTGTCGCTGCCGACAATATCAACTATCTCCTCCGTGCCAGCATCTCCTCCCTGTTCTTCGACCTTCTCGGAAGATTCCCTCTTGGTCTTGTTCTTTTAGGACTTGCGGGAGCTCCTTGAAGATTTTCTCTCCTCAATCTTTTCCTTCTTAACATCCACCATCTTCTGCTTAGTTTTACTTAGCTAGCCAGTTTTGTCTTTCTACTCTCGAGCTTTGGCTATTGGGAATTCGCCCTCTAGAGATACGGAAAGGTCATCCAGACCGTGTAAAGCAAAAATCTTCTTGGATTTCGACCCTAATTGTGAGCCAGACATGGCCGCAACAATCGAAGCGGCTATGGAAACAAGCGTCGAAGCAGTTGAAATAGTAGCAGGCCTTTGGACCAAAGAAATCAATAGGTCGGTAAGTAAAGAAAACAGACTTATAAGATCAAAAATGAAAGCATTTAGTTCATCTTGTTCTTGTGGCATGAGCTGAAAATTCTAAAACTCGGGGGAAAGAAGATGGTTACCTGCGTCAGAAGAGTGGCCGAGAATTTCAATCTCATACTCCACACCTTCTCTTTCTTTAGATGGCTGCACGATGTTTGGAGATGTTCTAGGGCCACCGAAGGCTTCTAAGACAGCTGCTGGAGGAGCAGACAACAAGGCAGTATCAGCTGAACTCGCTAACTAATCGTGAGGCTGTTTTCATGATTTGCCAAGCCTAAAATTGAGAGGCTCTGATAGTGCTTTATCAATCATAGTTGCAGCTGCATCGGCGATCCCCTGTTCCCTCTCAATTCGAATGATCTCCTGACCATCTATCAAAATCTTCTTCGACTCTTCGTTAAGATAAGCATTGTCCAACTTTTACTCGATGTATACATCCCCGTTCTCTCGAAAATGGGATAGAACTTCTTCCCAAACCGCAGCAAGAGTACTTGAGAATTTAGGTCCTAGATAGATGAGGCTCCCTTGATGCAACAAGGAGTTAACACAGAAATTCAAGATGGTGTCATCCATCTTCTCCGTTATCCTTTCAAAAGATTCCTACAATTCCAAGTAGTCCGCTGTCATGGCGGCCTTCTTAACTTCAACTTGGATTCTCTTAACATTAAGCTGCGTGACTCTTTCTTAGAGCGAAGCAATCATTTGGATCTGATCGGAAATGGTCTTGTCACAGGATTCCACCATTCCTACGTAATCAAAAATTGTCTTTCTATAGGTTTGACGGCTTCATTATGACCAACAATAGTTTGCTTCTGAGTTTCAATCATCTCGTCACAGGCTTTAAGCTCCTATTTCAGCTTAACCTCATTTGAATGGGCCTTCCTTATTTCTTCTCGGAATATGATTTATATTTTTATGTTAGCCTCTATCAATTCCTTTAACAAGCTAGCATTGCTCTTACTCTCTCGGAGCGTAATGTCCCTTTCCTTAATCAGCTGCTTGATTCTGGCGTCATGTTTCATTAGTGTCCTCTCATAATCTTCCTATTTTGACTTGAAGGGGTGGATCTCTTGATAGTTGCTATAGTTGGTCTCTTCCAGTTGCTTACATAACTTCTCCCATCCTTCAGCTTGAACCAAATCACTTGGAGATGAGCATATAAGAATCATTGTAGATTAGACGTAAGTCACGATCAAATTTAACTCCCTTTAGAAACCATCCAGGAGCCCAACTTCAAGTTTAGTGGGATCGAATGGGAGAATATAAGTAGGCCTCCTACGAGGATGTGAAGAACTAGAAATAGGCTCTACGTGAGTTGACGGTGCTTGGGTTGAAGGTGAAACTTTAATAGTGGAAGCCAGAACTTCAGTTCCAACTGAGACTGGAGCTGGAGCAAATTCTTGGTGCTCGGAGGGATGTGAACCACGATCTACCTTCGACTTCTTAGACGGCTCTTATCGGTTATCAGGAGTTTGTCTCTTCTCATAACCACTCCTATAAACTCTACCCCATTCTCTGTCGTCCCGATGATGTACTTCGGCTTCCAAATCTTTCCTCGTTCTTCACTCTTTCTCACTTTTCACGGGGCTGATGGCGGCTTGAAGTCTATCTTGACCAGCGTTGAGAATTAGTAAATTATTCAAGGTCCTCGTAATGTCCAATGCCTCTCATAGTACCTATATTAAAAAAATAAAGAGCTTTAGCAATAGGAAATGAACCTAAATAATGCATACGAAAGTGAACCTGACCCTAATGAAATGTGTAATATGTCATAGGCAGCCTAAAAGGACTTCACAAACTGGATCGGGAAGTCACCACAGTAGGAATCGGGCTAACTCTGGACACAGCATGACCGGGGTAAGGAGACAATCCCTCGAACTCGAAATCTTCTCACATGAGTTCACCGATATCTACATAAACGTTGCTCAAATCCCTAAAGTTAATATTGGTTTCTTTAAGTGGAGAACCACAAAATTGCTCAGTTGTTGGAGGAGCATCTTTAGCATAATCTCTTGGAGAGGTGAATCAGGGAGAATGGGACTCAACCCTGAAGTTTCAGCACACGATTTGAAGTTTCATCACTAAAGCTTGCATCGAATTCATCATCACTGGTGGAGGAATCATAGTTGCTGCTGCTCTTAATTTCACCCTACTTATTTTTCGTTTTTACCACAGCCTTGCCCTTATACTGTTGAATTCTTCTTCCTCCTTCTCCGGGATAGGGGAAATCATAGGCAGGCAACTGGCTTCGGTCTTAACACCCCTTCCTTCATGAATTTCTTCTGTTGACCCGCTAGACGAACTTTCTCCTTTTGGGAGGTCACCCTATTCAAAGCCATATGATGAAGAAGCAGCGCATGTTCGAATTCTGGAATGGGAAGGAGATGGAACTTCAACGACTATGGCAGATATCCAGGGATGCAATAATCCATACCGAAACAAATTCTCACCCGTTAGCAAAAACTTAACCGATCTCTCTTTAGCATCTACGGCATTTAGAGTATGGAAGATTGGATCGAGTGATAGATCTTTGTTCGATTTTAGAATAACTGTAAGAAGTATTCATTCTATTAAATATCCCATAGCGACGTGTTAAATCTCAATGAGTAAAAGAGAAGACTTATCCCCCATCGTCCAAAGATGATTAAATTCTTTAGGACACCTAACGAAAAAAATTTGGGTCTTGAATTATGGCAGGTTACTTTGAAGCTGTAGCATGATTTTACATTTTCTTTGTGCCTCGATGACCATGAGGGACGAACATTCGTCTCTCTTTTTGAATAAGAGAAATTATCTCAACTCATCAAAACTTGGGGCATGATTGAATGTTCACATAACAAGACGTGAAGGAAAGTTAAGATCACATATCCATTGGGGTGAATCTAAAATGGAGCAATTTCTAAGTTTAGAAGAGTTTCTCTCAAGAAGTGATTGAAAGGGAGCAATGCCCCATTCAAGCACATATACGAATGGCAAGCAGTGTACCCTGAAGGTGGATTATGTGCGAACTCATTTTTCGATGGAAGGCATACGTTACTGTCCGAAATGCCATGCTATAAATATTGTTATGTAGAACTTTAGCAGAGATTACGGAGGAAGCTCTCTCTAGAGGATTGAGTAGAACTCTAAAATTTGGAGAACTCTGATCGACAACTGGACCAACCAGAACCAATTGACCATATTCAACTGGTGGTATTGAAGAAGTAGAAGTTATTGAAATTGTTTGTGAAGGTGCAACTGATGATGATTTGGCTTCTGAGGGTGCCGGACTTCCTCCACTGGATTTACGAAGGATGACGGGTGCTTCATTCTATACAACAAAATTTATACCTAACGCGGTCAGCTAATTCTATTTTTAACTAGATGTCCCTTTACGCTTAACACTTGAATTCCAGAAAAATATTGATTTATGCCGACACATTGGGTTCCAAGTGTTGACTAGGGCAAGTGCAGTGTGTTACCTATATGGGATAGGCTCAGTGTCCTGAACACTATAATTCTCTATCCTATGTAGATAGTTCACTCGCGGTGAAGAAAGAAAAGAGCTTTTCGTATCATTCATTAAAATTATTTCTACTACACTTATCCGTTATCGACCAATGTCGATAATGGATCCACTGTCTGGAGTGATAGGGGAAGCTCTTTCCATTTCAGGTACACCGATTATGCAATGATAGGACAAATTCAAAGTGAGCAATTGTAGATTAATGAGTCTGAACCGAGTAGATAATTCTTAGCATAAGTCAATTTTAGTTCTCTGGAAGGTGATAACAGCATAAGCTGCATAAAGATGCTACCCTAAGCTATTATCACTTACCAAAAAAACCAAAATCAATCCACAAGACGTCGTGTCGGATTAATGATGTAACTTGGTACGAGTTAATTCTAATTCTGTGGACGAAGATAGCAAAACATGTCAAGCACCGAAAAAACCCGAATTTGGTTCCATGAAGACTCAAGACTCGATTTACTATCTTCTTTCAAAAATTGCAATCAACTCGAATTCTTTATCACCAATACAAGCTCATCACCAAATCGCTAAAACAAAATACCAAAAATCCATACCACCCACTTCAAGTCAAAAATCGAAAGGCGAATATGGTCAAATTCTTAGTCGGTAGTGATCCAAGGTGTATAGGTCGACGGCGATCCAAGGTGTATAAGGTCGACCGCGATTCAGGTGAGAAATATTTCAAGTACTAGAAATTAGCTCGAAGTGGCAGTGAGGTAAGGTGGTATTAGAGGCAAGAAGCTTCGGCGGCAGAGATCAACAACGGCGATGGTGGAAGCGAGTTAGGGTTTGAAGATGATTGGATCAGTTTGCAAAAGAAGATAGCTCGGTTCGCAAGCGAAAGAATGAAAAGAAAGAAAGTTCGCCCGAGCATAGTTAAGTAGGAAGTAACTCTGAAAAATTTACTAAGTTATTGGATCGCTAGCGATCCATGGATCGCTAGCGATCCACCAAATTATAACCGTTTTTCTCTAAACTTGAAAAGCTGATCCACATGTTATTTGTAAGCATTTTGAAAGTTATGAGATCGAAATTGATTTATTACGAGGAGCAATGATGATTCACATCAAAACTCAAAAAATGGCTGGATAGCCAAAGCCAAATCCGCATGATGGCCTCAACACGATCAAATGAACATCACTAAATGAGAACTTAAAAGAAATTACTCTAGGGGGAAAATGTTATCGGGTTATTGTCCCAATGGAATTCAAAGGAAGCTAGAATATCTACAGCAAGTCAAAACATCTCAAGGATCAACCAAGAAGGCCAGAAGGAAAAGGAGAGAAAGACACACGAAGGAAGATGTCAAAATAAGCTAAGGCAATGGATCGTTAGTGATCCAGAACCCTTGCTCATGGGTCCTCCAATCTTCTTTCATCGCGTTCCAACACCTTTCCTAGGGATATCTGCCAACTTTCATGGTATTCCAAGCAGATTATTTCCAGAAGTGAGAATTCATATGATTTTGGGCATGCTTCAATCCAACCGGTGAACGAGAAACCATCAAAACAAGGCAACTATTCACCAAATTGCATGAAGGGCATATACAAAAGGCATGGAACATGGTAAAATTGAAGCGAGCCAAAAAATTAACCGTGTGGATCGCTAGCAATCCATGCCCTATGGATCGCTAGCGATCCATCATATTAGCTCGGCTCGCTACGAAATTTCCTAGACGCCTTCGTATCTTAAAATGCAAGCTTCTGGTAAGGTGGCCTAGCCCAATAGCTCTCCAATCCCTATAAATAATCATCCATCTGCAACATATAGGGAATCTTGTGGATTGGCTGCTGGAACGCTGCAGAAATTGTTCTTCACTCTTCTCCTCCCGAATAATAGTCACCAAGGAATTTATCATGATTCTCCAGTGAACTCTTGCACTTATGACTTGATCTAACTTATAAGTTCAATCAATTTATAATCAGATTCAACTTGTAACAGCAGTCGGTCAATAACAAAAGTTATAAAGTGGATGTAGGCTTCATTAAAAGCCGACCACTATCAAAATATTTTTGTTCCATTGCTTTTTCTACGATCTACTATTTCCTTTTCTATTCTATTTACCTTGATAAACAGGGCTGGTGCTTTCACACTCAATCTAGAGTGTTGATCCATTTTTGGGATTGACATAAACAGGATTGGTTATAGAGTTATATATATGTAACAAGTTACATAATTGCCTTTAAGGCATATCCCTAACTCTATCAATCTCCCATTTGCATTTGGGGTCAAATATGCAATCTTATTTTCATTCCTCTGATTCGTTTTCTCAAAATTGATCGTACTAGTCATTAGTGAATGGATATGTTGTATTGTCTTAAATATCTACTTTGTCAATCAACTCTCTTTGACATTGATAAACCATCTTTATCATGTGGAACTCTTTAGAGTATGTTTCTCAACTTTTAGTGAGCTCTAGGCTCTTTCATGATTGTTATCGCATAGCAATGTTAAGTGATTCTCAACTTTTGGAATCATCGCCAATCTCAATTATAAGTTTGTGCATTATATAACTTCTATTACATTGTTATTGAAGATAATGTACTTAGCCTTTTGGTCAGCCACAACCTTTCATTTTTAATAAGTCGAACTTAAAACTCCTTAAATAAAATTGATCGTGAATTTTGGATTGTCAAACTATAGTTGACATCAGTTACGAAGTTTGAATATGAATACTCTTTCATAAGAAGTTCATTATTTCTATAAATAATTCTTTAGTATTTCGTAAATACTTTAAAATGCTCTATATTATCATTTAGCAATCTTAATTAAGATTTTAACATGTTTTATGTATTGAATACATAAGTGAAGTGCGATATTATAAACAACACAACATATATGATAATTCCTATTATCGATGCATGAGGAATCCATCTTTTATGCTCTACATTAATTTTTTCAAGGTATTTATGTTTATCATTTGGGACATTCCCAACATCCTTATACACTGATTATAAAAGAAGTCCTTTCGAATCCAATATGGAGAGCTAAAAAACAAAAATATAATGATTTTATCATGGGTACATTGTTAACAATCATAAGTTTGTTGTTTACTTAAAGTTTTTGGAAATATTTTGATACTTTTATAGTTCTTTCTTATAGATACACGCTTCCTCTTTATTTTAGCTAAAATTCGAAATGTTTGCGCAACTCTGATGCTTTTTGAGTGATACTTTCATATTAATTCTTGGATCTTATCCAAAAACCACAAATAGGGTATCACTCCCACTTATTTTGAGACACTTTGGTTGTTATATGTAAACAGATTATTCTAAATCATTATTTAGAATTTCTATTTCAACATATATGCACCAAACTTCAAAATTATATCAACCAATAATTTTGGGAGTAAAATCCAAATTAACTTAAGCACACTGAATAATGAATCTGTTACGTTAATTTCAATAATTAAATTTACGTTGTTTTATTATCAACGTAGCTTGTTATATTCCAACTGCATTGGTGTTTTTCTCAAAAAAAATTTTTGCGGCCAACGGATCATATTCTTTCGAGTGCCACTATCAAAATCATATTTTGATAATGTACTTAGAATCCATTCTGGACTTACATGTTGTGCCGAAATTCTTTTCTCGACAGTGATATGAAACTCAGTTTCTCTTCGATGAGCAAGAGTTCTTATTAAATATTTTTAGTGAGTCATGTATATTTTGGCTAGGTCAATTTCATTTTATCCTTCATAATTATTTTATCTTTAGATCCTATACAAATCCATTTTAATACCAATAATCTCTAAAAGAAAATCCATCATCATGAAGTTGGCAACTCATTTTTTTGATAACATGTGATATCTATTCAAAAGAGCACTTTTTTTACTCTGGGACTTGAATCCATGACTTTTAGAACCTCTGTCTAAAGCACCACACCCTAATCACTTTGCTAGAGGACCTTGACATGAAGTTGATGATTCATGAAACCATAGTTGTAGTATAATAGAACATGCATTCAGAAACTTTCATGAATTGCCTTTGTATATGTAAAAAAACGTTCCATTTCTAGGTTAATGAAAATTTATGTTCATAGCATAAGTTGTTCAATCAATGTTGGTCTACACCAAACTTCTTTGGGGGTAAACCGCACAAGATCCTCCACGAACAAATATTATATGCATTCTCTAGACTTACACAACCTGTCAACTACTCAACCTAGAATATGTAAGGGTTCCTTATAAACTTTTATCTTGTATGATCTCGTAAACTAGGTTTTGTATGAAATTATTTTTAACCTATGCGCTTACTATTAAGTATGTGTCCTTACTGAAAGAAATTAACTCAACACCACTCATCATCATTGTACTTTATCCAATGAAGTTTGATTACTCCTTATCGAGACATCATTATGTATCATAGGAAGGAGTGGTTTTTGAGATTGAATCGTATGCATTTTTAGGGACTCTTAAAACTCTTTTCAATACACTCAACTATTCGATCAAATCAAATATTAATTTTCTTCCTACATTATGTTTTCTACTTTCGTGTTACATTCAATGAACTTACCATAAATACACTATTTGAGTATCAAATATATATGTCCATTTATATGATAATTCATCTGTGAATTTAATAAAGTAAGAGGATATGTTTTGGTACTATTCGACTTTGAACTACATATATCTATATGTATCAATAGGAAGAGATGGTGCTTCGCCTTGAGTCTTCTAAAATATAATTCATAAGTATCATATGATTCATAATCATATTGTTATTGAATTGTTTCTCAAAACTATTACTTAGTCCATAATTCTAAAATAATTATGAAAATTTATGATATTCTTTTATTTTTTCAATACACACTTTTGTTATAAATATCATTATTACCAATTTATTTTATAATGAATATTCATATCAAATGAAAACTATATCCAATTTTAGTCAATACTGAAAACAACTATTATTTCATAAATAATACTTGGTATATTTGGGAAAACAATTTTCATAACTTGATGCGTCCATTAAGAAGTGTTATATGGTTTGCTCCTACTATTACTATGACATCATATGAAATATGAAGCACCATTTAACCACTTATTTCATACACTTCAACTAGTAGAGTTAGGGGTATGCCCTAGGGGTAATTCTATAATCTATTGTATATTATTAACTTTGTAATAAAATCTCGCTCGAAACAAAATGTTTTTTTCTTTTCATTATATTTAGTAGAAAATCCATAAATGATGTGTTTGTGATAGTAATTACAATATGTTGTAATCTTGAGCATTTTATCATAATATAATAAACAAATCGTTTTATGTATTCCTAGTCAAGATGTATCGAGATTGAATATAGATACATCCAGTTGAAATTAGGGTATGCAAAGCTCTCCAAATGTTGGATGATTTATTACTCATGACCACTGGGGGCATCAAGCAGTTATATACTGATAATTATTGAATAACAATGGAATGATTCATTCGATAGTTTTCTGCTGGTCAATATAACTAATGTTAAACAGAAAATATCGATGTGATAATATTACATAATTCTCTTAATTGGAGAATACCATAGGACTTTAATATGGAAACTTCGCTTTAATTATATCAAATCGTGGCACAACATCCACTGAACGACGGGTCAAGTTTAAGCATTGGAAGTGAAGCACTATTCAATAGAAAATTCATTTCCTCGGTTATATGAGGTTAATATCACAGTTAACTGAAGTTAACTCATAGTCAAAGTCCTTGGTCAGAGCAATTCGGTTGCTATTTTTGAACCACGGACTTTATGTTCGGACTATACTTGTTAAATGTAGATGGTATTGGAATTTTGATCACTAATAAATTCCATAAGTCCTAATGTGATGTAATTTTGACGAAGAGAATTGGAGTAAACAATTGTCACTATCGGAGCTTGCTTAAAATAAGTAAAATTAGATTTTATCGAAGCTATGTAAGAAGTAAATATGGTTATAATGCAGACCACAAGCTAAGGTAACATGTGAATTTTAATGCTCAAATTGTTTGATATTAATCGCCGGTCGAATTTACAGCTAAGAGTCACATAATTGAAATGTCGAATAATCCGACAACCACCCGATTTAGTTAAATTATAATTTTTACAAATTACTTAATATTTATGAAATATAAGTTATAAAATTACATTTGATTTATGCTGATCAGTATTGAAAAGAGTTCATATATAAAAGTTATATACATACATATTGATACAAGTATCGATGTACGTTTAGATTTGATTTACATGGGAATTATCTTATCAGGCTTGAAGTTGAATGGAGGCCCATTCGACATCTTGGTATGGCCAACTAGACTTGAGAGGGGGTTGTATTTGATATTTATGGGATTCGAATTGGCAAAGGAAAAATTGGATTTGGATCCACATTTTATTCTCCTTTCTCTCTTATTTAAACACCACTACCCATTATTTTTCTATTTAACCTTTTGCTCTTCTCCTAGCTCTAGCTTTGGTTGAAAATAATACCTGCCCTTTCCCATATATTGTTAAGTTTAAAACACAAATTCAATTCCCATGATGCAAAGGTGCATAGATCTTTCGGTCGGGTAGTTCTCTTTGGAAGAGATTGCATTCAGATCTGAGGAATTCGATAGGTTCAACATCCATGGTGTTATTGTTAGGTTGTAATTAAGGTAATATTCCAATTTACATATATATACCCATATATACATACAGACACACACACACATTTCACTTATTCACATCTACATGTAGATTAGATGTTTATATCACGAATCTTTATATATATATGTGTGTGTGTGTGTGTTGTCAACCTAAAATATGAATGCACAAACATATTTTAATTTCGTACACACACACACACACATACACATATAAGTACATGCTTTTGGTCAGAAATTAAAAAAATGTTTTTTTGAACTAAAATGATTTAAAAAGGTTTCTTAAAAAAAGTTGATTTTAAATTATATATCATATGTATATAATATATGTAAATTTGATACTAAATTATCTACATGTTAATATTTTGAAACTTTTATTTTTATTTTTAAACACATACACACATATATTTATTAAAATTCGAATACACATACACACATATGTTATTTTACAAATATAACAATTTAAGTTAATTTCAATATATTATAAATACATAAATATATATAACAATTTAAAAAAAAATTATATATAAACAGTAAAATTTATTTTTCCCAAAAGAAAAAATAATAATTTATTAAATAAAAACAAAAGTTAAATTCATAAGGATTTAATTTTAAAAAATTGGTTTATCAAAAATAATTTGGCAAAAATAGTATGAATATATACATATACACATATTATTTATTTTCATACTTGATTATAATATCATTTTATATTATAAATGATATTTAAATATTTATTTTTTATATACACATTTAAGAAATATATTTATTTTCTTATGTATATGTTTATTATTATTAAAATATAATTTATTTTAAATTTGAAATTAAAAGGTATTTTCAAATTTAGATCTAGTTTTAAAATTGAAATATGAATTTTGACTATCTATATTTTTACTTTACGGATGTGTGTGCGCGCGCACATACACGCGTACATGTATGCATTTGTGCACATGGGCTCGTGTAATATTATTCCTTTACATTAAAATATAGTTATATATTTATTCAAATATGAACATAATTTTGTTTCACGTTAGCTCACAAATACATACGTGCATACATACATACATAGATACATACATACATACATATGTATATATATTATAGATAACACATATGTATATGGAGGGGATAACATATCCATTGCGATGTAAATCCCAAAATTTATGTACAGGCATGTTAAACCATGCACACTTTATATGTTGCATGTTCATATACCCTTACATGTGTATATGATACAAATTTACACGTTACATAATATAAGTATAATATCGAACTAAATTTATATTAATGAATAAAATAATGATTTTATTTAAAATTAATTTAGATCAAATCTAAATCAATTTAGACTTCATAGCCCAATAAGATGCTAATGTTAATTTTGAAATCCACCTATTTAACCCATTGTGTGCTGGCTGAGATTCAATAATGGTATCATAGCCCAATAGCCAATGCGATCTAAATTAGTCATACTAAGGCGAGCTAACAAAGCTTACTAAGTTAGGAGGATGTCTAGAAATGTAATGTCTAGGTTGGGTTTGGGTAATCAAATACCATGCCGTACCTGGCTACCGGCTTGGCCCAAAAGTGAAGTGAGGCCAAATGTTGTCTATAATGGAAAATGCTCAACTTGAATTTGGGCCTTGGGCTAATTTTCAAAACAGGTAAATAGGCATAAGGAAGAAGTTGCAAAAAAAATTAGCCTCAGAGACAACAATTTTACTTTTTAGTCTGAAGGACACTTTTTAGTGTAAATTGAAAATGATAGTTGCAACTATCATTCTGTGAATTACATTAAAAAGTGTCCTTCGGCCTAAAAAACAAACTTCCTGTCCTTGAAACTAAAATTTTCTCTAACTTTTTCTTTGAGCCTAAAAACCCCTTTTCAAAATATGTTTTGAAATTAAAATAGACTTTTAAATTTAATAGTTAAGTTTAAAACAAGAAAAATATTATAAATGCTGTATTATGATTTTCAAAATCGTTTAGAAAACTATATAAATAAATTTGAAAATTATCAGTTAGATTGATAAATTAGTTAAATTATCTTTAATAGTTGTAATAACTTTGATGTCACACTTTTTTGGTATCAAAGTAAACAACCGAAAATGCCCTTCTATATATTATTAAATCTTAATCACTTAAAACTAGGATCTAATATTAACTTATTTTACAATTCAGACGCCCCTAAAAGTAGGATCTAACAACTAAACATGCTTTACAAATTCAAAACGCTTCTAAAAATAGGATCTAAAATTAAACTTCCTTTACAAATTCAAAATACTTATTTACAAATATACAAATATATAAATCTTAATATCACTTGAAAATAAAAAAAATCATTTTTTTTTGTCTAATTTAAACATATACAATTTGTAAGGAAAACTATTCACGCACGAAGCACGTGCTGTAACACTCATATATAATATATATAATGATATAGTTACACTATGTTTGATTGTTTAAGATGATGTAAGTACACACACTGTGTGTGTGCATGCATGCGCATGAGTTTGCACATGTGCAATTTTTGAAATAAAAAATAATTGATCAAAATTGTTTAATTAAATAAATTAATTAAATGTTAACTAGAATTATAGTACATATGTATGTAAAGATATATATGTATAACTATTAATGTTATAATATTCATATTTAATACGAAATGTTTAATTGAATAATATAAAATTAATTAAAATGTTAATTAATTAAACAAGATTTAATTAATAATATTATTATAATTTTATACATAAGACTATTATATTGATAGATTTAGAGGTACGCCTTAAGGGCAATTATGTAATTTTTACATATATCTAACTCGATGACCAATCTTGTTCGAAATGAAATATGTTTTTGTTCTATTATATACTTGATATAATGCTATATTAATTAATCAATTTAATTAAAAGTATATTTATTAGAAAATCCATAAATGGTAAGTTTTGTGATAGTAGTTACAATGTGCTATAATCATGAGTGATTTATCACAATGTAATTAAACATACCATTTAAAAAATTTCGTAGTTAAACTGTATCGAGACCGGTTATCAATACATCTGTTGAGACTAGAGTATACAGCGCTCTCCAAGTGTGAGGCAGTGTATTACTCATGAATATTGGAGGCAAAAAAGGGTTATGTATTGATAGTTATTAGATAACTATAGAATGCCTTACCCAATAGTTTTTTGTTATTTAATATAACTAAGGTCAAACATAAAATATCAATGTGACAAAATTACATAGTTCTGATGACTTGAGAATACTGTTGATCTTTGATATGGAAGCTCTCCTTTGATTATAATTAAATCATGGCACGATCTCCATCGATGATTATAGTTTGGTCTGAATTGACGCATTTGTAGTGAACCGTTATTTAATAGAGAATTCATCTCCTCGGCTATATGAGGTTAATATCACGATCAACTAAAGTTAACTCAAAGTCAAAGTCTCTACCAAGAGCAGTACGGTTAATAATAATTATTTTTGAACTAAGGACTTTGTGTTTGAACTGTAGAGTTGAATATGGACGATATTAGAATTTTGACTATTATCAAATTCCATAAGTCCAATGTGATTTAGTTTTGACAAAGAGAATTGATGTAAATAATTGTCATTGACGGATACCACTTAAAAATTAAAGTTGGATTTTATCGAAAAAATGTATAAGATAAATTAATCCAAACTATCACACTACTAGTTAAGATAACGTGAAAACGTTAGTATTCGAATTGTTTGATATTAATCGCTAAATGAGTTTACGCCCGCAAGTCGCACAACCGCATTGATAGATTCCTTGATATACCACATGATTTAATTGAATTATCATTGTTATAAATCAATTAATATTTATGATAATATTTTTTTATTTAATGTATTGGGTTGCATTAGTATTTTCTGGGTGACAATAGTTATTAATTAGGTGCATATATTAGAGTTATATGTGTACAAATCGATATCGACATGCATTTAAATTGGATTTAAATGTGATTAATTGCTAATGAATTTGGAATGATTTAAGGCCTATATAGCCTTATCTAACAGGTAGAGGAGAGCAAGAATGGTGCTAAAGATTCATAAAAGTTGGATCTATATTTTGTAATAAAGAAGGAATAAATTAAGGAGAATATCTCCTTTACTCTCTTTATAAAAGTCCACACATCCCCTCCTTGTTTAGAATACTTTTAGCTTACCCTCTCCTCTATGATAGCCATAATTTTCAGACCCTTTAGGCTAAAGATATTAGATCCGAACCTCAAATAAAAGTAAACAGTGGTTCTCCAAGCAGTTGCAAAGCTAGGAGTTAGAATCATGATCAATTCTAGAAAAGTCTGCCAATCAAGGTGCAAATCTAAGACCATATTTTGAGGTAACATCATATAATCTATAATTAATATGTCATTATGTTAATATGGTTAGTTAATATATATTTGAATGAATTTATATGCATAATCGTTGTGCCGTTTAATTGTATTGTCATGCATATGTATATGTAGATGTAAGTTTACAATTTTCACAATTTATCAATTCTATTTGTTCAAACTAAAAATTCTTTTTAAAATATTTCTTATATATATGTTACAGTAATTAATTTTAAATAATTTTTAAAACATTAAACACTATTTTAAATTGATTTAACTTTGTTTTAATATAAGTATAAATGAACTAATAAATATTTGTAATTATATATCAAAATTATTTTATTATGTATCATAAATTAATGTTATAGAAAAATAATCAAAATTTATGTTTATTTTATTTTAAATATGAAGTTTACACACATACACACATTAATATTAATGTAACATGTATTAACTGTATTATATATATTTTATAGAATTATAATTTATTATTTAGAAATGTTAAAAAGACAACACACACACATAAATATATACATACACACACATATACATATATACATATATACATATATATATATATAGTATATACATACATATATATACATACATACATATATATATATACATACATACATATATATACGCACACATATATACACATACATATACATACATACATACATATATATACGCATACATACACACACATATATATATATATATATATATATATATATGCCACAAGGCATTTTATTTAAATACATAGATTTTATTTATCTTATTAATTATTTAAATGTATTATTATATATATATATATATATATATATATCTGTGTGTGTGTGTGTATCATTTTGGAAATTATATGATATAATATATTTATGATATTTTGTTTAATTTTATATATAGCATGTATATATTCAATTGAAATCCATAGATCAAGATTTATTTTTAAACCATTTTACTAATTAAAAAAACTAGATATCAGGCGAAAATGGAGACTTACTTTATGCAGGCGATTTCCTTTTCTCCTCCCTGATTTCCCTTCTTCGCCTCGTCCCGATCCGTTCCGCTCCTTCTCTCCCCTATCGCCTTTCTCCTATGCCCTTTTCTCCTCCTCATTCCCCCTTATCGCTCCTCCTTTCTCCCTCGTCGACCAGATCTGGTCGCGTCTATAAGGTCATGTCTACTAGGGTCGAGTCTTCTATTCCAATTCTCCACTCCGTCTCTGATTTTCCTCCTCTGCTTAGAAAAAATCAGTCCAAGCTAGATGATGTTGCTCGCCCTGCTCGAGTTCTGTGGCTACGAATGTTGTCTGTCCTAATGTTACAGTTGTCGCAAATGCTGTATGTGATTCTCCTATTGTCGCGAATGCTTCTGTTGTCGCGAATGCTGTCTGTGAACCTCCTATTGTCACGAATGCTATCTGTGATTTGCCATCGTCACCGTCCGGTGAGCATCCTTTACCTAATGCAATCAGAGGTAAAGTGTGTTTTCTTGAGAATACTGATTGTGTTTTGGGGAAGCATGTATCGAACGTTGTGTTCGATGATCATGGTATTGTTTGTATGTCTGGTTGTGAAGTGGGATTAGAATCGGCTGTGAACTCCAGTTTTATTCGATGCATTTCTGATGCTTGTGCTAATGCCTCTGCGAATATTGTTCCTAAAATCAGTGAAAAATGTTCGAGTGCTTCCAGGTCTCTTGCCTCTTCTGGTTTACCCATTGTTGAGGAACGTCCTAGTCTTACTGCTCCATCACTGGCACACCCTAAATCATGGTCATCACTTTTCAAAATTCTGCCATGTAATGCGGGTGACTACATACCAATTGATTTTGATATTGTCGAACAAAATGGAGTGATGATCCCACCTCCAATTGTTATGCAAGCCGGCGTGGAATATTGGTCTGAATATTTGGTCGGTTTTATTTTGGAACCAAATCACCGTCTTCGTGATGCGTCTTCTGTTTGTCGAAGGGCTTGGAAACTTCATGGTAATTTGCATGTTAAGCTGATTGACTCCATGTATTATCTCAAGTTTTCCTCTTCCGAGGAACATCGGCTTGTTCTTGAGGCTGAGCCTTCTTTTTTTGATGGAAGGCCTTTTATTATTACTCCTTGGTCTCCTACTGTGGCGAGTACTCGTGAACAAGTTCTATCTATCCCTGTTTGGGTTTACTTTTCGCAAATTCCATCTGCGCTTCAGCCTCTGCTTGGGTTGAATTGGCTAGCCTGTAACGTTGGTAAATTGAAATGTTTTGATACTAATACGGTAGCGCGTGATAAATTGGTGTATGCTAAGGCTCTTATTGAGATTTCTCCCTCTGAGCCTCTCCCCGCTTCTGTTCCTGTTCAGCTTGCTATCGGGCATGTAGTGGAAGTCCGTGTTCGACATGGTTGGGTTCCAGATATTTTCTCCTTCTGTCACTCTTTTGGTCACCTACCTATCTCCTGCCTTCATTCCAAAGCCTCCACGGCTGCTCCAAAGATCCCTTTGCCTTGTCCCCCACTCAGGAAATGGATTCCTAAGGTTTCTTCCTCTTAGATCGCCCCCTCTCCTGCTGTTCCATTATCTGATCAAGGTCCTCCTCCATTTTCTGTTCCTAGGCCTGCCTCTCCTACTGTTTCTGTAGTCCCTTGTGATGCCTCTGCAATTCCCTTAGCTGCTCCAGATTCTGCTCTGCCGCTTTTACCTGTTGTTTGGGTTGAGTCCGAGAGGTGTTAGGTTTATCTCAAATCTGATGTGAGATTTAACCCAGTGGTTGATTCCTATTTTAGATTTGTTTCCAATGATCAAATGGATCTTAGATGCCTTTATTACAAACCGTCTGGTGATTCCTTAGTTCTTGATTTGGAAGGTTTGTACGAGAGTACAAATTCTGTCATGCTAGCCGATACTACATGGGATCGTTCTTTCATATACTCTTCTGATGCTATGGGTTACGATCCTTGTCTTACTATCCATTTCCGCCCCTTTGTTGGTCGTTGTGGGAATGTTCCTTTGGATTCTTCCCAGGTGTCTGCGGAAGATGGTGATTCTTCCTCATTGGAGGAAACTTAGTCTTGGTGATTTATATAGTTACTGTGGCATGTCTGTCACATACCTTTGATGTATTTTTCCTTTTTTCTTAGTAGTTAAGGTGCTTTTACCTTACTCCTGTACTTCAATTTTATTACGTTCGTAATAAAAGTGGACGGTCCACTATAAAACCGGCTGGCCTTGCCAAATTTTTTTTTAGATATTTTGAAAATGAATTTGAATTTCAAAATTGTTTAACTTATTCAAATAAATTATTTTACTTATGTTTGTGATATTTTTATTTAAATTTAATGTATATATATATATTTTAAACTTAAATTTATAGTTCAAAATCCATTTTTAAACTATTTTACTAATTAATTAGATATTTAAAATGAATTTTGAATTTCAAAATATTGATTTATTCAATACAAATTACTTTATTAGAAAATAAATATTAAAAATTTTAAATATTATAAATGCATATATTTATAATTTAAATTTTTTTGGACAACAATGTGCATATAAAGGGCCAATATGTCTGTTGCGGTGTATATTCCAATACTTCTATACTGGCACATTATATCATGTACACATTTATATATTACATGTGCACTTATACGTATGTGCGTATTTGGTGCACATGTACACGTTATATATTGAATATTTATAAAAACCATATCTTTATTTAAATTACTTAAATAAAATATAAAGTTTATTTAAAATTATTTAGATTGTATCTAAATCAATTTATACTTCATAGGCCCAATAAGATCTAAAATGGTAAATTCTTTGAAATTCATCCATTTAACCCGTTGCATGCTGACCCAGTTTCAACATATATAAGTTAATTAAATTATAAAAGTTATTGATAATTAAAATTTATATAATATGATTGTATAATAAAAGGTGGAACAATAAGAAACCTAAAAAAGGCTTGAAGAATAACCATATACGTATAGTACATATACCGTGATATTAGACATGTCCAATACTTCATAAGGCTATTTCATAAGAAATACATTATTCCGTAAGTTGAAATCACTCAATTAAATAAATTAAAGATTATGAATCTTTAATTTAATATAAATTTATCCTTTACCATTTATATATTAACATATTACTTGCATACTCTCAGTTGTTAAGATTTTCTTAAGCTAGGGATGTTACGTGTAGTGCTACTAATATATAAAATTGGCGAGTAAGGTAACTGCATATATTTTTTGATATTTCCTCAAAGCATGTGCATTATACTTAGGCTGTCATGAACTAGACGGTACAAGTGAATAATATCACTTTATTTGTCAAGCTTTACTCAAGGTAAAGATAATAATAGGACAAAGACCAAAGTGTTAGGAGTTGTATATGATACAACCGATAATGAGTTATCCATCGTACACAGGATTATGATTTGTTGAGTTTTTGTAACGACTCAGAATTTGACCACTTTAAAATATACTATTTAAAGTGAATTAAATATAAAATATATAACATTTTATGATTTAAATAATATTAGATAGGATTTGCAAAGAGAAATATACACAAAAATAGGAATAATTGCTTATATCAACAAAAGTGACAAAATCTTGATTTCAAAACGTAAGTTTCAATGGTCAAATAAATTATTTTAATTAATTTGTGAGTATTTATATTTTTAAATAACATTATAAAAATTTATTTTTAAATTTGGTTTACATAAATAAATAGTTTGACTAAATGTCAAAATGTGACCGTAAAACATTTTGTCGAAAATCAACGTTTCGTCGAATAAATGTTGCTGCAACTTTGTTGCACTTTTATGTACATATGCATGTACACATTTTTAAATATGTAAAGTATTAAAAAATAACTAACCAAGTTCACTTTTGCTAATTAAGGTTAGAAATTTCTAAAAAATCATTAAGAAAAGTAAACATAAAAGGACAAAATCATGTCAAATCAAATCAAAAGCTTTACTTTATTTTCCTTATACATTAAGTGATTAAGACATAAAGTAGTGATGTGAAAAAGTGATACTAAGTATTATAAAATTAAGATAAAGTAAGGGTATTTTGATAATTTTGTAAACGGTTAATTTTGTAATTCACCACTCCTTACTTTTCTTATAAATACCCATACATTCTTCCCATCTTCTACATACTTTTCATTCTTCTTCTTCTTTCTTTTCTCAAGCTTCTTCACCTTCTACCTCTCTTCTTTAATAGCTTCCATGCCATATAAAAAAATTATAAAGAAATAATGTCAAAATATTTACAAAATATTCAAATAAAATCTATATCCATTCTCTTCAAAATCAAACTTCTCTTTTTTTCGTATTTTACCTCTCTTCTCTCGGCCATAACTTCCATGAATCAAAACCAAAAAAAATTAAAAAATTCAAACCATTTATTTTTCCAGTGGCTATAACTTTAATGTTGACTGCTTTGTCTTATTCAGAACTTAGCTACGTCATAAGCCCACTTCTTTCCAGTGCATTCTCTGGCCTAAGTTTTTAAAACAGAGAATTACTCCTTTTATTTTGACCATATCTCATTTAAAGATAATCCTAATTATATGATTATTTTTTTGAAACCATATAAAAAAGAATTTTCTGCAACTTTAATGTTGTAAACATTTCCAGATTCAGATCATAGAATGTCTTAAAATCCGAGGGAAGTAACTAATTTTTCGGGTGTAATTTAGAGAATTCAAGGTCGAAGCTCCACCACTTCTTTTATATACTTTTGGCCAACCTCCATTTCAAGCTTTCGCTGAGCACTTGGAAGGAAGCGAAAGTTGCTTACTTATGTTTAAATGGAGTAGGAAGTAGTCTGCGAAGTGTTAGTTGATTAGAATGTTGGTAGGAAGTGAAACGGTTTGGATATTAGTGAGAAACTCTATTTAATATCTATATCTATATATACATGTTTTATGATGTGATATGATTGTTATGGATGCTTTTATCATCAAGTATTGATTGTTTGATATGATTGTTAGGTTGTTTTAACAAGTCATGTTAATACACGTCGATAAGCACAATGGAAATCACTTTCCTCTATATTTAATGAAATGGTGTATATGAATTGTTAAACCTCTTTAAAAATGGTTTAAAATGAGTTTGAAATGTTTTGTAAACATTTGAAAGTGTTTTGGTGAAGTTTGAATGAGAATAAAAAAATTAGTCAAAAAATAACGCATCGCGTAACGACAATTTGCGATTTCGCGCTATAAAAGTCAAATAAGTCTAAAGAATAGGATATAGCTCGGAATTTTTCAATATAAAAATTTTCCTAACTATTATATCCAAGTTTACCAAGAAGAAAGAAAATAAAGATTTCGATAAGTAGATTTTGAAATATGAGTAAAACAAATTTTGGAAAAATCCCGATTTTGCAGGTCGGAATCCAAAACAAGATTTCTTTGAAAATGATGTTTTAAAATGTGGAATAAATATTATAAATGTTTTGAAAGTGATTTGAGTAATAAAAATGAATTTTCAATTAATAAAAAATCGTTTTGATCAATATAGCTTAAAAAGCACTTTCCGTAGCAATTTTCCGCAATACCTTTTCATTACTTTTGAAATGTAGTTTTAAACGCACCCGCACTTTCCCAAATATTTTGTAAATGTTTTTAAATGATTAACAAAGTATCTTAAAGTTAATTTGAAGGATTTATTAAATGATTAAAGGTTTAATGGTTTAGAGTCGATCAAATAACTTAACCGCCTTATGAGTATCAGAGAGATAGTGTCTAAGCTTGGGTTTGAAAAACCGGTTTCCTGCTCTCCCTGGCTATCTGGACTGGTCCGATGGAAGGGATAGTAAATTTGATTTACTCGGATCGATATTTCAAAAGATAAATAAAAAATGTTTTCCAAATTTAAACAATTTTGATTTTATAGAGATGATCTTCTTGTACTCGGTGTTAAAGCCTGAAGAAGAAGCTCGCACTATTCATGGAATTTAAAGGTGATTTCGTCGTTATTCTGCCCATAGAATTTTTTGAATATGGGGATTGATGTTGAGTAGAATTAGATGATTTTTGTAGATTTCGCTCACTTAATATTTACCGGTTTTAGATTAACATCCTAGATAACATAGTTTCAACTAAATCAAAAGTGTGAATTTTGAATTAAGAAATCTTTGTTAAGATTTAAATAAAATGGTTTGGAATATTTTCCTAAGAAAAGATGAAATGATTTGAAAGTTTAAAAAGGGTTTTAAGTAATCAAAGATTTGATAAGAGAGGTTTAATGATTTCGTATATATCGAAAATAATGTTTTAGAAATATATATCTCCAAAAGAGATTTTTATAAAAAGAAATTAATTAATTAAAAAATGATTCCCTATTCACAAAACCTTTTTATCGATGATTGGGTCGAAGGAACCTGGGTCAGATTTATCCAAGAACCACTTTGGACTAATTTGTACGTTTGAAAGTGCAGGTATGATTATGATTTTGAAGACGTAGATCCTCAAGATGAAGGGCTACTTGCCACTAGTCCCTTGAGGTGAAATTTACCATATTATATATTTATGGTGGTAGTATTGCTTCGTTATGAAAATCAACGATATGCAAGAACTTCTCGCTACTAATTCTAGGGGTAATTCCCTGTAACGACCTGATTTTTCGACGCCCGAAAATCGACATCAATACATCCACTGTATGAAATGCCGAACAATCGAATGCCGAAAAACCGAACCTTTAGGATTAAAGAAGAAGAAGAAGGTAGAAGAAGAAATGAAAACAATGTCAGAATCTCACAATCGCAGTGGAACAATATATAGTAGATAAATGACTAATGTTTAAAAAAAAGAACTATATTCGTTTATACATTACATCATCAGAGTATAAAAAAAAATATAGCATACAATTGGAAAGCTGTATTAATTTGTCCTCACAAAACTGACTACACAGCGGAATATACATCAAGTACGTTTGCTACGTCTCGTCATCCAGCTCATCTCTTGAGTTCCATAGCCTTCCATCCAGAATCTGTACTCTATAATACTCGGTCTAACCGGAGCATTATAGCGAAATAACACTCGAGTTAGTTTGGAAAACTAGAGTGAGAATAAAAATCCAATTGGATTATTAAAGTTTCCAAAATCCTTTAAAATCAAAGGTCTCGTAAGACCACACCAAAAATAAACATGTCGGGTTTTGACCTTACGATAACCAAACACTTTTATCAAATTCATCTGATATTATAATAGTGTCTATAGAAAGTAAAATAGAATCCAGCTGAAATCCTTGCATCTCATGTTTCAGCATAGTTGGGCACAATCAAAACTGTACAGGCGCTTATTGGAGATTGGATTCCATACAATGGCAGGACTACTGAGGTACCGTCCATCATAGTACATGGTCTAGGTCACCGTACCGAGGATCCACCCTGATTCCCTGCTACACAAGACCAGAGCTACCCCTTACTGGATTGTCTGAATAAGATCACCTTGCGGTTGGGATCAGCAATCGCCCACACAACCCAAAAAGGACATCTAGACAGGGATGATCTTACCCTAATTAGTTGCTAACACTTAGCCTTGCATGCACCTCCTCCATTTTAGCCATTCGTAGTTGATGAGGCTCGAGGCTATGCATTACCTTTTTAGAACACATCTTACTTAGAATGCTCATCGTCCTCTTGACGATGTTCTGATATCATTCATCCATAAGAGTCCTTTTCGGATCCGAACGGAACCGAAGGCACCACTCCTACTACATCCATTTTGAAATCACCCTCAGGATTAGTAGCGATTATCCCTTGCACTTCACTTCTCCATCTTCGACTCAAGCTCTTTTCTTCCTCACGAAAACGTTCAAACCTGATCAAAGTGGTTATTGGGAAATTAATCCCGATCCCGGTCTCTTCGAAATGACCAGCGCATTGCCCAATATTGATAGTCAGTTATTTAACTATCAAATAACATCCACAAACAATCATCAGATTTAAATAATTTTTCCAAATTATTTATTCTAAAATATCTTCGCAAGCTATTTTTCTATACTTCAACTCTTTGAACATAGTTTTCAAAACACTTTTCTCTCGCGGAATAGATTTACAAATATTGTTTATTTCCACTGAAATTCACCAAGTCTTAATACTTAGATTTTAAAATAATTTAAATCACTTTCTCCAAAATATATACTTTAAAACATTTAGTATAAAACTGCATAAAACACTTTATTTAAAATACTAGTTATGAAACTTTATAATAACTTCTTATGTAAAACTTAAGCCAAAACTAATTTTTAATAAAAGTTATTCTATAAGGTATAAATATTAAATAATTATCTTTAATTAATAATACTAGTTAAAACCTTTAAAATAAGTTACTTATATAATTCACTTAATAAATATTTTTTTTTTAAAAACACTAAAAAATAGTTTCTTTAAAAACATTCTTTTAAAAACAACTTTAAACCTCTAACTTATACTTGAAGATCTTACTTTGAAAATATATATGGCTTTTCAGGAAAATACACTTTGCTTTCCACACCTTTAAAAATAAACCACTATTTTTTTTTTAAAATCGCCCTTTTCTTATAAATTCCCATCCTGAATTTATACTTCCAAATTATCCTCTGATAAATATTTCACTTTATTTATAAACCCTGTTTATAAATTTCGCAATTTCATTCTCCTTTATTCACAGTTTGCTTCACGATTCCAGAACTTAAATAAACGTTATATGATTTATTAGTGTTCTGAATAATCGAAAAAATCAATTACCATTTATTAATTTAGTTTTAAACTAATTTCCCTTTAAAAATATTTTAGTACTTAGAATAATTAAATAGGTTAATTTAACCAAACTAGTAAATTTAAAATGTATATATCTATATTTATTTTTCTTTTGAAACTATATATATATACTTATCAAAATTTCTTATATAGGTTAAAAAACCTAATTATATATATATACATACTTATAAAAATTTCTTATATAGGTTAAAAAATCTAATTTTATATAAACTTTACAACACCTATAAAATTCCTATACATATATATTTTAAAAATCTTTCCTATATAAAATTTTCTATTTACCTATATATACTTAAATTAAGATAGGCATGCGGATATATATATTTTCCTATAAACCCAACCAGATTTTATTTTACTATAAAAATTTCTAATTAATGAAATAATAACCAATCAAAGTTTTAACTTACTTAACTAAAATGTTTTAAAAATTAAATTTACCTTAATTCGCACAGGAACCCACATCACGAGCTTTTGCTCGAATCTACAAATCGCGACCCATCTTCGAGATTCCGACCATGGATGAGCTTCGACGCTCCAACCTCTGTCACAACGACACCAAATAACTACCCTTCTTCGAATCTCCAGTCAACTCGCAACTTCTCCCATGCGCGCTCTGCCCATCGATGCGAGCGTCATAACTCCTTCTAGTTCGTCGAGTTGCCTCCTGCTAGCTGCCTAAATCCATCGTGACTCAAATGCAGCACCACGCTAATGCTCCAGGCCACGAATTTGATTACGCCTATGCCTCTTTTTTTAGACATTGAATCGAACTGCTTCGGTTAGATTTGAAGAATAGGAGAGAGAAGGCACGCGATTGATAGACCTAGAGATGAGAGGGACGCGACATGAATTTATCATCTTTTTTTGAATGATTCGTGGATTCGAAAGGAAGAGAGGGACGACCTCGAATAGAAGAAAATGTGAGATTCCATTCTTTTGATTTTCAAAAAGTTCAAGCAGAAGGAAAGTTATAGGGGATCTTGTGATTTCCTCCCATGCAAACACTCGTTTTTTTCATTTCTCTTCTTTTTTTTAAACGAAGGCGTGTAAACCAGGAAGGACACGTGCAATAAATTTTCATATGTGTCTACAAAGGCTTGCCATAATATTTTAACATAATAATATTATTTATATTTAAATTTAAATCATCTTCAATATGAAGCTTAAAATTTATACATCCTATCGAGGCATGCCTCCAGGCGTTCATAAGGTTATACCCCTATCCCGAATGCAATGGAAATGGTTTCTAGTCCTAACTCGATCGTATAGAGAAGATAGCTTTTTGGTTCCTATTATTATATTGAATTTTCGATATGGATTCCAACGCGTTTATATATCATATGATTACAACTTCCAAACTCAAGTTTACAACTTCTATTATCTCCAGTATTATAAAAATAAATTTTCCAAGCCTTTGAACTATTTTTAACCAGCTTAAAAATCGATATTCGCTTATTTTAACCAATTTCTAATTACTAAATTCAATAATTTAATTGCCAAATAAACAGTGATATTTGAAGTTCAAGTTAAACTAACTTTCAAATATCTAAAATTAATTAAATATTTCAGTTTCAAATATCCAAAAAAATTGGATCGTTACATTCCTCCCCCTTAAAAGAATTCCGTC
This sequence comes from Allium cepa, assembly GCA_030765085.1. Taxonomy (NCBI): domain Eukaryota; kingdom Viridiplantae; phylum Streptophyta; class Magnoliopsida; order Asparagales; family Amaryllidaceae; genus Allium; species Allium cepa. The sequence continues at coordinate 455,960,558 of CM060931.1, read as the reverse complement.
TCCGAAATTACTTATTAAGAAGAATGGTACATACCTGTTAACTATATTCCCAATCCAAATAGTTTTTAACAACCTCCAAAAACCAAACAGTTTCAACAACTTCTCTAAACCATCCTTTTATTAAAGACACACTGTCCCACTTATTAACTTCCCAAACTTATTTATAGGTTCCCACCAATATCACTTACTCAACAATTCAAATTTAAAACCAAATTTTATATTATCAAAATTTTCTCAAAAATTTTCTAATCCCTGAATTTTCAAAATTTTTTGCCAGCGTCTCCTTTCCGCGGCTATATCGGTACAACTATAAAATGCCTCTATAGGCCGCCAAATTTCAAAAGAAAATAAAAGGCCAAGTGGCTAAATCAGAAAATCATCAAATTTCTTACAGAAATTTAAATACATAGCTTTTTGTTGAGAAGTTCAAATTTATCTTCCGAAATCTAAAAACATCAATTTTCTTTTTGTTTTTATTTACATGTATACTACTTAGCAATAATATCCAATCATAGCTTTCAAAATCATTTTATGCCTTCCTTTTTACAAAAGTTTCAATATCTATTCCATTCAAGTACGATGTACACATATCATCCGTACTCAATACCAAATCCGATCGCTTACTCGATCACACTATTCCATTTTCGAACTAGTATCGTCCACCCGACCTCTTAGTGCGGACTCAGATCTAGTTTCTTGATCAGAAACCGTCATTCTCCTTTCATAGCCATATACTATGATAGAGAATTTCCAGAATCTATAAAAATCCATATCCAAGGTTCACCGTCGAAAATCGAGTGAAAAACCCCAACTCGGATCGATATAATTATCTCGAAATTCTTGCTCGAATCTGGATCAAATAGCTATGCGAATAAAATAATATACATACATCCTACATATTTATCTCAATTGATAATTAGCTATATCAATTTTCTTTTTATTCACATTTATTTTGATTTCCATTCACTTATTCACAAATATCCTTTCTTACCACCTTTATTAAAACTTCTTTCAATATTAACTTAGAATATTATCCCAATACCAATTTACTTAAGAATTTCACCATCCCTTTCTTAAATTCAATATAACTATTTTATATACTTCTTATATTCATTTTCACTTTATCACTTAAGCCTTTATATCTATTTTCATTTAACTTAAGTTTCAATTTCATTTTGAATTCAATTCACCTCATCTCAAACCATATTTAATTAATCATTCCTTAAATTAGTTCCATTTACTAATTTATTTTTAAATCTCAATGTATTTTATTTCCAAACTTTAATTATTTTAGTCCACGTCGAATCAATTCTAAAACTTCACTTAACTCAATTCAGAATGAATTTGAATATTCTATTTAAGTTCAATTTATTTACAGTTTAAATTAAATATCCTCCCAATATTCATTTTATATTCATTTGCTTACTCATTTAAATCAATAAGTTTACTCACTAATTTTATTTCAATCCTTTGTTTTATTTAGTCCAACTTGACTAACTTTCCATATCACACAATTCAAATTTAACTCCAGTATCCAATTTTAATTTCATTTACTTAGAAATGTAAATTCATTTGTTCGTTTACGAATTTATTCCACACTTAGTAAATCCTATTCCAATAGCCATTCATTAATCTCGTTTACTTTTATCTTACTTGATTCAGTTACACTTTAATTTAATTCAAATTTTTAACTTCTATAAGCTAGCCAACTTATTTTCATTCCAAGAAAATTTCAAACTTATAAGTCCAAACTTATTTGTATCAAATAAACATTTTAAATAAGATCCTAGAGCTTAAATATTTGCTTAAATATTCTAAAACATTTTTGAAATCAATTGTATCCCAAGAAAATCCTTTAGTATATCCAATATTCTTTTGTATTTCAAAAATCAAAACGGTTTTACTAAACCAAAACTTCAACATTTCAAAATTATTTTTGAAATCAATTATACATACATAATTCATTTGCATGTCAAATTGCCTTTGAGTTTTAAAACCAAACCCAATTATGCAAATAATTTCAATTTAAAACATTTTGATAGCAATTCCTCTCTTGGAAACTCGAAAATGAACATCGATGATGCTACAGTCATCACCGAAATTGTTTTCCAGCAACCGAGTTCAGTGCTTTATCTCTTCAAAACCCTTCAAAATATTTTTAAATTCCAAATATTTCCAGATTTCAAATCCAATTCAAAAATATTTCTGAAATAATATCACTATTATTCCTCCAAAACCTGTGAAAACCATTTTCAAACCCGAAGGAATTTAAACCTTTCCCAAAATTCCAATTCCAAATCCTTTCAATCCATATTCAAATATTACTCTGGAATTTTATTTCAAATTACAAATCACATTTATAATTCACACTTACAATTTAATTATGTAATATGAATTTACTTTCTTAAATTTTCGGTTATAACATTAATTTCTTATTTTAATTCTACACAACAATGATAATAGTTTAATATTATCATTTCTTAACAACCAAGTAACCATATACTATAATAATTTACAAAAATTATTTATTTTGTATATAAAAATAATTTGGGCAAAATTATTTCATTGCCCTATTTAAAATAACACCGTGTCGGTTTATCTTGTTTAAGAGTTTAGAAACCCCTATCGATACGGTTCTACTTCCCGTACTGACCAGAATTCATAAACACTCAACCGATAAGTCAACACAATGTAAAAACAATTTTTATATTCGCTAACAAATACGTGGTCATATCTATTATTACACTAAAACTCATTCTAGAGTACTACGGACTGTATTTTTAATGAGTAATCCCCACCAGAGCCAAGGTTCTCGCTGAACCTTCAGCTCTGATACCACAATGTAGTGACCCGATTTTTTGACGTCTGAAAATCGACATCAATCCATCCACTATATCAAATGCCGAACAATCGAATGTCGAAAAACCGAGCCATTAGGGTCAAAGAAGAAAAAGGTAAAAGAAGAAATAAAAACAATGTCAGAATCTCACAATTGCAGCGGAACAATATATAATAGATAAATGACTAATCTTTAAACAAAAAGAACTATATTTTTTATATATTAAATTGTCAGAGTATAACAAAATCTATAGCACAACACTGAACATTTGTATTAACTTGTCCTCACAAAACTGACTACACAGCTTACAATACAGCGGAATATACATCAAGTACATGTGCTATGTCTCGCCATCCAGCTCATCTCCTGAGTTCCATAGCCGTCCATCCAGAATTTGTACTCTATAATACTCGGTCTGACCCGAGCATTATAGCGAAATAACACCCGCGTCAATTTGGAAAACCAGAGTGAGAAAACACAACCAATTGGATTATTAAAGTTTCCGAAACCCTTTGAAATTAAAGGTATCTTGTAAGACCGTGCCACAAATAAACATGGCGGTTTTTCGCCTTACGATAACCAAAATATTTTTATCAAATTCATCTGGTATTACAATGGTGTCTATAGAAAGTAAAATAGAATCTAACTGAAATGCTTTCATCTCACGTTTCAGCAAAGTTGAGCATAATCAAAACCGTACATGCGCTTAGTGGAGATTAGGTTCCATACAATGGCAGGGCTACCGGGGTACCGCCCGTCACAGTACATGGTCTAGATCACCGTACCGAGGATCCACTCCGATCCCCTACTACACAAGACCGGAGCTACCCCTTACTGGATAGTCTGAATAAGATCACCCCGAGGTTGGGATCAGCAACCACCCACACAGCCAAAAAAGGGACATCTAGATAGGGATGATCTTACCCTCATTGGTTGCTAGCCACTTTCCCTTGCGTGCACTTCCCCCGTTTTAGCCATTCTCGGTTGATGAGGCTCGAGGCAATGCGTTACCTTTTTAGAACACATCTTACTTAGAATGCTCATCGTCCTCCTGACGATGTTCTGATAGCATTCATCCATACAAGTTCGTTTCAGATCCGAACTGAACCGAAGGCACTACTCCTACTACATCCATTTTGGAATCACCCTCAGGATTAGTAGCGATTAGCCCTTGCACTTCACTGCTCCACCTTCGACTCCAAGCTCTTGTCTTCCTCACGATAACATTCAAACCGAATCGAAGTGGCTTTTGGAAAATTAATCCCGATCTCGGTCTCTTCGAAACGATCAGCACATTGGCCAATACTGGTAGTCGGCTATTTAACTATCAAATAACATCCACAAACAATCATCAAATTAAAATAAATTTTCCAAATTATATATTCCAAAATATCTTCACAAGCTATTTTTCTACACTTCAACTCTTTGAAAATAGTTTTCAAATCACTTTTCTCTCGCGGAATAGATTTTTAAATATTGTTTATTTCCACTGAAATTCACCAAGTCATAATACTTAGATTTTAAAATAATTTAAATCACTTTATCCAAAATATATACTTTAAAACATTTAGTGCAAAACTGCTTAAAACACTTTATTTAAAATACTTGTTATGAAACTTTATAATAACTTCTTATGTAGAACTTAAGCCAAAACTAATTTTTAAAATAAAAGTTATTCTATAAGGTATAAATATTAAATAGTTATCTTTAATTAATAATTCTAGTTAAAACCTTTAAAATAATTTACTTATATAATTAACGTAATAAATATTTATTTTTTTAATTTTTTTTGAAAACACTAAATAATAATTTCTTTAAAAAAACAACTTTAAACCTCTAACTTATATTTGAAGATCTTACTTGAAAATATACTTGGCTTTTCAAGAAAATCACTTTCCTTCCCACACCTTTAAACATAAAACACTGCTTATTTTTAAACAAATCAACCTTTCCTTATAAATTCCCATCCTAAATTTATACTTCCAAATTATCCTTTGATAAATATTTCACTTTATTTATAAACCATGTTTATAAATTTCGCAATCTCATTCTTCTTTATTCACAGTTTCAACACTTAATCGGTTTTCAAATCGATTTCCAAAACCAACTCCATTTGAAAATAAATTCCTTTGCTTATCCAAATTTATTTCAAAACCCATTTATCATATTCACACCTTTATTTATGATTTAAATTTTTATTTAAATTGGAAATCTAATTTCATACTCTATTTCAAATTCTCCTTTTATTTTCCCAAACTCGTTTCAAATCTAAATTTTAAAAATATATTTCTTTGTATTTACAAAATAGTATTTCTTAAGTACTTATTTTTTTATAAAAAAATCCTTTTTCCCATTTATTCAAAATCCCTACATTTCCCACCCTTGAATTTATTGTATAGGATTTAAAATCAAACCTTTATCCCTTTCCCAAATTGATTCTTTTAATTTATTTGAATTCACTATAATTATTTTACTTAAAAATTTCCTTTTTATTTCTTTTAAAAATCCAAACTTTATATATATTTCATTTTTCTCAAATACTAATATATTCAACCAAGCCATAGCATTCAATAATTTTAGTTCCTAATATAATCAATATAATCCATCACAGCTTATCATGTAAATTACATTAATGAATATTAAAATAAATTCAACATTTTGAGGAATCCAGTTGGATCCCTCCAATCTATTTCTCTGCATCCATAGATATTAGCACAATAATTTAAAATACCAATCCCGCTTCAAGGCGGGATATCATGGTATAAAGGGTCATCCGCGATTATGCGAGGTGCATAGGGCTCATCCGCTATATAATGCGGGAATCAGTCACTCCAATATATATATTATTATATAATATCACATCCAGTCAATTCAATCATTCAACCAATAATTTAAATTTAACTATTTAAATTTTAATGGTAATCCAAATGAGTGAGATTAACTCACTTTTGATTTTTATTTTGCAATCCAACTCAAACCAGTTGTTTCCTTCACGATTCTAGACTTTGAATAAACATTATATAATTTATTAATGTTCTGAATAATCGAAAAAATAATTACCATTTATTAATTTAATTTTAAACTAATTTCCCTTTAAAACTCTTTTAGTGCATAGAATAATTAAATAGGTTAATTTAACCAAACTAGTAAATACAAAATGTATCTATGTATATTTATTTTTCTTTTGTAACTATATACATACATACATACATACTTATAAAAATTTCTTATATAGGTTAAAAAACCTAATTTTTATATAAACTTTACAACACCTATAAAAGTCTAATACATATATATTTTAAAAATCTTTTATATGTAAAATTTTCTGTTTACCTATATATATTTAAATTAAGGTAGGCATGCAGATATATATGTCTTCTTTTTCAATAAATAACCCAACCAGATTTTATTTTACTGTAAAAATTTCTAATTAATGAAATAATAACAAGCCAATTAAATTCAAAAGTTTTAACTTACTTAACTAAAATGTTTTAAAAGTTGAATTTACCTTAATTCGCATAGGAACCCACATCACGAGCTTTTGCTCGATATCCACAAATCGCGACCCATCTTTGAGATTTCGGCCATGGACGAGCTTCAACGCTCGGACCTCCATCACGAATGACGCCGAAGAACTTCCCCTCTCCCAATCTCCTATCAACTTGCGACTTCTCCCACATGCACTCTGCCTATCAATGCGAGCATCGTGACTCCTTCCAATTCGTCGAGTTGCCTCCTCCTGCCTGTCGAAATCCATCATGACTCAAATGCAGCACCACGCTAACGCTACAGGCCACGAATTTGATTACGCCTATGCCTCTTTCTTTTTTTAGACATTGAATCGAACTACTTCGATTAGATTTGAAGAATAGGAGAGAGAAGGCACGCGATTGAATGACATGGGTATGGGAGGGATGCGATTGGAATTCATCATATTTTTTTTGAATGATTCGTGGATTCGAAAGGAAAAGAGGGACGAGCTCGAATTGAAGAAAATGTGAGATTCCATTCTTTTGATTTTCAAAAAGTTCAAGCAGAAGGAAATTTATAGGGGATCTTGTGATTTCCTCCTAGGCTAACACTCATTTTTTTCATTTCTCTTTTTTTTTAAATGAACGCGTGTAAACTAGAAAGGACATGTGCAATAAATTTCCATATGTGTCGACAAAGGCTTGCCACAATATTTTAACGCAATAATATTATTTATATTTAAATTTAAATTCAAATTTAAATCGTCTTCAATACGAAGCTTAAAATTTATACATCCTATCGAGGCATGCCGCCTGGCGTTCATAAGGTTATACCGCTATCCCGAACACAATGGAAAAGGTTTCGAGTCCTAACTCGATCGTATGGAGAAGATAGCTTTTTGGTTCTTGTTATTAAATTGAATTTTCGATATGGATTCCAACGCGTTTATATATCGTATGATTACACGACAACTCCAAACATTACGAAAATTTAAATCCAAAAATAATATAATACTACAGATCCAATGGAACTGGTTTCGTCGAAATTTAAGACTGTGTCTCGTAAGGCTATTTTTTTAAATATCAAATTTGGACAATATATTTTAAAACTGAACAAAACACTTTCAAACTCATACTTAAAACTTCAATTATCTCCAGTATTATAAATATAAATTTTCCAAGCCTTTGAAATATTTTTAACCACTTAAAAACCAAGATTATCTTATTTTAACCAATTTCTAATTATTAAATTCAATAATTTAATTGCAAAATAAACAATGATATTTGAAATTCAAGTTAAACTAACTTTCAAATATTTAAAATCAATTAAATATTTCAATTTCAGATATTCAAAAAATTTGGATCGTCACATTCCCGACAAGATATGGTAGGATAGTGCCTTCGGTTTGTCTTGTTTCTGCACAACTTATATAGATGTCCGACATTGCATTTTTGAGATTGTTTGGTGGCGAAAATGGCAACTGCTCTTAGCTTAACACCCTTCTCTGAGACCTACGAGCTCGAAGGTTGTATGTTTGTCAAAGTAAACAATGATTAATGGAATGCCGGTCTGGCATTCAAAGTGGAATGTGCTATGTGAAAGGTAATCGTGACCTTATGCCTCATCACCCGAAAATGACAGAAATAGGGTAGAAGTGGCAGGGTTATGTGGGTCGCTCCCATAAGGATATGGGCATCACCTTTTTGGATAACCGTTTACATATGGAATATGTTATGTACGCTATGAGACATCTCGGATAGGTCGGGAATGATCGGGGTGATGTCAAATTCGGTACTATCCAACGAAGGGGTAGGAAGGTTCTGTGTTGGTTTAGGAGTTCAATATCTAGACCCTAGGTACATTTTTCTAGATATGTGCCGAACGGAAGGTAGTCCGTTACCATGTCATTTGTATGGAATACATTCTCCAATAAGTGCCTGCCATTTTGTTTGCACTGGAATTTAATAATGGTAACTATTTCGACTAAGATTAATAAGTTTACATGCAAATGTTTTCAAATATATGACACTAAAAATAATATCCATTATTTTGATGTAAAATGTTTTGATTATCATAAGGTAAAAATCCGTTCCGTGTTTATGTGTGGCGTGGTCTTATGAGATATCGTTTTATTTTCAAAACATGTATTTTGAGTTCTCACATCAGTCCTATGACAGACCCGGAGTTTATTTTCCTTATCCGTAAACTCTGGGTGCTCTAATTTTCTCGGGCAGTCTAGTAGTCAGGTTTACTTAGAAGAAATCCAAAAGAGCTTGTAGCATGGAGTTAGAAGATTCTTTTGAAGATTGTTATCCATTTCCACCACACTCATGTAATATTATATTACGCATTTGTAAGGACGGATATTTATAATTGTCCATGTTTGACTTTGATAAATGTACTTAAATTTTCCGTTGTAAATTTTTTATGTTGAAATAATATATGTTATTTCATTCGTGTAAGATTCTGTTCTGTCTTTATTTTCTTTATTATCCTTAATGATCGGGTTTCCAACACTTGGATTTACGGCATGTGAATACCAATGAGTCGTCACAGTTTTCCTCAAGGTCAATATTCCAAGACATATGAGTCCTAACACCCACTAGAGAAGTCGAAAGACTTTATGTTTCATCTTAGGGTTTGAAGAAACATAAAAGACTCGTGGGAGCTTATTAGTAAAAGAAATGTAATGTTTAACCATATCAATATTCTAAGAACATCTACTATGAATAACGTCCCATTCCACTAAGTTAAATTTATAGAAAATGTCCACATCCAAGTTGTTTCGAAAAATAACAATCTCATGTGACTTAACTTCAAAGGCTGACTAATGGCAACAAAGATAGCATTAACATATGAATGTCTATGATCATTAAAAACCGAACCTCCAAGGCAAAAACCTGATGATAAGGCGGAGCTCTAATTTTACATAGCCTATAATAATTAGGTCACAGACCTTGTAATCACTCAAGTTTATGTGCTGTCTACGTTACAGAAACCGTTGTAGAGACAGCATGAGAACATGAGTGTTCATTAAATTTTTTATAGCCTCCAAATCTTTGTTTGGGGGACAATCTCATCTTTCAAGATACAAACTTATAAAGAAACTATATAATATGAAATTGACGAAGGGCCAAAGAGTGGATGATTACATTCTACTACTGAAAGACTATGTCAATGGACTTTCTCAGTTAGACACAGCGATAGGCAATGTGTTGCAGTAGGTTTGATTCTAGGTTCTCTTACTCCTAAACTTGAGCCATTCATATTAAACTATAATATAAATTAGTTGATCATAAGTATAATGGAGCTCCTTAATATGTATATTTTAGTTGAGTCTTTGTCCAAGGATCAGGGCATGGTACTTGTGGTTAAAAGGAACACATCATCCTCGAAAGATTCAAAGAAGTGGAAAATTGTCAATAAGAAGAACAAAAAGACTGCTCTAATCGACAAGGGTGAACGTCATCATTGTGATGACCCATATTTCGGAAGGTTTAAATCGAAAATAATCCATACATGTCTAACTTAAAAAATCCGAAATATAGATAATCAATGGGGTTAACTAAGAATGATAAGAAAAGAAGAAGGAACAAATACAGAATCTCGCAGTGGAACGATAAAATATAATAATCAAATAAACATTTTATGAAGCTGTTTATACAATACATTTGGTTATAATCTATACAACATTTATCAGAGTTATATACATCAGGAATAAGTAAAGTAATGCAGTAGACAACATGATGAAGGGATAATAATAGTAGTAGTATACCAAATATTCATCTTCGTCCTCCAGAATAAATCTTCAATAAGCTGAAAAACTCAGGACTGATACAAGCGTAATGAAATGAAAAAACACTTGAATTAGGACTAAAATATTCTTATGTGAGTCAAATCGATATCGCATATAATATAACTGTCATGACGTTAGAGATGTTTAGGGGTTTTCACTTCTCTTATCCAATGCATGGTGTGCGTGCAATAACTCAAGAGATGTTACAGGATTTTCCCTCTCTTAAGGATCCATCAAAATATTTATATGTAGTAGAATCGCTACATATATAATGTCTAGTCAATAAAATAAATATTTTTATTAGCGTTAAGGCTTTACATTAATCCCCCTTAACGCGTTTTTAAACACCGTAGTACAATTTTCTTTTGACACCACCAATAGCACATCCATAGTTAGGGATGCACCGTGATCCGACAGCACTAAACCACAATCGTATGAGTCTCATATAGGAATAAAAATATGACAAGGCACGTGAGACAACACCAAAGAAAGGATACTACCAGTTTGGGTTGCAAGGCTGGTGGTGGCACATTATAACCATGACCGCCTACCACGTCCATCCATCCCATATCGAGTCAAAGGGAGGACACACAAAATCAAGGTGCACCAATCGAAACCGACAACAAGAGCAATAACATGGACCGAGTCTTCGCTTGGGGTAATTAGCCCACTTGGCCCTGTCAAGCTGTCATGTTTTAGTCATTTCAAATTGGCACAAGTGCCGAAGTTTATCCGTCATCATTTTCTTTCTTCAAATCCAGCAAACGACGTCAATCCAACCACTTCGTTCTGGAGTATCCTCCACATACATAGTTGTTAAAGTAGTTCCAATATTGACAGAGAGTATGCCAATGAGTAGCCCTGGTCTCTTTAACAACCAAATGTCATTTTACACACTGGTTAGTCCTTTTACGTTTCAAAAACCATTCATACTTGATATTGAAATATCATATTCGCTTCGAAATCAATTTCATTTCGAAATCATCATATTTACTCAAAATATACAATTTCAATTCATAATTATATCGCCTTAATATCTCGATTTTGCTTCCAAAATTATCTCGGATTTCAATTTAGGTAATAACTTCATTTTAACCCAATTCGAACTTAATCCAAGATTTAAATATTAACATTCCACCTCTTTGACCAGTTTGAATTTTTAGAAAATAGTTTAAGCAGTTTTAAAATAGTTAAATAGTTAAAATTGTTTAATAGAGAATAGTTTGAGTATTGACAATGGTTTATATAATAAAATAGTTTGGAAATCAAAAAATTGAATATTTTAAAAAGTAGATATTAAATAGTTTTATATTAAAAGAATTTATAAGAAAATAGTTTCAAAGTCAAATTGATTCACTTTCCAAATTTTCTCAATTGAAATTAATTTCAATTCCATTCAATCGATTCAATTTCGTTTTCAATTCAAATCGATTTCAACTTTGATTGCAAATTAATTCGATTTTACTTTCAAATCCAATTGATTCAATTTCAATTTTAATTTATATCGATTTCGAGCTCGATTTTCAAAATATCGATTCAAAACACTGAAATCAAATTAACCTTCAATATTCAGTTTAAAATCCCAATCTTCAAATATAATTCAATTCCGAGCTCAATTTTGAGATATTGTTTTTATATCACTTTTACTTAGCAGTACTCAAAGTTCGAATAAAAATCCAATCTTTTAAACAAATCAATTTCTAAATTCAAATCATATTCCAATTATACTTTAAAATCTCAAGCTTCATTTTTAAACAATTTCGTTTAACACAATTTAATTCCACAATTTGAGCTCAAGTTCGAAAATAATTTGATTTTGATAAACTTAATTTTTTTACTTCTTTAAATCTAATCATTTTAATAATTTCAAATCAAAATTTTTAAATCTTTTAATTTAACCAATCCGATATCCGTATACAATTTTCAATCATATGTCTAAGTGATTAGTTATTTCAATTAATTCTATGGATGGATATGCATCGTTTCAACCCAAATCACAGTGTCATAGGTATGTATCATTTCAGCCTATTTCTTAATTAATTCAAAATAATTCAATTTATAGTTTTATATATTGTGAATAATATACAGGGTGATAATAGGATACATAAAATAAATAAACATCTAATCATTCAAAATTATCAACCAATAGCATCCACCGCAATCAATCATCCAAATAGTCAATTATAATTCACAACAATTTCATAGCTATTAATATCTATGTTTTACTAGCAATTAAATTCTTGTTTCAAATTTAACTGTCAATTTTAATTTTTAACAGTTAATTCAATGATAGTTTAGATGTCAATTAAATTTATCGAACAACAATCAATAAATTTATCTTCACAATTTCGAATTTAACTAGCATAAAAATATTCTAGTACTTGCGAGTGTTATAAAACTTTATTTTCTGTTGGCACCGAGGCGTTTCGTTTTGAAACTAAAACCGAACAACGTCCGATTTTAGCCTAAATTTCAACAGTCCCTAAATCCATCCAAACTTGTTTCATTTCGAAGCTCTTTTTATCACGATCGCAACACAAAAATCCATGCCTAAATTCGACCTCGTATGTGAGGGTTATTTAATTTTTTGTTCATCGGCAAATATAATTAAATTTTAAAACATAATTTTTTTTAAATTAAAATCATTACTCGAAGTTCTGATCTTGCCCAAACACAATGCTTCTTCCCCAACATTACTTTTCTCCCTTGTCATAAAAAATACCCATGCCGACATCCATGAAAGGTTCACGTGCACGAACTACTGGTGCCCAAACGATCACTTCGACTTCGCCCACGAGTTTGCCTCATTGTCCTCATTAATCTGGCACCACTGCTATGACCCTTAGCTTCCTCGACTAAAACGCGACACTACAGAACATCCCTTCAACATCCCTAGGTCACAACTTACAAACCACCTCGACCCATGAAATTTATCCCCAAGGTGCGCTACATCCCCACGATCCTGAATCCAATAACTAATTCGACGAGTTCACTCTCAAATCCACAAAACTCGACACCCTAATTGGAAACCATACTCCTCTTACAGTCAAGCAACCTAAAAGACGACCATACCTTGATCTACGCATACTAGAGGGAAGCTCGATGCAAAATGTGAATTTTAAAACTTGTTTGGGAATTTTTAATTGAGTGTAGATCGAGAAATAATTTTTCAAAGCCTTTTGTCTTCATTTTTATTCTTTACTATCTGTAGCATGCTGTGTTTAAATAAGAGAAAAGAGATGTAGATGGTGGTTGTAGGGTGGCTTGTATAGGAACAGGGTGAGCTGGTATACTAAAATTGGACTGATGTGAAGGTAAGCTCAAAGCAATGTATATTATTATTATTATTACTATTATTATTATTTTAAATTCAGATATCTAGATATTTATTTCTAACACCTATCGAGGTATGCCACTAGGCATTTATAATGTTATACCCCTATTCTAAATGCAATGGAATATGTCCTGAGTCCCAATTCGATCGTATGAAGAAGATAGCCTTTTGAACCCAATTATTATATTAAATTTTTGATATTAAATACAACATGTTTTTTTATCCCGTACGACCAAATGATAACTCCAAACGCTATGAAATTTGAAACCTGATAATAATACACTATTATGGGTCCAATGGAACTGGTTTCATCGAAATTCGAGACTGTGCCCTGGATGGATATTTTTTTTATATGCTAATTTAAATGAATTATTTTTAAAATCGAGTAAATAACTTTTAAATTCAATTTAAAAAAATCTATTTCCTTTATTCCTATGAATATAAATTTAATAAGCCTTTAAACTTTTTTCCAAATAAAAATCCAAGATTTAAATTATTTTCACGATTTCAATTATTTAATTCAACAATTAAATTATCTATAAATCATTATATTTGAAATTGAACCTATTAAATCAATAAAATTTTACATTCCCATATTTAAAATAAATTAAATAAACAATTTCAAATAACCCAAAATTCTAGGTCGTTACGATTATTGTCAAAAGAAGGGTCACTTGAAACGGAACTATCTTAATTACTTAAAGATTGTCAAAGAGAAGAAACATAATAGTTCTACTACACATATAGGTATATTTATGATTTAAAATTGTTTTGCAATCAATAAATCATCTTAGATTTATACTATATCTGAAACTCACATTTTTAATTTGTTACAGAGACTTAGAAATAGATATCATGTAGTGAAGGGAGAAATAAGGCTTTAAGTTGCTGATGGATCTCTAGTAGATACAACAGAAGTTGAAGTTTATCATTTTCTTTGCCAAATGGATTAGTTTTAATATTAAGTAATTGCTATTACATAAAAGACTTTGTTTGTAGTATTATTTCAGTGCCTAGATTACCCGAGAACATAAATATTTTTCACTACATTACTAATGTTAGGAACAATATTTTAGATGGTAATAAAGTCTATGATGGTATTTTGGATAATGGAATTTATATAATTAACACTAATTATGTCTATGCTGTGAATAACTTTACTAATATTGGCGTAGATAATAACTATCTTAGGCAATGTAAGCTAAGTCATATAAGTAAGAAACTACATAAATTGAAAATTGAGGATTTCCTACCATCATTTGATTCTACATCATTTAATATGCATGAGTCAATCGCAAAGAAAAAATAACCAAGCACCCCTTTAGTGGGAGTAATGAAAGAGTTAATGAACTCTTAGGCTTTGCACGCACCGATATGTGTTGCCTAATGCTGAAAGTTACCAAAGATAATTCTTCTTACTTTGCAATCTTTACAGATGATTTCTCAAGACTAGGATATATATGTCTTATGGAGAACAAATATGACGTTAATGAGAAATTTATTAAATATAAAAATGAGATTGAAAAGCAAACGAACTAAAAGATTAAAAATAATTCGATCCGATAGAGGAGGTGTGATGACCCGCCCTTTCGACCTTCAGAAATCGATACTAATACATCCTCAATATTCACGTGCCACAAAACCAAGGTGCCAAAAGAACAGATAGTAAAGGGTAAAAAGAGAATAAAGACAGAACATAATTTTACACGAATGAAATAACATATATTATTTTAATATATATGATCTTTGTGGTAGAAATTTTAAATACATTTATCAGAGTCTATCTCATAAATCAGCCTGGACAGGTATAAATCTCTGTCCTTATAAATGCTGAATACAATCAGTAAACTAATGCAACAGAAATGAAAGTGGATAACTATCTATAGAATTTCTTTAGCTCTAAACTTTAAGCTCCATTACAATACTCCCAGTTAAACATGACTACTTGGCTGCCTGGAAAAAATAGGGCACCTAGAGTTTAAGGGAAAAGAAATAAATCCCAGGTCAGTCATGGGACTGGTGTGAGAAACTCAAAAATATGGGTATTAGAAAATAAAGGGTATCACATAAAACCATGTTGCACATAAAGACATAATTGGTTTTTACCTTATGATAAGCAAAACATTTACTATGCAAAATCTGGGATATTATCTTTAATGATATTCTTTGAAAATAACTTTTAGGTAAATATATATAATCTTAACCGAAGTTATTATATTATTAAATTCCAACATATTAGGCTCTAGAATTAAGTCTGAAGGCACTTATTAGGGAAATGATTCCATATAATGGCAAGGTACGGGACTACCTTCCATACAATACATCTCTAAAAAAATGCATTGAAGCACTAACAGATGGTCCTTTACCAACACAAAACCGACCTACCTTTACCGTAGATAGTACTGAATAAGACATCACCTCAGTTGTTCTCGATCTACCCGAGAGATCTTAGCATACATAACATACCTGATATATAAAGGCTAATCCAGAAAGGTAATGACCATATCCTAATGGGTGTAATCCACATAGCCCTGCCACATCTACCCTGTTTTAGTCATTCTCGGGTGATGAGATTCAAGGTAACGATTACGTTTCTCATAACACACATTTCACTTGAGTGCCACATTGCCAATTCCATCATGCACTATTGATTTCCATAAATGTATAACCTTTGAACTCGTATGTCTAAGAGAAGGGTGTTAAGTATAGGAGTGTTACTACCTACGTGACCACACAAATGTACGTTTGTAAAAATCAACGTACATGCATTTTAGAAATCCAATGTCAGATATTCATCCTTACAAGTTTTCCAGGAACAAGACAATCCGAAGGGACACTCATACTATATCCTATTAGGAATCACCCTTAGGATTAACAGTGAGCAACCCTGGCATCAAAGATCAAATGAAGATACTACTACCACATATATATGATATGGGAAGTTTCCACCGAGGGTTAGTGACAATAATCCCTACTTTCTATCTTCTAATTTATTATCATTCCTTGTATTTATTTCGAATGTGTATATTAGTTAGAAGTGCTTTTCGGATAGGAATCACTCAAATCTCATCCCAGTTCCTTTGAACCAATCATCGATAAAAGATGTTAAGTTTAAGGGTGATCATCATTTCATTTAGCAATATATTTTATCAAATAAAATATCTCTTTTAGAGACAAAAACATTAAAATCATATTCTTTTCTATTATATGTGGAATCATTAAACTCTCTTTAACTTTGGAAATACCAAATCAAAATCATCTCTTATAAATCACATTGCAAAACCTTATTGAGTAAAAATGGTCAATAGAAATTATAATAATTCTACTCAATATCAATTTCTGCATTTAACCTTTACTATCCATCGAATAATAGTGGAATCAACTTTTAAGTTAACATGGATAGTACGGATTCTCTCCTTGGAATTTAATACCAAGTATAAGAAGATTATTTCTATGCAATCCAAGTTGTATTAAATTTGTAAATTTAAATCTTTTATGCTTGCCATGTTTCCAACATTTCGACCTTATCTATTCTTTGTCCAGAAAAGAGGCCAGGTGAGCCAGGGCACTGGTTGCTCCTAAACATCTCCTTAGTTGAAGCACCTCAAATCCAAATCTCAAGGAATAGAAAAATTCAGTCTACTCATCGGCTCATAGGGCTAAGATTAAATTACTTGATTATAACAACTTTTCTTTAAATTATTTATTTAAAATTTTCTAAAATAAATTATAAAACCTCCAACTCATCTTTTAAATACTTAATTATTTATTTGAAAACATTTAAAAAAGGTTCAGGAAAGAATACTTAAGTTTAAAGCCACATTTCAAAAATTATTAAAAGTGCTGCGAATAGTGCTTTAAGGGTTATTTGATCAAACAACTTTTCTATCATTTAGAAATTCATTTTTTATAATTCGAATCTCTTTTAAAAGATTTGTATAATTTATTCCATCTTTTTGAAGAATTTATCGCTTTGATTTCCGAACTGCCAAAGCGCGATTATTTTGAAAATTTTGTTTTGCTCTTATTTTAAAATCTACAAAATGAAATCTCGATCGTTTTTTTTTGAAAACTATGATTATAGAAGTTCGAAAAATTCTTATTCCAAAGAATTCCGACTCCGAATCCATCGTATAAATGGACGTGACGTGCCTATTCTTGACT
Source organism: Allium cepa (assembly GCA_030765085.1). Taxonomy (NCBI): domain Eukaryota; kingdom Viridiplantae; phylum Streptophyta; class Magnoliopsida; order Asparagales; family Amaryllidaceae; genus Allium; species Allium cepa. Next base: position 455,942,954 of record CM060931.1, on the reverse strand, counting down.
CAACTTTCATAACTTGTCCAAACTTCATCAAATTGGGTTTTAATGTTTATAAAACATTTATAAACCATTTTAGACCATCTTAAAAAGGTTTAACAATTTCACATACATCATTTCATTTTTCTAGAGAAAAGTGATTTCCTTTGTGATATTCGATGTGTATTAAACGTGAATTGTTTACACATCCAAACAAACATATTATCATATCCAAACATGATACACAATCATCACAACCAAGCATAACCAAACATACATATATCATCAATGTATCGTAATATAAATAGAGTTTCTCACCTTCATTGGCTTCTAACTTTATAAAACTTTGCTATAGCTTTGCTATGATCGAACCAAAGCCTACGAAATCGAGCCTTAGACCTTCGAATAGGCTCGGCCTATGCTTTTAATTGGAGGTGGGCTCAGCCTTAGTGGTAGAAGGTGGTGGCCATGGATTTTGAATTGGGGAAGGAGTGGATTAGACTTTATTTTTAAGTGGATTGCAAACGTATATATACTTACATAAGTATATTTTCTTTTTTCTAATTTTTCTTCATAATTTTTCTAAGGTAGGAAGCCATTAAAGAGGATTTAAGAAGATGAAGAAGCTTAGGAATTTATGAACAAATGAAGTGAAGATGGATGGTCGCATTTATAGAAAAATTTAGGAACTAAAATATCATGATATTTATGTGCATATACGTCACCAATTCATCACCACCACACCCTCCTCCTCCATCGCTATGCATGGCCGAACACCCCCGTGTGTGTAGCCATGTGTGTGAGTTGATGTGTCTAAAAGTGAAATGAAGTTTGCTTTTTAAGTGTAAAAATATCTTTGATCATTTGTACTATATATATAAGTCTATATGCATATTAGTATGTATTTATGTGTTCATGTATTAGAGTGTCATGTGTATGTTATATATGTGCACAAGATATATAAATAAGGTTGTGATGATTTTGAACTACTACCGTTCATTAAACCGTTAAAAATCGGGAAGCCGATTCCCGATCACATTTTCACTTATAAATTAATTTGAATATAAATGTAATAAAAATTTAAAAAAAAATTTATTATCATTTTTAACTAGTTCAAATGATCACATTTGATTTATAAATTAATATTAAATAATTGTTTACAAAAGGCGCCGTTATATCGATAAAGTGATACGAATTTTCTTATATTTTCAAATCAAGTGTATATCTTAATAAAACTATTACTAATAGTTTATTATCATGGCATAACTAATAAAAATAAATGATTATCATTTAAAAACAATTATTTGAATAATTATAATAATTTTTTATTCATTAAATCTCAATTTAAATTCATAGTTAAATTATTAAATATGATGCCATTATTGATGATGTTATAAATACATTTTATTTCCTAAAAATAAAATAAATTTTTTTATTTCATATTCTTGTTAAAACGGATAAATAAGTGTATCTATACAACTTCGTGAGTGACTTTTGATAATATGAGTTGTTTATTGATAAAAGGATTTTTGACTATTTTGTCGATATTCTTTCGTAGTTTATATTTTTTAAATACTTTTTCAAAATAAGATTACCATCATTCTTTTTCAAAACATCAAAATTTATGTTTTAAAAAGCTTATATTTGAATATTTAAAAATAAATAAAATTTATCAAATAGATAAATTTGCGGGTCAATACGAACTTCCCTCCTTAAGAGAATTTCATCCTCCAAATTAAAACACAAAACATAAAGGTGTTTGCGCAGAATATTTATTTTTAAACATTCAGCCGTACGATGTATATAGATCATCCATACGCAATATCTGATTTGAGCTACTATTCGAATCCATAACTTTACTTCTAAACTAGTATTGATCCCCCGATCCTCTAATGCGAACTCTGATAAGGCTCCTTGATCAGAAACCTTTGCTTTCCTTGCATAGCTCTTAACTATGATAGGAAATACAAGTATCCAACCATAAATCCTCATCAATATTCATCATCAAGAATCGAGTGATAAATCAATTTTTGGACCAGTATAAACATCTCAAAGTTCCTTACTCGAATCTTAGATCAAAATCATGCAATGAAATGATCTATAAACCACATACATATTTATTAACTTTACCAAAAATTTTGTGAAAACCTCTCAAAAACTTTTATCTTTTATTCAAACATTTTTATAAATATGTTTATTTATATATAATCAGTTTTATTTATTTTTTTGTTCACCACAAATTTCTATATTCTTTTCAAAGAAACCATTTCAATTTTAATACTTGGAAAATGCCTCTTTTTACTTAAATCCACTGGAATCTTTGAGCAAAGATTCATATTTTCCAAAAACCAATTTATTGGGTCAAAATGAATGTTGCGCACATTACGACAACCCAAAACACTATCATAGGGATCTGATTAATTATACTTAATATTAATTTTTCGACGTCGAACTTAAACTATTGGTTAACAATGAAGCCGATCAAGTTAGGGTATCGTTACCTCTCAGAATTTAAATGGACGACCTACTTAACTTAAAAATAAATGGACATAAGTTACCCACTTCGAATCTTTACATAAAATATAGGATATGAATAAATCTCGTATACTATGTAAAACATCTTCTTTCGGAAATCACATACTATAACAACAATGTTATAGTCTATGTCTTCCTCGTTTTCTCGAAAACATTTATTACGATAATAGTATTGAAATCTATGTCTTCCTATTACTTCACACATTTTAAGTCATTTTAAAAACCATTAGACTCCATTTGCAAATATCACTTTCTAAACATTCCTTTAAGAAATTATTTCATTTTCAAAACGAAATGTAACTCCCTTTATAAAAACGATCCTCTACTTATCAAAATAAACCCTTTTATATTTATAAAACATGTTCTATAATCTCCTTTCTATTCTATAAAACTTCCATGTATAAAATCACTTTATTTATAAAATTTCATTACAAATCTATTCACAAAATATCAATTTCAAATCCATTTTTAATATTTATAAAACACCGTTTATAGATCTATTACTTTATTTAGAAAATAGTACATTTTTAAATATTTTATATAAACTATTTCGAAAATATTTGTTTTAAACTAGTTCTATCTTTTTTAAAATCTTTATTTCCTTTGTAATAAAAGATGAACTTATTTGTTAGAACACTCCTTTTCCAAAGTAACTTTTTTTTGAATCAACTTTCCTAAGAATTCAAATACCAATTTTATTATGTCACAATATCACTTTCAAATCATTTCTCCTAAAAGATATTTTAAATTTATAAAAAACCTTTTATAAATAAAGTTTCCATTTTATAAACTCTACTCCAAATTTTAAAACTTCTGGCATATCATTTGAAAATTTTCAAAGCTTTTCATAAATATCATAATTAAATTCACAAAAGTCTCTTTATAAAATATGTTTTATAAATCCAATTTATAAAATCACTTATTAGACGCATTCATAAAATTTACTTATCTTAAATAAATTCCTTTAGTCTTGAACCAACATTATTATTTATCGAACACCATACAGTGAAATCATGAAACCAAATTCATGGGGTGTTCGTATTTAAACCTTTAAATCAAATAGCAATTAATAATGATAATAATGGAATATTCTCATTCTCTTAACAATCAAACACTAAATAAATAACTATTTCTTTTGAAAGACTTCTTTACATTCAAAATATAATCCTAGGTAAAATTATTTCATTTACCAATTTTTCAAAACAAAAATCATTTTTATAGAGCATTAACATATACCCGCTCATATATAATACTCTCAACTCATTCTAAGGTGTCACTTACTCTATCTCTAATGAGTTACTCATCCTAGGGTATTAACAACCCTATCTCTGATGAGATTTACCCTTATTAGGCTTAGATGTTTACATAACCTAAACTCTAATACCATATGTGATGACCCGCACTTTCGACCCTCAGAAATTGACACTAATACATCCTTGATATTCATGTGCCACAAAACCAAGTGCCGAAAGGACTAATAGTAAAGGGTAAAAAGAAAATAAAGAAAGAATGGAATCTTATACGAATGGAATGACATATATTATTTCAATGTATATGATCTTTACAGATTTTATGCAACAGAAATGGAAATGGAGAATTATCGACAAGAACATCTTATGCTCCAGATTTTATGCTCCATCACAATGCCTCAAGTTATACCTGACTACTTAGCTGCCCCGAAAAAGTAGGACACCTAGAGTTTAAGGGAAAAGAAAATAAATCCTGGTCAGTCATAGGACTATTATGAGGAACTCGCAAATATGGGTATTGGAATACAAAAGTTATCACATAAGACTATGCCACAAATAAACATGGAATGGGTTTTTACCTTATGATAACCAAAATATTTGATAAGAAAAATCAGGGATATTATCTTTAGTGACATTTTTTTGAGAACAACTTTCAGGTAAATATACATAATTTTAGCTGAAATTGTTCATTATTACGTTCCATAATACTAATCTCTACAATCAAGTCCGAAGACACTTATTGGAGAATGGATTCCATACAGTGGCAAGTTAATGGACTTCCTTCCGTACAGTACATCTCTAGAAAAATGCACCGAGGCACCAACAGATGGTCCTCTACCAACATGGAACCAGCTTACCTTTATCGTAGATAGTACCAAACATGACATCACCCCGGTTGTTCCCGCTATCCAAGATCCCTCATAGCATACACAACATACACGATATATAGAGGGTAATGTGGAAAGGTGATGACCATATCCTAATGGGTGCGATCTAGTAGCCCTGCCGCATCTACCCTGTTTTTGTCATTCCCAGATGATGAGGCTTGACGTAATGATTACCTTTCTCATAACACACATTTCACTTGAATCCACATTGCTAATTCCATCATGCACTATTGATTTCCACAAATATACAACCTCTGAGCTCGTATGTCCCAGAGAAGGCTGTTAAGTATAGAAGAGTTACTTCCTACACCACTATATAGATGTATGTTTATAAAAATCAAAGTACGTGCATTTTAGAAATGTAATGTCAGACATTCATCCATACAAGTTGTCCAGGAATAAGACATATCGAAGGAATTTTCCTACTACATGTTATCAGGAATCACCCCTAGGATTAGTAGCGAGCAGCCCTTGCATCGAAGATCAAATGAAGATACTACCACTACATATGTATGATATGGGAAATTTCCCTCAAGGGTCCGTGATAAAGAACTTTACATTCCACCTTCTAATTTATTATCATTCCATGTCTTCACTTCGAACGCGTATATTGGTTGGAAGTGGTTTTCGGATAGGAATCGTGCAATTCTGATCCCAGTTCCTTCGAACCAATCATCGATAAAAGATATTAAGTTTGAGGGTAATTATCATTTCATTTATCAATATCTTTTATCAAATAAAATATCTTTTCTAGAGATTTAAATCTTTAAATTATATTATTTTCTAGTATATACGGAATTATTAAATCTCTCTTTAACGTAGAAAATACCAAATCAAAATCAACTCTCATAAATCACATTGCAAAACCTTATTGAGTAAAAAAGGGTCGATGGAAGTTATAATAATTCCACTAATATCAATTTTTGTATTCAACCTTTATTATCCATCGAATAACGGTGAATCACCTTCTCAATTCACATAAATAGTACCGGTTCCCTCCTCAAACTTTAATACCAACTATAAGAAGATTATTTCTACATAATCCAAGTTGTATTAAATTTGTAAATCTAAATCTTTTATACTTGCCTCATTTTCGACGTTTTGACCTTATCTATTCCGCGTCAAAGAAAGAGTGAGCTAGGGCACTGGTTTCTCCTGAACATCTTCTTATTTTAAGGACCTCGTATACGGATCTCTTGAATAGAAAAATCTAGTCTACTCATCGACTTTTAGAGCCAAGACTTAATCACTCGATTATAATAGATTTTCTTTAAATCATTTATTTAAACTTTTTAAAGCAAATTATAAAACCTCCAAATCATCTTTAAAATACTTAATTATTTATTTGAAAACATTTATAAATGGTTCGGGAAAGAATACTTAAGTTTAAATCCATATTTCAAAAGTATTAAAAGTGTTACGAATAGTTCTTTTCAGGCTTATTTGATCAAAAAAAATTTTCTACCATTTAGAAATCCAATTTTTATAACATAAATCTCTTTTAAATTTTTTTTTAAAGATTTATAGAATTTATTCCATATCGCTTTGGTTTTCGAATTGCCAAAGCGCAATTATTTTGAATTTTTTTTGCTCATATTTCAAAATTTACTAAATGAAATCTCGATCGTTTTCCTTTGTTTGAAAACTATGATAATAAGAGTTTGGAAAATTCTTATTCAAAAGAATACTGACTTTGAATCCATCATACAAATGGATTTAAACTTTTACGGCACTAAATCACGAACTACCGTTACGCGATGTGCCTATTTTTGACTCAACTTTCATAACTTGTCCAAACTTCACGATGTAGGATCGATTTCACCCTAGAGGGGAGGGGGGTGAATAGGGTAATACTATCAATTATGAAAATTTATTGCGGAAGTGTAAAAAATATTTTCAGCATAGATAATAGTCGAGTAACAGCAGCATAAATAATAGTGAATAATAAAAGTAGTAAATAAAGCACACAGATTTACCCAACTTCGACAAAACCCTGCCTACGTGCTGCCCCCAAGGTTTCTACTAGAAATTAAGTAGTCTGACGCTTACATATGTAAACTTGCGACACCCGCTATCGACTAACCTTAACTCTACGCTCAAAACCCTGCCACAACTCAGCCACTGAGTTGTGAATTCTCGAACTACACCACCACAGTTCATACCCTAGTCACACGACTAGAAATTACAATGTTTAAAAGAGAAAAATACAAATTAAAATCAAAACCTAATTTTCATATTATAAGCCCAAAACCGTATATAATAACTGGCCCATAAATAATACATCCCTCTTCTCCTTTTTATTTTATTGGCACGCTTCCTTGTTCTTCGAAGGCATCGGCCCTATTTCTTTCGCTAAAAAATTAGGGCTTTGAATATAGTGAAGACGCTGACTTTAGTAGCTTGATCGAATGATGATTTTCGTCCTTACTTTGTCGATTGATGCTCTCTTGTCTTAGCACACGGCTCCTTCAATTTCGATCGAGTTTCGAATTGCTACGGTTTGTAATTTGTTACTTTTGCTTTACTATTTTTGCTTACTTGAAATCTATCGATGATTCGAGTTGAATGATTATTCTTTTTTGCTTGAACTCGAATGATCTTCTCGGTCAATGATGAATGAGTCTATATAGGATTCGATGTTCTATAAATATGTTCGTATATAATCATTTGAATTCGTTAATTAACTTATCTCGGCCTTATGATTTTGATTGAATGTTTGAGATGATTTCTGACTTCTTCAATTCGTATATTTTTGCCATGGTAATAATGATTTTTTGAATTTGCCGATTCCTTAATTTCCAAGGCTCTGACTTTGTTGTGACGATGATTTTTTTCCTTTATGCTTGTTGACTTCGGCGTGATTGAAAATTCCTACTTGATCGATCGCCTTGACTTGATTGAATTTGCTACTGTTTTAATTAATTACTACGTTGTTTTTTTGACCCACTACTTCTTCACAGTTTTGATTTTAAACTGTGCATCTTTGGCACTATAACTGCTAGATTGAACTTGTTACATGACTTTGACCACTTTGAAATTGTGAAAATATGAACTTGTTTGACTACTTAGAACTTCGGTCATTTGGATTGATTCCTTACAGCTACACGTGAATTTGACTGTTGACCTTTGTTCGAATGTGATATTGGTCTTTATTGTTGAAGATTAGCTTGTGTACTTCACTACTATATGTGCACTGTGTTGGTATTACAATCTTGAGTCATGTGTACTGGTTGCTTTGATCATGTCACTATTATCGTGTTGCACTGGTGACATTGTTTTCATTTGAAGCAACATTGCAGTTTCATTCAATCTTGAGTTTGCACTGTGTATATATATGTGCGTTGGCTGCAGTTCCATGACTTTGGCATTTAACTTGACTTTGTTTGAATTCGTATATTTTTGTGTCTGCATTTCACTCAGTTGCATACATTGGTCCATGAGTGTTGAGGCTTCACTTGAGCTATATTGGTTTGTATCTTCACTTGCATACTTCTTCCATTTCCGCCACACTTGTGTACCTTTCCCTTGTATATCTGTGCATGTCACTTTGCCTTGATTTGATGTTGAAGTCATAGTGGTGCATTGTGGTGAGTTTCTCTGACTGGTTGACTGTTGCATACATGTTGCTTGATATGCAGTTAGTGATCATGTAGCTTGTCTGGTTCATATAAATGTATACAAGTGTGTCACACTGTTTTCATTTGAATCTGTAGTTATATCTCGAAGTCTGGTATGTGCCTTTGTATGGAGCTTGACTAAGTTGTCGCTTTTAATTCGACCCATAGTTGCAGTCATTGCATTCCTCTTTGAGTCTGTTGGTTCAAGTGTAATTATGTTGTGGTCGTTGCAATCCAGTCTTCATTTGATCACTGGTTGCTCTGTATCTGGACTGGTCGATATTGCATGTTGATATTGTTTTAACTCCACTGATAGCTTGATTCTTGTTTGCTACCAGTTCTGGTATATGCATTTATGTGCATTGTCAACTGTTGTTTTCACTTGACCTTCATCTTGATTTTTGGAACTGCACCTGTGTTGAATCTAGCTAGTAGCTCGGGTTTGACCTTGTGCTCGTGCCATGACTTTATTTGTATTGCACTTGAGTTAAACCCGGCTTTTCATTTGGGTTTGACCTGTGCACATCTGTCCCTATAATTTTATCAAGTGTATACCGGTGTGTACGGCCTTATGGCATGTACAGTGATACACTGTGCATGTCACAAGTTGTTCGTATATGATGAATTCAAATTTAAATGATGACGAACAACCCAAATAACTTAGGCAAATAAAATTTTCAAAATCACATTTTAATTTATACTGCAAAAATATTTTATTTTTAATTTTACTATGTCAGTTTGTATTTTTGCAGATAATTCAGATGTTGGATTCAATTGGAGTAGAGTTGAAGATAAATATGAGTGAATGAGCGATATGTAGTGAGGACATTTGTAAATGAAAATTTGTGATGTAATTAAAATTGTATTGTAATTGAAATTGTGCATGTATAGCGAGAGGTCAAATTTGTACTATTCAAAATTGTAATAAATATTTGTTTGAATAAAATATCTGTTTGAATTTAAATTTTGTGTTATTTATTTTACTCAGCAAATATTTATTAATTATGTGAAAAACAAAATAGTACAATAACAAATACATTTAAATGAATATATATATGTTTATTATCATCAAACAAAAATCATATACTCGCATATTCAACAATCTCCCCCTTTTAATGATAACAAACGTATATTTAAGATTTTGAATTTATTAAATATATTTGATTATTCAATTTACTCTCCTTATTTGAATGCGTCCTCTCTATATAAAGCTCCCCCTTCATATATGCATGAAAATAAATATCCAAATGAGCCTAGATGCAATATAGAAAATATTCGACCTTTATTTTCCAAAATCTTAACTTTTCTCTCCCCCTTTTGTTATCAGCAAAAGAGTAGTAGAATTAGTAAAATAGAGATAAAGTGATAAATATTAATACGATATTAATACCTAATCGAGTATAAATATTAAATTTCAATAAAAAATAAAAAAATAATCATAAATACTCTATTAGGTGCATATTCCACTTTAGAATGATAGGGATGATATCATCATATAAAACCATATAGTTGTGTCTATTTGAGATATATTTATATCAAGAATTTGAATATCTACTAACCATGCATAACCGTTAGGACTTTTAAATGAGATTAGTAGTATTCTAATTTTTTATAAAAAAAATGAATTCAAGTATCTTCTAAACATGCATAACCTTGAGGAATTTTAAATGAGATTAGAATCAACTTATCTATTTAACAAATCAATTTTGATACGAGTTCCATACATGCATAACCGTGAGGACTTTTAAATGAGCATGGAAACACATAATCAAAAATTCCAAGTAATTCACCCATGCATAACCGTGAGGACTTTTATATGAGAGTGAATACTTTGGATGTTTTTGTTTATTAAAAAAATAATTAATGAAAAACGAATGATTCCCTATTTAAAATACCACATATAGACAAACTATATTGAATTTTGATGAGTGATGGTCGATAGAAATATGATAGAATTAGAGATGGTCATAGATTTTTTTACCAATAAAAAAAGTTTTATAACTCGTGTTTAAATTTCTAAAGAAATTTACTAATTATACCGACTCAAGTTATAATATATGATTAATATCAACACTCATCATTTTTTCAATCACTATTTATCTTTTCGATAATCAGTAGGGAGACAGATTAATCAATGTAGTTATTAAAATCAAATTTAAAATCAAATCCAAAAATAATTATAAAATTAAATTTTCCAAAATGACTAATCTGAAATAAGGTCAACAAAAATGATTTTCTAGAAAGAGTTTTATAAAAGAAAAAATATCTGTAATTTGAAAATTATTTGAAATGGAAAATATGCAGATATTTTCTTTGAAAAATGATGCACTACTGAATATCTCAACATAAATTGTGTTCCACTAGTAACTTTTCTATCAACTAGATTACCAATGTAAACTGCATCTGAATTTTCTTTCACTCAAAATTATCATTTGTTTATGTTATAGACCAGACCTTGATGTGTGCAACAAAATATTTCAAAATCTTTTACAATGAAATTCTTTTGAATTTAATCGTGCAAATTTACCAATAGTGACCATCGTGTGAGATCTATAAATATATTCACGTATATCATCAAAACTCAATACAAGACAATATCTCTTATCATCTAATCTTGAAATATCATTAATCTATAAACTATCGGCATATAAAGATAAGTGGCCAACTATCAGAATCAAAAGTCAAATAAGAACATATCAGAATAAGTCAGAATCAAAATCATAATTTATTTTGTTACCACATGACCGGCTGATTCAAATCAGATTATGGTGCAGATTATCACATTTAATATATTGTTCAAAATGAATATACCATTACTTCTTTTACCTTTACGGTAATTTTTATTTGTTGCCTATTGTGATTCTGCCACCTTTGGATTAGGCTAAGGAATCTTTGCTTTGTTGCCCGTTGTGTGCTTGGAACAGCCAGAAACCAAGTAACACTACTGTAGTTTCCTTAGCCCGCCACTTTACCTACACAAGAATTTTTTTATGACCTATTTGTTTTTATAGGTCCATGATTGTTAGTGGCAACGGATTTTGAAAAAATCAAAGTATTTTTCTCATCTATTCTATCGCACCTATTTTCAATAATATTCCAACATTTAACATTAACAGATTTTAAATAAAATTCCATTTTTAATTTCCAATTGAGAAAATCCATTCCATCAAAAATTGGAGGAATAACATTGACCAACTCAAAGTAAAAACGTTATTAACAGAAGCCATATTAAAATTCAAATTTGCAAGAAAAAATTTTCTTTGGAAAGTCAAACCTTTTTAAAACAAAAATGGCTTTTGTTCCTAGCTCAGATACCACTTGTAGGATCGATTTCACCCTAGAGGGGGGTGAATAGGGCGATACTATCAATTATGAAAATTTATTGTGGAAGTGTAAAAAATATTTTCAGCAATGATAATAGTCGAGTAACGGCAGCACAGATAATAGCAGAATAGTAAAAGCAGTAAATAGAGCACACAGATTTACCCAGCTTCAACAAAACCCTGCCTACGTGCTACCCCCAAGGTTTTTACTAGAAATTAAGTAGTCCGACGCTTACACACGTAAACTTGCGACACCCACTATCGACTAACCTTAACTCTATGCTCAAAAACCAGCCACAACCCAGCCACTAAGTTGCGAATTCTCGAACTACACCACCGCTGTTTGTACCCTAGTCACACGACTAGAAATCACAATGTTTAAAAGAGAAAAATACAAATTAAACACAAATTAAAATCAAAACCCTAATTTTAAAATTATAAGCCCAAAACCATATATAATAACCGGCCCATAAATAATACGTCCCTCTTCTCCTTTTTATTTTATTGGCACGCTTCCTTGTTCTTCGAAGGCTTCGGCCTCTTTCTTTTGCTCAAAAATTAGGACTTTGAATATATTGAAGACGCTGACTTTAGTAGCTTGATCGAATGATGATTTTCGTCCTTACTTTGTCGATCGATGCTCTCTTCTCTTAGCACACGGCTCCTTCAATTTCGATCGAGTTTGAATTGCTTCGGTATGTAATTTGTTACTTTTTCTTTACTGTTTTTGCTTACTTGAACTCGATCGATGATTCGAGTTGAATGATTATTCTTTTTTTCTTGAACTCGAATGATTTTCTCGGCCGATGATGAATGGGTTTACATAGGATTCGATGTCCTATAAATTCGTTCGTATATAATCATTTGAATTCGTCAATTAACTTATCTTCGCCGTATGATTTTGATTGAATGTTTGAGATGATTTCTGACTTCTTCAATTCGTACATTTTTGCCTTAGCAATCACGGTTTTTTGAATTTGTCGGTTCCTTGATTTCCAAGGCTCTGACTTTGCTGTAATGATGATATTTTTCTTTGTTCTTGTTGACTTCGACATGATTGAAAATTCCTGCTTGATCGATTGCCTTAACTTGGTTGAATTTGCTACTATTTTAATTAATTACTGCTTGGTTTTTTTGACCCGCTGCTTCTTCACATTTTTGATTTTAAACTGTGCGTCTTTGGCACTGTCACTGCTAGATTGAACTTTTTACATGACTTTGACCACTTTGAAATTGTGAAAATATGAACTTGTTTGACTACTTGGAACTTCGATCATTTGGATTGATTCCTTACAGCTGCACGTGAATTTGATTGTTGACCTATGTTCGAATGTGATATTGGTCTTCATTGTTGAGGATTAGCTTGTGTACTTCACTGCTATGTGTGCACTGTGTTGGTATTACAGTCTTGAGTCATATGTACTGCATGCTTTGATCTTGTCACTATTATCTTGTTGCACTGGTGACATTGTTTTCATTTGAAGCTACATTGCAGTTTCATTCATTCTTGAGTTTGCACTGTGTATATATGTATGTTGGCTGCAGTTCCATGACTTCGGCATTTAACATGACTTTGTTTGAATTCTTATATTTGTTGATTCATGGGTTTTGATTCATGACACAAGCTTCAGAGATCATAAGACGAAGTACAAAGAGAATACTATACAAAGGCGACAAAAAGAGAATAAAAGTAAATTGTGCACTACAAAGGAGACAAGACTACAATCCAGAGATTAGTATTAATATTTTATTATATTGAGTCTTAGAATATTGTTAAAATCATTCCTCAAGAATCATCATTCATATTCAAATAAACTTGCTTGCATATTTTAATCAAAATCATCGAACCCGGTTCACTAGTTTGAAAGGCAAGTACTCTAACCAAATGAGCTACTACTGTTTTTGTTTAACAACAGGTCGGCCGACCGACCAGGATCTTCGGTCGACCGACCCTGTAGTCAGTGCACATATACTCTCTGTTTTGTGTACGTTTTCAAACTCAGCTGACCGGCCCAGGTTTTACGGTCGACCGACCTGACAATAACGGCTACTTTCTGAAGAGATGCGATCATTTCATGAAGAGTAATGTCCTCTATTTCAAGAGATACGGACACAACTTTTGATTGAAACTCTTCATGAAAGATTGTAACTCTTCTACAACTATATAAACATCTTCAAATCACTTCTACAATCACCGATTCTTGTTTATAATTCTGAAATCTATTCTCTATTTATTTCTGCAAATAAAAGCATTCATTCTTATTCAATATCACTAGAATCCTTGATTTAAATCATAAACTTCGATTCTACGTGATTATCTTCCTTCTAAATCTTCACACACATATATACTCTTGAGGATTTGATTATAGGAAAGTTGTACTATCAAAAGACAATCAGTGTTATTCAGAACACATTCGTCAACAAACTATTTGTATTGAAGTTAAAGTCCTCTTCGGCTATTGAGGCGGAAAAATTCCTGTTCGGCTGCTCAGGTGTCGTATACCTATTCCTCCGGGTTAAGTGAGGGGTTTAGTTTAAATCCAGAGGGTATTCTGGGACTGGACGTAGAACGGGAAGTTCGAACCAGTATAAAAATTCCTGGTGTGCTTACTTTAATTTTTATTTTTACTGCTATTATCAGTTTCCGCATTTATATACCATATTACACGATCCTTAGTACTACACGTACACTTTCATTTGATATCGGAGCAAGATCATCCTATAACCGTCACAAAGTTATTTGATATTTATTTCTAGCAATATGGCAACGACACAAACTAACGATTTTGGCACTAACACTAATACTAATTTCACAGAGGGTCAATCAACTTCACGACCTCCATTTTTTAATGGTATAAATTATAATTATTGGTCAACTAGAATGAGAATCTATATACAATCTAGTGGATTTGATATCTTGAATATTATACAAAGAGAGTACATAACTCCTACTGGAGAATACTCAACTTGGAGTAACACACAAAAACTAGATGCTACATCAAATGCAAAGGCTATGAATATTTTATTTTGTGCATTAGATAGAAATGAATTCAATAGAGTTAGCATGTGCACTTCAGGTTATGAAATTTGGAGAACACTTAAGATAACACATGAAGGTACAAACAAAGTTAAGTTAAGCAAAATCTCTATGTTGAAAAATCAATTTGAAAATTTCAAAATGAGGCCAAATGAATCTATAAATAACATGTACTCTAGATTTCAGGATATTTATCATGCTTTATTATCACTAGAACAAAAGTTTACTGATTTTGATGTTGTTACAAAAATCTTGAATTCTTTAACGGACGAATGGGAAAGAAAAGTCTTAGCCATTGAAGAAGCAAGTGATTTGTCAACATTAAAACCAGAAGAATTGATAGGTAATCTAATGTCCTACGAAGTAAATTTGCAGGCAAAAAGAAATGGAGCACAAGAAAAGAAAAATGTGGCTTTTCAAGCAGAAAAAGACGATTCCGACTCAGATAATGAAGATATGGCGATGATCGCTAAAAATTTCAAAAAGTTTTTGAAATTCAACAGAAACAAATTCAAGGGAAACAAAAATAACTCCAACAACAATTCTAATAGCAGCAAACCATCATCTTCAGCAATGGAATGTTATGAATGTCACAAGAAAGGTCACATGAAGAAAGATTGTCCAGAAAGCAAAAAGAGCAATTTTAAGAAGGACAAAACCAAACGAAGAGCTTTTTCTGTCACTTGGGACGACACTGACTCATCATCCTCTTCAGAGAGTGAAAGTGATAATGAACAAGCAAATGTGTGCTTCATGGCTTCATCAGACGATGTAAGTGATTTTACTTTTGAAGATTTAATTGAAATAAATTCTGAATTAATAAATGTAACAAAGCAACTTAAAAAGAAAAATAAGGAGTTGCAAAGAAAATTAGATAGAACAGTCTTAGAAGTTGATATGCTGAAAGATGAGAAGAAAATATTAGAAGAAGAACCTGAAAGTTCTCAACAATCAAATTCTAACTTATCCTCTCAAATTTCGTCAATATCTGAAGAACTAGAAATTCAAAAGTATAAAAATGATGATTTACTTTTCAAAAATAATAGTTTAAACTCTAAGATTAAGGATTTAGAGTTAGAAAAATCTAGTCTTAAAATAAAATTTGATGATATATCTAAAAATGTATCTAATTTTAATAAAGGGAGAGAAAATTTATCCAGGATTATTGAAAATTCTCAACCTGCTTCAAATAAGAAGAGATTAGGTTATGTTAAGAATTCAAAAGCTCACAATGATAAAAGTGGTTTAGGATATAATAAAATCGATCGTAGAAATAGCACTAGATATGATTTCATGTATAGTAAAAATGATAGTGCTAGTACTAAATTTCGAGTAAAGCCTAAATCCAATTTTTATAGAAATTCAAATACTACTATGACCTATAATGTTGATAATTTCTTTAGAAGTACAAAATCATTAACAGGAAATATGAATAAAAATTATCTAAGTATATGGGTTCCTGTTAATTGGAAAAATAGAGAAAAATACATTGATGATTATTTTGATATGGTAGTTAATAATGAAAATTATATTTATAAAGGTTCAACCACACCCAAATGGGTATGGTTTCCTAAAATTTAGGAAATTATAAGAAGCCTAGGTATCGCATGCTTTAAATGTTAATTTTTCTGATACCTTACATTATAAGTAGTAGTTATTTTGTTTTATATTGTTCTATGTTAACACTTATGTGAAATATAATTTATATCATCAGTTAAACTCTCCTTTTTGTCGATGACAAAGGGGGAGAAATATATAAAAGCTAACAAGTTTTTGCAGAAAAGTCGCCATATATTCAGGGGGAGAATTACAATATATACTACTTCGTCACATAAGTATTGTCATCAATCAAACAGAAGGAGAATGTTGATTCATGGGTTTTGATTCATGACACAAGCTTCAGAGATCATAAGACGAAGTACAAAGAGAATACTATATAAAGGCGACAAAAGGAGAATAAAAGTAAATTGTGCACTACAAAGGAGACAAGACTACAATCCAGAGATTAGTATTAATATTTTATTATATTGAGTCTTAGAATATTGTTAAAATCATTCCTCAAGAAGCATCATTCATATTCAAATAAACTTGCTTGCATATTTTAATCAAAATCAAGTTTACAAAAAATGCATGGAGCGGGGATCGAACCCGGGTCACTAGTTTGAAAGGCAAGTACTCTAACCAAATAAGCTACTACTGTTTTTGTTTAACAACAGGTCGGCCGACCGACCAGGATCTTCGGTCGACCGACCCTGTAGTCAGTGCACATATACTCTCTGTTTTGTGTACGTTTTCAAACTCAGCTGACCGTCCCAGGTTTTGTGGTCGACCGACCTGACAATAACGGCTACTTTCTGAAGAGATGCGATCATTTCATGAAGAGTAATGTCCTCTATTTCAAGAGATACGGACACAACTTTTGATTGAAACTCTTCATGAAAGATTGTAACTCTTCTACAACTATATAAACATCTTCAAATCACTTCTACAATCACCAATTCTTGTTTATAATTCTGAAATCTATTCTCTATTTATTTCTGCAAATAAAAGCATTCATTCTTATTCAATATCACTAGAATCCTTGATTTAAATCATAAACTTCGATTCTACGTGATTATCTTCCTTCTAAATCTTCACACACATATATACTCTTGAGGATTTGATTATAGGAAAGTTGTACTATCAAAAGACAATGAGTGTTATTCAAAACACATTCGTCAACAAACTATTTGTATTGAAGTTAAAGTCCTCTTCGGCTGTTGAGGCGGAAAAATTCCTGTTCGGCTGCTCAGGTGTCGTATACCTATTCCTCCGGGTTAAGTGAGGGGTTTAGTTTAAATCCAGAGGGTATTCTGGGACTGGACGTAGAACGGGAAGTTCGAACCAGTATAAAAATTCCTGGTGTGCTTACTTTAATTTTTATTTTTACTGCTATTATCAGTTTCCGCATTATATACCATATTACACGATCCTTAGTACTACACGTACACTTTCAATATTTTTGTATCTGCATTTCATTATGTTGCATACATTAGTCCATGAGTGTTGAGGCTTCACTTGAGCTATATTGGTTTGTAACCTCACTTGCATACTTCTTCCATTTCTACCACACTTGTGTACCTTTCTCTTGTATATCTATGCATGTCACTTTGTCTTGATTCAATGTTGAGGTTACAGTGGTGCATTGTGGTAAGTTTCTCTGACCGGTTGATTGTTGCATACATGTTGCTTGATATGCAGTCAGTGATCATGTAGCTTGTCTGGTTCATATAAATGTATACAAGTGTGTCACACTGTTTTCATTTGAATCTGTAGTTATATCTCGAAGTCTGGTCTGTGCCTTTGTGTGGAGCTTGACTGAGTTGTCGCTTTTAATTCGACCTATAGTTGCAGTGTCATTGCATTCCTCTTTGAGTCTGTTAGTACATGTGTAATTATGTTGTGGTCGTTGCAATCCAGTCTTCATTTGATCACCGGTTGCTCTGTATCTGGATTGGTCGATATTGCATGTTGACATTTTTTTAACTCCACTGATAGCTTGATTCTTGTTTGCTACCAGTTCTGGTATGTGCATTTGTGTGCATTGTCAACTGTTGTTTTCACTTGACCTTCATCTTGATTTTTGGAATTGCACTTATGTTGAATCCAGCTAGTAGCTCGGGTTTGACCTTGTGCTCGTGTCGTGAATTTATTTGTATTGCACTTGAGTTGAACTCGGCTTTTCATTTGGGTTTGACCTGTGCCCACCTCTCCCTATAGTTTTATCAAGTGCATATCGTTGTGCACGACATTCTGGCATGTACAATGATACACTGTGCATGTCACAAGCTATTCGTGTATGATGAATTCAAATTTAAATGATGACGAACAACCAAATAACCGAGGAAAATAAAATTTCCAAAATCACCTTTTAATTTATACTGCAAAAATATTTTATTTTCAATTTTACTGCGTCAGTGTGTATTTTTGCAGATAACTCAAATGCTGGATTCAATCTGGAACAGAGTTGAAGATAAATATGAGTGAATGAGCGATATGTAGTGAGGACATTTGCAAATGAAAAATTGTGATGTAATCAAAATTGCATTGTAATTGAAATTGTGTATGTATAGTGAGAGCTCAAATTTGTACTATTCAAAATTATAGTAAATATTTATTTGAATAAAATATCTGTTTGAATTTAAATTTTGTTTTATTTATTTTACTCAGTAAATATTTATTAATTATGTGAAAAACAAAATAGTACAATACAAATACATTTAAATGAATATATGTATGTTTATAATCATCAAACAAAAGTCATATACTTGCTTAATCAACACACAAAACTGAGTTTTAGTGTTTATAAAACATTTGTAAACCATTTTAAAGAGTTTTAATAATTTCATATATTAAAGGAAAGTGATTTCCTTTGTAATATTTGATGTGTATTAAGCATGAATTGTTTACACATTCAAACAAACATATTTTCGTATCCAAACATGGTTTACAATCATCACAACTAAGCATAACCAAACATATATATCATCCAATATATATCATAATATAAATAGAGTTTCTCACCTTCATTGGTTTCTAACTTTATGAAAATTTGCTACAGCTTTGCTACAATTGAATCAAGCCTCGGACCTTTGAATGGACTCGGCCTATGCCTACAAATGAAGGTGGGCTCAGGTGGCCGTCGTGGGTTTTGAGTGAGGGAAGGAGTGGATTTAAGCTTGTTTTTAAGTGGCTGCAAATGTATGCATACTTTTATAAATTTATTTTCTTTTCCTTAATTTTACTTCATAATTTTTTTAAGGTAGGAAGCCATTAAAGAGAAGTATAAAAAAAATGAAGAAACTTAGGAATTTATGAACAAATGAAGTGAAGATGGATAGTGGTATTTAAATGAAAATTTATGAACTAAAATATCACGGTATTTATGTGCATATACATCACCATTTCATCATCACCACTCCCTCCTCCTCCATCACTACGCACGCTCTGACATCCCTATATGTGTGACTTGATATGTGTAAGAGTGAAGTGAAGTTTTCTTTTTGAGTGTGAAAATATCTTAGATCTTTTGCAATATATGTGTGTGTGTGTATAAGTGTATTGTATATTCGTATGTATATGTGTGTTCATGTATATGTTAGGGTATGCATGTGCATGTTATATATGTGCACAAGATATATAAACAAGGTTGCAACAACTTTGAACAACTTTTGTTCGTTAAACCATTGAAAATTAGGAAGCCAATTCCCGGTCACATTTTCACTTATAAATTAATTTACATATAAATGTAGAAAAATTTGAAAACTAATTTCTTATCACTTTCAACTAATTAAAATGATCACATTAGATTTATAAAACCACATAAATTAATATCAATTAACCGTTTAAAAAAAGTGCTGCTATATTGATAAAGCGATACAAATTTTCTTATATTTTCCAATCAAGTACATAAGTTTATAAAACTATTATAAATGGTTATATCACTTCATAACTAATAAAAACGAATTTTTATCATTTAAAAACAATTATTTGAATAATTATAATAATTTTTAGATCATTAAATCTCAATTTAAATTCATAAATAAATTATTACATATAATGCAATTATTGATGATGTTATAAATACATTTTATTTGCCTAAAATAAAATAAATAATTTTATTTCATATTCTTGTTTAAACGAATAAATAAGTGTATATACCCGCTCCGTGTGCGACTTTTGATAATTATAGAGCTGTTTATTGATAAAAGGATTTTTGACCGTTTTATTGATATTCCTTCAAAGTTTATATTTTTTGTAAATATTTGTTCAAAATAAGATTACCATCATACTTGCTCAGAACATCTAAATTATGTTTTAAAAAACTTATATTTGAATATTTAAAAATAAATAAAATTCATCAAATCAATAAATTTACAGGTCATTACACGAGGTGATTGCATTGGACAAGAGCTCTAACAGTACTTAAAAGGTAATGAGGTTATCATTCAGGTTATGGGGTTAAAGCCCCGCTAATACCCCATAAAAACCCCACTATAGCACGTAACGCTCTTTGACCACTATTCCTTTTTAATATAGCGCTGTTGAATAGTAGATCCGCCTTAAGCCCCATTATTTAACGCTACACCTGTTAAATCAAGGCTTTTTAGCATCCACTTTAGCAAAATTAATTTAAAAAAGTTGATCTGACTAGTTCCCTTTTAAGACAAAACAATAACGTTTGGGTAAAGGCCTAATTCTAATGAATAAGTGCTCAGTATAAGTTCGAAATATGTTGTAGTCACAAAATCTGGACTGCATGAATCTTGATATTATTTGATCTTTTTATATGAGATTAAGCAATATTTTTTTCCCTATATAAATAATGTGATAATGAAGTAAATTAATTTTAAATATTTGT
This sequence comes from Allium cepa, assembly GCA_030765085.1. Taxonomy (NCBI): domain Eukaryota; kingdom Viridiplantae; phylum Streptophyta; class Magnoliopsida; order Asparagales; family Amaryllidaceae; genus Allium; species Allium cepa. Next base: position 455,921,932 of record CM060931.1, on the reverse strand, counting down.
TTTTATATCTAATGAAGCTTTTTGCACCTCTATTATTTTCTACTAAACCTCCTATTTATCCCCGTTACAACATTTTGCATCTTCACCGCTATGGAACCACTAAGCGCTTTAACCGCATAGCTCTTAGTTACTTCGTCCTATACTCCACAAAATAACGATGTTTCAGAGCAAAGGAACCAAACCTTATTCGATATAGTTCATTCCATGAAGAGTAAGGCTAAGTTACTTCTGTCCTATTGGGGATATGCACTAGAAACTGCATGCATATTGAATTTGATACCCATGAAATCTATGTCGATGATATCATATAAGATGTGGCATGGGAAGGAACCCATCTCAACTATTTGAAGGTGTGGGGTTGTCCAGCCTATGTTAAGAACATTGGCCCCAACAAACTTGAGGCAAGATAAACCTTGTGTGAGTTCACAGGATATCTCAAGAAACTTAGGGGATATATTTTCTACAACACGGAGGAATAAAAGACTATTATTTTCATACAATTTTTCTTTTTAGAAATGGAATTTCTATCAAAAGAAATTAACAATGAAGTTGTAAACTTCAATGAGATCCAAGAAACCAACTTAAAGATTGAACCAGTGGGAAAACCAAATTCTCCCGTATATGAAAATACTCAACCTATTAGGAGGTCTAGCAGGGAATCTTGCGCACTAGAGATATACTAGGCTTTCTCATGGATGGCGAGAGAGAGAGGATTGCGTCTTAGATGACGATATTCCTTTATCATTCCAATAAGCACCGTAGAGTAAACACTCCGTGCTTTGGCTTGGAGCTATGAAATTCGAGATAAGTTCCATGTATGAAAAAAGCATGGACTTTGACCAACATACCTAGAGGGATAAACCCATTAGTTGCAAATGGATTTTTAAGAAAAAGCTAAATGTAGATGGACAAGTAAAGACCTATAAAGTAAGGCTAGTTACAAAAGAATTTCGTTATATTCAAGGTGTTGATTATGACGAAACCTTTTTTCCCATAATAATGCTTAAGTCCATTCGGATAATGATAGCTATATCCTCATCTATGACTATGAAATATAGCAAATGGATGTAAAGATGACGTTTCTAAATGGAAATTTAGGATCGCTCTTCTAAATTTCGCAGCCCAAGTGTAAAAATCTGGCTATATACGATGTAATAATAATTAAATTTACTTAAAATAAAATATTTGAATTTAACAATTATTAATTATTATTTTTGAAAATAAATTTTTATTTAATTAATTTTTATTTAATAAAATATTTTATTTTATTAAATGAAATAAATTAATAAATGCTTTTGGGATAATATATTGAAATTGAATAAATGTTTTATAAATTATAAATATTTTAAAGTGTAAATAATTTTTATATGATTGAAATAGTAAAAAATATAAATTTACTTTACGTTAATACAATAAATAATTAAATACATAATAATAATAAAGAAACAAAAACAAACAAGTATTGAATTGAAAGAATTGTGTGGTTATCGAAATATATTACGTAAATGAAATATAAATCAATTTAAATTTGTTTGAAATCTAGTTATAATCAAACAAAAGAATTTTATTAGAAAAGAAATTAAAATAAATAAGAAGGAAAAGACACTTTACTCTCTTATTCTAAAATACTCTCCTATCTCGTTATTCAAGCTCAAGCCCAAACCCAAAGCTAGCCCTTATCCTCCTTTAGCTCCCAAATCCTAACCTATATTTCCATTTTTATTCCCAAACCCTCAATTCCAAATCAAGGTGAACAAAATTATGAAGGTTCCAGGAATCATCGAACGCTTTGGAAGCGTTGGCACTAGGTCACATCAACAATATCAAGGGAAGGAGCGAACGCAATTTGGGAAGCCGATTGTGTTGTGTGATTGGAAGCTGGAATTGCCATAATCTCTGGTGATTGAAAATTTAAGCATCACGAAGGCAAGTAGTGGCTAGCGACACGATAAAAAGGATGGAAGTCACAACTTTGGTGTTGGTCAGTTTTGGCAGTGGTGAAGGAGCAGTTCCGATAGGTGCTTAGCTGCATTGAATGAGGGAGAAGACGTAAAGTTAAGTGCCAGCTGTGGGAGGCTGGGCATGCATGGGTTGTAGGCATGATATGGTTGTTTCATTGCAAAGGTGTTGCAATGAGAGTAATTGCTAATTGGGAAATTCAAGCTTAGATTCAGCAAGTTTTACACTCACACTATATGCATATCTTTATTGTTATGTAACATTTATATTTATATCCTATATTGCTTCAACTGATTTATTAAATAGATGTTTGGTGCATTGATTTGGGATAGATGTTGTATAAATGTTAGATGGTTATGTTAGATGGATGCATCAATTTACAAATGAAACTTTATCCATTTGTGAATTGAACTAAATATTAATTTGTATGTCGACGTGTATATTTTATGGATGATTGGAGTTTGACGAAACTCGACTCGGGTCACAAGATATATATTTATCGTGATGTCGGGTTGATATGATCATGGAGTAATTTTTCTCCATAATTTTATATTTAATTATTTAATTATTTTGATTTTTAAAAAGATGTTTGAAAAATCTTGGTAAAATTTATTCAAGGGTTTTAAAATTTTATTGAAAGTATTTTACAAATATTTTACTAAATTTTACTTAGTTTTGCTATTTTCATGTTTACGTGTGTATTTCAAAAGTATGAATATAGATATAGTTTTCTTTTGGTTATAAAACCCTTTTTGAAACCAACATTATAATATGTTATAAGTTTGGAGTGTTCAAAGGTAAAATAAAATATTTTTCTATTTTATAAATGATACTATGAAAGTAATAAGATTATTTTAGGGGAATGTATTATTCAATATATATATATACAGTATATAATTTAAAAGTTCTTATTGTTTTTAGAATATAAATTGGATTAATAAGTTTTATTACATTTTTATAAATATAACCACTTTATTAATTTATATTTGAATGGTTTGAAGATATTTTATGGTTAGAGTTACAAATATTTTGAACTCAAAATAATGGATTTGAATTATGTTAAAAGGATTGAAAATAAAGTAGAATTATTTTGGAAGTTAAAAATTATTTCAAAATAGAATTTAATTACACAAAATTATAGAGTAATTTCTATAAATTTTATTTGATTCCTTAATGATTATGAATATTTTATATGTATATAAACAAGGATTTGAAAGTGGATCATAGTGCTAAATCTTTATTTTTTGGTATTATATAAATGATGTGAATTTATTTAATATATAAGTGTTTTAGTAGTTTATTAGTTCTAGAATATAAAATTGATTGAAAGGAAGTTTTATTTAAAATTACTAATTTATTAAAAAACTATAATTGGTTTTAAATAGTTATTTAATGTTTATATAATTTCTTAAAGGAAGAAATATTTTCTATCTAATATTATAGGCATTTAAAAGTTATTTATAATCAGTAGGAATAATTTTGATTATAAGATGTTTATTCAACGTATTTGTTTAAATGTTATTTTACTATACCTTTATGATTTCTTAATTCTCCATATTAATATTTGTGTTATTTTTGCATTGGTTTTTTAATTCTATTTCCATGTGATGAGAAATCTGAATAAACGGAGTTATAATATCATCTGGTTTGGGACTTTGATAGTATTTCTCTAATTATTCTTCGGAGTCGTTATATAAAATACAATAGAGGAGCAAGTATGATATATAAGATTTGAATAAATGGACCAGTAACATACGGTGGTATGCGATGCGTTGTGTTATTTATTCGATTATCCTTTGCTCATGAATGACACTCATATGGGATTTGTTTTATATGATGAAGCTCGCTGCGGTGAGTCATGTATTTAGTTATGTGTCGGTAATTGTATGGAGCTGTCTGTTGGCATATGCATAGATCTGCATGTCAGCATACGTATAGATCCATGTGTCGGTATGTGTATGTTGCTATATGTTGGCTATTATATATATATATAGTTATTTATTTATTTACAGTATTTTTCTATCATTATCTGACTCCCTTTGTAGTGCGGGAGTGAACTAGATTGGCAAATATCCATCCAACGGCCTTATCACGGCCCGGATCTATGACATGTTTTTTCACTAATTGTCTAGGTGTCGACTTATTATCGTGTGTCAGTATTTGCATTAGCCTCTTAGTGTCACCTAGACCAGCAGTCTATTTCCATTTGAGGGCATGTGTAAGGTCATGACCGATTCCTCGCATAGTCGAGCACACTGATGGATATGACTCACGATGTCCGTCGAGGTAACTAAGATTACAAGAGTCGTCTTGGTAGAACATGTGTGTCATGTTCAGCAAACATGTATATAGTCTTCTGGAGTAAATGTTTCTGTCAGTCTCCCGTCTTGTTCGGTTGTGTGCAATTTATAAGTATATACTTATACTTTTAAGTGAGATGATCTACGATTATATTTGATACTTTGTCCGGTGTATGATCAATTCCTCGTATCCTTCTAAGAGATTTATCGTTGAATATCTTTTTCTTTGGCGTGTGTCGCTTATTATCTTTCATTGGTGTGTGTCACTAATTACTATTCATTGGCATGTGTTGCCAATTATATCTCTTAGGCGGGTATCACTAACTATACTTATAGGCGTATGTGTCATCGAATATCTTATTCTTTGGCATGTGGAGCCCTTCGTTCATTACAGTCGTGTGTCACCAATTATATGTTTAGATATATGTTTGCTTTCTCATTGTATTTTATTGAGTTTGACAAACCCAGGAATGTCTATTTATATCTGTTTTGGGAATTATTGTGTTTGCCTTATTTTACTTGATTATTTCTTATATATTAAGGATGATCTTATATACGGATAATGCACCCATTTGATACTATTTTCCAAAATTTATTATTTGACTTGATTTATATAGGTGATGACATTATTCCTATGCATGGTTTGTAGTTGATGTTATTCTGGAGATTTTGATGTTATTTATAATGTTACTATTATATTATGCATATAATTACAAGATATTTTGCCATTTACATTTTTGATATATTTTAACCCGTGTGTTATTTATATAATACTCGGGTTAGTTCGAGACTTTTCAAGTTCAGGGACAATGAGACCAGTTTATGTTTTCTAGGCACAGAGGAGACTAGATATGCATTATTATAGAATATTACCCTATACAGCCTAGTTTCTTATGTGTATATCATTGTGATGTATATGGACATATGTTGCATTTTATATTATATTATATTTCATATGATATTGACCACGTATTTTCTACTATATACTGTATATTGCGTACTGTTCTATCTTGGAGGCACGTGTGTTTGTTACTTTGTACTGATGGCGTGTACGTCTTATGGTAAATTATATTGAAGTTTAAAAATGTACCAGTGTTAACGGAATATTCATGTGTATACCACATATAGCCTCCTTCTCTATACAATCTGACAGTATTACATAGTAATACTCTTGGACAATATGGATATAGAGGTAGGGTGTTTACACCGTGGGTATTAAGGTCAGTAGGAGTGACAATTAGATTAGCATGTTGTTAAGATCTATTTATGGACTTAAAGAACTTCAAGGAGTTAGAATAAGTATTTTAATAAAGTAACCAGTAGTTTGGTTTTTATCAAAACACAGAGAAAATGCATCTATATCGAAAGGAACGGGGAAATGTCATCGTGTTCTTAGTTTTATACTTTAATGTTCTTCTATTGATTGGCAATGACATTTCGTTATCAATGAAAATCTAGATTTCCAAGGATTTCTCCATGAAGGATTTAGGAGAAGCGGCATATACTAAGTATAAAGATCTATTGGAATAGATCTAAGGGGCTAATGGAACTGTTCCAATCCCTATACGTAGGTACCATATAGAAAAGGTTCAGTATGGAGAACTCCAAGCGTGAAAATATTCCAATGCATGGAATATTCCTTTTGTTGGGGGCGTCTCCACCCTCACCGAACCAAAGGAAAGAAATTCGACACCGGACCACTTCCCTGCCGCACCAAGCACCTACCGAGCCAATCCACCTCCAACAACTACCGGACCAAAGCATAGCCGGACCATCTCCATCCACTCACCACCGGACCATGTCCCATCGAACCAACCTACCACCACTCACCACCGGACCGTGTCCCACCGAACCAACCTACCTCCACACATCACCGGACCACTTCACCACCGAACCAGCCCATCTCTGAATCCTAGCCGGACCAACCACCACCGAACCAAACTCACTCCCAACCTACCACCGGTCCAAAACAACATACCACTCTCCACCGAACCAAGACGTTCCGGATCAACTTAGTCAGGCCAGATTGCATCAGCCCAGGCCCGCCAGAAGCTATATACATCCAAGACCCCTGCCCCCAGCCTCACTCTATAAATAGAGGGGCAGGGGTACAACAATGGTAGACAAGTTTGAGAGCTCAAGCACGGATAGAACTTTCAAACAACTTTCAGTTACTTGTAACCAAATCTTTGTACTTGTAATCTGAATAGAAAAGGAGAATAACATATAAAGTGGACGTAGGCACATTCTGGCCGAACCACTATAAATCTGTGTGTTTTTTACTGTTTAGTCCATCTATTTTATATGTTCGCATGAATCACCCAAATCGCTGAGAACCATATATAATCAACTAAATCATACGACTTGGAGGTGTTTGCCCATCTTTTGTGCAAACATTTTTGGTGCTTTCACTGAGAATAGGAGCTCGAAGCTTCAGCTTCTCCCACTTAACCCTTTTTCTATCAGCATCATTCATTGCTTGGAAAATATGCCTCCCGGACAGAAGAAAGATGCTAACAAAGGAAGGAACATCACAACTAGCAGTATCCCATATCCAGTGATCAGAGACCAAGACAATCGTCCGGTTCCAACAACAAATGTAAATCAGGCAAATCCGACAGCCCTTGCTACGGAACAACCAATTACAAGGGCGGATCTGGACAGAGTTGTGGCTGAAGTAACTAACCGCTTCGCATCTCAACAAGAACCGTTGGTGGATCAACTCATGTCACGCTTAAGGTATGTTGAAGAAACCAACCACAACACTGAATCATAGGGTGAGCCCCGGTCTGGAGGATCTGCGAGATGACAAAGGTCTTTCTTCTTCGAAGAGGCTAACAACAGAAACAGCTATGGTAGGAGCCGAGCCCGGACTCAGCCCGAATTCCGACCCGAGGAAACGCTTGGAACCGAACCCAACGGGGGAGGAACCAGGCAAGGGTCGGATGTAGCTGAGCCCGCCATGCTACCTAACCATGGAAACACCAAGGGACGGGGCCGAGCTGGAGTCCAGTCCGAAGTTGGACCCGAGGAAGTGCTGAGAAGAGAACCCAGCAAGGAAAGATCAAGGCAAGGTCCAACTGTGGCCGACCCCAGCATGCCTCCGGAAGACCAGAGGCAGCCGTTGGAGAATGTTAGGAGTGATAGACGATACCATCCCTACAGGTCATCTGGACGGAAACAATCTCGTAGGGAAGAACCAAACTCATTTTAAATATAAATTAACAAATTCAATTTAAGCTAATACACACTTTAGTTGAAAATCAAATACTAATTATCTTTAAAGGATAACATGTGTTAAATTCATATGCATTTATATTGACATATGTGTAAAAATTAGCATAACCATTTGACAAGTGTTAATTTTAGTTTTTTTCATTTTCTTTTCTTTTATTAAATCTGAGAATACATTTACAATCTTCATTCATATTACATTTTCATATCCACAATCAAAATTCTGCATATAACAATCCACAAATTCATCAAGAACAAATCTGCATTTCCCAAATTCAGAAACCCTGTTTAAAAATCTGCATTTGATTCACCTACAATCTGCATATTCAGATCCCAAATTTGCATTTCCTCAAATCTAAAAAACCTGCATTTCCTCAAATCTCTGAAACCCTGCATATTTAAATCCCTCATTTGCATATACAAATTACCCAAACCCTGTACAAATCCAAAAATCTACACTTCATTTCAAACTCAAGTGAAGCCTGCATTTTTCTGCATTTTGTTTGGAACCTGGAAATGGAAGCAATCTTGCATTTTTATGTCTTCTGCATAATGGAGAAACAGGGACCCTGCATATTCATTTCTGCAAATTTATAAAAGGAATCAAGCCTGCACATGTTGTCTTCTGCAAATTTCAAATAAACAACTGGGGGTCTGCATTTGTTTTCTGCATTCATCAAATATGCGAGTAACTTAATTTTTTTAAAAAATTTAAATAGGTTGCATGCTTACGTTAGATAATTTAGCAATGTTTGTGTTCATAAAAGTTTGGTAATATGTTTGTAAATGCATGTTGGATATGCTCTGCTGTGACTTTGAATTCATTTCCTATTTAAAGGAATCCACCAAATATTGTTTAAATTCGTGTTAGTATCTGTTCTTAAAATAACTAAGATTTGTTTGCTTATTTAGACTTGAATCAAATATTTGTAGGTCAGTTGTTTTACTTCCTGAAGGAAATTAACTTTAGCAAGTTAAAAGTATGAGTAGTGTGGCCTCTGCATGTTAATATTGATCAAAATCAAACACATTAATATTTAAATCCAGTTTCATTAACCTAATGCATTGACAAAACTTGATTTTTAAATCAGGCAGTAGTATTTTTAGGTGGTTGTTACAGTAACAATTTGTTATTGAACAATAATATGATTTGGGGCAAATTCTTGAAAACTGTAGTTTAAGAAAACTCAAAATTCTTCTGTGTTGTAGTAAAAGGAACATAGATCCATAGAAAAATCTGAAATGAGTATTATAATTACAAGATTGATTGCAGTTGGGCAGTTTTTGGTTTGAACCCTAGTTTGAACAGGGGGTTAAAGATTGGGACAGTGAAAGTGGGAGAGTGGATCGAGTGATGTAATAAATGGTGACGGTTGGTATCAGAGCTAACTTCTCAAACTTACCCAAACTCCCATATTAATCCTTATTTATCTTTAATTAAATCAAATTCAAATTAAATTTGTTTTCAAAGTTATGTTTTAAAACAAATTTATATATTTTAAAATATAGGAGTTTTAAAAAAAATAAGTAGATATTAAGATAAAATTTGTATTAAACTTTAATAAATAATTTGGAAAGGTTTTAAAGATTTAAAAGTTCAATTTAAAATATGTTTAAATTATAATTGATTTCTAAATATTATATTTTATTTAAATAAGGTTTAATGATTTAGAATTTGATAATCAATTGTAATAAAGATTATCTTTATTTATTTTGAATTTGATTTAATTAAAGATAAATACATTTGTGTAGCGACCCGACTTTCCACTCCCGGAAAATCGCATCACTAATTAAGAAAGAAAGGGATAGAAGAAGAAAAGAAAGAGAAGAAAGAGAAAACAACACATCAGAATCTCACAGCGGAATGATTTAAATATAATATAGAACATATACATAGTATCATATACATCAGAGTTCACAACTAAACATCTCAAATTTAGACAGTTATAACATTTCTGTCTAATACAATACAAGACATCAACACAGAATAACACACAGCGGAAATTCTAACCATATATCTACACGCTGAAGCCTCCTGCTCCATAGCTCCTACAGATTTCGTCAAGATGGCCCGAAAATTTCGTTCCCGAATTTTTCGGATAGTTAGTGAAAGAAGAAAGAGAAAGAAGAAGAAAACAGCAACAAGTCACAGAATCCTCACATTCGCAGCGGATCAAATAAAATATCAAATAAAATATCAGTTATACAAAGAAAACTATATCTATTAATTTACATTTAAATACTTCAGAGTTACACAGATTTACAATCACAGAACAGATATTAAATTAATTTTGGAGGTGATCAATCTTGTCTATGAATGATTGAATAATGATAAGTGCCCTTGATTTGTTGATATCTCTGTTATAAATTGCTTTGTGATATGATATATTTGGTAGACAATGATAATGTGTTTATCTAAATGATGAATTGCCGTATAAAAGTGACATCTTGAATTTAAAAGTTGAATGGTATTCCACTTGAATAACTAGGGTTAAAAATGACAATGGTTTCGAAGAGACCGGAGTCCGGTATTAGTAAATAACCGAAACCACTTCGATTCTTATAATTTGATATGTGAAACTAATAGGCTGAAGTGGAATCACTTAAGTAAATTGGACCATTTAAAACTAAGTTTGGCACTTAGAAATTGATGTGTGAAATGGTTGATGTCTATAATAACTTATGAAATGTAAATTGATATAAGTTACCCCGGGTTTATATAAATTGAATGCTTTTGTATTCCAAGTTAGATGGTTTTACTCACGCTGGTTTGCAGCCTGACCCGGGTGTTACTTTGATGTAATGCTCGAGTCAGACCGAGTATTACAGATTTTCAGGTAAGGACGTTCTGGAGCTCAGGAAGGCGAGCTGGATGGCTGGAACGTATGGAGCGTACCCGCTGTGATATATATAGTTATATCTATGACATGTTGTTTTATAACTATCCTGTATTATGTAAATGTTATAACTCTGATATCTGAAAATGTAAATGTACTGATATTGTTCTTTTTGTAAACTGTTATTATGTGATATTATATTTTGATCCGCTGCGAATGTGAGGTATCTGTGTCTTGTTTCTGTTTCTTCTTCTTCTATCTCTTCTTCTTTTCTCTAAATATCTGGAATTTTCGGGATCGAAAATTCCGGGTCGTTACATATCACCATTTTTCAATACCAATCTGTTTTTATAAACTTATATTTCAGATCTTTGATTTTCTGACTTTAAATTGATTTCCTCAGAAATTTCTATTTTCCCAAATAACTACTAAGTATTTCTTGTGGATTTTATTTTAAATTTTTTTTTACATTCATTTAACCATTTCATCTTCAATAATGACGATCCAACATTTAATTTATGATGAGAAATGGATTTAGTTAGGTGATTTGTCCCTGAAGATTAACAGAGGAATATATATATACTCATCCACTCAGTCGTGCACACAGTATACAGGAAGTTTTCAACTATATCCAGTTCAAAATTTTCATGCAAATCTTATTTACCCCATTACTATACAAGATTATCACATGCATCATGTATTAAATCAATTTAAGCCTAAATTAGAATTTTTACTCACAGGCAGTTGGAAAAATGGAATATAGGGAACAGAGTAGTTTACTCACCTGAATAAAACAGAGAAGCAAAGAAGAAAGCCTGAATGATTTTTTATTTTAAGGTTTGTAATTCATGAGGAATTGGGAAATGATCAATTTTTGGGTTTTGAGCGAATTGTCGTAGATGGTGTGGTTTTGGGGGCCGGGGTTGTTGATGAAGCAAGCTTGGTGGTTGGCGACGTGGGTAAAAATGGTCAGTGGATTTTTAGGCTACGGTAGTGGTGTGGCATCGTCGTTGTAGAGTTTTGAAGGCTGAAGAGTATGTCTGCTTTCGAAGTGGTCTTGCGATGTCAATGGAGCACCGGAGTTCACCGGTCATGGGGAAAACAAAGTATGGACTTCGGCGAACTTGTAGGCGAAGCATCGTAGTTTCTGTTGATCGGTGGAGCTAGGTTGAGAAGGTTATGGGTTGTCTGGTTTTGTTTTAGTTGGTCCCAAATTGCTCGATTTTGAATTAGGGGATGGTTTACCAAATGTAACGACCCGAAAATTTCGATCCCGAAAATTCCAGATAGTTAATGAAAGAAGAAAGAGAAAGAAGAAGAAACAACAACAAGACACAAAATGCTCACATTCGCAGCGGATCAAATATAATATCAAATAAGATATTAGTTATACAAAGAAAACTATATCTGTTAATTTATATTTAATACATCAGAGTTACACAAATACATAAATATTGGACAAAACAAACATGTCCAGATACCACAACATCATAGTGGAAACTCTCTGTATGTCCCTGCCTTCCAGCTCGCCTCCTGAGCTCCAGAACGTCCTTGCCTGAAAATCTGTAATACTCGGTCTGACCCGAGCTATCCGCTCCAAGTTCTGATGAAAGGATGGCGCGATTCTTTAGAGAGTGCGTCCAATGGGAACGAAGGGATTGGGGGATAGGTGCTAGGGTAACCAGCCCCTTCACCCGCAATATCGAAACTGCCATCACCCCCCGGGAATGGAAAATGCCAACAATGGAACCTTATAAGGGAACCTCTGACCCCGTTGTACATTTGCAGAGATACACACAGCATATGCTAATGAGCGGACCAACAGAGGGAGTGTTGTGTAAATGCTTTCCACTATTCTTGGCAGATCTAGCTACCTCCTGGTTCTGCCATCTGCCCCAAGGATCCATCATCTCATGGGAAATGTTGAAAGAAAAGTTCATCAGCCAGTTCCGCATTCATGTGGAACAACCCAAGGACGCTTATTCCCTATCTAATATCAAACAGAAGCCCGGGGAGACAGTGCAACAATATCTAACCCGATTCAATGCCGCAGCAGCCGCAGTCCAAGATGCCGATGAGAAACTTATCGTAATGGCCCTCTACAGTGGTGTGCATTCTGATACTAAGTTTGCTAGGAGACTAACGAAAGAAAAGCCAGCTACCTTACTCGATTTCTTCCACGAAGCCGGGAAATATATGAGACTGAAGAGGCTGCCATTGCAGGGCAACAAACCAAGGCAGCTCATGGCAACACATCCGCAGTAGTAAAAGACGTTCGAAGAAATGACTCCAGAGATAGTGCTGGGGGCAAGAAGGGGGAAAAGCGCTTATATAGGCCAGGACCGAGATTTGACTCTTACACTCCTCTAAATGAAACAATCAAAAACATCTTCTTGGCCACCCAGGATGAAGCTAGATACAAGCGCCCCCCGCACAAGAAGGAATCAGATAATGCAATTAAGTCTGGAAAGTTCTGCCGATTCCACGAATCTCATGTGCATGACACCAATGAATGCCATCATCTCCGAGACTTGATTGAAGAACACATCAGAAGGAAGAGACTAGAGCGCTATGTGAAAGGTCAGAACAGGACTTCAACTCCTGTCAATGAGAACCTAGGGTTGCCCCTCCCGGAAGTAAGCGGAGGAAATCGCAACACCAGCGGCTCCAGTCAAGAGAAGATAGTGGTCATTACCATATCAGGAGGACCACACATCGCCGATGGAAGCTGGGCAGAGATGGAGAGATACGGTAAGTCACTTAGAAACAATGAAGGTTACGTTAATTCTGTTACAGAAGAACGCCACCCGAAACGGAAAGAGAATGATGACATCACATTCAGTAGGCGTGATCTAGAGGGAAGGCAGTACCCTCACATGGATCCTATGGTCATCTCTGCCTGGTTCGGTCCAACCAAGGTTTTCCGAATTCTAGTAGACACTGGAAGCTCAGTAAATATCCTATTCAAGCATGCTTTCGACAAAATGAAGCTGTCAATGAAGGATGTGTCTCCCTGCAGCAAACCGCTACATGGCTTCACTGGAGATGCGAAGATGCCCCTCGGGCAACTGGACCTCTTTGTCGAAATAGGAAGTCATCCCCGCTCCGTTGTGTGAAAACAAACATTTGTGCTAATAGAGAACCACTCGGCCTACAACGCCTTTTTGGGAAGGCCAGCCTTGTCTGACTTCCAAATTGTCCTAGCCCCGTGGTGCCTGAAGATGAAATTTCCAACGGACAACGAAATAGGAGAAATAGAGGGAGATCAAGACGCCGCTCGAGATTGCTATGTGACTGAACTTTGCAATAACCGCAGGAAGGATAAAGGGAAGGATGCAGAGACTTCTCTCTGCAAGAAAAACTTGGAAGCATAGCAATTAAAGAAAGCCCCTCCTCTTCGATATAACAACGATCCTTTCAACGAATTAGACACCAGGGACAAGGAGGAGGAGGCCACCACCAAGCCTGCAAAGGCTATGGAATTTGTATCTGTAGACAAACACGATCCAAGTAAACTGCTGAGAGTCAGGTCTCAGTTAAGAGCGGAATTAAAGGATCAACTCGTCGATTTTCTTCGCCACAACATGGATGTATTTGCATGGACGCACGCTGACATGACTGGAATCTCCCCAGACGTAGCATGTCATGTACCGAACATCGATCCCACCAAGGTGCCGGTAAAACAGAAAAAGAGAAGCATGGGGACAGAACGATCGGCAGCCCTCGAGGAAGAAGTAAAGAATCTACTTGCCAACAACTTCATACGAGAAGCCATCTACCCAGAATGGATCGCCAACCCGGTACTGGTAATGAAGGCTAATGGGAAGTGGCGAACATGCATTGACTTCTCCAACTTAAATGACGCTTGCCTGAAGGACTGCTTCTCACTCCCCCGAATCGACCAACTCGTGGACAGCACAGCCGGACACAAACTCTTATCCTTTATGGACGCATACTCAGGATATAACCAGATCCCTATGCATGCCCCCGATCAAGACCACACTAGTTTCATCACTGACCGGGGATTATACTGCTACAGAGTAATGCCTTTTGGACTTAAAAACGCCGGAGCTACTTATCAGCGCCTCGTCAACAAGATGTTTGCGGAATTAATAGGATGAACTATAGAAGTCTATGTGGATGACATGCTGGTAAAATCGAGAAAAGCCAACGATCATATAAACCACCTGGATGAGATGTTTCAAGTACTTCGCCAATATGGAATGAAGCTGAATCCTCTAAAGTGCTCCTTCGGAGTATCGTCGGGAAAGTTCTTGGGATTCATCGTCCACGCCCGGGGGATTGAAGCAAACCCCGAACAAGTCCGGGCTTTACAAGATATCAAGATACCATCCACTCGAAGAGAGATGCAAAGCCTAAACGGGAAAGTGGCCGCCCTAAGCAGGTTCATCTCTAAAGCAACCGACAAATGCATCTCTTTCTTTGAAGCTCTAAAGAAAGACAAAGGAAAGTTCGAATGGACTGACGGATGCTCGATAGCCTTCCTTAACTTAATCGAACACCTCCAGAGACCACCAGTACTCTCAACTCCAAATGAAGGCGAGGAACTATACCTATACCTTGCTGTATCATCCCATGCTTTAAGTGCCGCTTTGGTGAGAGAAGACAACTGCGCACAGCGGCCCATGTAAGCAAGAGATTTACAGGGGCAGAAGCCAGGTACCCTAAACTTGAGAAGCTAGCATACTGTCTGCTAATCACGTCACAGAAGCAGCGACACTATTTCCAATCTCATTCCATCAGAGTTTTAACCGATCAACCGCTAAGGAAGGTACTCCATCGCCCCGACACTTCTAGGCGACTACTTAAGTGGTACATTGAACTGAGTCAATATGATATCACCTACCATCCTCGCACCGCCATCAAAGGACAAGCCATGGCCGATTTTATTGCCGAATTCACTACCAACGAAGGTAAGGATCAATCTGAAATAGCAAAAGATATCAAGTGGAATCTCTTTGTAGATGGAGCATCAAACGAACAGGGCTTGGGGGCAGGTATTGTGATAATCATCCCCAGGGGAAGGAAGCTGCACTATGCCCTACGGTTGGAATTCGCTGACACCAACAACGATGCAGAATATGAAGCAGTAATAGCAGGACTGGAACTTGCCTTAGAAATTGGAGTCAGTTCTTTATGTCTCCATAGCGATTCTCAACTTATTATAAATCAAATACTGGGAGAATTCCAGACTCGAGGAGAACGACTCACAGCATATCTAAAGAAGACCAAGCTGCTGCTCAATCAATTGGATCACTATTTAATCAAACACATTCCTCGAGAGGAGAACCGAGTGGCCGACGAACTGGCAAAGCAAGCTAGCATGAAGAACAGCACCATTTCTGGAACGGTAGCCATCTCAAAACAACTAGCCCCAAGTTTCGAACAAGAGGATCTTATAGCTGTAATCGAAGAAGAAACTTGGATGACTCCTATCCGGAAATACTTGCAAGATGGCACTCTACCCAACGAGCGTAACGAAGTCAGGAAAATCTTAAGGAGTGCTTCTCGCTACACGATGCAAGAAGGCATCCTCTATCGACGCGGCTTCTCTAACCCCTTATTAAGAAGTGTCGCCGGAAGGAAAGCCAAAGAAATCTTATCCAACATCCATCGAGGAAGTTGCGGAGACCACACTGGAGGGCAGACTCTGGCAAAGAAGATACTCCGATATGGATATTTCTGGCCCACCTTAAACAAAGACGCCTTGGACTTCGTCAAAAAATGCGATAGATATCAAAAATTTGCTAAAATCTCTCGACTACCAACCAATGAGATTACTCAGATGACCAGTCCTTGGCCCTTTGCGGTATGGAGAATTGACCTGATTGGCGAACTGCCGATGGGCCGAGGCAGAGCCAAATATGCTATAGTGGCAGTCGACTATTTCACCAAATGGTATGGGGTTCCACTCAAAATCATATCGGACAATGGACTTCAATTTGACAGCGAGGAATTCACCGACTGGTGCCGAGAGCATGAAATTCACAAAAGCTTCTCATCTGTAGCTTATCCCCAGGCAAACGGACAAGTCAAAGCTGTCAACAAAATTCTCAAAACTCTAATCAAGAAGAAACTTGAAAAGTCAAAAGGCGCTTCGGTGAATGAACTTCCTACGACACTTTGGGCCTACCGCACATCTTACAGAACATCAACATGACATACTCCTTTCTCTTTGGCATACGGATCGGAGGCCATGCTCCCAGTTGAAACTGTAGTGCCCTCCCACCATAGGATCCACTACAACCCAGAAGAGAATGAAGAACTCCTACACATGTCTTTGGACCTAATTAAAGAAAGAAGAAATGATGCAGCACTTAAAGCGGCAGCTCACAAGCAAAAAGTGGCAGCACGATACAACTCCAAAGTCAAGCACCGCATCTTACGAGAAGGAGATCTTGTTCTCAAACGGACCTTCCCACGCCCCGGAGCGCTAGATCCTATCTGGGACGGACCCTATGTAATTCATAAGGATCTCCACAACGGAGCTTATATTTTGTCAACAGTGGACGGAGAGGTGTTCCAGAGGGCATGGAACATCCAACACCTTCGTCGATACTTTTCTTAACTTGTACTGCCCATATGAAGTGAATTAACAAAGCGAATCAGTAGACGTAGGCATTTTCGTGCCGAACCACTTTAAAAATCTTGTCTCTTTTTAACTTGTTCCTTTATATCTTGGCTGCTTGTTAAGCTTTATCCTTTTCTGTTAAGAAAAATCCTGTATAACAGCATTTCCATTCTGGACACTTCAATGCACAACCTCACCTGGACAAGACCCAACAGGTACTATACAAATCTATGCCCTCGTCAATGAGACACTTTTGCTCCAGCATCCCTCTGCTGCGGGTTAACTCATTGCTCGCGACGGCCCTCAAAGCCAACTGTAATGAGCCGATCATAAGCCACCGAGAAGGCCGACTATAGCCGAGGCAGCTCATTACGGCGTTCGGCTCGCCGGCGACTGTGAATCGATTATAAGCCCCAACATAAGGTGTGGCCAGCCAGGGGCAGTTCACAGTTGACGATCGGCACCCACGCTAGCCGGCCACGGTAAGTCGAATAATACCCACGATTACGGGCCATAATGGCCCGGGTAGTTACTGTGCACAATCTCGGCTCGGATGTGTCTTAAGTACGGCTGTGGTAAAAAAGAAAACTTCCCGCGGAGGCGTAAGATGGGTGACGAATGTCTCCAAGACCCACAGCTAGGGAAAGTGACTACAAAACCCGTTTGCCACGAACTTAAGCACATCGAAGGCCTTCCGTGATTGGAAGTTTTACTATTTCTTATATTTCCATTTTATTTATAAAAACTTTCCTCCTATACTCTATAACGATCACTAAAGTACAGGACACAAAATAGGAGACACTCGCTAGTGGAAATGAGAACTCACAACTGGATAGCAGGTCACTCAGCTGCATTCCATCCTCAGTCACACAAGACATTCAAAGCTACCGTCTACAACTAAAACATGAAGGGCGGTACTTCCTTTTCTTGTATATAAACATGTAGCTATAGCCTATTCACACATCACACTAACATTGCGAGACATGAAATTATATTTTAAGCAAGAGCTTAGCATCAAACACGATTGAAGCACATGCATATACACAGCTATATTTCTTATGCAACACATCAAAATAACGACAGCATTCAAATATGACAGAATCAGCTTATGTTATAAAATTATATAAGAATAAAATCATTCGCTACAATGACATAATTACATAATTACAGCCTGAAAGTACATTAATGTTTTGGACTAGTATATTCAGGAATACCAAGTAAACCAAAAAAGTAGTCAGCTGCAGCAGGGCTCCGCCTCTATCCTGCTAGCCCTCCGGGATCTACTTGACCGCTGGATCAGAACTCCCAGCATGCTGGCCAGAGGTCCCACCTGTCCGATTCAGGAGAAGATCAGATAAATAATACGCAATCAAGTTAAGAAAAGATTGAGAGGGAAGACTTACCAGCATCTACTCCCTGATCATCATCCCCCAACTGCACACCCACTTCCTCGGCGGTAAGCAGCCGCATGCCCTCCTTCACTGCCACTTTCTCCTCCTTAGTAAACTGGGCCGTGACCACATCCATTCTGAAAGCTACACCACCCTCCTTATCCGTCTCAGCCTTGGCCTCCTCCAAAGCCCGGAGATATATCCTAGCCATGACCCGGGGATAATCGTCCATCCAGGATAGGTTGCCCTACTTCCAAGTACGGAAGTACATGTCCTGGAGCATCTCATCCATCATCCCCTCGTTCTCCTCAAACTCCCTCATCCGGGCCTCGGAAGCCGACAGCCTTGCAACGGCAGCATCTCTCTCCAATCGGTATCTCGAGCAGTCAGCCTGAAGGGATTTCCGCATCGCCTCCATCTCCTCCTTCACTTGGCTTGAGCAAGATTTGTGGCCTCAAGCCTCCCAGATAACTCCTCTATCTGCTCCAGATCCGCTTTCCGAACCTCATCCACCGTGGCAATGGCCATATCGATTCGTTTCTTGCAGGTGGCCTCCATTTTTCGCAGCTCGGCTCTGCTAGCCTCCTCCATAGTTTTCTTTAGCCGTCTGGAGGCCGCCTCATGCTGGGAGATCTAAATGGCCTGATCGGCAAGCTGTTTGGCCTGATCGAAAACCATTAGCCGCAACCAAATGTTAGCACTTCCGATTTCCTCTCCGGCCTTGACCAGTCGGGTATGATGCGCCATCAGCCTCCTGGTCTCCTCAGCCACCCGATCGATGTTTGCCTTGGCCTCATCCCCCATAGTCACAATCCGAGTGGTCAACAAGTCGAGATCCAAAGACTTAGCCTCATCAAGCACCCTTACCATAGGATTGCGGGGTAGGAGGTGCTCACCGGTAAATTCATCGAAGGAAATATCATGGAGGTTCGGGTCAAGATCTGAATGACCCGCAAATGGGTTACGAGCCAACCCGGGACGATCAACATGAGTGACGGTAGGATTCTCTGATAGATGTGGAGATGGTATGGACTCAGTATCCTCCCCCGTAATATCATGAATAGGCTGGGTTGGGGGCTGAGGTCCAAGCGAAGGTTCGAACATGGAACACCTCCTCTTTCTCTTTTGAATATCCTCTTCGATGACTCCGAGAAGAGGACGGTAGCCGACTACGCCCCCAGAACGGTCGGTCGAGGGCTTCGGTTTGGCAGAAGCTTTGAGGAGTTTGAACTGTTCGAGGCGGTGCCGAATGTCTGATGTCTTGGCCGCCTTACCCGTTCCTGAAATAAAAACCAAGTGTTACAAGCATGCATGAGACTATTATCCAAGAAACATGTGAAGTTAAAAGAGGATTAAAGAATTCACCTTGAACCGCCGGAGTTTCCCTAGCTGAAATACTCTCAGAAGATGGACTGGAACCAGTCCCGGCCTCATAAGATTTCTTCGGTTTCTCCTCCAAGGCCGGCCCTTCCTCCAACCCCTCAAAGGCGTGGCGGAAAGCATCATCCGTCCACTCTTGAATCTCACCCACTTGCCCAGAGGTCAAGGCACCAACGCCACTACCACTCTGTCCTTCACCACCGTTACCACCATCACCTTCTCCATCACCTCCACTCTCCTCCTCGCCTCTTTCCTCCTCTCCACTTTCCTCCTCCGGAACATCTGGGCATGTGCTGCGAGAGGGTCCATCAGATTTCTTAAGCTTCTTCCCCCCGACGACTGGAGGTATCGAGAAGGGTCTCCTCTTGCTACTCTTTGTCGTGGCCCCTCCATTGGCTTTGGCAGCTCTTTCCTCAGCCGTATCCCTCGGCTTGACCACAGACTGATGTGGTAGAATCAAGTTGTGTTCCAGGAGAGTGGCATTCCTGATTAGGTAAGAAGCTGACCTATCCCTTCCCGAAATGGCCTCTATCTCCGCGGCCATCTGAACCAGGTGATCATTCTCCACGACCGCAAAGCCACATGTCGCTAGTAAGAAATAAAAACACATAAGAAGAAGCATCTCAGTCAGAACGGAAATTATAAATAAGCTTCAACTTACAGCCAGAGGTGAAGCGGTGGATCGAAATGGTGTCATCCTGGACGAAGAACCATTCCTTCTTAAACATGGTGAGCTTTGAATACAAGTCCATGACCGGCTTGAAGGACACGGCCGATTCCAAGCTGATGTATGGAGACCACTTCTTGTAACCCCTCAAGTCATATAGATATCGAATTTCCCGGTTAGAAGGGGGCGCCCGTACTTTCTCTGGAAAATCACGAATAGGCAAACCAAGATAGCGTAGGAGTTGGGCTGGAGCTGGAAGGGGGCCACCTTCAAATAAGTAACGAAGCTAACTATCCAGGCATTGATTGGAGGAATGGCCCCACACATGCAGTGGTACCTACTATAAGCAAAGTATCCTTCAGGGGGATTATATGGCATGACCCCCTTCCCTGGCAGCAGCATGTATGCTCTATCAATCCCAAAGGAGCGGGAGATAACATTAAGCTGCTCCTTTCTGAGAGAGCTCAGAAAGCAATCAGGATGAGAGTTCAAAAGCTCTTGAGGACCATATCCGTCCACTAGTGATCTCGGGGTGGGTCCCTGTCGTCCCGGTCCTGGCTGGGCTGGGGGCATCACAGGGGACTCTCTTCTGTCCGTAGATTTTCTCTTTTCTGATCGAGTTTCCACTTTGTGAGACATTATCTGCGATACCAGAAAAACATAACTGTTAAAACAAGGAATATAGAGAGTTAAGCAAGCGAGTATGTGAAGCCTGGAACTTCACCCATAATTCAAAACACCAGATTTCATTCGGTGGCACGAGTCCGAGACCCCATTCGGAACTCACACTCCCAAAATTCGTTCGGTGGTTCCAACTCAAAGGTCATTCGACAACCATACTTCCCCGTCCTCATTCGGCAATTCAAGCACAAGTTCATTCGGTACTCGGAATCCACGAGTGCATCCGGTAATTCAAGAATATAAGATCATTTGGCAAAAAAAATGGCTCACCTGGTTCGGCAATCAGTTGATTCGGCACCTTAAATAGTTCGGCAAACGAGACTGATTCGGCACTATAATTGGTTCGGCACTATAATCAATTCGGCGGGTAAGGAATGAAGGAAGCCTAAGGCCAATACTTATAGGCAAAAATCAACAACCGGACCAACTGGCTCGGCATACAAGACCGGGCGAGAATCCCCCAAGCTAAAACAAAGCGTGACATATACTGACATATGTCCCACTTTGGGGGGCAAATGTTGGGGGCGTCTCCACACCCACCGAACCAAAGGAAAGGAATTCAACACCGGACCACTTCCCTGCCGCACCAAGCACCTACCGAACCAATCCACCTCCAACAACTACCGGACAAAGCATAGCCGGACCATCTCCATCCACTCACCACCGGACCATGTCCCACCGAACCAACCAACCTCCACTCACCACCGGACCATGTCCCACCGAACCAACCTACCTCCACACATCACCGGACCACTTCACCACCGAACCAGCCCATCTCCGAGTCCTAGCCGGACCAACCACCACCGAACCAAACTCACTCCCAACCTACCACCGGTCCAAACAACATACCACTCTCCACCGAACCAAGACGTTCCGGATCAACTTAGTCAGGCCAGATTGCATCAGCCTAGGCCCACCAGAAGCTATATACATCCAAGACCCCTGCCTCCAGCCTCACTCTATAAATAGAGGGGCAGGGGTACAATAATGGTAGACAAGTTTGAGAGCTTAAGCACGGATAGAACTTTCAAACAACTTTCAGTTACTTGTAATCAAAGCTTTGTACTTGTAATCTGAATAGAAAAGGAGAATAACATATAAAGTGGACGTAGGCACATTCTGGTCGAACCACTATAAATCTGTGTGTTTTTTGCTGTTTAGTCCATCTATTTTATATGTTCGCATAAATCACCCAAATCGTTGAGAACCATATATAATCAACTAAATCATACGACTTGGAGGTGTTTGCCCATCTTCAGTGCAAACACCTTTCTAAGAAGGACGCTCCTCAAACTAATAAGAGGAAAGAGCAAATTAAGAGGATACCATATACTTCAACAACCAGTTTCGTAATGTATGCTATGCTATGTTTTAGACAGATGTGGCATATGCATTAGGATGTGCAAGTTGATGCCAGTCTAATTCGAAGAAAAATATTGGACGGCTGTAAAATGCATACTAAAGTATATAAGAAATATTAGAGACTTATTCCTAATATTTGAGAATTGGGACCTCCTTATAAAGGGGTATGCTAACTTTAGCTTTCGAAGCGATATCGATGATAATAAGTTAGTGTCAGGTCATGTCTTTAGTATAAATAGTGGGGCTATCAGTTGGAAATGTTCCAAGAGGAAATGATAGCTAATTCTATGATGGGGGCCAAGTACATTGCCCTTTAAGTAGCAAAAGATGGGGTATGAATGCGCTAGTTTTTAATTGATCTAAGAGTGATTTCCAATATGGAGAATCCAATAGCGTTATTTTTTGATAACAATGTGGTGATGTAGATCATAAAGGAGTCTAGAGAACACAAGAAATTGTGACACATTCTTCGAAGTTTCCACCTAATTAGTGAATTCGTTGAGAAGAAATATTTCATGATACAAAGAGTAGGTATGAAAGATAATAAAGCAAATCCATTAATGAATGGACTAGCTTGGTCGGTTCTTGTCAACCTGACCGAATGGATGAGATTAAGATTCCATATTTGGCCCTAAGTGCAAATGGAAGATTGATAGAGTTAGGAGTATGCCTTAGGGGAAATTCTTTAATTTATTGTAAATTATTAACTTTATAATAAAATCTTATTCGAAATAAAAAGTGTTTTTTGTTTATTATATACTTTGTATGTTATGTTATATTAGTTAATTAGTTAATTTAATATAAAATCCATAAATGATGTGTTATGTGATATTAATTAAAATGTGTTGTAATCATGACTAATTCATCACAATATAATAAACACATCATTTTAAATATTCCTAACCAAGATGTATCGAGACTCTATATCGATGCATCCGTTGAGACAAGAGTATGTAACGCTCTCCAAATGATGGGAAATTTATTAATCATGGCTGATGAGGGCATCAAGTATTACATATAGTTAGTTATTGGATAACTATGAAATGATTCATTTGATAGTTTTCAGTTAATTAATATAGCTAAGGTCAAACAGAGAATAGCGATGTGATAGTATTACACAATTCTCTCAACTTGAGAACACTATCAAACATCAATATGGAAACTTTGCTTTGATTATAGTTAAATCATGGCACGTTATCCATTGTACGACTGTATTTGGGGCTGGTTGAAGCATTGGAAGTGGAACATTGTCTAATAGAGAATACGTCTCCTTAGTTATATATGGTTGGTATCATAGTCAATTCAAGTTTACTCAAAGTCAAAGTCTCTGGCCAAAGCAGTTCGATTAATAATAATTGTTGTTGAACCAAGAACTTTGGGTTTGGAATATACAAGTTGAATGTGGATGATATTTGGAATTTTGACCTTTTCAAAATTCCATAAGTTCTAATGCGATATAGTTTTGACAAAGAGAATTGGTGTAAATAATCGTCACTACTGGAGACTGCTAGAAATAAGTAAAATTGGCTTTTTTTGAAACAAGTAAGCAATAGTTTAGCCATAACGTCAAACCACTAGCTAAGGTGATGTGTAAACTTTAATATTTGAACTGCTTGATATTAATCGATGTTCGAATTTGCACCTAAAAGTCACACGACCAAAATATTGAATACTTTGACTAAAAATTATAATTACTATAAATTAATTAAATTTTAGTTGTTATAAATTAATTAATATTTTTAAAATATTAATAATAAAATTATATTTGATTTGTGTTGATCGGTATTGAAAATAATGTGTATATAACTACTTATTGATGTATAATATCGATATACGTTTAAATTTGATTTACATGGGAATTATCTAATCATGCTTGAAGTGAATGGAGGCCCATTTGGGATCTTGGTATGGCTGGATAGACTTGAGAAGGGGAGGGTGTTACAGCCAAATTTTCTACAATCTTCGAACGGACTTAAACGATGAAAATAGAGGAACAAACGATGAAGAAATGATCCAAGGACTTGGACAACATCATAAAAAGGCAAGACAAAGTAGATATCAAAAAATAAAGCAAAAAAGCTCACCTTAGTTTTTCAACTTGTCCTCATGGATCGGTACCAAGTCGACTTGGGTCAGACACGCAAAACCCTAGGTCAGACTCTAACCGAGCGAAGGAAAACTTGTGCATAACAAACCCAAGAAATACCCAAGTCAAGCCTGAAGAAAACACCCAAATTTATCTGGTCGAACGCTAAGTTAGTTTGGTACCGATCCATGTTCCATGGATTGACATCGATCCATGAAGACATGAATCGAATTAACCCTAAAACTTTGGTGGAGCGACGTGTGAATGTGGGGAAAATGTTGGAGCATGTTCTGAAGATAATTTTAGGGATTTTCGTCGATATGTAGGAGGAGGGATGCACTTGAAAAATGACTTTTTATTTATTTATTTATTCATTTTGCAGTGAATCTTTGTTGGATCGCCATCGATCTGAGACTACCAACCCGAGAATACTAGTCCATAAAATAACAGTTTGTAAAGGTCATAGAAATTGAATAACAAATTTTAAGTGGAAGTAGACCGGAGTATTCACTGAACCACTATAAAAATTGTGCATTCTTCTTTGCTATTTCTTGCTATTATCTTATTTACTTTGATAATTTTCATCTTTAGTGCTCGATTGAGTGTTTGCGCCAGTTTTGGTCCAAACATTTTGGTGCATCCACTGAGATAACTTGGATTTAACAACTTGATTTCGAAGAAGATAAAAAGGCCTAATACTAAATTTATGATTGGAGGAAGTCAATAAGAACAAGAGGCAGGCCAAAGGCATCCTTAGAATCAAACATCCTATCCATTTATGTAATGACCCATTTTTTCATATCCTTTGAATCACAACAAACTACACATGTCCAACTCAAATTGCATGAACAAGCGGATCATTAAGAATAGAAAGTAAATAAAGACATAACAGAATTTCACATGAATGGAATAACATATATTACTTCAACAATAATCTTTGCACTGGAAAAGTTTAAAACATATATCAGAGTCTAACCAAGATTCAGCCTGGACAGTTATAACACCCGTCCTTACAAATGCTGGCAATAAAAATGCAATAGATTCGGCGGATAATAGAATACGTCCACACAATGATGAAGATCTCTAGCTCTCTTCTGGAAACTCCAAGCGTCTTTAGCTAATCCCGAAACTACTCGGATCTGACCCAAGTATTAAAAATACCCAGATCAGGCTTGATAAACCAGCTAAGATACTCGAAATTTTAAATGTATAGATCATAACGATGTTATCTAAACCTTTGAAATGAAGGGTATCTCATAAGACCACGTCCACATATAAATACAGATGGGTTTTTAACTTATATAACCTAAACACTTTTATTACCAAAATAATTTGATATTATCTTTAGTGACATTCTTTTTGGAAAACATCTTTCAAATAAACTTATTCAAGTAAGGTATCAATACTCGGACTATGTCTAAGGGAATATATCCAGAAGGTCAAACGTAATATACAGGACGGAATATACGTACCAAAAGGGTTAGCTGAAATGTTTGCAAAGCATTACACCTATTTTGGGAATACAATCAAAATCGTAAAGATCAAATTGGAATTGGATTTTCCAATATGATAGGGAACGTCGAAAACCATGCATAGCAACTAGAACCCGGTGGTTTTTCCTACAAGGACTCACACACCACTATTCCTCCTATTTCCACACTTCTTGATATCTATGGCTTCTCACGCAAGGACACACACACCACTATACCATACAATAAGGGTCCCTTCTGGATACCTTGGTGACCTAGATCATACGCCGCTAGTCACCTTGAGGGATCATATACCATCCTCGTCATACTAAGCCTAAAATATGTAACATAGTTCCCATATCATTTTCGAGATGTAAGGCTAGTGAGGCTAAGCTCATACTTTCCACAAAGACACACTTTTCTTTTCACAAAGCACAATCCACTTAGAGTGCCACATTGCTATTCCTTCAATCACCATTTGACTTTTACGAACATACAACCTATGAGTTCGTATGCCTCTGTGAAGGGTGTTAATCTAAGAGAAGTTGCCTTCTCCACCACCATATAAGTATGTTGGTAAAAGTCAACGTTTGTGATCCTAACAATGCAATGTCAGACATTCGTCCATATAAGTTCGTTCTGGGACTGAATGAAACCGAAGGCACTTTCCTCGACCATTACTATGCGAGAAGCCCTTGCAATCCGTAGATTTCAAACAAGACAAGACCACTGCTATAATAAATGTCCCTATATTGGGAGATACCTAGAGAATGTCAACAAGTAGTCCTCCTGCTATGAATATCTTCAGTCTTCAATAATCGTCATCTTTAACACGTCTTTACTTTCGAATACATACATTGGTTCGAAGTGGTTATCAGATAGGGATCCCGACCTCGGTTTCTTCGAAGCAAATAATCGATAAAAAGACGTTAAGTTCATATCTGATTATCAATCATCAATCAATTAATTCATTTTTATTTAAACCAAATATCTTTCTTAGATATGTTCTTTTTAAATTATCCTATTTTCTTTCCAAGAGTATATGGAATCATTAAGTCTCATTTATCAAATTATTTTGTTGATTTAGACCTCACTTTTTATTTGGGAATGATTCCAAATCATTTCGTCTTTTTCTTAGGAAAACATTTCTAAATTAGTCACTGAATCTTAATCAAAGATTTCTTTCTTAACTTCAAATCATATTCTTTCAAATCGAAGATTTTCATAACAGAGCACTCCTTAGATATGGTAAATTTCACCTTGAGGCACTAATGACAAGTAGTCCTACACCATGAAGATCTTCATCATTTCATCAATGATCATTCTCTTCAATATGTTTTTTTTTGAAAATTAGTTTGAAGTGATTTTCGGACAAGAATCACCCAAATCCAACCCCAGTTTTTCAGATAGGAATCACCCAAATCCGATCCCGGTTCCTTCGTACCAATCATCGATAAAAAATGATTATTGGAAGATTTGATGATTGATTTATGCATTTCCTTTTATCAACTAGCTTCGATAGATACAAATCTTTGTAAAATATTCTTCTTGTGAATATGGAGTCGTTATAGCCTTTCTTTGAAATTTATCAAATCATTTGATTTATTTAAACCTTTTTGAACTTGGAAAATTTCTATTTTCTTACGCCTTTTATTTAGGAAAACTTTAATATAAATTTTAGAGTATCCGAGCATTCCCTTCGATCTGTTCCACCATTCGTCTAAGAGATAAAATGAAGGCCAGGTAAGTTCAGGGCACCGATCGCTCCATCCCTAACCTTAGTTACACACCTTGTTTTACCATTTAGCTCTCACAGACGGAACAAATGTACTAGTCGTTTCTGCATACTTTGTTATTAATTTTCATTTTATAAATGATTCAATAAACTTCCAAATCATTACTTAAAACATCAAATTATTATTTTAAAAACACTTGTAAAAGATTTGAAAGAGGATTCTTGAGTTTAAATCCAAAA
Source organism: Allium cepa (assembly GCA_030765085.1). Taxonomy (NCBI): domain Eukaryota; kingdom Viridiplantae; phylum Streptophyta; class Magnoliopsida; order Asparagales; family Amaryllidaceae; genus Allium; species Allium cepa. Next base: position 455,893,999 of record CM060931.1, on the reverse strand, counting down.
TTCATAAGTTATTAAAAAAGCGTTGCAAAAAGTGTTACAAAAAGTGCTTTTAAAGCCATATACTTCAAAACGACTTTTATGTCATTTAGAAATCCATCTTTTAAACTTAAATCACTTTTTAACCATTTTAAAATATTTTTAGATTTTATTTGATATTTTTAAACATTTTAAAAATATCATTTTTTAAAAATCCCTTTTTGGATTTCGAACTGCAAAACCATGATGCGTTAAAAAAATTGTTCGGGATATATTTCAAAATATACTTAATGAATATTGATTTTCTTTCTTTGTCGGAAAACTGTGGGTATAATAGTCTAGAAAATTCTCATCTCGAAGGATTCTAGCTATATTCCACTTTGTATACTTAATTAACTTTCTCGGCGCAAAATCGCGAACTACCATTACACGACGCCCTAGTTTTGACTTATTTTTTCAATTTCTTTTCAAACTTCATTGAAACACTTTTAAATATTTATAAAACATTTCTAAATAATTTTTAACAATATTTCCATATTTCAAACTCATATTTCATTTCATATTATAATATTATACTACTATAATATCATTTTCAACCTTTTTAAAATCATTTAAAGGCTAAATCACTTCATACACATATTATTATGGATTTAATTCCCATTAAATTTAATTTGGTTAATTACTAACATATCTCTTATTATTTATCAAACCAAGTTATCAACCATTTCACAACCATATAATCAACCAAGTAATCGTCCAATATCAACCAATATTCAACATATTAATTTCTAATTTAACATGTATATTATCAACTTAAGTTTTATTAAAATAAAACTAAGATTTGAGTACTCACTTATGGCTCCACTCTACCAAACTTTTTCATCGACTTCTCTTTTGATTTTGGCAGCACTTTCTTCTCTTTTTCTTGCTTCCACGCTTCTCGAATTTCCTTCTTTCTTCACTTAGGTTTGTCCTTGACTTGGAAGGTTGGAGGAGCTCAGCCTTGACTTAGGAAGGTGGTGGCTGTGAGTTTAGGAGGTGGAGAGGAGGAGTTTGCACTTAGTTTTGAGGTGGAATATTATACTTTACTTTACTTTATTTTCTAATATCTTTCCATTATTTTCCTAAGGCACGAAAGTGGAGAGAAGAAGCTTGAAAATGGAGAAGAAAAAGTGTGGAAAAAAGTGAGAAAGCGTGTTGGTATTTATAGGAAAAAATTTGGATTAAAATAATATTTTGTAAAAAGACCAAAATACCCTTTGCTCATACTTTAAGTAATCTCATTTTTTTCAACACTTACCATCACCATTTCACATCACTCTTTATGTCTAAATCACTTAAGAATTAAGTGAAATAAATTAAGATTTTATTTAGATTTTATTTTGATACTTTTGTCAGTTTATTTAGATTTGATTTTATTAAGTAAAAGTAAACTTGATTAGTGAATTAATTGATACATATACTGTTTGAACATATTTTCATATATAATAAAATAAAGGTGTAACAAGACCGCGACAACTATAAATCGACAAAACGTTGATTTTCGACAACATGTTTTACGGTCACATTTTGACGTTTTAGTTAAACTATTTATTTGTGTAATCCAAATTTAAAAATAAATTTGTGTAATGCCATTTAAAAATATAAACACTTATAAATTAATTAAAATAATTTATTTAACTATTGAAACTTATTTTTTTGAAATTAGAATTTGTCACTTTTTGTCAATATGAGGAATTTTTCCTAATTTTGTGTATTTTTCTCTTTGCAAACCTTATCTAAGATTATTTAATTCATAAAATATTATATGTTTTAAATTTAAAATCATCTTAAATGTTCTATTTAAAGGCGGTAAATTCTGGATCGTTACGTACTTCCCCCTTAAAAGAATTTCATGATCGGAATTACCCCAAAACAAACTTAAAGGTATTTGCCAAAAATATTTACTTTAAAGATCAAAGCATACTCATGCTTATCAATTAAGATAATACACTTTGATGAAAATTGACAGCTATTAGTTTGTCAAATAAGTGATTTGCATTATGCTTTTTTAACTTTATAAGATTATATTGATTGAGTAACTCAAAAATGATACCAACGGAACAGAGTACTACCAGTAGTATAGCATATTTTCTTAACGAGCAGGGGAATAATTAAGAGAAGCGTTTGCCATCCGAACATATCTCCTGCCCATTTTTAGTTACTTTCGAGCCACTCGGATCAATTAACCATAAGATTGTTTTTCGTTTTCAAAATCCCTTTTTAGAAATAATACTATTATTATTCTTTTTCCAAAAGAAATCGATCATCCTTTATTTGGAATAATACAATTGTAATTCTTATTTCAAAATTCCTTTGAAATTTCTTTGTTAATAAATCTCCTTATAAATTTAATTCAAAACTTATTTTATATTACATTACTTTCCCTTTTATATTTTTCAAACATTATGATATGAATTCTCAAAACCATCTTTCTCAAACATTATTTTATTTTTTCTAATTACACTTCATTTTACAGAATATACTTTTATAAAATAAATTCTTAAATGATTTCTTGGTAAACATTTTTTATAAAGACACTTCTTTATATTATATAATCTCTTTTTATTTCAAAATATCTTATTAAATTTGATCAAACATAAAATAGAAGAAGTGCTCTGAGAGGATAATCAAAGAGAAGTTTAATTAATTAACATCATAATTATACATCCATTCTATAATACTATTTACTTAAGTTCGTAAACATTTTAATACAACATAATCTCATGTTTATTATTACTTTATAACTTAAAGTTCATTTTATTTAAGTCAAATCCTAATCTTGTTTCATTAATTTTATTAAAAATCAAATTCAATTCACTTTCGTTTAACTTCTCTTAAGTTAATTCTTTCATATCTCAATTTAAAATTTCCATTTGTTTACTTAACCAAATGTTTAACCATTTTTAAATTTTGGTTTTACATTCCTATTCAAATTAGTATAGCGTAAACTTATTCCTCCTTTTTATACCATTTTAAATTTATAAGTTCAAAAACTTATTATTATTATTCTATATTTATCAAATCATGCTTGGAATTTTACAATCAAAACTTTTTTATCAAAAAAAAACATCAATGGTGTTATCCCACCTTTTTGCAAGGCCGTGACACCAAAGAATTGACTGAAAACTAAAGATAATCTGTCCCGAATATCAGTTATACACAGGTTTGCTATGGATATTGATGAATTTTGTCCGAGTCTGGATCGAGCTACAATCAATATAATACGACATGCAAAGCTATGGAAGCCAATGTTCCAAATTTCAAGTCAACCGGAGTTCGTGTACCCAAGATATTGATCGATCAAGTCTCCTGTGAAACACCTCTATTTCATATCCCTCAAGTATTGTGACGACCCGGAATTTTGAGCAATATCAATTTAATAATCTTTGTTATAATTAAATTGATTTGATCATTTTACATTATAAATTGACAGGTTTATTCTTTTAGAAGGCTAATAATAATAGTTTAACAATATCTATTAACATTTTTCCTAACAACATAAAATTGGCAAAATTCTTTTGAAAATTAATAATATTTTAATTTGGAAATATTTATTTTAACAATTTAAAATTGGTAAGATTTATTTTTTCAAAAGCTAATCAAAATGTTTTCTATTTATAATGTATATGTATATATTTGTATATGTTAGAAATGGGAAAAATTATTGTTTTGAACTTAATAAAGAGTTTTCAAACTTTAATATATATAATTTGTAATTTGAAAATTATATTTAAAATAATGTTTTCCAAAGGATATTTGAGATTTAAAATTTTAATAATAAGAATAATTTCTTATTTATTATAAACATATATTTTAACTTGAGTTTTAAATAAGAATTAAGTTAGAAGTTCAGGGCCCGTTTGGTTTCATTTTGTATTTTGAGTTTTGTGTTTTAGACTTGCACTAAAAAATAGCAAGAAATAAGAGGAGAAGATTTATAATTCTTAGCCATTGCGACGACCAATGGACAACGAAAGAGTTGGATTGTTCTCCGTGCTTTTGAAACACGAAAAACAAAATAATCTTGGTTTCTATTTTGCATGTTAATTTCATTTTTCAAATTTTTTTTGTTTTTCAACAATACATACAACGGACACGCTTTTGTATAGACGAAAACACAAAACACAAAATGACAAGCCAAACGGGGTCTCATTTTCTTTTCATTTTAAAATTCAAACATAAGACAAAATTGGTTTGTGAAAATAAATATAGAGTTAAATTAAAATTCTCAAGCATTTGAACATATGTTATATTTATTGGATCAAAGGCATAAGTTATTTATAAATAAATGTTTACATGAATTTACACATGAATATTTATTAAAATCTAAAAGCTTATTTATACAAGATAAAAACATTTTATAATCATATAAATATTACATAATTACTTATTCATAACTTAAATAAATTATTAAAAAAGAAAAGTAAAATTTGTAAATTATTAATAAAACATTAAAAACACTTGTAAAACATTAATTAAACATTAAAAAACAACTGTAAACATTTTAATATATGTTAAAGACAATTGTAAATAAGTGTGCATAGGTGTAAGTTAATAAAGCGTTAATGGGACAAGTGTCAATTCTCTTTGATAATTAAACTTAAAATCAAATTGTAAAATAAGAAGACAAGATTAACTTTCAGCTGAATCTTATCTTCATTTCAACAAAATATAATACAAAAAAAAGATAAAAAAAAGTAAAATTTGAAAGAAAAAAGAAAAAAAGAGGTAAAAATCTGAAACAAGAAGATGGTAGCTGGAAATTCAACATCAATGCAAGATCTTCAGATCTTCAAATACAATCAAGCAATTCAGAATCAATCGCAGGAAGATTTATTTCAACATGCAAAGAAGAATTCAAATTAAAATAAGCAATTCAAAATTCAACAGCAACAGGATTGTTTTCAACATGCAGAAGAAATTCATGAACCTGGAAAAAAATAGTCTCTTTCCTCTGCATATCGGTGAGTAAATGAAATTTAAAAAAAAAACAGTTTCAAAACCTGGATTCAACTTGTTCTTGTGAATGAATATCATAACGATTTCTGAAATACTTGAATTAAATTAGATGCATGCTTGAATGATGAATATTTGAATGCCCGTGTTGTTCAAATGGTCTTTTTGTGATAATAACATGATTCATTTTCATAATAAAATCAATAACTCTATGTTGAATTCGAATTTGCTTATGATTTGTAAACAAAAGTTGTTTGATATCATGTAATCTTTCATCTAAAAATAATTACAGGTTTTTAAAGTGAATAATTAGCTCTGAATTTTTGAATTTACAGTAAAAATGAAATTTGGGTCAAAAATTTTTGAATTCAAATTTAAGTTTTGATTTTATAGTTGAATTACAAATGGGAAATCATGATTTTTGAAATACGAATCTTGATTTTTAGTTTGGTAATTGAAGAGAATTTTTGAATTGACTGTTTTGGACATAATGGCCAATTGGTGGTGAACGATGGCGAACTGAGTGTCATGGATGAGCATGAAGGCCGAGGGGAAGTAGGAGTTCATCAGAAAAATGCATTGGGGATTTATAGTTGATTGAGATGGCCGGTATTGATCGAGTTAGGGTTTTACACTCTGTGAATGTGGTCATTGTTCATCTTGTTTTCGCGACGACGAGAGGCTACCGGAGTCGAGAGTGAGGGGTTCTGGAGGTGCTGTAGGTCGCGAGGTGGCTTTGGGGAGGATCGCGCGGCGTCTCGAGTGATATGTCGTCGGCGGCGTTAATTTTCTGGTGGTTATTGGTTCAGGTAGTTTTGGGTTAGAGGTCGAATTTTGATTTTCGATCGAAACATGGTTTCTGGGTTTCACATGTTGATGTAGTGGTTGAGTCCGACGTAACGAAGGCCGGAGTATGGTTCGTCGTTGGCCAGGGTGGTTGTGCACGAGGATGTGCACGATTGTGCATCTGGAATTTTGGGTGTGGAAGAAGATGTTGGGAGCTTGAGTTTTTCTTCGGGAGTGTGATATTATTTCTCAAAGCAAGGTGAAGGGGTGGGAAACTCGGGGTAGACTCGGGTACTTGTTGTGGATTGCTCGGGTTTTCTGTTGAGCAGGTTTAGGTTTTATTTAGAAAGTTTTAAAAGTTTTTAAATTTAACAGCAATGTTTTTTAAAGGTTTTGAAACAAAAGAAATTTGACTTTGTAAATAATTAAAGTTATAAAACAAAAGTAAAACAAGTTTTTACCTATAAAACTAATTTGTTTCAAGATTAAGTTTTTAAACAAGTTTTATATATATTAAAATATGAAAGTTTTAAAATAAAATAAGTGGATTTTTTGAAATGATGGTTGTATTAAATTTATTTAAATAACTTTGGAAAGCTTTAAAGATTTAGAAGGTTTAATTTGAATATTTAAATTGTTTTGATTATAATTGATTTCTAATATATTTTATTTTAAATAAGTTTTAATGATTACGATTTAGTAATCAATTATAATAAAGTTTTATTTTGAGTAATTTAGAATTTTGATTAATTAAAGTCAAACAAATGTATGAAGATAATTAAGATAATTCAATTATTATTAATAATCAAGAGTTATTGGTTAATATGATAATTAAGGTAATGGTTTACTTAATTAAGAATCTTTTTAATATAGTAAGTTAAAGAATCATTTAATTAAATTTAAATGATTAGTTAAATAATTAATTAAGTAATTAATTAGTGATTAATTGAAGATAATCACTTATGATTTAATTTGGTTAAATTACTTGGTGAAGTATTTAAGTAATTAATTACTGGAGGTAATTAAGTAAAAGGAAATTATGGAACAAAGTAATTAGAGGTTAATTACTTTATGAAAGTAATTGGGTAGAAGTGATTAAGGGTTAATCACTTGTGTTATTAATTGAAGAATTAATTAATTAAAGGTTTAAATTTATTTATTAATTAAAGATGAATGGTTAATTAATAAAAGGATTAAGAAAATTCAATAATGTGATTAATTACTTGTTAAAGTAATTAAATAAATAGAAATTTAATTAATGGAAGTAATCATTAATTAATGGAAATAAATAATTAATTGTTAATTAATAATTAAAGGATAATTAATCTATAATTTAGTTTTAATTACTAAATGTAATTAAAAAGAAATTAATCAAATGTGATTAATTAAAAGTGATTAATCAAATGTGATTAATTAAAAGTAATAAATCAAGTGTGATTAATTAAAAAGTAATTAATCAAGTATGATTAATTAAAAAGTGGATTAATCAAGTATGATTAATTAAAAAGAATAATTAAGAAATAATTATCAGGGTGATTAAAGAATAATTAATCAAGGATGATTTATTTAAAAGAAGATAAATAAGAGATAATTCATAGTATAATTAAGAAGTAATTAATCAAGATGATTAATTTATATTGTAATTAAGGAATTATTTCTTAAAAAGTAATTTAGAGATAATTTAATCAAGGGAGATTAATTAAAGTAGATAATTAAGTGATGTTTAGTTAATTAATTTGTAATTGATTAATGAATAAGTAAGTTGGATTAATGATAATCCAAGTGATTAAGTAAGGAATTAATTTAATTAAGGATTAATTAAATTAATTAAGTTTGGATCAAACCTTGTTATGGATGATAAATATCATTGGATGAGTTAATGATATTGGATGATAATGGATGTCATTAATTGATATGTAATGGTTTGAATGTGATATATCTGAGACGTGATATATATGCTGCTTTGTGATATGTGTGGATGAATTTAATAATAGTGAATTATCTATCTGTGTGTTATGAATCATCCATTTATATTCTGAATATCTATTTTTTAAACCCTTAAGTACAACTTGGACATTAAAATGGCGTTTTGGACTCGGTGAGACCGGGATCGGGTTTTATATCCGAAAACCACATCGATCCAAATTAACGTTAGGTCGTAAATCCAAGTGAAGTGAAGACTCGAAGTGTAAGGACTATATATCGTCATAACTCCGAGGGTGATTCAGAATGAGTTTAACGAAGGTAGTACTTTCAATTTCAAGGTGAAGATTCAGAGTGCAAGGGCTATTGTCGGTGACTCTGAGGGTGATTCCAAAATGAGTGTAACGAGATAGTGCCTTCGGTTCCGTTCGAACCCGGAACGGACTTGTATGAATTGAATGCTTTCAGCACATCGTCAGGTGGACGATGAGCATTCTAAGATAGATGTGTCCTATAAAGGTAATGGTAGCCTCAAGCCTCATCAACTGGGAATGGCTAAAACAGGGGAGGGGCAGCAAGGTTAAGTGGGTCATGCCCAAGTAGGACGAGATTTACCCCTGTCTAGATGCAGCCAACTGCGGGGTTGTCTTGATCGGGACTGTTCAGTAAGGAATGGTTCGGGACTATTCAGTAAGGAATATTTCCGGCCTTGTGTTGCAGGGGAGTTAGGGTGGCTCCTCGGTACGGTGATCTAGGCCACGTACTATGACGGGCGGTACCCCAGTAGCCCTGCCATTGTTGGAAACCCATTCTTCCTACGAGACCCTACGGTTTTGTTTGTATTACCCACTTTTGTGGCTAGTAGCTGGAATTTAATAATGTAACAATTTCGGCTATTTCTTATTTACTTGAAAACCCTAGACACTATTATAATATCACTGGATTTCCTATCAAACGTTTTGGTTAGCGTAAGGTAAAAACATTTCCATGTTTATGTGTGGGAAGTTTTACGTGATACCTTTCTTTTCAAAGAATTTTCTAAAAGTTAAAGCAATTTTAAACCGTTTACTCACACCAGACCCCTGTCTGACCCGAATGTTTATTTTCTATTTTATTAAACTCTTGGGTGCTCGTATTATGTATGAGTAGTCAAGTGATTCAGGTTATCCTTGACGAATTTTGGAGGAGCTTTGGAGCACGGGGCTTCAGCGTGTAGATATATAGATAGAGTTTCCGCTATAATGTTATTCTGTATGGATGCTCTTGTATTGTACATTAGACAGAATTGTTATAACTGTCTAAATTGAGATGTATAGCTGTGTACTCTGATGTATATGATACTATATATATGTTATATATTATATTTCATTCGTTCCACTGTGAGATTCTGATGTGTTGTTCTTTCTTCTCTTTCTTTTCTTCTTCTATCCCTTTCTTTCTTAAATAGTGTTGCGTCTTTCTGGTGATAGAAAGTCGGGTCTCTACAAGTATCCATCGGTTCATACCCATCACGCCTACTTTACTTCATATCTACCTTGCCTGGTTCTATTTTGTATCAATCACATTTACTCGACTTTGTATCCATCAATTGAAGCCAATTCATATCGATTCCAATTGCACAGTTCGTATCGATCGATCAACGATCGATATGAAGTATTATCTTCTATCGATACGAATAAGCCAAACACCATCGATACGAAGTAGCTGCATGTAATCGATGCGAAACATCCCCTAAGTCATCGATACGAAGCAGCCTCAGGCATCGATGCAAAATGCAGTGGAAGGCATCGATACGAAATGAATACACCAGGTTGATACGAACAAAGCCTATAGAAGTGGAAGACTCGGTCACTTGGCATAAAAAGTGGATCGATCCTGAGATGTAGTGCCACATCATCTGATCGACACGTGCAGAACCATCGATACGAGGCAATTGATACGAACAGTATCGATACGAAGGCAACAGTGCTTTGCAAATCCAAATTTGCGTCGATCATATCTCAAAATCTATAAGCCCAAATGCCACCAAATTTTCACAGGAGCTTGCATACCTTCTCTACTTGGTATATGATCAATTTCAGCCCAAAAGGCATCATTTTTGATCGACACGAATTGTGTGCGTATCGATCATGGATCGATCCCAAATATCAAGGGATCGATTTGGTGGGCCCATCCACGTGTGAGAAAGAGTATTTCGAGATCTCAGTCGGATTTTTCTAGCCTACACCTACCAATAGCATTTCAGTGCCTCTAGAAAATGGATTTTTAGTTTCTCAACGCTGACAATCTACCGAAATCACTACTATACTTCAGTTGTAATGATCCAAAATTCCATACCCCTTTGAGATGACAATATTCTCCATTAGTTCAACTCAAAGTGCACAGAATTACAAACCATTGGGGTAAAATAAGAAGGAGACAGAAGAAGAAATAGAAAACAAAACAACGTCAGAATCTCAAAATCGCAACGAAACAATAGATAATAGATAACAACAGATTTTTACACAAAATAATCTGTAACTGTTTATACATTACATCATCAGAGTACAACACAAATCAACAACACAATTCCGGACAGTTACAATAACTTGTCCTTCCAAAGCTGAATATATAGCTTACACTGCACAACGAAGTATAAATCTACGGAAATACGCCTCGTCATCCAGCTCGCCTGAGCTCCTCAATAGTGCATCTAGAATCTGTACTCTATAATACTAGGTCTGACCCAAGCATTATAGTAAAATAATACCGAGTCAGTCTGGAAAACCAGCGTGAGAAAAGACACTCAATTGGATTATTAAAGTTTCCAAAATCCTTTAAAAATCAAAGGTATCTCGTAAGACCATGCCACAAATAAACATGCCTGGTTTTTACCTTACGATAACCGAAACATTTCTTATCAAATCCTCTGATATTATAGTAGTGTCTATATACAATTACTTACTCAAATAGCCGAAATTGTTACATTCATTAAATTCCAGCATAATAGGTATACAAACAAGTCCGAAGGCACTTACTGGAGATTGGGTTTCCATCAATGGCAAGGCTACTGGGGTACTGCCTGTCACAGTACCTGGTCTAGATCAGAGTACCGAGGATCCACCCCGATCCCCTAAAACACAAGACCGGAGCTACCCCTTACTGGATAGTCCGAATAAGATCACCCCGCAGTTGGGATCAGCAACCGCCCACACAGCTGAATAAAAAGGGACATCTTGACAGGGCGGACCTTACCCTAATTGGTTGCTAGCCACTTAGCCTTGCTGCACCTCCCATGTTTTAGCCATTCCCGGTTGATGAGGCTCGAGGCTGTGCGTTAACTTTTTAGAACACATCTCACTTAGAATGCTCATCGCCCCCCTGACGATGTTCTGATATCATTCGCCCATACAAGTCCGTTCCTGGTCCGAACGAAACCGAAGGCACTACTCCTACTACATCCATTTTGGAATCACCCATAGGATTAGCAGCGATTAGCCCTTACACTTCACTTCTCCATCTTCGACTCCAAGCTTTTGTCTTCCTCACGAAAACGTTCAAACCGGATCGAAGTGGTTTTTGGGAAATTAATCCCGATCCCGGTCTCTTCGAACGATCAGTGCATTGCCAATATTGATAGTTGGTTATTTAACTATCAAATAATATCCATAAACAACCATCAGGCTTAATGATATTCCAAATTATTTATTTCAAAATATCTTCGCAAGATATTTTTCACACTTCAACCCTTTGAAAAAAATAGTTTTCAAATCACTTTTTCCCTCGCGGAAAAAATTTCCACCCAATTGTTTTACTTCCACTAAAAATCGCCAAGTGTTAAAACTTTAGATTTTTAAATAATTTAAATCACTTTATCTAAAAATATATACTTTAAAACACTTAAAATAAAAACTACTCAAACACTTTATTTAAAATACTAGTTATGAAATTTTATAATAATTTCTCATGTAAAACTTAAGCCAAAACTAAATTTAAAATAAAAGTTATTCTACAAGCTATAAATATTAAATAATTATCTTTTAAATCATAATACTAGTTAAACCTTTAAGAAAAAATTTACTTATATAATTAACTTAATAAATATTTACTTTTAAAAAAAATTAAAAACTACTAAATAATAATTTCTTTCTAAAACATTCTTTTAAAACCACTTTAAAACCTCTTACTTATACTTGGAAATCTTTCTTTGAAAATATACTTGGCTTTTCAGGGAAATATACTTTCCTTTCCACGCCTTTAAAAATAAACTACTATTTATTTTTAAACAAATCACCCTTTCCTTATAAATTTCCATCCTGAATTTATACTTCCAAATTATCCTCTGATAAATATATCACTTTATTTATAAACTCTGTTTATAAATTTCACAATCTAATTCACCTTTAATCACAGTTTCAACATTTAGTCGGTTTTCAAATCGATTTTCAAAACTAACTCCATTTTAAAATAAATTACTTTACTTATCCAAATTTACTTCAAAACCCATTAAATTTCAGATTTTACTCCTTTATTATTACTTAAAATCTTATTTAAACTAAAAATATCAATTTCATACTTTTTCCAAAATTCTTCTTTATCTCTCCCAACTATTTAAACCTTGAATTTAAAAATAAATCCTTTATTCCTTTAAATAATATCACCTAATTTTAAAAATTCATTTATTCCATTTAATCAAAAATCTTTTTCCCATATTCAGAATTAATTCGATAGGATTTTAAAATCAAAACTTTTTATTCCTTTCCTAAATTCATTCCTTTGATTCATCTAAAATTATTTTACTTCAATTTCTTCTTTTATCTCTCTTTCAAAATCAAATCTTTTATATTTAGATATTTTCAAATACCCGAAATATGTTCAGTAAAAACCCGTAGCATTATTACTTCAATTTCCAATATAATCGATCACAGATAATCAATCAATCATAACACAGATTATGAAAACAAATTTCAATATTTTGAGGAATTCAGTTGGATCCCTCCAACCTGTTTCCCTGCATCCACAGATGTTAGCACAATATAAAAATACTAATCCCAATTGGAGGGGAATATCGCGGTATAAAGTGTCATCTGCTATTATGCGGGCGCATAGGGTCTCATCCGCTATATAATGCAGAAAATCAATCACTCCAATATATATATATATATATATAGTATCACATCCAGTCAATTCAATCATTCAACCAATAATTTAAATTTAACTATTTAAATCTAAATGTAATCCAAATGAGTGAGATTAACTCACCTTTGTTTTGTTTGCAACCCATATCCATCTCGACTTGTTTCGTTCACGATTTTCACCTTGTATAAAAATTCACGATTTATTACTATTTGAATTAATCAAACAATTTAATCACCATTTATTCATTTAATTTAACTTATAATTGGATTTAATTTAAACTAAAAGTTTTCCTTTAAAAACCTTTCTTCACTGTAAATTATTCTCTAACTCGCATATATTTATATATTAACAGAAATATTTCATATCTTTACTGTATTTTTTTTTTGCAAATATGTGTGTGTGTATATATACATAAAATTTAAATAAAATGAATTGAAAATACCCTCACCTAGAAATAGCAGTCAAATCGCCTGCAGTACCCGCCTTTGCCATTGACGTTCGCGGCCCTACTCGAGTACTGCGCGCCTTCACTGTGCTTCTACCTAGACCGTGCTAATGACCTCAAATTCGAGCGTGACAAATCGCATGCCGATCTCCCTTCCATGAACCCCAACTCTGCACCGAGCTTTTCCATTCCTCGCTACGCGTGCCTCCCTTCCGACCAACTTGAACCCACCTCTTGTTTCCCCCAATCGACTACCGAGCCATTCCAAAACCCTAACCCTTGTCACACCTTCTCAAACCTCACCCTGAAAATCGAATTCGACTTTGCTTCCATTCTCTTATTTTATTTTATTTTTTAGAGAAGAGGCTCGATTGATTTCGATCGGCCTGGGTTTGAATTTTTACAGATGGAGGCATTTTTCGATTTGATTTGAGAGGAGAGGATATGCGTTTTATATATTTTTATTTTTTTGATTGGCTTTAGTTTTAAAAAGAAAAACAAGGTGGACATCTGGTGCATGAAGAAAATGGCTATAGTGACATTTGTCTTGAAATCACAAGTTCTGATGTGAACAGATTTACAGCTGAAACTGACTAATACATACATACATACATACATACATACATACATATATATATATATATATAATTTAAATTTAAATCGTCTCAATAGTCGCAATTCACAATCTCGATCTCCTATCGAGGCATGCCACTAGGTGTACATAAGGTTATACCCCTATTTTAAATGAAATGAGAAAGGTTTCGAGTCCTTACCCGATCGTATGGAGACGATTGCTTTTTGGACCCAGTTATTATATTGAATTTCGATATAAATTTCAACACGTTAACCGATCGTATGGCCACATGATAGCTCCAAATGTAACGAAATTTTAAACCCGATAATAATACACTATTACGGATCCAGAGGAACTGGTTTCGTCGAATTCCGATACTGTGCCTCGGAAGACTATTTTTAAATATCAATTCAAACGATATATTTCCAAAACCGAACAAATTACCTTTAATTAAATTTTAACTCTTCTATTATCTTCAGTATCATTAATATGAATTTTATAAGTCTTTAAAATAATGAGCTTAAAATTCCCGTTTCACTATTTTAACCAATTTGCAAGTATTTAATCCAATAATTTAATTGTCCAATAAATAATGATATTTGAAATTTAAGTTAAACTAACTTTTAAATAATTAAAATCAATTAAATATTTCAATTTCAAATATCCAGAAATCTCGGGTTGTCATATCAGTTGTATTGTTGTAATCTCTTGTAATCAGAAAGTCAAATTCAATAAACATCAATCATTTCATAGTGGACGTAGGCAATACGCCGACCACTCTAAATTTGTGTGTTTCTGCATTGTTTCTTATTTGTTGATTGGTTTGTCTGTTAGATCTACCCCATTTTACATTTACTTTTTTCATTTTATCTCCTCAAACACATCCAAAGAGTATTGTGCCCAATTTCGGCACAAACAAATAGTAAATTATTAAGGTAGCAATTCATCACTTAGAGACTCAAAAATGAATACCGATGATGCTGCAGTCAACACCCGAATTATTTCCCAGTGACTAAAATGAGTTTAGTGCCTTTTCATATATCTTTTAAATTCCCCTTTTTACTTTATAAATCACATTTATAAATTTATAATTATATATAATTTCACTTATTTCACCTTGGTTGTATAAAACCATTTTATTTTGTTTATAAAATCCATGTCATAAATCCCTTCACAAAATCATCTTATATTAACTTATTTTCTTTTATAATTTATAAATCCATTCCAAAATACCCAAAATTTATTTTCTCAAATTTATATAACATATCTTTCATACATTTTTCAAATTATTTGGTAAAGTGCATTTTTATGCTACATGCTTACTTTATATCTTATACAAATTCATTAACCTTAACCCCATATTCTTATCAAACATCTTACAGTCAAATCGTGAAACTTAATTCACAAGATGTTTGTTAAATCAACGAATGATAATAACGGAATATTATTATTCCCTTAACCATAAACTGACACACACAAATATCTATATTTTTCAAAAGTTATACCTTTATACTTAAAATATAATCCTTTTAAAATAGTGTGCCGATTTGTCTAGTTTAAGTGTTTAGAAACCCCTATCGAAACGGTGACTAAGCGCATCGAATAGAATCTATAAACCACTCAACAGATAAATCAACATAAAATTTTTTTAATCAAATAAGAAGTATGCGCTTATATATATATAATACTCTCAAAACACATTCTAGGGTGTTAGTAACCCTATCTTTAATGAGTCGCTCATTTTAGGGTACTACTAACCCTATCTATAATGAGTTTTACCACAATAAAGCCTAGGTGTTCGCTGAACCTAAGCTCTGATACCAAATGTAATGACCCATTTTTTTGCACCCTTTGAATCGACAATAAACCATATATATCCAACTCAAATTGCATGAACAAGCGGATCATTAAGGGTAGAAAGAAAATAAAGACAGAATATAATCTCACACGAATGGAATAACATATATTACCTCAACAATAATCTTTACAGCGGAAAAGTTTAAAATATATATCAGAGTCTAACCTAGATTCATCCTGATAAGTTATAACACATGCCCCTACAAATGCTACAATACAAATGCAATAGATGCGGCAGATAATAGAATATGTCCATACGATGATGAAGATCTCTAGCTTTCCTCTGGAAACTACAAGCATCTTTAGCTAATCCTGAAACTATTCGGATCTGACCCCAGTATTAAAAATACCCAAATCAGGCTTGATAAACCAGCGTGAGATACTCGTAATTTTAAATGTATAGATCATAACAATTTTATCAAAACCTTTGAAATGAAGGTTATCTTATAAGACCATGCCCGCGCATAAATAAAGATGGGATTTTACTTTATGATCACCAAAACAATTTTATTATTAAAATAATCTGATATTACCTTTAATGAAATTATTTTTGGAAAACATCTTTCAAATAGATTTATTCAAATAAGGTATCAATACCCGAACTAAGTCTAAAGGAATATATCCGGACTAGGTCAAATGGAATATACTAGATGAAATATATGATACCAAAAGGGGTAGCTGAAATGTTTGCAAAGCATTATAGCTATTTCGGGAATACAATCAAAACTGTAAAGCTTATATTGGAATTGGATTTTCCAATATGATAGGGAACCTCGATACCCATGCATAGCAACCGGAACTCAGTGGTTTTTCGTGCAAGCCTCACACAACACTATTCCTTATATTGCTACACTTCTTGATATTCGGTAGCTTCTCATGCAAGGACTCACATGCCACTATACCATGCAATAAGGGTCCCGTTTGGACATCTTGGTGACCTGGATCATAAGCCAGTCACCCTCGCGGATCATATGCCACTCTCATCATACTAAGCCTAAAATATGTAACATAGTTCCAATATTATTTTTGAGATGTGAGGCTAGGGAGGGTATGCTTATACTTTTCACAAAGCCACGCTTTTCTTTTCACAAAGCACAATCCACTTAGAATGCCACATTGCCATTCCTTCGATCATCATTTGACTTTTACGAACATATAACCTTTGAGTTCGTATGCCTCTGAGAAGGGTGTTAAGCTAAAAGAAGTTTCCTTCTCCACCAGCATAGAAATATCTTGGTAAAAGTCAACATTTTTTATCTTAGCAATGCAATAACAGACATTCATCCATACAAGTTCGTTCTGGGACTGGACAAAACCGAAGGCACTTTCCTTGGCTATTACTAGACGAGAAGCCCTACAACTCGAAGATTTCAAACACGACAGGACCATTGTTATAATACATGTCTCTATATTGGGAGCTTCCTAGAGCATGTCAACAAGTAGTCCTCCCATCATGAAGATCTTCGGTCCTCAATAATCGTCATCTTCAACACATCTTACTTTCGAACGTATACATTGGTTCGAAGTGGTTTTCGGATAGGGATCACCCAATTCTGACTCCCTTCGAAGCCAATTGTCGATAAAAAGATGTTAATTCATACATGATTACCAATCATCAATCAATCACTTTATTTTTATTTAAATCAAATATCTTTCTTAGATATATTCTTTACAATTTATCCCATTTTCTCTCCAAAAGTATATGAAATCTTTAAACCGCATTTATCAAATTATTTGGTTGATTTAGACCTCACTTTTTATCTGGGACTAATTCTGAATCATTTCATCTTTTTCTTAGGAAAACATTTCCAAATTATTCATTAAATCTTAATCAAAGATTTCTTTCTTAACTTCAAATCGTATTCTTGCAAATCGAAGATTTTTATAACATAGCAATACTGCCACCCTAGATATGGTAAATTTCACCTCTAATGGCAAGTAGCCCTACATCATGACGATCTTTGTCATCATGATCATTCTCTTCAATATATATTTTTTGAAAATTAGTTTGAAGGAATTTTTGGATAGGAATCATCCTAATCCAATACCAGTTTTTCAGATAGGAATCACCCAAATTTAATCCCGGTTCCTTTGTTCCAATCATCGATAAAAAATGATTATTGGAAGATTTGATGATTGATTTATGCATTTCCTTTTATCAACTGTCTTCTATAGATATAAATCTTTATAAAATATTCTTCTAGAATATGGAATTGTTATATCCTTTCTTTGAAATCAATCAAATCTTTTGATTTATTTAAACCTTTTTGAACTTGGAACAATTCTATTTTGTTTCGCCTTTTATTTAGGAAAACTTTAATATAAATTTTAAAGTATCCGAGATTTCCCTTCGATCTATTCCAACCCTCATCTAAAAGATAAAACGAAGGTCAGGTAAGTTTAAAGCACTGGTTGCTCTATCCCTAACCTTAGTTATATACCTTATTTTACCGTTTAGCTCTCACAGGTGGGACAAATGTACTAGTCGTATCCGCATACTCAATTATCAATCTTCATTTTAGAAATGATTCTTTAAACTTCCAAATGATTATTTAAAACACTAAATTATTATTTTAAAAACATTTGAAAAAGATTTGAAAAAGATTTGAAAGAGGATTATTGAGTTTAAATCCAAAATTCATAAGTTATTAAAAGGCGTTGCAAAAAGTATTACAAAAAGTGCTTTTATAGCCATATACTTCAAAACAACTTTTATGTAATTTAGAAATCCATATTTTCAAATTAAATCACTTCTAAAACATTTTAAAAGATTGTTTGAATTTATTTCATATTTTTAAACATTTTAAAAATATTACTTTTCAAGAAATTCCTTTTCGGATTTCGAATTGCAAAACCGCGATGTTTTTATAAAATTGTTTTCGATATATTTCAAAATCAATTTAATGAAATCTTGATTTTATTTCTTTGAAAAATATGGACATAGTAGCCTGGAAAATTCTTATCTCGACGGATTCCGTGCTATATTCCACTTTATATACTTATTTAACTTTTTCGACGCGAAATTGCAAACTATAGTTACGCGATGCCCTAGTTTTAACTTTTTGTTTCAATTTCCTTCTAAACTTCATTGAAACACTTTTAAATGTTTATAAAATATTTCAAAATCATTTCAAAATCATTTTAGATAATATTTCAAACTCATATTTCATTTCAAATTATATTATTATAATATCATTTTCGACCTTTTTAAAATCGTTCAAAGGCTAATTCACTTCATACACATATTATTATGGATTTAGTTTTCATTAAAATTAATTTGGTTAATTGCTAATCATTTCTCTTATCATTTGTCAAACCAAGTTATCAACCATTTCACAACCATATAATCAACTGTAATATCAACCAATATTCAACATATTAATTTCTAATTTAACGTGTGTATTATCAACTTAATTTTTATTAAAATAAAACTAAGATTTGAGTACTCACTCATGGCTCCACTTCACCAAACTTTTTCGTAGACTTCTCTTTTGATTTCATTAGCACTTCCTTCTCTTTTTTCTTTCTTCGACGCTTCCCAAACTTCCCTCTTTCTTTACTTAGGTTCGGCCTTGACTTGGAAGTTGTAGGAGCTCGGTCTTGGCTTGGGGAGGTGGTGGTCGTGAGTTTAGGAGGTGGAGGGGAGGAGTTTGCATTTGGTTTTGAGGTGGAATATTAATTTTACTTTACTTTTTTCTATTATTTTTCCATTATTTTCCTAAGGTATGGATGCCATGAAAGTGTAGAGAAGAAGCTTGAAAATGCAAAAAGAAGAAGTGTGGAAAAAAGCGAGAAAGTATGTCGGTATTTATAGGAAAAAGTATGGATTAAAATAATATTTTGTAAAAAGACCAAAAATACCCTTTACTTATACTTCAAGTAATCTCATTTTTTTTCAACACTTACCATCACCATTTTACATCACTCTTTATGTCTTAATCACTTAAGAATTAAGTAAAATAAAGTAAGATATTATTTAGATTTTATTTTGACACTTTTGTCATTTTGTGCTTACTTTTTGTTAATTATATTCTAGAATTTTCTAACTATGTTTAGTAAAAGTAAACTTGATTAGTAAATTAACTAATACTTATACTATTTGAATATATGCTCATATATAAGAAAATAAAGGTGCAACAATGTTGCAACAACTATAAATCGACAAAACGTTGATTTTCGACAAAATGTTTTACAGTCACATTTTGACATTTTAGTTAAACTATTTATTTATGTAATCCAAATTTAAAAATAAATTTTTATAATTCTATTTAAAAATATAAACACTTATAAATTAATCAAAAGAATTTATTTAACTATTGAAACTTACTTTTCTGAAATCAGGATTTTGTCACTTTTTATCGATATAAGCAATTATTCCTATTTCTATGTATTTTTCTCTTTGCATTCCCTATCTAATATTCTTTAAATCATAAAATATTATATATTTTATAATTAAAATCACTTTAAATGTTATATTTGGAGGTGGTCAAATTCTGTTTCGTTATAATTTGCATAAATAGAGAGGAGATGGAGAGAACGATGAAGTAAATGCATAAAAGATTGATAGCCTGGTAGGAATAAATGATGGATGGATTCCTTTGAAGGATAGAACAACAAAGAATAACCGGATTTATTGGAAATCAAAACTAGAAGGCAGAATGAACACACCTAAAAGCAAAGTATGACAAAGTGGAGAAACCTCCAAAGTGGCACCTCAACTCGATACTAGTCCTCGAGCAAGAATCGACATCGATCCAGGAGGACTTGAGACTTAGAGGCATGATGGACTTGGAGTTTTTGCAAGATGGAGCGCGTTTGAGGAATTATGTTAAGCCTCGTAGCAAAGATCAAAGTGCTAACGCATAACAATAGGAATTAGATTTGAAAGCCCCATGGGAACATGGGGAAAGATGGAGAAATAAATCGAAGAGTAGGTTTGGAGTTATCACTCATAGTGATATGTCAGAAATTAGATTACCAAAGCACAAACTGCATTAATGCCATAGGAGCGACCGCCATAATGAATATACCTGGATGGAACCATGGATTTTGGTTGAAAGTGCTCATCCCATGATAGCGATAGATAAAAGTTAGGTTCGATTCCCTCACCTTACCTTTTATTTTGAATGAATGGTGCATTATTGCTATCAAGCCACTTACATACAATAGAATCTCGATAGGCCCCATGCATGCTTTGAGTTAAAAATCTGAAAGTGATCCTTGATAGGATTAGATGTTTTAGATGTTTGATTGATGCATTTGATTTAAATCTCATGATTGCTTGATAAATATGTGAAATCGGAAATCGTCGAACGTGATAACTAATATTGATTTTGAAACACCAACGGAGATTGGTTACCGATTGATATTGATTTATAAACAGATTGAATATATTTCTCCCAACCGAAGAGACTTGGTGACGAACTATAAGGTGCAAGTACCCTTTCTAAAAGTGAGTGGAATGGATTTGTAAAGGATAGTGGGTGCCCTCATCGAAGAGTGAGCGGATGGACTTGCCTGGTCGTTGGGTCCCCTCATTGAAGAGTGAGCGGGTTGGACTCAACATGAACTAACGATCAAGAGAGATCAGTCATTAGACTAACGATCTAGAGAGATCAAAGATTATGTTAATGATCCAAAGAGATAGAAATTAGACTAACAATCCAAAGAGACCAAAGATTAGATTAATAGTTCGGAGAGATCGAGGGTCAAAATAATGATCCAGAGAGATTAGGAATTGGATTGGTCATTGATTATACGATCTGGAGAGATCAGAAGCTAATATGGATGTTGATGATGCAATTTGGAGAAATTGAAAACTAGACTTTGGATTTGAATGCCACTTGACTTTGACATGATTTGATAATGATTATCAAATTAAGCCATAGCCTCGATCTCGAATGAACATGGGATAGCACTGATTTTAATATAGGATAGTTAATCACGAGATGAACATGAGGCGACTTTGTTTTATGGTATACGATACATGGCATAATAATTTCAGCATGAAATGATGATGATTTCTGACTAGTACTCAAGCAAAGACTCAAATCCTTAGTTATTGCGGTCCTAAATGACTTTTGATTTATAGGTGAATCCGAAAGAGTTAGAAGATTCACTACGATTTGACCAGTTAATAGCCAGAAAGATTAGCTGTTAGTGATATGCCAACTTCGATATTTATTCTTGAGCAAAGCATATCTTATCTTTACAATGCTTTTAAAGGCAAGTATTATGGTTAAATTTTCCACAGTTTTTTAATGGACTTAAACGATCAAACTGGATGAAAAAATAATGAAAAATGACCTAAGGACTTGGGAAATATCATAAAAAGGCAAGATGAATGAAATATCAAAAATAAGAAGAAAAAAAGTTGACTTTAGTTTTTTAACTCGGCCCCATGGATCGGTACTGTAACAGCTTGCAACTTAGTAGGCCCGGATTTTCACTATATCAAAATCCCAAGTCCATTAGAGTAAAGGTCGTTGGTGTTTGGTATCCTACAATAACAAAAGCAAATTAGAGCATTATCGATATAAACTCAAGGTAGAATAGTAAAGCGTAATAAAACATACGACTACTTATCAAGTTTGATACCTTTAATCTCTAGTGCCCTTCTAGTGTCGAGCGTGCATAGAGAAATCTGTCCTTTCACCTTTCCCTCTTTGTACACACTTTATACATAACACTAGTTTATATCGATTGCCTTCCATACATGTTATGTCTATTGTTTTACTTAGCCGTCTTGACATTATGTAAGCATACAATAGCCCCATCTACTCGAGGTAAACAATAACTACATATGTGTGTATGTGCAATACAGTCCCCTTTTGGACCGAGATAATTTCCCTACTAATATCTGTAACTTTACATCTCGTCGGGATCCATCGTTAATGCAATATCACAGCCTCTTCGCCGTGAATACCAAAGAACTTCCGTAGTGCATAATAATGGCTTTTAAACTATTTAGTTGTATTCTGTATCGATTTCGAAAGACCAAAGGTTATCTTGCATTACTTTCTAGCAACAAACAGCTATGAGACGGTGCATGTCCTAAACATGATCTACACTAGTAGGAGGTGTAGTCCGTCTAGGCATAACCCCTCTCTTTCTGCTAACCGCTTGGGACCGATGATAATCTCGACTTATGTAAACGCTCCTACTCCTCGTATGTACTGTAATAATCTCACTATCATAGCATCGAGCCTAGCTCACCGTCCCTTTTAGATTGCTTAATGCAATCAAGGAAATGTCTATTTGGTTACATAAAATGTACCCCTTAAAAGATTGAAGCAGACTTTAATCATCCCTTGATATTTCGACCAGGGCGAACCCTCCTACTTGGGTATATTCCCTTCATTTATACATGAATGTACAATTCCATGAGTCATATAGTTGGTGGTGTCTAACTTCGGTACAATGTATATACAACCGTTGGTGGCCCATTTTCGGTGGGCTGACTTCTATTGTGTAACATTACTGACTTCACATTCCAATCCATACTAATAGCCTTTTCATTTCTAGTTAATTAAATTATTGACTGATTCAACGATTCATACCCGTCATAAACGCATACTTGAGGCTTATATAAACTTATTTAATTACTACGCCACTTATGTTCCACTATCATGTCTAGTTATTTTTACACAACTTACTTCTTGTTCATTTAATACCGTTTTAATGTCATTTACTGCTTACATATTATATAAATAGATTAATCACCTTTTACTACTATACTACTACTAAATACTAGTAAATATATTCTTCTGTTCCTTATTAACTGTTACCATCTTTCTTCGATTAATATAATCTTTTTTCGTCGTTTTACATATACTTCATCGGCTATTGTTTATTTTCTATCTTATCGCATACATTAGACTTATTATTAAATTGTTGTTATTATCTCTTCTTATACTACTTTGGTTATACTTAGGGATTTCTGCATTTTAATGCATTGAAATTACATCCTCCAAAAGGAAATGTTAATGCTGTAAATTTCCATAACTTATCTAAAAGATGACTTGTGTTGCATTTGAAATTACAAGGAATTATATTTTCTCCCTTATTGAAATAGACAGTACAAAATACGGTTAACCTTCATATTTTGTAGATCTCTTTCTTTTAGGCATATTCTTTGCTATTTCAAACGTTACACATTTATTTATTTATAAAACTGAAAAATTTATAGAAATTTAAATTGCACCACACTTCATTCCAATTAATTAAGATACAACTTAAATCACAACCTAATTTATAATATCTTCACATTTTCTCACATATCGTTTAACCAACAAACCTGAAATTAATACACAATCTTATTAATTTAGGGACAGCTTTTACCCTCGTTTTTTACATTCAAATATATGCAATATTAAATCAAATTTAATATTTCATAGAATATGTAGGCATGATTTATTAACTCATTACATGTATATATAAGCTTATAACTCCAACATTACATTTGGACATACATAAACAGGTTTACAACGATATAGATACAATATTACATAGAAATATATAATTTTCCACTCACATCTTTACTTCCAAATCTACAGATCTAAATCCATTATTCTTATTTGACTCCCTTTTCTTCTACCAAAATATGTATTACACACACACACACACACATTAGAATTATAGGTCTTAAAAAGAGATTTGGATTAAACGTATAGGTTTATAATTTACCTTTTCTCCGCAAAATAGATTCACCATTTATTCTTCTTCTCTTTTATTTCTTACTATTCCACACACACACACAAACATATATATGAAAAGTATATGTATGAAATACTATTTTATATTTTCTATATTTCCTAGCATTTGTGTAGAAAAGAAAACGATAGAGCTTCTCTCTTAAGAAAAGTGAGGGATTAGGCCTTTATTAATAGGCACACAAATCAATTCCATACGTTGGATTTTAATTCATTGAATTTGGATTGTCCGCCCTAGGTTTAGTCTACAACCGCCATCGACCATTGATCGACTGCTTCGCTTTCACCGATCGACCGCTAGCGGTCTACCGTTTAAGCTTGGGATGTCAACTAGTCATAGCATTTATGTTAATTAATGTACATTCTTTTGTTTTAGTTTGATTAACATTAATCTTGCTTACACGTTAAGTAACTGCTGACGTTAATTAATTACCATTTATTTCTTGATTTTCTTTTCTTCAACATTGACGTTCTTATTTATTAATGTTTGTTTTGGCATTAATTAATTTTCATCTATTTATTTTCTTTTCAACGCCGAATTTAATTTCATTTAACGTTTCCTTTGATTACTTTCTTCTTATCCCTGATTTTATTAGATTAACGTAGCAAATTATTTAAATGATAAGATTTACATCTAATGTTTACATTAACATAAGTTATTAACACTTATTTACTTCTACACCAAATTATTTACTCACATGCTTTCTTAACAGATATAATTTGATTGAGCGTCCTTGATTAACATTTATATTTAACGTTAACATTTATACTTAATGCCTATTTTAACGTTAAGTTATTAACAACATTTATCTCTTTAATTGGTTCTGAATTGTTTCCGATCCGAAAACTTCGAACGTTAATAGTCTTTCGTTTGAACTTCGATTTTAAAACTTTATATATGAAAATTTCAAAAAATCGCCATCAATCCAATAGTCTAAGTTTCGTGGCCAAATTCTAACATTTAAAAATAATTCTACTTTTGGATTTTAATTATTATTATTAATTAATGTCTTTTTATTTTATAGGGTGTTCCATTTTCCCCATTAAAAAAATTTCGTCCCCGAAATTTCTCAAGGACGGAATCATGTAAGATAACGTGCGCACAACTATTCTAAGCTACCCAATCAATTTGTGCGCAACAAATTTTGCAGCCAATCGTGTGCAAATGCATGGTGTATCACAATACATATAATATGTAATGAATTGAAAATTTTAACGATGTCTATAGCGTAATTAACCAAATTTCTTGAAATTTAAAGAATAAAAATTTGGAATAAATGGTTGATACTTGAAATGCATCTATTTAAATATGGTAACTGGTAAAGTTTTGTTGAATAAATATAAATGATAATTTATTGGTGGTATTTTAAATTATATATTTAATCAGTTATTTGCTGATAATTCAATATTTTTGAAATCTGAATTATTCTATGTAACAAAAATGTAAATTATTTTCTGAAAAAGACGTCATACTTCGTTTCGTCAAATTGAGTCTTTTATAGCTCTGTTCATCTTATTTTCTACGTTGTAGCAGCATTTTCCGTAGTGGAAATTCGGGTTTTTATAATTTGATCATATCGTTGATATTTGTTATTATTTTTGTCTTCTCGCCGCGCTAATCTCAACTGCATATTTATTCTTGTATTTCGAAATTCAGTATGCGACGGAAATGCCAAAAACATTTGCCGTATCGGTACCGTATCCGTGACTTTTTATTTTCGATTGCCTTTCAAAATTCAAACTGTCTGTTACAAGCCGCAATAAAAATTTGCGTTAATGAGTCAACTGAAACCAAGCGTGACCGTTGCTATTACACTAATTTTCGTATGTATATTCAAAGCCTCTTCACATTATTCTTCTGTCATTTCACTAAGGTACATTTCCTTTTCCTCTTCTTCGTTTTCTTTTCTTCCTTTCTTTCTTCTTCTCTGCAGTTTTCCCTTCTTCTCAATAATGTCGTGCTCTTTCACAAAATTTTCAAAGCCGTCCTCATGCCATACCCTACTTGACTCAAAGAAATCCTAGAGCCTCTCCTCTCTTCTCTTATGTTCACCCACCTTCCCTTCTCACTGCTCACACATAAACAAAAAAAAAAAACAAACCAAGGCAGACCCGCGTTCTACCCTCCATAACCCGAAGCCTGACCACGTCATTTCCATGCGTACCGCTATTCCACCTTCCTCCAGGCCGAAGCAACCCTATGGTTTCCAATGCAGCACTTTATTTTCTATGCTTATGAATATTGATATTTGTAGCGATAAATATGTTAAATCAGAGAATATATCTATTGCTGTCACTTTATTTGCTTTGGAACTCCTCTCTATGGGTTATGATATAGCTCATATTGATATTGTGTATATATATTGTTCTCAAATATACATAGGTTGAAACTCTTGACATTTTGCTCCATGCCCTGTCTTGATTTCTATTCTGGCCAAAGTGGATATATGATAGGCCATTACTGTTGAATAGCTACTGGTGACAGAAGGATAAATATGTACTGATTGATATTTGTGCCGTGCATGTCGGGTTTATATCTATATAAATTTGTATATAGGTATTGCGTGTGCAAGTTGCACATGTTTGGGTGGCAGAGAAGTACATTTGTCCAAAATTTAAGATCCTGTATGCAGCTGCATAATATATATGCATACACATATATATTTTTTTCCCTTCAACGTTTGAGAAAAAAAAAACTTATTTGCCATACACATGTAACTGTAGGGAAGCATTGTTTTTATATCTAGTCTATATGCGATGAATATGTATATCACATATCTGTATTGATAACAGAGGCTGTATGCATATGCCTTTTTTGATGTGTTGTTGGCATTTACATATTTGTATACATATATTCATCCTTTCTACAGTTTTACAATATATATATATATATATATATATATATATATGTATGTATGTATATATATATATGTATGTATGTATGTATGTATATGTATAGATAGATTGATAGATTTTGTGTATGGGTATATATATTTGTTTTTTTTCTGCCAAAATTCTCGTGCTAAAAATCTATTCTTGCTTGTCGCAGCAAACTGACTTATCGTACCTGCTTAGTGTCAGTGTCCATTACTTTGCTCCTTGTCGTAGTCGTTCCAACATTCTCTAGCACAAAAGGTGAGAAACCACTCACGATTAATGTGTTTATGCTTATTAAATTGATTTCATAGGGAATGACAATTTATATGTGTTATTGAATTATAATTATTGATTTATAATAGTTAAATATAACATGTTGTTATTTTAAATTGACATATGTTAACTAATTATTTAATCAAATTGTTATTTATCACATCTGCTAGAATTGTTATGTTATGTTATTGTTATTTGTTGCTCCCACTCTACAAGTTTCTGTAGTTTTAGAAGTCACTATAGGTTGAAATGATACATACCCGAACGGACTTTAGAATAGGAGAAATTCGCTATGGGTTGAAATGATAACCCCAAGCAATTTTCAGTTATTATTTAAATTTGGAATTGCAGGTATAATGATAAACCCGTAATATTTAACTATTACGGATCGAAATATCAAATATCCATATCACTTGACCATAGGATAGAAAATTATACTATATCTTGGGAAATTGATTTTAATGTTTGAAGGAAATGCGTGAGTTTGATTTTGAAATATAATAAGCACTCTATTTTGTTATTGTAAATTTTATCACTTTAAACATTTATTTTTGGAAAAAAATGTTTACGAGTTAAATTAAAGTAATTTCGAAAATTTTACTTATAGTTTTATTTCCTAAATATGTAAAGTAAGATTTTAAATGGATAAATAAAGGTTTAATTTATTTTAAAATTGTATAAAAAATTTATTAAATTTTATAATATCTTTGAAGGTTTAGTCAATTTATATTAAAAATAGACCTTTATAACATTATTAAATAAAAAGGTGGGAAGGTACATTAGGATTTTATTTTTGACTTAAACTAGTTATTCATTGAATTTAAATAGAGATTCATTCGAAATTAGATGATTTTGGAAATGATTTATAACTTGTTTTAATGAAAGGATTAAATGAATTCTTTAAAAATCTAAATAGAATTAAAATCGAACATTTTATTTTAAATTTTATTTGTGATTCTATTTTCAATATTTACAAAGTAATTTTATAGATGACCACGGTGTGAAATAAGTGTTTGATTGTTAAAGAGATTGAGATCGGATGTTGTCATACTCTCTGCCAATAACGAAAACCACTTTACCAACTGTGTATGTGGTGGAGATTCCAAAAATGAAGCAGGTTGGTTTGGTGAACGATTCTGTATGTGGTATTTACGTGACCCAGACTCCCGTGAGTCGGCTTAGATGTGACTAAAATAGGAGCTATACCTGGGCCAAGTTAGGTCATGCCTCCAATCGGACACATTTCTTCGAAATCATCCTATTACTTTGCGATTTGATTTGGTTCGCACCTTTGATTATGGGCATGTTGCTCAAGGTAGGCGGTTTTAGCTGATATACGTTACCACCAGATTGGTTCTGCAATTGGTAAATATACCCTAGCATTGCCTCGAGTGCCGTGTTCACATGCTATATCGTGTCTTCTACGAGTTTGGTCTGCACCATACATATGGATGCCCTTTGGTAGCTCTCAAGTTTACGAAGAAATTACTGTACTGTATGGACTATGGGAATATATAAAATGTGTTAAGGGAGATATGGGTAACGTCTTAATGTTATTTTGATATTTTACTTTACCATAGACATTATTTATGTAGCATATTATAGTATGTATGTATCCTTAGAGGATGGAAGCCCAACATCCTTTAAGTTATTTGCATTTATTTGACATTTCAATTTAATCGATTTATCTCCATAAGAATATTAATCTTGATTCAAATATTTTGTATTTTTCTTTATGCTCGTGTCAGCTTGAGTGTTACAACCTTTGAGACTCATCTCTTGGAGCTTGGATTTTGCTTGGAAGACCCATCTTATTTATTTTATCTTTCAGTTTGTTTCTGTTATTTCTAGTTGTATATTTCAGTCTTGTCAGTTACTTTTGTGTTAGTGACTTCTATATATTGGGATTTCTGATGTATTTTGTTCTGGACTATGTTATTTCTATAGTAGCTTCATGAACTACTATTTATCTATTCCACTGCTTATTGTTTTAAAGCTCTATATTTGTGATTCTGTGATTGATTTATCTATACTATAATATTATTATTGAGTTAGATTTCAAGAGCACACAAACCTCCTTCAAATTTTGAAAAATGAACAGTCACGATTTTAATTTCTTTCTATTTCAAGCTTTAAAATGTGATAACTTTTTCTACATTAATTGGATTTAAGAATCGATTTCACTATTAAATCTCAAACTTGATATGCTTTTCAATGATATCCATTGTTGATAGCAAAAAATAAATTTTTTAAAATCATAGATTTTCGGATTATTCATATTATTAAAGTTATTAAATCTGTTTGACTTTATTTCTTTTAACTAATTTATGTCGTTGATTGTTTTGAAATTTTCCAACCTCTGATTCTACTTTCACAAATTGCAGTCAAGTCTGGTGAAATCCAACATTACCAAAATACAGCAACAATGTTAGATGGAATTAGAAATGGAACCAAAAAGCTCAAAAGCATTAAATACAATTATATGCTTCTTATTATATTGAATTTGCTTTGACTGTAAAAGAAATATAATGATATTCTTCACATTAAAATAAATGTTGTTGAATAACGGTTGTTAGTTCTAACACTTCAGACATAAAATATGTATGCTTTAGATTTACCATATTTTTACAAGAATCGTTCAAAACAGAAAGAAATCTCTTTATCCTCTAATCTTACATTCTACAATAATATAATGTTGCATAATGTGTTCCTAGACATAGTCAGTAATGGGATCATCATCAACACTTGCGTTCTCATGAATCATGCCAACGTTGCTGTTGGCATTTTTGGATCAGTGGTCAAGTGTAAACCAAATGTTGTTACCTACACTGCTCTTATAGATAGTTATTACCGAAGCAGCAAATGGAATCAACGATATCAAGTATTAAAGGAAATGATTGATAAAGATATCTCACTAAATGAAGTTACATGTAATACAGCTGATGCATGGAGCAACAGCTGATGCACAGAATAAATTTATATGTGTATTGTGTGGAAATTTTATCTTTGAAATCATTTTTGCTCAATATTTTACAATTGTTTATTAAGCACCAGTACTATCTGCATTACTGTTTTCAAAGATTTATACACAAGTTTTAGACAAAACGCAAACTTATTTGAAAATTGATAAAAAAAAGATCAATATTTCTTAATCAATGAACCATATAAATTATTTAAACATGTTAATGATAAGTGGTTGAGTGCGGTCCGTATGCGAAGCACGGGTTCACACTAGTTTATTGTATATGCTAAGTTATGCCAAATATATATATTAACTATATGTTGTTTTGGGAAATTCAAGTCCGACATGTGTGTCTACTACTATCGATTTGAATGGTCCAAAATAAGGGTCGTTACAGTTGGTATCAGAGCTCTAGTTTTGAAAAACTTATCATATGGAGTAAAACTCATTAGAGATAGGGTAGTAATAACCTAGAATGAGTTGAATTAATCATAAGTCATATTCGTTCGTAACTGAAATTCTTAGTTAAATTATTTTGTCGAGAATTTCTTTCGAAATTTTGGAAATTTATTTTTGTCCTAAAGGTTATTTTTGTCTTTTCCAGATAAGTAACCGGAGGAATGACCATGGTAGGGTCGTGGGAATGCCCCTGCACCACCAGTTGCCCCTGTACCACCAGTTTCTCCCGTTCCACCTGTTGTTGCACCTGTTCCACCTATTCAACCTATTAGGTTCACCCAGCTTTATAAGGAGTACTCTCAGCATGGAGGTATCAAATTCACTAGAGTAGAGAGTATTATCGAGGCTCGGTAATGGTTGAAGAGTCTCGAGAGGATTTTCACTGGCCTTGAGATCATTCATGTGAATGATTTGATGCGTCATTTAGCAATTTGGCAGTTACAGGAGTCCGCTCAAGACTGGTGAGAATCTATTACCACTCAGACTGTTGAGGCTAACATCACTTGGCAGTAGTTCAGGTGAGATCCTTAGCTGTCCTTTTCTATCTTATTTCTGTTGAATTCATTTCTTTGAAATATATCTCCCTGAACTTTATCTTGGTCTTATCTTGAACCCATGCTTTTCAAGGATGATTTTGTAGCGAAATGGATACCCAAAGCCGGGAAATCTCGATTATATAGAGCATTCATGGATCTTGAGCAAGGGGACGTGACTTTTGCTGAGTATGAAAGGAAGTTCAACGAACTTTCTAAGTTTGGTCCTGGTTTGATTGACACTCAGCTTAAGAAGAATGAGAAGTTTATTCATGGTGCTCATCTACAGTATATGACCGCCTGATTAGTCATGTTCACGGCACCTTCACTTTTCTTATTGATATGGCCACCGGATTTGAGAACCCTAGTTCCAAGGGTAAACAGGTAGTTTCTGCATCTCAGGGCAGTTCCAGCAGTTCTAAGAAGAGGAAGCCCAATTTCCATCGGTAAAAGAAGTGGCAGAATACTCATGGTGTTGGATATGCTCCTCAGAGGCAACCACTTGACTTATCCGCCATCACTTATTTCAAGTACCACCAGCAGGGTCACTATGCCAACAGTTGTCCAGCTCCTGCCGGTGCCGCTATTCCTCCACCTTAGACCACCAGAAATAACCTTTGCCAACTCTGTCTTCAGCCTGGTCACTTTAAGAGGGACTGTCCCACTCAGCTGAAAGGAAAGACGTCTGGAGTCTTTGCCATGACTTCTTCCACTCCTCCTCCACCTACTAGTGATAGCCAAGGTACTCTTCAAAGCACTTTTACTTTCCATAAAATTCCTGTTCATGTTCTCTTTGATATTGAAGCGTCGCATGGTTTTATTTCTGTTGATCTTTGTGATAAATTTGAGCATATCTTGCAACCCCAACTCGGTACTTCATCATTATGTGTGACTAATCCCATTGGCGGTCCCGCCAACCTTAATATTATTTGTAAAGGGTGAAACTCCTTTACAATAGGCATTGATTCTTCGGAGATTTCTAAGTTTTGGGTTTCGATGCATATGATATTTTACTGAGAGGTGATTGGTTGAAGCATTATGATGCTATCATTTCTTGTAAATTCCGAACCGTTTCTCTAGTAGACGATCAGCGAAATTCTCTTATGATCAAATGTCAAATGTCGTGGGATTATGCAGGCAGCTTTATCTTGTCTCGTGATGCTCAGCCTAGTGATCTGGACTCCACCCCAATAGTCAGCGATTGTCCTGATGTTTTCGATGAAGTCACTTCACTTCCTCCCAATCGGGAAATTGAATTTCTCATTGATCTTATTCATGGTGCTCGACCTGTTGTTCTCCCTCCTAGACGGATGGCACCCAAAGAGAAAGTTGAGTTGAAGAAACAGACTGAGGACTTGTTCTTTAGAGGTTTGATTAGGCAGAGTTTTTCTAAATGGGGTGCTGTGGTGGTCTTTGTCACCAAGTTTGATGGTTCTTTGAGAATGTGTGTTGATTACAGAGAACTGAACAAGCTCACTCTCAAGAACAGATATCATATCCCTCGCATCAGCGACATGTTCGATCAACTCTATAGGGCTATGGTATTCTCTCTACTTGATCTGGCTACAATTTCCACCAGCTTCACGTAGCTGAGGACAGTATTCCAAAGACTGCTTTTCGAACGGAGAATGGTTTCTATGAATGGTTAGTGATGCCCTTTGGATTAACCAACGCTCTCGCCTTCTTCGTCGATCTTATGAATCGTGTTTTCCATGATGTTCTTAATAAGTTTGTTTTGGTTTTCGTTGATGATATTCTGGTCTTTACCAAGTCAAAGAAGGGGCGTGCATCTCACTTGAGCTATGTTCTTAACACTCTTATGCAACATCAGTTGAAAGCCAAAAATTTTATTGGAGAGATGAAGTCCGATTCCTTGGGCATATTATTTTAGAGAATGGAGTCTCGATTGACCCGGTTAAGGTCGCTGCGATTAGTGTAAGTCTATCCATCTTTCTCTTTTGAATTCATTCATCTTATCTATCTTTGAACTTATTACCTTATCGTTTCCAGGATTGGAAGATACCTAAGAAATTGACCGATATCCGTAGATTTCTGGGCCTTACGGGTTATTATTAGAGATTTATAGAGAACTTTGCCCATATAGCTGCACCTCTCACTGCTTTGACTCGTAAGAATACCAAGTTTGTTTGGAGCGATCAGTGTGAAGCCGCATTTAATGAGTTGAAGCAAAAGATTACTTCTGCTCCTAATCTAACTGTTTCAAATTGGGGCGAAGGATTATCAGTTTACAATGATGATAGTAGAGAAGTTTTGGGGGCTATTTTGATACAAGATGGAAAGTTCATAGCATATGCTAGTCGCCAGTTGAATCCCCATGAAGCTAACTATGCCACCCATGATTTAGAATTGCTCGCTGTTGTTTTTGCTTTAAAGTTGTGAAGGTATCACCTTTTAGGTACTATGTTTGAGCTTTTCGTTGATCACCAGTCTCTTAAGTATATCTTCACCCAGAAGGATCTGAAGCAGAGGCAAGTTCGATGGCTTGAGTTCTTAGCATCTTATGACCTCGACGTCAACTACACCTCGAGGAAAGCCAATGTTGTGGCTGATGCTTTGAGTCGGAAGAACGCCTTATTGTGTCAGATTGTCGTTTCTCCCTCCCTTATGGATCGTATCGTAGCCAAACAGGATGAGGACGTGATGCTTAAGCTTATAAAGGAGAATATCCGAGATAGGAAAGATGATTATTAGAATGAGTTAGGAGCACAATTTGATCTGAATGGGGTTTTGAGGATTAATGGCCGGATATGTGTTTCGAATGTTGATGGTTTGAGGTAAGAAGTTCTTACAGAGGATCACCAGTCTAGACTCTCCATCCATCAAGGTGCTTTACGAAGATGTTTCAACATATGAAGAAATTGTATTGGTGGAGTGGTATGAAGCGGGGCATTTCTATTTTTATCAGCAGATGTGCTACTTGTCAGCAGGTTAAGGCTTGATCTTCAGAAGACCGCTAGATTGCTGCAACCACTTGAGATTCTCATTTGGAAGTGGGATCAAGTTTTTATGAATTTTATCGATGGTTTACCTAGCATTAGAAGGGGTAGTGAGAGTATTTGGGTAGTTGTAGATCGATTGACCAAGTTCGTCCATTTTATCCCGGTCAAGACGAATCGAACAACTTCGAGCTTGGCTGAGACCTATATGAGGGAGATTGTCCATCTCCATAGTGTTCCTTCTAGCATTGTTTGTGATCGTGATCCTATATTTACCAGCAAGTTCTGGAAAGATTTTTAGGAAGCCTTGGGTGCTCGTTTGGACCATAGTACGGCTTATCATCCTCAGACTAACGGTCAAACGGAAAGGGTGGATCAAATTCTAGAAGATCTTCTTCGTGCTTATGTTCTTGATTATGGGGGTTCTTAGGAAGATCATATCCACCTCGTCGAGTTCACCAATAAAAATAGTTATCGGGACTCTATCTTTGAATTTGAACTATCTTAAGCTAAATCAATCTGTTAATTCCAATCTCTTGAATTCAGGCAAGTATCGAGATGTCTCCATTTACCGCTATTTACGGACGATCCTGCAAATCTCCATCTTATTGGATTGAATCCGATGATTGCTTAGTTCTTGGACCCAATATGATTCTAGAAGCATCCGAGAAGGTTGAAAAGATTAGGAGGAAGATGAGAATTGCTCAGGACAGGCAGAAGAAATATGCTGATAGGAGTAGAAGGGATTTGGAATTTTTAGTGGGGGATCAGGTCTTTCTCAAGATCTCGCCGCTGAAGAATGTAGTTCGTTTTGGTCGAAGAGGAAAGCTTGCTCCTTGATTCATTGGTCCGTTCTGTATTTTGGAAAGAGTTGGTCCTTTGGCTTATAGGGTTGATTTGCTGAAGAAGCTGGAGAGTATACACAACGTGTTTCACGCATCTCACCTCCGCAAATATCTCCATGATCCGTCCCCGATAATCCAACTTGCTTTCACTACAAGAATTACTGTTTATAGCAACGGGCGGGGGCAACGGCCTCCAACGGCCATTGACCAACGGCTAGCAACGGCAAGCTTTTTCCCGGAATTTTTTAATAACAAAGAACACTTGCCGTTGGAAGTCGTTGGAAATAGGCCGTTGGCGGCCGTTGCAAGCCGTTGGAAAACCGAGAGTAACCTGCAGCTCGATCTTCTTCTTCCCCATTCCATCTTCACCTGAAATTTATTCCAAAAACCCCCATTTCCCCCCCCCCACCCAAAAACATTTACAACCTCATTTTATCCCCTTCTACACGTTCTAGCATCCCCATCTTCGTTTGCAAGCTTCACAACTGTGACGACCCGAAATTTTCGAGCATTTAAAATATGAATATTTAATTGATTTTAAATATTCAATAGAATAATTTTAACTTAAATTACGAATATCACAATTTATTTGATAATTGAATTATTAAATTAAATAAGTGAAGTTGGGTAAATTGTTGAATCTGGAGTTTTAAGCCTATTAAAAATAATTTGAAGGCTCGAAAAATTTGTATTGATAATACTGAGAATAATAGAAGTGTTAAAATTGAATTTAACACTGATTTGTTCAGTTTTGAAATTTTATAATTTAAATTGGATTTAAAAATAGCTTTCCGAGGCACAGTCTCGGAATTCGACGAAACCAGTTCCATTGGGTCCGTAATATTGAATTATTATCGAGTTTCAAAATTCGTATTGATCGGGGTTTGTGCGTGAGATTACGATACATAAACACACTGAAATTTGAACGAATTTAATAAAATAACTGGTCAAATTCATAGCACATCAGAGCTTTTCAAAGCACTGTATACGAATCTTATCAATGATGCAACCCATCCTTTTTCTTCCCTTACCCATCAAAATTGACATCAGTAGTAACTGACACTCCTCTCGTTCACATCTAACTCGAAACGACAATATATATATATATATATATATATATATAAAAGGATAAATAAAAGAAGAAGCTTCGAGTGGAAGTTTTTTGCCGCGGTTATAAATAAAAAATAAAAATAAACGAACGAACAGAACACAATAAGGGCCGAAACCTTTCCTTATTTTCACAACCCCAAACCACTCGGTGAAAGAAAAAGGGGGGAAAAAGAAATCAAAATCGATTTTTGATTCGATCGAAGGGTGATTGGGGCAGGTACTTGGTGAACCGCGACAGCGTTGAGTCGCGACGTCGAACGCAAAGGCTGCTCGCGTTCTGGCGATGAAGAGGTCGAGTGGCGCGTGAAGACTAGGGATTGGCGACAGTGCTCACGTTTGACGCCGCGATTTTTGGGGGAGTCGCACGTACGCGAGGGGGGAATCACGATTTGCTTTACGATAGAGAGCTCAAGCATGGAGCTGCGAGAAACGCTCGGAGGCAGGCTAAGTGAACCTAGGCTTCTAATTTCTGGAGGTCGGTGTTCGTTCCGAGGGGGATTGCTATTCGTTTTCTGAGAACAGTAATGAGATAGGTATGATTTTATCTTTTATTTAATTTATATTCAGAAATTTGTGTATAGGGTTTGAGTTTATGAAATAATAATAATAATAGATCTGTAGATTTATACATTTGTATTTGCATATAGTAAGAATAAGCTCTATATAAAATAAAATAAAAATAAAAAAAATTATGGGACACAGAAAATATGATTATATAGTATCTCATATATATCCAGTTTTCCATATACATATATATATTCAAAAAGCAGAAAATAATCACAGTATAGTATAAAAACAATTCTGTTTTTAATTCAAATTAATAAATAGTTCTATCCATTCGAATATTAATGAACCATATAAATTATTTATTCAAGGTCAACATCGGGAAATCCAAGACAATATTGAGGTGGATTGCGAATAATAGAAAAGGTGAGTTAATCTCACTCAGTTGAAATTTAAATTTAAATGATTAAATTTAAATAATTGATTGTATGGTTGGATTGATTGATGTGATAGAGTATAGTATAATTTGAATTTGGCATATTATGTAATGCTAATTGGATCCCTCAACATTTATTTAAATTATATAAATTACCATGTTATGATGATTTGATATTTTATGATGGATTATGGTGAAATATTGAATGCTATGGTTTGATTGGATAATTGGGTATAATGAATTTCCAGAAAAATATATAACTTGGATGTTGGAAAGGAAAGAAAAGAAGTGAATTTGTAAGTAAAATAAATATGGAAATTTGAATAAATTTAAGAATGAAATAAAAATAAAATAAAGTGACATAAGAATTCTAATTAATAAATCTTGAATACAGAAGGGAGATTTTTGAATTAATAGAAAGTTAATGAATTGTAAACTCCAATGCTAATATCTAAAAGAACAGAACATTTATTTTAAATTTAAGATTTTAAATTTTGAAAGGAACAAAGAAGAAAATGGGAAAAGCCTGAAATTTGTATATTTCAGTTAAAAGATTTAAAATCAAACGGCAAATAATAATAATAAAATAAAATAAAGTCCATAAGTAATGAATTTTGAAATGAACCGAGCAAGTAAAGAAATTTATTTCAAATAGAATGAATTGGAAATCAATTCGGGAAATTGATTTAAGTGCTTGAAGTTGGAATTCTCTCTGGATGGCCAAGTACACGTTTTTAAAAGTAAATTTGTAAATATAAATTAAATGTTTTAAAGTTGTTTTTTTTAGAAAGCAAGTTTTGTAAAATTTATTATTTCTAATATTTAATTTCTAAAGCAAGTATTTCCTCTTAATATATTATAGCATTAATTATATGAAAGTGACTTAGTATTTGTTTTAAAAGTGAAAACCTGATTTTATATTTTATAAAGTAACCTTATTTTCTCAAATTCATATAGTATGTATTTTTAACAAATTATTTAAGTAGTTTTATCCTAAATGTTTTAAAGTATATATTTCAAAGTAAAGTGTTTTAAATTATTTTAAAAATCTAGTTTTATGCTTGGTGATTTCAGAGGAGATAGAAAATATTTGGGAAAGTTGATTCTGAAAAGAAAGATGGTTTTGAAACTGTTTTCAATGGGTTGAAAATAGAAATATATCTTGTGAAGATATTTTTGGAGATTAATAAATAATTTGGAAAATTATTTATTGGTTGATGGTTGTTTTGTGAATATAATTGATAGTTAAATAACCGACTATCAATATTGGACAAATGCGTTGATCGTTTCGAAGAGACCGGAATCGAGATTTATTTCTCGAAAAACCACTTCGATCCGGTTTGTACGTTTACGGGAAAAACGATTTTTGGATTCGAAGATGGAGCAATGAAGGGCAAGGGCTAGTCGCTACTAATCCTGAGGATATTTCCAAAATGGATGTAGTAGGAATAGTGCCTTCGGTTCCGTTCGAACCCGGGACGGACTTGTATGGATGAATGCTTGCGAAACATCGTCAGGTGGACGATGGGCATTCTAAGGGATATTGTTCTAAAAGGTAACGCTTAGCCTCAAGCCTCATCAAATGGGAATGACTGAAAATCAGGGGATATGCAGCAAGGCTGGGTGGGTAGCACCCAAGCAGGGTGAGGTCATTCCAGTCTAGATGTCCCTTTTTATTTCGGCTTAGTGGTGCGTTTGCTGATCCCAACCGCGGGGTGATCTCACTCGTGACTGTCCAGTAAGAGATAGTCCCAGCCTTGTGTTGCAGGGGAGCGGGCGTACTCCTCGGTACGGTGATCTAGGCCTCGTACTGTGACAGGTGGTACCCCAGTGCCTAGTCATTGGTTGGAAATCCATTCTTCCTACGAGCCATGTACGAGTTTTGTTCGTATTACCCACTTTGTGGCTAGTAGATGGAATTTAATAATGTAACAATTTCGGCTATTTTATAAGTATTTGTATATAGACCCTATTATAATATCAGAGGATTTCTATGAAAATTGTTTTAGCTATCGTAAGGTAAAAACCCGACATATTTATTTGTGCCGTGGTCTTACGAGATGCTTTTGTTTTTCAAAGGATTTTTGAAACTTTAATAATAAATTGGGTGTGATTTTCTCACGCTAGTATTCCAGACTGACTCGAGTGTTATTAACTGTAATGCTCGGGTCAGACCGAGTATTATAGAATACAGGATAATGCTATTGAACTTGAGACGAGCTGGATGACGATTCGTATTTCCATACTTGTTTATATACATATATTCCGCTGTGTTGAGTTGTGTGTATCCATTGGTATGATATTGATGTTGAGCTGTGATTGATGTACTCTGATGATGTAATATGTAAACAAATATATTTGATTTTGAGTAAAGATCATTTATTATCTATTATATTTTATTCCGCTGCGATGGTTAGATTCTGTTGTTGTTTTCGATTCTCTTCTTCTACCTCTTCTTCTTTAACCCAATGGTTCGTATTTCTGTACAACTTGAGTTGATTGTTGTAGAATAGTGTTGACTCAAGGGGTACGGATTTGCGGGTCGTTACAGTTGGTATCAGAGCATAGGTTGGTGATAACCTTGGCTCTGGTGGGAATTACTCAAATAGAGTCTATAGTACTCTAAAATGGGTTTGAGTGTATTAATAGATATGAGCACGTATTTGTTAGTGAATATAAATTGTTTTAATATTGTCTGGATTGATTTATTGAGTGGAATATGAACCTTCATCGGCACAGTCTACGCAACTGTATCGAAGGGGTTTCTAAACACTTGAATAGAACAATCGACACAGTATTGTTTTAAATATGGGTAAATGAAATAATTTTACCCAAAAAAATATTTTGATATAAAGAAAAGTTTTTGAAAACTATTTAGCTAATATATGGTTGCTTGGATGTTAGAAATAAGGATATTTAAATTATTATCCTTATTGTATGGAAAATTTAACTAGAAATTGAAAACGTAACCAAAGGTTAAGGAAATAAATTCATTATAAAATGAAATTCATAAATATGGATTATAAATGTAAATAATAAATGGGAATATAATTAAATGGGAATTTGTATAAGACTAAACTGTACAAATGAATTTTAGTTAAAATTTAAACTAAAACAGAATTTGAAATTTTTAAACCCGGAGGTTTTGAAAAGTATTTTGAAGATAAATAATAGCCTTATTGTTTTGAAGGTTATTTCTGAAAGGAAATTTGTTTAAAAATGGACTTTGGAAGGGAGATAGCATTGAATCCACTTCAGTCACTGGAAAATAACTTCGGTGATGACTGCAGCATCATCGATGTTCATTTTCGAGTTTCTAAGTGATGAATTGCTGCCAAATTATTTGTTCAGGAAAACCTGTTTGTTTTTGAAATTTCAAAGGAAATTTGTTGGGAATAAAACCAGGATTGGTTTAATTTTTGAGAAATATGATTTGAGATGTTAGAGATTTCAAAACAATTTGAAACCAAAGCTGGGTGTTTAAAAATCCGGATAAGATAAGTTGTAAGCTTATAAATGGAAATGATTTGTAAATCAGGAAGAAATATAAGCTTTGAATGTTGGAATTTGAATTAAAAGTGTAGGGTTAAAAAAACGATGATTAACTTGGATTGGGAAATATAAATTTAACTGGATTGGAATAAATTGAATAAGTTGAAAATAGTATCCAGTTGTATTGGAATCAAGTTGGAATCGAATTGAATTAAATAAGACTGAGTTAAAATAAAATTGAATTGGGAGGAGAATTCAATTGAATTAATGAAAGGAACAAAATTCTTACCTATACAAATGGAAAATAAATTGAATAAGGATGGGAATTGAAATAAATAAATAAGAATAACGTGTAAAAGAGTTATAATGCATGAAATAAAATATGCTTGGAATATAAATAAGCATGAAGCTTGAGTTAAAATAAAGGATGAATATATTCAAGTCTAGAATGAATGGAATTGTGTAAATAATAAGTTGTGACTTATTAAATTTGAAAAGTGAGATACAAAATTTCAAAATAAATATAGTTTGATGTTTTGGGAAATAAAACAAAATCCAAACTTGAATAATAAAATAAATTTGAACTTAAGAAAATTAAATGGAGAGATTTTGAGATTAAAATCAAGTTCTGGATTATAAGTTGGGGAAAAACTAATGAGATCATAAACTAATTAGTAAAATATGTAATGGAAACCTAATGGGGTTAAATAAAGGCTGAATTGAGAGTTTTGATGAAGTTGGATAATAAAATCAAGTTGTAAATTAAATTCGACTTAAATTGTCGATGAAGTAAATATAATTGAAGAAGTGCTAACAAATTAAATATAATTGGGAATGTATAGAATAACAATGAATTTGGATTGAAATAATAATGGTTTGTACTGAGAATAAAATCCAAATAAGTGGAAATAAATTGGATATGGTCTTGGAATCAATCGAGTTAAATTGAGTAATAAAAGAGAAAATTTTACTTGTAAAATGAAAATGAGCTTATGTATAACATTAGGAATAAATTGAAGTAGATTTATTTAAGCTGAATAGACGAGGAAGAGTTGAATTGAATTCAGCTTAAAACCAAGTTTAAAGATATTGGTTGGAATTTAAACCAAGTAAAAATAAATTTGGATCGGAATAAAATTTGGTGGGTTGTAAATAAAATTTAAGAAAATGAAAATTCAAAATGAATTCAGAGTGAATTGAGGAAGCGAATTAAAATAGGTTAGAGACTAAATTAAATTACAATTAAATGGAATTTGTATTGTAAAGGGTATAATTTTGATATTGAAAAAAAAATTCCAGTTTGGAATGGGATTTAATTTTGGTAATAAGTAGTGGAAGTGTGAAAAAATAATAATACTGGTATTGGATTTTAAAAGTGATGGTTGAACCGTAAATAAAATCCAAGTGTGTGAAATGATTTGAAGTGACCTTATTATCAATAAAAGACTAAGTTATTGAATATAAACCAGAATTGGATGGGTATACTAGTTTGAATCGAAAATCTGATAAATGTTTAAGCTAGTTGAATCAAAATTAATAAATAGTTGATTTGGAAAAGAATCGATTAAAATGGAATGAAAATGCTTAAATAAATGATTGTAAACCATTTAAATTATTAAGGGATTGAAATAACTTGAGACAATAAGGAAAATAGAATGTTTCGAGTTTATTAGAATGGTTTAAGTGAATGTGGATAAACTAATTATATTGAATAAATAAATTATGGAATAAATAAGTATCAAATGAAGTGTGGTTTAGATAAGTTGAGAAATGGTTATCGAATGAAATAGATTGGATTGTCTTCGAGCTAAATAAAATAGTTTGAATAAACAAATATGGAATGAAATGTAAATAAATGGGTTGTAAATGAAATTTGAATGGAATGTGTCGAGCTAAATAAAAGATTATGAATGGATTAAAATAAAAGGGACTTTAATTAGTAACGAAGAGGAACCTAAATTGTTAATGATTTTGAATAAACTAGTTTGGTTAATAAAATGAAATGCAATGAAATTGAGAATATTTAGATTGTGAATAAATTTGAAAATGAAATAGGATTAAGTATAAATCGAGTTGAAATCCATTTAAATTGGTTATAAAACATAAATATTTGTTTGTTCACATAGATCTTGTCAAATTTGCATAGAATAAATATCATTGGATGTAAATGGAGGTGATTAAAATTCTATGAATTAATAGGAGTGAAATAAATTGATTTTTGAAAGCGATGGAATTAAATATGAATTGAGTTTGCTTAAGAATAAATTAAATGTAAGCGATTTAGTTTTAAACCATTCAAATTTGAATGAAAATGGTTTGTAAATTAATTGAAACAGTTGGATTAGTATGAAAGTTGTAAAAATTGCTTACGGAAAATGTTGGTTGTGCATTTCTTTAGAATTCATGTGTTTTAACCATTGCAACTAAGTGAAATATAGTTAAATTGCATATATATGGCACTTACATGTTTAAATTGAGTAAGTACAGGTACCTGGGAGCCGTGTGGCTGGATTTGGTTGCGCTAGTTGCTAAAAAAATTATAAGCTGT
Source organism: Allium cepa (assembly GCA_030765085.1). Taxonomy (NCBI): domain Eukaryota; kingdom Viridiplantae; phylum Streptophyta; class Magnoliopsida; order Asparagales; family Amaryllidaceae; genus Allium; species Allium cepa. The sequence continues at coordinate 455,850,615 of CM060931.1, read as the reverse complement.
TTGCTTAAAATGCTAAATAAGGTACGCTTACGCAATTAAAATAGGAAATATGAACTGTTTTTGGTTTTTCCGACCGTGTGGGTCGATGTATATATATTTATCTCTTTTGTCAAATTGCAAAAGCTCCTCCGTACAAAGGAGACTCTGCCAAAAAAATTCGAAAATTTTGGGAGTCAGAAAATTTTTGGAAATTTTGAAGAATTTTTGTTAATAACAAAGCGAATTTAAATTGGCAACTAAAATTAATTAGTAAATGAAACTAACTAAAATAATGACATGAATCAGTATAAATGAAAAATAAAATTCAAATAGTCAAGTTAAAGATGAATTGAATTCATATGGGAATGAAAGAATTAATTTGAATAGAAATAGATAAACTGAAGTGGTAAGATGAAAGTGAGTATAAGGAACATATAAAATGCTTATACTAAACTTAATAAGGAATGGTGAATTCTTAATTGGAAATTTAATTACAAATATATTCTAAGTTGATATTTGGATGAATATTGGCATTTGGTAAGGGAGGCAATAAGATGTTTTTGGGATATTGTGATTGGATATTAGTGCTAAGCAGGATATGCAGGTAATATAAAGGTAAAGAGAATTGGTTTTTGATTTCAAGAAGATAAATTTGAAATGCTCGACAAAAGGTACGTGTTTAAATTTCTGTGAAATTTGATTGGGATTTTGGATTGAGCCACTTGGCTTTTTGTTTTCTTTTGAAATTTGGGAGGCCGTAGAGCCATTTTGTAGTTGTACCGAGCTAGCCGTGCAAAGGAGACGCTGGCGAAATTTTTCGAAAATTTAGAGAGTTAGAAAAATTTTGAGAAAATTTTGAAATTTCAAAATATGGATTTTAAATTAAAACTTGATTGGTTAAACAAATAGTATGGTTTGAAACTATGGAAGAGTTGAGAAGTTAATAAGGATGGTAATGGGTCTTCTATAAAAAGATAGCTGGAAGGATGTTGAATTGTGGGTTTTGGGAAAAAGATAAACGGGTATTGGACCATTCTTCCTAACTAGTAATTTCGGGAACGAAATTCTTTTAAGGGGGGAGGAATGTGACGACCCGAAATTTTCGAGCATTTCAAATCTGAATATTTAATTGATTTTAAATATTCAATAGAATAATTTTAACTTGAATTACGAATATTACAAATTATTTGATAATTGAATTATTAAATTAAATAAGTGAAGTTGGGTAAATTGTTGAATCTGGAGTTTTAAGCCTATTAAAAATAATTTGAAGGCTTGAAAAATTTGTATTGATAATACTTAGAATAAAAGAAGTGTTAAAATTGAATTTAACACTAATTTGTTCAGTTTTGAAATTTTATAATTTAAATTGGATTTAAAAATAGCTTTCCGAGGCACGGTCTCGGAATTCGACGAAACCAGTTCCATTGGGTCCGTAATATTGAATTATTATCGAGTTTCAAAATTCGTATTGATCGGGGTTTGTGCGTGAGATTACGATACATAAACACGCTGAAATTTGAACGAATTTAATAAAATAACTGGTCAAATTCATAGCACATCAGAGCTTTTCAAAGCACTGTATACGAATCTTATCAATCACGTAACCCATCCTTTTTCTTCCCTTACCCATCAAAATTGACATCAGTAGTAACTGACACTCCTCTCGTTCACATCTAACTCGAAACGACAATATATATATATATATATATAAAAGGATAAATAAAATAAGAAGCTTCGAGTGGAAGTTTTCTGCCGCGATTATATATGTATATAAAAAATAAACGAACGAACAGAACACAATAAGGGCCGAAACCTTTCCTTATTTTCACAACCCCAAACCACTCGGTGAAAGAAAAAGGGGGAAAAAGAAATCAAAATCGATTTTTGATTCGATCGAAGGGTCATTGGGGCAGGTACTTGGTGAACCGCGACAACGTTGAGTCGCGACGGCGAACGCAAAGGCTGCTCGCGTTCTGGCGATGAAGAGGTCGAGTGGCGCGTGAAGACTAGGGATTGGCAACAGTGCTCACGTTTGACGCCACGATTTTTGGGGGAGTCGCACGTACGCGAGGGGGGGAATCACGATTTGCTTTACGATAGAGAGCTCAAGCATGGAGCTGCGAGAAACGCTCGGAGGCAGGCTAAGTGAACCTAGGGCTTCTGATTTCTGGAGGTCGGTGGTCGTTCGTTGGCGAGTTCGTTCCGAGGGGGATTGCTATTCGTTTTCTGAGAACAGTAATGAGATAGGTATGATTTTATCTTTTATTTAATTTATATTCAGAAATTTGTGTATAGGGTTTGAGTTTATGAAATAATAATAATAATAGATCTGTAGATTTATACATTTGTATTTGCATATAGTAAGAATAAGCGCTATATAAAATAAAATAAAAATAAAAAAAATTATGGGACACAGAAAATATGATTATATAGTATCTCATATATATCCAGTTTTCCATATACATATATATATTCAAAAAGCAGAAAATAATCACAGTATAGTATAAAAACAATTCTGTTTTTAATTCAAATTAATAAATAGTTCTATCCATTCGAATATTAATGAACCATATAAATTATTTATTCAAGGTCAACATCGGGAAATCCAAGACAATATTGAGGTGGATTGCGAATAATAGAAAAGGTGAGTTAATCTCACTCAGTTGAAATTTAAATTTAAATGATTAAATTTAAATAATTGATTGTATGGTTGGATTGATTGATGTGATAGAGTATAGTATAATTTGAATTTGGCATATTATGTAATGCTAACTGGATCCCTCAACATTTATTTAAATTATATAAATTACCCTGTTATGATGATTTGATATTTTATGATGGATTATGTTGAAATATTGAATGCTATGGTTTGATTGGATAATTGGGTATAATGAATTTCCAGAAAAATATATAACTTGGATGTTGGAAAGGAAAGAAAAGAAGTGAATTTGTAAGTAAAATAAATATGGAAATTTGAATAAATTTAAGAATGAAATAAAAATAAAATAAAGTGACATAAGAATTCTAATTAATAAATCTTGAATACAGAAGGGAGATTTTTGAATTAATAGAAAGTTAATGAATTGTAAACTCCAATGCTAATATCTAAAAGAACAGAACATTTATTTTAAATTTAAGATTTTAAATTTTGAAAGGAACAAAGAAGAAAATGGGAAAAGCCTGAAATTTGTATATTTCAGTTAAAAGATTTAAAATCAAACGGCAAATAATAATAAAAAAAATAAAATAAAGTCCATAAGTAATGTTTTGAAATGAACCGAGCAAGTAAAGAAATTTATTTCAAATAGAATGAATTGGAAATCAATTCGGGAAATTGATTTAAGTGCTTGAAGTTGGAATTCTCTCTGGATGGCCAAGTACACGTTTTTAAAAGTAAATTTGTAAATATAAATTAAATGTTTTAAAGTTGTTTTTTTAGAAAGCAAGTTTTGTAAAATTTATTATTTCTAATATTTAATTTCTAAAGCAAGTGTTTCCTCTTAATATATTATAGCATTAATTATATGAAAGTGACTTAGTATTTGTTTTAAAAGTGAAAACCTGATTTTATATTTTATAAAGTAACCTTATTTTCTCAAATTCATATAGTATGTATTTTTAACAAATTATTTAAGTAGTTTTATCCTAAATGTTTTAAAGTATATATTTCAAAGTAAAGTGTTTTAAATTATTTTAAAAATCTAGTTTTGTGCTTGGTGATTTCAGAGGAGATAGAAAATATTTGGGAAAGTTGATTCTGAAAAGAAAGATGGTTTTGAAACTGTTTTCAAAGGGTTGAAAATAGAAATATATCTTGTGAAGATATTTTTGGAGATTAATAAATAATTTAGAAAATTATTTATTGGTTGATGGTTGTTTTGTGAATATAATTGATAGTTAAATAACCGACTATCAATATTGGACAAATGCATTGATCGTTTCGAAGAGACCGGGATCGAGATTTATTTCTCGAAAAACCACTTCGATCCGGTTTGTACGCTTACGGGAAAAACGATTTTTGGATTCGAAGATGGAGCAATGAAGGGCAAGGGCTAGTCGCTACTAATCCTGAGGATATTTCCAAAATGGATGTAGTAGGAATAGTGCCTTCGATTCCGTTCGAACCCGAGACGGACTTGTATGGATGAATGCTTGCGAAACATCGTCAGGTGGACGATGGGCATTCTAAGGGATATTGTTCTAAAAGGTAACGCTTAGCCTCAAGCCTCATCAAATGGGAATGACTGAAAATCAGGGGATATGCAGCAAGACTAGGTGGGTAGCACCCAAGCACGGTGAGGTCATTCCAGTCTAGATGTCTCTTTTTATTTCGGCTTAGTGGTGCGGTTGCTGATCCCAACCGCAGGATGATCTCACTCGGGACTGTCCAGTAAGGGATAGTCCCGGCCTTGTTTTGCAGGGGAGCGGGCGTACTCCTCGGTATGGTGATCTAGGCCCCGTACTATGACAGGTGGTACCCCAGTGCCTAGTCATTGGTTGGAAATCCATTCTTCCTACGAGCCTTGTACGAGTTTTGTTTGTATTACCCACTTTGTGGCTAGTAGCTGGAATTTAATAATCTAACAATTTCGGCTATTTTATAAGTATTTGTATATAGACCCTATTATAATATCAGAGGATTTCTATGAAAATTGTTTTAGCTATCGTAATGTAAAAACCCGACATATTTATTTGTGCCGTGGTCTTACGAGATGCTTTTGTTTTTCAAAGGATTTTTGAAACTTTAATAATAAATTGGGTGTGATTTTCTCACGCTAGTATTCCAGACTGACTCGAGTGTTATTAACTGTAATGCTCGGGTCAGACCGAGTATTATAGAATACAGGATAATGCTATTGAACTTGAGACGAGCTGGATGACGATTCGTATTTCCATACTTGTTTATATACATATATTCCACTGTGTTGAGTTGTTGTGTATCCATTGGTATGATATTGATGTTGAGCTGTGATTGATGTACTCTGATGATGTAATATGTAAACAAATATATTTGATTTTGAGTAAAGATCATTTATTATCTATTATATTTTATTCCACTGCGATGGTTAGATTCTGTTGTTGTTTTCAGTTCTCTTCTTCTACCTCTTCTTCTTTAACCCAATGGTTCATATTTCTGTACAACTTGAGTTGATTGTTGTAGAATAGTGTTGACTCAAGGTGTACGGATTTGCGGGTCGTTACAACAACCTCCAAAATCAGGTATTATTTGCTAAAACCCTAATTTTGTTAAATTTTTTATTTTAGGTTAAATTGGTAATTTTAATGTATGTATTGTGCTATTGTTCGTGTAGTGTAGTGTATTGGACCTTAATTACTGTTATTAAACTAATTATTGCATGTTTAACTATGATTTGTTAAATTAGGTTTATTATTAAATTAGTTTCAAACTTAATAATTGTCACTAACCTAAGCATGAACCTCACTTGTTATTATATTGGTGATTGAATTGCGTAAAAACGTACGTAGAAATTAAGTGATTATATTGACATATAAATTGTTCACTTTTGACATGTTATGATACGATATATACGTGATACAGTTTGTGCATGATTGAATGTGATTTGTGATGCGATTATATGTATAACATTGTTCGTTTATTTTATATGTTGCGCGCACAGACTGGATTTTTTTTTGTTTTTGGAAAAAATCATTATATATGCGTTGATTCAACAATTTTTTTATTGATATAAAAGTTTAAATTTTATGAAAATAAAATTTAAACTTTTATATCACTAATTTAAAATTTTAAACCCTTAGAGTGTTTTTGGCCCCGTCTGATAAGTATTGTATATGATCGTTGTGTGGATATTCATTTTTTAACAGAACGAACATCTATATTCATCGTATACAGTATTTGTTGGATTTGTCCCTGTATTGGACAAGTTATAAAAACAATAACGTAATTAAATCTTGTAAATCATTTCAGTTTAAACGGTTCGTAAAATTTCGACAGCGCTTCCCTTTATGTTCCCTGTGTACACGCAATTGTGTACTGTTCAGGGAACTAAAGCGAAGTGCTGTCGAAATTTTGTTGGATCGTTTAAATTGAAATGATTTATGCGATTTAATTACGTTATTGTATTTGTAATGGGAGGTAGGATGACCTATCAACAAAGTGTCAATGATCAATTAATATCAAATTCGCTAATAAAATTGTTTAAATAGAATATAATGTTCATTTCAAAATAAGTTTTAAGTATTATTTTAACAGATATAACAAAAACAAGAAGAATGTTTATAAAATTGTTTAAATAAAAAATGTCAGCGCAAAATTATATCGTACTTTTTAATTATATGCGTAGGTAAATGGACAATTATTTTACTGATCGGAGCTGGATGTACAAAAATTGAAGGGTCGATACTGAAGGCTCAACAAGTGAACATTTTAATAATGGTGTTAGCGTATTTATGGATTTTGCTTTACGTAATAACGGAAACTACAAAGAAATCCGTTGTCCATGTAGTAAATGCAAACTGTTAAAGCATTTGATACCACAAATGGTTAGAGTTCATTTGCGTCAGTATGGTTTCGTATCGAACTATTTGATTTGGGATCGTCATGGGGAACGGTTAGCATCTAATCCTGTACAAAATGAGGAGGTGGTGAGTAATGAAATTGGTACGACAAATCTTGTAGAACATATGGTTGAAGATGCTGCACGTTCAATGTTTCATGTTCCTCAATTAACTGATGATGATGGTAATGCTGAAGAAGAACCAAATATTGGGGCAAAAAAAATATATGATTTGTTAGATGCCGCGAAAAAACCCCTTTAGGAAGGCTGCACAAGCAGAACCCAGTTATCAGTAACTGCTGAATACATTGCGATGAAATCCAAATACAACCTCACAGAATCTGGATTTACGGCTGTTGTACAAGCTGCGAAACGACATATGCCTCCTAATAATCTAATGTGCGAAAATCATTACGAAGTAAAAAAACTGATGTCGGCTTTCGGTTTACCGTATCAAAAAATAGATACGTGTCTAAAGGGTTGCATGTTGTTTTGGAAGGAAGATATCAACCTTAGAAATTGTAAAATATGTAATCAGGAAAGATACAAACCAAGAAAGAAAAAGGTAAAGGAAGTCCCGTATAAGCATATGCATTATTTACCAATTACTCCTAGACTTCAAATGTTATATGCATCTTCTGTAACTGCGCAACATATAAGATGGCACGGTGTGAGAACACAGAAAGTAGGTACGTTAACACATCCAGCTGATGGGGAAGCATGGAAGCATTTTGACCAGAAATATCCCGATTTTGCGTCCGAAATTCGTAATGTTAGACTTGGTTTATGTACAGATGGATTTTCCTCATTCTCTCAATTTGGTTCGAAATATTCGTCCTGGTCTATAATTGTCACACCTTATAATTTACCTCCTTGGATGTGTATGAAAACTCCATATATGTTTCTTACAGTTGTCGTCCCTGGTCCCGATGATCCGACACAAGGAATCGATGTTTATTTACAACCATTGATTGATGAATTAAAAAAATTATGGTACGAGGGAGTAGAGACATATGATATTTTTCAAAAAAAGAACTTTCGCATGTATGCTTCTTTATTGTGGACAATCAACGATTTTCCTGCATATGCAATGCTTTCAGGTTGGAGTACGGCTGGTCGTCTAGCTTGTCCTTATTGCATGGAAGAAACAGATCAATTTTTTTACTTCATGGAAAGAAAGTTTCGTGATTTGACTGTCATCGATGTTTTCTTCATATTAATCATCCTTTTAGAAGAGATAAAAAAAACTTTACAGCTAATAGACATGAAACTTTGAGACCACCTACGGTTTAGTTAAGCGAAGAAATTTATGAACTTGTAAAGGATTATCCAAAGATACATGAAACCGGAGAACAAATTGAAATTCAGGGTAAATCATCGATACATAACTGGTGCAAACAGAGCATATTTTGGGAATTGCCTTATTGGAAAAATCTCTTGATTCGTCATAATATTGACGTGATGCATAATGAGAAAAACGTGTTTGATAATCTGTTTAATACAATTTTGAATGTTAAAGGGAAGATGAAAGATGATTTGAAATCAAGACGTGATATCGAAGTAATATGTAATCGTCTTGAGCTTCATACAAAACCAAATGACACAAAAAAGCCAAAAGCTTGCTATGAGCTAGAAAATAATCAAGTTAAATTACTTTTAAAATGGGTGGAAGGATTACGATTCTCAGATGGCATATCTTCTAATCTTCGTGGATGTGTTGACTATAAGAACAATAAACTTGGCGGGATGAAAAGTCATGATTGTCATGTTATGATGAAAAATTTGTTACCCGTCGCTTTTAAAGAACTGTTGCCCGTAAAAGTTTGAACTGTTGTAACAGAACTTAGTCTGTTTTATAAAGAGATTTGTTCAACTACATTAAAAGTTGATCGTCCACGTAAACTTGAGGAAGAAATCCCGATATTTCTTTGCAAACTGGAAAAAATATTTCCTCCAGGTTTTTTCAATGTTATGGAGCATTTACCAATTCATCTTCCACTTGAAGCACATCTTCGAGGGCCTGTGCAATATGGATGGATGTATCCATTTGAAAGGTATATTGCTATTTAGTTTATTACATATTGGTTTAATTAAATGTATACAAAATTAAATTAAAATAATTTTTGCTAGGTATTTAAATCATCTAAAGAAAAAAGTGAGACAGAAAGCTCGAGTTGAAGGTTCGATTTGCAAATCGTACATCGAAGAAGAAACTTCGTTTTTTTCTCTCACTATTTCAGCGACCATGTGAACATATCATTTGAAAGTGCTACGCGTAATGATGAAGGCATTGATGAAGATGATTGTCGAGCGACTTTATCTATTTTTAAAAAAACTGGTCGGCCTGCAGGTAAATGTGTGGAAGTAAGGTTGGATGATAGAGATTATCAAGTAGCACACATGTACATTCTTCTCAACTGTGCCGAAGTTGCACCATTAATTAGGTAATATATATACACATACGTCTACACATATGTATACACAAATATATATGCACATGTGTATTTTAATCATAATGCAACATTTGTTTTATAATTGCAGTATTTACGAATCACAACATCCAAACGACGATATCGGTAAAGAATTTGCTGCTTGGTTTTCTAACTACGTTTTTGATACAACAAATTGTGTTGTAGATGAAGGATTGAAACATTTAGCTATGGGACCAAAAAGGATAGTCAAGACATATCCAATATTCTTTGTCAATGGATATAAATTTAATAACAAACAATACGGTGCCGAAAAATCAACTAACAATACTGGTGTATTTGTCAAAGGTTGTGATGATCCAAATGATCACATAAATGACTTTCATGGCGTGCTGACCCAGATTTTGCAGTTGGCATATTTCACTCGACCCGCGGAAGAAGTATTTTTGTTTAAATGCAACTGGTTCAACAACGTTTCAGGTTCTGCAATAAACGTGGATCCAAAATATAATCTTATAGAAATAAAACATACTTCGAGGTATTATAAGTACGACCCTTTTGTACTTGCCAAACAAGCTCTTCAAGTTTATTATGCTCCTTACCCATCTTTAAGAAGAGATAAAATAGATTGGTCGGCTGTTTTTAAAACCAAACCAAGGTTTACATTTGATGGACGAAATATTCATGAACAGCAAGCTTACCAAGCAGATATCGAGGAAAATAGAGGAATAATATTAACCGACAATCAAATAGATTTTGGACCTCTAAACGATGAATCAAATGCATTAATTGAAGCATTTGAGAGTATAGAGGAACAAAATATAGAGTGCGAAGAAGAGTCGGAATCCGAAAGCGATGAGGATTGACCACTAATCAATATTTTGAGAAGGTAATTTTTTTTCATTTTTCTATTTCCAAAGTAATTTTATATGATATGTATCACAAAGTCTCTTTTATGTTACGCCATAATGTATGTTACGCCATGTTCATTATTCTGACACCATTTGCATATTAAATTAATCAATGTTACCCTTGCTTTTCTTTATACTATGATTTCATATAGGTATGTCGGGACGCAGACGTTCACACTCCGGATCTTCCAGCTCACAGAGAGGTGATGATGCTGGTTCTTCACAGCCGGGTGTTCGGCCTATGGTATGGCTGAAACCCAAAGCCGATGGCAGGTAAGTATAAAGTTTCAAAATTGAATTTTATTCCATACAATCTTTTATCAAATATATATAGTAGTAACAGAATATTAAATGTTTTTTTCTGTTTTTACACAGCGGTGGGTTTTCGTTGGAGCCTTCCAACATAGTACTCACGATCTCGCGACGGGCATATATGGCTCGTATGACCTCGTGTTGGCCGAGGTGGACTGCGATACCAGAGGGGGTGCGGGAGGCTATCTGGCAGGACTTTTTGGTATGTGTGGTATAGCAATTATTGCATTATGTAGTCATGTACATTATGTCAATTCATGTTTATAGCAACTGTATAACTCATATTTTTTCAAACGTGCAGGGGGAAGTGGACTTGGCCGATTCTGATGTTTCAGTTGTCCGTCGCCATTGGAGCAGCAAAATTGCAAAAAACTATCGCGAAACGATTAACAACATCAAAACATCGGGAAAGAGGCCTCATTGGATGAGTGAAGCTGTTTTTGATGAGTTCGCCACCTGGTGAAGCAACGAGGATTTTGTGGTAAATCTCTATCATATATTTAATTTAAATTGTTTGAGGAAAATAATATATAAATAATTAAAACTTTCAAAACAATTTTTGTTTTCAATTTAAATTTGCAGAGGCAGCCTGAGAGGAATTCTGCAAACAGGAGCAGGAACCCCGTTACACATCGCGGTGGTTCCAAGTCTTTCCAGCATCACCGGGAAGATTTGGTATAATTATTAAATAAGACAAATAGTTAATTATTTTAAGTATTTTAATTTGTTAAATCATAAATAATGTATATTTATATGTGCATATTTCAGGAGAGACAACGCGAGGGGGCTGTTAGTTATTGGGATGTGTTTACCCATACACATGCATTGACTCAGGTCGATGATTCCGGCGCAGCTTCTTACTCTTGGGACCACGATGACAAAGCGCGTGCTGCCTATGTAAGTATAACATAAGTAACTAAAACTTACAAGTTAATTGAAATAACGTAATTTACTAAATTCAATTATATTTTGCATGACAGCAGAAGTTTCAGGAAGCGCGGACAGCCTTACTTGAGAGTACGGGACGAGCTCACTTGACCCCCGATGAGGAGGACGCCATTTTTGAGTTCGTCATGGATCCAGTGACCCGCGGCAGACGCTACTGATATAGAAGCCAATCGGTTAGTTAATTTGCAATTATTTTAATACTAATTTTTTAGTGCAGTTGATAATTTAAATTTGTTTACAGTTTCAGACAGCCCAGAAAGAATATCAATGGGCTCAAGATAAAGAAGAGATTGCGCAGCTACGAGCCGAGCTTGCTGAGATGCGGGAACGCAATTTGCTGCATGAAGCGAGGACGGAGGAGTTGAACCGGCGTATGGCGGAGTTCATCGCACAGTATGGACAGCCTCCTTCATCCGGTGGTTCTGGTGCTGAGTGATTTAGGTATGTTTTGTTATTGGCATGTATATTTTGGAGTTGGTGAGAATTTGATACATTTTGATGTGATGGTTTGTGTATATTTGGATTTCATACATTCTGATGGTTTGGTTGTGGATGTTGGTTTGGATTTGTTGATGTTGGTTTGGATTTTTTAATGATGGTTATGTTGTGTTCTATTTGGTTGTTGGTTTATGTTGAAATATATGTAAGATTTGGTTATATATATGTATGTTTGGATATAGTTGTTATATGTATATGCTCAAAATGGAGCTGTTTTGATATAATTGTGGTTATGTGTGGCTGGAAGCAAGCACCGCTGCTTTTATATTTAAAAAATACCCAGATTTGCAATGGCTACCAACGGCCAATTGGCCATTTAACTCCAACGGCTTCCAACGGCGTCCAACGGCATATTCCAACGATTTCCAACGGCATTATGGTCAACAGGCTTTGCCACGTTGGCAAATTTGCCGTTGGAAGCCGTTGATATATCCACGTTGATGCCGTTGGAGGCCGTTGGAAACTGTTGAAGTGTATACCAACGGCAATTCCAACGGCCTCCAACGGCTTTCCAACGGCCTCCAACGGCCAATCGCCGTTGGAAATAGCCGTTTCTCTTGTAGTGTTTGTTAGAGAATGTGGACATTGAGCCAAATCTCACCATCGAGAGGGAAGACACTTCGTATGTCGATAGAGGTACGAAGCAGCTTCGAAGGAAATATGTCGGTTTGGTCAAGGTATAGCGATGATTAGGATTGCACCTGGGAAATTGAGGAATCAATGCATGCTTCGAATCCTGAATTATTTTACTCAGGTAATATTCATTTGAATTTATTCTATCTCTCTATTGTTCCGTTTCTTACCTCGTTCCTTTTTTGGGATGAAAAAGTTTTGGGTGGGGGAGAGTGTAACGACTGAAAATTTTAATGATTTCTATAGCACGATTAACCAAAATTTCTTGAAATTTAAATAATTAAAATTTCGAATAAAGGGTTAATACTTGAAATGCGTCTATTTAAATATTGTAATATGTAAAACTTTGTTGAATAAATATGAAAGATAATTTATTCGTGAAATTTTAAATTATAAATTTAATCAGTTTATTTGCTAAACATTTAATATTTTTGAAATATGAATATTTCTATATAATAAAATTGTAAATTATTTTTTGGAAAAGATGTCATATTTCGTTTCATCAAATTTGGACTTTTATGCCACCGTTTATCTTATTTTCTATGTTGTAGCAGCATTTTCTATAGCAAAATTTCGAATTTTTATAATTTGATCATATCGTTGATATCCGTGTACTGTTTTATTCTCCTTATCTACTGATCTCCGCAGCATATTTATTCTTGTAATTTGAAGTTCGGTATGCGAAGGAAATGCCAAAGACAGTTGTCGTATCGGTACCGTATTCGTGACCTTTTATTTTTCATTGCCTTTCAAAATTCAAGTACAAGCTACAATGAAATTTTTCTTTAATGAGTCAGCTAAATCCAAGCATGAACATTGCTATTACACTAATTTTCGTATATATATTCAAAGCCTGTTCACATTATTCTTCTGTCATTTCACTAAGGTACGTTTCCTTTTCCTCTTCTTTATTATGTTTTCTTTCTTTCTTCTTCTCTGCAGTTTTCCTTTCTTCTCAGTAATGTCATGCTCTTTCACAAAATTTTCGAAGCCGTCCTCCTGCCTTACCCTAATCGACTTACAGAAATCCTAAAGCCACTCCTCTCTTCTCTTGTATTTAACCACTTTTCCCTCTCTCAGCTCCCGCATAAAAAAAAGAAAAACAAAACAAAACCGACCAACGCAGACCCGCGTTCTACCCTCCAAAACCCGAAGCCTAACCACGTCATTCCCATGCAAACCGCTATTCCTCCTCCCTCCAGGCCAAAGCAACCCCACTCGTTTCCAGCGCAACACTCTATTTTCTATGCTTATGAATATTGATATTTGCAGCGATATATGTGTTATATGTATATCAGAGAATATATCAATTGCTATCATTTTATTCGCTTTGGAATTCCTCTCTATGGGTTGTGATATAGCTCATATTGATATTGTATATATTGTTCTCGAATATACATAGGTTGAAACTCTTGACATTTTGCTTCGTGCTCTGTCTTGATTTCTATTCTGGCCAAAATTGATAAATGACAGGCCATTACTGTTGAATAGCTACTAGTGACAGAAGGATAAATATGTATTGATTGATATTTGTGCCGTGCATGTCGGGTTTATATCTATATAAATTTGTATATAGGTATTGCGCGTGCAAGTTGCACATGTTTGGGTGGTAGAGAAGTATATTTTTCCAAAATTCAAGATCATGTGTGCTGTTATACAGTATATATGTATACGTATAATTTTTTTCCTTCAACGTTTGGGAAAAAAACTTATTTTCCGTACACATTTAATTGTAGGGGAGCACTGCTTTTATATCTAGTCTATCTGTGACGCATATGTACATCACATATCTGTATTCATAACAGAGGTTGTATGCATATGTCTTTTTTGATGTGTTTTTGGCATTTATATACGTTGTATACATATATTCGACCTTTCTACAGTTTTACAAATGTATATATATTGATTTTTCTTATGGGTATATATATTTGTTTTTTTCTTCAAAATTCTCGTGCTAAAAATCAATTCTTGTTTGTCGCAGCAAACTGACTTATCGTGTCTGATTTGTGCCAGTGTCCGTTACTTTGCTCCTTATCGTAGTTGTTTCATTGTTCTCTAGCCACGAAAGGTGAGAAATCACCCACGATTAATGTTCTTATGCTTATTAAATTGATTTCATAGGGAATGACAATTTAAATGTGTTGTTGAATTAGAATTGTTGATTTATAATAGTTAAATATAACCCGTTGTTATTTTAAATTGATCACTTATGTAAATTGACACTATTATATGTTAATTAATTATTTAATCAAATTGTTATTTATCACATCTGCTAGAATTGTTATGCTATTGTTATTTATTGCTCCCACTCTGCAAGTTTCCTTAGTTCTAGAAATCACTATGGGTTGAAATGATACATACCCGAACGGACTTTAGAATAAGAGAAATTTGTTATGGGTTGAAATGATAAACCCAAGCGATTTTCAGTTATCATTGAAATTTGAAATTGCGGGTTTACGCAAAATTTAACTATTACGGATCGAAATAACAAATATCCGTATCACTTGATCATAGGATAGAAAATTATATACGGATGCCAATGGTCTATATTTTGGAAAATTGATTTTAATGTTTGAGGAGAAATGCATGAGTTTGATTTTGAAATATAATAAGTATTATATTTTATCATTGTAAATTTTATCACTTTAAACATTTATTTTTAGGAAAAAAATTATGAATTAAATTAAAGCTTGGAAAATTTTACTTATAATTTTATTTCCTAAATATATAAAATAAGATTATAAATAGATAAATAAAGGTTTAATTTATTTTAAAATTGTATAAAAAAAATTATTAAATTTTATAATATCTTTGAAGGTTTAGTCATTTTATATTAAAATAGACTTTTATAACATTATTAAATAAAAAGGTGGGAAGGTACATTGGGATTTTTTGTGTGACTTAAACTGGTTACTAATTGAATTTAAATACAGATTCATTCGGAACTAGATGATTTTGGAAATGATTTATAACTTGTTTTAATAAAAGGATTAGATGAGTACTTTAAAAATCTAAATAGAATTAAAATCGAATATTTTATTTAGGATTATATTTGATATTCTATTTTCAATATTTATAAAGTAATTTTATAAATGACCACGGTGTGAAATAAGCATTTGGTTACTAAAGAGATCGGTTTCGGATATTATCATACTCTCTGCCAGTACCAAAACTACTTTAACAACTGTGTATCTGGTAGAGATTCTAAAAATGAAGTAGGATGGTTTGGCAAACAATTCAATATGTGGTATTCACGTGACCTTGACTCCCGTGAGTCAATTTAGATGTGACCAAAACAGGAGCTATACCTAGGCCAAGTGAGGTCATACCTTCGATCAGACATATTTCTTCGAAACCATTCTATTACTTTATGATTTGATTTGGTGCGCACCTTTGATTACGTCAATATTGTTCGAGATAAGTGGTAGTAGCTGTTATGCGTTACCACTAGCCCGGTTCTGCAATTGATAAATCTACCCTGGCATTGACTTGAGTGTGTCGTGTTCACGTGTCATATCGCGCCTTCTACGAGTTTGATTTGTACCATACCTATGGAGTGCCCTCTGATAGCCCTCTAGCTTACGGATGAATTATGATACTATATAGACTATGGGAATATATAAAATGTGTTAAGGGGGATACGGGCAACGCCTTAAGGCTATTTTGATATTTTACTTTACCATTGACATTATATATGTAGCGTATTGTACTATGTATGTAGATAGTTTATCGGATCCTTAGAGGATCGAATCCCAACATCCTTTAAGTTATTTGCATTTATTCGACATTTCACTTGAATCGATTTATCTGCATAGGAATGTTAATCCTGATTTGAGCGTTTTGTATTTTGCTTTATGCTCGGGTCATCTTGAGTGTTAGAGCCTTTGAGACTCATCTTTAGGAGCTTGGAGTTCGCTTGGATGACTATCTTATCTATTTCAGCTTTCAGTTTATTTCTTTTATTCCTAGTTGTATGTTTCAGTCTCGTTAGTTACTTTTGTGTTAGTGACGTCTGTGTATTGGGATTTCTGATGTATTTTGTTTTGGACTATGTTATTTCTGTAGTAGCTTCATGAACTACTATTTATCTATTCCATTGCTTATTGTTGTAAAGCTCTGTGTCTGTGATTCTGTGATTGATTTATTTACTATATATGCTAAGTTATGCCAAATATATATTAACTGTCTGTTTTTTTGGCCAATTCAAGTCCGACATTTATGTCTACTATTATCGATTTGAATGGTTCAAAATAAGGGTCGGACGTTACATAATATATATGATGAATAATTCCAAATCGGTGCCTTCTATATGAATCCATTCTTTAAAACAATTTTGAAAATATAATGCAAACAACCGTTTATACCGGCAGTTCTATATGTATTCAAGTTTTGACAACCAAAATCTTTGTTTTCTCATCCATAATTTATCACACTTCTACAAATAGAAGTATAGTTCAACCAATTTTTTGCATCCAATCCCTACCATTCAAAATCCTATCATCCATTTTTTAACATCCAAAATTTAGAAAAATCCAGTTTTCTAAACGTATATTCCTATGTTGGAAAATGTTTTAGATGGAGAATTTCATATTTCCATCCTTCTTTTATGTACCAATTCTCATGTATCTTGTAACCTTCTATTTTGCTTGCAATTCTTTTCTTTTCCAAGTACAGTTCACATAAGGAAATTTACTTTTAAAATTTTAAAACAGAGTTATTTTAAAATAAGTTTAGTTTACCTATCAACAAGGTATGAAAAAAGAATTCCCAAGGCTAAAACAGCTTTTTCCCTTATCATTGACAACCTTTTACTTAACTTTCACTTCTACTGCACAGTAAAATTCATATTTGCTAACCTGTCAACTTCCCTCCAAGCTAAGCATGTGGCAATTCAAAAAAGAAAACTTCCATCCTTTTTCATTCAAAATCCTTTTCAATTAAATTTTAGAAATTTAAAAATAAAACTTACTTTTTTTTCACAACTTTTTAAAAAACATGTTCTATTAAAAATCAAAGACTTTTGAACAATTTTTTTCAAAAGTATGTGTTTTTATCTTTTCAAAATAAACTAAGCCACATCCTACGGAATTAGAATTCAATCAATGAGTTATCATCCATGATCGTTTCTTTTCTACTACATGGTAAAATTTTAAATTTCTAAAACTTTTCATTTTAAATTAGAACAATAATCAACACATATGTTCACTAATAAATTTCAGCTTTTAAGGCATAGGGATAATGATCCATGGTTTTGTAACAACATTCCTCTGTCTTTTGATTGCTAGAATTTTTCTTTCCAAAATTTTAAGATTTTTAAGACTTAATGTTATTTTACTTTTAGTAGCTAATAAATTTCATAATTTATTTTATAAATGTCCAATCTTACTTTGAATTAGTTGATGTCTACATGAGATTTCTTTATTTATTCTGTTTTCCAATATATAGCGATCAATCCGTAAAATTAGTACAGAAATAAAAAGGAACATTTTTTTATAAAATATAGTACATATTTTTATACGAACCGAGACAACTAATGCTTACAGCTCAACTGTCCTAAAGAAACAATTGCTGCAAGCCCTCCTTCAACATCAACTGATATTAATGATGTTGTGGCCCTATCACTTTTTACTTAAATTAGATGGGCATTTTTAATATATCATTCAACTGTAACCCACTATCTTGATTTACCTTTTTGGCTTCTAATAAATAAGTCCATCCATTACTTAAGTTATTATAGCCAAGTATATTACTATCTTCTTTTAATCCAATCTCTTGATAGTATTCTCAAATATCGGTATATACTTTCTTTACTTTTAATCTTTCATGCAGGTATACTCGAGAACTTGCAGAAATATAGTTTGATACCATTTTCCATTTCCTTATGCATTTTTCTTTATGGTCTTCACCCACATTTAATGAAACATTCATAGGATCAAACTAATATTCCTTATATCCAACGGGGGTCCACTATTGCTACTCTATAAGCATTCATCGTTATTTTACTCATAGCCTTAAATTTTACCCTATCTTACCTAGGCAATAATCCATATCTACTGTAACATCCGGGATTTTCGATGCTCGAAAATCAATACTAATATAGCTTCGGTATTTACATGTCGTAAATCCAAGTGCCGGAAAACCCGATTGTTAAGAGAAAAAGAAAATAAAGATAGAATACAATCTCACCCGAATGGAATAACATATATTATTCAATATATAATCTTTACAGTGGAATATTTTGAATACAAAATCAGAGTCTAAACTAGATTCAACTTGGACAGTTATAAATCCACAATCCATACAAATGCTAAAAAATAAAGATAAATGCAATAGATGCAACGGATAAAGAATACATCCATACATAGATGAAGATCTCCATCTCTCCTCTGGAAACTTCAAGCATCTTCAACTAAACTTTAAACTAGTCGGGTCTGACCCGAGAATTTAAAATACCCAGATCAGGCTTGATAAATCAACGTGAGATACTCGATTTACAAATTGATCCCTATTAAAACCTTTGAGGGTATCTCTTAAGACTACACCCACACATAAATATGGATGAGTTTTTACCTTATAATAACCAAAACACTTTTACACTAAAATAATTTGATATTATCTTTAACGACATTCCCTTTGAAAAACACTTTTCAAATAATCTATAAAAATAGCCAAATTGTTACATTGGTTAAATTTGATGGCTTGCTAGCTTCTTTTTGAAAGTAGTATCTATAATCAAAACTGTAAAGGAAATGTATTGGAATTGTATTTCCAATATGATAGGGAACTAATAACCATTC
This sequence comes from Allium cepa, assembly GCA_030765085.1. Lineage (NCBI taxonomy): Eukaryota > Viridiplantae > Streptophyta > Magnoliopsida > Asparagales > Amaryllidaceae > Allium > Allium cepa. Next base: position 455,831,569 of record CM060931.1, on the reverse strand, counting down.
ATACTCGAAAAATCCATGTACAACCCATAGTTTTTGCATGGCTTTACAAGATCTCCGTCAGCCATCAAACTACGCTGTTATACTACTATGGAACAGAGTATTGCTCAGCTAGGCTTTACATGATCTCCGTCAGCCTTCAAAATCTATTCAATTCATACAATAAGGAAACAAGTACCTATAGGGACATCTTCCCTCAATAATAGCCTGAAAATTTGTCCTACGGACCACATAGTATCCCATATCATTCCTAGGATGTGAGACCCATGAGGCTATGCTCCATAAAGCCATGCTTTGTTTTAGCAAAGTCATGCTTTGATCATTACAGATTCCACTTTGAATGCCACATTGCTATTCATTTGATCACTATTAACTCTCTCGAACATACAACCTTCAAGCTCGTACATCTCAAAGAAGGACGGTAAGCCAAGAAAAGTTTCCATCTCCACCACCAAAGAAATGTATGCTTGTAAAAGTCAACGTTGTGGTCTTAGAAATGAAATGTCAAACATTCGTCCATACACGTTCGTTCAGGGACTGAACGAAACTAAAGGAACTCCTTTTACTACCATTAGTAGTGAGTAATTCTTGCAATCCAAAGATTTTCAGAACGAAGGGACCATTGCTAGTAAATATCTCTATATTGGGAGCAACCAGAGAATGTCAACAAGCAGTCCTTTCACTATGAAGATCTTCAGTCTTCAATACGATGAAGATTTCAGAAATCTTCAGTCTTCAGTACATTGAAGATTTCAGAATGCAGACACCACTGCCATATAAATATAATATGGGGTAAACACCTGGGACTCGTGACTGTAGTCCCTACATTTTGAAGATCTCTGATATTCAATAATCATCATCTTCAACATGTCTTCACTTTCGAACGTATACATTGGTTCGAAGTGATTTTTAGGTAGAAGTTACCCAAATCTGACCCCGGCTCCTCTGAACCAATCCTTAATTAAAAAGATGTTAAGTTCATATGTGATTATTAATCATCATTCAATTTAATTCATCTTTTTGTTTATTCATAAATATCTCAGAGAAACATACTATTTTAAGTTGTTCCATTTTTCTTCTTAATAGTATATGGAATCATTAAGCCTCACTTATCAAATCCTTTTGGTTAATTAAACCATTTTTTAATCATGGATTAATTCCTAATTATTTCATCCTTTACTTAGAAAAATGTTTCATTTATTTAAATCTTTACAAAGATTTCCAAATCATAACTTTTAATACGAGTAAAAAACAATGTTATTTAAGACATGGTTTACTGAAAAACCAAAACAATTAATTTTTAGTATAGGAATTAACATAATTCCAAATCATTTATTATTCTCATATTGGAAAACATTATTGAGTAAAAAGGATTATGAAAATTATACGAATTCTACTCAATATCAATTTTCATATTCAACCTTTACTATCCATCGAATAACAGTGAAATCAACTTTTAAATTCGAATAGTACAGGTTCCCTCCTCGAAATTCAATACCAAGTGTAAGAAGATTATCTCTACGCAATCCAAGTTCTTTAAACTTGAAAATTTTAATCATTTTTGCTTGACTCGTTTCCGACATTTCGATCTTATCTATCCCTCGCCTAGGAAAGGCCAGGTGATCTAAGGCACTATTTGATCCTAAAAATCTCCTTAATTTAAGCACCTTACCTGGATCTCATGAACAGAAAAATCCAATCTACTTGTCAGCTTTTAAGGCCAAAATTAAATCACTTGATTTTGACAGCTTTTCTTTAAATCATTTATTTAAACTCTTTAAAATAAATTATAAAATACTCAAATCATCTTTAAAACACTTAAGTAGTTATTTGAAAACACTTATAAAATATTTGGGAAGAATACTTAAGCTTAAGTTCATATTTCAAATGTTATCAAAGTGCTGCAAAAAGTGCCGTAAATAGTGCTGCAAATAATGTTTTCAAAGCTTATTTGATTAAAACAACTTTTCAATCATCTACAAATCCATTTTTATAACTCAAATATCTTTTAAATTTTTTTAAAGGATTTATATAATTTATTCCATATTTTACATTTTAAATATATATATTTAGAACATTTGCTACTTTGGCCACCGAACTCCCAAAGTGTGATTTTATCCAAAACTTGATTTGCTCGTATTTTAAAATCTATTAAATGAATTCTCAATCGTTTTATTTTGTTTGAAAACTATATTAATAAGAGTTTGAATAATACTTATTGCAAAGAAATCCGACTTCGATTCGATCCTATAGAACGATTTAATTTTTACTGCGCGAAATCGCAAACTACCGTTACACGACGCGCCTATTTTTGACTCCAAATTCATTATTAGTCAAAACTTCTCCAAATTGAATATTAATGTTTATAAATCGTTTATAAACCATTTTCAAACATTTAAACCAATATGTTCCGTATTTAGTCTTTTTTCACTTTTAAATCATTTCATAATATTATATTATTATAATATTCATTTTCAAAACTTTTTATATTTTATAACCATTAAGAGGCTAAACAACTCCAAACACATATTATATGAATTCATTTTCTATTAATTAAATTTTTTTATTATGATTTGTCATAATTTATCACAACCAAGTTATCAGCCATATCAGCATTTATATAATCAACCATATAATCCACTAAGTTATCAAACATTCATACAAATCATTAAGAGGTTAAATGGTCATATTATCATACTTAAAAATAGTTATAGAGATTTTTTATTATTTAATAAACATTGAGTAATCGCCATAAATTAAATCTTCCTACCAATGTTCAAATCACCACAACACTTCAATAAACCATTTGAAACTTCATTTTAACATCACCATTTCCAAGTGCTCGGTCATGTTCACCTCCACTTGCTTTGCTCTCGACCGTGCCCTTCTTCATCTTTAAGTACTCATGGCATGGCTATTGGGAGGTGGAGCTTGGCCTAGAAGAGGGTAGTAATGGTAGTCGTGGGTGTATGAAATGTAGAGGAGGTGTTTGCACTAATTTTGGAGAGGGGTTACTATAGTATATATTTACTAAAATTTCTTCTTCAATTCTTTAAGGAAGAATCCATTAGAATGGAGAGGAGGAGCTTAGGAAAAATGAAGAAGAAGGTGAATGAAATGGAAAAGTATGCATGGGTATTTATAGGAAAAAAATGGAGATGAAAATATCACACAATTACATCACCACTACATCACCACCCCCACCCCCCTCCTACATCACATAGCATGGCCACATCCCCCTACCCCATGTGCACATCACTTCCATCACTTTATGGCATGCATATGCTGACATTTGCATACTTAAGTAGTAAGAAAACTAAAATATCTTAGATATTTTAACATGTTTGTGTATGTATGTGTATGTATGTGTGTATACATGTTATATGTATGTATATGTGAGTATGTAATATGTATACATGCACATAAACATGTTAGTGTCATTTATAATGTTGCAACAACTTCGAACAACTTTCATTATTAAACTATTGAAAATTGGGAAACTGATTACTAGTCACATTTTCACTTATAATTTAAATTACATGCATATACATATACATACATATACATATATATATATATATAACATTTGAAAATAAATTTATAATCCTTATTAATTAATTAAAATGATCTCGTTAGAATTATAAATCATATAAATCAATATTAACAATTATTTACCAAAATTGCTATTACAGCGATAAAGCGATATCAACTTTCCTTATATTTTTCAATTCAAATACATATCTTTACATAACTATTATAAAACATTTATTATCCCTTTATAACTATTTGAAATGAATTATAATCATTTAAAACAATTATTTGTATAATTATAATAATTATCTTCATTAAACCTAAAATTAAAATCTTTAATCAGTTATTAAATATAAGGGCATAATTGAGGATGTCATATATTCATTTGATTTAAAAAAATAAAATAAAATATTTTATTTCATATCATTGTTCAATTATAAAAATAAGTGTATGTATCCAGCTCTATGCATGACGTTTGACGATTATAAAGCTGTTAATTAATTAAACGGTTTTCGTTCATTTTATCGATATTCCTTCAAAGTTTATATTTTCGTAAATACTTATTCAAAATGAGATTACCATTATTATCTATTGTTTAAAACATCATAATCTATGTTTTTAAAGCTTATATTTGAATATATTAAAAATAAATATAATTTATCAAATTGATAAATTTGTGGGTCGTTATAGACTTTCCCCTTAAAAAAATTTCGTTCTCGAAATTACACCAAAACAAAACCCAAAGGTATTTACCCAAGATATTTATTTTTAAACTCACATTCGTACAATGTATAAAGATCATCCGTACGTAATATTTGATTCGATCTTCTCTTCGAATCCACAACTTTTCTTTCGAACCTGTATTTATCCCCCGATCCTTAGTACAGACTCTGATCAGGCTTCTTGATCATAAAACTTTGTTTTCCTTACATAGCCCTCAACTATGATGGAAAACATAAGCACACGATCATAAACCCTCATCAATTTTCGTCGTCAAGAACCGAATGTCAAATCCTTTTTTGGGCTGGTGTAAACACCTCAAAGTTCCTTACTCGAATCTTAGATCATGTGACAAAACGATCTACGTACCTCATATGTACTTATTCAAAAATCTTTATGAAAACTTTTCATAAAGCATTTATCTTAAATGCTTCTTTATATATAATCACTCTAAATATTTCCAAATATTTATTCCATTATCTTTTTTATAACACTTATCAAAATGCCATTTATAAAAATCTTTTATATTCATCTTTTACAAAATCATTTTATTTGCAAAACATGCTCATAAATTTGTCTTAAATAAATTTGTTAACCTTAAACCAAACTTATTATCAAACACCTTATAGTCAAATCGTGAAACTTAATTCATAAGGTATTTGTACTCAAACTTTCAAATCAAATAATTGATCAATTAATGATAATAACTTAAAATTATTATACTTTAATTTTTGGAATAAGTATTAAGGACTTTAATTACCTTATCTTGATTAAATATTATATTTCAACTAATTTCTTACTTATCAATTATGTTTATGAAACATCTTATAGTCAAAATGTAAAATTTTAATCATAAGATGTTCATATTTAAATTTCAATAAGCTTGGTTTGTAACTATATATATATCCTTTATATTCAAAATATAACCCAAGGTAAAATTATTTCATTTACCAATTTTTTTTAAAAATAATCACTTTTATATAACATTAACAAATACGTGCTCATATATAATACTCTCAACTATTGCTAGAGTGTTACTAACCCTATCTTTAATGAGTCGTCCATTCTAGGGTACAACTAACCCCATCTATAATGAGTTTTACCCCCACCAAATCCTTGGTGTTCACTCAACCTAAGCTCTAATACCAAATGTAACATCCGTAGGCTTTTCAACCATCTGTCACGACTGCTAGGCTTTTCAACCATCCCAACACCACCGTGGCATACACTAGTACCTCGAATCGGATTTTATGGCCAGCCTCGCGACTAACAAACAACCCGTTCATATATAGGGATATGTAGGGATAAGACTCTCTTGCTCGCCACCAAACAGAAAGCAAGAACTCCCTATCAGGCTGCACTCTCCAATACGAAGAGCATACTCCAACATGAGGGGTAAGTGCCAGATCAGATCCGATCTCGGTTCCTCCGAACCAATCATTGATTAAAAGATGTTAAGTTCATATGTGATTATCAATCATCATTCAGTTTCGCCTATAACACTGCTCTATATGGATCGCTGGTGATCCATCATGTATGGATCGCTAACGATCCATGCAGGTAGTATTTTTCATTTCTGTCTTCTAGGATTTTTTTCTCCCATACGCCATAGCTGTTTAGCAACCCGCTGGTGAAGTTTATGAATCGCTGGTGATCCATGGTGTATGGATCGCTGGCGATCCATGCATTCGGTTTATTTACGAACTTTTGGTATCTGGCATTCTCTCATCGCCTTGTATCGACGTTGTTCGCATAGTCCCGTTCCACGTTGCTTCGTTTCGATGTCGGTCTACTTGTTAGTTGCATTTGGCTACTGATTGGACTAGACGGATGTTCATTTCTTGGTTTGGTCACACTTATCCATTGCTTTGATAATATGCTTAGTTTTCTTTAACCTATTGCTTATTCCTTCTCAGTCAACCTCTGAGCCACTCTGATGTCATAAAACCACTCTGGCTTCTATTGGATTCTGACAAGTTAGAAACCCAGATAGTATTTGCCCCCTAGGGTACGTCTTTGTTGGAAACAAGGCGTGCTCTGGAAGTTATTGCTTTTAATATTTGTTCGTCGAATTCCAAGTAATCGTATTAGGGTTTTGCACATACATAACAGGTTACGCCACTGATCACTTGGTTTTGGTCTTGACTGCTATTGCTTGCAATAACGAATAAAATTCCTCTTAATGATTTCTCGGTGTGCTTCGAAATGATGGGAAGATGTCGGAACACGAATTCGAGAAAATTTTGCCTCCAACCTCATGGGTCGCTAGCGATCCATGCATGATGGATCGCTTGCGACCTGACCACTTGAAAAAAGTTTTCCCTCAAAAAGACGGGTCGTTAGCGATCCATGATGGATCGTCGGAAACCCAGTGACCTAGCAAAAATTTTGCTTCATCATTTCTATCTACGTATATATGTGTTCGAGCCAAGCTAACCATTCATTCGAGCCGAGCCATTTTATTCCTTTACGCAATCTGTTCTTCGTGTGACCCAATTTCAGGAGATTCAACAACTTCCCAGTGCTTCGATCCGTCGATCTTCGGTGATTCAATCCTTCCATTATGATCTTCTCTTGTGCCACTGTCTTTGTATCATCGCCACTGACTTTGATCCAAACCCTAGTTTGTTACTGCCTTGAGTCGCTACCGATCTACCCCTTAGCTCGCCACCGGTCCATCTATATCTTGTTGATTCTATGTCTTTAATCATTCCTGTGTTCTAGAATTCAGTCGAAGGTGGGTTTGCTAATTGGTTTGCTAATTACAGCGTTCGTGTAACTATTAGATATCAAGTTTGTATTTGTAGTGTTGGTCGTGAGAGGCTTGAGTTGATTGTGGTCTAATGGAGGAAGATAATAACTCAAGTCTTGAGTCTTTCCTAAAATGTCATTCGAGCCTTGGTCCAATGCTTGACACGTTTTGCTATCTTCGTCCATTTGGCCAAAATTGACTTGTGCCAAGTTCCATAGCTGATACAACACGATACATCGCTAATCAGTCTCGATTCTTTTGGAGGATTTAGATCTATCTTTCTTTCTTGTTGCACGCCCGATGTCCTTGTAGTGAGAGGAGTTTTCCACGATCCTTTAGACAACGGATCCATTATTGATCGTTGATAGCTAATGGGTATAAGCGTACAGGAAGTAAAAACAAATGGAAGCGATGCAGAAAAGTTTTGTCCATTTCCACTACAAACAGACTATCTACACAGGATTAAGCATTTGTAGTGTTTCGAATACCGAGCTCACTCCCTATAAACAGCATGCTGCACTTGCCCCGGCTCACACTTGAAGTCCATTGCATGGGCATGAATTGATATCTCTCCGAAATACAAGCGTCACAAGGTAAAATTATTAGTTTAGAATAAAATCACCTGACCTTTTTGAATACGAGTTCCGTTGTTTTAGAATGAAGCACCCATCTTCGTGCCGTAAATCAAGTGGAGGAAACCAGGCACTTCCGTAGTCGAGTCATCATCCGTCTCTCTTTCTCCTACTTCTTCACATGTATAATATGGTCAGCTGGTCTCGTTTGGGCCGGTCATGGATCGAACACCTCCCAACTTTAGAGATCTACTCAACCCGCCGGAGAGAGCTTCTTCGGTGGTCTCTGCCAAAGTTCTGCATAATATCTATATGCAGCATGGTATACCAGAAGAGTATGTACGTCTACCAAAAAAGACAAGTTTTCTCATATGCCTCCCCAGAGTATACTCCCTATCATTGTTATATGTGCCTGAATGGAGTCGTGCCTCCTTTTAACAACTTTCTATGTGAGATTCTTTCCAATTTAGTCATTGCCCCATTTCAGATTCATCCCAACGGCTATGCTATCTTGACTTGCTTGCATGTTCTGTTGATGCAGACGTTCAACTGCGCTCCAAGCTTTGACGAGTTGCGGTACTTTCTATCGTTCAAGAGGAGAGATGAATGTCCATCCTTGATTGTAATTGAAGCCAAAAAGAATCGAAAAATCGTCTTACGCCTAAAGAGAAACTTTTCACAATTCAAGATATAATATTTCTTCTTTAGATGCCCCGAGGGGTCCAACCGTCTATGGACGAAAGGGCATAAGTTCCTTTTTCCATCTATCGAGCTCTGATGCGTTGCAATGGTGTTTCTAACCAGATGCATGTCTCTTATAGTTATTCGAAGGCCAAATAGACACGTGGCTCTCGATGAAGTTTTTTAGGCTTTAAAGGTTATTGATGCTGAGGAAAGATGGGATAAAGTTTTGCTGAATAATGAAAACTTGCATCGATGTGGATTAATGTATCCAGGTAGATCCTTCATTCAAATTGAAGTTCCTTCTCCTGCTTGGTCTAGGGTTCGCACACGATCTACTTCTTCTTCTCGCAGGTCCGAAGAAGGCGCTTCTCAGAAGAGAGAGGGCTTATCCATAGAGTCAGTCGAAGAGTCCCATGAGGGAAAAGTGTCATCATGGCCGGAGTCAACGTTTCGACCAGAATGCCACCAATCCCAAAAAGGAAAAAGAAGAGCTCCAACAAAAGGAAAGCAAGGCCATAGTGGGCTTATATGAGGAGAGGGAATTCGAGAGTAATAGCAACAAATCTTGTGACGACCCGAAATTTTCAAGCAATTAAAGTCGGAATATTTAATTGATTTTAAGTATTCAATAGAGCAATTTTAACTTGAATTACGAATACCACAATTTATTTGATGATTTAATTATTAAATTAAAATTGTTTGAAGTTGAGTAAAATGTTGAATCTGGAGTTTTAAGCCTGTCGAAAATAATTTGAAGGCTTATAAAATTTATATTGATAACATTGAAGATGATAGAAGTGTAAAAAAAATTAAATTTAACAGTGATTTGTTCAGTTTTGAAATTTTGTCGTTTAAATTGAATTTTGAAAATAGCCTTCCGAGGCACAGTCCCGGAATTCGACGAAACCAGTTCCATTGGATCCGTAATATTGTATTATTATCGGATTTCAAATTTCGTAGCGATCGGAATCTGTAGTGTGAGCATGCGATATATAAACGCGCTAAAAAAAATTAAATTTATAATAGCCGGTTCGAAATTTAAAGATAAATTATTTCGACTAGTCAAATTTATTTTTACATCATCGTTTCCTTTCCATCAGTTTCCAAATCACTATAGCCGGGTTGCTCTATCACGCAACATTTCCTTTCTTTCATTTAATCGGCGTCTCAACCTTGTTCCTTTTCATTTCTTAAGTTAAGAACCGAGGAAAAAAATATAATAAAATAAAAATAAAACAATGAATTCCTTCAGAAGCAAATGGAAAAAAAATCTCCTGTCTCCTATTATGACCCGCCACCAAATGGTCTCCCTCGTACACTCCTTTCTTTTCTTTCCCTCTTGCCAATTACGCCGCTCGAAAAAAATAAAAAAATATAAATCAATCAGTTCGTTTCATAGTAAAATGGCCGAAGTCAATATCAGTTCGCGTTCGAATTTTTACTGAGACAAGAATTGCCGTAGCTTAAAAAAAATCAAAAATCAAATCAAGTTCGTGAAATCAAGTTTCGCAGTATGGATTTGGGGTCAGCTTCCTCGGCTAGGGATCGTCGACGTATTAGAGGATAATATAAGTGAAATCGAATTCAAGATCAACTCAGTGAAGCCGATTTACAATCTTGTGAACCTCAGTTTTATCGAGGGCCGGCGATTTAGAGATCGAGTTCATCGTGGAAGCGAGGGCAACTCGATTGGCCATGGTAGAGGGAGGGGTCTTGTGCGAGACTGGGATCGTGCTCGTTTGGAGAGGGTGGCGACGTGGAGGGCTACGGTGTGGCAAACGATGGGAAGCACGCGAGGTATTTTTTGTTTTTTTTTTTAAATTAATTTGTCTAGTTTGGAAAATTTTACTGAAGGTATACAACCATTTCTGTTTGTAGTATATATATGTTAGAAGAGATTTTATTTTCATAAGGGTTTAGTAAATATATGTTAAAAAAAAGAAATCTTACGGTGAAGAATTTTATCTGTTAGACAGTTTTTTTTAGAAATTAATTTACAAATGTATAGGTAAAACAGGAAAATAATTTATTAAAGGAAAATTGGTTTAAATAAAATTCCTAGTTAATTAAATTATAGAATGGCAATTAATTGTTCAATTAATTCAAATATCAATAAAATCATCTAATATTTATACAAGGTTTTAAAAATCAAGGAATCAAGCCAGTTTGGAATGGATTGCAAACAGCAAAGCAAAGGTGAGTTAATCTCACCCAGCTGCATTTAAAAATTTAAATGATTAAATTTAAATAAATGATTGTATGGTTGAATTGATTGATGTGATATAGTATAGTATAATTTGAATTTAGCATGTCATGTAATGCTAACGTCTGTGGATGTAGGAAAAACAGGTTGGAGGGATCCAACTGGATCCCTCAACATTTATTTAAATTATTTAATTCCCCTGTTATGATGATTTGATATTTTATGATGAATTATGTTGAAATATTGAATGTTATGGTTCGATTGGTTATGATTGGGTATAATGAATTGCCAAAAATATATAAATTGGATTTAGGAAAGAAATTAAAAGAAGTGAATTTGTGAATGAAATAATTATAGAATAATAAAAAAAATAATGAATCGGAAAAGGAATGAAGTGGCTGTAAAATTCTAATAAATGGGTCTTGAGTATAGAAAGGAAATTTGAATAAACAGGAAGTTAATGAATTTAATATTCAGTATTATTATTTAAAAGAACAAAACATTTATTTAAAGGTTAAATTTTAAATTATTGAAAGAATAAAGAAGAAATTGGGAAAAATCTAGAATTTGTATATTTCAGTTAAAAGTTTTAGAATCAAATGAAAAATAATAATAACAACAATAATTAAGTCCATACTTAATGAATTTTGAAATGAATTAAGTAAGTAAAGAAATTATTTCAAATGGGATAAATTTGAAATCAATTTGGGAAAATTGATTTAAGTGATTGAAGTTGGATCTTCTCCCTGGATAACCAAGTACGTTTCCAAAGTAAGTTTAAAATATAAGTTAAAAGTTTTTAAGTTGATTTAAAAAGCAGGTTTGGAAAATTTATTTTTCTAAATATTTAAATTATGAAGTAAGTCTTTCCTTTTTAATCTATTATAGTAGAATTATTTAAAGAGTGACTTAGTAGTTTGTTATAAGATTAAAAATTTAGTTATATTTTATAAAGTAACCTTATTTTCAAATATTTATATAGTATGTATTTTGAACAATTTATTGAAGTAGTTTAACTTAAATGTTTTAAAAGTACATTTTAAAGTAAAGCGTTTTAAATTATTTTAAAAATCTAGTTTGTGCTTGGCAATTTCAGTGGAGATAGAAAATACTTGGGAAAGTTTATTCTGGGAAGAAAGAATGATTTGAAAACTGTTTTCAAAAGGTTGAAAATAGAAATATATCTTGTGAAGATATTATGAAGGTAATAAATAATTGGAAAATTATTTATTGGTTGATGGTTGTTTGTGAATATTAATTGGTAGTTAAATCACCGACTATCAATATTGGACAAATGCGTTGATCGTTTCGGAGAGACCGGGATCGAGATTTATTTCTCTAAAACCACTTCGATCCGGTTTGTACGTTTCGTGAAAACGAGTTTGGATTCGAAGATGGAGCAGTGAAGTGCAAGGGCTAGTCGCTACTAATCCTGAGGATATTTCCAAAATGGATGTAGTAGGAATAGTGCCTTCGGTTCCGTTCGAACCCGGGACGGACTTGTATGGATGAATGCTTGCGAAACATCGTCAGGTGGATGATGGGCATTCTAAGGGATATGTTCTATAAAGGTAACGCTTAGCCTCAAGCCTCATCAAATGGGAATGACTGAAAATCAGGGGTTATGCAGCAAGGCTAGGTGGGTAGCACCCAAGCAGGGTGAGGTCATTCCAGTCTAGATGTCCTTTATTATTTCGGCTTAGTGGGCGGTTGCTGATCCCAACCGCGGAGTGATCTCACTCGGGATTATCCAGTAAGGGGTAGTCCCGGCCTTGCGTTGCAGGGGAGCGGGCGTACTCCTCGGTACGGTGATCTAGGCCCCATAATCTGACAGGTGGTACCACAGTGCCTAGTCATTAGTTGGAAATCCATTCTCCCTACGAGCCTTGTACGAGTTTTGTTTGTATTACCCACTCTGTGGCTAGTAGCTGGAATTTAATAGATGTAAAATTTTTGACTATTTTATAAGTATTTGTGTATAGACCCTATTATAATATCAGAGGATTTCTATAAAAATTGTTTTAGCTATCGTAAGGTAAAAACCCGACATGTTTATTTGTAGCGTGGTCTTACGAGATGCTTTTGTTTTCAAAGGACTTTTGAAACTTTAATAATCAATTGGGTGTGATTTTCTCACGCTGGTATTCCAGACTGACTCGGGTGTTATTTAACTGTAATGCTCGGGTCATACCGAGTATTATAGGCTACATGATATGATGCTGTGGAGCACAGGAAACGAGCTGGACGATACGTACTCTCGTACTTGTTTATATATATATATATATATATTTCTGCTGTGTTGAGTTGTTGTGTATCCATTTGCATGATATTGATGTTGAGCTGTGATTGATGTACTCTGATGATGTAATCTATAAACAGAGATATTTAAGTTTTGAGTAAAGAGTATTTATTATCTATTATATTTTATTCCGCTGCGATGGTTAGATTCTGTTGTTGTTTTCTATTTTTCTTCTTCTACCTCTTCTTCTTTAACCCAAATGATTCGTATTTTTGTACAACTTGAGTTGATTGTTTTAGAATAGTGTTGACTCAAGGGGTATGGATTTGCGGGCTATTACAGTTGGTATCAGAGCTTAGATTGGTGATCACCTTGGCTCTGGTGGGAATTACTCAATTAAAATAGAGTCCGCAGTACTCTATAATGAGTTTGAGTGTATTAATAAATATGAGCGCGTATTTGTTAGTGAATATAAATTGTTTTAGTATTGTGTTGATTGATTTATTGAGTGGCATATGAACCTTCGTCGACACAGTCTGCGCAACTGTATTGAAAGGGTTTCTAAACACTTGAATAGAACAATCGACATGTTATTGTTTTAAATGTGGGTGAATGAAATAATTTTACCCAAAAACATATTTTGATATAACGAAAAGTTTTTGTAAACTATTTAGCTAATATATGGTTGCTTGGATGTTAGAAATAACGGTATTTAAATTATTATCCTTATTGTATGGAAAATTTAACAAGAACTTGAAAATATAACCAAAGTCTAAAGGAATAAATTCATTATAAAATGAAATTTATAAATATGAATTATAAAGGTAATGTATGAATTGAAATACAATCAAATGGAAATTTGTATAAGCATAAACTGTGCAAATGAATTATAGTAAAATTTATTTAAGCAGAATTTGGAAATTTAAAATCCCGGAGACTTTGGAAGTGTTTAGCGAAGTATTTGAAGATAAATAATAGCATTATTGTTTTAGAGATATTTCTAAAAAGTAAATGTGTTTTAAATAAATTTTGAAAGTGAAATAGGATTGAAATCACTTGGATTATGGGAAAATAATTCTGATGATGACGGCCACATCATCAATATTCATCGAATTTCAGAGTGAAAGATTGCTGCCAAAAATAAATTTATTCAGAAAAGCTGGTTGTTTTTGAAAATCTCAAAGGAAATTTGTTGGAAATAAAATCAGGGTGGGTTTGATTTTTGAGAAGTGTGATTTGGGATGTTGGAGATTTCCAAATAATTTGAAACCAAAGCCGGGTGTTTAAAAATCCGGATGAGATAGTTGTAAGCTTATAAATTGAGATGATTTTTAAATCAGGAAGAAAATATAAGCTTTGAATGTTGGAAATTTAAATTTAAAGAGAAAAGTTAAAAATGAAATTAACTTGGATTGGAGAATAAAATTTAACTGGATCGAAATTAATTGGATAGGCTGAAAATAATATCTAGTTGTATTCGAGTCAAGTTGGAATCGAATTGAGTTAAATAAATCCGAGTTTAAAATAAAATTGAATTGGATTAAAAATTCAATTGAGTTAATGAATGGAATTAAATTCTTACCTGAATAAATGAAAAATAAGTTGGATAAGGATTGAATTGAAGTAAATAAATTAGAATAACTTATAAAAGAATCAGAATTAAATTGCATGGAATAAAAATATGCTTGGGTTATAAATAAGCATAAGGCTTGAGTTAAAAATAAAAGAATAATATTTTCAAACCTAGAATGGATGGAATTGTGTAAATAATAAGTTGTGGCTTATAAAATTTGAAAAAAATGGGATAGAAAACCCAAAATAAATATTATTGATGAAATGGAGAATAAAATAAAAATCCAAACTTGAATTATAAACTAAATTGGACTAAGAAAAGTAAAATGGAGTGATATTTGGGATTAAAATTCAAGTGATGGATTATAAATAAGGGAAGAACTAATTGATAATAAATTAGTTAATAAAATGTGTAAATGGGAACGTAATATAGTTTAATAGAAACTGAATTGTGAGTTTATGATGAAGTTTGGAAATAAACTCAAGTTATAAATTAAGATTTAATGTGAAGTGTTAACAAATTAACATAATTGGAAATGCGTCGAATAAAGAAAACGAAATAGATTAAAATAGTAATGGTTTGTATTGCGAATAAAATCCAAATAAGTGGAATTAAATTGGAAATGGTCTTGTAATAAATTGAATGAGCTTAATCTAAAAAGTTAAAAAGTTTAATAACTAATCAAAGAAAATTGTAGGTTTAAAATGAGGTTTAGTTGAAATAGAATCAAGTTGAATGAAAGGAGAAATTTATTTGCAAAATGAAATGAGCTTAAGTATATAAAAAAAGGGATTTGAATAATTTGAAGTAAATTAACTTAAGTCTAAAATTCAATAAAGTATGACTTATATAAAATTTGGGAAATGATTGTTAAATTTTAAGCATTAAGGATTGTTGAGCTTAATAAAAATGGTTTTGAATAAAATCAATGTGAAAATGAAATCAATGCAAAGATATGGTTTGAAAATAAATTAAAATGGAATGAAATTTAATATAAATTGAGTTGGAATAAATTTTAAAATAGTTATAAAACTAAAGAAATTGTTTGTTTGAATGATATTGTCGAACTTGCATAGAAATAATTGTTGTTATCGTAAACAAGATTTAATAAAGTTCTATGGATTAATAGAAATAAATAAAACTTGATTTTTGAATCAATTGAAATGAATACAAAATAGTTTGGATTAAAAATAAATTTAATATAAGAGAATGAGTTAAAAATCATTCTGAAAATGGATAGAATAATTGGAAAATCGAGTGAAGCAATCGAATTGATTTTGAGGCCTTACCAATTGTTTATAAACGGCTTTGTATACATTGTTTATAAAATATGGCTTTACTGTTACTATAAGTTGATGGGTAACAAATATTGATTTTTGAAATCAGTTAAATTGAAATGGGTTTATTTGGACTTGAAAAGGAATTGAAGATAAGTAAATGAGTTGTAACTCACTTAAAGTTGAATGCAAATAGTATATGAATTGGTTAAGAAACAAATTGAATTAGGTTGGAAACTATACAAATTGCTTGTGGAAGCATTTATAGTGCATTGCTTATGTTATTAATTGTTGTAGTTGTTTGAATGAGTAAAATGTTTTAGATTTCATAGATATGTTACTTATATGTTTAAGTTGAGTAAGTACAGGTACCAGAAGACCCTATAGCGGAAGTTTGGTCGCGCGAATGCTAACATAAATAAGCTATTTGCTTAAAATGCTAAATAAGGTACGCCTACGCAATAAAAATAGGAAATATGAACTGTTTTTGGATTTTCCGACCGTCTGGGTCGATGTATATATATTTATCTCTTTTGTCAAATTGCAAAAGCTCCTCCGTACAAAGGGGACTCTGCCAAAAATTTTCAGAAATTTTGGGAGTTAGAATTTTTTTTGGAGAATTTTTGTTAATAACAAAACGAATTTAAATTGGCAACTAAAATGAATTAGTAAATGAACTAACTAAAATAATGACATGAATCAGTATAAATGAAAAATAAAATTTAAATAGTCAGAGTTAAAGATGAATTGAATTCATATGGAAATGAAAGAATTAATTTGAATAGAAATAGGTATAAACTGAAGTGGTAAGATGAAAATGAATATAAGAAGAATATAGAATGGTTATACTAAACTTAAGTAAGGAACGATGAATTCTTAATTGGAAATTTATATTACAAATATATTCTAAGTTGATATTTGGATGAATATTGGCATTGGTAAGGGAGTCAATAAAATGTTTTTGAAATGTTGTGATTGGATATTAGTACTAAGCAGGATATGCAGGTAATATAAAGGGAAAAGAGAATTGATTTTGATTTCAGAAGATAAATTTGAAATGCTCGACAAAAGGTATGCGTTTAAATTTCTGTAAAATTTGATTGGGATTTTTGATTGAGCCACTTGGCTTTATGTTTTCTTTTTGGATTTGGGAGGCCGTAGAGCCATTTTGTAGTTGTACCGAGTCAGCCGCGCAAAGAAGACGCTGACGAAATTTTTCGGAAATTTAGGGAGTTAGAAAAATTTTGAGAAAATTTTGATAATTCAAAATTTAGTTTTGAATTATAATTTGAATAGTTGAACAAGTAAGTTATTTGAAAACTATAGAAGGTTTTGGAAAAGTTTGGAAAGTTAATAAGAATAATAATGGGTCATTTATAAAAAGATAGTTGGTAAGATGTTGAATTGTTAGAAACCGTTTGGTTTCGGGGAAAAAAGTAAACGGGTATTGGATCATTCTTCCTAATTAGTAATTTCGGGGACGAAATTCTTTTAAGGGGGGAGGAATGTGACGACCCGAAATTTTCAAGCAATTAAAGTCGGAATATTTAATTGATTTTATGTATTCAATAGAGCAATTTTAACTTGAATTACGAATATCACAATTTATTTGATGATTTAATTATTAAATTAAAATAGTTTGAAGTTGAGTAAAATGTTGAATCTGGAGTTTTAAGCCTGTCGAAAATAATTTGAAGGCTTATAAAATTTATATTGATAACATTGAAGATGATAGAAGTGTAAAAAAAATTGAATATAACCGTGATTTGTTCAGTTTTGAAATTTTGTCATTTAAATTGAATTTTAAAAATAGCCTTCTGAGGCACAGTCCCGGAATTCGACGAAACCAGTTCCATTGGATCCGTAATATTGTATTATTATCGGATTTCAAATTTCGTAGCAATCGGAATCTGTAGCGTGAGATATATAAACGCGCTAAAGAAGTTAAATTTATAATAGCCAGTTTGGAATTTAAAGATAAATTATTTCGACTAGTCAAATTTATTTTTACATCATCGTTTCCTTTCCATCAGTTTCCAAATCACTAAAGCCGGGTTGCTCTATCACGCAACATTCCCTTTCTTTCATTTAATCAGCGTCTCAACCTTGTTCCTTTTCATTTCTTAAGTTAAGAACCGAGAAAAAAATATAATAAAATAAAAATAAAACAATGGCTTCCTTCAGAAGCAAATGGGAAAAAAATCTCCTGTCTCCTATTATGACCCGCCACCAAATGGTCTCCCTAGTATGCTCCTTTCTTTTCTTTCCCTCTTCCCAATTACGCCGCTCGAAAAAAATAAAAAAATATAAATCAATCAGTTCGTTTCAAAGTAAAATGGCCGAAGTCAATATCAGTTCGCGTTCGAATTTTTACTGATACAAGAATGGCCGTAGCTTAAAAAAAAAATCAAAAATCAAATCAAGATCGCGAAATCAAGTTTCGAGTATGGATTTGGGGTCAGCTTCCTCGGCTAGGGATCGTCGACGAATTAGAGGAGAATATAAGTGAAATCGAATTCAAGATCAACTCAGTGAAGCCGATTTACAATCTTGTGAACCTCAGTTTTATCGAGGGCCGGCGATTTAGAGATCGAGTTCATCGTGGAGGCGAGGGCAACTCGACTGGCCATGGTAGAGGGAGGGGTCTTGTGCGAGACTGGGATCGTGCTCGTTCGGGAGAGGGTGGCGATGTGGAGGGCTACGTGGCAAACGATGGGAAGCACACGAGGTATTTTCTGTTTTTTTTAATTAATTTGTCTAGTTTGGAAAATTTTATTGAAGGTATACAACCATTTCTGTTCACAGTATATATATGTTAGAAGAGATTTTATTTTCATAAGGGTTTAGTAAATATATGTTAAAAAAAAGAAATCTTACAGTGAAGAATTTTATCTGTTAGGCAGTTTTTTTAGAAATTAATTTACAAATGTATAGGTAAAACAGGAAAATAATTTATTAAAGGAAAATTGGTTTAAATAAAATTCCTAGTTAATTAAATTATAGAATGGCAGTTAATTGTTCAATTAATTCAAATATCAATAAAATCATCTAATATTTATATAAGGTTTTAAAAATCAAGGAATCAAGCCAGTTTGGAATGGATTGCAAACAGCAAAGCAAAGGTGAGTTAATCTCACCCAGCTGCATTTAAAAATTTAAATGATTAAATTTAATTAAATGATTGTATGGTTGAATTGATTGATGTGATATAGTATTGTATAATTTGAATTTAGCATGTCATGTAATGCTAACGTCTGTGGATGCAGGAAAAACAGGTTGGAGGGATCCAACTGGATCCCTCAACATTTATTTAAATTATTTAATTCCCCTTTATGATGATTTGATATTTTATGATGAATTATGTTGAAATATTGAATGCTATGGTTCGATTGGTTATGATTGGGTATAATGAATTGCCAAAAATATATAAATTGGATTTTGGAAAGAAATTAAAAGAAGTGAATTTGTGAATGAAATAATTATAGAATAAAAAAAATGAATCGGAAAAGGAATGAAGTGGCTGTAAAATTCTAATAAATAGATCTTTAGTATAGAAAGGAAATTTGAATAAACAGGAAGTTAATGAATTTAAAATTCATTATTATTATTTAAAAGAACAAAACATTTATTTAGAGGTTAAGATTTAAATTATTGAAAGAATAAAGAAGAAATTGGGAAAAATCTGGAATTTGTATATTTCAGTTAAAAGTTTTAGAATCAAATGAAAAATAATAATAACAACAATAATTAAGTCCATACTTAATGAATTTTGAAATGAATTAAGTAAGTAAAGAAAGTATTTCAAATGGGATAAATTTGAAACAATTTGGGAAAATTGATTTAAGTGATTGAAGTTGGATCTTCTCCCT
This sequence comes from Allium cepa, assembly GCA_030765085.1. Classification (NCBI taxonomy): domain Eukaryota; kingdom Viridiplantae; phylum Streptophyta; class Magnoliopsida; order Asparagales; family Amaryllidaceae; genus Allium; species Allium cepa. Next base: position 455,812,152 of record CM060931.1, on the reverse strand, counting down.
GGATAACCAAGTACGTTTCCAAAGTAAGTTTAAAATATAAGTTAAAAGTTTTTAAGTTGATTTAAAAAGCAAGTTTGGAAAATTTATTTTTCTAAATATTTAAATTATAAAGTAAGTCTTTCCTTTTTAATCTGTTATAGTAGTAATTATTTAAAGAGTGACTTAGTAGTTTGTTTTAAGATTAAAAATTTAGTTATATTTTATAAAGTAACCTTATTTTCAAATATTTATATAGTATGTATTTTGAACAATTTATTGAAGTAGTTTAACTTAAATGTTTTAAAAGTACATTTTAAAGTAAAGCGTTTTAAATTATTTTAAAAATCTAGTTTGTGCTTGGCAATTTCAGTGGAGATAGAAAATACTTGGGAAAGTTTATTCTGGGAAGAAAGAATGATTTGAAAACTGTTTTCAAAAGGTTGAAAATAGAAATATATCTTGTGAAGATATTATGAGGGTAATAAATAATTGGAAAATTATTTATTGGTTGATGGTTGTTTGTGAATATTAATTGGTAGTTAAATCACCGACTATCAATATTGGACAAATGCGTTGATTGTTTCGGCGAGACCGGGATCGAGATTTATTTCTCGAAAACCACTTCGATCCGGTTTGTACATTTCGTGAAAACGAGTTTGAATTCGAAGATGGAGCAGTGAAGTGCAAGGGCTAGTCGCTACTAATCCTGAGGATATTTTCAAAATGGATGTAGTAGGAATAGTGCCTTCGGTTCCGTTCGAACCCGGGACGGACTTTTATGGATGAATGCTTGCGAAACATCGTCAGGTGGACGATGGGCATTCTAAGGGATATGTTCTATAAAGATAACGCTTAGCCTCAAGCCTCATCAAATGGGAATGACTGAAAATCAGGGGTTATGCAGCAAGGCTAGGTGGGTAGCACCCAAGCAGGGTGAGGTCATTCCAGTCTAGATGTTCCTTATTATTTCGGCTTAGTGGGCGGCTGCTGATCCCAACCGCGGAGTGATCTCACTCGGGATTATCCAGTAAGGGGTAGTCCCGGCCTTGTGTTGCAGGGGAACGAGCGTACTCCTCGGTACGGTGATCTAGGCCCCGTACTGTGACAGGTGGTACCCCAGTGCCTAGTCATTAGTTGGAAATCCATTCTCCCTACGAGCCTTGTACGAATTTTGTTTGTATTACCCACTCTATGGATAGTAGCTGGAATTTAATAGATGTAACAATTTTGGCTATTTTATAAGTATTTGTATATAGACCCTATTATAATATCAGAGGATTTCTATAAAAATTGTTTTAGCTATCGTAAGGTAAAAACCCGACATGTTTATTTGTGGCGTGGTCTTACGAGATGCTTTTGTTTTCAAAGGATTTTTGAAACTTTAATAATCAATTGGGTGTGATTTTCTCACGCTGGTATTCCAGACTGACTCGGGTGTTATTTAACTGTAATGCTCGGGTCAGACCGAGTATTATAGGCTACAGGATATGATGGTGTGGAGCCCAGGAAACGAGCTGGACGATACGTACTCTCGTACTTATTTATATATATATTTCTGCTGTGTTGAGTTGTTGTGTATCCATTTGCATGATATTGATGTTGAGCTGTGATTGATGTACTCTGATGATGTAATATATAAATAGAGATATTTAAGTTTTGAGTAAAGAGTATTTATTATCTATTATATTTTATTCCGCTGCGATGGTTAGATTCTGGTTTTGTTTTCTATTTTTCTTCTTCTACCTCTTCTTCTTTAACCCAAATGGTTCGTATTTCTGTACAATTTGAGTTGAATGTTTTAGAATAGTGTTGACTCAAGGGGTACGGATTTGCAGGCTGTCACAAATCTACTTCTAGTGATGACTTCTACGCAGAATCCGATGATAAGGAATCAAAATCGTGCGATGAGACCCTAAGCGTGAGTCCCATCCTTTCAAGCTTTCCTCCTCCAGATGCGAGCAACAAAGATAATGCCTTAGAGAACAGAGGGCATCAGGATGCCTCGAATAAATTTGTTGGTGCAGAGTTCGGTGATTTTAGCGATGTCTATGTCGATTTTGATGTGATTATAGGAGAAGACTTTAAATTCAAGGAGGTTACCCCCCTTCGGGAAATACTACGCCTAAAGCTAGTCCGTTCTTGCCCGGGATTGCCGCCCGATCCATTTCATGATGATGCTTTAGGCCTTTCCCTTAAATACACCACACATCTTATTAGGATTTCACTCACTTTCCCACTTTCTTTCTGTGCCTATTTTATATTTCTAAAATCTTTTATTTATGCCTTATGTCAGGTATGACGAGAGGACGTGGTTTTTATGATGGCTTCAAAGAGATCACTAACTCCCAATGTTGGTATAACGCTCTTCCGGCCGTTATAAGTCCCAAGAAACGGAGGAGGAGTACAGAAGGAGGAAGGAACTAGAGGTCGAAGCCTATCGCGAAGACGAAAGAGATCAGAGCTGGTCATATAAAGGCGAGTATGAGTAAAGGAGATCTTTGGATGAAATAGAGGAGCCATTGAAGAGATCGAAGTTCGACGACTGTTCACAATCTTTGGAACAAAAGGTTTTCGCTCCGATGCGCTCCTCAATGGGTAAGGAAATTCCAGTAACTTCTACTCGTGTTCTTTCTTCAACCTACATCCCTCCATCTTCCATCATTACTGCTCCCGATGCTTCGCATCCTCACCGAAGACCTGCCTATATTCTTCCTTCAGTCTCCCTAAGCATGAGGCAGTGCTTCCTAGTTGGTTCTTGAAGGGAGTTTAGATTGATTGCGATCTGTACCTAGTTCGCAAAGATTCGTACATGCCTCACCTCAAGCCATTCAGAGCGACTTAGACCAGGCCGAAGGATGAGAGAGATTGTGTAAGCAGCTGGCTGACACCAATCGCCATAACTACCAACAAACCCTCTCTTTCTAGTTAGAGAAGGATGATTTCGAAAGAGCATTGTTAGAATTTGATGCCAAAATTATTGCTGGAGGAGGAAAAGGCAGCTGCACTGCAAGAGGGCAAGAGGAGCGCCGACTTGCTAAATGAAGTAAAAGAGGCTCACGCTAGAATCGAGATCATTATAGAGATGAGATAAAAAAAGGTTCACGCTGAAGAGGCAACGTTAAAACATGAAGTGGCTTCTTGCAGCGCAACAATTGAGACTCAAAGGAAAACCATTATTGATCACGACCTCATCGTTGAAGGGCACAACAAGACTATTACCGACCAAGCCAAGACAATCGCCAGGCTACAAGCTCAGGTCGTGCATCTTAATGCCGATAAGTCTGCCGTTAAAGTTGAGAAAGCCTCCATCTAAGCAGATTACCTAGGGTTCAAAATGCTTTTGAAAGAAAAATAGAGAAGCTAGGTGTGACCATTATGGAATTTTATGTTAACTCCATGTTGCAACAGAGGAGTCTTTACTACTTGGGTCCAATGTTACCTTACACTCTCGCTTTGGTTTGGGAAGAAATATCATCTTTCTTTTTCGATAGCAACAATGTTCATACCGAGTGGGAGTTGCAGAACGCCTACCTTAATAAAGAATCGAAGAAGGCATTGCTCGAGGGTCGGGAGATTCTTCCAGTAAAAAGAGAGAAAGATGTCACCGACGCTGCCTTAATGACTACCGTCGAAGCGCTCACCAAGGCTTTTATTTTTGGCGCAGGCGAATCATCAGCGCAGCCCCAAGACTAGCCAGTAAGTTCAGAGCTCGAGGCTCTTACTCAAGTAGCGGAACCATTGAAAGATGGCGAAGGTGGTGAATGTAAAGTTGACATTCTCGACCATTCCTCCGATGCAGGTAATGTTCTCGCTTCCTCCGAGTTTGGGAGCTTCCAACTTACGCAGCAAGAGCAAAAAGAATTTAATGCTTTTGTTTTTGATCTTATAGGTCCGTCCACCTTTCCTGTTTATGTGCCAGCTTCCTTAGTTCCTGGATCCGCTTCTATTTCTATAGCCTTTATGGTCGTCTCCGTTCCTGTTTCTACATCCGTGTCTGTCTCGCAGCCGGGGCCAGAGTTCGAAAAGATAGCCGTGCTTCATGGCCTGGATAACCCTTCCGTGTCTTTAGAAGGCAACGTAATAATGGACAAAATTAAGAAGCAAGAAGTTCAAGTAGAACAGCCTCACAGGACTCAGCACAAACTGGTCTCTATTAAGAAGGAAAAGTTTGAAGCGATCAAGCCTCAAAGAGCCCCGCAAACCTTGAAAACACAAAGCGAAGGTCGAATCTTCTGAGAAGGTTACAGAGCAATAGGAGGACATTTCCATTGAGGTATTTGGTGACATTACCAGAAGTGACACCACTCTTGAGACAAAGCAGAAGCTGCCAACAAAGGATGAAAAAGGGAGCAGTGGAAGGAAGCATTGAGAGGCTTGTTTGAAGACTGATTTGATTTTTGTTTCCTTTTGAGTCATTTTGTCCAAATGCAGAGTCCGCACTTAGTGTTTTTACTTTAGAGTCTGTATTTTCTTTTTGTTGGTCGGTGTTGTGTGGGTACGGCCCCCATGTTTTGATTTGGTGTAAAGTAAATTATAAGTAATATATTGATATTTTAACCATATTCTCATCTATCTGCTCATATATGTTCTGTGCACTTGTGCTTGTTTTATTATATACTTATCTAGTTCTACGATTACAGCCAAAATCCTTCGTTTGAAGTAACATAACTTAAAAATTCTTTGTTTGGAGTGACAGAAATTGTGAACTTATTTTTTTCATGTATTTCTACTCAAGTACCGGTGCAGGTCCACCAGTTCACATGGCTGTTTACTTCAAACAATTTTCAAGTGACCGGAACTTAAGGTTTCAATAATTCTCATATTAAAATTGAAATTTGGCTAAGTCACAGCTTGATTTTCTTTTTTTCAAAAGTTTTGCAACTTTAGTATGCAATCCAATTTTCTTGTAATATTCTAGCAAGTATGCAATATATGCGTGTTTGAGAGGTGCACATTGTGTGAGCTAACTGAGGGCGGTTTTAATCATTAAGTGTCCTTATTTGAAACTTTTCTATTGGTTTGTAACATTCCAATTTTTTGGAGTTGTGCTCATTATTCCCAATCATAAAAGTGGTTGACGCGTTGGTCATGAGATGCACAGTAGGTGCTCGAGATCGATATGGCCGGTCGATTCGGTTCTGATGCCCCTCGACGTTGCCTATCTCTGGGCAAGTTAGGAGTTTACTCTTTAGGACCGTGATTTTTGGTGATGGTCCTCTATGTTTCCTATCTTCGAGCAACATGGGGAACTTGAATTTTTTAAGAGTTAGTGCGCGACTTACAAAATGCATGGCTTTTGGTGCTCCCCGGTGTTGCCTAACTTTGGGCAACGCGAGGAGCGTATTTTTTGGTGCGGCTTATGGAATGCGTCGCTTTTGGTGCTTCTTGGCATTGTCTATTTTTGGGCAACGCGAGGAGCGTATGTTTTGGCATGGCTTATTGAATGCACGGCTTTTGGTGCTTCTCAATATTGCCTATCTTCCGGCAATGCGAGGAGCATATCTTTTGGCATGGCTTTTCTTGCTCCTTGATGTTGTCTATCTTCCTAATGTTGCCGGAGCAACACCGGTATTGAGAAAGAAAGGATCGAGTTCCACCAATCCAGCGGTTTGAGTCGATTAGCTTCCGTCGCCCTGGCGGGTATTTATTATGAACACAATTTTGTCGGTTCAAAAGAGTGAATCAAATTTTATTAAAGAAAGCAGGGCAGATTCTTTGCCTATTTACAATTCCCTTGGCATTCCAGGACGGCTTATTTGTCGGAAAATAAAGAGCACATGAAGCAATTTTTAAATGAAGTAACAGTAGAGTGATTCGCTATTCCAGGCTTTAGGAGTTTGAATTCCTTCGACGGTTGTTAGCTTGAAAGTCCCATCTTTGAGCTATTGATTGATGACGTACAGTCTTTCCCAGTTCAGTCCGAAGGCCCCCAAAACGGGTTAAACTCGCTTGAGCACAAAATCTCCCACTTGGAAGGTTTGGTTGTGGACATTGGAATTGAAGTACCATGCTACCCGTTTTTGGTGGGCGACGTTTCTTAACTCAGCTTCTTCTCTTTTTTTCTTCAATCATATCTGGTGATTCGAATACGAGCTGCTCGTTTTGCTTTTGGTTGAAATTTTGCCTTCGGTGCGAGGGGACTTCTAACTCAACAGGTATCATTACTTTTGAACATACGCCAGAGCGAACCGAGTGTGACCGGTTGCCGCTTTGTGGGTGGTTTGGTAAGCCCATAGCACGAGTGGAAGTTCATCGACCCTGTTTCTTTTGGCTCTGGTTAGTCACTTCTTGATAGTAGATTTGATGATCTTGTTTATTGCTTCCACTTGGCCGTTTGCCTACTAATGAGCTACTACCGAGAAGCTTTTTTCAATACGGAAGTGCTTGTAGAAGTTCTTGAACTCGGCATTTTTGAATTAGGTTCTGTTGTCAGTAATGATTTTTTATGGCACACCAAACTTGCAAATAATGTTTTTAGTAACAAAATTAATAACTTTCTTTGTGGTTATGGTGGCCAACGGTTCCGCTTCGGCCCATTTTGTGAAATAATCTATGGCAATGATAACATATTTGGCTCCTCCTTTTGCTATCGGTAGAACACCAATCAAGTATATCCTCCATGTTGCAAATGGCCATGGGCTGACCATCTACGTTAACTCTGTTGATGGAGTCCTTTTAATCATGATGAATCTTTGGTAGTGATCACATTGCCTGGCATAATCTGTAGCATCGCGATTTATTGTTGGCCATAAGTATTCGTACCGAAGAACTTTCTTTGCAAGGGTTTGCCCCCTATTATGGTCTCCGCATTCGCCTTCGTGCACTTTCTTTAGGATTCGTCTGGCTTTGTCGTCAGACACACACCTAAGGAAGGGGGCTGAGAGCCCTCTTCGATAGAGATTCCATCATGTATCATGAATCGAGGTGGGTTACGGAGAAGCTTCTTTCATTGATTCCGGTCTGTTGGATGTGTCCATGCGAGTAAATATTCTTCCGTTTCATACACGTTTTTGGTTCGACGGTAATTTAAAGAATCCAATTGACATCCATTTCGTTTATGATTGGGTTAGTTAGAGTTTCAACTAGGAATAGTCGCAATGATTGAGCTTCTCTGGAACTTGCCAGTTTAGCCAAATAATCTGCCTTGGTGTTTTGCTCCCACAGAATGTGAGTTATAGTGTAGTGTTTGATGTCGTTGAGCAGTTCTCGTACTTGGATAGGTACAGGGCAAGATTCTCCCCCCGAGCCTAGTATTCCCCTTTCACATGACAAACAACCAACTGGGAGTCGCTGTAGATGTGAATGGATTTATTTTTAAGTTCTTCCACCATCTTTTGTCCTGCAATAAGCGCCTCGTATTTTGCTTCGTTATTTGTCGCAGGGAATTCCTAACGCAAAGCGTAGCTAATGGCTCTCCCTTTGGGGGTTTCAAGCATTACCCCTACCCCTGAACAGAGATTGTTTGATGCACCATCTATATAGAGTTTCCATTGAGTATCCACCTCCACCGGTGCTTCAACTTCATCGTCTCGTATGGTAAACTCGATGATGAAGTCTACTAATGCTTGCCCATTGATGGCTTTCCTAGGATGGTATGCGATATCATATTGACTAAGCTCTATGTTCCATTTGAGGAGTTGTCCAGAAGTTTCGGGTTGCTACAACACTTGTTTCAAGGGTTGGTCAGTTAATACTTTGATTGAATGTGCCTGAAAGTATGGTCGGAACTTCCGAGACGTGATCAACAGGCAATACGCCAGCTTCTCCAGTTTTGGATAATCCTTCTCGGCTCTGGTGAACGTTTGCTAATGTAACACACGGGCTGCTGGATTTTCGCTTCTTCCCGCACGAGAGCGACGCTCAATGCATGCAGTGAGACTGCTAAGTAAATGAATAGCTTTTCTTCATCCACCGGCTTAGACATGATTGGCGGAGCTTCCATGTGTCGTAGCATTTCTTCGAAATCCATTTGATAAGCTTCACTCCATTCAAAGTTTTTCTTCCCCTTCTTCAGTGCATCGAAGAACGATATGCACTTGTCTATAGTTTTTGAGACAAATCGGCTCAATGCTGCGACTTTTCCATTCAAGCTTTGAAGTTCCTTCTTATTTTTGGGGCTTGGACTTCTCGTAGCGCCTTATTTGTTCTGGATTTTCTTCAATGCCTCGGGCACTTACTATGAACTCCAAGAATTTCCTAGAGGCTACTCTAAAGTGACAATTGGGTTTCATTCCAAACTTCCAGAGTATTTTGAACATTTCAGTGAGACATTCAAGATGGTTAGCGGCTACTCGAGATTTGACCAACATGTCATCCATGTAAACTTCCATAGTCTTTCCGATTTGGCGTTTGAACATGGTATTCACTAGCCTTTGGTACGTTATTCCGGCGTTTTTGAACCGAATGGCATTACTCTGTAGCGGTGTAGTCCCAAATCAGTGATGAAGCTGGTGTTCTCTTGATCTGGCTTATGCATCAGGATTTGGTTGTAGCCTAAGTATACATCGATAAATGACAATAATTCATTCCCCACCGTTCCATCCACAAGCTAATCGATTCTGGGGAGTGGGAAGCTATCTTTCAGGCGAGCTTTATTTAGATCCGAGAAGTCAATACGAGTTCACCATTTTCCATTAGACTTCTTAACTAAGACTGGGTTTGATACCCATTCAAGGTAAGCTGCGTCTCGGATGAAGCCATTAGCCATCAGTTTATCCACCTTCTCTCTCGGTGCCTTAGACCGTTCAAGGCCCATGCTGTGCCTTTTTGGCTTTACCAATGTGAATTTAGGGCCAATATTGAGCACGTGGCAGGACATTTTGGGTGATACCCCACAAATATCAGAGTGTGTCCAAGTAAATACTTCCAGATTGGCGTAGAGGAATTTAGTTAGTTCTAACCGCATCCTGTTTTCAAGGTGCGATCCGATTTTCAAGACCCGTGTTAGGTCATCCATACAGAGTAGGATATACACCATCAATTCAGCTGGTGCTGCCTGATCCTCCACTGAACTCTTCTTTGTAGGGTCCAAAGCCTTATCGAATCGGCTATGGTCCCCGATCCAGGGGCGTCTCTGTAATTTCTATTCAGCGGGCTTATGAATGTGGAGAGTTTTCCCCACATCCTTTCCCTTTTCCTTTCTTCTTGACTCACGCAATTCTATGATGTAGATATTTTGAAGTAGACTAATGCGGGTTGTCCCAAGAAGGCATTGTATATCAACATTTCGTCCACGATCACGGAAGTCTAAATGAGGGTGACCGTTCACTCACCCTCTTCAAGCTCCATAGGTTGGTTAGTTGTTCCCACCGATTGTTTGGGCTCGACGGTAAACCCCTGAATCTTTGTTTGGCATGCGAATGCGCTTTTCATGCTAATTTTCATCTGATCGAAAATACATTTGAAGAGTATGTTAACGGAGCTGTCACTATCAACCAACACCCATCGAACTACATCAAGTCTGATTCCTACCATCACCACTATCGAATCAAGAGTTGGAGCTTCGATCCCTTCGGTGTCTCAATTTTGAAACACTATATCATCATTCAAAACCCTTTGCAGTTTGGCCAAAGTTTCATCTTCTGCAGCTAAACATGATTCCTTCGGAGCATGCTTCAACGAACTTTCATATCACTCCATTTCCCCTAACTTCTTTGTGCAGGGTGTGGTCCCCAAGATATTGTTCCAATAATAAGCCTTTTGTCTGTTCGTTTCGACTCTTCTTCACTAGTTCCTGCTTTATTCCTTCGTTTTTCTAGAAGGCTGAGGAGCCACAGATTGATCGAGATTTTGAGGCTTTCTTACATGCTACAGGAGCTTATTATCCTTGATCAATTCCTCAATGAGATTCTTTAGATGACGGCACTCATTTGTATTATTCCCATGTGTCTCGTGGAAGAGGCAGAAATTTCCCAAGCGCTTCTGCAGCTCAGTTGCTTCCTTTCTTAGGGGCTTTTTGTATTCCTCGTTCCCTTAGTCGTGAGAAAAATGTTTTTCGGTATGTCCTTTAGGGGAGTGTAGCCTTAGGACCTAAACCCTTTGAGCATTTTATTATTGCCATCACCATTCTTCTTATTGGAGTTTTGACTTTTTCTCTTTGAATTTCCATCTTTCCCAATGATTCCTTCAACAGTCCAAGAAGTGTGTGCATTTTGATTCATTGCTACATCACTTTACCCGACATTCATTAGTTGCGCACTAGTAGACTTCCTTTCCAATTCCTGTGCTTCCTCGAACCTTAGGTACTGATTTTCTTTACGATTGAAATCTTTCCTGGTGGTAGGTTGTTTCATCCTAATCCACTTTCCGAATTCATTTTCTAGGTGAACAGCATAGACTAGTGCCATAAAAACAATGTCTTCATTGGGGTTGCTTACTTCCGCCGCTGCAATGTTAAGCCTGTTCAAGAAAAATTTCAGTTATTCTTTGCGCCCTTGGAACAATCCGGATATGGACATGACGTCTTTTGGCTGCACAGTTTGGAGTCTGAACTAATCAAGGAACCTTGTCACCAGTTGCTCAAAAATAATGATAGACCTTGGTGGAAGCCTAGTGAACCACATTGACGCAACTCCTTAGAGAAAGATAGGAAAGCATCTACATCAAACAACTTCGGAGGCATTAGCTCCGTCCATATACCAACTTTATTTGTACATATGAGGTTTTGGGTCTTTTGTCCCATCATAGGACGGAATAGTTGGCATTGTGATTTTTTCTAGTTACTTCTCCTTCAAGATTTCATCGGAGAAGGGAGTCCGACATGGTGTATATCTCCATTCATCATATCTTCTACTTTTACTCTACTTCATTAATCGTTTAACCATATCCGCTATGTATGTCTTTGATGTCTGGTAGTCTTGAGGACGGGAATCAGTCACTACGCAAAGTGTTTGAATTTGCAAATGGTCTTGGTGAGTGGGCTGAAATCTAGGCTCACCTGTCTTCGGGTGAGCCACTCCTATAGGGTCCAGTTGGCTTGTGGTTGGCCTAACTGGAGCAGTTTGAGTATTTCTAGCATTATCGAACGCATTGGCATTTTCTTCCAATTCGTCTTCTTTCTCTTCATCCTCTAAGTTGGAGAGATCCATGGCTATGTCTTCCAATGGGGTCTTTGCCCCTTGATTCAAGTTCAGAATAGGTTGCCTCGAGGCGAATATAGTACTTGAATTTTCATCCACGTTAAGTCCTATTGTCACCCTTTTTGTGGTTGTTTTCCATTTCTTTTGTGTAGACCAGAAATGGAGGAATTCTCTTGTTCTATAGCAATCACGGGTTCAGGCATAGTCCTTGGAGTAGGGTTTGACTGCAGGGTTAGGAGAGCTTTAGCTTATCCATTAGAGCCATTTGGCTACTTTCCATTTATGGTGGATCTCATCAACCATTTTATTCAACTCGTCCCTAGTGACAACTTCATGCTGACTAGAGGATGCCGACACTTGATTTCCTAAGTTAGTACCATTTACTTCAGTTTGTTGGGGATTAACATCTTCTCCAGCTATTACTGCCTCTATGGATCTTCCAGAGGTAGTTCTTCTTCTTTCGGAGGACATTGATTCCAAACAACAGATTCTTCAAGAAAACATTGAGGATCTAACTTTTGGACCTATGGATCAAAAGTAGATAGCTGGATCTGGATCCTGAGTTGGAGTTCTTAGTGAAAGTATGAAAATGTTAACCCAAAAAAAGGATCAACACCATGATTTGAGTTTGAAAGCACAAGCCATGTTCTGACGGAGCAATAACACAGACGATAGGTATTGAAAAAAGACTGTAAAAGAAAGAAGACAAAGAATTTTTATAGTGGTTTAGCTGTTAATGAAGCCAACGTCCACTTTATAGTTTTATTATGACTGATTGCTATTATAAGTAGTATTTGAGCCTTTGATTATCTTTAGCTAGATTGAATCCTCAAAGTTGACACTGGAGAATCACCGTGAATCCTTTGGCAATTGTTGTGAGAGAGTGATGAAGGTTTCCAATAGAGCTTCAGCAACCTGTCAGGAGAAGATCCAGCTTATGTTGCTGGCATGACGGTATTTATAGGGATCGAAGAGCTTCTGGGTCAAGGTCACTTCGTCAATTGCCTATGGATGGGTACATAACGACCTAAAGGTGCTTAGCTCGCGATACGAGCCAAAACCATGGATTGCTAGCGATCTGTGGTCTACGGATTGCTAGCGATCCATAGATTTGGCTAGACCGCGAGCTAACGACTTGGCTACTCTCCCTCCCTCACTTCATCGTGTTGGGTTGCCAGTAAATTGCTCTATATGGATCGCTGGCGATCCATCTTGTATGGATCGATAACGATCCGTACACTTAGCATTTTTTCGTTTCTGTCTTCTAGGCTTTTTTGCTCCCACGTACTATAGCTACTTGGCGACCCACTGGCGAAGTTTATGGATCGTTGGCAATCCATGGTTTATGGATTGCTGGCGATCCATGCACTTGGTTTATTTTGGAACTTTTGGTATCTGGCATTCTCTCATCGCCTTGTATCGACATTGTTCGCATAGTCCCGTTGCACGTTGCCTTTTTTCGATGACGGTGTACTTGTTAGTTGCATTTGGCTACTGATTGTACTGGACGGATGTTTGTCTCTTGGTTTGGTCAGACTTATCCATTGCTTTGGTAATATGGCTTGGTTTTCTTTAACCTATTGCTTATTCCTTCTCGGTCAACCTTTGAGCCACTCCGATGTCATAAAACCGTTTTGGCTTCTATTGGATTCTAATAGGTTAAATACCCAGATAACACAATTTTCAATCATTTGGAAATCCATTTTTATAACTCAAATTTCCTTTAGAACAATTTCAAGTATTTACAGAATTTATACCTGTTATCCCGCTTTTTGGCAAAGCCATGATACCAAAAGATCAATCGAAAACAAAAGACGATTCGTCTCAAAGATTGGTTACACATTGCTTCGCTATGGATATCGATGAATTTTGTTCGAGTCTGGATCAGGCTACAATTGACCAGACATGACAAGCAAGATCATAAAAGCCGGTGTTTCAAATTTCTGGTTAATCGGAGTTCGTATGAACGAGATATGATCGATGCAAGTTAGCTAAAATGCGTTATTCGTATCCATCAAATAGTTAAGGAGATGTCCATTTCGAATCCATCAGGTTCCACGTGCTTCGAATCGATCAGTAACATGATACCGGTCTGTTCGAATCGATCGTTTCGAATCGATCAAATAGACGTCGCCTCACTCTATTCGAGTCCATCGTTCGCATCCATCAGGAAATCATGCATTGGTCTATTCGAATCCATTAGATTCGTATCCACCAGGTTCGAATCGATGACGTTCGCATCGATCAACCCACACTGCTTTGCATCCATCGATGCACCATCCATAAACCTTAGTTCGTATGGATTCTATAAAAAAAGCATTTGGTCGAATCCATCAAAGAAGCTTGGTTCGTATACGAAGTGGGCACGCTGCGAATCGAAGCGAAGTACACGTTATTGGTAGATTCGAGCAATGCAACGGTCATCGATACAAACGAGGCGAAACTCATGGATTCGAAGCGGTCAACTCGGAGAAAAAGGCGGATCGATGTGAGATGTGCACGCCACATCATCTCGAAGGCACGTGCGTCCATCGATTCGAATACATGGATCCGAAGTGATCGAGTCGAAGCGAACAGCCAACCCAGAAACTCCAACTCACATCGATCATATCTCCCAAACCACAGATCCAAATGCTATGAAATTTTCACGACATCTTCCATACAAGGTATAGAATGTTCCTGCCAAGTTTCAGCTCGATTGGATGAATTTTTGATGGATACGAAATCATTTCGTATCGATCACAGATCGAGTCGAAACTTGGTAGGGTCGGTCGCGTGGGCTCACTCACGTGCCAGAAAAAGTCTCCCGAAGTTTGAGCGAGATCCGAGCCTCCTACGCCTATAAATAGCCCCCAGAAGCCAACAGAAGAGGGATCTTTCGACCATTAGACGTCCAGACTCTGCCGGATTCAATTCTACATCATTTTATCACCGTTGTAATCAAACTTCAGGGCTATTATCAACTGTTATCCGCTGTAATTGATTGAAATCATCCAGTAAATCAATAAAGTCACCAACTTCAGAGTGGACGTAGGCAAGATCGCCAAACCACTTTAAATCATGTATTTCTGATTGTTATTGCTGAATTGCTGTGCTTGATATCGCTTAGATATGATATTTGTGTTGAATATTGCTGATTTGTATTCATATACGGGTGCTTTCACGATATTGGGGTTTGTGACCATTTTTGGTGCAAACACTTTGGTGCTTTCACTGAGAAGGCTAGCTCAAGGATCCTACCGTTTGGAAGTTGAATTTGAAGATTTAAGAATTCAGATCTAAGGAGCTATGACAAGGCAAACGAGTAGAAGGCAGAGGCCAGAGAGAAGTGAACATGAAGGAAGTCAAGAGGCTTCTTCAGGAGCAAATCAGGCATCGATCTTCATGGGGGCACACACTGGGAGCATGTTGATCCAATCCCAGAGAGAGAGATAGGGGCATCTGAGCAACCTGGTGGTAGTAAAGGAATGAACGCTTAGCCAGGGGGCAGGTGAAATTCCCTCGTGAACTCGGAGGCAGGTCGAAAGCGATGAACAAGTCGCAAACCTCTCACTAACACGGTTAAATCATTTACACATGTACGAGATCACGCACGATCCATAGGAATGCTCTGAATGACTACTGACCGCACCATAGTAAGAGTTTACGCTTTGACATCCTCATCTTGCTCTTGTTTTCATTTGGTTTGAACATTTCTGTTGTGGAATTCGTATGATCATTGCTTTGGTATTTGCAATTCTATGAAAGAATTTACTTGTATGCCCGTTGGATCGCGAACGGTCCACGAGCACCTCTTGTACGGCGATGAACCGCCAAAGTCTTTGATTCAGAAACTCCCCCGAACATGAAATCTGGCATCGATAACACTAAGTCCCCCCGGGCATACTCATTCGCCTCGAACGGCACCCGACCTCGAACGGTCACAATTCGCCTCGAACGGCACCCGACTGCGAATGATTACGATTAACTTAGTATGATATTCGATCGCGAACGATCACATTTTGCCTCGTGCGGCAATCGATAGCGAACGATCACATTCTGCCTCGTGCGGCACCCGACCGCGAACGGTCGCAACTCACCTTATATGACATTCGATCGCGAACGATCACACTCTGCCTCGAACGGCACACGATCGCGAACGATCACAACTAGCCTCGAGCGCCACCCGACCACGAACGGTCTCATTTCATCCTTTGCCATGAACGGTACCCAATCGCGAACGATCACCATTTGCCACGAACGACATCCAACCACGAACGGTCCCATTTCATCCTTTGCCACGAACGGCATCCGACCACGAACGGTCCCATTTCATCCTTTGCCACGAACGGCATCCGACCGCGAACGGTCCCATTTCACCATTTTCCGCGAACGGCATCCAACTACGAATGGTCCCATTGCATCATCTGCCGCGAACGGCATCCGACCGCGAACGGTCCTGTTTCTCCATCTACCATGAACGACATTCGACCACGAACGATCCCATCTCATCATATGACGCGAACGGCATCGACCGCGAACGGTCCCATTCCATCCATTGCCACGAACGGCATCGACCGTGAACAGTCTCATTTCCCGATTCACCTCAAATGGCATACGATCCCGTACTATCGTCATCCGAGGTCATATGAAACTATCGAGTTCTTTTCAGGTTGTTGACAGGATATGACATCCAACTCAAGGCATTACAAAACACACCTTCCTATCGCAAGGCATGTTTTGGGGGGCAAATGTTATCCCGCTTTTTGGCAAAGCCGTGATACCAAAAGATCGATCGAAAACAAAAGACAGTTCGTCTCAATGATTGGTTACACATTGCTTCGCTATGGATATTGATGAATTTTTTCCGAGTCCGGATCAGGCTATAATTGACCAGACATGACAAGCAAGATCATAAATGTCAGTGTTTCAAATTTCAGGTTAATCGGAGTTCGTATGAACGAGATATGATCGATGCAAATTAGCTAAAATACGCTGTTCGTATCCGTCAAATAGTCGAGGAGATGTCAATTTCGAATCCATCAGGTTCCACGTACTTCGAATCGATCGAGTTCGAATCGATCAGTAACATGACATTGGTCTGTTCGAATCGATCGATTTTGAATCAATCAAATAGACGTCGCCTCACTCTGTTTGAATCCATCGTTCGCCTCCATCAGGAAATCATGCATTGGTCTATTCGAATCCATCAGATTCGTATCCACCAGGTTCGAATCGATGATGTTCACATCGATCAACCCACACCGCTTCGCATCCATCGATGCACCACCCATAAACCTTAGTTCGTATCGATTCTATAAAAAAGGCATTTAGTCGAATCCATCAGAGAACCTTGGTTCGTATCCATCAGTTGTTCTCACTTCGTATCCATCCCAAATACGCTTGTTCGTATCGATCGAATGGAGACAACTTCCATCTATGCGAATAACGCCACCTCCATCGATACGAAGTGGGCACGCTGCGAACCGATGCGAAGTACACGTTATTGGTAGATTCGAGCAGTGCAACGGTCATAGATACAAACGAGGCAAAACTCATGGAGTCGAATTGGTCAACTCGGAGCAAAAGGCGGATCGATGCGAGATGTGCGCGCCATGTCATCTCGAAGGCACCTGCGTCCATCGATTCGAATACATGGATTCGAAGTGATCGAGTCGAAGCGAACAGCCAACCTAGAAACTCCAACTCGTATCGATCATATCTCCCAAACCACAGATCCAAATGCTACGAAATTTTCACGACATCTTCCATACAAGGTATAGAATGTTCTTGCCAAGTTTCAGCTCGATTGGATGAATTTTTGATGGATACGAAATCATTTCGTATCGATCACAGATCGAGTCGAAGCTTAGTAGGGTCGGTCGCGTGGGCCCACTCACGTGCCAGAAAAAGTCTCCCGAAGTTTGAGCGAGATCTGAGCCTCCTACGCCTATAAATAGCCCCCAAAAGCCAACAGAAGAGGGATCTTTCGGCCATTAGACGTCCAGACTCTGTCGGATTCAATTCTACATCATTTTATCACCGTTGTAATCAAACTTCAGAGCTATTATCAACTGTAATCCGCTGTAATTGATTGAAATCATCAAGTGAATCAATAAAGTCACCAACTTCAGAGTGGACGTAGGCAAGATCGTCGAACCACTATAAATCCTGTGTTTCTGATTGTTATTGCTGAATTGTTGTGCTTGATATCGCTTAGATCTAATATTTCTGTTGAATATTGCTGATTTGTATTCATATATGGGTGCTTTCACGATATTGGGGTTTGTGACCATTTTTGGTGCAAACAATACCATATTTTAAAATATTTTAAAAGTATATATTTAGAATATTTTCTACTTTGGCCACCGAACTGCCAAAGCACGATTTTATCGAAAATTTGATTTTCTCATATTTTAAAATCTATTAAATGAAATCTCGATCCTTTTCTTTTATTTGAAAACTATAGTCATAAGAGGTTGAAAGATTCTTATTGCAAAGAAATCGACTCCGAGTCGATCCTATGGAAGGATTTAACTTTTACGGTGCGAAATCGCGGACCACCGTTTTACGACGCGCCTATTTTTGACTCCAAATTCATTATTTAATAAAACTTCTCCAAATTGAATATTAATGTTTATAAAACTTTTATAAACTATTTTCCAACATTTAAACCAATATTTTTCATATTAAATCTCCGTTTCACTTTTAAATCATTTCATAATATTATAATATTCATTTCCAAAACTTCTTATATTTTAAAGCCATTAAGAGGCTTAGAAACTCCATATAATATTATATGAATTCATTTTCTATTAATTAACCATTTTAAATATGGTTTGTCTTAATTTATCACAACCATGTTATCAAACATTCATACAAATCATTAAGAGGTTAAATGGCCATATTATTATACTAAAAATAGTTATAGAGATTATTTATTATTTAATAAACATTGAGTACTCATCTTAAATCAGATCTTCCTAGCAACATTCAAATCACCACAACACTTCACTAAACCATTTAAAACTTCTTCTTAACATCACCAAACAACTCTTCTTCTCTTCCAAGTGCTCGGCCATCTTCTCCTCCGCTTGCTTTGCTCTTGGCCATTCCCCTCTTCATCTTTAAGTGCTCATGGCATGGATACATGGGAGGTAAAGCTCGGCCCAGAAGTGGGTAGTGATGGTGGTCGCGGGTGTATGAATTGCAAAGGAGGTGTTTGCAGTAATTTTGGAGAGGGTTTTCTATAGTATATATTTACATACATACATACATATATATATATATATATATATATATATATATTACTAAAATTTGTTCATAAATTCTTTAACGAAGAAGATATTAGAATGGAGAGGAGGAGCTTAGGAAAAATGAAGAAAAAGGTGAGTGCAATAGAAGAGTATGCATGGGTATTTATAGGTAAAAAATGGAGATGAAAATATCACATAATTACATCACCACCCCACCCCCCTCCTACGTCATGTAGCACGGTCACATCCCCTATCCTATGTGTACATCATTCCATCACTTTAAGGCATGCATATGCTGACTTTTGCATACTTAAGTAGTAAGAAAACTATAATATCTTAGATATTTTAACATGTATGTGTGCGTATTTGTATATATGTTATATTTATGTATATGTGGGTATTAGGGCTGCACAAAGTATGGATTGGGTCGGGTTTGACCAAATACTTCACCCGACTCGTATAAGCATGGGATATGAGGTTGGATATCGGTTGGGTTGAAGTACGGGTTATGTCAGGTTTAGTAGGGTTGAGTTACATAATCTAATACAAAAATGAGAATATAAAGAAAAAATAAAAATATAATATTAAAATAAAAATATTAAATTTTAGCTAGCATAAATTAAATATAACCGATTCACTACAACATATATTCATTAGAATTTCATTATAAAATAAATCATACGAAATTAATTCACTACATATTAGAGTAAGAACTCGATTTCAAAATACATTAAAATGCTCTTCGAAATCTCTTAGTCAATCCTATGTATTTTGGACTGACATCAAATATGCTTTTTCGTATATTTATTTGAGAATACATAAATTTTATTTTAGATTTTGACTGTTCTAATTTTACATGGGCTAATATTAAATTAGTTTTTTTTATATATGGTTGGGTTGGGTGAAAATAGGGTTGGGTTGAACAAAATATTTCACCTGACCCGTATATAGTATGGGTTACAAATTGTAACCCATATCCGACCCGAAATAAGATGGGTTGGGTCGGGTTAATGTGGGTTGGGTCGGGTTGGTGGGTTGGTTCGGGTTGAGTATGGATTGTGTGCACCCCTAGTGGGTATGTGATATGTATACATGCACAAAAATATGTAATAGTGTCATTTATAATGTTGTAACAACTTTAAATAACTTTCGTTCGTCAAACCGTTGAAAACCGGAAAATCGATTACCAGTCACATTTTCACTTATAATTTAAATTGCATTTATGGAAACAAAATATGAAAATAAATTTATAATCATTATTAATTAATTAAAATAATCTCATTTGAATTATAAAATCATATATATTAGGATTATCTACAAAAATTGCTATTACACTGATAAAGCAACATCAATTTTCCTTATATTTTTCAATTCAAATATATATATATATATATATCTTTATATAACTATAATAAAATATTTATTATCCATTTATAACTATTTAAAATGAATTGTAATAATTTAAAACAATTAGTTAAATTATAATATTTATCACACCATTAAATCTCAAATTAAAACCGTTAATCAACTATTAAATATAAGGGCATCATTGAGGATGTCATATATTCATTTGATTTCTAAAAATAAAATAAATATTTTATTTCATATTCTTGTTCAATTATAAAAACAAGTGTATGTATCCAGCACCATGCGCGATGTTTGACGATTATAGAGTTGTTTATCAATAAACGCTTTTTGGACATTTTATCGATATTCCTTCAAAGTTTATATTTTCGAAAATACTTATTAAAAATAAGATTACCATTATTAGTTATTTTTTAAAACATCATAATCTATTTTTTTAAAATTTTATATTTGAATATTTTAAAAATAAATACAATTTATCAAATTGATAAATTTGCGGGTTGTTATATCTACTCCATACTAATAATCTGGTTTAGTTTTCGCCACTTTTCTAAAAGTAAAACTTCACAATTATGAAGTACTTAATCCTAAAATTTTTGTCTCTAACCTTAGAAACGTTTTATTAAATTCAAAATAACTTGGTGACTTAACTTTTAAAACTACAATTTAGGATTTTTGAATTAAGTTTATTCATCAAGTCCAAAAGAAAATGCTAGCAATTTAATTTAAAATGTTCATTTTCTCTTCCTTCAATCAACTTTTGCTTTAAAATCTATTAACAACAAAGATTTTATTTCTAAAAAATGGGATTTTTAATTCAAACCATTTGTTAAGATTTTCCTTACTCAATTTTTATATCAAACCATTTTTCTCAAAAATGTACTTTACAATGTTTCTAAAACATCTTTTGTAAGTTTTAACAATAAAAAAAGAGTAGATAAGGTCACTTCCATCTTATTATTTTTCTATCACTTATGCTACTTCCACTTTCAACCTAGCAGAGACTCTGATAGCATAGGAGGGGGACTTTTAAAAGGTATGCTCAATACTGTACACATTTATGGAAACTATCGAATTTTTCTTTTAATTTCCTATATTGTTTTTAATTACTAATATTATTTTATATAAATTTCTAACATTGTTTTTATTTATATTTCATAATGTCACTACTATTTAACTTTCTTCTACCTAAACTTCTCTTATTTCAATTGTTTTTCTTTATATAACTTTATTCTCAATTAACTGTCTTCTTTATTGAACCATCGCAGTGCATTCGTATATTGCTTTGTTTTCGAGTTTTTGTCTCTTATTCATTCTTTTAACCCTATTTATAAACCAATACCACTTTCCATTGTCCATTCCTAAATAGAAATACACAACTTAAAATTTTTCATGAGAAAATGGACAAGCTATATATATGCTCTATTTTTCCTTCAAAAGAAATATATCTTTATTAAAACCCATTTTTAATTGAAACTTTCGATCTAAAAAATTTTAGTTTCTTCTAGAAATTCTTATTTATATAAAAAATAAAAAGATATTCTAATTTGCAGAAATTTTAATATTTACTTACTTTTCAAAAATAAAATTTTCTGCTTTTAAATAAATCCTTTTAAAATCATTTCAAATATAATTTTTCAAACCTTTTATTAAATTATTTCATATGGAGTCGAACTCATAGTTGGTTTTATTTGTCCCTTCTTTTTTTGGACTTTCTTCTTTTCCACTTACTTTATGACTTATCTTTCTTCAGGTTATATTAAAAATTCGGCTATCATCTTGGAATGACTACTACACGCTGTCCTTCAGGAACTTATTTAATTCTTACTTTTGGTTATCTGCAACATACAGATTATTACTTTTTCGTTTATCTGCACATATTGTACATCAACATCGACAATTCTACGGGGATCTATAAACACAGAGCAATATATGTTCTATAAGCAAGTCATGTACTATCCAGCTTCAGGGACCCTTTATATGTCATATTCATGCTTTTCTTAAGTCAATATCTTCTAATACGACCTACTTCCCATGGGACAGTAGGGATAGGTTTATATCTCTAACTTCATCTATTGTTCCAGCTTATAGTCGCATCATCCATTCTTTCTGAATATGGTTGTAACTACTTCTATATCGAAACTTGTAGAGTTTGGCATGTAATGCAACAATACATATACATATCCATACATATATATACATATACATATATATATATAATTATAGGTTAAAATACAAATACATTCGCTCAACATATATAATTATATGCATAAGTAGTCTGTCTTTCCACCGTTTCTGCACTATACCAATACCTATCCCTCTAAAGCTATTATGTGGGTTGTAAAGAAGAGAGGGTCAAAGCAATGTTCTGGTAACTGATGAATTATATTCTTTATACATAATACTAGTTTATGTCTACTGCCTTCCATTACATGTTATGTCTATTGTTTTACTTGGTCATCTTGACTTCACGTATGTGTAAGATATGCCCCATCTACTTGAGGTTGACAATAACTACATATATATGTATACATACATACACACATATACATATACCATAGTCCCTCTTTGGACCAAGATACTTTCTCTGCTAGTATTCATAACTCTACACCACATCAAGATCCATCATCAAAGTAATATCACACCTCGCCGCCGTGCATCCAAGAAACTTCTATAGTGTCTAATAACGACATTACAACTATTTAGCCGTATTCTACCTCACTTTTAAAATATCCTATTAAAAGTTAGCTAGCCTTACCATATAACAACAAACAAACTATAAACAAATGTGAGGCGGTGCATATCCTAAATGTGATATACACTAGTAGAAGGTATAGTGCATTAAGGTATAACCCTTGTCTTTCCATTGATCATTCAAAATCGATGACAATCTCAATCTATGTAAATAGCCCATAATCTTCGTATGTATGGTACCAAGCTTACTATCATAGCACCAAACCTAGATCACCATCTCATTTATATTGCCTAATGCAACCAAGGAAATGCCCATTTTGTTACTTTAAACATACCCCTAGAAGGTTAAAGCAGACTATACTTGTCCTTTGACACTTCGACCGTGGTGAACCCTCCTACTTTAGTATATTCCCTTCACCTATACGCAAACGTATAATTCCATGGGTCCTATAGTTGGTGATGTTCCAAGTTAGTACAATGAATACACAATCACTGGTGGCCTCTTTCAGTGGACAGACTTATGTTGTGTAACATTATTGACGTCACATCCTAAACCATACTAATGACTTTATCATTTCTAATTAAACTAAGTTTTTGACTAGATTCAACGATTCACACCCGTTATAAATGTATACCCGAGGCTTATATAAACTTATTTGATTACCATGCCTCTTATATTCAACTACCGCGTTTAGTTATTTTTTACACAACGTACTTCTTACTCATTTAATACCATTTTAATGTCATTTACTGCTTGCTTCTTATATAAATAGATTAATCACCTTTTATTAAATAACATCTACTTGATACTAGTAAATATATTTTACCATTCCTCATTAACTGTTACTATCTTTCTTTGATTACTATAATCTTCTTATTTACTTGTTTTTCCATTTTACATATACTTCATTTCTTATTATTTATTTTCTAACTTATGCATACGTTAGGCTTATAATTAAATTGTTGTTATTATCTCTACTTGTACTATTTTGGTTGTACTTAGGGATTTCTGCATTTTAATACGTTGGAATTACATCATCCAAAAAGAAATGCTAACACTAAATTTCCATAATTTACCTAAAAGAGTACTTGTGTTGTGTTTGAACTTACGAGGAATTATTTTTTCTGTTCTTATTGAAGTAGACAGTACAAAATGCAGCAAACCTCCTTATTTTATGCATCTATTTATTTTAGGCATATTCTTTGTTATTTCAAACGTTACATATTTGTTTATTTATAAAATTAAATAATTTATAAAAATTTACATTGCAACATACTTCATTCCAATTAATTAAAACACAACTTAAATTCCAACCTTATTTATATTAACTTCCAATTCACATTTTATCACATATATCATTTAACCAACAAACCTAGAATTACTACATAATCTTACTAATTTTAAGGACTATTTTACTCTCATCTTCCAGATTTAAATATGCAATATTAAATCAGAGTTAACCTTTCACAGAATATGTAGGCACGATTTATCAATTCATTACATATATATATTTAAGCATACAACTCTAAAATTAGATTCAAGCATATAAGAATAGATTTACAATGATATAAATCCAATATTATATAAAAATATATAGTTTTACACTCAAATCTTAACTTCCAAATCTCTAGATCTAAACTCATTCTTCTTATTTGACTCTCTTTTCTTCTATCCAAATATGCAGTAAACTTATACATATATATTAGAATTATAGATCTTGAGAAGTGATTTTAATTAAACATAGATTTAGATTTAGGTTTATAGTTTAGCTTTTCTTCGCAGAATAGATGCACCCCTTATTCTTCTTCTCTTTTATTTTCCGATATTCTCTACATACACACATATAATATATACTATATTTTATAGTTTCTGTTTTTCCAGAATTTGTGAGGAAAAGAAAATGGCAGTATTTTGCTCTTTGATTTAGAAAATATAAGGAGAAGAATGATGGATTAGGCCAGTATTTATAAACATATAAATCGATTCCATTCATTAGATTTTAATTTATTAAATTCAGCTCATTTGACCTGGGTATAAGCTAAAACCGCCACCTGCCACCGGTCAAACACTTGCTTTCGTCAGTCGACCACCTGTAGTTGAACGGTTGAGCATTGGTTATTGACCAATTGCAATGTTTATGTCAATTAATGTATGTTATTTTCTTTAATTCTTTATCCTTTATTTCATTCCCTTTTTGTTCTGGTTTGATTAAAATTAATCTTGCTTACATTAAGTATCAGATAACGTTAATTTATTACCATTTATTTCCTATTTTCTTTCCTTCAACATTAACGTTCTTATTTATTAACATTTGTTTTAACATAGTTAATTCTTATTTATTTATTTCCTTTTCAGTGCTGATTTAATTTGATTTAACGTTGATTTCCTTTGTTTGCTTCCTTCTAATCTCTTATTTGATCAGATTTAACGTAGCCAATTACTTAAATGATAAGACTTACATCTAATGTTTACTTTAGCGTAATTGTTAGTACTTATTTACTTCTGCGCCACATTTTTTACTTACACGTATTCTTAGTTAGATTTAATTTGATTGAGTGCCCTTAATTAACATTTATATTCAATGTTAATATTTATACTTAATGTCCATTTTAATGTTAAGTTATTAACATTTACTTTCTTAATTGGTTCTGAATAGTTTCTGATCTGACAACTTCAAATGTTAATAACATTTTTATTTGAACTTCAATCGATAAACTTTATATATGAAAACTAATCAGAAAATAGCCACGATCCCAAGCTGTAAGTTTCATAGTCAAATTCCAACGTTTACAAAAAATATTTTTTTGGGCTTTAATTATTACTTATTAATTAATTCCTTTTTTATTTTATGGGGTGTTATAGGTACTGAGTTGACACGGATCGAGAACACAAAAGCACCAGGTCAGACTCCAAATGAACGAAGGAAATTTCGAGCACAACAACCTTAAGAAATACTTGTTTCAAGCTCGAAGCCAAAAACCCAAATTTCTTAGCTCGAACCCCAACTTAGTTCGGTACCGAACCATTAACCATGGATCGGCATCGATCCGTGAAGTCATGGGTTGGGTTGACCTCAAAACTTTGGTGGAGTGACATGTGAACATATGGAATGTGCCTCAGCATGTTTCGAAGATAATTTTAGGGATTTTTATCTATAAATACGAGTGGAGATGCACTTAAAAATTGAATTTTCTTCTTTTCTGAATATATCCACTTTGCCACGAAGCTCTTTTGGATCTTCACCGATACAATAATACTGATCCATAAATTCATAGTTTATAAAAGTCAAAGAAAATGAATAATAAAGTTTAAGTAGACGTAAGCCAAAATATTCACCGAACCACTATAACAATTATGTGTTTTTCTTCGCTATTTGTTGCTTTTATCTTCTTTTCTTTAATAATTTTCATATTTACTCTCTCTTTTCTCTCTTATGTTTACACCACTACCCCTTATTTTTTGCTTGACTTTTTTCTCCTCTCCTGCCTCTAACTTTGGCCAAAAATTACTATTTACCTCTCCTCTATATTATGAAGTTTAAATCATAAATTCAAGTCAAAGAGGGCAAATATGCGTAGATCTTTTAGTCAGGTAGTACTCTTTGGAAGAGATTGGATTCAGATCCTAGAAGTTCGATAAATTTAGCATTCAAGATGTTATTATTACGCTATAGTTGAGGTTATAATCCAAATTACTTATATGTGTGTGTATACATAGAGATGTATGCATTTGGTTAGAAATAATAATAAGTCAAACTAAAAAAGATTTAGAAAGGTTTTCTAAACAAAAGTTGATTCTAAATTGTATTACATTTGCATATATATAAGTAAATTTGATGTTAAATTATATACAGGTTAGTATTTAAAAATTGATATTTTTTATGAGCACATATATTTTTGAAGATGGTATATATATATATATATGTATGTATGTATGTATTAAAATCCATATATATACATATATAATTCTGTAAATGTAATACGTTAGTTAATTTCAATATACTATAAGTACATACACACACACAAATGTGTGTGTGTATATATATATATTAATTTACATCGAGTTTATATACATTTCCAAAAGAAAAAAAATTATACCCTTTCAATACGAAATTAATTTTTTAAATAAAAGAAGTTAAGTCGTATGGACTTAATTTAAAAAATTTGATTTTTCTCAAAAATAATTTACCCACAATAATATATATATATATTATTTATCAACATAATTAATTATAAAATATCATTTTATATTATAAATAATTTCAAGTATTAATTATTAATATGTATATATATTTATGTTCAAAAGTATTATTTTATTTTCATATGTATATGTTTATTCTATTAATATATAATTGATTATAAATTTGAATTTAAATGATATTTTCATATCAAGATCTAGTTTTGAAATTCGAAATATGAATTTAAATTTTAACTATCTATATTTATTACTTTTTGCGTATGTGTGTGTATAATATTCCTTTATATTATATATGTATATATTTATTCAAATATGAATATAATTTTATTTTACACACATACACAGATATATATATATATATATATATATATTCATATACATATATGACATCACATATGTATATGAATGTGCTAACATATCTGTTGCAGTGTGAATCCCAATATTTAGATATAGTTATGTTAAACTATCCACAACGTATATGTTGCACGTACATGTGTATATGATACATATATACACATTATGCAATATATATTTAATACTAAACTAAATTTTTATAATAAATTAAACAAAATAAAAGTTTTATTTAAAATTAATTTTGATCAGATCTAATTCAATTTAGATTTTATAGACCGAATAAAATCAAAAATGGTAAAAAAATCATCCATTTAACCCACTACATGCTAGTCCAAATCCAATAATAACTAGTTCACAATTGAGAGCCTCGAATCAAATATCTTGAATTTAAAGAATTACTTCAATAGAAAATAATTTTCTATATGAAAATACATTTGAAATAGAAATCATATATCTCATTCCAAATTAAGAATCTTTTACAATTCTTGTTTATAATGTCTCTTCATGAAAGCAAAGGTAACCATTCACTCTCTCCATCGCAACCGTGCCTAAGGTACATCGACACTCGTACAATCTCTTCTGTTTCCAAATGGTCGAACCATTCAAAGGTAACCTTTACTACATGATCATAACGAACTCTGTACAAAAATGTATTTGGTCATCCTTAACGTATAAGGATATAAAATAAGTTGCACATTATGTAAAATGGTCATTTCGATGATTGAATTCCTAGCACATCTTATAGCTCTTGGTTTAATGATACATCTAACATAACAAGACCCTTACTATAATCAATCTTGTTGAATGCACGATCTTGCACTATGCTTTATTTGCTTATTTCAAATGAACTAATTTCATCAAAGTTTCGTACATTCGGAATAGGGACCATTCACCATATAGAATTTATATGTGATTGAATACTGATAAAATATCTATGTACTTGTATTATTTAAGTGTTCGAAACTCATAGAAGACAATGCATACTCTCATACATATAAACATTTAACAAACCGATGCACGAATATTTTAGTGGTTGTATTAGTCGGCTCTGTCATGGGTCTTGTAACGACCCGTATTTTTGAGTCTTTGAATTTGAATATTTAATTTATTTAAATATTAGAATTCGAATTTAATTATAATAAAATCTATGTTCCAAATTAAGATTTGATTTTCATAATTTATTTTTAATTTAATTTATAGGATTTTTCCATAGTTTTTAATTTGGATAATAAGTAAATTTTCATTTTACACTTTTTGCGGTAAATGTCGTTATTTTTGAAACTTCATAAAATAAGTTAACATGTCTATTTTATTACTGTTTTGTGATCGTGACACATTGTTTTGCACGATCATAATTTTATTTCTGTTATTCGAGGCTCATACGCGAACATGTTATTCTACGACGGGTATCGTAAATCTAACTTCTTTTTAAACAAATATATGTAAACAAATATATGTATTTTAAACAAATATATGCGCATACATCACCTTTCACCATACTTTTCCCCCTATTGTTCAACACGCACATGCACATGTCCCTAGCTTTTTGACTTTGGTTTTTGGTTACTTAGCCATTAAGTATTGGCTTTTATATATATTTACAGAGTTTACATATTCATGTGGCAGGTATAAAAAATATGAACATGTACATTTTTTTCACATTTCATTTCTTCTTTGCACATTCAATACGCCACCTTTCCATTTCATTTTTACAATATCTCCTTCTACAACTAGATTTAACCAAAAGTGTGATTGTTTGTGTGTATCCCCTGCTATTCGCGTGTAAGTATGCATGAGTTTGTAGAGATGATGCGCATGGTTTGGTGGCGAGGAGTAGGAGCTTGGCTTTTTGTTTGTGTGCTGAGGATGTGCAGTGGTTGCGCGTTGGCTTGGAGACAGAGGCAGGCTCATGCAGAGCTCGTGGAGGAGGCGGCTGCACTAGTGGGTGGTAGGAGCATGAAGATGAGGCACGACTATGTTGCATGCATAAAGTGCTTACATGAAATATGAAGGGAAATGGAAATGTGGGAAGTTGGGCTTTGGAAAAGGGTGTAGGCATGAGGACGGAAAAGTTTGGGTGCATGCATTTAAAAATGTGATGGTGGGGAAAGTAGCAGGCGGGGAAAACAAAAAAAATGTACATGCGTAAATGTGGTGAAGGAGAGGAGCAATTGGGCTTGGGCCGTGTATTTTCAGTTTTGGCTTGTTTTGGAAAGTGGGTGAGAATGGTTCAAGTAATTTTAGTTATTAATTTATTTGTCTTGATTTTATTAATTAAATAGCTTAACTCTAAAAAGGTTTATCTCACCCATGCGAGGTTCCTTTAACCGATGATCTTCGACGTTCGATTTATATTAACGAATAGAACGCACTAGTGTAAAGTATTGACACATTTGATGAAGTATAATTTAATGATAAAATATTAGTGGTTGAATTCAATTACAAATAATAATTATATTAAATAGACTGTTTTGGGCATCTATCGAGCAGAATAAATTCTCGTTCTGTGCTTACAAGTAAAACGATTGTTTTGAAGTTGATTAATATGCTGATTTATTATTATTGGGTAAATGTACGTGTTCACTGTTTATTTATGTTGTTATCATGCTTGGATGTCGATATTATATTAGTTTTGACATATTAACAATGTTTGAGTCGATCAAATAGTGGGACCACCTTATAGGTAACATAATGGTCGTCTATAGGCTGGAGTTTAGGAAACCAGTTGTCTGCTCCCCCTAACTATTTGGCCTGGCTCGGTGGAGGGAAAAGTTAAATTTATTTACTCAAACCGTTTTAACACCAGATAAAATAAAAAGTGTTATAAATGTTTGAAGAATGAAGTGTTGATTATCATTTACTGTTATGTTTAATTCATTGATCGATTGTTTGAATTAAGCTCAGCTAGTTTTTGAGCAATAACCCTTTTTATATACTTGGGTCGGGTAGACAATAACTAAGGATGATTTAACATAAATACTTTGTGATTAGAATTTCATAGTTTGACTATAGGATGTTCGATAAAAATATTAGTTAAGCAAGAACTATAATAAAGGATATTTATTATAATTTTGGAAATGAAAGATATTTTATCTTTTAGATGAAATGGTTTCTTTTGAAAAGAAGTGGAAATATTTTGGGAATAAATACTTTGAAGTGGTAATAAAAGTGAATTATATAAAGAATGGTTTATAAAAGTGTTTTATAAACGAAGAAAATTTCGAGGCCTAAATGCCGGTGTTTGAAATTGATTTCAAAAGATTTTGGAAAATAACGACACTATGATTTGAAAGTGTTTGTGAATATTAGTGCAAAATGATTCGTCATTTCGGGATATAAAATGGTTTGTTATGTTACCGATGATTCGAATAACCCATGACTAAAAAGGTGGACATGAGAGATGTAAATGTTTTACAGCCTCATTATAGTTTGCTCGACGAACATAGGGATATGCATATCTATTTTTTTCCAGAAGGCTGGGACCCAGTTGCCTTTTTTTGGCCAGAAACCTCCCGATCTGGTTGAATATATTTTGATATGCTTTTATATAGAGTATTTGATATCAAAGTGATTTGATTTAAAATTCTGAAGTAAAGTATAATTTGATACAATGGATGTATATATTATATCAAAGGTTTGAAATAAGAAAATCGGGAATTGAGACCAAAGAGATTATTTTTGAAAAGGATTATATTTTGAATATACTAAAGTTAATTATATTTTAGAAATATAAATTTGAGGATTAAGCTAAGGGGGTAGATTTGGAAGTTACATTTGCATGTTATGTGCTATGTAGTTGGAAATTGCATATTTGTTTGTTGCATCATAGGCTCTTTTTTTTTTAAAAGAGAGATATATAAATAGAAACAGAAGCTGTCAACAAGCCTGACAGGTAACCCATACCAAGAAAGACTAAAACTCGGCGAAAGAGGCCAACGAAGGAAAAATCAAACAAAACCGAAAAAAACGAAAAAATAAGCCAACCGAAGGACCATAAAACAAGATGCGGCGAAGCAGCCGTATATATAAAAAAACCCCAAAAACAAAAGCAGCGAAGATAGCTGCCGAAGGATCCTCCCAGTATGGAAATAATACAGAACGATGAGATCCAGCAACGGGAGCCGAAAAAAAAGAATGATGAAACAAGATCCAGAAAATCGACCGCCCAAATTCAAGCCAATAGAAGAAACAACAGACCCCAAACCAAACCTAAAAAACCAGAGCCTGCAAGCAGAAGCCACTAAATCAGAGAAAAATAGGGGGGAAGACGGAGGTGGTTAAGCCAGAACTACCTGGCCTAAGGACGCACATCAACCAACGTCCGCCCTGACGGCGGGCTGAGAACAGATAATAGAAAACATAGCCACAAGATGGGAAGAACGAGAGCCAATCGATCCCTTGAAAGGTCTTCCACGAAAAGCGAGAAAAACATCATTTCTCACCCGGCGAATAACCGATACAGGATCCTTGGTAGACTCCTCGAAAATAGCCTTATTCCGCGCACACCAAAGGTGCCAGCAAATAAGGCAGGGAATTAAGCGGAAAACAACAGAACGGAGAGATTTGCCTTTGATACCGTTCCACCAGGTCATTTGTAAATCCTCCGACGAGTTGTTGCAACCTCTTACACCTAAAAGGTTACCGAAATAATTCCAGCAGGATCTGGCAGAGAAACCGGTAAAGATTAAATGATCCAAAGATTCCGAATTTCCGTTGCCGCAACATCTGCAACGGGAAACGAAAGGAATACCAATCCGCTGAAGGTTCTCATCAACTGGCAATCCCTTATGAAAGGTTCGCCACATGAGCAGAGACACTTTAGGAGGGATTCTGGCGTCCCAAATGTAGGAGAATAAAGGCTGAATGGGGGAAGAAAGACAAACCGAACTCCAAGCTTTCAAGATGGAAAACGAACCACCATCCCAACCGGATTGGCCTCCGTGGGAGTCGGAGAGAGGCTTGACCGGTTGCATGTGCTTCCAAGTTTCACTAGCGAAGGTTGGACAGCCGAAATAGCCTGCGGATGCCAGACTTTGGTACTTGGCTCGGAGGAACTTCGCCCAAAGGGAATCGAAAGTCCCAAACCTGTACCACAGCTTGCAAGCAAAAGCCGAACAAATATCCTTCGGATTTCGCAACCCTAGCCCGCCCTCGTCCTTGGGACGACACACCACGTCCCACGAAACCCAGTGATGATGGTGGTTGTCAACCTTCGACCCCCAGAAGAAAGAAGAAGCTAAAGATTGGAAAGACCTGAAAAAAGAGGCGGTAGGAGACATCGCTGCGAAGACATGAGTACCCAGCGAGCCTAATACCGACTTGATAAGAACCAATCTTCCTGCCTGAGATAGAAACGAAGCATTCCACCGAATGATCTTTCCCCTAACCCTATCCGTCAGAGGGTCGAAAAGCGCATTAAGTTTCCGGCCCCTGTAGAGAACAATACCCAAGTAAGGAAGAGGAAGAGAAGCCTCCCTGAATCCTGTGAACGAATGGATCCAGGAAACCCTGGTAGAATCCATATCCTTCGCATGAACGAAGCAACTCTTCGACGAGTTAACGCGCTGGCCCGAGCATCGCTCGTACTGGTGGATAAACCGAATAAGGCGACGAACAGACGTTCGGTTACCGTTAGAGAAAATGACAATGTCATCCGCAAAGGATAAGGAAGATATGAGCGGGCACCTACTCGGAAGACCAAATCGGTGAACCTGGCCGAAAATCGTTAAGGTGTGGATCCCTCGAATGAAAGCTTCAGCCGCAATCACGAAAAGAGAAGGCGATAGAGGATTACCCTGGCGGAGACCCCTACCAGCCCTAAAGAAACCATTGGCCGATCCGTTAATGAGGACGGAAAACCAACAGTTAGAGATAAGTCTCCAAACCAAGTCGATAAGGGTTTCAGGAAGGCCAAAAGCATGCAGAACTCTAATGATGAAAAACCACGACATGCAATCATAAGACTTCTCCATATCAAGTTTGAAAACAACATTGGAACCTCTAACCTTTCTGTCAATCTGGGAAATCAGTTCCTGGGCTAGCAGGACGTTATCAGTGATAAGACGACCCTTCACAAAACCTGCCTGCGAGGAGGATATGATACGGTCAAGGAACGGAGCCAAACGAATGGCCAAAACCTTAGAATAACTTTGTTGGAAAAATTACACAAGCTGATGGGACGAAATTCCGCGCATGACCGAGGGTTATCACACTTCGGAATTAAAACCAAGTTGGTGGAAGACCAACTAATAGGGAGAAGACAGCCGGCAAAGAATTGCTGGATTGCTAAAAAAAATCCAATTGAATGATAGGCCAGACCCTCCGATAGAAAGATCCGTTGAAACCATCCGGACCGGAAGCACTATCCTTGCTGAGAGCAAAGATGCAAGCACGGATTTCCTCCGTAGTTGGCGGATCCGCCAGACCATCGGCATCCTCAGAAGAGATCAATCTGGGAATGAAGGAGAGGATATCCAGATCCTGCTCCTCCACCGAGGGAAAACCCAGGAAAGATTGAAAGTGTGACACTATGATCTCTTTAACTTCAGACGGAGAGGACGCCAAAGAAAAATCCAGTCTCAAAATCTCTCGAATGGAAAGAAGGTTGGCTTTTTTACGAATGGATGAATGGAAAAATTTGGAGTTCGAATCCCCATCGACCACCCATTTTACCCTTGCCTTTTGGCGAAGATATGATTGTTCGATACGAAGCTCCGAAGAGAAAGCCAATTGGGCCGACGCCCATTTCTCCCTGTTTTCGGTCGTAGGGTTCTCTTCGAACGACGATTCAGCAAGAATAAGGGACTCCTCAGCCGCTCTAACACGGTCGAAAATATTCCTGAAAACAAGGGAATTCCAGGACGTAAGTCTAGCCTTAAGACGTTTCAGCTTTTGGGAAAAAAACCCCATGGGAGAAGCTGAGATAGGAGCGGACCACGACTCCTCGACAACCAGAAGAAAGGAGTGATGGGAACACCACATACTGAGGAAGCGGAAAGAAGTAGGCCTCGAGAGAGATCGAGGAATACATCGCAAAACCAACGGGGCATGATCAGAGCAGGCACGATGGAGATGCGATGTAGAGAAAGAGAAAGGAAGATTAAGCCATTCAGGTGACCCAAAAATCCTGTCCAACCGAGAGAGGATCCGGTTCGGACCCTCCTGGTTGTTAGACCAGGTATAAGCCGATCCCACAAAAGGAATTTCGGAGAATCCTGAGCTCACAATGAATGAATTGAAATCAGCGACCGATGAGCGGTTAATGGTCGCCCCCCCCCCAGTTTCTCAGCCTGGCTAGCGACAACATTGAAATCACCACCCACTACAGAGCACGGAAAGCCCATCTCAGGTAGATGAAGAATATCATCCCATAGGGATAATCTCTCCTTCCTATCACACTTGGCATACACCGCCGAAAACAGAAATGGATGAGGAAAAAGAGAAGTAGTGCAAACCACAGAGATAAGATGATCCGAGTCAAACAAAGGGTGGACCACACAGCATTTGGGCCAAAGAATCCAAATCTTACCCGAAACATTGGACACAGCACCTCCAAACCCAAGCGGCAGGACAACCCTGGAAATCTCTCCAGATCCTGCAAAAGGTTCTAACAGAGCACCCAAGCAAATAGAATGTTTACGGACAATGCGCTTTAATCTAGCGCAAGAAACTTCATTGCCAATACCACGAACGTTCCAGAAAAGAAAGTTCGACATGAAAGCCTGAAACCAGAGGAAAAAAGACAAGACAGGGAGAGCAGAACAGATCCAGCTCAAATAAGATACAACGATGAAAAAGCAGACCGATCTGTCTGCTCAGTCGCCGCTATAGAGCGAGTACGGATAGTACGAGGAGTGGAGAGGTGATCTCTCATGCGCCGACGAGAAGGTCTCTGCACACGGGAAGCCGATACCCGAGGGATGGGATCGGCAGGAGCCTGAGCCGGCTCCGACGAACCCGAGAACCTAAGAGAGGATCTGGAAGGAGCCGAGTTCTTAGTTAGGCGAGAGAGGCGATCATTAATGATCGCAATCTCCGCTTCGCTAAGCATCGGGATGGAAATGGATAAGGAACAAGAGGACGATGGCAAGGAGCAAAGAGAAGAGCAGCAATCAGACGATGAGGCTGAAGACACCTCAACAGACGGAATAAAACGAAAGTATGTAGGGCCGCATATTATATGCAACCCACGGTGCTGTAGGAACCTAACCCAAGCCGAACTGTCACTGATGAGATAGCCCCGCGAGACAGGTGAGGTTCGCACGATGGTCGAAACAGAGAGATCAACAGAGGGAGTCGAGGAAAGCCGGCAAAGTTCCCGGCTTTCCGCATAGTGATCCACATCTATGGCCACTATGCGAAAAGACCAAGAATATCGCCCGGGCCTCTCGATCCTGGATGAGTGAGTTCTCCGTAAGGACCGCAGAATACCAACCAGCGATTGAAGACCCAAGATAGCCATATA
Organism: Allium cepa; assembly: GCA_030765085.1. NCBI lineage: Eukaryota > Viridiplantae > Streptophyta > Magnoliopsida > Asparagales > Amaryllidaceae > Allium > Allium cepa. The sequence goes on along the minus strand of CM060931.1, from coordinate 455,776,785 downwards.
CGACACAGAATCGGCCTCGCAATGGCAGTAAATCAAAAACCAATAATAAGACCTGCACTGACCGCTCCACACGAAGCGCTCACTGCCTACATGACCTGTCATGTCACCCGTCCCGGACAGAGCAACCATGCCAGGGAGCACACACCAAAGTGTGTCATGGCTCATAGTCAATAAAGAAACAACATCAACCCAAGAACAAGCAATTGTAACAACATCTCCAACAAAGACAGAAGTAGAATACTGAGAAAAAGAACTCACCTGACCTCTCCAACCACAACATACCTGGGGAGATCTCTCAGGGAAGAGACCGAGAGAAGCAACCACCAAGATCCCCCTGCCCAAACAACCGACAAAAAGACCACCAAAAACCCACCGAGATCCCACAAACCAACCAACCATCACAACCTCACCAATAGAAATGAAAAACCCATCAAACACTGGGCAAGCCTGGAACAAGGCAACGGAGACGTCGAGCATGACATCACCGAGCTCAGGCCCAAAGGGAACAACAGCAAGCTGCAACCGAGGCAAGACATCACCGAGCACTTGGCTACATGGGGCGGTGAAAGCCCCATCAACCACGGTGGCATCCAAGAACTCCCCAACACTAACCACACAACCAACAGAAGGCGACACAAAACCATCAGTAACATGCTGAGACGGAGGCAGGGTACCAGGAATAGTAGAGTTTGATGAGGCGATGAAACCCCCATCAAGCTGCACACTAGCCACACACCCAAAAAAGCAATCGACCGAACCCACCGTCACCCTCTCCTCCCCACAAGGCTTAAAGACGCAAGCCGCCAAGAAATTCAGAGATGGCACAAAGCGAGCGATGAAATCCCGACTCTGGCCATACCCAGAATCGCCAATACAAGCAGCTGACTGCACCAAATCAACATCCAAATACCCACGCCAGTGAGGAGGAGGCCGCGATACCAAATCGTCGGAGAATAATGGCAAAATCTCCATAAAGCAATTGTCAACCAACACGAAACGAGCACGAGACAAAGCCCCAAATTGCCTCAAAGAGTAAACCCTAATGTCCACAGATCGATCACCAGTAAAGGAAGTCGAAATCGGAGCAGCCACCTCCGCCAATAAAGCCGAAGCAATAGCGACAAACGGAGGGCAATCGCACAGGAACGTGCCGGTGAGAGCGAACTCGGCAACACACGAGACAGACATCGAGTCACCCAAGAAACCACAGAGCAGTCGAATCCAAGGAACGACAGTAAAGAGAACGAAATATGGTAGAGCTAAGCAAGAGAAGAGGAGCATGGTTTAACGAGAAAGAGAAAAACGCTCAGAGAAGAGATGCCATTAATAAGACCGTTAGACTTCACTTCTATTATTCTGTATTACTCTATGACCTCCACTCACAGTGACTGTAATTTGGATAGTGCAAATAAAGCAGCCTCTCTAAACCAAAATGAAGAATGATATAGAAGCTGGAATGATGCAAAGTGGATAATAGCCAGTCATAAGTCGGTTTTTCTTAGGACTCTTTTGAATTTTAAATATTTTGACTGCATCGTAGGCTCTTTGAGTCCTATTTGCGGCAGGAGAACTATATTGGCTTGATCCCGTATCCATTTGAGTACTCGATTAGATAGAGGTACGTAGCCAGTCACAAGTGATAGTGATGCAGCCCCAATAGTAATATATATTTCCTGTTTATTGCTTGCTGTTTATTCGTATGCTAATATCTCTTTTCTGCATACTATTTTATTCCGCATTTACAATGTTTACTGGGTTTGCAGAAATGGCTATTGCTATCTCTCTTATTAGAGTGATGCAGCGGCAGATTTATAATTTTCTGTATTTGGTATTGTATTATTTAAAATTGTCCTATAAATTTAGCAGTGTTGAATATCTATCAAATAATATTATGTATTAAGTAGGTAGTTTCCATTAGTAGTTTTAAAACGGATAGGTTTTTGATGATTTTTACTGGTCCAAAAACCAGGGTCGTCGTAGCTGGTATCAGAGCTTAGGTTAGCTGCCTAAATAAAATTTGTCTAGGTTAGTTAATCAACCTAGAAATTTTAAATGAAACTGTCTTAATTTGATAAATAAAAGTGGATAAGGTAAGGCACTATACCTCCTAACGGGGTTATAGGTGATATTATTTCTGGTGTGCTTGGCTTTTGTTAACTATTTGGTTTTCGTTACATTTTTCTATCCTTGAAATTCCAGGGTTGAAATTCTTTTAAGAAAGAAAGAAGGTAAAGATACGTATTTTTTGAGTCTTCGAATTTGAATATCTAATTTATTTAAATATTCAGATTTGAATTTAATTATAATAAAATCCATGTTTCAAAGTAAGACTTGATTTTAATAACGTATTTTTAATTTAATTTATAGGATTTTTCCATGATTTTTAATTTGAAAAATAATTAAATTTTCGTTTTACGCTTTTTGCGATAAATATCGATACTTTTGAAACTTCACACATTACAAGGAGATTAAGGATTTCCGACGCTGGCAACCGTCGGCGGCCGTCGGAAGCCTTTGGCGGCCGTCGGAATATATGGCATCGGACAGTAGTATTTCCGACGGCTTCCGACACAGGGTGTCGTACCCCTTTCTGACGGCTTCCGATGAGTGTCGGGATCCGTCGGAAGCCGTCGAAAAAGATGTCCTATAGGCTGTCGGTAGCCATCGGAAGCCGTCGGAAATTTTGACCTGTAAGTTTCGGGATCCATCGGAAGCCGTCGGAAATCTGCTGTTTTTTTATTTCTGCTGCAAATATAGCCTTCCATCCACATTTCTCTTCCAAACACTATTACATCAATACTGCACAATCCAGTATACAATATTCCAACCAAATATCAAAACCCAAACTACATAAAATTCAATAAATATACAAATAAATAAAATTACATCAAGATAAAATACATAATATACATAACCATTCCAACATTTACAATAACCCTAACAATAAGTGTTCTACCATGCTATAAATATACAAAATCATCAACATCCTCATTCACATCATCATACAACCACAAAACCAAGTGTATCAAATATAATTATACAAAAATCAACAATTACCTCCACCGTCTACCAAATCATTGAAAACTAAAAAAACATATCTAAACAAGGAAGCAAGCAATGAATCAATCTTCTCCAGATCCAGAGCCAGCCGAGGAAGGGAAGCGACCACCAAACTGCTGCATGTACTCTAGCAACTGTGTGGTCTGCATGGCCTGTTGGCGGTTTTGCTCCTCCAGCTGGGACACTCTAGTCTGCAATTCTTCTATATCTTCTAGATCGCTCTGAGATCTATTCCACCATCCCCTACTCTGACTGCTGGCCTGCAGTAATAGAAAAATGAATAAAATTCAAGTTTATTGTTTTGAAAAGGTCAAAATATCATATTTGAAGTATTTTAAGATAAAATTATATATTCCAACATAGAATTATGACTTAAATATCAAATTAGCAGTAAAATAAATTATTTACCACTTGATTGCCAAATCCGTATCGTCTGCCATGCTCTGCTGGATCCATAACGGACTCAAAAATAGCGTCCTCCTCATCAGTCGTCAGCTGATCTCGACCCGTATGAGCAAGGAGTTTCTGTCGCTGCTCCATAAACTTCTCCTGCATTAACAAATTAATAACATCATATCTTATTTCATTATAGTTTAACAAGCAGAACAATTACTAATACTGCATAAAATGAAATATGCTTACACGGATTTTGTTGGATTTATCGTCCTGCCATGTATACGAAACAGTCCCGTCCGGATTTACATGCTCGACAGCATGCGTACGGGTGAACACGTCCATATAGCCAACAGGACCATGTATCTCAGCTTTCCGAAGTTGATTTTTACATACAACTATTATACATTTAAAATTATATAGCATAAACTATTTACAATTATTATTCAGTAAATTTACCAACTCCTACCGATACTGCTGAAACGACTTCGACCCTCTGCGATGAGTGACGGGATTCTTATTTCTATTTGCAGAGTTTCTATCTGACTCTGCCCGTACATTCAAAATTTGATACATCATTTTTCGATCACGTCAAATTAATAATTCAAAAAAATTTAGTATACTTGCCTTCGCCTCGTCCGTCTCCCAGTATCTCAACCAAGCTTGCCACACGCTCTCCCTCATCCACCGTGGTTTTTTACCAGATTTCTTAATCTCGGATATCGAGTCCCTGTAGTTCTTGCGCATCTTCTTCATCCAGTATCCTTGTGCCAGCATCATATCGTCTGCCAGTATCTTCTCCATCGGCCGGATGTGTTAACGTACGCTCTTCCTCCGTTCGTACACTATGTCATCTCATATTAGATGCAGTTACAGAAGATGCATATAATCTTTCAAGTCTTGGAGTTATGTGTAAGTAATGCATCTGCTTGTAAGGAACTTCCTTCCCCATCTTTTTTCTTGGTTTGTATCTCTCCTGCTTACAAATTTTACAATTTATAAGGTTTGCGTTTTCTTTTCAAAACAACATGCAGCCTTTTAAACATGTATCTATTTTCTGATAAGGTAAACCAAAAGTCGGCATAAGTTTTTTAACTTCATAGTGATTTTCACACATTAGATTATCGGGCGGCATATGTCTTTTTGCAGCTTGTACAACAATCGTAAACCCCGCTTCAGTGATGTTGTATTTTGACTTCATCGCAATATATTCTGCGATTACTGACAGCTGAGTGCCGCTTTTACAACCATACCAAATAGGTATATTAGCAGTATCTAGTAAATCATAAAAAAATTGCTTCAATATTCGATTCTTCAACATTTCCATCATCGTCGTCAAATTCAACCACAGGAAACATTGATCGTGCTGCATTTTCGACCATATTTTCTATGCGGGTCGTCATAACTATTTCGTAAAAGACACTTTCAGACTCTACAGAAGTATTTGCTACAACTTCTCCATGCCGATCCCAAACATAATACTCGGGTACGAAACCGTTTTGGCACAAATGAACTTTAACAATATCTGGTAACAAATATTTCAAATGTCTATACCTACTTCACGGACAACGAATTTCTGGATCGTTTCCGTTATTACTTAAAGCGAATTCAACAAAGACGTTTATACCATTATAAAAATCTTCTTTTGTTGAGCCCCTCAATCCTTTTCTTTGGTACATCCATCTCCTCCGATCAACAGAATAATCAATCATTTTTCCTATTTGACAAAATGAGAAGTTCAAAATTTAATATTTATTTTCAAGAATACAAATTCGAAAAAGATTATTTTCATAGTCGTATAATATTTGAATTTAAAGAACAACTTGACAAATTTAAAAATATTTTCAAATATGGCACATTTTATTTTTTAACGTATCGATATAAAAAATTGTATAATTTTTTTTTCATGGTCAGGCATCTTACTTCCCATTACAAACACAGTAAGCATTTACATTTCATATATTACTTCGTCTCAAACGATTCAACAAAATTTCGGCAGCATTACCCTTTTGTTCCCTGCAATGTACACAAATGCATGTACGCAGGAAATAAAAAAGAAAAGTTAGACCGAAATTTTATGAACCGTTTGACACGAAGTAGTATACAAAATGTAGATGCTTACTATGTTCATAACTTGTCCAATACATGGACAAATCCAACAAACATTGTACCAGATGAATATAAATGGTCGTTTTTCGAAAAAAACGAATATTTACACAACGATCATATACAACACTCGTCAAACGGGGCCAAAGACCCTCTAAGGGCATTTGTCAATTACATGTACGCATTTTACGAAAAAATACAGTTGTACCAACTGTTCACATTTACAAAAATATATTTTAATTTAACACATTTATTCGACGTATTACATCAACTTAAGGCTCGTTCGACATTTTTTGTTGCTGCATAAGTCAATACGTGCATAATATAATATTCCTAACTCGTACATTCATTTTATCTTATTCCAACTAACACAACACAATTATAGCAGTGCTACACACATATACAATCGTAGAATCAAGGCATACACAACGATTTACATATACACGAACAACCACAAATTATACATATTTTTTGCAATTTCACGATAAAAGATGAAATAGGAATACCATGGAATGCTATAAACTGTTATAACACTATTTAAACAAATTCAATCAACAATTAGCCCTAATTTATAAACTTATGCAAATCTAGAATTAGGGTAAAAACTGAATTTTGGCGAAAATAAGAGATTATACCTGTGCTAGAGAGCAATAGACGTTGATTGCGCAGCCGGGGAGGATGTGAAAGCTCGAAATTAATGATTGAAAGGTTGGAGAAGAGATTTAGGGATTGTTAACCTAAAATTTTCGTATGTAGAATGAGGAAGAAGAAGGCTCGGCCTGGGGCTGTAAATCGCGATTTTCCGACGCTTCCGACGGCCGCCGACGGCCCGTCGGAAGCCGTCGTCCTACCCTGCTGATTTTAGAGCATTTTCTAGTAGTGACAAAATAAATTAACATGTCTATTTTATTACTGTTTTGTGATCATGTCACATTGTTATGTACAATCAAATTTTTATTTCTGTTGTTCGAAGCTTGTAGGTGAACGTGTTATTGTTCGAAGCTTGTACGTGAACGTGTTATTGTGTGGTTGGGTATTGCAAATCTAGCTTTCTTTTAAACAAATCTATGTATACAAGTCAAGCATGCAGATCACCTCTCACCATACTTTTCCTCCTATCTTTCCACCTGCACATGCGGATGTCTCTGGCCTTTTGACTTTGGTTTATGGTTACTTAGCCATTAAGTATTGGCTTTTATATATATGTATAGAATGTACACATTCATGAGGCAGGTATAAAAAATAAGGACAACACGCACATTTTTTTTCACATTCCACTTCTTCCGAACAAATTCAATATACCAACTTTCCATTTCATTTTTACAATATCTCCTTCTACAATAAGATTTGACCAAAATTGTAATTTTTTATGTGTGTCTCCTGATATTCGCGTGTATATATGCGTGAGTTTGTGGAGATGTGCATGGTTTAGTAGAGTGGAGTAAGAGCTTGACTGTATGTGTGTGTTGAGGATGTGTAGTGGTTGTGGGCTGACCTCGTGGCGGAGGAAGTTTTAGGTAGAGCTTGTGGAGGAGGCGGCTGCAGCGATGGGTGGCAGGACGACGCGTAGCGGATCGGCAGTGGCGTGAAGATGAGGCATGACCACATTACATGCATAAAGCGTGTGCAGGATATATAAAGGGAAATGGAAATCCGGGAAGTTGGGCTTTAGGGAAGGATGTAGGCATAAGGATGAAAATTTTTAGGTGCAGGCATATAAAAACGTGAAGGTGGCAAAAGTAGCAAGGTGGGAAAAGATATGTACAGGCGTGAATGTGGTGAAGGAGATGAGCAGTTGGGCTTGGGCTGTGCGTTTTCAGTTTTGGCTTGTTTTGGGAAGTGGGTGAGAATGGTTTAAGTAATTTGGTTATTTATTTGTTTTGATTTTAGTTATTGAATAGCTTGACTTTAAAAAGGTTTATTTTACCATACCAAACTTATATTCATATTAACGAAGAATTGAACACACTAGTGTATAGTATTGACATCTTTAATGAAGTATAATTTAGTGATAAAATATTAGTGGTTGAATTTAATTACAAATAACGTAGTCGAATAGACTATTTTGGACATCTATCGAGCGGAATAAATCTTCGTTCTGTGCTTGCAAGTAAAACAATTTTATTGAAGTTAATTCATATTTTTATTTATTATTATTGAATAAATGGATATGATCGCTGTTTATTTATGTTGTTATCATGCTTGGATGTTGATATTATATTAGTTTTGAAATATTAATAATGTCTGAGTCAATCAAATAACTGGACCGCCTTATGGGTGACAGAATGGTAGTCTCTAGCCGGAGTTTGGAAAATCAGTTGTCCGCTCCCCATAGCTATTTGGCCTAGCCCGACGCAGGGAAGAGTTAAAGCGTTTGCTATTTATCATGTGTTGATATCTCTTTTCTACTTTCTATTTTATTCCGCATTTATACTGTTTACTGAGTTTGCAGAAATGCCTATTGTTATCTCTATCATCAGAATGGTGCAGTGGTAGATTTATAGTTTTATGTATTTGGTATGCATTAAAGCACATCTTGTAAAATAAATAATTACTCTGATAAGTTGTATTATTAAAATTATATCCTATACATTTAGAAGCGTTGAATATTTATCAAATAATATTATTTATTAAGTTGGCAGTTTTCATTAGTAGTTTTAAAACGGACGGGTTTTCGGTGATTATTACTAGTCCGAAAATCCGGGTCGTCATAGGTCTTGTAGTGACAACATGTTAAAAGATCTATTAGTAAATATATTTTATATTCCTCTGTTAGTTCTAATTTAGTTTATTTGTGTATATTAACTGTTAAACATTTTATCAATTACAATGGTTGCATAAATTTATCTACGAAGATTATTTTAACCATATATAACACACTATTTATTGTATTTTTCATCAATGTTAGAATTGCAACATGAAAAGCAAAGGTTACTCACTAATCATTCAGTTCAAGAGCTAAAATGGGCATTCAATGGGAACATGCCATAAGATATAAAGTGGTTTAGCGGAGCTGCCTATGCCCATTGCGAATTCCTCTTATTATATAGCTCTCTCACAATTATAGGAAATTAAAAGATATACAACAAAAGAAAAGGGGTGGCTCAGGATGAAGGCTACTGCTAATTTGCTACTAATCTTAAGGGCTCGCTGAGCTTAGAGATGTAGACAGTGAGCTTGTAACAACCCGGAATTTTATAAAAAATTAATTATCGTCGTGAAACGATTAATTTTGATAACTAATGACTATTTGGAGTTTTTAAACCGGCTTGAAATTCTTTTATAATTTGATTAAGGAATTAAGCGGGCTTTAAAATGAAATTTCGGCCCACGTTCCTTTTTATTTTGGTGTTGCATTATCTAAAGTAAATACCCGTTCCCCTTTATTCATTTTCATTCGAAAAACTAATCAAAAACAAAACGAACGAAAGTAAAAAGTAATGGCGGATCGTTTTGTTTCGTTCATCTTCTTCAAAATTAGGGTTTTCGTGTAATTGGTGGTAGTCGACTTTTGTTCGATCTTTGGCTTCGTGCTCGTCAAGACAAGGTGAGTGATCATTTCACTCACATCCTAATTCATCTTCAATATTTAGCTTCGGCCATTTGATTTCGTGTGAGTGTTGATGATTTCTCTGACTTTTTCAATTCATGCGGTTTTGATTCTGTTTTTTTGTTGTTCGATTCCTTAATACTTACGGCTTGAATTGCCTTGCTCTTCATGGTTTCGACTTTGTTGGTTCGACTTTAGCACTGACTTGTTTATTGTCGGCCTTGTCACTTTTGTTGATATTATTTGAAACTGCTATACATTTGAATCCCTGTCACTTGTTAATTTCGGCCACTTGAGGTTGTTTATGTGATGATTTTGACTTTCGTGGTTGAACTACTACTGTTGATTCCTTTTGTGACTTCGATCATCTGACTTTAGGAATACTATTCCCTGACTCGCCATCTTTGGTCATCACCATTGCGTGGCACTGATCTGCAGTTTGTTTAATTGTTAATTACTGCTTTGATTTGTATGTTGTGTTGAAGTCACCTGAATTCGACATCTGTAGGCACTTGATTACTTGCGGCCATGATTTTGTGAAAAACATACTTTTGATAAGAGTTCAATGTGATGTTTGGTTCACCGGAGTGTTGCTTTACTGGGTGATTCATTTGTTCACAATTTCCTCTGAAGTGCCATTGTTGCCTCGGGTTGGAGTTTTGCTCGTATAACTTGGTGCCTCTGGTTCTTGATATTGCTCGGTCTTGATAGTGTCACTTGTAGTTGCAGTAGTGATGCAGTTATTAACTTGTACCACTTGCTGTTTCGACTTGGGATTGCACTGTTACTGTTTGGTGCACTTATTAAATTTGTTTACTTCGATTCGGTTCTTGTTAACTTCGGCTCATGCATACTTGGTTTGTATATGACACATCAATGTGTGTCAGTTTTGTTATTTGAGTCATGATACATTGTTGTTCGTTTTTGTTACATCTTCATCTTGATGCATTCTGCACTATATTTTCATTTGCACTGAGTAATTCTCATGTGTACTAGTGCCTTATGTTGCACCTAATTTTACTGTGTCACTGTTTTGGTTTTTATGAGCATTTGGTGTCAGGTTGCTGTGCATAGCATCATATAATTGTTACATCCATTTTTGGGTTGCTGTTGTTGCATCATTGTTGTTCCACTGCTCCACTGGTTACCATTTACTTGGTTTGTGTTTCACTGTGCAGCCCATTTCATTTGATACCCTGATGCATTTGGGTTGGTGGCTGCATTAAGTTGTTTTCATGAGTCACTTGAACTTGATTTATATTTTCTTTGAGCATACTACTGGTTTGATGTGCATTGCGCCTTGAGTGTGCTTACATCTGAGTTTTTATTGCAGTCTTGCCCTTGTGATCTTGTGATGGCTGCAGTTTTTGTTGCAGTTTGTCATTGTATTCTTGTGGTGGCTGCAGTACATATGATTTTTATTGTTTGCACTGTAATGGGTTCTTGTGCCATGTTGTGCTTATGTACAATTGTAACCTCGTGTATGATATCACCTCTGTTGGTCAGCACCTTTTTAAGTTAGCATCTGTTGGGTTCACTTCAAATCTGTCCCAGGGCTGATGTGCATCTTTGCATATTGATGTTGCTTCATTTTTGTTTTACTAGTGCATTCTGTTATACCTGTTTTTGCTGGTTAGAGATTTCCTTTTGAGTTATAGCCTCTGTTTTCAGGTGTATATCTGATTTTGGCGAGGCAGTGCACGCGAGCGTGTACTGCAGCCAAATCAGAGTTGACGTTTTAATTGATAATTTCAATCGCTTGAATTGTTTTGCGTGTTCAATTCAATATTTTGAATCGTATTTTGATTTTGTTTAATTTGAGGATTTTGTTGATATCCAATTATCTTTTTGACAATTAGATTATGAGTTTCTAATTATTTATTTAATAATTAGATTTTGTTGTTAATTGCCGTTTAGGCAATTCTGTTGTTTTCTAAATTATCTTCATTGATAATCCTTTCATTTATCTTCGTTGATAATTTGAATTTGCTGATTTGCTGTTTAACACTGTTACGTGTTATATTTATCGTTATCCAATTCCCTTGCGAAAGATTGGATAGATGAGATTTATAGTGGTTGTCGTCTATATGACTATTTAATTATTATTGCTTCTGTTTGCACCAAAATTGGGCAACACCCTTCGGAAGTTTTTGAAAAGATAATAAATGAAGAAATTAAATTGAAAATGAGGATCATCTAACAAAAACTCCAAGTCACAGTAAAGTAAATTGCACGGAAGACAATAATTTAGAGTGGTTCGGCGTTTTGCCTACGTCCACTATGAAGTTTTATCACTTTATTGCTTAATACTTGAAGATTACAAGTGTTCTAGAGCGAAGTACAACAGATAATAGAATTAAATTCGAAATCGACAACAGTGAATACGATATGGAGTAATTCTGGCAGCGTCCGGGCGTGCTTTATCTCTAGAAATTCTCCGATCCCCTTTCTGAATGACCATGGGCTCTATTTATAGGTGTAGGAGGCTGATATTTCGCCTAAAATCCGGGGAGACCGTTTCTGGCAAGTGAGGGGGGCCCACACGCCCGGCCTCAGGAAATCCGGGCCCACTTTGGGATCGATTCGAACTCTAGTTTGAGTCGATCAAAAAAGTGTCCAATCGAGGTGAAATTTGGTGTGGACATTCTTTCACATGTATGGAAGCTCCTGTGAAAATTTCATAGCATTTGGACTTGTAGATCTCGAGTTATGATCGATTCAATATTGCACTTCCGGTCAACGAGCTTGGTTCGAATCGATCCCTTCGAATCGATAGGGCCGAATCGATGACTCGAGCATGTGCCTGGTAACGTGGCGCGCGCGCTTCTCGGGTTGATCCATCTTTTTCTCCGAGTTTACTGGGTCGAATCCATGGTCTTAGCCACCTCGACTTGGTGGATTCGAGGGAGTGGATTTGAAGATATGCTCCTTCGAATCGATCGAATGGATGCTCCTTCGTATCGATCAAGGTATGCCATAGTTGATCGACACGAAGGCTTCTCAGCTGAATGAATTTGAAGATGGTCATGGGATGGAGTCGAAGTTTCTTCAACCGCATGTATTCGAAGGTCCTCCCCTCGATGGATTCGAAGTAGGGAATGTCTCGATGGATTCGAACCAAGGCCCTGTTCTGATGGACTCGAACCAAGGCTTGCTCGATGGATTCGAACCAAGGCTTGCTCGATGGATTCGAAGCAAGGTTACGTCTCGATGGATTCGAACCAATGCATGGCTTATGGATTCGGTCGTGGGACTAATCGTATGGATTCGAACCTAAAGCTATTTCCTCCACTTTTCATTGGTGATAATTTGAGCATACGAACTCGGATTGTCTTGAGATTTGAGATGTTGACTTTTATGATCTTTCTCGTCATGTCCCATCAATTGTAGCTCAATCTGGACTCGGACAAAATTCAGTGATATCCATAGTGAAGCCAAGTATGATCAATCTCGGAGATGAACTGTCTTTTGTTTTCGATCGATTCTCTTGGCATCGCGGCTTTGCCAAAAAGCGGGATAACATTTGCCCCCCAAAGTACGTCTTGTAGAACATGACGTGCTTTGAAGAGCTGCGATTTCTCTCTTAACAATCATTGCTCTTTTGTCGAAGGTTGTAACCTTGCTTTGATATGATTGATTGCTGCAGGATAGTGCCTGGCTGCTGGTTGTTGTAACCGTAACCAGATGAATATTCGATCCCTGTGAATGTTTAAAATCGAATGTTAGTCTGACATATATGCACATATGTTAGTTTGACCCTTATTAATGTCGTGTGTCCACGAGTCGTTGTCAGTTTTGTCCGATATTGAATCTCGTATCGATTCTCTCCTGAACCGATTTGGAAATTTGAGTTGAGACAACGCTTGATGGTTGTTTTGAAAAGTCCCTTTGTATCGATCCTCTCCTGAACCGATTTAAAAGGTTGATAAGTAATTTTTTCATATCGAAGCGATGCGTTCATTCTCATCAATGGTTCCTGATGAATTCGAAATGTCCGTTCGAATCGACAACCTTCGAATCGCTAGGGTCGATGGTTATGAAATTGGCACTTCGAATCGATAGGATTCCTCGGCTTTAATTCAGCTTTCATTCAATCACTTCGTGTCGATGAAGCCTCGCATCGATGCTGTCTTGATGGGTTCGAAGCTTTGAGGGATTTTAAGCTTTGATGGATTCGAACGCGACGGATTCGAATATGGTTGTTCGAATCGATATGGTTTATGACCGGTGGCAATCGATCAGGTCAACCGGGAGGCGAAGCGTCATGAATCCTCCCTGGAATCCATATAAATACGTGAGGCTTGGCTCATTTTCACTTTTTATCTTTTACTGTTGCTCTAACTCTTCCTTCGTATCGATCCCCCAGAGCCGAGAGAAATGTTTCTTCGAATCAATCAATCCTTCAATCTTTCACTCGTAATCACAATAAACCAAGTAATTAATGGATTAAGCCAAGTTGAGTGGGAACGATAGAACTGGAAACCTTCGCCATCATCCTCCACTTTTTCTTTTGAAAATTCTGGAAGGTTGTGAGATCTGAATGAAATGGGTCGAATCGATGGGCGAAGCGTGATAAAGCGCTGGGGTTCTCTTGGAGAAACAGAGATCTTGGGGGATTTCGCTTTTCTTTGCTTCGTATCGATCCGGACTGGGGTAATTCGAATCGGTCCTGATTATGGGGCTTCGAATCGATGCTTGCGAAGGGAAGTGGCTCGTATCGATCGATTCGAAGTGATGATTCTGTGATCGATTCGAAGGCGTTGAGTTCGATCGATACGAACTTGCTTTGCTGATGGACTCGAAGCGCTCCTTCACTTGATGCTATGGATATCGTCCAAGGACCTACTTCGATATGAAGTGCATCGATTCGAACCTCTATCGATTCGAAGCACATCGATTCGACTCGTATCGATTCGAGGTGATCGATTCGATCGTCCTTCATTCAGAGGATACGACACATCTGACTTTCTCCAATCTTGAACTATGACTGATTGCAAGCTGAATTTTGATGAACTTAATGAACCTTAGTAAACTTGATTTCGATGGGCTTCTACCTTGCATAACTGATCTTGACTGTAGGACTTTACTTGACTGCCTTTTGAAGCTCGTCGATGGAAGTGTGACCTAACCAAAAATATAACGGATTTATGCTTGAATCGATCAGCGGCATCTGGATGACGTGGTTGTGACAGTCAGCGATGACGGTCATTTCTGGTCTCGATTTTCAGAGTTTTGTCATTCGCACATCCTGCTGTTTGCAAATTTTCTCCAACTCTATAGAAACTTTCTAAGTAATGCACAAGACCGCACTGCACCGCACACACTTTACACTGGGAATGAACGGGTTTTCTATGTGCTTAATGTTGCTTTCTGATGAGTTAGTTAGTTATGCAATCTTCGAGCTCTCAACAATAAGAAGTACAGAGTTCGCCTCCTCCAGAAATACTTGAAATCCCTGACATTCCTCCCGAAGTAGTTGGTCCGGCTCCGGACGAAGTGCCGGAAGCCATATTTATCGATGATCCTATTGACTCTGTTTCGTCCAGTATTTCTGAAGCCTTACTGGGCCGGATCTGCTTGAAACATAACTTATCCCCGGACGACGTTTTGCTATCGGGCGTTGATGACAGACCTCACAACCCGCCCGAGGGGTATACTGCTTTCTATCGTCACACCTGTGCGGCTGGAACTCTCCCTCCATTTAACCAACATATCAGGGAGATGTTATCGTTTATTGGAATCGCCCCCTCACAACTTCATCCTAACGGACACGCATTGCTGAACAGTGTTTTTGTCCTATTTATGGATCATCTCTTTCGTCCACCAAGGCCAACCGAGATTAGACGCATATTTAACTTCAAGAGCAGGGGCGATAGCCCATCTTCACCTTTTTGGAAGCAGTTAGAAACTTCCAGATCGTGACGGGAGCCTGGACCAGACTCAGTTATTTTAAAAATGAATGGTTTTTTGTTCGATGCCCTCCAGGGTTCGCTAGGCGATGGCTATCTAGACGCAAGTGTCGTAAATTGCATAAGCCTTCTTTAAACAGTCGTTATCAATACTTGTACTAATATCAGGTGTTCTTCTTGCAGCTATCATCTCAAGGCCTGACGGTGGATGTTACAAAGGCGTTGTCTGAAGTTTACAAGAGGTCCCGAGTGATTTGCGGCACATCGACTCGGTGTTAACTGACGATAACCTAAGGACGCTGGGTTTAATTGAGATAAACTAGAGCATTGTTATCGAGGGGTTGGCGAAACCGGCGTTGAAGACAAAGAAGAAAACGGTGAAAAGAAAACCTGACATAGTAATAAGAGAAATGAGCGACGATGAGAGGACGCCCACTGATACCGAGTTAGCGGCTGATCTTTCCCGAATAGAAGAGAAGCGGAAAGGCAAGGCTGTTGTCCCTAAACTTAAGAGACGGAAGTCTGTAGTCGTGTCTCGTTTGATCCCCGGAACTACTACCTCTGACGCTGCTCCTTGTCAATCAGGAAACGCTTTTAAAGGACTGGATGACATTCCCATCCCGGAATACGTATCTCTCCACCACGAGTCCGGGTTGGATGAACTCCGGGAAGCGTTAGAAATAAGCGAGCCTTTACCTGTTAGTGCAGTCGACACTTCTGGTTGGTCGGGGGTTTTGCACATTTGCATACACTTTCATAACACTACACGACTTCCGCACAAATCGTATTGCATTCACCTGGTATTTAACTGAATTGCTTCTCCTTTTCAGGTGCTATGTCTGGCCGTCAATCTACACTAGACAAACTCTGAAGAGTGCTTCACCCTTCGTCTTATTATGAATCTCGACATGGAGACTCCGATCGCGATCGTGAACGGAGGTATCATGGCCAGGAATATTATGCAAGGGATCATCATCGTAGTTACTCTAGTCAGGAGCGCTCGGACAGAGATCGGAGATACCGCTCCCCTTCTCGTTCTCCTCCGCCACCCCGAAGCCATATTCAGGTATCTGAGCCTCTGCGACATCAACCGTCTTTGCAGGTTTCGAGGCTTGAGTCACATCGTTCTAGAACTGTGGTTGTTACGACCACGGCTACGGAGGAGGCCCCTATTGAACCATCTGGTGAAGGGGCTATCAGACTTGCTCAATTAAAGAAGGACTTCCCGGAAATTTGCTTCGACGCTTGTATTTTTCCTCCTAATCTTAAAAGAATTCCCGAAGATGCCATGACCACAGCACTTAGTTATACCCGCGATTTCTATGCTCAGTACAAGGAATGGTATAAGACGGCTGTTAAAGCTTCAAAAGTAGCCTTTGATCGGGCCAAAATTATCGAGAAACTGGAAGCCGACTTGGCTCAGAAGAACCGTATTGTCGATATACTTCAATCTGAGGCGGAATCCTCCCGTAAGGCCGAAGTTGAGTCGCTAAAAAAGGTTGATGAGACATTAGTTGAGATGGTAAAGATGCAACAGGCACATTACACTTTAGTAGAAGACTTGGGCCATCGATACAAAAATGTTGAGGCCGAGCGGGATGCGGCAGTTAAAGAACTAGAGGAATTAAAGGCTAAGTTTGCCGATATAAATAAGGAAAAAGACGATGCTAATACGGCCGCACAAGAAGCGTGTGAGCAAGCTGTGTCTCTTCGGGTTGAGCGTGATGCGGCAGTCGCAAGGGTTAAGGAGGTTGAAACGGAAGTGGTGGAGAAAGTCTAGGCAGAGAGGTTCAAGATGGAGGCCGAATTTGACGAACTCTTGGACACATATAATGCCAACGTGTTAGAGCACAGAAATCTCGCCTGGCTGGGGGGATTACTCTATGCTTCTATACAGTGCTTGGAAAAAATTAGTGGAGAACAAGAGGATGTCTTGCCCGGATGGAGTATTAGATGAGTTTGAGCTTGAGTTACGTCTGCTTAGCGAGGATGAGAGGAGAACTCTTCATGAGGCGATAATCTCCGTCGAGAAAGAAAAACTTGGCATCCATCAAACAGAGATCGGCGAAGGTTCGGGTGTTGCGCATCATAGTGAAAATATCGAGGTTCCTATCCCGACTTCGTCCGAAGTTATCGCCGCAATTGACCCACAAGTCATTCCTGCTTACAACCCGGACCAACCGGGGTTATCTTCTGGTAAGACTGCTGTCTCCGAGCCTGTTCAAGCTCCAAGGCAAGGTAAGGAAGGTACTTTGATTATTTCCCTCATGTCTTAAAGTAACAATTTTTGAGAGAATTTACGAGACTGATTATTTTTTCTCTCCTTTGTTCAGTGACTGAGAGTGCCGCATTCGTTCCCCCAGTTCCTCCGGTCCTATATCCTACGCATAGTGTTATTGTCACCGAAGCGATTTCAACTGCCGCCATGGCCGGTGATATTGGAGAGGGGAGCTCGATGTCATTCGATGCTCAAATGATAGAGGAGCTACTTGGTCACTCTCTTGACCTCATTCCTGATCCTTCATTCGCGATGAGTGGAGCTGCTCCAGTTTTTAGTTCTGTCATGACGACCACCAGCGTATCCAGCGCAGCTCAGTTGTCTCGAGAAGAAGAGATTTTAGCTGAGATAAGCGCTGAGATGGCCACGATGACAACGGTTGGTGGTTCTGGAAGCGACACTGCCCCCTCAAGCTTATCCTCTCTAATGGTGATCTCTCCCGGTGGCACGGTAACCGTCTCGAGCGTTGCTGAACAAACACCTGTCACAACTCCCATGCCTTCAGTTCGTCCTCCCAAAAGGATCTCTGTCCCCTCCATCTCTGAGGAAGATGTTGATATTATGCCAGATCCGGAGGATGTTCCAAAGAAGGGCAAGAAATCTCGTAGGAAGCCGGGTAGTGGGTCCAGCAGCTCGACTCCAAAGAAGAAGCCTCGGAAGAAGAAGGAGTGAGCTTCCTGATTTATCATGTAGTTGTACATAGCAATTCTTTTACTTCTTCTTTTGTTCTTTTAGAGCCGTGTATATGTGTGGATTCGGCCTCCACTTAATTGAAATCTTTTGACTTGCCATGTAATCAAACCTGCTTTTGTTAGTTGATGGAACAGGAAGTTGCTCTTTTCTTTTACTTAAGTGTTTTGCATTGTTTGTTTTTTTTTATCTGCCAAGTATGAAAAACATAATTTCGTGTCATGATTTGATGAATGAGTTGAACTCCGGGCATTGTACTTCTTCAGTTAGCGATTAACACTCAAGCTTTTTTGCCCCCAAGTTTCGGGGAACAACATTTGCATCTTGGTGGTTGATCGCACTTATTACGAATCTTAAGCACATGTCCACGCTCTGAGGACTTAGGCTAATTTGAGATCGATAGTCCGATTCGCACTTCGAGAATTTGAGAGTTATCGATGTTTGTAACACGGTTTGCGCTTCGAAAACCTGGAATTGATGTTTATACTCCGCTTCACGCTCCGAGAACTTGGCGTTAGTATTGATATTTCGGTTCGCATTCCGGGAACTAGTTATTGAATGTTTATACTCCAATTCGCACTCTGGGAAGTTGGAGTCCGTTCGCGCTCTGGGAACGAGTTATTGAATGTTTATACTCCAATTCGCACTTTGGGAAGTTGGAGTCCGTTCGCGCTCTGGGAACGAGTTATTGAATGTTTATACTCCAACTCGCACTCTGGGAAGTTGGAGTTAGTAAAAGGATTGTTGTGTATCAATCCTTGTAAATGCTGGTGTAGTGTTCTGTCCCCGAGCTTGGGTTTCACTTAGTGAGTGACCGGTCGTATCACAGTCACTCCTTATTTGAATAAATCCCACCGCGTGATGGAACTTAGCTCTCCGTGCATCGTGATATTATACGTCATTTTCAGTGAATCACAACTTTTGGCTCGAAGAGATGGCATTTTATTGCTGAAATAAAAGAAATATGGCAAAATCAGTTGCCTTATTACAAGTTCAAACTTCGAAATGCAAAAATAAAATGCTAAGGAAGAAACTGACTAAAAATAGATAAATAAAGCCTGTCATGTGTAGTAGCGACGGACACTTTCGCTATTCCAAGCTCTCGGTAAAGTAAGACCGTCAATGGTTGACAACTTGATCGTGCCATCTTCGAGCTTTTGTGAAATCACATACGGCCCTTCCCAATTTGGCTTCATGTGCGAAGGGACCGGATAAATTCTCTTGAGTATGAGATCGCTGGGTTCAAAGGTTCGCGGTCGGACCTTGGCATTGTATATTCGAGCGACTCGACCCCGATATGCGGCTGTCCTCAAATCAGCTTCTTCACGCTTCTCATCAAGTAGATCCAGAGATTTAGCAAGTAATATGGCTTTCGTTTTTGGATCATAATATGTCACACGATGAGAGTGAACTTCCAATTCGACTGGAATAACGGCTTCAGAGCCATAGGATAGAGAAAATGGAGTGTGTCCGGTTGTAGTCTTGTGAGTCGTTCGGTAAGCCCATAGAGCCATAGGCAGTTCATCAACCCACTTGCCCCGGCTTTTTCCAGTCGTTTCTTCAAAATAGGCTTGATAACCTTATTGACGGCTTCAACTTGACCATTTGCTTGAGGGCGTGCTACTGCAGAGAATTTCTTGTGGATGTGAAATCGTTGACAGAAGTTCTTGAATTCAACACTGTCGAATTGGGCTCCATTATCGGTGATAATAGTATGCAAGAGACCAAACCGGCATATGATGTTGCATACAACGAAGTTGATTACTTTCTTTGTCGTAATTGTTGCAAGAGGTTCAGCTTCAGCCCATTTGGTGAAGTAATCAACTGCCACGATGGCGTACTTCACGCCACCTTTAGCTAAATGCAATGCACCAATTATATCAACTCCCCATATTGCAAATGGCCATGGACTGACCATTTGGGTTATCTCAGTAGGTGGAGCTCTGGGAATTCGAGCGTGTTTTTGGCATTTATCACACTTTTTGGCATAGTCCATAGCATCGCGATTTACGGTAGGCCAATAATATCCATATCGGAGTATTTTCTTGGCAAGTGCTTGCCCCCCAGTGTGATCGCCACATTCTCCTTCGTGCATATCGTGTAACACTCGTTTGATTTCATCATGTGCGATACAGTGGAAAAGAGGAATAGACTATCCCCTTCGATACATAACTCCATTCTAAATGACAAATCGTGAAGCTTTTCGAAGAACTTGTCTTTTCTCACTTCGATGTTCGGGTAATATGCCACGTTCAATGTAATCTTGGTAGGGGGTCATCCACGATTCCCTGCTGAAGTAGCTTCAAATGTGAATTCGTTCTCTGCTCGATCAATGCTCGGAGAGGATAAAGTTTCGACAGGAACGAGTCCTAAGTGTTGAGCTTCGCCTGTACTTGCCAACTTTGCCAACGAATCGGCTTTTTGATTGTGCTCTCGGGGTACGTAGAAAATGGTATAATAATCGAACTGATCAAGCATTTCCCGGACTCAGGCCAGATAAGCGGCTAGTCTTCGATCTTTGGCCTGGTATTCGCCTCGAACTTGGCGTACTACCAACTGGGAATCACAGTAAATTTTCACAGCGATAATTCTTAGGTCATAGGCTAACTTCAACCTAGTAAGCAAAGCTTCATATTCGGCTTCATTATTGGTTGCACGGAAATCAAACTTTACAGCGTAGCATATGGATCGGCCCTCGGGGGTTTCAAGCACTATCCCTGCTCCCGAGCACCGATCGTTGGATGCACCATCAGTTTATAGCTTCCATATGTATTCGGGGGATTTACTAGTTTCAGGTAAGTCTTCAGGAATAGTGAATTCGGCAATGAATTCTGCTAGGACTTGACCGTGTATGGATCGTCTTGGAGTATATGTGATGTCGAATTGACTCAGTTCAATGTTCCATTTAAGTAACCTGCCAGACGTCTTAGGTCGTGTGAGGACTTGTAGTAACGGCTGATCGGTGTACACGGTGATGGGATGAGCCTAAAAATATGAGCGGAGCTTCCTTGAGGCGATGACTAAGCAGTATGCTAATTTTTCTAACCTTGGATAATTTCTCTCGGCTCCGATTAATCGTTTACTAACATAGTAGACCGGTCTCTGCACTCGGTTTTCCTCCCGAACTAACGCAGCACTAATGGCGTTTTCAGATACTGCCAGATAGAGGTATAACTGTTCACGATCAATAGGTTTTGAAAGAATCGGCGGTGTGGAAAGATGCTGAATTAGTGATTGAAATGCGCCCTCACATTCCGTAGTCCATTCGAAGTTTCGTTTCCCTTTTCGAATCAGGTCGAAGAAGGGTATGCATTTGTCAGTTGATTTCGAGATGAACCTGCTTAGTGCTGCAACCTTTCCATTAAGGCTCTGAACCTGGTTTATGGTCCTTGGAGTTTGAAGATTCCTGATCACCCAAATCTTTTCAGGGTTGGCCTCTATTCCTCAGGCGTTGACGATGAACCCAAGGAATTTTCCGGATGCGACTCCAAAATGACATTTTAGCGGATTAAGCTTCATCCCGTATCTTCGGAGGACATTGAACATTGACTCTAAGTCTTTGACGTGATCAGTGGAGTATCACGATTTTACCAACATGTCATCTACATAAACTTCCATAGTCTTTCCGATCTGGTCAGCAAACATTCGGTTGACTAAGCGTTGGTAAGTCGCTCCGGCATTCTTTAACCCAAAAGGCATGACCTTGTAGCAGTATAGTCCTAGGTCAGTTACGAAGCTCGTATGTTCTTGATTGGGCACATGCATGGGTATATGATTGTAACCAGAATAAGCATCCATGAAAGATAATAATTCGTGCCCGACCGTTGAGTCCACAAGTTGATCGATTCGGGGAAGTGGAAAGCTGTCTTCCGGACAAGCCTTATTTAAGTCAGAGTAATCGATGCACGTTCTCCATTTCCCATTCGGTTTTCGGACAAGTACAGGGTTGGATACCCACTCCGGGTACAAAGCATCCCGGATAAACCCATTCGCTCTTAGCTTATCAACTTCTTCTTTGAGGGCGGCAGATCTCTCTGGATCCATACCGCGTCTTTTTTGTTTGACCGGGATATACCGTGGGTCAATATTCAAGGTGTGGCTCGCGATGTCCGGCGAGATTCCACACATATCAGAATGCGTCCAAGCGAATACATCTAGATTTTCTTGGAGAAATTCGACCAATTCCCGTTGTGCTTGTGGTTTTAGCTGAGACCCAATTTTCAACATTTTTGAATCATCATCATCCTTAATTGGAACATCAATCGTCAGCTCGGCTGGAGAAGCTTGACTTTCTTTAGACTCATCATTATCTTCAGTGTCTCTGGGGTCTAGATCCTTCTGGATTTGGTCGTGGTGCCCGGGCCGAGGCTCAGGCACTAATTATCAATCGTCGGCGAAACGGACGTAGAGAGATTCCTCCACGCCCTTTCCTTTCTCCTTTCTCTGCGCTTCTCGCAGTTCGGCAACATAGCAGGCTCTCCCAGCAGCCCGATCTCCTTGAATGACCCCAATCCCACGATCAGTGGGGAATTTCAAAGTTAAGCACCATGGGGCAATTGCTGCCTTGAATTCGGCAAGGGCCGGTCGGCCCAAAAAGGCATTGTATGGAGAGTGGATATCTAAGACAACAAATTGTAACATTCGGACTCTTCGGCGTTCTCCAACTCCCAACTCCACTAGCAATTCCACCACTCCAGTGGGTATATTAGCACTTCCATCGAAGCCATGGATTCTAGATTGACAAGGCTTTAAATCTTTGGTTCCATCTTCATTTGATCATATGCTCTCTTGAACAAGATATTTACTGAACTCCCACTAGTCATATCTGCCCAGGTTGGTCCTGCTTGGATGAAGAGGTGTTATCCCGCTTTTTGGCAAAGCCGCGATGCCGAGAGAATCGATCGAAAACAAAGGACAGTTCATCTCCGAGATTGATCATACTTGGCTTCACTATGGATATCACTGAATTTTGTCCGAGTCCAAATTGAGCTACAATTGATGGGACATGACGAGAAAGATCATAAAAGTTAGCATCTCAAATCTCAAGACAATCCGAGTTCGTATGCTCAAATTATCACCAATGAAAAGTGGAGGAAATAGCTTTAGGTTCGAATCCATACGATTAGTCCCACGACCGAATCCATAAGCCATGCATCGGTTCGAATCCATCGAGACGTAACCTTGCTTCGAATCCATCGAGCAAGCCTTGGTTCGAATCCATCGAGCAAGCCTTGGTTCGAGTCCATCAGAACAAGGCCTTGGTTCGAATCCATCGAGACATTCCCTACTTCGAATCCATCGAGGGGAGGACCTTCGAATCCATGCGGTTGAAGAAACTTCGACTCCATCCCATGACCATCTTCAAATTCATTCAGCTGAGAAGCCTTCGTGTCGATCAACTATGGCATACCTTGATCGATACGAAGGAGCATCCATTCGATCGATTCGGAGGAGCATATCTTCAAATCCACTCCCTCGAATCCACCAAGTCGAGGTGGCTAAGACCATGGATTCGACCCAGTAAACTCGAAGAAAAAGATGGATCAACCCGAGAAGCGCACGCGCCACGTTACCAGGCACATGCTCGAGTCATCGATTCGGCCCTATCGATTCGAAGGGATCGATTCGAACCAAGCTCGTTGACCGAAGCACAATATTGAATCGATCATAACTCAAGATCTACAAGTCCAAATGCTATGAAATTTTCACAGGAGCTTGCATACATGTGGAAGAATGTCCACACCAAATTTCACCTCGATTGGACACTTTTTTGATTGACTCGGACTAGAGTTCGAATCGATCCCAAAGTGGGCCCGGATTTCCTAAGGCCGGGTGTGTGGGCCCTCCTCACGTGCCGGAAGCGGTCTCCCCAGATTTTAGGCGAAATATCGGCCTCCTACACCTATAAATAGACCCCCTGGTCATTCTGAAAGGGGATCGGAGAATTTCTAGAGATAAAGCACGCCCGGACGCTGCCAGAATCACTCCATATCGTTTTCACTGTTGTCGATTTTGAATTTAAGTCTATTATCTGCTGTACTTCGCTCTAGAACACTTGTAATCTTCAAGTTTTAAGCAATAAAGTGATAAAACTTCATAGTGGACGTAGGCAAAACGCCGAACCACTCTAAATTATTATCTTCCGTGCAATTTACTTTTCTGTGACTTAGACTTTTTGTTAGATAATCCTCATTTTCAATTTAATTTCTTCATTTATTATCTCTTCAAAAACTTCCGAAGGGTGTTGCCCAATTTTGGCGCAAACAGCTTCCATGCATTAATAACTGAGTTTGAATTAGACCGACCCGTGTATTATTTTCTTTTGAATATAATACTCGGGTCAGACCGAGTTATTTCAGGTTGTAGATATCTTGCTTTGGGCTGCTGCTTGAGCTATGAAGTCTCTTTATATCATTTGGAGTAGTCATTGTTATAGTATAGGATGTTATGTATTCTTGTATATTATTCATGATAATGTGCTTGTATATATAACTTCCAGTGTCGACAGTTGTAGTTGTATCATATGTATTGTATCACTGTATTGTAACTGACTTCAGTTATATATATATATATATATATATATATATATATATATATATATATGAGATTTTACATTATCTGTGTTCCGCATTTAGCTTATCTGTGTTATTATTATATATGTGTCCTAAACTATTATGAACCATCGTAGTTCGTTTTATACTGGAATTGAATATGTCGATGGGAGTAAATAATAAAGAGAGTTGAAATATATATACCACTCCTATCGAGATAATCAATACTAGTGTAAGGCCTAACAACGGATGGCCGCTCCTATCCAGCCTTATTCTTCGTAATAACAGACAGTGTTTCTTTTAATACTCTTTGTTATTGTGAGCATAGAGGTGGGACGTCACAGAGCTGCTGCTAGAATCTACTGCTTGATGCTAAGATGAGGAGCCCGGATCATGAGAAACCGATTAATCCTTCGAATAGATGACCCTTTGGCTAGTGGTGACCAAAATCCGAATAGTCAACACTTGGTAGGTGGTGACCAATAACTGAATAGTCGACCTTTGGCAAATGGCAGCCAATTATAAAATAGTCAAACATGGCGGGCGGCGGCCAATAAACGAATTGTTGACACTTGGTGGGTATTGACAATAAGTGGGCGACGACCCATAACCAAATAGTCGACCTTTAGCGGGTAGCAACCAACCACCAAATAGTAAACTCTCCGTGGGTAGTGACTAACCATAGAATAGTCTATTAGTCGCTATACACTGGATCGAAGATGAGCAACATTATCAAACAATCTAAACGTAGCGGAATGGTATAGTAGATCACACTGTCGATTTTATACTGATTCGTACCTCCTGTCCTACATCCAGTCCGGATGTTCCCATTCGGTATTTCGAACCAAAATACCCTTACTTTATCTGTAGGAACATGTTTACAGACTCTGCCTGAACAGTCGAATAAGATTTCAACAATAATTTCAAGCAATGTAACAAATATTATTTTCTAACACATCATATCTTAATATGCAGAATATCATTTTGATGTACAATGACTCCTATTACCCAACCAAACTATATTGGGTGGATGTGTATTGGCTAAGGAGTTTATTCAATAAGAATATGAGATGTGGAGATGAAGCAAACTAGTTGAAATCTCTAAATCACATGAATTTCTTGGAATTTGGAGTATTGCTTTAGGAACTGAGAGTTTAGGAATGTCATTAGGTTGTGTTATGATTCTAAAAGTCTTAGGGGTATATATAGTTGTTGTCGAAATGCTAAAGTAGGGGTGCAACTTTCCATAATCGCCATTGATGAAGAGAGTCAACTACAGTAGCGAAGGGATGTAACTATAAACGAAGAGATGTGAAGACACCACTTCAGGAAACTAGCTATTTTATACTAATTCAGTTGATTGAGAGAAATGTTCAGTCGACTGAACTAGTATAAAAATCAAGCCCGAGAACATTGCAAAAAACAATTGACTGTATATGGTTTCAGTCAACTTGGTTCACTCGATTATAAGCTTCATTCAATCGATTGAATCACTGTATATTTCAAAAATGTGAATGGTGCAGCAGTAAAGGCATGTGCTACTGTCTTAGTCCACCTGAGTTCGAATTTCACCTTTGTACATTTTTAGCCGTTTTATTTTTCAACTTTTCCATTATTGTTTTGAACTGAAATAACACAATAAACACATTAGTAGCATTATTATATGGTTATTATCATCAAAACAACATATATACGGTTATTTCATTCTACCCCTTTTTGATGATGACAAACACACAACTTTATAATATAAAATAATAGCTCCCCCATAAATTTATGTTATATTAGTTTATTTCCCTTTGCTTTATAAAAATGCCAATGTTATATATATATATATGTATGTATGTATGTATGTATGTATAAATATATAAAGAACATGTTCTTCTCCCCCTTTGTCATCAACAAAAAGGAACAAGAGTATAGGCATATTATATTTTAAAACTCCCCTTAGATATAGTGTTCCTCTTAAGAATGGATTATATGTACTTCTCTTATATATGTGTATAGTTTTTCTCCTCCTTTGTAAAGAGAGAGGAAGTATCATGATATGTTGAATATTTGAAAAGTTTAGTAATGAGCATAACGGCCCTATTGTTCTAGTGCAAAGTGAGGAGTGTCTAATAGATATATAAAGTGTAAGCAAAATGATATTCCTTTTACAAAAATATAAGTTTTACAACTTAAGAACCAATATCCAAATGGATGTGGTTCATCCCTTAAAAATACAATTTTCACTATTAATCACAGTGTCATAATAATTTCTAATATATAATTGTGTATCATGATCGGCTAGATTAGTAGGAACTCATATATCAACATTAATTGTCATTGATTTAGTATTCACATGATGTTCTCTACTTCTAAGCATAATATATCATGACGTGAAGTGGTTTTAGGACTATATCGATTTTTAGCACTAGCATTAAAACATGTAAACATGAATGCATATTAGTACTATTTCTATAATTATCTTGTTTATAGGATAAACTAGTTCTATTATTGTGAGTTTTGGTATCCATAATTAAGGAAGATGAATCGTCTTTTCCTCTATTGAAATTTGTGATCTTCTCATTTAATTATCAAAAATAACTTTAGAATCACAAATATCTTTTTGCAAAATAATATTATTATCTTTTAAAAGTTCACATTCTTTAAATAATTCTATATTTCTATCATTGAAAGTGCTATTCTCTTTATCAAACGACAAAATTTTAGAACTAGAAACATTCATAGAATTTTTCAAAAATACAATTTTATTTTGTAAAACAACGATTTCCTTTAAAAGATCAATATTTAAATGCTTATTTTCTTTTAATAGAAAATCTTTGTGTAAAACATGTTCTTTTAGTGTATTTTCAAAAACTTCGGTTTGTTTTACTAAAGAATTATTTTCTTCCATTAGAATACCAATTTTGCACTCACAATCATCTAATTTAGCTAAAGTAATAGAATTGACCTTCTGTGACGCTTTAAAATATTTTAATAACTTCTCATGCATTTGTAAAAGATCATTATACATAGAATCTAAGCTTATATATTTTGATCTGAGATTAGCCATACAACACATATACCTTGACTCTATAGACTGTTGCTCACTTCCAGAAATTCTCTTTTTCTTGATTGTCTTTGAGATCTGACTAGATCTTCCCTTTTTGGTCATTATTCAAGGGTGTTATTACAATTAGTAGAACATTAAACTCTGATACCACTTATTTATCGCTATGCACTGGATCAAAGATGGCTAATAGTAGCGAACAATGTAAATGCGATGGAATAATATAGTAGATCACATGGTCCTTTCTAAACTGGTTGGGACCCCATTCCAATGCCTAGTACCGAAGCTCCCATTCGGTATCTGTAACCAAAATACCATCCCTTCACTAAGGGGAACATGTTTATAGACTCTAATTGAACAACCGAACATGACTTCAACAATAATTATAAGCAATGTAACAAATGTTACTTTCTGATACATCATATCTTGATATAAAAAATGTCACTTTGAAGTACAATGACTCCTATAACCCAACATAACTATATTGAGTGAATGTATATAGGCTAAGGAGTTTATTCAACTAGAATCTGGGATGTGAAGATGAAGCAAACTAGTTGAAATCTCTGAATCACATGAATTTCTTGAAGTTCGGAGAACTGCTTTAGGAAAGGAGAGTTTAGGAATAACATTGAGTGGTGTTATGATTCTTGAAGGCTTATGGGCATATATAGTTGTCGTAGTGATGCTAGAGTAGGAGTGCAACTTTCCAGAATTGCCATTGATGAAGAGAAGCAACAATAACACTAAAGAGATGTAACTATATATGAAAAGATGCGACGACGACACCACTTCAGGAAACTAGCTATTTTATACTAATTTAGTCGACTGAGGGAAAGGTTTAGTCGAATGAACTAGTATAAAAATCAAGCTTGAGAGCATAGCTAAAAATAGATGATTATATATGATTTTAGTTAACCGGATTCAGTCAATTGGAAGCTTTATTCAGTCGACTAAATCACTATAAATTTCAAAAAATTGAATGGTACAGTGGTAAAGGCATGTGCTATTGTACAAGACCATGTAACACCCTGGGGTTTTTCCAAAAATAAATAAGGAAATATAATTAAATGATAAACATTAACCTAAAAAGAGAATTTTCATAAACATCCGAATTTGACTAAGGGGCTAGCACTATTGTACCCGTGGCGACTATCTGGACAACTTTCATATATAACTTTTTAAAATTTAAGCTAAAACAAAATGTTATAACGGTTTGAATAATAAAGAAATTAGAAAGAAAAATATAAAAATAATTGACTAGGTCAAGTCGACCAAGATTGGACCCAAGTCGATCCGACCTAGTGTCGATTTGAGGGTTGCGATTTTGAGTCGCTTCAGTTCATGCATTTGTGATGATTTTGTGCGAGGGAAGTAAATAGCAGTGGGCAAGATTAACAAGGGGCTCCGATATGACAGTTGTGAGTGGAGCTGTTACCCTATAAATTGATAGCTTAGGCTAGTCTAAACCCTAATTCTCTCCATTATAGCAAAGCTCTGCCAAAATAAAATCCCAATCCTAATTTTCCAAATCAGTTTCTAGGATGCAATTCTATTCTAAATCTCAACCTAAATTAAAAAAGGGAGATCTAGCAATTGGAGAAGAGGCCTAGGTGGATCTAGGGGAGAAAGCATGTGATGTCAGAGGCAAACCTAAAGCTTGGGATAGAGGTGAGTGGGCATAGATTTGACAAGTTAATTTAATTAATTGATTTTAATTTCTACCCTATATTGATTTGACTGTTAATTCTAAGATTAACTCGTTAAATTATTAAATTGGGAATCTAGAATAATGAATCTTTTTATCTAATTGTAATTGACATATGTAAGTTGCAAAACCATTATTCATATGTTAAAATTGGATTTGACACCTATGATTTTTCAATTGGAATAATGTAAATGTTGCGAAAAATGGAATAAAAATAGGACAAATAGATTAGTCCAATTAAAATAAAAATTAAACGGATTAAGAACGATAATCGAATGAATTGGATTAATTTGCTTCAAATGGGTAAATTGAAAGATGTCTAGACTGTAGGCAATCGACCTAAGACTAGCATAGGTCGACTGTCATAAGTCACTTTAGACTTAATAGACTGTTTTTGGCCTTGAGCCAATAAGTGTGAACCTAGTTGTTCTCTACATTTCTTGATTGGTGTAGGCACATTTAGTGTTATTATTGAGGTGGCAGACTTAGTACGTGTTTCTGTATAATATAGTAGGATACAGAGTGTCATTAGACGTGCAACTTATGTTGCAAATTGTGCGTACATCTGTTGGGATCGGATAACCGGTCATTAATCGAGGTGTTGAAATCATATTATCGGTTGTTAATTGGGGTGTTGGGATCAGAGGCTGTGGTGATTATGGACATTCCCATGGGCCTTTATGGGTGTAGATGCTAAAACCTAGGTGGTACCCAGTAACTAGCAGGAGTTAGGTGCAGTAAATCCCAGGGGTAAGTAGGAGGTATTTTGCCTCTAGGATCTAGGGTTTTGGTACAAGTGTATATAATGAGTCACTGTGCGAGTTTACATGCGTCTTCTTCCTCTCCAGGCTTAGTGTGAGTTATAGTGGGATAGCAGTTCCATAAAACTAGACGATCATTCGGTGAGGTGTGATCTGTTGTTATCCCCATGATGTTAGGCCGATGACCTTTGATATGTGACCTTAGGAATGTGATCTTAGGTTCACACACTGTACACACACTTTATATTACCTAGAGTAGACTTAGAGCCAATTGTATTAAATTTCCTTGTTAATCTTGTTCTCGTTCACCACACTTTATGTCTGACCTATCCTTCTTTCTTTCCATTTTCCCCCACCACAAGATAACGGATTAGCAGTAGTTGGACATAGTACGAGGAGGAAATAAGCTCAATGATGGAGTTTTGATATTTTTTGTTGCTCCCTTATAATTACTTGTTGTATTAGAATGTAGATTTATATTGTAATTTGGAAACAATGTATTTTGTAAAGCAAATTTTTAGAGATTGTTTTTATGAAATGTCTATCTTTTTGTTTTTATATTTTAATTCCTTCGGTTGTGATATCTAAAGTGTAGAATGTCTTAGAACATTATCTTTATAATTATGCTCTGTATGGTTTTAAAAACCTAAGAGCTTATATTTTCTCAGCATGATTCGTGTCAGAAAGTGCGGGTTATTACAGCCCACCTGAGTTCAAATCCCAACTTTGCATATTTTTATCTATTTTATTTTCCAACTTTTCCATCATCATTCGACCCGAAATAACTCAATAAACACATTAATAGCATTGTTGTATGGTTGTTATCATCAAAACACCATATATATAATTCCTTCATAGTCAACCTTGGCCGATGGCGACCAACAACCGAACAGTCAATCTTTGCAGTGGTTACCAATAACCGAATAGTCGACCATTCGATTGTTGGTCACCACACACAAAGGGTCAACTATTCAAAGGAACTACTAGTGGCTCATCATTCTGCATCCTCGGCTTAACATCAAACTGTAGATTCTCAAAACAGCTCATTTTTTACAGCTCTATGCTCAACGAGCCCTCACGATTAGCAGCATCATTTATCTTAAGATGCCGCTTTTTGTCTTGTTGCATATCTTGTGATTTCCAATAAATGCAAGAGAGCCGTATAATAAGATGAATTCATGGTGGAAGTAGGAAGCTCTGTCAAACCAGTCAATATCTTGTGTCATGTACCTATTAAATGCTCATTTTAGCTCTTAAACTGGATGATTAGCAAGTAACATTTTCTTTTCATTGTGGAATTATAAGGTTGATAAAAAATACAATTAACTTTTTGGTGTTAAAAGGAGCGGGTGGAGTTGGGTAGGTCTGGCTGCACTTCTTGGAATGATATAGAGAAATTATTATAGGATTGTTTGTAGGGGCTGCATCGTGGCCAGGTTGGAATTGGGCCATGCCTGAGAAAATTTGGAGATGCGTTGATCGTTGAATGGGCCTTAAGTAGACAAGCTATCTGGGAGCAAGTTGGCCTTAATATGGGGGTCATATCATGGGGACTGAGCCCAATAGTGCAAATTCCCTACATTGCTCGATAAGTTGGCTGCTGGTCGTCGCTTCGGGTGTACTTCCTATGGGAATGACCTGAAGTGCCGTAGAGGGGATGGACTGATAGAGGTCCAACTTGGACTACAGTCGATGTTGACATCCTAGCCTATTTCTAATTCTCAAGTAGCTCGAGAAGGCTGGCCTAGGCCCAAGCCGAGTTGAACCGAAGTGGATTAAGTTAAGAAACCTTGATTGGCCTATTTTCTAATTTATGAAAAAATTAAATAACAATTTCCCCTCAAGCTCGTGCCCATGAGTGGGTGCGGGCTTGTAAATATATAAGAATTCCATCGACTGACGGTTCTACTATGCCATTAATGCACTATCCATGTGGCCTTACACTATTAGTCGTGATGATTGTGCTTCATGAGATGTAGAAGAAAGGTTTCCCTTTGTCTAGGTGCATGGTGTGACACATCACTTATCTCCTTTGAACAATCTATAACTCTTTTTCCTTTTTGATTATAACAGATGCGATTGAAGGGAGAGGCATATAAATACCACTTTCCCCTTCCACTTCTAACCCATGGAGCTTTGGTCATGTAATTCTTCTGTAGATTTGAACTCTGCATAGTTTTATCTTTGTAAAAATAGATAGCTTCATCTTCCTCTTCCTTTCCCATTGTTCTTGAGCATTTAGCCTTTTGTCAAACTTGTTTGGGATTTTTTTTTGGATTTAGCAAAGTTTAGAAATGGGGTAGCCTTCTTAGGTGCCGAACTGTGCTTGTCGATGGTGGTTCGGACTGCTGCTCTTGGATTTTGGCTGTTTGAGTTGGACCTTTCCTTTAGCTGGGACCCACGTCCCCTGTCCAAAGTTCCGATGTTAATTGAACATCAGTCTTGAGCTGTGGATTCAAGTGGGGCTAGGTCACTTCCTTGCTTTGATGCTCCCATTTTCTCGACCTGGGGTCAGTTTGGAAGCTTTTGCACCCCTTTAGAAGGAGTATAGTCTGATACCTCTTATTTGAATAGCATCGCTGAAGTCTTGATCTGCTATTTAATAAGGTTGCATGGGAGCTCTTTGCTCTCTCTAGTCAGAATCAATTATGAAAGCTTTGGTAGCGGCATCACACCTTCAATAAGGTCTGGATCAGTCGCAACATCTGAGGTGCTTCGACAATGAGAGCCTGCTTAGTTTTCTTTAGTTGGTTTTGATCCTTTTCCCTACCTGGCACTTTCTATGCGGTGATAAGAGTGCAAGCTCGCAGACCACGAAAGAGCGTTGTTGACATGTTCTTATTTCCTTTCTCTTTTTCTTCTTTTCAATTAGTTAGCAATTGGAAACTGTTTTAAAGCTAGATGGGCAAACATTGTGCCCACACACACTATTGAACTGAATAAAAAAGATTTTTTGTTCCAAACTTGTTGTTTGAGAAACAAGTTGTAGAATTTTTTCTTGCTTTCGACTCGTATGATAGCGTATCTTGAATAACTAGCAGTCTTTTTCATTGATTTGACTTAATTTTTTTGCTTGCCCACCGAGGCAGATTAAGGGGCTCAAAAGCATGCATTGACTATGCTATTCGGGTGTTTGTTAGGTGATGAGGCTGGTGTGCGGTAATCTCACTATGTTGCTTTACTAATGGGTGGTCCCAGTTCGAATCTAAGCGCTGCGGGCCTTGGAGGTTCCACTACGTGATTCCCTGCCAAAGGTTTCCAATATGGCTTTCAGTAAGAAATGTTTAAAATGTGCGAAGAAACAAGATTGTCATGCGACAGGCTAAGCCCGGTTGTTTGCTTATACCAGTTGAGTGCCTACCAATCATCGAGTGGTAGGTGGAACTTGCATCGAGTGGGAGCACATGCTTGCCTATGGGTTCTCCTAGATGTCCAATGGTCATCGGCGTAGCGGTAGACATGCCCTGGATCGAACCCTAGTGCTTTGGGCTAGGATGTTATCCAAGGTGACACGTCACATGTTGCTTAGTAGACTTCAGGGCCTAGCTTGACCAAGGTGCATGGCTGGCTCATATGCTTTTGTTTAATGGAGGTGAGATAAGCGGCTGGCCCC
Source organism: Allium cepa (assembly GCA_030765085.1). Classification (NCBI taxonomy): domain Eukaryota; kingdom Viridiplantae; phylum Streptophyta; class Magnoliopsida; order Asparagales; family Amaryllidaceae; genus Allium; species Allium cepa. The sequence continues at coordinate 455,743,117 of CM060931.1, read as the reverse complement.
GTCATTCAAGAGAACTTAGATGCTATAAATTGTTAAAATTGAATTTATTTATGCATTGCTTTGATGATAGGTGGTTTGAATTCTAATCTAAGCATTGAGCGGCTTGAAGGTTCCCCTAGGTGTATGTTATAAGTGGTTCTCACGTGGGAACTCTACTAATGTCAAACTTCAACGTCACTCAGGGTAACAACGATGATTTAGACAACAATATCACATCCTATTCAGAGGACTAACGTCATCATGGACAAGGGGTGTGGATAGTTGCGGTTGTGCACCCAATCACCATTGTTGCCTGATGCATAAGGAGAGACATCTCACCATGGCCCTTGAGGAATAGTGTAGTCCCAATACAAAAATGAATGTATGGTGATTCGACTTTGCTGGATAGGCTGGAAGTTCCCAAGAAGGAAATGAATTCTTGGTAATTCATCCTCTTGGATAGCCTGTCAGCGAGGAGGGGAGCGATGACTTATGCGGTTCTGAGCATTAAAGGGTGAAGGTGTATGAACAAGGTAATAGGACATGAAAAGTCATCCTTATTGGATAGCCTAGGCATTCCCCGACAAGGAAATGAATTCTCGACAATTCATCCTTGTGAATACCCTACTGGCTAGAAGGGGAGCAACGACTCGCATGGTCATGGGAGGTGAAGGGCGATGATCTTCGAACAAGGTAATAAGGATATAAAAACTCATCCTCATTTGAGAGCCTGGGCATTCCTTAACAAGGAAACGAATTTTTAGAAATTCATCCTCATGGATAGCCTGCCAATAAAGAGGGGAGCGATGGGTTATGTGCTTCTCAGTGGTGTTCCTCGAACAAGGTAATGAGAAAATAAAAACTTATCCTCGTTGGATAGTATGGGCATTCCTCGATAAATGGATAGCTGGTCAGCCAGGAGGGAGCGACGACTCACATGGTGTTGGGTGGTGAATGGTGGCGGTCCTTAGATAAGCTAATGGGAATATGAAAACTCGTCCTCATTGGATAGCTTAGGCATTCCTCGATAAGGAAATGAATTCTCAAAAATTCATTCTCGTGGATAGCCTGCCAATTGGGAGGGGAGAGGAAACTCGTGTAGTCTTGGGCGGTGAAGGAAGGCGATCTTCAAACAAAGTAATGAGCACATGAAAATCATCCTCATTGGATTGCGTTGGCAGCAGCTGTAAGAAATGCAAGCTCTGAAGACTTCATTGCTCTCTCCACAGAAGGCCATGGGCTCAGGAAAAAGGTTAAGGGAGTCATTAGATTCTGAATTCAGATGCCCCCAAACATGCAGATGGGCATCTGGTTGCTCTGGGAACCTTTAAGGGAGAGGACGGAGGAGATATTCACTCAACTGCCTATGGGGGCTTCCCTAGATATTGACATAGGTGTTTGGTCTTAGGGATTTTTGAGGGAGGAGCAAGGTGTAGGTCAAGATCACTGACGATGGCCATCCCACCCTCAGGTCCAGTCATGAGGTCGATGACCAAGGCATCCCGAAGGGGCATGCTTGGCGAGCGGTGGGAGGCACATTTGCAATGATTGGGGGTCTTTTCGATGATCGGAGGAGCGAGCAAAACCGCACTCATAGTTACCATACTTCATATCGGATATGGGATACCGAATGTAAAAAAATCTTGTACATAAGGCTACTAACAATAAGATTGGAGGCTCAGGCCCTCCTTTTGGTGCCAGAATATTGACTGTATTTTTCGTCAACATGGGAATTGCACCACCACGAAAAGCAAAGATTACTTGCTAATCATTTGGTTTAAGAGCTAAAACGAGCATTAAATAGGTACATGACATAAAATATAGAATGGTTTGAAAGGGGTACCTACATCCACTGTGAACTCCACTTATTATACGACTCTCTTACAATTACAGGAAATTACAAGAGATACATCAAGATAAAAAAGGATGGCTCGGGATGAAGGCTGCTACTAATATTAAAGGCTCACTGAGCTTAAAGTTATAGATAGTGAGCTGTTGTGAGAATCTATTGCCTGATGCTATGTTGTGGAAGCAAGATCATAAGTGATTGATAGATCCTTCGAATTGTCGACCTATAGTGGGTGGGATCAATAGTCGAATAGTTGACTATTCATTTATTGATCACCACCCACCAAGGATAGATTATTCAGTCGTTGGTCGCAACCTACCAAGAATCGACTATTCGATGGTTGGTCGCCACCTGTCAAGGGTTGACTATTCGGTTGTTGCCATCACCTGTCAAGGGTCAACTATTCGATGGTTGGTCATCACCCTCCAAGAGTTGACAACTCGGTGGTTAGTCACCACCCGCTAAGGGTTGAATATTTGATGGTTGATCGCCACATGCCGAGAGTCAACTATTCAGTTGTTGGTCGCCACCCGCCAAAGGTCGACTATTTGAAGGATCTTTCCGTCGCTGAAGATCCTGCATCCTCAACTTAGCATCAAGTAGTAGATTCTCATAGCATCTCACTATCTATAGGTTTAAGTTCAGTGAACCCTCAAGTTTAGCAGCAGCTTTCATCCTTTGCCGCCCTTCTTTGTCTTGTTGCATATCTTGTAAATTCCTATAGTTGTAAGAGAGCCGTATAATAGGAGGAATTCATAGTGGACATAGGCAGCCCTGGTGAACAACTTTATATCTTGTGTCATGCACCCATTGAATGCTCATTTTAGCTTTAAACTAGACGATTGCAAGTAACATTTGTTTTTCGTGGTGAAATTATGCGGTTGATGAAAAATACAGTCCACACATATATTCTTACAATATTAGAAATTTTAAATGTATTAATTTCATATTTCTAGTAAGGCTTGCATTGGATTATTATGTTTCTCAAAACTCTAAGAAAATAATAGAAATCTTTTAATTTCTCTAGTAGGCATTAGAACTCGTTTTCCTCGAGATTCTGACCTTAAGGAATATTAACAAATCATAGGCCTACAATCGATGGATAACACTTTAATAATTGTATCATATACAACTTCTAACCCTTGGCCTTTTTCCTAATCTCATCTCGACCTTGAGGAATATCAACAAATAGAAAGAGATTATTCACTTGTACTTGCCATTTCAGGATGAACTAAGTATAATGCATGTACCTTCAGGAATATCAACAAATACATGTATTTTTCTTACCTCACCTAGGCAATATATTAATAGTATGATACATAACATCCATAACATGAAGAATATCAACAGCTAAAGAGTTTGCAAGTAATCTATTAATATATAAATGGTAGAGGACAGCTTATGTATTAAGGATTTATAATCATTAATACAAACACACGCACTAAGTGATATCTATTTAAGGAACTTTGTATTTCTTAAGAAATACTCTCCTGATTCAAGTTTTGGATATATCTGAAACCGTTGTATTCGTATAATATGCATATACTTGTTTCTTAAATCTAAGTTGGGTTTCTTACAGCTCCACTTAAGATTATACATTCATATTATATAAGTTTAATTCATTTTTGTTTATAGTTTAATTACCTTATATAATATTCTTATATATATTATTAACTAAATCTTATTTAAATTAATTTTAATTCTTGTTCATTAAATCATATTTAGTTCTTATTAATTTAATTAATAGATTAATTTATTTATTTAAAAGTTAAAATTTAATTTTATTCATCATAGCCAATTTAAGATGATTAAACAATAACATTTACAGTTATATATATCATTAAATAAATATATATACGTATATATATATGTATATATATGTATATATCTTTATTAATCAATATTTAATCGATTTAATTTTCAAATTAGTATTTTATTTAATTAAAACCATTTTAATTAAGTTTTTGCTAAATTCAAAAGTTATTTTGATTTAACTTAAACACTTTAAGATAAATATATATAATACTATAATAATTATAATTATATACATATACATATATCAATATATATATATATGTTTTATTTTAATTAATTAACTTTAATTGACTATTTATTTAATTAATTAAATTTTTATTAACTATTTACTTAATTAATCTAATTAATTAAATAATTTTCGAATTTATTAAAATTTATTTTTAGAACAATTTTGAAAATATTTTATAACATTTATAAAATTATTTTATATTTTAAAGTTTACTTTTAAATTTAAAATATATTTTAAATTTATAAACAAAATTTTGAAAATTAGCTCAAGGCCCAAATTAATTTGGTCCTTTGCAATTGAGCCAACCTTTTAAACTTACTCCACCGTTGAGCAAGATATGTAGCGAGGAAGGGGAAAATACTTGATTATCCAACCCTAAGCCGAAATACTGGCACTAAATGATAGGTGGGCTTTATTTGTTTGCCTTAAAGTTTCTAATTTAGACTACATAAACCAATAGGGTTGTGGTACCATGGAAGGACCGGCTAAAATCCTTTGGGGGAACCTAATTAGGCACCTCACAAGTGAATTTTACATGCATTCTTTTGACAAGCACAACAATCATATGACATGTAGGGGTAATTTGCAATGCTTCATCACAGATCACAATGTCATAACCCCCTCTCATGTTAGTTGCAGGGATTGGACCTGTGATATCCAATGTACTAGTTGAATGCCTCAACCAACCTCACTCCGATGCCATTAAAGGAACTGTGTCGGTCTGCAATGGGTGAAATAGGCAAATTTATTGGGACTACGAAGTCTAAAGGAGTTAATTAGTTTGAGCTAATCACTTTGAATAAAATCCAATTTTATTTTATTTTTTGACTAGTTAAAGGAATTCGATTATTTGGTATTCTATATATTATATTAGTATATCATAATATACCCATGTGTGTACATAGTACATGTGCAATATATAAAACAGATTGCAAAGTTAGCATGTACATATATAGATGTTGGAATTTACACCATAACAGACACATTCGTCATCCATATACACATCTGCCGTGTCAAAATTATTAGTTAAATATGCATTTACTTATACATGATAAGATACAAAATTGAACGCACATGTTGGTTTTAAATAAAAGGAGATCAAGAAACAAACTCCTCATTTTTTTATTACCATTTACTAGATCGAAATCTAGTAATTCGAAGGTCTCTCTGACTATTTAAAACAAGTAAATTTATGTATATATAAAGTTTTCAGCCAAAGATTCTTTAAAAATTTAAAAATTCAAAGCTATAGATTTGAAATTCAATATTAGTAAAATAAATCTAACTTTGATTTGGTAAATAATTTGTAAGACAAACTTTCCTTAATCCACTCCTTCCCTCATTTTTATTTATTAGATTCAAATCCAAAATTCAATTGCTTGCAATTACAAATTTTATACATACATTTGATAAAATAATATTTTGAACGATGAAGGATTCTATTACGAATCATAACTACCATTTATTAGGCTATTTGCAATATTTAATTGTATACGTTACAACCATGGAAATAGAATCAAACCATTTTGTAAGATAATCTATTGACTTTCAGATGTGAAATTCAAGTAAGAATAATTATTTTGAGATAACATAATATATTTTAATAATTTTTAAAATAAAATACACACACATACACACATATATAATGATATCTAAGTACAAGATAATATTTCGTATTCTTTTTAGATCAAAGATCTTTAATTTAATTTAATATAATGAATAAAACACATCAATTTAATCATAGGTAATTGGGTGAGGCTACATATGAAAACATGGAAACATTCTATAAATTATCCAACAAACGATATATGTGAATTAAAATGTAAACAAGAGATATACCTTGAAGACGTCGTTGATCCCACCTCTAATATTAGGTTATCCTAGATCCAATCTATAAAGACTTGTCGTTTGTAACACTTTGATTTGAGAGATCTCTACATAGATCATCATCCAGCTTTGTAAGAGAATGACGAGCCACTTATTTTTTTTATTTGATGTTTTCATTAGATTTGGGGTCGATAAAAAATTTAAAATGTTACTTAGTTTTTTTTATTTGATGTTTTCATAAGATTTGGTGATGATACGATTTTTAAAATGTTTCATTTGATTTTTGACCATTGAAGGGTAGAAAGAGAGAAAAAGGCGAATGAAAGAAAATTAAATAAGGAATGAAAATAAATGAGAGGATTTGTTTTAATAAGAGAATAAATATCTTTCTAATTCTATCTTTAAAACTTTCATTTTCAATTTTCAATTAATTTTCAATCAGATCTCTTCCATATCCATTCTTCTCTGTTCAGCATGGTAGGCCACATCATTCGATGACATTGATAATTATTTTCAAAACTTTGTTAAGCAATTACTATATTTATAACCCTTTAAATATACGTCAATATCGTATATCGATATGCACACTATAACTTATACACACACACACGTCTAAATAATTATTAACAATACCAAAACAACAAATAAATTTAATAAAAATCTGCATTTCTAAAATATTAACTAATTTACTTAATTTGTAATATTTTATAAATTAATTAAATCGTGTGGTTTTTTAGAGAATTCACAAATAAAGTTGTATGAACTATTGGTGTAAATTCAATCAGCAATTAATACTGAATAATTCAAATATTGACATTCAATTGTTACCTTACCTAGTGCTATGACAACTTGGCTGAGTTCATTGCTTACAGACCTTTCATTAAAATACCATTTTATGAGTACTTAAGCAGTACCGATTAGCAACCATTATCTACACAAATTCTCTTCGTCAACACTATATCATATCAGGACTTACGGAATTTGGTTTTGGTCAAAATTCCAATATCATCCATATTAAGCTTGGTTAGTGCATAAACAAAGTCCTTGCTTCAATAATAACATTTACTATTAACTATACTACTTTGGCTAGAGATTTTGATTTTGATTTTACTATAATTGACCACGATAATAACCTCATGTAACCAAGGAAACAAATTCTCTATTGAATATTGTTTCACTTCCAATGCTTCAACACAGACTCAACTATGATTGTTCGATGGACACCATGCAACGGTTTAACTGTAATCTAAGTAGTGTGTCCACATTAAACTTTGATAGCATTATCAAGTTGAGAGAACTTCGTAAAATTGTCGCTTTAAGATTTCCTGTTTGTTCTTAGTTATTATTAAACAACAAAAACTCTCAAATGAGTCATTCCATAGTTATCCAATACCTATCTGTACGTAACCCCTTGGCTCCCCCAACAGGCATAAGTAATACATTGCCTAAACTTTGGAGAGCATTACGTACTCTAAAAATATATAATAGAAACCAAATACATTTATTGTAAACAAGATTGGTCACAGAGTTAGATATATATAACAAATTACATAATTAACCCTACGGTATACCCCTAACTCTACCACAAATGAAAATAAATAAATATTACTCCAAAGCGCATGGTCACCCAGTAATACTCTTTGTTAATGTGGATCTTGGGGTGGGGCATCACAACTTGCTACTCTGTTCACCTCACATAGTCTGCATCTCGTGTCTGTGTCTACTATAATAATAATAGAAGCAACTAATTATAATACAATTGCATGTCATGTTAAGCATCATGTTTTACAACATCACAAAGCTACGTGAGCCATAGAAAGTTAATAAAGTCGGAAGCGGATCCCCAAAGCTATCCTACTTGCCTTGCACTAGGTCTATATTTGGGCTATCTATAGTCTATTAGTTGACTGAATATACATGTCAGTCTACTGGTTCCTTAATTATTATTTTTTAAATAGCACAATAGTTGACCTTACAAAACAACCAATGACTCCTAGGGCGTTCAATCGACTGGTGAACAACAGTTAATCAAATATTCAACTACAACAATTTTTTCATTTAATAGATCATTGGTTGACAGTTTAAATCCAATCATTCGATTCCATTGGGGTTCATTGGACTATTGACTTTAGTAAGTCGACCATTTAGCCTAGAGAATGTACTATTTAGGTGGACTCGTATTTTTTGAATGTTTTCTTGAAGTCAATCAGTTGACCATTTAATTATGGTCAGTCGACCATTTAGCTGAGTTTGGGTTTTTCAATATTTTTATATTGTTGTTTTTGATCAGGTTTTAATTTTTTATCATTTGATCTCCTACCCGACTTCAAGTATAACTTTTGAATTCTTACAACCCTACATTTAAACAATTATCAATATATAATTACAACTTTAATCATATCTAAACTTTTATACGGATTTCTAGTTGACTATATACTATTATATGATCCATTTACAAATACTAAATTTTATTCAAAGTAAATTCTCATTTATTACATAGAATCATATATATATAATTATAAAGGTGTTACACACACACATACACACACAGAGGTTTACTATTCTTCATCTAAATTAATTCATATCTATTGCGTAGAATCAGATCTATATAATTTTAAGGGCGAATTTCATTCAATCCACATAATATTCTAAGGTTTTCCAAATTACATAACTTATATTAGTATTCAACTAAAAATCATCAATTCAATTAAACAAATCATATTTAAATATAAGTAGAGATATAAGTGAAATTTAAATGTTTATATAAAAAAATACCCATTTTGTAGATAAATTCGCTCACTTTTATACGATGTTTTGACAAGTTTCTACTGGCAATCTTTGAATTCCATCCGTTTGATTTATATCTCTCCTTCTATTTGGTTTGCTTGTATTTTGATTTTATTTCCTACTTCGATTTCAATTTGAATTACTATTTTATTCGGATTTTGATTTTTAATGGTGGAAGAAGAAGGAAAAGAGACTAAAATTTTAGGTTTAAGTTTAGCGACGATTGTGGATGAAGAAAAATGAAAAATAAGGTGAATTAGGGCTAGAAACCCTTTTTATATAGGCACAGATTTCGAAATCCCCCCTTAGCCCACTTAGACCTCAACCTATTTCATCTCGTAATGCATCCTATGCTGAACGATCCATATCTCCTTCATTTAGCATTCGTTTCAGATGTTTCATATTTGAATTTAGGCTAGAAAAATATACTTGACACAATGAAAAAGTGATATTTTCCAAAATTCCTTCATTACTAAAATTTTAGGCCCCGTTTGGTTTCGTTTTGTGTTTTGAGTTTTATGTTTTCAACGTAGACTACAAAATACAAGCAAATGTAGGAATCTTTTTACAATTCTTAGTCATCACGACGATGGACGGGAAGTGAAGAAGATGAATTGTTTTTCATCCTTTTGTTATGTCTCAAAACACGAAAAATCAAATAAACTTGTTTTTTGTTTTCTATGTTAGTTTTATTTTTCAAAATTGTGTGTTTTTCTACAATCCATAATAAATGCATAATTTTGATTAGACGAAAACACGAAACTAAAAATAGCAGACCAAACGGGGCCTTAGTTTTCTAGCTTTACGTAAAATTACCAAAATTCCATTTTAACTAATCATTTATTGTTATAAAAGCCAGATGTTACAAATAGGGTAGATCCATTCCAACTTGCAATTTTTTTAACCAAATTTGTTAATGACATGATTCCATTCATCATGGTGCAACTTTTGTCGGTCTGATCATTAGGCCAAGGTAGCTCATAGGAAACAGGGCCGGCCCCAAGGCAAGGCAAGCAAGACAACCGTCTAGGGCAACCGACCTAGAAGGGGCAACGACGTGGTGGTGGTGATGGGTTCGGTCATTTATCTAGATAAAAGTAGGTTATATAATAACAAAAATAATTGATAATGTAGTAAGGTGGTTAGGTTATTGTCATTTAAATCAAACAACCAAAGTTCGAGTATGAAGAGCTACTAACTTTTGGGGCAATTTTTTTAAGTTAGGACTAGGGCAACATAACCGGTTGGGCCGGCCCTGATAGGAAATGATAGTCATGGGAAGTTTATAACAGTGACGACTTATACCTTCAACTATTACTCAAGTCCTGTAATAACGATAGAATTCTTGTTAAAATTTACCTTTAGCCTAGAAATTACTTCGACAAACACAATAGAAACTTCCTGGTTGCAATTGAAGATGGGTGGGGCATAGATAAGATAGGAGTGTCATTGCATATTGCAAGAAATCGATCCTGTTTGGGATAATAGTTGTACCTAAGCCATATATAGGCGAGTAGAGGAGGCCTTGTCAATCATAGTTGAGAAGACATCGACACCAAGGTTCAAAAGGATGTGGGATACAATATCCCCTTTTATTTGTCCTCTTTTGGAGTAGAAAAGGTGTCATCATTGTCAGTTGATTTAGATGGATGATTTACCAAATTGTAAAATTTCTCTAACCTAAGAGATGTATTTCTCAGGCAGCCTTTTTTACTTAGCACGTATAGGAAAAAATTCCAGCTAACTGAGTCGATGGCCTTTAAAAATCAAGCTTCGTTACAACATAATTGATCTTAGATCTATGATAGAAATTAATTGCTTCTTGCACAACTATAGCATAGTCTAATAGAGAGCTACCATTAATGAAGTTGATTGATGCTGGCTGATTAATCCATCCATGTATAGCCTCGAATGATTAGCCAGAACTTTGGTGAGCAATTCAAAATTTGAGTTCAAGAGATTGATTGGTCTAAAGTCATATATTAAATGGCTCCCTCCCTTTTCAAAATTGAACCTCATTGGCCTTGTTTAGGCGAGAAACTAGGAAAGGGTCGGTTCTAACCTTGAAGAAGATATTATAGATGTCGACTTGAGGAAACTCTGGTATCTTTTGTGGAAGATCGAATAGAAGCTGCTAGGACCAGGAGCCTTATCATCGACTATATCATTTAGTACTTGCCAAATATCATCGATTTCGAACTTTGAGTCAACTAGAACATGGACATGGTTCTTATTGGGGTAGAGAAGATCCCAGTTCATGATTTCAGTCGTTGAGCAAGTTGAGGAGAATATGCTTTTGTAGTGGTCCATTAAAATCTTAAGGACTTTTTGAGGATCAGATATCTCTCTTCCTTCATATAGAATTGTTCTTATGCTCCCATGCTAGTTCTTCTTGTTTCATGAGTCAGTCAAGCTTCATCTCCAGAATTTGCAGCTAAGAGCGCACAGAAGAGCAAAGCGGAATATCTACCTCTTTAATATTCAGATCTATGACTAGCTCTTGAAGTTGCTCTTTTTACCTTTCAAGGCTCCCCAGATCTCGACCGACCATTTTCTTAAGGCTTTACAAAAAAGGACAACTTTGTAACAAAGACCTGAGAGGGAGAGCTATGAAGGGAAGAATCCCCAAAGTTGCTCCACCGTATCATTGAATCTCGGCTTCAAAGTCCGAAAAGCCTCAAATCTAAAGGAGGGGTCTCACTGTCACCAATAGATAAGGATCATACAATGCTTAGAAATAATAGACGGGAAACCATTTTGGAAGGGGAGTGGATGTTTGTCCTCCTAGGAGAAGCTAAAAAAAATCTACCCAACTTTGCTGGAGAAGAAGCTTCTCGCTTGTCGTATAAAGTATAAAGATGGTTATGTATATGGATATCTGGCCCTTTGTAGTCGGTTACAACTACCATTCTGCAGATACCACATACCGTACTCTTTTTACTAGTAAGCTAATATTCTTATCATTACTACTATAGATTTTTTTATCATGCCAAAGACTGGCATATCGATAAATTGGTAATCATTACATTGGTATTGGTAAATTACATTTGTCTAAGATCAAAAACTTAATTTATTGTTTACTGTAATGATGCTTCGTTGTATATTTACCGTGTTGGTTAATAGAAGACATCAATAAAAAATGTATTTAGCACACTTTGAACCGAAATCATAAATTAAATCTAATCATTTTCTTACTTCGAAATGTCTGTAATACAACATATAACATGAATATCGATCTATTATAAGTGGAATAACACTGTTGGTTTTAAGAAAATGTTACCGATGTTTTATCGTAGAAACTTGTAAATTTTTCTTTACCATACTGCTTATATCAATATTCTGACGCTACTCAAAATTGAAGCTGACCAGTTGGTAATGGTATGGTAATCTGAAATTTACATTTTTCATAATAACATAAGAGATATCGATTAGGTCGCATATCGAAATGCAATTGTTAAAGAAGTCTATATTGGAGGGGAAAAGGACATTATCTATTTCTCCTTAACATCTCATAATATTAAAGTCCACTCCTATCAGCCATGGTCCATTTATGCAACTAGCGAAATTCATAGCCATTCCATAGGGCTAATCTTTCTTGGCTAGTGTGAAGCCCATATACATTAGAGAAGAAATAAAGGGTGCATAATGAGATATTTCTAGGAATCCCATGGAGCGCGTTAGTCACTATAAGAATTTGGACTAGAACCCATTTTATTTCATCCCACCACATAATGATTCCACCTCTACTTCAATAGAACCTATATGCACCCAATCGATACTAAAATTTCCACTAAGTGCCTATAGAATTATGGGAACAGGGTTACACAATTTAGTTTCTTAAAGAAAAATGATGTCCATGTAAAGGGTTTAATAACATTTTGATAAGAGCACACTTGTCTGAACGCCTAAGGCCCCTGACTTTCCAGGTTAGGACCTTCATTTTGAAGAGGTACCCTCATGAGTTTTTAATTTTGGTCATAACGAGGGAAGATAAGGCAATATCAAATGAACTTGAGTAGAAATTAAACGTGTAGAATCAACAGAATCAAGTAGACATGGTACCAGAATGCTACCTTTAAGTTGGTGTTTGCCACTTTGTGCTATATGCTCCTAATTTATCGAAAAGTAGGAATGTCAGCTAGATTTATGTGCCTCTGAGTTAGATTCCATAGAGGGATGCTGTAGATTTGGAACTTTAGGTTCATTTTAATATCCAAGGTGGACCCCTCTCAAGTATTTCCTAACTCACATAGCACGAAATCTCATCGGGCACTTAGTACTTCTTTATGAGAAGAAGCGGACCCTACAATAGCTACCTAATACCTCGACCCTAAAGCGGGCCCCCTCTCTTGATTCCACCATCACACCTAATGATAACGTCAACCATTTAATACTTCTTAAGTGAGAAGGAGGTGGATCCTACAATAGCCACTTAATACCCTTGACCTAGAAGTAGGTCTTACATCTTATGGTCCGTAACCTAAACTGTGATGTCTCATATTATTCTAACTATTCGTGGGTGCTGGTAGCCAGATTAGCTGGACAGACTTAACCTACAGAATTTGGACTTACCTCACATCCTCCGTGGGTACTTATTATAGGTGATATCTCATATCAGTCCCAAAGTTACATTAGTGATAGCCAAATTAGCTAGGTAGACTTCTATGTACTTTTGACTGACCTTGCATAACTAAGTCATAATTTCACCCCCTAACATACTAGCATATGTGTGTGTGTGTGTGTGTGTGTGTATGCCTCATTGCATTTTGCACTAAGGCTATATGAGGAAGACTCCTTATTTCGCCTCCAATTATCGATTAATTCTTATAATTATCCTTCTTCCTTCCTATGTGGTTTAATGCGAATTACTAAACTATTTATTCTATATGATACAATTAATATGTTATTAATTATACATTAATAATATATTTATATCCTAATATGTTTATATGTATGTAACTTTGGCTAACTAAATAATCCTAAGCATGCAAAGGTTTTCGCGTCCTACACTAATAGTTTTAGTTGTCAAAAATTTTGATTCATAGAAGTCTAACTCCATACAATATCTTACAAGTTAGCTAATAACCTTAGCCAAACAATAGACTTGCATTAATAATGTCGAACTAAATACCAAACTTATTTTATATTAATATAGTAGAATCAGCACCACTATTTCAAGGAATAAAACTTACAATTTAAACTCTTTATATGTTATTTATCTTTTACATATAAAATAAAAAAGGGATTCACATTTGAATTGCGGAAATAGGCAGTGCAAACTATGAATAGGAGAATTCGTACTTTACATATCATTTCCTAACTTATTCTCCTTTTAGACTTCTTTATCATAACAAAAGAGAAAAGTCGAAAGTGGAATAGAATATAAAATATTCAAATTTCAATAACAAAACAAATTGTACTATTTTAATGTAAAACAATTAAGATTCAACTAAACAAAAGAATTGATATTTTATTTGGGGGAATTTTTGGGTTTAAGTTTTAGGGTTTTTGTGAACAAAATTCCCTCAGGTATAAGACAAATCCAAACTTCTACTGCACAATTAATAAAATGTGAAAAACTAAGATTTCTACTCACAGATGGTATCCAGCTTACCTTTGGATTTGATTCACGCCTTTCCTCACTACTCCTTTAGATTTCCACTCTTTAAAATAGACAATAATTTAATTGTATATAGAATAGATTTAGAATTTAGAGATTGGGGAAGAATAAAATTATATGACTGCATATTTATACAAATCTATTACCTTTTTCCATTAGACTTGAACTCTTGAACCTGTGAGGAAGAAGATTGACAGAGCTTTGCTAGTGTTAACCTAAAAAATTGATCAACACCCTGGTTTGAGTGTGAAAGCATCATCCCTGTTCTCACAGAGCAATAATATAGACAATAGGCATAGAAAAACGCCGTAAGAGAAAGAAGACAAGAAGATTTTTATAGTGGTTCAGCTGTTAACGAAGCCTACATCCACTTTATAGTTTTTATTATAGACTAGTTGCTGTTACAAGAAGTGTTTGATTATAAAGCTCTTGATTATCCTTAGCTAGATTGAATCTCCAAGGTTGGAATCCACTGGAGAATCACAGTGAACCCCGTTGGAGATTGATGCGAGGGAGGCGAAGAGTGAAAAAAGCTTCCAGCAGAGCTTCAGCAACCAGTCCTAAAAAGATTCCATTTATGTCGCAGGTAGGATGGTATTATAGAGATCGGAGAGCTACTGGGCCAGGCCTGTTCACTAACTGCTCACGGATGACCATTAGAAGATGTCACGAAGCTTAGCTCGCGACCCGAACCAAAACCATAGACTGCTCGAGATCCATAGATTTGGCTTGCATGCGAGCTACTTACTTAGCTTATTTCTTCATTAGTTTACTGTGCTAGCTCGCCAAGATGCTGTAAAAAATATATGAATCGCTGGCGATCCATGGTGTCCATATACTTAGCATATTTTTTGCTTTGTCTTTTAGGACTTCTTTGCTCCCCTCGTGCCATAGCAAACCACGATGTTGCATGGATCGCTGGCGATCCATGCACTTAGACTGTTTTTGGAGTTTGATGTCTGGAATGACTTCATTGCCTTGTATTAAAATGTGAAAAACTAAGATTTCTACTCACAGATGGTATCCATCTTACCTTTGGATTTGATTCACGCCTTTCCTCACTACTCCTTTAGATTTCCACTCTTTAAAATAGATAATAATTTAATTGCATATATATTAGATTTAGAATTCAGAGATTGGGGAAGAATAAAATTGTAGGCATGTATATCTATACAAATCTATTACCCTTTTCCCTTAGACTTGAACTCTGGAACCTATGAGGAAGAAGAATGACAGAGCTTTGCTAGTGTTAACCTAAAAAATGGATCAACACCCTGGTTTGAGTGTGTAAGCATCAGCCCTGTTCTCAAAGAGCAATAATATAGACAACAGGCATAGAAAAATGCCGTAAGAGAAAGAAGACAAGAAATTTTTTATAATTGTTCAACTGTTAACGAATCCTACATCCACTTTATAGTTTTTATTATAGACTGATTGCTCTTACAAGAAATGTTTGATTACAAAGCTCTTAATTGTCCTTATCTAGATTGAATCTTCAAGGTTGGAATCCACTGGAGAATCACAGTGACCCCTGTAGGAGATTGTTGTGAAGGAGGCGAAGAGTGAAGAAAGCTTCCAGTACAGCTTCAGCAACCGGTCCTGAGAAGATCCCGTTTATGTTGCAGGTAGGATGGTAGTATAGAGATCAGAGAGCTACTGGCCAGGCCTGTTCACTAACTACTCACGGATGACCATAGGAAGATGCCACGAAGCTTAGCTCGCGACCCGAGCCAAAACCATGGATCACAAGTGATCCATAGATTTAGCTCATGTGCGAGCTACTTACTTAGCTTATTTCTTCATTGCTTTACTGTGCTAGCTTGCCAAGATGCTGTAAAAAAGTATGGATCGCTAGCAATCCATGGTGTATGGATGGCTAGAAATCCATATACTTAGCATATATTTTGCTTTGTCTTTTAGGCCTTCTTTGCTCCCCTCGTGCCATAGCAAACCACGGTGTTGCATGGATCGCTGGAGATCCATGCACTTAGACTATTTTTGGAGTTTGATGTCTGGAATGACTTCATTGCCTTGTATTAAAGTTGTTTGTGTAGTTGCATGTTGCTAAGTTTTGATGGCGATTTACTAACTAGTTGTATTTAGCTACTGATTGAACTTAACGGACCCTGGTCTCTTGGTTTAGTCAAACTCTGTCGTTGTTTTAGTAATATTGCTTGGCTTTCTTTAACTTTTTTCTTTAGCCCCTTTTGGTTGATTTCTAAGCCATGCTAACTTCATCAAGTCGTTCCGTCTTCTCTAGAATCTTGATGGGTTATAAATTCGGATATCATTTACCTCCCAGAGTACATCTTCATTAAAACCAAGGCATGCTCAAGAAGTTATCGCTTTTAGTATCTGTTTGTCGAGTTCCAAGTAATTATATTAGAGTTCTACAGATACATAGTAGGTTACGCTGCTGATCACTTAGTTTTGGTCCCGGTCGCTACTTCTTACCATAACGTATCGAATTTCTCTCCATAGCTTCTTGGTGTACTTTGAAGGATGGGTAAGTATCGTAATGCAAATTCAAGAAAAATCTTCCTCCAACAACATGGGTCGCTAGCGATCCATAGACGATGGATCGCTAGTGGCCTGATTACTCCAACAGTTTCCATTGACCATTTTGCCTTCAAAGACATGGGTCGCTAGTGATCCATGGATGATGGATCGCTAGCGACCTGATTACCTAAAGATTTTTTCTTGACCCGAACCCTTCTTTCATCGTGAGATTCAAGCCTTCTTACAGCGATTCGATCCATACACTTCAGCGATTTGATCCAGTGTTTTCCAGAGATTCAACCTTGTTCTTCCAATGCCACCGGTTTCTTTTAGAGATTCTCACAGTGATTTCTTCCATGCTGCCACCGATCGAAAATCTGGCCATTTTTGCACTTTAAATCACCTCCGACCTACCCTTAGATCGTCGCCGATCAGATTCTTAGCTCGCCACTAGCTTGTCTTTGGTTTATTAATCAAAGTCTTTCACTAATTTCATCTTTAGAGTTTAATCCAAAGTGAGTTTCACTAATTATAATGTTCATTTGACGATTCAATATGGAGGTCGCGTTTGTGATGTTGGTCATGAGAAGTTTGAGTTGATTGCGACTTAATGGAGGAAGATAGTAAAATGAGTCTTGAGTTTCTCCTAGAATGACATTCGGACCTTGACCCGGTGCTTAACATGTTTTTCTATCTTTGTCCAAAGCAAAAATTGACTTATGCCAAGTTTCGTAGCTAATACTGTACGACACATCGCAAATTGGTCTTGGCTCTTTTGAAGAATTTGGACTTATTTTACTTGTCTTTTGCACGCTTGGTGTTCCTGTAATGAAAAGAATCTTCCAAGTAGCTTCGAACAGCGGATCCGTTATCGATCGTTGATCGATAACAGGTAAGTGTGGAGGAAGTAAAAACAAATGGAAACGATACGGGAATTCCTTTTCCTTTTCTACTGTGAGCGAACAATCTACACGGGATAGAGCGTTTATAGTGTTTCAGACATCGAGGTCACCCCCATGGATAACACACTACACTTGCCCCGGTGCACACTTGAACTACGTTGTGTCGGCACGAGTCAATGTCTCTCTAGAATTCAAGTGTTGTAGAGGAAATTATTAGTTTAAAATAGAATCACCTAACCATTTTGAACACAAGTTCCATTGTTTTAGAATGAAGCATCCATCTTCGCATAGTAAATAGGGCGAAGGAAGCCAAGCACTTTTGAAAATCGAGTCTTCGTCTGTTGCCTTTTCTCCTTCCACTTTGTGGGTAGAATACGGCCAGTTGGTCCTAGTAGGTCCAGTCATGGATCGAACTTCTTCTAATTTTAGTGTTCTTCTCGAACCACCAAAAAGAGCATCTTCTATTGTTTCCGCTATGGTTTTGCATAATATCTATGTGCCGCATGGCATACCAGAGGAAGATGTACGCCTCCTAGAAAAGAACGAGTTTGCCTACATGCCTCCCTCAGGATTTACCGCCTGACCTCATTATATGTGTCTAAATGGAGTTGTGCCTCCTTTTAATGACTTTTTGCATGAGACTCTCTCGAATTTGGGCATTTCCTCATTCCAGATTCATTCCAACACCTACGCCATCTTGACTTGTTTGCATGTCCTCTTCATGCACGAATTTAATCGTGCTCGGAGCTTCGACGATTTACAATATTTTCTTTCATTCAAGAGAAGGGATGTGTGCCCATCTTTGGTGGTAATCGAAGCTCAAAGGAATCGAAAAATCGTACTATGACTGTAGAGCAACCTATCCTAATTTAAGACCTAATATTTCTTTGTCAGGTGCCCTGAAGGGTTTAACCATCTGTGGACGACGGGGGGTCAGTTCATTCCCCTGGTTAATGAGTTTCAACATGTTGTTGCAGAGTTTCTAACAAGTTAAAAATTTCTTACAGTTATTCCTAGGCAGAATAGGGATCCGTCTCTTGAGGAAGTTTGTCAAACCCTGAAGGGTATAATTGCTTAGGAGAGGTCTGTTGAAGTCTTGCTGATTGATGAGAACTTACTCTGATATGGATTATTGCATCCTTTTGAACCCGGGGTTCGCACGCGGCCCACTTCCTCTTCTCACGGGTCTGACGAAGGCGCTTCTCAAGAGAGAGGGCTTATCCAAAGAATCGGCCGAAGAGGATCATGATGGAAGAAACGTTGTTGTGACCACAGTTAGTCGCTGGGCGAGAATGCCTCCGATCCCAAAGGAAGGAGGAGAAGAGTTCCAATAGAGGGAAGGAAAAGCTACCCTAGACTTAGAAAAGGAGGAGGGGGAAGTTGGGAGTAGCAGCGACGAGTCAACTTCTAGCGATGACTTCTATGCAGAATCCGATGATGAGGATTTCGAATCAGGTGATGAAACTCCAAGGATGAGTCCTATTGTTCCAAGCATGCCTCCTTTAGACACAAGTGATAAATAAAATGCCCCAGGGATCGGGGGATGTTAGGATTCTCCGACCAAAGATGGTGACGTGGAGTTTGGTGATTTGAGCGATGTTTATGTCGATATTAATGCGCTTATGGGGGAACATTTTAGATTTGAGGAAGTGCCCCCTCGCTTGAGCCACGTCAGATCCGAAGTTAGTCCGATTACATTCACAGTGTTTGCCCGATCCTGTTTGTGACGTCACTTTAGGGTCTCTTTCCAAACACATCATATGCTCCACTAGTATCACACTCACTTGCACACGCACTTTCCATGTTGGTTTTCTGTCTCTAAAGCCTTTCATTTATGTTTTTTCTTAGGTACGACAAGAGGACACGGCCTTTATGATGACTTCGAGGAATTCATCGACTCCCAGTGCTGGTCCAAACGTGCTTCCGATCGTCACTAGCCCCGAGAGACGAAGGAAGATTATAGGAGGCAAAAAATATGAAGGCCGAATCCTATTGCCAAGATGACAGAGAGAGGGGTTAGTCATACAAAGGAGGGTATAAGAAAATGAGGTCTTTTGATGAGAGGGAGGAGTCATCAAAGAGATCAAAATTCGACCACCATTTGCATTCTTTAGAACAGCAGACTTTTGCTCTAACGCACTCCTCAAAGGGTCAAGAAATCCCCTTTACTTCTGTCCCTGTTCCACCTTCAACTTCCATCCCACCATCTTCTGTTGTGCTTGCCCCCAGTACTTCGCATCCCCACTGGAGACCTGCCTATATTCTTCTGTCTGGTCCTCCCAAGTTTGAGGCGGCGCTCCCTGGGTGGTTTCTAAGAAGAGTTAAGTTTAGTTGAGATCTCCGTTCGATCTGTAGAGATTCTTACATGCCACGTCATCAAGCTATTCAAATTATTCAGATCAAGCTGAAGGGTGGAAAAAGTTATGTAAGCAACTGGCAGATACCAATCGCAACAACTACCAGGAAATCCTCTCTTTTAAGTCAAAGAAGGATGATTTTGAAAGAGAATTGTTAGAACGCAATGCCAGGATTAAACAGCTGGAGAAGGAAAAAGAAGCAGCGCTGCTAGGAAGCAAAAGGAACGACAACTTGCTTAAAGAAGTGAAAGAGGCCCACGAAAGGATTGAGATCGTCTATAGAGACGAAATAAAGAAGGCTCATGCCGAGGAGGCCAAATTGAAACAGGAGGCGGCCTCTCGTAGCACAATGATTGAGGCTTAGAAGAAAACTATCTCTAACCATGACCTTATCGTTGAGGGGAACAATAAGACCATATCTGACCAAGCTACGATGTCGCCCGACTACAGGACCAAGTTGCTTAGCTTAGCGTTGATAAGTCTCGCGTTGAGGTCGAAAAGGCTACCACTACGGTGGAATATATGGAGCTTCAAAATGCTTTCGAAGATGGACGAGACCAGCCTGAATTTCTATGTTAATTCTCCACTTCATCAGGGGAGCCTTAGCTACTTGGACCTGAAATTTCCATGTACTCTCGCCATGGTCAGGGAAGAAATCTTAACCCGCTTCCATGACAACGGTGACATCTACACCGAGTGAGAGTTAGAATACGCCTATCTTAATAAAGAATCAAAGAAGGCATTGCTAGAGGGGCAGGAGATATTGCAGATCGTGAGGGAGAAAGAAGCTGTTGAAGCACTTATAAAGCCTTTTATTTCTGGCGTCGGCGAGACATCAGAGCAACCCCACAACATTCCAACAAGTTTTGGGCTTGAGGCTTCCTCCTGGGTAGTAAAACCGTCCAAGGAGGATAAAGGTAGTGAATACGAAGTTGATATTCTTGGCCACTCTTCTAGTGCAAGTAATCCTCTCGCTTCTCCCGAGTCCGGAAACTTTCAGCATATATCGCGAGAGCAGGAAGAATTTAATGCTTTCATTTTTTTTCTTATAGGTCCGTCTATATTTCATATTGATGTGCAAGCTTCCTCGCCACCAAAAACTGCTGTTATTTCCATAGGCTCCATGCTCGTTTTTGTTTCTGTTCCAGTTTCCATGTCTGTGTTTTGCTCGAAGCCTGGGCCAGAGTCTTAAAAGACAGCCGCACTACATAGTTTGGATGACACGTCTGTATCTTTGGAAGATGATGTAACAGTGGCAGAAGGTAAGGAGAAGGAAGTTCAAATGGAGTAGCCTCGTAAAACTCAACACGAATTGGTCGTTGTTAAGAAGGAGAAGGTTGAAGCGATCAAAGTCTCGAAGAGCTCCCGCTAGTCACGAAAGCGCAAACCGAAGGGTGAGTCTTCTAAGAAGGCTACAGAGAAAGATAAGGATGTTAGTGTTGAGGAGTTTGTTGATATCAGTGGCAGCAATACTACTCCTGAGATGAGGCAGAAACTTCGAACAAAGGGCGGAAAAGGGAGTGGTGGAAAGAAGTGCTGAGGCGTTTGGGCAGTGGCCAATCTGATTTTGGTCCTTTTTGAGTCATTTTGTTCAAATACAGAGTCTGCACTTGGTGTTTTAGTTGTGGAGTCTATATTTTCTTTTTGTTGGCCAGTATTGTGTGGGTATGACCCCCATGTTTTGACCCTGTATAAAGAAAATTATAATTAATACATTGATATTTCGACTGTACTCTTATTTGTCTACTCATATGTGTTCTATGCACTTGTGCTTGTTTTGTTTACACTTATCCAGTTCTTGTGATTACTACCAAAATTCTTTATTTGGAATAACAATTCTTTGTTTGGAGCGACAGAACTAATGAACTTATTGTTTTCAAGTGTTTTTACTTAACTTCCGGTATATGCCCCCAGTTCATAGGGCTGTTTACTTCAAACAACTAGCATAACTTGGGTTTAAATAGTCTACACATTAACACTTGAAATTTGACTAAATAACAACTTGATTTTACTTTTTCTCAAAAGTTTATGACTTGATCATGTAGTCCAATTTTTTTACGATGTTTTGGTAAGTACTCAACATATGCGTGTTTGAGATGTGCAGATTGCATAAGTTGACTATGGGCAGGTACATTTTGTCAATGTTTTATGTAATAGTATGTCGTACACCGGTTTGGTTGGAGTCATCCCCATTGTTTCCTACAGTTCGAGTGGCTTGATTCCGGTTATTCCTGTATGGTTAAGTTCTCTGGCATTGCCGGGGCAATTTCGGGACTTGAAAATGCGCGCGGCTTATGGGATGTGTGGGTTTTAGGATCGATATGTCCCATGGATTTGAAATGGTTCTGGCACTCCTCGATGTTGCCTATCTTCGGGCAACATAGGGAGCTTATGTTTTAGGAGCGTTATTTCATGGCTTCGCGAGTTATCGCATGGCTTATGAAATGCATGGCTTTTGGGACGGATATGACCCGTCAGTCCGGAATGGTTTTAGTGTTCTTTGATGTTGCCTATCTTTGGGCAACGTGAGGAGTTTGAGTTGTAAGAAGTGGTGCACGACTTATGGAGTGTGTGACTTTTCATATTCCTCATTGTTGCCTATCTTCGGGAAACGTGCGAAGTGTAATTTTTAAGGATTAGTGCACGGGTTATGTAATGTGCGGCTTTTTCATTCTCCTTGGTGTTTCCTATCTTTGGGCAATGTGAGCATTTGGTATTTTTTAAGGATTAGTGCACGGCTTATACGGTGCATGGCTTTTCATACTCCTCGATATTGCCTATCTTCGAGCAATGTGAGGAGTGTAATTTTTTTAAGAGTTAGTGCGCGGCTTATGGAATGTGTAGCTTTTCGTACTCCTCAATGTTGCTTATCTTCGGACAATGTGAGGAGTGATTACTTTAGCCTTCCCGATGTTGCCAGAACAAGGCTAATTTTTAGAAGTCAAAGATCGAGTTCGGCCAATCTAACAGTTTAAGTCGATTTGCTTATGTCGACCCGGCGGGTAGTTATTATGAATACAGTTTTGTTGGTTCAAAAGTAAATCAAATTTTATTAAGGAAAGCAAGGCATATTTTTGCCTATTTACAATTCCCCCGGCATCTCGAGATGGCTTATTTGCTGAAAAATGGAGAGTACATAAGGTGGTTTTCTAATGAAGAAACGGTAGAGTGATTTGCTATTCCATGCCCTAGGAATTTGGATTCCGTCAACGGTTGTTAGCTTGAAAGTACCATCCCTTAGCTTTTGATTGATGATGTACGGTCCTTCCCAGTTTGGTCCGAAGACCCTCAGAATGAGGTAGCCTCGCTTGAGTCCCATTTCGAAGGTTTGGTTGTGAACTTTGGAGTTGAAGTACCGTGCGACCCTTTTTTGGTGGACGGCGATTCTTAACTTGGCTTCTTCTCCTCTATCATCGATCATATCAAGCAATTCGAGTAAGAGCTGCTCATTTTTCTTTTGATTGAAAATTTTCCTTCGGTGCGAGGGGACTTCTAGTTCAATAGGGATCATTGCTTCTGAACCATATGCCAGAGCGAATGGAGTGTAGTCGGTTACCACTTTGTGGGTAGTTCTGTAAGCTCATAGTGCGAGTGGGAGTTCATCAACCCAGTTTCCTTTTGTTTTAGTTAGTCGCTTTTTGATGGTGGATTTGATGATCTTGTTTATTGCTTCCACATGCCCATTTTCTTGTGGATGAGCGACTACTAAGAAGCTTTTCTCAATCCGAAAGCGTTTGTAGAAGTCTTTGAACTCGGTGCTTTCGAATTAAGTTCCATTATCAGTGATGATTTTCTATGGCACGCTAAATCTGCAAATAATGTTTTTAGTAACAAAATTAATGACTTTCTTTGTGGTTATATGGTTATCGGTTCCTCTTCAGCCCATTTCATGTTATAATCAACAACAACTATAGCATATTTGGCGCTTACTTTCGCTATCGGTAGGATGCCAATCAAATCGATCCTCCATATTGCAAAAGCCAATGGACTGACCATCTACGTTAGTTATATTGAAGGGGTTCTTTTAATTTTGTTTAATCTTTAACAGAGACCGTATTTTCTGTCGTATTCTGCAGCATTGCGGTTTATTATTGGCCCGAAGTATCCATACCGAAGCACTTTCTTTGCAAGGATTTGCCCCCTAGTGTGGTCTCTGCATTCGCCTTTGTCCACTTCCTTTAGCATTCGTCGGGCTTGGTCGTCGAACATACATATAAGAAGGGGGTTGAGAATCCCCTTCGATAGGGTACTCCATCTTGTATCATGAACCGCGGTGCCTTTCGTAGAAGATTTTTCCATTGATTCCAGTCCATCAGAAGGGTCCTTGGAAGTAATTATTCCTTTACCGGTGTCATCCACGTATCTGGTTTGACAGTGACTTTGAGGATACAGTCGACGTCCATGTCGTCTATGCTTGGGTTGGTTAGAGTCTCAACTGGGACTAGCCCCATTGATTGAGCTTCTCTCGAGCTTGTCAGTTTAGCCAAATAACCTGACTTGGTGTTTTTTTTCTCGTGGAATTTGAGTTATGGTGTAATGTTCGATGTCGCTTAGTAGCTCTTACACTTTGGACAGGTACGGGGAGAGATTCTCCCCTCGAGCTTGATATTCCCCTTTCACTTGGCAGACGACTAGCTGTGAGTCGTTGTATATGTGAATAGATTTTATCTTGAGTTCTTTTACAACTTTTAGTCCCACAATCAGTGCAACGTATTCCGCTTCGTTATTCGTAGCGGGGAATTCCAAGCACAAAGCTTAGAAAATGGCTAGTCCGTCGGGAGTTTCAAGCACTACTTCTGCCTCCGAACAAAGGTTGTTAGATGCGCCATTGACAAAGAGTTTTCATTGCGTGTCTACTTCTAGCCATGTCTCTTCCTCGTCATCCCGTATAGTAAACTCGACGATGAAATCTACTAACGCTTGCCCATTGATGGCCTTCCTTAGGTGGTATGTTAAATCATATTGACTCGGTTCTATATTCCACATGAGAAGTTGTTCGGAAGTTTCAGGTTGATATAACACTTGCTTTAGGGGCTGATCAGTCTACACTTTAACTGGATGAGCCTGAAAGTATGACCATAACTTCCTAGATGCATTAAGAGGCAATACGCTAGTTTTTCCAATTTCGGGTAGTTTTTCTCTGCTCCAGTAAACTGCTTGCTAATGTAATACGCAGGTAGTTAGATTTTTGCTTCTTCATGCACAAGAGCGATGCTCAATGCATGGGGTGAGATTGCTGGGTAAATGAACAGGTCTTCTCCATTCACGAGCTTCGATAGGATTAGCGAAGCCTCCATGTGCCGTGGACATTATTCGAATGCTATTTGACAAGCTTCACTCCATTCAAAGTTCTTCTTTCCTTTCTTCAGCGAATCGAAGAATCGTATACATTTGTCGATAGCTTTCAAGATAAATCGATTTAGTGCTGCGACTTTTCCATTCAGGCTTTGTAGTTCCTTCTTATTTTCGGAGCTTGGATTCTTATAGTGCCATTATTTGTTATGGATTCTCCTCGATGCCCCTAGCACTTACGATGAATCCTAAGAATTTTTCGAAGGCTACTCCGAAGTGGCATTCGAGTGGATTGAGTTTCATTTCGTACTTTTAGAGTATTTTGAACATTTCAACGAGATAATACAGGTGGTTAACAGCTGCTCGTGATTTGACCAATATGTCATCCACATAAACCTCCATTGTTTTCCTGATTTGATGCTTGAACATGGTGTTCACAAACCTCTAATAAGTTGCCTCTGTGTTCTTCAAACCAAATGGCATTACCCTTTAGCAATATAGGCCCAAGTCGATGATGAAGCTGTGTTTTCTTGATCAGGCTCATGCATCAAGACTTGTTGTACCTAGAGTATGCGTCCATGAATGATAGTAGCTCGTTTCACGCCATTCCATCCAAAAGCTGGTCTATTCTAGGGAGAGGGAAGCTGTCTTTCAGGCAAGCTTATTTTATGCCCGAGTAATCGATACAGGTTCGCCACTTTTCGCTGGACTTTTTGACTAAGATCGGGTTAGATACCCACTCTGGATAAGTCGCATCATGAATGAAACCGTTAGCCATTAACTTGTCCACCTCTTCTCTTAGCAACTTGGACAGTTAGGGACCTAGGCTGCACCTCTTTTGCTTTATTGGTGTGAACTTGGGTCAATGTTAAGCTCGTGACTTGCGATTTCTGGAGACACCCCATACATATCGAAATGCATTCATGCGAACACATCCAAGTTCGCACGAAGAAATTTAGTAAGATCCAAACGCATCTTGTTTCCAAGGTGCAATCCAATTTTCAAAACTTTAATTGGGCCGTCCACATCAACCAGGATAGACACCGTCAATTCTACTAGTGCTGCCTGGTCCTCCCTTGAATTCTTCTTTCTAGGATCTAAAGCCTTGTCTAATCGGTTATAGTCTCTATGCCAACGGCCGCTTTATAGTTTCTATTCTGAAGGTTCATGGACGTGGAGAGTTCTCCCTGCATCCTTCCCTTTTATCTGCTTCTGGATTCACGTAACTCCGTGATGTAATATTCTCTGGTGGCATACTAATCTCCTTACACCATTCTAATTCCATTTGTAGTAGGGAACTTCATGGTTAGACACCCTTGGGCCAGAGCTATTCTGAAATTCGCTAGAGTGGGCCGTCCTAAGAAGGCGTTATATGATGAGATTTCATACACAATTACGAATGTCTGAATGAGGGTGACTCTTCGATCACCCTCTCCAATCTCCACTAGCAGGTCGATTGTTCCCACAGGTTCCTTGGGTTTGCCATTGAACCCTAGGATCTTCGTTTGGTATGCAAACATGCTTTTTATGCCGATTTTCATTTGATCAAAAGCACGTTTGAAAAGAATATTAGCAGAGCTACCACTATCAACCTATACTTGCCGAACAACAGCTGGACCAATTCCCTTACCACCATTGGATCAAGAGCCGAGGCTTCAATCCCTTCGACATCTTGATTTCGGAACACTATGTCGTCACTCAAGATTTTCTACATCTTTGCAGGGGTTTCATCTTCTAGTGCGAGACATGATTCCTTTGGAGCATGCTTCAACGAACTTCCATATCACTTCATCTCTCCCCACCTTCTTTCCATAAGATGCGGTCCCCCGCATATTGTTCCAATAATGAGTCTTTAGTCAGTTCGCTTGGACCCTTCCCCACTAGTTCCGGCTTGATTCCTTCGTTCCTTAGGGGTTTGAGCAGCCGTGGGTTGGTCAGGCTTCTATGGCTTTCTCACTACTATTGGAGCATGTTTTCCTGAATTAGCTCTTCAATGAGATTCTTCAGATGGCGGAATTCGCTTGTGTTATGAACATGAGTCTTGTGGAAGCGGCAGAACTTTCCCAAGCGTTTTTTTCTGCTTAGTTGCTTCCATCTTTGGGGATTTCTTGTATTCCTCGGTCATCTATGTGGTGAGATAAATATTTTCTAGAGTGTCATTTAGTGGGTTATAATCTTCCTGCCTTAACCCTTAAAGTCTTTTATTGCCGCCATCATCATTTCTTTTATTGGAGTTCTAATTTTTTCTCTTCTGATTCTCATCTTTCTCTGTGACTCCTTGAGCAGTTCCAGAATCATTCACATTTTGATCCATTGCTACATCGTTCCGTTCAGTGTTCATCGGTTGCACACCTGTTGACTTTCTTTCCAGCTCCTGCGCTTCCTCCAACCTTAAGTACTGATTCGCTTTATGATTGAAGTCCTTCCTTGTGGTAGGCTGCTTCATTTTAATCCATTTCTCGAATTCAGTCTTTGAGTGAATGGCATGTACTAACACCATAAATACTATGTCCTCATTGGCGTTGCTTAGTTCCGTCGCTACGGTATTGAACCGTTTCATGAAAGATTTCAATAATTTATTGCGTCCCTGGAACAATCTGGATAGAGACATAATATCTTTTGGTTGCGCAGCATGGATCCTGAAGTGGTTAAGGAATCTTGTCGCTAATTGGTCAAAGGTAGGGATAGATCTTAGGGGAAGTCTGGTGAGCCACATAGATGCAACTCCTTCTAGGAAGATGGGGAAACATCTGCAGCGAATAGCCTCTAAAGTATTGGCTCCATCCATATACCAGCTATACTTGTATAAATAGGGTTTTGAGTCCATTTTCACGTCGTAGGATGAGATAGTTGGCGTTGTGAATTTATCTGGATATTTCTCATTCAAGATTTCTTTGGTAAAAGTAGTCCGACTTGGGGCATATCCCCATTCATCATCTCTTTGATTTTTACTATCATCCATCAATTATTTGACCATGTCTGCTATGTATGCCTTTGATGTCCAGTAATCCTGGGGACGGCAGTCAGTCACTAAACAAAGTGTTTGGCTTTGCAAACGGTCTTGGCACGTGGGTTGAAGCCTAGGCCTCCTATCTTTGGGAGGGACACTCCTTCGGGACCCCGTTGGCTTGCAGTTGGCCTGATTGGGGGCAGTTTGGACGTTCCTAGCATCATCGAATGCATTGACATTCTCTTCAAACTGGTTGTCTTGTTCTCCATTCTCTGAATCAGAGAGATCCATAGCAATATCTTATTGTGGGATCTTTGCCCCCAAATTCAAGTTCAGACTTGGTTGCCTTATGGCGGGTGGATTATTCGTATTTCCTTCCACATTATGTCCCATGGTTCCCATTGTTACCTTTTTTGCGGCTTTTTTTTTCCTTTCTTCTGTTTATACCAGAAATGGAAAAAAATTCTTATTCTATAGCAGACGCAAGTTCAAGCAAAGTTCTTGGAGTAGGATTCGACTGTAGGGTTAGAAGAGCGTTAAGCTTATCCATCAGAGCCTTCAAGCTATTTTCCATTTTTGGTTGATTTCGTTAACCATCTTATTTAACTCATCCCTAGTGACAACTTCATGCTGACTGGAGGATGCTAGCGCCTGATTTCCTAAGTTAGCGCCATTTACTTCAGTAGGTTGAGGATTAACATCTTCTCCCACTATCACAGCCCCTATGGATCTTCCAGAGGCAACTCTTCTTCTTTCAGGAGCCATGGATTCCAAGTGGTAGATTCTTCAGGCAAAGATTGAGGATCTAAGTTCTGGTCCTATGGGATCCAAAGTAGATAGCAAGATCCGAATCCTAAGTTGGAGCTCTCAATGAAAGAACCAAAATGTTAACCTAAAAAATGGATCAACATCTAGGTTAGAGTGTATAAGCACCAGTCCTGTTCTCATAGAGCAATAATATAGACAATAGGCATAGAAATATGCAGTAAGAGAAAGAAGACAAGAAGATTTTTATAGTGGTTCGGCTGTTAACGAAACCTACGTCCACTTTATAGTTTTTATTATAGACTAATTGCTATTGCATGGAGTGTTTGATTATAAAGCTCTTAATTGTCCTTAGCTAGATTGAATCTCCAAGGTTGAAATCTATTGAAGAATCACAGTGAACCTCGTTGTAGATTGTTGTAAGGGAGGCGAAGAGTGAAGAAAGCTTCCAGCAGAGCTTTAGCAACCAGTCCAAAGAAGATCCCATTTATGTTGCAGGTAGGATGATATTTATAAAGATCGACGAGCTACTGGGCCAGGTCTGTTCACTAACTGCTCACAAATGACCATAGAAAGATGCCACGAACCTTAGCTCGCGACCTGAGCCAAAACCATGGATCGCTAGCGATCCATAATCTATGGATCCTAGCGATCCATAGATTTGGCTCGCATGCGAGCTACATACATAGCTTATTTCTCCATTACTTTATTGTGCAAGCTCGCCAAGATGCTGTAAAAAAGTATGGATCACTGGTGATTCATATACTTAGCATATTTTTTACTTTGTCATTTTGGCCTTCTATGCTCCCCTCGTGCTATAGCGAACCACGATGTTGCATGGATCGCTAGCGATCCATAGAGTATGGATCGCTAGCAATCCTTGCACTTAGATTATTTTTGGAGTTTGATGTTTGGAATGACTTCATTGCCTTTTATTAACATTATTCATGTAGTGTCATTGCATGTTGCTCTGTTTTGATGATGATTTACTAATTCGTTGTATTTAGCTGCTGATTGGACCGAACGAACGTTGGTCTCTTGGTTTAGTCAAAATCAATCGTTGCTTTAGTAATATAGCTTGGCTCTCTTTAACTTGTTACTTTAGCCTTTTTCGGTTGTGTTCTGAGCCATTCTAACTTCATCATGTTGTTCTGTCTTCTCTTGGATCCTGATGGGTTAAAACCCTGGATAAAAGGTAGCATTCCAAATATTTTCATGAATAAAAGTGAGGGAGCTATCCTCTTATTTATAGTGGTCAAAAGGCGTCCAAACCATAGAATTAAAGTCAGTTTAAAATAATAAAATCTGGCTTTTTATGCTTAACAAAACCCTAGTCACCATACATCCACTGATCGATCTATGCTCCTTAGGCAGTCGACGCTAACGGGTGACCGACCCAAGAAAGGAAGTCGACCAGCCCACTATATTTGGAATGAATTTAATTGTTACCATTTTTAGTTAATTTCTTTCCCATTTTAATATTAACGTTAACATTTATTTTAACGTTTTCTTAAATCCTATGATTCTTATCAACCTTATTTATTAGTATCTTAAATTTCAAACGTTAACATTAATTAAAATATTAAATTTGAATTCATTATGAATTATTTTATGTTCAAAAAATTCAAACATAGATAACTTTTCCGTTTGAGCTCCGATTATAAAACTTTATGTATGAAAGGTTATCAAAAAATCGCCACGAATGCAATGGTGTAACTTTCATGGCCAAATTCTGACATTTACAAATTTTTCATTTTTAGCCTTATTACTAATTAATTAATTTCTTATTAATTTTTATGGGGAGTTACATTCTCCCCGCCTTAAAAAGGATTTCATCCTCAAAATCCGTAAGGAATAGATAGTGTAATGCACACTCAACATCCGTGTTATACAACCAAGATATATATAGAATCAACTGCCGAGCCAAAAGTGCAATGTGATTATGTGTGCAACATACTACAGTTGAGCTCAGTCCTAGCATGAATGCAAGATCATGACATATATGCATGTATGCAAGCATCCTAAATATGCATAAAATTCTACATGAGTGCAAAAAAAAGTAAAAAGTGTGGCATTTATCCCCTACCATCTAATCTAGAAACAAAGATGCAACAAAAACCTTAATTTGGAAGAGAAAATTTTTATTGAAGAAAAGCTCAGGATGACAAGCCTTCATTTTTCCATGTTGTTTCCATCGGATTATCTCCCCATTGTACTCGAATCAGCCAAATTTCTTTGTTGCAGAGCTTCCTATATCTATGTTTCACTACACGTGTGGTGGTACGGTACGTTATCGGCTTCGTCTCAATATCCACTAACTAATTAGACTCTACTATGGTGCCGATGTCGTGAAGGCATTTCCTTAAGTGTGAAATATGAAGAAAAATCATGAATTTCTGCCAGCTTGTCTTCCAGCTCTACTCGATATGCAAGTTTTCGTATTCTTTCCAAGATCAGGAATGGCCAAACAGACCTTGGCGCTAACTTCACTGACATACCAAACCTCATGACCTTTCTAAGAGAGAAGCCTTAATAAACACCATATCTCCTGCCACAAACTCTAATTCCTTACTTAGCTTGTCAGCATAAGACTTCTAACGGTCATGTGCGGCCTTCATTCGCTATCCAATTATGCTTATTTTTCTAATGTCTGGCGAATTATATCTAGTTTAAATAGAATTTCTTCAGTAGTTTCTCACCAACAATTAAGCGATTTGCATGGCCTCCCATATAACGGTTCAAAGGGTACCATGCCAATCGTCGCCTGGTAATTATTATTGTATAAATATCAAACATGCATTTTGCCACACTTTTTCGTCTTCAATTTATAATAGTTATTACTATGACCAATTACCTACGGTTATTTCCATTATAAGGAATTATAATGGTTATTACCATTATTAAAGACAATAATTTTGTAAATAGACAAAACTACATGGACAGAACTGTAATTTTTCTTTCATTTTTTCAATCCCATTTATGACGCATATGTTTTTCTCATTTCATTATTCCTCCCCACACTTTCAGTCTAGGGTTACTACCTCTGCATCGTTTAGACATCGCTTTTGCCCTGTTTTTTCATCTCCTCTGCCTTAATTTGTCACCGCCTCCGGCTTGTTATGTCGGCCTCTGCCTCGTACAGTGAAAGTCTAGGGTTTTCGACTGCTGTTTAAATTTCGATTCAGGTAGTTTTGTTTTGGTCTACGTTCTTTCAGCTTTCAAATTGAAAACTCATGGCCAAATGTGAATCTATTATTGATGATCGCTATTTTTTATGTAACCAAGTCAGGTTTTCTCGGTTAGAATTGCAGAAACTGATAAAGTAAGACTAATTAGCTAAAGCATTTAAACGTATTCATTTATTGCTTTTAATTATTGTTTTAAACCTTGGACAAGTTTTAAGTTACGGTAATGAATTTAGATGAATTGGAAAATTATTCTTTTCGGAATTTTATCAATTTTTTGTTTTTTTGTTTCCACATTAGGACTCTTTTCTAATACCGGTGAAATTTTTCTTGACTATTTTCGAAGATTTCGACTAAATTTGTTCATGAAGAATTAAAATATGTTTGGTGAACTATGATAAAACAGTTTCGTAACGACTTATTTGATTTTGAAATGTTCCATTTTTTTCTAAAAGTAGTTGTGTTTCAATTATTAGATTTTTTATATATCCTCAACGCACACCCTAAGTTTATATTATTTACTTCAAAGTGTTATATTTGCATGGGCATAAGTCTGTACAAAGTCAATTACTGTGAATTAAACCCATATGAAGTTGATTATTTAATAAACTTGCAATCGAAGTGGATCTGAAACATATTTAGTTTAGTGGAAAATAGGGAGAAGGACAAACATAAAAAAATATTTTGGCGCAAAGACAGCACATTTTTTTCTAAGCACGAAGGCCAAACTTTCTAAAAAATTAATCAGAATGCCAAACTTAGAAGACAGTCTAAAATGGTGCTAGTTTGGCAGACGGCGTCATGACAAATGAGGCTTGAAATGGCGACGAGGTGGTAGCGGCTTGGGATGGCAACGATGTTGGTCGAGGTAACGGGGTGGCAGCAGCTTAAGAGGCGAAAAGGTGGTTGGTCGAGGTGGATTAGGAGGCGATAGAAGAGAAGAGTGTCGGAGGAGTAGCCGTGATGGTCAAGTTATGGCATCGCTGAAGGAGTGGTCGAGGTGGATTGGGAGGCGACGGCGACAGCGTTGAATGCAATCGATTTTTTTTGAATAATTAAAAGCCGAAAATGCTAAATAGAATTAGCATTATCCATAAGTGAAAATTAATACAGCATTATACGTAACATTTTTTAAACTGTAAAAATAAATGATACTTGAAGGTAGCATTTTATTTACAAAATCTAGTAGCATTTTTTTTGTTTTTAATCTAATGATAGTAGGTAGCATTTTAGTTACAAAATCTAGTAACATTTTGACGATATTTGAAATGATATATTGATGTAGCATTTTAATTATAGCTTTGTTGCAAATGATAGTTAATTTTAGCATTTTCTGAACCATAAAGAAATGAAAATAGTATTATGTTGATTTAATGCTAATTTAATTTAGCATTTATTTTTTGTTATTGATTTTTTTAAAATTCAGATCAACGTCGATGATGTTGGTGCCTCCCTAAGGTGATACAACGGGGATGGCCGCGGCGATGAGATGGTCTGGTGTTTGTTTGAGGAGTCTACGAGCTTCTCGCTGATGAAGAAAAAAGAGAGAGCGACATCGACATCGGCGAAACAGAGCAGGGCGTGGTGCAGGTCGTGGCCATGGTGTTCGATGTCGAGCTGTTGAAGGCGATAGTGATGCAAGAGGGAGGGGCTACAAGGTGGTGGTGTTGGCGATTGAAAGAGACAGCGACAGTTGAACGTAAAATCGAAGAAAACATGGTTTTGTTCTTAAGCCTAAATTTGAAAACTTCTATACTGGATCTAAAAAATTGACTAATGTTTGTCCTTTTGGCTAATTACCTCTTTAGTTATCTGAAACTAAGTGTTAATTCTATCAATGGTTTGTCATTTTTTATCTTTTACTTATTGTTGAACTAGAAATATGGCAACAAAAATTCATAAAGGTAGTTGATCCTTGTTTTACTTAGCAACTCAGTTTTAAAATTGAGTGGCACAACTTAGCAACTCAGTTTTAAAACTGAGTTGCAGTTGCAACAATCTTGCTTATAAATGGCATGGGCATTTGCGCAAGAGGGAAAGATATATTGTCAATTGTGATGAGATTTTAAATAAAAACATTGTTAAGGAGATTAAAATGGACGAAAATTTGAATGTGGAAGATTCAAGTGAAAATATTAGTAGGAATTTATGAGAGATGGGGGGAGAAGGCAAAACTTGCATGTCTTGCTTTATTACTATACAAAAGTCTTAAAAGGATAATATGTTTGTCTTACATGTTTTGCGTATGTCAGCAAAACTTGCAAGCGCAATACATAAAGCTGCACAACAAACATTTGTTCCAACTTCTTCCGTAAAAAGACTTGGTAGCAACGTTTCCGCTTAAGAAAATGTAATCAATTATTTTCTTTGTTTGAATCAGTTTCAATGATTATAATCGATCTTGTAACTTATGAATAACAGTTTTCTACACTTATCTATATTATTAAGGAAACAACTTGGAGGGGAACTTGGTAGTTCTTTACAAAGTGATCTTGCTGTTAATACAATCGGAGATCTGCTGCCATACTCAAAAAAGTTATAAGAGCTTTATAGTGTGAGTACCAGGTATATATTGACATAAATTTTTCATTCACCATGAACTTAATGTGTAAACTTTTGTATGGACCGAATGGACCTTTAACTTCAATTAATAAACTAGATGTATGAAATATGAACTGGATGCTTTTTAACTTCATTTTTGTTGATTTTTATTGAAGTTATTCTAGTGTCACCATTTTGAAAGCAAAAAATCACAATGCTTGTGAAATTTATGCTAGAATTATGTCCTAAACAATGTATAGTATTTGAACAAACATAACTTCAACCTCTAATTCATATACTCTACATATGCGCATTCATGATGGTCACAAACATATCTAGCTAACTTCTAATTTATCCTTCAGTTACTTACTTTTTTTTCAAACCATAGTAAAGTAAAAGAGTTACGAAAGGATGATATAGAAACTTTTGTTTAATTTGGATGTCATCGTATATGGCTACAAGCATGGTGCAGTTTTTGTTTGCACTTGTTTATCAGACCTTGGTGTAGAGCAATGTGAACTGATCCCTGTTATTTGTCATTTCAAATTTATATATCCTTGTGGTGCAATGCGGTAAAAGAAAATCTGTATATTTTCATCATAAATAAAATCTTCAAGAAAACATGTTAAAATCATTGTTTAGTACCAGATGGACTATTGGCATTAATATTGACTATATTTTTATTAGATCTTGGCTATAGAATATTGCAAGAGGTATCAATGGAGAAGAAGTTGAGAGTCGTATTCTCCCCAAAAGACCTGGTTGCGGCAAAACTTTTTCTAGGCCACAAGCATAAAAGACAACCACTACTATAAGTAATATGCTTCCTTGCAAATGTTTTGATAAACATCAATTATTATGTCACTTATTTCATATCAGAACTTCATACCTATATTCAACTATAATATACCGGTTATAATCCTTAGATAAAATAGGGCATGCGTAAATAACCCAATTTTCATTAGACATATTCCTGGAAGCAAAGATCTTAATAATACACGCTATGTCTTAGCTAATTTCATTAGCTAATTAGCTTACTAGCACTACCAAATATACGGAGTATTAGGGACCCTTGTTTAGAGGCAAAGGCAAATATAATATAATGCCTCAAATGATAATTAATTAGAGGCACATATAAGTATGACCTCTATTGATGTTATTAAAGGCAAATAAAAATGCCTCTAATATATATCACCATTTTTACAAATTAATTAATATTATTAAGGGGTAACAGTCAAAAATTCAACCAGCACATAAATTTAGCAAATAGTGCCAAAGCTAGTGCGGTTGTTATTCAAAGTGTGTATTTTTAGTTATTTTTATAACCTTACTAGTTTTTGCGAACATAAGTACGTACCACTTTGAAAAAGCTTTAAGTGATATGCATAGTGTCATCCTAATCATAAAAAGCCCACTACCAAGCCTTAATAGATATAGTTTTCTATAAGTTGGATAGGAGAAAATATTGATCTATGTATATATTGATTAATTTAAAGTAGTATTCTCTTCATAAATTTAATATGCATATAATTTTATCTTTATATCTTCTTAATGATAAGAATGCATAATCCTGAAAGCTAGTAACGGTTTTTAGCTATTAATACTGAATATTAATATTAAATTCCCAAAAGTTTTCTTGAATTGTGAGTGAGATGTAGGTTGTATGGCTGTTGACATATTTTTTTTCTATGTTTTCCTATCAACCCTTGGAGTCCTCATAGGAATGTGATTTTGTTACCGTTACCAATGTACCAATTGTAACACGTATAACAATATGCAGGTTATCTATACTATATGTGCTCAGCTATTACATGACATATTTTCTTATTAATCTATGTTCTTACCATTCTTTGGAGTCCTTGATGGGTTTGTTATTTTATATTTATTACAAATTTATCTATTATACAATAGGGGTTAAAAAAATAAATTACATTCCCTTTAAGTATTGGTTACATTATTTACATGACAAATAATTCAACGAATGTGATAAATATGTGAAGAAAGTAATAAAACAACCTGAAACTATGCATTTGTACATATGCATCATCTAGAGTAAAGGAGCTCCATAACAGCCTTGATATACCATGTTTCATCGGCTTACATTCCTATAATTCAAAGATTTCATCTTCTTTTATTTATTTCTTAAAAAATCACTTTATACATTTATTACTCCATGATTTTTTCCTGTTTTTTGTTGCTTCTTAAAGTATATACTGTCTTAAAAAATTACTTCTTTTAGTATGTAACTGATTGTAAAATTTATTTTGATTAGGTTTACTGTTATCCCGCCTTTTGGCAAGGCCGTGATCCTAGGAACTTGACTAGAAACCAAGGACAATCCGTTTCGAAGATCGGTTATACACAGGTTCACTATGAATACTGGAAAATTTGGTCAAAGTCCGGATCAAACTACAATTAGCATGGTATGATAAACAAAGCTATAAAAGGCAAAATTTCAAATTTCAGGTCAATCAGAGTCCGTATGCTCAAGTTATTGATCGATCAAGTTTCATGATAAACATGCTTACTTCGTACGTCTCAGAGAAGGGTGTTAAGCTAAGAGAATAAATCTCCGCCACCAAACAGAAATATATTTGATAGAAACCGGTTTTACACCTCAAAGTGCAATGTCAGACACATATCCATACAAATCTATTTCGGGTTCGAACAAAACCGAAGGAGCTTCCAAAGAAGCCCTTGCAATCCGGGTATTCACAATCCCGATTGGACTCCCCATCACATATGAAGATCTCTATACCGTAGCTACTCAGTGCAGAGTCATTCGATAGGTTATCCTATCGTTCTCGTAAATACCCGGTCTTCACCACCGGTCTTCAAATGCTATCCATAACGTTGTATCATTATTCAGAATGAGTTATATGACACAAGGTCCTCTCCCGGCTAAACCAAATGATGAGCGCGATATTTAAAAATCATATGGATAATGAGATTTCAGTTAAGTCACAACTTTTAAAAACCCAAAACTTTTCTTCAAATGGTTTAAACAAATTACCATTTCAAATCTTTAAACAAAAAGATTCATTTCACAAAGTTCACCCAGTTTCTCAAAGATCCATTCACGGATTTCAAAACAATTTCCATTTCAATTGGATTAACTCATTCGGTCTTTAAATCAAAGATTTAACTTATAGTTTTCCAAACCCGTTTTCAAAGATTCATTCATAACTTGGAAACCATTTTCATTTCAAATTTGAAATCCTTTTTACACAAATTGGAAATTCTTTCCTTATATGAAAGGTTTTATTATTTGAAAACAAACAGTTTTCATTTTGGAAAAATTCGATTTCATTTATACAAGTTAAAGTCCTTGGGTTAAATTCAAATTCCCAAAACAACACTTTAAAAATGGTTTAAAACCCATATAAACTTGTATAACCTTTTTAAATCATAAATTCTCAACATAGAATTCAATTTCAAATTTTGAATCCAAATTTAAATCAAATTTCAAAACTAAATCAAGTTATTTAAAAATAACTTTTATCTTTGAAATTCCTTTTCAAAAGCTTTTCACTTTAAACCCAATCCATTTCCAAAACCATTTGGATTTAAAAATTCAATTTTAAAACTATTTCAAAAATCTGTGACTTAACCAATTTCCACGTGCAATCCATATTTGTGTGTGTATAGTGTAGTCCAGGGGTTTTACCCAATAGTGCAACATCATCAATCATCACAGATACAATCACGGCAATATCGATAAGCGGTATAATCCTATAACGCTTATCTATATACAGAGAATCACAGATAGATAATATAAATGCATTATAGATAAATAAATTACATTCATCATAGCTTGAATTAAAACAATTCAAATCACAAAGCATCACACAGTAGAGATGACAAAACAATTCACATCATTCAATAGAATACAATCATCCATAAATAAGGCTAATTGATCATCTGATCAATTGAAACCAGATTAATCACTAATTCTGGTTGGTTAACATTAATTAATTACAGTTTATGTTAATTAATCATCCTTTAATTATTTATTAATTAACCTTAATTAATGAATTAATTAACCTTTAATTATTAAAGAATTAATCTTAATTAATTAATTATCCTTAATTAATCAATCATTTAATTAACCCTTAATTAATTATCATTAATTAATTAATCCTAATTAATTTAAAATAAGTAATTATCCTTAATTACTTAATTAACTTTAACGATTAATTAATTACTTTTATTAATTAACTAGCCTTTAATTAATCACTTCTTAAATTAATTACCTTAATTATATTAACTATTTATCCTTAATTAATTGTCCTTTAATTAATTACCTTGATTAATTAATCCTTAATTATAAATCAATTATCTTAAATCAATAATTAATTAGCCTTTAATTAACTATTAATTAATTATTCAAGTAATTATAAATCATCTATCTTGATTTATCATTAAATCATTATCAAGGTCTTTAATTAATTAGCCTCATGATAAATCAACATTAACATAAGAGATTAAGTTTAATTAAGAGTTACAAATTAATATTTTCCTTTTAATTTACTTTTAATTATATTATTTATTTAAAATGATTAATTAAAAAAATGCCGCAAATTAAATAATTTAAACTTAAAAACTTTTTAAAAACATCTTACTAAAAAAATTTCTTAATCCAATACCTAAATTAAAACCATTATCTAAAACATGAATTTAAAATGTTTAAAAATTTAAATTTTTGTTTTAAAGTCAAAAAGACTGTTTTTATATCCATCCCGAGACTCACTTGAGTCTACCCCCGAGCTAACAACCATCTTTCCCGAGTGCCACTTCGAGTTCTTCCCAAATTCGCCCGTATTCCTTTCAAAACTTTTAAAATTTTGTTTAAGTCTTTGAGAAACCCGGCACAACGCAAATGCACTCGAGCCAACACTCGAGCTAACCCATCATCTCCCCGTAATTTTCTTCGAGCACATCCTTCTTCTCCTGGTGACCCAGACCAAAAGTGCACAGGTGCACGCATTCACGTGCACCGATGATCGTTGACCTTCAGACCGACGTCGATACTTCCTACATGTCACTGATGATCTCTCTGACCATCCCCAATACCTAGAACAGTGAAACGCCGTCGAATTCTAATTCCAGTTGTTCAACCCAAATTTGGAACCATTCTGATCACCAAAGATCGCCTCAAACTCCTATCTCCGACCATGATATATCACGCCATTGCACTCGAAGCTTCCCCTACATACAAGTCTTGATTCCCCTTGGTCCGGTGGCACTCGAACCGCTAGAAGCACCGCAGTAGCTCGATTTCCGATCTTGACCCAAACGAGATTTAAAACCCTATATCATCATTCCCTGATCACTCCGGTCATCTGAAAAATATTCGAACATTTATCCTCGATTCCCTGATGCCCCAGCCTTTCCCAGAACCGACCGCGACTTCCAAAGCTTCGTCGTTGATCAGAGTTACGCAAAAATGTATTTTCTGTTCATCCCCAATTTCCTTACCCTATACACTATTTAAAATCTTAATATTAATTTTTAAATTCAACAATTTCTAAGACGTTTTAGGTTATATAATCAAATCAATTAATTTAAGAAATCGAATTTTTACTATAGATTGAGTTTACAGCATTCTTCTTGTTCCACACAACATGCACTTGATGATTGTCTTTGGAATTATT
Organism: Allium cepa; assembly: GCA_030765085.1. NCBI lineage: Eukaryota > Viridiplantae > Streptophyta > Magnoliopsida > Asparagales > Amaryllidaceae > Allium > Allium cepa. The sequence continues at coordinate 455,702,866 of CM060931.1, read as the reverse complement.
TTTAAAATTAAGTTTTTATGAATTTAAACATATTTCTTTTTAACATTCTAATCTAATAACAACCAGAAGCAGAGCTTTGGGATTTTTTTTTTCTTTGATAGGTTTTTGGAAACCTGGAAGTTGCAAACAGGGATAAATATCCCGTTCATCAACATGCACAGTGGATATTTATACATTCACACACATATCTGCTCTCATTCAAACAAATCTTAAGCACACATTCGAACCACAGATCAAACACTAGAGGTTTCAAAAGGTTTGCTCACCTGAATCACTTGAAAGAACAGAGGATCTGGAAGATGTATTTGACTTTAAACTTGATCTTCTATATGATCTTTTGTTTGTTGTTTGCTTACTGGAATGCTTGAAACTTGTTGTAATCTTGAACTGGAAGTCTTTGTTACTTTAACAGATTATTGCTTTGATTTTTTCTTTCTAGTTTTTGTTTTTGTAATCTAGCTTGATCTTCAGGTTGAAACAATTTGCAGTGAATTTGATCTTTTGCTTTAGAATTTGTATATGGTTTTGACTTCCAGATTGAAAATTGTTTTTGAACTTTGCTTTGATCTTTTCTAGGCTTTGAACTTGAATTTTGCTGCTAAACTTTACTGCATGTTTTTGTTTTGATTTGCCTTTTGATCAATAGCTTAAATTGTTGTTTCTGGCTTGATTGTTTGATCAAAAAAACTGGAATATATGCTTGAGTTTGAGAATTTTCTTTTGTCTAAGGTTTTAATTACTTACTTCTCAGGCTTGAGAAGTTTTGAAAAGAATGAAAAACAGCCTGGTTTTCCAATTTTTTCTTATGCATGTTTTACTAATGTTCAAATTAAAAGGAAAGTTAAGTTTTTGCCACTTGTTATCACATGAGAATTCTTACTTAACACTTGTTAATTTCTTTATAATCATGCTTACACTTGTTTAGAGAATAAATTTTTATGTTTAAACCCTTTCCTTTAATAAATTTATAAATTAATGTTTAACCCTTTACTTTACTAAATTTATAGATTTAGTTTTTATGTATTTACATATACAATTTTAATTATACTTATGAATCATGATTTTATAAACATTTGACTCATGTGTGTCTTATGTTGAAACCCTTTTATCTTATTTTTATTTACAAAAGATATGTACATTCTAAATCTTTATCACATTTCCTATTTAAAAAAAATACATTTCTTTATTAATCATTTATCAAAACTTTTAAAGATAAATAGTTTTAAAATTTAACTACACATAAATAAACATTTTAGAGTTTCATTTTTTTTTCAATTAGCCTTGGAAAAATTTATTATCAAATTCAAACATCATTTTCAAATTATAATGCATATTTAAATAATTAGAAACAAATTCTTATAAAATATTCAAATCCAATTTATTTCCAATATATTTATTTTCAAATCCAATTTTATTTATAAAATACTTATCTTTAAATTTCAAGCCAAAATTCTATTTATAATCCAATAGTTTTATTTATACTGGAAATTTCTAATTAATTCACAATTAAATTCCAAAATCAAATTAATTGTCAAATTAAACTTGGCTAATTTTCAGGAATGTTACAGATTCTCCCCTTAAGAAAATTTCGTCCTCGAAATTTGCCACGAAGATAACAAAGGATGGATAAAAGATAGAGAAATATCTTTTCAGATCAAATTGGATATCTATTCTGCATTTGGCTTATCAAATCAGAATATCAACAATAGATACGAGAACAAACTCTATTCAATACTTTACGAAATACTTGGGTTATTCGGATCTACGAAATATGCAGAGGCATTAGTTAGTTTAAAGGGATAACTAACCATTCGTAGAATATATCGAAACCAATGAAATAGTCAAAAATAGATTTGACTACGATCTCAGATTCAAGATTTAACTTATTTATGATTTGCTGAGAAATAAAACTATGTATAGCTCCTGTGTCGAACAATCTTGAAAAATTTAATCGTAAACGAGAAGGTTACCTTATAAAATTCATTTTCCTTTATCAGCCTTTGAGGTTGAAGAACCATCTTTGATTGCATACACCCTCGCTTCTTGAGCTTGCTTCAGTGTTGGTCAATCCATGATCCTATGTCCCAGCTTGTGGCAATAATAACATTCCTTAGATTCCGATCTGGCTTCATAAATTGCTCCCTCCTTCCTTGCTTCCTAGGATTCTTACAATTGTTCAAGTAATGGCCTTTCTCCAAGCAATTGAAACAAGTAACATCTTTCACCTTTTTCTTCTGTATATTCTTCTTTTCTTTGCCTTTCCACGGTTTCTTTCCGTCGAACTTCCTTTTTCTCCAATTTAGATTGATTGTATTTCCTTTCTCCTACGAAACTTCTTGCTTATCCAGAGTATCGTATCCATAACCCATATCGATCAATTCAGAAAAAGATTCTTTTACATTAGTAGTCATCCTCTCCTGAAACTCCTTGTTCATTCCTCGAATAAACATTTCATTCTTTTTCAAAGGTGTATTCACCAACTCCGGACCAAATCGAGATAATTAGTTGAATTTGTTCAAGTATTCCTCAAATGATAAGCTTCGTTGCTTCAAATCCGCGAACTCCTAGCACATTCTTGAGATACCAGCAGACGGCATATATCGTTGCTCGAACACTTCTTTGAAACGACTCCAAGTGAACTCATCCGCCGGATCATCCACAATAACTGTTTCCCACCATACTAAAGCCTCTTCCTGGAGTTGCCAGGAAGCTATCAATCGCATCTGATCATCTTTCAATTTTAGTCCTTTGAAAATCCTTTCGCACGATCAGATCTAGGCTTGTGCTTCGATAATGGTTTCCTTGCCTGTGAATGGCTTTCCACCAAGTCTAGAAAAACTTCGATATAAATCAGCCAAATTTGGTTGAGATTGAATGGGAATATCTGTTGTTGCAGGACTTTGACCAGTTGAAGTGGTACTTCCCTGTCCCCTATCTCGTCCTCTTCTTCCACTCATTCTTACTATCTGTAAATAGTAAGAGAACCGATTTAGGCATTTGGACGCGATATCTTAGGGAATAACAATAGTTAAAGAAAATAGACCGAGAAATTTGGGTTTTCGGTTCCACTGGTTATACTCATTTTAGGGTATACTTCATCCTATCTCTAATGAGCCATCTAATGTGTTACACTCCGTAGCTAAAGTTCTTACTCAACCTTTAGCTCTAATACCAAATGTGACGACCCAAACTCGATGCCCGACAAATGACATCGAATCCGTATCGCCGGAGCTTGCAACAACGTTAGATGATAAACAACACAACGGAAAAAAAAAGATAATTGCATTGATATACACAATATAGGTACAATGTGATATGCATCATGATACAACAACCCAACACCATCAGAGAATATACAACACAGTACCACAGCGGAAAAACATCTCAACATGAGCAAAGTCTTCAAGAGAATCCAATACTTCAACTCCAACCCAAAAACTCCAAAGCCAAAGCTCTAAACTTCAAGCTCGAAACACCATCAAGTTGAACTTGTATCGAATGCGATCCCAAACGCCATTGCTAACCAAAAACTTCAAAGATCTAAAGACTGAAGAAGATCTCCAAATGCTACCGAACTAAAGACTTCGAAAGCTATCAAATCTACACCTATTATTGGATTATCTGAAAAACCCAACTCTAGACTGCCCGTGTGGAAAATTGTGGGCAACCAGAGTTTAGAAAGGGAACAATAAACTCCGGGTCAGTTATGGGACTGGTATGAGCAAACAAAAACATTTTATCTTTAAAACAAACAAAAAAAAAAGAATTTTGAAATCATTGAAATATGCAATACTTTTTGGAAAATGAAATTACCATAAGGCCTCCCGGTACACACACCATGCAATCGTGCACTTGGGGGAAATTTCTCATTATGATAGTCAAACATGCTTACTACGCAAAATCCTTTTGATAATATTATTAGTGCATAGTGGAAAACATTTTGAAAGTATAACATTAATCTTAACCAGCATAGGTACCATTATATTATGCCAGCTATAGCTACCACCTTAGGTGGCAGGTTATACATTTGCAATCGTAAAGAGCTCGTATTGTTTGATTGGATTTCCAACAAATGGTCAGGCTAAGGAACTTCCCACTTCCACATGGGTACGCCTCTAGAGGGACGCCCCGAGAACTTACCCAGCTCTCTGCCAACACAAGGCCGGTTTCCTCCCTGCCCGGGAGTAATACCTAAAGATATGCCACCCCTGGTCGTTTGCGACCTTTATCCGAGGATCCTCAACCACAAAGCAACATCACACACTAATAATATACAGTGTCCACATGAGTAAGTATCTGGGCTCCATACCATGATACCACCCTTTTCCAAAAGGAATGGACATACCCTAGGGGTGCGACCCCTGCAACCTTGCCGCATCTTTCCTGTTTCGATCATTTCCGGGATGTGAGGTCCTGATGCAGTCTCGTCCACAAATCTACGCTTTTTCACAAAGCCATGCTTTGATCAAAAAATGATCAGCGGCACTTCGTATGCCACATTACCAAAATTGGGAATGTATCACTAGTAACCATCAAATACATAACCTCTGAGCTCGTACGTCTCAAAGAAGGGTTTTAAGCTAAGAGAATAAATCTCCGCCACCAAATAGAAATGTATTTGATAGAAACCGGTTTTACACCTCAAAGTGTAATGTCAGACACACATCCATACAAGTTTGTTCCGGGTTCGAACAGAACCGAAGGTACTTCCAAAGAAGCCCCTGCAATCTGGGTATTCACAATCCCGATTGGACTCCCCATCACATATGGAGTTCTCTATACCATAGCTACTCAGTGCAGAGTCATTCGATAGGTTATCCTATCGTTCTCGTAAATATCCGGTCTTCACCACCGGTCTTCAAATGTTATCCATAACGTCGTATCATTATTTGGAATTGGTTATATGACACAAGGTCCTCTTCCGGCTAAACCAAATAATGAGCGCAATATTTAAAAATCATATGGATAATGGGATTTCAGTTAGTCACAACTTTTAAAAACCCAAAACCTTTCTTCAAATGGTTTAAACAAATTACCATTTCAAATCTTTAGACAAAAAGATTCATTTCACAAAGTTCACCTAGTATCTCAAAGATCCATTCATGGATTTCAAAATAATTTCCATTTCAATTGGATTAACTCATTCAATCTTTATATCAAAGATTTAACTTATAGCTTTCAAAACCTGTTTTCAAATATTCATTCATAACTTGGAAAAACATTTTCATTTCAAATTTGAAATCCCTTTTACACAAATTGGAAATTCTTTCCTTATATGAAAGCTTTTATTATTTGAAAACAAACAGTTTTCATTTCGGAAAAATTCGATTTCATTTATACAAGTTAAAGTCCTTGGGTTAAATTCAAATTCCCAAAACAACACTTTAAAAATGGTTTAAAACCCATATAAACTTGTATAACCTTTTTAAATCACAAATTCTCAACATAGAACTCAATTTCAAATTTTGAATCCAAATTTAAATCAAATTTCAAAACTAAATCAAGTTATTCAAAAATAACTTTTATCTTTGAAATTACTTTTCAAAGCTTTTCACTGTAAACCCAATCCATTTCCAAAACCATTTGGATTCAAAAATTCAATTTTTAAACTATTTCAAAAATCTGTGACTTAACCAATTTCCACGTGCAATCCATATTTGTGTGTGTATAGTGTAGTCCAGGGGTTTTACCTAATAGTGCAATATCATCAATCATCACAGATACAATCACAGCAATCTCGATAAGCGGTATAATCCTATAACGCTTATCTATATACACAGAATCACATATGGATAATATAAACGCATTATAGATAAATAAATTACATTCATCACAGCTTGAATTAAAATAATTCAAATCACAAAGCATCACACGGTAGAGATGACAAAACAATTCACAGCATTCAATAGAATACAATCATCCATAAATAAGGTTAATTGATCATCTGATTAATTTAAACCAGATTAATCACTAATTCTGGTTGGTTAACATTAATTAATTACAGTTTATGTTAATTAATTATCCTTTAATTATTTATTAATTAACTTAATTAATGAATTAATTAACCTTTAATTATTAAAGAATTAATCTTAATTAATTAATTACCCTTAATTAATTATCCTTAATTAGTTGATCATTTAATTAACCCTTAATTAATTATCATTAATTAATTAGTCCTAATTAATTTAAAATAAGTTATTATCCTTAATTACTTAATTAACTTTTACCATTAATTAATTACTTTTATTAATTAACTAACCTTTAATTAATCACTTCTTAAATTTATTACCTTAATTATATTAATTAATTATCCTTAATTAATTATCCTTTAATTATTTACCTTGATTAATTAATCCTTAATTATAAATCAATTATCTTAAATTAACAATTAATCAACCTTTAATTAACTATTAATTAATTATTCAAGTAATTATAAATCATCTATCTTGATTTATCATTAAATCATTATCAAGGTCTTTAATTAATTAGCCTCATGATAAATCAACATTAACATAAGAGATTAAGTTTAATTAAGAGTTACAAATTAATATTTTCCTCTTAATTTACTTTTAATTACATTATTTATTTAAAATGATTAATTAAAAAAATGCCGCAAATTAAATAATTTAAACTTAAAAACTTTTTAAAAACATCTTACTAAAAATTTTTCTTAATCCAATACCTAAATTAAAACCATTATCTAAAACATGAATTTAAAATGTTTAAAAATTTAAATTTTTGTTTTAAAGTCAAAAAGACTGTTTTTATATCCATCCCGAGACTCACTCGAGTCTACCCCCGAGCTAACAACCATCTTTCCCGAGTGCCACTTCGAGTTCTTCCCAAATTCACCCGTATTCCTTTCAAAACTTTTAAAATTTTGTTTAAGTCTTTGAGAAACCTGGTACAACGCAAATGCACTCGAGCCAACACTCGAGCTAACCCATCATCTCCTCGTAATTTTCTTCGAGCACATCCTTCTTCTCCTGGTGACCCAGACCAAAAATGCACAGGTGCACGCATTCACGTGCACCGATGATCGTTGACCTTCAGACCGACGTCGATACTTCCTACAAGTCGTTGGTGATCTCTCTGACCATCCCCAATACCCAGAACAGTGAAACGCCGTCGAATTCTAATTCCAACTGTTCGACCCAAATCTGGAACTACTGTGATCACCAAAGATCGCCTCAAACTCCTATCTTCGACCATCATATATCACGCCATTGCACTCGAAGCTTCCCCTACATACAACGTCTTGATTCCCCTTGGTCCGGTGGCACTCGAACCACTAGAAGCACCGCAGTTGCTTGATTTTCGATCTTCACCCAAATGGACTTAAATCCTTATATCATCATTCCCCGATCACTCCGGTCATCTGGAAAATATACGAACATTTTTCCTCGATTCCTCAATGCCCCAGCCTTTCCAAAAACCGACCGCGACTTCCAAAGCTTCGTCGTTGATCAGAGTTACGCAAAAATGTATTTTCTGTTCATCCCCAATTTCCTTACTCTATGCACTATTTAAAATCTTAATTTTAATTTTTAAATTAAACATTTTCTCAGACGTTTTAGGTTATATAATCTAATCAATTAATTTAAGAAATCGAATTTTTACCATAGATTGAGTTTACAGCATTCTCCTTGTTCCAGACAACATGCACTTGATGATTGTCTTTGGAATTATTTTTAAAGTTAAGTTTTTATGAATTTAAACATGTTTCTTTTTAACATTCTAATCTAATAACAACCAGAAGCAGAGCTTTGGGATTTTTTTCTTTGACAGGTTTCTGGAAACCTGGAAGTTGCAAACAGGGATAAATATCCCTGTTCATCAACATGCACAGTGGATATTTATACATTCACACACATATCTGTTCTCATTCAAACAAATATTAAGCACACATTCAAACCATAGATCAAACACTAGAGGTTTCAAAAGGTTTGCTCACCCAGATCACTTGAAAGAACAGAGGATCTGGAAGATGTATTTGACTTGAAACTTGATCTTGTATTTGACCTTTTGTTTGTTGTTTGCTTACTGAAATGCTTGAAACTTGTTGTAATCTTGAACTGGAAGTCTTTGTTACTTTAACAGATTATTGCTTTTATTTTTTTTATAGTTTTCATTTCTGTAATCTAGCTTGATCTTCAGGTTGAAACAATTTGCAGTGAATTTGATCTTTTGCTTTAGAATTTGTATCTGGTTTTGACTTCCAGATTGAAAATTGTTTTTGAACTTTGCTTTGATCTTTTCCAGGCTTTGAACTTGAATTTTGCTTCTAAACTTTATTGCATGTTTTTGTTTTGATTTGCCTTTTGACCAATGGCTTAAATTGTTGTTTCTGGCTTGATTGTTTGATCAAAAAAACTGGAATATATGCTTGAGTTTGAGAATTTTCTTTTGTCTCGGGTTTTAATTAATTATTTCTCAGGCTTGAGAAGTTTTGAAAAGAATGAAAAACAGCCTGGTTTTCCAATTTTTTTCTTATGCATGTTTTACTAAAATTCAAATTAAAAGGAAAGTTAAGTTTTTGCCACTTGTTATCACATGAGAATTCTTACTTAACACTTGTTAATTTCTTTATAATCATGCTTACACTTGTTTAGAAAATAAATTTTTATGTTTAAACCCTTTCCTTTAATAAATTTATAAATTAATGTTTAACCTTTTACTTTAATAAATTTATAGATTTAGTTTTTATGTATTTGCATATACAATTTTAATTATACTTATGAATCATGATTTTATAAACATTTGACTCATGTGTGTTTTATGCTGAAATCCTTTTATCTTATTTTTATTTACAAAAGATATGTACATTCTAAATCTTTATCACATTTCCTCTTTAAATAAATACATTTCTTTATTAATCATTTATAAAATCTTTTGAAGATAAATAGTTTTAAAATTTAACTACACATAAATAAATATTTTAGAGTTTCATTTTTTTCAATTAGCCGTGGAAAAATTTATTGTCAAATTCAAACATCATTTTCAAATTATAATGCATATTTAAATAAGTAGAAACAAATTCTTATAAAATTTTCAAATCCAATTTATTTCCAATATATTTATTTTTAAATCCAATTTTATTTATAAAATACTTATCTTTAAATTTCAGGACAAAATTCTATTTATAATCTAATAGTTTTATTTATTCTGGAAATTTCTAATTAATTCACAAATAATTTCACAATTAAATTCCAAAATCAAATTAATTGTCAAACTAAATTTGGCTAATTTTCAGGAATGTTACACAGGCAAAGTATCAAAACGAACAGAACCACAAAGGACCGATACGGAGAAAGCCTAGTCAACCAAGAAAAGCGGTCCATTAGCATGAAAAGTGGGTTTCCCCAGAATTGCCGCTCCACATCATCGATATGCTTGGATCGATACGCACTGATTGATACGAAGCGATCGATATGCACACTTCAGCCCACTTGGAAACCAACCTTGGCTCGATCATAACTCGTAATCTACAGGTTCAAATGCTACCAAATTTTCACAGGAGCTTGTTACCACCTCAAGAATGCTCATGATAGATCTCAGCCCAAATGGACACCATTTTGATCGATACGAAGGAAATTGGGATTGATCCCAATCGATTTCGAATGACCGCTAATCGATCTAGTCATGGGCCGATATTTCTAACCTACACCTATAAATAACACCCCTATGCACATAAAAAAGGACTTTTTTACTCCACGATATCGTTACTCTGCCGCAACTCCATTGTAACTCGAGTGTTAGAGTGTTGTACTGTTGTAATAGGTTATCAATCATCAATAAACATCAAAACATTCAAAGTGGTCGTAGGCTACAATGCCGAACCACTATAATTTCTTGTCTTTTTCTATTTCTGCATGCTTTTATTGGTGTGGTTGTTAGATTAGTCTCCTTTTCCATTTAATTTCTTCATTTAATCTCTTCAATCACATCCGAAGAGTATTGTGCCCAATTTTGGTACAAACACCTTGGTGCTTTCACTTAGAAAACTCCGTTTTTCTCTGATTCATTAGATCTGCTGCCGTTGTTGGATTACTAAAATCTAAGGAGAAGATCCAGATCAATCTTCTTGTGGTTCCTTCCATTCTACTCAAATTACTCAAAATTCAGGAAAGAGATACATCAACCATGGTGCGTACTATCAGAACTGCTTTAAATGCAGTAGATCCAGAAGGAAAGGATAGGCAAAATCCCATGCAGCTGACTACTGTAGGCCAGACATCAGGTGGAGATTCAGGGCCATAAGGCCCTGTGACTAGAGAGGAGTTCTAGATCCTCATGCAAGAGCTCACTCAGAGCCTTCAAGAGCTCACCTAACAAATCCATGCCAACACAGAGCTCGTAAACTAGCTAAATGAGGAACGGCGAAGGAGATCTAGGGAGGATCATGTCTCACACTCGTCAACCGAAAGCTCAACTTCATCGGACTTCAACCATAGATATATACGCCATCGGTTGGATGGAAATTTCACATAAGCCTTTAGGCATTAGCATGCTATGAATCTCGGACAAGCCGGAGTTGGTCCTTCTATAGCGCACTAAGCTGTACCCTCCTCCCGAGGAGGGCACTTCCTTATCACACCATCCATGACCATGCAGCTGTTGCCGCTATAGATCTGGAAGCTGAGATCCAGAACCAGCCAGATCCAGCCCTACGTCAATGCATCCATGCTCATGAACCCTACATTCCCGAATATTGAAGCCAAGGATGCGAGGAATGGACCATCGACAGTGCTCAAACCGTCACCACAACATGGAACCCGACCAAGTCTTGGCCTGGAATGTCCTGATGCCTGACATTCCAACCATGATTCGCGAAATGATCCGAGAAATTCAAGATCTTACCAATGATGATTGGGGAATCATTGGAAGTCATACTCTATTCACCAACGACATCCTTTATGCTGAGCCACCTCGTCGATTCAGGATGCCTAACTTACCCTTGTACGAAGGAAGTTCGGATCCTAACCAGCATATATTGAAGTATGAATGGGCTCATGAACGCTGCTCGGGCTGACGATGTGGTCAAGTGTAGGAGTTTCCCTATCTCTTTGAAGGGGATTGCAACTATATGGTTCACTCGTCTACCACCCAGATCCATTTCAAGTTTTTATCAGTTGGCTATAAAGTTTGTCGAACAGTTCTGTATGCATGTTACAAGGCCAAAGGATATCAACACCTTGTCCGGTGTTACCCAAGCTCCAAGAGAGACTCTTAGATAATATCTGGAAAGGTTTAATGCTGCCCATGCTGAGGTCAGCAACCCAATGATAATTCTATTTTGTTGGCATTAACTAAAGGGATCGATCTTGATTCTGAGTTTGGCAATTGGTTAGTTGGGAAACCATCTGCTTAGTTGGATCTTTTCAATGATAAGGCAGCCCAGTTTCTAAGGAGAGAAGACGCAAGATGATCTAGGAAGCAGGACGATGCAAGGCCCAGTGTTGAAGGCATTCAGAGTAATGTTGCTGTGAAACAAACTGGTGAGAATTATGGAAAAGTACAATTGAAAACACAGAACAAGCAAGGTCAACAGATGGGCAATGGAGGTCAAGGGAAGAAAAGAGACCCAAATCGTGGGCCGAGACTCAGAACTCCCATGTTCGACTGATATACCCCTTTAAACACATCGCTGGAAAATGTTTATTTGCAGACTTGTAATACCAGGCAGTATAAGTAGACAGGTCAGAAACCATCATCTAAGCAACAAATTCAAACTGGAAAATTCTACATATTCCATGATTGTTATGGCCTTAACACGAATGAGTGTCATCATTTACAAGACATCATTGAGAAGTTGATTATGTAAATTACCGTGGATCGTGCTTTATGGAATTATATTATACTAGTACGGAAATAAACAATAGCAATGAAAAGCAAGTAAAAATAAAACAAGCACATCAGGAATTTTTATACTGGTTCGAACTTCCCTTTCTACGTCCAGTCCCAGATTCCTTTCTGGAATTTCACTAACAACAATCCTCACTTAACCCGAAGGAATAGGTTTATACAACCCTTGAACAGCCGAACAAGGGACCTGAGCAGCCGAACAAGGGACCTGAGTAGCAGAACAGGATTTCGTCTCAACAGCCGAAGAGGACTTCAACTTATACAGAATGTATTTGACACAATGTTTTCTTAATAACACGAATTTGTCTCTTGATAGTACAAATTTCCTATAATCTTTCACCTTTATGATATATGTGTAAATGCGTGAAGATTAAGAAAGTAGGAAATAAAGTTGAATGATGTTGAAAGTATTAGAATTAAGAATTTCAAGAATAGAATAATAATCAATAGAATTGGTGATTTTAAAACTTGATTCTAATGTGTTTATATAGATAGTAAATAGTTGCAATTGTTCACGAAGAGTTATCATCAAGAGTTATGTTTATCTGTTGGATTAAAGATCGCAACTCTTCATGAATGGAAACGTCTTTTCAAAAAATAGCCGTTGTAAATATTCAGACGTCTGAAATTAAAAGTTCAGACTACTGAAATGCAACGAAATCAAAACAGAAAGAAAATAGGCAAAAAATTGTTATATTCAAATGTCTGAATATTGTAGTTTACAACATTCAAATTTCCAGAGCCAGACGTCTGAATTGAAGCATTCAGACGTCTGAATGTAACATAAAAATAAGATTCTCTTTTAAAGCAAATATATGAAGTGATGATGTAGTGTATATCATATAGGAGAGATTTTAACATATTTTAAACTCTAGACACAGACTCGATACATACTTAAGAGTCGAAGCTCATTTGAATCCGGTCTTTGATTGATTCCTGTAAAAACAAGTTAGTATACAATAATGACATATATAGTGGTTAAAGTCAAAATATCGTAATTACGAAAATATCGTAAATACGAAGTTTCAACATTCTTCCCCTTTTTAACGAAGACAACTATATATATACATAATATAAACATATATTTACTCCCCCTTACTATAAGCTCCTCCTTAATATAAACCCCCCTGTATATCTCCCCCTTTGACATCGATAAAAAGGAAAGTGTAAAATATAAACAAGGAATAGTAGAACAGTGAAGCATCAGAATCATCAGAAGATACAAGAAGCCAAAAAATAGTAGCATCTGTTTAAGTTACATACCAAAAGAAGAAGTAGCATAAGTTACATACCAAAATAAGAAGTAGCATATGTTTAAGTTACATGCCAAAATAAACATCAGGAATTTTAAAATAAACAGTGCAAAAAGATTTGTTATGAGATATTGAAGTGAAAGTTCCATACTACCACCAATTTTAGAAAGATGAACTAGGATGATCATCACCTTCTTGATCATCATCATCTTCTTCATTGTTAGTACCGGAGCTAGATGACCATTGAAAAAGTGCGGGATTAAAGACCTCGGTAGAAGTGGAATTCCCAAATCTTGTTTAGGAAGCCACGAATAGAATTAAACTTCTTATTGGTTTGCTTTTCGAATCTATCAATTTTTGTATTGAGCTTAGCCTGATTTTGAGAAATTGTAACAAAGGCTTATTTTAGGTGTTGATTCAAGAGAAAGCACTTCTATGTTATCATCATCATGCTCGGGAGCTTGTGGAGCAATGTGGTGATGAGGTTGATGAGGTTGAGGTATATTTTGATCCCGGTTTGTGATCCATTGTTGGAAAGAAATAAAGTTAAGGTTTTGTGGACGCTTAGGCAAGTTCATCAGACATAAGGTTTTGGATCCTAGCTCCTTTATAGGTGAAAATTCTGATTCTGGAAAAGTTACTCCATAATTTCTAAGAATTTTCATTATATATGCACCATAATGAAAAGTTTTATAACGACGGCGACGATTAACATCCATAAACTCCTCAAGAATAACACGACCCCAATTTATAGATTGTTCCGAATATATGGCATACAAAGCTTGGAAGTTGCATTTGTTGATAACTTCATAACTTCCGGTTCTTGGTAACACGGAACGAATTAAAGCTCGATGAAGAATGCAGGCTCGTGGTCGGAGTTGGACAGAGGTAAGCCTAGTGATAACGTCGGAAAGGAATCTATGAGAGACTTCATCTCTATGATCCAAAGAGAGTGAAACATCTATTTCATCCAAATCTATTTCGGATGAAGGACATTGCAAAATATCTCCAAGACGAACTAACGGAAGATAGATTTTAACACCATATACCAAAGTCCAAATACAGTCCTCTCTATTATGGGGATGATGATGGTCTAAGTTTATATTTTCATAGAATAATTTAACTAAAAGATGATTTATCTTAACATTATTTGCAGAAAAGGATAAGAGAGATTCTAACCCACTTGAGCGAGCAATTTGTTGAATTCTGTAGGGTTCAAATTCGTCAAACTTAACAAAAGCTCCCGGGAAGAAACCAGATCTATCCATTTGAGCAAATCTTTTCTTTGCTTCATCATTCCATAACCATTGATCTATATTTGGTGTAGATGAAGAGCTTGGAGCCCTTGGTCATTTTGATCTTGGAGGCATTGGAGTTTTTCGCTAAAATTTTTTGAAGATGAAGAGATAAAAGATGGAGTTTTGAAGGATAGAAAAGTGCTAATTCGGATGAAGTAGGAGATGAAGTGGAAGATGAAAGTCATTAAGGTGGTTGGTGGATGGATAAATTTAAAAAACCACTTGAATTTTAAATCGCCTGTTAGATTCAGATGTCTGGAATTTCAATTTCAGATGTCTGAAATTGTAAAATTTTAAACAGAAGAAAAACAGTGTAATTTTAGGTACTTTCAGACATCTGAAATAGAGTGTTCAGACGTCTAAATCTGAGTGAAGAAAAAAAATTCAACAATATTCAGACGTCTGAAACATCTATTTCAGACGTCTGAAATAGATGTTTCAGACATTGTTCCACAAATTTTTGATAATGACGTTGTTACATATATTTGTGATATATAATAATTTTTGAATGATTCACAAAATATAAATATGATTATTCAACAACAACAAATATAGATGAAAGAAATCATTTATCCGAATCACTCGGAGTCTTGCACTCTTCCGGTTCTATCTTGGTTATCTCTGTGTATGGTCATATTAGAGACCAATATGGTTGACATTCCCAAGAATTTGGAGAAACCGGAGGACGCTGTGGACTCGGCTCCCATCGATTCGAAGTAAAAGGTTGAACTACATCTTTCTTTGGAGATGTACCGTAGAATTTTAATGCCACTTGTTCAATAAAACTAAGTCGTTTGGCGTTAAATTTCTGTTCGTAATACATCTCTCGCTGCAAATCCAACTGTTCTTTTTGGTAATGATGAATGTCGGATAATTTTTCTTTGGTTGATGGAGAACCGAAGAAAAGAAACCATCGGGATTTCTTCTTTTCTGGTGTAACCAGAATGTTCGCGTGAAGGACGAGGTTTATCCTATTCACGTGGTGTTGGAGTTGCCAAAATTTCGATAGAAGATGTAGAATTACTCGATGGAGAATTGTCTGAGTCGGAGTTGTTGTTGCATACCATTGAGAGAAGGAGGTAAAACATTTTGAAATTCATTGCAACAACCTTTTTTTGGTAATGAGGTAAACAGAGATAGAATGAATAAATAGAAGTGAAAAGTTTTAAAAATAGAATTTTTTGTTAAAGTAATGAGTGGCTGAAAATCTATGGTTAGTAATATTCGTACGTTTTAAAAAGAAAAGAGAATAAGAGGTGGGAAAGAAAGTAAGTACAAATATGTTAGAAGCATAGCTTTGTGCCTTCACTAGAATAAACAATCGGGGTCATCGACTGTGTATAATAGCATATGTTATTAGTTTCTGTTTTTGCAATTTAGTATAGTAAACTTTTTTGGTATCATCCCACATTTTTTAAGTTCTATGTAACTCAAAAGTATTCATTGGTCTTATTTTGACAAGGATAAGAAACAAAATTATGAACTAAAGAATAAGAAACAAATATTGATATTAGCCAAATGAAATTTTATGAAATTTAGTAATAGTTAACTGTTAGCAAGAGATTATGAAGCAAAGTTACAAATCTTAACATCTCATGAAAAAATCATAGATTTTTATGAGAGACAATACCAAGCTCTCGTCTTAGTTTGATAAAAACGTTTTCTAAAAGAGGTTTTGTAAAAATATCAGCCAACTGATTTTCAGAAGAAACAAAATCTAAATTGATTGTTCCTTTTTCAACATTATCACGAAGAAAATAATGACGAATGTCAATATGTTTTGTTCGTGTATGATTGACAGGATTTTTAGATAAGTTAATAGCACTAGAGTTGTCACAATATATAGTTGAATTTGTTAAGCTCATATTGAAATCTCTAAGTGTTTGTTGCATATAGATTACTTGAGTACAAGCCAAAGCAGCAGAAATATATTCTGCTTCACATATAGAAAGAGAAACACAGTTTTGTTTCTTACTAAACCAAGATACAAGTGATTTTCCAATAAAATGGCACATACCACTTGTACTTTTTCGATCTGTTTAAGAGCCACCGAAATCAGCATCACTATATGAAACTAATTCAAATGGACATTCTTTAGGATAGAATAGACCGAAATCTTTTGTGTCTATAAGATAACGTAATATACATTTTACTGCTTTTAAATGTGGTTCCTTTGGATTGGCTTGGAATCTAGCACACAAACAGACACTCGTCATTATGTCAGGACGACTTGCAGTTAAATATAGTAGTGATCCAATCATACTTCAGTATAGTTTCTGATCTACACTTTTGCCATTGTCATCTTTTTCAAGATGTGCCGTTGTACTCATTGGAGTTGGTTTGGCAGAAGTATTTTCCATTCCGAAACGTTTGATTAAATTATTACAATATTTTTCTTGATTAATAAATATACCATTTTGAAGTTGTTTAATTTGTAAACCAAGAAAATATGTTAATTCTCCCATGTGAGACATTTCAAATTTCTTGGTCATTATGTCGGAGAAGTCCTGACACAACTGGTCATTAGTAAAACCAAAAATGATATCAACATAAATTTGAACTATTAAAATATCCTTTTTCGAATGTTTAATAAAAAATGTTTGATCAACTTTTCCAATTTGAAATCCTGAAGAAATTAGATAAGTCTTTAATCGATCATACCAAGCACGTGGTGCTTGTTTTAAACCGTAAAGAGCTTTCTTAAGTTTATAAACATGATTAGGAAATTTCTCATGAATAAATAAGGGAGGTTGTTCAACAAAAACTTTTTCTTTTATATAACCATTCAGAAAAGCACTTTTAGCGTCCATTTGATAAAGTTTGAAATTGTGAAAACATGCATAGGCCATTAAGATTCGTATTGCTTCTAGTCTTGCAACCGGAGCAAACGTTTCTTCGTCGTCAATTCCTTCTTCTTGATTATATCCTTGTGCAACTAACCTTGCTTTATTTCTAGTGATGTTACCTTGTTCATCTGCTTTGTTCTTGTAGACCCATTTTGTTCCAATAACAGCTTGATCACTTGGTCTAGGAACTAATTCCCAAACTTCGTTGCATTCAAACTGGTTTAGTTCTTCTTGCATTGCAATTATCCAGTAGTCATCTGTGGAAGCTTCTTTGGGATTCTTTGGTTCGATATTAGAAAGGAATGCCACGAGGCCCATTTGATTTAGTTGATTTCTAGTTCGTACGTTTGAATTAATTTCTCCAATAATATTTTGAACAGGATGATCCCGTAATATTTTTGGTGGAGATCTTAATTCATCATTATTATCAACAATGTTTTCATCAATTTCTAAATTTGTAGATTCCGTATTTGTAGTGTTATCCGAAAAATCTTCGTCATCTTCTATACTTGGTTTTTGTAGAAAATTTTCATCAAAAGATACGTGTAATGTTTCTTCAACGGTATTTGATCTTTTATTAAATACGCGATAAGCTTTGCTACGATCTGAATATCCTAGAAAGATTCCTTCGTCGGATTTCGCATCGAATTTACCAAGCTGATCTTTTGTATTTAATATAAAACATTTTGAACCAAAAACTTTAAAATAAGAAATCTTTGGTTTTCTTCCAGTAAAAAGTTCATAAGAAGTGTTTTTCGTTAGAGGTCGAATGGAAACAAGCAGTTGAAACAGCTTCTGCCCAAAAATGTTTTGGAAGAGTGCTTCCATTTAACAAAGTTCGTGCACATTCTTGTAAAGTTCTGTTTTTACGTTCTACAACTCCATTTTTTTGTGGAGTTCTAGAAAACGAAAAATTATGAAAAATTCCTTTCTTTTTACAAAAATGGTCAAAGACTTCGTTTTCAAATTCTCCTCCATGATCACTTCTTATATTCTTTATCTTCAAACCTTTTAAATTTTGAATTCGTTTGACAAAAATTTTAAAATGCTCATACGTATCACTTTTGTTTCTTATAAAATTGGTCCAAGTATATCTAGAAAAATCATCTACTATTACAAACACATATTTATTATGGTTTAAGGATTGAACTTGGGTTGGCCCAAATAAATCCATGTGTAGTAATTCAAGTGGTTGTAATGTAGAGATAACTTTCTTAGATTTAAAAGGTGATTTGGTCAATTTTCCTAATTGACATGCATCACAAATGTGATTAATTTTGAAGTTCATTTCTGGTAATCCTTTGACTAAATCATTTTTAGAAAGTTTGTTTATAGTTTTGAAGTTGATATGACAGAATCTTTTATGCCATAGCCAAGGATCATTTTCATTAGCTATTAAGCACATATCTGAACGGTGATTGATTTTCATATTCAGAACACAGATATTTCTGCCTCTATTTCCTTCAAATATAAGATTTTGATTTTTATCAAAAATGCTATACTTATCTTCAGAAAAAGAGATTTTGAAACCTTTGTCACATAACTGGATGATACTTAAAAGATTGTGTTTTAAATTTTTGACTAGTAAAACATTAGAAATAAGAGGTAAATTAGACGTACCGGCATTGCTGACATCACCTTTTCCAATGATATATCCTTTGGAATTGTCTCTGGAATTGTCTCCAAAAGTGACTGACCCTCCAATTGAGTAAGTAATGTTTGATAGCATATTCTTGTCTCCACTCATATGTTTTGAGCAACCGCTGTCGAGTATCCATTTTCCTCTCTTTTTAAGTGGGTCCTGCAAAAAATAATAATAATATTGGTACCCACTTTGTGATAGGGTCCTAAGAGTTGGATCTTAGGAAACCAAACCCAAGTGGGTTCAGTATCCCCCTTACAAATATAACTTTTATTTTTATGAACAGTTTCAAAAAAGGTATTTATATATTTATTCCTAATCAAACTATTGTTTGTTTTAGGAATCCATATTTTTATGGTTTTAGAATTATTTTTCCTTTTTGGATAAGTATTAGTATTAGAAAAATTTCTCCAATTTTCCATTTTAGGTGGAGATTTTGATTTCTTAGTGTATCCTAGTCCCTTCTTATTAGAAGTGGATTGAGAATTTTCAATGATATTGGATAGATTTTCTGTACCTATATTAAAGTTAGAAATATTTCTAGTAATATTATCTAACTTGGTTTTGAGGCAAGTATTATCTAATTCTATCATTTTGATCTTAGTTTTTAGCTCATGATTTTCAGAGACAAGAGAGTCGTTCTTTTCTTTTTGAGTTTCAATTTCTTGACTCAATAAAGTAAGTTGAGAGTTATCATTAGAGAAGATATCTTGAAGTTTTCCAAGTTCTTCTTCTAATATTTTCTTTTCATCATTAAGCATATCTCTCTCGAATTCTGCTTTTCTTTGATTTTCTAGAGCCTTTTTATATTTTCTTTTGATTCTTTTTAAGGATCAAGGAGTTTTGAATTAATTTCAATCATATCATAAAAAGTAAGATCATTTACCTCACTTTCTGTAGCCATGAAACAGACATTTGCTTGTTCTTTCTCACTATCACTGCTGCTTTCTGAAGAAGAAGAATCTGAGTCATCCCATGTTACCGAAAATGCTTTTCTTTTAGACTTGTCCTTTCGATTCTTATTGTGATATGTCTTCTTTTGTTCTGGACAGTCTTTTTGCATGTGTCCTTTCTTATGGCAATTAAAGCATTCTAGTATTGATGAAGATGGCTTATTGTTGTTGAAGTTTCTTTTTCCGTTGTTTCGATTTCCTTTTCTGTACTTTAAAAACCTTTTAAAGTTTTTAGCAATGAATGCTAAATCTTCTTCATCCGTGTCTGATTCTTCTTTTTCAACATGGAATGCCATATTCTTTTTGTCTTGTGCTTGTACTCTTTTAGCCTGCAAATTCACTTCATAGGACATTAGATTTCCTATCAACTCTCCAGGTTTCATGGTAGAAAGACCATTAGCTTCTTCAATAGCTAAGACTTTTCTTTCCCATTCATCCGTCAAAGAGTTAAGGATTTTTGAAATAATATCGAAGTCAGGATACTTTTCTCCAAGTCCTAGTAAAGAGTGATATATATCTTGAAATCTAGAGTACATTTCATTTATAGATTCATCCTGCTTCATTCTAAAATTTTGAAATTGACTTTTGAGCATGGATATTTTGCTTTGTTTAACCTTGTTAGTTCCTTCGTGAGTAACTTTAAGTGTTCTCCATATTTCATAAGCAGTTGTGCACATGCTAACACGGTTAAACTCATTTCTATCTAAAGCACAAAATAACATATTCATAGCTTTGGCATTTGCAGTAGCATCTAGTTTTTGTGTGTTTGACCATGTAGAGTATTCTGTCGTAGGAATGTTATACTCTGTTTGAGTGATATTCCATGAGTCAAAACCACTTGCTTGCATATAAATACGCATACGAGTTGCCCAATAGTTGTAATTCATGCCATTGAATAGTGGAGGTCGTGCAGTAGATTGACCTTCATTAAAACTAATGTTAGTGACAGTGTTAATAGTGCTGGTGTTGTTTTCCATCTTAGCAAAATATCAGATAACTGTGTAATGGTTATAAGAAACCAAGCTCTGATACCAAACGTAAATTACCGTGGATCGTGCTATATGGAAATATGTTATACTAGTGCAGAAATAAACAATAGCAATGAAAAGTAAGTAAAAATAAAACAAGCACACCAGGAATTTTTATACTGGTTCGAACTTCCCGTTCTACGTCCAGTTCTAGACTTCTTTCTGGAATTTCACTAACAACAATCCTCAATTAACCCGGAGGAATAGGTTTATACAACCCTTGAACAGCCGAACAAGGGACCTGAGCAGCAGAACGGGATTTCGCCCCAACAACCGAAGAGGACTTCAACTTATACAGAATGTATGTGACACAATGTGTTCTTAATAACACGAATTTGTCTCTTGATGGTACAAATTTCCTATAATCTTCCTCCTTTATGATATATGTGTAAATGCGTGAAGATTAAGGAAGTAGGAAATAAATTTGAATGATGTTGAAAGTATTAGAATCAAGAATTTCAAGAATAGGATAATAATAAATAGAATTGGTGATTTTAAAACTTGATTCTAATGTGTTTATATAGATAGTAAATAGTTGCAATTGTTCATGAAGAGTTATCATCAAGAGTTATGTTTATTTGTTGGATTAAAGATCGCACCTCTTCATGAATGGAAATGTCTTTTCAAAAAAATAGCCGTTGTAAATATTCAGACGTCTGAAATTAAAAATTCAGACTTCTGAAATGCAACGAAATCAAAACAGAAAGAAAATAGGCAAAAAATTGTTATATTCAGACGTCTGAAATATAACTTTCAGACGTCTAAATATTGTAGTTTAAGCATTCAAACTTCCATAACCAGACATCTGAATTGAAGCATTCAGACGTCTGAATGTAACATAAAAATGAGATTCTCTTTTAAAGCAAATATATAAAATGATGATGTAGTGTATATCATATAGGAGAGATTTTAACATATTTTAAACTCTAGACACAGACTCGATACATACCTAAGAGTCGAAGCTCATTTGAATCCGGTCTTTGATTGATTCCTGTAAAAACAAGTTAGTATACAATAATGACGTATATAGTTGTTATAGTCAAAATATCGTAATTATGAAAATATCGTAAATACGAAGTTTCAACAGATTAGAGAGAGGAAGTTGGAACAGTTTGTGCAGGCTCTGTAGGATGGAGGTGCAGGCCCATCTAACCCGAATCAAGGTCAAGGCCAAGCTAGGCCCGAAGAACCCGCACGTACTGGCGGGAGATTGATAATAAACACAGTGAGTGGTAGTCCTCATCTAGCTGATCGAGGTAGAAGGAAATGAAGTCATATGAAAGTTCGATTAGGCATGTAGACTTTGAGTGTTGTAGCAATTTTGACGATGGGGCCCAGGCAAAACTATAGAGAACGATGAACCGAAACGCTGATAGAGTCGAGGCGCCCACTATTGATCCGTTAGTCATTTCAGCCCAGATAGGTCCTGCTTGGATGAAGAGGATCTCGATTGATAGCGGAAGCTCTATGAACATTCTTTTTAAGCAAGCTTACGACCAAATAAGAATGGAGGCAAAAGATCTAAAACTGTGTCAATCATGCATACATGGTTTTAATAGAAGTGCAACCATACTAGCATGCATGGTGGAGTTGCTAGTTGAGTTGGGAATTGGAGAATGTCGGAGAGTCTGAATGCCACAATTTGTTGTGTCAGATATTAATTCCCCCTACAATGCTTTCTTGGGCCAACCGGCCTCGCTGAATTTAGGGCAGCGATTGCCCCATGGTGTTTGACTCTGAAGTTCCTCACTGATAACGGATTGAAGTAGTACATGGGGATTAGGCGGTTGGACGTGCCTATTATGTTGCTGAGCTGCAAGATTCGCAACATAAGGATAAAGGAAGGGCGTAGAGAAATCTCTCTACGTTCGTTTTTTAGAGAATTGACAGCTAACGCCTAAGCCTAGGCTCGGGAGTCACAACCAATTACTTAAAGATCTTGATCTCCGAGACAATAGTGATGAAGAGGAAGTCAAAGGCAATTAGGCTTCCCCGGTAGATTTGATGATCAATGTTCTGATCCACGACAATGATGACTCTAGAGTGATAAAGGTCAGATCTCAACTCAGCCCCCAAATGAGAAAGGAATTGATTGATTTTCTTCGGTTAAACCTTGACGTATTTGCCTGGACTCATTCAGACATGTGTGGGATCTCACCGGACATCGTGAGCCACGCATTGAATTTTGACCTGCGGCATATCCCGGTCAAACAAAAAGGCGCAGTATGGATCCAAAGAGATCTGCAGCCCTTAAGGAAGAAGTAAATAAACTCAAGTCGAATGGGTTTACTCGCGATGCATTATACCCAAAGTGGGTATCAAATCCAGTGCTTGTTAATAAGTCAAATGAGAAATGGCGAACATGTGTAGACTACTCAGATTTGAATAAAGCCTGCCCTAAAGATAGTTTGCCTCTTCCCAAAATTGATCAACTTATGGATTACAGCTGGACACGAGATCTTATCTTTCATGGATGCATATTCTTGCTATAATGAAATCCCAATGCACCTTCCTAATCAGGAACATACTAGCTTCGTCACTGACTTGGGACTCTATTGTTACAAAGTAATGTCGTTCAGAGTTAAGAACGTTGGGGAACTTATCAAAGGCTCGTGAATCGAATGTTTGCTACATGGACAACATGCTCATAAAATCACGAATATCCGTCAACCACGTCAGTGATTTGGAAACTATGTTTAATATACTTCGACAATATAGAATGAAGCTCGATCCATTGAAGTGCCATTTCGAAGTTGCATTGGGAAAATTCCTTGGATTCATCGTCAATGCTAGAGGAACTAAAGTCAATCCTAAGAAAATCTAGGCGATTTGGAATCTCGAAACTCCCAAAACCAAAAAGCAAGTGCAAATCCTCAACGGAATGGTGGCAGCCTTAAGCAGGTTCATCTCTAGATCGACAGATAAGTGCACCTTTTCTTCAATCTGTTCACAAAAGGAAAGCGAAATTTCGAATCGACAGATGAGTGTGAAGGTGCATTTCAAGCATTAGTTCAACATCTGGAGACACCTCCCATTTTGTCAAAGCTGATTGATCTTGAGAAATTATAATTCTATCTGGCGGTTTCAGCAAACGCGATCAGTGCTGCGCTAATTCAGGAAGAGGATCGAATCCAGCGACCGATCTATTATATCAGCAAGCGATTGACAAGGGCAGAAGAAAACTACCTGAAGTTAGAAAAGCTAGCTTATTGTCTCGTCATAGCCTTGAGAAAGCTCCATCCATATTTCCAAGCTTACCCGATCACAGTCTACACCGATCAGCCATTACGACAGATCCTAAAACGACCTGAGACGTCTGGTAGATTGCTCAAGTGGAACATCGTGTTGAGTCAATTTGATATTGCTCATACATCACGGAGAGCCATATAAGGACAAGTTTTGACAGACTTCATAGCTGAATTCACCATACCAAAAGACTTTCCCGAAGCCAGCGAATCTCTTAAGCATGTGTGGAAGCTATACACTGATGGCGCATCAAACGATCGTTGCTCAGGTGCTGGAGTGGTACTTGAAACCCCAGAAGGTCGATCCATATGATATGCTCTAAATTTTGACTTCCACGCAACTAAAAATGAAGCCGAGTATGAAGTTCTACTCGTTGGACTTAGACTTGCCAAAGATTTGGGAATTATTACTGTGGAGATTTATTGTGACTCGCAACTGGTTGTATGCCAGGTTCGAGGAGAGTATCAAGCCAGAGAACGAAGATTGGCCACTTACCTTACTAGGGTCCGAGAAGTGTTGAATCAGTTTGACTACTATGCTATCCATTGTATACCCCAAGAACAAAATTAGAAGGCTGATTCTTTAGAAAAACAGGCTAGCACTAGCGAAGCGCAAAAAATGGGACTCGTCCATGTTAAGACAATTACAACTTAGGATATCGATCAATTAGAGACAGACTGGGTGCACGAGGCAACACCCGAGAAGGAGTCGTGGATGATTCCGTTTATAAATTATCTTGGGTACAGAATTTTACCTGAGCATAGAAGTGAGAAAATATAGGTTCTTCGAAAAGCTTCCCGATTCATTATCCAGAACAGAGTAATGTATAGGAGGGGATTTCTATTCCTTTACTCTGGTGTATTGCCCACGATGAGATCAAACGATTGTTACATGATATGCATGAGGGATAATGTGGCGATCACACTTAGGGGCAAGCCCTTGCTAAGAAGATTCTCAGATAAGGGTACTACTAGCCCACTATGAACCGAGGTGCATCAGACTATGCCAAGAAATGTGATAGATGCTAGAAACATGCCCAAATTCCAAGAGCCTCGTCTACCGAAATCACTTAGATGGTCAGTCCATGGTCGTTCGCCACATGGGGCGTTGATATAATTGGGTCCTTACCTCTGACCAAAGGTGATGCGAAATACGCTGTCGTTGCAGCTGACTACTGTACCAAATGCGAAAAAACCAAGCCCCTTGCTACTATTATAAAGAAGAAAATAATCAACTTTGTTGTATGCAACATTATCTGTCATTTTGGCTTCCCGCGGACAATTATCACTGACAACGGAGCCCAATTCGATAGTGTCGAGTTCAAAAATTTCTATCAACGTTACCACATCCAAAAGAAGTTTTCGACAATAGCTCACCCTCAAGTGAATGGACAGGTCGAAGCTGTTAACAAAGTTATCAAGTCCATTCTGAAGAAACGACTGTAAAAGGCTAGAGGCATATGGGTCGATAAAATTCCCATGGCCTTATGTGCATATCGAACCACCCATAAGTCCACGACCGTTAACACTCCATTTGCACTTTCCTATGGCTCTGAAGTTGTTATTCCAGTTGAATTAGAAGTACCTTATCACCAAGTGACCTATTATGATCCAAAGACGAATGCCATCTTACTTGCAGAATCTTTGGATCTATTGGATAAGAAGCGAAGAGGCTGATTTGAGGGCATCCACACACCGTAGTCGAGTAGCTCGGTTATACAATGGTAAGGTCCGAACCAGAACCTTCAAAATTGGCGATCTCGTACTCAAGAGGATTTATCTGATCCCTTCACACATGAAACCGGCATAGGAAGGACCGTATGTCATTGAGCGGAGACTTGGAGATGGAACATTCAAACTATCAACCATTGATGGTCTTACCTTATCAAGAGCATGGAACAGTGAGAGTCTCCATCATTATTACACATAACTGGCTTTATTCTTTAGTCTGCTTTTCCTTTGAAATTCGTTTATGAATTTTTGAATTCAAACTTGTAATAAGGCAACTGACTTTGCCATACTTTCTTATTTCAGCAATGCAATGCAGACTCATCAAGCCAAATAAACAATTTATGAAATGCATTGTGTGACCATCACAATGTACGAAGAGCTAAGTTCCATCTCAAGGTGGGACTTATTCAAATAGAGAGTGGTTGTGATCCGACCGGTCACTTGCTAGGTGAAATCCCAAGCTCGGGAGCAAGCAATAAAAATGTAAAAAAAGATTGAAACACGATAATCCTCTAACAAACTCAAACTCTTGGAGTGTGATCTTGAGTATAAACTCCAAAACACGGGCTTGAAGAGGGTGGATCCATCCTCCTATGACTTTTCCCTCATTCAATTCAAGCTCGAAGAGGATGGACCCATCCATCTACGACTTCGCTTGCCAACCTAGGGTGGATGTGATCTGATCGTCCACAACCTTGATCAACTCCTCGTTCTTGGAGTGCGAACGAGATCCTAATACTTAAACAGATATGATTGACCGTCTGTTGACCGACTCTAGATTCCCAGAGTGTGAAGTGGAGTATAAACATTAATGGGTATAATCGACCACCCACCAACTAACTATGGTCCCAAGAGCGTGGGCTGGAGTATAAGCACCAAATGGGTGTGACTGACCACCCATTGACTAACTCTAGTCCCAAGAGCACGAACTAAATTATAAATGCCAAACGGGTGTGACAGACTGCCCGTGAAATTAAATTATGTCCACGGAGCGTAGATATAATACCAAGTATTAAACCAGCATGACTGACCACTCATAAAATAACTTAAGTACCCAGAGTGCAGACATAATTCTAAGTATTAAACGGGTGTGACTGACCACCCGTAAAATAACTTAAGTCCCCAGAATGAGGATAGAATTCTAAGTATTAAAAGGGTGTGACTGACCGCCCGTAAAATAACTTACGTCTCCGGAGTGTGGACATCATTCTGAGTGTTAAATGGGTGTGACTGACCGCTCGTAAATTAGCATATTTCCCCGGAGCATGGATACGATTCTAAGCGATAAGCAGGCGTGACTTACCACCAGCGTGCAAACTTAATCCCCAGAGCGTGGATGCGAATACCAACAAATGAACGAGTGTGATCTGACCACTCAAACTCATTTTACTTTAACTTCGTTCCGACTAAGTCAAATTAAAGTTAGTGAAGGCGAAAAACGACCGTCGACCGACCATTTCAATTCTCCCTAGGACTGAGGCATAACTCAACTACTAGCCGCTAGCCGAAACAGCGCAACATTGGGATTCGACTCGATGTTTGGTTATGACCCGGATCCATGACTTCGAGGACTGAACTCAAGTTCGACTCAGAGACTAGAGCCTCACAAGTACATTGAATGGAAATGCAAGTGCTGAAATACTTAAATAAATAAACACAGAGTTATGCTAAAGAAACAAAATGGTTTTTTTATTTCCACTATTCTTTGAAAAAGATAAGTACAAAAACTTATTCAAAGAATTCCTATAAGCGGGGACCAAAATCCACATCTGTACACGGCCTACAAAAGCAAAAAGAAATCTTGTTCTAAGGTATCTGCAAAAAGAAGGAGCAAAAGTGCAAGTCCACGCCTTTGGTTTTTTATCCTTCTTGCTCTTCTTCGGCGTAGACCCGCTCGAACTTCCACTCAGCTGTCTCTTTGTGCCTTTTCCTCCCTGGCCTGCTTTAGCTGGTTTGTCTTCGGTCGAAGGAATCAGAACAGTCTCATCCTCATAATTTAAAGGGATCAGAATACCCTCCATGTGTGGAACTGGAGGAATGGTGGCACCCTTAAAGCTGGAAGAATGAGGCACCGCTGGTGTCGATGATGGTGCCACCCGAAGAAACAATAAGCATAGGGACCGAGCTAGGACCCGCCATGCCTTCACCAATACTACTAGCTAGCTTGGCTTGCTCTATCTTGGCTTTAATTTACGCTGTTATCTCTTTAGCCCAATCTGCACGAATCCCCATTCGCATGCCACTAGTCGGGCCGAGGAGCTCATAATAATCACATCTTCATTAATGATGAAAGGCATTATGGTTATCGGGTCACTTTGATGGTCGAGGAGTGCTTCCATCATTTGTTCATCAAAAACGCAACTGCTTTCGTGAATCTCCCCAGCTGATACGGTGACTATTGTAGTTGTAGCTTCCATCATTAGTGCCTCCAGCTCGTGATGCATTCCTTGAGTTGCAGGAGGATCAAGTGATGTAGAATCTGAGGCTGAATGAAGATAGGAGAAAAATATTAGTAATGTCTTTTAGTAGTGTTCCTACGTTCGAGTGAATATGAGAAGTGTTCATATTACCTCTCTTAGTTTGGCTCCCCAGTTGAGCCGAGACGCCTTCCGGACCATGCTCAGTTATCGGTGAGATATGTGGCCTGTCAGGATCATATGTCGGAACGACTAGAGGATCGACAGAAGAAGTAGGCTCAGATTGAGACATTGCAGGCACTTCAGAATCTACTTCATGATGCTTAACTCCAGATACTTCTCTAACAAGTATTTGGTTTTCTAGTTCGAATTCGTCGATGGTTGTAGTTTTACGAGTTACCTTCTCATCCTCTACCAAGCGGCTTCAGGCTCTATATAGCTGGAAGGGATAATCTTCACCAAGCCAGTTTAGATTGTGCTTTCTTAAGATGTTGGCAATATATGTGACCAGGAGATCTTCAAACACATCCTTCATCCTAGCCTCTGCCATTTTAACTTCACTCTCAATCCTGGCCTCGCTTCTTGAACCTTTAAATTTACCACACCCCTTTCATCCTTAAGCGCCACTGTCTGTTTGCATGCCTCCTGGGCAGCTTTATTGGCATAGTCTTTCTTCTTGATGACCTCGGCAAGTTTTTCCTTTAGCTCGTTGAGCTCTTTCACCACAGCATCTCTCTCCTTCGGGATAAGAGTATTCCGGTGGCGCATCTCCTGAACCAAGTCCATATGAGACCGTTGCATTTTTTCCAGGGATTTTTTTGCCACATTTGCTCTCTTATCAGCCTCCATCTTTGATTTCGTAAAGACTCGGCTTCATTATTGAGCACTTCTATTATTCAATTTTTCTGAGCAAGATCGGTCTCCATTTTCTCAATTACCTTGACTCGCTCGAAAGCTACCGCCGAAGCCTTTTCTATAGTTTTGACCCACTCTCAGTACTGGCTTTAAACATCATGAACATAGTCCTATACCAGTTTTTCTGCATCATTAGGAATTATTTTCAAGTTCGGAGGGAAATGGAAGCCATCAAAGCAGATATTTGAGAAGTCTTGCTTTAACTTAGCAATCCGAATGGCTCCCTCTCCAGTGGGTTCTATAGCGGTCGGTTCTGTAATGATGGGAGCTTTCGCCTCAGTCCTATATCGTTGTTCGCCAGATTTTGAAGTTTGATTAGGCGCTACTTGGTGGGAAATCTTAGAGGGTTGTCTGCCGGAGCTGGAGGGGTTTTATGAACCTTTAGGTGGAGGCAATCGCGACCGGGAATGACGCCTATATTGATATGGCATCTCCCTCTCCATTTTGTAGGTCATGCTCGTGGTTGGAGTGATGGCGATTATGGTCTCTTTCAGTTTTGCGCCTATGAGACTCGGAGTAAGAGTTGGAAGAACGACACAAAGAACGAAGACTGCCAAGCATAGACTCCTACCTCACCATCGTATCTGAAAAATGAAAAGAAAAGCAGACTTAGTTATCTCCTGAGATTGAGAAACATGTGATTAGAAGTTTTGTGATGCCGTGAAATGTGTGTATGCATGTGCAAACTCCCCAAGCAATCGATTATGGTGGCCTTGCTGCATGAGTTGGCTCCCCTATATCTAAAGCACTTAAGTCTACATCGTTTTGCGATGGGGAGTGAATCCCCTCTAATCCAAAGTCTTGGAATGAAGTCAAGTCATCGGGAATAGGTATATCCGCCAATCCTTTAAAAGAACTCTCCATTTGTGCAGGAGAAGTCTCCCGACTTATAGCAGTTGCAGCAGATAGAGATACCACAACAGTTTTATGCCTTTGGGATTTATGGACGATAGCCTTGCCTTTTCTTCTCAACTCCGGTAATTGAAGACTATGCGAATGTGAAACTGTAGGATCATCCCCAGCTGGAAAACTCTCGTCATCATCATGTTCGGTAATTACGACCCCAAGAGCTCTTCATGCTCCTTGCCTTACCAGAGCCACCCTGGGAACTCCTACTAGCCTGATGCTTTGATCTCCCTCTATCAGCCCCACGACGATTAAGTTTTCATCGGTAAGGACTTCATCGATTTCTCTGAGCTTGGCCGGCGCTGATTGGAGAATCCTTACCATCTCCTTATATTGTGCTCTTTTGGGCAATGGAATCGAAGCTGCAAAAGAAGTGAAGTATTAGCATCAAATTATATTATCTAGTAAACCGATAAAGAAGTTGGAGCACTTATGTATGACTAGCCATCATATGGTGAATCCTAGTGGACACCGAATGAAGAACCATTCAATTTTAAAGTAGCTTAATTTACTCCAAGTTCTTGCCACTACTTGGCAATTTCAGACTGCTTCTAAGAAGGTGAATGAAGGGTTGTCCCCATGACTTTTGATGTTAAATAGATATCTGATTTTCGCAAAAGTTGGGGTCGGAAAAGATGCTCCATGAAGATAATGTATAAACTGTTGAGAAGAGCATATTCATTCGGGTGCAATTGAGATAGAGCAATCCTCAAGAAGAACAGCACTTCCCGAATAAATTAGGTGAACGAGGGCAATGTCCTGGCTGTGCACATGAACCTCTTGCAGGAGGTATACCCTTCTGGGGGATTGTGGGCTTTGTCTTCTGGCCCCAGCAATATAATGTCATTTAGTGATAATCCGTGCCTAGGCAGATCCTAACTAACATGTCTTTGGAGATTTTAGAATGAACAGAATCCTCCGGATTTAGAATTAAGATCGTACTCGGCAGTTCATCCAAGGTAGGACTGACTACATCTACCGTATTGTCTGGCACTTCGATTCCAAGGAGTGGCGGACTCTGAATATCCTACAGCTCGGAGCTCCTAGGATCCATAGCTATTGAACTGAGTAAAAATCATCATTAGATGGAAATGAACCCGTGTTCCCCCTGGTGTGAAGTGAATGATCGTGTTGTGCAGTGCTGTGCAATATGATACATTGAATTTATACAAGTTTGGAAGATGTTAAAATGATAAGAATTCGAGATTCAACTAGAGTGACTGTTATCGCTGACCGTCACAACTGTGCCAACCTGACTTCGGAGAATGGTCCTTGTTAGAGTTCGTTAAATTTGTTAAATTACGGTTCCATCAATGAGCTTCGAAGGGTAGTCAAATATGCAGTTTAATGGTCAATTCCAATTATGCAGGGTCAAAGCTTGTCAAAGTCAAGAGTTCGAATGTGCAAGAGTTTTGTATCTATCAAACTTCAACATGGATCGCTCCTCCAAAAGCTCGGTTTCGTATCGATCTCTATCCAAGATTTCGTATCGATCGACATCCAGGGATTTGTATCGATTGCCAGCTGTGATTTCGTATCGATCATTCTAGATCGAACGAACTCCCACGATTCTATATCTATATGAAGCTGCTCCCTCTATCCATCATTTCCAGATCGAGATGAGCTTCCATGTTCTAGATCGATACAATGATGCTTCCTCTATCCACCATCTATACGAGATCAAAACCAAAGATTCTTCCAATGACTATTCTGTATCCATCAATATCTGTTCTTCTCCAAGCTACAACAATGCCATTACCACTTCCACGACCTTACTCCAACCAACTTCCGGCATTAACAGTGCCGGAATCGGCCATGACTTTGAATGAAACGGCATTACGACTCCATTATTTTAAAATAGTTTTGGTCGATATATTACCTGGTTTGAGTGAATTAGATCGAGGGTTTAAAACTAAGTGATTTGGAGACAAAGGCAGTTCTTTCTTCCCATGTTCTCAATCGATACGAAGCAGATAAGAAAACAATGGCAAGTGAAATTTTTTCTAAGTACAAACTCCTTTATATGGATTCGTATCCCAGCAAAGAACATTTCATATCCCAGTAGCAAGAACCAGCTGAAACGGTCAGGGGCCTATGATACGAAAGGCATTGAGCAAACATGCCTAGAATGCTTCCCTCCATCGATACAAAGACGTAGCTTCGTATCCATCAGCCCATTCGTATCCTCAACGTTTTACCATCTGTTTGTATCCATCAATTCGAATCTCATCGGTATGAAACTTACAAAAAAGTCTTATTTAAATCACTGTATTTCATCGATACGAAACACCTACTTTGTATCCATATGCTTGAAGACCCAAGCTTCATATCCATCAATACGAAGCATCTCCAAGGACTATCCATTTCGTATCGATAGCTATCGATACAAAGCATGCATTCCAACGTCTCGAGTCGATACGGGAGAGGATCGATACGAAAGGAGTTACATAAAATGACTATCGACCATTGCTACAACTCGAATTTCACATCAATCCAGAAGAGGATCGATATGAAACTCGATCAAACAGGAACAAGGAACTTGACAATGACCCACGAGCGAGCAAACGTGAACAAGAGTTAGGTTAATATACGTGCATATATGACAAATTAACATTCAATTTTCAGAATTAATAGGAATTGAATTGCAACAACCCGTAAAATTTCAAAAATTAAATTTTTTAAGGTTAATAATTTGGGTAATTTATATAAAAGAAAAGAAAAACTTCATAATTTAATAATGAAATGAAATGTAACCATGGAAATTTAAAACTAATTATTAACAATTGAAATGAAATTCACAATTTAGTGAAGTAATGAAAATTGTTATACTTAGCTATAAATTAATGTAAAAAAACAAATGCAAACATTAAAATTTATAAATGGAATAAAATGAAATAAATGACTAGTGAATAAAGATTGGGTATATAAGAAGGGTAACATTTGTTATGAACAATGAAACCAAATATGTGATTAAAAGTTATAGTAACGGTGGTAAGTTACTATTTAAATTGTATATCAATTTAGTGTAAATGTTATGGTTGAGTATAAAATTTGAATTTAAGTAAATAAGGGTAAGTGCTATATAAATATATGAATTGGTATAATTAATTGGTCTACTAAATTAAAATAGGAAATCTTAAATGTCATCAATGAGAATTAATGCAGTAACGGAAGGTGTGAAAGTATAAATTAAATAGAAACGTAAATGTATTTATAAAGTAATAAATTGGTAAAAGAATGGAACTAAGGTAAATTTATTTAATTGGTTTTAAATCTTAATTAATGTGTACAATTGACAAAAATACACATTTAGGAATGTAATTGTAGAGCTTAAATTGGAAATAATTGTAAAATTTAATAAGGAAGAAAACAAATGACCGTATGAATGTAAATTCTAATTGATTGGAATAATAAATGTTAAAAAAAAAGAATAATATATGTTTCTTTACAAAATAAAAAAAAAATCATATGTTTATTTATTTGAAATGTTGGTAGTTGAAAAATATATTACAGAAATAAGAAATAAATAACTTTTGGTTTGTATACAATAATTCAAATTCCATAAATATGTTAAATTACTATAAAAAGGAATTGAATTAACTCATTTATTTTTACCTTAGAAATAAATGACAATTAATGTGATTGGAAACTTTTAATTAAAAAGTGGAAAGACGTTAAGTGTAAACATTTATTGGAATAAATTTAAATTGGGTGATTAATTTTCAATTAATTCAGTTCATGTTTTAAAATTTAATGCTAATTTACTGCATATATGTTTATACCTAAATTTAAACTTATGTTTTAGATCTAATTAGATCATTAAAAAAGGGATTATTTAGGTTTGAAATCTCATACGTTATTAAATTAAATGTTAATAGGAGATGATAAAGGGGTAAAATAGATTTACACTTGACTATTTCCTTTTCAATTAGACTTTATCAAATTTTAATTGCAACATAACTTACCTTTCCATCTTCACTTTTCTAATTTACTCTTACATTAATTGCCTCCTTGTGTGGATTATTTTCATACCTTTTATTTATGAATGAAAACTTTAAGTGGCGATAAAGATGTACACACACACACACACACACACACACACATATATATATAATACACCTGTTTATATTACCTTGTTTATGCCATCATATTTTTGAATGTATGTTAATGCATTCCTAGTAAAACATTCAATCGAAATGTTAACGTGTTTGTTTAATTCCCAACCTAATCACATAGATGGAGAAATGAAAAGTTCTTAATGCTATATATTCTTTTAATTTATAACACAGATTTTTGTAGAGAATTTATTTTCATTTTTTTGTGTTAATTAAATCTTTAAAGGATGTTAATTTTGGTATGTTTAGGGTTAACAAAATTAATTAAGTGAACGATTGTTTTTGAAATTTCAATTCTAAAAGTTTGTTTACAGTATAGAGTTGGTCCATTCATTCCCTTTCTAATTAATAATTGCTGCATTCTTTTCATTATTTCCCCATTTGCTCCATTACTCCTTTCCATTTACATTGTTCGAAGCTTTTCGATTTTGCAAACATGAACTACTTTTCATATTTTTAATCCTTTCATTTACCTCTTTTTAATACTTGCTACTTTTAGAAAGGCTATTCATGTTTCTATATTTCAATACCAAGTTTGTTCATATTTACTTTCTTTTTTCGTTCATTTTCCAACTTCATTTTACCGAAACGTCATTTCATTTATTTCAAATTAATAGCAACCTCTCTTTTCAAATCTCTTTGGCCCTAAACCTAACTCTAAACTTATAAATAAGATATGATGCAAATGAAACCCCAGCCTCCATTCTAATCTTCTTCTTCTTTTTTCCTTTTTTTGCTTTCAAATTTCCTTATTATCTCTCATTTTAATTTTTCCTTCCTCTTGAAATATTCTTCTTCTTCAAATTTTATTCTATTTCAAACTTTCTTCTTTCTTTTCAAATCTTGATCTTCTCTTCCATTTTCAGTTCTTCTTATTTTAATCCTTTTCTTTTTCAATTCTTCTTTTTCAAATCTTTTTTTTCAAACCTTTTAAAAATACATACATAAATACATACATATATATATATATATATATATTAATATAATAAGGAGGAAAATTAAAGTAAATCAAAATAAAAGAAAAATTACGGAACAAAGCTAGCAATCAAGAAGGAGACTAAGGAAACATGGAGAGGAGCTATTGACTAGAAGTCTATTATTTTCAGATTTATATAAAGGAGAGTGTTTTAACCCACTCACAACTTCTAAAATTTCTTATGTTTGTTAAATTTAATTTATGTTGTGATTATGATTTTATTTATGACTGTTTCGTATATTTTTAATCATCATCTCAGTTAATTGCATTTGTTTAAATTAAATCATTATTTAGATTATTATTGAATATAACTGCTAGTTAAATACATGTTATCTATTATCAGTTATATATTGATATTGATTGATTGTTTTGAATGATGATTGTAATGGATGTGTGATTTTGATAATGGATGTTTTATTTTATATCATTATAATCTACAAATTCTTTATAGATTTATTATAATTTATTTTGGGATTGCGGTTTGAAAAGATATACCACCGTATTTTTATTTTAAATTGCAGATTGAAAAGATAAATATCCACATCACTTGACCATAGGATAGAAAATTATATACAGACACCGTTGGTCTATATATAAATATTTTTGAAAATGATTTTTATGGTTTTGGAAGGAAATATATGGGTTTATATAAAAATGAATTTTTGATATTATATAAATATTATTTTATATATAGTTAAATTCTTAAATTTAAGCTATGTATAATTTTGTTCATTATATAATAAGTTTAATAATAAAGTTTGATATTATTAAATGTAATATGGTCACGTATTTATTTAAATTATATTCTTATATATAGAGAGTTTATAATGTCAGTAATAAATTAAGGTTGAGAATATGGGTTTGAAATTGATTTAATTTTTTTTTTTGAACTGGTACTTTATATACAACAAATCATTGGGACAACATATCCCATGTCAAATAAACGTTCGAAAACAAGTTTCGAACTTGTGACCTCCTACACCAAAGCCGAATCAATTAACCACTTGGACAATGGTGCTTGTCATTAAGAATGTTATTTAATTAAAGCAATCTAGAACTTATTGAATTTGAGATTTTAAAGGGCGTGATTTTATAACTTGATGATGGTTTAAGGTGATTAACGAATATTTC
Organism: Allium cepa; assembly: GCA_030765085.1. NCBI lineage: Eukaryota > Viridiplantae > Streptophyta > Magnoliopsida > Asparagales > Amaryllidaceae > Allium > Allium cepa. The sequence continues at coordinate 455,666,545 of CM060931.1, read as the reverse complement.
AAGTTGAGTTTTATTCAAATGATATTGAATTTGTTAAATAATATTTCAAAACTAAATAATAGTAAATTGAACTAAGATATATATGAAATTATCATATTTAGTTTTGAAATTATGGAATATTTAAAGCCTTGAAATATATCGAAATTGAAATGTTTTATCGAAATTGAAGTGTTTCAAAATTATGAATTTCAAAGTATTATGGTTCCAAAGTGTTTTCTTTCGGAGTTCTATGGCTTTGAAATAACATGATTTTGGGAAATGAATTTATTTGAAATTGTATTTAATTGAGAATTGTCTTTAAATATATTGATTTGAAATTTATTGAAATTAAAGATGTAAGATATGATTTTATAATAAGGTTTGGTCTAAGATGATGTTAAGAGATAATATCTCAAGTTTAAAGGAATTGAAGGAAATATTCAGTAATTGGGAAATGTGGATTTATTTAAATGATATAATATTTTTATTGGTTTCGAAATGGAAATGATATCGTATTAATATGGTTTTAAATGAAAATGACATTTTGGTTTTGAAAATATGTACGAATTTGAAATGACTGCGGTGTTATAATAACGTTTGGTTGTTAAAGATACCGGGATCGAAAGTTATCATACTCACTGCCAACTTCGAAAACCACTTTAACAACCGTGTACGCGGTGGAGATACCAGAATGAAGTAGGATGGTGGCAACATTCTATTAAGGTATATACGTGGACCCGACTCCCATGAGTTGGCATAAGGTGGCTAAAACAGGAGCGATTCTCGGGCCAAGGAGGTAGCTCCTCTTATCAGACACACTCCTTCGATATTATATTTTGACTTTGGATTGATTTGGTGGCCACTTTTGATTTTTGATTTTGGGGGGTGTGGCTCGAGATGGACGGTAGTAGCTGCTACGCGTTACCACCAGCCCGAATACGTAATTGGTATATCTACGCTGGCATTGCCTTGTGTGCCATGTCACCTACCCTAGCGCGCCTTATACGAGTTTGATTTGTATCGTACCTATGGAGTATCCTCTCGTAACCTCCTGATCAGGAGGTATTACGGTACCGTATAGACTATTGGCACTATTTATGTGTTAAGGGGAATATTGGGTCACTCCTTAACGCTATTTTAAAGTAAGTTTATTTTACTAATAGACATTATTATAATAGCGAAATATTACTACATAGTAAATAGTATAACGGATCCTTAGGAGATCTGAATCCCGAGCATCTCTTAAGTTACTGCACTCACGTTTGACATTGGATAGGAGATGTCAAATCCCGTAAATATCTCTGACGCCATTCCAATCATATTTTACCGTTGATTTAACTTACATAAGATCTTTTAGTTCTGACTCGAGTGTTTTGTCTTTTCAATTCGCTCAGGTCAGTCTGAGTATTTCATAATTCTAAGACTTTATTTCTGGAGGACGAAGACGAAGATTGTATTTCTATTATTTATTATATTATTCCACTACATTCATGCTGTTCCGCTGCATTATTTATTATTCTCTAGTATGTGTAACTCTGATATGTGTTGTATAAGTATAATCAAATGCTTTGTAAAACAGCTTCATGAACTATTATTTATTACTACATTTTGTCATTCCACTGTGAGATTCTGTTTTGTTTTTCTTTCTCTGTTTTTTCTTATTTACCCCATAACAATCCGCCCTTCCGTATGGTTTGAGTCGGCACGTGTGTCTGATTAAGCGTACAAAAAGGCGAGATGTTCCTTGAATGCTTACCTAGTAATAATTTGAACAGTGAATAAAAAAATGCTAGCACTCAACCTTCAGTTACAACAAAACACTGGATAATCATGGGCAGTCAACAATGCAACATTTATGATACTGGAAATCAATTAAAAGTTACATCTCTTGATGGAAAGACAAGACTATTCAACGAATCAGATAGAGCTTTTTTAGAATAAAGAATACAGCTTTCTAAAGCACATCATGTTCACACAAGATGTACTTAGGAGGGAAAATGTTATCCTACATTTTGGCAAGGTCGTGACACCAGGGACTTGACTAGAAACGAAGGACAATCCGTTTCGAAGATCGGTTATACATAGGTGCACTATGGATACTGAAAAATTTGGTTCGAGTTCGGATCGAGCTACAATTAGCATGGTACGACAAACAAAGTTATGGAAGAAAATATTACAAATTTCAAGTCCATCGGAGTTTGTATGCTCAAGTTATGGATCGATCAAGTTTCATGAGAAACTTGCTTACTTCTTATCCATCGTATTCATATCCATCAAGTCTACATCATCTTCCTTCGTATCCATCAAGTGCTGGCATCGATTTGGATCCATTAGATCACTGTTGCCCACTCCATATCGATCCTCCCTTTTACACATTTCATATCGATCAACTGAGTATCGATACGAAACTAAGGGTCAGGCATCGATACGAAGACAATGGGGAGTCATCGTTACGAAGGCCATGTGATTCCATCGATACGAAATAATAGACAAAGTATCAATACAAACAAAACCACATAGGACTAATACGGAGAAAGCCTAGTCAACCAAGAAAAGTGGTCCATTAGCATGAAAGTGGATCTCCCTAGAATTGCTACTCCACGTCATTGATATGCTTAGATTGATACGCACTGATCGATACGAAGTGAGTGATACACGCACTTCAGCCCCCTTGCTAACAAACCTTGGATCGATCATAACTCGTAATCTACAAGTCCAAATGTTATCAAATTTTCACAGGAGCTTGCTTACCACCTCAAGAACGCTCATCATCGATCTCAGCCTAAATGGACGCCTTTTGATTGATATGAAGGAAATGGGGACCGATCCCTATCGATCACGAATGACCCCTGATCAATCTGGTGGGCCCACCCATATGAGAGAAGGAGTATTCCAAGTTCATGAGCAGATATTTCAAACCTACACCTATAAATAGCAACCCTATGCCCACAGAAAAAGGACTTTTTTGACTCCAGTACGACGTTATTTTATCGCAACTCAATTGTAACTCGAGTGTTAGAGTGTTGCACTATTGTAATCAGTTATCAATCATCAGTAAACAGCGGAACATTCAAAGTGGACGTTGGCCACAACGCCAAACCACTATAATTTCTTGTCCTTTTCTATTTCTACATGCTTTTATTAGTGTGATTATTAGATTAGTCTCTTTTTCCATTTAATTTCTTCATTTTAATCTCTTCAATCACATCTGAAGAGTGTTGTACCCAATTTTGATACAAAACTTACATTTATAGAGGTGGGAAAATGTAAAAATATTGGGTGCAAAATAGGTAAATGCCTATTGTATTGTTTTTATAGCAATTAAAGTGTAATATAAATTTTATTAACTCTGTTGGTTATTGATCCTAAATTTAGCTATTCAAATTTATGTTCATTTTAGCTTTTTCACTTCTTGTTTTTAATGCACTTGATAAATATTTTAAATGATACAAATAAGTTAGGTGTATAAATGTATCATAAAAATTTGTTAAATAATTTAAGTTAAATGTACATTATAAATTACTCTGAATTTTACAGTTTTAGAGCACAAAATGTATACTAAATATTATGTCAAAAAATAAACGTTACAAAAGAAAAAAGGAAAAAAAATGTTCTATGCTAGAATTTTCCTTTTAAAAGATATATATGTTAGCCATTAAAACAAAACTCTATTGCAAGATAGTCATTTCATAGCAAATGTGCAGCGTATTGGAAAGAGATATTTTTGGTCGATAATATTAGAAATTTCCAAATATTTTTTTCCATTTAATGACTTCTCTAAAATAATTGGAATTGAATATTATGTACCATTTGAAAAGAAAATGAAATATTGGAAAATGATGTATCCCACAGGAAAACTTATTGAGGTCGGTATGATATAACCCTTTATTTATTGTCATGTGTAGTTAAAACGAGAATTTTGGCCTGTAGTATATTTTAGTTGTTATGGGCGTATTGTGCTATGCAGCTTATAGGTACAACGTAAATGACATTTTCAAGTAACTTTGGAAGAAGAGACGTGTAGCTTTGTGGAGTTGATGACTCATGTCTGAAGAAGATGCATGCACAAGAAGTAATTTAAAGTTGATTAGGTTAGTTTAATCCTTCTATGTAATCTTACGTTACTACTTTCATCTTTAAGACCGAGTATTTATTATTCATTTTCTTCGAACACTTCATTCATCCCAAATACACTATACGGATACGATGTAAAACGTTGAAACAAATTCAAAATAAAAAAGGAACTGAATAGAAGAATAAGCCAATATAACATTTTTATCATGTTCGAGGAAGGTAAGCATCCAAAGGAGTCAAGTTTAAGTGGTTGGTTTCCTATATTTGAATTGATTATGATCATTTTTGTTTTCAATGAATTGATTATTATCATCAACCGGTTCCAATTATCCTAATTATTCAACTATTGAATTGAACTTTACTTTGTCAATAATTTTAGATTTCTAGCTAATATCGTTTATACAGATGTTTGAACTATTTTTAGTAATCATTACTTTGGAGATACACTTTGGCCATGAAGGTAATTATAACTTTTTGGTTAGTTTTAGCCAACATGAATAATCTGAAGTCTTGGGCTACCAAGGTGCATGTTGACTCAAAAAAAGCAATTATTTCTTATAATTGTCCTTATTGATGAAACTTGATACTATTGTTGGTATTTTAGTCTATCGAAATACAAAAATGATTTAACTTCTTATAGTGGTTGTGTTATAATTAGCATTTGATATGTAGAATAATTACTAAAAGTTGTAAAAGCAATTTAGCTGTTATAAATACCTTAAATTCGTATGTTAGAGTTGGATTAAAAGCAGTTAAGAAAATATGGAATTTTATACTTGCCTTTACTATTCATCAAGGTCTTTTTAATTATTTTCAATACTTTTGGGAATAGGGTTGGTCTATTTTTTTATTATTATGATCACAAGCAACGTTGCTAATCTATAGGGTTAATTCTATTACTATGTTTCTGCGATCAATTAGTTTTTCAATACATTTTTATCCATATTGGGTTCTTTTATGTGATTGATCTATGTTTTTTATTATGAATGAGTTGTAAACCTGGTACATCGATAGTTACAATTGTAGATTATTTAAAGTTCATAAAGTCTTTCTTATAAGTAATCAATACTTTCACTGTGATCTCTTATTTCAGATCTAAGAATCGAGTCTAATTATTCATTAAAATAATTATACTACGTAGAACTGTTCCTTTTTTTATGAAGAGGAAACTGACCATTATTTATCTTATATATTGTACGTTTTTAAGAACTTGGCACTTCTCCATGTCTGTCAGCCTAAGAAAATTGTTTGTCTAGTATTTTACTTTATCCTTTGTACTTGACTTCTCCATGCTAAATATGTACATTGAAAACCATTTATGAATTTATAATTAAAGTTTCCTAAAATATTTTGTTGACTAAATTGCTTTCTAAATATAATACAAAAAAACCATTGATTTGCTTTGGTACTCATCATTTCATATACTTCTAAATGGTTTTCTTATATACTTCTACGGTACAAAGTGCATCCTAAAAACTCAGTTGTAGACTTATGTTCTTCAACACTACTTGATCCTGTCATATATTGACAAAAGGTTAGGTAAAATTTAAGGTTGGACTTAATCAATTTGATCAATTCATTATGTGATAACATAAATTTAGAGAAACAAACAAAAGCAAATGATCTAAACGACATAAGTTATCAATAGCGAATCATATGAATTATATAAAATATCAATAACTATATATATAGTTACAAGTACATTTTTCATGATTACAATTTTTATATCACATATATAGATTTTTACAGCAATAATTTTCAAAACTTTCTGGTATATGAAATAAATAAAAAGGAAAGAAAATATCAAGTATCCTCGGATTTTTTATCATTATTAAGCGAGGGTCGGTTTAATAATAAACTGCGTCTCCCACATCACTAACAAAATGATCTACTCGTAAACTCCTTCTTAAAATACCAATATATGCGGTACAAGTGGTCTAGATTTTTTTTGGCTCTCTACAATATTTTCCAGGTATAGGTTTTGATGCTATTGTCTGAAAAAATAAAATTAAAAATCCATTGTTAAACGTATATGGTACTATAATATAATTCTTTCCTAATAAATGTATGCTAAATAAGATTGATTGTAATTGGACATTTATAGATAATTGGACATCACATTATAACTGAATAAACAAGTAAACATGATACCACGCACCTCTTTTGATCGTGCCACTTTATTTATATTTGATATAATACACACACACTTAGTTGCACACTATATTCTGCTTCTCTTGTAGATGTGCTTTTTAGTTGTAGTACTTTCCTTTTTGAGCTATACAATGTTTGATTTTTCACTTTGTTTCTAATAAATTTCTAATTTTTTCCCGCCGTTTTACCATTTTAGGCGGTTAGCGCCATGATCACGTGTTCAGCAACATCAAATCATTTCAGGTAATGTTTTCTATTTCCATAAATTTTTAGTTAATAAATTCATTATAATGCAATCGCTTTTGAATTTTGATATGTTATATGATATGAACGTGAACTTGAGTATTGGATATAATGTATGGCTGAGATAGAAGTCAAAATACTTGGTTACATTCCTTACAAAAAGCATCATAGTGCTTTTAGAATAAAGCAATTTGGATATTAAAGTTATATTTGTAAATGTTTTGCTGGACACTTTTTACCCCTCCATACTTATCCACTTTTTGATGCTCCTCAAATTTATAGAAAATCATTATATGGAGGGTATCAAATTTACAAAATGGTCATTATACGAAGTGGTCGATTGTAACCACTTTTTGCTTTTTTCTAAACACTTATATTAAGTATGGAAGGATACTTATAATGTTTTTTTGCTGGATACAAAGTGGCTATTGACGATCCACTTTTTGATGCGCCTCAAAATGGTCATTATACATTGTCCGAGTTGGTTGATGGTGGTTTTGTAGTTTGTCCAGATTGTCGCACTCATTGTTTGTATGCTTGTAAATATTTTATAGTAATGAAATTTGAAGTTGCACAATGAATTTGTAGAATTTGACATGAACTAATTAATATGTTTGATGTTTTTTTGATTTGATGATACGTTAGTTTTGAAATTTAATTTCATATTTGTTATTGCTATAAATTTGAATTTGTTTTGTTGAATGATATAATATGTGATTATACTATATGATCCTGAAGGGGATATGGTTCAGCTATATCAAATTTACAACACTTACAACACTTACAGTTATAACCGTTGGAAAATTCCTTATTCCCAATGTTTATAATCATTGGAAAAAAGGAATTTCCCAATGTTTATAACTGTTGGAAATAAGGAATTTTCCAACGGTTATAACCGTTGGAAATTATGTTGCAAAATTTATCACGTACCTATTACCAACGGTTATAACCATCAGGGATTTTACTGGAAATGGTTATAACTGTTATGAAATGTAAATTCGGGTGATGTGGTATGCAAAATCTATTAAGGGTAAATGCTACTCCCAATGTCCTCCAAAATGCATAATGCAATCTCTCAACAAATCTTTCAAAATCCTATTCACCCTCTCCGTCTGATCGTCGGTCTGTGAGTGGTAACCGGTGCTAAGATCCAATGTCATTCTTAAAGTTGATTACAAAATCCTCCAAATTTCACTAATGAATAAAGGGTCCATATCATTAACAATGCTAATGAGAAATCCACGCATCTGTATCACTTCCTAGCTATATATTTGCGCTAGAGATGCTTCAGTGCTATTACTTCTAATGGGAATAAAGTGGACACTTTTAATGAGTCTATCCACTATAACCCAAACAGCTACATTGCCTTTTTGACTTCTAGGCAACCCATCTATAAAGTCCATTGATATATGCTCACATTTCTAAGTTAGCAACAGTCCTCCATGCTTCCTTTGTTCCACCTTTATCTTTTGGCACGTCAAACACTTAGAGACAAACTCCACTGCCCTCTTCTTCATTCTCGACCAACAGAAAATTTGCTCCATATCCCTATTCATTTTATCTCTACTGCGGCGAATGGTCATCCGAGGATGGTGACACTCAGCCAGAACTTCCTCTAAAGTGTCTTCTACCATAAGAACATAAAGGCGTCCATCATTTTTCCAACATCCGCTTTCTTCAACTACATACCTATCGCCATTATGGAAATGCTTCCTCTACTTAGCTTGTCGAAAATTCCAACTATCATCGCATCTTTCTTCTGCTCTTGCTCGATGCAATCCATCAATGCTTACCTAACCTCCATCCCTGCTAAATATCCTAAAGTGGATTCTAATGGAGATGGAAATTGAAAATAAAGGAGAACTCAAATTACCTCCACTCATATATAGCACCTAGAGTAGCATGCCACCGGCAAAGGGCATCGATGACAACATTCCCTTTTTCGGGGGTGTGGGTATCTTAAAGTCATATGATGATATAAACTCCATCCACCTCTGTTGCCTAAGATACAAATCCTTTTTGGAAAATAGGTATTTGATTGATTTGTGGTCAGTTAATAACTCAATCCTTTCCCCCAAATGATAGTGCCTTTGTTGGAACTAGGCCAGCCCACAGTGGAAATTATGGGTAAATTTAATTATTATTTTCCCTATTGGATCTCTATTAGGCCTATAAAGTCTAGTTTATTTAGAGCACTTCTAAATTTTATTTAAATAAAATCTTTTATTTTATTTAAATTTATAAGTTGATATAGTATTATTTAATTTTCTTATGATCTATATACACATACACACATATACGTGTATCATACACACACATATATTTGTGTGCAAGTATAACATATCAATCCATGCAAGGTATAACATGACCTTGCATAGATGTTGGGATTTACATTGCAATGAACACGTTAGCTCATCTAATATGCTAAAATATTGTTCGAATTTATGGATATATACTTTTGTTGGCATATATAAAATATTTTATATATTATATATATACACACACACACTTTAATTGATATATTTTTTAAACATAAATGTAGATTTATATGTATATATGTGTGTGTATAAATATAAATATATATTTATAAAAGTAATTATGAAAAAGATTTATTTTGTAAGGAATTATATTTTTGGTAGTTTTATCTAATTCTAAATTTAGTTGCATCCTTTTCCTAGCATCATCTTCCTTTTCTTGAGATGGATCACCTCTTCTCCTAGTCTTTCCCTTCACCGTCTCCATCTTCCAATTCGGCCTCCCCATGCCTAACAATTACAAGTACTCCCCTCTCCTAACTAACCCTATCTTGCCAAGGCCGAAAAGATCTACATGTGCTTTTCATGTTCCCTTTCATCTATCCAGATCGTTGTCTCTGCCCAAGCCTATGCTAGGTTTGACAGTTGATTTTCTTTTGTCATCTGATGCTATCTGATCCTGGGTAGCCATGTTTAACCTATTTAATGCTCTTGCTTCGTACTGTTGTGCTATCAATTAATGAGTCTGTATCCCCAGTATATGCGTCTCATTCGCTTCGTAGCAAGGATGACTATCTTGATGATCATTTGTGGGATACTGTGTGTTTGCTGGATGATGTTATTACACCCATAGATTCTAAGCCCTTAATCTCAATTTCGTACATGCAGGTTGCTCGATCAAATCCCCTATGGAAAATCCCGCTTCCCATCATGCAGCCATGACCTAAGTGCCTCTCTGTAGTCCAAGATTATCACTATAGTACGCTATAGATAAACTTCCTACAACATTGTCTGAACCCAAGCCTTGGTTGTCACTACTTAGCTCTTTTCCCCATAATGCGGGTGTCTACAACCCTTTTGATTTGGAGATTGAGAAGGTTAACGGAGTTATGCCACCCCTGCCTTTGGTTATGCAAGCTGTTGTTGATTACTGGTCGGGTTTTTGGGTTGGATTTTTCTTGGATCCCAACCAAAAGATCCAAGATGCTAGAACTCTTTGCCACTGTATATGGAAGCTTCATGGAGATCATTGTGTTATCTATATCGACTCTATGTAATTTTTTTAATTTTCTAGCAATGAGGAGCACCAACGAGTCCTAGAAGCTAACCATCCTTTATTGATGGGAAACCTATCATTATTAACAATTGGACTCCTGTTGTGGCTAGTGCAAGGGACCGGGTTTGGTCTGTTCCTATTTGGGCATATTTTCACACATTTCATCATTTGTTTTACAACCGCTAGTGGGTTGAATTGGCTAGCTTGCACTATCGGTTAATTGAAATGTTTTGATTCTAATACAGTGGCTCATGATAGATTGGTTTATGCTAAGGTGTTAATTGAAATTATCCCAGATAAGCCACTTCCTTCTTTGATTAGTGTATAGCTTGTTGCTAGTCATCTAGATAAAGTGCGCGTTAAATATAGTTGGAAGCCTAAACATGTACCGCTTGTCACTCATTTGGCCATCTTGCTGACTCTTGCAGGCTCCAGTCAATGGCTCCTCCTCCACCCAAGGTGCTGCTTCCTTGTCCCTCTATGTGGAGGTGGGTTCCAAAGGTTAAGAACCGCTCTTCTGTGAATATGGACCAGTCTATTAGTGATTCTCAAGTTCGTTCTACCACAACTCCTAAAGATGTTTCTCCTATAATCGAGCCTTGCCCCCACCTCTCCTACTAAAGGTACTGTTTCTCCGGTGGTTTCTCCTTCTAATGCTACTGATGTTCTCATGGTTTTAACGTCGCTTAGGCTTATGTTATTGAGTAGAAATCTTTTGAGAATGCGTGGATTCATGAGTCGTTTGAGATGAGATATGCTTCAGGTCAAGATGAATTCTTTATGTTTGTTAGTGAAGTAGAAGGTGAATCCAGGCGCTTTTTTACTCTGTAGATAGGGAAGATCTTGTTCCCCCGGTAGGTGGTGATCTTGGTGCTAGAAACAGGGCTGTTCTTGAAGATATTAGCTGGGATTGAAAATTTATCTATTGCAAGGTATACCCATTTTATGTTCCAATTATTGTGACTCACTTCAGAAGTTATCTACATGTGATTAGCCCTGTCTCTTCGGATGATGGTAGTGGATCCTCCCTACGGAGGAGAGCTATCTATGTGTCATCTATAGTAGCATAAGCATCTTTGCCTATCTCATGTTCTATATTATCCATTTTTTGTAGTTGAGGCATGTCGCCTTGCTCCTGTATTAACTGTTGATTTGTTTATAACAAAAGTGGATGGTCCACTATAAAACTGGTTGGCATTGCCAAAAAATAAATGTAATTATGAAATATTAGCATTATATATACATAATTATGTGAACATACTTAAATCAATTATAAATGTCTTAGATAAAATAAATAACAATATTTTTTTATAAAATCGAACATAATACATGCATGTATAAATAAAATAATTTTAATTTATGATGAACTTATTTAGTTATCCCCTAAAGACTTTATTCATCAAATCTACAAAATATGCAGGGGAATTCGTCAACTTGAAAGGCATCACGTCCTATTCGTATAGTCCATTCGAAGTGCGAAAAGCAATCTTCTTCTTGCTATTCTCAGCCATCCTCAATTGATGGAATCATGTGGCTATGCCAATTGGGAAAAGATCTTGGATCCTATAAGATGATCAAACAAATCATCTATTCTAGGTAAAGGATACATATTCCTCTTGGTCAACTTGTTGAGTTCTCTATAGTAAACGCATAGCCTTAAAGAGGCATCTACTTTAGTGGCGAAGACAATTGGTGCTCCTCATTTCAAAGGACTACGGTGAATAAATCTCTTCTACAATAGCTTTGAAATCTTCTTATCTAACTCCCATCTTTCTTAAAGGCCCATGTGTCTTAGTGAAAGAGTGAAAGGTCTTGCATCCTCCAAATCGATTTTGAGCTCTATCTCCCTTCGCGGCGAGAGACCCAAGACTTCTTCAAAAACGTCAGAAAATTTTTTGATCTACGGGCACATAAAGAACTCATCTTGTGATAGGTCTCGGCGAATATAAATAGCATGACTCGTTTTAGTTTTATGATGTACAATAAACATCTATATCTCATCATTTACAGCTCCTTGACCGTACAATCCTCCTATCACAATCTAAGACAGCCCCGTAGTAAGATAACCAATCCATCCATGGGAAAAATCCCTAGTCCTCAAAGCCAAGAACATATGCGTTACATGTAAAATAGACTTTACATATATACACATCTAGTTCTTTACAAATCAAAGAAAGATGTGTCAACCCCTTGTAGGATTCGACACGACTATTAGGTTGGTGAAAATTTGGGTTTTTAGACTCAAGGAATTAGCTACATTTCTAGCTATGAATGAATGTGATGCTCCCAAGTCAAATAAGGTATGAATAGTATCCTCGAAAGTAACAGTTGTACCTTCTATTGTAGCTTTTCCTTGATCTTTAAAAGGAGGTCTAATCGAGATAGGTATAGCCTCATTAGCATAAGCTTGCCTGCTTTGTTCCTCCTTAGCTAGACTTGGACACCGATTCTTATAATGTTCCTCCTCATGGTAGTGCTTGCATCTTCCTTTGAGCTCCTCTCTTATCATGCTCACCTTGCAGTCCATAGCAACATATCCCTTCTTCTAACAACTACGACATATTATACTTCCCTTCTTGATTTTCCCCTTGGCCTTCTTATCTGCCCTAAATTGTCTTTTCTTAGCTCTTTCTTGATTTTGTGCTAGTCCAACCTTTTCCTTCTCACCACAAGCGGTCTGCAGCAGACCATTTTAAATATCATCTAAGTGGCGCCCACGGGTGCTTAGGTCAAAAGCAGCTCCCTAAGTAGGGAATTCAGGCTTTTATTGAACTATATAGCCTTCTTCATGGAGGTATCAATCGAACTCAATCCTAATTTATCCAATTCCGTGAACTTACTGACATACTCCTTCAACGTGGAGTCTCCCAGCCTAAGTTGTATAAACTTCTCCAATTGCAAACTTACTTCAACTCTAGACATGAATCACGACCTAAAACGAGTTTTGAATTTAGCCCAAGTGATTCATTCCTTAGCATTCTCCTCATCCACTATAGTCCATAAATCCAGCACCTTCCTTTTTATGTGTCATGCAGCCATCCTTCTCTTGATCCGGTTTTATCATCCAAGCTCCCAAATATACGAACACCGTCTTTATACAAGCCATTGTTTCCACAAAAACTTCAGCTCTTATATACATCCATCCTCCTATAATCTGAAAGTCTTTACACATTTTAAGGAAGACTACTGGGCGAGGTGTTGCTTCAGCAGGCGAAGCAACGAGTGCCGCTACTACAGCTTGTTGAGGAATGGGAACTTTCACTACATGCCTTAAGTATTATTTGAACCATTCCGGCATCCCACAGATAGTGGGCACCTCTTGGGTAGAGGGGTTCCCATCCTCAGTGAAATGATTTTCAACCATAATAAACTATTTGTAGGTTTATACTTCGAGTCATAACTTTCTCGGACGGCATTATTTGCTAAAACAAAATTTTTCCTAGTGTATTTGTGTATGTTCATAAAAGTATATATATAGTAGGGTTTTGAAAAATACTCCCAAAAATAACAAATATAAATTCCTGCATATACTTATCCCCATTGATCAGATAATCTCGCTTTGATACCAAATGTAACAACCCACCTCAAAAGAAGCCTAATTTTTGACCCAATAAAAGCCCAATAACTAATAATAACGCATAAATATTAATAATCCTAATTAGATGTGATAACTAATAATTATTGTGACATGTTATTAATAATAATAATAACGCATAAACAAAATATACTTCAAAAATTAAGAATAGTAAATGCCTAATTAGATGGCATGAATATTAATTTGAATGTTTACATTAAAAATGGAAAAAGAAAAAGGAAAAAAACTTCAGATAAAGCACTTGAAAGGAGCAAACAAACAAATGAGAAACAAATGAAAAGAATGAGATAATTATTAATTAGAGATAAATCAAATGAGGCTATTATTAATTAATAAAAAACGAATGAGTAGTTTAATAATCAAATGGATGCTTAAGTGGAGCCTACGCTAAGAACTTGAAAACGAAAAGAGAGAGAATGTGACGTAATAATAAATATAAAACAAATGAAGGGACTACCTATATCATATCAACAAACCTTTGGTGTAACAACTCGCATATTTATCGATTTTATATTTAAATATTTTATTTAAATATTTTATCGTTCGTCGAATTTTGGTCCGAAAAACTACTTTTTGCAAACAATCGAATTGGGACTCGAGACCACCCCCATTGAGTTCAAAATGCCGTTTGCGACCTTTTTGAGTATAAGCTTCGATATGTTTGGAGAAAGTTGATTTTTGCTACTTTTTCCCGCTTATGACTTTGGTTTGGGCTGAGCCAATTAACCACTTACTAACTCAGTCCCAATCCCTCTCTCCTCTTCATTACTTCATTCCAACTCCTAACTCTCCAGCAAAACTGAAAATGGAGGTGGAGAGTGGAAATTAAAACTCCAAGCCCTAGCTTCCTTTGCAAATCCATCTCCTTGCTCCAAAGTTCAAGAGAACCCATTGGTAAGCTTCCTCTTCTTCTTCTCCAACTCATTCTCTCTTTGATTTCAGAAATTTCCTAAACCTAATTTAGGGAATGTTTCTCTTTTTAGCTTAGATTCAAGCTTGTTGAGTTGGAATTGAAGAGTGCTTGTTCTTTCCATCGCTTCATAGCTTCTCATTCATTGCTTTTGGGTTCAAAGGTGAGATTTTTAATCTCACATCTATGCTTATAATTCTCTTCTATTGTTAGGTATGAATTCCTAACACTTATTCATGTGCATTTGATTTTGATTTGGATTGCTTTTGTGAATATTCCAATTTTTAGTGTTTTGAGTTCAATTCGTTAAAAATCCTAACTTTGATGTTTGAACATGTTTTTGGTGATGCATCGAGGAGCTTATAGGGCCAGGTAGTCGATTGGCATAAACCCTTAGCGTCGTTGCTCGTGCGATTGCAATTTGGTCGGGATTTGCACCTCCTTTGAAATAGGGTAGGAAGTGCAAGCATACAGGTTCGGCCGATCGAGCCCCCTGGGCCGGTCAACCGACCTGTAGTCCAGGCACTTCCTGCCTCTGTTTGGAAGTGTTGGTTACAGGCTTCGGCCGACCGAGCCCCCTGGGCCGGTCGACCGACCTGGTGCCCCGAGCACTTCCAACCTCCGGTTCGGTCGACCGACTCAGGGAGTCCAGTCGACCGACCTGCTACTATTTGCCAGATTAGCTTATATTGCTAATTCGTTTGAATATCCAACTTTAATCGATTCGTGTTGTCTCCCTTTTGTTGTTGTCATTTATTATCGACTTTGATGACCTTTTCTTTGGGAATTTTAGATATATCCACTTTGATGGATTTGATATCGATTTCTTTGGATTTTATTCACGTCTTCGAATGTGAATTTTTATGCCCGATTGTTTCTACAATCACTTCTATGATTTGTCACTTTAAAATATAAAGGTTTTCTATACTAGTAGTAAATATCAAAACTCTTTCTTAAAATGATTTCAATACTATTTTATTACAAAGCTCGTTTTCTAAAACCGATTTCCAATCTATTAGTATATACAAACCTTTACCTCACTCGTATGAGAAATCTAATTAAACGACTTAGTAAAACAAGTGGTATGAAACGCTTGCGTTTACTTCGTCGGTTAATTCTTGGACTTGTTCGATTGAATCTCTTGTGACAATTTTCTAGTGGAGATCTACAATTTTTTCGTAAATATTTAAGCTAAGCTAGTAGTTATGGGACATGAAGCTAAGCTCATATATTTACTAGCTTATTGTAATTGACACTTCTCGTTGATCATGACGATCATCTTTGTGGTCTAGGCTAGCAATGCGCGATGTCTCTTTGTTTATGTGGAGGAATGTTCCTCATTTTATTGAGCTTTGTCTCATTTCTCACATGGGTCGTACCTTTTTAGGTGCGTCAATGTTTTATTATGCATGGGGTGTACCTTTCTAGGTGCATCGATGTTTGTTTATACATGGGTCGTACCTTTCTAGGTGCGTCGATGTTTATTTATGCATGGGATGTATCTTTCTAGGTGCATCGATGTTTATTTACTTCGTGGAGCAATCGGCTCAATAAGTCGGGACATGGGGCGTATCTTTCTAGGTGCGTCGATGTTCGTCTATGCATGGGGCGTGTCTTTCTAGGTGCGTCGATGTTCGACTTAGCATGGGGTGTATCTTTCTAGGTGCATCGGTGTTAGACATTACATGGGATGTATCTTTCTAGGTGCATCGATGTTTATTTATGCATGGGGTGTATCTTTCTAGGTGCATCGATGTTTATTTATGCATGAGGCGTATCTTTCTAGGTGCGTCGATGCTAGAGCATGGGGCATATCTTTCTAGGTGTGTCGATGTTCGACTGTACATGGGGCGTGTCTTTCTAGGTGCGTCGATGCCCAGTTTGTGGGATTGGCCATCCTTTTTATTGTGTTTTGGTTCATCGGATGTCCCGCTGTACGACGTCGTTGTTCCTTTTTATTGTGATTTTTGGATTTCGTGTGTTGATTTCTGGAATTTATGTTTCACCAACTTTTACGATGGGCATTGATATATATGTCATTTATTGTGGCTTGGTGAATGAAATTAGGAGTATGACATTCCTTTTTATCTTGAGTAGATTATTGTGATATTGATTAATCTCTTGTTGATTTTCAATTACTTATTTATCACAGCTTGGCATTGTGATTATTATATGTTTATGTCATATCTCTTATTATATATCACTTCATCTGATATTTATAGCTAGACTGATCCGTTTATTATTTTCTTCTTAAATAATACTCGGGTCAGACTGAGATTTCACAGGTGCTTCTGCTTGACTCCTTATCGGACCATCATCTGACTTTTGGCTAACTACTTAGATTAGTAGTTTTTGTTGTGTACACTTAAGATGTGGACTCATAGATGTATTCTTTTGTATAGCACGTGTTGCTATTCTTTTGTATTATTGTGGATCTTTTTGACCACTACTCTGATATACACTTTCACGTGTTAGTTATATATTCATATCTTCTTCCGCCTTTGTGATATGAATTATCTGTGACTGATTTATGTTATGTTTATTTCTGTATTTGTTTCCGAAGATATTATAGCCACTGTGTAGTAGCTTTGAGTTTGTGTTGGCATGTCAGATTTCCACTTGAAAAGAATTGCATGCTATACTATCTGACATATCGATGCTCGCACAAAGCAATTACACGGATGGTCGCTCCTCAACAGCCTTATTCTCCGCGCTAGTTGACAGCATTACTTCGTAATGTTCTTGGCTAGCGTGGGTATAGAGGTGGGGCTTCACAGCTTGGTATCAGAGCCAAACTTCGGAACAATATAGAATAATATAACAAGGATCATCGTCCTAAGCCTTTCTTAGGAGTCGTGCTTTAGGATTTAATTCGAGTCTTCGTACCAATTCATCCTATTTTCTTTATGATTCCTTGTTTTATCTATCAAGATTGCTTGAAATTTATTTTGAGAATAACTTTTTCCTCTTCTTTCTTTCTTTCTTAAAGAAGAGAAATGGTTAGACCTGGTCGTCCCAGCGCCGATCAATCTAGTTCTACTCCCCAAGATGGAGTATTCATGTCTGCTCAACAACTTTTGGATCTTGTAAAGAATCAAGAGTTTATCTATGCTTTGAGTAAGAACCCCGAAATGGTTCTACCTTTGAAACTTGAAGTTTCTTTCAATCAGCTTGTGGATGTTACTCTTCTTCATGGAGAGGTTGGTAAAGGAAGTGTTTGTGATATTGGGACTTCCAAGAAGAGGCATATTAAGTTCAAGAGCCTTAATCCCAATAAGAGAGTGAAGCAAACTACTTTTGTAGCAAAGACTCCAATCCCTAATCGTGGAGGATGCTACAATTGTAATTCTATGGAACACTATGCGAATATGTGTCCAAAACCTCATTCTTGTCGCTATTGCAAGAAACCGGGTCATCTTTTATATGCGTGTCCCGAACTTTTGAACAAGGACATGAGAAAGCTAAATATTGTGCAAGCCCCTAGCAACTCTTCTCTTGGTCAAGGTACTTTTCACTCAATCCTTGATGGCATTGTTTTATTTCGTGATCTTCTTATTTGAGTTCTTTTTGTTATGGCTCACTATTTTATATCAAAAGAACTTGTCGATTCTTTTTCTTTGAATATTTTGGGCTTGTTGACTTCTTTGAGGATTGTGAATCCGGATGGTAGATCCGCAACACTCAATTTGCTTTTTATTGATGTCGAAATTATTTTATGAGACTTTTCTTTCCGAGCCGATATTTTTACTTAGGCTTCGGAATTTGATTTTTTGAAAGGATCGGCTTAATCATTATGAAGCCTATATCCTATTTTTTGAGTGGACTCTTCATCTTCGACATTTTCTATCTGTTAAGCAGATTTTTGTTTTTCCTTTGTGATTTTGATTCCAATTTGATGGCATCATTTTATTCCTTAAAGCCCACTTATAAGGAAAGTGTTATTTCTCTCATTCATGTAGTTTGAGAAATTTTCCGGTATTTTTGAGTTTGTCTTAGAATTATCACCTAAGAAATCTTTTGTGTGGTGTTAAGGTCTTTCTAGTTCGACCTTGCCACCGATTTTCGTTTGCTACGAGTTGCGGAAATTAGCATTCCACTTACCGTATTCTGCACTCGTTATGATTCTTATGAATGACTTATTATGTCATTCAAATGGTCCAGCTTATTTCATCCATTTTATAAATCGAATATTCTATGAATATTTCGATGAGACTATTCTTGTATTTACTGATTTTGGATGAAAATAGTAATTTAAAATTTTGCAAATCTTTTTCATAAGATTTATTTATAAGTAAAACTGGATTTTGTTCTTGAAACGAACAAAGAATATTCTTAAAACTTTTTAAGAGATTTATTTATCCTATAAAAGATGATTTTGTGATTGTATTGCCCGTTGAGTGTTTTAAGAATTCTGGTCGATGCGCTTGATCAACGTTATCGATAGGAATCTCCTAAACGCTTTGATGAGACAGTCAGACACGATGTATTGACTTATAAAAATGTAAATTTTTGTATAAAGATTATTACATAAAGATAAAGGTAATTTTGAAAGTTTTAACTTTTCAGGAAAGGAGATTATTTAAAAGAACTCTTCCTTTCGATACTCTTGTTCTTGTGATTCCTGAAGGGGAACCAAGACTTTGCTATTTGTACCGATACTAGTCGTATTGGTTTGGATGCCGTTCTCTTGCCAAAGAGGACGTGCTATCACTTGTGCTTCTAAATCATTATAGCTTATCGAGACTAGATATGCCGCTTATGATCTAGTGCTCTCGGCTATTGCTTTTGCTTTTGGAATTTGGCATCATCATATTTGGATGAGAAATTTGTTCTCTACCTCGATCATAAATCTTTGGAATAATTATTTTCTCATATGGAACTCCATGTTGACTCGAGTTTCTAACATCTTATGATCTTGATATTCTTTTTATTCCTGGAAGGGAAATCGTGTTGCCAATGCGCTTTGTCGTAAGCAACAAGTGGTTGATTCTTTGATGTTGTCTGAATGGAATTATCTTTTCGTCAAGTTCATCGGACGTTTTGGTACACTTCGTTTTATTGAGTTTTATCTCATTCCTTTTATGGACTAGTGTCCGATGTTCTTTTTGGTGTTCGGTTCATCGGATGTACTGTTATTACACTACATCGATGTTCCGTCTTATTTGATTCATTGGATGTACCGTTTGTACTACATCAATGTCTTTGCTTTTGATTCATTGGATGTACCGTTTGTACTACATCAATGTCTTTGCTTTTGATTCATTGGATGTACCGTTTGTACTACATCAATGTCTTTTCTTTTGATTCATTGGATGTACCGTTTGTACTACATCAGTGTCTTTGATTCATTGGATGTACCGTTTGTACTACATCAGTGTCTTTGATTCATTGGATGTACCGTTTGTACTACATCAATGACTTTGCTATTTGATTCATTGGATGTACCGTTTGTACTACATCAATGTCTTTGCTTTTGATTCATTGGATGTATCGTTTGTACTACATCAATGTCTTTGCTTTTGATTCATTGGATGTACCGTTTGTACTACATCAATGTCTTTGCTTTTGATTCATTGGATGTACCGTTTGTACTACATCAATGACTTTGCTGTTTGATTCATTGGATGTACCGTTTGTACTACATCAATGTCTTCGTTTTTGATTCATTGGATGTACCGTTTGTACTACATCAATGTCTTTGCGTTTGATTCATTGGATGTACCGTTTGTACTACATCAATGTCTTTGCGTTTGATTCATTGGATGTACCGTTTGTACTACATCAATGTCTTTGCTTTTGATTCATTGGATGTACCGTTTGTACTACATCAGTGTCTTTGATTCATTGGATGTACCATTTGTACTACATCAATGACTTTGCTGTTTGATTCATTGGATGTACCGTTTGTACTACATCAATGTCTTCGCTTTTTGATTCATTGGATGTACCGTTTGCACTACATCAATGACTTGGCTTTTTGGTTCATTGGACGTACCGTCTTTGTACTACGTCGATGTTCCAAATTATTCGAGTTTCTTGTTTCTCGGGCGTACCGTTTTTGTACTACGCCGCTGCACCGGCTCAATTTTCTGCTATTCTTGACGTTCCCCACGTCTTTCATCTATGGAATTGCCTTAGGGATTCCGGTTTTCATTCTTGAGCCCGGTGATATTGTGGAAATTGAAGTTTCACCAGATTTGATTTTTGAGCAACATCCTATTCGAATTATTGCTTCGGAGCTCAAACGACTTCGATATAAAGATATTCTTTTTGATAAAAGTTCAATGGTTCTCAAATCCTAGGGATTACTCTTGGGAATCTTGAGAATTCATTGAGCGATCCCGTTCTTGCTAACTCTTTCGTTCTCTTTATGGTGAACTTCTTATTTCAATTTTATTTTGTGTTGATATGCTTCCATGGTTGTTACTTCTTATTTTCCTTTTAAGTATTGCGAGGATGCAATTTCTTTAAGGAGGGGAGTCTGTAACAACCCGCATATTTATCGATTTTATATTTAAATATTTTATTTAAATATTTTATCGTTCGTCGGATTTTGGTCCGAAAAGCTACTTTTTGCAAACAGTCGAATTGGGACTCGAGACCACCCCCATTGAGTTCAAAATGCCGTTTGCGACCTTTTTGAGTATAAGCTTCGATATGTTTGGAGAAAGTTGATTTTTGCTACTTTTTCCCGCTTATGACTTTGGTTTGGGCTGAGCCAATTAACCACTTACTAACTCAGTCCCAACCCCCTCTCCTCTTCATTACTTCATTCCAACTCCTAACTCTCTAGCAAAACTGAAAATGGAGGTGGAGAGTGGAAATTAAAACTCCAAGCCCTAGCTTCCTTTGCAAATCCATCTCCTTGCTCCAAAGTTCAAGAGAACCCATTCGTAAGCTTCTTCTTCTCCAACTCATTCTCTCTTTGATTTCAGAAATTTCCTAAACCTAATTTAGGGAATGTTTCTCTTTTTAGCTTAGATTCAAGCTTGTTGAGTTGGAATTGAAGAGTGCTTGTTCTTGCCATCGCTTCATAGCTTCTCATTCATTGTTTTTGGGTTCAAATGTGAGATTTTTAATCTCACATCTATACTTATAATTCTCTTCTATTGTTAGGTATGAATTTCTAACACTTATTCATGTGCATTTGATTTTGATTTGGATTGCTTTTGTGAATATTCCAATTTTTAGTGTTTTGAGTTCAATTCGTTAAAAATCCTAACTTTGATGTTTGAACATGTTTTTGGTGATGCATCGAGGAGCTTATAGGGCCGGGTAGTCGATTGGCATAAACCCTTAGCGCCGTTGCTCGTGCGATTGCAATTTGGTCGGGATTTGCACCTCCTTTGAAATAGGGTAGGAAGTGCAAGCATACAGGTTCGGCAGACCGAGCCCCCTGGGCCGGTCGACCGACCTGTAGTCCAGGCACTTCCTGCCTCTGTTTGGAAGTGTTGGTTATAGGCTTCGACCGACCGAGCCCCCTGGGCCGGTCGACCGACCTGGTGCCCCGAGCCCTTCCAACCTCTGGTTCGGTCGACCGACTCAGGGAGTCCGGTCGACCGACCTGCTACTATTTGCCAGATTAGCTTATATTGCTAATTCGTTTGAATATCCAACTTTAATCGATTCGTGTTGTCTCCCTTTTGTTGTTGTCATTTATTATCGACTTTGATGACCTTTTCTTTAGGAATTTTAGATATATCCACTTTGATGGATTTGATATCGATTTCTTTGGATTTTATTCACGTCTTCGAATGTGAATTTTTATGCCCGATTGTTTCTACAATCACTTCTATGATTTGTCACTTTAAAATATAAAGGTTTTATATACTAGTAGTAAATATCAAAACTCTTTCTTAAAATGATTTCAATACTATTTTATTACAAAGCTCGTTTTCTAAAACCGATTTCCAATCTATTAGTATATACAAACCTTTACCTCACTCGTATGAGAAATCTAATTAAACGACTTAGTAAAACAAGTGGTATGAAACGCTTGCGTTTACTTCGTCGGTTAATTCTTGGACTTGTTCGATTGAATCTCTTGTGACAATTTTCTAGTGGAGATCTACAATTTGTTCGTAAATATTTAAGTTAAGCTAGTGGTTATGGGACATGAAGCTAAGCTCATATATTTACTAGCTTATTGTAATTGACACTTCTCGTTGATCATGACGATCATCTTTGTGGTTTAGACTAGCAATGCGCGATGTCTCTTTGTTTATATGGAGGAATGTTCCTCATTTTATTGAGCTTCGTCTCATTTCTCACATGGGTCGTACCTTTTTAGGTGCGTCAATGTTTTATTATGCATGGGGTGTACCTTTCTAGGTGCATCGATGTTTGTTTATACATGGGTCGTACCTTTCTAGGTGCGTCGATGTTTATTTATGCATGGGATGTATCTTTCTAGGTGCATCGATGTTTATTTACTTCGTGGAGCAATCGGCTCAATAAGTCGGGACATGGGGCGTATCTTTCTAGGTGCGTCGATGTTCGTCTATGCATGGGGCGTGTCTTTCTAGGTGCGTCGATATTCGACTTAGCATGGGGTGTATCTTTCTAGGTGCATCGGTGTTAGACATTACATGGGGTGTATCTTTCTAGGTGCATCGATGTTTATTTATGCATGGGGTGTATCTTTCTAGGTGCATCGATGTTTATTTATGCATGGGGCGTATCTTTCTAGGTGCGTCGATGCTAGAGCATGGGGCATATCTTTCTAGGTGTGTCGATGTTCGACTGTACATGGGGCGTGTCTTTCTAGGTGCGTCGATGCCCAGTTTGTGGGATTGGCCATCCTTTTTATTGTGTTTTGGTTCATCGGATGTCCCGCTGTACGACGTCGTTGTTCCTTTTTATTGTGATTTTTGGATTTCGTGTGTTGATTTCTGGAATTTATGTTTCACCAACTTTTACGATGGGCATTGATATATATGTCATTTATTGTGGCTTGGTGAATGAAATTAGGAGTATGACATTCTTTTTTATCTTGAGTAGATTATTGTGATATTGATTAATCTCTTGTTGATTTTCAATTACTTATTTATCACAGCTTGGCATTGTGATTATTATATGTTTATGTCATATCTCTTATTATATATCACTTCATCTGATATTTATAGCTAGACTGATCCGTTTATTATTTTCTTCTTAAATAATACTCGGGTCAGACTGAGATTTCACATGTGCTTCTGCTTGACTCCTTATCGGACCATCATCTGACTTTTGGCTAACTACTTAGATTAGTAGTTTTTGTTGTGTACACTTGAGATGTGGACTCATAGATGTATTCTTTTGTATAGCACGTGTTGCTATTCTTTTGTATTATTGTGGATCTTTTTGACCACTACTCTGAAATACACTTTGACGTGTTAGTTATATATTCATATCTTCTTCCGCCTTTGTGATATGAATTATCTGTGACTGATTTATGTTATGTTTATTTCTGTATTTGTTTCCGAAGATATTATAGCCACTGTGTAGTAGCTTTGAGTTTGTGTCGGCATGTCGGATTTCCACTTGAAAAGAATTGCATGCTATACTATCTGACATATCGATGCTCGCACAAAGCAATTACACGGATGGTCGCTCCTCAACAGCCTTATTCTCCGCGCTAGTTGACAGCATTACTTCGTAATGTTCTTGGCTAGCGTGGGTATAGAGGTGGGGCGTCACATTTGGGGTCCAAATTTCAAAACTTACTCCAATTAATTCATATCAATAAACCCAAATACACACATATTTACGTCATTTAATGCCATATTAAAACATTCATTTTATGTTAATATATGTGCACACTCCATTAACGCAATCAATCAATTAACAATCAATCCGTCAATTAATATACTAATCAATCTATATATTTATTTATGTTACTCAAACTAATTTTATTGATCAATGAATATATATCTATCTGTGCACTATAAATGATTTACTTAATTTTTTTAATTACTGTAATGATCAGATTAATGCAACTAATTCATAAGTTTTAACCATATATAAAATGGAAAAATGAATATATGTGAACCTATATAATTAATGTACAACGGTTAATACAAGGTAATTCTAATTGATTCCACAACATTTACACAACCAAAAAGCCTTTGATATATTTAAAATTTTTGAATATTAATGTGTGTGTGTGTGTGTGTTATTCTAAAATTCAATTTTTTTTCCAAAATCATACTTATTAAAAATGAAAGTTTTATTTTTATACGTCTCAAAACATGCAATTATCTTAACTATAATGTTCATTCCATATTGACACAAAAAATGCAAATCACTATATTAACACATTCATTACAATTTCATTTATGTTTCCTTTTGATTGAAACGTTTCAATTAATCTAATTTCAATTCTTTCATTACTAATTTCAAACAAGTTCTAATTATAAAACACTATTTTCTTTTCATTTATATCAATTCAAACATGTTTTTATAAAATTTCATAAAAAACAAAATTTATACACTATGTACAAAGTAAATGTTTTATCTTATTGAAAATCAACATCTCTAACATGCATTTCAAATAAAAACTTATGTTATTCTTTCATTAAAACATTCACTCTATCTTTTATTCAAATTCAGCATTTGCTATTGCGGTAAGAGACAAACATATAATTTATTCTTTTCAAGTCAAAGCTTAAATTTCATTAAAATGCTTATCTTAATTTAATTTAAAATGTAAATTCTTATGTTGAACTTATTAATTACAATGTTGAACTTATTAATTACAATGCACTTTATTTTCTTTTTAATATAAGGATTCCAACAACTCCTATTACTGTTTATGTTCAATATTAGATTTCAATCGAATTCCCATTATATCACAACTCTTTTCTATTAATTTCATATATTCCAACATTTATTTCTTAAATTATTTCATTCTCATATTAACATCTATTATTACAATTAATGGAACTTACATTCAAACAATTATTAAAGTAAATTTGAAATTACATTAAAGTAGTTATCAATCACATTAAATCACATTATTAAATTACATTCTAATTGTTTTCTTACTAACAAATCATAATTTCTAATTTCATACAATATCAAATCCTAAAATCTTATTAAATTCAATATTTTAATTATCGGAAAAAAATACGGTTCGTTACACCTAGACAAAATTCTGTGTACGTTTGACCGACCTTGCATCCCTATAACATAGTCATAATTCCACTGCCCTAACACGCTACCATATATATACGCACCACATCATTAAGGCTATATAAGGAAAATCCTTATTCCCCCTACAACTATGGATTAATTTCCATAATTATCCTAACTTCCTTCGTATGGGGTTTAATGCTAATTACTAACATATTTATTCTATACGATATGATTAATACGTTATTAATTGTACGTTAATAATATATTTATACGTACGTAATTTAGGCTAACTAAATATTTCTAAGCGTGAAAAAAATTTCACATTCTATACTAATTGTTTTAAATGTCAAAACTTCCAATTCATACAAGCCTAACTCTGTATAATAACTTACAAATTAGCTAATATCCTTAGCCTTGCATTAATAAAATAGAATCAAATACTAAACTTATTTTATATTAATATAGTAGAATCACTATCTCTATTTCAAGAAATAAATCTTATAATTTAAACCATTTTATTATATTCAACTTTTACATATACATTGGAAAAGGGTTTCATATTTAAATTAAGGGAATAAGCGGTGTAAACTACGAATAGGAGAATTCATACTTTACACACAATTTCCTAACTCATTTTCTTTTAGAACCCTTTATCACAACAAAAGAGAAAAGTTGGAAGTAGAATAGAATATAAAATATTCAAATTGCAATAACAAAATAAATTTTACTATTTTAATATAAAATAATTGAGATTCTTGTAAACATAAGAATTGATATTTTGTTTGGGGAAATATTGGGGTTTTAGTTTTACAGTTTTCGTGAACAAAATTCCCCATGGCATAAAAAATCCAAACTTCTGCTATACAAAGACTAAAATGTGAAAAATTAAAGTCTCCACTCATAGATAGTCTTTGGCTTACCATTGGATTCGATTCATGCCTTTACTAACCGATTTTTCATATTTTCTCTCTTTGAAATGTACAATAATTCAATCGTATATAAATTAGATTCAAAATTCAGAGATTGGGGAAGAATACAAATAGAGAAACATATATCTATATAAACTTATTACCTTTTCCCCTGGACTTGAACTCTTGAATCTAATCAAGGAAGAAGGTTGACAGAGCTTTGCTAGCATTCTAAATATTTTTATGAATAAAAGTGATGGGCCAACCTCTTATTAATAGTGGTTAGAAGGCATCTGGACCATAGAATTTAAGTCAGATTAAAATAATAAAATCTGAGCCATTTGTGCCTAATAAAACCATAGCTGTCACATATTCACTTGTCGATCGCTCCTTCCTAGGCGGTCAATCGGCCCAAGGGAGGTGGTCGACCGGTCCTCTATATTTGGAATGAATTTAATTGCTACCATTTTAAATTTATTTGTTTCCCATTATAGTTTTAACGTTAACGTTTATTTTAACATTTCCTTAAAACATAAGATTCTCATCGATGTTAAAATGTTTATTAGCGTTTTAAATTTCAAACGTAAACATTAATTAAAATTTTAAATTTAATTTCACTTCGAATTATTTTATATTCGAAAATTTCAAACGTAAATAATTTTTCTATTCGAACTCCGATTACAAAACATTTACAAAATTTTCATTTTTAGTTTTAATTCTAATAAATTAATTTCTTATTAGGGGTGTTAAAAGAATCCTTGCTTATCTCTTGCATGCTGCCGTCTTCCATTAAAGAATGAGCACAAGAACGATCTTTTTTTCTTTTTCTAAATCGAGGTGGGGGAGATAAAGTGGAGTTGAGGGTCGGCAACCTTTTGGGGAGTTGAAAAGTTGTGAGAAGACATTGTCCACTTGTGTTAGACTCGAGTAATCCTATCCTTCAAATCTTATTTAATACACTATGATGAACAACGTCTACATTTCATGCAGTTGAAGCATAAGATAGCGTTGCGACAAGTGGTAACCCAGTGTTCATATATGAAGCAATTCCTTTCTACACGAATCCTTGCCACCATTTTGAACATGTGTCTAAAATCAAGCTTTTTACCGTTACCTTTGAAATTTGAATCTCTAATATGTTAATACCTCAGATATTGATTCTGATGACAATAATCATATAATTATAGATACTAATGTTTTGCTAAGTGGTATAATATATATTCTAGAATATTACACAAAGAATGATTAAGCTTGAAACTAATCAATATAAAGATTAAACTCAAAAATACAGATATGATAAACACTCATGTATTTAAAGAAAAGTATTTGAAGAGCTCAAGACTTTAATGTATTACGAGTCGTTAGAATAAATTGTTAAAGTCCTTGATAGTAGGTTCTGATCTTTATCACAGAATTATGATCTTTGGCATTTTATCAAAATAAATTATTTAGAAATTCAAAATATTTTTTGTAAATATTTTATAAAAAAAAATTGTATGTTCAAATTATTTAAAAACTATGTTTAAATATTTTTACAAAAATATAGAAGTTTGAGAATAGTTTAAAAGCAAATCATTTTCAAAATTTACAAGGGTATGTCGACATACCCATTCTAAATATGTCGATAGAGTGACCGTTGATTATTTTTTTAAAATTTGAAAAGAAGTGACTTTAGGACATACCTCTTCATGAATGGATACATCTATTCATTCACTATATATAAAGGGGAGTGTAAACTAATTTTCTAACTAATTTTTCTTAATTTCTTCTTACTTCTTACTCTTTTGAAATATTTCTTGAAATCTACTTTCTTCTTTCTTCAAAACTATGTAGAATCAATCCATACACAACTAGATTAATTCTCTTTAAATTATTTACTATTTTGAAAGCATTCTCTCTAAAACTCAAAGATCAAACCGCTATCAGAAGGGCTATAGGATATTTTGTATCCCAAGTACATCAGCTAATATTTAAAAATCAACAACTTCACTCTTATTTGTTTGGGTATGCTTATTGCACATTCATATCAAGTGGGTGTGTTTAGTAGCTCATCTAAATTTAATGGGTGATCGTGTTGCCTGCTAAATCAAGAGAGTTTACCTAGGACTCATAAGATAGGAGAGTGTATCTCGTAAACTTGAAATCGAGACTGTATTTTGATTTGCTTGCTACTTGGTTACGATCGAAAAGGAATATGTATAGTATTATACGAGCTGGGTGTAGGATTGGTTAATCCGAACAAGTATAAAATTCCTGCTATCATCTCTTTTACTTTACATTTTTTATTGCTTTTATATATGTGTGTGTGTGTGTGTGTCTGTAATTGCATTTGTGACTGCTTGATTAGTTCAGATCTGTGCTGATAATTTGTGATTTGATTTAAATCTTGGAACAAAATTATAAAGATTCATAAAAGTTATGAAACACTATCCACCACCTCTAATATTATAGTAGCCATAAGATCTGTTGCATTGTAACCCACACAACGATCTTCCTAGGAGCTGCTTGACTATTCCCCGATAATGGCCAGACTATGTCCACGAACGATTTTTGATTATGAGGGAAGCAAGTAGGGGAATCCGATATTAATGAGGGAAGCTTTAGAGTAGTAGAATCCTTGCCACATAGAAGTGCTTCAAGAGCCATTGGGTCTGAGCTGACGACCGAATTTGAATGACGAGGAGGAGTTGTGAGTCGATGTTCCCAAATGGAAGCGAGGGAGGTGGGGCATTATAGAGGGGTTGGTAGATTGGAGCTGAAGCCGGAAGAAGCGAAAGCAATTGGTGATTGTATCAAATTTTCAATAATTTAAAGTTGTTGTACTTGGAAACAGTTTAGTTTTTATTAGAGAGGATGATAGTTGGTAAGAGCGTTTCCTTTTTTTCCTTTGTCGACTCGATAATTTAAAACGAAATCAATGGGTTGAAATATAACTTTTCAAAGTTATGTGGTTTTACCAAACGATTAGGCTCTGTTTGGTTTTATTTTGTGTTTTGCGGTTTTGCGGTTTTGCGTTTTCTACATTTATTATAAAATACGAGAAGAGAATGAAGATGATTTAAAATTCTAAGTCACTGTGACAATAATGGAGGGACGTCGATAGGAATGGAGGAAACAACGGATAGAATGAAGGACGACGAGGAGATGGATTGTTTTCTGTGATTATGTTATTTACCAAAGCATGAAAACATTTTTTTCTGTTTGGTATGTTAACTTTGTTTATTGAGTTGGTTGTTTTTCTAAAAATACATGTGTCGTGCGTATTTTTGTTTGAACCAAAACCCAAAACTAGATAAAGAAAATCAAACGGGCCTTTGTCTTGGCAACCTCACATGCCTATCCTTTGATTGTCGACCTAATCGTTTATAAATAACTCTATGCACCTAATAATAATAGTTGTGGACAATCATGGCAACAATGTCTATACTTAGTCTCTACAGGGCTCAAATCCCATGTCTCAAATGTCATGTGTCTTCTATCTCCATATAATTACAACCATTCGTTCAATCAAACTAATTAGTTAATTTAATCAGTGGATCAATAATGAATGGTGAAGATTGAACGAGAATATATAGACCACTTTTCCCTGAGTTAGGAATATGTTTTTCCAAGTTGCAAGTTGTCTCACAGCATTCCTTACCTATCCACCTGCGTGTAGGTTTCGAGTATAAGAATCTTGATGGTCATTGGAGACTTTTTTATTCATCCTAAGTTGTGGGTTGTAGTTTTGGTAGTTAGGAGTGTTAGAAAACTGCTATTAGAAATTGCAATCGTTTCATTTACTTTTAACGTTATGTAGTTTCTAATCTTAATATGACCATATTAATTAGGTCATAAATAGAACGTTTCATTTACCTTTAACGTTATGCAGTTTCTAATCTTAATGTGACCCGATTAATTAAGTCATAAATAGACCATTCTATAATTATAACATTAGGTCTATGATTAATCTTAAGCGTTGAATTGGTATATGATGGACGTACCAGATTTAGAGTTAAATGTTATATAAAGGCTTGGGTCCTCTCTCTCCTGAAAAATAGATGTATTCTCCTCCATCAAGAAACATATAAAGAAATAGGGTTGGAGAGAGAAACCGAATTCTGAGAAGAAGAGTAATTATTAGAGTCGGAAGAAGAAGATGATAGTCATTACATCTTCCGCTGTTAATCATGGTACGTCATCTTAAACAAAAACAAAAAATCATATTAAGCTTTGTTTGTGAAATATTCGGTATTGGTGATCCTTGGGGTATTACTTGAATTGTTCATCATTAATCATGAAAGATCGAATAGTAAATAATTTCTGACATTTGATATCGGAGCCACCAATCAATAACTGAATATTTCCTATGATTGCAATTGATCTGTTCTATGCATTACTCATGATGTTTAATCAAGTATGTGTTATAAGTCAATTATGCACATGAGATTTATGATTTTGTTAATCACCAAAGTGGTCAAAATCAGAATAATCATTTAGTGCATAAGTGACATAATGATTGTTGATAGAAATTTCCGGTTATAATAATACCAAAAAAAAACTGGCCACTAATGGTAGAACCTGAGAAACAAAGGAAAGTCTTGTTCTATAACTAGTTGACATGATGAGCTTTAATAGATATCTTGATTAAATAAATATTGATCATCCAAAGATGTCATTTTTATTTAATTGAATATATTTATTACTTACTTATGTTTTGATATTTAATTATGTTAAGTATAAGATAGTATCTACCCAAAGGAGTGCTATATTATACTATTATGTACATATCTGAAACGCGTTAGCTATGAGCTTATAGTTATTTCAATTGTTTTTTATTTAATTTGCAGTAGTTCCCATGAATACACATGCTTCATCTGTTACACTACTCACTGGTGTCAATTTTTCTGAATGGAGAGAACAAGTCAATTTACATTTAGGTGTTCAGGATCTTGACTTGGCACTCCTTGAGGATAAACCTGTTGCTCTTACAACAGCTAGTACTGAGACAGAAAATTCACACCATAAAGTATAGGAACGCAGTAACAGATTGAGCCTCATGTTTATTAAGATGACTGTTTCTAACAACATCAAGTCAACAATTCCGCAAATAAAAAGTGCTAAGGAATATATGCAGTTTGTGGAAGAGTGTTTTCGTTCAGCTGATAAGTCACTCGCTGGTACTCTTATGGCAGAACTCATGACCATGAAGTTTGATGGGTCGCGAACTATGCAAGAGCACATTATAGAGATGACTAATCTTGTAGCAAGGTTAAACTCCCATGGACTTACGTAGAGGATTTTCTTGTCCAGTTTATCTGAACTCGCTACCTTCTGAATATGGACCTTTTCAAATTAACTATAACACTATAAAGGATAAGTGGAATGTTAATGAATTGGCCAGTAGACTTGTTCAGGAAGAAGGACGTTTGAAAAATCAAGTGAATCACGCAGTAAGTTTTGTGAGTAATAAAGCTGGTAAAGAAAATAATGGAAAATCAAGTCATTTCAAGAAGAAAAAGGCACCTGCTAAGAATGGGCAGGATAAGGAAAAGAAGGAACTAAAGGATGTTCGATATCATTTCTGTAAAAGGAAAGGACATTATCAAAATGACTGTCCGAAAAGGATAGCTTGGTTCGAAAAAAAAGGTAATCATCTATCTTTCGTATGTTTTGAATCAAATTTAGTTGAAGTTCCTATTAATACATGGTGGCTTGATGCTGGTGCTACAACTCATATCTCCAATAATATGCAGGGATTTCTTATGATCCGAGCCATAAATCCAAATGAAGATCGTTTTCTCTTTATGGGAAACGGAATGAAATCAACAATAGAAGGCATTGGGACTTATCGTCCAATTCTAGAAAGTGGATATGTATTAGACTTATATAGTACCCTTTATGTACCTTCATTATCTAGAAACCTTATTTTCGTAAGTAAGTTGGATATTTTTGGTTTTAGATGTACGCTTGGATCTGGTTGTTTTGATTTATATAAGAATACTGATAATGTTGGTTCTGGTATTCTAATTGATGGTTTATATAAATTGAAACTGAATGACACTTATGTGAATTCCTTGCTGAATGTAATAAATAATGTTGGATGCAAACATAGCATGTTGAATGAAATTCTGCTTTCTTATGGCATAAAAGACTAGGTCATATATCCAAAGAAAGAATGATGAGATTAGTAAGTAATGAAATTTTGTCAAATTTGAACTTTAGTGATCTAGAATTATGTGGGGATTGTATTAAAGGTAAACAAACCAAACATAATAAGAAAGGAGCCACTAGAAGCAGCCAACTTCTTGAAATAATACACACTGATATTTGCGGACCTATGGACACTCCAGCCTTTAATGAAGAAAAGTATTTCATCACTTTTATTGACGATTTTTCCCGCTATGGTTATGTCTATTTGCTTCATGAAAAATCTCAATCTGTGAATGTCCTTGAGACGTTTATAAAGGAAGTTGAGAGGCAATTAGATAAAAAGGTGAAAATCATAAGGTCTGATAGAGGTGGTGAATATTATGGAAAATATAATGAGTCAGGCCAGTGTCCAGGTCCATTTGCAAAATTCCTCAAAAGTCATGGCATATGTGTGCAATACACAATGTCAGGTACACCCCGGCAAAATGGTGTAGCAGAAAGGCGCAATAGGATGTTAATAGATATGATTAGGAGTATGATGTCAGATTTTACACTACCTAAGAATTTGGTGTCGTATGCTCTCAAAACCGCTAATTATTTGTTGAATAGGGCTCCTAGTAAATCTGTTCAAAAGACTCCTTTTGAATTATGGACTAACAAGAAACCTAGCTTAAGACATCTACATGTTTGGGGTTGTCCAGCGGAAGCAAGAATTTATAATCCACATGAAAAGAATTTAGATTCTCAAACGATTAGTGGGTATTTTTTAGGTTACTCTGAAAAATCTAATGGATATGTGTTTTACTGTCCTAATCATAGTCCAAGAATAATAGAAACTGGTAGTGCAAGATTCATTGAGATTGGTGAAGTCAGTGGGAGTACTAGAAGAGAAATAGTGGAAATAAAGGAAACAAGGATAAATGTTACATTGCCTAGAATAGCTCCTCCATCCACTATTACTCCAAATGTTATTCCAGCTGTTCGAGAACAGCATGATGATGAACAACATATAAATGAAGAAGTGCTTCCAAAAGGAAATGACTTACATAATGCTGATATGCACGAACCATAACAAGTATCATTAAGAAGATCTCAAAGAGATCGTAGGTCGATTATTTCTAATGATTGTATGGTTTATATGCAAGAATCAGATTATGATATAGGAATCAATAAGGACCCAGTTACGTTTTCACATGTTGTAGAAAGTAAAGAGTCAAAGGAATGGATTAATGCCATGAAAGAAGAACTAAAATCCATGCAACAGAATGAAGTTTGGGATCTCGTTGAGTTACCACATGGTTGTAAAAGAGTCGGATGCAAATGGGTTTTTAAAACCAAACACGACTCTAGTGGTAATGTCGAACGGTATAAAGCTAGAATTGTTGCTAAGGGTTACACTCAGAAAGATGGTGTTGATTACAAGGAGACATTTTCTCCTGTTTCGAAAAAGGACTCGCTAAGAATAATAATGGCATTAGTAGCACATTATGATTTGGAATTGCATCAAATGGATGTGAAAACATCCTTTCTGAATGGAGATCTTGATGAGGATGTTTATATGGACCAACCTGAGGGTTTTTCTATAAAAGGTAAAGAACAATTGATGTGTAAACTTAAGGAAGCAATATATGGGCTTAAACAAGTATCCCGGCAATGGTATATAAAGTTCAATACCATTATTACATCTTTTGATTTTAAGAAAAATACGGTTGATCACTGTTTATACCAAAAGATCAGTGGGAGCAAGTTTATTTATCTAGTCCTTTATGTTGATGACATCTTGCTTGCTGCAAATAATTTAAGCACATTGCATGAGACTAAGGAATTTCTCTCAACGAATTTTGAAATGAAAGATATGGAAGAGACATCCTATGTGACTGGAATAGAAATATTTCGTGATCGATCACAAGGAATATTGGGATTGTCTCAGAAAGGATATATCGAAAGGATTCTAGAAAGATTTGGAATGAGTAAGTGTTCACCTGGGAAAGTTCCTGTACAAAAAGGTGATAAATTCAATCTCATGCAATGTCCTAAGAATGATGTTGAATGAAAGGAAATGGAATCAATTCCATATGCATCTGTAGTTGGTAGCCTAATGTATGCTCAAACCTGTACTAGACCGGATATCAGTTTTGCGGTCGGTATGTTAGGGAGGTATCAAAGTGATCCAGGA
Organism: Allium cepa; assembly: GCA_030765085.1. NCBI lineage: Eukaryota > Viridiplantae > Streptophyta > Magnoliopsida > Asparagales > Amaryllidaceae > Allium > Allium cepa. The sequence goes on along the minus strand of CM060931.1, from coordinate 455,631,731 downwards.
AGGAAACATTGGCAAGCTGCAAAGAAAGTGTTAAGGTACTTACAAGGCACGAAAGATTACATGCTCATGTATAGTAGATCCAATGAATTGGAGGTGATTGGATATAGCGATTCAGATTTTGCTAGATGCATCGATACTAGAAAATTGACTTTTGGTTGCCTATTTATGTTTGCTCAAGGAGCCATGTCATGGAAAAGTGCGAAACAAACTATCGTTGCTTCATCTACTATGGAGGCAGAATTTGTGGCATGTTATGAAGCCACAATTCATACATTATGGTTGCAGAACTTTATTTTAGGACTTGCGGTTGTCAATACCACTAGCAAGCCGCTAAAAATTTATTGTGATAGCTCTGCAGCAGTGTTTTTCTCAAAAAACGACAAGTACTCTAAAGATGCCAAACATATGGAACGGAAGTATCTTGTCGTGAAAGATGAGGTTCAGAAATAAAGAGTGTCAATCATGCACATCAGGACAGAACTTATGATTGCAAACCCTTTGACGAAAGGGTTACAGCCTAGACAATTTAAGGAACATGTTCAAAGAATGGATCTTGGTTGTATTAATAATAATTGATGTGTGACATTCTGAGCTCCTTTGTGTGTTTTCGATATACAATTATGTGTCTCTTGTTTTAATGTGGTAGTACGTACTTTATGTAATTTTAAACAAGAAAGAGTCTTATAAAGATATTATGTTTAATCATTATGATATATGACATTATGTGGACCATTATGCTGTTTTATATAAATTTTGAGTATAAAATGATGGATTGTTGGTATTGTAGTATATGAAAGGGAATGCATTTAATTAATAATGCACAACCACCATAACTCTCAGCAATTTATCATAGTACGATGTTCAACACTTGATATTATGAATAATCGGGTCAAGTGGGAGAATGTTAGAAAAGTGCTATTAGAAACTGCAATCGTTTCATTTACTTTTAACGTTATGCAGTTTCTAATCTTAATATGACTCTATTAATTAGGTCATAAATAGAACATTTCATTTACCTTTAACGTTATGCAGTTTCTAATCTTAATGTGATCCGATTAATTAAGTCATGAATAAACCGTTTTATAATTAGAATATTAGGTCTGTGATTAATTTTAAGCGTTGAATTGGTACATGATGGACGTAACAGATTTAGAGTTAAATGTTATATAAAGGATTGAGTCATCTCTCCTGAAAAATAGATGTATTTTTCTTCATCAAGTAACATATAAAGAAATAGGGTTAGAGAGAGAACCGAATTTTGAGAAGAAGAGTAATTATTAGAAGTCAGAAGAAGAAGATGACAGCCATTATATCTTCCGCTGCTAATCAAGGTACGTCATCTTAAACAAATAAAAAATCATATTAAGCTTTGTTTGTGAAATATTCGGTATTGGTGATTCTTGGGCTATTACTTGATTTGTTCATCATTAATCATGAAAGATCGAAAAGTAAAAAATTTCTGAGAAGGAGGTGACTGAAATTTGGTTTCGAACAACTGTAGTTTGAATCCATGCCTGTAAAAGTAATATTAATATTATTAGGTTGATGATAATTCCTTTGTGTTGATAATGCGATTGTGGGCTGGAATTCGGCATGCTTGGAAAAATGATGCCAAGTATGTGTGGACTGTGGAGGAACAGTGAAAGTCAAAGATGAATTATATACGGTAATGATAGGGACATATACAAAATTGTTAAACTCCAAACGTGGCATATGTAAAGGCACAAAAAAAAGCAAGGCGACATGCGTATGACATTAACAATACTACATCATATGACCTACACGAAATAACATTCCAAGTTTAGGAAGTGGGGGAGAGGTAAAACACATCTATTATGAGTTTCCAGTGATCTCTAATTCCATATTTTGAACATACACATTGGCCAAATTCGAATAACAAATAAATCATATCTTATATAAATGCTTCTACCAGCTACTACTAAACTCTCTCCAAATGTGCTATCTATTTACAAAATATAGTACATAAACACACTAAAATCACTGGTACAGTGGTTTATCCAGTATAATCCAAACCAAATAAATCAATTACTACTGTAATTGTCGAGCAGACAGCTGATTTTCACCAGCATTGTTCAGATCGTCACTACTTGGCCACGGAATGAGACTTTGCGGTGGGAAGCAACAATCGCATTCTACCTGGCATCGCTGCGGCCATTCCCACTCATATTCAACACTCGAGTCAGAACAAGTATCATTATTACAAGTAGCAGATATATCATAAACTTTGTGATCAGCATAAACAGCATCTCTCAGTCTACCCCAACACTGCACTTTGTTGAATTCAGGTATGCTGGAGTGGAAGTACACGTACACTAGTGCCTCTTCTAGCTCCGGGTATGTCTTGAACAAGCTTCTGTCTCCATGGACAAATGCTTTTAGTACCTAATTGTGAAGAACAGTTAACAAAAACAACATAATTCAAATTACATGCTTGTGCTAAGGGTACAAGAAACTTACTACAGGGAGCTCCTTGCAGAAGATATAATAGCGGAGCTTAGCAATGAGATCGAGAAGGAAGTGTCCGCCGCTTATATGGCAGTGTACATGAAGGGACATCTTTCCTTTCAACTTCATCCATTCAGCCACCACTTCGTCCCTCTGCAACTTATTGTACCATCCCTGTAGCTGCAGTGATAAATTTGTACGAAGTATATGAAACAAAAACTGATATTTTCACGACATGACAAATTTTCATGCACGGACCTGAGCACGATTAATGGTGTTGGAGATGGCCAAAGTGAGTTTGGATGTTATGTCGCTGTGTGTTAGCGTGTAAGTTCTTGGAAGTTTTCCTGGGTTAATCTTCGCTTGATCGTCGTCTCCTCCCACAAACAACACCTTTAACTTCGATGATTCGAATATGGCTGGCCCAAACAACCTCGCAACCTTAAATATTTTCGGGTTAAAACATATATTGCATCAACCATAATAATCCAACATATGTATGTACGTAAGTGTATGACTTACCGGAACAAGTGATCGGTTGATCTTCTTTGTAGGCTGTTTCCTGATGCTCAAGAGATGGCTTCTCTTTGACAGAGAAGATGGTTGCTGCAAGAAAAGTGCAGCCGAGGAACACATATCTCTGCTTTTCCTTGGCAAATTAATCCAAATTTGGAGAAAAGATTTACTGAGAGCAGAAAGCAACAAAGAAACTTGGTTTATTTGTCAAGAAGTTGGAAATTTTAGGGTTAACAATGACTTTTTTATCGAATAGGACGACTCTTATTTCGAAATAAGGAAACAAGAATTGGGAAAATTAGGGACAACGGAAAACATTTTGGTTCTAAACCGTGTTTGGTATGACAAGATATGGAACATGATATTGCGAGTAATTTGGAGAATGTGCTAGCTAGAATACTAGGACATGATTAAAGCCAAGTATGCATCGCTTTCTCAGTTACTTGTTCACTAGAACTTTTAATGTGAACTGTAACGAGTGTGATATTGACAAAAGAAACAATGAAGTAGAAGAAAAAATTGGGATGGATGCGTGTAAGGAATAGGATCACGCAATTATACATGGTACTGTGTGACTCAAATCTGTTAAATGAGAACTGCTTATGTTTTTGTGCGAGTTTCAAAGAATGGGCTAGACAAGCATTTAGGTACCGTTGGCAAGCAGAGAACGCGACTTTGCCTTTGAGCACCGTCCGACCCTTCAATGAGCAATTTCCCCTTTCCAATGCAGTTGGAGGAAGTTGGAAAATGATACTACAACGTAGGACAAATTTTCAAATCAGGCTTCGCGTGGAAACTTATTCACAAATAGGCTCGGAGAAAAACTAATTGCAAAAATACACATTGTTTTCCTTATAGGTTGTGCACATATGGATTGCACAATCCATATTTGTGCAAGCTGCTTATATATTGCTTGTGCAAATATGAAACGCGCAAGCATTATTTCGGCCTTCAAAATTCCAGATTGCTAAAATTTGATAATCATTTCCCAAAACTATCTCCTTCTTCTTAAAATTCATCTCAATCCCCAATCCAACTCACTATTTTTTCAAATCAAACTTCTCAATTACATTTTCAACCAATAGTTGCTAAATTCTATATGAAAAACTCTTCTTCATCTTTACAACAACAAAAAAAAGATAATAATTTGTGTTGGTCAAAATGTTGTTAAATCTATAATTTTTGTTGTTATTGAAAATTAATAGTTATTGTTGTTAATGTTCATAAGTACTAGGTAATGGTGTTGCTACTGTTGAAATATTAAGTAATGCTTAATGAAATTGGAAAACCTAGTTGTCGATTGGAAACCCTTATTGATATGTTAATGTTTTATTGTTCATTTTGCAGGTAGATAGAATTGTTTGAGAGATTGATGATGAAAAGTTGATGAAACACTATGATCTACTTGAAGCGCAAATCAGTTTTGCACGCTCAAGTCATATTGACGTTGATGTTGATCATGTTCCGAAGACACAGTTAGAAACAATACCACGTAATTTCATTATGGACCATCAAACTTGCACGCTTGTTTACGCGAAATTGTTTCTAACTAAAGACCTGGCCATCAAACTCGCATTGACGGAAATAAGCTGATGCCTCTACATCCTGTTGGTCCATCCATGCCATAGGGACAAGGACCATATCCAAATTGTTATTGTGGAGATATGTGTGTAGTAGTCGTTTGTGAAAAGCAAAAGAATGCCGGACGAAGATTTTTCGATTATAGTTCATACAATGAACACAGACTGAATCCTCATGAAGTTGATTGTTGTAGGTATTTTAAATGGATTGATCAATCAATGTGTGAAAGGGGACTCGAGTATGCCTACGAATTGCAAGCCAAAATAAAGCGTCTCAAAAAAGTCAATGAAGAACCGAGGAAAACCAGTGGGGGGCTAAGATTTTGGTAGTCGTTTGGGCCTAGGAGAACATTGTCAACTTTTGGTTTTTGTTAAAATGTAATATTTTGAATATGAATTTCTGAATTGTTTTTTTAACCCGTATTGTGTGCTAGTTAATCGGTTGGATAAAAAATGAAGTGATTTTTGGTTTAAATGTAATGTAGATCTATAGTCTTGATTCTATTGGTGAAATATGTTGGTTATGTTATTATATTGATTTGCTTGCTTGCTTTTGCTTGAAGATTGATTTGACTGCTTTTGGTTGAAGATTGCCTACATAAACAAAATCTTCTCGGGAAAATAAGGTATTAATTCAACAAATTTTTGTTCAGCATTTTGTCACAAAATCAAGATTTTGAATGTAGTCTTGCAATTGATTTTGAGATACTGTCAACGGTTCCAACTATATTTTACTATGATGGAGAATTGTTGGTTGATGATGAACGTAAACCTAGATTTGTTGGCGGAAAGTGAAAAGTGTCGAAAATAAAAATCATTGTAGTTTTCTAGAGCTTAAACAACGGGAATTTGAAGTGACAAAAGTCAATCATGTACAGTATGATTTATGATTAGCGGTGAAGTGCCTTGGAGATGATGGTTCATCCGCTATTGATTTGAAAAATGACAATGATTTGAAATCTACGTTTTCGGTTGGAATGAGAGATAGAAATATATATTGCGAAAGCAGAACATGTTAATGTGGTAGAAACACATCCGTCCGTAATTTCTATGAATGAGCACGTACCTACCACACAGTTACAACAAACACAATGGTTGGTGTATCCTTCTTATTTGACAAGTCATCAAGGCGGAGAGTCTAAAAATTTACTGCATAGATACAGTTTAATGGTTGGAGTATCTTCACGTCAATAAAAAAATATGATGCATAACGCTATACATCCAAATCAATCACAAGCATTAGGAAAATGGGTAATGTAATACTCTAGCACTTGCATTTTGACTTACGTTCATGAAATTTACTCTTACCGTTATTTTTTATATTCGTAGTGTCAAAATAAATGCAGGGGAAGAAGAGTTAACTGGTTTTTCTAATGACGACGACGATGATCATGTTAATATTGCAAACGAGAGTGGAGTGCAATTGGATAGCATGCAGGTAGCTTGTGCGGATGATGCAGATAGAACTTGGATCGATCAAATGGAAGCTAACAATGATGCAATCATATATGCAGACAGTGAGCAGGCTGATGATGAAAATGTCGAAGATGAACAAATCACATATGAAGAGTCCCTAGCAGATGATTTATGCACTGCAACAATGATGTGAAATCGATTATGGAAAATTGTCAATTAAACGTTAAAGTGTTTGGAAGAGAATGTGCTGAAAAGGGATCATAGGTTGGGTTAATTTTTGAAAGTAAGCAAAAGCTTGTTGAACAATTATGTGAATGGACGATTGAATGTTCAGGTTCTTTTCAAGTTCTAAAATCGCGTGCAAATCAGTACACGGTTCATTGTGATGTGGATGAAACATGTCCTTGGCGAGTGCATGTTAGCCTATCGGTGAGAAAATCTCAAAATGGTGGAAAATAACAACATATGGCGGCGATCACACTTGTTTAAATGCAACCGTCAACTCAAATCATCGACAGGCAACATCAAAGTTTATATGTAGCAAAATACTTCCTTTGATTAAAGGTGAAACAAATATAACTGCAAGAACAATTCAAGAAACAATGTCAAATATGTTTCATATTAAAGTGAGTTATTCTCGAGCGTGGCACGATACAGAAAGCAGCTGCAATAATTTATGGAGATTGGGAATCGTCATATGCAGAATTGCCAATATATCTTCGAGCCCTACAACGTACTAACCCTGGAACTGTATGTGAAGTTATTCATAGTCGTGGTGTTTTTGATGGTGCTTTGGGGCTTTTGGACCTTCTATTGAATGTTTCAACCACTGTTGACATATACTGTCTATTGATGCCACTCATTTATACGAAAAGTATCTAGGTACATTACTAGTAGCTACTGGTGTAGACGCAAACCATGGTCTTTTTCCATTAGCCTTTTCTATTGTACAAATAGAGTCTTGGCATACGTGGAGTTGGTTTATTCGTTACATATGGAATTATATTCTATCTATACATACTAGATCTATTACATTTATCTCAGATCGTATGAAAGAAATTCCACTAGCGCTTAGAGAAGCTTAGTCAATTGAACGTCATCATCGCTTTTGTATTCATCATATTAAAGCAGATTTCAAGAAAGCAGAATTTGGTATGGATGAGCTACAAAATTTGTTGAAGGCATGTGCCACCGCATCAGAGATTGTAAAATATAATGAACTATGAAAACAGTTGAAGGTTGTAAATCGAGAAGCCGATGCATAGATTGAAAGAAGTTTGAAAAATCAGAAATCAAGTTGTACTCTTTGTCACGATGGCGGCGTAAGATTCAATGTTATGACAACTAATGTTTTGAAAGCTTTAACGGTGTACTAAAAGGAACTGGGAATTTACCTGTTAGATCCTTGATTGCACGTACGTTTCATCAATTGAACGATTACTTTTTCGAACATCGAACTCAAGGAGAAAAGTGGACATCATAGCTCACACCGAAGTAGAAAGCAGAAGAGAAGAATGGAAGAATCATTGTTCATGTCTATAGAGAGATATAGCTTCATAGAATGGCAGGCGAAAGATATTCATATGTTTATTTATATGGTGAATATCGATGAGAATATCGCCAAATGTTCATGCAACATGCCAACTCAAGATCATTTTTCATGCTCCCATGTATTAGCAGCATGTTCATGTGGGTCAGGTGGTGCGAATAGAGCATATTTTGACTTAATCTCAATATGGTACACAACGACTAAGTATATCGCTACTTATGCTCATTTACTCCGCCATGTACTTGATAGTCGACATTGGGATGTCTACGAAGGTCCTACTGTACAACCATCACCACGGTCTACTCGAATCAAAGATTTCATGGATCCGACATCTTCATCCGGCCATAATAGATGCAGCAACTGTGATGCTTTTGGCCATAAGAAAAAACATGTCCTTGTTGAATTATTTCTTATGTATGAGTTGTTGTATTTATTTATTTTTGCATATGCTTGTTCATGAATTGTTGAACTCTGCTGTTCTTTTCAATGTAAGAATCGTGTTAACTTCTTATTGCATATGTTTGTTTCTTATTGCATATGTTTGTTTCATGTTTGTCCTCGTTGAACCGCTCGCTGTCTTTTAGAATAGCAAGGTATAGCTTGCGCATTTCTGAAATGTATATGTTATGTTAGTAAATATAATTTGCACATTTTCGAAATGCGCAAGCTATATATGCAAATATAGCTTGCGCATTTTTGAAATGCACAAACTATATACACAAATATAGCTTGCACATTTCGAAAATGTGCAAGTAATATATGTTCTTGTAAAAGACAGAGAGCTGCTGCACCTTCCTCACCTACACAACCCATCAACATTACATATTCATTTATACGCCAACACAACTAACAAACTGTCATAATATAATTGAATATCATCAACGTACATACCAACGCCAACAATAAGTTGAACAAAATATACCATCCATAAACTACATAAATATCAACAACTACATTTCCAACTAAATAAACCTCAACAAGATATATCAGCCAAACAACAAAACAACTCAATCATAAAGCCTTCTAGTCTCAAGCAGTGTGTCTCTTTTCTTCTTCTTCTTCTTCCTTTTATAGGTGAATAGAGTTGAACTTTGTTCTTCATCAAAGTTTGAAACAAGTATTTCTTGTTCTTGAGTATGACCGAAAATTAATTCTTTTTGTTGTCTCTCCCACTGTGGACACTCTTCCTTTTTTCTCTTGAGTGAATTGACCAAGATACCCAAATTATTGTTCGCCTTCATTCCAAACAAACCACTGAGGATGAATTTCTTCACTGACATCATGTGTTCCCTCCACTTCTATATGTGGCTCCTCCCCTATCATGTCCTCCGTCTGCTTCCTCCACTGTTGTACGTGTACCTTCCAAGTACATGGTTATTCTTCTGCAATATGCAAAGGTTTTGCCGGCCTTCTTAACTTGTTTCTACCTAGAATCATATCGTGTATACGTCGTAGGTCAATACATTTACTTTTCACCTTCTCCGGCTCCATACAACTCTATTCAATTTTGTCAACCACATCTAAAGTGCTATATATCCCGCTTACCTACGCGAAATACAAAACAATGTAATAACAAATATGATCTAAAAGTATGAATAATCAAAATTCAAATTAAAATACTAATCACGTCACGCTTTAGTGGATCTCGGGGAATGTAAGCAACCAATTTTCTAGCCAACTTTTTCAAAATATAACGACAAATTATTTGCCAATACCAACACTCATACTCACCCAATGGTATCGAAGAATTACGTGCTTGTTCGGCATGATCAATTCTTGAATTCCATAAAGCTATACTTTCCTGAAGGAAGTCCATCCAACTACTGGGTTCTGGGTCTAATGGCACCACGGGATCGGGATATGTTGATAGTCAAAACCAAACTGTCTCATCACTTGGTCAGGACCATATAATTAAATGTCCAAAAAAAGAATTAGTTTGCTCTTAGCGATCCAACCTGCATACTAATAATCAATGTCAGGATGCCCAAATTTAATCAACAAAGAGTATGGTTCCCAGGTAACGGCATCATCCGCTAACAAATCTAATTCATTTTGATAAAATTGTAATTTTTTGGAGTTTCACGCCAAGTCCTAGCACAATTCCACCTACACCTGAATGGAAGATAGGGAACTAAATCCATAGGAATTCTTATAGAAGGTCGTCCAATAATAATATGAGACCAAGACCCTATATCCAACAATGTTGCGGAATCGCCTAAAACTTTTCTTTTTTGTAAAGCAACGTTTGTCAAATTACTGTATAAATGACAAAGCACAGCACCACCCCATGAATGGTAACTACAATTTGCCAAATCTTCCAGAAATGGCAAAAATTTCAAATGCAATCTACCTTTCGAATGATCTGAAAAAGGACGAAAACTTAAAAGTGCAAAATAACAGCATGACTACGACGAAGTATATCTAAATTCATCACACCTTCAGCTACTGATTCATAAAATTCACTTTTAAACCATGTCATTGCTAGCTCACTTTTAGACTTTACAACCTCTTTTGGTGGAAAAATACCAAACAAATCAGGACACAATTCCGTATAATCAATATCCAAATTTTGTGGACATACCGGAAAACCGTATGTGCCTAGACCAAACAGAAAGTAGACATCGCTTAGAGTTACAGTCATTTCACCAACTATTAAATGAAAAGTATTTGTCTATGGTCTCCATCTATCATACAATGTCGTAATAAGATGATAATCTAGTCGAATGTAATCGACTTACATTGTTTTCCAAAACCTGGCTATTCTTAAGTTTTGTTCTAACCTAGGATCTTTAAAATCTATTTCTTTTATCTTGCTTGAATGATCACAAAGTTTAACTATTTCTACATCCTGATTTATAACAAAGAATTTCAATTGGTAATTAATATTTTCATTTTTGATTAACAATAATTCAATGAGTTAAAAATATACACCTCCATAAGCGAGACTTCTATGATGCTCTTGAAGATAAGAACACTTCTATCTTTGGGTCAAGGAGGTAATTCTACAATATATTTGTCACCCAATTAATCATTCAAAAATCGATTTTTCAACTAGGGTTTTAGGAATGATTTATTACTAACAAAATTTCCACTATTAAAACAGCCATGGGCGGTAATTGTCATAGAAAGCAACAACAATATATTACCAACAGCAATCACTTATTAATTTAACATCAGTTTCAACCAATTTTTTTTACCTCTAATCATCATGGATAAAGAACTTCCTTCTATTTATAGCTAAATCAATTAGTTGCTTTGAGGTATACTTAAGAATAAGGTAATTAAGAAGTTTGATATGGGAAAATAGTGGGTTGGATTGGAAATTGGGATGGATTTTGAGTTAAAGGAGATGATTTTGGGAAATGATTAACAAATCTGAGCAATCTGGAATTTGAAGGCCGAAATAATATTTGTGCATTCCATATTTGTGCAAACAATATATAAACATCTTGCGCAAGTATGTATTGTGCAAGCTACATACATAACGCTTGCGTAAATACAGAAAGCGTAAGCCTTTTGTTAATATATATATATATATATATATATATATATATATAGCTTGTGCAATCCATATTTGTGCAAGCTATATGGAAAATGAGGCCTAATTTGCAATTAGTTTTCCTCTGAGCCTATTTGCGAAATAAGTTTCTACGTCAAGCATGGTTTGGAAATTTGTCCTCTAAAATATTTTCCTAAACCTCCCAATTCAACATATATGTTTTATTCCCTTCTTCCTTCCATCCTCCATTCTTTTCTCTTCTCATCTCATCTCATCTTTTCTTACCATAATTGTTCTTGTACTACCAATGGTTGGTTCATATACAGATTCTGACTATGAAAATGTGTAGAATTTAGTCGTTATATCAGCTTATCTACGTAGAAGAAGAAATGATATTAGATGAGGGTATACTAAACGGGCATCAAGAATGTTGTCAACATAATTTTTCAATGAAAATGGTATGCTTTCTCTCATCATGTGATAGGTTAAAAAATTATGGTATGATTTCAATGGAAAGTGTGAATATCAGGGAATCAGCTGCCATATACTCATACATCATAGCTGCATCGCTCTCAAATCGATGAATGAGCAAAAGATTTTAAAGATCAAAGATCAAGTAGCCTGTTTTAGAAGTTGTAGTGTTAATTGCTAAATATATTATTAAACACAATTCCAATCATTTAAGTTTATGTATGATAATTGAAAGAACCTTTGAAATATGTAAGAAAAAGTTTACCATTTTGAAGAATATGGCAACATACTCATTTGAAACGCAAGTAAAAGTTGTCGTCGCTATGGTGCTATACACAATTTTATAGGAAAATACAATAGTGGTGTTCTAGATTTTATGGCTTATGATGAAGATTTCGATCTTGCTCCGGAGGAATATTATTGTTTGAGAGGTACCATAAACAGAGTAATTGAACAAGTACAACGACACATAGTCAATGAAATTGCAACCTTTTGTGATATCATAAGAGATGAAATTATTGCAGTGGGGCAACACTGAAACATTGCAGTTGTATTATTTTGTTTGTATTTTAAATTATTGATTTGTCTTTCGAATATTGTAATATTTTGAATGAAATTCGCAATTCATTTCATTTTCACTGCAATTATTGAATGCATATTACACGACAAAACAAACAATTAATTAACTATAAATTAAATAATAATTCAAATATTCCGCTCAAATACCCCTTTCACATTACAAACATATTCCATTTTCAACCAACTTCCACGTTCAAATACCATGTTTTATTCATAAAGAACGAACCCTTATAGACATGCAGTTAACAATGTGTTAATATTTTGAGTTTTGGATCTTGAGTGGTTTAATTTGATTTGCAATGAAGGAAGACACTAGATTTGCCTTGTTAAACCCATTTCAGGTTGCCAAGAAATGAGTATGTTGCAATTTCTAAACTGGATACTCGGTAAATTCAAATTTATCTGCATTGGGATTCTAAAATGAAAAATAACATAGATGCAGATATGATATTATACAACCGAAAACTATCTATTTGTCTTTACAAAGATAATAATTTATAATGTTTATTTGACTACATAAAATGATGATGTATACTCTTTTATTGATGTAATAATCTATATATCTATATGTAAGTGAATATTCGTTGCTCAAAACAGTTTTTTATCATAATTTTTTTATTTCACATTTCTATAAGCATGGTACTAAAACAATTATATGTTGAACCAATTTTTGTATTTATACTTTAAATATATTATTGTGCAGTTTAAATATCATATCTATATGTATCCATGGATGGGAATATCCGGTTTTGAAAATAAAATGGGAAGTTAAATGTGGACTCGCAATATCCATAGACAGGCTTAGAAATTTCTAATTTTTTTGTTGAGACTGGGGAAATTCATGATATGAACATCATATTGAAATTCTAACACAATGTATGAGCTTGGTAAATGAAGTTTAAAAATCGAAAAATATAATATAATTTTTGTTTTGATTGTTGACCATCACAATATGGCTAATTTAGATGGAATAACGAGATTTTCCTATAAAAAACATAAGATGATAATTTTGTCTCATTGATCTTAATAATCTAGTCAATTGAAGATGGTAATAAAAAATGATTGAATCGAGTAGACATTTTGAAGAAACTGAATAAGAAGGCGATCAAAATTGTTCGCCGATGTTTGGTTATTTGGTTTTCCTTGAAATGCTAACTTTCTAAGGATTTACTATTAGTATAAAAACACAAACAGAAAACAAATGTAGTGACAAATAATAGAAATGGCACTGTTTTGCCCAAAGAATTTAAATTTAAACAAGAGTTATCAAGGAAGGGGAAATCGCAAATATAAAGAAGAAGATATCGCAAGTACGAAGATAGTGCTATCACAAGTATAAAGATGGAGCTATACAAGTATAAAGAAGCTATCGCAAGTACAAAGATGAAGATATCACAAGAATAAAGATGGAGATATCACAAGTAAAAAGAAGAGCTATCGCACTTCTAAAGACAGATAAGCTATCACACATATAAAGAAGAAGGTATCATTGCACTTTTATAATAAAGAATCCATCACATGTCTACAATAAAGGAGCTATCACATGAATAAAGCCAGGGATCTATCGTATGTATAACTTCTGAAGAGCTATCGCATGCCTAAAATGTTCTATTACCAAAATGAACATGGAACCATAAAAATAACCATGTATCAACTTCTTATTGGTCCAACTAGCCATGTTAACACGAAAAGGTGAAAGAAGCAAATTGTGACATATGTCAAATCGACAGCGTGCCATGTTAGCAACCAGCTAGGAAGATCTCAACTACCGTCCAAAGTTGATACTTTCCGCATGTCAAAAATCCAACGAAGTAATTTTCTTATAATTATGCATGCATCCCCACTTAAGAATGGGTGAATTCTTAAGTTCTCTTCTTCTTTATTTTTAGTCTTTACTCAAAGCATAAATAAAGAACTTGATTTGAGACTTTAATGGTCATTTATGTCAAATTCAAATTAATACTTTGTGATAACATATTTGCATATTTGACTATTTGAATACTTGCCCAATGGTTAGCCTGCTTACCCAAGTATCATAAGAATCCTTGAAATAAGCATATAAGTTGGGTCAATTTTTGGATTAATAGATGTTGGAACATGGCCAGTTGAAAGCTGGTAAAATACGTAGATTCCAAAAAAAAAATCAAATTTGTATCTTTTGGACCTACGATGTCTACAAGTACATTATATCCAATCTAATATATCTTTAAATTAAACCATATTGCATTTAAATTGCTTAAAATGGAGTTTGAATTTAATTTAAATATAAATGTTTAAGTATATCAAATACACCTATGTGTGTAACAATTACTTATTAATTTAGAGAGGGAAACCGTGTGTTCTCTCTACAAAACCAATGATATATTTGGAGAGAGAAATCTTTCATTTCATTCTCTTCAATTATATTAAATGATTTATTAAATGTCATTGATAAGCAATTTATACGTAGTATAAATTATGAGTATATCCAAACATACTCTAGTGAATATTGTGTAAGTGAAACAAATAAGTAATGTACGTGATTAACGTGACCAGTGTATATATGCTACAATTTACACCGCAGCAGACTCATTTGTCCCTTCGCATGTCTTTTTGTCCAAAGTTTTGACTTTAAAATATACATGTATAATAATAGATCGGTTTACTTATATACATGTTAAAAATAAGTTTCCCTATATTATATATAAGTTTTCAAATCATGGAATTAACAATTATAACACTAGTTTTAATTAAGGAAGAGTTTGAATATAAATCTTACAGTTTTACACAAAAGTTCATTTTGATTTAAGCTAAAATAATATAAACACATGTGTATGTGTATAATTGCAACTTACGTATTAAGTTTAAAGTAACATGTGTATATATAAAGATTACAATTCAGGTAACATATATGTTTAAAATTTATGTTAACAAATTTAATTCAATCTTTTAACTTATGTAGGAAATACAAAAGTTTAAAACTTTACACAAAAGACTACTTATGAATTCTAGGACAAAAGGAAAATTTTATTTTATGAATATAATAATCAAAAGAATTATTTTTTAGAAAATAATTTTTTAATAACCA
This sequence comes from Allium cepa, assembly GCA_030765085.1. Lineage (NCBI taxonomy): Eukaryota > Viridiplantae > Streptophyta > Magnoliopsida > Asparagales > Amaryllidaceae > Allium > Allium cepa. Next base: position 455,616,588 of record CM060931.1, on the reverse strand, counting down.
TATAACATAAGAAATCAATTTTCAAGGTAAATTTAGACAATCAACAAATACAGTTTATTTTATGTTTATGTACACTAATATTACAAAATTTTATATGACATAAAAAGGTAGTTTTACATTTGTTTTATATAAATAATAATTCCAAAATAGTGACAAAAGTAGTCCAACACATTAAGCACATACAAATTCGTTGTAAGATAATTCAGATTAAACTATACAAAGAATATGGACATACAACTAAATGAGATAAACAATTTGAAATATGTCAATCATAATAAACATATGGTCAATGGAGATGTAGAGCAAATGGCCATTTGAATTAAATCAGCACGACGATCATACAATTAACCGAGGCAAACGAAAAAAGGATTTGAATTATATTACAAATTTGACATACAAAATAGAAGAGAAGTAACATGAATAGAATATAAACCACATAAACATGATGAATATACAATTACATAATATTAGAATTACCTAAAAGTAAAGCCAATGATTTACACTTTGGATAATGAATAATGCTCCTAGATACAATTGAATCAATCTCTAGATCTTGGAAGGATGAATTGACCATAACCATATATTAATTTTTGATTTAATTGTATTAGCTATTGGAATTTTTAGGCCTATACCACCTTGAAAATTCTGCCATTACTTGATGGGAGAGGGGAAATTTTTACGAGGAGAAAATGAATTGAATGCAAGAAATAAAGAGAGAGTTATTTTAAAGGATGATCGAAACCTTTTATATTCCTTTTTTAAAACCTTCCCTTTTTTATTTTTTGTTAAATCTCAATAAATCCTCTCCTCTTCTACATTAAAATTTCCAAAATCCCATTTAAATCTAATATATATGTTCTGCCGATATCGTATATTTTGCACATGTTTACAACTTTTATGTATGCACTTTATTAAATACTAATGATATTCAAAAAAAGTTATATAAAATTTTAATAATTAACATTTCATGAATATTAGTTAATTTAACTTATTTAAAAAACACTTAGTTTTTATTCTACTTAAATCCAATTTTTAATATTCTACCGACATCGTATATCGATACACTCATTTATAACTTTTATATACGCACTTTATTAAATATAAATGACACTCAAAAATTAAATAATAATTAATATCTCATAAATATTAATTAACTTAATTAATTCTAAAGATCATAAATTAACTAAATTGTGTGGTTCAATCAGAATATTTATCATTTTGGTTGTACGACTCAAAGATGTAAATTCAGTCAATGATTAATTTTGAATAGTTTAAATTTTAATATCCACACGCCACCAAAGCTAGTTGTGATATTTTGGCTTAATTTATCGCTTAAGCGGTACTAAGTAGTAACGATTATTTACACTAATTCTATTAGTCACAACTATATCACATTAGAATTTAAGAAATTTAGTTTTGGTCAAAATCTGAATATCCTCTACATTAAAATTGTAAGTCCAAATGTAAAATCTTTCGTTCAATAATAACAATTATTATTAACCGTATAATTCTAGCTAGAGACCTTGACTTTCAGTTGACGGCGGTTGACCATGATATTATAATGACTCGGAATTTTATTGTTTTGATTGTGAAGAATTAGTTTTATTTAAATATTCAACTAATAGTTATAGTAATTAAATAACCCTCTTTTAAATTTATAATTAATATTAGAAAATTCATTTTTGAATTTTGTTTACTAAAATAGGTAGTTCGATGAAAAACAGAAAATGTGACCGAACATTTTTCGGTTTTTCATCAAACGAAAAATTATAATACCCTTCTATAAGCTTCAAAACAACACTTATTGGTTTTAAAACATAAAATCTTGAATTGTATAAATAAATAAAAAGAATATATATAAACATAAGGAATTATAAATGTAAAATATATTCAAATTTTCGAATGAAAGGATGGATTTGAAAGGGAAAAGATTCCTTAAGTATATAAACTAGCAAAGGTATAAGGGTTACTTTAAAATTCATCATATATTTAAGTGGTTAGGATAATGTATATATGTATGAATTTTTATAAATAAATTGAAAAGAACGGATGTGAAATTTGATTTTAAATCGTAAGGTTCCTTAGATATAAAAGTAAACAAGGTACGTGAACCTTTCAATTATCCATCATTTTATTTATGGTTCAGTATTTGTTTAAATTTAAGAAAGTATTGGTAGGAAGAAAATAAGGCTATGGTTATTTTTGTCTTAGGCTATTCATGCATTTATAAAAAAAGGAAAAGTGTGTTTCATTTTTAAATTCTTTACTTCATCTTATTTTCACTTCCTCCTCCATTCTTAAGTTAGATAAAAGATCTCATCTTTAAAGCTAAAAGTTTGAAATTTAGTTATAAATTATATGGGTATGATTGATATGGAAGTAAGCTTGGATCTTTTGAATTTTCATCAATTTAGAAAAAGGTGAGGTACCAAAACCCTTGTTAATATATTTTGATGAAATAACAGGTGTTGTAAAATTTGGTAGTAATTTGATTTTTGTATGGTGATTATGGCCTAAATAAATTGTTTAAAACATGTTCTGTTGTCAATTTCCTTCAGATGAAATATGTGTTTGTAAGTCAGCATACATAGAGATACACAGGCATCAGATACAAGTCTTCTTGCACTTATTTTTATAAATGTCAACGTATACACCACCTAGGTTCAATAATCATTATCTTCGTAACCATGGGAAATTAGCTTGCATGATCAACTAGAAAGTTTTTTGCCTCAGTGCCTAGTTTTTTTAAAAATGTCCGCTTGTCATTCGATCCAGCACGGTGGCCGGAATTAGCTGAAAAAGGTAAGTAATAGAATATTTGTCATTCTTCGATGAACACGGAATGACGAACGGAAAGTATGGATTAGTTTGTATGGACAGGACGAGATTTTTAGTGGTGACCATGTGATCATTTTATTTTTAGAGTGACTTGTCGATGGTTTTGGAGGGAGCCTTGGTGCTAGAGGGAGGCGTGGCGGTGGTCGTTGGTGGTCTGGTGGCTTGTGGCGGCGGCGGTAAGGCAAAGTAGGGTTTTGACCTATGTTATTTTAGGGTTTGGTTGTTGGTGTCACGGTGGAAATGGAAAGCGCTGAGTTCAGCCTAGGCTTGGCGGGAAGTAGGGGACGAAGGCGAGTTGAAGGGTGATTGCGGCGGCGATTGGTCGTGGGTGAGACGGGCGGAGGAAGGTCACGTTCATGCTTGTTTTAGAAAGCTAAAAGCGGGAATTTAAAGTGTAAGAGGAGCTACTTTTCATACGGGTTTGATTTTAGTGCGCCGAGCCTGTTTTCTTAGGTGAGAATAATATGGTTTTATTATATTGTTTAAGTATATGTTGATTTTGATTTTTCATAACTCACCTATATGAAATCCGTTTTACCCGCAAATTTTTTCATTGGGTTCGTGTTGACAAGTACAACATTATGGCTTAAATTGTTGATAGATTTGGTGATGTTTAAAACATTGATAAATAATTGGGACTGAATTTAATTACATTATTTTAAATAATAACATTGTTAAATTAGTTATACCTTGTGATGATATCTACTTGGCCAAATAAAACACTATCCTGTTAAATTAATAGATTATTATAGACACTTATTGAGCAGAATTAATCCTCATTCTATGCTTACCAAGTAAAATGATGATGTGTGAAATTAATTATTAATATATGGATTAATTAATTTTGAATAAATGGTGAACTATCAGTTGATTGTTAACTGTTGAGCGTCAGAAGCTCGGTAGCTTGGCCGTATTGAATATGACATTGATATATGTTAAAAGTTGAACCCCTTTGAGATATGAAAACAAATGTAACTTGATTTAGTACCATTGTAGTCCCTAAGCCTCTTTCTGAATCTGTAAAGTTACGGATTTAAAATAACTTCGATTGTATAACAATTTGAGGTTAAGTGTTTAAAAATGACGTTTTAAAGTAAGTTAATTAATTATTATATTAAAGATGTTAAAGTTATTTAATTATATTATTAATGATATTTTAAGTTATTTAATTATTTCTACTGCTTATAAAGAAAATTGGTTGAATTAATTTACTCGGCGTCTTTTTGAAATTATGAAAATGCCCTTGCTTTCCGTTTACACTAATATAAACAGCCCATGTGCGAAGCACGGGCCAATTCTAGTATTATTAATGGTGTTAGTTGATTGATTTATTTTTGTTTAAAGTTAATTAACTATTTAACTATTGATGTGTTTAAAGTTAATTACTTACCTAATTAATGCTGTTTTAAAGTAATTAATTATCTATTGTGATGTTTAAAATTAATTAATTGAATAAAGGTGTTTATAAATGATAAATTATTTTATAAAAGGATTTTACCCTAGTAAAAAGGATTTATTTAAGGGGAACTACAAATGGCATTTTGAAAATGAGATTTTTGGCAATGTTTGGTAAAAGAGTTTTATAAGGAGTTTATAAAAGAATTTTAGATATTATAAAAGTAGATTTATAAATTTACTTGGAAATGTAGGATCGATTTCACCCTAGAGGGGGGTGAATAGGGTGACAGTATTAATTATAAAATTAATTGCGGAAGCTTATAAATAATTTCAACACAAATTACAGAATAATAGCAGCACAGAAAAATAGCAGAATAATAAAATACAGAAATAGAACGACACAGAATTTACCCAGCTTCGGCAAAACCCTGCCTACGTGCTGCCCCCAAGGTTTCTACTAAAAATTAGATAGTCGGACGCTTACACACGTAAACTCGCGACACCCGCTATCGACTAAACCTAACTCTACGCTCAAAACCCTGCCACAACTCAGCCATTGAGTTGCGAATTCTCAAACTACGCCACTTAGTTTGTGCTCTAGTCACACGACTAGAAAATTAAATGGTTTAAAAGAAAATACAAATTAAAAACAATTTAAAAACAAACAACCCTAATTTTAAAACAAAGCCTTATAATTTATAAGCTTTTAAAAACAAAAGAAAGGGCCGGCCCCTTTTTCCCCTTATATATTATTGTGGCCCATTCCCTTGTAATTGATAATGGCGGCTTGCGTTTCTTGTTCGTTCCTCTTCCTATAATAAATTAGGGCTTTCGAAATTCTGAAGATGCCGACTTTTGTTCGATCGAATATATGTTTCTCGTTGCTTGCTTTCGTCGATCGTTTGCCTCTTGATATTCTTTCGGCTTCTTCAAAATTGATCGAGTTCGATTACAATTTCGGTAAGTACTTTATTCCTTTTGCTTTGCTGGTTTTGGCTTGCTTGAACTCGATGATGAGATTGCCGATGATGATTTCCTTATATAGGGTTTGTAACCCTTGGTTTTCGTCGTATATTCTCTATTTGAATTTGTCAATTTCTTTTCTCTGCCGCTTGATTATGTTTGGTCGTTTGAGATTGATTCTGGCCTTTTCATATGCGTATACTTTCGTTGCTTGGTTGACACGGTTTCGAATTGATATCGTGGTCATCACGGTGTTGATTTCCTTTGACTTCAGCCATGTTTTGATTACGTGAATTTTTGGTCAGCTTCGTCTCTGGCCAATCTGTGTTCATCCCTCTGTTGTTTGCATTTACTTCATTCATGTATCTGCTGGCTTGACTCTGTTAATGGTTGACACCGGCCAGTGATTTGAATTTGTGAATTTTTGACTTTGTTTTTAAAAAAAAACTATTACATGACTTCACTGTGTAGTCTGCACATATTGATTCCATTCATGTGTGTGTTTGAGCTTTGCCTCTCTCAGGTCAGTGCATGTAGTCCATTATGTTTGATCTACAAGTTCTTTTGCATATGATACTCCAAATTGTCACTGTGCTTTTGTTGGTTGCTGTTCTTTGAATGCATCCGTGCATGTCACTGTGTTTATGACCACTGGTTCATTGTGAAGCTTGGTTTACTGGTGCATACATGTTGCTTGATTTTGTTCGTAGATGGTTTTTGGTACTGTGTCACTGTGTTGGCCTTGTAGTACTTGGATATTTGCAGTTTGTAGTTGCCGTGTACTTTGGTGACTGACCATCCTGTAGCATATCTCTGTTTTGAGTTGAAACTTCATTATATATATATATATACTTGATAATGATGTATTGCACTGCATCACTGTATCAGCCTACATTGTTCATGTCTTTCTGCTTGATGAAGAGGTTGAACTGTTGTTTGGTGCATTGTGTAGTTTCCATATCTTGTGCTCGATCTCTTTGCACGCTGATGCATTCTTCTCTGTTCATACCTGTATCATGCTTGGCTTTGTGGTCTGGTTTCACTTGGGCTTGTAGTTGATGTTTATTTTGTTTGACCTGGCATTTGGTCTGTAGTTGGTCTTGTTTCATGTGTTGGTTTGCTGTACATTTCTGGTTTTGGTTTCTTGATGCAGTTTGGTCTGGTATTTTAGTCCGATTCAGTTTGCAAATAGTTTTGTTCATTTGTGATTATACTGGTCTTGTTTATATTGGACTAGTCGACACTTGATTCTTGAGTTTTGGCCATTTGCACCTGTTTTGAATCCGGTTTCACAACTCGGGTTTGACCTTGTGCTGAAGTCGATATTTTATTTATATTGCATTGAACCCGGCTTTTCATTTGGGTTTGACCTGTGCTCACCTGTCCCTATAACATTATCAAGTGTATATCGGTGTGCACGGCCTTGTGGCATGTACAGTGATACACTGTGCATGTCACATTGTTCGTGTGTGATGAATTCAAATATAAATGATGAAGAACAACCCAAATAACTGAGGCAAATGATATTTTCAAAAATCCATATTTTATTTTATATTGCAAAAATATTTCTTTTTCAATTTTACTGCATTAGTGAATATTTTTGCAGATTGCTCAGATGCTGGATTCTAACTGGAATAAATTGAAGATGAACTACGAGTGTGAGTGATATGTAGTGAGGAATTTATAAATGTAATATAGTGATGTAATTGAATTTGTATCAAAGTTGTATAGTGAATAGTGAGAGCTTGAATTTGTACTATTCAAAATTGTAATAAATATTTGTTTGAATAAAATTTCTGTTTGAATTCAAATTCTGTGTTATTTAATTTTATTCAGCAAATATTTATTTAACCTATGAAAAATAAAATAGTACATTAACAAACACATTTAAACGGATATATATATATATATGTTTATTCTCATCAAACAAAAATCATATAAGCGCATATTCAACAATCTCCCCCTTTTGATGATAACAAACATATATTTAATATTTTGAAGATGTTAAATGTATTTGATCATTGATATGCTCTAATTGCTCCCCCTATTTAAATGCTTCCTCTCTACACAAAGCTCCCCCTACATATATGCATACAAATAAAAATATGCAAATGAACCTAGATGCAAATAGAAAATTATTTGACCTTTGCTTGATTTTATTTGACAAAATCTTAACTTTTCTCTCCCCCTTTTGTTATCAGCATAAGAATAATAGTGTTAGAGAAAATAGAGATAAAGTGATTGATATTAATCCAACATTAAAACTCAATTGAATATAAATATTAAATTTCAATAAAAAATCAAACAAAAATCATAAATATTTTGTTAGGCGCATATTCCACTTTTAGAATGATGAGAATTATGTCATCATATAAAACCATACAGTTGTGTCTATTTGTGGTATATTTATATCAGGAATTTGAATATCTACTAACCATGCATAACCGTTAGGTCTTTTAAATGAGATTAGTAGTATTCCAATTTTATTTTTAAAAAATGAATTCAAGTATCTTCTAACCACGCATAAAAGTGAGGACTTTTAAATGGGATTAGAATCAACTTGTTTATTTTAAAAATCAACTTTTGATATGTGTTCCATACATGCATAACCGTGAGGACTTTTAAATGAGCATGGAAGCACATAACAAATCCCAAGTAATTCACCCATGCATAACCGTGAGGACTTTTAAATGAGACTGAATACTTTGGTATTTTTTATTTTATTTTTACTATATAAATTTTTTCTATTATTTTAAAAAAAATGTAAAAATGAAAAACGAACGATTCCTGTTTAAAGTACCACATATCGACAAACTATGTAGAATATTGATGAGTGATGGTCGTTAGAAATATGATAGATATAGAGATGGTCATGGAATTTTTACCAACAAAAAGTTTTATAACTCTTGTTTAAATTTCTAAAGAAATTTTCTAATTATACTTTCTCGAGTTATAATATATGATCAATATCAACACTCATCACTTTTTCAATCACTATTTATCTTTTCAGAGAATTATTAGGGAGCCAGATTAGTCAAAATAGTCATTTAAAATCAAATTCAAAAATAATTATGAAATCAATTTTTCAAAATGACTAATCTGAAAATATGGTCAAAAATGATTTTCTCGAGGGGGTTTTATAAGAAAATTTTCTGCCGTTTTGAAAATTATTTGAAATGAAAAATATGCAGATATTTTTTTTTGAAAAACGATGCAGTTACTAAATGTCTCAAAAATCACGTTCAACTAGTAATTTTTCTATCAACTAGATTACCAGTGTAATCTGCATCTGAATTTCTTTTTCACTCAAAATCATCATTAATTGAATTTGATCGACCAACCTATGAAGTGTGCACCAAAAATTTCAAACTCAGTTTTAACAGCAATTTAAATGACATTCTCTTGAATTTGAAATGAAGCCGTGTAAACAATCAATAACCGTGAATATAGAGTTAGCCGTATTATAACCAAATGTATTATCCAACAAAACACTATTTTTTAATCCAAATTTATATATATGAAGTAATTCATAGAATCTAGAGAATTTTATAGTGTTTTTGGCATAAGAATATGATTGGCCAACTATGCTGAATAAGTCAGAGTCAAAATCATCATTTTTTCATCATTTCAATATTGGCTGATTTAATTCAGAATATGGTGCAGATTATCAAATTTAATATATCGTACAAATAAATGTACCTTTACCTGTTTTACCTTTACGATATTTTTCATTGTTGTCCGTTGTGATTCTGTCACCTTTATACTAGGCTAAGGAACTTTGCTTTGTCGCCCGTTGTGTTTCTGAAACAGCCAAAAATCCAGAGAACATTATTGTTGTTCCTTAGCCTGCCACCACACACGGAAAAGGATTTATGTGACCTATTTGTTTTTATAGGTCCATGGTTGTTAGTGGAAGAAAATCTTGAAAAACAATTTTGTAAAGACCCAAAACTATTTCTAATTGTTCCATTCGGCACCCAAATTTGTTTAACTTTGAGAGTTTTTATATTTGTGCCTTTTGGAACCCAAATCGGTATAGTTTTCACATGTTTGGGTCTATACCAACAATTATTGTGATTGTGTCCATATTTTCTACAAATCGTGCACATAGAATTAACTTGATTAATATTTCTTTCAACATTTTCAGAATGATTATTCCAAGTCCTTGTTTTACCGTATTAACAGTTTGCTTTCCTAATAGCATATTCAACGATTTTTCACTTTTTGAAAATTTATCTAAAGTCGTTGACAATTGTTGGACTTGTGTTTTGAGAGACTCATTTTCGTTTAATAATTGTGTGCACTTTTTAATAGAATCCTCTCTTCTAGTATTTTCATTCTCTTTTAAAATCAGAATTTCATTTTCAAGCGATTTCATTTTAATTTCTGATTTTTTAATTTCTTCATCAAATGTTGGACACTTATCACACTTAGGGATTCTACTTTGATAGGTTTTAACTAATTGGTCAAGTTGTTCATTTAATTCTATCAAAGTAACTTTTTGTGATTCAAGTTTAGCATATTTCTCCCTAAGTCGTTCAAAACAGCCATTTACTTCGTGGAAATAAATAAGTAATTCAGAATGAGTGAGTTTTGATACCTCGCTTGGTTCATCATCGTCGCTATCAGTTATATTTCCATAAAGGAACATATCTGCTTTCTCACTCTTACTGCTAGAACTTTGATTATCTTCATCACTTGTATTCCACATGGCTGTAGCATTTTTCCGTTTTGATTTCTTTTCAATATCGCGTTGAAATCGGGGATAATTGGGCTTGATATCACAGGGTTTGTTGCAAATGATCCCGTGTTATTCCGAGTTGTCTAGTGCTTTGATTATTCTGCTTTTTAATTCTTGATTTAGAGCTGGATTTCCGTATTTACGATTCCACCCTTTTAATTTCTTCATTATTAACGCCAGCTCAGCTGCTCCATCATCATCATCCTCATCACAACTGCTTTTTACAAATCCTGTTAAGCACATTTCTTCAACTGAGTTAGTTGTGGAGGATTTCTCATTGCCGTTGACTTTTGCACCATATATTGCATCGAAAGTATTCCAGATTTCCTGTGCATTTTCACAATGAGTGATGAAATTAAAATTATCTTGATTAATACGAGAATATAATATATGCATAGCAAGAGCGTTAATCGAGATAATTTTCTTATCTGTTATATTACACCCGTTTTCAATAATATCCCAACATTTAATATTAACAGATTTTAAATAAAATTCCATTTTCAATTTCCAATTCAAAAAATCTGTTCCATCGAAAATAGAAGGAATAATATTGAAATGACTCTCAACAAAAGTATTATTAAAAGAAGCCATTTTAAAAATTCAAATTTTTAAAACTAAAACCGATTTTTGAAACACGAATTTTTAAAACAAAAATTGACTTCTATTCCTAGCTCTGATACCACTTGTAGTATCGATTTCACCCTAGAGGGGGGGTGAATAGGGTGACAGTATTAATTATAAAATTAATTGCGGAAGCTTATAAATAATTTCAACACAGATTACAGAATAATAGCAGCACAGAAAAATAGCAGAATAATAAAATACAGAAATAGAACGACACAGAATTTACCCAGCTTCGGCAAAACCCTGCCTACGTGCTTCCCCCAAGGTTTCTACTAGAAATTAGATAGTCAGACGCTTACACACGTAAACTCGCGACACCCGCTATCGACTAAACCTAACTCTACGCTCAAAACCCTACCACAACTCATCCACTGAGTTGCGAATTCTCAAACTATGCCACGTAGTTTGTGCTCTAGTCACACGACAAGAAAATTAAACGGTTTAAAAGAAAATACAAATTAAAAACAATTTAAAAACAAACAACCCTAATTTTAAAACAAAGCCTTATAATTTATAAGCTTTTAAAAACAAAAGAAAGGGTCGGCCCCTTTTTCCCCTTTTATATTATTGCGGCCCGTTCCCTTGTAATTGATAATGGTGGCTTGAGTTTCTTGTTCGTTCCTCTTCCTTCAATAAAGTAGGGCTTTGGAAATTTTGAAGATGCCGACTTTTGTTCGATCGAATATATGTTTCTCGTTGCTTGCTTTCGTCGATCATTTGCCTCTTGATATTCTTTCGGCTTCTTCAAAATTGATCGAGTTCAATTACAATTTCGGTAAGTACTTTATTCCTTTTGCTTTGCTGGTTTTGGCTTGCTTGAACTCGATGATGAGATTGCCGATGATGATTTCCTTATATAGGGTTTGTAACCCTTGGTTTTCGTCGTATATTCTCAATTTGAATTTGTCAATTTCTTTTCTCTACCGCTTGATTATGCTTGGTCGTTTGAGATTGATTCTGACCTTTTCATATGCGTATACTTTCGTTGCTTGGTTGACACGGTTTCGAATTGATATCGTGGTCATCACGGTGTTGATTTCCTTTGACTTCGGCCATGTTTTGATTACGTGAATTTTTGGTCAGCTTCGTCTCTGGCCAATCTGTGTTCATCCCTCTGCTGTTTGCATTTACTTCATTCATGTATCTGCTGGCTTGACTCTGTTAATGGTTGACACCGGCCAGTGATTTGAATTTGTGAATTTTTGACTTTGTTTTTAAAAAAAACTATTACATGACTTCGCTGTGTAGTCTGCACATATTGATTCCATTCATGTGTGTGTTTGATCTTTGCCTCTCTCAGGTCAGTGCATATAGTCCATTATGTTTGATCTACAAGTTCTTTTGCATATGATACTCCAAATTGTCACTGTGCTTTTGTTGGTTGCTGTTCTTTGAATGCATCTGTGCATGTCACTGTGTTTATGACCACTGGTTCATTGTGAAGCTTGGTTTACTGGTGCATACATGTTGCTTGATTTTGTTCATGGATGGTTTTTGGTACTGTGTCACTGTGTTGGGCTTGTAATACTTGGATATTTGCAGTTTGTAGTTGCCGTGTACTTTGGTGACTGACCATCCTGTAGCATATCTCTGTTTTGAGTTGAAACTTCATTATATATATATACTTGATAATGATGTATTGCACTGCATCACTGTATCAGCCTACATTGTTCATGTCTTTCTGCTTGATGAAGAGGTTGAACTGTTGTTTGGTGCATTGTGTAGTTGCCATATCTTGTGCTCGAGCTCTTTGCACACTGATGCATTCTTCTCTGTTCATACATGTATCATGCTTGGCTTTGTGGTCTGGTTTCACTTGGGCTTGTAGTTGATGTTTATATTTGTTTGACCTGGCATTTGGTCTGTAGTTGGTCTTGTTTCATGTGTTGGTTTGATGTACATTTCTGGTTTTGGTTTCTTGATGCAGTTTGGTCTGGTATTTTAGTCCGATTCAGTTTGCAAATAGTTTTGTTCATTTGTGATTATACTGGTCTTGTTTATATTGGACTAGTCGACACTTGATTCTTGAGTTTTGGCCATTTGCACCTGTTTTGAATCCAGTTTCACAACTCAGGTTTGACCTTGTGCTGAAGTCGATATTTTATTTATATTGCACCTGAGTTGAACCCGGCTTTTCATTTGGGTTTGACCTGTGCTCACCTGTCCCTGTAACATTATCAAGTGTATATCGGTGTGCACGGCCTTGTGGCATGTACAGTGATACACTGTGCATGTCACATTGTTCGTGTGTGATGAATTCAAATATAAATGATGACGAACAACCCAAATAACTGAGGCAAATGATATTTTCAAAAATCCATATTTTATTTTATATTGCAAAAATATTTCTTTTTCAATTTTACTGCGTTAGTGAATATTTTTGCAGATTGCTCAGATGCTGGATTCTAACTGGAATGAAGTTGAAGATGAACTACGAGTGTGAGTGATATGTAGTGAGGAATTTATAAATGTAAAATAGTGATGTAATTGAATTTGTATCAAAGTTGTATAGTGAATAGTGAGAGCTTGAATTTGTACTATTCAAAATTGTAATAAATATTTGTTTGAATAAAATTTCTGTTTGAATTCAAATTCTGTGTTATTTAATTTTATTCAGCAAATATTTATTTAACCTATGAAAAATAAAATAGTACATTAACAAACACATTTAAACGGATATATATATATATATGTTTATTATCATCAAACAAAAATCATATAAGCGCATATTCAACAGGAAATTTATAAAGGATTTGGAAATATGAAATAGGCTTATAAAATGGGAATTTTCATTTATCCTTCTTAATTATGGTGGCATGGAAACATTCTTTTCATATTTAACACCGAAAGATAGTGGTTTGTTTATAGTAAGAAATATTTTAAATAATATTTGTTTTTCCCATATAAATATGATTTTGGAAAAGAGGAAATCTCCCTCAAGTTTTATTAATATACTTATACCGTTGAAATAAGTATATGATTATTTTCTAAGTATTGAAAATATATTGGTTTGAAATATACTTACACAGATGAGATAAGCATACGAATGTTTTCCAAAGTATTGGAAAGAGTAAGGGGTTTGTGAATATATCTTTTCCAAAAGTTTTTTGAATCAAATAATTGAAGCAGTTTTTAATTAGTAAAAGATTTATTAATAGGGGCTTAGTGAATTCAACGTGAAATTTAAATTATGTTGATTGTTTGATTATTTGATAGTTAAATTACCGACTATCTAATCTTGACCAAAAATACAACACCAGAAATATCTAGGAGAAACATGGCATAATCATCTTCGATGATGTTGTGTTGTGCGTATAAATCGTGTCTTGGACAAATGATAAGGAAATTCATTCTATAACGACCCGCCATTTCAGACCATTCAAATCGACAATAATCCACATATGTTAGACTTGAATTGCTCAAAAAAATAGATTATTAATTTATAATTGGCAAAACTTAGCATATACAGTAAATAAATCAATCACAAACACAGAGTATTACAACAATAAGCAGCAGAATAGATAAGTAGTACTTCAAAAGGCTACTACAGTACATTAGAATGTAAATCAAAATACAAAAAAAATCCAAACACAAAGGAATCTCTACTACAAAAGCAAATGACAAGTCCGAACATAAACAACTGAAAATAACTGAAAGCTGAACTGATAAAGATAGATATCCAAGCAAAGCTCTAAACTCCAATGGTGAGTCTCAAATGCTGTGACACTCAGGCTGACCCGAGCATAAAGTAAAATACAAAACACTCGAGTCAATATTAACTTTCTTATGCAAGTAATCAACTCAAGTGAAATGTCTAAGTGAAATGCAATATGACATAAAGAATGTTGGGATTACATCCTTTAAGGATCCATGAAACTATCTACATACATAATACAATACGCGACGTCAATAATGTCTATAGTAAAGTAATATATTAAAATAGCGTTAAGGCGTTACCCATATCCTCCTTAACACATTTTCATAGAATTCCCGTAATCTATACAGATACTGTAAGCTCTACCAACCTGGTGGAATACTCAGGGAGCACTCCGTAGGTACGGTACAAACCAAACTCATAATGGACGCGATAAGGCATGTGACAAGGCATGGGAGGCAATGCCCAAGTTAGGATACTACCGTTTTATGGATCCGGACTGGTGGTAATGCATAGCAGCTACTATCGTCCACCTCGAGACACACTTCCGTAATCAAAGGTGCACCCAATCAAAACGCAAAGTAATAAAATGGTATCGAAGAAGCATGCTCGATCGAAGGTGCGAACTTAATTGGCCCGGCGTGGCTCCTATTTTAGTCACATCAAGCTGACTCGAGGGGGTCAGGGCTGCGTTCATACCTCATATAGATGTTCGCCAAACCATCCTACTTCATTTTGGAATCTCCACCATGTGCACAGTTGTTAAAGTGGTTTTCGGTATTGGTAGAGAGCATGACAATATCTAATACCAGTCTCTTTAACAACCAAACGCTTATTTCACACCGTGGTCATTTTCATTTCAAACAGTTTATACTTCATATCAATATATCATATTCATTTAAAATCATATCACTTTCGAAATCATATTTAATTCGACATCATATCACTTTCGAAATCATATCCACTTCGAAATAATATCACTTTCAAAATCGTAGCCACAAAATAGTTTAAACCATCATATCAAAGTATTTGCATTTAAATCCATTTATTCTAAATCATAACAATTCCAACTTAAACAGTTTGAATATTGAAAGTAGTTTATATACAGGAATAGTTATACATTAAAAATAGTTTATGTTTAAAGATAGGTTATAGATTAAAATAGTTTATATATTAAAATATACATATTTAAAACTATTTATAAATTCAAAATAATATATATTAGAATAGTTTATAGATTTAAAAGAGTTTATATCGAAAATAGTTCCAATTTAGAATTGTTTCTTCCAATTTCACAAATCAATTCAAATCAACATTAGTTTCAAAATTCAATTTAAATCAATCTTGGTTTAACAATTTTGAATAAAAGGTTAAAGATTCAATTCAAATTCTCATCAAAACCATTTTTAATTTATATTGATTTCAAATCCAAGTTTGAATTACAAATTTAAACCACTTCAGATTTAATAGGTTTCAAAATTTAAACATTCAAACATTTACAATAACTCAATTTGATAAATTTCATTTCTATTTAAAAATTCAACTTTGATTTTATTAAATTTGAAAATATTCAGTTAATCACCTTTAATAACATTTAAATAAAATCTCAAATTACAAATTTAAATCAATATTAAACATTCAATTTCAATTTATTTAAATTTGAAAATATTCATTTAATCACCTTTAATCAAAATCCAGTTATCAAGTTATAAAAATCATATCTTTAAAATCTCAAAATTAATAAGTTTCGAATCAATTTTATTTAAACACGCTTCTGAAAAAAATAAATTTTCGAATCAGTTTCGGTTTAACTTTCCAATCTAAATTTATTAAAGTTATTACAAAAGATATTTTTAAAATATTAATATAATTTTTTAAATATACTTAAACATGTTATATATACATATATTAATTAAATTAAATTTTATTATATTAAATTTTAATTAAATCAAATCATATTATTAGAATTAAATTTATATTAAATCTTATTTCATAAATTTAAAAATAATAAAACTATAAGTAAAATCTTAAAATTTATATTTTCAAAACTTAATTTATAAGTTTAAAACTTCCAAACGTATAATTTAAAAATCTAAATTTTACACATATATTAAAATAAAATCTTCATATTATATTTCAAAACCCAATATTTATTTGTAACTTCAAAATTCTGGAAATCATTTAAAAATAAAAGAACGATGTCCGTATATAGTTTTCTATCCTATGGTCAAGTGATACGGATATATATTATTTCAATGCGCAATAATTTAAAATTTATTGGTATATAACATTTCAACCCGCAATCCTAAATTTTCAATAAAATCGCTTGGGTTTATCATTTCAACCCAAAACAATTTTTTCCAATCTATAATATCGTTCGGGTATGTATCATTTCAACCCATAGGGATTTTCTAAATTTATAGGGAACTTGCAGTGTGAGAATAATAAAATATAATATAAAATGACATAGCATATCAAGGGCAATTATGATCATAATTAACAAATTAAGTATAATATATATACAACAAGTTATGGCTATCATATGTCAGTTAACATAAGTGAAAAATTTAAATAATAATATATGATATTCAACAATTAAATTACTAATAATTTCAAATTTAACAACATATTTCAATTGTCATTTCGTGTGAAATCGATTTACTAAACATAAGAATGCTAATCGTGAGTGATTTCTCACCTTTCGAGGCTAGAGAACTAATGAGATTATGCAAGTGGACACGGACATGCATACAGATACAGACACGACAACTCGGATGCGGATCTGGATAGCGGCAAAGCTAGAAACTTGAATATGATAATTCAATGAAAACGACCAAAGCTAGCTTGAGATTGATGGAAACAAATATATATATATATATATATATATATATATACATATATATATATATGTATGTATGTATGTATGTATGTATGTATGCATGCATGTATGTGTATATATATATGCAATATATACCTTCTCTTAGGACCAGTGAGCAAGTAGAAGGTTATGAACAGCTTCACAAATATACATCAACTATATATATGTATGTATATATGTGTATATATATATATATTGTTTTTCTAAAGAGGAGAGGCGGACTGATGCTATGAGAAGAAAGGGCTGTGCCTAGGGTTCAGTTGGGAAAACAAAAGGGCAGAGTAGGACTTGCAGCGGTTATGGGCACGCAGGACTTGCAGCGGCCGAGGTATTTGGTGTTCGAGTGGCGACGAGTTGAAGGAGGCGGCAGGCAAAGGATTGGGTGCTACTGCGTGTGGGTCAGAAAGCAAGTGTGGTGGAGCAAAGGTGTTCTGCATGTGGTATGCGCTGTAAGGCAAGGGAAGGACGAAGGGGTGGCGGGTTTGGGTTCAACTAGCGGCCAAGGCGGAGGAAACTACGGGCCAGGGAGGTTTGGCTATGAGGCTTCGTGCGAGGAAAGGAAGGTTGTTGGGCAGTGGCTATGGGTGGCATTTGTGAGGCGAGTGGTGGAAGGTGATAAGGGCGGGGATGAATCGGCAAAGGAAGAAGATGATGGGTTCACATGCTCAAGAAGTTAGGTTTTCAGATAATATATAACTTTATATTTTTTTTCTTTTAGTTTTAAACAAGCACAGAAGAGATGAACGAAAGGAAGGGAGTGGGAGAGAACAATCTAACATATTATAAATCAACCAGGGGAAAAGCAACAGCTAAAAGCTGAATTTTAGGAAATATTAAAAGCTAGTGCCAATTGTTCTCATGGTGGAAAACGAAAAGGCACAGAACACCAAATGCTCAAATACGGAAAGATATGGCTAATCGTTTCGCCGATTTCGACGTGCAATGGACGCCGAAATGCACAAATGAATACACTGCGAAGGTCAACGAGACGAAAAAAATAATACACAATATGAGTGACGTGACCCTCCTATAAAAACTCGAATTTCGCTGTCAAAATTGTTGCTAAACGTCGAAAATAATATAAAAGGAGCTAGAGCAGTCCAAATTTGACGAAATGAAATATGACCACTCACTCAGAAAATGATTTACAATTTTCTTATATATAGATATTTAGATTTAAAAAATATTTTATTTCCATCAAATTTTAACTTATTTTTAAATTTAAGTTTAAAATTCACAACAAAACAAACTTTCTGACTTTCTGATGAAAATCAGACACTTGCTACATTTAAATAGACATATCTCAAATATCAAATTTTTATTGTAAAAAATTTATTATATGTTTTCATAAAAATTTTTAGTTAATTATTATTTAAATCGTTAAAATTTCCAGGTCCTTACATGTTCGCTTAAATGGTTAGGAGGTGATCTCTGCTCTATTGTCTGACTGTTTCCAAAAGAGTCAAAGTTGAGTTTACTGGAACTATCGAGTTGGTTTTGGAGCAGCCAATAAGCGAAGGAATGTATTTATATGAGATGACTCGAAACCATAAACACTCCAAAACCATGTACATGTTCTACACTTGGAAGAGGTCTGATATTGGTTTGAGATAATGGAATCGATGATGGAGTGCTTTGAAGTGCAAGTGCTACTTGCTACTAATCCCGAGGAGTGCCTTTGTTTTGTTCATGTCATGAACAACGTATACGGATGAATGCTAGCATTGCATTATTGCATGGAAGGCAGTGTTAGCATTCCAAGTTGGAATTGCGATAAGGAAAAGGTAGTCGGGACCTCACAATCCTTGCAACCCGATAATGACTAAAACATGGGATATGCTTCGAAGCTATGTCTTTTTCAACCATTAAGAGCATCATTCCTCGATCTAAAACTGATATTATGGATTTGGTATGCGTGTACATGGGAAGAGTGGGGCCAGGGGCAATAGGTTTGCAGCCTTAGTACCCGAGGGATGATGTAATTCGACTTGTTATGTTAGAGGGGCATGCCGCTCTGATTTGTGGGGTCGATAAATTCGATCTTGATACATTATCTAGAGATGTACTATGGAAGGAGGTACCCCAATAGCCCTATCTTTGATGGAAATCCAATCTCCATTTTCTGTTATTACAGACTTAGTTGTACCCAACTATGTTGGAATGTGAGATACAAGCATTTCAACTATTTTATATATTTAATTTCCCTTCTAGATATTATTATAATATCATAAGATTTCCTATAAAATGGTTTGGTTATCGGAAGGTAAAAACCCATCCATGTTTATGTACGGCGTGGTCTTACGAAATACCTTTGTTTTGAAAAGTTTTTAAAAATAATATTATGAATCCATTTGATTGTGTTTCTCATGCTGGTTTTACCAAACTAACCCGGACGTTATTTTTCTTATAATACTAGGATCAGCCTGAGCATATTTTTAGATTTAGCTAGACACTTGGGAGCTTCAGGAGATGAGCTGGATCCTTCAAGATGTGTTCCCGTATTTTATCTTCCACTATTTGTTCTTGTTTGTGTTTATCAGCAAATTGTAAGGACATGTTGTTATAACTATCAAAAATGATGATTGGTTAGTTTTGCTCTAATGATAATATGCATATTACAGTTCTTTTTCTTTATAAAGACTTATTGTCTATTGTATATTACTCATCACGTTGTGAGATTCTATTCTGTCTTTTTTTTATTCACCCCCAACCATATGTCTTTCCAGCACTTGGATGTTCGGCATGTGAATACCATGGATGTATTAGTATCGACTTTTGAGGATCGAAAAGGTAGATCATTACAGTTGGTATCAGAGCTGAAGGTTTAAGTGAGAACCATATCTTTAGTGGGGTAAACTTATTAGAGATAGGGTTAGCAACATCCTAAAATAAGTTTGAGCATATATATATAAGAGTTTGATTCTGACCAGTACGAGCAGCTATCGTTATAGATGGGGATTCTTAAACACTTGAATAGGGCCAATCGATACAGTATTGTTTTGAATTTGGTAAATGAGATAATTTTATCTAGGAGTATATTTTATATATAAAGGGATAATTATCAGAAATAAGTAGTTATTTTGATGTGCTTGTTTGTTAGGAAACGGTAGTATTTAATTATTATCATTTAGGGTTTGATTACTCTTGCTCGTCTAGTTGTGAGCTTTGACTATTGTTTGGTGTTTTATAAGTAATTTTGTTTTATAAAGCATGGGTTGGGTAGATAGAAATTGGGGGAAACAATAAAACGAACACCTCGTAATTAAGTTTCACAGATTGATTATAAGGCATCCGATGAAAATGTTGGGTTAAAACTGGGCTTTAATAAAGGGTGTTTATCAACAGAAAGCAAGAATATACTAGAATAAATATTAGAGAAATGATTTTATAGAAGAAGTAGATTTTATATAATTGATTTATAAAAATTTGATTTATAGATATAAAGGATTAAAGTAGAGAATTTGAAGACTTCAATCTTGGTGTTCTGAAAAAATGGTTTTCTAGGTTTTGGGAAAATAATAGTAGTATTATTTGAAATATTTATGAACAGAAATATTTCTAAGGAATTATAAAAGAGTTAGAAAGCACCGAACTCATTCTTGACGTTGAAAAATAATTGTGATGGTGACTACATCATCATCAATGTTCATTTTCGAGTTTTTAAGTGGGGAAATGCTACTATTGCAATTTGCTATAGAATTGTTTTGATAAAACAGATTTTGGTTTAATCCCAAAAGCATGATTTGACTTAAAAAAGGAAATGTGTATATTATAATTTCAAATGTTTTATATAAAAGATAGTAATAGCTTACTTGAAAATTTTTATAGGTTTACATATTTTAGAAAGGAAATTTTGAACTAAGGCATATTTTTCTTTGGACTTGGTTCGAAAAATGAGTCACGATTTGTTTTGTGATGATCAGAATAATCTTCTAAGTGTCAATTGGATGTTTGCCTAGGAGAACATTATCGGGCACTTAATAAACTATTCTCTTTATCATTGTACGATCGAAATGAGTTTAAATCCATAAGAATCTAAAGAAAGTTGGAAACTGATATTTGTTTGAAGCTATTTTTTGGAAATATATATATAGTACGGATTCAAAAGGAAATTTTATAAGATAAGAAAAGTACTTTTATATTATTTCGAGTGGCCTGAAAATAACTAAAATGGAAAAGGAAGATGTTCGAATGGTAAACACCTCTCTCAAATATTACCCTTCTTGGTAAGGTAATGTATGATACTATTTGGCCGTACCCAGTTCCTTGGTATCACTTTGGGATTACTCGGGATATGAATAATTTTTCTATTGTTAAAATGTATTTGTAACGACCCAGCATTTAGTCATTTTAATTTGGAATATTTAATTGATTTTTAAATATGGAAAAGTCAATTTTTATAAGTTAAATAACTTATATTTCAAATATAGCAATATGTTTGATAAATAAATCGTTAAACATAATTTTTAGAATTGTTTAATAATTGAAATTTTGAATTTAATGTGAAAAAAATGATTTCGAAAGTTGATTTAAATACTATTTAAATAAGAAGGAAGTTGGTGAACTTTTAAATTTGAAATTAAAGTGATTAAACGGATTTTGGGAATTATTCATTTTAATTAACGAGTAAAAATAGTCATTTTGGCACTGTCTTCGATTTCGATGAAACTAGTTTCATCGGATATGTAATAGTGAATTATTATATGCTTTCGAATTTCGTAGCTATTGGGCGTATCGTTTGGTCATGTGAGTTCGAAACGCATATAATTTAATTAAAGAAATTTTAGACTAATATAATTCGATTCGAAAAGCTATCTTTTGTATATGATGGAATTAGCTTCTGATTTGTTTAGCTAGACTGACCCGTACAATTCTCCTTTGTACAATATCTTTGTTGGTTAGTTAAACGACGTCTGATTGAACTAAAAATTGGTGTGCACATAATTTAAAACTTTATTTTTCAAACAAAAAAGAATAACGCAATTTGGACAAAGTATGCAAAAGTTATGATATGTCAAAGTTGAACTCAAACAGCGTTTTCACTGTAAAAATCTGAGCAAAAACATTCTCCGAATCAAAGTTCGACAGCATATTTCTATAAGTTATATAGATCGAAATCGCTTGAAATTTGGTATGCTTATAGTACTAAACTTTAGCTTTCAAAAAAAATATTATCTAATTTGAATTTGCAGTTTAAAAGCTATAACCGAAGTAATTTTCATATTTAAATTCATTGTTGTTGTCGTTTATTCTCATAATAGCGTCAATAATTATGATTTTGACTATATAAAGCTCAAATTTTAGCAAAACATAAAACATGAAAGTTGTAGCGGTATGGTTGAAAAGCCTCCCGGTGTGGTTTGAAAAGTCCGTTCGTTACAAGTGATAACTGAGTAAACGAATCTTTTTTTTGATATTGTAAATGGCCCTCCGTACAAGGGAGAATTAAATAGTTTGGTAAAACACGTGGTATAGGATGACGATTTGTTTAGCTAGACTGACCCGTGTATTTATACCAAGCTGTGACACCCTACCCCGAGACCCTATTAAAAAGAGTATTACTGGGTATTACTGTCTGCTAATGTAGAGAATAGGGCTGGATAGGAGCGACCATCTATAGCTTTGTCTTAAATATCTATTGAATACGTTGACAAATGCCCTTTTTTTCTATCTCAAGTGGATCGACATATCCAATAAATACTTAATACAAAGCCATAGGTGGTTATAGGATCTATCAAAACAAAATACAATAACTTGAATGAAAACACATATTACGGTTAGCAAAATGTAGATTTACAGAAAATGATAAAATAAAAGTTGTTCCTTATAAACATACCTTCCAACTGAGAAAAACCTCACTCAATTTTGATTTACCATTCAAATTTTATGGTGATTTTAGTTTTAGGTTTCAACTTAGAAAATCGACAGAGAAGAGATATATGTATCAGTTTCAAACTTGACTTTGACCCTATAGATCATGATATGAAGATAATGTGTTTGAAGAGAAGATGTTATAACATAGCCATTTCAAATTTCCTGAGTTGATATCTGACAGTAAAATGGTCATAACTTTTTAGCCATAAATCCAAATTAAGTATGCTTTTTTGTACATCAGAGAAATCACAAACAATAGGAATACGAGATATATCATCATCATCTCGTGAGTTGAGAGAAAATAAAGATGCTTTAGAATTATCCTCATTTCGCAGAACAAGTGATAGGTGAGTAGACGAATCTGGTTTTCGAAGATATAAAATTCTCTCAGAACAAATAATCCTGGCATCATATCGCACTAGCCAGTCCATATCCAAAATCATATCAAATTCAAATAAGAAACCACATGCAGATTTGCACGAAAAGAAAAGCCACAAAGACTAGCATCGGTGTAGACAACGAGCTCAGTAAAGTAAGCTTGTGACCAAGTGGGCCTATAACCCATAGGTCTCAGGATCAAAACCTGGCTCTGATACCAATGTAACAACCCGCAACTCACTTGATGCAGATATTATCCCCAACTTAGTCACCTCCGCCTCATAGGCTAAGCCAAGGTGTAGGGTTTTGTTCCTCAAAAGGCCTCGACGTTTGTAACGACCTAGAATTTCTGTCAATTAAAATTCGTATATTTAATTGATTTTAAATATTAATAAGTGAAATTAAACAGTCAAATAAATTTTATTTCGAATAATTGGATTTAATTGGATAATTAAATCGATAATTTAATAGTTGAAATTACAGAAATAATTGGAAATTGGGTTAAATATGACTGAAAATGATTTGTAAAATTTTATTTAATCATATTGAAGTTAGAACAATGTTTGTGAACTTTTAAAATTGAATTAAAAGTTAATTTGTGAAAATTGAATATTTTAATATTTAATTGACGACTAAAAATAGTCATTTTTCAAACAGTCTCGGATTTCGATGAAACCTGTTTCATCGGATCCATAATGTTATATTATTGTAAGATTTCAAATTTCGTGTCAATCGGATGTACGGTTTGTCCGGGGCAAGCCAAAACGCATAGAAATTCGTTTAATCGGTTTAATTTAAATTTGATCGTTTATTTCCGTAACTCGGACAGATGATCGAATTTGCCTTCGAAACATATTCCATTGTGTTCGGAACGCGGGGTAAACCATAGAAACGTCAGCCGGCACGCTTCGTTTGGAGTTCGGAAAATTTTGGATGAATAGTGTTTCGGCGAATTTTCTATAAAAGGCCTCCATTATTTCCATTTGCAATACAGAGCAAAACCCTAACCCTAATCTAACCCTAGCCGCCACCTACAGTTTTAATGGCCAGAATTTGATCGTCTCTCCTCTTAATCTCTTCCAATCCGTGAATAATTAGACGAAACGTTCAACTACAAACTTCTAGAGAATGATGAGAGCTTCGATTCTATACGGTGATGATCGAATTTGGAGCGTCGTGGTGGTCGCTAGGGGGGCACGTTCACATCAGGTCATGCATGTTTTTTTGGAGCCTTGTGAGGCCGACCTTCAATTCCTTCTGGCCGTTGGTGGCTTTGGTGATGAGCTTCAAGGTGGCAACGTTCGATCAACTTCTAGGTGCTCGGTTGGGTGGCGATAATTCGAAGAAGGAGGCGGCTCTATGGGTTCGTTTGTGTTCGTATTGACTGGAAGGAGATGGAAGAAAGGGGGGACGGCCCAGATCTAGGGTTGCAGGGATCGACGGCCAGATTTATTTAGGTTTAAAAATAATGATAAAAGTTGTAAATTTATTTATATTAAATTCGTGTAAACTTTAAAATGTGATATCTCTTTCATACGAGGTCGAAAATGCATGAAACGACTTGCGTTGGCTTTGTTTTGTCGAGCACTACGCTATGGAACTGGATTGGTACCGTATGAAGCTAGTGAAAATTTTGGGTAAAATTAAACGCACGTTTAATTTTATTCGAAATAAAACGCCGAAACCGTTATTGAAAGCAAGATGAGAACTTCTCACTCAATCGAATTGTTTCGATTTAAATTTTAAATAGTTAGATTTAAATTTTAAATAGTTAGATTTAAAATTGCTTGATTGTGCTAATTTGCATGCTTGGATGATAAATTTCTATCTATTGTTTTGAAATAGACATTATACGCCGTATATTAAGCGGAGGTTATTTATTAAAAATATATACCGCGAATATTTCACTGCAAAGTGAAATTGGTATTATTTATGTACTTGGAGTTGATTTTCACGCATTATATAGCGGATGAGACCCTATTGCGCCGCATAATAGCAGATAATATTTTATAAATCCCATATACCACGATATTCCGTATTGGAACGGAATTGGTATTGTGCTAACATCTGTGGATGCAGGAAACAGGTTGGAGGGATCCAACTGGATTCCTTACCAGTATTTATTTGATTACAGATATTGTGATATTTGTTGATTATCATATTGATATTGATGTTTGGATGCCGTGATTGATTATTTGGTGCTGTTGCATCATTGGGCCTATTTTTGAAGTTTTAAAAATATTAAAGTAACGATTTTGAATTTAAAAGGATTTTTAAAGTGATTTTTGAAAGTATATGTTTTATTAAATTTTTGAATTGATTCATTTTAAATAAATTAACGTTACAAAATTTAATATTATAAAAATTATGATTTTTGTAAAATATAACCGAAATGTGATTTTTGAAATAAATAGGCAATTAATTTATAAAATGGTTTAAATTGAGATTTTTGAATTATTACAAACGGTTTATATAAAAGATTTATAAAATCGATATTTATAAATTAAAAATATAGGAATTATAAAACGGGTTTTTATAAGCGTTAAAATGAAGAATGATTGATTTCTTAAGTGAATGAAATTTATCGATTTATAAATTGTGAAGTATAAAATGAATAGATATTTGTAAAATAAAGGACTTATAAGTAATTAACTTGTAAATTAGATTTTTGGTATAAAATTGAGTTATGAATTGAAGTGGTTAATAAAGGAGATTTATAAATCGAAGTTTTTATAAATAGAAATGGAATTTATAAACATTGTTTATGAATCCGAAATCAATTGAATTTGATAAATTAAACATAGAAGTTTATTAAAAGACATATATTCGTGATTTTGGACAGCGAATTATCCTTTAAGTTAAATGTTGTAATAATAAGAGTTTGGTTAGAAAGTATATTCACGATATTGGACAGCGAATATATTATTAAATAAAAAGAAATGTATTTGGGAAGTGATATTTTAAATAGAATTAAAATGATTTAAAGATGTTTTAAAATGTATTAAGTAGTGAAAACACAGATTTCAATTCATTGTTGAAATAGACGTTTTCGAGGAATAGAAGAAAATGGTAGACTATAACACTGTTGTTATAGTAAATGATTTCCGAAAGGAAATGTTTTATATAGTATTGGGATTTATATATCTATTTTAATTTCGAATCCATATACTAGTGATTTTGGGTTGTCGTAACGATGTTTTACGCAACATTCGTTTGGACCCAAATAAATGTATTTAAGAGAATGTTTTCCTTAAAAGAATGAAATATATACTTAATCGTGTTTTAAGTATATTCTATATTTTCCGAGTATTGAAAATAAATGGATTTGGGAATTACCTATAGTTAAATAAGTATTTGGAAATGTTTTCCAATGAAGAAAATTGAAATGGTTTATAAAATGTATCTTTTTAAAGATAAATTGAAGTGAATATTTGGCAAGTTATTAATTTATGGAATATTAATAAAAATGGCCTAATGAATGTTATGGGGCTGGATATTTGATTGTTGGCTTTGATAGTTAAATAACCGACAATCAATATTTACCTTTAAATGGGTATTTATTGCGATTTGCTTGAATTTGAATGCCACGCTTATTTTTTAAAATAAGCGCTCACTATTCGGGTTAGCCGAGAAAGGACCTTTGGGTCGTATGACCCATTTCGAATATGTGATACGTCGTTATGGATTGCATTTGAGGACAGGTGTTGAAGACCGGATATTTATGAAAACGGAAGGATTACCGTCGAATGTTTCTGCATCGGCTGATCTCCGATATAGAAATTTATTACCCTTTGTGATGGGAAGTCCGGTCGTGATTAGTGAATATCCGGATTGCAAGGACTTCTTTGGAAGTGCCTTCGGTTCCGTTCGATCCTGGAACGGACTTGTATGGATGTGTGTCTAACGTTACAATTTGAGATGTAAAGCTGGTTTCTATCAAATATATTTCCGTTGGTGGCGGAGAATTTATTCTCTTAGCTTAACACCCTAGAGATTATGTAGTTGATGGTTACTAGTGATACATTCCCAAATTGGTAATGTGGCATACGAAGTGCTGTTGAGAATTTGTTGAACAAAGCACATCTTTTGTATAAAGCGTGGCTTTATGGACGAGACTTCGTCGGACCTCACACCCTGGAAATGGTCAAAACAGGAAGGATGCGGCAAGGTTATTGGGGGTAGCGCCCCTTTAGTGTATGTCATTCCTTCTGGATAGAGGTGGTATCATGGTATGGAGCCCAGATACTTAACCTATGTTGTTGCTACAAATTTATTACTTTGTGGTTGTTGGAATCGAGGATCCTCGGATATAGATCGGTTACGATCGGGGAATGACATATTCGTGTCAGCAGTTACCCAGTTTGAAGGGTAACCCGGCCTTGTGTTGGCAGAGATCTAACCGTAACGTTAGGTTCTCGGGTCGTCTTTCCAGAGGCGTACCCATGTGGCAATGGGAAGTTCCTTGGCCTGACCATTTGTTGGAAATCCAAAGAAACAATACGAACCTTGTACGGTTTTAGTTGTATAACCTGCCATGGAATGTGGCGGTAACCTACTATTGAATATGGTAGCTATAGTAGGCATACGATAATGGTCGTATGTTGGCTAAGACTTATATCTTTACTTTCAAAATGATTTTTCCTACACTATGCACTATTAATAATATCAAATGTTTCTTTTTAATGCGTATCAAGCATCTTTGACTATCATAAGGAGAAATCTCCTCCGATTCTGCGTTTGCATTGTGTGTGTGTGCGGGAGGCCTTATGGTAGTTTCATTTTCTAAAAAGCATTGCAAATCTATTTTAAAAATATCCCTTTGATTGTTTTGAAAAGATAAACTGTTTTAAGTTCTCACACCAGTCCCATGACTGACTCGGGGTTTATTGTTTTCCTTCCTAAACTCTAGGTGTCCACCAATTTCCACACGGGCAGTCAAGAGTCAGGTTTATCAGGATATTCTGGAATTCAGGAGTTGCTGGAGGCAATCTGGATGGCATGGCGTATTCACTAGTATATAGTATTTCTTTTTCGCTGTTTGTTGTTGTAAACTCTGATAATGTGATGTAATGTAGTAACTGTTATAGTTCTTTGTTTAAAGATTATTCATTTATCTATTATGTGTTGTTCCGCTGCGATTGTGAGATTCTGATATTGTTTTCTGTTTCTTCTTTTTTTATCTTCTTCTACCTTTCTCTTCTTCTTTAACCATAACGATATGGTTTTCCGGCATTCGATTGCTCGGCAGTTGATACAGTGGACGTATTGATGTCGACCTTCGTGGACGAAAAATCACGATTGTTACAACGTTATTATGAGGTGAAGGCTTGGTATATAAGCACCCGCGTCATAGTATTTTTCCGCGATGTGAGACTATTATTCCCATTTTAGAGGGGTGTTTCAATCTCCCCCCTTTAGATCCCAACACCCTCATTGGCTCATGAACACAACACCACCCAGGAATCGTGGCTGTAATATGCATAGACCATAATTCCGGCTGGGTATGGCTCTGATACCATTCTACAAAACTCTCTAAATGATACAAATGCTTACAGGGCATTTTCCTTACCCTACACCCCAGCACAAACCCTTCCTAACACACAGGACAATGTGAATCCCCACTTCTGATATGCTTCTTTTTTTATTTTCCTTAATTAACCCCATTGATTATCTGATCTTAAAGGCTAATTTTATCGGATGTCCCCGGTACTCAACATTTTAGCTATGAGACCTACATGCTAGCCAACTACGCCACTACCCCATTTTACCAAACCGTTTAATCCTCCTTCTCATGTGCTCGAAATGTGCAAAAACATATGATTTATATATAAAATAATTTACTTTGGAAAACAAGCTTTGAAAATCAATTTTCGAAATCAATTTGAAATCCATATTTGAAAATTCCCTTATTATAGAGAACAAGTAGATTTTACACTTGAAAATACTTCAAAATATTATACAATAATTATTTTGAAATGCCTAATGATTTTAAAATTCATTTCAAAAAGATTCAAAGAAAACCGTGCTCGAAAACGAATAAAGCCAGGGAAAATCCATCAAACCGATATTTTGAATTTAAATTATATTCCATTGTGTTCGGAATATGGGAATAAAATATAGAATGCCAGGCAACACACTTTGTTGGAGTCCAAAATTTTAAAAGATGAATGGTGCTTTGGAAAATTTTCTATATAAATGCCATCAACTATCTTCATGTGCAACTAAACCCAAGCTTCTATATTTTAGCCACCATTAAAATCAAGCAAATCCACTGGCCATTGTTCATTGGAGCCTCTAGGGGCCAAATTAGCCTTTGACTTAAACTAGAAAAGTGTAAAGCACGGCGATACAAAGCAATTGACCAGCAAGAACGTCAAATTGACAACCGAGATAGTGGCAAAGCTCGTTCAATCACGAGCAGGTCGAGTAATGTTTTCGGTTCGACAATGGCGTGAACGCACGTGCAAGCATGGTAGACGACTATGGAGGCGCAACGATAGGAGGGCGCACACGGAGGCTGGTGGCGGGCGTTCGTTGCAACAACCCGAAATTTTCGAACTCGAAAATTCCAGATAGTTAGAAGAAGAAGGAAGAGATAGAAGAAGAAGAAACAGAAAACACAACACAAATTCTCACATTCGCAACGGGTCAAAATATAATATCAAATAATTACAGTTTACAACAGAATACTATATCTGTCAATTACATTTTAATACATCAGAGTTACATACATACTCAAACACTGGATATATACAAATCAACATGTCTCAGAAAATCCGAAATATATTACAGCGAAAACACTCCATACGTTCCTGCCATCCAGCTCGCCTCCTGAGCTCCAAAACGTCCTTACCTGAAAATCTGTAATACTCGGTCTGACCCGAGCATTACATCAAAGTAACACCCGGGTCAGGCTGGAAACCAGAGTGAGTAACCCATCTAACAAAGAATTCAAAGCATACAACTTATATAAAACCCTGGTAACTCGTATCAATCTACAAATTCACAATTTGTTATAGACACCACTTATTTCACACATCAATTTTCTAAGCAGCAAAATTTAGATTAAATAGTTCAATTCACTTAAATCATTTCATTCCATCCTATAGATTTCACATATCAATCTATAAAAATTCGAAGTAGTTTCGGGTATTTTCTAATACCCGACCCTGGTCTCTTCGAGTCTCATTCAAGGCATCCAATACCATTCAATTATCCATAAGCAAACTTGATCACTTCCAAATTAATTTAATTAATTCTAATTTAATCACTAACCTCAATCACTTAGATTCCTTCATTTAACATTAATTAATTTCAAATCAATTAATTAATCATCCCTTGATTATCCATCTTAATTAATCACCCTGGATTAATTATCCTTCAATTACATTCAAGTAATTATCTTTAATTAATTACACAAATTAATTATTCTTAACAAAAACTATAATTAATCTTTAATTACTTCACAAGTTAATTAACTACAATTAATTACATTAATCCTTAATTATTTATATTAATTAGTTTCTCATAAATCACTTATTATTGATTAATGAATCTTAATTAATCAACCTTTAATTACATCATTAATTATATAAATTAATGATTTCTAATTACATTTTAATTTATCCTAATTTAAATTAATTACATTAAGAAATTAATCATTAATTAAACCACAAATATTAATCACTCTTGATTAATCTCAACCAGTAATTAACTACCTTCTTATTTACTTCATTAAATAAATTAATTACTCATTTATAAAAGAAGTTTAAAGGAATTTAAAACTGAATTCATTTTTAAATTCAAAGCAATCTAAAAATGTACTTTAACATTCAAGTTGTTAAAACAATTTAAATTTAAAAACTTTATTTATTTAAAATTGAGATTTTCTAACTTGAATTCCAGATTTAACTTTGATTTAAAGCTTGTTTTAAATCTCTACTTTACAATTTAACTTTAATTTTTAAAAATCATTTTTATTTCTTTCCAATTCATTCTTATTTTTATTCTATAATTATTTTACTTCCAAAATTTACTCTTATATTTCTTCCAAAAAATCCAATTCTAAATATTTTAATGACCCAGTGTACCGAAATATATCCAAGCAAACCATAGTATTCAATATTCCAATTATCAATATAATTCATCACAGAATATCAAATATTCATAACACAGAATATTAAACAATCTAAATAATTTTGAGGAATCCAGTTGGATCCCTCCAACGTTTTCCTACATCCACATATGTTAGCACAATATCAATTCCACTTCGAGGTGGAATATCGCGGTATACGGGATTTATATAACATCATCCGCTATTATACGGCGCATAGGGTCTCGTCCGCTATATAATGCGAGAAATCAATCACTCCAATATATACTATATACTACTATATATAATATAGCACATCAAATTAGTTCAATCATTCAACCAATTATTCAAATTTAACCATTTAAATTTAAATTAGACCCAGATGAGTGAGGTTAACTCGCTTTTGATTTTCATTTGCAATCCACTTCAATGTTGCCTTGGTTTACCCGATTTGACCTTGAATAAACAATTTATATGATTTCATTAACATTTGAGCCGATTGAATAATCAACTACTATTCAATAAATTTACTTAACTAATTATTTTGTTTAAACTAAATTCCCCTTTTAAAGATCTTTTAGTTACTAAGATAATTAATAAGCTGGTTTAAACTTTTTTTTATATATATAAACTCTTATTTCGGAAATCTCATATATTTTCAAACATGTTACACTCCTATCTAATAAAATTCCTATTATATAAAAAAATTTCCATAAACTTCTCTGTTTTTTTCCCGTACAATAAAAATATGTGTATATATATATAAATTAATAAAACAAAAGGAAAATATTCTTACCTCGTCACTGAGCAACAACCGCCCTTCCCAGTCACGACCGAACCTACGCAATGAAAATCGCGATTACACCATTGCGCCTTCACTCGAGAAGCATCACCTTCCCCCACTTCCTTAAACTCATCGAACAACAGGTCGATGCCATCGCGAGTTCCCCTCCTGCCCAATTGATCTGCCCTAGCTCGAGGTTGTCGCGACGTCCATCTCAAAAAAAAAACTCGAACGCGGCATCGAACCCATGAAGCTCTCGCCTGCAGTCGCATGGAGTTCTCCTCGCACTGGCCTCCATCTCGAAAATCAAAACCCTCCCCCTCCGATGCTGATTGAAATTGAGCCACAGCTCAACGCGGTTATCGCTCTTTATATTTTCTAACTAATTTGATATAAGAAATGGAAAAAAAAGGGAACGGGGTTAAATTTTGAAGGAAGATTTTATTTCGGCCATTTTATTTCTTTTGCGAATTCGATTTCGATTTGGGATAAGGGAGGAGACACAATTTTTAGCAGAGAGAGTGGCGTGTTTGGGAAGGAAGGAACGACGTATTGAAGAAGGTTAATGTTTATTTGATTTTGCTTTAATATAATATATTTTTTCAAAATATCTCAAATTATATACTGTAAAAATTTAAAATCCTATTTAGATGTGCGTTCTGGACGTTTATAATGTTAAACCCCTATTTCAAAAGCAAAGGAAAAGGTTTCGAGTCCCAATTCGATCGTATGGAGAAGATAGCTTTTTGGACCACATTATTATATTAAATTTCGATATAAATTCAGCGCGTTTATATGTTGTACGATCACTTGACAACTCCAAAAACTACGAAATTTGAAATCCAATAATAATACAATATTACAGATCCAATGAAATTGGTTTCGTCGGATTCCGTGATTGTGCCTCAGAAGGCTATTTTTAAATATCGATTTAAACTATAAATTTCAAAACTGAACAAATTGGTGTTAAATTAAATTTTAAAACTTTTACTATCTTCAGTATTATCAATATAAATTTTACAAGCCTTCAAATTATTTTTAACAGACTTAAAATTGAAGATTCAATAATTTACCCAACTTCAAATTATTTAATTCAATAATTTAATTATCAAATAAATAGTAATATTTGAATTCAAGTTAAAAATTAACTTTTAAAAATTGAAAATCAATTAAATATTCCAATTTCAAATGCTCAAAAATTCCTGGTCGTTACATTCCTCCCCCTTAAAAGAATTTCGTCCCCAAAATTACTAGCTAGGAAGAATGGTCCAATACCCATTTACTTTCCCCCAAAAGCAACAGTTCAACATCCTACGAGCTATCTTTTTATAAAAGACCCATTATCATTCTTACTAACTTCCCAAACTCTCCCACGGTTTTCAAACAATACCTTTTTGCTCAATCATTCAATTTCAATTTAAAACCAAAATTTTGAATTGTCGAAATTTTCTCAAAAATTTTCTAACTCTCTAAATTTTCAAAAAAATTCGCCAGCGTCTCCTTTGCATGGTTAGCTCGGTACAACTACAACATGCCTCTACGGACCCCCAAATTTCAAAAGAAAACAAAAGGCCAAGTGGCTAGATCAAAAACCCAATCAAATTTCATACAGAAATTTAAACACATACCCTTTTAGTCGGGCAATTCAAATTATCTCCTAAAATCAAAACCAGTTTTTCCTTTCCCTTTATAATACCTGCATATCCTACTTAGCAATAATATCCAATCATAGCTTTTGAAATCATTTTATACAATTCCTTATAGAAGTTTTCATATCTACTTCTATTCAAATTAGTTTTCCCGTTTCTATATGAATTCAATTTATCTTCAACTCTGAATATTGAATTTTATCTTCCATTTACAACTGATTCATATCATTATTTTAAATTAGTTTCATCCACTAATTTATTTCAATTTCAAATTTGAAATCGTTTTGTCGCTAACAAAAAATTTCCAAAAATTTTCTAACTCCTAAAATTTTGGCAGGGTCTCCTCTGTACGCAGGAGCTTTTGCAAGTTGACAAGAGATATAAATATATATACATCGACCCACACGGTCGAAAAAACAAAAACAGTTCATATTTCTATTTTTATTGCGTAGGCGTACCTTTATTTAGCATTTTAAGCAAGCGGCTTATTAATTTAGCAATTAGCGCGTCCAAATCCTACCGAACGGCCTTTAAGTACCTGTACTTACTCAATTTAAATATGTAAGTGCCAAAATCATGTAACTTAACAACATTTTTCATATTTAACTAGTAAATATACGAGTTTCTATAAGCAATGGTAGGTTAAACAATATTTATAAGCAACTTATAGGGTTCCGACATTAATTTTAATTGTTTACAACCAATTCGTATACAACTTCATTCACTTTAACTGGTTTACAACTCAATTGCTTACATTCAATTCATTTTTAAGCAAAACAACACATATTCACTTCAATTGATCTTAAAACCAATTGATTTAATCTTTATCAACTCATAGAATTTTAATTACCTACGTTTACGTCAAACGACAATTCATTCTATGCAATTTGATGATATCCATGTGAATAAACAATTACTTAAGTCTTGTAACCAATTTAAATTGATTTCGACTCAATTTTATATTTACTTCCTCCCATTTTAATTCATTCACAACCATTTTTATTTAGCTCGACACATTCCATGCTTGTATACTACTAACTTGGTCTACCATTCCTACTTGAAGTCGAGCTTCTATAAATTTTAAACTTATGTTAGTTTACTTTAATTTAGTCCAACTTCAAAACTTAAGCTCACTTCATTTGCAAAATAAATTTCCTTTTCAATTTAACTTGGTTCTATTTCAATCAAATCTCATTTCAATCTACAAATTTATTTGATTAGTTATTATTAATTTAATTTCCAAATTCAATTTATTCACGACTTATTTACTAATTTCAAGGCCATTTTCAATTTATTTCTACCTTCTTGAACTTAATTTGCAATTTAAACCATTTCTGTTTCAATCCAACTTCCTTTTTATTCGACAATATTCCAATTGTATTCAATTTACTAACAATGCATGTCAAATTTAATTTATAACTCAAGTTTTCATTTCCAAACTCCATTAATAACTCCCTATTCAACTTCTATTTAACCAATTTATATCTTATTAACATACTCACTTAACTAATTTATTTAGCTAACTAGCTTACTCCTTTATTTTAAAATTTTAGAAATACTTTTAAATTCACATAATACTATTAAAATAGATTTTTATAAAAATACTCCTTATAACTTGATGTCTCAATCGGTCCATCCTTGTTCTCACAGAAATTCGGTCATACGTTGATCAGGCGTAAGACTGAAAATCTATAAGTACTTAGCAGACCCATTTTCAACATCCAGTGAAAATACTTGAAAAATAATTTTACTGAAAATATCAAAAACCCTTTTTTTTAAAACAGAGGAAATATCTTTGGTGAGAATGCTCTGGAAATCATCACCCCCATCCATGGTCGCAGTTACATCCTGGGTTACGTTGCCATCGCAGCAAAAGTCCATGTAACTGTAGACACTCCACGCCCCTTGATTACGCCATGGAACCCACAACAGATCGCAGTTACATTCTAGGGTTACGTTGCCATCGCAGCAAAAGTCCATGTAACTGTAGGCATCAGCGCCCTCGATTTTCCCTGTCAAAAATGAAACTTCTCCACTCCCACATTGGTGGCAGTCTACCGATATAAAATCAAACGTAGACTGTTGGCTCTCAGCGGCACACACGACTTTCGCTATGTTACCATAGGTTGCAGTCTACCGATATAAAATCAAACGTAGACTGTTGGCTCTCAGCAGTACACACGACTTTCGCTATAGTCTGCAGTAGATCGCAGTGACATCAGTTACACTGTCGTTATAGCATAACCCAAATGCCTCTGTAGGCATCAGCGCCCTAGACTTTTGCTACACACTACACATAATCCTCAGGAAATAGTTTTGTCCGGACTCCTCACAGGATCAACTTTAGAACCCCCCCTTAGGGTTCAAGGCAGTACCAGCCTTTGACACTCCTGAGAAGTTCATTTCAAGGGAGCTCCTTTTTCCCCAGAGCCATTATCAAAACACTTTATACTATACACATATTGTATCTTCCAAATCATACACCTAGTATGAATCTCCTATAAATCTCCATTTCTCAAAATCGATTATCCCAAAATCGATAATTCTTAAACTAGGCTTTCCAAATTCCAATATTGATTTTACCCAAAAATCAAAAGCCTTTCCAAATCCAAAGGTTCCCGAAACCTTTTTCCAAAATCCTCATAAGATCCTTTATATATATATAGATATATATAATTTTTTTTTAAAACTTTAGATCATTTCAAACTTGTATAAAACTCCTTTTATACTTCAAACACTTTCAAAATCCTTTCCTTCCGGCAATTGATTCAACAAGGGGAGATTTATCTTATATAACAAAGATATATAACTTTGTTCATTTAAAATCAAATATTCAAATTTGATTACTCTTTTTTTTTTATAAAGTTGTTTCCATCTTACTTATCATCATAAAAATATCCAACTTTCACTTTTATCCATTGTATATTTCACAAAATATACTTTCATTTAAAAAGAAATTATTTCACATTTCTTATTCACAAATTTTCAATATCAATTTCATTTAAACCCGTACGATGCACTCGTATCATCCGTATGCTATACCAATCTGATCGCTCACTCGATCACACAATTTCACTTCCGAACTAATATCGTCCACCCGACTTCGTAGTGCAGACACAGATCTGGTTTCTTAATCAGAAACCGTCATTCTCCTTGCATAGCCATAACTATGATAGAGAGTATCCAAAACCAATCAACAATCATATCCAGATTCGCCGTCGAAAATCGAGTGAAAAATCCCAACTCGGATCGATAAACTATCTCGAAATTCTGTGCTCGAATCTGGATCAAATCACTATGCGAATAGAATAATATACGTACATCCTACGTATTTATTTCCATTGATTATTAACTAAATCAATTTCTCTTTATATTCACATTTCCTTTGATTTCTATCCACATAATCACAATTGCCTAAATCCTCATTTGGATTATCACTTCAATTCCTACCTCAGTTGGGTATTTAATCAATAACAGTTTGAACTCCGACCAGTTTATATTTAGTAAATAGCTTGAAAATTTTAAAAATAGATAAGTAATTGAAAAATAATTATTAGTTTGTAAAATAGCTATAAAATAGTTCAGTAATTGTAAAATAGTTGAAAAATAGTCAAATAGTTACAGAATTTTAAATAATTGCAAAATAGTTGTAAAATAGTAATTAATTTGTAAAATAGTTGAAAAATAGTAATTAGTTTATAAAACGGTTGAAAAATTGTAAAATAGTTTCAAAAATAATTGTAGAATAAGTATAAAATAGTTTGGGGTTTAAAAAGAAAAGTTATATATAGTAAATAGATAGGAAAATAGATTAAAAACAGTTTATATTAAAACAATTTATATTGAAAATAGTCCAGAGTCAAAACTGTTCGCTTCCCCATCAATTCAATTTAAATTTCCACTTCCATTTAAGTTGACTCAATTCCAATTTGAATAATTTCAATTTCCATTGAAATTGATGTAACCCCAATTCAAATTTTCCATTAAAAATTTTAAACTTATACATCTCCAATCACGATTCCAATTAATTCAAATCAGATTCAATTTGAACGAATTCAATTCAAATTTAAACCATCCTGAATTATATAAATTCGAGTTAAATTTTTAAATGTTGATTTAATCCTTCAAATCAAATCAACTTATCTCTTTAGTCCATTTAACTCTGAATCCATTTCAAACTTATCTTCATTTAATTTTAATTTGGTTGTATTTCTATTACCACTTAATTCTCATTATTAAATTTTTCAAATAATATAACAACCAATTACCTTAATATTTATTAGAAAGAAATATTGCTTTATATATCAATATATATTCTTATATAAAATAATTTAAAACCTTTATATAAGAAAATAACAAGTACGCACTCATATATATATATACTCAAATCATTCTAGAGTACTACGGACTCTATTTAATGAGTAATCCCCACCAGAGCCAAGGTTCTCGCTTAACCTTTCAGCTCTGATACCAACTGTAACAACCTGAAATTTTCAGACCCGAAAATTCCAGATAGTAAGAAGAAGAAGGAAGAGATAGAAGAAGAAGAAACAGAAAACACAACACAAATTCTCACATTCACAGCGGGTCAAAATATAATATGAAATAAGTACAATTTACAAAAGAATACTATATCTGTCAATTACATTTTAATACATCAAAGTTACACATATACTCAAACACTGGACATATACAAATCAACATGTCTCAGAAAATCAGAAATATATTATAGCGGAAACACTCCATACGTTCCTGCCATCCAGCTCGCCTCCTGAGCTCCAGAACGTACTTCCCTGAAAATCTGTAATACTCCGTCTGACCCGAGCATTACATCAAAGTAACACACGGGTCAGGCTGGAAATCAGCATGAGTAACCCATCTAACATAGAATTCAAAGCATACAACTTATATAAAACCCGGGTAACTCGTATCAATCTACAAATTCACAATTTTTTATAGACATCACTTATTTCACACATCAATTTTCTAAGTACCAAAATTTATATTAAATAGTCCAATTCACTTAAATCATTTCATTCCATCCTATAGATTTCACATATCAATCTATAAAAATTCGAAGTGGTTTCGGGTATTTTCTAATACCCGACCCCGGTCTCTTCGAGTCTCATTCAAGGCATCCAATACAATTCAATTATCCATAAGCAAACTTGATCACTTCCAAATTAATTTAATTAATTCTAATTGAATCACTAACCTCAATCACTTAGATTCCTTCATTTAACATTAATTAATTTCAAATCAATTAATTAATCATCCCTTAATTATCCATCTTAATTAATCACCCTGCATTAATTATCCTTCAATTACATTCAAGTAATTATCTTTAATTAATTACACAAATTAATTATTCTTAACCAAGAACAGTAATTAATCTTTAATTACTTCATAAGTTAATTAACTATAATTAATTACATTAATGCTTAATTACTTATATTAATAAATTTCTCATAAATCACTTATTACTGATTAACTAATCTTAATTAATCAACCTTTAATTACATCATTAATTATATAAATTAATGATTTCTAATTACATTTTAATTTATCCTAATTTAAATTAATTACATTAAGAAATTAATCATTAACTAAACCACAAATATTAATCACTCTTGATTAATCTCAACCAGTAATTAACTATCTTATTATTTACCTCATTAAATAAATTAATTACTCATTTTATAAAAGAAGTTTAAAGGAATTTAAAACCGAATTCATTTTTAAATTCAAAGCAATTTAAAAATGCACTTTAACATTCAAGTTGTTAAAACAATTTAAATTTAAAAACTTTATTTGTTTAAAACTGAGATTCGCTAACTTGAATTCCATATTTAACTTTGATTTAAAACTTATTTTAAATCTCTACTTTACAATTTAACTTCAGTTTTTAAAAATCACTTTTATATCTTTCCAATTCATTCTTATTTTTATTCTATAACTATTTTACTTTCAAAATTTACTCTTATATTTCTTTCAGAAATCAAATTCTAAATATTTTGATGACCCAGTGTACCGAAATATATCCAAGCAAACCATAGTATTCAATATTCCAATTATCAATATAATTCATCACGGAATATCAAATATTCATAACACATAATATTAATCAATCGAAATAATTTTGAGGAATCCAGTTGGATCCCTACAACCTGTTTCCCTGCATCCACAGATGTTAGCACAATACCATTTCCACTTCGAGGTGGAATATCGCAGTATATGGGATTTATATAATATCATCCGCTATTATGCGGCGCATAGGGTCTCATCCGCTATATAATGCGGGAAATCAATCACTCCAATATATACTATATACTGCTATATATAATATACCACATCGAATTAATTCAATCATTCAACCAAATATTTAAATTTAACCACTTAAATTTAAATAGACCCAGATGAGTGAGGATAACTCACCTTTGATTTGCATTTGCAATCCACTTCAATGTTGCCTTGGTTTACCCGATTTGACCTTGAATAAACAATTTATATGATTTCATTAACATATGGCCGATTGAATAATCAACTACCATTCAATAAATTTACTTAACTAATTATTTTGTTTAAACTAAATTTTCCCTTTGAAGATCTTTTAGTCACTAAGATAATTAATAAGCTGGTTTAAACATTTTTTTTATATATATAAACTCTTATTTCGGAAATCTCATAGATTTTCAAACATGTTACATTCCTATCTAATAGAATTCCTATTATATAAAAAAAATTCCATAAACTTCTCTGTTTTTTTCCTATACGATAAAAATATGTATGTATATATATATAATTAATAAAATAAAAAGAAAATATTCTTACCTCGTCACAGAGCAACAGCCGCCCTTCCCAATCACGACCGAACACACGCAACGAAAATCGCGATTACACCATTGCGCCTTTACTCGAGAAGCATCGCCTTCCCCCACTTCCTTAAACTCATCGAACAACCGGTCGATGCCATCGCGAGTTCCCCTCCTGCCCAATTGATTTGCCCTAGCTCGAGTTTGTCGCGACGCCCATCTCAAAAAATACTCGAACGCGACATCGAACCGCGAAGCTCTCGCCTACATTCACGTGGAGGTCTCCTCGCACTGGCCACCATCTCTAAAATCAAAACCCTCCCCCTTCGATGCTGACTGAAATCGAGCTATAGCTCAATGCGGTTATCGCTCCATATATTTTCTAACTAATTTGATCTGAGAAATGGAAAAAAATGGGAACGGGGTTAAATTTTGAAGGGAGATTTTGTTTCGGCCATTTTATTTCATTTGCGAATTCTATTTCGACTTGGGATAAGGGAGGAGACACGATTTTTAGCAGAGAGAGAGGCGTGTTTAGGAAGGAAGGAACAACATATTGAAGAAGGTTAATGTTTATTTGATTTTGCTTTTATATAATTTTTTTTTCAAAATATCTCAAATTATATACTGTAAAAAATTTGAACTCCTATTTAGATGTTTCGCAGGACGTTTATAATGTTAAAACCCTATTTCGAACGCAAAGAAAAAGGTTTCGAGTCCCAATTCGATCGTATGGAGAAGATAGCTTTTTGGACCACATTATAATATTAAATTTCGATATAAATTCAGCGCGTGTATATGTCGTACGATCACTTGACAACTCCAAACACTATGAAATTTGAAATTCGATAATAATACAATATTACGGATCCAATGGAACTGGTTTCGTCGGATTCCGAGACTGTGCCTCGGAAGGCTATTTTTAAATATCGATTTAAACGATATATTTCAAAACTGAACAAATCAGTGTTAAATTCAATTTTAAAACTTTTACTATCTTCAGTATTGTCAATATAAATTTTACAAGCCTTCAAATTATTTTTAACAGGCTTAAAACTGAAGATTCGATAATTTACCCAACTTCAAATCATTTAATTCAATAATTTAATTATCAAATAAATAGTAATATTTGAATTCAAGTTAAAAATTAACTTTTAAATATTTAAAATCAACCAGTTTTAAATGCTCAAAATTTCTGGATCGTCACATTCGTGGTCGGGCGCATGTTCGATTCAAGAGAAAAAAACAAAGTCGCAGCTTGGAGTGTATGCACACGCATGAGGGAGTAGATGGATTTAAGTTAAATTAATTGATTAATGTTAGCTATAATTTTAATTATATAAAATGTTTATAAATCCATAACTTTCTCGTACGAGGTCCAAATCATCGAACACTACGCTATAGAGTTGGATTGGAAGAATTCAGAGCAGGTAGAAGTTTTGGGTTAAATTGAACGACCATTCTATTTTAATTCAAATCGGAGCGCTTAGGCGATTTCTGGTGTTTTTATGAGTAATTCCACCTCTCTGGCATGCTTATATTTTCGTATAAGTGGGAATAATTTTATTTTTGGTGTTTGTCTCTTATTTGGATGATATACTATGTTTATTAATTGGTTTGGATATATATACTTGCCTACTGGATTGGATGAGACCCTATTACATTCTCATGTAAAAGCAGATGGCCATTTTTATACAAATCCAGTCTCAAAGCATTTGATTTATACTTTTATAATTATGTCTTGTATATGATGCAAGGGGACAGGTTGGAGGGATCCAATAGGATTCCTCACCACTATCGATTTACATTTCATATATATATATATATATATATATATATATATATATATATATATATATTGATATATGATGTGTTGGATGCCACATTATTGATTGTGATATTATTTGACTTATTAAGTGCTTTAGTAGCACTAGGCCATATTTTTGGTATTTTAAAATACTAAAAATAATGATGTTTCATTGAAAATGATTTCGATGTGATTTTGAAAGTATATATTTTTAATAATTTTTTAAATTGTTAAAAAGAATGAATTATTTTTCAATAAATATAAAAGATGATTTTTGGTATTTTCGATTTACAATTTTGTAAAATGTTTTAAAATAGAGATTTTCGAATAAGTTTATAACAAGGATTTATAGAAGTAATATTTTATAAATAAAGAAATGGATTTATAATTGGAATTTTTAAATATTTAGTAAATGGATTTGAAGTTGTTTAGTAAATGGATTTTGTAAATAAATTTCATTTATAAAGAAGTGGATTTATAAGTGGATTTTGATAATACAATTAGTTTTTATAAAAGAATGGATTTGTAAATAGAAATTTTCAAATAAAGAGATTTTATAAAATAAAAGTTTTATAAAATAAAAAGGAGATTTATAAAAGTAATTTTATAAACATGAAAATGACTTATGTTGAGATTTGATTATGGATTTTTATTCAAAAGAATGTTTATAATTGGTATTTTGATGGAGTTAATGGTTTTAAAAGTAATTTATCTTTTTAAAGTAATGTCTGGAAAATAATAATTCCAAATGGAATTTAATAGTTTGGAAATGATTTAAAATGTGACAAGTAACGTAAACGTATATTTCAACATTTATTGTTGTAACAGATGTTTTTGGGAAGTATGGAAGGCATAAACTATAATGCTATTGTTATAGTAAATGATTTTCGAAAGGAAATGTTTTATATAGTTGTGGAATTATATATATATATATATACATATATACATATATATATATATATATAATTAAATCCCTACACTAATGTTTTTTGGGTTGTCGTAACGATGTTTTACGCAACATTCGTTTTGACGCAATAAATGATGTTTTGATCTTCCATTATGAAAAACACGAATTGGTTCTTATGATTGTACTAAAAGCTTAGTGGTGTAGGAGCATTGCTTCCTATGCTTAACACCCGTCCAGAGGTGTACAAACTCTCATGTTGTACGGTTATAGAAATCTATTTGGCGTGTCTCCAAATGGTAGTGTTATTAAATATGCTTATACCATTGATATAAGTATATTAAATTTTTTCTAAGTGCCGAAAATGAAAAGATATGTAAATATGCTTATACTGTTGATATAAGTATATGGAAATGTTTTTCAATATTAAAATATTTTGAGAATATATCCTTTTCAAAGATAATTTGAAGTGAATATTTTGAAAACTGATTTAATTAAAAAAATTGGCAAATGGGTCTAATGATTGCTTATGGTGCTAGATATTATTGTTTGCCTTGATAGTTAAATAACCAACTATCAAATTTTAGCCTATTTATCATTGTTGATCCAGAGAGACCGCGATTGGATTTATTCGAAAATCACTACGGACCAATGTATATGTGTTCGAATGTGCAGGTGTTAGAGGATATTGATATTTGGAGTTTTCATAGTGAAAGACCGCTTGTTTATCATTTGAGGACAAACTCCCAATATATACATATAGTAGTGGTGGTTTCTTCATTATGAAATATCTAATGCAAGGACTTATCGCTACTAATCCTTGTGGGTAATCCTGACAGGATGTGGTAGGAGAGTGACTTCGGTTTGTCAAGTTCCTGGACAACTTGTATGGACAAATGTCAGACATTGCATTTTAGAACTACATTGATAAATTTTTGTAA
Source organism: Allium cepa (assembly GCA_030765085.1). Taxonomy (NCBI): domain Eukaryota; kingdom Viridiplantae; phylum Streptophyta; class Magnoliopsida; order Asparagales; family Amaryllidaceae; genus Allium; species Allium cepa. Next base: position 455,572,250 of record CM060931.1, on the reverse strand, counting down.
ACATATTATATGCTTGATGGCGGAGAAGGCAACTTCTCTTAGCTTGACATTTTCCAGAGACTTATGAGCTTAGGAGTTACGAGTACGTACAAATTAGTTGTTTGATGATGGAATGGCAATGTGGCATTCAAAGAGGAAATATGATGTGCTATGTGAAAGTTAATCATGACCTTTAGCCTCACACTCGAAAATTAGGCCTGTCAATGGATACCGAAAAATCTGAAATCCGTCTGGATCTGTGTACGAAAAAATGGATATTATCCGATATCCGAAAAGCGGATGCGGATATCCGATATCCGAAAAGAAAATCGGATGCGGATGCGAATATGGGTATATCTGTATCGAGAAAACATTCTTCTGATCCGAAATTTTATGTGTGTTGCCATTTTGTCATTATATATGTTGTTATTTTATCATTTGATTTGATATCGGGTAAATTTATTTGATATTATGTGTGTTTCCATTTTGTCATTTGAAAAACTGATTAGTATTGTAGTGTGTGTATTGTCATTTGAGAAAGTGATTGTTTTAGTTCAAAAATATTAGTATAATAAAAATCTTATTCAATTTCAAATATGGATATTTCGGATATTTTCGGATATCCGGAGATATCCGCTTTTTATATTCGGATGCAGATATTTTCGGATGTCAACGGGTGCGGATACAGATGTTAATTCTCATATATATGTGGATTCGGATGCGGATTTAAATTTTCGAATGCGGATGCGGATACAGCCATATCTGCATTCGTTTGCATCCGTTGGCAGCCTAATCGAAAATGACCGAAACATGGTAGATGTACAACGCTATGTGGTTCGCAACCATTAGGATACGATCATCCCCTTCTGGATATATTTATTCCCCTATGATGTTCGGGTTTTCAATTATTATAGTGTGTGCGATGAGGACCCTCGGATAGGTCGGTAACAACTGGGGTGGTGACATATTCGGTACTATTTAAAGGGAGAGGTAGGCCGATCTTGTGTTGGTAGAAGTGCAGATGTTCTGTAGCCTCAGCACCTTCCTCTAGAGATGTACTGCCAGAAGGTAGTCCCTTCACCTAGTCATTTGTATGAAAATTCATTATCCACTACGTGCCTGCCATTTTTTTGTAGAACCCACTTAGTGGCTAGTATGTTGGAATTTAACCAATGTAACAATTTTGGCTATGGTTAATATTATTTGTATACTAGACAGTAGCATAATATAACATGATTTGATTGAAATGTTTTGGTTATCGTAAGGAAAAAACCCGTTCGTGTTTATGTGTAGCGTGGTCTTACGAGATACATTTGATTTGAAAGGTTTTTATAACTTTAAAATTCAGTTGAGATGTATTTTCTCATGCTAGTTTATGTTTGCCCCTCGTACTACTACCTGATTGTACTTGTAAATTTTTTATTATACAATATTCCATTATTGGAATTAATTGGTATGACGTCGACTGGTCGAACCTTTAGTATTGCATATGTATTTTTAGCACGTGAAAAGGAGGAAAACTATTAATGGGCATTGTCGAAGGTAAAGCATTTGTACATGCCAGGTAAAAAACCAGAGGTAATAGATTTAGACAGGAAATAGGCATTGACAAATCGTGCATGCAAAATATTTCCAAATGCAAATATGTTAATGTATTTATGGCATATGGCAAACAACGTGATTCAGAATCGTAAAGGAGAAACACGTATAAGATACTCAAGATGTTTCCCCAAAAATTGGAAGAAAGTTGTTCATACACCGTGTGAAGAAGATTTCTGGATAGGTTGGAGCGATATGAAAAAACATTGGATAAAGTATCCAAGTAGCTTGAAATACCTTAAACATAACTGGATTCCATATAAAGAATGTGTTGTGTTTGCTTGGACAAATAAAATTAAACATCATGATAATAGAACAACAACGAGAGCCCAAAAGACACATGCTCAATCAAAAATACATCTTGGAATGTCAAACGATGCATTCACGACTGTTGGGAAAAATGGATAACATGTTGCATTCACAACATACTGAAATTAAAGCTTCATTTGAAAGAAGTTTAGGCGTAGTGAAAAGAAGTCATCAAACTCCATTGTTTAGGCAATTGCAGGGTAGAGTTTCATTTTATGCTTTGGACTTAGATGTTAAAAAAAAGACCAATGTCAAAGCTATTGTGATTGAAACGTTAGCTTGTGATCATTCAAATAATATGATATACGCTCTTCCATGTGCTCATGAAATGCTAAAGTTATACACTGAAGGTCACCCATTACCACTTAAGTTGGTTTACGAACATTGGAAAGTTTTGAATTATATTCCATGGGCGGATGTATCCATGGAGTTGTTACATACTTGGAAACATATTTTATTTTCAAAATTTTATGAAAATGCCACCGTAGAAGAAAAAAAGTGTTGTTGGGAAAGTTAAAGGATCTAGTATTACCATTTGTAACACCATTGTTAGAACCCAAAGTTAATATTCGCAAGGGAAGGTCGGCCGGTAGTAAGAATAAGTTAACTGCTAAACAAATGAAACAATTATCTTCTACTAAACATGATCCATCTGGATTTGAGAACACAAAAGGTAAGGAAGAACAACTTTCACAAACCAGTATTAAAAAAATTTCCTTCCAAATGGAAAACAACTTATGTAGATTGTAACGATGATGTGAAAAGGACTATGAAGGGGGGTTTCAAACTGTTGCCTTCTATTTCGAATTTTATGGACAAATTTATTATAAATGTGGAAGATGTCATAGGCGATGGTAATTATGGGTTTCATTGTATTGTGGAACATGTGGAAGAATTGGAAAATAATTGGATTAATGGAAGAAAGGCGATTTTAGCTAATCTTGAAGAATATTGGGATATATATGTGTAATATTTTGACAGTTCCACTCGCGAAACTTTAAAGTCGGCCAAAGATTGTGATTCTAGTCTTTGTGGCAAGGAAAATTGGATGATAATGCTAAAAACTAGATATTTGATAGAGAATGCATTCAGTCGTGTGGTTATATATATTTCAGACCTCCAGTCATTGACCTATTATCCATATAGGATTGGATCAAAGATGAAGAAAAACCTAAATTCGTTATATTTTCGTTTATTCTGCAATGTCATTTCGTTAAGCTTACTTTGACTAGTGATGCTTATATTCCACCGGTAGCTAGCTTTTGGAGTAGACTCGCTTCAACTGAAGCGAAAAACTGGAATGAATTTTTTCTCAACCATCAAGTTGAATTCATAAAAATTCATCCTCCGGATATGGCAATGGGTGATGCTTTTACCTCTTCACAGTTTCTTAGCCGGTTTAATAATGTGAATAGGAGGTACATTTTGGGTTTTTAACATGTATCAAACCATGTAAATATTTTGGGTCTATTTTAATGTAATATTAGTTGTTACGTTTCGATGTAAACGTATATCAAATTAGTTGCTATGGTTCGATGTGATAGCAATTAATATCTTTAAGTATTGTAAAAATTATTTTTTGTTATATCTAATTCTGTTGTGTGATAAAAAGTGGAAGGTTAAAGCTTCATTCATTTTGTACAATGATTTTAAAATTCTGTTGTATAATTCCATTGGTTGATTGTAAATGACTGCAGCATTGGAGTAATCCACGTATAGTATCACCGTCAAAATGTTTTAATCACTAGCATCCACTGTTCGATTATAAATCACTAGCGCCTTTGCTAACTGGCGTTCTTCCCTTTCAATGCTCGGGTTAGACTAAGCATATTTAAAGATTTAAATTTGGATGCTTTAGAGCTTCAACAGATGAGCTGGAGGTCTTCTGGTGTATTGATGTATTTGTCTATTTTTCTGCTACATTGTTGTTTAAATTATCACCAATTGTAAGGATAGGTTATTATAGCTGTTGAGGCTGATGATTGTGATTTGACTATTGTACTCTGATGGATGTATGTATATTACAGTTTCTATTTTGTAAGGTTCATTGATATAATATAATATAATATGTTGTGCCCCTACGATTGTGAGATTCTAGGATTGATTTATTTTCTTTTTCTTCTCTCTTCTTTTTTTATTTTCTTTTCCCCCAAACAATCAGGCTTCTCGACACTTGGATTTGCGGCTCGTGATTACCGGAGATGTATTAGTGATTGCATATGGTGCTAGATATTATTGTTTGCTTTGATAGTTAACAACTGACTATTAAATTTAGCCTATTTATCATTGTTGATCCACAAAGACCGAGATCGGATTTGCTTGATTTGTTCAGCATGATAGGGGGTTCTCGCTTCTTGTTACATAGGAAACGGATGGCTCTTGCTTCTACATGTCTCTAGTAACAATGGGTTGGCCGTGTAGTCTAGAGGCTAGCCGTAAAAGCCAATTCAAGGTACAAAGGTAGGCTTCGGTGAGGTGTATCCATTGTCGATGGTTGCAAAGCCTAAATCATTACATTTGTTATCAAAGCTTAGGATTGTGCGAACACAAAGGCTTTGGTTGGATACTCATTATAGATAGGGTTAGTAGTGACCTAGATTGAGTTTGAGTGCATTACATATATGAGAGCATATTTGTTAGTGATATAAAAACATTTTATATTATGTTAATTTATCTGTGAAATGGCTTATGAATTCTAGTCGATATGTGGGACGCCATGTTATCGATAGAGATTTCTAAATACTTAAACAAGGAAAACCGTCACAATATTATTTTAAAGTGGGTAACTGAAATAATTTTACCTAAATTATATTTCATATATAAAGGAATAATTTAATATTTGATTATTATCATTTGTTGTTTGTTGTTTGTGTTCTAATAAAAGTTGTTATTATAAAGGGGAAAAAAGATAAACAATAAAAAATGGTTTTATATAACCAAAGTGAAATAAGATGCAATTTAACTAAAGTTAAATAAATTGAGTTAGTGAAATAAAGTAAATGAAGTTTATCTTAAGAAAGGTTAAATGAAAGTAAAATTAATTTTGAAAAGAAATTTAGCTCAAGTTAAGTGAAGTAGGATGAAACGAGTTAAATAAATTAGAATTTGACTTTTGAAATGATAATGAACATGAGTTATAAAATGCAATTCAATTTGAGTTGTAAATGAATTGAATATGTTTTAGAATGTTGTTTAATATAATTGAAAATGAACTTAAGTTGTGAAGTAATAATAAACATAAGAAGTGGTTGTATAAGAATGTTTGTAATAAAGTTAAGTAAAATTTTATGAAATTAATTCATAAATAAATATAGTTTGGAATAAAATGTTGTTAAACATAAATTGAATTTAAAGTAAATATTAATAAGTGAATGTTAATGAATTGAATATAAATGAAACTAATATGAATAATTGAATTTGATTTAAATTAAATACAGATCAAATAAACGTAAAAGAAATTGATTATAAAAATAAATAACAGCATATAATAAGAAACCAATTGAAATAAAAACGTAAATTGTATGTATATTATTTTATTCGCATAACAGTTTGATCCAGATTCGAATATACGATTTCGAGGTGATTTACACCAATCTGATTTAGGATTTTTCACTCAATTTCTTATGGCGAACACTGAATATGGATTTTTGTTTAATTCTGATATTCTCTATCATATTATATGACAATGCAAGGAAAATGATGATTTTCTAATCAAGGAACCGAATCTGAGTCTACACTAGAGTGGTTGTGTGAACGAACTAGTTCGAAAGTGAAATTGTGAGATCGAGCGAGCGATCAGGTATGGTTATTGCATACAGATGTTATACTACATCGTACGGGCTTTAATAAATTAAATGTTGACATTAGAAAATGCAAATCGACATGGATAGGAATTAATTAGGTGAATATTAATTGTTTGATGGTTTCTCTAGTTGCATTTGCCACTTTTGCTACATTTGCATATAGATATTGTATCACAACATGTTATATATTGATGTTAATTTTCTATATACATGTCCTCATTGGCGATTGAGTGTTTAATAGGTGCGGATGGTGTATGCTTTGTATTTGGAGCTCTCCTTCATATTATATTCGTTGTATATGCTTGCTAATACGATAAAAAGATACAAATCTCGGATTACATATCGTACTTTTAATTTTTTACCATACGAGATTCCTCATCCTTGAAGATGAGATATATATTTGTGATATATATGTATATTGTATGTATTTACGATCGAACCGCGCAAAGGAGACGATGGCGAAATTTTCCATAAGTTTAAGACTTTATAAATTTTTTAAGAATTTCGAAAATTTAATTATGAATATAAAGGAGGAGAAAATGTAATAACAAATTTCCCCTAATTGATTTTGAAAAGTTAAAAGGTTTAAAGGAATTTGATAATCCATTTCAACTAATTGGTTTGAAAAATTAATGAGTTTGTGACATTTTTCTTACTTGGTAATTTCGGGGTCGAAATTCTTTTAAGTTGGGAGTTTGTAACCTCCCAGTATTTTAATCGTTTGAATTTGGATTGATTTTAAGTATGAAAAGTCAATTTTTATGAGTTAAATAATTTATATTCCAAATATAACTTTTTATTTGATAATTAAATTGTTAAATTTAATTTTTTGAATTTTTTAAATAATTGAAATCTTGAATTTAATGTGAAAAAAAACTGATTTTGAAAGTTGATTTAAATTCTATTTGAATAAGAAGGAAGTTGGCGAACGTTTAAATTTAAATTAAAAGTGATTAAACTGATTTTGGGAATTACTCATTTTAATTAACATGTAAAAATAGTCTTTTTGGACACTGTCTCGGATTTCGACGAAACTAATTTCATCGAATAAGTAATAGTGAATTATTATATGTTGTTGAATTTCATGGAGATTGAACGTACCGTTTGGTCATGTGAGTTCGAAACACGTAGAATTTAATTAAAGGAATTATAAATTAATGTAACTCAATTTAAAAAGCTATCTTCGGTACATGATGGAATTGGCTTCCGATACATATTCCGTTGCGTTTGAAATAGGGGTATAACATATAGAACGCCAGACGGCATGTATCATTTGGAGTTTGAAATTGTAAAGAATGAATAGCGCTTTGAAAATTTTTCTATATAAAGGCCATCAACTATCTTCATTTGCAAATAACCCCTAGCTTCTAAGTTTCAGCCGCTATTAAAATCAACCAAATCCAATGGCCTTAGTTCATCGGAATCTCTAGAGGCCGAATTAGCCTTTGGCATAAACTAGAAAAACGTAGAGCACTACAATATGAAGAAATTCACCGGTTGGATCGTCGAATCGACAACCGAGGCAGCGACAAAGCTCGTTCAATCGCGAGCAGGTCGAGTAATGTTTTGGGTTAGGCGATGGCGTATGCACACGTGCGAGCATGGTGGAGGGCTATGGCGGTGCGGTGATATGAGGGCACGAGGCTAGTGGTGTGCGTTCGTGGTCAGGCGCGTGTTCGATTCAAGAGGAAAAAAACAAACTCGTGGCCTGGGGTGTATGCACTCGCATGAAGGAGTAGAAGAAGATATTTTTAAGTTTAAATTAATTTGTTTATATTAATTTTAATTTTAATTATATCAAATGTTAAAATATCTGTAACTTTCCCGTACGATGTCCAAATCGAGCATGACAAGTTGCATTGCGTTCGTATCAGCGAACATTACGCTCTGGAGTTGGATTAGATGAATTCGAAGCTAGTAGGAACTTTGGGTTAAATCAAACGACCGTTTAATTTTAATTCAAATTGGAGCGCTTAAGCGATTTTTGACATTTTTATGAGTAAACTCACCTCTCTAACTAACTTATATTTTTGTATAAGTAGGAATAATTTTATTTATGCTGTTTGTTACTTGTTTGGATGATATAGTATATTCATAGTTGGTTTGGATATATATTCCCGCCTATTGGAACAGATGAGACCTTATTACGTTCTCATGTAAGAGTGGATGAACCTTTGTATAAGAATCTCGCCTTGAAGCGGTTGATTTATATTTTTATAACTATATGTGATGCAGGGGGACGAGTTGGAGGGATCCAAAAGGATTCCACACCACCATCGATTTATTTTTCATATATATGCTGAAATATGGTGTGCGGGATGCCACATTACTAGTTGTGACGTAATTTAACTTATTTAGTGCTTTAGTAGCATTGGGCCTTATTTTTGGTATTTTGAAATACTAAAAACGATGATTTTGTTTTAAAAAGGATTTCAAAGTAATTTTGAAAGTATACGCGTCTTAATAAATTTTAAATTATTAAAAGGAATGAATTTATTTTTCAACAAATAAAAAATTATGATTTTTGGTATTTTCGATTTACTATTTTGTAAAGTGTTTTTAAATAGAGATTTTCGAACAAGTTTACAAAAAGGATTTATAGAAGTAATATTTTATAAATAAAGAAATGGTTTTATAATCGGAATTCATAAATATTTAGTTAATGGATTCGAAGTTGTTTAGTAAATGGATTTTATAAATAAATTTGATTTAAAGAAATGGATTTATAAGTGGATTTTGATAGTAAAATTAGTTTTTATAAAAGAATGGTTTTATAAATAGAATTTTGTAAATGAAGAGATTTTACAAAGAAGAAGTTTTATAAAATCAAAAGTAGATTTATAAAAATAGTTTTATAAATGTGAAAATGACTTATATTGAGATTTAAAAATGGATTTTTATTTAAAGGAATGTTTGAAAGTGATATTTTGATGGAGTTAATGGTTTTAAAAGTAATTTATCTTTTTAAAGTAATGTTTTAGAAAATAATAATTCCATATGGATTTAATAATTTGGAAATGATTTAAAATGTGATAAGTAATGGAAACATAGATTTCAACATTCATTATTGTAATAGACGTTTTCGTTAAGTATGAAAAGCATGGACTATAACACCGTTGTCATAGTAAATCATTTTCGAAAGGAAATGTTTTATACAGTATGTGGGCTTATATATATACTAATGTTTTTGGATTGTCGTAATGATGTTTTACGCAATTCGTTTTGACCCAATAAATGATGTTTTGACCTTCTATTGTGAAAAACGTGAATTTGTTCTTATGATCGTACTAAAGGCCTGGTGGTGTACGAGCATTGCTCCTATACTTAACACCCGTCCGGAGGCGTACAAACTCCAGAGTTGTACAATTATAGATATATATTTGGAGTGTCTCCAAATAGTAGTATTATTAAATATACATACACCGTCGATATAATTATATGAAATATTTTCTAAGTGTTGAAAATGAAATGATTTGTGAATATGCTTATACTGTTGATATTAGTATATGAAAATGTATTCCAATATTGAAAGAATTGAATAAACTTGAGAATATATCTTTTTCAAAGATAATTTGAAGTGAATATTTTGAAAATTGATTTAATTAATAAAAGATTTATTAAATGGGCCTAGTAATTGTTTATGGTGAGATATTATTATTTGCTTTGATGGTTAATTATTTGACTATCAAATTTGGCATGTTTATCGTTGTTGATCCAGAGAGACCGGGATCAGATTTATTTGAAAACCACTTCGGACCAACGTATATGCATTCGTATGTGCAGGTATTGGAAGACATTGATATTTGGGATTTTCATAATGAAAGACTGCTTGTTGATCATTTGGGGATAAACTCGCAATATACATATAGCAAAAGTGATTTCTTCGTTACAAAATATTAATGCAAGGACTTATCGTTGCTAATCCTAGGGGTAATTCCCGACAGGATGTGGTAGAAGAGTGGCTTTGATTTGTCGTATCCTGGACAACTTATATGGACGAATATCTGATATTGAATTTTAGAATTACATTGATTGATCTCTGTAAACGTATTATCTGCTTGGTGGCAGAGAATGAAACTTCTCTTAGCTTAACACCCTTTCCCGAGACGTACAAGCTCAGGAGTTATATGTTTGTAAAAATTAGTTATGTGATGATGGAATGACAATGTGGCATTCAAAGAGGAAAGATGATGTGCTATGTGAAACGTAATCGTGACCTTAGGCCTCACACTCAAAAATGACTGAAACAGGGTAGATGCAGTAAGGCTATGTGGTTTGCAACCATTAGGATATGATCATCCCCTTCTAGGTATATTTATTCCCGCTATGATGTTTGGGTTTTAAATTATTATGTGTATGCGATGAGTCCCTTGGATAGGTCAGTAACGACCGGGGTGATGACATATTTGGTACTATCTAGAGGGAAAGGTAGCGGTCTTGTGTTGGTAAAGATGCAGATGTTCTGTAGCCTCGGTACATTCCTTTAGAGATGTACTACCGGAAGGTAGTCCCTTCACCTGGTCATTTGTATGGAATCCATTATTCACTACGTGCCTACCATTTTGTGTGTAGAATCCACTTTGTGGGTAGTATGCTTGATTTAATCGATGTAACAATTTCGACTATGATTAATATTATTTGTATACTAGACACTAGTATAATATAACCGGATTTGATATGAAATATTGTGGTTACCGTAAGGTAAAAACCCGTCTATGTTTATGTGTGACGTGGTATTACGAGATACCTTTGATTTGGAAGATTTTTATAATTTTAAAATTTGGTTGAGATGTGTTTTCTTGCGTTGGTTTACCAGACTGATCCGGACGTTCTTCCCTTTCAATGCTCGGGTCAGATCGAGCATATTTAAATATTTAGATTTGGATGCTTTAAAGCTTCAGTAGATGAGCTGGAATCTTCTGGTCATATTCACGTATTTTTTGCTTTTCCATGCATTTTTGTTTACATTACCAGCAATTATAAGGACAGGTTATTGTAACTGTCTAGGCTGATGATTGTGATTTGATTGTTGTACTCTGATGGATGTATGCATATTGTAGTTTCTGTTTTGTAAAGTTCATTGATATTATATTATATATGTTGTTCCGCTACGATTGTGAGATTCTGTGATTGTTTTTGGTTTCTTCCTTTTTCTTATTCTCTTCTCTTCTCTTCTTCTTTTCTTTATTTTCTTTTTCCCCTAACAATCAAGCTTTCCGGTACTTAGATTTGTGGCATGTGAATACCGATGATGTATTCTTTTCGATTTTCGAGGGTTGAAAATCCGGATGTTACATGTATAATACCATTTTAAAAAAGGGTTTTGAAATAAAACTAGGTATTTGGATCTTGAATTTACTTAAGGGAAATAAATTCAAAATAAAAAAGTTTGAACCAGATAATGGTACATACCCTCATGGTATAGTAGGGTATTATACAAGTCTTAAAACTTAAGTAAGGATTATTGAAAATATTTCCATAAATTGTTATGGAAGCATATTAATCAAGGTTTGTCTTAACTGGTTTTTTTCTTGTTTATTTGAGATGAAATTTCAAGATTGAAATTCTTTTAAGGGGTGCGGATGTAACAACCCAGAATTTTATTGCTTTGATTAATGGTTAGAATGATTAAATAACCCTCATTTTAATTTATATCTAATATTAGAAAATTCATTTTTGAATTTTGTTTACTAAAATATGCAGTTTGATGAAAAACAGAAAATGTGATCAAAATCTGTTTTTTGGATTATTGACTATTCATTAAACGACAAGCTGTAGTATCCTCGTACATGCTTTAAAACAACACTTAAATGTTTTAAAACATATTATCTTGAAATGTATAAATTAAAAGGAATATATATAAATATAAGGAATTATAAATGCAAAATATATTCAAATTCTCAAATGAAATGATGGATTTGAAAAGGAAAATATTCCTTAAGTATATGAATTAAAAAAGGTACAAGGGTTACTTTAAAATCCATTATATATTTAAATAGTTTAGTTAATGTATAGATGATTGAAAATGTTTAAATAAATTGGAAAGGACAAATGTGAAATTTGATTTTAAATCCTAAGATTTCATAAGTGTATAAGTAAACAAGGTACATGAACCTTTCTATTATCCAACATTTTATTCATGGTTTAGTGTTTGTTTGAACTTAAGAAAGGATTGGTAGGATGAAAATGAGACTAAGGGTATTTTGGTCTTAGGCTGTTCATGCATTTATATAAGAAAGGGAAAGTTTGTTCCATTTTCATTTTTCATTTTTAACTTCTTTGCTTCATCTTCTTTTCATTTCCTCTTACATTCTTATGTTAGACAAATATCGCATCTTTTAAACCAAAAGTTTGAAATTTAGTTATGAAATTATATTGGGGATGATTTCTAGGAAAGAAAGCTTAGACCTTTTGCATTTTCATCAATTTTGAAAAAGGTGAGATACCAAAACCCTTGTTAATATATTTTGATGAAATAACAAATATTGTAAAATTTGTACGTAATTTGATTTTTGTATGGTAATTATGAACTAAGTAAATTTTTTAAAAACATATTTTGTTGTTAATTGCCATGAGATGAAATATGTGTTTACTATAAGTGAGCATACATAGAAAGACACAAGCACGGGAAACATATACACATCATCTCCTCTTCTTTTATAAATGTCAGCATATACACCCACCTAGGTTCAAAAATCTTTATCTTCATAACCATAGGAAATTAGCTTGCATGATCAACTAGAAAGTTATTCGGCTCAGTCCTTTGTTTTTTTAAGAAATGGTCGCTCGTCATTCCTTCGAGCGAGGTGGCTGAATTGGACGAAAACAATAAGTAATGGAATATTATTCGTTTTTCGATGAACACGGCATGATGAACAGAGAGTATGGATGGGTTCGTAGGGATAAGACGAGATTGTTAGTGGTAGTCATATGATTTTTCACGACTGGATCGAAATGGCGATGGTGAGATGAACCGTTTCTGATCAAAAATTAATTTTCGACAAACTGGTTGTCGAGGGAACTTGTAAGTGATGCTGGAGGGTGCCTTTGGTCTAGGGTGAGGCATAGTGGTGGTCGTTAGTGGGTCGGTGGCTTTTACCGCTGTAGCGACGAGGCAAAGTAGGGTTTTAATCTAATTTATTTTAGGGTTCGGTTGTTGGCGTCGTGGGAGTTGCGAAGCGTGGAGCTCGGCCTAGGATTGGGCAGAGGTAGGAAATGAAAGCGAATTGAAGGGTGATGGCATTGGCGACTGGTCTTAGGTAAAGCGGGCGGTGGAAGGTCATGTTCATACTTGTTTTAATATGCCTGGAGCGGGAATTTGAAATGGAAAAGGGGCTTATTTATATGGGTTTGATTTTAGTGTGCCGAGCCTGATTGCTTGGGTGAGAATAATAAGATTTTATTATATTATTTAAGTATGTGTTGATTTTAAATTTCCATAACTCACCTATATGAAAGTCGATTTACCCACAGATTTTGGCATTGGGCCCGTATTGACAAGTACAACATTGTGGTATAATTTGTTGATAGATTTAGTGATGTTAAAATATTGATAAAATAATATGGACTAAATTTAATTACATGTTTTAAATAATAACATTGTTAAATTAATTATACCTTGTTGGTGGTATCTATTTGGCCAAATAAAATACTAGTCTGTTAAAATAAATTGAATAGATTATTGTAGACACTTGTTGAGTGGAATAAATCCTAGTTTTGTGCTTGCCAAGTAAAATGATGATGTGTGAACTTAATTTATTAACATACGGATTAATTAATATTAAATGAATTATGAATTATCTGTTGATTGTTAACTGTTGAGTGCCACAAGCTTGGTAGCCTGGCCATATTGAATATGACATTGATATACATTAAAAGTTGAACCCCTTCGAGATACGAAAACAAATGGTAACTTGATTTAGTGCCATTGTAGTAGCTAAGCCCCTTTCCAAATTTGTAAATTTATGGATTTGAAATAACTTCGATTTATAACAATTTGAGGTTATGTATTTATAAATGATGTTTTAAAGTAAGTTAATTAATTATTTTATTATAGATATTAAAGTTATTTTATTATACTATTAATGATATTTTAAGTTATTTAATTATATTATTAATGATGTTAGTTAATTGGTTTAGTTTTGTTTAAGTTAATTAATTAATTAATTATTGATGTGTTCAAAGTTAATTACATCTTATAAATGTTGTTTTAAAGTAATTAATTAATTATTTATGATGTTTAAAAGTAATTAATTAATTGAATAAAGGTTTTTATAAATGAAAAATTGTTTTATAAAAAGATTTTACCCTAGTAAAAAAGGATTTATTTAAGGAGATTTACAAATGATTTTTTGAAAATGAGATTTTAAGCGATATTTGGTAAAGGAGTTTTATAAGTGGTTTATAAAAGAATTTTAGAGATTTATAAAAGAAGTTTTATAAAAGAGTTTTATAAATTTACTTGGAGATTTATAAAGGATATGGAAAAATGAAATGGTCTTATAGAAAGTATAACGATCCGTAAATTCGTACAACTCAAGCTGATAATTGCCTTGCCAAAAAACTCAAGCTGATAATAAACCACACATGTTCAACCCAAATTGAACGGAAAGAAGGATAGTTATGGGAAGAAGAGAAGAAAAAGAAGAGAAAAGAAACCAAAAACAACATAGAATCTCACAATCACAACCGAACAATATATCATATAATATCAATGGTCTTTACAAAAGAGAAACTGTTATATACATACATCCAATCAGAGCATAACAACAAATCACAATCATCAGCTTGGATAGTTATAACAACCTGTCCTCACAAATGCTAATAATTTCACCAACAACTTGCATTTGTGTTCAGTTATGGAATCTTATTCTAACTTATTTGATCGGTTTTCTCAAAAAATAATCTGGCCAATCCCTAGTGTACGGGTATGTTATTTCATTTTAATTATCTGCTCTGTTAATCAACTCACTTCGATGTTGATAAACAACCTTTATCATGTAGTCTATTCGGAGTATGTCTCTCAACTTATCGTAAGCCCAAGGCTCTTTTAAGAATTACATCATAGCATTGTTATTATATAACAAAGTCATGGGATTCTCAACATTTAGAATCCTCCTTAAGTCAGTTAGAAATTTGTCCATTTATTTATACTTCTTACACTGCAGTGCTACTCGAGGCTACTATAACACCCTACAAAATTAACGGGAAGTTAATTAAGAGAAATTAATTAATTAATAATAAAACTAAAAATAGAAATTGAGCAAATGTTCATGGTGATATTGAGCAACTTTCATTTATACAGCTTCATGATTTAAGTTCAAGCGAAAAAGTTATCGTCATTCGAGGATCAAAAATGATTCAAACAAAATAGAATAATAAATATAAATAAGTAAATGTTAACGTTATTTGGCTGGGACCTACCGATCGACCCCCTCTATGGGTTGGTCGACCGCTCATAGCGATCCATGGACTAGTCGAATGGCAGCGGCTAGGGTTTTCTTTGGCTTAAACAGCCCAGACTTGAAAATATTAAAAGGTTTTGAATCTGATGGTCCTGACACATCCAAGCAATTATAAATAAGAAGCTAGACTTCTCATTTTCCTTCGCACAAATCTAAACCTAGTAATGGGATTCTACCCAATTCTCTTCCTTTATAGAAATTTCTTAAACGCAAAATCAAAAATAAATATACATATTCAAGGATTATCGAAAGAACTGAAGGAATCAAGCTAAAGAAAAAGGAACCGACTTATGTGTGTGTGTATATATATCCATTCTCTTCCCTAATCTATAATTTCTGACACACAAACAAATTTATTATACATTATACAAAAAAGAAGATAAATTGAAGGAAAAGATAAGCAATAACATGTAAGAAAATCCAAGAAGATTTCAATGGGAATCTATGAATGGAATTTTCATTTTTTTTCCATAATAGTAATTTGCGAAGTTTTTTGGATTTGTACCATTCCTTGGGAAATTTTGCATGACAAAATTTATCGATGTAAAACACCAATTTTCCTCATAATATGTGAATTCTAAAATTCATTAGAAATCTAGTTATTTTATTTTAATATAGTAGAACTTAATTTGTTCCTATTTACAATATGAATAATTTGTATTCCATTTGATTCCATTTCTCAAATTGTCATTGCAATGACAAAGAATTTCAAAACAAGGAAAATTGAAATGCCTATGCAAAGTAAGGAAAGAGAGATTTTTCCTCTTATTCATAGTTTGCGTCGCCTATTTCAAAAATTGAAATAAATATGATTTATTTATCATTTCAATGCTATAGTTTACAAAGTTGAATGAAAGATAAAAATGTAATTGTAAATTTTTTTCTATGGAAAGGGAGACTATGGTTCTACTAATTAACGTAAAATGGATTGTATGTTTTAGATTCCATTTTGAACATAAACAAGTCTATTTAGCATAGCAAATTTGTCAATGATGTTATCTATTATGACAATGTGCCATATTGGATTAGGACTTGTATATAAATTGTAGTTGTTGACATTTAAAAATAGTATATCACTCTGAATAAAAAATGAACAAATTACTTAAATACATATAAATTTGTTAGTCACCATTTAATATTAGACATAAATGTAATAATAACTTATTCTTCTAGTATTTGAAAACCGACCAATTATAATTACAAATTTATAACATATGCAATAAATAAGGCATTAAATAAAAAATAAACAATTTAAAAAGGGGACTTTTCAAATAAATGATAATTAGCAATAAACAATAAATCTAATAAAAATGAGTTAAGAACAATTATGGAATTTAATCCATAAATAAAGGAAAGATAAGGAGTTTCTCTCATAAGGACTTTTAATGTGTAATTACGGTTGAGGTGTATATATACATTATATATATGTATATGTATATGTATATGTATATGTATATGTATATATATTGTCTTGTGTAGTTAAAACCCCGCTAAAATCCTGCAAATCTCTGCTACAACACATAATGCTCTTTGACCGCTATGTTATTTCAATTTAGCGTTATTAGATAGTATATCCACTTTAAGCCCCGCTATTTTCCGTAACACCTGCTAACCTGCTACAAAATTTTTTAGCACCCGCCTTAGCAACATTAACATACAAATGTCGATTTGAGAAGTTCTCTTCTGAAATAAATCAACAATGTTCGGGTGAAGACCTAATTTTAAGGCATCGATGCTCAATATAAACTAAAAATCTATTGTATTCACCAATCTAGTCAACATAAATTATGATACTCTTATAAGATTAAACAATATTTCTTTTCTTACAGAAATGTTGTGAGAATGAGAATAAATTAACTTTAAATATTCGGTTTTATATATAATGAAGCTTTTTGCACCTCTGCTATTTACCACTATATCCCCACTATAAATTTTTGCACCTCCACCACTATAGAACCACTAAAACACTTTAACTACACAGTTATTGACATAATTCAACATTAAATGTTGGAAATTAGACATATAGCTGAGTTATAGGGATGCGATGTCAGTTGAAAGCACATAGAAGTCTGTCCAGCTAATCTAACTATTAGCAGTGTGACTTTTGTAACTGATGTTGGACAGTGCTTATAATAAGTACCCACTATGGAACAAGGTTAGTCCTAATTTTTTAGGGTAGTTATGAAAGAGGCTATGCGGTAGGATCGTGTAATATGGAATAACGAAATTGTCTAGGTAGATAAAGTAAGTAAAAGAAAGGTAGACACCAGGATTTCATACTGGTTCGGACCTCTAGTCCTACGTCCAGTCCCTAAGCTTCACATAGGAATTCCACTAACTAAAACCCTCACTTAACCCGAAGGAACAAGT
Organism: Allium cepa; assembly: GCA_030765085.1. Taxonomy (NCBI): domain Eukaryota; kingdom Viridiplantae; phylum Streptophyta; class Magnoliopsida; order Asparagales; family Amaryllidaceae; genus Allium; species Allium cepa. Next base: position 455,554,726 of record CM060931.1, on the reverse strand, counting down.
TTACAACTTACCCGAACAACCGAACGGGATTTCTTGCCTCAACTACTAAAGAGGACTTCAACTCAATTATTAAAAAAACAATATTCGACATGTTGTGTTCTTGTCAACACTAATGAGTCTAATGTAGTACAATATTCCTATAATCTTATCCTCGAGAGTATGCAATGTGTTTGTGAAGATTTAGGAAATGTGAATTGCTATGAATCAAAAGAATGTTAAAAACAAAGCAGTGATTCAAGCAATAGATTTGTGATTGCTTTGAGAATTTCTAGATAATATGTTCAAGAAAATAGTAAGATTAAAGCAAGAGAATTCGGTAAATTGAAGATGTTAGAATCATGTATTTATACTTGTAGAAGAGGTGCATCTGTTGTCTAAGGGTGCAGACAAGAGATGCTTCCATTTCCATTGGAGAATGGTTGCAACTCTTGGGAGGAAGAAGGTGTCCATTCAGAGAAAATTCGCAGGTTCAAATTCAGTCGACTGAACATGGAATTCAGTCAACTGAAAATATGAACTAAAATTTTCAGGAACAAATTCAGTCGACTGAGCAGGGTGTTTCAGTCGACTGAAATTGTACATGTTTGTATATGTGTAACAGGTTCAGTCGACTGGTCATCCCTGTTCAGTCGACTGAACTACTAAATTGTGCACAGTGAATGTTTATTAAAAAAATGAAATTTATAAAATATGTTCTAGTGTTTATGCAAGCCTCTTGAGGATAGATTTTAACAATAAATCTAAACTAAGACCTATATAAAAATCATACTTATGTTTATCATTGGTCTTCATCGTCCTTTCTTTACCATTGCACATATCTCTTCCTTTTTGTTGAAGCACATTGTCATTGATCAAAATCTTAGCGTATCAACATTCTCCCCCTTTTTGATTGATGACAATACTCATGTGTGTAGAGATTATTTCCTCCCCCCGAATATATGCACTATCTTTTCTACAAAAACAAAGTTAGTATCATAGATTTTCTCCCCCTTTGTCATCGACAAAAAGGAAGTCATAATCGCAGAAGTATATTGTCAAAACAATCACTGATATGCATGTCTATAGTTTAAGAATGTAGCATAGAATATAGCATAAAAATGTAGCATGAGAAATAAAACATAGAATGTTGCATGAATGAATGAAACATAAAATGTAGCATGAATGAAACATAAAAGGCTATTTATACAAGCCTTTTTATTAGTGTTTTTGAAATAAAAAAAAAGCATAAAAGAGTTATTCATCTTTATCCCAATCATACGAGGCTTCTCTCCCTCCCCTTGGTTCGTGTATAATGGGTCCACCTGTGGGTGGTCTATAATCTCTACACACATGAGTATTGTCATCAATCAAAAAGGAGAGAATGTTGATACGCTAAGATTTTGATCAATGACAATGTGCTTCAACAAAAAGGAAGAGATATGTGCAAAGCTAAAGAAAGAACGATGAAGACCAAGGATAAACATAAGTATGATTTTTATATAGGTCTTAGTTTAGATTTATTGTTAAAATCTATCCTCAAGAGGCTTGCACAAACACTAGAACACATTTTATAAATTTCATTTTTTAATAAACATTCACTGTGCACAATTTAGTAGTTCAGTCGACTGAACAGGGATGACCAGTCGACTGAACCTGTTACACATATACAAACATGTACAGTTTCAGTCGACTGAAACACCCTGCTCAGTCGACTGAATTTGTTCCTGAAAAATTTAATTCATATTTTCAGTTGACTGAATTACCTGTTCAGTCAACTGAATTTGAACCTGCGAATTTTCTCTGAATGGACACTTCTTCCTCCAAAGAGTTGCAACCATTCTCCAATGGAAATGGAAGCATCTCTTGTCTGCACCCTTAGCCAACAGATGCACCTCTTCTACAAGTATAAATACATGATTCTAACATCTTCAATTTACCGAATTCTCTTGCTTTAATCTTACTATTTTCTTGAACATATTATCTAGAAATTCTCAAAGCAATCACAAATCTATTGCTTGAATCACTGCTTTGTTTTTAACATTCTTTTGATTCATAGCAATTCACATTTCCTAAATTTTCACAAACACATTGCATACTCTCGGGGATAAGATTACAGGAATATTTTACTACATTAGACTCATTAGTGTTGACAAGAACACAACAAGTCGAATATTGTTTTTTTTAGTAATTGAGTTGAAGTCCTCTTTAGTAGTTGAGGCAAGAAATCCCATTCGGTTGTTCGGGTAAGTTGTAAACCTATTCCTTCGGGTTAAGTGAGGGTTTTAGTTAGTGGAATTCCTAAGTGAAGCTTAGGGACTGGACGTAGGACTAGATGTCCGAACCAGTATAAAATCCTGGTGTCTACCTTTCTTTTACTTACTTTATCTACCTAGACAATTTCGTTATTCCACATTACACAATCCTACCGCATAGCCTCTTTCAATTGGTATCAGAGCAAGGTTGTCCTATAACCATAACACCGTTATTAGACATATTGATAATATGAAAAATAACGCAAGTACAAGCACAACATCTGCCTATAGTTCTACATTTGCGGAAGGACAATCTACCCAAAGACCTCCACTATTCAATGGACTAAACTATAGCTATTGGGCCACAAGGATGAGGATTTATATGCAAGCAACAAGTTTCGAAGCCTGGAATGCTACTCAAGCAGAGTTTGTTGTACCCACAACCTATTATCCTACATGGATACAAACTCAAAAGAATGAAGTTAGTGCAAATGCCAAAGCTATGAATATGCTATTTTGCGCCCTGGATAGAAACGAATTCAACCGTGTTAGCATATGTACCACTGCATATCAGATATGGGAAACACTTAAAGTCATACATGAAGGCACAAACAAGGTTAAACAAACAAAGATATCCATGCTGAAGAATCAATTTCAAAACTTTAGAATGCGACAAAATGAATCCATCAATGACATGTACTCAAGATTTCAAGACATTCATCATGCTTTAATCAGACTAGGAGAAAAATATACGGATTTTGACATTGTGTCTAAAGTTCTAAATTCACTCATTGATGAATGGGAGAGAAAAGTACTAGCAATCGAGGAAGCAAATGATCTATCTACAATGAAACCAGAGGAATTGATTGGAAATCTTATGTCGTATGAAGTAAATATGCAAGCTAAGAAAGATCAAGCTCAAGAAAGAAAGAATGTTGCTTTTCATGGGGAAAAGGAAGAATCAGAGTCTGAAGATGAGGATTTAACATTCGTAGCCAAAAATTTCAAGAAATTCTTAAGATATAGAAAAGGAAACAAAAACGGACTCAAAAAGAATTTCTTGAACAAACCTACATCCTCGAATATATAATGTTTCAACTGTCACAAGAAAGGTCACATGCACAAGGATTGCCCAGAGCAAAAAAAGGAGAATCAGAAAGCTCTCAACAACAAAAACAAGAGAGAGAAATTCAAAAAGAAGGCATTCTCTGTAACATGGGATGATTTGGATTCATCTTCATCCGAAAGTGAAAATGATAGCGACACTGAACAGGCAAATGTATGCTTCATGGCTCAAGGATCTGAAGTAAGTAATTTAACTTTCGATGACTTAATTGAATTAAATTCTGAACTTTTGAGCACAATAAAAATTCTTAAAAAGAAAATTAAGGAAATTCGTGTAAATCAATACAAAGTTGAATTTGAAAGAGATATGTTAAACGATGAAAAGAAGATTCTAGAAGAAGAACTTGAAAAGGTTCAAGAATCTTATTCAAATTCGGAAACTCAATTATCTCTTTTAAGTCAAGAAATTGAAACTCAAAAGAAAAAGAATGATGTAATTGTTTCTGAAAATCATGAGTTGAAAACTAAGATTAGACAAGATGAATTAGAAAATAATAGTCTTCAAGCTAGATTGGATAACATAACTAAAAACGTTTCTAACTTTAACAAAGGAAAGGAAAATTTATCCAAGATATTAGAAAATTCTCAATCATCTTCAAATAAACAAGGTTTAGGATATAAAAAGGACTCAAAAATTCCTAATAAAAAGGATATAAATCTTAAAAGGAATATTAATTCAAAACAACAAATATTGTTAAGAAAACCTATTGAAACAAAAGTATAAACCAAGGTAGTTAAAATTTGGGTTCCAAAGACTAACAATGTGTTAATTAGGAATAAATATATTAAAACATTTATGGATAGTGTTCATTATAATAAAAACTATATTTATAAAAAGGATACTAAACCAAATTGGGTTTGGCTTCCTAAGCTCTAACTTTTTAGGACCCTATTAAAAGGTGGGTACCAATAATTTTGTATTTATTTTCAGGTCCCACTTAAAAAGAAGAAATGGATACTAGACAGTGGTTGCTCAAAACACATGACCGGAGACAAAGATATGCTTAAAAACATCACATACTTTGATGGTGGCTCGGTTACCTTCGGAGACAATTCAAAAGGCTATATCATTGGCAAAGGAGATGTGAGCAATTACGGTACATCAAATTTATCTTTTATAACAAATGTTTCATTAGTCGAAAATCTAAAACATAATCTACTTAGCATAAGTCAACTTTGTGACAAAGACTTCAAAAAAACTTTTTCAGAAAATAAATGTAGTATTTTTGATCAAAACCAAAATCTTGTTTTTGAAGGAAATAAAGATAGGAATATTTACGTTCTAAATATGAATATTAATCATAATACAAGTATGTGTTTACTAGCCAAAGATAATGATCTTTGGTTATGGCACAAAAGATTTTGTCACATAAATTTTAAAACTATTAGAAAACTTTCCAAAAATGAATTAGTAAGAGGTTTACCCAAAATAAACTTTAAAATAAAAAAAATTGTGATGATTGTCAAAAAGGAAAATTAACGAAATCATCTTTCAAATCTAAGAAAAATATTTCGACTTTACAACCATTAGAATTACTACATATGGATTTATTTGGACCAACACAAGTTCAATCCATTAATCATAATCGATACGTGTTTGTAATAGTTGATGATTTCTCAAGATATACATGGACTATTTTTATGAAAAATAAAAGTGATACTTTGAGCATTTTAAAACATTTGTCAAAATAATTCAGAACACTAAAGATTTGAAGATTAAAAATATACGAAGTGATCATGGAGGCGAATTCGAAAATGAAGCTTTTGAAACTTTCTGTAAAAAGAAAGGAATAAATCATAATTTTTCATTTCCTAGAACTCCTCAACAAAATGGAGTTGTAGAAAGAAACAATAGAACATTACAAGAATGCGCTAGGACATTATTAAATGGAAGTTTTCTACCAAAACATTTTTGGGCAGAAGCCGTAGCTACTGCATGCTATGTATCGAATAGAATATCAATTAGACCGTTAACTAAAAATACTTCATATGAACTATTCAACAAAAAAATCCAAATATATCTTATTTTAAAATATTTGGATCAAAATGTTTTATTTTAAATACAAAAGATCAACTAAGTAAATTTGATCCAAAAGCCGACGAAGGAATTTTTGTAGGATATTCAGAACGAAGCAAGGCATATCGAGTATTTAATAAACGAACAAACATAATCGAAGAAACCTTACATGTATCTTTTAATGAGAATTTCAACAAAGAATTAAGTATAAAAGATGATGAAGAATTTATAAATATAGAAAATACAAATCTTGAAATTTGTAATAATGAACTAAGATCTTCACCAAGAATATTACGAGATCACCCTGCTCAAAACATAATAGGTGAAATCAATTCTCAAGTTAAGACAAGAAATCAACTAAATCAAATGGGACATATAGCTTTCATTTCTACAATAGAACCTAAAAATCCTAAAGAAGCATCAACAGACGATTACTGGATTATTGCAATGCAAGAAGAATTAAATCAATTTGAACGTAACGATGTTTGGGAATTAGTTCCCCGTCCAAATAATCAATCTGTTATAGGAACAAAATGAGTTTACAAAAATAAAATAGATGAACAAGGTAATATAACTAGGAATAAAGCTAGACTAGTAGCACAAGAATATAATCAAGAAAAAGGTATTGATTTTGAAGAAACTTTTGCTCCTGTTGCAAGACTTGAAGCAATACGTATTCTATTAGCTTTCGCATGTTTTCACAATTTTAAACTTTATCAAATGGATGTTAAAAGTGCATTTTTAAATGGTTTTATAAAAGAAAATGTATACGTAGAACAACCTCCTTTATTTATACATGAAAAATATCCAAATCATGTATATAAATTAAAGAAAGCACTATATGGTCTTAAACAAGCACCTCGTGCTTGGTATGAAAGACTTAAAAGTTACTTACTAAATTCGAGATTTCAAATTGGAAAAGTTAATCAAACGCTTTTCATTAAAAATACTACTAAAGATATTTTAATAATTCAAGTATACATAGATGATATTATATTTGGTTCGACAAATGAAAATTTATGTAAAGAATTTTCAAATATAATGACTAAGGAGTTCGAAATGTCTCATATGGGAGAATTATCATATTTTCTCGGACTTCAAATTAAACAATTAACAAATGGAATTTTCATAAACCAAGAAAATATTGTGCTAATCTAATTAAACGTTTCGGAATGGAGAACACTTCTGTTAAACCTACTCCTATGAGTACCACTACTCATCTCGATCGAGATGAAAATGGCAAAAGTATAGATCAAAAATTGTTTAGAAGTATGATAGGTTCCTTACTTTACTTAACCGCTAGTAGACCAGACGTAATGATGAGTGTATGTTTATGTGCACGTTTTCAATCTAATCCTAAAGAATTACATTTAAGAGCGGTAAAACGAATTATGCGATATCTTAATGATACTAAAGATTTTGGTCTTTTCCATCCAAAAGAGTGTCCATTTGAGTTAGTATCATTCAGTGATGCTGATTTTGGTGGATCTCGAACAGATAGAAAAAGTACAAGTGGTACGTACCATTTCATTGGAAAATCACTTGTATCTTGGTTTAGTAAGAAACAAAATTGTGTCTCGCTTTCCACCTGTGAAACAGAGTATATACCAGCCGCTTTAGCTTGCACTCAAGTTATCTACATGCAACAAACACTTAAGGATTTTAATATAAATTTAACAAACTCTACAATATATTGTGATAATACAAGTACAATAAATTTATCTAAAAATCCGGTTAATCACTCTCGTACAAAACATATAGATATTCGTCACCATTTTCTACGTGACAATATCGAAAAAGGAATCATAAATTTAGAATATATTTCTACCGAAAATCAGATTGCCGATATATTCACTAAACCTTTATTAGAAAACTCCTTTATAAAATTACGACGAGAATCAGGAATAATCTCTTTTAAAGATATTTTATAGAGAAAGTTATTAAAAAAAAAATATAAAAAAAATATATAATTCAGTCGACTAAATCTATATGCTCAGTCGACTGAATGAAGAAAACTATGACTTTCAATTTATATTTTCAAATAATGATACATAATGAATAATAATATAAGGGTTATCTCTAATCCATACATTTCTAACTGATTTATTTTAACCATTAAATCTTTGATTGGTTAAAAAAACTTTAATAAATTATCACCACAATATTTTTAGAATATTCATCCCATAAATACACGTTTAAACATATTTTCACTTTCACAACTCATTTTCATTTACAAAAGATTGAAAAGTCGATATAAAAATATCCTCAAACAACTCATACTCCCCAATCAACATCACCTCTTCGGTCGATAACTCACCAACATCACCAAAACTTTCTACTCCAACACCAAAGCATGAGCCAATCTATAAATGGGACAACTATCGAACTGGCTACACACCTGAATCAAAGAAGGCAAAACGTGGACTTTTTATATCTCCAGATATAAAAAGAAAGATTGATGAGATTCATCACTTTCAACAACAACAAATAGATCTTCATCGAGAATTATATTTCGAACAAAAAGTAACAGCTAGACGATTAAGCTTTCTTGAGCAAATCGGTTTACGTTTTTGTAATTCAAAGAAAAACGATGTGACTGAGCCTCTACCTCGACCAGTTAGTTCGTATGATCCATCTTCGTCATGCCGTACACCAGCCGATCCCGTGAATCCTTGGATGTCGCCAAAAACTCCTCAATATAGTCCAAATTCATGGGACAAAAACTATATGGCGAATGAAGGAAATAAAACGCAAAAAGAAAAATAGTCCATCTCCAAAGAAATGATTATTTCGGTGGCCAAATCATGTTGTTATATTGTATTATGTCTATACAATTGTAATCGTTTATTGAATTTTTTTAAAAAATTTAGAACTCCAAAAACTCAAGGTTCAGTCGACCGAATCTTACTGCTCAGTCGACTGAACACAAGGTAGAAAACAACTATACAATAGTTCAGTCGACTAAAAACTCTGTTCGGTCGACTAAATTTAACACAGAAAATTTTCGGCCAAAAATTCAGTCGACTGAACAGACAATTCAGTCGACTGAACGCCAATTCCCAGGCAACTTTTCCCTTTTATCCACCAGTTTTCACCTTTTTTCCTTCACTTTTTACATTGCAAAAGTTCTTTCTTCCCCATTGTTGTCCAAAACCCTAGCCCCCAATCCACAAATAACTCTCAAATCTCACAAGAAATGGCCCCAAAAAGATCAAGAGCTTCTTCTTCTTTATCCTCCGAGCCAATTGATGCTCAAATTGCACAATGGCTCTATGATGGCGTAGCTGTAATGAGGTGGAATAAAATGAAGAATTCTCGCATTTTCGAACACTCCTTCGTTGATTTTCAAAGCCTTCAGACATACAACATCCAAGCATTAACGGATCGGGCAGGTTTAACTTCTCTCTTGGATTTAAAAAGAAACGACCATGCAATAAATCATGTCATGGTCAAACTATTTTATGCAAACCTTAATCTTGGACACCAAACTCCAAGAAATCCAAATGATAGTGTTTGGAGTATGGTGTGCGGGAAGAAAGTTTGGTTCTCCTTAGATCGAATTGCACACATCATAGGATCACCTAATGTAGGGAGAAAGCTTGACGAGGTAGAATTCAATCCACAAATTCGAGATAACATAAACCACCAATTTCTGGATGATAATGTTAACATTCGAGATTTTAAATCCATTTCCCTACGACCTAGAGCTAGAATCCTTCACAAAGCTCTTATGAGAACAATTACTCCACGAACGGGTTCATATGAAATTGTCTACCCAATCAATTATCGAGCTCTATACGCTATTTGGGGAAATATTCAAGTCGGTTGGGTCCAACTAATTCTTGATGAATTTCTCACATTTAATAATGGCAAAATGCGAACTATATATTTTGGAGAATATATCATGAGACTTCTCCTCAATGTTGATATGTCATTACCCGATTCCGAAAATACAATGGTCCATCAAATTAACCAACAGACTATAAGCCTTATGCAACTCCCGGATAGACCTCCTCGCATCATATCTCTTGCCGAATGGGAAGCTAGGCATCAAGAACAGCAACAACCTCCACAAGCTCCACATGAAGAACCTTTCGACCGAGAAGATGAAATTCGTATCATTGAGCCAAGTTTTACTACCAATCAATCGTTAGGAATTTTATCAAGAAATCAACAAATTCTTGATAATCGCCTCAAGAAGGTAGATCACAAACTTGATAAAATTAAAGGATTCTTCAATAAATTATGGGATGCCATCTCATGCTCAACTTCCACTACCGCTTCAACATCACGCGGTAAGCGTCCTACACCTACTTTCACATGGACATCATCCGAAGAAAATTCAAGTAGCAGCACAAGTGGGAATAGCGGTGGTCAAGGTGGAAGAGCTTATAGACCACCCACAGGTGGACCCGTTATCCACGAACCAAGGGGAGAGAGAGAAGCCTCGTATGATTGGTAAAGATGAATAACTCTTTTATGTTTTTTTATTTCAAAAACACTAATCAAAAGGCTTGTATAAATAGCCTTTTATGTTTCATTCATGCTACATTTTATGTTTCATTCATTCATGCAACATTCTATGTTTTATTTCTCATGCTACATTTTTATGCTATATTCTATGCTACATTCTTAAACTATAGACATGCATATCAGTGATTGTTTTGACAATATACTTCTGCGATTATTACTTGTCGATGACAATGGGGGAGAAAATCTATGATACTAACTTTGTTTTTGTAGAAAAGATAGTGCATATATTCAGAGGGAGGAAATAATCTCTACACACATGAGTATTGTCATCAATCAAAAGGGGGAGAATGTTGATACGCTAAGATTTTGATCAATGACAATGTGCTTCAACAAAAAGGAAGAGATATGTGCAAAGCTAAAGAAAGAACGATGAAGACCAAGGATAAACATAAGTATGATTTTTATATAGGTCTTAGTTTAGATTTATTGTTAAAATCTATCCTCAAGAGGCTTGCACAAACACTAGAACACATTTTATAAATTTCATTTTTTAATAAACATTCACTGTGCATAATTTAGTAGTTCAGTCGACTGAACAGGGATGACCAGTCGACTGAACCTGTTACACATATACAAACATGTACAGTTTCAGTCGACTGAAAGACCCTGCTCAGTCGACTGAATTTGTTCCTGAAAATTTTAGTTCATATTTTCAGTTGACTGAATTCCCTGTTCAGTCGACTGAATTTGAACCTGCAAATTTTCTCTGAATGGACACCTTCTTCCTCCCAAGAGTTGCAACCATTCTCCAATGGAAATGGAAGCATCTCTTGTCTGCACCCTTAGCCAACAGATGCACCTCTTCTACAAGTATAAATAAATGATTCTAACATCTTCAATTTACCGAATTCTCTTGCTTTAATCTTACTATTTTCTTGAACATATTATCTAGAAATTCTCAAAGCAATCACAAATCTATTGCTTGAATCACTGCTTTGTTTTTAACATTCTTTTGATTCATAGCAATTCACATTTCATAAATCTTCACAAACACATTGCATACTCTCGAGGATAAGATTATAGGAATATTGTACTACATTAGACTCATTAGTGTTGACAAGAACACAACAAGTCGAATTTTTTTTTTTTTAGTAATTGAGTTGAAGTCCACTTTAGTAGTTGAGGCAAGAAATCCCGTTTGGTTGTTCAGGTAAGTTGTAAACCTGTTCCTCCGGGTTAAGTGAGGGTTTTAGTTAGTGGAATTCCTAAGTGAAGCTTAGGGACTGGACGTAGGATTAGAGGTCCGAACCAGCATAAAATCCTGGTGTCTACCTTTCTTTTACTTACTTTATCTACCTAGACAATTTCGTTATTCCATATTACACGATCCTACCGCATAGCCTCTTTCAAGTTATACCTAGCTGATTTAGTTACCAACACCTACAAATAGTCGGACTAATGCATGGTTGGGTTACGAGCCATAAGGTCAAGGAAATTCCAAGAGGAGTTTGCTTTGGGGAAAAGGTATTAAATGGTTGGTTTAGGGTCTGCCCCCTTCCTCTTAAGAAGTATTAAACGACTTGTAGAATTTCTCATAAATAACAGTGGGCAATCCTAGAACGAGACTGCTTCAAGGCTGAGTCATATGGAAAGCGTTACGTACATTAGTATCAATATATTGATTGATATTCTTTTCTCGATACATCTTGATAAGGAACATTTAAGAGTTAGTGTTTTGTATATATCAATTCAATACCCATTGTTACGAACACATTCACAACTGCAACCGATGAAACACTTATCTTGAAGATTTTTTTTCTAATATATGTTTAGTGTAATTAATTCATTATTTATATAAGCCAAAAGGTTTGACTTAGTTGGTTGGTAGTTCAAATTATGATATTAAAGATCACTAGTTTGACGCTTATCGGTATTAATGAACAATGTTCAAAAAAATTCATTATTTACATCACTATATAACTACACATATAACAGAAAATAAAACTAAAATCATACTTTAGTTCGAACAAGATTGTTTACAGAGTTAAGTGTATATAGGACACAACTTAATTCCCCTCAGGAATTTACTGATCCGCCAAATTCTCTTGAATGTATTCAAAAAAAAGTTTGTATAACGAATAACATAATATCCATAGGCATACCCTTAACCCTATCATATAACAATTAAGTAAATAATCATTTAAATGCCTTATATACACTGGTATTCCTGATCAGAGACGACGTCATTAATATTGAATACACATCAACAAATTTCTCAAACTTAAAACTTAATTTCCATGATACAAAAAATTATTATATGTATTAACTAAAATGATCCAACTATATTACAACATTAATTGAAATTATACAATATAAGTCAATTTCAAGCATTAACAAAAATGACACTACAAATTTACTAGAAAGACAAGTGCTTCAGATTTTTTTAGACAATGTTGATTTACCACACAACCAAATGCTACCACTACCAAAGTGAAGTAGTTACTCCATTATACAAATCTTCTAAATTGGATGTGGATCTATAATCGTGGCATTTAGAAGAGCCGTTTAGCGACTTCGTTAGTAGTTTGTTAAGCTATTCGTGTCATTCTTACAGTTTGTTTATGAGACAACTTCTTTCTTTGAATGTTGTATTTAGCTCGTCTTATATATTAATTTCTTCTAGCCTTTATACCCTTTTCCCCATCTTCCCCCATCTTTTGATTTTTCATTATCAAACAAAAGCGTTTTTGCAGCACCCCATTGCGACACTCTTGGTCGGACTCGGTAGTGCTACCCTCATAATGTGATGCCACCATAATAGTGTCACAAGTTTGCAAGGAGGAACATTAAAACATTAAATCATTTAGAGTACACATGATAGTGTCACAAGTTAGCAAGGAGAACACACGATTCCTTTCGTGCTGAAGTTGAATGTGTTCTTCGAGGTTGAGAGCTTTAGATATGATTATCTCATAAGTCTTGCAACAATCACCAATAACATGTCTTCTTATTGCTGGAATTAGTCCTTTTACAAATTTTCTAGCCTTCTTTTCAAGAATATTAATTAAATGACTTGCAAATCGAGACAATGCCTCAAATTAATTTTAATATTGGGCTGTTGTCATGTTTCCTTGTGTGAGAGCTTGAAATTTCATTTCCATATTCTCTCTTTCATGTTATAAAAAATACTTTTCCAGAAATGTCTCCTTAAAACTTCCCCAAGTCATCACGTTAAATCAATCATAGTGCCGATTAACTCCTACAATTCATCACCTCTCTTGTTAGTTGAAATACATCCAACTTCCTTTTATCTATCCACTTCAATCCAACAAATTCAAATATGTCTTCTAAATGTTGGATCTATTATCCAGCTTTAAATGGATCGATATCCCCAACAAATTTATCTTGATGTAAATTCTTAAATGACTCAATAAATTATCAAATAGATTGTTCACGGGTCTTGAGGAAATTTGTTTTATTTGTTCGATGAAGGATGCGAACAACTCCAAAGATTTTGTTATGCGGAGCTTGAGCCTCTTGACAATGAGTTGAATTAGTAGTTTCCTGGTCTTCCATAACCATAAAGAAATAAAAGAACTTTGATATGATCAACATCGAATGTAACTACATCATTTAATATGAAACATTAATCAACTAAACTCAAGTCATACAAATAGCGGATATACTATTTATAAATCTTTTTGTTTGTACATCAAAATTTGGGTTATTATTAAAAAAATTGTGACGCCCCACCTCTATGCCCACGCTAGCCAAGGACACTACGGGGTAATGCCGTCAACTAGCACGGAGAATAAGGCTGTTGAGGAGCGACCATCCGTGTAATTGCTTTGTGCGAGCACCGATATGCCAGATAAAATATAACATGCATTTCATCTCAAGAGGAAATCCGACATACCGACACAAGCTCAAAGCTACTACCTAGTGGCTATATGTGATATTCGAAAACAAATATAGAAATAAACATAACATAAATCAGTCATAGATAATTCATATCTCAAAGGCGGAAACGGATATGAATATTACACATGAAAGTGTATATCAGAGTAGTGGTCAAACAAGATCCACAATATCACAAAAGAATAGTTACAAGTGCTACACAAGAGAATAAGTATACATCATATAGTCTATATCTCAAATGTATAAAACAAAATGAACTACTAATCTAAGTAGTTAGGCAAAAGTCAGAATAGTAAACACCAGAAGTAGAGTCAAGTGGAAGCACCTGTAACATCTCGGTCTGACCTGAGTATTATTTAATAAGAAAATAATAAACGGATCAGTCTAACTATAAATATCAGATAAAATGATATAGAATAAGAGATATGACAAAAACGCAAGATAACCATAAAGCCATACTATGATAAGTATGTAATTGAAAATCAACAAGAGATTAATCAATATCACAAGAATCTTCTCAAAGATAAAAGTGATTGTCATACTCTTTGTTTTTATTCACCAAACCATAAATATTGACAATTATATCAATGTCAATCGCAAAATTTAATGACACACAAATTCACCAAACCATAAATATTGACAATTATATCAATGCCAATCACAAAATTTAATGACACACAAATTCACCAAACCATAAATATTGACAATTATATCAATGCCAATCACAAAAGTTAATGACACACAAATTCACCAATGCACAATAGTTGATACAACTCATCAATGAAAATCACGAAAATTGGTGAAGCACAAATTCTAGAAATCATCAATAGAAATCCAGAAATCACGGAAAAGGGAGAGGCCTATCACAAAACGGGAGTATGAAAACTCACCAACACGTGTATCACAAAACGGAACGCTATTCCATGGTTGCTAACCATTTATTTTGAGCCGAGGCTCCACAAAACGGCCCGAAGACCATGGGTCGCCACCCCACCAAATTGAGCCGAAACTTCACAAAAGCGGAGTTTAGTCTCCCTCGCAGACAAAGAGACATCGCACATTGCTAGTCTAAATCACAAAATGATCATCATCGATCATAAGAAGTGTCAATTACACTAAGCTAGTAAATATATGAGCTTAGCTTCATGTTCCATAACCACTAGCTTAACTTAAATATTTATGAACAAATTGTAGGTATCCACTTGAAAATTGTCACAAGAGGTTCAATCGAATAAGTCCAAGAATTAACCGATGAAGTAAACGCAAGCGTTTCATACAACTTGTTTCACTAAGCCGTTTAATTAGATTTCTCATACGAATGAGGTAAAGATTTGTATATACTAATAGATTGAAAAACGATTTTATAAACGAGCTTTGTATTAAAATAGTGTTGAAATCGTTTTGATAAAAGAGTTTTGATATTTACTACTAGTACTGGAAACCTTTATATTTTTAAAGTGACAAATCACAAAAATGATTGTTGAACAATCAATTCACCAAAAATTCACATTCGAAGATGTGAATAGAATCCAAAGAAACCAATACCGAATCCATCAAAATGGAAATACCCAAAAATTCCAAAAATAGAAGTTATCAAAGTCGGCGAAGGTGATAACAACTAATCGGAGAAGAAGAATCGATTAAAGATTGGAAAAGCAAAGCAAAACGAGCATAAATAGGCAAAACAGGGAAATAGGAGCAGGTCGGTCGACTGAACTCTCTGAGTCGGTCGACCAGACTAGAGAACAAAGAAGTGCACTGGTAGTAGGTCGGTCGACCGGCCTACTGAGTTCGGTCGACCGAACCCTGTTTCCAGCACTTCTCAACCTATCTAAACGAGGGTCAATCTCGACCAAATTGCAATCGTTCGAGCAACGACGCTAAGGGTTTATGCCAATCAACTACCCAACCCTATATGCTCCTCGATGCATCACCAAAAGCATGATCAAACAACAAAGTTAGGATTTTAAAGATTTGAACCCAAAACTCTAAAAATTGGAATATTCACAAAACCAATCCAAATCAAAATCAAATGCACATGAATAAGTGTTAGGAATTCATACCTAACAATCAAAGATAATCATAGACTTAGATCTGAGATAAAAATCTCACCTTTTCACAAAATCAATGAAGGGGAAGCTTGAAAGCAAAGGAAGAATCAACCACACTTCAACACAACCCAAATGAGCTTGAATCAATAGCTTCTCTTTAGATTTGGAGCTAGAACTTGATTTGCAAATGAAAACTAGGGCTTGTAGTTTTAATTTCTCATTCCTCTCTCCATTGTTGCTAAAGCTTGAGTATTAGGAAAAAGAAATGAAGTAATGAAGAGGAGAGGGGTGAAGCTTGGGTCTAATGGGCTGAAACAAAACCAAAGCCCTAAGTGAAAAAGTAGCAAAATTCCACTAACTCCACACATATCAAAGTTTATACTCAAAAAGGTCGCAAACGTCATTTTTAACTCAATGGGGGTGGTCTCGAGTCCAAATTCGACCATTTGCAAAAAGTAGCTTTTCGGACTATAATCCGACTAACGATAAAATATTTAAATACTCAATCGTAAAATATGCGGGTTGTCACAGACTTCGCTCCTTAAAGAAATTGCGTCCTCGCAATATTTAAGAAGAAAATATATAGTAACAACCATAAAAGCATATTCAACACAAAATAAATTTGAAATAAGAAGTTCACCTCAAAGAGTACGAGAAAGTAAGTCCGGATGTATTCGCTCGATGAATCTCTAGATTCCCAAGAGCAATCCCTAGGTTTTGAGGACCATTGAACTTTAACAAGCGTAATATCTTTATTTCGAAGGCGTTTGACCTACGAAGCAATAATACGAATAGAATGTTGCTCATAAGTTAAATTTGGCGAAAATTCAATTTCTTCCACAACACCGGGCTCAAGAATAGAATCGGAATCTCGAAGGCATTTCCGTAATTGAGAAACGTGAAACACGTCATGAATAGCAGAAAATTGAGCCGGTAATAAAAGGCGATAAGCCACGGAACCAAGGCGTTCAGTGATGGGAAATGGACCAATATATCTAGGTGCTAACTTTACCGATCGATTGAAACGTACAAACACCCTTCATAGGTGAAACAAAATAAACACAAGATCTCCCACGGAAAATTCTAATTTCCTTCTCCGGTTATCGGCATAGGATTTTTGTCTACTCTGGGCTTCTTTCATCCTATGACGAATAAGGTCAATCTTTTCTGTGGAATCACGAATAAAATCTGGACCTAAAACCCAACTTCTCACCGGCCTCAAGCCAACAAGAAGGAGATCGGCATGGTCTTCCATAGAGTGCCTCAAATGGTGCCATACCAATACTAGATTGGAAGCTATTATTATAGGAAAACTCTACAAGAGAAATATGATCTTCCCAACTTCCACCAAAATCAAGGACACATGCACGAAGAAGATCTTCAAGAGTTTGATTCACACGCTCAGTTTGTCCATCGGACTGAGGATGATAAGCGGTGCTAAAATTAAGCTTCGTTTCCAAAGTTTTTTGAAGACTCTTCCAAAATCCACTAGTAAACAATGGATCACGATCACTAACAATAGAAGCAGGGACTCCATGCAATTTAACAATTTCTTTGATAAAAAGTTTAGCCAAAAGAGTTACGGTTCGATTGGACCGAACGGGAACAAAATGGGTGGATTTAGTAAGTCTATCAACTATCATCCATAAGCTATCATGACCCGAACGAGAACGGGGAAGGCCGTCTATAAAATCCATGGAAATTTGGTCCCACTTCCAAATTGGAATTTCTAAAGGTTGCAATAACCCACCGTGCCTTTGATGCTCGGCCTTAATGAGTTGGCAAGTCATGCAACACTTAACAAAGTTAGCAATATCAGATTTCATTCCCTCCCAATAATAAAGTGCTTCATATCCGCGTACATTTTACTACTACCGGGATGAATGGTAAATTTAGAACGATGAGACTATTCTAAAATGTCTTTACGAAGATCATTAATATTTGGCACGATAAGTCTACCAAATTTTCGAATACCGCCACAAGAACCAATATCAAAGTCTTTCAAACCTTCAATATCAATTTTATCCCTAAAATTTTGGCCAAGAAGAGCCAATTCGGGATCTAGCTTTTGAGCTTCAATAATGCGGTCTAAAAGAGAGGGATGAGCCTCAAGGCTACATAAAACAAGAGATGAACATAAATCGGAAACACGATCTCGAATCTCACAAGTGGATAAAATTCCATGATCATTCCATTCGGATATCATCATAGAAACAACCGCTTGTTGCTTACGACTAAGTGCATCGGCAACACGATTTCCCTTTCCGCGAGTATAAAGAATATCAAGATTATAAGATGCAAGGAATTCGAGCTAACATTGTTGACGTAAATTAAGTTCCTTTTGAGAAAATAGATACTTCAAAGATTTATGATCGGTGTAAAGAATAAATTTTTCTTCCAAAAGATAATGACGCCAAATTTTAAGAGCGAAAACAATAGCCGCGAGCTCTAAATCATGAGTGGCATATCTAGTCTCGGCTGACTTCAATTGCCTAGAAGCATAAGCAATAACACGTTCTCTTTGCATAAGAATGGCACCCAAACCAACGCGACTAGCATCGGTATAAACAATAAAATCTTGGTATCCTTCGAGAATCATAAGAATAGGAGCATCAGAAAGGAGTCCTTTTAATTTCTGAAAAGAAGCTTCGCATTTTTCCGACCAAATGTATTTAACACCTTTCTTTGTTAAGCTAGTAAGAGGCATGACAATTTTAGAAAAGTCTTTAATAAAACGACGGTAATAGCCCGCCAATCCAAGGAAGCTACGGATTTCCGTCACACTCTCCGGTCTCCTCCAATTTTGAATCGCTTCGATCTTTGAAGGATCCACAGAAATTCCGGATTCGGAAATAATATGACCAAGAAACTTCAAAGGAGATTGCCAAAAGTGACATTTAGAAAATTTTGCTTTCAATTGATTACTCCTAAGAGTTTCTAACAGAATCTGAAGATGCTTTTCATGCTCCTCCTCGGTTTTTGAATACATAAGAATATCATCAATGAAGATGAGAACAAACCGATCAAGGAAGTCTTTGAAAACTCTATTCATAAGGTCAACGAAATAAGCCGGAGCATTCGTTAAACCAAATGGCATAACAAGCCATTCATAAGATCCATAACGAGTACGGAACGATGTCAAAGGAACGCTATCCTCTGCAATACGAAGCTGATGAAAACTGGTTGCCAAGTCCAATTGTGAAAAGACTCTAGCACCACAAAGTTGATCGAATAGATTATCAATCCGAGGTAAAGGATATTTATTCTTGATAGTAAGATCATTAAGCTTGCGGTAGTCAACGCAAAGCCTAAGTGTACCGTCGGATTTCTTCACAAAAATAGCCGAAGCTCCCCAAGGAGAGGAACTAGAGCGAATAAATTGCTTCATCTCCAATTCGGATAATTGTTTGCGCATCTCCTCATTTTCTTTATTGGACATACGATAAGGAGGACGAGTGATAGGTTGAGCTCCAGGGGTGAGATTAATTTTGAACTCAACTGTTCGCTTAGGTGGTAATCCTAAAACGGGCTCAAATATGTCGAAAAATTCATGAACAACGTGAATAAGAGAAATGCCATCTTCCTCGTCATCATTATCGTCATCAGGAGGATTTAAAGAATATAAAGATGCAACCAAGCTGGAATCCGAATCTTTAAGATCAATAGAATTCTGCTTAATAGATTGAGGATGCCGAAGATGAATAGTCCGCTCAGGATAAAGGATTTGAGCTTCATAGCGGTTAAGCCAATCCATTCCCAAAATTATTCCGAAGCCTAAGTAGCGCATAACATGCAAATCGGCTCGGAAAGAAAAATCACACAAAATAATCTCGACATCTTTACACAATAAACTGATTGTTGCGGATCCACCAACCGAATTCGCAATTCTCAAAGAAGTCATTAAACACATAACATCCAATAAAAAAGTATCAACAAGTTCTTTTGAAATAAAGGAGTGGGACGCACCCGTATCAAAAAGAACTCGAATAGGATGATCACGAAATAAAATAATGTCATCAAGGATAGAATGAGAAATACTTTGACCACGAGAAGTGTTACTAGGAGTTTGCACCACATTAAGCTTTCCCTCCTTCCTGTTTTGAAGTTTGGGACACGAAGATATATAATAGTCCGGGCTTTTGCAATAGTGACAAGCACGGGGTTTTGAACACTTATTCGCATAATGGTCCTTAGAACCACAGTTGTAGCATTGCCCACCACTTGAGGTAGAAGTCTTAGTTGCCGGAGAGGCTTGCTTCCCTTTCTTATTGTTGGGATAAGGACCTTTGAACTTATTAGGCCTTTTCTTGTTGGTGAAGTTCGATTTAGCACTCCTAACCTCAACATCACTTACTCTATTAGCCTCTTCAAGTCGAAGAGCGATATCAATGAGCTGATCAAAAGAAACTTCTAATTTTAGAAGTAATGGCTTCTTGAGATTTTTGTTCAAGCCGTAGACAAATCTTTAGTTCTTCTTCAATGGGGTATTTATGTATTCGACCTCGTACTTTAGAAAGTGACTCGAAGGATGCAACATAATCTGCCATAGAAGATTCACCTTGAACAAGGTCAATGAAGCGACGGGCCAATGTCACTTTCTCAGCTTCTGGCACAAACTTTAATTCGAATCATTCCCGAAATTTCTCCCAAGTAAGATCCGCTTCAATAATTTCAGAAATAAGAAGCTCATACCAATCTAATGCTCTTTCTAGGAGCATACTAGAGGCCACCTGAACTCGGTGATGATCAATAAGATTCATGTGAGAAAAGATTCGATCGCATGATCTTAGCCAAGCCTGGACTTCAATAATGGTTTCAGAACCTTTGAATGGCTTCCCACCCAAATTGGTATAATCGTTGCACAAACATGCAAATCCAGACTTAGGGCGAGTAGACTCCAGATTAGAACCGGCTGCTTGAGTGCTTGAGCATTCTTTACTAGATCAAGAAGCTGCTGGGCAGACATAAATACTCCATCTTAGGGAGTATCACTAGATTGACCAGCGCTGGGACGGCCTGGTCTAACCATTTCTTTTCCTTTAGAAAGAAAGAAACAGGAAGAAAAAGGTTATTCGCCTAATGGATATCAAGCAATCTTGATAGATAAAACAAGGAATCATAAAGAAAATAGGATGAATCGGTACGAAGACTCGAATTAAATCCTAAAGCACGACTCCTAAGATAGACTTAGGACGATGATCCTTGTTAAATTATTCTACATTGTTCCGAAGTTTGGCTCTGATACCAAGCTGTGACGCCCCACCTCTATACCCACGCTAGCCAAGGACACTACGGGGTAATGCCGTCAACTAGCGCGGAGAATAAGGCTGTTAAGGAGCGACCATCCGTGTAATTGCTTTGTGCGAGCACCGATATGCCAGATAAAATATAACATGCATTTCATCTCAAGAGGAAATCCGACATACCGACACAAGCTCAAAGCTACTACCTAGTGGCTATATGTGATCTTCGGAAACAAATATAGAAATAAACATAACATAAATCAGTCACAGATAATTCATATCTCAAAGGCGGAAAAAGATATGAATATTACACATGAAAGTGTATATCAGAGTAGTGGTCAAACAAGATCCACAATATCACAAAAGAATAGTTACAAGTGCTACACAAGAGAATAAGTATACATCATAGAGTCTATATCTCAAATGTATACAACAAAATGAACTACCAATCTAAGTAGTTAGGCAAAAGTCAGAATAGTAAACACCAGAAGTAGAGTCAAGTGGAAGCAATTGTAACATCTCGGTCCGACCCAAGTATTATTTAATAAGAAAATAATAAACAGATCAGTCTAACTATAAATATCAGATAAAATGATATAGAATAAGAGATATGACAAAAACGCAAGATAACCATAAATCCATACTATGATAAGTATGTAACTGAAAATTAACAAAAGATTAATCAATATCACAAGAATCTTCTCAAAGATAAAAATGATTGTCATACTCTTTGTTTTTATTCACCAAACCATAAATACTGACAACTGTATCAATGCCAATCACAAAAATTAATGACACACAAATTCACCAAACCATAAATATTGACAATTATATCAATGTCAATCACAAAAGTTAATGACACACAAATTCACCAATGCACAATAGTTGATACAACTTATCAATGAAAATCACGAAAATTGGTGAAGCACAAATTCTAGAAATCATCAATAGAAATTCAGAATTCACGAAAAAGGGGGAGGCCTATCACAAAATGGGAGTATGAAAACTCACCAACAAGTGTATCACAAAACGGAACGCTATTCCATGGTTGCTAACCATTTATTTTGAGCCGAGGCTCCACAAAACTGCCCGAAGACCATGGGCCGCTATCCCACCAAATTGAGCCGAAACTCCATAAAAGCGGGGTTTAGTCTCCCTCGCAAACAAAGAGACATCGCACATTGCTAGTCTAAATCACAAAATGATCATCATCGATCACAAGAAGTGTCAATTACACTAAGCTAGTAAATATATGAGCTTAGCTTCATGTCCCATAACCACGAGCTTAACTTAAATATTTACGAACAAATTATAGATCTCCACTTGAAAATTATCACAAGAGGTTCAATCGAATAAGTCCAAGAATTAACCGACGAAGTAAACACAAGCGTTTCATACCACTTGTTTTACTAAGCCGTTTAATTAGATTTCTCATACGAATGAGGTAAAGGTTTGTATATACTAATAGATTGGAAAACAGTTTTATAAACGAGCTTTGTATTAAAATAGTGTTGAAATCGTTTTGAAAAGAGTTTTGATATTTACTACTAGTATTGGGAACCTTTATATTTTTAAAGCGACAAATCACAAAAATGATTGTAGAATAATCAATTCACCAAAAATTCACATTCGAAGACGTGAATAGAATCCAAAAAAATCGATACCGAATCCATCAAAATGGAAATACCCAAAAATTCTAAAAATAGAAGTTATCAAAGTCAGCGAAGGTGATAACAACTAATCGGAGAAGAAGAATCGATTAAAGATTGGAAAAAGCAAAGCAAAACGAGCATAAATAGACAAAACAGGGAAATAGGAGCAGGTCGATCGACTGAACTCTTTGAGTCGGTCGACCGGACCAGAAAACAGAGAAGTGCATTGGTAGCAGGTCGGTCGATCGGCTTACTGAGTTCGGTCGACCGAACCCTGTTTCGATCACTTCTCAGCCTATCTAAACGAGGGCCAATCTCGACCAAATTGCAATCGTTCGAGCAACGGCGCTAAGAGTTTATGCCAATCGACTACCCAGCCCTATATGCTCCTCGATGCATCACCAAAAGCATGATCAAACATCAAAGTTAGGATTATAAAGATTTGAACCCAAAACACTAAAAATTGGAATATTCACAAAACCAATCCAAATCAAAATCGGATGCACATGAATAAGTGTTAGGAATTCATACCTAACAATCAAAGATAATCATAGACTTAGATGTGAGATAAAAATCTCACCTTTTCACAAAATCAATGAAGGAGAAGCTTGAAAGCAAAGGAAGAATCAACCACACTTCAACACAACCTAAATGAGCTTGAATCAATAGCTTCACTTTGGATTTGGAGCTAGAACTTGATTTGCAAATGAAAACTAGGGCTTGGAGTTTTAATTTCCCATTCCTCTCTCCATTGTTGCTAAAGCTTGAGTATTAAGAAATAGAAATGAAGTAATGAAGAGAAGAGGGGTGAAACTTGGGTCTAATGGGCTGAAACAAAACTAAAGCCCTAAGTGAAAAGGTAGCAAAATTCCACTAACTCCAAACATATCAAAGTTTATACTCAAAAAGGTTGCAAATGTCATTTTGAACTCAATGGGGGTGGTCTCGAGTCCAAATTCGACTGTTTGCAAAAAGTGGCTTTTCGGACTATAATCCGACTAGCGATAAAATATTTAAATAAAATATTTAAATATTCAATCGTAAAATATGCAGGTTGTTACAAAAATTCTACACACGTCTCTAATATTTATAAGTCAAATTTAGAGATTAAATTATTAAACATTAAGCAACCCTTTATTTCTTTATATTATATTCTCCATGGAAGTCAAAGCGTGGGGAAGAATCTTGCAGTATTGTTTAATTCATTTTCCATAGGTGCTTTGTCCCATAACTTCTTCTGAGACCTCGTTTGATCCTTGGCATTCTGACTCCTCTTCATCCAACTATCTTCTAGTTACCCTTGGGAACATTTTCCTTCATATAGGTCTTACAAGTGTTAGAATTTCACCTTGCCTTTTGAGAAATTCCTGAATTTATCCATACTCTCCCTGCGATCTTTATAGCTTTCATAATCTCCTTCCGTTTTTGATGTAGATGGTACAATATAAGGTCTCTTTGCAGTACCTCTTCATAATCATATGCTCTATTTTCCACTTCTATCATTTCCCCTAGTAAAATCTTTTGTGCTTCCTTTTAATCACCTTCTTCTCAAATTGTAGAAAGGTTGGGGTTAATCATTCTTTGGGATTAGTTTGCACTTACCCTCTCCCCATGAATCTCCAGAATCCTATGTCTTTTGGCTTGTTATTGCTTATAATTATAGCAATTATAAACATGTCAATGAATAACATAAACTTCCTATTCCACCGGTACAAATTATTTATTCTTTCAAATGACCGAAGCATTAATCATATTCATTTGGTTGAGGTCAAAAATATTAAACATAACAAAAGATATGGCTATGACACTAAAAGGGTTAAACAGTGCAACATATATATTAAGGATATTATAAGTCATACATTACTTCATAAAATGACTTGAAATTTTAAAATTAGAAAATTTTCCTCACCTTAGCAATTATAGTTTTAGCCTATGCTTTAGCTCCTTGGCTTTCCCAAAAATCTTCCTTTTTTTACTTCTGTTTTTCTTTTAGATTTATGGAAGTATGAAAACCAAATGAAATTATCATCCTATTTATAGCCAATTTTCAAGGCTAATTTAGTATTTTCAATTTGGACACTTGTCCATCCTTTCCGTGCAAACTTTTGGTGTAATTACACATGCTCCTTGGTTTTCATCTTAATAAGCATGGTGATCTTATAAGCTTACACATCGTTAGCCGATGTGTCACCTCCTTATTCAAGGATACTTTGGTCTTTTCAAATTAGGGCACTCGCCCTTCTTATCCCATGCAAATATTAGGACAATGATACTTGCCCTCTTGGTTGTCACCTCAATAAGCATGGTGATCTTATAAGCTTACACATCATTAACCGATGTGTCACTCGCTTATTTAAGTACCATGCTTAATGTCATCTCATGCTTTAATAGACATGGTGTTATTACAAGATTACACCTAATTAGCATATGTGTCACCACCTCCTTTAAATACCATAATTAATGTCACCTCATGCTTTAATAAACAAGGTGTTATTACAAGCTTACACCTAATTAGCATATGTGTCACCACCTCTTTTAAATGTTATACTTAATTCCACCTCATGCTTCTTGTTATTAAAAACTTACACCTAATTAACATATATGTCACCACCTCCTTTAAATGTCATACTTATCACCTCATGCTTTAATAAATAAGGTGTTATTAGAAGCTTACACTTAATTAGCATATGTGTCACCACCTCCTTTAAATGCCATACTTAATGTCACCTCATGCTTTAATAAACAAGGTGTTATTACAAGCTTACACCTAATTAGCATATGTGTCACCATCTCCTTTAAATGCCATACTTAATGCCATCTCATGCTTTAATAAACAAGATGTTATTACAAGCTTACATCTAATTATCATATGTGTTGCCATCTCCTTTAAATGCCATGCTTAATGTTACATCATGCTTTAATAAACAAGGTGTTATTACAAGCTCACACCTAATTAGCATATGTGTCACCACCTCCTTTAAATGCTATACTTCATCCCACCTCATACCCATGTGATCTTATCTACTTATTTGAAGTTTCAAAATTCTGAAAGAGTTGAATAAGACTGTAAATTTACAAGGTTTTATGAGGTTGGAGCCATTACTATCTCATTCTCGAACTATTCAAAGTATTCCGAACCTAATTTCGATATTCTATTTCCCGTTTTTAACCTATCAGATCACAAGATATCTTTTGGTCTTTGAAACAAAGTTGTAACTTGGGATTTCATCTTTCAAATTATTATAATATTATTTTTGATATACAAAAACATAAGAAAAATAAGTTGATTGAGTTCTTACATTTTAGAAGGAACATAATCTTACAAAAGTTTCTTCAAAGTGCATGTTAATCTTGATAGATTATCTAAATTTATGCATTCCTTTAGGATATTTGTCTCCATGGTGTAGAATAGTGCAGACTAACGCGGATCAAAACTTCAAAACTAGAATCAACATTTATGCTTTGGAAAATGTTACCATGTGCCATAAGAACACATGTTAAGGTTGGCCAAACTACCCAAACGACACTCCTGAATTTCATCTATATTTTATGTTGAAAGGATAAAATATATGTATTTAAAATAAAAAAATTATCCTTTAACATATAAATATCATTCTTAACATGTGTAATTAGGCACACCTTATCAACACTTTTAATTTTTTGGAAAGAAATCACGTAGTAGTGTCTTCATGAAATTAGCTTCATTTCCTTTTCGGAAAAAAAAAATTCATAACACAAAGTGTGTATCAAAAGACACTTTATTTTTTGTTAAATACAATTCTTTAGTTACCATAACTAAAAAAATAAATATAATTTAGTTATCTATATAAACGTGAGAACTTAAATAATGGTTAAGAAACTACCAAATCGAAATCATTAGTATCTGCTTTGTAATAGGATTAATATTATTATTTCACTTTTGGGAAGGTACGAACGTTGTCAAGTGAAAAATATACAAACAGTGATCCAATCGCCAACTTAGATTGGTTCGTTCCTTTATTCAAAATCTTAGAACATTAGACTAGTTCGTTCCTTTATTCAAAATCTTATAACATTCTGCCAATGTGGCTTATTCAGTTGGTTGGTAGTTAACTACAAGATTATATATCATGATTTCGATTTTTGAAATCGGCCATTGTTGATGTTAACTTTGCCTTAAAAAAAAAAAAAATCTTTCATTCACCATCTTTTTGTTTTGTCATTTGACCATGACCTGACGCCGTGTTTTTAACTGCTGAACCGTGTTGTCAGATTTGAGTTCAATTTAATTAGAAATTTGGAAGGCTCGATCACGAATATGAGCATGAAAATCAAAGGCGTAGATGCTGATTACTGAAGTAAAAAGTTTGAAAATTTCCAATATTACTACCGTCGCTGGCACTTGTAATAAATTACCGTCGCTTTACCATTTTTTAAACAACCATTCCACAAGGCTTGAATAATCTGGCCATTGAACAGTAAAAAGATTCCACATAGATCAAATTTCACAATTTCCGTACCCCATTTTTTGAGGCCTCGAGTAGCATTCCTTTTCAGATGGATGCATTTTAATTCCACTGCGTGGAGCCAACATCTCGCTAAAACCCTACTTAGGTGTGTTTTTCTTTTTGTTTTTTCGGTGATTTTTCATTTTTTATATGCGAATCTTTATATTGCTTGATGTATTTCCGAAAACAATTGGTTACGCGATGAAATATTTATTATTGTGTTAAGATTATTGGATTAATTACCGTGTTAAGATTATTGGATTAATTATTGTGTTAGGATCATTGAAAGAATTGTCGTGTTCAATCCTAAACAGCAATCTGTCCGGCTTTTGGTGAATTGCTATTCAAATTTGATGTATGTTTTAATTATTGTGTTACGAAGTCATGAGCACATGAAAGGTATTTTTGTACCTCATGATATTTTCATCAAAACAACTCTGTTTGAAATTATTTGAATTTTCAAATAATTAAATAATTCTTTACATTAAATTAACTGTGTATAAATTGCTCAAATTCATGCCCATCTTCTAATTGCATGATCGCTTTTTATGAAGTATACTTATAATTATTATATTTTTAGGTCTAGTTTGGGTTATAGCTGGATGAGTTAAACAAAAGAATATATTAGTAATGTCATTAAGAAGAAGGGCAATTTTTTCCACCAGTTCATTTTATCGTAATCCTGTAGGTGATGTATTTGTTTGTTTATGAATAGAATTTTCCACCTTCAAATCATGGATCCAAACTCCATGAATAAAGAAGAAAACCAGTCTCCATCTGTACTCAAACTAAGAGCCATAGAACTTGAAAACAAGCTACTGATTGAAAAGCAGAGGTATATTCTACTTCAGTCAGAGCTAGAATCATCAATGTCGATAGCTTCTAAACATCTGGACCTATATAAGGATGAATGCATGAGTCTTAAAGAGAAACTGAGTGCTTTGGAAAATGACTACAATCTGCTCAAAAACAAGGAGCTGAAAAATCAAGAAACGATAAAGAATTTGTTGAAGAAAATTGAAAGAGTTGACAAAAAATGTGGTTCTGAGGTTCAAAAGAAATGGGAAAATTTGAAGAAAAATGATAAAGAAGTAGAGCCGGATACTTGCGATGATGCAATGGAGAATGAAGGAGAAAATACACGGGTATTTGTTGATTTGGACAGTGATTCCGGCGACGGTGATGATGCCATGAAACATAGTCTGGAATCGGAATCAGACGACTCCCTTATTATGGTACATTTTGTTAATCTTTCTTCATATATATATATATATACATACATATATATATATATATATATATATATATATATATATATAATGAGTTTATGGTATTAAAACAAACAGGAAAACCTTTCAAATTGTTGTGTTCGTGCAGATAAATAGTGAATGCAAAACGCCGAGGAAAAAGTTCAAATCTTCATCGGATTCTACTCTATTCAACAATGGTGTAAGTATCTAATCAATACGATACATGTATAAATAAAGTAGTAATATCTTTATGCCTTTTGAGTTACATTGTACTCTTGTGAAAGGAGATCCTCCGTAAGCTTTTATATTTGAGTATGTACTTTTATAAGCTATAAAAGTGCGTGCACAAACCCAACACCCCCACCCCCCACACCACCCCCCACAAACAAAAACAAAAACAAAAGTCCAAAGGAATGTGCGCTGCACGGGTATAAAGAAATCGTAAGCAATTCTCTTTTATTGTGAAACTAATGTTTTGTTTTGGATACAGTACAGTTGCTTATGAATCTCAATTTTTATGACAGAAAAAGAAGCAAATACAGTTAAATAAAAAAAACAGTTCCAACCACCCAAATATTGAAATCCAGTTGGTTGAGGACGACAAAGGTCTTTTGCATCCTTGGCAAATCTCTATAACAAACTGATACTAAATTACTCATTCATCAAAATTTTACATATAGTTTCCTATTACTCTGAATATACATGCATAAGCTGTTAAATACTTT
The DNA here is from genome assembly GCA_030765085.1 of Allium cepa. NCBI lineage: Eukaryota > Viridiplantae > Streptophyta > Magnoliopsida > Asparagales > Amaryllidaceae > Allium > Allium cepa. Next base: position 455,525,554 of record CM060931.1, on the reverse strand, counting down.
TGCAAACACACATTTCAACATTCATTTTATAAGTACTTATTGTCATAATTTCATGACATATTAGTCTCCGCCTACAAAGAGTTATTTGTTCGTTAGTCCATGCGTAGAAGGAAGTGCAACCTTATTGCCTTCCGGAGCCATGGCAATGACTTCCAACACATGAATCCACCTCCATGTTTATATCCGGGCCGATGTCGAGTAGAAAACTGTGAATTATGAAGGTACAGTGCAGCCTTGATTGTCCATATTAGCTACATTTTGACTTCTGTACCATTGCTGGAGTCGTTGTGCATGCATATCATTCGCATCCGTGTTGTAGACGGCCGTCTTCATGATTATAATTGATATCTGGTTCAATGAAATTTGCAACCAATCACTAGGCGGATGCTAGGCGGCAAACGTTGGTTAGAGATTAATCGTTCATGCGGGGATTAATCGGAGCGAGACATATTTGGTTAAATCATGTAATTTCGATAATTTTTTTGTATTAATCAATCTAAAATTTAAATTTGGGGAATTGGATGGGCTTAGGAGTATCTAGGGAGACAAGATTGTCTAAGACTAGCATATAAATGTTTATACGAGGCATCAAGCCTCAACTAGTGCCTAAACAATGTCTAGATACGCATTAAGATTCTTAGATAAGGTGGCAAGACCTGCTTGGGTAGGGCCTATGTAGATGGCTACAAGGCAAGCTTCACTTAGTGCCTTGACAGATGCCTAAAGGTATTTTTACAGCATAGGCAACTTTTTTGAATTGTTGATGGTGCTATAGTTTAACATGTAATGGATCATTATATTATAGAACAACTTTGCAACTATAGAAAAATTTAAACTAATCATTTCAATTTATATATTATGGCGAGCGACTGTATTTCTAGTTTTCTACAAGAGACATCGTTCGATAAGGCAGTTTATTCTCTTCTTCTTCTGGAAAGGTGAGTATAATTATTACTGTTAGAAATGTTTAAGATATAAGAAATTATTCATCATGAAATGAACTGATTAATCAAAGGTAATCCACTGCTAAGAGTACGCACTAATTGCAATGAGATAACCCAAAGATAAAAGTTAGAGTAATCGATCGAAAAGGGCTTACAAATCGTGTAGTGGTATCTTATAGCTAAACCATCCGATCCTTATATGTATGTATGTACACACTCATAAGGATGCAAATGCAGAAAATACCAAAAAAAAAAAGAAGATGCATAGCCTCTATAAGCCAAAAATATATGGCTTTAAATTTACGAACCCAAAAAAAGGAAAAAAAAGTTAGAATATTGGATTCCGATACCTCAAACTAATCAATGCAGGTGGCCTTCTCTTTTTTTTTCAATTTCCCCTATATGGTCGCATCATGAAAAATTAATTGAAACATATATGATTGAATCTTCATATCAATTTTTATATATTAATTTGCATCTAGGTAGTACAGAAACTATATTGAAATAGCCATAACACTGTGATGGATGGCACATTAAATTTATGTAATATAAGTTGTGTATCATTTAACAAATATGAAACATGGACAATTTTAAAAGCTTTGCCTCTACGTTTATGCAACTCCAAAATATTTGTTTTCTAGTTTTGGCATGATTACATAGAAATATGAAGCACGTGGATAAAAAGACTAAATGAGTACACAACAATCTATCAATGCTCAAATTGATACTACCTGCATAGCAAGTGTGGAGATAATAGTTTTTGTCAAAGTTGTTCCAAAAAGCCCCAGACCACCGTCAAGTGGTTTTTTGAGCGCTCCGAGCATTACTTTTTCAGTTTTACAACAAAACCACTACAATTGAAAAATGCATTAAAAATGAACTTTTTGACTTGCAAAAATTGCGTATAAATGCAATATTGAGAATAAAACATCGTACGACCAACACAAACCAAATTAATAAGGCACAAAGCCATTTAATTCAAGTCTACTAGTAGGTCCACAACAACAACAAATCAGCAACATCAAGGCAACAACAAGAAGTCATACAACTCATATTTCATAGCCAATTAGCCATGTTTTCTGCAATGTAAACAACAAGAATACATATATTATGTAATATTCATCTGTAGCAAATAGCCTAATGCATCAACCTCTGATTGTTGAACTATGAAATAACAATAATTCATGCGCAGTAAGAATTATCGCAAACATTGCTTCATAATATCCATTTGTAGCTAATAATCATTTAGTCACTATATGTTTATTCTATTCATTGTTTGCCTTTGCCCTACGTATTTCTGAACATATAACCTCCTTCACATAATATATAACAAATATTTTCAACCGTCGTCTCACCTATTGTGGATTCGACAATAATCTTGCAAAAGCTTATGATCAGTTTTGGATCTTATAAAAGCCTATAAAGCTTTGGATATTCACATCATTTCGTTTTAAATGTCTCACAAATAGAAAGATAAAATTATCTTGCAAAAGCATCTAAAAGTAATCAACATCACATAATAAGACAACATCAACAATAATAGAATAATGTATTTCTTAGCATGTGGATCACCCAATTTATTTACATTAGTTGCAAAATAGATAATGAAACTCGGCATCATTGTGATATGTGCAACTAAACAGTGCGCATATACAAATGGAGGAGGATCCATTAGGCCTAAAGCAAGCATCGAGACAAAACAGAAATGAAAATTATACCTGCAACCAAGCATCTTCCTTTTCCTCGTATTCACACAAACAATTTAAGCATACATTGTTCTTGCTAACCATTAATGGCAAGGGACATCACAACTCAATCAACATCACATATTAGCAATATATAAATATAACATATCATATATTCATACACTTGATTTTGTATTGAATTAGCAGCAGTATAACATATCATTAGCAGTATATAACCTATCTGCCTGTTTAAAGTAAATTGAGTAAAATTACTTCAAGACCAAGCTACTTCAAATTCATGTATTATGTATACATCTAAATTAAATATATGCCATGCAGTGCTTACGGTACAACAACAAGAATGACAAATTGACAATGTATCATGTATGAATGAAGTGATGTTAATGACGCATCATGTGCTAATGCATATATTCAGAAAAATTGAGGAAAAGTGCAAATTCAAATATAGTAGAATAGGATTTAATTTAACTAGCATCCACATTGAGTAAAAATATTTAACTAGCATCGACATTCGACGATCGACAATACAGTAGAATATGATTTCATTAGCAATTAATTCGACAATCAACAATTACTTAAACTCGTACTCACGTGCTTTCTTTTCCTTCTCATCGACGCCATGTTTTCTCATTTCTGCAATAGTTGAACCGTTGAAGGCTAGCACTCGCCATTCAACACTAATCAACCACGGCGTCTATCGATTTGGGAGATTTCAACAAATTTATATTGACGAATAGATCTAGGGTTTTTGAGTCATTCGTGTTTTTTTTGTTTTTTTATGAATAGCAGCCGACTACAATCGACCAGGGCACGAAAGGGAAAAACAATTAGGAATATCAATTCAGTTTGGTAATGGGTTACGGGTATGAGCTATTGGGCTGTGTTGGATTTTGGGCTGGGCGGTTATATTAAAAAAATTGTTGGTTAACGGTTAACCGACTGACCTAATTTTTGTTAAGCGTTAACCCAACCAAAAATATTCGGTTAAGGTCGGTCGGTTAACCAATGATGTCAGTGAATCAATTTTACTGGTTAAGTCGGTTCAGTTACGGTTGGTTAAAACGGTTAAGTCGGTTAAATCAGTTAAATGACCACCCCTACTACAAACAACATAAATACTTAAAATGTAGAAATTACAAGAAGATTGCTTAAACCAAACGAAGTTTCTTTTAAGCTGGGACAAACAAGGTCGATTTGTTTGATGTCAAATTTGATTTCTGGCATGTAATTTGGCTCCATTTAGGTCCAAATACAGAATTTTTTCTCCTCCATGTCTTTGCATAAAGCGTGCCTTTTGGGCTTTTTTAGTGCCTTCTGCATCGTCTGCATGTCTTTGTTAGTATGAAAAGAATATTAACACCAAATAATAACAGCTCATGGTGTGTACACACACATGTGTGATTAAAGCTATTTATAAATAAGAGTTGCAGGATATGTATTTGATTAAATCTGTATTTTTCTGTTAGTAGGAAATTCACCCCATGATGTATGGCTTCACTCCCCTCGGACCTTTTTTTTCCTCTTCTATTTTTCTGAAAGATTTAACCCATGGTCATTGAATGCCTTTTTTACATGTAAAATCACCATCATTTAACCCTTGAATGTCATTTGTTGAAAATTGCAAACAATCTGTAGGATTTAGGAGCATATCATTTTATGCCAGAAACGCAGGTTATATGTGCAACAATATATAATCAAATTGCATCGTTATACAAAACTTTGTCATGTCACGGCACATAATTAAGGACGAGTCCTGACATAAAAAATTATGTGTGATGACATTAATAATTTTAATCAATGATAAAACTTTGCTTGAGTTTATGAAAATAAATTCATTTATTTATAGTTCAAATTGTGTAGATTTATGACAGTCCTTTAGGAGTTTATGAAAAGTGTCCGGTTCATCAGGGCGTTAAAAAGTTTTTATTTTTTCATCTACTTCTACACCACTAGCATTGATTAAGTTGAAGTTAATTGGAACAACATCCGTGATATTGATATACAAAGTAAGATATCAGGTTTCTGACAGAGACAACCATGCCGAGTCGGGAACTAGCAACACGCAATCACCTTGTAATACAAAAATAGAAAGTGCAAGAAAGAGATGCATAGGTAGAATCCCATCTTCAAAGCAAAGAGATAGTGCACTAGAGAGAGCAGAGCAACTTCAGAAAAACATTCGAAATCCCTCGTGTATTAGACCTATGACTCTCTCAGGCAGTTATTGGCTTGTAAGTATATATACATCACATCAAGATATATATATTCCAAGTTTGCATTAAAAATACATATGTAACAGCATGAACAACAGAAATTTCTACATTTGCAGACTCTTACGAAGAAATTTTGCAAAGACAATCTACCTGACAATGATACAGAAATGATACTAGAAAGCAAGGATGGAGCAAAATATGAAGTCAATTATATCAGTAGGAGGAATGCTTTCTCTCGAGGATGGGCAAATTTTGCAAGGGTGTTTTGTTTAGAGACCGGGGATGTGTTGGTGTTTGAATTAACCAGTTCATCTCGATTCAAGGTATTAATAATTGCATTGCTTATATTATATTATATTACTAGCGATCAGTGGCTTATAATTGACTTTTTTGTTGAATTTATGATTTCAGGTCCACATAGTAAAAGCAATCCAAGAAGACTAGGTTGTTAGGTGGAAACTTCACCAAAACAAATCGTCAAAAGCCTTTTGGTTGAATCTCTACTTTGGTATGTAACTTACACTATATATATATGTATATATGTATGTATGTATATATATGTATGTATGTATATATATATGTATATAATGGGTTACTTTCTTTTAGCTATCTGATAAATTTAGATTAATTCCTACCATAACTAGTCTTTTTATTATTAATAGTATTTGCTTACTGTCGTGAACTCACCGAAGTATGTGCATAGTTATTAGTTATTATTATTTTAAATCAATCTTCGATCATGAAGTTTAAAAAATATGTATGGGAATCTAATGCATGTTTGGATAAATCAATGAGATTTATGCCACTATTACTGTTTTGAATTTTTGCTATCATAGATCTTAAAGAATTTTTTTTCACAATAACTATCAGAGATGAGAAATGTAACCTGGCTTTTCATTATACTTAGTAGAGATATTAATCACCAACAATTACTAGGTTATTATGTTGATCATTGCTTTGCATCATTGTTGTAAAAATCCTTTAGGCCTCCACCTAGGTGTTAAGCCAGGCTGTAAAGCCTAGCGGTTTGCCTAGGCTTGTCTAGACAAGATTTACCGTCCTATGTAAGAATCCAAACATGTATTTAGGCACTATTAGACATTATTTAAGGTTCAGTGCTACATATACGCGTCAATATGCTAGTTTTAGGCGGTCTTGCCTTCTTGGCTACTCGTATGCACATTCAACATTCCAATTTATATCATTGACGCTAAACAAAAAATTAAAATTTTATTCAAACTACATGAATTGTCAAAAACGCCTAACTCCAATTAATCCTCAATTAATCTCGTCTAAACGATATATCCCTAGTCCGTACTTAACGACTAGCATCTGTCTAGCGATTTTTACAACCTTGCTTTGCATTATGAAAACTGAGGTCATTCCTTTTAAAAAGTAAGAGCTAGAGCATCTTTAGCAGGGTGCAGGGTCGTTCCTAGGAGTTTTGGTGCCTAAAGCCAAAAGTGAAAACAAGACCTTTATACAGAAACTAATGGCACTACCGTTAGGCATCAAAGTAATTTTTATTGTTTATAAATAAGGAGAAGAGGAAAAAAAATCTTTATCCGTAATAATAATTCAAATTATACAACAAAATTAATATTAATTACTTATGAATATTTTTCTAGCCTTCTGACTTGCAAAAGTACTAATAATATTATCACATTCAAGTTTGTTGATCATATTTTGTTCAGTAGACAAAAAAACCAAACCATTTAATCTCTTTTGTGACATAGTGGAACGAAGATAAGACTTTATGAACTTTAGCTTTGAAAAACTTCTTTCAGTTGATGCAACTGTAACTGGCATAGTCAGAATTATTCTATATGCAATCCAAACATTAGGAAAATTTAATTCCCTCAAACAAGAATATATGAAATTTAGCAACTTAATTGCTTTTGTTTTTTCCTTTGGCAAGATAACTTTCAATACTTTTAATTCTGAAAATAACTAATCGATTGGACTAAAAAACTTTAACTATAAATTTCTACAAAAACATAGTTATTTATCAATAAATTATGAATGTGTACAACATAGTAACATAGATGGAGATGGCTAGACAATAGATATCTTTTTGTAAATTAATGAAATGAATTGGTTTGGACTGCCTAATAAATATAGTTCAGAGATTCAATCATTCAAGTAGACGCCGCTCTTCATTGAAATCAATCAAACGAATACTGTGTAAATTAATGAATTAGTTTTAGTAAACAATAAATTGCGTAAATTACTTAATTACAACATAATTATGAATTATAAAATTAAAATTATTAAATTGAGTAGCTTTTAACCTTATGCGCCTGCGATTTTGCACTTCTGCCTTCTTCTGTTCTTCAAGCTTTAAGTTCAAGAATCAAGCGATTCCCTAGTTCGGGTCTTCGAATTTGTGATCATAGAGGAGCGGTCCGAGCGTCGAGTGGAGCTGTGGCCGTGCGGCTGTGCCCTGGTTGCTGGTTCGGGTCTTCGAGTTTGTGATCGGGAATCACGACTGGAGCAGATGGAGCGAATCGCGATGGAGCTTGGAGTTGTGAGCCGCGGCTGTGCTCTAATTCGTGAACCATAATTCCTAAATCGCGATTTCGTTTTTTAGTTAGTTGTATGGTGAAAATATTTTTGTGCTCCTGACTTTGTGATACCCTAAGCGGTTGCTTCCCCCGCTTTGGGGAAGGGCCGGGCCAGGTAGGGTGGCGACTTTTAGGAGGAGGAAGAAAAAAAGCATCAATTCCTCCCACTTTTCCAGCAACGAGTGGGGGGAATCGTCCCCTTTTTTTTTAATAAAAGGTGTTCATAAAATCATTTATAGAGTTATACGTGTTTCAGAAACCCTATTTTTCTAAATAGTTTAAGTGTTTAAATGGGCTTCAAAATACCCATGTTTTTAAACGGCTTTCTGAAAATCATTTAGTGTATAAACGGTTTTTAGAAACCGTTTAAAAACTCACGCAAAAAAAAGGGAGGAACCCCCACATCTTCCCCACGCTCAAATCCACGCTGCTGGAGCGTGAGGAATCGAGAAACAGGAAGTTCTTCTATTTTCCAGCAAATCGGTCATGCTGGAGATGCTCTTATTGGATTTCAATACCAGCTTTGTTTAAACCAAAAAATATACTACCAAATCTATTAATATTTTGTTGTGTTGATCAGCATATTATCAAACAGTATCAAGCAATCCTTATGGTTCAGTGTTCCACTGCTTTAGCAGTTCAAATTGTTTTTGCTTGACCACAATAAATAGAATCAATGGCAGTGCAGTGATTGATAGATTATAAAGAGATTTTGTGGCAAAAAGCATTTATTTGGTTCGCTATCAGCATATAGCAACAATAGTGGCAACATATATAGTTTGGTTTGATATAGTAATCTAGTAACGTTCAGTAAGAAATATAGGGTCTATACTCTCATACATTTTCAACAGCTATGTTAATTCAAGTTAGGTCCATAGCTAACCCCAAAGACGTCGAACATTTTTCAATCATAGCAATGATCGGTGAAATGGATTGTTTTTGAAAGAAAAAACAATTAACCATGACTGTGCAGGCGGCCAATTTCTTTGCACATGTGATGCAAAGCCAACTAAATTAATTGCACCTATGAATCTATGACGCACACATCTAAAATTGTTGTTGATTTTTTATAATTACAATAATGTTTTTGTGAAGTTTGTATGGTTTCATTAAAAAAATGGAGTTACTTATAAATTTATACTAGTTAAAGGGGTTTTGGAAATCATATTAACAAGGTAACGCTATTAAGTCCTGCTAACTATGGGGGATGAGTCCTTGTGCATGCTCGAAATGTAGCAAAAGTCCCTGTTTTTTCAGTTTTGTCAATATTTACTTTTCCTTTAATATTATGAAAATGTCATTCGTTCTTTTTATCCAGTACAACCCCACTACAAGTGCATAAAATTTGCATTTCTTTTTCAATTATAGAAAATTATGATTTGCATCTTTTTTATATAATATATGCGATTATTAGTTAAAGAAAAGTTTTGCAAATAACTATTCATATTTAGATAATTTATATTTATATTTTTAAAAATTGAAAATTGTTGCACTTTCCACAAATATATTAAATGTGTTTATTTCGCATGAAAGTTGTTTTAGTTTTACATTTTCAATTAATTTTACAACCACATATATTTTGCACTTTGATTCAATACTTCAATACTTTATATGCACTTTAAGGAAATGCATAAATATATGAATTTTAACATGACTTCTTTCCCATGTTTATATTTTCAGTATATAGATTATGCAAGCTTTAGTTATATTCCAAGTTTTTTAAGGTAATTTTCCTTTTTGCATCACTATTTTCATATATTTCTGTAAAGTGTAGAATACGTGCCCTTTAAAAAAATGTGTTTATTTTGCATGCAAGGTGTTTGAATTTTATATTCAGTAGTTAATTTTGCAACCATTGTTATTCTACACTTTGATTTTGTATTTTGTACACACATTTGAAAATTGCGTAATGTATGTATTTTTCAAAATATTATATATTCATGGTGTTTGGAACTTTTAGCTCTATTTGAAAATTTTCATATACATAATATATTTTTGTATAGTGCAGACTATATACACTTTTAATAAATGTGAAATTTGTTTATTTTACATGCATTGTGTTTGAATTTTGCATTTAAAAGTCAATTCTACAACAACAACAACAACAACAAAGCCATTATTCCCAAACAAGTTGGGGTCGGTTAGAGATGGAACCCTAAAAAATAAAAAAATAAAAAATAAAAATAAAAAAAATAAAAAAATAGAAATAAATAATAATAATAATAAAATAAAGTCAAATAGGTAAATTAATAATAATAACTAAGTAAAATAAGATAAAATAAAAATGTATATGTATATATAAGAGGAATGATAATAATAATACTAATAGCAATAACAATACTAACGGTAATATTGGTCAAAGACTAAACCTACGTCTTAGGCTCATGTTCTCTAGTCCTATAATTTAAAACTCAGTGCTCATAGTTCTGGTACGTAAATCGCTAACTTTCACTCGCTCCGATCCGTCACCAGCTCTTCGGATATACCTCAATTTTTCAAATCCCTTTTTACTACTTCCTCCCATGTTAATCTTGGGCGACCTCTACCTCTCTTTGAGCAATCAACGCGGCCTATAATTCCAACACTCACAGGTGCCTCGGGAGGCCTTCGTTGAAGATGTCCAAACCATCTTAAGCGATGTTGATTTAGCTTCTTCTCAATTGGTGCTACTCCAATTTTATCAAGTATATCATCATTTCTAATTCGGTCTTTTCTTGTATGACCGCAGCTCCATCGCAGCATACGCATCTCTGCTATGTTTATCTTTTGGACGTGTTGGCTTTTAGTAGGCCAACATTCTGCACCATACAACATCGCAGGCCTGATTGCCGTTTTGTAGAACTTTCCTTTAAGCTTTTGTGGGACCTTCCTGTCACAGAGAATTCCAAACGCTTGTCGCCATTTCACCCATCCCGCTCGAATTCTAAAACTAACATCTTCATCAATCTCACCATTATACTGCAACATTGATCCAAGATATCGAAATGATTCCTTCTTGGGAACTAATTGTCCGGCCAGAGTGACATCTCCATCCTCCGACCTGACATCGCTGAACCCGCACTTCATATACTCTGTTTTAGTTCTGCTAAGTCTAAATCCCTTCGATTCTAAAGTCTGTCTCCACAACTCCAGTTGTCTATCAACCTCAATCCTACTTTCATCAATTAGCACAACATCATCAACAAATAGCATACACCAAGGAATCTCGCCTTGTATATCATTCGTAACCTCATCCATCACTAGAGCAAAAATGTAGGGACTCAAAGCTGACCCTTGATGTAATCCTATGTTAATGGGAAAGCCGCTAGTTTCACCATCGCATGCTCTGACACTAGTCACAACATCATCGTACATATCCTTAATAAGTGTAATGTACTTTGTTGGGACTCTCTTCTTTTACAGAGCCCACCACATCACCTTTCGTGGTACCTTGTCATAAGCTTTCTCTAAATCGATAAATACCATGTGTAGATCCTTCTTTTGCTCCCTAAACCTCTTCATAAGTTGTCTTATCAAGAAAATCGCCTCTGTGGTTGACCTCCCAGGCATGAAGCCAAATTGGTTTTTTGAAACACTTGTCATTCTTCTTAATCTATGTTCAATGACTCTCTCCCAAAGCTTCATTGTATGACTCATAAGTTTAATTCCTCTGTAGTTATTGCAACTTTGAATGTCTCCTTTATTCTTCAAAATTGAAACTAGTATGCTTCTCCTCCACTCATCTGGCATCCTGTTTGATTTGGAAATATTGTTGAACAACTTAGTTAGCCGGGCTATCCCTGCATCTCCAAGGCATCTCCACACCTCAATGGGAATGTCATCAGGCCCCAATGCCTTGCCTGCTTTCATCCGTTTTAGTGCCTCTTTTACCTCGGATTCTTAAAATATCCGAACAAAATGTCTACAGGTGTCATCCGAAGAGTCGTCTATCTCGATCATAGTGTTATCATCTTCTTCATTAAATAGCTTGTCGAAATAATCTCTCCATCTATTTTTTATCTCCTCGTCCTTCACCAAAAGTCTATTATTGTCATCTTTGATGCATTTAACTTGGTTGAAGTCTCTTGTCTTCCTCTCGCGGAGCTTAGCTATCCTATAAACGTTTTTCTCACCATCCTTCGTACTTATATTATGGTATAGATCTTCATACGCCCGACCTCGTGCTTCACTCACCGCTCTCTTTGCGTTCTTCTTTGCCGCTTTGTACTTTTGCATGTTGTCTTCGCTCCTGAGATGGTGTAAACACTTATAACATTCATTCTTCTCTTTGATAGCCTTTTGCACATCACTGTTCCACCACCAAGAATCTTTAAGTTCGCGTTTATTTCCTTTCGCTATCCCAAACACATCGGTAGCCACTTTTCGAATGCGTCTTGCCATCTCACTCCACATGTGATTTGCTTCTCCTTCCATATTCCATGCCCCTTCTGCCATCACTCTATCCTTAAACACTCGTGAGACATCTCCTTTGAGCTTCCACCATTTCGTCCGACTAATTTTGGCTCCTTTACCATGTTGAACACGTATTCGGAGACGAAATTCGGAAACCAAAAACTGATGTTGTGAGACGACACATTTTCCAGGTATGACTTTGCAATCTACACAAGCTCGTTTGTCGTCTCTTCTAGTAAGGACAAAGTCAATTTTGCTAAAGTGTTGGCCACTACTAAAAGTAATTAAGTGTGACCGTCTCTTCCTAAAGAAGGTATTAGCTATCATGATGTCATAAGCAATAGCGAAATTCAATATTTCTTCTCCTTCTTGGTTCCTATTGCCATATCCAAAACCACCATGCACTCTCTCAAACCCCCCACTAGTTGCACCAACATGACCATTGAAATCTTCGCCTATGAAAAGTTTTTCGCTACTAGGCACATCTCTAACCATGACATCTAGCTCTTCAGTTCCTCTTGACGGCTTCACTTAGGCCTACTTGTGGGCATAAGCACTAATGACGTTCAGAATCATATCATCCACTACCAGCTTAACTAGGATGATCCTGTCCCCTTGTTTCCTAACGTCGACTACTCCGTTTCTAAGGTTCTTGTCAATTCTATAAATGACATAAATTCTGCACTTTAATTTCATTGTTGAAAAATGCACTATACATGCATTTTTAAAATTTTACTTTTGGTAAACTTTATTTATTTCTTGTGTTGATGATGCTTTTTTTAATTTCGTGTACAATATTTTGTAGATTAATTGCATTTTTATATTTTTTTTTGTAGTGTTTTCAAAAAAAATAAAAAATAAAAAAACATAGTATATGCACATTTCCTATTTTAAATTTACATAATTTGTTCTAGAATTTTTTGTAATCAAATATGGTGTGACTTTTTTGATTGATATCATCTTAGAATAATTTTTTTTGACAAATCACTGTAGAAATAAAGATAGAAGTTGTGCCTATTAACATTACGAATAGAACCGGCATCATCTTTACATTCGTTAGTTTAAAATTATGGACCCATCACTAATTCTAATTATTAAAATTATAAGGGGTCTGTCCTGCATCGTTATTGGAAACATGGATGTGATTCCATAGCTACCTTGACTTAATTTATCCAAATTTACCATCTTGCTGAATTTACTGAGATTTCCACATATCCAATAGTTTTGTCTCAACTTATTAGCATATGTTTCACATCTTCAGAACAAAGTCAAACAATTCGAGTTGTATTTCGCTTATGATGAAATTCGAGTTTACAGTCTTCCCCTACTAAGCATTAATCTATATTAGGCATATAATTACAGATAATCTTATTTTACTTTGATTACTTTCTGTTATTTTCAGCTAAATGTAAAGATCATCTTAATTATTAAGAATATCAGTATAATTGAATAAACTGGATTGCTAAACATAATACACAATGCTATCAAGCATTAATCAAATCATACGTTTAACCATTAGATTGATTTTTTGGATTCTCATAATACAACCATCAAAATGCAGTAAGATCTTTAGCACAACACCAGAAACCAGTGGCTTAAAATCAATCATTTGTATGAAACTTGTCATTTAGTCTTTATTAATATAATATTAGCATACTAATTTTGGAGGACGTTTCCAATTTTCAAATCCTGAAATTATCCAGCTTATTATTCATCAAAAACTTTCTTTTCTTCCTTTATAATACTTAAATAACCAAACGTCCAGGGTACATGAAAGACCGCCACATATTGAAATAATAAAATCAATGTATTTTCAGTATTACTTGTTTGATATAGATGATATATACAATTGTAGAAATAATAAATATAAAAAAGAAGCAGCCACAATATATACAAAATGGACCCACCAAGTTCAATACATGTTCTTCACTGGGACTAGTTTGAAAATAAAGAAAACAACCCACAAGTAGTGACACAGTGGTCGAGACACCTGCCTCCTATTAACGAGATCGCGAGTTCGATAACTCGTACCTTTGTGCTGGGGCTGGTTAAATCCCTTTTAGGATTGGCTTGACTGACTCACTAGGTAGTGGCTTTTCGCTTCGGGGCTGAGTTATTTAAAAAATAATAATAAAGAAAACAAATTTGTGATCGTAGCTATTTTAAATATACATTGGATAAAGTAAAAACATAGTAAATACACGTCGATGACTATCTATAAGAGTTCGTGCCACACGACTCTCTTCTGAAGTTTGTCACACCAAGTCCAACATATGCACATGGAAAACAAATGGGTCAAACCATAAAGTTCAGTGTGGGTTACCTATAGTCTCGATATCAAAAGTAAACATGTAACAAAAATCTACTATTGTACTAATAGAAATTACACCCTTTTCTAACGAGTTAATATTTACAAAAATGATCAGAGTACATCCTTTTGCTATATTACTCAATACCGTCATGCATCCTACCCATTATCAAGAATTTACTAAATGAGCAGATACTCAAATAGAGAATCTACCTTGTTGAGCAATGAGTTCTGACCCATCTGTCCAAATATATCCAAAGCAATCGACATTGTTACCTAGGATTTACACCAATATCTTGGACCATAACTACTCTAGAGCAAAATATCCATGTTAAATGAACATATGAATGCACCAACGCATAATGTACTTAATCTACTTGATACCTACCAAGTATTTGAGACTTTTACCAATCGAACTATTGTTCACTCATTTAGAAAATCACACCTCTTACGTATTCATTAAGGTTTATGAGGACACACTCAATTTATACACGACCAAGGTTAAATGGCAAAGCTTTATGTTATCCAAAACACACACATGTCCACGTATCATCGTATATCAACCAAGATGCCTAATGAATATTACATAAGAGAGCCATGGTTCACAACGATCAAAATAGCACAAGTAAAAAAATAAAAAATAAAAACAATTACTAGTCATTTCCATAAGCTATCAGAATCATGCTTAGATCACCTTTGATCCATTATCAAAATCCTATCGGACCACTTCCCATCATAATACAAACACGCTTCTCAATCTTCTATTGAATAGCTCCAATGATCACATCACATAGCTTAGATGAGCTATTCTATCCACCGTCTTTAATTTACTATCGCATCACGTACATAATATATGATTTCCAACACAATGCCACGTCGTATTTCTGGATGCACCTCCTATTGTCTTTCTTTGGCCACAGCGTAAATTAGACTATACTGTGAACTTAAACCATCACATCAAATTACTTCGTATATCTTTTAACCTGCGTATCTCTTATCCCATCTCACCACTATACCCTTAGCTGTTGCCATTTCATGGCATCGTCATAGCCATCACATCTTCATACATGTTGCATGACTTTAGTGCTTGATAAATTTCTAGGTACTTTACTCTCAAGAGCATGACAACTTGCTTCGATGCCACCCTGTTGGGTTTACCCAATGGCCTTATATGTATCTATAAATCTCATTGCGTAACCTCCAATGGTTTATCATTTGCGACGATAAATGCCTTCAAATACCATATCAATTGTAGTGGCATTATACTCCCTAAGGTTATCCTAACCTAACGACTGTCTCATGTTAGTAGTATTTAGTTGCAATGGCAACCATATCCTAATGGCTTGTAATTTAAGATGACATTCATTTTACCATAGCATCTCTAAGATCATAAATATACCCTACATAGGGAGAGAGAATATGGAAATTAAATATATTTCATAGATAAGTAGATTAATAAAAACACAGATTTGTAAATCCAAAAATGATAAAGAATACACATACTAAATATTTGCTACTACCTTATTGTTCATACCTTTGTTCCTAAGATTACCAGCAAAACCTGTAAAGTTTCAATCTCTTTGAAAATGACTATTATACTCCTAGCATGGTATTCCTACCTTAGCGCTATACCCTTGAATCACGAATTCTTGAACTACATGTAGCACAAACCTAAAAAATGCTAGAATTCGAAAGTCAAAAGTATAAAGCTACAAAAAAAAAACAAAAGGCCCAAAATAAACAATCGTGACAATGTGCATACATCTAAAGATTAGAGGTTGAAGTAAAATTTTCTCCTCCTTCTAATTTCTTTTACTTTTCCTAAATTACTTTGGTCTCGGTAAGATTTTAGCTCTTCTCTTTATTCCTAAGTGGATGAGTCTCCTCTTCCTTTATTTATAATCAAATTCTTCCTCTAAGAAACAATTTGTGAAAATTAAAAATCTCATTGCTCTTACGCCGGTTGATACTTGTCAGAGAATTAGTAATAACCACGCTGGGTATAAAGATCCGAAAATCACGGCTCTTCTAAGTTTCTAATGCCATCAAATTTGATGGTCGTCCAAGATGCTATGTTACCTTAGATTTCGTTGCCACTCCTACGCAGCGCGACTTGGAATCGACTACGCCACTAATAAGTGAACTTCGATTGGATTCATAAAAGCTAGCGTGACCGTGGATGGAAAAAATTGATCAAAGTTTGATGAACATCTCGAATCCAGAGATGCATCATGTTCGCCCGTTGCTTGTTGTGAGGACTTTGCGTCTCTTCTGTATATTTTTCCTAACGTTGGGAATTTGATGGTTGACATTGATGCTGACGTGAATGCTTGCTATAGATTGAGATAGTTAACTTTTCCCAATGCCATTTAGCCACAAACAGTGGAAAAAAATGGATTTTTGATCCCTAAACCTTGATATTTGGACCTAAAGCATAACTAATTTGACTTTTTAATCGCATACTTACTATAATTCAATGATGATCATTGAAAACGAAAAGAAACCATAAAGATATAAACAAAAATCACAAAAAACTAAGAGGAAAAAACAAAAGTAAAGGAGACACAAGTTTGTAGTGGTTTTGTATAATTTGATCCATGTCCACTTTTATTTTTTATTGATAACATCATAGCCTTGATAACAATAAATTTCGAATACAATGAATTTAAATAAAAAAATTGGCGAGTTTAGGCTAAAAGCACTTTTGGGGGATTCATTTTCTCTCTTAATTTTTTGGCATTTATAAAGCTATTCAAATATATCTCTTGAAAACTGGATATAGAGGTTTGAACAAGATTCCCTAAAATGTCTTCAAGTTTGACCGAGTTTGATACGTGTTTTGATTGCTCTATAGATTGCACGTGGTCGAATTTCAATCGCTTTGTTTCAAATGCTAAATTCACTGCATCCATCCCGATCCTTCAATCCTTCCTTCGACTGTCCTATTAGAGCCACATTCTCCTCATCTCAACTGCTCGAGATTAAACCATTTTCAATCACTCAAGTTGGTTAAATTCTACCGCCTCATAATACAACTTCGTTAGCTACTTCTGAACAATTTCGATCTCCTTTTTCTAGTACTTTTATTATTGTTTTCCAAGCATTTCTTCAAGTAGTGCTTTGGTTAGATCTCGAGTGCATTCTTGAGTATAAGTTTGACAAGATCGATCTTCAAGTAATATCTTGCCTAATGTCTAATAGCTTTCCAATAAATTCCAAAGTGAGTTTACCTGCAATTTAAATTTTCTTAGACTCTACCGTCTTTTGAAAGATCAACAAGCATTGAAAGGTTCTCTTTCGACAAATGTAACTTTTGAGTACTTGAAAACATGGGTATGATATTTGCTTCTTAAGTTTACGTGTGCTTTGAGCGGAAGTGAACTTTTAGGAACAAAGCTTCATGTCTTCTTTCACTAGCATTAACTGGCTTCAAATCTTCATACACTAGAATGTAGCTTGGCTTTGGGTCATCGTTCAGTCAATTCATACTCCAAAGTTTTCAAATTATTAACATTTTCTCTTGTTCAGTCACATACAACTCGTAAGCTTTTCAAATTATTTTGATTAAGACTCTTCTTTTCTTTGTGAGAAAATGAACTTTTATTTTACATTCTCCATTTTGCTATTTTACTCATGAATGTGAGCCAATGTCATGTTAGACCATAATATCACCAAAATGTATTTTTGGCATCACCAAACGATTCAACATTCTCTCGAGATTTATTCAACTAATGAATGTGATGGCTTCTAATGGTTTTCGAACATATAAATTACACCTTAGAAAGTGTCCAAAACGTTTCTTGTATCTGCTTCGAAAGAGTAACCTTGTGTTTTCTTGCTTACTACTCAAGGTCGGTTCCTATGACTACGAGTCGGGAAGTTTTTCTTCCCAGACGATGTTAGCTTGAAGACTTTAGACAGTAACTCTATGATTTCTCGCTTACAACTTAAGGTTGAATCTTTTTTACTACGACCCAAGAGAAATATTTTTTCACGCATTGGCTTTAACCGAAGAATTTTTTATTCTGAGATAGTAATCCCATTAATTTTTACTTGTTGCATAAGCCGATTAAATTTGAGTGGCTCATCGATGGGCTTCTTTTTTGACTTTGGTTTTAGTCAGCGGAAATCGAAGACAATAACCGTATGATTTTTTTTCTTGTAACTCTAGGTCAGCTTGTAAGACTTCGATCCAGGAAGCTTCTTTTCGTGGTTGGTGTTAGGTTCAGATTTTTGTGGATAGTAACTCTAGGGTATCTTACTGATAACTCAAGATCAAGTTTTCAAACCATGATCTGAGTAGTTTTTTTCCTTTTATTTAAGCCAATTGAAAAGATAAGAAGAAATCATTACCTATTTGTTCATTATTTAAACATTTGCTTTGGCATTTTGTGTCCTTTTATTGCTCATGGCAACTAGTATACATAAAATTGCATACAAAGTCATGCTACAAAAATAAGGACTTTATCAATAAATCAAATTATATTCCAACGGTTGCAATAAAACAAACTAAAAGGAATGGAAATAATGTTTTGGTGCTAATACTAATAAATGGAATAAATAAAAATAAATAAAATTGTCATATTGCAGATTTCATGGGATGATACTTTTGCGTGGGAGCAATATTGGCTTAGTCGGTTTGACTCCTAAGTAATGAACTACTTCATTGGAAGTATCGACGTAAATGTTCTCAGTTACAAGCACAAGACAATACATCTTCGTCCATGGTGGCAAATTTATACGTTCCTTTCCTAATCTTCTTCTCGATCGCATTTGTGCCTTCATAATTTGGTTTCAAGGCTCTAGAAGGAGGAAACACTCTTTTCAATACTAGATTACCGACTTTGAATTCTTTGTTTCTAACACCTTATGTTATAAGTAGCAAATTTTGAAGCTCATAAAGTTGTACACATTTATAAGGTTATTACATATGTGGTCCAGGAGAGATTGTTAGAATATTACAACATTTGGGCTACACATATAAAATAAAATGTGTTGTGCTATTTTGATGTAAAGCCTAAATAAAATGATCAAATTTTAGATTAACGCTAAAATGTTTAATGATCTAATTATCATGGTATTAACATGGAGATACCGGGACATTCTAATTTGTTGAAGGTTAAATTAGAAAATGTTATTATAAACAAGAGGTTATAGTTAGGGCCGTGTATTTTCCATATTTCCGCTTGTTCGTTAATTTCCTTTAAAGCATTTCCAAAATTTTTGATTTTCTCCATTGTCCGAAAAGATAATTACCAAAGGAATTCTTTTCATTAACAAAAAAAGTTCCGCTATATGGACGGTATTCTTTTCCTTCCGAATTACAATAATTGAGCATAAATCATGAATCCAATCCTTGTTTAATCGTATATATATTCTCAACTTTTTTCCTTATGCTTCAACCATCAAACAAAATACCCAATTAAAAAAAACCTAACCATAATTCTCTCCTCTCCACTCAAAAGACCTAAAGAAAATTGGATTTGATCATTTAATTTTGCTGTCAAACTTCTCTCTCATGTACATTGCAACTTATTTCAGTTTGTTTTGTTGTTTTTTTCCCCATTTTTTCCGGATTTGTTAACTTCAATCCAAGTGTAATTATTGTTATTTTCATTTGTTACCGTTCATTTTTAAGTGGATTATGCATACATCAATATCTGGTTATGTTTTGCCTGTAAATGAAAAATCAGAGTTCGATGGTGTGAAGAACAAGAAAAAGAAGAAAAAGATTCACGTGAGCTTGCTTAATTATAAATGTCAAAGCTAGGGTTAACTTTACAATAAATTTGTGGTTCATGCTAATGAATAAATTCTAACAGAAAAGTCAACCATTGATTAATTGCTAGAACAACATTGGCCTTACGTTAGTAAATTGTCCATGTTTCTTTAGTTTATGCCTGGGACAAATTGAAATTCCAGTATTATTTGTAAGGTAATATTTGATAATTTAAAGCATAGATATTTTTGGTAGTATAGAATGAAGTTGCTGGGCATATAATGTTCTTAACCCAATATTCTATTGCTAAAATATATTTGAATTTTAAATTTTAACATATTGCTTGACAAAGGTGTATACTGTTGAATTTTTAATATTGTTTTGACCCGTAGACAAGCAGCAGTTGCTTCTTCATTTCTTTTGTGCTTCTGTCTTCAATTTTAGTGGCTTTATTGCACTTTTGATTCATAACTGAGTACGATGCAAATTTTGCATTTAAAAAATTTCTTGTCGGAAAAATGGAATTCCACGCTTTCTTTTGTTTCTTCTAGTTTCCACTTTATGTAATTCCCGAGTTAGCGGTACGGAATACGAAACATGTAATATCATTCCGTCAATGATCGAAAGAAACAGAAAATGTCTCGGTTGGAGCGAAATTCTTCCATTCCCACCTTTAATTATAGTCCTCAAATTACACAAGTCTTAGTTACCCTCTACCCCTCTTCTATCAGATCTATGGTTTGTGTTAATTTGGAAGACTAAATTGTTTCTTCTCTTTCAATCAGCAAATATAAATTAAGGTACGACTTCTGCTAATTTATTTACTTTTATCTAGTTTCTCTCGGCAATGTTGTAAAAATAGCTAGGTGGATGCTAGACGGCAAACATGTCCTGGAGATTAATTCTTTAGGGGATTAATCAAAGATTAAGTATAACTAGCCGTTTGTGATAAGCTCATATATTTTGATAAAATTTTAGTATTTTTCTATTAATAATTAATCCAAAATAAAAACCTAGAGGTTGAGATGGGTATGGGAGCTGCCAACGAGGCTAAACCATTTGAAACTAGCATTTAGATGCTTAAACAAAAGATCAATCCTCAAATAGTGCCTATAAAGTGCTTGTATGCTTTGATGATGCGATATGCCTCGTCTAGGCGAATAGTTAAGCTGCAACCCTCTCCTGTCGCTTAGGCAAGAACTAGACAAGGGACTAGAAGGATTCTTACACCAGAGCTTCTCAGTTAAATCAAAATGGTTTATATATTCGAATCTAGGTTTAGTGAATAATTGAATCTACGGTGTATTAAATTCTAACATGCGGTACTCGTTGATGAGTAATCACCATCAGATTTGCCTCCTTGTGCTTTTCCTCGATAAGGTCCAATGATTCCTGGAGCGGTTCCTCTTTGACCATGGAGTCAAACTTGAGTTGTCTGTTCGAAGGAACGGCTGCCTATTTGGGGATTATTGTTTCACGTCTATGTATAAA
The DNA here is from genome assembly GCA_030765085.1 of Allium cepa. Taxonomy (NCBI): domain Eukaryota; kingdom Viridiplantae; phylum Streptophyta; class Magnoliopsida; order Asparagales; family Amaryllidaceae; genus Allium; species Allium cepa. Next base: position 455,504,217 of record CM060931.1, on the reverse strand, counting down.
GACAAATAAAGCATGTCTACTAGCTGTTTTAAATGAAGTACGGTGCCCATAGCACCAAGGGTAATTCTTCCCCAATTCCCTTTCACTCTTCGAAGTCCCTTTTTGATGATCAACTTCAAGATTTTATTTGCTACCTCTACTTGTCAGCCTGTGGATGTGTTAAGGATGGAAAGCTCTTTTCGATACAATAACTTCCAAAGAGGTCGTGAATTCTTAATTTCAAGTTGCATTTTATTATCTGTTATGGTTTCGTAGGCTACTTTGTATTTGCAGAGGATATTCATATTGATAAAGCTAATCATATTGGCTAATGACAGTTGCAATAGTTGCTGATTCAACTCATTTCATAAGGCAATTGATTGCTACTATGGCAGTTTTAGACTACGAACACTTGTCACGGATCCTTTCACACTTCAGCTTTTCGGGTATTTAAGCTCTATAGTCGAAAGTATCTTTTGAAAAATGGATCTAGAAATTTGAATGAGTTTCCTAAAATATATTCAAGTTTGATGAAGTTTAAAATCTGTATTGACCACTCAAAAAATTATATACGTTCAAGTAGTAACCACGTTGTTTGGACTCCTCAATGCGAAGTTCGATCACATCAATTTCAAACCTTCACTCCTTGCTTCGAACGCCCTGTTTGAGTGCCATTCCCCTCATCTCGGCCGCTCAAAATCGAACCATATTGGACCACTCAAGTTGATTGAATTCGACCGCCTTTAAATATTGTTTGGACTGCAACTTCTGAGCGATTCTGATTTGTCGTTTTAAAGTGTTTTCTGCATTGGTTTCGGTTTCTTCAAGTAATCCTTCAAGTAAGTCTCGAGTACCTTCTTATGTATAACTGCGACTATTGTGAATTGATCTTCAAGCGATATGGCGCTGAACGTCCAATAGTTTTCCAGTAGGATCCGAAGTAATTTTACGTGCAATTTAAATTGTTTTCGACTCTCATCATTTGAACGATCTCGAAAAATTGTCAATAAATGTGTCTTCCAAGTGTAAACATGGGTATAACTGAGATGCATGCTACTCTGGTTTGTCATAATAAAATCACGATCTGAGATTGATAAGGATCACTGTTGTGACGAAGGGTGTTAGATTCATTTCTGGAGGTGCCACTAAGCTTGTGCGTTGTCTGAGACCATATGTTTGGCACTTGATGATCGGTTGCTGTAATCTTGATTGTGCTATGTGACTGTGACTGTGATGTCAATGTTGAATACCGTGTTTCCTATTTACATCCGCTTCTAATAATAAACGAGCCTTAAATGAAATGTGTGGTAGCTCTGTTGCTGATGATAATCACCGTTGAATTTCTTTATTTTATTTTATTTTATAGTTCATAATACCTACTGATTGTTTGATCCAGATTTCTCTCATTTGACTTGAGTGCAGATTGATTTTGATGCTTGTGTTGTTTGTAGTAGACTGAATGAGATGTTGACACTGGTCTGATCCGATTTGAATTGTTTGAATGATGGTGCTCATGAAATTTTGATTTATGTGATAAATTTATTTTCAATATCCTTGTTTCATTGATTGTCCAATGTGTTTGTGCATACAGATAGATATGTGTTTGTGCATACAGATAGATACAAAGAGAAGGAATCTTGTCAGGGCTCGAGTGTCATTTAAAACTTCCTTTCGCATTGAATTTGATTTTGAGATGTGTAATGGTTATCTTATCTTCTTGGTCAATTAATTTGAATGGTACGTACTTAATTGTTAGCTTTCCATTTTGAAAAATTATTTTCGCACATTAACATATTCCTAAGAGATGTATTGTTGCTTAAGCTCCTTTTGCCAAGTTTGAAAAATATCTAGAGCAAGCTACAAATAAAATTGTCTTTGAAAGGCATCCATGGACGTGGTACGCAGCTTTTTTTTGTTCTGTAACCGTTAGTGACGTGTCAGACACGTAACGTTCGATTCCACTTTCTTAGCATTGTTATCCGATTATGGAAAATTGATACGTTGGCGTCCTACGTGTCGTCCGCCAACGTATTTTCATCCTCCATCTACACAGCCAACCCCCCTCCATACCATTCCATCAACCTCATCTCCTCTTCCTCCTTCATCTTCTCCACTTTACACATTTCGTCTACACCACCAATGTCTAATTCAGAATCAAATTTTGACTATGAAGATGCACTAGATGTGGCCGCTATAGCAACGTATTTACGTAAATGGAGCAATATCGTTCGGATTCACATGTTAGAATATATTGGTTTAATGTGGGTAGAAGACATTGAATGGGCATCAAGAACGCGGTCAACGAAATTTTTGAATGAAAAGACTTTTCTTTCGTTATGCGATAGGTTGCAAAATTATGGTTTGACTACACGGAAAACATTAGTATCAGAGAAACGGTTGTCGTATTCTTATAAACTAGCTGCAACGCTCTCAAATCGACAAATGAGCGAATTTTTTTAAAGGTTAGGTGTCAAAATTTCAGTTTATTTTCACATTGTTTTAGATGTTGTACAATTACTATAAATATTATCAGGCCAGATGACACTCGAATTTAATACTGTTTCGGATTATATTAGAACTTCAAACCGATACTATCCATACTTTAGAAACTATGTTGGTGCTATAGGCGGTACACACGTAATGACACGGTTATCTGCACACCGTATATAGGACGAAAAAGCTTTCCTACATAGAATATCTTAGCAACATACTCATTCCATCTACAGTTTACTTATGTTGTGGCTGGTTGGAAGTATATCGCATACGATTTTAGAATTTTAATTCAGTTGTAACTGATAGAAACTCTAACTTCCTCCATCCTCCACCTAGTCAGTATTATGTAGTTGATTTGGAATATCCAATTCAAATCGGTCTTTTACCACTGTATCATAATATTAGATATCATATACTCACTTTCATGAAACCACAAACCAACCAAAATCGATAAATGAAAGTTTTAATTTCTATCATTTAAGTTTACGTCTGGCAATTGAGAGTACCTTTGAAATATAGAAGAAAAAGTTTGTCATTTTGAAGAATATGTCAACATACTCATTTGAAACTCAAATAAAAGTTATCGTATCTACAATGGCTCTACACAATTACATATGAAAAAACAACATTGATGATTTAGATTTTATGGCTTATGATGATGATCCCGATCTTATTCTAAAGGAACACCAGGAAGAGTATTACAGCAAGAGAACTGCATCGTACAGAGCAACTGAATCGGTACAACGACAATATGGCTCAAAATTTTCACCAAAGTTTAATAGGGCTTGGCGGCCGTCTGCAAGAAGATAAACTCATCAGCCAAGCTAATTCGTGCTTCATTGGGAACCTGTCGATCCATGGATCAGCCAATTCATACACCCGGGTTCATCTCACATAAGGATAGAAAACCAACCGAAGTGGCTCTAAGGAGCGAGAACAGTCAGACTAGCAGATAAAAGCTATATACTAAGGTCCTGCCATCCTGGAAAAGCGTTAATACAACCGCCTTACCACCAACTGCTCCCATTTGACGTGGAAAGTAGCAACAAACTCTGAGTTACGCTGCCTTACATTTTGCAAAAAAAGCAACCAGAGTACAAAGAGACAGTTTGTCGCCATATATGCATGTATCGCTACCAACATTCCAGCTGGCAACCATCCCACGGTCCAAACTGCCGTACGAACCATGAATATCCTTAGGCAATCTCAACCACAGACAAAGAAGGCTTGCTCATATAATACCCCAAGCATTTCACTATGCAGGAGGTCGAATTCAGAAAACTTTATAGGATAACACATCCCACCATGCTCTTATCATCTTCAAGCATTCTCCATCATCTCCATGTATCCATTGTAAATACATGCATGCATGCATGCATGCATACATACATACATACATACATACATACATACATACATTCATACATACATATAGAGTGAGAATAACATACACAGTGGACGTAAGCATTCCTTTTGGTCGAACCACTCTAAAATTCGTGTCTCTTTACTACTAACATTTCATCATTAATTCGCGATCATATACTGTATAGCTAATAACATCATTAAACCCCGCTTTCTCACAATTTCCGTGGTTGATTAGTCATTCTGTCTCGCTGGCAGAATTTTAGTCAACATCCTTATGTGGATGGTGCAACCAACGAGAAGGGGAACAAGAGTAGGATGATCCTAGTTACCCCCGAGTGGAAAGAGCTCCGCTTCACCGTTCGACTTACCTTCAAGGCCACAAACAATGAGGCGGAATATGAAGCCCTCTTGGCCGGCCTAAAGATGGCGAAAGAACTTCGTGTAAAATCACTACATGCCTAGAGTGACTCCACCATCTTCGTCAACCAAGTGAATGAAACTTTTAGATAAAGGGAAAGGTTCTTGCACTACGTCATTGAAGCTCGGAGACTTACCAAAACCTTCGGAGAATTCCGACTAAAACAAATCCCTAGGGAGCGAAACAGTAAGGCGAACCAATTAGAAATAGCAGCAAGCGACCCAGGAGAAACTCTCCAATGGGTGCCACTGGACACCCGAAGCACACCCGGCTTCGAGCCGGGGGCAGTCATCATGGAAATTGATCAACCTTTCGAAGGAAATTGGATGATGACCATATACGGGTATATGATGAATAACGAGCTACCAACCGACCGTAAGAAGGTTAGAAAAACTTTGCATCATTCACCGCATTACACGATCATCAAAGGGAAGCTTTACAAGTGAGGATACTCAATCCTGCTACAACGTTGTGTATCTGAAGATGAAGCCGTCCAGATTTTAGAGGAGTTGCACGAGGGCTTTTATGGAGATCACACCGAGGGGAATAGTTTGGCAAAAAGGGCCGCTCGGCAGGGGTATTACTGGCTCACCATGGTAAAGGATTCTACGAACCATGCGAAGAAATGCGACCGATGCCAGCGATTCTCAAAGGTCCCCAAGGCTTCCTCGACCCATCTAGTCTCTATGACGCCCCCCGGGCCATTTGATACATGGAGGATCGATCTGATCGAGAAGCTCCCAAACGCCAAAGCAGATACAACCATGCAATCGTAGCCATAGATTATTTCACTAAATGGGTTAAAGCAGAACCTCAGACTGATGTCATGGCTTCAAAGATTCTTAACTTCGTTATCAAGAACATCGTCAATTGCTTTGCCCCCCCCCCCCCAAGAAAATTGTTACAGACAACGGGACTTAGTTCGAAAACATAATGTTCCAAGAGTTCTTCGACAGAAATGGAATAGAAAAGAGCTTTTCCTCTATCGCTCACCCACAAGCCAATGGATAGGTCAAGGCGGCCAATAAAACCATCAAGTCTACTCTTAAGAAAAGGCTTGCCAAAGTAAAAGGAAATTGGGTAGAGGAGTTGCCTCTTGTACTGTGGTTGTATCGCACCTCCTCCCAAACTTCAACCGACCACACATCCTTCTCCCTTTCATACGGGCACGAGGCCATGCTGCCTATCGAGGTGGATGTCCTATCCCCTCATAGGGTGATCTACGACCACGTGCAAAATGAAGAGCTCCTCAGGAGCGACCTAGACACACTCGACGAGCGGAGAATGGAAATAGAAATCAACATCGATGGCACATAAGAAAGGGTGTCTGCATCAACTATGGGCCAACCCTCAGCCTACGGGTCAGCGTAATCATCCATACCAATGCACCTCCGGCCGGAACCAGGCAATGGTGTGGATTCTTGTGGAAGAGATAAAACAAGACGACTACCCGGGGGCTTCTTCGAAACTATCTCCTTCTTCTTTCTCTTTTGGATGGTTTCTTCACCTTCCTCCATTTTTGTGTGGGAATGAATGGACTGACCCTCCAATAGTAGCCCGACTTTTCGTAGCATCTCCTCAGTCACTAAGTTGTCTAAATCTCGGAGGGTATCATTGGCCCCTCGAAGGCCCAGCACTTGCCTCTTCACTAATGTCGCCTCGGCCTGGCTTAGTGTTTGAGACTCTACAATGGACAAATTGTAAGAACGACAAAAATAGAAAAGAAAAGGAAGGGAGATAAAAAATCAAAGAGAAAGTCTCACCAAAAGGTCGAAACGACCAAAAATGCAACCACACATTCACAGCCCGTGGGACAAAGAAATACTAAGATTTCCAACCGGAGAACCTTTCTCTGAAATCTCAGAAAATACCATTTCTCTCTTCTTCTTCATCTGGATGTGGTAGTAGGTCCCGGGGTGATGACCATGCTCTTTGTTAACATTAAAGAGGTGGGCGACAAGGCCTGCGAAGGTGTCCCTAACTCTAAGCGATGGTACACTACACAAAGGCCCACGAGATAAAGATAGTGGAAGTAATTTGGTAGGGTAGTGTCAGCTTGTTCATGGGCTTTCGAAAATTAGATCAAACCAGGGGTACAACCAAATAGGTTCAGCTCTCTGACCACGTTGTCTGGTCTACCCAGGAAGTTAGAAGGGACCATGGGAGTGAAACTCAAAGCACTATCAAAAGCAGCCATCTTATGACAAGATCATAGCAAATGCTAGGAACAAGCACGACAGATGCCTCCCCTTTAGGGACTAACCAACCTCAAAGCATGGTTAAATAAGGAGGGGCACCGTCAAAAGGAGAAGAAAACCACTGGAAGGGACACTGCCAAGGGACATCCTATGGTGGAGAAATGAGCCATTGATGACTTGATGGCAATGATAAACGATAATGGAGGGAGGGACGTACCTGTCAATGGAGAATTTCGAAATGTGTCAAAAGTTTTACAACAATGACAGAAGAAATGAGGAAACAGTAAAAAGGAGAAGAAGAATCAACTGCGTCTATTTGTAGACCCTCACCAGCCAAATCTTAACCCTTTATCTCGAAAAGATAACCAAATCCAAACCATGCAAAGAGATGTGACGTTAGGGTCGATCTAGATCCTTTGGCTCAGAAGTTATAAGGAAAAACGGTCCGCCAAAGACACCCATAGAAAGACACGTGATAGCAGCATTAATTACACTACATGCATGCATCAAATCACGTCATTTCGTATCTACAAGCCAGCCCCACCCGCGAGGGTAGGCTTGGGGCTTAAAATATTGCTCAATGTTTTTTCAAAAGTTTAATAGGGCATGACAGTTGCCTGTAGGAAGATGAATACATCAGCCAAGATAATCCGGGCTTCCTTAGGAACCGACCGACCCAAAGCCTGATTGATTCATACGTCTGGGTTTTTATCACACAAGGACAGAAAACTGACCGAAGTGTCTCTAAGGAGAGAGAACAATCAGACCGGTAGAGAAAAACATACCCACTAAAGTCCTGCTGCCTTGGAAAAGCGCTAATACAACCGCCCTACCACCAACTGCTCCCATACGACATGGAAAGTAGCAACAAAATTTGAGTTACGCCGCCTGACATTCTGCAATAAAAGCAACCAGAGTACGGAAAGACGGTTTGTCACCATATATGCGTGTATCGCTACCAACATTCCAACAGGCAACTATCTCACGGTTCGAACCATCCCACGGTCCAATTTGCTGTCGGACCGCGAATATCCTTAGGCAATCTCAATCGCAGATCAAAGGAGGCTTATTCATATAAATACTCTAAGCATTTCACCATGCAAGGGGTTAGATCCAGAAAATTTAAAAGGATAACACTTCCTACCATGCTCTTATCATCTTCAAGCATTCTCCATCATCTCCATGTATCCATTGTGTGTGTATATGAACTACTCTAAAATCCATGTCTCTTTATTACTAGCACTCCATCATCAATTCGCGATCATATACTGCAAAGCTAACAACATCATTAAAATCCTACTCTCTCACAATTTCTGAGGTTGATTAGTTATTCTGTCTCGCTGATAGAATTTTTAGTCAACAGACACGTAGTCAATGAAATGGTAATGATTTGAAATACCATAAGAGATGAAATTGTGGGAGCATGATTGCATTGATTGGTTGATCATTTTGTCTGTATTTACTTGTACTATATAATTAATTTGGATGTATTTCAATTTCTATACTGTTATTTCATTTTAATCAAACTCATGTACCACAACAAAACAAATAATTAATCAACTATAAATCAATTAAATTAAAAATACAACTTATGTAACGACCCGGTATTTCGAACCATTCACAGACACACATGTCAGACTTGAATTGCTCAAAACAACAGATTGTTAATTTATATTTGGCAAAACTCAACATATACAGTAAATAAATCAATCACAGAATCACAGATGCTGAGTAATATAACAATAAGCAACTTAATAGGCAAATAGTAATTCATGAAGCTACTATAAAACATTAAAGTCTGAAACAAAGTACGACAGAACATCTCAATATAAATGAAGCTCTAATACAGAAGCAACTGACAAGTCCGAACATAAATGACTGGAATAAACTGAAATAACTGAAAGCTGGATAGATAGATGGATCTCCAAGTGAAGCTCCAAACTTTAAAGGTGAGTCCCAAATGCAATGATACTCATTCTGACTCGAGCATCAGGCAAAACACGAAACACTCGAGTCAGGATTAACATTCTTATATCAGTAAATTTAACTCAAGTGGAATGTCAACTGAAATACAAGTAACTTAAAGGATAGCTGGGATTTTCATCCTCTAAGGATCCGTGGAACTATCTACTATGTAATAATATATGCTATTATAATATGTCTATAGTAAAGTAAAAGTATGTAAATAGCGTTAAGGCGTTACACATATCCCCCTTAATACATTTTATATATTCACGTAGTCTATACAATGCCGTACGCTCCTCCGTAAACTAGAGGTTTACACAGAGAACATCTCATATGTACCGTACAGATCAAACTCGTAGAAGGTGGGATAGGGCATGCGACAAGGCAGTCGAGGCAATGCCAGGGTAAATATACCGTTTGCGGATCCGGACTGGTGGTAACGCATAGCAGCTACTACTGCCCACCTCATGGCACACTCCCAAATCAAAGGTGCATCCAATCAAATCACAAAAGCAATCGAATGATATCGAAGAAATGTGTCCGATAGAAGGAATGACCTCACTTGGCCCGGCGCGGCTCCTGTTTTATCTGCATCAAGCTAACTCACGTGAGTCAGGGCTACGTAAATAACATATAGAATCGTCACCAAACCATCCTTCTTCATTCTGGAATCTCCACCACATACACAGTTGTTAAAATGGTTTTCAGTATTGGTAGAGAGTATGACAATATCTGATCCCGGTATCTTTAACAACCAAACACATATTTCACACCATGGTCATTTCATTTCAAATAGTTCATACTTCATATAGAAATATCATATTCCTTTCAAAACCATATCAATTGAATATCATTATTCACTTTAAATGAAATTCATTTTCAGAATCGTAACACTTTCAAATTTATAACCCTTTTGAAATCATAACACTTCTGGAATCATAACACTTTTGAAATCATAGCACTTTTGAAGTTATAATGCTTTTGAAATCATAACACTTCCAACTTAAACTGTTTAGACATTGAGAATAGTATATATTTTAAAATAGTTATAAATTAAAATAGTTTATATATTATAAAATAATTTATGTAAAAAAATTAATTTCCTCCAATTTCGCAAGTCAATTCAAATCATCTTAAATTCCAAATTCAATTTAAATCAATTCCAGTTTAACCATTTCGATTTAAAGTTCAAAGATTCAAGTTTAAATATTCAAACATTTATAATATAAATTTAATTTATATTTCAACATTTAATTCCAATTTTTATTCAAATTGGAAAATATTCACTTAATCATTTTAATAACAATTTATTAAAAATCCCAATTTATGAATTTAAATCAATATTAAATATCCAATCTTAATTTTATTTAAAATTGAGAATATTCATTTAAATCACTTTTTATCAAATAACATTATAAATCATATTTTTCCAAAATCTAAAAAAATCAACAAGTTCAAATGAATTCTTATTTACATTCAATTATTATATAGATTCAATTATTACCCAATTTAAATTCCAAGTCAACATTAATTTATCTTTCCAACCTTTATTATTAAAGTTAAAAATCTATTTTAAATTATTATTAATATAAATTTAAATGAGTATTATTATTGAATGTATTATGTATTAAATCTTAATTTATATATATATATATTAAAATAGTAAAATTATAAGTAAAATCTTAAAAATTATATTTTCAAAACTAACTTATAAATTTAAAATTTCCAAAACATATAATTTTAGAAATCTAAAATTTAGACATATATAAAAATAACATTTATGTATTACATTTTAAAAAATCAATATTTATTAAAACTATATATTTCTTTTTAACATTGGAAATCATTTTCAAAATATAGACCAACCGTGTCGGTATATAATTTTCTATCCTATGGTCAAGTGATACGGATATTTATCATTTCAATCCGCAATTTAAATATCTATGGGTATATATCATTTCAACCCGCAATCTTAAAATTCAAAATCAAATGAAAATCACTTGGGTTTATCATTTCAACCCATAACGATTTTCCCCTATTCTATAATATCGTTCGGGTATGTATCATTTCTATCCATAGTGAATTCTAAATTAACAAGGAACTTGCAGAGTGAGAATAAATATAATATATCAACAACGGACATATATCAGCAATAACAAATTTAAATAAACTATACACAGTAGGATATGGTGTCATATATCACAGGTGAACAATTGTAGATAATGGCATTTCATATTCAACAATTAAATAACTAGCAAATTTAAATTTAACAGCATATTTCAATTGTTGTTTCAAGTGAAATCAAACTTAGTAACTATAAGAATGCTAATCGTGAGTGATGGCTCACCTTTCGAGGCTGGAGGAGTTTAACAACAGAACAAGCTACGATTGAATCCTAAACTGGACAATCGACCAATCCAAACGACAAATCTCAAAGCAAAGTGGGGTGAACACAGAATCGACTAACAAGGCTGGTAGTTTGAATTGATTAGCATGAATTAGAATCATCTAAATATAACTGAAACAAAATATATTATATAAAACTAAAATTTAATTTTAGAAATACACATTTTAAAAATAAAGTTTCCATATCGTAAATATATATATATATATATATATATATATATATAAACATAATATATTACCAAAGTCTATATATACTAAAAATCCAACAACGATAAATAAACACATATTTTTAAAATAATAACCTTTACATATAAACACATTATATTGCAAGATATTGAACAATATATCTGTGTATGTATATCATTATATTATATGCAGACAATCTAAAATAGGTAGTATATGAAAATAAAAGAAAAGTGTAACAAAATGTTTTTATGCAGATTGTATATATGTACAAAAAAGCATGTATGCAGATCCCATATACATAAACCATTATATGTAGACCTGTATCCACACAGTATATGCTTGAAATTAAATAAACCAAATTCACATATTCTTACATGTAAACTAATGTATATGAACATCTATACAAAACTTACATGCAAGTTATATTTTAAAACAATATATATATATATATATTATGTACTAGCAAAAAATAGTTATAAAAGCTTAAATATATGCAACGACAACTGTACTATACCAACTTCACTCTTTGTAAACAAATATGACCTTGTAGCAGTGTTAAACTTATAATATAAGCATCATATATATATATATATATATATATATATATATATGAACTCAATCAGATAATATAAATCTTGCATAACTAATATAAGCTTATACATTTCCATAATCAAATAGCTTCAATATACATAAACTAATATAAGCTTTCAAATTATAACTTATATATAAACTAGAGCCGAAACCATACTTATATATATATACTAATATATAACTGCAACCAAACGTATACTTACATATATAATTAATATAAAATCCTTACAGACTTAAATTTTAAATATATATATATATATATATATATACACACACACACTAAATTTTTACAGCAAACCATCAACATACGAAATATATACATAAACATCAATATATGTTACTACCATATAGTTTTAAAATAATATATAAACTAACATATAACTTACTTGAAGCAAGGCTGGGTTGAGATGGCTGCGAAGTTGAGTTGTATGGAGTCAGAGTGGAGGAAGCATGCGGCCACTCGGAACGAGCTACTGTGCTCGCGAAGAGGGCTGTCAGAGTGGGGCCGCTGGTTGCTTTGGATGGCGATAGGGATGTTGGGCGGAAAGGAGGAGTCGAAGCCATTAGTATGCACGTGGAAGAACTAGGCTGCTGGCCGAAGTGGAGGGGAAGGAAAGATGGAAGGCATGGGTTGTTGTGTGGGTGGCGTGAGCAAGCAGGCGAAGGGAGATGGCTGCATGGCTTCGATTGACGTGTAGACGATCGAGAAAATAGAGGGAAGAAGGTCTCGGAGATGAAGAGCTGGTGGTAAATTTTGGAAGAGAGAACATGAGAATTGAAGATGGGCAGGTAGGTGAAGCAAAATGAACAGGCTAAATAATATATATAGACACACACACACACTCTTTATTTATGAGTCAGAATGAACCAGTACCAAATGAAAATGGACCAGAGAAAAATATAAATTAAACCGAAGGAAAGGCAAAAGCCAGCTGTTGAATTCAGGAAGTAATAATTGCTAGTGGCTGAAAGCTTTCTCACAAAGGGCAATGAAAGGACAAAAAGGAACACCAAAGGTTCAAAAACGGGTACTGGTATGGTTGATCGTTTTGCTGTTTCGCAGCGTATCGAACTCCGAAATATACAAATGAATATACTATGAAGATCAAGACGACGAGACGATCAAAACGGTACACAGATATCAACGATACGATCATCCCGTCAAAAGTCGATATTCGGTACAAAATATGGTGCTAAAACGTCGAAAATAAGAATAACAGAGCAATAACAGTCCAAATTTGGCGAAATGAAATATGACGTCTCACTCAGAAAATGATTTACAAATTTATTATATAAAAATATTTAGGTTTCGAAAACATTTTATTTACATCATTTTTACTGATTTAAATTGAAAAATGAAAATTACACAATAGAATTTGCTTTCATATTTTCCAATGAAAATTTACCATTTGCTAGGTTAAAATAGACGCATTCTAAATATAAATTTTTCATTTCAAAATTTTACTATTTAATTTCAAGTCAAATTTTAGTTAATTGCGTTATAAAAACATTTAAAATTTATGGGTCATTACAGTTTACATGCCCCGCTTAAATATTCCATTTATAGCCGTAAATGTGTTCCTCGTTCACTAATCTTCTCCATTCAAATACCCCGTTTTTGTTCATTGTAAACACACCCTTACTAAGTATAGACGGTTGTTGCTTGCAATTGAAATTGAAACTGAAAAATATCTAGGGTAACCATTGTAGTCATCACCATTTTCTTATTTATACTCGAGAAACAGCATTAAATGTGAATATTTATTTAGTACTATCAAATCAATACCTTGACTTTCACACCCTTTTGATGATTACAAAATAAAAGTTGGGATTTTCTTATGTAACATGTTTTGAGTGTGCCCAATGGCAGTGAAATGGAAAAACAAAGTTTTAAAATATAAGGTGGGGACAAATGTGCTATGAGGTTAGATTGTTAGTGTTTGTAATCTTAGCGGACAAAAAAATTTAATTGGAGGTTGGATATGAAGTATCATGTAATACGTAGTGTTTATTTTTTATTTGTAATAATTATTAATTAATATATTTATTAATGGGAAGACTATTAGGGATACCAAACAAAACACAAAATAGTGGCACAACCGATGTTGGTCATAGGATTTCATTATAGGTTAAATTTGGGAGTCCTAATGATTAATATCTCCTATATCGCTAATTGTGTCATCTATCATCCATTGTGTCCAAGTAGACTTTCCCTTTATTAATTATTAATAATTAAGTAATAAATATTTCGTATTTAATATGTAATAAGCAACAATAGAAATTCTAATTCAAACACTAGTTAGGAACATAAAAATATTTAGTACATTAATGTTGTCCTGCTTTAACCAAAGCGTCTCTGATCTGATTATGTTCCAATAATATGTGTTGTATTTGATAAACTTGCATCACTGTGGCTGTGTTGATGTTGTTCAAGTCAATTTTCAATGTAACTTCGTGTAATTTTTGCATTAATAGTTTCTTCATAATCGAGATTTATACCATTGTATTTTTCTTATAAAATTATAAATAACACAAGTTGCAATGATAAATGATGCTTATTTGGTGAAATTACATGTAGGCATGTCTTGTAAAATGTTGATTTTTTCTTATAATATAGAATATTCTTTCCACAGTCATTTGCAAACTAGAATAAATGAAATTGAAGATTTCATTATGCGATTTCAGAACATTCGAGGTTTGTTGAAGCTTTGGAACGTGATGATGTTTATTACGATTAGGTGGCAAATATTCCTTTTAAATAACAAAAAATTCGACTTAAATTTTATGTTCGACTTATCTAAGTTACGTTGGACTTAGTGGTTATGTCCTTTCCAACCGTTGGAACTTTCAAAGAGCAAATGCTTTTTATTAAACCATCGACGTAATCGATATGTCTGACATAGCTTAGATAGGACGGACGCATCTTCCGTTGTCCTCTTTTACCCGAGCTTTTCTTTGTGCACCATGATATGCTCCTCTAATTCATATGCTCATTTTACATGTGTGGCATATATGTTTAAAACATAAACGTTTGGCTAAAAGTGCATGGAACACCCTACACCCCTTAGCATACCCCCAAGGACACACTAAAAGATATGGTGCGTCGTAGGTATAACTAAAGCTCGTAGAGACTAAGATTCACAAGATAAAATAGATAGATAGATAGTAACACAACGGAAGTAATTAAAACAATAAATGATTTTAAAAATTAATACTTCATAAATACTTTAGGCAAACCACATATGTTCCAAACAGCAAATACAATTGTCTTATGAAAATAAAATCTCAGTCTCATCAGAAAAACCAGAGTACAAACACAAACTTTCCCTCAATACAGTGTCAGTACAATAAAAGAATAAAAGGCTGGAAATAAAAAGAAGGAATACATGATAGGGTCTCCAAGGCTCTGAGAAGCTGTGGTTTATCTTCCTTGCCCCTGATTGCCTATGAGGGAAAAAGGAAAAAATAAAGGAGTAGGTCAAACAAAAAGTCTGGTAAATGATTGTATTTACTAGAATCTTAAGCAAAGTAAAAGTAATAGACTTTACAACAGTTCTAGTATATAAAAGAAAACAAATGAAATAGGAAGAAGAAACAAGATGGAAATAAGTACGAATTAACTAAATTAACATAATCGGTTAACTTTGATTGTTTGCACTTGTCTTTGTTAGCTGCTTTGATTAGGCTGAATTCCTCACCCTATAATTAGGCTGAAATCCAAATTTTACCCTTTGATCGGCCTGCTACTCCATAGACCTTAATGCGGACTAGATGCTATATAACTCCCTACACATAAGTTAATGAAATCTATGAAAGACGCACAAAGTACAATGGTGTCTACGAAAGACTTACAAAGTATTTATCGTGGACTAGATGTTATATGGCTCCTTACACAGAAGGTAATGGTGCCTAAAGGCACATATACTTAAGCGCTTGGAACTCATAGCGATTACTGTGCACCAAAATGGAAGTCGCACGCGTAACTACCACCATGCTCATGCTAACTGTTGCTCCACCTATTGGGTCTTCTTATTACCCATGCTCTAGCAAAAGCATGCCTATCGTCTCACTTCAGGATTATGTGAAACATCGTGTCCATATAAAAATAGGGGAAATGCTGTTGGTACTGGTCCGTCGTCCAAACAATATCTAGTGCACCCCTTGTCCAAATCCCCCGTGATTTGGACTTCTATTGCAACAACCCGGAATTTTGGATATTTGAAATTGGGATATTTAATTTATTTTAAATATACAGGTGTTGATTTCTAATTTAAATTTCAAATATCTCCATTTACTGGACAATTAAATTATTGAATTAAATTATTAGAAGTTGGGTAAAATGTTAAATCGAGAGTTTAAGCTTGTTAAAAATATTTTAATGGCTTATAAAAATTATATTGAGAATACCGAAGATAATAGAAGTTTTAAAAGTATTGTAGGCCGTTCCTCTTTCGATTCTAATCGAATTCTCTCATAAAAAAGGGGATCCATCGATCGAGTCGATCACGACTCGACTGCGAAATTTCGAGAGGAAGGGATTCAGGCAAATTTATGATCGAGATTTGATATTTAGGCGAAGCTCGACATTGTTTTCCTACTACTGATCTTTGTATGCTCGAAGTCATGGTGTGGATTCGAGAGCGAGGTGCCGCGATGTGGGTTAGGGGCTTGGGTGGGCTGCAAGATGTTAGGAACGGCTCACGAGGGGCGCTGCGGCATCGGGGTGGCTCGCGTGGAGGGCCGATGTGGTTTTGGATGGTGATGGAAGGCAGCGACGTGGACATGATTGCCTAGGCGAAGCACGAAGGTGTTGGCCAGAGGCGTTGTCGTGGAGCTCTGAACGGTAGGGGGTTGAATATCAAGGTTAAACATTTTAATCTAATGTTATTCAAGTTTAAACCTTTAATTCAAATTTTTTGATTTTTATTTCACTTATCAGAAATTAACAGCAAGGTATAAAATAGTTTTGTTTTAAATTAATCAACTATATATATAAAACAACAAGGTATTTTCAGTTTATTTTATTAAATTGTATATATATATATATATATAAACATATTAGAGGAGGCATAAAATATATATAAATAGGATTTTAATTTACAGCGAGATACAAAACAATTCTGTTTTAAAATTCAGTAAATATATATATATATATATATATATATATATATATATAAGATTTTGGAAAAATATAGGAATTTATATAAAAAATTGATTTCTAAATCTATATAAGTTATTTCTAGTATATGCAGTTTCAAAGAAAATAAAATACAATAAATATACTTATACACATATTAAACCTACTATTTAATTTTAGAATAGTGTATTATGGTGATTAATTTGTTTAAGTAATTTAGTTAATCATTTTAGTTACTATAAGATTTGTAAAGAAAAATTAGTTTAAAAATTAATTTATTAGTTTAAAATTAAATCATTAAGTGGTAATTTATTGTTCGATTAGTTCAAATGTAATGAACCTTATAATGTTATACAAGGTCTAAAATCGGGAAGAAAACAAGTCAAGATGGAAGTGAGTTGCAAATTAAATGTCAAAGGTGAGTTAATCTCACTCAAATTGGACTACTGGTGAATTTAAATGGTAAAAATTTATATTATTGGTTGATTGCTTAAATTGATAATTTATTATCAGTCTAGATGTGATATTATATATATGTATTGGAGTGTTTGATATCCCCGCATTATATAGCGGATGAGACCCTATGCGCCCCGCATAATAGCGGATGACCCTATATACCGCATTATCCCCCTCGAAGTGGGATGGGTATTTTTATACTATGCTAACATCTGTGGATGCAGGGAAACATGTTGGAGGGGTCCAACTGGATTTATCAAAAATGTTGAATTTATTTTCATTTCAGAGATATATGAAATGTTGAATAATCTATGATATATTATGTTAGAAAAATTTATTTATTTGATGTTAATATATTGTTGAATATATTGTGATATTTTAAAAATATAAATATTGAATTTTTTAAAAAAGGGAAATTTTAACGTAGAAGATTTATAGTAAAGTTGGATTTTTGTTTTAATTAATGAATTTGAGAAAAATGAATGGTTGATTTTAAAATTGTACTTGAAAATTTATAAATATGGAAAGATAGATATTTTGAAATATTTGAATCAAAGCATTTAATAATGGGGCTTAATCGATTTGTTTAAGTATAAAAGCATTTATTTTAAAATCCAAGATTTGAAATAGATTTGAGAAAAGAAAAGAGGGAATTTGAGAAGAAATAAAATATGGGACAAATGTACCTGATTTAAATAAATATTTTTAAATCATAAAAGGGAAGTGAGGTCTGAATAAGTGGATTTTGGAATGTATTGGGAAATTTATTTCAAAATGGACTTTAATCTTGAAAATCATT
The DNA here is from genome assembly GCA_030765085.1 of Allium cepa. Lineage (NCBI taxonomy): Eukaryota > Viridiplantae > Streptophyta > Magnoliopsida > Asparagales > Amaryllidaceae > Allium > Allium cepa. The sequence goes on along the minus strand of CM060931.1, from coordinate 455,486,224 downwards.
AAAAATCAACTTAGGTATTTTTATGATGGTTATAAAAGGAAAATGAGACTATGGAATTCATAAAATGGGTTTATAAATAAAGTGAAGATCAGTGAATATTTGAGATTTTAAATTCACGATGGGAATTTATAAGGAGATGGTAATTCGTTTTAAAAATAAATAGTGTTTTATTTTAAAAAATGTGGGAAAGGAAATTTACGGAGTTGGAATGTAAATTTAAACTGGAAATAAATCGGAAAGGATCCGTAAAGGATTAGATGGGCTATATTGGAGTGGAAAGTGTATTTTTCTGAAAAGCTAAGTATATTTTCAAAGAAAGATTTTTAAGTATAAATTAGAAGTTTTAAAGATATTTTAAAAGAATGTTTTTAGAGAAATTTATTATTTAAACCGTTTAAAAATTTTTAAAGTAAATATTAATTAAGTTAATTATAGTAGTTAGTTATTTTTAAAGGTTAAATTAGTATTATGATTTAAAGGATAACTATTAAATATTTATACCTTATATAACAGTTTTATTTTGAAAATAGTTTTTGGATGAAGTTCTACTTGGAAAATTATTATAGAATTTCATAACTATTGTTTTGAATAAAGTGATTGAAGTAGCTTTATTTCAAGTGTTTTAAGTGTATATTTTTGGATAAAATGATTTACTTTATTTAAAATCTAAATTTAATAAGACTTAGTGCTTTTCAGTGGAAATAAAATCATTGGTTAAATGATTGATCAATTTGATAGTTTAATAACCGACAATTAATATTGGCCAATGCGCTGATCGTTTCGAAGAGACCGAGATCGGATTTAATTACCCGAAAACCACTTTGATCCGGTTTGAATGTAGCGAATGAATACCGTGAAATGATGAAGACAGTGATTTGATTTGTCTAGACCCAGGGCAACTTGTGTGGACAAATGCTATCAAACCATCGTTATTGGAGGACGATGAGCATTCTAAGTGAAATTCGGTCTTAAAAGGTAACGCTTAGCCTCAAGCCTCATCAATCGGGAATGACTAAAACAGGGGATGCGCTGCAAGGTTAAGTGGGTAGCACCCAATTAGGGTAAGGTCATCACTGTCTAGAGTCCCTCGATCTCGGCTGTGGGCGGTTGCTGATCCCAACCGCGAGGTGATCTTATTCGAACTATTCAGTAAGGGGTAGCTTCTGTCTTGTATTGTAGGGGATCAGAAGTGGTCCTCGATACGCTAAACTAGGCCAGTAGTATGACAGGCGGTACCCCAGAACCCTGCCATTGTATGGAATCCATTTTCCAATAAGCGCCCGTACTGTTTTGATTGTTCCCAACTATGCTGGAACGTGAGATGTAAGCATTTCAGCTATATTTTATTTTACTTTCCATAGACGCTATTATAGTATCAGAAGGGTTTGATAAAAATGTTTTGGTTATCGTAAGGTAAAAACCCGGCACGTTTATTTGTGACGTGGTCTTATGAGATACCTTTGATTTCAAAGGATTTTCAAAAAAATATAATAATCCAATTAAGTGTGATTTTCTCACGTTGGTTTTCCAGAATGACTCGGGTGTTATATTATTATAATGCTTGGGTCAGACCGAGTATTGCAGATACAAGATAGGATGCTATTGAGCTCAGGAGACGAGCTGGATGATGGAGTCATATATCGCGTATCTGACGTATATTCCACTGTGTATGGTCTACTGTATATTCAACTGTGTAAGACAAGTTATTATAACTGTCTGGTATTGTGCTATTGATTCGTGTGTACTCTGATGATGTAATGTATAAAACAGTAATAGTTCTTTCTGTATAAAGATCAGTTGTTATATATTATATGTTATTCCGCTACGATTTTGAGATTTTGATGTTGTTTTCTATTTTCTTCTTCTACCTTTTTCTTCTTTAACCCTAATGGTTTGTATTTCTGTCTAATTTAAGTTGAACTGATGGAGAATATTGTCGACTCAAAGGGGTGCGTATTTGCGGGTCGTTACAGTTGGTATCAGAGCTGAAGATTAAGCGAGAACCTTGGCTCTAGTAGGGGACTGCTCGTTAGAGATTGAGTCGGTAGTACTCTAGAATGGGGTTGAAGGTATTAATAGATATGAGCACATATTTGTTAGTGAATATAAAATTGTTTTATATTGCGTTGATTGGTTTGTTGAGTGGCTAATGGATTCTGGTCAATACGAGTAATTAATGTTATTGATAGGGATCTCTAAACACTTGAATAGAACAATTCGACATAGTGTTGTTGAAATATGGTAAATGAAATAATTTTACCCAAATTATTTTTATATATAAAAGAAATAATTTTTCGTAATTATTATAAGTATATATATGGTTGCTTGGTTGTTAGGAAAGAATAATATTAAATCATTATCATTGTTGTGTAGAAATTGAAATAAGAAAATAATGTTATTACCAAAATGTTAAGCAAATTAATTTATATAACAGAATGGAATTTGTAAATGTGAATTATAAATGTGATTTGTAAATGAAATGGGATAAAATATAAGGGTAATATTTGAATATAGATGGAAAGGATTTGAAATTTGAAAATTTGGGAAAATTTAATTCCCTTGAGTTTGAAAATGATTTTCAAAGGCTTTGGAGGAATAATAGTGATATTATTCGAAAATATTTTTGAATTTGTTATAAAATCTAGTGAGAATTGGAATTTAGAAATATTTGAAATGTTTTTAAAAGAATAAAAGCACTAAACTCACTTCAGTCGCTAGAAAATAATTTCGGTGATGACTGCAGCATCATCGATGTTCATTTTCTAGTTTGCACGGAAGGAATTACTACCTGAATGTTTTATATTGGAGTTGTTTGCAAAACTGGGTTTGGTTTTGAAATTCAAAGGAATAATTGGATATACCAAAGGATTTTGGATAATTGATTTCAAAAATGATTTTGAAATACTTAAGTGATTGTTAAAGGTCGTGGAGTTAGTTAAAAATGTTTATAGAATATCAGTAAGTTTGAAGACTTATAAGATTTGAATTAAAGTGAAAATCAATTTAAATTGAGCTAAGTAAGGTGAATTTGAGAGATTAAACCTAAGTAGGCCAACTGGAAATATTTATTGAATAAAAATTTATCAAGTTGGAAATAGTTTGCGAATGAACGAATTTATTTAGTGTAACTAAATGGAAATTAGAAACTAACATTTGAATAATGTTTAAATTTGAATTATGTTAAAATAAATGAGTAAAATAAACCAATTAAGTGAAATAAAATGGGAAGGATTGAGTGAATAAAATATTGGTAATTTTGAACTTATAAAATTTGAAAGTTTAACTGAAAAGGAAATTAACTTGAACTAAGAGGGATCTGGGAATTTAGCCCAAGTTGGCTTAAACAAAACAAAGGATTGAAAACAAAATTAGTATGTAAACTAGATTTAAATGGGTAAGAAAAATAATTGAAATTTAATACTGGAATGATATTTAATTTAAATTGTGTAAGTAGAGTGAAATCGGAAAATTAGATCGAATGGGCTAAATAAAATGAAAGGCTTGGAAATAAAATTTGATCGAGATACGAATGAATTAGTGAGCGGAACTAATTAAAGAAATGGTTTGGGATAAGGTGAATAGAATTCAACATTTAAAATTGGGACATAAATTAAATCGAATGGAATTGAAAATGTAAATTGAATAAAAATGGATATAAGCTTCAGTGGTGAAGTGGAAAATAACTATGGAAGGTTGTATAAGATATTTATAATAAAGTTAAGAAAATTGACAGAAATTCTTAAATAAAATTGGTATTGGGAAAATATTGAGTAAGTACTTGAATGAAGATTTAATAAAAGTGGTGAAAAGAGAAATTGTAAATAAGGGAATGGAAAATAAAATGAATGCGAATAGAAGAGAATTGATATAGCTAATCATCAATTGAGATAAATGTGTAGGATGTACGTATATTATTTTATTCGCATAACGGTTTGATCCAGATTCGAGCAAAGAATTTTGAGATATTTATATCGATCCGAGTTGGGATTATTCACTTGATTTTCAACAGCGAACCCTGGATATGGATTTTTGACTGATCCAGAAATTCTCTATCACAGCATATGGCTATGCAAGGAGAATGATGGTTTCTGATCAAGAAACTAAATCTGAGTCCGCACTAGGAAGTCGGGTGGACGATATTAGTTCGGAAGTGCAATTGTGCGATCGAGTGAGCGATCGGATTTGACATTGCATATGGATGATATATGTACATCATACGGTCTTGAATGAAATAAATGTTGAAAATTTTGTAAAAGAAGTAAATAAAATGATTTTGAATTTTGTGATTGGATATTATTGCTAAGGGAGGTGCAGGCAATTAAAAGCAAAGATAAATTGATGTTTTCAATTTCAGAAATAAATTTTGAATTGCCCAACAAAAAGGTATGTATTTAAATTAACCTATGAAATTTGATGATTTTTTTGATCTAGCCACTTATTTTTTGTTTTCTTTTGAAAATGTAGGTCTCGTAGAGGCAATTTTGTAGTTGTTCCGGAGCTAGCCGTGCAAAGGAGACGATGGCAAAAATTTTCGAAAATTTAAGGAGTTCGAAAAATTTTGAATTTTTTTTGGTAATTTAAAATTTGTTTTATAATTTGAATTATTGAGGGGATAATATTATTTGGGAACCTATGGATGAGTCTGGAAAGTTAGTAAGAGTGATAGCGTTTCTTTAATAAAAAGATTGTTTTGGGGAGTTGTTAAAAACTGTTTGGCTTTGGGAAAATAGTAAACGTGTATTAGACCATTCTTCTTAACTAACAATTTTGGGGACGAAATTCTTATAAGGGGGAAGGAATGTAACGACCCGAAATTTTGGGTATTTGAAATTGGGATATTTAATTTATTTTAAATATTCAAGTGTGTACTTTTAGTTTAAATTGAAAATATCTCAATTTATTGGACAATTGAATTATTGAATTTAATTATTGGAAGTTTGGTAAAATGTTAAATCTGGATTTTTAAGCTTGTTAAAAATATTTTAAATGCTTATAAACATTATATTGGGAATACCAAAGATAATAGAAGTTTTAAAAGTATTATAGGCCATTCCCCTTTCGATTCTAATTGAATTATCACATCAAAAAAGGCGATCCATCGATCGAGTCGATCGCGACTCGATTGTGAAATTTCGAGAGGAAGGGATTCAAGCGAATTTGCAATCGAGATTTGATATTTAGGCGAAGCTCGACATTTTTTTTCCTACTATCGATCTTTGTATGCTCGAAGTCAAGGAGTGGGTTCGAGAGCGAGGTGTCACTGTAACAGCCCGCAAATCCGTACCCCTTGAAAGAACACTATTTTACCTAATTCAACTCAAGTTGCACAGAAATACGAATCATTTGGTTAAAGAAGAAGAGAGGTAGAAGAAGGAAATAGAAATCAACATCAGAATCTAACCATCGCAGTGGAATAAAATATAATAGATAAATAATAATCTTACTCAAAATCAAATATATCTGTTTACATATATTACATCATCAGAGTACATCAATCACAGATCACATCACTCACATACAAATGGATACATAGCAACTCAATACAGCGGAATATATATATATAAACAAGTACGAGAGTACGTGTCATCATCCAGCTCGTCTCCTGAGCTCCATAGCATCAAATCCTGTATCCTATAATACTCGGTCTGACCCGAGCATTACAGTTAAAAACACCCGAGTCAGTCTGGAATACCAGCGTGAGAAAATCACACCCAATTGATTATTAAAGTTTCAAAAATCCTTTGAAAACAAAAGCATCTCGTAAGACCACGCCACAAATAAACATGTCGGGTTTTTACCTTACGATAGCTAAATCATTTTTATAGAAATCTTCTGATATTATAATAGTGTCTATAGAAAGTAAATAGAATCTAGCTGAAATGCTTGCATCTCACGTTTCAGCAATAGTTGGGCACAATCAAAACCGTACGGGCGCGTAGGGAAAATGGATTCCAACTAATGGCTAGGCACTGGGGTACCACCTGTCACAGTACCTGGTCTAGATCAGCGTACCGAGGAGCCACCCTAACTCCCCTGCAACACAAGACCGGAACCATCCCTTACTGGACAGTCCCGAGCAAGATCACCCCGCGGTTGGGATCAGCAACCGCCCACACAGCCGAAATAAAGGGACATCTAGACAGGGATGACCTCACCCTCCAGTGGGGGCTACCCACGAAGCCTTGCTGCATATCCCCTGATTTTCAGCCATTCCCATTTGATGAGGCTTGAGGCTAAACGTTACCTTTAAAGAACATATCCCTTTGAATGCCCATCGTCCACCTGACGATGTTTTCGCAAGCATTCATCCATACAAGTCCGTTCCGGGTCCGAACGGAACCGAATGCACTATTCCTACTACATCCATTTTGGAAATATCCTCAGGATTAGTAGCGACTAGCCCTTGCACTTCACTGCTTCATCTTCGAATCCAAAATCGTTTACACGAAACGTATAAACCGGATCGAAGTGGTTTTCGAGAAATAAATCTCGATCCCGGTCTCTTCGAAACGATCAACGCATTGTCCAATATTGATAGTCGGTTATTTAACTATCAATTAATATTCACAAACATTCATCCAACAATAAATAATTTCCCAAACTATTTATTAACCTCAAAATATCTTCACAATATATATTTCTATTTTCAATCCTTTGAAAACAGTTTCGAAACCATCTTTCCTTCAGAATAAATTTTCCCCAATAGTTTCTATCTCCTCTGAAATCACCAAGCACAAAACTAGATTTCTAAAATAATTTAAAACACTTAACTTTGAAAATATATACTTTAAAATACTTAGGATAAAACTACTTAAATAATTTGTTAATAATACCATATTATATGAATTTGAGAAAATAAGGTTACTTTATAAAATATAAAATCAGGTTTTCACTTTTAAAACAAATACTAAGTCACTTTTAAATAATTAATGCTATAATATATTAAAAGTAATACTTGCTTTAGAAATTAAATATTAGAAATAATATTTTTTTCAAAACATACCTTTAAACATTTTTTTAAAACTATTAACTTATATTTAAAAACTTATTTTGAAAACGTACTTGGTTATTCAGAAAGAAATTTCCAATCTCAATTACTTAAATCAAATTTCCCAATTGATTCCCAATTTACTCCATTGAAATAAATTTCTTTACTTATCAGTTCATTTCAAACATCATTAATTAAGGACTTTTTTTTTATTATTATTTTCAATTTAATTTTTAACTCCTTTAGCTGAAATATACAAATCTCAGGTTATTCCCAATTTCTTCTTTATTTTTCTTAAATAATTTTAATCCCCAATTTAAAATAAATGTTTTGTTTCTTTTAAACAATAACATTGAAATTTAAGTTCCATGAACTCTCCTTTATTCAAATTTTCCTTCTCATACACAAGATTTATTTATTAGAATTTTAAGGTCACTTTATTTCCTTTCCAGTTCATTCATAAATTTATTCAACTTTGATATAACTATTTTACTTACACTTTCACTACTTTTATTTCATTTCCAATCTCAAATTATATTTTTAGTAATTAATTTTTTTTTTTTGCCCGATTAAAACAATCAAGCCATAGCATTCAATATTCCCACATAATTCATTACAGGATATCAAATATTCAGAACAGAGAATGTTAAATAATTAAATAAATATGAGGGGTCCAGTTGGATCCCTCCAACCTGTTTCCCTGCATCCACAGATGTTAGCACAACATAGTATCCATTCCAAATTATACCAGACTAAAGCACATCAATCAATTCAACCAATCAAGCAATTATTTAAATTTAATCATTTAAATTTAAATTATACTGAGTGAGATTAACTCACCTTTGCTTTTATTTGCAATCCACCTCAATATTGCCTTGGGTTATATCCTGATTTTTTGACCTTGAATAAACAATTTATATGATTTATTAATATTTGAATTGATCGAACAATTTATATATATATTTTCCTTTATTTTTATTTTACCATTTAATAAATTCCAACACAATCTAAAATTTACTTAAACTGATTCCCTATAATAAATTATTTTCAGTACTAAGATAAATTAAATAAGTTTATTAAGTACATTAACTGCCCTAAACTCATATTTTTAAAAGAATAACCTAGTAGCTTTAAAATGTGAATATGTATATTTATTTTCTTTGAAATTTTACATATAAAAATAATCTATATATATTATTATTATTAAATTTCGGAATATGTAACTGGGTGTATACATATAATTTTGCTGCAGTAGAATTTTTTTTTTTTATATATATTGGAAAAAAAAAGGATCATACCTCACTGCAAACACTCCTCAACGAAAGCACCAAAACCATCAATCTACTGCCTAAAACCATCCGTAAATCGACTAAAACTATCCCACAAATTCCACAAGCCACTGCCCAAAGCTACCATCACCGACTAACTTCACAATTCTAAACCAAACTACGACTTCAATCTTCACAACAACCTCGACAATTCGACAATTCACCCCTCACTCGCAACCAGACCCACTCCTCATGAATGCAAGGATCGACAAAGGCCCAAAAACGATCTTGACTGCAGCACGATATCACCTCTCCTCCAAGCCCTCACGAATTCGATCACCCGACACACCGTGTACCCTAACTGCCTACAATTCACCCTAACCCAAACGAAGTCGCCTCCATAGCTCGATTTTGAGAATCGGCTATAGGGAAGAACACGATCGATTTATAGCATCAGTCATTTGATTTTCAACCGAAAACGATTTCGTTTGAAAAAAAATGTTTCGACCGATAAAGAACTAGAATAAGAATTCACTGATTTGCAGGAGCATGGACGGATTTGATTTCGATTGAAGAAAGAAAATGGAACTTCGGCTTCGATTTGAATTTGATTCGAATGGTAAAGATGAAGAAGAGAAAGGCGATTGATAACAACTCTCGCGGCCATGAATTTTGAACTACCGAGAGAAAAAAATATGGTTTCGAGATTTATTTTTTTTCGGCTGTGTGGTTTTATTTTTATTTTTATATTTTTAGGAATGAACTGATTGTCTTCAAGAGGAAGGAACCAAGATGTTAGCGTATTGAATAAGGTTTTGTGTACAGTGATTTGCAGTGAAAAATAAAAATTCTGATGTGAATCGTTTAACCAGTCAACTATGCATCAATTATTTAAATTTGCGATATTAATTCTGGCACGTTTATATATCGTACGCTCACATAACAACTCCGATAAATACAAAATTTGAAATCCGATAATAATTCAATATTACGGACCCAATGAAACTGGTTTCGTCGAATTCCGAGACTATGCCTCGGAAGGTTATTTTTACATTCAATTTAAACTATGTAAATTTTAAAACTGAACAAATCACTGTTAATTTAAATTTTACGACTTCTATTACCCTCAGTATTATCAATATAATTTTTTTCCAAGCCTTCAAATTATTTTTAACAGACTTAAAATTCCAAATTAAATATTTTATCCAACTTCAAATTATTTAATTCAATAATTTAATTGCCAAATAAATTATGATATTCGTAATTTAAATTGATAATTAACCTTTAAATAGTTAAAATCAATTAAATATTCCGATATTAAATGCTTGAAAATTCCGGGTCGTCACATTCATCCCCCCTTGAAAGAATTTCGTCCCCGAAATTACTAGTTAGGAAGAATGATCCATAACCCATTAACTATCTTCTCAACTCCAAATAGTTTTTATCAATTTACCAACAAATCCTTTTATCAATGATACACTAATCTTTTTCTTTACTTTTCAACTTAACCATAAGTCCCAAGCCATATTACTTACTTAACAATTCAAATTCAAATTTAAAACCGAATTTGAATTATCAAAATTTTCTCAAAATTTCTCTAACTCCCTAAATTCCCGAAAAATTTCGCCAGCGTTTCCTTTGCGCGGCTGACTCGGTACAACTACAAAATGGCTCTACGGCCTCCCAAATCCAAAAAGAAAACAAAAAGCCAAGTGGCTCAATCCAAATCCAAATCCCAATCAAATTTCATACCAAATTTAAATACATACCATTTGTCGGGCATTTCATATTCATCTCTTGAAATCAATCCAATTCTCTTTTTCCTTTATATTACCTGCATATCCTGCTTAGTACTAATATCCAATCACAATATCCCAAAACATTTCATCGATTTCCTCACCAAATGACAATATCTATTCATTCCAATATTGTCTTAAATTATATTTGTAATGTCAATTTTTCATTTAAGAATTTACCATCTTAAGTTTAGTTTAAGTATTTTATATGCTTTTTATATTCATTTTCATCTTTCACTTTAGTCTATATCTATTTCTATTCAATTTTTTTCAATTTCATACGAATTCAATTTCTCTTAACTCTAAATTTCTAAACTTTAATTTCCATTAATAACTAATTCATATTATTACTTTCATTAGTTTCAACCACTAACTTATTTAAATTTTCTAGTTTGAAATTGTTTTGCCGTTAATAAATTTCCAAAAACTACCAAAAAAAATATTTCTAACTCCCAAAATTTCTGAAATTTTTTGGCAGAGTCCCCTTTGTACGGAGGAGCTTTTGCAATTTGACAAAAGAGATAAATATATATACATCGACCCACACGGTCGGAAAAAAAAAACAGTTCATATTTCCTATTTTTATTGCGTAGGCGTACCTTATTTAGCATTTTAAGCAAGCGGCTTATTATTTTTAGCAAATAGCACAACCAAATCCAGCCACACGGCTTTCCGGTACCTGTACTTACTCAATTTAAACATGTAAGTGCCAAATATATGAAGTTTAACTATATTTCACTTGTTTACAATAGTTAAAACATAAGAACTCTAAAAGAAACTCATACCAAACATTTTTTTCTATAAGCAATTTATATAGTTTCCATGCCAATTCAACCGTTTCAATTAATTTATAAAGCATTTTCAATCAATAACATTTTATTCTTTGCAATTTGACGAGATATATGTGAATAAATAAGCACTTGAGTTTTATAATCAATTTTAAATGGATTTCAACTCAATTTATACACAATTCTATTCTATTTTAAATTTATTCACAATCCATATATTCTCATTCCCATTGCATTTCCAATTTTAATCCATTCACTTGCATTTCATTCTGTTAATCAAACTAGTTCATACAAAACTATTAACATCTTAGGTTCGTCTTCATTACCAATTTAATTTCTCTTTTATTTTAATTCATTCACAACTATTTATTTAGCCCGACTTATTTCCATTTAAATTTCATTTACAATCCATCTATTTACATTTTATTCCATATTTGTTTATCCCAACTATTTTATTTAGCTCGGAAACAATCCAAGCTATTTCATTCAATAACCATTTCTCCACTTTATTTAAACCACACTTCATTTTGATTTTTATTTATTCTATCCATATATTTATTCAACATAATTAGTTTATCCACACAATCTATTAGGAATTTCATTTCTTTAAATATTATTTATGGCCCACCCAATTTTATTTCGATTCCAATTTATTTTTACTCGATTTAAATTCAATCCAATATCATTATACTTAATTCAAGTTGATTTAAATTCAACTCTCTTCCCGCTATTCAGCTTAAGTTAATTTACTTCAATTTAACTAAAATTTATACTTAAGCTCATTTTCATTTTGCAAACAAGTTCTCTTTCAATTTATTCAAATTTTATATTTAAGCTCATTTTAATTGATTACAAGGCCATTTCTAATTTATTTCCACTTATTTGGATTTTATTTGTAATTCAATCCAATTTCATCTTTAATTCAATACATTTCCAATTACATTTAATTTGTTAACACTTCATGTTAACCTTTAATTTTAAAACTCAAGTTCTGAGTTCACTATCCATTTTCAAATTACCACCTAATTTTATGAACTCACAGTTCAATTTCATTTTCTTCACCAACCATTTGAAGTCGAATTCAATTTATAACTCAAGTTTTATTTCCAAACTTCATCATAAACTCACAATTCACTTTTGTTTAACATTTCATTAACCAATTTATTAACAAATTAATTCTCTCCCATTTATAGTCCAATACTTGATCTTTAACCCCAAATATCACTTTATTTACTTTTCTTGGTTCAATTTAGTTAATAATTCAAGTTTGGATTTTCTTTTCATTATCCAAAGCATCAACCAATATTTATTTTGGATTTTCTATTCCACTTTCAAAATCTATAAGTCACAACCCACTATTTTCACAATTCCATTTATTATAGGTTTGAACATATTTATCTTTTATTTTTAACTCAGGCCCTCCATTTATTTATAGCCCAAGCATATTTTATTTCCATGGATTTTAAATTCTTTTATAAGTTATTCTGGTTTATTTATTTAAATTCTCATTTCTTATTCAATTTACCTTTCATTTATCTAGATAAGACTTGTATTCCATTCATTAATTAAATTGACTTCTCATTCCAATTCAATTTCTACTTTAACTTAATTTTATTTAACTCGATTCGATTTTAACTTTATTCGAATACAGCTGGATATTATTTTCAGCTTATTCAATTTATTTTAATCCAGTTAAATTTTATTCTCCAATCCAAGTTAATTTCATTTTTAACTTCTCTTTTAAATTCTAATTCCATTATCCAAAGCTTAAATTTCTTCCTGATTTACAAATCATTTCCATTTATAAGCTTACAACTTATCTTGTCCGGATTTTTAAACACACAGCTTTGATTTCAAATTGTTTTTGAAATCTCCAACATCTCAAAAATCAAAATTCTCAAAAATTAAACCAATCCTGGTTGTATTCTTAACAAATTTCTCTTGAATTTTCAAAAACAACTAGCTCTTCTGAGCAAATCAATTTTTTGGCAGCAATCCATCACTTAGAAATTCGAAAATGAATACTGATGATGCGGCCGTCATCATCAGAATTATTTTCCAATGATCCAAGTGATTTCAATGCTATATCACCTCCAAAATCCATTTAAAACAATTTTCCTTTCAGAAATATCTCCAAAACAATAATGCTATCATTTATCTTCAAATACTTCCAAATCTCCAGGATTTTAAATTTCCAAAGCCTTCTTAAATAAATTCTAACTATAATTTATTTGCACACCTTATGCTTATACAAATTCTCATTCCATTATATTTCAATTTATAATTTACATCTATAATTCATATTTATAAATTTCCTTTTATAACGAATTTACTCCTTTAAACTTTAGTTATATTTCAATTTCTAGTTAAATTTTCACTTAACAATGATAATACTTTAATATTATCATTTCTAGCATCCAAGCAACCATGTATTAACTAAGTAGTAGTTTTTTTTTTAAAACTATTTATATAAAAATATGTTTTTTTTTGGTTAAAATTATTTCATTTACCCATATTTAAAACAATATCGTGTCAATTGTTCTATTCAAGTGTTTAGAAACCCCTTCAATACAGTTGTACGGTCTGTACCGACGGAGGTTCATATGCCACTCAATAAACCAACCAACACAATATTAAAACAATTTATATTCACTAACAAATACGCGCTCATATCTATTAATACGCTCAAACTCATTTTAGAGTACTACGGACTCTAATTTTAAATGAGTAATTCCCACCAGAGCCAAGGCTATCTCCAACCTAAGCTCTGATACCAAGTGTAACAGCCCGCAAATCCGTACCCCTTGAAAGAACACTATTTTACCTAATTCAACTCAAGTTGCACATAAATACGAACCATTTGGTTAAAGAAGAAGAGAGGTAGAAGAAGGAAATAGAAATCAACATCAGAATCTAACCATCGCAGTGGAATAAAATATAATAGATAAATAATAATCTTACTCAAAATCAAATATATCTGTTTACATATATTACATCATCAGAGTACATCAATCACAGATCACATCACTCACATACAAATGGATACATAGCAACTCAATATAGCGGAATATATATATATAAACAAGTACGAGAGTACGTGTCATCATCCAGCTCGTCTCCTGAGCTCCATAGCATCAAATCCTGTATCCTATAATACTCGGTCTGACCCGAGCATTACAGTTAAATAACACCCGAGTCAGTATGGAATACCAGCGTGAGAAAATCACACCCAATTGATTATTAAAGTTTCAAAAATCCTTTGAAAACAAAAGCATCTCGTAAGACCACGCCACAAATAAACATGTCGGGTTTTTACCTTACGATAGCTAAATCATTTTTATAGAAATCTTCTGATATTATAATAGTGTCTATAGAAAGTAAATAGAATCTAGCTGAAATGCTTGCATCTCACGTTTCAGCAATAGTTGGGCACAATCAAAACCGTACGGGCGCGTAGGGAAAATGGATTCCAACTAATGGCTAGGCACTGGGGTACCACCTGTCACAGTACCTGGTCTAGATCAGCGTACCGAGGAGCCACCCTAACTCCCCTGCAACACAAGACCGGAACCATCCCTTACTGGACAGTCCCGAGCAAGATCACCCCGCGGTTGGGATCAGCAACCGCCCACACAGCCGAAATAAAGGGACATCTAGACAGGGATGACCTCACCCTCCAGTGGGGACTACCCACGAAGCCTTGCTGCATATCCCCTGATTTTCAGCCATTCCCATTTGATGAGGCTTGAGGCTAAGCGTTACCTTTAAAGAACATATCCCTTTGAATGCCCATCGTCCACCTGACGATGTTTTCGCAAGCATTCATCCATACAAGTCCGTTCCGGGTCCGAACGGAACCGAAGGCACTATTCCTACTACATCCATTTTGGAAATATCCTCAGGATTAGTAGCGACTAGCCCTTGCACTTCACTGCTCCATCTTCGAATCCAAAATCGTTTACACGAAACGTATAAACCGGATCGAAGTGGTTTTCGAGAAATAAATCTCGATCCCAGTCTCTTCGAAACGATCAACGCATTGTCCAATATTGATAGTCGGTTATTTAACTATTAATTAATATTCACAAACATTCATCCAACAATAAATAATTTCCCAAATTATTTATTAACCTCAAAATATCTTCACAATATATATTTCTATTTTCAATCCTTTGAAAACAGTTTCGAAACCATCTTTCCTTCAGAATAAACTTTCCCCAATAGTTTCTATCTCCTTTGAAATCACCAAGCACAAAACTAGATTTCTAAAATAATTTAAAACACTTAACTTTGAAAATATATACTTTAAAATACTTAGGATAAAACTACTTAAATAATTTGTTAATAATACCATATTATATGAATTTGAGAAAATAAGGTTACTTTATAAAATATAAAATCAGGTTTTCACTTTTAAAACAAATACTAAGTCACTTTTAAATAATTAATGCTATAATATATTAAAAGTAATACTTGCTTTAGAAATTAAATATTAGAAATAATATTTTTTTCAAAACATACCTTTAAACATTTTTTTAAAACTATTAACTTATATTTAAAAACTTATTTTGAAAACGTACTTGGTTATTCAGAAAGAAATTTCCAATCTCAATTACTTAAATCAAATTTCCCAATTGATTCCCAATTTACTCCATTGAAATAAATTTCTTTACTTATCAGTTCATTTCAAACATCATTAATTAAGGACTTTTTTTTTATTATTATTTTCAATTTAATTTTTAACTCCTTTAGCTGAAATATACAAATCTCAGGTTATTCCCAATTTCTTCTTTATTTTTCTTAAATAATTTTAATCCCCAATTTAAAATAAATGTTTTGTTTCTTTTAAACAATAACATTGAAATTTAAGTTCCATGAACTCTCCTTTATTCAAATTTTCCTTCTCATACACAAGATTTATTTATTAGAATTTTAAGGTCACTTTATTTCCTTTCCAGTTCATTCATAAATTTATTCAACTTTGATATAACTATTTTACTTACACTTTCACTACTTTTATTTCATTTCCAATCTCAAATTATATTTTTAGTAATTAATTTTTTTTTTTGCCCGATTAAAACAATCAAGCCATAGCATTCAATATTCCCACATAATTCATTACAGGATATCAAATATTCAGAACAGAGAATGTTAAATAATTAAATAAATATGAGGGGTCCAGTTGGATCCCTCCAACCTGTTTCCCTGCATCCACAGATGTTAGCACAACATAGTATCCATTCCAAATTATACCAGACTAAAGCACATCAATCAATTCAACCAATCAAGCAATCATTTAAATTTAATCATTTAAATTTAAATTATACTGAGTGAGATTAACTCACCTTTGCTTTTATTTGCAATCCACCTCAATATTGCCTTGGGTTATATCCTGATTTTTTGACCTTGAATAAACAATTTATATGATTTATTAATATTTGAATTGATCGAATAATTTATATATATATTTTCCTTTATTTTTATTTTACCATTTAATAAATTCCAACACAATCTAAAATTTACTTAAACTGATTCCCTATAATAAATTATTTTCAGTACTAAGATAAATTAAATAAGTTTATTAAGTACATTAACTGCCCTAAACTCATATTTTTAAAAGAGTAACCTAGTAGCTTTAAAATGTGAATATGTATATTTATTTTCTTTGAAATTTTACCTATAAAAATAATCTATATATATTATTATTATTAAATTTCGGAATATGTAACTGGGTGTATACATATAATTTTGCCGCAGTAGAATTTTTTTTTTTATATACATATATTGGAAAAAAAAAAGGATCATACCTCACTGCAAACACTTCTCAACGAAAGCACCAAAACCATCAATCTACTGCCTAAAACCATCCGTAAATCGACTAAAACTATCCCACAAATTCCACAAGCCACTGCCCAAAGCTACCATCACCGACTAACTTCACAATTCTAAACCAAACTACGACTTCAATCTTCACAACAGCCTCGACAATTCGACAATTCACCCCTCACTCGCAACCAGACCCACTCCTCATGAATGCAAGGATCGACAAAGGCCCAAAAACGATCTTGACTGCAGCACGATATCACCTCTCCTCCAAGCCCTCACGAATTCGATCACCCGACACACCGTGTACCCTAACTGCCTACAATTCACCCTAACCCAAACGAAGTCGCCTCCATAGCTCGATTTTGAGAATCGGCTGTAGGGAAGAACACGATCGATTTATAGCATCAGTCATTTGATTTTCAACCGAAAACGATTTCGTTTGAAAAAAAATGTTTCGACCGATAAAGAACTAGAATGAGAATTCACTGATTTGCAGGAGCATGGACGGATTTGATTTCGATTGAAGAAAGAAAATGGAACTTCGGCTTCGATTTGAATTTGATTCGAATGGTAAAGATGAAGAAGAGAAAGGCGATTGATAACAACTCTCGCGGCCATGAATTTTGAACTACCGAGAGAGAAAAATATGGTTTCGAGATTTTTTTTTTTTGGCTGTGTGGTTTTATTTTTATTTTTATATTTTTAGGAATGAACTGATTGTCTTCAAGAGGAAGGAACCAAGATGTTAGCGTATTGAATAAGGTTTTGTGTACAGTGATTTGCAGTGAAAAAGAAAATTTCTGATGTGAATCGTTTAACCAGTCAACTGTGCATCAATTATTTAAATTTGCGATATTAATTCTGGCACGTTTATATATCGTACGCTCACACAACAACTCCGATAAATACAAAATTTGAAATCCGATAATAATTCAATATTACGGACCCAATGAAACTGGTTTCGTCGAATTCCGAGACTATGCCTCGGAAGGTTATTTTTACATTCAATTTAAACTATATAAATTTTAAAACTGAACAAATCACTGTTAATTTAAATTTTACGACTTCTATTACCCTCAGTATTATCAATATAATTTTTTTCCAAGCCTTCAAATTATTTTTAACAGACTTAAAATTCCAGATTAAATATTTTATCCAACTTCAAATTATTTAATTCAATAATTTAATTGCCAAATAAATTATGATATTCGTAATTTAAATTGATAATTAACCTTTAAATAGTTAAAATCAATTAAATATTCCGATATTAAATGCTTGAAAATTCCGGGTCGTCACAGTCACGATGTGGGTTAGGGGCTCGAGTGTGCTGCACAATGTCAGGGAAGGCTCGCGAGGGGCGCTACGACATCGAGGTGGCTCGCATGGAGGGCCGATGTGGATTTGGATGATGATGGAAAGCAGCGACGTGGACATGATTGCCTAGGCAAAGCACAAAGGTGTTGGCCAGAGGCGTTGTCGTGGAGCTCTGAATGGCGGGGGTTGAATATCAAGGTTAAACCTTTTAATCTAATGTTACTCAAGTTTAAACCTTTAATTCAAATTTGTTGATTTTTATTTCACTTATCAAAAATTAACAGCAAGGTACAAAACAGTTTGTTTTAAATTTAATCAGCTATATATGTATAACAGCAAGGTATTTTCAGTTTATTTTATTAAATTATATACATACATACATATATATATGTATATATAAACATATTAGAGGAGACAGAAAATATATATAAAGGATTTTAATTTACAGTGAGATACAAAACAATTCTGTTTTAAAATTCAGTAAATGTATGTATATATAAGATTTTGGAAAAATATAGGAATTTATATAAAATTTGATTTCTAAATCTATATAGGTTATTTTTAGTATATGCAATTTCAAAAAAATGAAATAAAATAAATATACTTATACACATATTAAACCTACTATTTAATTTTAGAATAGTGTATTATGGTGATTAATTTGTTTAAATAACTTATTTAATCATTTTAGTTACTAAAAGATTTTTAAAGGAAAACTAGTTAAAAAATTAATTCATTAGTTTAAAATTAAATTATTAAGTGGTAATTGATTGTTCGATTAGTTCAAATGTTAATGAACCTTATAATGTTATACAAGGTCTAAAATCGGGAAGAAAACAAGTCGAGATGGAAGTGGGTTGCAAATTAAAAGTCAAAGGTGAGTTAGTCTCACTCAAATTGGACTACTGGTGAATTTAAATGGTAAAAATTTAAATTGTTGGTTGATTTTTTAAATTGATAATTTATTATCAGTCTAGATGTGATATCATATATATAGAAGTTTTTATATATTTATATATATATATATATATTGGAGTGTTTGATATTCCCGCATTATATAGCGGATGAGACCCTATGCGCCCTGCATAATAGCGGAATACCCTATATACCGTGATATCCCTCTCGAAGTGGGTTGGGTATTTTTATACTGTGCTAACATCTGTGGATGTAGGGAAACAGGTTGGAGGGTCCAACTGGATTCCTCAAAAATGTTGAATTTATTTTCATTTCAGAGATATACGAAATGTTGAATAATCTATGATATATTATGTTGGAAAAATTTATTTATTTGATGTTAATATATTGTTGGATATATTATGGCATTTTAAAAATATAAATATTTTAATTTTAAAAAAAGGGACATTTTAACGTAGAAGATCTATAGTATAGTTGGAAATTTTTTAAAATTAATGAATTTGAGAAAAATGAATGGTTGATTTTAAAATTGTACTTGATAATTTCTAAATATGGAAAGATAGATATTTTGAAATATTCGAATAAAAGCATTTAATAATGGGGCTTAAGCGATTTTTTTAAGTATAAAAGCACTTATTTTAAAATCCAAGATTTAAAATAGATTTGAGAAAAGAGAAGTGGGAATTTGAGAAGAAATAAAATATGGGATAAATGTCCCTGATTTAAATAAAGATTTTTAAATCATAAAAGGGAAGTGAGGTCTGAATAGGTGGCTTTTGGAATGTATTGGGAAATTTATTTCGAAAATAAGTTTAATCTTGAAAATCGACTTAAGTATTTTATGACGGTTCTGAAAGGAAAATGAGAGTACGGAATTTATAAACTGGGTTTATAAATAAAGTGAAGATCAGTGAATATTTGAGATTTTAAATTCACGATGGGAATTTATAAGGAGACGGTAATTCGTTTTAAAAGTAGATAGTGTTTTACTTTTAAAAATTTGGGAAAGGAAATTTATGGAGTTGGAACGTAAATTTAAACTGGAAATAAATCGAGAAGGATCCGTAAAGGATTAGATGGGCTATATTGGAGTGGAAAGTGTATTTTCCTGAAAAGCTAAGTATATTTTCAAAGAAAGATTTTTAAGTATAAATTAGAAGTTTTGAAGATGTTTTAAAAGAATGTTTTTAGAGAAATTTATTATTTAAATTGTTTTTAAAAACTTTAAAGTAAATATTAATTAAGTTAATTATAGTAGTTAGTTATTGTTAAAGGTTAAATTAGTATTATGATTTAAAGGATAACTATTAAATATTTAGACCTTATATAACAGTTTTATTTTGAAAGTAGTTTTTTGATAAAGTTTTACTTGGAAAATTATTATAGAATTTCATAACTATTCTTTTGAATAAAGTGATTTAAGTAGCTTCATTTGAAGTGTTTTAAGTGCAAATTTTTGGATAAAGTGATTTAGTTTATTTAAAATCTAAATTTAATAAGACTTGGTGCTTTTCAGTGGAAATAAAATAATTGGTTGAATGATTGATCAATTTGATAGTTAATAACCGACAATCAATATTGGCCATTGCAATGATCGTTTCGAAAAGACTGAGATCGGATTTAATTTCTTGAAAACCACTTCGATCCGGTTTGAACGTAGCGAATGTATACCGTGAAGATGATGAAGACGGTGATTCGGTTTGTCCAGACCCAGGACAACTTGTATGGACGAATGCTATCAGACCATCGTTATTGGAGGACGACGAGCATTCTAAATGAAATTCGGTCTTAAAATGTAACGCTTAGCCTCAAGCCTCATCAACCAGGAATGGCTAAAACTGGGGAGGTGCAGCAAGGCTAAGTGGGTAGCACCCAATTAGGGTAAGGTCATCCCTGTCTAGAGTCCCTTGAGCTCCGCTGTAAGGGCAATTGTTGATCCCAACCGCGGGGTGATCTTATTCAGACTATCCAGTAAGGGGTAGTTCCAATCTTGTGTTGCAGAGGATCGAGAGTGGTCCTCAGTATGCTAATCTAGGCCAGGTACTGTGATGGGAGGTACCCCAGTAGCCCTACCATTGTATGGAATCCATTTTCCTATAAGCGCCCGTATGGTTTTGATTGTGCCCAACTATGGTGGAACGTGAGATGCAAGCATTTGAGCTATATTTTATTTTACTTTCTATAGACGCTATTATAATATCAGACGAGTTTGATAAAAATGTTTTGGTTATCGTAAGGTAAAAACCCAGCATGTTTATTTGTGACGTGGTCTTACGAGATACCTTTGATTTCAAAGGATTTTCAAAAAATATAATAATCCAATTGAGTGTGATTTCCTCATGCTGGTTTTCCAGACTGACTCGGGTGTTATTTTATTATAATGCTTGGGTCAGACCGAGTATTACTGATACGGGATAGGATGCTATGGTGCTCAAGAGACGAGCTGGATGACGGAGACGTATATCACGTATCTTACATATATTCCGTTGTGTGTGGTATGCTGTATATTGAGCTATGTGAGGACAAGTTATTATAACTGTTTGGTATTGTGCTATTGATTTGTGTGTACTCTGATGATGTAATTTATAAAACTGTAATAGTTCTTTTTGTATAAAGATCAGTTGTTATCCATTATATGTTTTTCCGCTGCGATTCTGAGATTTTGATATTGTTTTCTATTTTCTTCTTCTACCTCTTTCTTCTTTAACCCTAACGGTTTGTATTTCTGTCTAATTTGAGTTGAACTGATGGAGAATATTGTCGAATAAAGGGGTACGGATTTGTGGGTCGTTACATCTATTTGACCAGTTACTACCGTTGTTAGCATAAGCATGCCCTCATCTCACTTCAGGCTAGTGTGAGACTACCATTTTGTCTAATAGGGAATGCTTTTTGGTACATGTCCTACTTTTATCTTTGCTTATTAACTTAGATAAATTATCTAAATAAGCCTTTATTATCATCTTCACTATCTTTGCTTATTAATTTAACCTAAGTCTTAGAATAAGCCTCATTTCGTTCTTTTTCTTATTATAACCTATATTATAATCATGCTTATCACTTAACCCAAGGTCTAAGTGTGAAAATAAGTCTCTTTTATCTTGTACTCATTTTATTTATAATTCTTAGTTATAAGTAGGCCAATTATCTTTAATTAGTCCAATTCTAAACATTAATATCATAAGTAGGCTCAATTTTAGTCTTAATTCCATTTTTATTATAGTCTTTACAATTTACATCTTATCTTCCGTTATCTCAATATTCTTATAATTTTATTCCATATTCGCGTTTAATATATTCTAATCCATATGCAAAAAAGAAGGAGAAATAAAAGAAAACTAAAAATAGAAGAAAATCCAAAGCATAGGAAAAAGATGTAAATAACGCATAAATAACAGTAAAAAAAATTTAAATACTGTAAATTAACTGTAAATAGATGGAAAAGCTATAATTAATAGAAATCAACTAAAATTAACTGAAAAGAATAGCTAAAAGAAATAAACTGAAAATAATTCTAAAAACTGTAAATAAACTACTAAAAAGGTTATTCCAAAAATTGTAGTAAAACTACAACTATTGGAAACCCCATTATTTTAGTTACTTAAAGAAATCTTAAAATAATTACAATCACTCACATGTGTTCCTAAGCTCTTCCCTTTAGGCCTTTCCGGATCCACTTGGTGTTGTTAAATATTTTAATTTAGAATAATTTTCTCCTTGGAAAATTATTCCGCTTAGGGTCCTTTCAGAAAAGGTGAACCCAATTGTAGAAAATCTAAAATGAAAAAAAGTGTTAGGCCTAGGGTTCTATTTGTAGGGGTAGAAGTGGATCTTAGACCATTAGATTTGGGGATTGAACATGATACAACCACATCATAGGCTAAATAGGAATTCGTCGGATGGAAGCACAGAAGGATCAGATGGAGCCAAAGATCGAAAAAATCATGTACAAAACATGCCAGAACGAACAAAAAGTTCATTCGCTCACCACATAGGGCGGGCCGACCACCAAGTCAATCTTCCCTCCCCCAAGGTCGACCGGCCGATCAAACTATGGTGTGGTTGGGTCGACCTTATGGTCGACCTGACCCGTATAATATTTTTTTTTCGTTGATTCTTGTTTCATGCGTAACTTCTTCATTTTACTCGGATTCTGACGTTCTATATATGGAAATTGACCAGAATATTACCACGGACACAATGGTGCAACTTCCGTGGCCCAATTTTGATAATTTCATAAATTTATTTTATTATTTCATTAATTAACGAATTAATTATTATGGGTTAAATTTTGGCTTGTTACATTTTCTCATCCTTAAGGGATTTCGTCCTCGAAATCGTTAAGGATAAAAGAATGAACTAATATTTTCATCCTAGTTCTACAACCAACTAATCAACCATCATCCATTTTCCTTAAGTTTTTCTAATGCAATTTATGATACTTATACAATTAGTGGAGTGTTAATGTCCCTAACTAATGCAAAAGATTATTTGATCCGCTGATTCAGTTGACCACCTTTTATGCAATCATGTCCGTGTTATGTATCCAAATGAATGCAAAAATTCCTAATGGTAACTGATAGTTCTATATGCATGCTTCAATCATCATCCAAATACAACAACCATGTTATAAACATCCATTTATAGAAACCATGAAAATAAATAAAATGCAAATGCACACACATCCATATGCATATGCTCTAGTGTCCTAGTTAGGCCGATCCCTTAAGGATAATAGTGCCTAGTGTAAATATATGCGTCCATTAGCATCCACTAACAAACACTTGCAACCACTTGCATCCATCATCCATAACACGTTTGCACCAAATCCTACCATCCATAGGTTAGATCCTAAGATCTACCCTCCCAAAGGATAATAAAGGTAAAGAACCTATTCAAAACGAAAGATGAAAATAGGAAATTTTAAAACTTACTATTGAAAAGATGAGGATAAGGAGTATGAATTTTCTAATAAAATTAAGTTTCTCCTAAACCTCCTTAACTATGTCAGAACAAAGTAGCAATCTTCCTACAGACTCTAACCAACACGAAGACGACTTGCATGATCTTCCATAAAGAGCTTCGAAAGGTGCCACTTCTAATGCTAGCTTGGAAACTATTATCATATGAGAATCCCACTAAAGGAAGATGCTTCTCCCAAGTTTCTCCAAAATCAAAAATACACATCCTCAACCATGTGTGCCTTACACCTTTTCCCATCGTATATAGGAAATGGTTCCAATCTATTCCACTAGAGTTTGGTTTTGGTACTTATCAATTTATTTCCATAATTAGGGTTTCTACATTTTAAAACATCAAATCCCAAAATCTTTGTCTTTAAAAGGGTTACCTTTAAGTTTCTATTAAAATTAAAAATACTAGGTTACTTAACATTTTATTTTTATGGACTTGCATCCCTACAGCTCTTTTTTACATTATTCCCCAAATCTAGGTGGGAAAAATTTACAAATTCAAAGTTCAAACTTATTACTCCTTTTCTTTTAAAGACTTTTACGGCTTTCAATAAAAATTTGGATTTTCAGGTTTTGCTTTTATTAAGTTTTTCATTTCCAAAATCTTTTTTCTTTGTTTACCAAGCCATTGTCTTCTTAAAATATCTTTAAAATGTCTCCATAAGTTTTCCAAATATCTTCTTATTATGCCTAATAGTTTTTACCCTAATGTATTGGAACTATTTTCTGTTATGAGAAACTATTCATGGTTAAACCTTATACGAATCCTTTAAAAGAGGATTTTATGTTTATGTGAAATTACAAGGAACTTATTTTATATTTTTCGAAATAGGCTATACAAAATATGGTGCTTTCCATACCTTGTATATCTCTTTCATGCATTCCTTGTAACTTGCTCAAAACATTTTTATTGGTTTAATAAAAAATTATAGCATTACTCTTTTCATTCCAATAGATTAAAGTTTGTTTAATTTATATTCCCTTATGATAGACATATTCTAATATCTAACTTACTCTTTTCTTTTTAGAAAAACTCATTTTGAAAACTGTTTTAATATATCCATAGTAAGAAAACATTTTCTTATGCTTATTTAAATAATAATTGTATTTTGCAAATCATTTTCATGTCTAATCTTAGGAATTATTTTTTAAAATTTATTTTTATCTGGGTTTAAAACCAATGTTGTGTAAAACACTGTTACTTCAACCCAAAAATACTAGTGTATGGATTTAAATAAATACTAGTAAATCTCATATACTATGTAAAAACATGTACTTTGGGAGTCGCCTACTATAATAATAGTGTTATAGTCCATGATTCCTTTATTTTCCACGAAAACATCTATTACAACAATAAATGTTGTAATCTACGTTTTCGATACTTAATACATTTTAGATTTTTATATTTAGAATCTCTGTTTACTTACAAAGAAACTAGTGAGATAGATACGTTCTATAATTCTTAAAAAGAATTTCACTTTTAACAAAATTTATATCATACAAAAACCAATTTAAATTTCTTACCATATTCCCAGAAACCCAATATTTACTTTTTTTTTAAGTATTGACAATTCTTCTTTTCAATTCTAATAATTTCATTTTATTCGATTAGACATAAAGTGGATTTTCCTACTTACTAGCCTAGGAGTATCCTTTCGAAACCTTGGAAATCTCATTTCCTAACTTAAAGTCTTTTGTTCCTATACTCATATTTATTCTAAGGTGCTACCGTTAAATCCACTTATCTGAAACAAATATAATTTCTACAATTATCTACACATGGGATTTCTTCTTTCCTTATCAATCGAATCTATTGTACATCTCCAATCTTTGGCTACCTCTCTTTGAATTTTCACAATCAAAACCTAAATGTACAAAATCGTTTCTCAAACCCTTTTCATGACCTTCTCCATGCCCCAAGAAACATGCTTCCTTATGCTAAAAGTGATATTTTAAGAACTTTTCTTTTAACTAAAGAATGCGAGGTGTACGAAGAACCTCCTCTATACTATTGGAAAACACCAAAATGTCGTCTATGAATGCCACCACGAATTTATTTTAGACAATTCTAGAAACATGTCTCATCAAATCTACGAAATAGGCTGGGACATTTGTTAACCCAAATGGCCTAACCAACCACCCAAAGAATCCGTTAGTGTTCTAAATACGGTCATATTAATGCTGTCATCAATGACCCTAAGCTGATGAAATCCTATGGCTAAATAAATCTGAGAGAATACCGAAGAGCCAACTAACTGGTCGAAAATATCATCAATCCTAGGGAGTGGATATCAATTCTTCTTTGTAAGCTATTTAATTCTCTATAATCAATGGAACCATCTGCCTTAGTAGCGAAGATGACTGGAAAATCTCTGACGACAGGAACTGAATCTAACTCTGATGATGATGAATTGAAGGAATAAAGGAAGCTCAACATAACTGACCCATGTGGGTCATAAGAAACCTCGAGAGTTATATCGCTGCATGTCCCTATCCTAACGATTTTCCTCTCGCAATCTAATATAGCTCCATATGTCGATAGCCAATCCATTTCCAAAATCATCCCATACTCCAAAAATCCCAAAACATAGGCATGACAGTCAAATTCTGTGCCTAGGATAAAAATTATCAAACCCCTACAAACCATAGACAAGTGTGTCGATCCATCTATGGGATTTGAAACACCAATGAGGTCTGCTACGAAAGAGGTATTTAAGTGCAAACAATCTACCAAAGAACTAGAGATGAATGAGTGTGATGCTCCAGAATTGAAAAGAGCCCGAATGGAAAAATCAGAAATAGAAACCAAATTTTCCAACCTCGGTCTGGTCTGCTGCTAGAAGGTGTTACACCAAAGCGTGGCTCACTGTAGGTGCATTCGCTCCCTGCCCCATCTTATGAGGACAAAACTTACTAAGATGACTAGGTTTTCCACAGCTATAACACTTCTTTACCTTCTCTCTCTTGTAGTCTTTTGCATAATGACCAACCATTCTATAGCGTTTACATTTCCTACTTTTCTTGATTCGCTTCTGAGGGATACCCTCCTTCCTTTTGCCCTCATCCTCATCCTTCTTGTTCTTCCGCTACTGCTTATTAGAGCTTGCAGGAACCTTCTCTAGCTCTCCCTTCAACTGCCAAGATGTAGGTTGATCACTCTGTTGGTCCTCCAAACCTAACCGACTAAACCTTTGATCTATATTCTCCAACCTTGCTTGTGTCTCCTCTGAATTCTCCATGCCAGAAAACGTTTTGCCTCCTATACTAGCGAAGTCCTTAGAAAAGTTGGCTGATGTAGGGGGGTTAAAGGCATTTCCGTCTACCGATGTTGTATTGGACCCTTCCCCTTGCACCTCTGGTACCGTAGCTCTACGGAGCCAGTTGGCCATACTATGCAAAGAATAGGACCCTCAGGCTTGAAAGAATCAAAAGAAGGTTGAACTGGACTTTGATGGGACTTTTATAAAAACTCTTTTATAGTTAAAAACTACTTCTTTTATTAGAGTTTATTTCTGAAAAACATCTTTAAAACAAGTTATTTTGAAAAATAGCTTACTTCAAATTTTTCGAAATCCTGTAATCTTAGGCTCTGATACCTAGAGAAACATCCCAAACCCCTTAGTATATCCAAAATGACACACTAAAAGATGTGGGGCGGTGTAGGTATAACTGAAGCTTACAGATACTAAGATTCACTAGACAAAATAGATAGATAATAACATAGCGGAAGTAATTAAAAACAATAAGCGATTTTAAAAATTGATACTTTTAACTAACTTCAGACAAACCACATATGTTCCAAATACCAAATACAATTGTCTTATGAAAATAAAATCTCAGCCTCATCAGAAAAACCAGAGTACAAACATAAACTTTCCCTCAATGCAATGTCAGTACAATAAAAGAACAAAAAGCTGAAAATAAAAAGAAGGAATACATGATAGGGTCTCCAAGGCTCTAAGAAGCCATGGTCTATCTTCCTTGCCCCTGATTGCCTATGGGGGAAAGGGGAAAATAAAGGAGTGGGTCAGACTAAAAGTCTAGTAAATGATCATAATTACTAGAATCATTAAGCAAAGTAAAAGTAATAGACTTTACAACAGTTCTAGTATATAAAAGAAAACAAAAGAAATAGAAAGAAGGAATAAGATGGAAATAAATACGAACTAACTAAATTAACATAATTGATTAACATTGATTTTTTGCACTGGTCTTTGTTAGCTGCTTTGATTAGGCTGAATTCCTAACACTATAATTAGGCTGAAATCCTAATTCTACCCTTTGATTGGCCTGCTATTCCAAAGACCTTACCGCAGAGTAGATGCTATATAACTCCCTATACATAAGCAGGCTCGGCCCTTCCCCAAAGCGGGGGAAGCAACCGCTTAGGGAACCGTTTAAACTAAGGCACCAAATTTTACTGAACATATAAGAGAAAAAAAACGCGGATCTCTCATCTCAATCGCGATTCGTCCATCGGTTCCTCGAAGCTTCAGCAGCCGACATGGCGATTCAAAGCTAGTGCTTCTCGATCTTGTCGTCATCGAACTCGAGTTGGGGAAGGGCGGCTCCAGCCTCCAGTGACACGGCAGCGGCAGCGGCATGACACGACATAGCTGCGGCACGGCATGGCACGGCGGCGCTCTGACTCTGTGCTTTCACTGCTCTGTTGTGTGGGCAATTCTAAGGTGAGTCTTATTCTTGTAT
Organism: Allium cepa; assembly: GCA_030765085.1. Lineage (NCBI taxonomy): Eukaryota > Viridiplantae > Streptophyta > Magnoliopsida > Asparagales > Amaryllidaceae > Allium > Allium cepa. The sequence continues at coordinate 455,457,649 of CM060931.1, read as the reverse complement.
TATTGGATTTGATTTTTGTGAGCATCTGATCCTTTCTGAAAACAATCCGTTCCATAATAGTGTAAGATTGAACAACCTATCCACTTCAGATCTGAGATCCCCTCATTATTCTTCCCATTATTTCTAATTTTCATTGACCTCAAAATCGTTGTATAAATGTTCAACATTAATTATCATGTCCTTTATTCGTTTATCACCTAAATACATTTGTTGAATTCATCCTATTATTTCTAGCATTCATGATAGATGGTACCTTTAGGCTTTAGTATTTTTTATAACAGAAAGCATGTTCATCAACAATACATTTATTAATTGAATTTACAGACTTACATTATGGTCTTGAAGCTGAAATGATTGAAGCTGAAATGATGAGAAATAAAATAGGTGTTGGATATCAATTATCATAATATCTCCATGATTACAAGGCTTAAACCGGTCGTTTTTATTGTCATATTCAATTGAATTGTATTGTCGTGTTCAATTACAATGAAATGTAAAATCAAAATTCAATTACTGAAATCAATTATATAGAAACTATTTATTTGAACTTTTATAGTGTTTAAAAATGCATAAACAAGAATCTGGACACGCCAAAAGGGCTAGAAAAAGAATGCTAGATGAACTCACTAATTCGCAGGAAGGCGCTCTTAATAAATGTTTCATCAAAAGTAGTCCAATAGAAAGTTCGAGTTTGCATGTGGATAATGCTCCCCTTATTGATGAGAATGATGATAATGTTGATGATGATATTCTAATGAACGAACATGACAATGAAAATATGAGCGAGGAGGAAGCAAATATTGATTCATCGTCACATGTGGAGAATGTTAGTTTAGTATCAAATAATCCCGGTACATGGAAAAAAATGATCAAAAATTGAGAGACTTGCTAGTTGAAAGAGGTCCTTTTAGAGTACTAAAAGACAATGACTCTGATTTTCCAAAAGATGCTATTAATAGACTTTTTTCTTCAACATTATATGTCAGACATTTGCCTAACGGGGATAAACAAGATAGAAAATAGTTGGTATATTCGAATTCACTTGATAAAGTATTTTGTTTCTGTTGCAAATTATTTACAAATCAAACAACGGCTATCTTGAAGGAATTAATGATTGGTGCAACCTTAGTACTAAGCTAAAACAACATGAAAGTAGTAAAGATCATATTCTGAATATGAGCAGTTGGATTGAGTTGGAAACAAGATTGAAAGTCAAATAACTATAGATCAAAGTGTAATAGATCAAATACAGAAGGAAAAAGAACGTTGGAAGAAAGTGTTGATAAGAATAATTGCTGTTGTGAAAACACTTGCTTCCAATAATTTAGCATTTTGTGGAACGAACGGAAGGCTTTATGAACAAAATAATGGTCTTTTTTGTAAATTAATTGAAATGATAGCAGAATTTGATACAGTAATGCAGGAACATGTTCGACGGGTTGAACAAAAAGAAATTCATATACATTACCTTGGACACAAAATTAAAAATGAGTTAATACTCACATTGGCGAATGAAATTAAAAATAAAATTCTTATAAAAATAAAAAAGGCCAAGTATTTTTCAGTTATATTAGACTGCACTCCATATATTAGTCATGTTGAACAGATGTCTCTTGTAACAGATGTGTTAATGTTTCAACTAATTCGATAAAGATGGAAGAGTTTTTTATTGAATTTCTAAAAGCGGATGATACTACTGGACTTGGAATTTTTAACAAGCTTAAAGAAGTATTTGAGGACATTAAGCTTGATATTTATGATATTAGAGGACAAGGTTATCATAATTGATCAAATACGAAAGGAAAATGCCAAGGGGTGCAACAAAGACTTAGAAATTAATCCAAGAGCTTTCTACACACCTTGTGGTTGTCATAGTCTTAATCTTGTGCCGTGTTATATGGCTAAATCGTGTCCTAAAGCATCAGACTTTTTGGGGTGATCCAAAAGATATTTAATGTATTTTCTTCATCCACACAGAGATGGTAAGTTTTTAAAAATCATGTATCAGGTTGCACTATTAAACCATTATCAGACACACGTTGGGAAAGTCACATTGAAGCAGTAAAATCTATAAGATATCAAAGCGTGGAGATAAGAGATGCTCTAATTTCCTTGTCAAATAGCACCAAGGATTCTATGGCGAAGAGTGAAGCTAGAAGACTTGTAACAAATGAGATTGAAAATTTTGAATCCTTATTCGGAGTGTGCATTTGGTATGAAATGTTGAAAAATGTAAACACTGTTAGCAAGATTCTTCAAACTGAAGATACACAAATTAATGTTGCTATCACTAGATTGTAAGAGCTTATTGATTTTTTTGAAGATTTCAAAAACACAAGATTTAATTCTACGATGGCTGATGCTTAAGAGATAGCTCACATGTTGGATATTGAACCCATTTTTCCTCAAAAAAGAATTTTTCATAGAAAGAAACAGTTTGACGAAGATGCGAATGTTGAAGAACCGATGCAAACATCAGAAGAATCATTTCGAATCAATTATCTTTTGCAAATTATGGATAAAGCACGTGTTTCTTAGTGACTCGATTTGAGCAATTCAAAGAATATGATGATAAGTTTGGCTTCTTATTTGATTTAAAAAAATTCACTTCTATAGATGATGAGAAACCGAAAAGTCATTGTTTAAAACTTGAGGAATATTTGACACATGATTTGCACTCTGATATTGATGGAAGAGAATTATTTTCAAAGTTAAAAGTATTGAAAGTTAAAAAATGTTAACGCTAAAATTTGAACGCTAACACCCCGGTGTATGTGTTATAGTTGTGAAAGCACCACCCGATAACTCGGGAACAGATTACAAGCAGATGATAGCGGAAAAGCAGTAAACAACAACAATTTTATAGTGGTTCGGCTTAATGGTATAGCCTACGTCCACTTTAAGTACTTTTATTGATGATCTCGTTACAAGCTGATACAATTCTTTCCAAGTACAATACACTTTGAATTACAAGTCACTTAGAACAAATAGCTTAAACTTCAATGGAGATTAGAGTCTTCAAATCCATGTTGGATGTGTGTGATCTTTTCTCGAAGTTGTTTGTAGCGTTCTTGGTGTCTTGAGAGCTTTGAGTGTTGAATCGGTTTGGAATGCAGCAGAGTAACGGCGCTTGAAGAGAATCAGCAAAAGGTCCTTTGAACGTTGGAGGTGGTTGCGTATTTATAGGCAAATTTCTAGGCGCTTCGAGAGAGTTAAATTTTCCTAATGCTAGGATAACATATAGAATAATTTTGATTATACTAGTTACAATTGCCTCAGCCGAAAGAAGTTTTTCAAAGCTAAAGTTGATAAAGTCTTATCTTCGCTCCACTATGTCACAAGAAAGATTAAACAATTTTGCACTTTTGTCGATTGAACAAGATATGGTCAATGAACTTGAATATGATAATATTATAAGTAATTTTGCAACTCAGAAGGCTAGAAAAATGTTCATCGATAGTTGATATTAATTTTGGTGTACAACTTGAATTATTATCACGGATAAAATTATTTTCTTTTTTTCTCTGCTCATTATTTATGAACAATATAAATTTTTAATGATTTAATTAATGGTCATAATATCAGTTTCTATATAGGGGCCTTGTTTTCACTTTTGGCTTTAGGTACCAAACTCATAGGACCGGCCCTGTACATAAGTTAATGGCATCTACGAAAGACGCACAAAGTACAATGGTGTTTATGAAAGATGCGTATTTATTGTGGACTAGACGTTATATAGCTCCCTACATAGAAGGCAATGGTGCCTATAAAAGGCACACATACTTAAGCGCTAGGAACCCATAACGATTATTGAGCATCGAAATGGAAGTCTCATGCATAACTGCCACCATCCTTATGCTACCTATTGCTCTACCTATTGGGTCTTCTTATTACCTATGCTCCAGCATAAGTGTGCCCCTCGTCTCATTTCAGGATTACGTGAAAAACCGTGTCCATAAAAAAAGGGGTAATGCTATTGGTACTGGCCCATCATCCAAACAATATCTAGTTGCACCCCTTGTCCATATCCCTCGTGATTTGGACTTCTATTTGACCAATTACTACCATTATTAGCATAAGCGTGCCCTCGATCATCTCACTTCAGGCTAATGTGAGACTACCATTTTGCCTAATAGGGAATGCTTTTTGGTACATGTCCTACTTTCTTCATTGCTTATTAACTTAGATAAATTATTTAAATAAGCCTTTATTATTATCTTCTTTATCTTTGCTTATTAGTTTATTCTAAGTCTTAAAATAAGCCTCATTTCATTCTTTTTTTTTATTATAACCTACGTTATAATCATGCTTATTACTTAACTCAGGGTCTAAGTGTGAAAATAAGCCACTTTTATCTTATACTCTTTTTAGTAATAATTCTGAGTTATAAGTAGGCCAATTATCTTTAATTAGTCCAATTCTAACATTAATATCATAATTAGTTTCAATTTTAGTATTAATTCCATTTTTATTACAGTCTTTACAATTTATATCTTATCTTCCGTTATTTCGGTATTCTTATAATTTTAATCCATATTCGCGTTTAATCTATTCTAATCCATACATGAAGAAGAAGGAGAAATAAAAGAAAACGAAAAATAGAAAAAATCCAAAGCATAGGAAAAAAGATGTAAATAACGCATAAATAACAGTAAATAAATTAAAATACTGTAAATTAACTGTAAATAGATGCAAAGCTATAATTAACAGAAGTAAACCAAAATTAACTGAAAATAATAGCTAAAAGAAATGGACTGAAAATAATTCTAAGAAGTGTAAATAAACTACTAGAAATGTTATTCCAAAAATCGCAGTAATACTACAACTGTTGGAAACCCTATTATTTTAAATTACTTAAAGAAATCTTAAAATAATTACAATCACTCACCTGTGGTCCTAAGCTCTTCCCTTTAGGCCTTTCCAGATCCACTTGGGGTTGTTAAATATTTTAATTCAAAATGATTTTCTCATTGGAAGATTATTCCGCTTAGGGTCTTTCCTGAAAAGGTGAACCCAGTTGGAGAAAATCTAGAATGATAAAAAGTGTTAGGTATAGGGTTCTATTTATAGGAGTAGAAGTGGATCTCAGACCATTAGATTTGGGGATTGAATAGGGTGCAACCACGTTATAAGCTGAATATGAGTCGTCGGATGGAAGCACAGAAGGACTAGATGGAGCCAAAGATCGAAAAAATATGTACATACTTGCTGGAACAAACAAAAAGTTTGTTCGCTCACCACGTAAAGCGGGTCGACCGCCAGCTCGACTGGCCGGTCAACCTTCGGTGTGGTTAGGACCCATGAATTTTTTTTGTTGATTCTTGTTTCATGCATAACTTCTTCATATGGACTCAGGTTCTGATGTTCTATATATGGAAATTGACCACAGACATAACGGTGCAACTCCTATGGCTCAATTCTGATAATTTCACAAAGTTATTTTATCATTTCATTAACTAACGAATTAATTATTATGGGTTGTTACGGTGCACATTAACATATCATTTAAAAAATCATAAATTAGTATGGTATTACTCCCTTTAGTTGTCTCATCACAAGCGTAAATGTTGCATTTTCTAACATAATCAAAATGGACACTAGATATATAATTAATAATAAAACATAAAATAACGGGTATATTGATATAAACATATCCATACGAATAGAGTGACTAGAAAAGAAATGTTTTTAGGGAACTTTTGTAAAACACATTCTTTGAGTTTCAAACCACACAGTCGTCATTCCTTCAATCCTGCTATATAAAACACTCATGTTTTTGTTCTAGTCGGACTATAAATATCTGCAATTTCTGTATCCGTCAATATTTACAAAATGAAGTGCAAATGTGTGCAGTTTGGAGTAAAAATGACAATTGTGTATCGCAAATATTTGCAATGAAAACTTATGGAAATTCATTTTTTTTTACAGTTTTGCAAAAAAAAAAAAAAATTGTTCAAAGAAACACGTTAAGTATGATTTTATTTAAGAAAAAATGAAAAAAAACTACCGAAAATATTTTTGAAAATTTAGTCTAAAACAAATGTTTTAGTAGTCATGTATCAATCTTAAAAAATAAATTTAAAGGGTGGATCTAAATTCCACATAATTTTTCTTATGCAGTGAGATTCAAAAAACACAAAACATAACATAATATGATTTGAGTGAAGTATTATGTATAAACAGCTTTATGCGCGGTTGATCATAGATGAAATCATGTCCATGCATTATGCAATGTCTCTTAGATGTGGGCGGGGTGTTACTTGATGGATGTACATGAAATAATTTACTTGTGCACGAGATAATTTTTCGCAATAAATTTTAAACATATATTACATGTTCAATTTTCATTCGTTTAATTTACCTTAATTTCTTTATCAAACCGACCGTTAAAGGGGTTTTCTTACAAAATCAAATCATGTGAAAGTAAAAAAATAAAGAATATGATTCTAATGTCTCCTTAAACCTTTCTAATGTTATTTACTTTGTTTTTTCTATTAATAATTTATTAAATATCTTCAACTTTAAATTTTTTCCAACATTTGTCATTCGAGATTTTACTAAGATTAATAAAAACTACAATTTTTTCTGAAATCACATAATTGAATGGTCGGTTCTCCACCGTTATATGATTGTACGGGTTAACAAATATTACCATAATAGGGTTTATATCAACGTAGCCAACTGGTGCAGAAAAAAGAAATAGAGAAATGGTTAGATTTAATGATGATGTGACGAATGAAAAATGAGTTGAAAAAACATTTTGATGTCTCGATGATTCGAACCCAAGTTCTTTAAAACATCACACTAAAACATTTTACCACTTGCCTCTTAAGCTAGTGGTCATTGGCAAATAGTTAAATATTTTATTAAAATAATAAGAAACGTAATGGTTAAAAAACAGTAAGAGCTACTAAGGAATTATGAATAAGCACAAGAAATAAATTATCCATAAGAGTTTTAGATGCTTGTTACTTACACATGTTTGGAAGTGGCTTAGACGTGTTAGAGATGGATTTTTATGTTTAAATCCATTTTTTTTAAATTATGTACATTATTTTTGTTAAAATGAAAATAAAATTTATAAGCTTATAGTCTAAACTAAGGGTTATGGTGGGGTTTTGTTAGATGAATATACATCTAGAACTATTTTTTTACTTTTCCTTATTTTTTCATTCACCTTTTCCTCTATTTAGACAACACAAACTCCATTGATGTTTTCACTCCTAAAACGTCATTTTCTTCACGTTTTCATAATCAAAATCCGATCTTTAATTCACTAATGAGCTAGCAATAAATTCTTTCCATTAGGGAATTGTTAAAGGGATAATCAATTGGTTGAAGAAAAATGGAAAATGGTTTTGTTTGATTAATTTTTAAGAGAAAAATCAAAATGATTGATTCTCCCCTTATAAAACAAATAGAATCTACTAGATTCCCATTTCAATTTCATATAGAACCATCTTTATTCCTTCCTACCTAACATACAATTATCATGCCTAACCTCTTTGTTCTTTCATCTTTAAAACATTCATCTTAAATATCCATTTTTATGCTTTAATTCTGTAGTTTCATAATCATGGAGGAGAACACATCTCCGTCTTCATTTTCTCAATCCTAATATAATTTTTTACCGGAACCATGAATATTAATTTGTTTTCTTCGAAGCAAAATCCGAATGAAGTCTTTGAATGGTGTTTAGGATCTTATATTTTGACTGGATTTCAAAATAAGGTATGAAATTATCTATTTTTTATTTTTATTGTTTTTCTTTAAACAAATATAATACAAATATTTCATATATATAGAAGTACGATTGAATTGAAGTGAATAGAAAATGCAGAGAGCTATTTCTAGAGTAATGGCTCGTATATTTCCATTAGATAATAATTATAGGGTAAATATCACTCCTTTAATAAATCTCAACGTCTTTGAATATTTTACCCCTCTTTCATTTCCCTTAGCCATTTGTTTCTCCCTTTAACCATTCCCTTCTAATTATTTTAATTTTTAGTTTATTGGGGATGAATTATAGGAGTTCGAATCCCCTAACCCGTGGACAGGAATACGACATAATCGTGGAAGTTGTATTTTGAGTTGAAAAGTGTTCAAAAGTGGGAACAAAGGAATTTAGTGGGATATATAACCTTAAATCTCATTAGTTTTTATGTTGCTTGCATGTAAACTTGAATTGTTTGGTTGAACTCATGATGTAAGTATGAAACTGGGATTGAAATTGTTTGGTTTAAATATAAGATAAAAATAGAAGGAGTTGGAAATTTGAGAAATTGGTGAAGTTGGATTCTTTGGAGGTAGGACGAAGTGGGAGGTGTGGTTGTCGTGCCACCACAAAGGTATACAGATAGCATATCCATCCACCATAGCTATTAGAACTTTTGATGCGTAAGTAACAACAACCAGTGTGCTCAGGGGATAAATCTTAGCCAATTACTCAATCAAGGTAGGATGCTACCTTGCTTAACAAGCAAGTAACAACAGCCAATGTGCCCAGGAGATCAATCTTAGCCAATTGCTCAATCAGTGTAGGGGGCTCTCTAGCTTAACAAGCAAATTCAAATTGATAGTATTAGGGATAATTTCATGAGATAGATGTAAACATTTTCTTAACATATTAAAGAAATTCAAATTGTGTCCTTTTGAACAAGGAAAATGTGAGTCCTACCATGAAATTGAACTCAACTGATTAGTAAGGTTGCTGGACAAAAGATTCACTTAAGGTTAGACAATATGAAGTGATTGGTTAATTATTTTAATTCAATATAAACCTTGTTCCAATCAGAGAAGTATTTGAATAACTATGATTAGTCTATATACAACTTCATATAGGATGTCAGGTTTATCGAGATTTTTATTAGTCGACCGATATTGAAGACTATTAAACATCAAATGATGTTTTCTGATAATATCCAACCCGCGAGTTCATCATTAGTACTTCTCAATAGAAGAAAATCGAGTTTAGGCTTCAAGAAGAGGTATATAAGTCAATGAATTAGCACAATTAGACTTATAGAGTTGTGAGCCAGGGTACAAGTAAAGGGAATAATAATGAGTTAACATGAAACGGTATGAGAGACTTTTGCATTGCATATTATAATCCAATAATACATAAATGACAAACAAATATTTATCAATACAAAGCGGTATGAGACGTTCCTATTTTGGATTTTATATACTTTATACTGTATAGTCAACAAAACAATCATCAATAATCTTGAGTGTGACATAGTGCAAGCGAGATAAATTGGTAAATCACATAGGCAAGGAAGAAATACTACATGAACAAGCGTAGTTCATAAATAAAGAAAACAAAGAATCGAATTGATTGGTTCATTATAATTGAAACTTTGAATTAACTAAATGTGATTTTTTGCCATGATATATTTTGATATGTGTTTTGTACTCAAATAATTATTTCATTAAAATTACTAGAAACGTTAGGTAACTAGTAGCAGTTCAAAATTATTGGGAGTGAGTGCATGTTGGCAGATCCCTTTTGTGATTAGAATCATCTCCTATTCATGATAGATCTAGAGGTTAAAACATAAAATTTGGAGGAAAATAAATAAGATTTCACAAGGAGAAAATATATGCATATGACATGAGATGACAAATACTATATATTTCAATATTTAAATGTAATCAAAGAATTATGCTAACATCAAAGTAGCTCTCTATGTCATGAATTACCATATATAAGCCAATAAGTTCAACAATTTGTAATATGAGCAAAAACAAACATTAGATGAAGATGTGTGCAATAATTAGACTGATTGGGATGCTCACTGGAATTTTTTTTATGTGAATCGATAATCCAGAAAAAGTTCCCTGATTCAACAGTTAAGAGAGTCAAAAAGTTACTAAATCCAAAGAATATTAATTGAAATAAAAGTTATTATGACAAGGAAAATGTTACCTTAAGAGATATATGAAGGCATGTTATTCTAAGCCTTAAACTACCATAGGAAAGTTAGTACGTATTTAAAATATGTTATTAGTTAGCTTTAGAAAAACAATAGAAAAAGAATAATTGGAGAGGCTAAGATAACCACATTGGACTAGAAGCAGAAACTGTGTCATTTTATGAATTAGTCAAGGATGACTAAACACTATCTTGTGATTGACCATAATTTTCTGGTAGAAATATAATTGGATCCCATTACACTGGAATTTAAAACATCTAGATTGAAGCCAAGAAATAAGTACCTATTGTTGTACTTATTTTGTTATGCTATTGAATATTGCACCTTGTGGTTTAAGTATTCATACTATATTTTACTAGTACACAACGCACGTACGTGCATCTAATATCTAAAGATGTTTACCTTGGATGGATGTGTGTTTTAAGTGCGAATATTTTTGTAGTCATAACACATTTCAAGTTGTTATGTTGATATATCGATGGCAAATTGATAATAAAATTTCATTGGTGGGTAGACGGAATGGGTGGTGAGATTCCATTTCCATTGACGAATGGGAGTAATTTTAGAATTTCAAAAAGACACCGCGTAAGTCATGTTGATTAAATTCTATTTATTAATAGTAGAGATTATAGACATACGTTTTTAGACAAAAAAAGGGATCAATAATTCATGAATTGTGGATTTTTTTGAACAAAAAGAAGTTTACATATCGTATATGCACTTGATAGCTAAATGCATTATGATAATTCTAGAAATATAATTGAATATTATAATAATAAACAACACAGATATTGTATTAGTATGAAGAAAATAGAACAACCATTCAGTAAAACAATAATAGAAGAACTAAACACCATGTTTTGAAGTCAACACAAGATAAAAGGACTATATTACATATGAGAACTGGAAAACAAATATTTATGGAGACTTTTTTCACCATTGTGCACCATATACATTTCTTTGTCAGAAATGAGACTTGTAAGAAAATCCTCATACTAAACTTGTATATATTTTTTCAATGGACTTATAAGCATACCAACTTGAAGTGCCATAAATCGATATACTATACTGATCCTGTGTGATCTGCTATTTCCTTATTGTTGAACCAAAATACAATCAGTATTTTAAAATAATTTTTTTAAAAAAGTTTCCACTTCCACTTTTCTTTAATAGTCGCTGACTTCAAATTTTGTTGTTTGGGTGCCTGAATGCATTCTTACACAGAAAGAAAAATTATTCATTATAAATAAATTATAAGCACTTACTTCTTTAACTATAGTTTATAGTGGTGCATGTGATTTCAGAGTTTAGCTCGCAATGTAAAAATAAACACATTTAGGTGCTCATCAACATTATTCCACCAAAGCACATGTATTGACCCAAAACTCAAACCATGCATCTACTTTTATCCTCGATACAACACCTAATATTTTCATCCTATGATTGATCCATGTTAAATGCTAATGAATTCGAGTATACTTAGCCAAGTTATCTCATCAAATTGGGAAGTAACATATTAACCGTTAAGTATTACGGTTGAATGTAGCGCCAATTATGCAAGACCCCATTTAATCATCTCAAGCTCTAGAAAAATACAATTCAATTTATTTTTCAAATAACTTCCAGGAAGATTTCCCCTTTCCTCATGCCATAACAATGAAGATTGTTGACTGCTCTAATAAGAATGAGTTGAAAGGGATGAAAGGCAATTCAATAACTTTCTCTATTACTTGTATTTTCACCAATATCGTCTCTTATTTTTTTGAGTTGTATACTACAATATCTTAAGTCTTCACACTAAAAAAATTGAAGCTCTATTTTGAATAACTAAAATAAAATTTGTTTGTTTTTTCTATGAAAAATAATGTTTTGTTCAGTTATTAGATTTAACCTAGTACATAATTAGGAGCATGGGAAATGACCAAAATTAGTGTACCACCGCTGCTAAAGAATTTTATGGCATTGCCAAAAAAGAGATTTGGGTCCTTGTTTTTTCTTCAAACTTAACTGAAAGAAGGTAGATCCACTTGTAGCTATACCCTCTAAATAGAGTAGCACCATCACAAATCTTCTATTTTGGTTACCCTTTTGAACTCACTCTGCTATCAAGCCTAAGCCAGCCTCAAACTTGGAAGATTATGATTCCCTTTGACTATAGACTCAACAAAAGCTTTAGACGTGTTAATTGAAGCTTGCCCACTGACCTCTTCAGCTGCAATGCAGTGAAAAAAGTTTTGATTGATTTTGACAGCGCAAAATGAAATAAACTCTATAATGAAATCATTATGCACTTATAAGAGTATATAGTTTGATAATGTAAATATATCGTAATTTATATCGGACAAATTAGTAAAAGATTATTTTAAGAAAGAAATTCTTAAACATCCGGATTGCAAATTCAAACCAAGCCCAGCCCAATCCCCTTGTTTTTTTTCATAAGTCAATTTAGCCTCATAATTGTTGTCTACCTTATACATGAGGCTAACATATTAATATGTTGGATTGCACAACAACACCATTTCTCAATTTTAATTATATAAAGAATTACAGGAATTTTTTAGATGGACAAATTTTAGGATCGCTATTCCATTCATTACACTATGTGCCGAATTTCAAATCAAGTATAATTCATCTGAATAATAAAACTAGAATATAGGCTGTAACGTTATATACCAAATCAAAATACAAGAATAAACTGTAATAAAACAAAATCACAGGTGCAGCAATAGCACAATCAGCACCTGTATTAACTGTCAGAGCTCACATCGTTGCCATTGTTATAGGATTGAGTGTGCTATCGTTGGCACATAATATGGGATCAAAATTTGGTAATTCGTAGATAAGGAAGATCGGTGTTTAGGAAGGCTGCCGTGGATGCTATCTCGCCGATGAGATTGAATTTAAGGACGAAAGAAATTAGGGATGAATGAAATTTGTTATTGTAAGGATGAATTTATGAATGAACGCAAATAGGGTATAGGAAGAGAGAATAGGAATAGGAGGAACAAACGCGTTGGGAGGTACGACCAATTGAGTGCGGACGTGAAAATATAAGGGTATTTTTGGAATTTCAAAAAGACACGGTTGAAATTTAGTTCATAGAATTCTCAGTATTAGTAGTAAAGATTATTATATATATGTGTAACAATTGTAGTTGCAGAAGACGAGCATGGTCAAATATGTTATTGTATTAAATGAACTCTATGGGATTGATTATGCTAAGGGTACGTAGAAAAACATGTTGGTGTCGTGATGCAATCATTTTTGTTGTGCAACCATTTTGTGTATTTGTTTACTGCGGGGTAAATATATTTGTATATGGAGTCTACACGAAATTGATATTTATACTTTGAGAATTGAACAAAGACGACGAAGATATGTAGTGCTAAAGCCATAAAGTCATCATTATTTTACTCGGCCTTTGTTTGTGTGAATATACATATGCATATGTACGTGTACACACGCAGACACACACACACATATCCACGTACACATATTCATTTAAACTAGTGTATTTAAGGGGTGGTCGTTGCACATTTGTGTATGTCAACCATGCACATATAATAGATATTTTATGTTGTACAATAAATTCTCTTATAGGGTTACATTTTGGGTTATTTAAGATATTATTCCAGGTTGTTATAATCCTTAAGGTTAAAATAATTATGTGGTACATTTCATCTTTATGGACGTTGCACGTTGAGCAAATCAATAATAACCCAAAAGGATTAAAGACAACATGATTACAAATTTTAATGCTACATTCCATATTTTTTCTTCAAATGGTAAACTCCCTCTAGTAACATACGTGTACTAAATTGTTATTGACAAAGTCAAGAGTGTGTTTTAGGGGAAATTATTTAATTTTATTATGTATAACTCAACTTATACAGAGAATCTTGTTCGAAATGAAGTATGCTTCTTGTTTTACTTTTCTATATATGGTTATATTGGATATAAGTAATGTTTCATATACATTAAATATATATAAGTATAAAACCCATCTGAAAAGTATTTTACTAATTGTAGTTGCAAATGTGTTTGTAGCCATAAGTTTTGAATCGAGATTGAAATACATTTCCTTGTTTTACTTCTTGTTTTACTTTTCTATATACGGTTATATTGGATATAAGTAATGTTTCATATACATTAAATATATATAAGTATAAAACCCATATGAAAAGTATTTTACTAATTGTAGTTGCAAATGTGTTTGTAGCCATAAGTTTTGAATCTATATTGAAATACATTTCCTTAAATGTTCCTCAGCAAGTGTATCGGGAAAAGGATATTGATATATCCGTAGAGACAAGTGTATGTAATGCTCTCTATACGATGGGAGATGAATTACTCATGACCATTTTGGACACCAAGGGATTACGTATCTATTGTTGCTTAGAACAATAATAGAATGACTCAACGAGTGTTACCGTTTAATACAACTAAGTCAAAATAGAAGGAATCATGTAATGACGTTCCATAGTCTTTAAAAAATAATGTTGATTTTTAGTAATTAGACTGTACATTGATATTGTTTACCACATGACATCACGATTATGTTACGACCATAGTTGGGTACATGTTGAACAACTTGAAGTGATACACTACTCAAGAGGGGATTTTGTCTCTTTTATTGTAGGGTTTAATACCATGGTAATTTATAGTCAACTTAAAGTCAAAATCTCTAGGCTGAGTAAAACGGTTAATCGATAAATTATCATATTGAACCAAAGGTTTTAAAGTATTCTATGCAATTACTACGGATATTATTACAGGTTTTGACCACCGACCTAACTCTAGATATCTTAGTAGTTTGGTAAAAAAAGAAAACGTGCACAAAATATCATTTCAAGGTGTAGCTTAATAAATATTAGAAATTGGATTTTGCCCAAATGATTTACAAGCAACTAAACTTGTGCTTGATACTGCACTTCAACGAAGTCTATACATGCTTTGATACTTAAATGTTTAAATATTAACTGAGAATGGAGTTCATACTAGGATGTCAACATAACATGTTGTTAGCTATTTTTCGAGTTTAACCAAATCGAAATTAATTTATATAGGTTATAAATTAATAATGAAATTAATACGAATGTTGTATTGAATTTTTGTGGCATTTTAAGAATTTACTTGAGGTCAAAGACCACTAGCTCAAGTGGCTAAGGGTATACACTCTAAATAGAAGTTTTAGAGGCCATAGCTTCAAATTCCTAAGACATCAAAATAACCGTTGAATCTAAATTAAGTGCCATTCTTGGCATATAAAAAAGTTATTTATTTAAAGCCTTAAAATTAACTAAAATAATATATAATTGTTATATATTTGTTTGACTAATATATGGGCTTAAATAATTAATTAAATGATAAATTTATGTGTGTGTGTGTGTGTGATCTATTAATTAGGCCCAAAACCTGGAAGCCCAAATAAGCCCATTTCAGCTATATCGTGAACCAAGAGAGGGAAATTGACAGTATTTGGATATAAAGAGAAAGGTGTTAGATATTTGATACCTTGGTGACTATAGATAGCCCCCCACTCTCTCTTATTATAAACATATAAAAAACTAACCTCCGTTAAAGAATTTATGAAAGCCTAGAAGTCGGGATTTGCACGCTGTATTCGAGGATAAGGAAAATGTGATCCAAAGAGGAAACAGGTAGGAAAAAACGTGTTGAAGCCAATAGATCATGTTAGATATGCTTTCATTTAAAATACTATAAAAATAAAGGTAGTCACACCATAATTTTTATACTGGTTTGGACCTCCTGTCCTACATCCAGTCCCCAAGCTCCCCTTTGGAATTCCACTAACCAATTTTCCTCGCTTCGTCCGGAGGAATAGGCTTGTTATAATAGAAATCTTCCATCATGTATGTGCTTTGATTAACACTAAAATTTACAGTACACACAAGTCTTCCTATAATCTCCACTAGATATGTATAGTATGAATATGTGCGTGCTTTGGAAATATGGAAGAAAACGGAACCAAAATTTAATGATCTTTGGTTGAAATATTGATAGCAAATATAAGTAACTTGAATTTGAGTGCAAAGTAGATATAGAGAATAGAAATAAAAAATTAGTTACTTTAATAGTAGAATCACTGATGTATTTATAGTTGTGAAAAGATTGATTTAAAGTGTTGCTACCATTTCTTTTTATTTCTAGAGTTGCTTCTGTTTGGGATAGAACCGATTTTAAGAAGAGATGCAGAAGCAACCTTTCAGATTTTGATAGCTGAATATTTTTAAAAATTCCTGGAGCCAAATCCAAACGTCTGGTCATTTATTATCTTGAAAATTTCGAAAGGCTGGGACCAGACGTCTGGGGGAACAATACCAGATGTTTGGATTTTGCAAAATCTGTTTTCTGTGTAATGTGTGTGTATTTTATATCATATACAAAACTCAGGGAGATTTTACATATTATTTCTAAGATTTGTATACTATATTTATCTCTCCACTGCTGTGATCCATGCTACATGCTTCGATTTGTATCCTTGAGTCTCTGCAAGAATAAGATACGAGATATATATGTACAATTATAATTATATGGTTTGTCGTCATCAAAACATGTAGACAGGAGTTCCTAACATTCTCTCTCTTTTTGATGATGACAAACTATGTAACATAAAATATATTTTACTCCCTTTGTATGTCATATGCTATCCTCCCCCTGTATGTTGCATATTTCTCCCCCTTTTGGCATTATCAAAAATAATTGAGAAAATAGAAAATGTTATCTAAAACATAGAACTTTTAGTACATGATAACCGAAACACTAGTACATAGAATGAGAAATGCATAAAAGAAAAATGCAGTGAAAGAAACTAGAAACTACTTGTAATGGTGAGACGAGTTAGAAAAACTTCCATAGTTATCATAATAAACCAAAATGCCAAAGGATCGAAGGTGTACTCAGGCCAATGACGTTGGTCATTATATTCTTCATCCTCTTGAATAGACAGCTCCGATATTGATGACTTCTCCAATGCCAATGACGAACCCTTTTGAATTATTGCAAAAAGTTACAGTGCCACCATCAATGTACTTTATATTTGACAGCATGTGAGCATTTCCCGTCATGTGCTTGGAGCATCCACTATCTAATATCCATTTCTCTTTACTTTTGTATTTGGGTACCTGCAAAAATAAGAAAGTTTAAATTCGTACCCTTTTTATTTTTGGGTCCAAAGTGTTAGTAGATGAGGGTAACCATACCCATGATGTTCTGGTTCCTTTTGAAATATAGTTATTATTATGAACTACTTGTTTAATATAATTATATATATTTCTATTTAATTAAGTTATTATTTTTTTAGGAACCCATATTTTAATCATTTTTGAATTCGAGATCAATTTCTCATTTTTGGGAGAAGGTTTTATGATCTTAGTATAAATCTTACGATATTTTGTAGGTTTTGTCTTATCCTTAAATCCTAGTCCATTTAGATTTTAGAATGGCTTGAAAATTTTAATTAAATTCTCCAAGTCTTGCTTTCCTTTGTTAAATTTTGTAACATTATTAGTGATCTTATCTAACTTGTTTGATAGTTCACCGACTTCTATATTTTTGTGTTCTACTTGATTTAGTAAATTAATTTTCTCTTTTTCAAGTTTTTATTTATCATTTTTCCAATTTTCTAGTTCTTGTAAAAGAAGACTATTTTTAGCTGACAATTCTTTATTATCTTTTTGCACAACATCTAATTCTTCTTCTAAAATAGTCTTTTCATCTTTTAATAATCCAATTTCTAATTCAGATCTATTTAAATTTCCTAAGTATTCTTTATTTAATTTTTTTAATTCTCTGTACTTATCATCTAATTGGACGCTAATTTTCATTAATTCATCATAGGATAGTTCAGAAAGTACCTCATTAGTATTTGCCATGAAACATACATTTGCTCACTCTATATCACTTTCACTGTCACTGTCAGATGAAGAGAAAGAATCAGAGTCATCCCATGTGACTTGGAGCCTTTCAGTTTTTCTTAAATTTATTTTTCTTTTTGTCGTTGTTGAGTTTTGGGCAATCCTTCTTTTGTATCTAAACTGATCACATTCGAAGCATTTGATCGAAGTTTGATTTGATGAGTTTGATTTTCCATCATTTTTGAATCTCGTCATTTCTTGAATTTCTTAAATTTGTTGTAGTTCTTAGCAATGAATACAATTTCATCATCATCCAATTCAGAATCTTCATTACTTGCTTGAAATGTTAAGTTCATCTTTTCATGGTTTTGTTCCTTTCTAGCCTGCAGGTTAGCTTCATACAACATTAAATTTCCAATCAACTCTTCAACTTTGAGTTCATAAAATCATTAGCTTCTTCGATAGCTAATACTTTTCTTTACCACTCACTTGTTAAAGAGTTGAGAATCAGAGATACTAAATCAAAATCAGTAAACTTGACTCCCAGTTCCATAAGGTCCTATTGTGTAGTTTGAAATCTGGAGTACATGTCAACGGTTGACTCATTTTGTTTCATTTTGAAAGATGAGAATTAATTTTGTAAAATTGATATTTTTGTTTGTTTGACCTTAGTTTTACCTTCATGTGTAACTTGTAAAGTACGCCATATATCATAAGTAGTGGTACATAACTTAACACATGAAAATTCATTTTTATCAAGGGTGCAAAAAAGTACATTCATAGCTTCAGCATTATTAGAAGTAATGGTTTTTTGTGTATCTTTCCATGTGCTAATATTTGTTTTAGGTGCTACATACTTAATTTGAGTTGCTGACCAAATTTCTAAACCATTTTCTTTCATAAAAATTCTCATATGTGCTGACCAATATGCATAGTTAGATCCAATAAATAGAGGAGGACGTGTAGTTGACAGACCTTATTGAAAAATACTTGTCATATTAACAGGATTCAAATAGGTGCTACTGTGATTTGAACTATCCTTGCTCTGATACCAAATGAAAGTCTATATAGATCGTATATAGTACATGAAAATTAAGTGTACGGTAGTATGGAACACACAATATGATAAAGCAAATAAAAATAGAAGTAATCACACTAGAACTTTTATACTGGTTCAGACCTCCCATCCTACGTCCAGTCCTGAAGCCTCCATTCGGAATTTCACTAACCAATTGCCCTCGCGTCGCCCAGAGGAATAGTCTTGTTACAATAGAAATCTTTCTTCAAGAATGTGCTCTGATTAACACTTATATTGAAAATACATACAAGTCTTCCTATAATCTCCACTGGATATGTATAGATATGAATATGAGTGTGCTTAGGAAATATAGAAGAAAACTGAACCAATATTATTGATCTTTGGTTGAAATATTGATAGAGAATATGAGTAACTTGAATTTGAGTGCAAAGTGGATATAGAGAATAGAAATAAAAAATTAGTTACATTAATTGTAGAATCACTGATACATTTATAGTTGTGAAAAGATTGATTTGAAATGTTGCTAGCATTTCTTTTTTATTTCTAGAGTTGCTTCTATTTGGGGTAGAACCGGTTTGGAGAAGAGATGTAGAAGCAACCTTTCAGATTTTAACAGTTGAATATTTTAAAAAATTCCTGGATCTGGATTGTGATGACCATACATCCAATCATGATTGTTTGGAAAATTTCCAAAGGCTGGGACCAGACGCCTGGAGGCACGATACTAGGCATCTGGATTTCGTAAAATCTGTTTTCTGTGTAAATGTGTGTGTATTTTATATCATATACAAAACCCAGGGAGATTTTACATATTATTCTAAGATTTGTATACAATATTTATCTCTCTACTATTGTGACCAATGCTCCATGCTTCGATTTGTATCCTTGAGTCTCTGCAAGAATAAGATATGAGATATATATGTACATTCAAAATTATATGGTTTGTTGTCATCAAAACGTGTAGATGGGAGTTCCTAACATCATTATCAAAAAGTTATCCTAATTTTCAAAAATTTAAGTTAATCTATAAATATTAAATAAATTTAATGTATATATATATATTAATTCCTTTTAGACTTTTATAGATTTCTCATGGCTTATAGTATATTGTTTTTGGTTTTTTTTAGTATATATTTTACTGTATCAAAAAAAGCACATGAGGCACTAGCCAAAACGTGCCAAGGTGCATGTGAAAAGACGATTTGCTCCAAAGGCGTACACCTTAAACGGTTGAGGGGCAAAAAATATAAAAAACACAACCCTTACTCTATAAATGCAGTGAGGCTTAAGCCTCAGAAGAAAAAAAATTTATGCTGCTATATTCAAAAATCCTATTACTCCATTCTATTCATTCGACCTTCCACTTTTGACAGCTAAAAGCGGTAATTTTTTAACTCATGTAATCGATTCTAGACTTACTATAATCAACAACAGTCTTTGATTTTTAAGGAAAAAACTGCTTACTGGCTAATTTTTGTTTCCTCTTCTGTTTAGTGTAAACTGGTAACTGTTGTGCGCACTGCAGACTGAGGAGATGAGAAAAAAGATAATGCATGGAATTGGGTTAAAGACTTATGGGATTCTTCCAATTCAAAAAACTTTCTTTGTGGATTTTCTGACCATGGATGCACCGAAGGAATTGCTCATTTTAAACAACATTTAGCATGTACTCATCTTGGAATTATTCCTCATCTAAAAGCCTCACAAACTGTGAACAACGAATGTGCAAACACCCCACATCTATACCCGCTAAACATCGATATAAGTACAAAGCAATAAACATGTATGCCTTTAGGATAGAACAATACATAACATAATATATAGTGAATAATGTATGTATGTATCGATACGTGTATGTATAACGTAAAAAATAGTGAATAATAGAGAGCACATAGTCAATAATAAACGTGTGTACCGATACATGTATGATACAGAGAAATAAATACGTATGCCTCCAGGACGGAACAATACATAACATATATTGAATAATAGAGAACACATAGTCAATCATGGCAATAACGTATATTATATACATACACACACACACATATACACATAATATAGATAGTCTATAAATCATCTCAAGTGTCAAATATCCCAATATAATACAATGTATAATCAATATACATCTTAGTTTTTCAAAATGTACAATGAATCAATGTCATACAAGTAACTTTTGCACCAAAAGTTAGCACAATAACCCAACAAAGTTTGTAGAGAAGTAAATGAAGATATAAAATGGAAATAGAGGAATCTAAAAATTAAATAACAGAATATAATCAATAACAAGATGACAATGATTTATAGTGGTTAGGGGTTGAAAGCCTACGTCTACTTTTCAGAAATAACTTTATTAAACATTTGAATTGCTGAGTATAGAAAGATGGCGGGGCAAAAACCCTTAGTTACAAAGAAGTGCAAAGTAACAAGCAGCATAAAGATTCCCCAAATGAGCAATCAAACCTATATTTATAGGGTAAGACCATGAAATATCTTCCTGAAATTTTGGCAACGGAGTCTCCAGATCCAGAAGCAGTCATGATATTAATTGTAGCTCCCAAATCCTTAAGAACAATGATCGGTGCTGATCGTTGTATCGGCTTTCTTTGACATGCGATCGATATGGTGGGCTCCACTCTTCAATATATTGATGCTCCCAAAGTTTCATCTGTATTCGACTTGTAGATTTCGAGATATCAATTGTTTTCCATTGCATTGAACTATAATATCGATTCGGTACGATTCATAATATGAGAATATGGATCGTACCCGACCCATTTTCAGCACACAGTGTATTTTCATGCTTTTATCGTTCTATTGAATCCGTCTTCTGCTATCACTCCGCCACTACTTTATATTATCTTCTATGCCTGATCTTTGGGATTTTTTATTGTTAATCTGAGTTGTCAACCCCGATGACAGTCGATTTTATCACGCCTAATCAGTTCGAATAAAGCCAGGCCAAAAGGCTGGATAACACTTGCCCTCCAAAGTACTTCTTGTTTCGACATGACATGCTTTGAATCGATGCAAGTTAGAGCCATCGAAAAAGAATTCATTCAGCTTTGTGAGTAGCTGTCAACCCTTCAATGAATCACTTTCCTTGAAGAGTCGTATCTCTTTCTGCTTTATGTGACGATTAAATGATTTCGATAGTATAAATTGTAAATTGTTATTTACCAGTTAATAGTTGTGCCTATTTCCATTGGTCATCTGATCCGGTTCTTTCTCTGCTAACTTTAGCTGAGAATTCAATTTTTTCGATTTCGATAAATTGAATTTTTAGGATGGATACGTGCAAGTTCATGTACATTTTTTTGTCGTTGGCTCCCAGACGCATTCATATGTTCATGATCTTTGCTAATTTGTTGGATGTAACTCAATCATTTGCATTTTTCTTCTCTTTTTTTTGATGTAACGGATCGACGTGAATCCATCAGGTAAATGGATCGTACTTGATCAATTTCTAGTAGGGATCAAGCCCAATCCTTTTGAGATTGATTCGGGTCCGATTGTTCTTCCCTCCTCTCACTTTCTTTTTTTATTTAGGGATGGATCGGCATGAATCCATCATAGAATGATTCGACTTATCATTTCCTAGTTTGTCCATCTAAACGAACTATAGGTTTTGAAGAACAGATCGGTGTAAGGCTATTATAAAGTGATCATACCCGATCATTCTTCAGCTGGACTTCCATTGAACTGCAAACTTCAATGGTTCATATCGCATCCTTCACATATATACTCGTGTACTTAAACCATTCTCTTCACTCCACTTCATTATTTAGTCATCCTTACCCGAACCAAAAAAGAAAACAAAGATCCACTTCATCTTCTTCTTCAACATCAATCCACCGAGCCTTCAGATCGAACCTAAAACTCATTTTGCAACCATCTCCATAGGTCGACCTGACCCCTTGCTACTCCAACCATCGTCACCGCCATCTCCTATTGATTTTTCTTCACACTCGAATCCAAATCACCACCGCTTTCCCACTTTGATACATAGGTAGTTCGATTTTCCTCTCAGTTATTAGGATTTAGTGATAAGATGATGGAATCTCGTTCTAGCTTGCATAATCCAAGTTATGGCGATTCGATTAGGAGTGGAGATGGGAGACTTTTTTCAGCCTATCATTTCTAATGAGGTGGATGTTGTGAAGTTGTTGGCATAGGGGAATGAAATGGAGTTTGACCGATCGTTATAAAGGATTGGTATTTGGAAATATGAAGAGAATTTGGACCAATCCTTATTTGTTAGGGTTATTAGTCGATCATTTTCGGATCGATGCTTCAAGTTTTGAATTAGAGTGAACTGTGGACCGGAGTTGAAGGTTGGAGAACGATTGGTTGTAAAACGATCGGCAAAAATGGTTGCACGGAAACGATCAGTCATTTTCATTGAGATCGATCGGTCGAATATTATTTGGATCGGTTGTTGGTTTAACTTGGATAAACATATTTAAAATCCTCTAATTTCAATCTAAACTTCATGACGAGCTTCGGCCTTGAATACTTGAATGGTCATACATGACTTGCATATGAAATGAACTGCACATTAGATGTATATGATAATCGAACCATGGAATGAGCTTGACTACTTCCCTGCATATTTACATTTGTTACCAATGCCTTGGATAAATTTCTAAAGCTCTCCTACTTTAACGTACAACTCAAACTTCAACATGCCAACAACTGATCCCGATGACTAGACTGACCCCCTTGCCATTTTCATAGAAAATCGGTTAAGACGATCGGCAATGACGGTCACTCGGATTCGAACGTCGAAGTCTCGTCATAATCATAGCCTTTAATTCTGAACTATTTTTGTTGGATCGCACGACACTGCACCACTCTGCCCTAACACACACTTTGCATGGGAAACATGTTATTTTTTTTTCTAATGATGATTATCTACTAAATGTAGTGGTCATAGGTTTCAGATGCTCGAGGCGTTTAGCTGCCATGTCTTCTGAACAGATTTCACAGCACAACAGCACAAGTGACAAGTCGAGCTCCACAGCTGCTTCTGATAAATATTCCCTTGGTCATCATGTAGAACAATTGGTAAGTTCTTGTCCATCATTTGACCTCTTCTCCAGCGTTCCAGTTTTTTTAGCAGAAGTGATAGACCTCGCTCCTGGCACTCTAGAAGATGCTATACTTTTGGAAGATTCGGAGGATTCTGTGGCTTTGAATATTAATAAATCCTCTCTTCACAGAATTTGTGCCGAACATGGGATTTCGTTTGATGATGTGAGAGTCCCGACTCGGGATGATTGAGCTCATATCCCCCTTAAAGGGTTCATTGCATGCAACAAGTTCATGTGTTTGGCAGGATGCATTCCACCCTTTAACTTCTTTATCCTAGAAATATTACATCATATGAGGCTAGCACCGACACAATCGCATCCAAATGGCTATGCCATTCTTAACTGTACCTACATGGCATTTATGTAGTTTTTAGTTTTCCCTCCAACTATTAAAGACATTCGATTTCTTTTCACCTTCAACCGTCGAAAGGGAAGCCTTTCGTTCACGTTCCTCCAGTTAGCTATGAAGTGCCAGATCCCGAATGGTACTTAGAACAAGCCGAGTGCCTTCAAAAGCGAGTGGTTCTACATCAACTGCCTTTTGCTAGTCAGTGGTTAGAAGGACGTAAGTGTTACTTCTTGCTTAATTTCTTGAGTGCTTGTATCCAGTCGTATCCTGAACTAAGCAATTTCTGTGGTTTGTGTAGTCCTTATCCATGACCTGATGGGAAACAATATTCGGACATGGTCTCATTGAAAAAAAGGGTTTAATCAAAAGATAAAGATAGTGAGAATCTCGTTAACGATGCACGTCTCATTACCTACAGCCCGATGGAAGAGGGTTATGGCATAGGGCTACCGGTCACCGCTAGAGTTACAGTCGCTAAGCAGCGGGATGCGGATGGTGATAAAGGCTATCAAGCCAATCATGTCATGCTCCCAATTGAGGGAGCTCGGAAGATACTAATAAAGATGCAGTGGGAGGTAAGGGTGATGACCTCGGCGACGACGACGTGGGTTCTAGTTTTGGGGCTCGGCTAGATCTTCGCAAACTTCACAGCCTCTCGCTTTCGAGAAAAGAAGAAGGAAGAAGCTTTTGTGCAGGTTCCCTATGAGTAGCCTTTTTAAACTTCCTAAGTTATCCATCGCCCGTTAGGCCCCACCAATGGGCTCATGGAACTTTTCCATGTTATACCAAATCGATACTTTTTCCTCTCTTGAGTTGTGTTTCCCTTTAGTGACTTCTTAAGATCGTTCTTCAAATGTTAGGGCTAGCTCCATCTCAAGTACACCCAAACTAATATGCCTTCTTAAGCTCCATCTACATTATCTTTATGATCCATTTGGATTTGTCCCCATCCTTTAATGAGCTTTCTTTCCTGCTCAACTTCAAAGAAAGCAGAAAACCTTGATGATAATCAAAGCCTTCAACCGATGCATGGTTATCGAGGGGCTGCATAATAAAAGGAGAAACTTTAAGATGAGTACTTCTTTGTCTGATGCCCCGAAGGTTTCAACCACTACTGGCTTTCTGGATGTAAATTATCTTATTTAATAGTTTCGTTTCACCTAGGCATTCTTCGCTCAAATGTCTAACTTTCCTCTTATGCTCTTAACATATATTCCTTATCGAATCTTAACTCTCGCTCTAGTGGAAACTTTGCAATTTTTGGAAGGAATCAACATAAATCAAAGGAAAATATCTTTTCTCCTCACCAACACTTGTATGCACTGGTTCTAAATTTTATATAATGATAGGAATTTTCATACTAATCCATTCTTCCAAGGGTGGCTCGAGATATCTTTGTCCTCCAGTTCCCCATGATCTCTATAAGGAAACTTAAGAGGTTCCTAGCTCTGACGATAAAAAATAATGGGAAGATAAAATTCAAGAAGCCAAAAGGAATCTCATAGAGGAGGAATGGCACGATGAAGAGGAGAATGCAGAAGAGGTGGCGATAAGAGTAGAGGAGAATATATATAAGGAAATAGATGAAGAAGAGGAAGAAGGAGATTAGGAAGGATAAGGTGACAAGACAACGATGCCAGTCAAAATGAATCATTCAGGGAGACATCACTCGAAGACACCCAAGTCACTCCCCTTTCCAAGCTAAAGTGGGTAATTATAAAGACCTCCTTACATGTTCCTAAACCATATCAAGGCCCTGTTGGGGAGTTAGCTTCTCTAGCAGGCACGACTGACACCATCTTTGATTCTCTAAGCTACATTGGGAGCTTCCAAACTTCATTATTAGAAACTTTAATTTTGGAGACATTCTAGAATCCAATCACTTGACTTCAACTTCCCTTCGACCGACATGCCCTGACCTACAGAGGGTGAGGTAACTCCATTCCTACAACCTTATTAGCATGGTCTGTAGCTCACTTAGAAACCACGACATTCCATACATTCTAGGATCACGAGCATGATCATTCTACACTTTTCCTTAATCTAACCACTTGATTCTAATACAGTACTTTGTTCTTTTCAGGTCTATAGGCAAAAGGAGTAGACTTGAATGGATCTACAAAGGCTTTGGTTACTATCACTCCCAACCTTAGGGGAGATCTTACCCTTATTATGGCCCTTGCTACGAATATGAGAAGGAGAGGTTGAGAATAAAATATAAAAAACAATGTAAAGCCAAGGAAAGATAACATTACCATGACGAGTGTACACCAACATCGCTTACCTTCTTAGTCTTCCTAGTGCCGCCAACCTCTCAGCTTAACCTTCCTTCATCTTCTCAACAGCCGACTACAACCAACACTGAGTGGTCTAAAGCTCCAATTTCATCTTCTCATCAATTCAAAACTACTAGCCCTTCCTCCTCTCATAGATCACATGTGGCTGGAATAGAAATCTCCACTAGCCACAGTGCTCCTCCTTTCCTCGAAGACCAATCTATTAGCTCTCTCACGAAGATGTAGTTGGCCCTTCCCAATTTCTTTCTTCAAGGGGTTAAGTTTGATTGTGGTGTTAAGGATATCTTAAGAATCTATGTAGCTATTTATTTAGGGCCAATGAGATTGCAGAATAGTATTTTCAATGGAGGAAGTTGGTCAAAGGCCCATCGGATGACGATAGAGCAAACCAGTTAATCATCTGAAGCTTTAACATTAAAAGAGTTACCCTAATTGAATTTGTGAAGATTACAAGGAGGAGCTCGCCAAGCTTAAGAAAAAATGAGGAGAAGGAAAAGGCCATCAGGGAGATCGAGAAGAAATAAGCCGCGGAGGCAGGCTTGGAAAAGTCTCAATGCTCAGTCCTCAATGATTAATTGAAAATGGCACATATCTACAGTGGCAACCTTGAGAAAGAATCAAAGTACAAGAGGCTCAAAAGATTGTTGGGGATGCGGATTAAGGATCTTAAGGCAGAAATAACACTAGAAGGGGGGGGGGTGAATAGTGTTTTAAAGAATATATGAACTATATGACTAAATTAAAACTTTCAACACAAATCTAAACAGAATTCTAACACAGAATGATCACAGAACATATAACAAATGCAAATAGTAAAGTAAAGCAAGTAAAAGGAAAGAACACACCGGATTTTATACTGGTTCGAAATCCTCCTACATCCAGTCCTGCACCAAGGAAATATCCTTGTACAGATTTTTATAAGCCAATATCCAAATTACAACCCTCAATTTCTAAGGCCTTGAGGAACCCTCCTATCTCCGAGTCTGGGGGTAAACTCTCTTGATTTACGGGGCACAAGATCACCCTTATACTTCTTAATAACAATCCTTTTGAATTGATAGACTCTATGGACTTTTTGAATACAAATTAATCCTATAACTCTGAATAGCACTTTGATCTTTAGTAGAATGATGGAGAATCAAATAGAGAGAGTATCTAAATGATTTTCTATTGAGAATTTGGCAGAATGATGGCACGATCATGAAAATATGAAGTTTTATGGATATGGAATGGTAGAGAAGAAAGAGTGAAGAAAATAAGAAAGTAGTTTTTTTTTAAAAAAATTCGTTTTGGAAGCCTTTATATAGATGCACAACAGTCATAACCATTGGCGAAAGGTTTTTGAACGAATGGACACTTCTTTTGAAAATTTGAATTTTGAATCCAACTGTCACCATGTTGACATGGGGTTTCCCCTTATGTCGACATCCCTCAGTTCAAAATTGTAGAGATGTTGTTTTGTAAAAGCATTTGAATTTAAAACAAGTTGAAACTTCTCTGAAGCAAAATAAAGTGTTTAAACAATATTTTGAGATAGAGAATGAATATAAAACATTATTTTCAATATATATATAATTGATATAGACCGTCAATTATATAAGTAATATTTAAAATCAGAATAAGTTTTGATGTTTTAAAAGTAGAAGTTTTTAAAATCAGAATGGAGGAATATTTCAAGGCTAAAACAAAGTTTGAAAACATTTTTGAAAACATGATTTTGAAAGCTAAAACATTTTGAAAACAGATTTAAAAACATTTTGAAAAATCTATTCAAACTAAAATTGCAAGAACCTTCCTACAGAGCTCCTCTATAGGACTCGAGAAATTGTACAAAATAGTTTAAATGATTTTGATTTTCGTGGGTTTGTAAGCCACTTGTCGTAGGTTTGTAAGCTACTTGTCGTGGGTTTGTAAGCCACTGGTTTCGATAGAAATTGGGTTCCATCCCAAAAGAAAATTGGAAGAAAGATGAGAGTGCTATTATGAAGTTTTAACAAAATACTAGACACTTATCTTGAGATCTTGAAATCTTGATTCTCTAGAGTCTTGAATCTTGTATCTCTAATCTTCATCTTGATACTTGAGTCTTTATACTGATCAGTCTTCGATAATACCTGCATATACTTCCTATATACATATATATATCTATCTATATGGAAATGTTAGTATATATTTTATAAAGTAAAGTATAATAACTATATAAGGTTGTTGTCATCAAAACATCATCAACTCAGTTCCTAACAAAGATCACCCTTCAAATTATGGTTAATAAGCTCAAAAATGATCTCAAGACTAAAAAAGAGTTAAGAGAAGGCTTGCAATATGTCCCAGACTTATGTAGAGGAATTCTTGGACATGATAATCAAGCTGGTCAACTTAGAGAAAGGGATGGTCATACATAAGGCTACTATGATCAAGTCCATGGAAAATACCAAAGCCACTCTTTTGTAATTATTTGTAAACATCATGGAGACAAAGGGTCTTAAGTGGTAGAAAGGTGGCTAACTCCTCACATTAACCAAAGCCTGGGAAGAGATCTTAAGAAGGGCCAAATAGTCTAGCTAGGAAGTCGAAGAAGAAAAACTAAAGAGCAAACTACTTGATCAAGATAATTTGATAGCCCTAGAAGAAGGGATTAAAATCGAAACAGTAGAAGCTATAGTCATCAAATGAGCGCCTACTGAGATTCCCATTGGTCCCGGATCTTGTATTGTGCGAATAACACAACTCTTATTCTAAAAGAGTCGAGTAGGAATTGTCACTTCTAATGCGACTACCCTAGAAGTTGCCACCACTGAAAAACCTGTAACTACCGCTCCTGACACCGTGGCCACTTCTACCACGACAACCACTACTGAAATCTACAATTCGAAGGATTTGGCTTTTGCTTCACTAGCAATCACCCCACTCTACCCCCACTTTCGAAAGTTCACGAGGAGGAGGAAATCATCAAGTATGCTTCTAAAAAACCTCACCTGCATTAGGTATATCGTTAACATCTCCATTCTTTGAGTAGCGCTAGATTTCTCCTCTGGAGATCCCTAATCTTTCATTCTATTTGTTTTCTTACAGGTCAATTGCTGATGCTGCCTCCTTCGCTACCTGATATGACAGACCCAAGCCCTAGTGCTCCCATGACAAAATCGATTATCATCACCACAATGCTTACTCTTCCTTTTCCACTAACCAGCTCTAGCCACGGTCTTGATTTTTAGAAAATATGGACCTTGGAAAGCTTGAATTACACCGATATATTGATTGATAGTGGCATGTCCATCATTGTTGAGAAGAAGCCTAAAACGACTATAATGGTAGAAAAGAAGGTTGTAGATACTTTCAAAATCAAGGACATCAAAAAGGAGCCGGGCATGAAGAAGATCCTCCTCTAATATCTACTTCCCTTCTAAGCTAAAGTATCCTCCTTAAGCCTCTTGGCCCTAGCAGGTCTCCTACTACCCCAGCCTTTGAAACTATCCTCAGATCCCAGATGACTCCTACCTCCTCATCCAACTATGATTGGGATATAGATAAAGGCAGGCCACTTTCCATGTCTATGAAAAAGAGAAAGTGAAAATATCACCATGAAGGAGTTAGTAAGAAAACAAAGAGGCCCAAGATGAAGTAGAACTCATCGTATCCCAATGGCTGTCTTTAACTGTTTGCAATTTGTTCTTTTTGGTTTTTATGCATTAGCCCATCATTGTGCGAGAGCAGACCCACAATTTCGTACTCAAAAAATGAGTAAATAAAAGTTGTTTCCTTTCCAACCATTGTCTTATTTACTTTATCATACCCTTTATTCTCTTTGCATATGTATTTTCCTGCACATATAAAGATATAATCGTTGGTAATGAAATAACTTATATATTATACGTGTCTATGTCTATGATCTATGCAACTACTTTATTTATTATAGTGCCATACGTATAAATAAGTTTTTGTACTTGCTTGGTGTTGTTATATTACTCATCTGTGTTTACTTTCAGCTAAACATTTATCATTTAACTAAACAAAATATTTATTACAGGTCAACATCATTTATTCTTGTTCGAACACATCTTGTTCTACCATAAAAGACGTAGTAATTCATTTATGCGACCAAAGTTATACAGCTTATCTACTCATGTCGGTACAAACATAGATATAACTAGGTTGCATACCTGCAAAAAAAATTCAATTCTACACTGGTTTCCATCTTTGGGAGCTAAAATCTTAGATGCATGCCTCCGAGCATCCAATCTTGACCTCGCCTATCTTTGGCGCTAGTCAAAGGTAAGATTGTAAGCGAGAATTGTCCGATTAACCCCAGTCTGATTATATTCTAGCAACCCGATCATGGATCAGAGATGTTGTTCAGTACCTATCTCTAGCTACCTAGATATTCGAATTTTCAAAACATGGAATGTTTGAATGTACCACTGATCTTGCAAATCAATGCCAAACTCAAGAATACAGTTCCACTGATCTAAAAATTCAACTTTATTTCTAAAAAATAGGATGGCAATCATCGCTTTATTACATCAAATCTTGATGAATGGGATGCCTTATTTGTAAAAAGGAAATCAAGTGAAATAGCTCCGTAGATGCTCACTATTCCACTCCTATGAATTTGGGATCCCATCTACCATAGATAGCTTGAATGTTCCATCTCTAAGCTTTTGTACAATCATACAGGGGCCTTCCAAACTTGGACCGAGTGCCCGCATACCTGAAAAGGCCCGTTTCAAAATGAGGTCGCTTATCTCAAAGGTACGATTCATGACCTTAACATTGAACTACTTCACTACCCTTATCTAATGACCAGCTGCCCTAAGATCAACCTCCTCTTGCTTTTCTTCAACCAAGTCAAGGGACTCAAGAATGAATCCCATATTCATCTTAGGATCATAATGAAATATTCTGCGTGAAGGAACTTCAGCTTCAATTGATATCATTGCTTAGTTCCATAGGCGAAGGCAAACAAATTATGACCTATTGCGGACTTATGGGTTATCCGATAAGCCTACACAGCTAGTGGTAACTCATCCACCCAATTTCCCTTAGACTTTTCAACCTCTTTTTAATGATAGATTTGATGACCTTGTTCACCTGCTCCACCTGTCTATTTTCTTATGAGTGCTCTACTGCCATAAAGCTCTTTTCACTTTGTATCGGGCATAAAATTTCATGTACTTGGCGCTCTCGAATTGAGTATCATTTATTATGATTATCTTTTATGGAACTCTCAAACTTACACTGAATGTTCTTCACACAAATTTCATCACTTTCTTCTAAGTAATAATTGGAAGCGCTTCCTCTTTAGCCCATTTTATAAAGGAATCAACAACCACAATCGTGCATTTCACTTCGCCTTTCAACATCGGTAGCACACCAATGATATCTATCTTAAATACCGCAAACGACCATAGGCTAACCATTTGCATAAGCTCAGTGGATGGAGCTCTTGCTATCTTTGCAAACCCTGACACTTGTCACACCTCTTGGAGTAGTCGGCTACATCTCAGATGACTATTGGACAAAAGTATCCATAAAAATAAATTTCTTTGCTAATTTCTACCCTTAGAATGATCACCACAACTTCCTTCATGCACATCTATTAGAATCTTTTTAGCTTCACCATGGTGATGAACGTCAATAGGGGAATTAACAATTCTATCTTGTACAATACTCCTTTCATAATGAATCGAGGTACCATTTGTAGGAGTTTTCATCATTTATTCTTTACATCTGGGAGAGTCCATTTTAGCAAAAATTCCTTGACTGGAATCATCACGACTCCTTCTCTTCCTCGACCTTTGAATTCCAATCAACATTCATTTCATCGATGATTGGAGTAGACAAAATTTCCATCATCTGTGCATCCCCAGAACTAGCCAGCTTGGCTAATGAGCCTGCATTCTTATTCTCCTCTTTAGGGATGTGCATTGTCTTATAGTGCTCGATATCGCCTAATAATTTTAACACCTTCATCAAGTCAAGGATAAGTCGTGCCGCCTTAGCTTGAAATTCTTTCTTAAATTGACAAACCACCAGTTGGCAGTCCTTGAAAATATGCGATGTCTTCACTCTCAACTTTTCCCCTATCTTAAGTCTCATAGTTGGTGCTTTATATTCAGCTTCTTTGTTTGTTGGTTGAAACTATAGCTTCGAAGCATAACAGATCCTCCACCCTTCTGGGGATAAAATTACCACTCTTGCTCTGGAATTATGTTCATCGGAGGCTCTGTCAACATACAATTTCCACTAGAAAGTTGGACTAAATCTTCTTCCACTTCAACATTTAGGGTGGTGAATTTGGAAATGAAATCTGCCGACTTCTGTCCTTAAATTGCCCTCTTAGTATGGTATCGTACTAGCTCAACTCGATGTTACACTTTCTCAACCTTCCTATAGTCCCAGGTTGATGTAGCACCTGCCCTAGTGGTTGATTAGCCAACACCTTTGTTGGATGAGCCTAGAAGTATGGCCTAAACTTTCTCGCAGCTATCAACAAACAGTACGCTTGGTTTTCTAGGTTTGGATAGTTCTTCTCCACCCCAGTAAATTTTTTATTGATATAAAAATTCGACCTTTAGATCTTGCACTCCTCATGTACTAAGGCTACACTCAGTGTATAAGCAGGCACTGCAATGTAGATGTACATATCTTCTTCTTGCAAAGGCTTTGATAACATCAACGGTTTCTCCATATGGTCCAACAAACTTTAGAAAGTAACTTTGACATTCCTTTGCCCGTACGATCTTTCCTTTTTATTTCTTTAGGGCGTCTATTACCCAGTAAATTGTCTTGGATACAAGGTTTGGCATACGATTGCCATTCGGCATAGATGGGTCGCTCGGCATGGAGCCTCATTCGGCCTAGATGGGTCACTCGGCATGAAGCCTCGTTCGGCATAGATGGTTCGTTCGGCATGAAGCCTCGTTCAGCCTAGATGGGTTGCTCAGCATGAAGCCTCGTTTGGCCTAGATGGGTCGCTCGACACAGGCCTCGTTCAACACGGGCCTCGTTCGTCACACCTCCCCTCGTTCGGCATACGATTGCCGTTCAACATGGAAACCTCGCTCGGCATACGAATGTCGTTCATCATGGAAATCTTGCTTGGCATACGAATGTTGTTCGGCATGGAAACCTTACTCGGCATACGAATGCCACTCGGCATGGAAACCTCGCTCGGCATACTCTGTTTCGACCAACCTCGCTCGAAAATTGTCGTTCGGAACTCCTGGCTCGGTGCGCAGAAACTACTTACCATGGGCCGAGGTACCTTATTCCTATGCCCATGAGGGAAGTCCAAATCATCGTGGTCTAAAATTAAAGGGTAGAGGCGTAGTAAAAGGGACCTTTTTTCGAGAACACTGGGGAGACTCTACTGCATTCAAGACTTATTCTATTTCAATTAGCACTTATATTAAAGTCATTATAGTATGGATTGTATCTGCATTCTATCATTCGTGAAAGTAATAAAGATAAAAACTCAAAGTGGGCGTAGGCAGTTACGCTGAACCACTATAAATCCAGTGTTCTTGTTTTTGCATTTAATTTAGCATGTAGTTCTCTGTTTTAATTTACTTTCTTCATTAATCTCTCTACAAAATCTTTCTCAAGGGTGTTAGTGACCAATTCTAGTGCTAACATTTTGATACTTTCATTGAGAATCGAATTCTCAGGCCGCTAGGATCCGCTTTGTAGCTACTTGGTTGAATAAATCCTCCGAAGGAGATCCAAGTCATTCACAGAACGTCTGTTGATTCTACTCAGAGTTCCTATCAATAACTCTACTATGGGAAGACCACGTACCAGATCAGCCTCTCATAGCGTAGACATCAACGAGACTGCTAGCGTACAATAAATAGGACCTAACAATCGACAAGCAAATCTAGGTGTAGGAACTACCACCCAAAATCAAATGGAAGTTGTCACCAGAACAGAGTCCAACGACTTGATGAGAGAACTCATGGAAAGAAGAAGACAACTCAACGAGCAGATTCAAGCTAACACCAACCTCATGACTTAGCTTACTCAGCAACAGTATTAGAATAATGGAGGTAGCCCCGTTTCTTACTCTTCATCTGATAGCTCGACTTCATCCGATGAACCTCCAAGGCATAGATGCCGCAAAACTAAAACTACACATGTAGGTGCCACTGATCGATCAACTGGGGATTGCTTACATCTTGAAAACCACACCCAAGCCAGAATAGGAAACTTGGGAGCTGGAGCACGTGTGGAAATTGGACGCCCGGCTTTCCAAGACCCTGATGAAGCTAGTCCCCAAGATGCACATTTGGCAGATCGCCAACAGAGGAGACATCAACCCGTACGGTCCCGTAGGACAGATTCCAACATTCCATCCTCCATTCAAACCTCGGACTTATCGGCTATGGTCAGACCGTTGATGAGAGAAAATCAAAGCTTGACCAACGATGATTGGGGGATATCCAGAAGTCATACTCCATTCACAGATACTATTCTACAGGTCAAGTACCCTAGGAAGTTTAGCATGCCAACTATCCCGGCCTATGAAGGGACGACTGATCCCAAACATCATGTGATGAGGTATGAATGGATGATGGATTCGGCTAGAGCGAATGACACGACCAAGTGTAGATGCTTCCTAATTACTTTATCTGGTATTGCCACCAAGTGGTTCACACGACTTTACCCACGGTCTATATCCAGCTTTGACGAATTGGCGACGAAATTTATAGAACAGTTCAGGATACATGCCACTCGTCCCAAGGACGTGATGTCCCTATCTAGTGTAATCCAAGCTCTAAGGGAGTCATTAAAAGAGTACTTATAGAGATTTCACGGCGGCTAGTAAAGTTAGCAACCTTAATGACCATGCAATTCTGATGGCCGTAATGCAAGGAGTGGATTCAGATTCAGAGTTTGGAGATTGGTTGACAGGAAAACCTCCAACTACACAGGAGTGTTTTTATTCAAAGGCTCATCAATTCATAAGAGGAGAGGAAGCCAGATGGACAAGGCGAGATAAGGCACTAGGGCTTGTTCAGGAGATTGTGAAAAGCAACATCGCCGTAAAACAATCCAACGACAACTCGGGAAAGATTCAAGTCAATGTCCAAAACAAGCCTGGGCAATCTAAAAGGCATGAAGGAGGAAATCCCAAAAATAAAAGGGAAGCAGGAAAATGGAAGCCAAGGATTCCAACTTACAACAAATATAATCGTCTAAATGCATCTCTAGAGAATATTTACCTGTTAACTTGTAATAATTTCAATAAGAAAACCGCGCCCAAAGGAGTCAACAGAGGAACGAAAGCGGGCTGGGAAGTACTGTTGCTTCTATGAGAATTATTTGCATAATACAGATGGGTGTAGACACCTCCATGATGCCATAGAAAAGCTGATTAAACAGAAAAAGTTGCAGGAGTTCATCAAGAACCCGCAGGAAGGTAGGCAAGGAGCATCAGACCCCGGACGCGGGCCGGCCCCACGCCATCCAGAGGAACTTGCTCGAACTGTGGGTAGACTAGTCGTAAACACGATAGTCGGTGGACCTCACCCTACATATAAGAATTGCCAGGAAATGGAGCAGTATGCTAACTCCCAAAGGCATGTGAATTTTGTTTGTTGTTCAAATACTGAGGACGGGTCCCTAACTAAGCAGCAGCGGACAATGACAGACGATATAGTTTTCAGGAGCAGAGATGCTGACCGTGTGGAGGCTCCTGCCACTAACCCGATGGTCATCTCCACGACAATAGGGCCAGTATTTGTGAAGAGAATTTTGACTGATTGCGGAAGTTCTATCAATATCATCTTCAAGAAATCATACGACCAAATGAAGATGGTGACGAAGGATCTAAAGCTCATATTCATGGCTTTAATGGTGCGGCAACTGATGCTGCCAGTTATGTTGAATTGCCAGTTGAACTTGGGAAAGGTGAACGTAGGAGGGTGCGAATCCTACCTTTGATAGTTTTGGATGTTGATTCTCCATACAACATATTTCTGGGTCAACCGGCCCTGGCAGAGTTTAGGGCAGCTTTGGCCCCGTGGTGTTTAACTTTAAAATTTCCAACAGATAAAGGAGTTGGTGTTGTGCATGGCGATCAGGTGACTGGTCGTGCATGTTATGTGGCTAAGCTGAGAGAGGCCCAACGGAAAGAGATAGGAAAGGTTGCGGACAGCTCCGTTCGCAGTCGGATCACTGGAAATTAACAAGTAGTGCCCAAGCCCAGGCTCGGGTAGCACGATCGGATCTATAGAGACAGATCTGAGAGATGATGACGGGAAACCCAGGGAAGAAAATGCAGCGCTGGCTGAGCTGACGATTGACATTTCGATCAACCGAGATGACCAATCGTGAGTACTTAAGATTGGATCACAACTTGACCCTTCAGTGGCCGAGGATCTCACTGATTTCCTCCGAGCGAATCTGGATGTTTTCACTTGGACGCATTCTGATATGCGCGGGATTTCTCTTGCTTTTGCAAGTCATATGTTGACCATAGGCTGAAGTACATTCTTGTAAAGCAGAAAAGGAGAGGTATGGACCTGGAGAGATCCGCTGCTCTCAAAGAGGAGGTGGATAAAATCAAAGCCAATGGGTTCATCCGCGACGCCCTCTTCCCTGAATGGGTGTCTAACCCTGTGCTATTGAGGAAAGAAAATGGAAAATAGAGAACTTGCGCAGACTATTCTGATTTAAACAAAGCATGCCCGAAGGATAATTTCCCTTTACCCAGAATCGACCAGTTGGTCGAGTCAACGACCGGACATGAGTTACTGTCATTTATGGATGCATGGTCGGGATATAATCAGATCCTGATGCGCATTCCAAACCAAGAACACACCAGTTTTGTCACAGACATTGGGCTATATTGCTATGTAGTGATGCCTTTCAGATTGAAAAACGCGGAAGCGACTTATCAGCGTCTGGTAAATCCAATGTTTAAAGACTAGTTGGTAGAACAATGGAAGTCTATGTGGATGACATGCTCATGAACTCATGGCAGTCAAAAGACCACATTCGAGACATAACAGAGATATTTGATATACTTAGATATTATAGAATGAAAATCAATCCTTCGAAATGTTCTTTTGGCGCTGCGTTAGGGAAGTTTTTGGGCTTCATTATTAATGTGCGGGGAGTTGAAGCTAACCCGAAAAAGATTCAAGCATTTCGGGATATATAAGTGCCCAAAACAATAAAGTAAGTGCAAAGCCTAAACGGAAAAGTAGCCGCGCTGGGTCGATTCATATCCAAAGCCTCAAATAAGTGTATTCCCTTCTTTGATGTAATAAAAAAAGGAAAGAGAAATTATGAATGGACGTCCGACTGTGAGGATGCATGCCAAGCTTTGGTGAGACATTTGGAAAGTCTCCCGGTGCTGTCGAGGCCTATAGACCATGAGTACTGTATGTGTACTTAGCCGTATCCCAGCATGCTATCAATACGGCTTTGGTTCACTAGGAGGACCGAGTTCAGAAGCTGGTTTACATTTAAGTAAACGTTAAATAGGGGCAAAGAGAAATTATCCTATGATTGAGAAACTGGCATACTGCTTGGTGATTGCATCACGCAAACTTCGTCCGTACTTTCAGGCACACTCAATCAGTGTTTTTACCGATCAACCCTTGCGAAAGGTACTCCAACGACCGAAAACTTCTAGAAGGATGTTAAAATGGAATATCGAGTTGAGTCAGTTCGATATTACCTACCTGCCATGAAGGGCCATATAAGGGCAAGCACTAGCAGACTTCATCGCTGAATTCACTTTGTCAGACGAATCGAATAGTCACGATGTCATACCTCCCATTCGATGGAAGCTGTACACCGACGGAGCATCTAACGACCGTTGCTCTGGAGCTGGTATAGTTCTTGTGACTCTCGAAAACCGATAAATTTGTTACGCTTTAAAGCTTGAATTCTTAGCAATAATAATGAGGCCGATTATGAAGCACTGATTGCTGGCTTGAAACTCATCAAAGAATTGGGGGTAAAATCGGTTGAAATATTTTATGACTCACAACTGGTGATATGCCAGGTGCGGGGGAACTATCAAGCGAAGGGACAGAGACTTGCCCCATATCTTGCACGGGTTCAAGAGTTGCTAACAAATCTAGAATACTATGACATTTCGCATGTCCCGCATAAACAAAAAAAGAAGCCAATTCATTGGAAAATTTTGCGAGTACTGGCGATGCACATCAAATGGGATTGGTTCCCGTCGAAACCTTACATGCTCCGAGTATAAATATAATGGAGATAGATTTTGTATTAGAAACAGAAATCGAGAAGGAATCATAGATGACCCCATTCAAGCAATACTTGCTACACAGGGTTTTGCCCGAAAGAAAGAGCGAAAGACGATAAGTCATTCGTAAGGCTTCGCGATATGTAATGCATGACGGAATAATGTATCGAAGGGGATTCTCGTCCCCCTTACTCCGGTGCATTGCCCACGATGAGATTAAATGAGTCCTGAAGGAAGTCCATGAAGGAGAATGTGGTGACTATTAGCCGACTGTAAATTGGGATGCTGCAGACTACGTAAGAAGATGCGAAAAATGCCAAAAGTATGCGAAAATCCGAGAGCTCCACTGACGGAACTCGCACAAATGGTTAGTCCTTGGCCGTTCGCAATGTGGGGGATTGATAGAATCGGTTCTTTACCCATATCCAAAGGTGGTGCGAAATACGCGATAGTCGCGGTCGATTACTTTACCAAGTGGGCAGAAGCAGAGCCCTTACCACGATCACCACCAAGAAGGTCATTAATTTCGATGTACGAAACATCATATGCCGTTTTGGCCACCCGAGGACTATCGTTACAGACAACTGAACTGAAATCATAAGTATGAAGTTCAAAGAATTTTTTCGAAAGTATGGCACTGAAAAAAGGTTTACAGTAGTTGCTCATCCAAAAGCCAATGGACAAGTAGAAGCTGTAAACAAAATAATCAAGTCTATATTGAAAAAGCATTTGGAAAAAGCTAGAGGTAAGTGGGTGGATGAACTCTCAACAGCACTTTGGGCTTACAGAACCACCCACAAGTCCGACTGGCCACACTCCATTCGCATTGGCATATGGCACGAAAGCTGTTATACCCATAGAACTTAAAGTTCCATCACATTGGGTAACACATTACGACCCTAAGACAAATCGTGATCTCTTGCTGGAATCATGGGACTTTGTTGATGAAAAACGTGAAGAAGCTGATTTAAGGGCGGCTGCATATAGGCACCGAGTCGCTCGATATTACAACGAAAAAGTCCGACGGAGAATCTTTGATGTGGGCGACCTCGTTTTGAAACGAGTTTTCCCGATCCCATTGCATATAAATCCCAAATGGGAAGGTCCATACATCATTGAATGGAAGCTTGGAGAGGGAACTTTCAAGCTAGCAACCGTTGATGGTGCAACACTCCCCCGGGAATGGAATAGCGAGCATCTGTAGCATTATTATACTTAGTCTATTTCTTTCATATTTTAGTTGCAACTATTTCCAGTATATTTCTATTTCATTGATTCTTAGTTTTCCGCATGTAATAAGACAATTTAGTTTGTTTTCCTTAATAAAGGCATGAGTCCATCTTTTCCATGAATTATTTGTAACGACCCTGAATTTTTACTAATTAAATTGATAATTAAATTTATTTTTGAATTAAAATCTATAAAATTTATTAGTAAATTGATTTGAGTTTCTCGAAATTCAAATAGAAAATATATTAAATCATATGAATTTAAATATTGTACATATGTGATTTGAATTTAAATTTCAAGTAAATGGATATATAATAATTTGAATGTATATGTATATATGTACATACATTGAGTTTGAGTTATTGTTTTAACTAAATGGTTTAAAGACAAATTATAATGATAAAAATATAAAGTAAACATATAGAAGACAACAAAGATATGTAAATGTCTATTAGCTTGTAAAACAAACAAAAGAAAAAAATTTATAAGTTGTATAGCCGAAAGGAAGACAAAGCCTAAGTATATAGATAATTTTATGTAAATTTGTACAAGTAATAAATGCCATGTCCTATAGCCACCAAAGCAAGATGTATATCAGCCAATTGAAGAAAAATCCCTGACCTATTGTACATACAAATAATATCACTCGTACAACATAATCCATCACCCTATACATTATAACATACAATATATTCTTAGCCATTAAAACATTCATGCAGCCATACCTTTAATGCACCTCAAATATAAATACAACATCATTTCAGCAGATATAGAATGTTATACATCAGCCACCATAACATGTCTATCAGCCTGCAAAGAATATATATATATATATATATATATATATATAACATATCAGTACAACATCACTGCAGCCATGACTAGCATTATAAAACAAACATCACCTTGTACCAGTAAAGATATACAAGCTTGCATACTTCTTTTTTTTATACATATCTCCTCTCCATTTCGACCATTTGATCTGAGAAAAGAAAAAATGAAAGAAAAAACCGAGATAGTATCACTTTGTAAACAAACAAACTTCAATCTAAAACAAAACAAACCAGATCAAAGTCAGCAGTAGCTTCCCAGATTTTCAAAAGACTTCAGCTTGTTTCAACTCAGTTTAAAAGCAAAACAAACATCAACAATTAAGCTTCAGTTTCAAC
This sequence comes from Allium cepa, assembly GCA_030765085.1. Classification (NCBI taxonomy): domain Eukaryota; kingdom Viridiplantae; phylum Streptophyta; class Magnoliopsida; order Asparagales; family Amaryllidaceae; genus Allium; species Allium cepa. The sequence goes on along the minus strand of CM060931.1, from coordinate 455,416,431 downwards.
TCAATTATATCAAGTAGCAGATCAAAATTCAGATCAAAAGTAAAGCTTCAGATAACCCAAACTTCAACTTGTAAACTCCTGGAGTCAACATGATTTGGAAGGTGAGTAACAACACCTATTTAAATTTGAATTTATGTTGCCATTGCTCTGGGTATATGCATATATCAGTAATATCTCTTCTCTGTTACATTACAGAGTATCAGACAACATCAAATTTTAGTTTCTTTTTCCCTAATCAATATTAGGCTTTGATTTTAAAATAAATTTGTTGTGTTTAAGTATGAATGATAACTTAAAAAGAAAATAGTTTCATGACATAAAAATGTATATAGATGGAAAATTCAAATTTTTACAGTGGTAACTTCATTTTCTGGAAAATTCGAATGTCATGAAATATAGATTCAAGTATATAATTGGAATCTACACTCAAAAATAGGATTTTTAAAACTAATATGAAGATTTTTAGCTGGCTATCCTAGTTGCAGTCAATAATTGAACAAATTATGCATTTTTACCATTTTCTGGTGATCGAATCATTTTTGGATGCTAAGATTTGGGTTGAAGCAGGGTTGAACATCATGGAGTTTAGGAAAATTGTCAAAAAAATTATCCATTGCAAGGATTTTGGGGACGAGGTGAAGTTAGGGTTTAAGGGTTGGGCGTTTATGGTTGGAAACGCGATCGAATTGGGGATTCATGGGCGAACCGGAGAAGACCGGACTTTGAGGAAAGATGAGGGGTAGGGTGGCGCAGCCCCAGGCGAGGCGGCGAGGTTCCAGGTGGTCCACGGCGACGGTGCAGGATCGGTTTTGGCAACGGTGTGTCTGTGTTGGGTTCCAGGTTGAACCCATTAGCTCGATTTTGTTTTGGGGTTTTTTTTTCGTTGAATCGATCAGGGGTTTCAAAAGTAAGGATAAAGAGCGACTTGCTCGAGGGCGCGACGTCCACCGGAACGGCGGCGCGGTCGCATGCACGTGCACGGCGATGGTCGTGTGTCAGGGAAGGTTGCTTCGAGGCAACTCGAAGTGGAGCTCGGGATTTTCGTGAATTGACTCGAGACTCTGGAGTGTCGCGTGTGTTTGCCTGGGGAATTTAAATTGGGAGGTCTTATGGTAGTTTCATTTTTTAAAAAACATTGCGAATTGATTTTAAAATCTTTTGTTGATTGTTTTAAAAGATAAACTGTTTTTGTTGCTCACACCAGTCCCATGACTGATCTGGAGTTTATTGTTTCTTTCCTAAACTCTGGGTGCTCAAAATTTTTCCTACACGAGCAGTTTAGAGTTGGGTTTTTCAGATAGTTAGGTTCAGTAGATTATCTGGAGCTAGTTCAGCCAATTTGGATATGGACTGCACTTGCTTATCTTTGTGCATCGTTATTGGGAGCTCGAGCTATTGCCAGATTGGTTTTTGGAAATGGAGTTGCGGTTTTTTGGAGTTCTTCCTTGAAGACTATCTTAGAGTTATATTGTTCCGCTGTTAGATGTTATCTATTTTCCTTTTCCGCTGCTATTTTATTGTATCATATCTCTGATGTATATTGATATCTATTGGATCATCTGTTGTATCAGATATTGTATCAGGCTGTATATCAATGTATTATTCTTTTATTCCGCTGTGTTATTTACTTAATGTTGTTATAAGCTCCGGCGAATCGGATTTGAACGGTCGAATCTATGGCATTCGAATACGATTTGATGTATGGATGTCGATTTTCGAGCGTGAAAAATCCCCGTTCGTTACATGTGGTATCAGAGCTAAGGTTGAACTTTAGCCCAGGAGTGTAACACATTAAGTAGCTCACTAGAGATAGGGTGAAGTAAACCCTAGAATGAGTATATCCCTAAGATATCCGTTTGAATGCTTCAGTAAATTATCTTACTATCCACTGATAGTGAGTATGAGTGCAAGAAGAGAACGAGATTGGGAACAGGGAAATACGACTATAAATGGTCAATACCCTGCAATAGTGGAAACAATCTTTCTCTATCAAATTTTCATTGATTCGTTTCTAAATTCTTTTGATTGCTTCATGACAGTTATAGAAAGAAGTTTCGGTGTGATGATGGCCCTATGAATCGTTGTAGGAAATTCTTACTTCGTATTTCATCGGTTTCTTATCAGTTTTTGATTTAAACTTTAATGAATTTGAAATTTGAATAAATTAGAAATTTTGAATAAATTTGAAATTTAAATTGAGTTAAATTGGTTAATGAAATATAAGGATAAATTGAATTGTATTGATAAAACGATTTTGTTTAAAAACCAAATTTTGGATTTCTGTTATAACTTCTTGGGTAGAATAAAATCTGAAATATAAACTTTGTTGTATTTCTCAACCTATAAAATTCTAAAACCATTAGGATCTTAATATTTAGATTTTGATTTTAAATGTAGAGAACAAATAGCATCAGCCAAGGTGGAAAGGCCAGAAGGGTTGGTGATTTTGGATCATCTAGTAGGATTCAGGATGATTTGGGTGAACCATCAAGACGTGAGGAGGTGCCAGAAGAACCTGTGGTGCAGCCACAACCTCAAGTTGAAGAACCCAAAGAGGAGCCCGGAAATGAAGAAGAGTTTGAAGAGGAATTTGAAGAAGAGTTCGAGGAGGAATTTGAAGAAGAGTTAGAAGAGGAATTTGAGGAAGAGTTTGAGATGGAAGAAGAACCTAAAATTGAGGTAGAGTCCGAAGGTGATGAAGCAATTTATTGGGATTTAGAGAATGCCATAGAGGATGATGATGCCATAGAAGACGAGGAGCTAGATGGTGGAGGTTTTATTCCGATAGAGTCTGACCCAGAGGTATTTTTTGAGACAGACGATGAGGCTGAAGTTATAGAACTGTCAGGGCCTGAGAGAGGAAGCTCTGACAGTGAAGATCTGTAGTTGGTTGGATTGACTTCTTTTCGTTAGGGTATGTTTATGTAAATGATTTGAAATTAGGGAATTTAAATCGCAGGTTATTGAAGTTTCACCTGATGTTGAAATTTAAATAACAACATAAACTAAAAAGAAAAAGGAAATAGGAAGAAGAAGGGAATCTCGGAAGAAGGGTGAAGAAACTCGAGCTTCAACTCGAATGAACATAAAGTTTTCTCGGGTATTGGTTCAAGATGTTAAGCCTAATCAAATTTAGTTGGTAAATTATTTTGCAACTAGTTCAAGTATTTGAAAGATTTTGTTAATCACCTTAGACAGTTAAGTATTAGTCATTATTAATATTTTGATTTTTAACTTTAAATTAACATTTAGTTGTAAGGTAGTAACAAATTTATTTATAGTTTGGAAAGAAAGATTTTTCAAATAAAAGATAAATGATTTAATTGAATTATATTGCAGGGTAATTAAGAATGTTCATAAATTGATGATTGGAATCTACTAAGTAAATTGAGATTTATAAATTTGTTATTAAAGAAGAATTAATTAAAATAAAAAGTTTAATTAATTTGGAACTAAGAGTTTTTAAAAGTAACTAACTAAAGTTAACTAATATGTGATCAATAGTTAACTTATGTGATTTTAATAAGAATAAATAATCAATAAACTAAGTAATAACGGTTTAATTTCTTAAGATAATAAATTAATTGATTATTTTCTGAAGGTAATTAAGAATACTTACTTTTTTTTTCTTTATGTAATCAGTAATGAATTAAGTAACTTAATTAATGATTAATAGTTAATTAATCAAGTAATTTAATAAACGATTAACTAAGTAATTAATAATTAATAATGGAAAATCAAGTGTCATTAACATAATTAAAGTTATTAATTAATGATTAAGAGAAGTAATTAAGACTTAATAATTGATTTCAACATAATTTGTTAATTTAATAATTTGAAAAGGGATAAGGATTAATTTGTAATTAACTTATCAGGATTGGGTAATAAATTCATAAGTAATTAAGTTACTTGGAAATAAAGTGAATCAATTAGGATTAAAACAATTAATTGATCTTACTTATAAATGTTTATTGAACGCCTGACTTTACTTATGAATGATTGTGTTGTGTAAGATGCATTGAATTTACTTCCCTATCTGATCTGTGATATTTTGTTCTATGGATTGAATTGTGTATAATTTATCCATTTATTTACATTTGTAAATTATCTGTGAATCTGTGAATGAGCGATAAGCGTTATGTTTATATCGCTTATCAACTATATTTCTGTGTTTTAATCTGTGATGATTGAATGATGTTGCACTACTGTGTTAAACCCCTTGACCACACTTATACACGCACCAATATGGATTTCATGAGAAAATCGATTAAGTCACAGATTTTTGAAAACGTTTTTAAATAGACAATCTAAATTCAAATGTTTTGAAAATGGATTGGGTTTAAAGTGAAAAGCAATTGAAATGGAATTTCAAAGATGAAATTATTTTGAAAAACTTGATTAAGTTTTGGAATTTAAATAATTTGATTTAAACTTAGATTCAAGATTTGAAATTGAATTATATGATTTGAAATTAGGGATTAAAGATGTTATATCAGTTATATATGGGTTAAACCACTTTTAAGTATTGTTTTCGGGAATTCGAATTAAACCAAAGATTGTAACTGGTATAAATGAAATCGAGTTTTTCCAAAATAAAACTATTGTTTTTAAATAATAAAAAGTTTTCGTTTGAAATTCTATTAAAAGGATTTCAAGTTTAAACTAAAATAGGTTTCCAAGTTATGGATAAATATTTAGAAATGAGTTTTGAAAATGAATGTTTGGGAACGATTTGAAAGATATATGTTAAATCTTGATTTAAAGATTTAATGAATTAAATCCAATTGAAATGGAATTGTTTTGAAAAATAGGAATGAATCTTTGTGAAACTATGTGAACTTTATGAAATAAATCTTTTGTTTAAAAGATTTGAAATAGTAATTGATTTAAACCATTTGAAAGAAATTTTGAATTATTAAGTTGTGACTTAATTGAAATCCATATCCATATGTTTTAAATATTTTCGCTCACTATTCGGTTTAGCCGGGAAAGGACCTTTGTGTCGTATATAACCCATTCCGAATATGTGATTCGACGTTATGGATAGCATTTGAAGACCGGTGGTGAAGACCGGGTATTTGCGAAAGCGATAGGATGACCTATCGATTGTCTCTGCACCGAGTCGCGCCGGTATAGAGATTCCTTAAGTGATGGGAAATCCGATCGGGATTGTGAATACCCGGATTGCAAGGACTTCTTTGGAAGTGCCTTCGGTTCTGTTCGAACCCAGAACAGACTTGTATGGATTGTTATGTCTGACATTACAGTTTGAGATATAAAGCTGATTTCTTTCAAATATATTTCTATTGGTGGCAGAGAATTTATTCTCTTAGCTTAACACCCTTCTCTGAGACGTACGAGCTCAGAGGTTATGTAGTTGATGGTTATCAGCGATATATTTCCAATTTGGTAATGTGGCATGCTGAGTGTTGCTGTGGGATGATCATTGTTTGATCGTTTGTGATATGATCATTTGTTTGATCATTTATCTTGGTGATCATTACTTTGATCATTTGTTGACCCAAAGCACAGCTTTTGTATAAAGCGTAGCTTTGTGGACGAGACTTCGTCAGACCTCACACCTCGAAATGGTCGAAACAGGAAAGATGCGGCAAGGTTATTGGGGGTAGCACCACTTAGGGTATGTGCATTTCCTTCTGGATAGAAGTGGTATCATGGTATGGAGCCCAGATACTTAACTTATGTTGATATCGCAAATATATATATGTATCTTACTTTGTGATTGTTGTTGGGGCCCCGGATAAAGGTTGGTTACGACCGGGGGATGACATACTCGTGTCAGTAGTTACCTAGTTTGAAAGGTAACCCGGCCTTGTGTTGGCAGAGATCCGGTTAGGTTCTCGGGGACGTCCTTCCAGAGGCGTTCTCATGTGGCAATGGGAAGTTCCTTGGCCTGACCATTTGTTGGAAATCCAAAGAAACAATATGAGCCTTGTACAGTATTAGTTGTATAACCTGCCATGGAATGTGGCGGTAACCTGCTATTGAACATGGTAGCTATAGTAGGCATACGATAATGGTCGTATGCTGGCTAAGATTTATATTCTACTTTCGAAATGTTTTTCTGCACTTTGCACTTATAGTAATAATATCAAGGAAATTGCGTATCAAGCATGTTTGACTATCATAAGAAGAAATCTCCTCCAATTCTACGTTTGCATTGTGTGTGTGGCGGGAGGTCTTATGGTAGTTTCATTTTTTAAAAAACATTGCGAATTGATTTTAAAATCTTTTATTGATTGTTTTAAAAGATAAACTATTTTTGTTGCTCACACCAGTCCCATGACTGATCCGGAGTTTATTGTTTCTTTCCTAAACTCTAGGTGCTCAATTTTTTTTCCTACACGAGCAGTTTAGAGTTGGGTTTTTCAGATAGTTAGGTTCAGTAGATTATCTGGAGCTAGTTCAGCCAATTTGGATATGGACTGCACTTGCTTATCTTTGTGCATCGTTATTGGGAGCTCGATCTATTGCCAGATTGGTTTTTGGAAATGGAGTTGCGTTTTTTTGAGTTCTTCCTTGAAGACTATCTTAGAGTTATATTGTTACGCTGTTAGATGTTATCTATTTTCCTTTTCCGCTGCTTTTTTATTGTATCATATCTCTGATGTATATTGATATCTATTGGATCATCTGTTGTATCAGATATTGTATCAGGCTGTATATCAATGTATTATTCTTTTATTCCGCTATGTTATTTACTTAATGTTGTTATAAGCTCCGGCGAATCGGATTTGAACGGTCGAATCTATGGCATTCAAATACGATTTGATGTATGGATGTCGATTTTCGAGCGCGAAAAATCCCCGTTCGTTACATTATTGATATTTCCGTGTGTGATAATTCTATGGCAAAAAAAAAGGTTACATTATACTGTCTGACGTATGAACGTGCACGAACACCAAAATCTCCAAGTCCCCGGAGTGCGGACTGGAGTACTCTGAGTCCCCAGAATGCGGACTAGAGTATAAACGACTAAAATCTCCAAGTCCCTAGAGTGCGAACTGGAGTTCTCTTAGTCCCCAGAGTGCAGACTAGAGTATAAACGACTAAAATATCCAAGTCCCTAGAGTGCGGACTGGAGTATACCGAGTCTCCCAGAGTGCGGACTGGAGTATTCTGAGTCCCTACAGTGCGTACTAGAGTATATACGACCAAAATCTCAAAGTCCCCAGAGTGCGGACTGGAGTATTCCGAGTCCCCAAAATGCGGACTAGAGTATAAACGACTAAAATCTATGAGTCCCCTGAGTGCGGATTAGAGTACTCTGGGTCCCTAAAGTGTAGACTAGGGTATAAATAACTAAAATCTCCAAGTCCCTAGAGTGCGGACTGAAGTACTCTGAGTCCCAAGAGTGCCGACTAGATTATAAACGACTAAAATCTCTGAGTCCCTAAAGTGCGGACTGGAGTACTCTTAGTCCCCAGAGTGCGGACTTGAGTATAAATGACTAAAAACTCCAAGTCCCCAGAGTGCGGACAGGGGTACTCTGAGTCTCCAGAGTGCAGACTGAGTATAAGCGATTAAAATCTCCCAAGTCCCCAAAGTGCGAACTGGAGTGCTCTGAGTCCCCAGAGTGCGGACTAGAGTATAAATGACTAAAATCTCTAAGTCCCCAGAGTGCGGACTGGAGTACTCTGAGTCCCCAGAATGTGGACTAGAGTATAACGGCTAAAATTCTGAGTCCCCAGAGTGCGGACTGGAGTACTCTGAGTCCCCAGAGTGCGGACTGGAGTACTCTGAGTCCCCAGAGTGTGGACTAGAGTATCAACGACTAAAATCTCCAAGTCCCAGAGTGCGGGATGGAGTACTTTGAGTCCCCAGAGTGGGGACTAGAGTATAAACAACTAAAATCTCCAAGTCCCCAGAGTGTGGACTGGAGTACTCTGAGTCCCCAGAGTGTGGAATAGAGTATAAATGACTAAAATCTCTAAGTCCCCAGAGTGCGGACTGGAGTACTCTGAGTCTTCAGAATGCAGACTAGAGTATAAAGGACTAAAATCTCTGAGTCCTCAGAGTGCGGACTAGAGTATAAATGACTAAAATCTCCAAGTCCCCAGAGTGTGGGCTGGAGTACTCTGAGTCCCCAAAGTGCGGACTAGAGTATAAACGACTAAAATCTTTGAGTCCCTAGAGTGCGGACTAGAGCATAAACACCTAAAATCTCTAAGTCCCCAAAGTGCGGACTGGAGCACTCTGAGTCCCCAAAGTGCGGACTAGAGTATAAATGACTAAAATCTTCAAGTCCCTAAAGTGCGGACTGGAGTACTTTGAGTCCCCATAATGTGGACTAGAGTATAAACACTAAAATCTCCGAGTCCCCAGAGTGCGGACTGGAGTACTTTGAGTCCCCAGTGTACAGACTAGAGTATAAACGACTAAAATCTCCAAGTCCCCAGAGTGCGAAATGAAGTACTCTGAGTCCTCAAAGTGCGGACTAGAGTATAAATGATAAAATCTCTAAGTCTCCAGAGTGCGGGCTTGAGTACTCTGAGTCCCCAGAGTGCATCCTAGAGTATAAACTACTAGAATCTCCAAGTCTCCAGAATGCGAACTGGAGTACTCTGAGTCCCCAGAGTGCGGACTAGAGTATAAACGACTAAAATCTCCAAGTCTCTAGAGTGCAGACTAGTGTACTTTGAGTCCCTAGAGTGCGGATTGGTGTATAAATGGCTAAAATCTCCAAGTCCACAGAGTACGGACTGGAATACTCTGACCCTAGAGTGCGGACTAGAGTATAAACGACTAAAATCTCCAAGTCCCCAAAGTGCGGACTGGAGTACTCTAAGTCTCCAAAATGCAGACTAGAGTATAAATGTCTTAAAATCTCCAAGTCCCCAGAATGCGGACTGGAGTACTCTTCCACATAGTGCGGACCAGTGTATAAACGACTTGAAACTTCCAAGTCCTTGGAACGCGGACTGGAATACTTTGAGTCCCTTGAGTGAGGACTAGAAATATTATGAGTACCCATAGCATGAAACAGAGTATTTACGGTTCTCAAAAATTTCCAAGTCACATGGAGGTGAACTGGAGTTCAGATAACTCGTCGAATGTCAAGTTATAGTAACAAGTTATACAGTAAGCTGAACAATAAAAGTCGTTTGAAAGACAAAGAAACTAAATTTTATTTATTAATCCAAAATGAGGTTCTACTACAACTCCTCCAAAACTCAGAGTCAAAAGTCTATCTACATTAACTGCGAAAATAAATAGAAATAATTACATAATCTAACCTAACTCTCGTTGAACGAGTGTTACAGCTACTTCTTCGGTTTCTTTTCCTCCCTCGTTTTCTAAGACGACTCTTCCCCCATGCATTTTTTCTTGGATGCTTTTCTTGATGGGGAAGTAACATCCGAGGAAGGACGAGGGACTTCTAGTGGCCTAGACCCACCAGGGAGGATGACCTTCAAAGTCCTGTTCAAAGGATCATCTAAATCTACAAGTCGGGGCTCGATTTTGATTTCAACTTTGTTTTTCTTCTCCTCCGCATGTTACTCCTTCATGCTCATTTTTGAAGTGTGCCTAGAGGCGCCTGTAATTTCAATTTCATAACTTTCTTCGATGGGAAACGAAGTTTCAAACTTGTCCCGTCAAGCACCTCAATCACTTGGGCATCAGGGCCGAGAGTTTCTCCCGCTTGATTAGCATTGCTCGTCTTCTCCTTCTCCTCCTTGGCGTCATCGCTCCTCGGAGTGGGCACGGGGTCAGAGTGGCCTATGCAAAATCACAAGAGACAAACATTAGAATATAACGAACTCTTGCCGAAAACAACGCCTCTTTGAACTTTAAGAAGAAGAGTTATTTACCGGTTTCTTGTTGACTCTCAACCATCCGAGGAGTCTCACCCTATGGAATGGGAGATAGAACATGAATTTCGAGGCCAGGGACTTCCGGGTCATAACCAACGTGTTGCTCAAACGGATCGAGTGCTGGCCGACCAGCCGATTGACTGGGAGAGGAGCTGGAGACCCAGTTCTAGATGGACCAGCAATGTCATCCTTTCCTTTTGGCGAGGAAGAACCTTTATAGTAGAGAGCCTTCACTGCAAATAGGTCCGAAGGCTCATTCCCCTTGAGGAATTCCTTTACCAAAGCATCCTCGTCAAACACCTCGATGCCCAGCTCGACCTTTCTGATCTTTATCAAAGTTTCCCATGCCTCGGCTAGAGACTCGACGGAGCCCTCGCGAAGAAAAGTTAAGTCCCGATGCATGAGGAAATGAGCGTATTACTCTGCTATAAGCGGGTCAAACAAGCACTTAATCTCCTTCCTGCCAGCCTCTGTAGCCGCCTCAAGGCAAGACTCAAACTCCATGGATGCAATTCTTTTGCCCACCTCACGAGCTTCATCCTTCAGCATCTCAACTTTAGAGAGTTCATCATCGAACTTTGTCTTTAGGAGTCGCATGGCAACACTCTCATCACAATATCGTTGCGAATCTTCCTGAGCAGCAGTTTTTCCTCTTTCTCTTTGAGGAGTAGCTGTTCCAACTCTTTGACTCACTGGGCAAATGCATCCCTCTCCTTTTGAACAGAATCATTCTCTAATGCTAAGGCCATGCAGCATTGGACCGCTTCGTCAATTTCTTTCTTATGTGTCATCTCCAAACGATCAATGGCCTCCGTTGTGTCTTTAGCACTTTTTTGGGTAGCTTTGAGCTGAGACTTGTATGAAGAGAGCTCTTCATCCTGAGATTTCATAATGTCTTTATCATGAATAGCTTCAGCTTTAGGCAATCGATTTCGTGTTGATGCTCAATAGAGACTTTCGAGACTTTTCAGCTAAATGGACAAACGCGTCATGTTGAACGTAAATGTTATTGATACAAGCAATAACGCTTTGTTTCATGTGTCCTAGAATGTGACGAATTTTCTAGAGAAATTTCAAACCATCGAAGCATATTTTCGAGAAAGTGGCCTTGAGTTTAGTATGTCTTTATGCTACCGACGGATCAGGTACAGGAGTAGGAGGAGTATGTCTGGAAATTACAGATGTTTTATGGGGTTCCCAGGATTGCACGGTGGTTGATGAACCAGAATGTTGATTTTGGTAGGCCTAAGGCTGGGAACCCTTCTGTGTAGACTTTTCCCTGCCTCGCTCTGATTGAGAAGGATGATCGCGGGGATATGAGGACTGGCTGTACGTTTTCTTCGATAAGTTGATTCTCGAAGATGGTAGTCTCAATCTCCATAGTTATCTCAGTCTCAGCGTTTGTCGGGGCCCGAATCCTGGTTGGAACGATGAAAAATAGATGACCCACGAAGACAATTAAGTCTGTGAGTATGTCACATATCACATGTGCAAAATGTGAATAACGATAAGTTAGCAAAGAGTAGAGTGATGGATAAAATTGAAGTGCAAGGTGAAGTGCATGTGTCCGTGTGTGTCCTAGTGTTCCCCCTCAACGGACCAGTTTCTTTATCTCTACTTATAGGAGTTTTTTCTCCCTGAATATGGGCTTGAGCGCCTGCACTGCCTCTCGGGGGCGAATGAAGCTTAAGGGCTTTCGGATCGTCAAAGCCATAGTTAAGCAAATCATCGGGAATGGTGATGTTCGACAAGCCTTTAAAAGAACTCTCTAAATGTTGAGGATAAGGCTCTCTCACCACCGGAGTGATTGTGATCTTAGAGGATACACCCACCGTCTTTGTCCTCAATTTATAAGCGAATTTTTTCTTTCCCTTCGCAAGGGGAGGCGTTACTTCGATATCATGAACCTCGGCTACCGGCTTCCGAGCGGGACTAACGTTATGACCCGGTACTTCGGGATCTTTAGCTTCTCTAATCTTGCCCTCTTCAGATGTATCGGGGGCATCACGTGTTGAAGGCCCCACTGGCCTTTTTCCTTTGTCCAAGGGAGACCCAGTAATGGTAACACCGTTAGGAAGACTTATCCGGTGACCTTTCGCCAACTGCCCGAATCTAGAGAGCGATTCGTTGGAAATAATTGATCTAATGTCCCGGTCCTCCAAGAGGATAGCTCGGATAATTTTAATGGTTTCAAAATACTCGGAGCCTTCGAGATGTGGGCAGATGCTTTTGAAAGTAGAAAAAGAGTTAGAAGAGGTGCACTTTCTGCCTTATGCGAGTATTGATCCAAAAAAAAAGACTTACTCCCTTCCACCCATCTCCTTGCAAAGCCAGGGGGACTGGGCACGTGGAACCATTCCTGCTTATACTAGGAGAATTTGCTGCACGCCTCAGTCAGAATTTGACACTTGTTGTCTGGCTCAAGAAATACAAAAGATGGGCTGTCCGATCGTCTCTTGAAACAATAAATATAGCGGATATCGCCAGGAGTCGGGAGTAGGAAAAGGACGCTCATGAAGAGAATGCAAGTGCCATATATGAACGCGTGATTTTTTGAATGTAATTACGATGGTGCAATCTCAATATGCTATAACAGGTCGCGGAGGAAGGAGTTGAATAGCGGCATGCTACCAACCCAGCACATAAATTTGTTACAGGCCGTATATCCGACTGAGGTTAGGTGATGACGATCTTGTCCCAATGGAACCAACACGTCGTCAAAAGGAATCCCGTGTATTGAACATATGCGAAGAAGAGCGCTTTCGTTAATTCTCAAAGCTTGAGAATCGATCGGATTGTCTAGAAAGATCGCCGCATCCAAGGCGTCGAAAGCCAAGTCGACGGATGCAATCGTGGGGCTCGGAATATCTTGTATAGAAGTAGTCGACGAATTTGAAGTTCCAATTACTTCTTGTTGAGAAGTTAGCTCGGGTCTGTCTGAGACTGTGGCAGAGCTGGATTTTGTAGACATCTCTAATGAATGTTGGATCCGATGAAACACTTGTTTAAACTATACTTGAAGAACAATCAACATTATACATAACAACAAAAATACTCCCCTCATGTGATGTGTGATCTAGTGGAGTCGTTTGAGTATAAGTGCCAAAGAATTAAAGGTCGTAAAGTTGATGAAATAAAGTTAAGCTTTAGACTTTTGTCTTCGAGGACCGTCATCGCTGACTGTCTCCGAGAGTTTGTCTTATGATGGTTTCTGTTTTGAGCTCGGTATCAACACTATATGTGGAAGGTTATTATCTATTTTAATCGAGTTAAATTTAGGTCTATAGTTATCAAGAAGGGGTAATTATCAGTCTGGATTGTTCGATATGCTTGATTGTTTAAGTCCAAGTCCTTGTTTACTGTCATATGTTCAGGCATAGGAATTAAGTTAAGTCGACATGCATTATGTTCGGATTAGGATGGTTCTGACTGTTGTAGCCTACTACCAGACTTAATGCCGAACGACGCTGCAGAGAATCGACTGTTTGTTACTTACTTCACTCTCCTGCACTCCCTATTACCTCGCTCTACATTCGGCAAGTCATGCCGAGCCGTGGTCATACTGAGCCACATCGCTCGGCACACTAAACCCATCTCCTACCTTTCTCCTGCACTCCCTATTACCTCGCTCGACATTCGGCATGTCATGCCGAGCCGTGGTCATACCGAACCACATCGCTCGGCACGCTAAACCCATCTCCTACTTTTCTCCTGCACTCCCTATTACCTCGTTCGGCATAAGGGAGTCATGCCAAGCCATGGTCAAACCGAGCCACTTCACTCGGCACGCTAAACCCAACTTCAACTTCACTCCTACACTCTCTCACCATCGTTCGGCATGTGGAAGTCATGCCGATCTATAGCCATACGTCTTCCACCAACTCATTTCTTCGAACAAACTAGATACCCTCCTATGGCCAGTCGATCACCACTTCAACTCGCACACCACCCTCGACCGACAGTCCCTACCCTCACTGATTCCTACTGGGCCGACACCCTCTTCCATCCTCCTCTCCATACAGTCCTAAGGCTTGTTTAAACCACAGATCCACTTTCCTTTTCTATACGACTTCCTTTATTCGTGGGTTGAAGGAAGGTCGTGAATTCAAATCTTGTCCAAAATCCCTAACTGGAGAAAGTCGAGTAAGTGAGAGGTTCATACCTAGAAAAGGGGTCGAAATTTAGTGAAGTGCTTAATTTAGAAGTGGAATCCACTCAGGTTTGTTATTGAGAGCAGTCGAGAGGAAACGTATAGGACTCAGGAATCTAAAGGGAAGATGAGACGTTAGCAAGGGTCTGGGAGAAGATAAATTCATAAGGGTGTTAGAGCGGAGGTAAAAGTAAAAGGGAGAAAGTTGAGAAATGTTGGGTTATATAGGAAAGAAGGAAGGCGAATAGACAGTGACCGGTAGAACCGGTCAAGACACCTCGGTCGTTCGGCATCAATGCCCCATTCGGCATCCAATGCCTCATTCGGCATTATGGGCCCCATTCGGCATCCAATGCCTCTTTTGGCATTCAGGGGCTCGTTCGGCATACAGGGGCTCATTCGGCATTCAGGGGCTCGTCTGGCATCCAATGCCTCGTTCGGCATCCAAGCCTCGCTCAGCATTCGGAAAATCGGAAGAAGTCCACTATTGAGAAGTCAAAACAAGGGCTAAAGAAAGAAATGAATTGCTCGTGGTTCAAACCGTATCATGCTGATTCACACGATAAGCTTTGGAGGGAAGATGTTACCCAGTAACTTGTCCTGGATACGTGGTTTGGCATACGATTGCCGCTCGGCATAGATGGATCGCTCGGCATGGAGCCTCGTTCGGCCTAGATGGGTCGATCGGCATGAAGCTTCGTTTAGCATAGATGGGTCGTTTGGCATGAAGCCTCGTTCGGCCTAGATGGGTCGCTCAGCAAAGGCCTCGTTCAACACGGTCCTGGTCAGCACACCTCCCCTCGTTCGGCATACGAATGCCGTTCGGCATGGAAACCTCGCTCGGCATACGAATGCTATTCGGCATGGAAACCTCGCTCGGCAATTGTTGTTCGGCACTCCTGGCTCGGTGCGTAGAAACTACTTACCACGGGCCGATGAACCTTGTTCCTAGGCCCATGAGGGAAGTGTGAGAAATGCGGATTATGGATCTTAAGGCTAAGATAAACACTAGAGGGTATGAATAGTGTTTAAGGAATAACTAAATCTTTTTGATTTTATGTTAATTTGAACATAAATGTGTGCAATATTCAGACACAGATATGATCACAGAAACAAACACAGATACAGAGATAAAGTAAAGGCAGCAAAGGAAAGAACATACCGGATTTTATACTGGTTCGGAGTTACCCTACATCTAGTCCCGCATACAAGTACGGATTTCCTTTCAAAAGCAATTTTTAAAATTACACCCTCGATTTCAAGGCTTCGAGGTACACCTTCCATATTCACAATCCTCTGGGTAGAGATACTTGATTTCACGGACAACAAGTTCACCCAATTGATTTCCAGGGCTACAATCACACCTTTTCTCACTTGATTGATTTTCAAGGCTACAATCACACCTTTTCTCACTTAATTGATTACAAAGAAGTCTATAACTCTGAATAGTACTGAGGATCTTATTGAGGTGGTGATAAAGAATCAAATCAGAAATGATCTAGTTAGATTCAATGTTGATTTCGGTAGAGTAATGGTAAGAATGTGTATAAAGAAATGTGGAAGAAGAAGAGGAGTGAGAACCAGAAAAATATAATTAGAAACTCGTTGAAAACAGCCCCTATTTATAGAAGAACAACAGCCATGTTAATTCGTGAAAGGATATGACGAATAGACACTTCTTTTGAAATTTATATTTTAAACCAGCATCCACTATGTCGACATGGGTATCTTGGGTATGTCGACATGCCAAAGGAAATTTTAGTGTTTTGTTTTTCTTTTGAAAATAACTTTTATCTTATATTAAAACTATTTTAAACTTTTATAAATATACTTAACTATAGTTAAAATACACAAATAAATAAAGAGAGCAATATTTTGGTATATATAAAATTTTACTATAATTTTATATTTAAGTCTATGCATAAATATTAAAAGTTAAATATATTATTATTAAAGATAATTTAAAACCAAATAATTTGATTTTGAAATTAAAGATTATTTCGAGGCTAAAAATATTTAAAATCAGGATACATGTTTTTGATTCTTTTAAAAGGAAGGTTTTGAAAACATTTTGAAAACAAGATAATATTTGTAAAATCATTTTGAATAAAAGTTAGCGGATACAAAACAATGTTCCACTAGATTTTTCGTAGGTTCCATCCTACTTAGGGTTCCATTCCTTTAGCGGGCTCGAAGTGGATTCCAATCCACGAATAAATTGGATTTTAAGATGCTAGTGCTTTTCTATGAGTTTTAACAAAATTCCTAATTAAATTATTTATTCTTGAAATCTTGAACTGTTGATAATCTTAATATTCTTGATACTAATGAGTCTTCAATCTTGATATGTTGAATCTCTATACTGTACAGTCTTCATTCTTGGTACCCGCATGATTAAATCCTGTATATGCATATATATCTAAACTATAATTTTAGTATTTATATTTTATAATCTTATTCTAAGGTAGTTGTCATCAAAACCAACATCTCAAGGACTAACAATCTCCCTCTTTTTGATAGTGACAACATTTGTTTACAAAATATTACTTCTATCCTAATAACTCCCCCTCAATTTATGCCTACCTACCCAATTTTATATTTTTCCCCCTTTGTCATCAACAAAAACTAACTCCAAACTATATAACTCGCCTTCTTTCTTGGACTAAAGTACTTGCATTAATAAACTATACAATGGAGTATATAATAGATAGATTAAGAGATAATTATACAGATAGACATGATAATTAATTAAAGATCATATAAATATCAATGCATATTTATACATGTTTTGCACACCAAATATCAATCCAAACCAAATCAAATCAAATCAAGTCAATCAAAGCAAACAATTCAAATCAAACAAAGCAATCAAATCAAACATTACGAGGAACTTCCACCCATCCTTCTTCTCTAAATTTAGGGTCTGCATTATTGGCATCCTGATTTTCATTATCATTGGTGAGAGAGACCGGAGGATGTGCTTCCTTATCATCCTTGTGCAGGGAGGAAATCATCCATCGTATTGCATCGAAATGCTTTTCTTGCTCCTTGATCATCTGCATTTGACTCAACTCTAAGTGCCACTGGTTACGAAGAATGAACGAAAGAATATTCTTGAAAGGATTAAGAGTTTCTTCAAGTTTTTCGGTTACATTATGAATTGGATTGGCCATATTCGAGTTTGTGAGAAGAACGAGAGACAAAGTGAATAAGAAATAATATTGAGTGATGAATTCTGGAAGAAATAGGTATTTATAGGTGTAGAAATTCGTTTGAAATGAATAGACATAAGGTATTTATTCAAATTTCAAATTCAAAATGAAATGTCATTTCTGATCAGTACATGTCGACAAGGTCATAGGGGGATGTCGACATGGTGCAGTGAATTTGATGGCTTATTTTGATTTTGTGAATAATTGTGTGTGTTTATATTTATATAATATACTAACATTTATTCTGGAGATAAGATAAGCTAGATAACAGAAAAGAAATTCAATTTCATTTCATGATAACACGATACAACGATTAAACACAAAGAACTACATGAACTTTTAAATTAAAACAAACTAAACTAATACAACATGAAATGAAAAGATAGAACTAGTTAGAGGATGATGAAGATGAAGATAATCTAAGCTTCTTGTTGACTTTGGAAATAAACTTGTTCATCTTGGATGAAATTTTATCCAACTTCTTACTAACGGATCGTTGAAGAATCCGTTGATTCTCAACAATGGTCTTTTGGTTTTTTAGAATGGTTTTGTTGGTTGGATTAGGAGGATAGTCAATGCTTTCCAAAGAGGTTTCACCTTCTTCTTCTTCAATTTTCATTTCATCCCTTTATTCTTATTCCTCTTCCTCCTCTTCCATCTCCTCATTAGCCAAACGCTCTTCCTTTTCGACAAGAGTCTCATAAGGTTGAAAAAATGGAATTTTCATAAGAGTAATATTTGAGTGGTAGTAAACCTTTCGAGAAACAAATTCTCCTCCTTTGAAATCTACTCCAAAATAGTTAAAAATTCGAGTGAGATAGATTCCATGATACAAAGTATTCTCTCCCATTTCAAGATTTTTGGGACGAAGTTCATCCAAAATAACTTGCGCCCAATTAACATCATAATTTCCAAAAATAGCAAAAAGCGCTTTGCAAACTTTTAAAGTAGGATTGTTAAAATTCCTCAATCTTGGGGTCAAAATATGTTGTAAAAGAAGATTGACAATTCTAGCTTTTAGTCGAAAGTTTCGATTTTTGAATTCAAAATCATCATTTCCTTCAAAAATGTGATGAAACGTCTCACGAATTTTCATCAATATTAAAACTAGAAAGATCCATTCCTGTACTCTTGCAATTGAGAATGGTACCCAAAATATCACAATTCAAAACAATTCTAGTGCCTTTGACACTACTCCAAATTTCATCATCGTTTCCATCATAAAATCCACGATTAAGATTTGCACTGAAAATATTAAAAAGATTTGGATAACAAACAAAATCATTTTGAGAAGCATCAATAAGACTAAGAACATGATTGTTTACAAAAAGAGAATCAATTTCATAAGTCGAAAAATCTTGAAATAAAGCAAATTTTCCGGGATGGCTTATTCCGTAGTTATCATAGTGATATATGCTTTTATAGCCTCCGGATCATTGTAGAGTTGCTCTTTTATTTTTCTGGAAATTCTCGTGGTGGAGGGGTTGCTTGAAGAAGCCATTAGAGTAAAGAGTAGAGAGCTTGAAGTTTTGAAGAGAGAGTTCAAATTTGAAAATGAGAGTGAAAAGATGTGATAAAAGACAGTGAATAAATAGATTCTTAAAGGACATGTTCTCTGGTCAAAAGATGCATTTTCAGGGAATTGAATGAAGTGAAAAGGTGGAGGGAAATTCAACCATTTGAATTCAAATTTTGAATTTTAAATTCTGTACCCATGTCGACATCATGGTGGGACCATGTCGACATGTGTCTTTGAATTTCTATGATTTATTTTTCCTAAGTATTCTAATATATATATGTATACTTATCATTTTTAATGTATATATTTATCTGGAATAATTCTGAAATTATAGTATATTCTATAAAATATTATAATACTATTAAAAAAATAGTAAAAAATAAAAATTTTAAATTCAAACAACACACCAATTCAAAATCAATCAACCAAGCATCCAATTCTAAGCATGAAATTTCAACCAATTGTATTGTAAATGTGTACCTTTTTCTGAGTCCATTTCTCTGAATTCGTCAGAGTCGTGAACTATTGTGAAACACATATTTGAATTATCTGTCTTCTGATCATCATTGCTTGAGGACGAGTCCGAGTCATCTAGAGTAGCAGTAAATGTACGTTTTCGTTTCTTTACGGAATCATTGTTAATAGGAGATTTTGGCTATCTGGATACGGACAGTCTCTTTTGATATGGCCTGGTTCGTCATAGTTGAAACATTTGATATTGTTTGGCACTACATTCTGATTTCCAGAGTTCTTATAGTTGTTTCTCTTGAGATCGTTTATCTTCCTGTATTTCAGAAATTTTCAAAAATTCTTGGTCATAAAGGCTATCTCTTCATCGTTATCGTCGTTTGAGTCTGATCCATCGGTCAATGCATTGAATGTCAATGATTTCTTTTCAGATGCTTTGCTTTCTCTTCTCCCAATCATTTGGACTTCAAAATACATTAGATTTCCAATTAATTCTTCTATCATTAAGGTACTGATGTCATTTGCCACTTCGATCGCAAGTGTGTTTTGATCCCATTCTGGAGTAAGAGAATTTAAGATTTTTCTGAATTGATCTTATTTCAAAAATTCCTTTCCCAAGGATATTAGCGAATGCACAATATCCTGAAATCTACTATACATATTTGAAATAGACTCATTAGAATTCATTTTAAATAATTGAAACTGATTTGTGAGCATGGAAATTTTGGTCTGTTTAACTTTGCTTGTTCCTTCGTGAGTAACTTGCAATGTTTTCCCGATTTCATTTACAGACTTACAAACTGACACTCTATTAAATTCATTCCTATCAAGTGAACAAAACAGAATATTCATTACTTTATAGAATTATTTTGTGCAACAGTCTTTTGCTCAGCGGTCCACTGTGCAAAATCAGTTGTGGGTTCAGAATATTCAGTCTGTGTGATATTCCAAGTGTCCAATCCTACAGATTGTAAATATATTTTCATCCTACATGCGCAATATGCATAGTTACTACCATTAAAAAATGGTGGTCTGACAGTAGACTGACCTTGTACAAATGAACTAGTGATAGGGATAACAGAACAAGTGTTGGTAGTGTTACCAGTACCAGTGTTGGTAGCCATTTTGAAATTTTTTTGAAATTCAGATTATAAAAACTTTTAAAACCTTGCTCTGATACCAAATGTGAGAAATGCTGATTACGGATCTTAAGGCTAGGATAAACACTAGAGGAGGGGGTGAATAGTGTTTAAGGAATTACTAAATCTTTTTGAGTTTATGTTAATTTGAACACAAATGTATGCAATATTTAGACACAGATATGATCACAGAAACAAACACAGATGCAGAAATAAAGTAAAAGCAGTAAAGGAAAGAACACACCGGATTTTATACTGCTTTAGAGTTACCCTACATCCGGTCCCGCACACAAGTACAGATTTCCTTTCAAAAGCAATTTGTACAATTACACCCTCGATTTTAAAGCAACGAGGTACACCCTCCAGATTCACAATCCTTTGGGTAGAGATACTTGATTTCACGGGCAACAAGTTCACCCAATTGATTTCCAGGGCTACAATCACACCTTTTCTCACTTGATTAATTTCCAAGGCTACAATCACACCTTTTCTCACTTAATTGATTACAAAGAAGTTTATAATTCTGAATGGCACTAAAGATCTTGTTGAGATAGTGATAGAGAATCAAACCAGAAATGATCTAGTTAGATTCAATGTTGATTTCGGTAGAGTAATGGTAAGAATGTATATAAAGAAATGTGGAAGAAGAAGAGGAGTGAAAACCAGAAAAATATAATTAGAAATTCGTTGAAAACAACCCCTATTTATAGAAGAACAACGGCCATATCCATTCATGAAATGATATGACGAATAGACACTTGTTTTGAAATTTAAATTTTGAAACCAACTGCCACTATATCGACATGGGTATCTTGGGTATGTCGACATGCCGAAGGAAATTTTGGTGTTTTGTTTTACTTTTGAAAATAGCTTTTATCTTATATTAAAACTATTTTAAACTTTTATAAATGTACTTAACTATAGTTAAAATACATAAATAAATGTAGAGAATAATATTTTGATATATAGAAAATTTTACTATAATTTTATATTTAAATCTAAGTATAAATATTAAAAGTTAAATATATTATTATTAAAGATAATTTAAAACCAAGGACAATTTGATTTTGAAATTAAAGATTATTTTGAGGCTAAAAATATTTAAAATCAAGATAGATGTTTTTGATTCTTTTAGAATGAAGGTTTTGAAAACATTTTGAAAACAAGATATAATTTTGTAAAATCATTTTGAATAAAAGATAGCAGATATAAAACAATGTTCCACTAGATTTTTCGTAGGTTCCATCCTACTTAGGGTTCCATCCCTTTGACGGGCTCGAAGTGGATTTTATTCCACGAATAAATTAGATTTTATGATGCTAGTGCTTTTCTAGGAGTTTTAACAAAATTCCTAATTAAATTACTTATTCTTGAAATCTTGAACTCTTGATAATATTGATATTCCTGATACTCATGAGTCTTCAATCTTGATATCTTGAATCTCTATACTGTACAGTCTTCATTCTTGGTACCTGCATGATTAAATCCTGCATATACATATATATCTAAACTATAATGTTAGTATTTATGTTTCATAATCTTATTCTAAGGTTTATGTCATCAAAACCATCATCTCAAGGACTAACAGGAAGCCCAACCCATCTTCGTATATAAATAGAAGGGCAGAGGCACAGTGAAAGGGACCTTTTTTCGAGAACACTGGGGAGACTCTGCTGCATTCAAGACTTATTCTATTTCAGTTAGCACTAGTATTCAAGTCATTGTAGTATGGATTGTATCTGTATTCAATCATTTATGAAAGCAATAAAGATAAAAAGTTAAAAGTGGACTTAGGCAGTTACGTTGAACAACTATATATCCAATGTTCTTGTTTTTGCATTTAATTTAGCATACAGTTCTCTGTTTTAATTTACTTTCTTCATTAATCTCTCTACACAATCTTTCTCAAGGGTGTTAGTGACCAATTTTGGTGCTAACAACGTCAAAGAACAGTATGCACTTATCAGTCGCTTTAAGATGAATTTACTCAACATTGCGACATTCATGTTCAAGCTCTGCATTTCCCTTCTCATTTTTGGGAGAAATAACCTATCTTAATACTTCAATCTTTTTAGCGTTAGCTTCAATACCCCTCGAGTTTACAATAAAATCCAATAACTTGAAAGAACACTTTAGAGGATTCAATTTCATGCCATACCTTCGAAGCACATCGAACATCTCCAGTTGGTCACCCATGTGATCTATCGATAATAGTGACTTTATGTGAATATCATCCGTATAAACTTCCATTGTCCATCCAGTTCGATCTTTAACATTTTGTTAACCAATCATGGGTAAGTAGCTCCAATATCCTTCAGACAAAAAGGCACGACTCTGTAGAAATACAACTCTAAATCTATGATAAAATTTGTATGCTCTTGATCTGGGAGGTGCATCGCTATATGAATATAGCTGGAGTACGAATCCATAATAGATAGAAGCTCAGGCTTGGCTGTTCCGCCTACTAGCTGGTCAAACCTTAGTAAAGTAAAGGGAAACAGTCCTTTGGGAATGCTTTATTCAAGTCAGAATAGTTAATGGATGTCTTCCACTTCCTATTCGCCTTCTTGACCAATACTAGATTTGACACCCACTTTGGGTATAGTGCATTGCAGATAAAGTCTTCTACCTTCAGCTTTATCACTTCTTCCATTAACGTTACAGATCCCTCTGGTTCTATAATGTGCCTCTTTTGCTTCACAGTAAAGTAAATTGGTTCACATTCAGTGTGTGCCGCATTAGCTCTGGAAAAATCCTACATATATCATAACGTGTCCAAGCAAACACATCCATGTTTTCCTGGAGAAACCTTACCAACTCCTTTATCTTCATGCTGAGTTGAGACCTGGTGTTCAGAACCTTTGTAAGATCATCATCATTAACCGAAATATCGATCGTTAGCTTTGTCGAGGCTACTTCACTTCCTTTGACTATTTATGTGGGTCTATAGGTTTGTGAAATTTGCTATTGGACCCGAGACGAGGCTTGGGTAGTAGTTGCTATGTCTTTGAGGATTTGATGCAGAGAGGCTCCTTTACATTCTTCGCCTGATCTTATTAATTCGTCTCCCTGGTCATTCTGTATTGCTCCAAATCCATTCTTAGTAGGAAATTTCATCATCAAATGCCACTGAGCAAGCGCAATTCAAAAACCGGTAAGTTTCGGTAAGCCCAAGTGTTATCCGGGTTTTTTACCCAGTAGAAACCAATAGAAAACAGAACAACCTTGTACAGATAGAATGGTTTAGAACTTAACCAGAAAGGCTACGGAAACATCTCGAATTCCAAACTCCAAAAGAATCCTAAGTGGTTGAATCATTAGTGACCCATGCCTCCCCTCTAACCTTCAAACCAGACAACCAAATATTACTATGAAAAAGGACAAGACATTGGCTCGTAAACAAGCTAACTCTATGGGTCTCTAGCGACCCATAGGCGATGGGTCGCCAGTGACCCAAAAGCCACGGGTCGCAAGCGACCCAAAAGCCACGGGTCGCCAGCGACCCATGGTTCCGCCTTGTATTGCAAGCCAAATCCTCCATGGGTAGTTACCTACCTACCTGCGAGCTGGTGATGATGTGGCCTAACCCAAAAGCTCTACGATCTATATAAATACCATCCTACCTACAACATAAATGGAATCTTCTTCTCCGGACTGGTTGCTAAAGCTCTGTTGGAATTATTCTTCACTCTCTACCTCCCTCACAATAATCTCCAAAGTAATTCACTGTGATTCTCCAATGGATTCCAACTTTGGGGGATTAAATCTAGCTAAAGATAATCAAACATCTCTTGTAACAACAATCAGTCTATAAGAAAAATTATAAGGTGGACGTAGGCTTCATTAACTGCCGAAGCACTATAAAAATTCCATGTCTTCTTTCTTTTACTATTATTATCTTATATCTATGATCTGTGATATTGCTCTGTCAGAACAGGGCTGGTGCTTTCAAACTCTAATCAAGGTGTTGATCCATTTTTTTGGTCAACATTTTGGTGCTTTCATTGAGAACCCAACTTAGGCTTAGATCTAGCTATCTACTTTGAATCAGATGGTTCAGAAGTTAGATCCTCAATCTCTGCTTAGAAGATTTGTTGTTGAGAACAGAAGGACCAACCAAGAAGGATCAGAGAAGAAGCAAGCAAATACGTGCTAAGGTGATGGAGAACATCAACATGAGATAATAGACGCAATCCTAAAGGCAAAGCTCAGAAATCACTTAAGTGCATGGGTTGCTAAAGATGCATACCTTTTCACCAGACCGCCATAAACTCCAAAAGACAAAGTACCGAAATTAGTTAAGTACATGGATCGCTAGCGATCCAAGTACTATGTATCGCCAGCGATTCATACTATTTTGCCAGGTCGTTATCGAGCCAGAAGCTAAGGATCACTAGTGATCTATAGCCTATGGATCTCTAGCGATCCATAAAGATTGGCTTGGTTCAAAAGGAAGCATTGGGTGGAGCTCCAAGTATGAGGACGGAAGAAAACATTAACACTCTACCTACAGTAAAAGACCGGTTACAAACTCGAAATTAGGGGTGAAAACCCCATAGAAGGGTATAACGGTGAATCCCATCCGCTCTAAAGATGACAAACAATTTGAGGAAGACGGATTGGATGAAAATGCGAATGTGCAAAGCGCTAAAAGATGCTTTAAAACCTATGTCATAGCACAATGCTAAGCAGAGGACGAGGAACAATTACTCAAACGGTACTCCTAGAGGCAGGAGAACTAAGAAGATATGATATAAACTGAGATCAATTACAATGCCAAGCTCTCATGGTATATTGCGACCACTCCTAACTGACTGGCTTTTAATCTTATTATGGAGCTCCCATCGTCAAATCACAAATGGTCGTCATCGAAAATCGTTAAAATGGTTGTTGAAAAACTCACTTCAGTCCTAACTCAAAGTTGAACTCGGGTAATCACCCATTTGACTCGAAGCAAACCTAGGAAACTTTGGCTCAATGCCAGACTTGGGTAAACCATGTTTTTCCCCAAGAAAATGCCAAAGTTATTCCAAGCACGGATCACCAGGCCTTTGAATTTAGTGACTCCAAGCAAACCAACAATTGACTCCAAGCAACTGGCAGATTTTCTTCGGTCCGACTCCAAGTAACCTGCCACTGATCTGTCAATATTGGCCCATCTTGCTTTGCTCATATCTTAGGCATGCATACATCATTCACAAGCTTAACAAGTAGCTGTAACTTAAAAATGAACCGAATTGCCGATGACTAAAGCATCTCCCCTGGTCGAAGCCTATTCGTTAAAGCGATTCAATGTGCAATATATCCAAGAAGATTCAATGTACCAATCATATCCGTTTACTCAGGAAAAACCAACCCTGGTCTACATCTCATGAATTCCTATATTCCTCGAAGGAGTATCGATCATGTGATTTATGCGATTATCACCCAAATCCATCACCTCGTTCAATCAACTGGATCAGAAGTTTGTCGAGAGGTTTAGAATGCTTACGACTCACACCAATGATGTGATGTCGTTATATAATTTATTCCAGGTGCTAGGTGAGCCACTTAAAGACATCCTATAGAGATTCAATGTCACTGTCGTCATTAAAGCGACCAATCCCAGTGGGAATATCATATTGATGGCGTCGATGAGGTGAATCAACCCCTAGATAGATTTTGGCAGCTAGTTAGCTTGAGAGCCTCCTACAACCTTGGATCATCTCTGTTATAAATTAAATCAAGAGCTAAGTAAGGAGGAGGTAGAGCAGACTGGAAGAAAGAAAAATACAGGCCCATTGGCTAAGGACTCAGATTTCTGGAGATGACCCAGGATCTTAAAATTTGACTCATATGCTTTTTTGAACGATTCAATTGATAGCCTCTGCTTGAATACTCATGACTCAGAGCAATTTTAAAACCAGTCTCGAGAGAGTCCACCAAAGCCTAGAGAAATCCAAGGAATGTTGTGTATTCTAAGATCACACGGTCCAAACATTGGCGATTGTAGATACCTTCGAGATGTGATCGAAAAACTAATTCGGAAAGGAAAGCTTCAACAGTATGTGCAATCCCTGCAGAATGCCGAGCATGGAACATCCGATGCCTATTAATAAAGAACTCTTAATATCAGTTGAACCATTGACGGTCGGCATCCCATTGAAAGGAGCTAGGGGCAAAGTGGAATAGCGAGCACACGATGTTGCTTCAATTATCAATGAGATTCATTCCGATCTTCTTTGAATTATTTTATTTTAGTTTCAATTTCAGTTATGTTATGAACTATGACCAAGTTGAACTAACTACTTCCAAAACTATTCAGGTGACCAAGTACTTAGATTTGGCTGCCAGCCAATCTCCACATATTGCGATCGAACCTATGGAGTCTCATCGAGAAGAATGCGATTCGATCATTCATCAGCTACCATATACCCTTGATTTGGGACGCCGAGGCATAGAATGAAGAACCTGAAAAATTCAGAATCTAATAAAAAGTAAACATGATTGACTATCCTCTCAACAACCTTCATATTAGAGTCGAAGTAGCCGCGACTGGCTGCCTACTAATCAACCCTAGATTTCAAAAAATGGACATGATTGTAGCCTGAAACAGATGCAACTTGGTTGCCTGCTTAATAAATCATTATCTTCGCTTGCTAGAAAGAATATGAAGAAAATTGTGCAAGACTCGATCGTCCGACCTCAGCATGGGTGCGATCAAGTCATTCATCACCTGCTTTTTTTCCGACTTGATGGGAAGAGCTGGAACTATCAAGTGGACATGAATCGGCCGTCTGATTGCCAAGTTTCATCCTAAATGCTGGGAGTAGAATCTCATTCTATGAACGAACATGGTTCGTTCATTCATTCGACAACTTTTGCCTCGATGTGGTAAAAGAAGTACAAACTGGTTCTAAAGACTAGAAGTAGTGCAATTAGAAGAAGGCAAACCCGGTAATGTGCCAAAGAACGTACCAAATGGTGAAAGAGCCACAGGACCTCAGGGACCTTTTTCCCAAGCAAGATTATTAAGACCCAGTAGAAAAGCGCCCCAACTAACTGACAAAATTAGACGAAAGGAAGCTTATCAAGTAACACTCTAGCTAGCTAGCGATAAAGGAATTGGACAACAACCTAAAGCGATGCCTTCTCATCCATCCTTGTCTAATCTCCTTTTTCAAATGAGTTGTACCGAGACACTAGAGGTATTGCAGACAACATGGCGAAAGAAATGCTTCTATGCCCTCGATGAGTCATGTCAATCCCCCTTTTGAGAACCGGCGTTGCTGGTGGCGTCGAGAAGTCTTATCCAAAGGATCATCGAACAAACAGATCTAACACCTTAGCCTATTGGAATCGATAAAACTGTGTCCTTTGAGCTAAATCCAAAAATATCCTCTTGAAGTCGATGAATCATTGCTTGAAGACCACCGGGCGTCGGACACACAACCCAAAAATCCTCTCAGAATTGATAAATTATCATCCCAAGGCCTTCTGGTCGTCAGACACCAATCACTAAAAACCCTTCACGAATGTGAAAGTCTTTCATGAACTAAAGCATCGTGATGGAGAACCGGTATATCAGCAAAATTTATGTACGACTGATATCCATGAAGGTGAACTGGAAAATCAATAGCCATCTACTCCAAAGCCCCTTAGAGTCAACGAAGCCATGCTTCTGGGCTACAAATCGACAATTATACCAGTCATTTAGCATAATTAAAAGACCGATGAAACAAATAGTGTTGAACTCCAGAGCTTCAAAGTCACTCAAAAGAACTAAGCCAAAATTGAATTTACGTTGTAATCAACTAGAGGCCAAGTCGAATCAAGCCAAGATTCGGCACCTGGGAAAACCGCATCCACTGGACTGAGGGCAACCAAATGAGTCGTGGAGAGACCATGGGTCCATTTCAAGCACACCAACAATCCTATGGCATGGAGGGCACGACACACACTTGAAAGCCACAAGAAAGGCCGAGTCTAATCATACCACAGTTCTGTTATGCCTGATCAAAAATTCTGGCATTTCAATAACCGCGGACTTAATGATCTAGCTAGTGCAATAAACAAAATACTAGCATATTAATTTCCCACTTCTTTCCAACCACTATTTTACCACTCTTGATGACCAACTCATCTTCGTCTTAGACTGTATGCCAGTCAAAGACCTATTCTCTGAGGGAGTTTGGACCAAGAGCTAAGACTCAGGCCCTGAACACCCATAAGTCTTTCTTCAATCCATCTTCACATGACAGCTATAGATCTATCCACCATGGCAACCTGATTTATTTGGACGTGCACATCTTCCATAAACACGGAAAGGTTATCCAAGCCATGGTTACCCAAACTGAAAACTATTTAGCTTCTTGAACTAATAAAACTGTGTTTATCTAAGCAACCTGCTGAGTCGACGGGGTCAAATCAACTCAAACCATCATACCGAAAAAACCTGATCCTTGCCTTCTAAGAACCGATCTGGCCCCGGCGAACATCGGGAAGCACTAAAAAACTAACTCCTCGCGTTGCTCGGAGATAGGCAACGCCGAACATCAAAAACAAACTCCTCGCATTGCACGGAGATAAGGAATGCCGAGGAGCACAAACTCCTCGTGTTGCCCGAAGATAGGCAACGTCGAGGGGCATCAAAAACAAACTTCTCGCGTTTCCCGAAGATGGGCAATGCCAAGGAGTATCGAAGATAAACTCCTCGCATTGCCTGGAGATAGACAACGCCGTGGAGCATCAAAAAAACTTAGGCTTCTTACGTTGCCTAGAGATAGGCAATGCCAAGGAGCACCAAAAGCCGCGTATCTCGTAAGCCGCGCATCAAAACTTATGCTCTTTGCGTTACTTGGAGATAGGCAATGCCAAGGAGCACCAAAAGTCACGCATTCTGATAAGCCTCACAAACATTGCTTAATGTTGTTCTGACATCATCGATGAACCGTTAAAATATTCTAAGTACTGGTGTTGTCCTGACAACACCAGAAAACTTATCTATTGCAGGATTAACAGGGATCAACTCCCACTACCAGGAAGAACCGACATTGCTTCGGTAATGTGTAAAGCTCACAAACTAAGAAGTCGACAAAGAATTCTGATCTTTGACCATAATTAGTATACAAAATGTCAAAATTCAAGACACCTAAGTCACGAGTTCCCAAAGAGAGGAGCTACAATGCACCTTTGACTAGAGGCATCCAGGGAGCCGGCTAAAACATTAAGTCTCACATCAACTGTTTAGAATAATCAGCCCTGTGGGCTAAGGGGCACATAACACATTAACACTCGGTCGGGATAAAAGATCGATCCAACTGGCAATAAAAGGAGAAACTTACCATCGTATAGAGATAGATGATGATAGAATGCATTTATAGAATCAAATCATTAACGAACCGGCTTCCAAAGACAAAAGCAGGTGCTCGAATGAGGTCTCAAATCATAACTTGCAAAAAACCAACTGTTATTCGAAGACAGACAATGACAAGGTGAGAAAGCTCAAAATCAAGCAGCTAAACCATTGATTCCTGAAGATTGGAACCAATGAATAGTTTTGATTTCCGCAATAATGGTATCATCCTAGTATAATACATATGGCCTGAAACAAGCAAGGTTAAGTGCCATGGATTCAAGACAAACACTACCAAACTCTACCGGTCCATGATCAGTATAGGAATGAATGCGGTCATACCAGGGGCAATGTAATGACTTGCTCCATAATTACAGATTTCCCACAAGAACCTGGAGTTTGAAATCTAGAAGTGAAGGGTTCCACCCAAAAATGAAGGGTTCCGCCAATTGGAGGAAGAATACCTATGGAATTTTTAAAGCAACAGCCTTACATCTCCAAGGGTAATACTTGACAGTTATAAACAAAGCTAGACAACGGAAACACTTGGGACTCTTATGTTAGAGAACATGGTGCATACTGAAGTTAAACAACATTGAGAAAACCATCGCATTGGGTCAAAGGGAATCTACTCAACTCTACAGGATCAGATGAATGATTCAACCATCACCAAACTAGCACTGACCCCAGAGCGTGGACTTGAGTATAATGATTTACAAAAATCTCTGAGTCCCTAAAGTGCAAACTAGAGTACTCTAAGTCCTTGGAGTGTGGACTAGAGTACAAACGATTTACAAAAATCTCTAAGTCTCCGGAGCGTGGACTAGAGTATTCTAAGTCCACGAAGCGCATAGAGTATAAACGATTTGAAAAAATCTCTAAGCCTACGGAGCATGGACTAGAGTACTCTAAGTCCCAGGAGCGCGGACTAGAGTATAAACAATTTACAAAAATCTCTAAGTCCTCAGAGCACGGACTAGAGTATAAACGATTCACTGAAATCTCTCGGTCCTTGACTACGAACTGGAGTACAAACAATTTGGCAAAAGTGCGACCGCCCACGAAAGTACTCTAAGTCCCGGAGCATGGACCGAAGTATGAACACAAATCGAGCATGAGTCGATCGCTTATGGAATGACTCTAAATTTCCAAAATGTGGACTAGAATGCAAACATCATGAATCGATGAGTGGGTTTCAACCGTCCCCTATTCCAATAATTCCAACCTAAAATCGGTAAGAGAAGCGCAAACCGTTAAAGACCATCACCAACATGACTTTAACACTAGTCATAAGACGGGTAGCACTAAGAAAATACTTCTACAATCCAACCATCGAAGTGCTAGTTTTCGAAAGCCGAAACTAGTACCGAACTAGATTAAGAGCACTACTGAATCAATTAGAAATATTAATCCCAACCTCCTGAGTGTCAGTGTTGCCTCGCCAACACTAAGTCCTTCTTTTATCTTTTAAGTACTGGTGTTTCCCTGACAATGCTAGGAAAATATTCTATTTCCTAAGTACCAGTGTTGAGCCAGCAATGCTAGTAAGCTTTCCATTTCATAAGTACCGGTGTTGCTTCCGGCAACTCCGGGAAACATTCTACTCACTAAGTACTGGTATTGCCCTAGCGATGCCAGAAAAACTTTAATCTACAAGGATGATGAGAAACACTCATCGCATTGAACCATCGATGCACAAGCTTCTGGAGGTAGAAGTTGGTCCTCAACTTAGTTTCTATCTTCTCTTTAGAAAATTACTGTTGCCCAATGACAGGCAGCGACCGGAAGACATATCCTTTAAAAGGTTAGCCGGACAGGTCAACCTTTCATAATAGGAATTAGCCACTGCAAAAGAATAAAGCAGCATCGAAAGGAAGTCCCAGGATTTATTTACCCATGTACTAGTTTCTAGGAATGAAAGCTGGTGCACAACCAAATTTCCTAAATTCAACTTAGAAGGAATTTAGACACAGCCGAAAGATAGGCAACCTCGAGGAAATGTTGGTTGGAACCAAATAGCTAGGTTATCAATTCTCAAAGACAAGAGTTGACATATGCACGAAACTTCATGACGGCGTCGGCAACCAAGAAGAGCATACATGGCGAAGAACAAGCAGGAGCAATCATGGAAGGTCGAAAATAAAATCCCCAAAAGTCCTCAATTCCAGAATGGGATTGAGAGCCATACTGGGGGAAATTGAGAAATTCGCCCTATAGGATTTCCATCTCTTGTAATCACCCAAATATAGGCATACAAAATAGCTTGTCCCTCAAGAAGGGATAGAAACACAGAAACTTGATCGAAAGAAATGCTTCAAAAGTCCAAACGCGAATAACCATGAGGTTGGTTAGATAACGGCTCTATATTACAAAACAAAGCTTTTTGGCAACAAAATCACCCACAAAGGAAATGAACAATTTAACATTTAGAAATCCACCGTGGTTCATAGTCTAGTGATGACGAGAAGGATCGATGACCAACCTACGGCCTAACTAGATCTTTCCAACTTGTAGGATTATGCCATTACCCAAAGTTTAATTATGCTATTTGAAGATTCACAACATCATGGAAAAATCCACAGAGTTGAGTCATCCATGTATGAGTTTCCAAAGATAGAAACAAACACATGATTTGCATCTCAACGTAAGAGTTGGAAGAATTTACTTTAGCAAAAGATGCCAGAAATGCATCTTTCTAAACATGCCACCATCATTACAAAACTCAGATCTTGGGATCAAGCAAAAAAGTCCCTAATTCCCAAAAAAAGGAGTTATCGTGTCAATCAAACTGGGGCAATCAAACTTGTTGCTTAGGAAGCCTAGTTTCCCAAAACATGTTGGCTCGGTAGTCAAAGTTATCGGCCCTATGGACTAAGGCATTTACACAAACACTTTGTTGAAACTAACTCAATTGAGCATAAGTAGGGATTAGCTACAAAACTAGCTATACCAAGCTATTTTATAGTTTTGAACAAAGCCATGAAATAGAATATGCTGAAATGACCACATAAGTATTACTTACATGTACTAAATTATAGTAAATGAGTATGCTACACATGAACACAAAAAGTGCAACAATGAGAAAAAGAAATGTTTGAAATCAAGCAATTAAGCCAATAGTCCCCGGAGATAGAGGTTGGTGTGCGTTGAATTCCGAAAAATACAAGAGAAGGATAATCACAATCGAACAACTCATGTGCTAGTTTTCGAAGACTAAAACAGTGCCTGATTGAACATCAACTACAACTCTACAAGAGCAACTGTGCCTCGTAATTTATCTATAATCAAACCTCCCAATATGATAGGAATAATAAGCGAAGCCTAAGTTGTGAATAACTCAGCTTCTGAAGGAGTGGTAGAACCTCCACCAGACTATAGATTAGATGACCGAAAAATCATTTTTAATGACAAAACTTGGCAATCAACCCTGTCAAGTATGTTTTACTTTAAATAATATCCTCGTATAACCAATGCTCAGAATCTTAAGGAAGTCAACGTATCTTGACTATTTGGGTCCTCAGCGTTGACCGGGGAAAATGCAGTGTATTGTCTACATAAGAAGAGTCCAGTATCACGAATACTGCAAACAAAATATCCAATATATCTAGCTTGCTTGCATTTTAAAAACAATCCATATCTTCCATTAAAATTATCTCTTCTACACTTACCCGTTATTGATCAATGATCGATAACAGAGCCATTGTCCGAAGCGACGCAGGAAGCTTTTCTTTTCAAGATCACTAGAATATAGAAATAGGAAAAGCGATATGATTGAATCATCCACTATATCCGATTTTGGAATAAATTGTCGCATTGGAACACAAAAACATCGATGAGAACTTAGCCAAATTCTCGAGAAGAAAAATCTAAAGACAAAGAGCAAAACTTCGCTCCAAAACGGCGTACAATCGTTCGAGACAAACTTAGCTTCACCGCCGATCGAATTGAAACTATATGGGGCAACACCAAACCTACATCATGCACCCACTTACCGACCTAAACCCTTGCACAAACTACGAAGCAAAGATTGCATCGTCAATACCAGGAATTGAAATTCAAACTGAAATAAAAAAGAACGAACGATAATCAGAAATCAGTTAGTTGAAAACAACATCTTGAGGTAGACTCCAATGATTCACACTAAAAATTCAACAGATGGCTGAAAAGCCAAAGCCAAATTTGCATGGTAGCCTCGACACTTACCCATTACTTCAAAGTTCAATTAGAAGTTATGGAGAGAATTGGATTCGTTACGACAAGCGGTAGAAATCGAGACCAAAACTAGATGATCAACAATGAATGATTTCAAATGAAGTGATGAATTAGGTCAAGTGAACACTTGGGTCGCCTGGAATCGATTCGCTAGAAGCTGGATCGTGTGAAGAGGCAAGTTTGGTTTGGGTCATGTGAGGAAATGATGGGTATGTTCAAACATATAAGTAGGCAAGCAAGAGGAGCTAAAAATTTCACTAAGTAGTAAGGTCGCAAGCGAACCATCATAGATGGCTAGTGACCAGACCTTACTTTACGAAATTTAAATTCCTTTAAACAGTTAGGTCGCTAGCGACCCATCCTACATGGATCGCAAAAGAACCATATAAAAAAAGGAAAAGGGAGAGAGGAAAAGAAAAATTCACCTATTTTTCTCGAACTCAATCTCTAACAATTGTTCATCATTTTGAGGCTTGCTGGAAAACTACGGGCAAAAATGTGATACGTTATGGTAAGTAGTAACGGTCAGAACCAAAGAAAGACGACCAAGAACATGGGGTTAACGTATTGTAAATCTTTAATACAATCACTTGAAAATCAACAGATAGATATTGAAAGCGATAACTTCCAAACCACGCCTTATTTTCAATAAAGACGTACTCTGGGGGAAAATTTTGTCCGGGTTTATAACCCAGCAGAAACCAATAGAAAATAGAACAACCTTGTGTAGATAGAATGGTTTTGAACTCAACCAGAAAGGCTAAAGAAACATCTCCAATTCCAAACTCTAGAAAAATCCTAAGTGGGTGGATTATCAGCGACACATGCCTCCCCTCAAACCTTCAAACCAAACAACCAAAGATTACTATGAAAGAGGCCAAGACATTGGCTTGCAAATGAGCCAAGGCGATGGGTCGCCAGTGAACCATAGGCCATGGGTCGCTAGTGAACCATAGGCCATGGGTCGCTAGCGACCCATGGTTCTGCCTTATATTGCGAGCCAAATCCTCCATAGGTCATCTCCTGCCTACGTGTGAGCTGGTGATGATGTGGCATGGCCTAGAATCTCTCAGATCCATATAAATACCATCCTACCTAGAATCTCTCTGGTCCATATAAATACCATCCTACCAGCAACATAAATGAGATCTTCTTCTTCGGACTGGTTGCTGAAGCTCCGCTGGAATTATTCTTCACTCTCTACCTCCCTCACAACAGTCTCCAAAGGATTTCACTGTAATTCTCCAGCGGATTCCAACTCTGGGGATTCAATCCAGCTAAAGATAATCAAATTCTTGTAATCAAACATCTCTTGTAATAGCATTATGCTACAAGAAAAATTATAAAGTGGATGTAGGCTTCATTAACAGCCGAACCACTATAAAAATTCTCTGTCCTCTTTCTTTTACTGTTCTTTCCTTATATTTGTGATCTCTGATATTGCTCTGTTGGAATAGGGCTCGTGCTTTCAAACTCTAACGAGGGTATTGATCCTTTTTTTGGGTCAACACCAAAGTAGCATTATAGGCCAAATTTCCATCAACCACAACGAACATTTGTGACAACCTACCATTTCAGTACCCCATAACTATAGAATGAAGTCTCGAAAAGGCGAGTCAATGGAAGATAATAAATATTAATTTACATAGAGAGAACATAAGAAAAAAACCATACGAATTGATAACTCTTAGAATCTCACAGCGTATTGTCACAAAAAACATCATATTACACAAATATATGAATATGTTTAATAAAATATCTAATATCATAACATAAGTCTTTAAATACTATCCAAATAATCACCACATACAGTCACATCTTTTCTTTTTATTAAATGTTATTTATACAACACTTATATACAATATTTATAATATATATACAAATCTCACCTCCAGATCCATTACGTCTCCAATTTCCATCAACTTGAACAATATAGATAGAAAAATATAGGAGTGGATCATACATATGTCTGAGTAAGTAAAGACAATCTAAAACTTATATACTACTATGACAGCTATATAACATGGTTAAAGCCCAAGTATATTACCTTCATGACACACCTACGCCATGCAATAGAACAATATTATACTATCTAAATAACCTTAAACGTAATCCAGTCTTGCCACTTATGGTAAAGGACTACACATCTACAACTATCTGATCCCACCACTTGTAGTAAAGGATGGTCACATACTAGACTCACGCCTAGTCCTACCAGGTGTGCTACAGATCGACGATTTGTCCACATCAATACCTCTTCTTGACTATCCTCGATGCTCTACAGGAGAATGCCATGTAAATACTATGAATTAAGGACCCACCGTATGAGCTACAAGATTCAAGTATTCATTCCGTATCCCAAAACTATATATGTATACTTGACCAAAACAATCAATCCACAGATATACACACTATGGTCATATTTCTTCATTTCCGTCAAGATTTCACATTTTTGCCCAGCTATCTTCTACCGCGCAGACCACATTCATACTTTTCCATAATCATTCTACAACCTTATACACACTTCAAGTATTTAAATGTCGTTACATAGTCGCATATATTATGTCCATACACCATTATCGTCATCGATCTATCCATTCAAATAGCAACTAGCCAATCCCAAAGAGGTCGTTAAATAGTCGTCAAAGGACATCACAAAAATGTCCAAGTCATTGCATGTCAATTAGGGCAAAAAAATGCCTAATAAAATTCTAAAATATGGACGTTCACCGGTAGATTAGTGTGCACCCATCTATGCACTGGCATGCATCTTAGATATATGATTTCTCTTATGTTTTGCAAATTTTATTTTCTAGATTTGGATTATTTGCTTCATTCTTCAATTCTAGTGATCCTATATCATGTTTATACATTATCTACTTGGTTCCTAGGATCCTAGCATGTTCATATCATCATATTATATTTTCAATACGGTTTTGATTCGAATTGGTGTTGAATTTTAGGTTTCGTGAATTTCTTATAAATTGGGTACTTTTATTTCTCAAGTTTTGATATCATTGTTTATACATATTTTTAGTTCATAGTTCAACCCTAAGTTAGTCTTCAAAGATCTTATAACATTATCATAACATTATACAAGGATAAGAGAAGCTATACTCACCAAACCTACCCAAATATCCCAGTCTCCTCCGCTGTCCAAAATTTCTAGAATCCAAATCTCTGAATTAGCCTTCGATTCTTATTCCATGTGGTAAAGAATTCTTCTATGGACTGAATGCAACTCCTATCATTTATTTTCATTAAGATTTGTGAGTTTGGTGTTGATTTGATTGGATGAAGAAGAAGAGGGTTACGGTTTCCAGAAAAATGACAAAAGAAATGAGAAACTGAATGTGCGTAGTTTTAAACAGGCTTTATGAGGGATTAATATGAAATGGAATCTCATTTGATTTCAAAATTACGAATGCGGCCTACCTCAGCTCAGCCTGGACCGCTGTTCGAGCATAAATCCAGCCCACTTCAATAAAACATCGATATCTCACTCGTACAACGTCCGATTCAGGAAATTGAATACTCCATCTCGACCAGAAAAACGAGAGTTATGCAATGGTGCAACTCCGATCAAGAAATTCAATAATTTATAAAATTTACTATTTTGCCCTGTTATTAAAATTTGTCAAAATACTCTCTGAATAAATTTCTGATTTATTTATTATCGTTATATAAATATCGTACAAATTTTTAGGATATACATTCTCTTCCCTTAAAATAATTTCATCCTCCAAATTCCAAAGGAATGGAAAGTATAATATATGCTCACTCTTCATTTACACACCCCTATCACTCATGTTGCCCGTGCATGTGCTCAATCATTCAAACAAGGCAACAATATATATTAAGGTCATTACAAATATATGCTCATGTCCTAGTCAAATCGTTTGCAATCCAAACATAGCATAGATTGAATATGATCATGATAATTTGTGAAAAACTAGCATAATGCTAAAAATGCACCCTATATAAATGCATGAGTATGACATAGTAGGCATGATGCATAACAACACTAATATAAATATTGGCAGTTCTATATGAATCCAGTTTCGTTGATATAAGATAGCTTGTAATATAGTAGCCAACAAACATCACATATAAGTCCTAACATTCAATCTAAGCAACCAAAATCTAATTTCTAGCAAATCACACCAATCCAAAGAATGCACCGTAAAGACTTTTGGATGAGAAACCTGTATTCTCTCCTCAGGCTCCAATGTACTCTTTGTCGGATCATCTCTACATTGTACTTTCACCAACTTGATCACTTTATTCCTCAACCTTCGAACTCCATGATCTACTATCTGTGTAGGTCCTTTAGATAAACTCACTTTAGCATCTACTTGAAAGTCTATAGGGTGGATCGTATAGTATATATGCAAGTATATGTGACAAATATATGATGCAGATAAAACAATATCAATATAAGTAAATATAGAATGAGCACACTAGGATTTTTATACTGGTTCGGACCTCCCATCCTACGTCCAGTCCCCAAGCTCCCCTTCGGAATTCGACTATCAAACACCCTCGCTTCGCCCAGAGGAATAGGTTTGGTTACAATAAGTTGTTCTTGCCAAATGTGTGTTCTATAACACGAATATTGACTAATTAGTACAAATGCTTCCAATATATATCTTGTTATCCCGCTTTTTGGCAAAGCCGTGATACCAAAAGATTGATCGAAAACAAAAGACAGTTCGTCTCAGAGATTGGTTATACTTCACTTTGCTATGGATATCGATGAATTTTGTCCGAGTCCGGAACGGGCCAAAATTGATAGGACATGACAAGAAAGGTCGAAGGAGTCGTCATTTCAAATTTCAGGTCAATCCGAGTCCGTATGCTCAAGATATGATGGATTCAATTTAAGAGAGGTAGTCATTGTCTGGTTCGCAACCATCACCTTCGAACCCATCCAATACCCCTACCTCGAAACCATCCAGTTCGAACCCATCCACTGTC
Organism: Allium cepa; assembly: GCA_030765085.1. Lineage (NCBI taxonomy): Eukaryota > Viridiplantae > Streptophyta > Magnoliopsida > Asparagales > Amaryllidaceae > Allium > Allium cepa. The sequence continues at coordinate 455,377,584 of CM060931.1, read as the reverse complement.
CTTGCTTCGAACCCATCTAGTTCGAACCCATCTGGTTCGAAACCATCCAACTTAAGCCCCTTCGTATCCTTGCTTCGAATCCATGCAAGCCCTTACTTCGAATCCATCCTCACCAGTACGTCCGTGTCCATAGAAAACCCTCTAGCTTTGAGTCCATGTCACTTCGAACCGACCCTGTTCGAATCGATCGAGTTCGAACCCATAGGGACTCCCTGATTCGAATCGGTCGCGTTCGAAGCCAAGGATACTCCTTTGTTCGAATCCACCGAGTCAGCTGGTTTGAATGACGTGTCAATCCATCGATACGAAGTCGCCATAGTTCACGGAGTCGAAGCGGTCCATTCGGAGATAAATTAGGATCGATTCGAGAGATGCGCGCCACGTCACTGCAGACCCACGTGCACTCATGGATTCGAACTCAAGGGTTCGAAACTATCGGTTCGAACCACACAGCCAATCGAGAATCCTCATTTCGAACCGATCATATCTCCTAAACCACTGATCAAAATGCAACCAAATTTTCACAGTAGCTTCCATACAAGATAAAGATTGTTCCTGCCAAGTTTCAGCTCGATTGGACCATTTCTTGATGGGTTCGAAATGACTTCGAATCGATGTCAGATCGAGACGAAACTTGGTGGGGTCGGTCGCGTGGGCCCACTTACGTGCCAGAATAGGTCTCCCGAAGTTTCAGCAAGATCTGGGCCTCCAACGCCTATAAATAGCACCCTGAAGCCTTCAGAAAAGGGGATCTTCCGAGAACTTCTGCCATTGAACACCAAGACTCTGCCGGATTCAAATCTATTCATCAGAATCACTGTTGTATTCAGATTTCAAAGCTATTATCAACTGTAATCCGTTGTAAACGATTTAATCAAGCAAAGCAATAAAGAGAAAACCTTCAAAGTGGACGTAGGCACGAACGCCGAACCACTATAAATCCTGTGTTTGTGATTGTTGTTTGTGAATTGCTGTGATTTGTTACTTAGAGCTGAATTCTATATTGATTGTTGTTGAGTTCTGTGTTGATTATTATCGAGTTGAGTACGTAAACGGGTGCTTCCGTGATCTTGGGTGTTTGTAACCAATTTTGGCGCAAACATTTTGGTGCTTTCACTGAGAACTTGAACTCAGGAGTTCTACCAATTGATAGCAAGTTCAAAGAGAGTTTGAAAGTTCAAATTTGAGAAATTATGACGAGACAATCAAGCCGAAGGCCAAGGCCAGAGAGAAGTGAACAACAAGGAAGTCAGGAGGCTTCCTCAGGAGCGAATCAACCATCGATCTTCATCACCAGGGACGAGATGGGGACGATGATGAAGAAGCAAGAGGAGTTGATCCAGAGTTTATTTCAACAGATAGGACAGCTTGGAGCACAGAATAGAGAAGCCAATGGAGTCCAGAACGGAGCAGGACCGTCCGGCATAGCACCCGAGCTAGGGGGCACGCATATGGAAAATGTTGACCCAATCTTGGAAAGAGAGAGAGAAGGATTTGCGTAGCCTAGGAGTAGTAGAGGAGTGAACGCTCAGTCAAGGGGGAAGATTCCAGAGTTCCCTCACGAACTCGGGGGGCAGGATGAAAGTAACGAACGAAGGTTACATCTCGGAGACACTGACAAGTTGGCAGAGATGGTTAGGCGAGCAATGAGAGGCGGTTTGGTGAACAAAGACCTAGAGGATGTTAATAGGAGTCCTTTCACTCCGGCAATCAGACGAGCTAGAAACCCACCGGATTTCAAATTACCATCGTTGGATATGTATGACGGGAGAACGGACCCCACGGTCCATCTGACGAAATATATGAGACATATGGAGGTGCTGGGGGCATCAGAGGAGGTTATGGCCCGGTGCTTCCCATTGTATTTAACGGATATTACGGCATTATGGTTCAGGCAACTAGATAGTGGGTCCATCGGAACATGGAATGATTTAACTGAGAGATTTATGAGGCAATTCAGGGTTCACATTACAAGACCCAAGAATGTGATGACGTTGGCAACTTTAAAACAGAAGGCTGGAGAAACATTGAGAAGTTTCCTGACACGGTTCAATGCGGTAGCAGCTTCGGTGGATCGACCGGATCCATCCATGGTTATGATGGCGGCTGTGTCCGGAATAGCAGACGGAACGGAGTTCAAAAATTCATTAACTAAGGACCCACCCATGGATCTGGGAGAATTCTATCATGAGGCGGAAAAGTTTTTACGATTAGAGGATGCGAATGCAGAAAGAGAAGAAGGAGATGGGATAGAAGTTTATGCACTTAAAGACGAAAAGCCTCTTAAAAAGGATTCGGACAAGGATAAAGGTAAAAGAAAGATTGAGAATGACGGAGACGGATCAAAGCGGCAACGGAGGGAGCCGCGATTCACCACCTACACTGAGCTGAACGAGAGCCTGGAACGAATGTATCAGGATACCAAAGAACAGATTCCGAATCGTAGGCCGATGCGAAGGGATCCAACCTCTGACGAAAGGAAATCAGATAAGTTCTGTGTATTCCATGAATTAAATGGTCATAACACTAACGATTGTAGGCACCTGAAGGACGAGGTGGAAGGGCATATCAGGAACGATATGCTCCTTCAATATGTAAGGAGGCGAGCTCCTGTGGCGGAACCAGAACGGCCACCGTCCACATCAGCTAGAGGCGACCCTGAATCAAGGCACCGTTTGGTTATCAATTGAGTGAAATAACGATGAACAAGTTGTAAGCTTCCACTAACGCAATTAAATCATTTACACATGTGCGAGATCGCGAACGATCTCCAGGCATGCTCTGAATGATCATTGACCGTTTCGTAGTGGGAACTTACGCTTTGACATCCATGCTTTGCTTTCATATCATTTTAATTTGAACATTTAGACTCTGTTTGTTGGGACACTTTTTTTGAAACTCATTCGTTTAATAGACATTTGATTCTGATAATTCTGAAATGGCTAAGCTACTTGCTCAAGTACGGGGTCGCGAACGGTCCTTAGGCATGCTCTGAGACGGCGATGAACTGCCCTGACAAACGATCCAGGAACTCACCCGAACGTGACCCTGGCATCGATAATACCAAGCCCTCCCGGGCACACAATTCGCCTCGAACGGCACCCGACCTCGAACGGTCACAATTCTCCTCGAACGGCACTCGACTTCGAACAGTCACAACTCACCTCACCTCAAATGGCTCGATCGCGAACGGTCGTCACTTGAGGTCCAACACCCGACCGCGAACGGTCACAAATTCGCCTCGAACGGCACACGATCGCGAACGATCACTTTCTGCCTTGAATGGCACCGACCGCGAACGGTCATGGTTCACTAATTATAAAATCCGACCTCGAACGGTCACCATTCGCCTTGAACGGCACTTGGTCGCGAACGATCATCATTTGCCACGAACAGCAGTCGACCGCGAACGGTCCCATCTCATCATTTGCCGCGAACGGCATCGACCGCGAACGGTCCTATTCCATCCTATGCCACGAACAGCACGGACCGCGAACGGTCCCGATTCACCTCAAACAGCATACGATCACGAACGATCAACGCATGGATTTATACGCTCGACCGCGCACGGTCGCACTTCGCCTCGAATGACTCGATCACGAACGATCGTCATTTGAAGTTGAGCGCTTGACCACGAACGGCCGCGCTTCATCCCAAATAGCTCGATCCCGAACGATCGTCATTTGAGGCCATATGAAACTATCAAGTTCTTTGCAGGTTGATGATCGGATACGAACGTCCAACTCGAAGCATTACAAAACACACCTTCCTACCGCAAGGCATGTTTTGGGGGGCAAAATGTTATCCCGCTTTTTGGCAAAGCCGTGATACCAAAAGATTGATCGAAAACAAAAGACAGTTCGTCTCAGAGATTGGTTATACTTCACTTTGCTATGGATATCGATGAATTTTGTCCGAGTCCGGAACGGGCCAAAATTGATAGGACATGACAAGAAAGGTCGAAGGAGTCGTCATTTCAAATTTCCGGTCAATCCGAGTCCGTATGCTCAAGATATGATGGATTCAATTTGAGAGAGGTAGTCATTGTCTGGTTCGCAACCATCACCTTCGAACCCATCCAATACCCCTACCTCGAAACCATCCAGTTCGAACCCATCCACTATCCTTGCTTCGAACCCATCTAGTTCGAACCCATCTGGTTCGAAACCATCCAACTTAAGCCCCTTCGTATCCTTGCTTCGAATCCATGCAAGCCCTTACTTCGAATCCATCCTCACCAGTACGTCCAAGTCCATAGAAAACCCTCTAGCTTTGAGTCCATGTCACTTCGAACCGACCCTGTTCGAATCGATCGAGTTCGAACCCATAGGGACTCCCTGATTTGAATCGGTCGCGTTCGAAGCCAAGGATACTCCTTTGTTCGAATCCACCGAGTCAGCTGGTTTGAATGACGTGTCAATCCATCGATACGAAGTCGCCATAGTTCACGGAGTCGAAGCGGTCCATTCGGAGATAAATTAGGATCGATTCGAGAGATACGCGCCACGTCACTGCAGACCCACGTGCACTCATGGATTCGAACTCAAGGGTTCGAAACTATCGGTTCGAACCACACAGCCAACCGAGAATCCTCATTTCGAACCGATCATATCTCCTAAACCACTGATCCAAATGCAACCAAATTTTCACAGTAGCTTCCATACAAGATAAAGATTGTTCCTGCCAAGTTTCAGCTCGATTGGACCATTTCTTGATGGGTTCGAAATGACTTCGAATCGATGTCAGATCGAGACGAAACTTGGTGGGGTCGGTCGCGTGGGCCCACTCACGTGTCAGAATAGGTCTCCCGAAGTTTCAGCAAGATCTGGGCCTCCAACGCCTATAAATAGCACCCTGAAGCCTTCAGAAAAGGGGATCTTCCGAGAACTTCTGCCATTGAACACCAAGACTCTGCCGGATTCAAATCTATTCATCAGAATCACTGTTGTATTCAGATTTCAAAGCTATTATCAACTGTAATCTGTTGTAAACGATTTAATCAAGCAAAGCAATAAAGAGAAAACCTTCAAAGTGGACGTAGGCACGAACGCCGAACCACTATAAATCCTGTGTTTGTGATTGTTGTTTGTGAATTGCTGTGATTTGTTACTTAGAGCTGAATTCTATATTGATTGTTGCTGAGTTCTGTGTTGATTATTATCGAGTTGAGTACGTAAACGGGTGCTTCCGTGATCTTGGGTGTTTGTGACCAATTTTGGCGCAAACATATCTAGAGTGTATTATCTATGAAGAACTGAATATTTGGAAGAGTAAAATACAAGTATAGATTGCTAGAGATCAAGAGTATATGATAGAGTATGTAATTAGAGAGCATAAGTCAGTAAAGTTAGTTTTGGTTAAAATCTTTCTCTTGATTCTTCATGCTATATATAGTTGTAGATATGTATGTTGAGTAGTTACATCCATTAACGAGTGCTCTACAGTTGCTTCTGTTGATGATGAAGAGTTGCAATGAAGAGAAGCGGAGATGTCCATTCGAATGTGGCAGTTGAAGTTCTTATTTGAAATCTAAGTTCGAAATCAGATGTCTGGGATATGTTTCAGACGTCTGATAATTTTTTTTTTGAATATAGTAGTATATCAGACGTCTGAGTGCAATTGCCAGACGTCTTGTTCAGTCTATCTGTTGTTCCAGAGAACTGTTTCAGACGTCTGGCTTGTGCACCCAGACATCTTATATTGTGCATATCAGTTTTTGTGCTCCTTTTCTTGTGCTTCATTGATCATATCAACTTGTAGTCTCTTATAGTTTTCTTTAAGCCTTGTTCTTATCTTTCTAGTGATGTTGCTCTAGCAAGTACCTGTATATATAAATATATATGTATATTTGATTTTCTTTGTATAGTTGTTGTCATCGAAACCATAGATTTTATGTCCTAGCAATACTTCCACATCCTCCAACTGTCTAGGCTCCACTATCATAGCTGAGTCATGTATACATTTTTGCAAACGTGTCATATGTAATACATTATGAACTCCAGCCATTCTCTCTGGTAGCTCTGCCCTATAAGCCAATCCCCCAGTTCTCTCCGGCACCTTAAATGGTCAATAAACTATGGTGCTAATTTTCTTGAAATTCCAAACCTCATTACATGCTTAAGAGGCGATACCTTCACAAACACAAGATCTCCAACATAGAGTTGTAACTACTTTCGCCTTTTATTGGCATATGACTTCTGCATATCCTATGCTATCTTCCCCCTCTTCCTTATCAACTTTACCTTCTTCGACGTATCCCTTATCATCTATGGTCCAAGTATCACCTTATATGTCACTCCCACCAACAAAAAGGAGATTTACACGACCTTCCATATAATGCTTCGAACGGTGCCATCCCAACATCAGCTTGATAATTGTTATCATATGTGAATTCCATTAGTGGCAAATGATCTTCCCTAACACCTCTAAAATCCAGAATGCATACCCTCAACAAATCTTCTAACACCTTATTCACCCTCTCGGTCAGTCCGTCCATATGCAGATGACATGTCATGCTTATACTCACTTCTATCCCCAAGATATCCTGTAGACTCCTCTAGAACTCACTCGTGAAAAGTGGGTGACGATCGCTCACAATACTCACCAATATACTATGCAATCTTACCAATTCCCTAATATATAATTAAGCCAAAGATGTTGTCGTCCTCGTGCACTTTACAAGAATGAAATGTGCACTCTTAGTAATTCGATCCACCACAACCCAATTACTCTCATTACCTCTTTTAGTACTCCTTAGCAATCCATCTATAAAATCCATTGAAACACTTTCCCACTGTGGAACTTCTAAAGGTATCAACAATACACTCGGCTTCCTCTGCTCTGCCTTAACATTTTGGCAAGTGAGACACCTTGCCACACCTCTCTTCTTCCCTGGTCAATAATAAACTCTCTTCATAGCCCTTTACATTTTTTCACCACCATGATTAATGGGCGTCGTAGAATGATGACACTCCTCTAACACCTTAATGATTAGCACTTTTAACTTTGGCACACATAACCTTTTATCCCCCATCAAGTATCCTTTCCTATCTTTTGCATATCGCTTCAATCGATTCAACATCTTACCTTTCTCAAGAAGTTCTACAATCTCAACCAAGTCCATACCCTAAATTTGATCATACTAGTCCTATCCACTCTCATAGGACCTACCTCTAATGTTGCCAATAATCTATATGCAAATATGTTGGTAGTCGCAAAATCAAATCTAGAAATATACTCAAGCCACTTTATGTCTAACATCATAGCACTTAGTTTCGCATGCTTCCTACTCAGTGCATCTGCCGCAATGTTATCCTTTCCAGGAGTATAAGCAATACCAAAATTATAAGATTCTAATAATTACATCCATCTTTATTATCTTAAATTCAGGTCCCGCTGTGAGTATAAATATTTCAACGACTTACGGTCCGCAAATATCTCGAATGTTTCTCTTAACAAATAGTGCCTCTATGTCTTCAAAGCAAATACAATCGTAGCCAATTCTAAATCATGTGTATGGTAATTCTTTTATGTTACTTCAACCGCCGACTTGCATGAGACAACCCTCCTTTGTGCATATAACTAGTACCAACACCAGTATGGTACAAGTATTTGTTGAGCCGGTAAATGGTTTGGTACCATTAAGGATAACCAAAACAGATGCACTCGTTAACATCGCCTTGAACTCGACAAACGCCACTTTACATTTCGCATTCTAAACATAAACTGGATTCTTTTTCATAAGTCTCGTCAATGGTGTAGATATCTTTGAAAAATCCTTTATAAAATTTCAGTAGAAACCACCTAATCCTAAGAAACTCGTATTTCTAAAGCATTCTTCAAATCCTTCCAATCTTTAATAGTTACCACATCTCTGGTTTTACTACTAACCCATTCCCAGACATAACATGTCCTGTATATCAGATTTCACTCCTCCAAAAATGGCATTTCAAAAATTTAGCTCTCAACTGACTCCTCCTTAGTATGTCCAGTATTTCTCTCAAGTGCAACTCAGTCTCCTTCTTATCTCTAGAAAATACCAAGATATCATCAAAAAATATGACCATAAATTTATTTAGCTGCTTCTCATCAAATCAACAAAATAAGTCGAGACATCAATCAGCCCAAACGGTATCATGACCCACTCAAACAATCCATCCAGTGTACGAAGGGTAGTCTTCGGAATGCTGGCCTTAACAACTTTCAATTGATGAAATCCTGTGGCAAGGTCAAGCTGTGGGAAAACCTTTACTCTGACAAGTTGATCGAAGAGGTTGTTAATGTGAGGTAATGGATAATGGTTTTTCCTCATCAACGTTCAACATCCAATAATCTATGCAAAGTCTTAGAGTACCGTCTGCCTTTGTGGTGAAAACATAAGGTGCTCCCCACTCAGAAATACTTCACCTAATAAATCCTTTCTTTAACAATTCTGAAACTTGTTTATCCAATTTCCCCCTCTCCTTCGTACCCATATATCTCAAAGGCATCACCACTGGTCTAACATCTCTCTCAAGGTCGGAAACCTCAAAGAATACGTTTGTGAAATCTTTAACTGCAGGGATAAATGCCAACTCATTGTGTGATATCTCTAACGAATACAAATATGACTATTGTGGAAACGTCTAGCTTACATAAAACCATCAAATTATGCCTCCTATACTAGTCAAATGAACAATTCTCCTATCACAATCTAAAACTACTCCATACCAAGCCATCCAATCCATTCTGAAGATCCGTTCATATCCCACAAAACAAATTACATACGCTTCACAATATAACTCTACATTGTTTATGACCAACTCAAGATCATGGAAAAAAGTAGACAAATACGTCGATCCTCCAATGGTTTTCGACACAGTAACGATCTTGCGCACAAAGTCAAGGGTTATTCCCAATCTTTCCACTAATGCATTGGCTATAAATGAATGCGATGCACCGGTATCAAGTAAAACTCCAATATGTAAATTAAATAGTAATTACACACCTTCCATAATAGACTTCTCCTTTTCCTTGGTTGTTAGTGCAATGCTGGCAGTGGTGACAACATCCAGTGCATAAGCCTTAACAATCTGATCTCCTTTTGTAAAATAGGGAAATCCCTCTTATAATATCCTACGTGGCCACAATTATAGTACTTAATCCCCTTCAAACATTCCTGTTTTCCTAACTGCCCTTGTTGTCCTAACTATTTCGATCTACATTCCTTCGCCAGGTATCCCATATGACCACACTAATGACACTTCGTTACCTTATAAAAGTTCGCCCTACAATTCTTGGCTACATGTCACATTTTATTGCATCTCCTACATATAATAACCTATTTCTTATTCAGCCCACCTTGAGGTCCTTCATTCTTGCACTTCTTCTGATCTCCACCTAATATTTGCTCCTTTTTCAAATTTCCACCCATAACATTCAATAAGGCACCCTCCACCAATTTATCAAAAGTTGCTCCGAATGGGATTATTTTTAAAGCCAACTCCTTCTCTAGGGCATTTAACCCCATAGCACATTTCTTAGCTTTCTTCTTCTAGGTATTGATCAATTCGAATCTGAACTTTTCCAACTCGTTAAATTTTTGCACGTACTCCTTGATGGTCATGTCTATCCGCTTAAGCTGAAATGCTCTTTCAACAACATTCCATTCTCAGCCCTAGAAAAGAATTTTATCTCAAACTTCCTTTTAAAATCTCCCAAATATTAATATTCTCCTCCATCTCGATTATGACAATCTCCCACCAATTAGCCCCCTCTTCCTATAAGTGCCAAAATACCAACGACCTCTTAGTCGCATCACTTAATCCTAATAAGCCAAATATCTACTCACAGTTAGTTAGTTATGTCTTAGTTGCTGCATATGATTTTGCCGTAGTATGCGGCTTCCCATCTAAGTCAGAATTTTTTGTTGATTTTCCAGGGGTCAACATTCACTGGTGGAACATAACCACGGCTTCGGTCACTGCAACTGATTCAATAGAGGTGGTAGTGGTACTAGTCTAGGCAGTTTCTTGGAGATACCTACGGAATCAAATAGGCATGTTCATGCCAGGAATCTTAGGGACATCGACTCGGGTACTGGTACCCGCTCTGTAATTAACTTCACCAGCATCGATCCCTATTCCGCTTTCCGTTAAATTATTCAGGCTTCAGTTAACTGTAAATGACATTCACTAGTAATTCCTCAATATATAACTAGATAATCGGAGACTGGAATATGATACAGTGTATTTACAACTATTAAATTTAGCTTATATGTTATATATTTTATAAAATATACAAGTGCACCCTCTCAATACGTCCCTAATCATATAACATATTTTCTTGTACCAAATGTGACAACCCGCCATTTTAGTACCCCGTAACTACAAAATGAAATCCTGAAACAATGGGTCATTGGAAGGTAATAAATAGTGATATACATAGGAGACTACAAGGAAAAAACCATACTAACTGATAACTTTTATAGTCTCTCAACAAATGATCACACAAAATTTCATATTACACAAATATATGAAGACATTTAATCACATATATGGTACCGTAACATAATTCTTTAAAATCCAAATCCAAACAATCGCCACACTCTATCACATCTTGTCCTTTTGTTATAGGTTATTTATACAACACTTATATGCAATATTTACAATACACATACGGATCTTGTCTCCATTTGCATTATATTTCCAAAGTCCATCAACCTGAACAATATAGATAGAAAAATATAGGAGTGGGTCAGACACATGTTAGAGTAAGTGAAGCCAATCTAAAAATTTTATACTAATGTAACCGTGATATAACATGGTTTAAGCATATGTATAATGCCTTTTGGATTCGCCTGCACCGCGCTATAAAATGATATTATATTATCTAAATAACCTTGAATGTAACCCTGTCTCACCATTTTCAATAAAGGAGTACACATCTACAACTATCCGGTCTCGCCACTTGTGGTAAAGAATATTTATGTACTCGACTCATGCTTATTCCCATCATGTGTGCTACAGGTCGACTATTGTCCATATCAAAATCTCTCTTAGACTAGCCTCGATACTCTATAGGAGAATGCCACGTCAATACCATGAGTCAACACCGCATGTGCTAAAAGATTCAGGCATTCATCCCTTGTCCCAAAACTATATATATACTTCCCAGAACCAATCAATCCAAAGCTATACACACTGCCGTCATATCTCATCGTTTTACGTCAAGGTTTTATATTCTTACCCAGTTATTCTCCACCACGCAGGTCACACTCATATCTTTCCATACTCATGCTACACCCCTATTCATGCGTCAAGTATTCAAATACCATTCCATAGTCATACATATTACTCTCGTACACCAATACTATCATTGATCTATGCATTCAAATTGTAGCCACCCAATACCAAAGAAGTCATCAAATAGTCATTAAATGACATCACGAAAAAGTCCAAGCTGTCACACTTCAATTCAGGCAAAAAAAATCCCAAAATTCTAAAGCCTGGGTATTCTCCGAAGACCGGTTTGCGCCCACCTGTGCATAGGTGCATCTCAGATATGCAATTTCTCTTCTGTTTTACACATTTTAGTTTCCATATTTTGATTATTTGCTTCATTCATTGATTCTAGTGTACCTATATCATGTAATAAATTATCTACTATAGTCCTAGCATGTTCGTATAATCATATTATAGTTTCTATAAGGTTTTGATTTGAATTGGTGCTGAATTTTGGGTTTTGTGAATTTCTTATAAATAGAATGCGTACTTTTATTTCTCAAGTTTAGATATCATCATTTATATAGATTTTTTCTTTACAGTTCAACCCTAATTTAGTCTTAAAACATCTTATAACATTATCATAGCATTATATAAGGATCAGAGAAGCCACACTCACCAAATCTAGCTAAAAGAACCAAATCTCCTCCATTTTACAAAATTTTCAAAAATCCAAACCTCTGAATTAGCCTTCGATTCTATTCCATGTAGTAGAGAACTCCGCTAAGGACCCAATGCAACCCCTATCATCAATTTTCGTAAAGACTTATGAATTTGGTGTTGAGATGATTGGAGGAAGAAGAAGAGGGTTACAGATTCTAGAAAAATGAGAGAAGAAACGATCAAATGAATGTATGCATTTTTAAATAGGCTTTAGGAGGGAAAAAACTGAAATGGTATCTTATTTGAATTCAAAATTTGAAACCTACACCGATTCATCTCGGCCTAGCTCACATTGCACGCACAAATCTAACCCAATTTAATATAACCTCGATATCTCACTCGTAGACATCCGATTCAAACAAATGAATAATCTATCTTGACTAGGAAAATGAGAGCTACGCAAAGGTGTGACTCCCGTTAGCAAATTCAACTATTTGTAAAAATCAATATTTTTCTCTTTTATTGAAATTTACCAAAATACCATCTGATTAAATTTCGTATTTATTTATTATTAATTATTACCATTATTTAAACCTTGTACAAATTTTCGTGGTATTACAACATCTGTACATGCATAACCTTACAGTCTCCTTGTCCCAACTCAATTGGCAATTCGATGCTTCCCATCGGCTCTTTGGCCTACATGGCTTCAAATCATTCTCACAAAGGTGCATCATATTAATGGTTTGTTTGAATAAAATACTCACCAAGCTCCTATAATAAATTAGGATTCATGCACTGTTACTGGCCCAATCATGGTAGTAATCACCATCAGGTCAAGCATCGACACTTTAATCCTATCGGCATCGCTATTTTGATACTAAATATCATCAGTAATAGTTCTTCGTTGTTTTATGGGAGCATCTTCTTCAATAACATAACACATTTCTTGAGACATGCGTTTGAACGAGCTACCATGGCACTTTAATTCGTTTTATCTCTTTTCACTAGGGTGTTGACCTCCAAAAATCATATTGATCACAATCCCCTAGCCAGTTGTCTTGATCCCTCTCCGATGCATCCAACCCGATTCCCTTAGGTGGAATGGCCTTGGAGTTTATTATGTTCCTACCTACCAACCTAGGGTTTCCTAGCATTTTGCTACAAAAAGTTGTTTCGGATAAGATCCTTAATGACATCTCCCAAACGCCTACGCTTGTTTGTATTACGACCATGTGTCTCATGGAAGCGATAATACTTTCTATGGGATCTCTCTTTTCCAGTTGCCTCTCCCGGGGGTGGCTTCTTGTAATGCTTTATACCTTGTGTAACAAGGCAGTTATTCTCAACGGAGTCCATTAACTTTGTCTAGTCTCCCAATCTAGCATATCTTATACACTTCTTGTGTCTTGCTTCTTGTTGCTGGCGATTTGATTCTTCCTTTTACCGCTGTTGTTGCCGACATCTACTACAACATTTCTAGCATTATTACTACTCTATTTAATAGCAACGCTACTTCGTATCACACTACTCGGTCCTTTTGGACCATTAGTAGTCAATCCTACAACCAAATCTCGCTCTTCCAAGCATATAAATAACGATGTATTACTATAGAATTCCTTCAAGGTAAGATGCTTCTCCCTATTAAGCCATCTTCCAAAATCAATCTTTGGATAAACCCCATTCATTAATGACATCAACATTATTTCTCACCCCTATAACTGCAACATTAAACCTTTCCAAGAATTCAGAGTTTCTTTGAACCTTTGTTGCACATTCGACAATGGCATCGCATCCTTCAATTGCACTATACGCACCTAAAAATACTCCATAAACTGCTTTGCCAATTGATCAAATGATGATGTGGACCTAGATTCAAGTCGATTGAACCATACAATTACTATTCCTTCGAAGAAAATTGGAAAACATCTACATCGGACATCATCCATCACACGGGCACTATCCATATGCCATCCGTTCTTCAAACAGTCAGATTGCTCCTAGAATATCTTTAGTGAATGGAATCTGCTTACTGATGAACCCCACTCGTGGTCATGTTTTTGTTGATTCTTACCCATCGATTTTTTAATCATGTCAGCATTATAATCCTCACTATCTTAGGTGGCTATATGGCGATCATCATGAATGCTCCCAAATGTTCGAATCTATAAATGATCTCGGTTGGATGCATGGTGTTTAGGTTCCTCTATCTCTAGCGAAGCCGCTCATCTCGAACCCTATCGATATCTCGTCATACTGTCCCCTCCTAAATTGTTCACGATATTAGCCAAAGCACCACCAGCCTGGGACTAATAGCTCGTCATTTACCAATGTTACCATTCTTCAAATCCTTATTACTATCAGACAAATTAAATATGTTAGCAAAATTCTTGGTACATGCCTATTTAGAACTCTCAGTATTGGGTGGTTTTAATGTCTACCGACTGACTCCATCTTTCACAACTCTTTTCTATTTTACCTCATCTTTCTCTACATTTATTGTTTGCTTAGTCTTTTGTTCCGTTCATTCGAAGACAAGCTCTTTTCATTGGAATAAAAAATGATGAAACTCTTTTGATCTTCCTTCGCCTATGAGATTCATTTTGTTGTCAGTATTGGGCCAATGCCATCAGCTACTCTTGCATACTCCTTATTAGTTGCTTTCAAGTTCTCTATTACTCTAGCATCTTTTCGTTCATACCTAACATCATCTTCTCCATCTCAGCTTTTCTTATAACTTTAGTTTGCTGAGATGAAGGTCCTTGTAGAGCAACCGGTTAGTTAATTTCTTCTTCATGATGGAATCCTTCATTATCCCCTTCGATGATAGCTCCAAATATAGCATTATTTTCTATTCCGAGAGCCATCTCTTCCCAAATCTGATATAGACTTCTCCGAATCTAAGTAATCAACATATTTACACCAAAGAAACTCTAGAGCTATCGTTTAGACTTCTTTAAATCCAAAGTAAAAGCATGGATCCAAGCCCAAGAAAGATTATTCCTTATGAAAGCACCAAAAATGTTGTGCCAAAAAATGATACACTATCCCAATCTAATCAAAATGAGAAAAATTTAAGTAGAAACAAAAATGAAACTAAAGAAGATAATATTTTTAAAGTGATTCTACCTCAATTTGATTGCCTACATCCACTATCAACTTGTTTCATTTTGATTTTCGCAGCTTCAACCTCAAATGCGATGATTTCAAATATAATAATGATTTAATTAAAGATAGCAGAGCTTAGTTGTAAAAATCTAATACAGAGAAAAAAGTCCCCATTTTTATTATTGTAGGAGATGTATTCACAGTCGACTCCTACCACCATAGTCTCCAATACGCATTTTGGTCGGTGCCACCATATAGTCAAATTGGTAAAAAGTCAGATCTGAGGTTTAGGCATGGAGAACATGCAAAAATCAACAATTATAACCTCTCAGTAACGACATGTTTTGGTCGGTGCCAAAAGGTTTTTCTTACTTGTCCCCACGATCTTCCTTCATATTTTCTTAATTCTTCAATCTTTGGATCTCTTATTGAAATAAATGCCCATTAAAACAACTTGGTATCGATTTGTTTTATTCATTCATACTTTTCATTTTCCTCCAAAGTATCATGGAGCATTACTAGTAGCTCAAAGTTGTCCTCCTACGTCTCAAACTTCTCAGTACAGACATGTTTGAACAACTCTGTATCAAATTGTTTGGTCCTGTGCAAAACTTGGTTAAACTTCTAATGCTCCATTTATCCATCATTCCTAACATTTCCTAATCTTTATGATATGTTTATTCATCGTCTTGGTGCCTTAATCCATTGAGACGTTGCTTGGTTCAAATGAAGGATAATAGTATACTACAAACTCTACTTGAGCAGTCGAACAAGACTTCACCACTTACAACCTGAGGACACTACAACATGACTTCAATCATTTCATTTGCAAAGAAATAACTTGACTATAGACCGTGTCTTCAATATACTAATTATTCACACTTTAGTACAACTTCTATAAACTTCAAAAATAATACAGGATGAGTGTGTAAAGGTTAGGAAGTGGATTAGGACTAGACTTGAATGTTGTGGGGGTGAGAGTGCTGTGTAAGTTTGCTTTTAGAATTAGTATTGAGTTTTAGGGCTTTAGGAAACAATGTGAGAGTAACTAGAGAGTATAAGATCAAATGATTGCTTTGGGGGTGATGGGAGGATCATATGATAGGAAGTCATTAAATAGGTGCAACTCTTTAGAAATGGATCGGAAAAGATACATCCATTGGAAGCTCATAATAATTCAAAAAAGGCCTAGAAGGGCACCTTGACTATAATTCTTATAACTGTAATATAAAGTTATCGGCGGCCTTTAAACTAAGAAGTTGTGCTATGTAGTTACTAAGAAAGCATTGGGTCAAAAATTGACGCAGGTACCTAATCAATAATAAACAAGGATAGATCTAAAACTAAGTGAAAATAGTGTGAACACACCAAATTTTTATAGTGGTTTGGCCAAATCAATTTCCTACCTCCACATAATATTATTAATTTCGGATTGGTCACAAATACAGTGCTATGACAACATGCTCTTATCTAAAAAACAAAGTGTGCTCGGACTTGATAGCACTTAGCGATAATGGTAGAAGTAGAGGTAAGAAGATGACGGGCTAAAAAAGATCAAGATCTGTTCTACATTGCTCTAGTATCTCTATTTATAGATGAAATATTCTGCCATTGTCACTAGATCATGAAGGACCAGTTGACATTTCAAATCCGTTAAGATAAGGAGGAAGAGAAGTCAACCTGGAGCAATAAAATCATGTCGGTACCGACTACAATTATGGTCGATACCCATCATATTGGTTGTGACCACACACACATACTATCCCACACTTCATAAGCTTTAATTCCTCAAAGTTCTTAAAAGGGTCTCCCTTAGAAAATCAACTCGGTTTCAACCACAATTGTGGTTGGTACCTACCATGTTGGTTTACCCCTATTGAATCCAAATATTTTGAGTTGCTTCATCCTGTCATTTCAAGCATAACCCTGGGTTTATGATCCATTCCATCTTCGATTGACATCCAAATTCACTTAGTAGCTTCTTGGTTCAAATGCACAATAACACTTTCCCCCTAAAATATGATTTAATGAAACGAAACATACTTTGGATCAAGACGAGTGATATTATCTTAGTTGCACAAGGCTCTGAGTAGCCAATCATCACTTTTGAAGCATCACCTCTATTCCAAGGATATCCGTTTGTCACTTCAAATAGTTGGCACACTGTTCCCTTTTTAACAACCAAGTTAATGTTCTTATCACTCGAGAAACCATATCATATCTTGAACAGGTATGCTTTCTCTTATTCTTCTTTTTTATGGTCAACAAATCATGTCGGTGCTGATCAAATCATGTCGATACAAACATGATTTTGGAAAAGGTATATATATATATATCTTGGACCTAGAACTTTTCCACCACCTGAAATCACTTCTGTGCATACCACTTTTCTCTTGCATCTACCACTTACAGTCACTGACCTCCACGACTTCGGATGTTAACACCATCGTCGCTCCTAATCAATGCAACACCACTCATAACGTTATTGCTATCAATTTTCCAACCACCAATTTCAATTCAATGTTGACCTTTCCACCATGAGATTTCTTTCTCAGATCCAGCATAAATGTTTATTTCCAACTTCGATCTTAATGTTGTGGATATTATTGTCACTACCGCTGCTGCATTAGGCATTAAGACACCGCCATATAACAAAGGCCAACCTCATACGGCCATGTCATTAGGCTTGGCTAAACGGAGTGATGGATTTGGTGACTGCCAACATTTTCTAAGAATGGCACCCAGCAGGCTTTAATATGACCCCAAATTTTCTTTGCTTGGTGTCGTCTTCAAGTTCCTACGGACATTACCCGAGTTCTTTCGAAAGTTGGATGTTGAACTTGCATAGGTAGAAAATTCTTTTAACTGACAGTGATGTGATTAGATTATTGGTCAAGCATTAGTTGAATGGGAACCGATAATTTAGGCTTAGTGAGATGGTTCTAAGGAATAGTCACATCAAATACATCTTGCATTCAAATAGAGTATTCAAGTCAACACCATAAATTACACACCACAATCGTGTGTACTTACAAAGGAAACTCTATGTCGTTCTGGACAACGGCTTCGCTACCGTTCAGTTTGCATAGCTGGTAAAATCCGACAGATGGTTCCAACATGCAATGAAGCAGGTTTTCCAACACGAGCGAGCTATCTACATAGATTGTTCCATTCACCATGCTCTGAACACAGGACGCATACTGCATAGACCAACACTTCACATTGCCCTAGTCGATGTTCAGAATCCGACTCGTAAACACACGTCGACATCCTTTGGATCCTGCACATCAGCTATATGGGTTTTAATTAAAGAAAATATTTAAAGTAAAACATACTTGATGGCATTCATTATCAAGCTTTTCAGTTCAAAATGACTAAGCGGTCTCCTTGCTTCAAAGCCAGTACTGATCCTTCTACTCCTACTAAAGCCGGTTCTTCTATCGCTTGATCCTCTACATCTACTTCATCTAAGAAAGATGTTCTATAACACACAAACTCCCAATGCAAGTCGTCCCAACGGCACGGCTGCACGATCAGTCCCCTCCACTAGACGAGCAATATGCTCCAAGTGTTGTAGACAATCCCCAGGACTAAATCCCATTTCTACTGATTGCGAAATCACTTCGTTCCACTTGCCTTTGAGATGGGATCCTAAGGAGCAATATTCTATTACCAACAGTCAATCAACGAGCCTATAATACACCTCAGGGAAATATGCGAGAAACAAATATACGTGCTTAGGTGGAGCCATTCTAGCTTTCAGCGAATTTCTGAAGTTCTTTTTGCAAGAGATTGGGTTGGCTCTAACACAGGCTCACCCTAATGGATACGCCTTACTCGGCTCCTTATACATTCTTTTAAAGATGCGATTGAATAATTCCCCAAGGTTCGGGAAGCTAACATATCTCTTAAGATTTAAAAAGACAACATACTCGAGTTACTGATTGTTGAAGCTTATAACATGTGCAAGGTCATCAAAGCAATTCATGACAAGCACATCAACTTCAAGAGCGAATATTTCTTCATTTGTTGCCTTTATAGCTTCAACTGTCTCTGGTTGGTTGGGCATAAGTTTCTTTCTCCAATATTCTCTCTACATCTAGATTTCTTTCATTTAAGTACCTAACCCTTTCCCATATTTTTCACGGGTCTTCCCGCCTGAAAGCTAGCAACAAATATGCCAAAACTCTTGAGTTCCTAAATGGTGTTGACTACGTATTCCGCACTACTTCTTATCTCCTCATCGATGAGGGGATTCAATAATACGGCCTTTTACATCTCGACAGAAGTACTGTTCCCAACACAATTTTGATTAAGAAGTCTCGAACTGTTGCTAGTCCTTTTGCTTCTATTTGTGGTCCTGACGATGATAATCAAAGGGATGATGAAGGCCATGAAGTTAGGCGAACATAAGCTTGGAAGATGTGAGAGTAAAAGAGAATATGGTAGGTGAAGGAGACAAAGGAAGAGGATATGTAAAAGAAAGAGAAGAAGAAGAAGAGGGAGATGACGAATGAAATAATGGAGATGGCAATGACGAAGACTATGGCCTAAGCGATAAAGAATCATATGTGAGACATCCCTTAAAGGAAACACTGTCCCTGTCCCATTTTGTCCGAAGCGCTTGGTGATTTAGTCTTCCCAGCATGCCCCTAGCCCACATCTAGCACCAACCGAAGAGGCGATCCTTCCGAGGGTTCCTCCTAGGACATCTTTGGCTCATTGGGTGAACTTCGTAATTTTTTAGCCTTCGGTATCGAAGGCGTTACTTTTAAAGACATTCCAAGCGCAAGTCCTAGAGGATTAGCTTCTTGTCCAAGGATATCCCTGCTAAGGGTGAATGAAACCTCATCCTTGCAACTCGCCGAGCACGGTCCATAGAGTACTTAAGGAAATACAAGCACTTTATACACTTCTAGGATCAAAAGCACCAACACTCTATAGTTGTTCTTAATATAGTACCTTGGTTATGATATATCCCTTCTTCTTTTCAGGTACCACAGGAAGAGATCATTTTGGAAACCTATGCTTGGGTATATGCCAATATCGCTTAGCAACTTCAGATGTTTATATGCAACAACCGAGTTCACGCCAGAAGTCCGAAAACAAGAAAAGAGAAGAAAAGAGAAAAAGCGTCACCGCAAGGAGGATAGTCAAAGGTGCCGAGATGAAGAGAAAGAGCACCATGACACCGAAAATAAACAATGCTGGTAGGAGGAACTCAAGGTCCTTATGAACATTATAGGCATGATTTAGGTGCCACTCAAATGCTACCTATTCTCAGACTCCTTAATAGCAACCTCCATCGATTTGACATCGTATCACTACTGCTTCTACTCCCAAAATGCCAAAATCATTCATCAGTCATGATGCTTTGCTTCTGTCCCCTACAGACCCATTTACAACAATCCTTACTTAGATGCAAGCAGCTTCGCCTTATTACTGTCTAACATGGATTATGTTTGATTGCAATTTCAAAGATATCGCTTACCAAGAGCCCAAACAAAAGATTATCAAAGTTAAGGAGGTTGCGTATCAGCTTTTTGAGTGGAAAAAGCTCACAAAAGGGCTCATTGATATTAACAGGATTAACCATATGCTCATTCAACTATTCAACTTAGAGAGAGCCAACCATGACAGGATAGTAGCGGGCTATAAACAAACTTGACTAAGCTTACCAAATAGAGATAGTATACTGAAGTTAGCCAAAATCTCTAAAGAGTTAATAAAAGAGATGTCAAAAGCCCACACACAAATTGCAACTATTACAAAAGATTAGATCAAGTCTGCTTATATGGAAAACTCTAAGCTCGAGCAATGGGTTAAGGCAAAAAATGAGCAACTAAAGGCTCTCTAGGATGAGGTCGATAATCTTAAGGCTGACTTAGACGCTGAAATGGACTTGAAGTCTTAGACCCAAACTAAGCTTTCTAAGGCCAGAGACAAAATTGGTAAGATTAAGTCGAAGGCTGTTAGATCAACGAACAGATGGATGACACTATCCAGCAGTTCTTTGCCAATAATCATCGAGAATAAGAATCAAAAATGGCTTGGGGAGAGTTATCTAGTCACATTAGCAAATGCTTGGGAAGAGATCCTTCATAGAACGACCACAGCCGACAAGGGCATCACCGAAGATGAGTTGAAGACTCTTTTCCTGAATGACTAGGTCATTATTGTCTTAGCAAAATGAAAAGCTATTCTTGCCGCACATGACTTAGCTATAGGGAAGCCAACTATTGAGGCTCCCTCTGGTTCCAACGCATTGGATCAAGCATAATCATCTACCCTCATATCAAGAAAGCCAACAATAGTGATCACAACTTCCACGGTGGCCATGTCTAAGGCCGCCTTTGCTAAAACTTTTATCTCGACCGTATCAAGTGCTGGTGTTCATCATTCCCCTCCTTCGTGTATCCAACCAAGTCTTCTGCTGAGAAGGGGGAAATCATCAAGTCCCCAGCAAATAAAACTCTGCCCAACCAAGGTATTTCTCTCATCTCTTCGGTCTTTGAGAAACGTCAACTCTAACTAAAGGACATCATTAACTTATATCATTTTGTCTTTCATATTATAGGTCATCCATCATTACCTCCTCTATTGCCATCTAATCAAGGCCCGGGTCCAAGCACTATCGCTGCCACTTCAACCTCTATAAGCATAAAGCCTATTGTCCAAGCTCTCCCTTCCAGCTCCGGCACTAGTCTAGACTCGAAGAAAATATAGGCATTGGAAGGATTAGAGGACTTTGTTTAATTCCAAGAGGAAGAGGTTATGATCACGGGCACGATGGACACAGAAGACTCAATCATGATGGCAGAGATGCTTAAATGCGACAATGACAAAATCAAGGTTAATTTAAGCTTGAAACCAGAAAACCTATCACTGGCTCTAGAGAACAGAACCATGCTCCTAAGTTTCCCTCTTTGAAAATGAAGCCCCTAAAAGTAGCGATTCTGGCGATGCTTAGGGATCCTCTAATCCTACTTCCGATAAGCTTGAAGATCTAATCAACTGGACCATTGAAGAGGAATCATCGCCTTTTGAGGAAAATTCTCTGGAGATGGGAAAGGTGAAGAAGGGTAAACCTAAAAGAAGTGCCACACTAAGCTTAAGATTAGAAGTAGTAAACGATTACAAAGGAGGTAGGCGATTATCGTGGCTTTTGAAGGACAGTATCTTTTTTCCCTTGCCATGAATTTTGTTCCATTTCTTTTCTTGCATATAGGCCCAAATTCTATAGAAACGGACCTCGCAATGCTTGAATAAAAAAGTTGATGTACATTTCTGTACAATCGTTGTCATATTTACATTTTGCACTTTCTATTTTACCTGCCTATATACATGCCTACATATAAATATTTATTCAGTTGTAATTCATTTACATTTATACTATACATTCTAGTGTCTATGCAATGTTATTATTTACTATAACTCTATACACATAAATAAATCTCCATAATTTATTAGCAATATTTCATTACTTAGACTTGTTTATCACTTCTAAAGTTTTCTTTTCTTGATTAGACAAAACTATATTTGTTTGGATAAATTTACTTGTTTTTAATTGAGCTATCTTTCCCGCTATAAGTAGAGCTACTTCACCTTAGCCAATTTCGTGGCCAACCTTATTTATTTTCAGTCGAGTTCCATTTGACTACAATGATGGTGGTGTTCACAACAATCATCAATTTCTTGTCGTTTTCTATCTTCGAGAAATAAGAACATGGATGCCTATCTCTAGACATTAACTCTAAATATCACCCATCTTCATGTGATATTTAAAGCTATCTGGTCGATCAAACTCATTTATCATTAGCCGAACATATCATGCTGGGCTGTAAGCACGATCATATCTATATAAAACTCGGTTATATGCAAAATCCTAAATTTGGGAATCAGTTCCTTGGATGCATATCTCCGGGTATCCAACTTCGCTCTCTCTTATCTCTGGGCTACGATTAGGGGGTTCATCGACCATCATCACTTATTATTTGGCCAAGTACATTTTATCGGGTCGTAAGCATGGTCATTCCTACCGAAGGCTCAATTACACACTAATCCTAATCTTCGTGGATTGGTGCTTGAGAAGCTTGCCTCCAAGCATCTGTTTTTTATTTTGCCTATCTTTGGGTGTTGATCGAAATCATTCACTGACTAGCATCGCTCTTCACCCAGGCATGTCTCATTGGGCTATAAGCATAATAATTGAAGCTTCAATTATGCACTAATTCCCATCTCTAGG
Source organism: Allium cepa (assembly GCA_030765085.1). Taxonomy (NCBI): domain Eukaryota; kingdom Viridiplantae; phylum Streptophyta; class Magnoliopsida; order Asparagales; family Amaryllidaceae; genus Allium; species Allium cepa. The sequence goes on along the minus strand of CM060931.1, from coordinate 455,354,367 downwards.
AACCCGTGTTTCAATTGCCTAACCCGGGCATCCTTTTTTGACTTACACCATCTTCGGGCATCGGTCAAAGATTAGATGGGTACGGGTAAATCTCCTAATTGACCCAAGTACAATTATACTCCTCTTACTAGATTATGGATCAAATATTACATCGATACCTAATTCTGGGACTGGATTATGCTGCTAATTATGAAACACAAAATTTGACTTTATACAAAATGGTTCCAATGGTTCCAAAAGCCAACTTCATTTATTAATAAAAGAAACAGTAAGTCTTGCCTATTCACATTGCACCAGTCAACTAGGGTGGCTTATTAATTGAAAATAAAATAAATATATCTAAGTGAAATAGTGTCGCAAGTGCACACTACTCCATACTCGTAGAACTGGGGTCCCATCAACAGTCAATAGCACGAAAGTTCCATTTCCAAGCTTCTGTTCAATCGCACATGGACCTCCTCAAATTGGACCAAGTATCCCCGTACTAGGGAGGACCCATTTCAGAACTAGGTCCCCTACCTCAACGGTACAATTCCTAACCTTGGTATTGAAATGCCTTGCTACTGTTTTCTGGTGAGCATCTACTATTAGTTCAGCCTCTTCTCGCTTTTCGTCGACCAAGTCATAGGACTCAAATAAGATTTCCTCATTCATCTTAGGATCGTAGTGTTTTCTTCAGTGAGAAGGGGCTTCTAGTTCTATCAGAATCATGGCCTCAGCTACATGGGCCAAAGCAAATATAGTATTCCCAATCGTGGACTTCTAGGTCATTCTATAAGACCACAATGCTAGGGGAAACTCATCAACCCAGTTTCCTTTTGCTTTTGTTAGTCATTTTCTTAGGATGGATTTGATGATTTTATTCACTGCTCCCACTTGTCCATTCACTTGCAGGTGTTCTACTACCGACAATCTCTTTCTGTTTCAATACCAGTCGTAGAATTCTTAACTTTGGCACTCTCGAATTGAGTTCCATTGTCAGCAATGATTTTCTATGAGACTCCAAATCTACATATGATGTTCTTTATAATAAAGTTAATCACTTTCTTTATAGTGATAGTAGCTAATGGTTCTGCTCTAGCCCACTTTGCGAAATTGTCTACCGCTACAATAGTATACTTTGCTCTACCCTATGACATCGATAGCACAACAATTATATAAATTTCATAAACTGCAGATGGCATGAGAAAAATCAATTGCATAATATCTTTTGATAGAGCTCTCGGTATTTTCCAAACCTTTGGCATCTATTACATTGTCTGATATAATCAACTACACCTCGGTTGATCATTGGCCAGAAGTATCTGTAGCGAAGTACCTTCGTCAAGGTCTGCCCTCGGTGTGATCAGTAGAACTTCCTTTCCTTAGCTTCATTTTTGGTGACATACCATAGTAGAGGGTTGAGAAACCTCTCATATACAACACTCCTTCTTGCATAATAAATCATGGTACTTTACAAAGGAGTTTTTGCCATTCCTTCCTCTCTCTTGGGAGAGTTTCCTTGAGCAAGTAATCTTTAATTAAAGTCATCCACATCATCTTTTCTTCCTCAGCCACTAAGGTTTAATAAACATCCATTTGGTTGATGCTCAAAGCTAATAAAACTTCTATTGAAACAAGTCCCATAAGCTGCGCATTCATAGAGCTGTCCAGATTGGCTAGAGAATCAGTTTTATATTCTCTTCTCTGGGAGTGTATATGATCTCTAATGGTCAATATCATTCAATAGTTAAAGTTTATTTGTAAGATAACGGACAAGTATTGCTCCTTTAGCTTGAAATTCCTTCTTGACTTGCTAAAATACTAGTTGACAGTCATTGAATATATGTCGACTCTCAGTTCTTTTGCTATTTTGAGTCTCTTAATCAATACTTCATATTTCGCTTTGTTGTTTATTACCGAGAACTCTAACTTTAGTGCGTAGCTTATTGTTCTCCCTTCTGGACTTATGATAATCACTCCTGCCCTAGAAATTTCATTGGAAGCTCCATCTACGTATAACTTCCAATACGAAAATTGAACCATATCTTCTTCTTCATCCTGGATGGTAAATTCAGCAATGAAATCAGCCAGTGAATGTCCTCGTATTTCCATCATAGGATGTAGGTTATGTCATGTTGGCTCAACTCAATATTCGACTTCAACAATCTCCATGAAATTTTAGGTCGATGCATTACCTTTTTCAGTGGTTGACCAGTTAACACCTTCATCGGGTAAGACTAGAAGTATGGTCGCAATTTCCTCAAGGCAATCAACAAGCGGTATTCCAAATTTTCCAACTTCAGATAGTTCTTTCTGCTCCAATAAATCTCTTATTGATATAGTATATAGGCCTATGCATATTAGATTCCTCATGCACCAAGGTTACACTTAGTGCATGAGTGGAAAATGCTAAGCAAATGAAATGATCTTTCGCTTCCAAAGGCTTCGACAAGACTAGTTGTCTTTCCATGCGTTCCAATAATTTCTAGAAAGCTTCCTAGCACCTCTTCGTCTATACAAACCTCCCTTCTTCTTTCTTAAGTTTATTAAAGAGTGGTATAAACTTGTTTGTCGCCTTTGAAACAAACCGACTCAATGCAGCGACTTTATCGTTCAAGCTATACATTTCCCTCCTTTGTTTCGAGGTAGTAACATCTTTCAACACTTGAATCTACTTTGGATTAGCTTCCATGCCTCTCTAGTTCATAATGAAACCCGAAAATTTCCCTGATGCGAAACTAAAATAACAACTTTAATAGATTATACTTCATTTCATACTTCCAAAGCATAACGATCTTTTTTGTAAGGTCATCCATGTGATTCATCAATCACGGTGACTTTACCAGCGTATCGTCCATATAAACCTCCATTATCCATCTGATTTGATCTTTGAACTTCTTGGTTACTACTTATTAACAGGTAGCTCCAACATTCTTCAGACCGAATGATATCACTCGATAACAATATAGGTCCAAATCAGTATGAAACTTGTATGCTCCTGATCGAGAGTGTGCATTGCTATTTGGTTGTAGCCAGAGTACGCATCAATAAAGGATGGAAATTCATGTCTGGCTGATGAGTCCATAATTGGTCAATCTTTTGTAAGGGAAAGTTGTCTTTCGAGCATGCCTTTTAGGTTCGAATAATCGATGCATGTCCACTATTTTCCATTTGAATTCTTGATCAACATCGGGTTTTATACCTTATAAGGTTACAAGGCATCATGGACAAATTCATTTGCCTTTAGCTTACCCACTTCTTCCCTCAGCGTGGCGGATCGCTGTAGACCCAGGCCACGTCTCTTGTGCTTCACATGAGGGCATCTTAGATCCACGTTCAATGCATAACATGCTATCTCGGGTGAAATTCCATACATATCAGAATGCATCCAGGAAAACATATTCAGATTTTCCCAAAGAAACCCCACCAACACCTACTTCATTTTCAAGCAGAGCTAAGATCCGAACCCAAGGAGGGTCATCATCATTGATTGGGATGTTGACCATTGGCTCCATTTGTGTCGCCCTTACATCCTCTGGTTCTTATTAGGAGTCCATAGGTTTGTAGAACTTGTTATATGACCCAAGCTTAGGCTTGGGTAGTAGTTGCTATGCATCCACAGTTTAATGCAGAGAGCCTTCTCTACACCTTTCACTTTCTTACGTTGCTTTGCCTTTCTGAGCTCAGAGACACAGAATTCCCAACCAATCCTTTGGTTGCCTTGAATATCTCCAACCCCATTCTCGATTTGGAATTTCATTATCTAACACCATGGAGCTAGGACTATTCTGAAACTAGCAAGTGATGGCCTAGGAAAATATTATAAGTAGAAAATTCATCAACTGTCATAAAGGTCTACACCCAGACTTTCTTTCGGTCTCCTTCACCTAATTCCATAGACAAGTCAATACATCTGACAGGCTCTTTGGCCTTTCTGGTAAATCCTTAGATATAAGATTTACATGGATTTATATCCTTAGGACTAATCTTCATTTATTAAAATGTTTATTGAATAGAATATTAACCAAACTTCTACAATCGATGAGAACTTCATAATGGTGGACCAAATAATAGCCTATTTTGGAAAATAATACCATCACTCATCATCATTAGTTGGCTGCTAAAGCTCCGTCTTCGACATTAAAACAACTCTCTTTTGGCACATACTTTAAGGAATTTTTTGTATCGTTGCATTTAATTCCAGCTCTTCTCGACGGGATGAGGTCCCCCAGTAATAGTGTTAATCACAATCCTACCCTCATTTGCTAAGTCCCTCCCCACTAGACCCAGGTTGATCCCTCTGGGAGTTCTACCCATGGGGTTAGTTATTATGTCAGCCATACTCTGTATTTCTTACATGCTTCTATAATTTCATTTTCCAGATCAAGAGATCGATCAAATCTCTCGACACTCGTAGGTATTATGCCCATGAGTTTCATGGAAGCGACGATACTTCCTTGAGCATCGTTTAGCTTCAGTTGCCTCCCTCTGAGGCGGTTTCTTATAGTTCTCTGAGCCTTTCATGGAAATGTAGTTATTCTCAATATCATCATTAAGGGGAGTATAATCTCCTAGTCTTATGTATCCTGGATGCTTCTTGGTGTCATTCTTGTTCCCACCATTGTCTTGGTATCTCCTTTTTTGGTTGTTGTTATTCTCGACATTCACCGCAATGCTTTCGACACACTCACCAATTTACTTAATAATAGAGTTACTTATCATATCTTCATTTGATTATATACAACCAACTAATCCTGGAGCCAGATCTGCCTCTTTCAACCGTAGATACTGGGACGATTTCTAATAAAAATCTTCCATTGTGGGCGGTTGCTTCATTTTAAGCTACTTATCAAAATATATATCCAAGTGTACTCCCTAAATCAATGCCATCGAAACCATATCTTCCTTATAGTTTAGGTAAAGTAGTGTTGAATCGCTTTAAAAAATCCTTTAGAGTCTCTTCAAATTCTGATAAATGTTGGATAAGAACAATACATTCTTTGGTTGAGCTATATGGAGCCTGAATAACTCTTGGATTTTTTTTCTAACCAATCGAATAAAGATATGGACCTCGGCATGAGCCAAGTGAACCACATTATAGCTACCCCATCCAAGAATACAAGGATACATCTACACGTCTTTGCGCCTATCCAACAGGCACCATCCATATCCACTCGTATATAAATAGATCTTGTCTAGAATATGTCAATCTGTTATAAGATGACATCATCCGCATAACCAACTTCTTAGTATAGCTCTCCTACGTTATATCATCGGTGAATGGAGTTCAACTAGGCGTTGAACCCCATTCTTCGCTGCTCCTATATTAACCTACATTCAACAATCTCTTAATCATATCTCTAAAGACATTCTTTACTGGTCTGGGAAACAGAGGTTGATCGTTGGGGACAACCTCGAGTGTTTAACTCTACAATCGCTCGTGGTTCATCGCATGACGTCTAGGCCCTGCCTTCTATGGGAGAGCTATTCATCCAAATCTCCTATGGCATCTTGCTGCCTCCCAGTGTTCATTTGGAAACCATTAGTATTTACACCAATATTCTACCAGCATCATTGCCAATACCCTAAAATTCATCTTCACTGTAGACAAGTTAACAACATCAAGTTGTTGTCCCCCGACACCTCATCAATATGCTCGATACTAGCATGATTTTGGTTGGCGCTTACTATGGTGGCTATGAAAGACTTGGCCGCTTCCTCTGGTACTCCTTTTTGACATCCCAGTAGTCTTTCCATTAGCTTTTGTTTACCTTCTATTCTGATCTAATGAAGACGAACTTTCTTCCTCATAACTCAAAGATGCAAATCTATGTCGCTCTTCCTACGTATTTATGACCAATGGGTTAGAAAAGTGAAGTTCTTCTCGATCTCATCAAAAGGGATTTTTGATTATATACCATTCTATGATTCATCTCAGCCATCATCCTATATAGCTCGACTTGGGATGCCATCTCCTACGGAGAAGAAGGTTCGAGAAAAGCATGTGTTGGTTAAGTAGTTTCCTCGTTATGATGTGAACCTTCATCTTCTCTGGTAGTGGCTCTAGATCTCGTGAAAGGTCTCTTTAGTGCCATATCTTTCAGATCTGAGGTAGACTGCTTTCCAAATTTCAGTAACTTTAGATTTACAACAATAAATTTCCATTTTAACCTCTGGATACTCAAAATCCAAATGTCTAAGCCAAATCTTCACTTGAAAAGTTAAGTTCTTAGTGAAAGCACCAAAAATGTTAGGTCAAAAAGTGACACAACACCCTAATTGACTATAAATGGGAATAGATGTAACACAAATAAGTAAAAATAGTGAGAATACATTAAAAAAAATTAGTGGTTTGGCCAAATCAAGTGCCGTTGTTCGTTTAAAATTATTAATTTTAGAGTGGTCATGAACACAAGTGCTTTTACAAGGTTTTCTAATCTAGAAAACAAAGCATGCTCAGATTTGACAAATTTAGTGGCAATGGTTTAGTAGAGATAAGAAGATGAAGAATATGGGAAAACAATCAAAATCCTTTTTGCTTTGGTCTAGACTTTCTATTTATAGCCGAAATCATCCACTATAGTCACTAGATCATGAAGGCCCACGTAACATTTTAGATCCACAAAGATAGAGAGGAAGAACGAGTCAACCTAGAGTAACAAAATCATGTTAGTACCGACAATAATGGGTCAATACTAACCATATTAGTTGCCACCATGTAATATGCTATCCCACACTTCACAAATTTCAAACCCCCTAAGTTCCTAGATAGGTCCCCTTTGGAAAATCAACTCGATATCGACCACAATTGTATCAATACTGTCTATGTTGGTTCGCTCCAATTAATTCCAAACTTTTTTTGTTGCTTCATCTTGTTATTCCAAGCATGCGCCTAAATTTTTGATCCATTCCGTCTTCATCTCAACATCCAGATTCACTTAGAAGCTGCTCGGTTCAAATGTAGGATAATAGAAAGCAACATCTCTCCTTGGTGGCTTGGGTTCAATTCACACCTTAAGCATATTTTAAACAATTTATTTTTTGATTTTCTCTGCTCATAATAATATAACGCTGCTAACAAACTTCTTAACAAAGGTGTTTTGTAGTTTAGTTGGTAGAATGGTGTGTTGCTTCCTTGGTCTTCTAAGTACAATTTCCACTGTAGTCAAAATTTTTTTAGATTTCTCCATACATCATGTAGTTCTTCTAGCCAACTCTTGAATAGAAGTTGCTTTAGTGAGTAGTTACATATCTTCTTTCTATTCCTTGGTTTAATTTCTGGCTTCTGCATTTTCTTAACCATTTATTTTTCTATTCATTATGTTATACTGCTACCAAGTTTACAAACAAAAGTCTTTGTAGTATAGTTGGTAAATTATTAGTTATTTGAGTAGCATATCCTATATTCGAGTCCTTCTCATTTTCATGATTTTTCTTTTTTTTTCTTTGTACTCTTTAGTATAGCTTGTGAACTTATCATCCATCTTATGGCTATTTGACCTAAACTTGCTCGATAAACACATTAGTAACATAGTCATATGTCACTAGAACACTAAAATCATGTTTACAACTATAGGGTGTCTATTAGAAAGAAAAATAAAAGGTACTAAAACATTTCCAACACTACAAATAAACAACATACCACTTATTGTTAATGACATACATGTGTTATATTCAGTTTAATATGTTTGTAATTCTCAGTAAAATATATAATAGAGATATATTTTACAGTGTAAAAGGATGTTGGAATTGTCCTAGTCTGTTTACACAAACACCATATTACAATGTTTAATATGGAACATATGATATAGGTCCCTTGCACATCGGCAATAAGGATTATTATGAATGTTATGTATGTGGTATATTAGAAATTGCTTAAACACATAGTGTATTAAGTAAATATACAATCTTACATAAAATTAGTAAATGATCGTTAAGATTGTTCTCCAGTATCTATGAAACACTACACAATTATTTATGGAAATAATGAACCTCTCATGATGGAGTGCTCGATCTCAAACTTCATAAGTTATATCGCATATAGTAAAGTCAATCTTGATTCATGTTCAACCTTAATAAGGAGCTTTAAGTCGGAAATGTTCCAAATGAGCAGTTGTGGTACACGCAACTAAAGAGGCTAAGTACATCGCCTTGAATAGTGCCTCAATAAAAGTAGTATATATGAACAAATTAATAAGACAGCTAGGGTTCATATCATTATAAATCTAACATATTATTATTTCAATAGTGAAATATAGAACGCAGTGAAAACCTGCAACTTGATAAGAAATTGAAATATGAACTTCGTAACTAACACAAAATAATAGTGTCACATATCCATTCACTAAGCCCCTTGTCAGTCTAGTTTAGGTTGACAAATCAAAGGTATGGGCATGAGGCATTATAATTGCTCCCGAGTCTCGGAGATTGATAAGGGTGTGCCCTTGGGGAAATTATGCAATTCATTATGTAACTTAGCTCTTATAAGAGAATCTCTTTCGTAATGTTGTAAAACATGGTTTTATTTTCTTTTATACATGTTGTTATATATAGACATAAAATGAATTAAATATAAGTAGAAAATCCTTAGGATAAGTATTTTATCGACTAGAGTGTGTTCGTAATCATGAGTATTATGCATATACATATGCACACACATACACACACACATATATATATATGTGTGTGTGTGTGTGTGTGTGTGACAACCCCGACTTCAACCTTCGAAAATCAGCATCCAATACATCACCCGTATTCAAATGCCGGAGATTCAAACGTTGGAGTCATGTTCGTTGGAGTCAAAACACATTAGATGATAACAACACAATGGAAACAAAATAACTTCATTAATATACTTCATGGATTACAGCATTCTAAAACAAGTGACCGTCATCATCAGAGCATATATATTACACAACAGTAGAATACGACATAACAACAGAAAACATTAACATGGTCTTCCAAGAGAGTTCGACATATTGCATCTTCATTTTCAAAGCTCTAAAGTTCAAACTAAAAAGCTCAAAACCAAAAGCTTCCAAACCAAAGACTTCCAAATACACATCTACTTCTTGACTAGCTCTAGAACCTACTGATAACCTGACTTTAGGCTACCCGTGTGGAAAATTAGAGCACCCAAAGTTTAGGAAATGGAACAATAAACTCCGAGTCAATCATGGGACTGGTGTGAGAAACATAAAAACAGTTATTTGTACAAAAAGAAATCCGTTCATGCTTTTGGAAAATGAAACTACCATAAGGTCTCCCGGCACACACTCAAATGCAATCGCACACATAGGGGAGGTTTCTCCTTATAGTAACATGCTTGATACGCGAAAATCCTTTTGATATTATGTTTAGTGCATAGTGTGGAAAAACATTTGGCAAGTATAATATTAATCTTAGCCAGCATACGTGCCATTATAGTATGTCTACTATAGCTACCATGTTAAATGGCAGGCTCTACAACTAAAATCGTAAAGGGCTCGTATTGTTTCATTTGGATTTCCAACAAATGGCCAAAGCTAAGAAACTTCCTTTATCCGAATGGGTACGCCTCTAGAAACACGTCTAGAGAACCTTACCGGATCTCTGCCAACACAAGGCCGAGTTACCTCTGTAACCAGGTAACTAATTTTCACGAGTATCCATTGTTTGCACCAAAATTGGGCAACACCCTTCGGAAGTCTTTGAAGAGATAATAAGTGAAGAACTTAAATTGGAAATGAAAATTATCTAACAAAAACTCCAAGTTATAGAAAAGTAAATTGCATAGAAGACAAGAATTTAGAGTGGTTCGGCGATGCGCCTACGTCCACTATGAAGTTTGATCACTTTATTGCTTAATACTTGAAGGTTACAAGTGTTTTGAAGCAAATTACAGCAGACAACAGACTTAAATTCGAAATCAGCAGCCAAGATGGTGGTATGGAGTGATTCTGGCAACGTTTAGGCGTACTCTTTCTCTCCAAATTCTCCGACCCCTTCTCTGAATGACCAGGGGCTCTATTTATAGGTGTGGAAGGCCAAAATCCCGCCTAAATCATGGAGAGGCTGCTTGGCACGTGACGGGGGGCCCACAGGCCCGCGTTCTTGAAGTGCGTGCCCAGTTTGGGATCGATTCGAAGTGAACTTCGAATCGATCAAAAAATTGTCCAATTGCGATGAAACTTGGCGTGGACGTTCTTCATCATGTAGACAAACTTCTGTAAAAATTTCATGGGATTTGGATCAGTAGATTGGGAGTTATGATCGGTTCGAAATTGGGTGTTCGGCATGCTGTTTGGTTCGAATCGATGGAATCGATTCGTTCGAATCGATGCATGGCCGAAGCGAATACTTCGAATCGATTGGGGCGCGCCTATCTTCGAGCCGATCCATGTTCGTGCTAGCTTAGCCGCTTTGTTGGATTCGAAGGTCGTCTTCGAATCGATGGAGTGAATTCGTTCGAATCGATCCAAATGCGCCCTGGATCGATTCGAAGTTGTCGAAGTCGATGGAGTCGAAGGTGAGTGATGGAGTCGAGGATGATGGATGGATTCGAAGGTGAGCGATGGAGTCGAGGCTGTGATGGGTTCGAAGCTATTAATGGATTCGAAGCTGTGGTGGATTCGAAGCATAGGAAGGACTCGAATTTGTGATGGATTCGAAGTAGGGAGTTCTTAGATGGATTCGAATGTCGCCTCTTCCTATGGGTTCGAATATGATGGGTTCGAAATAGATGGTTTCGAACACGATGGTTTCGAACACGATGGGTTCGAATATGATGGGTTCGAACATGATGGGTTCGAACCGAGCAATGTGCACCTTCTCAACTTGAATCCATCATAACTTGAGCGTACGACCTCGGATTGACTTAAAATTTGAAATGCTGGCTTCTATGGTCTTTCTTGTCATGCCCTATCAATTGCGGCCCGATCCGGGCTCGGACAAAATTCATCGATATCCATAGCGAAGAGAAGTGCAACCAATCTCTGAGACGAACTGTCCTTTGTTTTTGGCCAATCTTTTGGTATCACGGCTTTGCCAAAAAGCGGGATAACATTTTGCCCCCCAAAGTACGTCTTGTGGGAACATGACGTGCTTTGAATAGCTGCCATTTCTTTCTGAAAAATCATTGCTCTCTTTTTGTTGAGACTCGTACGCTGTATTACTGCAACCTTGCCTTGATATGATTGATTGCTGTATAATAGCGCTTAGCCATTGGCTGTTGTAGTTGTAACAGGATGACTGTTTGATCCCTGTAAATGTCTAAAATCAAATGTTAGTTTGATAGGTATGCACATATACTAGTTTGACCCTTGTTAACGTCGTGCGTTCACGAGTCATGTCGGTTTTGTTCGCTATTGAATTTCGTATCGATTCTCTCCTGAATCGATTTTAGATTCAAGTCAAAGCATTGTTTTTATGGTTGTCTATGATTATCCTCTTGTATCGATCCTCTCCTGAATCGGTATACAAGGTAGACAAGTAATTTTTCGAATCATAGCGATTCATTTGCTCTCATAGACGTCCTTTGATGGATTCGAAGTCACGTCTGTTCGGATCGATCGTCTTCGAGTCGACGGTTTTTTAATCCAGCCTTTGCTTAGTGCTTCCTTGAATCGATGATTCCTCGCACCGATAAAGTTGGGATGGATTCGATCGTGTAAAGGTAGGAAGGCAATGGATTCGAAGTGAAATTTGAGTTGTAACAACGTTCGATGGTTGTTTTAAGTCCTTCCTTTTGTGCCGATCCTCTCCTGGATCGATTTGGGATGTTAGAATGTATGCTTTGTATCGATGGATATGTAATATTGGATCTTGGATTGATGGATACAAGTGTAATGTTTTGTGTTGATGGAGTTGAACGATCCAGACATAATCGTGCAGTGATTGTTTGCGGAGGATATGCCATCTCTCATTCGTCTATTCAAGAAGAATTCCCCACGGTAGATAGCCTTTGATAGGAGTCACCCATGACCCCTTTCTTGGATCCATCTCTAAAATCTAGTCGATCTTCATCTTTCAACGCTTGGAATAGTAAATATCTCTACTGGGATAAAGTCTGTTTGTTGCGCATCCCCAGAGTTGGCTAGCTCAGCCAATGATTCGGCCTTTTCGTTTTGTTCTCTAACGATTGGGATAGTGGCGTAATACTAGAAGTTGGCTAGTATCTCTAGGATACAATTGAGATAAGGAGCAAGACGTTGCCCCCTAGTCAGATAGTCCTCCCTGACTTGGCACATTAAGAAGAAATCGTATAAGATATGTAAAGCTTCCATTCCTATTCTTTTTGTAAGTCTTAGCTTGGCGACTAAGGCTTCATACTTAGCTTTATTATTCCATTCGAGTAAACTTTCAGACATTTAAGGTTGCCATTGGTCCCATCGTAACGGTTGGTCGGTACAAACATTAACAAGGTAAGCTTGTCAATAGCCAGCTTTCATTGCATATTAGTCTTTGGATTAGTTTATCTTCACATAGCATTGCGATGCTTATGGCGTGTGTTGACATGACCCAATTGAAGTGTACTCTTCACGATCCAAGATCTTGGGCAAAATGGGAGGCCTCTCTGAGCGATCTATCAGAGCTGCTTGGTTTCCTCCATATACGGATGACTCTAATCTTCAGCATTTTCTGACATTAGCCTCAATCCCACGGGAATTGATGACGAAACCCGAGAATTCATTTTATACAACGCTGAAAAGAGCCTTTCAAAGGATTAAATTTCATTCTGCGGTTGTTGGATAGCACTGAATATCTTTGTCAAGTGATCGATGCGGTCGCTTGATGGTCGTGATCTCACAAGCATGTTAACTACATATACTCTCATTGATCGGCCGATCTGATTTTTGAATGATTTGTTAATCGTCCTTTGGTAAGTAGCATAAGCGTTCCAAAGTTTGAATCCAAGGAATGCAGCATAGCACTATAGGCTCGCATCAGTAATGAAATAGTTGTATTCCTAGTCTGGGATATGTTTCGGTATCTGATTGTATCTGGAGTTTGCGTCCATGGATGAGAGTAATTCATGTATGATGGTTGAGTCTATTAGTTGGTTGATCATTAGATGTGGAAAGCTATGCTTTGCCATGCCTTGTGCAAATCTGAGTAGTCGGCGTACGTTCACTACTCTCCTTTTGTTTCTCGCACAAGCAAAGGAATGAATACTCATTTTGGGTAGAGGACACCGCGGATAAACCTATTGGTTTTGAGTAGATTCGCCTCCTCCTTAAGTGCAGTAGATCTTCCTAGATCCACGTCGCTTCGTTTTTATTCACTGGAGCAATGCAGCTGACTCTTGCACAATCATGGCGTAGAGTTGTGATCTGATCTACAATTCTCATGATGGGTTGTATACACTCCATGTGCTTATCTGCAATGGTAAATGGTTAGCCTTATAGGTGTGTTAAACCAAAGGCTTAGTAAATTTTAGCCCCGTATTGTGTGCTGCTGCATAGCTGGCTCCAACTACGAGTTTGAATCTATATGTGTTTCCAAGTAATGCGTTTTCCATTCAATGTACTCACGATCCATTGCTCATTAGAAGGGTCGGAATGATGATCTACTACACATAAGTCCAGGCATTAATCCGAGGATTCTATCTCTAAGCATCATTTCGGTTGTAACGTCAAGCTGTTATAAATACTAGGCATAAGCTATTGGGTTGAGTAGTTGTATCCAGCTCTTGGATGATCACATTCATGTCCCCAGTCTTGGGTTGATGGGTGTATTGCATGAATGATCGAGCCTAGCTTCTATTGTGTTTATACTGTAGTCCAAGTTGTAAGAGCTAGAGTTGTTTGATAAAAGATCAAATTATATTCATCTCATTTCTCGTGCATGCCCCCAAGTCTGGGGAATATCTCGATAAACAGCAAGGTAGATGGTGTTCGCTTCAATTTCACACTCTATCCCATTAAACCGTGATATCGAGTTAACCGATGGAAGGCCGGGCCGTGCCATATTCTGCATTCTGTCCTAGTTCCTTCCTCTAGGTAGAATACTTTGTTGCCTCATAGACATTCACTTTGTTGCTTATGTCGTCATTCTCTGGGTAGAAATTGAAGAGTGAATCGTCCAGTAAGATCCAATGTAGGATTGATACTTCCCTTATCGGACCGAGGGTAAGAATCGGTGCGTGGCCAGTTTTGTTGCACTCGTTGTGAAAAGCTCGCTTAGTCGGATTATGGTAAGAGTCGATGAATGAATGGTCACATTGCATTCTTTCGGAGTTGGGTGATCAACCATGTCAGTTTTGAATTACGTTCTCCCGTCAGATCTACAGACAAAATTAGCTCAAATGCAGTCAAGTCATGCTCATCCAGTCTCATGCCCTTCTTGGTGGATCGAAGGAAGGCGACGGAGGACGAATAGTCAAGTCACACTCATTCGTGGTTCTATCCATGCTTTGGTGGTCGTAGGTATTCGATGGGCGCTCGTGTCACATCGAATTGCAGTCGAAGAGGATCGATATTGGCCGTGGATTTAGCGACACAATGTAGAATGTACGGACCTCATAGCATATCGATACAGGGGTATGACATGAATGGTGCAGATCGATATTGCCCGTCGATCAGGCGGTACGGTGTAATTGGCTTCCTGTAACTTCGGGCATCGTTCTAATTGGTTAGCATTAAGGCCTCCTTGTAGTCATTGCCTTAAGTTGTGAAGGACCCTAAGCTAGCAATGTAGCGAGTCACCTTTCTCTTCTTTCAATGATTTGTTCTTCTGCCCCCAGTCTTGGTTTTAGCAGAGTTAGTTTGTGGACGGTCCAATTGCATCTGTAGCGAGTTTATACTCCTCCCGTCGACTTTAGGTCGGAGTTGGTAAATGAACGGTCGAATCACATTCTTCATCTGTCTATCGTCGCAGTCGCACTCTGGGGACTAGAGGCAGTTGAAGGGCCATTAGTCACACCTATTTGATGTTCATACCCATGTCCCTACTCTGGGGACTAAGAGTTTTAGTAGAAAATGGTCAACCACATTTTCCTCGATTAATTCCTCTGGCACATTGCGGTCACATTGCGGCAACTTTAATTTGATGTTTCTCCGATTGAATTGGAGGAAGGAGTTGATTGGCAGATGGTTGGGTCACCTCCGTCCATGTTGCATGCACAACTCGCCAGATCGTTGGCTAGAGTTAGCGGATGTACGATCGTGTCATGTTCATTTGCGGTAGGATGGGTAGTCATATCCATTTAGGATAAGGCGTTCAGCTAGGTCCGTTTTGCGAATCTACATCTCCCTGTCGAATCAAGGAAGAAATCTTGTCTTGCTCGGTTGGAGTGCATCTCTAAAAGATTATGTTATAGGTCCCGTGCCGAGAATAAGTGTTGATGCATGAACGGTCATGTCGTGCCCGCTTAGTGCTAGTTAGTCGGATCACAACCGATTTTTTATGATAAGTGTTCCCCCATGTCAGGGGAAGAGTTGGAAAGAAGAAAGTCTATCCACATCCGCTTTTTGTACTACAGAACTTGCTGCGGAATTAGAATTGATAGATGGACAATAAAATCGCATCCCTTCTGGTATTTATATTCCAATCCATGCTTCGAGGATTGGAGTTGGTTGATGTTTACAATCCAGTTCACACTCTGGGAATCTGGAATTAGTTGATGGGTGGTTAGTCATACCCATTTGGAATTCGTGCTCCAATCCGTGCTCTCAGGACTTGAGTGAGTCGTTGTTTTATACTCCAATTCATCCTCTGGGAATCTGGAGTTTATTGATGTTTATACTCCAGTTCGCACTCTGGGAATCTGGAGTTAGTTGATGTATGGCCGTTCACACCCATTTTAGTGTTTATACTCCAGTCCGCACTCTGGGGACTTAGAGTTATTAAATGTTTATACTCCAATTCATGCTTTGGGAACCCGGAGTTCGCATTGATGGGTTGGTTCGCACTCCGGGAACCTGGAATAGATGTTTATACTCCAATTCATACTCTGGGAAGTTGGAGTCAGCCAATAGATGGCCAGTCACACCTATTTGGGCTTTTTAGGAATTCGTTCACACTCTGGGAATGATGGATTTGATGTTTATGCTCCAATTCGCACTCTGAGAATTTGGAGTCCGTTCACACTCTGGGAACGATTTATTGGATGTTTATACTCCAATTCACACTCTGGGAAGTTGGAGTCCGTTCGCACTCTGGGAACGATTCATTGGATGTTTATACTCCAATTCACACTCTGGGAATTTGGAGTCCGTTCGCACTCTGGGAACGATTCATTGGATGTTTATACTCCAATTCACACTCTGGGAATTTGGAGTCCGTTCGCACTCTGGGAACGATTCATTGGATGTTTATACTCCAATTCACACTCTGGGAATTTGGAGTCCGTTCGCACTCTGGGAACGATTTATTGGATGTTTATACTCCAATCCACACTCTGGGAATTTGGAGTCCGTTCGCACTCTGGGAACTATTTATTGGATGTTTAGATGGCCATGTCACGTCGACTCTCGGTGTGATTTAAATTTTATTGGGCATCCGAGGAAGCATAAGTATTTTGGTGAGCTTCAAGTAAGAGATGGAGAGTACATGGTTGGGCTACATAACTCCAAGTCTTTCTCAAATCTTCTAACTAAATTGCATAGGCATGTGAGTGGATGGTCGGTTGCATCCACTTCGTGCTGGAGCCCTAAACTTGTCTGTCTCTTCCACTTTGATGGCCTGCCCCAAGTCAGGTGCGTATAGCAACCGACGAGTGGTTGAATTATGCTTGCCATGATGATACCTAAATGACTTTATCATAGTTCACGGAGGTTGTTTTGCACCCGTCCTTAAGTACTCGGTTACCTGCATCATTTGCAAGTAGTTTAATTCAAGTCGATTATATCTTGCAACATAAACGAAATAGAAATAGAAATAATTCAAAAGTGATCGGATAAAATCTCATTGATAAGTGAAGCGGCGTCGTATGCTCGCTATTGCACTTCGGTCCAGCCTTTCACAGTTGGGAGTCTAACGCAAATGGTTCAGTTTGATCAAAGTTCCAATTGAGGTCGGGGGTTCCCGGCTCTTCATTTTATGGGGCTTGAACATATTGCCAGAGCTATCCTTTCTGGAGCAGCCTTATGGCGTTGGCATCCATGATAGTCATATAAAGAAAAGGAGCTTCCCGATTTAGAGTATGGAGCAGGTTCCCTTGTATGTCGCCAAGTTGATCCTTCGTCTGATTCATCAACGTAATGTTGGCCTGGACATGTTGGTGTAGTCGTCGGCGACTATCCACCAATTCTGTTATCAAACTCTGGAAATAAGCTTTTGTGCTGATTTCATTTATTAGTGTTGGCAGCAACGGGCTGTAGATTTTGATCAGTTCATTGGCTGCCAGCTTCTTTATTCCCTTTAGCAATATGAGAAGTAGAAATGATATGCCTAACTACGATTGACAGTCTTCCTTGAGAAATAGGGGATACAACGCATTTGATGGTATTCATCACCTTTCGTGGACTCCATTCACCATTCTCACTTCATGAGGTAGTGGTGGAGGTTGAATTTCCATAGTACACGGACATAGTCGGCATGCTGAATTTTAGTTAGAAATTCTACGTTTAGGATGGTCTCAATGAATAGGCCCTGACTGGGAACGATACTCGAATCAACATTATCAAGTCCATTTTATGGTTACGGGGTCTTGTGATACTGGTGAATGATGTATGCCCGACTGCCTAATGTTCAAGTGGTTGGTAATGTCGATCGGATGGTGAGTGGATTAATATGGGCTCATTGATTGGTGATTATTTCTAATTTTCACCATGAAGGAGGCTCGCATAAGATAGTTAGGAAGTCCTCTTAGAGTTGTATGTCATGCTTTTAGTCATATGGACATGGAATGATTAAGATACGGGCATATGAAGATGGTTCAGTGGTGAACAACTATGTTTTGAGTTGGCAGAGTAGACAAGGCAGGGTAGTCGTAATACTAGCCATCGCACCATAATTGTCAGTTTTGGAGTTTTAAAAGCTGGTTAATTGGAGGAAGTTGCAGTCCACTTTAGAAGCATGATACATTAATCAACCCTAGTTCGTGCCATATTAGCTAGGTTCTCCAGCCTCTGGGAGCACCATTTGAATAGTATTTCAATACCCATTCCTTGATTGCAACTCAAAAATTGCTATTGTAATCTCCTACTTCCCGTCCAGTCATGGAACGACCTGAATGTTCCTTTATTTAAGTTGAGGTTTGGATTAACTATGCTGGTGCTCTGCGCTGCGGCTAGGGTTCGGGGGGGTTTCCCCCCGAAATTTTTTTTTTAGCCTCTTTTTAGGAAATTTAGATCGTACCCGAATTTTTTTTTTTTTTTTTTTAAATGATGGATACGAAATGTTCGTTCGTATCGATGGTTCGAGCGCTTAAATGATGGATCGAACTAAAGGCAGATAGATGGATACAAACTGCATGTGCGTATTGATGCGAAATGGAGGCAGATGGATGGGTACGAAGTACCTGTGAGTATCGATTCGAATTGGAGGCAGATGGATGGATACGAAGTAGCGCTCCATGATGGATACGAAGTAGCGCTTCCTGATGGATATGAAGTAGCGCTTCGTGATGGATACGAAGTAGCGCTCCGTGATGGATACGAAGTAGCGCTCCGTGATGGATACGAAGTTCACCGCATTTCTGGATTCGAAGCTATGGATACGAAATTCACCACATTTCCTGGATTCGAAGTTATGGATACGAAGTTCACCGCATTTCTGGATTCGAAGCTATGGATACGAAATTCACCACATTTCTTGGATTCGAAGTTATGGATACGAAGTTCACCGCATTTCTGGATTCGAAGCTATGGATACGAAATTCACCATATTTCCTGGATTCGAAGTTATGGATACGAACTTCACCACATTTTCTGGATTCGAACCTATGGATACGAACTTCACCACATTTTCTGGATTCGAAAATATGGTTTCGAAAATGATCATATTTTCATGGATTCGAACATATGGATACGAAATTCACCATATTTTCTGGGTTCGAAAATATGGATACGAAAACCATCATTTTTTCATGGATACGAAAATAGGGGTACGGACTGCATGATGAATATGGTTCTTCTTAGATTTTAGAGCAATCTGAATTGAATAGAAGGAACCCATGAACGATAGATCTGGATCTCTCTCTTAGATTTATTCAATCCGGTATCGATGACAGATCCAACGAGCAGGAGAAAATCTAGGTTTTCTCAGTGAAAGCACCAAAATGTTTGCACCAAAATTGGGCAACACCCTTCGGAAGTCTTTGAAGAGATAATAAGTGAAGAACTTAAATTGGAAATGAAAATTATCTAACAAAAACTCCAAGTTATAGAAAAGTAAATTGCATAGAAGACAAGAATTTAGAGTGGTTCGGCGATGCGCCTACGTCCACTATGAAGTTTGATCACTTTATTGCTTAATACTTGAAGGTTACAAGTGTTTTGAAGCAAATTACAGCAGACAACAGACTTAAATTCGAAATCAGCAGCCAAGATGGTGGTATGGAGTGATTCTGGCAACGTTTAGGCGTACTCTTTCTCTCCAAATTCTCCGACCCCTTCTCTGAATGACCAGGGGCTCTATTTATAGGTGTGGAAGGCCAAAATCCCGCCTAAATCATGGAGAGGCTGCTTGGCACGTGACGGGGGGCCCACAGGCCCGCGTTCTTGAAGTGCGTGCCCAGTTTGGGATCGATTCGAAGTGAACTTCGAATCGATCAAAAAATTGTCCAATTGCGATGAAACTTGGCGTGGACGTTCTTCATCATGTAGACAAACTTCTGTAAAAATTTCATGGGATTTGGATCAGTAGATTGGGAGTTATGATCGGTTCGAAATTGGGTGTTCGGCATGCTGTTTGGTTCGAATCGATGGAATCGATTCGTTCGAATCGATGCATGGCCGAAGCGAATACTTCGAATCGATTGGGGCGCGCCTATCTTCGAGCCGATCCATGTTCGTGCTAGCTTAGCCGCTTTGTTGGATTCGAAGGTCGTCTTCGAATCGATGGAGTGAATTCGTTCGAATCGATCCAAATGCGCCCTGGATCGATTCGAAGTTGTCGAAGTCGATGGAGTCGAAGGTGAGTGATGGAGTCGAGGATGATGGATGGATTCGAAGGTGAGCGATGGAGTCGAGGCTGTGATGGGTTCGAAGCTATTAATGGATTCGAAGCTGTGGTGGATTCGAAGCATAGGAAGGACTCGAATTTGTGATGGATTCGAAGTAGGGAGTTCTTAGATGGATTCGAATGTCGCCTCTTCCTATGGGTTCGAATATGATGGGTTCGAAATAGATGGTTTCGAACACGATGGTTTCGAACACGATGGGTTCGAATATGATGGGTTCGAACATGATGGGTTCGAACCGAGCAATGTGCACCTTCTCAACTTGAATCCATCATAACTTGAGCGTACGACCTCGGATTGACTTGAAATTTGAAATGCTGGCTTCTATGGTCTTTCTTGTCATGCCCTATCAATTGCGGCCCGATCCGGGCTCGGACAAAATTCATCGATATCCATAGCGAAGAGAAGTGCAACCAATCTCTGAGACGAACTGTCCTTTGTTTTTGGCCAATCTTTTGGTATCACGGCTTTGCCAAAAAGCGGGATAACATCCATTCCCCAGTCGTAACCGACCTTTACCGAGGCGCCTCAATTTCCAACAACCACATAAGTAAAATATCTAGGTCCATACCATAATACCACTTTTTATCCGAAAAGAAACGCACATACCCTTAGGGTCATGAACCCTATAACCTTGCTGCATCCTTTCCTATTTCGGTCATTTCCCGGGGTATGAGGTTCGATGAAGTCTCGTCCCACAAAGCTACGCTTTAGACAAAAGCCATACTTCGATCGACCAATGCTCAACACTTAGCATGCCACATTACCAAATTAGGAATGTATCACTAATAACTATTAACTAAATATCCTCTGAGCCCGTATGTCTCAGAGAAGGGTGTTAAGCTAAGAGAATAAATTCTCCGCCACCAAACAGAAATGTATTTAATAGAAATAAGCTTTATATCTCAAGGTGTAATGTCAGACATACATCCATACAAGTCCATCCTAGGTCTGAATGGAACCGAAGGTACTTCGTCCAATTAAAGAAAGAAGTCCTTGCAAATCCAGATATCCCCAATCTCGTCCGGATTCCCCATCACATAGGGAAATCTCTATACCGTAGCAACTTGGTGCAAAGATAAACAATAGGCAATCCTTTCGTTCTCGAAAATACCCGGTCTTCAACCACCGTCTTAAAATGCAATTCCATTCCGTCGTATCACTATTCGGAATGGGTTTTCTACTTAATGCTCTCCCCCGGCCTTTTCGAATAATGAGCACTTATTTAAAACATATCGATTTTAGTTAAGTCACGACTTTTTGGCCCTCATTTCCCAAACCCTTCCTTTTGAATGGTTTAAACACTACAAGAAAAGTTACTTTTTATAACGCGAATAGATAACGCTTTATCCCATAGCGTTATCCTTTGTTTTAGTTTGTTTTACTAACAAATGAGTTTGAATAAGTAACGCTTTTTGAAGCGAGCTTTCCAACAAAATTTTGGTGGCCGCCTATTTTTTTAATTATTTCCCTCTTTTCTCCTATATTTTCTCCTAGCAGCCAAATAACTTCGCCCAAAATAAAAGATCCCCTTTTTTATAAATCTTCTTCATCGGTTAAGCACCCAAAATCGAGACCTGATATTGGAGCTAGTCGACGTCGCTTGAAAGTTAAACTATAGCCGTTGCACCTCATCTGTTATTCAAAGAGACATCGTGCTGGAGTTTGCCATTATTTGAGTTCATGCGATACCAAATCCGATTCTTCATGCTAAATTTTTTCTAATGGTCTAAGAAGTACGACCCAATCATGTCAGTTTGGTTCAAAACGACTATGAATATGGTCGTGTTGAGTTCTGAGCCGGCGAAGGTGGTGTTGAAGGAGCACAGTTAGGTTCTTGCAAACTGATGGAGTAATAGGTCGGCGGCTCGGTATAATAGAGATGGGAAAGATTTGATTTGGGAAGATTATGGTATGCGCTATGTTAAGGTTAGGAAGGTTTGTAATTTGGAGTTGTTTTCACCAAAGAGGTTGGAAGATCTGAGGTCGATTCAGGAGGATGAAGTTACTGCTATGGTTGAATCTTTTTTAGATTCTATACGCAACAAGGTATTCTTATTTCTATTTCCCTATTATTTAGCCTTTCTGTCTCCAGGCAATTTCTTTTTTGTGTTAATATCCATTGTGATGATATTTAGTAATTAGTTGAGAATTATCTGTTTAAGCGTAGGCTTACAACAATGCTTAATTCTATTAATGCAGTGCTATTTCCACCATTACCTGCCCAAAATTTTCTCTACCACTAATAAAGAATACCAATTGTACATAGTTCACTGATTGCCAATAACCGTTGTTCAATGGTGATGCTGGGATATAGTAAGACATTTCACTATGTTTGCTGCTAGATGTATCGGGCAATCCATAAATGTTTTCGGTTCAATCCCCAATACACATTAAAACCAATATTAAAACGAAATTACCACATTATATTGTATTTGTATTATATATGTATTTCACCCATTTTTATATTTTTTTAAACCATTTTAAAGTTGCATAAATATTCTTTCGTTTCTTGTATCTTTACATTGTGCATGCATGTGCATATTGAGCATGCTACACAAAAGTTTTAATAATAGGAATGAAAATCGAAGATAAATAATTTTGTTGATTAAAATCATGTCTACAGCATTCATTTATAATCGTTCCAATTCGAGTTTGATAATCAATTCATTATATTAATCAAAATATTTGGCTTTTGACCACTTTGTGCAGTGATAAAAGCTTAATATACTCAATCTAATTTCTTTTGCCATCTGCTGCATTACCCACAGTTACTTCCTAATGTCATTTATGGGCAAAAACTCAGTCTATTTTTATTACCGATTGAGCTAAAGAATGGAGGTTTCCATAGTGAATATGAACCCCGTATATATGGCAATAAAGCAAATCATGGTTGTTCTCTGCCAATGGATCATGTCTCCAATTTCAATTAATTTGATGTATTTTTTTTGCTGTAGAACCAGGGGTGGATTGATATCAGTAGCTTATTCTTTAAAATATTATTTTTTAACTTGAAATTATTAATAACAAGTTCTCTCATTGGTAAGTAGTGGAGTACTAGTTATTATAATGGTGTGTTACATGCAACACCTACTCTTTACTTATTTGTTTGTTGATTACATTCTCTTCAGAGTGGTTGCCGATTTGTAACGGCTTATCTTTTCATGCTTGACACATTGGTTATCAATCATTCACCGACTTACATAAAATAGAAGTGGCTTTTTAAAGCTTAGTGGTTGAGTATCATTTTGCACTACGGGGGTTCTCGATAAGTAGCATCATTTATATTAGTTCACTCATTAATTACCGAAGGGTACAATTACAACTATTTAGATATATGTCATTATGGTAGTGAGTTAATTAGATTTCTAAAACCAGACAGATAGTGCTAAAAATTGATTAAAAATGAGTATTTCTTTTATAGGCTGGTAATCTCAGATCATCCATCATTATTTGAAGCTACCCTTTCTCAGTGACTAGATGCTTGGTAACTGTAGATTTCTCAATGATAAATATATCAGAAAAATTTGTCCTCGTATTAGATTAATTTAGTCTCAGTCCACTCCAAATAAATGAAAAAAAAAACCTTTTCAGGGTTGCAAAAAAATCCGTGAAATGTTAAGTGAAGGACTATCATACATGTTAAATTATGTATTCTTGTTGTTATTTGCACATATTGTCCTTCAACACCTATTTCTTTAATTTTGGTATGCACTAAGATGTAAACTAGCTGTTGTGGCTTTCAAATCGTATACGTTTATTCATTCTAAACCCAAATTTCTATAACAACTTTTAGAGAATGCTGCAAGGTCTTTGGTAGTAAGAAACCATCTATCAAGCATGGCATTCAACAACATAATAAGGCTTGCATTTGGTAACCGATTTGTAAACTCAGAAGGCATGCTGGATGAGAAAGGTGCCAAATTCAAAGGGACCATGCAAATGGATTGAAATTAGGTGCATTGTTCTCTTTAGGAGCGCATGTGACATGGCTCAGACAGATATTCCCTCTCAATGAAGAAGCGATCGCCAAGCATGGTGCTCAAAGGGATCGCCTCACAAGAGCCATCATGGAAGAGCACACATGTGCATGAAATGAAAGTGATGCTAAATAACACTTTGTTGAGTCTTTGATCACCCTTTAGGAGCAATATGACCCTAGTGAGGATACCATAATAATTGGCCCCCTTTGGGTAAGTCGCTATACTTGTTTTTTTGTTTTTTATAAAACTAAGTTACTTGAAGAAAATCATTTGCTTGTCGTAGTGGGCAAAGCCGGTTATAAGGCAAATTTAATGGCTAGTCCAACACATCTAGTATGACCAATTGCATATATTGTATAATTATAGGTATTATAAATCTGGGACTCTCTAAAATAACTGGTTCTTTAAGTTTATAATAGTGAATTATTAAGTTAGATTCAAACTTCACCTGGAATTAGATAAAATCACTAGTGGCATATTGAAAACACTTTTAATATTCACACTATCTTCTGATTCCTCTGCTATATAAACTTGTTCAATATCCATTTTTTCATAATTTAGTGAACTTAAAAATAAAATAACAATCATACATTTTACCTTGTAATAATCGCACATTTCTCTTCATAACATATTGTATGAGTACTATCAATCATATATTTTCTAGAACATCATCTATTATGAAATATAAAGTTTAAACATCACACTTGAAAGAAGAAAAGAGATTTTTTTTTAATATTTCACTTTTTTATAAATTCAGCAGCAACAGTAACTACTTTTATCTTATAATAACCATACATCTCTATTCGATATATTCTTTACCTGCTATCAATAATGTAATTTCAAAAACATCGACAATGGTATTTTCTATTAGGATTATAATCATAAAGTAGGAAAATACTATATATTTGAACTTATATTGTGTTTATTTTCTCTCAATGATCTTCGATAATCTATAGTGTTATAATACGTCTATTTTTGTGTGGGAATTTGATGCTGGTGCCTAATATCATTTATACACACACAAGTATTATAACAAGTTAGCTTGAAGAGTATTGCACAAATCAGTACTCCAGATGGTAGTTCGCTACTTATGCAACCATATGACAAATCAAGGTTAATTAACTTGAGGAGTTGTTACTTTTAGACATGCATTATTATTATTTTTTAATATTTATATCATTATTACTTTTACTAACTCAAAATTTTACATCCAGCTTGAAAATTATTGAAAAGGCAATAGTAAATTCAGATCTTGGTTTAACTCCGAATAATGATGGAGAAGCTATACGGTTGACCATTCCTCAATTAACATCTGATAGAAGAAAGGTCAGTTTGTTATATACTTATATTGGACTCTTAATGCAAATATATCATAAAAGTAACATGCATTTTATTCTAGTAGTAGAGTAACTGCAATCTTGACAAGTTTCAACTGTTATTAGATAATTAGAAACCAGATGCTTATTACAAGTAATTTTTTATTGGTACGATAATTTTTTTGAGTACAAACAATCATATTTTATTGAGAAAATGGTCATCATATTTTATTTATATGATTGGAAAGACTGAATAACTAACACAAATCATATTTATGTGCATGGCATCCCTGTTTAGTGAATATGATCTTTTAATATAGTACAATGTATTCATAAAACATTTTACTTATCACTAGTTTTACTTGTCCCAGGAGTTGAAGAAAGAAAAGGCAAAGGCAGAAGCTGCAATCAAGTTACTTCAAGAAAAAGCTGAGCAGAAACTTCAAGAGGAATTACAACGGAAGGTAAGAGTCATATGTTTGTATCCTCTTTGTATCTAATATCTTTTGCGAACCATGAATCAATATTTTAATTATTTCTGTGCGCTTGTAGGATGAAGAAGCTAATACGCAACTAAAAAAGGTTCAAGATTTAGCAAAAGCAGAATTAGCTGCAGCAATTGCAAGGGAAAAAGCATCTCAGATAGAAAAAATTTCTGAAGCAGACACAAATGTATGGTTTGCATTGTCATTATATTATGCTAAACAAATTTGCGATGTCCTTTGCTTCAGGTATACCTAAATGCAATAGACCTGCTTGGGACTTAAAATATAAATTATACCAAATAGGATTGCTACGCGTTTGAGCCAAAGAGAATTAGTTTAAATTGCTTGCTTGGATAAACAAGAGTTAATGATGGAGCACTCTTTCAAAAAGGTCAAAATGTATCAGAAAGGTAGCTAGAACTTGATACTTATACCGAACACCAACATCAATTTTCAAATCAAAAATCTTCACCGATGCACATTAAATTCCAATCTACTTCAGCGTAAAAGTGGACGAGAGAGCAAATGTGGCTTGTTCCATGTTAGCTATCCAGATTCCAGAATATGAAATAATATTCAATTTTGCTCTTAACTTATGAAAACTCGCTGTTCAACTTTGTACTTCTACCATATTTGCTTGAACTGATATCCAATTGCAACTTTGCAACTTTGGTACGTTAATTGATATGACTTTCAAAATTGAATGGTACTGGTCGTGAGAGTTTCAAATCAAAGTGCGACATTTTAAACATTCAAATTGTTATTTGCTAGGATAGTAAAAACTTGCCTTTGCATGCATTGCTGGTGCTATAGAAAAATGATTACATTTTATAAATCTACTAGGTAATCTCCATGCCAGATAGGAAAAATTGATGATTGGTCATCTTTTGGTGTCCAAAATGTAGCCTTTTTTCATTTCACTATGACTGCCTTTTGTATTTTGTAGATAAGCGCATTGTGCATGGCTTTCTATGCCAGGTCTGAAGAAGCCCGCCAGAATTATTCAGTTCACAAACTTGCTTTGGTAAACCTATTATTCATTTCACTGAAGTTTCATACCGTTTTCTGTCTATTCCCTGAAGGAAAAAATAATAATATGATAATTAAACAAACAACAAACACAAATAATTTTAACGCGTGCAATATTTCGTTCTGTATTTGTTGTCTAGGGTACTCTTGCATTGGAAAAACGCTCTTAGTAGTGGATTGCCTTTCAAAGACGAAGTAGAAGCATTGCATAATTCTCTAGATGGAATAGATAAAGATTCACTTATAGATTTGGTACTTGCATCTCTTCCTGAAGAAGCAGTAAACCATGGCACTGACACACCTATGCAGCTAAATCAAAAGGTATGTTTATGCAAACTGCTGCAGTTATAAACTACTTTGCTGTTGCCACATTTGCTTGCTTTAACTTTTTTATTCTCAGGCGAAATTACATAGTTGTTGCTAGCTAGTAAGAAATGTTATCTGTTGACAAGTTATATATGCTTTACCCTTGCTGAAATTTGTCCTGGAATCTTTATATTGTTTTTTTTGTTAATGTTGTCTTTCAAATCAATATAATTGTTCCAATCAAGGGCAAGATATCACAACTGAAACATGTTATTATGAACTAACCAGCAAAGGTAAAATGTACGATCAATATCGAAAAAGTTATAATTGATGGACTTGAGGATCAATACCGAAAAAAGTTACAAATGAAGGGCTTAGCTCTAAAATAGGCGTCAACAAGTTATACTTATCAATCATACTGGTGTAATCCATATTTTACTTAAATTGTTTATTATAGCAACCTATGTGAATGATGTATCAGTTTATCAACACCAAGTTATACCGATCAATCATACTGATGTGATCCAAATTTTACTTAATTTGAGCTGTTTATTCATTGCAGTTTGAATCTTTGAAAGGAACACTGTGTCATTTTAGTCTCATTCCAGCCGGTGGTTGTGGCCTTCTCACTCATGTTGTTGCTCATGTAGCATCATCAATAAAGGTTAGATTATACTTGGGCAATGACATGATGGCTTATTGATGATACATTAACATGTGGAACTTATTCACATTGTGCTGAAAAAATTGATAGCATGAGTTTCCAACTTGTTTTTTCCATTTATTACTTTTACACCATCCAAATTTTTGAGTTTAATCAGCTTGATACTTCGTTAATTTGCTATTTTATAAACCAAGAATACTATCTAAACTTTTCACCCTTGCTGTTTGTTACGCTACTGAATTATGATAACACTGTGAAAAATTGCATCTAGACTGTTTGTGGGAAACATGTTTACATTCGGAAGCGAATCCATTGATTGTCAAGTGGGTGACCCCCCTTAGTTTTTTATACTCAAAACCAAGTATAAACTGATCTGTTCATTGCAACAACCTTATTAAATCAGTTAACAAAACTGATTTTTTTTATTTATATAAATTTAGCGTTGTGTTTTTGATACTATCTAGAGTTGTGACTAATTTTTGTACAAATTTGACCATAAATTCTAAAATTTTTTCATTAACTATTTCACTTCTTTTTTCTACCACCATTGATTTAAAAAAAAAAACTGTCGCTAGAATGAAGCGCAAGATCAGTGGGTTAACTGAAGATAAGCATAGCATGTAGTGAAAAACTCAAGATAATGATAACTCAAGTATTCTCGGCCAAGGGAGCTACTCATCTATCTATGATCATCCATCCATAGCTTTAAAAGTGATTTTTTTCTTCAGTCCCTTACAAACTATATTATATACTACATTCTTGCATATGAATCCCACTTTGGTAACACACAGGATCCTATAATTGATTCGATAAACACAGCAGTCAACAGATTGGCAAATTCAACAAATTTCCTTCGATATATAGGACAACATGCTCTCATTGCTCAAGATGATTTTCCAAGTTCAGAAGAAGACCGTGATGTACTCATAAATGAAAGATATCACTTTATGTCACTAATGTTAAACTTAGCAAACACTTTCCTCTATATGGTGAACATGTATATAATAGTTCCGACTGCAGATGATTACTCTATAAGTTTAGGTGCTGCAGCTACAGTATGTGGTGTGGTTATAGGTTCAATGGCTCTTGCCCAGATATTTTCTTATGTTTATTTCAGTGCTTGGTCAAATACATCATATTTCAAACCTCTTATATTCAGCAGTGTCATGCTGTTTCTTGGCAACACTTTGTATGCTGTTGCTTATGATTGCAATTCTATTGCGGTTCTACTTATTGGTCGCCTTTTATGTGGGTAAGTTGCTTTCTTCTTGAAAATTCTTTTCATTTTAATGAGCGTGACATTTATACATGTGTAATTTATACAGTTTGGGTTCAGCCAGAGCAGTCAACAGGATGATATAGATGTTGTCACCATCGTATAAGGTCTAAATGATATTGATGAGGCATAGTTGAATAGCATAAAAATTGGGATGATTCCTAAATTTTATGCTATTTAGCTCTTGCCTTATCAATATCATAGGTAATCTGAAGATTCTGGACTTTGGTTAAGCTCCTTTACTGGGCTGGATGTGTTGCTTCACCCTACGTGTGGGACTCCGGTTCATGCTGTGATGGCGCAAAGGTAACCTAAATTCTCATCACGCAAAGGTAACTAATAATATTATTTATTTATTTTCAGCAAGTAATTTCCTTTATGTCATATACCTGATTATTTCAGTAAGCAATCCAATTTGGTCTTTGAAGTATTATATACTTCATAGAAATTTTTTAATTAATAAATGCTTCAACTTGGTGAAACTGCTTTGAATGACACTAGTTCAAGGTCACACCAAATAATCAGACTGGTAAGCGCGGTGACATGGATATATGATTCCTGAATTCCGTGAAGTTCCATTAATGTTGGTTGTGTACATTATTTTGATCCAGGCAATTGAAAGCAGGTTACGTGACAATTCGGGTTGTGTGAAATCTTTTGTAGCTAATCTAGTGAGTATCTCTGCCTGTTTCATTTTAATATCTCGAGGTTGAATTATGATCATGTTATTTATAGAATATAAAATCTGCAGAATTTGGTTGATTTAGCAGGAAGTGAGAGAGTCTCACAAACTCATCCAGATGGTGTTAGGTTAAAAGAAGGATCGCATATCAATCGCAGCCTGTTGACGCTCACAACAGTCATAAGGAAACTCAGGTCTTTTTTCCTCCACAAATATGCAACATTAACTATCAACAATTAGTTCTTCTTACTGTGTACATGCTATCCTATTGATGAGCATTTTTCCTGAGCATGCACTACATTAAAAATCTACATATCGCTTCTCCTTACGGGGCTGCAAATAAAAGTTGAAAATTTAAACTGATGAAACCGTACCAGATCACTTTTGCTCTCAGTTCTTATATTTTAGATACAAAAAGATCAACATAAAACGTACCTCAAACAGTAAAAAATAATGCTGAATTCTACCAGATCAATCTTTTACCATTTAGAAGACAAAAAGTTCTCGCTGTTTTCTAGAGTAGTTTCTTGAAATTAACCACAAACGATGCATTTTTATCTCAAACTTTCCCCTCCAGACACAGGGACGGGGTGCAATACATCATCATCATCATCATAGTAGTAGTAGTAGTAGTAGTAGTAGTAGTAGTAGTAGTAGTAGTAGTAGTAGTAGTAGTAGTAGTAGTAATAATAATAATAATAATAATAATAATAAAATCTTTCATAAGTACCTGGGCATGAATTTGTATATGTTCTCTATTTGGATCACATGGTGTATCACCATATCTAGAAATCCTCTAAGGAGTCTACACTCAGATGAAACAAATACTTATAGTGCTACCACTTAATTTTTCAACAAATTTTGGATTATCTTGTCTTTCAAGAGAATCTATCGCTGCATAGTTTCTTATTTGTACGACAAAGTGGTAGAATTATGGATAGGACATTCCAACTCCAAATGGATAGTAACATGTACGAATAGACATGCAATAATATGCAATAATTTAGTTTTTTGTTACATGTAAAAACATCTATCATTAATTATGTATCATTCTTAATGTAAATATTTATCTTATTTGTAGGTGTGTGAAAGAAGAAGATGCTAAAGTTGTGATCTTCATTTTAATGCAAACAATCAATTATGTACTTGTTTTTTTTTAAACTATGCTACTAATTTTTGGGGTGTGCTTAAAATATTTGCTACTACGTTTTGATGTGTATGAATATTTGGTATGTTTAATGTAATGTGTTACATCTCTATATTTATTATCTTTTATGATTATTATTGTGCCTTTTGATATTGGTATTTAATACTGCAGTTTATTAGTAGGATGTAGAAAATTTTTGAATTGTGAAATTAAATTATAGCACTTCAAAACCGCTATAATATTTAATAGCGCCTAATGGCCGCTATCAAATCTGTTAGTATTAAAGATGCAGACCATAAAAAGCGCTATGGTATTACAAAAAAGCGCTATCAATAATGATGAATGATAGGTCAGTAAGCGCTATAAAATAAGATATTATAGCAGAGTACAAGCGCTATTGTAGCTGACTTTTTATAGCGGTATATTAGAGTTGTGACAAGTCACCGTCTACAATAATCTGTTCGAATACAGCACTAATAATCCGCTATTACCACTTTCTATAGCGCAATATTAGTGCTATTTTAGAAAAAACAAAAAGTATTCTGTGGCTATAACGAATTTCATAGCGGGCTAATAGCGCTGTGATATTAATCAATAATGCCTATTTGCCGCTAAAAAAATAAATAACATAGCACAATATTTGCGCTATGAAATTAACAATTTTTATAGCGCTTTTTTTGTGCTATCTAATGTTGGTTGTTTTTAATCACATGTCGTTATACAGCGTTTATCGAACCGCTATAATATCCTTTAATAGCGTTTTTCGAGCGCTATTGTAGGGTCTTTTTGTTGTAGTGAAACAAATTTCATTTTTAATCTTTTAAATAATCCACCTTTTATAGTTCAATGTAGAATATTATATTCACACAGCAATTCAACATAGATAAATATTTATCACAGCTCAATCCAAAGCAATTCATATCACAGAATATTACAGATTAACATACTAGAGAAATTAATCAATCCAAGCATTCAATATAATTAATCATCCATAAGCAAGTTTAATTTAATCACATAATTTATAATTAATTTAATTTAAACCAAATAAATTAATTACTTATGAATTAATTACCAAACCTTACTTGATTATCATTAATTAATTACAATCATTTGTTATTATTTTAATTAATTAATGAAATAAATTAATCATCCTTAATTGCTTATATTAATTAATTGTCCTATAACTACTTGATTAATTACTCTTTAATCATTAATTAATGATCCTTTAATCA
This sequence comes from Allium cepa, assembly GCA_030765085.1. Lineage (NCBI taxonomy): Eukaryota > Viridiplantae > Streptophyta > Magnoliopsida > Asparagales > Amaryllidaceae > Allium > Allium cepa. The sequence goes on along the minus strand of CM060931.1, from coordinate 455,322,161 downwards.
TTAATTAATCATCCATTAATCATTAATTAATCATCCTTTAATCATTAATTAATTATCCTTTAATCATTAATTAATTATTCCTTAATTATTAATTAATTATCTTTTAATTATTAATTAATTATCCTTTAATCATTAATTAATTATCCTTTAATCACTAATTAATTATCCTTTAATCATTAATTAATCCTTTATTCATTAATTTATTTTCCTTTAATCATTAATTAATCATCCTTTAATCAGTAATTAATTATTCTTTACTTATTAATTAATTATTCTTTAATTATTAATTAATTACACTTTAATTATTAATTAATTATTCTTTAATTACTTCGATTAAGTAATTATCCTTTAATTACTTAAGTTGATTAATTAATCCTTAATCACTTACATCAATTAATTACATTAATTAATGTCCTTTAATTACTTACATTAATCAATTATTCTTTAATTAATCACATTAAGTAATTAGCCTTTAATTTATTAATTATGACCTTAATTAATCTAGGACAAACCACTTATCTTCATTAATTACTTAATTATCATTCAAATTTTATTTAATCAACCTTGTAAATAATTTATCATTAACATATGAATTAACTTAAGACCTTAAGTTAATTAATAATTAAAAACACTTACTTTACTACTTAATTATGGTTTTACATTTATAACTTAAGGATTTACTTAATTAATTTAAGTTAAAATAAATTATACAACTTTTATCTAACCAAATATTTAAATAAACATTTATTATTTAAAAGAAGTTGATTTAAGAAAATAGTTTAAAACTTGATTTATTTTAATTTAAAAAACTTGCTTTATTTAAATTTTAAAACTATGACAACAGATACCCCAGTCAAATCTAGTACCAAACCCTAGAAATCTTCCTCTTTTTTTTTTAAACTTTGCTTGGTTTAAATTTTTAAAACAGTTACACTACAAACACTCTCCCGTACACTCGACAGCGAACTCGAGCCAAAACACAACTTTCCCAAGATCAAACCCGAGACCACCATCCTCTTCCACGAATAACCTAGTCACCATACACACCTGACACCCATACACGTGCATAGGCGAACGCCGCTACTCCAGTCATCGCCGCCACCTCCAACACATCGACGTCAACCTCCTCTAGCAGTCCGACCACCTAGATCTTCGATTCGAACGCGAAAATCGAATTCGAGCATATGGGTACCTACTAGAACAGAAAAGATCGCCAGAAAATCACCTCGACCCGCCGCCTTAGTCACCAGAGACCTTGCAACTCCAACCGAACCTTTACCGCAATCCCATGCTTCGATCCTTCTTGCTCCGATCAAGTCCGATTCACCCTCGACAACGAAATCACCTCATCAACATCATCGACCAAAGTAAGCTATAAAACCTTAGTTCGCCAGTGTTCAGCCACCATGGTGAATTATAAATTCATCAAGTATTTTTCTCGAGATCACCGACCTCCAAGCATGCTCCAGCTACGATCACGACCTCCCACTCCCGCCGATCGCCAGAAAATGCCAAAAAACCAACCCCCATTCAACACGATATTCCTCACTCAAAACAATGTTAAAAATCTTGATTTTACCTTTAAAATTCATGGATTTCGAAAATGATTTAGATTATATAAGTGAATCAAGGAATCATTATATTTGAATTTGACATGGATTAGAGTTTCCACTGTATTTCTGTAATGCCCCAGAAATTCATAGAATCTTATTTGGTTGAATTTTGAAAATATATGAATTCATTTGTATAAGAATACATGAAAAAAAAATAAAGTGTTCAAGTGTGTGCACACTGATATGGCACAAGAAAGAACTCCAAATCCACTGAAATCAAAACAAGAATTAAAAAGTATTACAAACATAATTTTGTGATATGGATATTTGATCTCTGGAATTATATGAATCATCCAAGAAAATAAGGAAAAGTAAGTTTTGTTTTGAATCAGTAAACATATTTTATTTAAACCCAGAAAAGAAAATATTACAGGGATTTAAAAGTCTGTATGCACATATAGGTGCATATCTTTCTGAAATTAAGGAGGAGTTAAATAAGCCTAGATAGGATATGTATGCAAATGTACATTTCTGTAAGAATAGAAAATGTTAAAAAGAAATAAGCAAGTAAAAGAAAACTGTAATACTAAAATGGCAAAAGACAAATTGCAAGCAGAATAATTGCTTTAGGCAGAAATAGAAAGGAGGATTTCTAGAAAATAAACAAGTGACAATGTCACACAATTTTCATGACTTGGTAAGAATAGGATATATTTTGAAAAGGTAAAGAAAAAAAAAATATAAGGGAAAGTAAGCACCACATATGGCCGGGGTATCAAAAGTGAAAATGAACAAATCTGAAATGCAAAATGCATGAGTCTTGGCCAGGGTAGGAATGGGATTTTACAATGATAAACCCTAGAAAACTTCTCTTATAAATTCAAGTATAAACCAGAAAAGAATCATTTTGCTACCCAAAACATTTAAGAAAACAAAGAGGAAAATATTTGCAAGCAGAAAAGCAAGTTTTAAAAGGTTTTCTTTCTGATTTAAGCAGGAGAAGCATTTTTCTGTGAGTAATCTCACTAATCCATGGCATTAAGTCCTGTTATGAGGCAGCCTAGCTTATGCTAATTTTTCTGCATATTTTGGATTTTATTACTATGGTTTTAATGGATGCTTTAATGGGTGTTTCTAAATGCTTTTAGTTTTGATAGTGAGTATTATGCTCTGATTGTTTATACCCAGAAATGTTATAGTATGAAAATGTAATAGTAAATAGAGAATGCTTGTAGCTGGTTTAGTTATGGCATGACAAACATATGTATATGAGTTGCATTACACTTGTGTAAGTGCTGAGGCTCAAATGAAAGATTCAAGGTTGCAATGGAAATTCCTAATGTGCTGAACCTTTGATCAAATAGAAAACCATGGGCCAGAAATCTTGTTTAAGCTAGATCTTGAATTTAGTTCAAACATGGTTGCTTGTGAAACAATAATAACCCACATGCCTAGTCTTTATTCCCAGTTACAAATATTCTTGTATTTTCTTTTAAACCAGAATACTTGTAGATATGAATTCCCTGGATATGAAAGTTAGCTTGTTCTGGAATTATGCTTGAGAGCTCTATATAATGTTTCATGTACACTGTGATTCAGTCACCTAGCTATCTCATGATAGGATCAAACATGAACACTTAGTAAATAAACAAAGGATTGTGAGCCAAGAGAACTGCTGGAATGCTTGTTGTATTTAAAGTATGCAAGTTGACACATGGTTTGTTTAAGCCCTGAGATCTTTGTGCAATATTGTGAATTATTTTATTGCAATGTGTCCCCATGATTCCTTATGGCAGATGAGGCTAGGAAGAAATTTGGTAAATGCAATCTATACAAAATGTTTAGGTCTTACTTAATTACTTAATATCATGGAATTTTTGATGATGCTCATACCAGATCTTGTATCTGACCCTTGTTTGCTTATGGCAACTGGGGTGTCTCATTTAAAATGGGGCAGCCCTTAATGCTTTTTCAGGGAATGCTGGCTCTAAATAGGAAGCTGCTATGGCTAATGAGAATGATTGGATAAGCATGCTAAACTAGAGTTAAATAAGAACTTAGAATGAGATATTTGCATGTAATCTGGAAAATTTGATAGTTCTGTTTAGGCTGTTATGCAAAACCTTGAAAGTTTGGAATTATTCAGTTATTTTAAATGAATCTAGTGATGTATTAAGTAGGAAGAACTTGCAAGAGATATGTGTTATGTTATTTCTGTTTTCTGGTTTGGTATGTATTAAGAATATTGAAGTTAAGCTGAATTGATTATCTATTTGCTAAAGTTGTTTTGATTAAAGGAAAAACTGGATTTTATAAGTATGATCACTTTATGATGGTTTTAGTTAATCCTAAATCTTTTCAAAAGATAGATATATAGGAAATTATATTGGGAAAATCCAGAAAGAATTATAACTGTTACACTTTCATGTCTTGATACTGAAACTTGTCCAAATGCAAGTAAAAGAATGGTTTCTTTAACCAAACAGTTAGACCATAGGTCAGGCCACATACACACTTTAAAAAAATGGAGCTAGGAACCATTTGAACCCAGTTTTTCTGGAAAATGAACAAAAACATAGACATGTACCTGTATATCTGTGTACATGTTGATATTTAGGCAACAAAATAAATACAAATTCCTAGAAAAGTAGTAGGAATGGGTTTTGAAAATAATAAAGCAAGAAATATTGTTTTGTATGTTAGATTATAGGCAAAACTTAAGTGTATATGTATAGAGATAGGTAGGTATCAGATTTTAAAACCCTGCAGGAAAAAAAAAAGAAAGCAAAAATTGAGTTTGAACTGACCAGCATAGTACTTGAACTCGTGACCTCTCATGTGTAAGTTAGGCGCGTTTCCATTACGCCTAGATGTTGCTTGTGTTCACTTAGGATCCACTTTCTTTTAGCTTGAGTTTGAAACTATGCAGATTTTAACACAAACATCCATATTAAAAAGCTTTCTTCCACTAGATTATTACTTAATCATTCCTTAATTAGAATAACAGACCAAAGTACATGTTTACAGTGGATTCTATGGTCAATAATCAGAATGTGAAAATAAATCTTTTATTAGGGAATTATCACATTTTAATAGATTTAAAAAGATTTCTACTTCCCTATTATTATTATGCTCTGATTCTAGTAGGATATAACATAGATATCTTCATATATGTATGTTAGGAAAGATTTAGATTTAAAACAATATTTTTATATTGAGAAAGATCCTGGATAATATGAGAATAGGCAAGGATGACCCTAGGTAGTCTTAGTTAAGTATGTAAGCAAAAAAAAAAAAAAAATTTTGCTTAAGAATTAGGGTCATTCCATTTTGGTATCAGAGCTATGTTAAATTTACACATAGCTAAGAATGATTGTATTGATTGATTGAAGTACTATAATCATATGTATGTACTGTTTGAGTAAAATAATAATATAGATAGAAAGTTAAAATATATAGATATATATATATACTCTCATGATAAACTAACCTTATCTACCCATACTGTAGTTGTCCAATTATGGTAGGAAGAGGATCTCAACACAATGTAGGATCAAGTACACCACAAATGCTTGATATGCAAGACTTTATGAGGGCTTTAAGGGATGGAGTAGGGCAGAGACTTGAGTATCCACATGAGGAACTTTCCAAACTATTAAAGACTTATACCAATTTAGGAGGCAAGAGCTTTGAAGGGACTGAAAATGTGATGGAAATTCAAACATGGTTGAGAACACTGGATAGAATTTTCAATGACATGCAGTTGGATGATCAAAGGAAGAGGCAAGTGGCCTCAAGACAACTGAAAGGTGTGGCTTTAAGTTGGTGGGAGGTAGTCATAGCTGGGAGGATTGAGAATGAAATCACTTGGAATCAATTCAAGGAGATGTTGGAAGCTAGATTTGTTCCAGCATCAGCCAAGACTCTACTGCTTGAAGAATTCATCAGATTTAGGCAGGGAACTTTTAATGTGACTGAATATACTCATAGGTTTGAAGGCTTGTCTAAGTATGGAGCTATGCTTGTGGCTGATGAGGCATCAAAGAATGATAGGTATATTAAGGGTTTAAATCCAGGGCTTAGTAGGGCCATGTTGCCATATGTAGATAAAACTTTTGATCAAGTCATTGATCTGGCCTTAAAATTTGAGCAACATGACAAGGAAAGGGAGAAGTATAGGAGTTTTAAGAATAACAACAATAAGAAGAATAAGGGAAGATATCACCCCTATGACAAGAGGAAGGAGGAGATAGAAAGTAAGAAAACTAATGATACTAAGACCACTGATACAAAAAGGAAAATAACATGTAATCATTGTGGAAAAGAAGGACATATCAAACCAAGGTGCCCAGAATTGAAGGGAGGAGCTTTCAAGTGCTATCTATGTGGAAAGGAGGGACATATCAAGAGAAACTGCCCTGAGTATAAACAGCAAGGGAAGCTAGCAAGTTTGGAGAGCAAGGGCAAATCCACAGTAGAGACTATTGCAGAAAATCATGGTCAAGTAGAAGGTACCTTATTTATTTGTACCTTACCTATATCAGTAGTGTATGATACAGGGGCAACACATTCTATGATTTCCCATGAATTAGTTGCATTGCTTAAATTAAATTGCATATTGGTTGAAACTCCTTTGTTAGTGCAAAGCCCATTGGGAAGTTCTAGTGTTTTAAACATGATTTGTGTGGATGTGGGATTAAACATAGGAGGAAATGTTTTTATTTCCAATTTATATGTTTTAAATTACCCAAATATAGGTGTTATATTGGGTGTAGACTGGTTAAGGCAATACAAAGCCATAATTAATTTAGACTCATCCACCATATCCTTACAAAATTCTAGAGGTCAAAGAATCACAATTTTGTGTGAAGCAGCTAAAGAAAGAAAATTATATCACTTGATTGACTTAAATAAGGATTCCAGTGAGCCTTCTATTGAAGAAATCCCCATAATTAACAAATACATAGATGTGTTTGGAGAAGTTGAGGGGGTTCCACACCACAGACCAGTGGAATTTCAGATTAGTCTGATACCAGGAGCAAGTCCAATTATTAAGAAACCCACTAGGATGGGGCCAAATGAGTTGAAGGAATTAAAGAAACAGTTAGAAGAGTTAGAAAGCAAAGGATTTATAAGACCAAGTAACTCTTGCTGGGGTGCTCCAGTAGTATTTGTAAAGAAACATGATGGTACTTTAAGAATGTGCATAGATTACAGGGAGTTAAACAAAGTCACTATCAAGAACAAGTACCCCTTACCTAGAATTGATGATCTTTTTGATCAACTTAGTGGAGCAAAAATATTTTCTAGGTTAGACTTGGCATCTGGATTCCATCAGATGAAGGTTGAAGACTCAAGTGTTAAGTATACAGCCTTTAACACTAGGTATGGTTTATATGAGTTTCTTGTCATGCCATTTGGGTTGACAAATGCCCCATCATATTTTGTAGACTTAATGAATAGGATATTCAGGGATTATTTAGACAAGTTTGTATTGATTTTTATTGATGATATTTTGATTTATTCTAGAACAGTAGAGGAACATGAAAATCACTTACACCTTGTTTTGTCAAGATTAAGAGAAAAAGATTTAAAAGCCAAATTTTCTAAGTGTGCATTTTGGAAAGAAGAGGTGCATTTCCTTGGGCATGTTGTATCTGCCAAAGGCATTTCAGTGAACCCTAATAAAATTGTGGCTATCCAAGCATGGAAAAGGCCAAGCACAGTGGGAGAAGTTAGGTCATTTATGGGAATGGCAGGGTATTATAGAAGATTTATAAAAGATTTTTCTAAGATGTCATCACCTCTTACCAACCTAACTAGAAAGAACCAACCCTTTAGATGGACTGAGAAATGTGAACAAGCCTTTAGTAAAATCAAAGAGGCTTTAGTCAATGCACCAGTGTTGAGAGTACCAGAAGGAAATGAGGATTTGATTGTTTATACTGATGCAAGTGGCTCTGGGCTAGGAGCTGTATTGATGCAGCAAGACCAAGTTATAGCCTATGCATCAAGGCAACTGAAGCCGCATGAATCAAAGTATGCAACCCATGATCTTGAATTGGCAGCAGTGGTATATGCACTAAAGCTCTGGAGACATTATCTTCTAGGTGCAAAGTTCATTTTATACACTGACCATAAGGCATTGAAATATCTTTTTTCACAAAAAGATCTGAATATGAGGCAACATAGATGGGTTGAATTTTTAGCAGCATATGATTTAGACATACTTTATACTCCAGGAAAAGCTAATAAGGTTGCAGATGCTTTGAGCAGGCAGCACGCAAAAGTAGCCATGTTAATGATAGAAGAGTTTAAAAATTTATCCCTACTTACTGATTTGGAAATTGAGGAAGACAATGAGGTAAACATGGAGATGATTGAAGAAGGGAAAAAGGGAAAATTAAGTTTGATAACTTTGCAATCAGATTTAATTTTGAAAGTGGGAAAAATGCAAGAGGAAGATCCAGATTTGTTAGAAAAGAAATCTCTAATAGAAAAAGGAGAAGAAGTACCAAACTACCACATTGATAAGAATGGTTACTTAAGGAATAAGAGTAAGATATGTGTTCCAAAGAATATAGGATTGAAGGAAGAGATACTTAATAAATATCATAGAAGCAAGTATTCTATACACCCAGGTAGCACCAAGATGTACCAAAACTTGAAGAGGGATTATTGGTGGACAGGGATGAAAGCTGATGTGGCCAAATATGTTGCAAAGTGTATGACTTGCCAACAAGTCAAAGCAGAAACCCAAAGACCCTCAGGCCTATTACAACCTCTAAGTATACCACAGTGGAAGTGGGAAGATATATCTATGGATTTCATAGATGGTCTGCCTAGATCAAAGAGAGGAAATACAAGCATTTGGGTAGTAGTTGATAGATTGACCAAAGTGGCACATTTTATACCAGTAAAGGCAGAAAGAAATGCCCCTAAACTAGCTCAGATATTCATGAAAGAAGTAGTAAGGTTGCATGGAATCCCTAAAACTATAGTGAGTGATAGGGACACAATCTTTACCTCCAGATTTTGGAAGAGCTTTCAAAAAGCCATAGGGAGTGAATTATGCTTGAGTACAGCATACCACCCCCAATCAGATGGTCAAACTGAAGTGATAAATAAGGTTTTGGAGGATTTATTGAGGGCATGTATATTAGACTTTGGAGGTAATTGGGAAGATCACCTCCATTTGGCTGAATTTACATATAACAATAGTTATCAAAGCACCATAGGCATGGCACCATTTGAAGCCTTGTATGGAAAACCATGTTTGTCACCAATATGTTGGGTTGAAGCAGGAGAAAAGGCTGTCTTAGGGCCTGAGTATATAAAAGAGACCACAGAGAAAATTGAACTGGTGAGGAGAAGAATGGCAGCAGCTCAAGATAGGCAAAAGAAGTTTGCAGATAAAAAGAGAAAGCAGGTAGAATATGAAGTTGGTGATTATGTTTTCATCAAAGTTTCACCTATGAAGAAGGTGTTAAGATTTGGCAAGCAAGGAAAACTTACCCCAAGATATGTTGGACCTTACAAGATTTTGGAAAGAATAGGTTCATTAGCATATAGGCTAGAGCTGCCTGAAGAGATGAGTGCAATGCACAATGTATTCCATGTATCACAACTTAGAAGATGGGTACATGAAAAAGAAGAGATTTTAGAGAAACCCACTCAGGTTCAAATAAATTCTGATTTGGTCTATGAGAAAGAACCCATGGGGATTTTGGCTAAAGAGGAAAAAAAGTTGAGGAACAAAACTTTAAAATTGGTAAAGGTTCAATGGAGCCTAGACCCTAAGGACTGTACATGGGAATTGGAGGATAAAATAAAGATGGATTACCCTAAACTTTTTGTAGTGGAAGGTAAAAAAACTAAATTCCTAAAAGTTTAATATGTATGGTTGTTTTGACTGAATTGTTTGCTTATGCAATGTCTGATAGATTTTAGGAGAATCTAGAAATATAAAAAAAAAAAAAAATGAATGAGAAAATTGTGAGGACACAATTCCTAAAAAGGTGGGGTGATTGTAATGCCCCAGAAATTCATAGAATCTTATTTGGTTGAATTTTGAAAATATATGAATTCATTTGTATAAGAATACATGAAAAAAAAATAAAGTGTTCAAGTGTGTGCACACTGATATGGCACAAGAAAGAACTCCAAATCCACTGAAATCAAAACAAGAATTAAAAAGTATTACAAACATAATTTTGTGATATGGATATTTGATCTCTGGAATTATATGAATCATCCAAGAAAATAAGGAAAAGTAAGTTTTGTTTTGAATCAGTAAACATATTTTATTTAAACCCAGAAAAGAAAATATTACAGGGATTTAAAAGTCTGTATGCACATATAGGTGCATATCTTTCTGAAATTAAGGAGGAGTTAAATAAGCCTAGATAGGATATGTATGCAAATGTACATTTCTGTAAGAATAGAAAATGTTAAAAAGAAATAAGCAAGTAAAAGAAAACTGTAATACTAAAATGGCAAAAGACAAATTGCAAGCAGAATAATTGCTTTAGGCAGAAATAGAAAGGAGGATTTCTAGAAAATAAACAAGTGACAATGTCACACAATTTTCATGACTTGGTAAGAATAGGATATATTTTGAAAAGGTAAAGAAAAAAAAAAATATAAGGGAAAGTAAGCACCACATATGGCCGGGGTATCAAAAGTGAAAATGAACAAATCTGAAATGCAAAATGCATGAGTCTTGGCCAGGGTAGGAATGGGATTTTACAATGATAAACCCTAGAAAACTTCTCTTATAAATTCAAGTATAAACCAGAAAAGAATCATTTTGCTACCCAAAACATTTAAGAAAACAAAGAGGAAAATATTTGCAAGCAGAAAAGCAAGTTTTAAAAGGTTTTCTTTCTGATTTAAGCAGGAGAAGCATTTTTCTGTGAGTAATCTCACTAATCCATGGCATTAAGTCCTGTTATGAGGCAGCCTAGCTTATGCTAATTTTTCTGCATATTTTGGATTTTATTACTATGGTTTTAATGGATGCTTTAATGGGTGTTTCTAAATGCTTTTAGTTTTGATAGTGAGTATTATGCTCTGATTGTTTATACCCAGAAATGTTATAGTATGAAAATGTAATAGTAAATAGAGAATGCTTGTAGCTGGTTTAGTTATGGCATGACAAACATATGTATATGAGTTGCATTACACTTGTGTAAGTGCTGAGGCTCAAATGAAAGATTCAAGGTTGCAATGGAAATTCCTAATGTGCTGAACCTTTGATCAAATAGAAAACCATGGGCCAGAAATCTTGTTTAAGCTAGATCTTGAATTTAGTTCAAACATGGTTGCTTGTGAAACAATAATAACCCACATGCCTAGTCTTTATTCCCAGTTACAAATATTCTTGTATTTTCTTTTAAACCAGAATACTTGTAGATATGAATTCCCTGGATATGAAAGTTAGCTTGTTCTGGAATTATGCTTGAGAGCTCTATATAATGTTTCATGTACACTGTGATTCAGTCACCTAGCTATCTCATGATAGGATCAAACATGAACACTTAGTAAATAAACAAAGGATTGTGAGCCAAGAGAACTGCTGGAATGCTTGTTGTATTTAAAGTATGCAAGTTGACACATGGTTTGTTTAAGCCCTGAGATCTTTGTGCAATATTGTGAATTATTTTATTGCAATGTGTCCCCATGATTCCTTATGGCAGATGAGGCTAGGAAGAAATTTGGTAAATGCAATCTATACAAAATGTTTAGGTCTTACTTAATTACTTAATATCATGGAATTTTTGATGATGCTCATACCAGATCTTGTATCTGACCCTTGTTTGCTTATGGCAACTGGGTGTCTCATTTAAAATGGGGCAGCCCTTAATGCTTTTTCAGGGAATGCTGGCTCTAAATAGGAAGCTGCTATGGCTAATGAGAATGATTGGATAAGCATGCTAAACTAGAGTTAAATAAGAACTTAGAATGAGATATTTGCATGTAATCTGGAAAATTTGATAGTTCTGTTTAGGCTGTTATGCAAAACCTTGAAAGTTTGGAATTATTCAGTTATTTTAAATGAATCTAGTGATGTATTAAGTAGGAAGAACTTGCAAGAGATATGTGTTATGTTATTTCTGTTTTCTGGTTTGGTATGTATTAAGAATATTGAAGTTAAGCTGAATTGATTATCTATTTGCTAAAGTTGTTTTGATTAAAGGAAAAACTGGATTTTATAAGTATGATCACTTTATGATGGTTTTAGTTAATCCTAAATCTTTTCAAAAGATAGATATATAGGAAATTATATTGGGAAAATCCAGAAAGAATTATAACTGTTACACTTTCATGTCTTGATACTGAAACTTGTCCAAATGCAAGTAAAAGAATGGTTTCTTTAACCAAACAGTTAGACCATAGGTCAGGCCACATACACACTTTAAAAAAATGGAGCTAGGAACCATTTGAACCCAGTTTTTCTGGAAAATGAACAAAAACATAGACATGTACCTGTATATCTGTGTACATGTTGATATTTAGGCAACAAAATAAATACAAATTCCTAGAAAAGTAGTAGGAATGGGTTTTGAAAATAATAAAGCAAGAAATATTGTTTTGTATGTTAGATTATAGGCAAAACTTAAGTGTATATGTATAGAGATAGGTAGGTATCAGATTTTAAAACCCTGCAGGAAAAAAAAAAAGAAAGCAAAAATTGAGTTTGAACTGACCAGCATAGTACTTGAACTCGTGACCTCTCATGTGTAAGTTAGGCGCGTTTCCATTACGCCTAGATGTTGCTTGTGTTCACTTAGGATCCACTTTCTTTTAGCTTGAGTTTGAAACTATGCAGATTTTAACACAAACATCCATATTAAAAAGCTTTCTTCCACTAGATTATTACTTAATCATTCCTTAATTAGAATAACAGACCAAAGTACATGTTTACAGTGGATTCTATGGTCAATAATCAGAATGTGAAAATAAATCTTTTATTAGGGAATTATCACATTTTAATAGATTTAAAAAGATTTCTACTTCCCTATTATTATTATGCTCTGATTCTAGTAGGATATAACATAGATATCTTCATATATGTATGTTAGGAAAGATTTAGATTTAAAACAATATTTTTATATTGAGAAAGATCCTGGATAATATGAGAATAGGTAAGGATGACCCTAGGTAGTCTTAGTTAAGTATGTAAGCAAAAAAAAAAAAAAATTTTGCTTAAGAATTAGGGTCATTCCAATTTCTTCCCTTCCAGTAAAATAACTTACTGATTAAACTTATAAATATTTTTAAAATTTAGATCTTGATTATTCAAACATATTTTACTTATACATCATCAGCTATAAGTGATTAGAATAAGAGAATTTGAATTTTGAACCTAATCTAAGTCTGTAGATTAGAACAGGGTATATTTGCCTGTACACAGACATGCATACACAAAATCTTCATATATTCAGGCATGCAATATATGTACACAACCATGCAAGCATATATCACATCATAACTTCATATCTATCAGGCTATCAAACAATCTAGCTTTTAAAAAGAAATGTTTACTCACTGTTTACATAAACAGAGAAGCCTGGAATTGCTTTTGAAAATTGGAAAATGATCTTGCTACTTGATCTTGAAGACCGGTAATTGTTTTGAACTTGATCTGCTTGTTTGCTTCAGATTTGAGATTTTTAAAGATTGTTTGCTTTAGTTTGATTTATGTTTTCTCTCTTTTTAGTATAGAAGGAGATGAAAGAAGAATTGAGAAAGTATGTATCAGCTTAGATTTCTCTAAAACATGTCATTTACAATCAATTTTAAATGAAAATGAAGTATGCCACTTGTTATTATGCATGTTATCTTAGCTTACAAATGTTTAATGCATGCATTTATGTTTTTATTATTATCATCATTTATGTTTTTATATTTATGTTATATGTTTAATTTTAAAAGAAAGTGTATTATATCTTTTATTAAATTTTTTTTAAGCCATTATATCTTAAATTAATAAATATTTATCTATAATGTTTTAAAATATAGAGTTTTAACTTTAAATATCCTTTGAGAATTATTATATTGAATTCAAACCATATCTTCCTAAACACAATATATATTATAAATTAGAAACATATTTTTTTAAATGAAAAGAAAATAAATAACTTGACACTTGTTAAATTTCATGTTACAATACTTGTACTTGTTAATTTGCATGTATTAATATTTTATATATTTTTATATTATATTTCCAGTTTTTATTATTACATTTCCTTTTATTTATATTTATATAACTTTTAAAGAAAATAATTTAAAATCTAATTATACAATAATAAATAAACACATATATACATATATTTATATGTTGGTTTTTAAAATATGGAGTTTTAAATCCAATTTATTTTTAAGATATTTTATTTTTGAATTTCATGTCAAAATTCTATTTACAATCTATATATATACACATAAACAGACACATATCTTATTTGTTTTGGAAATTTTTCCAATTAATTCACAAATTAATTATAAAAATTATATTAATTACTAAATTAAATTTGGCTTAAAAACGGGATGGTTAAAAATTCTCCCCTTAAGAAAATTTCGTCCTCGAAATTTGATAGACAGGGAGACAAACAAAGAACATATGAACACATAAAAAAATTAGAGAAATGGCTTGCGAGATCAAGCCGAAATATCTATTCTACATTTGAGATAGGACTTCTACATGCACTTTTTCAATTTTGGAATACATCAGAATATCATCAATAAATACGAGAACGAACTTATTCAATACTTCACGAAATACTCGGATCGTTAGGTCTACGAAATATGCATAGGGCATTGGTTAGTCCAAAGGGCATAACTAACCATTCGTAGAATATATCGGGACCTCTAAAAGTAGTCAAATGGATACAATCTTCGCGATTCTAAGCTGATGGAATCCTTGGGCTAGATCCATCTTTGAAAAGAACCGAGCACCCTACAATTGATCGAACAGGTCATCGATTTGGGGCAAAGGAAATTTATTCTTAAGGGTTATCTTATTAAGATCACAATAATCTACGCACAATCTCAAAGATCCATTGGACTTCGCTACAAATACTACAGCTGAACCCCAACTGGAACGAATAAGTCGTATAAATCCTTTCTCCAGTAAATCTTGGGTTTGCTTAACTAGCTCTACTTTTTCCCTTGGTTCCATCCTACGACTTGCATGCGTAACGGGATGGGCATTGGGAACCAATTCGATTCTAAATTCGATTTCCCTATGCGGAGGTAAAGACTTAACTTCTTCAAATACGTTAGGAAATTCTCAAACAATAGGTATGGATTCCAAACTCGGGTTGGGATACCCTAAAGTATACATTAGCTTGTCCCTCTTCGGACTTGGATCCTCACAAGAAATCACAACAAAATTCCCAAGTTTGGTTTTGACCGATATCGTTCTATTGACGCAATCTAATTTAGCTTCATATTTTGTTAACCAATTCATTCCAAGTAAAACATAAAATTCATTAAAGTCGAGAACGAAAAGGTTGATAGGAAACTGATGATGAGAATACAAAATAGGAATTTTTCTACAACGTAAACAAAGATTTGTAGGGCCTTCTACTGGGTTATTCACACAAATAGGTTCGTCTAAAAATTGGGGTTCAAGATTTAACTCTTCTACGGTCTGTTGGGAAATAAAACTATGTGTGGCTCCAGTGTCGAATAGAACTCTAACAATTTTATCATAATTAAGAAGATTACCTTTCAAAGCTCCTTTCCCTTTATCATATCCTTAGGTTGAAGGTTCATCCTTTATTGCATATACCTTTTCTACTTAGGTCTGCTTCATTATCGGGCATTCTTTAACCATATTGTGACGACCCAAAATTTTCGAGCATTCAAAATCGGAATATTTAATTGATTTTAAATATGCAATAGGGTAATTTTAACTTGGATTACGAATATCACAATTTATTTGATAATTGAATTATTAAATTAAATAATTTGAAGTCGGATAAAATATTGAATCTGAAATTTTAAGCTTGTTAAAAATAATCTGAAGGTTTGTAAAATTTATATTAATAATACTAAGGATAATAGAAGTTGTAAAATTGAAATTAATAATGCTTTGTTCAATTTTGAAATTTTACCGTTTTAAATTGAATTTAAAAATAGTCTCCGATGCACAGTCTTGGAATCCAACGAAAACAGTTCCATTGGATCCGTAATATTGTGTTATTATCGGGTTTCAATTTTCATAGATTTTGGGTTCGTTGTGTGAACGTACGATATAAAAGCGCGTTGATAATTTTACATCGAAAATTCGATTAAAAGTACATAAATATATTCTCATATGAGCACATTACCTTTGGCTTACCAAACACGATTCTTCATCCTTCTTCGAGAAGCCAAAATCGAGCCCTTCTAAGTAAATTCGCGAACCCTCATTCTCATAGAACCGAACGAATATCGAGAAATTTTAATAATGGTCGCTCCTTGTTTTTCCTTCAATTTAAATTGAGACATAGCCGAACAAATCTCCTCCAAATCAAAATCAACGAAACCTAATAATGGCAGCTTCATCCCAAAACAATCGCGACTTGATTGTTTTTCTTTCCTTCTTTCAGTTCGAAACGAGGCCGAGTTCTTCGTTCTAAAAAAAAGAGGGGGCTAGGAGGCGCGCGAACGCCTGAAATCATGACCGAGAGAGGGGAAACGAATGGATATGGGTCGCGCGGCTTCGAAGTGACTGTCGCGAGGGTTAGGGTTTCGATTGCTTCGAGTCAATTGGGGGGGATGGCGCTTCGCACGCGCGTTAATTGGCGCTGGTGTCGTCGAGGCTAGGGTTTCGGCTTCCATGGTTTGAGGTCATGGATTGGTGGCGAGGTCAAAAGTAAGTCGCGTGCTCGGGAAGTACGGCATCGCGCTCACGTTCGAATCAGTGAGGATGGGGAGGTCTCACGTTTATCGGAGGCAGGTCACGATGTAGCTGGAACGAGCGACTCTCGCGTGCGAGGCAAAGGAGTAGTTCGATTGTAAGGTATAACTTCTGCTTTTAATTTAAGTATAATAATATGTATATGGACCGAAACCAAACCTTAATATATATATATATATATATATATATATATATATATATATGAATACACTCATAGTTAATATTTAGGTAAACAGATAGCATGTATATATAAGATTTAGGAAAATATATAAGAATTTTGAATATTGAAGTTCATATAAAAATAGATTTTCAAACCTATGTAAATAAATTTTTATAAGTAGAGAAATAGTCTCAGGAGAAATAAACATACATCTACACATTTTGAAATTAAATATATTGAATAGAAATTGATTGATCGATTTGTTCGAATATTAATAAACTATATAAATATTTTTACAAGGTCTGAAATCATGGAAATTCAAGTCGAGTTGGAGGGATTGCAATTTAAATAGCAAAGGTGAGTTATCTCACTCAGTTAAACTTAAATTTAAAATGAATAATTGTTTGAATGGTAGAATTGATTAATGTGCTATAGTATGATATTTTGGAATTGGAATATTTTATTGTGCTAACTTCTGTGATGCAATGAAAAACAGGTTGGAGGGGTCCAACTGGATCCCTCAACATTTATTTAAATTATTTAATACCCTTTGTTGTGATTATTTTATATTCTATGATGAATATCATTGACAATTGGAATACTGGATGTTATGGTTTACCTGAATATGTTTCGGTGCACTAATTTATCAAGATATATAGAATTGGATTTTGGAAATAAAATGAAGAGAATTTGTAAGTGAAATAATTATAGAGAATTTAAATAAATTAAGAATGAATTGGGTAAGAATAATAATAGTTTTAAATTCTAATAAATAAAATTCTGTATATGGAAGGGAAGTTTTGAATAAACAGAAGATTAATGAATTTTTAAACTTCAATATGATTAAAACATTTATTTAAAATTCAAGGTTTAAATTATTTAAGAAGAATAAAGAAGAAATTGGGAAAAAGTGAAATTCGTATATTTCAGTCAAAAAGATGTAAAATCAAATGGGAAATAATAACAATAATAATAAGTCCATAACTAATGAATTATGAGGTGAATTGAGTAATTAAAGGAACTTATTTCAAAATAAAGTGAATTGGAAATCAATTTGGGAAATTGATTTAAGTGATTGAAGTTGGAATTTTTCTCTGGATAACCAAGTACGTTTTAAAGTAAAATTTTAAATATGAATTGAATGTTTTAAAGTTGTTTGTAAAGAAAGCGTGTTTCGTAAAATTTATTTCTATCATTTAAAGTTTAAAATAAATATTTTCTTTTAATCTATTTTAGCAGTAATTATTAAGAAGTAACTTAGTATTTTGTTTTTAAAAATAGGAGTCTAGTTTTATATTTCATTAAGTAACCTTATTTTCTAATATTCATATAGTATGTATTTTTAACAAATTATTAAAGAAATTTTAATAAAAATGTTTTAAAGTATATTTTTAAAAGTTAAGTGTTTTAAATTATTTTAAAAATCTAAATTTTTGTGCTTGGTGATTCCAGTAGAAATAGAAATACTTGGAATTTATTCTGAGAAAGTCAGGTAGTTGTGAAAACTATTTTCAAATGAATTTGAAAAGTGGAAATATATGTTGTGAAGATACTTTTGAGATAAATAAATAATTTGGGAAATTATTTATTGGTTGATGGATGTTTATGCATATTAATTGATAGTTAAACAACAGATTATCAATATTGGACAAAAATGCGTTGATCGTTTCGAAGAGACCGGGATCGAGATTTATTTCTCGAAAACCACTTCAATCTGGTTTGTACGTTTCGTGAAAACGAGTTTGGATTCGAAGATGGAGCAATAAAGTGCAAGGGCTAGTCGCTACTAATCCTGAGGATATTTCCAAAATGGATGTAGTAGGAATAGTGCCTTCGGTTCCGTTCGAACCCTGAACGGACTTGTATGGATGAATGCTTGCGAAACATCGTCAGGTGGACGATTGGCATTCTAAGGGATATGTTCTGAAAAGGTAACGCTTAGCCTCAAGCCTCATCAAATGAGAATGATTGAAAATCAGGGATTATGCAGCAAGGCTAGGTGGGTAGCACCCAAGCAGGGTGAGGTCATTCCAGTCTAGATGTCCCTTTTTATTTCGGCTTAGTGGGCGGTTGCTGATCCCAACCGCGGGGTGACCTCACTCGGGATTATCCAGTAAGGGGTAGTCCCGGCCTTGTGTTGCAGGGGAGCAGGCGTACTCCTCGGTACGGTGATCTTGGCCCCGTACTGTGACAGGTGGTACCCCAGTGCCTAGTCATTAGTTGGAAATCCATTCTCCCTACGAGCCTTGTACGAGTTTTGTTTGTATTACCCACTCTGTGGCTAGTAGCTGGAATTTAATAGATGTAACAATTTCGGCTATTTTATAAGTATTTGTATATAGACCCTATTATAATATCAGAGGATTTCTATAAAAATTGTTTTGGCTATCGTAAGGTAAAAACCCGACATGTTTATTTGTGGCGTGGTCTTACGAGATGCTTTTATTTTTAAAGAATTTTTGAAACTTTAATAATCAACTGGGTGTGATTTTCGAACGCTGGTATTCCAGACTGACTCGGGTGTTATTTAACTGTAATGCTCGGGTCAGACCGAGTATTATAGGACACAGGATATGATGCTATAGAGCTCAGGAGACGAGCAGGATGACGATACGTATTCTCGTACTTGTTTATTTATATATATTCCTATGTGATTGAGTTGCTGTGTATTCATTTGTATGTTGTTGTTGAGCTGTTGATTGATGTAGTCTGATGATGTAATATATAAACAGATATATTTGATTTTGAGTAAAGATCATTTATTATATATTATATTTTATTCCTCTGCGATGGTTAGATTCTGATGTTGTTTTCTATTTTCTTCTTCTACCTCTTCTTCTTTAACCAAATGGTTCGTATTTCTGTATAACTTGAGTTTATTTTTGTAGAATAGTGTTAACTCAAGGGGTGCGGATTTGCGGGCTGTTACACTTGGTATCAGAGCTTAGGTTGGTGATAACCTTGGCTCTGGTGGGAAATTACCCAAATAGAGTCCGTGGTACTCTATAATGAGTTTGAGCGTATTAATGGATATGAGCGCGTATTTGTTAGTGAATATAAATTGTTTTAATATTGTGTTGATTGGTTTATTGAGTGGCATATGCACCTTCGTGGGCACAGTCTGGACAACTGTATCGAAAGGGTTTCTAAACACTTGAATATAACAATTGACACGGTATTGTTTGAAATGTGGGTAAATAAAATAATTTTACCCAAGAAAATATATTTTGATATAAAGAAAAGTTTTTGTAAACTATTTTAGCTAATATATGGTTGCTTGGATGTTAGGAAGAATAATATTAAAGTATTATCATTGTTAAGTGAAATGCTTATAAATATGAATTATAATGTAAATTATAAATTGAATTATAATCAAATGGGAAACTATGCAAATGAATTATAGTTAAAATTGTTTTAAATAGATTTTGGAAGTAATATAGCATTGAAATCACTTGGATTACTAGAAAATAATACTAATGATGACAGCCGCATCATCAGTATTCATTTTCGAATTTCTAAGTGACGGATTGCTGCCAAAAACTGATTTGTTCAGAAAGCTAGTTGTTTTTGAAAATTTCAAAAGGAAATTTATTGAAAATAAAAGCCAGATTTGAGAGGTTGGAGATTTCAAGATGATTCTAAACCAAGTCGGGTGTTTAAAAATCCTTATGAGATAGTTGTAAGCTTATAAATTGAGATGATTTTTAAATTAGGAAGGGAATGTAAGCTTTGAATGTTGTAATTTAAATTTAAAGAGAAAAGTTAAAAATGAAATTAACTTGGATGGGAAATAAAAATTTGACCGAATCGACATTAATTGGATAGGCTGAAAATAATATCCAGTTGTATTCGAATCAAGTTGAAATCGAATTGAGTTAAATAAATTTGAGTTAAAGTAAAATTGAATTGGGATGAGAATTCAATTGAATTAATGAATGGAATTAAATTCTTACCTAAACGAATGCGAAATAAATTGAAAAAGGATTGGAATTAAAGTAAATAAATTAGAATAACTTATAAAAGAATCAGAATTAAATTGCATGGAATAAAAATATGCTTGGGATATAAATAAGAATAAGGCTTGAGTTAAAATAAAAGAACAATATATTCAAGCTTATGATGAATGGAATTGTGTAAATAATAAGTTGTGACTTATAAATTTTGAAAGTGGAATAGAAAATCCAAAATAAATATTGTTTGATGTTTTGGATAATGAAACAGAAATCTAAACTTGAATTATATAATAAAATTTAACTAAGAAAATAAAATGAAGTGTTATTTGAAATCAAAAATTAAGTATTGAACTATAAATAGGAGAGAACTAATTTTCTAATAAATTAGTTAATAAAATGTGTAAATGCGAACGTAATGTTGTTTAATTGAAGCTGAATTGTGAAATTATAATGAAGTTTGGAAATAAAACTCAAGTTATAAATCAAATTCGACTTGAATTATTAGTGAAGAAAATATATTTGAAAGTGGCCTTGCAATCAATTAAATGAATTGAGAATGAAGTTGAATTGTGAGTTAATAAAATTGGATGGTAATTTAAAAGTGAATGGTGGAATCAGAACTTGAGCTATTAATTAAAATTCGACTTGAAGTGTTAACAAATTAAATATAATTGGAAATGTATCGAATAAAAATGAAATTAGATTAAAATAGTAATGGTATGAATTGCAAATAAAATCCAAATAAGTGGAAATAAATTGAAAATGACTTTGTAATCGATTGAATGAGCTGAATCTGGAAAGTTAAATTTTATAATAACTAATCAAATGAAATTGTATGTTTAATATGAGATTTGGTTGAGATAGAATTAAGTTGAATATAAAGAAAAACAATTTTACTCGTAAGATGAAATGAGCTTAAGTATAAAATTGAAGTAAATCAACTTAAGCTAAAAAGATGGAAAGGAGTTGAATTGAATTCAACTTAAACTAATTTTAATAATATTGGGTTGGATTTAAATCAAGTAAAAATGAATTTTAATTAAAATAAAATTCGGTGAGATAAAAACAATATTAAATGGAATGTGAATAAATGGTTGTGAATGAATTAAAATAAAAAGGAAATTTAATTAAGATGAATCTAAGTTGTTAATGGTTTTAAATGAACTGGTTTGGTTAAGTAAAATGAAATGCAAGTGAATAGATTCAAATTTAAAATGCAATGAAAATGAGAATATATGGATCGTGAATAAATTTAAAAATGAAATAGAATTAAGTATAAATTGAGTTGAAATCCATTTAAATTGGTTATAAAACATAAATACTTGTTTATTCACATAGATCTTGTCAAACTGCATAGAATAAATTGTCATTGGATGCAAATAGGAGTAATTAAAATCCTATGATTTGATAGAAGTAAAATGAATTGATTTAGAGAGCAATTGAATTAAATATGAGATCGGCTTGCTTAAAATAAATTAAATGTAAGCTATTGTGTTTTAAACCATTCAAATTGATGAAGTTGTATATGAATGGATTGAAAACCATTCAAATTGAATGGAAATGGGTTGTAAATTAATTGGAACAGTGGAATTGGTATGAAAATTGTAAAAGTTGCTTACGGAGAAATGTTTGATGTGAATTTCTTTTAGAATTCATGTGTTTAACTGTTGCAAATAAGTGAAATATGTTAAACTTCATATATATCGTACTTACATGTTTAAATTGAGTAAGTACAGGTACCTGGGAGCCGTGTGGCTGGATTTGGTTGTGCTATTCGCTAAAAATAATAAGCCGCTTGCTTAAAATGCAAAATAAGGTACGCCTACGCAATAAAAATATGAAATATGAACTGTTTTTTGTTTTTCCGACCGTGTGGGTGATGTATATATATTTATCGCTTTTGTTAAATTGCAAAAGCTCCTCCGTACAAAGGAGACTCTGCCAAAAAATTTCGGAAATTTCGGAAATTTTTGAAAATTTTTGGAAAATTTTGTTAACGACAAAACTATTTAGAATTGGAAATTGAAATAAGGTAGTAAATGAAGCTAATTAAAATAATGACATAAATTAGTTATAAATGGAAGATAAAATTCAAATATTCAAAGTTAAAGATAAATTGAATTCACATGGAAATGAAAGAATCAATTTGAATAGAAATAGATATAAACTAAAGTGGTAAGATGAAAACAGATATAAGAAACATATAAAATGCTTATACTAACTTAAGTAAACAATGATAAATTCTTAATTGGAAATTGAATATTAGAAAGATATCCTAAGTTGATATTTGAATGAGTAAATAATTGACACTTGTAAGGAAGTCGATAAAATGTTTTTGGAAAGTTGTGATTGGATATTAGTACTAAGCTCCTGCAGGTATTATAAAGAGAAAAGAGAATTGATTTTGATTTCAGAAGATAAATATGAAATGCTCGACAAAAGGTACGTGTTTAAGTTTCCAAATGAAATTTGATTGGGATTTTGGATTGAGCCACTTGGCTTCTTGTTTTCTTTTTGGATTTGGGAGGCCGTAGAGCCATTTTGTAGTTGTGCCGAGCTAGCCGCGCAAAGGAGACGCTGGCGAACTTTTTCGAAAATTTAGAGAGTTAGAAAATTTTTGAGAAAATTTTGTTAATTCAAAATATGGTTTTAAATTAAAACATGAATGGTTAAACGAATAGTATAGTTTGAAACTCTGGGAGAGTTGAGAAGTTAATAAGAATGATAATGGGTCTTTTATAAAAAGATCGTTGGTAAGATGTTGAATTGTTTGGTTTTGAGGAAAAGTAAACGGGTATTGGATCGTTCTTCCTAACTAGTAATTTCAGGGACGAAATTCTTTTAAGGGGGGAGGAATGTGACGACCCAAAATTTTCGAGCTTTCAAAATCGGAATATTTAATTAATTTTAAATATGCAATAGGGTAATTTTAACTTGGATTACGAATATCATAATTTATTTGATAATTGAATTATTAAATTAAATAATTTAAAGTTGGATAAAATATTGAATCTGAAATTTTAAGCTTGTTAAAAATAATCTGAAGGTTTGTAAATTTATATTAATAATACTAAGGATGATAGAAGTTGTAAAATTGAAATTAATAATGCTTTGTTCAGTTTTGAAATTTTACCGTTTTAAATTGAATTTAAAAATAGTCTTCCGATGCACAGTCTCGGAATCCGACGAAAACAGTTCCATTGGATCCGTAATATTGTGTTATTATCGGGTTTCAATTTTCGTAGATTTTGGGTTCGTTGTGTGAACGTACGATATAAAAACGCGTTGATAATTTTACATCGAAATTTCGATTAAAAGTATATAAATATATTCTCATATAAGCACTACCTTTGGCTTACAAAACACGATTCTTCATCCTTCTTCGAGAAGCCAAAATCAAGCCCTTCTAAGTAAATTCGCAAACCCTCATTCTCATAGAATCGAACGAATATCGAGAAATTTTAATAATGGCCGCTCCTTGTTTTTCCTTCAATTTAAATTGAGACATAGCCGAACAAATCTCCTCCAAATCAAAATCAACGAAACCTAATAATGGCAGCTTCATCCACAAACAATCGCGACTTGATTGTTTTTCTTTCCTCCTTTCAGTTCGAAACGAGGCCGAGTTCTTCGTTCTAAAAAAAGGGGGCTAGGAGGCGCACGAACGCCTGAAATCATGACCGAGAGAGGGGGAAACGAATGGATATGGGTCGCATGGCTTCGAAGTGACTATCGCGAGGGTTAGGGTTTCGATTGCTTCGAGTCAGCTGGGGGGATGGCTCTTCGCGCACGCGTTAATTGGCGCTGGTGTCGTCAAGGCTAGGGTTTCGGCTTCCATGGTTTGAGGTCATGGATTGGTGGCGAGGTCAGAAGTAAGTCGTGTGCTCGGGAAGTACGGCATCGCGCTCGCGTTCGAATCAGTGAGGATGGGGAGGTCTCGCGTTTATCGGAGGCCAGTAACGATGTAGCTGGAACGAGCGGCTCTCGCGTGCGAGGCAGAGGAGTAGTTCGATTGTAAGGTATAACTTCTGCTTTTTATTTAAGTATGATAATATGTATATGGACCGAAACCAAACCTTAATATATATATATATATATGTGTGTGAATACACTCATAGTTAATATTTAGGTAAACAGATAGCATGTATATATAAGATTTAGGAAAATATATAAGAATTTTGAATATTGAAGTTCATATAAAAATTGATTTTCAAACCTATGTAAATAAATTTTTATAAGTAGAGAAATGGTCTCAGGAGAAATAAACATACATCTACACATTTTGAAATTAAATATATTGAATAGAAATTGATTGTTCGATTTGTTCGAATATTAATAAACTATATAAATATTTTTACAAGGTCTGGAATCATGGAAATTCAAGTCGAGTTAGAGGGATTGCAATTTAAATTGCAAAGTTGTGTTAATCTCACTCAGTTAAGCTTAAATTTAAAACGAATAATTGTGTGAATGGTTGTATTGATTAATGTGCTATAATATGATATTTTGGAATTGGAATATTGTATTGTGCTAACGTCTATGATGCAGGGAAAAACAGGTTGGAGGGATCCAACTGGATCCCTCAACATTTATTTAAATTATTCAATACCCTCTGTTGTGATTATTTTATATTCTGTGATGAATACTATTGACAATTGGAATAATGGATTTTATGGTTTACGTGAATATGTTCCGGTGCACTAATTTATCAAGATATATAGAATTGGATTTTGGAAATAAAATGAAGAGAATTTGTAAGTGAAATAATTATAGAGAATTTAAATAAATTAGGAATGAATTGGACAAGAATAATAATAGTTTTAAATTCTAATAAATAAAATTCCGTATATGGAAGGGAAATTTTGAATAAACAGAAGATTAATGAATTTTTAAACTTCAGTATGATTAAAACATTTATTTAAAATTCAAGGTTTAAATTATTTAAGAAGAATAAAGAAAAAATTGGGAAAAGCTGAAATTCGTATATTTCAATCAAAAAGATGTAAAATCATATGGGAAATAATAACAATAATAATAAGTCTATAACTAATGAATTATGAGGTGAATTGAGTAATTAAAGGAACTTATTTCAAAATAAAGTGAATTGGAAATCAATTTGGGAAATTGATTTAAGTGGTTGAAGTTGGAATTTTTCTCTGGATAACTATAACAACCCGCATATTTATCGATTTTATATTTAAATATTTTGTCGTTAGTCGGATTTTAGTCAGAAAAGCTACTTTTTGCAAACAGTCGAATTGGGGCTCGAGACCACCCCCATTGAGTTCAAAATGACGTTTGCGACCTTTTTGAGTATAAGCTTCGATATGTTTGGAGAAAGTTGATTTTTGCTACTTTTTTCTTTGGGCTTTGGTTTGGGCTGAACCCACTTACTAACTCAGTCCCAATCCCCCTCTCCTCTTCATTACTTCATTCTAACTCCTCAAACTCAAGCTTCAACTGAAAATGGTGGAGAGGAAAAAGAATTAAAACTCCAAGCCCTAGTTCCATAGCAAAATCCAAGTTCTTGCTCCAAAATCTAAGAGAACCCATTGGTAAGCTTCCTCTTCTTATTCTCCAACTCATTCTCTCTTTGATTTCAGAAAATTCCTAAACCTAATTTGGGAAATGTTTCTCTTTTTAGCTTAGAATCAAGCTTCTTGAGTTGAGATTGAAGAGTGCTTGTTCTTGCCTTTGCTTTCAAGCTTCATCTTCATAAATTTAGTTCAAAGGTGAGATTTTTATCTCACATATATAACTATAAGTATTTTTGGTTGTTAGGTATGAATTCCTAACAATTATTCATGTGCATTTGCTTTTGGTTTGGATTGATTTGGTGAATATTTCAATTTTTGGTGTTTTGTAGTCAAATCTCTAAAAATCCAAACTTTGATGTTTGATCATGCTTTAAGAGGTGTTTCGGAGAGCCTATAAGACCGGGTTGTCGCTAGGCATAAATCCTTAGTTGTCGTTGCTCGTCCGATCGCTCCCGATACGTTTTGGCCACTTTGGCCTAGGCAAATTGTTGCATAGACCAGGTGACCAGACGTCTGGTGACCAAGTCCAGACGTCTGGTTTGGACCTGGAAAGTAAAAATGTATGCACGCATATTATAAAAAAAAGCCAGAGACTATTTTCAGACGTCTGAACCATCAAACCAGACGTCTGGATAGGTCTCAGACGTCTGACTTGAGGTTTCAGACGTCTGAGTGTTCTCTGGGTTATTCCCAGAGAACAAATCCAGACGTCTGGATTCCAAATCAGACGTCTGGAATGTGCAGTTTTGCCTATTTTGGCTATTTTTGAGTATATTTCCAACTTTAATCGATTCGTGTTGTTTCCTATTTGTTGTTATCATCTATTATGACTTTGATGACCTTTCCTTTGGGAATTTTAGATATATCCACTTTGATGGATTTGATATCGATTTCTTTGGATTTTATTCACGTCTTCGAACGTGAATTCAGTAATTGGTTGTTCTTACAATCTTCTTTGTGATTTGTCACTTTAAAAATATAAAGGTTTTCTATACTAGTAGTAAATATCAAAACTCTTTCTTCAAATGATTTCAACACTATTTTATAACAAAGCTCGTTTTCTCAAACCGTTTTCCAATCTATTAGTATATACAAGCCTTTACCTCACTCGTATGAGAAATCTAATTAAACGGCTTAGTAAAACAAGTGGTATGAAACGCTTGCGTTTACTTCGTCGGTTAATTCTTGGACTTGTTCGATTGAATCTCTTGTGACAATTTTCTAGTGGAGATCTACAATTTGTTCGTAAATATTTAAGTTAAGCTAGTGGTTATGAGAGATGAAGCTAAGCTCATATATTTACTAGCTTATTGTAATTGACACTTCTCGTTGATCATGACGATTATCTTTATGGTTTAGACTAGCTATGTGCGATGTCTCTTTGCTGTTTGGTTAGGCTAGACACCATTTGTGTGATTCCATTCACACATACTTTTTCGGTTAGCCTAGACACCACTTGTGTGATTCCATTCACACATACCTTTTTGCTGTTTGGTTAGGCTAGACACCATTTGTGTGATTCCATTCACACATACTTTTTCGATTAGCCTAGACACCACTTGTGTGATTCCATTCACACATACCTTTTTGCTGTTTGGTTAGGCTAGACACCATTTGTGTGATTCCATTCACACATACTTTTTCGGTTAGCCTAGACACCATTTGTGTGATTCCATTCAAACATACCTTTTTGCTGTTTGGTTAGGCTAGACACCATTTGTGTGATTTCGACTCACACATACCTTTTCGGTTAGCCTAGACACCATTTGTGTGATTTCGACTCACACATTCCTTTTTGTTTGCAAGGTTAGGCTAGACACCATTTGTGTTATTTCGACTCACACATACCTTTTCGGTTAGCCTAGACACCATTTGTGTGATTTCGACTCACATATACTTTTTTGTTTGCAAGGTTAGGCTAGACACCATTTGTGTGATTTCGACTCACACATACCTTTACGGTTAGCCTAGACACCATTTGTGTGATTTCGACTCACACATACCTTTTTGCTTTTTATGATTTCTGGATTTCGTGTGTTGATTTCTGGAAATTTTATCCTTCACCTATTCTTGTGATTTCTGGATTTCGTGTGTTGATTTCTGGAATTTATGTTTCACCAACTTTTACGATGGGCATTGATATATGTCATTTATTGTGGCTTGGTGAATGAAATTAGGAGTATGACATTCCTTTTCATCTTGAGTAGATTATTGTGATATTGATTAATCTCTTGTTGATTTTCAATTACTTATTTATCACAGCTTGGCATTGTGATTATTATATGCTTATGTCATATCTCCTATTCTATATCATTTCTTCTGATATTTATAGCTAGACTGATCCGTTTATTATTTTCTTCTTAAATAATACTCGGGTCAGACTGAGATTTTACAGGTGCTTCTGCTTGACTTCTCATCCTGGATCATTACTCTGACTTTTGGCAAACTACTTAGATTAGTAGTTTATTTTGTTGTATACACTTGAGATATAGACTCATAGTTGTATTCCTTTGTATAGCACGTGTTGCTATTCTTTTGTATTATCGTGGATTTTTTTGACCACTACTCTGATATACACTTTCATGTGTTAGTGTAATATTCATATCTATTTCCGTCTTTGTGATATGAATTGTCTGTGACTGATTTGTGTTATGTTTATTTCTATATTTGTTTCCGAAGACCTTTATAGCCACTGTGTAGTAGCTTTGAGTCTGTGTCGGTATGTCGGATTTCCTCTTGAGATGAAAAGTTATATTTTTATCCGGTATATCGGTACTCGCACAAAGCAATTATACAGATGGTCGCTCCTCAACAGCCTTATTCTCCGTGCTAGTTGACAGCATTCACTGTAATGTTCTTGGCTAGCGTGGGTATAGAGGTGGGGCGTCACAGCTTGGTATCAGAGCCAAACTTCGGAACAATGTAGAATAATTTAACAAGGATCATTGTCCTAAGTCCATCTTAGGAGTCGTGCTTTAGGATTTAATTCGAGTCTTCGTACCGATTCATCCTATTTTCTTTATGATTCCTTGTTTTATCTATCAAGATTGCTTGATATTTATTTTGAGAGTAACTTTTTTCTCTTCTTTCTTTCTTTTTTAAAGAAGAGAAATGGTTAGACCAGGCCGTCCCAGCGCCGGTCAATCTAGTGCTACTTCCCAGGATGGAGTATTTATGTCTGCCCAGCAGCTTCTAGATCTTGTTAAGAACACTCAAACAGCGGGTCCCAATCAGGAGCCTACTCATCCTAGATTCGGTTTTGCACGCTTGTGCCGAGACTATACCGATTTGGGTGGAAGGCCATTCAAAGGATCCGAGAGTGTTATTGAAATTCAAGCTTGGCTCAAATCATGCGATCGCATCTTTTCTCGCATGAACCTTATTGATCTACATCGAGTCCAAGTGGCTTCTAGCATGCTCCAAGAAAGAGCATTAGATTGGTATGAGCTTTTAATTTCTGAAATCGTTGAAGCGAATCTCACTTGGGAGCAATTCCGGGAAAGATTCGAATCGAAATTCGTGCCGGAGGCTGAAAAAGTAACTTTAGCCCGGCGTTTCATAGACCTTGTTCAAGGTGAATCTTCTGTGACAGACTATGTCGCATCTTTCGAATCTCTGTCCAAATACGGGATTGAGTATATTAATACTCCGATGAAGAAAAATCAGAGGTTCGTCTATGGGTTGAATAAGAACCTCAAGAAGCCATTACTTTTGAAACTCGAAGTTTCTTTTGATCAGCTTATTGATATCGCTCTTCATCTTGAAGAGGCCGATAGAGAAAGCGATAATGAAGTTGTGCGTCCCAAACAGAACTTCAACAACAGCATGAAGAGGCCTATTATATTCAAAGGCCCCAATCCCAACAAAAAGAGTAAGCAAGCAACTCCTGCTGCTAAGGCTCCTTCTCCTAGTAGTGGGAAATGCTTCAACTGTGGGTCTAGGGACCATTTTGCGAACAAGTGTTCAAAACCATGTTGTTGTCGCTATTGTAAGAGCCCGTATCATTATATACATCAATGCCTCAAACTTGAAGGCAAGACGGAGGGAAATTTAAATGTTGCCCAAGCCCCTGGCAACACATCTCTTGGTCAAGGTATCTTTCACTCAATCCTTGATGGCATTGTTTTATTTCGTGATTTTCTTATTTAAGTTCTTTTTGATATGGGTTCCATCTCACTATTTTATATCAAAAGAACTTGTTGATTCTTTTTCTTTGAAAATATTTTGGGCTTGATGACTTCTTTGAGAGTTGTGAATCCGGATGGTAGATCCGCAACACTCAATTTGCTTTTTATTGATGCCGAAATTATTTTATGAGACTTTTCTTTCCGAGCCGATGTTTTTACTTAGGCTTCGGAATTGATTTTTTTTTGAAGAGATCGGCTTGATCATTGTGAAGCCCATATCCTATTTTTCGAGTGGACTATTCATCTTCGACATTTTCTATCTGTTAAGCAGATTTCTATTTTTCCTTTATGATTTTGATTCCAACTTGATGGCATCATTTTATTCCTTAAGCCCACTTATAAGGAAAGTGTTATTTCTCTCATTCATGTAGTTAGAGAAATTTTCCGGTATTTTTGAGCTTGTCTTAGGTTTATCACCTAAGTAATCTTTTGTGTGGTGCAAAGGTCTTTTCAGTTTGACTTTACCACCGGTTTTCGTTTGCTACGAGTTGCGGAGATTAGCATTCCACTTACCGCATTCCGCACTCGTTATGATTCTTATGAATGACTTATTATGTCATTCGGTTTATCCAGCTTATTTCATCCATTTTATAAATCGAATATTCTATGAATATTTCGATGAGACCATTCTTTTATTTATTGATTTTTGGATGAAAATAGCAATTTAAAAATTTTGCAAAATCTTTTTCATAAGATTTATTTAGAAGTATAACCGGATTTTTGTTCTTAAAACGAACAAAGAATATTCTTAGAAGTTTTTGAGGAACTTACTTATCCTATAGAATACGATTTTGTGATTGTATTGCCCGTTGAGTGCTTTAAGAATTTTGGTCGATGCGCTTGATCAACGTTATCGATAAGAATCTCCTAAACGCTTTGATGAGACAATCAGACACGATATATTGACTTGTAAAAACGTAAATTTTTGTAGAAAGATTGTTACATAAAAATAAAAAGTAATTTTGAAAGTTTTAACTTTTCGGGGAAGAGAATTATTTAAAAGAAGTTCTTTCTTTTCGATACTCTTATTCTTTCTTGTGATTCCTGAAGGGGAACCAAGACTTTGCTATTGTACCGATACTAGTCGTATTGGTTTGGATGCCATTCTCTTGCCATAGAGAACGTGCTATCACTTGTGCTTCTAAATCATTATAGCTTATCGAGACTAGATATGCCACTCATGATCTAGTGCTCGCGGCTATTGTTTTACTTTTGGAATTTAACATCATCATCTTTGGGGGAGAAATTTGTTCTCTACCTCGATCATAAATCTTAGGAATATTTATTTCTCATAAGGAACTTAATCCGCGTCAACCTCGTTGACTCGAGTTCCTGGCATCTTATGATCTTGATATTCTTTCTATTCCCAAAGGGGAAATCAAGTTGCCAACACGTTTTGTCGTAGGCAACAAGTGTTGATTCTTTGACGATGTCTGAAGGGAATTATCTCTTTATCAAGTTCATCGAACGTTTTGATGTACTTCATTTTATTGAGTTTTATCTCATTCCTTTTATGGACTAGTGTCCGGTGTTCTTTTATGGTGTTCGGTTCATCGGATGTACTATTATTATACTACATCGATGTTCCGTCTTATCTGGATCAATGGATGTACCATTATACTACATCGTTGCTCCGGTTTATCGGTTCATTGGACGTACCGCCTTTGTACTACGTCGGTGCTCCAAATTATTCGAGTTTCTAGTTTCTCGGGCGTACCGTATTTGTACTACGCCGTTGCATCGGCTCAACTTTTTGCTATTCTTGACGTTTTCCACGTCTTTTATCTACGGAAATGCCTTAGGGATTCCCATTTTTATTCTTGAGCCGGTGTTATTGTGGAGATTGAAGTTTCACCAAATTTGACTTTTGAGCACCATTCCATTCACATCATTGCTTCGGAGGTTGAGCGCCTTCGATATAAAGATATTCTTTTTGATAGAAGTTCAATGGTTCTCAAATCCTAAGGATTTCTCATGTGAAATCTTGAGAATTCATCGAACGAAAACTTTCGGATTTAATCCTTCGTGCTCTTTATGGTGAACTTCTTGATTCGAATTTTCTTTTGTGTTAATATGCTTCTATGGTTGTTACTTCTTATATTTCCTTCTTAATTATTGCGAGGACGCAATTTCTTTAAGGAGGGGAGTCTGTAACAACCCGCATATTTATCGATTTTATATTTAAATATTTTATTTAAATATTTTATCGTTAGTCGGATTTTAGTCAGAAAAGCTACTTTTTGAAAACAGTCGAATTGGGACTCGAGACCACCCCCATTGAGTTCAAAATGACGTTTGCGACCTTTTTGAGTATAAGCTTCGATATGTTTGGAGAAAGTTGAATTTTGCTACTTTTTGCTTTGGGCTTTGGTTTGGGCTGAACCCACTTACTAACTCAGTCCCAATCCCCTTCTCCTCTTCATTACTTCATTCTAACTCCTCAAACTCAAGCTCCAACTGAAAATGGTGGAGAGGAAAAAGAATTAAAACTCCAAGCCCTAGTTCCATAGCAAAATCCAAGTTCTTGCTCCAAAATCTAAGAGAACCCATTGGTAAGCTTCCTCTTCTTATTCTCCAACTCATTCTCTCTTTGATTTCAGAAAATTCCTAAACCTAATTTGGGAAATGTTTCTCTTTTTAGCTTAGAATCAAGCTTCTTGAGTTGAGATTGAAGAGTGCTTGTTCTTGCCTTTGCTTTCAAGCTTCATCTTCATAAATTTAGTTCAAAGGTGAGATTTTTATCTCATATCTATGACTATAAGTATCTTTGGTTGTTAGGTATGAATTCCTAACAATTATTCATGTGCATTTTCTTTTGGTTTGTATTGATTTGGTGAATATTTCAATTTTTGGTGTTTTGTAGTCAAATCTTTAAAAATTCAAACTTTGATGTTTGATCATGCTTTAAGAGGTGTTTCGGAGAGCCTATAAGACCGGGTTGTCGCTAGGCATAAATCCTTAGTCGTCGTTGCTCGTCCGATCGCTCCCGATACGTTTTGGCCACTTTGGCCTAGGCAAATTGTTGCCTAGACCAGGTGACCAGACGTCTAGTGACCAAGTCCAGACGTCTGGTTTGGACCTGGAAAGTAAAAATGTATGCACGCATATTATAAAAAAAAGCCAGAGACTATTTTCAGACGTCTGAACCATCAAACCAGACGTCTGGATAGGTCTCAGACGTCTGACTTGAGGTTTCAGACGTCTGAGTGTTCTCTGAGTTATTCCCAGAGAACAAATCCAGACGTCTGGATTCCAAATCAGACGTCTGGAATGTGCAGTTTTGCCTATTTTGGCTATTTTTGAGTATATTTCCAACTTTAATCGATTCGTGTTGTTTCCTATTTGTTGTTATCATCTATTATGACTTTGATGACCTTTCCTTTGGGAATTTTAGATATATCCACCTTGATGGATTTGATATCGATTTCTTTGGATTTTATTCACGTCTTCGAACGTGAATTCAGTAATTGGTTGTTCTTACAATCTTCTTTGTGATTTGTCACTTTAAAAATATAAAGGTTTTCTATACTAGTAGTAAATATCAAACCTCTTTCTTCAAATGATTTCAACACTATTTTATAACAAAGCTCGTTTTCTCAAACCGTTTTCCAATCTATTAGTATATACAAGCCTTTACCTCACTCGTATGAGAAATCTAATTAAACGGCTTAGTAAAACAAGTGGTATGAAACGCTTGCGTTTACTTCGTCGGTTAATTCTTGGACTTGTTCGATTGAATCTCTTGTGACAATTTTCTAGTGGAGATCTACAATTTGTTCGTAAATATTTAAGTTAAGCTAGTGGTTATGGGACATGAAGCTAAGCTCATATATTTACTAGCTTATTGTAATTGACACTTCTCGTTGATCATGACGATCATCTTTATGGTTTAGACTAGCAATGTGCAATGTCTCTTTGCTGTTTGGTTAGGCTAGACATCATTTGTGTGATTCCATTCACACATACTTTTTCGGTTAGCCTAGACACCACTTGTGTGATCCATTCACACATACCTTTTTGCTGTTTGGTTAGGCTAGACACCATTTGTGTGATTCCATTCACACATACTTTTTCGGTTAGCCTAGACACCACTTGTGTGATTCCATTCACACATACCTTTTTGCTGTTTGGTTAGGCTAGACACCATTTGTGTGATTCCATTCACACATACTTTTTCGATTAGCCTAGACACCACTTGTGTGATTCCATTCACACATACCTTTTTGCTGTTTGGTTAGGCTAGACACCATTTGTGTGATTTCGACTCACACATACCTTTTCGGTTAGCCTAGACACCATTTGTGTGATTTTGACTCACACATTCCTTTTTGTTTGCAAGGTTAGGCTAGACACCATTTGTGTGATTTCGACTCACACTTACCTTTTCGGTTAGCCTAGACACCATTTGTGTGATTTCGACTCACACATACTTTTTTGTTTGCAAGGTTAGGCTAGACACCATTGTGTGATTTCGACTCACACATACTTTTTTGTTTGCAAGGTTAGGCTAGACACCATTTGTGTGATTTCGACTCACACATACCTTTTCGGTTAGCCTAGACACCATTTGTGTGATTTCGACTCACACATACCTTTTTGCTTTTTATGATTTCTGGATTTCGTGTGTTGATTTCTGGAAATTTTATCCTTCACCTATTCTTGTGATTTCTGGATTTCGTGTGTTGATTTCTGGAATTTATGTTTCACCAACTTTTACGATGGGCATTGATATATGTCATTTATTGTGGCTTGGTGAATGAAATTAGGAGTATGACATTCCTTTTCATCTTGAGTAGATTATTGTGATATTGATTAATCTCTTGTTGATTTTCAATTACTTATTTATCACAGCTTGGCATTGTGATTATTATATGCTTATGTCATATCTCCTATTCTATATCATTTCTTCTGATATTTATAGCTAGACTGATCCGTTTATTATTTTCTTCTTAAATAATACTCGGGTCAGACTGAGATTTTACAGGTGCTTCTGCTTGACTTCTCATCCTGGATCATTACT
The DNA here is from genome assembly GCA_030765085.1 of Allium cepa. Classification (NCBI taxonomy): domain Eukaryota; kingdom Viridiplantae; phylum Streptophyta; class Magnoliopsida; order Asparagales; family Amaryllidaceae; genus Allium; species Allium cepa. The sequence continues at coordinate 455,286,843 of CM060931.1, read as the reverse complement.
CTGACTTTTGGCAAACTACTTAGATTAGTAGTTTATTTTGTTGTATACACTTGAGATATAGACTCATAGTTGTATTCCTTTGTATAGCACGTGTTGCTATTCTTTTGTATTATCGTGGATTTTTTTGACCACTACTCTGATATACACTTTCATGTGTTAGTGTAATATTCATATCTATTTCCGTCTTTGTGATATGAATTGTCTGTGACTGATTTGTGTTATGTTTATTTCTATATTTGTTTCCGAAGACCTTTATAGCCACTGTGTAGTAGCTTTGAGTCTGTGTCGGTATGTCGGATTTCCTCTTGAGATGAAAAGTTATATTTTTATCCGGTATATCGGTACTCGCACAAAGCAATTATACAGATGGTCGCTCCTCAACAGCCTTATTCTCCGTGCTAGTTGACAGCATTCACTGTAATGTTCTTGGCTAGCGTGGGTATAGAGGTGGGGCGTCACAATAACCAAGTACGTTTTAAAGTAAAATTTTAAATATGAATTAAATGTTTTAAAGTTGTTTGTAAAGAAAGCAAGTTTCATAAAATTTATTTCTATCATTTAAAGTCTAAAATAAATATTTTCTTTTAATCTATTTTAGCAGTAATTATTAAGAAGTAACTTAATATTTTGTTTTTAAAAATAGGAATCTAGTTTTATATTTCATTAAGTAACCTTATTTTCTAATAATCATATACTTTGAATTTTTAACAAATTATTAAAGAAATTTTAATAAAAATATTTTAAAGTATATTTTAAAAAAGTGAAGTGTTTTAAGTTATTTTAAAAATCTAAAGTTTTGTGCTTGGTGATTCCAGTGGAAATAGAAATACTTGGAATTTATTCTAAGAAAGGCAGGTAGTTGTGAAAATGTTTTCAAAGGAATTTGAAAAGTGGAAATATATCCTGTGAAGATATTTTTGAGATAAATAAATAATTTGGGAAATTATTTATTGGTTGATGGATGTTTATGCATATTAATTGATAGTTAAATAACCGACTATCAATATTGGACAAAAATGCGTTGATCGTTTCGAAGAGACCGGGATCGAGATTTATTTCTCGAAAGCCACTTCGATCCGTTTTGTACGTTTCGTGAAAACGAGTTTGGATTCGAAGATGGAGCAATAAAGTGCAAGGGCTAATCGCTACTATTCCTGAGGATATTTCCAAAATGGATGTAGTAGGAATAGTGCCTTCGGTTCCGTTCGAACCCGGAACGGACTTGTATGGATGAATGCTTGCGAAACATCGTCAGGTGGACGATGCACATTCTAAGGGATATGTTCTGAAAAGGTAATGCTTAGCCTCAAGCATCATCAAATGAGAATGACTGAAAATCATGGGTTATGCAGCAAGGCTAGGTGGGTAGCAGCCAAGCAGGGTGAGGTCACTCCAGTCTAGATGTCCTTTTTTATTTCGGCTTAGTGGGCGGTTGCTGATCCCAACCGCGGGGTGATCTCACTCGGGATTATCCAGTAAGGGGTAGTCCCGGCCTTATGTTGCAGGTGAGCGGGCGTACTCCTCGGTACGGTGATCTAGGCCTCATACTGTGACAGGTGGTACCCTAGTGCCTAGTCATTAGTTGGAAATCCATTCTCCCTACGAGCCTTGTACGAGTTTTGTTTGTATTACCCACTATGTGGCTAGTAGCTGGAATTTAATAGATGTAAGAATTTCGGCTATTCTATAAGTATTTGTATATAGACCTATTATAATAACAGAGGATTTCTATAAAATTGTTTTAGCTATCGTAAGGTAAAAACCCGACATGTTTATTCATGGCGTGGTCTTACGAGATGCTTTTATTTTTTAAAATTTTTTGAAACTTTAATAATCAATTGGGTGTGATTTTCTCACGCTGGTACTCCAGACTGACTCGCGTGTTATTTAACTGTAATGCTCTGGTCAGACCGAGTATTATAGGATACAGGATATGATGCTGTAGAGCTCAGGAGACGAGCAGGATGACGATACGTACTCCCGTACTTGTTTATTTATATGTATTCCTCTATGATTGAGTTGCTGTGTATTCATTTGTATGTTGTTGTTGAGCTATTGATTGATGTACTCTGACGATGTAATATATAAATAGATATATTTGAATTTGAGAAAGATCATTTATTATATATTATATTTTATTCCGCTGCGGTGGTTAGATTCTGATGTTGTTTTCTATTTTCTTCTTCTACCTCTTCTTCTTTAACCAAATGGTTCGTATTTCTGTACAACTTGAGTTGATTGTTGTAGAATAGTGTTAACTCAAGGGGTGCAAATTTGCGGGCTGTTACTCATATGTCCTGGATTATGGCAATAGTAGCATTCCCTGGCTTCTTCTCCTGACTTCTTAGGTTGATCCTTCTTCCCTTGCTTCTTGGGCTTCTTGCAATTATTGGAGTAATGACCTTTTTCCAAACAGTTGAAACAGGTAGCATTCTTTGCCTTGTTCTCTCGAGTATCCTTTTTTCTTTACATGGCCAAGTCTTCTTTCCTCCAAACTTTCTGTTCTTCCAATTTGGATTAATTTCGCTTCCTTTCTCTTCTGGAATCTCTTTTTTATCTAAGGTGGCATATCCCATGTCTACCAAATTAGCAAAAGACTCATTCACATGGCCTGTCATCGTTTCATGAAATTTCTTGTTCATCCCTTTAATAAATATAGCATTCTTCTTAAGAGGGGTATTCACCAATTCAAGTCCAAATCGGGATAACTCATCAAACTTATTTAAGCATTCTTCAAAAGATAGATTTCCTTACTTCAAATTGGTAAATTCTTGATACATCCTGGAAATACCAGCGGAAGGCATATAACGCTGCTCAAATACTTGCTTGAATCTATCCCATGTAAACTCATCCTCCGATTCGACCAAAGTAATGGTCTCCCACCATAGCAAAGCTTCTTCCTGGGGCTGCCAGGAAACCATCAACCTCTTTTGATCATCATCAGTTTCAATCCTTTAAAAATCATTTCACAAGATTGAATCCAAGCTTGCGCTTTTATAATGGCCTCTGTGCCTATGAATGGTTTTACTCGAAGTCTTGAGAAATTCCGATATAACTTTGCCGGATTTGGCTGGGGTTGGATGGGAAGAGTTTCTCCTTTCATTACTCTTGTTGCAGGGTTTCGACCATTTGTAGTGATACTCCCCCTTCCCCTACCTTGTCCTCTTCTTGCACTCATTCTCACTATTTGTAAATAGTAAGAAAATTGATTTAAGCATACAGACGAGATATCTTACGGAATATACTCATTCTAGGGCATTTCTAACCCTATGTCTAATGAGTCACCTAATGAGTTATACTCCAAAGCTAAAGTTCTTACTCAACCTTTAGCTTTGATACCAAATGTGACGACCCCGACCTCAACCTAAAATCGACGTCCAATACATCACCCGTGTTCAAATGCCAGAGATTCTAACGTTGGAGTCTGGTTCGCTTGAGTCATAACACATTAGATGATAGCAACACAATGGAAACAAAATAACTTCATTCATACACTTTATGGATTACAACATTCTATAACAAGTGACCATCATCATCAGAGCCTATATATTACAAAACAGCGGAATACAACATAACAGTGGAAATAACATCAACATGATCTTTCAAGAGAGTTCAACATACTGCATCTTCATTTCCGAAGTTCAAACCAAAAAGCTCAAAACCAAAAGCTTCCAAACCAAAGACTTCCAAATCCACATCTACTTCCTGACTGGCTCCAGAACCTACTGATAAGCCGACTCTAGGCTACACGTGTGGAAAATTAGGGGCACCTAGAGTTTAGCAATGGGAACAATAAACTCCGAGTCAGTCATGAGATGGGTGTGAGAAACGTAAAAACAGTTATTTGTATAAAATGAAATCTGTTCATGCTTTTGGAAAATGAAACCGCCATAAGGTCTTCTGGCACACACTCAAATGCAATCGCACACATGGGGGAGGTATCTCCTTATAGTAGTCAACATGCTTGATATGCAAAAGTCCTTTTGATATTATTTTTAGTGCATAGTGTGGAAAAACATTTTGCAAGTATAATATTAATCTTAGCCAGCATAAGTACCATTATAGTATGCCTACAATAGCTACCATGGTTAATGGCAGGTTCTACAACTAAAATCGTAAAGGGTTCATATTGGTTCATTTAGATTTCCAACAAATAGCCAACGCTAAGGAACTTCCTTTATCTGAATGGTTATGCCTCTGGAAGGACGTCCCAAGAACCTAATCGGATCTCTGCCAACACAAGGCCGGGTTACCTCTGTAACTAGCTAACTAACTGTCACGAGTATGTCATTACCCGGTCGTAACCGACCTTTACCGAGGTGCCTTAATTTCCAACAACCACATAAGTAAAATATCTGGGCTCCATACCATAATACCACTTTTTATCTAGAAGGAAATGCGCATACCCTTAGGGTCGCGAACCCCATAACCTTGTTGTGTCCTTTCCTGTTTCGACCATTTCCCGGGGTGTGAGGTTCGATGAAGTCTCGTCCCACAAAGCTATGCTTTACACAAAAGCCATGCTTCGATCAACCAATGCTCAACACTTAGCATGTCACATTACCAAATTAGAAATGTATCACTAATAACTATTAACTACATAACCTCAGAGCTCGTACGTCTCAGAGAATGGTGTTAACCTAAGAGAATAAATTTTCCGCCACTAAACAGAATTGTATTTGATAGAAATTAGCTTTATATCTCAAAGCGTAATGTCATACATACATCCATACAAGTCCATCCTGGATTTGAATGGAACCGAATGCATTTCGTCTAATTAAAGAAAGAAGTCCTTGCAAATCCGAATATCCATAATCTAGTTCGGATTCCCCATCACATAGGGTAATCTCTATACTGGAGCAACTCGATGCAAACACAACCAACAGACAATCCTTTCGTTCTCGAAAATACCGGGTCTTCAACCTCCGTCTTCAAATGCAATTCCACTCCGTCGTGTCATTATTCGAAATGGGCTTTCGACTTAATGACCTCCCCTGGCCTTTCCGTATAATGAGCGCTTATTTAAAACATATGGATCTTAGTTAAGTCACGACTTTTTAGCCCTTATTTCCCAAAACCTTTCCTTTTGAATGGTTTAAACAAATTTCATTTTTAATCTTTTAAATAAAAGATCCACCTTTTATAATTCAATTCAAAATATTATATTCACATAGGAATTCATCACGGTCAAATATTTATCACAGCTCAATCCAAAGCAATTCATATCATAGAATATTACAGATTAACATACTAGAGAAATTAATCAATCCAAGAATTCAATATAATTAATCATCCATAAGAAAGTTTAATTTAATCACATAATTTACAATTAATTAATTAAACCAAATAAATTAATTACTTATGAAGTAATTACCAAACCCTGCTTGATTATCATTAATTAATTACAAACCATTTGTTATTATTTTAATTAAATAATGAAATAAATTAATCATCCTTAATTACTTAGATTAATTAATTATCCTATAATTACTTGATTAATTATCGTTTAATCGTTAATTAATAATCCTTTAATCATTAATTAATTATCCTTTAATCATTAATTAAATCTTTTAATCATTAATCAATTATACTTTAATTATTAATTAATTAATCTTTAATTATTTATTAGTTACCCTTTAATTATTAGTTAATTAACTATAATTACTTATACTAAGTAATTATCCTTTAATTACTTAAGTTAATTAATTAATCCTGAATTACTTACATTAATTAATTACATTAATTAATGTCCTTCAATTACTTACATTAATTAATTATTCTTGAACTGACCATATTAAGTAATTAGCCTTTAATTTATTAATTAAGACCTTAATTAATTTAAGATAAACCACTTATCTTCATTAATTACTTAATTATCATTCAATTTTTTTTAATAAACTTTTAAATAATTTATCATTAACATATGAGTTAACTTAAGACCTTAAGTTAATTAATAATTAAAAACACTTACTTTCTTAATCAACTAATTAATTATGCTATTAAATTTATAACTTAAGGATTTACTTAATTAATTTAAGTTAAAATAATTTACACAACTTTTATCTAACCAAAAATTTAAATAAATAATTATTATTTAAAAGAAATTGATTTAAGAAAATAGTTTAAAACTTGATCTATTTTAATTTTAAAAACATGCTTTGTTTAAATTTTAAAACTATAACAACAGAGACCCGAGTCAAACCCAGCACTAAACCCGAACCCAACCCGAGAAATCTTCCTCTTTTCTTTTTTTAAAACTTTGTTTGGTTTAAATTTTTAGAACCGTTACACTACTAACACTCTCGCGTACACTCGATAGCGAACTCGAGCCAAACACAACTTTCCCGAGATCAAACCCAAGACCACCATCCTCTTCCACGAACAACCCAGTCACCATGCACACTTAACACCCATACACATGCACAGGCGAACGCCGCTACTCCAATCATCGTCGCCACCTCCAACACATCGACGACAACCACCTCTAGCAGTCCGACCACCCAGATCTTCGATTTGAACTCGAAAATCGAATTCGAGTATGTGGGTACCACTGGAACAGAAATGATCGCCAAAAAATCACCTCGACCCGCCGCCTCAGATCACCAGAGACCTCGCAACTCCGACCAAACCTTCACCGTAATCGCATGCTTCAATCCCTCTTACTCTGGTCAAGTCTGATTCAACCTCGACGACGAAATCACCTCGTCAACATCATCGACCAAAACAAGCTATAAAACCTTAATTCGCCAACGTTCAGCCACCAAGGTGAATTATAAATCCATTGAGTATTTTTTTTCGAGATCTCGACCTCCAAGCATGCTCCAGCTACGATCACGACCTCCCACTCCTCTACGGTCGCCATAAAATGCAAAAAACCCAATCCCCATTCAACCTAAGATTCCTCACTCAAAACAATGTTAGAAAATCTTGATTTCACCTTTAAAATTCATGGATTTTGAAAACGATTTAGATTATATAAGTGAATCAAGGAATCATGGTATTTGAATTTGGCATGGTTTAGAATTTTCACTGTATTTCTTCCCTTCCAGTAAAATAACTTGCTGATTAAACTTACAATTTTTTTAAAATTTAGATCTGGATTATTCAAACATATTTTTTTATACATCATCAGCTATAAGTGATTAGAATATTAGGCTATCAAACAATCTAGCTTTTAAAAAGAAATGTTTACTTATTGTTTATATAAACGGAGAAGCCTGGAATTGCTTTTGAAAATTGGAAAATGATCTTGCTACTTGATCTTGAAGACTGGTAATTGTTTTGAACTTGATCTGCTTGTTTGCTTCAAATTTGAGATTTTTAAAGATTGTTTGCTTTAGTTTGATTTCTGTTTTCTCTTTTGTTTTAGTATAGAAGGTGATGAAAGAAGAATTGAGAAAGTATGTATCAGCCTGGTTTTCTCTAAAACATGTCATTTATAATTAAATTTTAAAAGAAAATGAAGTATGCAACTTGTTATTATGCATGTTATCTTAGCATACAAATGTTTAATGCATGCATTTATGTTTTAATTATTATCATCATTTATGTTTTTATATTTATGTCATATTTGTAATTTAAAAGAAAATGTATTAAATCTTTTATTAAATCTTAGTTTTTAAGCTATTATACCTTAAATTAATAAATATTTATCTATAGTGTTTTAAAATATAGAATTTTAACTTTAAATATCCTTTGAGAATTACTATATTGAATTCAAACCATATCTTTCTAAACACAATATATATATTATAAATTAGAAAAAAAAATTAAAATGAAAAGAAAATAAATAAATTGAAACTTGTTAAATTTCATGTTACAATACTTATACTTGTTAATTTGCATGTATTAATATTTTGTATATTTTTATATTATATTTTCAATTTTCATTATTACATTTCCTTTTATTTATATTTATATAACTTTTAAAGAAAATGATTTAAAATCCAATTATACATTAATAAATAAACATATATATATATATATATATATATATATATATTAGTTTTTAAAATATAGAATTTTTAAATCCAATTTATTTTTAAGATATTTTATTTTTGAATTTCAAATCAAAATTCTGTGTACAATTTATATATATGTACATAAACAAACACATATCTTATTTGTTTTGGAAAAAATTTCAAATTAATTCACAAATTAATTCTAAAAATTATATTAATTACTAAATTAAATTTGGCTTAAAAACGGGTTCGTTACAATATGTGTAACAGTTACTCGTAAATGTTCCTAATCAAGATATATCGAGAAAAGGGTAACGATACTCTGTCGAGACTAGTGTAAGTAATGTGCTCTACACATGATGGATAGTGATTTACTCATAACCTTTAGGGGCACCAAATGGTTAAGTACTTATAGTTGGTTGAACAATCATAGAATGACTCAACAAGGGTCTTCTTTGGTTAATATAACTAAGTCAAAATAGAATATCTTAGGGTACTGATGTACAATATTCTTCTGACCTGTGGGTAAGTCAATCTTAAGTAGCTAGGCTACACTTTGACTATGGTTAAATACTTGGCATGGCAACCTTGTCGCAACAATAGTTAGGTATACGTTGAATTAGTAGAAGTGAAATGCTACCCTAGAGAGTATTCATCTCCCTTGTTATAGAAGAATATCACCATAATTGGTAAGTCAACTTAAAGTCAAAATCTTTAGCTAGACTACATTGGTTAATTGATAAATTCTATTGTTTGAACCAAGGACTTTAAAATGACCTACATAATTAATATGGATATTAATAGAATATTTGATCTTAGACCAAACTCTAGATATCTAAGTGATATGGTAATGATGAAAAGAATACGTGTATAAACTGTTGTTACCAGGTGAGCTTATATTGGATCAAAAATACAATTTCCCTTAAATGTTCTATAAGTGTTGAATTGAACTAGACCATATATTGTACTTTAGCAAAATCTATACAAACTTCGATATTTAAATTTTTTAAATAATGACTGTGGATCGAGTTTACACCAGAGAGTTAATACAACCATGTTATTCGTTATTTTCGAATTCAAGCAACATAATTTATAAATGTTATTAATTAATTAATAATGATGTTGTATTTATATAAATGGTAAATTCAGTTATTTTTCTAGGCTTATATATATATTTAATTAATTTATAAATGATACGTAAAAGTTAAACGATGGTTTGATCGATTTTGGAGTTAGAAATTAATTAATTAATGATTCAAGAGGAGTGAAAGAGGTGTTTGACCATGCTTGGTAAAACTATTTGATCGGCCATTTTAGGGAATCTTTTAGGGCTTTGCTTAATGTTTAGTCTCGAGGAAAAGGAGGAGAGAAAGGCGCTGGTTGATAGATATAAATAGCCCGGCCTTCACATAAATTCAAATGTTGAAATTTTAGCTCTCCCCCTTTTATCTTCTAGCTAAACACCTTCGAAGTTGCCTAAGCTTTGACATTGCAAATCAAAGAGAAGGAGGAGACAATGGTAATCCAAGAGCAAGCTTTGAACAAACAATGTACCGACTCTTGGTAGGATCGTTTCAATGAAAGGTAAAGCTTTTTATTTAATATATACTCATATATATACTTGTTTATCGTCATGTCTATTTATTATATGCTAATTTTTGCTTGGCCATTTATAAAAATATTTTCAAAAATTATACATAGATAATTTTGAAATATTTTTGAAACATAAACATATTTTAATGCACACATACACTTATATGTATGTATGTATGTGTATTCATTATAGTTTACTTTGGCAAGCATAAAAGAAACTTAAATATAAAATGTTTTATTTAAACTGAACACATTTATTTAGTTGTTTATGAAAAAAAATCTAATCTTATAAATATGAAATTATTATAAAATAAAAAATTTATTTTACCTCTTGATGTTTTCAAATTTATTTATAAAAAAATTGTGTATATATATATATGCATGTGTGTATTTTCTTCAGTATATATTTGCATGGATATATATATATATATATGGGTATAAATATATGTATATGTAGTTTACAGTAAGAAGTTTTTTCTTGAATTTGTTTACTAGCTCAAAAGTTATAAATAAAATCAATTTTGAGTTTTTTAAACTTAAATCTATTTCGGCCGAAATAAGTTAATTAATTAAATAAATTCACATGTTGAGGGCTGTAGCATATTTTAAAAATAGTTTAAATAAGTCAAATTATTTTAATTTTAATTTTGAAGTAACTAAAAATATATATCCAAAAATACAATAATTATATATATGTAATGATTTTCTCTTAGCAAATAAAATTATTTTGTTATATAGACACACACATTTTAAATTATATAATTATTTATATTCTTATTAAATATAAATATTTATATAAAATATTTTAATAGTCGAATTATTTTATTACTTGTTTCATGGACACCATGAATTAGTTATATATATATATATCACACTTAGACATCTTATTGACCATAGATAAAGTGGTCAATTTTCCTTATAAACCCCTAGTTTAGGCTATTTGTATATATATTGTTGTGATGCTCATATTGTGAAAATAAATATCATAACATATTAAACATAATATAATTTTATATTTAAATTATCAATAAATTTGTTTCAAACAATAACTATAAATTAAATTTTGAATTAAATTATTTATATAAAAATATTCAAATCTCTTTTATTAATCGAAATTCTAAATTTGATTTAGTATAAACAAATATTTATTTACACAAACCCAAAATAAAGATCTTGTGAAATTCAATAAAACTTTTTTAAAATATATCCTTTTAACCCTGTTTCCAGTACATCTAATCCAACATTGTGTAATTATTGGGTATTTGATAGCTTGCTTCATGTTAACACTATAGTTTGAATACTTCAAATGGTTATCATAAATGGTGTTTCTTACAATTTATCATATTTTCAAAACACCATTATTATTACACGTTACAAATATTAATAGTTTTTCAAGTACAAAACTCCATCATTTTATTATTTTTATGATATTTTAAACAAAAATACTATATTTTTACGACATTTTTAATGCAACCATGTGTTTTTCTTTCAAAGAACGATTACGTAACATTCTCTTATCGTGTCTCCTTCGCTTTCACCAATTCCTATTCTATTTGTAGTTGGTAACTTTACCTTTAAGCACTGTAGGTTGGCACTAGTTTAGTTGCTTACAGTAGTTTGGCATGAGTTCAGTGTGCTTCATCAAATTTTGCACTAGCTTTAATATTTAAATTGTTTAAATATTGCTAATAACTGACCACATCTGAGAGTCACCCAATCACAACCCTTAGTTTTCAGTTGGAAATAATTTGTTTTAGATTATTATTATAAAAGAATTAGTACAATGGTTACATTAATAATTTTCTATTATTTTTTAGTTATTATTAGACGGTCTAAAATTAATTAACAAATTTTATAATCATTATATATCATTTTAATTATTTTTAGGAAAATATAATAAGTTAAATATAATAAATAATATATATATACACACATATACATGTAGCATAAATTTTTAAAATTGTTTTGAAATTAGGCAAGCCGAAATATATGAGGGTGTGAATTAACTAAATGAGTTTAATTAACTAAATTGTAGGATCTAGATTAACCCTAGAGGGGGGATGAATAGGGTTATAGCAAATTTTCTCGATTTAAACACAGAAATAAGCTGCAGAAATAAATATGCTGAAAAGTAAATCACACACAAAATTTACCCAGCTTCGGCAACCCCTGCCTATTGCTGCATTCCCAGATTTCTATTAGAATTAAACAGTATCACGCTTACAAACACTCTACTAGACTCGCAGACCCTTTTGCTCCCGCTCACAAACACTCTACTAGACTCGCACACCCTGCTCCCGCCTATAGAGTTTCGCTTACTCGCAAACACTGCTCCCGCCTATAGAGCTTTGCAAACTCGCACACCCTGCTCACTGAACTAATTCTACCTAGACAATCTGACACTACCTAAACCCTATGTGGTGATTTACAAATTCTTTTAACTTGAAAAGAAAAAACAACTTCAAAATTAAAACAGGAGCAAAAATTAAAATACGGACTTGAATGCGTAATTTTTGCTCAAAATGAAAACTAAAAACCCCTTTATAATTAAACCCTAAACAAAAAGTAACTAAAGCCCTTTTTAAAACAAACAAGGCCGGCCCCTTGTTTTCCTTTACCCCGATCCACTGTTATTCTTTGACCCGTTCCTTTCTTCTCCTGAGAATAATGTCGGCTGATCTTCTTCTTTCTGAAATTAGGGCTTTGTGCTTTCGATCCAAACTAAGGCTTTCGGCTTTTGCTCGTGCTTCGATTTCTGATGATCGATTGTTGACTTTGAGATTGCGTTGCTCGGCTTGTTCGTTCTATGATGATTGATTTGCGTTGACTTCGAGATTGCAAATTGTTTGCAGCTGCTTCTTTTGATCGAGTTCACTGCTGCGGTATGTAATCTCTTTTGCTGTTTGTGCTCTTGTGATTTTAGAACTCAAACTCGATGCCGATGATGTAAATTGGGTTTTTAATTTATATGAATTCGTGACACTTGTATTCGTTCGTATAAATTTGATACTTTCCCAATTTGTTCTTTCCTGATATAGCTACAACTTGATACGCACGGCTTCCCTGATATAATTTCAACTTGTTACTCACGGCCTTGATTTTTACACGTTCGATTCTTCTTGTGTTACACGGCATTAAAACTTTCCTCTTTTTGATACTTTTACTATTTCAAAGAATAATGATATGCACTTTATTTTTGAAATTGATTTCGTCCATCTCGTAGTCTTCGTCTTTGGCCATCTTCTCTGGTCGGTTTTAACACGAACGTGACTTTAGCATTTTGTATGTTTCGTTACTGACTTGTGTCTGCATTGTATATTTGTGATGCTTCGATTTCCTGTTGCATAGATAATTCTATTGCTCGGCTCTGACTTCTGTATATTTGGGCTTGTTGTTGCATTTGTATCACTGTTGGGTTGCTGTACATATGAACTTGCATTCATTCGAGTTGTATTTATATTCTGGTCGTTGTAGTATGTTGTCACTTGTTGTCTGCATTTCATATGCTTGCAATCTCGCTACTGCATTCATGATTTTTGATGCTTCATGTAGCTGTTGGATCTTGCATGCTTTACATACTGTATTGTCTTCAAATATGTTGCTGTTGGGTTGTAGTTTGCATTATGTTGGTAGAGCTTGCATTTGTTACAGTATTCATGTACTGATGCATTTGGAATTTGTCTGTTGCACTTTGTGCATTCCCTTACTGAACTTGATTCATGCTTGTTGTGTACTGATTCTTAATCACTGCTTTTGGTCTGCACTTGCATACTTTCATTTGAGTTGTTGCTTTCTGTACTTGTAGTTGTGTAGTTACACTGCACTGTTGCCTTGAGTAGATGTTGATTGCATCACCATACTCTCTGTTTTGATTTGCATTGGTACAGTATCCATATTTTGTGCTCGAGCTTGCATGTATACCACTGATCATACTTGTGATATTCATTTGGGTTTGTTGTTGGTCTTCATGTGTATCTGGTCATGCTTTTCTATTGTAGCTTGGATATTGAACTGCTTCAATATGTTGCATACTGATGTTGCATTCATGTACACTACTATGTTCATTTCTCTGCCTGTCTTTGTGTTCTGGTATTGCTTGAGTTGTTTATTCGATTACTTGAGCTTTTGAATTTTCATTCACTTGAGCATATTGAAGTTGCTGTTATCTTATACAACTTGTATCACTGTAGTCTTGTTTACTTGTGGTCTTCATTCTGGTTGGCGCTGTGCATACGAGTTGAATTCTGACTTGACTTTAGCATCCTATTTTCGAAAATTCTGACTTCGGTTTTTACTGTGAATTACGATTTCACTGTCATGAATTCGAATTGGACTTGGAATTACTATTTGATTTTCTCTTGATTGTCACTTGATCTTGCTGTGACATTGTGACTTGTTGTTCTTCCTCTATTAAGAAGTATTGTTGCATTTTAGATGTATCTTGGTCTTATGAACTTGAATTCGTAGTCTACACCCCTGGCTTTTTGTCTGAACTGTTTGTAGACAATTATTTTGTCTATTCATTGGCCTTGAGTTGAACCTATCTTGGGTTTGACCTTGTGCTCGTGCCGTGATTTTGAATATATTGCATGTGAGTTGAACCTGGCTTTTCATTTGGGTTTGACCTGTGCTCACCTGTCCCTGTAGCATTATCAAGTGTATACCGATGTGCACAGCCTTGTGGCATGTACAGTGATACACTGTGCATGTCACACTGTTCGTGTGTGATGAATTCAAGTGTGAATGATGACGAACAACCCAAATAACTGAGGCAAACCATATTTTGAAAAATCATATTTCATTTTATATTGCAAAAACATTTCCTTTTCAATTTTACCGCGTTAGTGAATATTTTTGCAGATTTCTCAGATGCTGGATTCAAACTGGAATGCAGTTGAATACAAAATACGAGTGTGAGTGATATGTAGTGAGGTTGTTAATGTAAATTGAAATCGTGATGTATTCTAAATTGTATATGTATAGTAAGAGCATGAATTTGTACTATTCAAGATTGTAATAAATATTTGTTTGGATAAAATTTCTGTTTGAATTCAAATTCCATTCAAATTCTGTGTAATTTATTTTATTCAACAAATATTTATTTAATCTATGAAAAATAGAATAGTACATTACCAAATACATTTAAATAAATATATATGTTTATTATCATCAAACAAAAACATATAAGCGCATATTCACAATCTCCCCCTTTTGATGATAACAAACATATATTTAAGATTTTGACCGTGTTAAATGTATTTGATCAATGATATACTCTAATTGCTCCCCCTATTTAAATGCTTCTTCTCTACATGATGCTCCCCCTACATATATGCATACAAATAGAAATATATTCAAATGAGCCTAGATGCAAATGGAAAATTATTTGACCATCACTTTATTCTATTTGACAAAATCTTAACTTTTCTCTCCCCCTTTTGTTATCAGCAAAAGAATAATAGTGTGAGAGAAAAATAGATATTAAGTGATCAATACTAATCCAACATTAAACTCAAATTGAATATAAATATTAAACTTCAATAAGAATCAAACAAAAACCATAACTACCCTTGTTAGGCGCATATTCCACTTTTAGAAATGATGGATATGGTGTTCATATAAAATCATACAGTTGAATCTTCTTGTGGTACATTTATATCAGGAATTTTGAATATCTACTAATCATGCATAACCGTTAGGACTTTTAAATGAGATTAGTAGTATTCCAATTTAAATTAAAAAAAAAATGAAATCAAGTATCTTCTAACCACGCATAACCGTGAGGACTTTTAAATGGGATTAGAATCAACTTGTCTATTAAATCAATTAATTTTGATATGCGTTCCATACATGCATAACCGTAAGGACTTTTAAATGAGCATGGAAGCACATAATTAAAAATCCAAGTAATTCACCCATGCATAACCGTGAGGACTTTAAATGAGAGTGAATACTTTGGATTTTTATTTTTATTTTTAAAAAAAATATGACATGAGAAACAAATGATTCCTGATTATAGTACCACATATCGACAAACTATATTGAATATTTGATAAACCATGGTTGATAGAAATAATGATAGATATAGAAATGGTCATGGAATCTTTACCCAACAAAAAGTTTTATAATTCTTGTTTTAATTCCTAAAGAAATTTTCCAAATATACTCTCTTGAGTAATGTATGTTAAATATCAACACTCATTACCTTTTCAATCACTATTTATCTTTTTGATGATTAGTAGGGAGTCGGATTAGTCAAAATTTGTCATTTAAAATCAAATAAAAATGACTAATCTGAAAATATGGTCAAACATGATTTTCTCGAAGGGGTTGTATGAGAAAATTTTCTGCTATTTGAAAATTGTTTCAAGTGAAAAATATGCAGATATTTTCTTTGAAAAAACGATGCAGTAGATGAATGTTTCGAAGATTAATCACGTTTCACTAGTAATTTTTCTATCAACTATATTACCAGTGAAATCTGCATCTGAATTTAAATTTCACTCAATATTCACTCGTTGGATGTCAAAGACCAGATTGTGAAATTTCAACAAACTATTTCAGAATGAAATTTGAAATGAAGCCATGTTCACACTCAAACAAATATCATGGTGTTAATTTCAGAAACCACAGGATAAACAATTATATTCATGAGTAATCAACAGTCAATCAACATCATAATTATTTCAAAAACAATTTCTTGAAGTTTCAACAATTTCTTAAAATCCTTTTTAACAGCTTTCACATGAAATTTGAAATCGTGCAAATTTACAAGCAGTGACCAAAATGTCAAAATATATCTACGTGTAGCATGAGTAATCAAGGATCAATAAAATACCATCATTTGGCCGAACAAATTTATATGGATTAGTTCAAAGTTGAAAATCTGATTGGTCATCATTTAAGCACAAATCAAGGTCATAAATAAGAACAAGTCAAAAGAAAAATCATATCAATAAGTCAGAATTAAAGGCATCACATCTTTATCACTATTTTGGCTGATTTAATTCAGAATATGGTGCAGATTATCACATTTAATATACCTTCACCTTTACGATAAT
This sequence comes from Allium cepa, assembly GCA_030765085.1. Classification (NCBI taxonomy): domain Eukaryota; kingdom Viridiplantae; phylum Streptophyta; class Magnoliopsida; order Asparagales; family Amaryllidaceae; genus Allium; species Allium cepa. The sequence goes on along the minus strand of CM060931.1, from coordinate 455,270,228 downwards.
TTCTCGTGATTGCCCATTGTGATTCTGTCACCTTTATACTAGGCTAAGGAACTTTGCTATGTTGCCCGTTGTGTTTCTGGAACAGCCAAAATCCAGAGAACACCGTTGTTGTTCCTTAGCCTGCTACTACACCTACACGATGAAAGATTTTTGTGACCTATTTCTAGGTCCATGATTGTTAGTGGCAGAAGCATTATGAATAAACAAACCCTTTGGAACCCAAACTTGTTTAGTCCTTTTATTCTTGTTCCAATAGACATGAAATTTGTTTGTAGAATTCTTAGGAACCCAAACTTGTATAAATTTTATGTTCTTGTTCCTATGACTACAATTTTCAACACGATGTCCAATTATTTCACATCTACCAAAGACACTCTTCCCTTTTGCATTATCCTCAACTTGTGTTTTCCCAAAACCTAGTCCATTTCTGTTGTTAGCAAAAATTTGATTTCCCAATAGCACGTTGAAAGATTTTTCGCCTCTTGAAAAGTTATTAAAAGATTTCTCAAGATTTTGGACTTCGGTTTTTAGTGTTGTGTTTTCAGTGACAAGTGAGGTGCATCGATTTATAAAATCCTTTTTCCTAGTGTCAATGATTTCCTTAAGACTCAAGTTTTCTTTTTCAAGATTCTCAGAGTTATTCTTAAGTCTTGTCAATTCTGAATCTAAAACTTTACATCTTTTACATTCTAGGTTTTGAATATTTTCAAGTTCAGTTTCTAACCTAAAATTTTCACGAGCAAGTTCTCTCCTATCAGTTTTCAGTTTTTCAATTTTAGATTCAAGAGCATCAACTACTTTAGTGAGATCAAGACACATAAAAACAAGATCTCTATAGGAATACTCACCTGCCTCACTAGATTCCTCAGAGCTTGCTTCTGATTCTGATTTCGCCATAAGACACAAGTTAACCTCCTCTGAGCTACTATCCGAAACTTCCTCTCCTTCTTCATCATCCCAAGTCACTGCAAATACCTTCTTCGTCTTTTTCTTTCCTTTGTTGTTTTTGAGAAATGGGCATTGTTGTTTGAAGTGGCCAGGCTTGTTGCAGTTATAGCAAGTCAGTTCATTATCAGAATTGTCAGAATCTTTTGACCTATTACCCTTTGTTTTCTTCTTGCGTGGCTTGAATCTCGACCATTTTCTCAAATTATTGACAGCCATTGCAAGCTCTTCAATTGGATCTTCTCCTTCTTCATCGCTTTCTTCTTTGCTCTTTAAGGCAATCGTCTTCTTCTTTGGTTCGGAGTTGTTGCATTCTTCCTTTGCTTTTAACTCAAGCTCATATGTCATCAAGTTACCAATCAACTCCTCCATGCTTAGTTTACTCAAATCTTTTGATTCTTGGATTGCCGTGACTTTTGCCTCAAAGTTCATCGGTAAGACTCGTCGTATCTTCCGCACAAGCTCTACCTCAGTGAAGACCTTCCCAAGTGCTCTAGCATTGTACACCAAAGTTGAAAAACGTCCAAACATATCCTTTATGCTCTCGCCTTTGTCCATCACAAAGTATTTGTATTCATTGCTGAATAGGGCTAGACGAGACTCCTTGACTTGAGAAGTTCCTTCGTGTGTCACCTCCAAAGTGTGCCAAATTTCCTGTGCTGTTGTACAATGAGAAATTCTATTAAATTCATTTTTATCAAGAGCACAAGTCAAAGCGTTCATTGCTTTGGCATTTGTAGTTTTTAATTTCTTATCGTTAGCATCCCACCTATCCTTAGGTTTAGGAATCTCAGTATCACCAACAGTTATAGTGGGAGGTTTATAGCCAGTTTCAATAATATCCCAAACATCATAATCAACGGAACTAAGGTAAATACTCATCCTAACTTTCAAATAAGCATAATCATTCTCGTTAAACATGGGTGGCCTAACAATAGATTGCCCCTCAGAAAAAGCATTATATGAAGAATTCATGACTCTAGAGTTAAATAAAAATACCAGGCTCTGATACCACTTGTAGGATCTAGATTAACCCTAGAGGGGGGTGAATAGGGTTATAGCAAATTTTCTCGATTTAAACACAGAAATAAACTACAAAAATAAATATGCTGAAAAGTAAATCACACACAAAATTTACCCAGCTTCGGCAACCCCTGCCTACAGCTGCATTCCTAGATTTCTATTAGAATTAAACAGTATCACGCTTACAAACACTCTACTAGACTCGCAGACCCTTTTGCTCCCGCTCACAAACACTCTATTAGACTCGCACACCCTGCTCCCGCCTATAGAGTTTCGCTTACTCGCAAACACTGCTCTTGCCTATAGAGCTTTGAAAACTCGCACACCCTGCTCACCGAACTAATTCTAACTAGACAATCTGACACTACCTAAACCCTATGTGGTGATTTACAAATTCTTTTAACTCGAAAAGAAAAAAACAACTTCAAAATTAAAACAGGAGCAAAAATTAAAATACGGACTTGAATGCATAATTTTTGCTCAAAGTAAAAACTAAAAACCCCTTTATAATTAAACCCTAAACAAAAAGTAACTAAAGCCCTTTTTAAAACAACCAAGGTCGGCCCCTTGTTTTCCTTTAACCCGATCCACTGTTATTCTTTGACCCGTTCCTTTCTTCTCCTGAGAATAATGTCAGCCGATCTTCTTCTTTCTGAAATTAGGGCTTTGTGCTATCGATCCAAACCGAGGCTTTCGGCTCTTGCTCGTGCTTCGATTTCTGATGATCGATTGTTGACTTTGAGATTGCGTTGCTCGGCTTGTTTGTTCTCTGATGATTGATTTGCGCTGACTTCGAGATTGCAAATTGTTTGCAGCTGCTTCTTTTGATCGAGTTCACTGCTGCGGTATGTAATCTCTTTTGCTGTTTGTGCTCTTGTGATTTTAGAACTCAAACTCGATGCCGATGATGTAAATTGGGTTTTGAATTTATATGAATTCGTGACACTTGTATTCGTTCGTATAAATTTGATACTTTCCCAATTTGTTCTTTCCTGATATAGCTACAACTTGATACGCATGGCTTCCCTGATATAATTTCAACTTGTTACTCACGGCCTTGACTTTTACACGTTCGATTCTTCTAGTGTTACACGGCATTAAAACTTTCCTCTTTTTGATACTTTGACTATTTCAAAGAATAATGATATGCACTTTATTTTTGAAATTGATTTCGTCCATCTCGTAGTCTTCGTCTCTGGCCATCTTCTCTGGTCGGTTTTAACACGAACGTGACTTGAGAATTTTGTATGTTTCATTACTGACTTGTGTCTGCATCGTATATTTGTGATGCTTCAATTTCCTATTGCATAGATAATTCTGTTGCTCGGCTCTGACTTCTGTATATTTGGGCTTGTTGTTGCATTTGTATCACTGTTGGGTTGCTGTACATATGAACTTGCATTCATTCGAGTTGTATTTATATTCTGGTCGTTGTAGTATGTTGTCACTTGTTGTCTGCATTTCATATGCTTGCAACCTTGCTACTGCATTCATGATTTTTGATGCTTCATGTAGCTGTTGGATCTTGCATGCTTTACATACTGTATTGTCTTCAAGTATGTTGCTGTTGGGTTGTAGTTTGCATTATGTTGGTAGAGCTTGCATTTGTTACAGTATTCATGTACTGATGCATTTGGAATTTGTCTGTTGCACTTTGTGCATTCCCTTACTGAACTTGATTCATGCTTGTTGTGTACTAATTCTTGATCATTGCTTTTGGTCTGCACTTGCATACTTGCATTTGAGTTGTTGCTTTCTGTACTTGTAGTTGTGTAGTTGCACTGCACTGTTGCCTTGAGTAGATGTTGATTGCATCACCATACTCTCTGTTTTGATTTGCATTGGTACAGTATCCATATTTTGTGCTCGAGCTTGCATGTGTACCATTGATCATACTTGTGATATTCATTTGGGTTTGTTGTTGGTCTTCATGTGTATCTAGTCATGCTTTTCTATTGTACCTTGGATATTGAACTGCTTCAATATGTTGCATACTGATGTTGCATTCATGTACACTGCTATGTTCATTTCTCTGCCTGTCTTTGTGTTTTGGTCATTGCTTGAGTTGTTTATTCGATTACTTGAGCTTTTGAATTTTCATTCACTTGAGCATATTGAAGTTGCTGTTATCTTGTACAACTTGTATCACTGTAGTCTTGTTTACTTGTGGTCTTCATTCTGGTTGGCGCTGTGCACACGAGATGAATTCTGACTTGACTTTAGCATCCTATTTTCGAAAATTCTGACTTCGGTTTTTACTGTGAATTACGACTTCACTGTCATGAATTCGAATTGGAATTGGAATTACTATTTGATTTTCTCTTGATTGTCACTTGATCTTGCTGTGACATTGTGACTTGTTGTTCTTCCTCCATTAAGAAGTATTGTTGCATTTTAGATGTATCTTGGTCTTATGAACTTGAATTAGTAGTCTACACCCCTGGCTTTTTGTCTGAACTGTTTGTAGACAATTGCTTTGTCTATTCATTGGCCTTGAGTTAAACCTATCTTGGGTTTGACCTTGTGCTCGTGCCGTGATTTTGAATATATTGCATGTGAGTTGAACCTGGCTTTTCATTTGGGTTTGACCTGTGCTCACCTGTCCCTGTAGCATTATCAAGTGTATACCGATGTGCACGGCCTTGTGGCATGTACAGTGATACACTGTGCATGTCACACTGTTCGTGTGTGATGAATTCAAGTGTGAATGATGACGAACAACCCAAATAACTGAGGCAAACCATATTTTCAAAAATCATATTTCATTTTATATTGCAAAAACATTTCTTTTTCAATTCTACTGCGTTAGTGAATATTTTTGCAGATTTCTCAGATGCTGGATTCAAACTGGAATGCAGTTGAAGACACAATACGAGTGTGAGTGATATGTAGTGAGGTTGTTAATGTAAATTGAAATCGTGATGTATTCTAAATTGTATATGTATAGTAAGAGCATGAATTTGTACTATTCAAGATTGTAATAAATATTTGTTTGAATAAAATTTCTGTTTGAATTCAAATTCCATTCAAATTCTGTGTAATTTATTTTATTCAACAAATATTTATTTAATCTATGAAAAATAGAATAGTACATTACCAAATACATTTAAATAAATATATATGTTTATTATCATCAAACAAAAACATATATGCGCATATTCAACATAAATGAGATATGATCTCGTTTATAATTAGTCATACCTTGAATGTTAGATCTAGATAAATATTTACATAGCTCATTGGTGCCATATAAATATACTATTGGGTCACAATGCGATACAACATCCCAATTGATCAAAAACGAGGGTAGATTAAATGCAAACAAGTGAAAAAGGTAAGAACGCACCAAATTTTGATCGTGCTTTGACCAAATCAAGTACCCACGTCCACTAATATTATTGATTTTGGATTTATCATAAGTACAAGCGTTTTATATGGTTTTAGATCTATAAGACAAAGTTTGCTCAAATTTGACAGCACTTGGTGGTAATGATTGAAGTAGAAATAAGAAGACGAAAAGTATAGACTTAAAAGATTCAAAAGTCCTCTCTACTCTTGTCTCTCCATTTATAACTAGAATCGTCTATCATAGTCACTAAATCATGGAATAATATATAAGAATTCAGATACGAGAAGATAGGGAGGAAAAACAAGTCAATCTAAGGTTAAAAAATATACATCGTTGTCGACCATAATTGTGGTAAGTACCGACCATAATGATCGTCACAACAACATGAGCTTCCTCGTATTTCACAAGCTCCAATTTACTAACGTCCAAGGGTGGGACCCTCTTTAGAATCAACTTTGTACCGACAACAATTGTGGTTGGTACCGACAACATTGGTATATCTTCAATTGATTCCTAACTTTCTAAGTTGCTTCATCTTGTCATTCCAAGCTTGACCCCAAATTCTTGATCCATTTCGACTTCATCTTGACGTCCACATTCATTCAGAAGCAGTGCGATTCAAACGTCGGATAATACTTGCCCTGTTAAGTATGATTTTGTGAAAAAATCATGCTTTGGACCAACACAAGCGATATTATCTTAGTTGCACAAAGGTCTCCTGGTAGCCGATCATTATGTCTAAAGTATCGTTTCCGTTTCAATGGTGTTCGTTCAGCACTTAAAATAGTTAGAACACCATTCACTTTTTAACAAGCAAGTTGAAGTACATATCACTTTAGAAACCGCGTTATATCTCGAACAGGTATGTTTTTTCTTATTCTTCCTTTTCTTTTCTCTACCCGCTTTAAAAACAATAAGCAACCAATTATGTCAGTGCCGACCAAAACATGTCAGTACCGACATGATTTTCGAATGGTTATAAACACACACATATATTCTTCGAACTCGACAAAATTTCCTTACTTTATTTCCATTTTCCAACATTAGCTTTATCATCCTATTGCGATTTTGACCTATAGGTGTTGTCCAAGCTCTCTAACTATACCACCCAGCCCTCGCCACATCTACTATTTTAACAACGACCGCTAGCACTATCTTCATTGATCTCATCAACACCCTCATCAGCTTGGTATCAAATTCATTAGCACCAACCATCCTTATTCTAAATTAAGATCTACATCCCAAGGTGGGATCTCAGACCATGATGCTGCAATGACTGCCATCGCCACATTTCATCAACGCCACCATGTCATTGGTGATGCTTTGGATGCCACCATTGATCAACTGCCAACTATAAGCCAATGGTATATCATGCGACCAAATTAGGACTCATCATTCAAGGGGAAACTCAGGTTGCTTGTGAGGCCGACAACAAGTAATTTCAGGCCTGTCTCAAAGTTTCAAGTATTTTTCAATGCTTGGTGTTCGCACCAAGATTTCTTTCTCTTTGCTTCAAGTTTTTTGTTGGATAATTTCAATTTGGTCCTACATGAAAAGTCTTTATTCATTGAGCCGACATAAGCAAACTTCATTGGGCTATGGTAAAGTAAGGATCAATAATTTGAATTTAATGAGATGTTTTAAATAACAGTCACATTGAATGCATTTTGGCTTTCGAATGGATTATACAGGTCAATATTCCAAGTTACACACCAAGATCCTATGTTCTTGCAAAGAAATCTTTGTATCGCTCCAGACAATGGTGTTATTATCTTTCACTCTATGATAATGGGTAAAATCTAACTCACAATTACATCATGCAATGGAAATCGATCGCTAGCACGACCGAACTATTTACATAGAGTATTTCGTACACCATGCTCAGAACACAAGCTGCACACTATATAGACTGACACTTCACACTATCCCAATCGATATTCAACCCGATTGGTGAACACAATATGTGGGATGTTGCACATTGGCTATATGGGTTTTAATTAAAGAAAATCTTTAAAGTAAAACATACATGATCATGTCCACTATCAAGATTTTCTGTTTAGAATGACCAAGTGTTCTCCTCACTTTAAGGTCAATATTGATTATTTTACTCCTCTCGAGGCTAGTTCTTCTACCATTCAAGCCTCCACATCTACGTCAAGAGCAAGACATTTTATAAAAACCGAACTTCAGATGCAAGTCATTCCTGTGACATAACCTCATGATCGACCTCATTTATTAGACGGGCAATGCTTCTCCCCGAAGGTGTTAGACAATCCTCTGGACCAAACTCTGTCGCTGCTGACAACATAGTTACTTTATTCCAATTGTCTCCAACACGGTATCCTAGATAGTAATGTTCTATTACTGACAATCGATCAACAGGCCTATAATCCACCTCAAGACTACACCGCGGGCAAGAAATGTATGTGCTTAGGCAAAGCCCTTCTGCTCTTTAGCGAATTTCTTAAGTTCTTTTTGCAAGAAATTAGGTTAGAACCAACACAAGTGCATCCCAATGGGTACGCACTTCTTAATTCCATGTACGTCCTCTTCATGATGTGACTGTATCATTCTCCAAGATTTGAAGAGCTAACTTGTCTCATGAGCTTCAAAAAGGAGAGGACTCATTTTCCTTACTGATAATTGAAGCTTATAACCACTACAAGATCATTGAAGTTAGCACAACCACTTAAAGAGAGAATACTTCTTCGTTCATTGCCTCTATGACTTCAACTGCCTCTGTTTAAGTGGAAGTAAGTTTCTTTCTCTAATATTCTCTCCATAGTCAGATTTTCTTTACCGAAGTGCCTAACTAATTTTCTATATCCTTCAAAGATCTTCCTATCGCAGAAATAAATAAAGAATGTGCTGACACTCTTGAGTTTCTAAAGGGAGTTAACTAAAGGTTCCACATTACCTCTTATCTTCTTACCAATGAGAGGCTTTGTAAATAAAACCTCCTATACCTCGACAGAAGTGTTGTTTCCCTCATGCGTCCTACCAAGATGAAAGACCCTACCTCTATACCTATAATATCTAAGAGTATTTGTAATAACCCTAATTTTTGAGATGATTGAATAAAATAAATAATGAATTAAACAGGAGAATTTATGAGAAATTTGAATTGGTATTCTTTAATAAAGGACAATTAATTATTTTGGAATAAGAATTCTATATTTATATAGTATTGGAAAAGTAATACATGGAACGAATATTTTAGAGTTTATAAATAAATATATTATTATGGAAAAATAGAAATATTTTTTTGTAAATCCTTTGCATTTATTATTAAAGAGGATTTAAGTAGTTTTAAATTATGTGTGATCAATTTTAAAAGAAGTTGAAATTGGTTCTTTAGACATCAAAGAAATTATGCTTAGAAAACCATTTTATAAAATAAATTAAGATAAGTAAAGTTTAGTTGTTGTTGAATTACAAAGTGAAACCCAAAGCCTAAAAGAAGTTAATCAAAGAAGGATAATATCAAAAGCTAAGTATATATGTTGTGTCATAGCTTCAAAAAAGGAAAATACAAAATTGTACTTCCCCTTTCTAAACCTAAAACAAAGCTCCCAATCTCTCCATATTAGGTCAAACTAATCATCTTCGGAAGCTAATAATTTCATGTAGTTTTCCCAAACCTTTATACATCATTCTAGAAAATCTATTTTCAATTTTTACAGTTGTTGAATTGGGTTTTGGTATTATTTTGATTGTGAATTGCTAGGGTTTATCGGTTGGGAAAAATTAACTACTGTAGTCGATTAGCTGCTAAATTAGGGAGGAAATGTGAGTTAATCCTCACATTATCTATCTCTTAATTTTTTCGTGCATGTTTATAAATTTATAGTGATGTTTAAGAAATAGGAACTATAATTGTTATCTCTATGTCGGTAGGCTATTCTCTATCAAATAGCTTATTGTAAGTTGTTATGTAAGTACTGATTGAATGCTTGAAGTAGTGGATGATTACATAGATATGCATATGCTCGCAGCAGTTAATTTCAGTGCATATAATTCACATTTGATTATTGGAAAATCTTGTAGTCATCGACAGGAATGAGATGCCTGATGCATTATGCTCCAGCAATCCCATCGGTCAACCGGTGGCATACGGCTGGTCGACCGGCGGCATATGACCGATCAGCCGATCGTAGTCTGTAGCAAGAGCTCCAGGCAATCTTCTTTCTTGTTACTATGTTTGTGATTGCCTTGGTGTTCATGTGTTTTGCCTTGCTTTCTTTCTAAGTTGATTCCTGACTTATTTTTCCTTTATATCAATTTAAACTTTATCTTATGAAAATGCTGTATAAACAAATTTTTATGTACTAAATATAAAGTTATTTATGAAGAGGAATTATTGAAAGTAAGCTATTTGAAATATATATATATTCAATTTCTTCCATAAAGTAAATATAGTTCATATTTATAAAACTATCATCAAATATGTAGTTTAGATTATGTAAATAAAATCTTACCTATAAATTTATTAAATTTTATAGTCATTAGACCAATATCTAAATGATTTCAAATGAAACAATTTACAGTCATTACACCAATAATTGAATGTTTTCTTTATAGATGAACACTTGTATAAAAGATTTGCTCTGCCATGATTCTCTTATGTGATCCGGTGTTCTTTATGGATGTATCTTTATATAGAAATTATGATGTGTTTGTTACACTTATGTGATGTGTAGGATGTGAGCTCTAGTTTGTGAGTTGTGATTTCTAGCTATTGTAGTTGTTGAGGTGTCTTAGCTTCACACCTGGATTAAATTTTGTATAGTGGTATGGCCATTATAAAACCGATTTCATGTGCAAAATAATATACTTTATTTTTTCTATCAAAATATTTGAATATTTTCAATGGAAGTAATTTTTATATAAAACTCTTACTTATGTTGGATGAAAATTTTAATTAAATGGCTTCGTTCTACAAGTGGTATGGAACATTTGTATTACTTATCGCTTAATCCTTCGACTCGTTTGATAGACTATTTTACTTGAGTGGAATCTACGATCTTTTAGTAAATATTCAAATATCACCATTATGGGACATTGGGGCAATATTCGCTTGGTTACTAATTGAAAGTATATAACACTTCGATCGGAATGATCACTTCGGCTGCTTTCAGACTCATTTATTGTATTGACTTACAATGTGCTCGTCTATTGTATTGGCTTGTGATGTGCTCGTCTATTATGTTGACTAGTGATGTGCTTGTCCATGACTCGCTTTCATGCTTGTTAATTAATATGATTTTAATGTCGGTGTTATTATGATTTCGATAATTATGATAATGGGTATAGTTTAACTTTATGGCATGATGAATTTATGAGGATGCCTTATTATGTGTAGTGTAGCACACTATATGGATATTTCTATATTTTAATGTTTATACATACTCATTATGTGATCTCACCTTTTTATGTTTAGAAATAGTTTGACCTATTTATTATTTTCATAATACTCGAGTCAGACTGAGACTCAATAGGTATAGGGACTTAATAACTTTGGATGTGGGCTAGCTTGAGTAGATATATATACTATGTTATCTATGTGATATGGGTTTATTTTGGGATGCTAGTCTTATATGTATATTGATGTATTTTGTATGAGTTGTGGACTCATTTTGTTAAGGAGATTATTTTAATACCTATCATAGTCTAGTTACATGTATTTATGTGAATCCCAACACATTTTTGTTGACTTACTTTATGTTATACGATATGAGTTGTATTGTTATCCGGATTTTTAACCCAACAGGATCCAACAAAAGCAGAAAAATTCTGTAACATCTGGGTGGCTTATAACTTAACCATAAAGGCTAAGGCAAGGAATGTACAAGAGCCGAGTCATATTACTAAGGAAACAGCCAAATTCAACTAAACCAGGATACCAACGTCAGTTCATTCCAATCAGCAGTTAAGACCAATCAGCAAGTAGATTATAATCAAAATGAAACAACGGGCAGCAAGACTGCACGAACGACATTAACGCAAGGCTATATAAAGCAACCCAAACTTGGAACCTCAGTAACAATCAAAGTGCTTAGATCGCTAGCGACCCGTATCTATGGATCTCTAGCGATCCATGCTAACATGTTGGATCGATAAGAGAAGTAGAGACAAGGAGCCTTGGAAATAGAAGCATAAAAAATTCTAAGTGTATGGATCACTAGCGATCCATACACGATTGATTGCTCGCTAGCGATCCATATGAAGCCAAATTCTTTGCTACCTTGCATGTTAGAGTATACGATGATAGCAGCTAAGTAATTAGCTCACAAGCGAACCAACTCTATGGGTCGTTAGCGACCCATGGTTTTGGCTCGGATCGCAAGCTAAACCTTCCTAGGTCATTCTGTACCTACCTGCAAGGAGTTTACAAAGTCTCCTGGCCCGGAAGCTCTTCGATCCCTATAAATACCATCCTATCTACAACATAAACTGGATCTTCTCCGGACTGGTTGCTGAAGCTCTACTGGAAACATTCTTCACTCTCTTCTTCCCTCACAACAATCTCTAATAGGATCCACTGTGATTCTCCAGTGGATTCCAACTCTAGAGATTCAATCTAGCTAAGGATAATCAAAAGCATTATAATCAAACACTACTTGTATCAGCAATTGGTCATAATAAAACTATAAAGTGGACATAGGCTTCATTAACAGCCGAACCACTATACAAATACCCCCTCTTCTTTCTTTTACTATTCTTTTCTATATTTTTGATCTGTGATATTTCCCTATCAACGGTTATATAAAATAATATAAAAAATGGCGACCGTCTATGAGACTGCAGGGAACCCTAGAGGTGAAACAAACATCACAGAAAATGAGGAAGACGATGACACGGGCTGGCAAGAGGTTAGATACAAAAAAAAGGAAAGCATCAAATTGGGTTTAATATGCAGCAAAAACGGAGAGAGCCCTCCAATCGACATGTTGTTCCAGCGGGTCCTATCTTTAAAAATTCAGAATTCAAGGAAGGAATAAGAACATAGGTAGACGCAATTGCATGTGACAAGTGTATTGATGGTGGGATAAACAAATTTAAATCTCTAGAAGACGCAGATGGAGTCAATGTGGACCTAGATGAAGAGGTTTTCAATTCAGCTAAAACCATGTGGGGTACTTCTATTTATATTTATGTAGCTGGGAAAGACCTTATTATATACATCTCAATGCCTATATTAAAAGAGAATGGAAACTGATTGTTAAATGGGATGTTTTCCTTAGGGAAAATTGTTTCTATCTTATTAAATTTAGCAATGAATTGGATTGAAAAAGGGTTTTGGAAGGAGGCCCTTCGTTCGTTGATAGCAAACTTATCTTTACCAAAAAATGGGAACCAAATTTAAGACTGGAGAGGGATATGCTAGAAAAACATCATGTTTGGGTTAAACTGATGAATCTGGATCTGTCCCTATGGAACGCTCGTGGAATTAGTAAAATTTCTAGCTTATTGGCACTCCCTTGGCTATGGATGATTATACCAGACATGTTAAAAGACTGAAATATGCTAGAGTTCTAGTAGAAATCAAAGCAAGTGATATAATCAAAAATCAGGTACGTGCTAAAGATAGAAGTGTAATATATACATACAGGAGGTAGAGTATGATCATATTCCAACTGTCTGTACCAAATGCAAGTGTTTTGGTCATTTAATAGACCAATGTGAGACTGTTTCTGGCCTAAGAAAAATATACAACAAAATGAGGCACGGTCTGAGCCTAGTTTTGATGTGAGAAATATATACAAAGAACGTTCAATCACAGAAGCTAATAACCAAAAGGAAACACTTGCTATCCTGGAGGATGTAGAAAAGGCAGCTGACCCATCACTGGATATAAATTCTACAGAAACTGCACTTGCCCATGATTTAGTTGGGTATTCATCAAAAATAGTGACTATTACATTAGAAGAAGAACATGAGATTAAAAAAGTTGTCTTGGATAGATTAGACTCAGACATAGATATAGAGGAAAGTAGCCCTAACAAATTCACAAAGACTAATCTGGAGTATACAAAATAATTTAATAAACCAGATGCTAAAGGTAAGACGAGCTTAAGTTGCGAGGTTTCTCCTATGAAACTGAAGAGTAGACCTTCAAACTCCAAATGTCAATAATTAGTTGGAATGTAAGAGGTCTAAACAATGACACTAGATGTTTAGACCTCTTAAATCTTAGGAGAGTTTACTCTTGTTCTAATATAAGCATTTTAGAAAATAAATTCAATAATGAAAACTTAACATTGTTTACTTATTCTTTGGGAGATGAATGAAATTTCATTCATAATAATGGTGGAGGCAAAGGACGTATTCTATCGTTATGGAATAAAAAAATTGGAAAATCAGTCTCTAGACGAAGGATGATCAACACATTACTGTTAATGCTGCTAATGTAGGTGGTCTTAACTTGACTTTGAGCTGCATCTATGCAAGTAATTTGGCCTCTCAGAGAACCTATCTATGGCAAGCTATAAAAGATACAGGTAAAAATATCAAAAACCCCTGGATTGTGTTGGGGGATTTCAACTCTATGCTTAGAGCAGAGGAGAAAAAATGTGGCCTTACCATGAGAGTCTCCCAATTAGAAGAATTCAATGACTGCATCGTTGAAGCAGGGCTGCTTGAAGCCATCCATAATGGCCTGAAATATACATGGAGAAGTGGAGAAAAATAAGAAAATATCGTGTAGACTAGATAGAGTACTTGTAAATGTGAAATGCATTACTCTATTTTCTAACATCAGGGTCAACATTCTTCCTCCATCTACTCGTGATAATTGTCCTATCCTTGTTGACTTAGTAGGAAAGGATTGAATAACAAAGGAAAACCTTTTAGATATGCCAATCACTGGCATGAAACAGAGGGTTATTAGGAGGCTATTAATTTCAATAATATTCCTCAGGTTGAGGGTTCTCAATGTTACAAGCTTACCTATATTATCAAAACAGCTAAAAATGATACTAAGAATTGGAACAGATGCAGGCTTAAGGAAGGTGATCAAATTTCCAGCATGCAAAAATAATGCGAAGAACTTCTGCAAATGATAGACAATGGAACTGACAATGATGACACATGGTGTAATTACTATCAAACATAGAGTAAATTAAAAGAAGCATTCAGAATTAAAGCTGTTGAACTTAAACAAAAAGCCAAGGAGAAATGGATCACTGATAGGGATGAATGCACCAAATTGTTTTATGCAAAAATGGTAATTCGCAGTAATAAGAATAATAACTTTCAACTAATTAATCAAGAAGGAAATTTAAATCCAATGCAGCAGACATTGAAGAGCATGCAATCAAATATTATTATGACATGTTTAATGGGGAAGTTTGTACCAACTTACCAATCATTCAATGTAGAAGACAGGTGAATACAAGGCCAAAAGGATGCTGACTAGGCAAATCACTGAAGCTAAAGTGCTGGAAGCTCTAAACTCCATCCATGTCGACTCCAGCCCAGGACCCGATGGACTCGGATCCAAATTCTACATTCTCCATTGGACTGACCTGAAAGATTATATCATCTATGCAAGGTATTTTTCAAAGTGGAATTTTTTTTAAAGAAATTAATAACACCTTCATCTGTCTAATCCCTATAAAAGATAATCCAACAAAAATTGAGGATTATAGTCCTATTGCTTGGTGCAATGTGATATACAAAATTCTAAGCAAGATCTTATGCAACAGAATGAAGATTATCTTACCCGATCTTATATCAGAATGTCAAAGCACTTTCATTAAGGGTAGAAGCATCTCTGAAAATTCTCTTATGGCACATAAACTGGTAAGGAATTTTAACAAACTAGGAACGGATAAATTCGGTCTAAATGTCGACCTCCACAAAGCATATGATAAAATTAATAGACACTTTATTATTTGTATGCTCATTGTTATGGGGTTCCCAATAAAATTTGTGAGTCTTATAAAAGATTGCATAGCTACACCTACCTTCTCTATCCTGATCAATGGCATACCAAAAGGTTTTATAGGATCCAATAGAGGCATTTGATAGGGTGATCCATTATCCTCTTACTTGTTTGCAATTGCCATGGAATACTTTTCGCTACAAATGAAGTTGGCTACTTATCATAAGCTTATTCAGTCTATTTTTAACATCTAGCCTACCGTGAGTCATTTACTTTATGTAGATGACTTGCTCATATGTATAAATCCATCCATGAATCAACGAAAGAAGTGAAAGACATTTTCATTAACTTAGAAAAATATACTGGTCTAAAACAGAATGAACAGAAAACCAAATGCTATTTTAACAAAACATGTATCAGAAAAAACAGAGGTGCTGGATCTCTTAAATGTGAAGGAAGGCAATTTGCCAGTTAAATACTTAGGAGTTCCATTATCTTCAAATAAGATTACTGCCAGAGAATGTGCGGTCCTTATATCTTCCATTAGAGATAGATTGCAGCGTTGGAGCTCTAAAATGTTGTCCCTTGCTAGTCGTATTGAACTGTTGCATATTGTTATACACTCTAAAGTTAATTTCTGGCCGCAAACTTTTCAATTGCCTGATGCTTCAATACAAAAAATTGAAAAGGTTTGCACGGATTTCATATTGAAGGGTGGTATTAATAAGATCAAATATGACAAACTATGCAGACCTAAAGATGAAGGAGGTGTGGGACTTTGAAGACTTAAAGATATGAGCACAGTTTACATTCTAAAACAAGCATGGAGAATAATCAATGGTAAAGGTTTATGGGGAAAATGGACGAGGAAAAGATACATTAAATACAAATTTTGGCAAATGCCTATAGACAACAATGCCTCAGCCAACTGGAAGGCAATTATGAAAGTAGGAAACACCTTAGCAACACTCTGCACTCGCGAAATAGCCACAAGAAGGGATAATGACTTATGGAGAGACCATTGGATTCAAGGAGAATGACCGATTGATATTTTGAGCCTCAATACTTTTTCTGAATTTGGCTGTCCGGATAAAAGAGTTCAAGATGTGATCAACAATAATAACTGGAATTTCTCCTCCTTGTCGGCGAATCAAGATAAGAAAGAAGTAATCCAATTTATGCCTATCCATAATGGTAGAGAGAATGACATATGGGTTTGGAAGCCTACTGGAAAAGAATTTACCACTAAGTCTACTGGGAACAAAATCAGGAAAAAAGACAGTAAAGTTGCATGGAGTAAAATTATATAGAATCATGTTAATAATCCGAAAATGGCCTTCAGTGCTTACAAAGCGATATTGAGAAGATTACCTACCAGAGACAGGCTATCGAAATGGGGAATGATAAATGAAACTGTTTGCGTCTTATGTAATCAGAACACTGAAACACATGAGCACCTATTTTTTGAAGGTATATACTCGAATTTGGTGTGGAAGTTGTGTAATAATATCTTAAATTCTCTACCACACTCAAATAATCTAGAAGAACAGATCATTCACCTGATTCAGCACGGTTACAGCAAAAGCCTGGAAGCCAAATTGAACAAAATTGCCATTACTGTAGCTGTTTGAAACATTCGGAAAGAGAGGAATCGTCGGATATTTCAAAGTAAACAAAGAAGCCATTTTAAGGTCAGTAAGCTTGCGATTGGAGACATACAGATAATAAAAAAAGATTTAAGAACTACCCCCTTACCGGACTGGAACAAGGTGCAATTCGAACCGCAAGAGTGGATCTGAGCTCTCCATTGGTAGGAATCCCAAGTACGAGCTATAAGCATCGGCCGCCATGACTACGCGAAGGTCGTATGAGGAAGAAGAAGTAGCTGTTTTAATATAGAAAGTGTTCACTTGTTTTACTTCATAGCTTGGTTTTGTTTGTACTTTGTATTGTGCCAGATTGGGATAACGTTATGGGCTGAAATGACTTAATAAAATCCTTACCCATTTACAAAAAATATATTTCCCTATCAGAATAGTGTTGGTGCTTTCAAGCTCAAACCAGGGCGTTGATCCATTTTTTTTTGTTAACATTTTGGTGCTTTCATTGAGAAACCCAACTCAAAATTCAGACCTAGCTATCTACTTTGGATCCCATAGGTCTAGAGTGTTAGATCCTCATTCTTTGCTTGAAAAACCCGCAGTTTTGGAATCAATGGCTCCGGGGAGAAGAAGAACTGCCTTTGGAAGATCCATAGGGGCAGCAATAGCGGGAGAAGATACTAGTGCCCAACAAACTGAAGTAACTGGTGCTAACTTAGGAAGTCAGGCGCCAGCCTCCTCCAGCCAACACGAAGTTGTCACCAGGGATGAGTTGAATAAGATGGTTAATGAGATCAACCAGAAGATGGAAAATAGCCAAAAAGCTCTAATGGACAAGCTTAACGCTCTCTTAACCCAACAGGTCAACCTTGCTCCATGGATTATGCCTGAACCCACGACTGCTATAGAACAAGAGAATTCCTCCGTTTCTGGTCTACAGAGAAGAAACGGGAAACAGGAAAAAAACGGTGACAACAGGACTTAACATGGACAAAAATGCAAGTACTTTGTTCGCCATAAGGCAACCTATTATGAACTTGAATCAAGAGGCAAAGACCCTGCAAGAGGACATAGCTATGGATCTCTCCGATTCAGAAGACGGAGAGCAAGACAACCAAATGGAAGAAAATGCCAACGAATTTAATGATGCTAGAAACGTACAAACTACTCCAGTTATACCAACCGAAAGCCAACTGGACCCTGTAGGAGTGGTTCTCCCGAAGACAAAAGAGCCTAGGTCTCAGCCCACCCACCAAGATCATTTGCAAGGCCAAATACTTGGCGTAGTGACTGATTGTCCTCCATAGGACTATCGTACATTAGAGGTGTGCATAGTGGATATGCTTAAACTTAATGGAGGAGAGTAAAAATAGAAGGGATAATGAATAAGGATCTGCACCAAGTTGGACTCCCTTCATTGATGAAATCTTGAATGATAAATATCTAGAAAAATTCACAATGCCAACTGTTCCGTCCTATGACAGGACAAAGGACCTAAAACCTCACTTGTACAAATGTAGTTGGTATATGGACGGAGCTAATGCCTCTGAAGCTATTCGGTGCAGATGCTTTCCTATCTTTCTCGAAGAAGTTGCGTCTATGTGGTTCACTAGGCTTCCACCAAGATCCATCTCTACTTTTGACCAACTAGCGACAAGGTTCCATGATCAGTTTAGACTCCATACTACGTAGCCAAAAGACGTCATTATCCTGTCTAGATTGTTCCAAGGGCGTAGCGAAACACTGAAATATTTCATGAATAGGTTTAACACTACAATGGTGGAAGTAAGCAACCCCAACGAAGACATGGTTTTTATGGCATTAGTCCATGCCATTCACCTGAAAACTGAATTTGGAAAGTGGATTAAGATGAAGCAACCTACCACCATGAAGGACTTCAAACATAAAGCAAGTCAGTTCCTATGGTTGGAGGAAGCGTAGGAATTGGAAAGGAAGCCCACTAGTGTGCAACCGATGAACATCGGGCAAAGCGATGTAGCAATGAACCAAAATGCGCATGCTTCTTGGACTGATGAAGGAATCATTGGGAAAGACGGAAATTCAAAGAGAAAAAGTCAAAACTCCAATAAAAAGAATGGTAATGACAACAGTAAATGGCTCAAAGAGTTTAGGCCCGAAGGCTGCACTCCCCTAAACGACACACTGGAGAACATCATTCCCACGACTCATGGAACTGAGAATACAAAAAGCCCCGTAGAAAGGTAGCAACCGAGCAACAAAAGCTCTTAGGGAAATTTTGCTGCTTCCACGAAACACACGGCCAATATACAAATGAATGTCGCCACCTAAAGAATCTCATTGAGGAGCTGATCCAAAAACAAAATCCAACAGTATGTAAGACAACCACAAAACCTCAATCAATCTATCACTCCTCGACATCCAAGAGAATAAAGGAATCAAGATGGGACTAGCGAAGAAGGGTCAAAACGAACTAACCAGAGGCTTATTATTATGACAATATCTGGGGGGCCATACCCCGCACAAAGAAGTTGGGGGGAAATGAAGCGATATGCAAGTTCGTTAACGCACGCTCCGAAGGAATCATGTTTATCTATAGATTATGAACTCCAACCAAGATGCAAAGAGTTTTGAATGACGATATAATGTTCCAAAAAGGGGACACCGAAGGGATCGAAGCTCCAACTCTCGATCATGGTAGTGATGGTAGGAATTGGGCCTGCTGTAGTTCGACGGGTATTGGTTAATAGTGGAAGTTCCGTTAACATACTCTTTAAACATACTTTAGGTTAGATGAAGATTGGCATAAAAAGCATATCCATGTGCCAAACAAAGATTCAGGGGTTTATCGACAAAACAAAACAACCGGTGGGCACAATTGACCTACCTGTGGAGCTTGGAGAGGGTGAGAAAAGGGTCACCTTCATTCAGACTTTTGTGATCGTGGATGAAATGTCGGCATACAACGCCTACAAGGGACGCCTCGCATTAGTCAACTTCAGGATAGCATTGCCCCAATGGTGCCTTACAATGAAATTCCCTACAAAGCGCGGAGTCGGAAATGTGAAAGGAGACCAAGCACCGCCCAGGAATGCTACATCGCAGAATTGCGTGAGTCAAGAAGAAAGGAAAAAGGAAAGTGTTTGCACCAAAATTGGTCACAAACACCCTACTGTCGATAAAAGAACCAGTTTACAATCACAGATCATAGATAGAAAATATGTAAAGAAAATAATGTTGAATATGCGCTTATATGATTTTTGTTTGATGATAATAAATATATATACATTCGTTTAAATGTATTTGTTAATATACTATTCTATTTTTCACAGATTAAATAAATATTTGTTAAATAAAATAAATTACACAGAATTTGAATTCAAATGAATATTTTATTCAAATAAATATTTATTACAATTTTGAATAGTACAAATTCAAGCTCTCACTATTCACTATAGAACTTTGATACAAATTCAATTACATCGCTATTTTACATATTCACCTCACTACATATCACTCACGCTCGTATTTTTATCTTCAACTTCTTTCCAGTTTGAATCCAGCATCTGAGCAATCTGCAAAAATATTCACTAACGCAGTAAAATTGAAAAAGAAATATTTTTGCGACTTAAAATAAAATATGGATTTTTGAAAATAATATTTGCCTCAGCTATTTGGGTTGTTCGTCATCATTTAAATTTGAATTCATCATACACGAACATTGTGACATACACAGTGTATCACTGTATATACCACAAGGCCGTGCACACTGATATACACTTGATAATGCTACAGGGACAGGTGAGCACAGGTCAAACCCAAATGCAAAGCCGGGTTCAACTCACGTGCAATATATTTAAAATCACGATACGAGCACAAGGTCAAACCCGAGTTTTAAAACTGGATTCAACTCAAGTGAAATTTCAAAAATCAACATGAATGCATCCAAAGTCCAAATCAGTTGCAACATGAATAAGAAGACCACAAAGACAACAGCCAGTGCCAACAAAGAATTAAGTCTCGACCAAAACCAGTTACTCGATACAAGCAACACAATGCAAAACTCAAATCTGGCCAAAAACAAGACAGACCAACACAACAGCCCCAAAACCAAAGATGCAACAGATAATGATGCAAGGAAGACTCGAATGACCAAGTGCACCACTGACCATACAACAACTCAAATATCAAGCACATGAATTCGCAAATAAATTTCAGGTTGAACAAATCATGACCAAAGTCAGATAACAATTAAACCGTTGTGATACAAGTAACATGTGCAGTTTTTTTCCAAAAATAAGAAAAGACTCAAAGAATCAACTACAAGCCCAAATGGGAACACAGCAAAGACCACATGCCACAATATCGAGTACATGAAGATGGCAATCCACAATATCCAAACAACAGCAAGCGAATGCAAGCTAACCAGCGAATCAACCAGAGGCATCAATATGGCAACACAGCAGCAACATGCATCAGTAAACCAAGCTTCACAATAAACATCTCATGAATATAAGATGTCGAAGCCACAAAATCAAAGCCGAGTAAACTGCAAGTCTCAATCATTTCAACAAGTACACAGTAAACAAAGACCAAAGTGCATGAACACAGTGAAGACCACAAAGGCAGTGCAACAGTGGTGATGCAGTGGCACATGACTATCATGGTACATTTCAAGTTCATTAGTATATGACAGCAACCAGAGGCAACATCACACAATCGAAGATAACTACAGTACAAAATCAAATACCAACTATCCAAGTACAACATGAACACTATAGGCCGAGGTGAACAGTGTAAGGGTCGAAGCCGTGGAAGCATAGCAAAGCCAAAGCCAAAAATCGTCACAGTCAATGATGAATGAGTCAAACTTCATCACAAAGTCAAAAATCGAAGCCGTGGCCAACAAAGGATACCGAAGTCAAAGAAAATTGATGCCGTGAAAATCAAGTAAGCAAGCATCACAAAATATATACGAAGTGACAAAGTCAGAGAGATCATAATCGTTCAAGCATCATCAAGCGGCAAGAAAAAATAATTTGACAAATTCAAATATAATTGTACGAACGCAAATCTAGGGTTACGAACCCTATATAAGGAAATCATCATCGGCAAATCTCTTGATTGAGTTCAAGAATATTAACTAAAAGCAATAAAGAAAAAAAAAATCACATACCAATTTGCAGTCGAACTCAATCAAATACAAGAAGTCGTGTTCAAATCGAAGATACGGTCGATTGCCGAAGCAAATCAGAGGAACAGTGATTGCAATCAACCAACAAAGGCAGCGACTTCAATTTGAAACCCTAATTTAAGAGCACGGGATCAAAGGGACGAAGCCCTAAATCTGCAAGAGGAGCGGCCATTTTTTTCACGAACGAAAAAATAAAAGAGACGGGTCGAGTTACAAAGGGGGCCGGCTTCTAAACAGTGTTTTATTTTATATAAGGGCATTAAATTTTTAATTAGGGTTATTCTAATTTCGAATTGTTTTTAATTTATATTTTTCTTTTTAAACTGTTTTATTTTTCTAGTCGTGTGACTAGGGGACAAGCTACGTGGCGTAGCTTGAGAATTCGCAACTCGGTAGTTGAGTTGTGGCAGGGTTTTGAGCGTAGAGTTAGATTAGTCAATAGCGGGTATAGCGAGTTTACGTGTGTAAGCGAGGGACTATCTAATTTCTAGTAGAAACCTTGGGGGCAGCACGTAGGCAGGGTTTTGCCAAAGCTGGGTAAATTCTGTGTTGTTCTGTTTTATTCTGTTATTTATATTCTGCAATATCTGTGCTGCTATTCTGTGATCTGAATTGAAATTAATTTATAAGCTTCCGCGATTAATTTTAATAATTTACACAATCACCCTATTACCCCCCCCCTCTAGGGTGAAATCGATCCTACAAATAAATGTGAAGAACACTCAAAATTTAAAAGGAATGCAGTAAAGACACAAGGTTTATAGTGGTTCGGCAATCTTCGGCCCACATCCACGTTAAAGAGTTGATATTTTATTGATAATCACTCGCTGGTTACAAGAATATAGTTGATAATAATCAAGTTACAATGGAGTTCGGCAGAGCAGCAACATAGAAGAAGCAGAGATCTCTTTTTCGAAGCTCTTGGACTGCTATTTATAGGTGTGGCCTAAAAATATCCCGCCCAGATCTCAGAAGGCTCCTTCTCTCACGTGGGTGGGCCCATGTAATCAATCCCGAGTGATTTCGACTCGATCCATGATCGATATGAACGAGATTCGTATCGATCAAAATCTTGCCCAATCGAGTCAGGATCGATCATGAATGGTTGTGCGTAAGCTCCTGTGAAAATTTTGCAGCATTTGGACTCGTAGATTATAAGATATGATCGATTCAAGTTGTAGTTTGTATGAATGCTGCAGCGTCGTATCCATGAATTCGTCTCCATCCCTTTGTATCCATCTTCCCTTCATGTCCATCCCATTCACACCGATGACGTGGCTCGAAAAACCAGAGTAGATCCATTCTTGATGTCGAGTTGACTGTTTTCTCATTCGAACATGTTCCCTTCGTATCGATCTAAGATACCTATTTCGCATCAATGATTTGACGGCCTTTTCGTATCCATCCATCACTCCCCCTTCGTATAAATCAACATATACCCGATGTCCTGTTCGTATTGATCCCCTGCTTGCTTCACGTGTCCATCGAACCCACTTCGATGCATGCTCTTCGTATCTATCCTCAGCATATGCTCTTCGTATCCATCGAATTGCTTCATCTATCGTATCGATACAAACCATATTGATACAAACAACATCCATCGATCCAAAGCAATCCATGCCAATCGATACGAACCGTATCGACTCGAACAACTTCCATCGATCCAAAGTGACCTATGTCGATCGATACGAACAGTATCGACTCAAACAACTTTTATCGATCCAAAGTGACCTATCCCAATCGATAAAAGTCATATCGATATGAAGGTATCGATACCAATCATTTCTCACTAATATTGATCCATCTATATCTCGATCATATGAACTCCGATTGACCTGAAATTTAAAACATAGCCTAGCCCAGTCCTGTTCATCATTCCCAATCGATCCCGTCTTAATTGAAGCTCAGTCTAGTTTTGACGATATTGATCATAGCCTTGTTTCCAACCGATCTCTAATGTTGTTTCCATCCTTTTTAACTTATTTGTTGATATCCCGGCGTTGACCAAAATGCGAGATAAAATTTGCCTCCCAAAACATGCCTTGTGGTGAGAAGGCGTGTTTCGAATATCTCTGAATCCAACATCTAAGGTCCACGTTCCATTCATAGCCATACCAAGTCCATGATTGCTCCGAGTTAATGTCCAATTCGAAGTCCTGTAACCACAACCTTAGCCAATTCCGTAGCTATCCGTATCCGTCAACTGAGCTTTAGTCTATCCATATCCAATGACCAATAACCAAATCACTAACCTTTCTGGGTTGATATCCAAATCCGAGACCACATCGGACGCTTTGCCAAATCTGGGACCTCTCCGGGTCAATTTATCCCAAGCCGAAATCCGAATCCATGACCTCTTCGAGTTCAACTTTAAATCCATAGACCTTATAGGGTCGCATTATCCTATTCTGACCTCGACTCTTTGGTTAAGGGCTTTTATGCCTCTGGCCTTGGCTCTCTGGCCAAGGACTTTGATATTCTCTGGCCTCGACTCTCCAATCAAGGACTTTTATATTCTTCTGCCTTAACTCTATGGCCAAGAACTTTTGTATTCTCCGGCATTGACTCTCTAGCCAAGGACTTTTATATTCCCCGACCTTGGCTCTTCGGCCAAGGACTTTTATATTCTCTGGCCTTGGCTATCCGACCAAGGACCTTTATATTCTCTAGCCTCAACTCTTCGACCAAGTACTTTTATATTATGTTTGATTCCATTCCATCGCTCTTCGACGAAGGGACTCATAATTTTTGATTACTATCCCGTCTCTCCGGTCGAGACCTCGGGACCGTAATTGCGAGACCTTATTATTAATAACATTAACCCGAATCCAATCATCCAAATAAAAGGCTTTGAATACAGGGAAAAACCAAATAAATGTATGTACATCAAAGGGAAAAACCAAAGTTTTCAGGAAAACAAAAGGAAAAACAGGATTTCATAGGCTCGAGTGACACGACTTATCATCGCCTCAAAGCATGCTTAGGGACCGTCCTTGATCCGGTACATGTGTAAGTGACTTAGCCGCATTACTTCAAGCTATATTACTTATTCAAAGCCATAAATCCATTTAGCTGATAACAAGCTGACGTTGCCTAGGTCCAATGCCATCTTCGTTCAAGGTGCGCGGTGGCCGCTCCTATTCCACTACCACAGCTTGATTCCTTACATACTACTGTAGATTACCATTCGTTACATGCTCCTTAATGATATCCTTTAAATGCCTACAATCATCCGTGTTGTGCCCATCCAACTCATGGAATAGGCAATGCCTTCCCGATGCCTATTCGTAATCAGAAGGTTCCCTTCTTGTCGGCCTTCGATGCTAGAGGTGCCTTTGAGTATCCAAGTAAATCTCCAAGGTTTCAGTTAGATCCGTGTAAGAAGAAAACTTTGACTCCCTCTATGGCCTTTTCGAAGTGCTACCGTTGCCATTCAATTTCCTTTTTCCTTTATCATCTTCGTTTGTGTGACGACCACCCATGACTCCCGCACTAAAACAGGGAAATGGTGCGCTGAAAGGTGTGCCAGGCAGCCATGGACGATAGTTAGGGTAAGATAAAACAGAAAACTCTATCGTACAACTCACAGTGCATGGATAAAATACAATAGAGAAATATAAATATAGTGAAGCTCCATAGAACAGAATATCATCATATAAGCATCATAGAAGTTTGGTACAAACATCTAAACAATCCATACATCAAGCCTCACTACATAACACTCAAAACATATACAAGCAGCGGAACATCCAGTACATATAGTAAGGAAACAATATGCAAAATCCTCCAGCTCGTCTTCGTCATCAACGGCGTTGGCCACTATGAACAACACCTGTCACCTGCTACCTAGTGTGCCCATCCCAACATGGATGAACAGCCCAAGGTAATAAGAGTTAAACATAAAACCTTGAGTCAGACAAAAGTCTTAGTGAGCAGTAAATCAACTATCAAACATACCAAAAGAGCATAAAGGGTACAAAGGAATAGGAACCCAACCATCCCACTCCACCTCTTTCTACAGTGATAGCCCCCAGACACACTGAGCAGAAACAAACATAGCAAAGCAGACAATTAAAGTAAAGCAATTATCACTCGAGTCAAGGTCGATGTTTTCCAAGTACACACCCCCAAGGCCTAAACCAAGATCAGATAAGCACCCACAAAACATCGCTCTTGAGACCGAGTGACGATACAACCAAACATCCATGACTCTGGCTATCACTGTTATCATTGCCTCGAAACCACCGTTAATTGAATGACCGACACATTCTTTCAGTCGTAAGTCAAGGGCTAATGGTAACCCCGGTTCTAGACATAACTCCGCACGTCGTCGTGACCCGTGCCTAGGACTTACCTACTCTGCCCAGAGTACTCGACTACCTGCCTGTAGTCTTTTGGGTGTCCCGACCACCTACCTGTAGTCGTTTTGGGCGCCCCATGTACTCTTGTTTTGAGTTTACTAGAACCTTCAACAACGATGAAATCCAAGCCTCCTAGTCATCCTCCTCGACGACTATTCTCATACTAGCCCAAGCTACCTCTCGAGCAATCCATTATCAACCAACTCGAACCATCCCTCGAGTTATCAACATGCTTGGGATGATCCCGTCTGGATTAAACCAAGCTCTCACATCATGCTTTGCTCCATCGCATCATAGCAAAGTCCATCATCTCAACATCATGCTTTGCTTCCTCTAATCATAGCAAAGTCCATATCATCGAATCTATTCATATGAGCTTCATCACCCGCTTCATATGCCACAAGCAGCTTTCACCATTCAAGAGCCTTTCCCCTTAGCTTTTGAATCGTCTTCGACCAACTTGTCCGAATCAACTACTAGCTAATTTGAAACAATCAAATCAATCGTAAACCCAAACATTCAAACTAGATCTAATAAGAAATTATATAAGAAAATGGCAATTTGGCAATTAAAGTGTCCAAATCTAACAAGCATGAATAATAGGCAAATATCTCTACAACTTGATGAATAAACTTATATAAGTTAACATGTAGCAAAATGGGTATCCAAAACTTCATCGACAATGGATCTACATGCAGACTTAAGGAAAATGCATGAAATCACTATCTTTATCACACAAACAAGCCACCGATCCAATATACTCCTTTGGGTCCGTGTGAGAGATAACTACCACTCACCAAAACACCTAAACACCTCAAAAGATAACAACTTCAGATCTGGACAGCGAAGAACTAAGCTTGATCGGGCAAAAATCTCGCTTCAATCGATGAAATCTCTCTTTGAAGAATGTAGATCTTCAACTTTGGATCTTGGATCTTCAACCTTGATCTTCAATCTTCGATGGATGTAAGCACTAGATTAGAGTGGAGAAAAGAAGTGAAGAAGTGTTGTAGTGGAGCTCTCAAAATGGCAGCACTTCGTCGCTTCAAAATCCGATGCCAAAATAGTGAGATAGGCGCTTCTATTTATAGGCTGAATCTTAGGTCGTACGGTATTAGGTCGCTCACGACCTAAAAACATCTCGACCTACGACCTATCTACCACCCCGTCCTAACGACTCATCACTTATACGACCTAACGAAACAAGCTAATGCGCGACCTAACACTACAACACTCACGCGACCTATTGTCACGGCCACCCTAACACTCATGCGACTTAACACTCGTGCGACCTAACTGGTATGCGACTTAACGCTACACAGGGTCACATGACCTAACAGATCCAACGGCCCTAAAACACGCGCGTCCTAACTCGTACGCGGGTTACGACCTATCCCTCAACACAGCTATGCGACCTAACAACCTAACACTGCCTCCGACCTAGCGACTTATCAACGTCGCGACTTATCGACCTAACACCTCCTTAGGTCGCCTACTATTAGCTCGCTACACCCCTTAGGTCGCTCGCTCTCTTAGGTCGCTACATCTATTAGGTCGCTCACTCCTAAGCCGATAACCCACTAACTTGCTAACCCCTATAGGTCGCTCGACCGACCTAAACTATAACACGTCCTAACCTCCAAACGACCTAACTTCCACACGACCTAACCCCTTAGGTCGCCAACTTCTATAGGTCGCTCCACCGACCTAAGCACCACACGACTCAACTTTTACACGACATAAGCTCTTTCACGACTTAAACTCTAAACGACTTAACCACATCAACGACTTAATATAGATAGTTTTACGATCTTTCGATCCGTAAGAATACGGGTCGTTACAGTTTGGGTCCTCCCTGGGTGGACCTCCACCCCTCATCGCATAAGCTTCAGCCTCTCTCCCTTCTCTCTCAGCCTGCGCATCTTCTTGCCTTTAAACCTTTCCGCCTCATGATAGAACTCGCCGAGATCCCTCGATGGGTCCCGTTCCAACGATATCTTGAAATCCAAATTGTCTGCAATTCCCGAAACTGCTTCCATCAAAACCATCGACGGATCAGGTCGATCCACCGAAGCCATTGCCGCATTGAATCTGGTCAAGAAATCTCTAAGTGATTCTCCCTTCCATTGTTTCATCGATGTCAGGGTCATCACATTCTTGGGTCTAACTATATGGACACGAAACGGCCTCATAAACCTTTAATCAACTCCATCATTGTGTCAATAGAGCCAATTTCCAACTGTCTGAACCATAATGCTGCAATGTCTGTCAAATACAATGGGAAGCATCGTGCCATGACCTCCTCCGATGCCCTAGCACTTCCATATGCCTCATGTACCTTGTCAAGTTAACAGTAGGATACGTTCTTCCGTCATACATCTCCAGTGTCGGCAATTTGAAATCTGGTGGGTTCTTAGCTTGCCAGATCATAGGAGCAAAAGGACTCCTATTCACATCCTCCAAGTCTCTATTCACAAATCTGCCTCTCATGGCTCCCCTAACCATCTTTGCTAATCTATTGCGATCATCAAGTTGTAGTCCTCATCCGTTGCCTCTGTTCTACCCCCCGATTTCACGAGGGAATCATGGAATCTTCTCTCTTGGATGAGCATTCATTCCTCTATCAATGTCATGTTGCTCAGCTCCACCTAGTACTCTGCCCAGGATTGGATCATGCTTCGGGTGAGTGCCCCCTAGTTCTTGTGATGCGCCAGATGGTCCTGCTCCATTCTGAACTCCGGTTGCTCCATACTCCCGATCCCTATCTTCAGCATCTCCTGTAGTCGCATTCCATTGATTCTGCACTCCAACTTGTTCAACTTGTCGAAGTAGGTTCTTCATCATCTTCCTTTGTCTCTTGAGCATCGTTTCCATCTCGTCTCTAGTGATGAAGATCGAGCCTGATTTTCTCTCGAGGAAGCCTCCTGACTCCCTTCATGATGACTCCTTTCAATCCTCTGTCTTCTTGTCGATTGCCTTGCCATAGCTTTCCAAATCCAAATCTTTAAGCTTTCAAATCTGAAATCCAAGCCTTGGAATCCCCAAGTGCGAGTGTTTCTCAGTGAAAGCACCTAAATGTTTGCGCCAAAATTGGTCATAAACACTCAATTGCCGATGAAAGAACCCGTTTACAATCACAGATCACATATAGCAAATTTGTAGAGAAAATAAATGTGAAGAACACTCAAAATTTAAAAAGAATGTAGTAAAGGCACAAGGTTTATAGTGGTTCGGCTATGTCCGCCCTACATCCACTTTGAAGAGTTGATATTTTATTGGCAATCACTTGCTGGTTGCAAGACTATAGTTGGCAATAATCAAGTTACAAAGGAGTTCGGCAGAGCAGCAGCATAGAAGAACCAAAGGATCCCTTTTTTGAAGTTCTTGGACTGCTATTTATAGGTGTAGGCTGCAAACATCCCGCCAAGATCTCAGAAGACTCCTTCTCTCACGTAGGTGGGCCCATGTGATCGATCCCGAGTGATTTCGACTCGATCCATGATCAAACCTAGTCTTAATCAAGAAATCTAATGGAAAATGTCAAACATGTATTGACATCTCGGATCTAAATAAAGCTTGCCTGAAAGATAGCTTTCCACTCCCCAGAATCGATCAGCTTGTGGATGGAATTGTGGGACATGAATTGCTGTCATTTATAAATGCATACTAGGGCTACAACTAGATCCTGATGCATGAGCCAGATCAAGAAAACCCCAGTTTCATCACCGATTTAGGACTGCACTACTATAGAGTAATGCCATTCGGTTCAAAAAATGTTGGGGCAACGTACCAAAGGCTTGTAAATACTATGTTCAAACGTCAAATCGGAAAGACTATGGAAGTTTATATGGACGACATGTTGATAAAATCTCGAGTAGCTGCTAAACATCTAAATATCTCGCTGAAATGTTCGAAATAATTTGAAAGTATGGAATGAAGCTCAACCCACTCAAATGTCACTTCAGATTAGCCTCTAGGAAATTCTTAGGGTTCATAGTAAGTGCCCGAGGCATCAAAGCAAATCCAAAAAAAATAATGATGGTATGAAAAGTCCAAGCCCCGAGAAATAAGAAGGAACTTCAAAGCTTGAATGGAAAGGTCACACCACTGGGCCGGTTTATCTCAAAAGCTACAGAAAAGTGCAAACCATTCTTCGATGCACTGAAGAAGGGAAAGAAAAACTCGAATGGAGTGAAGCTTGTCAAACAGCTTTCGAAGAACTGCTAGGACACGTGAAAGCTCCGCCAATCTTATCAAAGCCGATGGACAGAGAAGACCTATTCATTTACTTAGCAATCTCACCACATGCACCGAGCACCGCACTCGCGCGGGAAGAAGCGAGAATCCAACGACCTGTATATTACTTAGCAAACAAATTGCCGGAGCTGAGAAAAATTACTCAAAGATGGAAAAGCTAGCGTATTGCCCATAGAATATGCTAGTACATGATTTTTGTTTGATGATAATAAACATATATATATATATATATTCTTTTAAATGTATGTGTTATTGTACTATTTTACTTTCACATAATTAAAAAAATATTTGTTGGATAAAATAAATAACGCAGATTTCAAATTCTAACAAATATTTTATTCAAACAAATATCTTATTACAAATAGAATAGTACAAATTTGAGCTCTCACTACATATACATTTTCAATTACATTACAATCTTGATTACAACACAGTTCAATTTACATATTACTCCTCACTACATGTTTACTCAACACTCGTATTTTTATCTTCAACTCTATTCCAGTTTGTATCCAGCATCTGAATTATTTGCAAAATAAACACTAACGCAACAAAATTGAAAAAGAAATATTTTGCGGTTCGAAATGAAGTGTGTGTTTTTGAAAATACCATTTACCTCAGTTATTTGGGTTGTTCGTCATCATTTATTTTGAATTCATATTACACGAACAGCTTGTAACAAGCACAGTATATCACTTTACATGTCACAAGGCCATGCACATTGATATACACTTGCGTGATAAAATTATAGGGACAGTGAGCACAAGGTCAAACCCAACCAAATGGTGGATTCATCTCAGGTGCAAAACAACATACAACATTTCAAATATACACATGGTTAGTCCAGAATCAAGTCTAACCACATTCATATGACTACATGGACAAGAAGACCAGACCCCAAGTACAAGGCAGCCTAGACTAAAACATACAAACAAAAACTCCATGATGCAACAACAATTCAGACCCAAGTACAAAAACAAGAAAAGTGAAGTCCTAAATCAAATTCAACATGAATATAACCTTCCAGATGAACACAATGACTAATTCAGGCATCAAGTGCACAAGACTCCAAGCATGGAACAAGTTCACACTAAATCGGTTCCAAAACAACCAAGTCAGAAGAAATGCCAAGTTGAGTTGCAACAAGCAAAATAAATATCAACACAAACTCAGCAATGTTATAGAAGATCAAGAAATTGAGAACTGAAGGCAACCTCACAGGCCAAAACAAAAATGCACATGAAACAGTTGCCACAAGTCATGTACATATTCAAGTGAATGGGTCAGGGTAGCATTATGTTTATGCAACTGTGACAATAATGCAAAATAGCAACCAAAATGAAGTACACAACATATATGGAAGCTTGTGTGAACATATATATATATATATATATATATATATATATATATATATATCTGTGTGTGTGTGTGTAATGACAACGAGGTGAAGATTGAATCGGTGATCAAGTGACCCTAGAAACAAAGTGCACCATCACACCCAGTTCAAAAGAATTCAAGACCATGGTACAAAATCAGTTACAAAAGCAAAAGGTATGAACTCAATAAGCCAATGTTCAAGATAACATGAACTTAATAAAGCAGTGGCACAAACTATGCAGATAGACCACATGAAATAGAGACAGCAGTGAATACCAAAATAGTGCATACAAGTTGAAGTGCAAAAACCAATTCCATAAACATGACCCAAGCTCAACAACTCAATGCAACCAAATAGTCGAGGCAGCCTCGTATACAATGTTTAGGACTGCACACATATGTACAAAGAGGATTGCATATATGGCAACACAAGCATATGGAGATGATCAATATAATACAAGTTCAGTGTGAAGGCAACATAGAGAAACCCAAAGTGGATACCAGTTCAGATCATATGAAACTGAGACAGGACAGCAAGGCACCAGAACAATATGGATACCATCACACTCAAAGCAGTGGAAGACAAACAAATGTACAAAAGACATGCACACATTCATATGCACTGACTCGAAGTCTGAAAACATATGCAACAAAGGAGACAACGATGAATAATGGCAGTTCGAATAAGTCATAGTAGTTTAAAATAATAATTTAAATGCCAAGGTCAAAATTTTGACTATTGCCAGAAAATGAACGAAACGCCAGGCTGAATAAATCACATAGAAAATCATGGTGAACCAGTAGGTTTTAAATTGTTCAAAAGAATCTAATATTGGCAGCAAAGAATGGAACATGTAAATAAGTCAGAAATTATCTCAAATTTCAAAGTGTTGAAGTCATAGGAGCACAAAGAATGGAATCGACCAAAGCAATTCATGAAAATTCGAATTCATGGAATAACAAGTAGTAATGGAACAAGTCAGAAGTCATCACTAACATTCAATCATTAATCAAACGGCCAAGAAAAAATCATGAATAATTCAAAGGAAAATATACAAACGTAATTTTAGGGATTTTATCCCTATAAATTACCCCATATAATCGTCGGCTTAAGGCATCGAGTTCGAAAGCAAAATTGAGTCAAGCTTAAACATAAACTAAAACAAAAAATCGCATACCAGTATTGGAACTCGATCGAGAAGCGGTTGCAAAGCAAATAAATTTCACTGATAGAAGAAGGAGCGAAGCAGGAATGAAAGCATCAGACGATTCAAGCTTCAATTCTTACAAGCGGTGGCTCAATTCCAAAAACCCTGATTGTTGAAGAGAAGTAAAAGGGAACGACCACGAAAATAAAAAGAGGAGTTATTGTTTTTGCTCTAATTATAATTAGACCGGTCTTATTCTTATGTTTGGGCTTAATTTTAAATAATAGGGTTTTTGTTTTTTATTTTGTTTTATTTGTAATTGTTTCAAAAATTTTGTAATTTTCTAGTTGTGTGACTAGGTACAAACTAAGGGGCGTAGTTTGAGAATTCGCAACTCAATGGCTGAGTTGTGGCAGGGTTTTGAGAATAGAGTTGGTCAGTCATTAGCAAGCTTCACAAGTTTACGTGTGTAAGAATCTGACTACTTAATTTCTAGTAGAAACCTTAGAGGCAGCATGTAGGCAGGTTACTGCTGAAGCTGGGCAAATCTGTGTGGGACCTCTACTACATCATTTTCTGTGTTTATTTTTAAGTCCGCATTAATTTTTATTATTATTAGTATCATCCTATTCACCCCCTCCCCCGCTAGGGTGAAAACGATCCTACAAGTGGTACTAGAGCTAGGAACAAAAACCATTTTTTTAAC
This sequence comes from Allium cepa, assembly GCA_030765085.1. Lineage (NCBI taxonomy): Eukaryota > Viridiplantae > Streptophyta > Magnoliopsida > Asparagales > Amaryllidaceae > Allium > Allium cepa. Next base: position 455,236,402 of record CM060931.1, on the reverse strand, counting down.
TAATTTTGATTTTTTTTCATTCAATTAAAAATTTGATTTTTTTTAAATAGCTTGTTTTAATAATGCTTTTGCTGAGAGTCAGCCCATAGTTAGACAACCCATGTTCAATTGTGAATATGCTTAGTGGAAAATAGAGTGAATTTTTTTGTGGAAACTATGGATGCATGGAATATTATTGAGATAGGATATAGGACACCAACTATAGTGGCTGATAATCAAAGTTGAAAAACCGATGGATCAGTGGACAGATCTTGAAAATAAACTACAATTTATAAACGCTAAAGCCATGAATTCTATTATTTGTTCGTTAAATCAAATTGAATTCAATCGTGTCTTACATTGTCTAACTGCGAAGGAAATTTGGCACACGCTCGAAGTGATTCATGAAGGAACCTCCCAAGTCAAAGAATCTCACCTTGCCATGCTTAGCAGAGAATACGAGAACTTCACAATGGCAAAAGATGAAAGTGTCAAAGAAATGTATGGACGATTTTCTAATCTCGTATACAAATCAAAAGCTCTCGCAAAACCATACATGGAATTGGAAATAGTCCGCAAAATCCTCAGAATTCTTCCATGAAATTTTGAAGCAAAAGTGATTGCTATTCAAGAATCAAAGGATTTAAAATAGATTAAAGTCGAAGAACTCATCGGAAATCTCACCATTTATGAGCTAGAAATCAAATTCAAGGAAGAACGTGAAGGAGGTGATACGCACAAGAAAATAGCTCTCAAAGGAACAACGGAAAGTGATAATGACGACGAAGATGATGGAGCAGTTGAACTGGCACTATTAATACAGAGATTTAAAATGTGGAACCGCAAAAATGGAAATCCTACCCTAAATCAACAATTGAAGAACAAAATAGTCAAAGATCCAAACAATTCAGAAAAGCCGGAGATCATTTGTCACAAATGCAATAAACCCAGTCATATAAAGCCAAATTATCCTCAGAATCGACTCGGCAAAGGAAAGAAACCGAAGAGGAGAATTTTGTAGCCACTTGGGATGAAAGTGATGAAGTTGATAAAAGCACTAGCAGTGAGCAAGCGCAAATCTGTGTCTTCAAGGAGAAACAAGTGACACTGATGATGACGAACCACGTGAGGTATCAAAACTTACTCACAATTACTTATACATTTTCACGAAGTAAATGGTTGTTTTGAATGACTTACGGAGAAGTACACTAAAATTAAATCACAAAGATATAGTTTGATAGAACTAAATAAACAGCTTGATCAATTTGTTAAAAACTATCGAAATAAGAGCCCTAAATGTGATAGGTTTCCATCATTTGAAGAGGAAATAAAAAAAATCAGAAACTAAAATTAAATCCCTTGGAAATGAAATTCTAATTTTGAAAGAAATTGAAAACACTAGGAGAGAAAATTCTATTAAAAAGTGCACTCTATTATTGAATGAAAATGAATCCCTTAAAATACAAGTCCAACAACTATCTACAACTTTAAGGAAATTCTCCAAAGGAGAAAAATCACTAAATATGCTATTGGGAAAACAAACTGTTAATATTGTTAGACAAAGTCTTGGGTATACTCAATCTGATGGAGTTAGAAGTGAAACTAATCATGTTAACTCCAAGTGCACGATTTGTGAAAAAATTGGACACAATCAAAAAAATTGCTGGTTTAGATCCAAACACGTGAAAACCAAACCAATTTGGGTTCCTAAAGGCACGAATGTAAAATCCCTTAGAATTAAACAAATTTGGGTGCCAAAAGGAGCTAACATAGACTGTTTTGGTTCTACACAAAATTGTTTTCCAAAATCTTCTGTCACTAATAATCATGGACCTATAAAACAATAGGTCACAAAAATCTTTCTGCGTGTAGGTGTGGTGGAAGGCCAAGGAACAACAAGTGTAGTAACTGGATTATGGCTGTTCCAGGCACACGACGGGAAATAACTCAAAGTTCCTTAGCCTAGAGAATTACAGTGGTGGTAGAGTCACAATGGGTCAAACGATGTATTATATGTTGAAAATCTGCACCATAATCAGATTTCAATCAGCCAGTGATCGATTGAGAAAATTTGAGCAACATAATTAAATTTTACGTGGATGAAAAAGGTAAGGTAGTTGAATAAAAGAAACATCGATGTATGATTGATCACTTCTTCATCTTACTGCTTCTAGGCATTGTGTTCTCTACTTGCTTGTATACACGGTTTCAATCAAATCCAAATGAATCTCACTTTAAAAGCTGTAAAAGGATTATAAAGTATCTGTTGCACACATCACGGTTTGGTCTATGGTATCCAACTTATGATAACCTTGATTCAAATGGGTATTCAAATACAGATTATGTTGGTAGTCTAGATGATAGAAAAATTACTAGTGGATTGTGTTTTATGAAGAGATATTCAACAGTTGCATCACATTTCCAAAGAAAATATCAATCGGATAATTAATTGATCTTATTTATGAATGACTGTATTCTATTGAATGCCGTGAATTGTTTGATACCTCTGCTGTGTGATGCTTTGTGATATGAATTATTTTGGTGTGATCTGTGATGAATGTCATTTATTTATCTGTGATAAATTATATTATATGTGAATAAACGATAAGTGCTATAGGATTATACCGTCTATCGTTTATTCATGGATTCACAGATAATATAATTTATCACAGATAAATAAATGACATTCATCACAGATCACACGAAAATAATTCATATCACAAAGCATCACACAACAGAGATATCAAACAATTCACGGCATTCAATAGAATACTGTCATTCAAAAGTAAGATCAATTAATTACTCTGATTTAAAATTAATCAGATAATTAATTGATCTTACTTATCAATGATTGTATTCTATTGAATTCCGTGAATTATTTTTTTAACTGATTTTCAATTGACAGACATTTTTTCATAAAACCCCTTCTAGAGAATAATTTTTGTTGACTTCATTTCAAATTAGGCATTTTAGAAAATTTGGTTGTATAATTATTTTTGGATTTGATCTTAAATGACTACATTAACTAATCTAGCTCCCTACTGATTATCAAAAAGATAGTGATTGAAAAAGTGATGAATGTTGACATTAATAATATATTATGACTTGAGACAGTATATTTATTCTTTAAAAAATTTAAAAAAATTATAATAACTATTTTTGGTAAAAAAAATCCATGATCATCTCTATTTCTGTCATATTTCTAATAATTATCACTCATCAAAATCCAATATGGCATGTTAAAATATGGTATTTTTAATTGGGAATTTTTTTCATTTTTTTAAATTAATTAGCAATAAAATTATCCAAAGTATTCACTCTCATTTAAATGTCCTCACGGTTATGTAGGGTGAATTACTTGGAATATTTATTATGTGCTTTCATGCTCATTTAAAAGTCCTTACGGTTATGCATGTATGGAACACATATCAAAATTGATTATTAAATAGACGAGTTAATTCTAATTTTTTTTAAAGTCCTCATGGTTATGTGTGGTTAGAAGATACAAATTCATTTAAAAAAATTTGGCAACACAACTAATCTCATTTAGAAGTCCTAACGATTATGCATGGTTAATAAATATTCAAATTCCTGTCATAAATATACCATAAATAGATACAAATATATGGTTTTATATATCGACATCACCCCTATCACTCTAAAGTGGAATATGTTCCTAACAGAGTATTTATGATTTTTGTTTGATTTTTTTTATTGAAATTTAATATTTATACTCGATTAAGTATTAATGTTGTATTAATGTCTATCACTCTATTTTTATTTTTCTAACACTGTTGCTCTTTTGTTGATAATAAAATGGGGAGAGAAAAGTCATGATTTTGGCAAATAAGTTCAAATATTTTATTTTTTTATTGCATATTCTCATATAGGCTCATTGCATGGTTTATTGTTTTTCTATTTGCAAATTTATATGCATATTTTCATTTATTTTCATGCATAGGTGAAGGGGGAGCCTTCTTATAGGGGGAGCATTTAAATAGGGGAAGCAAATAGAAATTATCAATGACCAAATACGTTTAATAAAATCAAAACCTTAATATGTGTTTGTTATCATCAAAAGGGGGACATTGTAAAATATGCTAATATATGATTTTTGTTTGATGATAATAAACATATATATATATATATATATATTCGTTTAAATGTATTTGTTATTGTACTATTTTATTTTTCACATAATTAAATTAATATTTGTTGGATAAAATAAATGACACAGAATTCAAATTCAAGCAAATATTTATTCAAGCAAATATCTTATTACAAATTCGAATAGTACAAATTTGAGCTCTCACTACATATATACATTTTCAATTACATTACAATCTGGATTACAACACAAAGTTCAATTTACATATCACTCCTCACTACATATTCACTCAACACTCGTATTTTCATCTTCAACCCTATTCCATTTTGTTCCAGAATTTGAATTATCTGCAAAATAAACACAAATGCAGTTAAATTGAAAAAGAAATATTTTGCAGTTCAAAATGAAGTGTATGTTTTGGAAAATATTGTTTGCCTAAGTTATTTGGGTTGTTCGTCATCATTTATTTTGAATTCATCTTACACGAACAGCTTGTAACATGCATAGTGTATCACTGTACATGTCACAAGGCCATGCACACCGATATACGCTCGCGTGATAAAATTACAAGGACAGGTGAGCACAAGGCCAAACCTAACCAAATGGTGGATTCAACTCAAGTGCAAAACAACATACAACATTTCAAATATGCACATGGTCAGTCTAGAATCAAGTCTGACCACATTCATATGACTATATGAACCTGAAGACCACACCCTAAGTACAATGCAGCCTAGACTTCAAACATACAAACCAAAACTCCATGATGCAACAATAATTCGGACTCAAGTCCAAAAACAAGAAACATAAAGTCCCAAATCAAAGTCAACATGAATACAACCTTACAGATGAACACAATGACTACTCCAGGCATCAAGTGCACAAGGCTCCAAGCATGGAATAAGTCCACACTAAATCCATTCCAAAACAACCAAGGTAGAAAAAATGCCAAGTTGAGATGCAACAAGCAAAATAAATATCAACACGAACTCAACAATGTTACAAAAGATCAAGCAATTGAGAACTGAAGGCAACCTCATAGGCCAGAACAAAAATGGAACATAGAGCTAAGTCAATATGGTATTGCATACCTTCCTAGGAAGGCTATTAATGGGCAAGCTTTAGCAGACTTCGTCACCGAGTTTACTATGAGGGACGACGGAGAAGAAGTGCTACTCGAGGTGGAGACTCATTGGAAACCCTTTGTAGATGGTGCATCTAACAATCTCCGTTCAGCGCAGAGGTAGTACTGAAACCCCCAAAGGGAGATCCATATACAACGCCTTGTGCTTGGAATTTCCTGCGATAAATAATGAAGCGGAATATGAGGCACTCATAGCAGGACTAAGATGGTGAAAGAACTTAAGACAAACTCCATTCACATCTACAGCGACTCCCAGTTTGTCGTCTTCCAAGTAAAAGGGGAATACCAGGATCGAGGAAAGAATCTTACCCCGTACCTATCTAAAGTGCAAGAACTGCTAAACAACGTCGAGCACGACACCATTACTCACGTCCTATGGGAGCAAGACACTAAGGTAGATTATTTAGCAAAGCTGGGAAGTTTCGAAGAAGCTCGGTCATTGGGACTAGTCCCAGCCGAAACTCTGACCAACCCAAGCATAGAAGAGATGGACGTAGACTAGATTCTTGAAACCACCATCGAACCAGATATGTGGATGACACCGATAAAGAACTATCTACTCGTAGGAACCCTTCCAACTTACCAGAATCAATGGAAGAAGCTCCTCTAAAAGGCGCCATGGTTCATGATACAAGATGGAATACTCTTTCGAAAGGGATTCTTAACCCCCATTCTAGCTTTGTGACCGATGGCGAAGCACAATGGATCCTAAAGGAGGTACATGAATGCGAATGTGGAGACCACAGTGGGGGGCAGACCCTTGCGAAGAAAGTCCTTTGATACGGGTACTTTTGGCCAACAATAAATCGCGACGCCGTAGATCATGCTAGAAGATGCGATCAATGCCAGAGATTCAGCAAAATTAAGAGAACTCCTTCAATGGAGCTAACACAGATGGTCAGTCCCTGACCGTTCATAGTATGGGAAATCGACTTGATTGGCGTCCTGCCAATTGCAAAATGAGGAGCCAGATATGACATAGCTTCCATAGATTATTTCACAAAATGAGCCGAAGTGGAACCACTGGCCACCATAATCACAAAGAAAGTTATGCTATTAACTTTGTTACTAAAAACATCATTTGTAGGTTTGGTGTTTCACAAAAAATCATCACTGACAATGGAACTCAACTCGAAAGTGACGAGTTCAAAGACTTCTACAAGCGCTTCTGTTTGTACAAAATTGGACACAACACTCTTCAGATGTGATTAAAGTGATTAAATTGAAGAAATTAAATGGAAAAGGAGGCTAATCTAACATTCACACCAATAAAAGCCTGCAGAAATGAAAGGATACAAGAAACTATAGCGGTTTGGCGTTGTAGCCTATGTTTACTTTGAATGTTTTCTGTTTTACTGTTGATTGATAACTGATTACAACGGTACAACACTTGAAGACTCAAGTTACAATGGAGTTATGGCAGAGTAACGGCGTAGCAAAGTCTAAAAGTCCCCTTTCTGTAGGCATAAGGTTGCTACTTATAGGTGCAGTCTGGAAATATCTGGCTTAGATCTCAAAATACCTCTTCTCACACATGGGTGGGCCCACCAGATTGATCCGAGGTCATTTGGGATCGATCCTTGATCGATCCATGTGCTCTTCATATTGATCAAGATCTACTCATTTTGGGTTCCGATCGATCAGAGGCATTCCTCAGGTGGTAAGTAAGCTCCTGTGAAAATTTGATAGCATTTGGACTTGTAGATTTTGAGTTATGATCGACCTAAGTTTGGATTTGTAGGTTGGCTGAGTTATGCGTATTGATACCTTTATATCGATCATTGTTCGTATCGGTCTTGTGCGTATCGATCAAGTGTGTAGTGATGATGTGGAGCGATAGGTCAGGGGAGATCCGAGTAATATGCTAAAAGATCGCTTCCTTTGTTTGACCATGCTTTCTTCGTATCGATCATGTGTGGCTCTATTTGTATCGATGCTCGCATGCTACTTCATATTGATGGTTGGAGGCCTCTTCGTAACGATGTTGGCTGTTGGTTCCTTTGTATCGATTGATGGCTGCTGGTTTCGTATTGATGCTTGATTGATCGATACAAAATGGATGGAGGTATATCAATATGAAATGGATACTTGCTTATGGACGATGGATATGAAGGGGATGGATATAATAGTGATGGATATGAAATGACATCTTCTATATGAATCTTGATTGATCCATAACTTGGGCATACAAACTCTGAATGACCTGAAATATGGAACGTTGGCTTTCATAGCTTTGCTTGTCGTGTCAGGTTAATTGTAGTTCAATCTGGACTCGAACCAAATTTGTTAGTATCCATTAGTAAACCTGTGTTTAATCGATCTTCGGGATGAATTGTCCTCGGTTTCTATCAAGTCCTTGGTGTCACGGCCTTGCCAAAAGGCGGGATAACATTTGCCTCCCAAAATACGTTTTGTGTGAACATGACGTGCTTTGAAAACCTGAAATCTTCATTATAAAAAAGTTCTATCTGATTCGCTGAATAATTGTTGTCTTTTCGTCAAAAGATGTAATCTTTGATTGATCTCCAGTAATATAGATGTTGGACTGTTGACTAATGATCATGCAGTGTTTTGTTGTAACTGAGTGTTGACCGCTAGCGATTTGTTGTTCATTGTTTTGATTGTCATCAGGTGAGCATTCAATCGCTATTAATTTTGAAGGTAGAATGTTAATTTGTCGTACATGCACGCATGTTAATATTTGTACGCTCACGGGTCATTGTCAAGTTTTTTAGTTTTTGTTTGGATCGAGTTTCGTATCGATCCTCTCGCGGATCAATGTGAAATTCAAGTTGTAACAACGTTCGATAGTTATTTTGAGTCCTTTCTTCATATCGATCCTCTTCAGGACCCATTTGAGTAATTGGGAAACGTTTTTCGTATCGATGGCTATCGACACAAAGTAGAAAGTCTTTGGAGATGATTCGTATCGATGGATACAAGCTCTTGAAGTCTTCAAATGGATGGATATGAAACTATCGTCTCGTATAGATGGAACTAAGTGATCGATACATAACCTTGTAGTAGCATTTTGTATTGATGGGCTTGAAGATCGATAGTTGATGGATACGAACAACTACACTCCAGATTGCTCTGGGTGGATGGATGCGAAGATGGTTCTTCATATCGATAATGCTTGAGACCGCTTCTACCGGTTCTGACCACTGGGAGGTGAAATAGTTTTTCTTGGTTTCGAACCCATATAAATATAATTTGTACTTAACCAATTTTTTTTACATGTTATCACTTTTATTGCTACCTTCGTATCGATAGAGCATTCGAGAAAGGAAAAACCATCCTCGTCCCCAAATCAACTAACTCGTTAATCTCTTAAATTGATCTTATAATCTAGGTACTTAATCAGTTAAACCAACTTTAAAATGACGAGACTTTAAATTTTAATGTTAATTCTTCAAAGTCGTGGCCGATTCCGGTGATAGAGATGCCGGAGTTAGGTCAAAGCAAGGTTGAGTAAGGAGGAAAAGGCGTTTAAGCTACTTGGGGAAGAAGGCCTACCGATAAATACGAAGGAAACAACGGAACGTGTTGAAGTGGCTTTCATCGATCTGAGAATGTAGAAACTCATATTGATCTAGAAGCAATGAGATTCGTATCGATCTAGAAATAATGGATGGATGGAAGCGGCTTCGTAGAGATTTGGAGCGGTGGTAGTTCGTATCGATCTGGAGCGACCAATACGAAATCTCAACCAGGTGATCGATATAAAGTCCCTAGTGGCAAACGATATGAAATGTATTGATCTGAAATGATCGATACGATGTTACATGTCCGGATCAATACGAAATTCAAGCTTAGGTATTGATATGAAGTTGGCTTTTGGGGAATGATCCAAATTTGAACTATGATAGATACGAAAACTTTGTATATTCGATCATTCGACTCCGACAAGCTTCAGCCTTGCATATCTGGACTTAACTGTTAAACTGCATATATGACCACCCTTCGAAGCTCATCGGTGGAATTGTAATTTGATAACCTTAACGAACTTTAACATGGATCGCTCTCCAAAATCAGGATGGCATGGTGTTGACGGTCCGCGATGACGGTCACTCGGGCTGATTCTTGAAGTCTTGTCATTTTAACATCTTTCGAACCTTTTAGAAGTTTAAGTATTATGTAGCACTGCATTGCACAACACGATCATTCACTTAACACCGTGGGAAACATGGGTCTATTGCCATCTAACAATGGTTTTACTGAGTTCAATAGCTATGGATCCTGGAAGCTCTAAGCCGCAGGATATTCAAAGTCCTCTATTTCCAGTTATAGAAATGCCAAAGATCATAGCTGAAGTAATAAGCCTAGCTCCAGATGAGACGTCGGGTGTACCTTTTATTATGAATTCACTAGAATCCGTCCGTTCCAAAGTTTTCGAAGATATGCTCAGCAAAATCTGTCTCAGGCACGGGATATCTATAGAAGATGTTTTGGTACGATACACGGAACACAGAGCCCATAATCCCCCAGAAGGGTATACTGCTTGCAATAGGTTCATGTGAGTTGCCAGAACACTTCCCCCTTTCAATCAATTTATCTAGAAAGTGTTGCTCTTCTTGAGAATAGTGCCATCTCAGCTGCATCCAAATGGATGCATTATGTTCACCCGTTTATACATTATCTTTAAGAAGCACCTTTTTTAACCTTCGACTGTCGAGGAAATTAGATTTCTATTCAACGTGAAAAGTCACGGTGACAACCCTTCGTTTACCTTTCTAGAAACAGATAGAATTGCCAAGTAATGGCAGGTGCATGGAGCAAACGAAGCTACTTCAAAACCGAATGGTTTTCTTTCGGTGTCCATCGAGGTTTGCCAAACGGTGGCTAGTTAGACGTAAGTAATATAACTTCTATGTCGATTAACTGGATAATACAAGTTGACGCTGAATCTAATACTTGGTTACTTTTGCAGCTTCGATTCCGCGGTCCGAAGGAGCCTAATTTAAAGAAGTTGTAAGGGTTCTCCAAGTGGTGCCAGCTGTTTGTACCAAAATTGGGCACAACACTCTTCGGGTGTGTTTGAAGTGATTAAAGTGAAGAATATAAATGGAAAATGAGGTAGATCTAACAAACACACCAAAAATAGACAAACTAATGTATGAAAACACAGAGATTTAGAGTGGTTTGGAATTATAGCCTATGTCCACTTTAGAAAGTTTGTTTTTATTGATATTACACGCTTGTTACCGATGTTTACAACAGTACAATCAAGATACAACAATGAATTCGGCAAAGTATCGGCGTTCCAGCATCCAAAAGTCCATCTTCTGAAGGCCTTGGACTGCTATTTATAGGTGTAGGCTACAAATATCTCGCTGAGATCTCGAAAGACTCCTTCTCTCATGTGGATGGGCCAACATGATCGATCCTTGGGCACTTTGACTCGATCCATGATCGATACCTACCAAATTCATATCGATCCAAAATTACTCATTTTGGGTTGATATCGATCATAGAGATTCTTGTGGTTGCACGTAAGCTCCTGTGAAAATTTGACGGCATTTGGACTTGTAGATTTTGAGTTATGATCATGCAAGTTTGTGTTTTCAATGTGCAGCCGAGCTCGTATCAATACGTTCGTATCACTTGAATTCGTATCCATGGAATGCACATATTTTTAGATGACATAGCGCTATATTCGTGGATCGATCCACTTTTCATGCCCAATGACTGAGTCTTTCTCTTGAATGTGTCTGGTTCATATCCATTGGTATGGCTCCGTTTGTATCCATCGATCACACTCCATCTCGTATCGATAGTTTTGTATCGTTCATTTTAGATCACTTCGTATTGATATGTACTTGATCACTTCATAACAATGGGAGAGGGCCGCTTCGTATTGCTCGAGGGTTGTATAAATCGTATCGATCTTTGGCCGATCAATATGAATTTTGGAGGAACCGAGCGATATGAATCGTATTGGGGGAACGATACAAAGCGCCTCTAGTGATGGATACGAGTTAGAGCATGCGTGATTGATTTGAATTGATGGACGTTTGTTGGATACGATGAGAATTTTTTGATGGGATGAATATGAGCTTAGATGGATACGAATGGTGTTGATTTTTCAACTTTAACCGATCAATATCTCGAGCATACGAACTCCGGTTGACTTGAAATTTGAGTTGTTGGATTGTATAGCTTTGCTTGTCATGTCATATTGATTATAGATTAATCTGGACTTGGGAAAATTTTGCCAATATCTATGGTGAACCTGTGTGCGACCGATCTATGGGACAGATTGTCCTTGGTTTCTAGTCAAGTTCTTGGTGTCACAGCCTTGCTAAAAGACCAGATAATATTTGCCCCCGAAGTACGTTTTGTGTGAACATGACATGCTTTGAAAAGCTGCAACCTTCTATTTGAATTTTTTATCTGATTTTTTGTGTTGTCGTTGTCCTTTCGCCAAAACATGTAACTTATGATTGTTTCTTGGCAATACAAAGACTGAATTGCTGACTGCCAATGATTGTACTGTGCATTGTTGTAACTGAGTGTTGAGTGCTAGAAATCTGTTGTTCATCGTTGTAATTGTCACTAGTTGAGCATTCAATTCCTATGAATTTTGAAAATCGAATGTTAATTCATTGCACATAAAATGCATGTTAACCTGGCTCACGTTAACATTTGTACATTCACGAGCTGTTGCCAGTTTTTTTATATCGAATTCCATATCGATCCTCTCCTAAATCAATTCGAAATTCGAGTTATAACAGCACTTGACGGTTGTTTTAGAGTATCTCTTCGTTTCGATCCTCTCCTGGATCGATGTGAAAAGTTGAAAAAATGGTTTCCGTATCAACTACGATTGACACGAATTGGTTGGTTTTTCAAAACATTTTGTATCTATGTATATGAGTCCCTATGAGCTTTAGGTTGATGGATACGAACTAGAATTTTCATATCAATGAATCTCTAATGGATTCGAACAGTCAAAACAAGCCTTTTCTTTGTGTTTTGTATCGCTAGTTGGATGGATAAGAATTGTTTCACACTAATGGTGTTAAATTGCCTTGATCAAATGTTGGGTACAAACTGGCTTTATTACCATTTGGGTTAAAAGGCACAAACTGGTTATCTAGTATCGGTTGATAGAGTAGACCGCTTCGACCGATTAGCTTGTACTGGGAGACAAATAGTCACTTTCGAAGTATAAATACTTTGATACTTAGAATTTTTTCTCACTTGTTCACTTTATCCTTGCTTTCGTATTGTTTTGGATTAAGAAAATTGAAACTGCTCTCGCCTTCATACCGAATCAACCTTCAAATCCTTCAAACCAACAGTTAATTTAGGTAATCCATTGAGCAAATTTACTGTATAAACGATGAGACTTGAACTCTTTGCCATCCCATTTGCCGTTGTGGCCTATTCTAGTGATGTGGAGGCTAGAATGAAGTCGAGGACAGTGAAGGAGATTCCTGAGTGGACTTGGAGAAGAAGGAGTGTGAGGACACAAAGAGGACGCTCGTATCGATCTAGGGAGTGGAGTTCGTATCGATCCAGAAATGATGGGTTAAAGGAAGAAGCTTGTATCGATCCAGGTTGCAGTGTGATTTTGTATCAAGGGAAACTTGTGCCTCGTATCGATTGCTATTGGAACTACGTATCGATTGACTAATACAAATGACGATCGATACGAAGGTGTTAACACTGATCGACATAAAGCAAGGGACATGGCATTAGTACGAAATGGCCTTTGATGATTGATACAAAATTATACTCTAGGATTGATACGAGGTGAAGGTCTTCTGATCGATACGAAGTGAAGGTTTTGGTGATCGATCCGAGTTGAATTCTGATCGATACGAAATTCCTTGCATACTTGAACACTTGACTCTGACGAGCTTTTGCCTTGCATAATTGGACTTAATCATTTCACTGCATATTTGACTGCCTTTAGAAGCTCGTCGATGGAACTGTAACTTGATGAAAATTAACAAAATTTAACTTGGGTCGATCTCTAAAGTCTGGATGGCACAGTTGTGACGGTTAGCGATGACGGTCACTCCAGTTGAATTATAAAGTCTCGTCATTCAAACACTATTTAAATTTCTTAGCATTTGGTAGATAATATACAGCACTGCACTGCATAACACATTCATGCACTTCATATTGGGGGAACACGGGTTCATTGTCATATAGTGATGATTTTTTCTGAGTTGATTAGATATGGAAATAGGAAGTTCATAACAACAGGAGGATCAGAGTCCACCTTTTCCCATAATAGAGATGCCAGCTATCGCAGCCAAAGTCATAAATCCAACTCTGGATGAGCTACCAAGAGCAGCCTTCATCGAGAATCCACAAGACTCTGTCCCATCTAATATCTCTGAAGAAATTCTAGGTAGGATTTTCACAAGGAAAGGATTGTCGAGGGATGACGTCCTACTACCAGGGGAAGAAGACAGACTCCACTCTCCCTCGAAAGGGTATACCGCTTTTAATAGGTTCTCATGCACAGTTGGGACACTCCCTCCATTCAATTAATACATCAAGGAAGTGTGGTCCTACTTAAGGATTGCTCCGTCGTAGATGCACCCGAATATATATGGTTCACTAAACAGCTTATTTATCGTCTTCATGGAGCATCTTTTTTGACCCCTGACTCCAGAGGAAGTCTGGTACCTATTCAAATAGAGTCAAAGGGATAATCTATCTTTCACCTTCTTAGATGCAGTTAGGAACTGTCAAGTCATGATCGGAGCGTTGAACAAACTAAGTTATTTCAAGATTGAATGGTTCTACATCTGCTGCCCATCGAGCCTCGCCAGATGGTGGCTTGTCATGCATGAGTACTTCAACTTTTACGACCTTTGACTGGGTAATCTTATTTGATGTTGAATTTAATAATTTCTTTCCTTCACAACTTTGATTTCTCTACCCGAAGGCGACCAGTTTAAAGAGATTGTAAAGGCTCTTCAAAGAGTGCCCATTGAGGATAGAGAAATTGGCGAAGTTCTGACGAATGAAAATTTGAGAGCCGTTGGGTTAATTGGCAGGAGTTAAAGCATCGAACTCGAAGGATCTCTTAGGGTGGTTCTGGCAAGGCAAGTTAGGAGGAGAATTCTTGGGATAGTGATCATCGAGCAAGGTGACGGTGAGAATACGCCCATTGAAGATGAACCCGCACCTGGGCCTTCACAAAGCCATCGACATTCTGAGAGAATAAGGAAAGACAAGGCCGTGGCCCATAAAGCTTCGAGACACAAATCATGTCTTTACCAGCAGCGGGTGTGGTAATTCAGAGGCTCCCTCCTTGCACCTGGAGAGCCCTTTCGAAGGACTTGTAGATCTCCCAATTTCGGACGATGTATCTCTTCAACAAGACACCAGGCTGGAAGGGCTTCAAAGTTCCTTAGATTGAGGAGAGACAACTCCTTGGGCATGGCTACAATAAGCGGTTGGTTGGGGGGTTAACACATACATGCATACACGCCATGACATTACACGACTAAAATCTACGAGCTGCTCAATTTCCGACGATAACTAACTTTGTTTCCCTTTTCACTCTACAGATTCAATGTCGAAGTAACCATCTATGCTTGGTAGCCTCTGCGCTGCACGTCAATCGTCTAGTTCATACAGGGAGTTCCGCAGGCATGATTTTGACCATAACCATCGTCATTCTAGCCAGGACAGGGATTACTATGATAGAGAAAGAGCTAGGGAGAGAGAAAGAGAAAGAGAGAAGGAAAGAGAGAGGCGAGATAAGCGCCACTCCGATCATGCTCTCCTCCACCCATGGTTTCATTGCCACTCCAGCTCTGGAACACAAATTGTTGGGTCCTCGCACCAGCCAGTGCCTCCACAAGTTCCAAGGCCTAGCGAACATCGTCACACAACTGGGGCGAACACTTCTATCGCTACCATTTCAACGGCTGTAGAGATCACAGGAGAGGGAGCTGCTCGAATTATTCAATTGAAAAGAGAGTTTCCTAACATCTATTTCGATGACTTCCAAATCCTTCTAAATTTGAGGGTGCTTCCGGATATGGTAGAGAAAATTGTGCAAGGCCGTGTTTATCATGCCTTTGGCCAATATCGTGAGTGGAAGAAAACCACAGAGAAGGCCTCGGCTATGGCATTTGAGTGGGCAAAGACAATTGAGGAGCTACAAGGAAGTATCACCAAGAAATATCGAATAGTCACGGTGCTCACTAATAAAAATGACACTTTGAGGAATTCTGAAACAGTGGCTCTGAAGAAAGTTGATGAGGCCAATAAGGAAATAGAGTGGATGAGATAGGAGCATTCAAAGCTGGTAGATGATATGGGCAATAGGAACGCCACCGTTATAGCCGAGAGGGGTATTGTGCCTAAAGAGCTTAACGAGCTAAGGGTGAAATACGATGAAGTTGTTAAAGAAAAGGGTGAGGCAAACAAGGTCACTCAGGAGGCATGTGACCAAACTGCAAAGCTCAAAGGTGAACGAGATGCGGCGGTGTTAAAGGTTCAGGAGGCCGAGGCTAGGATTTAAGCTAAAGTCGGGGCAGCGGAGGCCAGGCTCAAAGGCGACATGGAAGATCTTTTAATCACCTATAATGTCAACATCCTAAAATATCGTGACTTGAGCTAGCTCAACGATTACCCGACTCACCAACATAATGGCTGGTGTCATTTTTTGGTTGGTGAGAAGGCAGAGCATCATGCTGAATCCGTTGATGAGTTCGAATTAGAGAACTGGATGCTGGCAGAGAACGAGAAAAGAGTTCTCTACGATGCCGCTATCATATTTGAAAAGGAGAAACTCGCCACTCAGCATCCGAAGGTTGGAGAGGGTTCTGGTGTTGAGCATCATGATACGAGTTCTGAAATTCTTATGCCAACCCAGTCCAAGTCGACCCCTGCAGTCGATCCTCTACCTGTGCCTGCTTGCAATTCCGATCAGTCGCAATTGTATTCGGCTCGCGGGCACATCTCCGAAGGAGCCCCGGCTCCACCCACGAGCCCACCCGAGGAAGGTATTTCGAACACTTCTCGAATTCATTCCAAGTCTGAAGTATTATCAGAAAAAGTCACTAATATTTTTCTTGACTTCATTCAATGATAGGAGCTGTACCGGCCGTGCCCCCACAACCTAAGTACAGAATCAAGAGCAAGAGGCTATCGTGATGGAGGCGATGACTAATACAGCTATCGCATTGACCGAAGAAGTTCACGTGAGCGCTTTTATCTTCAACGAACAGATGATGGAAGAACTCCATGGTCATCGGAGCAATCCACTTACAGATTTTCCTTTTGTCATGGGCGAAGGTGCGTTCACAGCCAGCCCTTCGGCCCCAACTGCCAGCATCCCACTGGATACTCAAGCAGCTCATAATGAGGCAATAATAGAGGAGATCAATACCGATATGGTAAGAGCCGCGTTGGGTGGTAGTATGGGAGGTGGTATGGTAGGCCCTGGCCCGAATCCTTTATGCATGGTCTCTTCGGTGGTACAATCATCGACACCGGGGTACCCCCGTGTCTCCTTGGGTAGAAAGTGCCCCCTTCCCTTCGACCATGCATTCGGAAAGTATTCTAATTTCCATCAGTTTGGAGGAGGATATTACAATTCTTACCCCCACTGCGAACAAGCCGGGTAAAGGCAAAAGCTCAAAATGACATCATAATGGCAGCTCAAGTGGGTCGACGCCGAAGGGGAAGAAGAGGAAGAAGAAGAAGCCTAAGGAGTAGGCATGTATCTTAGTGTCCTCTTTCTTGGTAGAAAGGTAGGAGTTACTTTTTTAGTCTCTGTAGGCCATGTATAAATGCAAGTTCGTCCCCTGCTTATATGGATTTTTGAAATAAGTTTCTTTTTGTACTCACTTTTTCTTCCAAAGAATAGATGGAATAAAATCTCCTTTTGTTTTTTAGCATAACTCCGAGTTGATTGGTCTAAGTGTTTTAGTACTTGAATTTCTATTTAATATATTTGCGAAGCTTCATTTTCTGGGTTGGACTTGTGTCTGGTTGTTATGTCCCGGAGTCATGGCTTTGGGCCATAACCAAATGTTAAGTCGATTCTCGATGTTGTACTATCCTGATCAGTAGCTGGTTCTGGAGTTATGCCCCCAGCCCCGAGGATGAAGTCAAGTGGTCAGATGATGATTTATTTTCACCTTCGACACTTTTATTTGGACTCTGTCGGTACTATATGGTAGAGAGATGAGCTCGAGTGGTCGGATCACACTTGATTATTATTGATGATCGCATCCACACTCTGGGAATCAAACTTGTGTGCTAGCAGTTAATCATGCATGCTCGATGTTTAAAGTCACGTCCATGCTCTGGGGACTTAAGTTATTTTTCGAGCAGTCAGTCATACCCGTTTTAATAATCGGAATTTTGTCCACACTCTGGGGACTTAGGTTGATTTGTGGGCAGTCAATCACACCCAGTTTTGTGTTCATACTCCAGTCCATGCTTTGGGAACTTATAGTTAGTTATGGGTGATCAGTCACATCCAATTAATGTTTATACTCCAGTTCATGCTCTGGGAAATTAGAGTTAGTTAACAGACGGTCTATCACATCTGTTTTGAGGTTTGAGATCTCGTTCGCACTCTATGAATGATAAACTGATCGGGGTCATGGATGGTCCGATCATATCCGTCTTGAATAAGCATGCGAAGTCGAAGATGGACGGATCCATCATCTTCGAGTTTAGATTACACATGGGCGAAGTCGTGGGTGGACGGATCCACCCTCCTTTAGCCCACGTTTTTGGATTTTAAGTTTACACTCCAACTCGTGCTCTGTGAGCTGGAGTTAGTTAGAGGGTTGTCGTGTATCAATCCTTTTTGCTTCGGTGTGACAACTTGCCCCCGAGCTCGGGTTTCACTTAACGGGTGACCTGTCGTATCACAGTCACTCCCTACTTGGATGAGCCCCAACCATGGGATGGAACTTTGCTCTCCATGCATTGTGATGATCGCATGACACATTTCAAAAAAATTACTACTCTGGCTCGAAGAGATTGCATTTTATTGCTAAAATAAGAAAGTATGGCAAAGTCGGTTTCCTTATTACAAGTTCAAATTTCAAAATGCATAAACAAATTGCAAATGAAAAGCAGACTAAATGAATAAATAAAGTCTGTTAGACAAAGTGAGACCTTTGACAGTTGATAATTTGAATGTGACATCTCTAAGTCTTTGTTCGATAACATACAGTCCTTCCCACATTGGCTTCATATGCGAAGGGATAGGATAAATTCTCTTAAGCACGAGATCGCTAAGTTCAAAGGTTCGGGGTTGAACCTTAGCATTGTACAATCGGACGACTCGACTTCGGTGCGTGGCTGCCCTCAAATTAGCCTCTTCACGCTTCTTAGGCAAGTAATATAGCATTCGTCTTTGGATCATAGCAAGTCACACGATGAGAAGGTACTTCTAGTTCGAACAGAATGACCACTTCCGAGTTGTAAGAAAGTAAAAATGGAGTGTGGCCAGTCGCGGACTTATGGCTAGTTCGATATGCCTATAGGGCCATGGGGAGCTCATCGACCAATTTGCCTCCGGCCTTTTCCAGTCGCTTTTTTCAAAATAGATTTGATAACTTTGTTAACAACTTTGACCTGTCCATTCGCCTAAGGGCGAGCAATTGTTGAGAATTATTTCTGAATATGGAAACGATTGATAGGCACTATCAAATTGGGCTCCATTGTCAGTGATAATGGTATGTAGGGGGCCTAAACGACAGTTGATATTGAGGACAACAAAGTTGATTACTTTCTTCATCGTGATAGTAGCAAGGGGCTTAGATTCCACCCATTTGGTAAAGTAGTCAACTGCAATGATGGCGTACTTCGCACTACCTTCAGCCAGAGGTAAAGATCCAATTATATCGATGCCCCATATAGCGAACAGCCATTGAGACCATTTGAGTAATTTCAGTATGTGGGGATCTTGGAATCTGAACATGTTTCTAGCATCTGTCACACTTCTTGGCATAGTCTAATGCATCCTGATTCACTGTTGGTCAATAATACCCATATCGGAGTATCTTCCTAGTAAGTACTTGCCCTCTAATGTGATCGCCACATTCTCCCTCGTGTACATCATGTAATACTCGTTTGATTTCGTCGTAGGCGATACACCAGAGTAAAGGAATATAGTATCCTCTTTTATACATGACTCCATTCTGAATAATGAATCATGAAGCTTTTTGAAGAACATGTATTTTCTCACTTCTACGCTCGGGCAATGCTCCATGCTCGAGATAGTTTCTGAAAGGGGTCATCTATGACTCTTTCTCAGGTGTGGCTTCATGAACCCAGTCTGTCTCCATCTGATCGATACTCGGAGAGGTAAGTGTCTCAGTAGGGACAAGTCCAATTTGATGTGCTTCACCGGTGCTGGCCAGTTTTTGCCAGAGAATCGGCCTTTTGGTTATGATCTTAGGGTATGCAATAGATGGCATAATAATCGAACTGATTCAATACTTCCTGGACCCGAGCAAGATAAGCAACCAACCTTTGGTCTCTAGCTTGTTATTTTCCCTGAACTTGACATACGACCAATTGCAAATCGTAGTAAGTCTCTACATTAATAATTCTCAAGTTTCTAGCGAGTCTGAGTCCAACAAGTAAAGCTTCGTATTCGTCCTCATTATTGGTTGCATGGAAATCAAACTTCAAAGCATAACATATGGATCAGCCTTCTGGGGTTTCAGTACAACTCAGCGCCTAAGCAACAGTCGTTTGATGCACCATCGGTGTAGAGTTTCCATATGTATCTAGGAGATTCAATGGTCTCGGGCAAGTCCTCTAGGATAGTGAATTCAGCAATGAAATCCGCCAGTACTTGTTCTTCAATACCTCGCCTTGGTATGTAAGCAATATCAAACCGACTCAACACGATATTCCACTTTGGCAACCTACCATGTGTCTCAGGCCGCGTAAGGACCTGTCGTAACGGCTGGTCGACGCAGACTGTGATATGATGACCCTGAAAGTTGATTCGAAGCTTTCTCGAGGCAACGACGAGACAATAAGCCAGCTTTTCCAACTTCGAAAGTTTCTCTCTGCTGTGGTCAATCGTTTGCTAATGTAATAGACAGGTCATTGTATCTGATCCTCCTCCCGAATTAATTCAACACTGATTGCATTCTCTGACACTACTAGATATATCTATAATCTTTTTTGATCAATTGGCTTTGACATAATAGGTGACATAGCTAGGTGTTGAACCAGTGCTCGGAATACGCCCTCACACTCCTCAGTTCATTTAAAGTTTCGCTTTCGTTTCCTGATCAGATCGAAGAAGGAAATACATTTTTCAGTGGATTTGGAGATGTACCTGCTTAATACTGTTATCTTCCCATTGAGATTTTGCACCTGCTTTATTGTTGTGGGAGTTTCTAGATTCTGAATTGCCCAGATCTTCTCGAGATTTTCTTCAATCCCTCGAGCCTTGACAATGAATCCTTGGAACTTTTTTGAGGTGACTCCAAAGTGACACTTCAACAGATTGAGCTTCATTCGGTATTATTGGAGGATGTTGAACATTATTTCAAGGTCTTTGACATGATTGATGGAGAGTCGTGACTTTACAAACATATCATCCATGTACACCTCCATAGTTCCTGATATGGTTGGCAAACATTCGATTGACAAGTCTTTGATAGGTCGCACCAATGTTCTTAAGCCCAAACGGCATCACTTTGTAACAATAGAGTCCGAGGTCGGAGACAAAACCAGTAGCTCTTGATCTGGTAGGTGCATCGGTATATGATTGTAGTCGAAAGACGCATCCATAAAAGACGATAGTTTGTGTCCGGCCGTTGAATCTACAAGCTGATCAACTCTGGAAAGCGGAAAACTATCTTTAGGGCATGCTTTATTTAGATCCGTGTAGTCCATAAAAGTTCTCCATTTCCCATTTGGTTTCTCAACAAACACTGGCTTGGATACCCATTCTGGATATAATGCATCTCAGATAAACCCATTCGTCTTGTGTTTATCCACCTCTTCCTTCAGGATTGCAGATCTCTCTAGATCCATACAATGCCTCTTCGGCTTGATCAGGACATACTGTGGGTCAATATTCAATGTATAGCTCACGATGTCCGGTAAGACCCAACACACGTATGAGTGTGTCCAGGCGAACACATCGAGGCTTGCCTTGAGAAAATCAACCAATTCCTCTTTCATCTGTTAGCTTAACTGAGACCCGATCTTTATCATTCTGGAGTCACAGTCATCATCAATCGGAACATTGATTGTTAACTCTACGAGGAAGCCTAACTGTCTTTGACTTCCTCTTCATTATCATCGCCTCTTGGCGAGATCTTTTAGGAATTAGTTGTGGTGCCCGGGCCTAGGCCAAGGCGTTAGCTGTCAATTATCAGTGAAACAGATGTAGAGAGATTCCTCTACATCCTTGCCCTTCTCTTTCCACTGCACCTTCCACAGCTCAGCAACATAACAGGCGCATCCAACCACCTGATCTCCCTGAACAAATCCAACCCCATTGTCGATGGGGAATTTCAAAGTTAAACTCCAAGGGGTAATAGTTGCCCTGAATTTAGCCAGGGTCGATCACCCAAGAAAGCATTATACGGTGAATTAATATCCAACACAATGAACTTCAACATCCAAACTCTCCAGCATTCTCTAACTCCCAGCTCCACTGGTAATTTTACTATTCTTGAGGGTAGCATTTCCATTGACATCATGTATACGGGATTGACATGGCTTCTGGTCCTTTGCCTCCATTTTCATGTGGTCATACGATCGCGTAAAAAGTATTTTCACTGAGCTTCCACTGTCCACTAAGATCCTCCTCATCCTAACAGGACCTATCTGAGATGAAATGACTAGTGGATCAATTGTAGGGGCTACGACTCTATCGACATCTCTATCTCAAAAAACAATGTCGTCTGTCATCGTCTTCTGTTGTTTAGCCAGAGCCCCATCGTTAAGATTACTACAACACTCGAAGTCCGCATGCCTAATTGAACTGGCATACGACTCCATTTACCTCCAGCTCCGATCCACTGGGTGAGGAACACCACTAAATGCGTTGATAACTAACCTTCCGTCAGTACGCGTGGGTTCCTCCAGTCTAGCCTGATTCGATACTTGATTCTGGTTTGATGGGCCCATACCTCCAGCCTGCAGTGCCTGAACAAATTGTTCCAACTTCCTATCTTGGATTAACTTATAAATGATATCCTGTAAATGGCGACATTCATTGGTATTGTGACCATAGCAATCATGGAATCTACAGAATTTTCCATATTGAATCTGCTTTTCGAATGACTGCTTTGAAGCAAGCTTCTTATATTGGACAGTATTATAGGTTTACAAGTACACATTCTCCAGGGATGTACTCAAAGGAGTATAGGTGTCAAAAATTGGAGCTCTACGTTGTGGTCCACGATTTTGATCCCGCTTCTTACGCTAACTTCCATTGCCTTCCTAATGATTCTGCTTATTCTGTATATTCAACTGCACCTTTTCAGAGTCTCACCGGTTTGTTTCATAGCGACATTGCTCTGGATTCCTTCCATACTGGGCCCTACATCATCCTTCTTCCTAGATTGTTTTACATCTTCCCTCCCCAAGAACTGGGTTTCCTTGGAATAGAAATGATCCAATGACGCAGAGGATTTTCTAGCCAACCAATTGCAAAATTCAGAATCAGGATCGATTCCTTCAGTCAATGTCATCAATATAGAATTATCGTTAAGGTAACTAATCTCAACGCAAGCGGCATGGAACCTTTCCAAGTAATGCCTCAGCATCTCTCAAGGAGCTTGAGTGATGCTAGTTAAAGTTTTCACATCCTTAGATCTTGTAACGTGCATACGAAACTATTCAACGAATTTCATAGCTAACTGATCAAAGCATGAAGCGGATTGGGGTGGCAAATGAGTAAACCACATAATCACGATGCCCCTTGGAGAGAATGGAGAACTTCTACATTTTACCGCATCGTCAGCTCGTGCGACACTCATAAGCCATTCATACTTCAAAATGTCATGGTTAGGGTCTTAACTCCCTTCGTAAAAAGGTAAAGTTGGCATTTTGGATCGATGAGGCGGTTCGGCATAAAGAATGTCATTAGTAAAAGTTGTATGACTCCGGGAGATTCCCCATTCGTCATTAGAGAGGCCTTGACTTTCTCGAATCATTTGACGGATCATGATTGGGATGCTTGGCATCTGGACATTCCGGGCATGCTGGGCCAAGGTGTGATTGGGTTCCACAATACGAGGATGACCCAGGCGCGGTCGATGATCCATACCTCGCCTCCTTGGCTCTAGGTCTTTGGGTACATAGGGTTTAGGAGTACGATTGCATTGACGAATGCTTGGATCTATTCAATCTCAAATTCAGCTTCCAAGTCGATAGCGGCAGCAGCACGGTTATCAGTAACGTGATAAGGAATTGTCCCTCCTTGGGAGGAAGGGCTTGCTTGGTGACTAGCATATGGACCAGGTCCTGCTTGTCCAAAATTCAGAGTGCGCTAATGCCCAAGAGCTTGTGCATAGCTTTCATCTAGTCATGGACGTGTGGATCTCTGATGGTAACCAGAGGAAGCTGAGCTCTTAGGGATGAGTAGGAAGCTTGATCCCTCCTAGATCTCCTTCGTCTTCCTTGATTCAATCGGTTGGTCAACTCCGTGTTGGCATGTCTGTTGGGTAAGCTGCTAGCGACTTTGGGTTAGTTATTGCATCAATATTTGAAACTCCTCCCCGGTGACAGGGCCTTGTAGATCTGAAGGTCCCATTGAGTTCTGACCGGTAGCGGGTAGCAGCATAGGGTTCTGTCTATCTCTTCCTTCTTGATCCGCAATGATTAAGGCAGTCCTTGTAGTAACCATGGTGAAGGGTGAAGCTCTCTCCTAGACTTGATAAAAATCTGAATAGGATGGAAGAACTTCTAGGTATGAGATCTAGATCTTCTCCGTAGATCCTTGCAATCCGATATCGGTAGAAAATACAAAGACCATGAGAAAAGCTGGGTTTTCTTAGTGAAAGCACCAAAGTGTTTGTACCAAAATTAGGTACAACACTCTTCAGGCATGTTTGAAGAGATTAAAGTGAAGAATATAAATGAAAAATAGGGTTGATCTAACAAATACACCAAAAATAGACAAACAGAAGTATGAAAACAAAGAGATTAAAGTGGTTCGGCATTGTAGCCTGCGTTAACTATAGAAAGTTCATTGTTTATTGATATTACTCGATGGTTACAGATGTTTACAATAGTATAATCGAGGTAAAATAATGATTTTGGTAGAGTATCAGCACTCCAGTGTCAAAAGTCCATTTTCTGAAGGCCTTGGACTGCTATGTATAGGTGTAGGCTACAAATATCCCGCTCAGATCTCGGAAGACTCCTTCTCCCACGTGATCGATCCCTGGACACTTCAACTCGATCCATGATCCATATGTACCAAATTTATATCGATCCAAAATTTCTCTTTTTGTGTTGAGATCGATCATGGACATTCTTGTGATCGCATGCAAGCTCTTGTGAGAATTTGATGGCATTTGGACTTGTAGATTTTGAGTTATGATTGATGCAAGTTTGTGTCTTCAATATACAACCAAGCTCGTATCGATACGTTCATATCGCTTCCATTCGTACTCATGGAATGCACTTGATTGCTAGATGACGCAGCGCTATATTCTTGGATCGATCCACTTTTCATGCCGAATGACTGAGTCTTTCTCTTGAACGTACCTCATTCGTATCCATTGCTATGGCTTTGTTCATATCACCGATCACACTCTATCTCGTATCGATAGTTTCATATCGTTCATTTTAGATCACTTCGTATTGATATGTACTTGATAACTTTGTAATGATGGGAGAGGGCCGCTTCGTATCGCTCGAGGGTTTTATAGATCGTATTGATTCTTTGGTCGATCAATACAAATTTTGGAGCAACCGAGCGATATGAATCGTGTATTGGGGGAACGATACGAAGCGCCTCTAGGTGGTGGATACGAGTTGGAGCATGCATGATGGATTCAAACTGATGGATGTTTGGTGGATACGAATGAGGCTTTTTTGATGGGATGGATACGAGCTTAGATGGATACGAATGGTGTTGATTTTTCAACTTTGACCAGTCAATATCTTGAGCACACAATCTCCTATTGACTTTAAGTTTGGGACGTTGGCTTTCATAGCTTTGCTTGTCATGTCATATCGATTGTAGCTTGATCTGGACTTAGGTAAAATTTGCCAGTATCCATAGTGAACCTATGTGTGACTGATCCTCAGAGTAGATTGTCCTTGGTTTCTGATCAAGTTCTTTGTGTCACGGCCTTTCCAAAAGGTGGGATAACACCAGCTGAGTTCAAGGAAATTAATGGAGTCCTCATTGATGAAAACTTGATTGTTGTCGGGATTATAGAAAGAGGCCAAAGCATTGGACCGGTGGGAGTTTTAAAAATTGCACCCGTGAGGCATGGAGGGAAAAGAGCTCCCCGAGTAGTTTTCACTGAACAGGGCGATGATGAGAGTGTGCCCGCTGGAGATGAGCCTACAGTTGTGCCTTTACAGGGTCTTCGATCTTCAGAGTTAAAAAAAAAAGCCAAGACTCTATTGCCTACAATTCGACGAGGCATAAAACTGTTGTGATATCTCCGCCCGTAAAAACTGCTATAAGTCTTGAGACTTCTCCTCCGTGAATGGAGAATTCTTTGAAAGGATTGGCAGACGTCCCCATTCCAGACGACTTGTCTTCATATCAAGACCTCGGATTAGAGGGACTTCAAAGCGCTTTAGATATAAGGGTGCCAACTCCAACAAGCATGTCTGCCGCAACCGATTATTTGGGGGTTTGCACATGCGTGCACACACTTCACAGGACCACACAACTTCTAATCACACATTTCTTGTTCTTTGGAGATAATTAACTCTGTTTCTCTTTTCATTTTACGGATACAATGGTGAGACAGGGATCTATGCTCGACAATCTTCGTTCTGCGTGTTGTTCTTCCAGCTCATATTCTGAATCCCATAGGAATGAATCCGAAAGAGACAATGACCGTAGAAAGGAGCATGATCGTTATGAAAGGGAAAAGGAGAGGAAACATCGAAGTAGGCACCGTTCTCGGTCACGATCTCCACCACCTAGAGGTCCCTCCAAACCATCAAGCTCTGGCAGGCAGCCTTTTGAGTCTGCGCGCCAAGTCGTGCCTCCCTATACTTCGACATCCAGCGATTGACATCATAGAATAGAGACAGAAACTCCCATTGTCACTCTACCAACTGCTTGGAGCCCACGAGGTAGGGAGCCATTAGAATTTCTAAGTTAAAAACCGACTTCCCAAATATCTGCTTCGATGGCTTCGATTTTCCCCTAAATTTGAAGCGAATTCCCAATGATGTGGAAATGATGGTACATAATACATGCATGATGTCGATAATCAGCAGTAGGAGTGGGTGAAAACTGCGGAGAAGGCTTCAGTGGTGACCTTTGAGTAGGCAAAACAATCGAGAAACTAGAGAAAGGTCTTTCTCAAAAGGACCGTATAGTACAAGTGCTTAACAACGAGGCCGAATCTTCTAGGAAATCGGAGATAAAGGCCAACAAGAAAGCCGATGAGGCAAATTAGTCTACGGGAAGGATGCGACAGATGCATATTGCCTTGATTGAGGAGATGGGCCATCGAAATACTATCGTCGTGGTAGAAAGAGATGCTGTGCTGAAGGAGCTTGAGGAGTTAAAGGTGAAGTTTGCTGAGGTCGGTAGGGGGAAGATGGTGCTAACAAAGCTACCCAAGAGGCATGCGAGCATATGGTGGCGCTAAAGGATGAAAGGGATGCGGCAATTTTAAAGGCTCGGGAAGCCGAGGATTGAGGGGGAAGTTAAAGTATTGGAGGCCAGGATGGAAAATGAGATTGATGATCTCCTGGTTACCTACAACATCAACATCTTAAGACACCATGACCTTAACTGGCTTAAAGATTATCCCTTCCATCTTTATAAGACCTGGAGCCGCCTGATAGAGGACAAGAAGGTGGACCATAATACTTTAACTATTGACAACTTTGAACTGGAAAATTAGATATTAGTTGGAAATGAGGTAAAAGTTCTTCATGACACTATCATTGCTCTCGAAAAGGAAAAGCTCACTGCTAAGTATCCGGACGTTGGTGAAGGATCCGGAGTCGAGCATCATGAAGTAAGTTCTGAAGTGCCTACAGCGACCCAACCTGAGCTTACTTCTGTAATTAATCCTCCAGTTGTTTCGACGTACGACTCCGATAGGCCGCGCCTATCTCCATTACATGAAAATGGTTCTGAAGGCACATCGGCTAAACATGTGAGTCAATTTGAGAAAGCTGCTCTGAACACTTCTTCCATTCATCTAAATGCAGAAGCATTGTCGAAAGATGTCACTAATATTTTTCTCTTATCTTTATTCAGTTCTAGATGCTGCATCACTTGATCCTCCTACAGCTCAAGGAATGCATTATGAGCAGGAGGCACTAATGACGGAATCAACAACTCCATCGATTTCCGCATCAATCGGGGAGATGCACGAAAGCAGTTGCATTTTTGATGAAAAAATGATGGAAGCGCTCCACGATCATCAAAGCGACCCGATCACCAAAATGCCTTTCGCCATTGATGAAGACGTGATGATTACTTGCTCCTCGGGTCCAGCTCGTAGCATTCCAATGGGGATTCACGTAGATCGGGCTGAGGAGATAATGGAAAAAATTAAAGCCGAGATAGAGCAATCCAAGCAAGCCGGTAGAGTTGGTAGTGGCATGGCTGGTCCCATCCCGATCCCTATGCTTATTGTTTTTATGGGTGGCACCATCATCGAAACCAGCACGCCTCATTCTTCCAACATTGAGGGTGCCACTATTCCTCCAGTTCCATACACGGAGGGTATTCTAATCCCCGTAAGTTCCGAGGAGGAGGATGTTATGATTCCACCGGCCGAAGACAAACCAGCTAGCATGGACCAGGGAGGCAAGGACTCAAAGAGACATTCGAGCGATAGTACAAGCGGGTCTACGTTGAAGAAGAAGAAAAAGTCAAAGGCGTGGACTTGGTTTTTTGCTTCCTCTTTTTGGTAGATAGATGGAATAGGACTTCCTTTTGCTTTTGTAGGTCGTGTATAGACGCAGGTTTGGCCCCTGCTTATAGGAATTTTTTGAATAAGTTTTTGTACTTATCTTTTTTCATAGAATATTGGAAATAAAACTTCATTCTATTTTTTCCAGCATAACTCTACGTTTGCTTACTTAAGTATTTAAGTATTAGTACTTTCATTCAATGTACTTGTGATACATCAGTCTTTGAGTTGAACTTGAGTCTGTTCGTTAAGTCCCAAAGTCGTGGCTTTAGGTCATAACCAAACGTCGAGTAGAATTCCAATGTTGCACTGTCTTGTTCAGTGGATGGTAGTTGAGTTATGCCCCCAGTCTTGGGGATAAATTGAAGTAATTGGTTAGCAATTGTTTTTTCGCCTTCACTGATTTCAATTTAACTTAGTCGAAACAAAGTTAAAGGGAGATGAGTTTGAGTGGTCGGATCACACTCGCTCATTTGCTGATATCGATATCCACACTCTAGGGATTGAACATGCATGTTGGCGGTCGGTCCCAGCTGCTTGTTATTTAGAATCATATCCATGCTCCGGGGACATAGGATAATTTACGGGTGGTCGGTCACACCCGTTCGTTGTTTACAATTATGTCCACGCCCTAGAGACATAAGTTATTTTATGGGCGGTCTGTCACACCCATTTGATGCTTATACTCTGGTTCATGCTTTCGGGGCCAGAATTAGTTAATGGGTGATCAGTCACGCCCAGTTAGTGTTTAGGATTGGGTCCGCACTTCGGGGACATAATTTTTTTTGTTAGTGATCGGTCACACTTGTTTAATGTCTATACTCCAGTCTGCGCTCTTGGGATTGGAGTTAGTTGGTGCTTATACTCCAGTTCACACTCCAGTAACGTAGAGTTGGTCGATGGGTGGTCATCCACACCTATTTAGTGTTTATACTCCAGTCCGTGCTGTTGGGGCCAAAGTCAGTTGATGGGTGGTCAGCCATACCTTATTATGTTTATACTCCAGTTCACACTTCGAGAATTGGAGTTGGTCGACAGATGGTCAATCACATCTGTATGGGTACTTGGATCTCATTCGCACTCTGGGAAAAAGAAGTTGATCAAGGTTGTGCATGATCGGATCATATCCATCTTAATTTGGAAAGTAAAGTCATGGATGGATGGGTCCATCCTCGTCCGGCTTGGATTTGAAATCTGTACTCCAGTTCGCACTCTGGAAACTGGAGCTCGTTGGAGGATTGTCGTGTTTCAATCCTTTTTGACTTTAGTGTGATTTTCCCCCGAGCTTGGGGTTTCACTTAGCAAGTGATCGATTAGATCATGCGCACTCCCTATTTGAACGAGTCCCACCATGGGATGGGACTTAGCTCTTTGTGCATCGCAACGGTCGCATGACACATTTCAAGAATCGCCACTTTGGTTAGATGAGTCTGCATTTTATTGCTAGAATAAAAAAGTATGGCAAAGTCAGTTGCCTTATTACAAATTCAAACTCAAAAAAATCATAAAAAAATTTCAAAAGGAAAATCGGACTAAAATGAATAAAGGCCAGTTATGTGTAATACCGACGGAGACTCTCGCTATTCCATGCTTTGGGTAAAGTGAGGCCGTCAATAGTTGATAGTTTGAACGTGCTATCTCCAAGTCTCCGCTCAATGACATACGGTCCTTCCCATGTCGGTTTCATATGTAAAGGGACCGGATAAATTCTCTTAAGTGCGAGATCGCCAACTTCGAAGGTTCTGGGTCGAACCTTAGCGTTGTATAATCGGGTGACTCGACTGCGATGTGCAGCTGCCCTCAAAACGCCCTCTTCATGCTTCTCATCCAGTAAATTCAAAGATTCTACAAGTAGTATGGCATTTGTCTTTGGATCATAATAGGTCACACGGTGAGAAGCTACTTCTAGCTCAACTGGAATAACGGCTTAAGAGCCGTAGGAAAGTGCAAACGGAGTGTGCCCGGTCGCGGACTTGTAGGTAGTTCGATATGCCCATAGGGCCGTGGGAAGTTCATCGACCCACTTGCCTCCAGCCTTCTCTAGTCGTTTCTTTAAAATGGACTTGATAGCTTTGTTGACTGCTTCTACTTGCCCATTCACTTAAGGGTGAGCTACTACTGAAAACTTCTGGATGCGGTAGCATTGACAGAAATCTTTAAACTCGACACTATCGAATTGGATTTCATTATTAGTTACAATCGTGTGTGGGAAGCCAAAACGACAGATGATCTTGTGTACAACAAAGTTGATTGCATTCTTCATCGAGATAGTAGCATGGGGTTCAGCTTCCGTCCATTTAGTAAAGTAGTCAACTGCAACGATAGCGTACTTCGCACCACCTTTGGCTAAAGGTAAAGACCCTATTATATCAATGCCCCATATGGAAAACAGCCATGGACTGACCATCTCTGTGATTTCGGTAGGCGGGGCTCTTGGAATCCTGGCATGCATCTGGCATCTATCACATCTCTTGGCATAAGACAGTGCATCTCGATTCATGGTTGGCCAGTAATATCCATATCTGAGTATCTTTTTCGAATGGGCTTGCCCCCCAGTGTGGTTGCCACATTCTCCTCGTGCACGTCGTGTAACAATCGTTTGATTTCATCGTGGGCATACACCGGAGTAAAGGAATGGAATACCCTCTTTTGTACAGGGCACCATTCCTGATAATGAATCACAGAGCTTTTCGGACAATCTTCCTTTTCTCGCATCTGCATTCAGGTAAAGCTCCATGCTCGAGATAGTTTTTGAATGGGGTTATCCACGACTCCTTCTCGGGTATTGCCTCGTGCACCCAGTCCATCTCTAATTGATCGTAAGTGTCTCAATGGGGACGAGTCCCATTTACTGTGCTTCGCCGGTGCTAGTCAGTTTTGCCAGAGAATCGACTTTCTAATTTTGCTCTCGGGGTATACAATAGATAGCATAGTGGTCAAACTGATTCAACACCTCTTGGACCCGAGTAAGGTAAGTGGCCAATCTCCAATCTCCAATCTCTGGCTTGATATTCTCATGAACTTGGCATACGACCAATTGTGAATCACAGTAAATCTCCACAGCAATAATTCCCAAGTCTTTGGAAAGTCTGATTCCAACGAGTAAAGCTTCGTACTCTGCTTCGTTGTTAGTTGCGTGGAAGTCAAACTTTAGAGCATAGCATATGGATCGACCTTCTAGCGTTTTGAGTACCACTCCAGCACCTGAGCAACGGTCGTTTGATGCACCGTCAGTGTAAGATTAACTGGTTTCGGGCAAGTCCTCTGGAATGGTGATTTCAGTTGTGAAGTCCACCAAAACTTGACCTTGAATGGTTCACCTCGGTGTATAAGTGATGTCAAACCGACTCAACTCGATATTCCACTTGAGCAATCTACCAGACGTCTCAGGTAGCATAAGGACCCATCATAATGGCTGGTCTATGCAGACTATGATCAGATGAGCCTGGAAATCTGGACGGATCTTTTTTGAGGCTATGACGTGGCAGCAAGCCAGCTTTTCCAACTTCGGGTAATTTCTCTCCGCCCCTGTCAGTCACTTGCTGATATAGTAGACCAGTCATTAGATTTGATCCTCTTCTCGAATCAATGCAGCACTGATCGCATTTTCTGAAATTACCAGATTGATTTATAATCTCTCATGATCAACCAGCTTCGATAAAATGGAAGGTGTCGCCAAGTGTTGAACTAGTACTTGGAATGCTCCTTCACACTCCTCTGTCCATATGAAGTTCCTCTTTCCTTTTCTGATCAAATCAAAGAAAGGGATGCATTTGTCTATGGATCTGGAAATAAATATTCTTAAGGCTTCCACCTTCCCATTAAGGCTGTGTACTTGCTTTATAGTTTTGGGATTTTCAAGATTTCGAATCGCCCAAATTTTCTCAGGATTGGCTTCAATTCCTCAAGCGTTGAAAATGATTCTAAGGAACTTTCCTGATGCAACCCCGAAGTGACACTTCAACTGATTGAGCTTCATTCTATACTGCCGAGTATATTGAACATTTTTTCCAAATCTTTGACACGATTAATGGACAATTGTGATTTCATGAACATATCGTCCACGTACACCTCCATGGTTTTTTCGATCTGGTTAGCAAACATTAGGTTCACGAGCCTTTGATAAGTTGCCCTAGCGTTCTTAAGTCCAAATGGCATTACTTTGTAACAATAGAGTCCTAGGTCAGTGATGAAGCAAGTATGTTCCTGATCAGGTAGGTGCATTAGTATTTGATTATAGCTAAAATATGCGTCCGTGAAATATAAGAGCTCATGTCCGGTCGTTGAATCCACAAGTTGATCAATCCTGGGGAGTGGAAAACTGTCTTTGGGGTAGGCTTAATTCAAATCTGAGTAGTCCACACAAGTTCTCCATTTTTCGCTTGACTTTCTGACAAGCACTAGATTGGATACCCACTCCAGGTATAAAGCTTCATGAATAAACCCATTCTACTAGAGTTTATTTACTTCTTCCGTAAGGGAGGCAGATCTCTTTGGATCCATACCATGCCTTTTTAGTTTGACCGGGACATGCCGTGGGTCAATATTCAATGTATGGCTCGTGATGTCCGGCAAGATCCCATACATATCTGAGTGAGTCCAAGCAAACATCGAGGTTTGCTCGGAGATTCTTGTCTCATTTGGGTGTTAAGTTGAGATCTGACCTCTACCATTCGGGAATTGTCTTCATCGTAGATCGGAACATCGATCGTCAACTCTACCAAGGAAGCCTAGGAGTTCTGACATCCTCTTCATTATCATTGTTTCGCAAATCAAGATC
Source organism: Allium cepa (assembly GCA_030765085.1). Taxonomy (NCBI): domain Eukaryota; kingdom Viridiplantae; phylum Streptophyta; class Magnoliopsida; order Asparagales; family Amaryllidaceae; genus Allium; species Allium cepa. The sequence goes on along the minus strand of CM060931.1, from coordinate 455,203,331 downwards.
TTTAAGGAACTGGTTGTGGCACTTGGGCCTAGGCCCAGGCGTTAGCTGTCGATTATTAGAAAAACGGACGCAGAGAGATTTCTCTATGTCCTTGCCCTTCTCCTTACACTGTGCATCTCATAGCTCGGCAACATAAAAGGCGCATCCAGCCACCTGATCTCTGTGAACCACTCCAACCCTGCTATCTGTCGGGAACTTTAGACTCAAACACCATAAGGCAATAGCTGCCCTAAATTCGACGAGGGCCGGTCGGACCAAAAAAGCATTATAGGGATAACTAATGTCTAACACAACAAACTGTAGCATCCAGACTCTCTGGCGCTCTCAAATACCTAGCTCAACTGGAAACTCTACCATCTCAGTAGGTATAGCTGCACTTCCATTAAAACCATGTATGTGAGACTAACATGGTTTTAGATCTTTTGCTTCCATTCTCATCTGGTCATAAGCTCGCTTAAAAAGAATGTTTACAGAGCTTCCGCTATCGACGAATATCCTCGTTATCCAAGCAGGACCTATCTGGGCTGAAATGACCAACGGATCGATAATGGAGGATTCGACTCTATCAGCATCTCGGTTTTGGAAAATGATGTCGCCTGCCATCGTTTTGTGTTGTTTCGCCAGGCCCCTTCATCAACATTTCTACAACATTCGAAGTCTGCATGCCTGATCGAACTAGCATACGACTCTATTTCCTTCCAGCTCCGATCCGCTGGATGAGGACCATCACTAAATGGTTTTATAACCAACCTCCTCCTAGAACGTGCGGGTTCCTCATGCCTAGCTTGGCCTTGACCTTGATACGGGTTAGATGGGCCAGCACCTCCATCCTACGACATCCGAACAAACTATTCCAACTTCCTCTCTCCGGTCAACTTCTCAATGATGTCGTGTAAGTGACGGCACTCATTGGTGTTATGGCCATAGCAATCGTGGAATCTACATAACTTTCCAGTGTTAATTTTCTTCTTAGATGATTTTTTCAGGGCCGACTTCTTATACTGTCTGGTATTATAAGTCTGCAAATAAACATTCTCCAGGGATGTATTCAAAGGGGTATATCAATCGAACATGGGAGCTCTGGGTCTCGATCTATGATTTGGGTCTCGCATCTTCCCCTGATCTCCGTTACCATTTTGTTGACCTTAATTATTCTGTATATTCAATTGCACTTTACCGGAACTCTCACCGATCCGTTTCATAGCAACATTACTTTGAATACCTTCAACAGTGGGCCCTACATCGTCCTGCTTCGTAGATCGTCTAGCATCTTCTCTCCTTAAAAACTAGGCCGCCTCTCATAGAAACTATCCAAAGACGTAGGGGGTTCCCAGCCAATAAACTGCTAAACTCGAATCGAGATCTATCCCTTTAGTTAATGCCATTAAGATAGAATTGACATTCGGGTTGCTGACCTTAGCACAGGTAGCATGAAACCTTTCCAAATAACGTCTAAGTGTCTCTCCTAGAGCTTAGGTAACGTTGGACAAGGTGTTGACATCCTTTGGCCTTGTAACATGCATACAGAATTGTTCGACCAACTTTATTGCCTACTAATCGAAACTTGAAATTGATCTAGGTAGTAAACGAGTGAACCACATGGTTGCGATACCTCCCAAAGAAATAGGGAAACCTCTGCATTAATCGCATCTTCAGCTCGCATTTAAGAGCCACTCATACTTTAATATATGCTGGTTAGGATCCGAACTTCCTTCATACACTAGCAGGGTAGACATCCTAAATCGATGAGGTGGCTCAGCATAAATAATATCAATTGCGGATGGAGTACGACTTCAGGAGATTCCCTAATCGTCATTAGTAAGTCCTTAACTTTCACAGATCATTTGGTGGATCATGGTTGGAATGTCAGGCGTTTGGACATTGGGGCCAAGGCATGGTCGGGTTCATGTTGCAAGGACGGTCTGGACGCTGTCGACGGTCTGTGTCTGCCTCCTTGGCTCTCGATCTTTAGGAATGTAGGGTTTATGAGCATGGATGTGTTGACAAATGGTCGTACTTATTTCATTTCGAATCTCAGCTTCCAAGTCTATAGTAGCAACAACTGCATGGTCATTCCTAGTTTGGTAAGGAAATGCCCCTCCTTGGGAGGAGGTCCAACTTGGTGTCCTATAGAGGGACCAGCCTCGGCTTGTCCGAGATTCACAACACGCTAATGTTAGGAAGCTTGCACATAGTTTCCATCTAGCCGTTGGCATGTAGATCTACGATTGAAATCATAAGAAGCCGAGATTTCAGTTGATGAGTAAGAAGTATGATCCCTCCTAAATCTTCTTTATCTTTCTTCATTTAGCTGGTTTGCTAGCTCCATATTAGTACGGATCTATTGAGTGAGCTGCTGGCAGCTCTAAGTTAGCTCTTGCATTAAGATCTGGAACTCCTCCCTAGTGATAGACCTTGTGGACCTGGATCTCCGGTTAAGGCTTGGCCTGCTGTAGCTAGCTGCATAGGATTTTTCCTATCCCTTCCTTCTAGATCTGCAACAGTTGAAGCAGTTCTAGTAGTAACCATGTTGAGTGACGTAGCTCTTTCCTAGATCTTAAGTAATCTATGTAGAATGGAAGGAACCACAAGAAGATGGATCTGGATATCCTTCTTAGATTTTAACAATCCAATAACGACAACAGATCCAATGAATCAGAGAAAAATGGAGTTCTCTCAGTGAAGGCACCAAAGTGTTTATACCAAAATTGGGCATAACACTCTTCGAATGTGATTGAAAAGTTTAAAGTGAAGAAATTAAATGGGAAAAGAGGCTATCCTAACAATCATGCCAATAAAAGCTTTCAAAAATGAAAAGACATAAGAAATTATAGTGGTACGGCGTTCTAGCCTACGTCCACTTTGAATGTTTTTCTATTTTATTGCCGATTGAGAACTCATCACCACAGTACAACACTCGAAGACTCAAGTTACAATGGGGTTGCGGTAGAGTGATGGCATAGTAGAATCCAAAAGTCCCCTTTCTGTAAGCATAATGTTGCTATTTATAGGTGCAATCTGGAAATATCTGGCTTAGATCTTGGAATACCCCTTCTCACATGGGGGTAGGCCTAGCAGATCAAGCCGAGGTCATTTGGGATCGATCCATGTGCTCTTCGTATCAATCAAGATCTACTTCTTTTGGGCTGCGATCGATCAGAGGCATTCCGAGTTAGTAAGTAAGATCCTGCAAAAATTTGATAGCATTTGGACTTGTAGATTTTGAGTAATGATTGATCCAAGGTTGGATTTGTATGTTGGCCGAACTATGCATATTGATACCTTTGTATTGATCGTTGTTTGTATCGGTCTTATGCGTATCGATCAAGTGTGGAGTGATGACGTGGAGCGATAGTTCAGGGCAGATCCACGTATTATGCTAATATACTGCTTCCTTTGTTTGACTACACCTTCTTCGTATCGATCATGTATGGCTCTGTTCGTATCGATGCTTGCATGCTACTTCGTATCGATGGTTGGAGGCTGCTTGGTATCGATGCTGGCTATTGGTTCCTTCGTATCGATTGATGGCTACTAGTTCATATCGATGCTTGATTGATCGATACGAAATGGATGGAGGGAGATCGATACGAAATGGATACTTGCTGATGGATGATGGATATGAAGGGGATGGATACGCAAGTGATGGATATGAAACGACATCTTCTATATGAATCTTGATCGATCCATAATTTGAGCATACGAACTCCGATAGACCCGAAATTTGAAACGTTGGCTTTCGTAGATTTTCTTGTCATGTCACGTCAATTGTAGTTCGATCTGGACTTGGAACAAAAATTTTCGGTATCCGTAGTAAAACTGTGTACAACCGATCATCGGGACGGATTGTCCTTGGTCTCTAGTCAAGTCCTTGGTGTCACGGCCTTGCCAAAAAGAGGGATAACAGCTTCTGAATTGAAAGTGCTTTTCCGCAGTGGATCATCCATAAGCAAACGGGCAAATGGAAGTGATAAACAAGATCATCAAGTCCACAATCAAAAAGCGACTAACAAAAGCAAAAGGAAACTGGGTTGATGAACATCCACTCGCACTATGGGCTTATAGAACCACCCACAAAGCGGCAATCGATCACACTCCGTTCGCCTTAGCAAATGGTTCGGAAGCAATGATTCCTATTGAATTAGAAGTCCCCTCGCACCGAAGGCAGAATTTTAATCAAAAACAGAACAAGTAGCTGCTACTCGAATCGCTAGATATGGTTGATGAAGAGAGAAGAAGCAAAGTTGAGAAATGCCTCCCACTAAAAAATGGTCGCACGGTACTTCAACTCCAAGGTTCACAATCAAACCATCGAAGTGGGAGATCTTATATTCAAGTGAGTTTACCCTGTAACAGGGGCCTTCGAACCAAACTGGGAGGGACCATATCTCATTAATCAAAAGCAAAGAGACAGGACTTTCAAGCTAACAACCGTCGACGAAACTCAAGTTCCCAGGGCATGGAATAGCGAATTGCTCCACCGTTACTTTGTTTGAAAGCTACCTTATGTACTTTTTATTTTCCAGCAAATAATCCATCTCGGGATGCCGGTGCATTGTACATATGCATAAACTGCCCTGCTTTCCCTAATAAAGTTAGCTTCTTGAACCAAACAAAACCATGTTCGTAATAGTTAACCGTCGGGTCGACGAAAGCAAATCGACTTAAACCGTTAGATCGGCTGAACCCGATCTTTGCCTTCAAATCGACATTCCTCCGGCAACATTAGGAGGACTAAAATAATAACTCCTCACGTTGCCTAAAGATAGGCAACAACGAGGAAAAAATAAAAACTGCGCACTAAAATAATAACCCCTCACGTTGCCCAAAGATAGGCAACACCGAAGAGAAACAAAAGCCGTGCACCACATATGCTGAGCACTATTCTAAAATAATAACTCCTCACATTGCCCAAATATAGGCAACAACGAGGAAAAACAAAAGTCGCGCACTTCATAAGTCGTGCACTAAAACTATTAAAGATAGGCAACACCGAAGAAAAACGAAAGCCGCGCATCTCATAAGCTGCGCACTAAATTGTAAAATTATAACTCCTCACGTTGCTTAAAGATAGGCGATACCGAGGAAAAACAAAAGCCGTGCTCCTTATAAGACGAACACTAAATTCTAAATAATAACTCCTCATGTTGTTCGAAGATAGGCAACACCGAGGAAAACCAAAAGCCACATATCTCGTAAGCCATGCACTAAATTCTAAAATAATAACTCCTTACATTTCCCGATGATAGGCAACACCGAGGAAAACCAAATACCACGATCTCATAAGCCGTGCACTAAAATAATAACTCCTCACGTTGCCCAAAGATAGGCAACACCCAGGAAAAACAAAAGCCGCACACCTCATAAGCTGTGCACTAAAATAATAATTCCTCACGTTGCCCGAAGATAGACAACACTGAGGAAAACCAAAAGCAGTGCACCTCATAGATCGCGCAGTCTTTTTTAAAGCTTGAACCACTTACACTGCCTGAAGATAGGAGCACTAAAACTTTTCCAGACTAGCGAACCCTGTTGATCTCTAAAACCACGCGTATCATAGCCAGCACCAACTACCTCTATAATCGGGAATAATGAGTACAACTCCAACAAAATTGGAATGCTACAAACCAACTGAAAAGTTTCAACTAAGGACATTTAATAGTTAAAACTGCCCTTAGTTAACCTATGCAATGTGTACCACTCAAACACGAACATATTGCATATTTATCAGAATATCACAAGAAACTTGGATTACGTACTCAAGTCGCAAAACAAATCAAGCTATGACTTAGCCAAATTTGAAAGTTATTTGAAAGTTGAGAATTATCTAAACCCAAAGTTACCAGTCATTTGAAAGTTGTTTGAAGTAAACAGCACTGTGAACTGGGGCATACACCGGTACTTGAATAAAAACATGTGAAAACAATAAGTTCACAAGTTTTGCCACTCCAGACAAAGAATTTCTAAACAAAGTTCACAAGTTCTGTCACTCTAAACAAAGAATTTTTAAACAAAGAATTTTTATGTTATTTTTAAGTTCTGTTAATTTTTAAAGTTATGTTACTTCAAACGAAGGATTTTGGAAGTAATCACAGGACCAGACAAGTGTAAAATAAAACACGCACGAGTATATAGAACATATATGAGTAGATAGATGAGAATATAGTCAAAACATCAGTATATTGCTTATAATTTTCTTTACACACGGTCAAAATATGGGTTGTACCCACACAACACCGGCCAATAAAAAGAAAAAACAGACTCCACAGCAAAAACTCTAAGTGTAGTCTCTGCACTTGTACAAAATGACTTAAAAAAAACCAAAATCAAGGTGGTCTTCACATAAGCTCCTCAATGCTTCCTTCCACCGCTCCCCTTTCCTCCCTTGGTTGTCAGCTTCTGCTTCTTCTCAGGAGTGGTGTCACTACCGGTAATGTCAATGAATAACTCAGTGGCAATGTCATCCTCTTCCTTTGAAGCTTTCTCAGAAGTTTCTCCCTTTGCTTTTCGTTTCCATGATTTGTGGGAGCATTTCGAGGCTTTGGTCGCTTCGACCTTTTCCTGCTTGACAATGACCAGCTCGTATTTTATATTATAGGGCTGCTCCGTCTATGTTCCCTGCTCCTTGGCCTCTGCTGCTGTTATGTCACCTTCTAAAGACACATAAGGGTTGTCCAGGTCATGAAGCGTGACTTCCTTTTCAACCTCTGGCCCCGGTTGCGGGCCAGACGCAGACATGGAAACCGTAATATGAACGGAAATAATCGCGGAAGATGTGGAAATGGTGGAAGGTCCGAGCGCCGAAGAAGATGGCACGTCAACAAGAAAAGTAGGTAGATCTATAAGATCAATTATGAAAGCGTCAAATTCTTCCTGCTCTTGTGGAATAATCCGGAAGCTCCCGAATTCGGAGGAAGTAAGAACATTACATGCACCGGAGGAACGGTCGAGAATAGAAAATTCAAAATCACTACCTTCGCCTTCTTTCGATGGCTCAACCACCTAAGGAAGAATCTCAAGCTCTGAACTTGCTGGAAGGTCGTAGAGCTGCCCTGAAGATTCGCCCGCATAAAAAATAAGAGCCTTGGTGAGCGCTTCGGCTGCAGTCATCAAGGAAGCATCGGTGGCCTCTGTCTCTTTCTCGGCTCATAAAATTTCCTGACCCTTGACCAACGCTTTCTTTGACTCTTCATTCAGGTAAGCGTCCTCCAACTCCTGTTCAGTGTAGTCATTGTCGCTATCAGAAAAGTGGGGCAAGACTTCTTCCCAAACCAAAGCAAGAGTGCGTGCGAACTTCAGGCCCAAGTAGCTGAAACTCCTCTGGTGCAACAGGGAGTTAACATAAAAGTTCAAAATGGTCGCATCTAGCTTCTCTGTTTCTCTCGAAGGCATTTTGGAGTTCTAAGTAATCCGTTCTCACGGCATCTTTCTCAACTTCAGCAGCAGACTTATCGACACTGAGCTGCGCGACATGAGCCTATAGATTGGCAATAACCTTGGCTTAATTAGAAGTAGTTTTGTTGTACCCCTCAATGATGAGGTCGTGATCAGCAATAGTTTTCTATTGAGCCTCAATCGTTGCGCTGTAGATAGTTACTTCATGTTTAGTTTCTCCTCCTCTGCATGTGCCTTTTAATCTCGTCTCTATAGATGATCTCTATTCGGGCATGCGCCACTTTCACCTCTTTTAGCAAGTCGGCATTTCTCTTACTCTCTTGTAGCGCCTCTGCTTTCTCTTCCTCTAGCAGTTTAATTCTGGCATCACATTTAGACAGCGCTTTCTCAAAATCATCCTTCTTTGATTCAAAAGAAATTATTTCTTGGTAGTTATTACGATTGGTGTCCACCAACTGCTTACACAACTTTTCCTATCCTTCAGCCCATTCTAAATCGTGTTGAATAGCTTGGAGGTGAGGCATATACGAGTCTTTGTGGACCGGGTGCAGATCGCGATCAAACTTAACCCCATTTAGGAAACATCCAGGGAGCACTACATCGAGCTTAGGGGGCCCGAAGGAAGAAGATAGGCAGGTCTTCGGTGGGGGCAAGAAGCACCGGTGTAGTAAAAATAGAAGATGACGGGATATGAGTTAAAGCCGGAATAAGAGTAGAAGTAGTGGGAATTTCTTGGCCCGCTGAAGAGTGTGTTGTGGAAAGCCCTGAAGAATGGGGACGATGCTTAAATTTTAACCTTTTTGATGGCTCCTCCCTTTCCTCAAATGTTATCCTCTTCTTATACCCAACTTTAAATGATCGACCTCGATCTCTTTCTTCTTGACGGTGGACTTCGACCTCTAGTTCTTTCCTCCCCCATTTCTCGGGATTGATGATGGCCGAAGGTGCGCTTGGAATACCGCTGCGAGTTAGTAAATTCTTTGAAGTCATCATATAAACCCCACCCTCTCATCATACCTCCCATGAAACATAAATAAAAAATTTAGAAACAAAAAACATGCATGGAAAAAGAGTATAAGAAAGCAAGTATAATCCTAGAAAGACGTGTAGTATGTTTCTAAGGTGGCCTAAAACGTCATCGCAAATCGGATTGGACGACCAACGTAGATGGAATCAGACTAACTTCGGCTATCATAAGCAAAGCCGTGCTAATTTCTAGCGCAGTTCTACTTGAGTGAGGGGGAACCTCATCGAGTTTAAAGTCTTCTCTCATAAATGTGTAAAAGTCAACATAAACGCCACTCAAATCCACAAACTCTGCTCCGACGACTTTACTTGGAGAATCTTGATGCCCTGCAGTCTCTAGAGCTTGTCTTTATCGCTTATATTAGGGAGTGGCATGCTCGGAAGAATTGGGCTCATACCTCGAGTTTCGTCACATAATTCCATGTCCTCGTCATTAGATCCTACGTAAAGGTCATCACTTGCAGTAGACTCATTACTACTACTCTAAAACTCCCCCTCTTCCTTTTCTGAGTCCAATGCGGCCTTGCCTTCTCTTTGCTTGAAATCTTCTTCTCCTTCTTCCAAAATTGGAGGCATTCTAACCGGGGCGCTTAATCCAGTCGCAATAGCATCTCCTCCCTCGCGGGCCTCAACTATTGATCCCTTGGATAGGCTCTCTTTCACTTGAGAAGCCCCTTCATTAGAACCGTAGGAAGAAGTAGATCTTATGCGAACTCTGGATCGGGTAGGAGAGGGGATTTCGACTTGAATAGCGGATCTACCCAGATATAGTAATCCATACCAATGTAAATTTTCATCAATAAACAACACTTTAATGCATTTCTCCTCGACATCAATAGCCTTTAGAGACTGAAAAACTTCATCGAGAGCCACATCTCTATTTGGCCTAGGAATAACTACAAGAGACATCCGGCTAGTTAGAAACTCCATTGCAACGCATCGGAGCTCGATAAATGAAAAAAAAAAGAACTTACCCCTTATCATCCACCGACAATTGAACCCCTCAAAGCATCTAGCAAAGAAATATTACATCTTGAATTGCGACAAGTTGCTCTGCAAGCGCAGGACAATTTTTGGGTTTCTTTAGGTTTCGATTATGATCAAGGAGGGGTTGTCATCTCTCCTTTTGAATGATAAAAGGTACCACAACTCATCAAAGCTTGGAGCACGGTTGAACTCCGCATGAAAAGAACACATGGGCAAGTCAAGATGGCGCAGTCATTAGGATGAAGCTGAAATAGGGTAATACCCAAGTTCGAAAGAGTCTCGCGTAGGAAGTCGTTAAAGGGAGGCACGACTCCATTCAAACTCATATACCAATGGCAAGAAATGTACCCCAGGGGAGGCATATGAGCGAACTCGTCCTTCTCTGGTAGACGAACATCCTCTTCTGGAATTCCGTGTTGTGCATAGATGCTGAACCTTGGCAGAAACCACGGAAGAAGCTCTCTCAGGCGGATTAAGTAGAACTCTAAAGTTGGGAGGCATTCGATCCATGATTGGCCCAATCGGGACTAATTGGCCATATTGAGCTTGCGAAGTGGTAGAAGAAAGGGCGACGGATGATGACTTGGCTTCTGAGAGTGCCGGGCCTCCCCTGCTTGACTTACGACGCATGGATGGCTGCTTCATTCTAAGTAACAGAACTCGCATTCGAAATGGTCAGGTAAATCTATCCTAAACTAAAAGTTTCCCACACCACACTTGAATTTTGAAGAGACATAAGTTCATGATTGGCACATTGGATTTCAAATGTGAACCGGGGAAAGTGCAGTGTGCTGTCTATATGGGAAAAACTCGATGCCCGAAACACTACAAACGCTCTATACCGTGTAGATAGTTTGCCCGCAACGGAAGTAGAAAAGGACTCCCCGTATCGCTTTATTTTTTGTTTTTACTCTCCTACACTTACCCATTATAACAGATCCATTGCCTGAAGCAACGCGAAAGATTCTTCTTGTTATAGGGACATCGGGCTTGCAACAAGTGAGTATGACAAGTCCAAATCCTCCGCAAGGGTTGGAGACAAGTAACGATGTGTTGTGCAGTATCAACTATGGGACCTCACACAAGTCAATCTTGGCCTAATGGATGAAGATAGCAAAATGTGTCAAGCACAGGGCCAAGGCCCGAATGTTGTTCTGGAAGAAACTCAAGACTCGATTTACTATCTTCCTCCATTAGACCGCAATCAACTCAAACTTCTCCCGACCAATGTTGCAAGTGCAAACTCGCCATTAAATCGTTACATGAACACTGTAATTAGCAAACTAATTGGCAGACCCACCTTAGATTAAGCTTTAACATGAAACTGGTCAAAGACTGGGATCAACGATCCCAATGTCAAGCCAGTAACCAAGAAATCAGGTCGGCGGTGAGCTAAAGGTGCGTCGGGACGACTCAAAGGCGAGCTAGGGTTTCAAGATAAACTAAGGAAGCATGGCAGTGTGACTAGAAATCAAGGCTGAGAGATTGGACAAGGTAGATCTAAGAAAACAATGGATCGACTCGAGCAAATTAGGTTGAATCGCCTAAGAGTTTCAGATCACATAAAGTAATAGTGCGGCTCGTGTGAAAGTGGGAGGAAGGGTCGGCTCAAGTAGGCATACATACAGGTAGAAATAAGAAAGCGGAGCAAAAATTTTGCTAAGGCATTGGGTCGCCTACGATCCATCATGGATCGCTAGTGACCCATCTTTTGAAAGTTGATTTTATCAAGAGATTAGGTCACTCACGACCCATCATACATGGATCGCTAGCGACCCATCGTACATGGATCGCTAGTGACCCATATGGTTGGGGCATATTTCTCTTGAACTCGTCCTCTGATATTTATCTATCGTTTCGAAGCATGCCGAGAAACTACTTGAAGAAATTTGATCAGTTACGGCAAGCAATAGCAGTCAACACCAAAGCTAGATGACCAGCAGCATGACCTACCACGTATTCGTAGAGCTCTAATGCAATCATTTGGAAATAAACGGACAGATATTGAGAGCGAAAACTTCCAGAGCATGCCCTATTTACAATGAAGACGTACTCTGGGGGGCAAATGTTATTCGGATTTTTGACCAAACAGGATCCAACAGGAAGCAGAATAATTCCATGACATCAGAATGGCTTAGAATTTAACAGAAAGGCTAAGGCAAGGAGTGTACAAGAGCCGAGTCGTATTACTAAGGCAATGGCCAAATTCAATTAAACTAAGGGATCGGCATCAATTTATTCCAATCAGTGGCTGAGGGCAATCGACCAGTATATTATCATCAAAACGGAACGACGAGCAACAAGACTACACGAACGACATCAACACACGGCCATGTAAAAGCAACCCAAAATTGGAACCTTAGAAACAATCAAAGTGCTTGGATTGCTAGCGACCCATATCTATTGATCGCTAGCGATCCATGCTAACATGTTGGATCGATGACAGAAGTAGGGATAAGGAGCCTTGGAGACAGAAGCATAAAAATTTCTAAGTGTATGGATCGCTGGTGATCCATACACGATGGATCGCTAGCGATCCATATGAAGCCAAATTCCTTGCGACCTTGCATATTGGAGTATGTGATCATAGCAGCTAAGTAATTAGCTCGCGAGCAAGCAACCTCTACGGGTCGTTAGTGACCCATAGACTATGGGTCACTAGTGACATATGGTTTTGGCTCGGATCGCGAGTTAAACCTTCCTAGGTCGTTCTGTACCTACCTGCAAGCATTTGATGAAGTGGCCTAGCCTAGAAGCTCTCTGATCCCTATAAATACCATCTATCTGCAATATAAACTGGATCTTCTTCGTACTGGTTTCTGAAGCTCTACTGGAAACATTCTTCACTCTCTTCCTCCCTCACAACGATCTCCAAAGGGATTCACTATGATTCTCTATTGGATTCCAACTCTGGAGATTCAATCTAGCTAAGGATAATCAAAAGCATTGTAAACAAACATTACTTGTAATAGAAATCAGTCGTAATAAAACTATAAAGTGGACGTAGGCTTCATTAACAGCCGAACCACTATAAAAATTCTCTATCTTCTTTCTTTCACTTTTCTTTTTCTATATCTGTGTCTGTTATATTTCCCTGTCAGAATAGGGCTGGTGCTATCAAACTCAAACTAGGGTGTTGATCCATTTTTTGGGTTAACATGTATTATATGTTTCACTGCAATCTTTAATTCTGAGTTATATATTATGTGATATATTGTTCTGATCTATATTAGTCAACGTGTCTGTAACTTTGTGCCGAGACTATTCATGTTTTTATATTATGCTATGAGGTAAAAGAAGATGTGACAGTGTTAACCCAAGGGAATAAACATGGATGGTCGCTCCTATCCAACTTTATTATGTATATTACTTGATCGTATTGCTTGTAATATTCTTGGATAATATGGGTATAAAGGTGGGGCATTACAATATAACTGAGTAATACTGAAAATGAGGCTATATGTGTTATAAATGTGAATACTCCCTTGAGCTAATATTGGTACATATTAAAACATCAAATAAGTAACTCATCTGTACATAAACAGTATCGACATAAAGCAATAAATGCGTGTGTCTTCAGGATAAAATAATACATAATATATAGTAAATAACAAAAAGCATAGAGTTAGAATTGTAGCAATAGAATATAATATACAACATATAAGACTATATGGATATAAAACATCTCAAATGTCAACTATCTCAATATAATATAGTAAATAATCAATATACAGCTCAATATCATTTATATATATACACACATATATGTACATACAGTGAACCAAAGCCATATAAATATCATACAACAATCCTAATATAAGCCTCCCTTAAGCCCACTTAAACCCTCGCTAGCCGTGTTATCCTTATACCTGAAATATCTCAGACTAACCCGAACATTATATAAATAACACATGGGTCGAACTATATCTTAAATCATGGATCTATCTATATCGGTGAAATAATATATACTAAGGACAATAATGTGAAACATGGCATGACAACTTAAGTCAATGATCACAATGTATGATATATATATATATATATAAGTATAAAGAGGAAGATGTATGCATGGTTTATAATTACACCAATTTATAAGATCATCGAAACATCAGATAATATGAATCACCAAAACCATGCATAAAGATGTCATCACCCGTGTAAAACAAAACAAATTAGAAATCAAGGAATCAGGTGAATCATACATATCCAACAATCAACATCTAAATATAAAGAACATAAAAAGGGACATATCACTAAGTATATACAGACTAGCACGTAGCTTAGTCCAAATATTTCTCTCAAACTCAACAAATAGGACATCATCATCAATATATGTAGGATAAGGTAGATCACCTATCGATATAATAAAAGATATGAGAATCCACTATATTCTAAACATCTATCATAGGTATAATCTCATCTCCTTATATATGAATTATTAAATCTATCATGACAGTAATGACCGTACGACAAACACAAAATTTCAAGTAGAGCCATCAATAAATAGACATCAATATGTAGGTTATATAACCTATATCTATACATAAGTGAGGTGTATCAATAGTACATGCCAACCTATCACTCCATTAGTACCAGAAGGAAGATTAATAGCATGAAGCAAGCTCTAGAGACACGAAGTCTCTATAGTCATAATTACCTTCATAGTATCATGACACATATCCACCGTTGTACTCGTCTACTCAAGGAGTCAAAAGTCACGACCCGACTCTAGACCCTATAGGTAATAGATTGTTGGCCTAGGTGACACAGGTGGAAACACACAAAATGAAAGTACGAAGCTACATAAATACAAGGTGTCATAGCTCCAGTGTATGACTCCACGATCAGGCCACAATGAAGGATTCTAGCCATCTTGTTCTCTCCAACATCAATTAAAGAAGTACGCCATAAAAGTGGCATATAGAACTAATAATTGTGGACACGAAGTCATGCTCATCATGAGGCATATTGCCTTACTCGCTGATTATAAGAACAAAGCAATACTCAATATGCGTGTATCACCTCACACTCAAAGCACTACTCCTGTCAAGTGAGTGTCATCTACTCACAATGAATAATCGAATAAATATCACAGTAGCGTCCCATACTACTACATGGTACTCAAACATTTATTCACTATTTATCAATTACACTCTATATACATATATTCTATATAATGAGGCCAAAGAATAGCCGAAGAAATATTACCAAAAGTCTCATACCAGATGGTATTATAACTCTGTTTATCTAGATTCTCATCATATAGAATTATATATTATGAAATCATAAAGAAGGATGCATATAATATCAAAATCCCCAATCAGAACTATATCAACGGTGAATCATCCATATGATCTAATTCATTAAAAAGAAATAGGAATAAAAAATAAGATAATAAGATTAATAAGAAATTAACACATATATATATATATAACAAACAAAGAAATATTCGATAATAAATCAATTACAACATATAACTTTAACAAAATTAGGGACTACAGTAATACATACACACAGAGGCTATTTTTCCATATAATTTCAATATCAAAAGTAATGCCATTGGTAGCATCGCAAAGGAATCAGTGCCACTAAGTTCTATGTCAAAGACTAACAGTGCCACACGAGATCAATAATGCATTAAATCGGTGACGTATCTCTTCAGCTTCACCCTTCATCCACACCGCACCTTACAGCACTTTGAGAACATCGCTCTTCCATGCCGCCAAGAATCCACATCGCCGTTAAGCAACGTCGCTCATCATCAGTACCATCCATACCGCTTTTTATACCTATCAAACGATGAAGTTATATTACCTACACCATCTACTGTCAACACCACGCTTTGTTTGTATCACAGTTCATCATTTAATAAAGGAAGCTACTTATAATAAGAATGCCAATCAATCAATGTCGCTAATAGAGCATGCCACAAGTCATCATTTCCACCTCTTATTAACACCCCTATAATGACGCCGAGCTACACTTGGATAAGTTACTGTTAATACTCTGCTTTAAGAACATCGTCACTATGTATCCTCACGACATCAATAATGATTGTTGTCAACGTCCATAAAGGAGGGACAATGATTAATGCCACTTCAATTCAACACTACCATCAGCCAGTGAGAAGTGACAACCATCACAATGGAGGTCATCAACGTCGAGGGTCATCAACTTCAACACCAAGTTATATCAAGTCAATCTTTTACAACATAGTGGTTTCTCATCAGTGTTTGGCGCTACCTATCATGAATGACGTCAACAGTCAATACTCTATTCTAAAACACTTCACATGTAGACGTGCGATGCTGATATCGAGAATCAACAACATCTATTAAGATCATCAATGCCGACACCATATGGAATGTGGTTGCTCTTCATCAAGTAATGTCGTCAACAACCAATTAAGGCCACTTTTGTACACCAGATAATCAACGCCAAAGGCTATTATTGCTGAGGCGGCGTCGAAGCTCTACTATCATCAAGCAAGCCTAGCATATAGAAATATTGAAGTCGTTGAAGTTGTTGCAAACGCCATCACCAAGGCTGATGCTAAAGCATGTCGAAGACATTGAAAGCAAGAAGGTGCTGCCCTTTATATGTGCTATTCTGCAATGAAGCTAATGCCAGGTTGACATTGTCAAAGCCAAGCGTGCTGAAGTCGAGCATGCACCGTTATAAATATGGACCTAGGGGTGCGTAAAAAGGGGGAATTTTCTTTTCCGCGTTTCTTGAAATCAAATTATTGTAAACCCTAAATTGAATTCAGGACAACTCTATTTGATTGTAATCTTGCATAATCAATACGAACAAGCACTTTGGGACATGTATATCATATTCGACTATGCTTTTTCGAAACATTATAGAATTCGACGTGCATATATTCGAACTCCTTCAATCAAAAACCTGACACCATTATGCAAACGGTGCTTTGGACTATGACAAGTAATGTGTGTAAAATTATATGGACATTAGACTTTGAACATAAGAATGAACTACATTGCCCATTATCGAGCTTAACGGACTACTGCACAAGATTTCTTACTTTTTTTTCTCATATGCACGTATGACATGAAATAGGCCTTTTTGGAACATCTTTTCCTTGAAGACCATAGCAACTCTTGAATACGTTGACTCCAAATGGCCTTAGAGGATCTCGAGAACAATAATCCATGACTAATAAATTTCACTCCAAGAAGGCCTATTAACGTCATAAATCCATCCTTTAATGATTCCAATATGCATAAAGTATCAAGTGATTAATAGGTCCTTGATAACACAACTAAGACAACATTGATTGAGTTATGCTTCATCATGTCACCACATTTGTTCAAGTCAAAGATTAATGAAACATCCCCTCTCTTGAGGCCCGAAGCTAAGCGCTACAGATACTGTAGTCATCTATAGTATTAACTTCCGGTGACAAAATATGACAATGATAATGGTATCCATAATATCAAAAGCACATGAATATGAAACAAAATCACATACTTAAATAACAAATTTGCTGATTACATTGCAAAACCATGTTTCATATTCCATTGCATAATCAAAAAATATTCCTAGGTTTTGATCAAATATAATTACCATAAATTATGCCAAGAGCGATATATGAAGATGCCCCCTTGGATGACCAGAGTACTAAATAGACACATCAGTCTTAATACAACACAGCGGAGATAAAACTAAATAGCTATTATATAGCTTGCTTTGCCTCCTACACATCTTCGAAAGCTTTATTCGCCTAACCTACTAAACCTAAAAAACCTTAACCCTCAATCTACTCAAATTAATTTTGAGCGCCCGAGAGTTTAAGGGGAAAAATATAAACTTCGAGTCAGATATAAAGCCTGATGTTAATAATACTATTACATCTTGGATTTTTGGTATTAAGTGAGACCACACTGCTTAGCGGAACGGGTTTCCCCTCGCTAATGTCCCTTTAAAACATATCTTTTTGCAAATCAGAATCCTACAATCAGTTTGATTAAAACAACAATAGTAATATCATAGATGCTCATAAATAAGGTAATAAATGGACTATCTGTCTGAACAATATTGTTTTGTTTGGCTAACTATTAACCATTGGCTGACTTGGGACTACCAGACAAAATAAATAATCTAATTTCTATTAGACACATTTTTGGATGATCTGTCCTTAACTTTCTTCTCCCAATGTCAACTGATTCTAATGGTTTTGCGGGCTCACCAATAACCTATCCTCCTTCTCTGTATATTCCTTTCTATGTGTAACATCATTTAAGTCTTACCTGTGACTAAGCCCTACACACTGAAATTTTGGACTAAATTAGCCAGGGGCTATAGCTAATGTATAGGGCGCGACCCTATACAAGTCTCATCTGGTAATCAAATATCTAAGTCATTTACTTTGGGTTAACTACCCTTCAAATTTTCCTTGAAAATATTTCTTGCAAAAATGTTTTAACCCTTTAATTCATATTTAAACAAGGAAAACATACTTTTGCTTTACTCAAATCTCTTTGCCATAATATATGCTTTACACAAAACTTTATTGATGAAAAATTTCAAAACCTTTGTTTAAATGCTTTAAATAATCTATTTTGAAACCTTTGTAAGTACTCCTTTCGAAACCAATTAGGTACTTTACTTTGAACTTTAGGCCGAAAGGCCAAAACATACCTTTCGAAATCATTTACAATAGACCTTTTGAAACCATTGAAAGTGTCCTTTTGAAAGCTTTACAAAACTTTAGACATCCTATTTTAAATCACTTCAAATTTGCCTTTCAAAAACATTGCAAACCTTTCATTCAAACACTAAAGGTAAACTTTCCGAAAACATTAGGGAATCGTCCCTTCATTAGATACCTTTCGAAAGGTAAACTTTCCGAAAACATTGGGGAATCATCCCTTCATTAGATACTTTCGAAAGCATTAAAGTCCTTCACTTGAACAAACCTTTCGAAAGCATTGTGTTCAAGTGAAAGCTCGTGGAATATAGTTTCTAAACCATTTAAAACATCCCTTTCGAAACCTTTGGATTTAACTTTCAAAATATAAAAAGGGTCATAAAAGAACTGGAACATAAACATCTCTTTCGAAAGCATTTTCCTAAATAAAAGAAAGTGGATGGTATCGAAACCAACCCTTTCGAAAGAATAGGAGAAGCAGCTCTAAGTTTAAAGCAAAAGAACCCTTTCGAAGGCATTGCTTCGAAAGATAGAATGTGGCTGTAGGGTTTCGACCCCTTCGAAAGCTTCTTTCAAAACAAAGACAACAACCTCTATCAAAAGCCCTTTTCTTTAAAACCTAACCAGGTCGAAATCCATTTCCTTCAAAAGCCTCATTTATAACCAAAACGATTCTAAGTTTACCAAAGCCACTTCAACCCCTTTGAAAGCCTGTTTTGACTCTATACCTTTCGCCTAATTCCAATCCACTACGTACCAAGACTGATGCCATGTGTATTGGTTTCGACTTAGATGAAGGCGGTAGCATGAGGTCGAAAGGTGGCTGCTATATGTGGCATAGCAGTAAAACTTTATAAATCTGATTTTTAACCTTTTAAAGCAGTTTCTTTCTAGACAACTTGCCTTGTTTGTAAATATATGATTGGTTGCCAACTCCTTTTCAAATCTTTTCTAAAACTGCTACCGATTTTCAGAAATTAACAAATTAAAACATGTGCAAATGGCCCCTTCTCATTTTATAGACATATAAAACATTTAAGTTCCATACCATAAATAATTTTATATTTTCAATAAAATAATTAGGAAAATTATACAAAAATTCTCATACATCACTTTTAATATGTTTTCTAGCATATTCAAATTTTTGATCCATAGCTAACATATAATTGCCATAATTAATTTTAAAACCAATTTAACCATTTTATTTCCTAGAAAATTCATAATAATCCACATTAATTCAAAAAATTATAAAACTTGGAACTCATCAATAAAATATTATTTCTGACCTTATATCAAAATAGCAAGGTATTTGGATATCATTTGGTAGGCTTTTCAAATGATTACTGATCATAAAATCTATATGAAGCAACATAAATCATCAATAAGCATATATCCATTTAACAATCAAAACATGGCATAATACTTTGTAAAATAATTTTGGATCTTATCTAGAAATCGATAATAACAAATATGAGATGTAATCTATTATTCACCCTAGCTCGTTGTTAATGAGTTCGAGATTTTCCCTTGAATGAATTTGATTAAGCTTCTTCCTTTTGATTCTTGCTTATCTTCCCCTTGCTTTCTTCTAATGGTAGCCGACCAAGCTTAGTTCAATTTTTGTTTATTAACATGGAAAAGGAAAGTTGCATGATGGTTTAGGGTATAAGAATATAACATATTCCTATTTTTCCCTTATCTTATTACCCTTTATTTCATTAGTTAATTAGGCACTGCTATCTTCTAATTATACAAATCCCAAGTTTTCGTTTATTAACAAGGAAAATGAAAGTGGCATGATGGTTTAGGGTACAAGAATATAACATATTCCTATTTTACCCTTATCTTATTACCCTTTAGTTCATTAGTTAATTAGGCACGGCAATCTTCTAATTATACAAATCCTAATCCCTTAACCCTTTACATTATTTCATTTAATTTATCTAATTAAATGTCCTAAATAATGTTAGTCAAAATTAGGGTCGTTACAGGCTCCCCTCCTTAAAGAATTTCGTCCTCGAAATTACGATAAGGAACCCATCAAAATCAATCATATAGGTAAAACATACCATGAAACAAGTCAGGATAAGTATCTCGAATATGGCTCTTAGTTTTCCAAGTACAACCTCTCTCATCGTCACTCCACTAGACTTTGACTATTTTGATTGTCTTGCTCCTTTGCCTCTTCTCATCTCTAGGGACTGTACGAACTGGTTTTCTACCTATATTCAAATTAGGCTCCACTACTAAGTCATCTAACACAATTGGTGCTATAGTAGTCTCTGGATCTCGAATACACTTCCTTAGATGAGACACATGAAAAACATCGTGGAATCCTGCCAAATTGTTCGATAGCTCTACATTACATGCAAGTTTCCGACCCGATCCTCTATATAATAGGAAATGGTCCAATGAATCTCGACGCCAAATTTCCTAATTTTCCAAATTGAGTTACACCTTTCATCAGTGATACCTTGACGAAAACGTGATCTCCAACTGAGAACTCTAAGTCTTTCATCTTTTATATGCATAGCTTTTTTGCCTAGACCGAGCTTCCTTCATTCTGGCTCGAATGAGCTCAGTCCTTTCTGCAACTTTCCTAACCAAATCTAGACCAAGAACTAACTTATCCTCGGTCTCTAACCAACAAACGGGAGATTTGCATGACCTTCCATAAAAAATTTCAAACGGTGCCATCCCTATACTAGTCTGGTAACTGTTGTTATACGAGAACTCGACTAAGTGTAGGTCGTCTTCCCATGATCCCTCAAAGTTTAGTACATAAGCTCATAACAAATCTTTTAAGACTTTGTTAACTCTCTCCTCTGCCCATCTGTCTGCGGATGATAAGCGGTACTCGTCTTGAGCTTGGTACCCAAAGTCTCTTGCAGACTCTTCGAAAACTCGCTAGTGAATAAGGAATCTCTATCACTTACTATACTACTACGAATTCCATGTAGTTTAACTACATTCTTTATAAACAACTTAGCTAAAATGGGTGCCATCCTGGTTAACTTAACCGGAACGAAATAGGCACTATTGCTCAACCTATGCACTATAACCCATATGCTTTCATTTCCTCTATTTGATCTTGGCAACCCGTCTATAAAATCCATTGAAATAGAATCCCACTTCCATAATGGAACATCTAAAGGACGAAGTAACCCACTTGGTTTTTGATGTTCAGCTTTTACCTGTTGACAGTTCAAACACTGTTTCACTCATAAGCCTACATCCCTCTTCATACATTCCTAGAAGAAAATTCTTTTCATATCATAATACATCTTAGTTCCTCCCGAATGAATAGTGAACTTCGAACGATGGCATTCTTCTAGAACTTCCTTCCTAATGTTTCCTACATTCGAAACACATAGTCTTTCTTTCTTCGTCAACCATCCATTCTGGTCAACGCTGAAATCTTTCAAGTCATCGCTCTCTGTTTCATCCGTTAACTTTCTGATCCGTTCAACTAATAATAGATCCTCTTTTTGCTCAAAAGTAATTCTTTTGATCATCACTGGTCGAACTTCTATACATGACATCTTAGTAGTTTCCATACCAAAACCAGTCTGAGGTCCCCATTATACTCTGCATGTAGTCAATGCTTTCAAATCTTTCCACTCGGTTATCATTACTAATACCGCATTCTGATGTTTTTTGCTAAGTGAATCTGCAACCTTGTTGCCTTTTCCTGGTGTGTACTCGGTACTAAAGTCATAAGCAACTAAAAACTCTAACCACCTCTGATGTCTCATATTCAGCTCCTTCTGAGAGAAAAGATATCTCAATGACTTATGATAACGTATACAACTCGAATCTTTCTCCCAATAGATAATGTCTCTACACCTTCAATGTGAAAATTACTGCAGCTAATTCCAAATCATGTGTTGGATATCTAACTTATTACGGTCTAAGCTATCGACAAGCATAGGCAATCACTTTACCTCTTTGCATTAACACAAATCCTAGTCCTATTCCACATGCATCCGTATACACCACTAAGTCTTGATTCCTCTCTGTAACAACCAACACAAGTGCATTTGTCAATAACTATTTCAATCTCTAGAATGCTTCTTCACACTTATCGGTCCAAACAAACTTTACATCCTTTCACGTTAGCATGGTCATCGTTGCCGCTATCCAGAAAAAATCCTTAGCAAATCTCCGATAATATCCAACTAATCCAAAAAAAACTCTTTATTATAGTCACTGTTTCTGGTCTCTTCTAATTATTCACGCCTCGATCTTGGTCAGATCTACAGACAACCCTTTCTCCGAGACTACATGACCAAGAAATTTTATTTTCTTCTTTCATAAATGACAGTTCGAAAATTTCGCTTTTAGTTGGTGTTGCCCAACGTCTCAAGCACCGCTCTAAGATGAACCTCATGCTCTCTTTCATCTTTAGAGTATATCAAAATATCATCTATAAAAACCAACACGAACATGTCCAAGTACTCTCGAAAAACTAGGTTCATCAAATCTACAAAGAATGCTGGTGCATTAGTTAGTCCGAATGGCATTACTAAATTCATGCGATCCATATCTATTCTAAATGCAGTCAAAAGAATAATATCCATTGCCACTCTGAGCTGATGGAACCCTGTCGCTAAATCCAACTGGGAAAATACTTTGGCTCTACTCAACTGCTTGAACCAATCATCAATTCTAGGTAATGGATATTGATTCTTTATCGTCTTCTTATTCAACTTACGATAATCGATACATAACCTCAATGATCCATTCGGTTTCCTTCCAAACACTACGGCTGCTCCCAAGGCGAACTGCTTGGTCTGACAAAATTCTTGCCTTCCAAATCCACCAACTGCACCTTTAGCTCCCTCATCTCTATAGGTGTCGTTTTAATTGGTGGCCTGCTCGCTGGTTTTGCTCCTGGTACTAAATCTATCTGAAACTCAATGGCTCATTTCGATGGTAGTCCTAGTACAGGTTCAAAGACATCTACGAATTCTCTAACAATGAAACCTTGATTCAACTCGTCTTCTACCTCCACAACACCCAACAAAACATTAGCCTCAAAACTAAGGTTTTCTGTGGGGTATACTATACGATCACTACAATTGGGTGCTTAAATGGTATTTTCCTATCGCTGTAAAATATCCTAGCATCGTATTTACTTAAACAATCCATACCCAAAATAATTCTAAACCTTACGAAATCAAATACATGCAAACTGCAAACAAATACATGACCTAACAATTCAAACCCTAAGTGGTCACATCTCATCCCAAGAGTCGCATAATTTCCTATCGGATTCGCAACCCATAAGGAAGTAACTTAGTATAAGGGTTCTAGGTTAAGCTTGTCTACCAAACAATGAGATATAAAAGAATGCGCACCAATATCAAATAGAACTCTAACTAATACACCATGAATCAAAAGTGTGACGACCCGCCCTTCTACTACCAAAAAGACGTATCATCATTAAGAAAAGAAAGGGATAGAAATAGAAAAGAAAAGAAAGAAAGAAACAACAACATCAGAATCTCACAGCGGAACGGAACAGAATATAATATATCACGTAACAATTACATAGTTTTACATATATCAGAGTTATACAACATAATATACAAGACAATCATACATACATCTATCACTATATACATCAGAGATACAGCATACATCAACTACACAGCGGACCTAGATAGATATCTATATACGTCTGGTAACTCCTGCTCCAAGCTCCTCCAGAATCAAATGTCCAAAACCTATCACTTGGCTACTCATAAAAATTTGAGTACCCAAGAGTTTATGAAAAACAAATATAAACTCCGGGTCAGACATGGGTCTGGTATGAGTAAACGGTTTAAATTGTTTAACTTTGAAAAACATTTGAAAATAAAGGTATCATGTAAGACTCCCCACAAATAAATACGGGTAAGTTTTTACCTTACGCTAACCAAAACATTTCATAGGAAATCCTGTGATATTATAATAGTGTCTAGGGTTTCCAAGTAAATAGAAAATAGCCAAAATTGTTACATCTATTAAATTCCAGCTACTAGCCACAAAAGCGGGTAATACAAATCAAAACCGTAGGGTCTCGTAGGGAAAATGGATTTCCAACAATGGCAGGGCTACCGGGGTACCGTCCGTCGTAGTACGCGGCCTAGATCACCGTACCGAGGATGACTCCCGACCCCCTACAACACAAGGCCGGAACCATTCCTTACTGAACAGTCTCGAACAAGATAACCCCACGGTTGTAGCTAGCAACAGCCCACACAGCCGAAATAAAGGGACATCTAGACAGGGGAATATCTCGTCCTGCTTGGGCATGACCCACCTAACCTTGCTGCACCTCCCCTGTTTTAGCCATTCTCGGTTGATGAGACTTGAGGCTGCGATTACCTTTACAGGACATATCACTTACAATGCTCATCGTCCGCCTGACGATGTGCTGAAAGCATTCAATCCATACAAGTTCGTTCCGGGTTCAAACGAAATCGAAGGCATTATCTCGTCACACTCATTTTGGAATCACCCTCAGAGTCAACGACGATAACCCTTGCATTCTGAAAACACCATCTCGATCTTCATTTCAGAATTCATGACCTATCGTTTAATTTGGATCGATGTGGTTTTCGGAATATCAAATTGATACCCGATCCCGGTCTTATCGAAATCCAAACGCCATTTTAAAGGCCAAGTTGTCTAATTAACTTAAACAGTTTAAATCAATGATTTAATTCACATAGCATTTATCACAGATAAAATATTTACAATCATCAGAGATATATCACAACATATCACAGAACATCACAAAATATCATCAGATAAATATCACAAATCAGATATTCTACACAACAATCCATGAGCAATCACCTTAAATTCTCATTTGTAATTAATTCAATTTAAATCAGTTACTTGAGAATTAATCACTTAACCCTGTTTGGTTAATCATTAATTAACAGTTAATTACTTATTTCTTTTCAAATTATTTAGTTAATGAATCATTCCTTAATCAATTATTAAATCTTAATTATTTAATTAATTAATTATTTTATTTCACACTATTTAATTACTTTCTTAATCAAATTACTTAATTAACTATTCCTTATTCATCAGTTAATAACCTTAATTATTAATTAATAAAACTTAATTACTTATTTGTTAACTGCTAATTACATAATTAATCAATTATAAATCCTTAATTCTTAATTAAATTACTTAATTAATTAACTACTAATTTATAATTAAATTACTTGATTAATTAACTATTTAATCATTTATTTATTTAACTTAAGTGGTTAATTACAATTTACTTATCACTTAAACATTCATTAATCCTAAATTACTATTATACTTTAATTATTCTTAATTACTTAACTACTAATCATCGATTAATTTTCTTGAGTAGTCAATACTATTTATTTATCACATAATAGTTACGTAATCCAAACTCTAATTAAGATTTAAAATGTTAATCATTCTTAATTACTTCCTGTAAATAATTAACTTTTAAAAGAGATTTTCTTTAAATTTTGAAAATCAAATTACTACTAACTACAAACTTAAATGTTAATCGGTTTCAAATTTAACTTAAAGTAATTACTTAACTTATACTTAACTATGTTAATTACTTGATTAAAATAATAGTAATTAAGGGCTAAAACATCGTTAAGCATTAACCAAAAATAATTAAAACATGTATCAAGCTTCTAACTTGAAACTATTTAACAGTTATTAAGATTCCAATATTAAGCTTGATGAAATTCTTTCACTTAGCCTTACCTTTGAAAATTCATTACTGTAGTTTACAAAAACCCGGGTCTCCCCTTTCTTAGACTCGAGTATAACTTCGAGTTAAACACTAAATCTCCCGAGACATATACCCAGTAACTCTTCTTCTTCTTTTTTCAGTAAGTTCAAAATTTTAAACTCAGCATAACCGAAGCATCAGTAACTCACACGCACACGGCAAAAACAAACCCGAAGCTTCCCACCCTTTCACCCAAGCATGACTCGAACTAGAAGATCCACGACACTGACACGAGAACCCACCGCCGTACACATGCACGGTAGCACCACTGGCCTCCGGTGAACACCCACAACGTTGGCAAGTCACAAATTATACGTAGACACGAAAATCAATCTCGAATCGCCTCAAGGAAACTTGAATCGAAATAATTCCCTTTGCTCGAAAAACAGAAGCTCACCTCTGTCGACAAAACGACTTCGCCATCACCTCTGAGACCACCGGAGCCCCTCAACCCTTGGCCACACCCCGACAACACGACCCTCTTCCACTTCCTTGAATTGCGTGGAGCTCGATCACACATAGGGGCCGAACGCGTCTTGTTTACAGAGAGGAAAAAAATTTCCAGTAAAACCCTAATATGGTCTCGTACTCAAATTTCACTCAATAGAAAAATTAATTCACATTTTTCCCAAGATCATGGATGGATAAGCTTGCTTCAATCCAAGTTTCATTAATTAAAATTGAATCGATCACTTGAAATAGGAAGAAATGCAAATTTAGTTTAATTCCAAACTGCTCTTTGAATATTAATCTATAAATCTTGATTTTTATTTTTAAAAATCATATTTCGCAGTATGAATTGAATATATAATCTTGAATCAGTATTCTACAACAATCGAATATTTTCAATTATTACTTAACTACCTGTACATCAATATTACAGTGATTTGCTTGATCTGTTTTAAAACTATCTTGAATCTGCTTGAGTTCTCTTTCTTTTTTTCTGTTTTTGTTTTGAATAAATTTGAGTTTGTCTCCCTTTTCTTTTTCTTATGAGCTACCAAACGAACTAAAAGAGATGGACATGATTATATATATAAGAGAAGAACAGGAAGCTCAAGGCAGGTATTAACTAGTTAGGCTGTTTCTTTATTTTGTTTTATATTAATCAGATCTTTCATTACAGAAAAGTAAAGATTTGTAAATATTAGCATAGACCAAATAGTAGGCTGAATTGATAGTAAGTACATGCTTTGTTACTTAATAGGCTTACATAGTATAATTATGTTTTGCTGTAGATGAATATTTGTATGCAGATTTGTACTTATGGCAGGTAAACATATGGCTTGCATATGAAGATTTATTGTGTAAAGATGTTTTTGTTTTAGAAATATATACTTGCAGGTCTTATACTCTTGAATGAAGACATCTAATTTGAATTGTTAACACTCTTATAATTGCGTTTGCTGTATATATATTTTATATGTAATTGTAGACTTGCAGGTAGATGTTCTTGTGAAAGAAGGTTATTTTGTTTTATTATTTTCTAGCTTGAATAATTATATACATACTTGTCTTATTTTATTTATACTTTGGCCTAGTTTTCATTCTATTCTATATTTTGTTCTTAATTTTAATTCCGTATTTTATATTTCACTTTATTTCTTGTTTGTAGTTACATTTTTTTATTTTTATTTCCTATTTGTATTTTATTTAAATTATATACATAAGTTTGACTCATATTTTACATCTATATTTTATATTGCTAGAATTAGATTTCTAATTTTAAAATTATCATCTATAGATATTTCTATCAAATGTTAACAAAAGAAAGTATTTTAATTTAATGGTATAAGATAAATATTATAAAGGGATTTATTTAAATTTCAAACATTATTATTCATATGTATATTTATCAGATGTAAACAAAGTAAAGTATTTTAAATTTAATTATATAAGACAAATTTTATTATAAATATTATTAAGAGATTTAATTTTAAATGTTCCAAATCAATCTCCTTTTTAAAATACAAATTTATATAAACAAATGGTAAATATTTCCAAAATCATATTCATTTTAATATGATCAGTTCACATTTTATTTAATTAGATTAAATATTTATTAAAATAAATAGGGCCAAAAATCCAGGGTCGTTACATTCCTCCCCCCTTAAAAGAATTTCGTCCCCGAAATTTAAAACAAAGATAATTTAAAAGCTGAAATACCAACCATTCAAACATAGATATCATTCATATATTAACAAACAACCAACAGTCTATCCTAACAAACATCACTAGCTATCCAAACACAAATCCGGATAAGCTTTCCTAAAACTATCCAGAGTTTCCCATGAGAAAACTTCGGTATCCTCACTCCACTGCACTTCGACGAGCTTCTCTATCTAACTTCTGAGTTATCACTCGTCTTGATCAACAATCCGAACTGGATTCTTGACCACAGTTACATCCGACTCGACCTCCAATTCTTCTTGAACTATTGGTTCTACAACAAATGATGGATTATGAACAAATTCCCTTAAATGGGATATATGGAATACACAATGAATTCCAGACATCCGTTCTGGCAATTCAATTCTGAAAGCTACAGTACCAACTCTTTCCTAATTTTATCGACTTCTTTACAGAATTTCAATATCTATTCATTCACGCCCGTATGATGTACATATACCATTCGTACGCAATATCAAATTCGATCGCTCGCTCGATCACACAATTTCACTCCGAACTAGTATCGTCCACCCGACTTCCTAGTGTGGATTCAGATCTGGTTTCTTGATCAGAAACTGTCATTCTCCTTGCGTAGCCACAACTATGATAGAGAATTTTCAGGATCAATCAAAATCCATATCCATGGTTCGTCGTCGAAAATCGAGTGAGAAACCGTAACTCGGATCGATATAATTATCTCGAAATTCTGTGCTCGAATCTGGATCAAATTGCTATGCGAATAAAATAATATACGTACATCCTACGTATTTATATCTATTGATTGTCAATTGTATCAATTTTCTTTTATTCACATTATTTTGATTTCTATCCACTTGGAATAATTTTCTCAATATCAAATTTACTTATGAATTTCACCATTCATTTCTTAAGTTTAATATAAGCATTATATATACTCTTATATTGTTACTCTACCACTTTAGCCTTTATATCCTCTTATTTTAAACTCTGAATTTACAATTCCATGTGAATTCAATTTATCTTCAACTCTGAATATTGAATTTTATTGACTATCTTCCATTTATAACTGATTTCTATCATTATTTTAAATTAGTTTCATCCACGAATTTGTTTCAATCTTTAATTTGAAATCGTTGCTAATTTTTTTTTTCTAGTTCCTAAATTTTTTTGAAAAGTTTTGGCAGAGTCTCCATTTGTGCGGAGGAGCTTTTGCAAATTTGACAAGAGATATAAATATGTATATCGACCCACACGGTCGGAAAAAAAACAGTTCATATTTCTTATTTTTATTACGTAGGCGTACCTTTATTTAGCATCTCGTATTTTCATAAGCACATATGTAAGGTTTCGACACTTATTACAATTACTTCCATCCAATTCTCAAATCACTCCCTTCAGTTTAAGTGATTTATAACTTACTTGCTTATATTAAATTCATTTAAGCAAAACAAACTCATATTCATTCCAATTGATTTCAAAATCATCCTGTTTCGCTTCTAATATTCCATAGAATTTTATCTAATCTTGTTTACTTCGAACGACCCATTTTCTTATGCAATTCGATAATATTATTGTGAATAAATAATTACTTAAGCTTTATAACAAATTTTAAATTGACTCCAACTCAATTTGCACTTGATTCCATCCCATTTTAATTTATTCACAGTCTTTTCATTGCATTTTCTTTCATTTCAAAAAGTTTGATTCCAAACCATTTTGTTAAACTCGACAACCAATATTTTAAATACCCATCTCACAATTCACTTAAGTCATTTATTTTCTTCAAACTGTTCCACCCAATAGCTTAAGTTTATTCTATTCCACCAACTCCCATTTAAATCTTTGATTTGATTTTCCTTTAATCAAATCCCAACTATTTTCTAATTTATTCGATTAGTTTATTCTTTTTTCTATTTTAAATTTTAATTTATAGTAACAATTCATTATTGAATTTATTTTTAATAAGGTTATTTAATTTATGCTTGAATTAGATTTGTTTACAACTCACTCCAATTCTATTTTAATTCAATTCAATACTTACTTTGGTTTACATTTATTTATTTACGTAAAAAATTTATTATCTGTAACTTGATTGAATTCATTTAAATTCTGTTTTTTTCCAACTCAACTTCAGTTAAATCTAGCTACTTACCATTCCTTTAAATTTTATTTCTCAATATATGAGCTCAAAACTTATTTATTTACTTAAAAGCTTATATTGCTCATTTGAGTCGTTTCATCTTATAACCACAATTTCAGATTATATATATAACACTTACTATCTTAAGGTATAAATTTTCATTTCACAATTACAATCATTATACCTTCCAATTTTATATCGAATTTAATTCAATTTCAATTTCATTTAACTTATCTCAGGGTAAATTCAAATATATTTTCTTTATTTTCGTTTACTTAATTTAAATTTAAATTCCCGGATTGAAACTCCCAATTTCTACTTATTAATATCAACTTTACTTTATAAGTCCCATAGTTGATTCATTTAAACTTTTCACATTATTTAAATAGAATTTCTTAGAGCTTGATTGCTCGGTTTTCATTTCCAAAACCATTTTGAAATGATAACTACACATACCCACTTGGTATAACAAATCAAATCTCCAAACTTCAAACACTTGTTTTCACCAAAACAAATTTTCCTTTTGAAATTTCTAAAACAACTTGTATACCGAACAACCCCAAACAATATCATGACCAAATTTCCTGGTAGCAATCCATCACTTTAGAAACTCGAAAATGAATATTGATGATGTGGCCATCATCGTCAGGATTATTTTCCAGCGACTGAAGTGAGTTTAGTGCTTCCTTACTTCCATAAATTCCTCCGAAAACAATTTCCATTCAACAATATTTTCCAAAACAATACTCCATTATTGCCTTCAAATCTTTGGAAAAACATTTCAAACATTCCCAAGATTTTAAATTCCCAAATCCATTCGTTTAAATTCATTTAAACACCCTTCTCAAATTTCTGGGACTTAAATTCTGGTTTAATCAAATTTTAGTTATATTCCTTTTTATTTAAACCATACTTAGACAATTTTATTTGGTTATAAACCACCCAAATTTTAAATTTTTATTCAATTATAGTATTAACAACCAAACATCCAAATATATATAATAATTTCAGAAAAATATTTCTTTAATATCAAAATATAATTTTGGGTAAAATTATTTCATTTACACTTTAAAAACAATACTGTGTCAGTTTACCTTGTTTAAGAGTTTAGAAATTCCTATCGATGAAATGGCGTCCCACACATCGACCAGAATCCATAAACACTCAACAGATAAGCCAACACAATATAAAAAAAAATTCTATATTCACTAACAAATACGCGCTCATATCTATTAATACACTCAAACTCATTTTAGAGTACTACAGACTCTATTCTATGAGTAATTCCCACCAGAGCCAAGGCTATCACCAAACTAAGCTCTGATACCAACTGTGACGACCCGCCCTTCTACTACCAGAAAGACGTATCATCATTAAGAAAAGAAAGGGACATAAATAGAAAATAAAAGAAAGAAATAAATAACAACATCAGAATTTCACAGCGGAACGGAACAAAATATAATATATCACATAACAATTACATAGTTTTACATATATCAGAGTTATACAACATATATACATGACGGTCATACATACATATGCCACTATATACATCAGAGATACATCATACATCAACTGCACAGCGGACCTAGATAGATATCTATATACGTCTGGTAACTCCTGCTCCAAGCTCTTTCAGAATCAAATGTCCAAAACCTATCACATGACTACTCATAAAAATTTGAGTACCCAAGAGTTTATGAAAAACAAATATAAACTCCGGGTCAGACATGGGTCTGGTATGAGTAAACGGTTTAAATTGTTTAACTTTGAAAAACATTTGAAAATAAAGGTATCACGTAAGACTCCCCATAAATAAATACAGGTAAGTTTTTACCTTACGCTAACCAAAACATTCCATAGGAAATCCTGTGATATTATAATAGTGTCTAGGGTTTTCAAGTAAATAGAAAATATCCGAAATTGTTACATCTATTAAATTCCAGCTACTAGCCACAAAAGTGGGTAATACAAATCAAAACCGTAGGATCTCGTAGGGAAAATGGATTTCCAACAATGGCAGGGCTACTGGGGTACCTCCCGTCACAGTACGGGGCTTAGATCACCGTACCGAGGATCACTCCCGACCCCCTACAACACAAGGCCGGAACCATTCCTTATTGAACAGTCCCGAACAATATAACCCCGCGGTTGTAGCTAGCAATCGCCCACACAGCCGAAATAAAGGGACATATAGACAGAGGAATATCTCGTCCTACTTGGGCATGACCCACCTAACCTTGCTGCACCTCTGCTGTTTTAGCCATTCCCAGTTGAAGAGTCTTGAGGCTGCGATTACCTTTACAGGACATATCACTTAGAATGCTCATCGTCCGTCTGACGATGTGCTGAAAGCATTCAATCCATACAAGTTCGTTCCAGGTTCGAACGAAACCGAAGGCATTATTTCGTCACACTCATTTTGGAATCACCCTCAGAGTCAACGACGATAACCCTTGCATTCTGAAAACACCATCTCGATCTTAATTTCAGAATTCACGACCTATCGTTTAATTTGGATCGATGTGGTTTTCGAAATATCAAATTGATACCCGATCCCGCTCTCATCGAATCCAAACGCCATTTTAAAAGCCAAGTTGTCTAATTAACTTAAACAGTTTAAATCAATGATTTAATTCACATAGCATTTATCACAGATAAAACATTTACAATCATCAGAGATATATCACAACATATCACAGAACATCACAAAATATCATCAGATAAATATCATAAATCAGATATTCTACACAACAATCCATGAGCAATCCCCTTAAATTCTCATTTGTAATTAATTCAATTTAAATCAGTTACTTGAGAATTAATCACTTAACCCTGTTTGGTTAATCATTAATTAACAGTTAATTACTTATTTATTTTCAAATTATTTAGTTAATGAATCATTCCTTAATCAATTATTAAATCTTAATTATTTAATTAATTAATTATTTTATTTCACACTATTTAATAATTTACTTTGTTAATCAAATTACTTAATTAACTATTCCTTATTCATCAATTAATAACCTTAATTATTAATTAATAAAACTTAATTACTTATTTGTTAACTGCTAATTACAAAATTAATCAATTATAAATCCTTAATTCTTAGTTAAATTACTTAATTAATTAACTACTAATTTATAATTAAATTACTTGATTAATTAACTATTTAATCATTCATTTATTTAACTTAAGTAGTTAATTACAATTTACTTATCACTTAAACATTTATTAATCCTTAATTACTATTATACTTTAATTATTCTTAATTACTTAACTACTAATCATCGATTAATTTTCTTGAGTAGTCAATTACTATTTGTTTATCACATAATAGTTACGTAATCCAAACTCTAATTAAGATTTAAAATGTTAATCATTCTTAATTACTTCCTGTAAATAATTAACTTTTAAAAGAAATTTTCTTTAAATTTTGAAAATCAAATTATTACTAACTGCAAACTTAAATGTTAATCAGTTTCAAATTTAACTTAAAGTAATTACTTTACTTATACTTAACTATGTTAATTACTTGATTAAAATAATAATAATTAAGGGCTTAAATATCGTTAAGTATTAACGAAAAATAATTAAAACATGTATCAAGCTTCTAACTTGACTATTTAACAGTTATTAAGATTGCAGTATTAAGCTTGATGAAATTCTTTCACTTAGCCTTACCTTTGAAAATCCATTACTGCAGTTTACAAAAACCCCTTTCTTAGACTCGAGTATTACTTTGAGTTAAGCACTAAATCTCCCGAGACATATACCCAGTAACTCTTCTTCTTCTTTCTTTTTTTCTTCAGTAAGTTCAAAATTTTAAACGCAGCATAACCGAAGCATCAGTAACTCACACGCACACGGCAAAAACAAATCTGAAGCTTCCCACCCTTTCACCCGAGCACGACTCGAACCAGAAGATCCACGACACTGACACGAGAACCCACCTTCGTACACGTGCACGGCGGCACCATTGGCCTCCGGTTAACACCCACAACGTCGGCAAGTCACAAATTATACGTAGACACGAAAATCAATCTCGAATCGCCTCAAGAAACTCGAATCGAAATAATGCCCTTTGCTCGAAAAACAGAAGCTCACCTCTGTCGACAAAACGACTTCGTCATCACCTCTAAGACCACCTATGCCCCTCAACCCTTGGCCACACCCCGACAAGACGACCCTCTTCCACTTCCTTGAATTGCGTAGAGCTCGATCACACATAGGGGCCGTACGCGTCTTGTTTACAGAGTGGAACAAAATTTCCAGTAAAACCCTAATATGGTCTCGTACTCAAATTTCACTCAATAGAAAATTTAATTCACATTTTTCCCGAGATCATGGATGGATAAGCTTGCTTCAATCCAAGTTTCATTAATTAAAATTGAATCGATCACTTGAAATAGGAAGAAATGCAAATTTAGTTTAATTCCAAACTGCTCTTTGAATATTAATCTATAAATCTTGATTTTTGTTTTTAAAAATCATATTTTGCAGTATGAATTGAATATATAATCTTGAATCAGTATTTTACAACAATCGAATATTTTCAATTATTACTTAATTACCTGTACATCAATATTACAGTGATTTGCTTGATGAAGATGATTTAGACCAACCTTTAAAAATCTTTAATTTAAGTTTAGCATCTTGTTTGTTGAGAAATCAAAGCTTAAAAATGATTTAAATAAGAATAACTAGAGTTTTGATCCAAATATGGAATCTGTACCAAATTTCAGAGAACACAGAGTATCTCAAAAAATATGCAAACTGAAGCATATACAAATCAGTTTATCAAATGAAGTTTGAACTATTTAAATTAACTTAAAACTTTTGAAAGTTTAGTTTACTCACCTATAACTTCCCGAACAAAGAACACTCTGATATATGAAAGCTTGTAGCCTGAAACTGTCATGAGTTTTGATTTGTTTTGAAACTATCTTGAATCTGCTTGAGTTCTCTTTTTTTTTTTCTATTTTTGTTTTGAATAAATTTGAGTATGTCTCCCTTTTCTTTTTCTTATGAGCTACCGAAAGAACTAAAAGAGATGGACATGATTATATATATAAGAGAAGAACAAGAAGCTCAAGGCAGGTATTAACTAGTTAGGCTGTTTCTTTATTTTGTTTTATATTAATCAGATCTTTCATTACAGAAAAGTAAAGATTTGTAAATATTAGCATAGTCCAAATAGTAGGCTGAGTTGATAGTAAGTACATGCTTTGTTACTTAATAGGCTTACATAGTATAATTATGTTTTGCTCTAGATGAATATTTGTATGCAGATTTGTACTTATGGCAGGTAAACATATGGCTTGCCTATGAAGATTTATTGTGTAAAGATGTTTATGTTTTAGAAATATATACTTGCAGGTCTTATACTCTTGAATGAAGACATCTAATTTGAATTGTTAACACTCTTATAATTGCGTTTGCTGTATAGATATTTTATATGTAATAGTAGACTTGCAGGTAGATGTTCTTGTGAAAGAGGGTTATTTTATTTTATTATTTTCTAGCTTGAATAATTATATACATACTTGTCTTATTTTATTTATACTTTGGCCTAGTTTTCATTCTATTCTATATTTTGTTCTTAATTTTAATTCTGTATTTTATATTTCACTTTATTTCTTGTTTGTAGTTACATTTTTTTATTTCCTATTTGTATTTTATTTAAATTATATACATAAGTTTGACTCATATTTTACATTTATATTTTATTTGCTAGAATTAGATTTCTAATTTTAAACATCATCATCTATAGATATTTCTATAAAATGTTAACAAAAGAAAGTATTTTAATTTAATGGTATAAGAAAAATATTATAAAGGGATTTATTTAAATTTCAAATATTATTATTCATATGTATATTTATCAGATGTAAACAAAGTAAAGTATTTTAAATTTAATTATATAAGACAAATTTTATTATAAATATTATTAAGAGATTTAATTTTAAATGTTCCAAATCAATCTCCTTTTTAAAATACAAATTTATATAAACAAATGGTAAATATTTCCAAAATCATATTCATTTTAATATGATCAGTTCACATTTTATTTAATTAGATTGAATAATTATTAAAATAAATAGGGCCAAAAATCCAGGGTCATTACAAAAAGCGTACCTTCCAACACAAATTTTCCCTTCTCCTTTGATGTTGGTCTCGAGTTAGCTAGCTCCAATGCAAATACTTTGCCTTTCCCATCATTGTCTGCTCTTTGCACTGGTTCTTATAGTGCCCAATCTGATCGCAGTTAAAACATCTTACTCCTTTCTTCTCAGTAGCTTTCTTCCCATTGCCTGTTCGGCACTCATGAGCATAGTGTCCTTTCTTATCACACTTATAACAGATAGCTTCTTACTTCCCTTTCTTATCTGCTCCACTCTTCTGAGCTCCTTTCTTATGGAAAAATTTCCTTTTTTGGTTCTGCCCTCCTTGAGCCTCCTTGGCCTTTTTTCCTTCAATATAAGTAAGCACCTCATCCTACCATAAAGCCATCTCCATAAGTACATCGCACAGATATCTAATATGCGATAATGTGGCCTTAGCAAGCTCAAGCTTCAACCGATGAATAAATTTCTCATTCCTTTTAATGATAGTATCAACCGTAGCGTATCCGTACCTTGCTAGCTCCTCAAACCTGGTTTCATATTCAAGCATTGTCATATCTCCCTGCTCCAACTCAGCAAACTTCCTGAGCAGAGTAGACTTAGCAATCTCTAACATGAATCTTTCTTCTAACATCCTCCTGAACTCAGCCCAAGTCATAGTCTTCTCGTTGACTCCGACAATAACACTGTTCCATCATTACAATGCTGCCCCTTATAGCTGTCTAGAAGTGAGCCTCGTTTTCTGCTCATCATTGAGTCCCAAATTAGCAAAGAGACTCTAACTATGAAGTAACCAATTCTCCACTTCGATTGCATTTTCAGTAAAAATAAACAGCTTTCCTCCCAACCGCGCGTAACCTATACTCAAAACAGCATAGTTATTAACCATCGGAGCTCTTTGATTTCCTCCTTCAACATTTCCTCCAGCTAACCCCGCTGAAACTCCTACTTGCATCATGTTAACGAAAAACCAATATATTGCTCCCATATTGATTTACGGGACTCCATCACCCACATTAGCAGCTTGTGCCTGACCTGAGTTCCTCCTGGTATTTGGTCTTGCATTCCCATTGGTAGTGGTGCTTCCCCATCATTGTTAACTTTTTCACTTCTAGCATCCAAATCTTACATCTGCAATATCTATATTCGAGTCTTCTTAGGATATAGAAGAATAGCCTAATAGAGATGGGAGAATAGAGACAAAGGTATACTTATATATAGCAAATACAAGTACGTTACTAGAGCATTATCCCATACCCTAATCTTTTCTCTAATCCTTAGGATTAAGTTTTCAAAATCATTTTAAGTTTGAAATTTCTTTTACGTTTTTCAAAAACCTATGCTTTGATACCAAGTTGTAACATCCCTTGTCTTAAGGCCCAAAGCTAAGCGCAACAGATGCTGCAGTCATCTACAGTATTAACTTCCAGTGACAAAATACAGAAAAGTTAATGGTATCTATAATATCAGAAACATATGCATATGAAACAAAATCACTGATTCAAAAAACAACTTTACCGATTACATTGCAAAATCATGTTTCATATTCCATTACATAATCCCAAATGATTCACAGGTTTTGATCAAATATAATTATAACAAATTACGCGAACAGCGACATATGAAGTTGCCCCTTGGATGAACAGAGTAATAAATAGACACATCAGTCTTAATATAACACAGTGGAAATAAAACTAAATAGCTCCTATATAGCTAGCTTTGCCTCCTGCACGTCTTCGGATGCTTTATTCATCTAACCTACTAAACCTGAAAAATCTTAACTCTCAATCTATACAAATTAATTTTGAGCACCCAAGAGTTTAAGGGGAAAAACATAAACTTCGACTCAGACATAAAGCCTGGTGTGAATAATACTATTACATCTTGGATTTTTGATATTAAGTAAGACCACACCGCTTAGCGGAACGGGCTTCCCCTCACTAATATCCCTTTAAAACATATCTTTTTGCAAATCAGAATCCTAAAATCAGATTGATTAAAATAACAATGACAATATTATATATGCTCATAAATCAGGTAATAAATGGACTATCTATCCAAACAATATAGTTTTGTTCGGCTAACTACTAACCATTGACCGACTCCGGCCTACCAAACAAAATAAATAATCTAACATATGTTAGACACATTTCTAGACGATTTGTCCTTAACTTACTTCTCCTAGGGTCAACTGATGCTAATGGTTTTACGGGCTCACCAATAACCTATCCTCCTTCTCTGTATATTCCTTTCCGTGTGTAACATCGTTTAAGTCTTACATGTGACTAAGCCCTACACACTGGAATTTTGGACTAAATTAGCTAGGGGCTATAGCTAATGTATAAGGTGCGACCCTATACCATTCACATCTGGTAATCAAATATCTGTGTCATTTACTTAGGGTTAACTATCCTTTAAATTTCCCTTGAAAACATTTCCTGTAAAAATGATTTAACCCTTTAAATCATACTTAAACAAGAAAAACATACTTTTGCTTTACTCAATCTCTTTACCATGATATATGCTTTACACTAAACATTGTTGATGAAAACTTCGAAACCATTGTTTAAATGCTTTAAACAATCTCTTTCGAAACATTTGTAAGTACATCTTTTGAAACCAATTAAGTAATTTACTTTGAACTTTAGGCCGAAAGGCCAAAACATACCTTTCGAAATCATTTATAATAGACCTTTCGAAACCATTGAAAGTGTCCTTTTGAAAGCTTTATAAAACCTTAGACATCTTAGACATCATCTTTTAAAACACTTCAAATTTGCCTCTCAAAAACATTGGAAACCTTTGATTCAAACACTAAAGGTAAACCTTTCGAAAACATTGGGGATCAACCACACGAAACCTTCATTAGATACCTTTCGAAAGCATTAAAGTCCTTTAATTAAACAAACCTTTCGAAAGCATTGGGTTCAAGTGAAAGCTTGTGGATATAGTTTCAAAACCATTTAAAACATTCCTTTCAAAACCTTTGGGTTTAACTTTCAAAATATAAAAAGGGTCTTAAAAGAACCGGGACGACAGCATTTCTTTCGAAAGAAATTTCCTAAATAAAAGAAAGTGGATGGTGTCAAAACTAACCCCTTTGGGAGCATTGGAGAAGCGGCTCTAAGTTTAAAGCAAAAGAACCATTTTAAAGGCATTGCTTCAAATGGTAGAATGCAGCAGCAGGGGTTTCGACCCCATCAAAAGCTTCTTTTAAATCAAAGGCAGCAACCTCTTTCGAAAGCCATTTTCTTTAAAAAAAATACCAAATCGAAAGCTATTTCCTTCGAAAACCTCATTTATAACCAAAATGGTATTAAGTTTACCAAAGCTACTTCAGCCTCTTCGAAAGCCTGTTTCGATTTCATACCTTCTGCCTAACTCTAATCCACTACGTACCAAGGCCGATACAATTTGTATTGGTTTTGACTTAGATGGAGGTGGTAGTATGAGGTCGAAAGGTGACTGTTATAAGTGGCGAAGCAGTAAAACTTTATAAATATGATTTTTAACCTTTTAAAGCAATTTCTTTCTATTTTCCTTGTTTGTCAACATATGATTAGTTGCCAATTCTTTTTCAAATATATTATAAAAGTGTTGCTGAATTTTAGAAATTAACAAATTAAAACATTTGCAAATAGCCCCTTCCCCTTTTATAAACATATAAAACATTTAAGTTCCGTACCTTAAATAATTTTATATCTTTAATAAAATATTTAGTAAAATTCTATAAAAATTCCCATAAATCACTTTTAATATGTTTTCTAACATGTTTAAATTTCTGACCCATGGCTAACATATAATAACCATAATTAATTTTAAATCCAATTTAACCGTTTTCTTCACTAGGAAATTCGTAATAAATCCACATTAATTCGGAAAATTATGAAACCTGAAATCCATCACTAAAAGGTTATTTCTGACCTTATATCAAAACCGTAAGATATTTGGATATCATCTGGTAGTTTTTTCAAATCAAAGCTTATCATAAAATTTATGTGAAGCAACATAAATCATCAAAAAGCATATATCCATTTAACAATCAAAACATGGCATGATACTTTGAAAAATAAGTTCGAATCTTATCTAGAAACCGAATAACAAATATGAGACGTAATCTATTATTCATCTTAGCTTGTTATTAAGGAGTTTGAGATTTTCTCTTGAATGAATTTGATTAAGCCTCTTCCTTTTGATTCTTATTTATCTTCCCCTTGCTTTCTCCTAATGATGGCTAACCAAGCTCGATTTAATTTTTGTTTTCGAACGTGGAAAATGAAAGTGGCAAGATGGTTTAAGGTATAAGAATATAACCTATTCCTGTTTTGCCCTTGTCTTATTATCCTTTAGTTCATTAGTTAATTAGGCATGGCTACGTTCTCAATCCCTTAACCCTTAACATTATTTCATTTAATTTATCTAATTAAATGTCCTAAATAGTGTTAGTCAAAATTAGGGTCATTATAATTAATTAATCGCTATTGGCATCATGGATGTTATACAAATTTTTTATCTAACATTTTTTGGCACTAGAAGGAGAGCTTGAACCTTCGACTCAATTTAATTCTTTCCATGATCTAATGAAGTTAATTGTTGTTTCAGAAAAATGAGATAAAAATTATTCAATGCTCTAACTGAGGAGGTTAGTCAAACAACAATAATAAAAGAAAATGTAGTTCCCAGCTTCAACTTGGGAAATACAGAGCATGGGCAGCCATCAAAGCCGGTATGGCCTACTAGTAGCGCGGTCAGGATTAAAAGCCTAGAACAACAATAACTAGAGACAAAAGGACTTTTGGAAGGAATACTTCAAAAATCCTCCAAAACTAGCAAACCCACAAGGGGAGATAAAGCAGAATCTCTAAGGAGGGACTTGAATGCTTCTTTGCTTAGAAACAAAAGCAAAGGCAGACTTACCTTAACTATACACAAGAGAAGAGGTGATCAGCAAGCTAAGGTACATTACAAGGGAAGATTAAAAGAAAAACCCAATAAACAATCTGAAAGCTCAAACTAAAGAATATAAACCAGAGAGGAGAAACTACCATAATGATGAATCTTACTTGAGAGGCTCGGCAGGAAAAATGGAAAAAGATATGTTTAATCTCAAGGAAAAAAACTCTAGACGATAGAGTCAATGATAATCATCCACAAGCTCCCTTGACAAATGAGATTATGACCAAAAAAATTACTTCTCATATCAAGATCCCATCCATCAGGTATAATGGAATGACCAATCTAGACAGTCACTTACTAGCTTTTGAAAGTCAAATGGACCTATACATTGCATCCGAAGCTGTGCATTATAGGCTTTTCCTAACTACTTTTTAGGAAGCAACAACTAAATGGTACCAACAGTACCAAAGAGGACCACCTATTCTTAGAAATAGTTTCCTTATGAACTCTCAGCGTAGTTCTGTATCTACAAAGATCCCGTCGTCAACTACACCATGATAGCTAATATCGAGCAGAGACCGGGAGAGTTGTTGGCGATTATCTTAAAAAATTCAATACTGAAGCCCTAAAGGCAAAAACATGACTAATAGAGACAAGCTAGTGGTAGTACATTTTAGCCTAAATGAGAAAACTCTATTTTGGTGAGAACTCTGCATACATGGATGTAAGGATTTGCAAGATTTCCATTTTGAAGCCTATAAATTCATTCAAATGGATGAAATGTATCACACTCGAAGAAAGCCCAACGCAAAAGGGAAACAGGAACGACTAAGAACAACCGCAACCATAAGAAACCAAGATGGGAAGAAAACTCAAGCACCAACCATGTTGCTTTGAACAAGCCCATATCTTACATATATATTGCAATGAAGGAAAGATATGACTTTCCAATTTCTTACAAAGCTAAAACTGATCCCGAACCAAGAAAGGGGGAGATTATTGTGCTTATCATAAATAGAATAGGTAGAAAACAGATGAGTGCTGAGTACCGGCAGGTACAATCTAGTGAATGATCTGATCCAGACACCTAAAGGAATTCGTAAAGGCAATCCAAAAGCTGTCCATTCTGAAAATGGCAAACAAAGGCCACCCAGCAACACTGTGAGTTTGATAAAGGATGTTGTTAAGCTAGATTTCGTTCCACCTCTCAAAAGAATTGACGTAATTCACAGAGGTCCACACCTGGTTGGAAATAGCAAAGGAACTAGTAGTCGCTACATTAGGGAAGCAAAGGAAGGGATTTTCTCTATTCCAAAGGAGTCGTCGCTTAAAAATCCAAGATTCCAAATCCAGATGCATAATTTGACTATCACACTACAAGAGCTAAGAGGGGTTCGCTACCGCACAATGACCAGTTTATGATTACCGTGCAAATTGGACTTTTTGTGGTTACCAAAATTTTGGTTGGATACCAGAAGTGTTGTCAAGGATCTAATGGAGAACGAGAGAGAGATAATAAGAAGGCCGAGAGCCCCAGATATTCATTCGAAGGAGCTAGTATATTAATTGGGGAGGCGAGACCCAGTATATTAATTAAATGGCACTTGGAGAAGAAAACACGAAATAGGCGCCTGAAGGAAAGAACGTGAGTGGATATAGGAGGAGTTCTCGAGCTGTGATTCCCTACTTAGAATAGTTAGGGGACCAACGAGATGAACGAAGCGGACGATTAACTTCTCTTCACCCGAGCCTATCCATCCTTTTCAAACATGCACTTGACCAAATGGGGATTCTAGAAGAAAAGCTTGAACCAAGTTTGGAGCCCATTTTCATGTTCAATAATAAAGGGTCAACTCCTGTTGGACAGATAAGACATTTGTGCAAATGGCAGTTCCAACGTGCTCTCGGACTTTAGAAACTCTCGTCATCATGGATCAACCTTCGTATTATAATGCCTTTTTCAAAAGACTATCTTTGGATGAAGTTGATGCCTTTTCCTATCCCAACAATCTGATGGTCAAATTCTTGATCAAAAGCGGGTCGGGAACCATAAGAAGGGAACAATTCTATGCTCGCGAGACGCACTTTGCAACTATTGAACAATATGAATGTGATTACCTTTCATGTTATGATTCAGATAAAAATAAATTAATTTGAAAGGATACTAAAAAGTCTTTGGATGGTGATTCTTCATCTCATCACCCAAAGCGAAAACAGAGCCCGTTAAGAAGACAAAACATGTGTTGAGGAAATTTTACTTATCCAAAAAGAAAAGAAAAGTAGAGGAAGTGAACTTGGTCGAAGACGAAATAGAAGACGAGGAAATTGACACTAAACTAGACTATAGAAATGAACAAGAAAGAATGAAGCTAACAGAAGAGCTTGTTTAAAATTGGAAAAGAACTAGATAGCAAAGTCGAGAGAGAGCTAATTCGCTTCCTTCGATCTAGCAAAGACGTGTTTGCTTGGACTCACTCGGATATGGTCAGAAGAAGGGAGAGTTTGATAAAGTATGGTCTAATACTTTAAAGAAGAATTCAAAAGACTACTTGAGAATGGATATATCAGAGAGGGTAACCTATCCAAAATGGTTAGTTAATCCGGTGCTAGTCAAGAAATCCAATCGAAAGTGGAGAACATGCATCAATTATACCGATTTGCATAAAGCATGTCCAAAAGACAACTATCCCCTTCCAAGGATAGATCAGTTGGTCGATGTAACGAACAAATACCAACTCTTATCTTTCATGTA
Source organism: Allium cepa (assembly GCA_030765085.1). Lineage (NCBI taxonomy): Eukaryota > Viridiplantae > Streptophyta > Magnoliopsida > Asparagales > Amaryllidaceae > Allium > Allium cepa. The sequence continues at coordinate 455,159,408 of CM060931.1, read as the reverse complement.
CGCGTATTCTGGATGCAATCAAATTCCAATGTTCAAACTAGATGAAACGCCAGTTTTATAACAAGTTAGGGAATATATTGCTACAAAGTGATGCCCTTTGGATTGAAGAATGTAGGAGTAATATACCAGAGACTAGTGAATAGAATGTTTAGGGAACAAATTGGTCAGAACACAGAAGCATATGTAGATGACATGTTGGTCAAGTCCCAGGAAAAAAGCAGCCATCTAAAAGACCTAGAAGAAATGTTCGATGTATTGCAAGATATCAGATAAAGCTTAACCCACAAAAATGTTCTTTTAGAACCCAGTCCGGCAAATTCTTGGGATATATAGTCGGTGCTAGGAAAATTGAAGCTAACCCTGACTAAATTCAAGCTATTAGAGATATGGAAGAACCTAAGATAAGCAAAGGCGTAATGAGCCTAAATGGTATAGTGGTAGCATTAAATAGGTTTATTTCCAAGGCTACCAATAAATGCATCTCATTCTTCAATGTGACTAAGAAGAAGAAAAAATTTGAATTGAGTCTGGCTTATTAAAAAGCTTTTAAGAAGTTAAAAGATCATTTGGAAAACCACCAATTCTCTCTAGCCCTATAGATGGGGAAAGTCTTCATCTCTATATGGCAGTTTCTGAACATGCAGTTAGTTTAGTATTGATAAGAGAAAAGAATGGGATTCAACTTCCAGTATATTATACTAGCAAAGACTCAAAGATGTGGAAACTAGATATCCAGTTATAGAAATGTTGGTGTACTATTTAATGCTCTCTACATAAATGTTAAGGATTTACTTTCAAGCATATTCAATTAATGCCTTAACCAATTTTCCAATCAGGCAGGTTTTTAGTAAACCGGAAACTTTTGGATGGTTAGTTAAGTAGGGAATTGAACTTAGCTAATATGATATTGAATCACTGCCTTGGGTACCAATTAAGGGACAAGCGGCAGCAGATTTTGGCAACGAGTGTTGGGTTCATTAAAGAGCAATTAGAAAAAGAAAACGGCTTAAAACCTAAGTGGTAACTATTCGTAGATGGGGCTTCAAATGAGCAAGAAGCCGGAGCCGAATATGTAATTATAACTCCTAATGGACATTGTTTTCATTATGCAATGAAATAACGGTTTCCAACCACCAACAAATGTAGTAGAATATGAATCCATGATAGCGGGACTTACTCTAGCCCTCCGGTTGAAAATCCCCAAAGTCATTGTTTTCAGTGATTCTCAATTAATGGTGAACTGGTTAAACCAGAAATATCAGACGAAGGATGCCATACCGATCCTATATGTCAAGAAGATATTAAAGATGCCGATTCAGTTAGAAGATTTTCAATATATCAAGTGCCCAGAGTCAAGAACTCTCAAGCCGATTCTTTGGCTAAGTTGGCCAACACACGAGAGGTACTAAAAGCCTAAATTGTGTCAGTAGGCTACCAAGAGAATCCTAGTATTAAGGAAAAGCCCCAATCTAGAAAATGAGGCTTTAGTGTTGACCAGGTATCAAGCCTTAACACAAAAAGGAGAAAGAAGATGAAGTTGAGATTCTCCAAGAAGAAATACCCTTTTATACAGAAACTAACGTTAATACGAGAATAATAAGACGACACCAATCATCGAACATTTAACAAAAGAAACACTACCAATGGATAAAAAGGAGGCAAGGAGGATAAAACATCAAGCCCCAACTTATATCATGACAAACAAGATACTCTATAAGAGGTGATACTCGCTTCCTTACTTAAGATGTGTTAGTCTAGAGACAGGGGAAAAATTGCTAAGAGAAGCTCACGAAGGATTCCGTGGAGACCATTCCAATGGTATAAACTTCCAAGAAAGTTTGAGACAAGGATTCTATTGATCCCAGATGATTAGTTAAACCATTGATTGCATAAGAAGACATGAAAAATGTCAAAAGTTTTCTAAGGTCCCACACCTACTGTCAAGTGAGTTGACTCCTATTTCAAGCCCATAACCCTTTGACGTATGAGGAATTGAATTAATAGAGCCACTTCCTATATCTAAGGAAGGCTCTAAATATGTAGTCTTGGCCATTGATTATTTCACAAAGTGGGTAGAAGCCAAGCCACTTTCGAATATCACATCAGAAAAAGTTCTCAAATTCGCAATCAAGAATATCGTTACCAAATTTGAGATTCCATACCAGACAATATCTGACAATGGAATTCAATTTAAAAGCGAAGAATCCACTCGATTTTGTAACAAGAATGGAATCATTAAAAGCTTTTTATCTGTAGCTCATCCTAAAGCAAATGGAGCTATTAAAGTAGTCAATAAAACCGCAAATACCATTCTAAAGAAGCAGTTGGACAAAGCAAAAGGGAATTAGGTGGAGAAACTACCTCTCGTTCTATGGGCATTATAGAACTTTTACTAAAACTACGATAGGGTATACCCCATACTCCATCACATATGGTTGTGAAGTCATGCTCCCAATTAAGGTCGAAGTACCTTCTCATCGAAGGATTGCATATGCATTTAATTCAAATCAAGAGTTAAAGAGAGAATCCATAGACTTAATCAATGAGTTAAGAGATGAAACAACCATATGAACGGCTGAGGTATCAATGAAGAATATCCAAGTGCTGTAACTCTAGAATAAGAGGAAAATTGTTTCAAAAAGGAGATCTAGTGCTTCGAAGAGTCATGAAAAATACTAAGAATCCGGCGGACAGATCGCTAGGACCAAATTGGGAAGGACCCTTAATCATACACAAAGTAATCCCGCTTGGGACTTATAAGCTCTCCCGACCAAATAGCAACATCATAGCAAGAACATTTAATGCCGAACATTTGCAGCCATATTTTTCGACGATGGATGAATAAGAAGAATTTATCCATCAAATCATGAAAAGGAGTAGGATTCTCCTAAGGCAGAAAGCCTTAGCCATCAAAGGCTCATGACCACAAAAGGTCCCTATCAATTAAAGGTCGTCGCCATCAAAGGCTCATGATCGCAAGAGGTCCATGGCCATCAAAGGCCCTAGCCATCAAAGGCTCATGATAGCAAGAGGTCCCAGGCCATCAAAGGCCCTAACCGTAAAAGTCTCATGACCGCAAGTGGCCCCTAGCCATCAAAGGCCCTATCTAAGCCTTCAGTGCCGTCATCAAAGGCCTCACTAAAGTGCCTCTTGGAGGGAGGTCGGAGTAAGCCTTTAGTGTCATCATAAAAGGCCTCGCTAAAGCATCGAGATAGCCTTCAGTGTCGTCCTCAAAGGCATCACTGAAGCGTCTCCTAGAGGGATGATGGAGTAAGCCATTAGTGCTGTCATCAAAGGCTCGCTAAAGCATCAACTAAGCATTCAATGTCGTCTTCAAACATCTCACCGAAGCACCTCCTAGAGGGATGATAGAGTAAGCCTTTAGTGCCAGTCATTAAAGGCCTCATTAAATCACCAAATCAATCTTTAGGAGGAAGATTTACAAGGCTAAGTAGTGACCTAAATCAATCAATCTTCTAGAAGAATATCTATAAAAAATCCGAGCCATGTAGTGCTTTAAATCAAACAAATTTTCTAGAGGAAGATCCATCAAATATGAGCTATTTATTGCCAGATTTGGATTTCTGGTCTTCTGTTGTTATTGTCAAATAGAAATTTCTGGTCTTCTATTATTTATCAGATATAGATTCTAGTCTTCTATTGTTTCCAATTTAGATTTCTAGTCTTCTATTATTGCCAGATTTGGATTTCTGGTAATCTATTTTTATTGCTAGACCTGGATTTCTGGTCTTTTATTATTGCTAGATTTGGATTTCTGGTCTTTTATTATTATCGTCCATTTGGATTTCAAGTCGTCTATTATTATTGCTTGATCTGGATTTCTGGTCTTCAATTATTATTACCGGATTTGGATTTCTGGTCTTCTATTATTATTGCTAGATTCAGATTTCTGATCTTCTATTATTATTGCCAAATTTGGATTTTTGTTCTTCTATTATTGCCTGATTTGGATTTCTGGTCTTCTATTTTATTGTTAGATTTAAATTTCCAGTCTTCTATTATTATTGCCAGATAAGGATTCCTAGTCTTCTATTATTATCAGATATGGATTTCTAGTCTTCTTCTACTATTGCCAGATATGGATTTAGGGACTTCTATTATGGCCCAATATGGATTTCTAGCCTTCTCTTATTGTCAGAAGGAGACTTTATTATCAAATGGATTCTATGGTTTATATTATAATCATTAAATAGACCTATTGATATTCTATTATCATTGCTATAAGATTTCTAGTTTTCCCTTCTATGATATTCCATTTAAGAAATTACAATTCACAAATAATTATCTGGTCTGTAGTTCATGAAAATCTGTATTAGATAATTTCCTAAACTCGATAAACTTCAAAAGTAGCATTAGGTGGCAATCGGATGATCTTTGATAATCTTGTAAAAAGTTTGATTTAAAAGTTAACAGCATGAGTCATGACTGATTCTGCAGGAAAATGGCACAGAAGAGAGATCTAGCTAAATATTAAGCAAAGCAAGGGAATTCATGGTTTTACTCTAAAAAGCACTACTTATACTAGGATGGGGGCAAATGTTAACCGTACAGTTTTGATATTAAAAGTAATGCCATGAGCGATAGCGTCATAAAGGAATCGGTGCCACTAAGTACTACGTCAAAGATCAGTAGTGTCGCATGAGATCAATAATGTGTAAAATCAGTGATGTATCTCTTCGGCATCGCTCTTCATCCACACCACACCTACAACACTTTGAGGATATCGCTCTTCTATGACACCAAGGATCCATGTTCACTGTTAAGTAACGTTGCTCATCATCAGTACCATCCATACGGTCTTTCATACATATCAAACGATGAAGTTTTATTACCTATAACATCTGTTGTCAACACCGTGCTTTGTTGGTTTCGCACTTCATCATTCAGTGGAGGATGCTACTTATAAAAAAGACGCCAATCAATCAGTGTTGCTAATAGACCATGCTGTAAGTCATCATTTCCACCTCTAATTAACACACTTACAATGATGCCAAGACTCGTTGGGATAAGTCATTGTGTAACAGCCCGCAAATTCATACCCCTTGAATCAACACTATTCTACCTCTGTTAACTCAAGTAGCACAGAAATACGAACCATTTGGGTTTAAGAAGAAGAGATAGAAGAAGAAAAAACTAAACAAATCAGAATCTCACAGTCACAGCGGAGTAAAATATAATAGTAAATAATAGATCTTTACACAAAATGAAATCTATAACTGTTTTATACATCATATCATCAGAGTGTCTCATACAAACAATGTTTACCAGTCAGACAAATCCATACAATCACAGCAGCGGAATATATATATATAGGTACGGATAATACGTCTCGGACTCCAGCTCCTCTCCTGCTCCATAGCATCCTGTCCTGAACAAATAATACTCGGTCTGACCCGAGCATTATAATAAAATAACACCCGAGTCAGTCTGGAATACCAGCTGATAATAATGCACCCAAATTGATTATTAACGTTTCAAAAATCTTTTATGAAAACAAAAGCATCTCGTAAGACCACGCCATAAATAAACATGTCGGGTTTTTACCTTACGATAGCTAAAACACTTTTTATAGGAATTCTCTGATATTACAATAGGGTCTATATACAAATACTTATAAAATAGCCGAAATTGTTACATTCATTAAATTCCAGCTACTAGCCACAAAAGTGGGTAATACAAACAAAACTCATACAAGGCTCGTAGGGAGAATGGATTTCCAACAATGACTAGGCACTGGGGTACCACCTGTCACAGTATGGGGCCTAGATCACCGTACCGAGGACCACTCCCGATCCCCTGCAACACAAGGCCGGACCCATCCCTTACTGGACAGTTTCGAATAAGATCACCCCGCGGTTGGGATCAGCAAACGCCCACTAAGCCGAAATAAAAGGGACATCTTGACAGGGATGACCTTACTCTCCAGTGGGGGCTACCCACGAAGCCTTGCTGCATATCCCCTGATTTTCAGTCATTCCCATTTGATGACGCTTGAGGCTAAACGTTACCTTTAGAATGCTTCACTTAGAATGCCCATCGCCCTCCTGACGATGTTCCGAAAGCATTCATCCATACAAGTTCGTTCCGGGTTCGAACGGAAATGAAGGCACTACTCCTACTACATCCATTTTGGAAATATCCTCAGGATTAATAGCGAATAGCCCTTGCACTTCACTGCTCCATCTTCGACTCCGAACATGTTTTTCCACGAAACGTACAAACCGGATCGAAGTGGTTTTCGAGAAATAAATCTCGATCCCGGTCTCTTCGAAACGATCAACGCATTTGTCCAATATTGTTAGTCGGTGATTTAACTACCAATTTATATTCACAAACATCCATCACACAATAAATAATTATCCACATTATTTATTTGCCTCTAATACCTTTATGAGATATATTTCCAAATATTCAAAGCTCATTTGAAAACAATTTCCCAAAAATTTTCCTTTATAAGGTAAATCCTTTATCATTAATTCCCATTGGAAATAACCAAGTTCAAAACATTTAGATTTAAAACAGTTAAACATTTATTCTGAAATATACTTTGAATTATATAAAATTACGCCTAGTTATGTACTCAAAATATAATTTCAAATATTTAAAGTAAAACTATTTATTAATAAGGGTTTGATAACAAAATTTAAAAGTATTGGTTTTAAAGGATAAATACTAATTTCCAAATAACTTAAATCATCCATTCTTTAAATAAATCTGTTTATAAAATATAATTACCAGTAATATTCTTAAATATTTATACAATAGCTAAATTTATTACTTATCTTTATAAAGAATTTCTTAAAAACACTTCCTTAAAACAAATTTTAACTTAACTTTTAAAAACCTGATTTTATTCACGAACTCGGTTTTTCCCAGGGAAACATTTCCATTGAAACAACCCAAAGAATCTTCCATATAGATCCCGCCTGATCTATCCCAACCCAAATTTACGTTAGTTATCGTAAATTTATTTCCAAGCTTAAAAATAAATTCCTTTTGAAGTTTAAACACCCTTTTCCATTCCCGGAAATTCCATTTTCAAGGTATAGGTTTTAAACATTTTTAAATAAAACATTTGAGAATTTATTACCGGAAAATAATACTTATGGATTTCTTAACTAAATTCCAAGGGTGAAAAATGCATTTCAAAAATATTGATTTACATTTAATATTTAGAAGCTTCGTTGAAACATATTTTAATTTTCTGGCAAACTCTATTCATTTTCAAAATAACCCATCATTACTTTAACACTTTATATCTTCTTAATAAATTTCTCACCCAAATCTATACTTTGCATTTATCGACTCATAATTTTCTCGCTTTATTTAAATTTCCCATTTACAAATTTCATTCTTCATCCGAACTAAAACCAAATTTTATTCCTTTAAACTCTTTATATAACAATTTCTTTCATTTTTTTTAAATCCCAATTAAATCTATTTATAATTAAAATTCTGGATTTATATTTATTTCAACAATATCACAGTACAATTTAATTTCAGATTTATCAATCACGACGTACAAACAATTTGCATTATCAATTCTAAAAATAATCACTATATTGTAAGGAATCCCGTTGGATCCCTCCAACCTGTTTTTCCCTGCATCCACAAATATTAGCACATCACATATATATATCAATCCAGGCTGATATAAATAAACATTTCAACTGATAACACAATTATTTAAATATCAACTACTTAATCAGCTAACATTCCAGATGTGAGTGAGATTAACTCACCTTGGGTTTCGGCGAGTGTTCGAAATTTAAACTAAACCGAACGACGTTCGATTTAACCCAAATTTCTACTTACCCCGAATGACTCCGGATCTGCACCATCTCGTGGTATTCTTTTCTGCGATCCCGGCGCCGTGAATTTTATGGAAATCTGATATCGTACGGACAAGATATTAATTTTTAAAGTTCAAACTATAATTATATACACAATTATCCTTTCTTTAATTATTAGATACCAACCAAAAAAAAATCTGGCCACTCATCCCACAAGGAGAAATCACGGCCGCAAAACAAAACCCCTATCTCCTTCGTTCGCCTCCGCACGCAACACAGATAATACGACCCAAACCACCTTCGATAAATCCCAAAACGCGACCACCCACGCTCCATACGAGTTCGATCAAAACTTGTCATTTGGTAGCTCGTCGCACCCTCATCCCATGGCCAGAAGCAGGACAAACTCGGTCGTCTTCCCCGTCGAGAAATCAAGCTTGAGCCGAAACCCTAGTTCGCCACCTCGGAACAATCGAAGACCCTAGAACGAAAACCCACCATCGGATCTCTAGAGCTTGTCGAGCTCTTCGACTTTGCAGTAGGAAAATTTGAAATAGAAGCGTGGATAAGGAGAGATCGAGAGGGGAAGACGGACACGTTTCAGCCATTAAACGAAAAAGAACGGCGGCGGCTCATTTCTGAAGCTAGGGTTTTGATAAATAATGAATATATATTATAGTTTTATATTATTTAATTAATATAATTCTCGATTTAACAGTTTATGCAAACGACCTACAAACTACGCGTTCCGACAGGCAACCTTGGGGTTTTTCCATGTTCCGGACACAATGGAATAAGTTTCGTAAGCTAATTTGATCGTATGTGCGAGTTACAGAATTAAACGATCAATTTTAAATTAAACCGATTAAAACGATTTCGATGCGTTTTAAGATGTCACGGTTAAACGCCAACTCTGATTGCTACGAAAATTGAAATCCATTAATAACTAACTATTACGGATCCAATGGAACTAGTTTCGTCGAATTCCGAGACTGTGGCCCGGAAGGCTATTTTAACTCGTCGATTAAATCGGACGATTTTCGAAATTGTCGAAATCACTCAAAATTTCACTTTTAAAACTTTATTAACTTAATTATAATTCATATAGAATTCATAACCACATTAGAAATCATACTGATTTAGTTTAAATCAAAATCTGAATATTTGCATTATTATATTATTAAATTCCATTATTAAATTAATATAATATTCCAAATTCAACATATTGACTTTTAATTTCATCCAACGGTCCAATATCATAATTTAAATCCAATTAGACTTAAAATGAATTTTAGAATCTAATTTTTATATCTATTCACACTCAGAATCACCAATTATTCCAATTCTAATATTAAATTATTATTATTCAAATTTCAATTTAATTCCCGTATTTGAAATTTTACTAATCTTATTAACTTAACCAAAATCTTTTTATTCCAAATTCAAATTATAATCCATATTCAACATTTAAAATGAATTAAATGTTCAAATCCGGCGATCCAAAATTTCGGGTCGTTACATTCCTCCCCCCTTATAAAAATTTCGTCCCCGAAATTTGCTAAGGTAGAAAGAATGTTCCCAACTCAATAGAAAAAGTTACTTAGTGAAAATCCCAAATTCACTTTTCCCAAATCCTTTAGTTTCAAATCGAAACTACTAATTCAATCCTATTCCAAAATCCTTTATTTCCAATTGTTATTTGAAATCAACGTGTTGCTAATGAAACAAATGCTTCTACACTCATTAACTTAACCAAAACTTCTTTAGTTAAAACTTATATATAACTTCCCAAAACCCTTTAGCTCAAATCCAAAGTCAAATGCTTTATTTATACTCAAAAGCTTTTGTTTCAACATTATTTAAAAAACAACTTTTCAAGTTAATTTCAATTTTCAAGTTTTCAAAAATTTCTAACTCCCAAAATTTTCGGATAATGTTGGCAGAGTCTCCCCTTTACGGAGGAGCTTTCACGATATCGCGATACAGATAAATATATATACATCGACCCACACGGTCGGAAATCAAAATATATCACAATATATATATCATTTTCCCAATTATATTAGCGTAGGCGTACCTTTTTAGCAAATTTTAATAGCAAGTGGCTAATATAACGCATATACGCGCTCCAACTCTATCGATCGTCTCCCGTACCTGTACTTACTCAACAATCTCATCAGTTTTCAAAGATATGAACATTTTAACAACATTTCCAATATAAATGTAAGCCAACATATCAATTTCATAATCCATTCAACAATTTTGCATGATTCCATAAGTAAACCATATTTTATAACATGCACAAAGTTCCTTTTCTAATGCCAAATACCATTTTATTTCACAAAAAGGATTTACATACAAGTTTCACTATTTCAATTCATACTCTACCCAATTTTCGAATTGATTCACCAAGCAAATTTCATTTCAATTTGTTACATTTTCATTTCTATTATAACTCACTTACATTTATACTCAAATCCATTTATTAAGATTTTAGCCCATTCTACTTTCATCCAAACCAACTTCATTTTATTTCACTTGAATGATTTACATTCAAGTTTACTATATACCATTTATATTTATTACAACCAATTCATTTCTATTTCAATATGATTAACACATGTCTTACTTGCATTTCTTTATTTTAACTTACATTCTCAATTTGATTAACAATCAAATTTTATCTTAAACTTGAGACATTTGCATTTCTTTTATGATCTATTTCCATTCATATGCAAAATCACTTAATAACATTTCAATCCATTCCAAATAATTCAAAACCAATTCAGTTGCTGTTTAAACAACTCAATTCCGAATACATGCAATTTTCATATCATTCGAGCAAAATAACCACCACTTAAGCTTATAACCATTAAAATTAATTCTACTTAGATTTATATTAATTTTATTCAATTTTACCTAGTCCACAAGCCAAGTATTTTTATTCCAGTGCAATTGTTAAATTAAATTTTCCTTACATTTTTATTTCATTAACCAATTCAGGTTTATATTAATTTCATTCCATCCTGGATTATTTACAACCCATACATCCTTATTTCCTCAAAATAGTTAATTTAGAATTCATTTACTTGCATTCCAACTTTATTATCTAAACCAACTTCATTCAAAATTACTTAATAAAGCTTACCACAATAAATTTTGTTTTTTTCAATTTGCTTAAGTTCTTTCACAATATTTTCATTATCTTCTTATAAATCAAATTTTATTTTCATCTGATTCTCATACAAATCAATTCCAATCCATTTACAAATTTTAATGCACTTTGTTTATTTATCCAACCCGTGTTAGATTTATTTTATTAACAAAGAGACCACTTTAAATTATTTCACTCATTCGAATTTATTTACAATTCAAACCATCGCCATTATAATCTAATTCCATTTTTCATTCACACTCTCATCTTTTTAATCACCAAATTAACTTTCATACCAGAACTGGGTTTTTATTCTTCTTTTCAAAAATTCTCTTAACAAACCCCCAAAATTTCCTCCATGCCAATATAAATTCCATTTGATTTAGTTTACTCTAAATTCATCTTCAAGCTTCATTTTATTTAATTTGGCTTATGCTAAATTCATTCCCAAAGAATTTCTTTAAATTTAGTTGAGTGAGGATTTAATTATCCAATATCATTTCAATTAAACTTAACCTTCCCTCAACTCAATTCTTTTCCCATTTGATTCAAGTTTTAACTAAACTTATTCATCCAACTTAAATTTATGCTATTTCTTTTACATTTAAATAAGAATTTAATTCTTTTCAAAATTATTTACAACACAGCTGAATTTTGATTTTACTTCAATCCAAATTTATTTCTCCATAAATAAGTTCAAAACTTATTTTCTATTTTAATTTCATTCACATCCTTTAATATCTCACTTCTTCTTATCTTAGTTCACATTTCATTCAGGTTTAGATTTGAATTCACCATACCATTCAACTATTTTCCAATTGTGATCATAATTCCATTTTCCTATTTATAAGTTCACCAACTTCTTTATTTTAAAGCTCATATTTCTCATTTGAGTTACTTTCATCTTATAATCACAATTTATATTTCTGAATTCTTAAGGATATAAATTTCTTTCACCTTAATCCTTTGCACATTTTAAATCCTCAATTTTCAGATCACAAGTATAACACTTAATAGCTTATGAGTACAATTTATTGCACAATGACCCATGATTACCAAATTATTTTACATTTCAATTTAATCCAAATCAATTTAATTCTAAGTTCAATTTATTTAACTTATCCCAAGTCAAATTCCAATTTTCTATTCACTTCAATTTATTTTATTCTCTTCCATTTACTCAGGTTAAATTTTAATCCCAAGATTAAAAATTTCATTTCTTTCTTATTAATATCAACTTCACCAAATAACTCCAGTAGTTGATTCATTTTAATTTTACACATTATTTAAATAGAATTTTCCAGAATTAACTTTCCCGGTTTTATACCAAAACCATTTGAAATAATAATCAACATATTCCCACTTGCTATATCAAACCAAACCCCAGATTCCAAAACAATCTTCTTTTACCAAACAATTTTCCCTTTTTAAATTTCCAAAACAACTGATATACCCAACAAGTCCAAACAATATCATAACCAACCACTTTGGTAGCAATCCATCACTTTAGAAACTCGAAAATGAATTCTAATGATGTGGCCAACATCATCATGATTATTTTCCAGCGACTGAAGTGAGTTCAGTGCTTTCTTACTTCCCAAATTCAGTTCAAAACAGTTTCCATTCAAAAATACTTTCCAAAATAATATTCCAATATTGCCTTCAAACACCTTAGCAAACATTTCAAACTTCCCCAGGATTTTAAATTTCCAAACTTTATTTTCAATACATTTAAAATCCTTTTCAAAATCCCCGGGATTTAAATTCTGGTTTAGTTTAAATTTAGTTATTCTCTTTTGTATAATTTATACTTATAAATTTTTTATTTGGTTATACCCATTCCAAATTTTATATTAAATTTTAGATTCTTATTTGATTAAGGTATTAACAACTAAACAATCAAATATATATAATAATTTTAGAAAATTATTTCTTTTATATCAAAATATGCTTTTGGGTAAAATTATTTCATTTACCCACTTTAAAAACAATACTATATCGTTTTATCTTGTTTAAGAGTTTAGAAACCCCTATCGATACGGTTGTACTTCCCGTACCGACCAGAACTCATAAACACTCAACCGATAAGTCAACACGGTATAAAAACAATTTTATATCCACTAACAAGTATGCCCTCATATCTATTACTACGCTCAACTCATTATAGAGTACTCTTGACTCTATTTAATGAGTAAATTTCCCCACCAAAGCCTAGGTTGTCGCCAACCTAAGCTCTGATACCAAGTGTAACAGCCCACAAATCCGTACCCCTTAAATCAACACTATTTTACCTCTGTTAACTCAAGTGGCACAGAAATACGAACCATTTGGGTTTAAGAAGAAGAGATAGAAGAAGAAAAAACTAAACAAATCATAATCTCACAGTTGCAGCGGAGTAAAATATAATAGTAAATAATAGATCTTTACACAAAATGAAATCTATAACAGTTTTATACATCATATCGTCAGAGTGTCTCATACAAACAATGTTTACCAGTCAGACAAATCCATACAATCACAACAGCGGAATATATATAGGTACGGATAATACGTCTCGGACTCCAGCTCCTCTCCTGCTCCATAGCATCCTGTCCTGAACAAATAATACTCGGTCTGACCCGAGCATTATAATAAAATAACACCCGAGTCAGTGTGGAATACCAGCTGATAATATTGCACCCAAATTGATTATTAACGTTTCAAAAATCTTTTATGAAAACAAACGCATCTCGTAAGACCACGCCACAAATAAAAATGTCGGGTTTTTACCTTTCGATGGCTAAAACACTTTTTATAGGAATTCTCTGATATTACAATAGGGTCTATATACAAATACTTATAAAATAGCCGAAATTGTTACATTCATTAAATTCCAACTACTAGCCATAAAAGTGGGTAATACAAACAAAACTCATACAAGGCTCGTAGGGAGAATGGATTTCCAATAATGACTAGGCACTGGGGTACCATCTGTCACAGTACGGGGCCTAGATCACCGTACCGAGGACCACTCCCGATCCCCTGCAACACAAGGCCGGACCCATCCCTTACTGGACAGTTCCGAATAAGATCACCCCACGGTTGGGATCAGCAATCGCCCACTAAGCCGAAATAAAAGGGACATCTAGACAGGGATGACCTTACTCTCCAGTGGGGGCTACCCACGAAGCCTTGCTGCATATCCCCTGATTTTCAGTCATTCCCATTTGATGAAGCTTGAGGCTAAGCGTTACCTTTAGAATGTTTCACTTAGAATGCCCATCGCCCTCCTGACGATGTTCCGAAAGCATTCGTCCATACAAGTTCGTCCCGGGTTCGAACGGAACCGAAGGCACTACTCCTACTACATCCATTTTGGAAATATCCTCAGGATTAGTAGCGACTAGCCCTTGCACTTCACTGCTCCATCTTCGACTCCGAACACGTTTTTCCACGAAACGTACAAGCCGGATCGAAGTGGTTTTCGAGAAATAAATCTCGATCCAGGTCTCTTCGAAACGATCAACACATTTGTCCAATATTGATAGTCGGTGATTTAACTATCAATTTATATTCACAAACATCCATCACACAATAAATAATTTTCCACATTATTTATTTGCCTCTAATATCTTTACGAGATATATTTTCAAATTTTCAAAGCTCATTTGAAAACAATTTCCCAAAATTTTTCCTTTATAAGGTAAATCCTTTATCATTAATTCCCATTGGAAATAACCAAGCTCAAAACATTTAGATTTAAAACAGTTAAACATTTATTCTGAAATACACTATGAATTATATAAAATTACGCCTAGTTATGTACTTAAAATATAATTTCAAATATTTAAAGTAAAACTATTTATTAATAAGGGTTTGGATAACAAAATTTAAAAGTATTGGTTTTAATGGATAAATACTAATTTCCAAATAACTTAAATCATCCATTCTTTAAATAAATCTGTTTATAAAATATAATTACCAGTAATATTCTTAAATAATTATACTATAGCTAAATTTATTACTTATCTTTATAAAGAATTTTTTAAAAACACTTCCTTAAAACAAATTTTAACTTAACTTTTAAAAACCTGATTTTATTCACGAACTCGGTTTTTCCCAGGGAAACATTTCCATTGAAACAACCCAAAGAATCTTCCATATAGATCCCGCCCGATCTATCCCAACCCAAATTTACGTTAGTTATCGTAAATTTATTTCCAAGCTTAAAAATAAACTCCTTTTGAAGTTTAAACACCCTTTTCCATTCCCGGAAATTCCATTTTCAAGGTATAGGTTTAAACATTTTTAAATAAAA
Source organism: Allium cepa (assembly GCA_030765085.1). Classification (NCBI taxonomy): domain Eukaryota; kingdom Viridiplantae; phylum Streptophyta; class Magnoliopsida; order Asparagales; family Amaryllidaceae; genus Allium; species Allium cepa. The sequence goes on along the minus strand of CM060931.1, from coordinate 455,144,143 downwards.
CATTTGAGAATTTATTACCGGAAAATAATACTTATAGATTTCTTAACTAAATTCCAAGGGTGAAAAATGCATTTCAAAAATATTGATTTACATTTAATATTTAGAAGCTTCGTTGAAACATATTTTAATTTTCTGGCAAACTCTATTCATTGTCAAACTAACCCATCATTACTTTATTCATTGTCAAACTAACCCATCATTACTTTAACACTTTATATCTTCTTATAAAATTTCTCACTCAAATCTATACTTTGCATTTATCGACTCATAATTTTCCCGCTTTATTTAAATTTCCCATTTACAAATTTCATTCTTCATCCGAACTAAAACCAAAATGTATTCCTTTAAACTCTTTATATAATAATTTCTTTCATTTTTTTTTAAATCCCAATTAAATCCATTTATAATTAAAATTCTGGATTTATATTTATTTCAACAATATCACGGTACAATTTAATTTCAGATTTATCAATCACAACATACAAACAATTTGCATTATCAATTCTAAAAATAATCGCTATACTGTGAGGAATCCCGTTGGATCCCTCCAACCTGTTTTTCCCTGCATCCACAAATATTAGCACATCACACACACACACACACACACACACACACACACACACATATATATATATATATATATATCAATCCAGGCTGATATAAATAAACATTTCAACCAATCACACAATTATTTAAATATCAACTACTTAAATCAGCTAACATTCCAGATGTGAGTGAGATTAACTCACCTTGAGTTTCGGCGAGCGTTCGAAATTTAAATTAAACCGAAAGACGTTCGATTTAACCCAAATTTCTACTTGCCCCGAATGACTCCGGATCTGCACCATCTCGTAGTATTCTTTTCTGCGATCCCGGCGCCGCGAATTTTATCGAAATCTGATATCGTACGGACAAGATATTAATTTTTAAAGTTCAAACTATAATTATATACACAATCATCCTTTCTTTAATTATTAATTACCACCAAAAAAAAAATCTAGCCACTCATCCCACAAGGAGCAATCACGGCCGCAAAACAAAACCCCCATCTCCTTCGTTCGCCTCTGCACGCAACACAGATAGCACGACCCAAACCACTTTCGATAAATCCCAAAACGAGACCACTCACGCTCCGTACGAGTTCGATCAGAACTTGTCATTTGGTAACTCGTCGCGCCCTCATCCCATGGTCAGAAGCAGGACGAACTCGGTCGTCTTCCCCGTCGAGAAATCAAGCTTGAACCGAAACCCTAGTTCGCCACCTCGGGAACAATCCAAGACCCTAGAACGAAAACCCACCATCGGATCTCTAGAGCTTGTTGAGCTCTTCGACTTTGCAGTAGGAAGAATTTGAAATAGAAGCGTGGATAAGGAGAGATCGAGGGGGGAAGACGGACGCGTTTCAGCCATTAAACGAAAAAGAACGACGGCGTCTCGTTTCTGAAGCTAGGGTTTTGATAAATAATGAATATATATTATAGTTTTATATTATTTAATTAATATAATTCTCGATTTAACAGTTTATGCAAACGACCTCCAAACTACGCGTTTCGACAGGCAACCCTTCGGTTTTTCCGCGTTCCGGACACAATGTAACAGGTTTCGTAAATTTGATCGTATGTGCGAGTTACAGAATTAAACGATCAATTTTAAATTAAACCGATTAAAACGATTTCGATGCGTTTTAAGCTGCCACGGTCAAACGCCAACTCTGATTGCTACGAAAATTGAAATCTGATAATAACTAACTATCACGGATTCAATGGAACTAGTTTTGTCGAATTCCGAGACTGTGGCCAGGAAGGCTATTTTAACTCGTCGATTAAATCGGACGATTTTCGAAATTGTCGAAATCACTCAAAATTTCACTTTTAAAACTTTATTAACTTAATTATAATTCATATAGAATTCGTAACCACATTAGAAATCATACTGATTCAGTTTAAATCAAAATCTGAATATTTGCCTTATTATATTATTAAATTCCATTATTAAATTAATATAAAATTCCAAATTCAACATATTGACTTTTAATTTCATCCAACAGTCCAATATCATAATTTAAATCCAATTAGACTTAAAATAAATTTTAGAATCTAATTTTTATATCTATTTACACTCAAAATCACCAATTATTCCAATTCTAATATTAAATTATTAATATTCAAATTTCAATTTAATTCCCGTATTTGAAATTTTACTAATCCTATTAACTTAACCAAAATATTTTTATTCCAAATTCAAATTATAATCCATATTCAACATTTAAAATGAATTAAATGTTCAAATCCGGCGATCCAAAATTCCGGGTCGTTACACACTGTTAATACTCCGCTTTAAGAACACTGTCACTACAAATCCTCATGACGTCAATGATGAATATGGTCGACGTCCACAAAGGAGGGATAATGATTGATGCCACTTCGATTCAACACTGCTATAAGCCAATGAGAAGCGGCAACCATTACAATAGAGGTCATCGACGTCAAGGGCCATCAACTTCAGCACCAAATTATATGAAGTCAATCTTTTATGACACTGCCTTTTCTTCTAAATGTTTGGTGTCGTCTATCATGAATGACATCGACAATCAATAATGTGTTCTGGAACACCGCACATGTAAACGTGCAATGTTGATATTGGGAATCATCAACATCTGTTGAGATCGTCAATGCCATCACCATATGGAAAGTGGTCGCTCTTCATCAACTGATGTCGTCAGCAACCAATCAAGAGCGCCTTAGTACACGCCGAAGGCCATCATTGCCGAGGTGGCATTGAAGCCCTACTATCATCGTCATCATCAAGCAAGCCTAGCACAAAGTAATATTGAAGTCACCGAAGTTGTTGCTAACGCCGTCACCAAGGCTGATGCTAAAGCATGTTGAAGACAAAAGAAAGACGGCGTTGCCTCTTATATGTGCCATTTAGCGATGAAGCTAACGCCAATGCCAGGTTGACACTGTCAAAACCAAGCATGTCGAAGACCGCTATAAAAAAAATGGATGTTTGATAGCACCAATACGTACCCTTTCTGCCTATCCTTTTTCATCACCATATAATGTAGGGTTTTCAATGCTACAAGGAAATAAATGTAGTGCACTCCGATAAAAGAGGCGGGAAATAGTTTATTTTGTGCGGGAATAAAAAAATGCGTCTATTTCCCTTCCTCGCCTTTTCTCGAAATCACAAATCTTCTTTCACTTCATCACCTTCAGATAACAACCAAACTACGCAAAATCCCTAAACCGCAACACGCAGACCAAAATCCTGAATCACCAAACCCCAACCGCCGTCATCAACAGTCAATCCTAAATTGGTGCCATAATCTTTCACTCTAATAGTCGATTCCATTCCCTAAACGCAGCCACTATGTTAACTGCCTAGAACCCTAAATCACTTTTGCAATAATCTGAAGTTAATTTCAATTTTCGTCATTAATTTTTACTTAAAGACGCATGACTTACTCTCCACGATGCCCTAATTTATGATTTGTTTGTAGAAGGTTTACGAATCGATTACCGTTTAGCAAAAATTTCGGTAAAATTTCTCATTTCATTTATATGCTTCAACCACTCTGTCATAACAACCTATTGTTTTATGTTTATACCTCTCTCTATCCGTTTTATGTCATAACGATTATGACCCTTTCTCGTCGTTGTCATTTACACTACATAGTCTAGAACTTAGAGAGTAGACAATATATTTCCCTGTTACCATTTTTGTGATTCTTTATCAAGATTTAATATGTTAAACTTTGTTCACTCCCTTTCATTTGTTTTCTTTATTCCAGTTTATTTGCTGAAACTTATTTGGTTGTGTATGTTAGATAACTGTTCCATATATCTTAACCATACATCAACATAAAAGACTTGTAATCAATTATTTGATGAAGAGAAGGCGTGGTAAAATATTGCATCTGATCATGGACAGTGATTCAGTTTTACTTTAACCGCTTGATGGTCATATTTAATATTACATGCCTACAATTCTTCACTAATTGTCGTTTGGATTGAAATACGACATCTAACCTCTTCCTTTGATTGCAATTTATCCCTTTCTCTCATATTCATATAGCATAATACCGAATCTGCTTACCGTCATGGGGGCTTGTAGTCAAGGATCTGCAAATTCTTGTATTCATCAACTTGCAGCCTCTGATTCATCATGATCTTGTCCTCTCCCATCGGTAACGTGTTTCTCCCTACTTCTATTCACTATATCCTGTACATCTCTAGCAATTTGTTCTTCCGCCATTGTTTGAACATGCATTAGCTCCTGTCATGCCCTAGATGCCACACAAAGATTGTCACCATCACTTCCACTAGATCATAGCCAAGATTGTTGTCCAAAATATTGGTGCTCACGAGCAGACTGTATGTGTTGTTGCATCGCTTGGGTTGCACTACATTTCATCGCAACCTTAACTAAGTTTAGTGCAGTCCAACATCTTGGTATCAAAAAATGACAATATGTCACGCTTCTTCTGCTCACACTTCTTTCGGATATCATATTTCTTGCAAGCAACGATTCATTGACCATCACGTTTAATCTTTTTTGGAAATTTTTTTATTATACCGTATGATTTTCATAGGAATTAAGAATATTTTGAATTTTGAAAAGTATACCAAGTGATCTGTAAAATTTTCCATAACTTTAGCACTTGAAGTATATGAAATTCCGAGTTATTCAAAAACAAACATATAGCTTGATACCATCAGGGCTTTACGAAAGCTAATATTTTAACTTTTAAATTAATTTATGGCGTCTTTTAATATTCGTCCGTATCACCGACCAGCATATGTGTCTCATTTATATTTCAGCACTAACAACTTAAATTGTGAAAACGCAAATGATAACTTGGATTTGGTCATGCAATTTTTCATACCCCTTTTATCTCTTATTTGAAGCTAATGCATTTTTGTTCTTTTACCATTTTTCCATTGTCAGTTCTATGGGATTGATATGTGACATATATGCTATTTATGAAATCATATTTGACACTATACCTAGTACAGGTAGTAATTTTAAAAACCCATTGTCATAGGTTATAAATTTATAGTTTTATTTCTGAAGTATTTCCCAAATGGCCTAACATTGTGTATTATGTAGGTTTCTTTACTGTTTTCATTTAAATTTTTTATAAATGTGATTGAATTAAGTAATTTAGACTAAAATGTGTTTGTTGGGTAACTTCAAGAGCCTATTGTTTTAGAAAATGATGGGTTGAATTTAAATCCGTATTCACTTTAATGTCATGTCTCAGTTTCCTAATACTTTTGAATTTTTTTTTAATGTAAATATACTTGAGTAAAATTGTAAGATATCATTTTATTACATATTTTACTATCTTATCATTCACACGATCATTAATTTCTTAGTGGATAAAATATATTATATCAGTTACCACAAACGTAATTCTCTTTCAAAAATCTATTTGAATCTAATTAACCTCTATTGTACTTTTTTTACATTAGATTGTAAATTTTATGATATGTACCTCTATTTACCCTTTTCATTGTAATTTATATAAAAATCATTTATGAGATGGCTACATTAAGCCCCAATTGGCCACTGAGTAGATGATGTAATTAAAATTAGATTATCGTTTGCTTTATTTACATCATTAGTAGTAGCTGCTACGGCAGACATATGTTTAAATCATAACAACTGATTTGCCTCAGATCCAACACTTCAAAAGTAACCAAGAAAATACCTATCTAGGACTTGAGAAACTGAGAGTAACAACTTACATGATACTAGTAATTGAAGAAACCAGCGCTATAGTTTCTCCATTTATGTTCTTTATAGATTCTTGAGCCTTTTCATTGTTGTGCATTACATTTTGTATTATCTATGCTGCAGTTTTCATATGCAGGGTTAAATTTGTATGTAGTGTAGGGTTGAATTTGTGTCTCAGCAATTTAGTTTTCATTTTTTACCGTTGCTTAAGACCTTGTACAAAGTAGTTCCGTTGTGTATCGATCAATGCAGCATCTTCGAGATGGTTATGTTCGGCTTTTTCGACGAATGTTGCCCATTCATTTCTAACTGAAGAATTGATTTCACATGCAGTAGATATTTCATTGCTAAGAGTGCCAGTGTTATCTACTGTGCATGCATGGAGATCATTGACCATCACTTAAACCTACTTAATTAATTCAAATCATGTTCCAATCTGTATCTGTGACCTGTATAGTTTCTGCAGTAGTGATTAGTCAAAGACCAAAAATAATATACTGAGAATGTCATCATGTTTTCATTAAATTTATCAAATATATATGTTGGAGACCGCATATATATCAAAACTGCTATCAATTATATGATAAAGAGTAAATATTACGTATCAGATTTATCGAATATTGCTTGGGGATTCAACTATAAGTAATTTCAATTTCTAGGCATATTTTGTTTAATCTACCCAAACAATATTTTGGGTTCTAAATATTTTTAAACTAATATATTATTACTATTTTTGTTGGTTGAACGTTCTGTTCAATTAGAGAACAAAGAAACAAAGGAGGTAGAGGAGTGTAAACATTATTGACTAAGTAAGTGTTCTTTTTCACTTGTTAATTATGATATGTGAATGCGAGTCGTGTTCATAAGTATATATAGTTAGGCAATGCATTATTGCTTGTAGTCCTATTATTTTGAGGTTTTTATTTTTGTTTTATGTTTATCAAATGCCACCAGAAGAGTAGCATCTGATCTAAACTACAATGGTGTCAAACTATTTCTTGTTTAGTGTATGAAGCCATCTGCAGAGTATTAAGAATAATATGAAAACAGCCTACTGAAAATTTGTATTAAACATTTTGTTGGAATCTCGATTTTGATTATGACAAGCTATATAAAATATTCTGTGTATACTAATTATCTTTGTAAGAGATTTGTTGCAGATGCCTTTTTTTCAAACGTTTTGAAGCTGAAGTATGATGAATCTAGAGTCTGTATTTTATTTAGAAATTTGTTAAAATCTCTCATGAAACGATATATATAAATATATGCACAGACATGCACACACATGCACAAAAGTCTAAATTCGGACGTCTGAACTCATTCATTCAGATGTCTGAATGCTGAAACATGAATATTGTTTCACGATATTCAGACGTCTGAATGAAAATTTTCAGACGTCTGAATTTAGTCAAAATTTGCCTAAAAGCTTGCTGTTTGCATTTCAATCTAATTTAGAAGTCTGAATTTTTTAATTCAGACGTCTGAATATTTCCAACTGCTATTTTCTTGAAAAGTCACTTCTCTTCACCGAAGAGAAACGTTTTTAAAATCAATAGTTGCACCTGTTTTTTTAATATAACTTTTCATCTATAGTTGCAACTCTTTATACACTATAAGTAGATTATAGAATTCAAAAACAATTCATCGAATTTACTTTTAGCATTCTTGAATTCTCATTTATTCTCAAGCTTTCAAATTGCACTCAAATTGCTTACATATTTTGATCATTGATCACTTTATCTTCCACAATTCTCAAAGCACATCATACTATATATATCATAAAGGAGAAGATTATAGGAATATTGTACTTAATTGACTTATCAGTGTTATTTAAGAACGTACAACAGTCAGATACATTTGTTATTTGTAAAGAAGTCCTGCTTGGTTGCTCAGGCAGTTGAAGTCCTATTCGGTTGCTTAGGCGGGTGAAGTCCTGTTCGGTTGCTCAGACGGTGTAAACTTATTCCTTTGAATTAAGTGAGGGTTATGTTAGTGAAATTACAGAAGGAGTCTGGGACTGGACGTAGGGCGATGCTCCGATGCCAAATGAAAAGAAGCTATGCTATAGGATCGAGTAACATGAATAAACTAATTGTGCGGAATAAGTAAATAAATAGTAAATGCAATAAAGTAAATCCTGTTAATCACTCACGAACAAAACATATTGACATTCGTCATCATTTTCTTCGTGATAATATTGAAAAAGATCTAATAAATATAGAATTTGTGTATTTTGACAAACAATTGGCAGATATCTTTACAAAACCGTTAAATGAAAATACTTTCATCAATTTAAGATGGGAACTTGGAATCTTTTCTTTTAAAGATTTATAAGTTTACATATTTTTAAAATATATGGTTTTTATATTTTACATAATTCATAGCTTACTAGGAATCATATCAATAATAAAATAAAAAAATAAAAAAAAGTTTTCCAACACTCGAACGCAGGATCACATACTCGGTAGATTTCCGCTTTACCACTTCACTCTTTATCTTTTTCTGAAATATTAGTTTGTTTTTTGGATTTTTTTTTCCTTTCATTTTATTCTTTTTTTCTATGGTTATTATTCTCCTAACCATACAAACTTTTTCTATATTTATTAAGCCTCTACCTATATATTCTCTGAAATTCTTTGCATCAGAATTCATTCAAGATTTTTTAAATTTCAAAATACTGTCTCAACATGTCATCTCAATACAACTATGAATCATCTGAACTTTTTTATACTTCTCCTTCCTCGAGATCGGTAAATCTACCAACTCCTACACCAATTTATGAACCGGTTTCGATTGTTCCACCCTCAACTCATACTGGATATACTCCACCAACTAAAAGAACAAGACAGTCTCTCTTTTTTGGATCACCATCCACAAAAGAGAAAATAGATGATATTCATCACTATCAGAGAGACATTAGAATTACAATGCGAATTATACTATGAAAAAAAAGTTAATGCCAAACGGCTTAGCTTTTTGGAACAAGTCGCGCTAAAGTTCTGTGGTTCTTCATCAAAAGAAACAGTTTAGCAACTGTCCACCGTTCGTTCTTCAAATCGTCATAATTCTTGGGAACCATCACCACAACGTCCACCGACATCACCAAATTCTTGGGAACGTGGCAACAGTTGGTCTTCACTTCGACCATTTGTAGAGAACACTAAAATTGAAGAAGAGTCATATCATACTCCAAGTTCTTCTTTAAAATCTCTTTAATTATTTTTTGTTTATATACTATTGTTCATTTATTATTTCATTCTGTTTATTCTAAACTTGTATTATTTTAAATTATTTGATAATATATATTGTTTTCTATATTCAATAAAGCTAATACGTACTTTTGAGAAAAATTTCAGACGGCTGTTTTATTCAAAACAAACGTCTGAATATTCAAGGTAGAAATATTTTACCTCAGATTGAGACATCTGAATCAAATAAAACAGACTTCTGAATCAGGTCGAATTTGAACTATTTCTTTGCGGATTGCAACTCAGTCCAATTCAGACGTCTGAATCAAATAATTCGGACGGCTGAATTTTTCTGAACCAATTTTTTTACCTTGCTTCTTTATTTCCTTTCTACTTATACCCCTGCCTTTTCACCCACTATATATTGCCTTCTTCACTTCATTCCCAATTACTTCAGAACCCTAGCCCCCATTTTCAACTCTTTCAAAGCTTTTACCTTTCCACTAACTCTCAAATGGCACCAAGATCAAAAAGAACTAGAGAATCAACCTCCGGACCATACGAAGATCAAATTCGGCAATGGCTATGGAACGATGTTGGTGTTTCCCTGTATAATTCTATGAAGAATTTCAACATTTTCGAAGGAGCATTCATGAAATTCCTGGATTTTGCGGCTTATCGTGTTAGAGAGTTGACGAAACAATTCCACTTCGATAGCTTACTTGGGTATACTCCTAACAATGTTAAGATTAATCATCTTATGATTAAACTTTTTCTTGCAAATTTGAATTTGGATCATCATAATCCCCAAAATTGTCAAGATTATGTTTGGTCGATAGTTTGTGGCCTAAGAATCTTCTTACCTTTACAAAGACTAAGTCATATTTTAAATTGTTCTTATCAAGGAATTGATATTAATGAGATTGAAGTTGATATGGATCATCGAGACGAAGTTTCACATCAGTTCTTGTTCGATCAACTTATAAATTAGGGCAATTTAAAATCTACCTTCTTAAGGCCACAAGCTAGACTCATTCACCGTGCACTTATTCGTTCTTTACAACCATGGACGGGGAGTTATGAAAAAATTTATAAATTTCCAAGCTCTTTATTCTATCTACTCCAATGAACAAGTGAATTGGGGAAAAATTATTTTGGATGAATTTTAAGACATCACAATCCAGAGAAAATATAAAATCATTCATTATGGTGCTTATATTGTGTGCATCCTCCTCAATGTCGGTGTACCAATGCTCGACTTCAATTTTACAACTATTAGTGAGTTAGGCGCTAAAACTTTAGGATTGATGGGTCTTCCACCGCGACCTCCTCCTCAACAAATCATCTCCTTCCATCAATGGTCTCAAAATGTTCAACAAAGTGCTCCTCAACCTCGAGACACTAGTATTGCTTCTTCTTCTCATACTCAACATGAAGAAGAAGAAGATGACGATGATACCATTCCAGAAATTGGCCTGGAAACTTCTTCAAGACAAGCCATCATCACTCTCTCCCGATATCAATTAAAGATTCATCGGGAAATTAAGGCACTTGAGAAGAAGACGGAAAGAAAATTCAACTTTATCAAAGGCTTTCTCAATAAAATATGGGATCGAATCTCTTGTTTTGGTTCTTTATCCTCCCAAGCTTACAACCCATCCCCATTTCAGTGGTTTTCCTTAAACTCGAGTTCTAATCATAATGATCCATCTAGTTCAAGTCAATTATCTATTTCTATTTTTAACTTATGCTTGATTTGATTATGTTTTAACTTTGCTTGTCAAGTTGTATGAGAAATTTCTTTTTTCCTATTATTTCTTCTTGTGTTAAAATACTCTACTTGCTTTAATGAGATGATCTATCTATTATTATCATCCATGCTCTTTCTTTTTATCGATGACAAAGGGGGAGAAATTTAAAAATTGTGCATATTGACGGGGGGAGTAACAATATTATAAATATTTATTATTGATTATGTAGTTGTCATCATCAAAAAGGGAGAGGATGTTGGAATGTTTTTGATTATGACAAGCTATATAAAATATTCTGTGTATACTAATTATTTTTGCAGGAGATTTGTTGCAGATGCCTTTTTCAGACGTTTTGAAGCTGGAGTATGATATGTCTAGAGTCTGTACTTTATTTAGAAATTTGTTAAAATCTCTCCTGAAACGATATATATAAATATATACACACACATGCACAAAGGTCTGAATTCATACGTCTGAACTCATTCATTCAGACGTTTGAATGCTGAAACCTGAATATTGTTTCACAATATTCAGACGTCTGAATGAAAATTTTCGGACATCTGAATTTTGTCAAAATTTGCCTAAAAGCTTGTTGTTTGCATTTCAATCTAATTCAGACGCCTGAATATTTACAACTGCTATTTTCTTGAAAAGTCACTTCTCTTCTCCGAAGAGAAACGTTTTTAAAATCAATAGTTGCACCTGTTCTTTTCAATATAACTTTTCATCTATAGTTGCAACTCTTTATGCACCATAAATAGATCATAGAATTCAACAAACAATTCACCGAATTTACTTTTAGCATTCTTGAATTCTCATCTATTCTCAAGCTTTCAAATTGCACTCAAATTGCTTACATATTTTGATCATTGATCGATTTATCTTCCACAATTATCAAAGCACATCACACTATATATCATAAAGGAGAAGATTGTACTTAATTGACTTATCAGTGTTATTTAAGAACACACAACACTCAGATACGTTTATTATTTGTAAAGAAGTCCCGTTAGACTGCTCGGGCAGTTGAAGTCCTATTCGGTTGCTTAGACAGGTGAAAACCTGTTCGGTTGCTCAGACGGTGTAAACCTATTCTTCCGGATTAAGTGAGGGTTGTGCTAGTGAAATTTCAGAAGGAGTCTGGGACTGGACGTATGACGGTGCTCCGAACCAGTATAAAAGCCTCTGATGTCATTTACTTTACTGCATTTACTGTTATTTACCAATTAGTTTATCCATATTACTTGATCCTATAACGTAACTTCTTTTCACATTTGTCATCCGCGTTAACTATGACATAAAGATATGAAGCATGGGGTAAGAATCCTTGGAAAACTATACATAAAGAATATTTGTTTGAAATTTATTCACCTAATAATGCTAATATTGCACATGCATCATATTTTACAATTATTTTTTTCAAAGATATTCTAGTACATATTATTTCTTATTTGTTAGGTAAAGCTATTTTATGCATTTTTTAATTTTATTTTGCCACTTACTTTATTTATGTTCTTCTTCCAGTTTTAGCTTGCCTGCAAACTTGAATCTCAACTTTCAAGATAATAATTTGCTAATATATATATATATATATATATATATATGATTTATCATCTATTTGTAGTTTTGTAAATTAACAGGTAAATTATTAAGGTTCGTGAATTTTGATTGTGCAGTTGAATGTTTATTTGAGTTTAACTAGGGATTAACAGTGGATAAGGATTTATGATTGTACTATTACTAGCTCCTATTTTGTCACTTTACGCTTGTTTCAGCTTATGCATTCTTTTCAACTGTTCGGTATGCTCTTTTTATAGCTCTCCATTTCAAATTTGTTCTCTACCATATACCTATATTGTTTGATTTACAGTTGCCTCTGCTTTTTGATACTCTTTAGCGGTTCTACTGCATGTTATTCTGTTGTGGTTTGGCCAACTACTTTCCTTTTAATGTTATCTCCATGCAATCCGACTTATTGACTTTGATTATCAAATCTGAGATCTACTAAGAATTATTGACTCTGACTAATATTTCATATAACAGAGGATATGGTAATTTAGATATATTTTGCTCGGTGACAAACTAGATATATATTCGAGTCTAAGTCTAAGTTTGTTGATTTGACATATATATTTGAAAATAGAAAACTCAAAATTCGTTTTTGAACGAAACACTACTTTAGTGTTCCAGAAAACAAGCCCACGGCTTTGCTAGGCGGCCTTGTATGAACAATGAAAACGAATTAAGGCAACAGACTATCAAATTTAAGAAGAGTGAATAAAATAGGAACTGTAAAAATAGATTTATAAGCAAGTTGAACTAATGAACTCAGGAGTTAATTTCTCAGGCGATTTTGCAACTGGAGGAGGATATGTTAGCTTTCATGCAATGAATAGAGTGCTAGATCATGAGATAAAAAATTTAATGATTGTAAATTCTTGTTAAAATCTACAGATTTCCTAAAAAGCTGGTCAGTAAATCATTTTATCAACACATTATGTATCCTTTCTAGATTCCTTAAATTCCATATTCCTGAAACTAGTAAATCATTTCCAGATTCTTGAAATTTTTGTTAAAATTTCTGAATTTCTTAAAAAGTTGCAGTAGGGAGAATCATTTTTAAGGGATCGTGAAGAATATGTTATCACTAAATCATTTACTCTACACATTATATATCATATTTATTTTCAGTTTCATTTCATGTACGGATGATGCTAATTTTTTTGAATTGTAATGACATGTTACATTGTCATTCAGGAATCAGACAGTCTGTAGTTAAGCTGATATGTAGTGGAACAAGTGGGATATCATCTTCGATTTCTGGAATCAGTCTATAGTCACCCTTTTGTGTATTGTTATAACTGTTGCTTTTGTATAGTGAAATATTAGAATGATGATAGTTCGTACTTTTCGTATAAGCTCAATGTTCTTGAAAATATATATTAATTTGGGTTCCAATAGAAGATTCAGTTTTATCAGAGAAGGAACTTATGGTCTATCATATATGCATAATATATATGTAAGAATCTGGAATAGTATCTGCATTATTACCTGATGCTTCTGAAAGGTAAAACTACAAAAATGAAAGCTGTGGAAAGTTACGCTCTTTATGAAAGAATTTCAAAAACGTTATAGAAACTAGTGGTGTACTATAGCATTTAAACATTCTATAGCGTTAGCTTTTCCATTATGTTTCTAAAACTCTTTGAAAATACTCATTTATAGCGTTTATCTTCTACTGTTACAGGTTGGTAGTCTATTATAGCATGTCGTTCTATAGCGTTCTTTGAAACGCTGTAGTAAATTTTTGTAGCAATTTTCAAACGCTATGGAAACCCCAAATTGTTGTAGTGGACATGAAAGGCGGAGTGTAGCTGCGTCAGCTCTATAAATATGGACAAATGGGTGCGCAAAGAGGGGGAATTTTCTTCTCTGCATTTCTTGAAATCAAATCATTATAAAACATAAATTGAATTGGAGACAATCTTTATTTGATTGTAATCTTGCATAATCAATATGAATAAGGAGTTTTGGACATGCATATCATATTTGACTATGCCTTTTCGAAAATTATTGAATTGGACTTGCATATATTCAAAATTCTTAAATTCAAAACTCGACACCATTATTTAAACTATGCTTTGGACTATGATGAGTGATACGTGCACAAATATATGGACATTAAACTTCGAAAATAAAAATTAATTATATATCCCATTATCGAGCCTAATGGACTATTGCATAAGATTTATTACTTGTTTTCTTATCTCTTACGCACATATAAATGACACATGCCCTTTTTGAAACATTTTTTCCTTTAAGACTATAGGGACTCTTGAATATGCTGAGTATAAACGGTCTTAGAGGATCTCGAGAACAATAATCCATGAAAACATATGAACTCTAATATATTTCACTCCAAGAAGGCCTATTAATGTCATAAATCCATCCTTTAACGATTCCATTATGTACAAAGTCTCAAGTGATAAATAGGTCCTTGATAACACAACTAAGACGACATTGATGGATTATGTTTAATCATGTCACCACATTTGTTCAAATCAAGGATTAATTCATCACTATTAGCATCATCGATGTTATATCAGTTTTTGGTCTAACATATACATTCTAAGATTACACGGAATACTAATAAAATCCAATATAAAACTTCCTTTTTAATAAAATACTAATTTCTCAACTTAAATTATAATTTAATATTCACCAATAACATTAGAAAACTCATTTCTTCCTTTCAAACCCCAATAATACTTGTAAAGCTAAATATTACGTTAAACAATTATTCCATAATTTTCTACAACTAAATAATATTTTTGAATAATTTTCAATAATATCCAAATCAATTTAATATGTTCATAATCAAATAAATACATTTTCAAAATCGAAAATATATTATAATTTCATAAAATATATTTTAAAATAATAAAATATCAATTAAAGACCATTTCAATTTTTTCTAGAAATTTATAAGATGTTTATTGAAAAACCAATAACTAGATTTTAAGTAAATAATCTATCTCTTAATTAATAAATAATTATTAACACCAAATAAAATCTGTACTAATACACACACACATACATACATACATACATATATATATATATAACATCTTTTTATTTATAAAAGTTATATATATTTAATTGAATAAAATATTAACATATACACCTACACAGACACACACACTTTGTTTATTCTCGTCGGGTTGACCCATCGATTGATCGCAAGCAATTGACTGGATGACCTAAGTGGTCTACCGGCTAGAGGCAAAAACTGTGTATGATCGTCAATTCAAATAATCATCTCCTCCACCATCTATCGTTCTTCTCCAATTCGTAACACAGACCATATTTTCAAGCAAGCAACAACTCAACATATCATATGCAAATATTAAAGCGATATAGACATAGATTTCATGTGTGAAAACACTCACCCAATCCTGCTTTCCTCTTCTTCCTCCTTTAACTATGACCTCACACACACAGAAACCACCACAGCCACCAAAAACTTGAGTTTCCTTTTGTCATATGTACCAAATGATGTAGAGAACTATATACTTGAATTTGGGAATTTAAAACATTTTATTTGATTTTTTAAATTTTAAAGAGAAGAGGGTTTTGTTATTTTCTTAAGGAAGATGAAAAAATGGGATGATGAAGATATACGTCAATGTTTTTATTAAAGGAGACAAGTCTCAAAATAAAAAGTATCGAGATTAGAAACATGGACATGGTGATGGACTTTTGAGCTTTAAGATATCAAGCTTAGGTTAAATATATTTATTTTATTATTTAATTTCTTTTTTATAAACTATTTTCTATTTGAAACGAATGAAAATAAAATTCTAAACAAAATTTATATTCACCACATTTGGTTATTTACCCACAACTATAAAATTCCTAGAATTTATGTCCTCAAACTTTAACTCATTTAACTTAATTCTCCTATATTTTCAATTTAAACCCATTTAATAAATCAATTACAAAATTATCCACTTTTAATCAAAAATCTAATTTAATCAATTAATTTCTATTGATAACTTTAATAATTTTTACTTAAAATCCAGGTTGTTACACACGAAGTCTTGAATTATTGTCGATCCTTCTGCACCTTTTCATGATCATGATGATGATGATTAAGTGGGCAACGAGGGCCATGGAGTCGAGGCAAATGTAATCGATGAAGAAGTGAGGGTGGAAGAGAAAGTTATAGTAGAAGGAGACAAAGGAAGAGGAGGTGACGGAGAAGGAGAAGTGGAAAAAGAAGAAGGGAGGGAAGAAGAAGAAGGAGACGGTAAAGACGACGATGACGAAGACTATGGCTTGGGTGACAACGAATCATACGAGAGATATCCCCTGAAGGCGACACAGTCCTTGTCCCATTCCATTGAAAGAGTTTGATGATTAAGTCTTTCCAACATGCCTTTGACCCAAGTCTTGCACCAATTGAAGAATGGACACCTTCTACGGGTTCCTTTGAGAAATCTTCGGATCGCTAGGTGAACTCGGCATTCTTTCCACCTTTGGCACTGGAGGAATCACTTTTAAAGATATTCTGAATGTAAATTCTGATGAATTTAACTTCCCTACCGGGGATATTCTTACTGATGATGGTGAAATCCCATCCTTGTAACTCTCCGAGCATGGTCTGTGGACTACTCAGGAAAAACTAACACTTCACACACTTTTAGGATCATGAACACCAACATTCGGCACTCGTTCTTAATCCATAGCCTTAGTTCTAATATACCCCTTCTTCTTTTCAGGTACTATATGTAGAGATCGCATGGGCTATCTCCGCTTGGGTGTGAGTTAGTATCGTTTGTCGACTCCGGACATTTACACATAGCATCCTGGCTCACACCAGAAGTCTGATGGAGAGAGGAGGAGAAAATAGAATGAAAGCCAAGACAAGAAGGAGAGACTAAGGTGCCAAGAAGAAGAAAAAGAGTGCCACAATGCGACAAAGAAATAACGTCGTCATGAGGAACAGCGAGGTCCTCATGACCACTTTGGGCATGACTCAAGTGCCGCTCAGCTGCATACCAACCCTTAGACTCCTTAACAACAACCTTCATCGACTCAACCTCCTTTCACCACAATTTCTATTTTCCAAAATCCAAATAATTTTTAGTTCACAGTGTTCCACTTCTGCCCCCTATATGAACATCTACAGCTATCTTTGCCAAGATGTAAGGGGCCTTGCCTGACTACTGCCTAAAGGGGGTCATGTTTGACTGCGATGCTAGAATATCACTCACCAAGAGGCTAACCAAAAGATAGATGGAGTCAAGGAGATTTCAGACTAGCTATTTGAGTGGAAGAAGTCGGCTAAGCGCTTATCTAAAATTAATAGAATCAATCAGAAGCTAATTAACTCATTTGACTCAAAGAGAGCCAACAGCGGAATATTATGGAGGGTTATAAAACAAATTGGCTAATATCACCAAACAAAGAGACAAAGCATTAAAAAAGCCAAACGTTCAAAGGAAAAATAGAAAATATGCCAAGAGCCCACGCTTATGTCACCATAGTTATGAAGGATCAAATCAAAACTGATCATCGAGAAAACATCAAGCTTGCAAAACGAGTAAGACAAAATATGTACATTTGAAAATCCTCCAGGATGAGGTAAACAGTCTTAAGGACAATCTAAAAGCTGAAATAGATTCCAAAGCACAAGCTCAAATTGACCTCATTGGAGCTAGAAAGGAGATTATAGAACTTAATTCTACTCAGGCTAATATGGAAATGAATGCCACTCTCCAACAGTTCTTTGCCAATGTCATCAAGAATAAGAATCTGAAATGGCTACAGGAGAGTCATGATATCGCATTAACCACCACCTCAAAAGAAGTACTCCATAGAGCTACTACAGGTGTCGAAGGAGTAACCGAAGAGACATTGAAGTCTCATTTCATGACGAGGAGGAAATCGTGGGCTTAGAGAATGGAAAAGCTATCTTGGCTGCATAAGACACAGTTGCCGAGAAGGTAGTTACTGAGGCTCCCGCTAGCTTCAGTGCGTTGGATCAAGCAGAATCATCCACTCCTAAATTGAAAGTGCCTGCAATAGAGATTGCAACTTTTGCGGTGCCAACTTATGAGGCTACCCTTACCAAGGATCCTATTCTAACCGTGTCAAGTATTGTTTCTTCGTATTTCACACCATTGGTTATGTAACTGACTAAATATTCTACTAAAGAGGGTGAAATCATCAAATCCCTAACAAAGGGAACTCCGCCTAACCAAGGTACTCTTTCGTCCCTTCGAACTTCGAGAAACTTCAACTCTTACCAGATGAGTTCACCATCTTACATTATTCTATCTATCAAGGCATAGGTCATCCATCACTGCCTCCTCCACCTCCATCTACTCAAGGCCTACGTCCAAGCTCCATCACTTCCATTTCAACCTCTGTTGGTGTAAAGCCCATTGTTTAAGCTCCCCCTTCCAGCTCCGGCCCTAATCTAGACTCGTAGAAAACATGGGCATTTGAAGGATTAAAGGATGTTGATCAGTCCAAAGAGGAAGAGGGCACCATTAGGAGCATAAAAGATCTAGACAATCACATCACAATGGCAGAGATGCTAAAATGCAATTTTAATAGAATCGGGATCAAGCTTAAGTCAGAAACCAGAAAGCCTACTAGCTCTAGACAACTGAGCCTTACTCTTAAGCTTCCTCCTCTGAAAATCATGCTTCCGAAAGGTTGCGGTTCTAGCGGTAATTCTAGATCTTCTGATTTTGCCTCCGATAACCCCAAGGACCCAATTAACTTAAGCACTAAAGAAGAGTACAAACCTTACGAGGGAAGCGTTCTAGAGAAGGAGAAGGTCCAAGAAGGGAAAGTTTCAAAGAAGCATCTTGCCAAGTTAGATACTAGGAGTAGTAAAAGCGAAGAGTGAAGTTGGTGACTTGCTCGGCTTTTGATAAGATAGTTTCTTGTTGTCTTTTGATGTTCTTTTGTATCTCTTATATAGGTTGACAATATGCGGGAGCAACCCTGGCGACTCCTGTAAAAAATCTTAATGTAAATAAAAGACTATTTTTTATACAATCTTTATCGTATTTACGTTTCCAGACTTTCTATTTTACTTGCCTATATATTTGCCTACATATATAATATATTCAGTTGTAATTCAATTACATTTATATTATAAATGTATATGTCTATGCAATGCCATTATTCACTACATATAAATAAATCTCTACATTTGCATAGTAGCATTTTTTTATTTAGTTCTATTTGACCTTTCCAATGTATTTCTTTGGATAATTTTACTCATTTTCAACCGAGCATATCTTGCCCCGTCGTAGTAGAGATATTGTACTTTGACCAACTTCATGGACATCATCATTTGTCATTAGCC
The DNA here is from genome assembly GCA_030765085.1 of Allium cepa. Classification (NCBI taxonomy): domain Eukaryota; kingdom Viridiplantae; phylum Streptophyta; class Magnoliopsida; order Asparagales; family Amaryllidaceae; genus Allium; species Allium cepa. The sequence goes on along the minus strand of CM060931.1, from coordinate 455,124,575 downwards.
GAGCATATCGTTCTGGCTATAAACATGTTCGTACTTTTATAAAATTCAGTTGTATGTCGAATCCTAACTCTAGGAATCGGTTCCTTAGAAGCCTATCTCCTGGCACCTATGACGCCCCACCTCTATACTCACACTAGGCAAGTACACTACTGGGTAATGCCGTCAACTAGCATGAAGAATAAGACTGTTGATGAGCGACCGTCTATGTAATTGCTTTGTGCGAGTACCGATATGTCAAATAGTATGACATGCATTTCATTTTAAGAGGAAATTAGACGTATCAAATACAAACTCAAAGCTACTACACAGTGACTATGTGGTCTTCGGAAACAAATATAAAATAAGCATAACACAAATCAGTCACGGATATTCATATCACTAAGGCGGAAACAGATATGAATGTATCAAATAGAAGTGTACATCAAAGTAGTGGTCATACAAGAGTCATTACATCATAAAAGAATAGGTACAAGTGCTAGACAAAAGAATATATATACATCAAGGAGTCTCTATCTTGAATGTATAAAAACAAAAACTACTAAGATAGAGTATTTAGCCAAAAGTCAGATGACGGTCCCTGATAAGAAGTCAAGTAGAAGCAGCTGAAACACCTTGGTCTGACCCGAGTATTATTCAAGGAGAAAAATACTACAATTTAGCTCTAAATATCATACAAGATGAGATAGGATAAGAGATATGACAAGTATATATATGATAACAACAAAAATCATATAATATCTCAAATTTTCTCATACACTAAAAAGAATGTCATATTCTTTATTTTTATTCACCAACCCACAAATATTGATAGAGCTTATCAATGCATATCATCAAAATTGGTGAAATACAAATTCTAGAAATCAATAATTAGAAATCCAGAAAACACAAAGGGGGAGGCCTATAAAAAACGGGAGCATGAAAACTCACCAACACGTGTATCAAAAACGGGACGCTATCCTATGAGTCGCTAACCCATAAAGCCGGTGCAAAGAAGTAGTACAACGGTACGCCCGAGGAACCTGAAACTCAAATAAGCCGGAACAACGACGTAGTACAACGATACGCTTGGTGAACCGAGCTCCATAAAAAGACTATGGGTCGCTAGCCCATAAAATGAGATGAAACTTCACAAAACGGGGTACAGTCCCCTACGCGGACAAAGAGACATCACATATCGCTAGTCTAAACCATAAAATGATCATCATTGATCAATAAGAAGTGTAAATTACACTAAGCTAGTAAATAAATGAGTTTAGTTTCATGTCCCACAACCATTGGCTTAACTTAAATATTTACAAACAGATTGTAGATTTCCACTCGAAAATTGTCACAAGATTTCAATCGAACAAGTCTAAGAATTAACCGACGAAGTAAATGCAAGCTTTCATACCACTTGTTTTAATAAGTCATTTAATTGGATTTCTCATACGAATGAGGTAAAGGTTTATATATACTAATAGATAGGAAAACGGTTTTAAAAACGAGCTTTGTATTAAACGTAACGTTGAAATCATTTTTATGAAAGAGTTTGAGTATTTACTACTAGTATAGAAACCTTTGTATTTTAAAGTGACAAATCACTGAAATAATTGTAAAAATAATCTATCACCAAAAATTCATATTCGACGATGTGAATTAAATCCATGAAAATCGATATCAAATCCATCAAATGGATATTCCCAAAAATCCAAAAAAGAAGTCATCAAAGTCGATAATAAATGACAACGACCAACCGGATTAAGAAAAAATCGATAAAACGGAAATCCACTCAAAAATAGGAAATATGGCTGAAGTTAGCAGCATCAGAGGTCTAGTGGTTTCCCCTAGACGTCTGAGCTAAAGGTATGGAATTTTTCCAGATCACTGAGATGTCTGAGCCTTAAGTCTGGAACGTTTATTTCTTTGCCTCAGAAGTCTGAGTGTTTTGCCATACGTCTGAGCTGAAGCTCAAGGCAAAATTTGCCTAAGCCACTAATGGCCAAATCGGTTTGGTAGCGATCGGACGAGCAATGGAGGCTAGGAATTTATGCCAAACGACAACCCAGCCCTATAGGCTCTTCAGTACACTTCAAACAACATGTCCAAACATCCTTGGTAGGATTTTCATAGATTTTGACTTCAAAATATTCACCAAACCAATTCAATTCAAAATAAAATGAATGTGAAATAGATGTTAGGAATTCATACCTAACAATAATAAAAGCTATAGACATAGATTTGAGATCAAAATCTCAGCTTTAACTTAAAAACAAGGAATGAGAAGCTCTAAAACAAAGCAAGACCAATTCCTCTTCAACAACACCTCAAGAATCTTCAATCTATTATCAAACGGAAAGATTTCCTAAATTAGGTTATAGGAATTTCTGAAAATTGAAGAGAGATTGAGATGGAGAAGATGAAGAGGAGGCTTACCTAAGCTTTTCTTTACTTTGGAACTTGAATTAGAATTTCCTATGAATCTAAGGCTTAGGAATTTCTAATCTCTTTTCTTTTCCCCCATTTTTCATTTTGCTTGAGTGTTAGGAAATAATGAGTAAAATGAATGAAGAGTAGAGGAGTTGGGTTACCTTGCTGGGTTAGTGGGCTGATACCCAAACTCAAAGCCCAATTAGAAAAATACCAAAATTCTAATCAACTCCAAACATATCGATGTTTATACTCAAAAAGGTCATAAACGCCGTTTTGAACTCAATGGAAGTGGTCTCGAGTCTGAATTCGACTATTTACAAAAAGTCACATTTCAGACTTTAGTCTGACTAACGATGCTATATTTGAATAAAACATTTAAATATACAATTGTAAAATATGCGGGTTGTTACAGCACCCATCTTCGTTTTCTCCTATCTTCGAACATTGATCGAGAGGATTCATGTAATGACCACTCTTGTCGACCTTCAAAAATTAACAATGTTACATTCACGGTATTCACGTGCTTAGCATCGAAATGCCGGAAAGACTGATTGTTTGGGGAGAAAGAAGAAAAGACAGAACATAATCTCATATCGTGATGAGAAATATATAATATGCAATAGATCTATACAAAAGAAAAGACTATAATATACGTACATCAATCAGAGTAAACTGACATATCGTTAGTCAGGATAATTATAACAACACATACTCACAAATGCTGATAAATACAACAAATGCAGTGGAAATAAAATATATATGAATATGTCTTCGAGGCTCCAGCTCGTCTCCTGAAGCTCTAAAGCATCCAAAGCAAATCTGGAAATATGCTCAAGCTGATTCGAGTATTATAAGAAAATGACGCCCAGATTAGTCTAGTAAACCAATGTGAGAAACACATATTATATGGAATTTTAATGTTATAATTTTTTTAAAATAAAGTTATCTCGTAAGATCACACCACATATAAACACTAATGGGTATTGACTTTACGATAACCAAATCATTTCAAATAGAAAATCCAATAATATTATAATAATGATTAGTGTTTAAAATAATATTGAATCGTAGCCGAAATGATTACATTAATTACATTCTAGCATATGTAGATACAATCAAATCCGAAGGCACGTATTGGAGAATGAATTCCATACATGACAAGGTAATGGTCTTCCTTCCGTATAGTACACCTCTAGAGAAAATGTACCAAGGCTGCATTAATTTACATCTCTGCTACTCAAGATTAGCATACCCCTGGAGAGTACCGAATATGATCACCCCATCCCCTAGTTGTCAACTTGACAACCTTTTCCATGGCCACAAGCATACATAATCAAAAAATGTCGATTAAGATACAAGTGACGATCATACCTAAATGGAAGCGACCTACTTAGCCTTGTAGCACATCCTTGCTTTAGTCATTACCGGTTGTGAGATCTGAGGCGACATTATACCTTTTATAGCAATCCCACTTGGAACGATAACACTGCCCTCCAGGCCAAAATCCAAGCCAACATTCATCTATACACGTTGTTCCGGGGCTAAACAAACCGAAAGCGCTACTTCTACTACATCCTCAGGATTAGTAGCAAGCATCCCTCTCCTTCAAAGAACACCATCTTCGATCATCTTTATGATGTATCCAATTCGAAAGCTAATGCCGGTTCGAAGTGGTTTTCGAATAATATATCTGATCTCTTTCTCTCCAAACCGACAATGATATTTTAAAAACTGGCCATAATTTGATAGTCGGTTATTTAACTATCAAATAAACAAACTATCCAACCAGATATTAAATCAAACATGGTTAAACATATAAGCAACCACACAGCTTCTTTAATATAAAAAATTCATTAATTAAAACCATTTGTAAATCCTTTATTAAAATACTTTTACAAAGACTATTCACAAACCCTCACCGCTCTTTTCACTACTTGAAAGATATTTATATACCTGTCTCAACTACATAAGTATACTCATAAAACATTTCATTTCCATATACTTATATCAACAGTATAAGTATGTTCACAAAACACTACATTTTCAATACTTAGAAAGTGTACCAATATACTTATCACAACGGTATAAGTATATTTACAAATCTTAAGAAAGATTTCATTTTTTCAAAACCATACTCAATTGAGTCAAAACAAATGTCATTTAAAAACATCAATAACACTAACCCAAAACACTTTCCTTTTGATGTAAGCAAATAAATCATATACAAATTAGACCAAATACACTTACCACCACTTTCTGATTTCAGACATTACTATCCCTCGACTAACAATATAGTCAGACAAGTTAGCGTACTATTCTTTTCTCGAAATACATTATTAATTCTCAAGATAGAGACGAGTTTCCATACCTCAGAATTTTGTGTTAAGTATAAAAAGAGTACTTTCCATACCACAATATCTTAAAATAATCATTTATGAAATCAAATCTTATTCTTTTTATAAAAATTCTTTTATACATCCTTTTATAAAATTCCTTTACAATTTCTTTTCTACCTGTAAGACTCTTTTATATTTACAAACTCCTTCTTATAAAAAATATTATTTATAAAACTCCTTTTATGATCTACAAATTTATTTATAACTCTTTTTTATAAAACTCCAAATTCCTTTATAAAAATTATTTATATAAAATTTCATTTATAAATCTCATTTTCATTTACCAAACTCTTTTATACAAAAATAATATAATTTCCATAAAACGATCACTCTATATGACACTACAAATCAAAAATGCGATTTATTTTCCAGTTTATCGCATTTCAATTGAAATATATTATTTATATAAAACTATTCTTTTAACATAACAGATACCCCTTATTTTCTCTTAAATAAATATTCATTAATAACTTTTCTATAAAAATCAATGTTTTCCAAAATATTATTTAAAATATTTACAAAAAGGTTAGGGAAAAATAGAAAGTACAAAAACTACTTTTTTTAAATAAAATATCAAGGAAAATCAAAAAGTCAAATTAGAAATCATTTTTCGATTCAAAACAATTTCCAAATAAAAACAACAATTAATAGTATTTCAATATACCACAACAAGTCTAATAACTGCAATAACACTTAACCAATGCTATTATTACCTTTATCACTAAAAAGGTTTAACTTTTATCATATATCAATGTCACATCCAATATGGCCAAACAATCAAGTTTTGACATTTAACAATCTGTATAATAGGTATATAATTGGAATTAAAATCAACAAGTATATAATTTGAATTAAAATCTCTACAGTGAGAATCCGAATTTCTCAAAAAAAATTCATGTATTTCATTTTAAATTCCATTCGCTTTTTCAAACGGATATTAAACCAAACCAAGCCAATAAAACATTTCAATACAAAATAATAATTTTATCTACTATATATCGTCATAGTAATCATTTAGATGTAAGATAATTTCACCAAAATTCCAGTTGACACCAGAGCATTCTGGTTTTGAACTAAAATCGAACGATGTTTGATTTTAGTCCAAAATTTCACTTGCTCCAAATTTGATGAAACTGGTGTCATCGTGTAGCTATCACCATTACGAGGACAATGTAAAAGACTGTATCACGAATGGACCTCGTATGAGAGAGAAATTCATTTTATAAGATTTTGATTTTGGAATTATAAATTAATTTCACTGATTAATAATTAAATTTAAACTACCCAAACCAAACTATCTTTCCTCAAAACTCCTCCTTCCCTAAAATTTATTGGATATGAGATACGCCTTGGAACATGCACGCCTGACCAGTAATACAAAGCTCCGGACCATCGAACCCAAATCAAACTTCACCAAAGCACTTCTCATCCAAATCTCCACCTCCCCGACACCGTTTCAAGCCACCCGAACCCCTCAAATAAAACGCGACTTAAACCCCTTCCTTCGACCTGCTACTATTACATGTCCCCATATAGAGCTGGACCCCTTAAAAATTTCACCGGAGTTTCTCCTCTACATGACAGCCATCACATTATTCTCCGATTTTCCTAACATCGACTATAACTCCTGAAAAACCAAACCTTAGTTGTCTACAGTCCCATCCTACAGCTGTCGATCTTCTAAGATATTCCAAACATAACCAAACCCATAGAGAATTGTTAATCTAAGATCTACAGGTTCAAAGATCTAATCTTTACATTTTTTGATAATCGAATGATTTTATATTGGTTTTTAAATGGCAAAAACTTGCTTTTTTTTCATTGTATACTGTAGCCTGAAAGTCAAAAGGAGATAGAAGGAAAGAAAAGCTAGAGGTGTGATGAAAATCTAAGTTGATGTTTGGTTTATCCAAATATTTCTAGCGTCTTGCTACATAGCGTTTCATTCGCGTACAAACCACGAATGATAAAATGAAATACGATCATATAAAAATGTGGTACGGTCAGAAAATATTAATAATATACGTAGGTTATTTGATTCTTTGAGATTTCATAAATACCACTGTCTGCCAAAAAATCAACAGAAGAAAATTTAATATTTTCTCAATTAAAAATTATGAAAAAACACTATATGTTAAAATACTACAATAAAAATCAGGTCGTTTTATTAAAAATTAATTTTCTTATAATTATTGTATTCGAATCAAACCTGAATATTGATATAAATTAAATATTACTATTCGAGTCATTAAAAATTTTGGTTCATTACAATTCATTAGCCATTATCACTTATCATTGGCCAAGTAAATTTTGCCAGGCCTTAAGCATGGTCATTCCTACCGAAGTTATACACCTACTTTAATCTCCAAGGAGCAGTGCTCGTGATGCTTTCCTCCAAGCATCCATTTTCGGTCTCGCCTGTCTTCGAACATTGATCAAAATCATTCACTGACTACCATCGCTTATCTTCGGTCGGGTGTATCTCACCAGGCTGCAAGAGTAGCCGTGAAAGATTTGATTATACAATAGTTCCTATCTTCAGGAACAAGTGTTTTGGTTGCCTAACTCCAGGCATCCTTCTTTGACTTAGCCTATCTTCGAGCATCAGTCGAAGATCAGATAAGTGAAAATGAATCGTCCAATGGCCCTAGTACGATTAAACTCCTCTGACCCAATTATGGATTAAATAAGTTCATCAGTACCTAACTATAGGTAACTGATCATGCTACTAATCATGCAGCATAAAGCTTAACTTACAAGAACACGGTTTCGTTGGTTCTAAAAGCTAACTTTGTTTATAAACAAAAGAATCTACAAGCTTTGCCTTATTACATTTCCTCTAGTCAAGTAATATGGCTTATTCATATAAAAACAAATCAAAATGAAATAGCATAGAATGTGCTTGCTTTTCAACGCCCACGGAGCTAGCATCCCGTTAACCATCAATAAATTAAAAGTTCCATCATAAAGCTTCTGTTCAATCGTATAAAGACCTTCCCAATTCAGACCAAGTGCCTCTATACCAAGGAGGGCCCATTTTAAAACAAGGTCCCTATAATAATCCTACTATTGTTAACATTATTTAGAATATTTAATTGGATAAATAAATTAAATTAATGTAGAATGATAAGGAGATTGAGATTATTGTAAATAATAGAGGTCGTGCCTTAAGGAATGAGTTAATAATAATGAATTAAAATTAATATATATAAAGGAGGAATATGAGTTGAGGGTAAAAATGGAAAAAGACCTAAATTCCTAAACATAAACCCTTACTCTCTCATTTCCTCCCTCGCTTTCATTCACTTTGTAGCAAATGAAATCAAAGGAAGCTTAGGGCTAACCATTAACAAGTGTTTAAGAGGAATTAAAAGCTAGAAACAAGATCCAAGCTTAGGTGATTCAAATCAACAACACAAATCTCAACCTTCTTAATCAATACAAGGTGAATAATAGTTATACATCTCATTTTATGTGTTATTTTTTATTTTAAGAGTAAATCCAGTTCTTTTGCTAATTTGTGCTATGTTTTAGAAGTTTTAAAGATTATATGCTTATTGGTGATTTATAGAATTTATTTATGAAATTTAGTGGTATGTTTGAGTTGGAAAATCTACCATATGACACCCAAATGATTTTAAATTTTTGCATGATGTTAGAAACATTGTTTTAGAAGTGAGTTTTTAATTTTATAATTTTTCAAGAAAGTATGAATTTTCTAAGTGTAGAAAATGGGTTATTTTTTGTTTTAATTATTAAAATAATTAAATAAATTTTCTGGCTTTAAAACTTTTTATGTTGGAAAATACGATTAGTTTGATTTATTGAGATTATTAGGGATTTTTCTCGATTTTTTAAGTATGATTAATAGATTGTTTTAAGTTAAAAGGGCTTAAATATTTGATTAAGATATTAAAATTAAGAGTCAAAGTGTAAAATAATTTGGTATTAAAAATTCTTGTAAGTGGCAGATTTCTGGTAAAGGGGATTGATAAAATTTTGTTAACCGATAAGATTTTGACAAATAATTAGGGTTTGGTGGAAAGAAACTTCTTTTACAGGACATAACATATTTTTCACTTTAATTACTGTTCTACCACTCCAAAAGCTATGATGCCGAACCTATCACCCAGCCTCTATGGACTTCGATGTCGTCCAAGACCAATGCATAGGATATTACTTTGGCTGATATGGAGTGTATTGGCCTGGTCAAAGGGAAAGCCAAGTTATAACGTTGACATCATGGTCTTTGAAGAGGATGAGGCCACACCACTTAATCTTTTGTTTTATAATGTCGCTAACCCTATATCTTCAAAATGACTACTTCGGCACTAATGATGTCATTTTTCTTATCAGCTATATGATGCCGCATTTTTATGACTTCGACTCTATAAGTATAATGCCTCTATTTAATGACTTCGGTAGCATATGACACCACGTCTTATTACTTCGACCTAATTTCCTTATAACCAATTGAAGGAGGTTATGTTGCCATATCTAATGACTACGGCTCTAATGAAGCAGTTATTTTCTCTAAACAATGACACCAAGATTAACCACTTCGACTCTTTTCTTTTAAAAGGTTTTAGATTATACAAAGCAATCTTGTGCTCATCGACTTTGACACCATAAGAGGTGCGAAGAGGATGGTTTCAGCCATATAGCCTTGTATTTTGGAAGTTAAATGTTTTAACTTGTTTTGAAGGGTGAAGACCCTCTTCGGCGATACCCTTGCCACACATATCAATATAAAAGTTCTATATTGTTTTGGCCTTATGGCCTATGGTTTTGTGAGGCGATGACCTCAAAAGATTCGAACTTCACCAATATTGTTTTACTAAAGCATATACCATGGCATAATTATTTTGGGTAAAATAAAGGGCTATAATTTTTCTTGTTTTGAAAGTATGATTTTAATTGGCAAATCATTTGTAAAGAAGTATGTGTTCAAGGAAATAAACAAGGTATTTAGCCCAAAATTTTACTAAAGAGATTATTGGTGTTATCACTTTTGGATAGATTGCGATAAGATAAAATTGACTCAGGGATTAGAAAATCAGATGAGACTGGTGTAGGGTAGTGCCCTATACTTCAGCCGTTAGCCGCTAGATGATATTAATCCAAAATTGCAGTGTGTAGGGTTTTGTCAAGGGTAAGATATAAGGTAGGTTTACGCATACAACGAAATACATAAAGATAAGACAGGTTATAGGTTGGCCTGCAAAACCTTTAGGTTCATAGTAAGCCTATCAAAACTATGAGATTGGCAGATAGTCAGGTAGATACCAGGATAAATGTATTTGAACAAACCATCAAGTTTTCTTCTAATAGCGGGTTAGAAGATTTGGTATATATGGTAGGCTCGTGTTGGCTATAAAGGTTGTAGTTACCTGTGAAAACTAAACATTGGAACGGATAGTCCACTGATTTGATGGATAGTCAAGATTACCCAGGTTGCATGCATATGTATTGTTGTTATATTGTTTATTTTAACCAGTTTAGTTGCAGGATTTTTTTTTGCAAAAGATATATTTTAAAGGATATTAGTGAGGGGAAAATCTGTTCCGATCAGCGGCATGGTCTCACTAGATATCAATTAACTGAGATGGCATATATTCACACCAGGCTTATTACCTAAAAGTTTATGTTTTTCCCTTAAACACTCGGGTGCTCAAAGTTTGATTTGAGTAGGTCAGGAGTAAGTGTCTTTCAAGTTAAGTAGGTTTGACGAATAAAGCTTCCGAAGACGTGTAGGAGGCAGATGCTAGCTTTGTAGGGTCTATCTATATTAATTATCCACTTTGTTATGTCAGTTATTATATGAATGTATTGACAGTAGAAGCGTATGTCTATTTAGTAACTCTGATCATCCAAGGGGCCATCTTCATATGTCTCCCTTGGTGTAATTCGTAATAACTAAATCTTATTTGAACCTAGGTAACATTTTGGGATTATGTAACGAATATGAAATGTTGATTTGAAATGAATCCATGCTAGAGCAACATTGCCACATCCCAGGGATCCATGTGATGTAGTATTTGAGATGGCCTCGCGAAATGAAGAGATGCTTGCTTTGTTCAGTAATAACGAGCCAACAGAGAGCCAGGGTGGACAAAATTAGAAGAGAAAGTTTTACCATAAGAAGGGAGCTCGGAAGGGTGGAGCTGCCAAGAAAGAAAAGTCTATGGTTGTGTATTACAAATGTGACAAGAAGGGATATTATGCTCATGAATGCTGAGCTGGCAAGGGAAAGGAAGTCGTCGGTAAGAAGAACACTAAATGTTTTAACTACGACCAGGTAGGACATTATAAGAAAATATATCCAGAAATGGCCAAGGCAGAAAAAGGAAAAGTATCTACTTTTGCACCAGCTACCTCGAGACCAAAAGCTGAGGAGAAAGGGAAAGCTGTCATAGGAGGTATGCTTTTGATTCATGGTATACCTATTAGAGTATTATTTAATAATGGTGCATCACATTCATTTATATCTCGTTGTTTGGTAGACTAGCTTACCCAGAACCCTCATACTAGTTTTTTCCTTAAGTGCTGCGAATCCGATATAAGGGTATGCAACTTTAGGGATGATATGTGATCATTTAAAGTTTGCATTATTAGGTCATGTATTTTCCTACAGTTTGCAAGTATTTGATTTCGCGGGCTTTGAGATTGTCTTGGGTATGGACTGGTTAAGTATGATGCTAGGATATTTTGCCACGATAGGAAAATATCGCTAAGCCACTCCAATAATAGTGATTGAATTGTATACTCGGTATAAAATCCAAATTTTGACGTTTGTGCTTTTTGGGGTGCCATAGTGGAGGAAGACGAGTTGATTAGGGTTTTTGTAGTTAGAGAATTTGCAGAAGTCTTTAAGCCTATTATTGGACTGCCACTAAAAGAAGCTATTGAGTTTTGAATAGATCTTGTACTCTAAGTTGAATTCGTAAGTAGATCACCTAGCAGGATGACACCTATCGAGATAGAGCTAAAGGTGAAGCTAGTAAATTAGAAGCTAAGAATTTTTATTAGACTAAAGAATTCGCCTTGGGGAGCAGCCGTGGTGTTTGTGATCATCGTTTGGACGGTTCGTTGAGATTGTGCATCAATTATCGTAAGTTGCATGAGAAGAGGATAAAGAATCGATATCCGTTATTGAGGATAGATGACTTGTTTGATCAATTGAGTGAAGTCAAAATATTTTTCCAGTTGGATCTGGCGACAGGGTCCCATCAATTAAGAGTAGCAGAGGATATTATTCCTTTGACGACATTTCAAACAGGATTTTGTTTGTATGAGTGGTTAGCTACGCCATTCAGGTTGACTAATATGTCTGCTTTCTTCATGGATTTGATAACCGAATCTTCTGAGAGCATTTGGATAGATTTGTATTGGTGTTTATAGATGACATTTTGATATATTATAGGAATGAGCGAGATCATGAGATTCATCTTAAATAGTGTTCGAGACACGAGGCAATACTAAATAAATTTGAAATTTTCAAAGTGTCATTTTTTAAAGAATGAAGTAAAGTTCCTTAGTAATGTAGTCTCAAAGAAAGGGTTGTTAGTAGATCCAGCTAAGATCGAAGTAGTTAATAACTGGATGAGACCCAAGATAGTGAGTTTTAGCGGGATACTACCAGAGATTCATTAAGGATTTCTCTCGTATAGCAGCACCGAGAACTAGATTAACAAAGAAGGACATGAAGTATGTTTGGATTGATAAATGTGAGGAGGCATTCCCGATGCTGTAACATTTATTGACCAACGTGCCCATGTTAGTTGTTTTTGATGGAAATCAAGATTTGGTGGTCTATACGGACGCATGTGGAACAGGGATAGGAGTTGTATTAATGTAGATGGGTAAAGTAATTGCCTATGACTCGCGACAGCTCAAACCGCATGAAGTTAGATATCTGACACATGACTTAGAGTTGGGCGCTGTAATATTTTCTTTGAAGGTGTGGAGACATTACCTTTTAGGAGGACAATTTGAGTTATATATGGATCACAAGTCTTTAAGGTACTTATTCTCTCAGAAGGAGTTGAACATGAGACAATAGCGATGGTTGGAATTTTTAGCAGCCTATGATTTTGGAATCAAGTACACAACCAGGAAAGGAAAAAAAGTTGTAGATGCACTTAGTAGGAAACATCAAAATTTGGTGTTGGCTATATTGGTTGAATGGAAAGATTTGGAAGCTTTGACTACGTGTAGTGTGTAGTTAAGATCGACTGTTAGTTCTAGTCAGAGTACTACAATTTTATCTTGTTCGGAAGTTCGACCAGTGTTGATTGACAGAATTGCTTGTAAGCAAAGTGATGAGCTATCACTAGCAGAACAAATTAAAAGATTGGACGGAGGAATTGAGACTGATGATTTGAAATATTTTTACCTTGACTAGAGTGGATGGTTGAGAAAGAAGGGATGATTATGTATTCTAACCACTGGTGACCTAATGAAAGAAGTTCTTAAGGAGCGTCATCGATCAAAGTTAACTATTCATCATGAAGGAACTATGGTGTATCAAGATATGAAGAGAAGTTTCTTCTGGGAGGCTATGAAAAGGAATGTTGGCTTATGGGTAAAGTAGTATTTGAATTGTCGGCAAGTGAAAGGCAAACATAAGAAGCCAAGCAGATTACTTCAACCTTTAGATATTCTAATGTGGAAATGGAATTCTTTATCCATGAATTTTATTGATGGGTTACCAAGGTCAAACATGAGAAATGAAAGTATATAGGTCACAGTGGATAGGCTGACCAAGAATGCACATTTCATTCCCATTAAGTGTACCAAGTTAGCATCTGTACTAGTTAAGTTGTTCATGAAGAATATTGTTAGACTGTATAGGATTCCTAGTAGTATAGTAAGTGACAGAGATGCTTTGTTCACTACTGAATTCTGGAAGAATCTACAGGAGAAGATACCAAGCTTAAGAATTGTACCACTTACCATCCATAGATAGATGGGACAATGGAAAGAGTTAATAAAGTCTTAGAGGATTTGTTAAGAGCTTGTGTGCTAGGTTTTGGAGGCTCATGGGAAGACTATCTACACTTACTCGAGTTTTTGTATAACAATAGTTATTAGACTAGTATAGGGATAGCATCTTTGAAGGTTTATATAGAAGGCCATGTAAATACTTGTATGTTGGTTAGAGACTTGAGATAGATTAGTTTTTGGTCCAGATATGGTAAGAGAAGTCATAAAAGATTGAGTTAATCCAAGGATGAAGGGAGGTCAATTTAAGGAAAAGGGTTATATAGATAAGAGAAGGAAAGAGTTAGAATTATTAGTTAGAGATCATGTTTTCATCAAAATATCACCAACGAAGGGTGTAGCAAGGTTTGGAAAGATGGGAAAATTGACACCCAAATATGTATGCCCATTTCCTTTCATAGAAAGGAGCAAAAACCTTGCTTACATGATAGAGTTATCTAGAAGTTTGGCAGGGATCCATAATTTTTTTCCGTATTTCTCATCTAAAGAAGTGTGTCCGAGATCCAGAGACTACTATACATATGACTGCATTTGAAGATTTAGTAGTGGAACCGGACATGACCATAGCTAGACATCCAATTCGTATTGTGGCCAAGGATGAGAAAAGGCTAAGAAAGAAGAAGGTTAGATTAGTAAACGTTCAAAGGTGTGATGGGAAGAGAGACTGTACTTGGAAAATAGAGAGCGAGATTAGGCACACTTATCTTGACTTATTTGATGGTATGTTTTACATCTATGCTTTTATGTTTAATGTGTGTACCTTATCGTAATTTCGATGATGAAATTCTTTAAAGGAGGGGAGTCTGTAATAACTCTAATTCATATTAACATTATTTTAGGATATTTAATTGGATAAATAAAATAAAATAATGTAGAATGATAAGGAGATTGAGATTTGATAAACAATAAAAATCGTACCTTATGGAATGAGTTAATAAGAATGAATTATAATTAAAATATGGAGGAGGAATATGAGTTAAGGGAAAAATGGAAAAAGACCTAAATTCCTAAACATAAACCCTCACTCTCTTTTTCCTCCCTCGCTTTCATTCACTTCGTAACAAAGAAATCAAAGAAAGTTAGGGCCGAACATTAACAAATGTTCAAGAGGAAATAGAAGCTAAAAGCAAGATCCAAGCTTAGGGGATTCAAATGAACAACACAAATCTCACCCTTCTTAATCAATACAAGGTAAATAACATTTATGCATCTCATTTTTATGTGTTATTTTCAATTTTAAGAGTTAATCCAATTCTTTTGCTAATATCATGCCATGTTTCATAGGTTTTAAGGATTATATGCTTATTGGTGATTTGTAGAATTTATTTATGAAATTTAGTGATATGTTCGAGTTGGAAAACCTATCAGATGATACCCGGATGGCTTGAAATCTTAGTACGATTTTAGAAACATTATTTTTGAAGTGAGTGTTTAAGTTCATTAATTTTCAAGCAAGTATGAATTTTCTAAGTGTAGAAAATGGGATATTTCAAGTTTTAATTATTAAAATAATTAAATAAAGTTTCTGGCCTTGATACTTTTATATGTTAGAAAATATGATTAATTTGATTTATTGTGATTTTTGGGGATTTTTTCCAATTGTTTATGTATAATTAATAAATTGTTTTAAGCTAGAAGAGATTAAATGTTTTATTAGATATTAAAATTAAGAGTTAAAGTGTAAAATATTTTGGTATTAAAATTCTTGCCTGCGACAGATTTCTTGTAAAGAGGATTGATAAAATTTTATTAACCAATAAGATTTTGACAAATAATTGGAGTTTGGATAAAAGAAACTTAATTTAAAGGAAATAAAACAATTTTCACTTTAATTACAATTCTGACACTCCAAAAGCTATGATGCCGCACCTATCACCTCGCCTTTATGGACTTCGACGTCGTCCAAACTAATGCACAAGATATCACTTTGGTTGATATGGAGTGTAATGGCCTGGTCGAAGGAGGAACCAAGTTATAACATCGACGTCATGGTCTTCGAAGAGGTTGAGGTCGCATTACTTAGTCTTTTGTTTTACAATGTTGCCAAAACCATATATTCAAAATGACTACTTCGGCACTAATTAGATCACTTTTCTTATTGGCTATATGATGCCACTTTTTTATATCTTTGACTCTATAGGCATAATGCCGCTATTTAATGACGCCAACAGGATTTGATGTCGTGTTTTATTACTTCGGTCTAATTTCCTTATAACTGATTGGAGGAGGCTATATTGCCGCACCTAATTACTATGACTCTAATGAAGCCGCTATTTCTCTAACATAGTGATGCCGAGATTATTCACTTGGACTATGTTCTTTTAAAAGGTTTTAAATTATACAAAGCAAGCTTATGCTCATCGACTTTGACACCATAAGAGGTTCGAAGAGGATGGTTTCGGCCTCATGGCCTTGTGTTTCAAAAGTTAAAGGTTCTAACTTGTTTCGAAGGGCAAAGAACCGCTTCGACTAACCCTGCCGCTTATATCAATATAAAGGTTCTATATTGTTTTGGCCTTATGGCCTATGGTTTTGAGAGGCAATGACCTCAAATGATTTTGAACTTCTCCAATGCATATATCATGGAATAATTATTTTTGGTAAAGTAAAGGGCTATAATTTTCCTTGTTTTGAAACTATGATTTTAAGGGGTAAATCATTTGTAAAGAATTATGTTTTCATGGAAATATAAAGGGTATTTAGCCTAGAATTTTACTAAAGAGATTATAGTTCTTATCATTTTTGGATAGATTGTGATAAGATAAAATTGACTCATTGATTAGAAAACTAGACGAGACTAGTACAGGGTAGCGCGTATGCTTCAGCTGTTAGTCTCCAGCTGATATTGGTCCAAAATTCTAGCGTGTAGGGCTTTGTCAGGGGTAAAACATAAAGTAGGTTTACGGACAGAAAGGAAATCATAAAGATAAGATAGGTTATAGGTTGGCCTACAAAACCTTTAGGTTCATAGTAAGTCTATCAAAACTATGAGATTAACAGATAGTCGATAAACACAAGGATATGTGTATTTGGATAGATCGTCCAGTTTTCTTATAACATCCAGTTAGAAATTTTGATACATCTGGTAGGCCCAAGTTAGCCATGTAGGTTGTTAGTTACCCTATGAAAACTAACATTAGGATTGATAGTCCATTGATTTGACGGATAGTCAAGATTACCCAAGTTTGTATACATACCTATTGTTGTTATATTATTTATTTTAACGAGTTTGGTTGTAGGACTTTGATTTGCAAAAGATATATCTTAAAGGATATTGGTGAGGGAAAAACCCATTCCGCTCAGCAGCGTAATCTCACTAGATATCAACTAACCGATATAGCATATTGTTATTCACACCAGTCTTATTGTCTAATTCGAAGTTTATGTTTTCCCCTTAAACTCTAGAGTGCTCAATACTTGATTTGAGTAGGTCAGGAGTAAGGGACTTTAAGGTTAAGCAGGTTTGGCGATAAAGCTTCTGAAGACGTACAGGAGGCAGAGGCTAGCTATGTAGGAGTCTATTTATATTTATTATCCGCTATGTTATATCAGTGATTATATGAATGTATTGATGGTAGAAGTGTTTGTCTATTTAGTAACTCTGACTTTCCTAAGGGCATCTTCATATGTCGCTCTTTGCGTAATTTGTAATGATTATATCTTATCTTAACATGGGCAACATTTGGGATTATGTAACATTTATGATGCTGATTTGAAATGTAATGCAATATTTGTTTTTGAAATTATGTTTAAATTATTTCATATTCCTATGCTTCTGATATTATGGATATTAATAACACGACCACATTTTATCACCGGAAGTTAGTACTATAGATGACTGCAGCATCTACAGCAATTAGTTTTGGACCTCAAAATGGGGGACGTTACAATCCCCTGCCTTAAAGGTTCGGCTCCAAGCGTTGGTATCAAAATTCCTTGCTACTCTTTTCTGGTGAACAGCTACCCTTAGTTCAAACTCTTCTCGCCTTTCAATTACCACGTCGATGGACTCAAGCAAGATTTCCTCGTTTATCCTTGGACCATAGTGTTTTCTTCGATGAGAAGGAATTTCAATTCTATCAAAATCATGGCCTTCGCTTCATAGGCAAAGCCATGGAGTATGCGTAGTCGCGGACTCACGGGTCATTCTATAAGCCCATAATGTAAGTGGTAACTCACCAATCTAGTTGCCTTGGCTTTTTTCAGTTGTTTTTTCAGGATGGATTTTATCATTTTGTTCACAACCTCCATATGTCTATTTTCTTGGCGATGTGCTACTGCCGAGATTTGTAATTCAGTGTCAGTAGTAGAAGTCTTTGAACTAGACTCCCCCTAATTGAGTTTCATTATCAGTAACAATTTTCAATGGAACTCAAAAATTCCAAATATGATGTCCTTTACCACAAAGTTGATCAATTTCTTTATAGTAGTTATGGCTAGCGGTTTGGCTTTATACCACTTTATAAAAAAGTCCATATCTACAGTATCGTACTTTGCTCCCCATTTGACATTGGCCGCACATTGATTATATTAATTTCTTAAACCTTAAACAACCATGAGCTAACCACTTGCGTAAACTTTATAGATGGGGCTCCTGGTATTTTTGTGAACCATTAGCACCTATCACTTCATCTTGTATAATTAAATGCATCTTGGATGATAGCTGGCTAAAAGTATCCACAATGAAGTATCTTCTATGCTAAAGTCTACTCAACAGTGTGATCGCCACTACTTCCTTTGTGTACATCTGGAAGGATTTTCTTACTTCATCTTTGGTGACACACCACAACTGGGTAGTTGAGAAACCTCTCCTATACAATACCTCCTCTTGCATATTAAATCATAGTTTTATATGAAGGAGTTTTTGTCGTTTTTTCCTTCCTTTCAGGAGAGTTTCCTTCAAAAAATAATCTTTACTTCGAGTCATCCATGATTTCTTTCATCCTCGACGTCCAAGATCCCTTTGATGTCCATCTGGTCAATACTTGAAGTCGATAAACATTTCATTGGAATAAGTCCCATAAGTTGTGCATCTTCACACCTAGCCAGTTTGGCTAGCGAGTCAGCTTTTGCATTCACTTCTCTGGGAATGTGCATGATTGTATAATGTTTAATATCATTCAATAGCTCCAATGTTGTTGTCAGGTATGGTCTCTTTGGTGCCATATCTTTTAGAACAGAGGGAGACTCCTTTTCAAATCTCAGTGACTTCATATCTATAACATCAAACTTCTAGATATAAATTCTAGGTGTTCGAAATCCAAAGGTCTAATCTAGATCTTCAGTTTAAAAGCTCGGTTCTTGTCAAAGCACTAAAAATATCAAGTTAAAAAGTGACACAACATCCCAATCGATCGAAAATGAGAATATATCTCATGCAAACAAGCGAAAATAGTAAGAACACACCAAAATTTTGCAGTGATAAGGCCAAATCAAGTGCTTAGATCCGCTTAATATTATTGATTTCGAATTTATTACAAATAAGCACTTTTACAAGGGTTTTTGATCTAGAAAACAATTTTTTCTTGGATTTGACAGCACTTGGTGACAATGGTTGCATTATATATAAGAAGATGAAGAGTATGGGATTAAAAGGTTTAAAAATCCCCTTTATGTTGCTCTAGTCCCTCTGTTTACAATTGGAATCATCCATCATAGTTACTAGATCATAGTAGGACGGGAAACATTTTAGACCCCAAAAGATATGAAGAAAGAAAAAATCAATGCAGGGAAAAAAATCATGTCGGAACCGACCTCAATTATGGTCAGTACCGACCATAATGGTCGCCACATCAACATAAGCCCCCTTATATCTTCACAAACTCCAATCTCTTAAAGTCTAAAGGTGGGACCCCATTGATAATCTACTCGATACCAAGCATAATTATGGTTGATACCAACCATAATGGTCATCATAGCAACATATTCTCTCCCGTACCTTCACAAGCTCCAATCTCCTATAGTCTAAGGATGGAACCCCTTTGAGAATCAACTCAGTACCAGCCATAATTATGGTTGGTACCGACCATATTGGTCTATCTTCAATTAATTCCAAACCTTTTGAGCTGCTTCATCTTATCATTCCAAGCATGCTCCAAGTTCTTGATGCATTCTTTCTTCGTCTCGACGTCCAGATTCACTAAGAAGTTGCTTGGTTCAAACGCTAGATAACATATACCTAGATGCCTTCGCGCTATAACACATAGAAAATAATTCTCTCTATAATATTAAATTGTATCTTAACAGTGGAATTTATAACTCCCCGTTAAGTTAGAGATCAGATCTCTCTAAGGTGAAACTGACAGTTTAAGGTGTACTCGATCGGTCGGATTATTGGAAAAAAGTTCAAACCATTTTCGACCATCATTTTATATTGTGTTAAATAATTTAATTTCAAAATTTATTTTTCCTTTTGACAAAAATTGTTACTTCCGCTTCTTCTTGTCATGCACGCATAATCCAAAAACCATGCATGTCTTCGATCCATAACCATGAATCGTGTTCATTTCCAACCATCAAAGAACTCTATACTATTGCCTTAATGAAGAGAATGGTCCATTATCATTAGCGTTGACTTTGGTTGCATAATCTGTTTGCACAACTTTGACATAGACCAACTTTGGTTTGGGGAATAAACGAATTCAATCTTAGGGCGGGAAGGGACAAGTACGGATGAACTCGTCTCATGTCGAGGAAGGTAGTGCTGGTAGTGGCAACAACGAGACTGGTGGGGTCAAACAACATAGAAAATTGATTGACGATATTGATTTACTACGACTAGGGGTAGAGAAAGTGTGACGACCCGGGATTTTGGCAATATTATTTTAATAAGCATTTAATATAATTAATTAGAATACAACTCATCATTTTAAAAAAACAAAATAAATAATAAATAAGATTTTTAGCCTCTACCATTAATTTATATACATATATATGCATTTTGAAAGACAGCTATGATTTTAAAATTTAAAATAAAATCTTTCAAAAATATTTACAATAAAATCTAACTTATTCAATTTAATTAAAAGCTCTACCATACATTTAATCTAAATATATATATTTATATATATGTGGATGTAATCTAAATAATAATGTTTAAAATAAAATTAATCTTATCAATATTAAATATAAGTATGAAAGTATATGAATATAAATAAAGTGTTTAATAGTTAAGCTTAAAATAAAAATAAAAACAAGAATTTATGTTAGAAATAGAAATAAGTATATAAGGTAACTTCTATGGAATTATGAAAACATAAAGTAAATACATAAGTTAAAACTATAAAAAAAATAACTATAACAATTTTATATTAAGCAAAGCAAAACCAGACAAGTATGAATGTATGTAAATTTTTTATATGCAAGGCAAGAAAACAAAAACAAAAAAAATATCTATGTACAACAAAAATCAATGGGATAAATATGTTAACTTGTAAGGAAACATTGCATTTAATACTATCATCTCAGCATAAAAACAAGTCATTTCGAATGATAAAAATCATTTCATTTTCCACAAAACTTTTGTCTGGTCAAAGAAGGAGGCAAGAAAAAGAAGAGAAAAACAGTTTGTACCAGTAAAGCCTACCCTTGTACAAAACTTTTTTTCTATATGTTTATATCCCCTTGTCCCTGTTCGTTCACAACTTAGCAAACCAAAAAAAGAAAACATCACCATTTTACAAACTCAAAAATAACTCAAAATAAACTATAGCAGGAATATTTAAAGGAAGATCAAGTAGCAATTTTTTTTCCAAAACAGAATTGTTCTCTGTTCAAACTTTTTTTTTTACAGGTGAGTAACTTCACTTTTTAAAACTTAAGTATGTAAATTTGGTTACATGCTAGTTAATTTTAAATGAATATGTGTTGTATGGTATCTGTGAATACACTCATGTATGGTTGCATGTCTGTTTTGTCTGAACACTCTCTGTTTTATAGTTCTCAAGTTCATAATTTAATTTAAATTCAAAATATTTTAATTTGATCTTTGTTTAGACTTAAGATTTTAATGAAACTTATTTTTTTCACTTCAAACTATAGTTTAGAGTTTTAAATTAAGCCAAAATAACATTTTTTTGGCTCTAGAAACCATAACTACAGGAACGCTTAAGCTAAGTCAAAATTCAAATTTAGTAATTCATGGATTTAGGGTTATAAATCAAACCCCTAAACATAATCATGATTTTTAAAAACAAAATCACAAATTCTAGTATTAGAATCAGAGAGCAGTTCAGGGTTGTATGAATTATGCATTTTGGGTTGTCCCTGTTGATCTGAATGATCAGAGGAGGCGAGTTTCCTCCTGGAGGTGGAGGAGTGATCAGTGTTGATGGAAAAATTATCTGATGATGGTGCAATTCAGTGTGGAGGCGGTGGTTGTTGTTTGAAGTCTGGAACCCTAGTTTAATTAGGCAAGGTAAAATCGATCACCACGGCTTATAAGATTGATCGAGTGCTACGAGGTTTTGGGTGATGATAGCAGGGTAGTCGACGAATGTGTGTCTGGAGTTGCTGACCTTCTGGTAGTCGAGGTTGCGGAGGCGAGGCAGTTTTCAGGTTTTGGTTGAAGGAAGTTCCCGTTGTTCCAGGTTTGGTTTGTGAAGCTCGAACTTCGAACTTCGAACTCGAATTTGGGTGGTGATCCGATGATCGAGAGAGGGTATGAAGGTGATTGAAGACTTGAGGAGTTCATTGTGGATGATCGAAGTCGATCAGTGCCACCGTGCATATGCACGGTGCACTTTCTATTTTTTGGTGAAGTTTTGGTTTGTGGGTTTTAGTATACTCAAGTTTCCTCGAAGTAATTAGGTGATTCGCCCGAAGTCAGGTACGTTTTGACTCGAAGTGTTTTGATGGTGGCTCGGGTAGTCGTTGAAATTACAGGTTTTAAAGGAAACCTGTTTGTTTGAAATTTAAACCTGAAGTTTAAATTGTAAAGCAAGGTTTTAGAACAAGTTTTAAATCAAAGTTTAAATCTGATTTAAATTTAGTTTAAATCTCAGTTTCAAAATAAAAATAAAGTTTTTAAATATAATTTATTTTAAATACTTTAAAATGGTTAAAGGAGTTTGAATTTTAAATGAAGTTTTATAATGTAAGTAAGATTTTTAAATCTAAGTTAAATTTGGAATCAAGGTTTAAATCTGTATTCCAGTTTTGAAATTAAAGGAAGTTATTAAATTTGAATTGTTTTAAAACAACTTTGAATGTTAAAGTGTATTTAAAATTGATTTGAATCGAAAAATAAATTTGGTTTTTATATTCTTTTAAACTCCTTTGTAAGATAAATATTTCTTTAACTTGTAAAATAAAATGGGTTTTAAATTGTTTTTAAACTTGTTAAGGTTAATTTGTACTCATTTTAAATCTTAAATTTAAAATGAAATTTGAAAGTAAATGTGAAGGTAAATTGTTTTTAAATGCTTTGTTAAATGATAATTTGATCATTAATAAGAAAATTGTTTTATCTTTAAATAAATGAAGATTAAATGATTTGTGATTGAAATGGATAATTAATTTATTTAATGATTAATGATTTGGATTAATTAAATCAGTAATTAAAGGTTTCGGTGTAAGTAATTAAGAAGGAGTAATTATTAGAGGTTAATTACTTTATGAAAGTAATTGAGTGGTAGTGATTAAAGGTTAATCACTTAGTGTTATTAATTAAAAGATAATTAATCTATAATTAAGGTTTAATTACTGAATGTAGTTAAAGAGTAATTGATCAAGAGTGATTAATTAAAAAGAGAGTAATTTATCAAAAATGATAAATTAAAAGGAAAATTAAAGATTAATCAAAAGTAATTAAGGATTGATTAACTGATTAATCATGGATAAATTAATTCATAATTAAGGTTGTTAACTAATAATTACATAATGAAAGCAATTAGAGGAATTAATTTCCCAAGGTAATTAATTAAACTAATGTGATTAGTTTAAGTTAATTAATTAGTTTAAATTTTAAAAAAAATCATTGGATTATGGGTTAAGTAAAGTTTCTTAGTGTAATTTAGAAAGCATAATTACTTAGTGAAGTAATTAGTGGGCAATTACTTAGTGAAGTAATTAGTAGGTAATTAATGCATGAGGTTGTTTGAGGAATGGTAATAATTTTGGGGTTAATTAATTTATGTAATTAATTAAGGATAATTAATAGTGTAATTAGAAAATGAAAAATCAAGGATGATTAATCAACATGAATAATTAAGAGGTGATTAATTAATTGAATATAATTAATTAATGTTAAATAAGCAATATTTATAAGTAGTAAAGTAATTAATTTAATTCATTAGTAGTCATTAAATAAATTAGAAATGGTATGACTAATTTATCTTGCTTATGAATGATTGAATGCTTTGGAT
Source organism: Allium cepa (assembly GCA_030765085.1). Taxonomy (NCBI): domain Eukaryota; kingdom Viridiplantae; phylum Streptophyta; class Magnoliopsida; order Asparagales; family Amaryllidaceae; genus Allium; species Allium cepa. The sequence continues at coordinate 455,100,403 of CM060931.1, read as the reverse complement.
TGTTGGACATTCCTGGTACGTGATTGTGATGCTTGGTGAAATGAAATGTTTTTGTAATATGATATGTTGGGTTGAATAAAGATAATGTGGTTATCTATGTGAATTGCTGTGTAAAAGTGACATCCAGTATTCAAAATTTAATCACTTAAATAATTGGGATAGGATGACATTGGATTCGAAGAGACCGGAGTCGGGTATTGGTTAATACCTGAAACCACTTCGATTCTTATGGATTGATATGTGAAACCAATAGGTTGGAATGAAATGATGTAAGTGAATCGAACTATTTAATCTAAGTTTTGGTACTTAGAGAATTGATGTGTGAAATAAGTGATGTCTATAATAAATTGTGAATTTGTAATTAATACGAGTTACCCCGGGTTTTAAATAAGTTCTGTGTATGGGAATTTCAAGTTAGATGAGTTTACTCACGCTGGTTTCCAGCCTGACTCGGGTGTTACTTTGATGTAATGCTCGGGTCAGACCGAGTATTACAGATTTTCTGTAATGACCCGTATTTTACGTGTCGACAGATCGTATAATAGTTGCCACTAGGTCGTAGTATTGTTTAAGTCATCCATAGTTAGGTCGTGTGAGCGAATTAGGGAAGCTAACGACCTAAGTGGTGGACCGAGTTAAGGAGGTAGGGCGACCGAAGGAGTGGGTCGAGTTAAGAATTTGGAGCGACCTAGTAGTTAGCCGGCTTAAGATAGTAACCGACCTAGGGATTCGACCGACCTAAGTATAATGGACGACTTAGGAGTTAACGAGATGGACCGACCTAGGAAGGTCACCGACTTAGTGGAGTGAGCGACCTATAGTGGTTGCTGACTTAAGGGGAGACCGACCTATAGTAGTAACCGACCCATAGAATTGACCGACTTAAGGTGATTGGCCGACCTAAGGGAACTAATGGCTTAGGGAATGCCGACTCAAGGGTTAGTGGCTTAAGGGGTTAAGCGACCTAAGGCTTAGGTCGTGAACGAGTTAAGGGTGTTAGGTCGTTGGGTCGCTAAGCCGTGTGTGTTGAGTTGTCCCTTGTGTTAGGTCGGCAGTGTAGTTGAGTCGTAGGTCGTAGAGGTGCTAAGTCGTAGAGTGTTGGGGCAGCTTCAAGGGTTAAGTCGTAGGCCGTGGGATTTATGAGTCGTGAGTCGTGTGCGTTAGGCCAGCGGTATGAGATGAATCGTTAGGTCGGCAAGGGTTGAGTCGTGACCGACTTAGGGGCGAACGAGTTAAGGGATTTTCAGCCTATAAATAGAAGTGCCTATCTTCATTTTTGGGATCCGGATTTTGAAGCGACGAAGTGCTGCCATTTTGAGAGCTCGACTACGACACTTCTTCACTTCTTTTCTCCACTCTAATCTAGTGCTTCCTTCCATCCAAGATTGAAGATCAAATCGAAGATCCAAGAGCCAAAGTTGAAGATCTCCATCCTTCAAAGAGAGATTTCATCATTTGAAGGGAAACCTTGTCGGATCAAGCTAGATCCTTTACTGTCCAGATCTGGAGTTTGTTGTTTTTGAGGTGTTTAGGTGATTCGGTGAGTGGTGGTTATCTCTCACATGGACCCAAAAGAGTATATTGGATCGGTGGCTTGTTTGTGTGTTAAAGATAGTGATTTCATGCATTTTCCTTAAGTCTGCATGTAAATCTATTGTTCATGAAGTTTTGATATCTACTTTACTATATGTTATCCTATGCTAGTTCATTCATCAAGATATTACTTAGAATTCATGCTTGTTAGATTTGGACCCTTTAATTACGAAATTTCCATTATTGTTATAACTGTTTATTTAGATCTTATTTGAATGATTGATTACTTGGATGAATGATTGATTTGATTGATTAGTTGATTAGTGATTGAATTTGGACAAGTTGGTCGAAGATGATTCAAAAGCTAAGTGGAAAGGCACTTGAATAAGGAAAGCTGCTAGTGGCATATGCAGCGGATGATAAGGCTCATATGGATAGATTTGATCATGATGTTGAGATGGGACTTTGCTATGATGTGATGAGGCAAAGCATGATGTTGAGATGGGACTTTGCTATGATGCGATGAAGCAAAGCATGATATGAGAAAGCCTTGGTTTAATCCAGACGGGAACATTTCAAGCATGTTGATAACTCGGTGATATGGTTCGAGTTTGTTGATAATGGTTGGCTCGAGAGGCGCTTGAGCTAGTATGTGAATAGTCGTCGAGGAGGATGACAAGAAGGCTGAGATTTCATCGTTGTTGAAGGTTCTAGCATGCTCAAAGCAAGAGTACGTTGGGACGGGTCATGACGACGTCCCAGGCACGGGTCACGATGACGTGTTAGTACTCTGGGCAGATTCGATAGTCCTAGGCACGGGTCACGACGACGTGCGGAGTTATGTCTAGAACCGGGGTTACCATTAGCCCTTGGCGGACGGATGAAATAATGGGCCGGTCATTCAATTAACGGTGAAATCGAGGCAATGATAACAGTGATAGCCAGAGTCATGGATGTTTGGATGTTTTGGTTGTATTGTATCGTCGCTTGGGCCAAGAGCGATGTTTTCGGGGTGCTTACCTGATCTTGGTTTAGGCCTTGGGGGTTTGTACTTGGAAAACATCGACCTTGACTCGAGTGATAATTGCTTTACTTTAATTGTCTGCTTTGCTATGTTTGTTTCTGCTTGGTGTGTCTGGGGGCTATCACTGTAGAAAGAGGTGGAGTGGGATGGTTGAGTTCCTATTCCTTTTTACCCTTTATGCTCTTTTGGTATGTTTGATAGTTGATTTACTGCTCACTAAGACTTTTGTCTGACTCAAGGTTTTATGTTTAACTCTTATCACCTTGGTCTGTTCATCCGTGTTGGGATGGGCAGACTAGGTAGCAGGTGACAGGTGATGTTCTTAGTGACCAACGCTGTTGATGACGAAGACGAGCTGGAGGCTTTTGCATATTGTTTTCTTACTATATGTACTGGATGTTCCACTGTTTGTATGATTCTCTGAGTGTTATGTAGTGAGGCTTGGTGTATTGACTTTTCAGATTGTTGTACCAAACTATTATGAGTTTTTATATGATGAGATTCTGTTCTATAGAGCTTCACCATGTATACTTTCTATTATATTTTATCCATGCGCTGTGAGTAATACGATAGACTATTCTGTGTTTACCTTACCCTGATGATCGTCCACGGCGGCCTGGCACACTTTTCAGCGCATTATTTCCTTGTTGGATGCACGAGTCATGGGCGGTCGTCACATTTGGTATCAAAGCTTTGATTAATCGATTTTAGCCAACGCTCGCTGACGTAACTACGTATGAGAGACGTAATTGTATTTTGATGGATGATTACTATATATAATATAGTAGCTTAGAAGGTTTAGAACTTCTTATGTAGTTGTTTCTCAAGGTGTATTAATCATTCTTTTTATAGATATTAAGAATGAGTCGAAGAGAGAGACAAGCTGCTAGGGAAGGCCGTGCTTCTGAGGGAGTTGCTGATTATGCTGCTATGTTTGAGGCCATGATGACTTTGATCATGAGAAGGATGCCAACTCCAAGGCCATCAGTAGATGTTGGGGTTCAATTTCAAGCTCCAAAACCAGTGGATTTTGCTAAGTTGTGCAAAGACTATACTGCTCTTGGAGGAAAGGTTTTCTTAGGGACAGAGTCAACCATAGAAGTCCAGAGATGGATAGATGCTTGTAGAAGGATCTTTGGTGATTTGGGAATTGAGAATGCAACTAAGAGGAAGCTTGCATCAAGATAGCTTCAGGGAAGAGCTTCTGAATGGTGGAACTCTTTCACCATTGATACTCCGGAAGAAGAGATTACTTGGGAGCAATTCCAAGTCAGATTTGAAGCTAAGTTCATTTCTACTGCTCAGAAATCCGTTCTGTTTAAGAAGTTTGTGGAGCTCAAGCAAGGAGGAAGACCAGTTCTTTAGTATGTTTCTGAGTTTGAAGCTTTGTCTAAGTATGCTCGGTCATATATTGAATCTCCTTATCAGAAGAATGAGAAGTTTGTGACAGGCTTGGACAGTTATCTTGGGAGGCAGTTGGTGGATCATTTGGATGACCCATTTGAGAAGCTTGTGGAGAAAGCTCTCAGGCATGAGAATTTGTTTCCTAAAGAAGGATCTGTTGTTGCTGTGACCAAGGAGCAAAGTGGAAACAAGAAGAGAAAGCAGCAGCAGCAGAAGGGTAAGGATGGCCAGTAGAAGCCGAAGGGTGAAGTGACCTGCTACAACTATCGGCAGAAGGGTCATCTCTCCAGAGATTGCAAGAATCTGAGAGTGCCGGTGAAGTGCCACAACTGTGACAAATCGGGTCATATCAAGAGGAATTGTCCAGAACCAAGGAAGGACAAGCAGATTGTGCAAGCTTATGCTTTGGGGACTGTGCCATCATCTTTGAAGGCTCCTACTGCTGAAGAGGAGGGAAAGAGTGTGATGGTTCAAGGTACTCTTTCCATTTGTGGTGTTCCAGTTAGAGTGTTATTTGATACTGGGGCGTCGCATTCCTTTGTTTGTAGTGAACTTGTAGGCCGGTTGGGTTTGGAACCGGATATTGTTGATAAACCATTGGTTGTGACTAATCCAGTTGGGGGTTCGTCTTGTTTGTGTATGATATGCCGTGGTCTGGTTGTCTCGAGTCATGATTGCTCTTTTGTTTGTGATTGTTTTGTTCTGAACTTTGCGGGGTTCGGAATTATTTTGGGTATGGACTGGCTTAGGAAGTATGCGGCAAGGGTTGATTGTAAGAGGCTAGAGGTGACAGTCGAGAATGTGGAAGGGCGAAAGGTTGTGATACGATGTAAGCATGAGGAAGGCGTCTTCATGAGCTTCATGTATTCCCTGGTTGTTCCACGGGATGGACTGTCATCGGTGCCTATTATGAATGGATTTGAGGATGTATTTGACGAGGTCAAAGGGTTACCGCCGCATAGAGAGATCGAGTTTCGTATCGATCTAGTTGAAGGAGCCAGACCTGTTGTGATGCCTCTTAGGCGGATGAAGCCTAGGGAACAGCAAGAGTTGAAGGTGCAAGTTGATGACCTTTTACAGAAAGGATTCACTCGGCGTAGTGTGTCCGAATGGGGTGCACCAGTTTTGTTTACAACCAAAGCGGATGGATCGTTGAGGTTGTGTGTGGATTATCGTGAGCTGAATAAAGTGACTAAGAAGAACAAGTATCCATTGCCGAGAATAGATGACTTGTTTGATCAGCTTCACGAAGCTAAGGTGTTTTCTCAGGTGGATTTGGCAACGGGATTTCACCAGCTAAGAGTGGCTAAGGATAGTGTTCCGAAGGCTGCTTTTAGGACACCATCTGGTTTCTATGAGTGGCTGGTAATGCCGTTTGGATTGACCAATGCACCAGCATATTTTGTGGATCTTATGAATGTTGAGTCACAAGTTTTATGAAGGTTTTGATTTCTGACAAATAACTAAAGGCGATCGACAAAACAAGGTCATAGCTACATATGGTACTCTAGATTGTAGGTTGATTATTTGATATTATAATAGTGATAAACTTGTTAAAATCTATCCTCAAATAATCATGCATTTTCAAGAAAATTAATATATATACGATTAGAATGTAGTTGCACATTCAGTGTGCAACTTTACAGGGACCGGTCGACCGGTCACAATATAAGCGGTCGATCGTTCCTGCATAATTTGCACACTGAACGTGCACACATGCACATAACGTATATATATTTGAATTCCTGTCTACTGGTCACTTTTTAACCTGTCGACCGTTTTTAAACAGAAAGCAATTTTTCCAAAAGACACTTCTCTTCTCCAAAGGTTGCATCTCTTACCTTTCATCAAAGGTCATATCTCTTAATGGCAACTGCTCACAAAGAGTTACAACCATTCTTATCTATATAAACTCATCTAATTCGTTGATTAAAATAACATGATTTTATATGCTTTTTAATCTAATCTCTGATCTTACTTTCTACATACTCCTGCATTATAAAAGCTCTCGATTATTTATTGAATCATTGAAACTAGTTCATATCTTTTGATTCAATAAGTAATATACTTTCCTTAATCTTTTCAAAACATCATTCGCATACTTTGAGGATAAGATTATAGGAAGGGTGTACTACTAGTGACAAATCCGTGTTTTCAAGAGCACAAGTTGTCAACAACAATTGTATTTGTTCTTTTGTTGAAGTCCTCTGTGTTGTAAGAGGCAAGTGTTGAAGTCCTCAGTGTATTAGAGGCGTGAAATCCCATTCAGTGGCTCGGGTGTTGTAAACCTGTTCCTCCGGGTGAAGCGAGGTTGTTAATAGTGAAAATCCAGATAGAAGTCTTGGACTGGACGTAGGACGGTGCTCCGAACCAGTATAAAAATCTCTGGTGTGATTTTTCTATTTTTTATTTACTATGCTATTATCATCTATTTCCGCATTTATATTGTAGTCCATATTACACGATCCGTGTGTACTATATTAGCACATATAATTGTGTACACACTGCACTTTCATTTGGTATCAGAGCACGGTCATCATATAACCGTAACACAGTTATTTGATATATTATAGTAATATGGCAAATAACGTAAGTACTAGCACTCAAAACACCACTTACACGGAGGGTCAATCAACACAAAGACCTCCATTTTTCAATGGTCTTAACTATTGTTATTGGGCAACACGTATGTCATTCTTTATGCAATCAAATAGCTATGATGCTTGGAATGCCACTCAAAGAGAAATAGTGAATCCAACAACTGATTATTCAGAATGGACTGCAGCTGAGAAAACGGCAGCAGCCATAAATGCAAGAGCAATAAATATGTTGTTCTGTGCATTAGATCAAAATGAATATAACCGTGTTAGTATCTGCACTACTGCATATCAAATTTGGCAAACACTAAAAATCACTCATGAAGGTACTAACAAGGTTAAACAAGCCAAAATAGCCATGCTGAAAAGTCAATTTCAAAATTTCAAAATGAAACCAAATGAGACAATAAATGACATGTATTCACGGTTTCAAACTATTCACCATACACTTATTGGCTTAGGACAAAAGTATTCTGATTTCGATGTTGTTTCAACAGTCCTACATTCTCTGACTAGTGAATGGGAAGGAAAAGTATTAGCAATTGAAGAAGCTAATGACCTTTCCGTCATGAAGCCAGATGAATTGATAGGAAATTTAATGTCCTATGAAGCAAATTTGCAGGCTAGAAAAGAACAGAAAGAAGAAAAGAAAAATGTAGCATTTCATGTTGAGAAAGATGAAAATGAATCAGATTCTGAAGACGAAGATTTGGCATTCATTGCGAAAGGATTCAAAAAATTCCTAAAATATCGAAAAGCCAGTCATTACAATAAAAGGAAACCTGGATCAAACAAACCATCTTCATCTGCTATAGAACGTTTCAACTGCCACAAAAAGGGACACATGCAGAAAGATTGTCCAGAACAAAAGAAGAAGTCAGAAAATGGCAAATTCAAATATAAGAAGGACAAATCTAAGAAACGAGCTTTCTCAGTAACATGGGATGATTCAGAGTCATCTTCATCAGAAAGTGAAAGTGATTCAGAGAATGAACAAGCTAATGTTTGTTTTATGGCAACAGAAGATGAGGTACAAATTCCTACATTTGATGAATTACTTGATATTAATGCTGAATTGATAGTCAAATATAAAGACATAAAATGTCAATTAAAAGTAGGCAAAGCAGATTTAAGTAGAGCAGAGTTTGAACGAAATATGTTAAAAGATGAGAAGAAAATATTAGAAGAGGAACTTGAAAATATTCAAGAATCATCATCTAATGTTGACTCTCAAATATCTCTTTTGAGTCAAGAAATAGAAGCTCAAAAAGAGAAAAATAATGCTCTCACTACTGAAAATCATGAGCTTAAAGCAAAAGTCAAAATTCTAGACCTAGAAAAAGCTAGCTTACAAACAAAGTTTGATGACATTACTCAAAATGTTTCTAACTTTAACAAAGGTCGAGAAAATTTGACAAAAAGAATTGAAAGTTCACAATCTATTTCAGACAAACAAGGATTGGGATATAACAAACAAGAAACATCTTGGAAATAAAAGGAAGAAGAAAGTACAAAAAACTGAAGCTAAGAAAAATCTTAGTTTATTATATTCCAAACCAAAACCAGTTGTGAAATTTCAAAAGAAAAATGTCAAGACTATCAAAATATGGGTTCCTAAAACAAATAACAATTTAATTAGGAACAAATACATTCAGCAATTCATGAATACTGTGCATTTTAATAATAATTATATATATAAAGGGGATACCGGACCCATATGGGTTTGGACTCCTAAGACCTAACTCTTAGGACCCTATAAAAAGTGGGTACCATGGACTTAATTCTATTTTTTGCAGGTCCCACTTAAGAAAAGAGGAAAGTGGATATTGGACAGTGGTTGCTCAAAGCACATGACGGGAGACAAGAGCTTATTAACAAATATTACATACTCAGATGGTGGCTCCGTCACTTTTGGAGACAATTCAAAAGGCTATATCATCGGCAAAGGCGATGTGAGCAATTGCGGTACATCTAACTTACCTCTTATTACTAATGTCATGCTAGTTAGAAATTTAAAACACAATTTGCTTAGTATTAGTCAGTTATGTGACAAGGGTTTTATAATTTCATTTTCAAATAATAAGTGTAGTATTTTAGATAAAGACCATAATTTGGTTTTCAAAGGTTATAGAGACAGAAATATACATATTCTGAATATGAATATTAATCATAATTCAGATATGTGTCTTGTGGCTAATGACAATGATCCATGGTTATGGCACAAACGCTTCTGTCATATAAACTTCAGAACTATTGACAAGCTAGCCAAAAACAATCTAGTTAGAGGACTACCCAAAATGAGTTTTAAAGTTAACAACATTTGTGATGCATGTCAATTAGGAAAATTGACCAAATCATCTTTTAAATCCAAGAAAGTCATATCAACATTACAACCACTTGAGTTACTACACATGGATTTATTTGGACCTACTAGGGTTCAATCAATAAATCACAGTCAATATGTGCTTGTAATTGTTGATGATTTCTCTCGTTATACATGGACAATTTTCTTAAAAAATAAAAGTGACACTTTCGATCATTTCAAATCTTTCGTCAAAAGAATTCAAAAATCAAAAGGGATTAAAATTAAAAATATAAGAAGTGATCATGGCGGAGAGTTTGAAAATAATGAATTTGAACATTTTTGTACAAAGAAAGGTATATATCATAATTTTTCGTTTCCCAGAACTCCACAACAGAACGGAGTTGTAGAACGGAAGAACCGAACTTTACAAGAATGTGCAAGAACATTATTGAATGGAACCACCTTACCAAAACATTTTTGGGCAGAAGCTGTGGCAACTGCCTGTTATGTTTTAAATCGTGTATCCATAAGACCTCTTACCAAGAATACTCCTTATGAATTATTTAACAAAAGGAAGCCTAAAATCTCATACTTCAAAGTTTTTGGTTCCAAGTGCTTTATTTTAAATACGAAAGACCAGCTTGGCAAATTCGATCCAAAAGCCGATGAAGGAATATTTGTCGGTTATTCGGAACGAAGTAAGGCCTATCAGATATTTAATAAACGAACCAAAACTATTGAAGAATCACTTCATGTCTCTTTTGATGAAATCTATCAGCATCCTCACACTATATCAGATGATGACGAATCAATAGTCACTGACAATCAAATCATCACAAATATTGATTCTGACTCGGAAATAATTATTGAGAATATTCCTCAAATATGTGAGTTACAATCACCACCAAGAATATTAAGAGACCATCCGGCTCAAAATATAATCGGTGAAATAACATCACATGTCAGAACAAGGAGTCAACTCAATCAAATGGGTCATGTCGCTTTTCTCTCAAATATCGAACCTAAGAATCCAAAAGAAGCTGCTACAGATGATTACTGGATCATTGCCATGCAGGAAGAACTAAATCAGTTTGAGCGCAATGACGTTTGGGAACTTGTTCCAAGACCAACTGATCAGTCAGTAATTGGTACTAAATGGGTCTACAAAAATAAGGCCGACGAACAAGGAAATATCACCAAAAATAAAGCAAGATTAGTAGCACAAGGATATAATCAGGAAGAAGGTATCGATTATGAAGAAACTTTTGCACCAGTTGCTCGACTAGAAGCTATTAGAATCCTATTATCTTTTGCTTGTCACCATAATTTCAAACTTTATCAGATGGATGTCAAAAGTGCTTTTCTCAATGGATTTATTAAAGAGAATGTCTATGTCGAACAACCTCCTTTGTTCGTACATGAAAAATATCCTGACCATGTGTTCAAACTTAAGAAAGCTCTGTATGGTTTAAAACAAGCACCTCGTGCTTGGTATGAACGACTACGTAGCTATCTTATTAACTCAGGATTTCAAATAGGCAAAGTCGATCAAACTTTGTTTATTAAACATTCTCGAAAAGATATTCTAGTTATCCAGATATATGTAGACGATATCATCTTCGGTTCAACAAACGATAAACTCTGCAAAGAATTTGCAAGTATTATGACCAAAGAATTCGAAATGTCTCATATGGGAGAACTATCTTATTTTCTTGGACTTCAAATAAAGCAACTTTCAAACGGTATTTTTATCAATCAAGAAAAATACTGTGAAAACCTTATCAAATGCTTCGGATTAGAAAATACATCTGGTAAACCAACTCCTATGAGTACAACTACACATCTTGAAAAAGATGAAAGTGGTAAGAATGTTGACCAGAAATTATATCGAAGCATGATTGGTTCTCTTCTTTATCTTACAGCTAGTCGTCCAGATATAATAATGAGTGTTTGTTTATGTGCTCATTTTCAAGCCGATCCAAAGGAATCACATCTACGAGCAGTGAAACGTATAATTCGTTATCTTAATAATACCAAAGATTTCGGTCTTTTTTATCCAAAAGAATGTCCATTTGAATTAGTATCATATAGTGATGCTGATTTCGGTGGCTCACGAACGGATAGAAAAAGTACAAGTGGTACGTGCCATTTTATTGGAAAATCACTTGTCTCTTGGTTCAGTAAGAAACAGAATTGTGTTTCACTATCAACATGTGAAGCTGAATATATATCAGCAGCTCTCGCTTGTACTCAAGTACTATATATGCAACAAACACTTCAAGATTTTGATATTCATTTATCAAATTCTATTATATACTGTGATAACACCAGTGCTATAAATCTCTCTAAAAATCCAGTAAATCACTCTAGAACCAAACACATTGATATCCGTCATCATTTCCTTCGAGATAATATTGACAAAGGAAATATATGTCTTGAATATGTCCATACTGACAATCAATTAGCGGACATTTTTACTAAGCCTCTGCTCGAATCTAATTTTATTAGATTACGAAGAGAACTTGGTTTAATTTCAAGAAAAAATCTTGACTAAGTAATTTCTAAAGAACGTCTTCTTTTTAGTTATTCTTTAACCATAACTTTTGCATAAACTATTTTTTTTTTACATTAAATATAAGCCACTGATTGATTTAATGGTTAATTCTCTTTACTCATTTTTTCATTCTTTTCTTTTAGTGATCGTCCTTTCCTTTCTTATTTTATAATTTCAGTTTTAAAAGGAGAGCTATTTTTAGAGTTAAAATAAAATTTCTGCTTATGTTTTCTTGGTTAAAATTTTCCATTAACTCACATCCATAGGTTTATACATAAGAAACTTGTATATAAGCTTGCAAAAATTTCATATCTTGTTCATCTTTTTTTATCTAACCATAATATTCTATACAACATTCCCTATAGCTCACATTTGTGATAAATGTGCTCAAGAATCATACATTTCTATTACGAGTTCTGAGTCGGAGGAATATTATTCTCCTACAACACCAAAACAAAAACCAAGTTGTCATCATCAATGCTCTTGTATGTCTGATAAAACTCCGAATTCAAAACGAGTGAAGAGGACACTGTTCTATTCTCCTCGTACCAAAGCACAAATCGATGAGATACACCACTATTAGAAACATCAGATAGACCTTCAGCGACAGCTCCATTATGGGCAAAGTCAACTTTATCATGAGCAACAACGGACATCGGCACGATTATCCGTTTTAGAAAAGTTGGCAACATTTTTCTGCGGTTCCAACAAGCATGACGTGCATGAACCAATGCCGTCTAGGCCATCAACATCTAAAAGTCCTAACTCGTGGGATCGGAACTATGAGAAGAATGAAGGAGCTCAGAAACAATGGAGTCTATGGTCAAAACGTATTGAAGGAAACAACGATAATTCTAATGACGAACCTTCTCATTAGATTTATATTTAGTTATTATATCTTTATCTATCACTTGTGTAATAATGGTTATATTTTGTATTAAGAATGAAATATAATATATATAGGTTGATATATTATAAAAACTTGCAAAATAACAAGTTATTACTCAGTAGGCAAAACCGGTCGACCGCCCCGGTTATAGCCGGTCGACCGTTTGCTCCCTGGTTGAAAACGGTCGACCGGCCATATTTCATAGGTCGACCGGTTGACGTATTTTCAGTTTTTACATATATATCTGTACGTCATTTTCTTTCAACCCTCCTTCTTTTTTGACTCAAGCTGTTCTTTTTCCCAAAATCACAAACCCTAGTTTCCTATTTTCAATTCCCAAATCTCAAATCTTCCAACAATGGCTCCTCCTCAAAAGAAACCTAAGAAAGGAACAACCTCTGAAACTTCATCTCTGAGCATCTCCGCCAAAAAGTGGCTTCAAAGTCCAATTGCTGTAACAAGATGGAATCAGATGACAAATTACAAGTTTCATCCAGGCTCTTTCATCAAATTTGATGATTTCACGGCTTATGGAGTTCGGAGGTTAGCCAATAATTCCAACATTACTCCACTGATAGATTATTCAGAAAATAATGTGGAGATAAATCATTTGATGATCAAATTGTTTTACGCCAACATGAATCTCGATGAGTATCAACCTGATAATCCAAACGGAGTCATCTGGTCTGTGGTCTGTGGCAAGCAAATTTTTCTTACTCATGCTAGAATTGCCTCTATACTTGGTATACCAAATCGAGGCGATGAGTTTTCATCTACCTTCTGCGAAGTCTTCACTCGAAATAGTACCAGTCATCAGTTCATAGAAGACAATAGTGATGGCACAAAGTCTATTGGACTTCGACCGACAGCCAGACTACTTCATCGTGTTTTGATGCATTCTCTTTTTCCTAGACTTGGAAATTATGATGCAGTATATAAAGAAAACTTCAAAGCACTCTATGCTATTTATGGTGAAATCCAAATCAATTGGGTACACATGCTTTTTGATGAAATTCTCAAGGTAAATAACTCTACACGGTCTCATTTCTTCTACAATGAATATATCATGCGACTTTTGTTAGCTTGTGGGGTAAATCCTCCTGATTCTGCAACCTCAAAACCAAAATGCATTGATTTCATAACCATCAAACGAATGAAGCTTCCTCCACCTTATCTTGAGATTATGTCTTTTGAAGAATGGCAACAAAGAGGACCAAGAAAACAAAAAGCAACTTCCTCTCGTCCTCGTTCCGATGAAGTAAAACTATTAAAATCAAAATCATCCACAAAAGAATCACTTGAAACAATTGCGCGTAACCAATTTTTGCTTGAATCACGTCTCAAGCGCATGGACTCTAAAATTGATAAGCGCTTCAATAAGGTCAAGTCATTCTTTGGTATGTTATGGGATGCTATATCATGTTCCACATCCACCTCTGTTCAAGCACAAGACCCAGGAAAACGTCCTGCTGCTCCTGTTTTCACCTGGACATCATCTGACGAGACTACTGGTAAGAGTGGTCATGGACATGGAGAATCATCTAGAGGGAACAATGATGAGGAAGAAGAAGAAGAAGATGATGATGATGACGACGACGATGATGATGATGAAGAGGAGATACGATCTGCTTCATCTTAGATTCTTTTATGGTTTAGCACTTTAACAAACATTCATCGACACTTGTACTAAATAGTGTCGTTATTCTTATTTTTCGTTTGACATTAGGGTCTGTATTATACTCTGTTATGTTTTGGATGTGTTAATGTTTTATTTTGCTATGCATATCATATTAATTTTACTATTCTAGTATCTGTTACTCCTTTTTGTCGATGACAAAGGGGGAGAAAGGGCTAACAATTGTTTGCAGGAACGTACATATATAAGAATTCAAAGAGAGAGATCACATATTCAGGGGGAGATTCAGATTTGCAGATATATATTGTCATCAATCAAAAAGGGGGAGAATGTTGAGTCACAAGTTTTATGAAGGTTTTGATTTCTGACAAATAACTAAAGGCGATCGACAAAACAAGGTCATAGCTATATATGGTACTCTAGATTGTAGGTTGATTATTTGATATTATAATAGTGATAAACTTGTTAAAATCTATCCTCAAATAATCATGCATTTTCAAGAAAATTAATATATATACGATTAGAATGTAGTTGCACATTCAGTGTGCAACTTTACATGGACCGGTCGACCGGTCACAATATAAGCGGTCGACCGTTCCTGCATAATTTGCACACTGAACGTGCACACATGCACATAACGTATATATATTTGAATTCCTGTCTACTGGTCACTTTTTAACCCGTCGACCGTTTTTAAACAGAAAGCAATTTTTCCAAAAGACACTTCTCTTCTCCAAAGGTTGCATCTCTTACCTTTCATCAAAGGTCGTATCTCTTAATGGCAACTGCTCACAAAGAGTTACAACCATTCTTATCTATATAAACTCATCTAATTCGTTGATTAAAATAACATGATTTTATATGCTTTTTAATCTAATCTCTGATCTTACTTTCTACATACTCCTGCATTCTAAAAGCTCTCGATTATTTATTGAATCATTGAAACTAGTTCATATCTTTTGATTCAATAAGTAATATACTTTCCTTAATCTTTTCAAAACATCATACGCATACTTTGAGGATAAGATTATAGGAAGGGTGTACTACTAGTGACAAATCCGTGTTTTCAAGAGCACAAGTTGTCAACAACAATTGTATTTGTTCTTTTGTTGAAGTCCTCTGTGTTGTAAGAGGCAAGTGTTGAAGTCCTCAGTGTATTAGAGGCGTAAAATCCCGTTCGGTTGCTCAGGTGTTGTAAACCTGTTCCTCCGGGTGAAGCGAGGTTGTTAATAGTGAAAATCCAGATAGAAGTCTGGGACTGGACGTAGGACGGTGCTCCGAACCAGTATAAAAATCTCTGGTGTGATTTTTCTATTTTTTATTTACTATGCTATTATCATCTATTTCCGCATTTATATTATAGTCCATATTACACGATCCGTGTGTACTATATTAGCACATATAATTGTGTACACACCGCACTTTCAATGAATAGAGTGTTCAGGGATCAGTTGAACAAGTTTGTACTTGTGTTCGTGGATGATATTCTGATTTATTCCAGAACTGAAGAAGAGCACAAGACGCACTTGCGTATTGTTTTAGAGATCTTGCGGAAACAACAGCTGAGGGCTAAGTTTTCAAAGTGTCACTTCTGGAAGAGTGAAGTGAGGTTCTTAGGCCATATTATCTCTGGAAATGGAATAGCAGTTGATCCCGCTAAGGTGGCAGTAATCCAGGATTGGGTTAGACCTAAGAATACATCTGATGTGAGAAGTTTTCTTGGATTAGCAGGATATTACCGTCGGTTTATCAAAGACTTTTCCAAGATCGCTGCACCGTTAACAGGATTGACGAAAAAGAATCAAGTATTTAGATGGGAAGTTAAGTGTGAGCAAGCTTTCGGAATCCTGAAAGAGCGACTGACAAGTGCTCCTGTTTTGACTATTCCAAGTGGGAATGATGAGATGGTGGTTTACACCGATGCATGTGGTACTGGACTTGGAGCAGTGCTGATGCAAAAGGATAAAGTTGTTGCGTATGCAAGTCGACAACTGAAGCCGCATGAAAGGAATTATCCGACTCATGATTTGGAGTTAGCGGCGATTGTATTTGCTCCGAAGATGTGGAGACATTATCTATTGGGAGTTCGATTTGAGTTGTTTACAGATCATAAGTTGTTGAAGTATCTGTTCTCCCAGAAGGATTTGAATCTTCGACAGCAACGATGGTTAGAGTTTTTAGCATCATATGATTTTGGTATAGCCTATACTCCAGGAAAAGGTAACGCAGTGGCAGATGCGTTAAGTCGAAGACATGCAGGATTGGGAGCCATGTTTTCGGAATGGAAGAGCCTTGAGTATTTGGCTGGATTTGACTTCAGGCGTAGATGTGAATTGGAACCTGAGATGTTGGCAAACTTATCGATAAGACCTACTCTAGTGGAAAGAATTGGCGAGAGCCAAAAGCGAGACGATAAGCTTGTCAAGATTATCCGAGAAAAGTTATGCCGATAAGCGTCGTAAGGATTTGGAATTCGACGTAGGAGATATGGTTTTTGTGAAAATTTCTCCACTAAAGAATGTTATTCGATTCGGGAAGAAAGGAAAATTGACTCCGAGATTTGTTGGACCATTCCCGATCATCGAGCGAATTGGAAAGCTCGCTTATAAGTTGGAATTACCAGAAAACATGTCGGGTGTGCACAATGTTTTTCATGTATCGTATCTGCAGAGGTATGTGCACGACTCGAATACAGTGGTTTCTGTTGATAGCTGTGAAGACTTTGAGATTGATCCAGTTATTAGAAGACCTCGTAAGCCGCTTCGTGTTGTGGAAACTGACACGAAACAACTTAGGAGGAAGACGGTTACGTTGCTCAAGGTACAATGGAGTGATGATGTCAACGACTGTACATGGGAGGAGGAAGAGAGAATGAAGGCAGCTCATCCTGAACTCTTCGAGGTATGGCCCTAAGGTGTCGTGACATCTCATGAATTTGTAACTTGTTCTAGTCTTAGAATTCTGCATGCTAGGTTAGTAATTGGATGCATGGTTTGTTGATTGCTATGGATGGTAGGCATGCAGAATAGTTTTGGTTGTTCTTGTTTCTTTGGAATTTTGGGGGCGAAATTCCTAAAGGGGAGAGAATGTAACGACCCGTATTTTATGTGTCAACAAATTGTATAATAGTTGCCACTAGGTCGTTAGTATTGTTTGAGTCATCTAGAGTTAGGTCGTGTGAGCGAATTAGGGAAGCTAACGACCTAAGTGGTGGACCGAGTTAAGGAGGTAGGGCGACCTAAGGAGTGGGTCGAGTTAAGAATTTGGAGCGACCTAGTAGTTAGCCGGCTTAAGATAGTAACCGACCTAGGGATTCGACCGACCTAAGTATAGTGGACGACTTAGGAGTTAACGAGATGGACCGACCTAGGAAGGTCACCGACTTAGTGGAGTGAGCGAACTATAGTGGTTGCCGACTTAAGGGGAGACCGACCTATAGTAGTAACCGACCCATAGAATTGACCGACTTAAGGTGATTTGCCGACCTAAGGGAACTAATGGCTTAGGGAATGCCGACTCAAGGGTTAGTGGCTTAAGGCGTTAAGCGACCTAAGGCTTAGGTCATGAACGAGTTAAGGGTGTTAGGTCGTTGGGTCGCTAAGCCGTGTGTGTTGAGTTGTCCCTTGTGTTAGGTCGGCAGTGTAGTTGAGTCGTAGGTCGTATAGGTGCTAAGTCGTAGAGTGTTGGGGCGGCTTCAAGGGTTAAGTCGTAGGCCATGGGATTTATGAGTCGTGAGTCGTGTGCGTTAGGCCGGCGGTATGAGATGAATCGTTAGGTCGGCAAGGGTTGAGTCGTGACCGACTTAGGGGCGAACGAGTTATGGGATTTTCAGCCTATAAATAGAAGTGCCTATCTTCATTTTTGGGATCCGGATTTTGAAGCGACGAAGTGCTGCCATTTTGAGAGCTCGACTACGACACTTCTTCACTTATTTTCTCCACTCTAATCTAGTGCTTCCTTCCATCCAAGATTGAAGATCAAATCGAAGATCCAAGAGCCAAAGTTGAAGATCTCCATCCTTCAAAGAGAGATTTCATCATTTGAAGGGAAACCTTGTCGGATCAAGCTAGATCCTTTGCTGTTCAGATCTGGAGTTTGTTATTTTTGAGGTGTTTAGGTGATTCGGTGAGTGGTGGTTATCTCTCACACGGACCCAAAGGAGTATATTGGATCGGTGGCTTGTTTGTGTGTTAAAGATAGTGATTTCATGCATTTTCCTTAAGTCTGCATGTAAATCTATTGTTCATGAAGTTTTGATATCTACTTTACTATATGTTATCCTATGCTAGTTCATTCATCAAAATATTACTTAGAATTCATGCTTGTTAGATTTGGACCCTTCAATTACAAAATTGCCATTATTGTTATAACTGTTTATTTAGATCTTATTTGAATGATTGATTACTTGGATGAATGATTGATTTGATTGATTAGTTGATTAGTGATTGAATTTGGACAAGTTTGTCGAAGATGATTCAAAGCTAAGTGGAAAGGCTCTTGAATAAGGAAAGCTGCTAGTGGCATATGAAGCGGATGATAAAGCTCATATGGATAGATTTGATCATGATGTTGAGATGGGACTTTGCTATGATGTGATGAGACAAAGCATGATGTTGAGATGGGACTTTGCTATGATGCGATGAAGCAAAGCATGATATGAGAAAGCCTTGGTTTAATCCAGACGGGATCATTCCAAGCATGTTGATAACTCGGTGATATGGTTCGAGTTTGTTGATAATGGTTGGCTCGAGAGGCGCTTGAGCTAGTATGTGAATAGTCGTCGAGGAGGATGACTAGAAGGCTGAGATTTCATCGTTGTTGAAGGTTCTAGCATGCTCAAAGCAAGACTACGTTGGGATGGGTCACGACGACGTCCCAGGCACGGGTCACGATGACGTGTTAGTACTCTGGGCAGTTTCGATAGTCCTAGGCACGGGTCATGACGACGTGCGGAGTTATGTCTAGAACCGGGGTTACCATTAGCCCTTGGCGGACGGATGAAATAATAGGCCGGTCATTCAATTAATGGTGAAATCGAGGCAGTGATAACAGTGATAGCCAGAGTCATGGATGTTTGGATGTTTTGGTTGTATTGTATCGTCGCTTGGGCCAAGAGCGATGTTTTCGGGGTGCTTACCTGATCTTGGTTTATGCCTTGGGGGTTTGTACTTGGAAAACGTCGACCTTGACTCGAGTGATAATTGCTTTACTTTAATTGTCTGCTTTGCTATGTTCGTTTCTGCTTGGTGTGTCTGGGGGCTATCACTGTAGAAAGAGGTGGAGTGGGATGGTTGAGTTCCTATTCCTTTTTACCCTTTATGCTCTTTTGGTATGTTTGATAGTTGATTTACTGCTCACTAAGACTTTTGTCTGACTCAAGGTTTTATGTTTAACTCTTATCACCTTGGGTTGTTCATCCATGTTGGGATGGGCAGACTAGGTAGCAAGTGACAGGTGCTGTTCTTAGTGACCAACGTTGTTGATGACGAAGACGAGCTGGAGGCTTTTGCATATTGTTTTCTTACTATATGTACTGGATGTCCCGCTGTTTGTATGATTCTCTGAGTGTTATGTAGTGAGGCTTGGTGTATTGACTTTTCAGATTGTTGTACCAAACTATTATGAGTTTTTATATGATGAGATTCTGTTCTATAGAGCTTCACTATGTATACTTTCTATTGTATTTTATCCATGCGCTGTGAGTAATACGATAGACTATTCTGTGTTTACCTTACCCTGATGATCGTCCATGGCACACTTTTCAGCGCATTATTTCCTTGTTGGATGCAGGAGTCATGGGCGGTCGTCACATTTTCAGGTAAGTACGTTCTGGAGCTCAGGAGGCGAGCTGGATGGCAGGAACGTATGGAGTGTTTCCGCTGTATTATATGTTGTGTGTATCTGAGATATGTTGATTTGTATATGTCCGGTGTTTGTGTATGTGTGTAACTCTGATGTATAAAAATATAATTGACAGATACGGTATTCTTTTGTAAACTGATATTATTTGATATTATATTTGATCCACTGCGAATGTGAGAATCTGTGTTGTGTTTCTATTTCTTCTTCTATCTCTTTTATTTATTTCCTAACTATCTGGAATTTTCGGGTTCATAAATTCTGGGTCGTTACATTTGGTATCAGAGCTGAAAGGTTAAGCGAGAACTTTGGCTCTGGTGGGATTACTCATTAAGCATAGGGTCAATGGTACCCTAGAATGAGTTGAGTGTGTATATATATGGGAGCGTACTTGTTATTTTCTTATATAAAGATTTTAAATGATTTTATATAAGAATATATTTTGATATATAAAGTAATATTGCCTTCTAATAAATATTAAGGTGATTGGTTGTTAAATTATTGGAATTAAATTAAGTGGTAACATAAATTAAATCAATTTGAAATTAAATAAAGATAAGTTTGAAATGGATTCAAACTGAAATTAAAATCTTGAAATTGGAAAGAGTTTCAAAATAAGATAATAATGAACTGATTTTCAGATATGATAATCTTGGCTATTATCATAAATAGTTGTTGTATTTAATAACGAAATGTTTTAAGAAAGGAAGACATTTGGGTAAGTATGATTTATAATTTAGAACTGAAGATGATCTAGATTGTGAAGTTTTAAATCTAAGCTAGAAAATTTGGAATTTGTTTCAAAGTTCTAAAAGAAATAATAAATAAGTATTATCTGAATAAAAGGGACTTGTTGCAAACAATCGGTTGTTTGAAAATTTGATTTGAATTAAATACCAAAGTGGCTTAAAATTTAATGATAACTTAGTGTGTAAAGAAAATATTATGTATATATGGGGAATGTACACAATATCAAAAATGGTTTGAAATAAACTCTAAAGTTGAGTTTAAAATTTGAAATGAGATGTGGTACCAAGGGTGATAAGTTTTGAACTTATAAGATTATCAATGTGGAGTTTAAAATTTGAAATGAGAATTGGGACTAATTCATAGAAATTGAAATGATTTGAAATTGAAGTGGATTCAATTTGAAATTAGTCTAAATTAATCTGAATAATTTGGGAATTGTAATTAAAGTGAATGTGAAATCAAATGGAATTTGATTTGAATTTGGAAAGAAATTGAGGTTAATTCAACTTGAATTGGGGATAAATCAAGTTCAAGGGAAACTGAAGTTATTCAAATTAGAATTGAGTCAATTTAAATGGGAGTGGAAATTAAATTTGAATTGATGGGAAATTGATTGGAAATGGAGATTGGGAATTGAACAGTTTGGCTCTGAACTATTTTTCAAAATAAAATATTTTAATATAAACTGTTTTAAATCTATTTTCCTATCTATTTACTATTCAACTTTCTTTTTAAAACCCAAACTATCTTATACTTGTTTTGCAACTACTTTTGGAACTATTTAACTATTTTATCAACCAATTGCTGTTTTTCAACTATTTTACAAATTAATTACTATTTTACAATTATTTTGCAATTAATTAATATTTATTATAATTATTTAACCATTTTCCAACTATTTTACAATTTCTCAACCATTTTACAGATATTTTGCAAACTAATGATTATTTTTCAACTACTTGTCTATTTTTAACCTTTCAAATTATTTTCTAAATTTAAGTTGGACAGAGCTCAAACTGGTTATGATTGAATACCCATTTGAGATAAGGATTAAAGTGATAATCCAAATGAAATTGAGGCAAATGTGAGTAAGTGGATAGAAATTAAAGGAAATGTGAATAGAAAGAGAAATTGATTTAGTTGATAATCAATGAAGATAGGTACGTAAGATGTACGTATATTATTCTGTTCGCATAACGATTTGATCCAGATTCGAGCACAGAATTTCGAGATAGTTATACCGATCCGAGTTGGGACTTTTCACTCGATTTTCGACGACGAACCTGGATATGGATTGTTGATTGGTTCTGGATATTCTCTATCATAGTTATGGCTATGCAAGGAGAATGACGGTTTCTGATCAAGAAACCAGATCTGAGTCCGCGCTAGGAAGTCGGGTGGACGATACTAGTTTGAAAGTGAAATTATGTGATCGAGTGAGCGATCAGATGGGTATAGCATACGGATGATATACGGGTTTGAATGAACTTGATACTGGGAATTTGTGAATAAGAAATGTGAAATGGTTTTTGAAATTAAAGGTATATTTTGTGAAATATATGATGAAGTGAAGTGGAAATTTGATATTTCTATGGTAATAACTTACCTTTTGAAAGTAAGTAATTTGGTAGGTGATCTATAGAGTAATCAAATTTGAATATTTGATTTGGCATAAACAAAGTTATATATCTTTGTTATATAAGATAAACCTCCCCTTGTTGAATCTATTGCCAGAAGAAAAGGATTTTGAAAGTGTTTGAAGTTTAAAAGGGGTTTATACAAGTTTGAAATGATCCAAAGATTTTTCAAAGTTTATATATATATATATATATATATATATATATATATATATATATATAAAGGATCTTGTGAGAATGATTTTGAAAAAGGTTTTGGGAACCTTTGGATTTGGAAAGGCTTTTGATTTTTGGGCAAAATCAATATTGGAATTTGGAAAGCCTAGTTTGAGAATTATCGATTTTGGGATAATCGATTTTGAGAAAAGGAGATTTATACGAGATTCATACTAGGTGTATGATTTGGAAGATACTATATGTGTATAGTACAAAGTGTTTTGAAAATGGCTCTGGTGAAAAACACGCTCCCTTAAAATGAACTTCTCAGGAGTGCCACAGGGTGGTACTGCCTTGAACCCTAAGGGGGGTTCTAAAGTTGATCCTATGAGGAGTCCGGACAAAACTAGTTTCTAAGGATTATGAGCAGTGTGTAGCGAAAGTCGAGGGCGCTGATGCCTACGAAGGCATTTGCGTTATGCTGTGACGACAGTGTAACTCGATGCCACTGCGATCTACAGCAGACCATAGTGAAAGTCGTGTGTGTCGCTGAGAGCCAACAGTCTGCGTTTGATTTTATATCGGTAGACTGTGACCTTTGGTTACATAGCGAAAGTCGTGTGTGCTACTGAGAGCCAACAGTCAGCATTTGATTTTACATCGGTAGACTGCGACCTATGTGGGAGTGGAGAAGTTTCATTTTTGACCGTGAAAATCGAGGGCGCTGATGCCTACACTTACATGGACGTTTGCTGTGATGGTAACGTAACCCTAGAATGTAACTACAATCTGTTGTGGGTTCCATGGCGTAATCGAGAGGCGCGGAGTGCCTACAGTTACATGGACTTTTGCTGTGATGGCAACGTAGCCCAAGATGTAACTGCGACCATGGATGGGGGTGATGATTTCCAGAGCATTCTCACCAAAGATATTTCCTCTATTTTCAAAAAAACTGTTTTCTATAGTTTCAATAAAATTATTTTTTCAAAATATTTTCACTGGATGTTGGAAACGAGTCTGCCAAGCACTTATAGATTTTCAGTCGTACGCCTGATCAACGTATGGTCGAACTTCTGTGAGAATAAGGATGGACTTGTCGAAGCATCGAGTTATAAAAGTATTTGTATAAAAACTATTTTAGTAATATTATATAGATTTTTAAAGTAGTTTAAAAATGATCAAAGAAAATTTATCTGATTTTAAGCATTTTAATAATTCTGGCTTTGTTCCTTTTCAGGACGAAAAGATTCAAAGGGGGAAGGAATGTGATGACCCGGGATTTTGGCAATATTATTTTAATAAGCATTTAATCTAATTAATTAGAATGCAACTCAACATTTTAAAAAACAAAATAAATAATAAATAAAAAAATTAGCCTCTACCATTAATTTATATACATATATATGCATTTTGAAAAACGGCTACTATTTGAAAATTTAAAATAAAATCTTTCAAAAATAAAATGTACCTTATTCAATTTAATTAAAAGCTCTACCTTACATTTAATCTAAATATATATATGGATGTAATCTAAATAATAGTGTTTAAAATAAAATTAATCTTATCAATATTAAATATAAGTATGAAATTATATGAATATAAATAAAGTGTTTAATAGTTAAGCTTAAAATAAAAACAAAACAAGGATTTATGTTAGAAATAGAAATAAGTATAAGGTAACTTCTATGGAATTATGAAAACATAAAGTAAACACATAAGTTAAAACTATAAAAAAATAACTATAAGAATTTTATATTAAGAAAAGAAAAACCAGACAAGTATGAATGTATGTAAATTTTGTATATGCAAGGCAAGAAAACAAAAACAAAAAAATATCTATGTACAACAAAAATCAATGGGATAAATATGTTAACTTGTAAGGAAACATTGCATTTAATACTATCATCTCAACACAAAAACAAGTCATTTCGAATGATAAAAATCATTTCATTTTCCATAAAACTTTTGTCTGGTCAAAGAAGGAGGCAAGAAAAAGAAGAGAAAAACAGCTTGTACCAGTAAAGCCTACCCCTGTACAAAACTTGTTTTCTATATATGTATATCCCCTTGTCCCTGTTCGTTCACAACTTAGCAAACCGGAAAAAAAAACATCACCTTTTTACAAACTCAAAAATAACTCAAACTAAACAATAGCAGGAAGATTTAAAGGAAGATCAAGTAGCAGTTTTTTTTCCAAAACAGAATTATTCTCTGTTCAAACTTTTTTTTTTACAGGTGAGTAACTTCACTTTTTAAAACTTAAGTATGTAAGTTTGGTTACATGCTAGTTAATTTTAAATGAATATGTGTTGTATGATATCTGTGAATACACTCATGTATGGTTGTATGTATGTTTTGTATGAACACTCTCTGTTTTATAGTTCTCAGGTTCATATTTTAATTTAAATTCAAAATCTTTTAATTTGATCTTTGTTTAGACTTAAGATTTTAATGAAACTTTTTTTTTTTTCACTTCAAACTTTAGTTTAGAGTTTTAAATTAAGCCAAAATAACATTTATTTAGCTCTAGAAACCATAACTACAGGAATGCTTAAGATAAGTCAAAATTCAAATTTAGTAATTCATGGATTCAGGGTTATAAATCAAATCCGTAAACAAAAGCATGATTTTTAAAAACAAAATCACAAATTCTAGTATTAGAATCAGAGAGTAGTTCAGTGTTGTCTGAATTATGCATTTTGGGTTCTCCCTGTTGATCTAAATGATCGAAGTGGCCGAGTTTCCTCCTGGAGGTGGAGGAGTGATCAGTATTGATGGAAAAATTATCTGATGATGGTGCAATTCAGTGTGGAGGTGGTGGTTGTTGTTTGAAGTCTGGAACACTAGTTTAACTAGGCTAGGTAAAATCGATCACCACGGCTTATAAGATTGCTCGAGTGCTACGAGCTTTTGGGTGATGATAACAGGGTAGTTGGCGAATGTGCGGCTGGAGTTGCTGACCTTCTGGTGGTCAAGGGTGCGGAGGCGAGGCAGTTTCCAGGTTTTGGTTGAAGGAGGTTCCTGTTGTTCCAGGTTTGGATTCAGGGTTATAAATCAAATCCCTAAACAAAAGCATGATTTTTAAAAACAAAATCACAAATTCTAGTATTAGAATCAGAGAGTAGTTCAGTGTTGTCTGAATTATGCATTTTGGGTTCTCCCTGTTGATCTAAATGATCGGAGTTGCCGAATTTCCTCCTGGAGGTGGGGGAGTGATCAGTATTGATGGAAAAATTATCTGATGATGGTGCAATTCAGTGTGGAGGTGGTGGTTGTTGTTTGAAGTCTGGAACACTAGTTTAACTAGGCTAGGTAAAATCGATCACCACGGCTTATAAGATTGCTCGAATGCTACGAGGTTTTGGGTGATGATAACAGGGTAGTTGGCGAATGTGCGGCTGGAGTTGCCGACCTTCTGGTGGTCGAGGGTGCGGAGGCAAGGCAGTTTCCAGGTTTTGGTTGAAGGAGGTTCCTGTTGTTCCAGGTTTGGTTTGTTAAGCTCAAACTTCGAACTCGAGTTTGGATGGTGATTTGATGATCGAGAGAGGGTATGAAGGTGATTGAAGACTTGAGGAGTTCATCGTGGATGATCGAAGTCGATCAGTCCCATCGTGCATCTGCACGGTGCACATTCTATTTTCTGGTGAAGTTTTGGTTTGTGGGTTTTAGTATACTCGAATTTCCTCGAAGTAATTAGGTGATTCGCCCGAAGTCAGGTACGTTTTGACTCGAAGTCTTTTGATGGTGGCTCGGGTAGTCGTTGAAATTACAGGTTTTAAAGGAAACCTGTTTGTTTGAAATTTAAACCTGAAGTTTAAATTGTAAAGCAAGGTTTTGAAACAAGTTTTAAATCAAAGTTTAAATCTGATTTAAATTTAGTTTCAATCTCAGTTTCAAAATAAAAATAAAGTTTTTAAATATAATTGTTTTAACTACTTTAAAATGGTGAAAGGTGTTTGAATTTTAAATGAAGTTTTATAATGTAAGTAAGGTTTTTAAATCTAAGTTTCTGGAATCAAGGTTTAAATCTGTATTCCAGTTTTGAAATTAAAGGAAGTTTTTAAATTTGAATTGTTTTAAAACAAATTTGAATGTTAAAGTGTATTTCAAATTGATTTGAATCTAAAAATAAATTTGGTTTTTAAATTCTTTTAAACTCCTTTGTAAGGTAAATATTTCTTTAACTTATGAAATAAAAAGGGTTTAAATTGTTTTTAAACTTGTTAAGGTTAATTTGTACTCATTTTAAATCTTAAATTTAAAATGAAATTTGAAAGTAAATGTGAAGGTAAATTGTTTTTAAATGCTTTGTTAAATGATTATTTGATCATTAAGAAGAAGAACGTTTTATCATTATATAAATAATGATTAAATGATTTATGATTGAAATGGATAATTAATTTATTTAATTAATTAATGATTTGGATTAATTAAATCAGTAATTAAAGGTTTCCGTGTATGTAATTAAGAAAGAGTAATTATTAGAGGTTAATTACTTTATGAATGTAGTTAAGTGGTAGTGATTAAAGGTTAATCACTTAGTGTTATTAATTAAAAGATAATTAATCTATAATTAAGGTTTAATTACTGAATGTGGTTAAAGAGTAATTGATCAAGAGTGATTATTTAAAAAGAGAGTAATTAATCAAAAATGATAAATTAAAGATTAATCAAAAGTAATTAAGGATTGATTAACTGATTAATCATGGATAAATTAATTCGTAATTAAGGTTGTTAATTAATAATTACATAATGAAAGTAATTAGAGGAATTAATTTCCCAAGGTAATTAATTAAACTAATGTGATTAGTTTAAGTTAATTAATTAGTTTAAATTTTAAAAAAAAATCATTGGATTAAGGGTTAAGTAAAATTTCTTAGTGTAGTTTAGAAAGTACAATTACTTAGTGAAGTAATTAGTGGGTAATTACTGAATGAGACTGTTTGAGGAATGGTAATAATTTGGGGTTTAATTAATTTGTGTAATTAATTAAGGATAATTACATAATGTAATTAGAAAATGAATGATTAATCAAGATCAATAATTAGGGGGTGATTAATTAATTGAATGTAATTAATTAATGTTAAATAAGCAAGATTTATAAGTAATAAAGTAAATAATTTAATTCATTATTAGTAATTAAATAAATCAGAAATGGTATGACTAATTTATCTTGCTTATGAATGATTGAATGCTTTGGATTGTTGGACATTCCTGGTATGTGATTGTGATGCTGGGTGAAATGAAATGTTTTTGTAATATAATATGTTGGGTTGAATAAAGATAATGTGTTTATCTATGATGAATTGCTGTGTAAAAGTGACATCCAGTATTCAAAATTTAATCACTTAAATAATTGGGATAGGATGACATTGGATTCGAAGAGACCGGAGTCGGGTATTGGTTAATACCCGAAACCACTTCGATTCTTATGGATTGATATGTGAAACCAATAGGCTGGAATGAAATGATGTAAGTGAATCGAACTATTTAATCTAAGTTTTGGTACTTAGAAAATTGATGTGTGAAATAAGTGATGTCTATAACAAATTATGAATTTGTAAATTAATACGAGTTACCTTGGGTTTTAAATAAGTTCTATGTATGGGAATTTCATGTTAGATGAGTTTACTCACGCTGGTTTCCAGCCTGACCCGGGTGTTACTTTGATGTAATGCTCGGGTCAGACCGAGTATTACAGATTTTCAGGTAAGGACGTTCTGGAGCTCAAGAGGCGAGCTGGATGGCAGTAACGTATGGAATGTTTCTGTTGTATTATATTGTTGTGTGTATCTGAGATATGTTGATTTGTATATGTCCAGTGTTTGTGTATATGTGTAACTCTGATGTATAAAAATATAATTGACAGATACAATATTCTTTTGTAAACAGATATTATTTGATATTATATTTGATCTGCTGCGAATGTGAGAATCTGTGTTGTGTTTCTGTTTCTTCTTCTATCTCTTTTCTTTCTTTCCTAACTATCTGGAATTTTCGGGTTCAGAAATTCCGGGTCGTTACAGAAAGATAAGACTATTTTATAGCCCCTGTTACTTTTATGTTATATTTTAACCCTTCATTTATTCAAACACCTATAAATTTCACATACGAGCTCCGTTTTGCACACCACTCATATTTTTAGGTTCGTATTGAAATTCTAAACACATTGACATTATTAAATAGTGAACAATATACTCATTTGAAACTGTAAATTAGACATTATTATATTAACACTTTTATTAATATTTACACACTAACATCATTAATCAAAGGCTATACATTAAGGCATTATTCGTACAATTCGGATATTCAAATCATTTAAACTCTTAACATTAATTTAAGAAATATTAAAATTTTACAAAATACTATTTGAATTTATTGTTTATTATTATGTAGATATTTATCATTCAAAATTATAAATATATCTATCATCATCATATGTGAAAAAAATTTCTAATAAAAATTATCTTTGTGTAAATGTTATCTAATTTAATAATAAAATATTTCATTAAAATTTTCAAATAAATATAAATTGTGTAAATTACACTAATATTATTGATATAAAGATGATGGAATATAACCTAAAATCAAATCAAAATTGTCCTACAAAATAGTAAATTTGATTTAATCGTATCAACATTATTCTTGATAACATTATAAAAGATTTAGTGCATACTGAATATATAAGAAAACTTTCAATTTGTATTCAAAAAGGTAATAAATAAGTTAATTCAAAATTATTTTGAATTAAAACTAAAATTTATAAAGAATACAGATATAATTTAGAAAAATATATATTTACAATGGTTATAAATCAACAAATTTAAAATTGTTTAAATTAGAATCATAAAGGCTATAAATAAATGAATATATAAAAATAAGATTTCTCCTTCTATGGGGCTAGAACGCATGGGCGGCTTTTACAAATGATCTTTTGGCTCTTGAATGGCTTTGTAGCATTCTTCTATCCATTCAAAGGTTTTTCGCTTCTTAATCACATCAAAGGGATGCATTTATCGGTTTACCTCAATATGAATCGATTGAGTGTGGCAACTTGTCCATTTAATCCCATTAATTCCTTACTCATCTTTGGTTCCACCATATCCCTACTTGCTTTGATTGATCCGGGTTAGCCTTTAAATCTTGTGCAGTTACAGTGTATCACAAAAGTTTCTAGATTGAACCCTGAAGGAACACTTTTGCAGATTCAACTTCATTTTGTATTTCCATAATACTTTAAACATTTGATTCAAATCTTCAACATGATCAATTTATTTCTTGGACTTCACCAACAAATCATCCACATATACTTCCACATTTCTCCCAATTTGATTTTCAAACATTCTATTCACTAACCATTAATAAGTGGCTCTTACGTTCTATAGTCCAAATGACATCGCCTTATAATAATACATTCCCCAATCAGTCACAGAAGTTGTATGTTCCTCGTCAAATTTGAATATGGGGATTTGATTGTATCATGAATACGCATCCATAAATGAAAAACATTTTTTGGCTCTTGTGGCGTCGACTGATTGATCGATTCTAGGAAGAGGATAATCTTTTCGGCATGCTTTATTTAAATCTGTGCAGTCAAAACATGTTCTCCATTTTCCGTTGGACTTTTCGACTTACACTGGGTTTGCCAGCCATTTAAGATGGAAGACTTCTCTAATAACTCCATTCTCATATAGCCTTATTACTTTTTATTGAAGCGCCATAATACGAAATTTATTAAATTACTTTTTCTTTAATCTTATGGGAGTAAACTTTCTTTGGATCAACATTAAGTACTTGTTACGTTACTATGGGGATAATTCCTACCGTATCAGAATGATTCCAAGAAAAATCATCTTTAGTAGATTGTAAAATTGAAATAAGTTCCTCTTTTATGCCTTTGTCCAACCTTTTCCTTATCTTTACTATGTTTGTAGAATCTTGCAAATCTAGGCCCACCTCCTGTAAATCTTCCATGGATCGTGCATTTATTGACTGTCTATAGGAATCCATATATAGCATTATTTCTATCTTTGGGATTCTTGTCTGGATTAATTTGATTCAATTTTGTATACTTCCTTTTCCTATCTATTGATTTGGCTCTTCTATTTAGGATTTTGTGCCTTTTTATCGAAAGACTCTGCTTATTTTCCTTGGATATCAATTCTTGAGGACTAATATGCAATGACTTAAGAGTTTTGTTTTATTTAATGCAGGCCCACAATAAGATTCACCTCCTTTATTATACTGTTCAAGGGTAGCAAAATACATTTCCTAGAAGCTAAACTCCCTACACATTGTTTCTCATCCGGACTCAGAGGGGAATCTCATAAGCAAATACTTATGGAGAACAAATACATCTATCTCATCCTAAGCAAGTCGTCCACAGAATGCATTGTAACAAAATAGTTGATCCATTGCCACAGCAGAGTTTTGAAAGTCCTAGAATAAGGTGGAATCCCCATTTTAACATACAGCCTAATTTTCTCGATCGGTATATAACATCTGTTAATGAAACCAAAGATAGACTCCAAGCTAGGTTCAAGTTTTTCCTCTGGAATATGCATTTGGTCTAAAGCATTTTTTAAGATGACATTTACTGTATTTCTAGTATCAACCAATATCTTGGATACTAAAGAAAAACTGATTTGCACGATTATCATAAGTGGACCATTATGTGAGTGTCCAACTCCCTTTAATTCTTTTGGAGTTATAACTAGATTTGGAATCGGGATAGAACTCTTGTGAGTTTTTTCTTGAGGTTCTTTGCTTATTGTAGATCCCTTCTCTTGCCTCTCGTATATATCAATTTCTTATGCCTTTGCTCATTCCTGTAATAAGTGGTTAGTTATGGATCACATCGATAAGATTGATTGGTTGTAAAAGATCTCGTGGGAGTTAATTTTCCAAGATATTAGCATTATTATTTGGGGGTTCCTCATTATGAAAGAATTTCTAATCATTCTTAATAAATTCTTTGAGTGCACCTCTTCTGATCATGCCTTGTATAATTCCGGGCAGAATACGACAATCATCCATTTTATGTCATTTGTCTTGTTGAGGGCACAATAATCCCCCTTTATTTGTTTCACGTTTGCTGTTGACTTGAATGATGTTGGGTGTTCTATTTCATTCTTAGTTACAACATAGATGTAAGAGATAGACTTGTTCATATCAATTGATTTTTCCTTCGAAAAATCATCTAACTTCCCTTTTTAGTTGGAGGCATAAAGCCTCACCTTTCTCTCTGCTTCCTCTTGTCATGAAAGATCTCATCCATTTGGAAAATTTATATGCTTGAAATTGGAAATCTTGTAAACCTTTATAGCTGTGAATATAGAGCTCCTTCCAAAATGGGGGTATTCTTGATTAGACCAGATTTCATTGCTATTAATTTCTCCACATCACTCACCTTCTCGACCCTATTAGCCTCAACATTAAACCTTTTCAAGTAGTCTCTTAGAAATTCTCCTGGTCGTTGCTTTTTGTTAGCTAGTACACTTGCTTCAATGGTTGGCTCTTTGGAAGTGCAGAATTGTGCTGAGAATTCGTAAGCAAACTACTCCCATAAATAGATGGTCTTTTCATGCTAGCATCAATATCACTTCACAACTACTCCAAAGAAGGTGGTAGGAAGCAGTCTGCAGCTTACTGCTTCTAGGGAACCATATAAGTCCATTTGGCTTTTGAAATCCATTAAGTGGTCATCAGAGTTAAGCGAACTATCATACTTGATTGAGGGAATATATATATATATAAGGGTAATGGGATTACCATAATTCCTTAGTAGATGAAGTCCTATAAAGTTATTATTTGCCTATGGATCCAT
This sequence comes from Allium cepa, assembly GCA_030765085.1. Classification (NCBI taxonomy): domain Eukaryota; kingdom Viridiplantae; phylum Streptophyta; class Magnoliopsida; order Asparagales; family Amaryllidaceae; genus Allium; species Allium cepa. Next base: position 455,068,230 of record CM060931.1, on the reverse strand, counting down.
CGTCCTTTTTCCATTCAAATCCACAATATCCTTTACCATTTTGTTAGCAAAATCCCTCAAATATGTCTCATCGTCTCAATTGTCTCCTCGTTCCGGCTTATATTCTTTATAAGAAGCTGAACTAGCAGATCGCATGAGGGGAGGCCTTGACTCCTTATTGGCTTTTGAGTTAAGTGATTATCATCTCTTTTCCATGATTCTAGGATGCTTTTCCTAACATTTTTACTTTCTAAATCTGAACTTTCCATATTTCTTTGAGGTGGCTTTACTTCATCCTCATCTTTTCCCTTTGTTTTCTAGACGTTCTTGAAGACTGTTAAGAAACAAGTATTTAAATTATCTCATGCATAGTCTAAAGTTGTTTCTTCCTAGATTCAATGTTATCCACTTTATTTGATGCCTTAATTGGTATAGATGCTTGTCTCATTTCAATATTCTCTATATTGAACTGAGTGGTTAATTTTTCTTTAAGGTTCGCGTGATGTATAACTTCCTCTCATTCTTGAACATTAACTTCTTGATTGATCTTCCCATCTGTTAAGAATATGAGGGTCAATAGGATGTTTCTTTCCCGAGTTTAAATCTCAATGAAAGCACTACACAAAGTTAGGTCAAAATTTAGTTTTAACTTATGTGCTTTAATCGAAGAGAATCAATGATACTTGAGAAAGGCAAGTAACTTAATCAAGTATGCTTGGCTTAAGTCCATCTGAAGTCATCTATGCCAATAGAGATTTATTCAAGTCCTTTTTCATGAAGTCATGATTTCAATTTTACCTAATCAACATTAAAGTCCTAATTCAAAAATTTTATTATGCACAAAATAAAATGAAAAATGAAAGAGAAGGACATTTGATAATTGCCCTTTTTTAGTATGAGATGCTTGCCTATTTATGGAGAAATTGAACCTCTAGATCCATAACACATGGCATATGTGGATGGAAGGCTAAGATTTTCTAATGTGGCACATGGCTAACTTTGACATATGACATGACTCTTTTCATCGATCCTTTTGTGATGATGTGGAATAAAAAACTAGTTAGGATGTTCCATGTGGCTAAATAATGAATCATAATTAGCAATTTTATCATTATGCTATAGCTACTTTGTTCTCAACATGCGATATCTATGTAGGATTCATTATGCGACTACTCCACTTTATGTGCTTTTCAACATGTGATGGTTCTCTAATCTTCAACATATGATAGCCCTTTAGGTTTAATAATATATCATGTCTCAAGTACTTTAATTTTTGATTGCTTCACTAATATCAAGTTACGACAGCTTCTTGTTTCTCAATGTATGATAGCCTCAATGATATTAATATATGACATCCTTATCTTATTATCTTGTGATGGACTTCGTGATGACTTCATAGTATTAATTTGCGACTTCTTTACATTATTGACACATGATTGCCTAGCCTTCAACACATGAATTTTTTTGAATTGCGATGAATTTAATCTTGTGATAGCCCTTTAGTATGCAATGGCTTTTAACTAGCGATAGCTTCTCCATTTGCCTTAACATCCAATAACTTTGTTTGTCCTCTACGTGTGGTTGCTTTCATATATCAACTTGTGAAAACTTTCTTTATTTTCGTTTTTCTATAGCTCTATGATATCATCATGCAATAACTTTATTCATATCAACTTTTGATAGCTTTATGGTGTTAACTTATGATGACCTTGACCATATCAGCTTACAATAGTCTAGTTGCTTCAACTTGCGATGGCTTTGACATCGTCAACTTTCAATAGCCCAGTTGCTTCAACATGCGATAGCTCATTGCTACCAACTTGCAATGGCTTTGAAATTGCCAACTTTCAATGGTTGCATATTTTCTTTATTTTAGGAAATTAGAGTCTAACACATATGAAGACGATACTGTATGCATCAGTAATTGGTTCCATTATGTACATTATACTATGTACTAGACCGAACATGGCTTATGAATTAGGATATATATATGTCAATACCAGTCTTATCTTGGTGAGAAGCACTAGACTGCTATAAAATGTATATTTAAGTATTTGAGAAATACTAGGTACGTATTCCTTATTGTTACACCATAATTTCTATAAAGTACAAATTATGAATATTCGAAAGGAAGGTTCCTTGGCTTATAATTCTGAGACCCATTGTTTGGTTTTCAACGAGAGCTTAAGAACCGGACTCAATATCTAAGAGCATGTAGTCCGAGGGCATGAGTCAAAGCATTAACTGAGATCATGACCATTATCCAACTAAGGTAAGAAGCTTAGCCAAGGGTGGAAATTTCTTGAACCAAAAGCATTTCAGCAAGTATCATTAATCAATGGCTCAGCTAGCCTAGGCCGAGACCCACGGTCGAGATAAATGGAAGATATCCAAGAAGCTATAAATAGAATCATCACGTCAACAATCCGCATCAAAATGCACTAAACCGGATGATGAGAACCATTCAAATCTAAGCGCACATACCAAGCCAGGTCATCAATCCAAGAGAAAGCACATGCACTAAAGGAATAACTTTAAATTTACTACAAATAGAGGACCACCTGTTATAGTAGAAGGGCTGGCACTAAAAAAAGATTTAAATATAAAACCATATTATACTTTCCTATATTAGACCTCTCTTTACAAACTCATTAATGGTAGAAATTTATAGGCTCAATGTAATAAGCCTCTCAACAAGATAAGAGTGACTCAATAAGGAATGGACATCGGATGAAGGAACTTTCATCCCGATCCACTATAAAAGTCTCGATGTTATTTACTTTCTATACTTTTCCTTCTCTTCATTAGCTATTGCGACTCTACGGTTCAACATTTCATAACCTAAGCTTAATTACATCATGTCTTGATAATCTCTTTGTTGGGTTCAATAATCCAACTAGCTTCCAGGGCTATACCTTCCGACTTCGGGATGTTGGTGTAGATGAAATTTTAAACTAACATTTTTGGCGCTTGAAGGATGGCCCAACCTCTGCACCTTATTTACTCTCAAAAATCTAACATATCATTCCAATCAATTATGTCTATTTCTAAAAATGAACAAGTCATCTCAGGACTGCCTCTTAACCTTCGCATTCAGCTCATTGAAGAAGATAATAATGAGAGATTGGTCAGCCTCATTTCGAAGAAAAAGAATGGCAAAGAATATGATCCTGTCTATGAGCTTAAAGCTTCTCAGATCAGGCAGCTTTCAGAATATCTTCAAGGATCCCTCTAGGAATCCTCCCAACTCCGAAAGATGGTAGGACCATGAATAGTGAAGTTAGAAATCTTTCCATTGAATTATTGAAATATAAGGGTTTGGTTTCTTTTGATAAGAGAGCCCTCCCAATCACTCGAGATGGCGAGTCTCGAAAGAAATTGAAGTGGGATCGGGCTCTTAATCCACTTAACCAAAGCTTGTCGTAGATATTCCTTGAAACTCATAAAGACTTCTCTTTCCTAGATTACTCTCCATCAAAGAAAGAAGCCCTAAATTGCGAGAAGTATTGTACCTATCATTTGACAAATGGGCACAAGACGAATGGATGCCGAAAGCTTTCTTACATGTTTGAGAAACTCATATATAAAGGGAAGTTACCAAATTTATTAAACATTAGTTTGAATATCTTGTTTTGGAATTATTTACTATGTTATCTTTCTATGACACCAGGAGAATTCCATGTAACTCTTACCAAATGAATGCATACAGTGCTTTCCTACAAAGATGAAGTTGCAAGAAGAATCCCTTTTACAGATCGAGTTCCCATGATCAAATGGAAGATACCAATTTCATTAATATGCTCTTCTGGATTATAGCCTCTTTCGCAAAAGTTTCAACTCTAAAGGGAAACTCATGGTCCCGGATTTCTTGAAGTTCATTCAGAAAGTCTCAGCTCATTTTCGATGCATCCTTCTTCGGCATAACCTAGCCTACCGAGTCTTTACTCGAAGGGGGCGTTCAAGTCTCAGCATCTATGGTATCTCTTTTGGTATGTACTCACTTTTTAAGAACTTTTGCATATCATACTTCCATTTAGAGTTTAAGGGCTGAAGCTCTTCCATTGATCAGATGAGATCAATGGAGAGTTTCAACTTTTCTAAAATATTGTTTCTATCAATAGTTTTACTTCTCAATCTCAGTCAAATCTTCTATCGAAAATGTGATTTATAAACTATATGATTTAAAAAGTCTTGTACAAAATAGTCTGAAAGCACTCTTTTCAAAGGATTCATATTTTCCTTTACCAAGTTATAACTAGCATTTTGTATGATTGTAAACTTAAAATAGTTTTTGATGGTTGACACCTGCAAAAGTGGTTATAGATGACCGACGACCACCAAAGTGGTTGTAAATGACCAATGCTCGCCAAAAGTGGTTGTAGATGACCGATGCTCGCCAAGTAGTATAATCTCGCCATAAAAGTACCCCCATAGTGATGTGCTACAAATTGTAAGGCTATATCATCTGGGTTTAAAAAGACATCGAAAAGTAGAATGCATGCTAATAGTGAGCCATGGTCAAGTAGTATAATGCATTGGGTAGATTCCCAATTAGATTAGAATATTAGGTAGATTCCCAATAATATGGAGCCATGGTCAAGTAGTACTATGCATTGGGTACATTCCCAATAAGATTAGATTATTGGGTTGATTCCTAATAACGGTCAAGTAGTAACATGCATTGCATAGATTCTCAATTATATTAGAATATTAGGTAATTTCCAATAGTAGTGAGCTATGGTCAAGTAGTACCATGCATTGGATTTGACTATTGGGAAGATTCTCAATAATAGTGAGCCATGGTCAAGTAGTATCATGCATTGGGTAGATTCCCAATTATATTAGAATCTTGGACAGAATCCCAATAATAGTGAGACATGGTCAATAGTACTATGCATAAGACTAAACTTAGGTAGATTTCTAATAAGGAAAGAACGTAGGGAAAAGTTCCTAAGTTAAGGTATCGAATAGATTCTCGGTAAATAGAGAAGAGGTAAAAGTGAGAATAGAATCAAAACAAGATGAAACTCCTAATTGTGCCACTAGGCCGGCTACAAACAAGGATCCAGTAATGGTATTCTATTGAGTCTGAGATATTATTTTGACAAGAGTATACCAGGGGCAAGAGATACTCCACAAAGAGAAGATTCTAAAGCATACTCAAGCAAAATGATGACATAAGAAATAAAATCGAAAAGAGTGAAGTTCCTTTACATCTACATGGATATAAAAAATTGCAATTTATAGGATAGTTTGTCCAAGAAAGTGTTACAAGGAACATGCCGAGAAGAACGCCTAATTCAACAAAGAAATAATATTACAAAACAAGATTACAAAACTAAGAGTATCAAAGGATAAAGTATAAGAACGAAGGGTGGAGATCCTTCCAAATGAGCAAGCCAGGGTGGCAAGTCAAAGCTCTCCGAATAGTCTTCGAAGGAATTAATTAGCAACATCATCCTTAGCCTCCATTCCTCCCTCCATGTAAAAGGGATTGTGATGTCATTCCCTGAGGTAAGATATTGATTTAGGGATCACTCTTCCTTGAGGTAAAGTAGCCGTTAATTTTTAGACCTAGTTTTGACTCGATGAAATTTCTCTTAACCTCAAAGTCCTTACGAGTTACGTCTAGCTTTTAAAATTCAACTACCTTGTCCTTATAAGATTGGTAAGGAGAAGTATAGCCTCGCTGAGTGTTTGAGAAGTTCAAATAGGGTACTCCCTAAGGAACATTAACTTAAGATTAGTCAAGAAAAAAGATGGGAAATAAAGAAAACTCCACATCGAGTACTCTAGTTTGAGATATTATGTGATAATTTCATCGTATAAGGATGAATTGTAACTCAAATATTTATAAAGTCATCAAGAAAGTTTCATTCAAAAAATTATACAAGCCAAAAGTTATAGAGGTCATATTGTAACAAAGAAAAATTACAGTGTGTTTTCTTCATCAAACATATTACTAAGAGTATCTTCTTGTACCTCCTCGTCAGTAGAAGCAGATTCTTCCTCCACCTCTATGGGGGATCAACTTCATCCTCCATAATTGCTATAGTTTTCTTTTCCTTCTTATGTTCCTCATACCTTTTAGCAAAGTTAGCTTCTCCCATAGCAGCATTTTTCCCAAGATAGGTTAGAGAAAAAGCTATGTTTCGGTCTCAATGGTAAGCGTAAGCATCAAATAAGACTTGGACGGCTCGTTTGCTAGGCTCCATCCTATGCTATTCTCTAGCAATATTACACTCTCTATCAACCACCCTGGCCTCGGCTTTCTTCAACCTCTCGTCTCTTTCCTTTAAGGCTTTCTTAGGAGTCTCTAACTTAAGATCCCTCTCTCCAGTATTTCTACTTACTTCCTCTGCTTGAGCATTCATCTCATGAACTTTAGTTTTGAAGTCCATAAATTCCTTTTTCATTACCTAGGCAGTGGCCACCGTCTCCTCCATTTTCAACCACACATGGAGATTTCTTCCACAATCTAGAAAGAGGCGATAAAATAAGAACCAATGTTGGAATCATAAATCTACATATGAAAAAAATTCATTCCTACCTAGATGTTCTCCCATAAGCTATATTCGATTGCTCTCTGAATTCCTAGGGAAAAGGTTGGAAGTCAAGCATGTTCTTTGGTGATGGCATAGGAAAGGTCACCTTCAAATGTAGCCCTAGTGATTTCTATTGCTTGCTGGTTTTTCTCAATAAGAAGATTCGAATCTTTTCCCTTGGAACTTTCAACTTTAGAGGATCTGGAGACCTTTTACTTCTTTGAGCCGAGAGTATCTTTGTTAGGAAGTAACAACATGAACCTTTTCTTAGACTCCTTTCCTTTATTGAAGGAGCCAGAATTCTTAGAGGAGGAAGTCACTACAACAAGAAGAAAGGGATAAGGTTGATATCAAAATTAAGACTAAGTTGTACTAAGAGCATAAAATAAGCTAGTCTAATGGTTAAAGGGTGAAACCCTCAGTCTCCTTTCCACTAGAATTGAATTTGGTTTCTTCTCCGCTATCACTGACTATGGCAGAAGCTTTCTTGTACTTTCTAGAGGGTTTAAGTCTGGCAAATTTAGCGGAATGAAGTAGCAGACCTTGAACTTTTAGTTTGATTTGGGTAAGAATCAAGTGTCGGTGCCGCTGTAAAGAAGGAATCTTCATGACTTCCTTATGCCTATCTTTAAATTGATTAGTGAGAGCCAGGTCATAGCTCTTCTCTTTTCTCACTGTTTGAGATTTAATAAAATAAGAAAACATGAACTAGAATATGGATAAGATTAAATGAAGGCAAAATATCCAAGGACATACCAGCATTATTGAAAGATATGCTATTCAGTCGGAAGGGCCTTAATAAAGAACCACTGACGTAGCGTTATTTTGCTGGATGGATCCTTTAAAGGGGACGACCTTAAAAATTTAAGGAAATATGTAGGAAATTCCCCAATAAACTTAGACTCTAGCAGGTTAAACATATAATTGATCTCTGTAACGAATATGTCCTAATAGCCTTTTTCGGAGTATAGAATCGCCATAGCAGACAAAGTTTAATAGGAAGTAGTCAAGAGTTGGAATGGTTTAATGCTATAAAATACCAAAACCTTAACAAACAAACGGCCTAGTAGCAAGCATCCATGTTCTAAATGTTACATGGACCATATAAAATACCCCGCTAGAGAGTTACTAAAATGCATCCTGGAGCTAGGAGCGATCGTCTCTACTCCTATATTCCCATAGGAAGACAAAACCTCATTAAGATCTTGTTAAATTTTGATTGGAGCATCCATTTCCAACCTAATAAAAGGGGGGCGAGATATCTTATTATTAAAAGAAAAGTTGGCATTATCCCCAAAACGAGGATTAAGCAGGTTAAAGTCGGTAAGAATCTAAATCTAGTTCTAAGTTAAGCAAAAAAAGGAAGAGTATCAATGATGATATTGGCAACGTTAATAAGAATAATAAAATTGAAAACAACTCACTAGTTCAAGAATGAGTATCAAAGGTAGGATCGAAGAGAGCTTGAAAATATCAATGGCAGTTTTACAATTTTAACAAGCGAAAAGAGGGGAGAAAGTGGAAAGATTTTTTATATTAAGAAGGAACAACACAGATTGAAGGGAGAAAAGTTTTTCACCATAAATCCCATTTAACAGTAACCCATAAGAGGAATATCAAGAGATTTCCTCGTCGGATGCCAAATCATCCTTGCACCAAAAAAAGGGATGCTTTTTGAAGATAGCCAATCAACTACCAACATTTGGATTCGCATCTAACGCAGGTTCATAACCCATCCCTTCAAAGGTCCAGTCCCAAATGATCACTTACAAAATTCCATGCTACGAGTACCATCTTTACCATACGGTCTCAGATTAATCTTTGCCTCTCAGAGTTCATACAATTTCGCTTATCACTTAGCCTAGATGGCTTCAAGCGGAAAACATGAGTTAAAAACTTTGACCTTATTGTCCCAAAACATATTTCGACTCTTGACATTCATACAAATTTTCTTATCAATTATCCCAGATGGCTTCAAGCGGCAAACACGAGTTAAAAACTTTAACCTTACAGTCCCAAAACATATTTGCCTCTTGATGTTAAAACAGCTTTTCTTATCACTTAGCCTAGATGGCTTCAAGTGGAAAGTACAGTTTTAACAACTTTGACCTAACGGTCCTAAAATAAAATTTTCCTCTCGTGGTTTAAACAATTTTGCTTATCACTTAGTCTAGATGGCTTCAAGTGACAAGCACGATTTGAAAATTTAAACCTCATGGTCTGGTGAAGACCACGCCTTCTGGCCTAAAATTAAAATTTAATTTCGAGTAAGATAATCCAGTTTTCTAACCTAAGTTAAAATTTCTCCTTTCGATATTTAAGTCACTCTACTAGGAATCAATATCATACCTCCACTTTTATACACATAATATAGACCAAATTTGAAAGATGATTGGGGAAAATAAATTACACTCACCTATACCAAGCCCACTCCATATCCAATATATGAAGTGAACTTTAGAGGGCATGTGTTACACCATAATTTATAAAAAGTACAAATTACAAATACTTGAATGGAGGGTTCCTTGGCCTGTAATTCCAAGACCTACTATTTGGTTTCCAATGAGAGCTTAAGCATTGAACTTAGTATCCGAGAGTTTGTACTCCGAGAACATGAGTAAAAGCATCGACCAATATCAAGATCATTTTCTAGCTAAGACAAGAAGCTTAGTCGACGGTAGCAGTTGCCTGAACCAAAAGCATTTCAATAAGTATTAACAATCAATAGCTCAGATAGCCCAAGCTGAGAGCAATGGTTAGGATAAACGGAAGATATCCAAGAAGCTATATATAAGCTTCATGTCAAAAATCCACGTCAAAATGCACTCAACCACATGATGACGAGCATTCAAATCTAAGCAACACATAGCAAGCTAGATCATCAAACGAAGAGAAAGCACCTACACTAATGGAAGGACCTTAATCATGAATCTTTTCTGGATTATAGCTGGAACCCGTCTTTTTTTGGATCCATCTCACATCAATAACTCGACCTCTTTCGCCTATATGTAGTTTTAGAGAAGTTTCTTTTGAAGTGGATACTCAAATGCCAAGTATGGCTCGTACTAATCTATCCTCAGTGGCATAAGAGAATTCATTCGCTATTTGAGGTGTTTATTTTCCTGTTAAAATATCACCATTTTCTACCCAAGATCCCAGCATTATAATTCCATTTATGTCTAAATTTCGGAGTAAATGAGCCTCTAAATGGGGTATCTCCTTAGTAATTATTTCGGGACCTTGACTTGTCACATGAGTCTGAATTTCATATTTCCATATGTGAAAAGAAGTATAAATATCTTCACACACTAGCCATTTGCTGTAAATAAAGGACTTCCTGCTATGGTAGAAGGGCTGGCACAAAAAACAAAGATTGAAGTATAAAACCATATTGTACTTTCTTATGTTTGAGCTCACTTTACAAACTCATTAATGGAAGAAATGTACAAAGTCAGTGTAATAAGCCTCTCGGCAAGCTAAGAGTGACTAATTAAGGAAAGGATAGTGGACGTAGGGACTTTCAGCTCGAACCACTATAAAGTCTTGGTGACATTTATTTTCTATACCCTGCCTTATCTACATTAGCTATTGCGACTTTGTGGTTCAACATCTCATAACCTAAGCTTGATTGCATCAAGTCTCAAGAATCTCTTTTGTTGGGTTCAATAATCCAACTAGCTTCCAGAGCTATACCTTCAAACTTCGAGAAGTTGAGGTAGATGAAATTTGCACCAACACTTATATATGGGAATGAAGATCTCCTTACGAATGGGTATGCAGATTTCTCCTTTAAAAGTAACATCGATGACAATAATTCTGTATCAAGTTATGTTCTTCATTAAATGGTTGGGCCGTTAGTTGGAAAAGTTCCAAATAAGAAACAATAGCTGATAGATGCAGGCCAAATACATTGCCCCCAACTAAGTAGCTAAAGAAGTAATCTGGATGCGCAAACTTTTGGCTGAGCTAGGAGTAATTTTAACATTGAAGATCCAATGAAATTGTCTTGTGACAACAACGATGCAATGTAGATCGCAAAGAACCAAGGGCTCAGTAGAAATTAAGGCACATACTCCAAAAGTTCCACCTTATTAGAGAGTTCATTGCTAATATAGAAGTAGAGATTGATAAAGTAGATACGAAGGAAAACATAGCAGATCCATTCACCAATGGACTTGCTCAGTCAGTTCTAAGTAGACCAATCAAAGGGATGGAACTAAGATTCCTTAACTTGGCGCAGATGTAAGTGGGAGATTGAAAGAGTCAGGGATACGTCTTAAGGGAAATTCTATAATTTTTTTATACATTATTAATTCTGTAATAAAATCTCTATCAAAATAAAAGATGTTTTTTCTTTCTATTGTACACTTGTCATACTATGTTATGTTAATTATAACTATATAAGTTAAGTACACTTAATAGAAAATCCTTAAATAATATGTTATACGATAATATTTACAATGTGTTATAATGACGAGAAATATATCACATTAATAAAATTATTGTTTTAAGTATTCCTAGTCAAGATGTCTTGAGATAGAATATTGCTACATCTATTGAGACTAGAGTACGTAACGTTGTCTTAATATTGAGCAGTGTATTACTCATAGCTGTTGGGTGCACCAAAGGTTTATGTACTAATAGTTATTAGATAACTATGGAACAACTCACTCAAGAGTTTTAATATAACAGAGGCTAAACAGAGAGTCTCAAAGTAACGATATTATATAGTTCTCTCGACTTTATAATACTATTGAACTTCAATATGGACACTTTACTTTGATTTTAGTTAAATCATAGCATGTATTCCATCGAAAAGATGTAGTTAGGTTGGAGTTAAAGCATCGAAAGTGAAATGCTATTCAATAGAGAATTTATCACCTTGGTTATATAAGATTATCGCGGTTAACTATAGTCATCTCAAAGTCAAAGTATTTGGCCAGATCAATACGATTAATAATAATTGTGATTATTGAACCAAGGACTTGGTGTTTGGATTAAACAAGTTGAATGTGGAATATATTGAAATTTTGACCAAAAGCAAATTTCATAATTTCAAAAGTGAGATAGTTTTGACAAAGATAATTGGTGTAATTAATTGTTACTGTCAAGTAGGGCTTAAAATATTGTAATTGGATTTTAGCAAAAATTGTGTAAGCGATAAATTCGTCCAACTATCATGCATCTAGCTAAGGTGACATATGAACGTTAATATTCGAACTGTTCGATATTAGCCACCGACTGAATTCACATATTTGAATCGCATAACCGCAATCTTGAATACTCCAAAATAACACAACCACATGATTTAAATAACTTGGTATGAAATAATTAATATTTATGAAATATTAATTATTAAATTTATTTTACTTAGAATGTCATTAGTATTTAATAAAGTGCATATGTAACAATTATATACGTACATATCGTATATTATATCGGTAAATAATGATGGTTCGATTTGGAGAATTTTGTGAGCCCATTGGACCTATACTATGGCTGGCCATAAGGAAGGGGAAGGGGTAAGTTTTGAATACAATAATCTATTTTTGAATTGGCTAAATGAAAGAAGAAGGAGATCTGGATCTCCACTTTCTACTTAAATTTGATGCCTATTTAAACCTCAACTCTTCACTCATTTAGAGTTTCCTTTTTGCCTCCTCTCTTCCCTTATTGTAACGGCCTGGCTTTCTATGACGTATAAATTAATAAATTTTATTAAAATGAAAGTGAATAAATTCGATTTGTGATGATTTATAATTTGAAAATAAATTATCAGTTAACTAAATCATATTAATAAAAGATTACGTTGTAATAAACTAAACTAAATTAATAAATTCTTTTGAATTATTTATTGAAATCAAATAATTTTTTTAATTAATGTAAACTATTTTGAGGTGTAAATAGTTTTTATATGATTGAAATTCATGCAAAACAAATTTAATTTGTAATACAACATTGAATTATGAAATAAAAATAAACGAGTGCCGAATCGAATAAAAATGTCAATTATCAAGATGTAATTTGTAAAATGAGAAGTTTAACCAATTTATAAAAAATTGAATTTATTTTGAAGATTGAAATTCAAATTTGAAATGTACAGCAAATTAACTAAAATTAAATTGAAATCAAATTGAGGCAACACGCTAAATTAGGCCCAAACCCCTTTTTCCTTTATTCGCTTTCATAAATCACTACCCGCTTCCCGACTAAGCCCAAACCTAATTCCCCTTATTAGCTTTTGCCTTAACATTCCAAATCAGAGAACGTATTCACTTAAAAAATGAACTGAATCGTGCTCGAGGCTCTTGTCATCGGAGGAGGTCGCGGTCGATTGGGCAAGCATGGCATATAGTGGTGGTTCATCTCAGGGCTTAACATGAGGGGTTTAGGAGACATGATTAGTGGTGTACCTTGGAAAGTTGGAGATCGATTTTAGGGAGATGACTGTGACGAGGTGAAGGCTAGCGATGTGGTAGGGAGGTCCCGATATCAAGCTGGAGAGTGTCATGTGCGGTGATGTGGCGGTGAGCAAGATGAAGGAAAATGATTATGATGCTGAAGGGTGAGTGATTAGAACTTAAGGGAGTGGCTATAACTGGCTACCATGATGGATGTTTGCATGATAGGAGGTGCCTCATCGGGGCTCGAGGCTGATGCATGTCGGGTATTAGTGGGAGAAGGTAGTCATTTAAGGAAGTCGCAACTATGGCAGCATGGGGTTGAGGCGATGGTGGAATGATTATGATGATCTGTTGGGACAAGTTTAATGAAGTAGAGGTTGGAGATGGGGTTTGTTGCTGATGGTGATGAGGCAAGAATAGTTATTGATTCCGAAATTCATGCATCGATTCGATGAGTTAATCTCACTCATAATTATATCTACTTCTTTTTATTTAATGTGTATTCACCAATATATTTGTATAATTAGTTATTTGACGGATTATTGGATTCGACTGGTCGAGTTGGTGATGAGTACGATTGTTAGATGTTTGTTGATGGTTGATGTTGCATATAACGATTTATTTGATTTTGTGATGATTGATGTTGGATGGGTTTTGAAGTTATTAAATATCTGAATTCATAATATTTATATTTATTTAATATTGATTATAAAATACATGAAAGATGTTTTATTTTTAATATTGAGATTATTGAATTAATAGATAATTGAAAGAGGAATGATTTTGGAAAAAAAGATATTATAAGTTGAATAATTTTGAGGATATAGTAAATAAAAATTATTTCGGAAAAAGATGAATTTTGGGAAAATATAAAATAAGGGAATTCTGAAGATTAATTTTTGTTTACTGATGATTATAAAAGTGTTCAGAGGATATTTATGAAATGAAGTTTGAAATCTATGTTTTTGTAATGATGAGCAATTTGAATCTAAATAAAAAGATATCCTGAAGTATTAAAAAGTGAATGTAAATTATTTTATTTATTGAGAGAAAATTTGCACTTTTTATATAATAAGAAGTGAACTCTGGAAGAAATTTATACACATTTGAGCTTAATTATCGAAGTATTTTGGGAATAAATGATATGAAGAAGAACTAGAGTTTGGTGAATTATTTATCAATAATATTGGTTTAAAGAGGTTTGGAATAAATTAGGAATTTAAATGATGATTTTGAAATTACAGATTTAAGTTCGAAAATATTTATGGAATGAGAATACACTTTTGATTTGAAGTATTTTAATAATATCAAAAGTGGATATTAGAGGTAAAAGTAATTTTTGAGGTTTTAAGTATTGCTAATGAGTTTGAATAAAGGTTTCTTTGAAACCAAATAATTTATTTTGAATTAAGGATCTTGAAATTAGATGTGAGAATCAATAAATACTATTTCGAAAGAGAAGGAATAAATAAAGGAGTCATTTTGTGATTAAAGTAAAATGATGTATTTTTATAACAAGAGGGATATAAAAATGATGTGAACTATATAGAAATAAAAATCTTCATCTCGTTAAATATCAATTAAATAAATAATACATTGATGTGTATGAATGATTGTGATCTGTTTGATACGTACAAGATGAAGTAAAATTACACGTTATGTTGATTTATAAAATCATAAAATGAAGAATAATGAATTAGGAAGCGATTTAAGCGAGAGTGACTTAATAACCGAAGCAGAAATTTGTTTAATGTTAATTAATTGTGGGCGTTGTGTATATAATTATATTTCATCGGGCGCTTTGGGACGTCCGCGTAGGGTATTTATTTATTCAACACAAGTATAATGTCGAATAATTCATTAAGGATCGAGTATTTTATATTTGGATGTCGGTGGATTATTCTTTATTATATAGCCATATTGATTGATATTATTTGGATTTATGACTTAATATGTGAGGTAAATTATATTATTTCTTATTTTAGTTTAAAGCGGGAGTACGATTATCTCTACTTTTGAGTGGAACGAGGAGTACGAAGTCCCAACGAGGATGTGATGGCCAAAAGTATTTTTGCTAGACCCACCTAGTTTGATTGACCGTGGGGTTACACCCTGATGGTTGCGGCGACATGGCCCCCTCATTGCATGGCCATAGTTTGTTGCACGGACCAATATGACGAATCATAACGAGGTGAGGAGGAGATGGGAGTGAAAAGCGTGGAGGCAAGGAAGCGTTGTGCATTTATTATGTTGCTAAAGAATGGTAAGGACACAAAATATTTATGAGTTAGATCTCCCTTTGCACCTGAGAAGCATCGAGGCTCTGGTGTAGACTCAGCTTCTGGTGGTACCAATAATAACAACACGTATATAGAAGTAGCAGCAATAAAATTAATAATGAAGAATAAAATTAATAATCTTAATACCGCTAAATGAATATGAATAATTGATGTTTTTGATGTGTTATTATGTTGTATGTGATGTGTGAGGTGTGATGTGTGAGGTGTGAGGTGTGTGATGTATGTGATTACGGATGTGTGATGTGTGTAATGGATGTTTGATGGACGATGGATTTTTTTATGTTTGATAGATGTATTGATGTTTGATGGGTTATGGATGTTGTAGATGTATTGTGGATGTTTGATTTTTCGTTTGACGATTGGATTTCTTATTATGCTATGTATTTTATTCCTTGAGATACCGTTTATATTCTCACCATTGAATATAGACATAGTTTGGCCTATTTATTTTTTATATAATACTCGGATCAGTCTGAGACATTTCAGGTTAAGGTACAGTATGACTGAATTTGCTTATTGGACTTAGTTGGAGGTTGTATTACTAAATGTATTGTATATTGTGCTGTTGGACTCGTGTATGTATATGATGTTGGATTTGATGTATTGGATTATTCTTGTATATAATTAAGATTTAGCGGGAATTTAAATTTTTGTATCCCACTCAGACTTATGTGATGTATTATATTTTTATCACTATGTTGATAACTCTGTATTCTCTGTGATTTACTTTATATTGTGTATTGTTCTATCCTCGGGCACCACAAGAGTTTAATGCTTTATGCCGAGACTATTTACGTCGAGGTGTGTGGTTTTTGTATACGTGACATATTCAGTGTTAATCTAAGGGAATATTCATGTGTGCTTCACCCATATCGCCTCATTCTCCATATTACTCGATAGTATTATTTAGTAATGCTCTTGGGTAATATGGTTATAAAGGTGGGGTGTTACATTGTTAGAGCAGGTTCAGAATAGTACAAAATATAAGAGACACGAGTCCTGACCTTAGATAAGACTTAGAGTCCCTGTCCCGTGGGTGTGAGATGGATATTGCTTATATTTAATTAGTAGTAGGAGTATACAATGATACAAAGGTAATCATTTGGGACACATTTGTACTTTTCTTATTATATATGTAGTATGGTATATTATTCTACTTTTTATCAAGTGTAAGTCTTTAAATGAAATGTAGAGGATTAGAGGGAGGTTAAAGGGGTAGAAGTAGTTGGTTCGGCTAGTAGTGTCGGCATTGAAGGTGAATGTTAGAATTCTGTGTGGCTCTGAAGCGAGAATAAAGTTGTTTGGTCAAAGAAGTTGGAAAAAGACTCTAATTTGAATCTTTATTGAATATTTCGTTAAGTTGTGATGAGACCATACGAGATGAGTGTAAGGATCCAGTAGTGATTAGAGTAGTGTAGTGGAAATATATAGATTACTTTCCGCTAGTATTTTGATTACTTTGTAGTTTTGATTGGATGTTTAATGTTTTGCGTAGTTGTATTGATTTAAAATGTTTAGTTTGAACTGGTTCATCTTGAGTGTGATATTCGTTAGAAACTTTCCCTCCAGTTAGAATTCCATATAAGTTTGGATGATTTAAATCCGGTGGTGTCCTCGGTTGTGAAGTTACCGCAAGAGACAATAAGAATATTTTCACATAAAATAGACAGTATATCTTTATATAAAAATTAAAATGGGAATGAAATGCACATGAAGTTGAAAGCTTGCTTGTTTATTATTAAAAATAAATGAATAAAGATGTTTGGGATTTTATGAGTTGAGTATTTTTTATTTTACTCGATTGATTATATAAAACATTTGATATAAGCAAGCATATATTAATTTAAAATATTTTGGGAATAGTTTACGTAATTATGATTTGGAGAGATGTTTTATTTGAAGTTAGCAAATGTTTTTATAAAAGAATTTTTGAAGTAAAATTTTGTGTTTATCTGCTCATTGAGTGTTTAAGAATTCTGGTCGATACGTCTGTCCAACGTTATCGATGGAGATTTCTAAACACTAGAACGAGACTTATGGACAAAATATTCTGAAGTGTGACGAATTATTTTGAAGAGAAGAATATATTTTGAGTTATATTAAAAATCAATAGTTGAAATAATATTCAAAGAAGTTTTGCTAATTATTTTAAAGAGATTAAAGGGATACGAAGAATATTTCAAAATGAGTAAATTATTTTGAGAATGGGAAATTATTGTTTTAAAAGAGGAAATATTTTTAAGGAAAAGTGTAGGTATAATTTGAGAAAGTTTTTTCTAAGAGGAAATGAAATTTTAAAGAAAATATGTTGAGATATATTTTAGAAAAAGGAGTTTTGCAAATAAATTGATATTTTAAAGTGGTATTTATGTTGAGTTTTGAAAAGGAATATATATATGTATATGTATATATATATATATATGTATTTTGATAAGAGGAATAAACTTTGGGATGATGATTTATAAAAGATGAGATATGAAAATTGTATAATATTTTGAGATATTAGAAATCGTTTTGACTAGAGTATATATAGATGAAGGTTTAAAGATTGAGGGAAAAATAAGTGTTTGGAAGTGAAGATATTTTAAAAGTAAAATTTTGATTAAAAAAGTATATTATAATTATTTGTAATACATTCAAAATAAAATGATTTTGAAGCCTTGGACATTTTTGAAATAGTGTGGTATATAGTTGAAGATGAAAAGAAAACAAAATATAAAGAAAAGTGGTTATAATTTTTTATTAATATAGCCCTAACTTGTGATGTTGCGATCTCATTTTTTCAATTCTTTTTCCATTAATATGACAATGGCATGGGTAACAACCTTGTTGTTTGCCACTTTCCAAAATTTTGAAGTTTGTGGAGGTTTGAACATGAATTTATGAAAACGATGTTTGCTGTCTCAAAATGTAAATTGCTCAAAACTTAGCCGAACCATTTTGCTCATAACTTTTGATCCATTTATCCCATTTGATTTTACCCATTTTGAAAAGCTTAAAACATAGGCTATAACTTTTATTTGAAGTGCTTTGCAACATTTTGATGTTTTCAAAATTAAAATTTATTTTATTTAATGGACCTATGCATAAGATTCAATTTCAGAATTTAGTGTTATTAGAAAAACTTTTGTAACTCTTTGCAAACTTGGTATTTTAATGATCTGAACAGAGTTTTGAGAAGTTAGAACATTGTGCAACAATTTAAACTTGAAAATATAATCCTATTTTGATATTTTCAACTTTTGAAAGCTTGTCAAAAGGTAGTTAAAAGATTTGAACTTTACGTTGTTCTAAAATTAAACGAATCAACGGCAATATATCATTTCATTTGAAGTTATTGTTTATATTGAGTTGAGAATAGGTGTTCAAGAGGAACATTTGGACTTATGTGTGATGATGGCTCGCTTATGCATGCTTAGTAGCTAAGTTGCTTAAGATGCTAAATAAAGGTACGTTTTTATGGTATACGAATATATATTATTATATTATATTGTTTTCCTGTGTTTCGGGATGCCCCATGTCGGGATGGCTCTTTGAAGATGTATATTTTGAAATTATATTGTGTTTTGATTTTTCGGAACACTCTCCGTATAAAGGAGACTCAACCGAAATTTTCTGAAAAATCCGATACTTAGAAAATTTTCAAAATTTTTTATGGCATGCAAAAATAGTAAGTCAAATTGAATCTATTTAAATGAATAGCACACGCGAGACGAGTTGAAGTGTAAGGAGCCACATAGAGAATCAAGTATTCGAGTTCTATGGAAGAGCGTTGATTACGAGAAATGTCAGGGTATGAGTTGTGTATATTGACTTCCTTATAAGAAATTGCGATGATGCAATTTTCTTAAGGGGGAAGTTTGTAACAACCCAGCTTTCTACACCGTATAAATTTATAAATTTATTAAAATGAAAGTGAATACATTCGATTTGTGATGATTTACAATTTGGAAACAAATTATTAGTTAATTAAATCATATTTAATAAAATATTACATTGTAATAAATTTAATTAAATTAGTAAATTCTTTTCGAATAATCTTTAGAAATCAGATAAAATGTTTTAATCAATATGAACTATTTTGAGGTGTAAATAATATTTATATGATTGAAATACACAAAAAATTTATTTTGTAATGAAGCAATAATTATTAAATAAAAATAAATGAATGTTGAATCGAATAAAATTGTCAATTATCAAGATGTAATTTGTAAAATGAGAAGTGAATTAATTTATGTAAGGTTAAATTTATTTTAAGGAATGAAATTCAAATTTGAAATGCAGTGAAAATAACTAAAATTGAATTGAAATTAAATTGAGGCAACACATAAGATTAGGCCCAAACCCATATTTCCTTTTTCCGCTTTCGGAAATCTCTGCCCGCTTCCTGACTAAGCCCAAGCCTAATTCCCCTTATTAGCATTTGCCCTAAATTTTGCAAATTAGGGAACATATTTGCTTAAAAAATAAACTAAATCGTGCTCGAGGTGCTTGTCGTCGAGGGAGGCCGTGATCGATTGGAGGAGCACGCCTGGCGTAGGCGGTTCATCTCAGGGCTTGACATGAGGGGTTTGGGAGACGCGAGTAGTGGTGCGACCCGGAAGGATGATGTTCAATTTTGGGGAGATGGCTAGGATGAGGTAAAGGCTGGCGATGTAGTAGGGAGGTTGTGATGTCGAGCTGGAAAGTGTCGAGCGAGGTGATGTAGTGGTGGTCACGGTGCAGGAATACGATTATAATGCTGAAGTGTGAGTGATTGGGACTAGAGGGAATGGCTATAGCTAGTTGCGATGATGGATGGCTGCATCATGGGAGGTGCTGTATGGGGGCTCGAGGTTGATTGTGACATGGGGTTGAGTTGGATGGAATGATTATGACGATTTGTCAAGATGAGCTGAAGGATTTCATGGAGTAGAGGTTGGAGATGGGGTCTGTGCTGATGGTGATGAGGCAAGAGCAGTCGTTGATTTGAAAATTCATGTGTCAATTCGGTGAGATAATCTCAGTCATAACTATGTCTATTTTTTTTATTTAATGTGTATTTACCTATATGTTTGCTCGATTAGTTATTAGATGGACTATTGGATGCGATTGATTGAGTTGGTGATAAGTAAGGTTGTATGATGTTTGTTGATGGTTGATGTTGCATATAATGATTTAATTGATTTTTTGATGATTTATGTTGGATGGGTTTTGTGGTTATTAAATAAGCAAATTTAGAATATTTATATTTATTTAATATTAATTATAAAATAAATGAAAGATGTTTTATTTCTAATTTTGAGACTATTGAATTAATAGAAAATTGAAAGAGGAAAGATTTTGGAATATGAAAAAAATATTTATAAATTGAATGATTTTGAGGATATAGTAAATTGAAATTATTTTGGAAAATTTGAATTTTGGGATTTTATAAAATAAGGGAATTCCAAAGATTAAATTTTGTTTACTGATGATTATAAAAGTACTTTGAAAATATTTTGGAAATGAAGTTTGAAATTTATATTTTTGTAATGACGAGTAGTTTGAGTCTAAATAAAATGATATCTTGTAGTATGATAAAGTGAATGTAAATTATTTTATTTATTGAGAGAAAATTTGCATTTGTTATATAATGAGAAAAAAACTATAGAAGAAATTTATTTACAGTTGAGTTTAACTATCAAAGTAATTTGGGAATAAATTATATGAAGTTGTATATGAGTTTGATGAATTATTTATCAATAATATTGGTTTAAAGAGTTTTGAAAATAAATAAGGAATTTAAATGATGATTTTGAAATTATAAATTAGAGTTCGAAAATATTTATGGAATGAGAATACTCTTTTGATTTGAAGTATTTTAATTATAGTGGATATTAGAGTTGAAATTTATTTTTGAGGTTTCAAAGTTTATTAACGAGTCTGAATAAAGGTTTCTTCAAAACCAAATGATTTATTTTGAATTATGGGTTTTGAAATTAAATGTGAGAATCAATAATTACTATTTTAAAAAGAAAGAATAAATAAAAGAGATGTTTTGTGACTAAAGTAAAATGATGTATCTTTAAAATAAGAGGGATACAAAAATGATGTGAAATATATTGAAATAAAAATCTTCATCTCATTAAAAACCAATTAAATAAATAATACATTGATGTGTGTGAATGATTGTGATTTTCTTGATACGAAGGAGATAAAGCAAAATTACCCGTGTGTTGAATTATAAAGTAATAAAATAAAGAATAACGAATTAGGAAACGATAAGGGAGAGTGACTTAATATGCAAAGCGGAAATTTGTTTAATGTTGTTAATTGAGGGTGTTGTGTATATAATTGTATTTCACTGGACGCTATAGGACGTCCGTGTGAGGTGAACTTATTTATTCAAAACAAGTATAATGTCATAACTCATTGAGGATCGAGTATTTAATATTTGGACGTCGGTGGATTATTTTATATTATATACCCATATTGATAGATATTATTTGGATTTATGACTTAACATTTGAGGTAAATTATATTATTTATCATTTTAATTAAAAGCGGGTATATGATTATCTCTGTTTTTGACTGGAATAAGGAGTATGAAGTCCTAACAAGGATGTGGAGGCCAGAAGTATTTTTTTTCTTGCCTCATCCTAGCTTGACACACTATGGGGTCACTCGTTGATGGTTGTTGTGACATGGCCCCCTCGTCGTATGGTCACAGTCTACTGCACATGCCAATGGGACAAATTTAGAACAAGGTGCGGAGGTTATGGGAGCAAGGACCAAGGAGGCGAGAAGCAATGTGTGTTTATTGTGTAGCTTAAAACTGCTGGGGACACTCATAAAATATTTACGAGTTTGGTATTCCTTTACACTTGAGAAACATCGAGGCTCAGGTGTAGACTCAACCTCTGGCAGTAGAAATGATAACAGCACAAATATTGCAATAGCAGTAATGAAATTAACAATGAAGAATAAAATGGATAAACTTAATACTGCTAAAAAATATAAATAATTGACGTTTGTGGTGTGATATTTGCGATGTATGTTGTATGTGATATGTGATGTATGATGTGTAATGTGTGCGATGTGTGTATGCGATGGATGTTTAATGGATGATGTATGTTTTGATGTGATAGATGTCTTGATGTTTGATGGGTTATGGATGTTGTTGGATGTATTGTGGATGTTTGATTATTCCTTTGATGATTGGATTTCTTATATGCTGTGTACATTATTCCTTATCATTATTAAATATAGACATAGCCTGGTTGACTCATTTATTATTTAAATAATACTCTGCTTAGTCCGAGATATTTCAGATTCAGGGACGATATGAATAGATTTGGTTATTAGACTTAGTTGGAGGTTGTATTACTAAATGTATTGAATATTGTGCATTTGGACTCGTGTATGTATATGATGTCGAATTTGATGTATTGGACTAATCTTGTATATAATTAAGATTTAGTGGGAATTTAAGTTTTTGAATCCTACTCTAACTTGTTTGATATATTATATTTTTATCGTTGTGTTGATGACTCTATGTTCTTTGTGATTTATTTTATATTGTGTATCGTTCTACCCTCGGACATCACACGTAATTATTGCTTTGTATCGAGACTGTTTTTGTCGAGATGGGTTATTTTTGTATTATGTGATGTATTCAGTGTTAGTCCAAGGGTAATTCATGTGTGCTTCACTCACATCACCTCATTTTCCGTATTACTCAACAATATTATTTAGTAATGCTCTCGGGTATGAGTATAGAGGTGGGGTGTTACACTTATCTTGGCGACAAGCAACAAGGGTTGTAGCCCTTCATTTCCAAATCAAATTCAATTTAAATCAGGAATGGTATACATCTCTATTCTACCGCATAATTCAAAACGTGTTTGGATCAGATCTAAATAAACATTCTTTCAAAATTCAAGGTGCACTTCGCAGGCTGCAATCTTGATAATGTTTTTACTATTATTTTATATTTACATATGTTGTTAATTCATTTATGTGTTTATATGTTGAAAACTATAATGAATTTATACATATAATTGTTGTCTAATATTTCATGCGCGCACACACACATCCGAGTTATTTAAATTAAGAAAAAACTTGCATACATATGAATTATACTTATTCAATTTCGCTCATTTTTAAAATAAATAAATAAAATATTTTTCAAAATTTTAATGTTCTTAACTAATTTTAGAATTTTAAAATACAAATTTAGTTACTAATATATATATATATATATATGAATTAAAAAAGTATAATATATATATGGAATATAATTAATAATATATATAAATATTTTTTTAAATAATCAATGCATGTACTATTTAAAAAAATCAATACAAATCCGTATGGATTTGATAATATAAAAAAATTAATTTTCAGCTAAAATATTTTTGGCCAAAATGAAAAATGTTTTTTATTTCTAAATATACATAATTATTAATAATTTATGAATAAACATTTTAAACTGGTTTAAACTTCTTTTTAAAGTTTATTTTGAAAAAATTATATATATTTATATATATAATTATATATATAATTATATTTAATACATCTATAAACTTTAAATTTAAATTTGAAATATATTTTCTATCTAGATCTAGATCTGGTCCCTAAATTAAAATGTCACAAGGTTTGATGTCAATTTCAAATAGTTTTTTGATAGGTCAAACTGATTATAAATTTAAACCGTTGCAAGATATTTTAGATATTAATTTCATTCTATTTTGAATTGGTCTAAATATTTAAAAAAAATAAATATATATCGTTACATATATGTGTGTGTGTTGATAACAAACAATTATGGATAACAAATATGTATAAATAAGTGGAAATTATAGTGTAAATCCTGGCATGTGCATACGGACATATTAACCATATACACTATTTGTATATTGGACGTGCACCATACACATATATGTGTATTAGATACACATATACATTATAGCTCATATATATCAAAGTAATATTTTTATATATAAATAATTAAATAAAATAAAGATTTTACTTAAAATACTTTAGATTGGATCTAAATAATTTGGACTCATAGGCCTATTAAGATCTAAAATGGAAAAAAAAATGAAATTTACCCATTTAACCCATTGCGATCCGGCCCGGTCCCTTCAAAATGATCAATGTCCCCTCTTTTTCTATTGTTAATCAAGGCATTGCGCATAGTGGATGAAGCTTCAGAGGTCTTGGTCTCAGGGATGCTCTCTGGAGCAACTGGATGAGATTAAGATGTTGTTTCATTATCAAAATTCACTCGCTTGGAAGAGGGAAAGAAGCCCCTTGTTCATTTCAATTTCCCTACAAGAAAAGTATAAGTGAGTAATGCAGCAGCACTCGAAAGCCAGGCGACTAGTGTTTCCATAAGAAAGAAATTTGGAGTAAGTGAAATTCTCTTTTTGAAAGATAGTACAAAGCATGAACAAACGCTAATCTATGATGACTTCTTCTTTCTATTATCTTTTTTCTCTTATAGGTCGATATTAATAACGATTATGGCAAGGGGACCCTCTTTCCCCCTTGCTATTCACATTTGCAATGGAATATCTCACTCTTTTAATTGAGGAGAAGGTGCATGAGGGAATGATAAAACCAATAATCAAGTCTGGAAACAAAATAACGGACCAAATCTACGCTGACAATGTGCTATTCTTTACGAAGCAGACGTAAATATACTGTAGTGACCAAAGAGGTATTCAAGAAGTTATTTTTGGCTACAGGTTTGAATTTGAATAAGGAAAAGTCAAATGTTTACTTTAGAGGAGAGAACAATAATAAAGTGGAGATTATGAATACCACTACACCATTATAAGCTATTAACAATGGGTAAAAACCGTTGTTAAGTCCAAAAGCAACGGGTAAAAACCGTCTTCAACACAGGAGTGGTTGAATTTAACGACGGGAGAAAACCGTTGCTTTATGTCCAAAAGGCAATGGGTATAAACCGTTGCAAAT
Source organism: Allium cepa (assembly GCA_030765085.1). Classification (NCBI taxonomy): domain Eukaryota; kingdom Viridiplantae; phylum Streptophyta; class Magnoliopsida; order Asparagales; family Amaryllidaceae; genus Allium; species Allium cepa. The sequence goes on along the minus strand of CM060931.1, from coordinate 455,043,054 downwards.
TGGGACAAAGACAACGGGTATAAACCGTTGCAAACTGGGCCAAAGGCAACGGGTATAAACCGTTGGAAACTGGGCCAAAGGCAACGGGTATAAACCGTTGCTTTATGGACAATAGGCAACGGGTATAAACCGTTGCTTAATCTACAAAAGGCAACGGTTACAAACCATTGCTTAATGGGCAAAAAATCAACGGATATAAACCATTGCTTTCTGTCCAAAAAGCAACGGGTGCAAGCGTTGCTTTATGGCCAAAAATGTCGCTTTATGTCCAGTAAAAAACGGTTAAAAACCGTTGCTTTATGCCAAAAGTCACACATAAAGCAACGGTTAACACCCGTTGCACATAGTGTTTGCTCCTGCTCCTACAAAATCACATCCGTAACTCACTACCGCGTTACACGCATATCTCAGTATATATACCAGAATATCAATATATATCAAAATATGCCAGAATATCAAAATATTGGTACACAAGCACTATAAACATATCGCACATATACCATACATATAAAATTATCAAACTTATAATTACACTCATTGTTTTGCAAACAGAATGCTACCGTGCCGGAATATCATACTTATTACACTGCATTGTTTATTACACTACACTACAAAGATTTAATTAATTACACTACATTGTTTTGCAAGCAGTAAAGCCTACATATAATAAACACATTAAAAGGATGCTGAACAAGTTAGTCGAAGCTGATATTTCTTTGGCTCATGCTGTGGTGCATACAGTATTATATCCAATTCCTGCGCAAAAGTAAAAACAGGTTTTAAACTCAAATCATACAGTGAATTTTAGCTTGGTCAAGTTCAGTTAATAGAGCAACGGAATTCCTGTGTAAGCAATAATAATTCACAAGTACAAGTTGGCAGCAAACATTTAAACAACTATAACAACACTAACAAAAAAAATTGCCTTTCAACTTCATCTCATCCCCTCTGCTATACACTTCCACTCACAACCACACTCCTACACACTACAGCACTTCCTCATTTTCTCTGTTTTCATCTCATCCACACTTAAGTACTACATCACACCCCCTGCTGCCTATTGCCTGTCAACAACATACACCATTTGCTTGGTCAAGTACTACACTTAAGTACTACACTATTTTTGGGTTTTTGTCCAATGTTGCACCGTTTGTACTAAGCCAGAAATCAAGTAATATGAACAAGTTGCTCGGACATATCTAACCTTAAATGTCCACCTCCTCCGAATGCATTTGATTCTACTATTTTTCTTAATTATCTCATTCGGGTATTGTTAAATCCATAATCTTTAAAGTTTGTACGTGCACACACCTATCAAGTTAAATCCAAACATTTTATAATGGTTTTTTCAATAAATATTGCTTGATGTTAATAGTATGTACCAATTTTGCACCATTAGTATCCAACAAAAGCCATATTGCAGTATACCTTTAAGTTATTACCTCATCGGTAGGTGTACATTATGTATGCTTAATCTATGATTGATTTCACCTAGAATATATGAAAACAAAAGGATATTGCACATAGCCTCGTTATCATAAATAAGCCAAGTACAGGTTTGGTTCTACTCAGTACTCAGGCAAAAGAGATGTCTGCGAATGCGGCGAGTGTTTCTGCTGGTAATCCAACATTGATTAAACGAGTTAATTATATGCATTCTAACTGTTATAACTTTTAAATCAATTATATGCATTCTAACAACTGTAATTCCTTTTATTGTCTGCTTCAAAACCAATCCCCTGTCAACTGCACATTCACATCACATCACAAAAACTGTAACAGTCTTCTTCTGACTGCTCATCAGCCTTCAACTTCCCTTTCATCCACCATTTACACTTCCAACTTGGTTCCCTTGGTACCAGCAAGCCATCAAACCCAAACTACAAACCTGCCTGCACTCCAACAACATTTCAATATTTCCTATTCAAACCAATCACTACACATTTCATTTCCTCTTAAAACCAAATCACAACCATAACACTGTCAGCATAATTCAACTATCCCGACCAACCTCTCTAACTCCACATTGTGCAATGAACTCCAGCATTACAAACTGCCTCCCACTTCCTATTCACCAACTCTACCACAAACCACCAGTATCAACCACTCCAACCACCAGTAAACACTCCAGTAACCACTCCAGTTCCCTACCAAACATTCCAGTCCCCTACCATTTCAGTCCTCTCCCCTACATCGTAACCAAATTATTTTACCACCCATTAAACCCAATTAGTAGAATACACACATAAATTTTTTTAGCTAATCAATCTTTAGTTTATTGGACCTCCATTCATCGTTCAGGCACATTGATCATGTTTTTTGTTTTTTGATTTTGTCCTTGAATTTTGACTTTAGTTCCTAGTATTTGATAAATTGTCGATTATCTTGTAAACAAGGCAGACCAGGACAAAATACACATGCATTTGCATATGCAAATTTCATATACAGCAAACAAAAGAAAATCAGCAATATATGCAAAGAACAAGTCAGAAATATCAATACCTCCGACTAAAGATATCGTATCAAACCCTTTTGATGGCTCACATAACCTCCGGTTCCAACATCCCCAAAGGTCTCGGTAAATTGTCGACATATTTTGGCGGTTAGCTCATCCGGCAATAAAATTTTGTCCAACAACACTTTTTCATATGTGGGTGGTACTGGTTTTCCATGAATTACTAATGTGGTGGAATCTCGGCATATAGTACCTGTTATATAAGCATTTCTGGAGTGAATATATGGAATCACATTTACAGAACTAACAAGCTCCCAAACATTTAAGACCATTGTGCAGAGCTACACAAGTCCTAGACCCATTGTGTATGCGATATTCGATCTTTAAAATCATGCAAGATTGGAATGGAAGGTGTAAACTTTTATGATCTTTCTGTATCCTTTTTTGTTTTGGAGTTTACTGATTTATTTTTGGACATAATGGCTATTGTGAGTGTCAATGAAAATTGAAACCAAAACAGATATAAGATAAAGACTACGATGAGTATAAGTATACAAACTAGATCTCTATTGACAATGAATTCCTTCTCATCTCTGTCATTCATTCGCTGTCTCAAACTCCAGCTCTGCAATAGCATTTTGAACTTTTACGTGATTCTTCATCATTTCTTGCTATCTCTCACTGTTTCTCAAATCTAATCATGAACACAACCTTTTTTTAAATAACACTGTACTTTCAGCCAAGCAAGAATTTAGTGAAGGTTGTGCCCACCATAACTTATCCATGTGATCATTGTTATTGATTTGCTAAAACTACTTAAAACTGCTTAATTTGCTCTATCCTATGGTTATAGCATTATAAATATTGCTAAATATTCTCTTATATCTTATGATTATGTTAATTTGGATTTGAAAATGTCATATACACCTCTTGTGAACCTAATTATGACGTACATGTCAAACGTGAACCTTTGTTGCCTAACCACTTTTTCTATAACAAAAGATAATTTGGAATCTATAAATACACATGCACTAATACTCATTAATTTGTTTATATGCACAATAACAGAGAGCAGTAAACTCGATTGAAGCACAAAAAGACTGATTAGTCGATTAAAATAGTACCTGTTGCAATTACTTCGTCCTCGAAGTTCAGGATTTCTGATGGTTCAGATTAGAAGGTAAAAAGATCATCCTTTGCAATTACAAATCATATATAAATGTAAAAAGATCATCCTTTTGCATAACCAATTGTTTCTTGGTTCTCTAACACTGTACACTTAAAACATCAAATATGTATTCTGATGGTTCAGATTAGAAGGTGCATCTCTACTTTGGCAAACTGTTAAAGAGTAGTAGATATTGACTATAATCAATCCCCAAAAACTTAATGAAACATCAATCCTAAAAGATGAAGATAATGATGGAACTCAAATGACAGCTTATATGGTAACACTAAACAAACCCATAAGCAAGCATTATAGGGAATAAACTGTTCCTTAACTTGTGTTGCATCCCTTTCTTTATTATTCTAAAATACAAATATAAGCATGTAATCTTTTCCTATTATTCAACCATAGAAACGAATGGATTCACCGTGTACAGACAGCCAGTCGTCGATAATACATATAAAGCACTGAGTAGAAACACACATGCTTGTTTTCCAAATAATTTACTGATTTCTATTAATCATGTGTGGATTACAGATTAATTTGTTATCATTGCATTTGACAATCTTTTAACTAAGTTGTGATAAGTCAATTTTCAAGGTGACTGTAACATTCGTCCAAAATCTCTTTTTAGCGACATGAAACAAGCAAAAGGTGGCAAATTTTTGGCCGAGAAGAATCAGAAAATCCTTGGTACATATTTAAAAGTTTATCTTATCACCATGAAGATATTCACGTTAAATTTGAACCAGGTTCTTCAAGACTTAGCCAAGCAACGTATGAAGTTAAAGGTTCTTTTAATTCTACACATAAGTACTGTGATATAACAATGCACCGCAAATACATGTACACAGAGTTTCCATTTCAATTGACAACAAGTATTATTACAAAACAAAGCTTACCTGGCAGTTATGCGTTCTCTTCGATTATGCCAATGAAACTCGAGGAACCAAATATCAAAGATACACAGATCTGAGATAATTAAGATTTCAAATTAGATTTTATAATACAAGTATGAAACAAAATCAAATTTAAAATAGAAATCAAATATTTAAAAATGATTACCCAACCTGGAGTAGGTATTCGATAAATTCACGTTGTAATACTTCTCCGAACACAGATCTGAGAGGGCCACTGATTGGCGTTGAATGAAGGAAGAACTGGTGCGGCTGGAAGGAAGATGAGTTCGCAGCTGGACACGATTAGGTGGAAAGATGGGTTCGCGGTTGGATGGAAGATGATTTCACGATTAGATGGAAAGATGAGCGGGTTGAAGCAAATCGAATTGGTGGAATTGGGGTTTTTTTTATTTAGGTTTTCTTTTCATTGAAAGAGGACGAAACGAATATCAAAGGAAAGGAGGGAAGGAAAAGTGACGGGCCAATTCTTTTTGGCTCCCAGCGAATATTTGGCACAAAATTAGCGCCATTATTTGCCATAACATTTACGACGATTACAAACCGTTGCTAATTAGCCACGGTTGAAAACCATTGCTAGTTGGAACGAAGCGCGCCAAAAATTATGGCGCGAAAGGATGAAATTCACCGCCATCATTTGTCTCCAAAGAAGCTACGGTTAATAATCGTTCCCAATTAGCAATGATAAAAAACCGTTGCTAACTGAACCAAGACGGTGATTAACCGTTTCTAAATGGCAACGGTTAATAACCATTGCCAAATGCGCTGATGGTTAGTTGCAAATCTCAGTATTTGGTGTAGTGTACCTTGTACTTTAGAGAAAGGACATAACCCATTAGAGGTTTGGGTATTCCATTATTAAATGTTAATGATCCACACAGGTAGATTTTAGTGGAAAATTAGTACGCACCTGTAACGACCGGATTTTAGACCCTTGAAAATCGACTTTAATACATCCACTATATTACATTCCGAGAATTCAAATGGCGAAAATCTTGATTGTTAGGGAAAAAGAAAGAAGAAAAAAGATAAGCAGAAAATTATACAACACAGAATCTCACAGCGAAAAGAATAATCTATAATATACAACAAATCTTTACACAAAAGTCGAACTGTAATATATGTATATATGGACATCAATCAGGGTACTAACTGATTTTAGCCTGGACAGTTATAACAGCTTGTCTTTGCAATTGCTGATAAATACAATATTAATATAACTTTAAAACAATATAAATATAATTAAATAACCTTAAAATAATACTATTATAATTAAATAACTTTAAAATAATATTAAATGTAAATAAATCATCCTTTTTTAGAAACAATATATTTCTGAAACCCATTTTCAGATTTAAAATCATTTTCTATCTTAAACTCAATTTCGATTCAATTGGCAATTTATAGAATTTCAAAATACTAATTTCAAGCCAATAGCCGCCAAACGCTCAATTCCAAAGTTTAAACACCTTATTCTTATTCATTTCAAATCATTTTGAAATTATATATATACATAATCCCCTTTGATATATCAAATCATTCTTTTGGATTTTCAAAGTCAAAGCTAGTTTTACCAAAACAAAACTCCAGTGGTAGCAATTCCTCTCTTGGAAACCTGAAAATGAACGTCGATGATGCTACAATCATCACCCAAATAATTTTCCAACGACCGAAGTGAGTTTAGTGCTTTTATTCCCTTTAAATTCCATTTAAAAATATTTCCATTTAAAATATTTTCTAAATGATAATATTATTATTTTCTAAAACTTCGAAAAACCATTTCCAAAACTAACAGGATTTAAATACCCAAATTCCCAGCATTTAAACCCCATTTTACAAATCATACTATAATATATTTATAAAATTTCATTTTCTTTCCATTTATAAATAACATTTAAAAATCATGTCTATATAATTCCATTTGGTTACGTAAAATTATTTCTTAACTATTTATCTTGTTACATTATAATATCAACTTTTATTCAACCATAAACAACAAATGATAATAGTATAACATTATCATTTCCTAACAACCAAGCACACTATATATATCATAATAATTTTATAAATATTATTCCTTTATACATAAAATATAATAAAGTTAAAATTATTTCATTTACCCAATTTCAAAATGATACTATGTCGAATTACTCTGTTCAAGTGTTTAGAAATCCCTATCAATAACGTTAACTACTCTTATTGATCAGAATCCATAAGTCACTCAACAAATCAACAAACATAATATAAAACATTTTTGTATCACTAACAAATACACACACATATATATACATTCAAACTCATTCTAGGATGCTACTAACCCTATCTCTAATCAGTACCCCACCAAAGCCAAGGTACTAGCTTTACCTTCAGCTCTAATACCAAATATAACAACCGGGATTGATTTTCGACCCACGAAAATGACACTAATACGTCCACTATATTATATGCCTAGAATTCTCAAAAACTCGATTGTTAGGGAAAAAGAAAGAAAGAACGAAGAAGATAAGTAGAAAACTAAACAACATAGAATCTCAGAGCGAAATGAATAATCTATAATATATAACAAATCTTTACACAAAAGTCAAACTGTAATATATATATACGTGGACATCAATCAGAGTACTAACTTATTTCATCCTGGATAGTTATAACAATTTGTCCTTACAATTGCTGATAAATACAACAACAAATGCAGCGGAAAAATACCCATATACGTGAATACGTCTCTAGACCTCCAACTCGTCTTTTGAAGCTCCAAAGCATCCAAACTAATCTGTAATATGCTCGGTCTGATCCGAGCATTATAATAAAATAACACCTGAGTCAGTCTGGAAAACCAGCCTGAGAAAACACACCCAACTGGATTTTAAAGTTACATAAGCCTTTCAAAAATCAAGAGTATCTCGTAAGACCACGCTGCACATAAACACGGATGAATTTTTGTCTTACAATAACCAAAACATTTTATATGAAATTCTTTGATATTATAATAGTGTCTAAGATTCAAAAATACTTATTAGTCTTAGTCGAAATTTTTACATTAATTAAATTCTAACATAATAGGTATACAACTAACACTGTAAAGGTTCGTATTGGAGAATGGATTTCATACAATGACCGGGCTATTGGAGCACCACCCATCACAGTGCATCTCTAGACAAATAACACTGAGGAGCTCGCTTGGATACCCTACCAACATAGGACCGGCGTACCCTTTACTGGGTAGTACCGAATATGATCACCCTTCCATTGATGGGCCCCGAAGCATACAGTGAGAGATAATAGCGACTCTAGATATGATCATACCTTACTTGGGAGTGACCCACTTAGCCCTGCTGCATCTCCCTTGTTTTAGTCATTCCCAATTGACAAGGCTTGAGGTTATTTTACCTTTTATATATCTCTTTCCACTTGGAATGCTAACATTGCCTCCTAGACAATAATGCAATACCAGCATTCATCCATACAAGTTCGTTCTGGGACTGAACGAAAAACTTGAGAGCTCCATCTCTAATTCCATCATTTTCAAGATGTCTTCACTTCGAAATGCATTCGTTCGATCGAAGTGGTTTTTGAATAACATATCTGATCCCGGTCTCTTCGAAACAACTCTTCGATAATTCTCGACAAACTCTACCTCGGTTCTTTTGGAAATAAGCAGTCAAAGATAAGATCGAAGATCACCTCCTAACCGTTAGTGAATGAATTTTCGTATAATTGCCCTAGAAGAATGAAACGAGATTTATATGCACAGTACAGTATCATCGGAGATAACTGTGACATATAACTTGGATGCTTCTCCTAGATAATTTCAAAATTACATTTGGGTCTGATTTCGATAGTCGGTTATTTAACTATCGAATAACAAACATTCAATCAGGGATTTATTTCATAGGAAAAACCAACATTGGTTGAGCATATAAGCAATCACTAGCCTCCATTTATAAATCTTTCATAAATAAAACTATTTGCAAATTTCTTGTATAAGAATACTTTTACAAAGATAAATCCACACTTTTCTATATTTTCACTACTCAGAAATTATCCATATACTTATCTCAACGATATAAATATACAAACTGAGAAAGATTCCCTTTTTATTTGATTCAAAAATCATTCATAAACTCCTTATAATTCTCCAAAACCATTTATGAACCATTTTATAAAACTTCAGGAACCATTTATAAAACTTCTTTTAAACATTCCAATCAATTGTAAATCCAATTTGTACATTTCTAAAACTCATTTATAAATGGTTTATAAATCTCTAAACTATTTATAAAACTTCATTTATAAATCTATAAACCCGTTCCTTAAGTCCATTTATAAATATTTGACCATTTATAAACTCTTCACCTTGTAAATAATCTTCCTTACATCTCCAAACCATTTTATAAGCTCCTTTATAAAATCCAAGTCTTTCAACTCTATTCATGGGTCTCGAAAATATATATAAATAATTAAAAAAAATTACTTCAAAATACCATTATATAATAATAAAACATTAACAAAAAATTATAAATAAATGAAATTTATTAATTTTAAAACATCTTAAAAATAATAATTAATCATTTCAAAATATTATTTAAGAAACAATAATAATTAATCTTTACCATTTTTATAAATAACGATAATTTATTTTCAGTACCTTATTAACAATCCTTTTTAATAATTTCAAACCATAAGTATTCTTGAAATAATTAACCTTTTAGCATTTTGATAAATTCTTTTAAATCGTATAACTATAAACAAATAACTTTAAAACAATACTAATATATCGAATAACCTTAAGATAATATTAATATAATTAATTAACTTTAAAAATATACTAATATAATTAAATACTTTTAAAAACAATATTAATTTAATTACATAACTTTAAAACAATATTAATATAATTAAACAACCTTAAAATAATATTACTATAATTATTGTTTAATTAAATAACTTTAAAACAATATTAATATAATTAAATACCTTAAAATAAAATTATATAATTAAATAACTTTAAAATAATATTAAATGTAAATAAATCATCTTTTTTAAAAAACAATATATTTTTGAAACCCATTTTCGGATTTCAAATTATTTTCTATCTTAAACCCAATTTCAGTTCAATTGGCAATTTATAGTATTTCAAAATATTAATTTCAGGCCAATAGCCACCAAACGCTCAACTAATATTGATACTGATTTTCTATAATCACTAGGTTTTTGTTTTAAAACATAGAACAATGTTATAACCATAGTGTCCACAATCAGGTTCATTATTAAATAATCCATATAAACAATAGCGAGGAATTGTGTTGGATCCATCCAACCTATCACCGTGCATCATAACAGTATATAATCATAAATATAAATCAACCGCTTCGAGGCGGGATTCGGATACAAAAAGTCATCCGCTCTCACACGGAAACGTAATAGGGTCTCATCCGCTCCAATAGATGGGAATATTCAATCCAACTAATATAAATATAGTACTTCATTCAAACAATCATCTAACAATTTTTATCAACTATATATCATACGTGTTAACCAAAAATGTGAGTTTGACTCACCGAAATTTTCTTTTGTCGCCGAGGAGTTCCGGTTTGGAACTAAAACCGAATGCCGTTCGATTTTAGCCCAAATTTCAACTGTCTCCAAATTTTTCAAAACTAGCTCCATTGCAAAACTTTTGCCGTTACGGTTTTGCGTCTCAATCGGATCCCGCATGCAAAAGTTATTAAAAATTAAGTTATCAATAATTAAATAAAATTCTAAATCCACTAATTATTAAATCCTTAACTAATTACATTTTAAATTTTATTAACCCCGATTCTTTAATCTTCCCTCCTTCCTCTCTTTCGTTTGAACCCAACGAGGCACCCAAATTTCCTTGCTCGGTGCCGCCACCTTCGGCCATGGCTGGCCACTGCACTACCTCCATCGAAGCCCCTACCTCTGCCACACCTCCAGCTACCCACGCGACAATCCAAATCACCACCTCCACCTCCATTTTCACAAAATATGAATTCCGTTCAACCTTCCCTCACCACCGCCACATATCACCTTAGGCCACCAGATTTCAGCCGTGCCTTGCCCATATTCCCCTCTCCCTTTCTTCTTTACAGCCCACTACCAAAAAACGAATTCGTCGGAATCGGCAAAAGAAAAAACATTCATCTCAAAATTCTGGCCACCACAATGATCTTCAGGCTAATCCACCCGATAGATGAACTCCTTACCCCTAGCCGCGCAACTTCCTAGTTGAGGTCGAGGACCATCAAGGCCTCGAGTGGCCTTGTTGAACGACGACCGTACGATTTAGGGGAGTTGATTTGAAAATTTGACTTTGTTATCTGGTTTTTGGAACATGATTGATAGAAAAGGCAGTGTAGCATGAACCTGGCATGGGTATGAGGGTAATGGCCTTGGGTATGGGTTGATATGGTGATTATAAAATAATATATATTGTTTAAATTTAAATTATCAAGCTATACAACGTTCGAAAATTTCAAACTCCAAACGAGACATGCCACCTGGCGTTCTATATGTTAAACCCCTATTTCAAACATAATGGAACTTGTTCCGAGACCTAAATCGGTCGTATGCAGAAGATAGCTTTTTGATCCCAATTATTATATTAAATTTTTAATATTGAATTCAACGTGTTTCAATTTCGAACGACCAAACGATACATCGGATCGCCATGAAATTTGAAGGTAAATAATAATTCATTATTACAAATCCAATGAAACTTATTTCGTCGAAATCCGAGACAATGCCCCGAAGGCTATTTTTGTATGTTAATTAAAACAAATTGTTTAAAAAATAAAATTAATCGCTTTTAAATTTTACATTAAAATTTTATTATTACCCTTCTTATTTTATAGAATTTAAATAAGCTTAAAAATCATTTTTATCCAAATTAAAACCCAAAATTAAATTATTTATACAATACTAATTATTAAATTCATCAATTTAATTAACAAATAATCGCAATATTTTAAATTCAAGTTATTTAATCTATAACATTAATTTTTCAATATTTAAAATTAATTAAATATTCCAATTTTAAATGACTAAGATTCTGGGTCTATACAGGATCTAATCGAACTTCTTATGAAAAAAGTAGGAAACGATTTCATGGGTTATGGTTTGTAGAGAGAGAAATGAAGTTGGACTCGACCTTGGAAGACTTGAAGATGCGAAAAATACTTTAGGAGTAAAATTGTTTTTGAGAATCTTGAACGGTGACGAAATTGGGTAAATGGATCAGGGAGAAATATCCATTGAGTATTATAGGAGAATTTGTAAGATGTACTGGGGAAAGAATCGTGAACGAAAAAACGGCCTCATCGTGTTTTGACCAGGTTGCATGGTAGAAAACTTATCAACGAGCTAGGGAAAGACATTTAAGCAGAGTAAGAAGGGAAAGGTTATTGGTAGAATAGATAGTTAAGAATGGTGAATGGAGAGCTAAAAATCTTACCTTTTTAGGAAATCTTAGAACTAAATGCAAAATATTCTGATATACTCAGACGGGTAAGAAGGCTATTGGTTTTGGTTAACTTCATCAAAAGAAAAATATACGTAAAAGGAAGTTCGGAATGAGTTGAGAATCAAGCATGACATCACCATTTGGTCTAACTTTGTATGGAAGAAGTTGCATATGCAAAAAATTCCAATACGTTTATACAAAAGTCTGGTAAATTCACATTCCAAAAAAAGATAGACAAATTCAAAGAAATGTGGTTATGGATCCAATACGTGTGTTGTGTAATCATGAAGGAGAGAGTATTGAATTTTTTTTTTGGAATGTAAGTTCAGTGCCTACATATGGAGCTGGCTCGGAATTAAATTACAAGTTTGAGTTTCCTATACAGAAATACTTTGCATTAACATAGAATTGGTACCGATTGAGAAAATTTTCAACGTCATCGACTAGCAAAATTGTTAGCATACATTTCATTGTCTACAAAAATATAGTCAATATGGCAAGAAAGGAATCGTCGAATTTCTAAATGGTCATGTCATAGAACTGAACAGAACATGTGTATAGGGATATTGGAATTTGTCGAAGTCAAAGTAAGAAAATTCAATGTTAACACGGCAAATAATAGTCATGATGAAGAAATTCGAAAAGAGTGATTTTGAGTTATACCGAATTCATCCTATGTTGCAGAGGGGTTGTGTAACTCCTAACCTCTATACCTATAATATTCAAGAGTATTACTGGGTAATACTATAAGATAATATGGAGAATGGGGTTATATATGGTACACACATGAATGATTCCTTAGGCTAACATCGGTACGTTTCTTAAAAGTTACAAACAACTCATATATACGTACACGGTATTGGTACAAAGCAATAAATACATATGCCTCTAGAATAAAACAACACACAATATAAAATAAATCACAGAGAACATAGAGTCCTCCATGCAACAATAACATATAATAATAAATATACACAAGTCCAAGTGGGTCTACAAAAATAGTCAAATACCCACAATCATCAAAACTATACAAAAAATGTCTAGTATATACATCTCATCAACACAAGATCATATGTAGCTACAATATACAAAATGATTTACAAATACTATCACTATCTACGCTCAACATCCATATTGGTCTTCTATCCCTAAACCTGAAGTGTCTAACTCGAGTATTATATAAATAACACATGTGTTAGACTATGTATAGAAGTAGATGCCAGTATAAAATAACATCTGGCATGGTATAAAAAAGTGCAATGGCACATGCATATCCCAAGTGTCAACATATCTCAGACCATCTATACTAAGATAACCTGTTTCCAAGTAAAGTCGATCAACACAAAAAAACATGCATATAATCAAGCAGGTGATACAAATATAATCTAACTATAATCAGGCATAAAATTGAACAATAATACAGGACATGCTTTCAGCAACGCCCTATATTATCTCTTAGATAATCGTAACGTAAACATACCCTGGGTCCATATCATTCAGTAAATATATAATACACAACAATTACTCAAATCAAACATACATGAAATATAAATATGGCATACCCTCGGTAGCCGGGGTCATCTCTTAGATAACCATGTAAAAATAGGTACCGGGTCCAACTTCATGCTCTTAGAATCTCTAGCTATCCTTGATAGCTACATAATCGATATATACTAGGATACATAACTACAAAGACTCTCAGTCCCATAAATAATCCAATATACCAATATTAACATAATCATTATCTAGACTTTCAACCATATAGTAATCGACTTGGCTCTCAGCCAATAAAACAATCATACGGTCTCTCAAACTCCTGCTAATCCAGTCGACTCTTGGTTTCATGGATAATCATCGGTACTCTCAGTCCTATATGCTCTCAGCATCATAAATATCTATTTTGATATCAGTACCAAAAAATGATCAGATCGGCTCTCAATCGTAAACACAGTGATCTAATGTATGTGAATAATTAGGTTTTTATAGCATCTCATGCTATCTCATCGATAATAACCAAATGTGAGACTAACAGCTCTCAATCTACTCCAGGAGCCTTCCTCACACACTCCTAGCGCTACTCTTACAGCCTTAGTTACATCGATAGCCATCGTGACCCAATATCCATTAAGTGCAAGACTATGCTATGCATTAGTCAAGACCCTACAAGTGCCCCTAATGGTAACAGATTATGTGGCTTAGGTGACACAGAACAGTGGCTCTCAACAACGACTCACAATTATAAACATCAGCACGTGTGCCATGGATTCGAGAAGTGACCACACAATCAGGCTGTTGGGATGGATACTAGCCAGTCTGGTTTATTCCCTAACGTATAATAAGAATTCACACAATGAATAGACACTTTTATGGCTTTTAGCCTGCTCATATTCAGTAAGCATCACCATAAATATAATACCTAACATACTCGACCCTATTAGAGTGACATTTACTTACAAAAAGTAATCGAACAAATATCAACTTAATCATCCCATACCACCTGGTATTACTCGCCCGTTTACTCAGTGCTTGTAAATTGCATCCATCAACACACAATTATTCTATATAACAAGTCCAAAGGATAACAGGAAAGTTTCTACAGAAACTCCTATACCAAATGGTACTACAACTCCGTTTATTCTAATTCTTCATTAATAGAAATATAAATCAATCAAAATACACAATTCCATTATTTATTGATTCGAAAGGGGTTTTAAAATACAATTTTCCCAAAATCTTAAAAGAAATTTCAAGCATAAATTCTTAATTAAAAGAAATCAATTTATAAAATTTCCAGTCTTTCCTCAAATTCCATTTTCTGTTTTAAAACAAATAGTTACAAGTCTATTATTCCATTGCAAAGAAATCTGTAAATTATAATTAACTTCAAATCACTTGAAAACTCTTTCCAAAAATTATTCATACATTTTTAAAATTCTTCGTTAATAATTGAAAATAATAATAATATTAAATAAGTTTTTTAATTCAAAATTTCCTACAAACAAGGAATTTAATTAGTTCTACTTTTCCAATAAGGAATTTCAATTAAATATAATCTCCCAAAACCATAAAATAAATTCCATAAATGAAAATTTTCATTCAATAAATAAATTGTATTCCACTAACTATAGCCTCAAAATATTATAATTATAAACTTCCAATAAATCCAAAATAAAATTAATTTAGCACTTTAAAAAATATCAATTTCAAATATCATTCCATTGCCACCCTTTAAATATTTTATAACCAAAAATAAGTGAATCAAAATATAAATATTGTAAAAATTTGACTCATTTAATCAAATCCCAAAAATTCATCACTTTCCGAACAATTTCAATTCACAGAATACTCAACAACAAATTTACTTAAATAATTTTCTATCACAATAATAATCCCAACTATAATAAAAATCATTCCAAAGATTCAATATTTATTCCCAAAATATTTCATTTCACAAAGTCTTCCATTTTGATCATTTAATCCCTTTCGATCAGTTACTAATGTGATCTCATCACAACAACAATCGATCAAAATTATATGATCTCATCCCAACAACGATCGATCAAAATTATGCAACTCAACTCCATCCATTTAATCTAGATCAAAAAACATATCACTAAACAATCAACAAAATAATAATAATAGGATCAAGATCATATTGGTGAGTTATCCAAATTAACTCACTCAAACAACGCAATTAGATCTAATCGACCATTCAATGCCATAGAGCAAATCAAGTAATATCAAATAAAAAAATAACACGCATAAAATAAGAAGATAGCTGTTAGTAAAAAGAATTTACTCACCTCGATGACGAACACACGATGAGTTATTCCAGACTTCAACATTTATTCCATCATCCCCTAAATTAGTATCAAAGTCCTCAGTTGCACTTCTCCTCCACATTTGCTACTCCATGCCCACATTGCTTGCCTAACACCCTCTAAGACATCAACAACACCATAGCTCCATCATGTTGTCTAGGTTGACCTCCTGCTTGACGCCAATCACGTTCGAAAACACATCGCGGCTACCCACCTGCCAAGTTGCTCTGTTCGCCTACTGCCCCGTCGCTTGAGCTCGGTCGTCCACAACCTGACACCAAGCTTTCCAAGAGCACACAACCTCACCCTTTAATCGCCATCAATGATTCCAAGCTCGCCTAGCCTCGTGCGATTTTTTTATGCTAGTCGTGATTTTTAGATTTCTAGAATTTTTGATTTTTGGAGCTAACGAAAATATAGAAACAATTAAAAAAATGTAGACGTTTGGGTTAGATACGAGCTTGGGCTATAAGATTTAGGGCTTTGGTTTTAATTAATTAATTTTTCGTCGATTTTCCTTTAGGTAATTCTTTTTATTTATTCGTAAAGAAATTCCAATATAATTTAATTGGATTAACACCTTTTTACATAGGATATATTGCGTTAACCATCTAATTTTATTCAATTTGATGCCTGCTTATTAATTTTTCCACTATTTTAATCACATAACAATTATTTACACTTATAAAAAATATTTTGTATTCAATGAAAACATTTTATTCAATTTTAATTAATTAATTAATTGAAAGGAGTTTATTAAGTTAATTTAATTTATTAAAACCAAATATTTTATTAAATAGAATTTAATTAAGTAAAAATTTATTTTCAAAAGATTAATTAACAAAAATTAAATTTAAACATTTTCATTTTAATTAAATTTATCTATGTTCATACGACATAGAAAGTTAGGTTGTTACAGACTTCCTCCTTAAGAAAATTGCGTTCTCATAGTTTCTTATAAGAAACATCATATACAACTGAAACCTTGAACTTTCTTCGTATTCTACAATTCTATCAGACCAAAACTTATCAATCCTCTATGTGGCACTCACAGTCAAACTTATCTTATCGTACACTATAATTTCAATTAGATTCAATTAGCGACTTTTTATTTTTCGCATACGACAAACTTTTGTAAAAATATCCTAAGTAATGGATTTTTCATAAAATTTTAGCAGTCACCTTTGTACAGAGAGCGTTCCAAAAAATCAAAACACGGTATAATCAAAAAATCAATATACATCCCAACACAGGGAATCCCGAATTACGGGAAAACAAGATAGTATTATAACATACATCGATATAACGTAAAAACTATCTTTTTTACTAACATTTTAGGCAATTTACCTTATTATTTAATGAGTAAAAGCAAGCCAACATCGCCAATAAGTCCAATTGTGCTTCATAAGTACCTGATCTTAACTCAAGGTTGAATATTAGCTTCATACAAAGAAGTATAGTAAAGATGAATTCATGTAATGTAAAAGAAACATACATTCATATTTAGCTCACTTTCTGACAAATTTCAAAAGTTGAAACCACCAAATCAGGGTTACGATTTCTATAATTAAATTGTTACATATTATGTTAGCTTTCCATAACAACTTTCAAATTGTAAAAATATAAAATATAATTAGAGTTATGAGGGAATTTCCAAAGGGGAGCAGATCGGTTTTATGATAAATACGCAGGCCCACTTAACAAACACACGTGAAAACCTCAAAGTTTTTTGAAATACATGAAAAAAAGTTGTTGCTTATGTTTTTAACTTTTAAAGATGGGAAAGATCATTAAAATCAGCTAAACCATTTGAAGATTATGGTCAAAATAGTTCAACATTCTCAAGTGGAGTTTGTGTTTTCGGGATAGCAATTTGATCCAATTTCAAAATAGATTTTAGCATTAGTAAACTCCAAAAAATTTGAAGGTGATAAACATTAAATTTATCATTTATACAAATGCCTTACCAATAAAAGAAGAATTGACAAAATCAGATCATTCCATCATAAGTTATGGCCTTATTGTTAAGGATTAGAAACTCTCTTTTCTCATTTTCAAATATGCTACCATTTCTTTTTAAAAGAATTTTCCAATAATTTGAAACTAACTTTTCAAAACTTTCATTAAATCTTTTCAAACTTTCTACAAAACATACGGCACCGTATTTCCAAAGCCATTTAAAATTGTTTTCTTTCAAGTATATTCCCTTAATGATTTCAATATAATCCATTAATCAAAAAGCTTACATTAAAAATATCTTTCACTTTCATAACAATTCGAAAGTTTACTTTACTCGGTTTAAAAGCTAAGTAATTAGCTATGAACACAAGTATGCACACATTTAAAGTGCTGGTTTTGAAACTGTTTACTCAGTTAGAAGATGGTATAGCCATATATGCTTTTCTATATTGCAGTTAAATACTAGCATGAAGATGGATAAAAATGAATATAGACATATTATACACATTTGTACAGAATATATAAGAAAAAAAATAAGCTAGAGATGCTAGATCGGAGCAAACAAAATTATAGCATCTCCAAAAACATTGCACATATACGTTTTAGTAATCTATAAATTAATGCATTACTTTATAAATATAAGTCGTGAAAAAAATTATAGTATAGTTTCTATATCATATAAGTTATGTTTGACAGTTTTATACTAACATCGAAATTGATACTCGGTCTGTTTTAGTGAGATAATTCATATAAGACAACATGAGTATATTAACAATATCCAAAACAAACATATAATAAATGAGAAAATTTGGGAAAAATAAAGCCAAAGAAAATCCTTACAAACAAAGCATGTACCATATCTTTACAATCCACTTATTTGTATAAGGAGGTTAAATCAAAATAAATTTCTAAGCAAAGATTCAAATTTCACAGGTTACTCACTACTATATCAAAATCAAAGTACTTACTTATCTCAAAATATTGGCCAATGTATCTTCCCAAATAATACTTTACTTTTACCTTTTTAAATAATATATTTTTTCGTATCAAACTCCTTCATATGATTAATCAAAATACCATATAATTTCCCCTTCCAAAATATAACTCGTAATAATTATTTGAACTGTAAATCTATCTTTGAAACATCTTATCTAAAATAATTACAAATATTTTTCTACCTTTCAAAACTTAAGCTTTTCTCAAAAATATTATTTTCTATATTATTCAAAATATTTAATCCAATCAAAATGTTTAATCTTTCCAAAACATCAAAATCTTTACAAATAATCGTAGCCAAATGTCTTGTCCTAGTGTTTAGGAATCCCCAAAGATAACATCAACTAAGCGCATCGATTAGAATTCTTAAAGCACCCAACATATAGATCACTTGAAATCAGCTTCAAAATTTTCTTTAAATAAATATATTTAAATATTTTCATATGGAAACAATTATTTGCAAAAACTAAAACAATTCTAGTATCTTACAAAAATTGGTACCTTTAATTGAAAATGCACCGATCACAAAATATGTTTACTTTAAAATATTATTATACCTTTAAACCATCTTTTCCAAAATCAATACTTATATTTATCATCCAAAATTTCAATTCTTTGAAATTAATCTTCAACTTATCTCAAACTATTACTTTTTCCAAAATCTCAAACATCACTCAAAAATATGATTTTCAGTCACTTTAACCAATCAAATTCATATTTAATTAAATCATATGCTTATTTGTATAAAATACTTATTTTTTGAAATTTGCATAAATATTGAATTCATTGACCACTAACAACAATGCAATTTATCTCACAAAATCCGTCCATAATATCAAACAAACCTTCGTACAACAATACATATCAAACAAACAAATAAATGCATCCAGTGAAAAACTATTAATCGATTTCCACTATGCAACTTTCATCACTATAGGGTCATCTCTTAGATAACCATGAAAAATTAGGTGCAGGTTCCAACTCTATGCTCTCAACATCTCTAGCTATCTTTGGCGGTTTTATGATTGATATATATTGGGTTACACAACTGCAAAGAGTCTCTGTCCCATAAATAATCCAAGATATCAGTAACCACATAATCATTATCTAGATTTTCAACCTCATGGTAATCGACTTGGCTCTCAGCCAATAAAATAATCATATGATCTCTCAGACTCTTACTAATCCACTCGACACTCGGTAACATGTACAACCATCGGGACTTTTGGTCCTATATGCTCTCAACATCATAAATATCTATTTCAATATCGGTATTGACAAATTATTAAATCATCTCTCAACCGTAAACACAATGATCTCATATATGTGAATAAATAGGTGTTTGTAGCATCTCATGCTATCTCATCAATAATAACCAAACGGGAGACTGATAGCTCTTAGTCTGCTCCAGAAGCCTTCCTCACACGCTCTCCGTGCTACTTCTACAATCTTGTTACCTCGACGGCCATTGTAACAACCCTGATTTTGTGACTACCTGTGAAAATAAATTATAATGATGGTTATAATTTAAAATGGAGTTAAGATAGTTTGATTGTAAATTAAGTGAGAATAATAGAATTATATTGGTTTCGTAGTAATGTAATTTAAATAAGGATAAAGGAAATTAATTCAACATTTATTTATTGTAAATAAATATAAAAAGAAGAAAATAAAGTTTTGAAAACTTTAGTATGTTATTTTGGGATAATAATGAGCATTGAATGGTTACTTTGATAAAATGCTACAATTATTGAAATAATAGTCAAATGGTGATTTTTGTTAATATTAATGATGTGTTAAAAATTAAATATGGTTAATATTGTGAACAAAAATTTGAAATATTGATTAAAAACAATATTTGGGGTAAAAATATTTTTAATAAGGTTTGTGATGTTTAATTTGACAAGGAAATGATATTTGTGTAATTTTGTCGTTTAAAAATGTTGACTTGTGTAAATAAAAGTGTAAATTAAAGAACTGAATTAAATATAGAATTTTTATGATGGAAATTGATTTTTAGTAGCTAAAATAAATTTAGTATGTTGATTAACATTTTATAAAGGGTAAAACTTTGAAGTTATGTGAATTATTTGGTTAAACAAGTTGAAATTGTGAAATTGCATAATTGACATAGTGTATATGGTTATTAACTTACGTAATATGTTAGTTAAAAGATATCTTTGTTGCATAAGCTTATTGGGTAGGATTTGGCCCGAACCCAAAACCTGATACTCAAATTTTAGAAGAGTAAGTCAGTACGTACCTTTTCATTCATCTCCTCCTTCTTTTCTGTCTATCCAAGAAAAAGAAAATAAACAACTGCTTACTGTCTCTGTTGAATCCCTCCCAAAACTAAAGAAAAATCAAAGGAAAATTAGTGAATTAAAGAGAGTAAAAGGTAGTCAATCTAAAAAAAAATTATTTCATCTATTTCAATTTTTGAGAAGTCTGTATTCTCTATAACTTTTCTATTCTTTATCTGCATGTTTGTATTTCCTCCACTTTCAGGTTTCTAGCATCAAATCAAGACCAAAGCTCTCTATTTTGCTTGGTACATCTGCTAATTTGCTGTAAATAAATTCTAAGATGAATTGAAAACTCACTCTTCTTACTTAGATTGATATTTCAAGGTAAGAAATCTCAATTTTGTTTGTTGCATGTCAATTTTTTTTGCGCATGTCCATTTGTGAATCGCTGCTAGTATGTTGGGCATATCTCTTTTTTTTTATTTGAAATTTGAATTTTTTTGAAGTTGCGGAAATCTTAAAAAGAGTATGTTAAATTTAATACTAAACACTTTCGAAAATTCTGAGCATAGAGGGTCGAAAAAACTGATGCAAACTCGTTGCCCTGTCACTGTAAAACTGTAATATTCTAAGCTAAATGCGCTGGTATTTTGAGTATATCTTTCTCATTTGGTGTCAAAATTTGATGATTCTTGATGTTTTGAAAAGCTAAGATTATACCTTATGAATTTCATGTTTTGAGTTTTGTAAATTTCTAGGGTTTAACAAGTCGAAATTGCACATCCTTTTCGCTATTCTGAGATTGATCAACAGCGATATCGAATTTTGAACTTGCATTTGTTTCAATCACAACTTCATAAATCCAATTTCGATGATATTTATATTTCTGGAAAGCATAAATTGTCTGCTATAACTTTTTCTTTTGGGTTTTGTTAAATTTTTAAGTTTACATGGATGAAAGTTCATTCTAGTGTCGCCTTCCCGAGACTAAAACGACAGCAGTAGTGAACTCGGATCTGAAAATTGTTTTAGTCACAACTTTTTCATTCCTTATCGGAATTCAATAATTTTTTATGTTCTGGAAAGATAGGATACCTTGTACAACTTTTATGTTTCATGTTTTCTCAAATTATAGGTTTAAAAGGGCAAACCGGCTAAAAAGCCACAGGCCAGAGTTCTTTTGCAAAGTTTGGGCAGTTTTCGTTAAATTGTTTTTAGATTCGATGGTTTTGAGCATTATTTTAAGATGGTTCTAAAACTCTAACTCCTATTAATAGGAAAGCTGAAATTAACATCGATTTGTACTATGAAATGATAGTTTCATATGGGTTTCGTTGTATGTTAATTTCATTGAATTTTCATTAATATTTGCCGTTTCTATGCGCGTATCTTCTAAACCATTTTTAGAATGATTTTTAAAATGAAAAAGCTTTCAAAATAAATGTTTTACAAAAATTTATAATTATTTTTGAAGCTCTATATATATATTCTACATAATAAAGAGAATTTCAAAACAATTATCTCTAAATAATTTCCAAAATCGTTTAAAACCCATTTCCTCGAAGTAAGTATTTTCTATATAAAAATAAATATTATTGCACTCTTCAACAGAACGAGAAAGCGACTTAAACGATGATAAACCAAGTGGTATGGGACACGTAGGTTTGCTAAATTGGTTAATTCCGGACTTGTTCCTTTGAAACTACACTTATTTGGAAGCTGGTAACACCTTCCATTGTTGTTGCTAGTACTAGGCCGGGAGGCTACATATATACATCAGGCTGTGGGACCAATGTTGTTAAGTGCACTATTATAGTACTTAGCAAGGCCGGAGGGGCACTTATTATATGCACGTGCAGTTGTTGTTGTTGATATGGATCTATAACGTTGTTGTTGCTATTTATAGATTTCATTCTTATTGATTTTTAGATTTTATTGTTTTCCATATATTCACCATATTGTTGTTTTTGGGGTTATATATATATATATATATATATATATATATATATCCAATGTGCTATTTTGAGATTTTCATATGATGAATACATTACATGGTTGCTTGGACCTTATGTGTCCTATATGGTGTTATGATGTGGTTTCCATCCTGTTATTTTTTTTTGTTTGAGATTTTATACATGGCTTTGCCTTAGAGCATAGCTCCCCTTGTCGATGGAAAC
The DNA here is from genome assembly GCA_030765085.1 of Allium cepa. Taxonomy (NCBI): domain Eukaryota; kingdom Viridiplantae; phylum Streptophyta; class Magnoliopsida; order Asparagales; family Amaryllidaceae; genus Allium; species Allium cepa. The sequence continues at coordinate 455,019,829 of CM060931.1, read as the reverse complement.
CTTTTATATACGATGTTGTGGATGCCAATGATATGAGGAATATATACGTGACTTAATGATTGTTGTTGTTGATATTGCCTCTTTCATGAAACCATCATATGACGTTTTAGTTATTACCATCTCAAGTATTATAAGTTGATATACGTTGGTGTTGCTTCTTCTCTATTGAGAATAATTATCGTTTATTATCCTTATACTTTACCAAACATTTTCTAATAAGTTTACTTAAGTTAAACTGACCCGTGTATTTTATATATTTGGGTCAGACTTAGTTATTTCAGGTTAGTCACCTGTTGTTGATATCCACTTGGCTGCTTCTGCTATGGTTCATCTTATCATTCTTTTTGGATGCTTAGTCATCTTTTGTGTTATCATCTAGTTTATTTGCGTACTCTGATCTTTATGTATATTCTTTTGGGACATGATGTATATATGGTCCATGTAACCACCTATTTATGTATCGCTGTGTATTGTACATATGATGTATCCATATATTTATATGTATATGTATCTACTGTTCTGTGATCTGTTATACATGTTGTTATTATATTTTATTCTAGATAGATCCATTAGCCACCATAGTTTTGTGTTGAACATTTACTGAGTATGTCGATCCACCAGAAAAAGGTAAAAGAAAAAATTATAGTACACCCAATCGACGTACTCAATACTTGTTTAGGACAAAACTTACGAATGGCCGCTCTTAAACAGCCATATTCTCCGCATTAACAGACAGTATTACACTGTAATACCCTCTGTTAGTGTGGGTCTCGAGGTGGGTGGTCACATCCATCGTGATCCAAAATCTAAAAAGTGCAAGGCTACACTATGCGTTGGTTATGACCATACAAGTGCCCCAAATAGTAATAGACTATTGGCCAAGGTGACAGAGGGGCAGTGGCTCTAAGCTAAGGGTGTAAACGGTCAGATCGGACCGGATGGAGGTGTGCCCTAGTTCTGTCTTTTAAGTGATTCGAACGGACACGGACCGGACAAACTTTAACTTCGAACATTGTTCGTACGAGTCGGACAACGGACGGACAATGTTCGGACAATAGAAAAACATCGAACATTTTCGGACGGACATTTTTTTGTGCATTTTTTCTTGTCCTAATTCATGTCCTAAATGAGAATCGTATGGACATGGACCGGACGTCTTATAGCTATTTTGTTTCCATCTAAATGAGAATCGTAAATAACAACGGTGTTTCCATCTAAATGTTATGTTGTTATTTACAACTAATTCGTTTAATTTAATATATATGCATACGATATATCTATCCTAACTTTCTCCAAGGTATATTATATATATACCTAAGTATATTTATACATTCTAATCATTTCTCTACCCAAAACCCTGGCCACTTAATACTTCTTAATTATGAAGTAGGCCTTTTGCATTCTCATCGCTAGTCTGTCGGCCCTAGCTATAGAAACCGATGACTCCAATATACGGATTTACCATATAATACATAATTTAATTGTCGTACCACCATTGCCATTCAAAGACTCGTCTAAAAGTTAACTAGCATACCACTACTAAACAAAATTTTCTACTACTCTACCATGAGGTCCATGTGTATCCCATACGCTTTCTACACTAGCAGGCAGCGGAACCCGTTAGGGGATAACCCAAGTCCTTACTGCCGCTCATTTGGGATAACTGGACGTCCAAGCCTATATGCCAGACCTACCACTAAATATTGGTACCAATTATCGACATAGCCCGCAAACCTCGCACAACTGACATCCCTGTTTAGACTAACCTAAGTTAGTCATAGAAAATACCCCCTCAGGTTACTTACTACCTCTTATTGGATATAAAGCAGACCCTATTTCCCAAAAGATATTAGGCCATTTAAAATTTAAAATCCAAGGCGAACTCCCGGGCCCCTACCTATCTGCAACACTTATCCCATTTTTCCCAAGTCTTTCGGTCGATGATGTCCCACGTCAGTAGGAAATGTACACAACTCTCGTTAGCCTCTAAATGAAGTGAAAACTTCCGTTGTGTAGTTCTGCTGACCTCGCATCCCAACCTACTGAATCAAATTAGTCATCCTAAGTTTTAGTATTGGGCTAAGCCCAATAATCTTTATCTGTATTTTAAGGCTATAAATTTACTATCATGAAACTTAAATTATTTGATCACCACCTAATATGTTTATTTTCCCTTACTATAAATATCACCTTGTCTGTAATATATGATTATTATCTTGGTCGGACATTTCTTAATGACATTATTTACTTATTCAAGTTTTACCTATTATTCATTCCTTATCTCTCTACAATTACCCTAATAGTCTCACTAATCACTCTCATTATTCCAATTACAACTTGCTTAAATTCTTGCAACTTCCAATTTATTGTACGTTTATTACCTATAAATTTTAGAGTTACAACATTCCCATCTTTATTTCTTTATCTTATCTTTTATAGTGCATTTTGTTCTAACTTTTTAGTTTTAACTAATGTGAATATCATCGTGTATTGCACTGTAATAACTATAGCGTAGTTATACGTGTTTATATATTTATTTTTTATATTTCTAATTATTAATCCCTAACTAGAATAGTCCTTTTTGTATTTTAATCCATTAGAATCATCCTTCTAAAAATGTTTCTCGTTATAATTTTTCATAAATCAACCTAAAATAAGAAATTTGATTCGTTTGAAATTACAACTAATTATTTATTTTCTTTTTATTGAAATAAATAGTGTAAACTATGAAAAGAAAATCCAAATCTGACACTTCTCTTTCCTTTTTCTTTTTATGTATATTCCTTGTCAAATCAAACGTTGTACTTTTTCTACGTAATTAAAAAATTAGAAAAATTTATAAAGGTTAAATGGAAAACATTTCCAGCAAGTTAAAATACAAAAATTCACATTCTAATGAAATTAGAGCAAATATAAATTATACTAATATCTCTACAACCTCATTATAGATCTGGATAAAATCTACGTCTTTATCCATATTCAGCTTCAAATAACTTGGGGACTGATTTCCAAATTTGGGTGTAAATAATGTACCTACCCAATTTTCCCAAATTGCAGAACATATACGCAATGATTATGCGTTTAATTTGGGCCTACAAATCTTAGATCTTTATTTAGGCATAAAAGTTAAATAAAAATCTAATGAAATAAATTCCAATGTTATAAGCAAATTACAAAATTTCCAACTCACCCTTTTAAGCTTTCCAAATCTCCAGATCTGAATCTGATTCCTTGATTCAACTACATCTCATTTTTAATCCAAGAAATATATGTAAAAGGTTATACACATATTAGTAGAATTACGGATCTGAGAAGAGATTTGGGGTTAAGGAGAATATAGATTTATAATATTGAAATTCACCTTGTTATTGCACAAAACTGATTCGCTTCTTCTTTTCTTCTTTATTATTTTATGCTTTTCCCCAATTTGTATAAATAGATATTAATTTATAGTTAGGAAGAATAGTGGAGAAGAGAAAAATGACGAAGCTTTGCTGCTTGAATCAGAAAATATGAGAAGGGAACTACGGGGTTGGGCCTGCATTTATAGGCACTCGAATCAATAGTATCTGTTCAATTAAAAATATTAAATCTAGGTCGTTGGCTTAGGTTCAACCATAGCCACCGTTTGCACAAACAGTCGACCGCACCCTGTAAGTGATCGACTGACCCATAGAGGGGGTCGACCGGCTGGTCCCGATGAATTATTATATTTTATAGTATATTTTGTTTCTAATTATTTTTGCTCCAGATTCTTTAAATGCTCATAACCTCTTCGTTTGAACTCTGATTGTGAAACACCAAATGTGAAAGTTGCTCAGAAAGTCGCCACGAATGCAATGGTGCAAATTTCATAGTCAAATTCCACCATTTTTCTTAAATTCTATTTTTGGAGCCTTATTAATTATTAATTGATTAACGTAAATTTTGCGGGATGTTAAATTCTTTTTCCCTTAAAATAATTTCATCCTCGAAATTATTCCAATGATTAAACCATGGAGTAATGAAGTAACCATCCTAAACTATTCTGCCAATTAGTGTATAACCAATTTTACATCCAAACGTGCGCAAGTGCATAGTTTATCAGAACATAGGAAACATGTATATAGAATGATTCTAAATCGGGTCCTCCTATATGAATGCATTCTTTTAAAACAGATTGAAAATATGATGCAAACAACCTATATATTGGTGGTTCTATATGTATGCAGGTTTTTGAAAAACCTTTTCCATACAAAAATTCCATATTCCTACGAATTGAATCACGGTTCAACCAATTTTGCATCAAATTCCTACCATCTAAAAATCTAATATGCCGAATATCGTTACCTTAACGTGCAATCCTATGTCGGGAAAGGAATTTAAATGAAGAATTTCACATTCTTACCACTCTATTAGGTACCAATCCTATTGTAACAACCCAGAATTTTTAGTAATTTAAATTTGAGTATTTAATTAATTTTAAATATTAATAAGTGGAATTTTTAAGTCGAATAATTTATTTTTCGAATATTGGGTTTAATGGGATAATTAAATCGATGATTTAATAGTGAGATAACAAAAATAATTAAATATTGGGTTAAATATGATTGAAAATGGTTTGGAAAATTTTGTTTTATCATATTAAGGTTATAGAAATATTTTGGAACTTGTAAAACTGAATTTGGAGTTAATTTGTAAAAATTGAATATTTTAATATTTAATTATCGACTGAAAAATAGCCAATTTTTGAACAGTCTCGGAATTGAACGAAACGAGTTCCATTGGATCCATAATAGTTAGTTATTATCGGATTTCAAATTTCGTAGCAAACGGAGTTGTCGTTTGACCGTGGCAGCTCGAAACGCATCGATATCGTTTTAATTTTAATTCGGCGAGTTAAAATAGCCATTTTTCAAACGGTCTCGGATTTCGACGAAACCAGTTTCATCGGATCCGTAATGTGATATTATTGCAAGATTTCAAATTTCAAGTCGTTTGGATTTGTCGTTTGTCCGGTACAAGCCAAAACGCCTAGAAATCGTTTAAATCGGTTTTAATTTAAATCGAGCATTTATAGTCGTATCTCACACATACTTCCGAATTAGCTTACGAAACCTATTCCATTGCGTCCGGAACGCGGAAAAACCTTAGGATCGCCTGTCGGAACGCGTAGTTTGGTGGTCGTTTGCATAAACTGTTAAAGTGAGAATTTTATTAATTAAATAATATAAAAAAAAACTATTATAATTTTTTCATTTTCTTCTAAACCCTAGTCATTAGGGAGCCGGCCGCCTCTAATTAAATTAATGGCCGAAATTCACTTAACTTCCACCACAAATCCACGCAAATCTGTCAAGTTTTAGAAGATGTTTCCAACTGGAAGATCGAAGAGAGCCTCGAGAACTACAGATCCAACGGTGGATCTCAGCTATCATCGCCGTTTGGAGGGCATGGGGAGCCGCGTTCGTGCTTGCGTTTGGCACGTTTTCCTAGGGGATATGCTGACCGAGCTCTGCAAGCTCCTGGCCGAAGGTGGCTCTTGTCGTGGGCTACGAGGTGGTGCTCTCTGATCGATGCATAGGCGAGTGTGGTGGTCGCGAATTCAAGCCCTAGATTTGTGCATATGGGTTCATGTACGTGTTTCTTAGCTGTGAAGAGTTGCCTGTGTGAGATTGGTTTCTTGCATCATTCATCTGCAGTAGGATGACCTGGGCATGCTCTGAGTCTAGAGTTAGGTTATCAGGTTATTCTGGATTCGGGAGTTGCTGTGCAGATCTGGAGGCGAGCCAGATAGCGTAGTCTATTATTTATTGTATATAGTATTTCTTTCCGCTGTTGTTGTCATACACTCTGATTGATGTAATGTAATGTGATATATAAAATGTATAGTTCTTTGTTTTAAATGAATGTACATTTATCTATTATATATTGTTCCGCTGCGACTGTGAGATTCTGTTATTGTTTCCTGTTCTGATTGTTTGTTCTGTTTCTTCTCTCTTTTCTCTCTTCTTCTACCTCTTTCTTTTTCTTAAACCCTAACGGTTTGATTTTTCGGCAACGAAAAATCGCGATCGTTACATTTGGTATCAGAGCATATGGTTAAGCGACAACCTGCTCTGTTGGGTATTACTCATTAGAGATAGAGTCAGTAGTACTCTAGAATGAGTGTGAGTGTAATAATAGATATGAGCGCGTATTTGTTAGTGAATATAAATTTTTTTTTATTTTGTGATGATTGGTTTATTGAGTGGCATATGAACCTTCGTCGGCACAGTCTGTACAACTGGATCGAAGGGGTTTCTAAACACTTGAATAGAACAATTCGACACGATATTGTTTTAAATTGGGTAAATGAAATAATTTTACCTTGACTATATTTTCTATATAAGAAAATAATTTTTTAAGAATGATTGAAGTGTGTATATAATTGATTGCTTGGTTGTTGTAAATAATAATATATATATATAATAAGTTATATAAAAACGACTATTGTAAAAAGAATAATTGTATAAGCTAATGAATTATAAGTATGGAATTATAATTAAAATGATTTACAATTGTAAAATAATCTTATGTATATAAGAAGTGAAATTTTATAAGTAAGATTTATAAATGTAATTTATAAATAGAAAGAAAACTTTTTGAAAGAATAATTAGCATTGATTTCACTATTGTCACTGGGAAATAATAAGGGTGATGACTGCAGCATCATCAGTATCATTTTCGAGTTTCTATGTGATGGATTTGCTACAAAAATGAATTAAAAATTGAAGTTTTGTTGTAATAAACCAATTTGAAATTGTTAAATATACGTGAAAAAGGTTTTGGACTTATAATAAATGTTGGAAGTTGAATAATAAATTGTATAACTTATAGAATGGGAAAATGTAAGTAAAACCAATTATTGAAGTGGTTAAACAATTAAGTTAAGTAAAATGGAATATGAATTTGAATATTGATATGAATTTGACTTAAGTAAAAGTTAAATAGGATTTACTTTGGAATTTAAAATCCGAATTGAATTGATAAGTAAAACTTAAGTTTAATTAACAAATGATGTTTAAATGGAATAACTTAAGTGAAGTTGAATAAAAAATTGATCTTTGCATCAAAGTTAAATAATCAAGTGAATTAAATGATGTAAATAAAGTTGAAATGGAATGCAAGTTAAGTAATGTTGAAAGAATTGATGTTAATATCAAAGTAAGTGAATAAAGTGAGTAAATGAAATTGTTAAAGATGTGAACTTAAGTTATATAAATGAAATTCAATTTTATTTGTAAAAGAATTAGAAATTGAATTAAAGCATAGATTGAATGTTATTCAATCGAATATAAATAAGTTGATTTGAAAGAAACTATGTAAGTGTAAATTCACTTGAAAATAATTGAATGAAAATCAACTAAGTGTCAAAACTAATTGGATGTAAGTAAAATAATAATTTGGCTCTATTGGATATTCATTGGATGTTGTTTGTTTGTTGATTGATTATATGTAAATTCATTGAGTGTTAATGGAAATAAACTAGCGCAATTGAAAGCTATGTAATTGAACTCAAATTGAATGTAAAGTAAATGAATTTGAATAGAATAGAAGATGTAAATTGAATTCAAATGAAATTTGAAATGCAAAATTGATTGAAATGAGTGAAATTGAATTTATAACTTCAATAATAAAGCTAAAAGTGGTATAAAAAGCATATATCGAAATTTTGCAATAGAATTGGCAAATTGGTTTGAATATTATAATTGGATATTATGCTAGCAGGATATACAGGTTATAAAGGAATTGGGATTTTGATTTCAAAGTTAAAAAAAATTTGTAACGCTCGACAAAAAGGTACGTATTTCAGTTTTTATATGAGATTTGATGATTTCCTTCTCTAGCCACTTGGCTTTCTCTTTTCTTTTTGATTCTGAGGGGCCGTAGAGCCGTTTTGTAGTCGTACCGATCTAGCCGCGCAAAGGAGACTCTGGCGAAATTTTTCGAAAATTTAGGGAGTTAGTAAAATTTTGAGAAATTTTGAAAGTTTGAAATTTGAATTTAAATTTAAATTTGAATTGTTGAGTAAACAATGTTGTTTGAAACCTATAATTGAGTTTGGAAAGCTAATTGAAATGATAGTAGATCTTTAATAAAAAGATTTGTTTGAAAAGTTGATAAAACTAATTAGTTTTGGAAAAATAATAAACGGATTATGAATTATTCTCCTTAACTTGCAATTTCGAGGACGAAATTCTTTTAAGGGGGGAAGATTGTAACAACCCAGAATTTTTAGTAATTTAAATTTGAGTATTTAATTAATTTTAAATATTAATAAGTGGAATTTTTAAGTCGAATAATTTATTTTTCGAATATTGGGTTTAATGGGATAATTAAATCGATGATTTAATAGTGAGATAACAAAAATAATTAAATATTGGGTTAAATATGATTGAAAATGGTTTGGAAAATTTTGTTTTATCATATTAAGGTTATAGAAATATTTTGGAACTTGTAAAACTGAATTTGGAGTTAATTTGTAAAAATTGAATATTTTAATATTTAATTATCGACTGAAAAATAGCCAATTTTTGAACAGTCTCGGAATTGAACGAAACGAGTTCCATTGGATCCATAATAGTTAGTTATTATCGGATTTCAAATTTCGTAGCAAACGGAGTTGTCGTTTGACCGTGGCAGCTCGAAACGCATCGATATCGTTTTAATTTTAATTCGGCGAGTTAAAATAGCCATTTTTCAAACGGTCTCGGATTTCGACGAAACCAGTTTCATCGGATCCGTAATGTGATATTATTGCAAGATTTCAAATTTCAAGTCGTTTGGATTTGTCGTTTGTCCGGTACAAGCCAAAACGCCTAGAAATCGTTTAAATCGGTTTTAATTTAAATCGAGCATTTATAGTCGTATCTCACACATACTTCCGAATTAGCTTACGAAACCTATTCCATTGCGTCCGGAACGCGGAAAAACCTTAGGATCGCCTGTCGGAACGCGTAGTTTGGTGGTCGTTTGCATAAACTGTTAAAGTGAGAATTTTATTAATTAAATAATATAAAAAAAAACTATTATAATTTTTTCATTTTCTTCTAAACCCTAGTCATTAGGGAGCCGGCCGCCTCTAATTAAATTAATGGCCGAAATTCACTTAACTTCCACCACAAATCCACGCAAATCTGTCAAGTTTTAGAAGATGTTTCCAACTGGAAGATCGAAGAGAGCCTCGAGAACTACAGATCCAACGGTGGATCTCAGCTATCATCGCCGTTTGGAGGGCATGGGGAGCCGCGTTCGTGCTTGCGTTTGGCACGTTTTCCTAGGGGATATGCTGACCGAGCTCTGCAAGCTCCTGGCCGAAGGTGGCTCTTGTCGTGGGCTACGAGGTGGTGCTCTCTGATCGATGCATAGGCGAGTGTGGTGGTCGCGAATTCAAGCCCTAGATTTGTGCATATGGGTTCATGTACGTGTTTCTTAGCCTGGGGAGAGTTGCGTGCGTGATCTTGGTGAAGGAGAAGGGGGACGCGGGGCCCGTTGGGTTGGTATTTGTAAATTAATTTAAAAGGAATTGTTTCGAAATTCAATTCAAACTTTAAAAATCAATATCTTTTTGCTGCGAGGTCCGATTTGGGCGAATCAAAGTGCGTTGGAATCGTATGGTCGTGCTCTTCGCAATGCAACCAGTTTGGAGTCGATTGGAGCTCGTTTGAATTTCGGGTAAAATTAAACGTTCGTTTAATTTTATTCGAAACGAACGCGAAAACCGGAAATAAAACCAAGGTGAGAACTCCTCACTCAATCGAACAGTTTGGTTTAAAATTTTAAATAGTTAATGTTGATTGATGATTGCCGTTTGATTGTGGTAGTAGATATAGTAGGATATATATTATATATAGCAATATATATATATTGGCATATGTATATATTGGATTTGATTTCCCGCCTCGTATAGCGGATGAGACCCTATTGCGCCGCCTATTAAGCGGATATTTATAAAATCCCATATACCGCGATATTCCACCTTGAAGTGGAATTGGTATTGTGCTAACGTCTGTGGATGCAGGGTAACAGGTTGGAGGGATCCAACTGGATTCCTCACATATTTATTTGTTTATAAATATTATGTTGATTGTTGATAATCATATTGATATATGACACTTATTCCCGTGATTGACCATCTAATGCTGTTGCATCATCGGATTCAAATTTTTAAAAATTAAAAATAACGGTTTTGAATTTAAAAGGGGTTTTAAATCGATTTTTCAAAGAATATGGTTTATTAAAATTTTGAATTGATTAAATTTTAAAATAAATAGATGGATAAAATTTTATGTTTTAAAAATTTATATTTTTATAAAATATAACTTAAAAGAAATTTTTAACAATAATAGGTTTTTATAAAATAGTTAAATTTGGTTTTTGGGAAGTTATTATTATTAATGGTTTATATAAAGGATTTTATAAATGGATGTTTTTAAATTAAATTTATTGAAGTTATAGAATAAATTTATAAAGTGTTAAGTTGATGTATAACATGAATTCCACTAGGATTTATAGATTAATAAATGTGAAATTTATAAAACGAATGGTTATTGGAAAATTTTAAGTTTATAAGTTATTAACTTATAGAAATGGATTTGGGCATTAAAAAGGGGAATTTTATAGAAATTGTTAATAAATGAAGATTTCATTAGTTGAAATTATTATAAACCATAAAGAAATCTTGTAAGTGATAAGATTTTAAATCGGTGAAGTTCAAAGGAACGATTTGGTAAATAAATAATATTATAAGTATTTAACTTACAATATGGCTTTTGGGTATGAAATTGGGTTATGTAAATTGCATCGGATTAATAAAGGAATTTATAAAATTGGGGTTTATAATAGAAATGGAATTTATAAACTATGTTTATAAATTTGAAATTCATCGAATTTCATAAATTGAAATATGGGAATTTGTTAAGTGGGCTATATTCACTATTTTGAATATTGAATAGATTATTAAATAAAATGGGTTTGTTTTTGGGAAAGGAATGTTTTAAATGGAATTTAAAACGAATTAAAGGTGTTTTAAAATGTATTGAGTATTGAAAACATAGATTTCAACATTGATTGTTGAAATAGACGTTTTCGAGAAACAGAAGGGGATAATTTGTATAGTATTGGATTTATATATCTATTTTTAATTTCAAATCCATATACTAGTGTTTTTGGGTTGTCGTAACGATGTTTTACGCAACATTCGTTTTTAACCCAAATAAATGTGAATAAAAGAATGTTTTCTTAAAGAGAATGGAATAAAATACTTAACGGTAACTTAAGTATATTGAATATTTCCAAATTGTTGAAAATAAATAAATTTATGAATTACTTATTTTTAAAATAAGCATGGGAATGGTTTTCTAATATGAGATGGAACGGTTTTTGTGAATTCACCTTTAAAGTAATTGAAAGCAAATAACTTGAAATCGATTTGGGAATCGTATGCTAGTAGATGCTTGGAATTTAAATCCACTTTGGAATTTATATATATGAAGGGGAATTTGTTTAAAAATAAATGTTGATTTATTTTGAAATATGAAAATATAATTCACGAATTTGGAGCGTAAAATTTAAAAATAAATCGGTAAGGATTTATATGTTGTTTTGAAATTTGTTTTCAAAAGGGATAAAGGATGAATGGTGGTTTGAAATTTGTTTTCAAATGGTTGAGTTGTGTAATTTGAAATTTGTTTTCAAATGGTTAAGGTGTTTAATTTGAAATGGGTTTTCAAATGGGTAAAGTGTGGAAAATTTTATTGTGAAGGTGTTTCGGTAAAGCAAATAAATTGGGAAATTATTTGGAAATTGTGTATATATATCTTGCAAAGATATTTTGGGATTTAATAATTTTGGAAAAAAAAATTATTTGGAATCTGATGATGTGGCGCATCTTTATTGATAGTTAAATAACCGACTATCAATATTTACCCTTGGATGGTATTGATTGTGTTTGTTTGGAATTGAATGCACACTTTTTATTTTTTAAAATAAGCGCTCGCTATTCGGTTTAGCCGGGAGAGGACCTTTGTGTCATATATCCCATTCCGAATATGCGATACGTCGTTGGATTGCATTTGAAGACCGGTGTTGAAGACCGGGTATCTGTGAGAACGATAGGATGACCTATCGATTGTCTCCGCATCGTTAGCTACGATATGGAGATTTCCTTTGTGATGGGAAATTTTATCGGGATTGTGAATACCCGGATTGCAAGGGCTTCTTTGGAAGTGCCTTCGGTTCTGTTCGAACCCGGAACAGACTTGTATGGTTACGTGTCTGACATTACATTTTGAGAGATAGAGCAGATTTCTTTCAAATACATTTCTGTTGGTGGCGGAGAATTTATTCTCTTAGCTTAACACCCTTCTCTGAGACGTACGAGCTCAGAGGTTATGTAGTTGAAGGTTATCAGCGATATTTCCCAATCTGGTAATGTGGCATGCTGAGTGCTGCTGTGTGATGATCATTGGTTGGTCATTTGTGATATGATCATTTGTTTGATCATTTATCTTTGTGATTATTGCTTTGGTCATCTGTGGACCCGAAGCATGGCTTTGTTACACAAAGCGTAGCTTTGTGGACGAGATTTCGTCAGGACCTCACTCCCCGGAAATGGTCGAAACAGGAATATGCGGCAAGGTTATGAGGGTCGCGCCCTTTAGGGTATGTCATTTCCTTCTGGTAAAGGGTGGTATCATGGTATGGAGCCCAGATACTTACTCATGTTGATACACTATACCTATTACTGTGTGGTGTTGTTGTTGCGAGCGCTCGGATAAAGGTCCCAAAGGACCGGGGGATGACATATTCGTGTAGTAGTTACCTAGTTACAGAGGTAACCCGGCCTTGTGTTGGCAGAGATCTAACCGTAACGTTAGTTTCTCGGGACGTCCCGCCAGAGGCGATCCCATGTGGCAGTAGGAAGTTCCTTAGCCTGACCATTTGTTGGAAATCCAATCAAAACAATACGCGCCTTGTACGGTTTTAGTTGTATTACCTGCCATTCACTTATGGTGGTCACCACTGTTTGGATGGTAGCTATAGTAGGCATAGTTCGGAATGTCTATGCTGGCTAGGATTTATATTCTACTTTCGAAATTGTTTTCTACACTATGCACTAGTAATAATATCAAAAATGATTTGATTTTCGCGTAGTAAGCATCTTTGACTATCATAAGGAGAAATCTCCTCCAATTCTGCGTTTGCATTGTGTGTGTGGCGGGAGGCCTTATGGTAGTTTCATTTTCCAAAAAGCATTGCGAATTTCAAAAATTGAAATTTTTCTTGTTGCTTTTTTTAAAAGATTAACTGTTTTGAGTTCTCACACCAGTCCCATGACTGACCTGGAGTTTATTGTTCCTTTCCTAAACTCTGGGTGCCCACTATTTTCCACACGGGCAGTCTAGAGTTAGGTTATCAGGTTATTCTGGATTCGGGAGTTGCTGTGCAGATCTGGAGGCGAGCCAGATAGCGTAGTCTATTATTTATTGTATATAGTATTTCTTTCCGCTGTTGTTGTCATACACTCTGATTGATGTAATGTAATGTGATATATAAAATGTATAGTTCTTTGTTTTAAATGAATGTACATTTATCTATTATATATTGTTCCGCTGCGACTGTGAGATTCTGTTATTGTTTCCTGTTCTGATTGTTTGTTCTGTTTCTTCTCTCTTTTCTCTCTTCTTCTACCTCTTTCTTTTTCTTAAACCCTAACGGTTTGATTTTTCGGCAACGAAAAATCGCGATCGTTACACCTATTGTGTATTGAAAATTTCATCATTCACCCAGATTTTTTTCAAAATTTTCCATGTACAATACGAATAAGAAGGCGTGCTTTGAAGCTCTAAAATGGAGCTGAATCCAAAATGGACTCTCGTATGTCGTTGATAAGGTATGAAAATAAAAATTCTAAGGCTAAAACAGCTTTTCCTTTGTTACCGTCTACGCTTTATCCTAACATTGACCTTAATGCACCACTTAATTCATATCTATTAACCCATCTATCTTCCCTACACTTAGTATGTTCCATATAAAAATAAAATTTTCCAGAAAAATCTTTTTCGTTTTTCATTCTAATTTGAACATGGTTTGAAAAGTCAACTTCCAAAAACATTTAAATTCTAATTCCCTTAAAACGATTTGGACGAAAATTCCAAAAATTATTTGAAATTCAAAAATTTTCTCATTCTTTTTTTCAATTGAGCACAACTTTTCAAAATATTTGACTTTCCATTTTTAGTACATCAAGCCATATTTCAAAGTGGTCAGAATTAAATTATGAGTTAAAGCCTATGTTTAATCCTAGCATTTTGCAATTGATTAAAGACCTCAATAACGTACTTCTTTATACTTTTTTTTAAAGCGATAACATATGATCTTATTTATAAATTTTAGCTTTTAAGAAACATGAATAATGACCCATTATTTCACAATAACCTTAGCCTGTCCTTCACTCATTAAAATTCATTATTTTATAAATTTTCAATCTTATATTGCATTTACTATTAGTTAATGCCTTTATGAGATTTTCATATTTATACTTTTTCTTTAAAATACACATATAATAGAAATTTACATATCCAGAAACAACAGCACAATGAATAAATAGGAACAGATCTCATAATATACGTATACATCTTCTATACAAGAGACAACCAATGATTACAACCCAAACAAAGAAAAGAAAAAATGCTGGAAGGGAATTGACGACGACAACAACAACACTACTAGACCTAAAGTACTAACTACAAACTATGGGATGGCCTCGATCCTCTATGGGAGCTCGAGCCATTGCCATGACCCTGGAATGAGTGTAGCATAGTAGTTGTACACCCAATCTCATAGCTTTGGTACAGCTGTTCGGCTCGAACGTCTCAGAGTTCGACATAGTCCTATCAGATAATGAATAGCCTAAGGCTCTGGTATCCTTCAACACCATGTCCTTGCTCTGCCTCCTACTGTGGCTGCTCTTCTATTGCTAGCACCACTACCTCAGCTGGTAGCTTAGGGATCTCCATTTTCTTGAGAGAGACTCTGTCAAGTGGAGTAGGGACCTTCCTCTGGACAAGCTCTCCCAAGAGGTTCACTCTGTATCACATAAAGACACGAGTGAAGAGATGGAAATACGAAAAGTAGCTCTCAAGAGTACCAACTCTAGGACTAGTATAGTTTGTCATGATAGCACGAGCCTAATCGATATCCATAACATCCATGATAGCGTAGGCTGCCTTGTGTACAAGTGGGTAAATCTGATTGAAACTCCCCTTCTTTGGAATGATGTTCTGCTGAACTATTCAAACAACAAGGCAGATCGTAGGCCTTAAATTTTCTTACCTCTAGACACCGATATATCTAGAAAATATCCGCTGCAGAATCACTGGATTAGTCATCTCAACATCCTCCATGTTCGCTCCCTCCGCGGCTATCCCTAAAATCTCAGCGAAATCATCGTCAAACTCCCTTCACTTTTGATTTGAGATTACTGATATCTTCATCAAAGTTGTGTAGAAAATGGACATTAAATAAATGCATGTAATGTGGGTAGCATTCCCACTCAAAAGTGCCATGAAGGAGGATTAGTGCTAATTCTGCTTCTGTGAACAATTCATCAAGTCCGAAGGCGGCGAAATCCCTAAATTTGACCGAACGTCCTTGAAGAATAGTTAAATTTGCCAAGTTTAAGTAAATTGAGATGTTTGGACTATTTTAGTCTAGCCAAGCGTTCTCCTGAGCGATGAGACCTGGATGGCATGAGGAAGAGCTGGAAGTTCGAGGTATTGCAATGAACTGAGTAGCGGTCGGAGAGGTAGATTGGATTTAGATTTGGAGAGGTGGCGAGGCTAGATCCGACGTGAAAAAATTGACACTTGGGGGGTGGCTCAACTAATATAGTGTAGGGAAAGAGCGCCGTCGCCTAACGTGGAGGAGGGGGACAAGCGGTGGTGGGATGATTGGGAAGAGGAGGTAAGGGTTTAGTTGAGGTAGAGAGGGGGACCGATAAAATGGGGACAACTGAAGTGGATGCCTTACGATGCAACTTATAAGCCGCATTTCATGTTCGGGGTTGTGCCCCAGACCCGTTAACCGATCACCTTAGGGCTGCCGGTCTACCGTTAAGGATCAACAGGTTGCCGAATTTCGAGGGCAGGTTTAAACAAGACCCTATTCAGGCTAGTTTAGTTAATAATAATAACAATAATTATTTTTTCATACCATTTTCTTTGATCCAACATTATTCGAATTATCCTGAAATTTTTTCGTCCTCTACATGACGGTGCCTTAGCTTACTAGCTAGCCTGTCGAAGCTTTTCCTCAATTATTTGGCAGTAATCCTAACTTATACTGCTCTTGCCATCAACAACTTCGAAAACTCAAAAATATTCTAGCTACTATTCTCTATATTATCTTATATAGATATATTCCTCTTATTTATTGGCATGTATTCCAATACTTCCTAACGCATACCCCAGCTAGATTAATATCCTTTCTATTTTATTTTCCTCTTGGAGATAATTTTTTAAACTTTTTAATTTTTTTATACTGGTAAAATCTTCGAGCTATACTTACGTTCATTTTAATTTGTTTTCACAATAAGAAATCCTCTTCCGCCTAATTTTTTTTTAAACCAAATCAAACTTGTACTTTACAATATACACACACACACTTAAGAATTTCAAAATTACTAGTTTTTAAATCAATACTTTTCAGCGTAGCCAAATTTAAAAACAAAAATTCCAAAACTTTCTTACCCTTTAAAACAATAGTTTCCAAATAGACCCTTTGGAATCAAATTTAAAAAGCCCATTCAAACATTTCAAGGCATTTTAAAAATATTTTATCAAATTCTCTCACTTAGGTTTGGACTCAGAAATGGACTTTACTCCACTTGAAACAAATCTGGTTCATCATCTTGTGGTGATTGATGAGCACTCCCATGTAAGAACTTGCTTCCGGATGTTGCGACATATAGATTTTTATTTCCCACTCATCTGATAAAATATGCGTCTTCAACTGCCATCCTTCAAAATCCACAATCATGCGGTAGCTATGTCTCAATAACTATGTCAAAAACCATCCAACCATTGAGATCCTCATATCTCGAGCTTATAGTCTTCTAGGTCAATGCCTTGGGTGCAGCCTACGCTCCGTATGGTCATCGGGGTGAGCGCATAATTTTTAACTCTATAAATTTTTCCTTACACATAGCTGCCTCACCCATCCTTTCGTAATATGGTTGCAACCATTCTATAGTCGAAATTTATAGATTTGGCGTATTATATATTTATAGGTAGAAAAATACAAATACATTATCTCATAATATCCTAATCCCTATTATTGATTAATCTGGCTCTGATACCAAATGTAACAATCTGCACCTTAATGGGACAAATTTCGTTTAAATCAAACTCAAATCCGTTAGGATATAGATCGCCGATTTTGGAAACCTATAATAAACATAAGTATATCAGAGACCGATCAAACTAAACTCATAATGGAATAGAAAATATAATATGATATAATTACTGACTGAGGCCACTACCTCAAAATCAATGGTATCAATTGGGCATCCAATCACCTTGTCAGTACAAAGCATGAGTAAGAAGACTTCACCATTAACCGCTCTGTCTTGCTCTAGTGACATATTCCTCAAAATCTATCTTGTGCATTGTAATAAGGAGGGGGTCAGAACAACACTCTGGTGATTAGAAAATTGCATGCTTTATCCATAACATAAATTTACAACGTTTGGTTTCCACCTAAATGTTATGTCCGTTATTTACGGCTAATCCATTTAGTTTAATATATGTGCATTTGATATATCAATCCTAACCTTCTCTAAGGTATACTATATGTGTGTGTGTGTGTGTGTGTGTGTGTGTTCACACACACCTATGAAAATTTATACTTTCTAATCATTTTTCTACCCAAAACATGGCCACTTAATACTTCTTAATTATAAGTGGGACTTTCGCATCGTCGTCGCTAGAATATTGGTCCTAGCTATAGAGACCGATGACTCCTATATATGGCTTTACCATATAATATATAATTTAACTGTCATACTACTATCATCATTCAAAGACTCATCTTAGGGATAACCAGCCTACCTCTACTAAACAATTTTTTTAACTAATTCTCTACCATGAGGTCCAAGTGTATCACTTGTGGATTCTACACTAGTAGAAAGCAAAATTCGTCAGACATAACCCAAGTCTTTACAACCGCTCGTTTGGAATCGCTGGGCATCCAAGCCTATATGCCAGACCTACTACTAAATATTTGTACTAATTACTGACATAGCCCGCTAACCCTTCACAGCTGACATCCCTGTTTAGACTAACCTAAATAAGTCAAGGAAAACACCCCCTTTGATTACTTACTACATCTTATTGGATATGAAGCGGACCCCGTTTCCCAAATGGTACTGAGCTATTTCATACTTCAAATTCGAGGCGAACCCCAAAAATATTTTCCCCTACCTATCCACAATGCTTATCCCTTTTTCCCTACATCCTACAGTTGGTGATGTCCCACATTAGTAGGAAGTGTACACAATTGTTGGTTACCTTTAGCAAAGGACGGACTTTTGTTGTGTAACTCTATTGACCTTGCATCCAAACCTACTAAATCAAACTAGTCATCCTAAGTTTTAGTATTAGACTAAGCCCAGTAATCTTCACTTTTTATTTTTAAGGCAACATAACTTACTATCATGACAATTATACTACCTTAAATTGTTTGATTACTATCTAACATGTTTATTTGCTATTACTATAATGTCATCTTGTCCGTAATAAATGATTATTATCATGTTCGAATATTTCCTAGTGACATTTATTTTCTTATTCAAATTTCATCTATTATTCCTTCCTTATCTCTCCACAATTACCCAAAGTTTCATTAATCAGTCTCATTATTCCATTTACAACCTACTTAAATTCTTGTAACTTCTAATTAATTATGGATTTATTGCCTATAAGTTTTGGAATAACAACCTTCCCATCTTTATTTTTAATCCTATATTTTGTTGCATGTTTTATTCTAACATTTTAATTTTAACTAATGCGAATACTAACGCGTATTATGCTATATTAATTATATTTTATTTCAAATATTTAGCGCAGCTACACATGTTTGTATATTTATTTCTTCTATGTTTCTAGTATTAATCCCTAACTAGAAAGTCATTTTCATATTTTAATCCGTTAGCATTATCCTTCTAAGTAGGTTTTCCGTTATTACTTTCCATAAATCAATCAAAAATAAGAAATTTGTTTCATTTGAAATTACAAGTAATTATTTACTTCTTATTTATTGAAATAGACGGTATAAACTACGGAAAGAAACAACATATCTTACACATTTCTTTCCTCTTTCCTTTTATGTATATTTACTTGTCAAATCAAACGTTGCACTTTTCTATATAATTAAGAAATTGACAAATTTATGGAGGTTAAACGGATAATATTTCCAATAAATTAAAATATAAAAATTCACATTCCTATAGAATCAGAGCAAATCTAAATTATACTAATATCTCTACAACCCCATTGTAGATCTAGAATAAACTCTAAATCTTTATCCATATTCAACTCCTAATAACTTAAGGACTAATTTTCAGATCTAGTTATAAATAATATTCCTATCCAGTTTCCCAAATTGCAAAATATGTAGGCAATGTTTTATGCGTTTCATTTGAGCCTACTACTCTTAGATCTTTATTTAGGCATAAAAATTAAATAAAAACCCAACGAGATAAATTCCAATGTTATAAACAAATTATATAATTTCCCATTCACCTTTTTAAGCTTTCCATATCTCCAGATTTTAATCTGATTCCTTGATTCAATTGCATCTCCTTTTTACTCCAAGAAATATACATAAAAGGGTATATACATATTACTAGAATTGCGAATCTGAAAAGGGATTTTGGGTTAAGGGGAATACAGATATATAATATTGAAATTTACCTTGTTATAGCGCAATGCTGATTCGCTTCTTCTCTTCTTCTTTATTATTCGCTCTTCCCTAATTTATATAAATACAAATTATTTTATAGTTAGGAGGAATAGCAGAGAAGAGAAAATGGCATGGCTTTGCTGCTTGAATCAGAATATATGAGAAGAGAAGTGAGGGGTAACACCTGAATTTATAGGCATTTGAATCAATCATATCCATTCGATTAAAAACATTAAATCTAGGCCGTTGGACGAGGTCAACCCTAGCGGCCGTTTGCTCGACCGATAGACCACACCCTTATATGCAGTTGACCCTAGAGGTCGACCGACCTATAGAAGGGGATCGACCAGTGGGTCTCGATGAATTATTATATTTAATAGTATATCCTGTTATTTAATTATTTTCGTTCTGAATTCTTTAAACACCCATAACTTCTTTGTTTGAACTCCGATCCTGAAACTCCAAATATGAAAGCTGCTCAAAGAATCACCAAAAGTGCAATGGTACAAGTTTCATAGTCAAATTCTACCATTTGCTCAAATTTCATTTTTGGAGCCTTATTATTAATCTAGTAACGTAAATTTTACGGAGTGTTACATTCTTTCCCTCTTAAAATAATTTCATCTACGAAATTACTCTAATGATTAAAATATGGGGTAATGGGGTAACCATCTTAAACTATTCAACTAATTAGTGTACAAATATTTTTTCATCCAAAAGTGCACAAGTGCACAGTGTATCACAACATTGGAAACATGTATGCAGAATGATTCTTATCAGGCCCTCGTATATGAATGCAAAGCATTTATTAAATATGATGCAAACAGCATATATATATACTGGTAGTTCTATATGTATGCAGGTTTTTGAAAAATCTTTTTCACATAAAAATTGCATACTTCAACGATAGAAGCACGGTTCAACCAATTTTGCATCCAATTCCTATTATCCAAAAGTTTAGCGCGTTGAATTTCATTTCCTAAATGTTCACTCTTATGTTGGGAAAGGAATCTAGCTGCAGTATTTCACATTCTTACCACTCTATTAGGTACCAATCCCATTGTGTATTGGAAATTTACTCGTTGCCCATATTTTCTTCAAATTTTCCATGTAGAATACGCATAAGGAAGCTTTGTTTAAGCTCTAAAATGGAATTGAATCCAAAATGGATTCTTGTACGTTGTTGATAAAGTACGGAAATAAAAATTTCAGGGCTAAAATAGTTTTTTCCTTGTTATCGTCTACACTTTATCATAACACTGAGCTTAATGTGCCGTTAAATTCATATCTATAACCTATCTATCTTCCCTGTGCTTAGTATGTGGCATTTAAAAATCAAAATTTTCAATAATTCTTTTCTCGTTTTCCAATCAAATTTGCACATGGTTTGAAAGTCAACTTCCAAAAATATTTAGATGCCAATTCCCTTAAAATAATTTGGATAAAAATTCAAAAAACTATTTGAACATTAAAACTTTTCTTTTTTTTTCAATTGAGCGCAACTTTTCAAAATATTTGCTTTTTCCATTTTTAGTAAATCAAGCCACATTTCAACGTAGTAAGAATTAAATTATGAGTTAATGCATATGCTTAATCCTATTATCAACCTTGAAACCTACTTCTTCATACATTTTTTTAAAATGACAACATGCTATCTTATTTATAAATTTTAGCTTTTAAGAAACAGGAATAATGACCCATGATTTCACTACCTTAGACTGTCCTTAACTCGCTAAAATTCAATATTTTATAAAATTCCAGTCTTACAATGCATTTACCATTAGTTAAGTGTCTTTATGAGATTTCCATATTTATACCATTTTTTTTCAAATACACATACAAAAGAGGTTTATATATCCAAAAACAACAGCACAATGAACAAATAGAAACACATCTCATGATATATCGTATGCATATTTTATACAAGAGAGAACCAATGGTTAAAACCAAAAAAAACCTAAAGAAAAGAAAAAACAAATGTTGGAAGGGAATTGACGACAACAACACTACTAGACCTAATAACACCAAACTATGGGATGGTTCTAATCCTCTACAAAAGCTCGAGCTATTGCACGACCTAGGAATATGCACAGCATTGCGGCTATACACAAATCTCGTGGCTTTGGTGCCCTGCTCTACTCTTATCACTCAAAGTTCGGCCAGACCTCTCAGATAGCGACTAGGTCGGGGCTCTAGTATCCTTTAGTTCAATGTCTATGCTCTACCTCCTACTGCGGCTGCACTCCTGCTGCTGGCCCCGCTACCGTAGTTGGTGGCTTAGGGATCCCCATTTTCTTAAGCGAGGGACTATTGAATAGGGTGGGGACCTTCCTTTGGACCGGCTTTCCCAAGAGGCTCACTTTGTATCTCCTAAAGACACGAGTGAAGAGATGGAAATACAAAAAGTAGCTCTGGAGAGTACCAACTCCAAGACAATTGATAACCATACCACCCACGATGGCATAGGTAGCATTCTATACAAGCGGATAAATCTAATCGAAGCTTTTCATTGTCAAAATGATGTTCTACTGAGCTATGCAAACAACAAGGAAGGCCGTAGGTCGTGAATTATCTAACTTCCAGACACCGATATCTCTAGAAAAATCCGATGTAGAATTCATGGATCAGTCATCTTAACATCCTCCAAGTCTACTACCTCCATGACTATCCCCAAAATCTCACCAAAATCATCGTCAGACAAATCGATCTTGACTCCCTTCACTTTCAATTTGAGATTAATGATATCTTCATCGAAATTATATAGCAAATGGATGTCAAACAGACGCATATAGCACAGGTAGCATTCCTACTTAAAAGTGTCATGGCGAAAGATCGATGCTAATCCTGCTGCCGTGAATAATTCAAGTCCTTTGGTGGCGAAATCCTAAATTTGACTAGTCGTCCCTGAAGAAAGGTGAAATTTGATAAGGCTAAGTAAATGGAGATTTTTTGGTTGTTTCGGCTAAGCGATTTCTTAAGCGGTGAGGCCTGGATGGTGTGAGGAAGAGCCGGAGGTTCAAGGTGGTTCCATGGACCGAGTAGATGTAACGACCCACCATTTCGACCATCAAAATTTGACATCGAATACGACTATTATATTCAAATGTCGAACATCCAATCATCGGAAGGGCAGATTGTTAAGGTAGAGTAAAAGGAAAGAACAGAGAATAGGAAAACAAAATCTTACGGCGGAATCGATAATATATAATACAACAAGGACAGTGAAACTATCACTCAAAAATACAAAGAACATCAGAGTTAAAAACAAACATTATTAGCTGGACAATTATAAAATTCTAACCTTACAATTTGTTGATAGGTATTAAGTACAAAACAATTTAAAATAGAACACTACTATAGATAAACCTCCAGCTCTGCTCTAAAGGCCGCATATCTCTAAAGCCAACCTAGCGAAAATGCTCGGTCCGACCTAGCATTAATTACTTCATTCTATAAATCCTGCTTATTTAACCATTAATTAATTACAAATCAATTAATTAATCACCATCTGATTTCCATATTAATTAATCATCCTTGATTAATTATCCTCTAATTACATAAAGTAATTAGCCTTTAATTAATTACACAAATTAATTATCCTAAACCATTTATAGTAATCAACCTTTAATTACTATCATTAATTAATTAATTATAATTAATTACATTAATTAATTACTCTATAATCACTTATTATTGATAAATTAATCAATCCTTAATTACATCATTAATTATATTAATTAATGATCCTTAATTACTTCTTTAATTAATTATTAATCATATTTAATAATTAATCTTTAATTAATTATTCATTAATCAGCCTTGATTAATCACATTAGTAATTAATTACCCTTAATTAATTACATTACTTAATTATCTTCACATAACTTTATTAATCAATTTTTAAATTAATTACACTAAGTAATTAATTATTAATTACTTTCTCTAAGTAATTATCCTTCATATTAATTACACAAAGTAATCAAACCAAAACTACTTCCATTCTCCAATTAATTACATCCTGTAATTACCATCACTAATTATTTCACCAAGTAATGACACTTTATAAATATCATTAAGTAATTATACTTAATCCCATCATCAAGTGATTACTTAAATTAATTAAACCAATTAATTACATAAAGTAATTAATTCCTCTAATTACTTCTATTAAGTAATTATACTTAAACAATTTCATAAATTATTATCTTTAATTAATTAATCTAATTAATCATTTTAAATTAATTATATTAATTAATTTTTTAATAATCCCTAATTAATAATCTTCATTAACTTTTAACAATTCTTTATTTACTTCCCTAAGTAATTAAACTTTAATTAACCATTATTAATTACAAATTAATTTAATTTTTAATTATCAATAAATTAATCACTAATCACTTAATTAATTAAGTGCTTAGCTGTAACTTAATTAATCTTTAATTACTTGATAAATTAATTTCTAATCATTAATTAATAATCTATAATTATCTAATTAATGATCCTTATTTTCAAATTAATTAACCCTAATTATTTAACTTAAACTCTTAATTACTTATTTAATTAATCCTTAATTAATTAATTTACAATCCTTAATTCTTAATTAATCAATACTAAATCATTAATTAATGAACTAGATTAATTACCCTTAATTTCCTTATTAAATTAATGAATCACAAATCATTAAATCTTAATTAACTTTAAGATAAAAATATCATTCTTATTAATGATTTAATTACCCTTTACAAAAACCTTTGGAAACTTTTACATTTGAGTTTACCTTTAATTTTCATTTCAAATTAAAGATTTAAAAATGATTACAAATTTATCTTTAACAAAATTTAAAACAATTTAAAAACTCCTTAAATCGAAGATCAAAGAACACTCAACTTATAAAGAAATTTATAGGAGTTTTACCAAATTCATTTTAAAATATACTTTAACATTTAAAGATGTTTAAAACATTTTAAATTTTATAAAACTTATTCATTTTAAGACTAGGGTTCAAAATTAAATATGAATCCCTACTTAAACTAGATTTAAAACTTTACTAAAAATCCCGCTTTCAAAATTTTAAATTCATTTTAAAATTAAAGAAAATAGAGGTTTAAAAACCTGGCACAATCTAACTGACCCGAGCCAAACCTAATGAAACCCCGAGTCAATCCTAAAAACTTCGAGTAAAAACACACAAATGACTCGGGAAACTCGAGTGCTCAACCTTCCCAGATCAAACTTCAACATCTTGATACAACATGCACGGTGCACGTACACCAACGTCCTATGACGCTCCAATCATCTCTCCAGTCTTTATCAAATTTCGAACGACCTTGACAACCCATATCTCAACCCAGATTTCAGACTTCAAGAGAATTTCAAAATTCGAATACTCTAAGGCAACAGAAATTCCAACCCGGTCATCGAATCCCCTTGCCAATGACGATCATGACAGCTGGAACCCACGGCGAATCTTCTAGAGCGGCATCAAGCAACTAAGACACGATCTTACCCCTCACGATCAAGTCCTTAGCACCAACGTTGACGAGATCACCACGATTTCCAACTCCACAAAAACAACCCACAAAACCATACTACGTCGATCTCAGACCACTACAATCACCAAGAAATCCACCCATATTTTTCCCGCAATCATCTTCTCCTAGGCTATCTTCGATAATAACACCAACCCCCAAAACATCATCGATCGCTGCTGATATACAGAATACGCAAATCTTTTCAACTTTGAATATCTCGACGAATACCCTTCTAAAAATCATGATTTTACTGCCTAACATCATCATTTCCAGATACAAACCTAGTTACGGAGTTAAAACTAAAAATTAAAATCTTTTATTTTCCGACTTTAATTTACTTTTACTGTAATTTCTTATTTTTGATGAAATCCCTTAATATAAACACTTGAGTTTATTTTTAGAAAATGTATTACGGTCTTACCATCATTTTCCATTCATAAATCAAAACCTGAAACTAAACATATGAAGGGAAATGGAATTTTCTGTAAGGGGAAGTTAAGCCTGTAACACAACAAAGGCATATTCATATGCAAGATTACAGACATTTTCACAGACATCTTAAATATATACAATGCATTCATATTTATACATGCAAACAATTAACACAACATCATCATAATATTTTCATTCATGCATCAAAGTTTTAATCTCAGATTTAAAACTGTTTTTAAATTAAAGATTTACTTACCAGAAAGTTGAAAATAGATAACAGAGCCACAGGTTCTTCTTTTTTTTCTTTCCGGAATTGTTTTGTTGATTAGAACCTTTCTTGTTTGATCTTAGGTTGTTGAAGACTTGTAAGCTGCTGTTGAGCTTTGCTTTAGAATCTGGTTTTGATTAGTAGTTGGGATGATCTTGCTTTTGAATTTCTAGTTGAAGAAAACTTACAGGCTTTTGGTTTTCAACTTGCAATTGATTTGTAGTTTATTGATTTTGAAAATAAATAACAGGCTAAAGTATTTCATTTTTGATTTGAGGTGGTGCTGATTTTCAGATTTTGTTTGAGAAATGGTTTGAGTTTTCTTGCTACGGACTAAAGTTTTCTTGTTACAGGCTGAAGTTCTAAGCCTTAGGAATGAAGAGGATAGAAAAGTATAGAAGGGAAGAAGCCTATGTTTATATAACTATAAAATGTGATTTATTAAAAATAAAAAGAAAAATCAAAAATTAAAATGACACTTGTACAATCTACTAACATTTGTCATTATAATGGTTTATTTATTAACATTTGTCTCTCATACTACTTAATATATTAACATTTGTCCTATAAGTAATTTTACTTATTTTTTATTTATTTTAAAAGTAAATAAAAGCTTTTTTTCTTAATTTATTAAATACTTATCTACATATAAATTACTTTAAGGAAAATAAAACCAATTATATTTATAAATAAAGCTTATCCATAAATTTTAAATCCAAATATTTTAAATATCTTTCTTTTTAAATTTTAAAATTAAATCCAAATTCAAATTCAAATTAAATTCAAAAATCAATTTAAAGTCAATAACATATTAAATTTGAAAATAACAATTCTATTTCCTTAAAAATCTATTTATATTTATATATAAAAACAATACATTATTAATATTATTATGTAATTTATAAAAGAATTTATTACATTATTTCCAAATTACTTATTTTACTTAAATGAATTAATGTATCATATATAAATCATATATAAATTGTATTTTAAACTTATATATTTATTTTCAAATAATATTATCAAATAATATTTAAAAGAAAATAAACCAAACCTTTTTATTAGTTTTATTTAAATCTAAATTCAAACTTAAGCTTTTAAAAAAAATATTTTAAACAATCAACATTTAACTTAAGTATTTTAAAACAATATGATTATTTATTTAAATAGCTTTGAAAAGTTTTATATTAAATAAACCATAATTTTCAAATTACCAAAATATATTAGAGAAATCACGATTTTATTTATCAAATTTTAAACCAAAGCTTTTCGATTTACAATATATACAAATATATATACACACACACATTATAAATAGAAAATATTTTATTAACTTTAAAAGATAAAACTTACCAATTAAATATTTATAAAAATAAGATTATTAAATTAATTCAAATTTTATTAACAAAGATTATCAAATCAATTAAATTTTAATGCAGATTATTAAATTGATATTGCCCAAAATTCTGGGTCATCACATTCCTCCCCCCTTAAAAGAATTTCGTCCTCGAAATTTAAAAGCAAAGATAATTTAATAATCCATCAATAATTTTAATTTTAAAACACAAGCATATATTATCAACCATATGCTAACAATTATAGCAACCAATTCACTCAATCAAACAAATTTAACTATCCAGACAAAATTTCTGATAGAACTTCCTAGAGTTTTCCAGGTATAAATACCGGAATACTCACCCTACTGAATCCAAACAATCTAGCTACTGAGCTATAGAGCTCCTACCCAAGTAGATCTACTAAACTGAGCAGGACAACAGACCACAGACAAATCCTGCTCAACTACCGAATCCTCCTGAACTGCTGGTTCCAAAACCAGAGATAGATCACATACGTACTACCCAGAGATACGTGAAACACATCGAATCCCGGTCTTCCAAATTGGCAATTAAATCCTGAAAATCAAAGCACTTATCATTACGAGAACACATAAAGATCCAAAATATCTCGGAGCTAGCTTCCCAGTTTTACCAAACTTATAGCTCCTTTGTTCAGAGAAAACCTATCCAAAATCAAATTCCCGACCTCGAAATCCAAATTCCTTCATCTCTTATCCACAAAACTCTTCTGACGATTCTAGGCTGCCTATCTTCTTCCTGATCAGCTCAACCTTCACTGATTCCTTTAGAAACAAACTGGACGAAAACAATCCAACAAAATGATTCTCTCGAGATCAACCAAAATCAAGAACAAACTTTACTCTACAATCCTCAAAAGACTGCACTTACTTCTCCTATCCGGAAAAGATAAAACAGGTGCACTCCCACACTTGCTTCCGCTGCACAACTCTGATCTAGAGCAGATGAAAATGCTGATGGTGAATACGATCACAGACTAGATATCACATCCTAGAATATGGTTCAACAGATCCATAAAGAGAAAACTCAGAAATTCTACCGAAATATGAACTTCCTCACCAAACTCTCTCTCTAGAAGCCCTCATTCTACTAAGCTGAACCATCGGTACCACCCCTCGAATCCTAGTCGATATGAAAACTCAATCTCCAAATGCGGACAAACCTCTGACTTCCCTGAAGACATCGGAAATTTTTTGATAACTTCCAATCCCAAGAGATGCCTCGATCCAAAGCAAACCCAAGAGAACACTCAACTATCGCAGGTCACTTTTGCGATCAACCCGACCTCATATCCAAAGAAACTGTTCTCTCTTTACCAATCAGAAGAGCATATGCTTATCTAACCAGTCCATCGATGAAATGGATCCACTTAACTGCTTCTGAACTCCACTTCTAGAAAACTGCTGACAAATGACTTTCTTAACGGCACACAGAACACTCCGAGCTGCAACGCTGCCACAGATGCCAAAGACTTCCTATCCAAAGCTCTTCGAACCACAAAGCCATATCACCCAATCCTACATAGAGCCTTGAGAGGGGCAGTCATCTCCTCAAGAAACTCGGGCTTCAAACCAAACACAAGCATCCTGCTGAACCCAGCCTCAACATCGATGCAGACACACTTCCTTAAAACTTGCTCACATCCATAGACACTGCATCTCACCACGCAATTGCTTCTTCCCGGTGTTGCGAAGATACCATCACTCACTTCTTCCTAACAGATAGATCCAAACTCTTACCTATCCAAACTTGCATTTCAAAGATGAACTCCGAACCTTTAAAAGGTTTCCTTTAGAGATCAATGAAATCCTTACACCATAGCAAAGCTTACTCGAGACGGTATTAGGTCTACAGTCTCAACAAATACACTTCCAACCTCAAACATTCAAACTCCAACCATTGGTAGTCGTGTTACACACACCACTACCTTATCTACCTTTATAACTTATGTTGGAAAACCCAAACAGGTAACCCAACAAGTAGGTCGAAATAAATATATATAAATATATATTAAAAAAATACAAATACGCTCTCTCAAGAAGAAATCACTCCAAATCCTAGGTATTCACTCAAACTAGTGCTCTGATACCACTGTAACGGTCTAGGCTTTTCAACCATCAACAGCGGCTAGTCTTGACTGGTAGGCTTTTCAACCATCCCAGCCCCACCGCGGCTTACATTGGTACCTCGGATTTGCTTTTACGGCCAACCTCTCGACTCGCAACCAACCCCTCAAGGCCTTATACTACCTCAGGGGACATGTAGGGGTAAGAGTCTTCCGTTCTCCACCTAACACAAAGTGAGAACCCCTATCATGTTGTAATGTAGCAAACCCGATCCCGGTCTCATCGAAATCCAAAACGCCATCTTTTAGGTCCAAGTTGTTTTAAAGTTAAAACAAATCAATTCTATTATCTATATTCAAACAGATAGATAATTCACATCATCACAAATAGATAATCCATATTATCACCACAAATAGATAATTCACATTATCATCATAATTCAACCAAAGCATCCATATCACAGATCAGTATATATCTCATATCAGAGATATCAAATAATGCAAAGCATTCAATATCATTCAGCCATCCATAAGCAATGATCTATACCATCTCTAATTAATTTAAAGTGAATTAAATTAATTACTTCATCTTTAATTAATTTAGAATAAAATAAATTAAATACTTCATTCTATAAATTCTTCTTATTTAACCATTAATTGATTACAAATCAATTAATTAGTCACCATCTAATTTTCATATTAATTAATCATCCTTGATTAATTATCCTCTAATTATATAAAGTAATTAGCCTTTAATTAATTACACAAATTAATTATCCTAAACCATTTATAGTAATCAACCTTTAATTATTGTCGTTAATTAATTAATTATAATTAATTACATTAATCCTTAATTACATTAATCCTTAATTAATTACATTAATTAATTACTCTATAATCGCTTATTATTGATTAATTAATCTTAATTAATCAACCCTTAATTACATCATTAATTATATTAATTAATGATCCTTAATTACTTATTTAATTAATTATTAATCATATTTAATAATTAATCTGTAATTAATTATTCATTCATCAGCCTTGATTAATCACATTAGTAATTAACTACCCTTAATTAATTACATTACTTAATTATCTTCAAATAACTTTATTAATCAATTTTTAAATTAATAACACTAAGTAATTTATTATTAATTAATTTCTCTAATTAATTATCCTTCATATTAATTACACAAAGTAATTAAACCAAAACTACTTCCATTCTCCAATTAATTACATCATGTAATTACCTTTACTAATTACTTCACTAAGTAATTACACTTTATCAATATCATTAAGTAATTATACTTAATCCCATAATCAGGTGATTATTTAAATTAATTAAACCAATTAATTAACTTAAACTAATCATATTAATTAATTAATTACATAGAGTAATTAATTCCTCTAATTACTTCCATTAAGTAATTATACTTAAACAATTTCACAAATGATTATCCTTAATTAATTAATCTAATTAATCATATTAAATTAATCATATTAATTAATTTTTAATTATCCCTAATTAATAGTCTTCATTAACATTTAACAATTATTTAGTTACTTCCCTGAGTATTTAAACTTTAATTAACCATTATTAGTTACAAATTAAATTAATTTTTAATTATCAATAAATTAATCTCTAATCACTTAATTAATTAAGTGCTTAACCGTAACTTAATTAATCTTGAATTACTTGATAAATTAATTTATAATCATTAATTAATATTCTATAATTATCTAATTAATGATCCTTATTTTCAAATTAATTAACCCTAATTATTTAACTTAAACTCTTAATTACTTATTTAATTAATCCTTAATTAATTAATTTACAATCCTTAAATCTTAATTAATTAATACTAAATCATTAATTGATGAACTAGATTAATTACCCTTAATTTCCTTATTAAATTAATGAATCACAAATCATTAAATCTTAATTAACTTTAAGATAAAAATATCATTCTTATTAATGACTTAATTACCCTTTACAAAAACCTTTGGAAACTTTTACATTTGAGTTTACCTTTAATTTCATTTCAAATTAAAGATTTAAAAATGATTACAAATTTATCTTTAACAAAAATTAAAACAATTTAAAAACTCCTTAAATCTAAGATCAGAGAACACTCAACTTATAAAGAAATTTATAAGAGTTTTATCAAATTCATTGTAAAATATACTATAACATTTAAAGATGTTTAAAACATTTTAAATTTTATAAAACTTATTCATTTTAAAACTAGGGTTCAAAATTAAATTCGAATCCCTACTTTAAACTGGATTTAAAACTTTAACAAAAATCCTGCTTTCAAAATTTTAAATTCATTCTAAAATTTAAAAAAAAACAGACAGGTTTAAAAACCTGGCACAATCTAACTGACCCGAGCCAAACCTAATGAAACCCCGAGTCAATCCTTAAAACTTCGAGTAGAAACACACAAACGACTCGAGAAACTCGAGTGCTCAACCTTCCCAGATCAAACTTCAACATCCTGATACAACGTGCACGGTGCACGTACACCAACATCCTACGACGCTCCGACCATCTCTCCGGTCTTCATCGAACTTCGAACGACCTTGACAACCCACATCTCAACCCAGATTTCAGACTTCGAGAGAAATTCGAATACTCCAAGGCAACAGAAATTCCGACCCGATCATCTAATCCCCTTGCCACCGACGATCATGACAGCTGAAACCCACGACAAATCTTTCGGAGCAACATCACGCAACCAAGACACGATCTTACCCCTAGCGATCAAGTCCTTAGCACCAACGTCGACGAGATCACCACGATTACCAACTCCACAAAAACAACCCACAAAACCCTACTACGTCGATCTCAGACCACCACAATCACCAGAAAAATCCACCCATATTTTTCCCGCAATCAACTTCTCCTAGGCTATCTTCGATAATAACACCAACCACCAAAACATCATCGGTTTTCGCTGATATACAGAATACCCAAACCTTTTCAACTTTGAATACTCAATGAATACCCTTCTAAAAATCATGATTTTACTGCCTAAAATCATCATTTCCAGATACAAACCTAGTTATGGAGTTAAAACTAAAAATTAAAATCTTTTATTTTCTGACTTTAATTTACTTTTACTGTAATTTATTATTTTTGATAGAATCCGTTAATATAAACACTTGAGTTTATTTTTAGAAAATGTATTACGGTCTTACCATTATTTTCCATTCATAAATCAAAACCTGAAACTAAACATCTGAAGAGAAATGGAATTTTCTTTAAGGGGAAGTTAAGCCTGCAACACAACAGAGGCTTATTCATATGCAAGATTACAGACATTTTCACAGATATCTTAAATATATACAATGCATTCATATTTATAAATGCAAACAATTAACACTGCATCATAACAAGATTTTCATTCATGCATCAAAGTTTTAATCTCAAATTTAAAAATGTTTTTAAATTAAAGATTTACTCACCAGAAAGTTGAAAACAGATAACAAAGCTACAGGTTCGTCTATTTTTTTCTTTCTGGAATTATTTTGTTGATTAGAACCTTGCTTGTTTGATCTTAGGTTGTTGAAGACTTGTAAGCTACTTTTGAGCTTTGCTGTAGAATCTGGTTTTGATTAGTAGTTGAGATGATCTTTCTTTTGAATTTCTGGTTGAAGAAAAATTACAGGCTTTTGGTTTTCAACTTGCAATTGATTTGTAGTTTATTGATTTTGAAAATGAATAACAGGTTAAAGCATTTGGTTTCTGATTTGAGGTGGTGCTGATTTTCAGATTTGTTTGAGAAATGGTTTGAGTTTTGTTGCTACAAACTAAAGTTTTCTTGTTACAGGCTGAATTTCATAGCCTTTGGAATGAAGCGGATAGAAAAAGTATAGAAGGGAAGAAGCCTATGTTTATATAAGTATAAAATGTGATTTATTAAAAATCAAAAATAAAAATCAAAAATTAAAATGACACTTGTACAATCTACTAACATTTGTCATTATAATAGTTTATTTATTAACACTTGTCTCTTAACTACTTAATATATTAACATTTGTCCTATAAGTAATTTTACTTATTTTTTATTTATTTTAAAAGTAAATAAAAGCTTTTTTCTTAATTTATTAAAAACTTATCTACATATAAATTACTTTAAAGAAAATAAAACCAATTATATTTATAAATAAAATCTTATCCATAAATTTTAAATCCAAATATTATAAATATCTTTCTTTTTGAATTTTAAAATTAAATCCAAATTCAAATTCAAATTAAATTCTGAAATCCAATTTAAAATCAATAACATTTTAAATTTGAAAATAAAAATTCTATTTCCTTAAAAACTATTTACATTTATATATAAAAACAATACATTATTAATATTATTATATAATTTACAAAAGAAATTATTACATTATTTCCAAATCGTTTGTTTTACTTAAATGAATTAATGTATCATATGTAAATTGTATTTTAAACTTATATATTTATTTTCAAATCATATTATCAAGTAATATTTAAAAGAAAATAAACCAAACCTTTTTATTAATTTTATTTAAATCTAAATTTAAACTTAAGTTTTTAAATAAAATATTTTAAACAATTAACATTTAACTTAAGTATTTTAAAACAATATGATTATTTATTTAAATAGCTTTGAAAATTTTTATATTAAATAAATCATAATTTTCAAATTACCAAAATATATTATAATTTGAAATCACAATTTTATTTATCAAATTTTAAACCAAAGCTTTTCTTTTTACAATATATACAAATATATATATACACACATTATAAATAGAAAATATTTTATTAGCTTTTAGAAGAGAAAACTTACCAATTAAATATTTATAAAAAGAAGATTATTAAATTAATTCAAATTTTATTAACAAAGATTATCAAATCAATTAAATTTTAATGCAGATTATTAAATTGACATTGCCCAAAATTCTAGGTCATCACAAAAGGTCAAAAATAAATGTCATTAAAATATTATTTACAATTACCTAAACAATTTACACTTAGCTTTGTTTACAAAATAATCTCTTTTAAAGGATTTTCTCATTTAAAACCGTCACTCGAAAATTTAAAACAGTATTTACTATACCAAAAGAAAAAAACAATCAAAATACCTTTTTTAATTTAAAACAATATTAATTATGTCGAAATATAATTAATCACATTTATAGTCTCTTTTAAATAAACAAATCAATTATCATTAATAAAATAGCTAATTATTTCCAAACACTTTTATAACATCGATAAATTAACTTTAAAAACTTTATTAAAACAATTTATTAACTTTAAAACACTTTCATCAAATTAGTTAATTTACTTTATTCACTTTTATTAAATTAATTTACTTTAAATATCTTTAATTAAAAAGATTTATTAAATTTAAATAACCATTAATTAAAATGAATAATCAATCTCAAACATCATTAATTAAAATTATTAATAAATTTTAAGAACAATTAATTAAGTTTAAATAATCATAAATTAATTGGATTAATTAAATTCAAATATCATTAGTTAAAATAATAAATTAAAACATCATTTGTTAAAATGATTAATTAACTGTAAAATATCATTAATTAAAATGATTAACGAAATTTCAAATATCACTAGTTAAAACAATTAATTAAATTTAAAACAGTCATTAATTATAATCATTAATTAAATTTCAAATTCATTAATTAAAATGACCTAATTAAATTCAAATCTCAATAATCAAATAGATTAATAAATTTCAAAACATCATCAATCAAAGTAATTAATTAATTTCAAAATCATTGGTTAAAACGATTAATTAATTTAAATAACCATTAAATAAAATGATTAATTAATTTACAATTTCATTAATTAATACGATTAATGAATTTTAAAATTTTGTTTAGTGAAAACACAAGCTTAAGTTCAAAACATACATGACAGGGTTTTGGGGAATAAAATCAATAAATGATAATATAGCGAAAATCGCTATAACGACACTTAAACAATTAAAATGGAATATCAAGATTTATTTTAATTAAATATCAATATAACAACATAGGATGTAAATAAATAATTATTGGTGAGAAACCCCTCATAATTCTCCCTGCAAAATAATGGTTAAGGACATTATATATAATCATATGGTTTCATAACAATCAAGTTAATATGTCATCCATTTTCCAAATGAAAATTCAACTAAACAATCAATCAAACAATTTAAATAACATCTAAGGTATCAACAATAGTTTATAGCATTACAGATATGATATAGTAAATTTGAATGTAAGTTAAACTCACTTTGATTCCAGTTTTCGTCGTAATGTTCCGTTTTGAACTAAAATCGAACGGGCATTTGATTCTAGCCTAAATTTTCATTTACCTTAAATCTAACCAGTCTAACTCCATCGCGAATATAATGTTCATATGAGTGCAACGCAACAAACAACATTCGAATCCGACCTCGCACGCAAAAGTTATTCAATTTATAAGTTATCGATTAAACTAAATTAATTAACAACTTAATTAAATAATTGCAACAACAAAATTTTGATTAACATTAGTTAGGACATTTAATTAGGTTGATTAAATGAAATTATGAAACGGTTAGGGGATTGAGATTTTTATAATAAAGGGAGTCGTGCCTAGTTGAACTAATGAACTAAATGGAATTTAAAATGTAATAGGTTAGGAAATTAGATAAGGGAAAAATGGGAATTAGGCTTACTCATATACCCTAAACTCTCACATCACTTCATTTTACATGTTCACAATAAAAAAATCAAATATTAGAGGCCGACCACTATTAACCAAAGCTAGAAGAAGAAAAGCTGAAGATCAAGAGGAAGATTAATCAAATCCATTCTCAAATCTCAACTCCTCAACAACAAAGCAAAAGGTGAATAATAGGTTACATCTCATGTTTTATTATTTTCAATTTTGGATTGAAATTTGAATTATTTTTCAAATGTTTTGCCATGTTTTTATTGTTAGAATGGATATATATGTGCGTATTGATAATGTATACTGTTTCATATGGATTTCATGATAAGTTTTAATATGAAAACCCTATTAAATGAGATCCAAATACCTTGCAATTTTAATTTAAGGTCAAAAATGATATTTTGAACATGGGTTCCAAACTCCATAATTTTATGAATTAATGTGGATTTATTATTAATTTTCTAGTGAAGAAACATGGTTAATAGGGTTCAAAATTAACTATGGCTAATTTATATTGTTTTTGGGTCAAAAATTAATATATGTTAGATAACATATTAAAAGTGATTTTTGGGAATTTTTGTAGAATTTTCCTAAATGTTTTAATAAGTATATAAAATTATTTAATGTATATGACTTAAATGTTTTATACATTTATAAAAGGAGAAGGGACACTTTGTAAATAATTTACTTTAGAAAATTTGGCAGTGCTTGTAGAAAATAATTCAAAAAAGAAACTAGCAACCAATCATACGTTAACAAACAAAGCAGGTTAGTTGAAAAGAATTACTTTTTAAAAGTTAAAATTCAGTTTAACCATACTTTTATTGTTTCGCCACTTTTGGCACATACCTTTTGACTAAGTACTTCCACCTCCATCTACATTGATACCAATGTGCATGGTATCAAAGACGTGGTACGTAGTGAATTGGACATAGGCAAAAGGTACTGGGTCGAAACAGGGGGTTGTCAAAACCTTACTTTGCTTTAAAAAAAAAGGAATGTGCCTACTTTGCTTTCGAAAAGAATGCTTTCGACTTGGTCAAATGGTTTTAAAGAATGGTTCGAAAGAGGTTGTGCCTTTGTTTTATAAAGAAGCTTTCGAAGCGGTCGAGACCCCTAGCCGCCACATCCTACCTTTCGAAGCAATGCTTTCGAAAGGGTTTTTTGTCTTAAAACCTAAGCCGCTTCTCTATTGCTTTCGAAGGGATTAGTTTCGACACCATCCACTTCTATTACTTAGGAAATTGCTTTCGAAAAAGTGCTTTCGACTTAGTTTTTTAAGACCCATTGTTCTATTGAAAGTTAGACCCAAAGGTTTCGAAAGGAATGGTTTTGAATTGTTTCGAAAGGTTGTTCCACATGTTTTCGATTGAACCCAATGCTTTCGAAAGGTTGGGTTAATGTAAATGACTTAATGCTTTCGAAAGGTTTAAGATGAAGGTTTTGGAGGGGTGGTTCTCCAATGTTTCCGAAAGGTTTTAAATGGAAGGTTTCCATTGGTTTCGAAAGGCAATGTTTAAAGTGTTTTGAAAGGAGGATGTCTAAGGTTTTATAAAGCTTACGAAAGAGATGATTTAAATGTTTTTGAAAGGTTTAATGTAAATGGTTTCGAAAGAGGTACTTTCAATGGTTTCAAAAGGGGTACTTTCAATGGTTTTGAATGTTTTCATCATCGATGTATTAGGTAAAGTATATATAACATGGCAAAGTGATTTGAGTAAAGCATAAGTATATTTTCCTTATTTAAGTAGGATTTAAATGGTTAAATCAATTTGAAAGAAATATTTTCAAGGAAAATTTCAAGGGTAGATTACCATAAGTAGAATGATTCGAAAAATAGAATACCAAATGGGATTGTTATGGGGTCATGCCCTATACTTTAGCTAGCAACCCTAGCTAATATAAGTCCAAAATTCCATTGTGTAGGGCTTTGTC
This sequence comes from Allium cepa, assembly GCA_030765085.1. Taxonomy (NCBI): domain Eukaryota; kingdom Viridiplantae; phylum Streptophyta; class Magnoliopsida; order Asparagales; family Amaryllidaceae; genus Allium; species Allium cepa. The sequence goes on along the minus strand of CM060931.1, from coordinate 454,981,533 downwards.
ATAGGTAAGACTAAAATGATATTACACACAGAAAGGAATATACAGAGTAGAGATAGGTTATTTGAGCCTACAAAATAATTAGGATCAGTTGACCCTGGAAGAAGTAAGTTAGGGACAGACCGTCCAAAAGAGTACCTAACAGAAGTAAGACTGTTTTTTATTTTGTCTGGTAGGCCCAAGTCAGCCAAAGGTTAGTATTTAGCCGAACAAAACTATAGTGTTCAGATAGATAGTCCATTTATTACCTAATTTGTATGCATACATGATATTGCTGTTATTGTTTTAACCAGTTTGGTTGCAGGTTTTGATTTGCAAAAGATAATGTTTTAAATGGATATTAGTGAGGGGATACCCGTTCCATTAAGCGGTGTTGTCTCACTTAATATCAGATAATCGAGATGTACAGTATAATTCACTCCAGGCTTTATGTCTGACTCAAAGTTTATGTTTTTCCCCTTAAATTCTCAGGTGCTCAAAAATTGATTTGAGTAGGTTGAGAGTTGAGGTTTACAGGATTTTAGTTGGTGGACGAATAATGCTTCAGGGAACGAGTAGGAGGCTGATGCTAGCTATATTTAGAAGTTGTTATGTTTTTATTTCCGTTGTGTTGTATTAAGTATGTAATGACTATTTGGTACTCTAGTCAACCAATGGGGCATCTTCATATGTCGCTCTAGACGTGTTTATGTAACATTATATTTGATCTGAACTTGAGAAATGATTAGGACTATGTAATTGGATATGAAACATGTTTTGTGAAATGTAATCAGGAAAATTGTTTTTGAATCTATGATTTTGTTTCATATTCATGTGTTTCTGATATTATGGATACCACTAACGTTACCGTACTTTGTTTCCAAAAATATAGATGCTACAAAACATATATAAAATAAAATCATATAGAATGCCAATCGGCGCGCCTCGATTAGATTCTGAAATTTTTAGGTATGTATTGTTGAATATTATCAAATAAAATAATAGATATCATATCTTATTCACCATACTCCATCATTCTACCCCATACCCGTGCCCATACCTATGTGTTCAAGTCCATACTTCCCTTCTCTATTTGAATGCAGCTTGTAACCAAAAATGAGAGTTTTCACCATTTCAAAAATCAAAATAAAATCATATACTCCAAAGCATTTTCGACAAAGTATATATAACATGGCAAAGTGATTTGAGCAAAGCGCTTAAAATTTTCCATGTTACATATACTTTACCGAAAACATTGTTGAAGAAAACATTCAAAACCATTGAAAGTACCCCTTTCGAAACCATTGAAAGTACCCCTTTCAAAACTATTTACATTAAACCTTTCGAACATTTAAATCATCTCTTTTGAAAGCTTTATAAAACCATAGACATCCTCCTTACAAAACTATTGAATGTACCCCTTTCGAGCCCATTGAAAGTAGCATCTATATCTTCAAGGTAGATGTTTTGTAGCATCTATATTTTCAACAAAGTAAGCTATGGATGACTGCAGCATCTGTAGCGCTTAACTTTGGGCCTCAAGAATTCAACAAAGTATATATAACATAGCAAAGTGATTTGAGAAAAGTGCTTAACTTTTGGATAAAAATTCAACAAATCAAGAATCGCGACTTTTAGTGGAGTATATGATTTTATTTTGATTTTTGAAATGGTGAAAACTCTCATTTTTGGTCATAGGCTGCATTGAAATAGAGGAGGGAAGTATGGACTTGAACACATAGGTATGGGGATGGGTGTGGGGTAGAATGATGGAGTGTGGTGAATAAAATAAGATATCTATTATATTATTTGATAATATTCGACAATACGTACCTAAAAATTTCGAAATCTAATTAGGGCGTGCCGACTGGCGTACTATACTAAATACCCATATCGCAGACTCAATGAAACTAGTCTCGAGACTAAGTATACAGAATATAGCTTTTTAAATCAAATTATATTTAAAATTAATCGCTATGCATTTTGAGCTCGCACGACCACATGGTATGTCTGATCGTTACAAAACTCGACAGTGAACAACAATTTATTATTCTGGATCTAATGGTACTGGTTTCATCAAAATCTGAGACAGTGCCCCGGAATGCTAATTTCACATTTTTGAATATAGTTTTATAGTTTCGATCAAATTATCGATATTTATCTGATCTATTTATTATTGCAAATAAATTTACAAATCGAATTCTCTAATATTATTTATTAATTTAAAGGAGTTAAATAAAATAAGTAAATCAATTTGATTAATATTTAATTCGCAATTCAAATATTAAATAATCAACATATTTGAATTCAACTTACTAAATTCCAAAAATCCTATAATTTAAATATTTAAATTTAATTAAACATCTAGAATTAAATGACCAAAATTCTAGGATGTTACAGTAGCGGTTAGAGAGGGGAGATTTGGTTCAGATCTGGAGAGGTGGCAGGGCAAGATCTGGTGTACAAAAATTTACACTTAGGGGAGGCTCGGCTGCAGCAGTGAGGGGAGGAGTGGCATTGCCTGACGTGGAGGAGGTGGAGAGGAGACGACAGCCAGATTGGATGGAAGAGGTGAGGCGATAGCCAGGTTGATTAATAATGATAGCAATAATTGTATTTTTACGTCGTTTTCTTCGATCCAACACGATCTAAACTATGTCAAAAAAATTAACCAGTACATGACGGTGGGCTAACTTACTGGCTAGCTCTGCGAACCTTTTCCTTATTTACTTTGCAGTATTCCTAACTTATACTACTCTTGCCATCAATAACTTTGAAAACCAGATAATATTCCAGCAACTATTTTCTGTATTATCTTATAGGAAAATATTCCTCCTATTTGCTACAGGGTATTCCAACACTTCCTAACTCATACCCCAACTAATTACATATCCTTTCTACTTTATCTGCCCTTTGAAGAGAATATTTTTAACTTTTCAGTTTTTATAAATAGGAAAAATCATCAAATTATACATATTCTCATTTCAATTTATTTCCACAATGAGAAACTCTCTTCCGTCCAAAAACCTTTTTAACCAAAATCAAACTTTTATTTTACCACGCATACATTTTAATAATTTCAAAACTTGTTCTTTTTTAAATCAAGACTTTTCAAATACAGCCAAATTTAAAAATAAAAGTTCCAAAACTTTCTTACCTTTAAAACAATAGTTTCCAAACAGCCCCTTCGGTAAAATTCTTTGAAAAATTCATTCAAAATTTCAAAGCATTTTCGAAATATTTTATCTAATTCTCTCACTTGGGGTCGGACTTGGAAATGGACTTTACTCCTTCGTAAAAAATATGGTCTTTCATCTTATGGTGATTGATGAACATTCCCTTGCGAGAACTTGTCTATAGATGCTGCGACATATAGATTCTTATTTCCCACTTATCTAGATAATATATGCATCTTCAACTGCCAATCCATCAAAATCTACAATCATACATTAGCTATGTCTCAACAATCAAGTCAAACACCATCTAGCCTTCGAGATCGTTTCATATGCCATACTCATGCTCTTCTAGGTTAATGCCTTACGTAGAGCCAACGCTCTGTGGGGGTAACTAGGTAGGCATGTAAATATTGACTATATAAAAAATTTCCTTACTTATAGTCACCTCGCCAATTCTTTCAGATATGATCACAACTTTTCTGTAATGCCCTTAAATTTTAATTAACATCATTCGGGATATTTAATTGGATAAATTGAATAGAATAATGTGAATAATTAGGAAGATGGGATTAATAAATCTAATGGTCATGTCTTAATGAATGAACTAAAATAAGACTTAACTAAATTTAAAAGGAGGAATTTTCCTAAGGGGTAAACTTCGAAATGAGACTACATTTCTTAGTATAAATCTCTTCTTCCACCTCAATAAACTTTTACTTTCTTATTCATAACTCCTCGGATATATTTCGGTCAACCATTAAAAGCTCCAGGAAGAGCATAAATTGAAGATAAAGCTAAAAAATTAAGGCTAGGAAATTATCTCATTCTCCAGTTAAATAATCAAGGTGAATAATCATGTATATCATCTCAATGTTTTTATGTTTGGATCGGTTATGGGTTATACCCAATTCATGTTTGTGATTTTGGTTAGGATATAACCATTTAAACCTTTATTTGGATATGACATAGGTGTTTTAAATGTTAATGGGCTAATTAATACATTTATTCAGTTTGGGTTAAATTCCGAGTTGTTTTGATCTACATATACTTTAAAATTTTAATATGTTGAAGTATATGATTTGTCAGATTTTGGGTGATTTTTGGAGATTTTCCTTAGTGATTTACTAAGGCAATAAAATTATTAAAGCCTAAGGGCTAAACTACAAAATTGCCTTCGAATTAGACAATTCAGAGGGGAGGTTGCAATTCGAGAATTTAATTGGGAAAGAAGAACAGTGTTTAAGAAAAAGTTAACTTTGTATACTTTTTACTATTTGGAAGTACAGGAGAAGGCTTCTCGGCCAATCAAAATTAGAAAAACAAGATAAAAGATCACTTCAGTAGGCCCGGTTCTGTCTTTGACTCCAACAAGCCTGCTTTTACCCTTTTGACAAAGTCGAAAGGTACCTTTCATCTAAGACGGAAGGTAAACAATTACCCTCCGCCTAAGTGGAAAGGTAGGCATGGTGTCGAAGGGAAGAGGGACGAAGGGATGAGGAGGTTGCTTTCTTTGCTTTCGAATAGAAACATAATTGCTTTCGAATAAGTTGAAGAGGGATCCTTCGACTCTATCGTTTTATAAAAGACTAAATTTTTTATATATTCAAGAAGAGGTTTCGAAAGGGATCTTCAAAAGCTTAAACCTTCAAGAGAACTGCTTCATAATGTTTTATAAAAAGGTGTTTTAGTCCTTTCGACTAAGTCGAAGGAATGCCTTTGACAAAACCGAAGGGAAAGAAAGGGAAGAAGAAGGGGTTACTTATGAACCTTCCATTGTTTTTAAAGTAAAAGTTTTAATACCTTTCAGCTAAGTCGAAGGGTTAACCTTCCGACATGACCGAAAGCATACTTTCAAAGGGTTAGTTCCAAAACTAACACTTCATTGTTTTTGTATAGTTTCGAAATGTTTTGAAGGGGTTACCTTCAATAACTGCGAAAGGTTTTGAGTTTCATTGCTTTCGAAAGGTTTATAAATGGTTTATAAGGACGGATACCCTAGGCTTTCGATAAGGTCGAAAGGTAGAACCTTTCGACTAGGTCAAAAAGGAACCTTCCAACAAGGTCGAAAGGTAGGATTTTGTGATGCTTTCAAAAGGAAGGCTTCTGAAGGGGCTAACTTCGGAGGGTTATTTGATTTCAAATGGGACTTCATTCGAATGGTTTAAAGGGCTGTTTTTAGCCATTTTTCTTGAGTAAAGTTTTTCGAAGGGGATACTTCGAAGGGTTATAGCATAAAATACTTATCTTTGTTTCAATGTGTAAGGGGATCCTTATATAAAATGACTGGTAATAAACCTTGGGACACCGTGGTGGGTTTTTTCGATACATAGTTTGAGGTTACAAATAGAAATATGCGTTCGAAAATATACGTTGGCGCTATCAATGTACTTTTATTTAATTTAACCTAATTGGGGCTACCAATGGAAATAGATTAAACATGTGGTATACTTGGATAAAAATAAATAATCATGGGGATCATGAGTTTTATAAATATCATGGAGATCATGATATTTTAATTGGCCAACTGTTAGGTTCTTGGTTAACCTAGGAAAACCATAGAATGTGCGGTAAGTAGCCCATATCAAATTTATAAAGCAAAGAATGTTTTGCTAGAGGTGGTTAGCCTCGGGATTTGGCACCCAGGGGTTCACGGTCATCCTAGGAAAACTATGGAGTGTGCGGTGGAGAGCCCACGCCATCTTTTATAAAACAATGTATGATGAATAACCTGCATTTATTTTGAATGGATTTGGGATGAATAGTCCTATTAAAGTTTTGACGAATAGTCATTTTAAAGATTTTAGAGAGGAACTCTAATAAGCAAAGTCTAGATGGGAAATCTAATAAATTTGCTTTTAGGTAGGATACATAAATAATGGATGGATGGGATATCCAATATATATATATATATATATGATTTATGGCTTTATTTAATATTATGTTAAGACTAATCATTTTGGGTGCAGGAGTATAGTAAATGATTTGCAAGTTTTGTTTGGATACCAGTGAAGGGAAAATGCTTCCGCTAAGCGACGTGGTCTCACTAGCTATCTATTTATGATACGAGATGATAAAGGATTATTCATACCAAGCTTTTTGTTTGACTTGAAGTTTGTGTTTCTCCACAAGCTCTCGAGTACCCAAAATTAATTTGAGTAGTCTGAGAGTGGGAGACTTTCAGGTTTTTTGGACGAATAAGCTTCCGGTGACGTGCAGGAGGCAGTGTTAGTCATATAAGAGCTATTTTTGTATTTCGTTGTGATGTACTTAGAACTGTAAAGTTTGTACTATTAATTCTCTGATCATCATAAGGGGACATCTTCATATGTCACTCTTATCGTATTTTGTACATGCATATGTGATTTGAACATGGTTAATGTTTGGGATTATGTAATAAATCTAAATATTATTCATAAGAAATGGGAAATTATGTTTTGTTGAAGTTCAAATTTTTTCATATTCTTGTGTATATATGTTGCCAATAGTTTTAAGATTCCGATTTTGGTCACTTAGAAATAGCACCTATGTATGATTACATCATTCATAGCAGTTAGTTTTGAGTCTCCGGAAGTGGGATGTTACATTTTCTATAGTTAGAATTTATAGATTCCAGCAAATAATATATTTATAGGTACAAAAATACAAATACATTCTTTCATAATATCATAATCCTTATGATCGACTAACCTGGCTCTGATACCAAATGTAACAACCGCATCTTAATGGGTCCAAATTTCTATATAATCGAAACTCAAGTCCGTTAGAGTATGGCTAATCGGTTTGGTAACCTATGATAAACATAAGTATATCGGAGATCGATCAAAATAAACTCATAGCGAAATAGAAAATATAATAGGATATAAATATTGACTGAGGCCACTACCTCGAAATCAATGGTATTCCTTGGACATCCAATTGCCTTGTTAGCACCGAGCATGAATAAGAAGACTTCTCAATCAACTTCTTCATCTTGCTCCAGTGACATGTTCCTCAAAATCTTTCTTATGGGTTGTAATAAGGAGGGGTCAGAAAAATGTTCCGATGATTGGAAAATTGCACACTTTATCCATAACATAAATTTATATCGTTTGGTTTCCATCTAAATGTTATGTCTGATATTTATGGCTAATCCGTATAATTTAATGTATGTGCATATGATATATCTATCCTAACCTTCTCCAAGGGTTACTATATATATACCTAAGTACATTGATACTCTTTAATCATTTCTATACCCAAAATCTTGGCCACTTAATACTTCTCAAATTATGAAGTGGGCATTTTTGCATCGTCATCTCTAGTCATCGGTCCTAGATATAGAGATCGAGGACTCCTATACAAGGCTTTACCATATAATATATACTTTAATTGTCATACCACTATCGTCACTCAAAGACTTGTCTAAGGGTTAACTAGCCTAACTCTACTAAAAAAATTTCAACTAACTCTCTGCAATGAGATCATGTGTATCCCATATGGATTCTATAATAGTAGGAAGAGAAATCCATTAGGGCGTAACCTAAGCCTTTACTGCTGCTTGTTTGGGATCTCTAGACGTCCAAGCCTATATAGCAAACCTACTGCTAAATATTGGTACCAACTACTAACATAGCCCGTAGACCCTCCACAGTTGATATCCCTATTTAGGCTAACCTATGTAAGTCAAGGAAAATACCCCTTTTGTTTACTTACTATCTCTTATTGGATATGAAGCAGACCACATTTTTAAAATGTATTGGGTCATTTAATACTTCAAATATAAGGCGAATCCCAAGGATATTTTCCCTTACCTATCTGTAATGCTAATCCCTTTTTCCCCATGTCATATGGTTAGTGATGTCCCACATCAGTAGGAAGTCTTGTAGCCTTTAAGTGAATGGAAAACTTCCATTGTGTAACTCTACTAACATCGCATCTCAACCTACTAAATCAAATTAGTCATCCTAAGTTTAAGTACTGGACTAAGCCCACTAATCTTTATTTGTATATGTAAGACTACATAATTTACTGTTATGACAATTATATTACCTTAAATTATTTGATTACTACCTACTATGTATATTTTCTATTGCTATAAATGTCATATTGTCTGTAATAAATGATTATATCTCGGTCGGAAATTTCCTAATTACATTTATTTACTTATTCAAATTTTATCTATTATTCTTTTCTTATCTCTCCACAATTACCCTAATAGTCTCATTAATCAGTCTCATTATTCTGTTTGCAACCTACTTAAATTCTTGTCACTTTCAATTCATTGTACATTTATTACGTATAAATTTGGGAGTTACAGCCTTCCCATCTTTATTTTCTATTCCTATCTTTTGTTGCGCATTTTAATCTAACATTCTAATTTTAACTAGTGAAAAGATTAACATGTATTACGTTGTATTAATTATATATAATTTTCAAATGTTTAGCGAGATTATACGCATTTATATATTTATTTCTTTTATGTTTCTAGTTATTAATCCCTAACTAGAATAGTCATTTCCATATTTTAATCTGTTAGAATTATCCTCTAAAAAGGTTTTCTGTTATAACTTTCCATAAATCAATCTAAAATAAGAAATTTCCTTTGTTTGAAATTACAAGGAGTTATTTATTTCCTTTTTATGGAAATAGACAATGTAAACTATGGAAAAAATACATACCTTACACATATCTTCCTCTTTCTTTTTATGTATATTCCTTATTAAATCAAACCTTGCACTTTTTCTACGTAATTAAGGAATTATACAAATTTTAAAGTTTAACGGATAATATTTCCAATAAATTAAAATACAAAAATTCACATTCTAATGGAATCAGAGCAAATCAAAATTATACTAATATCTATACAACACCATTGTAGATATGGAATAAACTATACATGCGACGATCCGGAAATTTTTAACATTTGAAATGGAATATTTAATTGATTTTAAATATTTAGAGGTTAGTTTAACTTGAATTTCAAATATAACTATCAATTTGGCAATTATATTATTAAATTTAATCTATGGAAAAGTTGGGTAAAAATTTGAATTTTCCATTTTAAGCTTGTTAAAAATAATTTGATGGCTTAGAAAATTTATATTGATAATACTGAAGATAATGGATGCCTCGGAATTGAATTTGGAAATAATTTATTTAGTTTTGAATTTATATCGTTTAAATCGATATTTAAGAATAGCCTTCTAAGGCACAGTCTTGGATTTCAACGAAACTAGTTTCATTGGATCCGCAATATTGTATTATTATCGGATTTCAATTTTTGTAATGTTTAAAGTTGCCGTTTGGTCGTACGATAAGCAAACGCGTTGAAAATTAAATCGAAACTTAATTTAATAGTTGGGTTCAAAAGCTATCTTTTCCATACGATCGAATTTGGACTCGAAACCTTTTCCATTGCGTTTGGAATAGGAGTTTAACATTATAAACGCCTAGCGACATGCCTCGATTTGAGGTTGAGATTTTAAGTTGCGTAGTTCGAGACGATTTAAATTCAAATTTAAATATAAAGAATATCTTAACTGATCAAAACTTTATTTATTTCTTTTTAGCCACTTGGCTTCTAGGTTACACCATTTATCTTGCACTTAGAACATTTTAATCACGCGTCTCTCAAAAGAAAAGTAAAGAATTGCCGATAAAATAAAATAAAAAGTAAACGGGATAAAATCTTCGTCCTCCCTTCTTCAATCAAAATGCTCGCTCCTCAAAATCATAGACCAAAATCAAAATCAAATCACCCCTTTCTTCTTCTATTCAGTTCACGATTAAAGAAGAAAAAAATTGAAATCGATTCGAACACGAATATGTTGCGAGCAAGCGAGGCTCGGGGAGGCACGCGCATGGAAGTCGACTAGGGTTTGGGTGACTTCGGCAAGGTTCGACTGTTGTCGCGAATTCGTGTGTCGCGACGACAGGTCAGCACAACAACGATGGAGGGATGAGCTTCGTGATGGCGTTCGCTGGTGGAACCACGTGTGCGCGGATTGGGTCGCGACAGTGATGAAGGGGCTCTGGTCGAGATCGAATCGCTGTCAAGTTCAGATGGGATTTGTTGGCAGTAGGTCAAGATGTAGTGGTCGGGGTGAAGGCTGCGATGGTGATTAGGCATAGCATTTTATTTTATTGGAAAAGTTGATGTGATGATTGTTATAAAAAGAATATATATATATATATATATATATATATATATATATAATAATTAGACAATTAAATATGAAATAGTTTGTTTTTAATTTAATATTAGTAGATATGATTTTGAAAAGAAAAAAAGAGGGAAAGGAAAAATATAGGAATTTTAAAACGTTGTAGAATTTATTAAAAAAATTAGATTTTTGAATACATATGAATAAATTTTGATAAGTGAATGGGTTTCAAAGAATATATATATATATGATAAAGGTGGTTTTATTTAATATAACTTATTTAATTATTTTGACCAAAGGTTATTTAAAATGTATTTTTGAAATTTCTTTTTAGTTAAATAAGTTTATTAAAAGGAATTGGTTTAAAAATTTAAAAGTAGTAGTTTAAAATAAAATCACTAGTTGATTTAATTATCAAATGGAATTTAATTATTCGATTTATTCGAATATTAATAAACTGTATAAATGTTTCTACAAGGTCTAAAATGGAGAAAACAAGTCCGGATTGGAAAATGGTTGCATGCGTAAGCAAAAGGTCAGATCTTCTCACTCAAAATTTTAATAATTGAAAATTTCAGTTATTGATTGATGATTGAATTATGATAGTTAAATTTAATTATTGATTGTGTGCTTGGATGATTAATTTATGATCACTTATATTAGTTTAGACCCTATGCATCGTATAATAGCGGATGATATTTTATAAATTCCATATACCGCGATATTCCACCTCGAAGTGGAATTGGTATTTAATTGTTGTGCTAACGTCTGTGGATGCAGGGAAAACAGGTTGGAGGGATCCAGCTGGTTTCCTCAAATAATTGAATTTGTTTCAATATTGTATGTTGATTATTTATAATCTATGTGTCACTATTTGTGATTGAAACTGTTAAAGGCTAAAATTTAGCCGAATATATTTTGGTATCGTAAGATACCAGAAATAAATAAAATTTGATTTTTAAATTAAGTAGAAAGTCAATAGTGAAATCCTATTGAATAAAATTCCAAAATATGGAAAAAAGATTAATAAATGGATTTCAAGTAATAATATCCAAAAGGTGAAGAATTTATTTTAATAATATGGTTTTTAAATAATTTGGAAAGGATAAAGGAATTATTTTAAACATAAATTCAAAAATTGATTTGGTGTTAAAAGAATAAATCATTGGGAAATCAATATTAAAATTGATTTGGTGTTTAAGATAAAATTTGAAATCAATTTGAAACTTGATTTGGTGTTTGGAAATGATTTTTAAAATCAATTTGGAAATCGTATATCAGTAGATATTTGAAAATTTTAAAATTCAGAATGGGAATTGTTTAAAGGAAAGGGAATTTTGTTTTGAAAATAAATGTTGGTTTATTTTTAAAGATGTTAAAAGGAATTTACGGATTCGGAACGTAAATTTAAAATAAATCAAGAAAGATTTATTAATTGATTTAGTTACTTATAGAAGGGATTATTTTAAAGAATAAAATTGATATTTGTTTTAGGAAGCGGTTATTTAAATAGTTATACCTTATCTACTAGTTTTATTTTAAAATTAATTGGGACTTGAAATCTTACATGTGATAATTAGTATAATGTTTTCATCACCAATATTTTAAGTAAGTATTTAAAATGGTTTTATTTTAAATGTTCCAAGAATATTTTGGATAAGTGATTTGAATTATTTTAAAATATTTGAACTCGGCAGACTTTCAGTGGGAATAAATAATATCGGGAATCTTATTCCGCGAGTGAAAAGTGATTTGAGATTTGTTTTCAAATAGTTGAAGTGCTAAAAATATATATCTTGCGAAAATATTTTGAAAATAAATAATCGGGGAAAATTATTCAAATCTTTGTGATTGTTGTGAATATTGATTGATTGTTAAAACCGACTATCAATATTGGCCTTTTAATGACATTTGAACTTCGGCGCGACCGGGGGTCGTATTCCAAGTGGATATCCAGAAACCACATCGAACCTTTGTGATTGTGATAGATCATTTGTTTAAAAGATCAAAGTGAAAATTGTTGTGATTTGTTGAAATCTAAATGTAACACTTATTTTTAAAAATAAGCGCTCATTATTCGGATTAGCCGAGAGAGGACTTTGTGTCATACAACCCATTCTGAATAATAATACGAAGAATTAGGATTGCATTTGAAGACGGTGTTGAAGACCGGGTATTTTCTAAAACGAAACGATTACCTGTCGAATGTCTCTGCACTGGGTTGCTCCGGTATAGAGATTTTATCACCTTTATGATGGGGATTCCGGACGTGATTAGTGAATATCCGGATTTGCAAGGGCTTCTTTGAAGTGTCTTCGGTTCCGTTCGATCCCAGAACGGACTTGTATGGATGTGTATCCGACGTTACACTTTGAGATGTAAAGCTGGTTTCTATCAAATACATTTATGTTGGTGGCGGAGAATTTATTCTCTTATCTTAATACCCTTCTCTGAGACATACGAGCTCAGAGGTTATGTAGTTGATGATTACTAGTGATGTATTCCCAAATTGGTAACGTGGCATACGAAGTGTTACTGATCATTTGTTGATCAAAGCATAACTTTGTGAAAAGTGTAGCTTCGTGGACGAGACTTCGCCGGACCTCATACCCCAGAAATGGTCGAAACAGGAAAGATGCGGCAAGGTTATGAGAGTCGCACCCTTTAGGGTATGTCATTTCCTTCTGGAAAAGGGTGGTATCATGGTATGGAGCCCCGATACTTAACCTATGTTGTTGCCGCAAATATTTTATATATACTTTGTGGTTGAGGATCCTCGGATAAAGGTCCCAAAGGACCGGGGGATGGCATACTCGAGTAGTAGTTACCTAATTACAAAGGTAACCCGGCCTTGTGTTGGCAGAGATCCGGGTAGGTTCTCAGGATGTCCCTTCAGAGGCGTACCCATGTGGCAGAAGGAAGTTCCTTAGCCTGATCATTTGTTGGAAATCCAAAGAAACAATACGCGCCCTGTATGGTTTTAGTTGTATAACCTGCCATGGAATGCGGCGGTAACCTGCTATTGAACATGGTAACTATAGCAGGCATATAATAATGGTTGTATGCTGGCTAAGATTAATATTATACATTCGAAATGTTTTATGAACTATGCACTAATGATAATATCGAAAGGATTTTGCGTATTAAGCATGTTTGACTATTATAAGGAGAAATCTCCTCCAATTCTACGTGCGCATTGTGTATGTGGCGGGAGGCCTTATGGTAGTTTCATTTTCCAAATAGCATAGCGGATTTCTTTTTATTTTCTTTGTGAAAACAACTGTTTTTAAGATCTCACGACAGTCTCACGACTGACCTGAAGTTTATTGTTACCTTTCTAAACTCTAGGTGCCCATAATATTCCACACGGGCAGCCTAGAGTCAGGTTATCGTTATTCGGGAGTGAAGTCTATCAAGAAGTTGCTGTGGAGATCTGAAGGCAAGTTGGATGGCGAGGCGTATCATTTATATATGTAATATTTCTTTTCCGCTGTTTGTTGTTGTAACACTCTGATAATGTAATGTAACGTAATAACTGATATAGTGATTATGTTTAAAGATATTTATTTATCTATTATATTTGTTCCGCTGCGAAATGTGAGATTCTGTTTATTGTTTCCTCTTCTTCTTCTACCTCTTCATTCTTTAACCCTAAAGACTCGTAAGTTTGTTCCTCTTTGGATAAATTGTTGTGGAATTTTGCCAGCTCAAAGGGATACGAATTTGCGGGCATTTACAATACATTTTTATCCATATTCAACTTCTAATTACTTGGGGACTAATTTGCAGATAAGGTGTAAATAATATTCCTATTCAAATTTTCCAAATTGCAGAATACTTAGCCAATGTTTTATGAGTTTAATTTGAGCCTACGACTCTTAGATCTTTATTTAGCCATAAAATTAAATAAAAATCTAACAAAATAAATTTCAATGTTATAAAAGAATTACATAATTTTCCACTCACCTTTTTAATCTTTTCAAATCTCCAAATCTGAATCTAATTCCTTCATTCAACTCCACGTCCTTTTAATCCAAGAAATATGTATAAAAGGGTACATACATACTATTAGAATTACAAACCTGAGAAGAATTTGGGGTTAAGGGGAATGTAAATTTATATATCGAAATTTACCTTGTTATTGTGCAACGCTGATTCGCTTCTTCTCTTCTTCTTCATTATTTTTTGCTCTTCCCCAATCTGTGTAAATACAAATTATTTTATAGTTAGGAGGAATAGTAAAGAAGAGAAAATGGCAGAGTTTCATTGCTTGAATTAGAAATATGAGAAGAGAAGTGAGGGTTAGGCATGAATTTATATGCACTCGAATCCATCGTATCCGTTGGATTAAAATATTAAATCTGGATCGTTGGCCGAGGTTCAACCCTTAACATCGTTTGCACAACCGGTTAACCGCACCCCTATGAGTGGTCGACCGCTAGAGGTCGACCGACCAAAGAGGGAGGTCGATCAGTAGGTCCTAGTGAATTATTATAATTAATAGTATATTTTGTTTTCCAATTATTCTCATTCTGAATTCTTTAATTGCTCTTAATTGCTTCGTTTGAACTCAGATCGTGACTCTAAATATGAAAGTTGCTCAAAAAATCACCATGAACGCAATGGTGCAAGTTTCAACTGTAAATTCTCAACTGAAAGAAAATCAATTTCTAAATTTCCAATCTTTCCTCGAAATCCATTTTCTATTTCAAAACAAATAGTCACAAATCTATTATTCCATTACAGAGAAATCTATAAATTACAATTAAACTCCAAATCACTTGAAAACTCTTTCTAAAAATAATTCATACATTTTTTAAATTCTTCTCTAATAATTGAAAATAATAATATTATTAAATAAGTATTTAAATTCAAGATTTTATTTAAACAGCGAATTCAATTAATTCTACTTTTTCAATAAGGAATTCAATTAAGAATAATCTCCCAAATCCATAAATTTTTGTGAATAAAAACTGTCATTCAATAAATAAATTACATTCCACTTAGTATATCCTCAAAATATTATTTTATAAACTTCCAATCTATTAAATCCAAAATAAAATTAACTTATCACTTTTAAAAATATCAATTTCAAATATAATTTATAACCACCCTTTAAATATTATATAACCAATAATAAGTGAATTAAAATATAAATATTCTAGAATTTAACTTATTTAATCAAATTTCAAAAATTCATCACTTTCCAAACAATTTTTATTCATAGAATCCTAAAAAACAATTTACTTAAATAATTTTCTATCAGGAAAAATATTTCCAATTATAATAAAAGTCATTCCAAAAATTCAATATTTATTCCTAAAATATTTCATTTCACAAAGTCTTCCATTTTAATCCATTATTTCCCTTCCAATCAATTACTAATGTGATCTCATCACAACATAAATCGATCAAGAACATCTGATCTCACCACAACAACGATCAATTAAAAATATGCAATTTATTTCCATCTAATTTAATCTATATCAACAACCACACATCACCAAAATATCAACAAAATATAGAAAATAGGATCTAGATCATATTGGTGAGTTATCCAAATTAACTCACTTAAACTATGCAGTTAAACCCCAGTCGATCATCCAAGGTCATAGAGCAAATCAAGCAATATCAATCCAACCATAACACGCATAAAATTAGATGATAGTTGTTATCCGGGTTTTTAGCCCAGTAGGATTCAACGGGAGACAGAACAAGCTAGTGTTATTAGAATGGTTTAGAGCTTAACCAGAAAGGATAAGGCAATGAGCTAATGAGAGCCAAGCTATGTTACTAGGGAAATGACTGGGATCGACTAAACCAGGATACCAGCAATTTTTTAGCCCAATCATCAGTTGAGTGCAAACAGCTAGTGAGCTGCCATCAAAACGAAGCAACTATGAAACAAGACTATCAAAACATCTCCAATTCCAAACTCTAGAAAAATCCTAAGTGTTTGGATCATCAGCGACTCATACCTCTCCACAAACCTTTAAACAAACTAGCCAAAAATACTATGAAAGAGGCCAAGGCATTGGCTCGCAAACAAGCCAAGTCTATGGGTTGCCAACGACTTATGGTTCTTCCTCGTTTGGCGAACCAAACTCTCCCTGGGTCGTTACCTACCTACCTACGAGCTGATGAAGACTTAGCCTGGCCCAGAAGCTCTCCGAATCATATAAATATCATCCTACCTACAACATAAACTAGATCTTCTTCGGACTGGTTGCTGAAGCTCTGCTGGAATTAGTCTTCACTCCCTACCTCTCTCATTACAATCTCCAAAGAAATACACTATGATTCTCTAGTGGATTCAAACGTGGAGATTCAATTTAGCTAGAAAATAATCAAAGCTTTGCAATCAGACATCTTTTGTAATAGCAATCAGTCTATAATAAAACTATAAAGTGGACGTAGGCTTCATTAACAGCCGAACCACTATAAAAATTCTCTGTCTACTTTCTTTTACCGTTCTTTCTTTATATCTGCGATTTGTGATATTACTTTGTCAAAATAGAGCTGGTGCTTTCAAATCTAAACAAGAGTGTTGGTCCATTTTTTGGGTCAACAATAGTTGTGAGTAAAAAAAAAATTACTCACCTAAATGATGAATACACGATCGAGTTATGCAGCTATTTTAGCCTTCAATATTTACACCATCAGCCCCAAATTAGTACCCAAGTCCTAACTAGCACATTTCCACGCTTACTGCTTTGTGCTCACATCGCTTGCCCAACACCCTCCAAGACGCCAACAACAACACAGCCTTATCACGCTGCCCAGGTCGACCTCCTCCCTAACGCCGACGTACGAACACACATCGCAGCTTCTAGCCTGCCAAGTCGGTTGCGTT
Source organism: Allium cepa (assembly GCA_030765085.1). Lineage (NCBI taxonomy): Eukaryota > Viridiplantae > Streptophyta > Magnoliopsida > Asparagales > Amaryllidaceae > Allium > Allium cepa. The sequence goes on along the minus strand of CM060931.1, from coordinate 454,964,386 downwards.
TCTGTTGCCACGTCGCTCGAGCTGCTCGTTCATAACCTGATGCCAAGCTTTCCAAGATCGCCCCACCTCCACTTTGAATTGTCATAGACGTTGTCGAGCTCGCCTAGCCTCCCATGATTTTTTTGTGAGTCGCGATTTTTAGGTTTGTAGAATTTTCGATTTCTGGAGCTAGGCATATATGGGAACGGTTAAAAGAATACAGGAGTTTGGGACTGCAAATGAAGATACAAGCTTGGCTATACGATTTTGGGATTTTGTTTTAATTAATTAATTTTTCATTGATTTTCTTTTAAGTGATTCTTTTATTTATTCGTAAATAAATTCCAATCTAATTTAATTATATTAACATTTCATTAAACATGATATATTGCTTTAACCGCCTAATTTCATTCAATTCAATGTCCGCTTATTAATTTTTTCACTATTTTAAGCGCACAATAATTATTTGCAATTATAAAAAATATTTATTCAATTTCAACAAATTAATTGAAAGGAATTTATTAAGTTGATTCAATTTATTAAACAAAAATCTTTTATTAATTAGAATTTAATTAACTAAATTTTTTTTTTCAAAAGATTAATTAGCAAAATTAAAATCAAACATTTTCATTTTAATTAAATTTATCTGTTCATACAACGTAGAAAGCATGATTGTTATAGCTTGCTTTTGTAATAGTAAAGTATGGTCATACCATATATGGACTGGCTTTTTTTGGTTAGCACAAGCTCAGGTATCGCCATTTTGTAAAACCACTTGTAATATTAGAAATAAGATAACTTCCTAGAGTTTGTTGTTTTTAGGCAAAAAGGTACAAAATATTGGGTACAAGTTCATAAAGAGTTTAAAACCATTTTTAGCTATCAATTATAATGAGCACTTAACTTTTAATTCTCTCTTTGGATAAGTTTTTGTCAAGATGTGTTTTAAGTATAGCAACAATTCGCCTATAAATTTTAGGGCGAGAAACACATTTAATCACTACCCAAGATGTATAACAAGCAACAAGAAAAAAAGAAAAAAAAGGCTTATATACTTGAATCAAGTTGGGAAAATGTGCTTTGACTCTTGAATCAACCTTGCATGTCACAACTTCATATGGATCTACAAATACTAAGCTTGATTGGAACAGATCCAGCGGTTAGCTTTAACTTTTGGCCAGAGAAAGACGATTTTGTGCTTGAACGACAAAGTAAACAATTTCTTACATGCTTGACGTCTCATGCTCAACTATAAAGCAAATAAATCTTAAGGGGGCGAATTTAACTGAGTAAAGAGCAAATTTGGCGTCCCGAGAAGGAAGTTAGCATGTGAAAACTCAAAAAAGAATTTTGTGGATACGTACCAAACAGAAAGAGACAAATTGTCAATTTAATTGGCTTTGTAAGAGACATAAATGCTATTGTGAACTGGTTGGAAATAGATCTGATTTTGACGAGTGTGGAGAAAGAAAACAAAATGAATGAAGAAATTGTTTTTTATTTTCGTTCTTTGGTTGCCATTAAATCAAACTGGAGAGAAAAGTAAAGCATTGAGTTTTATTGAATGAAGGTGTGAAAGGCAGTTGGGGTTGGTATAAGCTGGATCTTTCTGGAAGCGGATGCAAATAGAGTCGGGTTTTGGGCCATGAACAGCTGTTGCGGCCAATGTATTTCCTTTTATTTTGTTTTTGTTTGTAAACAAGGTAGAGTTAGAGGTAGGTAGCAAATAACTACTTTAGCAATAAAGGCAAGTTTATATTGGTCCAATAAAAAGTTAATGACCTTTTGGAGTTTGAAAGAGGTAGAGAAAGGAGTTGAAAATTAAAGTGAATAATGTAGTATGTTTTAATTCCTATTACTGATTGTTTTGTTATTATAAATATTATTTTATGTAAGTTATTTTGAAATATGGTATTTTTTTGTTGTAAAAATATGAAAAATAAACAACAATTGTCTTTATAATACTTTCTGGTGATTAATTTAATGGTATGTTTTAGAGGGAATTAGGCTGAAGGAAAAACCTGAGAACACTTTTAGTCTGAAGGACGGAAGTTTTAAAATTTAGCCTAAAGGACAAAAAATGATATATTCATATAGCATTACACATCTATAATGCTATATACAACACAATTTTATAAGTTGCTGCATACACAAACAAGCAGCTGTGTAATGCTATATGAATATAGCATTATGGATGTGCAATGCTATATGAATATATCATTTTTTGTCCTTCAGGCTAAATTTTAAAACTTCTGTCCTTCAGACTAAGAGTGTTCTCAGGTTTTTCCTTCAGCCTAATTCCCTGTATGTTTTAGTTCTCATTGGCGATTAGTTGATATTTGTATACTTTTATGTATTTATGTGTTATTTGTGTGATATGATATTTCTTATTTTACATATAACATAAATTAATTAAATAAAAAATGTATGATAATCATTGGCTCGGTCTAAGAGTGTGGCAATCCTCCGAAGGGGGGGGGGGGGTGTAGAGGGGGTATCTCTACAAATGATGAAAAAATCATATATGTTATTAGTGTAGTATTCCATTTTTACAAAAAATATTACACACAGTCGACACGCATTAAAATAGTTTAAAGTTTGAAAAAGCTTATCGATATCATTAATTATCGTTTGCAATCATCATTCTCACCTACAACCACCATTTATACATATAAAGTACGAGGAAATATCATGTGCAACACCTAAGGACCAAGCATGTGACTTTACAAGAACAGACCAACTTGTAAAATTAAAAATGATTTTATTTGTTGTCTTCCGTCTTTTAAAAAATATCAAAAACTATCTTCTGCATCCTTCTTCTCCTTGTTGAAATGATTAAGATTTTCTAACTTCAACTTCATTTCCACGTCATTTGACATTCATATTAAAAACGCAAAACAAATAACCCAATTTCAAGCAAAACACTTAGTCATTTAGGGACAAACATTCACTACATAACCAGTTGAGCCGAGCTACAAACATCGCTTGTACCATCCGTTGTAATAATGGTTTCCGCACAACACTTAACTTTTCATATTCAAAATTCCAAATTATACCATTGATGAAAATTTGTTTCCCCTACGAAATCTCAGCTTTCTACATCTTAAAGACAAGCAACACAAAAATGCAGCACCGGAGCTAGAACATGCAAGCATTGTGACATCAATGAAACCAAAGCAAACTAATCAAACCAAAAAGTTGAAACAAGTAAATTAAGACTATTACACAACATCAACCTTTAGACGTACTGTTTACAATGTGTTACTATAAGGGTACATTTAGCGAAATCTTGTCAAAACAAGCGAATTGGTCAAAAATAATAATTCTTTACTTAGCTGCTATAAACACCCATTGTGAACTGCACAGATCACGCGGACAGTTTCCATCCTCATCCTTAGAATTAGTATCAGCGTTGTGTTTCACAAGCAATTCTGCAATGGCTTCTCTATCACAAACAGCAGCATAATGCAGTGGGGTTTGACCTTCGTTATCCTATATTTTAAGTTGTATATTGTTTGGGTAGAGTAAGTATGAAATTGCTAGGAAAAGGTCATGAGTTATTAATATTATTAATAGCTTGGGCTTAGAAACAAAATATTATCAATTGCTAAACTGTTTGTAAAACAAAAACCAACCATTATTTAACATCAAGCATTGAAAAGTTAATGTTGGTTTCTCCTTGAATCTATCTTATGGTTTGGTTCATACCTTGGCATTCACATCGACATTCCTACGCAAAAGCATTTCCACAACATTCAAATGTCCACGATCTACGGCCCAGTGCAGAGGTGTCCTCCCTTCACTATCTGAATATTGACAAATCAAACACTTAAATAATAAGGTGCTAGAGCAGACATCTTTTAACATAAATATGTGAATGCTGAAAGGAGAAACCATTTACATATGATATTGAGAGTGCCTTGCAAATATAAATGTGTTTTTGTTTCTAAGAATCAACAAAAGGCAGTGATATTGTGCCATAATTGAATTGCAAAAAAAAGAAGTGTTACCAGGTACATGATATCTTTTCGTTTGCTCTCTAAAGGATAATTTGCATTGATGTTAATCCATGTCTTAGTAAATAAGGAAAGGAGATGTAAAATTAACCTCTTGAATTCACGGGTATTCCATTCTCTAAATGAATAAGCAAGTTATCACAATCCCCTTCTCTTGCACAAGCATGTATTGCATCTAGAGTTCTGTAACAAAATTTTCAAATATCATTAGTTAGCTGGTCCTTAAGATTATAATATATGGATGTCCCTTCACATTGCTATTGGACAGTTGGATAAAAAAATTGTCAGGAGGAACAGTAATTAAAATAAAAGCTGAGTTACCAAAACCAGAACCAACATAAGACGGTTGTAATGCAAGATATAAGAAAAAAAGGTGAAACCCAATGCACGAGGCTCCCGCACGGTAGCGGGCTCTGAGAGTCGTAATGCAAGATATAAACATGTAAAAAAATATTTAAGCAGTTAAGGAAACTTACGAATTACTGTCTGATTCTTCTTCATGAATAAAACTGCTGAAAACTGGACCCATTGGCCCTTTCGAAGTCTTACTAGATTCAGAAGTATATTTATCCTTTTTCTAAATGAAAAAACAATGAACATGGTAATGTTTGTTTACTTTTTAGAATCAGAATTTGGAATACCATACAAGACTATATAGGTATACTTACATTGACTGCACCATCTGCCCAAGTTGGATACAACTCGCTCACAATTGCAATGTACTTCTCCATAGCTTCTTCAGGAGGCATGGAACCAAGTTTCTGCCATGCATTCCTAAAATATAAGAAAATTAAACATGTTCTAAACCAGAAAAGAAAAACGAAGATTATAAACCCAAGTCCACTTTATGCTGCAGGCAGCTTTTTAGTTTGCTTTGAAACGAGTTTTATGAAGGTCCATTTACTGAGGAATGAGATACATATGACATCTTAGAGTTGAAGTAAAATCCGTATCAACTGCTAACACTGTAATACGAAAGGGAAAACAGGGAAGATTAAGATTTCTTTTAAAGGTAGACCAGCATATTCAAACATGCTATGAGTAACTAAGCAGCTTTTAAACCACTTGGCATTAAACAACGGTAAAGTATTCATGTTGATTGGTTATAAGGTTTTGATGAATATATCCAAGCCATTCAAATATTCATTCAGAACTATGTTTCTTGTTCAATTTACATTACCCATCAGTATGAAATCCAGTGCTTCAATTTACGTTATCCATCCGTACGAAACATCCAAGCCTTAAGTTGTCATTTTTTATCGGATCTTAATATTATACCCCTATTAAGTGGGAGCAACAGATAGTTGCACATTATAGTCTATAAATTCAAACTCATATGGTTGTCATACGGTTGCATGCGATTACACAATTGCATGAGGTTACACAAGTAAAAGGCAAGTGTTTTTATACTTTCTTCCTAGCTTGTATATACTTCCTTATTCAACAAATTTTATCCAACAACATTTGGCTACTTAATGTAATGGAGAGTTTTGCCCAGATCCCATTTCACCTGAATCTCGGCCGAGATTTCAAACCTTGGATGAGATCTCAACCAATTTAATGGTTTCTTTTTTATTACTATTACTATTTTGTGCTCCAACCAATGGACTGGACCCATTAATTAACTCCAAATGTTTGGCTGTTTGCTACAATTTGTGTTTACTTTTTTTTTTTTTTAACCCTTTCTAACTCTAATTCTTATGTTGTTTTCTTTCTCTCCACTCTTTTTACAACGACGACTTGGAAATGAGCTTAATTACTCGATAAATTTAGATCATTTTTTCCATCCATTTTCTTTATTCGGATCTATTGCAAGACCCAATTTGATTCAACTATGATTCAATTCTTTCATTTTCGATGTTCAAGTCTAATCTAGTTCAGCTTGGCTTTAGATTTTTGTTTTAACTGAATTTATTTTTATTTAATCTGCAAGTTATATCATTTATGGTTATATATGCTTAACTGATTTAGTGCTTCAATCATCATTTGCAAAAATTATTACCTTTGTAAATAATGTATCATTATCAGCATGAATTTAACAACTGTATATGCTTTTGTATCTAAATTTCTAATGGCATGAATATTTTAGAAATTAGAATGATTAAATTTGGTTAATTATTCATTGTTGCAGTTAATTATATGCGTCTGAATACAGTTTTCGAAATTAAGATTGATTAATTTTTCATCCAAACATCCTATTTTCACTAGTAAAAATACAATGGTTAGAATAAAAACAAGTACTGGCAAACTCGAAATACATGATATTCCAAGTTTTTCTAGAATTTCTTAACAGAAACTTGTGCAATTGGAACAACTATTGTGGTATAAGTAAATTTTGAATTTATTTTCTTCATAGTACATGATTTTCCAATCAGGTTTATGGTGGTAAAACAGAAATGAGAGATGATGTGGAGAAGATCAATATGCTTTTTATAGAAGATTCATAGTTTATGATTTTCTTGTAAAACTGAAAATGGGATAGAGAATGATGAAGCTAACCTGGGCTGCAAATCTAATTACACTCCATAAGTTGGACACCCGTCTTTCTGCAAGCAACTATTTACCTTTTGCAGTTTGATCATTGTTTTAGAGTTTTGGTATTTCATGAAGTTGGATCATATCCCAAATGATGATTGGCAAGGATTAGGAAATTTCATTTGCATACAATATAAAACTAACAGGCACTCAGGTTTCATTGTTATAAAAGTGCAAGATTAACAAAACAATTATGGTGAAATAAAATAAAGCTAGTTATTAAGCAGTGTAAGAAGGAAAAGAGTTTTATATGGGTTTCTTTTATCTATGTTGGTAACAATCACACTGTTTCACGTGCATCTATCTAGCTTTCAAGTAACATTTGGGCATCACTGAAATTTACATGCAAAATATGAAGTATAATACAAAATATCCGGAGTTGAAACTATATGGATATCGTTCACTATAGTAGACGCAGATCTGGAATGAAGAATATTGTCATGTTAACCACGAGTTAATAAAATGTGAGTGAAAAATATCAAGTTTGCAACCATTAGAATTTTCAATAAATGAATCAGACTATTTCAATTTGAAAAGTTTGCATTTGAATATATAAAACGAAGTCTAAGCCATTATATATTAATCATTCAACTGTCAAAAATGAATTATACTTCAGCAGATGAACTGAAAGGCTGCCTTGTATAGTTTTAAGTTTTCTCTATTTTTAAATTTATTGGGGAAAAAAAGGAACAAAAACACATTGGCGATTCCTTCCAACAATCATCAATAATAAGAAGGTGATTTTGTTAAATAAATACTGTTAGTGGCTTGATACGAATAGGAGAAGAAACTTACTGAAAGTACTACTAGGATCGTTGTCATATGATGTTGTTTAAACTTTTGCTACTCTTAACATTTCACTTCCATTTCAAAATCCAAAAGTGATGTACATGATAAACATTAAATAACAATGAGTCTTATCTTAAAAAAATTCTCAATTCAGTTATACGAAGAAAAAAAAATTGTTCTTATCCATGCATATGTTGTTTCATGTAAACAAACTAATTAACATCTTTTTTAACTTGTAGGACGTCAATTTATTGTTATATGAATTTTACTGTTATTTCACTCCATGCATTTTTTTTTTTAAATTTACCATAACTATATATTGATGTTTTAAAATGCATCATATATTCACTTAACCATATTTATTTATTTATCCCCCAAGAGGTGGCAAAGTTGAACATCAAGTTCAAGCTTTATGAACAAAGCCGAGTTCCCTTATGCATATACTGATATACATTGATAAACATAATACGTGCGATGTAAAAAGATGCATCGTATACTGCTCCATGCACCTAGACTTCAATAGCTTGTGTATCTACGTACCATTAGTAATTATGTATTTGTACATAATAAAAATAAAATGATTTTCGCATGGTTCGCAACAGAAGGCAAATTTATTCTTTGCAACTACCTATGTTTACATAATTTGCAGGACTTGTGAATACATAAAATTATATAAAATGTTATTACTTGGTACTTTTGAAGAAAAAACAAAGTGAATATTGGCAAAATTAGTGAGATTGTTGCATATATTTTTGTAAATCCCTCTATTCTTTATATAAATATGCATTAGTTTCAATTTCATCATCGTTTATACAGTGTACAAAACCCCCACTTGAGCAGAGTCTAGGATGAGCACGTTGCTCTTGATTTTACCTCCATTACTGAAGAGACTTTTTATGATCCCCGGTTTAATTTGATAACATGTTTATTTCCAAATCCAATATAATTAATTAAATGAGAACTTTTGGCAAGCTATTCTTCTAAAAAATAATAAACAAAAAGGACCGGATACATTTACTAATCCAAATCGGATTCTCGCCTTTCATTTCAAGTCCCTAAAATCATGTGAAAAAGATGCATTAAATTCCAAATTAGGATTGTTATATTTGTCATTGAAATTCTCCAAATTGAAATATTTGATTGTTTTCGAATCCAGGTCGCTTTTTCTAATCCAAATTAATGGTCTGAACTAAATCAAGTTACGAGTTCAAACCAAACCAAAGTCGATTCTAGTCTCAACAAACATTGTTTTTCTTTCTTTTTTTTCCTTTTAAGCAAACGCTTCATCTAAACTTCATTTTTATTATGGATTTGTTAAAGGGAGAAATATTTCGGATAAGGGGACTAAAGGATATGAGGAAATTGAAAAGAACAACAAAATGAACAAGGGAACAGTTGTTTAAGACAAATTTTTTACTTGCATAAAATAGCCTTATCTTGTTTTCCAAAATACCCTCATCTCTTCTTCTAATTTCATGTATCAGTATTATTGCTATATTTTGAATTGTTACCTCGTCATCCAACATCAGATCCAATCACATCCCACAAAATCTACCGTTTTCTAACCAAATTCACCGTTGATGCCTGCTGAGAGTCACCACTACCACCTATTTCTCATCATCTTCCTCTCCTAGCTACTTAGCTCACTCCTCTCCTAGCTCCTAGTTCCATTAATCCAAACATCCTAATTTCCCTATCAAATTGAAAGTGATAAAATCTTACTTTAGTTCATAACATCCAAAGAAAAAAAATGACGGAGAGTCGGATAAAGATTGAGAAAGAGAGTGAGATGAGTTCTCCTCCATCACATCTAATTTTTAACAATTTTTTCCTTGAATTCAAAGAGAAAATGTTGAATACAAATTAAGGTTTTTGCAATTGAATGGACAAAATGCTTTTTCGCATCGATGAATAGAATAATACATGGAAAGGAAGTATAACCATGATAAGACCGAATTAGGAATTTTGTTCCATTTTTATAAAGAGAGAATTAATGATTGCGGAAATTAGGATCTGTCCATTATTTTCAAACGTACCTGAAAAACACTTCACAAAAACATGTTTTAAATTACATCCATATTTCTATTTTTGGTTAAAAAATCATTTATTTTTCAGAAATTAAATCTAAACTTTAATTGCACATTCCTACGATGAAATCTATTTTTATTTTATTTTTTGAAAAGGTGAAAATATTTGCAGTCAAAAAACTTCAAATATTTCCATATTTTCTGCAAATATGCTAAAACTTCATGGCTTTTATAAAATTTGTTTTTAAGCAGGAGCAATTGTGTTTTTGAAACTTAGAAAAGTGCTCTTAATGATTTGTCTCTCCACCCCTACCAACAAAAGTTTAATCGAGAAAACCTCATTTTCCCTTTACTCATGGTGTTTCCCCTTTATCGAACGTTATGACACACGCTTCGTTGAATTGTTTTTCTACAAACCATTTATATGTTTAACACATTCAAAATAAAATGATTTGTGCAAATATTTAATCACATCTTTGCGTTAAAATCATATCTAGTTAGCTTGAATTTTTATTTCTAAGTTGCAATGTCTAATTTTTTGTTAGTTTGAATTTTTATTTATATTGCTAAGTAATAAAAAATGAATGTATAAAAAAAGTTCATTTGTTAGCTCCTATTAGATTCTACTTTTAATAATTGATATTTGATAATATATGTGATGGGTCTAAAAAAGTGTGACAAAAGTATTACAACTGTTATTAAAGATAATGCAAATAAATTGCAAAACGGTACATAGCAAGTGATTGCCATGTATACATTGTATGTGTTTTGCATTGTGCGCATTGTAAGTCACTAGTGATGTACAAACTGACTTACATGTTACATAGATAATAGTTCATATCATTTTATTATTATTATCATTATTATTATTATTATTATGCAACAAATAAAAAAACAGTTGCAATACACATTGCATATTGCTTTTGTATTAGTTGACGGTTGGGGCCATCAAAATATATAAAATCTAAAAAACGACTTAATCGATTCCTACTAATCAAATATACGAGTTATGGTTATACAAAGGGACAGCTTGGATTTTTGACAAATAAGTTGCACCTAGGTATTTTCACTTTTAGTGGGGCTTCATTAATTTTTGTTCCATTTATGAATTTCTTTCATGTCAAATGGGTGGTGAACAAAATATTTGAAATGTCCTTAATTTTTCATCCATTGTAAAAAAAATCTACAACACATTCATTCAATTTAGATAAATATTACGAGTAACTTAATTTCATTTGAAAAATAGGATAACAAAGTTAAGCTCAATTATTGCTCAATAAGGGTGATTAAAGTGCTTAATATCAATAAAATGCACGTGGTTAGGGTCGTTAAATAAAAAATATGCTCATTGACATGTTGAGAGTTAGTTCAAAGTAAAAACTATTCGATTGTTTAAAAGTAGAAGAATACACTTTTTCCAAAAGGGAGGTAAATTATGTTATGAAACCAACTCAAGAAAATAAGAGAGTATAGGTAAAAGTTGCATAGATATACAAAAGGAAAATGAAGGATTTGCAATATTACAAAAGGAATTGAATTATTGTCACATGTGTACTAATATAGACTTTCGGAATATGTGATAAAAACACAAGGAACATAACGTGGAAGTTACATTACATATGAAAACAAGCATGAATAAATAGAATATATATGGTTTTGATTTTCAGATATCGAATACGAAAGACCGAAAGAGTAAATGGAAATTAGTCATGTAACTCCATGCTCTCATGTAATACAAGTGCTCTGTGAGACAACTATCTCTTGTTTGGGAATTATTCAGGCAAGCTATTTTTATGTGTGTTTACAACTCATCATACAACTGATTAGATATAATTTATCATGCATATGATTATCAAAAAATCATAGAAGAGACAGTCATTGGGAAACAATGAAGTTTTTGTACGCATTGACCAAAATTCCGCATTATTTACATTCAACAAGTTTTGGTTATCACAAAACACCGTAATTATCTAAAGCATAATATCTAGAATAGCATTAGTTACTAAACTAGATTCATCCGATAAGATTAAACTCTGAAATAATAAAGATTCAGAATATATATCTTCGCAAATTAGAGTAAACTAGACGTCCCTCCATTTTAAAACTAATCTGCCCAAATACCAAAATCTAACATAACCTAAAACTTCTTCCAACCCACTAAGTGCATACACATTACAGCAATGTTAAGTTAGACAATAATTTACAATTCCAACGAGTAACCACCTTCCTAACAATCACGGTAACAGTGTCAAGGATCCATAAACGAAAAAACAACATACCACTTGGCACGAGCTGTCATTTTAAGTGCAGAAGGTTGGGGAACGGTACAAGGCCCCTCAGTAGCAATCTTGTAAAACCCATATAACTGCAGCTGCAGATCATTCGAAACTTTTGCAGAATTCTTATCCGCAGCAGTCGCAGCTATAAACGTAGTCGCCGCACTAAAAATCTCATCCAACTCCGTGCTCTCAACCCCTTCCCAATCATCGTCGGAATCCGAAGCTCCGTCAGAATCCACCTCCCTATTTTCGTAGTTATCGTCGTCGGATGTGGGTTTGGGATTGTCGGTAGTTGTAGGCTGACGAAGATCTTGTTCGTGGACGATTTTGAGATTGTCTTCTTTGAAAGAGAGGACGGTGGAGATGAGCTTGGCGACGAGGAAGGAGAAGATCAAACCGATGACTATCGATTGGATTAACTCTTGCCAATTTTCCATTTTGTAAATGACTTCCTTTTTGGAGGGTTTGGATATAGTAGTTAGTCCACAGCGGAAGTTTGAACCCTAGACTATTTGGTTGGGATGTAGAGTGCAAGATGATAGTTAATGGCGGCTGATTGTAGCTGATAAATGTCGGTTATTTTTACTTGATTACAAACAAACGATGGAAACGTTCGGTTCGAATTGATAATAGGAGATGTTGAATAGTTGAATTAATTTACCCTTCAGGATTGGGGATGGGTGGTCCAATCCATACATGATTAAATTGCTACGAGACCTATGCTATTCATACAACATGTATTTTTACGTCTTTTGCTATTAGTTAAAAAATCAAAACCTTAAACATTTTCATTTACTCTCTCTTTCCCTTCATTGTTATAAAGAATATAATGCTGAGAATAAAAAATTTATTTTGATTTTCACAATCAGATTCAAACTTTGATGATAAAGTGATGAAAAGATAATTTCTTAACCCATTTTATTGCGCATTTTTTAATAATGGTAAAAATTAAGCTTTAAAATTATCTTGTTGGACGTTTTTTTTAGTAAGAAACAACCTTGTCGCATTCTCAATTGCAATTCTACTCTGAAGATGAGTTCGAATTCTTCATTGTTTGATTAATGATTTTGAATTAAACGTTAATGGTCATTAAGAAAAAATTAGGAAAAATAAAAGAAATGACAACTAGGTCAATTTAATTATAAATTTTACGAAAAGACTAGTTTGATTGCTACCCCGCATAATAAAAAATGCCTTTTGAAAGAAAATGGTCCTTTCATTTTCAAAACTGGAGTGCGAGAAGAAATGATAACTTTGTAAACTGTAATTTTAATTTAATCTTGTTTTTAAAAATGAGCGATTCTCCTCATGGAATGCACTCATGTGCTTTTATTTCGCACTTCAAAATATTATTATCAACCCAAGTGTACTAGGTAGCAAAAATCTCCTGCTTACCGAGAAAATTAGAAAAACTCCCCTTGCAACCTAAAGCCCTAATAAGAATGACCAATGACAAGAACCAAAAGTATGACATCACCATCCCTTGAAACCATGCTCTAGCGGAACAACCACCTATATGCGTGCTACTAAGGCGAGACCAAGCCAAATAAGAAATAATGTGAAACAACTTCATAAAAAGTTAGCAGAACATAGCCCGCATATATATGCAATAACAAAACATATATGTGTGTGCACAGAGCACAACAAATGAGCCAAGATATGGCGTATGAAACATATGAGAACATGATGATGGGAGTACACATTAAAAGTGCTAGTGCCAATGCCAAATTAAAAGATAAAGAACTATAGGTATCTGCGTTTATAAATTTTAGGAAATCAATACTGCATTTAATCATTTTGAGGTATCTACTCATATTGGCATTCTTGGCTAAATTATAAATTAGGTTGGAAATCCAGTTAAAGCAATAAAGTGAGATAGTATAAATTAGATTTGGTAGAGTAGTATTCGTTGAAGATCCAATGATTATGTTCAATTGTACCAGCTAATGGTAACATAAATAGTGTCAAGTAAAACCTTATTGTTTTTATATACTTGTAAATACTTGTACATATATTTAAAATACTTTTACGAAAAATATATACATGTATACTAATATACCACTATTCACTTCTACTTTTTTCAATACTTAGAAATATATTCATACCAGTATGTTGGCACGTGCGATGCACGTGCGCAGGAGGAAATGGTGTTATAAAACAAGCATCCACATTCTCACTCTTTTTCACTTCTTCTTCTTCTTCCTTTTTCAAGCTTTTCTCCACTTCTTTAATGCTTCTTCTTCTCTTTCATTTCCTTACTAACTTTTTCAAAAGCATATCAAACAAAGTCAAAACACCACCAAACTTTATCAAAAACCTTATAATACCATTAAAACATGGTTTAGCATCTAAGAAGTGAAGAAATGATGAAGGAAGAGGAGGATCAAGGTGTGACCAAACCTATGGAGGAGGAGGAGCAAGTTCAAGGAGCTCCGGAGTAAAAAAAAAGAAAAAAAAAAGAGAAGGAAGTGCTGCCGGAATCAAAAGGAAACTTTACGAAAAAGTTTGGTGGAGTGGAACTAATCGTGAGTACTCATATTTTAAAGTTGCTAAATTCTAAAAATATTTCAAGTTAATTATATGAAAAGTTTGTTATATGTTGGACGATTTAATGGATGATAACTTGGTTGATATTATGGTTGATTATATGTTTGTGATATGGATAATGATTTGGTTTGATAAATGATAAGAGAAATGGTTAGTAAATATAGTTAATTCAATGAAAATTAAATCCATGTGTATATGGAAATGATTTAGCCTTTTAATGATTTTAAAAAATCTAAAAAATTGGAAATGATATTATAATATGAAATGAAATGAAAAATGAGTTTGAAATGATGAATATATTATTTTAAATGAGTTAAAATAGTTTAAATATGGTTAAATCAAAAGTATTTCGGACAAGTTCCAAAGCAATTCACAATATTGGTCAAAATCGATGTCGTCGCGTAGCGGCAGTTCGTAAATTTCGACCTGTAACTTCAAGTTTTAACGTAGAGAATGATTTATAAGTCGGATTTCTTCGAAATAAAAATTCTTTGGTCCACAATGATAATAGTTTTCTAATGAAGAAATAAAATCAAGATTTCATTAAGTAGATTTTGAAATATGTTCAAAAAAATTCTAAAAATGTCGCGGTTTTGTAGTTCGGAATCCAAAAAAAGGTTTCCTTATAAACAATGTTTTTAAATGATTAAAAATATGAAATAAATTTGATAAATCTATTAAAATGATTTAAAAGAGATTTGGAATCGAAAATATGAATTTTCAGATATAAAAAAAGCTGTTTAAATCAAATAAGCTTATATAGCAAAATTCGCAGCACTTTTATGCTGCGAATTTTATAACCTTTTGAATATGAGTTTAAATATAATGATATTTCCTAGAATAAATTATGAATAATCTTAAAAGGAAAATTAAGAGTTTAAAAGATAATTTGGAATCTTATAATCAATTCCAAAATAAATCTAATAACTGAGCATGCGGAAACGACGAGTACATTTGTCCCACTTGTGAAATATGAGAAGATAAAATAAGGTGTTTAACTAAGGTTAAGAATGAAGTAACCAGTATCCTGAACTTACCTGGCATATATTTTCTCCTTTTAGACGAGGGGTGGAATAGATCGAAAGGAAAGCCCGAATGCTCTAAAAGATTATGTTTAAGTTTTTCCAAGATAAAAAGAAACAAATTCTTAGAATGTTAATTAACCACTTAACATCTTTTATTCGATGGTTGGTATGAAGGAACAGGAATCAGATTTGGGTGATTCCTATCCGAAGAACCAAGATCCGATTTAGGTGATTCCTATCTGAAAATCACTTCAAACTAATTTTCAAAACCCCATATGAACTTAACATATTTTTATCGATGACCAGCATGAAGGAACCGGGATTGGATTTGGGTGATTCCTATCTGAAAAACAGGGATCGGATTTAGGTGATTCCTATCCGAAATCCTTTCAAACTAATTTTCGTAATTAAATATATTAAAGACAATGATTAAGATTAATAAATGATTTGGGAATATTTTCCCTAAGTTAAAAGCTATAGCTTGAATAGAAGAAATCTTTGATTAAGATTTAATGAATGATTGGAAAGGTTTTCCTAAATAAAAGAGAAAATGATTTGGAATTATTCCAAGATCAAAAGAAATGTATAAATAAACCAAATGGTTTGATAGATGAGGCTTAATGATTCCATGTACCCTTGAAAAGAAAATGAAATAAATTGAAGAGAATATATCTAAGAAAGATATTTGATTTAAATAAAAGATGAAGTAATTGATTGATGATTGATATCCACATATGAACTTAACACCTTTTAAATCGATAATTGGCTTTGAAGGAACTGGAGTCGGACTTGGATGATTCCTATCCGAAAACCACTTCAAACCAATGCATACGTTCGAAAGTGAAGACATGTTGAAGATGATGATTATTGAAGACCGAGGGTCTTCATAGCGTGAGGACTGCTTGTGGACATGCTCTGGGTCACTCCCATTATAGAGTTATTTATAGCAGTGGTCTCCTCGTAGTGGAGATTTTTTCAGATTGTAAGGGCTTCTCTTCTCGTAATGGCCGAGGAAAGTGCCTTCGATTTCGTTCAGTCATAGAACGAACTTGTATGAACGAATGTGTGACATTGCATTTCTAAGACACAACGTTTAACTGTTACCAATGTACATCTTCTTGGTGGTGGAAAGGCAACTTCTCTTAGCCTAACACCCTTCTATGAGACATACGAGCTCAGAGGTTGTATGCTTGCGGGAGTCAAATAGTGATCAAAGGAATGACAATGTGGCATTCAGAAGGGAACCTGTTATGATCAAAGCGTGGTTTTGTATAAAAAGCGTGCCTTTGAAGAAATTGAGCGTAGCCTCAGCCTCACATTCCGAAAGATGATATGGGATACTATGTGGTCTGACAGACACAAATTCGGAATAAGTGAGTATGTATAGTGGTGTCCAATACGTTGAGCTCTTTGCAGGATATGTCTCTCAAAGCATTTATTGCCCCATTTGGATAAAGTGGTTAGCTTGAGAAAAGTAGGGAACTACCCGTTATCAGTGGTAGTATAGCAAGTACAGTTCCAAGTGACTGGCTCGAGAAAAGCAATTAAGGCACCGCGGAAACTATGTTTATAATGCATGGATCGGAGAAAAGACTACCAGTTCCCTATCATGTTGAAAATCCAATCCTAATACAAGGTTTACGGTTTTGACTGTAGTCTTAAATAGCTGTAATGACTTGCAAACATTTCAGCTGCCTCTTTTTTGGTATCATATCTTCCGTTCGGTATATTTCATTGACCCAGTCCGGAAATATTCTCTTAGACTTAGTCAAGATATTGATACCTTATTTGAATAAGTTTATTTGAAAGTGTTTTTAAAAGAATGTCACTAAAATTAATATCAAGTGTATTTTGGTATAAAAGTGTTTTGGTTATTATAAGGTAAAAACCCATTCATATTTATGTATGGACATGGTCTTATGAGATACCCTTCTTTTCAAAGGTTTTGATAACATCGTCATGATCTATGCATTTTAAATTTCAAGTATCTCACGTTGGTTGATCAGGCCTGATCCGGATATTTTTAATATTCGGCTCAGATCCGAGTAGTTTTAGGTTTAGTTGAAGACGGTTGGAGTTTTCAGAGAAGAGCTGGAGATCTTCATCATCGTATGAACATATTTTATTATCCACTAACTATTGCATTTGTTTTGTTGTTTTTAGCATTTGCAAGGACAGAAGTTCATAACTGTCATGCCTGAATGTAGGTTAGACTCTGATATTGTATTCTAAAATTTTCCACTATAAAAATTATTATTGAAATAACATATGTTATTCCATTCGTGTAAGATTCTGTTCTATCTTTATTTTATTTCCACCCTTAATGATCCGCTTATTTGCGCAATTTGAATTAGACATGTGTGGTTTATTGTTGATTCAAAGGGTATGAAAAAACAGACCATTACATTTGGTATCAATCACTCTGGACATGTGGTTTATCTTCACTTTCATGGATATTTTTCTTCTTCTTCTTTTCTTAAGCTTCTTCCTCTCCTTTTTAATGACTTCCAATCCATAGGAAAAAAATTAGAAAAAACAGCATCAATATATTTACAAAATGTTCAAACGAAATCAATGTTCATACTCTTCAAATCAAACACTTTTTTTCTTCATATTTTTCCTCTTCTTCTCTCGGCCATAATTTTTCAAACTAGAACCAAAATGCAAAATACTTTTTTTCAAATCATATATTTTTCCAATTGCTACAACTTTTATGTTGACCACTTTGTATTATTCTAAAATTAACCATGTCAAAAATCCACTTCTTTCTAATGTATTCTTTGGTCCAGTTTTTAAGCCAAAGGATAGGTTTTTTTTATCATAACTTAATCACAACGATCCAAATTAATAAATTTTTTATTTAAACCATATGAAATTCCAATGGATACAACTTTACATTGATAACTTTTTCCAGTTTTGAGGTTTGCTATACCTGAAACTCGATTGTTTGGAGTACATTTTCGGGCTTTATATTTGTGAATCCGAGAATAGTTTTTTTTCTTTTGACCATATCTTTCTCAAAACTGATCAAAATCAAGTGATTCTTTTTTTAAATCCAAGGTAAAAAGAATTTTCAACAACTTTTTAGTTAACAAGTTTTTCATATTTTAAGAGTAAGAGAGTGAAAAACAAGAGAGAAGATGACCAGTTTGTTGGATCTAATTTTGATAATTCAAGGTCAAAGCTCTAACACTTCTTCTCTATACTTTCAGCCAATCTCCATTTCAAGCCTTGGACAAGCATTAGGAGGGATGAATTCAAGCTTATTTTCATTTGGTTCCGAAGCATGGTAGGAAGTATGCGTTAGATCTTAAGTTCCTTGGCTTAAAGTTTGATAGAGTGGAATCCAAAGTAAGTTATTTCTTATTTTAAGTTCATTAAAACCATTGCTAAGTTGAAAGAACTTTAAGCGTTAAGTGTTGTTTGAAGAAGTAAAAAGTTCTTTTTGAAATAAAACATATCGAAGACAAAGATCATTGATGACAAAGATCTTCATGATGTAGGATTACTTGCCATTAGTCCCTGAAGGTGAAATTTACCATATCTAAAGTGGCCATAGTGCTCTGTTATGAGAATCTTCGATTTGCAACAATATTGATTTTAAGTTAAGAAAGAAATCTTTGATTAAGATTTAATGAATGATTTGAAAATATTTTCCCTATGATAAAAGTCATAATCTGAATATGAGAAATCTTTGATTAAGATTGAAAGAATGATTTGGAAAGGTTTTTCTAAGTAAACGAGTAAATGATTTGAAATTATTGCAAGATTCAAGAAAGGTTTAAATAAACCAAATGATTTAATAAATGAGGCTTAATGATTCCATATACATTTGAAAAGAAAATGGAATATTTTATAAATATTGTTTTAAATTTGGTTTAGTCTAACGGTCAAAATATGAAATGGAATATATGATGAAAACTATTTATTTAAAGAAGTGAAAAGTTCATTTTTAAATTTTATTTACATAAATAAATAGTTTAACTTAAACGTTAAAATGTGATCGTGAAACATTTTGTCGAAAATCAGTTTTGTCGATTAAAAGTTGTCGTAATATCGTCGCACCTTTATTTTCTTATATGGAAACATATATTCAAATAGTATAAATATTAATTAATTCACTAATCAAGTTTACTTTACTAAACATGCTTAGAAAATTCTAGAATATAATTAAGAAAAAATAAGCACAGAAAGACGACATGTCATTTCAAAGCAAAAAAGTAAACATCAAATCAAACCAAACATAATTATTATATTCTTTACTTAATATTTAAGTGAAAATGACATAAAGTAATAATTTGAAATGTGATGTTAAGTGTTGAAAAAATAAGATTGCTTAAAAAGTAAGTAAATGTTATTTTGATCTTTTTACAAAATATTATTTTAATCAAAAACTTTTTCTATAAATGAGAATTCACTTTCTCACTTTTTTCACTTCTTCTTCTTCCTTTTTCATGTTTTCTTCCACTCTCTAATGGTTTCTTCTCTTTTTCTTACCAACTTTTTAAAACCATATCAAACAAAGTCAAAACAACACCAAACTTTGCCAAAGACCTTAAAATACTATTAAAACATGGTTAGCATCCAAGAAGTGAGGAAATGATGGAGGAATGAGAGGATCAAATGGAGGTCGTGTTAGTCCGTGAGATGATGGTCTTGATGACAACAACCTTAGAATAGATTATAAAATACAAATTACTAACAGTATAGGTTTATATATATATATATATGCAGGATTTAACCATGCAGGTACTAAGAATGAAGACTGTACAGTATAGAGATTCAAGATATCAAGATTGAAGACTCATGTGTATCAACATTATCAAAAGTTCAAGATTTCAAGTAATTTACTTTTTAATTAGAAATTTTGTTAAAACTCCTAAAAAAGCACTGGCATCTTAAAATCCAATTTATTCGTGGAATGGAATCCACTTCGAGTCTGTTAAAGGGATGGAACCCTAAGTATGATGGAACCTACGAAAAATCTAGTGGAACATTGTTTTGTATTCACTAACTTTTTATTCAAAATGTTTTTCCAAAATGATTTTTTAAAATTATATCCTGTTTTCAAAATGATTTCACAACCTTCCTTTTAAAAGCATCAAAAACATCTATCCTGATTTCAAATACTTTTAGCCTCAAAATAATCTTGAATTTCAAAGTCAAATTATTCTTGTATTAAAACTATCTTTTAAATATAATATATTTAACTTTTAAATATTTACTAGATTTAAATATAAAACTATAGTAAAATTCTATATATATTATTCTCTATATTTACTTATGTATTTTAATCATAGTCAATATTTATAAAGTTTAAAATAGTTTTAATATAAGATAAAGGTTATTTTCAAAAGAAAATCAAAACACCAAAAATCCCTTTGGGATGTCGACATGCCCAAGTACCCCATGTCGACATGGTATCAATTAGATTCAAAATTTAAATTTCAAAAGAAGTGTCTATTCGTCATATCTCTTCACGAATAGACATGGCCGTTGTTCTTCTATAAATAGGGGTTAGTTTCAACGAATTTTAATTCTGGTTTTTCGCTTCTCTTCTTCTTCCATATTTCTATATACATACTCTTACCATTACTCTGCCGAAATCAACATTGAATCTAACTAGATTATCTCTGGTTTGATTCTCTATCACTATCTCAACAAGATCATCATTGTTATTCAGAGTTATAGGCTTTTTGCAATCAACTTAGCGAGAAAAGGTGTGATTGTACCCTTGGAAATCAATCAAGCAAGATAAGATGTGATTGTGGCCTTGGAAAATCAGTTGGGTGAACTTGTTGTCCGAGAAATCAAGTATCTCTACCCAAAGGATTGTGATTCTGGAGGGTGTACCTCGTTGCCTTGAAATCGAGGGTGTAATTGTAAAGATTGTTTTTGAAAAGAAATCTGTACTTGTGTGCGGGACTGGATGTAGGGTAACTCCGAACCAGTATAAAATCCAGTGTGTTCTTTCCTTTACTGCTTTTACTTTATATTTGCATCGGTGTTTGATTCTGTGATCATATCTGTATCTGAATATTGCATACATTTGTGTTCAAATTAACAAAAACTCAAAAAGATTTAACAATTCTCTAAAACACTATTCACCCCCCTCTAGTGTTTATCATAGCCTTAAGATCCTTAATCCGCATTTCTCACATTTGGTATCAGAGCAAGGTTTTCAAAGTTTCATAATCTGATTTTTGAAAAAGTTTTCAAAATGGCTACCAACACTGGTATTGTTAGTAACACTAGTATCCCTGTCACTTGTTCATTTGTAGAAGGTCGGTCTACTGTCAGACCACCACTTTTTAATGGCAGTAACTATGTATATTGGGCATGTAGGATGAAAATATATTTACAATCTGTAGGATTAGACACTTGGAATATCACATAAACTGAATATTCTGTACCCACAACTGATTTTGCACAGCGGACCGCTGAGCAAAAGACCGTTGAACAAAATAATTCTAAAGCAATGAATATTCTATTTTGTTCACTAGATAGAAATGAATTTAATAGAGTGTCAGTTTGTAAGTCTGCATATGAAATCTGGAAAACTTTACAAGTAACTCACGAAGGAATAAGCAAAGTTAAACAGACCAAAATTTCCATGCTCACAAATCAGTTTCAATTATTTAAAATGAATCCTAATGAGTCTATTTCAGATATGTATTGCAGATTTCAGGATATTGTGCATTCTTTAATATCCTTAGGAAAGGAATTTTCTGAAGAAAATCAAGTCAGAATTTTTTTAAATTCTCTTACTTCAGAATGTGATCAAAAGACACTTGCGACCGAAGAGGCAAATGCCATCAGTACTTTAAAGATAGAAGAATTAATTGGAGATTTAATGTCGTTTGAAGTCCAAATGATCGGGAGAAGAGAAAGCAAAGCATCTGAAAAGAAATCAATGACATTCAATGCATTGATCGATGGATCAGACTCAAACAGTGATAATGATGAAGAGATAGCCTTTATGACCAGAAATTTTAGGAAATTCCCGAAATACAGAAAGATGAATAATCTTAAGAGAAACGACTATAAGAACTCTGGAAATCAGAAAGTAATGCCAAATAATGTCAAATGTTTCAACTGTGATGAACCAGGCCATATCAAAAGAGACTATACTTATCCAGATAGGCAAAATCCTCCTATGAACAATGATTCAGTAAAGAAACGGAAGCGTGCATTTACTGCTACTCTAGATGACTTAGACTGGTCCTCAAGCGATGATGATCAGAAGACAGATAATTCAAATTTGTGTTTCACGGCAGTTCACGATTCCGACGAAATCAGAGAAACGGACTTAGAAAAGGTACACATTTACAATATAATTGGTTGAAATTGCATGCTTAGAATTAGATGTTTGATTGCTTGCTTGATTGATTTTGAATTGGTGTGTTATTTGAATTTTAAATTTTTTACTATTTTTTATTATGTTTATTATTTTATTATTATTTTTATTATTATTTTCATAGTATAATAATATATTGAAAATACTATAATTCTAATAATATTCCAGATATATATACATTAAATATAATAAGTGTGTGTGTGTATATATATATATATATATATATTAGAGTACTTAGGAAAAATAAATCATAAAAATTCATAGGCACATGTCGACTTGGCCCCCACCATGATGTCGACATGGGTACCAGAATTTGAAATTCAAAATTTGAATTCAAATGGTTGAATTTCCCTCCACCTTTTCACTTCATTCAATTCTCTGAAAAGGCATCTTTTGACCAGAGAACATGTCATTTGAGAATCTATTTATTCACTATCTTTGATCATATCTTTTCACTCTCATTTTCAAATTCAAACTCTCTCTTCAAAACTTCAAGCTCTTTACTCTCCACTTTAATGGCTTCTTCAAGTAACCCCTCCACTATGAGAATTTCCAAAAAGATAAAAGAGCAACTCTTCAATGATCCAGAGGCAATAAAAGCATACATCAATTATGCTAATTATGCCAAAGTCCATCCCGGAAAGTTTGCTATCTTTCAAGATTTTTCTTCTTATGAAATTGATTCTCTTTTTGCAAACAATCAAATTCTTAGTCTTGTTGATGCTTCTCAAAATGATTTTGTTTGCTATCCAAACCTTGTCAAAATTTTCTATGCAAATTTAAAACGTGGATTTTATAATGGAAATAAGGATGAAATTTGGAGTAGTGTCAAAGGCACTAGAATTGTTTTGAATTGTGATCTTTTGGGTACCATTCTCAATTGCGAGAGTACGGGAATGGATCTTTCTAATTTTAAAATCGATGAAAATGATCGAGAGATATTTCATCACATTTTTGAAGGGAATGATAATTTTGAATTCAAAAATCGAAATTTTCAACCAAAAGCAAGAATTGTCAATCTTCTTTTGCAACATGCTTTGACCCCAAGATCGGGGGATTTTAACAATCCTACTTCAAATGTTTGCAAAGCACTTTTTGCTATTTTTGGAAATTATGACATTAATTGGGCGTAAGTTATTTTGGATGAACTTCGTCCTAAAAATCTTGAAATGGGTGAGAACACTTTGTATCATGGAATTTATCTCACTCGGATTTTTAACTACTTTGAGTGGATTTCAAAGGCGAAGAATTTTTTTCTAGAAAAGTTTTCAATCATTCCAACATTTCGCTTATGAAAATTCCATTTGTTTTTCAACATTATGAGACTTTTGAAGAGGAAGAGCGTTTGGCTTATGAGAAATGGAAGAAGAGGAAGAGGAATAAGAAGGGGATGAAATGGAAATTGAAGAAGAAGAAGAAGAAGGTGAAACCTCTTTGGAAAGTATCGACTATCCTCCTAATCCATCCAACAAAATCCTTTTCAGAAACCAAAAGACGATTGTTAAGAATCAACGGGTTCTTAAACGATCCGTTAGTAAGAAGTTGGACAAAATTTCATCCAAGATGAACAAGTTCATTTCCAAAGTCAGCAAGAAACTTGGACTTTCTTCATCATCATCATCCTCTAAATAGTTCTACCTTTTCGTATCTTGTTGTATTTGTTTTAATTTATTTTGATTTGAATGTTCGTGTAGTTCTTTATGATTAATTGTTGTATCGTCTTAGTATGAAAAGAAATGGAATTTCTTTCTGTTATCTAGCTTATCTTATCTCCAGAATAAATGTTAGTATATTATATAAATATATATATATACACACACACACACAGTTATTCACAAAATCAAAATAAATCATCAAATTTCACTACACCATGTCGACATACCCCCTATGACCATGTCGACATGTGCTGGTCAGAAATGACAATTCATTTTGAATTTGAAATTTGAATATCTACCATATGTCTATTCATTTCAAACGAATTTCTACGCCTATAAATACCTATTTCTTCCAGAATTCATCACTGAATATTATTTCTCATCTTCTCTATCTCTCATTCTTCTCACAGTTTCAAATATGGCTAATCCAATTCATAACTTATCCGAAAATCTTGAAGAAACTCTTAATTCGTTCAAGAATATTCTCTCGTTCATTCTTCATAACCAGCGACACTTAGAATTGAGTCAAATGCAGATGATCAAGGAGCAAGAAAGGCATTTCGATGCAATACGATGGATGATTTCCTCCCTACACAAGGATGATAACGAAGCACATCCTCCAGTCTCTCTCACCAACGATAATGAAAATTGGGATGCTATTAAGGCAGACCCTATCATTGGAGAAGAAGGATGGGTAGAAGTTCCACGTAACGTTAATTTTATTTGGTTTCTTTGTTTGAATTGTTTGCCTTGATTGATTTGATTTCATTTGCTTTGGCTTGGTTTGATATTGATTGATATTTAGTGTGGATTGATGTTTGTTGTACAAAACATGTATAATTATACATTGATATGTATATAATCTTTGATTCATTATTGTGACTATCAATTCTATATTCCATTGTATAAGTTTATTAATGCAGGTATTTTAGCCCAAGAACGAGGGAGAGTTATATAGTTTGGTGTTATATAATTTAGAGTTAGTTTTTTTGTTGATGACAAAGGGGAAGAAGTATAAAATATGGTAGTTAGGCATAGATTAAGGGGGAGTTATTAGGATAGAAGTAATATTTTATAAACAAAGGTTGTCATCATCAAAAAGGGGGAGATTGTTAGTCCGTGAGATGATGGTTCTGATGAAAACAACCTTAGAATAGATTATAAAATATAAATACTAACAGTATAAGTTTAGATATATATGCATATGTAGGATTTAACCATGCAGGTACCAAGAATGAAGACTGTACAGTATAGAGAATCAAGATATCAAGATTGAAGACTCATGAGTATCAAGATTATCAAGAGTGTAAGATTTCAAGTAATTTACTTTTTAATTAGAAATTTTGTTAAAACTCCTAGAAAAGCACTAGCATCTTAAAATCCAATTTATTCGTGGAATGGAATCCACTTTGAGCCTGTTAAAGGGATGAAACCCTAAGTAGGATGGAACCTATGAAAAATCTAGTGGAACATTGTTTTGTATCCACTAACTTTTTATTCAAAATGATTTTTCAAAATTATATCCTATTTTGAAAATGATTTCAAAACCTTCCATTTAAAAGCATCAAAAACATCTATCCTGATTTCAAATACTTTTAGCCTCAAAATAATCTTGAATTTCAAAGTCAAATTATCCTTGTTTTTAAACTATCTTTTAAATATAATATATTTAACTTTTAAATATTTACTTAGATTTAAATATAAAATTATAGTAAAATTCTATATATATTATTCTCTATATTTACTTATGTATTTTAATTATAGTCAAGTATATTTATAAAGTTTAAAATAGTTTTAATGTGAGATAAAGGTTATTTTCAAAAGAAAATCAAAACACCAAAAATCCATTTAGGATGTCGACATGCCCAATTATCCATGTCGACATGGTGTCAGTTAGATTCAAAATTTAAATTTCAAAAGAAGTGTCTATTCGTCATATCTCTTCACGAATAGACATGGCTGTTGTTCTTCTATAAATAGGGGTTAGTTTCAACGAATTTTAATTCAGTTTTTTCTGGTTTTTCACTCCTCTTCTTCTTCCATATTTCTATATACATATTCTTACCATTACTCTGCCGAAATCAACATTGAATCTAACTAAATTATCTCCGTTTTGATTCTCTGTCACTATCTCAACAAGATCCTCAGTTCTATTCAGAGTTATAGGCTTTTTGGAATCAACTTAGCGAGAAAAGATGTGATTGTACCCTTGGAAATCAATCAAGCAAGATAAGGTGTGATTGTGGCCTTGGAAAATCAATTGGGTGAACTTGTTGTCCGGGAAATCAAGCATCTCTACCCAAAGGATTGTGATTCTGGAGAGTGTACCTCGTTGCCTTGAAATCGAGGGTGTAATTGTAAAGATTGTTTTTGAAAGGAAATCCGTACTTGTGTGTGGTACTGGATGTAGGGTAAGTCCGAACCAGTATAAAATCCGGTGTGTTCTTTCCTTTACTGCATTTACTTTATATTTGCATTTCTGTTTGATTCTGTGATCATATCTGTGTCTAAATATTGCATACATTTGTGTTCAAATTAACAAAAACTCAAAAAGATTTAACAATTCTCTAAAACACTATTCACCCCCCTCTGGTGTTTATCATAGCCTTAAGATCCTTGATCCGCATTTCTCACAGGCCGAGCTTTTAGGTGATGTTGGAAGATTTGGTCGAGAGCAAGTGGAAGTAAAGTAATGATCGAGCACTAGGAAGCGAGATGGAGTTGTTTACGTAATGATTTGGTGAAGATAAGAGGAGTTAGTGAAGTGCGGGATTAAATGAATGTTGGTAGGAAGTTAAACGATTTGGTTAAAGATGAGTACTCAAATCTTATTTTTATTTTAATAAAACTTAAGTTGATAATATACATATTAAATTAGAAATTAATATGTTGAATATTGGTTGATATTGGATGATAACTTAGTTAATATTATGGTTGATTATATGATTGTGATATGGATGATAACTTGGTTTGATAAATGAAGAGAAATCCTTAGTAAGTATAGTTAATTCAATGGAAATTAAATCCATAAAATGTGTGTATGCAAATTATTTAGCCTCTTAATGATTTCAAAATATCTAAAAAGACTAGAAATGAAATTATAATAATATAATATTATAAAGTGAAATGGAATGGAAAATAGTTTTCAAATGAAGAAAATATTGTTTTAAATGAGTTAAAATAGTTTTAATGTGGTTTAAAACAAATTTGAAGTGTTTCGGACAAGTTCCAAAGAAATTCACAGAATCGGTCAAAATCCAGCTCGTCCGTAGCGGCAGTTCGTAAATTTCGACCCGTAACTTCAAATTAATGTAGAGAATGATTTATAAGTCGGATTTCTTCGAAATAAAAATTATTTGGTCTACAATGATAATAGTTTTCTAATGAAAAAAGAAAATCAAGATTTCATTAAGTAGATTTTGAAATATGTCCAAAACAATTTTTTAAAAACATGCGGTTTTGTAGTTCGGAATTCAAGACGAGATTTCTTTATAAATGATATTTTTAATGATTTAAAAATATGAAATAAATTTGGTAAGTCTGTTAAAATGGTTTAAAAGAGATTTAGAATGAAAAATATGAACTTTCAAATATAAAAAGTTTTTAAATCAAATAAGCTTATATAACACTTTCTGCACTGCGAATTCTACAACCTTTTGAATATGAGTTTTAAACTTAACAATTATTTCCTAAATCTATTATGAATATTTTTAAAGGAATAATTAAGTAATGTAAAGATGGTTTGGAAGTTTCAATTAGAGTTTGAATAAATGGTTAAGACGAATTCTTTATACCACTTAAATAAAAAGTGAAGAATATTGAATGTTATAACAAATTGAGTATGCGGAAACGACTAGTACATTTGTCTTGTCTGTGAGATCTGGAAAGATAAAACAAGGTGTTCAACTAAGGTTAGGGATGGAGCAACGAGTGCCCTGAACTTACCTGGCCTATGTTTTCTCTTTTTAGGCGAGGGATGGAATAGATCGAAAGGAAAGCTCGGATGCTCTAAAAGATCATGTTTAAGTTTTTCCATGATAAAAGAAATAAATTCTTTGAATTTTATTTAACCACTTAACATTTTTTTATCGATGATAGGTACCAAGAACCGGGATTAGATTTTGGTGATTCCTCTCCGAAAATCCTTTCATACTAATTTTCAAAATAAAATATATTGTAGACAATGACCATTGATGACAAAGATCTTCATGATGTAGGATTACTTGCCATTAGTCCCTGGAGGTGAAATTTACCATAACTAAAGTGGCAGTAGTGCTATGTTATGAAAATCTTCGATTTGCAAGAATATGATTTGAAGTTAATAAAGAAATCTTTGATTAAGATTTAATGGATGATTTGGGAATATTTTCCCTAATTTAAAAGTATAACTTGAATATAAGAAATCTTTGATTAACATTCAATGAATGATTTGGAAAGGTTTTCCAAAGTAAAAGAGAAAATGATTTGGAATCATTCCAAGATCTAAAGAAGTTTAATAAATCAAATGATTTGATATATGAGGCTTAATGATTCTATATACTCTTGAAAAGGAAATGGGATAAATTGAAAAAAATATCTAAGAAAGATATTTCATTTAAATAAAAGATGAAGTAATTGATTGATGATTAATATCCATATTTGGACTAAACATCTTTTAATCGATAATTAGCTTCGAAGGACAGGGGTCAGATTTGGATGATCCTATCCGAAAACCACTTCGAACCAATGTATACATTCGAAAGTAAAGATATGTTGAAGATGATGATTATTGAAGACTGAGAATCTTCATAGCTTGATGATTGCTTGTTGACATGCTCTGGATCGCTCCCAATATAGAGTTATTTATAGCAGTGGCCTCCTCGTGGAGATTTTTTTCAGACTGCAAGGGCTTCTCGCCTAGAAATGGCCGAGGAAAGTGCCTTCGGTTTCGTTCAGTTCCAGAATGAACTTTTATGGACGAATGTCTGATATTTCATTTCTAAGAAACAACGTATGACTTCTATAAATGTGGTGGCGGAGAAGGCAACTTCTCTTAGTTTAACACCCTTCTCTGAGACATACGAGCTTAGAGGTTGTATGTTTGTGGGAGTTAAATAGTGATCAAAGGAATGGTAGTGTGACATTCAAGTGAAAGAAGATGTGTTATGTGAAAAGGTAATCGTTGCTTCGAGCCTCATCAACTGAAAATGACCGAAACAGGGTTAGATGCAGCAAGACTAAGTGGGTCATTCCCAATTAGGGTATGAGCATCTTCTTCTAGATATATTTCTTCCCGTTATGACGTTCGGGATGTAAATTAATGTGGTTTGTATGCTAGAGTATGCTCGGATAAAGGTCGATAACGAAATGGGAATGATATATTCGGTACTAACTAGTTACAAAGATGGGCCAGTCTTGTGTTGGTAGAGGCTCCTCTATGATATTCCTCAGTACATTCCTCTAGAGATGTACTGCTGGAAGGTAGTCTCTTCACCTGGTCATTTGTGTGAAATCCATTTTCCAAAAAGAACATACGGTTTTGCCTAGTATGCTGAAATTTAATAATGGTAACAATTTCGGCTAAGATTAATAAGTTTATTTTCAAAAAAATTCAAAGTGATGTCATTAGAAATAATATCAAACTTTTTGATATATAAAAGTGTTTTAGTTATCATAAGGTAAAAACTCGTCCGTGTTTATGTATGGGCGTGGTCTTATGAAATACTCTTTCTTTTTAATGGATTTTTAACGCTGATACATGACACTGTCATTTATTATTGAGTTTTCTCACACTGATCTAACAAGCCTGATCCGGGTATTTTTAATACTCGGGTCAGATCCGAATAGTTTAAGGTTTTGTTGAAGACGGTTAGGGTTTTTGGAGGAGAGCTGGAGATATTCATCTACGTATGGATATATTCTAATGTCCGCTGTGGTTTGTTAGTTTTGTTTGATGTTGTCGGCATTTGTAAGAACAGAAGTTTATAACTGCCCTGGCTAAATTTAGGTCAGACTCTAATATTGTATTTTAAAATTTCCGCTGTAAAGATTATTATTGAAATAATATATGTTGTTCCATTTGTATGAGATTCCGTTCTGTCTTTATTTTCTTTCTACCCTTCATGATTCGCTTATTCGTGCAATTTGTGTTGGACATGTATGGTTTATTGTCGATTTAAAGGGCACGGAAAAATGGACCGTTACATTTGTTGAAAAACTATGGACATAATAGACCGGAAAATTCTTATCTCGAGGAATTCTGCGTAAGTTAGCTCGAGAGACGCGTATCTCACGTAAAAGATTGACAAAGTGGAAATGAAGGTGAGAAAATTCTCACCCCGATATAATTTACATTGATTGTTGAATTGATTTGCGATGATAGACAATCATCGTTTATGATATGGATGTTTGAATAATTGTTTGAATGTTGGATTATCCATAGTAATATTATGATATTTACCATATTGAATATGTTAATGTCATATGATTGTTTGTGTAGTTGTGGTGTTAATATGGACATCAAATTTCTATCATTTTCGATTAAGCGATCTCTTTGTTAAAGACCCAATTTTGATGATGTGAGATACTTTGAAAAAATAAGTCTCTTTTCAATTCGAATTGAAATCAAACAAGAAATATATGAGAATTTGAAATTTGAAGTGAAACGGGATTAAAAAGGATAGTTAAAGTGAAATTGAAATTGAGATGAATAGTGAAATTGAATTTGAAATCGATTTTGAAAACTGAAAGTGAAATTAAGGTTAAATTGAAGTTTAAATTGAAATTAGATTTGAAATCTAAGTTTTAATTGAGTTTAATTTAAAGTTAGAAATGAAATTAGAATTTAAAATTTAATATTAAAATAATATGAATATAATAGTATTATAATATGGAAACAGTGAAAATTCATTGTAAAAGTGAAAATATTGATTTGAAATGATTTGTGATGTTTGTATAAGTGATAGAATTCAATTCGGATAGATTATTTCAAATATCGAAAAATAAGTTAAAACTAGGTGCGTCGCACAATGGTAGTTCGTGATTTCGCGCTGAAAAGTTCGAATGAGTGTATAGAGTGGAATATAGCTTGGAATTTTTGAAGATAAGAAAATTCTGAAATATTATATCTATTTCTTCTAAACGAAGAAAGAAAATCAAAATTTCGTTGAGTAGATTTTGAATTAAGTCCAAATCAATTTTCAAGAAAAATCACGCTAGTGTAGTTAAGTGGCCGTAACCGAAAATCAGTTTAAATGAATGTTTTTAATTATGAAACATATGGAATAACTTTGATAAATCTATTTAAATAGTTTGAAAGAGATTTGGATTGGAAAATATGAATTATCAAATGTTTAGAAGTTGTTTAAATCAATTAAGCATATATAACACTTTCCGCAGCATTTTTATGCTGCGAATTCTAGAACTTTTGAATATGAGTTTAAGCGTGATGAATTTTCCTAGAATCAATTGTGAATGTTTTAAAAGGAAAACTAAGTGTTTAAAAAATAACTTGAAATCTTTATGAACAATTCCAAAATAAAATTGATAACTGAGTATGCGGAAACGACTAGTACATTTGTTCTGTCTGTGAGATCTGGAAAGATAAAACAAGGTGTTTAACTAAGGTTAAGGATGGAGCAACCAGTGCTCTGAACTTTCCTGGCCTTTGTTTTCTCTTCTTAGGCGAGGGGTGGAATAGATCGAAAAGAAAGTCCGGACGCTCTAAAATTTTTTTTATTAAATTTCTAAAATAAAAGAAGATTAGTATTATCCAAAATTTAAGCAATCTCCAAAATGAATAAACTACAACTTGGATTGCATAGAGATAATCCTCTTATACTTGGTATTAAAACCCTAAGAGGGAACTCATCCTATTCATGGAATTTAAAAGGTGTTTCACCGTTATTCCACCCATAACACTTTTTGAATACGGAAATTGATGTTGAGTAAAATTAGAATGATTACTATGATCCTATTTACTCAAAAATGTTTGCTAAGATTGATTTTAGGTTTTATCGTAAACGATGTCTTAAAAAACATTGTTTTTGACCCACTTAAAATTTAAGGAATTTGGATCAAGAGTTAAGTGAGGAAATTTGAGATATTATCCAAAGAAAAAGAATGAATTGATTAGAATTATTCTAAGTCAAAAGAAAGAGATTTCGAAACCATCCGAAAAGAATTAAAGTGAAAAGAGACCTAATGATCCTATATACTCATATTCACTTTTCATCGACGATTGGATTCGAAGGAACCGGAGTCAAATTAGAGTGATTTCTATCTAAAAACCACTTCGAACAATGTATACGTTCGAATGTGAAGACATGTTGAGATGATGATTATTGAAAATCATGGATCTTCATAGCGTGAGGACTGCTTGTTGACATGCTCTTGGTAGCTCAGAGTTATTTGTAGCAGTTGTCTCCTCATTGTGGGGATTTTTCGGTTTGTCATGTTCCTGGACAACTTGTATGGACAATTGTTTAACATTTCATTTCTAAGGATTATGTATATTGGTTTTTACAAACATACGTCTGTGGTGGCGTAGAAGGCAACTTCTCTTAGTTTATCTCCCTCCTTGAGACATACGAGCTCAAGGGTTGTATTTTTATGGAAGGTAATTAGTAGTCAACAGAAATGGCAATGTAGCATACGGAGATGTGATATGTGCTACGTGAAAAGGTAATCGTTGCCTCAAGCCTCATCAATCGAAAATGACCAAAATGGGTTAGATGCAGCAAGGCTAAGTGGGTCATTCCCAATTAGGGTGTGATCAACCCCTTCTAGATATATTTCTTCCCGCTATGACGTTCGAGATGTAAATTAATATGGTTTTTATGCTCGGGTGCCCGGTTTAAAGGTCGGTAACGACCGGGGGAAGATATATTCGGTACTATCTAGTTACGGAGATATGTCGGTCTTGTGTTGGTAGAGGTTCTTTTGTGATGTTCCTCTGGGCATCCATCTAAAGGTGTACCCATCGGAAGGTAGTCCCTTCACCTGGTCATTTGTATGGAAATCCATTCTCCAATAAGAACCTGTGGTTTTAGTTATATTGGCATAATGAATAGCCTCGAAATGCTATATGGGTAACCATTTTAGGTAAGATTAATAAGTTTATTTGCAAATGTTTTCAAAGAGATGTCATTAGAAATAATATCAAAGGTTTTGATATAAAAGTGTTTAAGTTATCATAAGGTAAAAACCCGTCCGTGTTTTGTGTGGACGTGGTCTTATGAGATACTTTTTCTTTTCAAAGGATTTTATTTAAATGTTGATATATGACACTGTCATTTATTGTTGAGTTTTCTCATGCTGGTTTATCAAGTTGTGAAGAAATGATGGAGGAAGAAGTGAAGAAATGATGGAGGAATGGATTTAGTGAAATGATGGCCGAGCACTAGAAAGTGAGGTGAAGTTGTTTAAAACGTTCATTATTTCAAGAAGTGAATAAATGATGAAAATATTGTTTTAAATTTGGTTTATTCCAAATGTCAATTCACAAATGTGTGGCTTATGTTGCAATCCCAATACGAGATTTACGGTTTTGATTATATTCCTAAAATAACTACAATGACTTGCAAACATTTCAGCTACCCCTTTTAGTGTCATATATTCTGTTCGGTATATTTCGTTGACCCAGTCCGGATATATTACCTTAGACTTAGTCTGGGTATTGATACCTTATTTGAATAAGTTTATTTGAAATGTGCTTTCAAAAGAATGTCATTAAAAATAATATCGAGTGTATTTTGGTATAAAAGTGTTTTGGTTATCATAAGGAAAAACCCGTCCGTGTTTATGCGTAGGCATGGTATTATGAGATACCCTTCTTTTCAAAGGTTTTGATAATATAGTCAATTTAAATTTCGAGTATTTCACACTGGTTTATCAAGCCTGATCTGGGTATTTTTAACACTCGGGTCAGATCCAAGTAGTTTCCGGTTTAGTTGAAGATGGTTGGAGTTTCCAGAGGAGAGTTGGAGATCTTCATCATCGTATGGACGTATTCTATTATCCGCTACATTTATTTTGTTGTTTGTCAGCATTTGTAAGGGCAGGTGTTATAACTGTCCAGGCTGAATATAGGTTAGACTCTGATATTGTATTTTATAATTTTCTGCTGTAAAGATTACTATTGAAATAATATATGTTATTTCATTCATGTGAGATTCTGTTCCGTCTTTATATTTCTTTCTACCCTTAATGATCCCCCTGTTCATGTAATTTGAGTTCGACATGTGTGATTTATTGTCGATTCAAAGTATCAGGTCAACGTAGTTCTCCTAACGCAAATAGGACTCATGGAGCCTATGATGCAACAAATAATATGCTACTCCTAAATTACCCACTTAGGCTTAATCTTCAATTTTAGATTTTCAAATCTAATTACCTTTACAGAAATTATCTCTTTGGACTTTATTCTCGAATTCTTATTTGAAAACTTTTGAAATTTATATCTTTTATATTTAAATCATACTTTACTTCGGGATCTTAAATCAAATCACTTTTGAAAAGTTTATTTGGAAATCCTAAATACTGTAATAAAAACATATCAAACCGTATGCAATCAAATCGGGAGGTTTCTCCCAATAACAAGGCAATTGGGTCCCAACCTTCATACAATTGATAAATAAGTACATCCCTCTATTCTAAGAGCGGATTATACCAAAAACATATGCTCCCTTTCTAGTTACAGGTTACCCGATTTATCGGTAACATAACAAATCATTTTATTTCCCGAAGCGATAAATCATTTCACGCTAATATTCATAAGTACTTTCAAATCTATAATAATTTTCATTTTCCAAATCCGTTCAAAAATCATCTTGGAACCATCGGGTTTAGTCCTCGAAATTCTTTCTGTTTCATAAAACATTTTTATAAAACCATTCATCATATAAATCACTTCAAAATATTTATTCTAAAATATCTCTTTTTTTTCTCTTTTAAAGGAAAATATTTCATAGCATTTCAACTTTAAAATCAATCTTCAAAACAACTCATTAAATTGAAATGAACCAAATATTACCGCTAAACATCTTGTAGTCAAATCATGAAATAAATCACAAGGTGTTAGGCTACAATTATTTTCTATCCAGTCTATGCATATGGATAATTAATAACTCATAAACTGGTCGTGCAAAATCAACAATCAACAAATAATAATCAATGCTCATAAACTGGTCCAGCGTAATCCAAACAACCAAGCAATCAATTAACAAAATAAACACAACAATAAATGATAAATCAACGCTTCATTCTATCAAATATTTATAACATTTTATTATATCTTGGGTTAAAATGGTTTGATATTTATTTTGGAGCGTTCGTGCTTTCCCTTCGACATGTTCCATCCCTCGTCCAAGTCTCCTTGGGTCTCACAGACGAAACACATGTACTACTCATTTCCGCATACCCCATTATGTATTTAACTTCTAAATTTTAAATTACTTAACTAACCATTCAAATATAATATCGAGCAAGGAAATCAAACCCTTTTTTTAGAAAACAAGCATTTAACAAGGGTTTTCAAAAAACACTTAACACTTAAAGTTTTTTCAACTTAGCAATGATTTTAATGAACCTAAAATAAGAAATAACTTATTTTGGATTCAACTCCGTCAAACTTTAAGGCAAGAAATTTAAGATCTAATGCATACTTCCTACCATGCTTCGGAACCTAATGAAAATAAGCCCAAATTCATCCTTCCTAATGCTTGTGGCTTGAAATGGAGATTGGCCGAAAGCATGGAAAAGAAGTGGTAGAGTTTTGGCCTTGAATTCTCAAAATTAGACCCGAAAAATATGTCATCTTTTCTTTGCTTTTGACTCTATTACTCTCAAAATTTGAAAAACTTGTTAACTAAAAAGTTGTTGAAAATTCTTTTATCTTGAATTTAGAAAAAGAATCACTTGATTTTAATTAGTTTTGAGGAAGATATGGTCAAAAGAGAAAGAGCTATTCTTGGATTCACAAATATAAAGCTCGAAAATGTACTCCAAAGAATTGAGTTTTAGGTACAGCAAGCCTCAAAACTGGAAAAAGTGATCAACATAAAAGTCGTAGCCACTGGAATTTCATATCGTATAAAAAAAGAATTTTTTAATTTGGATATGATATGAGAAATTTGTGATCAAAACAAAATGGTCTATTCTTTGGCTTGAAAACTGGGCCAAAGAATGCGCTGGAAAGAAGTGGATTTTTGACATGGTAAATTTTAGAATGAGACAAAGTGGTCAATATAAAAATTGTACCATTGGAAAATAAATGATTTGAAAAAAAGAATTTTTCATTTTGGTTTAGTTTTGAAGATGTTATGGCCGAGAGAAGAAGAGGTAAAATATGGAAAAAAAAGTTTGATTTGAAGAGGATGAACATTGATTTCGTTTGAATATTTATAAAATATTTTGACACTATTTCTTTCTAATTTTTTCCTATGGCTTGGAAGTCATTAAAGAGGAGAGGAAGAAGATGAAGAAGCTTGTGAAAAGAAGAAGAAAAATGTCCATGAAAGTGGAGATAAACCACACATGTCCAAAGTGATTGATACCAAATGTAACTATCAGTTTTTCCGTATCCTTTGAATTGACAATAAACCACACATGTCCAACTCAAATTGCATGAATAAGCGGATCATTAAGGGTAGAAAGAAAATAAAGAGAGAACAAAATCTCACACGAATGAAATAACATATATCATTTCAATAATAATCTTTACAGCGGAAAATTTTAAAATACAATATCAGAGTCTAACCTAGATTCAGCTTGGACAGTTATAAACTTCTGTCCTTACAAATGCTGAAAACAACAAAACAAATGCAATAGATGTAGCGGATAACAAAATACGTCCATATGATGATGAAGATCTCCAGCTCTTCTCTGCAAACTGCAACCGTCTTCAACTAAACCTGAAACTACTCGGGTCTGACCCAAGTATTAAAAATACCCGTATCAGGTTTTATAAACCAGTGTGAGATATTCGAAATTTAAAATGCATAGATCATGACGATGTTATCAAAATTTTTGAAAAGAAGGGTATCTCATAAGACTACGCCCGCACATATATACGAACGGGTTTTTACCTTATGATAACCAAAGCACTTTTATACCAAAATACACCTGACATTATTTTTAATGACATTGTTTTAAAAACACTTTCAAATAAATTTATTTAAATAAGGTATCAATACCCGGACTAAGTTTAAGGGTATATATCTGGACTGGGTCAACGCAGTATACCAAACGGAATATAGGATACTAGAAAATTGGTATTTGAAATGCTTGCAAGTCATTATAGCTATTTTGGGACTACAATCAAAACCGTAAATCTCTTATTGGGATTGGATTTCCAACATGATAGGGAACTAGTGGCTTTTTCTCCGATCCACGCATAACGAACATAGTTCCAACGGTGCCTTAATCGCTTTTCTCAAACTAGTCACTTGAAACTATACATGCTACACTACTGCTGATAACCGGTAGTTTCCTGTTTTTCTCAAGCTAACCACTTTATCCAAACGGGGCAATAAATGCCTTAAGGGACGTATCCCCCAAAGGGCCTAATGGATTGGATACCGCCATACATACTCACTTATTCCAAATTTGTATCTGTCAGACCACATAGTATCCCATATCATCTTCCAGGATGTGACGTTAGTGAGGCTATGCATAATTTCTTCAAATCCACGCTTTTTATAGATAACCACGCTTTGATCATAATAGGTTTCACTTTGAATGCCCACTACCATTCCTTTGATCACTATTTGACCCCATAAGCATACAACCTCTGAGCTCATATGTCTCAGAGAAGGGTGTTAAGCTAAGAGAAGTTGTCATCTCTGCCACAAAGCAGATGTACATTTGCAAAAGTCAAACATTATGTCTCAAAAATGTAATGCCAGACATTCGTCCATACAAGTTCATTCTAGGGCTGAACGAAACCGAAGGCACTTTCCTCGACCATTACTAGGCGAGAAGCCCTTGCAATCCGAAAAAGTCTCCACAATGTGGAGACCACTACTATAAATAACTCTATAATGGGAGCGACCTAGGGGATGTCAATAAGCAGTCCTCACGCAAGGCAGATCATTGGTCTTTAATAATCATCTCTTCAACACGTCTTCACTTTCGAACGTATACATTGGTTCGAAGTGGTTTTTAGATAGGAATCACACAAATCCGACCATGATTCCTTCGAAGCCAATTATCGATTTAAAAGATGTTAAGTTCATATGTGAATATTAATCATCAGTGTAACAACCCTGAATTTTGTGATTTATTTTAATTGTATATTTTAATTATTTTAATTGAACTTTTTGATTTAATAACTTTATTACATTTATTAAAATGGATGAACTTTGTCATTTTAAATATAAATGTTAATTTTATGTGAATTATAATTTCAAACATGAATAAATAGAATATTTCCGAAAAATGTGGATTTTGGTCAATTTAGTCAAACTTTGACTTTTAAATTTAAAATTTAAATATTTAAATATTTGAATTTTATATATTATTATGAAAATAGATTAAATTTTAAGAATACTTCTTTTCATTTCGTTGAAATCCGATTTATAGTGTGTAGTTATGTTTTTTACAATATTGTATGTAAATTGATTTATTTAATAAAATTGTCTATTTTAATTTATATAAATAATATTTTTATTTGTTAAATCATGTTCTAATATGTGTTATATGAAATTTTAGGTATATATTTTATTTTAAAACATTTTTAAAGTGTGTTATAATTTTCCAAAGCTTATTGTATTTTATTTCCAATTTTTAAACCCTTGTTTCTATTTTTAAGTTATTTTCTTGATTTATTATATTTATCTAAATTTATTTATTTCTTTCTTTTCATACATTATTTTTTTTTGTTTTTATTTTATTTACTTACATTTTTCTGTGTTTAAAAATGAATAAAGAAAATTAGAAATATGAAGAGTTTTATAACCTTTCACATGCCTTTGACTTTTCACCATCTTTTTACCTTTTCATTTGCAAATCAACACTTGCATTCAATTTGGCTGACCATATCCTTTCTTCAGCCCATCACCTTCATTTTTCATGAAAAAATAAGTTTCTTAACCCTAAACTTTCGGCCATCAACTTCTGAACAAAAAAAATTGATAATGTTCTTTTACTTTTTTTCACTTTTCTTCCTTGTTTTTGTATTGATCTTACCTATGCTTCACCTTATATGCTCGGCCTCTAGCCTCCACCATCACCACCACCTCCATCACCACTTTTTCCAGCTGGAATCACCTACATCTCCTCTGACCCAACTAGCCGTGGCCATCCTTGATGAAGAGCACCACAAAAATTAGCAAAACATCACCTAAAACATCCTAGCCGACCTCCACATGACCCCACCACCTCATACAACCCCTTGGCCGACCTTTGCACCACCTTCTCTAGCCCCTACCTGACTCAAAGACCTCTTCCACATTAGTACCTGACCTCACCAGGCCTAGCCGTGCCAATATATGCCTATGGCTGAACCATATTTGCATAGAAAACCCACTTTGTTGCCTTGTACTTGTGTTGTACATGCATATCTACTTCTACTCCTTTATATCCATGTTATGGCCAACCCTGATCGAAATTCACACCATGGCCATGCAATTTTAACCTATAGCCGAGCATAGGGTAGTTGAAAGCAAGTGCAAGTGATTTGGTTATTTGTTGTGCATGTATTTCTAGCTTGTTTAATGTTTAACTTTGGTTGTATATTCATGTGTTTTATTTTGTTTTGTTTCATATGCACAAGATAAATAGCTTTGGCTCTCCCCTCACATGAATCTGTAATCATGCCTTCGTGCTTTCTGGGTGTTTGTTGTGTGTTTGAATCTTTTATCTCCAGCTTGTATAGGTCAGAATTTCTCAGTAAACATTCTGTACTTATACAAGTAGTAAATTGACATCCTGTGAATCTATAGTTCATATTATCATCTTATACATGCCTGTGATATTATTTATATGATGATCACCCTGTTTATACACATATCATATCATCTGTTGCTGTTATATAATGTCATTCTGTTTATTTATATTAGTTTATCACACTGCAAGTTCCCTGTAGATTTTAATCACTATGGGGTTGAAATGATACATACCCGAATGGACTTTAGAATAGGGAAAAATCATTATGGGCTGAAACGATAGGCCTGAATGATTTTTATTTATTGGCATTTACTTGGGATTGCAGGTTAAAAATGATAGAACCTGGATTTTTCCTTTGTAAATTACGGATTGAAATGATATTATCCGTATCACTTGATTTAGGTTAGAAAATTATATACAGACCCGTGGTTAATATATATATTTCTAAAATTTTGAAAGTATTTTAGAAATGTAAACATTATGATATTTTGATTTAAATTTAAATAAAAAATGATTTTTAAAAGTATTATTGATTTTCTACAAATTTCTAAGTGAAATAAATTAATGGTAAAGTAGAAATTTGAAATATAAGTTACTTTTGGAATTTATGATTTTATTATTAAATGGAGTTTAAATTAAGTAATAAATTATGATAAATAGATTTAAATTTGAATTTAAAATGATTTATAAAGTGTTATTTATTTTTCTAATGAATTAAAAATAGTTAAATAAATGAATGATAAAATAAAATTTGAATTATAACTTAACTTGTAAAATGGGAAATGCATTTTAAAAATAAAGGTTAAGTTATGAAAATAAAAATGGAATTTAAATTTAACTTATAAAATGGTAAATTTAAAGAATAAGTAAATGAAAATGTTATAAAATTGTGCATTAATTTAATAAGTAAATTATTAAAATTTGATTTTTTTATGAAAATCTCACCTTATAAAAATCATAAATTAATGGGTATTTAAATGATGGTTTTTAAGGTGAGAAAATATAATTTTTATAAGTTAAAAATGATTAAAATAAAAATTTAGTTGTTTATGAAATTTTATTGAAAACTTGGAATTCAATTTAACAGCATTTTTGAAATGCTATCATTTCTGAAGTAAAGATATTACAGCATTTTGTAAATGCTGTAATTGATATAAATGAACTAAAAGACTAAATTGAACTAAGGGCTATTATAGCACTTTGTAAGTGTTGTAGTTGTAGAAACTAAACTAAAACCTATTATAGCATATTCTGTAAATACTATCTTTGTTAAAATGAATTGTTTTCAAATGTAAATTTACCGTAGCATTTTCTAAATGCTGCGAAAGTTGAAATTTCACCGTTTTAATAAATTGAAGTGAATAAATGAATTTTGAAAATGGTAAAATTTTGAGAATTGAATATTTGATTATTAAATATAATAACTTCACTTTTAAATGATTTAATTGGAATATTTAAATGATTTAAATAGAATATTCAATTGGCCGTTTAATTGAAATATTTAATTGGTTAAATTGGAATATTTGAATAATTTAAATGGAATATTTAATTGGTTTAATTAGAATATTTAATTGGTTAAATTGGAATATTTAATTGGTTTAATTTGAATATTTAATTGGTTTAATTGGAATATTTGCTTTGGTATATAAACCATTTTGAAATGTGATTTGAAATGGTATTTATTTTAAATAAATATGAATGAGGTTTTGGAATAATATGATATTTTGACATTTTAAAATGAATTTGAAATGACATTGAATTTTTAATGATATTAGATTTAGAAGTATAAAATACCATTTTGGAATTTTAACCATGGGATGTATTTAATTTATGGTTTAACTGATCCTTAGAGGATGGGCGATCCCAAGCTTCCTTTAAGTTATGGTGCATTACTACTACAGTTCACTTGAGTTGGTTTACATTATATAAGTATGTATGTCCTGACTCGAGTGTTTTGTGTTTTACTTTACACTCGGGTCAGCCTGAGTATTTACAGCTTAGCTTTGGATTTCTTTTCTGGAGCTAGGAATCGCTAAAGATTCTGCTTGTCTAGTTATCTATTTCCTTTCAGTTTCAATTGTTCTATTTCAGCTCTGGTATTTATAAACTTCTATGTATTTGAGATTTCTATTGTATATGTTTTTCAAACTTATATTATTTATTTGTTTTGGGAGTTTGTTACAGTAGCTTCATGAACTACTATGGTATTTTAATTTTCGCTGCGAGTTATTTTGATATTTCTATGTCTGTGATTCTGTGATTGTATTTCATTTGCTCCAAATTTATTTACAATGAGGTATTCTAAGCAATTCAAGTCCGGCATGTGTGGATGCGAATGGCTGAAAATATCGGGTTGTTACAGTTGATATCAGAGCTTTGGTTTTTAGGCAAACCATAGCCTGCGGAGCAAAAACTCGTTAGAGATGGGGTAGAAATACTTTAGAATGAGTGAAATCAATCTCAGAATCATTTCCTTGTGAGAGAATGTAATTTCGAAGCATAAAATGATTTCCAAATGATTTTAAAGGATTTTAGAAATTTATATTGGTATAAAATTTTTCTTATTTTGAAATCAAGATTTTCTAAACTTCATCTCTTCGGTATCCACCTTGTTAGAAATCTCTTGGTTAGGATTCTTATCGATTATGATTCCTTGAACTTTGGAATGCTCCCACTGGATCTGAAATCCAGTCTTGTCTTACCTATTTTTATCCTTTTGATTTTGGGCATTCCATAACTCCACTTTGAAATGACCTCTATAAAGATCGATGATTCCGCAAATCTCTGAATGATTTGTAAAGAGGTGAAACTCATTTACAATTGGCATTGATTCATCGGAGATTTCTATATCCTCGGTTTACGATGCTATCTATCTCCTACTATACCTGGATTCTATCTCTGGCGATCGAATGTCGATTTACCTTAGATTTTCGAATTGATCATATTCCTGAAGTCACGGTTGACCGGTTAAGGTTACCCGCGATTTATATAGGCTTATCCATCTTCTACTTGGTAATTAAATTATCTCATCTTAGTTTGAGCTTATCTTCGAATCATGATTCTATTTGATCAGAGTTCCTCTAAATTTGAATCTCTGTTTGTTTGAAATCCATCCTTGAATCATCCTTGGAAATTTGTGTTTGATTATATTTTAAAATTGTGCATACATCGAAATTATTATTTTGATAAGGATGACCCTATTTTGTATATAAAAGTGAAATGTTTCAGATATGGATTATATACCTTTTAAAACGAAAATTTGAAATTTGAAAGGATTTGAAATTTTGAAAATTTATAAGAAATCTGATTTAAATAAAAATGATTTATAATTGAAGGTTTTTGAATTTGAATTTCGAGGAATCGAACTTTGGTGTTTTGAAATTGGTTTTAAGATTTTGGAAAATACATAATAATAATATGATTTTAAGATATTTTCCGAATAAGAAATGTTTCAAATGTATTCGAATGAATTCCAATGATTTCAAAAGAGATTTCAAAGAAGTTTCAAGAAAATAAAAGTCCAGAACCCACTTATGTAGCTGGAAAATAATTTCGGTGATGAATGCATGCATCACCGACATTGATTTTTGAGTTTCTGAGTGGGGGAGATGCCACTCTAGTAGCTTTGCTATGCGAGTGATTTTGTGAAACCAATTTTGATTTCAGATTTTGAAGTATGGTTTGATATTCGAAAGATATATATATATATATATATATATATATATATATATATTTGAAATGATGTAAAGTAAGCCGGTGTTCAGTCCTCGAGTTTCAGATTTGTTTTAGTACAAACTTATCTATTGGAATTGATTTACTGATTGTTGGTGATTTCCAACTTTTGGATTTTTAATATGATTTCTTCGACTATTTTTAAAGGTCGAGCACTTCCAAACCAAGGTTTAATTTTCAAAGCTAAGTAATCCTGGAAAAATATAA
The DNA here is from genome assembly GCA_030765085.1 of Allium cepa. Lineage (NCBI taxonomy): Eukaryota > Viridiplantae > Streptophyta > Magnoliopsida > Asparagales > Amaryllidaceae > Allium > Allium cepa. The sequence continues at coordinate 454,920,374 of CM060931.1, read as the reverse complement.
ATCATTTGATTAGGTAAATGAGTTGAAAATGATTTGTTAAGTAAATGAATAAGACTATTTTGAATTATACTGATATGGAATTTAATTTGGAATGTTTTGAATAAAATGTAGTTTTAAATAGTTTGAAAAGGTAAATTGATTTTTTGAACATAAATAAATAGTTTAAAGGTTTTAAAGGGATAGTTATAACTTGGAAATCATTTTGGATATAATTGATTTTGAGAAAGATATTTGGTTTTGAAAATAGATTGGATAGTAAAACCTAGTATTTATACGATGGTTTTTGAAATGAATTTGTTTGACCTAAATTTTGTCTACTTGGAAACCAGGATTATTTTCTAAATTTATTGTTTAAGAAACTTTGAAACTGAATATATGTAATTTGAAAGAAATGATTTGGCGAAATCATATATATTTTGAAACTGAATTGATATTGAAAAGGAATTGAAATTGAGAACCTTGTTTTACTAAATATTGTGATTTGGGAGTCATCGAACTTATATAAAATGGATTTGTATAAGTATGAAATTGATTTGAAAACTGTTTATTTTGAAAAGGTACTCAATTTGGAAAGAGAAATCTTATATAATCAAAGTATATATAAGTATGATTTGATATATACTATTGATTTTGGAAAGAATTTGATTTGAAAATGGAATCTTATATATGATGGACTTTATATAAGTATGATATTTGAAAGTGATTTGAAAAGGTACTATACGATACATATTTTCGAAGTAAAAATATGGAAAGTGCCTTCTGCTTGATATCCGCTTTGTGGCCACATTGTGGATTCATTCTATCGATTTTATTCTCTCTGATTTGGGTTTTATGGATATGATACTCGAGTGTCCATCGAATTCCATGGCGATCTCCATGGTCTTACGAGTGCGACTACATAGCTTGCAGGGGCGGCGAGAGCCTACGTGTACGGATGTTTCCTGGGGAATCCAGGCGTAACCATTGTGTATCTGCAATCTATTGGGTCGCTTGGTAGCGTAATCCACAGGGGCTGCGAGAGCCTAAGGGTACGGATGTTTCCTGGGGGATCCAGGCGTAACCATTGTGTATCTGCGGTACTACCAGTCTTCATGGCGTAATCGCAGGGCTGCGGTAGTCAGCCTACGGGTACAGATGTTTCCTGGAAGATCCAGGCGTAACCATTGTGTATTCGCGATCCATGATCGACATGTTTTGGTTTGGTTTTTTTTGTTTGGATTGTACTTTCCATAACTGTTTTTAAAAGGTTTTTCAAGTATTTTCACTGGGTGTTGTAACAAGTCTACTAAGTACCTGGAGTATTCTAGCTTTGCACCTGATCAATGCATGGCCAGAGTCTGCAGGAACGAAAGTAAACTTGTTAAGACATCGAGTTATAAAAGTATTTTGATAAAGTATTATATAAAGGATATTTTGATCATTTATTTTATTTTTCTAAATAATTTAAAAATGTTTTAAATATTGTTTACTTCGAACTAACAAATTTGGACCAAATGACTATTCATCATATTATAAAATGTTTAAAATGTTAAATATAAAATTTTAAATTGAAATTTATATAGTTTTAAAATATGGTTCATCCTTTTCTTTCAACCTATTCTCCCTTCTAGCTATTTCTACCTTCTTCTTCTTTGTGGGTCCTTTCTATATTGTGGAAAGAGTTGGTTCTTTGGCTTATCGTTGGATTTGCCCGAGAAGCTTTCCGGAGTGCATGATGTATTCCACGTCTCACATCTTCTCTGGTATCTTCATGACCTATCTCTTTTTGTTCAACCTTCTTCTCTTGATAGTTTGGATATTGAGCTTAATATAAATGACGAGAGTAAGCCGCTTCGTATTGTCAGCAGAGGTACGAAGTAGCTAAGAAGGAAATCTGTTAGTCTGATCAAAGTACGATGGAGTACTGATGAGCGAGATTGTACCTAGGAGACGGAGGAGAGCATTTGTGCTTTGAATCCGGAACAGTTTGTTTTTTTAGGCAATATTTGCTTTTTCTATCTTGCTTTTCCTTATTTTCCTTGCTCATTCCTTTTCGAGGACGAAAAGATTTGAGTGGGGGAGAGTGTAACAACCCTGAATTTTGTGCTTTATTTTAATTGTATATTTTAATTATTTTAATAAAATTGTCTGATTTAAAAACTTTATTATATTTATTAAAATGGATAAATTTTGTCATTTTAAATATAAATGTTGATTTTATGTTAATTATAATTTCAAACATGAATAAATAGAATATTTCCAGAAAATGTGGATTTTGGTCAATTTAGTCAAACTTTGACCTTTAAATAAAATTTAAATATTTGAATTTTATATTTTATTATGAAAATAGATTAAATTTTAAGAATACTACTTTTCGTTTAGTTGAAATCCGATTTATATTGCGAAAGTTATGTTTTTTACAATATTGTACGTAAATTGATTTATTTAATAAAACTGTCTATTTTAATTTATATAAATAATATTTTTATTTGTTAAGTCGTGTTATAATATGTGCTATATGAAATGTTAGGTATATATTTTATTTTAAAACCTTTTTAAAGTGATGTTATAATTTTCCAAAGGTTATAGTATTTTATTTTCAATTTTTAAACCCTGGTTCTTATTTTTAAGCTAGTTTCTTAATTTATTTATATTTATCTAAAATTTATTTATTTATTTCTTTTCATACATTATTTTGTTTTTTTATTTTATTTACTTACATTTTTCATGTGTTTAAAAATTAATAAAGAAAATTAGAAATATGAAGAGTTTTATAACCTTTCACATGCCTTTGACTTTTCACCTTCTTTTAACCTTTTCATTTGCAAATCAATACTTGCATTCAATTTGGCTGACCATATCCTTTCTTCAGCCCATCATATTCATTTTTCATGAAAAAATAAATTTCTGAACCCTAAACTTTCGGCCATCAACTTCTGAGCAAAAAAAAATGGTAATGTTCTTTTACTTATTTTTCACTTTTCTTCCTTGTTTTTGTATTGATCTTGCCTATGCTTCACCTTATATGCTCGGCCTCTAGCCTCCACCATCACCACCACCTCCATCACTACTTTGTCCAGCTTCAATCACTACATCTCCTCTGACCCAACTAGCCGTGGCCATCCTTGATGAAGAGCTCCACAAAAATTAGCAAAACATCACCTAAAACATCCAAGCCGACCTCCACATGACTCCACCACCTCATACAACCCCTTAGCCGACCTTTGCACCACCTTCTCCAGCCCCTACCTGACTCAAAGACCTCTGCCATATCAGTACCTGACCTCACTAGGCCTGGCCGTGCCAATATATGCCTATGGCCGAACCATATTTGCATAGAAAACCCACTTTGTTGCCTTGTACTTGTGTTGTACATGCATATCCACTTCTACTCCTTCATATCCATGTTATGGCCGACCCTGATCCAAATTCACACCATGGCTGTGCATTTTTAACCTATGGCCGAGCATATTGTGGTTGAAAGCAAGTGCAAGTGATTTGGTTATTTGTTGTGCATGTATTTCTAGCTTGTTTAATGTTTAACTTTGGTTGTATATTCATGTGTTTTATTTTGTTTTGTTTCATATGCACAAGACAAATAGCTTTGGTTCTCCCCTCACTTGAATCTGTAATCGTGCCTTTGTGCTTTCTGGGTGTTTGTTATGTGTCTGAATCCGTTATCTCTAGCTTGGAGAGGTGAGTATTTCTTACCAGACATTCCGTACTTATATAAGTAGTAAATTGACATCCTGTGAATCTATAGTTCATATTATCATCTTATACCTGCCTGTGATATTATTTATATGATGATCACCCTATTTATACACATGTCATATCAACTGTTACTGCTATATATTGTCATTCTGTTTATTTATATCAGTTTATCACACTGCAAGTTCCCTGTAGATTTAAATCACTATGGGTTAAAATGATACATACCCGAACAGACTTTAGAATGGGGAAAAATCATTATGGGCTGAAATGATAGGCCTGAACAATTTTTATTTATTGGCATTTACTTGGGATTGCGGGTTTGAAATGATAGAACCCGGATTTTCCTTTGTAAATTATGGATTGAAATGATATTATCCGTATCACTTGATTTAGGTTAGAAATTTATATACAGACCCATGGTTAATATATATATATATATTTCTAAAATTTTGAAAGTATTTTAGAAATGTAAATATTATGATATTTTGATTTAAATTTAAATTAAAAATGATTTTTAAAAGTATTATTGATTTTCTACAAATTTATAAGTGAAATAAATTAATGGTAAAGTAGAAATTTGAAACATAAGTTACTTTTGGAATTTATGATTTTATTTTTAAATGGAGTTTAAATTAAGTAAGAAAGTATGATAAATAGATTTAAATTTGAATTTAAAATGATTTTACAAAGTGTTATTTATTTTTCTAATGAATTAAAAATAGTTAAATAAATGAATGATAAAATGAAATTTGAATTATAACTTAACTTGTAAAATGGGAAATGTATTTTAAAAATAAAGGTTAAGTTATGAAAATAAAAATGGAATTTAAATTTAACTTATAAAATGGTAAATTTAAAGAATAAGTAAATGAAAATGTTATAAAATTATGCATTAATTTAATAAGTAAATTATTAAAATTTGATTTTTTTATGAAAATCTCACCTTATAAAAATCATAAATTAACGGGTATTTAAATATGGTTTTTAAGGTGAAAAAATATAATTTTTATATGTTAAAAATGATTAAAATAAAAATTTAATTGTTTACGAAATTTTATTGAAAACTTGGAATTCAATTTAACAGTATTTTTGAAATGCTATCATTTCTGAAGTAAAGATATTACAGCATTTTGTAAATACTGTAATTAATATAAATGGACTAAAAGACTAAATTGAACTAAGCGCTATTATAGCACTTTGTAAGTACTGTAATTGTAGAAACTAAACTAAAACCTATTATAGCATATTCTGTAAATACTATCTTTGTTAAAATGAATTGTTTTCAAATGTAAATTTACCATAGCATTTTCTAAATGCTGCGAAAGTTGAAATTTCACTGTTTTAATAAATTGAAGCGAATAAATGAATTTTGAAAATGGTAAAATTTTGAGAATTGAATATTTGATTATTAAATATAATAACTTCACTTTTAAATAATTTAATTGGAATATTTAAATGATTTAAATGGAATACTTAATTGGTTTAATTGAAATATTTAATTGGTTAAATTGGAATATTTAAATGGAATATTTAATTGGTTTAATTGGAATATTTAATTGGTTAAATCGGAATATTTAGTTGGTTTAATTGGAATATTTAATTGGTTTAATTGGAACATTAGCTTTGATATATAAACCATTTTTAAATGTGATTTGAAATGGTATTTAATTTAAATAAATATAAATGAGGTTTTGGATTAATATGATATTTTGATATTTCAAAAATGAATTTGAAATGATATTGAATTTTTAATGATATTAGATTTAGAAGTATAAAATCACATTTTGGAATTTTATCCACGGGATGTATTTAATTTATAGTTTAACTGATCCTTAGAGGATGGGCGATCCCAAGCATCCTTTAAGTTATGGTGCATTACTACTGCAGTTCACTTGAGTTGCTTTACATTGTATAAGTATGTATGTCCTGAATCGAGTGTTTTGTGTTTTACTTTACGCTCGGGTCAGCCTGTGTATTTACAGCTTAGCTTTGGATTTCTTTTCTGGAGCTAGGAATCGCTGGAGATTCTGCTTGTCTAGATATATATTCCCTTTCAGTTTCAGTTGTTCTATTTCAGCTTTGGTATTTATAAACTTCTATGTATTTGAGATTTCTACTGTATATGTTTTTCGAACTGATATTATGTATTTGTTTTGAGAGTTTGTTATAGTAGCTTCATGAATTACTATGGTATTTTAATTTCCGCTGTGAGTTATTCTGATATTTCTGTGCCTGTGATTCTGTGATTGTATTTCATTTGCTTCAAATTTATTTACAATGCGGTATTTTGAGCAATTCAAGTCCGGTATGTGTGGATGCTAATGGCTAAAAATATCGGGTTGTTACAATCAATCAATTACTTCATCTTTTATTTAAATTAAATGTCTTTCTTAGATATATTCTCTTCAATTTATTTCATTTTCTTTTCAAGGGTATATGGAATCGTTAAGCCTCATTTTTCAAATCATTTGGTTTATTTAAACCTTTCTTTTGATCTTGGAATAATTTCAAATCATTTTCTCCTTGATTTAGGAAAACCTTTTCAAATCATTCATTAATCTTAATCAAAGATTTCTTTCTTAACTTCAAATCATATTTTAGCAAATCGAAGATTTTCATAATAGAGCACTACTGCCACCTTAAATATGGTAAATTTCACCTCTCGGGACTAGTGGCAAGCAATCTTACATCATGAATATCTTTGCCATCAATGATCTTTGTCTTCAATATTTTTTATGTCGAAAATTAGTTTGAAGGGGTTTTCGAATAGAAATCACCCAAATCCGATCCTAGTTTTTGGGAAAGGAATCACCCAAATCATATCCCAGTTCCTTCGTACCAATTATCGACAAAAAGATGTTAAGTGGTTAATTAACATTCTAAATTTTTTCTTTTTATCTTGAAAAAACTTTAAATATGATCCTTTAGAGCATCTGGGCTTTCCTTTTGATCTATTCTACCCCTCACCTAAAAAGAGAAAACATAGGCCAGGTAAGTTCAGGGAACTAGTTGTTCCATCCCTAACCTTAGTTAAACATCTTGTTTTATTTCGCAGATCTCACAAGCGGGACAAATGTACTAGTCGTTTCCGCATACTCAGTTATTAGCTTTATTTAGGTATTGATTATAAGATTCCAACTTATCTTTTAAACTCTTAGTTTTTCTTTTAAAAACATTCATGATTGATTCAATGAAATACCTTAAATATTTAAAAGGTTATAGAATTCGCAGCGTAAATGTGCTACGGAAAGTGCTATATAAGCTTATTTGAGTTAAACAACTTTTTAATATTTGTAAATTAATATTTTCTATTCCAAATCCCTTTTAAAGCATTTTAATAGGTTTATTAAATTTATTTTATATTTTTAATCATTTAAAATATTGATTATAAAAAAATCCTTTTTGGATTCCGAACTGCAAAACCGCGATGTTTTTAGAAAATTGTTTTGAACATATTTAAAAATATACTTGATGAAATCTTGATTTTCTTTCTTCATTTGAAAACTATTATCATTGTGGACCAATGAACTTTTAATTCGAAGAAATTCGACTTATAAACCATTCTCTACGTCAATATGAAGTTACGGGTCGAAATTTACGAACTGCCTCTACGCGGCGACCTCGATTTTCATCAATTTTGTGAATTGCTTCGGAACTTGTCTGAATCACTTTAAATTTATTTTAGCCATATTTAAACTATTTTAACTAATTTAAAACAATATTTTCATCGTTTCAAACTCATTTTTCATTTCATTTCATATTGTAATATTGTATTATTCAATATCATTTCTAATCTTTTTCGATATTTTGAAATCATTAAGAGGCTAAATAATTTCCATACACATATTTATGTGGATTTAATTTTCATTGAATTAACTATACTTACTAACCGTTTCTTTTATCATTTATCAAACAAGTTATCAACCACATAAACAATCACATAATCATCCAATATCAACCAATATTCAACATATTAATTTCTAATTTAACATGTATATTATCAACTTAATTTTTATTAAAATAAAACTAAGATTTAAGTGCTCATGATTAGTTCCGCTCCACCAAACTTTTAAGTAGACTTTCCTCCTTTTCTTTTTCTTGCTCCAAAGCTCCTTGAACTTGCTCCTCCTCCTCCATAGGTTCGGCCACACCTTGATCCTCCTCTTCTTCAAGCTTTTCTCCACTTCTTCAATTGCTTCTTCTTCTCTTCCATTTCCTTACTAACTTTTTCAAAACCAAATGTAATGATCCATTTTTTAGTACCTTTTGAATCGACAATAAGCTGCACATGTCCAACTCAAATTGCACGAATAAGCTGATCATTAAGGGTAGAAAGAAAATAAAGACAGAACAGAATCTCATACGAATGGAATAACATATATTATTTCAATAATAATTCTTACAGCAAAAATTTTTAAAATACAATATCAGAGTCTAACCTAGATTTAGCTTGAACAGTTATAAACTTATATCCTTACAAATGCTGAAAAAAACAAAACAAATGCAATAGATGTAGCGGATAATAGAATACGTCCATACGACGATGAAGATCTCCAGCTCTCCTTTGAAAACTCCAACTGTCTTCAACTAAACATAAAAATACTCGGATCTAATCCGAGTATTAAAAATACCCGGATCAAACTTGATAAACCAGCGTGAGATACTCGAAATTTAAAATGACGATCATGATGATGTTATCAAAACCTTTGAAAAGAAAGGTATATCATAAGACCACTTCCACACATAAAAAACACTTTATACCAAAATAAACTTGATATTATTTTTAATGATATTCTTTTAAAAACATCTTTCAAATAAACTTATTCAAATTAGGTATCAATACCCATACTAAGTCTAAGGGAATATATCCGGACTGGATCAACGGAATATATAATATCATAAAGGGGTAGCTGAAATATTTGCAAGTCATTACAACTATTTTGAAAATACAATGAAAACAATAAATCTTGTATTGGGATTGGATTTCCAACATGATAGGGAACTAGTAGCCTTTTCTCTGATCCATGCATAACAACATAGTTTCCACTGTGCCTTAATCGTTTTTCTCAAATTAGTCACTTGGAACTGTACTTGCTATACTACCACTGATAACCGGTAGTTCTCTGCTTTTATCAAGCTAACTACTTTATCCAAATGGTGCAATAAATGCCTTGAGGACATATCCCCCAAAGGGTCCAACATATTGGACATCACCATACATACTTACTTATTCAGAATTTGCGTCTGTCAAACAATATAGTATCCCATATCATCTTCCGAGATGTGAGGCTATTGAGGCTATGCTCAATTTCTTCAAAGCCGCGCTTTAATCAAAACAAGTTCAACTTTGAATGCCACACCGTCATTACTTTGATCACTATTTAACTCCCACAAGCATACAACCTCTGAGCTCATATGTCTCAAAGAACGGTGTTTAGCTAAGAGAAGTCGCCTTCTCCGCCATCAAACAGATGTACATTTGTAAAAGTCAAACGTTGTGTCTCAGAAATGCAATGTCAGACATTTATCTATACAAGTTCATTCTGGGACTGAACGAAACCGAAGACACTTTCCTCGGCCATTACTAGGCGAATAGCCCTTGCAATCCCAAAAAATCTCCACAACAAGGAGACCACCGCTATAAATAACTCCATAATGGGAGCGACCTAGAGCATGTCAACAACCAGTCCTCACGCTATGAAGATCCACGGTCTTCAATAATCATCGTATTCAACATGTCTTCACTTTCGAATGTATACATTGGTTTGAAGTGGTTTTTGGATAAGAATCACCTAAATCCGACTCCTGTTCCTTCGAAACCAATTATCGATAAAAAGATGTTAAGTTCATATATGGATATCAATCTTCAATCAATTACTTCATATTTTATTTAAAGCAAATATCTTTCTTAGATATGCTCTTTTTAAATCATTCCATTGTCTTTTCAAATGTATATGGAATCATTAAGCCTCATTTATCAAATCGTTTGGTTTATTTAAACCTTTCTTAAATCTTGAAATAATTCCAAATCATTTTCTCTTTTACTTAGTAAAACCTTTCTAAATCATTCACCAAATCTTAATCAAAGAGTTCTTATATTCAAATTATAATTTTTAACATAGGGAAAATATTCCTAAATCATTTATTAAACCTTAATTAAAGCTTTCCTTCTTAACTTCAAATTATATTCTTACAAATTGAAGATTTTCATAACACTGCACTACTGCCACATTAAATATGGTAAATTTCACCTCTAGGGGCTAGTGGCAAGTAATCCTACATCATGAAGATCTTTGTTATCATTGGTCATTGCCTTCAATATTTTTTTTCGAAAATTAGTTTGAAGGGATTTTCAGATAGAAATCACCAGAATCCGATCTCGGTTCTTCGAATATGAATCACCCAAATCCGATCCCGGTTCTTTCATGCTAATCATTGATAAAAAATGTTAAGTTAATATGGGGCTTTGAAAATTAGTTTGAAGTGATTTTCGAATAGGAATCGCCCAAATCCTATCCCAGTTCTTTGGATAGAAATCGCTCAAATCCGATCCTGGTTCCTTTGTACTAATCATCGATAAAAGATGTTAAGTGGTTATTTAACATTCAAAGAACTTGTTTCTTCTCTTTTATCTTAGAAAAACTTAAATATGATCTTTTAGAGCATCCGGGCCTTCCTGCGATCTATTCCACCGCTCGTCTAAAAAGAGAAAACATAGGCCAGGTAAGTTCAGAGCACCGGTTGTTACATCCCTAACCTTAGTTAAACACCTTGTTTTATCTTTCCAGATCTCACAGACGGGACAAATTTACTAGTCGTTTCTACATACTCTGTTTGTTATTACATTCAATATTCTTCACTTTTTTTAAGTGGTATAAACAATTCCTCTTAACCATTTATTCAAACTGTTACTAAAACTTCCAAATCATCTTTAAATTACTTAATTATTCTTTAAAAATCATTCACAAAAGATTTAGAAAAGAATTGTTACGTTTAAACTCATATTCAAAAGGTTATAGAATTCGTAGCATAAAAGTGCTGTAGAAAGTGGTATATAAGCATATTTGGTTTAAACAACTTTTTAATATTTGAAAATTCATATTTTTCATTCCAAATCTCTTTTAAACCATTTTAATAGATTTATCAAATTTATTTCATATTTTTATTCATTTAAAAATATCATTTATAAATAAATCACTTTTTGGATTCCGAACTGCAAAACCGCGATGTTTTTATAATATTGTTTTGGACATATTTCGAAATCTACTTGATGAAATCTTGATTTTCTTTCTTTCTTTTAAAACTATTATTATTGTGGACCAAAAATCTTTAATTTCGAAGAAATCCGACTTATAAATCATTCTCTACATTAATTTGAAGTTATGGGCCGAAATTTACGAACCGCCGCTACGCGACGAGCTCTATTTTGACCAATTTTGTGAATTGCTTCAGAACTTGTCCGAAGCACTTCAAATTTGTTTTAAACCACACTTAAACTATTTTAAATTATTTAAAACAATATTTTCATCATTTCAAACTCATTTTTCATTTCATATTGTAATATTATATTATTATAATATTATTTTCAATCTTTTTAGATATTTTGAAATCATTAAAAGGCTAAATAATTTTCATGCACACATTATATGAATTTAATTCTCATTTAATTAATTATGGTTAACTACTAATCATTTTTATTATCATTTATCAAACAAGTTAACAACCACATAAACAATCACATAATCAACCAATTTGTAACCAAGTTATCAAACATTTAATCACTCAACATATAACAAACTTTTCATGTTATTAACTTGAAATATTCTTAGGAATTAGTAACTTAAAATATGAGTACTCACCTTTAACCAAATTGTTCACTTCCTACCAACATTCATTTAATTCAACACTTCACTACTGTATTCAACTTCAACCAACTTCGGAAAAATCGATAGGGCTTCTACAGCACCTTAAACTTGCCCCTACCTCCTTGGAATGAAATCGGCGTCACTTCCTTCTCTTTTCTAGCTCCAGAGCTTTCCAACTTGCTTCATTCTCTTACATTGGTTCAACCTCCATGGTTCCAACCTCTCCTCCATCATTTCTTCACTTTTTAGATGCTAAACTATGTTTTGATGATATTTTAAGGTCTTTGGCAAAGTTTGGTAGAGTTTTGACTTTTTTATATGATTTTGAAAATGTTAGTAAGAAAATGGCAGAGAAGAAGAAGCCATGAAAGAAGTGGAGAAAAGCTTGAAAAAAGAAGAAGAAGTGGAAAAATGTGAGAAGTGGATGCTTATTTATAGAAAAAGTTTTGGATTAAAATAATATTTTGTAAAAAGACCAAAATACCATTTACTTACTTTTTAAGCAACCTTATTTTTTCAATACTTAACATCACATTTCAAATCATTACTTTATGTCATTTTCACTTAAGTATTAAGTAAAGAATATACTAATTATGTTTGATTGATTTGATGTTTACTTTTTGCATTGGAATGAAATGTTAGTCTTTTTGTGCTTACTTTTCGTTAATTACATTCTAAAATTTTATAAGTATGTTTGGGAAAAGTAAACTTGATCAGTGAATTAATTAATATTTATACTATTTGAATATATGTTCCTATATAAGAAAATAAAGGTACGACGGCGTTGCGACAACTTTTAATCAACAAAACGTTGATTTTCGACAAAATGTTTTACGGTCACATTTCGACGTTTTAGTTAAACTATTTATTTACGTAAACCAAACTTAAAAATTAACCTTTTACTTCTTTAAATTAATTAAAACATGTCTCTCTATATTTTAAATTCATATTTAAATAATATCAAAATCTCTAATTTTGCAATGTATGTAAAACTGTCAAAATGCAATAAAATTCGGTTATTTTTGTAAAAAGATTATTAACATACTTTTAAATATTTTAATATACTTTTATTATCTTCATTAAATGTTTTCAGTAATATTTATCTTTTTAAATAAATATTTAAACCTATTTATTTAAGCATTTATTTATTTTTTAACAAAACTTAACTTTTGTTGATTTGTTCTAAAATCCAAATTTATACTTTTTAAATTATCAACTATAAGAATAAATAATTTCTCTATTATTATCTATTATATATAACTTATTTATTTAAGTTTTAAACCTTTTTTAAATTTAAAACAAATGGAATCTCTCATTTTCGAAGTAGCGAAATTACGGATCGTTACAATTACAAAAAAAGTAGATTTGTATGAAATATTGTATTTTATATATGCATACATGCACAATCAAACCATTTATCAAAACATGAATGAGACTAAGTTATTTTTGGAAATAGTTAGTCGGGTAAATAGAGTTATCGACCATTAGAACAATATGTTGAATTTTTTTGGTTGCATACTTTTACGTTGACTATTTCATATAGATTTCACAGCAATTGAAAATGTTATATTCATTAATGTAATGCACCATAGAGTAAACATTATGTTCGGTAATCTGATATCAGTACAAGAGTTAACATTATGTATGAACCAAGTTGATAAGCACCATTGTCCAAGTGGTTAAGTGATTCGGCTTTAGTGTGAGAGGTCACAAGTTCGAAACTTGCGTAGTGTGATTTGAACGTTTATTGACATGTGATACGTTGTCCCAGTGAGATGTTGTATATAAAGTACCATTTCAAAAAAATGTATAAAAGAAGTTGACCAATATTATCCAAAGATTCACTTGAAACAGACCCCACAATATCAGTTAACTTGGTTTAGCCTACAACCGATTGCTAAATTGATAAGAGAAATAAAGTTGCTTCAAAAAAACGAATTCGAAGGGGCAAAATACATACTGTAGATCAGTAAATTATAAATGGTACTTGTAAACAATATTATGATAGAAATTTTTGAAGCTATTCCTAGACAGAATAAAATCGAGTAAAGCAGGAAAATGAACATATGTTTTATTAACATAGAGTATGATCATTTGTCTGAACGCTCCGTAAGAAAACGCTCAACAGCTCTATTGCGCTCTTCAATCGGTAAGAAAAAAAGTTATGGAAAGCTGTGCAGTTAAAGCGCTCGATAGATTAAATGCGGCGGAGGTGCAAAAAGTCATAGCGGGGAAACAACGGGATATAGCAGGATATAACGGATGACTCTAAAATAGCATATGAAACTCGTACTTAATATTTTTACAAATATATAAATGATAATTAAATGAAAAATTAACATTCGATTGAATGATAATTAATACATAAATTATTTTAAATAAGAACATGTGCGAATAAACTGTAAATAAACGTAAAACTATTATATAACATAATTGAATTTAGTAGAATATTATATTTTCATTTCTGAAAATATATTAAAATTTTAATTAAATAATTAATTTCATAATTTTTATAATGTATAAATGTCATTTTTTAATTCATTTCTTTTAAAGAAGATATAGCGAAAATAGCGTGAATAACGAGATATAGCGGGGCTTAAAGTGGAAAAGCTATATTTGGGGCTACATGGAAAAATCGTAGCGGTAGAAATCCGCTATGAGATATAGAAGGGTTAGAGTAATTGCGGGGCATTAATTACACAGATGGAAAGTATAATATGCATATATGTATCTATGTATATATGTATTTAAGTATATATATATGTATGTATAGCCTAACACTTCGCGAGTGGAAAAATCATCCCAATTACCATGTACAGGACAGTGTGCAAAATGTTGATGTTCATTAGCCTGTTGCATTTGCACTTCAAAGGCAGATGGCTCTAACAATTTGTTGTTTCTTTGCACATTATTTGCCTTTATTGGATAGGAAGAAAGATGAACTAAGTGGCTCACATTGCTAACATTCTCTTATTCATTCTGCGGAGTAGTAGGCTTTGGAACGATGTCTGAAGCATCAATTTTTTCAGTAGTAAGTTAACGAAGCTGCTTTGATGTACGTATGCATTTATGTTTTAATTTCTCTATGGAAAGGCTCAATGAAGTCTCTATATCAGTTAGTAAACATTTGCTCTGCATGACCAAAGATAATGAGTAAATGTGTATAAAATGAAATACCATGCTTGGGAAAAAGGAGCAGGTGATAACATGTATAAATATAGAGTACATGACAGTGTATATGATAAATAGGGGAGAAGGAAAAAAAAAAAAAGAATTGCAGCTGTACTTTATGAAAGGAAGAAATTCTACTTTATTACACTATAGCTGGGCAGAAAAGGTTAAATGTACGAATAGAGGAGATTGAAAAAGTATCTTTTTTATTTTAGACCGAGAATTGATATAAAGCATGGAGCAAATTTTATGAAAGTGGAAAAATTTATAGACGTATGGAGATATGCGTAGAAAAATGTGGGTTCAAAGCATGTTAATAAAGCAGTGTGTTAGCTGAAGATGTTATGTAAGAATAAGTCTTATGCGTGATTAATAATTTTTGCAGTAAGAAGACCTGTTAACCTTCTATGTAGGAAACTCTATAGGAGCAGCAGCAGGGAACGTGTAGAGAAGTGATGGTGGAGATAGATATATTTCTGTAGTACAGTTTTATAGATCCCAGTACTACTTGTACTAATTTTTATATTTGTTTTATTACTGATTGGGTACTGATTGCAACATATTATACCGATACAATATCTTCAGCCACTGTAGAGAACACATGTGATTCATTTCAGCAATTCTTCAACGCATGTAGATCCATGCAACTATCCGCTTAAAAGGAACACGTCACTCCTGTATAATGCAAAGATATATGTAAACTGTTTGGTAGCACAACAAAAGAAGAATTGATAGTTTTTACATTTATAATATGGTTTGGTGTACCTTGAATGTCAAATCAAACAGAACTTGTATTTGTGTAGCAGGACATTAATTTCAAAAGTAACAAACATAACTATCAAAAGTTACAAACATAACGTAGATTTCATACTAATTATAAACCTTAGTGATAAAATATTATAGAAAATTAAATAATTATAAAAGTTAGTATGAATATGACTTCTATCTAGATTTGCAAATAACTTTCAGTATTGGAAACCAAAATAATCCATATCATACCCAAATTCTCCTTAACTTGGTATTAGCTGAAGCAGAAAATTCAAGAAGTAGTAGAAAATTGAAAAGGGATGACATACATGCTATTTAGTTTTATATTTTCTGTAGTTACATATGAAACATCCAAGAACAGTTATACTAATAAGCAGTTGTCTTCGTTAAGTTAGCATTTACAGCATTATGTGAGCCTGTAATAGCCTACAGTACGTTATAATATACCAGTTATTTGTGTATGGTAATTATACTTATATTACTACATTATAAAATACCAAATCATTCAAAAATCGTAATTATACATACAGTAAGTTACTAACTCTCGTGGAAGAAGTAGTGTAAAACTGTATATGTTAAACATTCAATTTTTGAAACCTACTGTATCGTTACCATTAATTGCTGTCAGGGTTTATTTGTATTTAAGCAAAGCATGTAGATAGTAATGAGAAGGCTTTATTAAGAACAGAGAATCAACAAATTGAATTCGATCTTAGGAGAATACATATCGTTTCCTCTCCTCCTTTATAAAGGCTTGAGACCGGCATCTACTTATAGTAAATAATATAGATGGCGGAGTTAAAAACATTTTAAGGAATTTTAAGACCTAATAATGCTGAAGCGTTAGGTTGTACTTATGTTTTTAAAGAAGTACAACAAGGGGAGAGCAATACTTGGATAGTATATAGTAGGGACTAATTCCACGGAGGTCAGAAAAATCCATTAGTTAAAGTGAAGATAAGAGTAGTTCATAATTTAAGAGCACGGTAACAAAACATCCTTATAAACAACATTTCTGGTATGTGTACGCGTTTTACGATGTAGTTTTTCATTTTTAACCAAAATTTTTGTTGTTTTTCATGAAATTTCTCGAGATAAAGCGACATAAAGCTGGACGTGACTGAAGATATAGTCAGAAAGATAAATTCCAACATGTGGGATGGTTTGTTCTTGTGATTTATTAATTGTTAAAGAGAAAGCTAGCCTTATTCGGAATTGTTTACGGATTAGGTTGAAAGGCATCCTTATGTTTTCAGAAGGCTTTAATGGTATACGTGAAATAAATACCCTTGTTCCTTGAAATTTGCCGAATGAAATTTCAATGTCTATAAGGTTTGTAGACAAATTAATCTCACCCCATTACATAATCCAGTTCATAGATCAATGTTGTGTAGTTAACATTATTGGAGATCCTGCTTTAAGAGTTAATTTATGAGGTGGTATACCACCGAGGGTAAGGGAGTTCAAAAACTCATATTTGATATAAGTTAGATGTATCATCTTATACTCTATCAAAAGAATAATAAATGTGTTCATCCTCGGGAATTTTTTTTATGATTGTGTTATTAATTTCATCTGTTGTTTCATTTCTTGGTGATAATATTTCTCTATTTAATTTATAGTCTGTATTACTAAAATTATCAGTTAATGTGGGGAAGACTTCATTAATCAAAGAATATAACGAACTTATACCCTCCTATGTTATAACAATATCCGTTGAGAGTTTAATCATATCTTCTTCTATGTTGGTTTCATTTCCATTTTCGATGTGTAAAAAAAATCAGCGTATGGTTGATCATTACGTGCCCTCATATTTTGAGTTAAATGAAATACCTTAACGGTAACCACAAATATGATCGAACTACACATGCATCAATTTTTCATGCTCCGGTCCCTTCCGGAACAAGTGGTAAAACCTAACGAAAATCTCCTCCTAAGATAACAATTTTTCTTCCAAATGGAACATCTACACTGGTCAAGTCTCTTAATGTTCTATCAAAAGCCTCGAATGTGTGATGGTGAGCCATGGTTGCTTCCTCCCATAGCACAACGGCTGTCGCCAGTATAGTTTTGCAGTAACAGATTGTTTAGTAATATGACATGTGGAGGAAGATTCTAAGTTAATCAGAATTTTAAATCATGAGTGTGTTGTTCTACCACCGGGTAATGCAATAGAAGCTATTCCAGAAGTGGTGTTGCAATTGTAATAAGACCTTGGTTTCGTAGATGAGCTAAAATTGCATTGTATAAAAATGTTTTTCCTGTACCTCCAAGACCATCAATGAAGTAAATGGAGTTGGTTTTGGAATTTACCGAAAGCATGATCATATCACATGCTTCCTTTTTTCAGCGGTTAAGTTATTTATTGATTGTAAACTGTTAACGGTATTTGTATTGATTGTTCTTCTAAAATAAGTGCAGAACTATTGTAGTCATGTATTGAATCTAGAGAGGTATGTAAAGATCATAATCAAAAATGCTTCTATTATATTGTTTTAGAAGGTTGTTACGATCATAGAGACATCAAGCTATTAAATATGTATTTGGGACAGTGGTAGAAGACGTAGATAGATAATCTTCAATTAAAAAAGTCCAAAATTCTGCCTATAATTGACGTACAGCAGATGGTTCACAATATACTAAAATGGTAACAAATAATCGTCTTAAAGCAGTAGGCATATGGGTGTTTGAAGCATCAGTTAAACAATCCTTAATACTGTTATCATTTTCCAGCAGTCCCCCATGTTCGGATGCTTCTTTGAATGTATTAACAATCCTTAATACCGTTATCATTTTTCAGCAGTCCTCTATGTTCGGCTGCTTCTTTGAATGTATTATGAAGACTTTCGTTAACCTTCGAAAATGATACATTCAAAGAAGTAGCCGAACATGGGCCTATAATATGATTTAGTTGTAATCGTAAGTAGTAGTGATCGCCTTTGGTGGAAGATACTGTATATATTCGACCAATTACTTTGCAGTTAAGTTGTCTACGTATCCATTTTTTCATTCATAGTTCCACCAATACTTTTTAGGGAATTCGTAGTAAAGATATTGGCATGCCTCCTTATTGGTTAAATTTTGTTTGAAAAATTCTGTAATCATAGTTTTAGATCTATGTTCGTTATTCAAAATTGAGTCTAATATTTCGTCTGCTTTAAATCGAAGTTGTTGCATGTTATGCAGATATATTTGTAGTCCTATAACAGATGGAGACATGTTACTAAGTTGGAACTTAAATATCCTCCATAGTGACTCAGGTGTATAAATCCATCTAGCATTAACAAACTGATAAATTTCATCGTTGTTGGATGATGTACAAGACATGCCTACAGAGACGTGATATGATCCTTTATAAACATATGTACATAGATATTTGACAGATTTATAATGGAGAAAATTTCAACGTTTATATGACAGTCATATTTTAGAAGTAAATAAGGATTTTAAGGAACCACCCAATGATTGTTAATTAGTATTAATTGTTTGATTTTGTATTCCACTATCACGTCATCTATAATTAGGATATGAATCAATTTCTTGTAAAGTTGATGTCATGAAAGGTTTAGAATACCCCATTTTACATATTTTGTCTCTCATGCATGCAGCATTAGGGTTGAAACTACCGCATGGATGATGAATCATATGTTTTATAACTAATGTATACAAATCTTGTTCTAAATCTTTATTTGGAATTTATGCTCTAACCGTAGCATCGCAATCATCAGGATTATTAAGTTTATCAATTTTCGCAAGAATAATTAAGATATGTGAGTGTGGCAATACCCTCTTCTGAAATTCTATTACATGAACATGTGTTCAATGACTTTACCTAAGACATTTTATCAACTAAATCTTGTTTAAGTTGTTCCAATTTTGCACGGAAAACTCGAGTTGTCAAATTTGGTTGATAATATGGTTGATGAACGGGTAGTAGTTCTTGTGTAATCTCTACCCAATTAGGATTATATGTTATAGTTATAAATAAGTCGAGTTTTCCGTACCTTCGAACTATTGTCATTGCATCCTGGTATCGTTGATGCATGTTGCGTGGACTATCAATATGAGAAGATGGAAGGACTTTTCGAACTCCAACATTTTCTAAAAATAGTAGAGGTGCGTAGGAAATGAAAATATTTAGTTTATCTTTTTAATAGGGCGAATGATAAGAAGGGAAAGTACTTACTGACAGTTGTATCCCCACTTGCTAGAGCATCTTGTAAACCCAGATATAAGTTGGTTCTAATAGTATCTTGGTGGTCTCGAAGGTACTGTAGTCGCATAGTTTCGATTTTGATGTAAGTATCGACAACAAATTGTTGGAATATACGACCACCATGCAATAAAAGAGGCACTTCCATAGGTCATACCTACGATGTTTAAAAAAGATAGATATGTAGAGTATGGATAGAGTAAATTTATGTAAGTTATGTGGAAAAAGACGTACAGGAATAAAAATGGGAAAGAGGTACCTGTAACATATGGGGGTAGTAAGCTCTACAACTGATTTGGTTATGTCAAGTATTATGGATGTTTAGATCCCATTCTTGTTTACCGCATAGAAGTAGAAGAGGGTACCGTAGTGGATCATAAAATCCTGTTGTATCCGGAACTCGTCGGAGGATTCTTTATCTTGTTTCAACTATAATATCCCTGTCATTCAAATTGTCTGAATCATCGTCTCCTACAATGATACCCGCCATTTGTGATGCAGTCGATAGTTGGTGAAAATGATGATCAATTATAAGTTCTTTTATTAAAAGTCTGCAATTCTGTAAATTAGTACGCTATCTCAAATGTCTCAATACATGTACATAAGGATTATAAACATCTAAGATTCCCTTTAATGTTTGTAGGATGTCTGGCCTTAATACTGCACTATCTTGTTGTCGATTTTCAATCTCATGATCAATATCATAGACGTACATTTGCATATATCTAGGTCTATTTCTAGGCATGGGCAAAACACTTCTAATGCTATGATATATAGCACCTTGTGCACGATACGAATATATTCCGTTTCGAGCAGACGCTAGATTCCGATCAATGTTAGCCCCCATAGAGGTAAATGCAAAAGCAATGTTATACGATCTTATGTTTGTTCGAAAATGTGAACCAATTTCGCTATCGTCAGTGAATAAAGGAAAAAGTTCTTGAGGTGGTGTAGAGCAGTGAATGGTAATTTTACCACCCCAGCATCAATTTCCATTTGCTTCACGAAAAAATAATTTTGTTTTACAGTATTGGCAGTAAGTGGGTTCAGGTAGCATATGGCGAAGGAAATATTGGGGAGTAGTAAAATTCCGACCATAGTTATAACGCGTCATAATGGCAGATCGATTTATCAATTGTTGTTGGGAAAGAGATGTAAATGTTGTCGTAATTTTTGTAATAGCAAATGTTATACTTTGCATGTCGTATAATGTAATAGAAAATGAGAATAAAAAGGAAAAAAAAATACCCGCAACATCTGGCGGTGAATTGTTGTTTGGTTAAGTATCTCGATTGGTACCATTGGTGGGTTGATAGGTGAATGTCCTACTATGGTTATAAAGGGAAAAAAAATTAGTAGAATGGTTTTATAAGATGGAAGCAACTGCCAATAGAAGTTGAAGTATGAAGTCAAAACAGGTGGACGTAGCATATAAGATCAAGTTATAACATACATTACGGACAGAACAGGAAAGCAGTTATGCAATTGAAGCAAGAACGAAGAACCTACCATGCATTAATAATAAGTTCATCTGTTTATCTAACATATTGTCCTAATCCTTTTGTAACAGGTTGTAAAATGTGAAGCAGTTAAGTAAGGAGAACTGCTTGCTGTTAGACAGAGTATTAAATATAAAGGCAAAATAATATCTGTAGATGGTAAGAGGAAATAGTGTCAACTGCATGTGGTAATAGGTTAAGTCATACATTCGTGCCAAGGAAGGAAGTATAGTTAGTTCAGATATAGTTATAAAGGTAAAGTGGCGAGAAGTAATAGACACTAGAAGTTGGAGTGAAGTAAATATTAAAGTAGTAATATTAATTTGAAAAATAACAATGTAGAAATGACATTTGAGTATGTAAGAGTTGGGCAAAAAACAATATGAAAACGATAGTAAATAAAAACAGCGAAGATGGTTAAATTGCGAAAAAGGTGGCGATTACGGTAAAAGCATAGTGCATTTTAGAGCTCAAAGAAGTAAATGTGTAAAAATATGTGTAAATGATAAAAGATGATAGTGGAAAGTGTATGAGCTAATAGATTATTTTCATACGCAGTCAAAGGTGGCAAGTAAAGGTTGGTAACATGTGGTTGTGGAGGTATAGAGGGAAAAAAGAGGCAGCGACAATTTGGGTGAACTAAAAGTTGTTGAATAATTTTAAGGTGCAGTAGTCATTATGTAGATGGAAATGCGAGAAAAAATAAGTAGTTAATATGGGTTGAAGAAAAAGAGTTAGTTAAAATGCATTAAAAAAACAGACAGTATAAATTGTATGGGCAAAAGTGATGATTAAGTACAGTAAATTATGAGAAAATAACAATGAAAAAGAGGTATTCGTGTATTTAAGAGCAGTGTTATCCCACTTTTTGGTCAAAGCTGGAATCCCAACAGAATTGGCGAGGGATGATGGATATCAGGATTGGAGTTCAGTTGGAAACAAAGCTGCAATAGATGTCGTCGAAATTTGGCCGAGCTTTGATCAGGACGGAATCGATTGGAGATGATGATGAGGACTAGGAGAGGCTATGTTTCAAGTTTCAGGTTAATCGGAGTTCGTATGAAGGAGATATATCGATACAAGGTAGGAAGGATATACTGTTCAAATCCATCAAAGGGTTGAGGTGATGCTCATTTCGAATCCGTCATATTCGTATCCATCGGAATGACATCCCCTCAATATGTTCGTATCCACCGAGTTTGGCGCGGTTCGAATCCATCATTTGCATCCATCAGGAAATTATGTATTGGCTCTTTCGAATCGATCTATTTCGTATCCATCGGAAGGATACCTCCTCGGCCCTATTCGAATCCATCAGGTTTTGCATAGTTCGACTCCATTAGGTTCGTATCGATCAGGGTCACGAATGCTCGGCAGTTCGTATCCATGGAACAACGTCTTGTTTGTATCGATTGGTTCGGGTTCGCATCGATGACATTCGTATCGACCAGCATGGACTTGGCATGATGGTTTCGCATCGATCAGGTAAGGCCTCCCTTGTATCCATCAGGTAAGGCTTCGTTCGTGTCCATCAGTGTCAAGCTTCGTATCCATATGATTGGTCCATCGTGCATTTTTCGTATCGATTGATAATGCCTCGCATAACATTATTTCGTATCGATCAGATAGATCGATACGAAACGTACTCCTGACATCGATACGAAGAACGGTACGGTGCAGGCAGTTGGATACAGATGCAATGTAAAATTATCGGCATGAACGAACGCAAAGTATGGATGCGAGTGTGAATCACATGAAGAGGCGTTCAAAGTGGCGAAGGACGTGCATGGTTCAAAGGAAGAAATCTTCAACTCGACACGAATTTAGGATCGCTCCAGGAAGCTCGCGCCACGTCACGAACAAGCACGCGCTTCTGCTCGAGTCGAACAGGATGGATTCGAATCAATAGATTCGAACGCAACAGCCCTCACGAAAATGAATTTCGTATCGATCATATCTCCCAAACCGCTGATCCAAATGCAATGAAATTTTCACGGCAACTTGCATACAAGGAAAAGAACAATCCTGCCAAGTATCAGCTCGATTGGGTCATTTTTTGATGGATACAAAATCACTTCGTATTGATCACAGATCAAGTCGAAACTTGGTGGGGTCGGTCGCGTGGGCCCACTCACGTGCCAGAAGAAGTCTCCTGAAATTTTAGCTCGATCTCAGCCTCCTACGCATATAAATAGCCCCCCGAAGCCTAAAGAAAGAGGATCTTTGGCCTGCTCGACGCCCAGACTATGCCGGATTCATTTCTATACTTCAATACAACTATTATACTCGAAATTCATCACTGTGACTACTGTAATCATCTGTAATCAGCAAGGATAATCAATAAAGGATAAAACTTTGAAGTGGAGTAGGCCAGAGATAGCCGAACCACTATAAATCTTGCGTCCCTGTTCATTAATTTTGGATTATTGCTTGTAATTTGCTGTGATCTATGATTTGCATTTGGGATATTGCTGATTTATATTCATGCTTTGGTGCTTTCACGACGTTCGGGGTTTGCGACCAATTTCGGCGTAAACACTTTGGTGCTTTCACTGAGAAGGACTAGCACCCGCTACATCGGATTAAAGTTCAGATTTGAAGTGCGTGAAGGATTCAGATTTAGAGAGAATGACTAGACAAAACAGTAGAAGGCAGAGGGCTGAGAGAAGCCAACAAGAAGGAAGTCAAGAAGCGTCTTCCGGAGCTGGAGAAGGACAAGCTTCAATTTACATCACCATGGATGAAATGGAGGCTATGAACAATTCGTTGCAAGAGAGATTGTTGAAAAGCCAACAGGAAATGATGCAGACTTTCTTTGAACAGATGAGAGCTGCAGGGATGCAGAACTTAGGACCGGCCACAGCGGCTGTTAATGTGGAACAAGGAGCTAGGGTTATGGAACACAATGAAGGACAGAACACAGAATCGGAAGGCAATCAACAAGGGCTTGGGGGCAGACCCGCAGGATCCAACACAGGAGGACCTTTGGAAGGGGTGCAACAGGCTAGAGCCAACGTCGCTGCTAATGAGCCACATGAAGAATATGTGCCGGAGTTCCCTCGGGGGCATGAGGGGCAACCCTTGAAAGACAATGTTGAATTGGTGGAGATCATAAGGAAAACTATGCGTGGAGGTTTGACTAATAGAGATATGGGAGGGGTGAACAGGAGCCTGTTCGCTCGAGAAATCAGGATAGCACAGAACCCACCTAAGTTCAAGCTACCTAGTGTGGAAGTATACGATGGCAAGGCTGACCCGACTAATCATTTGATGAGGTATATTAGACACATGGAAGTGTTGGGGGCATCAGAGGAGGTGATGGCCCGATGCTTCCCTTTGTACTTGACGGACTTAGCTGCAATGTGGTTTAGGCAGCTTGGAGAGGGATCTATCAGGACTTGGAAGGAATTGGTGGATAAGTTTTTGGGGAAGTTTCGGGTTCATATCAGGAGACCAAAGAATGTGATGACATTAACATCGGTAAAACAAAGGACGGATGAATCGCTTAGAGGTTTTCTAACTCGATTCAACGCAGCAGTTGCCTCGGTGGATCGGCCGGATCCATCGATGGTCTTGATGGCGGCGGTATCGGGAGTCGGAGAGGATTCAGACTTTAAGGTGTCTTTAATACGAGATCCCCCACAGGATCTCGAGGAATTCTTTCACGAAGCCGAAAGGTTCCTTCGGCAAGAGGATGCGAGTATGGATTTAAAGCTGAAGGAGGTGAACGCGACTGAGGGTGGAGGACCATCCAATGGAAGCTCAGATAAGGATAAGGGAAAAAGGAAGCTAGATGACAATTTAGGGAAAGCGATGGAAGGATCCAAAGTTTTCCACATACACAAGATTAAATGAGACGCTGGAGCAGATATACATGGAAACTAGGAATCGCCTCCCTTACCGGAGGCTGGTCAGGAGAGAACCATCCGAACGGGAGAGGGCATCAGGAAGGCGCTGTCTTTTCCACGATTTGGACGGACATGATACCAGCAGCTGCAGGCACTTAAAGGACATAATTGAGGAACATGTCAGGAATGGAAAACTGAGGCAGTATTTTGGAGCACGGAATGCAGCGGTGGAGCAGGAGCAGCCACCGTCTAACTCACACCATGATGATGTGAGGCCTAGGAATGATGGTCGACTGATTATCAATTGACTTGGATAATATGGAATAAGTAACAAACCATTAGCAAACAGCTAAGTCATTTACACATGTATGGGGATGGAGATATCCCCTAGGCATGCTCTGAATGATAATAGATCGCGAAGCTATGGTTTGTGAAATCTATTTTTTGTTCTGGATTGGACATTTGTGTTTCTGATTTTGTTTTGGAGTTTGGTTTGAACTCCTGGTTTTGTTTGTTTTTTTGGTTTGGATTTTCGTCTGGATGACTGATTTCTGTTTTGGATGTTGGTTTGGATTTCTGATTTTGATTTGGATTTTGATTTGGATTTTGGATTGGATTTTGATTGGATTTCTATATGGTTTTTGATAAAAGGCCGTCAGGTATGGATTATGCCTGGCAAGGGGTGAGTCACTTTGCCCGAACGTGGTAAATCGACTCATTCAGGTCGTCGAGTATAGACTATGCTCGACAAAGGTCCGAAGTGACCAGGATTTGGCCTAGGACTTAGGCCCTATATTATTGATTATTAATTTTAGGTCGTTGAGTATGGACTATGCTCAACAAGGGTCCAGAGTGACCAGGATTCGGCTTAGGACTTAAGCCATGGCATTATACAACGTCCAGGGACACTGGACCACGGTCGTCAAGTGCGGATTACGCCTGGCAAGAACCCGGAGAGGTTAGCACAACGTCCAGGGACACTGGACCACGGTCGTCAGGTGTGGATTGCGCTTGGCAAGAGCCCGGAGAGGTTATGGATTTGGATATCGACCGGGAGAGGTCCTGGATTCGGTTATTGGCTATTGGATAAGGATGGATTAGGACTCGATTGTCAAGCTCGAATGGACATGGAATTGGAATTGGCTATGGACTTCGGATATCGGATTCGGAACTATTCAAAACACGCCTTATTTTCACAAGGCATGTTTTGGAGGGCAAATGCTATCCCACTTTTTGGTCAAAGCTGGAATCCCAACATAATTGGCGAGGGATGATGGATATCAGGATTGGATTTCAATTGGAAACAAAGCTGCAATGGATGTCATTGAAATTTGGCCGAGCTTCGATCAGGACGGAATCGATTGGAGATGATGATGAGGACTAGGAGAGGCAATGTTTCAAGTTTCAGGTTAATCGGAGTTCGTATGAAGGAGATATGATCGATACAAGGTAGGAAGGATATACTGTTCAAATCCATCAAAGGGTTGAGGTGATGCTTATTTCGAATCCATCAGATTTGTATCCATCGGAATGGCATCCCCTCAATATGTTCGTATCCACCGAGTTTGGCGCGGTTCGAATCCATCATTTGCATCCATCAGGAAATTATGTATTGGCTCTTTCGAATCGATCTATTTCGTATCCATCGGAAGGATACCTCCTCGGCCCTATTCGAATCCATCAGGTTTTGTATAGTTCGATTCCATCAGGTTCGTATCGATCAGGGTCACGAATGCTCGGCAGTTCGTATCCATGGAACAGCGTCTTGTTTGTATCGATTGGTTCGGGTTCGCATCGATGACATTCGTATCGACCAGCATGGACTCGGCTCGATGGTTTCGCATCGATCAGATAAGGCCTCCCTCGTATCCATCAGGTAAGGGTTCGTTCATGTCCATCAGTGTCAAGCTTCGTATCCATATGATTGTCCCTTCGTGCATTTTTCATATCGATTGATAATGCCTCGCATAACATTATTTCGTATCGATCGGATAGATCGATACAAAACACACTCCTGACATCGATATGAAGAACGGTACGGTGCAGGCAGTTGGATACAGATGCAATGCAAAATTATCGGCACGAACGAATGCAAAGTATGGATGCGAGTGTGAATCACAGGAAGAGGTGTTCAAAGTGCCGAAGGACGTGCACGGTTCAAAGGAAGAAACCTTCAACTCGGCACGAATTTAGGATCGCTCCAGGAAGTTCGCGCCACGTCACGAACAAGCACGCGCTTCTGATCGAGTCGAACAGGATGGATTCGAACCAATGGATTTAAACGCAACAGCCCTCACGAAAATGCAATTCATATCGATCATATCTCCCAAAGCACTGATCCAAATGCAACGAAATTTTCACAGCAACTTGCATACAAGGAAAAGAACAATCCTACCAAGTTTCAGCTCGATTGGGTCATTTTTTGATGGATACAAAATCACTTCGTATCGATCACAGATCAAGTCGAAACTTGGTGGGGTCGGTCGCGTGGGCCCACTCATGTGCCAGAAGAAGTCTCCTGAAATTTTAGCTCGATCTCAGCCTCCTACGCGTATAAATAGCCCCCCGAACCCTACAGAAAGAGGATCTTTGGCCTGCTCGACGCCCAGACTATGCCGGATTCATTTCTATACTTCAATACAACTATTATACTCGAAATTCATCACTGTGACTACTGTAATCATCTGTAATCAGTAAGGATAATCAATAAAGGACAAAACTTTGAAGTGGAGTAGGCCGGAGATAGCCGAACCACTATAAATCTTGCGTCCCTGTTCATTAATTTTGGATTATTGCTTGTAATTTGCTTTGATCTATGATTTGCGTTTGGGATATTGCTGATTTATATTCATGCTTTGGTGCTTTCACGACGTTCAGGGTTTACGACCAATTTCAACGCAAACACTTTGGTGCTTTCACTGAGAAGGACTAGCACCCGCTACATCGGATTAAAGTTCAGATTTGAAGTGCGTGAAGGATTCAGATTTAGAGAGAATGACTAGACAAAACAGTAGAAGGCAGAGGGCTGAGAGAAGCCAACAAGAAGGAAGTCAAGAAGCGTCTTCCGGAGCTAGAGAAGGACAAGCTTCAATTTACATCACCAGGGATGAAATGCAGGCTATGGCCAATTCGTTGCAAGAGAGATTGTTGAAAAGCCAACAGGAAATGATGCAGACTTTCTTTGAACAGATGAGAGCCGCAGGGATGCAGAACTTAGGACCGGCCACAACGGCTGTTAATGTGGAACAAGGAGCTAGGGTTATGGAACACAATGAAGGATAGAACACAGAATCGGAAGGCAATCAACAAGGGCTTGGGGGCAGGCCCGTAGGATCCAACACAGGAGGACCTTTGGAAGGGGTACAACAGGCTAGAGCCAACGTCGCTGCTAATGAGCCACATGAAGAATATGTGCCGGAGTTCCCTCGGGGGCATGGGGGGCAACCCTTGAAAGACAATGTTGAATTGGTGGAGATCATAAGGAAAACTATGCGTGGAGGTTTGACTAATAGAGATATAGGAGGGGCGAACAGGAGCCCGTTCGCTCGAGAAATCAGGATAGCACAGAACCCACCTAAGTTCAAGCTACCTAGTGTGGAAGTATACGATGGCAAGGCTGACCCGACTAATCATTTGATGAGGTATATTAGACACATGGAAGTGTTGGGGGCATCAGAGGAGGTGATGGTCCGATGCTTCCCTTTGTACTTGACGGACTTAGCTGCAATGTGGTTTAGGCAGCTTGGAGAGGGATCTATCAGGACTTGGAAGGAATTGGTGGATAAGTTTTTGGGGCAGTTTCGGGTTCATATCAGGAGACCAAAGAATGTGATGACATTAACATCGGTAAAACAAAGGACGGATGAATCGCTTAGAGGTTTTCTAACTCGATTCAACGCAGCAGTTGCCTCGGTGGATCGGCCGGATCCATCGATGGTCTTGATGGCGGCAATATCGGGAGTCAGAGAGGATTCGGACTTTAAGGTGTCTTTAATACGAGATCCCCCACAGG
Source organism: Allium cepa (assembly GCA_030765085.1). Lineage (NCBI taxonomy): Eukaryota > Viridiplantae > Streptophyta > Magnoliopsida > Asparagales > Amaryllidaceae > Allium > Allium cepa. The sequence continues at coordinate 454,891,305 of CM060931.1, read as the reverse complement.
ATCTCGAGGAATTCTTTCACGAAGTCGAAAGGTTCCTTCGGTAAGAGGATGCGAGTATGGATTTAAAGCTGAAGGAGGTGAACGCGACTGAGGGTGGAGGACCATCCAATGGAAGCTCAGATAAGGATAAGGGAAAAAGGAAGCTAGATGACAATTCAGGGAAAGCTGGAAAGCGATGGAAGGATCCAAAGTTTTCCACATACATAGGATTAAATGAGACACTGGAGCGGATATACATGGAAACCAGGAATCGCCTCCCTTACCGGAGGCTTGTCAGGAGAGAACCATCCGAACGGGAGAGGGCATCAGGAAGGCACTGTCTTTTCCACGATTTGGATGGACATGATACCAACAGCTGCAGGCACTTAAAGGACATAATTGAGGAACATGTCAGGAATGGACAATTGAGGCAGTATGTTGGAGCACAGAATGCAGCGGTGGAGCAGGAGCAGCCACCGTCTAACTCACACCATGATGATGTGAGGCCCAGGAATGATGGTCGATTGATTATCAATTGACTTGGATAATATGGAATAAGTAACAAACCATTAGCAAACGGCTAAGTCATTTACACATGTATGGGGACAGAGATATCCCCTAAGCATGCTCTGAATGATAATAGATCGCGAAGCTATGGTTTGTGAAATCTATTTTTTGTTCTGGATTGGACATTTGTGTTTCTGGTTTTGTTTTTGAGTTTGGTTTGAACTCCTGGTTTTGTTTGTTTTTGGTTTGGATTTTCGTCTGGATGACTGATTTCTGTTTTGGATGTTGGTTTGGATTTCTGATTTTCAGGTTTTGATTTGGATTTTGGATTGGATTTTGATTGGATTTTTATATGGTTTTTGATAAAAGGCCGTCAGGTATGGATTATGCCTGGCAAGGGGTGAGTCACTTTGCCCGAACGTGGTAAATCCCAGGTCGTCGAGTATGGACTATGCTCGACAAAGGTCCGAAGTGACCAGGATTTGGCCTAGGACTTAGGCCCTATATTATTGATTATTAATTTTAGGTCGTTGAGTATGGACTATGCTCAACAAGGGTCCAGAGTGACCAGGATTCGGCTTAAGACTTAAGCCGTGGCATTATGCAACGTCCAGGGACACTGGACCACGGTCGTCAAGTGTGGATTACGCCTGGAAAGAACCCGGAGAGGTTAGCTCAACGTCCAGGGACACTGGACCATGGTCGTCAAGTGTGGATTGCGCTTGGCAAGAGCCCAGAGAGGTTATGGATTTGGATATCGACCGGGAGAGGTCCGGGATTCGGTTATTGGCTATTGGATAAGGATGGATTAGGACTCGGTTGTCGAGCTCGAATGGACATGGAATTGGAATTGGCTATGGACTTCGGATATCGGATTCGGAACTATTCAAAACACGCCTTATTTTCACAAGGCATGTTTTGGAGGGCAAATGCTATCCCACTTTTTGGTCAAAGCTGGAATCCCAACATAATTGGCGAGCGATGATGGATATTAGGATTGTAGTTCAATTGGAAACAAAGCTGCAATGGATGTCATCGAATTTTGGCCGAGCTCCGATCAGGACGGAATCGATTGGAGATGATGACGAGGACTAGTAGAGGCTATGTTTCAAGTTTCAGGTTAATCGGAGTTCGTATGAAGGAGATATGATCGATACAAGGTAGGAAGGATATACTGTTCAAATCCATCAAAGGGTTGAGGTGATGCTTATTTCGAATCCATCAGATTCGTATCCATCGGAATGGCATCCCCTCAATATGTTCGTATCCACTGAGTTTGGCGCGGTTCGAATCCATCATTTGCATCCATCAGGAAATTATGTATTGGCTCTTTCGAATCGATCTATTTCGTATCCATCGGAAGGATACCTCCTCGGCCCTATTCGAATCCATCAGGTTTTGTATAGTTCGACTCCATCAGGTTCGTATCGATCAGGGCCACGAATGCTCAGCGGTTCGTATCCATGGAACAGCATCTTGTTCGTATCGATTGGTTCGGGTTCGCATCGATGACATTCGTATCGACCAGCATGGACTCGGCTCGATGGTTTCGCATCGATCAGATAAGGCCTCCCTCGTATCCATCAGGTAAGGGTTCGTTCGTGTCCATCAGTGTCAAGCTTCATATCCATATGATTGGCCCTTCGTGCATTTTTCATATCGATTGATAATGCCTCGCATAACATTATTTCGTATCGATCAGATAGATCGATACAAAACACACTCCTGACATCGATACAAAGAACGGTACGGTGCAGGCAGTTGGATACAGATGCAATGCAAAATTACCGGCACGAACGAACGTAAAGTATGGATGCGAGTGTGAATCACGGGAAGAGGTGTTCAAAGTGGCGAAGGACGTGCTTGGTTCGAAGGAAGAAACCTTCAACTCGGCACGAATTTAGGATCACTCCAGGAAGCTCGCGCCACGTCATGAACAAGCACATGCTTCTGATCGAGTCGAACAGGATGGATTCGAACCAATGGATTTGAACGCAACAGCCCTCACAAAAATGCAATTCGTATCGATCGTATCTCCCAAAGCGCTGATCCAAATGCAACGAAATTTTCACAGCAACTTGCATACAAGTTAAAGAACAATCCTGCCAAGTTTTAGCTCGATTGGATCATTTTTTGATGGATACAAAATCACTTCGTATCGATCACAGATCAAGTCGAAACTTGGTGGGGTCGGTCGCGTGTGCCCATTCACGTGCCAGAAGAAGTCTCTCGAAATTTTAGCTCGATCTCAGCCTCCTACGCCTATAAATAGCCCCCCGAAGCCTACAGAAAGAGGATCTTTGGCCTGCTCGACGCCCAGACTTTGCCGGGTTCATTTCTATACTTCAATACAACTATTATACTCGAAATACATCACTGTGACTACTGTAATCATCTGTAATCAGTAAGGATAATCAATAGAGGATAAAACTTTGAAGTGGACGTAGGTCGGAGATAGCCGAACCACTATAAATCTTGCGTCCCTGTTCATTAATTTTGGATTATTGCTTGTAATTTGCTGTGATCTATGATTTGAGTTTGGAATATTGCTGATTTATATTCATACTTTGGTGCTTTCACGACGTTTGGGGTTTGCGACCAATTTCGGCGCAAACAAGTAGTGCATAAAAATATATGAAAATAAGGTTAAGTACAAACAACGAATACTAGTAATTGCGAAAAAGGTGGATGTTAATGTAAAAGCGCAGTGCATATTAGAGTTTAACAGATTGAATGTGTGAAAATATGGTAATGACAAGAGGTAACAGTGGGAACAAGGCTGGCCCCAAGGCAAGGCGTGCAAGACAGCCGCCTAGGGCAACCGACCCGACGGGGGCAACGATGTGGTGGTGGTGGTGAGTTCAGTCATTTATTTAGATAAAAATGGGTTATGTAATAATAAAAATAATTCAAAATGTAGTGAGGTGGTTAGGTTATTGTCATTTAAATCATGCAACCAAAGTTCGAGTATGAAAAGCTGCAAATTTTTGGGGCAATTTTTTTATGTTCGGACTAGGGCAACGTGACCGGTTGGGTCGGGCCTGAGTGGGAAGTGCATGAGTTAGTAGATTAGTTTGCATATGCAACCAAAGGTGGAAAGTAAGGTTTGGTAACATATAGTTGTAAAGGTACAAAGTGAAAAAAGTAGACATATATATGGAGTATAAAAACAAACAAATAGTAAAAAGTGTATGGGTACAACATATAATGATGACGTATGGATATAATTACCGGATGACTTTTGTGTATGATGGTTTTCAGGCAAGCGTGTCCTTCTACTTACAATGGTTTATTGTCTAGCTTGTTCACGCCTTGCATGTTGAGTAACACATTGTTATTTCCATTGCTGTTGGTCCATAAGGTTGTGCAAATATGAGTTAATCGAAAGAAATATGGAGGAAGCGGGAGGTAGTTAGAGTAATATGGAAAAATATTACGGTAAAACTGAGAATCAAATGAGTACGTAGTAGCAAAGGGAAAAAGTGGAGTAAGTGGGTATTGGAAAATGCATATGTATACAGAATGATTGATTAGATATTTTGCAACCGACATATCTATAACTGGAAGATGTTGAAGTAGTCAAAGCTATGTAATTCTGGCTAAAATATTAACGACCAGGGTATAGAAGTAAAATAGTAACTTTGGCTTATTGCTAGAATGGTAATGATGCATTGCTGTAGAGATATATTGAAAGAATTTTGAGAAATTTATTGATTACAAAACTGAATACAATACACGAGTGCAATTGCTCATATTTACAGAGTTATTACACGAGACAAATTACAAAGTTGATTATTATTGTGATGGGTCTTGGCCTACTCTGATGGGCTTTGCTGAATGACTTGCGTTGAGAAAGTATTGTATTTGTTTATAGAATTGAACCAGTATACTTCCTCATTATCTCACAATCGTTATTTTCCCCCCTCAAACTCTACCTTAGGGTTAGGGTTTGCAATTCAGAGAAAAGAAAATTCCCAAATTTGACTTTAAAAAATTGTGTCGAATTGTCCCAGATCTTCAAGTTCGACATCATTCTGGTGCCTTTACGCCTTTATTCCTACTCTTTGCTTGTCTCAAAAGTTGAGATCTGGCGATTTTTACTTTGTCGAATAGAGATTTAAGAGAGCTTGTGTGATGAGTTTATGTTTTCCTTACTTCCATGTTGTTGTCTGGATTTGAAGTGACAGAGATGATGTGATTTTCACTGTCCTCGATCTTCAGGTCAGATTTGAACTTGTTAAAGCTTCTAGCTGATAACACCTTTGTAAGGATGTTGACATGTTGGTAAGTAGCAGGTATGTGGCTTATCTGAAGTTTTCCTTTTTGAACATACTCTCGAACGAAGTGTAAATCTATATCTATGTACTTGGTTCGAGAGTGAAGTATGGGATTTGCAGACATGTAGATTGTGCTTTGATTATCCTACCATAGAACCGACATGGTTTCTGACTTTATCTTTAATTCACTTAGTATTGACTGTAGCTAAATAATCTCTGCAGTAGCACTTGCTATACTCCTATATTCAGCTTCTGTACTCGATCTGGAGACAATTGCCTTCTTTTTAGAACACCATGCTATTAAATTGTTCCCAATGTATATACAATAGCCAGTGGTTGATTTTCTGTCATCTGGATCTGATGCCCAATCTACATCTGCATATCCTACTATGCTTAGATTATTGCATGTTTCGAGTGATAAGCCGTAGTTAAGTGTTCCTTTTAGAGATATGAGAATTCTCTTTACAGCTCTTCAATGCTCATCACATGGATTCTGCAAAAATTGAGAGACTTTGTTAACACTATAAGCAATGTCAGGTCGTGTTATAGTTGCATATTGTAATGCTCCTACAATACTTCTATACTGTTTAATGTTAAATATGGCTTCCCCCCTGTTTTTAGAGAAGTGCCGACTGCTTATCATAGGTGTTGGTTGTGGCTTTGCATCACTCATTTTTGTTTTGTTCAGGATTTCTTGAATGTACTTTCTTTGGCATAGAATCATTTTAGAGTTTGCTTTCCTTTTAACTTCTATGCCTAAGAAATAATTAATGTCTCCAAGGTCCTTTACTAAAAATTTCTTATCTAGATAGAAGATAATGTGATTGACTTCATCATTGCTATTGCATATAATAATTAGATCATCAACATATATTGGTATGTAAACAGTAGAGATATTATTAACTTTGATAAAAAGTGAATTGCCAGATTTGGCAGACCGATATCCTAGATTTATTAATGCTGATTTCAGTTTGTCAAACCAGACTCTTAGAGCTTGTTTGAGGCCATAAATAGCCTTATTTAATTTACACACATAATTTTCATTTTTGTTGTAACCTGTGGCTGCTCTATATAGATTTCCTCTTGCAAGATGCCATTAAGAAATGCGTTGTTGACATCCAGTTGCTTTATGCACCATCTTTTGTGTAAAGCAATAATAAGAATGAGTCTATTGGTTTATGGTTTGAGCACTGGAGAAAAGGTTTCAGTAAAGTCAAATCCATATTGTTGTGTATAGCCCTTTGCAACAAGTCTTGCTTTCTATATGTTGATAGTTCGATCAGGATTCCTATTGATTTTGTATGTCCACTTACATCCCACGATATTTTTATGGTCTGGTTGACATACAAGATCCCATGTCCTATTTTTGATGAGTGCATTATATTCTTCACTCATGGCATCTCTCCTGTTTTTGTCTTTGATAGCCTGGTCATATGTGACTAGTTCATGATAACTTAAGCTTGTTGCGTATGTTTTTGGCTTGAAAATGCCACTCTTGGCCCTTGTGATCATAGGATGATTTGGTCTTGGTTGAGCATCAGTGTGAGGTGAGCTTCTGTGTCACTATGATTTGTACTTCTTTGTGAAACTTCTTCACGAATGTCTATCTGATCTTGCTTTCTGCTCTCTGTGATTGTTGTAGGTAAAGGACTTGCATGACTGAGACTATCTATCCAGTCTGATTCATGTTGATGAGATGCTCTGGGTCGTATATTTTGGTTCTCAGTAGCCTCCTTTGCCTTCACTTGATTCTCAATCTCAGAATATACAGGTATATCTAGTATGGATACTTTTGGATTGTAGACTTTGCATGTAGTTTTGATTTCTGGTTTGCTAAATGGAAGCACACCTTCATTAAAAACAACATGCCTACTTACAAAGATCTCATCTAGACATTTATATCCTTTTTGATTTGTAGTATATCCCAGAAAAGTGCATGGTTTAGATTTAAAATTCAATTTATTTGAGTTGTATGGTCTAGTGTAAGGAAAACAGAGACATCTAAAGGTTCTTAAATTGAAATAGTTTGGTTTGACTTCATATAATTTTTCCATGGGACTGATCCCTTTGAGGACTTTTGTTGGAAGTCTATTTATCAGGTATACAGCTGTATTAAATGCCTCTGGCCAGAATATCAATGGCATTGAATCATGAGCCAATAAAGTAAGTCCAGACTCAACAATATATCCGTGTTTCCTTTCTACTGGACCATTTTGCTTAGATGTATGGGAACATGTAGTTCTGTGTATAATTCTCGTTTTTTGGAAATAACTACTAAAGGTCTTATACTCAGTACCACCATCAGATTGAATGACTTTGACCTGGGAATTAGTTTGCTTTTCAGCCATTGTTATAAAACATGTAACTGCATTATATGCTTCAGATTTTGTTTTAAAAAAATATATCCAAGTATATCTTGAATATGCATCAACAAAAGAGATATAGTATTTATATCCAAAATCTGAGCATATAGGTGCAGGACCCCATAAGTCTGTGGCAACTAATTCCAATGGTTTTGAGTATTGTGTAGATGAGTCATTAAAAGATAACTTGTGACTCTTACCCATTTGACAATAAGTGTATATATAGGGTAATAAGATGTCATCAACTTTTATTTTATTTTCAATAAGAACTTGTCATACAACATTAGTACTAGGATGACCAAGTTTGTAGCGCCAAAGATCAAATACATCTCTATTATTTCTTTTCATGCTCAAATTACAATGGTTTTGCTCTTCTGTGACACTTTTAGAGTTAGCAGATTTAAATTTGAATAGCCCTTTTTCTGTGTCACCCTGCAATAAAATGTCTCTAGTTAGTATGTCTCTAATTAAACAGTACTTAGGATAAAAATCAAAGTATGCATTATTATCAAGAGCAAACTGAGATACACTTATGAGATTCTTTTTTATCTCTGGCACTCTTAGCAAGTTATGTAAGAATAATTGCCTTTTACCTTTAATACAAGCATTACCAGTATGAGAAATTTTCACACACTTACCATTCCCCATGCAAACGGTTTGATTACCTCTGTATTCCTTGCATCCAAGATTCAAGTTGTCAAGGTTGTTGGTGATGTGGTTGGTAGCCCCTGAGTCTGGGTACCAAGACTCGTCCTGAAGATGTTCTGCTCTTGCAGTATCATTTGAATTCTGACCGTTGTTGTTGTTGACTGGTTGACTGTCACAGTTTTGTGCGATATTTACATTGTAGTTATTGCTTCTTTGATTGTTACTGTTCTGATTTGAGTATCTGAAATAGCATTTTATTGCTGTGTAACCTACCTTTTCACAGATTTGGCATTTTGGCCTGTTGTTGTTGTTGTTATTCCACCTTCCTCTTCCTCTTGACCTATTAGTGTAGCCACCTCTTTGAGTTGGTCGCTCTGTTTTGTTGTTGTTTTGGTTTTTGTTTCTCTGATTGGTTGTGTAGTTGATAGAGAGGTCATAATCTTGTGGTCTTTTGTTATTTGTCCTTGCTTCATGTGCCAGCAAGATTGAATGCACATCATCTATATATGGTAGAACTTTTTGAGAGGATATAACAGCAACTACTGCTTCATATTCACCACTTAGGCCATTGAGTATGGTTAGAATCTGTTCTGAGTGTGTAATTTTATGATCTGCTGCTTCAAGAAGATCACAGGTTGTCTTGATCTTGGACAAATATTCTCTCATTGGGTGATTTTCTTTCTTAATAATTTGAAGTTGTCTTTTGTGTATCACTTTTTCTGCAGATTGAGTGTTAAAGACTTTTTCGACTGTTGTCCATATTTCATTGGCAGTCTTGCATCCTATTACATGAGATAACAATTTTGTGTTTATGGATGATAGTAGCCATGAACAAATTAATCTGTCTTGTCTGTGATGTTTTATGTATTCTTCATTGCTTACTACTTTATCTCTTGATCAGTGATAAATTTTGGTGGAGTTGGTGTAGTCCCCAGAACATATCCTTCGAGTCCATACATGAGTGCAATTGCTCATATTTATACAGTTATTACACGAGACAGATTACAAAGCTAATTATTATTGTGATGGGCCTTGGCCTGCTTTGATGTGCTTTGCTGAATGACTTGCCTTGAGAAAGTATTGTATTTGTTTATAGAATTGAACCAGTATACTGCCTCATTATCTCATAATTGTTATTTTATATAAAATAACATTAAGGGAGGTATTCCAGCACATGCGGAATGCATGTAAAAAATGAATTAATTGTAAATCAAAAGATAGCTCAGGTAACTTTTACAGTGTAATATATATGTAATTAGCTGGAAACAAAAAGGAACAAAGCAACTCTGAAAAATCCGTACAGTTTCAGTCTAATAAAGCAATTGCTTTGTAGTCTTTAGTTTTTTATATTGACAAAAAAGGAAACTGATTCATATGGAAACCAAAATTTGGCATAACTGGCATATGGTAACAGACAATGATAGCATTGTGTAAATAGAGCAACATAAATTCAACATATAAGACAACCATAGTTTGCCTTTATATACCGGCATGAATGTACCGTAATAATATTTCTAAATTTGAGACATACCGATATTTGTCCTTGATGATACATGCAGAAAATCAGTGAACTTGGCTTTAAAAAAAGCAGCGTAAAAGGTTCCATGTTTATTGTATGGAGTCTACATTTAAACTGAACTGGTACTACCTTATCTTTGGTCCTGTCGTATACACCTAAGCATTTTTAGTAGAATACATAAGTTATATGTATTAGGTGCCCAGTCGAAAAAGTTAGATAAATAGATAGACCAACAATGTAGAGCAAATGATGTTGAATATGCGCTTAAATGATTTTTTTTTGATGATAATAAACATATATACATTCGTTCAAATGTATTTGTTAATATACTATTCTATTTTTCACAGATTAAATAAATATTTGTTAAATAAAATAAATTACACAGAATTTGAATTCAAACAGATATTTTATTCAAACAAATATTTATTACAATTTTGAATAGTATACAAATTCAAGCTCTCACTATTCACTATACAACTTTGATACAAATTCAATTACATCACTATTTTACATATCATCACCTCACTACATATCACTCACACTCGTATTTATCTTCAACTTCATTCCAGTTTGAATCCAGCATCTGAGCAATCTGCAAAAATATTTACTAACGCAGTAAAATTGAAAAAGAAATATTTTTGCAATTCAAAAATAAAAGATAATTTTTGAAAATATGATTTGCCTCAGTTATTTGGGTTGTTCGTCATAATTTAAATTTGAATTCATCATACACGAACAACTTGTGACATACACAGTGTATTACTGTATATGCCACAAGGCCGTGCACACCGATATATACACTTGATCGATTTACAGGGATAGGTGAGCACAGGTCAAACCTAAATGAAAAACCGGGTTCAACTCACGTGCAATAACATAAAAATTACGACACGAGCAGAAGGTCAAACCCGAGTTTTGAAACTGGATTCAACACAAGGCAACATGACCGAAGGCATAGCAACTGCATAGCGACTGCAGCAGTGACAAGTGCAATTCGAACCAACATGGACAGAAGGCAGTGAAACTCAAAGCAATGATCAAATGCAGACAAATGAACACATGTATATAAGTGCAAATTCCAAAAGCAATGAACAGAACATCAACATGGTCAAAATTACAAATATGGAAAGCGTGCACCAAAATCAATATAACCAAGACCAAGATGCAGTATACAAGTACAAGACCAACTCAGTGACAATATGTATGGGGGCACTGGACTACAGCACAACCAAACCAACATGATCGAGAAATATAAAATGCAGTTTGATGTGATACGAGCTCAAGACAGTACAACTACAACTCGATGCAACTGCACAAGTGATCACAAAGACCATCAGCTACATCAAAAGCAAGTGCAACACAGTTGCAAACAGCATCACAGCAAATATAACAGTGGCAAATGCATGAACAAAATTGTAGTGAATGCAGATGGTAAACCAGAGATCAGACAAGACCGAACGAGCAAGCCACCAAGCAAAACAAAAACACAGTGGCAACATCAACGTACAGGCCAGAAGCTCAAGTACATCATGTACACCAGTGCCAGAGAAAGAAAGGATGGAAGCAGTGATACAAGTATGCAACAACAAGAAAACCAGTTCAACATGCACAACTAAATGAAACAGGTCAAGCATATATGGATATGCAGTGACAAAGTGACTGCAACAAACATCAGCAGGTACATAAGCACATGTATGCAGATCAGTGTCGACAACCAAGTAAATGCAGAGAACAGTGCAATCATGAAGATTGCAGCAAAAATGCAGACATAACAAGGTGAAGTGCTACAAGTTGCAGACTCGAAGCATCAGTGAAACTAGGTTACTACATAACACAGCAGTATCAAATACAATATGGACTCATATACAAGAACCATTGAACAACATGGCAGTAAGGATGTAATGGCTGTGAACAGCAAGAGGGATGCAAGCATCAAGGTGCAGTTTTCAAAACAAATGACCAAAGTCGAGTATGCTACAAATATAAGCAAATCAATTTTATCAGACATCACAAATATTCAAAGCCGTGGTTGTCAAATTCAAAACCGAGAAAATTCAAACCAAGTCAAGAAACCCAAGCCGTGACTATCAAGTAATATAAAAGCGAATATATACAAATTTGAAAAGGTCAGATATCATCATGTTCATCATTACAAAATCAAGCGGCCAGAGAAATCGTGTGACAAATTCAAATAAATATATACGACGAAATTATAGGAACTGGAATCATATATAAAACCCTATATCATCTTCGGCAAAGAAGTGAAATTCGAGTTTAAGCAATAACCGCCAGCAAGGAATCAAATCAATAACTCGAATCAAATCGAGTTCAAAACAAATCAATCAGAAAAAGCAAAAAGGGAAATCACATACCAAGTCAAGTGAACTCGAGAAGGAGCCTCGTGCAAATCGAAGAAATAAAGGATCGTCAAAGCAATCACGACAACAACCATCTGAACGATCAACGAAGTCGGCGCCTTTAATTTTGCATAAACCCTAATTTTGTTCAACAAGGAAACGAATGAGATCGAAGCAACCATTTTCAAAGAGGAGTCGGCCGAAGAAATAAAAAAGAATAAAGGGGAAGTTACTCTTATTTTACTTTGGGCCGGCCTGGTTTATTTGTTGGTTACTAATTATATAAGGCTCTAGTTAAATTAGGGTTTATTTATTTTTAAATTGTTTTTAATTTGTATCTTTATTTTTAAACCGTTTATTTGTCTAGTCGTGTGACTAGGGGACAAACTACGTAGTTTGGGAATTCGCAACTCGGTTGTTGAGTTGTGGCAAGGTTTTGAGCGTAGAGTTTGATTAGTCAATAGCGGGTATAACGAGTTTACGTGTGTAAGCGAGGGACTATCTAATTTCTAGTAGAAACCTTGGGGGCAGCACGTAGTCAGGGTTTTGCTGAAGCTGGGTAAATTCTGTGTTGTTCTGTTTTATTCTGTTATTTATATTTTGCGATATCTGTGCTGCTATACTGTGATCTGAATTGAAATTAATTTATAAGCTTCCGCGATTAATTTTTATAATTTATACCATCACCCTATTCACCCCCCCTCTAGGGTGAAATCGATCCTACAAGTGGTATCGGAGCTAGGAACAAAAGCCGTTTTTGTTTTAAAAATTTGATTTTACAAAAATTAATTTTTATTTTAAAAATTCGTGTTTCAAAAAAAATCGGTTTTTGTTTTAAAAATTTGAATTTTTAAAATGGCTTCTTTTAATAATGCTTTTGCAGAAGGTCAATCCATAGTTAGACCACCAACGTTCAATGGTGAATATGCTTATTGGAAAAATAGAATGCAAATTTTTCTGAAAACCATTGACGCTTGGAATATTGTTGAGACAGGTTATAGAATACCAACTATAACTGTAGATAATCAGGAAATAGAGAAACCAAAGGAACAATGGACAGAACTAGAAAATAAATTACAAAATACTAATGCCAAAGCTATGAATTCTATTATCTGTTCATTGGATCAATTTGAATTTAATCGTGTCTCACATTGTCTAACTGCGCAGGAAATATGGCACATACTAGAAGTGACTCACGAAGGAACATCTCAAGTCAAAGAATCTCGCCTTGCCATGCTAAGTAGCGAATACGAGAACTTTATAATGGCGAAAGAAGAAAATGTCATAGAGATGTACGGACGACTTTCCAATATCGTATACAAATCAAAAGCTCTCGGAAAAACATATACCGAATTGGAAATAGTCCGGAAAATCCTCAGAGTCCTTCCACGAAGCTTTGAAGCAAAAGTAACTGCCATACAAGAATCAAAAGATTTAAAACAACTTAAAGTTGAATAACTCATCGGAAATCTCACCACTTATGAGCTAGAAATGAAATTCAAGGAAGAGCGTGAAGGAGGTGACACTCAAAAGAAATCAATAGCTCTCAAAGGAACAACCGAAAGTGATGATGATAACGATGAAGATGATGGAGCAGCAGAATTGGAGCTGTTAATAAGGAAATTCAAAAAATGGAATCAAAAACATGGAAATTCAGCTCGAATTCAAAAAGCAAAAAGCAGAATAGCCAAAGCACTAGACTACTCAGAAGAACAAAAGTTTATTTATTATAGTTGCAACAAACCCGGCCATATCAAGCCCGATTGTCCACAAATTAAATCCAGCCATGGAAAGAAACAGAAAAAGAAAAGTTTTGCAGCCACTTGGGATGAAATAGACGAGAATGATCAAAGCACTGGCAGTGAAAGCGAAAAGGCAGAATTGTGTCTTCGAGGTGATACAACTGACAGTGACGATGATGAGCCAAGTGAGGTATCAAAACTTACCCATTCTGAGTTGCTTATATATTTTCATGAAGTAAACGGTTGTTTTGAACGACTTAGGGAAAAATACGCCAAACTTGAATCTCAAAAAGATACTTTGATAGAATGTAATAAACAACTTGATCAATTAGTTAAAACCTATCAAAGTAGGATCCCTAAGTGTGATAAGTGTCCAACATTTGATGAAGAAATTAAAAAATCAGAAATTAAAATGAAATCGCTTGAAAATGAAATTCTGATTTTAAAAGAGAATGAAAATACTAGAAGAGAGAATTCTATTAAAAAGTGCACACAATTATTAAACGAAAATGAGTCTCTCAAAACACAAGTCCAACAATTGTCTACTACTTTAGATAAATTTTCCAAAAGTGAAAAATCATTGAGTATGCTATTAGGAAAGCAAACTATTAATACGGTTAGACAAGGACTTGGATATAATAGTTCGAAAATTGTTGAAAACAAGATTAATCAAGAAAATTCAATGTGCACGATTTGTAGAAAATATGGACACAATCACAATAATTGTTGGTATAGACCCAAACATATGAAAACTATACCGATTTGGGTTCCAAAAGGCACAAATATAAAATCTCTCAAAGTTAAACAAATTTGGGTGCCAAAGGGAACAATTATAAATAGTTTTGGGTCTACACAAAATTATTTTTTAAAATTTTCTGCCACTAACAACCATGGACCTATAAATAGGTCACATAAATCTTTTCCCGTGTAGGTGTGGTGGCAGGCTAAGGAACAACAATTGTGTTCTCTGGATTTTTGGCTGTTCCAGAAACACAACGGGCGACAAAAAAAAGTTCCTTAGCCTAGTATAAAGGTGACAGAATCACAATGGACAACGATGAAAAATATCGTAAAGGTAAAACAGGTAATGGTATGTTTTAAACGATATATTAAATGTGATAATCTGCACCATATTCTGAATTAAAATCAGCCAATAATGAGATGATGAAAAGATGGTGATTTTGACTTTGACTTATTCAACATAGTTGGTCAATTATATTCTTATGCCAAAAACACTATAAAAATCTCTAGATTCTTTGAATTACTTCATATATATATATATATATATATCAGTTTGGATTAAAAATAGTGTTTTGTTGGATAATACAATTGGTTATAATATGGCTAACTCCTTATTCACGGTTTTCTGATTATTTACACGGCTTCAATTCAGATTCAAAAGAATGCCATTTAAATTGTTGTTAAAATTGAGTTTGAAATTTTTGGTGCACACTTCATGGTTTGGTCAATCAAATTCAATTAATGATAATTTTGAGTGAGAGAGAAATTCAGATGCAGATTACACTGGTAATCTAGTTGATAGAAAAATTATTAGTGAAACGTGATTTTTGTTAAGACATTTAGTGACTGCATCGTTTTTCAAAGAAAATATCTTCATATTCTTCATTTCAAATAATTTTCAAATAGCAGAAAATTCTCTTTTAAAACCCCTAGAGAAAATCATGTTTGACCATAGTTTCAGATTAGTCATTTTTGAAAAATTAATTTCATAATTATTTTTGAATTTGATTTTAAATGACTATTTTGACTAATCTGACTCCCTAATGTTTATCGAAAAGAAAAATAGTGATTGAAAAAGTGATGAGTGTTAATATTGATCAAATATTATGACTTGAGACGGTATAATTAAAAAAATTCTTTAGAAATTTAAACAACAGTTATAAAACTTTTTGTTGGTAAAAATTCCATGACCATCTCTATATCTATCATATTTCTAACAGCCATCACTCATCAAAATTCTATATAGTTTGTCGATATGTGGTACTTTAAACAGGAATCGTTCGTTTTTCATTTTCACATTTTTTTTAAAAAAAATAAAAAATTAATTAATAATAATAATAAATAAATACCAAAGTATTCACTCTCATTTAAAAGTCCTCACGGTTATGCATGGATGAATTACTTGGAATTTGTTATGTGCTTCCATGCTCATTTAAAAGTCCTCACGGTTATGCATGTATGGAACGCATATCAAAAGTTGATTTTTAAAATAAACAAGTTGATTCTAATCCCATTTAAAAGTCCTCACGGTTATGCGTGGTTAGAAGATACTTGAATTCATTTTTTTTAAAAATAAAATTGGAATACTACTAATCTCATTTAAAAGTCCTAACGGTTATGCATGGTTAGTAGTTATTCAAATTCCTGATATAAATGTACCACAAATAGACACAACTGTATGGTTTTATATGATGATATCATTCCTATCATTCTAAAAGTGGAATATGCGCCTAACAAAATATTTATGATTTTTGTTTGACTTTTTATTGAAATTTAATATTTATATTCAATTGAGTTTTAATGTTGGATTGATATCGATTACTTTATCTCTATTTTCTCTAACACTATTATTCTTTTGCTGATAACAAAAGGGGGAGAGAAAAGTTAAGATTTTGTCAAATAAAATCAAGCAAATGTCAAATAATTTTCCATTTTGCATCTAGACTCATTTGCATATTTCTATTTGTATGCATATATGTAGGGGGAGTATTGTGTAGAGAGGGAGCATTTAAATAGGGGGAGCAATTAGGATATATCATGATCAAATACATTTAACATATTCAAAATCTTAAATATATGTTTGTTATCATCAAAAGGGGGAGATTGTTGAATATGCGCTTAAATGATTTTTATTTGATGATAATAAACATATATACATTCGTTTAAATATATTTGTTAATATACTATTCTATTTTTCACAGAATAAATAAATATTTGTTAAATAAAATAAATTACACAGAATTTGAATTCAAACAGATATTTTATTCAAACAAATATTTATTACAATTTTGAATAGTATACAAATTCAAGCTCTCACTATTCACTATACAACTTTGATACAAATTCAATTACATCACTATTTTACATATCATCACCTCACTACATATCACTCACACTCGTATTTATCTTCAACTTCATTCCAGTTTGAATCCAGCATCTGAGCAATCTGCAAAAATATTTACTAATGCAGTAAAATTGAAAAAGAAATATTTTTGCAATTCAAAAATAAAAGATAATTTTTGAATATATGATTTGCCTCAGTTATTTGGGTTGTTCGTCATAATTTAAATTTGAATTCATCATACACGAACAACTTGTGACATACACAGTGTATTACTGTATATGCCACAAGGCCGTGCACACCGATATATACACTTGATCGATTTACAGGGACATGTGAGCACAGGTCAAACCCAAGAGAAAAACCGGGTTCAACTCACGTGCAATAACATAAAAATTACGACACGAGCACAAGGTCAAACCCGAGTTTTGAAATTGGATTCAACACAAGGCAACATGACCGAAGGCATAGCAACTGCATAACGACTGCAGCAGTGACAAGTGCAATTCGAACCAACATGGACAGAAGGCAGCGAAACTCAAAGCAATGATCAAGTGCAGACAAATGAACACATGTATATAAGTGCAAATTCCAAAAGCAATGAACAGAACATCAACATGGTCAAAATTACAAATATGGAAAGCGTGCACCAAAATCAATATAACCAAGACCAAGATGCAGTATACAAGTACAAGACCAACTCAGTGACAATATGTATGGGGGCACTGGACTACAGCACAACCAAACCAACATGATCAAGAAATATAAAATGCAGTTTGCTGTGATACGAGCTCAAGACAGTACAACTACAACTCGATGCAACTGCACAAGTGATCACAAAGACCATCAGCTACATCAAAAGCAAGTGCAACACAGTTGCAAACAACATCACAGCAAATATAACAGTGGAAAATGCATGAACAAAATTGTAGTGAATGCAGATGGTAAACCAGAGATCAGACAAGACCGAACGAGCAAGCCACCAAGCAAAACAAAAACACAGTGGCAACATCAACGTACAGGCCAGAAGCTCAAGTACATCATGTACACCAGCGTGCCAGAGAAAGAAAGGATGGAAGCAGTGATACAAGTATGCAACAACAAGAAAACCAGTTCAACATGCACAACTAAATGAAACAGGTCAAGCATATATGGATATGCAGTGACAAAGTGACTGCAACAAACATCAGCAGGTACATAAGCACATGTATGCAGGTCAGTGTCGACAACCAAGTAAATGCAGAGAACAGTGCAATCATGAAGATTGCAGCAAAAATGCAGACATAACAAGGTGAAGTGCTACAAGTTGCAGACTCGAAGCATCAGTGAAACTAGGTTACTACATAACACAGCAGTATCAAATACAATATGGACTCATATACAAGAACCATTGAACAACATGGCAGTAAGGATGTAATGGCTGTGAACAGCAAGAGGGATGCAAGCATCAAGCTGCAGTTTTCAAAACAAATGACCAAAGTCGAGTATGCTACAAATATAAGCAAATCAATTTTATCAGACATCACAAATATTCAAAGCCGTGGTTGTCAAATTCAAAACCGAGAAAATTCAAACCAAGTCAAGAAACCCAAGCCGTGACTATCAAGAAATATAAAAGCGAATATATACAAATTTGAAAAGGTCAGATATCATCATGTTCATCAATACAAAATCAAGCGGCCAGAGAAATCGTGCGACAAGTTCAAATAAATATATACGACGAAATTATAGGAACTGGAATCATATATAAAACCCTATATCATCATCGGCAAAGAAGTGAAATTCGAGTTTAAGCAATAACCGCCAGCAAGGAATCAAATCAATAACTCGAATCAAATCGAGTTCAAAACAAATCAATCAGAAAAAGCAAAAAGGGAAATCACATACCAAGTCAAGTGAACTCGAGTAGGAGCCTCGTGCAAATCGAAGAAATAAAGGATCGTCAAAGCAATCACGACAACAACCATCTGAACGATCAACGAAGTCGGCGCCTTTAATTTTGCACAAATCCTAATTTTGTTCAACAAGGAAACGAATGAGATCGAAGCAACCATTTTCAAAGAGGAGTCGGCCGAAGAAATAAAAAAGAATAAAGGGGAAGTTACTCTTATTTTACTTTGGGCCGGCCTGGTTTATTTGTTGGTTACTAATTATATAAGGCTCTAGTTAAATTAGGGTTTATTTATTTTTAAATTGTTTTTAATTTGTATCTTTATTTTTAAACCGTTTATTTGTCTAGTCGTGTGACTAGGGGACAAACTACGGTGTGTAGTTTGGGAATTCGCAACTCGGTGGTTGAGTTGTGGCAAGGTTTTGAGCGTAGAGTTAGATTAGTCAATAGCGGGTATAGCGAGTTTACGTGTGTAAGCGAGGGACTATCTAATTTCTAGTAGAAACCTTGGGGGCAGCACGTAGGCAGGGTTTTGCCGAAGCTGGGTAAATTCTGTGTTGTTCTGTTTTATTCTGTTATTTATATTTTGCGATATCTGTGCTGCTATACTGTGATCTGAATTGAAATTAATTTATAAGCTTCCGCGATTAATTTTTATAATTTATACCATCACCCTATTCACCCCCCCTCTAGGGTGAAATCGATCCTACAAATGATTTAGGTAAATTTCATTTATAATACAATGTGCACCAATTGCACAGTGACTATAAAATTAGTTGGCAACTTCAGAAACATGTAAGCATGAGTTGGTGCAGTTATAGCATGGGAATCTCGTGCAAAGTTAGGGATAAGTAGTGTGTAAAAAAGGCAATTGATTTATCGTCTTCTATTTTTTACAGTGACAGTGCATATTGGAAACTAAAATTGGGCATTACTGGCATATGGTAATAGACAATGATAGCATGTGTAAATAAAGCAACATAAATTCAATATATAAGACAACCATAGTTTGACTTTATATAGCTGCATGAATGTACCGCTGATTGTGTCAAAGGTGGATAAAATCATGAAGCACGTTATCTTCAAGGTAATAAAACTAAAGAAAATGCTAAGAGTAAAACATCAAGCCATTAAGAGGACAGGAAACTGGGTTGCAAAAAAATAATTTAGATTTAGCAAAAGTGGGAAATCAAGGGTATAAAGTTAATAATAAAGCTAGCTTTGACCATATCTATGTTCTGCATCTATTAATGCAGCTTTAATTGGAGTAAAATTATTATTTTAAAGTAGTGTATATATATAACAACAGACGAACTTCCAAAAAAAACAATCAACTGTCACTTCTTGTATTGAGCTACAACTCTCCTAAGAACAATCAATTATCATTCTATTCAACATATACAATACTAGTCCTAGCAAATGCTATCACACACGGGTTCTTTCTATTAGTGTGCACTGCAAATATTGTTTAGCCACAGGATACCTGACCTTGCTATAATATCCTATTATTCTAACCGATAGTATTAGTTTGCAAAATAATGCACGGTTTAAAACATACATAATAATGTAGGTAAATAGAGAATTTAAGTAATTTTGCTATCAACTGTAAGTAGTATAGTTGTCCGTTAGATTTGGGAATTTGCATAGCTTTGAGCACAGTTTGATGTTGCAGTAGTAGTAGCAGTGTGGACAAAAGTAGGGATGAAAATCCTGGTATCGCACGAACTAAGACAGCCGTTATTTGATTAGTGCAGACCTATAAAAGCAAGGACATTTTTGAAATTTCAAAAAGACGCCGAGTAAATTAGTTACTCGAATTTTACATAGAAATTGTGAATGAATATTTTATTCTTTGATTTGTTTCAATCAGTCTGATAATGATACATTGTGAACTATACAAGCCTTTTTATATAGGCTGAATCAGGAAATATTTGTAATGGGCTGCGGGTTGGCCCAATATAATACAACACGTATTTGATATGCTCAAAGCTTATACCGTATAACCTTTCCTCAGTTATTACTTGTTTCACTTACTCACCCTCCTCAAACCCAAATTAGGTTTAGGGTTTGCAAGCGATTCTCAGATCCTGCGCTAACTTGAAAATTTGAGAAAATTAAGTTAGATGATTAACTTCAGTTGTCTTCAATCAACATCATGAACTCAGGTAGTAACAACTTTTCAGAGTACTCTTGTCTTCGAGGTTAAGTTGTGTTGCTTTTTGTCGAATGCTTCAGCACTCTTGTCTTCGAGGTCAAGTTGTGTTGCTGTTTGTCGAATGCTTTAGATGTCACTTGTAGGGCTTCGGGAATATAGATCTGAGTTTTAGATCTCAGATTGCTGTCAGCTTCATCAACATTGAGCTCATGTCTGAAGCGAATGAAACTCTGCCTCGACAGAGGTTTGGTTAGTATGTCAGCCTTCTGGTAAGTGGAAGGTACGTCGTTAACTCTCAATTCTCCTTTGATAACTTGCTCTCGTATGAAATATAGATCCAGTTCTATATGTTTCATACGAGAGTGTAGGACTGGATTAGCAGTGAGAGAGATAGCACTTTGATTATCGCACCATATAGTAGCTCTGCCGTTAAATTTGATATGTAATTCACTTAGAAGAGACTTTATCCACATAATCTCAGCAGTAGTGCTAGCTATGCTTCGGTATTCGGATTCAGTGCTAGATCTTGACACCGTTTGCTGTTTCTTTGAGCACCAGGATATAAGATTATTGCCTAAGAACACACAGTTACCAGTAGTTGATTTTCTATCATCATAATCTGTTGCCCAATCTGAATCTGAATAACCAGTAATGTATAGAGCTGGACATGATTGCAGAATTAGTCCTTGATTAATAGACCCTTTAAGATATCTCAAAATTCTCTTTATAGCCTTCCAGTGCTCATCCAGTGGTATTTGCATGAATTGGCTGACTTTATTAACACTATAGGAGATATCTGGTCTGGTTATAGTGACATACTGTAATGCCTCCACTATGCTCCTATATTGTTTGTCGTTCAGTATTGGATCACCTTTATTTTTTGGAAGATGTAGATTGCTTGTCATTGGAGTGGGAAGTGGATTTGCCTTGTCTATCTTGGCTTTCACTAGTATTTCATTGATTTTTTTTTTTGTTTTAGATGAATCTCTGAATTTGATACTCTTTTAACCTCGATGCCTAGGAAGTAATTCAGCTCTCCTAGATCCTTAATGGAGAATTCTTCCTTTGGGCATTGTGTAATGTTATCAATCTAAGACTAGCTATTTCCTGTAATGATAAAATCATCCACATAAATTAGTATGTATGTAACTATATGACTAAGAAATTTAATAAGAAAGGAATTGTCAGATTTTGTTTGATTGTAGCCATGTCTGAATAATGTAGTCTTCAGTTTCTCAAACCAGACTCTATGTGCTTGTTTGAGCCCAAAAAGTGCTTTGTTAAGTTTGCACACAAGTTGTTCGCTGCCATTCTTTGTGAATCCATATGGTTTCTCCATGTATACTTCTTCCTGCAATTCACCATTGAGAAAAGCATTATTCACATCTGATTGTTGAATGACCCAATTCTTATGCAAAGCAATTGTTAGAATTATTTTGATTGATGTTGGTTTCACAACAGGGGAAAATTTTCATTAAATCAAACCCATTTTGTTGTGAAAACCCTTTTGCCACCAATCTTGCTTTATGCCTAAGGATTGAGCCATCAGGATTTTTCTTTAACTTGTATGTCCACATGCATCCTATGATATTTTTATTCATAGGTCGTGGCACGAGTCCCAAGTGTTATTTTTGATTAATGCATTCTATTCCTCTTTCATGGCAACTTTCCAGTTGTCATCTGCAACTGCCTATTGATATGTGCTAGGCTCACTTATATCTGATTCAACACTGTATACTTTTGGTTTAAATATACCACTTTTACCCCTAGTTATCATGTGGTGACCAGTACTTACAGGAACATTGGAATGATTTTCTTCAGCATTAGTGGTCCCTTGTTGAGTATCAGTTGACTGCTGATCATTCAATACTTGACATGGATCACATAAGCTGTTGCTGTCATGTTCAAGAACTCTTGATGATGCTCCATTTTTCTCATGACCTGGTTCACTTGTGAGCATGGTATGTTGTGGGTTGATATATCTTCTGTCATGATTATCTTCACTTTGAACTGGTATGATTATCTCTGGTGAAGATACTATAGGAGGTATAGAGTATTTTGTATTGTATACTTTCTGAGATGTTTTGATATCTGCATTGCTAAAAGGAAATACATGTTCATTAAATATCACATGCCTGGATATATGTATCCTGCCATTACTATCAAGACACTTGTAGCCTTTTTGATTTGTAGGATAACCCAAAAATGTGCATGGTGTAGACCTGTAGTCAAGTTTATGTGAGTTGTATGGTCTTAGATAGGGAAAAAACTGACATCCAAACATCTTAAAATTTTGATAGTCTGGTCTAACTTTGGTTAGCACTTCCATAGGACTCTTGTATTTGAGTACTTTTGTAGGCAGTCTACTGATCAAATAGCTATAGAGAAGGCATCAGGCCAGAATTTAAGTGGCATAGATGCTTGTGCTAATAAAGTTAGACCAGTTTCAACGATGTGTCTATGTTTTCTCTCCATAAGACCATTTTGCTCAGATGTGTAAGGATACGTGATCCTATGTGTGATTCCTTTGTTTTGAAAATACCTACTTAGTGGCAGGAATTCCTTACCTCTATCTGTTTGCACAATTTTTACCTGATTATTTGTCTGTCTTTCAACATTTGTGATGAATTGTATCACTGCATTGTTAGTCTCAGATTTTGATTTTAAGAAATAAATCCATACATATCTGGAGTGTGCATCAATAAATGAGATATAATATTTATAACCATAATCAGTACTAATTGGAGCAGGTCCCTAGAGATCTGCAGCAACTAGTTCAAGTGTATTGTTATACACAGTCTCAGAGTCTGGAAATGCAAGCTTATGACTTTTGCCTAATTGACAATATGTGCATATATAAGAATTTGGAATTTTATCAACAAGAATATTATCACATTCACTCAATACATGTTTAACAACATTTATACTGGGATGTCCCAGTCTACGGTGCCATATATCAAAATTTTCACTATATTTTTCAGCGTTTCTTGTTTTAGTTACATGACACCATTTACTTTTGCGTTCAGATTTTCTTGGGCTTATGACATCAAATTTGTATAACCCATTGTGTTCTCTACCCTGCAAAAGAAGTTCATTAGTTAGATTATCTTTTACAACACAGTATTTTGAGTGAAATTCAAAATAGACGTTATTGTCTTTAGCAAATTGTGAAACACTCATCAAATTTTTTCTAATTAATGGTACTCTTATCAAATTTTTAAGATAGAGTTGCCTAGTACCATTAATGCTTGCATTTCCAATATGAGATATATGTACAGACTTGCCGTTACCCATATACAGTAATTGTTTACCTTTGTATTCCCTGTTGCCAAGATTTAGTTTACTCAAATTGTTTGTCATGTGGTTGGTTGCACCAGAATCCGGAAACCAGCTGTCATCATGAATGTCTTCAATCTTTGCTATGCTATTGTTTGTACTTTCTGACTTAGTTTCTTGTTGCATGTTTACCAAATTGACACTGGGATTTTGTGATCTTGCATTGTTGTTGCTCTGTTGTGCTGGAGTAAAGTTTGCATCAAATCTGAAATAACATTTGTTTGCAGTATGACCATACTTCTCATATATTTGACATCTTGGTTTATTGTTGTTATTATAACTCAATCTACCACTTCTTCCTCTGCCTCTGTTAGGTTGGCGACCTCTGTAATTGCTTGATTGATTTCTGATGTTTTGATTCTTTTCTTGATTCCTATTTCTGCTAACAGATGCAAAATTGACTTATACTCCAAATTTATTGGGTTTTTTTTGCTCTAGTCTGCCCTCATAAGAAATTAACATTGACTGAAGAGATTGAAGTGAAGGCAGCTTTTCATTAGATGATACTATAGCTACCACAGCTTCATACTCCTCATCCAGACCGCTTAGTATACACAATATCTGTTCAGTGTTTGCTACTTTGTGTCCAGCACAAGCCAATTGGTCACATATAGTTTTTTCCTTTGACAGATAATTGGATTCATCTAATTGAATGGTGATGACCTGACTCTGAGGCTTGACGATGGATTTGATCAAATCTTGAGTGTCATTTGATTGATCTTGAGTAGTTATTGAAACTGAACTAGATGATACGGCAACATTGCTGTTTTCTTCAGCCATTTTGGAGACAAGGATTTTAAAACGATTGATAATCGGACGAAAGAAGACTGGAAGAGTCAAGAAATGCAACTAGAATCAGGTGAATGATGAAAATTCTTTGACACCTGTTCCTTGGCACGGCACAAAAGGTAAGATGATCATAATCTTGAAACTTCTGATGAATCAAGTGCAGCCGATGTGGTGTTCGATGATGAGGTTTTTCTAAGACACCTTTTTCTTGGCACGACACCAGATTCAAATGATGAAAAACACTCTCAAATGATGATTTTTTCTCTGATGAGAGCAATTTGCTGTTAAGAAATTTTCTATAAGGCTCCGATACCAAGATAGAAATTATGAATGAATATTGTATTCTTGCATTTGTTTCAATCAGACTGATAATGATACATTGTGAACTGTACAAGCCTTTTTATATAGGCTCAGGAAATATTTGTAATGGGCTGCGGGTTGGCCCAATATAATACAACCCGCATTTGATATGCTCAAAGCTTATACCGTATAACCTTTCCTCAGTTATTACTTGTTTCACTTACTATTTTCTTTATTAATAGTAGAGATGATCAAATAACTCATACAAAGGAATGCTTGGTTTACCTGGTGTAGATAAGCAAGTCGTAAAATCAAATGGAAGATTTATCAATCAATATCCAATGGTCAAGATAAGAGTAGGGAAGATTAATACGGCAAATAACTATATTTTTTAAACTCTTATCCTATATAACATGTATGTATTTAAATTTAGTGTAATTTATCAAAGGTGAAATTTATTAAGCTCTACAAACTTTTTGTATTGTCTATAATTGAAATATTAAATATATAGGGATCAAAGAGTCATGATTTAGTACGGCAAATGACCAAATGCTGATATACTATTGCCAGCCAATATGAAGAACTTCATGAATTTGGTGAGCATGCAGGTTCAATTCATCAATAGTGTAGGAAAATTCATATTTTAAGCCTTTTATAATGCAGGCTTAATGAGTTAAAGAAGTAGATAGGTCAATATACTATTACTTTTTAATACAATTTTGCATGTATGATGTATTTTTGTCATGTTTCTAAAGATTTACTTACAAATCAGTTAATCAAAGGGACAATGGCTCCCATTGACGTACTAACATTAGCCTTTGAACTGGATGAATATTTGAGTAAACAATAACAGACGCATGTTAAACGTTTATAATGAAAATAGCACTAAATGTTTTTCAAGGAAAACTATTAGAGAATGAATATAATGCATCCATTCACAGCATATATTTTCTCATCAAACTCAAGAGAAGATCTCATCCATTCACTAGTAATCCAGTGGTCTACAATATTCCTGCTTTACAGATGCAGGTCCGGGCCTACTGTCCAAAGCCCAACATACAATTTTTTTCATATTTAACTACATATTATGTACAGAGTGATATTATATTGAATCAAGCATTAAAAAAATTTTGTATCTGATCATTCAATAATTTTAGAATCATTTTCTTCCTCAATTTCAATTCTTTTGCAAATCATTTGTAATTTTTTATATGGTATTAGAGAAATTTATGCTTAACAACGTCAAAGGCATCTTTATCAAAACAACTCATCAGAAAAAGGCAACCAAACCATTATTTGAGTTTGTTTTCCTCTCATCAGATTTCAACATCATCATTTATGAAGAAGACCCAACAAAGAATCATTTATGCCTCGCCAGTTTCCTTTTAAATTCTAGCTGCAAAAATTTCTTATTGAATCCAGGAAGAATAGCAATCAAAATCTCAAAAAAAAGAATCAAGAAATCAAAAATCATCAACATAAAATCAAAGAAAGTGCCATCTTAAGAAAAAACCCATCAGAATTCACCTTGAATTTTTCTGGTTGCAACAAACCTGATTGTGCATTGATTGAAGTTGTTGATTCTGCCATCCAGTCAAGAATTGCAGTCTTCTGCTTTCATCCCTCGGTTCTGTCTCTATCAAATTTAAGATCATCATGGTTGATGAAGCACATTCTAAAACATCAATCAGCAGTAGTGAATCACAACACATGGCATCAAATGAAGAGAAACTCATAAGAACCATAATCAGTCCTCAGAGTCAACTTGTGAATGTTCATCTCAGTGAAGAAAATTATCTCCTCTGGAAGCTACAAGTTGAAACTATCCTTCAAGGATATCGTCTTGAAGGCTTCATTCAAGAAACCATATCAATTCCCCTAAAGGTTAGCATTAATCAAGAAAACAAGATTATTAGTAATGAAGAACATGTAAGACACCACAGACAAGATAGACTTATATGTTCATGGTTGCTATCATCAATGAATGCAAATCTATTATCTCATGTGATAGGCTGTAAGACATAAAGTGAAATCTAGACAACAATAGAGGAAGGTTTCAGTTTTCAATCTATAGCAAAGGTGATGTTTTAACTTCACTATATCAAAAAAGACAGTCACGGTATGAGAGAGTATCTTTTCAAAATTAAATCAATCCGTGATACTTTAGAAGCTGCAAATCAAAACATATCCGATTAAGAGCAAATTATGACAATTCTAAATGAGCTTGGTGACGAATATGAAGCAGTAGTAGCACTTATAACTTCTTAGAGAAATCTACCATCCATTAGTGATGTTCACTCTATCTTATTGTTACATGAAGCAAGAATTGG
The DNA here is from genome assembly GCA_030765085.1 of Allium cepa. NCBI lineage: Eukaryota > Viridiplantae > Streptophyta > Magnoliopsida > Asparagales > Amaryllidaceae > Allium > Allium cepa. Next base: position 454,864,030 of record CM060931.1, on the reverse strand, counting down.
CATCAAGAAACCACAAGAATCTGATTTCTTTGCCAACTTTACTGTTAACTATAGGGATAAGAGTCAAAATAATAATAGAGGAGAAAAATCAACTCAAAGGTGTGGATACACAAACAGATCAAGAGGAAGATGAAAATGGAACAACAATAACAGACCAAAATGCCAAATATGTGAAAAACTTGGGCATACAGCAGCAAAATGTTATTTTAGATTAAATCTTAACTATGTTCCAAGTTAGGGACAAAATGCTCGAAGAAACTCAAAATACAGTGCAAACATGGCACATATATAACAAGAATCAAGCAATTGGTTGGATGTGAAAAATTCTCAAACAAAAACTGCAAAGTCAGATCACATTCAAGATTAAGACTAGTATCCTGACTCAGGTGCAACTAATCATATCACTAATAACTCGAGCAATTTAAATCTTGGAAGCAAAGAATACAAAGGTATGAATTCAATACATATGGGTAATGGCAAATCTGTTGCAATTACACGCACCGGTAAGTCATATATCATGGGAAGAAAGTAATTATACTTAAACAACTTATTGAGAGTCCCACATATTAAGAAAAACTTACTAAGTGTGTCGCAATTTGCAAGAGATAATAATGCTTACTTTGATTTTTATCCATATTATTGCTTAGTTAAAGACATCCTAACCAAGGAAATATTTTTGTAGGGTAAACAGTGTAAGGGACTACAAGTTCGATGTGGATAACCCAAGAAAATCGGATTTTAAAAGAAATTAGTGTAATAACTCCGAATTCAAACAGCAAGAAATTAGTGAGATATTTGATAAGTGGCATTGTAAACTTGGGCATCCAAATGCCACAATTGTTAAGCATTATTGAATAAAAACAATATTTCTTTTAATGATATCTCATTACCATATATATGTACATACTGTTAGATGGGCAAGAGCCATAAACTACCTTTTTTAGATTCAGAAACTCAATATCGTAAGCCTTTAGAATTAATTGCCACTGACTTATGAGGACCTGCCCCAATATATACTGACTATGGGCATAAGTATTATATATCATTTGTGGATGCTTTTTTTAGATATGTGTGGATATATTTTTTGAAGTCTAATTTTGAAACTCACAGTGCAGTCTGGCAGTTCATAGCACAGGTAGAAAACCAAACAAATTGCAAAGTTAAGATTATGTAAACAGATGGTGGAACATAGTACTTGCCATTAAAGGAGTATTTTTTGAAAAGGGGAATTAATCGCAGAACAACATGTCTCTACACTTAGGAGCAAAATGGACTTGTTGAAAGAAGGCACAAACAAATTGTGAAAATTAGGCTTACCTTGTTGGCCCAAGCATTTATGCCACAAAAGTTTTGGCCAGATGTTTTGCCGTAGCAGTTTACTTAATTAATAGATTGTCATCAAAAGTTTTAAATTTAAAATGTCTAATAGAAATACTATTTGACACCAGTCTAGACTATCACAATCTCAAAGTGTTTGGGTGTTTATGTTTTTCATATATTAGGCCATATAATGTTCATAAATTAAATTTTAGGCTATTCCCGTGTACCTTTCTAGGTTATGCTGCTAAGAAAAAGGGGTACAAATGCTTAGATAAAAATAGAAAAATATTTATCGCTAGACACGTGGTATTCAATGAAACAATTTTTCCATTTAAAGAAACAAATATCAAAGTTACTAGTAAAGTGTATAATGTAAAGGAATCATTACCACCAATACCTATTCCACCAGTAGAGATGATATGGACTCAGGCAGATCCTGTTCAAAGCATTATCAATCAAAGGACAGCTCATTCTGACTCACAGAGTACAGAACCCAGATTTGATCCAGCAGATGATCAAACAGAATCATTAAGTGTACCTGGTCAATTATCTCAACCAAGTGAAATAATACGGCTTACTCCTCATCAAGTACAAGACAACATACAAAGCATAGATTCAAATATGCAATCAGAAATTGAGAGAGCTAGTCAGCAACATACCATGAACATAATTAGCCATCACATGGTAACCAGATCAAAAAGTGGCATATTCAAATCAAAGATTTTTAATGCTGTCCTAGATACAGAGGAGCCAATCACACATGATCAAGCCATGTAAATTAAAAATTGGAAAACTGTCATGATCGAAGAATATGAGGCTTTAATGAAGAACAATACATGGAATCTGGTTCCCAAGTCAAAAAATAAAAATATTATGGGATGTAAGTGGACTTATAAATTAAAAAGAAATGCAGATGATTCAATTTCTAAATATAAGGCAAGACTAGCAGCTAAAGGCTACTCACAACAGAGTGGCTTTGATTTTAATGAAACCTTTTCACCAGTTGTGAAGCCTACTACTATTAGAATTGTTATTACAATTGCCTTATATAGAAATTGGAGCATCAAACAATTAGATGTAAATAATGCCTTCTTAAATGGTGTTTTACAGGAAGAGGTATATATGGAGCAGCCAGAGGGTTCAGGCAGAAAGGGAAGGAGGATCATGTGTGCAAATTACATAAAGATTGCTATGGATTAAAACAAGCATCAAGAGTGTGGTTTGAGAAACTAAAGGAAACAATGATCGAATTTGGCTACAATCCAGCAAAATCCGATAACTCTCTATTTACAAAGTTTAGCAAAGATATAATAATATATGTACTAATAATATATGTTGATGACTTTATTACTGCAGGCAACAGTGAGCAAGAAATCAGTAGTCTAATAAAGCATCTCAATCAAGAATTCACTATCAAAGACCTCGGCAATCTAGGCTATTTCCTGAGCATAGAAGTCAAAAGGGTATCCAGTACAATAATTTAACTGAATCTAAGAAAATACATAATAAAGTTTCTGCACAAAGCAAAAATGCATAAAGCTAATCCAATTTCTACTCTAATGGTCAGTAACATATGCTTTTCTAAATACAAAGGGGAAGCTATATCAAATGAAAGTCAATATAGAAGTATTGTTGGTGCACTTTGGTATGCTACCGTCACAAGACCTGACATTACTTATAGTGTAAATAAAGCAAGCCAATATATGCAAAATTCAATAGATGATCACTGGAAAGCAGCGAAAAGGATACTAGGATAACTCAAGGGTACTTTAAGTTTTTGTTTAACTCTGAAAGCAAGTAAGATAATCGGTATCAATGGCTATGCTAATGCGCACTGCGCTACAGATCCAGATGACAGAAGGTCTACAACAGGGTATTGTATATTTAGGAGGCAATTATATTTCTTGGTGCTCAAAATAACAGCATACAACCTCTAGATCTAGTACTGAAGTTTAGTTTGGAAGCGTAACTAATACTACTGCAGAAATTATGTGGATAGAGTCCTTACTTGGAGAACTACATGTCAGAACTGAGTGCAAGATAACTACTTGGGGAAGTACAAGTCAGAACTAAGTACAGTACATCTCACTGCCAACCCAATATTACACTCCAGAACAAAGCATGTTGAATTTGACCTCTATTTTGTTCGTGAACAAGTAACAAGAGGGAAACTGAATGTAAACTACATACCTTCCACTTACCAGGATATATTGACTAAGCCTCTTTCAAAGGTCAACTTCACTCGATTCAGAGAAAGGTTGAAAGTCGAAAGTCTCGATGACAGTTCACATTCCAGAAAGCAGATGAACAGCAAAGATGATAGCTTTTGAGATGATCTTAAGCCCACAAGCCAGAATTATTGAAGTAAAGAAGAATTTGTTGTTGACTCTTTGATCGATTGCCCTTTTTGAATGACAATCGACCAAAGTTTTGGTATTTGCTCTTAATATCCCTTGATCCGCTATCATTTTGTGATTCTCTCAATGAAATTTCATCGGATTTTTGCTTAATTGAAGTGAAAGAGAATAAGGGTAAAAATCGCAGCAAACTCTAGCCGAAATAGGGTTTGAGGGGACGTATTGAAGAATGAATATAATGCGGCCATTCACAGTATATGTTATCTCATCAAACTCAAAAGAAGATCTCATCCATTCATTAGCAATCCAGTGGTCTACAATATTCCTGCTTTACAGATGCGGGTCTGGGCCTATTGTCCGAAGCCCAACATACAAAATGTTTCATATATAACAGCGTAATATGTACAAAGTGATATTGTATTGAATCAAGCATTAAAAACATTTTGTATCTGATCATTCAATAATATCAGAATCATTTTCTTTCTCAGCTTCAATTCTTTTGCAAATCTTTCGTAATTTTCTATAGAAACATTGCCTTTAATGCCTCAAATTATGTTAAGAACTCTACCATCACCCTTTTTGTCAGGTCATGGGAATACTACATTGTAATCCTTATGCATAAATATATAACACTATATCATATTTCAGTTGCTAAATATTTTGAATTGATTAATAAGTACGCAACTCAAGATGCCTTTCACATAGCAAGAAATAAGTTTTATTTGATTCCAAAATCACTTCTTAAGAACCCAAACTACCCTATGATACATGAATTCACCCACAGTTGAATAATGAGTTAATAAGAGGTCTTTTGAATATTATTGATATGTTTCTTTTGGCATCCGGTATGGAGCTTTTCTATGAAGCACAATTACTATGAACTTAAAAAATGTATAAATCGACTTTGCTTGCACAAAAATTCTTAATGTTGCAAGTTAGACTAGTTAACAACAATGTCATGTTTTCTCCTTATAATTCTTTGGGCATTTATATGCAGTATGTTAGCTTGAATTGACAAAATCTTATGATTTCTTGAGGAGCAGTTTGTTAGCTATTGAGTTCATAGTCATATCTCTTTACCTATCATAAGGATTTGCAGTATGAATCTAGAATAAGTATGAAGTTATGAACTGCTTGCAGATTCCCGATGTGTCTTTGAAGGGCTCTTTGGTGATAGAATGGAGAGTCAGGGCATCGATGATCTATGGAACTTTGACGATCTGGAACTATGTGAAGGTCTCCGCATTCTTTTGGTATGAGGTTAAAAATAATAATGTGACCGAGTATTCGAATTTGTACCATTATTTACATCGAATAATGGTTTCAACATGGACTATTATGTTAGTAGAGGGCATTGGACTTAATGTCAGGGATTATGAACAAAAATATGATTTCAGCATGAAAGAGAAATAACATTCAACAACCCAATTGGATACATGGTTTGTTATTTATACTACTGTACAGGCTAGAAATGTAAAAATGAAAATAGTGGTAAATGAAACTCTCTGAACAAATATATACAGTGATTAACTCTTCCCCTCAAAATGAGCTCTACTCTTCATTCCTTCTTTCTCTAACTTCTTCTCTTTGTCTTCATACTCATCTACATTCAGCTCTCTTCTCAATCGAGTAAACTGCATCTGAGATAGTGCCTTCGTCAATACATCTGCTCGCTGGTATAAGGCTGGGATATGATTTATAACAATTTCACCTCTTCCTACTTGCTCTCTTATAAAATACAAATCGAGTTCAATATGCTTTGTCCTTGAATGTAGCACCGGATTTGCTGCCAGAGAAACAGTACTGGCATTATCACACCACAAAGTTGCTGCCTCGATCTTCTTCCCCAGTATTTAACTTAATAATGACTTGAGCCATATGATTTCTGCAACTGCTCCAGCCACGCTCCTATATTCTGCCTCTGTGCTTGACCTGGAGACAGTTGGATGCTTTTTCGAGCACCATGATACAATGTTTCTTCCGAGAAATATGCAATAGACACTAACAGAACGCCTATCATCTCTATCTGCCACCCAATCGGCATCGGCAAAAGCACTTATGTTCAGTGTCTTGCTGTTGTGAAGTATCAACCCGTGCCTCTTTGTTCCAGCCAGATATCGTAAGATTCACTTCACTGCTTTCCGGTGATCAGTTGTTGGATGCTGCATAAATTGACATACTTTGTTTACACATAATGAAATCTCAGGTCTGGTGATGGTAGTATACTGTAACGCCCCTACAATGCTCCTGTAATGTTGAGGGTTGTCCAGTGGTGTTCCTGCATTTTTCGATAGTTGAAGATTACTGGTCATTGGTGTATTGGTTGCCTTTGCTTCACTCATTCCTGCTCTTCTGAGTATTGTTTCAATGTAGTTGGTCTGACTGAGATGAAGTTCGCCATCTTTCAGTTTCTTCACTTCAATCCCCAAAAAGAAATTTAGTTGTCCAAGGTCCTTGAGTTTGAAATTTTCATTCAGATATGAAATCAGTTTATCAATTTCACTGTTGCTATCTCCTGTGATGATGAAATCATCAACGTATACGAGAATATATAAAGTGCAGTGATCAGTTTTTCCCATGAATAGAGAATTGTCTGATTTCAGTGGACTAAATCCCAATTTGATTAGAGTTGTTTTCAGCTTCTCAAACCAAACCCTGGGTGCTTGCTTTAGGCCGTACAGTGCCTTGTGCAGTTTTCATACCAGTTGCTTCTTTCCAGTCTCTTCAAACCCTGGAGGTTGTATCATATATACTTCTTCCTCTAACTCTCCGTTAAGAAAAGCATTGTGTACGTCCAGTTGCCTTACTGACCAATTTTTGTGCAATGCTAGAGTAAGAATGACCCTGATAGTAGTCGGTTTCACAACTGGAGAGAAGGTCTCCTTAAAATCAAAACCTGGTTGTTGTGTATATCCCTTAGCCACCAATCGTGCTTTATGCTTCAATATAGTACCATCTGCATTATGCTTCAGCTTGAATGTCCATCTACATCCTATAACAGCTTTGTGTTTGGGTAGATTAACCAAGCTCCATGTTTTATTATTCATTAGTGCATTATATTCGTCTTCCATTGCCCTTTTCCATTCATCATGCTTTAGAGCATCCTCATAACTTGCTGGTTCTTCTTCTGAATTCTGAACAATAAAAGCTTTTGGTTTAAAGATAACTCTCTTGGATCTTGTGACCATGTGATGTCCTTCTGCTTAATTCTCTGTTTCAGTTGTTGTGACCTCTTGAGTGCTGTTTATAATCTGATTAATTGGTCTGGTTCGTATTGGTGGGTTGTTGCTACTAGCATTCTCTTCAGTGTCAGGTTCAGTGTTGTTGTATGATGTTTGATTATGATTACTGGAACTTGTGAATGGTGAATTTGTGGGAGATGTGGTTGATGAGGCAATTTGTGTGAATTCATTGGAGATATTTGATGTTGATTTCTCACTTTCATTAATTGGATACAATGGTATATGAGGTATTGATTTATAGGGATTCAGGACCTTTTTGGTAACACTGGATTGTTTGTTGGCAAATGGGAAAATGTGTTCATTGAACATGACGTGCCTGGATGTTATCACTCTTCCTTCACTAGTTAGGCATTTATAGCCTTTCTGATTTGTTCCATAGCCAATAAAAGTGCACTCTGATGATCTGAAGTCTAATTTATGCTGATTGTATGGTCTCAAGAGTGGGAAGCATAGGCAACCGAATACCCTTAGTCTCTTATAATCAGGTTTAATTCCATACAACATTTCAGATGGACTTCTATTTTTCAATACTCTTGTTGGTAAAATGTTAATCAAGTGAACAGCAATAGAAAATGCTTCAGCCCAGAATTTCAAGGGAACTTTCCCTTGTGCCAAGAGTGTTAATCCCATTTCTGTGATGTGTTTATGCTTACGTTCGACGATTCCATTCTGTTGTGAAGTGTGTGGACATGTACACCTATGTATTATTCCTCTTTCATTGAAGAATTCTCTTAACGGTTTAAATTCCGTGCCACCGTCAGTTTGAAAATTTTTTAGTTTCCTTTCTAGTTGTCTCTCGACTTGCACAACAAATTGTTTTATGGCATTGCAAGTTTCAGATTTTAATTTTAGAAAATAAATCAAGTGTATCTCGTATGAGCATCAACGAATGTGATATAATACTTAAATCCATAATCTGAATTTAATGGTGCTGGTCCCCATAGATCACATTCTATCAATTCAAGAGGGTTATGATATATTGTTTGTGAGGAGTTAAACGGTAGTTTATGGCTCTTGCCTAACTGACATTGAGTACAAGTGCGTGGAATTACAGAGCACGGGTGCATTAAATTTTCTTTATTTAACACTTGTTTCATTACACTTACATTAGGATGTCCGAGCTTTCTATGCCAAACATTATACTCTTCTTCGTTCTTATTGGTGATCAAACTATAGCATGCTATCTTCTTTGCATTAGCATTTTTCAGACTCGTGTTAAGATCAAACTTGTATAGGCCTTCATGTAGCTCCCCCTGCAAAAGTGTGTCTCCACTGACATTATCTTTTATCACACATATATGTGGATGAAATTCAAAGTAAACATCATTGTCACTTGCAAACTTTGATACACTGATGAGGTTCTTGCTGATTTGAGGAACTCTAAGTAAGTTTTTGAGCAATAGTGTCTTATCTTTACAATTGGATTCAAATTTAGCATGGCCAACATGAGTGATACTGAGTGGCATATCATTACCTAAGTGAACAGAGTTTTTACCTTTATATGTAGTTCCTCCAAGGTTTAGGTTCTGCAAGTTGTTTGTCACGTGATGAGTGGCACCCGAGTCAGGAAACCAAGCCTCATCTTGAATGTCTTCATTTCGAGCAAGCATTTCTTGATTTCCAACTGATGTAAATTGATTTCCAGAGTTATGCCCGGTGTCAGTTTGAGCATGACTTAGATTGACAGTGTATAGATATGACTTGGTGGAGTGTTGATTTGGTGAGTTTTGTTGGTTGCTAGTGTAGTTTGAATAGAATCTAAAGTAGCATCCCAAAGCCGTGTGTCCAATCCTCTCACATATCTGACATTTTGGCCGATTGTTATTACTTCTTCCTCTACCCTCTTCCTCTGCTGTAAATACTGCCTCTTCCATATCCCTGAGTGTTACATCCAGTTTGACCCCCTCTAGTATAGTTGGATTTTGTTTCAGGTTGATAATTGCTCTTGTTCTTTGATGCTGCAGCATAGTTGATAGAGAATTCTTCCGAGGAGGTGTTCTTCTGTTCCAATCTACCCTCATATGCTAAGAGTATAGAAGTAACATACTGAATTGTAGGAGTGGTTTCTCTTGAGGAGATCATGGCAACAACTGCTTCAAAATTATCATCAAGACCATTCAGTATTGTCGGGACTTGTTCAATTTCACTTACCATGTGGCCAGAAGAATCAAGTAGATCTCATATGTTCTTTATTTTGCTTAGATATTCCCTTATCTTCATGTTATCGTTTTTGATGGTTTGCAGTTGTCGCTTGTAGCTCATAATCGTGCAGCAGTCTGAGAACTAAAATTCTGATGTATGGCGTTCCAGACTTCCAGTGATGTTTTGCAACCTATAATCTGTGATATCGAATCTGTGCTGATAGATGAGAGGAGCCACCACTACAAGAACGGCACCAGTTAGCGACGGCTTTTAGCCGTCGCCGGCCGTCGCTAGCTGACGCTAAAAGCCATCGCTATATTTGTCGTCGCCCAATAGTGTAGCGACGGCTCCGTCACCAAAATAGCGACGGCTAGCGACTGCAAATGTGCCACGTGGAAATTTTTCCAACGTCTAAATCCCGTCGCTGGTCATAGCTCGCCGTCGCTAACTGCACCATTTGGCCGTCGCTAGCCGTCGCTAATCTGTGCAATTTGGCCGTCGCTAGCCGTCGCAAAACTGGGTAAATTTTCAGTGCACATGCACAGCCTATATACACCTCAACCAATCTGAACCAAACAACCACTATACACTATAGTCATCAAGTATAACCATCATATATCCATTATATATCCATCATATAACATAACTATACATTCAAACAATATAAAATCCAACCAAATCTCATTTTCAAATCCAATAATCGGAATATGTAAATAGTAAACCGAAATTTCTACATAATATCCCGACATATATATACATAATATCCAACCAAATCCATCAACTAGAAGTCATCAAAATATATGTACATAATATCCTGAAATATATATACACCATACCAACCAAAATGTGTATATACCAAACTATCAGCAAACAAACATACCTACTCCTCGTCATCGCTGCCGTCCTCTCCACGCATCCTCCCATGCTGTTGCAAATAGGCCGCAATCCACTCATCCAGCTGTTGCTCAAAGAAACTCTTCCTCCAATCATTTATTTCTTCAACTGTCGCCCTCAAATGATCAATCTCCGCCTCTTGCTGCGACCTCCTGTATGCACTCTGCATTCTCATGGCCTATAAAATAATTCATAATTATTTATATATTAGTATATATATAATATTATTAAAATTGTTAAACTATTCATATGCATGATTAAATTTATATATTAGTACATGTCAAAATTTACCTCCACATTTCCATAGATATACCGTCGACTGGTCCGAGAAGGCGGGTCAATAATAGCATCCCAAATATGGTTCTCCTCCTCTAACGTAAGCTCTTCCCGACCAGTGGACTGTGCTACACGAGCCCGCTCTGCTTCGTACCTCTCCTACGATTACAAACAATTGTTTTACACGATAAAAACCGAATTTCAAAATTTTGAAAATAAAATAAGACAAAATATTGTTATTAACCGTAAATTAATTTACCATTACGGATTGTGATTTGTCATCCGTCCACCCGTACAAAACATTGCCCTCTTCGTCGGTCCTCTCCAAGGCATGTGTGGCCTTGAACAGCTCGGCCATAGTGGGCTCGCGGTTGTATCTCGCGGCCTGAAAATATATAAATATTATTGCTGATCTGATTATAAAATATTGTAATAAAATGTAAACACAGTTTAAAAATTTAATTACCAGCTCTCTCTTATGCTCCTGAAAGGATTTGGAGCCACCACGGTGCAATGCAGGATTTTTATTCCTGTTTGCTCGGTTCTGCGCAGATAGCTCCTACAAATTAAGATAAATTATCACCTATATATCCTGCTAGATATATATTAGATTTAAATAACAAAGCTGAAGAAAATCATTCCATACACCCTCGCCCATCCAGTTTGGCTTTTTCCCTGAATTTTTGGCCTTGGACAGTGTATCCCTGTAATTTTTTCTCATTCGTTTGTTCCAGTGATTTAAAAAAATATCCAAGTCATCAGGGTCGACGCGGACTGCAGCCTGTAAATTTTAAGTTATAAAGATTATATTAATTTACAACTGAAATTCAAACTACTACTTACAAGTAAATCCGCTCGTATGGCGTTCTTGACATGAGGGGGGATGTCGTCCCAGCAAGGCCAACAACCATGCATCCGGCTCTGAAAAGCCTTCCTCGAAACCTGTAAAATATAATCTGATGGCTCCACCTCAAAGCCACTGCAAAAGTTATGATATACATGTTTAGTGGATTTTAAAACTTATACTTTAAATAAAATTGATACTTACCCAGCACTTCTAGAAACAACTTCTGCAATCGGACGTAAGTCCGGTGTAGTGCCACTACCACCTGCACCGGGAGATGGGGATGGCGTGCCACCACCACCTCCACTCCGTCTCCTGCCAGACATATCTGCTATAGAAAAATAATATCATCACAGAACAATTATACAAATTCACTACTACATATCATGTTTCAATCACTTTCACAGAAACAATTATAAAAATTTACTAGTACAAAACATGGATAAAAATTATATAAATAATCATCACAGAACCATAATAGAAATTCACTACTACATAGCATGTTTCAATCACTTTCACAGAACAATTATAAAAATTTACTAGTACAAAACATGGATAAAAATTAACTAAATGATCATCACAGAACAATTACAGAAATTTACTATTACATCGAATGTTTCATTCACTATCACATAACAATTATATCAATAATGATCAGTCTTCATAGTTTTCTGATTCAGATTCAGTCTCGTATTCTATCTCATTTTCTTCGGTACTTTCAAATGCATCAAATAGGACGTTCGATTCATCATTCAAAGGCCCTACATCAATATCATCAGTTATTATTATTTCTGTATTTGATTCAAGATCGGCTTGATATGCTGCTTCATCTGGAATATTATTTCCATCAATCATAAACCTTGGTTTCGTTTTGAAAACAGCGGACCAATCCGCTTTATCTTTTTTCAAAGATGGATACGAAGCAAAATAAACTTGTAACGCTTGCTTGGCTAACACAAAAGGATCGTATTTATAGTAGTGTGATGTATGCCTTATTTCAATAAGTTTGTACTCTTTATGCACGTTGATTCCGGAACCAGGAACGTTACCGAACCAATTGCACTTAAATAAAAAAACCTTTTCTAAAGGTTCAACATAATATGTCAATTCTAGAATCTGTGTTAAGACGCCGTAAAAATCTTTTAAATGCTCATCTGGATCATCACTGCCTTTGACAAATACCCTGCTGTTATATGTTAATTTTTCAGCACCGTAATCTTTTGTGTTGAACTTAAACCCGTTGACGAAAAATATTGGATAAGTCTTCACATTTCTTTTTGGTCCAATCGCAAGATGTCTTAAGCCTTCATCAACGACACAGTTTCTTGGCTCATAAACATAGTTCAAAAACCATTTGGCAAATTCTTTACTGAGATCGCCAGATGGACACTGTGATTCGTAGATACTGCATATATGTAATATGTGTTATTATTATTATGTACGTACAAGTAAATTACAAGTGAATTAACTATTACCTGACAAATGGTGCGACTTCGACACAATTTAAAAGAACATACGTGTGCACTACATGGTGGTCTCTATCGTCCAACCATATTTCCACACATTTTCCACCAGGTCTACCATATTGTCTAAAAACAGATAACATTGTTTGAGAAGAATTTTGTTCAACGACTTCCTCATTTCGAGGAACGGTTACAAACGATAAGTTCACATCGTCCTTAAAGTAGTGAGAGGAAAAAAATGAGGCTTCTTCTTCAAGATACGATTTGCATATCGAACCCTCAACTCGGGCTTTTTGTCGAATCTTCTTCTTCAGATGATTCAAGTACCTATTAAGATATTTATTACATATTTAGATATACAAATTTAAATTTGAAATTGACATGAACATTGCATATGTTAATTTACCTCTCAAATGGATACATCCATCCATATTGCACAGGACCTTGAAGAAGTGCTTCGGATGGAAGATGAATAGGTAAATGCTCCATTACGTTAAAGAAACCAGGCGGAAGTATTTTCTCCAGTTTGCATGGCAATATGGGTATTTCTACTTCAAGTTTACGTATACGGTCCACCTTTAATGTTGTCGAACATAGCTGTTTATAAAACAAACATAACTCTGTTATGACGTTCCATACTTTTACGGGCAACAGTTCTTTGAAAGCCACGGGGAGTAAATATTCCATCATGATATGACAATCGTGACTTTTCATCCCACTCAATTTACTATTTATGAAGTCAACACATCTACGAAGACTGGAAGAAATCCCATCGGGAAATCTTAATTCTTCCACCCACTTTAGCACGACTTTTACTTGCTTATTGTCTAGCTCATAGCATGCTTTCGGTTTTTTATTGTCATTAGGCTTCATATGAAGTTCCGGGCGCTTACAATAGTTTGCTATATCAAGCCTCGAATTCAAATCGTCCTTGGTTTTGCCCTTTACATTCAAAATTGTATTAAACAGATTATCAAACACGTTCTTTTCTTTGTGCATCACGTCAATATTATGTCGGAGTAAGAGATCTTTCCAATATGGTAACTCCCAAAATATGCTTTGTTTGCACCAATTATGAATGTCTGACTTTCCTGGGATTTCAGTCTGGACTCCAGTTTCATGTATCTTTGGATAGTCTCTTACAATTTCGTATATTTCCTCGTCTGACCAAACCTTAGGTGGTTTCAGATTCTCTTCTCTGTTAGCTATGAAATTTTTCTTATCTCTTCTAAAACTATGATTGGGATGAAGAAAACACCGATGACAATCAAATCACGAAACTTTCTTCCCATATCGTAACGAAAATGCTCGTATTTCTTCCATACAATAAGGGCATGCTAGACGACCGGCCGTACTCCAACCAGTAAGCATCCCCTATGCAGGAAAATCATTAATCGTCCATAACAAAGAAGCGAATAACCGAATTTTTTTTTCGTTGATACATCGTAAGTTTCGACTCCATCATTCCACAGTTTCTTCAACTCTTCGATCAATGGTTGTAAATAAACATCAATTTCTTGAGTTGGATCATGAGGGCCGGGAACGACAGTGGTGAGAAACATATATGGTGTTTTCATACACATCCATGGAGGTAAATTATACGGAGTAACGATAATTGGCCAGGATGAATATTTACTACCAAACTGTGAAAATGGTGAAAATCCATCCGTACATAAACCAAGTCTGACATTACGACTTTCCGCAGCAAATGCGGGATAAGTCTTATCGAATTGTTTCCATGCTTCACCATCGGATGGATGTATCAAAGTTCCTTCTTCCGCTGTTCTCACACTATGCCATCGCATATGACAGGCCGTAGCAGAAGACGTATATAATCTTTGAAGTCTGGGAGTGATGGGTAAATATTGCATTCTCTTGTACGGGACTTCTTTCCCTTTCTTCTTTCTTGGTTTGTATCTTTCTTCGTTACATATTTTGCATTTTCTGAGGTCGACGTCGTCTTTCCAATACAACATGCAACCTTTCACACATGCATCTATCTTCTCGTACGGTAGACCGAAAGCGGACATCAATTTTTTTACTTTATAATGACTATCACACATCAGATTGTTGGGTGGCATGTGTCGTTTTGCAGCTTGTACAACTGCTGTAAATGCAGCTTCCGTAAGGTTGAATTTTGATTTCATAGTTATGTATTCGGCGGTTACTGAAAGTTCGGTTCCGCTTTTACATCCGTCCCACAACGGCCTCTTAGCAGAATCCAACAAATCGTATATTTTTTTAGCTCCCGCAGTCGGTTCTTCTTCGACATTTTCGTCTTCATCGACAGCTTCCGTTGTAGGAAATATTGATCGTGCTGCATCATCCACCATATTTTCTATCGGATTCGTCATCATATTACCGTCCTCTAAAACTTCAGTATTAGGTGTAGGTTCAACAAGTTCTCCATGACGATCCCAGAAATAATAATCAGGCACGAAACCATATTGATACAAATGTACTTCAACTATATCCGGTTTCCAATGCTTCAAATGTTGGCACTTACTACACGGACAACGAATTTCTGTATAGTTTCGGTTATTAGATTTAGCAAATCTAATAAATTCCTGTACACCGTTATAGAAATGTTGCTTTATTGATCCTTTCTTTCCAGTTCTGACTTCATACATCCACGTACGGTCGAGAAAATAATTGAACATTTTTCCTGATTTGAAAATGTATGTTAGACAATTTAAATGATTAATTTACAACCATTCTCCATTGTAAAAAGTTCATCGTTCCAGGAAAATCAAAATATAAACTTCACTTTATTTTTATATTTTTGGGTATTTTGATTTTCACTTCGGTGGTCAGTCATCCTACTTCCCATTACAAACACAATAATGTAATTACATTTTACAAATCATTTCAGATTAAACGGTTCAACAAAATTTCAGCAGCACTTCCATTATGTTCCCTGTATCGTACACAAATGCGTGTACACAGGGAACGTAAAGGAAGTGCTGTCGAAATTTTGTAACCGTTTAAAATGAATTGATTTATAATATGTAAATTGTGTTTGTAACTTGTCCAATACAGGGACAAATCCGACAAATATTGTATCAGATGAATATAAATGTCCGTTCCGTTACAAAACGAACATCCATATAACGATCATATACAACACTTGCCAGACGGGGCCAAAGACAATCTAAGGGATAAAGAAATTTCTTTAAATTTTATCAAATATTATTGTTCTTTTCAAATTTTGACAATGTTTCAACTATTTATATTTTATTTCAAAAATTTGTGTATTTAAATTTTAGTTCAACATTCAATTAACAATTTTACTTCACTATTAATTTCTTTATTATTTTTTTAACGACATAGATTTTATGTGACTATTTGTTGTTGCTACATTCATTTCTTAATTTCTTTACAAAATCGATTTTAGTACAATATCAGTTATTTTTAAAGTCATTTCCTAATTTTTTTCAAATAAATTATATATTTGCAGAATTTTTATTGTTCTCGTATTCATTTTTTAATTTTTTGTACAAACTTTATTTTTTACAATATATACAACCTTTTGCATTTTGTCCGTCGCTAGCCGTCGCGATTCATCGCTAAAATTATCAAAATGACAATCGCTAATCGTCGCTAGCCGTCGCTCAATCAACAGGGTAAATAAAACAATTATCAATGAATATATTTAGAAAACAACAAATTCTAATTATCGAATAGATAATTAGAAAACAATAAAAAACTAATTATTAAATAAAAATTTGTCAATTTAAATTTACTTAACAACTTAAATTTGTAATTTATCAATTTCATAAACTATGAAATACTTTCATGTAAATTTATCAATAACCAAGTTAATCATTAATATACACTATTTTTTAACCTAAAACAACTAACCATGTTAATCGCCAACACTAATTATCTACATCAACCATTTATTCAACTTCATCATGATGAAATAATTAATATGTACTTAATTCAAGTTCATGATAATAAACTAATTAATCTATCAAATCAACATACAACACTACCAATACCTAATTTAACAACACTACTAATACTCAAATCAACAACAAATCTAAATTTTACAACAAATCATAATTGAATTAGGGTTTAAACTAAACCTAAAAACATCAAATTTACATTCAAACAAGAGATTGGGAGCATACCGACACAAATTTGGGTGATTTGGAGTCTTTGAAGGGTTGGGCGCCGGTTGGGGTGACGGGGGGCGACGGAGTTGGGGAAGGAGGAAAAATTTGGGGAAGGAGGAAAATGAAATCTGAGCTCTCGGCCAGGATCTGTATATTTCGATTTGCGACGGCTAGCGACGACCGCTTTTTTTAGCCGTCGCCCCCCTTAGTCGCTAATCGAAGCCTTTCTTGTAGTGCACGAGCATAATAGGCTATCCTGTCTTTGATAGATCACATACTCCGTATTGATAGTAAGTTGATCATTCTGATTTATGAATTGCTGAGGTACTTCAGTAGTTGGATCAATAAACTTGTGTAAACCGTACCCCTTGATGGCCATTTCGATCTAAAATTTCCACATGAGAAAGTTGTTCTCATCAAAAGTGATGGTGATTAATTGAGTTTGCGGATTGATGATGGATTTAAGTAATTCTTCTAGAGTTTTGGTAGATTGATTGGTGGAAGTGTTAGCTGAGATTGGCGATGTCAAGCTATTGTCATTGGCCATGGCGAAAACTTGGATCTAAATCGAGCAGATGAGATAACAATTCGAGTTCAAAACTGAGATTCAGATAGGGTTTAGATAGGGTTTAGATTCACAAGCAGAGGAAATAGATTGAGAGGTGGTAATATGATTCAGATCTGAGATTTTGAGGAGATTGGCGAGGAAGAAAGTAGATCTGAGATTTAGTTGATCTGAAATTTGGTTGAATGGTTTGAATTCATGATTTGCTCGTCATTGGGCAAATGCTCTGATACCATGAACAAAAATATGATTTCAGCATGAAAGAGAAATAACATTCAACAACCCAATTGGATACATGGGTTGTTATTTATACTACTGTACAGGTTAGAAATGTAAAAATGAAAATAGTGGTAAATGAAACTCTCTGAACAAATATATACAGTGATTAACTGATTAAAAGCGTTGGAAAATTTCACTGATGGTTCTAAACAAATAAATTAGCTGATTTACATCTAATTTTTCAGTACTTTATTCAAACTGTTTATAGTTGCCTTACACGTATTGAATAAATCATAGAATTCATGTTCTTTTTGCTAGCATAGGTAAAGTTTTACTTTGCCTTAGTTATAACACCGTTTGATCATAATTACAACCTTGTATAACAATAAATAAGTTTGCTTCAACGTGTCTCGCGTAAAATACATATTAATTGTTCTCTACAATTAGGCTAAAAACTCAATTTATATTTGAGCTCTAAAAGACGCTATCAAATTTTGGATTTCATGAGATATAGACTTGTTTTAGAACTGATATATGCTTGTTTTAGCAATGTTGGTGTTGACTTAGCACATTTTTCCTGTCCACTTTGTAACTGCACCATGTAAAACTCTTTTGGATGATTCTTCCGCTAATGCATTAGGACATAATATTCAGAAAAAATTTCTGGTGCTACCTTATAGTGTGCTGGAAGAATTAGTTAGTTCATCGTTGACATGAAAAAATAATTTATACCCGGCTACGACCTCTTGTTTGACTTTAGGTGAGTCGAAGCCTATGTGACCAATGTTGGGTATCAGTACGGTGCCTTCCGTTTGAACTTTGTGGTTGTTTAGAGCCTTGTAGCGTGCTGCTAGGACCCTTTCAGTGACGTCAGCTCACCTGGTGCAATACAAAGGGCATTTCATTATGTCAAACCTTAAATTTCAAAATGAGTTTAAAGGTAAAATCATGAAATTTGAGTATACATTGTGGATGCTATTCTGAATGGAGTCATACTGAATTGAACATGCACACAAATATAGTATGGCTGTGAATAATTACCTTCTCCTTTAACGTTTCAGATACAAATGGTGTGACTACTAAAGGAATAGTTTGCATTAGTATATACTGTTCTTGTTACCCAAGTAAGATTAGCATATACTGTTCTATATGTTTCATATATAACCATGTCTAACTTTAAGTTTTATTTTAGTTAAACTATACGTGCTCATTTGGTAATAGTAAATTACCATATTTTAATTGGTGATATACTTACTACTTTATGCTTTTTGCTATAACGAGTCTACCTTCCTTTGTCATTGCATAACTGTCATGCATACATCAAAGATATAAATCCTCTATTCAAATGATTCCTCTCAACGTTTCATACTAATCAATATTCTTAATATTTTCATCCAGAATCATTTCAACCATGATTACGAATGGTTTGACATTATTTCTGTTGAAATAATGTAGTCCTGACCATGGTAATAAATGGTTTGACATTATTCTCATTTGTTAAACTTGACCATGTATCCTTGATAAGATTTATTTACGCACATGAATAGTTCAATGCAAGTATGCGGAGTTTGCAGTTGATATTTATTGCTACAAATATATTTCTTTGTCTTCCAACAGTACACTGGCTATGAGTTATAACAACTTTATTTTCTATTAGGTATGATATGTCCTCCGTAAAATTAAGAAATCTTAGTTATACACAACGTCTTGATTGGGGTTGAAAAGTACAATGTTTCTTTCAGTTTCATCACCAGTCTTTTGGTTCTCAGTAAACATGGCAGAGAGGTATTTTTTTTTTTTTTTTTTTGAAACCGATAAGAACCCGACAGGCCGGTAAACTCCTGAGGAGGGTACAGTAAAGCCGTCCGCTAATCCAAGCCCCCATACTTCCGGGTAAATTTATACAGGATAGGACAGCGCATGGTAGGAATCCAACTTGGGTCTTTTTATCAGAACCCAAGCCTCATTTCCACTGCGCCGCACCCGCGGACCATGGCAAAGAGGTAAGTTCTTACTGCAGTTCCACGTGGTTTTGGTGTTACATTATTAGCTCCAATCACCAGAGCACACGTGTTATTACACATTGATTTTTCTAAGATGCTTCCATTTTCTTTACATTTTTCTGAAATGTGATAGAAAAGTACATGTTTTTTGCATGCATATGAGAAGTAAGAAGCAGTAGGATGTGATTATGATGTGAGTGATTGACAGTTTGTGTTACGTTAACTAATTAATGAAAGGATAATATAATAAAGGAAAATCAAGAATATTTTCATGGTAGAGCCAAGAAGCTTTTGTTATTATAAGAAACAACCCAACCCTTCCCCCCCCCCCCCCCCCCCACACACACACACACACAAAACCCAGTTAACTGGGTTCTCCTGAATTCTTTTGTTGTGGTACGTTCTTGCATAAAAAATGATTACAAATGTCTAAGAATACTTTTTGCACAAAAGTACATGAAGAACAACAAAATTAAACTCAGTAAATGCACAAGTAAGCAATAGAAATAAGCAGTAATCAAAGACACAAAGATTTATAATAGTTCGGCATTGTATGTCTACATCCACTTTAAAGATTATCTTTTATTACTCTCTTGTGAATCTGATTACAACAGCAGAATAAAGCTAACACTTGATTACAATAGAGTATTGAGTAACTAGCAACGTAAAGATCTTGAAAATGAACCTATAGGTCTGTACTTATAGGGTGAGATGACGAGATATTTCGATAAGATTTCGGCAGAAGGCTCTCCAGGTCCATATGGGCCGACCGTAACGATCGACGAACGTTGTCTATTATTTTAGAACGATTAGTATAAATAATACCGATCGCTGTTTTTGTCTCTGAGTGCCATGCAATCATTTGTGGGGGGGTCCCACATGCCTTTATGCCTTGTTTCTAAAAAGTGAGGTCATTCTGAGTTGTAGATTGCGAGATATGGATCAACCTTTGTTGCATTTAGATCGTTCACTGAGCTACACCGATCGTTATGAAGGATCGACATAAAATGGTCGGCATTCCTTGAACCTCAAAGTTTAACATACGATCGTTTTTATGGGCTCCGCTCTTTAATATAACGGTGCTCTAAAAGTTTCAAGTGAATTGACCTTGTGGATTTTGAGATATCGATCGATCTTCGCTGATTTGAGCTGTTTTATGGATCATTCCTGATCGATCTATATAAATCCTTACTTTGTCCATAACTGAGCATATGAATGCCGGTCGACTTGAAATTTGGAATATAGCTTCATGGGGCTATGCGAGTTACTCCATACTGATTGCACCTCGATGGGTTCCTAGTCAAGATCTGCTCAACCATCGTCCATAGTATCGCATACAACTGATTCTTAAGGCTAGTAACTATCTGTTTCTAACCAAGTTGATGATATCACAGCCTTGCCAAAAGGCGGGATAACATTTTCCCCCCAAAATACGTCTTGTTCGAATATGACATGCTTTGAACTGTTGCAAATTTCAGTCGTCGAAGAAGGATTCCATTTAGTTCGTTGAATAGTCGTTATCCTTTTGTTGAGTCGCTTTCTTGTTGAGGGTCGTGTCTTCTTTCATTCATTTTGACTATTGGTCGATTCCAAATAGTATAAATAATATATCATGGCTTATCGATGATTATCTTGTTGTTTTTTTGATGATTATTAGGTCACAATAATTTGTTTTTTGATCTTCCTTTAGCTGATTTCAGGTGCGAATTCAATTTCTATCGATTTCAAAAAATTGAATATTAGAACGTATATTGGTTCGTATACATGTCCATACCTGACCCCCGATCACGATTGTACGTCCACGGTCGTTGTCAATTTTCAAAGTTATTCCTTGTCTTGCAGGAACATCCATGGCCGATCGTTATTCATTAAATGGAAATTTAGATTGCCTTGGTACGATCGTTTTTTTATTAAAAAAACTAATGATCATGGCCAATCGTTATTTTTGAACGAATTTTTGTATCCATCCATCTACAATCGTCTATAACCGATCGTTGCCACTTTATATATATGTAATTTGTTGTAACGATCCAGAATTTCAGTCATTTGAAATTCTTATATTTAATTAATTTTAAATATTCACAATTTAATTTTATAATCTGGATAACTTATATATCGAATATAGTGATTTAATTGGATAATTGAATTGACAATTTAATATTTGAAGTTGTGTAAATAATTGAAAATTTAATTTAATGTGAATGAAAATAATTTATAAAGATGAATTAAATTATATTTGTAGAAATTGAATAGTTAAATATTAATTAACGTGTAAAAATAGCCATTTTTCAAATAGTCTCATATTCCGACGAAAGTAGTTTCATTGGATCAATAATGTTATATTAGTATAGGATTTCAAATTTTGCGTCAATCGGATTTACGGTTTGTCCGGCGTAAACTAAAAAGCGTATAAATTTGATTAAGTGAATTTTAAATTTAAATAATTTGATTTGAAAACCTATCTTTCAAATATGATCGAATTGACTCTCGATATATATTCCATTGTGTTCAAAATAGGGGTAAAACATTATAAATGCTAGGCGGCACGCTTCGTTTCGAGTTCGAAAAACCTCCGGATGAATAGCGTCGTCATTTTCTATAAAATGACTTTTTTTCCATTTGCACTCAAACCCTAGCTAGGGTTAGCCGCCACCGGCTCTAATATTTTCAATGGCCGAAAATAGCCTGCGTTCTTCTCTCGATCTCTTCTAATCCATTCACTTTCATCAAAAATGATCAACTACAATGTTGTAAAGCTCCTTGAGCTCGACAGATCCAACATTCAAGATCGGATATTTCGTGGTAGATCGTCGGCAAATTGGTTGTATTCTTTTGACCTTTGCACATGTTTTTCAAGGCAAAATCGCGATCGAGCTTCGCATCATTCTCAGTGGAGGTGGATCTCGCTTCGGCGTCTCGTCTGGTGGTGTTTGATCATCTCCTCGATGATCATACGCGGCACGAAAATTCAATGAAGGATGGTGGCGTTGGGTCATTTATGAACATGATAGCCTGGGAAGTTTTCACAATAGGGAGAAGATGAAATCAATGGGCCAGACGTGATCAAGCAGAGACGAGCGGCCTGGATGATTTAGGGTTTGAAAAATAAAAATAAAATTGTAAACTATTATATTATAAAAATCGTATAAACTTTAAAATGTTATAACTTCTTCATACGAGGTCCATTTTTGATGAAACAAGTTGCGTTGGGTTCGTATTGACGGGCATTGCATTATATAGCTTATTTGGAGTTGACTGGAGCTAGTGTAAATTTTGGGTAAAATTAAACGGCTGTTTAATTTTATTCAGAATAAAACACTGCAACTGCTATTGGAATCAATGTGAGTGCAACTCACTCTTTTTGACTCATTAATATTTTTATATAACTGAGAATTAATTCATTCTGTGTTGATTGATGATTTTTTGGATGATATATGATATATTATTTCTATATTGGTTGGTATTTGGATATATTCCTGCCTATTGGAGCAGATGAGACCCTATACGTTCCCATGTATGAGCGGATGACCCTTTGTACGCGCGTCTGCCTTAAAGCGGACATTGTACACATATTTCTAATATGTGTATTTGTTGCAGGTGACAGGTTGGAGGGATCCAACTGTATTCCTCACCAGTATTGATTTTATTTACAGATATTGTGATATATGCTGTTATCATATGATGTATGATGATTTGGATGCCGTGATTGATGTATTTAGTGTTGTTGCAGCATTGGGCCTATTTTTGGTAATTTTAAAAATGTTAAAATGATGATTCAATTTAAAAGGATTTTCAAGTGATTTTGAAAATATACGTTTTGTTGAATTTTGAAGTGTTAAATGAATGAGTTTGTTTGAAACAAATAAAAGTTATAATTTTTATGTTATAAATTATGATTTTTGGGAAATACAATCAAAATGTGAATTTTGAAATGTGAAGTTGACTATTTAAAATAGTTTAAATTGATATTTTCGATTTATTATAAACGATATACATATATATATATAAGATTTATAAATTGATATTTTGTAAATCAAAATGATGGAATTGTAAATGAGTTTTACAAGTGTTAAAATAAAGTTATAAATGGATTTTATAAGTCAACGAGATTTTTAAATTGATGAAGTTATAAAAAGAACAAATTTAGAAAGTAAAGAGAATTACAAGTAATTAACTTATAATTTGGATTTTTGGCATAATGAGATTGGTTAATGAAAGGATTTTATAAGTAGAAGTTTTTATTAAATATAAATGGAATTTATAAACATTGTTTTATAATTCCGAAATCAATTGAATTGGATAAGTTAGATATAGAAGTTTATTAAAGAAGATATATCCATGATTTTGGACAGTGGATAATCCTTTAATGAATATATAGAAGCAATGAATTTGGTAAATGAACTATATCCACGATATTGGTCAGTAGATTATCTTTAATAAATGTGTAGAAGTAATGAATGTGGTAAATGAAGTATATTCACCATTTTGGACAGTGAATAATATTTGAAATGAATAAATATTTTTGTGAAGTGATATTTTAAATGTAGTAAAATGGTTTGAAGATGTTTTAAAATGTGTTAAGTATCGAATACATAGATTTCGGCATTCATTGTTGAAATAGATGTTTTCAAGAAATAAGAAAATGATGGACTATAACACTGTAGTTATAGTAAAAGACTTTCGAAAGAAAATGTTTTTGCACATATATGAGATTTATATATCTATCTAATTTTCGAATCCCTATACTAGTGATTTTGTGTTGTCGTAACGATGTTTTACGCAACATTTGTTTTAGCCCAAATAAATGTGTTTAAAGAGAATGTTTTCCTTGCAGAATAGAATACATACTTAACTCTGATTTAAGTATATGTAATATTTTCTAAGTGTTGAAAATAAGAGAATGGTAAATTAATTATTATTAAATAAGTATATGGAAATGTTTTCCAATATAGAAGTGAAATGGGTTGAGAATATATATTTTTAAAGATAATTTGAAGTGAATATTTAACAAGTGATTTAATTAACAAAAGATTAATTAAAAGGGCCTAGTGATTATATATGGTGTTAAATATTTGTTTTTTTTATTTTGATAGTTAAATAATCGTCTATCACATTTGGCCATTTTAGTTCCTCGACTTGATATAGGAACTATTTCGTCATACACTTAGTACGTATCCTTCTATGTAGGCTTGATTATCATTTGTTGAGGATGTTGATTCGTGTAGAGCAGAGTGTTACTCCAGTCTATCGAGCTTCCTTCTTGGCCCGAAGGATAGCAAGTTGAAAGTTGAAAACATGATAAGTCTATGAGACTTAGTTTCTATGTGAAGTTGAGAAACTCTTTTGGTTGTTGGTGCGAAGAGACAGGGATTGGTTTATCCAAAAACCACTTCAGAACAACATATATGCGTTTGATTTGTGCAGATTGTGATGATATTTATATTCAGTATTTTCATAGTGGAGGACTTCTTGATGATCGTTTGAGGTTAAAATCCCAATATACATATAGTAGTAGTGGTCTCTTCATTATAAAATATCTAATGCAAGGACTATTCATTACTAATCCTAGGGATTTGCCGATAGGATGTGGTAGGAAAGTACCTTCGGTTGTCCTGTTCCAAGACAACTTGTATGGATGTTTGTCTGATATTGCATTTCTAAAGATTACGTACATTGGTTTTTACAAACGTACATCGGTGGTTGCGGAGAAGGCAACTTCTCTTAGCTTAACACCCTCCTTGATACGTATGAGCTTAAGGGTTGTATTTTTGTGGAAGACAATTAGTAATCAACAGAAATGGCCATGTGGCATTTAAAGTGATGTGATTGTGATTTGTGAAAGGTAATCGTTATCTCAGGCCTCATCAAGGGAAAATGACCGAAATAAGGTTAGATGCGGCAGGGCTAAGTGGGTCGCTCCCAAGAAGGGCATGATCATCCTCTCTAGATATATCTTTACACGCTATGACATCGTGTATCTGATTATTGTGGTTTGTATGCTAGAGGGCCCTCGGTAAAGGTTGGTAACGACTGGAGGATGACATATTCGATGCCATTGAGTTATAGAGGTGGGCCAGTCTTGTATTGGTACAGGGCAGATGTTCTATGCCTCGAACATCCATCTAGAGGTGTACCCATTGGAAGGTAGTCCCTTCACCTGGTCATTTGTATGGAAATCCAAACTACACTACGTGCCTGCCATTTTGATTGTATTACCCATTTTGGGCTATATGCTGGAATTTAATCGATGTAACCATTTCGGTTATGATTAATATTATTTGTATATAATAGACACTAGTATAATATAAGAGGAATTGATATGAAATGTTTTAGTTATCGTAAGGTAAAAACATATTCGTGTTTATGTATGGACTTGTCTTACGAGATACTTTTGTTTTGATAAAGGAAAAGTTAATCAAATAAATTCAGTTGATTGTGTTTCTCACGTTGGTTTACAAGACTGATCCGGGCGTTCTTCCTTTTCAGTGCTTGGGTCAGACAGAGTATATTTACAGGTTCAGATTTTGTGCTTTTGGAGTTTCAGAAGGAGAGCTGGAGATCTTCATTTTCATATAGATGTATCTGTTTTGATTGTCCGCTGCTTTACTTAGTTGTTGTTTATATTATCGGCAACTGTGAGGACAGGCTATTATAACTGTCTAGGCTGATAGATGGTGATTGATTGTTGAACTCTGATTGATGTATGTATATACAGTTTCTATTTTGTGAAGATCATTGATATGATATTATATGTTTTCCGTTGCGATTTGAGATTCTGTATTGTTCTGTTTGGTTCTATCTTCTCTCTTTTTTCTCTTCTCTTCTTCTCTCTTCGTTTCTTTCTCATGACTTTCCGTCAGTCTGTGCTTTTTAGGTCGGACATGTGCGGTTATTGCCGATTCAAAGTGCACATATTTGCAGGTCGTCACATTTGTAATGATCATTACCGATTGTTAGCTCATATAAAGGAGCTTTTGATCATTCTAGGTGGTGGAACGACCGGTAAGGACTCAACTCAAATGATTAGCCTTTTTCATGGGTCGAACGACTGGCATATGCTTCTTCCAGTGAGAGCTTTCATACTTAACCATTCTCTATAATCGAGTTTGAGTTTCCCTTCTATCCTCAGATCTCACACTTAGGTAGCATGATTTGAACTCGCTTTATGATCCAAGAATGAGACTTCGAGTACATTTAGTCACGTGATAGATAGTTATTTTAGTTGGTAGAATCGTTCAACCTAAATCAAGTCGGAGATGATGGGAATTGGGGAAGATGGAGTTGCTGAGTGTGGGGAATGTAGGTCGATGCATGGCAATCATTCTTGGACGATCGGTAGCTCTTTGGACTTAGTGAATTTCAAAGCAAATGGATCATTTGGCAAAACGGTCGTATGAATGGAGAAAAGGCAACGATCGGTTTAGAAGGTTGAATTGGATCGATCAGTGGGAATGAATCGATCAGAAATGACTGTATGACTAGGCTTTGGAACTATCAGTTAGGGCGAGGATCAGAAATGATTGGTAGTGAGGCATGGGGAGCGATCAGTGATGCTAAAATGAATGATCAATTATCTGGACATGAATCTTAAAAGTGAAACTTAATTAAATAACTTTGAACCCAATGATGAGCTTTGGCCTTGCACATTCAAGTGAACGCATATGACTTGTATAGGACTTGAACTGCATATTCTGTAAATTTGAACTTTGACATGAACTATTGCCCTCGACTATTCTCTTAGAGCCCATCAGTGACTTGAATATAAAAATTGGATCTTCACTTGCTGACAATCGATTGTTAAACTCAATCTGCATCATTCCCTATTAGCACAAAGAAACGGTTGAGACAGTCAGGAATGACGGTCTCTCCATTCAAACCTTGAAGTCTTTTCGTTTTCTCTGATTTTAATTCCGTACAACTTACTATTGTATTGTATTGCACTTCATTCCACCACACTAGCACTCATTATGCACTGGAGGGTGCAGGTTACTATATCTAATCCTGATTTAATAGCAATGTGTTCTAGACGTTCTAGGCATCTTGCAGCTATGCCAGCTGGATCACCTTCTCAACAGGATAATCCTAATATGGAATCAAGTTCTGCAACTAAGTCTAATGGTCCATCCTCTAGTAATCAAGTAGAACAACCAAAAATCCTAGGTCCACAATTTGGTTTTTCTGATGCAATTCCCATTCTTCCACCAAAAGGTGTTGAGCCTGCTCCCGATACTCTAAAGGATGCAGTTATTCTGGATAATCCTACTAATTCCATACTTCTAAAATTAAGGAAGGTGCTCTTTGTCGAATCAGTGTAAGGCATGGAATTCCCTTTGATGACGTATTGGTTCCATCATGGGATGATATGGCCTATTGACCCCTAGAAGGATATATGACATGCAACAAGTTCAAGTGCTGGTCGGATGCATCCCGCCATTTAACTTATAAATTTGGGAAATTCTCCATTATTTAAGGATAGCTGCAGCGTAGCTTAATCCAACGGCTATGCTCTTCTCAATTGTACTTATATGTTATTTATGGAGTTCTTGCATCTTCCTCCAACCATCGATGACATTCGATTCATATTCTCTTTCAAGCGATAGACAGGGAGTCTTTCGTTTACATTTCTTGATTTGGCAAAGAAGTCTCAGATTCTAATTGGCTCATGGAATAAATTAAGCACCTTTTAAAGCGAGTGGTTCTTTGTCCGATGTCCCCTTGGTTTCGCTCAACAATAGCTGAAAAGACGTAAGTATTATCCATCATCTTTACATTAGCATGGAAAATCGATATTTGGGTCGTATTACTGACTAAGTAATTCCTTTTACAGGCACCGTCACTTGGCCCACCGGTAATCTTTATGAGGAGGCGATCACAACTCTCAAAAATGCGCTGCCTGAAGACAGGAACATCAAATATCTTCTTATGGACGAATGCCTTATTACTTTTTGTGTGATAAAGAGGGTCTTAGCGTAGGGCTAACAAAAGTCGCTCAAACTGCAGGGATAAGATCGTGGGCTGTAGTAAGTAAAAGGGGGAAATCATTCCAGTCGTGCACCTAACGATGGGTGTTCAAGAATCCACTAGTATTAATGTTGAAGGAGATAAAGACGATGTGCCCGATCGCAATGATGACAAATCCAGTTTTGGAGTCGAGGTTGGATCCTCACAGACCTCACAACCTTCGGTTCTCAATCGAAGAAAAAAGAAAAAAAATTGTTTATAAAATTCCCAAAATTCGGCTTTTTGATCGACTCAAGTCATCGATGGCTCCTAAGGTTGTTCAAGACGAATCCACTTCTCAACCGTAGGAGCGTTCAAGTCTACTGCTTGATTCTTTTTCTGGTCTACCATTATCTCATGACCTTGACGCCTTCCACTTTACTGACATGAGTATTGATGGGTCGGAATCTCCCAACGGAACTGGCATTGAAACTCCAACTTCTAAAGGGGAAATTACTCCAATGAAAAAAGTTCCTACACCTGATTTGTCAAGGGGTAACACAAGGACACTTGCACACACTTGCACCCCTTAACATTATATTGTGCTCAACTTGTGCTTTTAATGCTTAAAGTTGATTAACTTCTGTTTTTCTTTGCAGAACTGATGGTGAAGAAAAGGAACGTGTTTAATTCCCTTGGGGATATACACCACCAATCCTCTGGTACATGCTCCTGCTCTTACTATCAAGGTGGTAGTCGAGAATATTATGATTCTAGTTATCTCTCCGCTCGGGACCGGGGTCATTAAGATAAGGGTGATAGGGATAAGCTACCTTAAGATAAGAATCGATTAATGTCTAGATCCTCTCTTGCAAAGGGTTTCGATAAGCTAACTGATCGTCAGGATCCACCTGTCAATCCTTCTCATGGTCCTCCTCCCATTTCAGTTCCTTCACAACTTTTAGTTCCTTCTCACTCTCAGTGATCCGGTGATAGTCGTCGCTATATTGAACATGTTGCTGCTCATAGACCCAAAAAAGAAAGTATCGAAGTTGAAGTTGCTACTGAAGATCCTATGATCGATCCAGCGCTCGTATGGCATAACTTCGAAAAGTGTTTCCAAATCTATGCTTCGAAGGGTTCTTTTTCCCCTAATCTGAAGAGCGTCTAGATCATGTTTAGAAAATGAATATTAACTGCGTCATTGATATCCATAAGCAGTACCATGAATAGATGAAGGCAGTGGAGAAGATGTTGAAGGTATCTTTCAAGTGTGCGGTGGAAATTGAAAAGTTAAAACGCCAAGAAGCTCAAAATAAAAGAATTATCAATACTTTGATAAACGAGTTAGTGGCTTCTGGAACTTTCTTTGAAGAGGCCGAGGGCAAAGCTAATACTACCATCAAATCCATGAAGGAAGTGAAATCCCGTCATCTTGATGTGGTCCAGGTGTTACATAATCGAAATCAAGAAATAGCACTTAAGAGAGATACAGCTCGAAGTAATGAATCTGCAACCTTGGAGGAGATAGATGAATTCAAGACTAAGCTCGAGTACACAAACAAGGAGAAAGATGATGCTTAGAAAATCGCTCAGGATGCTTGCGATCATCTGGCGAACGTTAGACTCGAGAGAGATAGGACTGTTGAAAGGGCTAAAGATGTTGATGCGCTCTTTCAACGTGAAGTAGAAGCTACCGAGGATAAAGTTAGGGAGGAGATAATGAATAAGCTCGACCGCTTTCCTATTCTTTACAATACCAACGTTCTCAAGCATAGAAATTTAACATCGCTTGGTGATGATATCCCTACCAGCTCTAGCGCACGTGGGAATTCCTTTTTGCAGAGGAAAAAAAGGACCCCTTAATGCTAAGAAAATCGACATGTCCAGACTTGAAGGAAAAATGCTATTGGGTGACGAACCCAAAACATTACATGATATCCAGGTTACACTTCAAAAAGAATCTCCTAATGCCTCTTCACATGAAGTGGGTGAAGGATCTGGGTTGGCACAACCCGATGTTACAACTGAATTGCCCCCAGCATCACAAGCTATCCTTAACACCATGGAAAATTCTTCAATCATCCCTGGGTATGATGTGAAAAAGCCTCAGCTTTCTCCAATTCCCAAATGCAGTTCTGTGGATATTTCGGCTTAACTTGAGAGTCACACCGAGGAAGTTATTTTGTCGACATCTTTCGTCTTTTAAAAAGTTAGGGTGTTGTCAGTTGATATTTATAATCTTTTCACCTATTTTTTCTCAGTTTAAATCTGTTAGGTGTCATTCCTCCTCCCTTGTAAGAGCCTCAACTTGGATCACAATCGGCCATGATAGAATCCTTTAAAGTTACAATTTCGACCACTACTGAGAGTGCTCAAGAAGAAACCTTCATCGTTGATGGTCAATTCATGGAAGCATTGTTTAAGGAAGGAGGCGACCCAAATCATAAAATTCCCTTTGATGAGGATGTTGTAACCATGGGGTCTTCCAACCCTACCGATGAGGTTAGCATGAAAGAGCATGTTGAGAAGGAAGAGTTGTTGAAAAAGAAGGTAAAAACTTAGCATGTTGATATGAATTTTAACGAGCCTATTCCTATCCTGCTCCAGCTGATACCTCCTGGTGGGACAATTCCCCAAGATGAGGTCCCTCCTTCTTCTGGTATTGAAAGTGCCTCTACCCCTCCTGGTTCTAAAGCTGATGCCGGCTTGATCCACGTAATTGATGATATTTCTTCGAAGAGAAGCCGAGGCGGAAAAGGGTCGAAGAGAGGATGTAGTGGTAGTTCGGATGGAGCCACTCCAAAGAAACAAAAGAAAGATAGGAAATATAAGAAATGATCATTAGGTTGGTGTGATGTGTAAATAGCTTGGATGACTACCTTTTCTTTTTGTTGGTCATGTTTGTTTGGGTATGACTCCAACTTTTACTTCTCATTTTGGATAAACTTGTATTGTGAACAATAAGTTTAGTGTAAATAAGAATCCTTTTATTTTGTGTAGAATTCTCGTATACATTTATTTAAATGATCAAGCTATCATGATTTCCATTTAAAGTATTTGTGATTCATTGCTCCTTGGGTTGGATATTGATTTGACTTATCCATACCAAGGCCTTCCTGAGGTCGTGGCCTCGAGTCATATTAAACACTCACCTCGAGCCTTAGTGTTATGCCATCGAATTGGGTGGTTTTAGTAATTATACTTCTACCCCTAGTATTGGGTTAGCGGAGCTAGATGGTGGACAGTCGAACTCCATCCTTAGCGAATTTTATACTCCTTCTGATTTTAGGTCGGAGTTTATGGAATCGTAACTGGTCGAACCGCACTCATTTAATTATTTATACTCATATCCGCACTCTGGGGATAAGAGTTAGTTAATAGGCAGTTTGATCACACCCTTTAGCATCTATTCTCATATTTGCACTCTAGGAACTTGAGTTATTTCATAGGTGATTAGTCACACCCACTTAGCATTTATACTCATATCCGCGCTTTGGGGTTGTGAGTTATTTGGAAAACTGTCGAGTTCAGATCTCTTTGGTCAGTTATTCTGCACTCAAATATGGAGTTTGATTCGTCGGGTGATCGGTCGAATCTCGATCACTCTCGAATTAAGTCGGTCCTATAGAACAGTGGGATTTAGTTGATCGTATATCACAACTGACATGTACAGCAATGAAAGGTCATAAATATGATGGAAAATTCAAAGTTCTATTGCTAAAGTAAATCGTAAAATTAAATACAACCGAATGGAAAAGAAAAACTAAGGGAAATAGCATCGTACATGCTCACTATTCCACACCCTTGGAAGTGTGACGCCATCAATAGTCGCTAGGTTGAAACTTCATTCTCCAAGCCTCTGCTCAATGACAAACGGTCGTTTCCAAGTTGGATTTATATGTAACGGGATAGGTAAAACCCGTTTTAAAACAAGATTATTGACTTCGAAGGTTCCAGGTCGGACTTTAGTGTTGTAGTATCGGACGGCTCGGTGCCAGTGTGCAGCTGTCCTCAAATCAGCTTTCTCGTGCTTCTCATCTATAGAATCTAGAGATTCCATATGGAGATATTTGTTTGTCCTAGGATCATAATAAGTTACTTGATGAGAAGGAACTTTGAGCTCCATAGCAATAATGGCCTCAAAGCCATAAGCAAAGGCGAATGGAGTATGGCCAGTCGCGGGCTTGCAGGTTGTTCAGCAAGCCCATAATGCTATCAGGAGTTCATCTATCCACTTGCCTCTAGCTCTTTCCAAACACTTTTTCAGAATGAATTTTATCATTTTGTTCATAGCTTCAACTTGTTCATTTTCTCGAGAGTGAGCAACTACCGCAAACCTCTTTTCAATACGATCATGAAGACATAAAAATTTAAATTCAGTACTATCGAATTGAGTCCTATTGTCTATTACAATAGTTTATGGAAGACCAAAATGACAGATGATGTTTCAGATAATGAAGTTGATTACTTTCTTAGTCATGATTGTGGCCAAGGGTTCCACTTCGGCCCATTTGATGAAGTAACCAACTGCGACAATAGCATACTTTGCACCACCTTTAGAGATCGGTAAACAACCAATACTATTTATACCCCACATGGAAA
The DNA here is from genome assembly GCA_030765085.1 of Allium cepa. Taxonomy (NCBI): domain Eukaryota; kingdom Viridiplantae; phylum Streptophyta; class Magnoliopsida; order Asparagales; family Amaryllidaceae; genus Allium; species Allium cepa. The sequence continues at coordinate 454,831,042 of CM060931.1, read as the reverse complement.
ACAGCCACGAACTGACCATTTGTGTAATTTCTGTTGGTAGAGCTCTTGGATCCTTTGCATATGTCTGGCACTTGTCGCATCGCCCTACATAGTCGACAACATCTCGATTAACGGTCAGACAATAATATCTGTAACATAGTATTTTCTTTGCTAGGGTTTGCCCTCCATGTGATCACTGCATTCCCCTTCATGAACTTCCTTTAGGACTTGTTTTATTTCATCATGAGAGGTACTCCGGAGATGGGGAACGGAATAACCCTTTTTGTACATAACTCCTTCTTGTATAATATACCGTAAAGCTTTGCGAAGGATTTGTCGCTTTTCATTCCTTCATTTGGGAAGAACTCCCTGCAGCAAATAATATTTAAATGGAGTCGTCCATGATTCCTTCTCAGACCCTATCTTTAGTACTTGGTTAATTTCCGTCGGTTTTATACCTAGGACATGTAATATCTCGACTGGAACTAAGCCCATCTGTAATGCATCTCCTGTGCTAGCAAACTTTGCAAATGAATCAGCCTCTCTTTTCTGGTCCCTAGGAATGTGTGTAATGTCATAATACTCAAAGTCAATCAAAAACTCTTGGACTTTGGTAGGGTATGGAGCAATCTCCTGTCCTTTAGCTTGGTAATCTCACCTATTTTGGCATACTGCCAATTGCAAGTCACTGAAGATTTCAAGAGATTTTATTCCTAGTTCTCTAGCGAACTTAATTCTAGCAATCAGAGCCTCATACCCAGCTTCATTGTTTGTTGTAGGGAAATCAAGCTTTAAAGCATAGCAGATTGATCAATCTTCGGGAGTTACATGCACAATCCTAGCTCCAGAACAACGATCGTTGGATGCTCCATCTGTATACAACTTCCACCGTATGGTTGAGATGTCACTGCTCTTTGGGAAATCATTATGTGCAGTAAAATCTGCTAGTGCCTAACCTTGGATAGTCCTCCGAGAAAGAAAAGTGATATCTAATTTGCTAAGTTCGATATTCCACTTGAGTAACCTTCGAGACATCTCAGGTCACCGTAAGATATTTCGTGACGGTCGATTGGTGTAAATATTAATAGGGTGTGCCTGAAAGTAGGAGTGAAGTTTTCATGATGCAATCAGCAAGCAGTATGCCAGTTTTCTATCTTCAAATAGTTTCTTTCATGCCTTGTCAATTGCTTGCTAACATAATAGACCAGTCTCTAAATTCGATTATCTTCTTAAAGCAATGCGACACTTATTGCGTGTACCGATACAACTAAGTAGACATATAAATCTTCATAATCCACTAACTTTGATAAGATAGGAGGTTTCTCCAAGTGGGTTGCTAAAGCTTGAAATGTGTCTTTGCAATCCTTTGTCCTTTCAAAATTCCTTTTTCCTCTCATGATTAAGTCAAAGAAAGGAACGCATTTACCATAGCTCTAGAAATGAATCGGCTTAAGGCAGCAACCTTCCTATTCAGGCTCTGTACTTGTTTGATAGGCTTTGGTGCTTAGATATTGCAAATAGCTTGGATCTTCTTGGGATAAATTTGATTCTGCAGGCATTAACAATGAAACCCAAGAACTTTCCTAACACAACGTTGAAGGAACATTTCAAAGGATTAATCTTCATTTTATAATGTCGGAGGATGTTGAACATTTCTGCAATGTCTTTAATGTGGTCGCTAGACCGTCGTGACTACACGAGCATATCATCCACCTACACCTCCATCATTTTCCTAATCTGATCTTTAAACATCCAATTAACTAGGCGCTGGTAGGTCGCTTCTGCATTTTTTAATCCAAATGGCATCACCACATAACAGTATAAACCAACATCGATAATGAAGCTGGTGTACTCTTGGTCGGGAATATGCATCGGGATTTGGTTATATCCAGAGTATGCATCCATGAAAGATACCAATTCATGTCCCACGGTCGAGTCTACTAGCTGGTCGATCCTTGGAAGGAGAAAACTGTCTTTAGACATACCTTGTTCAATTCCGATTAATCAACACATGTTCTCCATTTTCCGTTTGCCTTTCTCACAAGTGCAGGATTAGATACCCATTTGAGCGGAGGGCATCATGAATAAACCCGTTTTCTTTATGTCTATCCACCTTCTCCTTAAGAGCGACAGAACTCTCTGAATCTATATCATGCCTTTTTTGTTCCACCGATAAATACCTTGGGTTAATATTCAATGCATGACTCATAATGGCAGGTGAGAACCCACACATTTCTGTGTGAGTCCAAGTGAACATTTCAAGATTCGCTTAAAGAAATCCGGTGAGTTCTTTCATCATCGGAGGGCTGAGCTATGATTCGATCTTCAGGACCTATGATGATTCACTATGGCTAACTGTAACGCAGTCGTCAGCTCAATCGGTGCATCCTTGGTCTCTTTGTGTGACAACCATATTTCAGAAGGTTTAAATCGACAATAATCCACAAATGCCCAACTCAAACAATCCAAAACATAGATAACCAATGGGGTTAATTAAGAAAAATAAGAAAGAAGAAGAAAACAAACAAAGAATCTCCCAACGGAATGACAAAATATAATAATCAATTATACAGTTCACGAAGCTGTTTACTTATACACTTGATTATAATTTATACAACATTTATCAGATTATATATAAAAATGAAAAGAAAAAAATGCAGCGGATAACATGATGCAGAGAATAATAATAGTAATAATATACCAAATCTTCATCTTCATCCTCTAGAAAATGATCTTCAATGCGTTGAAATACTCCAGGTTGACCCCGAGCGTAATGGAAAGACAATACACTCGAGTCGGGACTAAAATATCCTTATATGAGTCAAATCAATATCTCATAACATGAGTGCAATAGTGTCAGAGATGCTTATGGGATTTCACATCTCATATCTAGTGTATAACACGTGTGTAATAACTCAAGAGATGTTACAGGATTTTCCATCTCTTAAGGATCCGTCAAATTATTTATATATAGTAGAATACCCTATATATGTCATGTATAACCAGTAAAATAAATATTTTTCTTAGCATTAAGGCTTTAAATTAACTCCCCTTAACGTGTTTTTAAGCATTGACATACAGTTTGCATGTAACGCCCCAGTAGCACGTCGGGGAATAGGAATGTGCTATGATACAACAACACTAAACGAAAATTGTAGGGATCTCGTACAGGGATAAAAGTATGACAAGGCACATGAGGCAATGCCCAAGGTAGGATATTACCAGTTCGGATTGCGGGGCTGTTGGTAATGCATCGTAGCCATGATCGCCCACCGCGTCCATCCATCCTATATCAAGTCAAAGGTGGTTATCCCAAAATCAAGGTGTACCAATTGAAAGCTACAACAAGAGTAGTACTATTGACCAAGTACAAAAGAAATCGAAGAACAGATGTCCGCTAGGGATAGCTAGCACACTTGGCCCTGTCAAACTGTCCTGTTTTAGTCATTTCAAATTAGCATAAGTGTTTGGGTCTATGCATCGTCGTTCTCTTTCTTCAAATCCAGCAAACGATGCCAAATCCAACCACTTCATTCTGGAGTCTTCTACGCATACACAGTTGTTAAAGTGGTTTAAATATTGATAGAGAGTATGCCAATGAGAGGCCCCGGTCTCTTTAATAGCCAAAGATAGTTTTACACACCAGTTGGTACTTTTACATTTCGAAAACAATTCATATTTGATATTAAAATATGGTAATTGCTACAAAATTAATTTCATTTCAAAATATCATATTTACTTCAGAACATGCCAATTTCACATAAAAATATCATTTCATTCAAATTTCCATTTCGAATTTCAACTTAGGTTATAACTTTATTGTAACCTCATTAGCATTTGAATCCACGATTTAAATAAAAACGATTCCCATTCTGACCAGTTTGAATTTTAGAAAGTAGTTGAAATTTTTTAAATACTTTAAAAGTTAAAATAGTTTGATATAAAATGATTTAAGTATTTAAAATATTCCGTAAAAAATAGTTTGTAAAATCAAAATAATTTGAATATTTAAAAAGATAGGTTTTAAACAGTTTATATTAAAATAATTTATTTTAAAACAGTTTCAAAGTCAAATGATTCAATTCCAAATCTTTCAATTCAAACCGTCTTCAATTTCAACTCCATTCTAATCGACTCAATTTCGATTCCAATTCTAATTAACTTCGATTTCAGTTACAATTCAAATCAATTCCAATTTCAATTTTCATTTCCATTTTTAACTTCAAATTTAATTCAACAATTCGATTCAATGGTTTAAATTTCAATCAATTCTAATTTTCAAACCATTTCAATTTATATGAATTCGAGTTCAATCTCGGAATATTGATTTAAATCATTTAAATTAAACTTAACTTTGATGTTCAATTCAATGTTCAAATCATTAAAATAATTTGTTTCCAAGTTCAAATTTGAAATATCCATTTAAATTTCTTTTACTTAAATTACTTCGAAGTTCAAGTAAAAGTTCAAATCTTTATAAACAAGTCAATTTTGATAATTCAAGTCGTATTAAAATCATGACTTCAAATTCCATTTAAATTCTTTAAAACAATTTCTTTTAACTAACTTTGATTCCAAAATTCAAACTCAAATTCGTAATTAATTCAAACTTCATAAATTCGATTTTCATTTCTTTAAATCAAAATCATTTAAATAATTTCAAAATCAAGACTTTTAAAATTATATAATTTAACCAATCCGGTGTCCGTGTATAATTTTCTATCCTATGGCCAAGTGATCAGTTATACAATTTAATTTCAAGGATGGATAGATATATCATTTCAACCAAAAATAAATGTCTTAGGTATATATCATTTCAATCTATTTCTTAGTTTATTCAAATACAATTTAGATAACAGTTAACATGCTGTCAATATTATACAACGTGATAACCAGGATATATAACATAAATAATATCAAATCAACCAAAACATCAATCAATTGGCATTCATCACAATCAATCATCTAAACAATTAATCTATCACAACAGTTGCCAATTATCAATAACCAAAAATTTTACTATCATTTTAATTCAAATTTCCATTTAACTGTTAACTCAAAGTTCCTAACATATAAATTTCTATGTCGATTTCTATGTTAGTTAAATTACCAAACAACAATCAATAAACTTAAATCACCTAAGGGTTTCAATTTAACTAACATAAAAATAATCTAGTCATTTGTGAGCTTTTTAAACACTCACCTTCTATTTGAAACTCAAAATAATTTGGCTTTAAATACATTCCACCTCCATCCCATGTTGTAGGCGACTTCGATACGATCCTAATGCAATTCGTTTCTTTCAAAATGGACCTCGTATGCAAAATTTATGATTTTTTATTAATGTAACGATTAATTAAAATTAATTTACATATCAATTAAAATAATTAAACTAATAAGACCCGTACCCCTCTTCCTTCTTCCGTTGGAACTCTTAGAATGCAACACGACCCAAACCACGTGACCAATACCTCCACATGCATGTGAAATCTTACAGTCGGACCACCATCCAATGTCGCCACATCGAGCGCCTCGACCAGCTCCAAAATTGCCTGAAGCGCAGCAGCTTCCGCCTCCGCCATTTTTAAGCAAATACCCAAAAATGCATGGCCTTATATGCCTCAATTCTGTTGATTTTTAATCAACTCGCCACGATCTAACCGCACGTAACGTAGAGGAGGAGGATAGCTACAACTTTCCTTTTGTAAGTTTTTGATTTCGATGCATGGATATGTAGAAACGAGAGAAGAACGAGAGTGGTTTCGTCCACTAAACGATTTTGAGAAGGCGGCTACGATATTAAGGCCAGGGTTTTTACGAATGAAAGATAACGCTGCCTACTATATAAATATCCGACGTTGTTGACCCTCGAAATTTTCGAATTCCAAATAAAGCATGCTGCCTAACATTCTATATGTTTTACCCCTATTCCGAACCCAATGGATCTAGTCTCGAGGCCTAATTCGATCGTATGCAGAACGTAGCTTTTCAAAATCAATTTATTCGAATTAAATTCTAAAATTAAATTCCACGCGTTTCAAGCTCGCATGGTCAAACGATAAGTCTGATCGCTATGAAACTAGAAATCCTACAATAACTCACTATTACGGATCGGATGAAACTGGTTTCGTCGAAATCCAAGACAGTGGCCAAAATGGCTATTTTTACTCGTTAATTAAAACCAAAAATTTCCAAAATCAAATTATTCATTTTAAATTCAATTTTAAAAGCTAATAATCTTCATTGTTGTTTAAATAAATTTAAATCAACTTTTGACATCATTTTCATTCATATTAAATTCAAAATACAATTATCTAAATAATTGCAATATTAAATTAAACAACTTAATTATCTAATATTAAAATCTCAATGAATTCTAGTTATCAACTATTATTTTATTTTTATCAAAATAATTCAATATTATTATTCAATTCCAGTTATTGATTATCAACACAGTCAATACAAAGAATTTCCTTTCAATACTTGTCATCGCCTAAATCTTCGAAATTTGTTATTTCAAATTTTTATTGAAGATCAAATTCAATAAATTACACTAATACATCATTAAATTTTTATTTTAACCATTTTTATTCAAAAAGCATATTAAATCTAATAATTAAAAATAATTAAAAATATGGGTCGTTACATTCTCCTACACTCAAAACTTTTCATCCTCGAAAAGGGGTTAAGTAAGGAATTTAACATTTGATATAATCTGCTCAAAATAATTAACTTATAAACATAAAAATCTTATTTTTAAAATCCTTATTTTTCTTCTACTACACCACTTCGATTGGCATACAAAAATTACAAGTTTAGTTATCAAAACAAGTTATAAAATTTTAAAACTTCAAAAAAAATTCTAACATCCGGATTTACGAAAAATTTCGGCAGAGTCTCCTTTGCACGGCTCAATCGGAAATTTTTTACAATACAATATATAACACAAATATATACCAAACATATCAAATATACAGCTCATCTCAATGATTAGGTATCCCGAAGGAAAAAATATAATAATGCGTTATGTAATCCGAGATATGTATCTTATTAGTATTAATACGAATGAGTTCACTCGTATTAAGCAAGAAAAAGCAAAATAAAATCCGTATATACATCCAAACAGTCTTCGTATATACCTATCTCAAGTCAATTTAGAATATTAGTCACTTATAATGAGATATAGAACATGTATGAGTTAAATAGAACTACATAGCATGAATTTTGAATCCAAATCATAAGCACAAGCACAAATACATAATATACAACAATCATATGCAATCAAAACAATACTAACAATGGTTTGTAATAAAAGAAACCATTCAACCATCAATATTCATCCAATTAATCCAAGTAATTCATAACTACATGAATTTACATTATCCAATGTTAATATTTAATTTATACAATTCATTTCTTATTAACATCCAATTTTTATCAACATTTAATTGGTTTGTTTCAAATCTATTTACATCTATTTGATTTACATTCAATTTACTAAATTCAGTTCGCTAAATTTTAATTGTTTCACTTTATGTTTAACAAGATTTCATATAAATCCATTTTTGGGCCATTTATAAATCATTTCATTTAATCTTATTTAAGTTACATTTCATTTCATTACCACTTAGTATATTCTCTTTGATACTAATATTATTTATAAACCATTTAAGTTTATTATAAGCATTATATATAACACAACTCATGTTTATTATTATTACTTCATATCTTAAGTTCATATTAATTCGTTGATCGACTTCATTTATTCATTTGATTTCTTCCAATTCATGTTAATAATCTTACTTAAGTAAATTTTATTTTATCACATAAATTCATATTGAATAATTTTTCATTTTACCGAAATCAATTTCATTCAATTTTTTTAAGTTAACTTCTAATTTACAATATATTTCATTAACTGGTTTTATCAATTCATTCTTTTCAACTTGACTTAAGTGAATTTCATTTCATTAATCATTTCTTAAGTTTACAATTATTTTATAGAGATGTATCTTCATTTACACAATATTTTTCAAATTATAATTATCACAGAAAGCTAAAATTAAATCTTAAAACATCCTTTGCAAATTTTTTTTTTCTCCAAACAATTTACAAAGATATGATTTAATTTATTATTTGTTATTCTTCTCATTAGTTCATATCTAAATAGTATTTCTTTTTACTGCTCAAATTATTCATTTAACATCACTTTAAACATTAACTATGTTTATACTATTTTTTATTTATAACAACTTAATACAAACATTTCTTTAAACACAATTCAAATTGAACATTTTTATTACATTAGTTCAAACTTGTATAATATTCTGTTACCATTCATATTTAACATTTCAACTTTTTAAACATTCTGGTAAGTTGTATATATGTTTCTAGGATGTAATTGAATGTTATAAAAATTTATCTTATTTATTTTAGCTAACAAGAATGTTCAATAATTTACACAAGTTTAAATTTCCATTGTCTTGAAATTTAAGAGTTATGATTTAACTTCTCGTATTTTATTTAAATACTTAGCTTCAATTTCTTGTTTTCTCATATTAGAAGTTTCCAATTACTCAAAATAATTCGCTTATTTCTTTAACTAAAAATCATTAATTAACATAAACTTAAGTATTCAAATACCGGTTCATTTCAAATTATTTTGAAATAAATAATACATATGCTCATATCTTTTATACATGTCAAATCATGTTTAGAAATTTTAAATCAAAATCTATTTGTTGAATCAAAAGCATAGCAAAGATACTAAGTGACCTCCCTCGTATTGAGACTCAACAATGAATGTCGATGATGTGGCCGTCATTACCGAAATTATTTTCAAGCGACAGAAGAGGGGAATACAAGATTGTTTTCTTTCAATTTCTTTTTTGAAACAATTTTTATTCATAAATGTTTTTAAATAATACTGATGTTATTTTCAAAATCTTAGAAACAATTCAACAGCACTGGAAGTCAAAATCTTGATTTTTTTAAGTCATTCTTTTAACTTAAACTAAGATTAGATTTTTATTTCATAACTCATAACTTAAATTTATAAACATCCCTAAACTCACACTAATTAAGTTAGTATTTCCAACTTGGTTTTACAACCTTTTTACTTCATATTCAATTTATTTTATAAATTTATTCATTTCATAATTTAGACTAAGTATTTCTTACTACTTATACTTAAATGTATCAACTTTTTCTTTCTTCAACATCCACTTATTTTATATTCAATTAGTTAGCATTCAATTTAATAAAACCCATTTTGTTTGCATTTAGTTTATTTATATCCATTTTAAATCAAATTCAATTACACAGATAAATTATACTTATAATCATTTATTCTCATTCAATTTCTTTTGTATATAATATATAATTTAGGTAAAATTATTTCATTTACCTGATTTTAAAACCATATTATGTCGACTTGCCTCATTTAAGTGTTTAGAAATGAAACCCCCATCGATAACATGGCGTCCCACGCATCGACTAGAATTCACAAACAACTCAAAGGATCAGTAAACACAATATAAAACATTTTATAACACTAACAAGTACGCGCTCTCATATATACACACACTCAAACAACTCATTCCAAGGTATTACCACCCTAACTCTAATGAGTCAAACCCCACAAAGCTAAGGTTATCGCTAAACCAAAGCTCTGATACCAACTGTAACGATCCACATTTCATAAGGTTTAAATCGACAATAATCCACAAATGTCCAACTCAAACAATCTGAAACACAGATAATCAGTGGGGTTAATTAAGAAAAATAAGAAAGAAGATAAAAACAAACACAGAATCTCACAGCGGAATGACAAAATATAATAATCAAATAAATAGTTCATGAAGTTGTTTATTTATACATTTGATTATAATTTATACAACATTCATCAGAGTTATATATACCATAGAACAAAATAATAATGCAATGAATAACATAATGTAGGGAATAATAGTAATAATATACCAAATCTTTATCTTCGTCCTCTAGAAAATGATCTTCAATGCGCTGAAATACTCAGGGCTGACCAGCATGATGAAAAGATAAAACACTCGAGTTAGGACTAAAATATCCTTATGTGAGTCAAATCAATATCACATGACATAAGTGTAACAACATCAGAGATGCTTACGGGATTTCATATCTCCAATCCAGTGTATAACATGCATGCAATAACTCAAGAGATCTTATGGGATTTTCCATCTCTTAAGGATCCATCAAATTATTTAAATATAGTAGAATGCGCTATATATGTAATGTCTAATCGGTAAAATAAAAAATTCTTAACAATAAGGCTTTACATAATCCCTCTTAACGCGTTTTTAAGCATTGTCCTATAGTTTGCATGTAACGCCCCAACAGCACATTGGGGAATAGGGATGCACTGTGATACGACAACACTAAACCAAAATCATAAGGGTCTCGTATATGAATAAAAGTATGCCCAAGGTCATAGGGCTGGTGGTAACGCATTGTAGCCATGATCGCCCATGCATCCATCCATCCCATATCGAGTTAAAGGGAGGTTATCCCAAAATCAAGGTTCACCAATCGAAACCAACATCAAGAGTAACAGTGTGGACCAAGTCCAAAAGAAATCGAAGAACGGATTTCCGCTAGGGGTAGCTAGCCTGCTTGGCCCTGTCAAGCCATCCTATTTTACTCATTTCAAATTAGGACAAGTGTCGAGGTATATCCATCATCGTTCTCTTTCTTCAAATCTAGAAAATGATTCCAAATCCAACCACTTTGTTCTAGAGTCTTCTCCATGTACACAGTTGTTAAAGTGGTTCAAATATTGATAGAGAGTATGCCAATAAAAGACTCCAGTCTTCTTAAATACCAAACGTCGTTTTACACACTGGTTGGTTCTTTTACATTTCGAAAACGATTCATATTTGATATCAAAATATCATATTTTCTTCAAAATCAATTTAATTTTGAAATATCATATTTACTTCAAAATATGCCAAGTTTACTTGAAAATACCATTTCACTCAAATATCCACTTCGAGTTTCAACTTAGGCTATAACTTTATTTTAACCCCATTCACATTTAAATCCACAATTTAAATAGAAACGATTCCAACTCTGACTAGTTTTAATTTTAGAAAATTGTTTAATTTTTTTTAAATGGTTTACAAGTTAAAATAGTTTGATATAAAATGATTTAAGTATTTAAAATGTTCTATAAAACAAAATAGTTTGAAAATCAAAATAATTTAAATATTTAAAAAGATAGATTTTAAATTTTTTATATTAAAGTAATTTATTTGAAAATAGTTTCAAAATCTAACTGATTCGGTTCCAAATCCTTCAATTCAAATCGTCTTCAATTTCAACTCCATTCTGATCAACTCAAGTTTGATTCCAATTCAAATTAACTTTGATTTCAATTACAATTTAGATCAATTTAAATTTTCATTTCCATTTTTAATTTAAAATCCGATTCAAAAATTCGATTCAATGGTTTAAATTTCATTTCAATTCTAATTTTCAAACCATTTCATTTTACATGAATTTGAGTTCAATCTCGGAATATCGATTTAAATCACTTAAATTAAACTTAACTTCGATGTTCAATTTAATGTTCAAATCTTTAAAATAATTCGGTTTCGAGTTCAAATTTGAAATATCCATTTAAATTGCTTTTACTTAAATAACTTCAAGTTCAAGTAAAAGTTCAAGTCTTTATAAACAAGTCAATTTTGATAATTCAAGTCATATTTAAATCATGACTTCAAATTCCAATTGAATTCTTTAAAATAATTTCTTTTAACTAAATTTGATTCCAACATTCAAACTTGAATTCCTAATTAATTCAAACTTCATAAATTCGATTTTCATTTCTTTAAATCAAAATCATTTAAATAATTTCAAAATCAAGACTTCTAAAATTATTTAATTTAACCAATCCGGTATCTGTATATAATTATCTATACTATGGCCAAGTGATCAGTTATTCAATTTAATTTCAAGGATAAATATATATCGTTTCAATCCAAAATAAATGTTATAGGTATATATCATTTTAACTTATTTCTTAACTTACTCAAATATAATTCAAATAGTAGTTTATATATTGTCAATATTATATAATGTGATAATAGGGATATATAACATAAATAACATCATATAAACTAAAACGTCAATCAATTGGCACCCATCACAATCAATCATCCAAACAGTTAATATATCACAACAGTTTCCAATTATCAATAACCGAAAATTTTACTAGCAATTTAATTCAAATTTCCATTTAATTGTTAACTAAAAATTCCTAACATATAAATTTCTATGTCGATTTCTATGCCAGTTAAATTACAAAATAACAACCAATAAAATTAAATCACCTCAGGATTTCAGTTTAACTAACACAAAAATAATCTAGTCATTTGCGAGCATTTAAAATACTCAATTTCTATTTGAAACTGGAAATAATTCAGCTTCAAATAAATTCCACCTCCATCTCATGTCGTGGAGACTTCGATACGATCCTAACGTAATTTGTTTCATTCAAAACGGACCTCATATGCAAAAGTTATGATTTTTTATTAGCATATTGATTAATTGAAACTAATTAACATATCAATTAAAATAATTAAACTAACAAAACACGTACCTCCTTTCGCTCGAACTCTCGGAACGCAAAAAGACCTAAACCTCACGACCAATCACACCACATGCGCGTGCCATCTTACAGCCGGACCACCATCCAATTCTGCCACATCATGCGCCTCGACTATCTCCAACTTCGCTTGAAGCATGGCGGCTTCCACCTCCGCCATTCGCAAGCATATACCAAAAACGCACGACCCTATATGCATCGATTCTAGCGATTTCAAGTCGCTTCGTCATGATCCAGCGGCATGTAATGTAACAACCCGGGATTTGCATTACCAAAAAAAAAAAATTCAGGATTTTATTTAAATGGAGCAAATGGATTTTTGGGATAAGGATAATTTATTTAAAAATACGGACATTTTAAATAAATGGGTTTTTAAAAATGATGCGAAGTTTTATTTTGGAACAATTAAAAGTTAATGGGAAATTTAAGAAGGGGATTTGGTTAAGTAAGGGTTTTCATGGCTATGTTAACACTTAAACAATTTTTATACATGTTTAGAGCCACTCTCTCTTAAGGGGTCCATTAGCCTAACCCAAACCCACTTACCATTCTATAAATCATCCAAAACTCTCAACCCTCATTCATTCCAACCCTAATCAAATAAATTTCCTAAAACCCTAAACCTAAAAATAGCCTCCATGCTTAGGAAAGCTCCATCCTCTCTTATATTGGCTTAAGCTAGTTAAAGTAAGGGAAGGTAATGCAAAAACCCTCTTGTAATCCGTTTCTAACTCTCTTTAATTTTTGGAAATCATGTTGTAACTCTTGGTTTTATGTGTTTTGCTATTTTTCTAGCTCCTTGATCATCATCTCTTAGCTTTGGCTAGTGCCATATAGGTGTTTGTTCTTTTGCTTGAGAGGAATACTAGGTAAACCCTCTCATAATCTATGTATAAGCATCTCTTAATTTCTGGAATTAGTCTTGTAACACTTGATTTGTTGTGTTGCATGAATATCAAAGCTTGTTGATTATCATTCCTTCCATTTGGACATTGCACACAAGTTGCTTGCTATATTGGTTGTGAGGTAATGCTAGCTATATCCTCATCATTTTCATGCTATGGCTAGATATATATCTATGGTATGATTTGATAATTGTTAATGGTCATTACTAAATCATTTGACCAAGAAAAACTGAATTAATTAGCTCATTTCTCTATGTTTTGCAAAATTCTAAAACTAATTTATGCTGCAACTTTGACCATGAATATCTCTTTCAATATCTGATGAAAACATGCCAAATAACTTCCTAGTGATATTTAGTATTTCCATCTATAACCCCTCCAAATTTCGTAGCATTCGGTAATCATTTGAATGGTGAAATCCGGGCTCAAAAACGGACCTGAATGCAGTTTTTCTGTGCATTTGCAGCTGGAGTGAAAGCATTTTTTTTTTCCTGTTTTCAGTTTTGAAACTGAAATTTTGTGACACCGCCACGGTCACATTCTTGGTCGGAATCCAACGTTTTTGGACTCATTGTAAAACTGGAGATCCAAACTCCATCTTCAAAAAGTTTGATTAGTATCCGAGTTCATTTGACTCTTCGAAATTGTTGTGGAAGAGGGACTCGGATCTCAGCCTGAAACAGCATATTCACTGTTTCCGGGTCCGACTTTGGAGCGTCGCTGCGACTTCGTATCAAGTCGGAATCGAGTAATTCTTTTTGCCTTCTGAAGTAGGAATGTCGGACTACGAACCTACTAATTTTCAGGCCATTCGGATTCGGTTTGCTTGTCCGTATAATTTTTCGAATTTGGGTTCGCGTCAGTTTTGGACTATTTTCCAACACTTAGAATATTCTCAGTGAAAGCATTTTTCCCTGTTTTCAGTTTTGAAACTGAAACTTTGTGACACCGCCACGGTAACATCCATGGTCGGAATCCAACGTTTTTGAACTCGTTGGAAAACTATAGTTCCAAACTCCATCTCTAGAAAGTTTGATTAGTATCCGAATTCATTTGACTCTTCGAAATTGCTGTCGAAGAGGGACCCGGATCTCAGCCTGAAACAGTGTATTTACTGTTTCCGGGTCCGACATTGGAGCGTCGCTGCGATTTCATTTCAAGTCGAAATCGAGTAATTATTTTTGCTTCTGAAGTAGGATTGTCCGACTACGATCCTACCAATTTTCATGCCATTCGGATTCGGTTGGCAGGTCCGAATAACTTTTCGAATTTGGGTTCATGTCAGTTTTGGACTATTTCCAACACTTGAGAATATTTTCAGTGATTTTCTGGTTTTGTCGATTTCTTTGAGATTTGTCTCTGGATTTCGTACATGGGCCTTATAAAAAGGTTTTAAAAGGATTTTTCACTCTGAAATGGCTTTCGAAATTATTATATAATATTATTTTTAATTATTAAATTAATTACTCCATAATAGGAGAGTTTTCAAGGGCCGTTTTAAAGTGATTTCAAACCAATTATAATTCCGTTTTCCGTAATTATTTTCTATAACAAAATCCCACACTCATACTTTAGCACTTCGAGCGATGTGGAAAGGTGCTTAAATGGTTGGAAAAACTCCAGCCTATGAAACCGTGTGTATTTCCTTTCTGGTTAATCCCCGACCTATTCGACTGATCGTTTTGGCCTTTCGGCCTAGTTTACCGATGACATGAGGTGAACTTTGTACTGCTTTCAGTGTGGAAGCTTACGATTGGTTAGTAAACCGTTTAGGGAAAATGTGGGGTATGTGACCCACGTTAACACTTTACGGGTTCCTTGCTAAAAGTTCGTGACACATTCCTTTTACTACCTTTGGGATATTGTCTTCGGACTGTCTCCCTTAGAGGTATCGTTTTGGCATCTCTACTTATATGACCGTTATACATCTCTACATAGATGTATCGTTGTTGGCATCTCTACTTAGATGGCCTGTTATACATCTCTACTTAGATGTATCGTCTTTGACATCTCTACTTAGATGTTTTTGTTTTGGCATTTGTGCTTACGTTATGCCGATGATATGAGGCTTGTTATACATCTCTACTTAGATGTTTTTTTCTTCTCTATGTGAGAGATTTTGGTCTTTATTACCTTGATATATGTTTCTCTTTTGGAAATTATTATGTTATATGTTGCCTCATTATCTTATCGTGATTATTGTTCAGTTTGTCTAGCTGATTTGTTTAGCTAGCCTGACCCGAGTATTTTATGCTCGGGTCAGACCGAGTTGTTTCAGGTTAGGTCGTTTTGGACTTAGCTTGCTTCAGTGCTTCTGCTTTGGATATATCCGCTATACTATAGATAGATTTACTTGTTATCCATCATTTATGATACTCTGATATTATGACTATCTTGTGTATATTCATTTGACTCACGAATGTGTGAGTAGTGGCTTTGTACCCACTTTTATATTTGGATCTGTACCTGATGTTGTATTGTGCTGAGACTATTTGCTTATTATCTGATGTTCTGTGATGATGTTCATTCTTCTATTATGTTTTGTTCTAATAGATCTTTTAGCCATTGTAGTTTTTTCTTTAAGTATTTATTGAATATGTCGAACCACATGCGGAAAAAAAATAGATTCCATTTTTCGACGTGTTCAGTAGATAGTTAAAGTAAGATTACACATGCTCGCTTCCATTATACTCTATTGTCCGCATTAGAAGACGGTATTATCCATATAATACTCTTTGTTAATGAGGCTCTCGGAGTGGGGCGTTACAGCTTGGTATCAGAGCTTGCTTCAGAACTAAGTATAATAAATACAGAACAGTAACACTTAGTACAATACATCTTAGTATGATTCAAATATTACAATGTCCTTTCCTCATGGCATTGGATAGATAAGTTAGGAATATGTTTAGGAATACATTTATATTCCGTAGTATTCCATTTGAATTATCTATCTTTGAATCATGCTTAACTCGTATCTTATCTTATCTTTCAGTATGGTTGGGAGAGGTAGGAACCACCGTTCTGCTGATGCTGGACAGTCCAGCAACCCTCACCCAGAGGGCGTATACATGACCACGGACCAGATCATGGAGCTGGTTCGTAACTCTCAGTCGCACTCTCAGTTTCCTGCACCAGTTTCTGATGCACCGCGCAAGTCTGCTTTTGCGCGTCTATGCAGCGACTTTATTTATCTCGGAGGGAAGACGTTCAGTGGCTCCGAGACTATTCTGGAGGTCCAGGCTTGGATCAGAGTTTGCGAGCGTAATTTTACTCGCATGGCTATCCCCGACCAGGACAGAGTTCTTGTTGCTTCTAGCCATCTTGAGGGTCATGCCTTGGATTGGTACGAGCTGCTTGTCTCCGAGACCGGTGAGGCCTCACTCACTTGGGACCGGTTCCGAGAGCGCTTCTTGCTCAAGTTTGTCCCCGAGTCCGAGAAGATAGCCCTTGCACGCCGCTTTATTGAACTTAAGCAAGGGAAGACCTCTGTTGCTGACTATTCATCATCTTTCGAGGCCCTGTCCAAGTATGGCCTCGAGTTCATTAGCTCTCCTTATAAGAAGAATCTCAAGTTTGTAGAAGGCTTGAAGAAATATTTGAAGAAACAGCTTAAGCTCCCGTTTGATAAGCTAGTTGACGCAGCGCTTCACCTTGAAGCAGTTGAGCGTGAGAGAGACAGTGATGGAGATGGTGAGGGTTCCAAAAATCCCAATCAGAAGCGGGGCCCAATTCAGAAGTCCAAGTCTTGGCATAAGAAGAAGAAGACAGGCAGCTCTACTTCTCAGACTTAGCCTCAGTCTATTACTCAGCTTAGTGGAACACCTTCCACTCGGAAGTGTTTCAACTGTGGATCCACCGATCATATGTTTAAAAAGTGTCCCAAGCCTCTTTTCTGCCGCTATTGTAAGAAAGAGGGTCATCTTATTGCCACTTGTCCTACTGCACCTCCTAGATCTGGCAAACTTAATGCTGCCGAGGCTCCTACATCTTCAGCTCAGCCTCGAGGTACGCATCCTTCCGTTCTTGAAGGTTCTATTTTATTTCATGGTAGATCTTGTAGAGTTCTCTTTGATACGGGTGCCTCTCACTCATTCGTATCAAAGGAACTAGTTGATACTTTATCTTTGGATGTTACTTGTTTGGTTTCTTCACTAAGGATTGTGAATCCCATCGGCTGATCCACGACCCTTAGCCTGCTTTGTGAGGATACATATATTGATCTTTGTGGATTTTCTTTCCGTGCGAATCTGCACGTTATGGAGTATTTGGGCTTTGACATGATTCTTGGCATGGATTGGCTCGCTCAGCACGACACCAAAATCATTTGTTCGGAGCGGATATTATTTCTTCGTCATCCTGACTCGTCCGCTCCATTAGCTATTGCTCTTCAAGATGTTGGGATTTCTGATATTACTTTATTTGCTCTTGATTCACGAGATGAGGATGTGGACATATCTCGTATTCCTGTTGTTCGGGATTTCCCCGATATATTCGAGCCAGTATCAGGCCTGCCGCCAAAGCGGGCCATTGAGTTCCGCATCGATCTCATTCCAGGCTCCCATCCAGTTGGGTGTCCTCCCACGAGGATGTCTACTAAAGAGAATGAGGAACTCAGGAAGCAGTTAGTAGAGCTTGAGGCGAAGCAGTTCATTCGGTCCAGTTCTTCGCCATGGGGTGATGTTGTGGTCTTCGTTAAGAAGCCCGATGGCTCTCTTAGGCTTTGGATTAACTATCACAAGCTTAATGAGTTGGCCATCAGAAATCGTTATCCATTACCACGGATAGACGATATGTTTAATCAATTGAGCGGTGCCAAGGTCTTTTCCCAGCTCGACCTTGCCACCGGATTTCATCAGCTTCGAGTTGTGGAAGATAGCATTCCTCTTACCGCTTTCCGCACTCGTTATGGTTCTTTTGAGTGGTTGGTCATGCCATTCGGCTTGACGAACGCATCGGCTTTCTTCGTCGATCTTATGAATCGAGTAGTCCAGGAATACATCGATAGATTCGTTCTGGTTTTCATCGACGATATTCTTATTTATTCTAGATCCGAGGCAGAGCATGCTCATCATTTGCGGATCGTCTTGGATACTCTTCGTCAGCATCAGCTTAAGGCCAAGCTCTCCAAGTGCCATTTTTGGGAGAGCAAGGTCAATTTCTTGGGCCATATTGTATCATCTGAGGGTATTTCTGTGGATCCTGCCAAGATCGAAGCTATTCAGAATTGGAAGCAGTCCGAGAACGTTCATGATATTCGCAGCTTCCTTGGTCTGGCGGGTTATTACCGTCGGTTTATCAAGGATTTCTCTCGAGTTGCACTTCCCCTTACAACGCTGACTCGTAAGGGTGTTCACTTTATTTGGTCTGATAAGTGTGAAGCTTCCTTTCAGCGACAGAAGGAACTTCTCACTCATGCTCCTATTATGGTGGTTCCAGAGAGTAACCATGATCTTGTTGTATACACCGATGCTTGTGGTAGCGGGCTCGGTGCCGTGCTTATGCAGAAGGATCGGGTAGTTGCTTATGCTTCCAGGCAACTGCGTCCGAATGAGGTTCGCTATCCTACTCATGATCTTGAGTTAGCAGCTATCGTCTTTGCTTTGAAGACGTGGCGTCACTTTCTATTAGGCGAACGCTTCATTCTCTACACCGATCACAAGTCGCTGAAGTATCTATTCAGTCAAGGGGATCTCAATATGAGGCAGCAGCGATGGCTTGAGTTTCTCGCCTCATATGATTTAGATATTCAGTATACCCCTGAAAAGGGTAATCGAGTTGCAGATGCGCTCAGTCGCAAGCACTCGGCGGTAGTTTCTATGATGATTGCCGAGTGGGTTATTCTTGAGACCCTATCTTTGTGTGATATTAGAGATCGAGCTCCATTTTCTGATTCCCCAGTCTTATAATTCAGCTTGGAAGCTCGTCCTATCTTATTGGATTGCATTGCCCATGCTCAGCGGCAGGATCCAGACTTATTGCATCTTATTCATCTTCTCGAGTCGGGATCCAGTGATGAGACATTGCTGGATTATTCTCTTGATTTTCATCGGTGTCTTCATAGGAAGAACCGTATTGTTGTACCATCTAATTTATCACTTAGGCGTGACATTCTAGACGAGTGCCATCGCACTAAGTACACTATACATCTCGGTTCGAGTAAGATGTATACCGATATGTGCCGACTATATTATTGGGAGGTTTTGAAGAGAGATGTTACAAGTTATGTGAGCGGTTGCATGACTTGTCAACAGATCAAGGCCGAGCATCAGCGTCCATCTGGTCTTCTTCAGCCTTTGGAGATTCCATTATGGAAATGGGATCAGATATCCATGGATTTCACTGACGGTCTGCTTCGATCGAGGTCAGGCCATACTTCTATCTGGGTTATTGTTGATCGCTTGACCAAATCGGCTCATTTCATTCCGATTAAGTCCACTCGGACTGCACCTCAGTTGGCCAAGCTCTATGTGAAGGAAGTCGTACGACTTCATGGCATTCCTAGCTCTATCGTATGTGATCGAGACACCATTTTCACTAGTCACCTCTGGAAGTGCCTACAGTCAGCTTTGGGCACAAAGCTGAATCTCTCTACTTCTTATCACCCTCAGACTGACAGTCAAACTGAGAGGGTGAATTGTGTTTTAGAGGATCTTTTGCGTTATTGTATTTTGGATTTCGAGGGTAATTGGGAGGATCACTTACCTCTCGTAGAGTTCTCCTACAACAACAGCTATCAGCCTAGTATTGACATGACACCTTTCGAGGCTCTATACGGAAGGCCATGTCGCTCTCCTGCTTGTTGGTTAGAATCTGGCGAGAAGCTCATTCTTGGTCCAGATTCAGTTCGAGAATCTTCTGAGAAGATTGTTCTTATCCGTCAGAGAATGAGAGAGGCACAGGACTACCAGAAATCCTACACGGACAACCGTAGGAAGCCTCTTGAGTTCTCCATTGGTGATTTTGTCTTCATTCGGATTTCTCCCATGAAGGGGGAAGTGCGTTTCAGCTCTACAGGGAAATTGGCTCCTCGCTATGTTGGACCATTTCCTATCACGGAACGCATCGGCCCCGTTGCTTATCGTGTGGCTCTACCTGCTCACTTTTCTGGAATGCATGACGTGTTCCATGTGTCTCAGCTTCGCAAGTGTTTTCACGATCCTGATTCTATTATTGAGCCACATATCGTGCCTGATTTAGAGATCTCACCAGATTTTTCATTGGAGCAGCAACCCCTTCGTGTTCTTGATTCGGAGGTCAGACGCCTTCGCAACAAAGAGGTTCAGCTTGTGAAAATTCAATGGTCACCGAATCCTAAGGACTGCACTTGGGAGACCAGAGAATTTATCGAGCGTTCTTATCCTGGCTTTCTTCCATCTTCTAGTACGGGTGAGAATCTCTATTTGATCCTCTATCATTTCTTTTGTGGATTAGACGCTATAGATGACGTCCATCTTAAGGAATTGCGGGGACGCAATTTTGTTAAGGGGGAGAGTCTGTAACAACCCGGGATTTGCATTACCGAAAAAAATCAGGTTTTTATTTAAATGGAGAAAATGGATTTTTGGGATAAGGATAATTTATTTAAATATATGGACTTTTTAAATAAATGGGTTTTTTAAAATGAGGCAAAGTATTATTTTGGAACAATTAAAAGTTAATGGGAAATATAAGAAGGGGATTTGGTTAAGTATGGGTTTTCATGGCTATGTTAACACTTAAACAATTTTTATACATGTTTAGGCCACTCTCTCTTAAGGGGTCCATTAGCCTAACCCAAACCCACTTACCATTCTATAAATCATCTCAAACTCTTAACCCTCATTCATTCCAACCCTAATCGAAAAAATTCCTAAAACCCTATACCTAAAAATGGCCTCCATGCTTAGGAAAGCTCCATCCTCTCTTATATTGGCTTAAGCTAGTTAAAGTAAGGGAAAGTAATGCAAGAACCATCTTGTAATCCGTTTCGAACTCTCTTTAATTTTTTAAAATCATGTTGTAACTCTTGGTTTTATGTGTTTGGGTATTTTTCTAGCTCCTTGATCATCATCTCTTAGCTTTGGTTAGTGCCATATAGGTGTTTATTCTTTTGCTTGAGAGGAATATTAGGTAAACCCTCTCCTAATCCATGTATAAGCATCTCTTAATTTCTGGAATTAGCCTTGTAACACTTGATTTGTTGTGTTTCATGAATATCAAAGCTTGTTGATTATAATTCCTTCCATTTGGACATTGCACACAAGTTGCTTGCTATATTGGTTGTGAGGTAATGCTAGCTATATCCTCATCATTTTCATGCTATGGCTAGATATATATCTATGGTATGATTTGATAATTGTTAATGGTCATTACTAAATCATTTGACCAAGAAAAACTGAATTAATTAGCTCATTTCTCTATGTTTTGCAAAATTCTAAAACTAATTTATGCTGCAACTTTGACCATGAATATCTCTTTCAATATCTGATGAAAACATGCCAAATAACTTCCTAGTGATATTTAGTATTTCCATCTATAACCCCTCCAAATTTCGTAGCATTCGGTAATCATTTGAATGGTGAAATCCGGGCCCAAAAACGGACCTGAATGCAGTTTTTCTGTGCATTTGCAGCTGGAGTGAAAGCATTTTTTTCCTGTTTTCAGTTTTGAAACTGAAATTTTGTGACACCGCCACGGTCACATCCTTGGTCGGAATCCAACATTTTTGGACTCGTTGGAAAACTGGAGTTCCAAACTCCATCTCCAGAAAGTTTGATTAGTATCCGAGTTCATTTGACTCTTCGAAATTGCTGTCGAAGAGGGACCCGGATCTCAGCCTGAAATAGTGTATTCACTGTTTTCGTGTCCGACTTTGGAGCGTCGCTGCAACTTTGTATCAAGTCGGAATCGAGTAATCCTTTATGCGTTATGAATTAGGAATGTCGGACTACGTTCCTACCAATTTTCATGCCATTCGGATTCGGTTTGCTTGTCCGAATAATTTTTCCAATTTGGGTTCGCGTCAGTTTTGGACAATTTTCCAACACTTGGAATATTCTCAGTGAAAGCATTTTCCCCTGTTTTCAGTTTTGAAACTGAAACTTTGTGACACCGCCACGGTCAAATCTACGGTCGGAATCCAACGTTTTTGAACTCGTTGGAAAACTGGAGTTTCGAACTCCATCTCTATAAAGTTTGATTAGTATCCGAGTTCATTCGACTCTTCGAAATTGCTGTCGAAGAGGGACCCGGATCTCAGCTTGAAACAGTGTATTCACTATTTCCGGGTCCGACTTTGAAGCGTCGCTTCGACTTCATTTCAAGTCGAAATCGAGTAATTCTTCTTGCATTCCAAAGTAGGAATGTCGGACTACGATCCTACCAATTTTCATGCCATTCGGATTCGGTTGGCTGGTCCGAATAACTTTCCGAATTTGGGTTCACGTCAGTTTTGGACTATTTCCAACACTTAAGAATATTTTCAGTGATTTTCCGGTTTTGTCGATTTCCTTGAGATTTGTCTCTGGATTTCATACATGGGCCTTATAAAAAGGTTTTAAAAGGATTTTTCCCTCTGAAATGGCTTTCGAAATTATTATATAATATTATTTTTAATTATTAAATTAATAACTCCATAATAGGAGAGTTTTCAAGGGCCGTTTTAAAGTGATTTCAAACCAATTATAAATCCGTTTTCCGTAATTATTTTCTATAACAAAATCCCACACTCATACTTTAGCACTTCGAGCGATGTGGAAAGGTGCTTAAACTGTTGGGAAAAACTTCGGCCTATGAAACCGTGTGTATTTCCTTTCCGGTTAATCCCCGACCTATTCGATTGATCGTTTTGGCCTTTCGGCCTAGTTTACCGATGACATGAGGTGAACTTTGTAAAGCTTTCATTGTGGAAGCTTACGATTGGTTAGTAAACCGTTTAGGGTGAACGTGGGGTATGGGACTCACGTTAACACTTTACGGGTTCCTTGCTAAAAGTTCATGACACATTCCTTTTATTACCTTTGGGATAGTGTCTTCGGACTGTCTCCCTTAGAGGTATCGTTTTGGCATCTCTACTTAGATGGTCGTTATACATCTTTACATAGATGTATCATTATTGGCATCTCTACTTAGATGGCCTGTTATACATCTCTACTTAGATGTATCGTCTTTGACATCTCTACTTAGATGTTTTTGTTTTGGCATTTGTGCTTACGTTATGCCGATGATATGAGGCTTGTTATACATCTCTACTTAGATGTTTGTTTCTTCTCTATGTGAGAGATTTTGGTCTTTATTACCATGATATTGTTTCTCTTTTGGAGATTATTATGTTATATGTTGCCTCATTATCTTATCGTGATTATTGTTCAATTTATCTAACTGATTTGTTTAGCTAGCTTGACCCGAGTATTTTATGCTCGGGTCAGACCGAGTTGTTTCAGGTTAGGTCGTTTTGGACTTAGCTTGCTTCAGTGCTTCCGCTTTGGATATATCCGCTATACTATAGATAGCTTTACTTGTTATCCATCCTTTATGATACTCTGATATTATGACTATCTTGTGTATATTCATTTGACGCACGAATGTGTGAGTAGTGGCTTTGTACCCACTTTTATATTTGGATCTGTACTTGATGTTATATTGTGCTGAGACTATTTGCTTATTATCTGATGTTGTTCTGTGTTGATGTTCATTCTGCTATTACGTTTTGTTCTGATAGATCTTTTATCCATTGTAGTTTTTTCTTTAAGTATTTATTGAATATGTCGAACCACATGCGAAAAAAAAATCCATTTTTCGACGTGTTCAATAGATAGTTAAAGTAAGATTACACATGGTCGCTTCCATTATACTCTATTGTCCACATTAGCAGACGGTATTATCCATATAATACTCTTTGTTAATGAGGCTCTCGGAGTGGGGCGTTACATGTAACATAAAGGAGGAGGAGAGCTACAACTTTCCCTTTGGAAGTTTTCGATTTTGATGCGTGGGTTTGTCGAAAACGTGGGAAGAACGGGAGTGTTTTTTGGTCATTAAACGATTTTGAGAAGGCGGTTGCGTTATTAGGGCTAGGATTTTAGCGAATGAAAGATAACGCTACCTATATTATATAAATATCTTACGTTGTTAACCCACGAAATTTCCAAACTCCAAATGAAGCGTGCCGTCTGGCGTTCTATATGTTTTACCCCTATTCCGAACATAATGGAACTAGTCTCAATGCCTAATTCGATCGTATGCAGAAGATTGCTTTTCAAAATTAATTTATTTTAATTAAACTATGAAATTAAATTCTACGGGTTTCAACCTTGCATGGCCAAACGGTAAGTCCGATCATTATGAAACTTGAAATCCTACAATAAATCACTATTACAGATCCGATGAAACTAGTTTCGCTGAAATCTGAGACAATGGCCAAAATGGCTATTTTTACTCGTTAATTAAAACCAGAAATTACCAAAATCAAATTGTTCATTTTAAATTCAATTTTAAAAGCAACAATCTTTATTGTTGTTTAAATAAAATTTAAATCAACTCTCGACGTCATTTTCGTTCATATTAAATTCAAAATTCAATTATTTAAATAATTTCAATATTAAATTAAACAACTTAATTATTTAATATTAAAATCTCAATGAATTCTAGTTATCAACAATTATTTTATTTTTATCCAAATAATTCAATATTATTATTCAATTCCAGTTATTGATTATTAACACAATCAATACAATGAATTTCCTTTCAATACTTGTCATCACCAAAACTTTCAAAATTTGTTATTTCAAAATTTTATCAAAGTTCAAATTCAATAAATTACATTAATACATCATTAAATTTTTATTTTTAACCATTTTTATTTAAAAATCATATTAAATCTAATAATTTAGTGTAGTTAAAAATACAGGTTGTTACACTTTAGGCTCCTTTTCGTCATCTATTGGATATATATCTTTATAGAACTGACTATGGCGCCTGAGCTAAGGCTCAGGCGCTAGTTGTCAATCCTCAGTGGCTTGGATGTGGACTAACTTTTCCACACCTTTACCGTTCTCTCTCTATTAATCATCCCTCGACTCGGCCACATAACAAGCACATCCAGTCGCCTGATCATCTTGAACAACTAAATTGTCTGTTAGAAACTTCAAAGTCAAACATTACGGTGCAAGAGCTGCTCGAAACTCAGCTAGGGCCTGTCGGCCCAAAAAAGAACCGTACGGAGAATCAAATTCCAAACAACAAAAGGCAAAATGCAGACTCTCCTATGGTCATCTTCTCCCAACTCAAGAAATAATTCAACATAACCAATAGCTTCAGTTGTAGCACCATTAAAGCCATGAATGCGGGCATTAGACGACTTCAAATCCTTTGCTTCCATCCTCATTTGATCATATGCTTTCTTTAAAATTATGTTTCCAGAACTTCCATAGTCAACCAATATCCTTCTCACAAAAGCGGGCCTGATCATGGCCGAAATGACCATTGGGTCGACCATTGAAGCCTTCACCTTGTCTGCATTTCTATTTTTAACACGATATCATCTGCCAATGTACCTTTTTTTTTCCGGAGCTCTATCCTCTGTGTCTGAACGCCATTCAAAATCCATATGCTTAATCGCGTTAGCATAGCACTACATCTCATGCCAATTTTTATCAGTCGGATGCAGCCGTCTGACTATTGTATTGGTCACTAATCTTCCACCATTCCACGCAAGATTCTCATCCATATGCGGTGCTTTTCCTCGGTTGGGGTCGGATGTCCCTTTCTTGCTATCCTGCGGGTTTTTTACGAACTACTGTAACTTCCTTTCTTAAATTAGATTTTCAATACTGTCCTGGAGGTGCCTGCATTCATGGTGTTATGCCCATAACATTCGTGAAACCGACAATATTTTTCGATTGTTTTTGCTTCTCTATTGATTCTTTTGAAGGCGGCTACATATACTGCATAGTTGTAGGTAGACAAATAGATATTCTCTAGGGATGTATTCAGTGGCATGTAAGTGTTGTACACCGAAATCCTAAGCTTTCCTCTTGCAGAATCCCTCTTTCGTTCTCGGCTCTTATCTTTGCCATTATTTTGCTAATTCGGTTTATTCTAGACATTTACTTGAACTTTTCTAGAGCTTTCATCTGACTGCTTTACTGCAATATTATTCTTGGACATTTACTCCATCTCCATTTGGTCCCATAGCACTCTTCTTCCTGGATGATCTAGCTTCTTCCTATCATAAATATTGGGCTGCCTTTATGTAAAAGCATTCCAATGCCGTGGGTAGCTTGTCCGCTAACCAATCACCAAAATCAGATTCTAGATCAATCCCTCTTGTCATGGTCATCAATATTACATGGTCATTCGGATTACTCATTTTTGTAATAGCTGTATGGAATCTGTAACGACCATCATTCATCAATTGTGCATAATGGTAGTTGAATGAAAGAAAAAGAAATAAGATGAAGAAATAAAAGAGAAAAGAATGGAAAAGAAGAAAAAGTAAGCATATAGTACCCCTGCTAAAAGAAGAAAAGAAATACTAAGTAAACTTTAGGTACCTAGTATCTCCATCCATACCCACTCCACACTAAGTCAAGTCACGATATCCAGGTATCCCTACTAAAATACCTACCTAGTGTGACATCTCTAGGGTGACAGGTAACTAGTGAGCAACCATAACAAACATAGCATCCATCAAATAATACTAACTGTCATCCAGTGCGTCGGATATATGATAACCCATATGACCAACTGTCAAGAACTACTGGAAATCCTGGTTCTCGATTGTATTCACCATACTCACCGGTTAAAAAACCCTACATGGTTGTCTCTTGTGATACCTCTACCTAGACCCTACCGACACAGGGTACAGACTGGCGCCCCTGCATATAGTACTCCGGTTTGAACACAACCAGAACACTCCGAGTCATCAACGATCTCTAGGCACAAACACATCCATCAAGCCTTACTCACCCGATACAGATCTAAACCCTACTGGCTTACTACATTTTTCTAGGCACGAGCTCTAACGCTCACCCTAATTCACATCTACAACATCACTTCAATCCGAATTGCCATCCTCAATCTTGCTTACTGCCTGAGCTCTTGATCGAAGAATCCTACTGTGATGCCATCCGAAGTTCGAGGTCCAGCATGATTCATATAGTCCTGATACTACCATCTTGGAGCCTACTCCGTACATCATCAAGTCATTATCCGTAGTATCATACAACCAGATCGAAGCACCACATCCCTGCCTCACCGTCAAAATCACCAGGTCGTAGAACCACATCCCTACTTCACCATCAATATCACTTGTCGTACGGTAATAACATCCAATCTCTAATCCGATCAGATGAATAAAGCATTATGTCATGCATCACGATATCTCATCGACGTCCAAGCCACATATCGTGCAAATCGCCAATCGACAACGGTGATGGACATTGACCACTCTACTTTGGTTAACACCATCCACCTTAGCCTTGTACTTAACGAAACTTGTATGTACGGACCAAATGAAAACGTCCGACATCATCCACTCTATAAACCAGATTTGTAGCATGTATCCCAAACCCTTTTGATTCCCATGTGTGTGGAACTCCAACATACAAGATGCTACCTGCAATCCAATCACCACCAATCGGCGTTTTCAACCAAAACAGCCAAATAACAAACAATCCAAATAATCAAACATACATCCAAGCATCCATACATCCAAACAACCGTACATCATACATACCACATAAACAATCCATCCATATCAACTCATGTGGGAAATAACATCAATAATAGATCTAATCTAATAGTTCCCTAACTATGGCATGCCGATGAAAAATAAGTGATATTCTTTATAAATCATTTGAAAATAATTATTTATTCTTTTATAAAAATATAGCCATTGTATACATATAATAATATTAAATTTAAAAGCCAAGAAATCATTCCTGAACATCAATATAACAATAAACAACCAATCATAGTAAAGTGAGAAAATATCACCCACCTTAGCCAAATTTGTCCAACTAGTGCAAAGTGTGGATCTCTCCAATACAATCACAAATCAAGAAATTGCATCCAAAACAAACCTTGTATGCAAAAGATATGGATCAAATACGATTCAAGAGTAATTAGACAATTAATAAATAATTAAATAATTAGCTACCTAATCAATTCCTTAATCTTTCTTCTACCTTATTGCCTATACACATTCGGACACTGATATGCACAGCGTGGTCATAACATCGATCATTGATTTCTTAGTCGATTATCAATGAAATTGCGATTCGCCTTCGCCAAATTGCTTCTCCTCTCGCGCTCTTCGATCTGCACTCAATCTCCACATCTCCACCTCCGCCCTACAAATTTCAACACTAAGCCTGTTCCCTCAACTTGATGTGGACGCATTGTGCTCCACTTGACCATGCGTAACCAGATTGCATGAGGAGGTGCACCTCATTGAGAGAAATGCGATGATAATCGCTGATCCGTCTGTTGATGATCCAAACTCCAATCACAAAAATCCCTAACTCATGACTGTGGGTGTCGATCTCTACTAACCACCTTGAAAGCCTAGAGCCATGGTATAGAGTCGAAGGTCTCTTTGATATGAGCTCAACGAATCAAAAGATACAATTCATCGTTGAGAATTTTGGGAGAAATGAATTTTTGAATGTTAAGAAGTGGGTTCGACATGATTTTGGCTCTCTGATATGAATAGAGCAAATTAAATTAGAGAGGGAGAATTCAATTTTGGTATTTACAATAAAATATAGCATTTAGTTAATTCTCTCAAATAAATTGTCACGCGTTTCGAGTCCGTACAATCACACAACGCGTCCGATCACTATAAAACTCGTCTACGTACATCACCTCATTTTTCTAGATCTAACAGCACTAACAGTGCCTCCATTTGAGACTGCGCCCTGGATGGCTAGTTTCGTGTATTTCGAGACCGTTTTGGCCACAAGATCGTTCGATCTCAAAATATAGCGATCCTCGTACTCAATTTAATTCCCAACGTCAATCCGTACTCAATGAAAGTGGCCTCGAGTCCCAATTCAACCGTACGCAAAAAATCATATTTTTAAGCCTTCATTTAATTAATGATTAAATATTTAAATATCCAATCACTAAAAATAGGGGTCATTACAGAATCTCTCCAAATAATCTTTCAATGATTCTCCTAGAGCTTGGATCACGCTGGGCAGGGACATTACAACCTTGGTGGGAGTCGCGTGCATTCAGAACTGCTCTATAAACCTTGTTGCCAAATCATCAAATCTAGATATTGATCATGAGGGTAACCTTGTGAACCACATCGTTGCTATCCCAGAGAGAGTTTTGGGAAAATATCTACTCTTGGTTGCATCATCTGCACATGCAGAATCCAACAGCTATTCATATCTGATGATGTGCTACCTAGGGTCGATTTTTTCCTCATAGGTAGGCATCGACGGCATGTTAAACCTCCTTGGATATTCTACATGCATAACATCACCAAAGAAGAGGGTATGGCTTCTTGAGATTCCCCCATCATCATTAGTCAAGCCTTGGCTTTCTCTCACTAACTGCCTGACCATAGCTGACAAGTTTGGCGTTTGGATAGTTATTGCCAAGCAATGGTCATGTTCCACCCTAAGTGAATGGCCCGGTCGACGTCTACGGGCCGTTCCACAACTTCTTGGTTCAACATCTTTTCGATATGTATCTCGTAAATTCATTTCATCATTATTCCGGGAAAGTATTTGGTTAAGATCTACCGAACTCCTTCATCCACTTCAGTCGCAACAGCTCCAGTTTAAATCTCATCGTGCATAGGTAACTTCCTATTTCTGCTGGAGGGATCCGCATTGATCGTTCCTGGTAGAACAAGATGGTCTTCCTATTGATTCCCCGAAGTTTCTACATTATATCCATCTATTCTGCAATGACTATGCCTATGATACTCATCCGATGAGGTAGAACTCTCCGATGCCGAGTAAGGGTCCCTCCTAGCCTTTCCTCGCTGTTGCTGAATGAGTTGGTTCATTAGTTGATATTCGCCTAGATTTGATGATTTAACTCTTCATGGCTATTCATTAGCTCTCTCATCAGATTTTGAAATTTTGTTCTCATAATAGAATCAGTTGGATTCTTGATTTCAACCGGCTCAGCATTCACATCCATTGGTTGACTGCTCGGTCCTCCTTATTGGAGAGTAGCGTTTTCGTTTCCTTCCATGTTCTGAGAAGTAGATCTAGTACTCCTCGCCATTATTGATAGCTTTGCTTATATTTTTGCAAAACTGAACAGAATGAGAAAATTTTCGAAAGATTACTATGGACCTCCTTCGGGGGATTTATACAATCCAGTAGCAACAAAAGGATCCTGATAAGCTGAGAATCAAGGTTCTTAGTGAAAGCACCAAAATATTTGCACCAAAAATGATTACAAACAACTATGTATAGTTTTTATAGAGAAGTAAATGAACAAAATCAAAATTAAACTAAGCAAATGAATAAGTAAGTAATCGAGAATAAGCAAAATTCAAAGACACGATGGTTTATAGTGGTTCGGCGTTATGTGCCTATGTCCACTTTGAAAATTATGCTTTATTACTCTCTTATAAATCTAAGTACAATAATAGAA
Organism: Allium cepa; assembly: GCA_030765085.1. Taxonomy (NCBI): domain Eukaryota; kingdom Viridiplantae; phylum Streptophyta; class Magnoliopsida; order Asparagales; family Amaryllidaceae; genus Allium; species Allium cepa. The sequence goes on along the minus strand of CM060931.1, from coordinate 454,799,911 downwards.
TAAAGCTAACAATTGATTACAATGGAGTCGTGAGTAACCATCAGTGTAAGATCTTGGAAATGAACCTATAGGTTTTTATTTATAGGGTGAGATGATTTGCTAAGATTTTGGCAGAAGGCTCTCCAAGTCCATAGGAGCCCACCATAACAATCGACGAACATTTCTTATTGTTTTAGAATGATCGGTATAAATTATACCAATCATTATTTTTGTCTCTGATTGATATGTGATCGTCTGCGGGCGTCCCACATGCCTCTATGCCTTGCTCCTAAAATATGAAATCATTCTGAGTTGTAGATTGCGAGATATGGATAAACCTTTGTTGCATTTGGATCGTTCACTAAGCTACACCAATCATTATGAAGGATCGGCATAAAAGATCGACATTCCTTGAATCTCAAAGTTTTGAATTGCGATTGTTCTTGTGGGCTCCACTCTTTATATATTGATGCTCTAAAAGTTTCAAGTGTATTGGCCTTATAGATTTTGAGATATCGATCGATCTTCACTGATTGAGCTGTTTTATGGATCATTCCCAATTCATCCATATAAATCTTTGCTTTGTCCGTGACTCAAGCATATGAACCCCGATCAACTTTACATTTGGAATATAGCTTCATGGGGTATGCTAGCTACTCCATACCGATTGCACCTCGATTGGGTCCTCGTCCAGAGTTGCTCGACCATCGTCCATAGTATCACATGTTAGTTCGTGAGATGATGGTTTTGATGACAACAACCTTAGAATAGATTATAAAATATAAATACTAACATTATAAGTTTAGATATATATGTATATGCAGGATTTAACCATGCAGGTACCAAGAATGAAGACTGTACAGTATAGAGATTCAAGATATCGAGATAGAAGACTCATGAGTATCAAGATTATCAAGAGTTCAAGATTTCAAGATTAAGTATTTTTATTCGGAATTTTGCTAAAACTCATAGAAAAGCACTGGCATCTTAAAATCCAATTTATTCGTGGAAGGGAATCCACATCGAGCTTGTTAAAGGGATGGAACCCTAAGTAGGATGGAACCTGGGAAAAATCTAGTGGAACTTTGTTTTGTATCCGCGAACTTTTTATTCAAAATGATTTTTCAAAATTATATCCTGTTTCAAAATGTTTTTCAAAACTTTCCTTTTAAAAGATTCAAAACCCTCTATCCTAATTTTAAATAATTTTAGCCTCAAAATTATCTTTAATTTCAAAGTCAAATTACTCTTGATTTTAAACTATCTTTTAATATATTATATTTAACTTTTAAATATTTATACTTAGATTTAAATATAAAATTATAGTTAAATTCTATATATATTATTCTCTTTATTTACTTATGAATTTTAACTATAGTCAAGTATATTTATAAACTTAAAAATAGTTTTAATATAAAATAGAAGTTATTTTCAAAGAAAATCAAAACACCAAAAAATCCTTTGGGATGTCGACATGCCCAAGTACCCCATGTCGACATGGTGTCAGTTGAGTTCAAAATTTAAATTTCAAAAGAAGTGTCTATTCACCATAACTCTTCATGAGTGGACATAGCCGTTGTTCTTCTATAAATAGGGGTTAGTTTCAAGAATTTTATATCAGATTTTCTGGTTTTTCACTCCTCTTCTTCTTCCACATTTCTTAATACATATTCTTACCATTACTCTGCCGAAATCAACATTGAGTCGAACTCGATTATTTCTAGTTTGATTCTCTATCACTATCTCTACAAGATTCTCGGTGCTATTAAGAGTTATAACTTCTTTGTAATCTATTAAGCGAGAAAAGGTGAGATTGTAGCCTTGGAAATCAATCAAGAGAGAAAATGTGTGATTGTAGCCTTGGTAAATCAATTGAGTAAAAATGTGGCCCGGAAATCAAGTATCTCTACCCAGAGGCTAGCAATTCTGGAGGGTGTACCTCATAGCCTTGAAACCGAGGGTGTAATTGTGCAATTGCTTTTGAAAGGAAATCCGTACTTGTGTTGCGAGACTGGATGTAGGGTAACTCCAAACTAGTATAAAATCCGGTGTGTTCTTTCCTTTACTGCTTTTATTTTATTTCTGTATCTGTGTTTGTTTCTGTGATCATATCTGTGTCTGTATATTGCATACATCGGTGTCTAAATTAACATAAACTCAAAAAGATTTAGTAATTCTTTATTAACATTATTCACCCCCTTCTAGTGTTAATCCCAGCCTTAAGATCCGTAATCCGCATTTCTACCAATTGGTATCAGAGTAAGGTTTTCAAAGTTTCATAATCTGATTTTTGAAAAGTTTTCAAAATGGGTACTGTTACTAACACTAATATCCCTGTCACTAGTTCATTTGTAGAGGGTCAGTCTACTGTCATACCACCACTTTTAATGGCAGTAACTATGCAATTGGGCATGTAGGATGAAAATATATTTACAGTCTATAGGATTAGACACTTGAAATATCACACAAACTGAATATTCTGAACCCACAACTAATTTTGCACAGTGGACTGCTGAGCAAAAGACTGTTGCACAAAATAATTTTAAGGCAATGAATATTCTGTTTTGTTCACTAGATAGAAATGAATTCAATAAGTGTCAGTTTGTAAGTCTGCATATGAAATCTGGAAAACTTTGCAAGTTTCTCAGGATGGAACAAGCAAAGTTAAACAAACCAAAATTCCCATGCTCATAAATCAGTTTCAATTATTTAAAATGAATCCTAATGAGTCTATTTCAGATATGTATAGTAGATTTCAAGAAATTGTGCATTCTCTAATATCTTTGGGAAAGGAATTTTCTGAAGAAGATCAAGTTAGAAAGATTTTAAATTCTCTAACTCCAGAATGGGATCAAAAGACACTTGCGATCGAACAGGCAAATGACATCAGTACTTTAAAGATAGAAGAATTAATTGAAAATCTAATCTCATATGAAGTTCAAATGATCGGGAGAAGAGAAAGTAAAGCATCCAAAAAGAAATCAATGGCATTCAATGCATTGACCGATGGATCAGACTCAAACAGCGATAATGATGAAGAGATAGCCTTTATGACCAGAAATTTTAGGAAATTCCTGAAATACAGAAAGATGAATAATCTCAAGAGAAACAACTATAAGAATTCTGGAAATCAGAATGTAGTGCCAAATAATGACAAATGTTACAACTGTAATAAACCAGGCCATTTCAAAAGAGACTGTTTGTATCCAGATAGGCAAAATCCTCTTATGAACAATGATCCAACAAAGAAAAGGAAGCGTGCATTTACTTCTACTCTAGATGGCTCTGACTCGTCCTCAAGTGATGATGATCAGAAGATAGATAATTCAAATTTGTGTTTCACGGCTGTTCATGACTCCAACGAATTCAAAGAAACGGACTCAGAAAAAGGTACACGTTTATAATACAATTGGTTGAAATTGCTTTCTTAGAATTGGTTGCTTGATTGTTTGACTGATTGATTTTGAGTCGGTGTGTTGTTTGAATTTTAAAATTTATTTTCTATTTTTAATATTATTTGACAATTATTTTTTAATAGTATAATAATATTTTCTAAAATATACTTGAAGTTTAATAATATTTCAGATATATATATATAGGCATTAAAAATAATAATAATAATACTGTATATATAATAGAGAACTTAAGAAAAATCAATTCAAGAAAATTCAAAGGCACATGTCGACATGGTCCCTACCATGATGTCGACATGGGTACCTGAATTTGAATTTCAAAATTTGAACTCAAATGCTTGAATTTCCCTCCACCTTTTCACTTCATTCAATTCTCTGAAAAGCTATCTTTTGACCAGAGAATATGTCCTTTAAGAATCTATTTATTCACTATCATTTATCATATCTTTTCACTCTCATTTTCAAATTCAAACTCTCTCTACATAACATTAAACTCTCTACTCTATACTTTAATAGCTTCTTCAAGCAACCCCTCCACCATGAGAATTTCCAGAAAAATCAAAAAGCAATTATTCAATAATCCGGAGGCAATAAAATCATACATCAATTATGCTAACTATGCCAAAGCCCATCCCGGAAAATTTGCTATTTTTCAAGATTTTTCTTCTTATGAACTTGATTCTCTTTTTGCAAACAATGGAGTTCTTAGTCTTATTGATACTTGTCAAAATGATTTTGTTTGCTATCCAAATCTTGTCAAAATTTTCTATGCTAATTTAAACCGTGGATTTTATCATGGAAATGAGGATGAAATTTGGAGTAGTGTCAAAGGCACTAGAATTGTTTTGAATTTGGATCTTTTGGGTACCATTCTCAATTGCAAATGTATGGGAATGGATCTTTCTAATTTTAAAACCGATGAAAATGATCATGAGACATTTCATCACATTTTCGAAGGGATTGATAATTTTGAATCAAAATTTTCGACCAAAGGCAAGAATTGTCAATCTTCTTTTGCAACATAATTTGACCCCAAGATCGGGGAATTTTAACAATCCTACTTCAAAAGTTTGCAAAGCTCTTTTTGCTATTTTTGGAAATTATGACATAAATTGGGCGCAAGTTATTTTGGATGAACTTCGTCCTAAAAATCTTGAAATGGGTGAGAATACTTTATACCATGGAATTTATCTCACTCGGATTTTAAACTATTTTGGAGTGGATTTCAAAAGCAAAGAATTTGTTTCTAGAAAAGTTTTCAATCATTCCAACATTTCTCTTATGAAAATTCCTCTTGTTTTTCAACCTTATGAGACTCTTGCCGAAAAGGAAGAGCGTTTGGCTCATGAGGAAATGGAAGAAGATGAAGAGGAAGAAGAAGAAGAAGAAGGGGATGAAATGGGAATTGAAGAAGAAGAAGGTGAAACCTCTTTGGAAAGCATTGACTATCCTCCTAATCCATCCACCAAAACCCTTCTCAAAAACCAAAATACGATTGTTGAGCATCAACGAATTCTTAAAAGATCTGTTAATAAGAAGTTAGACAAAATTTCATCCAAGATGAACAAGTTCATTTCCAAAGTCAGCAAGAAACTTGGACTATCTTCATCATCATCATCCTCTAAGTAGTTTTATCTTTTCGTATCTTGTTATATGTGTTTTAGTTGTTTAATTCGAAAGTTTATGTAGTTTGATGTGTGCTTAATCATTGTAACATCTTAGTATGCAATAAAATGAAATTTCTTTTCTGTTATCTATCTTATCTTATCTCCAGAATAAATGTTAGTATAGTATATAAATACACACACACACACACACAAAATTATTCACAAAATCAAATTAGTCATAACTTTTGACTAACCCATGTCGACATCCACTATATGACCATGTCGACATGTACTGGTCAGAAATGACAATTGATTTTGAATTTGAAATTTGAATAACTACCGAATGTCTGTTCATTTCAAATGAATTTCTACACCTATAAATACCTGTTTCTTCCAGAATTCTTCATTGAAATTTATTTCTTATCATCTATATTCTTTATTTCTTTCACAAATTCAACTGTGGCTAATCCTACTCACAATCTATCTGAAAATCTTGAAGAAACTCTTAATTCGTTCAAGAATATTCTCTCGTTTATTCTACGAAACCAGTGTCACCTAGAATTGAGTCAAATGCAGATGATCAAGGAACAAGAAAGGCACTTTGATGCGATACGAGGGATGATCTCCTCTCTGCACAAGGATGATAACGAAGCACATCCGCTTGTCTCTCTCACCAATGACAATGATAATTGGGATACTATTAAGGAAGACCTAATTTTTGGAGAAGAAGGATGTGTGGAAGTTCCATGTAACGTTTGACTTTTATCTATTTGCTTTGATTGATTTAGTCTGGATTAATACTATGTGTAGATTGATTTCTTGATATTGGTTTGAAGTTTTTTGTATAAAACATATATATATATATATATATATATATATATATATATATATACATTGAAATGTATATTGTCTTTGATTAGTTATCATGTTCATAAGTATAATTATTTCTTAATCTATATATGCCGTTGTATAGTTTATCAATGCAGGTACTGAAGCCCAAGAATGAGGGGGAGTGAGTTTTTTGTTGATGACAAAGGGGGAGAAATATAAAATAGGGTAGTTACGCATAAATTAAGGGGAAGTTTTTTAGTTTTAGGGGGATTTATTAGGATAGAAGTAATATTTTATAAACAAAGGTTGTCATCATCAAAAGGGGGGAGATTGTTAGTTCATGAGATGATGGTTTTGATGACAACAACCTTATAATAGATCATAAAATATAAATACAAACATTAAGTTTAGATATATATGTATATGCAGGATTTAACCATGCATATACCAAGAATGAAGACTGTACGGTATAAAGATTCAAGATATCGAGATAGAAGACTCATGAGTATCAAGATTATCAAGAGTTCAAGATTTCAAGGTTAAGTATTTTTATTAGGAATTTTGTTAAAACTCGTAGAATAGCATTGGCATCTTAAAATCCAATTTATTTGTGGAATGGAATCCACTTCGAGCCTGTTAAAGGGATGGAACCCCAAGTAGGATGGAACCTACGAAAAATCTAGTGGAATATTGTTCTGTATCCGCTAACTTTTTATTCAAAATGATTTTTCAAAATTATATCATGTTTTCAAAATGTTTTTCAAAACTTTCCTTTTAATAGATTCAAAATCCTCTATCCTAATTTTAAATAATTTTAGCCCCAAAATTATCTTTAATTTCAAAGTCAAATTACTCCTGATTTTAAACTATCTTTTAATATAATATATTTAACTTTTAAATATTTATACTAAGATTTAAATATAAAATTATAGTTAAATTATATATATATTATTCTCTATATTTACTTATGAATTTTAACTATAGTCAAGTATATTTATAAAGTTTAAAATAGTTTTAAATAGAATAAAAGTTATTTTCAAAGAAAATCAAAACACCAAAAAATCCTTTGGGATATCGACATGCCCAAGTACCCCATGTCGACATGGTGTCAGTTGAGTTCAAAATTTAAATTTCAAAAGAAGTGTCTATTCTCCATAACTCTTCATGAATGGACATAGCTGTTGTTCTTCTATAAATAGGGGTTGGTTTCAACGAATTTTGTATCATATTTTCTAGTTTTTCACTCCTCTTCTTCTTCCACATTTCTTAAAACATATTCTTACCATTACTCTGCCGAAATCAACATTGAATCGAACTTGATAACTTCTAGTTTGATTCTTTATCACTATCTCCACAAGGTTCTCTGTGCTATTTAGAGTTATAGTCTTCTTTGTAATATATTAAGCGAGAAAAGGTGCGATTGTAGCCTTGGAAATCAATCAAGAGAGAAAAGGTGTGATTGTAGCCTTGGTAAATCAATTAGGTAAACTTGTGGCCCGGAAATCAAGTATCTCTACCCAGAGGATAGCAATTCTGGAGGGTGTACCTCGTAGCCTTGAAAACGAGGGTGTAGTTGTACAATTGCTTTTGAAAGTAAATCTGTACTTGTGTTGCGGGACTGGATGTAGGGTAACTCCAAACCAGTATAAAATCCGGTGTGTTCTTTCCTTTACTGCTTTTATTTTATTTCTGCATCTGTGTTTGTTTCTGTGATCATATCCGTGTCTGTATATTGCATACATTGGTGTCTAAATTAACGTAAACTAAAAAAGATTTAGTAATTCTTTATTAACACTATTCACCACCTCTAGTGTTAATCCTAGCCTTAAGATCCGTAATCCTCATTTATCACAACTGGTATCGGAGCAAGGTTTTAAAAGTTCATAATCTGATTTTTGAAAAGTTTTCAAAATGGCTACCAACACTGGTACTGTTACTAACACCAGTATCCCTATCACTAGTTCATTTGTAAAGGGTCAGTCTACTGCCATACCACCACTTCTTAATGGCAGTAACTATGCATATTGGGCATGTAGGATGAAAATATATTTACAATCTATAGGATTCGACACTTGGAATATCACACAAACTGAATATTCTGAACCCACAACTAATTTTGCCCAGTGGACTGCTGAGCAAAAGACTGTTACACAAAATAATTCTATGGCAATGAATATTCTATATTGTTCACTAGATAGAAATGAATTCAATAGAGTGTCAGTTTGTAAGTCTACATATGAAATCTGAAAAACTTTGCAAGTTACTCACGAAGGAACAAGCAAAATTAAACAGACCAAAATTTCCATGCTCATAAATCAGTTTCAATTATTTAAAATGAATCCTAATGAGTCTATTTCAGATATGTATAGTATATTTCAGGATATTATGCATTCTCTAATATCTTTAGAAAAGGAATTTCCTGAAGAAGATAAAGTTAGAAAGATTTTAAATTCTCTAACTCCAGAATGGGATCAAAAGACACTTGCGATCGAAGAGGCAAATGACATCGGTACTTTAAAGATAGAAGAATTAATTGGAATTTAATGTCGTATGAAGTTCAAATGATCGGGAGAAGAGAAAGTAAAGCATCTGAAAAGAAATCAGTGGCATTCAATGCATTGACCGATGGATCAGACCCAAACAGCGATAATGATGAAGTGATAGCCTTTATGACCAGAAATTTTAGGAAATTCCTGAAATACGGAATGATGAATAATCTCAAGAGAAATAACTATAAGAATTCTGGAAATCAGAATGTAGTGCCAAATAATGACAAATGTTACAGCTGTGATAAACCAGGCCATTTGAAAAGAGACTGTCCATATCCAGATAGGCAAAATCCTTCTATGAACAATGATCCGGTAAAGAAATGGAAGCGTGCATTTACTGCTACTCTAGATGACTCAGAATCGTCCTCAAGTGATGATGATCAGAAGACAGATAATTCGAATTTGTGTTTCACAGCTGTTCATGACTCCGAAGAATTCAAAGAAACGGACTCAGATAAAGGTATACGTTTACAATACAATTGGTTGAAATTGCTTGCTTAGAATTAGTTGCTGATTGTTTGATTGATTGATTTTGAATTGGTGTGTTGTTTGAATTTTAAAATTTATTTTCTCTTTTTTATTATTATTTTATTATTATTATTATTATTATTTAATAGTATAATAATATTCTCTGAAATATACTTGAAGTTTAATAATATTTCAGATATATATATAGCCATTAAAAATAATAATAATATTAATATATATATATATATATATAATAGAGAACTTAGGAAAAATCAATTCACGAAAATTCAAAGGCACATGTCGACATGGTCCCTACCATGATGTCGCCATGGTTACCTGAATTTGAATATTCAAAATTTGAATTCAAATGCTTGAATTTTCCTATACCTTTTCACTTCATTCAATTCTCTGAAAAGCTATCTTTTGATCAGAGAATATGTCCTTTAAGAATCTATTTATTCACTATCTTTTATCATATCTTTTCACTCTCATTTTCAAATTCAAACTTTCTCTTCATAACTTCAAGCTCTCTACTGTCTACTTTAATGGCTTCTTCAAGCAACCCCTCCACCATGAGAATTTCCAGAAAAATCAAAGAGCAATTATTCAATGATCCGGAGGCAATAAAAGCATACATCAATTATGCTAACTATGCCAAAGTCCATCCTGGAAAATTTGCTATTTTTCAAGATTTTTCTTCTTATGAACTTGATTCTCTTTTTGCAAACAATGGAGTTCTTAATCTTATTGATGCTTCTCAAAATGATTTTGTTTGTTATCCAAATCTTGTCAAAATTTTCTATGGTAATTTAAACCATGGATTTTGTCATGGAAATGAGGATGTAATTTGGAGTAGTGTCAAAGGCACTAGAATTGTTTTGAATTGTGATATTTTGGGTACCATTCTCAATTGCAAGTGTACGGGAATGGATCTTTCTAATTTTAAAATCGATGAAAATGATCGTAAGACATTTCATCACATTTTCGAAGGGATCGATAATTTTGAATCGAAATTTTCGCCCAAAGGCAAGAATTGTCAATCTTCTTTTGCAACATACTTTGACCCTAAGATCGGGGAATTTTAACAATCCTACTTCAAAGGTTTGCAAAGCTCTTTTTTCTATTTTTGGAAATTATGACATAAATTGGACACAAGTTATTTTGGATGAACTTCGTCCTAAAAATCTTGAAATGGGTGAGAACACTTTATACCAAGGAATTTATCTCACTCGGATTTTTAACTAGTTCGGAGTGGATTTCAAAGGCGAAGAATTTGTTTCTAGAAAAGTTTTCAATCATTCCAACATTTCGCTTATGAAAATTCCTTTTGTTTTTCAACCTAATGAGACTCTTGCCGAAAAGGAAGAGCGTTTGGCTCATGAGGAAATGGAAGAAGAGGAAGAGGAAGAAGAAGAAGAAGGGGATGAAATGGAAATTGAAGAAGAAGAAGGTGAAACCTCTTTGGAAAGCATTGACTATTCTCCTAATCCATCCACCAAAACCCTTCTCAAAAAACAAAAGACGATTTTTGAGAATCAAGATCCGTTAGTAAGAAGTTGGAGAAAAATTCATCCAAGATGAACAAGTTCATTTCCAAAGTCAGCAAGAAACTTGGACTATCTTCGTCGTCGTCATCCTCTAACTAGTTTTATCTTTTCGTGTCTTGTTATATGTGTTTTAGTTTGTTTAATTCGAAAGTTTATGTAGTTTGATGTGTGCTTAATCATTGTAACATCTTAGTATGCAATGAAATGAAATTTCTTTTCTATTATCTATCTTATCTTATCTCCCGAATAAATATTAGTATAGTATACAAATATATATATATATACACACAATTATTCACAAAATCAAATTAGTCATAATTTTTCACTAACCCATGTCGACATCCCCTATGTGACCATGTCGACATGTACTGGTCAGAAATGACAATTGATTTTGAATTTGAAATTTGAATAACTACCAAATGTCTATTCGTTTCAAACGAATTTCTACACCTATAAATACCTGTTTCTTTCAGAATTCTTCACTGAAATTTATTTCTTATCATCTATATTCTTTATTTCTTTCACAAATTCAACTATGGTTAATCCTATTCACAATCTATCTGAAAATCTTGAAGAAACTCTTAATTAGTTTAAGAATATTCTCTCGTTTATTATGCAAAACCAGCGTCACCTAGAAATGAGTCAAATGCAGATGATCAAGGAACAAGAAAGGCACTTCGATGCGATACGATGGATGATCTCCTCTCTGCACAAGGATGATAACGAAGCACATCCTCTTGTCTCACTCACCAATGACAATGATAATTGGGATGCTAATAAGGCAGACCCAATTTTTGAAGAAGAAGGATGGGTGGAAGTTCCACGTAACGTTTGATTTTTATTCGTTTTCTTTGATTGATTTAGTCTGGATTGATATTCTGTGTAGATTGATTTCTCGATATTGGTATGAAATTTGTTGTATAAAACATATATATACACATTGAAATGTATATAGTCTTTGATTAGTTATCATGTTCATAAGTATAATTATTTCTTAATCTATATATTTCGTTGTATAGTTTATCAATGCAGGTACTGAAGCCCAAGAATGAGGGGGAGTGAGTTTTTTGTTGATGATAAAGGTGGAGAAATATAAATAGGGTAGTTAGGCATAAATTAAGTGGGAGTTTATTAGTTTTAGGAGGAGTTATTAGGGTAGAAGTAATATTTTATAAACAAAGGTTGTCATCATCAAAAAGGGGGAGATTGTTGGTTCGTGAGATGATGGTTTTGATGACAACAACCTTAGAATAGGTTATAAAATATAAATACTAACATTATAATTTTAGATATATATATATGTATATGCAGGATTTAACCATGCAGGTACCAAGAATGAAGACCGTACAGTATAGAGATTCAAGATATCGAGATAGAAGACTCAAGACTATCAAGAGTTCAAGATTTCAAGGTTAAGTATTTTTATTAGAAATTTTGTTAAAACTCGTAGAAAAGCACTGGCATCATAAAATCCAATTTATTAGTGGAATGGAGTCCACTTCGAGCCTATTAGAGGGATGGAACCCTAAGTAGGATGGAACCTACGAAAAATCTTGTGGAACGTTGTTTTGTATCTGCTAACTTTTTATTCAAAATGATTTTTCAAAATTATATCCTGTTTTCAAAAATTTTTTCAAAACTTTCCTTTTAAAATATTCAAAACCCTCTATCCTAATTTTAATTAATTTTTGCCTCCAAATTATCTTTAATTTCAAAGTCAAATTACTCCTGATTTTAAACTATCTTTTAATATAATATATTTAACTTTTAAACATTTGTACTTAGATTTAAATATAAAATTATAGTTAAATTCTATATATATTATTTTCTATATTTACTTATGAATTTTAACTATTTTCAAGTATATTTATAAAGTTTAAAATAGTTTTAATACAAAATAAAAGTTATTTTCAAAGAAAATCAAAACACCAAAAAATCCTTTGGGATGTCGACATGCCCAAGTACCCCATGTCGACATGGTGTCAGTTGAGTTCATAATTCAAATTTCAAAAAAAGTGTCTATTCGCTATAACTCTTCATGAATGGACATGGCTGTTGTTCTTCTATAAATAGGTGTTAGTTTCAAGGAATTTTATATCAGATTTTCTGGTTTTTCATTCCTCTTCTTCTTCCACATTTCTTAATACATATTCGGACCATTACTCTGCCGAAATCAACATTGAATTGAACTCGATTACTTCTAGTTTGATTCTCTATCACTATCTCTACATGGTTCCCAGTGCTATTCAGAGTTATAGACTTCTTTGTAATCTATTAAGCGAGAAAAGATGTGATTGTAGCCTTGGAAATCAATCAAGAGAGAAAAGGTGTGATTGTAGCCTGGGTAAATCAATTGGGTAAACTTGTGGCCCGGAAATCAAGTATCTCTACCCAGTGGATAGCAATTCTGGAGGGTGTACCTCGTAGCCTTGAAACCGAGGGTGTAATTGTACAATAGCTTTTGAAAGGAAATTTGTACTTGTGTTGCGGGACTGGATGTAGGGTAACTCGGAGCTAGTATTAAATCCGGTGTGTTCTTTCCTTTACTTCTTTTATTTTATTTCTGCGTCTGGGTTTGTTTCTGTGATCATATTTGTGTCTGTATATTGCATACATCGGTGTCTAAATTAACATAAACTCAAAAAGATTTAGTAATTCTTTATTAACACTATTCACCCACCTCTAGTGTTAATCCTAGCCTTAAGATCTGTAATCCACATTTCTCACAATTGGTATCGGAGCAAGGTTTTCAAAGTTTCGTTATCTGATTTTTGAAAAGTTTTCAAAATAGTTACCAACACTAGTAATACTAATACTAGTATCCCTGTCACTAGTTCATTTGTAGAGGGCCAGTCTACTGTCATACCACCACTTTTAATGGCAGTAACTATGCAATTGGGCATGTAGGATGAAAATATATTTACAGTCTATAGGATTAGACACTTGAAATATCACACAAACTGAATATTCTGAACCCACAACTAATTTTGCACAGTGGACTGCTGAGCAAAAGACTGTTGCACAAAATAATTTTAAGGCAATGAATATTCTGTTTTGTTCACTAGATAGAAATAAATTCAATAAGTGTCAGTTTGTAAGTCTGCATATGAAATCTGGAAAACTTTGCAAGTTACTCAGGAAGGAACAAGCAAAGTTAAACAAACCAAAATTCCCATGCTCATAAATCAGTTTCAATTATTTAAAATGAATCCTAATGAGTCTATTTCAGACATGTATAGTAGATTTCAGGATATTGTGCATTCTCTAATATCTTTGGGAAAGGAATTTTCTGAAGAAGATCAAGTTAGAAAGATTTTAAATTCTCTAACTCTAGAATGGGATCAAAAGACACTTGCGATCGAAGAGGCAAATGACATTGGTACTTTAAAGATAGAAGAATTAATTGGAAATCTAATGTCGTATGAAGTTCAAATGATCGGGAGAAGAGAAAGTAAAGCATCTTAAAAGAAATCAGTGGCATTCAATGCATTGACCGATGGATCAGACTCAAACAGCGATAATGATGAAGAGATAGCCTTTATGACCAGAAATTTTAGGAAATTCCTGAAATACAGAAAGATGAATAATCTCAAGAGAAACAACTATAAGAATTCTGGAAATCAGAATGTAGTGCCAAATAATGACCAATGTTACAACTTTGATAAACCAGGCCATTTCAAAAGAGACTGTGTGTATCCAGATAGGCAAAATCCTCCTATGAACAATGATCCAGCAAAGAAATGGAAGAGTGCATTTATTGCTACTCTAGATGACTAAGACTCGTCCTCAAGTGATGATGATCAGAAGATAGATAATTCGAATTTGTGTTTCACAGCTGTTCATGACTCCGACGAATTCAAAGAAACGGATTCAGAAAAGGGTACATGTTTACAATACAATTGGTTGAAATTACTTGCTTAGAATTAGTTGCTTGATTGTTTGATTGATTGATTTTGAATTGGTGTATTGTTTGAATTTTAAAATTTATTTTCTATTTATTATTATTATTTTATTATTATTTTTTATTAGTATAATAATATTTTCTGAAATATACTTGAAGGTTAATAATATTTCAGATACATATATAGGCATTAAAAATAATAATAATATTAATATACATGTAATAGAGAATCTAGGAAAAATCAATTCATGAAAATTCAAAGGCACATGTCGACATGGTCCCTACCATGATGTCGACATGGGTACCTGAATTTGAATTTCAAAATTTGAATTCAAATGCTTGAATTTCCCTCCACCTTTTCACTTCATTCAATTCTCTGAAAAGCTACCTTTTGACCAGAGAATGTGTCTTTTAAGAATCTATTTATTCACTATCTTTTATCATAGCTTTTCACTCTCATTTTCAAATTCAAACTCTCTCTTCATAATATCAAGCTCTCTACTCTTTACTTTAATGGCTTCTTCAAACAACCCTTCCACCATGAGAATTTTCAGAAAAATCAAAGAGCAATTATTAAATGATCCGGAGGCAATAAAAGCATACATCAATTATGCTAACTATGCCAAAGTCCATCCCGGAAAATTTGCTATTTTTCAAGCTTTTTCTTCTTATGAACTTGATTCTCTTTTTGCAAACAATGTACTTCTTAGTCTTATCGATGCTTCTCAAAATGATTTTTTTGCTATCCAATCTTGTCGAAATTTTCTATGCTAATTTAAACCGTGGATTTTATCATGGAAATGAGGATGAAATTTGGAGTAGGTTCAAAGGCACTAGAATTGTGATCTTTTGGGTAGCATTGCTCGATTGCAAGTGTACGGGAATGGATCTTTCTAGTTTTAAAATCGATGTAAATGATCGTGAGACATTTCAGCACATTTTCGAAGGGATTGATAATTTTGAATCAAAATTTTCGACCAAAGGCAAGATTTGTCGATCTTCTTTTGCAACATACTTTGACCCCAAGATCGAGGAATTTTAACAATCCTACTTCAAAAGTTTGCAAAGCTCTTTTTGCTATTTTTGGAAATTATGACATAAATTGGACGCAAGTTATTTTGGATGAACTTTGTCCTAAAAATCATGAAATGGGTGAGAATACTTTATACCATGGAATTTATATCACTCGGATTTTTAACTATTTTGGAGTGGATTTCAAAGGCGAAGAATTTGTTTCTAGAAAAGTTTTCAATCATTCCAACATTTTGCTTATGAAAATTCCTTTTGTTTTTCAACCTTATGAGACTCTTGCCGAAAAGGAAGAGCGTTTGGCTCATGAGGAAATGGAAGAAGATGAATAGGAAGAAGAAGAAGAAGGGGATGAAATGGAAATTGAAGTAGAAGAAGGTGAAACCTCTTTGGAAAGCATTGACTATCCTCCTCATCCATCCACCAACACCCTTCTCAAAAACCAAAAGACCATTGTTGAGAATCAACGGATTCTTAAATGATCCGTTAGTAAGAAGTGGGACAAAATTTCATCCAAGATGAACAAGTTCATTTCCAAAGTCAGCAAGAAACTTGGACTATCTTCATCATCATCATCCTCTAACTAGTTTTATCTTTTCGTATCTTGTTATATGTGTTTTAGTTTGTTTAATTCGAAAGTTTATGTAGTTTAATGTGTGCTTAATCATTGTAACATCTTAGTATGCAATGGAATGAAATTTCTTTTCTGTTATCTATCTTATCTTATCTCCAGAATAAATGTTAGTATAGTATATAAATATATATATACACACAATTATTCACAAAATCAAATTAGTCAAAAAAATTCATTAACCCATGTCGACATCCCCTATATGACCATGTCGACATGTACTTATTTGAAATGACAATTGATTTTGAATTTGAATACCTACCAAATGTCTATTCATTTCAAACAAATTTCTACACCTATAAATACCTGTTTCTTCCTGAATTATTCACTGAAATTTATTTCTTATCATCTATATTTTTTATTTCTTTCACAAATTCAACTATGGCTAATCCTATTCACAATCTATTCGAAAATCTTGAAGAAACTCTTAATTCTTTCAAGAATATTCTCTCATTTATTCTGCGAAACCAACGTCACCTAGAATTGAGTCAAATGCAGAAGATCAAGGAACAAGAAAGACACTTCGATGTGATACGATGGATGATCTCCTCTCTGCACAACAATGATAACGAAGCACATCCTCCTGTTTCTCTCGCCAATGACAATGATAATTGGGATGCTATTAAGGCAGACCCAATTTTTGGAGAAGAAGGATGGGTGGAAGTTCCATGTAACGTTTGATTTTTATTTATTTGCTTTGATTGATTTGGTCTGGATTGATACTCTGTGTAGATTGATTTCTTGATATTGGTTTGAAGTTTGTTGTATAAAACATATATATATATATATATATATATATATATCTGTGTGTGTGTATGTGTGTACCTTGAAATTTATATAGTCTTTGATTAGTTATCATGTTTATAAGTATAATTATTTCTTAATCTATATATTCCATTGTATAGTTTATCAATGCAGGTACAGAAGCCCAAGAATGAAGGGGAGTGAGTTTTTTGTTGATGACAAAGGGGGAGAAATATAAAATAGTGTAGTTAGGCATAAATTAAGGGGGATTTTATTAGTTTTAGGAGGAGTTATTGGGATAGAAGTATTATTTTATAAACAAAGGTTGTCATCATCAAAAAGGAGGAGCTTGTTAGTTCGTGAGATGATGGTTTTGACGACGACAACCTTAAAATAGATTATAAAATATAAATACTAACATTAAAAGTTTAGATATATATGTATATGCAGGATTTAACCATGCAAGTACCAAGAATGAAGACTGTACAGTATAGAGATCTAAGATATCGAGATAGAAGACTCATGAGTATCAAGATTATCAAGAGTTCAGGATTTCAAAGTTAAGTATTTTTATTGGGAATTTTGCTAAAACTCATAGAAAAGCACCGACATCTTAAAATCCAATTTATTCGTGGAATGAAATCCATTTCGAGCCTTTTAAAGGGATGGAACACTAAGTAGGATGGAACCTACGAAAAATCTAGTGGTACAGTGTTTTGTATCCATTAACTTTTTATTCAAAATGATTTTTCAAAATTATATCATGTTTTCAAAATGTTTTTCAAAACTTTCCTTTTAAAAGATTCAAAACCCTCTATCCTAATTTTAAATAATTTTAGCCTCAAAATTATCTTTAATTTCAAAGTTAAATTACCCCTGATTTTAAACTATCTTTTAATATAATATATTTAACTTTTAAATATTTATACTTAGATTTAAATATAAAATTATAGTTAAATTCTATATATATTATTCTGTATATTTACTTATGAATTTTAACTATAGTCAAGTATATTTATAAACTTTAAAATAGTTTTAGTATAAAATAAAAGTTATTTTCAAAGAAAATCAAAACACCAAAAAATCCTTTGGGATGTCGACATGCCTAAGTACCCCATGTCGACATGGTGTCAGTTGAGTTCAAAATTTAAATTTCAAAAGAAGTGTCTATTCGCCATAACTCTTCATGAATGGGCCTTGCTGTTGTTCTTCTATAAATAAGGGTTAGTTTCAACGAATTTTATATCGGATTTTCTGGTTTTTCACTCCTCTTCTTCTTCCATATTTCTTAATACATATTCTTACCGTTACTCTGCCGAAATCAACATTGAATCGAACTTGATTACTTCTAGTTTGATTCTCTATCACTATCTCTACAAGGTTCTCAGTGCTATTCAGAGTTATAGACTTCTTTGTAATCTATTACGTGAGAAAAGGTGTGATTGTAGCCTTGGAAATCAATCAAGAGAGAAAATATGTGATTGTAGCCATGGTAAATCAATTGGGTAAACTTGTGGCCCGAAAATCAAGTATCTCTACCTAGAGGATAGAAATTCTGGAGGGTGTACCTCGTAGCCTTGAAACCGAGGGTGTAGTTGTACAATTGCTTTTGAAAGGAAATCCGTACTTGTGTTGCGAGACAGGATGTAGGGTAACTCCGAACCAGTATAAAATCCGATGTGTTCTTTCCTTTACTGCTTTTATTTTATTTCTGCATCTGTGTTTGTTTCTGTGATCATATCTGTGTCCGTATATTGCATACATCGGTGTCTAATCGTAAACTCAAAAAAATTTAGTAATTCTTCATTAACACTATTCACCACCCTCTAGTGTTAATCATAGCCTTAAGATCCGTCATCCGCATTTCTCACAATTGGTATCGGAGCAAGGTTTTCAAAGTTTCATAATCTGATTTTTGAAAAGTTTTCAAAATGGCTACCAACACTGGTACTGTTACCAACACTAGTATCCCTGTCACTAGTTCATTTGTAAAGGGTCAGTCTACTGCCATACCACCACTTTTTAATGGCAGTAACTATGCATATTGGGTATGTAGGATGAAAATATATTTACAATCTATAGGATTAGACACATGGAATATCACACAAACTGAATATTCTAAACCCACAACTAATTTTGCACAGTGGACCGCTGAGCAAAAGACTGTTACACAAATAATTCTAAGGCAATGAATATTCTGTTTGTTCACTAGATAGAAATGAATTCAATAGAGTGTCATTTTCTAAGTCTGCATATGAAATCTAAAAAACTTTGCGAGTTACTCACGAAGGAACAAGCAAAGCTAGACAGGCCAAAATTTCCATGCTCATAAATCAGTTTCAATTATTTAAAATTAATCCTAATGAGTTTATTTCAGATATGTATAGTAGATTTCAGGATATTGTGCATTCTCTAATGTCTTTGGGAAAGGAATTTTCTGAAGAAGATCAAGTTAGAAAGATTTTTAAATTCTCTAACTCCAGAATGGGATCATAAGACAGGGATCATAAGACACTTGCGATCGAGGAGGCAAATGACATCAGTGCTTTAAAGATAGAAGAATTAATTGGAAATCTAATCTCGTATGAAGTTCAAATGATCGGGAGAAGAGAAAGTAAAGCATCCGAAAAGAAATCAGTGGCATTCAATGCATTGACCGATGGATCAGACTCAAACAGCTATAATGCTGAAGAGATAGCCTTTATGACCAGAAATTTTAGGAAATTCCTGAAATACAGAAAGATGATTAATCTCAAGAGAAACAACTTTAAGAATTCTGGAAATCAGAATGTAGTCCAAATAATGACAAATGTTACAACAGTGATAAACCAGGCCATTTCAAAAGAGACTGTCCGTATCCAGATAGGCAAAATCCTCCTATGAACAATGATCCAGCAAAGAAACGGAAGCGTTCATTTACTGCTACTCTAGATGACTCAGACTTGTCCTCAAGTGATGATGATCAGAAGACTGATAATTCGAATTTGAGTTTCACAGCTGTTCATGACTCCGGCGAATTCAAAGAAACGGACTCGAAAAAAGGTACACGTTTACAATACAATTGGTTGAAATTGCTTGCTTAGAATTAGTTGCTTGATTGTTTGATTGATTGATTTTGAATTGGTGTGTTGTTTGAATTTTAAAATTTATTTTCTAATTTTCATTATTATTTTATTATTATTTTTATATTTTTTAATAGTATAATAATATTTTCTGAAATATACTTGAAGTTTAAAAATATATCAGATATATACATATATAGGTATTAAAAATTAATAATAATATTAATATATATAATAGAGAACTTAGGTAAAATCAATTCATGAAAATTCAAAGGCATATGTCGACATGGTCCCTACCATGATGTCGACATGGGTACTTGAATTTGAATTTCAAAATTTGAATTCAAATGCTTGAATTTTCCTCCACCTTTTCACTTCATTCAATTCTCTGAAAAGCTACCTTTTAAACAGAGAATATGTACTTTAAGAATCTATTTATTCACTATCTTTTACCATATCTTTTCACTCTCATTTTCAAATTCAAACTCTCTCTTTATAACTTCAAGCTCTCTACTCTCTGCTTTAATGGCTTCTTCAAGCAACCCCTCCACCATGAGAATTTCCAGAAAAATCAAAGAGCAATTATTCAATGATCCAGAGGCAATAAAAGCATACATCAATTATGCTAACTATGCCAAAGTCCATCCCGGAAAATTTGCTATTTTTCAAGATTTTTCTTCTTAGGAACTTGATTCTCTTTTTGCAAACAATGGAGTTCTTAGTCTTATTGATGCTTCTCAAAATGATTTTGCTTGCTACCCAAATCTTGTCAAAATTTCTATGCTAATTTAGACCTTGGATTTTATCATGGAAATGAGGATGAAATTTGGAGTAGTGTCAAAGGCACTAGAATTGTTTTGAATTGTGATCTTTTGGGTACCATTCTAAATTGCAAGTGTACGGGAATGGATCTTTCTAGTTTTAAAATCAATGAAAATGATCGTGAGACATTTCATCACATTTTCGAAGGGATTGATAATTTTGAATCAAAATTTTCGACCAAAGGCAAGAATTGTCAATCTTCTTTTGCAACATACTTTGACCCCAAGATCGGGGAATTTTAACGAACCTACTTCAAAAATTTGCAAAGCCCTTTTTGCTATTGTTGGAAATTATGACATAAACTGGGAGCAAGTTATTTTGGATGAACTTCGTCCTAAAAATCTTAAAATGGGTGAGAATACTTTATACCATACAACTTATCTCACTCGGATTTTTAACTATTTTGGAGTGGATTTCAAAGGCGAAGAATTGGTATCCAGAAAAGTTTTCAATCATTCCACATTTCGCTTGTGAAAATTTCTTTTGTTTTTCAACCTTATGAGACTCTTGCCGAAAAGGAAGAGTGTTTGGCTCATGAGGAAATGGAAGAAAAGGAAGAGGAAGAAGAAGAAGGGGATGAAATGGAAGTTGAAGAAGAAGAAAGTGAAACCTCTTTGGAAAGCATTGACTATCCTCCTAATCCATCCACCAAAACCCTTCTCAAAAACCAAAAGATGATAGTTGAGAATCAACGGATTCTTAAAAGATCTGTTAGTAAGAAGTTGGACAAAATTTCATCCAAGATGAACAAGTTCACTTCCAAAGTCAGCAAGAAACTTGGACTATCTTCATCATCATCATCCTCTAACTAGTTTTATCTTTTCGTATCTTGTTATATGTGTTTTAGTTTGTTTAATTCGAAAGTTTATGTAGTTTGATGTGTGCTTAATCATTGTAACATCTTAGTATGCAATGAAATGAAATTTCTTTTCTGTTATCTATCTTATCTTATCTCCAGAATAAATGTTAGTATAGTATATAAATATATATATACACACAATTATTCACAAAATCAAATTAATCATAATTTTTCACTAACCCATGTCAACATCCTCTATATGACCATGTCGACATGTACTGGTCGGAAATGACAATTGATTTTGATTTTGAATTTGAAATTTGAATAACTACCAAATGTCTATTCATTTCAAACGAATTTCTACACCTATAAATACATGTTCTTCCAGAATTCTTCACTGAAATTTATTTCTTATCATCTATATTCTTTATTTCTTTCATAAGTTCGACTATGACTAATCCTACTCACAATCTATCCGAAAATCTTGTAGAAACTCTTAATTCGTTCAAGAATATTCTCTCGTTTATTCTGCGAAACCAGCGTCACCTAGAAATGAGTCAAATGCAGATGATCAAGGAACAAGAAAGGCACTTCGATGCGATACGATGGATATACTCCTCTCTGCACAAGGATGATAACGAAGCACATCCTCCTTTCTCTCTCGCCAATGACAATGATAGTTGGGATGCTATTAAGGCAGACCCAATTTTTGGAGAAGAAGGATAGGTGGAAGTTCCACGTAACGTTTGATTTTTATTTGTTTGCTTTGATTGATTTGGTCTGGATTGATACTCTGTGTAGATTGATTTCTTGATATTGGTTTCAAGTTTGTTGTATAAAATATATATATATATATATATATATATATATATATATATATTGAAATGTATATAGTATTTGATTAGTTATCATGTTTATAAGTATAATTATTTCTTAATCTATATATTCCGTTGTATAGTTTATCAATGCAGGTACTGAAGCCCAAGAATGAGGGGGAGTGAGTTTTTTGTTGATGACAAAGGGGGAGAAATATAAAATAGGGTAGCTAGGCATAAATTAAGGAGGAGTTTATTAGTTTTAGGGGGAGTTATTAGGATAGAAGTAATATTTTATAAACAAAGGTTGTCATCATCAAAAGGGGGGAGATTGTTAGTTCGTGAGATGATGGTTTTGATGACAACTACCTTAGAATTGATTATAAAATATAAATACTAACATTATA
The DNA here is from genome assembly GCA_030765085.1 of Allium cepa. Taxonomy (NCBI): domain Eukaryota; kingdom Viridiplantae; phylum Streptophyta; class Magnoliopsida; order Asparagales; family Amaryllidaceae; genus Allium; species Allium cepa. Next base: position 454,777,307 of record CM060931.1, on the reverse strand, counting down.
AGTTTTGATATATATGTATGTGCAGGATTTAACCATGCAGGTACCATGAATGAAGACTGTACAGTATAGAGATTCAAGATATCGAGATAGAAGACTCATGAGTATCAAGATTATCAAGAGTTCAAGATTTCAAGGTTAAGTATTTTTATTAGGAATTTTGTTACAACTCGTAAGAAAAGCACTGACATCTTAAAATCCAATTTATTCGTGGAATGGAATCCATTTCGAGCCTTTTAAAGGGATGGAACCCTAAGTAGGATGGAACCTACGAAAAATCTAGTGGAACAACGTTTTGTATCCGCTAACTTTTTATTCAAAATGATTTTTCAAAATTATATCATGTTTTAAAAATTTTTTTCAAAACTTTCCTTTTAAAAGATTCAAAACCCTCTATCCTAATTTTAAATAATTTTAGCCTTAAAATTATCTTTAATTTCAAAGTTAAACTACCCCTGATTTTAAACTATCTTTTAATATAATATATTTAACTTTTAAATATTTATACTTAGATTTAAATATAAAATTATCGTTAAATCTATATATATTATTCTCTATATTTACTTATGAATTTTAACTATAGTCAAGTATATTTATAAAGTTTAAAATAGTTTTAATATAAAATAAAAGTTATTTTCAAGTAAAATCAAAACACCAAAAAATCCTTTGGGATGTCGACATGCCCAAGTACCCCATGTCGACATGGTGTTAGTTGAGTTCAAAATTTAAATTTCAAAAGAAGTGTCTATTCGCCATAACTCTTCATGAATGGACATGGCTGTTGTTATTCTATAAATAGGGGTTAGTTTCAATGAATTTTATATCATATTTTCTTGTTCTTCACTCCTCTTCTTCTTCCCCATTTCTTAATACATATTCTTACCATTACTCTGCCAAAATCAACATTGAATCGAACTCAATTACTTCTAGTTTGATTCTCTATCACTATCTCTACAAGGTTTTCAGTGCTATTTAGAGTTATAGACTTCTTTGTAATATATTAAGCGAGAAAAGGTGTGACTGTAGCCTTGGAAATCAATCAAGAGGAAAAAGGTGTGATTGTAGCCTTGGTAAATCAATTGGGTAAACTTGTGGCCCGGAAATCAAGTATCTCTACCCAGAGGATAGCAGTTCTGGAGGGTGTAGCTCGTAGCCTTGAAACCGAGGGTGTAATCGTACAATTGCTTTTGAAAGGAAATCCGTACTTGTGTTGCGGGACTGGATGTAGGGTAGCTCCGAACCAGTAAAAAATCTGGTGTATTCTTTCATTTACTGCTTTTATTTTATTTCTGCATCTGTGTTTGTTTCTATGATCATATCTGTGTCTGTATATTGCATACATCGTTGTCTAAATTAACATAAACTCAAAAAGATTTAGTAATTCTTTATTAACACTATTCACCCCCCTCTAGTGTTAATCCTAACATTAAGATCCATAATCCGCATTTCTCACATCGCATACACCAGATTCTTAGGGCTGGTAGCTATCTGTTTCTAACCAAGTTGATGGTATCACGGCCTTGCCAAAAGGCGGAATAACAGTACAGTTACTAAAATGACATGGGGATCTTATTTTAAAACCATCCTTCCAAATCTTATAGATATTTCAACATTATTCCATGACCAGTTAGATGAAAATGTTGAGGGTAGTTTATTTCATAACTAGTGTATGAGAAATAAGGATAAATGTTCACTAGACTAGGCCCATCATTATCAGCCAAAACTTGACAATAGGTCTTAAAGTGGAGTCCACTTTATAAGTGAACTTGCTTGTAGGTGGAGGAGGATATGATACTTTAGTTGGAGTTGGAGTTTTGAATGACACCAAAGTGAAATTTCTAAGCCTCTCCTTTGTTATATTAACTATAGATGCTTATTTGAATTTTTTATCAATATTTTATTTCTATGTGTTATTTTTAGTTTAATATCATCATGGTTGCTAGGTGGTTCTAGTACTTTGAGGAGTACCAACAAATGCTAAGCTCTTTCATAAGGCTACAACAAGCTCAGAAAATAGTGAATAATGCACTTGTGGGTGATCATGGTTTTTCGAAAAAAAATACCAGCTCCAGCAAAGAATTAAGTGTAACAAAGAAACTAAACTTGGCTTTAATCATATATATCAATTATATTACTAGTACTAGTTTTGTAAACCCGTTTATGATGGTTACAGATTTTATATGAATTTACAACATTTTATTAGTACTAGTAGTATAAACTTGTCTATAAATTGTTATGCATTTTGTGTGAATTTGGTAATTTTGTATAAAAACTATTGTATCAAAATGAATATGGATATCGTTTTTGATTATATGAATAATGTGTTTTTTAATTGTTTAGATATGATAATTATGTGAGTGATTTCTAGTTGCATACTAATAATAATTGTACGGTAATAAAGCATAAATGCTACAAAAAATATCCGATGGCAATCAAGAATCGCTTTAGAAAATATAGAAGGAAAGCTAAATTAAATATTACTAATTTTTAGTAGTTTTTACTGAAACACAACAGTAACTCTAAGTTTTGTGTTACATCTTCGATAACATTTATCAAAATGCTACTATAATCTTTAATAGACTTTTAAGGACGCTATGAAATCCTTTTTTTGTAGCATATTAGAAAATGTTGTGTATGTTTATTTTTTGGGTGCTTCCAGAACGCAAGAGAAAGTTCCGGACTATTAGTTACACCATCAATAATAACGTTTATTAGAAGGCTACTATAGGCTTTACTAGCATTTTTAGGATGCTACGAATTCTCTTTTCTAATGTAGCAAACTAAAATTGTTAAAAGAGATAATGTAAACCATGGAGAGAATATGTCCTTCAATTACTCTCTAAAAGGACACATTTACCCTTATTGTTCAGGTGACACTTTTTCCTCTCCCTCTCCTCTAAGACAGCCTCTATTCCAACCCACGTAGGTAAAAATACTAGATCCAAACATCAAATAAAAATCAAAAGTAGTTCTCCAACCAGTTGTAAAGCTAGAAGCTCGGATTAAGATCAAAATTAGGAAAATCTACCAATCATGATGCAAATCTAAGGCAAAATTTTTGAGATAACATCCTATAATCTATGATTGATATGTTATCATATTAATATAGTTAACCAGTATACGTTTGAAAGAATTTGTATACATTATTGTTGTCCAATTTAATTGTATTATTATACATATGTAAATATAAGTATAAATTTGCAAATTTAACTATCTATCAATTTTATTTGGTTTAATGAATAAAAAATCTATTTTGTAGAGAAGTTAAAAGTAACAAAATTATATATATATACATACATATATATATATATATATATATGTATATATATATAGTTTTTAAAACATTAAAAACTATTCTAAATAGATTTTAACACTATCTTAACTACGAATAAAACTAACAAATCTATATATGTATTTGTGTGTCCAAAATTATTTTATTATGCATTATAAAGTAATATTAAAGAAAAAAATTGAAATAATATTTTATTTTATTTCAATTATATATATATATATTATAAGGTTTATTGTAACATGCATTAGCTAGTATTACATATATACTAATATTTTACTTAATAAAATTACACTTTACTGTTTACAAATTATATATATAATTTTATTTCTAATTTTAGCCATAAGGCATTTTATTTAAATATACATATGTATAATTATTTTAATGTGTTATACACACACACATATGAACTATTTTCAAAAATTATATGATATAAATATATTTTTGATAGTTTTTATTTAATTTTATGTATAATATATATAATTTTAATTTTGATCTATAAATCTAGATTTTGTTAAACTATTTTACTAATTAAATAAATTAGATATTTGAAAGTGAATTTTGAATTTCATAATTATTGACTTAATAAAATAATTAAGTTTTATATATATATGATATTTTGATTTAACTATACATATAATAGATATATTTTTAATTTAAATCTATAGTTCCAAATTTGTTTTTCAACTGTTTTACTAATTAAGCAAATTAGATATTTTGAAATGAATTTTGAACTTCAAAATTATTGACTTATTCAAATTAACCTATTTTATTCTATATATATTCGAAATTTAAAATTATATATATTTATAATTTGAAATTATTTTGGACAACAATGTGCATATCTTCACTAATGTGCCTGTTGCAGTGTAAATCCCAACAACATTAAACCATGTGAACATTTATGTGTTGCACGTACACTCACACGTATGTGTATATTGATACATACATACATATATATGTAATTTATATATTACATTATATGCAAAATCAAACCTTGTATATAAATTAACTAAATAAAATAAAGATTTTATTTAAAATTATTTAGAATGGATCTAAATCAACTTAGACTTCATATGCCTAATAAGATCTAAATTTGGATTTTTTGAAATTCACCCTTTTAAACCGCAGCGTGTCCGCTTAGTTCCAACAATGGTATTAGAGTCCAATAGTCATGCATTCTAAATTTGCAGCGTAAGGGATAACTTATTAAAACCTACCCATTTAACATAGTATTTAGAAAAGTAGTACCTAAGGTTGGGGTTAGGTAATCAAGTAATCTGCCCTACCTGGCTACTGGCCTGAATAGAAAGGATGAGATAAGCCTAAAGGTTATTGTTGAGGGAAATTTTCGTTCTTCAACTCCTCGAACCTATGCTAAGCAGTTTGCTCATTGATTACTTAGTTAATTTGGAATTAACAAAATTAAATGATCCAAATTTCATCGTTAAGCGGGGCTTATGTTATCGAATGCTTACACAATCTTGTAGCTACACTTTAATTGCTTAATGAAGTGTCGAACCTTAGCTAAGAGATCATTCGAATATAGCCAAAAATGAACATTTTACTATGCTTAATAATGTAAATAATGTAAGTAGAAAAAGGATACCGGATTATGTGGTTCGGATTTTAAGTAGTCCTACATCAACGGGGAAAGTTTTCTTTTCCTCTTTTGATATTGATTTGGTACAGAATTTCATGGCGGCTAGTACAAATGAACCTTAGAATTTTTCTAAAAAAGTCTGTGATGTCAGGAGAGGTCCCTTTCCTCTATAGTGCTTTTCTTATTTATAGTGGTAAGGTGTACTTGGATCGCTAGAATTCCATTCTGATCACTGCACCTCAACCCATGGATTCCGATATGTGTAGCTTATCCATACTACCTATTTAATGTGACAGGATTGCACCTCAACCTATGAATTGCTCTCGTTCATGGGCTTTTAGCGTAGCATCCTTTGCTATCTATGTGGACGTTATACGTGGCTACGAGATGAGATTTATGAAGAGAAGTGGATGTGAACACTATCTTATGTTTAGACAATATTGTTCTGTTGGTGTTATTTATTTATTTGCCTAGTTTGTCGCCACGTTAGGTCGGAATGGAGTAGCCCTTCCCATTCTGTTCCAAAAGCTGGTTGGTCAAATTTGAGACTTAGCTATTATCTGGGCTGTTTCCTTGACTATTGCTGCTAGGAGATTGGATAAGGGAGAATTTTACATTTGTTGTCTTTGCTCTGGTGGAATGCTTTTGCTCTATGTGGTGCTGTTTAAGTTGCCCTTGGTATATGCTTGTGCTGACATGTTCCTTGATTTTGTACTCCAGTCTTGGCTTCTACTTTGGAAGACAGTCTCTGTGCTCTGCTCTATTTTCCAAATATATGTAGTATTTACCCATTTGTTAGTCTCAAGTCTGATGCGCTGTCAAATCTGTCCTAGCCTTGTTATCATGGTAATTGTTTGTTTTGGCTTCGAGTATTATTTGTTTCTCCTTGTTGTGGCTTGTGATAAGAACAGGTGTAACACTTAATACCCAACTCTATCACGATTGTAGGTCATGGTGGACTTGTCATTATAAGAACCTGGCCCACCCTATAACTTTCCTTCTTTAGAACTCTAGCTTTGCATGCTTCAAGCTGCTACGTATATCCCTATTTTGGGAGCGAAGCGTCCTTAACCATAAATTTTGTTGAATGCTTGACCTACCCCTATTCAGAAGTGAAACATTAGTTTTGAGCTGTCCCGTATTCTGGGGATGAAATGTCCTTGGCCATATGCATGACTAAAATTGTGACCTAGCCCTATTCTGGGGTGAAACATCAGATTTGACATGCCTCCTATTTTGAGAGCGAAATGTCCTTAACCATATACATGGTCGAATTTGTGAACAACCCCTATTCTATGGTGAAATGTCAGTTTTGACATGCCCCCAATTCTGGGGGGAAAATATCCATAGCTATATGCATGGCAAAAGTTGTGACGTACCCCTGTTCTTGGGCGAAACATTAGTTATGGACCCACCCCCGTTCTAGAGGCAAAATGTCATTGGCTGCGAACTTGGTACAACCAACCCCTTATTCGAGGGCGAAATGCCATAGGTATGTTGAGCCAAGCTCTTCTCCAATGTCACCATTCTCACTGAAGAGATTGTCATATTGTTCTTAGGTGAAATCATACCTTTGGAACAATGGCGATGGGCTAGGTAGAGTGAATCACCATGACATGGCATGGTCATTCCCATTGCGGGAGTAATATTCAAATGAGAAGTCGGGTCGTGATACAGCCTACAATGGCATGCGCATGAATTTTTGTACTGGTTCAGGCAGTCTAATATTCATACGTCCAGTATGTCGAATTAATTGATATAAGAGTTTTTAATACTGGTTCAGGCAGTCTAGTATCCCTACGACTAGTCTTTATGATTACTAATCAAAGAAAAATTCATACTAGGATAGGGAAATTTGTCATCCTGTCTAGCGAAATATTTTGGTGGGGAAGCCAGACTTGCATTGATGCAAGTTCAAATGTGTGGGGTCAGTGTCACCTTTCTCAATGTTAAGATTGCCATGGCATTTTGCTAGGTCAGTGACTACTAGCGGTGAACTATGAAGGTGCATTTGACTTTAAAAGGAGAAATACAATGATTTTTATACTGGTTCGGGGCATATAATGTCCCTACACCCATTTTTTTACAATTCTAGAGTGTACATCACGAAAGTAAAGTTACACAAAGTAAGGCCTAAAATGATTTAAATTCCATTGTCCTTAGGACCAGGTTGCCATCAGATTGAGATAAACAGTATGCCCCGTTAGCCAACACTCCTACTATAACCAACGGGCCTTCCCAATTTGGTCCTAGTGCTCCATCCACCGAATTCCTTGTGTTAGCCATCACTCGCCGCAGCACCAACTCCCTTTGCAAAAGTTTGGTTCTTTGAGTCTTGCATTATAGATCTTTGCCATTCTTTGTTGATATGTGGCTACCACTACAGATGCCTCATCCTTTCTTTCCTAGAGGAGGTTAAAGGATGCCTCTTCCATCTTTTTATTCTTTTCCATTGCGTATGATATCATTCTGTGCAAGGGGATTCCTACTTCAACAAGTGGCATGGTCCCATACCTGTAGCTTAATGAGAAAGGAGTGTGACCTAAAGGAGATCTGGTCGATCTTCGGTAGGTGCATAATACTAAAGATAATTCTTCTGCCCATTTTCATTTAGGTTTTCGTAGCCTTTTCTTGAGAAATTTCTTAATGGTTTTGTTTGCAACCTCAACCTATCTATTTGCTTGTGAGTGAGTGACTGAGGATAAACTCTTTATTATGCCATTCTTTATGCAGGTTATTCCGTGAATTCCTTGCTTTCAAACTGGGTACCTTTGTTAGAAATAATCTTGTAAGGTATCTTGTATCCGGTGATTACATTTCTTACTACAAACATGACTATCTTTTTTTCAATAACTATTGTTGGAGGTTCCACCTCAACCTATTTAGTAAAGTAATCTATGGCCACTATGGCATGTCTGGCTCCATCCTTCGACATTAGAAGTGGTCATATCAAATCTATTCCCCATATATCAAATGGCCATAGGTTTGCTAATGGGATAAGTTCACGGGAAGGCAGTATGGGGAATCTAGCGAATCGCTGACATCTGTCACATCTCTTCACAAATTCCTTTGCATCCTGAAGCATAGTGGGCAAGTGGTATTCGTGTCTTGGCACTTTCTTTTCCAATTTATTTCCCCAGAGTGATCTCTGCATTGTCCTTTATGCATTTCCCCCATGGCTCGTATTCCCTCTTCCTTGGAAATGCACCTAAGATAAGGAGTTGAATTCCCTCTGTTGTATATGTGCCACTAAAGGAGTAGTATGAGGCTTGGTATCTAATTTTCTAGGCTTCATTCCTATTCGGGGATAAGATCCCTCTCAAGAGGTATTATTTGATTGGAGTCATCCAGTTGTCCTTTTAAACTTGTTGAAGTGAGGATCCCTCAGCGGGCTGCTCTTGATTTTCCGCTATCCCCTGATTTTTTGCACCCTAAATGGGGCCCATTGGACTCGAGTTAGAACAAGGACTTGACTTGACTCGATTATGCTTGGCTTTGCTTGATACCCGATTGGCACTACTTTTATTTCATAGGCCATTTTAGTACTAGTTGGTTTTTCTAAAGAGTCGGCAGATGAGTTATTTTCATAAGGGATTTGTTCTATTTTGGCCTGCTTAGATTATTCTAGCAATTTCTTGGACAATCTATCATATTCAACTAAGGTGGGTTACTTCGTTTGGTAATTGCCCTGAACTTGATTGATAATTAACTGGGAATCACTATGAACTTTGATATGTGTTACCTTTATAACGTGGTCATTCGCAAGCCTATTATAAGAGCTTTATATTCTGCTACATTGTTGGCTACATTGAAACTGAGCAACACTGCCCTGTATAGCTTTTATCTATTTGGTGTGATCAACATGTACCTAATTCATGCTCGTTGATCGTTTAATCCTCCATCTACAAACAGGTGCTAGAATTGTTGGGTGCTTACCTTTTCCTCTGTTTTGGGCTTGGTTGGTAATGTGCATTTTGTGATAAAACTAGCGTGTGCCTAACCATTGATGGCTTTCTTGGGATAATAAGTTATGTCGTGCTAGTTGAGCTCCATTGCCCACTTTAGTAGACGACCCGATATATCTAGTTTTTGTAGTATTTGCCTGAGAAGTTTATTTGTAAGGACTTTGATGGGATGTGTCTGAAACCAAGAGGGAAATGATTTGGTCCTCACCTGTTACTGGTTTTGATAATATGGGACTAGTTATGGCTAAATAAATATATAGATCCTCACCTGTTACTGATTTCGATAATATGGGAGTGTTGACTAGTTGGTCCTTTAAGTTCTGGAATGACAATTCATAGTTCTCAATCTACATGAAGTTGCATCCCTACTATACTTGGTGGAAGAATGGGATGCATTTGTCTATAGCTTTAGATATGAATTTGCTAATGGCTGCTAGCTACCATTTAGGCTCATTAGACCTTTCCATTTACTAGGGATTTTCATCTTTTTTTATAGCGACGACCTTTTCAAGGTTTTCTTTGATTCCTCATGCACTTATTATATATCCAAAAAACTTACCCGATTAGATAACAAAAGCGCATTTAAGAGGACTTGGCTTTATGCGATATTGTCTTAAAACCATAAAGGTATGCTCCAAGTCTTTGACATGATCTGGTGCTACCTTTGACTTGACTAACTTATCATTCACGTGTACCTCCAGTTTTTTTCTAATCTATTCTGTAAACATCATGTTGACAAATCTCTGATAGGTTACCCCTGCATTTTTGAGTCCAAAAGGCATGACTTTATAACAATACAACCCATTATCTGTTACGAAGCAAGTATATTTATGACCTAGTTCAAATATAAATATCTGATTATACCCTAAATAAGCATCTATAAATGAGAGCGGCTTATGTCCACTGGTTGTATCTACCAATTGGTCAATCCTGGGTAAGCGGAAATTGTCCTTTGGGCAAGCTTTGTTAAGATCTATGAAATCTATATAGTTTCTCCATTTTCCATTAGGCTTCCTTACCAGTACTGGGTTGGAAGTCACTTAGGGTAGTATACTTCCCAATAACCCCATTCTCTTTTAGCTTCTTAACCTCTTTATGCAAAGCATTATACCTTTCATGGTCCAGAGTTCTATGCTTCTGTCTGACTGGATATGCATCTGGGTCTATTTTTATGCGCGTGACAGATGATAGCTGGGTCTATCCCAACTATGTCTAAATGTGTCCAGGAGAACACATCTATTGACCATTTTAGGAATTCTATCAGCTCGTTTTGGGCTTCCGTACTAAGGTTCTTTCCTATTTCTAGCATCTTGATGTGGTCTTTTGGATCTATTCGTACATCTTATGCATCACTTGCTGGCTTTAATTCCTTTTTTGTTGCTCCTAATCTGGGATCTATTTCACTTTCTGATTCTGCTTCCTGGGGTGAGTTTACCGAGGATGCTTGTTTCTGTGCTTCTTTAGAGAAATACAGTGCATAAACTGAGTTATATTTCTTTGCTTCTTTAGAGAAATACAGTGCATAAACTGAGTTATATTCATTGGTGCCAATCATGTGCATATATGTTCTCTTCTGTTTCAGTGTTTCCTATTAAGCTTTAGGAGTATAGTGTAACTTGCTACAACATTAGCTTGTACACTTGATGCTGCTATAGTTTTAAGCTCAATTTCATCCTTGGTTGTTCTACTATGAATGTAAAAAGAAATAATTGGATGGTTTGGAACAATTTTATTGCTAGAGTTAAGAGTTACATGATATAATTCCCTAGCTAATAACTATTCCTCTTGTACCGACCCTATCCTAACTAGGGTACTAAACTTCATAAGAAAATCCTTCTAAGAAATAATTGCCCCCAGATTAATCATAGTCGGTCTTCCCAAGAATCCATTGTAGGATGAGGGTTAATCAATGATTAGGAAGTTTGCATAGAATGATTTATTTCATGGTGTAGTTCAAGTTGTGGCCAGTAGGGGTGCTGACCCGACTGGAATAGTTGGAGTGTAGTTGAAACCGAAAATTGGTTTTGGACTAGGCTTCAAGACTTCAAATGGAAGTTTCATTTTATCATAGGCAGACTTGAAGATGACATTTACTAATCTTCTCATATCAACAAAGACTTTCTGCATGGTGCAATTTGATATCAGCACTGTAATGATAAGTGGATCCTAATATGGGAATATGACCCCTACCACTTCAAACTTTGTGAAGGTTATCTCTAGTGTGGGTTTCTACTTGATATGAAAGACTGACCTTTGGATCTTGGCTTTTTACATATACATATCCTATGCCTTCTTACTTATTCCTGCATGGTGCTGTCCTTCATGAATAGAAGCTATCAGATTAGATGGGTTACCTGTTTGATGCTCATTAGGATCTGAAGGAAAGTTGCTAGTTCTGTTCTCCTCATGCTCTCTTTGGAAACTGCCTACATAGCCCTTCTCAGTCAGCCTTTCAATTTATTTCTTCAAGAATCAGCAATTATCGGTGTGATGACCATTAACACTAAGAAACCTGTAGTATGCTCCGCCTTTGTTCCGTTTTGGCTTCTTTCCCCTATTCGGTATGTCATATGCTATTTGGTCTCTTGTCATTTTGAATAACTGTCCAAGGGAATGGGCAAGAGTGATTTCTGCCATGAGGTTTAGCTCTTTATGCTATTTTGCCGATGGAAGATACTCATCCGCCCCTCTTTTTTGTCATAGTTTGGGGTGGAGATTCCATGTAATTGCTATGCAGATCCTGCTTCTTCCATTCTAATGTAGTTAGCTACCCTTTCATAAAAGGCCTTTATACTATTGCATTTATGTTATTCTTATCCCATATAGCAGCTCCATGTCTTATTCCAGCATGGGCTATTATCGGTAGCGTGTCTTCTCTAGTTACTCCAATTTGGAGAGCTTTCTCCTTGAAATGTTTGATGAAGCTGCGCAAACTCTCGTTCTCCCCTTACTTCACATAGGAATAACATGAACATCTGGTGACGCTTCCCTTCCTCGGTTAAACTTCCTTAGAAAATTAGCAAAAGGCTGCCTCCATGATCCAACCTCCCTTGGACCATATCGTATGAACCATCATGAGGCCACGCTGGATAAGTAGGCAGGGAACAATTTACACAGGCCCAACTTCCTACCTTCAAGATGTCCATGTAATATATATAGGTGCTCAGATGATCCTTAAAATTTGTTGTCCCGTCGAACTTGTCAATCGCTAAAGCTTTGGAATAATCAATGACATCAGATTCAATGACTGCTTCGGAGAAAGGAAAAGATGGAAATTCCTTTATCTATCCTTTCTTCGATGTTTTGTTGATAGGTCTTTGCTAATTGCTCCACTTTGTATCTGAGTAGTTACATCTCGTGTTCCCTTAGGTCGAGCTACAAGGAATTTCCATATGGCCTTGTACCCTCATCACTTGGCTGATCGGGTTGGTTTGTTTAATAGCTGGGGGTTTATATTAATGTATTTGGTTTTGATCCTTGGGTCAGCCTGGATTTTTCCTCTCAAACTGGTGCCAACATTCAATCTAGCATCGCCGTTTCTGTTGGTGGGAAAGCTATTGACGTTCCTCTACTAAATGTTCAGTGCAACTGTGGGACGACTGCGGTGAGGTGTGGAGTGATAAGGTGAATCTGGTTTGTGTATAGCATGTTGGAACATGGTCTTCTCCAATCCGTCCATGCGTTGATTTATTTGTTCTGAGAAGGATTGTAATGCTGCTAGGACGTAATCTTTGAGGGCCTTAGTTGAAATTCCCACCTCGTCCTAGGTTTTGGAGGTTATGAGCAGTTTGGAAGCGATCTTTATGCTATATGAAATGCTTCTTGGAATAGGTGAACATGGGAATTTTTAGGAATAATAGATTGCAATGTACTATCTTACTTGATGCAATCAAAAATGGGCAAAATTCCAGAGGTTCGGGCCCTCCTTCTAGCACCAAAAGATGTTGAGGGAATTTTTCATCCTTCAACTCCTTAAACCTATGCTAAGTAGTTTTCTTATTGATTATTTAGTTAATTGGGAATTATAAAAATTAAATGATCCTAATTTCACTGTTAAGTGGGGATTATGTTGCTAAATGCTTATGCAATCTCGTAGCTTCACTTTAACTATTTGTTAAAGTGTCAGACCTTAGCCAAGAAATCATTCAAATATGGCTAAAAGTGAACGTTGTACCATGCTTAATAAGTAAATAATATAAGTAAAAAAAAGGACACTAAATTTATGCGGTTGAGATTTTAAGTAATCGTGTATCCACGGGAAAAGATTTCTATTCTTCTTTTGATACTTATTTGGTACAAAATTCCATGGCGGCCAATACAAAATAACCTTGAAATTTTTTGAAAATCTATGATGTCAGGATAGGTCCCTTTCCTCTAAAGTGCTTTTCCTATTTATAGTGGTAAGGTGTACTTGGATCGCTAAAATGCCTTTCTAATCACTACAACTTAGCACTTGGATTCCGCCGTGTATCGCTTATTTATGCTACTTGTTTAATATGATAGGATTGTTAACATGTTTTTGGCAGAAAGTTTAAATTGACGTAGGAATTCCCAAATTTATGGTGGGAATATTCAAATTTGAATTGGTCTCGTTTGCGGGCTTTTAATGTGGCATCATTTGCTGTCTATATGGATGTTATATGAGGCTATGAGATAAGACTTAAGAAGCGAAGTGGAAGTGAACACTGTCTGGTGTTCAGACCATATTGTTGTACTGGTGTTATTGCTTTCTCTACCTGGTTTGTCACCATGTTAGGTCGGAATGGAGTAGCCATTCCCATTATGTTTAGAAAGATGGTTGATCAAATTTTAGACTACGAGTTGCCTGGGTTATTTCCATGACTGTTGCTGTTGGGAGATCGGGTAAGGGGGACTTTAAATTTGTTGTTTCGGCTCTGGTGGATTGCTTTCGGCTTTGTGTGGTGCCGTTTAAGTTGCCCTTGGTATACGATCGTGCTGACCTGTTCCTCAATTTTGTACTCCAATTTTAGCTTCTGCTTAAGCAGACAGTCTCTACACTCTACGCTATTTTCTGAATATATGTGGTAATTTCCCTTCTGTAAGTCTTAAGACTGATGTGCTCTCAAATCTATTCTAGCCTTTTTTTCATGGTAATAGCATGTTTTGGCTTCCAGTATCGTCTGTTTCTCCATGTTGTGACTTGTGATAAGAATGGGTGTTACAGTTGTCCTTAATATAAATGTCCAAATTGATTTGGCCCTTCGACTCATTTTCAAAATCATTTTTGAAATTATGGATGATGTTTTAAGTTTAAGAGTTAAGTTTAAAATACCAGAAATTTTATAAATGTTATAAAACATTTTTCAAAATTATTTTGAAAACAATTTAATTATTTTTGAAAATTGCAATAATAATTAATTGGATTAATTGAATAACTAATTAAAAGCTAATTAACTAAATTTAAAAAATATTTAATGATATATGTAAATTTATTTTAAAAGATGAAAGGTAATAAATAATTTTTGAAATTAAATAAATTTAATTAAAAGTTTTTTACTCAAATGAATTAATTAAATGTTAATGGATAAATAAAATAATATACATGTTGTTTGAACCTAAAATGGCGCAAACACCCAGAAGTTTATGTGGTAGAGATTAAATGAAGAAAATTAAATAAAATTGAGGAAATAAACAAGTTATAATCATTTATAGTGGTTTGGCAAAGCAAAGCCTACATCCACTTTGATGTTTTATTGCTTATTTCAGATTAAGAGGCAGAAGTTCTTGGAGGTCGACACAACTCCAATACTTAGAATTTTCAAAGTTACAAGAATATAAAAATTAGAGGAACTAGAGCCCAAAGGATCCCCAAAAGTGAGCCCTACCTTCCTACTTATAGAGGTACGGGGCCTAAAATCTCGCATGTAATATCTCTTAGTTGTCGTGCTCGAAATTGACTCATTCTCCCAAAAAGATAGATGCTAGCTCAGCAATATTTGGAAGTTGATACCAATCCCGATGTGAGAGTCGATACTGATCTCCATGTTTGATGATTCTCGAGTCTTTAATTCAGCTTGGATCACCTTGGGGTAGGCTTCATGAGTCCATAGTTGTTTGCACTAATCATAACTTGTTTTTGAGCCCAAAAGATGGAGTTGTAGGAGAACAAAGTTGCAGATTCAAGAGTTTATGGAGATCGATAGAGAATTGCATTGATTCAACAAACCAACTTTTGAAATAGATTTTCGGCATAAAATAAGCTTGTAGGCAGAAGATGGAGTCCACCCAAATTGTATTTGGGAGTCTGTAATGATCCCCAGCGGAGTTGGTACTACTCCCCAACTTGGGGAATCCCATCACTTTGTTACCTTGGATAATTTTGGCTTTGACTTCGTAGCTCTATTGGTGCTTGTTTTCTGGACTCCTAGGTTATCTCTCCAGGCTTTCCTCCTTGATAACTCTAAACCTGTATATATGTATGTATGTGTATGCGTGTCTATATAATTACCACGATCCCCATTTGAATTAAGATACTTTCTTCACTATTATCCATAACCCAGCGCTCGATCAGGATCCATCATTAACGCGGTATCACATCCTTGTCGCCGTACATACCAAGGATATCTCTTAGTTCATAATAATGGCATTACAATTATGTAGCCATATTATATTTCATCTTGAAGACTTATCTAACAACTTTATACATAGACTCTGCTCCACAAACTATTGAGAACTCATCTCCTTACACTATCCTATTCATTTGAAATACCTCCATTAAAAGGATTTCTAGCCTTTCCTCCTAAATAACAAACTAACTAATAAATAGCTACAAGGCTATGCATGTTCTAAATGGGATTTACAGTACTAGGAGGTTTAGTCTGTTTAGGCATAATCCCTGTTTTTCCATTGACTGCTTAGGGCCAATTGTTCGTCGACGTAAATTCTATCGGTTTAGAAAACCATCGAACGAATTTAAATTAAAAATAACCGTAAGCGCACGGTACGAATGTAGCACGCGGCGAATACAGGTCGATCCGCAGGGAATCGATGATTTTAAAAAATATATTCAATCAAATTAAACCAAGGTTGAAGAGAATGTTAAACTAGAAAAGAAGAAAAACAAAAAAAAGAAAATTGATAAAAATATGAGTGTTAAGACAATTTGGAGGCAATTTTCACTCTATAGATCACATAAATCAACAAAATGAAGTTATGATCTCTCTTTTCTTGTCATTAGTGAATTAGTTGATGTGCTTATCATAAGTATGGTATATTTGTGCTATTAATTAGCTCAATATAAACCATCAAACTATAACACAACTACTAATACACTTTTAAATCTCATAAAATATGACAACAAAGTTGAAAGCAAAATCTATTTTAAGCATGACCTATTAACTGTTAATTAGAAATATAAGCCATCAAATTTTAATTTCAACAATCACTTCTTTGCCATAATCATATGTAGATGAAGAGGCAATTTGTGTTTAGATTGTTTAAGCATAGCCTATTTGTTATGAATAACTTAGACTATCAAATTCAAAGCTAAACAACATCATTAAACCACTTCAATCATTCTCATTAAGTAGAAAAAAGAGCATAAACATCAAATTAAGTTGAAGCTACATGATTAGAGAGCTTCATTACCCCTAAATTGAAGGGGTTTAGCCTCTCATATTTGTTATCATGTGAACAAATGTAGCTTGCAACATAAGAGAAAAAGAAGAAGAAGAAAGCAAGATAAAGAAAAACTATTCTACTTGCATGAAAAATAAATCTACACTACAACATGAAAGTAAATAAGCATGAAAAGGAAAAGAACATGTATTGAAGTTGCATAAAAATTACATAAAAGAAATGGCTAAGTAGCCATGAAAAGAAAGAAGAGAACTTGGTTTTATTTTGAACCTCAAACTAATTAAAGAGAGACTAAGTAAGAGAGACTAAGTTAGAGACTAAGTGAAGAGGATCGATTACATGAAACATAAGGGGTATATATACAAGTTTTAAAACCCTAATTCACTTTTTGGAGAATGCCCAAAATGCCCCTTAGGAAGTGTGGAGGCCAAGTAATCATTAACATGTCTTAATCCCCCATTAAGTGTACATGAAACCATTAACTCCATAAGCATGTGCATTAGCCTTTAATTTGTACATTAAGGTAGGTGGGTAGGTGGGGTCCTCCATGATCTTCACTTTGAATTATTTCCATCTTCATTCCTTTATATCCATTTTGTGCATGCATGTTTCTTCATGAACCCACTAATATGTGAAGCTAAATTCCTACAAAATATTATAGAAATTTCCAATTAAATTCTCTCAAATTAATATACGCGCACAAATGGCCATTTTGCCCTTATATGAAGATGAATATGTGAAAATTTAGAATTAATATGAATTTTGGTTAAAACAAGTTAAAATACCCAATATGATCATTTATTTAATTTAAGTAGAATAAATATGGTGGTTAAAATATGCATATTTACGTGCACATCAAATACCCTCACACTTATCTTTTTATTCGTCCTCGAATAAACTAAAACTAAGATAAATCCGTTTTCGTAGGAAGCACGATTGCATTGAGTGTATGCAACAAGCCGTTAAACCTCTGGGTGTCCCCAGTAGGACGAGTGTAGTCTCGTGAGGGTTTTCAGTGGATACTACCCACAAAATCCAAATGCAAAATAAAAAATGTAAAGTGAAAATATTTACAAAAATGCAAGATTTATTTGAAAAGAGATGAATGCGAGTTTTTGAAAATATTTACAAATAAAGGATTTACTTTTAAATCGACACTTATAAGTTAAATATAGGTTTTGGTTATTATCTTGAAAATTTATGTCATTTACTCGTCAAAATTTCCAACAAAAATCAAGTTATCATAACAAATAGATAATAGTTTAACTCGTTGTTCCAGTTGATAACAAAGTGTATCTATGAAATGGATCCGTAGTTGACTATCAAAGTTTATCAAAGTGGTATTTTCATTTCTTTTCAATAACAATTCAAATCAAATAAGTAAAAATAGTGCTAGGATTTCAATTGCTTGCTCTCTCATTACTTGTAAGAAAATTTACACACCTAGCTTAGGTAAACTGAGGCCAGATATACCACCCATACACTGCCTTTCGGGCTTATGTGAGGGAGTACAGAGCATGGCTAGTGCACACACTTTCGTGCATACACCTATCGACCGTAGGTGGTTTTATTAAGACTGTTCTTTTTTTTCTTTTTTACATGTGTTCCATACATGCATAACCGTGAGGACTTTTAAATAAGTATGAAAGCACATAATCAAAGATTCCAAGTAATTCACACATGCATAACCGTGAGGACTTTTAAATGAGAGTGAATATTTGGATGTTATATATATATATATATATATATATATATATATTAAGAGAGAGAGAGAGTGTTGCAAAATCATCTTAGCACGATTTAACTTAGAAGACAAAAAAATATTGTATCTTTACTTTAAATCGACCACTTTTTAAAACAAAGATTTTCAATTAGGATGTATTTCATAATTAACACGTGTAAATCTACCTATATACTAGTTAAACCATTGTTATTTGTAATTTCATTTTTATTTTTGTTAAGACAAAAAAAATTTCAAAATTTTTAGTTTAATAAACCAAAACCATATATTTATCCTATAGTGTTTCTTTAAAAATAAATCAAAATGTTGTAAAAAAAAAATAGTTTTTTGATTTTTTTTTGAGTTTTGGAATAAAAAGGAAAAATGAACCATGAAAAATTAAAAATGAAAATGAGTCTCCCCCACACTTGATTTTGACTGTGTCCCCACAGTCAACCCAAGTGGAAGAAGAAAAATAAAAATAAAAACATGACATTTATTTAAATGAAAATGAAAACGTTATTATTCACAAGAGATCGGAAAATATACAGTTAAAGAGTAAATGAAACGGTCTTCCAAAGACTGATTCATTTGTCTCGTCAAGTATACGAGACACGGCTTAAGCATGAAAAACCAATTCGTAAAAGATTCCGAAGTTGATTGTCGATTTTGAAAAACGAATGTCGTTTTACAGAGAACCGTATGAGTTGTTTTATTTTTGATGATTTTCGGGGTTGATAAAACAATTGATTGAAATTCAAGTTTACTTTCACCAAATTGAAAGTTAAGCTCATTATCGACAAATTTTTCAAAATTATCGATTTCAAAATTGAAATTGTGATTTAACTCTTCCCTTTCGGAATTTAATAACTCATTTTCGAAAAGTCCAAAAAGTTTATGTTCGTTAAATTCGATTTCCTTTGTTGGATTATCAACAACTTCATCGCGTAAATCGAGTTTAAAGTTCAAAGTTGTCATATTCAAATTTTCAGAAAAAGGAAGATCGAAGTTTAATTCAAGTTTCACACCCTCAAAAGAATTGAAATCCAACTCAATTACCGTGTTTTCAACAATTTCATTAAGATTTTCATTTTCAATTTCAAAAGTTGTTATTTGAAAATCGTCGATTTGGGTAAAAGATGGATTATCGCTTGACTCGTCACACATTGGAATTTGATTTTGTTTTTCACGTTGTTTCATATATGTTTCAATCAACAAATCCATGTGATCATCATAAATTTCATTCATTTGCTCAACAAAATCCAATTTATAGTTATTCCCTTGAAAATTCTCGATTTGGATTTGTTGAGAACAAAAATTATCAATTGCATTGAAATTGAGATTATTTCCATTACCAAAATTATTTGAAAAGTTATTTCCACTTTCGTTTTGATTTTGAAATTCATTTTGAAGTTCGAAATTGAGTTGGCATGGGTTATAATCGAAATCGTTTGAATTTTTAATTGAATTCAAATTTTGAAATCCTTGACTCGAGTTATTACACAAATCATTTATCTTTTGATTTTCTTCTGTAGAGAGTTCAAGTAAAGACGAAACGTTACTTTCAAGAGTTGAGGGTCGGTGATCGTTTTGAAAACTTTGTGGTTCAAAACTTGAATCGTTTAAACAATAGTTGTTGAAATATCCATAAGAATTTGAAGTGAAATATATGAATTATATTGATTTTCAAAACTAAAATCAAGTGAGTAAGAAAAAGGAAACTCGGACATTTTCAAGAATTTTTTTTTGGTTTTTTTATAAAGGAAAAATATTTACAAATAGAATTTATTTTTCAAATTGAAAAATTGATTTTTTTTTTTTTTGTTTTGTTTTTGGATTTTCAAAATTTTTTTGGCTTTTGAAAAGATTTTTTTTTGGATTTTTGAAATTTCAAAGTAAAAGGATTTAAAACATTTAAAGAAAAATAAAAGGAATATTTACATTTTTTTTAGTTTTGGATTTTTGAATTTTTTTTTTTAATATGCATGAACTAATGCAACTAAATGAATGCAAGGTTAATTTCAAATTATTTATCCTAAGTTAACCCAAAATTGTATAATCACACTTTGTCTTAAATCAACAAAAATATTTCTCAGCCAGGTAACGGCCAGGGGTTATCGGTGCACCATGAATCGCCGTAGCAATGCAATCGAAGGTTTAAGTACCTTCAGAGGAACAACCACTATAATATTTACGAATCACCGTAACATTTATAAATGGTTATTACTCTGCCGTAGCCTAGACAGCAAGAAATAAAATTTCTTCAAAGAAAACAATTGTGAATATACAATTAAAAGTTATCGATGTCTAACAGTTATTACTAATCAAATTCTAGGATGAAATGCAAAGCAGAAATTAAACGTGAATTAACAATGAAACTACCAATGATTTTTTTTTGAATTTTTTTTGTGTAAATGTAAGCAACCAACAATGCAAATAAAAACAATAGATAGGGAAAATAGTTATTTTTTATAAACAAGCAGGCATTACTAAAAAATTTTTTTGGCAAGCCTAAGCGGAGCAGTTATTTTTGGCAAGCTAATCTTCCTTTTGAATTTCTGCTTTTGCAACCTGAAAATGAAAACTAGAAATATATACAATTTCTTTATTTTTTTGTATAAGGATGGAATTTAAAACAAATGAAAACAAAACAAAACAAGTGGAAAAAAACGAAAACAAGAAAAAGTAAAACAAATTAAAACAAAACAAATGAAAATAAATTCAACTTTTTTTTATCAAAATTTTTTTTAAGTTAAAACAACCTAAAACAAACTAAAACTAAAATGAAAACAAAGTATAAAGTAAATTCACCCTACTTTAAAATCCAGCCCAAATTTCAATTCAGTTAAAAACTTAAGACTTCCAACATTAATTCCATAGACCACGACTACTTCCTCTATTATTAGATACGAATCAAAGCTACCTCCCACGAAATTAAAAATCCAATTAATTTGCAGTTATCGGATTCGCAAATCAAAAATTCAACACGATTTCACGAAATCAAAGGTCCATTTGAAATCAAAATTCAATTACCAAAACTCAATACGCGAGGTTCGACTGGCGAGTTGCGGTGTAAGGAGATTGGCTGTTGGGGATTCGCGATTGCACTTGGAGGATGCGGTGTTGTCGTGGTTTTTGGAAGGGCCGATTGGTGAGTTTGAGTTTGTTCTATCGATTTTCGAAGCAGATTTGAAGGTCGATGAGGTAATTAGAGCAGTGGATTCGCGATGTTGAAGCAGTCGATGGGATCGTTGAAGTTGCTGAGATGATATAAAATGGAAGGTCTGAGAAGTTGCGGTTCCACTGGGTTAGGGATAGTCGGTTGTAGTTGCTCTGGTTGTGGGGTTGGTGCAGGCGATTTGGAGAAGGTGGTATCGAGGTGATTGGTGAATTTGGCAATGATGTAGTTGAATGGGAAGTGTTTTGAAGTGGGTGGTTGTTTGGTGTCGATGATTGTGTAGCTTCAGTACTGTTGTTAGGCGGTGCACAGAGGTTGCTGTTTGGGTGAATGAAGTTGATGATTGTGGATGTTTTTGGTTTTGTTGCAGCAGATATTGTGGTCGGGGAATGGATGCAGTGATTGCTGAAATTGATCAGACTTGCTGTTTGAAGGATTGTGGCAGATGGTGGGAAGGATTATGGATTGGAGGCACAGTTTTATGAAAGTGTTTGAATGGTTGATTTGCAGGGTAGTGGAGATGAGGCTTGTAGATGATGACAGTGAAATGATAGTGATTGCAAGTGATTCAATGGTTTTGGTTTGATGACTTGTTGGTGGAGGGGATTGGTGAGGGTATGACAAGCAGATGGCCGGAGGAATGTAATGTATTGTGAGTGTGAAGTATTGGCAGAAGTGAGTGTGATATTTGCAGATGAAGTTTGGGATGGTGATTGCAATGGCAGTAGGTGGTAGAGATGTCATTGGTTGTTAGTGAACTTGTAGAGTCACTGACATGTTTGTGGTGGATTTGTGGTGCTTGACAGTGGAGGAGCTGAGAGTTGATGGTGAAACTGTGGTTGGCTGTAGGATGTTGGTTGAAGTGTAGAAGGCAGGGAACTTGGTGAAGCAGTTGCAGTTTGTAGTGGTAGCAAGCAAGCAAAATGTTGTGACTGAGAGTATGGTAATATGCAGTGAAGTAGGGAATGGCTGTTGTTTTGTGAAAAGGGGAATCTGTTGGCTTTGTGCACAGTGCACAATGAACAGTGAGGCAGAGAGGCAAAGAAAATTGTAAAAAAAATGAAATTTGTAAATGAAGAAGAAATAAAATATTTTTATTTTTTGTTTGGAAATTGTGATGTGTTTTTTTTAATCTATATATATCACCAAATGCAAAGGGAAATAAAAAGAAAACAAGCACACAAAAATCACACAAACACAAAACAAATTTTTTTTAAATGCAAAGAAACACACAAAAATAAAATCAAAATAATTCGAAGAATAGAAAATAAAATCAAAACAACTCCCCGGCAATGGCGCCAAAAACTTGTTCGTCGACGGAAATTCTATCGGTTTAGAAGACCGTCGAACGAATTTAAATTAAAAATAACTGCAAGCGCACGGTGTACGAATGTAGCATGCGGCGAATACGGATCGATCCATGGGGAATTGATGATTTTAAAAAAATCTATTCAATCAAATTAAACCAAGGTTGAAGAGAATGTTAAACTAGAAAAGAAGAAAAACAAGCAAAAGAAAATTGATAAAAATATGAGTGTTAAGACAATTTAGAGGCAATTTTCACTCTCTAGATCACATAAATCAACAAAATGAAGTTATGATCTCTCTTTTCTTGTCATTAGTGAATTAGTTGATGTGCTTATCATAAGTATGGTATATTTATGCTATTTTTTAGCTCAATATAAACCATCAAACTATAACACAACTACTAATACACTTTTAAATCTCATAAAATATGACAACAAAGTTGAAAGCAAAATCTATTTTAATCATGACCTATTAACTATTAATTAGAAATATAAGCCATCAAATTTTAATTTCAACAATCACTTCTTTGCCATAATCATATGTAGATGAAGAGGCAATTTCTGTTTTGTTTGTTTAAGCATAGCCTATTTGTTATGAACAACATAGACTATCAAATTCAAAGCTAAACAACATCATTAAACCACTTCAATCATTCTCATTAAGCACAAAAAGAGAGCATAAACATCAAATTGAGTTGAAGCTACATGATTAGAGAGCTTCATTACCCCTAAATTGAAGGGGTTTACCCCTCATATTTGTTATCATATGAACAAATGTAGCTTGCAACATAAGAGAAAAAGAAGAAGAAAAAGAAAGCAAGATAAAGAAATACTATTTTACTTGCATGAAAAATAAATCTACATTACAACATGAAAGTAAATAAGCATGAAAAGGAAAAGAACATGTATTGAAGTTGCATAAAAATTACATAAAAGAAATGGCTAAGTAGCCATGAAAAGAAAGAAGAGAACTTGGTTTTATTTTGAACCTCAAACTAATTAAAGAGAGACTAAGTTAGAGACTAAGTGAAGAGGATCGATTACATGAAACATAAGGGGTATATACACAAGTTTTAAAACCCTAATTCACTTTTTAGGGAATGCCCAAAATGCCCCTTAGGAAGTGTGGAGGCCAAGTAATCATTAACATGTCTTAATCCCCCATTAAGTGTACATGAAACCATTAACTCCATAAACATGTGCATTAGCCTTTAATTTGTACATTAAGGTAGGTGGGTAGGTGGGGTCCTCCATGATCTTCACTTTGAATTATTTTCATCTTCATTCTTTTATATCCATTTTGTGCATGCATGTTACTTCATGAACCCACTAGTGTGAGAAGCTAAATTCCTACAAAATATTATATAAATTTCCAATTAAATTCTCTCAAATTAATATACGCGCACAAATGGCCATTTTGCCCTTATATGAAGATGAATCTGTGAAAATTTAGAATTAATATGAATTTTGGTTAAAACAAGTTAAAATACCCTATATGATCATTTATTTAATTTAAATAGAATAAATATGGTGGTAAAAATATGCACATTTACGTGCACATCACCAATGATGTTCTCAACATATGTAAACAGCTCCTACTCCTTAAAATGGTACTAGTCGCGCTGTCATAGTGTCGAGCCTTTCTTATTGTCCCATTTATATTGCCTAACGCAATCAAGGAAATGCTCACTTGGTCACTTAAAATGCACCCCATAAAAAGTTGAAGCAGACTCCACTTGTCCTTTGACATTTCGACATGGGCGAACCTTCCAACTCTCTTCGCCTATAAGCGAATGCATAAGCCTATGGGTCCTATAGTTGGATATATCCAACATCGGTATAATGAATATATAACTACTGGTAACCCCTTGCGACGAGCAGACTTCTGTTGTGTAACACTACTGGCCTCGCATTCCAACCTATTCTAATGACTATGTCGTTCTTATTTAGTCTAAGCTATTTGCTAACTTTGATAATTCATACCCGCTATAAATACCGTTACCCGGCACCTATGCTCGGATACATGGCAATAATCGTAGGACTTATGGTTGAACCTAGGCAGAACTCAAACTAAGAGTGGATCGGAAATGTAAGAGATCGATGTACCTTAAGTCTGAATCGGCCTATACACATGGACCAGCATATTTGACACTGGCTCGACAAGAGGGGTCGGTATTGGAAGTCAGCTAGGATGGGTCGACTAAGATTTGTCGTTCGACCAAGAAGGATTCGGCCCCAGTCGTTCGTCATGGTTGAGTTCGAACCCAATGAGTCAGGTGATTGTGGTCCGCTCTTAAGGGAGCTAAGTCAAGCATCGTTCGGCCAAGGGAGCTACAGGAATTCAGCGTGTATCGCTCGATCGAGGAAGGGAAAACAAGATGGCTCAGACAGAATGTCCGAGGAAACGGCAAGAGTCGCTCGGCACTTGGTGGGTCGACTATAGAGGAATTGGTTCATTTGGTTCGAAGTTTAGTGGCTCGACGTTGAAAGGTTCGGCACGAATGCCTTGACCATGATGGTTCGGCCTTGTTGATTCAGTCAAGGTAGTGCTATTAAAGTGGTATGTCCGGCTTCCCTTTGCTACGACTCATACCGCAAATCCCTTCAAGTTATGTGAGAACACACTTCGATTTATTAACAAGAAGTCCCGAGATCAGCCAGGATCATTCAGCAACTATCGTTCGACTGCCATCATTCGACATGGGTGGTTCGGTGGAAGTGGTTCGGCATGACTTGTTCGACTAACTTGACTTATAACTATGGGCCAAACTACCTTGGTCCTGGGCCTATGTAAGGAAAGTAGCCTATCTTGGTCTGTAAATAAAGAGGAAGAAGAACTGCTGAAGGGACCTATTTTTGGGAACTCCAGGGATACTCTGCCATTTTATGTACTCATGCCTTTCCTTTTGAAACTTACATTCAAGTTTTTTGTTTATAGATTGTATCTATACTCAAGTGATTGGAAAAGTAATAAGATCATATTCAAAGTGGACGTAGGCAATTAAGCTGAACCACTATAATTCTAGTGTTCTCATTTTTACTGTTCTAATTGCATTTCACTATGATATTCCTCTATTTTAATTTACTTTCTTCATTAATCTCTTCTACATAATCCTACTCAAGCATGTTAGTGACCAATTTAGGTGCTTTCACTGAGAATAGCATTCTCAGGCTGTTAGGATCTACTTTGTCGCTACTGGATTAAAGAAATCTCCCAAAGAAGATCCAAGTTCATTCACAAAAAGTTCATAGATTCTACTCAGAGTTCCGACTGATAACTCTACAATGGGAAGACCATGTAATAGATCAGCCTTCTACAATGCGGATGCCAACGTGACCGCTAGTGTCCAATAAGTAGGTCCCATTAATTAACAAGCTAATCTAGATGCAGGGACTGCCACCGTCCTAAACCAAACAGAAGCAGTCACTAGAACAAAGTTCAATGAGCTGATGAGAGAACTCGTGGAAAGCAGGAGGCAGCTTAATGAGAAGATTCAAGCTAACGCCAATCTCATGACCTAGCTTACTCAACAACAGCATCAGAATGCTGGAGGAAGTCCCGCTACCTACTCATCATCTGACAGCTCCACTTCGTCTGATGAACATCCCAGGCGTAGACGCCATAGAATTGAAACAGCGCAAAGAGGTGCAGTAGATCAATCTAACAAAAATGGTCCAGGTTTCCTACCTAGAGCCGTGGCCCCTCACTTGCACCTAGGAAACCACTCTCAAGTTGGAATGGAAAATTTAGGATCTGGAGCGCGAGTGGAAGCTGACTAACCTGCTCACCATAGACCCAGGAAACTCGTTTGGGAGATCACCAATCAAGGAAGCACCGGCCAGGACGGTCACATAGATGGAGTCCAACTTGCCACCTCCCATTCACACCCTGGATTTGTTGGCCAGGGTCAGACAGTTGATGAGGAAAAATCAAGGCTTATCCAACAATGATTGGGGCATAGATAGAAGTCATACTTCATTCACAGATGCTATCCTATAGGCTTAATACCCCAGAAGTTTAGTATGCTGACTATTCTAGCCTATGAGGGGAAGACCGATCCCCAACAGCATTTAATGAGATACGAGTGGATGATGGACTCGGCTAGGGCAAACGATGCGACTAAATGTAGATGTTTCCCAATAACTCTATCTGGAATCACTACCATGTCGTTCACCAGACTTCCTCTACGATCAATCTCCAGATTTAATGAGTCAGTGGTAAAATTTATAGAGCAGTTCAGAGTCCGTACCAGTCACCCAAAGGACATGATGTCTTTATCCAATATCATCCAGGCTCTCGGGGAGTCCTTAAAGGAATATTTGCAAAGATTTCACGTTGTTGCTACTGAAGTTAGCAACCCGAATGACCATGCTATTCTCATAGCCTTGATGCGATGGGTAGATCCGGACTCGGAGTTTGGTGATTGGCTGGCAGGAAAACCTTCGGCTACCCTGGATCGTTTTTATTCAAAGGTGCACCAGTTCATGAGAAGGGAGGAAGGCAGGTGGACGAGGCGAGGCAGTGCGCCAGGGCCTAGCAAAGGGATTGTGTGAAGCAACATTGCAATAAAACAGGCTGGCGACAATTCTGGAAAGGTCCAGGTTAATGTTCAAAACAAGTCCGAGCAGTCTAAAGGACCCGGAGAGGAAAATTCCAGAAGGAAAAGGAAAGCCAAAAAGTGGAAACCAAGGATCCCGACCTACAACGAATACACTGCTCTAAATACATCTCTGGAGAATATTTATTTGTCAACTTGTAGCACCTTCCAACACTGAAAGCCGTGCCCAAAAGAATCCATTGACGAACAAAAGCAGACTGGAAAGTACTATCGGTTTCGTGAGACCTATGGGCATAACACTGAGGAATGTAGGCACCTCCATGATGCTATAGAAAAACTTATTTGGCAAAAGAAGTTACAACAGTTTGCTAAGAATCCGCAGGAAGGCAGACAAGGAACGTCCGACCCCGGTCGCGGGAAGGCTCCATGTCATCCTGAGGAACCTGCTCGGACCGTAGGTAGACTAATTATAAACACGATAGTCGATGGGCCTCATTCAGTGGACAAGAGTTGACAAGAAATGGAACGCTGCGCTAGTTCCTTGAAACATGCGGACTTTGAATGCTGCTCGAACTTGGAATTTGGGACTCCAGCGAAACATGAGCGAATGATGATGGATGATATAGTGTTCAGAAGTAGAGATGCCAATCAGGTGGAGGCACCTACCATTGACCCGATTGTCATCTCGGCCACGATTGGGCCAGCGTTTGTGAGAAGGAAATTGATTGATTGTGGGAGTTCTGCTAACATTAGATTCAAAAAGGCATACGACCAAACGAAGATAGAGGCGAAAGATCTAAAACCAACTAAAGCATGTATTCATGGTTTTAATGGTGCAGCAACTGATGCGTTAGGTTTTGTTCAATTACCGGTTAAGTTAGGAGAAGGTGAACTAGGAGGGTACGGATCCTACCGTTCATTATTTTGGACGTTGATTCCCCGTATAATGTTTTTCTGGGCCGATCGGCCCTGGCAGAGTTTAATGCAGCTTTGGCTCCATGGTGTTTAACTTTGAAATTTCCGACCGATAGAGGAGTTGGTGTAGTGCATGACGATAAAGTGACTGGTCGTGCATGTTATGTGACTGAGTTGATAGTGGCCCAGCGAAGAGAGAAGGAAAAGGTTGTGGACGACTATGTCTGCATCCATGTTGCTCAAAATTGACAAGTAATGCCCGAGTCTTGGCTCGGGCAGCAGAGTCAGATCTATAGATACATAGATCTGAGAGACGATGATGAAGAACCTAAGGAGTCTAAAGCAGTGCCGGTTGAATTAACGATTGACATTCCAGTCAGCCATGACGACCTATCTCGGGTGTTGAAGATTGGATCACAACTCACCCCCTCGACGACTGAGGATATTGCTGATTTCCTCCAAGCGAATCTGGATGTTTTCGCTTAGACACATTCTGATATGCGTGGGAATTCTCCCGCCATAGCGAGTCATATGTTGAACATAACCAAAAATACGTACCGGTGAAGCAAAAAAGAAGATGTATGGACCCGGAGAGGTCCGCTAATTTCAGAAGAGGAAGTGGGAAAACTCAAAGCCAATGGGTTCGTCCATGACGCCCTCTACCCAGAATGGGTCTCTAACCCCGTACTAGTGAGAAAAGAAAATGGGTAATGGAGAACCTATGTTGATATTCAGACTTGAACAAGGCATGCCCTAAGGATAATTTCCCGTTACGCAGAATTGACCAGCTGGTTGACTCAACAGCCGGACACGAGTTATTGTCATTTATGGATGCGTATTCGGGATACAATCAAATCCCAATGCACATTCTAGATCAGGAACACACTAGTTTTGTCATGGATGTTGGACTGTATTGTTATATGGTGATGCCTTTTGAGTTGAAGAACGCAGGAGCGACTTATCAGCGCTTGGTAAATCGGATGTTTAAAGACAAAATTGGCATAATAATGGAAGTCTATGTGGATGACGTGCTCGCGAAGTCATGGTAGTCTAACGACCACATTCGAGACTTAGCGAAGATGTTTGATATACTTAGATACTATGGAACGAAAATCAAAGTATTCCTTCGGTGTTGCGTCAAGAAAGTTTTTGGGCTTTATTGTCAATGCACGGGGAATTGAAGCTAATCCAAAAAAGATTTAGTGGTATTCGAGACATACAAGCACCCAGAACTATAAAGCAAGTACAAAGCCTGAATGGAAAGGTTGTCGCGTTGTGTCGATTCATATCCAGAGCGACCGACAAGTGTATTCCCTTCTTTGATGTGATAAAGAAAGGGAAGAGAAATTTTGAATGGATTCCCGACTGTGAGGATGTGTTTCGAGCTCTGGTAAGACATTTGGAAAGTCCCTCGGTTCTGTCAAAGCCTGTAGACCATGAAGTGTTATATGTATACTTGGTCGTGTCTAAGCATGCCATCAGTACGGCGTTGGTTTGCGAGGAGGACCGAATTCAAAAGCCAATGTACTATGTAAGTAAACATCTAATAGGGGCAGAGAGAAATTATCCTAAAATTGAGAAGCTAGCCTACTGTTTAGAGATTGTGTCACGCAAGCTTCGTCCATATTTTCAAGCATACCTGATCAATTTTTATACCGATCAACCTCTACGATAGGTGCTCCAACGACCAGAAACCTCTAGAAGGTTGTTAAAGTGGAACATTGAGTTAAGTCAATTCGATATCACCTACCTACCACGTAGGGCTATCCAAGGGCAGGCACTAGCAGACTTTATTGCATAATCCACCATATCAGACGAGCCATGCAGTGATGATGTTATTCCACCCATTCGATGGAAACTATACACCAATAGGGCATCCAACCACTGTTGTTCTGGGGCTGGTGTTATTCTTGTAACTCCCGAAAACCGATCAATTTGTCATGCTTTGAATTTCAATTTCCCAGCTACGAATTACGAAGACGAGTGTGAAACATTGATTGCTGGCCTAAAACTTACTAGGGAGCTTGAAGTAAATTCGGTTGAAATCTTTTGTGACTCGCAATTTGTAGTGTACCAAGTACGGGGAGACTATCAAGCAAAGGGACAGATACTTGCCACATACCTTGCTTGGGTTCAAGAGCTGTTGTCGAACTTGAATATTACAATGTTTCACGCATCCCACGTGAAAAAAATGGGGAATTCGATTTATTAGCAAAATTCGCAAGTACTGGTGATGCACAGCAGATGAGCTTGCTTCCCATCGAAATCTTACATGCACCAAGTATAAACGAGATGGAAGTATATTTTGTGTTAGAAACGAAAATTGAGAGGGAGTCATGGACAACCCTATTCAAACAATACCTGTTACATGGGACTTTTCCCGAGAGAAGGAACGAAAGACGACAAGTCATTCGCAAATCTTCGTGGTACATAATACAGGATGGAATAATGTATCAGAAAGGATTCTCAGCTCCCTTACTTTGGTACATAGCCCACGTTCAGATAAAGAGAGTCTTGGAAGAGGTTCATGAAGAAGAATGTAGCGACCATACTAGGTGGAAGGCATTAGCCAAAAAGATCCTCCGCTATGGATGTTAGTTGCCAACCGTGAATCGAGACGCCGCGGACTATGCAAGAAAGTACGACGAATGTCAAAAGTATACAAAAATCCCGAGAGCTCCCTCGAGGGAACTCTCATAAATGGTTAGTCCCTAGTAATTTGCAATATGGGGGATCAGTATAATCGACTCCTTACCGATCCCCCGAGGTGGTGCAAAATATGCAATTGTTACGGCCGATTACTTTGCTAAGTGGGCAGAAGCAGAGCCCTTAGCTACAATCACCACTAAAAAGGTCATTAATTTTGTTGTGCGAAACATCATATGTCGTTTTGGCCTCCTACGAACTACCATTACGGACAACGGAACTCAATTTGAAAGAAGGGAGTTCAAAGAATTCTGCCAAAAATATGGCATTGAGAAAAGGTTTGTGGCAGTCGCTCACCCTAAAGCCAATGGACAAGTTGAAGCCGTAAATAAAATAATCAAATCAATATTGAGGAAATGTTTGGAGAAGGCTAGAGGCGGTGGGTGGATGAGCTTCCGACAGCACTTTGGGCTTACAGAACCACTCACAAGTCCGCGATTGGCCACACTCCATTCACTTTGGCATACGGCACTGAAACTGTTATACCGTGGAACTTGAAGTTCCTTCTCATCAGGTAGCTCATTATGATCCTAAGACGAATCAGGATCTCTTACTGGAATCGCTAGACTTTATTGACGAAAAACGTGAAGATGCTGATTTAAAGGCGGCTACGTATAGGCATCGAGTCGCTCGATATTATAATGAAAAAGTTCGATCGAGAATCTTTGATGTGTGTGATCTCATTTTGAAGCGATTTTTTCCGACCCCATCACATATGAATCCTATATAGGTAGATCCATACATTATCGAACGGAAGCTTGGAGAAGGATCTTTTAAGCTAACGATTGTCGATGGCAAAATACTCCCCCGAGCATGGAATATATAGCATTTCGTCTTTATTACACTTAGCCTATTTCTTTTGCATTTTAGTAGCAATTGTTTTCAGTATATGTTTCTTTTATTGTTCTTTTTTTGGGCATGTAATAAGATAATTCACCTTGTTCTTATTTGTAATGATCAACAAAGGCTTGAAGCCGTTTTTCTGTGAATTAATAATGTTCCATGTTTCATAATTCCATAGAAAAAACTAAATTACATTATTCTGTCCGGCGTATGAACTCACACACAAAATTAAAAGTCAATCAATAAAATAAAAATCTCTAAGTCCTTGGAGCATGGACTAGAGTACTCAGAGTCCCCGGAGTGCGGACTAGAGTATAAGCGATTCAAAAATCTCTATATCCCCGGAGCGTGGACTTGAGTACTCTGAGTCCTCGAAGTGCAGACTAGAGTATAAACGATTCAAAATCTCTAAGTCCCCGAAGGTGGACTAGAGTACTCTGAGTCCTCAGAGTGCGGACTAGAGTATAAACGATTCAAAAATCTCTAAGTCCCCTAGCGTGGACTAGTGTACTCTGAGTCCCTGGAGTGCCAACTAGAGTTATAAACGACTCAAAATCTTTAAGTCCCCGAAGCATGGACTAGAGTACTCTGAGTCCTCGGAGTGCGGACTAGAGTATAAACGATACAAAATCTCAAAGTCCCCGGAGTGCGGACTAGAGCACTCTGAATTCCGGGAGTGCGGACTAGAGTATAAACGGTTCAAAAATCTCTAAGTCCCTGAAACGCGGACTAGAGTACTCTGAGTCCTCGGATTGCGGACTAGAGTATAAATGACTCAAAAATCTCTAAGTCCTCGGAGCACGGACTAGAGTACTCTGAGTCCTCGAAGTGCGGACTAGCGTATAAATGACTTAAAAATCTCTAAGTCTCCGAAGCGGACTAGAGAACTCTGAGTCCCTAGAGTATGGATTAGAGTATAAAATATTAAAAAATCTGTGAGTTCCCAAAGCACGGACTAGAGTACTATAAGTCCCCGAAGTGCGAACTAGAGTATAAATGACTCAAAGTCTCTAAGTCCTCGGAGCGTGGACTAGAGTGCTCTGACTCCCCGAGTACGGACTAGAATATAAATGAACTAATTCCCCGAAGCGCAGATTAGAGGTGGACCTAGAGTACTCTGAGTCCCCGGAGTGCGAACTAGAGTGTGAACGATTTAAAAATCTCTAAGTCCCCGGAGCGTAGACTAGAGTATTCTAAGTCCCCAGAATATGGACTAGAATATTTATGATTCAAAAAAATTTCAAGTCATGTGGAAGCGGACCGGAGCTTATGTAACCCATAAGATTTTAAATTTTGACGACAAGTTAGGCAATATGCTAACGGTGAGAATCGTGGAGAAACAAAATTTTATTCAATAATCCAAAATAAAGTTCCATTACAACTTTTATGAAGTTTGGAGAAAAAGATTATTCACAAAGACTATAAAATAAATAGAAACAACTACATGATCTGAATTCATTCGGGCTGAACAAGGCACGGCAGGATGGCTATCTTTTTGATTTTTTCTCCTTCTTTGGCCTCTCCAAAGGCTCCTCACCTAAGCATTTTCTCTTGGACGCCTTGCTTCCTAGTGAGGCGATGCCCGGAGAAGGAGGGGAAACTTCCAGTGGCATGGTCCCATCGGGGAGAATGACCTTTAGGGGCCTATTCAAAGGATCATCCAGTTCCATCACCTAAGGCTCGGCCTTAATTTCAACTTTATTCTTCCCCTCTTCCATGATTTTCTCCTCCATGCTCAGTTTCGAAGTGTGATCGGAGGCGCCCGTGATTTTAAACTCGTCACGTTCTTCTGCAGGTGAGGGATTCTCTGGTTTTTCCTCATCGAGCACCCTGATCATTTGAGCATCGGGTCCAGGAGTATTCCCAGTGTGAGATGCCTCTCCCAATTTATCTTCCATCTCTGTGGCGACATCGCTCCTTGGAGTTGGTTCGGGATCAGAATGGCCTACACGAAGTCATAAAAGACAAATGTTAGGATACATCTATTGTTCGTCAAAAGCGATTGTCCCTTCAACCCTAGAAAGAAAAATTGCATACCGGCTTCTGGTTGACTCTTGGTCGTTTTAGGAGTCTCTCCCTCTAGAATAGGGGAAATAACATGAACATCAATCCCTGGTTTCTTTGGGTCGTAGCCAGCACGCTGTTCGAAAGGATCGAGTTATGAGCAACCAGCCGGCTGGGTGGAATGAGGAACTGGAGACTCTTTTTTGGATGGGCCAACAACGTTGGCTTCCCTTTTGATGAGCAGGAATCTCTTCTGTACAGGGCTTTGGCTGCAGATAAGTCGAAAGGCTCATTTCCTCGTAGCACTTCCTTCACGAGAGAATCCTCATCAACCTCTTTAGTGCCCAGCACCACTCGTTTAATTTTTACTAGAGTATCCCATGCTTCGGTTAATGATTCGAGATAACCCTCGCCCAGAAAAGATAGATCTCAATGCATGAGAACTCAAGCGTTTTATTCAGCAATAAGCGGATCAAATAGACATTTAATTTCTTCTTTGCCGGTTTCAACAGCTGTCTTAAGATAAGAATTGATTTCTGTCAGCGCCATTCTTTTACCCTCCTCACGGGCTGAATGCTTTAACATTTTAACTTTAGAAAGTTCCTCGTCGAGCCTCGTCTTTAAGAGTCAGGTTGCAACGATTCCTCACAATATCGCTGCGACTCTTCCTATGCAACATTCTTCTCTTCTTTCTCTTTGAGTAGCAGCTCCTCCGGTTCTTCAACTCGTTGAGCGAGGATGTCCTTTTCTTTTTGTATGGAGACTTTTTCTAAGGCTAGAACACCACTACGCTGAACTGCCTCATCAAATTCCTTTTTATGAGTGGCTTCCAGAAGGCTGACTGCCTTAGCTGTATCTTTAGCTTTTTGTTGGGCAACCTCAAGTTGAGATTTTTACAAGGAAAGCTCTTCGTCCTGGGCTTTAATAATATCTTTATCATGGATGGCTTCAAGTTTCAAGCGATTGATTTCATGGGAACGTTCCATAGAACTTCTGTAACTTTTTCTACCAGATGAACAAATGCATCGTGTTGGACATAGATATCGTTATTGCATGCGATAGCGCTTTGTTTGACATGCCTTGGAATTAGGTGAATAGTCGAAAGAAATTTCAGCCCTTCAAAGCAAATCTTCGAAAATGTGGCTTTAAGCTCGGCTAATCTTTCGGCTATCGACAGATCATGTGCAGAGATTGGAGGAGTTTGTGTTGCCAAAGTCACCAACTTCTTATGGGGCTCACGAGATTTCTTAGTACTAGACGAGCGGAATGTTGGTCACAAAGAGCTTCAGATTGAGATCCACTAAGTAGATTTCTCCTTGCTATGCTCTGAATGATTGGGAGGATCGTTGGGATATAAAGAGTGGCTATAAGTTTTTCTTCGAGAAGATGACGAATCTCTGGGACGGTAGTTTCTATCGCCCTATCATCTCTGTCTCGATGTCTACCTGATCCCGAATCTCAACTGGAGTGGTGGAAGATAGAGGACCCATGAAGGCGGTCAAAGCCGTGAGTGCGCTCCATATCACTTACACATAAACCAAGCGAAGAAGAGTTAGTGAGAATCGCATGATCGCTAAAACTTAAGTGTAGGATGAAGTGTGAGTATTTGTTTGTGTCCTAGTGTTTTCCCCCGACGGACCAGTTTCTTTTGCTTTGATTATTGGGGTTTTCTCTCTGTGTTGACAAGCTTGATCGCCTTCATAACCTCTCACGGGCAAATTAAGTCCCATATCCCCTGGGTCGTTGAAACCATAGTTTAGCAAGTCATTGGAAATGTCAGGTCCGATAGACCTTTTAACGAACCCTCTAGATGATGGGGAGATGACTCTTTCTCAACCTGAGTAATTATAACTCTTGAGGTTCCACCCACTGTTTTCTTTCTCAATTTGTTGGCTAATTTCTTTTTCCCCTTTAATGGATGAGGTGGTTCATTGATGCCAGGTACATCAGTCAGCGGTGCAAAATCGGGACTAATATTCTCGTCAGACGCTTCTGGCACCCCGGCCTCTCTGATTTCACCTTCCTTGTACGTGTCGGGGCTCCATCGGTAGGGGCACCAAAGGCCCGGCCTGCTTTTTTCTCCGCTGCAGATCTGGTTGCAGTGGCACCAGTTGGGAGACTAACTCGACGACCTTCTGCCAACAATCCAAACTTTAAAATCGATTCATTGGAAATAACAAATTTGATCTCTCGGTCTTCCACAGGAATGGCTCGAATGGCCTCAATGGCCTCAAAATACTCGATGCCTTCAGGACATGTGCTGAAACCTATAAAAGTTGAAAGAAGTTTTGAAATAATTCACTTCGTGCCTTAGATAAGT
The DNA here is from genome assembly GCA_030765085.1 of Allium cepa. Taxonomy (NCBI): domain Eukaryota; kingdom Viridiplantae; phylum Streptophyta; class Magnoliopsida; order Asparagales; family Amaryllidaceae; genus Allium; species Allium cepa. The sequence goes on along the minus strand of CM060931.1, from coordinate 454,741,302 downwards.
ATTAGTCCGGAAATGAAACCCACTCCCTTCTAGCCATCTTCTCGTAAAGCCATGAGGCAACGTACGTGAAACCATTCCTGCTTATACTGGGAAATTTCACTCCACGACCCTATTAGGATCCGACGCCTAGAGTGTTGCTCAAGGAATATGAAAGATGGACCGTCAAAACGTCTTTTGAAAAGATAAATGTAACGGTTATCACTGGGAGTGGGGAGCCTGAATAAGGAGCTCATGAAGAGAATACAAGTGCCATAAATGAACGCATGACTATTGGGATGTAGCTGTGCCAGGGCAATCCCGATATATTGTAACACCTCTCGGAGAAAGGAGTTGAAAGGTGGCATCCTACCAACCCAGCAAATGAATTTATTGCACGTTGTATATCCATCCTGGGGCAGGTGAGGCCGATTTTGCCCCGATGGAACTAAAACGTTGAAAGGGATTCCATGAATTGTACACAACCGACGAAGACCGGCTTCGTAGACTTTTAAAGCTTGTGAATCAATAGGATTATCGAGGATAACTGCTCCGTCTGTAACGTCGAGAGCCAGGCCTATTGCAACAGAGGATGGATCCGGAATGCCCGGTGTAGAAGTTGTCATTGGATTTGAAGTTTCTACTACCTCCTGCCAAGAACTTGGCTCAGGCTTATCGAAAATTGTAGCAAAGCTGGATCTTATGGATATCTTCGATGAGTGTTTAATATGTGTAGATACCTGTTTGAACTATACTTGAAAGACAATCGATATTAGGTATAACGGCAAAAATATTCCCCCCGTGTGGTGTGTGGGCTAGTGCAATCATTCAAGCATTAGTATAAAAGTATTAAAGATTTAAAGATCGATGAAGTGTGATTGAACATTAAACTATCATTTTCGAAGACCATCATCGCTGACCGTCTCCGAGAGCTTGTCCTATATTCGGTAGTAGAGGTCTTGAAATTGGACGTGGGCCTTATATGTTGAAGGCTTTTATTTGCTTTTGTTAAGTTGAACTCGTGTTTATAGTTCTTAAAACTATGTGGTTAATAGTCTAAACCAGCTCCATATGTTCATGTGCTTAAATTCTTGTCATTATTCATTGTTCTATGGTTAGGCATGGGAGTATGTAATCTTTACATATGATGTGTTCGAGTGGAGATGGTTTTGATTATCAATGCCGATCCTAAAGCCCAAAGAAGACCGTCATTCTAAACCTATATACCGAACAACTCATCTACAAGCTACCAAACGACCCCTTAGACCAATGACACTGACCTACTCATTCTCCTCACCAACACTCTCTCGTCACCGAATGGCCTGCTGGAGCTATACCGAACCCCACTTGCTTGGTATATCGAACCCTCCTTGTGAACTCTCACCGTGCTGTAGTCCCAGACTCAAATGACCGAACCACACTCACTCCTTAATCACCATAGCATGCACCGAGCCACTCCCTCTTAGAATACAGACTCACTCTATTACAAATCCCGACCGACCCGTGACCATTTAGATTTTCGAACTCCATCTCCTCACAAAACTAAAGATTCCCTTTCTCTTCCCTAAACTCTCTGCTCTCCTCTTTACCATCATTACCACTCGTATCTTGTTCCCATCAGGAAAGAGAGACTACGCATATAGCTCGGACCCAAGGCAAATTTGGTGGAACGGGGGCAAGGCGGTTATGCTAAAATCCGAAACCTTACCTACAAGGTCAGTTGGAGTTAAGGCGTGTACACTTTGAAACTCGAAATCGAGAGGATGTTGGATGGTCTCTGAGAAAACATTGGAAAGGTGAGAAAAAAAGAGTGGTCGAAGTTTTAAGGAAGGGGGTTTCTTTGTTTGAGTAGAGCGGAGAAGAGAAGTTGAGAAGTAAAAGTGGGAAGAAAGAGAAGAAGTGTGGGCCTTTATATGTGGGAAAGGAGAGGCAAACAGGCCTTACCTTATGGAACCAGTCAACACCTATTCATTGGTTCGGTGAAACGAGTATCGACCGTGTGGTTCGGCATTGAGAATCTACCTTGATTCCACCTTCACGAGGTCGTGTGCATTCAGGTTTCGAAAGATGAAAAATGGAATTTAAACGACAGATGATTGTCACCTAGATAAGCTAAATTCTGGAAGCGAGGGTCGGTTGCTAATTCAAAGCACGTTATGTTAATTCACATGACGAGCTTTGGGAGGCAGATATTACCCGGCACCTACGCCCGGATACATGGCAATAGTCGTAGGACTTATGGTTGAACCTAGGCAGGACTCAAATTAAGAGTGGATTGGAAATATAAGAGATCGATGTACCTCAAGCCTGTATTGGCCTATACACATGGACCGACGTATTCGACACTGGCTAGGCCAGAGGTGTCGGTATTGGAAGTCAGCTAGGATGGGTCGACTAAGATTTTTCTTCAGTGGAGAAGGATTCGGCCTTAGTCGTTCGAGACGGTTGAGTTCGAACCCGATGGGTCAGGTGGTTGTGGTCCGGTCTTAAGGGCGCTAAGTCATGCATCTACCGGCCAAGGGAGCTATAGGAATTCAGAAAGTATCACTCGATCGAGGAAGGGAAAACAAGATGGCTCGATCAGAATGTCCGTGGAAAGGTTGCTCGGAAAGGGTCGCTCGGCACTTGGTGGGCCGGCCGTAGAGGAATTGGTTCGTTTGGTTCGGAGTTTGGTGGCTCGACGTTGAAAGGTTCGGCACGAATGCTTGGCCATAATGGTTCGGCCTCATTGATTCAGTCAAGATAGTTGCTGTTAAAGTGGTATGTCTGGCCTCCCTTTGCTACTACTCATACCGCAAATCCCTTCGAGTTATGTGAGAACACACTTCGATTTACTAACAAGAAGACCTGAGACGGTCAGGATCGTTCGGCAATTATCGTTCGGCTACATTCGCTCGGCATGGGTGGTTCGGTGGAAGATATTCGACATTACTTGTTCGGTCAACTTGACTTATAACTATAGGCTGAACTACCTTGGTCTTGGGCCTATGTAAAGAAAGTAGCCTATCTTCGTCTATAAATAGAGAGGTAGGGGAACAGTTGAAGGGACCTTTTTTTGAAAACTCCAGGGATACTCTGCCATTTTATGTACGCAAGCCTTTCCTTTTGAAACTTGCATTCAAGTTGTTTGTTTATGGGTTGTATCTGTACTCAAGTGATTGGAAAAGTAATAAAGATCATATTCAAAGTGAACGTAGGCAATTACGCCAAACCATTATAATTTTGGTGTTCTTTTTTTCCTGTTCTAATTACATTTCACTATGATATTACTTTGTTTTAATTTACTTTCTTCATTAATCTCTCTACATAATCCTACTCAAGGGTGTTAGTGACCAATTTTAGTGCTAATAAATACATACTTGAGGCTATGTATATATTCATTCATATTTATTTACCATCCCTCCAATGTTCGATTATTAATATTCAGTTATTCTTACTTGTCTGGCTTCTTGTTTTATTAATGTCATCTCAATATCATTTTCCACTTATTTTAACTTCAAAAACTTAAGTATTTTTACCGTTTACTTCCCATTTTTATTACTAGATTATTTGATGTTCCATTTTTTTCTCCTACTATTTTACTTTGGTTACTAACTTCATTACTTACTCATTCATTAATTTTCCTACATTTCATCGCTTATTATTTAATTTCTAACTTGTCGTTTTTAGTATACATTAGTTTTACATTTAGACTATAATCATCATCACTACTTATGATTCTTTAGTTTATACCAAGAGACTTCTGCATTTTAATGCATTAGAGTTACATCTCCCCAAAAGGAAAATTTAACATGGTAAACTTTTATAACTTATCTAAAAAGGGATTTGTGTTACTTTTGGAATTACAAGTATTTTTTTTGTTGAAACTAATAGTATAAAATACGGTAAAGACCTCTATTTTATACATCTCCTTCTTTTTCGCATATTCCTTATTACTTCAAATGATACACTTTTATTCATAATTGTAAAACTAGATAATTTATAGAAATTTACATTGCAACACACTTCATTCCATTGAATTAAAACACTACTTAAGTTCCTAATAAATTTCATAATAACTTATAATTCATATTCACTAACATATGCCATTTGACCCACAAATCTGGAATTTATATACGATCTCGATAATTAAGGGAATACTACTTACATCCTAACTTTCTAGATTCAAGTATATCAACATTTGATTCAAGTTAGCCATTCACAGAATATGTATGCATGGTCTTCAATTTCATTATACACTTAATTAAGCCTACAACTCCAAAATAATTATACCAAGGCATACAAGGAATAGATTTACAATGAAATAAATCCAACATTGTATAAAAATATATAATTTCTGACTCACCTTTAAGATTTCCAAATTTCTAGATCTATATCCTATTATTTTTGTTTGACTACATTTTTCTACTAATGAAATATGTACCACAAGCAGATACATATGTATTAAAAATTTAGATCTCAGAAGAGATTTGAATTAAATTTACGTTTGGAATTAGATTTACCTTTTCTTCCTAGAATTGATTCACTCGTTATTTTCTTATTTTTATTTTCTGCTACTCTCTACACACACACACATGTAGTACACTAACTTATAAGTTCTATATTTTGTAGAATTTTTTAAGAAAATAAAATGTAGAGCTTCGCTCTTTGATTTAGAAAATATGAGAAGAAAAGTGAATGGTTGGGTATGTATTTATAGGCGCACAAATTAATTTCATCCATTAGATTTTAAACTAATAAATTCGGGCCATTAGGCATAGGTTCAATCTCATCCCTATAGCTGCCATCGATCAACAACTATACCCCCACCGGTCAACTAATAGCGATCGACCGGTCCTAATATATGGTCGACCAGTCGTTGTATATATGTTAATTTTTATTTTCTTCCTTTTGTTTGCTTCTGCGACCAATTTTATTATTAACGTTAACGTTCATTTTAACATCACTTAGGCATGAATATCAGTTTACCATTAATTACAATATTTATTTTCTTCTGCATTTAATTTATTTGTTTTCTTCCATGCTTGCTTAATTAAATTTATTTAATTGAATGTTATTAATTTACTTTATATTTAACAATTACTTAAATGCTAAGCTAATAATATTTATTGCCTCCTTTATTTTTAAACGTTAGTATTCATCACCTTCGCCCCCATAAATTCTTATTTAATTCCTTTTTAATATTGATTTAGTTAGATTTACCACATCCATTTCCTTTAATCTTAACATTTGTATTTATTACCCATTTTGATGTTAAGTTATTAACATTTACTTCCTTAATTAGTTTTGAATTATCTTCAATCCGAAAACTTCAAACAATAATAACTATTCTATTTGAACTACGATCGTAAGACTTCAAATATAAAAATTGATCGGGAAATTGCCACGAACCCAGTGGTGTAAGTTTCATAGGCAAATACTGACGTTTACAAAATTTAATTTTGGGCTTTAATAATACTTATTAATTAATTTCCTTTTTATTTTACGGGATGTTACATTGTCCCCCGTAAAAGAATTTTATCCTTAAAATTTCTCAACGCCTAAATCATGCAATATAACACATAAACAATCTAAGCTATCCACTCAATTAGTGTGTAACCAATTTTGTAGCCAATAATGTACGAATATTGTTTGAATTATTTAAAAGCTAGGATCAATAGCCCTCTTTATTCAGCACCATTTGTGGCCTCTTATCAGCCACAAGTTTATATTTAAATATTTGACCCATGTGACAAGAGATAGAAAGAAAAAATATTTAAGTAGAAACTTATGACCGATATTTGGGGGCTATAAAATGGTGCTAAATAAATGGGGCTATCGATCCATTATTTGATGATAAAATTATACGTGTCATGCTGAAATTCTTCTATTTTTCCTAGGAGGTTTCCATTGAAGATTAATCCAATCAGATAGATAATACGCTTACATCGTAATTGATATGCAACTTGAAAAGGAGAAACAAATAGAGGATACAGTAAAAGACTAGAATTAATGCATGAGTGAGTAATGCATGAAAGAGAAACCTAAAATTCTTATCAAAATTCCATTATAGGACAAATCCTAAAGATGCTAATTGCACTGAGGATGTCAATTTGAGCTCAGTGTAAAATTTGTCTGATTTAGAAAATATTATTGTACACATTGATGCTTTTATATATTTGTATAAACACAGCTTCAATTTTATTAGTTGTACGTTTGAAAGTTCTATTATCATTAATATTTTCTTTACCCTAATGTAACAAATTCTTTAACTCTTGATAATAACGCTATCAATCGATACCTGAAAAAATCAAAATATGTTTGCATCCGAAGCGGATAAATATCTGACATCCGAAAAACTGTATATGGATCCATATATGAAGGCATATCGAAAATTATCTGTTAAGTTTTTGTCAAGGTTAAAGTTTATTTTACGTATATTTTAGCATAGTGAAAAATATGTATCTATTGTTTTATTAAATTGATAGTCTATAGTATGTGCATTTAATGCATATTAACTGCTTAAAACTATTTGTTATCATCACATTTGTTGTTATTTCCATACTTAAATAATCAATGTGATTGGGAAAAAAATATACTAAACCAGAATTTTCATCTACGATTCTTTATTTTTCGATCGTTGATTGATAGGATAATTATCCAATATCCATCTGTATCTGTGGATACATATATTCTATATTTGAAAATGATTAGTGGATGTGAATATAACATTATCCGCATCCAAAAATATCCGTTGGCAGATGTATTTAATAAGAACATTCTTATTAATTTCTACTATTATATAGTTACGAGCAAACTCAGTCGCCAAACAATAACTTTTCTGTTTAATTTATCTATATATTATCTCTTCTATATATAAAAATACACCTTTTTCACATTTAGTGGTGTTTTCTAATGACATGCTAACTCACGTTTAATAGAAATTACTATAAACTAAACTAAAATACTTATCATAACTACTTTGGGTTAATATAAATGTTACTGATACAATTTTATTTGGTAGGATTATGCTAATCTATATACAATATTACACCCTCATTATTTATCATAACTACTTTGGGTTAATATAGATTTTACGAGTCTTTACAATTTTCTTTGGTAGTGTTATGTTAACATGTGATCATTACACATAAATTAATAATAATAAAGAAACTGCTTAAATAAAATATTAATGACTAAAATTTATTTTAGTACCTTCAAACACAATACTTCCATGTTGATATCATACAAAGCCATTAATAGTAAGGGTCGTTCATCTCAATATAAGATGTTAGAATTATTCCATAAGAGAAGTATACGAAGTTATAGTAAGAAAGGTACTAATACAAAGAGTAAATAAAGAAAAGGAAAGTGGAGAAGTTTAAGAACATCAATGTATGCCATTCACTGTTTCTAACTCCACAACAACTCGTATGCACGGGCCACTTACTAGTTATAAGGATAAGAAGAACCAACATAATAAGAGAAAGTCTAAAGGAGGAATCAGATAGAAAGTCAACGCAGCTGAGATTACTTGCTATATTTGTAGATAGAAAGGAAATTATGTTTCTTAGTGCAAAAAGGTAACTTGTAAGGTTAGATGTTTCAATTGCAACAAGCTTGTACATAAGAAGAATGATTTCTCGGCTAATTTAAAGCTAAGCTATTTGCATTAGAAGGACCATCTAAGGACTTAATGTTGAGGAAAGGAGGAAGAGGATTAATATCTAAGGTACGATCTCCATTTTCGAAACTACTATTTACTTTTTTATATTGGTGATATAAACTCTTCTACATCATAGAACTTAGTTACAAGACTTGGACTGACGTTACGTATTTAGATACATCACTTTATGTGGTTTATTCGATCGGGAGTTATGTTACTCTTTATTTGAAATGTGAAAGTCGATTTTGTATTGGGTGGACACATTTTTATGAGTGACTTGTTTGTATTTTACTTTATAGGAGACATGTTGATTTGGGTATGGATTGATTAGTCCATGATGTTCAAGATCTTTTGTGTTGCTAAATTACCTGAACTCTGGCATCTTTGTGGTGATAAATGACTTAGAATTGAGTTATAATGGATAAGTTTCATGTCTATTCGTACTTTATTCGTATTGGAAACTAAAGAAAATGAGGTTGCAAATGTTTACTGGATAGATAATTTTTGAATGTGTAACCAATGATGATATTTCCACCTAAGAAGGCTGTAGAATTTCATATAGATCTTAAGCTAGGTGCATAGTGAATTAGCAGACAACCAAGTATAAAACACCTTAAGGAAAAGGTGGATTTAAAGAGATAGTTGGTGGAACTTGAGTACAAAAATTTCAACCATCCAAGTAGTTCACCTCGGATGCTTTAGCAGTTTTGTGAGGAAATCAGATGGATCTCTTCGACTTTATGTCGATTACTAAATGCTAAATGAGGCTACCATTAAAACCGATATTTATAACCCATGATAGATAATTTATTTTGCCAGTTGAGTGAAGCCAAAGTTTTTTCATAATTGGATTTTTCTATAAGATTTGATCAACTAAGAGTTGCAGTAGATTGTATTCCATTGACTTACCTTTAGGACTAATAATGCCTTTTGGTTTGACGAATGCCAATAAATTTAATATATTTTATAAATAAAGTATTTGGAGATCGTTTGGATATGTTTATGTTGGTCTTTATTGTTGATTATTTTATATGCTACAAGGATGAGAAGGAACATGAGGTTTATCTAAGACTTATGTTGGAGACGTTAAGAAAACGTAGTCTAAAGGCAAAGTTTCTGAAATGTCGCTTTTTGTGGAGAGAAGTGAAATTTTTAGGTCGTGTCTTATCCAAGAAGTGTTTCACCTTAGGTCCATCAAAAATTGAGTTGATCAACAACTGGAAAATGCTAGAAATAGTGACAGAGGTAAGAAGCTTCTAAGGATTGGTTCGCTATTTTTGGAAATTCATTAAGAATTTCTTTCCAATAGTAGCGTTCAAGTCTAAGTTAACTGAAGAAAACAAGAATTTCATTTGATTAAGATATGTGAAAATTCATTCCTGAACTTAAACGTTTATTAACAAATGCTCCTACGTTGGTGGTACACGAAGGAAATTGGCATTTGGTAGTTTACACCCATGCTAATTGGAATGGTTTGGGCACTATGATAATGCGAAGAATCCATGTAATAGTCTATGAATGCCTTTAATTAAGACAACGTCAGGAAAGATATCTCACTTATGATTTGGAAATAGAAGCCGCTAACCTTGCCTTGAAGATTTTGAGGCACTACTTATTAAGTACTTATTTTATGAGGAATCTAAGATGGCAAGAGTTCTTAGTTATATATGGCTTTGATATAGAGTATAGGCCAGGAAAGGGGAATATAGTAGCAGATGTGCTAAATAGAAAGCTACAGAATTCAATGTTAGCCGGGATTGCTGAATGGAATTCATTAGTGGCATTAACATGCTATAGTGCACACATCAAATTAAGGCTGAGTCCAGTAGTAAATTATGTCGGTTTGCACGTCATAAGATGCGCCTGATATTTATGGAACAGATAGCTTCAAAGAAGGAGGATCCATCGATTGAAAGGATTCAGAGTTTAGAAATAGGTACCAATTTGGATGACTTGGGAGGATTTGAGTTAGACTCGGATGAATGTCTTCGGAAGAAGGGAAGAATATGTGTTCCTAACATAAAAGACCTTCAAAAGGAGGTGCATGAGGAAACTTATCAATTGAAGTTTACTATACATCTCCAAGGTACGAAGATGGATATGGATATGAAATGCATATGCTTTTAGGAAGGAGTGAAGAGATATGTTGGTGATGCATTAAGAGATGGATCACTGCCAACAATTTATGGTTTCAACATTAGAAACCAAGTGAATTGCTACAAACTTTGGAAATACGGACTTAGAAGTGGGACTCCATATCTATGTACACAGAAAATAGACAAACACCTTAATTGATTTATGGTAACAGAAAAGTAAGAAAGTAATAAAGTAAAATACACATAGGTTTATAGTGGTTTGGCCAAGTCATACTTACATTCACTATATATTTTTATTGCCCTCCATATTGATTAATTTTACAATGACATAAATGCAAAATACAATGATTTGGAATAAAATATAACTCTTAAAGGTATGTTCGATATATCCAGTTTGGTGTATCTTGTTCGGCGTTAGCTGGTAGTTCCAAAAGTTGTCCTTATTGTTGCGAAAAGCTTGGATATTTATAAGAGTGGAGGTAGGGAGGTCAGGCCAATAAAATAAGCAGTTTCTTTGTACAACATGCTTGGTTGGTTACTTTCGTACATAGAAGATACGATCAAGAACTTCCATTATTCAAGATTTGTATTTCCTTATATGTTTATTTTTGGTTTGATGGTAGTTGGTTTAGTGGTACTCGACTCAATGGTAGTTGGCTCAGTAATACTCCAAGCACTGTTCCAATATTCTTATTCGGTAGTCTCATTACCAGACAAGAAACCTTATCTGGTACCCCGAGTATTGAACAAGGTTTTCTGTTTGGTAGTAGAACCATCGGACAAGGTTTCTGACTAATAATAGAACCGGTAGACAAGAGTTTCTATCTGATAGTCTGACTACTGAATATAGCAGTAAAGGCCACCCTTTCTCTTTACTTCCGCCTTACTTGTACAATTCTAGGTACTTCTTACTTCTTGGCTAAAGGAACTTGAATTCTACATGCCTTTTGTGACTACAGTCTGAAATCCATCACTCCTTAGGCTCAAACGCCCATAAGACTAGCCTTCAAAGCACACTTTATAGGATACAGAGTCTGCTTTGCTCATCTTTCTTTATAATGCCTAACAATTCATTCTTGGATTGCTTGCTATTTTCCGTGGTTACTTCTTATCTTTTGCCTAGTCAAATCCAACTATCATTCTGTCCAGTGTACTATGGGAAAAAGGGAATCAGATGATGGATACGCTCCATTGCCTGATTGTATATCAATCTGTCGTTAAATCCCATGCGGTCTCATTGCATGTTAGACCACAGAGATGCACCGTCATCTGATATGCACTGGCACGACAAGAAAAAACCATATGTTGTCTGATGTTCATTTCTAGAAATTCTTATTAGACAACATATAAATGTTGACTGATATGAATAATTGTTCACAAAATGAAATTCAAATATTTTATGTAGACAAATATTTTATCTCAAATCAAATTCAAACACAATACAACTTTCACTATCACTATCACTCTACTTACATTTTCAAATACAACTTTCAATATCACTCTCATGTATACAACATTTCTATACACTTTCATACATAACATCTCTTTTACTCACACTCACTTACACGAGTTTATTTTTGATGTTGATCTTGATTTGCTTGCTCTAGCTTGCATCTAGCTATCTCCTATACCTGTCAAATAAACAACGTACTAAAATCGAAAAAGAAGCAAACCTAAATTGCAAAAATAAAATTGAATTGAATATTAATATTGCATCAATTTATGGATTTTTTTCTTCATGTTGTAAACAGGGACAAACATATATGTGCACGAACAACTTATGATATGCACAGTGTATCACGGTTAATATCACAAGGCAGGGCCTTAATACAATCTCATGGATAAGTGTGCATAAAGTCAGACCAAGCAGTGTACATAAGGCATGCAGCATTACACATTCTCACAAATATACATACATATGTATGCATGCATATATAGTGCAGCAAACATAAGTGAAGACCGGAATATGGTGCAGCGAACACAAGTGCAACGAACATCACCAAAGGGACAGTTCAACAGAAGTAAAGACTGGAATATGGTGTAGTGAACACAAGTGCATAAGCACGGATTAGTAAACCAAAAAGAATTAAAATGGAAATCAGATTCAGGCCAGAATATGAATCCAGACATGAGAAAAAATGCATGTACATGTGTATCAGGTCAATACTAATGCAGTAGAAAGCATGAACTCTGATTCATATTGAACAGGGCAACATGATGGAAATCAGATTCACGTAGACACACAGTGTGTCAAGAGGAAATATACATAGCTGCAACTCGATAGCATATACATCAAGAAACTAACTCAGTGCATGCATTATTTATGTACTAAAAACTAGTTCAACTCAAAATGGTTCGGAAACTTAAAATAGTTCGAAACTGAAAACAAGTTCAACTAAACCTCAAAATGGTTCTAGCTAAAGGCAACTCGAGTGTACATATGAATGTACAAGTATATACAACTGTATACAAGTACATACAAGTGTATACAAGTATATACAAGTGTATACAAGCACATACAAGTATGTAAAAGCACATATAAGTACATATAAGCATGTACAAGAACTGAGTCTGAACAAGATTTGCAATTGTATGTATATACATGGAAGTTCACAAATAATATGCAGATATATATATAAGCATACATATACAATGTGAGTATGGATGAACCAAGATAGCATAAAAAGAAATCACAGTGCAAAAGCAACATTCGCACATACATACATACATATATGTATGTATATACATGGAAGTCTCAAATTACTTGATATGAACCAGATAGACTCATGTACAAAAGGCAGTTCACACATATATATGCAGATATAAGAACATTCACACATATTTACTTACATTTGTATTTATTTATGTATGTATGTATATACATGGAAGTTCACACATATACACACACATATGTAGTGATATGCAGATATAGACATACAAACACATGAGTACAGATGAATCGAGACAGCATAATAAAAAATCAGAGTGCAAAAACAACATGGACCATCATTACATAATAATAAAAGGCAGTTCAAGTTCAAGATCAAAGCGGATCCATGAGATTGGAGCCACCAAAGTGCCACAAATTATGTATATACATGGAAGTATGTACATACATGTGCACACTGGCTTAGACAGCATTCACACATATATACATACATATAAGCATATACATTGAACAAGGCAGAGCATACATTCTAGAAATTAACAAAAAGCTCAAACAAAATCAGTTGGAAACCAAATCAGTCACAAACAAAACCAGTCAAACTTAACTTCCTAAAACAAGGTAACATTTATATGGTTCTCATCACTAAACAAACAAGAAAATGTCAAGCAATACTCAGAGTCAGGGAAATCAACCAATACAGCAATCTGAAGTCAAGACCGAAGTCAAGAAAATCAACCAGAGTCAAATATTAGGAATTGAAGGATGAACAAGTCAAATTCCTATAAATATACATTATCATCATCGACAACAATTTATTGAGTTCAAAAAGAAGAAATCAAAATCCAAATAAAAAAACATACCAATTCTAAGATCAAAAAACTCGACCAGTTGAAACCATAATTCCAAAAGATCAATCGATGAGGCAAGATTAAGGATCTTCCGGTAGAAGGCAGCTGACCGATGACAATGCGAGACTAGGGTTCATCCGATTAAAACCCTAATTCTAGAAGATTTGGTTTGGTTTTGAGATTTAGAGATTATGAGGAGAAGAAAATGGGATGAGGGGTCTAATCGTTTATTTGACTTCGAAGAGGGAAATGGAATGAGAGAAATAGAAGAGGGAAATAAATAAAAGAATCGGCGGCCACAAAATGATTGAGAGGGAAACCAAAATAGAGGTAGAGCCAAAACTTAATTTTTTTTATAACTTCAATGAAACAACAAATAAAATGTTGTCTAAATGACAAGCATGAACATTGAGAATTCAGGGGCTATATCAAACAACAGACTGTTTTTCCATATGTTGTGTGAAATAGTGATAAATTTTGGGATAATAGAAAATCTACCTTATGTTGTGTGATCGCTGTTATCTCATTCACTTTGTGGCATGGTGGTGGTTCCCTTATGTCAAACAAAGATGGGGTTTGGTATATGCTAGTCTTATTCTCCGATGACAAATGTGAAATGTTTTCCGTGGTCATTGCCTATCCGACATCGATGGGCAGTCTACCTATATATAAGGAGGCAGTCTCAATAGCCGAACATGTTATTTCACTTTTGTGTAGAGCCTGGTTTTTTTGTCTGTTTTCCTACCACTAATGGCATTGCCTAGATTTGTCTCCACACTACTTCTAATCTTGATTTTTCTTCGGTTTCTCTATAATTATTAAGATATGGTTCTTCCCTCACCAATTTCAATATTTGGAACCCTAATAATGTTATTGATTTTTCCTATCTGCCATTGCTTTTGGGTTTGGAAACTGGTATTTGGGGGTTTCGAATCTAAGCTAAGTTGTTGGAGGGTTGGATATGGTTGTGGCTCTTAGGTTTTTTAAGATTTGATTAAGCTTTTTGGCTACCAAATAACGACTTTAGGATAATGTTAGGATTCGCTAAGCTATGTTATTAGGGTTAGTGGCTTCACTGGTTAATCTTTGATTTTGGTATTTAGGAAATTTTACCACTTAGGTTAACTGTCTCGGTTTTGGATAGTTCAGCTATAGGGATTGCTAAACAAAGGTGATAAATGCACAATGTTCACACAAAGTTCAATGGTTGAGATTTCTTATGTGGCTATACATAGTCAATAATTTGACAGCCATAGCTTTGTAATTTACTTTTGTATCTAAATCTATCAATAAACTAATAAATTTATCAAATCATTATCCTCTTCTATTGAATGAAAGATTTAGAAAATTTTGGGATTATTAAGTCGACCCTGGCTTGGAAGACGAGCCAAATACTTAGCGGTATTGGGTTAGCTAACTTTGTTTCAAAGTTTACACCCTAACCAATCCCTAGGTATATGCTTGACTGTTCCTGGTGTTAATTTGACACCGGCTGACTTGGTATTGACCTTGCGGTGCACATAAGTGCCACAGGGTTGGAGTTAGATTCTTTTAAGATTTAGGACCAAACAATTAGCCTGTTGAAATATCTAATAGAGTAGGAAGATGATCGTGTTGGTAATAAGACTACTGAGGGAGGAAAGCTTGCATTCTCTTGAAAGGATGCCACCACCTCTGACCAGAGTGAAGCCCATTCTACTAGGCAGATTGGCCTCAATTCCTTGTCCAATCTTGATGCTAAGGAGGCCTTGCACAAAACCTTTGGATCGGAGGATCAAGATGAGTTTATCACATAGGACATTACCATTTCTGACTATTTATATGAACCTGAACTATGAATTACTTATAGGGACTCTGGCTCAATAGTGGAGATCCAACGGCAATTGGAAATGCACAAGGACCCTAAGGGTTCATTTAAACAATGTGCATTCTTCACACACTAATTGCACTTATAGGATTTCTTAGCTATATTACAATTTTAACTCTTCATCCTTGTAATCATTCTAGGGAGCATAAGTTCGAGGAGAGGTAAGCATCAATCCAAATTTAAGCAGCTGAAAAGGGATGTCCCTTCGACGGATGTTAAAAAGGTCGCTTGTCATTTGGCCCAAGCAAAATACCGGCTAGCCAATAATAGAATCTAAGGTAGGGGAGACAAATCCTACCACCAGGCTGAAGATAAGGGCGATCTAGATCAACATGATGATTCTCATAAGAGGTCTCGCTCTCTCGGCAAGTTAGAATCTTGGACATCTTCTCATCCATCTAGATCTCCCAAGGCATCACTCTTTACCTTTTTATTGTCATAAGCATCCAAGCAACAAGGGAGAATAGACAGACGAAAGGGGATTAAAACTACCTAGTAGGCTTCCATCTTGGGAACTGGCCTTAAAGATAAGGAGAAGGGGAAAGATAAGGAGGAGGCTTTATCGTTACCGATCACAGTGATGCCAACTATAATGAATTCTGGCAAACCTATCATTCTAGGGACCCTATGGACTGATTGCTTATAGACACTCCCCTTACCCCCTTTGTTAATGTGCTTGATCTTCTTAGGAATGGAGTTAGTGGCATAAAGGTGTAATCTAAGTTTTATGCCAAAGGGATGGAGGCCGAAGAGGAGATCGGTAAGAAAATGTTGATTATAATTTAAAGAAATTCGAGCTCCAATAGCAGTTGCCTAAAAAAATAAAGTGCATTTAGCAGTACTAGAGACATTGGGGAATTCCAAACCCGAGGAGATACAGAAACTCAAGAGCCTTCATTCTAATGAAATGAAGAAAATGAAGGAGGATTATGCTCTCATTTTAGGGTGCTAAAGGACGATTATACTTCCAAAGACAAAAAAATAGTCGAGCACATTAAGAATATCGAAGCTAAAAATACGAAGAGATTGGATGAAATCTAAGCTATAACTAATAGAGCTGAGACTAGATATATAGAATTAAAGAAGATGGCTGAGGATTGGAAGGATGAGAGAGCCTACTTTAAAACTAGGATTGAGGCCATGACTTTCGAAAAAGAACTTAAGGAAAAAGTGGCTGAGAAGCTTCTGGCGGAGAATGATGAGATGAATGGCCAATTAGATAAAATTGAAGAGCTCCTGGACAATATCTATTTTGGATGTACACTGAGGGAAATCCGACATGAATGGATAAATTATTAGGAGGTCATTGCCTCAATTCATCGAAGGTTGGTTAACAAACCCAAGGAAGCTAATAAGAAAGGAGTGCCTCCTTTTAGTCTAGAACCGTTGAGGAACGCTTCTCTGTAGAGGAAAAGAATGCCATATTCTTAGGCAACATAAAGTTGGCTATTTATGAGAAAGCCTGAAAAGAGCAGAAGGATAAAGGAGCTAAGAAAAATGATGGTTCCACATCAAAGGAAATTACTCAAAATCAAACTTCGAAATTGGTTATCTATTCCCTCATGCATAACATCTCGCTAACTATTTACTACGTCTCTACAAAGATATGGCCATTCAAGGCAGCGTCAGGTTGATGCTCCATCTTCTTCCAAAGAGGGTAGGATTCTTCTCTAAACGGGGCACTACTTGATACATTAGAGCCTATTTAGGCACATTCGTACTTGATATTCCCTTTCATTTTCATGTAGGTGATACAACCACGATGGATCCCCTAGGGATATTGTGCCTTACAAAGATTCATTATTGGGGCTTATGCCCATTGGTCCATCAAATATCACAGTGGAGAAAACCATGATGAGGTGATTTCTGCTCTTAAGGAAGATACCGAGATTGTGATCACATGCTACAATGAGTTGACCAAATATTTTGACGGTGACAAATGTGTTAGGGCGAATATAATGGCTTGCTCCTAGAGGAGACGGCTAAGGTTATGTTGGAAGCGGCGAAAGAGCTTAAAGTAATAAAGAAGAAGCAAACTGAGCTTGATGTAGTTTCTCTACCAAGGTTAAGGAGGATAAGAAAGAGAAGAATATCGCCAGAACCCAAGAAACCCAATAAGAGTCACTCGTCTAAATCCAAGTGATGATCGTATTTCCTTTGTTTGGAATTATTTGCTTCTCATTTTTTGTGTACTAAAATTCTAACTACACAAATCCAATTTTGATGGCTTTGAGAGGGTGCGTGCATATATTTTTTTATGGTTACAACTTTCTTGTAGATATTTGGTTGTTTGATGATGTTTGAATATTGCAATTTTTCATAGCTTGTTTTTTATGTTTCCATTATTCCTCCTTATTTGTTCATATGTATGTACTCGATATGTGTTCAATACAAGAGTCTTTTGATGATGAGATTGTGATCACCATTGAGATTTCGGGGCCGATCGCCAGTGTTAAACTACCTAGTCGATGGTCATGTCCTGACCATGGATGGATTTGGTTTATCACTGTCGATCATTGTTTTGGGGTCGATCACCAGTTGTGAACTATCCGGTCTGTGGTCATGTCCTGACCACGGGATAGTCTGGTTCACCATTATCGGCTAGGGTATTAAAGCCGGTCATTAATGGTTAACTTCCTAGTCGGTAGTTATGTCCTAACCATGAATAAATCCGGTTCACCATTGCCATCTAGTGTTTTAGGGCCAATCGTCAATGGTGAACTTTCCAATTGGTGGTCATGTCATGACCATGGGTACTGTAGCTCACCATTACAGACCAAGGTATTCGAGTCGATCGTCAATGGTGAACTACCCATTTGGTGGTCATGTCCTGACCTTATATAAGTCCAATTCATTACTGTTGGCTAGGGTTTTTGGGTCGATCGTCAATGGTGAACTATCTAGTTGGAGGTCATGTCCTGACTATGGGCAAGTCTTGTTCATCATTGTCTATTGGGGTTTCATTGCCGACTGAACTACCCAGTCGGTGGTCATGTCTTGACCATGGATAAGTCAGGTTCACCATAACTGAATAAGTTTTCAAGGTCGATCATCAATGGTGAACTACCAAGCCAGCAGTCATGTTTTGACCACGGATAAATCTGATTTACTATTGCTGACCGGGATTTTTACTAAGGGTAAGCTCGATGTCACTACGACGGAGCTTACCCTTAGTGTAAGAGAATTAAAATCGATAGTCTTTCATAATGCTTAATTGGAATGAATATTAGCTCGACGAGTTTGGTCTCGATAGTCTTTCATAACGCTTAATTGGAATGAATATTAGCTTGATGATTTTGGTATCTCACCCCACCCTCATTGTTCATTGATGGGTGTTGGGTTGTCAAAGCGGACGACTATGTCCTATTCCTTTACCTAGACGTCACAATAATCCATGTGTAATAAAAAAATCTGATACGGTAAGAATTCAAGGAACGCACATTTTATTATAATCACTTGATAGTTGTCATAATCACATAATTGTAGTACTTAAATAAACAACAAGAAAGATAATGAGATTAAGTAAAATAAGGACAAAGGTTTTGTACATTCCAAGCTTTTTTGAACATAGCCTCATCTATTGTGCTGAGGAAGTAAGCTCTACTGTTCATATCATTAATAATGAAGTACCATCCTTCCCAGATTGGTTCAAGTGCCAACGGTCAAGGGAATATTCTCCTCAACAGTAAGTCCTCTTCTTTGAGAGGGTGGTGTTTGGGCTTGGAATATATTACTTAGGTATCCTCTACTTGTATGCAGTGGCCTTTAAGGCAGCTTCGACATGCTTCTCATCGATTAAATCTAATGACATATTAAGTAGCTCGTTTGGGTCATCATAAATTCTCCCATGGGATGGTAGTGTGGTTTATATGGGTAGCATGCCTCTGACCCATAAGCCAAATGAAAATGGGGTATGTCCTATTACCATCTTGAAGGAAGTGAGACGGGCCCATAGGGCCGGAGGGGGTTATCCACACATGCTTCCTTTGCCTTTTCTAGGCTCTTTTTTATGAGATCTTGAGAGCCTTATTGACTGCTTCCATCTATCTATTAGCCTGTGGGTATGCCATTATAGAGAAACTCTTTTTTATCTCATGTTGTTGACAAAGTTGGTAAGCTCCTCGCTGTCAAACTATAATAGTTATCTGAGATGAACTTACACAGAACTCGATACCTATATATCACATTTTTGGTCCAAAAGTTTATGAATTTGGCTAAATACACCTTAGTAAGGAGTTTTTCTTCAACCCACTTAATGAGTAGTCAACTGCCACTAAGGCATACTTAGCTCCATCTATAGCCATCAGAAGTTCATCGATCAGATCTATCCCCTAAACTACAAAAGGCCAAGGGTTAACCATATGCATCAACTTAGTTGGGGGAAACCATGGGATTTTTGTGAACCTCTAGCATTTGTCACACCTCGTTGCATTTCCCATTATATCATGATTTAACATTAGCCAAAAATATCTATACCGCGACACCTTCTTCGCTAGAGTTTGACACCCAATATGGTCTTTGAAACTTCCCTGATGTATATTATCTAACACCACTTGGGCTTCTGTTCCAACCATGCACCTCTTCGATACAGCATAACATCTTGAATAACATACCATAGTTCCCTTTGTAAGACCTTCTTGGCTTCATTCTTGTTGCCCAGCTAGACCCTCTTGCTTATATATTTTATGATAAGGGTCATCCGAGTTTCCTCCCCACCAATAGTCACAACTACATTCACCACCTCTACAATTGGGCTTGGTAGGGTCATCATCAGTATTGAGCCTAGTAGGGTCCATCTCTTGAACTTTCCAAATTTTCCAACTTATTCGCATCTTGATTCTCTTCCCTTGGAATATGTCTGATTACATAATGGCCTCATCAACAAAGGCCTTCACCTTCCTATGGTAGGATGCCAAACATTCTCCTTTAGCCTTTAACTATATTAGCACATGGTTTACGATCAGCTGAGAGTCACTATGCATGCATAGTGTCCTTATTCTTAATTCTTTTGATATCTCCAAACATGCTATCAGTGCATGATATTCGACCACGTAGTTTGTTGCCTTGAACCCCAACCGTAGTGTGTAGCTTAGCATCCACCCCTTAGATGTTATCATCGCTACTCCAAATGAAGAGTCATGCTCATTCGATGCTCCATCAATGTATATTCGCCATTTAATCTCTTCCTCCTCTCGAGATTCGACCTTGTCATCCCTAATAGTGAACTCAGCAATAAATTCAGCCAAGACCCATCCTTCGAGTGACATCCTGGGATGGTAGGCAATTTCATATTGGCACAGCTTAATGCTTTGCTTAGTTAACCTACCCAAGGTATCATGCTAATATAATACCTATTGTAATGGTTGATCTACCAGCACCCCAATTGGATGGGACTGGAAATAATGCCTCAATTTTAGGGATGCTTTTAAGGGATAGTAAGCTAATTCTCCATCTTAGGATACCTAGACTCTAGTCCAGTGAAATGATTGTTCACATAAATGATTGTTCACATAGTACACCAGTCATTGCACCCAACCTTCTTCTTGTACCAATGTTGCATTCGGGACATATCATAATATTTCAGCTTCTACAGGTCTTTCAGTAGGTTAAGAAATGTAGCTAAGCACTCATCCATCCAGATGGACTTGCCTTTCACCTTTTTCAATGCTTCAAAGAATGGAACTCACTTGTCAATCACCTTATAAATGAATCCACTAAATGAAGCCACCTTATCATTTAAACTCTACGTCTCCTTTCGCATTTCAGGGATCTTGATGTCCTTTAAAGCCTGGACTTTCTCTTCTAGCATGCATGATAAACCCTAAGGACTTCCCAAAGTAAACTCCGAATGAATATTTTAGCGGGTTCAAATTTATACCAAACTACTGCAAAACTTCGAACATCTCATCTAGGATTCTTTTTAATTTTACCAACATGTCATTGACATATACCTCATAGTCCTCCCAATCTGATTAGCAAAAATCTTATTGACTAAGCATTGGTAAATTACTTCCACATTTTTGAGTCCAAATGACATGACTTTATAGTAGTAAAGTCCTAAATCGGTAATAAAACTAGTGTGTTCCTGATCTGGGACATATACAGCGATCTGATTGTATCCAGAGTATGCATCCATAAAATATAAGAGTACATGTCTCGTAGTTCCATCTATCAACTGATCGATCCATGGAAGTGGGAAACAGTCTTTAGAACATGCATCTTTCAATTAAAAAAGTTGATACATATTTACCATTTTCCATTTACCTTTTTCACGAAGACTAGGTTGGCTATCCATTCTGGGTAGCGAGATTCCCTAATGAAACCATTTGCCAATAGAGTGTCTACCTCTTCATTAAGGGCTATCGACCATTCAGGGCTCATACACCTTTTCTTTTATTTCACTAGGGGAATTCGTGGGTTGATGTTTAGGCTATGACATGCAATGGAGAGAGAGAGATTCCACATATATATGTATAAGACCAAGAAAATACA
The DNA here is from genome assembly GCA_030765085.1 of Allium cepa. Classification (NCBI taxonomy): domain Eukaryota; kingdom Viridiplantae; phylum Streptophyta; class Magnoliopsida; order Asparagales; family Amaryllidaceae; genus Allium; species Allium cepa. The sequence goes on along the minus strand of CM060931.1, from coordinate 454,719,710 downwards.
TTCTGATTATCCCATAAAAGTCCTATCAACTGTGGATCCCATTCTAATCGAGATTTGATTCTCATCAGCTTTGTCAGGTCATTACTGTCTACTTCCGCAATTTTTACCACCTTTACAGGCTTCATTGTTTTCCCCTCTCCTTTGTATTTTAGGTCAAGTTCATTATAAGGTTCATTTGTAAACCCGAGTAAGGGGGCCCTCATTTAATTTTTATGTGATTGCTTAATTGGTGTAGAGGGCGACCTGCGTGCTCTTTCTTTTTCTGGACATATGTTCTCACAAAGCTCTACCACATAATATTCCCTAACAGCATCCTCATATGCCGCTACTACCACCACTCCATGAGCTGTATAGTCAAACCTATGTAGTTTATATCGAATAGTATCGCCGATATATCTTATATCACTCCTAAACCAATTTTTTTTTTAAAATATCACTTAAAATATCGTTACTGACATATCGTCCGATATTCTCTAATATATCGCTCCAATGTTTAGTATAAAACACCTGATATTTGTTAAGAATATCATTGATTATTGTATATGTTGGAGAAAATATCTTTACAAATATATTTCTTTAGATTATTAATATTTATTTTTTGTATATGGTGAATGATAATTAGTAGACTATATTACAAATCCTAAAGCACAAATTTTTGTTCTAATCATGCAGATTTAGGCTCCATAATTAGTCTTTCAATAAAGAAAACTCTACTTATTCCATTATTTTTTATTTCCTTGAAAATTTTATCACTAAGGACACAATTATGAAAGATCTAATCCTCTCTTCTTATTTTTTGTTCACCATTTCTAATTGGTAAGTTAGCTTATGAAAATTCATTTTATAAGTTATCACCACGCATCCAGAACTAAAAGTTAAAGAGCATTAAAGTTATATATTTGACATATCGATAAGGAATGAGCTGAAGTAGTAATTAGTATCAAATCAAGATTTCTTAATTGATAAATTAAGTGAAAATGAAAATTACGAAACTATAAATACGAAAATTTTGAAAAATTAATATAGATGATCGGATGATTAAAAAAACAATAAGTGTGGTATAAAAATGAAGAAAATAATAAAGATGCACATTATACGAATTTCTCAGTTTTTATGAGCCTATATTATGATTTGTATTAAATACAATATCTCGATAAAATGTATTATTTATCCAAATATTTGAATAATCAATATCAGTATAACATAAAACATAGTACAATATAATTTATAACATGTTCTACACATGTTCGATATTTTACCGATATTATCTTGATATTTAAAAATATCTCAAATCAATAGTTGATGTTCGAACTAGGCCAACCCGCAGTAGAAGATATGAGTGATCTTAATATATTTTTTACCATATTGGATATTTATTAGGCCTATGAAGTCTAATTTATTTGAAATATTTCCAAATTTGGTTTAAATAAAATCATGTATTTTATTTAAATTTTATATTATGTAATATAAAGTTAATTTTTTTATTTAATTTATATACATGTATCATATATGTATATGTGTGTGTGTGCGCGACACGTGTAAAATAATAATTCTTAGAGGATATAACATGCCCATTTATAGATGTTGGGATTTACATCACACCGAACATATTAACTCATCTTTTATTTTTTGTGTGTTGCCCAAATATGTGCATGTATGTGTGTGTGTGTGTTATACATTCCAAATAATTATAATAATATATATACATACATACACACACACATATATATGTGTGTGTGTATTATAAATATGTTTAATTGTTAAGACATTACAAAATATTTATATATATATATACATAAGTTTATACGTATATATTATGTAATATTATAATTAATAACCTGAATCATTTATGTATATATATGAAGATAAATAAATGCATATATATATATATATATATATATTTAGCATATGCGAAATATTATTTAACTATTTGATTATATATACAAATATATATATATATATAATAAATATATAATTAAAGGTAAGTAATTTCTTGATTTATTATGTATACATAAATATAAAATTAATGTACATATATATAATAATTTTAAAATTTCTTCTAGTTTGAAACTAACTTATATTTGCAGATATTATAATCTTAATATTTTAATATATATTTTCTATGAATTAATTAGTAGTTTTGGCCATAAATAATTGATATAAAATAATTATATGAACTAAATTTAAAATTTAAAATTTTATAAACTCTAAGATCACATCATAGAGGTTGTAAATAAATCTAAGATTTTCTGAATTAAAATATTATTTTTGATAAAATAATTACTATTCAATCAAAATTTATATTAATTATTAAAAATATAAAATAATGTTAAAAAATTATATAAAATTTTTGAAGAGTTTCTGATATGATATGGTTAAATTAAAATAATCGATCTATATAATCGTTAAATATTGATAGTAAAATATACAATATAATATAAAATCAATTTTCGATGTTTATAATTCATAATAAACATTAAAAAGCATAAGAAAAATTTTCAATCAATATTATATAATATATAATCATATATGCCATTATAGAATAGTGTATATGTATTTATATGCAGTTTAATATATGTATATATATTAATGAACATGACAAGCACCATTGTCCCGGTGGTTAAGTGATTTGGCTTTGGTGCGAGAGGTCACAAGTTCGAAACTTGCATAGCATGATTCGAACGTTTATTGGCATGTGGTACGTTGTCATAGTGATTTGTTATACCTAAAGTACCATTTCAAAAAAAATATTAATGAACATAATATTAAAATAAATTTTATATAACAAATAATATTTGATTATATTTCGATTATGAACATAAACATCAAAAATCATGCACATAACCAACCTTATTGTGAAAATTACAGTTACATTCAAAAATCTCACTTAACTAATTATATAATGGCAATATATATATATGTATGTATGTATGTATGTATGTATGTATGTATGTATTCAACTGTCCATAGTTAACATATTATAAAACATGATATTGTATCTATAATATGAATGAATATTACCTATTACAGATTCCTTTAAGTCCATATTTAAATAATGAATTCCCATCTTTTAATATCTTGCTAGTCTGGAATCTCGAAATTTCACTATCGAATAGCTTTGGATTTAACTTGAATTTGATTTGGGATTTTGGAAGTTGATTTTTAGGGATGTGTTTCAACCATCAAACAAGATGATAATGGTGGCCATAAAAAAGGTGTTTAGATTAGGGTTTAGAGATCCATACACACACACACACACATACATATATATAATTGCATAAGAGATAAAATAGCAATCTTATTTCTCTCTTAATCTTAACAATCTATCTCCAAGTCTATCCCTATGTTTTAGCCGCCTCCTATATCTACCCAAACTAGCTGATTTCTCCTTTAAACAACATGGGACATGAGCCAATTTGACCAAAACTAAATATATACAATTACATTTAATTTAATCTCTTATCGAAATCTCATATCGATCGATATATTTATTACTACTATAAATATATATAACATTATTTATTTTTCAAATCATATTCAGATTTTATAATTAATATTTCATAAATATTAATTAATTTAATTAATTTATCAAAAATTTAATCCAATTAAATCGTTTAGTCCAAACAAAATTCTTCATTTCGTTTACATGACTTTTAGGTGTAAATTTGGTCATCCATTATCATCAAACTATTCGAATGTTAACACTCACATGTTACTTAGCAAGTGATGTGAAATTATCGCTAAATTTATCGCTTACTTGGTTTCGATAAAATCCATTTTAGTTTAATAAGTATTACCCGATTGTGACATTTATTTACACCAATTCTCTTCGCCAAAACTATATCACTTTGGACTTATGGAATTTAGTAATGGCTAAAATTCCAGTATCGTCCATATTCAACTCTATAGTCCAAACATAAAGTTCTTGGTTCAATAATAACAATTATTATTAACTGAGATGTTCTAGCCAAAGACTTTTACTTTGAGTTGACTTGAATTGACCATGATACTAACCACATATAACTAAGGGTATGAATCCTCTCTTAAATAGTGTTTCGCTTCCGATACTTCTACTCGACCCAACTATAGTTACTCAATGGAACGTCATGCCATGATTTGACAATAATCAAAGTGAAGCTTTCATATTAAAGATCCACAATATTCTCAAGTCAAGAGAACTGTGTAAATCAGTCACATCGATATTTTATGTTTGACCTTAGTTATATTAACCAACAAAAAACTATCGAATAAGTCATTCCATATTTATCCAATAACTATCAGTACCTAAACCCTAGGTGCCCCAGCGGCTATAAGTAATACACTGCCCAACATTTGGAGAGCGTTACGCACTCTAGGCTCAATGGAAACATCGATATCCAATTTTGATGCATCTTGACTAGGAATATTTAAAATTGTATATTTATTTTTATTGTCATAAATTACTTACGCTTACAACACTTTGTACCTACTATCAAATAACATACCATTTATTGATTTTCTATTAAATATACTTTCATTTAAATTAATTAATTAATTAATATAACCACATTATATCAAGTATATTATAGAAAGAAAATACTTTTATTTTTAACAAGATTGGTCAATAAGTTGATATATTTAACAAATTACATAATTGCCCTAGGGCATACATCTAACTCTATCAATCTCCTACTTGCACTTGAGGTCAATTATGAATCTCATTCCAACTTCTCCAATCGATTTCCGATAAACCAATTCGGTCAGTCCCTCGGTGCACGGGTATGCTATTATGTTTTAATTATCTACTTAGTCAAACAACTCTCTCTGATGTTGATATACTCCTTTATCATACAGAACGATTCAGAGTATGTCTCTTGACGTTCAGTGAGCTCTAAGTCATGCTACAAACAATTTGTGACATTGTTATCATATAAAAATGTTGTGGAATTCTTAACATTTTGAACCACCTTTTGACTCAGTTATAAATTGTGCATTTATATTTATATACATTGTTCTTTTATTACAGTGCTGTTTAGGGCAATGTATTTAGCATTTTCATTGAATCAGCCATATTGTTTCATTTGGAACATTTCCAATTTGAAAATTCTTAATTTGAATTTATTATTGACATACTATACTTAATATTATTTATGAAGTTTGAGCCTGAACACTTCTTCATAGGGAGTTCATTGTTTCTATAAACAATTCTTTAGTATTACATAAATACACGAGGACATTACAAACTATCATTTAGTTATATTAATTTGGATTTGATATTCTGCTTCAAGTATCAAATACATGAACAAATCATGATATCATAGACAACATAACATGTATGATAGTTCCTATTGCCAACGCACAAGGAATTCATTCCTCGTGTTCCGTATTAAACTATTTATTAGGTTGGTGTCGTTGCATATCGATTTGGAATATTCCCAATACTTTTATACTTTCTATAAAATATATCATTTACAATCCAACATTGTGTATTAAAACAACTAGGGTTGACATTAACACAAATACGTTGTTAAAATCAAAAAAGTGTTGTTTACTTATAGCACAGAAATATCAATATACCATTTAACGTTCTTTCTTATGAGTACATACTTTATCTGCATTATGATTGACAACAAACTGTTTGATATTTACATCAAAACATTTGTTCAATTTTGATGCTTATTACATGATACTTTCGTATATGTTCTTTGATCATGTCCAAAAAACTCACAAACCCAAGTATCGCTCCTACTGACTTCGATATACTTTGGTTGTTATGTGCAAATAGTCTATTCCATATCATTATTTAGAATTTTCTATTTCAGGACATATGTACCAAAACAAAAAGGCCTTACAAAGCAATAATTTGTAAGTAAAAATGAATTTTTTTGAGCATATTAAATGGTGAATCTATTACGTTAATTCCAACAGTTGAAATTTATAGTAATATTCTTTTCAATGTGGCTCATTACATTCCAACAAAATTTGTCTTTCTTACAAAGAAAGATATGTGGCCAATGGATCATATCCCTTTGAATACAACTATCAAAATCATATTTTATTAATGTACTTAGAATCTATTTGAGATTTGCACACCATACTATATTACGGAGACAGCACTTTTAATTGTTTAATTAAACAACAAAGGATTATTTATATTTTCGACATTGATAAGAAACTCAATTTCTCTTTAATGTGCGAGAATACTTATTAGACATTCTAATACGATGTGTTCATTTAGGTTAGTTAATTTAATTTCATCTCATAGTAATCAGTTTTATCCTTGGATCATATCCAATTCTATATTACTAACAATAATTTCTCAAAGAAATACCTAAAATGTGAAGTTGGTATTTCCTGAAACAACAGTTGTCTCTCAATGCAATGGAATAAACATTCATAAACACTTTATGAATTTCCTTTTATATAAAACTGATTTAGTTTTAGTTTACAAAACTTATGTTCTAAACATAAATGTCATCCAATGACAGTCCTTCCCAAACTTATTTTGGGGAGATTCATACAACATCCCTCATCAACAATTATTATGTGCGGACTTTCGACATGCACAACCTCGGATACGTTAAGATTTTTTATAAACCCTCATCTTATATGTTTTGTAAACTATTATTTAGATGAAATTAATTTTAACCTTATGTATTACTTTTAAATACACGGCTTATAAAAAGAAGTAAAATCAACTTCACTCGTAATTAATCGTACTTTGTCCTACCAAGTGCGATTACTCCTTATCGGTACATCATTATGTATCATAAGAAGGAGTGGTTTTTGAGATTGAGTCTTTATTCATTTATAGGTGTGTTCGGAACTTCTCTAATGTACTCACCAATTCGATCAAATTGAACCATTTTTATTGCATGTTATTTTATTTACTTTCGTTTTATACTATATGGGTGTATCTTAGATATACTACATACCCAACAAATATGCATGTACATGTCGATGATAACTCATTGGTGAATATGACGAAGTACATGGAATTTTTTTGGTATTAATATACTTATAATTGCATACATCTATATGTATCAATCCAAAGAGTTATCAACTCTTATGACGCTTCCACTAAATGGGTGCATTGCCTTAAATAGTTTGCGATATAATTAACAAGTATATTATTATTCATAATTATATAATAAAATCATTTCTCAAAACTATGGTTTAGTCTATAATTCCAAAATAACTGTATATAATATTAGATACTTTTGTATTTACCAATGCATCACTTTTGTTATGAAAACAAATACCATATTATAGTTTTATTTCATAACGAGTATTCATAATATTCATATCGAAATATACTTATGTCTATCTTTCGTTCGATGCTGAAAAATATTCATTATTTCACAAATGATGTTCTTATGTTTCATGAAAACAATTTTCGTAATTTGTTGTAATCAGTAAGTTTTATATAGTATGCTTCCATCATTTTTGTCATTACTATAATAGCATACTAAATTTGGAGGTCTATCATTCACTTAATATAGTTTATTTATTCCATATACTATAACTATATTACAGCGAAGAGTTCTTTGATCAGATGTCTTGAACTCAAAGAAATGAATCTCATATAAAACAATTTTCTATATGAAAGTAAATTTTAGAATAGAAATCATATTTTTTTATTCCAATGTTAAGTATCTGTTATTATTATTACAATCCTCACTTCTGATGTTTCTTTATGAAGTATAAGTGACTATTCACTCTCTTTATCCCGACGGTATGTTAAATTATATATATTCTTGTACATTCATTTTGCTTTCTAAATGGACGAACCATTCAAAAGAAAACCCTTACTACAACATCATAACGAACTCTTTACAAAGACGAAACTGACCATCCTTAACATTTAAGGACGTCAAATATGATGCGCCTTATGTAAACCGATCAAACTAACATTTCAATGGTTAAATTCTTAGATTTGTCTTGTAGTTTTGGTCTAGTGTTACATCTAATACAATACGATCCTTTTGTAATCAATCAAATTGAATATTCAATCTCATAATATTGTCTATTGACTTATTTCGGATGAACAATTTCATTAAAGTATTATACGTTACGAACAGTGATCGTTCTCCATATAACATTTATATGCGATATGGATCAAATATCCAAAGTCCCTTATTGCTTTTAGAGTTTGAAACTCATAGAATGCAATACATGGTCTTGACTAAATAAAAAAGTAAGCGACCAAATTATGAAAGTATTTAGTAGTTGTGAAATCAAGTGCTTGAATGGGTATCAAAACATTAATATGCAAGAAGCATTTATTAGTAAGTATATGTTATATTTCTATTTGTCAGGCTTTGATTCAAATCATTTGTATATCTTAATTAATAAACATTTTATCAATCATATTAAATGCACAAATTTATCATAGTAAACTATTATAATATTATATAACATATGTTCTTACACTAATAAAAAGGTTAAATGTTATCATTTTATTTTTCTAATAAGTCTCTCACTAGTCTTTTATGCTTCACCAAACACTAAGAGAAACATAGAAGTCTCTCGACTTCACTAGTGGGTGTTAGGACTCGTCCGTCCTAGAATTTTGACCTTGAATTTGCTCAACAAGTCATAGCTCATGGACGATGGATAACTCCTTATCGGTTGTATCACATACAACTCCTAACCCAAGGTTCCTTGTCCTAATCTTATTTTAACCTTGAGTTTTGTCAACAATCCTAAAGAGATTATTCACTCATACCTACCATATCGCGATGACCTAAGTATAGTATACGTACCTTGCATTTGCTCAACAAATACATATAGTTATCTTACCTTATCAATTCAATACATTAATAATGCTACACATAACATACCTAGCTTGAGTTTGCTCAAAACTAAGGAGTATGCAAACAATTTATTATATATATGGTAGAGGACAACTTTATATTAAAAATTCATAATCTTTAATATTTAATATTGAGTGATATCACCTTATGAAATACTTAAATTCTTATTGTTTACTTTCGTGATTCAATTGTTGGACACATCAGAAATCATGATATATGTATAATTATGTATGTACTTATTCCTTAAGTTTAATTAAGGTTTCTTCGACGTTCTACATTTAGTTTATACATTCATATTATATAAGTTTTATTATTATATAACTTTTATATTTCATACTACATATATAATAGTCTTATGAATAATAGTACATTAATTAAATCTTATTTAGTTAATTAACATTTTAATTAATTTTATATTATTTTAATATGACATTTATATTCAATATTTATTACATACTATAACCTTATAGTATTACACATATATCTTATACATGTGCATATTCATTTAATTTGTTAATGTTTATTTAATTTATTTAATTCATTAATCTTTAGTTAATTAATTTAATTAAACTATTTTAATTAAATTATATTAATTTCAAAGTTCAATTCATATATATACATGTATACTTATGTTATTTTAGAACATTTTAAAATATCATAATGTATATAATAATATATAATACATGCAAATATATATCATTAATTAACTTATTTAATTAATTTACATTATTAATCCAATTAATAAATTTTAAAAATTAATATATATATTTTCAAACATTTTGAAAATTTTATTATATTATAATTATTACAATATATTTATATCTTATTTTAAATTTAAATTTTAAAATTAAAATCTTATATTTTAATTTTCAAATAATTTTGAATATTTATATTATAACATTTATAATATCTTTCTTATTTTAAATTTAACTTTTTAAATTTAAACTTCTATTTTTAATTTCAAAATAATTTTGAAATTAGCCCAAGTCCCAATTCAAATTAGGCCTTTTATATTAGGGATAATCTTTTGGGCTGTGAGCTTAATATTTAACCCTAATATGGCTAATATAGACCACATATGCTATTGGGCTCTGATATTATTGTTGGAACTAGGCCTGCCCGCAACAAAAGATATGAGTGAATTTCAATTTTTTTAACCATATCAAATCTTTATTGAACCTATGAAGTCTAATTTATTTTTAACTGTCCTAAATTTGGTTTATAGAAAATCATGTATTTTATTTAAATTTATATATTTTATAATATAAAGTTAATTTACTTTGATTTAATTTGTATACATGTATCGTATACACACATACATACATGTATATATATGTATGTATGTAATATGTGTCTGTGTGTATGTATTTGTGTGTGTGCATGTGTAATATAGTAATCAGTGGAGGGTATAAAATGCTCATATATATATATATATATATATATATTGAGATTCACATTGCGACAAACATATTAGCTCATTTTATATGTATTGCATGCTGTCCAAATATGTGCACGTGCATGTGTGTATGTGTCTATACACACACACACACATAAATAATTATAATTGTACGTATACATATATATGTGTGTATTATAAATATGGTTCACTATCAAAATATTAAAAAAATATTTATATATGCACACATGTTTATATATATATAATTATGTAATATTATAATTAATAACTTAAATCATTTATGTGTATATATATATGTGTGTGTAAATAAATAAATGCATATATAAATATAAATATATACATATAATATTTTTTTAACATATGCAAAATATAAACAAACTATTTGATTATATATATAATAAGTATGTAATTAAAGGTAAATATTTCATGATTTATTATATATACATAAATATAAAATAAATATATATATAATAATTTAAAAAAAATTCCAGTACGAAACTAACATAGTATTCCAGATATTATAACTTTAGTATTTTGATATATATTTTCTATGAATTAATTGGTAGTTTCGACCATAATTAATTGATATAAAATAATTATTTACCAAAAATTCAAATTTCAAAATTTTAGAAACTCTAGGATCACAATATAGGGTTTACAAAAAAAATTAAGATTTTTCTAAATTAAAATATTATTTTTAATATAATAATCATTATTCGGTTGAAATTTATATTAATTATTAAAAATATAAAATAATGTAAAACAATTCTGGGAACATTTCTGAGATATTCTTATATAATATAGTGATTTCAAAAATTATGAAATCGAATTAGTTTACAAAAAATAACCAATCTTTATAATCATTAAATATTGATAATAAAATATAAAATTAATTTTTGGTATTTATGATTCATAATAAACCTAAAAAGGTGTAAAAAAATTTAATCAATATTATATAGTATATAATCATATATGTTTTATATGAATAGTGTTTACGTATTTATATACAAATTAATATATTTATACATATATATTAATTAACATAATATTAAAATAAATTTATATAAAAAATATTGTCTGATTATATTTGAACTATAAACATAAACGTCAAAAATCATGCACGTAACCAATCTGATTGTGACAACTACATTTACATACAAAAACCTCACATACCTAATTATATAACAGCAATATATACATATGTATTCAGGTGTCCATAATTAAAAGATTATGAAACATGACATTATCTTTACTATTAATAATAAGAATTCCATAAATAGAATTCAACTGTTTCTTTTTGAATTTCTCAAAATACTCTTTATATCTCCATAAAGCAATGTAGGTGGCAACCGTTGGATCCTTCATTGTTGAAGTAGCAGTCAAAATTATTCGAACTATTTCTCAATTTGCATGTCATTCATTAATGGGCTATGTTATTAAACTTCAAGGCATCATCTCAACTCAATTATATGCAATTGGAACGACTACCTTCTTCATCCCTTAGCTTATATACAACAACGGTTAATATATTTTGGACGATCTGGGACTAATTAAAACAATTATAGTGTTTGGAAAGATAAAAGAAGGATCAGAAGTGATAGATGGTCAAGTCAATTTTCACCCAATCTAACCCTACCTATATGAAAGATTTATATGAAATCTGGAAAACAAATTTTGATTAATATCACTTTGTATAGTTGTACACACAATTTTTTTGTATCCATAAAATAATAATTCTTAATGAGAAATATTTACCAAATGGGCAAATGAAAAAAAACTGCTTCCAACTTCCAGCCTTCACACATACAAGTATATGCAAAATCATATAATGCTCAAATTTAATCTAATTAAATTCAAAAAGCCAAGTCATCTCCATATATGATAGCCTTGCACAATCAGATGCATCGAGCAAAACTTACAAATGTAGATTTAATTATAAACATGCATCAAACCAGAAAGTGCTTAAAAATATATAATCACGGTCATAAAAATAAATACAATCATGAGTTTCAGATGCTAAATCAGAATTAAGACAATATAGCCAAAACAAATTATATGGATCAGAAGAAGAAGGAGTCATTCTTCACATTCATCTACTAGCATATAGAATATCATAACGGTGTTAAAAGGCAAAAGAAATAGTGGACAATTAACAACGGTAAAGAGGAATGAGTCATTTTTCACATTCAAATTAAAACAGAAAGCATTTCAACGCTCAAGGTAGGTTGGCCGTATAAACATGGAGCAAACATTATGTGCATGGAGACCTATATACAAATTGGTCTCATTATTCAAATTTATAGAGAGGTAGTGTATGTAGGGAGAAGAAGACTACTGCTAATTAGTTCCATATAATTAGTAGAAGTGTGGAATGCAAGTGCAGTTGGATCCATGTTTGCATCCTTTGATTTCCACATGTTCAATCACCTCTATTGTCCTGCTTATCTTTATCTTTATCTTTACTATTAATAATGAGAATTCCATAAATAGAATTCAACCATGTCATTTTGAATTTCCCAGAGTACCCTTTATGTCTCCATAAAGCAATGTAGGTGGCAACCGTTGGATCCTTTATTGTTGAAGTAGCAGTTAAAATTGTTTAAACTATTTCTCAATTTGCATGTCATTCATTAATTGGCCATGTTATTAAACTTCAAGGCATCATCTTAACTCAATTAGATGTAGTTGGAATGACTACATTCTTCATCTATTAGCTTATATACAATAATAGTTAATATATTTTGGACGATGTGGGACTAATTAAAACAATTAGAATGTTTGGAAATATAAAATAAAGGTGGAGATTAAACAATGAAATAGATATCAAGTGGCTGCTAATGCAACACTTACCCACTGTTAAAGTTTTGTAGAACGACGTTAAGATTAACCGTCAATCCATTTCCTCCATGATGTCCACATATTATTTCTCTTCCTGGTTTCTTCTTATACCGCTCCATTAAAAATTCAAAACATTTGCAATTAACCAACAATTAATTTCCAAGCCCTATATTCTTTTTCCATTGAGTGTTCTACTCAAATCCACTATCCAGCGACACATCTGTCTAGATATTCATGGTCGGTAATCAATTATCATTTCATCATAAGTTTTAATAATTTGTTTTGTTACCTGTATAGTGGTTTCAAACCTAGAATTTGAGCTCTACAAGATTGGAAATGGTGGTGCTTTGGTGGAAAATTTCAATAATTTTTTCAACATTTTACCCTTTTTCTTGAATTTTATATCCAGAGGGTTTCCTGTTTGGTTGAAGTATGATCCTGGAATCAGCTTCAGAACAGATAATGAATCCTTTAAGGTTATCTTCTTATTTTTCCAAAATAGTTTTAAAAAAGTGCATTTTTTGATAATTATGTGTTTTTTAACAGAATTTTATGCATGGATTCACCCAAAAAATAGTTAAACTGATGAAAACTGAATTGCTTTATGAGTCCCACGGTGGCCCTATAATTCTTTTGTAGGTATTATCTCTATCTTATGAACCACCATTTAAGAAATATGGTAGATTTCAAAATGACATAAACAACATATTTTTCTGAAAATTTTAGTATTAATGTAGAGTGAGAATGAATATGGACTAGAAAGTAAAGTATTTGGTCTTGCTAGTCATAATTATGTGAATTAGGCTGCAAAATGGCCATTGAAACCAACACAGGCGTACCTTGGTTTATGTGCGAAGAAGATGATGCACCTGACCCAGTGGCATGAGATTTACTCTTTCAAGTACAATTTTTAATACACGGATAATTGTACATTGTCCCTATATTTTTTTAAATAGTATGCACTGACTCTACAATATATACTTACAAGTAATTCAATATAATTTACCCTATACATAAATTTGACCTTTACATATTATATTAGCCATCTCGGTAATTTGGCCAAATGAGCTATTCCAAACACAAATTAATATTGATATAGCTGCAATTTGGATTAGTAATTATAACCAGCATCATTTTCTATGTGGCACAATAGATTAATACCTATAATGGTTTTTACTGTGATGGGTTCACTTCGAACAAGCCATATAAACCTTCGCTCGAGACTAAAACTTGGAGTGGCCTGTAACTTTTCTTTTTCTTCTGTTGTAATCTTTTATTTGTAATGTATCTAAGTTAAGAAATTGTCTACTATGATAAACAGGTTTATAGAATTTGGGGGCACTGTATTTCAACGACTAGTTATTGAATGCTTACTGAATTTGCAATTCCATTTTATGATGCTTTGTGTAAGTATGAGTGTTGTATACAAGTAGAATATAACCTGCTTTATGGAATAACATGACAGTAAAAGATTAATAACAATACCGCATCTTCACAAAAAGGCACTCCTTTCCAAATGGAAGATGTAAGAGTTTTCTAATTTTGTAGTTAGTAAGATTTCATAGTCATCTAAGCAATAAAAACAGAAGTCTACAACCACAATGGTACTATAGTGTTCACCATTCCTCAAACATGATGCTCAAGAAATATATACGGCACAAATTAACAAAATGTCACTCATTTCCAACTTGAATACATTTTTCTTTTTTATTTCAAAATGAATGTTTTTGTCTTGCCTTGAACGGTGCACTAATTTTTTAAATCCGGTACCCGTAATTTCAAGGGGTGGGTAGGGGTGTATGTTGTTATTTTGTAAAATAGGATGATCTATATAATAAAAGAATTTAGGTTTAACGGAATTGGCAAAAAGTGGATGCGATATAATCTTTAAATGGCATCGGATGGATGTGTATTCACCAACTATGATAAAAGTTAACGTCGTTGCCTCATCCTTCTCAACGTTAACTTTTTCTGTTATATTGGATGGATGTGAAAAAAAGTTGATTTTCTTTTGTGGAAAACAAACCATTTATTTGAAAGTATCAACTATCTATTTGATTTAAGTTTTTGCCTAATCTCTTAGTTCATTAATTTTATCATAACGGAAACTTTATGTGTTGAAAGTTTCAATTCAATAAGCGCATTGGTCGACACATTCATAAATAAGATTTAAGTACAATTGAAGAAACTTTATAGTGAATGATAAACATATCACCAAACTTTCAAAATGTGCCATATATATTATGCACGTGCTTAATTATCAACATCTATATTATAACATATATTGTCTTATTGAAACCACTGAAAAGTAATCATTTTGTTTTGATACACTTACTTTGATATAAGTACTAATGTGCACTCTCTTTTACCACCATTGATATGAGCACAATAAAGGGATGATGATATTTGGTTATAAATTGTGTTTAGTGACTGTTCACGTATAATGAACCAATTCATAAGACAGTTCAAAGGCAGTTGGCTATATTTGAATGTGTTAATGTGGCAATCAGTCATTGAACTAATTTAATTGTCATTATTTTTTTAATAGCTATGCTATAAAAATATGGCTCATCAAACAAATGCAGGTCACAATTAAACATCATATCGAGTAGTAAAGTAAACAATTTGAAGTCAAATTTGACCACAAGTCAACATATTATCAAAAATAATGAATTTATACATAAACATCATATCGAGCAGTATGACGAGCGCACACATTGATTAATTTTAAAATACATCACTTAGTAAATATAAAAGTAAGTAACTAATTCTCAAACATGTATGTTAGTTGTCTAAATACATTTCTCAATATTCTTAATGGGAGAAGCGGCTACCGGGATTAAACAAAGATATTTTCCATGCTGGAAAGAACAAAACTAATTATGTGAGTGAAAGGTTAGATGCAATAATGAAATATTGATGAGAGTAAGACATCTAATAAATATTTAGTTGCAGTTATAGTAATCATCAAATATGTTTTAATGAAGGAAAGAAAGTAACGTGCTCATTAAAATAATACTATATATGTTATCATATAACAGTAGTATATATGTTATAATATATAAAGTTCATAGACCCAAGTGATTATACGCAAGCCCACATGGGCGTGCGTATATACTCGTATCTATAATATGAATGAATATTACCTATTAGAGATACCTTTGAGTCCACATTGAAATAATGAATTCCCTTCTCTAAATATCTCTCGATCCGTCAGATTTCTTGTTTGGAATCACCGACCTTTAATTATCGAATAGCTTTGGATTTAGCTTGAATTTGATTTAAGATTTTGTAAGTTGATTTTTAGGGATGTGTTTCAACTGGAAATCAAGATGATAATGGAGGCCAAAAAGGTGTATAGATTAGGGTTTAGAGATCCATATATATATTATGTATGTATGTATGTATGTATGTATGTATGTATGTATGTATGTATGTATGTATGTACATATATGATTGCATACGAGAGAAAATAGGCTAATCTTATTACTTACTAGTATAATACCATGTATGTACATCTAATATTTAGAGGTATTTACTTTTTATTTAATAAAAAAATGAGTGGACGGAAGTGTTTTGTAAGTGCAAAGGTTTACATAGTCGCAACACTTTTGTTTAAACTCATTTTGTTGAAGGTATCGGTGGCAAATTGATAGTAAAATTTCATTGATTGGTAGTTGGAAAATGAGATGATGGCGAATGTAGCGAAGTCATATATCTACCTAAACCAGTTGATCTCTCCTTTATAACATTGTGTGCCATGAGACCATTTTGCCTAAATTAACTATATATATAATTATAAATAATTTAATTTGTTATTGATATTTCGCATAGATCTAGATATTTATAAGTATTATAAATATATATAACATTATTTATTTCTCAAATCTTATTCAAGTTTAGTAACTAATATCTCATAATATTAATTAATTTTATTAATTTATAAGAATTATAAATTAATTCAATCGTTTCTTCCAAAGGAAATTCATCATTTCGGTTGTGTGACTCTTGGGTGTAAATCCGGTCAGTTGATTAACATCGAACTATTCGGATGTTAACATTCACATGTCGCTTAACAGGTGGTGTGACATTATGGCTAAATTTATCACTTACTTAGATTCAATAACATCCAACTTTAGTTTAATAAGCATTACCTGGTTGTGATGCTTATTTACACCAATTCTCTTCGTCAAAACTATATCACTTTGAAGTTATGGAATTTGGTAACGATCAAAATTCAAATATCATCCATATTCAACTCTACATTTCGAACACAAAGTCCTTGGTGCAATAGTAACAATTATTATTAACCGAAATGTTGTAATCGAAGACTTTGACTTTGAGTTGACTTGAGTTGACCGTGATATTAACCCCATATAATTAAGGGATGAATCCTTTCTTGAATAGGGCTTCACTTTTAGTACTTCTACTAGACCCAGCTATAGTCACTTGATGGAATGTCATGCCATGATTTGACTATAATCAAAGCTGAGCTTTCATATTGAAGATCCACAGTATTCTCAAGTCGAGAGAACCGATCGATATTTTCTTTTTGACCTTAGTTATATTAATCAATAGAAAACTATCGAGTGAGTCATTCCATAGTTATCCAATAACTATCAGTACGTAACCCCTAGGCGCCCCTAGTAGCCATGAGTAATACACTACCCAACATTTCGAAAGCGTTACATACTCTAGTCTCAGCAGATACGTCGATATCCATTCTTGATGCATCTTGACTAGGAACAAATGAAATGGTATATTCATTTTTATTGTGATAAATTACACATGGTTACAACACTTTGTAACTACTATCACAAAACATAACATTTTTGGATTTTCTATTAAATATATGTTTAATTAATATAACCATATTATATCAAATATATTGTAGAAATAAAATACCTTTTATTTGGAACAAGATTGGTTAATGAGTTAGATATATGTAACAAATTATATAATTGTTCCTATGTCATACCCATAACTGTTTTACTTGACTGATATGTACTCGATACCTATACTGATAAACACCAATGGGCTACCACTACATAGAAATCTAATTAGCCGGGCCACCCCACAAAGGTCATTTTTATTACTTCTTGATTGCTTGTTGTTGCTTGATTATTAATTGGTTATTTATTTTGATTAATTATTAATGCCAGCATATTGTGTTGATTTTCCTTTTTCGTTGAATGATTGCACGATGTATTTCGTGAATTCTTTTTGAATAAGTGTGAAATTATAGTGATGGTATCCATGATGAGTTAACTATAGAAAGTAGATATGAATTAGATATGGCTTGGACTATTTATATTTTTAAGAATAGGGCTATGTGGCTTCAGACCGATGAGGTTAAGCTTGTACATGTTCAGTGGAGCTTTGTATTGGTATGCCTCTAATTACTTAAGGTAATTTGTGTTTCCCTTTTTAATTGTTTATTAATATATATATATATATATATATATATATATTTGTGTGTGTGTATGTATATATATATATGAAAGCATATCATAGAGCTTACTTTGTTGCTCTTGTATTTTACAAGTGTGCTTATTATTTCCATTGGTAACACGTTCATTAGAGATGAATGTTGCATAATTTTTTTGTAACATGTTTATCAGAGATGCATGTTGCATAGTTTGTTGTAACATGTTTATTTGACATGCATGTTGCATTAGAGGTGCTTATAGCACAGTTTTTATAGCATGTTTATTTGAAATGCCTATTAGATTAGAGGTGCATGTTGCATAGTTTGTTACAACATGTTTATTTGAGATGTTTATTGTATTGAAGATATTAATAGCATTAGATTTTTTTGTTGCACGGTCAGTTATGACATATTTATTTGAGATGCTTGTTGCATGATTTGATATACCAAATTTATTTGAACTGATTTTTATATATGATTTAGCATGCTTAAGTCCATGATAATGTTGCAATTGTGTTTAATCCTCTTGGTTGAGTACATGATTAGGTACATGAAAGCAACTATGCGCTATTATGATACTTATTCACTTGTATTCACATCTAAACGGCATGATCTTGTTGTGAAAGAGGTACGTAAGATCTATAGCGTAAACGAAATGGATATATATGCTTGTTTGTCCTCGTAAATGAGATGCCTCGGATATGGTATGCCGTAGATATGAGATGTACATATATGTAGTTTTGGTATTTTTAAGACCTAACCGAGCAGAGGAGGTGCTGTCGAATTTTTATAAAACAAGAGGGTTTTAGAATCCTAAGGGTTAGAAGTTATATTTTGTGCTCAAGAAGTTCCATAATGCTAACCGCATAAGGGAAAATCAATTGAAATTTATATTTGGAAATTTTAGTCAGTCGGGTTGCATTATCATAATCCTAGGAATTTCTTAGACAAAATTCTTTTAGGAAGGGGAGAATGTAACAACCTGCATTTTTACGAATAAATGTTCATATAATTAATTTAAATATTGAATCATTAATTAATTAAAGGGTCCAAGAGTCTACCTTTTTACATATGATCGAATTATAATTTGAAGCTACTTTTGTGAAGTGGGAATCGACATTGCAAATCAAAGTTAGTTTATATATCGCTATATTTGGAGTCATGATATTTTTATAATTTATGTATTATTATATGTTTTTTATAAAAATGCATGCGTAGATATGTCCAGTGAGATCTCAATTGATGGCTCGTGTATTTGGGATAAGGACTTCATTGTGAGATGTGCGGTTGAATAATTTTTGTTACTGGGCGAACCAATAGCCAAAAAGGCCTTGAAATGTGTGAAATTATCATCCCAAAATGCCATCTTGTATGGTGACAAAATTTATACCATCATATAGAAAAAATGAGGTTATGTGCATCGACGAGTTTCACAATCTGATGTGTTGTATGATCGTACGAGCTCAAAATGTGTGGCGATTTATTTGAGAAATCAAATAAAAAAATTATTGTATATACCCCCACAACACATTTAGTCCCCTCTCTCATTGATTTTTCTTTTCCCCCTCCAAAAAATATCTCAAATGGGTTTACTTATTGGATTTTAGGTTTGGCTTGATTTTTAGAGCTATAGCCCACGAAAGTCGACGAGGTTGGATCCGTTGGACTAAGGAAGAGGAGAAGTTCACATCTATGGTGGTGTGGAAATGTGCTATAGTGCTTGGCCGATGCCGACATTTGTGGTCATGACTTGGGTTGGGTTTTGCTGGCTATGGAAGAGGACTTAGGCGAGATGGAGAGTGTTGTTGTACTTCTCTTTATGTTGCACATTGTTTGGCGCCTTCTCTTGAAGCTCCAGTCCACGTTCGTGATGCACAACACAATTTTTACCTTTTGTGGGGCTATGAATGCGATTTGATGAGGGGAGCCAGTCGGGACGCGTTAGTATCCGTTAAGAAGAGCACACAATGTGAAGCGTGTAGGAATCGACGGTTCGTGGTCTGGTGGCATATGCCTTGAGAAGTCGAGGAGAGGAGGAAGCGGCTATGGGTTGTTGCTATGCAGGGATATGGATAGAAGATTAGGGAAGAAAGGATTAGTGTTAATAAGGTAATTATTTAACTATAGTTAATTAATAAAAATCGACAGTCTTGTTTCATATTTAATTCGTATCTCTTGCATACAGGGTCCAATTAAGGCACGGTCTTTTACAAGCATGTGGAGGTAATATGCAACATGACAGAGGTTTAGACTAGATCCTGACACTTGAAAATTACACCTTATGTGAGAAGAATTATAACTCTAAATTTATATTTCAGTATAGATCCTCATAATTATCTATATTAAAAATTATTACCTACAAGAGGTAGAATAATATATATAGGTCATTATTCTCATGCTTGATTGGATTGATTTGAGTTGATATTTGTGGTAATTGATTACAATTTTGACTATATATAAATATTGTGTTCTATACGTATTGAATAGATCTAGATGGAGTTCATATTAATTTATAACATGGTTATGAATTAATTACACTATAATTAGTAGTTAATACTAATGATAGCAATATCATTACATATATTATTGTAAATATTTGAGATAATTGAATAAAATCCCATATATATAAATATTTTATTCTATTAGCATTGACCAGAGTTTTATGAAGTTGATATTAATTTATAATAAGGTTATAAGTTAATTTAGACTCTAATTTTTAGTTATACTGGTGATGGAAATGTTATTATATATTTTATTACTAATTAATTAAAAGTATAATCTTTAAAATAACCTATAAGGCTAAAATAACCATTTAGGCAGGTTAAACTCGTATTAAAATGGCTTTGAAGTTTATCTGGCCTTGATACTAGTTTATTATGGTGAAATTCAATAATTAACTAACTAATGAGTTTTTATAAATGTGATTTGAAAAGTTAAAAATTAAAAAAGAGTTATTGTATTATTTAATATGGTTTGGTTAAGGTTATAAAATCCTGAGTATTATTATAACATGATTTATTAACTTTAGACTCTAAGAAATGCTCTTAGCACAAAACATCAAAATGTGGTGTTAGCTATGTTGGCAGAGTGGAAAGATTTAGAAGTTTTAGTCAATGGTGACGTGCAGTTAAGATCGACTGCTGTTTCTAGTCAGAATTCCACCAGGTTGTCTTGTTTAGAAGTTCGACCAGTATTGATTAAGAAAATTGCTTCTAAGTAGAAGGAGGATCCAGTGCTGACTGAGAGAATCAAAAGGCTTGAGGTTGGAACTGAGATCGATGATTTAAAGGATTTTAGCCTTGACTAGAGAGGATGGTTGAGAATGAAGGGATGATTGTGTGTTTCGAATAATGAGAACTTATGGAAAGAAGTTCTTGGAGAGTGTCATCGGTCGAAGTTTATGATTTATCCTGGACGAACCAAGATGTATCAAGATATGGAGAGGGGCTTCTATTGGGAAGGCATGTAGAGGGATGTTGGCTTGTGGGTTAGGCAGTATGCAAAATGTCAACAATTGAAAGCTGATGTTACCGAGTGGGTTGCTTCAGCCTTTAGAGATTCTAGTTTGGAAATAGAATTCCATATCCATGGATTTTATAGACAGATTTCCAAGGACAAATGAGGTAATGAAAGTATATCGGCTATAGTCGACAGATTGACCAAGAGTGTCCATTTCATTTCAGTTAAGTCAACTAGGATGGCACCTATTTTAGCCAAATTGTTCCTGAAAAACATAGTTAGACTGCATGCAGTTCCTATTAATATATTCAGTGATAGAGATGCTTTGTTCACTAGAGAATTCTGTAAGATTCTACAGAAGGTATTAGGTACAAAGCTCAATATAAGTACTGCATATCACCCTCAGACTGATGGACAGACAGAAAGAGTCAACAAGGTACTCGAAGATTTATTGAGAGCTTGTGTATTATACTTTGGTGGATCTTGGGAGGATCACCTACATTTGGTCGAGTTCTCCTATAATAACAATTATCAGACAAGTATAGGAATGACACCGTTTGAATCTTTGTATGGAAGGCCATGCAAATCACCCGCATGTTGGTTGGAGACTGGAGACAGACTACTCTTAGGTCTAGATTTGGTCAGGGAGGCATCAAAGAAGATTGGGTTGATCCGAGAAAGGATGAAGGAAGCTCAGTCCAGACAAAAGAGTTAAGCAAATAAGAGGCACAAATACTTAGAATTCTCAGTTGGAGATAAGGTTTTCAATAAAGTATCACTAATAAAGGGTGTGATACAATTTAGAAAGCCCGGGAAGTTAGCCCTAAGATATATAGGTCCATTCCAGATTACAGAGAGGATTGGAAAGCTTGCATACAGAGTAGAGTTACCATGCAGTATGCCAGGTGTCCATAATGTATTTCATGTATCTCATCTTCACAAGTATGTGCATGATCCAGAGACTACTATTCCTCCAATAAGGTTGGAAGACTTAGTAGTAGATCCAAATTTTACTTTTGTTAGACTACTATTCATCGGTTCAGATTGTAGCTAGAGATGAGAAAAGATTAAGGAATAGGACAGTCAAGTTGGTGAAAGTTCAGTGGAGCGACAACGAGAAGGACTGTACTTGGGAGATAGAGGACAAGATTAGAGATACTTATCCTGATTTTCTTTGAGGGTATGTCTATATTAGATTTACACAGATAGTTGCTAGTCAATTAGACTAGTATGTTTGTTAGGAGTTGTTACAGATGATTGCTATGTTTGTATTTAGTCCTTACTTAATTTCAAGGACGAAATTCTTTAGGGGGAGCTTGTAACATCCCTAAATTTTGATGAATTATTCCGAATTTTAATTAGATAAATTAAATAGAATAATGATGATAAGGGGAATGAGAATGGAATAAACCATTTATATGATCGTGCTTAATAATTAAATAAATGGGCTTTAATTGGGTCGTTAAACTATAAATTACATATGGGCATAATAGTAAAATAGCAATTTTACTTTACAAGGCTATACACTTCACATCCTTGTCCATTCATGTTCATTTTCTCAAAAACAAAAATAAATGCTAAAACCTTAAGAGCCGACCATTAACAAGGAGGAAAAGAGGAGGATTACAATCTTAAACTAAGGATCAAAGACACGGAGGATTAAGCAACAACAAATCTCAAATTACTTATCTAAAGTGAATAATAATTTTATACCATCTCTATTTTATTCTATGATTATGTGTTTTGGATTTATGATTAAATTAATCCTTAAAATGATACGGATGATGATATGCTTGAATTATGTTATGTTCGAATTATTTTAATTCATATACTTATGAATTTGCTCGGTTTTAAGTGAGAACCAAGGGTTTATGATTTTCGTATTCCATGAAAAAAAGTGTTAAGAAAAACATGATTTTACAGATGGGTTTTGATTTTTAGAATTTTCTAAGCTATAGAAAATTTGTTATGAATTTGTAAAGGAAAATATGATATAATTGGGTTTAAAATTTATCGAGTATTTCAGGAAGAAATTGGGTCTGAAATTTTAATATGTTTGATAAACGATAAATTGATTTTATGTGATTTTTGGGGATTTTTCCCAGTTGATTTATTTGGGAAATTAAATTATTGTTAAAGAGGGACTTTTCTGCAAAAGTTGGTTTTGTTCTATGGAAGGTCTTAAACGTTATGTTTCTTTGATTTGGATCTAAATTAATGCGGCAATTTCTAACTATAAAGTATTTGAAAAGTTCTAAAGTAACCAATCAAGGAATTACAGCTGGCAGGTTAGTTATAAAGCAATTGACATGTTTAGCTATAAATCGTCATTTTAGAAAAAGGCGGTTCCACCTGTTTCGGAGGCACATTTCAACTTCTTTACCTCCGCACCATCTCAGTCGAAACCATCTCTATCGAAACCCACATAGTCGGAACTAAAATACTTGGTATCAATGGAATTGGTACGAAGTGTGTAGAATATGCTAGTATATGATTTTGTTTAATGATAGTAAACATATATATTCGTTTAAATGTATTTGATGTTGTACTATTTTATTTTTCACAAAATCAAATAAATATTTGTTGAATAAAATAAATAACTCAGAATTTATATTCAAACAAGTATTTTATTCAAACAAATATTTTATTACAAATTCGAATAGCACAAATTTGAGCTCTCACTATGAGTTTATACATTTTCAATTACAACACAAATTTTACTTTACATATTACACATTACTACATATTCACTCAACACTCGTATTTTTATCGTCAACTCTGTTCCAACCTAAATCCAGCATCCGAGCTATCTGCAAAATAAACACTGACGCAGTAAAATTGAAAAAGAAATATTTTTGTAGTGCAAAATAAAATGTGTGTTTTGAAAATATTATTTACCTCGGTTATTTGGGTAGTTCATCATCATTTTCTTTTGAATTCATCATACGCGAACAACTTGTCACATGCACAGTGTATCACCGCACATGTCACAAGGCCGTGCACACCGATATACACTTGCGTGTTAAAACTACAAGGATAGGTGAGCACGAGGTCAAACCCGAGCCAAAGCTAGATTCAACTCAAATGCAGACTCGAGTGAACTAGAGACCATCATAACCAGAGGCAACAACAAATCAATGTCTGGTTGAAACAAGACTCAATGCAATGGTCAGGTGCAACATGAAGACCGCCATACATGTTAAATGGAATGGAGTACCAAAAAATGTAAGAGCTACAGTTCAAGTCCATAGCAGGCCGGTACAACATGAAAACCAGATTTCCAGTGAACCAAGCTTATCCCGAACCAAATAACTTAGGTCAGAGCAAGGCTAACAAGGCAGCATGAATATGAACAAAAAAGTTCTCATGCACAAATAACTCAACATGCTCACATGTGCAAACTAGTGATAACAGACCAAAACATACACAAGATTGAAATGGAAGCATATACAAAGCAACTGGATGCAGACTGAAATTCAAAATTGAACCAGACCAGTCTACATCGCCACATTCAAAGTTCAACATGAACATGAATACAAGGCATTTCAGGGATGACTACAAGACAAGTTCAAAAGTGCAGACTACAATTTAACGCAAAGCAGCATGATGGATGTGTTGCTCAACCAGACTACAAGTAAGCTTATAAAAACAAGTTAACGGAGCCAAGGCACTATAACTCAGAGCAATGAGACCAGTACAACCAGAATAACACAATCGAACCTAGACCAACAGACCATCGAGCAGAGAATAAAAGTGTGAAGACATGAACCACTCGAACACACATACAACACAATGCAACATGAAGTCCCTAATCAATACGAGTACAAGTGAACATAAACAAAAACTAGAGCAACATACAAGCAAATGGATATGAAACTCGAAGCAATTAGCATCAGTTCTATACATATGAAACAAAGGCATGAACAAATTCAAGTGTAGACACACACATAACAACAAATGAAATTCAACTTAAATCAAAATAAAACATCATTGAAGAGTTCAAAAATTCGAATACTGTCGGCACTCAAAAATACAACAGAAGATAGAGGGAACACATGAATGGTCAGAGCAAGTGGAACTACACCAATGTATACAACAAGACCACAAATGTACAAAAACAATGAACAAAACAACTACAAGCATCAGGTCGCAAATGTTCCAGGCATGAACACACACATCGAACCAGTCAAAGCCAAAAAGAATGGAACAAAGGATAACAAGATGAATAAGTGTTGATTTCCAGCAAACAAAAATGAACAAGTAAAAGTCAGCAAATTCAAATAACATAGAAATAAACGAAGTCGCAAAAATCATCTCAAATTCAAAAGTGTCGTAGACGCAGGAGCAAAAGAAGGAACCGTCCCAAAGCAAGTCACGAAAATTCAAAATACATTTTAACATGAAAAAGTCAAGAATTCATCACATCATTCAAACAAAATCGAATGGAGAAGAAAATAAAGGGAAGAATTCAAATATAAAAATATGAACGTATATTGAGGGGTTTCTATCCCTACATAACCCAGCATCATCACTGGCAAATTAGTCAGTCGAGTTCAAGCATATCAAACAGAGAAATCAAAGAAAAATTCACATACCAATTTCTATTCAGTCAAACTTGACAAAAATTGTAGCAACCGCAAGCAAATCGAAGCCATGATCGATTAACAAAGCCGAGTTAAATTCATCACTCAATCGATCACAACATCAAGGCGACAGCTTCAATTATACAGAAACCCTAAATTTTTTGTTGAAGAAAAGCAAAAAGGGAAGGACCGACTTTCTACTCAAAGGAAGAAGAGAAATTGTCTTTGTATTCTATTTGGGCTAAACATTAATAAGGAGTCGTCTTCTTTTATTAACAATTGGGCCGGTTCTATTTTTTTATTTGGGCTTAAGTTTTATTAATTAGGGTTTTGGTTTTATTTTGTTCAATTTATTTTATTTTTAAATTCAAATCAAACTACAGTTGTGTAACTACGTTACGAACTACGGTGGTGTCGTTCAAGAATTCGCAACTCGGCAGATGTATGTTAGTCATTAGCGGGTGTCGACAATTTACATATGTAAGTGTCTAACTACTTAATTTCTATAAACCTTGTGGGCCGCAGGTAGGCAAGGTTTTCCCGAAGCTGGGTAAATTTATGTGTGGTCTCTTTTGCATTACTTTCAGTTATTATTTCTATTTCCGCAATAATTTTTAATTACTTTTAGTATCACCCAATTCACCCCCCCTCCCAGGGTGAAAATGATCCTACAAGTGATATCAGAGCCAGGTTCAAAAACCATTTTTTTATTTTTTTTCTTTTTTTAAAAAAATGATTTTTTTAAATGGCTTCTTTTAATAATACTTTTGCTGAGGATCAATCTATAGTTAGACCACCCATGTTCAATGATGAATATACATACTGGAAAACTAGGATGAAAATTTTTCTAAAAACCATAAATGCATGGAATATTGTTGAGACACGATATAGCACACCAACTGTAGTAGTAGATAATTAAGAAATTGTAAAACTGATGGATCAACGGACAAATTTTGGAAATAAACTGCAATTTGCAAACGCGAAAGCTACGAATTCTATTATTTGTTCATTAGACCAAATTTAATTTAATTTTGTCTCACATTGTCTAACTGCATAAGAAATTTGACACACGCTTGAAGTGACTCATGAACCTCTTAGGTTAAAGAATCTCGCCTTTTCATGCTTAGTAGCCAATACGAGAACTTCACAGTGGAAAAGGATGAAAGTGTCAAAGAAATGTACTTTTTAATCTTGTGTATAAATCAAAAGCTCTAGGAAGACCATACACAGAACTGAAAATAGTTCGAAAAATATTCTGAATTCTACCATGAAATTTTGAAGCAAAAGTGGATGCCATTCAAGAATCAAAAATCTAAAACAAATTAAAGTTGAAGAACTCATCAGAAATCTTACCACTTATGAGCTAGAAATCAGATACAAGGAAGAACGCGAAGAGGTGATACGCAAAAGAAATCAATAGCTCTCAAAGGAACAACGGAAAGTGATGACGATGACGATGAAGGAGCAGCTGGATTGGCACTGATAATAAAAAGATTCAAAAGTTAGAACCGAAAATATGGACATCCTGCCCTGAATCAACAACTAGAGAATAGAATAGTCAAAGTTCTAAAAGATGCAGAAGAGCAGGAGATCATTTGTCACAACTACAATAAACCCGATCATATCAAGCCAATTGTCCTCAGAATCGATTCATCAAAGGAAAGAAACAGAAAAGGAGAAGCTTTACAACTACTTGGGATGAAAGGATGAAGTTGACAAAAGCACTGGCAGCGAGAGTGATAGTGTAAATATATGTCTTCGAGGAGACACTAGTGACATCGATGATGACGAGCCAAGCGAGGTATCAAAACCTACTCACTTGCAATTACTTATATATTTTCATGAAGTAAATGGTTGTTTCGAAAGACTTAGGGAGAAGTACACTAAAATTGAATCATAAAGAGATAGTTTGATATAACTAAATAAGCAGCTTGATCAATTGGTTAAAAACTATCGAAATAAGAGCCCTAAGTGTGATAAGTGTCCATCACTTGAAAAAGAAATTGAAAAATCAAAAATTAAAATTAGATCACTTGAAAATGAAATTCTGATTTTGAAAGAAAGTGAAAACACTAGGAGAGAAAATTCTATCAAAAAGTGCACCATGTTATTGAATGAAAATGAATCACTCAAAACACAAGTCGAACAATTGTCTACAACTTTAGGCAAATTTTCTAAAGGAGAAAATTTACTAAATATGTTGTTTGGAAAAAAACTGTTAATATTGTTAGACAAGAACTTGGGTATATTCAATCTAAAAGAATTAGAAGTGAAACTAATCATGTTAACTCCAAGTGCATGATTTGTAGAAAAATTGGACACAATCAAAACAATTGCTAGTTTAGACCCAAACACATGAAAACCATACCAATTTGGGTTCCTAAAGGCACGAATGTTAAATCCCTTAAAATCAAACAAATTTGGGTGCCAAAAGGAACAAATATATACTATTTTAGTTTTACACAAAATTATTTTTCAGAATCTTCTATCACAAACAATCACGAACCTATAAAAACAAATAGGCCACAAAAGTCTTTCCTCATGCAGATGTAGTAGTAAGCTAAGGAGCAACAACAGTGGTACCTGGATTCTAGCTATTTCAGGAACAGGATGGACAAAAAATCAAAATTCCTTAGCCTAGAGAAATACAATGGTAGCGGAGTCACAATGGGCAACAACGAAAAATTATCGGTAAAGTTAAAATAGGTAACTGTACATTTATCTTGAACAATACATGTTGAAAATATGCACCACAATCTGATTTAAATCAGCCAATTATGTGATAAGGAAATGAATGTTGATTTTGATTTATGCAAAATTGTTGACCAATTATCTTTTTATGCCAAGAGCACTATAAGTACCTCTGGAGTCCTTGAATTAGTTCATACAGATTTGTTTGGACTAACGATATTGCAAGTTTAGGTGGTAAGAGATGTTGTTCTGTATTGGTTGATGATTACTCTAGATACACGTGGATATATTTGTTTATCTTACTACTTCTAGACCTGACACTATGTTCACCAGTTTGTTTATGTGCATGGTTTCAGTAAAATCCAAAGGAATCACATTTTAAAGGCTGTAAAGGGATTATAAGGTATTTGTTGCACATCTCATGGTTTTGTCTTTGGTATCCGTCTGATAACTTTGAGTCAAAGGGGTATTCAGATGCAGATTATGCTGGTAGTCTAGTTGATAGAAAAAATACTAGTGGAACATGTTGTATGTTGCGACATTCGTTAGTTGCATGGTCAAGTCAAAAACAAATTTTAAACGAGTCACACTTATGATCTCACGAATAATCTTGTACATCATTCTTTCACCAAGCATATAGATGTTAGACATCATTTCATTAGAATTCATATTTCCAAAGAAAATATCTGCATAAATTTCATTTTGACTGTTTTTCAACTGGCAGATAATTTTAAGAAACCCCTTCCATAAAATAGTTTTAGTCGACTTCACTCGGTTTAGGCATTTTAGAAATTTGTTTTTATATTTTTGATTTTGATCTTAAATGCTTGTGTTAACTAATCAGACTTCCTAGTGATTATTAAAAATAAATAGTAACTGAAAAAGTGACGAGTGTTGATATTAATCATACATTTTGACTTGAGACAGTGTATGTAGTAAATTTCTTTAAAAAATTTAAACAGAATTTGTATTAACTTCGATTGGTAAAAATTCCATGACCATCTCTATTTCTATCATATTTCTAACAACCACCACTCTTTAAAACCCAATATAGTATGTCAACGGAAAATTATTCATTTTTAAAAATTTAATTAGCAAAGAAAATATCTAAAGTATTCACTCTCGTTTAAAAGTCCTTACGGTTATGTATATGTGAATTACTTGGAATCCTTGTTTATATGCTTTTATGCTCATTTAAAAGTCCACGCAGTTATGCATGTATGGAACACATATCAAAATTGATTATTAAATAGACGAATTGATTCTAATCCTATTTAAAATTCCTCATGGTTATGCGTGGTTAGAAGATACTTGAAATTTATTTTTTTAAATTGGGAATACTACTAATCTCATTTAAAAGTTCTACCGGTTACGCATGGTTAGTAAGTATTCATATTCCTGTCATAAATATACCACAAATAGATACAACTATATGCTTTTATATGCCGACATCACCCCTATCACTCTAAAGTGGAATATGAGCCTAACGGAGTATTTATGATTTTTTTTATTTTTTTATTGAAATTTAATATTTATACTCGATTAGGTATTAACATTGTACTAATGTCTATCGCCTTATCTCTATTTTTCTAATACAGTTACTCTTTTGCTGATAATAAAAGGGGGAGAGAGAAGTTAAAATTTTGGCAAATAAGTCATATTTTTTAATTACATCTAGGTTCATTGCATATATATTTTATGCATATGTGAAGGAGAGCTTTATCGTGGGGGGCGTTCAAGTGGGGGGAGAAAATGGAATTCATCAAAATCATATACATTTAACAGAGTCAAAACCTTAATATATGTTCGTTATCATCAAAAGGGGGAGATCGTACAATAGGCTAGTATATGATTTTTGTTTGATGATAATAAATATATATATATATATATATATATATATAAATGTATTTGTTGTTGTACTATTTTATTTTTCACATAATCAAATAAATATTTGTTGAATAAAATAAATAACTCAGAATTTATATTCAAACAAATATTTTATTCAAACGAATATTTTATTACAAATTCGAACAATACATATTTGAGCTCTCACTATACGTTTACATATTTACAATTACAACACAAATTTTACTTTACACATTACACCTCACTACATATTCACTCAACACTCGAATTTTTATCTTCAACTTTGTTCCAGCCAGAATCCAGCATCTAAGCTATCTGCAAAATAAACATTGACGCGGTAAAATTGAAAAATAAATATTTTTGCAGTAAAAAATAAAATGTGTGTTTTGAAAATATGATTTGCCTC
Organism: Allium cepa; assembly: GCA_030765085.1. Classification (NCBI taxonomy): domain Eukaryota; kingdom Viridiplantae; phylum Streptophyta; class Magnoliopsida; order Asparagales; family Amaryllidaceae; genus Allium; species Allium cepa. The sequence goes on along the minus strand of CM060931.1, from coordinate 454,688,227 downwards.
AGTTATTTAGGTTGTTCGTCATCATTTTCTTTTGAATTCATCATATACAAACAACTTGTGACATGCACAGTGTATCATTGTACATGCCACAAGGTCGTGCATATCAATATACATTTGCTTGTTAAAACTACAGGGATAGGTGAGCATGAGGTCAAACCCGAGCCAAAGCTGGATTTAACTCAAGTGCAGACTCGAGTGAACCAGAGACCATTAGCACCAACGGCAACAACAATCAGAGTCCATTTGGAACAATACTCAATGCAATGGTCCGGTGCAACATAAAGACCACCATACATGTTAAATGGAATCAAGTACAAGACAAATGTAAGTGCTATAGTTCAAGTCCACAGCAGGCCAGTACAACATGAGAACCAGATTTCCAGCGAACCAAGCTTATCCCGAAGCAAATAACTTAGATCAGAGCAAGGCTAACAAGGCAGCATGAACATGAAAACAAAGTTCTCATGCACAAATGACTCAACCCGCTCACATGTGAAAAGTAGTGATAACAGACCATAATATACACAAGACTCAAGTGGAACCATGTACAAAGCAACTGGATTTAGACTAAAATTCAAAATTGAACCTGGCCAGTCTACATACAGACATTCAAATTTCAATATGAACACGAATGTAAGCATTTTAGGGATGACTACAATATATGTTCAAAAGTGCAGACCACAATTTAACACAAAGCAGCATGATGGATATGTAGCTCAACCAGACTACAAGTGAGCTCATGAAAACAAGTCAATGGAGTGAAGGCACTATAACTCAAAGCAATGAGGCCAGTACAACCAGAATAACACAAGTGAACCCAGACCAACAGACACTAGAGAATAAAAGCGTGAAGACATGAACACACGCATGCACAGGTGACTCGAAGAAACTGCAGCTACCACTCGAACACACATACAACATAATGCAACATGAAGTCCCAAATCAATACAATTACAAGTGAATATAAATAGAAACTAGAGCAGCATGCAAGCAAATGGATATGAAACTCGAAGCAACTAGCATCAGTTCTATACATATGAAACAGAGGCATGAAAAAATTCAAGTGTAGACACACACACACAACAAGAAATGCAATTCAAATTAAATCAAAATAAAACATTATTGAAGAGTTCAAAAATTCGAAGACCGTCAGCACTCAAAAATACAACAGAGGATAGAGGCAACACATGAATGGTCAGAGCAAGTGGAACCACACCAGTGTATACAACAAGACCACAAATGTACAAAAACAATGCACAAAACAACTACAAGCATCGGGTGGCAAATGTTCCAGGCATGAACACACACATCGAATCAGTCAAAGCCAAAAAGAAGAAACAAAGGGTAATAGGATGAAAAAATGTTGATTGCCAGCAAACAAAAGTGAAGAAGTAAAAGTCGGCAAATTCAAATACCAGAGATTTCATCACATCGTTCAAACAATATCGAACGGAGAAGCAAATAAAGAGAAGAATTCAAATACAAAAATACGAAAGTATATTTAGGGGTTTTCATCCCTATATAACCCAGCATCATCACTGGCAAATTAGTCAGTCGAGTTCAAGCATATCAAACAGAGAAATCAGAGCAAAATTCACACACCAATTTTTGTTCAGTCGAACTAGACAAAATTGTTGCAACCACAAGCAAATCGAAGCCTGGATCAATTGAAAAATCCGAGTTGAATTCATTACTCGATCGATCACAACATCAAGGCAGCAGCTTCAATTATAAATTCTGTGTTGAAGAAAAGCAAAAAGGGAACAGCCGACTTTCTACTCAAAGGAAGAAGAGAAATTGTCTTCATATTCTATTTAGGCTGAATAATAATAAGAAGACGTCTTCTTATATTAACAATTAGGCCGGTCCTATTTTCTACATAGGCTTAAGTTTTATTAGTTAGGTTTTCGGTTTTGTTTAGCTTAGTTTATTTTCTTTTTAAATTCAAATCAAAATCTAGTAGTGTAACTAGATTACGAACCATAGTTCGAGAATTCACAACTCAGTGGCTGAGTTATGGAAGGGTTTTGAGCGTAGAGTTAGGTTAGTCATTAGAGGATGTCACAAGTTTATGTGTGTAAGCATCTGACTACTTAATTTCTAGTAGAGACTTTGGGGCCAGCACGTAGTTAGGGTTTTGCCGAAACTAGGTCAATTTATGTGTGATCTCTTCTGCATTATTTTTCAGTTATTATTTTATTTCCGCATTAATTTTTAATTACTTTTAGTATCGCCCTATTCACCCCCCCCCCTCCTCTAGGGTGAAAATGATCCTACAAAGTGAATTGGTAAGTAGCGGAAGGTAGGGGGTCGAAAGCTATGCTTTCGTCAGGGTCGAAACCAAGGTTCACTTTTGAAAAGATAAGTGCCTGCCTAATTTTTGAAGGGCTTTCGACTGAGTCAATACCCTATAAAGTCGAAACCTTTAGTTTGGTTTCTAAAGTTAAGTTCCTGTCTTGTTTTACTTAAAGATTTCAACATAGTCGAAAGTCATGCTTTCAAAAGAGACTTCATAAATAGCTTTCGAAGGAGTATTTTTTTTCCTTAAATAAGAGCTTCCGAAAGGATTGGTTTCGACCATGTTGAGACCAAGATGCTGATTTACCTTCTGACTGTGTTGAAACCATCTATGTTATCAAAAGGTTATCTCTGTTTTAACCAAAGTTAAGTCACTTCCTAAATGCTTTCTAAAGGGGTTAAGGGTTTCAAGACAATGGTGTCGAAAGGGGGTTTCGACACTATCCTTCATTGTTTTAATTTAAAAGGTTGTTGATTTTGACTAGATGGTTTCGACACCATCAACTTTCCCCAAATCAATTTTATAATTGGTTCCGGAAGAGATACTTTTGTATGTAATTAGTTTGACCCAAAGAGTGTTTTAAAGAGTAAACCCAATGCTTTCGAAATGGTACTTTTGTTTGTGTTAAAGCTATGTTTTAAAGAATGTTTTGATACCATCGAAAGGTATCGTTGGTTTCAAAAGGATTGATTTATAGAGCTTTGAAAGGTATATATTTAGTGTTTTGAAAAGAGGTTTTATGTGCTTTCGAAAGAAGTCATCCAATGGTTTCGAAAATGATATTTTAAAGTTTCAAAATAAATAACCCATTCTCATTTTAAAAGGAAATACTATGACATAAATAAATATTTTAGAGTATTTTCTCTTCTTGTATTTATTCACATTGTAATTAACCCATAATGGTACTTTGGGAAGGGAAGAATAACCAATTAGGTTGACCCAGCAGTGAATATAACTTATGAAATAATAAAAGCTTAATTAAAGATACTGGCAGGAGCCAATAGGTTCATAGTTAATCCATGAAAACTATGATTTGATACCGGTAGGGGCCGTTAGGTTTGTAATCAACTCATGAAAACAATACCCGGATTTGATATTGATAGTTAGTCAATAGGTTTCTAATTAGCCCATGAAAATTAGGATAAAAGAAAATATATTGGAGTTATCAATAGGTTCTTAGTGATCCCATGAAAACAAAGATATTGGACACATATAACAGGTTAATAGTAATCCTAGATACTATAATTGAAATAGATATTCAGAATGAATGGGGGATGGGTAATACAGATTTGATTTTCTTGTTTTACATATCATCATAATGTTTTTGAGATACTATGTTTTAAACATTGCAGATTTAAGAGCATAGTATGTGGTTTTATAAATGTTTTAGGATTCTAGTGAGGGGAAAACCGTTCTACTAAGCGGTGTGGTCTTACTAGATATCTAAATGGTTTGAGATGGTAAATTATTATTTATACCAAGCTTTGTGTCTGACTCAGAGTTTTTGTTTTCCAATTAAAATCTCGGGTACTCAATTGATTTTGAGTAGATTGAGAGTTAAGGTTTTCAAGTGTTCTTTTAGACGAATAAAACTTCTGAAGACGTGCAGGAGGCAAGCTTGTTATTAGAATTTTGTATTTCCGCTGCGTATTTTTTTGTACTGGAAAATTTGGTTTCTTTCCTATTTAGATACTCTGATCAACCAAGGGCATCTTCATATGTCGCTCTTGGCGTATTTTATAATAATTATATGTTATCTGAACATGGTCTGCAAACTGGGATTATGTAATCAAATTGGAATGTTTTGAAATAGAATGTGAAATTTGTTTGCTGTTTAATTTTTTTTCCATATTCTTGTGTTTCTGTGTATCAATGTACCTAATATCGCTGTATTTGGTCGCCGAGGAATAATAAGTATGGATAACTGCAGCATCCATAACCGTTAGTTTTGGACCTCCAAGTAGAGGGATGTTACAATTTAAGGCTTATGATATTGGATATTATACTCAAAACTCCACACAAATGGAGTTAATGTATTCTAACTTTTGATATTGATATTTAATTATCAGTTGCTTCCGCTAGTGCAGTCTCTTGTATATTGTTTACCATGTTCTATTCATGTATATTCATTATGTCATATGTTATCTTCTCTTTGTGAGATTATATCAATTTTTCTTGGTATGATGCTTTGTTTTAATTTATCCTAACAGACTGTCTTTTGTATATTCAAGAGTTAGACATTGTCACTCGACATTGATTCAGGGTGTCAAGAAGGACATATCGTTCCATCACGTCTCTTCATTTGATTCTTCTTCATCTTCATTTCAAAGTCACTTCCATTTGTATCCCCACAACATACATGTACGTAAGGGATTGCTCATTCCCATACCAAACAACAATTCTTACCCTGATGTTCTCTTTTTTTTCTCTGTGTATTCACTGTTATTCAACATTTCCAAAGTAATCATTTTAATTATTCATTTCCATATATGTATTATTCAAAATAGCTCTTGTTCATTCAGAAACTTCGGCTCGAATCATATGTCCATATTCTAGGCAGAAGCTAAATAATCTCTTTACATCACACTATGGTTTCCTATAACATTAATTAATATGTGGCATGCTAAAAATATATCCTCATTTGAGGTTAGAAAATCATGATATAGCTTTCTACCATTGATAAGTTTTAAGTTACGAAAAATTACCGCTGACTGAATGAAAGTATGAGTCTTTATCTAAATCATCATTCAGTATGAGCCTTTATCTAAATCATCATTCATGGTTCATTTAGTATTCATTTATACAATGTATACTTCGGGGATGTGTGACAGTATGAATTTTCGCGTTCGAAAATCGACATCCATACTTTACATCGTACTCGAATGCCGCAGATTCGACCGTTCGAATCCGAGTCGTCGAAGCTTATAACACCATTAAGTATAACAACGCGGCGGAAGAAAAATAAATGAATAATATCATATACAACATCTGATACAATATCCAGATACAATATGATACAACAGAATGATACAATTGATAATAGATATCCATATACATCAGAGATATGATACAAGAAATAGCAGTGGAAAGAAAATAGATAACACCAGCAGCGGATAATCTCCATCTCCAAAGCACCAATCTAGAAATAGCTTGAACTCCCAATAATGATGCACAAGATAAGCAACGTCAGTCTTGATCCAAAGACTGAACTAGCTCCAGATAATCTACTAAAGCTGACCATCTGAAAAACCCAACTCTAAACTCCCCGTGTGGAAAATTTTGGACACTAGAGTTTAGGAAAGGAACAATAAACTCCAGGTCAGTCATGGGACTGGTATGAGTAACAAAAACAGTTTATCTTTTAAAAACAAGCAAAGAAATATTTTAAAATAGATACACAGTGCTTTTGGAAAATGAAACTACCATAAGGCCTCCCGCACACACACACAAAATGCAAATGCAGAATCGGAGGAGATTTCTCCTTATGATAGTTTAACATGCTTGATACGCAAATTTCTTTGATATTATTACTATAAGTGCAAAGTGTAGGAAAACATTTCGAAAATATAATATAAATGTTAGCCAGCATAGGCATTTCGCACTTATGCCTACTATAGCTACCATGTTCAATAGCAGGTTACCACCACATTCCATGACAGGTTATACAACTAAAACAGTACAAGGCGCGTATTGTTTCTTTGGATTTTCCAACAAATGGTCAGGTCAAGGAACTTCCCATTGCCACATGGATACGCCTCTAGAAGGACGCCCCGAGAACCTAACCGGATCTCTGCCAACACAAGGCCGGGTTACCTCTAACTAAGTAACTACCCTCAAATTAATTATTCTCAAATTTATTATCTTAATTAATTTATCACATTATCCTTAAATTAATTTATTGCTTAATCACTCGATTAATCAACTTTAATCATTAATAAATATTTAATTGATAATCCTTAATTTACAAATTAAATTATTCCTTAATTAATTAATCTTTAAACCTTTAATTACTTATTTAATTAAACCAATTCATTAATTAATTAATTAAGTCAATTATCTTATTTATTTTTAATAAAGTTTAAAAACTAATTTTAAAACCCGTAAGTTCGCATGTGCAATAATACCTTATTATAAAAGAAATTGAAAAGAGTTTAAATCAAGTTTTCTTTTAAATTCACATATTAAAAACATGCTCTAACATTAAACTTACTTAAAAATTTGAACTTATAAAACTTAATTAATTTTTTTTTCAAAATCTTGAATTTCATATTTAACTTTGCATCCAGGTTTGCAAATTAAAATTTAACTGTTTAAATCCTTTCTTTTTCATTAATTTTACTTAATTCCTCTAACATTTTTACAATTATTAAAACCATCTAAATTTCAAAACTGACTTATTCCTAATTTAAGCTTCAACTAAACTTGAGTTTATATTCAATGTTGATTTGAAACTTGGTTTAAAACTTGAATTTAAATTGCCAGAACAAAACAAGTTTCTAAAACTTGTACAAACATATCGAGCCACGCTAACACTTGCTTCGAGTCAAACAGGGAAACCCCCCGAGAACAACACTCGAACCACCCGAACCAAATTCGCGAACAACCTGAAACACCCAAACAAAACAAGCTCCAGATCCCAAAACAACGTGCTCGTGCACGTGTACAGCACCGCCGACCAACTCCAAGCGACACCACGACGTCGAGCGCGTCGACGATCACCTCCAGACTGACTCCCAATCACCAGAACCCCATCACCCACGCGAAATCAAAAAAATCAGGTTTAAACTCAACCCTGGAAACAGAAAGCACCCATCACCCTCAAACCTGCCAACGCCTCTTTCTCAGAGCTCCGACCACCAGACGCTTCGAGCTTCCAACCTCGACTTCGTCAACCACCCGGCCACCAGTACCCAAAACCACGAGCAACTCGATGCTCGAACGAGGCTGTGGTGTACGAATTTCCCCTTCACTCAAAAATTAGGTTTACAGACTTAAACCTTACGCCACCGCATCCACGATGAACTTCACATCCTCTCACTATTTTTCCAAGAACGCACGTTCGTCCCTCTATCACCAGCCCAAGCCTCGACCATCACGAGACAGTGGATCGCCAGAGGTTGCCAATATTATGAAATTTCGACATTTCCAAAATTCTCTTCTCTCCTCTATATAAAAATTATGATTTAACTTTAAAATTCATGATTTAGTATAAGTTTTTGGTTTATATACCTGAACTAAGAAATTTTAAAGTTGAAGTTTTTACAAAACTCAAGCTTTACTATTCTATTTATTTCCCAGAGCAAGTTTATAATTTTAAACTCTAATCCATGATATGAAAAACACTTTTTTTTGTTTTTAAATTAAATCCTATCAACAATTGATTCAAGAGAATATGGATTTTAAATCAACTTGAGCTTGGAAATTTAATACAAAGATGTCTTACAGGTTAAACAAACATATATTCATCATATATTACACATACGCAACATTTCAACAATATATAAACACAGATACTTGATTATCTTCATACTTAATTCAAGCAACCAGATAACTTAAGTATTTTTATAAGAAAAAGTTACTTATAGATGTTTCAGAAGGAAGAACAGAGCCTTCAATATTAGAACAGGCTTTGAAATCTGTTAGCTGAGGTCTTCACTTGATCTCAGTTTTGGACTGATTTGTATTGTTGAATTTTGTTTTAGATTTGAATGATATTACTTTAGATTTTTCTCAGCTTTGAATAAACGAAACTGAGGTGAAGTTTTTTTTGATATATAGGAGGGAAGTGTACAGGGTGTTACAGTTTTCTTTGTTTGTACAGCAGGTCATGGCTGAGATGATCTTGCATTTAATGCCTTGATATGCTAGGGGTACGTTGCATTAATTACTCAAGTCCTTTGAAAAATTTTTCTTATACATTTCCATATCAAATTGATTTGTTTACAACTTTATGAACATATATTATTATTATTTTCTTTTGTTTTTTTATACTAATATTTTGCTTGTACACTTTGTTTATGCTTGCCAACATTACTTACAAGCATATTTATTTGTCGGTTTGCTTTCATATTTTATGTGCATACATTTAATTATTATTTATTTTTATACTTATGCTTAATACTTATAAGGTTTATTTTAATTCAAACATTTTGAAAGACTTTATTTCAAATTTACAAATCATAGTTTCTTTCAAAATATCTATATAACAGTTTCTATTTATATTAAAAAAATCTATTTGTAAAGACATTGCATTATAAACATTGTTCAAAAATAACTCATTATTAAATTAAAACAAATTATAAAAGAAACTATCTCTTTATTAATAAATAACATATTTTATTTGAATTTGGAAAAACTCAAATCGATTAACCAATTAATTTCACAATTTTTTTATCAAAAATTAAATTAATTGTTCATTTAAATTTAAATTTAAACTTAAAAAAAATTCGGGATCGTTACAGATCCCCCCCTTAAGAAATTTCTTCTTCGAAATTTGCAGGCACGAAAACAACAAAGATAGATACATATAGACAGAGAAACAGTTTTTCAGGTCAAACTGGATATCCATTCTGCATTTGGCTCACTAAATCAGAATATCAACAATAGATACAACAACGAATCTAGTTAACACTTCACAAGATATTCGGGTCACTAGATCTACGAAATATGGAGAGGCATTGGTTAGTCCTAAGGATAACTAACCGTTCGTAGAATATATCGAGACCCAAACAATAGATAAATGGATTTTTTATTTTCCACAACTTCCAAATACCAGATATGGATTCCCAACTCAAATCGGAATAGCCTAAAGTATATATAATTTGTCCCTCTTCGGACTTCGATTTACCTAAGAAATTACAACAGAATTTCAAATTTGGTTTTAAACGAAATCGTTTTATTGGTAATATTCAAATTATCCTTCATGTTCTATTAATCAATTTTAACTCAAATTAAAATTTCCAAATTATAATTTTCAATTTCCAATCTTTTTATTCATATTTGTTAAAGTTTAATCGAGAAACTGAAATTGATAAGAAACCGGTGAAATACGAAGTAAGGATTTTCTACAACGATTCCTAGGGCCATCATCACACCGAAACTTCTTTCTGGAGCTGTCACGAAGCAATCAAAAGAATTTGGAAACGAATCAAAGGAGATTGATAGAGAAAGACTGTTTCCACTGTCGCAGGGTATTGACCATTTATAGTGGTACTTCCCTGTCCCCTATCTCGTCTTCTTCTTACAATCATACTCACTATCAGTGAATAGTAAGAGAATTTACTGAGGCATTCAGACGGATATCTTAGGGATACTCATTCTAGGGTTTACTTCACCCTATCTCTAATGAGCTACCTAATGTGTTATACTCCATACTTTACATCGTACTCGAACGCCGCAGATTCGACCGTTCGAATCCGAGTGCCGGAGCTTATAACACCATTAAGTATAACAACACAGCGGAAGAAAAAGAAATCAATAATATCATATACAACATCTGATGCAATATGCAGATACAATATGATATAATTGATAATAGATATCCATATACATCAGAGATATGATACAAGAAATAGCAGTGGAAAGAAAATAGATAACACCAGCAGCGGATAATCTCCATCTCCAAGGCACCAATCCAGAAATAGCTCGAACTCCCAATAACGATGCACAAGATAAGCAACGTCAGTCTTGATCCAAAGACTGAACTAGCTCCAGATAATCTACTAAAGCTGACTATCTAAAAAACCCAACTCTAAACTGCCCGTGTGGAAAAATTTGGGGACCCAGAGTTTAGGAAAGGAACAATAAACTCCAGTTCAGTCATGGAACTGGTATGAGTAACAAAAACAGTTTATCTTTTAAAAAAAACAAAGAAATATTTTAAAATAGATACGCAATGCTTTTCGAAAATGAAACTACCATAAGGCCTCTCGCACATACATACAATGCAAACGCAAAATCGGAGGAGATTTCTCCTTATGATAGTTTAACATGCTTGATACGCTAATTTCTTTGATATTATTACTATAAGTGCAAAGTGTAAGAAAACATTTCGAAAATAGAATATAAATCTTAGCCAGCATAGGAATCGCACTTATGCCTACTATAGCTACCATGTTCAATAGCAGGTTACCACCACATTCCATGGCAGGTTATACAACTAAAACCGTACAAGGCGCGTATTGTTTCTTTGGATTTTCCAACAAATGGTCAGGCCAAGGAACTTTCCATTGCCATATGGGTACGCCTCTGGAAGGACGTCCCGAGAACCTAACCGGATCTCTGCCAACACAAGGCCGGGTTACCTCTAACTAAGTAACTACTGACACGAGTATGCCATCACCCAGTTGTAACCAACCTTTATCCGGGGCCCCAACAACAATCACAAAGTAATATATATATATCTGCAATATCCACATAAGTTAAGTATCTGGACTTCATACCATGATACCACTTCTATCCAGAAGGAAATGAACATACCCTCAGAGGGCGCTACCTTCAAATAACCTTGATGCATCTTTCGTGTTTCGACCATTTCCGGAGTGTGAGGTTCGACGAAGTCTCATCTACAAAGCTACGCTTTTCACATAAGCCACGCTTTGATCAACAAATGATCAGCATCACTCAGCATGCCACATTTCCAAGTTGGGAATATATTACTGATAACCTTCAACTCCATAACCTCTGAGCTCGTACGTCTCAGAGAAGGGTGTTAAGCTAAGAGAATAAATTCTCCTCCACCAACAGAAATGTATTTGAAATGAATCTGCTTTATATCTTAAATGTAATGTCAGACATACAATCCATACTAGTCTGTTCTGGGTTTGAACAGAACTGAAGGCACTTCCGAAGAACCCTTGCAAATCCGGATAATCCCTAATCACGTCCGTACTTCCCATCACATATGGAGTCTCTATACCGGGGACCAGTCGATGCAAAGACATTCGACGAGTTATCCTTTTGCTTTCGAAAATATCCGGTCTTTACCACCGGTCTTCAAATGCTATCCATAACGTCGTATCACATATTCGGAATGGGCTATATGACACAAAGGTTCTCTCCCGGCTAAACCGAATAGTGAGCGCAATATTTACAAGAAACATATGGATATTGGGGTCTCAGTTAAGTCACAACTTATTACCCAAAACCTTTCTTCCAAATGGTTTAAACAAATTACCATTTCAAATCTTTTTAAACAAAAAGATTCATTTCACTAAGTTCACCCAGTTTCACAAAGATCCAGTTACGGATTTCAAAACAATTCTCATTTTAATTGGATTAACTCGTTAAATCTTTAAATTAAAGATTTAACTTATAGCTTTCAAACCGTTTCCATAACTTGGAAAATCATTTTCATTTTTAACTTGAAATCCCTTTTAACACAATTTGGAAGTTTATTACTTACGTGAAAGCTTTTATTATTTGAAAACAAATAGTTTTCATTTCAAAAAGTTCCAATTGTATTTACACGCGTTAAAGCCCTTGAATTAAATTCAAATTCCCAAATCAATACCTTTAAAATGATTTAACCCATATGTAACTAGTATAACATTTTTAATCTCTAGTTTTCAAATCATAGAATTCAATTTCAAATTTTGAATTCAAATTTAAATCAAATTATTTAAATTTCAAAACCTTATCCAGTTATTCAAAATAATTTTATCTTGAAATTTCATTCAAAAGCTTTTTACATTTAACCCGATTCCATTTCAAAACCATTTGAATTCAAATTGTCTATTTAAAAATCATTTCAAAAATCTATGACTTAGTTGATTTCCTCATGAAATCCATATTTGTGTGTGTATGGTGTGGTCCAGGGGTTTTACACACAATAGTGCAACAACATCATCATCATATATCAAAACACAGAATTATAGTTGATAAGCGGTATAAGCTATAACACTTATCTCTCATACACAGATATATATATATATATATATATATATATATATATATATCACAGATAATTAATTACATTCATCCCAAATAAATAAATTACAGATCACGACACAAATCAGGATATATTATAAAGCATTACATATCAGGGATATCAAACAGTTTAACATCCAATTTAATTCATACATCCATAAGTAGGATCAATTTCAATAATCATTTATAAGTAGGATAAACTTAATTATCTGATAAATTTAAATCAGATTAATTCCTATGAATAAATTTGCTAGTTATGGTAAATTAGTAATCCATTAATTACTAAACATTTAATAAATTATCCTTTGATTAATCACTAATTAACCTTTAATAAATTAATTATTCTTAAATTTATTATCTTAATTAATTCATTTAAACCTTTAATTACTTATTTAATTAATCTAATTCATTAATTAATTAATTAAGTCAATTATCTTATTTATTTTTAATAAGGTTTAAAAACTAATTTTAAAACCCGTAAGTTCACATGTGCAATAATACCTTATTATAAAAGAAACCGAAAAGAGTTTAAATCAAGTTTTCTTTTAAATTCACGTATTAAAAACATGCTCTAACATTAAACTTACTTAAAAATTTGAACTTATAAAACTTAATTAATTTTTTTTTCAAAATCTTGAATTTCGTATTTAACTTTGCATCCAGGTTTGCAAATTGAAGTTTAACTGTTTAAATCCTTTCTTTTTCATTAATTTTACTTAATTCCTCTAACATTTTTACAATTATTAAAACCATCTAAATTTCAAAACTTACTTATTCCTAATTTAAGCTTCAACTAAACTTGAGTTTATATTCAATGTTGATTTTAAACTTGGTTTAAAACTTGAATTTAAATTGCCAGAACAAAACAAGTTTCAGTTCTAAAACCTGTACAAACATATCGAGCCACGCTAACACTTGCTACGAGTCAAACAGGGAAACCCTCCGAGAACAACACTCGAACCACCCGAACCAAATTCGCGAACAACCTGAAACACCCAAACAAAACAAGCTCCAGATCCCAAAACAACGTGCTCGTGCACGTGTACAGCACCGCTGACCAACTCCAAGCGACACCACGACGCGAGCGCGTCGACGATCACCTCCAGACTGACTCCCAATCACCAGAACCCCATCACCCACGCGAAATCAAAAAAATCAGGTTTAAACTCAACCCTGGAAACACGAAAGCACCCATCACCCTCAAACCTGTCAACGCCTCTTTCTCAGAGCTTCGACCACCAGACGCCTCGAGCTTCCAACCTCGACTTCGTCAACCACCCGGCCACCAGTACCCAAAACCACGAGCAACTCGATGCTCGAACGAGGTTGTGGTTTACGAATTTCCCCTTCACTCAAAAATTAGGTTTACAGACTTAAACCTTACGCCGCCACTTCAACGATGAACTTCACATCCTCTCACTATTTTTCCAAGAACGCACGTTCGTCCCTCCATCACCAGCCCAAGCCTCGACCATCACGAGACATTGGATCGCCAGAGGTTGCCAATATTATAAAATTTCGACATTCCCAAAATGCTCTTCTCTCCTCTATCTAAAAATTATGATTTTAACTTTAAAATTCATGATTTAGTATAAGGTTTTAGTTTATATACCTGAACTAAGAAATTTTAAAGTTGGAGTTTTTACAAAACTCAAGCTTTACTATTCTATTTATTTCCCAGAGCAGGTTTATAATTTTAAACTCTAATCCACGATATAACAAACACTTTTTTTTATTTTTAAATTAAATCCTATCAACAATTGATTCAAGAGAATATGGATTTTTAAATCAACTTGAGCTTGGAAATTTAATACAGAGATGTCTTACAGGTTAAACAAACATACATTCATCATATATTACACATACACAGCATTTCAACAATATATAAACACAGATACTTGATTATCTTCATACTTAATTCAAGCAACCAGATAACTTAAGTATTTTTATATAAAAAAAGTTACTCACAGATGTTTCAGAAGGAAGAACAGAGCCTTCAATATTAGAACAGGCTTTGAAATCTGTTAGCTGAGGTCTTCACTTGATCTCAGATTTGGACTGATTTGTATTGTTGAATTTTGTTTTAGTTTTGAATGATATTACTTTAGATTTTTCTCAGCTTTGAATAAACGAAACTGAGGTGAAGTTTTTTTTGATATATAGGAGGGAAGTGTACAGGGTGTTACAGTTTTCTTTGTTTGTACAGTAGGTCATGGCTGAGATGATCTTGCATTTAATGCCTTGATATGCTAGAGGTATGTTGCATTAATTACTCAAGTCCTTTGGTTTTTTTCTTCTTATACATTTCCATATCAAATTGATTTGTGTACAACTTTATGAACATATATTATTATTTTTTGTTTCTTTTCTTTTGTTTTTTTATACTAATATTTTGCTTGTACACTTTGTTTATGCTTGCCTACATTTCTTACAGGCATATTTATTTGTCTAGTTTGCTTTCATATTTTATGTGCATACATTTAATTATTATTTATTTTTATACTTATGCTTAATATTTACAAGGTTTATTTTAATTTAAACATTTTGAAAGACTTTATTTCAAATTTACGAATCATAGTTTCTTCCAAAATATCTATATAACAGTTTCTATTTATATTAAAAAAATCTATTTGTAAAGACATTACATTATAAACATTGTTTAAAAATAACTCATTATTAAACTAAAACAATTTATAAAAGAAACTATCTCTTTATTAATAAATAACATATTTTATTTGAATTTGGAAAAACTCAAATCGATTAACCAATTAATTTCACAATTTTTTATCGAAATTAAATTAATTGTTCATTTAAGCTTAATAAAAATTTGGAATCATTACAGGATGTGTAATACCATAATATTTTATTAAATTGGTAAATTCTTTTGGTTTTGTGACTATAACCGAAGGTAAACATCTTATAAGCATTATGGAACAAAATGCAGAGGTTGACTCCTTTCGGTTATAGGACATGACCTTCGTCCGTATGAATTTTACATAAACATAAAGATGACAATGTATCATGTAAATAGCAAAAAATAGCAAAGTTATAAGCCAAGATTATACAAGCTTAAATGTTGAAGCTATAGGACGAATGCCAAAAATACACAAGTAATGGTTAGATGTCCGATCCTTAAGTACTTGCAAACTTCAAATGCTTGAAATATATTGGCACATATTGCCTCATTAATGTATGGCTTAGGGTCCGAAAGTCCCCATATGTATATGTTATGTAACATGTAAATACAATTTCATCTCCCAAAAGTAATCTCGTATAAAAATCAACCAAGGCAAAGGCAAACAATGTAGCACCCAGAAACGACATGTCATCAATCCGCATTATAATAAGAGCAACGGCATGATGTCATTTGTATCAAGCATGGCCTTGCATTGAGGCAAGTCAACAGTTCAAAGAAAAAGCGCTTGATTGATAATAGAGCTCCA
Organism: Allium cepa; assembly: GCA_030765085.1. Lineage (NCBI taxonomy): Eukaryota > Viridiplantae > Streptophyta > Magnoliopsida > Asparagales > Amaryllidaceae > Allium > Allium cepa. The sequence continues at coordinate 454,672,558 of CM060931.1, read as the reverse complement.
AGAATGCTATAAACAGAGGACCCAAACATATCATAAAAAAATCCTGATCAAAAATCAAGGTTGAAATCAAAATGCTCGTTTTTAATTTACCGCTCAAAGAAATTTTAGAAATTGATGGATCAAGCCAAGATTGTAATACTCTCAAATTTAGCAATAGCATAATTGATAAAGCAACTACCTAATGGGGATGTAGGGTCCTCCTGAGCTACTAGGATTGGCAATGGGGCGGGTCTAGGGTCCAAACCCGGTCGACTCGCCCCTGTTTTGGCCCGTCCAGACCCGCCCCATTGGGTCATTGGAAGCGGGTAGACCTGTGACCCATTCTTGAGTGCTCCGGGTCTAGGGTCGGGGCTCGGTTGACCCGCCCCAACCCGACCCGCACTACTAACATCTCATGAAACTGCTTTATTACCATAATGATTTATTAATCTTCTTAGATATAAGTGATTCTAGCATGGATATTAAAATGTTCCAATAAATAATCTATATAAAAAATTAGAGTATTAAGTTGTGTCATTGATAATTATACAATAACATATGTATATATTTTCTGAATTGTTATTGTACACATCATTTTTACTAACTTTCCTTAGACACGTTGTTATTTGTATTTCATGTATTATTTGGTGATAACGAGTATAAACAAATAAATATATGTAAGTTGGTACACAATTTTAAATCACACATGAGACTCATCGGGTCTTGAGGCGGGTCGGGTCTGAGGCAAGGTCTAAAAAATCCGGGACGGGTATGGGACACTAAAAACCCGTCCCAACCTGCCCCATTGTCATTCCTATGAGCTACTATAAAAAATTATGCCTCAAGTTTAATACTTTTTTAGTGCTTGTTTACTATTGCATGTGTGACTGTTGCTTTTTCAAATGAACTTGGTGATGTGGTTATCACCCGGTATTGAACCTATTACAATGATTAGCATCTGGACTTGACTTAAAACCTCTATCTTTTTTATTAGAATATAGCATGAACGGTTTAATTTATGAATTGAGATACATAATTTTGATAACAAAAATGAACTGTGTGAATAATGAAGACAAAAGTTTTATAGTGCTACAACCATTTTGATCTACCTCCACTTCAAGAGTTTTTAGTTAATTACATTTTAATAAGAATACAATAATCAGTGTAAATAAAATAAAAGTTGTCGGTCCTTCCATTGCCTTATATATGGATGAATTCCACAATTGTGGAGATATTTATAAAATATTTGCTAGTATTTTGAATTTCTTTTTTGATTTTGTAGATTTGAGAACCACGTTGTTGAGTTAATTAGTGTTTTCGTAACAGTGAAGATGCAAAAAGTTACACAAAAGATATTAATAAAGATGCAGTGGAAAATAACAGTAATGGCAAAATCAATGTAAAATCCAACGACTAAAATCAAAACTTAAGAAAAAAAATATTATTGGTAACTATTTAAGATTGCTATATTGTAAAAGTGTACCACTTCCTGGCTTGGTTTCTTTCCTAACATTACTGTTGATTTCGCCCGAAATCATACGAAAATTGCATTTTGTGAGAAGAAACTTCAGAAACATTTCAAATTCAAACTCAAAGTATGAACGAAAACAATGTTCCTATCCTGACACACATCAAACCTGAAAAACTACCATGGACTTTAGTACTGCTTTAGTGACGCTTTAACAGCATAACTTCAAATTCATGGCTCATAGACAAGTTAAAATAAGTATCTCTTTGTACCACTAGCTACACAAGTCCAAGGGGGTACCATTCTAAAGAAACCAAGCATTGGAAACCTCCAATGTGCACATCCAGCGTTGTGTTACCCAACGAGCCTTCATTCATCCACATATATCATACAGCAAGATTGACAAATTTTAAAGTCGTTGCTTCAAGCAACTGTCTAGTTTCAAAGTCTTCAAGACCTTGATGTTTTAAAGCGGTTGTCGGATATTTTTTGAACTAGGGGTGCCATTGAAAAATACTTCCTAAGAATTTACTCTTTTTTTATCAAAAAGAAAAGGTCGTATCTGATAAGTGAAGGTTCATTTCTTATCATGCAATTACCGTCGTATATCTCATAAAATCTGAGGGTATTATAATACTCACATAAAAGCCTGCATATCCAACATTCCAAAGATATGTTTGACACATGGATGGTTATAATAAAATAATTGAACACTTAATAAATATTTTTATGAAAATAAAACATAACAAATTCTCTTTACAAATATAACGAAATTCATCATACTTTCCAGTATAATTCACATAACATAAATTAAATTCTTAAACAAATATATTAACGGGTACAATTGTTGTTTAGAAGTTATTCCGTGGAACACACGGATTGCACAATACAAAATATTAAGGAGCAAAGTATAACCATTAACCTAATAGCCTAAAATAGGAATTATACATACAACCAGTCTGCTTAAATACAAAAATATATAATTGAACGGAGTAATTCACACAAGCAAGATGATATCGTTGCCCTCCATGCATCATCACGCTTGATATTTGCAGTTTCCGTAACCTATAATAATATCACATTCAATAACAACAATCACAAAATGTCACCATATAAAATTGAAACAAGTACACATACTTGGATCAATCGAAGAGATTCTTCCAGTCTGCCCAAAATCACAATCGAACAAATATCTGCCTGAAAGTTGATAGAAGGCATTCATGGCATAAGCTGCATGAGCTCTGACCGTATTAGGGAGAAAACATGCACCACCAGATTGTATTGGGCCACAATCCACGCCTTGCCCACAGACATAGTCGATATTTTCCTGTAACGATTTTGCATCGCTGTTTGTTTTTGGAATGCACCATCTTTTTCCTTCTGACACTGCAGGATTCACTGGCGGTGCCATTGAGCTTGGTGGCACTTTTGCCTGGAAAACTAACGGTTATTATGTCGGTAAATGCAACGATTTACCTCTCTTTTTTCTTCTTCCTAAACCAACCACTTCCCTCACCCTCTCCTTAAACTAGGGCTGTTATGGTATACCGTTTTTCAAATACCGTTACCATACAGATTTTGTTGATAACCAATAATCGCTTACCGTAACCAATTTGTTAGTATACCGATAAACTGGTAACTATTACACGGGTAATGGTAAATTACCATTTGTCAGAAGAAAGAAAGAAAAAAAAAATCAATATCTCGATCTATTTTAAACTACGATGATGTTTCGCCATACATATCACCGTGTCAGTTAATAAAAGACATATATATAATAAATAAAAGAAATGTATTTAGGATTATTTGAACTGAATTTATGAACTAAATCTAATAATTTTCCCAGCATATAATACAACATATTGCACGAATATCAATGTACTATAAGTGAACTGGTAAATTACCATTACGGCTGGTTTTGAGAGAACCTTATCGATGCTTACCGTAGAAACTGATAAATTTACCATTACCATATTATGAGACTGATATACCGATGTGCTCAAGAATAGTAACCGGCTGATTGGTAACGGTGTGGTAACGGGAAATTTACCTTTACCAAAAGAGCCCTACTTTAAACTCACTTGCATCCACCACATATTGTACTTGGAACAAAAGAAAAATCATAATTCTCTAAAACATGTGCTTGGGAATAATCAAAATTCATATCAAATTGATGAAGCTTCGCTTAAAACACTTGTCTTTGATTCAGGGGATTTATTCTCAAGTCTCAAATTTAGCTAAGTTTAATCGAATTCGATGATCAAATTGGTGAATCAAAGGTTTAAATCGAAGATAACTGATAACATGCGCTATTTCAATCAGTTCAAGTTTTTAAAATATGAGTATCTAGTTTACATATTTCAAATTCCCCAAATCAGTTATTATATGTTTTTTGATAAAATGAGTAGTAAATTTATTTATGCATTGGACAACCTAAGGCGTAGACAAAAGGTAAAACGACTGTGATTGAAAATGAGTTTAGAAAGTAGAATTTTTAAATTTTATTTTTAACTGTCGTTGGTTAAGTTTTTGATTGGTGTAATAAATAGCAACACTCAATATCAATTTGTCGTGTAATATACCACAGATTTTTTTTAAATAGTTATCGACATCTATTCTTTACATGCTTGTACATGTGCACAGCAAAATCAATAAGTGGGTTTGGGAAGTACAGTTTCTTAATTTATTTTATTTTATTTTGAAATGTCGGTTGGGGGATTCTTTATTGGTGTAAACGGGGCTGCCAATTAGAAACAAGAACCACAATCCCAAACTGAACCGACCCAAGAAGGCCTAAACCGGACCTAACTCAATTGGTCTCAAGTCGGACTAGGTGATGAAAATTGTCATAACAACACGTACAAACCCAACCAAGATCCAAAAGACCCAACCAAATATACGTATATGTATATGTATGTATTTTAGCGTTACTACCCAACCGGATCGGCCTGAACTTCATGTTCAGATCAGGTCTATGTTTTAAAATGTATAATTCAGATTCAATAAAACCCAACTCACCTAGAACCGAGACCCACTGAGTTCGAATTTGACCCAACGGGGCTAATTGCCACGTCTGAGTGTAAATAGCAACACTGTATGCTAATTAGTCATGTAATATACATATTTTATTTATATACTTATCAACATTCTATTCTTTACATGTGCAAAGCAAAATCGTGTGTGTGTATGTATACTTACATATATGGGGCGACAATATATGTTGATTGTTGGATCTCTTTCGGGGTTGAATTCAATGGAAGATCTAATGGTTGACATCTCTCATGTCACAACTTATGCCATTTATTTGTGTCCAACATACAAATATAAATATATACAGACAAACATACTTGACACAAATGTTGTCTCATCAAAATCTAATACTTCACCTTTTTGGAGAACCTTAGGAAAAATGCCAAGTTTATCAAAAAACAAAAGAAAACCAAGTATTTGTTATAGAGTTACTCTTTATAACATTCTTGTATTTGTATTAGTTCTACAGACATTTATCCAGTTTAAACAAATGGCAATATCAAACTGGCGTATATATCTTAGTCAAAAAATATGTGTTTATATCAATAACCAAGATATAGAATGAGCCCAAAAAATATCAAGGAACGTCCAAAGTGGTACCTCGTTTGGCCAAACGCATTGAGATGACAATAGAAAGATCAATGCTTGAACCCCAACAATGGCAATAAATCTACTTGCCAATAGCCCAAGGTGCAGGGATTTGGGACACACTCACCCAGGATATTAAAGAGGAAAAAAAAATCTCAATGGATGAAGGAAACTATGTTAAACTAGAGTTGAAATTGAACAAAACTAACCCTGTATTTCAATAGTCCAATGTCATAAACAGGACTCAAATCAGGATGAAAAAGCCCAAAGTTCTTCTCAGAGAGAGGTCCAGGCTTTAAATTCTCGTTAAAAAGAGCAAAAATGTACGCATCAAATCTTCGATTTGGCATAAGAGGAGTACCAATTCCAGAACCCAAATGCCTAACAAGATTCCTGTTATAATCCCTCGCATTCTCCACACTGATACCAACTTGCCAGGCATCTCCAGCAGAAGGCCAGCCAGTTTCAGCAACAACAATTTCAACGTCTTCAAACCCTAGAATCTTCATTGCAGTATAAGTTGCATCTAACTGTGCGTCTAACATGTTCGTGTACAAACAATTAGTATTAACATCGACCACACCATTGTTAGGTCTAAACAACGCATAGTCTAGTGTTTCAGGACTGAATCCGAAGAACGGGTATGCATTCACCATGAAGCATGAATTCGTAGCTCTCAAAAAACTTAGGAGTGGCTTTAATACACTGGTTTGAAATCCAGTTATAAACTTTCCACTTGATGGAGGACTAGAAGATGAAAGGATACCAAGTGAATGAGGAGTTGACACTTTAATCCTACGATTCAGAGATAGGCTGCTTAGAGAAGTGTGAAGATTTTGCATTGCAGGCACTAAACTCGTGATTAGCGGTTTTTTTGAGGTTGAAATAACTTCATTACCGACTAAAATACGAGTAATGTTTGTTGATCTTGAGTATGGAAGGATGTTGTTTTGGACCCAGTGTCTTGCAAAAGCAAGGCTAGTTAGACTCTGGATGAGTTCGTTGGGCACTGCAATGTCTATGCCAATGTTAGTGCCAGCAAAAGCTTGTAATACTATAGGATCACAGTTATAGATCTTGATATGATCGATCACGGTGTTGTGAGTTATGAATTTAGCTACTTGTGATGGAGGAGGAAGGTTGTCTGCTACCCTGCCATAGTTGACACCAATGCCTGCTTCTATAACTTAAATCAATCAAATTTTCAATAGGTCAGAGTTAGTATGTTTGATTAAACGAGCTTTTAGATAATATCTTAACTACTGTAGAGCATAAATAAATATTTACCTGCGATGATAGTAGCATAAATTATGAAGAAAATGAGGGAAGATGCAACCATTGGAGAAACAAATGATATTGTCAGCTGTCAATGTTGCACATATTATTATAAGGACAAGAAATAAACTCATCTAAGTATTTATTCTTTTCTTTGAGCTTAGTATCCTTGATGCTTAAACAATCTTCACTTTTGATGTCCCTATGAATCTTGTTTTATTCAGACTTCTAAGCATACTCATAAATATTATATCGCACATGTTAATCAACTGAATTTAAATATATATTATAACTGCAATAACTCCATGATTTTACAAAAGTAGTTCTTGTGGTGAATTCAAGTACTTCAGCTTTACTGCATAACAGAACAATCTCACCAAACAATGCCAATTTTCTTTTAAATCCTACCCAGAAACCAATTTTGGCTCTTTACAAATATCAGTATCATAACTCCTCTTGCTTTCTTGTATGCTATAATAATCTGCAAGGTAATCTAATGCCTCGGCATTTCCACTACAGACCTTCCATAGAGAATCTACTTCTCCTGAGGCTACTGTACCCCATTGCTCACAGTCATGTATAAATTCCAGAAGTTTAGAATAATATGAATCATAGTTCATAAGAAGGAAAGGAACTGGGAATTTAGAGCCTATCCTTTCCATTTGAATCAGTGCTAGAATCTCAAACATCTCATCCAGAGTGCCTACGCCACCAGGTAAAGCAATTACCGCTGTCATATCAGATGGATTGTTCCTAACAGCAGCATCAACCAATGCATGCTTTCGTGCTGAGAAAAACCTAATAATTTTAATTAGAAAAATCAACAGAGTACATGGGGAGTTTGATTTGTAAGAGAGTATGCTGAATAAATAATTTGAATACCTGCATGTAAGATATGATTCTGAAGGGAGGTAAGGATGAAAATTTGAAGTAGTCCACTCATTTGCTTCTCTCGCTATTTTGAATCCACCAACTGCCACATTTGCTTCAAATGAACCTTTAATGGCAGCATCCATGAGACCAGGACCAGCTCCTGTCCATGTCGTACACTTTAATAGCTTACCGACCTGGTTTGTTTTGTATAATGTGAAATCAGATACATAGTCATCTTCTCTTGTATCAAAATTTGTTAGCATGCCCGCAAGGGCCATAAGTAATGTAACTGATAAACTTACCTCCCTGGCCAATTCTAAGGATTGCAAGTAATGTGGTTGGTCTGTCTTTACTCTTGCAGAGCCTAAATAAACAACTCCCCTCCCAAGTTTGTGTATAAGTTCAAAGCATCTTTTTATCTCTTCTTTCACCTGTTGAAGAAGAAAGTTCTTATACAAACCTGGTCAAGGGAATATCTGAATCGATTCATTAAGAAGCAATAAGATCTGTTGTATCTCATAGGTTTATTAATTGGTGATATAGGCCAATTCTGACAACTTATTTAACAACTAATATCTACAGACTAACACAGTTATTCTTTCCAGCTCGACCATCTCCGCCACATGCACTCTACAGGCTTTGTGTATTGAATTATCCACAAAAACCTAGAGATTTGTATGAGATCAGCTATGGTTTTGACCTAAAAATTAGGTGATCTTCCAGTAAAATATATGAAACTTTATATTAATTGGCAGCAGAGAATGGAGAAGCATAACAGGAGGTAGGTATACAAATTAATATGTAATACCTCGTCTGGGCTACTTCGATCTGCAAAATCATTAAATGATGCAAGAGAGCTTGTTGCCGAGAGAGAACTCAAACAGCATCCTTTTCCAACACTCCTCATCTTTCTATTGCCATATGATAACCCTGCTTCCCCTTTAATTGCCATTACAGAAGAATCTTTTCTTTTACTTGGTTTCTTAGGACTAATTTGATGAGCATGATTCTGTAGCAGCATGAGCTGATGAGAAGCACGAGCTTCCATAATGGAGGAAATCATCTACTTAATAACACCATTAAAATAAATAAGTCTCAGCTAACAGTACTACGCAATAAACTTGGAAATGATGATAATAATTAAAAAAAGAATATATTTAAGTTCTACTGCATACTCTTGCTTTATCACCCTGTAAGCTTAGAGTGTGTTCGCGGACAAACTGAATTAGAGGTTAGAGGTTGTGACGTTCGTGGACAAATTGAATTAGATGTTAAAGATTGAAGCTTGGATATGAAGTATTTATTAATTCTAATGTATAGTGTTTATTTTTTATTTACAATAGCTATTTATCATTAATTGATAAATTTAATCAATAAATATTTCGTTTTTAGTATTTATTAATCAATAATAAAACTTCAAATTTAAATTTAAATACAAATTCAAACACAAATTCAAATTAATGATAAAGAACATACAAATATTTAACACATCAACGCCCTCTTGCAACAACCAAACCGTCTCCGATCTGATTATGTGTGCAATAATATGCGCTGTATTTGATGAACTTGCACCACCAGGTTGTTTTGACGTTATTCACGTCAATTTTTCGCATAACTCAGTGGAAATTCTGCATAAACAATTTTTTCAAACTATGCACAACATAAGTTGCAACGACAGATTGTACTTGTTTAGTAAAATCATACATTGGCATGTCTCGTAAAATATTGATTTTATTTCAAATATGAAATGTCCTTTCAACAACCATTTACAAAATAGAATGATAGAAATTGAAGATTTCATTATGCAGTTAGGAACATTATGGGTTTGTCGAAACTCTGCAACGGATAGCGTTCATTACAATAAGGTGGTAGATATCCATTTATAAGCTTGTATCATGAATCTGCAAGATAATACTTATTGGGCAGCGGATATGGGAAGGTTTCAACTTCTTAAATAGCATGATTTAACAGTTTACTATCATGGGCAAAGTCTTCCCAACTAGACAATACAAAACTAAATGTAAAAACAAAATTAACAGCAGCAAGAATATTTTATGTTGAAATTCTTTTTCCATGTATAAATGACAGAAATTCATCTTTACTACTACTTCCAGGAATATGTGTTTAGTCTATAGCTCCATCTGCATTTTGAAAAGGAGGGTAGTAACGTGTATCATACATAATTTCATCAAGAACCACATTGAAATCTTTATCTTTATGTTTAATAGTATTTTTGGCCATAAGCAAAAGTTTGTAAGATCTTAGAAACACGGATACTAACAATGTCAATGGCTCGAATCAATCTGTGTGATGTTCAATGCTTATCGTGTAGCAAAACTTTTCTACCATTTCAAAAATCTTTGTTGTTTACTGAAAATTATGTCATACCTACTAGGTACGACATTGCATAAACATATGAAATTAGCATTCTTCATTCGAAAAAGATCTTGATTTATGCTCTCACAGCCGTCAAGAACATCGGTCATTCACATTTGATCTGTGTAAGAAGTATGATGTGGAATAGGAATTAACTGAAATAGCTTTGTCATCAATCTAGCAATAGCTTCGAGTGCATTGTCGTAATCTTTTGAATCTTCAAAATAAGATAAGCCATCGTTCAATTGAGTCTTCCATATTTTGTGAATCATTTGTGGAATTACTATAGACAAAATCGTATTTGGACATGATTATGAAGAATTTGTAGAAAAAGATAATGATAAATGAGTGTGAAGAATGATTTCGAGAATGACAACTTGTTTGGAGCGGAACGTGATAGCGAAGAATTGAAGCGGGCAAATGTTTCCAAGTAAAAGCTGACATAACCGTTACGGCTGACGTAATTCCCGCTAAGCTTGTTTCTTTTGTCCATCAACGGGCCCCTAGAATCTAACATAATTGCAACTGTCTTGATTACACTTATCACTTAACATAAGAACCGTGAATAATAGTTCGATAAGCATAAACCACCAAAATACGTAATATATTGGCTTCAGAATGGCGAAAATGTAGTTCCTCTCCAGATTACTTTGCAGAGAACGTATAACAGAACATAATAATACTGTAAACTAGACATCAATACAATGATTGATTTAATCGTCATAATTAAAATAAAACCTTCGTTAAACTATTTCATCCAAAACATAATACTGCAAACAACAGAGGAAATCAAATCTAAAATATGTGAAGATCCAAAAGATTTTTTTTTTAGGGTTAATCGGATAATGATTTTTGAGAAAAAGAATTATAATAAAAACTTATAAATAAAATCATTTAAGATACAATAAATAAATGAAATACTCTAATTAACATTAAAAGAATGTAATGGATATATTCACCACTATGAGAGGGAGAAAGCAGCGGCCCGCGAAGAGGTAAAAGAGGTCTGACAGCGGTGCCCACAAAATTATATCACTAGCATAGATGAGAGTTGATATACTGTTCGTAGATGTGCCCCCAGCCTAAATTTGTGTCCACCACAGTCGAAATTTTGTCAAAATCCCTGGCATTAGTTTAAAATACACCTCTACCCTTCTCAAATGCACGCTTCACAAAACTACGGCAGAATTCAAAATTTTCAAATTTTCAAATACAGCATCAATTTACAGTTCAAAGTACAATTATTTTTAATTTAAACAGCAAATATTGCACTTCTAATACCAAAAGGCACGTATTCGGAAAAAAAAGAGTTTGCTCATAGTAACTCCCAAGTAACTGCATATTTAACAGCTGGGAAAATATGGAAATAAGATATCGAAATAACTACGGAGTAATTTGAAATGTGACTTTGAGAGGTGGCAGCATTGCACTATATTTGAAAATAAAGGCGTCTCTCAATTTTCCATTATGATTAAATACCACATAATCATTTTGTATTCTAATATTATTAACCCTAAACGTCAAAGGTTACTAAGCTCAAATGTCAAGTGGTATGACGTTGTAGGTTGAGATCTCAGAGATCATGGGTTCGAACCCTCAAGACATTAAAATGAGTATTCAACTTGAATAAAGTACCACTTTTATTTAGAAAAAATGTTGACCCTAACAATTTATATTTTACAACCAAACTATATTTTAAGATAATAAATTTAACTCATTTCTTATTTTCTTAATCTTTCTTATCTTTCAATTTTTCTACACTATTTTTTATACGAAATTTCGATGTATTTGTAAGTTGTAAATGTTCCATCAAAATAAAAATGTATTGGCATTTTAGTCACATATATATTAGTATATCTACTATTGATTAAGATAAATATGAGTAGTTTGTTTGTTAAATGTAAATTTACATCTAAATTTTTAGTCACTCTCATGTAACGGTAAATTTACCATTACCGATAAATGATAACTTATTTATCTATATATCAATCATCACTGTACAAGAATATTGTTAACGGTAATGGTACTAAGTTTTTCTTTACCTGTAGAATCGGTATGGTAATTGTTTTTCCCTTTCAACAACGCTTACCATGATAGCCCCATCGATACTGGGAAATATATGTTTTTCAAAAATATGCAATAATCGAGTTTCAACTTATCGAATTTTACGCTAAAAACAATGTTTTTTGTCACAAACCTTGTTGTTTTATCTAGTTGTTCTTTGTTCAAGAGATTTTCCCAAAGATATTTTGTATAGTTATAGAAATGGTTAAGAATGAAACAGCTAAAAGAAAAAAATATCTGTAACAGAGATATGATAAAAATAAGCAAGTCAGACACGAAAAGAAGATATAAAAGTACCACACGTAAATAACACTAGATTTTGGTAGTGGTTCAGCATAATTCTGACCTACATCCGCTTTATTTCTCTTGTTGATCTCTATTTATGTATATCTTGGTAATGGAAGACTTGGAGGAACATGTGGGACTGGTAGTTAATGAGCAAAGTTCAAATATATTTTTCAGCAAAGGAGGAAATCTTAAATCAGCTATTTCTGGAATTATTAATGTGGAATCAGAATTTACCAACCAAGTATTTAGGCATTCCTCTTAGTAGCTCGTCATTGAAAAGAGATGATTTTAACGGTCTAATTGACAAAATTAAAAAGAGATTAAATAGTTGGAATGGTAGGCTTCTAACTTTGAGTGGCAGAATTGAGTTGCTTAACACTGTGATCCATTTTACGGTTCTCTTCTGGATGCAAATATATCAAGTGTCGTTGAATGTGATGAATCAAACTGACAGTATCTGTGTGAAATTCTTATGGTTGGGGGGGACATTTAATCAGTTGGAGTAATGTGTTGTAGACCAAAATAGGAAGGAGGTATGAGTTTAAGAAATCTATAAAATACTGCAAAGGCATTGTCTATTAAATTATTATGGAAATACTTAGAACTGAAAAATATATGGTCACAATGGATGAATAACAGATATATTGTGATAAAATAAATTTGGGTGATACAAGAAGATAATAATTCCTCCTATACTTGGAAGTTTCTATTAAAATCTAGGAATCTAAGTCAAGGTATTGAGAGAAAATTAGCAAAAGGGCATGATACTAGCTTGTGGTTTAAGCCATGGTTAAACGGAGAGTCACTAATCAATTATATTAGAATGGCAACAGCTCACATATTCAGGAAGTACTACCAAAGAGGTGGCTGCTCTAATCAGTAATTCAGAATGGAGCCTCTACAACCTCTCCTTACCCAGTGGCATATGTAATCAGATAACAAATATACATATTTATAACAACTTATCAACAGATTTTTGTTCGTGGAAACCAAACCATAATGGAGAGTTTAGCTTAAGATCTGCCTAGAATAGCATTAGAGTACATGAACCAGTTCGAAACATAAATCGTCATATATGGAACAAAATTAATGCGCCCAAAATGTATGTGTCTCTATCTAGCATATATGAACAGATTAAACACTATGGACAGAATCAAAACTGGAACAACTCCCAAAATACAGTGTGTAAACTATGCAACAGAGACGATGAATCACATGAACATCTATTTTTCAAATGCATCTACTCCAAGCAGATCTGGCAGGTTATCAAACAGAAATTAAAACTCAATCATGTGCTTAATGACAATCTTAATGATGGGTTAGAGTACCTAGAAACTGGAATAACCGTTAAGAGTTTTGTTCATGACATCGTAGATGTTGCAGTCAGCACAACTGTTTGGCATATACGAATAGAGTGAAATCAAAAAATCAAAGCATACCAACACAGGTAAGACAAGAACTAGTTTTAAGTGATTGCAATTTATCATTAATAAGTCCAAATATAGTGCCACAACTTGTAACAATGGTATGGAAATTAAGAGAAATTTTGGGCTTACCTTACTTTTATCCTGGATCCAAGAAGGCGACAGTTCAGACGAAGAGACAGCAACACTTTGCAGGATTCAATTATTATCCATAGTAAAGATGAAAGCTCGCTCTGTAACTTCAAGAAAATACGATGTTAAGCTTCCAGTACCTTTTGAATTTTCTACATCAAAAAGAAGGAGATGGATCTATCCAGAATTTCTTGAGTTAGGGAGATTAAGCAAAGATGCAGCGAATGATGTTGGGAGATGTGTGGTTGACCAAACGGTAGAGGTTGTGGGTACTCGCGAAGTACCGAAAGAGCAGGATAAATGGAGTACAACTGGAGGATCACGTGTTTAGCATCTTGACCAGCCGGCAACCCTAATTAAAATTTGGTTGTGGTCTTCTGTTGCTTATCCTATTACATGCTGCGCATCAGTTGGGCCGAGCACTTTATTTTATTTCCAGCTCATTATCATTATCATTGTATTGTAATTATTCATTCTTTCTACACTTAGTAGCTTGTATAAAAGCAAACACATGCATCAAACTGATTTATGATCTGAGAAAATTTCATTCATCGAATTCTCTTCTTTTCAAATATCAAAAGCATTAATAAAAACTACAAGATCAGTTTTTTAACGTGGTATCAGAGCCTATTATTGCTTAACAGCATGTTTGATTGGCATCTTTTGATCTGAATAATCATCAAATTAAGTTTCATCATCTGATTTTCAGATCATCCATCAAAGATAAAGGGCTTTTCTTTTAAAGCTTCTGTCTGAAAAGATATATCAGTCCGTGTCATACTTGAAGATCAAAAATCTTGATTGCAACGGAGTTTATATCAGCAAAGAATCATCAGAAAACCAAAATCACAGTCAAGAAATTCATCATGAAGTCGTAAGTCAGTCATTACATCGCCAAGAACTCATCAACCAAAGGTCATCATCGGAGACTAGCTGTAATTGATCAGATCTTCAACCATCTGATCATTTTCCTGACAATTGTGAGTTTTCTTCATCTCAAGATTCAGTTCTTTTTCTTCCCTTTGTCATTATGGCAGGAGACAATGACAGCTCTGCCACCTCTGCAACATCATCCAACCCACATCAAGTTGCCACTGAGAATCTTGTTCGAACTGCTGTAAGCCCCCAAAGTCAATTGATCACTGCATATCTTGAAGAAGATAGTTATCTTCTTTGGAAAGTTCAAGTGGAGACTGCTGTCAGAGGCTATGGTCTCGAAGGATTTCTCCTTGGCAACATTCCTATAACTCTCATGTTCATAACTGACCAAGAAAATAAGACAGTTAGCAATGAAAAATTCACAAGACATCAAAGGCAAGATAGTCTAATATGTTCATGGCTACCATGCTCTATAAGTGTCAAGTTACTGCCTTAAGTAATTGGAAGTAAAACTGCAAACGGAATCTAGACAACGGTAGAAAAAATATATTCAACTCACAATCTGTTGCCAAAGTCATGCATCATAAAAGACAACTTCATAGTATTAGAAAGGATAACCTATCTATGGGAGAGTATTTAACAAGAATCAAAACAATATGTGATCTACTTGAAGCAGCAGGACACAAAATATCTAACACTGAACCGGTCTTCATAATCTTAAATGGTTTAAGTGAAGAATATGAGACAGCAGTGGGTGTTATATCATCTCAAAGAACCATACCATCAATAGAAGATGTACATTCAATTCTTCTTGCACATGAAGGAAGAATTGATTACAAAAGCCTATTGAATCAGATATATTAGTTAATTATTGTAACGACCCAGAATTTTAGTCATTCGAAATTAGCATATTTAATTGATTTTAAATACTCAAAAGTAAACTTTATAAACTGAATAACTTATATTTTAAATATAATAATTTAATTAGATAATTAAATTGTTAGTTTAACATTTGAAATTGTGTAAATAATTGGAATTCGAATTTAATATGAATAAAAATGATTTATAATGATGAAGTAAATTCTATTTGAATTAGAATGATGCTGTAAGCTTTGAAATTTTATCAGAAGTTAATTTGTAGAAATTGAATATTTTAATATTTAATTAACGTGTAAAAATAGTCATTTTTCACGCTGTCTTGTATTTTGAAAAAACTAGTTTCATTGGATCCATAACATTATATTATTATAGGATTTCAAGTTTCGGGTCAATTGGATTTACGGTTTAGCCATAGGAAGCTAAAACGCGTAGAAATTTGTTTAGGTGGAATTTTAAATTTAAATAAGTCGATTCGAAAACCTATCTTCCAAATATGATCAAATTGGCTCCCGATATATATTCCATTGTGCTCGGAATAGGGGTAAAACAATATAAACGTCAGGCGGCATGCTTCGTTTGGAGTTCGGAAATTTTTCGGATGAATAGTGTCTCGAAATTTTCTATAAAAGGCCAACTTTTTCCACCATTTCCATAAAACCCTAATATAGCTAGGGCTAGCTGCCATTTTCATTCCAATGCCTAGGAATTCATTCTCTTTCCCCCTTAAAATCTCTCAATTCGTAAAGAATTAGTTTCGAGTTCTAAAGCAAAAACGTGGAGGGCATCAATATCTATCGATCCAACGGTAATGATTGAATATGGCTCGACGTGGAGGTCCAAAACCACTCACATTCGTGCTACCTTCATGCACGTTTTTCAAGGCGCTGAAGAGGCCGAGCTACACGTGATCAAGGCCGATGGTATGTCTCATGTAGGCGCTCATAGTGGCAGGCTCTGATGGACGTCCAAGCGATCGTAGGTGGTCGCGCTAATTAGGGTTTGATGGCGGCATGGGTTTCGTGATTGCCTGGGAAGTTTTCACGTGAGGAAGAAGAAGGGCGGGGCGGTTTAAATTTGGAGAAAGCAAATCGAACGGTTGTGGTTAACGTAGGTTTTTAAATAAAAAAGTAGAAGTTGTAAATATACATATATATATATTAATTCGTACGACTTTAAAATGTCATAACTTCTTCATACGAGGTCCGTTTTTGACGAAACTAGTTGCATTGGTCCACATTGACGAGCACTACATTTTAAAGCTTGTTTGGAGTCGATTGGAGCTAGTGTAAATTTTGGATAAAATTAAACGTGCGTTTAATTATATTCGGAATAAACACTACAACTGCTATTGGAACCAAAGTGGGTACAACTCACTCTTTCTGACTCACTGATATTTTTATATAAGTGAGAATAAATTTATTTTGTGATGATTGATGATTTTTTGGATGATATATGATATATTGTCTATAAATTGATTGGTATTTGGATATATATGAGTCTACTGAAGCAGATGAGACCCTATATGTTCCCGTGTATGAGCGGATGACCTTTTGTACGCTCGTCTGCCTTGAAACGGACATTGTACATATATTCTAATATGTATATTTTTTGCAGGTGATAGATTGGAGAGATCCAACTAGATTCATTACCAGTATTGGTTTTATTTATAGATATTGTGATATATGTTGTTATGATGTGATATATGATGATTTGGATGACGTGATTGATGTATTTAGTGCTGTTGCAGCATTGGGCCTATTTTTGGAATTTTAAAAATGTTGAAGTTATGATTTCCAAATAAAAAGGAATTCAAGTGATTTTGAAAATAGATATTTTATTAAATTTTAAATTATTAAGCAAATGAATTTATTTTAAATAAATAAAAGATATAATTTTTATGTTATAAAAATTATGATTTTGTGAAATATAACCAGAATATGATTTTTGAAATAACGAGTTAACTATTTGGTAAAATAGTTTAAACTGATAATTTTTGATTTATTATAAACGGTTTATATATATATATATATATAAGATTTATAAAATTGATATTTTATAAATCAAAATGATGGAATTATAGAGGAGTTTTATAAGTGTTAAAATGAAGTATAAATGAATCTTATAAGTGAATAAGATTTATAATTTGTAAAGTTATAAAAGAATGAATTTGGAAATAAGAGGTTTATAAGTAATTAACTTATAATTTGGATTTTGGCATGTAAATGAGATCGAATTTGATAAAGGAATTTTATAAGTGGAAGTTTTTATATAAATGTGAATTTATAAACATCGTTTTATAAATGCGAAATCAACTTATTTTGATAAGTTAATTATGGAAGTTATTTAAGGGATATTATTCATGATTTTGGACAATGGATAATCCTTTAATGAATATGTACAAGTAATGAATTTGGTAAAGGAGATATATCCACGATTTTGAACAGTGAATTATCCTTTAAATTAAATGTGTAGGAGTATTGATTTAGATTCACGATTTTGGACAGTGAATAGTTTTTTAATTTAAATGAATGCTTTGGTAAGTGACCTTTTAAATGGGGTAAAATGGTTTAAAGATATTTTAAAATGTGTTAAGTATCGAAATCATTGATTTCGACATTCATTGTTGAAATAGATGTTTTCGAAAAGTAAGGAGGGCATGGACTATAACATTGTTGTTATAGTAAATGAATTTAGAAAGGAGATATTTTGTATAGTATATGGGATTTATATATCGATCTTCCTATACTGATGATTTTGGGTTAGCGTAACGATGTTCTACGCAACATTCATTTTGACCCAAATAAATACGTTTAAGAGAATATTTTCCTTAAAGGAAAAAAATATACATAATCACGATTTAAGTATATGTAATATTTTCTAAGTGTTGAAAAATAAATTGATTTGTGAATCACTTATTATTAAATAAGTATATGGAAATGTTTTCCAATTGTGAAATGTTAAAATGGTCTTGAGAATATATCTTTTTAAAGATATTTTGAAGTGAATATTTGGCAATTGATTTAATTAATAAAAGATTAACTAAAGGGCCTAGTGATTGTTTATGGTGCTAAATATTTGTTTGTTTGCTTTGATTGTTTAATAACCGACTATCAGATTTGGCACTTTAGCTTCTCGACTTGATGTGGGAACTATTTAGTCATACACTTAGTACGTAGCCTTCTGTGTAGGCTTGATTATCGTTTTTGTTGAGGATGTTGATACGTGCAGTGCGGAGTATTACTCCAAACTATCGAGCTTCCTTCTTAGCCAAAGGATAGCAAGTTGAAAGTTGGAGATGTGATAAGTCTATGAGATGTAGTTTCTATATGAGGTTGAGAAACGCTTCTGCGTTGTTGGTGCGAAGAGAACGGGATCATTTTATCCGAAAACCACTTCAGACCAACATTTATTCGTTCGATTGTGTAGGTTATGATGGCATTGATATTTAGGATTTTCATAGTGGAGGATTGTTTGTTGATTGTTTGGGGTTAAAATCCCAATATACATCCAGTAGCAGTGGTCTCTTCGTTATGAAATATCCAATGCGAGGACTTTCGCTACTAATCCTACGGATTTCTCGAAAGGATGTGGTATGAAAGTACCTTCGGTTTGTCCTGTTCCTGAACAACTCGTATGGATGTTTGTCTAACATCGTATCTCTAAAGATTACATACAATGGTTTTGACAAATGTACATCAGTGATGGCGGAGAAGGCAACTACTCTTAGCTTAAAACCCTCCTTAAGACATACGAGCTCATGGGTTGTATTTTTGTGGAAGGCAATTAGTAGTTAATGGAAATGGTCGTGTGGCATTCTAAGTGATGTGATATGTGATATGTGAAAGGTAATCGTTACCTCAGGCCTCATCAATCGGAAATTACTGAAACAGGGTTAGATGCGGCAAGGCTAAGTGGATCATTCCCAATTAGGATATGATCATCCTCTTCTAGATATATTTGTTTCTGCTATGACGTTCGGGATGTAAATTATTGTGATTTGTATGCTATGAGGTCTCTTAGAAAAGATCGGTAACGACCGGAGGATGACATATTCGGTACTATCTAGTTATAGAGGTAGGCCGGTCATATATTGGTAGAGGAACTTTGTGCTGGTTTCTCGAGACATCCATCTAGATGTATACCCATTGGAAGGTGGTCCCTTCACCTTGTCATTTGTATGAAAATTCAAACTCCACTACGTACCTGCCATTTTGATTGTATTACCCACTTTGGGCAATATGAGGGAATTTAATAAACGTAACAATTTCGGCTATGATTAATATTATTTGTGCAATGGACACTATTATAACATATGATGATTTGATATGGAATGTTTTAGTTATCGTAAGGTAAAAAATGCTTCTGTTTACGTGTGGGCGTGTCTTACGAGATACTTTTGTTTTGATAAAGGAAAAGTTTGGTAATTTAATAAATTCAGTTGAGTGCGTTTCTCACGTTGGTTTACCAGAATGATCCGAACGTTCTTCCCTCTCAATGCTCGGGTCAGACCGAATATATTTACAGGTTCAGATTTGGTGCTTTTGGAGCTTCAGCATGCAAGCTGGAGATCTTCATTTTCATATACACGGATCTGTTTTGATTATCCATTGTGCGCATTGTTGTTGTTGTTTATATTATCGACAATTGTAAGGACATGTTATTATAACTGTCCAGGCTGATGATTAGTGATTGATTGTTGAACTCTGATTGATGTATGTATATACAGTTTCTGTTTTGTAAAGATCATTGATATGATATGATATGTTTTTCCATTGCAATGTGAGATTCTGTATTGTTCTGTTTTGTTTTCTCTTCTCTCTTTCTTCTCTTCTCTTCTTCTCTCTTCTTTTCTTTGTCATGACTTTCCGTCAGTCTGTGCTTTCTGGATAAGACATGGGTGGTTTATTGTCGATTCAAAGGATACAGATTTGCAGGTCGTCGCATTTGGTATCAGGGCTTAAATTTTGTATATTCCTAGGCTTTGATGTGCACTCTGTATAGATAGAGACAATAGCACCCTCGATTGAGTTTGAGTGTAATATATATGTGTGTGTGTGTGAGAGAGAGAGAGAGCGTTTATTTCTTAGTGATTATAAAATGTTTTATATTGTGTTTACTTATCCGTTGAGTTGTTTGTGATATCAGTCGGTATACAGGATGTCATGTTATCGATAGGGATTTCTAAACACTTAAACAGGGAAAGTCGACATAATATTATTTTAAATTGGGTAAATGAAATAATTTTACCTTGATTATATTTTATATATAAAGGAAAAAAATTCAAAAATTATTAAAGTATATATAAATTAATTATTTGGTTGTTTGAAAATGTAAATATATATAAGTTAATAAAGGATATTTGAATAAACTAGATAAAAACAACAATTGTAAAAGAATAAATTGTATAAGCTAATGAATTATAAAGTGTGGAATTATAATTAATATGATTTAAAATTACGACACAATCTTATACATAAAAAAATGAAACAACATGAATATATTTATAAATATGAGTTATAAATAAAAAATGGATTTAAATTAAGAATTTGGAAATTTGAATCCTGTTGATTTTGAATGTTGTTTTTCAAAATTTAAAGAGATCGTATTATTTTAAATCTAAATAAGATAAGTAAATTTGGAATGAATCTTATATAAGTGAAGTGAAACAGTGAATTATATAAGTAAGAAGAGTTTATAAATGTGATTTGTAAATACAAAAGGAATTTTTTTAAAAGAATATAAAGCACTGAATTCACTACTGTAACTAGAAAATAATAAGGGTGATGACTACAACATCATCAGTATCATTTTTGAGTTTCTATGTGATTGATTTGCTACTAATAATAATTTGGAATTGAATTTTTGATGTGATAATCAAATTTGAATTTAAAAGCCCGGTTGTAATGATAAATATAAGTAAAACGAGTTTTGGACTTATAGCGTGGAATAAATATTTTAACTTTAGAAAGGTTAAAATAAATTTGAGTTGGCATGATAAATATATGATTTGAAATTTAACTAAAGGAAAGCTAAATAAATTGAATTAAATTTCAACTGGATTAAATAAGTTATTGAAGTGAAAATTAAACTTAAGCGGTAAGTGATTATATAACATGAATTTGGAAGTTTAGATAAATAAGTTGTATAACTTATAAAATGGGGAAATGTAAGTAAAACCAAATATTAAAATGGTTAAACAATTTTATTAAGCAAACAAAATGTGAATTTGAATAATGATGAAAATTGACTAAAGTAAAAGTTAAATAAAATGACTTTAGAGATGAAATTTAAGTTAAGTCAAATAGAATGAAATGTAAATCAAATAAAGAAAAAGAAACGAGCTAATGAAATGAGCTGAATAAAATATAATTTGAATTAAATTAGAAATGAACTTAAGTTGTATAATGGAAGTAAATGCAAGTGAATTTAAATGAAACATAACTTAAATAATGTTGAATGAAGTTTAATTTGATATCAAAATGAATTAATAAAGTGAAATGAAGTCATTAAATGAGTATGAACTTGAGTTATATAAGGAAATTCAACCTTAGTTGTTAAATGAATTAGCAATTGAATAATTGAATGAAAGTCGATTAGATATTAAACCGGTTGGAATTAAATGCGTTGAACCAAATTGAATGTAAACAAAGCAAAGTAAATTAATTTGGTTATGTTGGATATGCATTGGTTATTTGATGGATGTTAGTTGATTAAATAGAAATTCATTAAGCGTTAATGAAGTTGAATTAATGAAATTGAAAGCTAAATAATTGAATTCAAATTAGTGATAAGTGAATTTAAATAGAATTGAATTTGATTTGATTTGGAAGTGAACTAACTTGAATGTAAATTAGTGAATGCAAACTAATTGAAAATGGATAAATGAATGTTAGTAAAATCCAATGTTAGTGAATCAAATGCGATTAAATCGAAAATCAATTCAATGAATATTAATGAGAAGTGAATTTATATTGATTTGGCTATGGATTGATTGGATAGATATTGGTTTGTTGAATGTTAGTGGATGATAGTTGTTTGATGGTTGGATTTGTTGCTTTTGTTGCATTTGCTATATTGGCATATATATAGTTGTTATGTTGGTATATGTTGTATATTGATATTACTTCTTATATACTTGTTTCTCATTGGTTTGTTGAGTGTTTAATACGTGCGGATGGTGTATGCTTCACATTTGGAGCTCGTTTTTGCGCTATATTAGCAGTATATGCTCGCTAATAATGTATAAAGTACGTATCTCGGATTGCATATCGTACTTTTACAATTTTTTTCCCTACGGGTTCCCTCATCCTCGAAGATGAGATGTATATTTGTGATATATATAAATGTTATGATCCTACCACAATCGAACCGCACATTTGAAAATTTAAGGAGTTAGAATATTTCTTGAGAAAAATGGAAAAAAAATTGTGATAACTAAAATTTTGATTTTGAGTTAAGTTAAACGATGTTAGTTGGTTTTGAAAAGATAACTAATAGATTTGAAAACTTAGGAAAAGTTTTTTCATGAAGTTTAACTAATGGATTTTGAAAAGGTTAAACACTTAAGAGATTTGGTAATCTAGTTTTAACGAATTGTTTTGAAAAGTCGATGGATTTTGTAGCTTTTTCTTACTTGGTAATTTCAAGGACGAAACTCTTTTAAGTAGGGGAGAACGTAACGACCAAAAATTTTAGTCATTTGAAATTGGCATATTTAATTGATTTTAAATATTCAAAAGTAAATTTTATAAGCTGAATAACTTATATTTTAAATATAATGATTTAATTGGATAATTAAAATTTTAATTTAATATTTGAACTTGTGTAAATAATTGGAATTTGAATTTAATATGAATAAAAATGATTTATAATGATGAATTAAATTTTATTTGAATTATAATAATGTTGGTAAACTTTTAAAATTGAATTAGAAGTTAATTTGTAGAAATTGAATATTTTAATATTTAATTAACATGTAAAAATAGTCATTTTCACACTGTCTCGGATTTTGACAAAACTAGTTTCATTGGATCCGTAATGTTATATTACTGTATGATTTCAAATTTCGGATGAATTGGATTTATGGTTTAGTTGTGGAAAGCTAAAACGCGTAGAAATTTATTTGAGTGAATTTTAATTTTAAATAAGTCGATTTGAAAACCTATCTTCCAAATATGATCAAATTGGCTCCCGATATATATTCCATTATGTTCGAAATAGGGCTAAAGCATTATAAACGATAAATGGTACGCTTCGTTTGGAGTTCGGAAAATTTTCGGGTGAATAGTGTCGCAAACTTTTTTCACCATTTTCACAAAACCCTAATAGAGCTAGGGCTAGCCGGTGTTTTCATTCTAATGGCCAGAAATTCATTCTCTTTCCCCCTCAAAATTTCTCAATCCGTAAAGAAACTAGCTTCCAAGCTCTAGAGCAAAAACGTAGAGGGCATCAAGGTCTATCGATCCAACGGTAATAACTAATATGGCTCGATGTGGAGGTCCAAAATCACTCGTGTTCATGCTGCCTTCATGCATGTTTTTCAAGGTGCTAGAGAGGCTGAGCTACACAAGATCAAGGCCGATGGTATGTCTCATGTAGGCGCTCGTGGTGGTAGGCTTTGATCAACGTCCAAGTGGTCGTAGGTAGTCGCGATAATTAGGGTTTGATGGTGGCATGGGTTTCGTGATTGCCTGGGAAGTTTTCACGTGAGGAAGAAGAAGGACGAGGTGGTCTAGATTTGAAGAAAGCAAATCAAACGGTTGTGGTTAATGTAGGTTCTAAAATAAAAAAAAATAAAAGTTGTAAATTTATATATGTTAATTCGAACAAACTTTAAAATGCCATAACTTCTTCATACTAAGTCTGTTTTTGATGAAACAAGTTGCGTTAGGTCCGTGTTGATGAGCACTATATTTTAGAGCTGATTTGGAGTTGGTTGGAGCTAGTGTAATTTTGGGTAAAATTAAACGTGTGTTTAATTTTATTCGGAATAAAACACTGCAACTGCTATTGGAACCAAAATGAGTACAACTTGCTCTTTCTGACTCAGTAATATTTTTATATAAGTGATAATAAATGTACTTTATGCTGATTGATAATTGTTCAGATGATATATGATATATCGTCTATATATTGATTGGTATTTGGATATATTCCTGCATATTGGAGCAGATGAGACCCTATATGCTCTCATGTATGGGCGGATGACCTTTTGTATGCTCGTCTGCCTCGAAGCAGACATCGTACACATATTCTAATATATATATTTGTTGTAGGTGACATGTTGGAGGGATCCAACTAGGTTCCTCACCAATATATGTTTTATTTACAAATATTGTGATATATGCTGTTATGACGTGATATATGATGATTGGATGCCATGATTGATATATTTAGTGATGTTGTAGCATTGGGCCTATTTTTGAATTTTAAAAATGTTCAATTGATGATTTCCAAATTAAAAATTTTCAAGTGATTTTGAAAATAGATGTTTTATTAATTTTAAATTGTTGAGCAAATGAAATTATTTTAAATAAATTAAATATATAATTTTTATGTTATAAAAATTATGATTTTGTGAAATGTAACCAGAATATGATTTTTGAAAAAAGGAGTTAACTATTTGGTAAAATAGTTTAAACTGATAATTTTTAATTTATTATAAACGGTTTATATATATAATATTTATAAAATTTATATTTTTATAAATCAAAATGGTGGAATTATAGAGGAGTTTTATAAGTTTTAAAATGAAGTATAAATGAATCTTATAAGTGAATAAGATTTATAATTTGTGAAGTTATAAAAGAATGAATTTGGAAATAAGAGATTTATAAGTAATTAACTTATAATTTGGATTTTGGCATGTAAATGAGATAGAAATGGAATTTGATAAAGGAATTTGATAAGTGGAAGTTTTTATAAAATATAAATGTGAATTTATAAACATTGTTTTATAAATGCGAAATCAACTTATTTTGATAAGTCAATTATGGAAGTTATTTAAGGGATATTATTCACGATTTTGAACAGTGGATAATCCTTTAATGAATATGTAGAAGTAATGAATTTGGTAAAGGAGATATATCCACGATTTTGGACAGTGGATTATCCTTTAAATTAAATGTGTAGGAGTATTGATTTGGTTAGAGAAATATATTTACGATTTTGGACAGTGAATAATATTTTAATTTAAATGAAAGTTTTGGCAAGTGATCTTTTAAATGGGGTGAAATGGTTTAAATATATTTTAAAATGTGTTAAGTATCGAAACCATAGATTCAACATTCATTGTTGAAATAGACGTTTTCGAAAAGTGAGGAGAGCATGGACTATAACACAATTGTTATAGTAAATGATTTTCGAAAGAAGATGTTTTATATAGTATATGGGATTTATATATCTATCTAATATACTAATGATTTGGGTTGTCGTAACGATGTTTTGCGCATTATTCGTTTTGAGCCAAATAAATACGTTTAAAAGAATGTTTTCCTTAAAGGACAAAAAAATACACTTAATCATGATTTAAGTATATATAATATTTTCTAAGTGTTGAAAAATTAATTGATTTGTGAATTACTTATTATTAAATAAGTATATGGAAATGTTTTCCAATTGTGAAATATTGAAATGGTCTTGAGAATATATCTCTTTTAAATATAATTTAAAGTGAATATTTGGCAAGTGATTTAATTAGTAAAAGATTAATTAAAGGGCTATGTAATTTCTTGTGGTGCTAAATATTTGTTTGTTTGCTTTGATAGTTTAATAACCGACTATCAAATTTGGCTATTTAGCTCCTCGAATTGATATGGGAGCTATTTAGTCGTACACTTAGTGTATAGCCTTTTGTGTATGGTTGATTATTGTTTGTGTTAAGGATGTTGATTCGTGTAGTGCGAAATATTGCTCCAATCTATCGAGCTTCCTACTTAACCGAAGGATAGCAAGTTGAAAGTTAGAGACGTGACAAGTCTATGAGACTTAGTTTTTGTGTAAGATTGGGAAATGTTTTTGCGTTGTTGGTGCGAAGAAACCGGGATCGGTTTATCCGAAAACTACTTCGAACCAACATTTATGCGTCGATTATGCAGGTTATTGATGGCATTGATATTTAGGATTTTCATAGTGAAGGACTGCTTGTTAATCGTTTGGGGTTAAAATCCCAATATACATCCAGTAGTAGTGGTCTCTTCATTATGAAATATCCAATGTGAGGACTGTCGCTAATAATCCTACGGATTTCTCAATAGGAAGTGGTAGAAAAGTACCTTCGGTTTGTCATATTCCTGGACAACTTGTATGGATGTTTATCTAACATTGAATTTCTAAAGATTACGTACTTTGGGTTTTACAAACGTACATTAGTGGTGGCGGAGAAGGCAACTTATCTTAGCTTAAAACCCTCCTTGAGACATACAAGCTCAAGGGTTGTATTTTTGTGGAAGGCAATTAGTAGTTAATGGAAACGGCCGTGTGGTATTCTAAGTGATGTGATATATGCTATATGAAAGGTAATTGTTACCTCAGGCCTCATCAACCGGAAATGACTGAAACAGGGTTAGATGCGGCAAGGCTAAGTGGGTCATTCCTAATTAGGATTGATCATCCTCTTCTAGATATATTTCTTACCGCTATGACGTTCGAGATGTAAATTATTGTGGTTTGTATGCTATGAGGGCCCTCGGAAAAGGTCGGTAACGACCAGACGATGACATATTCTGTACTATCTAGTTATAGAGGTAGGCTGGTCTTGAGATTGTTTCTCGAGAAATCCATCTAGAGGTGTACTCATCGAAAGGTGGTCCTTTCACCTGGTCATTTGTATGGAAGTCCAAACTCCACTATATACCTACCATTTTTATTGTATTACCCACTTTGGCCTATATGCTGGAATTTAATCAATGTAACAGTTTCGGCTATGATTAATATTATTCATGCAATAGACACTATTATAATATTAGATGATTTGATATGAAATGTTTTAGTTATCGTAAGATAAAAACATGTTCGTGTTTATGTGTGGGTGTGTCTTACGAGATACTTTTGTTTTGATAAAAGAAAAGTTTGGTAATTTAATAAATTCAGTTGAGTGTGTTTCTCATGTTGGTTTACCAGACTAATTCAGGCGTTCTTACCTTTCAATGCTCGGGTCAGACTGAGTATATTTGAAGGTTCAGATTCGATGCTTTCGGAGCTTCGGCAGGTGAGCTGGAGATCTTCATTTTCGTATACATGGATCTGTTTTGATATCGGCTGTGCGCATTGTTGTTGTTGTTGTTTATATTATCGACAATTGTAAGGACATGTTATTATAATTGTCCAGGCTGATGATTAATGATTGATTGTTGAACTCTGATTGATGTATGTATATATACAGTTTCTGTTTTGTATGACATTATATGTTTTTCCGCTGCGATGTGAGATTATGTTTTGTTCTGTTTTTTTCTCTTCCCTCTTTCTTCTCTTCTCTTCTTCTCTCTTCTTTTATTTCTCACGACTTTCCGTCAGTCTGCGCTTTCTGGGTCGGACATAGATGGTTTATTGTCGATTCAAAGGGTATGGATTTGTGGGTCGTCATAATTATGCATCAAGTTATAGGGGTAGAAATCAATGTAACAACAAATCAGATCATCTATAAAGAGCAACCAGTCATCAAGAGGAACACAGAGGAAGATGGAACAACAAAAACAACAAACTAAGATGCTAGATTTGTGAAAAAATAGGTCACACAACCCCATAGTGCTATTTTACATTAAATTTAAACTATGTGTCAGTTAGAACACAAACAATCAAAGAAATACCAATATGTGTGCAAATATAGCTCAAGTACAACAAGATTCAAATGATCAATCAGAAAGCAGCAAAAACCAAACTACAAAGTCAGATCACATTCAAGATGAATCATGGTATCCTGATTCAGGGGAAACTAACCACTTAATACTCAATCCTAACAACCTTAACCTTGGAAATAAGAAGTTAAAAGGTAAACATTTAATTTGGATGGGCATTGGTGAGTCTATTAGAATTACTCATGCTGGTATAGCTTATATCAAAGGCACAAGGCAATTATTTTTAAACAATTTGTTGGGAGTTCCAAAGTTTAAAAAAAATCTAATTACTATGTCTCAATTTGCTAAAGACAACAGTGTTTATTTTGAATTTTACTCTAAGTACTGCTTAGTTAAAGACATACTAACTATGGAAATTCTTTTGCAGGGTGATGAAGATAAAGGCCTATACAGATTCAATCTTGTTAATTCTACCAGTAGTATAAAAGAACAAAAAAGGTATAATCTGTCTGAGGTTGCTCAAATAGATAAAATAAAAGTACGTTTGACCTGTGGCGCTACAAACTTGGGCACCCAAATGCAAATATTGTTAAACAAATACTATTGAGAATAAAATTTGTTTTGAAAATATTCCCGTACCATATATTTGTACCTATTGTCAGATCAGTAAGAGTCACAAATTATCTTTTAATGATTCTCTTACTATGTATGCAAATCCTTTGGAATTAATTACTATAGATCTTTAGGGGCCAGCCTTAGTATGTCCAGATTATGGTTATATTTATTACATATCCTTTATTAATGCATATTCTAGATACACTTGGATTTACTTCTTGAAAGAAAAGTCTGAGACATATAATATTGTTCAGCATTCCATATCATTAGTTGAAAAACAAACCGGGTTTCAAGTCAAGGCTATACAGACAGATGGTGTCACTGAATATAAAACCTTTTCTAATTTCTTTAACAATAAGGGAATAGTTCATAAAACTACATGTCCATACACATCTGAGCAAAATGGTTTAATTGAGAGAAAACATAGACATATTATGGAGTTAGGTCTTACTCTTTTGGCTCAAGCCTCTCTACCACTAAAATTTTGGCTTAACTCATTCAATATTGCAGTGTATCTAATTAATAGATTACCAACAAGAGTTATAAAAGGGGTGAGTCCTATGGAAAATTGTTTGGAGTTAAACCTGACTATCACACTTTAAAAACTTTTGGATGTCTAATAAATTAGATTTCAGATTTAAACCATGTACTTTCTTAGAATGTTCTACTAATCAGAAAGGGTACAAATGTTTAGATAAGAATGGAAGAATTTTTATTATCATACATGTTGTTTTTGATGAGCATGTGTTCCCATTTAGCAATGCAGACATGAAGACAACCAAGAATATATGGAATCCAAGAGTGTTTATACTTGATTTACCTGTATACCCCAATACTTGGCAACAAAAGGAAACTGACAGGACTATAGGAGCTAATGATTTACAACTTGGAATACCTGATCAGTCAAGCTATGAACCACTAGATAAATCCAGCTATCTCAATTAGTCTCCCACCTGCACTAATAATCAGACACGGAAGATTAGTAATTAGTCTACAGACATTAAGCAAATTCAACTAAGGAACAACTCTGACCAAGTAAACACTGGCGAAACTCAAGTGAGATCAGGTCATCCAATGATCACAAGATCAAAAGGTGGTATATTAAAACCAAAAATTTATACTGCAACAATAACAACAGAAGAGCCAGAAAAATTTGAACAAGCAACAAAGGACAAGCACTGGAAAGCTGCTATGGATGAGGAGTATAATGCTCTTATCAAAAATAAAACATGGGAACTTGTCAGCCCTCCAGATAATAAAAATATTGTCGGCTGCAAATGGACCTATAAACTAAAGAAAAACCCAGATGGAATAGTTGCTAGATACAAAGCTAGATTGGTAGCCAAAGGGTACACACAGCAGTACAGATTTAGTTTTAATGAAACTTATTCCCCAGTGGTTAAGCTAACAACCATAAGTGTGATTCTTATTATTGCTCTACATAGACAATGGAACATCAGACCACTTGATGTCAACAATGCATTTCTGAATGGAATATTACAAGAAGAAATTTACATGGAATAGCCATAAGGATATAATCAAAACTCAAATCATGTGTGCGAACTAAATGAGGCAATATATGGCCTTAAACATGCACCAAGGGTCTGGTTTGATAGACTGAAAACTGCACAAGTCAGATGGGTTATCAGTCTACCAAATCAGACAACTCTTTATTCATTAGAATCAACAAAGAATCCATTATATATATATATTCTAATATACGTTGATGATTTAATTATTATAGGTAATGATGATACTACAATCAATAGTCTTATTCAATATCTACACAGTTTCATGTTAAAGATCTTGGAAATCTAAGCTACTTCCTAGGCATAGAAGCGGCTAATCAAATTCAAAAATAATCTTAAGCCAGAGAAAGTACATTAATGAAATTCTACTCAAAACAAAATTGGATGGAGCTAATCCACAACCAACACCCTGATATGTAATCAACAACATTCCAAAAATAGGGGAGAACCCATATTTAATGTCAAACAATCTAGAAGCATTGTGGGAGCATTGCAATATGCTACCATAACTAGACCAGCATTCGTGTTAATAAAGTGTCTCAATTTATGTAGGAACCACTAAATGAGCAATTGGGAAGCTGTTAAAAGGATCTTAAGGTGCCTGAAAGGGACTGCTACATATGGCCTATCACTTAAAATTGGCAAAAATATCAATGTGACTGGATTAGCTGATGCTGATTGGGTAATAGACCATGATGAGAAGAAATCTTTTACAGGATACTGCATCTATGTTGGGAATAATCTTATATCATAGTGTTCGAAGAAGCAATCAACTATATCTAGATCTAGTACCGAAGCCGAGTATATGAGTGTGTTTAGCGCAATTACTAAAATTATATGGATACGGTCCTTGTTCAGTGAGCTAAAAATCAAAACTGGTCTTAAACCAACATTATGGTGTGACAATAAAAGTACCGTATACATGTCAGCAAATCCAATCTTACATTCTAAGGCAAAGCACACCGAAATTGACATATACTTTGTTCGAGAGCAAATACTTAAAGATCAGCTACAAATCAGTCACATACCAGGTACTTACTAAAGGGCAGACATCCTTACTAAATCCTTATCGGCCAAAAATTTCACATGGTTCTGAGACGATCTCATGGTGAAACTCGTCTCCAATCTTGTCGAAGAGCAAAATCAGAAGCTTCTAGAAGCTTCTGCAAAAACTAGAGCCTTAAATCAAAGTCAACAGAAAAAAGAATAAGATTTGCAACTCAAACAGACTTTGAAAAAACAAATCTCTAGTGCCTAATCAAGCCACTAAAGCAGTTATGCAGCAATCTCTAAATGATATTTGAAGTAAAAATATCGATTTGAGAAGAATCGATCAATTTGCTGAATTTTCTCCAAACCCTAGCTTCCAGTTTGAGAGGGGAGTTAAAATGAAGAGAGCAACCGACAACCCTAACTTATCTTTACTTCATATGGCTATTTGGTTGCGGTCTTCTGTTGCTTATCCTGCACGATCCAAGTCATATATGAATACATGCTGCGCACCAGTTGGGCCGACCACTTTATCTTATTTCGAGCCCATTATCATTCTATTGTAATTTTTCATTCTTTCTGCACTCAGTAGCTTATATAAAAGAAAACACATGTACCAAACTGATTTATGATCTGAGAAAATTTCATTCATTAAATTCCCTTCTTTTCAAATATCAAAAGCATAATAAAAACCGCAAGATTAGGTTTTTAACAATCTTTTATCTTAAGTGCTTGATTTTGTATCATATACATGTATACTTTGTTTCAATAGTACTAGTATGGGGAATTTTTTGGCTAGGTCGTCCAGTGTTTTAAAATTAAAGTAGAGACAATATGCAACTGTACGTCAATAGATGGATATAATATATATTCTTTTTCCTTGCAATGTACTCATTTAGATTAGGGGGATTATAAGGTTTTGATGAGGAATATTATTGAAATATATGATTTATGTTAATAATACCAGTTTTCTAAAAAACATCTTATATATCAAGTAAATACCTTACCGCTTGAAGCCTTTTTGGTATTGCCAAGAGTACCATCGTTTTTTGAATAGAGAATTTACTTCCTACCAAAGTTCCAAGGATAAATTTTCCCTTTTCATATCCACCGCGTTTTAAATCAATTATGCACCACGTTTTCAACATAGGGGTATGCTCTAGAGGCAGTTTTGTAATTTATTGTGAAATTTTAACTCTATAATGAAATCTTATTCGAAATAAAAGGCGTTTTTCTTTCTATTATATATTTGATATAATGTATTACATTATTTATTTATTTAATTCAAGCATATTTAATGGAAAATCCATAAATGGTGCTTTTTGTAATGGTAATTACAATATGTTGTAATCATGAGCAATTTATCAGATATAATAAACGCAACATCATAAATATTCCCAACCAATATGTATTGAGAGTATATCTCAGTACATCCATCGAAACTAGAGTACGTAATACTCTCCAAAAGTTAGATGGTATATTACTCATGGCTACTAGGGGCACCAAGGGGTTACGTGCTGATAGTTATTGGATAAGTATGGGATGACTCATTTGATAGTTTTTTATTGGTTTATATAACCATGATTAAACAGAAAATATTGGTGTGACGGTATTACACAATTCTCTAGAGTTGAGAAGGTTATTGAGCTTCAATATGGAAACTCCACTTTGATTATATTTAAACCGTAGCACGACGACCATCAAACGACTATAACTGGGTCGAGTGGAAGCATTTAAAGTGAAGCATTATTCAATAGAGAATTTGTCTTCTCGGTTATATATGGTTAGTATCGTGGTCAACTGAAGTCAACTCAAAGTCAAAGTTCTGGCCAGAGCAATTTGGTTAATAATAATTATTATTCAACCAAGGATTTTGTATTTAAACTATAAAATAAAATGTGGATGATATTGAAATTTTGACAATTACCAAATTTCATAAGTCCTGAAGTGATACAGTTTTGACGAAGATAATTATTGTAAATAGTTGTCACTGCCGGAGATCGCTTAAAATAAAACTAGATTTTACCGAAATTATGTAAATGGCCGTAATATTACACAACTATAAGGTGACATGTGAACATTAATAGTTGAATCGTTTGATATTAATTGCTGACTGAATTTACACCTAAGAGTCACACAACTGAAATATTGAATACTCTGACTACCACCTGAATTAATTAAATTAAAATTGTTGTAAATTACAAAAATTAATTAAGATTTATGAAATATTAATTGTAAAATTTTGTTTGATTTTAGTTGATCAGTATTGAAGATAGTGCGTATATAGAAGTTGTGTACACACATATATCGATATACGACGTTGGTGTACTTTTAAATTTGATCTAACGATGTATTATCTAATCGAGCTTGCAGTGGAATAGAGGCCCATATAAGGCATGGTGTGGCCAATTATAGTATGTAGGGGAGACGTGATATATTTTGATATTAGAGAGTTTGAATTAGTAAAGAAAATAGTGGATCCGAATTCATAATTTGCTCCTTCTTTCTCTCCTATTTAAACTACCTTAACCCCTCACTTTAGCTCTCAAGTTTTTTCCTCCCCTCTTCTAATTTCTATATGAAAGCATCCCATACTATATATCCATCAAATCAAGCTTCAAAACACAAATTCAAATATAAATAGTGCAATGGTGTGTTGCTCGTTTGGTTGGGTGGCTTCTTTCTCTCCTTTTCTGATTGCGCCTTAATAAAATTAGTAAATTAATGCATTCATTAATGAAGTTTGCTAATGCTTGCCCCTTGATTGCGGCTTGCGGCTGAAATTCTATGTCATATTGGTTGAGCTCGGTTCTTCATTTTACCAATCTTTCGAAACTTTTTTTTTACTAAAGAATTGCTTAAGGGGGAAACTGGTCAATGCCCTGATTAGATGTTCTTGAAAATATGCTCTAAGCTTTCGAGCTGTGAGAATCAAGCAATGGGCTAACTTTTCTAGTATTGGGTATCAGAGTTTTGCATCCTTCAACTATCTACTCACATAATATACTGGAAGTTGTGCCTCATTCCCTTCTCTAATCAATACTGAACCGACTACGTGTTCTGAGACTGCCATATATAGTTATAAGGTTTTCCCATTCTCGAGGCTAGAAAAGTATTGGTGGCTTTTCCAGGTGGCTTTTTAGTTCTTGAAAGGCTTTCCTGCAAACTTCCCCTTATTCAAAGTTCTTCTTCTTCTTAATTACATCAAAGAAGGGTATACACTTGTTAGTAGATTTAGAAATAAATCTACTTAGGGCAGCCATCCTTCCATTCAAACTCATCGCCTCTGTGTCTGTTTTAGGTTCGGCCATGTCCTTAATGGCTTGAATTTGATCTGGACTAGCTTCGATCCCTTAGGCAGTTACGAGGTAGCCTAAAAACAGAATAGACTCCAAAAGAACACTTTCTGTGGGTTCGGTTTCATTTGATATTTCCGCAATACCCTGAACATCTCTTCCAAATCTTCAAGATGATTTTTGAGTTCGCCAGACTTTAGCAGTTTGTCGTCCACATAAACTTCCATGTTCTAGCCAATTTGCTCCTTAAACATTCTATTGACCAATCTTTGATATGTTGCGCCTTATAACAATAAATCCCCCACTCAGTTATGAAGCTAGTGTGCTCCTCATCTGGTTTGAACATTGGTATTTGATTGTACCCTGAATAGGCATCCATAAGAGACAACAACTTGTGCTCGCTTGTTGCATCTATTAACTAGTCTATTCGAGGCAGTGATAAACAATTTTTCGGACATGCTTTGTTCAAATCCATGTATTCAATGCAAGTCCTCCATTTTCCATTTGATTTCTTTACCAGAACTGGATTGGCTAACCACTTTAGGCAATAAATTTCCCAAATAAATCCTTTCTTAAGGAGTCTGTTAACCTCTTCTTTCAAAGCATTTCATCATGCCTTGTCCATCTGTCTCTTTTTTGCCTTATGGGGGTTGCTCCTGGATTGATGTTGAGTGCATGACACATGACCATTGGATCAATTCCCACCATATCAAAATGTGACCAGGCAAATACGTATTTGTTGATTTTGAGAAATTATATCAAATCCTTCTTTAAGTCACCATTAAGACCTATTCCCACCTTAACCACTTTGGTAGCATCATTTTAATCTATGTATGCTTCCTGAAGATCCTCTGTGGGTTTTATCCCTTCCATTTCCCCTTGGTAATCGAATTCGTGACTATTGTGCTTTCTTCTGCTGAGTTAGCATCAACTCTCTTCCTCTTGCCTCTAGAAGGAATGTACCTTTGCTACATATGTCTATTAGATTTATTAACTTTAATCTTTGCTTCGAATGTTGGATGTGAAGATCCATCATCCGAAGGCTGTAAAATAGTAGAAGAATCAAAGAAAGCTGAATATTCCCTTTCATATTGGTCTAGAAGAGAAAAACACATTTCTTAGGAGCTGAACTACTCCCCACGGACAGTGCCCCATCCTCTTTTTTTCAAGAATTTTACCATGAGATATTTCGGGGAGACGAAGGCATTTATTTCGTTGAGAAATGACCTACCAAAGAAGACGTTGTAGTATGAGGGTTGGTTGATTATCACAGAAATAGTTTCGAAGGTTCTGCAGGTTGGTGGCACCCCCATTTGCACGAACAACTTTATATGTACCACTGGAGTTGATCCTTTGTCGTTGAATACAAATATGGGTTCCATGCTTGGCTCTAGTTTGTCTTAAGGAATGTTCATCTAATCGAAGGCATGCTTGAAGATTACGTTGACTGCACTGCCTGTGTCAACCAGTATTTTAGAGACGATGGATAATCCAATTTAGGCAATAATCATCAAAGGATCATTATGAGGTTGGTGAATCCCCTTTCTTAGATCCTGAGGAGTGACAACATGGTTCGACATCTGAATGTTGAGACGTGGATTCTTCATTAGGGGTTCCTCTTAGATAGTGTAGATGCCTTCTTTAGCCACCTTAATATACTTGTTTCGAGCTTCCTTGTTGTTTCCTGCCGGATGCGGCACACCATGAATCACATCAATTCTATTTACTTGCAGGCTCAAGCTTAAGGGGTCTTCATCTTCCAATATGTTGACAGCATCGCTAGGGTGTTTCTATGGACCATCCCTTATCCATTGAGATTTTTGTTGATCCTGAATAAACTCCTTCAAATGACCTTCATGGACCAGTTTCTGGATAATGCTAGCTAGAACCCTGCACTCGTTGGTCTTGTGACCATTGGTCTTGTGATAAGCACAATAATCTCCTACCTTTCTCTATTCAGAGTTGTTCTTGGCTTTAAAGGAGGTCGGAAAGTTGACTCATTCCTTAGCTACGGCATAAACGTAAGACAGTGGCTTTTTTAAAGCAACTGTGTTAGCGATTGCCTCTTCCCATCTTGTCCTTTTGTGTCCTCAGTCTTGGCCAAATCTCTCCCCTTCTTTCTTGAGAATAGTTTTCTTCTTCATAGTAAAGCTCATCCATCCGGATGAACTTGTCACCCTGGAAATGCAAGTCTTGTAAATCTTTACGGCCGTTAACAAAAAGCTATTTTCGGACTAGGTGTTTTCTATCTTAAAGAAATGCGGATTACAGATCTTAAGGCTAGGATTAACACTAGAGGGTGGGGGGATGAATAGTGTTTATAAAGAATTACTAAATCTTTTTGAATTTATGTTGAATTGAACACGGATGTATGCAATATACAGACACAAATATGATCACAGAAACAAACACAAATGCAGAAATAAAGTAAAAGCAATAAAGGAAAGAACACATCGGATTTTATACTGGTTCGGAATTACCTACATCTAGTCCTGCAACACAAGTACAAATTTCCTTTCAAAAGCAATTGTACAATTACACCCCTGATTTCAAGGCTACGACGTACACCCTCCAGAATCACAATCCTCTGGGTAAAGATACTTGATTTCCAGGCCACAAGTTTACCCAATTGATTTATCAAGGCTACAATCACACCTTATCTCGCTCGATTGATTTTCAAGGCCATAATCACACCTTTTCTCACTTAATAGATTACAAAGAAGCCTATAACTCTGAATAGCACTGAGAAACTTGTTGAGATAGTAATATAGAATCAAACTAGAAAAGATCGAGTTCGATTCAATGTTGATTTCGGTAGAGTAATGGTAAGAATATGTATTAAGAAATGTGGAAGAAGAAGAGGAGTGAAAAACCAGAAAATCTGATATAAAATTCGTTGAAGCTAACCCCTATTTATAGAAGAACAACAGCCATGTCCATTCGTGAAGAGTTATGGCGAATAGACACTTCTTTTGAAATTTAAATTTTGAACTCAGCTGACACCATGTCGACATGGTCACCATAGGCATGTCGACATCCCAAAGCAATTTTTGATGATTTGATTTTCTTTGAAAATGACCTTTATCTTATGTTAAAACTATTTTAAACTTTTCTAATATACTTGACTATAGTTAAAATGCATAAGTAAATATAGAGAATAATATATATAAAATTTAACTATAATTTTATATTTAAATCTTAAGTATAAATATTTAAAAGTTAAATATATTATTTTAAAAGATAGTTTAAAATTAGGAGTAATTTGACTTTGAAATTAAAGATAATTTTGAGGCTAAAATTATTTAAAATCAGGATAGAGGTTTTTGATGCTTTTAAAAGAAAGGTTTTGAAAACATTTTGAAAACAGGATATAATTTTGAAAAATCATTTTGAATAATAAGTTAGCGGATACAAAACAATGTTCCACTAGATTTTTCGTAGGTTCCATCCTACTTAGGGTTCCATCCCTTTAACAGGCTCGAAGTGGATTCCATTCCACGAATAAATTGGATTTTAAGATGCCAGTGCTTTTCTATGAGTTTTTAACAAAATTTCTAATTAAAGAACAAATTACTTCAATTCTTGAACTCTTGATAATCTTGATACTCATGAGTCTTCAATCTTGATATCTTGAATCTCTATACTGTACAGTTTTCATTCTTGGTACCTGCATGGTTAAATCCTGCATATACGTATTTATCTAAATTATAGTGTTAGTATTTATATTTTATAATCTAGTCTAAGGTTGTTGTCATCCAAACCATCATCTTACGGACTAACAATCTCCCCCATTTTGATGATGACAACCTTTGTTTCTAAAATATTACTTCTATCCTAATAACTCCCCCTTAATCTATAACTCCTCCTAAATTTATGCCTAACTAACCTATTTTATATTTCTCCCCCTTTGTCATCAACAAAAACAAACTCTAAACTTTATAACTCCAAACTATATAACTCTCCCTAATTCTAATATTTTATATGATTATAATGATAGTGTTATCATAAATAACCAACACTTAGATCTAATAATAAATCTAATCCTAAACTACTAACTATCTTAAGTATATAATAACCGTATTGTTATATGTATTAATAAGTAGAACACATATAAGAACACAATTAATTTATTAATCATATAGTTGTATGTACATTTTTCTTTGTAAACGTAAGAAGGAATAAACAACAATGGTAAAGAAAGAGAAGAAACTGATGTGTGTTTTTAAACATAGGAGATCTATGAATCGAACAGTTTGGATAGTGGAAACAGAAATTTCCATGTTGTTCGACAAGATTCCTATTCTTGTCAAAACACACTTCTCCAACACACAGGACTTGGTCATCATCCTCCGCGTGCGCTTTTTCCATGGGTTCTTCTTCTTCTTCTTCGCTGGCCTCTTGATTGAGTGAAGAATCTTCATCAATCAAGATAGGGTTGGCTTGATTATCCATTATAAATTTTTGCAAATTCCTAATAATCTTGCCTTGCTTCTCTTGTTCCTTTGCCATACGGAGTTGAATCACTTGAATTTCAGTCATCATCTGAAGTGCATCCTTCAGAGAGTCCTCTATTTTAGTCATACGAGCGAGAGTAGTACGTTGAAATGGACCAGACGTAGGAGAGGGGAATGAAAATTTTGATTTTATGTTTGGTTTGGAAGAGGAGGCCATTGATTATTTGATTTCAGAGAGAAGAAAAGAGAGATAACAGAAAGGATGAATAAAATTTTGAAAATGTGAAGAATATATAACCAATTATTTTGAATTTTGGTGGGAAAAAGTTCAAAATTTAAAAACGTTGTATGTCGACATGAGTATATGGGGGATGTCGACTTGGTCCTTTTTATTTTTACTATTTGATTTTAAAATTAATAATTAACTATACTTGTTATTTATATTTTATATTTCAGTTATAGAACAAATACCTAATTCTCTTCTTAATTAGTAAAAATTGATTCATTTAAGGGTTTTGTTAAAGTATTAGCAATTTGATTTTCAGAATTGATATAATCGAGAGTAACTACTTCCTTACTTATATTATCTCTGAGAAAATGATGTCTGATATCAATATATTTAGTTCAAGCATGTTGAGTAGTATTTTTGGATAAATTTATCGCACTCGTATTGTCACAATAAATTAGTGATTTTGAAAATTTTAAACCAAAATCTTTTAAAGTTTGTTGCATATATATTACTTGAGAACAAGCCAAAGCAGCAGAAATATACTCTGCTTCAGTTGTTGATAAAGAAACTCTGCTTTGCTTTTTACTAAGCTAAGAAACCAGAGAATGCCCCAAAAAGTGACGAGTCCCACTTGTACTTTTTCAGTCTGATTTACAACTAGCATAGTCGGCATCACAGTAGGATATTAAGTTAAAAGAATCATTTTTAGGGTAAAATAAACCATAATCAGATGTGTGTTTAACATATCTTATGATTCATTTTACGGTTTTTAAGTGGGTCTCTTTAGGTTGGGATTGATATCTGACATAGAGACAAACACTATGCATGATATCAGGTCTACTGGTAGTAATATAGAGTAGTGATCCAATCATTCCTCTATATAATTTTTGATCTACATCTTTCGAGAGATCTTCTTTACTAAGGTACTCATTGGTTGCCATGGGAGTGGGTTTTCCACTCGCAGTAGTCAAACCAAATTTACTAATT
Organism: Allium cepa; assembly: GCA_030765085.1. Lineage (NCBI taxonomy): Eukaryota > Viridiplantae > Streptophyta > Magnoliopsida > Asparagales > Amaryllidaceae > Allium > Allium cepa. The sequence continues at coordinate 454,632,409 of CM060931.1, read as the reverse complement.
AGGTCTTTAGCATATTTTTCTTGACTAATAAAGATACCATTATCTAATTGTTTTATTTGTAATCCTAAAAAGAAATTTAATTCACCAATATGACTCATCTTAAACTCTTTTGTCATTATTTCAGAAAACTCTTTTTTCATTTCAAAATTAGTTGATCCAAAAATGATATCATCTACGTAAACTTGTACTAATTGAATATCATTTTTATTTCTTTTAATAAAAAGAGTATTATCTACTTTATCAATTTCAAATTTTGATTGCAATAAATAAGATCTTAGTCTACCATATCAGGCTCTAGGAGCTTGTTTTAGACCATATAATGCTTTCTTAAGTTTGTAAACATGAATTGGTAATTTATCATTTTCAAAAAGTGGTGGTTGTTCAACATATAATTCTTCTTTTACAAATCCATTTAAAAAGGCACTTTTAACATCCATTTGAAATAATTTGTTATTATTGTGATTTGCGAAAGCAAGTAGAATCCTAATGGCTTCCAATCTTGCTACGAGAGCAAAGGTTTCATCAAAATCTATTCCTTCTTCTTGACAATAACCTTGAGCGACTAATCAAGCTTTATTTCTAACTACCTCTTCTTGTTCATTCATTTTATTTTTATAAACCCATTTAGTTCCAATTATAGTTTTATTTTCAGGTCTAGGAACAAGTTCCCAAACATCATTTCTAGTAAATTGATTTAATTCTTCTTGCATAGCCAAAATCCACGAATCATCAGTCGACGCTTCTTTTGGATTTTTAGGTTCAATAGTTGATATAAAAGCTACATTACTCATTTGACTTAGTTGATTTCTAGTTTTAGCAACAGATTGCATATCTCCCAGTATATTTTCTATAGGATGATCTTTTAAAAGTTTAGTCCTTTTATTAGGATGATTAATTTCATTATTAATTTCAATTGATTCTTGATTTTGAGATTTTAAATCCTCTTCATCATTTGTATCTTAAAATTTTTTGAAATTTTCATCAAATGAAACATGCATTGTTTCTTCAATGGTGTTAGTTTTTAAATTAAACACTCTGTATGCTTTACTTCTATTAGAATATCTGATAAAGATTCCTTTGTAAGATTAGGATCAAATTTATCTAAATTATCTTTTGTATTTAAAATAAAGCATTTACTTCCAAAAATTCTGAAATAAGATACCTTAGGTTTCTTTGAATAAAGGAGTTCATAAGATGTCTTATCAGTTAGAGGTCTAATTAAAATTCTATTTAAAATATAACAGACGGTAGCAACTGCTTCTATCCAAAAATTCTTTGGTAAATTACTATCTGAAACATAGTTCTCGCACACTCTTGAATTGTCCTATTTTTATGTTCTACTACTCCGTTTTGTTATGGAGTTCTTGGAAATGAAAAATTGTGAGTTATTCCCTTTTCATTGCAGAATTCCTCAAACTTTTCATTTTCAAATTCACCACCGTGATCACTTCGAATTGTTATACTTTTTTAGAGAAAATTGATTTTGAATTCTTTTTGAAAAGGTCTTAAAACATTCAAAAGTATCACTTTTATGTTTCAAAAATATTGTCCATGTAAATCTAGAATAATCATCTACAATTACGAAAACATATTTACTATGATTTATTGACAGAAATTGAGATGGACCAAATAAATCAAGATGAAGTAATTCAAGAGGTTTTGAAGTTGAAATCATATCTTTTAATTTAAAGGAACTTTTTCTAAGTATTCCTAATTGACATGCATCACATAAACTGTCTACTTTAAAATTCGTTTTAGGGAGACCTCTTACTAGATCATGTTTTGACAGCCTAGATAAGAGTTTGAAATTCAAATGCCCAAATCTCTTGTGCCAAATCCAGGGGTCACTTGTAACAGACACATGTTATCATTTGAAACTTTCATACCAAGAATATAAATATTCTTTTTCCTGACTCCCCCAAATATTATGGTTGCATTATTATCTTCGATGTGCATTTATCTTTTTCAAATTTAATTTTGTATCCTTTATCGCAGGGTTGACTTATACTTAGCAGATTATGTTTTAGATTCTTAACTAGAAAAACATTAGTAATAATAGGAGTTTCAGAGTTACCGACTTTACCGACGCCAATCACATATCCTTTTAAATTGTCTCCAAAGTTAACCAGTCCTCCGTCTTTGTATATAATATCATTCAGTATATCTGCATTGCCAGTCATGTGTCTAGAACACCCACTATCAAGTATCCATTTGTTCTTTCTGATCTGCATAATTTGTCCGTTGTGGATTGATTCCTCAACAGCCATAAAGCATGATTTCTACAGATCAAACAATTTTGGTAGATAACTTTAATTTGAATATTGATTATATGCAGACTCATGAAACAATGATGATTTGAATATTTCTAAACTAATATTAACAAATATAGCCATTTATTTTTTTTCTTTCAAAAATCAGCTTATGAGACTTTGAAAACCTTGCTCTGATACCAATTGAAAGAAATGCGGATTACAGATCTTAAGGCTAGGATTAACACTGGGGGGGGGGGGAATAATATTTATAAAGAATTACTAAATCATTTTGAATTTATGTTGAATTGAACACGGATGTATGCAATATACAGACATAGATATGATCACAGAAATAAACACAAATGCAGAAATAAAGTAAAAGCAATAAAGGAAAGAACACACCAGATTTTATACTGGTTCGGAGTCACCCTACATCCAGTCCTGCAACACAAGTACGGATTTCCTTTCAAAAGCAATTGTACAGTTACACCCTCGATTTCAAGGCTCACCCTCCAGAATCACAATCCTCTGGGTAGAGATACTTGATTTCCGGGCCACAAGTTTACCCAATTGATTTACCAAGGCTACAATCACACCTTATCTCGCTTAATTGATTTTCAAGGCCACAATCACACCTTTTCTCACTTAATGGATTACAAAGAAGCCTATAACTTTGAATAGCACTAAGAACCTTGTTGAGATAGTGATAGAGAATCAAACTAGAAAAGATCGAGTTCGATTCAATGTTGATTTCGGTAGAGTAATGGTAAGAATATGTATTAAGAAATGTGGAAGAAGAAGAGGAGTGAAAAACCAGAAAATCTGATATAATATTCGTTGAAACTAACCTCTATTTATAGAAGAACAACAGCCATGTCCATTCGTGAAGAGTTATGACGAATAGACACTTCTTTTGAAATTTAAATCTTGAACTCAACTGACACCATGTCGACATGGTCACCATAGGCATGTCGACATCCCAAAGAAATTTTTGATGATTTGATTTTCTTTGAAAATAACATTTATCTTATATTAAAACTATTTTAAACTTTTCTAATATACTTGACTATAGTTAAAATACATAAGTAAATATAGTGAATAATATATATAAAATTTAACTATAATTTTATATCTAAATCTTAAGTATAAATATTTAAAGTTAAATATATTATTTTAAAAGATAGTTTAAAATCAGGAGTAATTTTACTTTGAAATTAAAGATAATTTTGAGGCTAAAATTATTTAAAATCAGGATAGAGGTTTTTGATGCTTTTAAAAGAAAGGTTTTGAAAATATTTTGAAAACAGGATATAATTTTGAAAAATCATTTTGAATAAAAAGTTAGCGGATACAAAACAATGTTGCACTAGATTTTTCGTAGGTTCCATCCTACTTAGGGTTCCATCCCTTTAACAGGCTCGAAGTGGATTCCATTCCACGAATAAATTGGATTTTAAGATGCCAGTGTTTTTCTATGAGTTTTAACAAAATTTCTAATTAAAGAATAAATTACTTCAATTCTTGAACTCTTGATAATCTTGATACTCATGAGTCTTCAAACTTGATATCTTGAATCTCTATACTGTACAGTCTTCATTCTTGGTACCTGCATGGTTAAATCCTACATATACATATTTATCTAAACTTATAATGTTAGTATTTATATTTTATAATCATTCTAAGGTTGTTGTCATCAAAACCATCATCTCACGCTATCAAGCCAGAATGAACAGCAATAAACTTATCTCGATCATTTATGCCTTTGGCTTTTAGAGCTTTAGTGTTGAATCTCCTCAGATAACCTCCCAAGGATTCCTCCTGTCTTTGCTTTATATTGGCCAAGACTATATAGTCTATTGTGGGATCTTTGCAAATGCAAAATTTGGCAGAGAACTCATAAGAGAACTGCTTCCATGAATATATGGTTTTCTCCCCGTATTGTTTGTACCATTTTGAGGTAGCTCCTTGGAGAGTAACCGGAAACTATCGGCATTTGACAGCTCCAGATGCATTGTACAAATCCATTTGGATATCAAACGCCATTAGATGATCGTCTGGGTTTGTAACCCCATGGTATTTCATTGATGGGATCTTCACATAAGGCGAGATGATTGTTGTAATGATCTTATCAGTGAAGGTAGGCACTCGTTCATTATTATTAACATTTTCATCCATTATTCTCTTCCCTTTCATGTTCATAGCATCCTTATTGCTTTTTCAGCTGCATCTTTTAGATAAGCCTCAACATTACAATAATTTTTCTGGTCTGGACACATTCTTTTGACGTTGAGCTTACAGACTGTTCAAGCGACTTATCGTGAACTCTCCCCTGATATTTAACTTTTGACTGAGGACGCTCCTTCTTCTTGGAGGATGTTAAGTCTATTTTTCTTTTGGAGTTAGCTCTTTAATTCCAACTGGGCGAAACCACCCCATTACCTTCAGTTAGTTTCAGTGTCTCTGAAGATTTCTGAGATAGTGCCATCTTTAGTAGCCTTGCATCTCTTGCAGCTGCTGCTCCAAGTGTTTGTTCTTTACAGTATTCTCATCTTGTTGAGATAGTGACAAAGGTTTTCCTTGAACAGCCCCTTCTAGATTAAAGGATGGAGCTTTGTTCTCCTTATGGTAGTGTGGATAACTCCTTCCTCCATTCCGCTTAATCGTTTAGATCTCATTATTCCTACACATGTCAAATGAACCAAAATTAGTCCATAATATATTGATAAGGTCAGTGGTTTGAGCCCACCTTCTAGCATCAAAAATGTCAACAAGAAAACTTGTTAACATCCCCAACGCTACATGGAAGGTGATCGAGTTCAAACGAAACTAAATTGCTGAGAAGACCTCTTCCATCGAAACCTACCTATTGACCAGGTTGACTTAGTCGAAAAGGTTTAAGGAATTAGCTCAAATATTCAAGCTAAGGAAGCAACATCTCGTTTGAAATGTTTTCTTTGAATAGGTTGGAAGCAACTATCCATTTTGGTTTCTCATTCCTTTTGATCATGTCGGAAAGCCTGTTCTGGCCCTTTCGACAATGTCGAAAGGAATGCATATTTTATTTATGTGTTATAGCTGCTCTCGACTCAAGTGGTTTCACTACATTCGTTGAGGCTTCAAAAGGGTTGCAGATGAGACTGGGGATAAATCCCTTTCAAATGAATTCCTCTTTAATTGATCGTTAGTCAATTATAAACTAGGACCCCTTTGGAACCCCTCTTTTGATCAGGTCGAGAGGGATTCTATTCTTTCGAAACAGGTCTAGTTCGTAACGGTCTAATCTCCACTTTGTTTTTATTGTATGGGATCGACCTGGGTATCCCTCGGTTTCGTAGATTCAACAATTTCGAAACCACATCATTATTCTTATTTTCATTGTTTTATGTTGGTTTCGATGATGATGTGTTTCGACTATGTATACCCAAGCTGATCCTATGTATTGCATAGAAAAAAATAAGCTAAATGAATAGGCTAGAATCATGTGCAATGGATCATTAAACTAGCTATGACCTTCCTCGTCATCGAAATTCTTAATGAACTAGCTATCTCTCTTTTATTAATGATCCAAAATGAGTTACAATTAAGAGAGCTTTTTTCCCAATTTTATTTAGGGTTACTAGAAGATTTAATTACAGCTAAGAAATTGGACTAAAGAAATGAATTTTGGATTCCAAAATCAGCCCCTAAAACTGGACCCATTGGGTCTTATTTATAGATGCAATCGTCCCCTTTTCGTGCCTATGCCTCGACTTGATCGAAATGACCCCTTTTTATATGTCGCCTCATGCCTTTCGACTTGGTCGAAAGGCTTCGTATGCCTTTGACGCTGTCGAAAGGTAGTTCTTTGCAGTCCTTTGGTTTACCCTTGCGCTTTCTTTATACTTCTCCATACCTTTCGACTAAGTCGAAAGGGTCCTTTATCATCCTTCCGCCTTTGTTAAGCCTTGAGTATTTCTTTTTGTTGCTTTCTCCAGAGCATCTTTCGACGTAGTCGAAAGGACTTCAAATGCACCTTCCTCTTCAGGTTACTTTGTTGTCATTGGAAGTAAGATAGGAACCTTCGACCCTACCGATAGGTCGTCGACAGGGGTTTTGAAGATGTTGAAGTACTAATGGTTTTGATGATGTGGAGTAGCTTTCGATTGCATACCTGTAAATTGAGGCGGAACCTTCCCTTAATGTCATTGGCTTCGACCAGTTCTAAAGGCTTGTATATTCTTTCGAAAGGGTTGTTATAAGGGTGCAACATTTAGTTCCAAAAGGTTTGGCGCACATTTAGGATATTATCATCCATTGCCTTCGACAGGGAGGTTTCGATGTCGTCCATCTGTGTCGAAAGGTCTTAAAGAGGAAGATAGATAAATTTGCTACTCATTTTTCATCCTTTTCAGAGGCTTGTACATGGTTTATCGTCCGTGAGGATACCCACTGCTTACGAGTCCTTCGAAAGCCTTCCTGATGCCTTTGAAACCTTCATTCTTGAATCTTGTCAAAACCAACTTTTGTAGAAGCTGGCACTTTTCTTACCTTCTTTCATGCCTTTTTTCTTTGAGCAGGTTTTATAGCTAACAATAATGCTGCATATATTTTAAAAAAAAACAAAAGTGGAAGTGAAAAAGATTGTTTCCCATATGGTTTCAGCAAGCCCTATATACACTTCAAAGCACCATAAAAGAAAACCCCAAACTACAACTCCTCTTAAAAGAAGTACAAGGAGCTCGACCACTAATAAATAGATACAATGTCTTGGAAAATTAGAGGAATGAATAATTATGTAAAGTTTCATTGTCTATTCAAACTTCTAAACTTCCACAAACTCACAAATTTGGGTTTGGTGGAAAAAAATGGATACTAGAAATATTTTCAGATTTCAATCATTTTTGCTAAGACAATGGGAAATCATACATAATAATGATCTTGGGTATTTGGGAAGAATTCTGATTTTAATTGACACAGCAATATGGAGTTATAAAATTATTCGCAAATGCAAACAACTTATTTCTACTCACATAACAAACACTGGTGGTTTTCAATGTAGAGGGAGAGAGTACTTTGGGAGCACTTTTGCGTGAATGCTTATATTGTAGGGCTACCTTGGGTCATTATGAAAGATATTAATAATGCTTTAAGTCCTAAGGATTAAAAGGGGGTTACCAATCCCTTTCTCCTATATCATTAATTTTAAAAATTGTATGTTAAAATTTGGTTTGGTTGAAACTATTCTGCAGGGCTGCAAATTCACATGGTGAAGAAGAGGTATGGCAACAAGTATAGATAAAATCATTTCCAATTATGAATTGTTAACTAAATTTCCTGATTTAGTTGCAATTTCTTTGCCTGATCAACTTAGTGATCACACCCCTTTGATATTGCAACTTACACTATAATAGTATCAACCAAGGGGAAACCTTTCACATATATTAACACATGGAATAAATGAAGAGTTATACAGAATGTATACAAGAAGGACTTAAGGTAGAGACACAGGGCACACATATGCACAAGTTCATAAATATTCTGCAAACATTCAAGAAGAATCTCAAAAATTAGAATAAATCAAGCACAGAACCAATCCATTACAACAACTGGAATAGGAGTATAATAAATCCTTCATTGAATTAGATGCAAATCCAGATAATGAAAAGCAATATAATAAAATTCTAAACTTGCATCTACGGCTCATGGGACCCACTACAAGAAAACTGCGGTTTACCTACGCCAAAATGGCATAGGCAGGGCGTAGGTAAATGCATTAACTACGTAACCCCTACGCCAATTTTGGCGTGGGTAAAACTTGTGTAGCTAATAAAATACCTACGCTTTACCTTTGCCATCCATTGGGTTGTTTCCTACGCCTTTCGTATGCCATAATTTTCCTACGCCTTCCCCACGCCATGTTGTACCTACGATTTTGTTACGACATTTTTACTTCTTTAAGCACTCACGTCTTTCCTACGTCATTCGTCTACCTACGTCTTCCCTACGCCCAGTTTTCCTACGCTTTCCCTATGTCATTCTTACATATTACGTTTCCTACGTCTTTTCTACGTCATTCATTTATTCATGGTTTACCTACGCCTGTGTTTTTAATGTTTTTCCTACTCCATGCACACGACTTTTTGCTGCATTAATATTTCATTTACCTACGCCTTCCCTACACCTTCCCTACGTCTTTTCTGAAGCAATTTTGATATATTACTATTCTATTTCATTTCACCCCATTAAATAGAAACTAAAATCAACTTATTTTATATATATACACATTCCAACAAAAAAAATTACGTCAAACCATTCATCTTTAATTCAAAAAACAAATATCTCATTCATATTACAAAGTCAAACAATATTAATCAAGTTCCTATGTGTTAAAATAATATGATAATATGTTCATGATACATGACATCATACATATACCATTAAAAAGTTTTCAATACTCTCATCCCTCACGACGATCATTCGGCTCTTCATCAAATCGCTGTCGAAGCATCTCGGTGAGTTGTTCATACTGCATCTTCAGCATTTGAATCTCCCCTTATTGACGCTCCACCTTTTCCTCTAGTTTGGCTCTAGTCTGTGCTTCTCCCTTATTGATGCTATAAGTGGCGTCTTTGTATTTCTGCATTTTATCAAATATTGCGTCAATTTCTGCATTTTAAACTAATTAAAATAATGTTTCGTTGAAAGTTTAAATACTTACTCCAGGGATATTGCCATAATATGGCCTACAGTCCTTTCTTTTAGCTATAGCACCGGTAAGCTTGTCGAATACTTCTTCCTCGACTTCATACGAAATTACTGTGCCCTGACTTTTCAATTCTTCACTTCTAACTTGATATTGTTCCTGTATTTGTGATTTTCCAAATACAAGAACAAAAATATAAATACATGCTCACACTGTGCGGTTTCAGAAATCATGAGAAGAATAACTTTAACGATGTATCAAATTCAATTATGGCACATATACAAACGCACGCATTTACACACATTTGCAGAGATATAAAATTAAGAAACTCATGCAAAATAAGAAAATAGCTAGCCTCTGCTTGTTTTTCATCTACCAATCTAATTAGTACAACTACTTCCATAACGTAAACCACCTACCCTTGCATACAAATCATCCACTTCCAGTCTTCCACTTTATCAAGCTTTTGTATCATTAATTGTTCGCAAATGTCATCTTTCCCATTTTTAGCAACTTTTTATCAGCTAATTAATTCGATATGTACACCTCTTTTATTTATTTATTGTTTAATAGGTCTGTCTGATAATAATACTGGGATTCAGTTTGGGTCTTTCGCGCTGCCACATAATGGATTGCCTGTCAAACTATCTCGTAAAATAATTACTTAATCAACGTTGTTGTACAAATTAACACACAATTAATGGACATATGTATTGTTGTGATGCCGAGGTAAGAGATTAGACTAATGACTGGGAAATGAAAGCCAAACTAGTACGAAGTTTCTCAGAGAGGCTAGAGATAATACAATCAAACTGTATTTCTTTTACTTCTCTGTACAATGCTAAATTATGGATATTTTGTCAAAATCATTGTATCATATGAAAGCAGTGGATCATTCTATGTATAGTTTCTATACAGATTCTGTTTGATTTGATTATGTAAATTTGTTTTAATCCTTCAACTGTGCTTTTGGGTCATCATAATAGCTACCGTTTTTGTGCCCAAAATTGGCTCGATTCTAAATCTTGGTTCACCAATGATACTTTACAATGACAAATTAATCTTTGCAATTCACGATGCATTTCTGTGCACATCTTCCCACTGCCTTACTTCGACCACCCTAACCACTTAATACATCACCGACTGCCATTGCAACATTGCCTTCTACACGACCAATTACAACCTCTTAACAACAATGCGGTTCCATCCCCATACAATTAACCATCATCTTTCTGCCCTCACATCAAAACTGACCATAACGAACTTCTGCTACCATCACTTGCTGAAGCTCCTCTGCCTTCACCTCTCTGCATCACTTGCACTTAACTGCACAGTTCACTCACCAACATACCCATTTCTACTTCATACATACCTCTATCTCAAGTGCAAACATCACCAACCCGCTGCCATTTGTGACCATAACACACTCTACATTACCCTTCACAATACTGTCATTCCTCCAACCACTGATACATACCACATCAAAACATTGCAATCCATAACAGATCACTTCCACAACTTTACAACCAGTAACATTCCTCTGCAAATTGACATCAACCTATGCGACCATCTACCAGACCACCTTACTGCCTTTCCACACTAACAACTGCTATCTATCTCACAGCCACATATCTCACAGCTCATCCCACTTTACAAACCACAATAATTCATCCATTACAACTCCACACAACTGCAGCTACCACAAACCCACTTCTTGCATCAGCATCATCAAATCTGTAGTCCAGCTCACCTCATCCTTCCACCACAACTCAACGGACCATTGTCGAACTCACCTCCAACTGCTAATAACTTACTTCATCTCAGAGCACTATCGGTTCCCCTTCATTAACATCACTGCCTACAACAACCCTTACAACAACCACTGCCTCATCCTACCCTGTACATCTCCACCATCACAAACACTTCACTACTGCCAAACCACTGGCAAAGACCAAACAACAAAATATTTTCCACATTCTATCATTTCCATTGCCTATTATAGCACAACATTTCCATTGCCAATCGAACAACTTCAATCGAAACTCAACCGCCTTCACCTTCATCGCCTTCATTCAATTGCCTTTATTCATTGTTTCCATACATTTCCAAAACTACTCAAAATATCATCAACATACATCATCACACAAATATACTTCCTACCCCTGCTACCACTCCACTACCTTACACAACTCAACCATCATCTTAAACCATCCTGCACACAAGAATAACCCGCAAGTTCCACAAACCGTGCACTTTAACAAACTATGCACTTCAACTAAACTACAGAAACTGACTTTACCCTCTATCAATTTTTCAAATATATCACCATCTAGTCTCGTACACCTCCTCACCTTGCTGCCTTGTTGAAGAGATTGAACCCTCTCAAATTCTTTGTTTTTAATATGATCTATATCAAACCGATCATTGTTAAAAACAAAATCGACCTCTTAACTAAATCAAGTATAGAACTAGTGAGTAAACCATTCGACATAGTAGAACAATTAGTGCTACCTAAATAGTCTATCGAACCTGAGCTAGAGGGTATCTCTCTAATAGCCGAGCAAGTGGATGCACCACATAGTCATGTACTCCTCCTCACATTGCTGCCTTGTTGAAGAGATTCACACCAGAAAGAGCATTTTGATATCAAAACTAATGCGTCCAATCTAAGTTCTCATCCCGAATCGAAATCTCAACTGGATAAACCAAGCTCAACAAATCCAAAACTTTCACATCTACATGTAGTTCTGATTTGGTCAGACTTGATTTCTTCTCCCAAAAAACACCAATAGGCACATCAGAATGCAATTCAATACCACTTTCCTCACCCTTTAGACCCACGTGCATCCTGACCCACTGAAGTACATGCATTGCATGCTAAAAAACATGCGGAAGCATTCATTTATTTTCCATGATTATGTGATCTCCCCATTGACATAGCCATCATCACCGGAAAACTGCCCACAACTACACTATATCAACTCCATCACCAGCTCTTCTGCTTCACCATCCTACAAAACCTCTCAAACAAACATCACTGCCTCTTCTCCAATACCATCCATCTTACATAAATCATCCACTGCACCTCACTACTTCATAACTTCACCTTCACTGCAACTTTCCACTGCCAACCATCTCTATTAAACTGCACAACCCATTGCCTCTTACAACCTTCAACACAAACTTCACCATAACATAGCACAACCTGCAGCACTACATCATTATACATCCATCAACTACCACCCTACTTCCTGAACTGCCTTAATCTGCCTCCACCCTACCATTTGAACAGCAACATCAAAACTCATACATACCTATATCCACACTCATACATACCTATATCCACACTTCAGATCCCCCTTCTACCTACTCACTTTAATCCCTACATTCCAACCGAGAATCACCTGAACCCTAAACCCATCCTTACACCAACTTCACGACTTGACAAAACATCAAATCACAATCAGTGCTTCAAAATTAACTTGCTTCATTACTGTTCTTCAAAATTGTTACCATCTCACCAGTGCACTGTTACATTCACCGACCTACCACTTCCAAACCACCAGTACTGCACCCATCAAAACATCCATTGCAATCTGCGTCTTTCCTCCTACCTGAACAAAACCATGGCAAATTCACTCAAACTTCCTTAGTCTGCCACATTCATTTCCATAGTCTACTCCAATCACCCGCTTCCTAATCTACATACCCACTATTTGTTTTATTGGATAAATTATCGGATGTGCTCACTCATGGCAAGACATAATAAACTTGCTGAAGCACTTTTTAACAAAATTTAACTAATCTTGCACATATTAAACTATTAACCAGTTATTAAAACCAAGCTATAAGAATCACTTACTGCAAATTCCATCAATGCTTCATCAATCCATCCACTAGTGGTAGATCCGCTGTCCGAAGTGACCTTGTGAGTCCTACAATACACTTCCCAAGTAGTTGGCCCCCTACTAAATTCATCGGTCTAGAAAATAAAGATAAAAATAGAGTAAAAATGTGATAAGATGATGTAAATTAACTTTAAAACAAGATTTTGGAGATAAAACCAAATCGTTTCGATAATCCGCAAAGGATCTCGAACCACCACAATGTCGCTTTTGGTTTTGATCCCTAGAGTTTGCAGCTTTTTCTGCTTGAGCTTTTACTTCAGGAAGCTCCCAATATGCCAAAAACTGCTCATATATCTCCTGGGGTAGGTTCGGATGCTTCTTGCCTGACTCTTTCATACTGTGAATCCAGTCCCGATACTTCAAACTTGCTTTTCTATTCCATATCTGCTTCACAATTACTGGTGAAGCATCATCTGTCCATTGAAATGACTCCTATACATGTAGTGGAAAATGTAATGACAAAAAAAATAGATGTAACACAAATACACTAATATTATTTTACCAGAAACTCCTGAAACATCACTTTCTTAACATCATCGGGTATACTTTTAAAATTGGGCCAAAAACCGTTAACCCGTGCTAACAAACCTACTTGAATAGCATAAGATGTAGCCCTGGAAGTGAACTCATATCTGAAATATATAAATATAAAGCATGAATATACATTACTCAAACTGTTTGTATGAGATATATCATTCAAGCACGATAGTGGTTTTTGACAATGGATACAATTCGATAGTGTCTAGGAAAACAATTTATGTTCTCACCTAGCTTATTTCAAATTAGTCAAAGTAAATTAAACAGAGTCACAAAAGTCAACATCAATTACTTATTTTGCAAAAGTCAACATCAATTACTTATTTTGCAAGAATTCTTACCCAACATTGGCTTGCCAGAAAACTCTGACCCTTGTTACGGAGGAGGAGTCCGGCACGGATGCATTAGTCGATGGATTGGTAGCATCAACTTCAAGGGAAGTAGGATGAACAACGGTAGACATGATATGATGCTCCGCTGACTGTGATCCCGATCCATCTTGACTGCTAGGAGATGCACTAGGTTGTATTGTGGAAGATGTGTTGTTGCCAGAAAGATGTAGAGCAGGTCGTTTCATGGAACGACGATGACGATCAGCTCGAGTAGACATGTCCTGTTAAATGCAATTACTACAACATAGAGAAATACATATGATTTGAAGAATTAAATATACAACAAACCAATTACAACATGAACTAAAGACTAAATACCCAAAGATAACTAAGCATACAAGAGTGATTTGAAGTAAAAATTCATACTAGTAGAAAAATCAAACAAGTATATTAATGAAAGCATGCTACCCATCAACATTATCATCATAACTTCCATTATTTACACTATCACATTCATCTTCACATTCATCAACTTCGACATTTTCATCTTCAATATCATTTTCATCAGCTTCGATATCATAATCAACTTCGACATTATTGTCAACCTCTACTCCATCAAATACTTCATTATGAAGTGGTTCGATGTCGTCAATGTCTTCAGTGATTTGGAGTATTCCGTTATGGTCCAAATCATTCTGATATGGTTGATCTTCGCTTACGATCATGTTCGAATTGAATGACCATCTTGGCTTTGTTGCAACGACAGCCCACCAATCCGCTTTATTGTTGTTCATAGCAGGATAAGGTACATAATAAACTTGAGTCGCTTGCACCGCTAACACAAATGGATCATAACCTTGGTATCGTCTTTTGTGATTTATTTCAATAAGTGGATAATCTTTATGTGCACGACGTATTCCTACATCTTTTCTATTGTCGAACTTTCATATAATCCATCTTTTACTGCATAATTAGAAATAAATTAAATTACATTTAATTTTAGGAAATTAATTATTAATTGAAAAAGCATGTGCAAAATAACTACAAAAGGTTTTGTTGTTATACTGAATTTTGCAAAATTTGACTTCTAATTGTTTTGATGGATAACGTTAAGAATACGAGTACAAAGTTTTTGGTGTACCTTAATATCTTCATTCGTAAAATAAGAAAGCATCAATAGACAAGTAGGAACTAAAAAATGATTATGGTTACAACCATAGTGAATTTGACAATAGTAAATAGGCTTAAAGCAACATAAATAGGAGTAACATTAGTATGCAAGGAAGAATTAAACACGGTAATTGTTATGTAATAAATTAAACCCGTGATAGTAAATAGGCTTAAAGCAGCTTAACACAAGTAGAATTAATATATGCAAAAAAGAATTGCAACGTGGTGATTGCTACGAGTTGAATGAATCTCATGACAGTAGATAGGCTTAAAGCACATAGTTTAATCCACAAATCAAAATACAAGCTATTAATTTACATGGCTCTACTCTTGAGAAGAAAACTCCCAGGATATTTTTCTGCAATACGTACATTTATACCTATGATATCACCATTATATTAATAAGATAATGTTCATTATTCGAACACATATCGGTTTTACTAAAACATACATATGTATACTTAAACAAAACAGATTGAACTAGAACATAAACAATTTGTTAGAAAAGTTTACACAACAACTCTTTTTTCTGCAAAATCCAACAGATCTTCCTGTAGGTTATGTAAAATCTAACAATCACAGAGATTCCGAATTATAGGAAAATTAACTCTAATGAACCAAACAATTGATAAAACCAGGGATACTGATAGAATATAAGAACACAACAATTGCTGAAAAGTATAAATGAACATCTTTTGATAAAATACAGTTGTAGCACAATATAAATGATCGTACTATGGTCGTTTCCAACGCAACATAATGCAAACAGTAACATTATAAACAAAACATTCAATAGTTCCTACAAAATAAATCTATAACATTGAAAAAACCGCCAGAAAATCAAATTACAGCATACCAAAAATTAATTTAATAAGAAATAAACTGGAGGAAAATATCAAAATTCACTATATCTACTACAATAAATCATATGAAGTACTGCTCTGATATAAAGTAAAGATCATGATGCTGAGGAAATTTATGAGCAGAATACCACAACAAAATCGAAAACAAAGTTGAGCAGATATGTGAAAATTGCAAACAAATCACCATAATCACTCTAGTCACAAAAATATAGACAGAAACAATCGTTGCTTAGGTAACCGCTCAGAAAAAAATTTCGATCCATCGCAAATTTTCAGGATTTAAACTGAACAGTCCCATCATCATAACAATACTAATACAAAAGATAACCAAAAAAGATGAAGAAAGGGACAAGGAGAAATTTTATGAATTAGATAAAGAGAAAACGAGCAATGTCAGCCGCCTAGACGTTAAACGATGAGAAGATAATTTACCTGAAATTTTAACGTCCAAAATGACCGACGATTGTAGAATTAGATTTTTTTCGGTGAAAAACTGATGTAAGGTAGGAGAATGGAAGCGGTGATTAATGTAAAAATAAAAAACTATTTTTGTGTAGTGCAAGTGTAGGGATGGCGTGAGAAATTTCCTACGTCTTTCCTACACCAGAGGCGTGGAAATGGCGTAGGAGATATCTACGCCTTTTCTACAGTACCATTTTAGTGTAGGCGATTTTCTACGCCTTACTTACGACTCGATTTTTTTTCTACGTGTTGAAGTCGGTGTAGGAGAAGCGTAGAAAATTTCCTTACGTCTTCCCTACGTCTTTACCTTTTTCCACTAGTTTCCTACGCCTACCCTACGTCCCGCCTTTTGGCGTAGGAAAGACGTCGGAAACTTTGCGTAGGAAACTGCAGTATTTTCTAGTAGTAACCGCGTAAACAACAACATGATTTTAATAAGCAACAGTGCAAAATTACATGGCTACAAAGGGGGGACACCAACTTTAACTTTTTTTATGCAAAATGTTAATGAGGTAGCATAAAAATAAGATTCATGTATTGAGGGACTCTACGGGCACATTTATATATGACCCACAGCAAATAACTAATCAAGCTATCAATTTTTACTACAATTTATTCAACGTTCAATCAGGAAGAGGGTTCCCTAGTATTCAACCATGACAAATTATTAATGCGCATGGGAAAAGCTACTTGTCTTACTATTGATGAAGTAAAGAATGTTGTTTTTTCTACAGAATATTCTAAAAGTCTAGGCCCGGATGGCTTTTCCTTAAAATTCTTTAAATTGCACAGCTATAAGGTGCAGGATAATATTTTTGCTGTAGTTACTTATGCATTCCAGACTGGACAGTTAACTAAAGGCTTGAACCACAATTTCATCTCATTAATACCTAAGAAAGATACGCGACAAAGAATTTCTGATTATCGTCCAATTTCTTGTGAAAATGTTCTATAAAAAAATATATCTTAAAATTATTTACTATAGAATAAAATATTTTTTGCCTTATTTAATTACAAAAAATCAATCAGCTTTTGGGCCTAATAGAAGCATTGGTGAAAATATATTGTTTGCTCATGAATTGGATTAAGATTTTATGAAGAAAGGCGGGGCTAGAATGTGCATTAAAATTGACTTGCAAAAGACATATGATATGGTGAATAGAGCGTTTATGTGGTCCATGCTATTCTTAATGGGATTTCTAGTCACCCTTATAAAATTGATTTAAGAATGTATTAGCACTCCTACTTTCTCGATTATGGTGGATGGTACACCCTATAGTTTTATTACATCGAATAGAGGCTTATGTCAAGGGGATCCATTATCTCCATATTTCTTTTGCGTAGAAATGGAGTTTTTTCTTTACTTATGAAAGATGCAGTTACTTCAAAACAACTCCATCCTATTTTTACCATTCAACCACTTATTTCACATTTTCCATACACTGACAATGTCATGATTTTTCTTAGTGCTACCACATCTAATGCGGCTGCTATATATAATATTTTTCAATAACTCCAAGCACGGTAGGACTGCATATTAATCAGATATAATCAAAGGTTTATTAGAGTAGAGAAGTCCCAAACAAAGCACAATTTTATCTATTTTGGGAATAGTTGGGGGCACTTTCCCATTAAATATTTTGGTGTATCTTTATCTGCTGATTATATACATGTTTCAGAGTGTACATCTTTGTTGAACAAAGTGTTCACTAAATTTAAGGGGTGGGACAGTGCTCTGTTATCAGCTGCAGGAAGGGCTGAGCTAATACAGAGCACTATAACTCCAATAGTGTTGTACTGGCTCCTAATTTACCACCTACCTAGCTACCTTGGTTCCAAATAAAATTGAAAAAATGCGTGTTGATTTTTTTTGGAGTGGTAGGATCCACAAAATTACATGGAAAATTTTTGTGCCGACCTAAGTCAGAAGGAGGAATTGGTCTTACGTTACTTAAAGATTTAAGACAAACAACGTTATTAAAACTTATGTGGACACTTCTCATAAAGGAATGCTTTTGGAGTCTATGGATGAGGAATAAATATCTACACAACCCTAATTTTTGGGTTATGGAAATGAATAACAACTTCTCATGTACAATGGAATACATATTACGTGTTAGAGATGTGTCAGCTAAAGTAATGCAAATGGTCATAGTGAATGGCGACACAACATCTTTATGGTTTGACCTTGGTTAAATCATAAGTCTATGGTGGATTTATTGGGGTGGAACATTCTTAATTTATGTCCTGGAGCAAATTCAAATGTAAATTATATTATATCGGGGAGAGGAGGCTAACTACATACAAATTTTTTATCATCTACTACATAACTTGAGGCATTAGCACATTAAACTCAAAATGATCAAGATCAGAATTCAGATTACTGGAAAATTATGGGTAAAACTTTTTTTGTATTTTCTTCTATCTAGAATATTGTCAGAGATAAATCGCCTATAGTTGGTTGGGGAAAATTATATGGCATCGAAATATAGCAATTTTTTTTATCACACAGCTTATAAAGCGTGTTTGGGTAGATTACCAACAAAAGGTAGATTATCTTCATGGGGTTTATTGGACATGGCGTTGTGCGATTTATGTAATCAAGATATGAATCTCATAGTCATTTATTTTTAACATGCAAGTACAGTGGTTATCTTTGGAATCAGTTGAGATGTCAATTATTCCTCCCAACAACGATCAAACTACAGCTAATTGAAGAGTCGATTTCATCACCAATTGATTTGACCGAAAAGGAATAATACAGGACATTGCTTTTACAGCTGCATCCATGGTTATCCATCATATATGGTTGGAGCGGAATCATCGAGTTTTTTTTATCGAAGAGCTTATCGATGGAGCATAGATTGATATTGGTAGATTTGCATACACATTCTTGATTTTATAGAAGAATTACATAGGTGGAGGAGGAAGACATGAATGTGACAATGAGTTAGAATCTGACTTTTAAACCAAGATAAAAGAGATGGCGGTTATTTAGGTTTGAAGGGTTGTTATATTCATTGTTTTTAGGCTAGATTGGGTTTTTTTGTTATGTAAAGGAGGTGTTTGTTTGTTTTTATTTTAGTAGTGTATTTTGATTTCTGAAAATGATTAAAGATTGCCGTTCTCTTTTTTCTTGCTATATACTGGCATGGTTTTTTAAGGAGGGGGAGCTTTAGTGTTCTTTTCGTCATTAATAAAGAAACCATTTTCAAAAAATAAAATAAAATCTCTTTATGTTTATACATATCCATATAGAAATATGTATATTCCTTTGCATTATTATGTATGTGTATTCCATTGAGTTTAATTTAATATTATATTTATATATTATACCGCACATATGTATATGGAGGGGCTAACATGTCCATTATGCTATACCCAACACTTAGATACGGGGATGTTAAACCATGCACATTGTATATGTTGTACGTGCATGAACATATGCATATTTATATGACATGCATGTTCATATTATATAATACAAACATTATATCGATATAAATTTTTATTTATAATTGAAATAAATAATGATTTTATTTAAATTAATTTAGATCAGGTCTAAATCAATTTAGACTTCATAGGCCCAATAAGATCCAAAAGGGTAAAAAACATTGAAATTCACCCATTTAAGCCACTGCGTGTTAGTCAAGATCCAACGATCATACCAGAGCCTAATAGCCTATGCACTATAAATTAGCATGTTAGGACCAACTAATTGAGCTTACCCATTTAGTAGGATGTCTAAAAATGTAGTGTCTAGGCTGAGTTTGGGTAATAGGTACCATGTTCTACCTAGCTACTGGCTTGACTCGAAATGTGTAGCGAGCTTAAAGGTTATCTCTAATAGAAAAGACCAAATTTGATTTGGGTCTTGAGCTAATTTTCAATTTTTTTTTTGAAATTAAAAATAAAATAAAATTTAAAAGCTAAATTTAAAATGAGAAAAACATTATAAATGTTATAGTGTGATCTTCAAAATTGTTTTGAAAACTTTATAATAAATTTTGAATTTTTTAATTACTAATAAGATTATTAAATTAACTAAATATATATAACATATATAACTATATATATTACATTATCTTGAATTGTTGAAGATTATGTAAGTATATATATAAGAATTTTCGAAATTAACAATTAATTAAAATTAGTTAATTAAATAAATTAATTAAGTGTTAGTTAATAATATAAAATACATACACACACACACACACACACATATATAAGATATATATGTATAACTATAAATGTTATGGTATACATTTTCAATATTAAATATTTAATTCAATAATATAAAATTAATTAAAATGTTAATCAAATAAGATTTAATTGATAATATTAATATAATGTTATACAATAGACTATTATATGAGCTAATTAAATTATAAAAGTTGTATAATAATTAAAATTTATATAATATGAATATATAATAAAAAGTGGAATAATAAGAAACCATAAATAGACTTCAAGGGATATATATAGTACATATACCATGATTTCTGATGTGATTGACTTTTGAATCATAAGAGCATTTCATAAGAAATAGATTATTCCATAAGTCGATATCACTCAGTTAAATGCATTAAATATTATGAATCTTTAATATAAAGTTATCCTTTACTGTTTATATAGTAATAGATTACTTGCATACTCCTTAGTTGCTGATATTCCTCAAGCTAAGGATGTTATGTGTAGTACCGTTAATATATCAAGTAGACGAGGTAAGATATATATACATATTTGTTGATATTCCTTAACGTATGATACTTAGGCCAATGCAAAATGGTAGGTACAAGTGAGAAATACCTTTCACTTTGTTGATATTCCTCGAGGTCGAAATGAGATTACGATAAGGAAACAAAGGTTAGGAGTTGTATAGGATACAACCGATAATATGTTATCCATTCTTTGTGCGAATATGATTTGTTAATATTCCTCAAGGTCGGAATCCCAAGGTAAACGAATCCTAATACCCATTAGCGAAGTTGAATTACTTCTATGTTTTCATCTTAGGGTTTGGAAAAACATAAAAGACTAGTGAGAGCTTATTAGTAAAACGAAATGTAACATTTAACCTTGCTAATATTATAAGAACATCTACTATTAATAATGTCCTAATTTACTAAGTTAAAATTTGCAAAAAAATGTCTACATCCAAATAGTTTTTAGAAAATGACAAACTTATCGGACCTAACTACATAGACTGATTAAAGGCAAAAAAATAGTGTTAATATATAAACATCTTTGGTCATCGATAACTGAATCACCAAGGATTAGACTCACTGATGATGCAGACCCCAAACTTAGATTAGCCTGTAACAAATCGGTCTTGGACCTCGAAATCGCCCAACTTTATGTGTTTCCTATATTAGACAAATCGTTGCAGCAACAACATAAAAACTCGATTGTCCATTAAATTTTTAATAACCTCAAAGCTTTGTTTGGGGAATAGTCTCGTTCTGCAAGGTACAAACTTACAAAGAAACCATTCAATACAAAAATGATGAAGGGATAAGAGATAGACGATTATATTCTATTGACTAAAGGCTATATTGGTAGACTTGCTCAATTGGATGTTGCGATAGGCAAGGGCTGCAAGTAAATCTGATTTTAGGGTCTCTTACTCCTTGGTTTTAGCCATTCATATTAAATTATAATATGAACCAGCTGAATGTAAGCCTCGCTGAGTTGCTCAATATGTTGAGGTCAACCAAGTCTTCATCTAAGGATTAGAATGCAGTGCTCGCAATGATGGGGAATGCATCATCTTCGAAGGGTTCAAAGAAGTGGAGAAAGTTTAATGAGAAGAAAAAAAGATTGCTCCAGCTGACAAGGGTGAATGTCATCACTATCACAAGAAGGGTCACTAGAAACAGAATTATCCAGGGTACTTAAAGATTATCAGATAGAAGAAATAGAATTATCTGGAGTACTTAAAGATTGTCAACTAGAAACAAGCATCATGTGGCAAAGGGATAGATGAGGCTTCAAGTTCCTGATGGATAGATGCAATGGCAGTTGGAGATTTTCATTTAAGTTCGCTAAAGGGTTAGATTTAATATTAAATAATCGCTATTATGTAAAAGAATTTATTTATGGGATTATTTCTATGTAGCTTTTTTGAGACTGGTTATATTTTTCACTATGCTGATAATGTTATGGACATTATATTAGATGGTGATAAAGTCTATGATGGTATTCTAGATATGGAATTTATGTATCAATACTAATTATGTTGTGTTGTGAATAATTCTTTGAATGATGATATAAATAAAAATTATTTTTGGCATTATAGGACAGGTCATATACTGAGAAAATACTACACAAATTGAAACCAATGGTTTCCTATCATTTGATTCAGAATCATTTGATATGTGTGATCATGTCTCAAAGGTAAAATGATCAAGTACCCCTTTAGTGGG
This sequence comes from Allium cepa, assembly GCA_030765085.1. Classification (NCBI taxonomy): domain Eukaryota; kingdom Viridiplantae; phylum Streptophyta; class Magnoliopsida; order Asparagales; family Amaryllidaceae; genus Allium; species Allium cepa. The sequence continues at coordinate 454,609,778 of CM060931.1, read as the reverse complement.
AGCAATGAAAGAGTTACGAACTCTTAGGCAGTATACATAGTGATGCTAGTGGCCTAATGTCTATAGTTAGTACAGATAACTATTCTTATTTTGTTACCTTTACAAATGATTTCTAAAGACTAGGATATATGTACCTTATGAAGTATAAATCTAATGTTAAGAAATTTATTGAACATTAAAACGAGGTTGAAAATCAGACAAACCATAAGATTGAAATACTTAGATCTGATCGAGGGGATGAGTACGTTGGAAAAGAGCTCCAATGGCACTTAAAAGATAATAAGATTATCTTTTAGGTTACTCCACCATATAATCCGCAACAAAATGGTGTTTCGGAGCGAAGAAATCGAACCTTATTAGATATTGTTCATTCCACGATATACATTTTACTTGTTATAATTATATATATAATAAAAATTTATAATTAAATATATATTATACTGCTTATTTTGTCAAAGAATAAAAATATTTTTTAATTTTTTTTTCTTTTAAGCAATTTAATACTTAAAAATTTATTATTAGAATTTTTTTATAAAAAATCATTTTCCAAACCATAATTTGTATTTTATATTATATAAAATTTTAGAATTTTTTACTATTAATAAATATATGTACATACATTTTATTTATAAAATCAAATTTGAATTAAATAATATTATTTATATATATAACAAATATCCAAAAAAAATTACTATTGCTGAACGTCTTTTAGGTATGAACAAAATATTTATAAAATTTATAATATATTTATCATATGATTTAATCCTTTTGTGATTAGATTTAATTCATAAAATCATTTCATAATATAATTTTAATAACTTTTTTTATTTTAGTTGTTAGCATCGTCCAAGTATACATAATATACACAGACACATACAGCCATTTGGCATGTGATGATATATCAATATACCAATTTGTAATATTTCTAACTAGAAACATATGGAACAATGAATATATAAACATTATTATATAATAATAGACTAATAAAGTGCCTTTCACCAAAGCCTAAAGTTCGCACGTTAACATGAAGAAATGGAATCCTTGAATCCAATCCCAGTTCTGAAGTCGCTAGCTTGCAAATTTTCTTACCATAAACAATCGAATCAAAGAAAATCGATGTGAATTAGTGCTTGGATTTTTCGGGTTGTCATGTGGTGATGGCGGCCTGATATGAGCAGTTAAAAGAAGAAAGCCAAAATCTAGAGAGAAGTGAATCCTAGTGGGAACAAATAAAGGATGGATGAGAAAGAGTGAAATAAGGATCACGATTCTTGTTTTTCTCTTACTAGTTCTCTCCTTTTGAATTCAAAAGTCCTTTCTCTAAACTATCATATGGTCGGCTCCAATTTATTGCCCTGTGGCTGCCAAAATGGGGACCCAATTGGGCCTTAAAACTATTTTAAGCCAAACAATATTTATTGCGTTTAAATCCAATTTAAACACGTATTGATATCGTATATCGATTAGTGTTTATATTATCGATACGTGTTTATATAACTATTATATGAACGATATTTAATATTGTTTAATTCAAATCACATAAAATTTTGTAATTTATTTTTTTATAAATATCAATTTATAAAAATTATAGATTAATTAAATTAGGTGGTAAATAGGATTATTCAACATTTCGGTTGTGTAACTCTTAGGTGTAAATTCGATCAGTGTTTAATATCAAACAATTCGAATATTAATGTGTACATTCATTTAACATGCGGTATTACACTATGGCCAAATTCATCGCTTGCTTAGTTTTGGTAAAATCTAATTTTGCTCTATTAAACGTTACTCGAATGTATTTACACCAATTATCTTCGTCAAAAGTATATCATTGTGTACTTCTAGAATTTTGTAACGGTCCAAATTCAAATATCTTCCATATTCAACTCTATTGTCCAAACGCAAACTCCTTTGTTCAATAATAACAATGAACCGCTCTAGCTAAAAAATTTGACTTTAAATTTCGATGATGACCGCAACACCATCGACGTTCATTTTCGGGTTTTCAAGTGAGGAATTGCTTCTATAGGAGATTTTTTTGGTAATTTTTTTTTTGATTTAAATCCCAAATATGACTGTTATACTAAAAGAGAAATATATTATATCACGTTTTTTTCTTCAAAATAGGGTTGAAATAAAACAAAATGTTTAAATTCTAAAATATTTATCCAAATATTTTGTTGAAAATATAAGAAATTAGTTTGCGTAACTTATAAATTGAGAAACAATAAGTTAAAATGAGGTTTTAAAATTTTTGATTACGAATGTTAAGAAAAGCAATTTCAGAATGAAATTTAACCTAAGTTAAATTAAACGAAATGATTTTTTTAAACAAAATTGATTGTGGTTGAAATGAATTAATGAAATGAACTAATTAAATAAATTAGTGAATTAAATATGGTTTAGAATGTTGTTTGATAGAATTGAATAATGAAGAAAATTAATGAAATAAGTTAAATGTAATTGACTTTGATTCAAAACAAACATGAGCTTAGGTTGTGAAGTGATAGTAAACATGAGAAGTGTTGTATAAATGTTTATAATAAACTTAAGCAAAATTTTATGGAATAGTTCTTAAGTGATTTTAGTATTGAAAGAAATATACCAAGTAATAAATGTAAATAAAATAATCTGAATAATGGGAAGTCGATTGAAATAAATACGTAAATTGCATGTATACTATTTTATTAGCATTATTGTTTGATCTAGATTCGAATATACTATTCCGAGGTATTTTCATCATTCCAATTTAGGATTTTCCACTCGATTCTTGATGGAGAAGACTGAATATGGATTTTTAATTGATTTTGAAATTCTTTTCGCAATATATGGCTATTGAAGGAGAACGACGGTTTCTAATGAAGGAACCAGATCCGAGTCTACACTAGAGCAGTTGTGCTAATGATACTAGTTCGGAAGTAAAATTATGCGATCGAGCGATTAGGTATGGTTTTGCGTATGAATGATATATGTACATCATATGTGCTTTAATAAATTGAATGTTGACATTGAAAAATGTAAATTGATATGGTTATGAATTAATGGGATGTATATTATTGTTTGATGGTTTCTCTGGTTATATTTGCTACATTTGCATATAGTTATTGTATAGTCTATGTTATATATTTATCTTGCACACATCGGTTGTTGAGTGATTAGTAGGTGCGGATGACGTATTCGCATTTGGAACTCGCTTTCGCATTATATTGATTGTATATGCTTGCTAATGCTAATGAAAGGTATACATCTTGAATTACATGTCGTATTTTTATGTTTTTCCCTACGGGATGCCTCATCCTTGAAGGTGAGATGTATATTTATGATTATATATGTATTGTAAATTTTTCCGATTGAACCGCAAAGGAGACATTAGCGAAATTTTCTATTTATTTAAGGTGTTGGAATATTTTTGAAAAATTTTGAAATTTTTTTAATAACTAAAATTTGATGTTTATGTTACAAATTGAAATGGTATTAGTTAGTAGTCATGAATGAATATAAAGATTTAGAAAAGGTGATAACTAATTTTCCACAAATTGATTTTGGAAAGTCAAAGGCTTAAAAGAATTTAACAATCTATTTCAACTAATTGATTTTGAAAAGTTAAAGGGTTTTGTGAAATTTTTCTTACCTTGCAAATTTCGAGGATGATACTCTTTTAAAAGGGAAGAATGCAATGATCCAGAATTTTAATCATTTTAATTTGGAATATTTAATTGATTTTTAATATTGAAAAGTTAATTTTATAAGTTAAATAACTTTAATTTCAAATATAACAGTTATTTAATATTTGAAATTTGTTTAAATAACTAAATATTGAATTTTAATATGAATAAACAATGATTTCGAAAGCTGATTTAATTTCTATTTGAATAAGAATGAAAATAGCAAACTTTTGAATTGGAATTAAAAGTGATTAAACTGTTTTTAATCATAATCATTTTAATTAATGGGAGAAAATAGCCTTCTGAGACACTATCTCAGATTTTGACGAAACCAATGGCAGTAAATCCGTAATAGTAAATTATTATAAGTCAATGAATTTTGTAGCGATCAGACATATCATTTAGTCACGCGAGCACGAAACGCTTACAAACTAATTACAAAAATTAAAATAATATAACTGGGTTGAAAGCTATCTTCTATATATGATCGAATTAGGTTTTGAGATTAGTTCCATTGTGTTTGGAATAAGGGTGTTACATATAGAATGCCAAGCGGCACAGCTCGATCGGATTTCAAGAACATCTGGACGATTAGGGCTAAGTATTATTGAATAAATTGATATGTACCCTAGCATTTTCACCATACCCTACCCATGCCACAATCCCATACCGGATCCATGCTCCCAACATTCACCTTTACTCTTTCCTTCTCTATAAAATTGTGACTTCAACCAGAGATTGTTCGGATTTTTGAATTAAAATCTTTACCAAATCCAATAGCTCTCGATCATTGGCGCCCCTACAAGCAACCACATGAAATCTTCAACTAACGAAATATGCATGAGTCCAAGATGAAGAGGTTTAACTGTTGGATCATTGTCAACCAACACGTGGTGGTCGAAGTTTCAAGATTAGCATGGTTCGAGTTTTGGTCGATTTCGGCATCGTCGTCGAGAGTTGGTTGACGAGGCTTGAAGAGGAAATGTCGAGTATAGTGTGGACGAGGCATTGGCAAAGTTTGGTGGCATTTGGTCAAGCGTGGCGGCGGAAATTGGGGTTTGAATGAAAATTGCATTCTGGGTTCGTTTGGGCCATGGAGGCGTTTCGAAAGGTAGCGGCGGCTCGTCAGGGGGCAGGCGGTTTTAGGGCGAACTTGCAGCAGCGTGCGGTGGTGGGCTGCGGAGCATAGACATGTCAATTTTTTCTTAAAACGCGACTTGGTTCACGTTTTGAAGTAGAAGAAGAGGGGTTTAATTAAACGTGGGTAATCAGATAATAATAAATATAATTAGTGAATTTTAATTTTAATTTAAAACGTTAACTTAAATTTTTATATCTAATTCATACTAGGTCGAAATTGAATGCGACAAGTTGCGTTGCGATCATTTCAACGAAATCTATGATATATAGTAGGATTAGATGGATTTGGAGCTAGTTGAATTTCATGCTAAATCGAATTTCGTTCGATACAGATAGAACCAACACGCGTAAGCGACAACTGGAATAACTGTGAGTTAAACTCACCTTTTTGGCTCACAAGTAATGTTAAATAGTTGATAAAAATTATTGATTGGATGTTTGGATGATTTACTGAATTATCAATTTGTTTGGATTTATTCCCGCCCCTGGAGCAGATGACACATAATTAAATTGTTTATGATGTAGGGGGACAAGTTGGAGGGATCCAATAGGATTTCTCATCATTATTGGATTTTATTTATACATATGTTGATATATATGAGTTATAATGTAGGGGGACAGGTCGAAGGAATCCAACGGGATTCCTCGCTATTGTTGATTTATTTCCAATAAAATTCCTATTATATGAATTATTGAATGTGAAACTTGATTTGTGAACACTATTGGTTATGACATTATTTATGTTCAAAATTTAAACCCTATATTGATAGTAAATCAATATCGATATTGGTTAAACATTGGGTAGTTATTGGTCTCAAATTAGTATTTAAAAAAATACTATAAATTGTTATTTGAGTTAGAATTGGTTTTTGAGATAGAAAATGATTTTAAATTTGAAATTGGGTATCGAGAATATTTTGTTTTAAAAGGATTTAATCTCTATTTTACTCCAAACTTATTACCTGTCTTTCATAAGTCAATTAGAAATGTTTTTTAAATTTATTTATTTATATCAATATAGTTTTAAAAAATTATTTATTTACATTTAATATTGTTTAAAAGATATGTATTTATGTTTGAGATTATTTTAAGGTTATTTACTTATAATTAATACTGTTTTAAAGTTATTTAATAATTTTAATATTTTGAAAAGTTAATTATCTAAATAATTAATATTGTTTGAAAATTAGTAATAATGATTTATGAATAAATATTAATTATTACTATTAATGATAATGATACAGATTAATTATTGTTGTTTATTTAATAATATTTTGAAATTATTAAATATTATTTTAAGATGTTTTGAAGAAAATTAATATTATTTATTTTTTGGCAAGGCCAGCCGGTTTTATAGTGAACCGTCCACTTTTTATTACGAACGTAATAAAAACTTGAAGTACAGGAGTAAGGTCGAGACACCTTAACTACTATAAAGTGAGTAATAACTACAACACAGGAGTGTGACAGACATGTCACAGCTACAAGAAAATACAGTCTAGACTAAAACTCCTCCGTAGAGGTAGTACCACCAGCATCAAATACGACCTGGGAAGATTCCAAAGATCATCACCAAGAAGACCAAAAAAGGGGCGAAATAGAAGAGCAAGCGTAGGATCGTAGATGTCTACCTCAGAAGAGTAAAGAAAAGATCGATCCCAAGAAGAATCAGCAAGCAAGGCAGAATTTAAATCAGCATACATACCATCCAAATCAAGAACCAAGGAGTCACCAGACGGTCTGTAATAAAGGCATCGTTGGTCCGAAAAACCGTTAGAAACATATCTAAAGAAGGAATCATCCACAGGGTTGTAACGCAAGTTAGAACATCGATCTACCCAACATCTCTCAGACTCAACCCAAACAATAGGCAACTGAGACGGAACAAGATCCGGAATGGTAATTGTAACAACCCGAGATTTTTCACCAATTTATAATCATCGTTAAATGATTAATGGCGATAGCTAATTGCTGTTTGGAATTTTTAAACCAGTTTGAAATTCTTTTGAAATTCGTTATGGGTTAAGTGGGCTTTAAAGTTAATCTCGGCCCACATATTTTTGGTTGCCGTGACTATTAACAAAGGCCTATGCCCGTTCCCTCCTCCTGACTCATTTTCATTTCGCAACCCTAAAAATAAATCAAACGAACGAAAATTAATGGCGGCTTCATCTCGTCTCGTTCGCCCCTTTCCAAAAGCTAGGGCTTTTCAGATTCGAAGGCGCCGACCGCAAGGAGATCGATCGAATGAGGTTGATGCTCCGTCAATCGTTCATCTCTTCGAATTGCACCCACGTCCGCTTCTATTTGGTCAAATTCGAGAAACCAGGTGAGTGATTATTTGTCACTCACATTTAATTCAAAATTTGTCGCTTTTGAACTTGGGATTTCGTGATTTCTTGGTTCGTTTGGATTTTTGAAGTTGATCTTCGATCGTCTGGAAATTGATTTGTTCCTGTTGTCTTTGGTTTTGAATTGGTTTAGCCGATGATGTTTCCTTATATAGGGTTTGTAACCCTTGGTTTTCATCGTATATTCTCTATTTGAATTTGTCAATTTCTTTTCTCTGCCGCTTGATTATGCTTGGTCATTTGAGATTGATTCTGACCTTTTCATATGCAATACTTTCGTTGCTGGGTTGACACGGTTTCGAATTGATATCGTGGTCATCACGGTGTTGATTTCCTTTGACTTCTGCCATGTTTTGATTACGTGAATTTTTGGTCAGCTTCGTCTCTGGCCATATCTGTGTTCATCCCTCTGCTGTTTTCATTTACTTCATTCATGTATCTGCTGGCTTGACTCTGCTTTTGCTGTAGTCGAGTTGTATCCAGTGTTTACTTTGAGCATGTTGCAGTGTTCATTCGTGTTGTATTTGCCTGTTCGGTTTTGCATCTTGATTCATGTATATTGTTACTGAATTCATTGTGTCTAGATTTCTTTGCTACTGCATATTTGATAGCAAATTTGATGTGTGGTCAGACCTGAACTTCACTTGAGCATTGTTAAGTAGTTTGTAGTTGCTGTGTTGTCATTTGGGCTTGTAAGTTGTATCATTGTGATGTCTGGTTTACACTTGATGATCTTCATATTCACGTGTCTTGTTGAAGTGGTTGAGACTTGCAGTTCACTCGACTTTGATTTTGTGGCTTTGACATCTTATATTCATGAGATGTTTATTGTGAAGCTTGATTTACTAGTCTTTGAGGCATGTTGTATTTTTCTTTGTGGTCTACACTTGCATACTGATGCTTGTTGCACTTGTGTACTTCATATATGCACTGTGTTGATCTTGCTTCTGCACATTGTTGTATTTGGACTTGTACCCTTGATCATTCACTATTGCCTGGGTCTGTACATTGATGTTGGCTGCTTATTTGATAGTGTACTCACTGAAGCTCGAGTTGCATCCACATTGTCACTGTAGTTGCATTCATGTACACTGCATTGTGGTCTTGTGGCAGTTGCTTTGTCTCCATGTATTTCATGTAGTATGGGCATTTGGTTCATCGTATCTGTTGCACTTGGTCCCTGACCTTTGTTGCCTCTGAGTTTGAGCATTTTAACATTTGTAGCCTTGGTCTTTGTTGGTTTTTGGTGGCATCTGTTTGCTGTGCATTGAGCATTGTTCGAACTTGTATCACTTGAGTTGAATCCAGCTTGTACGCTCGGGTTTGACCTTGTGCTCGTGTCGAGATTTCATATATATTGCACCTGAGTTGAACCCGTCCTTTTTATTTTGGGTTTGACTTGTGCTCACCTGTCCCTGTAAATTGCATTGAGTTGCACTGCATCGATTTCATGTTGTTGCTATTCACTTGAACTCAGTTCCATTTGTATGGTTCAGTCTCGTACCACTTGTTGCTCTTTTCTCTGTTCATTTGATGCTGTGGCCATTTCCACTTGTTCAATATAGGATCTGGTTCATTTTAGTTATGTGTATTGATCTCCTGTATAGTTTGGTTCGATATTGACTTATGGTTCATATATGAACCTTCCAGTAAGGTCTGGTTGCTTCATATGCATGCTCTGTCCACTGCCTTTGTTTACGAATCTGATACATTGCATTGATGCTTTGTATTCATTTGCATTTGGTCACTGTGCTTCACTGCTGACATTATTTCAAGTAAGGTTGCTCTGCGTCTTTTTCTGTTGTGTGTTGTGGTGCCATATCTTTGGTGCTCTCACCTTCACTCTACTCTTGCATTTTGTATATGTTGTACCCTTGCATTCATGTGGTGGCTGCCGTACTTGTTGTAGTTTGCCCTTGGATCCATTTATGCAGTTTGCCCTTGTCGGTTTGCGTTGCATCGATATTTGATTCTTCATTGATTTTGGTTCGTTGAGCTTTTGTGTACATCATCACTGTACTGGCAAGGCAGTGCACGCAAGCGTGAACTGCAGCCACACGGTATTAATTTTATTGATATTCTATTTTGTTTTGATTCATTGATCTTTTGCATATTCCATATGCTGTAGTGGCGAGGCAGTGCACGCGTGCTTGTACTGCAGCCCTACTCGAATTGACGTTCATCATCGTAATGGCGAGGCAGTGCATGCAAGCGTGCACTGCAGCCCTATCAGATTTGAAGTTTTTAATTGATATTTCAATTGTTTGAACTGCTTCGTTTATTCAATTCAATATGTTTTGAATTGTATTTTGATTGGTTTAAATTGATGATTTTGTTATTGTCTAATTATCAATTTGATAATTAGATTATGAGTTTTTAATTGTTTATTTAATAATTAGAAATTGTCGATAATTGCCGTTTAGGCAATTCTGTTGTTTTCTAAATTATCTTCATTGATAATCTTTTTAATTGATCTTTGTTGAAAATTTGGATTTGCTGATTTGTTGTTTAACACTGTTTTATGTTATATTTATCGTTATCCGATTTCTTTATTTAAGGATCGGATAGACGAGATTTATTGTGACTGTCGTCTATTTGTTACTTAATTATTATTGCTTCTGTGCACTAATAACTGAGTTTGAATTAGACTGACCTGTGTACTATTTTCTTTTGAATGTAATACTCGGGTCAGACCGAGTATTTACAGGTTGTTGATATCTTACTTTGGGTTGCTGCTAGAGCTATGAAGTCTTTTCATACTTTTTGGAATAGTCGTTGTCTTATTATAGGATGTTGTATATTCATGTATATTATTCACGATAATGTACTTGTATATGTAACTTCCAGAGTCGACAGATGTAGTTGTATCATATGTATTGTATCACATGTATATCAACTGACTTCAGTTATATATATATGAGACTTTTGATTATCTGTGTTCTGCATTTATATTATCTGTGTTATTATTATATTTGTTGTCCTAAACTATTATGAACTATCGTAGTTCGTTTTATACTGGGATCGGGTTTGTCGATGGGAGTAAATAAATAAGTGATGAATTTATATATATATATATATATACACACTATCGAAATAACCAATACTGGTGTAAGGCTTAACTACGGATGGCCGCTCCTATCCAGCCTTATTCTTCGTGATAACAGACAGTATTTCTTTAATACTCTTTGTTATTATGAGCATAGAGGTGGGGCGCCACAGTTGGTATCAGAGCTTGGGGTTTATGGACATAATATAAAACATAACTTAGATGGAACATGTGTTACAACTATTAGTCGATGTTTTATTGTGCTTTGAGTCAAAACTAAAGTTTTGAAATTATGATGAAATTTTTAAATATCCTTATTGAAAAAAATAAAAGTGAAGTTGTGTTTTGATGATTGATTGATTTGTGTTCTGTTTATCAGAGTGCGCAGCGGAAACAGTGAGACTGTCTTCGCTGAGTACAGTTGATATCCTTTTTGATTTAAAAATAAAAATATGAAATTTAAATAAATTTCATTTGTTGTTTACATAGCTGTGTTCATTTTGTTTTCTTTGAAATTTCGAATCTGATTTGAGGATTCGAAGCGATTGCAGTTATGTGATTTTGTTGAGATTTTTGCTGTTTATTATCTTCTTTGAAGATATATTTGAATGATTTCTTTGTTCATTTTGCGGTATACGTGCAAATTTATGTTGCATGAAACTGCATTAATTTTACGTAAAACCGATGTTTGGTTTTAAACGTATTTTGTTGTCGTTATCTTTATAACGGAATTTTCACACCAATGCTAAATCTTTGAAGCACGGTGTTTTGTGACATTTTTAATGAATGAAAATTCACTGGTGTTATATTTTGATGCAAATTATTTTAATGAGATTTCGACGTTTAAAAATCACTGCCGTTTTGACTTCCAATGACCGTCAAATTTTAAAGTGGATTTTCAAGCGGATATCCCGCAATGCTGATTTTGAGATCCGTTTCTACGGTGTTTTGAGAAGTGCAATTTCCTTGTCGAAATTGTCACTAATATTGCTGTTTTTATCACGGATTTGCAAATCGTTTTAAAAATAAAATTGTTTCCAAATTTTTTATAGTTTACGCTTTCAAAAGAATGAGGAAGCGATTTAAACGATTCAGCAAAATCGAGGACTATGAACCCTTTCTTTTACTGATTCGCTTAATTCCGGACTTGTCCGTTTGAGAATGTAAATTATTACTTTTATAAAATAAATGAAATTGTTTTCGGAAGTTTTGCATTTTGCGCTTTCAAAGGAATGAGGAAGCGATTTAAACGTTTCAGCAAAATCGAGGATTATGACCCCCTTCTTTTACTGATTCGCTTAATTTCGGACTTGTCCGTTTGAGAATGTGAAATGTTATTTTTGGAATACACAATTTTGCACTTTCAAGGAAACGATGAAGAGAATTAAATGATTTAGTAAAACTCGTGGTTATGTGACATGTGCGTTTGCTATTTTGGTTAATTTCGGACTCGTTAATTGAAATATTTGCTGATTTTCGTGTGCTTTCGAGCCACTATGATGGACCTTCGGGTCATATGATGGACCTTCGGGTCAAATACCAGTACCAGACCTTCGGGTCATATGTTGGACCTTCGGGTCATATGATGGGCGCCAAAATTATGATGACGGTACTTGGTAGGCTTCAGCCATATGAGATGCATGTGCGGCGTAGCTAAAACTCGCCAGATGATGGGATCGATCCACCTTTTATGTTGATTTTATAGTCTTCTTAATTGATTTCTAGATATTTGTTGTTTCCAATTATCTGCAGGTAATTGGATATTTGTTGATATGAGTTTTGATTATCGTTTTTGATATCGGATATTTGTTGTTTCTGATTATCGTTTTTTGATAATCGGATATTTGTTGATTTGATTATCGCTTGTGATAATTGAATATTTGTTGATATGAGTTCTGATTATCGTTTTTGATAATCGGATATTTGTTGTTTCTGATTATCGTTTTTGATAATCGAATATTTGTTGATTTGAGATTTGATTATCATTTTTGATAATCGAATATTTGTTGATTTGAGATTTGATTATCGTTTTTGGATAATAGAATATTTGTTGATTTGAGATTTGATTATCGTTTTTGATAATCGAATATTTGTTGATTTGAGATTTGATTATCGTTTTTGGATAATTGAATATTTGTTGATTTGAGATTTGATTATCGTTTTTGATAATCGTATATTTGTTAATTTGAGATTTGATTATCGTTTTTGGATAATTAAATATTTGTTGACTTGAGATTTGATTATCGTTTTTGATAATCGAATATTTGTTGATTTGAGTTCTGATTATCGTTTTTGATAATCGGATATTTGTTGCTTTTGATTATCGTTTTTTGATAATTGGATATTTGTTGATTTGATTATCGCTTGTGATAATTGAATATTTGTTGATATGAGTTCTGATTATCATTTTTGATAATCGGATATTTGTTGTTTCTGATTATCGTTTTTGATAATCGAATATTTGTTGATTTGAGATTTGATTATCGTTTTTGATAATCGAATATTTGTTGATTTGAGATTTGATTATCGTTTTTGATAATCGAATATTTGTTGATTTGAGATTTGATTATCGTTTTTGGATAATTGAATATTTGTTAATTTGAGATTTGATTATCGTTTTTGATAATTGAATATTTGTTGATTTGAGATTTGATTATCGTTTTTGATAATCGAATATTTGTTGATTTGAGATTTGATTATCGTTTTTGATAATCGAATATTTGTTGATTTGAGATTTGATTATCGTTTTTCATAATCGAATATTTGTTGATTTGAGATTTGACTATCGTTTTTGAAAATTGAATATTTGTTGATTTGAATTCTGATTATCGTTTTTGATAATTAGACCTTTGTTGTTTTCTAATTATCGTTTTGGTAACTAGATATTTGCAGTTTTGCGATTTGCGATTTGTGTTTTATAATTATCTTTGTTGATAATTAGATTTTGCTGTCTTATAGTTATCGTATCGATAATTAGATATTGTTGTTTTGCGATTTTTGTATTCTGATTACCTTCTTGATAATTAGATTTTGTTGAAAATTTGTGAATTTCTTTTATGAAATTAAAAGATTTCTTTAGTGTTTGTGTTCTTGACCATTATTTTTCTAGCTTAACCAGTTTATGTTAGAAAAATAATTGTTACTGATGCCTTAATTATGAAAATTGCGGGGACGCAATTTTTTTAAGGAGGGGAGTCTGTAACAACCCGAGATTTTTCACCAATTTATAATCATCGTTAAATGATTAATGGCGATAGCTAATTGCTGTTTGGAATTTTTAAACCAGTTTGAAATTCTTTTGAAATTCGTTATAGGTTAAACGGGCTTTAAAGTTAATCTCGGCCCATATATTTTTGGTTGCCGTGACTATTAACAAAGGCCTATGCCCGTTCCCTCCTCCTGACTCATTTTCATTTCGCAACCCTAAAAATAAATCAAACGAACGAAAATTAATTGCAGCTTCATCTCATCTCGTTCGTTCCCCTTTCCAAAAGCTAGGGCTTTTTAGATTCGAAGGCGCCAACCGCAAGGAGATCGATCGAATGAGGTTGCTACTCCGTCAATCGTTCATCTCTTCGAGTTGCACCCACGTCCGCTTCTACTTGGTCAAATTCGAGAAACCAGGTGAGTGATTATTTGTCACTCACATTTAATTCAAACTTTATCACTTTTGAACTTGGGATTTCGTGATTTCTTGGTTCGTTTGGATTTTTGAAGTCGATCTTCGTTCGTCTGGAAATTGATTTGTTCCTGTTGTCTTTGGTTTTGAATTGGTTTAGCCGATGATGTTTCCTTATATAGGGTTTGTAACCCTTGGTTTTCGTCGTATATTCTCTATTTGAATTTGTCAATTTCTTTTCTCTGCCGCTTGATTATGCTTGGTCGTTTGAGATTGATTCTGACCTTTTCATATGCATATACTTTCGTTGCTGGGTTGCCACAGTTTCGAATTGATATCGTGGTCATCACGGTGTTGATTTCCTTTGACTTCTGCCATGTTTTGATTACGTGAATTTTTGGCCAGCTTCGTCTCTGGCCATATCTGTGTTCATCCCTCTGCTGTTTGCATTTACTTCATTCATGTATCTGTTGGCTTGACTCTGTTTTTGCTGTAGTCGAGTTGTATCCAATGTTTACTTTGAGCATGTTGCAGTGTTCATTCGTGTTGTATTTGCCTGTTCGGTCTTGCATCTTGATTCATGTATATTGTTACTGAATTCATTGTGTCTAGATTTCTTTGCTACTGCATATTTGATAGCAAATTTGATGTGTGGTCAGACCTGAACTTCACTTGAGCATTGTTAAGTAGTTTGTAGTTGATGTGTTGTCATTTAGGCTTGTAAGTTGTATCATTGTGATGTCTGGTTTACACTTGATGATCTTCATATTCACGTGTCTTGTTGAAGTGGTTGAGACTTGCAGTTCACTCGGCTTTGATTTTGTGGCTTCGACATCTTATATTCATGAGATGTTTATTGTGAAGCTTGGTTTACTGGTCTTTGAGGCATGTTGTATTTTTCTTTGTGGTCTGCACTTGCATACTGATGCTTGTTGCGCTTGTGTACTTCATATATGCACTGTGTTGATCTTGCTTCTGCACATTGTTGTATTTGGACTTGTACCCTTGATCATTCACTGTTGCGTGGGTCTGTACATTGATATTGGTTGCTTATTTGATAGTGTACTCACTGAAGCTCGAGTTGCATCCACATTGTCACTGTAGTTGTATTCATGTACACTACATTGTGGTCTTGTGGCAGTTGCTTTGTCTCCATGTATTTCATGTAGTATGGGCATTTGGTTCATCGTATCTGTTGCACTTGGTCCCTGACCTTTGTTGCCTCTGAGTTTGAGCATTTGCACATTTGTAGCCTTGGTCTTTGTTGGTTTTTGGTGGCATCTGTTTGCTGTGCATTGAGCATTGTTCGAACTTGTATCACTTGAGTTGAATCCATCTTGTACGCTCGGGTTTGACCTTGTGCTCGTGTCGAGATTTTATTT
The DNA here is from genome assembly GCA_030765085.1 of Allium cepa. NCBI lineage: Eukaryota > Viridiplantae > Streptophyta > Magnoliopsida > Asparagales > Amaryllidaceae > Allium > Allium cepa. The sequence continues at coordinate 454,594,575 of CM060931.1, read as the reverse complement.
ATATTGCACCTGAGTTGAACCCGTCCTTTTTATTTTGGGTTTGACCTGTGCTCACCTGTCCCTGTAAATTGCATTGAGTTGCACTGCATCGAGTTCATGTTGTTGCTATTCACTTGAACTCTGTTCCATTTGTCTGGTTCAGTCTCATACCACTTGTTGCTCTTTTCTCTGTTCATTTGATGATGTGGCCATTTCCACTTGTTCAATATAGGATCTGGTTCATTTTAGTTATGTGTATTGATCTTCTATGTAGTTTGGTTCGATATTGACTTATGGTTCATGTATGAACCTTCCAGTCAGGTCTGGTTGCTTCATATGCATGCTTTGTCCACTGCCTTTGATTACGAATCTGATACATTGCATTGATGCTTTGTATTCATTTGCATTTGGTCACTGTGCTTCACTGCTGACATTATTTCAAGTAAGGTTGCTCTGCGTCTTTTTCTGTTGTGTGTTGTGGTGCCATATCTTTGGTGCTCTCACCTTCACTCTACTCTTGCAGTTTGTATCTGTTGTACCCTTGCATTCATGTGGTGGCTGCCGTATTTGTTGCAGTTTGCCCTTGGATCCATTTATGCAGTTTGCCCTTGTTGGTTTGCGTTGCATCGATATTTGATTCTTCATTGATTTTGGTTCGTTGAGCTTTTGTGTACATCATCACTGTACTGGCAAGGCAATGCACGCAAGCGTGAACTGCAGCCACACGGTATTAATTTTATTGATATTCTATTTTGTTTTGATTCATTGATCTTTTGCATATTCCATATGCTGTAGTGGCGAGGCAGTGCACGCGTGCTTGTACTGCAGCCCTACTCGAATTGACGTTCATCATCGTAATGGCGAGGCAGTGCATGCAAGCGTGCACTGCAGCCCTATCGGATTTGAAGTTTTTAATTGATATTTCAATTGTTTGAACTGCTTCGTTTATTCAATTCAATATGTTTTGAATTGTATTTTGACTGGTTTAAATTGATGATTTTGTTATTGTCTAATTATCAATTTGATAATTAGATTATGAGTTTTAATTGTTTATTTAATAATTAGAAATTGTCGATAATTGCCATTTAGGGAATTCTGTTGTTTTCTAAATTATCTTCATTGATAATCTTTTTAATTGATCTTTGTTGAAAATTTGGATTTGCTGATTTGTTGTTTAACACTGTTTTATGTTATATTTATCGTTATCCGATTTCTTTATTTAAGGATCGGATAGACGAGATTTATTGTCACCGTCGTCTATTTGTTACTTAATTATTATTGCTTCTGTGCACTAATAACTGAGTTTGAATTAGACTGACCCATGTATTAATTTCTTTTGAATGTAATACTCGGGTCAGACCGAGTATTTACAGGTTGTTGATATCTTACTTTGGGTTGCTGCTAGAGCTATGAAGTCTTTTCATACTTTTTGGAGTAGTCGTTGCCTTAGTATAGGATGTTGCATATTCATGTATATTATTCACGGTAATGTACTTGTATATGTAACTTCCAGAGTCGACATATGTAGTTGTATCATATGTATTGTATCACATGTATATCAACTGACTTCAGTTATATATATGTGAGACTTTTGATTGTCTGTGTTCCGCATTTATATTATCTGTGTTATTATTATATTTATTGTCCTAAACTATTATGAACCATCGTAGTTCGTTTTATACTGGGATCGAGTTTGTCGATGGGAGTAAATAAATAAGTGATGAATATATATACACACACACACACACACACACACACACACACACACACACACACCACTCCTATCGAAATAACCAATACTAGTGTAAAGCCTAACTACGGATGGCCGCTCCTATCCGGCCTTATTCTTCGTGATAACAGATAGTATTTTCTTTAATACTCTTTGTTATTACGAGCATAGAGGTGGGGCGTCACAGTAACGGAATTCACAGGAACAGCACCGGTAACAGTGGATGCAACAGGGGAAGCAGGCCGAGCAGAGGAAGTCGGTAAACCAGGGTCAAGAACAGCAGGAGGAGAAACCTGCGACACCTTGGGAACCCATTTTCTGAGCGGAGGCCGAGACAGTGGTATCTTAGGCGCAGAAGTGGAAACAGCAGAATGTGAGCAGGTAGAAACTAAGTGGCCAAAGAAGTGACATGAAGTACATATGTCGGGGATCCATCCATAACGAACACGAACATCTACAACATGGCCAACAGCTAGTTGAATAGGAATAGAGGTAGGGAGAGGCTTAAGGGGGGTAATCTCAATCAAGGCCTTAGCATACATCAGCTTTTCACGCTCTACTGTATTAGCATCAAAACATTTCAACTTACCAACGATGCATGCAATCCAATTCAAACCAAGCAGAGGTTGAAGAGCCGAAGGTATTTGAGAAAAATAAACCCAAACAGGGATAGATAAGACTTGTTCACGAGCACTAGCAACCGTAGGGGACCAGGGAGTAATTATAAAAGGTTTCCCATCAAAAAAGGATGGCTCCGCTTCAAGAACACGGCGACGTTCCTTAGAGGAGGAGAACAATAGGAAATACATTGAGTCAACGAGCTTAACACGGAGATTACCTCGAAGCCTCCAAGCCTTTCAACAAACAGTAGCCGCGTCATGAAGTCGATGTTTGGGATCCAAAAAGAAGCCAACTAAATATTCTGACCAGAAGTCCAATCCAGCTTGCATAACATTTGGAGGTGGGATCATCACTCCATTATCCTCTACAATATCAAATTCCACAGGCTCATAGACCCCCGCATTGCGGGGCAAAGAAGTAAAAAGCGAAGACCAAACTTTAGATCCTGTAGGTGAAGCAGCTGGTTGAATGGAATCCACGAATGGACCACCGACAGAAGATGCAAACACATCAGAGGGGGTGGCCGCAAGAAACACACCTCCAGTTCTTAAAAATCTGCAGTTGGGAACTTCCTTCTCAGAAGACTTATGACAAACATTTGGTGTGCATCGAGTCAAACTCGAAATATTAGCATCGGCCGAACAAATCCCACTTCCAATCACACCACAAGCCTCACCAATATCACCAGAAACAACATCTGCATTCACAAGTGAGTTCAAAGAACTACAGTTATTTAGACAGACATCACCCACCAAAACACTCTCAAGACACACACATGGGCACGCAACAGCAGCAGAGCACGCCATAGCAGAAGGGAGAGGAGGGAACTCCGTCTCAGATAGCAAGTCCTGCATAGATAAATTCGAATCCTGGGGAACCTTGTATACTCTTCCAGATCGTGTAGAAGAGGGGGAAGTAGATGGAGCAGCGGGGAGAATTGGAAGATGAGGGGGAGGGCTAGGCATGAACACGGGAGGGAAACGAGTAGAGAGAGGAGGGAGGAGGACTACAGCGAACTGGAAACGTGAAGCAAATTAGAAATCGCGCAGGGGTACGCCATTAGAAATTGAGATATTTATAATGTTTATTATTAATAATTATTAATATACAATAGTGTTTGAAGTAAATGATTATTATTTGACTATTAATGTTCAAGATTTGCAAATAGAGTTTTATTAGAGGAGTTTTATAACATGGTTTTGGAAACTTAAAGGAAGATTAGTTAAGGGTGAAAAGAGTTTTATATATGGTTTTAGATATTTATAAAAGAATTTTAGAAATGGGCTTACAGATTTATAAAAGGAGTTTTATAATTAGTTTTATGGATTTGTAAAGAGTTTATAAGTGACTTAAGAAATGATTTATATATGTTCATAAATGGTTTTTAGAGATTTATAAAACAGTTTATAAACGGGTTTTAGAGATTTATAAAGGATTTTATAAATGATTTTAGAATTGAATAAAAAGGGAAAATCTTTCTTAGTTTTGTGAATATACTTACGCCATTAAGATAAGTATATAGATATTTTCCAACTATTGAATTATAAGAGGTTTGTGAATGAATCTTTGTAAATGTATTTTGATACAAGTTTTTACAAGATGAATTTAATTAATAAAATGATTAATTAATGAGGCTAGTGGTTGCTTATGAGCTTAACCAATGTTGATTTTCCTTTAGAAACAAATCCCCGATTTGGATGTGTGTTCGTGGATAGTTAAATAACAGACTATCAGATATGGATCACAAACGTAATTTGAAAATATCTTGGAGAAACACGTGATTTACAAGGCACAGTCATCACCGATGATGCCGTACTATGCGTGTAAATCTCATTTTGTTCTCCTAGGACAAATAATAAGGAAATCCACCCGCTAATGGTTAGGAGGTGATCTCTGCTTTTATCTTCGACTGTTTATTTCCTAAAGAACCGGGGTTGAGTTTACCGAAAACTATTTAATGTTGTTTCGAAGAGATCGGGATCAAATATGTTATCCGAAATCCACTTTGATCCAACTATAGTGTTTCTAAGTGAAGACGTCTTAAAGATGATGGAATTGAAGGTAAAGCTTTTTGAAGTGAAAGAGATGCTTGCTACTGATCCAGAGGGTGATTCTAAAATGGATGTAGTAGAAGTCGTGCCTTCGGTTCGTTCATCTCTTGAATGACTTGTATGGATGAATGTTGATATTGTGTCGTCGAATGGTAGGCAATCTAGCATTCCAAGTTGGTTTGCTATTTGAAATGGTAAAATGTAGCCTCAAGCCACATAAACCGAGAAATGACAAAAATCGAGCATGCAGTAGGGCCAAGTGGGTCGCTCCCATCAGGATATGGTCATCCCAAATCTAGTTCGATCACTATCTACTCATGTATGCTTCGGGGCTTATTAACAAAAGGGGTGATCTTATTCGGTGCTACTAGACAAGTGGTGGGCTAGTTCTGAGTGGCAGGGGTACAATTCAGATCCTGGTACATTTTATTTAGAGATGTACCATCGAAAGGTAGTTCCTTACCTTATCATAGTATGGAATCCATTCTCCAATATGCACCTTTACGGTGTTGGTTGTAGAACCTAGTATGCTAGAATTTAATTAATGTAACAATTTCGGCTATGATTAATAAGTATTTGTACCCTAAACATTATTATTATATAAATGGATTTTCTATAAAAAAATGTTTTGGTTATCCTAAAGTAAAAACTCATCCATATTTATATGCGGCGTGGTCTTACGAGATACCTTTATATTCAAAATATTTTTGAAACATTAAACTTCAATTGAGGTGTGTTTTCTTACGCTGGTTTACCAGACTGACTCGGATGTTATTCTATTATAGTGCTCAGGTCAGACTGAGCATGTTTACAAATTGCTTTGGATGCATTGGAGCTTAGGAGACGAGCAGGAGGATTACGACGAATATACATATTTCTTTATGTTTCGCTGTGCCGTATGCTGTTTGTATTTATCAGCAATTATAAGGACAGGCTGTTATAACTGTCCGAGCTGAAATAGGTTATTGTACTCTGATTGGCGTATGAATATTACATTTTTTTCTTTGTGTAAAAATTTGTTGTATATTATAGATTATTCGTTTCGTTGTGAGTTTCTGTGTTGTCTGGTTTTCTTCTTTTCTTCTTCCTTCTCTTTTCCTTAACTATCCTCCTTTCTGTTCGATTTGAGTGGATCATGTGTGGTTGATTGTCCTCTTAAACTATATGGAAAAGTGGGTCATTACAGTTTTGTATCAGAGCCCAAGGTTAAGTGAGAACCTTGGCTTTGGTGGAGCACTCATTAGAGATTGGGTCAGTAGTAACCTAGAATGAGTTTGATCGTTTTTATATATAAGCACATATTTATTAGTGATATTAAAAAATTATATTGTGTTGATTGATCTATTGAGTGGCTTATGGATTCTACTTACTACGAGTAATTAACGTTATTGATAGGTATCTCCAAACACTTGAGCATAGAAATTCAACATGGTATTGTTTTGAAATTAGGTGAATGAAATAATTTTACCTTGATTAAATTTTATATATAAAGGAATAATTTTTTAGAAATTGTTATAGTATACAGGGTGTGTTTAATTGTTAATGAATGACAATATTTGATTATTGTCATTTGTTGTTTGTTGTTTGTTGTTTGTTGCTTGTGTTCTAATAAAAGTTGTTATTATTATAGTGTAAACAAAGATAAAAAATTAAGAAGTGATTTTACATAACCATAGTGAAATTATATACAAGGGAAATGTATAAATACGATTTGTAGATAAAAAGGATTAAAAGTTAATAATTTGTGGATTAAAAATCCCGTTGATGGAAATTGTTTTTCGAAGTTTTGGAGAAATAATAACGATATTATTTTGAAAATGTTTTGACTAGAAATATTTTTCTAAAAGGATTTAAAAGTTTAGAAAAGCATTGAACTCACGTTGGTTGTTGGAAAATGATTTCATGATGATTGCAACATCATCGACGTTCATTTTTAGGTCTCAAAGAGAGGAATTGCTACCATATGAGATTTACTTAGAAAAATAAGTTTTGATTTAAATCCCAAATATGATTGTTATACAAAAAGAGATATATATATATATATTTTAATATGTATTTTTCTTAAAATAGAGTAGAAATAAAACATTGTGTTTAAACTTTGAAATTTTTATCGAAGTATTTTATCAAAAATATAAGAAATCGGTTTTTGTAACTTACAAATTGAGGAATAATAAGTTAAAACGAAGTTTTAAAATAGTTGAATTTGAATTTTAAGAAAAGAAAATTCGAAATGAAATTTAGCCTAAGTTAAATTAAATGGAATGATTTTTTTAAATGAAATTGATTGTTGTTTGAGAACTAATTAAATAAGTTAGTGAATTAAATATGGTTTAGAATGTTGTTTGATAGAATTGACCAATGAAGAGAATTAACGAAATAAGTTAAATGCAATTGACTTTGATTCAAAACGAATATGAACTTAGGTTGTGAAGTGATAGTAAACATGAGAAGTGGTATATAAAATGTTTATTATAAACTTAAGTAAAATTTTATGGAATGGTTCTTAAGTGGTATTAATATTAAAAGAAATATACCAAGTAATAAATGAAAATAAATAAATGTAAATAAAAGAATCTGAATAATGAGAAGCCGGTTGAAATAAATACGTAAGTTGTATATATACACTATTTTATTCACGTAACTATTTGATCTAGATTCGAATATACGATTTCGAGATGATTTTCATCGATCCTAGTTAGGATTTTTCACTTGATTCTTGACGGAAAAACACCGGATATGGATTTTGATTGATTCTGGAATTCTCTATCATAGTACATGACAATGCAAGGAAAATGGCGGTTTGTAATCAAGGAACCAGAAATGAGTCAGCACTAGAGCAGTTGTGTGAAAGATACTAGTTCGGAAGTGAAATTGTGTGATCGAGCGAGCGATCATGTATGGTTTTGTGTATGGATGATATATGAACATTATACCGCTTTAATAAATTAGATGCTGATATTGGAAAATATAAATTGAAATGGTTATGAATTAATAGGATGGATATTATTGATTGATGATTTCTCTGGTTACATTTGCTATATTTTCATATAGTTATTGTTTAATCTTTCTATATATTTATATTGTCTTCTATATACTTGCTCTCATTGGTTATTGAGTGATTAGTAGGTATGGTGGTATATGCTTCACATTTGGAGCTCGCTTTGGCATTATCTTGATTGTATATGCTTGTTAATACTAATAAAATGTATACATCTCGGATTACATATTGTATATTTATGTTTTTCCCTAGGAGATGACTCATCCTTGAAGATGAGATGTGTATTTGTGATTACATGTGTATTATAAATTTTTCTTATCGAACCATGCAAAGACGCTGGTGAAATTTTCCATAAATTTAAGGTGTTGGATTTTTGTTTGAAATATTTTGTAAAATTTTTGGTAACTAAAATTTGATATTTATATTATAAACTGGAATGGTGCTAGTTATAGTTATGATTGAATATAAAGATCTAGAAAAGGTGATAATAAATTTTCAGCAAATTGATTTTGGAAAGTTAAAGGCTTAAAAGTATTTGACATCTATTTTAACTTATCGGTTTTGAAAAGTTAAAGGGTTTTGTGGCAATTTTCTTACCTTGTTAATTTTGGGGACAAAATTATTTTAAATGGAAAAGAATGTAAGGATCCCGAATTTTAGTCATTCAAATTTGTAATATTTAATTGATTTTAAATATAGAAAATTAAATTTTATAAGTTAAATAACTTGAATTTCAAATATAATGGTTATTTGAATATTTGACATTTGTTTAAATAATTAAATCTTGAATTTTAACATAAATAAAAAATGATTTCGAAAGCTGATATAATTTCTATTTGAATAAGAATGAAAATAGCAAACTTTTGAATTGTAATTGAAAGTGGTTAAACTGTTTTTTAATAATAATCATGTTAGTTAACGTGTGGAAATAACCTTCTGGGACGCTTCTTGGATTTCGACGAAACTAGTGCCAGTAGATCAGTAATAGTAAATTATTGTATGTCATTGAATTTCATGGCGATCGAACATATCGTTTGGTCATGCAAGCTCGAAATGCTTAGAAACTAATTAAAGAAATTAGTATAATATAGCTGGGTCTGAAAGCCATCTTTTATATATGATTGAATTAGGTCTCGAGACTAGTTCCATTGTGTTTGGAATAGAGGTATTACATATAGAATGCCAGGCGACACACCTCGATCGGAGTTTGAGATTTCTGGATGATTAGGGCTAAGTATTATTGAATAAATTAATATGTACCATATCATTTTCACCATACCTGTATCGACTCGCAGTTCTGTACCCCTTGAGTTGATAAGAATTCTTCCTCGTTCAACCCAAAGTGTATGAAAGAGCAATAACTAGGGTAAAAGAAGAAAGAGGTAGTAGAAAACAATATCAGAATCTCACAAATCGCAGCAGAACAAAATACAATATATAATAACAGATTTGAAATACAAACAAATCTGCACTGTTATATATACATACCATTATCAGAGTACAACAATCATCCATCACTTTGGACAGCTTATTATCTGTCCTCACGCAGCGGAAATAATAATTCAAGCACGGAGATACATCTCTGTCGTCCAGCTCGCCTCTTGAGCTCCATAGCATATTATCCTGGATCTGTTCTACTCGGTTTAACCCGAGTATCATAATAAAACAACATCTGAGTCAGTCTTGAAAACCAGCGTGAGAAAATACACCCAGTTGGATTATTAATATTTTCAAAAATCCTTTGAAACAAAGGTATCTCGTAAGACCATGCCACAAATAAACATGTCAGGTTTTTACCTTACGATAACCAAAATATTTTTATCAAATCCGTCTGATACTATGATAATGTCTAAGTATAAATACTTATTCAAATAGCCAAAATTGTTACATTCATTATATTCCGGCATAATAGGTATACAAATAAGTCTGAAGGCACTTATTGGAGATTGAGTTTCCATACAACGGCAGGGCTACTAGGGTACCGCCCGTCACAGTACCTGGTCTAGATCAGAGTACCGAGGACTACTCCCGATTCCCTGCAACACAAGACCAGAGCTACTCCCTACTTGATAGTCCGAATAAGATTATCCCGCGGTTGGGATCAGCAACCGCCCACGCAGCCGAAAAATAAAGGGACATCTAGACAGGGGAAATCTTACCCTAATTGGGTGCTACCCACTTAGCCTTGCTGCACGTCCCTTGTTTTAGCCATTCCTGGTTGATAAGGCTTGAGGCAATGCATTACCTTTTTAGAACACATTCACTTAGAATGCTCATTATCCTCCTGACGATGTTCTGATAGCATTCGTCCATACAAATTGCCATGGGTCAGGACAAACTAAATCACCGTCTTCATCATCTTCATGGTCTTCATTCATAAATGTTTCAAACCGGATCGAAGTGGGTTTCGAATAATTAAATCCGATCATGGTCTCTTTGAAACGATCAGGGTATTGGCCAATATTGACAGTCGGTTATTTGACTATCAAATAACATTCACAAGCAACCATCAGGCCTTAAATAATTCTCCAAATTATTTATCTCAAAAATATCTTCACAAGATATTATTATTATACTTCACATTTTAAAATAGTTCAAATCTCTTTTTATTCTCACGAAACAAATTCTTAACCTTTGCCCAATATTTATAACGTTTTTCCCACTTCATTAGTTACTTAACACTAGGAAAATATTTCTTTTTATTTCCTATTTCCTTTCTCAAAGGTAATTTACAAATTCATTTACAATTTAATTCGTAAATTCCAACTCGTTTCCCACGAATTTTATAAATTCCAGAACTTTTAGTTAATTTCTTTTAATATTTCCAAAGCTGTTTATGCTTATTTAAAATTCCAGTTTTCACTTCTACTTCCTTTGTGAATTTTGTTTCACCTTCTGTGGTTTACTTAACTTATGCTTGGAATTTATTTAAGTTCCCATAACCCACTATAAGATCTTTCTTCTAAAATCTTATCCGTTTATATTAAACTTCGCTTACCATCTCGAGCGGATTTTATAATTGAATTTACAAAGCCGATTATCAAATTAGAGCTTATTTCAATAAATATGAAGTATTATAATAGCTAACTTTTGGGATATTCTAAATTCAAATGATAGTTTAAAATTTTGTAGTATAGTGGATTTTAAAAATTCCTTTTAAACAATTTTTATTTACTCAACAAAAGTCCATTTCTAGCAATTCTAATATTCACCAATTCAATTCATAAATTCCTCTTGATTCGTATCACATCGATTATAACAAAATTAATCACCCTTTCTCTTATTTGAAATAATACTCCACTATTTCTTTTCAAAACAATTCTCATTGCCCGATATAAGTTTGCACCATCAACTTATATTTTCCACATATCCATTGATATCATTTTATCTTATTTATAAACCCCGTTTATAAATTTATAAACTCCTTTGAGTTTTCCATTTATTTATAAAAAAATTATATTTATAAATCCATATTATAATTTACCCCTTAATAAAATTTCATTTTATTCAAATCTATTTATTGATTCCAATATCTCTTCTAGCATAAACTTAATTTCAAATCTCTACTTAAACAATTTTCAAATAGTTAAGTATAATCCCAGTTAATTAACATATTTATTCTACTTAATTCCTAAATTTTCAATATAAATAATTTCTTTCATATTTCCTTTAAAATTCCTCCAATTTAATTATTTCTAGTATTTTAAATACCCATTTTAAATTCCCATGCCATTTAACATTTTATAATTCACTTCACACAAACCATATCCATTTATCCACCATATCATATATCAACATATATATACATATGAACAATAAATATTTCTGAGGAATCCAGTTGGATTCCTCCAACCTGTTTTTCCTGCATCCATAAATGTTAGTCAACAAATAAAATACCAATCCCACTTCGAGGGGGATATCGCGGTATATAGGGTCATTTGCTATTATGTGGGCGCATTGAGTCTCAACCGCTATAAAATGCGGGAATATCAATCACTCCAATATATATATATATATAGATATATATATATACAAACTATATATATAATATCATCCAACAGATAAATCATAATTTATCAATCAACATCCAATGATTTAAGTTTAACATTTAATTTTAATAAGGTAATCCATATGAGTGAGAAAATCTCACCTTTGATTTTTAAATTGCAACCCACTTCCATCTCAGCTTGGTTTCACTATGACTTTAGACCTTGCAAAAACATTACATGGTTTATTTACATTCGAAACAATCGAACAATTAATTTTCATTAAATAATTTAATTAGCTAATAATTTAGTTTAAACTAATTTTTCTTTAATAAATTATTTTTAGTAACTAAAATAATCGAGCAAGTCAATTTAACAAATTAATCTCCATAACACATTATTTTAAAATAAGCTAGTAATTGTATATGCATATTTTTTTTTCCACTTTGAAACTACATATACTAAAAAATATTCTATATACATTTTAAAAATCTAATTTTTTTTATAAACTCTATAACACTTTTAAAATTGCTATTATAATTATTTTTTTCCAAATTTTATTCGTATAAAAATAATTTTCTGTTTTCCTATATATATTAAAATATGTGTGTGTTTATATATATATATATTTTAAATAATCTGTTTTCTTTTCCTGTAAATAACAAAAGTAATTCTCTTTACTATATATATACAAATATATATATATATATATATATATTAATCTTTAATTTGGAGAACAAACACTTTTATAGCTGAAATATATTTTTTTTGAAATTAAAACATCCATCATTAACTTAATAAAATCATGATGTAAATTTAGTTAACTATAATATACTTGCTCGGAGAGCAAACATCTTGAATAAAACGAATGTTCGAGCACATCTGGCCGCTGCCTGCGACACTCCCCTCCATCGTGAGGTCCAACTTCGAAACGGCCTCACACCTTCACCTCGTTCACCTCGCCGTGCCCTCCACATCGCCACTATCTAATGTCGATCTACTGAACCGATGAACTCCCTCTCCATCGATCGAATTGAAGTCGCCGTGCTCATCCTTGACCTCGACACTCACGACTCCCAGCCTCCACGTGAACCACCCCTCAACATCCCCATGCATCTCGCCGTACATCGACACCACCTCCAGATTAAACGCGCCATCTCCTGCCTCGCCATCGATTCGACTGGAAAGGTTGGGGAGAAAGTCGCCATTTTTTTTCATTCTGTAATAAAATTTCCTTTTATTTTATACGAACGAATTCATATTTGATTTAGAAAGAGGAAGACTGGATTAGATTTTGAAGGAGGAGGCAACATGATTTTTGATTGTGGCCATTATTTTTTTCTAAGAGAACGAACTGATTCATTTCTTGCTTTTCTACGAACTGAAGCGTGGGTATAAAAAGAAGAAGGAAGATGATTTGCGTGCGATAAAGGATAAAGAAGGTGTGAAAGCTACGTTAAATGCTTGCTATAAGGAAGGCAAAAAGTTACGATGGTGAAAGAAAGCAGGCTCGTGAGAGGGAATTTCGGTTGTTGATTAGGGTATATAAATATGTATACTAATTAAATACAAATTATCTCAATTTACGTAGCTTAGAATTGCAAGCACCTATCGAGACGCATTGCTAGGCATTTATAATGTTATACCCCTATTCCGAACGAAATGAAAAATGTTTCGAGTCCTAATTCGATCGTATGGAGAAGATAGCTTTTTGGACCTAGTTATTGTATTGAATTCAATATAAATCTCAGCGCATTTACATATAGTACGACCAACCGATAACTCCAAACACTCCGAAATTTGAAATCTGAAATAATACAATATTACGGATCCAATGAAACTGATTTCATCGAACACTGCGACTGTGCCTCCGAAGGCTATTTTTAAATGTCGATTTAAATGATATATTTTAAAACTGAACAAATCACTTCCAAATTCAATTTTAAAAGTTGCATAGTCTTCAGTACTATTAATATGAATATTATAAGCCTTTAACTTATTTTATCACGCTTAAAACTCAAGATACAATATTTTAACTAGTATTCAATTATTACTTTAACAATCAAATTATTAAATAAATTGCTACACTTAAATTCTGAATTTATTTTATTAATTAAACCCATACTTTCCATATTCAAAACCAATCTATAATTCAATTTTAATATTTAAAACCATTTAAATGTTCCAAATTGAATGTTGAAAAATCCGGGTCATTACATTCCTCACCCTTAAAAGAATTTCGTCCATGAAATTTCTAAGATAGAAAGAACGCCCCAAACCCATTAACTTATTAAAACCCACTTAGTGAAACTTGATATTCACCTTTTCTAATCCTCTAACTTCCACCTAAAGCAATTTGCTTTCATCTTCTAGTTCAATCCTACATTTCATTACAATTTTAACATCAACTTTTCGTTAACAAAAATTTTTCAAAATTTTTATAACTTCCGAAATTTCAGAATTTTTTTGGCAGAGTCTCCTTTGTATGGAGGAGTTTTTGTAATTTGACAAGAGTGATAGATATAAATAAATCGACCCACAAGGTCAGAAAAATAAAAACAACAATAATATTTTTATTTTTATTCTTTTTATTGCATAGGCTTACCTCTATTTAGCATTTTAAGCAGGCGGCTTATTTATTTAGCAATTGGCGTGATCAAAATCCAACCAAACGGCCTCCAGGTACCTGTACTTACTCAATTTAAACATGTAAGTACCACATATATGAAATTCACAAACATTTCACTTATTCTAAATTGCTAAACACATGGTTACTATAAGCAATGCATACTAAATAGTATTTATAAGCAATTATATGATCCTGACTTTAATTTTAATTGCTTCCAACAAATTACATATCATTTTCATTTAGTTTGAATGGTTTATAATTCACTTGTTTAGATTTACTTCATTTTTAAACCAACAAACTTGTATTCATTCCAATTGATTTCAAGGTCAATTTTATTTGCTTCTATCAATTCATAGAATTTTTATTTAATGGACTTTTCACCCTTATCCGAAGCCAAGCTTCAATTAAATTTTTAACTTAAGTTAATCTACTTCAAATTATTCCAACTTCATAACTTAAGTTCAATTATTTTCTTAAAGTTATTTCACCCCATAACTCAAGCTTATTTTTCTGATAACCAAAATTCCAGTTTAATCTCTGATTTGATTTTATTCAATCAAATTTCATCCATTTACTAATTAATTTAATTCATTCATTTATTCAATCCATTTTAAATTTTAATTCACATAATTCATTTTGAATTCATTTAAATGATAACAAGGTCATATTTAATTTATTTACACTTGAACTGGATTTGTTTGCAACTCCAACCATTTCTATTTTAAATCCAATTTCATTTATTCGACAATATTTCAAACATATCTAATTCATTTACAATATATGTCAAATTCTATTTATAACTCAAGCTTTATTTCAAAACCAATTTTTAATTATCAACCTAATTCTATTTAACCAAATAAACTTCATTAACCCATTCAATTAACTACTTTATTATCTAAATAGTTCACTTCCAATTTGCAATTTACTATTTGATTTCCAAAATCACTTCATTTAATTTTCTTGAGTTCACATTTATTTTATAATTCAAGTTTGGATTTTCTTTCATTTTCCAAAATACCAAACACATTTTATTTTGGGTTTCTTATCATACTCTTCAAATTTTTACAAGTCACACTGTAACGACCCGATTTTTAGACGCTCGAAAATCGACATTAATACGTCCACAGTATCAAATGCCGAACAATCGAATGCTGGAAAACCTAACCATTAGGGTTAAAGAAGAATGAGGTAGAAGAAGATTATAGGAAACAATATCAGAATCTCACAATTGCAGCGGAACAATATATAATAGATAAATGACTAATCTTTAAATAAAAAGAATCATATCTGCTTTATACATTACATCATCAGAGTACAACACAATCAATAGTAAAATACTGGAGCGTCATATTAACTTGTCCTCACAAAACTGAATACGGAGCTAATACTGCACAGCGGAAAATACATCAAATATGTGTGATACGTCTCGCCATCCAACTCGTTTCCTGAGCTTGACAACATCCTTTCCTATATCTATAATACTCGGTCTGACCCGAGCATTAGAGTAAAATAACACCCGAGTCAGTCTGGAAAACCAGCGTGAGAAATCACACTCAATTGGATTATTAAAGTTTTCGAAAATCCTTTGAAATCAAAGGTATCTCGTAAGACCACGCCACCAATAAACATGTCGGGTTTTTACCTTACGATAACAAAATCATTTTCTTATCAAATCCTCTAATATTATTGTAGTGTCTATATAGAAATACTTATTCAAATATCCGAAATTGTTACATTCATTAGTTCCAGCATAATAGGTATACAAAAAAGTCCGAAGGCACTTACTGGAGATTGGGTTTCCATCAATGGCAGGGCTACTGGGGTACCGCCCGTCACAGTACGTGGTCTAGATCACCATACCGAGGATCCACCTTGATACCCTACAACATAAGACCGGAGCTACCCCTTACTGGATAGTCCGTATAAGATCAGCCCACGGTTGGGATCAGCAACCGCCCACACAGCTGATTAAAAGGGACTTCTAGACAGGGATGACCTTACCCTAATTGGTTGCTAGCAACTTAGCCTTGCGTGCACCTCCCCTGTTTTAGCCATTCCCGGTTGATGAGGCTCGAGGCTATGCGTTACCTTTTTAGCACACATTCACTTAGAATGCTCACCGTCCTCCTGACGATGTTCTGATAGCATTCATCCATACAAGTCTGTTCTGGGTTCGAATGGAACCGAAGGTACTACTCCTACTACATCCATTTTAGGATCACCCTTAGAATTAGTAGCGATTAGCCCTTACACTTCACTACTCCATCTTCGACTCCAAGCTCTTGTCTTCCGCATGGAAACGTTCAAACCGGATCGAAGTGGTTTTCAGGAAATTAATCCCGATCCTGGTCTCTTAGAAACGATTAGCGTATTGGCCAATATTGATAATTGGTTATTTAACTATCAATTAACATCCACAAATGTGACGCCCCACTTCTATACCCACGCTAGCCAAGAACACTACGGTGTAATGTTGTCAACTAGCATGGAGAATAAGGCTGTTGAGGAGCGACCATCCGTGTAATTGCTTTGCGCGAGCACCGATATGTCAGATAGTATAACATGCATTTTATTTCAAGAGGAAATCTGACATACCGATACAAACTCAAAGCTACTACACAGTGGCTATAATAATCTTCGAAAACAAATATAGAAATAAACATAACACAAATCAGTCACAGACAATTCATATCACAAAGGCGGAAATAGATGTGAATATTACACATAAAAGTGTATATCAGAGTAGTGGTCATATAAGATCCACAATATCAAAAAGAATAGATACAAGTGCTAGGCAAAAGAATACGTATACATCAAGGAGTCTAAATCTCAAATGTATACAACCAAAAACTACTAAATTAGAGTAGTTAGCCAAAAGATCAGATGATGGTCCGATAAGGAGTCAAGCAGAAGCACCTGTAAAATCTCAGTCCGACCCGAGTATTATTTAAGAAAATAATAAACGGATCAGTCTAGCTATAAATATCAGATGACATGGTATAAAATAAAAGATATGGCATAAACATAAAATATCCATACTGACATACTACTATAAGTATGCAAATGATGATCAACAGAAGATCAATCAATACGAGATAAATCAATATCACAAGAATCTTCTCAAAGATCCAAAGAGGGCATCATACCCTAAACTTGTACTCATAACAAGTCAATGACATAAATTTCAGAAATCAACACAAGAAATCCAGAAATCACAGAAAAAGGGAAAGAGGCCTATCACATGATGGTCCGAAGACCATGGGGAGCTACCCCATAGTGGTGAGTCGGAACCACCCAGATGAGGTCTAGGCTAACCAAAAAGCAAAAAGGTATGTGTGAGTGGAATCACACAAATGGTGTCTAGCCTAACCTCGCAACAAAAAGGTATGTGTGAGTGGAATCACACAAATGGTGTCAAGACTAACCTTGCGGACAAAGAGATATGTGTGAGTCGGAATCACACCCATGAGGTCTAGTCTAACCTTGCAACAAAAAAGTATGTGTAAGTGGAATCACACAAATGGTGTCTAGACTAACCTTGCGGACAAAGAGATATGTGTGAGTCGGAATCACACCCATGAGGTCTAGTCTAACCTTGCAACAAAAAGGTATGTGTGAGTGGAATCACACAAATGATGTCTAAACTAACCTTGCGGACAAAGAGATATGTGTGAGTCGGAATCACACCCATGAGGTCTAGTCTAACCTTGCAAACAAAGAGACATCGCACAATTGCTAGTCTAAATCATAAAATGATCGTCATGATCAACGAGAAGTGTCAATTACACTAAGCTAGTAAATATAAAAGTTTAGCTTCATGTCCCATAACCACTTGCTTAACTCAAATATTTACGAACAAACTGTAGATCTTCACTAGAAAATTGTCACAAAAGATTCAATTGAATAAGTCCAAGAATTAACCGATGAAGTAAACGCAAGCGTTTCATACCACTCATTTTACTAAGTCGTTTAATTAGATTTCTCATACGAGTGAGGTAAAGGTTTGTATGTACTAGTAGATTGGAAAACGGTTTTATAAACGAGTTTGATATTGAAAATAGAGTTGAAGATTGCTTTGACGAAAGAGTTTTGATATTTACTACTAGTATTGAAACCTTTATATTTTTAAAGTGATAAATCATAGAAATGATTGTAGAAACAATCAATCATCAAAATTCACATTCGAAGACGTGAGTAAAATCCAAAAAATCGATTACGGAATCCATCGAAATGGATATTCCCAAAAATCCCGATATAAAAGTCATCAAGTCCATAATAAGTGATAATAACAAAAGGGAATCAACACGAATCGATTAAAGTTGGAAATTCAAGCTAAATAGGCAAATAGGCAAAAGACTGCAGATTCAAACGTCTGAAATCAAGGAATCAGACGTCTGAATCTGGAAATAAAAATATTTTCCAAAACAGAATTCAGACGTCTGAATCCTTGATTTCAGACGTCTGAAATAGGCACTTTTTAGCCTATTTCCTTTCTGGTTCAAAACGAACCAATTCAGACGTCTGGATAATATGATTCAGACGTCTGAATCCCGGGGAATAAAAATTCCCAGAATAATATTCAGACGTCTGAATCTAACGTTTCAGACGTCTGAAATCGGGGTTCAGAGCATTCCCTGAACCTAGACCAAAAATGGCCAAATGGATACCGGAAGCGATCGATCGAGCGACAACGACTAAGGATTTACGCCAAGCGATAACCCAGCCTTAACGGTTCTTCGATACGCCTCAAATATCAATGTCCGAATATCCATAAAAGGATTTTCATAGATTTTGATTTCAAAACACCAAAAATTGGAATATACACCAAATCAATCCCAACGAAAATCAATTGCACAAGAATAAGTGTTAGGAATTCATACCTAACAATTGAGATAATTATAGACTAAGATGTGAGATAAAAATCTCACTTTTGAACCCAAACAAATGAAGAAGAAGCTTGAAAGCAAAGGGAGATCAACCTCACTTCAATCCCAACTCAAGAAGCTTGATTCAAAGCTTAAAAGAGAAATATTTCCCAAATTAGGTTTAGGAATTTCTAAAATGGAATGGAGAAAGAGTTGGAGAAGATGAAGAGGATGCTTACCAATGGGTTCTCTTAGAATTTGGAGCTAGATCTTGGATTTTGCAAAGAACTAGGGTTTTGGATTTCTATTTCCCATTCTCTTCCACCATTTTTGCTTTAGAACTGAAAAGAGGAGGAAGTGAGAGTGAATGGGGAGAAGTGGTTCAGATTTGGGTATTAAGTTGGCTAGTGGACTGAACCTAAACCCAAACCCAAAGCGAAAAAGGTCAAATTTTTAGCTAGCTCCAAACATGTTAATGTTTATACTCAAAAAGGTTGCAAACGGCATTTTGAACTCAATGGAAGGGGTCTCGAGTCCTAATTCGACTGTTTGCAAAAAGTAGCTTTTCAGACTAAGATCCGACGAACGATGAAATATTTAAATAAAATATTTCAATATACAATCAATAAATATGCGGGTTGTTACAACAAACAACCATTAGGCTTTAATAATTTTCCAAATTATTTATTTCAAAATATCTACGCAAGATATTTTCTACACTTCAACCCTTTGAAAATAGTTTTCAAATCACTTTTCTCTTGCGGAATAAATTTTCAAATATTATTTATTTCCACTGAAATCACTAAGTCATAATATTTAGATTTTAAAATAATTTAAATCACTTTGTCCAAAAATATATACTTAAAATACTTAAAATAAAAATATTTAAAACACTTTATTTAAAATACTAGTTATGAAATTCATAATAATTTCTTATGTAAAACTTAAGCCAAAAGTAATTTTAAAATAAAAGTAATGAAATTCTACACAAATTTTCAAATAAAAAAGCTTTAGCTAAACTACCTTTAAAATAAAACTACTTTATAAAATACGAATATTTAATAATTATTTTGAAATCATAATACTAGTTAAACCTTTAAAATAATTTACTTATATAATTAACTCAATAAATATTTACTTTTAAAAAATTTAAAACCACTAAATAATAATTTCTTTCTAAACATTTTTTTAAAAAACACCTTTAAACCTCTAACTTATACTTGGAAAACTTCTTTGAAAATATACTTGGCTTTTTAGAGAAATACACTTTCCCTTTCGCACCTTTAAAAATAAAACCACTATTATTTTTAAAACAAATTACCCATTCCTTTATAAATTCCTACCGTGAATTTATACATCAAATATCCACTGATATCTTATTTCACTTTATTTATAAACCCCGTTTATAAATTCCATAATCTCATTCTCCTTTAATCCCAGTTTCAAACACTAAGTCATTATTCAAATCGATTTTCAAAACTAACTCCATTTTAAAATAAATTCCTTCCTTAACTTACCCAAATTTATTTTAAAACCCATTAATTTCAGATTTTACTTCTTTATTATGATTTAAAATCTTTTACTGAAAATTCCAATTTCATACTTTTTTCCAAAATTCTTCTTATCTCTTCCAACTAATTAAACCTTGTATTTAAAAATAAATCCTTTATTCTTTTAAATAATATCACTTAAGTTTAAAATTTTCATTTATTCCCATTAATTCAAAAATCTTCTTTTCCATACTCAGAATTTATTTATTAGAATTTAAAAATCAATTTTTATCCTTTTTCGATTAATTTTTTTATTATCCAAATTTTCTATAATTACTTTACTTAAATTCCCTCTTTTATTTTCCTTAAAAAAATTCAGTCTTTATATTTTTGATATCTTAATATAACCGTAATATATTCAGTCAAACCATAGCATTCAATATTTTCAAAACTGACATAATCAATATAAGCTATCAAAGATTATCAGATAAAACATAGACTATAAAAATAAATTCCACTACTTTGAGGAATCCAGTTGGATCACTCCAACCTGTTTCCCTGTATCCACAAATGTTAGTCAACAAATAAAATACCTATTCCACTTCAAGGTAGAATACCGCGGTATAAAGGGTCATCCGCTATTATGCGGGGCACATAGGGTCTCATCCGCTATATATTGCAGAAAATCAATCTCTCCAATATATATATATATATATATATATATATATATATATATATATATCATTCAAGCCGATAATAAATTATCACTTCAAGCAAGCAACCAATAATTTTAATTTTAACTATTTAAATTTAAATGGTAGTCCAAATGAGTGAGATTAACTCAGCTTTAATTTTGTTTTTGCAATCCATTTCCATCTCGTCTTGTTTTCTTCATGATTTTGATCTTGTATAAATAATTCACGATTTATTACTATTTGAATTAATCATACAATTAATCACCATTTACTTATTTACTTTTAAATTAACAAATTTAATTTTAAACTAATCTTCCTATAATAATAAAAATAATTAAATAGATTAACTTACAAATAAATCACCTTAATAAATTATTATTTAAAATAAACTAGTAAATTAAAATATCTATATGTATATTTATTTATTTCATTTTTCTTTTGAAACTATGTACACATATATACTTATAAAATAATCTATATTACCACTTAAAATTTCTACTTTCTAAAATCTTATCCATATTCTTTTTTTCTCAGTTTTACCTATATATTAAACATGCATGTATAAATTTTCCTAGGTATACTTGTATTTTTATTTTCTTTTCTGTAAACCACATAATTAGAAATTTACTTTACTGTAAAATCGTTTCATCCTTAATATACATATAAATATATTTCATAGAAACAGAAATTTCCTTTCTCTAGATGAGATAATTTTTTAAAACATCTATCATTAACTAAATTAATTCAGAAGAATACCTAGATTAAACCCCATAAAGAAACGTTTGCTTCTCCCCACAACCTCGCATGCTAATACCCCTTCTACGTTGGCTGCGCCACCCAAGCAAACACGATTTTCCCCTTGACTGTGACGACCCGCCTTTCTAACCCCAGAAAGACGTTTCATCATTAAGAAAGAAAGGGATAGAAATAGAAAAGAATAGAAAGAAAGAATAACAACATCAGAATCTCACAGCGGAATGGAACAAAATATAATACATCACATAACTATTACATAGTTATACATACATCAGAGTCATACAATCTCATACAACAGGACTGTCATATACATATATGTCCATACATACATCCAAAATACAGCATACACTAACCATACAGCGGAACTACATATATAGATACATACGTCTGGTCTTCTTTCCCAAAAGAGCTCCTCCAGAAAATCAACACTCCCAAATACCTATCACTTGGCTACTCATAAAAATTTGAGTACCCAAGAATTTATGAAAAACAAAACACTGCCGTCGAACCCCAACAAGAAAAACTGGGTCTAATCAACCCCTTCTCTAAAAGATCTTGAGTCTGCTTAATCAACTCTTCTCTTTCCCTATAAGCCATTCTCTTACTGGGCTGAATCACTAGCACAGCTCATGGAATTAAATCAATACGGAACTCTATTTCTCGATGTGGTGGCAGACACTTAACTTCTTCAAAAACATCAGGAAAATCTTGAACCACATCGATGTCTTCAATTCTCTCTTCAGAAGTCTCAATTCCATGCAAAAGACTGCTCAAGTGAATCCCAGAATTATCACACGACACTCCAGCAATTCTCCCAGATCAGTTTCCAACGAAACTATTCTCACATCACAATTCAAAACGGCTTTATACTTATCCAGCCAATCCATACCCAAAATAAGATCAAATCCCTTAAAATTCAACACATATGGGTCACAAGAAAAACTGTGGGATAGATAAGAGATCTTCAAGTCCTTACAGATAGTGTCTAATTTGGTCACCCCTCCTATAGGATTAGATACCAAGATAGGACTGTCTACAGAACTAGGGGTAAGAGAGAACTTTTCAACAGAGTCCAAAGACATAAAACTCAACGAAGCACCCGAATTAAACAAAACTTTAACATATTTTCCATCTAAAAGTAAAGTACCTTCTAATACTCCCTTGCCCATCGAAGAAGAAGATGGTGCTACTTCCAAAGCAAAAACTTTATTCCGAGGTGCCCTCTGTAGAAGTGGACAATTCTTGATCATGTGTCCTGGTTGATGACAATTAAAGCACAATGATTTCTGAACCATAGTTGATCCTGGGCCACTCTGATGCGGTTGCTGTTGTTGCTGGAATCCTTTTCTAGGACACTTATTTTCCAAATGCCCCTCCTGTTGACAAATGTAGCACTTGCGAGGTCCGTTTTTATTCCCAGGTTTCTTCTTATTCGGCTTTCTCCATTTAGGATCGAACTTTCGCTTATTTGGATTAGTGAAATTCCCACCTGAAGCTGCAACTGGAGCCACCGGTTTCTTACTCATCAAACTTTCATACCTCAGTGCCATATCAATCAAATCAACAAAAGATCCCTTCAAAAGCACTGTCAATTTTCCATGGAATTCCGGCCTCAATCCTTGCACAAATTTATCATTCTTTTTAAGAGGAGTATCGATGAGTCCTGGTCCATAACAAGAGAGTTCGTTGAATCTGGTTTCATACTCCGAAATAGACATACTACCCTGCTTCAAATACAGAAAATCCTGATACAATTGGGTTCTCCCTGCCGTTGGCATAAACTTCTCTTCAAACAACTTCTTAAATCTGTCCCATGAAATGTCATCCTCAGAAATATTGCAATTGTTGAATCCCACCATGCTGCTGCACCACCTTGCAATTCCCACGATGCCATATGCCTCTTACGCTCATCAGACAATTTCATACTCTTGAAAATACGTTCGCAAGAGCGTAGCCAGTCTTGAACTTCAATTATTGACACAGAACCTTTGAACGGTTGGCCTCCAAGATTTTTAAAATCCTTGCATAAAGCTGCAAAACTAACTTAAGGTGGTACTGGATTGACAATCTCACTAGCATTTAGACTCCGTCCATCATCTGTTGAAGTACTGGCCCTAACTCTACCTCTTCTTCCGAAACTCATGTCGGTCACCTGAATAGGTAACTCAACAAATTTAGATAGATATATATAATTATATGAAAATACAAATACGCACTCTCAAGATAAATACAACACAAGAGCCTAGGTACTCGCTCAACCTAGCGCTCTGATACCAACTGTGACGACCCGCCTTTCTAACCCCAGAAAGACATTTCATCATTAAGAAAGAAAGGGATAGAAATAGAAAAGAATAGAAAGAAAGAATAACAACATCAGAATCTCACAGCGGAATGGAACAAAATATAATACATCACATAACTATTACATAGTTATACATACATCAGAGTCATACAATCTCATACAACAGGACTATCATATACATATATGTCCATACATACATCCAAAATACAACATACACTAACCATACAACGGAACTACATATATAGATACATACGTCTGGTCTTCTTTCCCAAAAGAGCTCCTCCAGAAAATCAACACTCCCAAATACCTATCACTTGGCTACTCATAAAATTTGAGTACCCAAGAGTTTATGAAAAACAAAATATAAACTTCGGGTCAGACATGGGTCTGGTATGAGTAAACAGGTTAAAATTGTTTAACTTGAAAATCCTTTTGAAAATAAAGGTATCACGTAAGACTCCCCACAAATAAATACGGGTAAGTTTTACCTTACGCTAACCAAAACATTCTATAGGAAATTCAGTGATATTATAATAGTGTCTAGGGTTTTCAAGTAAATAGAAAATAGCCGAAATTGTTACATGATTAAATTCCAGCTACTAGCCACGAAAGTGGGTAATACAAAACAAAATCGTAGGGTCTCGTAGAGAAAATGGGTTTCCAACAATGGCAGGGCTACTGGGGTACCGCCCGTCACAGTACGGGGCCTAGATCACCGTACCGAGGATCACTCCCGACCCCCTACAACACAAGGCCGGAACCATTCCTTACTGAACAGTCCCGAACAAGATAACCCCGCAATTGTGGCCAACAACTGCTCACACAGCCGAAATAAAAAGGGACATCTAGACAGGGGAATATCTTGTCCTGCTTGGGAATGACCCACCTAACCTTGCTGCATCTACCCTGTTTTAGCCATTCCCGGTTGATGAGGCTTGAGGCTGCGATTACCTTTATTAAACATTATTCTTAGAATGCTAATCGTCCGCCCGACGATGTGCTGAAAGCATTCAATCCATACAAGTTCGTTCCGGGTTCGAACGAAACCGAAGGCATTATCTCGTTACACTCATTTTGGAATCACCCTCAGAGTTAACGACGATAACCCTTGCATTCTGAAACACCATCTCGATCACCAAATGATAAGTCACGACCTATCGTTTAATTTGGATCGATGTGGTTTTCGGAGAATCAAAATTGATTCTTCTGATCCGGGTCTCATCGGAATCCAAACACCATTTTAAGGGCCAAGTTGTCTATTTAACTTAACAGTTCAATTTAATATTAAGAATTCACATAACAGGTATAACAGATAAATCATATACAATCATGATAGATATATACTGAACATATCACAACATATCACAGAAATATCATCAAACAGATATCAAGGTCAATCAAACAGAATTACCAATTCCTACCAGAACAGTTTGGTTTACTTAACTTAATTAATTGCTTAAGAATAAACTACTTTATTCGGCTTAATTAATTACTGATTAATTAACTTATTAATGATCAATTAATTACTTAGTTAATCACTAATTATTAATTTATTAATAATCTAATCTTAAATTAATTATTCAATTAATTAACTTTTATTCATTAATTATTACTTAATTACTCAGTTAATTAATTGATTCTTAATTATTAATTCATAACTTTCTGATTAAAATTTAATTACTTATTTAATTACTTCAATTAATCAATTTTTATCAATTTAATTAATTATAATCCCTAATTAATCACTTAAGTTAATTTCCATTTATTAACTTTTAAGTAATTAATTAACGTTCTTAAGATTTAGCTTGATTTAACATATGATTTATTTTTAAGTACAAAATCAATTTAAAGTTATGAATCTAAAATTTCAAATATAAATTAATTAACATTCTAGTTACTTTATATTAATCAACTATCTCTACAGACTCTTCTTAAATAAACCTTTAAATTAAATATTAACTTAAACTAACTAACTATTGTTTAATTAACTTAGTTATAACAAACATTTAAACAAAATTATACACGTACATTTAGTAATGGACCGAGACAGCATCTCCTTTCACTCGAGAAAGTTTCGAGTTTCCCTCACGACTTCCCCTACGTCTCTCTCTCTCACTCCATCTTGTTCTTCTTTTTCCTGTAACGTTTCTTCTTCCCCTTTTTTTTATAGTTTAAGTTAAAGTTATAAATAACTGCAGAAGCCACTCACGTAAACGACCGAAGACAATCCCGAAGCAACCCTCAAATTTCACGAGTACGAGCACGCGACCGCCAAAGCAACTCAACCGGACACCTCTTCACCACCATGCACATGCACGGTGGTTCGCTTCGCCTCCGGCGACTTGCGCCAGTCCCCACAAACCCTAAATGGACCGAGCTTTCGAAATCAATACTCAGATTTTCAAATACAAGTTGAAATTGAAAATTTGCCTGAAGCTCGAACACGAGCCATGAACGCACCACAAAAACCCCTCTCGATCCACCGACATTGATCACCAGAGGTGATGGAACTCCACCAAAACTTCGACCACATCCCCCCTAACACCACCTGAAATCGTGATCATCTCGATAAACGTATGAAGCCGAAAACGGAAAATTTACAGAGCATTAGAAAATATGAACTAAACCCTATTTTAGATTCAAACCCAAAATTTTTACATTGAATAAATTTTTAAGCATTTTTCTTACGACAATACGTCTTCAATCTTACTTCATACCAAATTTCAGAAATCATAATTTATCTAGTTAACAGATATCGACAAAAATCAATTTCGGCTTCCCTTTAAAACTGCTTTTATTATCTTTGTTTAAAAATCATAATTTTTATGTTAAAAATCCTAACTTTGATTATGAAATCAAAATATGTTATTGAATTCACAAATCTAAACATTCATATTTTGACCCTTTTTAATTATTTTACCTGTAACTTGAAATAACAGTATTTATGACATACTGTTAAACTCTAACACAAGTTTGCAGGCCTATGTTTAAGATAAACAACTTTAATCAGCAACAACACCAAAGTTCAAACAATTATATGAATAAGTGTTTATAAATTTCTTTGCTTTGCTTGTTCAGATACTCAAATATTCCTGAAGAACAACTTCATATATTACAGAGCAACAGGAAGAACTCAAGACAACATTTTTAAAGCAGACATCAAAGCACATATCTTTGTAAGTTAAATATACAATTTTAAATTGAAAATAATAAGTTTACTCACCAGGTAAACTTTGAACAGAGAGTGATGTGTTGGTGAAATTGCAGAAGAAACTTTCTTGAAGCCTCTCTTTAGTTTCCTGTTTTGAATAAATTTTAAGTTTGCAAAGTAGAGCTGTTTGTTTCTTTCTCTTATCTCAGGGTTGCTTTAGGTTTTGTTAAGTTTTATAAACGAACATAATGTTATCCCATTTTTGGTCAAAACTGGAATATCAACAAATTGGCAAGGAATGATGGATATCGGGATTGGAGATCAGTTGGAATCAAGGCTACGATCGATATCGTCAAAATTTGGTTGAGCTCCGATCGAGACGAAATTGATTGGAAATAATGATAAGGACCAAGAAAGGCTATGTTTCAAATTTCAGGTTAATCGGAGTTCGTATGAAGGAGATATGATCGATGCAAGGTAAGAAGTCCATATTGTTCGAATCCATCAGCACACAAGGTTCGAACCGATACACTTCGCATCGATCAGAGGGATAGGTGGTTCGAATCGATACACTTCGTATCGATCAGGCTCGTATCGACCGGCTTCGAATCGATACGTTTGTATCGATGGCAGGTGGACTTTGGCTCCTTCGCATCCATCAGGTGTTGGTTCGACTCGATAGTGTTCGAATCGATCGAGTTACTGGTTCGACTCGATAGTGTTCGAATCGATCGAGTTACTGGTTCGAATCGATAGGCTCGTATCGATCAAATAGGAAGGGTAGATGGATCTCGACTCGATGGAAACAAACCCAGAGTGGTAGCAGGCATGTGGAGGTTCTTCGAATCGATGTGCTTCGTATCGATCGGGATGGGTGCAGATGGCGCATTTCGACTCCAGTCTCCTTCGTATCCATCAGGTAAGAGCTTCGTTCGAATCCATCAGACGAGCCCTCGTTCGTATCCATCCTTCATGATCACTTCGTATTGATGTCCCCATACTCGTTTCGAATCGATCATATCACATGGGATCGATACGGAATGAACTCCTGGAATTGATGCGAAGAGAGACACGAGTTAATGGATGCGAGCATGACCATAATGAAGTTATGGATAAGGACGAAGCATGGAACATGGATACGAACGCGTCTTCAGGAAGAGAAGCATTCAACACAGCGACAAAGGTGGATCAACCCAGGGAAATAGCGCCATGTCATCGCTGCGCACGCGCTTTGGATGGATTCGAAGCAATGGATTCGAATCAATGGATTTGAAGAAATGGATTCGAAGACGACAGGCAACGGACAACCCCAAACTCGAATCGATCATATGTTCCAAACCGTTGATCCAAATGCAATGAAATTTTCACAGGAGCCTACACACATGTTGAAGAATGTTCACACCAAATTTCACCTCGATTGGATGCTTTCTTGATCGATTCGAACCATACTTCGAATCGATCCCAAATTAGGCCCGAATTTCCAGAATACGGGGATGTGGGCCCCCCTCACGAGCCAAGCGGCCTCCCCGGATTTTAGGCAAAATATCAGCCTCCTACACCTATAAATAGAGCCCCTGGTCATCCAGAAAAGGGTCGGAGAATTTGGAGAGAGAAAGCACGCCCGGACGCTGCCACAATCACTCCATATCATCATCACTACTGCCTATTTTGAATTTTGGACTTTGTAACTGCTGTAATCACTTGTAACCAGCAAGGATAATTAATAAAAGGATAAAACTTTAGAGTGGACGTAGGCCGGAGATAGCCGAACCACTATAAAACTTGTGTCTTTGTTCATTATTTCCGATTTGCTGCCTATTATTAGCTGAGATCTGTTATTTGTGTTTGAATATTGTTGATTTACATTCATACACTGGTGCTTTCACGGTATTTGGGGTTTGTGACCAATTTTGGCGCAGACACATAATATATAGTGGATATATATATAGAAGCTACTTAATAGCAGGTTGTAACTGGACAGTTTGTATTTGTAATGTCATTTTTTCTTCTTTTAATTGGTTAAGTATTATGTTCTGCAGTATGAAGTGATATAGATATTTCGGCTGTAGTACTTACTTGAACAACAAGTTGTGCTAATTAATGCTTATGCTCTTATTTATGATAACATGTAATTAATGTTTACTGGTACTTACTTATGTGTTGTGCAAAGATTTTTTTTTATTTCGGCCAACATATTTTGTATAAGACATAGATTTTGTTTTATTATATTGAAGTGAAAACTTTGTTTCCTTGTGCATATAAACTTACAGCAGCATATAAGTTTTATTTTTAGTTTATATTTTTTTTCTTTCTAGACAAAGACACTTGATTGTTGTACATATGTGTATACAGATTTTGCACAAAGATATTTTACATGTAATTTGTATACTTGTTTAACAGCATCTTGATATGATCTTTGTTAAAATTTATGCATTGTATAAATGGGCTTCACAGGTTAATGTTTTGACTTTATTGATTGCAATCTATTTGTACTTTAGATTTTTTTTCAAGCATTTGTATCATAATATTGCATTTGCAAATTTTATATTCCTAGTTATAACTTATATTTGTATATTCATATTCTTAGTTACATTTTATATTTTATAATTATGGTTTATGCTTATGTTTATAATTATGATTTATACTTGTTTTGTATGTTTATGTTTATAATCATTTATATTGTTTGTTTATTTTTAAGCATCATCATTTTAAAAAACTACAATGGTATTCAGATGTATATTATCAAATAAAAATAAAAATATAGAGTCTTTGATTTTATTGAATAAGAGAGATTCTGTTATAAATGGGTTTGAAGCATTCTATTTTAAATTTTCAAATCAAAACTTTCTTTTACAAACACATATATACTGGTAAATAATTAAGATCTCATCAGTTTATAATTTGAGAAACTCGTATTTAATTTAAATTAGATTAACTATTTATTAAAATATGCTATCAAAAATTCCGGGTTGTTACATTCCTCCCCCTTTAAAAGAATTTCGTCCCCGAAATTTAAAACAACAGTTAATTCAAAAGCTTTTATATTAACAATCCAAACATACATATCATTCATACAATAATACAATCAAACAGTCTATCTTAACAAACATCACTAGTTATCCGAACATAAATCCGGATAAGCATTCTTAAAACTATCGAGAGTTTCCCAGGTACAATCTCTGGGATCCTCACTCCATTGCACCTTGACGAGTTTCACCACTTTGTTCCTGAGTTGCTTCTCGTCTCGATCCACAATTCGAACTGGATTTCTGACCACAGTTAAATTTGGTTCGACTTCCAAATCTTCTTGAATTACCGGTTCTACAACCAGTGATGGATCATGAACAAATTTCCTCAAATGCGATACATGAAACACATTATGAACCTCAGACATCCGTTCTGGCAATTCAATCCTGTAGGCTACAGTTCCAAATCTTTCCAACACTCGAAATGGTCCAATGTATCTCGGAGCAAGTTTTCCCATCTTCCCGAATCTTATGGCTCCTTTAATTAGGGAAAGTTTAACAAAAACCAAGTCTCCGATCTCAAATTCCAATGGTCTTCGTCTTCTATCCGCATATTTCTTTTGACGATCTTGAGCAGCTTTCATCCTTTTCTTGATAAGCTCAACCTTCGCAGAAGCTTCACGAATAAGATCGGGTCCGAGTACAAGACGATCCTTCGATTCAATCCAACAAGATGGGGATCTACACGGTCTTCCGTATAAAGCTTCATAAGGAGCCATCTTAATACTTGCTTGATAACTGTTATTATAAGAGAATTCCACTAGATGTAGATGGTCCTCCCAAGATCCTCCAAAATCTAAAACACAAGCCCTCAGCATATCCTCAAGAATACGATTAAGCCACTCCGTCTGTCCGTCCGTTTGAGGATAATAGGCTGTACTCAATCTCAAATTTGTTCCGATTGCTGATTGCAGAGCTTCTCAAAATTTGCTAGTGAAAATAGGATCACGGTCACTTACTATGCTGACTGGAACACCATGCAATCTAACTATCTCCTTCAAGAAAATTTCCGCCAGAGAAACTACAGTGCGGGTTGCCTTAACTGGTATAAAATGGGCACTCTTAGTTAAACAATCCACAATAACCCATATACCATCATTTCCTTTCCTGGTTCTAGGCAAACCATCGATAAAATCCATCGAGATCATTTCCCATTTCTAATTCAGAATTTCCAAAGGCTGCAATAACCCGGCAGAATTCTGTTGATCACCTTTAACTTGTTGGCAGATGGCACAACTGTTCACGAATCTAGCAATATCCTTCTTCATGCCTGGCCACCAGAATACTCTCCTCGTGTCTTTATACATTTTCGAAATTCCAGGATGAATATTCAATTTGGAACGATGACCCTCAGATAAGACTTCCTGCTTCAAATCCTTATCATTTGGAACACAGATTCTCCCGTTGATCCTTAATGTTCCTTGACCATCATTTTCAAAACTAGGACACTGACCCTTCCTGACTCTCTTAATGATTCCTCTTAATCTATTATCTGCTTCTTGCTTGCTTGAGATCCTTTCAATAAGAGATGGAACTACTTCCAGAAGTGATAGAACCGCATTCCTGCTGAGAGCATCAACTACAACATTCGCTTTTCCCGGAGTGTACAAAATATCCAAATCATAGGATGCAAGAAATTCAACCCACCGCTGCTGTCTCAGATTAAGATCTTTTTGAGAGAATAGATATTTCAACGGTTTGTGATCCGTGAACAATTCGAATTTCTCTCCCAAAAGATAATGTCTCCAAATTTTCAAAGCAAAAACAATGGCTAGCAATTCAAGATCGTGAATAGCGTAGTTTTTCTCATGTGGCTTCAACTGCCAACTAGCATACGCAATAACCCTTCCGTTCTGCATTAGAACTGCTTCCAAACCCACTATACAAGCGTCAGTGTAAACCTCGAATTTGCTCTTCCCATCTGGAATAGAAAGTACTGGTGCACTAGTTAGCCTTATCTTCAACTCCTGAAAAGCTTCTTCACACTGGGGTGTCCAGTTGAACTTTGCTCCTTTCCTGGTCAGCTTAGTCAAATGTGAAGAAATCTTGGAATAATCCCTGATAAATTTCCTGTAGTAGCCAGCCAATCCTAGAAAACTGCGAACTTCCGTCGGTGTCTTTGGCTGTTTCCATTCCAGAATAGTTTCAACTTTCGCTGGGTCTACAGAAATGCCTTCACCCGAAACAATGTGCCTTAAAAATTTAACCTCCGATTTCCAGAAATGGCACTTCGAGAACTTCACCTTCAACACATGCTTCCTCAGAGTCTCCAATACAATCCTCAAATGTTCCTTGTGCTCTTCTTCAGATTTGGAGTAGACCAAGATATCATCAATGAATACCAGCACAAACTTATTCAACACATCTCTAAAGAATCGGTTCATGAGGTCAACGAAGTAGGCAGGAGCGTTGGTTAATCCGACAGGCATAACCAACCACTCATAGAAACAATTTGGTCCCCTAAATGCAGTCAAGGGAATACTGTCTTCAGCTAACCTCAACTGATGGAAACCTGAAGCTAGATCTAATTGAGAAAAGATAGAAGCACCATGCACTTGGTCAAAAAGATCATCGATGCGAGGAAGAGGATATTTATTACGGATAGTCACTTTATTCAATTCTCTATAATCCACACAGAACCTTAGTGATCCATCCGATTTAGTCACAAACACTGCCGTCGAACCCCAACAAGAAAAACTGGGTCTAATCAACCCCTTCTCTAAAAGATCTTGAGTCTGCTTAATCAACTCTTCTCTTTCCCTATAAGCCATTCTCCTACTGGGCTGAATCACCAACACAGCTCATGGAATTAAATCAATACGGAACTCTATTTCTCGATGTGGTGGCAGACACTTAACTTCTTCAAAAACATCAGGAAAATCTTGAACCACATCGATGTCTTCAATTCTCTCTTCAGAAGTCTCAATTCCATGCAAAAGACTGCTCAAGTGAATCCCAGAATTATCACACAACACTCCGGCAATTATACCCAGATCAGTTTCCAACGAAACTGTTCTCACATCACAATTCAAAACGGCTTTATACTTATCCAGCCAATCCATACCCAAAATAAGATCAAATCCCTTAAAATTCAACACATATGGGTCACAAGAAAAACTGTAGGATAGATAAGAGATCTTCAAGTCCTTACAGATAGTGTCTAATTTGGTCACCCCTCCTATAGGATTAGATACCAAGATAGGACTGTCTACAGAACTAGGGGTAAGAGAGAACTTTTCAACAGAGTCCAAAGACATAAAACTCAACGAAGCACCCGAATTAAACAAAACTTTAACATATTTTCCATCTAAAAGTAAAGTACCTTCTAATACTCCCTTGCCCATCGAAGAAGAAGATGGTCCTGCTTCCAAAGCAAAAACTTTATTCTGAGGTGCCCTCTGTAGAAGTGGACAATTCTTGATCATGTGTCCTGGTTGATGACAATTAAAGCACAATGATTTCTGAACCATAGTTGATCCTGGGCCACTCTGATGCGGTTGCTGTTGTTGCTGGAATCCTTTTCTAGGACACTTATTTTCCAAATGCCCCTCCTGTTGACAAATGTAGCACTTGCGAGGTCCGTTGTTATTCCCAGGTTTCTTCTTATTCGGCTTTCTCCATTTAGGATCGAACTTTCGCTTATTTGGATTAGTGAAATTCCCACTTGAAGCTGCAACTGGAGCCACCGATTTCTTACTCATCAAACTTTCATACCTCAGTGCCATATCAATCAAATCAACAAAAGATCCCTTCAAAAGCACCGTCAATTTTCCATGGAATTCCGGCCTCAATCCTTGCACAAATTTATCATTCTTTTTAAGAGGAGTATCGATGAGTCCTGGTCCATAACAAGAGAGTTCGTTGAATCTGGTTTCATACTCTGAAATAGACATACTACCCTGCTTCAAATACAGAAAATCCTGATACAATTGGGTTCTCCCTGCCATTGGCATAAACTTCTCTTCAAACAACTCCTTAAATCTGTCCCATGAAATGTCATCCTCAGAAATATTGCAATTGTTGAATCCCACCATGCTGCTGCACCACCTTGCAATTCCCACGATGCCATATGCCTCTTACGCTCATCAGACAATTTCATACTCTTGAAAATACGTTCGCAAGAGCGTTGCCAGTCTTGAACTTCAATTATTGACACAGAACCTTTGAACGGTTGGCCTCCAAGATTTTTAAAATCCTTGCATAAAGCTGCAAAACTAACTTGAGGCGGTACTGGATTGACAATCTCACTAGCATTTAGACTCCGTCCATCATCTGTTGAAGTACTGGCCCTAACTCTACCTCTTCTTCCGAAACTCATGTCGGCCACCTGAATAGGTAACTCAACAAATTTAGATAGATATATATAATTATATGAAAATACAAATACGCACTCTCAAGAT
The DNA here is from genome assembly GCA_030765085.1 of Allium cepa. NCBI lineage: Eukaryota > Viridiplantae > Streptophyta > Magnoliopsida > Asparagales > Amaryllidaceae > Allium > Allium cepa. Next base: position 454,559,897 of record CM060931.1, on the reverse strand, counting down.
AAATACAACACAAGAGCCTAGGTACTCGCTCAACCTAGCGCTCTGATACCAACTGTGACGACCCGCCTTTCTAACCCCAGAAAGACATTTCATCATTAAGAAAGAAAGGGATAGAAATAGAAAAGAATAGAAAGAAAGAATAACAACATCAGAATCTCACAGCGGAATGGAACAAAATATAATACATCACATAACTATTACATAGTTATACATACATCAGAGTCATACAATCTCATACAACAGGACTATCATATACATATATGTCCATACATACATCCAAAATACAGCATACACTAACCATACAGCGGAACTACATATATAGATACATACGTCTGGTCTTCTTTCCCAAAAGAGCTCCTCCAGAAAATCAACACTCCCAAATACCTATCACTTGGCTACTCGTAAAAATTTGAGTACCCAAGAGTTTATGAAAAACAAAATATAAACTCCGGGTCAGACATGGGTCTGGTATGAGTAAACAGGTTAAAATTGTTTAACTTGAAAATCCTTTTAAAAATAAAGGTATCACGTAAGACTCCCCACAAATAAATACGGGTAAGTTTTTACCTTACGCTAACCAAAACATTCTATAGGAAATTCAGTGATATTATAATAGTGTCTAGGGTTTTCAAGTAAATAGAAAATAGCCGAAATTGTTACATGATTAAATTCCAGCTACTAGCCACGAAAGTGGGTAATACAAAACAAAATCGTAGGGTCTCGTAGAGAAAATGGGTTTCCAACAATGGCAGGGCTACTGGGGTACCGCCCGTCACAGTACGGGGCCTAGATCACCGTACCGAGGATCACTCCCGACCCCCTACAACACAAGGCCGGAACCATTCCTTACTGAACAGTCCCGAACAAGATAACCCTGCAATTGTGGCCAACAACTGCTCACACAGCCGAAATAAAAAGGGACATCTAGACAGGGGAATATCTTGTCCTGCTTGGGAATGACCCACCTAACCTTGCTGCATCTCCCCTATTTTAGCCATTCCCGGTTGATGAGGCTTGAGGCTGCGATTACCTTTATTAAACATTATTCTTAGAATGCTAATCGTCCGCCTGACGATGTGCTGAAAGCATTCGATCCATACAAGTTCGTTCCGGGTTCGAACGAAACCGAAGGCATTATCTCGTTACACTCATTTTGGAATCACCCTCAGAGTTAACGACGATAACCCTTGCATTCTGAAACACCATCTCGATAACCAAATGATAAGTCACGACCTATCGTTTAATTTGGATCGATGTGGTTTTTGGAGAATCAAAATTGATTCTTCCGATCCCGGTCTCATCGGAATCCAAACGCCATTTTAAGGGCCAAGTTGTCTATTTAACTTAACAGTTCAATTTAATATTAAGAATTCACATAACAGGTATAACAGATAAATCATATACAGTCATCACAGATATATACTGAACAAATCACAACATATCACAGAAATATCATCAAACAGATATCAAGGTCAATCAAACAGAATTACCAATTCCTACCAGAACAGTTTGGTTTACTTAACTTAATTAATTGCTTAAAAATAAACTACTTTATTCTGCTTAATTAATTACTGATTAATTAACTTATTAATGATCAATTAATTACTTAGTTAATCATTAATTATTAATTTATTAATCATCTAATCTTAAATTAATTATTCAATTAACTTTTATTACTTAACTTATTAATGATTAATTAACTTATTAATGATCAATTAATTACTTAGTCAATCATTAATTATTAATTTATTAATCATCTAATCTTAAATTAATTATTCAATTAATTAACTTTTATTCATTAATTATTACTTAATTACTCAGTTAATTAATTGATTCTTAATTATTAATTCATAACTTTCTTATTAAAATTTAATTACTTATTTAATTACTTTAATTAATCAATTTTTATCAATTTAATTAATTATAATCCCTAATTAATCACTTAGGTTAATTTCCATTTATTAACTTTTAAGTAATTAATTAACGTTCTTAAGATTTAGCTTGACTTAACATATGATTATTTTTAAGTACAAAATCAATTTAAAGTTATCAATCTAAAATTTCAAATATAAATTAATTAACATTTTAGTTACTTTATATTAATCAACTATCTCTACAGACTCTTCTTAAATAAACCTTTAAATTAAATATTAACTTAAACTAACTAACTATTGTTTAATTAACTTAGTTATAAACAAAATTATACACGTACATTTAGTAATGGACCGAGACAGCACCTCCTTTCACTCGAGAAAGTTTCGAGTTTCCCTCACGACTTCCCCTACGTCTCTCTCTCTCACTCCATCTTGTTCTTCTTTTTCCTGTAACGTTTCTTTTTCCCCTTTTTTTTATAGTTTAAGTTAAAGTTATAAATAACCGCAGAAGCCACTCACGTAAACGACCGAAGACAATCCCGAAGCAACCCTCAAATTTCACGAGTACGAGCACGCGACCGCCAAGGCAACTCAACCGGACACCTCTTCACCACCGTGCACGTGCACGGTGGTTCGCTTCGCCTCCGGCGACTCGCGCCAGTCCCCACAAACCCTAAATGGACCGAGCTTCCGAAATCAATACCCAGATTTTCAAATACAAGTTGAAATTGAAAATTTGCCTGAAGCTCGAACACGAGCCATGAACGCACCACAAAAACCCCTCTCGGTCCACCGACATTGATCACCGGAAGTGATGGAACTCCACCAAAACTTCGACCACATCCCCCTAACACCACCTGAAATCGCGATCATCTCGATAAACGTATGAAGCCGAAAACGGAAAATTTACAGAGCATTAGAAAATATGAACTAAACCCTATTTTAGATTCAAACCCAAAATTTTTACATTGAATAATTTTTTAAGCATTTTTCTTACGACAATACGTCTTCAATCTTACTTCATACCAAATTTCAGAAATCATAATTTATCCAGTTAACAGATATCGACAAAAATCAATTTCGGCTTCCCTTTAAAACTGCTCTTATTATCTTTGTTTAAAAATCATAATTTTTATGTTAAAAATCCTAACTTTGATTATGAAATCAAAATATGTTATTGAATTCACAAATCTAAACATTCATATTTTGACCCTTTTTAATTATTTTACCTGTAACTTGAAATAACAGTATTTATGACATACTGTTAAACTCTAACACAAGTTTACAGTCCTATGTTTAAGATAAACAACTTGAATCAGCAACAACACCAAAGTTCAAACAATTATATGAATAAGTGTTTATAAATTTCTTTGCTTTGCTTGTTCAGGTACTCAAATATTCCTGAAGAACAACTTCATATATTGCAGAGCAACAGGAAGAACTCTAGACAACATGTTTAAAGCAGACATCAAAGCACATATCTTTGTAAGTTAAATATACAATTTTAAATTGAAAATAATAAGTTTACTCACCAGGTAAACTTTGAACAGAGAGTGATGTGTTGGTGAAATTGCAGAAGAAACTTTCCTGAAGCCTCTCTTTAGTTTCCTGTTTTGAATTAATTTTAAGTTTGCAAAGTAGAGCTGTTTGTTTCTTTCTCTTATCTCAGGGTTGCTTTAGGTTTTGTTAAGTTTTATAAACAAACATAATATATAGTGGATATATATATATATATATATATATATATATATATATATATATATATAGAAGCTACTTAACAGCAGGTTGTAACTGGACAGTTTGTATTTGTAATGCCATTTTTCTTCTTCTTTTAATTGGTTAAGTATTATGTTCTGCAGTATGAAGTGATATAGATATTTCGGCTGTAGTGCTTACTTGAACAACAAGTTGTGCTAATTAATGCTTATGCTCTTATTTATGATAACATGTAATTAATGTTTACTGGTACTTACTTATGTGTTGTACAAAGATATTTTTTTTTAATTTCGGCCAACATATTTTGTATAAGGCACAGATTTTGTTTTATTATATTGAAGTGAAAACTTTGTTTCCTTGTGCATATAAACTTACAGCAGCATATAAGTTTTATTTTTAGTTTATATTTTTTTCTTTCTAGACAAAGACACTTGATTGTTGTACATATGTGTATACGGATTTTGCACAAAGATATTTTACATGTAATTTGTATACTTGTTCAACAGCATCTTGATATGATCTTTGTTAAAATTTATGTATTGTATAAATGGGCTTCACAGGTTAATGTTTTGACTTTATTGATTGCAATCTATTTGTACTTTAGATTTTTTTCAAGCATTTGTATCATAATATTGCATTTGCAAATTTTATATTCCTAGTTATAACTTATATTTGTATATTTATATTCTTAGTTACATTTTATATTTTATAATTATGGTTTATACTTATGTTTATAATTATGATTTATACTTGTTTTGTATGTTTATGTTTATAATCATTTATATTGTTTGTTTATTTTTAAGCATCATCATTTTAAAAAACTACAATGGTATTCAGATGTATATTATCAAATAAAAATAAAAATACAGAGTCTTTGATTTTATTGAATAAGAGAGATTCTGTTATAAATGGGTTTGAAGCATTCTATTTTAAATTTTCAAATCAAAACATTCTTTTACAAACACATATATACTGGTAAATAATTAAGATCTCATCAGTTTATAATTTGAGAAACTCGTCTTTAATTTAAATTTGATTAACTATTTATTAAAATATGCTGTCAAAAATTCCGGGTTGTTACATTGACCATGCCTCCAAACCCTTCTACCTAGTGTGCTTAAACTCCAAAGAAAACCCTTGACTTCAAAAGATCACCGCGTCACCCAGCTTTCATAAAATCGCGACTTCCTACTGACTTCGACAGTTCCCCCTCTCTTCTGTTGAATGAGCTCGCGCTCGATTTGAAGGTGCAAAGAAAGGAATTGGCCAATTTGATTTTCGTGAAATTTGGTTTTCGATTTCTGAATGTTGGATTTTAATTCGAGCTTCCATTTCTCTTTTTTTTTTCTAATCGCGGCCATGGCTATGAATCTAACTGGGACGAGAAGGAGAGTGAGGAGGCCATTGATTTCGATCTAAAAATAATAAGCGTGGCCTTCGTTTTTATTTCTTCTGTTTCCTTCCATTATATTTTTTAGAAACGAAGGAAACACTTGTACACGATATGAGAAGGTAGGGGGACACGTGTTGGAGTCTACAGTGTTTTGAAGTAGAATTGAAAAAAGTGTTGATGAGAATGCAGATTTGAATGTTTATATATAATATATTAAATTGAATTCAAATTAAAATCCAAATTATCTTGAAAATGCAGTCAAAATCCTGACCTCTCATCGAGGCATGCCGCCAGGCGTTTATAATACTATACCGCTATTATGAACACAATGGAAAAAGTTTCGAGTCCTAATTCGATCGTGTAGAGAAGATAGCTTTTTGAACCCAGTTATTAAATTGAATTTTTGATATAGATTTCAACGCGTTTATATACCGTAGGGCCTCATGATAACTCCAAACACCACGAAAATTGAAATCCGACAATAATACACTATTACGGATCCAATGGAACTAGTTTCGTCGAATTCTGAGACTGTGCCTCAAAAGGCTATTTTTAAATATCGATTTAAACGGTATATTTTCAAAACTTAACAAAACACTTCCAAATTCAATTATAAAGCTTTCGTTATCTTCAGTACTATTAATATAAATTTTATAAGCCTTTAAATTATTTTTAACCAGCCCAGAATTCCTTCTTCAGCAATTTACCCAATTTCCAATTATTAAATTCAATAATTTAATTGCCAAATAGATAATGATATTTGAAATTGAAGTTAAAATAACTTTCAAATATTGAAAATCAATTAAATATTCAAATTTCAAATATCTAAAATTTTTGGGTCGTCACATTGTTCCCCCCTTAAAAGAATTTCGTCCCCAAAATTACTAGTTAGGAGGAATGGTCCATAACCCGTTGACTATTTCTCAGTCCAAATAGTTCAACAACTTACCAACCATCTTTTATAAAAGACCCATTATCGTTCTTACTAACTTCCTAAACTCATCCATAACTTCCACACAATATTATTTACTCAACAATTCAAATTTAAATTTAAAACCAAATTTAAATTATCAAACTTTTCTTAAAAATATTCTAACTCCCTAAATTTTCGAAAAATTTCGCCAGCGTCTCCTTTGCACGGCTAGATGGGTAAAACTACAAAATGCCTCTATGGGCCCCCAGATTTCAAAAGAAAAACAAAGCCAAGTGGCTAGATCAGAAAATCATCAAATTTCATACAAAAATTTAAATACATACCTTTTTTGTCGAGCAATTCAATTTATCTTCTGAATTCAAAATTCCAATTTTCATTTGCTTTTAAAACACCTACACCCTACCCAGTAGTAATGCCCAATCACAGAATCCAAAATCGTTTTATACTTTTCTTTACAAAAGTTTCAATATTTATTTCATTCAAACCCGTATGATATACACATATCATCCATACGTAATATCAAGTCTGATCGCTAACTCGATCACACAATTTCATTTCCGAACTAGTATTGTCCACTCGACTCCCTAGTGCAGACTCAGATCTGGTTTCTTGATCAGAAACCGTTTTTCTCCTTGCATAGCCACAAACTATGATAGAGAATTTCCATAATCAATCAAAAATCCATATCCAGGGCTCGCCATCGAGAATCGAGTGAAAAATCCCAACTTGGATCGATATAACTATCTCGAAATTCTATGCTCGAATCTGGATCAAATCGCTATGCGAATAAAATAATATACGTCCATCCTACGTATTTATCTCAATTGATTATTAGCTATATAAATTTCCTTTTTATTCACATTCATTTTGATTTCTATTCACTTATTCACAATTAATATTTCACACACCTTTATTAAATGTTTATTCAAATTTTAAATTAGAATATTTTCCCCAATACCAATTTTACTCAAGAATTTACCATCCACTTCTTAAATTCAATATAAATATTTTATACAGCTCCTTATGTTTATTTTCACTTTACCATTTAATTTATATCTATTTTCATTTATCTTAAATTTTCAATTCCATTCCGAGTTCAATTTATCTTCAAGTCTTAATTTATTTCCAAATAAATTTAAATATTGAATTCCATTCACCTTAACTCAAACCAATTATTATTTAACTATTTCTTAAATTGGTTCCACTTACTAATTTATTTTCAGTCCCTTGTTTATTTAGTCCGACTTGACTAATTTCTCATTCGCACAATTCAATTTGAATTTCAATATTCACTTTCAGTTCCATTTACTTGCAGATGTGAATTCATTTGTTCATTCACAATCTATTTCCAACTTATAAATTTTATATTTATTTAAGTAACCATTTCACTCAGTCCACTTAGACTTTTCTTTTACATTCACTTTTACTTAATTAGATTTAATTAAATTTCATTCACTAATCTTTTTACTTTATTTAATTGGTTTACTACACTAGCTTATTTTGTTTCATACTTATTTTAATTTAACTCTTCTTAAGTTGAATTTTTATTCTAAACAAATTTCAAATTTTTTTAGGCTTCCAAACTTATTTATTATTCCATAAACATTTTAATAAGATCCCAGGGTCTTTTAAACAATTATCCAACATTTTAAAAATCATTTTTGAAATCAATTATATACATAATTCATTTGCATATCGAATTACCCTTTCAAAACCAAACCTAGTTTTGCAAACAGCTCCCATTTAAAACAATTTGGCAGCAATTTCTCTTATGGAAACTCGAAAATGAACACCGATGATGTCGCGATCATCATCGGAATTATTTTTCAGCGACCGAAGTGAATTTAATGCTTTCACTTCTTTCAAACATTTTCATTTACTTTTGATTCCAAATTCCACCAAATTTTATTCCTAATTCAAAAATATTTCCGAAATAATATTACCACTATTCCTCCAAAACCTTTGAAAAATCATTTTCAAACTCAAAGGAATTTAATTTTGATGAACATATATAAGTTAGTTTACTTTTTATTTCTTAAAATTTATTTGTTTTCTAGATACCATTCTTAAATTTATTATTTAAGATTTTTGTTTCTATTTTATGACGAGTTTAATGATCTCGTTGCTAACACAAATTTAAAGAATATAAAGTTTGATGATGTTATTGTTGAAATTCCGGTCTGCACATCCCTACGTATTGGAAACGTATGAGTTTAGCCAAAACATTTTAAAAAAAGGAATCCCTTATTGTTACAAGCAATCAAACTCGTATATATACCCCTCCACCTCCATTATTTTTCACGATGTAGGACTATTCTTTTTCTGATATGCGCCCATTACCCATACATAATGCGAAACACCCTAACAGATCTCCACCTTAGCTCACATTCATCCATGCATCTTCTACTACGACAACACGATGCTTTATCATATCCAGACTTTGTTCTCGTGCCATTCTACCAAATCCAACGTACCAGGATCTAGCTCCAACTTAAGTCTGACTACTTATGCTTACATTGCTTGCCACTACGATTTACAAATCTTACACATTGTCTATTATCCCAAGCATTACCATCAGCTCCGATACCATGTTGAAATTCGGTCCACACATCCCAACATGGGGCAGCATATGAGTTTGGCCAAAACCTTCTAATAAAAGGAATCCCTTGTTACATGCGACCAAACTCATATATATACCACACCACCTCTATTATATTTCACGATGTGGGACAATTATTTTTTTCAATGTGCGCCCATTATCGACACACAATGCAAGACACCTCAATAGATCTCCACCCTGGCTTGCATCCATATATGTATCTTCCAATATGCCAACATGATGCCTGCACTATATCGAGACTTTGTTCCCATGTCATTCTACTAGATCTAACATATCATGATCTAGGTCTACCATAAGTCTAACTACTTAAGCCTACATAGCTAGCCACCACGATTTACAGATCTCTTGCACGTTGTCCATTGTCCTATGCATTACCATCAGCTTCCATACCATGTTGAATCACATTGGACAGGGACATCACATCCTTGGAAGGAGTTTCTTGCATCTGGAACTGCTCCACAAACTTTGTTGCCAAATCATCGATTCTAGAAATTGATCGTGGGGGTAACCTTATGAACCACATTGTTTCAATTTCAAAAAGAGTTATGGGAAAGAATCTACACTTAATTGCATCATCCGTTCATGCATATCCTTCAGTCATTTGTATCTCATAACATAATGCCTGGGGTTGGTTTTTCCCTCGTAGGCAGGCATTGATGGCATGTTGAACCTCCTTGGATACTCCGCATGAAGAACATTATCAGTAAATGGGGTATAGCTTCTCGACATTCCATAGTCATCATTAGTCAATCCCTAGCTCTCTCTTACTAATTGTTTGACCATTGCCGATAAGTCCAACGTCTAAATGGTTGATGCTAAGCGGTGGTCATGTTCCACATTGTGTGAATGGTCCGGCCAATGGACATGGACATCACATCCTTAGGACGAGTTGCGTGCATCCAAAATTGCGCCATAAACTTTGTTGTCAAATCATCAAATCTAGAAATTGATCATAGGGGTAACCTTGTGAACCACATCGTTGCTATTTCAGAGAGAGTTATGGGAAAGAACCTACATTTGATTGCATCATCCACTCACGCATAATCCATCAGCCATTCGTATCTCATAATATGCTGCTCAGGATCCTTTTTCCCCTCAAAGGCAAGTATTGATGGCATGCTGAACCTCCTTGGATACTCCGCATATAGAACATTACCAGTAAAAGGAGTATGACTTCTCGAGATTCCCCGTTCATCGTTAGCCAAGCTCTGGCTCTCTCTTGCTAACTATTTGACCATTATCGATAAGTCTGGCATCTAGATTATTGGTGCCAAGCAGTGGTTGCGTTCCACCTCGTGTGAATGGTCTGGTCGATTTCTATGGGCCGTTTCATGCCTTCTTGGTTCATCATCTTCCCGATGTGTACCTTGTAAATTCACTTCATCATCATTCCGAGGAAGGGCTTGGTCAACATTTAATTGAACTCCAGCATCCAAACCAACTGAAGTAGCTCCAACTTGACTACCATGAGGCATGGGTGGATTCCCTTTCTATTTAAGGGATCGGTACCGATTCCTATGGAGGGATCAGTGACGATCGATCCTGGTAGACCACAATGGTCTGCCTATTGACGCCTCAAAGTTTCTGCACGATATTTGTCTATTCTACAATGCCTATGCCTATGATACTTATCTGATAAGCTAGAACTCATTGATGTCGAGTAAGGAGTGAGGTCTCTCCTAGCTTTCCCCCACTGCTGCTGATTGAGTTGGTTCTGCAAGTTGATATTGGCCTGAATTTTTTGATTTAATTGTCGATGACTCTCCATTAGCTCTCTCATTAAATTATGAAATTCAGCTCATGTAATAAAATAGATGGGATTCTGAACTTCAACTAGTTCAGCAATCAAATTCGTTGGTTGATTTCTTGGGTCTCCTTGATAGATGCTAGTATTCTCGTTTCCCTCCATGTTGTGAGAAGTAGATCTAGTACTTCTCACCATTATTGATAGCTTTGCTTAGATTTCTATAAATTTGAGTAGTATGGGCAACTGCTTGAAGATAACTGTAGATCTCCTTTAGGGGATTTATCCAATCCAATAGCAATAAAGCGATTCTAATAAACTGAGAACTAAGATTCTCAGTGAAAGCACCAAAATATATGAAACTAAATTGATCATAAACACCTAAGAATTATTTTAATAGAGAAGTAAGTACAGAAAAACAAATTAAACTACGTAAATGAATTAGTGAGCAATAGAGAATCAAATATAATCAGAGATGGAAATTTATAGTGGTTTGGCATTGTATGCCTATGTCCACATTGAAGATTATCCTTTCTTAATCACTTACAAATATGATTACAGTAAAAGAAAATAGAAAGTACTTGATTACAACGAAGTCTAGAGTAACAAGCAGTGTAAAGATCCTTAGAATGACCCATCAAGCCAGTATTTGTAGATGAAGATGACCAAGTACCTCTCTAAAATATCGGCCGAAGGACCTTCTAAACCATATAGGTCCACTAGAGGGATTGCTAGCCCTAATTCCCAAATAAGAAGGGATCGATATCGATGCCTTCTTTGGTCAAATTTTGGGGAAAAGTGGCTTCCTTATGCAGAAAAATTCTTAGCCTCCAATTTTCATGTCATTTGGATCATTGGAACTCGAGTTGTTGTTTGATCATTGATTCAACATGACTTTAATCCTGCCTTCTGCCGATCCTTCCCAATGGATGTATACCGATCCCTTCAATTATTTTCTTTAGATGTGCGATCCCTATGGTTGGTTCCCTAGGGTCCTTATATCTTGCTCCTATAATTTTATATGCTTTGGACTTGTAGATCTCGAGATATCGATTGTTTTCTGCAAGAATGCACTAGTACCTTGATGTATGCCAATCCCTTCTGTTGGAGCCAAACTATGCCAATCCCTCCTATGTAATGAACCATATCCCTACTTGAACATTCTATATTGCGCATCTATCAATTCAATTCAATCCTGATTTCATATTACCATCTGTACTCGACTTTTGGGCCCCACAATCATCACTCTAGAATCGTTTGATGGTTGTCGTGCCATGATTTAATTGTAATCAAATCAAAGCTTCCACGTCAAAGATCAACAGTATTTTCAAGTCGAGAGAACTATGTAAATTAGTCACCTTGATATTCTCTGCTTGACCTTAGTTATATTAACTAGTAGAAAACTATCGAGTGAGCCATTCCATAGTTATCCAATAACAATTAGTACGTAACTGCTTGGTGCCCCCAATAGTCATGAGTAATACACTGCCTAGCATTTGGAGCGTATTATGTACTTTTGTCTCAATAGATGTATCAATATCCAGTCTTGATACATCTTGACTAGGAATATTTAAAATGGTATATTTGTTTTATTATGATAAATTACTCACGGTTACAATACTTTGTAACTACTATCAAAAAACATATCATTTATGGATTTTCTATTAAATATACTTTCAATTAAATTAATTAATTAATATAACCACATTATATCAAGAATATAATAGAAAGAAAAAATCTTTATTTCGAACAAGATTGGCCAACGAGTTAGATTTATTTAACAAGTTACATAATTGCCCCTATGACATACCCTTAACACTATCAGGCCTTGCTCTAGTACTTTGATGTATGCCGATCCCTTCCGTTGGAGCCAAACTATGTCGATCCCTCCTATGCATTGAACCATATCTCTGCTTTCAACATTCTATGTTGTGCATCTGTTAATTCCATTCAATCTTGACTTTATATTACCATCCGTACTCATCTTCTGGGCCCCACAATCATCACTCTAGAATCGTTCGATGGGCACCATGCCACGATTTAACTATAATCAAAGCATAGCTTCCATATCGAAGATCGACAGTATTATCAAGTCGAGAGAATTGTTTAAATTAGTCACCTCAATATTCTCTACTTGACCTTAGTTATATTAACCAACAGAAAACTATCGAGTAAGTCATTCCATGGTTATCCAATAACTATCAGTACATAATCGCTTGGTGTCCTCAATAATCATGAGTAATACACTACCCAAATTTGAAAAGCATTATATACTCTAGTCTCAATGGATGTATCGATATTGAGTCTTGATACATCTTGACTAGGATTATTTAAAATGGTATATTCGTTTTATTGTGATAAATTACTCATGGTTATAGTACTTTGTAACTACTATCACAAAACATATCATTTATAGATTTTCTACTAAATATACTTTCAATTAAAATAATTAATTAATATAACCACATTATATCAAGAATATAATGTAAATAAAATGTCTTTATTTTGAACAAGATTGGCCAACGAGTTAGATATATGTAACAAATTACATAATTTGCCATAGGACATACCCCAACTCTATCAAGCCTTTTAATATTCCAAGAAAAACTTATATACATTGTCTCAAATCATCAATAGATAATAAGATTTTCAAACCTAAACCAAAAAAATCTCTCTCCTTTTGTCTAATAGATAAAGCTAAGTTGCTTAGTGGATGACATTAATTTTGATGAACATATATTAGTTAGTTTACCTTTTATTTCTTAAAATCTATTTGTTTTCTAGAAATCATTCTTAAATTTATTATTTTAGAATTTTGTTGTTGTTTTAAGATAAGTTTAATGTCTCGGTTTTAATACAAATTTAAGGATATAAAGTTTGATGATGTTTTTGTTGAAATTTCGGTCTGCACATCCCTATGTGGGGGCAATATATGAGTTTGGCCAACACCTTTCAACAAAAGAAATCCCTTGTTGTTGCATGCAACTAAACTCCTATATATACCACTCCACCTCCATTATTTTTCACTATGTGGGACTATTCTTTTTGCAATATGCGTCCATTACCCACACACAATGCGAGACACCCCAACAGTTATAATTGAAAATCTCATTGTAAGTTAATGATAAATTGTAATGTTTTTAACAACATTTATTATATTATTTTTTCCATTCTTTTTTCTCATTTATTTGGTTGATAAATAGAGGAAATCAATCACAATAAAACTTAGAATGCACTTTTCATTTTTAATTTAATAGTTTTTGACAGTGAAAACATGGAAAAAGATGATCGTTCAAATGCTTCGAATGCTATGCAAGATAATTTGACAAACCATTTTTAATCAATTAAATAAATATTTATTTAAAATTTTATTATCCTAAATATGGTGGGAAAAATAAATTTTATTATTCCTTTTTTGATTTTTTTCTTTTTCTAATGTTATATGATTTTTGCTGTATTTTAAAAAGAGTCAAATTTGGTTTGGGGAGTAGAAGGCATAAATAATTGGTGTTAAGAAACAAAGAACCTGTTTATACCAAAAATGGGCAAAACACTCGTCGGATGTAATTAAAGAGATTAAAATGAAGAAGTAAAATAGAAAATGAGGCTAATCAAACAATCATACCGAGAAAATATGCTGCAAAAGAAAGAAAAAAAGAATTTATAGTGGTTCGGCGTTATAACCTATGTCCACTTTGAAGGATTTGATGTTTATTGTTGATCATAAACTGAATTACAATAGTATAACGGCTAATACTCGAATTACAATGGAGTTCAACCCAAGCAGCAGCATAAAATCCTCTTTTAGTGCAATTAGGGTGCTAGTTATAGGTGTGAAGCTGGAAATATCTGCCTTCAATCTTGGAATACCCTTTATCATGCCTAGGTGGTCCCACACTATCGATTTGGACTCGTTTGGGATCGATCCCTGATCAATCCACAAAGCCTTCGTACTAATTGGAAATGGCTCTGATTGGGCTGCGATCGATCATGGACGTTCCTGAGATGATATGCATCCTTCTGTGCAAATCACATTTCATTTAGACATGTGGTTGTGGAGTTATTGATCGACCAAAGTTGCAAATATAGGGTGGCTGAAGCCTTCGTATCAATACCTTTCGTATTGATCCCTTCATGTTGATGACATGGAACGTGCGCTTTGTGGAGATCCATATTTTGTGCATAGGAACTGCTTCCTTTGGGTTGACTGCTCCTCTCATATTGATGCTTTGCTTTCCATGTTGATGTTCTACCCCATCTTCATATCGATCATCGGCTTTACTCTTTGTATCGATCATACAGTCGATCGATATGAAATGTTCAGCTGCCGACCAAGTGAAGTGCGATCGATCTAGGGAGTGCTGAAGTCCATCGATATAGGGTTGAACCTTATGGATACGAAGGATGGATGCCAAGTGATGGAGTTATGTTTGCATTGTATCAATGCTGATGGATACGAAATGATGGATACAGATGGATGGATATGAAAGGGGTATGTTTCACATGAATTTTGATCGTTTCATATCATGCTAATTGTTGCTCGATCCGGATTCGGACCAAGTTTTCTTGTATCCATCGTGAATCTGCAGATAACCAATTTCCGGAGCGGGCTGTCTTCAATCTCTAGTCTAGCCCTTGGTATCACGGTCTTCATCTTATTTCTCGTGCGTGCCCCCAAGTCTATTGAATATCTCAATAAGTGGCAAGGTAGATCATGTTATCCTGCCTTTTGGCAAGGCCGTGATACCAAGGTCTGGACTAGAGACTAAAGACAGTCCGCTTCGGAAATCGGTTATCTGCAGATTCACGACAGATACAGGCAAAATTGGTCTGAGCCCGGATCGAGCAACAATTAGCATAATATAACAAGAAAATCTATACAAGGCAACATTCCAAATTTCAGGTCTTGGAGTTCATATGCTTAAGTTATGGAATGATCAAAATCCATGTGAAACATGCCCCTTTCGTATCCATCATTTCGTATCCATCGTCATTGATATGAAGTGAACATAACTCCATCACTCGGCATCCATCGTTCGTATCCATAATGATCAACCCTATATTAATGGACTTCAGCACTCCCTAGATAGATCGCACTTCACTTGGTCAGCAGCTGAACATTTTGTGTCGATCAACTGCTTGATCCATATGAAGAGTAAAGCTGATGATCGATATAAAGATGAGGGTAGAACATCGATACGAAAAGAAAAGCATCGATTTGATACGAGAGGAGCGGTCAACCCAAAGGAAGCAGTCCCTATGCACAAAATATGGATCTCCACAAAGCGCGCATTCCACTTCATCGACATGAAGGGATCGATACAAAAGGTATCGATACGAAGGCATCAGACACTCAACATTTGCAAATTTGATCGATCAATAACTCCACAACCATACATCCATATGCAATGGGATTTTCATAGAAGGTTGCATATCATCTCAGGAACGTCCATGATCGATCGTGGCCTAATTGGAGCCACTTCCGATCGATACAAAAGCTATGTGGATCGACCAGGTATCGATCCCAAACGACTCTAGATCGATTGTGTGGGCCCACCAAGGCATGGGAAAGGATATTCCGAGATTCAAGGCAGATATTTCCAGCTTCACACCTATAAATAGCACCCTAATTGCAACTAAAAGAGGACTTCTATGTTGCTGCTTGGATTGAACTCCATTGTAATTCGAGTATTAGTCGTTATACTGTTGTAATTCAGTTTATAATCAACAATAAACATCAAATCCTTCAAGGTGGACGTAGGCTATAACGTCGAACCACTATAAATTCTTGTTTTCTTTCTGTTACTGCATGGTGTAATTGTTAGGTTAGCCTCATTTTCCATTTTACTTCTTCATTCTAATCTCTTCAATTAGATCCGATGAGTGTTGTGAACATTTTTGGTACAAACACTTTGGTGCTTTCACTAAGAAAACACTACTTTTTCTCCGATTCTGTGGATCTTCTGATCGTTGGATTGCTAAAATCTATGGAGGAGATCCAGATCCGTCTTCCAGTGGTTCTTTTTATCCTATTCAGATTGTTCTAGATATAAGAAGAACTACATCCAACATGGTGCACAATACCAAAACTGCCTCTAGTGCTGCTAATCCAGAAGGAATGGATAGGCAAAGTCCCGTGCAGCTGGCTACTATAGGCCAGACATTAGCTGGAGCTCTAGATCTGCCGATCCATTAACTAGAAAGGAATTCCAAACCCTCATGCATGAGCTCACTCAAAGCCGTCAAGAGCTCATTTAACGTAAACGTGCCAATACAGAACTTGTGAACCAGTTGAATGAATAAAGATGAAGGTGATCTAGAAAAGAGCATACTTCTTATTCCTTGTCTGAAAGCTTGGCGTCATCTGAATCCTATCAGAGGCATACGCGAGATTGATTAGATGAGACTTACGCGGAAGCCTTTGGGCACCCAAATGCTGCGAATCCTGGATAGGCTGGGATAGGTCCTTCTATAAGGCATCAAGCTGCACCCTCCTCCCGAGGTGGGACACTTCCTCACAACGCAACTCATGAAATTGTAGCTGCTCCTATAGATTTAGATCTCGAGGTCCAGAATCGGCCAGATCTAGCCCCTCGCTACAACATTCATGCTCAGGATCCTCATTTCCATGAAGTATGGGAGCCAAGAAGGCATAGAACGGACCGTAGACAAAGACCGGACCATCCTCGCAATGTGGAGCCAGGCCATGCCTTGGCCCTGAATCCCAGAGGCCTGATATTCCAACTATGATATGCCAGATGATAAGAGAAAGTCAAGGCCTCACTCAAGATGGCTGGTGGATTTCTAGAAGTCATACCCCATTCATTAATGATATCATATATGCAGAACTACCTTGTCAATTCAGGATGCCAACCTTGTTGGTGTATGAAATAATTCGGATCCCAACCAACTTATTCTGAAATATGAATGGCTTATGAATGCCGCTTGAGGTTACGATGCGATTAAATGTAGAAGCTTCCCTATCTCCTTGGAGGCATTGTGACTATGTGGTTCATCCGTCTACCGCCAAGATCTATTTTATGTTTTGGCCTGTTAGCTTCTAAGTTTGTTGAGAAATTTTGTATGCATGCGGCCAGCCCTAAGGATGTAAACACCTTGTCTAATGTCACTCAAGCTCTAGGAGAGACTCTAAGGAATTATCTGGAAAGTTTCCATGCTGCTTGTGTCGAAGTCAGCAATCCCAACGACAACCTTATTATGATGGCATTGACTAAAGGGATCGATCCTAACTTCGAATTCGATGAATGGTTAGTTGGGAAACCCCCACTTCGTTGGACCGTTTCTCTACAAAAGCAGCCCAGTTTTCGATGGGAGAAGACGCTAGACGGTCTAGGAAGTAAGATTTCGTAGGGCCTAGTAGTGAAGGTATCTAGACTAATGTTGCAGTGAAGCAGACTAGGGAGTGCTCTGGTAAAGTATAGTCAAATATCCAGAATAAGCAAAGCCAGCAGATGGGCGATGGAGGTCAAGGATAGAAAAGAGGCCTTTATTGTAGGAGACCCAGAGCCCTTATGTTTGATCGATACCTTTGAACATGTCACTAGAAAATGTTTATCTTCAGACCTGTAGTACAGGGCAGTACAAGAAGCCAGCTCCGAAACCATCGTCGAAGAAGCAGATTCAGACCGGGAAGTTCTGTAGTTTCCGTGATTGTTATTGCTATAACACTAATGGATGTCTTCATTTGCAGGATATTATTGAAAAGTTGATTAGAGAGAGAAATAGCAGTTTGTTAGGGATCCCTAAGATGGCAGAGCAGGCCCATCTAGTCCCAATCAGGGCCAAGGCCAAACTAGGCTTGAAGAACCCGCATGTACTGGCGGGAGGCTAGTAATTAATAATATGAGTGGTGGTCCTCATCCGGTTGATCGAAGTTGGAAGAAAATGGAATCCTATGCTAGTTCGATTAGGCATGTGGACTTCAAATGTTGTAGTGGTATCGATGAAGGGGCCTCGACAAAGCAATAAAAGACGATGACAAGTGACATCATTTTCAGAAACCGTGATGCCGACAGAGTCAAGGCCCCCACTATTGATCCGTTGGTTATTTCTTCCCAAATATGTCATGCTTGGATGAAGAGGATCTTAGTTGATAATGGAAGTTCTGTGAACATACTTTTCAAGCATGCTTACAATTAAATGCTGATGGAGGCGGAGGATCTGATACCATGCCAGTCGCATATACATGGTTTCAATGGTAGTGCAACCATACCAGCTGGAATAGTGGATTTACTTATTGAGTTGGGTGTTGGTGATCGTTAGAGAGTCCGGATGTTGTAGTTTGTTGTGTAGGATATTCATTCTCCTTACAATGATTTCTTGGGCCAACCGACCCTTGCGGACTTCAGAGCAGCGATAACCCCTTAGTGTTTGACTCTAAAGCTATCTATTTATAATGGAGTCGGGGTAGTGCATGGTGATCAGGTAGCTGGACGTGCCTGATATTTGTGGAACTACGGGATGCGTAGTGAAAGAAGAATGGTAAGGGCGTGGAGGAATCTCTCTACATCCACATTATGGTGGATTGACAACTAATGCCTGGGCTGAGGTTTGGGTGCCATGACCAGTCTCCTAATGATCTTGATCCTAGAGACAACGATGATGAAAGGGAGGTCAAAGAATAACAGGCTTCCCCGATAGAGTTGACAATTAATGTCCAAGTCAATGAAGATGATGATCCTAGAATGGTAAAGATCAGATCTCAGCTCAGTCCCCAGATGAGACAGGAACTGGTTGATTTTCTCCAAGCAAACCTCGATATTTTTGCCTGGACTCATTTAGACATGTATTGGATCTTCCGAGTATCGTGAGCCATGCATTAAATATCGACACACTGCACGTCCTGGTGAAACAAAAAAGGCACGATATGGATCCAGAGAGATCTGCTTCTCTGAAGGAAGAAGAGGATAAACTCAAGGTTAAAAGGTTTATTTGTGATGCTTTATACCAAGAGTGGGTATCGAATCCAGTGCTTGTCAGAAAGTCGAATGGAAAATGGCAGACATTTGTGGACTATTCAGATCTAAATAAAGCTTTCCCCAACAGTTTCCCGCTTCCCAGAATCGATCAACTGGTGGATTCAACAGCCGGATATGAGCTCTTATCTTTCATGGATGCATACTCCGGCTACAATCAAATCCCGACACACCTTCCTGACTAGGATCACACTAGATTTATCACTGATCTGGGAATTTATTGTTACAAGGTAATGCCGTTTGGACTCAAAAACATAGGAGCAACTTATCAGAGGCTCGTAAACTGAATGTTTGCAAACCAAATTGGGAAGACTATGGAGGTGTACGTAGATGACATGCTCGTGAAGTCACGACTATCCAGAAAACATACCAGTGATTTAGAGATGATGTTCGACATACTCCGATAGTACAGAATGGATCTTAATCCGTTGAAGTGTCATTTTGGAGTTGCGTCTGAGAAGTTCCTTGGGTTTATAGACAATGCCAGAGGGATTGAAGTAAACCTTGAAAAAATGTGGGCGATTCGGAATCTCAAAACTCCCAGAACCATCATGCAGGTACAAAGTCTTAATGGGAAGGTGGCAGCCTTAAGCAGATTCAGTTACAGATCCATAGATAAGTGAATTCCCTTCTTCGATCTGATTAGAAAAGGGAAACGGAATTTCAAGTTGACAGAGGAGTGTGAGGGCGCATTCCAAGCACTAGTACAACATCTGGCAACGCCGCCCATCTTGTTGAAACCGGTTGACCATGAGAAGCTGTATTTCTATTTGACAGTCTTTACAAACACAATCAGCGCCGCGCTAGTTCGAGAAGAGGATCAGATCCAATAACCAGTCTATTATATCAGCAAAAGATTGATCGGGGCAGAAAGAAACCATCCAAAGATAGAGAAGTTATCTTATTGTCTTGTTGTAGCCTCGAGAAATCTCCACCCATACTTCTAAGCTCATCCGATCACTGTTTTCACCGACCAGCCGTTACGACAGATCCTGACACGACCTGAGACGTCTGGTAGGTTGCTCAAGTGGAGCATCGAGATGAGTCAATTTGATATCACTTATACCCCAAGGTGAGCTATTCAAGGATAAGTTCTAGCAGATTTCATAGCTGAGTTCACCATACAGAAGGACTTGCTAGAAACTAGTGAACCACCAACCTATATATAGAAGCTATACATCAATGGTGCATCAAACGACCGGTGCTCAGGTGCTAGAGTGGTGCTTGAAACCTCGAAGGGGAAATCTGTATGCTATGCTTTGAAATTTGACTTCCATGCAACTAAAAATGAAGATGAGTAT
This sequence comes from Allium cepa, assembly GCA_030765085.1. Taxonomy (NCBI): domain Eukaryota; kingdom Viridiplantae; phylum Streptophyta; class Magnoliopsida; order Asparagales; family Amaryllidaceae; genus Allium; species Allium cepa. The sequence goes on along the minus strand of CM060931.1, from coordinate 454,539,319 downwards.
GAAGCCTTACTCGTTAGACTGAGGCTTTCCAAGGATTTGAGAGTCGTCATTGTGGAAATTTATTGCGATTCACAAGTGGTGGTATGCCACGTCCGAGGAGAGTATTAAGCCAGAGACCAAAGGTTGGCCTCCTACCTTATGCGGGTCCAGGAAGTGTTGAACCAGTTTGACTATTATACTTACCGCTGTATACCCTGAGAGAAAAATCAGAAGGCCAATTTTTAGCAAATTTGGCCAGCACTGGCGAAGCACAGCGGATGGGACACGTCCCCATGGAGACACTTACTACTCCAAGTATTGATCAGGTAAAAGACAGATTGGGTTCATGAGGCAACACCCGATAGGAAGTCGTAGATGACTCCAATCAGAAACTACCTTGAACACGAAATATTATCCGAGCACAGAAGTGAGAAAAAATTAGGTTCTTCAAAAGGCTTCGCGGTTTGTTAACCAAGATGGAGTCTTGTGCAGAAGGGGATTTCTATTCCTTTACTCCATGTATCGCCCGTGATGAAACCAAGTGAGTGTTGCAGCAAGTGCATGAAGGAGAATGTAACGATCACACTGGGGGCAAGCCCTTGCAAAGAAGATACTCAGGTATGGGTATTACTGGCCAACCGTAAACCGAGATGCATCGGATTATGCTAAGAGATGTGACAGGTGCCAGAAACATGCTAGAATTTCAAGAGCCCCACCAACCAAGATTACTCAAATGGTCGGTCCATGGCCATTTGCTACATGGGGTATCAATATTATAGGGTCCTTGCCTCTAGACAAGAGTGGTGCAAAGTACGCCATCGTTGTGGTTGACTACTTTACTAAATGGGCGAAAGCCGAGCCGCTTGCTACTATCATGACAAAGAAAGTAATCAATTTTGTTGTGTGCAACATCTTCTGTCGATTTGGCCTCTCACAAGCAATTGTAACTGAAAATGGTACCCGATTTGATAGTGTCGAGTTTAAGAATTTCTACCAAATCTATCGCATCCAGAAGAAATTCTCGACGGTAGCTCACCTTGAAGCAAAAGGGCAAGTTAAAGCTGTCAACAAAGTCATCAAGTCCATTTTGAAGAAACGACTAGAGAAGACTGGAGGTAAGTGGGTTGATGAGCTTTCCATAGCCTTATGGGCATATCGAACTACCCACAAGTCCACGACCGACCATACTCCATTCGCACTTTCTTACGGCTCTGAAGCCATTATTCCAGTTAAGCTAGAGCCGCCCTCTCACTCTGTGACTTATTATGATCCGAAGACGAATGCCTCGTACTTGCAAAATCTCTTGATTTATTAAATAAGAAGCTTGAAGAAGCTGATTTGACAGCAGCCGCATATCGCAACCGAGTCGCCCAATTATATAATGCCAAGGTCCGACCTAGAACATTTGAAGTTGGTGATCTCACACTTAAGCGGGTCTGTCTGGTCCCTTCGCACATGAAACTGACATGGGAAGGACTGTATGTCATCGAATGGAGGCTTGGAGACGGCACATTCAAGCTATCAACCGTTGATGGTCTCACTCTACCGAGAGCATGGAATAGCAAAAGTCTTCGTCATCATTATATATAAATGGCTTTCATTCATTTAGTCTGCTTTCCTATTCAAATTTGTTTACGCAATTTGTGAATTTGTACTCATAATAAGACAACTAATTTTGCCATGATTTCTTGTTTCAGCAATAAAGCGCGGACTCATAAAGCCAAATTAGTGATTCCTAAATGCATCATGCAACTGCCATGATGTACAATGAGCTGAGTTCCATCTTACGGTGGAAACTCGTTCAAATAGAGAGTGATCGTGATCCGACCTTTCACTCGCTAGATGAAACCCCAAGCTCGAAAGCAAACAACAACCAATTAAACGAGAACTGAAACATGACAATTCTCCAACAAACTCCAGCTCGCAAAGTGAGAGCTAAAGTGCAAACTCTAAAATTAGGACGTTATTCGACCGTCCAGCTCGAGGAAGATGAATCCATTCATCCACGACCTCACTTCTTTCAAAGCTTATGGAGGGTGGATCTGTCCATCCACAACCTCGATTCTTTCCAAAGCTTGAGGAGGATGGATCGATCCATCCACGACCTCGCTTCTTTCCAAAGCTCGAGGAAGATGGACCTGTCCATCTACAACCTCTTTCCAAGCTCAAAGAGGATGTGTCCACCCATCTACGACTTCGCTTACTGTATCAAGGAGGATATCATCTTACGGTCCACAACCTTAACGAACTCCTTATTCCCAGAGCGTGAGTAAAATTCTAATCCTTAAGCAGATATGACCGACTATCTGTCGACCAACTCTAGATTCTCGAAGTGCGGACTATAGTATAAACATTAAACGAGCGTGATTGACCACCCATAAAATAACTTATATCCCCGAAGTGCAGACGTAATCCTAAACAATAAGCAGGCACGATCGACCGCCGGCATACAAATCGGATCCCCAAAGTGTGGACGCAGATGCTAGCAAATGAGCGAGTGCGATTCGATTGCTCAGACTCATATTACTTTAGCTCGATTCTGACTTAGTTAAATCTGAAGGCGGAGGACGACTGCAACCTAACTATTTCAACTATCCCCAAAACTAGGGGCACATCCCAAGTACCGGCCACTAACTGAGATAGCACAACGTTGGGACTCGGCTCAATGATTGACTATAAACTAAGGCCACAAACTTAGGACTTAAAAACTGAACTCGAGTTCGACTCAGAGACTAAGGCTTCATGAGTACATTGAATGGAAATGTGAATGCTTAAGTACTTAAACGAATAAACGTAGAGTTATGCCAAAAAAAATTATTCATCCTATTCTTCAAAAATGAAGTACAAAATATGTCCAAAGAACTCCTATAAGCAGGGGGTCGAACCCGCATCTATATATGGCCTACAAAAAGCTAAATAAAAGAAGTTTATTCCAACTATCTGTAAGAGAGGAAGTCAAAAAGCTAATATACACCTTCGGTTCCTTGCCCTTCTTAACTTTCTTTGGTGTAGATCCACTCGAGCTACCTCTCGAACCTCTTTTAGAACCCTTGCCTCCCCAGCTCACTCCAGTTGGCTTGTCTCCAACCGGGGAACCGATGTGGTCCCCACCTGGGAGCTCATGGGGACCGAAGTATCCTCTATGCGAGAAGCGGTGGAATGGTGACACTTTCCACACCAAAAGAACGAGGAGCTTTAGTTTCAAATATGGTGCCACCCGGAGAGAGCACAAGGATCGAGGTAAGATTAGGGCCGGCCATACCTCCACCAACTCTACAAGCCTACTCAATCTTATCCTTCATTTCCTTCATTATTAGTTCTTCTCGTTCCACGCACTTGCCCATCAGGAGACTACCGGTCGGGACCGGGGAGCCTATGGTAATAACATCTTCATCCACGTTAAAGGGCACCTTAATGTTCGAGTCGCTTTGGTGGCTGAGGAGTGCTTCCATCAATTGGTCATCAAACACATAGCAGCCATCATGCATCTCCTCGGTCGAAGCAGTAATTGCCATAGTTGTGGCCTCCGTTATTAATGCCTCCTACTCGTGGTGAATTACTTGGGTTGAAGGAGGGTTGGTTGATGCAGAATCTAAAGTTGAATAAAGATAAGGGAAAATATTAGTAATGTCCTCTGATAATGTTCCTTCATTTTAAAGAATAAGAGAAATGTCCAGAATACCTTCCTCAGTTTGGCTCTCGGGTTGGACCGACATGCTTTCTGAGCTATGCTTAATGACTAGAGAAAGATGTGGCCTGTCGGGATCATACTCCAGGACGACTGAAGGGCTGACAGAAGATGTAGGCACAATTTAAGACACTGGGGGAATTTCAAAAGCAGCGTCGTGGTGTTCATCCTCAGATCCTTCTGCAGCCTTATGGTATTTAGGAGCCAGATCTTCACTTTGAAGCATGATCTTCATGTCATGAAGGAATTTAGACTCATTTTCGATCAACACTTGAGTTTCTAATTCAAACTCATCGATATTTGCTATTCCAAGGATAGCCTTTTCATCTTCAATCAGGCGGTTCATGGTCTTATACAGTTGAAAGGGATAGTCCTCACTAAGCCAATTCAAGTTGTGATTTTTCAGGACGTTTGCATTATAGGTGACCAGGAGATCCTCAAAATTACTCTCCATCTTGGCCTCGACAGCTTTTATTTCCCTCTCGACCCTGGTGTCGGCTTCTTCAGGCTTTCGATTTGCAATATCCCTTTCTCCTCTAAGCTTTACCGCCTCCTCGCATGCTTCATGGGCAACTTCGTTGGCTTCATTTTTCTCATTGATGGCCTCAGTTAGCTTTGCCTTTAGTTCATCGACTTCTTTTAGCACGGCATCCCTTTCTCGAATGATAACGGTGTTGCGATGACCCATCTCCTGCGCTAAGTCCATATAAGTCTTTATCATTTCCTCCATAGACTTCCTAGTTTCATCGGCTCTTTGGCCAGCCTCTATCTCGTAACGACCTTGAAATTTTAACGATTTTATATAACGTAATTAATTAATTTTTTCATGAAATTAAATAATAAATTTTTTACATTGAACATTTGATATTTGTGATACGTCTATTTAAACGTAGCAAGTCTCAGATTTTCGTTGGAAATTATGAATGTTTGTTTGTTTGTGGAAATTTCAATTTTGAACTTAAAATCAGTTAATATTAGATGAAATAAAATATTTTTGAAACCTAAACATTTTTAAATAATAAAATTTAAAATCATTTTTTGAGTTAGACATCGTATTTCATTTCGTCAAATTTGGACTTCTCTAACCCCGTTTATCTTATTTTTGATGGTTTAATAGCATTTTGGCAGCGAATATCGAATTTTGATAGAATGGTCGTACCTCTCATATCTATGTACCATTCTGTTCGTCTCATTGTGCTGATCTTCGTAGTATATTCATTCCTATATTTCGGCGTCCAGTATGCGGCAAAAACCATGAAACGTTTAGCCATATCGGTACCCGTTTTAAAACCTTTTTGGTTTCCTCGTGTCTTTCCATTATCCACCTTATCAACGTTTGACCCCTTCTATTCCTTGATTTTGGTATATATTGCCCTGTCTTTTCATTATTCCATCTTCTTCGTTTTGAAAAAAATAATATAAAGTAGTATTTGCCGGTTTCATCTTGCTTCGAGAACCGCTCGCCTCTCTCTAGGTTATAATCCTTCTGCTCCGAGAACATTTATATATTTAATTATATAATGTCTGTAGCTTCATTTCTTTTCTTTTTTTGTTTTTGCTCCATAATCTGCTCGTGCTTCCTCTATTTTTTCCCGAAGCTAACCCAGACCCGCCACTTCAGCACCCAAGTCGGCCTTCCTTTCACGGCTACAATAACCCACCCTATCGCCAAAAACAACCAGATCCACCACCATAGTGCTCGTGCCCGAAGCAGCTCACCATTTTACCCGATTTTCCCCCTCCCAGACTCAAAGCTAGACCCTAAGTAAACCCATCTCCACATTAAACGCCTTGCTTTCTCCTTACCCTACAACACAGAAGCCACCCTATGGCCTCCTACAACAGTTCCCTGTGCTAAACGCCTCGACCCAGCCATCTTTTCTTCGACAGCCACCATCACCTCTGCCTTAGCATACTCCAACCCCATAGCCAACCCCAGTCCTACTCCGGTCTTCATCACTTGACAGCCTCTCCGCCACCCACCAACTTACTCCGCTGACCATCTCCTGCACGCCCCACCTCTGCTCTAAGACAGCTTGCCACGAGCACCCTCCTCGGATCCCTCAATCATAATTCGTACCCCAACTAAACTGCCACCTTCTTTTAACATCCGACTATTGCCCGCCACCTATATCCCCTTGCTTCGTGCATCAGCCACCCTACTTCATTACCGAACAACACAGCCAAACCCAAGCTTTAGTAAGTATGTGTGTGTGTATATATAGCTTATAAATATAAGCTTATTTATATTTTGATTCTGGAAATATTAAATTCTAAATTGTTTGTTTTGACATTTGATTTTTAAAGGACATATGGGTTTTAAATTAGATATTGATTTTAACAAATAATATATAAAGATTTTATTTTTATATGCGCTTTAAATCAAATATTGATTTTCAAATATAATATAAAAATATTTTATTTTGATATGTGTTTTAAATTAAATATTGATTTAAAAAAAATATATAATATATATATATATATATATATTGTTTCCATTAATCTCTATCTAGCTTTGATTTATTTCATCGAATTCGTGTAGTTATTTGCATTGCTTTGTCACTGTCCCATTGTCGATCCATGCTTATCCATATCAGTTTGGTGATTTGTCGCTTATCCGTGCACGTGTTCGTGTCTCTTTCTTCATTCTAGTTGTCCTCTAGCCTCGAAAGGTGAGCAATCACTCACGATTAACATTCTTATGTTTAGTAATTGATTTCCCATGAAATGACAATTGAAATATGTTGTTAGATTTGAATTGTTAAGTATGACATGTTATTATCTTTAATTGTTTACCAATATTGATTGACATATGACACCATAACTTGATATTTTTTTTTATTTAAACTGTTAATTATGATTATGTTAGCACCAAAATTGGTCACTAACACCCTTGAGTAGATTTATGTAGAGAGATCAATGAAGAGAGTAAATTAGAACAGAAAAATAGTGTAATTCAATGCAAAAAGAACAACAAAAACGAGTACACTAGATTTATAGTGGTTCGGCGTAATTGCCTACGTCCACTTTGAATAAAATCTTTATTACTTTCTCAATCACTTGAATACAGATACAATTCGTAAACCAATCACTTGAATACAAGTTTGAATTAAAAAGAGGAGAGGAGAGTATCAAAAATGGCGGGGGCTCCCTAGTGTTCTCGGAATCAGGTCCCTTTCACTATGCCTCTGTCCTTCTATTTATAGGCGAAGATAGGCTGGACTCCCCTCACAGGCCCAGGAACAAAGTACCTCAGCCTATAGTAGGTGACTTCTGAGGCATGCCGAACGAGGAATGTCGGTCGAGAATTTTCTGGTTGATCATTGAATGACGCAAAGCAGAGTCATGCCGATCACTCTTGCTTTGTTGTAGGCTTGACAACTTGCTAACACCTCCAGTCTACACCGAGCTAGGGATGTCGAACGGCAGTTGCCGAGCGACCTTGTTTTGTGGCATTGACAAACGATGTTGTTAAAGAATGCCGAGCGATGGCAATGTCGAACGATGGCTTTTGAACTTGAGATGCCGAGCAAAAGAATGTCGGGCAGTTATGGTTGAATGAAAGATGCCAAGCGATGATGGTCGAGTTACTCAGACCGAACGTCACACATTGAACCATACTTGCCCAACTGCACATAAACACCGAAACATGTCGATTGTATCAAACCTTTATATCTTCAAGCTCTTCTTGGTCAGAATCTTGTCTAGTGCTAATAATAATATCTTCAACTGTCATTTTGTAGCCGGGCCAAGGTGTCGGGTAACATTTGCCCCCCAAAGTGTGTCGTGTGAAGCAATACGACACGCTTTGAATCAGCGAGTATTCCTTGTTTCTAGAAATCCAACCATCACGTTTCCTGAATAGTCATTATCCTTTAATTTTATCCTCCCAAGGTGTCGTATCCTTCTTTGGTTGTCATGACGCTTGGTCGATTCCTAATATTATAAATCCAGGTTGTAGTTCATCAGTGGCCATCCGTGTCCGTTCTACAGGCCTAGTAAGCTTTGGCTAACTTATCCAGTCTTTTCTTAATGACCTTAAGTGAGAATTCAATTTCTGTCCATTTCAAGAAGTCGAACTTTTTCGGATGTACACATGCATGTTCGGGTACATGTTCTTTCCGTTGGCTCTCGGATGCGTTTTATATGCTCATAAGTCATCACCAATTCCATCTAGTTTAATTGCAATTCAATTGCAATTCCTTATTTGTATTTTTTTGTGTGAAATAAGTGTTGTAATCAGCCACTAGATGAGAGGGGACTTCAAGTTTTACATGGATGATGACCTTAGAGCAATAAGTAAGGGCGAATGGAGTACGGCCAGTCATGGACCCATGGGTGGTTCTATAAGCCCATAATGTTGTTGGGAGTTCATCCATCCATTTACCTCTAGCCTTTTCCAAACTTCTCTTCAGAATAGACTTTATGATTTTGTTCACAGCTTCAACCTGTCCATTTGCAGTTATAATGGATCATGGAAGGTCATAAGGACAGATGACATCACAGACAATGAAGTGATTATTTTCTTCATCTTGGTCGTGGTTAAAAGATCTTCATCTGCCCGTTCAGTGAAGAAATCAAATGCTATGATGGCGTATTTTGCACCACCTTTAGGATCGGTAAGAAGCTGGTGTCAATTCCCCAAAGTGGCAAACGGCTATGGACTAGCCATTTGAGTAATTTCCATCGGCGGGGCTCTTGGATTTATTGCAAACATCTTGCACTTGTCGCATTGTCTAGCATGATCAACCGCATCTGGATGGATAATTGGTCAATAATACCTGTAGTAGAGTATTTTCTTTAACAGGGTTTTCCCCCTGATGTAATCGCCACATTCATCTTCATAGACTTCGCTCAAAACTCATTTGATATCATCATGGGTGATACACTGAAGTATGGGAATGGATAAACTCCTTTCTACACATGACTTCATCTTGATGATTTGGCATGAAGATTTGAGGAGGATCTGTTGTTTTTCATTCCTCTATTCAGTAAGAATTTCTCATTGTAGATAGTCTTTGACAGGAGTCAACTTCTGGCTCTGTCACCGAGATCTAGCCGATCTTCATCCATCAATGCTTGCAATATTAAGTATTTCAACCGAAACATTGTATTTCTGTTGCACGTCCCTAAACTGGCCAGCTTGGCCAGTGACTGGACTTTTTTCATTTTTTTTGCTGAGTATGTGTGTAATAATGTAATACGCGAAGTCGGCTTGTAGCTCTTGGACCTGGCCGAGATAAGGAGCAACACAATGCCCCCTAGCAAGATCAACTTCCTTATCTTTGCATACTATCAATCAGGAACCACAAAAGATATGTAAAGTTTCCACTCCCAATCCTCTAGCAAGTTTGTGGCTGCGGTCTAGGCTTCATGCTAAGCATCGTTGTTTGTTACAGGGAAATCGAGTTTCAGGAAGTAGCAGATCGATCCTTCCTCAGGAGTCATTATCATGACTCCTGTGCCATAACACTGATCATTGGATGCTTCGTTCACGTACATTTTCCATCTATTGGTTGGTTCTCTACTACTCTTCTAGCAGTCATCTGATGCAATGAATTCGGGTATGAGGTCTACTAATTTCCGTCTTGGATAGCCCTTTGAGGGAAATAAGTGATTTCGAATTAGCTTAGTTCGATATTCTATTTAAGTAGTCTTTCAGACGTTTCAGGTCATTGTATGCCCTATCGCAATGGCTAGTAGGCATAGACGTTGATGGTTACTCTAGTCGAATCCTAGAGTCTTGTCATGAGTTATTAGGTCTAATAGTGATGGGCTCTGAATGCTCTAATCGATTATCTGCAAATGGCCAAAGATCAGGCCTAAAAGCACGTTGAAGGAAATGTCGAGTAGGGGTCAGCCTCGAGTTGCGTGTAGCTGCATAGCTGGATCTTGCTATGAGTTTGAATTTTCTTGTATATTCGAGTAATGCACTTTCTATTCAATGCATTCATGATCCTTTACCCATGCTTTGGGTTAGAGTGACAGTCAGTTGCCCATGAGCTTAGGTATCGATTTAATGATTCTATCTCTAGGCATTCTTTCGTCGTAGCCTTGAGTAGCTGTAAGCACTATATATAAGTTTCAGTATTGAGCTATCGCAGCTAGTCTTTGGATGACCATGCGTCTGCTCCTAGTCTCGGGTTGAAAAATGCACTGCATGGATGGTTGAGTCTCGCCCTAGCTATGTATATTCCCACCTAAACTTCAAAGACACAGAGTTGATCGGTGAATAGTCGGTTCACATTCATCTTGCTTCTCACTCGTGCCCCTAGGTCTGGGGCATATACTGATAAGTAGGAAGGCCAGCCATGCCCATTTTAGCTTTACTCTCTTTCCCATTGAATCGTGGGATTAGGTCAGTTGATGGGAGGCTGGGTCTCGCCTATCTTGGATTATATTGTGGTTTTTCATTCCAAGAGGAATACTTCGATGCCTCGTCAGTTTCAGGGCGTAATTTGGACACTGGACGGTCAGCCACGTCACTTTGGTTCATGTTCTGTAATAAGATCTTGGGGTAAAGTTGGCTCAAATGCAGTCGGGTCATGCTCATCTAGTTTCATACTCCTGACAGATCGAAGGAGGATGCTAAAGAATTTTTTACCAAGTCTTCGTGGTTTACTCTCCTTTCCACACTTTGGAGGTCATAGTTTTTCAAGGAATATTCGAGGCATATTCATACATGCTTGGTGCAGATTGATATTGACCCTCCGTCTGAGGTATGATATAGTCGATTGCCCATAGCTTTGGATGTCATTTTGATTGGTTCTGTATTGAGGCCTCCCTGTAGTCGTTGCCTTAAGTTGTAAAGAACGCCAAGCTAGAGTTATAGTGAGCTGTCGTATTCAGCTTTTAGTGATTTGTACTCCTGCTCCCAGCATTGATTTGGCCAGGACACTAATCAGTTGGTTGAACTCCATCCTTAGCAAATTAGTACTGCTCCTATCGATTTCAGGCCGAAGTTTGCGGAAAAGAGAATGGTCGGAATCCACTCGTCTATTTATCAATGTTTATGCACCACTCTGCATTCTGGTGACTTAGTGATATTCTCCCACGGTCGACTCGCGCCTAATTTGTGTTCATACTTCGGTCCACGCTCTAGGGACTTTGAGATTTGTCGAACGGTTTATGCTATATTCCATAGTTTGGAACGTAAAGATTTCGATCAATTCGTTTATACTCTAGTCCGCACTCTGGGGACTTAGAGTACTCTAGTTCGCTTCAGGAACTTAGATATTTTTCTTAAGTCGTTTATACTCTAGTCCATGCTCTGAGGACTCAAAGTACTCTATTCTGCTTCAGGGACTTAGAGATTTCTAAGTCGTTTATACTCTAGTCCGCACTCAAGGGACTTAGAGTACTCTAGTCCGCACTCTGGGACTTTCGTTTATACTCTAGTCCGTGCTCCGAGGACTCAAAGTACATTAGTTTTCTTTAGTGACTTAGAGGTTTTTAAGTCATTTATACTCTAGTCCGCACTTAGGGTATAAGAGTACTCTAGTCCGCACTCTGAGGACTTAGAGGTTTTTAAGTCGTTTATACTCTAGTCCGCACTCAGTGAACTTAGAGTACTTTAGTCCGCACTCTGGGACTTAGAGGTTTTTAAGTTGTTTATACTCTTGTCCGCACTCAGCAGATTAGAGTACTCTAGTCCGCACTCTGAGGACTTAGAGGTTTTTAAATCGTTTATACCCTAGTCTGCACTCAGGGGACTTAGAGTACTCTAGTCCGCACTTTGCGGATTTAGAGGTTTTTAAGTCATTTATACTCTAGTACGCGCTCAAGGCACTGAGTGTACTCTAGTCCGTTTCAAGGACTTAGAGGTTTTTAAGTCGTTTATACTCTAGTCCGTACTCAGGGGACTTAGAGTACTCTAGTCTGCACTATGGAGACTTAGAGATTTTTAAATCGTTTATACTTTAGTCCGCACTCAAGGGACTAAGAGTACTCTAGTCCGCTTCAGGGACTTAAAGGTTTTTAAGTCGTTTATACTCTAGTCCACACTCAAGGGACTTAGAGTGTTCTAGTCCGCACTCTGGGGATTTAGAGATTTTTAAATCGTTTATACTCTAGTCCGCACTTAGGGGACTGAGAGTATTCTAGTCTGTTTCAGGGACTTAGAGGGTTTTAAGTCGTTTATATTCTAGTCTGCACTCAAGGGACTTAGAGTTTCTAGTCCGCACTCTGAGGACTTAGAGATTTTTATGTCATTTATACCTTAGTCCGTGCTCTGGAGCACACCGCACTCTAGTCTGCACTCTGGAGACTTACAGATTTTCAAATCGTTTATACTCTAGTCCGTGCTCTGAGGACTCAGAGTACTCTAGTCTGCACTCTGGGGACTTAGAGATTTTTAAGTCGTTTATACTCTAGTCCTTGCTCTAGGGACTTAGAGATTTTTAAATCGTTTATACTTTAGTCCACGCTCTAGGGACTCAGAGTACTCTAATCCGGACTCTGGGACTTAGAGGTTTTCATTGAGAGCTGTTGTATTCCACCCTTTAATTTTTATTTCATTTACCATATCGAGGCTAATGTTGTCGAATGAACGATCGAACCATGTTTGCTCATGGAATGGGATTCTGCTCCCAGCATGAGGGATGAAACTTGAAGAATGGACGGTCGATTCTCATCCGCTTGGTGATTATAGCTCTTCCAATCAAGTCAAGGAAAGATGTATATGACATATGGTTGGATCACATCCATGTTGGGCTAGATAGTCAAATCTCGCACAATTTGCTTCGTATCTCTTTCTAGAAACTAAGGATAATGGATTATTGAGTAGACAAAGTAAGTTGCATATGTTTCAATGTGCAGTCGTGTCCATGTATTGAGAGCGATGGTTGACGAGTAGGTAGTCCATCACAGCTACTCCAAGTCAGGCTTTCGAATAACCTTTTGTGTTTAGGATAGGATTAGATGCGTAGATGATCAAATCACGTCTATTCTAGATAGATCCCGACGTTACTGAGCTTCAGGAAAGGCATCTGTATTTTGTCGAACTTTGTTCTATGACTCAAATTAAGTGGATGATCGAGCCATACTCATTCCAAGCCTTGCTTAGGTCTCCAAGTCAAACGTGGAGGCCGATGAATGGATGGTCGGTAATGTTGACTTTGTATTGGGCTCTGATCATGATGTGCTTTCCAATCTCTAGGTCTTGGCCCCAAATTAAAGGCACATGGTTGATGATGAGCAATTGAATCATGCTCGTCTGAATGAAACTCCACAAGTCCTATCATGGTCTGCGTGGTTTGGTTGGCGGTCAAATCTGAGTACCTGGTCACCTGCATCGTTTTGAAAGTAGTTTAGTTCAAGTTAGTTATAGTTCATAGAACAATTGAAATAGAAATAGAAATGGAAATAACTCAAGAAGATTGGAATAAATCTCATTGATAAGTGAAGCAACATCATGTGCTCGCTATTCGACTTTGCCCTTGGCTCCTTTCAAAGGGATGTCAGCCGTCAGCAGTCCAATTGATAATCATAGCCCTTTATTAATAGACGTCGGATGTTCGCTGCTCGCCATTCTGTAGGACTTGTTCATACTATTGAAGCTTTCCTTTCCAGATCGACTTTTCGATCACACCTCGGAGGTGTTTGTAATCGCCTGTGTTAGGATCAATGAGCATCTTGGAATATACAACATTCCCCTGATTTTCTTTAGACTTTGGTGTACTCTCTCGAGGTTGGTTTCCAGTACCACTCTGAGTCGCGAGTCTTCAAGTAGAGGTTGTCGATTGAATCTTTCAAAGAGCATATGAGTTGAATTTTGAGACCTTGTTTTGTTTGCTGGGATCAGAGTCCTTAGCCAATGAGCCTTCGTTGTTATTTTCCCTAATCTATTCTGCTTCTCCACACTTTGGTTCAGATTCATTTTACTATTGAAATGATCCATGGTCGTTGGAGGCTCTCCAGCCAACTAGCTTCCAAAATATATTTGATAGGATTCTCCTCAAACGTGATCGGTATGATATCCCTTTGGGAGTATCGTTTGAGTAGCGGTTGCTAGTCCGTTCCTTTGTTGCCGTTCAAAAGCTGCCACTAGATCCTCTATGCCCTGGTCGATCATGGAATGTAAGGAAAGTGGATAGAATGTTCCGTTATTAAGTTGAGTTTTGAATTCACTATCTAGAGGCACTGTGCTGCGGCTAAGGCTCGGCCTGGATGTGGCTCGGCCTGGATGTGGATCGGCCTGGATGTGGCTCGGCCTGGATGGGGATTGGCATGGAGCAGCTCGGCATGGAGCGGCTCGGCATGGAGTGGCTGGATGTGGCTCGGCTTGGATGTGGCTCGGCCTGGATGTGGCTCGGCCTGGATGTGGCTCGGCCTGATGTGGCTCGGCCTAGATGTGGCTCGGCATGGATGTGGCTTGGCCTAGATGTGGCTCGACATGGATGTAGGGTCGGCCTTTATTCAACTTGAGTGCAAACTTCAATGTCCAATCCCCCGATCTTGTGTACATCAGAGAATCTAATTCTTTCACATGAACATGAACACTTGATTAACTCTCAACAAGAAAATTAGCATAATCAAATCTTCCAAAAACAAGGGGCAGTAGATTTAGTTTCTCTGACTACGGCTATCAGCTTCCTTTAGATTTCTTTCAAATATGAGTTGAATAGGAAGTTTTCCAGTAAACAATTGAATCTATCTCGCGAATATGGAAATCCACTAGTAGACGATGAGATCCAATCAAGCTGAGAATTCAATTCTCAGTGAAAGCACCAAAATGTTAGCACTAAATTGGTCACTAACACCCTTGAGTAGAGTTATGTAGAGAGATTAATGAAGAGAGTAAACCAAAACAGAAAAATAGAGTAATTCAATGCAAAAAGAACAACAAAAACGAGAATACTAGATTTATAGTGGTTCGATGTAATTGCCTACGTCCACTTTGAATAATTTTTTTATTACTTTCTCAATCACTTGAATAAAGATACAATCCGTAAACCAATCACTTGAATACAAGTTTGAATTAAAAAGAGGAGAGTATCAAAAATGGCAGGGTCTCCCTAGTGTTCTCGGAATCGGGTCCCTTTCACTGTGCCTCTGCCCTTCTATTTATCGACGAAGATAGGCTGGACTCCCCTCATGGGCCTAGGAATAAAGTACCTCGACCCATAGTAGGAGACTTCTTTGCACCGGGCCAGGCATGCCGAATGAGGAATGCTGGTCGAGAATTGTCCGATCGATCGTTGAATGACTTGAAGCAGAGTTATGCCGAATGCTCTTGCTTTGTTGTGGGCTTGAAAACTTGCTAACACCTCCAGTCTGCATGGAGCTAGGGATGCCAAACGACAGTTGCCGAGTGACCTTGCTGTATGGCTTTGAAAAACGACGTTGTTAAAGAATGCCGAGCAATGGCGTCTGAACTAGAGATGCCGAGCGATGGTGGTCGAACCAAAGAATGTCGGGCAGTGATGGTCGAATGAAGGATGCCGAGCGATGATGGTCGAGTTACTCAGACCGAGCATCACACACCGAACCATACCTGTCGAATTGCACATAAACACCAAAACATGTCGATTGTATCAAACCCTTATATCTTCAGGCTCTTCTTGGTCAAAATCTTGTCTAGTGCTTATATTTGCCATTGATATGCTATGTTATTGTATAATATTATTCTATTGTTCCTACATTGCAAATTCTCTGTTGTTTAGAAATTCCTATGAGTTGAAATGATACATGTAACATCCTAACATTTTCAACCATTTGCATCCGCACATGTTGGACTTGAATTGCTCAAAATATCAGATTGTTAATTTATATTTGGCAAAATTTAGCATATACAGTAAACAAATAATCACAGAATCATAGACATAGAGTAATATAATAATAAGCAGCGGGAACAAAAGAATAGTAGTTCATGAAGCTACTATATATATATATAATTGAGATAAAACAAGATACAACAAAAGTCTCTAATACATAGAAGTCTCAATACAATAGTCAAATAACAAAAGTCTGAATACATCACTGGATCTCCAAGCGAAGCTCCAACTCCAAAGGCGAGTCTCAAATATTATGGCACTTAGTCTGACCCGAGCGTAAAGCAAAACACAAAACACTCGAGTCAGGATTAACATTCTTATATCAATAAATCCAACTCAAGTGAAATATCAACCGAAATACAAGTAACTCAAAGGATGTTTGGGATAACCATCCTCTAAGGATCCATGGAACTATCTACTATGTAATATTATACGCTATTATAATAATGTATATAGTAAAGTAAACTATTGAAATAAAGTTAAGGCGTTACCCATTTCCCCCTTAACACAATTTATAGTGCCAATAGTCTATACAGTACCGTAATACCTCCTGATCGGGAGGCTACCAGAGGATACTCCATATGTATGACACAAAAAAAACTCGTAGTGGTCTTGATAGGGTAGGTGACATGGTACAACTAGGCAATGCCTGGGTAGATATACCAATTACACTTCTGTGCTGGTGGTAACGCATAGCAGCTACTATCGCCTACCACGGAACACACTCCCAGATCAAAATCAAGGGTGGCCACCTAACCAATCACAAAGTCAGAATATAGTATCGAATGAATGTGCTCGGTCGGAGGAATGACCTCCTTGGCCCGTCGATTGCTCCTGTTTTAGCCACCTTATGCCAACTCATGAGAGTCGGGTCCACGTATATACCTTATATAGGATCGTCGCCACCATTCTACTTCATTCTGGAATCTTCATCGCGTACATAGTTGTTAAAGTGGTTTTCAGTATTGGCAGAGAGTATGACAATATCAGATCTCGGTCTCTTTAACAACCAAATGTTATTATAACACCGCGGTCCTTTCAAAATAATTTATATTTCAAAACAAAAATACCATTTTCCTGTTAGCAAATCAATTCTACGGTTTCGATGACGACAATGTACAATGGAAATCGAATATGCATATATATATATATATATATATATTGCTAAAGTAACATCACTAAAGAGACAAGAACAAGACTCAAAGAACGTATTAAGAGGCTACAAGTCGATAGAATCAGAAGAGCAATGACATAGACACTAGAAAAGCAACATGCACAAGATCAGACGTCTGGGTGCACTAGCCAGACGTCTAATTGAATCCTCTAGTTCACAAACCAGACAGAATCAGACATCTGGTTAATGTACTCAGACGTCTGAAAAGCTACTATATACAAAAAATATATAGAGTCAGACGTCTGCGACTTATTCCAGACGTCTGAAACTGAAATCGGGTATTGATATTTAAATTACAACTGCCACAATTGAAAAGACACTTTCGCTTCTCTTCGCTGCAACTCTTCATCACCATCAGAAGCGATCATAGAACACTTGTTAATGGATGCAACTACTCAAGGAATCTCTATACCATGATAAATAGCATCAAGAATCCAAGAGAAGAACTTACTTTACTTACTTGTGCTCTTTACTTTTTTACTCTGATATATTCTTGATCTCTAGCAATCATACATTTGTATTCCACTCTTCCATATATACATAATTCTTCAATCAATATCGTCTAGATATATATATTGGAAGCATTTGTACTTAATAGTCAATATTCGTGTTATAGAACAAACACTTGACAAGAACAAGCTTTTGTAACCAAGCCTATTCCTTCGAGCGAGAGTGTTTGATAGTCGAATTCCGAAGAGGAGCTTCGGGACTGGACGTAGGACGGGAGGCCCGAACCAGTATAAAATCCTGGTGTGCTTAGTTTATATTTTACTAGATTAATTTTATATTAGTTACATCATATTGTTAGTCACATATACTTGCATATATACACTACACGATCCATCATATAGACTTTCAATTGATATCGGAGCAAGGTTTGATCAAAGAACTGTAACACATTTTTGAATCACTTTAATATGGCAAGTATTTTTCAAGAAGGACAATCCACAGCATGACCCCCACTTTTTAATGGCTCTAACTATGCATATTGGTCAATATGTATGAAATTTTTTATGGAAGCTTATGGTCTAGAAATTTGGTCAGCTACACAAGATAAATATGAAGCACCTGCTACTGTTATGAACACATGGACCAATGCATAAAAGACCTTAGCATCAGACAATGCTAAAGCTATGAACGTTTTATTTTGCTCTCTAGATAAAAATGAATTTTCAGGTGTCATGTTATGCACAACTGCATTTGACATTTGGCGTACCTTACAAATTACACACGAAGGTACAATGAAGGTCAAACAAACTAAGATTTCAATTTTGCAAAACCAATTCTCGTCATTCAAAATGAAGCAAAATGAAACTATTGTTGACATGTATTCTAGATTTCAAACTATCCAACACGATCTTATGGCATTAGGAGTTAATTTTACCGATTTTGATTTAATTTCTCGAATACTCAACTCTTTAACATCAGATTGGAAAAGGAAGGTATTAGCTATTGAAGAAGCTAATGATCTCTCTACTCTCAAAGTTGAAGAGTTGATAGGAATTTAATGTCCTATGAAGCTAATTTGCAGGAACGAAAAGAACTAAATTCAGAGGAGAAGAACATAGCATTCCCAGCAACAAAAAATGATGACTCTGATTTAGATGAAGAAGAGATAGTCTTCATTGCCAAAAATTATAACAAATTCAAGAAATTTAGAAAGATGACCAAATTCCAAAAAGAAGGGAAGTCCAACACAACAAACCTATCTCAAATCAAGTGGTATGAATGTGATCAATACGGACCGAGCCACAATTAGCATGATATGACAAGTAGAGCTATGCAAGACAACATTCCAAATTTTAGGTCAATCGGAGTTTGTATGCTCAAGTTATGCAACGATCAAGATCCACGTGAAACATGCCCTTTTGTATCCATCAGCATCGATACGAAGTGAACATAACTCCACCCTATATTGATGGACTTCAACACTCTCTAGATCGATCGCACTTCACTTGGTCAGCAGCTGAACATTTCATATCGATCAACTGCTTGATCGATACGAAGAGTAAAGCCGATGATTGATACGAAGATAGGGATAGAACATCGATACAGAAAGAAAAGCATCGATTGGATACAAGAGGAGCGGTCGACCCAAAGGAAGCGGTCCTTATGCACAGAATATGGATCTCCACAAAGCGCATGTGCCACGTCATTGACATGAAGGGATCGATAAGAAGGTGTCAGCCAATATATATTTGCAACTTTGATCGATAAATAACTCCATAACAACACATCCAAATGCAATGAGATTTTCACAGAAGGTTTCATATCATCTTAGGAACGTCCATGGTCGATCGCAGCCCAATTGGAGACATTTTCGATCGATACAAAGGCAATGTGGATCGATAAGGGATCGATCCCAAACGACTCCAAATCGATTGTGTGGGCCTACCTAGGCATGAGAAATGGTATTTTGAGATTCAAGATAGATATTTCCAGCTTCACACCAATAAATAGCACCCTAGTTGCAACTAAAAAAGGACTTTTATGCTGCTGCTTGGATTGAACTCTATTGTAATTCGAGTGTTAGCCGTTATACTATTGTAATTCAGTTTATAATCAGCAATAAACATCAAATCCTTCAAAGTGGACATATGCTATAACGCCGAATCACTATAAATTCTGTTTTTTTTCTTCTGTTACTGCATATTTTCTTGGTGTGATTGTTAGATTAGCCTCATTTTCCATTTTACTTCTTCATTCTAATCTTTTAAATTACATCCGATGAGTGTTGTGTCCATTTTTGATACAAACAGAATGAAACTTTGTATTATGATCTTTGAATAAGAGAGAATTTGGATAGGGCACACAAAATAGATATATGGACATGTTCTATATTATGAAAATCATTAGGAACTTTTGAGCAAATATGAAAATAATTAACAACACCAGACTTTTGATTGGAAATGAGGAAATATGGATATCAAAACAGAACAGTGTTATCCTTGAAACATAACTAGAAAATTAAGGACCTATGTCAATCAATACGTACCTATTGTTAGAGGACTCTTATATAGTGAATGAGATATTGTACCACATCACCAAAAATAAGTTAATGTTCATGCTTATATACTACTTTCCTCAAACCTATATTGGCTCTTAGGGTCAGGTAATTTTGTGCGAGGGAGAGGACCTATATGACCATGAACTAACACACACGCGCACGCTGCCCGTCCGTCCTGTACCGAACTGGGTCGGGTGCGGGTCAAATAAGAGCGGACCGTGTTATATTTTTGCTGCACAGAAGTAAATAGTTTTCTACTTTTTAAATTCAAATAGAAGCAACTAGTGGATTGGACTCGGCTTTTCAAAATAGACGTTGCAAAGCTGTTTTTAGCCGTTGCGAATGAAGAGACGCGACTGTTGCAAACCGCGACAGTTATTGACCGTTGCAAATGAAGAGACACAACTGTTGCAAATATCGACAGTTCTTGGCCGTTGCAAATGAAGAGAGGCGACTGTTGCAAACCGCAACAGTTTTTGACCGTTGTAGACGAATAGATGCGGCTGTTCCCAACAAACATAACCGTTGGTAATCAGCCTATAAAAGGAGAAGGAAACATGATCAGTAGATAACTCCAAATTTTCACTTCTTTCTCTTCATTTCTTAATCTTCAGATCCATATGCTTCTACATATGACACAGAAGATCGTACTCATCACAATCTTGAGGAGATCACGTCTATTGTATCTTGAGAGACTTTGAATAAAGGCTTAAGGAAATTGTTACGACAAGCTTCAGACGTAATTTCCTTCTTCATCCGGTTAGATTTCTGTTTACTTGTATATTTATATACATCATTCTGTAATCTTTCCGTTTCAACGTTGTGTTGTTTTTACGAAATAATACAACGCTTATTTATCGTTATAGTTTAATGCAGCAATTTGTTGTTGTGATTGTTATGGTTTGTTCTTATAAATTAATTACAACATAATTATTGTTCAAAATAACTAGTACATAATTTCAAAGTAGTGGAAATCTGATTTGTAAACTGATGTGACGAGTTTATAACATAATGATCTCTGTTTTGGTATACTGATCGTATAACACCTACATGAAAAACTAATTTTAATCCGTTTCAGTCGGCGGACAAAGCATGGAATCTGCTATTTAAATCTCTCTATCCATCCTTTGTAAATTAAACATTTTGGAGCATGGAATTTAAGGTTGTTTATTTTTCCATATTTCTACGTAAAAGTTGCGACATTTTCCAATTTACAGCTCACTGCGCTGTAAAAAGCCCTAAATTTAACACCATAATAACCGAAGAAGAAAAAATCGTTTCAAAACAGATCGCTAAAACCCACATTAAACATAACCGACCCAAATAAAACAGACAATTAATTGCTGTCAGACGCAACAAAACAATCAAAACAAATACATTCTACATTAAGCAATACCTCAATCACAACCTCAAAAACTCAACCAAAATGCACATCCATTTCTCATATAAAACACCTCCTAGTACTATTTCCAATACCTTAAACCAATGACATCAATAACAAAACTCTTACTATTCTCACTCCTTTTCATCTCCAATGTCGCATTTTTCGTTTCCGGGCAGGCGAACATAATCGACCGATGTTGGAGAAGGCATCAAAATTGGTCATCCAACCGCCAGAGACTGGCCATGTGTTCGGTCGGATTTGCAGGCAAAATGATTAATAACAGAGGGAGAGACCTGAAGTATTACGTGGTGACTGACCACCGTGATGATCCTGTAAGACCTAGGCGAGGCACATTGCGTTATGGAGCTACTATTATGAGAGGCAAAGTCTGGATTACTTTTGCTAGAAATATGAACATCAAGCTTTTGAGACCTCTTATTGTTTCTAGCCTTACTGTCATCGATGGTCGTGGGGCTGAAGTCCATATTACAGGTGGTGCTGGGTTATTAATCCAACATGTAAGTCGATCGAACATATCTATATATAAGATGAGTAATTACTTAAGTAGAGATAGAGATTGTGCAAATTATCATATTTCTTTTAAAAAACCTGAAAAATCCACCTTTGCTTGTGATGTAAACTCTACAAGAATTATATATGCTACTAACATAGGAGTTTATCTAATTTCTTATTTAATCAAGAGGTTATTTATTACTCCGTTGAACACTAGAATAGGTTTATTGGTTTTGTATAACTTTTAATTTACAATGATATGTCTTTAATTAATCTTTGGAGTTCAGATAAACCCAATTTGTAGGTTTTGCAGAACAATCTTGGTTCAGAAAATATGCACCACCACTTTGTCATTTTTTAACAGTAGTTGTAATACTGTTATTAACTTTCACTTATTGAACACTAATTAGGTTTCCAAGACGCCCATAACATACTAATGTGGTTGCATGTTTGAATTTCACTGTTGTCAAGAAATAGCCTTTGTTTTCTTATTGAGAGATTTGATATATAAATCAAGTCACAAGCATAAAATATCTCAGTTTCTTTCATCTCCCTATTTTTGCAATTCGATTATGTTTATTGTACTCACAATATCAATATATACATTGTGAAGTTTTCATTCGTCATAGTTTTGCTTCATATTCATGCATTTGTCATTATATTTATTTTACTCAATTTTGGATAATTCTTTTTCTAAAAACTATATTTACAAGCAGTTTGTTACTTTTTATTATCTAAACTCGATATAACATTGTTGTTGGAAATATTTTGGGCTTCAAAGTTATTTATATACAAATTCAAAAACAGCGAACATAACAATAGCACTGAATTTGTGCAGGCAAACAATGTTATAATCCATGGGCTACACATCCACAACATCCACCCAATGCTACCTGGGCCTACAGTCGGGCCTGGTGGAAAAATTCAGAATGTGGACTCGGCAGACGGAGACGCGATAAGACTAGTGAGTTCGACAAAGATATGGATTGACCACAACTCGCTATCGCAAAGCCAAGACGGTCTAATAGACGTGACCCGTGGATCGAATCGGGTGACTATATCCAACAACTGGTTCTTCAACCACGACAAAGTGATGCTTTTGGGACACGATGATGGGTACGTGCGCGATAAGAACATGCGTGTCACCGTGGTCTTTAATCGATTTGGACCGAACTGTGTTCAGCGCATGCCAAGAGTTAGGCATGGATATGCTCATGTTGCTAACAACTTTTATGATGGGTGGAGAGATTATGCTATGGGTGGTAGCATGAACCCTACCATTAAAAGCCAAGGCAATCTTTTTGTTGCTCCTACAGATAATAATAAAGCGGTAAGTGGTATCATCTAAATCCTCTCTTTTTTTTTTTTTTTTTTTTTTTTTTTTTTTTTTGAACTTTTTACTCATTTATGCCTCTTTCAAAAACATATGCATTTCATATGTGAAACAATTTAGAAACTAAGTAAATAAACATGTTACTTGATTTCTACCTACTTTATATCAAATGTAACCATTTTGTAATTGAGTTGTTTCAAGCACTGACATACATTCTTCATAGAAAAAATTACCAATATTCAAATCAAATTGTATTAATGCTAATACAAACAAAATATTCTTATAAATAGTTGGAAGATATTTTAAATGTGTAAATTGGATTAAATGGTGGCTTAAATGGGTAAAAGCAACCAAAAGCCAGTTTCGGGTATTGTATGTGTAATATGTCATTTATGCTGACATCAGACCTTGAAACGGTTCTTTTCTTTTTCCACCTAAAGTTAGCTATTATCGTTAAACTTCTAAAGAAGTGTCTCATATAATATTGATCTTTGGATTATTACAAAAAATAAAAATAAAATGTTGCCGACGAGATTCAACCTAGGCATTATACATTTACATCTTGATGCTTTATCTAAATGAGTATATATCTTTACTGAAATTAGTTTATGCTCTGTGCTTTAAACTTCAAAAAGAGTTTTCGGTTCGAGTTTAATATTTAAGACTGGGACATACATTGAAGCTAAAATTAGGACATTTTATTACAGATAGAATGGAGGGAAGCAGGAAACTCAATTAATGTGAGATCAGTAGGCGATGCATTTTTGAACGGAGCACATTTCAGGCAGCTGGGGAGAGCAGGAAGGCCTAATTACTCGAGAGACCAGATGTTTAAGGCTGGAAGATCAAGTGAGGTTAAGCAACTCACAAAAGATGCAGGCGTCCTTCGCTGCATTGTTGGAAGAAAATGCTAGCCCTACCCATATGACTGAATTGTAACACAAGCATGTTTTAAACTCTCTTATCTGAAGAGTAGACAGCATTAATAAAGAAAAGTACTTATTGACTTTATATGCTGTGAATCTAGTAAAAGAGAAACATTCGAATTTAAATGTTGTAAAGATATTTCAAACAGAATGAAGTTTGAAAATAGTTTCCACGGATGTCATGTTTCTAAGCTCCGTCGAAGAGTGGGATTTTATAAAAACTGTCTTCTGTTGTATAAATTATGTATTTACAAGATCATGTTTTTTAAATCTGCCAAAGACTCGAGTCTTCGTTCAGTTCTGTTCAGTTGTCTAGAATTCACAAGAAACTGGTTCGTAGTCCATTTTTCTGGATAAAAAATAAAAATAAAATAAACAAGTTAAGAAGTTAAGAAGTGTTTTCCGTGCCTGCCTCACATTAAAATGACTGAGGTTTCTTAAACATTCTAATTAGTTCCAAAACCGCCTTCTCAAATTAAAAGGATTGAGGTTGCATGAACATACTAATTAGTTTTAAATCTGCCTTTTACGTCTATTAAAAATGAGTCATCCACTAAATGTTCTGGTTGCTTTTCACATTATTTGCTTCTCAACTGCATACGTGACGGCCACCTTCCATTAACTCTAATTAGTATTTACCAGGTTACATTTATACCTACTTACAAAGACAACATTTTATCTTCAACATTTCTTTATTTCTCCCCATATTCTACCCACCTGTTATTAGGAGAACAGTTTTTTTTTCCACACTACTTTCTAAGTACGTCGTTACTATATACAAATTAAATCAGAAAGGCTACTACAAAAACCCACTTCGACTAGTTATGCAAAATTGAGTGAAAAATGGTTATTTGGTTGTGCAAAACTAAATAAAAACAATAGTCATTCAGTTATGCAAAATAGATTAACATAATAGTCAGTTAGTTATGCAAAATCGAATAATTGGTTTAAAATAGTCGAACCCAAATTAATGTGTTTTGATCTTTGGGCTAATATACTTTGATAAATATTATATAGTTATAATAGTTCAACTTCTTAACATGATGAAGAATACGCATGATCCCACCTAATGGCATCAGGCACATTTGTAATCTATAACTGTGGACATTAACAATTTCATGGAACCCTAACTAGTAAACAATTTGGCTATCCTCCTCAGCAATGACCACATGATCGACATGTAATATATCTTAACCCAAGGCCTACTGGACATCTGTTTGCATATCTTCTCATTTCATCCATCCCACTCAACACACAAATCCTTCACCATACAGTTTTTTGGAATCACCCAACACCGTGTCGGAAAAAAGTAGATAATTTACAAGTATATATACAGGGAACAATAATGCATGTAATACAGAAACTTTAGGTAAAGATGAATTTTATGTAGTTTAAAATTTTCATGACAGCGTCTTGTACTGTAGTAGTTTAATTGCAACTTTGGGTTCACTTTCATCTAGGGAGGCTTTAGGAACAGTAAATTCAACATTACTCCTATTAGCATTCTAAAACTAATACAATCGGAACTTGCACTGGAAGCCTACGTAGTATTATAGATGAGATAATACACATTCGAAATCTAATTCCAAACAAATAATAAATAAAAAAACAAACAGTATAGAAGTCAACAAAAATAAAATGGACAATTTATAGTGACTCGGGGGAAAGGGTTTAATTTATAGTTTTAGGGAGTTTAGAAATTTTAAGAGCTGGTGTGACCGGGTGAGTGAAATACAGCATTAATCTATTTTCATATTCCATTACGTGCACAACTCATATTTCATCCTCTTTGTAACAAGCTTAATTAGAATAAACAGAGAAGTGTGTTTTCTCTGATATACTTTTGGTCATAATCCGAACCATCATGTTGAATGCATCCAAGCCCTTCAGCAGATCCAACGGTTGATATATCATCTATTTGCTTCTTTTGGATACTGGGCTTAAAGCCCAATTTACTCTTCTGTATTGTATAAATACTATTGTACAAAATCGTGTAACTTAGTTTGATTCATATAATAAAAACTCTCAATTGCTCAAATATCAATTGTATAAAGATTTCAGTTCTATACTGTTTTTCTAACTTGGTATCGGAGCAAACAAATTTGTGCAATCTGCACAAATTAAAATTGCAAGTCCATCAGTAAGATTTCATCACGTGGACTCCTCTCATCAAAGATTCAAAGATCTCTTCACTTGAGAGTTGTGGCTGTTTACCAATAGTCAGTGCCTCGCCAAAACACTGTTGGCTGCATCAAACTATCAGCAAAAGCGTTGAATTCTAAACCAAAAGAGCAAACCGATCAAGAATATCAAGAAAAAATCAAGAAGTTGAATCAGGGGCATCAAGAAAACTCATCAGAAGCAACTGGTTCACAAACAATCGTTCAAGTTTCAACCACAAAAGATTCAACCATTAAAAAATCATCATCTAAGTTTGCAAGAAGCCATCAAGATTCAACCACAAAAGATTTCTTGAAATTCTCAATTCAAAGTAAACTCAGGTTCAGAATTTACATACCAATTTCCTGTTGATCTGAATTATATCAATCATCATGTCCAATCTGGATGACATAACAAGCCCGATGACATCTCAAAACCAATCTCAATCAGATCCAGTGAATGATCTGATGAAGGCAATAATCAGGCCACAAAGTCAGATGATATCCATACAGCTTGATGAGTCAAATTTTCTGCTCTGGAAATTACAGGTAGAAACATCAATCAGGGGTTATGGATTAGAAGACTATGTTTTTGGTACAAAAATCACTCCACCAAAGTTTGTTAAAGATAGTGAAGACAAACTAGTACCAAATCAAGAATACATAGCACACCAGAGGCAAGATAGTCTGGTATGTGCTTGGATGATGTCATCCATAAGTGCATCAATCTTACCACAGCTTATAGGGTGCAAAACTGCCCAAGAAGTATGGACAACGATTGAAAGAAACTTCACATCTCAATCATCTGCAAGAATCATGCATCACAGAAGACAACTACAAAGTATTAGAAAGAATGACATGACAATGAATGAATATTTGCTCAAAATCAAGAACTTATGTGATCAACTAGCATCAGCAGGTCACAGAGTATCAGAATCAGAGCATGTTCTGCACATAATTAGTGGATTAGACAATGATTACGAAGCTGTTGTGGCTATCATTTCCACTATGGAACCTACACCATCATTACAATTTGTATATTCTACTCTTCTCTCACATGAAGGAAGAGTAGAACATAATAAAGCAATCAGTTCAGATATCTCTGTCAACTACACATTCAACAAAAGCAAACAATATTCTAACACCAGAGGACAATTCAACAATTTGCAAAGAGGTGGAACATCCCACAGAGGAAGAAGAGGAGGCAGAAGCAACTCCAGCAATAAAATAAGATGTCAAATATGTGAAAAATATGGTCATGGAGCAAATAAATGTTATTTTAGATTCAACAAGAACTATACTCCAGCACAACAAGGCAGCAGCACAAATATAAACTTAGTGACTGTACCAAAAGACAACAACTCAACTCAAGCAGAGGTCTTAAACACTGAGTCAGCAACAAATGATGATACTGCAGATGACTGTTGGTACCCAGACTCAGGAGCCACCAATCACATAACAAATAATCTCAACAATTTGAACTTGGGAAACAGAGAATATAAAGGTACGCAAAATCTTTCTGTTGGCAATGGTAAGACTGTGCACATTACACACACTGGAAATGCAAGTATATTGGGATCCAAACAACTTATTCTGAAAAACTTGTTAAGGGTTCCCTCTATTAAGAAAAATCTAATGAGTGTTTCCCAATTTGCAAAAGACAATAAAGTATATTTTGAATTTTATCCTGAAACATGCATAGTTAAAGACATACTAACTCAACAAATTATCTTGCAGGGTAAAGAAAACAATGGTCTGTACAGATTTGATTTTTCAAATCCAAAAACCTCTAAAAATGAGGAAAATTCTCTTGTATTGACTGTTACTAGTGATTCTAAAAACAGTAATAAATTTGAGTTGTGGCATCGCAAACTGGGACATCCCAGCATGAAAGTTGTAAAACATGTTATGAATAGTAATAACATTTCATTTAATAATATCTCCGATTCTTATTTTTGTACCTCTTGCCAATTGGGAAAAAGTCATAAACTTGCATTTCCAGATTCTCACACAAATTACACAAGGCCACTTGAATTAATTGCTAGTGATCTATGGGGACCAGCACCTATTAGCTCTGATTATGGTTACAAATACTACATATCTTTTATAGATGCTTATTCAAGATTTGTGTGGATATACATGCTAAAGTCTAAGTCAGAAACCAGTAATATTGTGACACAGTTCATTACCAAGGTTGAAAACATGACTGGAAACAGTGTATGTACTTTTCAGTCAGATGGTGGAAAAGAATTTCTTCCTTTAAAAAGTTTTTTTTGAAAGAAAAGGAATAAACCATCGAACTACATGTCCATACACATCAGAGCAAAATGGTATTATTGAAAGAAAACATAGGCATATCGTAGAAACTGGTTTAACTTTACTTGCTCAAGCCTCAATGCCTCTAAAGTTTTGGCCAGAGGCATTTAATACTGCTGTACACTTGATAAATATACTTCCAACAAAAATTCTCAAGTATAAGTGTCCACAAGAAGCATTAACTAGAATAAAACCAGATTATGAGCATCTAAAAATATTTGGATGTCAATGCTTTCCTTGCTTAAGACCTTTTAATAAACATAAATTAGATTTTAGGTCTACCCCTTGTACTTTCTTAGGATATTGCAACAAACAAAAAGGGTACAGGTGCTTAGACAGCAAAGGAAAAATATATATATCTAGGCATGTGAAATTCAATGAGCAGGTGTTCCCTTTTAGTAATGCTGAAATCAAGACCACTGAAAAAATAAGAAGTACAAGGTTCATTCTACCTGATCTACCTGATGAGATGGAAGCTCAGCCTTCAACACAGCCTGTAAAAAATGTTATTAGCACAAGCTCTCAACATACCATGACTGCTAGAGAGTCAGGTCAAGAGCAAGCTGCACATGAAGATGATAACATCAGTCAGAATCTCCAAAGTCAAGAAGCAAGCAGCACAAGTCATGATCATGACATGGTCTGCAGTAGATCAGACAACAGTTCTGACAATACAATCAGAAATAATATCAATACCCATCCAATGTTAACTAGAGCAAAATGTGGTATTTACAAACCAAAAATTATCAACAATATGGTTCTTCAGGAAGAACCTTCATCTTACATAGAAGCTACTCAAAGTGATAAATGGAGAGCAGCTATGCAAGATGAATACAATGCTCTAATTAACAAAGGAACCTGGAAACTGGTTAATAAACCAGCAAACAAGAATATAATAGGATGTAGATGGATTTTTAAATTAAAGAAAAATGCTGATGGCTCATTTTCTAAACACAAAGCAAGGCTTGTTGCAAAAGGGTACTCACAACAATATGGGTTTGATTTTTCAGAAACCTTTTCCCCTGTTGTGAAACCCTCTTTAATCAGAGTTATTTTAACAATAGCCTTGAATAGAAATTGGACCATCAGACAATTAGATGTTAATAATGCCTTTCTTAATGGTGTGTTACAGGAAGAAGTATTTATGGAGCAACCAGAAGGATTCATTCAAAAATCAGACAAAGAGATGGTGTGCCAACTCAATAAAGCAATTTATGGATTAAAACAAGCCCCAAGAGTCTGGTTCAACAAGCTCAAATCAACACTTATGAAATTTGGCTACAATTCTTCAAAATCTGATAACTCCATATTCATTAAAATTAATAATGTATCCACTACTTATATACTAATTTATGTTGATGATCTTATTATTACAGGGAGCAATGAATCAGAAATTAAAAAACTCACAGCATTGCTCAATTCAGAATTCTCAATTAAGGATCTGGGAGACTTGAACTACTTTCTAGGAATTGAAGTACAAAGAATTTCAAATTCTGAAATGCATCTCAATCAAAGAAAATACATTTCAGAAATATTATCAAAAACCAAAATGGATAAAGCAAACTCTCTACCAACTCCAATGATTGTGAATCATCAGCTTTCTAAGTATAAGGGTGAAGCAATTCAAAATGTCAAACAATACAGGAGCATAGTAGGTGCACTTCAATATGTGACTATAACAAGACCAGATATAGCATTCTGTGTAAACAAAGTTAGCCAGTACATGCAGAATCCTACTGATATTCACTGGAGAGCTGTAAAAAGAATTCTCAGATATTTAAAAGGAACAATTGATCATGGTCTTATCCTGAAAGCAAGCAGCACTCTTAACATAAATGCATATGCAGATGCTGACTGGGGGACTGATATAGATGATCGTAAATCAACTTCAGGCTACTGCATCTATTTAGGTAAAAATCCAGTATCATGGAGTGCTAAAAAACAAAACACAGTGTCAAGATCCAGCACTGAAGCTGAATTCAGATGTGTGGCAAGTACAGCAGCAGAAGTTTTGTGGTTAGAATCACTTTTAACTGAACTCAACATCAAATCAGATAAAGCTACAATCTGGTGTGACAACGTTAGCGCAATTTCTCTAACATCTAACCCAGTTCTTCACTCAAAAACTAAACATATAGAGCTAGACCTCTACTTTATCAGAGAGCAAGTTATTAGCGGAAAATTAAGAGTAGGATACATACCATCGCCGCATCAAAAAGCGGACATACTTACAAAACCATTATCGATGTCAAATTTCTCCAGATTAAAAGAAGAGCTCAATATTGATGTCGCTGACCCTAGTAGAAGATCTCAGAGGATAATCTTCATACCAGAATGATAAGTTTGATGTTCCATTTTTTGCAGAAGAGGCCGCCGCCATGTTTTTCAATTTCGTGCAAACCCTAGCTACTCTGGTTTGAGGGGGGGAATTAGAATAAACAGAGAAGTGTGTTTTCTCTGATATACTTTTGGTCATAATCCGAACCATCATGTTGAATGCATCCAAGCCCTTCAGCAGATCCAACGGTTGATATATCATCTATTTGCTTCTTTTGGATACTGGGCTTAAAGCCCAATTTACTCTTCTGTATTGTATAAATACTATTGTACAAAATCGTGTAACTTAGTTTGATTCATATAATAAAAACTCTCAATTGCTCAAATATCAATTGTATAAAGATTTCAGTTCTATACTGTTTTTCTAACTAGCTTTAGGGGAAAAATAAGCGTTTAAGAGTTCAAACTGGGTTCAATTCCTCTGTATTCAATTTTTATGTCCCCCTTACCAAATTCATCTCAACCATCAATTTATGCATGATCAAGTTACTTTAATAGCACGATAGGACCCTCAACAATTAAATAATATGATGTGTGACTGATTTAATTTTTAATACCCGGGGACAGAGAAATTGAGCTGGTACAAAGAAAATATGTATTGTTGAGAAGCTGTAGAAGGTTTGATTGGAACTATTAGTAGGAATTTTTTTTAGTTTAAAGTAGAAAAGGCAATCCACTGGGGTGTTCCATATTTCCTCTTTTGTTGTGTCAACAGTGGTCTCATCTTCTAACCATCTCCATTAGCTCATCTCTCTCCCCTTCCTCAGAAAATTCCATTCACAAACTACCTAAAGTAAAAAATTACCATAAAATTCGATGGTAGTATTTGCATTATTTATACAGGCAATGGATGTATATAAGATATTCAAATGCTAAGAAAAGGTTCAAAGGCTAGATGGAGAAGAATAAACAATGAGAAATATTTCACTAATATTTTATTACTTATTTCATCATATTTCCTTCTGCATCACAAATATTTAGAGTATATTAGAATATAATTACATATGTAAAATAAAACGTGTTGTGCTATTTTGGTGTAAAGCCCAATTGAAATGATCAAATTTTATATTAAAAAGCAAAAATGTTTAAAAATATAATTGTCATAGTATTAATACATAGATATCGAGGCAATTCTAATTTGTTGAAGAGTCAAATTAAAAAACGCCAGTATCATAAATAAGAGGTTATGGTCTCCAATTACAAAAGCTCTAGCTATTCAACTAATCTCTTCTATGTAAATATTTTGAATCTACGTTTGCGTTAATTTGGAAGATCAACACTACAAGGAGGAACAGAATTTCCGACGGGCAGAAACCGTCGGCCGCCGTCGGAAGCCGTCGGAAAAAGCCGTCGGAAAAGACTGCGTCGGGGAGCAGTACTTCCGACGGCTTCCGACGGACGGCGCCGTATATTATTCCGACGAACTTCGACGGTTTCCGACGGATTCCGGCGTACGCCGGAATCCGTCGCAAATAACGAGTTACAGGCCGACTCAAAGCGCCGGAAGCCGTCGGAAATTTTGACCGATAAGTCGTCGGGAGCCGTCGGAAATTTGCAATTTTTTTTTTATATTCGCTGCAAATATAGCATTCCAACCACATTTCTCTTCCAAATACTCTGATATCAATATTTCACTACCCAATACAATAATCCAATCAAAGATCCAAACCTAATCTACAACATATTTAACAAACGCACAAATAAATAAAAATACAATCAAAATAAGATAAACAACATACATATCCATTCCAACATTAACAATAACTGTTCCACCATATTTTTAATACATAAATTTATCAATATTCTCATGCATATGTCCTAATAACACTAGAAAACCTAGTGTATCATACATAATTATACAAATCAATAATTACCCGCACCGTCTATCAAATCATTCTACACAAACAAAACATACCTGAACGACGAACAAGCAAGCAATGAGTCAATCTCCTTCAGATCCAGAGCCAGCCGAGGAAGGGAAGCGGCCACCAAACTGCTGCATGTACTCTAACAACTGTGCGGTCTGCAAGGCCTGTTGGCGGTTCTGCTCCTCCAATTGGGACACTCTAGTCCGCAATTCTTCTATACTTGCTAAATCGCTCCGTGGTCTGCTGCGCCGTCCCCTACTATGACTACTGGACTGCAATAATTGAAAAATAAATAAAATCCAAGTTTATTGTTTTGAAAAGGTAAAAATATCATATTTTAAGTATTTTAATAAAAAGTAAATTATTTACCGCCAAATTGCCAAATCCGTATCGTCGACCATGCTCAGCTGGAGTCATAACAGACTCAAAAATAACGTCCTACTCATCGGTCGTCAGCTGTTCTCGACCTGTATCAGCAAGGAGTTTCTGCCGCTGTTCCATAAACATCTCCTGCATTAACAAATTAATAATATCATATCTTATTTCATCATAATTTAACAATTAAAACAATTATTAATAGTGAATAAAATGAAATATGCTTACATGGCTTTTGCTGGATTTATCGTCCTGCCATGTGTACGAAACAGTTCCGTTTGGATTAACATGCTCGACAGCATGCGTACGGGTGAACACGTCCATATAGCTGACAGGACCCTGTGCCTCGGACCTCGAAGTCGTGCTTCAGATGGGAGATGAACATGTAAATGTTCCATCACATTAAAAAAACCAGGCGGAAATATTTTCTCTAATTTGCAAAGCAATATAGGAATGTCCACTTCAAGTTTACGTAAACGTTGCACTTTTAAAGTAGTCGAACAAAGCTCTTTGTAAAACATACTAAGCTCTGTTACTACTTTCCAAACTTTTAACGGCAGTAGTTCTTTGAACATTATGGGGAATAAATTTTCCATCATTATGTGACAGTCGTGACTTTTCATTCCGCTTAATCTACCATTTTTAAAGTCAACACATCTACGAAGATTTGATGATATCCCATCAGGAAATCTTAACCCTTCCACCCATTTTAACACAGCTTTAACTTGATTATTATCTAATTCGTAACAAACTTTGGGTTTTTATTGTCATTTGCTTTCTTATGAAGCTCAGGACGTTTGCATAATTCTTCTATATCACGTCTTGATTTCAAATCATCCTTCGTCTTCCCTTTCACATTCAAAATTGTGTTAAAAACATTATCAAATATATTTTTCTCATTGTGCATCACATCTATGTTATGGCGAAGCAGAAGATGTTTCCAATACGGCAACTCCCAAAAAATAGTTTGTTTGCACCAGTTATGAACAACTGATTTGCCTTCAATTTCTATTTGCTCGCCAATTTCATATATCTTTGAATAGTCCTTAACAAGTTCATATATGTCTTCGCTTGACCATATCGTCGGTGGTTGTCTGGTTTCTACTCTATTAGCTAAAAAGTTTTTCTTGTCTCTTCTGAAGGGATGATTTACATGGAGAAAACATCGATGACAGTCAAACCATGAAATTTTCTTACCATGAGGTAAAGAAAACGCTCGTGTTTCATCCATTCAATATGGACATGCTAGACGACCGGCAGTACTCCATCCCGAAAGCATTGCATAGCCAGGAAAATCACTTATAGTCTACAACAAAGAAGCAAACATACGAAAATTTTTCTTCTTGGACACATCGTATGTTTCTACTCCTTCGTTCCACAGTATTTTTAACTCTTCAATCAACGGTTGTAAATATACATCGATTCCTTGTGTCGGATCGTCGGGGCCAGGAACGACAACAGTAAGAAACATATATTGCGTTTTCATGCACATCCATGGAGGTAAATTATACGGTGTGACGATAATGGGCCATGATGAATATTTAGAACCAAATTGAGAAAATGGAGAAAAACTGTCCGTACATAATCCTAATCTAACATTTCGACTCTCCGCTGCAAAATTTGGATACGTTTTATCGAAATGCCTCCATGCTTCTCCATCGGCCGGATGTGTCAACGTACCATCTTCCTCTGTTCTCACGCTATGCCATCTCATATTAGACGCAGTTACAGAAGATGCATATAATCTTTGAAGTCTTGGAGTTATGCGTAAGTAGTGCATACGCTTGTACGGAACTTCCTTCCCCTTCTTTTTTCTTGGTTTGTATCTCTCCTGGTTACAAACTTTACAATTTTTAAGGTTTGCGTCTTCTTTCCAAAACAACATGCATCCTTTTAAACATGTATCTATTTTCTGATACGGTAAACCAAAAGCCGACATAAGTTTTTTAACTTCGTAGTGATTTTCACACATTAGATTATCGGACGGCATATGTCTTATTGCAGCTTGTACAACAGCCGTAAACCCAGCTTCAGTGATGTTGTATTTTGACTTCATCGCAATGTATTCTGCGATTACTGACAGCTGAGTGCCGCTTTTACAACCATTCCAAATAGGTTTATTAGCTGCATCTAGTAAATCGTAAATTTTTTTAGCTTCAATATTTGGTTCTTCAACATTTCCATCATCGTCGTCAACTTGAACCATAGGAAACATTGATCGTGCTGCATCTTCGACCATATTTTCTATACGGCTCGTTGAAACTATTTCGTTAACGACACTTTCAGACTCTACAGAAGTATTTGCTACAACTTCTCCATGCCGATCCCAAACATAATATTCGGGTACGAAACCGTGTTGGCACAAATGAACTTTCACAATATCTGGTAACAAATACTTCAAATGTCTACACCTACTACACGGACAACGAATTTCTGGATCGTTTCCGTTATTACTTAAAGCGAATTCAACAAACACGTTTATACCATTATAAAAATCTTCTTTTATTGAGCCCCTCAGTCCTTTTCTTTGGTACATCCATCTCCTCCGATCAACAAAATAATCAATCATTTTTCCTATTTGACAAAATGAGAAGTTCAAAAATTAATATTTATTTTGAAGAATACAAATTCAAAAAAGATTATTTTCATGGTCGTATAATATTTTGAATTTAAAGAACAACTTCACAAATTTAAAAATATTTTCAAATGGGGCACATTTCATTTTTTAACGTACGTAACGATTAAAAATATATATAATTTTTTTTCCATTGGTCAGACATCCTACTTCCCATTACAAACACAGTAAGCATTTACATTTCGTATATTACTTCGTCTCAAACGATTCAATAAAATTTCGGCAGCATTTCCCTTTTGTTCCCTGCATTGTACACAAATGCGTGTACGCAGGAAACAAAAAAGAAAAGTTAGGGCGAAATTTTATGAACCGTTTGAGACGAAGTAGTATACAAAATGTAAATTCTTATTGTGTTCATAACTTGTCCAATACAGGGACAAATCCGACAAACATTGTACCAGATGAATATAAATGGTCGTTTTTCGAAAAAAACGACTATTTATACAACGATCATGTACAACACTCGTCAGACGGGGACAAAAACTCTCTAAGGGACATTTGTCGGTTAACATGCGCGCATTTTACTCAAAAATACAGTTTTACCCACTGTTCACATTTACAAAAATATATATAAATTTAACATAGTTATTCGACGTATTACGCATCAAAAAGGCTGGTTTAACATTTTTGTCTTTTTTTTAATACACACAATTATAATTTAGAGTAATGCATTTTTTTGTTTCATAAGTAAATACTTGCACAATATAATACTCCTAGTTCATTCAATCATTTTATCGTATGCCAAATAACGTATACAATCATCGAATCAGGACATACACAACAATTTACATATACATGAACAACCACAAAGTATACGTGTTTTCCACAATTTCACGATAAAAGATGAAATATGTATGCCATGTGATGCTATAAACCATTATTACGCTAATGCAAACAATTGTAATCGCTAATTCGCCCTAATTTATCAATTTATGCAAATCTAAAATTAGGGTAAAAACTGAAATTTTCAGAAAAATAAGAGATTATACTTGAGATTGAGAGAAATAGGTGTTGAATCAGCAACGTGGAAGGAGAAAAAATCACGAAATTGGCGAATGGAGGTGGAAAATGTGAATTTGGGGGTTTTTGGTGAGATTGGGGGAAGCTGGAAAATGAGGAAGAAAGGCTCGGCCGGCTGCAGGTATTCGCGAATTTCCGACGGCCGCCGACGGCCCGTCGGAAGCCGTCGGAAATTAACCGTCGGAAGCCGTCGCCCCGACCCGTCGCTATTTCGCTTTTTTCTAGTAGTGCAAACTAATTTTCTCTCTCTTTCATTTAGCAATTATTGATTCACATAAGGCTTTCGCTAATTTATTTACCTTTCTCTAATTTCTTCTCAATCAAATCAATATGAGACACATGTTCAAACCTAGGATTTAATGATTGATCAATTCTAAAGTATATTAAAATCCTAACAAGTGGTATCAAGCCACCCATAATTGATTTCATTGGGAATTTTTTATGTTTTATCATGAGCAAATTTTGAATTGGACTTCATTTAAAAGTTATTAAATTCTACTTAAACTTCAGATCTGCTTGATCTATATATCAAGGATTTTTTTTGGTGATTATTTTGAATTTGGTATAGTATCATTTTTATATATATTATAAATTGAAAGGTTGATTTTTGAAACTATTTTGATATAGAAAAATAGATAGGTCTAAATGACCTTTATGTTATCTGTGAAACATGTTAGAATGTTGAAATCATTAAATTGTGGAAAATAATCTAAATTCCTCTAAACTTTAAAAACAACTTATTTTAGTTAAAGTATCCATATGTTTATTATTGTATATTTTGTAAATAACTTGTGAATTTTAATTTGAGAAATACTTTACAACAATTATGTATACTTACTTTCTTTTAATGTTTATTTATGGTATAGATAGATCTATATAATTTAGGACCATTTATGCAATAAAATACAAATCTAGTTCTATGATTATTTCATACACGCACACATATACACGCACATACTACATGGTGCATTTCACTAGAAGGACAAACTTTGCAGTCCAATTAGTTTCTAGGACATACGTTCACAGAAATTAATTTAAAGGCCAAAGTCAGCAGAATAATTACTTTTAAGGACAAAGTCAACAGTCCAATTACTTTGGGCTTTTAGGCCTTAGAAACTAATTATTTTGCATTTTGTCCTTAAACGTAATGATTTCAGTTGTGTGTCCTAAAAACTAATTGCACTTGCTAAAGAGGCCCTTGTGCCTAATTTCCACTACATATATGGTATTTGGATTTTTTCAAAATTTTGATTAATTAGAAATAAAGCATGCTTCTTTAAGATGTTTATGTTGATTTTATTATTGAATAATATCATACCCAAAAATAAATTTTTATATGATACTAGTTTATATTTTTGACCACATAATAATCAATTGCATTTATTTTTATCATAAATGCATTAAATGTGGTTATTATGGTAATAAATTAGTTAATTTATTATCATAAATGCAATACATGCGTCAGTTGTAATAAACGAAATGATGCAGCCCGTTTGTATTTGGAATAATAAAAGGTACATGATCTATTGTTTGATCCATTTATGTTTGATGATCATAGATATTTTGTATGTATAACCCTTGTTCATTCAAAATATGTTTTACTTTCATATCTTGGATCGAGTAGCAGTTAAATAAGATATGGACATTTTGAAGTTAATATTTATTACTAATATTCTATATTTATATTTTCATTAATGTTAATTTTTTTGGGTTGTGAAAATCATATTTTAGTATATGTTTTTCTTTGTGTATATATGTTGAATTTTGACATTAATATTTGTGGCAAATATAGAAATAAATTAAGGTAATATACAAATAATAAACAAAGGGTAAAGTGACAGAGTAGCATTATGTATAACTATATTACGTTTCAAATATACATCATAATTACTACATTCATTCATGTTATTTAGTACGATATTTAATATGCCATTTATATATAAAATGTCACATTTAATTTCTGTGTTCATCTGTGACATCCATTATGTGTGTTATTTATGATGTTTGTATCATATTTATTTAGGTACATCATGTATATAACCACATACTTATAAGAGATTATAACAATCATGATTATAACATGTTGTGCTTCGGTTACAATTTTGAGTTTTTCAAGTGTCATATAGACCTAAAGCAATTTCAGGAGTATTTTATAGCACTACAAATATATCGTACATACACTAAGAAATAAATTCTAATATTTTTTTGTGTCTCTTTGCAAATTAATTGTAATTATCTTACATTTCAAGTGAGCTAATTGAAATAACATGTCACTAAAATGACCTCTCTTATTTTAGTTGTTTATGAATATATTTGATATTTATGTGTATTTATTCATGCAGATGTTAGCTGGCGCATAGGAAATTTAATATTTTGCCGAATTACTTACATATGTATGATGATAAATATATAATAATTATAAGGTTTTACAAGCGAATAACTAATCAGACCAAATGAAGATTGTTATTTGACTTGAATTTATTATCAATATTTGATCATTACAATAAGAGTACCATTTACAGTTAATATTACTATCCAAAGAGTTGATATTAATATTATACTAGGTATCTTGAGAAGAGACTTGTCAATTATTTGAATCTATTCTGACTGATCTTAGATATGAGCATATGTGGTCTATCTTTGTTTTTGTTCAAATTTCAACTAATTTTACTAAAGTATCAACCAGTTTTAATAATATTCTCATCTTTTTTGAGACTAACTCTAAGAATTATTTGAGACTAATCAGACCAAATGAAGATTGTTATTTTACTTGAATTTATTATCAATATTTGATCATTACAATAAGAGTACCATTTACAGTTAATATTACTATCCAAAGAGTTGATATAAATATTATACTAGGTATCTTGAGAAGAGACTTGTCAATTATTTGAATCTATTCTGACTGATCTTAGATATGAGCATATGCGGTCTATCTTTGTTTTTGTTCAAATTTCAACTAATTTTACTAAAGTATCAACCAGTTTTAATAATATTCTCATCTTATTTGAGACTAACTCTAAGAATTATTAAGAGAACATGTTCTTTGTTCTTGACTGCATTTAGGAGGATCACGTCCACCATTATTATGGTTGAATGCTCTTATAATGTTAAGAACAACATTGAGAGGTGTGATAATCCAAATTGCCAGCGTCAAATGATCGTAAGGTAGAACATTTCAAAAGCTTTTAAGGGTGCGATATTTGTAGAGATAATCAAATTCAAGGAGTTATTTAAAAATTGAAAAGCGTTTTGCTAAAAACAATAAAGGGAACTATGGCGACCCACCTTTCTGACCCCTAGAAACGATACTTAACACATCCTTGATATTTGTGTGCCATTGCCCAAGCATTGGAAATATGAATCGTCGTGGTTTGAAATAAAGAATAAAATAGAAAAACTCACAATGAAACTGCTAAATAAAACATAACTGCCAATAGTACATCAATTTACTCCTTAACAGGGAGTTATCAGAGTTACATAAAAGTACTACAAATTGGCTTAGACAGTTGTAACATCCTGCTTCATGTGTTGAAACAAAATATACTTACATAAACAAAATAATACGGTGGAATAGATAACTAAGAAGATGAAAGTCTCCTGCTTGAATGTCGCCCTCAAAAGAGCCCTCAAAAGACCTGCTACTTTAGGATTACGCAAATAAAATGAGTACCCGAGAGCTTAAAAAAACCAAAAAACTCGGATCAGACGATATGTTTGGTATGAGTAAAACTTTTAAAACAATGGATGTGAAATTAAACACAAACATGTGAGACAACGCCGTTGAACACCGAATGGGTTTACTCTCACATAAATAAACATCCAAGCATAAATAATGGGTGAATAATTAAACATCACGAAGAGTGATTAACTCTTCCCAATGCAAATAGGGAAATAAATTTAAAGGTTCGAATCAAATAAGAAAAGGAAAATCTCCAACAAATGATTAGGAAGGTGCACGACCTTGAAGTATACCTCTAGTAATATACTTCTAAGAAGCTCATATACTCCGTGACACTTCTCGAACAATATCAAGCAGACCCCGCCAGACTTTACCGAGTATTTGAATATTTCACATCTGATAGCACTATCGAATCCAATCTAGATTGTATGTGAAAGTACCATAATAGGAGCAACCCCACATAACTTGGCTTCCTCTCACGCTTTGAATTTGGTCATTTCCGACAAAGGGTATCAATGCTCAATGGAGCAACACATTGTCTTAAAATGATGATAATAAAGAAGCTGAAGTAACCGATTGCTAAGAAACCAACTATCGAGGATATAAAACGATCGTATATGGAAATTAAGTTTGGTATACTTGTCACCACTCATCGAGTTAAAACTTATATTATTTCTTGGTCAATAATAATACCGGACAAGTCAAGGTAGCGTTACCTCATAGTCATGTCTCATGATTATTCTTAACTTTCGAGACAGCGACAACTCTACTTCTTCGATGTTTAGTGCTAATTATACAGATAAATCGTTTCCATACAAGTAAATCGCTTTATGGAAATTAATTCATTTCCATAAAAAATTCAAACTTTTCTTTTAATAATCTGTATTCGTACTTGGCTTCACATTACAAGTATTAGCTTTAGAACACGTTGTTATGAGAGTTTACTAACTTTGAAACATCATTGAAAAGGATTTAACAACTTAAAACATCTTTATTAATTTGATTAATCAACTTTAAAAATTAGTTAACGAAGCCGATTAATTTACTTTAATAACCTGTAATTAAAAAGGGTAAATCTCCATTAAAACATCATTAATTCAATTAATTAATAATATAATTAATTAAATTAATTAAAAAATAATTAAGTAGAATTATTTCAAAGTGATTAACTAGTTTAAACTTTATTTAAGGAAAGATTAACTAAGGTTCAATGGATTTATTAACTTTTAAAAAGTCATTAATTAAAAGGTTTTATTAATTTTAAAAACACAATTAAAAAATTGATTATTTAACTTTAATATGCCATTATTAAAATATTAATTAACCTTAAACATCATTAGATAAATTGATTAATTAATTTCAAAACATCATTAACCAAGTTATTAGTTAATTTTAAACACATAGTTAATAAGTTAATTAGTTAACTTTAATCCTTATTAATTAGATAATTAATTAAATTTAAAAATCATTAATAAAATAATTAATCACATATTAAAATCATTGTTATTTCAAAAACTCATTTAACTTGTAAAAACAAAACTAGGAATGAATTTGAAACCAAAAGGTTTCGATAAAGTGCAAAGTTTTTGGAAGTGCCGATATAGCGACTATCGCTATACGACCATCTCGGCAAACTAGTTCATGCCATTTTTCATTCATCGAGTCATCACACAACATATGAGTAAGCATATAAACATGGTATGTACATTTACAAAACAATCAGGAAACAACACTTGCAAAATTTCAACTTTGACTTACTAACTTATCAAGTTACTAACTAACTTTCGAAGTGTTAACTTTTCAATGCATAAGTCGAGCCAACAACCACCATAACACATCATAGATCCAACAAGCATTTACCAACAATATAAATGAA
Source organism: Allium cepa (assembly GCA_030765085.1). Taxonomy (NCBI): domain Eukaryota; kingdom Viridiplantae; phylum Streptophyta; class Magnoliopsida; order Asparagales; family Amaryllidaceae; genus Allium; species Allium cepa. Next base: position 454,497,273 of record CM060931.1, on the reverse strand, counting down.
CTATATTTAAAGTTACAAACTTAGATTTTGAAAGGTGAGAATTTTACTTACCAAAGCGCTTACTAACTTAACCGAACTTTTACTAACTTCACAAATGCGACAAGATCTAAGCTATACTATTCAAATAGCTTGATTTAGTGGATCTTTTGTAGGATTTTAGGCTCGGCCTAGACCATATGGGGCTTGACCGTGGTGGATATGTCGGGGTAAATAGGGTCTTTTTTAGCAGAGAATGGTTGTTGGAAGTGAAGTATGGAGTTTAGCTTAATTTTTAGTAGTGTATTTACTAGTTTTTGACTTTGGAAATAATTTTGGAAGCCACGAAAGTGTTCATGTATATGAAGAGATAAAAAATCGAGAAAGAAATGAATCTGTACAGCGTAAAATGTATGGAGATGATGGGTATTGTAACATCCCCTATCTGGAGGCCCAAAGTTAAACGCTACAAATGCTACAGTCATCCATAGTATTAACTCCGACGACTAAATACAGCTATGTTAAAGGTATCCATAATATCACAAGTATTTGAATATGAAACAAAATCATAGATTTCAAAAACATCTTTTCACATTATATTTCAAAACACATGTTTCACATTCAAATTACATAATCCCATTATCGTTTCCTAGGTTCAGATAAACTATAATTATTATATAAATACCTAAGAGTAACCTATGATGATGCCCCCTTGGTTGGCTAGAGTACTATATAGACATAACTGTCTTAAATACAACATAGTGAAATACAACAAAACAAAACATCAACTCCTAAATAGCTATATGTTAGCCGCCTACTCTTCTACGAAAGGTTTGTTCATCAACTTACTAAAACTTGTAAAACCTTAAACCTCAGCATACTCATATCAGTTTTGAGCACCCGGGAGTTTAAGGGAAAAAACATAAAATTCGAGCTAGACATAAAGCCTGGTGTGAATAATATTATACATTTCGGATATACGATGTTAAAAGAGGCCACGCCTCTTAGCGTAATGGGTTTCCACTCACTAATATCCTTTTAAAAAATATATTTTGCAAATCAAAATCCTGCAACCAAAAGTGGTGAAAACCGTAAAGCATTATTATCTAAACATACATATCAGGTAACAAATGGACTATCTATCTGAACTCAACAGCATTTTTTTGGCTAACTACTAACATTTGGCTGACTCGGGCCTACTAGACAATATAATCAAAATAATGTAACACCTATTAGATACTCCTCTTCTGGACGGTCTGTCCTTAACTATTTGTTAAATACTACTCTTTTGGACGGTTTGTCCCTAACCTAACATCTCTTAGGGTCACCTAATCCTAATGTTTTGTCGGCTCACCAATAACCTATCTATATACAAATATATATCCCTTCTGTGTGTAATCATAATTTTAGTCTGACCTATGACAAAGCCCTATACATTGGAATTTTAGACTAAATTAGTTGGGGCTAATAGTTAATGTATAGGGTGTGATCCTATACCAGTCCCATATAGTATTCTAATATCTAAGTTATCTTACTGAGGGAAACCTTCCTAAAATTTACCTTAAAACCCTTTTTATCTAAAATTTATTTAAAACCTTTTAAACCAAAATTAAATAAGGAAAACATATATACTATATGCTTTACTTAAAATCACCTTGCCATGCTGTATATATTTTACCCAAATCTTTGTTGATAAAAACATTTTAAACCTTTGAAAGTGCCCATTTCGATCCCATTGAAAGTATCCCTTTCGTAACCAAATAAATCCATTTTTTCATGTAGGCCATAAAGCCAAAACTTCCTTTCGAAACCATTTAAACAAACCTTTCGAAATCAATGAAACACCTTTTCCTTCAAAAGCTAAAAATCTTAGACGTCCTATCTTTAAAACCTTTAAACATAGCATTTCGAAACCATTGGAAAAACCTTTTCCTTTAAACCCTTCGAAACCATTGGTTAAACCTTCCTTAAATTTTTTTCGAAGGCCTCAAAACCTTAAACCCTTGGAAAGCATATGGGTTCAACTTTTTTAAACATGTGGAAACACCTTTCAAAACCATTCAAAACCATTCAAAACCTTATCTTTTGAAACCTTTGGGTTAATCTTTAAAAATCTCTAAGGGTCACAACAACAGGGTCGAAAGCAACTCTTTCAACAGCAAAAACATAAGTAAAGAAGTGATGGTGTCGAAACCTTCCTTCAGAAAGCATTGGAAGCGGCTAAGTTTCAAAAGCAAGTATACCTTCCAAAACCATTGGCGTCGAAAGGTAGGAATGCGGGAGCAAAAGGGTTTCAACATAGTCGAAAGCATATGTTTAAAAACAATGGTGCAACCTCTTTAAAATCACTTCTTTAAACCATTTGACCCAGTCGGAAGCCAACCAAGTCGAAAGCAATATCGTCGAAATCAAAGCAGCTGCATTTCAATTTAAAACAAAGCAGCACTTCGACCGCTTCGGAACCCTGGTTTCGACCTCATACCTTTCGCCTTCTTTCCAGTTCGCTGCGCACCAATTCTTTGATGCCATGCGAATTGGTTTCGGTAGTGATGAGGGCGTAGGCACTAAGTCGAAGGCCATCTAAGTCAAAAGTAGGGTGCCGAAAGTGGCGAAACACACATTTTACATGTAAAACTGACTTTTTACCCTTTTAAGTAATCTTCCTAAATAATACGCCTTGTTTGTCTAAACCTTATTGGTTGCAAATTTTCTTTTCTAAATGAATTATCAAAATTTTAGAATAAAGACTTCAATTTATGTACAAAATAATCCTTCTCCTTTTATAAATAGATAAAAAAAATTAAGTCTCAAACCTTAAATAATTTTATTCATTCACCAAAACACTTAGGAAAATTCTATAAAAATTCCAAAAAATCATCTTTAATATGTTTTCAAACATATATTAATTTCAGACCCAAATTATTTACAGTTTAACCGTAAATTATTTATAACCCAGTAAATTATTTTCTACTCTAGAAAATTATTTAAAATCCACATTAGTTCAGAAAATTATGAAAATTGACCCATCTCTAAAATATCTTTTCTAATCTATATCTAAAACCGCAAGACATTTGGATGTCATTTAATAGCGTTTTCATATCAAAACATATCATAAAATCAAAAGTAAAACATACCATCAAACAAATCATGATAAGCGTCTCTAACTCTGCTCTCTATCTCCCAAGTACAGTCTCTATCATCGTCATTCCACTAGACCTTCACTAATTTGACTATCTTGTTCCTTAACTTCTTCTTATCTCTCGCAAATACACAAATCAACTTTCTAACTATAATCAAGTTTAGTTCCACTACTAAATCCTCTAACACAGTCGATGCTGTAGTAGTTTCTGGTTCCCTAACACACTTCCTCAGATGAGATACATGGAAAACATCATGAACTCCTGCCAAACTACTCGGTAATTCTACTTTGTACGCGAGTTCCTCGATCTTTTCTAAATTAGGAAACGGTCCTACGAGTTTCGGTGCTAACTTCCCTGTCTTCCAGAACCTGGAAACACCTTTCATCAGAGATACTTTGACGAAAACATGGTCTCCAATAGAGAACTCTAAATTTTCCATCTTCCATCAGCATAACATTTTTGCCTAGACTGAGCTTCCTTCATTGAAACAGCCTAACTTAAAATATCGGGTATGTAAAATTTTAAAAGTTTAAAATATACTATCTACACCATCTCTGTTTTCTTTATATTTATGTATGCTTTTAAATAATACAAAAGGTATAAGTATGTATACATTTATAAGTATAGTATAAGTGGCATGACATGGTGAAGACAAGTGGCATAATATGGACCATACACCTATCTTAAGATGAAATAGAATTATGACACATATATCACTTAGGTGTACACTTCTAGAACACCTTAAATGATTACTAAATAAGGCATGTGTTATGAAATAAAGCTTGCATAAAAAAAAATGAAGGACATGTGTCACAAGATTAATTAAAATAGTGACACATAACCCCATTAGGTGTCCATGTGTAGAAACATCTTAAGACACATAAGTAGACATGTGTCAACATTCTAAAGCTTGTGCAAAGAGAAGTACACAAGTGTCCAAAACTAAAATTATCAAACTAGCCTTGAAAATTACTATATAAAGGGTGGAAATGTTCACTTATTTTTCATACTTTCAAAAAGCAAAAAAAAAGTAAGATAAAGTGAAAAAGCTTGGAGAAAGCTAAGGAAAAAGATTCAAGTCAAATACACAAGTTTAAGGTGAGAAAAACTATTTAAATTTCTAGTATTCATGTTATTCTTGAAGAGATGATAGTTGTAAGTAAAAGTGGCTCGTTTCTATCAAAAATGCAGTTTAGTAATTTGACCATAAATTTCTCAATTCTTAATGAAATTTAGATTTCTTGGATGTTCTGGAAAGATAACGGAAAGGCCTATAACTTTCATTTGTATCTTTTTCTGAAATTCGTTGATTAAAATGTTAAAAAACCTCTTGCAAACTCGCTGTCTTGTTGTTGTAGAGTACTCAGTGTTTTGTGCAAACCTGAGCTAGTATTTTGTGCATAACTTTTGCGTTTCTTATCCAAATCTTATAAATTTTAAAGTTTTGGAAACTGAAGAAAGAGTGTGACAACTATTATTTGTATCACTTTTTAAAATTAGGCCATCTATATATATGAATTTGAGGTGCAAGCTTGGGTTAAATTTCTGCCCGAAATGAACATGTTTGTTTCTAAGAAAATAACTTTCTATAAATTGAATATATAAACATAATTGTTCCACTCCAACATTTGAAATTAGAGAATAAAAAGATATTATAAGGTTTAGGGCCGATCAAATTACTTGACCGCCTTATGGGTGACAGAGAGATAGTGTCTAGGCTTGAGTTTGGAAATCCAGTTTCCTACTCTCCCTGGCTATCCGTACTAGCCCGACGGATGGGATAGTAAATTTGATTGACTCGGACCAATTTTCTTAATAAGAAAGCGATTTACGAAAAGAATAGTTTTGTCCGCTTGTAAAATCTCGATATATATTTAGCTTAAATGGGTTGCAATTTGAATTGAGTTTCCAATATTTATAACCCTAATGTGGTTTGAGGTTATGCTTAAACTAATACATACGAGTTTTTAGTAATTTAAATTACTTTAAAGAAGCATTTTCGCACAGAATATTTCTTCGAGGATGCGGTATAAGACAATAGATCTTGGGTAGTGCACTATTACTCTATGTGGTATCGAGCCAGTAGAGTACATCCCTACTTAGTGAGGGGATGCCGATTCGAGGATGCGGTATAAGACAATAGATCTTGGGTAGTGCACTATTACTCTATGTGGTATCGAGCCAGTAGAGTACATCCCTACTGAGTGAGGGGATGCCGGCCGCAATAGGATAAAATATCCTAAAATATAAACCAAATTGAGGGAGTGGTTTAAATTTATAAAAAATCTTGACTTTAGTCAGATAAAGATTATATATTTTGAAGTTTACCTCGAATAGTGTTTTGATCTGGATTATTAAAACTTAAGATTTTTTTGATCTGGCTCATTAAAACTTAAGAAGTAGTGATTTGGAATGAAATGATGACATAAAAATTATGGTTATTATAACCCTTCATGACATGACTTGAAAACTATAGATTAAATAGCTATCTCACTGGGTCAGTGTTGCTCATGATGCTACACATAAACATTTCAGGTTTAGATGGTTAGTTGTTCAATACAAGATGACTGATGAATACTATGACTATGAAGTGAAGACTTTTATTTAAGTTTATCAACTTTCATATGTATAAATATGTTGAATCTCATGATCCTATGTAACTGTGTAATTATGATGATGTGATTGTATAATAACTCTTCCATTTAAAATCATGTAATCTGAATGATTTTATGTTCCGATATATTTTATTTAAGTTGTGATACTATTCTATTAAGCACCGTAGTTTCTAGGTAACATCTTTGCCTCTGGGTAAGCTCCCAGAGTGGGGTGTTACAATTTAGTGGTATCAGAGCCTAGGTTTAAGGGGTTCTTTTAGAAATTATATAGTATTACAATTTAATTTATCGGAATAGGAGGTTTATACAATTCACTAACATCTTTATAACTATTTGTAGTCATAAGTTATGGCTAGTAACCAAACCTGGTATACGGGGGACTCATGGGGAGGTGTTAAATGCACCACTGTACCAAATGAACGATTAGTTGCTACAAGTCGTACTATGGAAAAACATGTACTTAAGAACAAAGCAAAGTAGATTCTCATTGACGAGATGTACGAAGTTTATAATAGAGCTAACGACTATGAAGAAGGTTTAAAAAGAGACCTTATTCTTTACCGTTTACGTCAAAAGAAGAAGGAAATTGAGATTGCAATAAAGATGGAAAAAAGGACAGATTAAACTTACTTTTGTGTGTAGAAATTGTATCCTTAATTTTGGAGGTAAGGATATGGTGGCTAACTTGATTATCTTTCCAATGAAACATTTTGATATCATCCTTGGGATTGGTTGGCTTTCTCAACATAGAGCCATCATGGATTGTCATAATAGGACTATATGTTTCACGATTCGAGAACATGAAACCTTTGTGTATTCATGTGATAAATCTGAAGATGCTTTTTATATCTGGATATGTAGCACATATCAATATTGGGGATAAGGGTCAATCGGTAGACCAAATCCCAATCATAAGAGAATTTAAAGAAGTCTTACAAGAAGTGCCAGGATTACCACCAAAAAGAGAAATTGATTTTAGTATCGATTTAATCCCTGGTACCACCCCTATTGCTAAAGCAGCTTATCGTATGTCTCCTACGAAGAATCAAGAGCCGAAGAGACAAATTAAGGAGATGGAGGATCAAGGATTTATTAGACCTAGTAAATCTCCTTGGGGAGCACCTGTGTTGTTTGTAAAGAAACATGACGGAACGTTACGCTTATGCGTAGATTACCGAGAACTTAATAAAGTAACAATTAAGAACAAATACCCATTACCTCGAATTGATGATCTATTTGATCAGCTCCAAGGAGCTGCAGTATTTTCAAAAATTGACTTGAGATTTGGGTATCATAAATTAAGAATAAAAGAAGAAGACATTCCAAAGACATCTTTTCAAACACGGTATGGACACTACGAATTTTTGGTGATGCCTTTTGGCCTTAACAATGCCCCAACAGTATTCATGGATTTAATGAATCGTGTGTTCCGTCCATATCTTGATCAATTCATAATTGTATTTACTGATGATATCCTAATTTATTCTAAGACAAAGGAAGAACACGAACGTCATTTGTGTTTGTGTCTCCAAACATTAAGAGATCATCAACTTTATGCAAAATTAAGTAAATGTGAATTTTGGTTGGAGGAAGTAAAATTTATTGGGCATGTTGTTTCGAAGAATGGAATAGAAGTAGACCCATCAAAGGTTGAGGCGGTGTTGAAATGGAATCCTCCGACAACACCAACAGAAGTTCGAAGTTTTCTTGGATTAGCTGGTTACTACCGAAGATTTATTCAAGATTTTTCAAAGATAGCATCTCCATTAACCAAACTAACTCGTAAGGAAACTAAGTTTATTTGGGATGAAAAATGTAAGATAGCATTTGAAACCTTAAAGAAAAGATTGACAGAGGCACCAATTCTGTCTTTGCCAAGAAGTGGAGTCCCATATAAAGTATATTCCGATGCATGTGGACAAGGATTAGGATGCGTATTAATGCAGGAGGAAAAAGTTATTGCTTATGGATCTCGTCAACTAAAGCCACATGAAGTCAATTATCTAACCCATGACTTAGAATTAGTTGCAATTGTATTTGCTTTAAAATTTTGGAGGCACTATCTCTTTGGGGAACAATTTCATGTTTACTCAGACCACAAGAGTTTAAAATATTTGTTTTCCCAAAAAGAACTAAATATGAGACAAAGGAGATGGATGGAATTTCTAAAAGATTATGATTTTACTTTGCATTATCATCCAGGAAAAGCAAATGTAGTTGCAAATGCGTTAAGCCAAAAACCCTATGGCATAGTAGCCAATCTGATGATAAGAGAATGGAAAGCTCTAGAGACCCTAGTAGAAATGAACATCTGCACAAGAAGGATTAGTGGTGAAATGAATGATAAGGTAGCACTTTCATGTAATGTTATTATTCAGCCAACTCTACAAAGTAAAATATTGCAAGCTCAAGGAAAAGACGAGGAGTTGAAGGAATTATTCATAAAAATGAAGGACAAGGAACCTACACATTGGAACATTAGTAAAGATGGAGGTTACAGATTCAGAAATCGACTTTGTGTTCCAAGTCGACCTCAATTGAAAAACGAAATTCTAAGTGAAGCACATTGCTCAAGGTTTACAGTGCATCCAGGAAGCACAAAAATGTATAAGGATCTTAAGCGTTAGTTTTGGTGACATGGAATGAAGAAAGATGTCGCTGAATTTGTGGCAAAATGTTTTACATGCCAACAAATTAAAGTCGAGCAGCAACGACCGGCAGGACTCCTACAACCGCTTCCTATTGCTGAATGGAAATGGGAGCATATAACTATCGATTTTATTATGGGATTACCAATGACAAGACAAGGTCATGACGCCATATGGGTAGTAGTGGATCGCCTAACAAAATCAGCCCATTTTATACCTTACAATATGACCTACTCAATGGAGAAATTGAGTAGACTTTATTTGAAAGAAATTGTTCGACTACATGGCATACCAGTTACCATTGTTTCAGATAGAGACTCTCGATTCACTTCAAAATTTTGGAGAAGTATTCAAAATGCATTAGGAACATCATTAAACCTAAGTACGGCCTTTCATCCACAAACAGATGGGCAAACTGAAAGAGTAAACCGAATAATAGAAGATATGCTAAGATCTTGTATAATGGAATTTGAAACAACATGGGAGACTCATATACCATTAATAGAATTTGCATATAACAATAGTTATCATGCCAGTATTGGTATGGCCCCATATGAAGCTTTGTACGGAAGACCTTGTCGTTCTCCAGTATGTTAGGCAGAAGTTGGAGATCGTGAGCTTCATGGTCCAGATCTAGTCAAAAAAACGACAGAGAAAATTTCTATCATAAAGGAAAGATTGCAAGCAGCGCAATGTAGGCAAAAGAGTTATGCAGATCACAGAAGAAAAGATTTGGAATTCGAAGTAGGGGATCAAGTTCTCCTTAAGGTTTCTCCAATACGAGGGGTAATGCGATTTGGGAAGAAGAGGGAAAAGTTATCACCAAGATTTATTGGACCATTTCGTATTTCCAAAAGAATTGGCAAAGTTGCATATCAACTTGATTTACCAGAGAAATTATCAGATATTCATAATATATTTCATGTATCAATGCTACAAAAGTATATTTCTGATCCCACTCATGTCATAGATTTAAGCGGCATTGAAGTTAAAAAGGGGACTAAGTACATTGAAAGACCTGTTCGAATTCTTGACAGCAAAGTTAAGAAATTAAGAACAAAAGATATTTCCTTGGTGAAAGTTCAATGGAACCACCATAACGATGACGAAGCATCATGGGAGGTGGAGTCAGAAATTCGTAAAGATTATCCAGAATTGTTTGAAGCCTAGATTTCGAGGACGAAGTCTTTTTCTAAGGGTGGTAGAATGTAACGGCCTAACTTAAAATATCGGGTATGTAAAATTTTAAAAGTTTAAAATATACTATCTACACCATCTCTGTTTTCTTTATATTTATGTATGCTTTTAAATAATACAAAAGGTATAAGTATGTATACATTTATAAGTATAGGATAAGTGGCATGACATGGTGAAGACAAGTGGCATAATATGGACCATACACCTATCTTAAGATGAAATAGAATTATGGCACATATATCACTTAGGTGTACACTTCTAGAACACCTTAAATGATTACTAAATAAGGCATGTGTCATGAAATAAAGCTTGCATAAAAAAATGAAGGACATGTGTCACAAGATTAATTAAAATAGTGACACATAACCCCATTAGGTGTCCATGTGTAGAAACATCTCAAGACACATAAGTAGACATGTGTCAACATTCTAAAGCTTGTGCAAAGAGAAGTAGACAAGTGTCCAAAACTAAAATTACCAAACTAGCCTTGAAAATTACTATATAAAGGGTGGAAATGTTCACTTATTTTTCATACTTTCAAAAAGAAAAAACAAAAGTAGGATAAAGTGAAAAAGCTTGGAGAAAGATAAGGAAAAAGATTCAAGTCAAATACACAAGTTTAAGGTGAGAAAAACTATTTAAATTTCTAGTATTCATGTTATTCTTGAAGAGATGATGTTGTAAGTAAAAGTGGCTCGTTTCTATCAAAAACGCAGTTTAGTGATTTGACCATAACTTTCTCAATTCTCAATGAAATTTTGATTTCTTGGATGTTCTGAAAAGCTAACGGAAAGGCCTATAACTTTCGTTTGTAACATTTTCTGAAATTCATTGATTAAAATGTTAAAAAACCTCTTGCAAACTCGCTGTCCTGTTGTTGTAGAGTACTCAGTATTTTGTGCAAACCTGAGCTAGTATTTTGTGCATAACTTTTGCGTTTCTTATCCAAATATTATAATTTTTAAAGTTTTGGAAACTGAAGAAAGAGTGTGACAACTATTATATGTATCACTTTTTAAAACTAGGCCATCTACATATATGAATTTGAGGTGCAAGCTTGGGTTAAATTTCTGCCCGAAATGAACATGTTTGTTTCTAAGAAAATAACTTTCTATAAATTGAATATATAAACATAATTGTTCCACTACAATATTTGAAATTAGAGAATAAAAAGATATTATAAGGTTTAGGGCCGATCAAATTACTTGACCGCCTTATGGGTGACAGAGAGATAGTGTCTAGGCTTAAGTTTGGAAAACCAGTTTCCTGCTCTCCCTGGCTATCCGGACTGGCCCAACGGATGGGATAGTAAATTTGATTGACTCGGACCAATTTTCTTAATAAGAAAGCGATTTAAGAAAAGAATAGTTTTGTCCGCTTGTAAAATCTCGATATATATTTAGCTTAAATGGGTTGCAATTTGAATTGAGTTTCCAATATTTATAACCCTAATGTGGTTTGAGGTTATGCTTAAACTGATACATACGAGTTTTTAGTAATTTAAATTACTTTAAAGAAGCATTTTCGCATAGAATATTTCTTCGAGGATGCGGTATAAGACAATAGATCTTGGGTAGTGCACTATTACTCTATGTGGTATCGAGCCAGTAGAGTACATCCCTACTTAGTGAGGGGATGCCGATTCGAGGATGCGGTATAAGACGATAGATCTTGGGTAGTGCACTATTACTCTATGTGGTATCGAGCCAGTAGAGTACATCCCTACCGAGTGAGGGGATGCCGGCCGCAATAGGATAAAATATCCTAGAATATAAACCAAATTGAGGGAGTGGTTTAAATTTATAAAAAAAAATCTTGACTTTAGTCAAATAAAGATTATATATTTTGAAGTTTACCTCGAATAGTGTTTTGATCTGGATTATTAAAACTTAAGATTTTTTTGATCTGGCTCATTAAAACTTAATAAGTAGTGATTTGGAATGAAATGATGACGTAAAAATTATGGTTTTTATAACCCTTCATGACATGACTTGAAAACTATAGATTAAATAGCTATCTCACTGGGTCAGTGTTGCTCATGATGCTACACATAAACATTTCAGGTTTAGATGGTTAGTTGTTCAATGCAAGATGACTGATGAATACTATGACTATGAAGTGAAGACTTTTATTTAAGTTTATCAACTTTCATATGTATAAATATGTTGAATCTCATGATCCTATGTAACTGTGTAATTATGATGATGTGATTGCATAATAACTCTTCCGTTTAAAATCATGTAACCTGAATGATTTTATGTTCCGATATATTTTATTTAAGTTGTGATACTATTCTATTAAGCACCGTAGTTTCTAGGTAACATCTTTGCCTCTGGGTAAGCTCCCAGAGTGGGGTGTTACATTCATTCTCACCGTTATCAGTTCAATCTTCTCTGCAGCTTCTCATACCAAATTGGGATCAAGGACTAATCTATCTCCGGTCTTTAACCAACATGCGAGAGATTTTCATGGTCTTCCATACAAAGCTTCAAACGGTGCCATCCCTGTACTAGTTTGATAACTATTGTTATATGAAGACTTAACTAGGTGTAGATGGTCTTTCCATGATCCCCCGAAGTCTAATACACAAGCTCTTAAAGGTCTTCCAAGATCTTGTTAACTCTTTCCGTTTGTCCATCTATCTACAGATGGTAAGCAGTACTCATCTTGAGCTTGGTTCCTAAACTCTTCTGTATGCTCTTCTAGAAGTCGCTAGTGAATATGGAATCTCTATCAGTAATAATACTACTAGGAATTTCATGCAGTCTAATCACATTCTTCATAAACAACTTAGCCAATACAGGTGCCGTCATATTTGACTTAACAGGAATGAAATGGGCACTCTTGGTCAATCTGTCCATTATGACCCATATACTTTCATTTCCTCTATTAGATCTCGACAACACGTCTATGAAATCCATAGAAATAGAATCCTACTTCCACACCAAAATATCCAATGGCTGAAGCAATCCACTTGGCTTTTAATTCTCGTCTTTCACCTTCTGACAATTCAAACACTGTTAAAACCATAAGCTAACGTCCACCTTCATTCCTTTCCAGAAGAAACTTCTCTTCATATCCTGATACATATTCGTTCCATCTGGATGCATAGTGAACTTCGAACGATGGCATTCCTCTAAAACTTCCTTCCTTATGTCTCCCATATCCGGAATACATAATCTACCCTTTTTTTCAACCATGCACTTTGGTCAAGACTGATACCCTTCTGGTCATCGCTCTTCGTTCCATCTCATAACTTTCTGATCCTTTAAGCTATCAGTGGATCCTCTTCCTATTTAGAAGTAATCTTCTTAATCAATAATGGTTGGACTTCTAAACAATGTAAGTCAGCATGTGTATTCTCCACTATGCATCCAGCGTTGTCGACTTCCAAAAGAAATGAAGGTGGATGTTGGCTTATGCGTTTTAGAGGAATGTCATTGTTTGAAGTTCACTATGCGTTTTAACATATTCTCCACTATGCAAGTTTCCCGAAAGAAACTTCTCCACTATGTATTCTCCACTATGCTCGGCTTCAGCGTTGTCGACTTGCAAAGTGCAGTGGATTCTCCACTATACCCAGCCTTGGATCTCCACTGCACTCTAAGTCGACAATGCTTCCAAGTCTTTCCATTCTGCTATCATAGCCAACACTGCATTCTGATGCTTTCTACTAAGTGCATCTGCAACCTTGTTGCATTTCTCTGGTGTATACTCGATTCCAAAATCATATGAGGAAAAAAACTCTAACTACTTTTGCTGTTTCATATTCAGCTCCTTCTGAGTGAATAAGTACTTCAATGACTTATGATCCGTATAAAGCTCAAACCTCTCTCCTAAAAGGTAATATATCCACACCTTCGAAGCAAAATAACTGTAGCTAACTCTAAGTCATGAGTTGGGTATCTAACCTCATGCGGTCTAAGCTATCTTGAAGCATAGGCAATCACTTTACCTATTTGCATTAGCACTGCTCCTCATCTAGTTCCACATGCATCTTTATAAACTACCAAATTCTGAATTCCTTCCGGAACAACTAATACACGTGAATGGGTCAATAAGTGTTTCAAGCTCTGGAATGCTTCCTCACACTTATCGATCCACACAAACTTCACATCTTTTCGAGTCAGCTTGGTCATCGGCTCTGCTATCTGTGAAAAATCCTTTATAAATCTCCGGTATTATCCAGCCAATCCAAGAGGACTTCTAATGTCAGTCACCATCTTTTGTCTTTTCCAATTATTAAAAGCGTCGATCTTAATTGGATCGACTGACAACCCCTTCTCTAAGACCACATGACCAAGAAACTTCACTTTCTTTTTTCAGAAATGACACTTCGAAAACTTCGCCTTTAGCTGATGTTCTCAAAGTCTCAAGAACCACTCTAAGATGAACTTTATGCTATTTCTCATCCTTAGAGTATATCAAAATATCATCTATGAACACCAACACGAATCTATCCAACTACTCTCTGAAAATTTGGTTCATCAAGTCTACAAAGAATGCCAGCTCAGTAGTTAGTCCAAACGGCATAACTAACCATTCGTATGATCCATACTTTGTCTAAACACCGTCAAAGGTATACTATCTTTTACCACCCTAGGCTGATAGAACCCTGTAGCCAAATTCAAGTGAGAAAAAATCTTGGCTCCAATCAACTTATAGAACAAATCGTCAATTATGGGCAATGTATATTGATTCTTTATCGTTTTCTCATTCAGCTTATGGTAATTGATACATAACCTTAATGATCCATCCGCATTCTTATCAAACACTACGGCTTCTCTCCAAGCTGAACTACTAGGTCTGATAAAATTCTTCCCTTCCAAATCCACAAATGCACTTTCAGCTCCCTCATCTCTGTAGGTTTCATCCTGCTTGGCGGCCTACTAACCGGTTCTGCTCCAGGCACTAAATCTATCTGAAACTCAATGGATTTTTTCGATGGCAATTCTACTACCGGCTCAAAGACATCCAAGAATTCTTTAACCACGAAAACTCGATTCAACTCATCCTCTAACTCCATATCTCCCAACAAAGCATTCACCGTATAGCTAGGGCTTTCCACAGTAAGTAAAATTTGATCACTACAATCAGGGTGTCTAAATTATATTTTCCTATCATGGAAAAATATCCTAGCATCGTACTTACTTAACCAATCCATACCCAATATTATTCCGAACCCTACAAAATTAAATATATGCAAACTGCAAACAAAGGTGTAACCTAACAAGTTAAACTCTAAGTGGTCACACTTCATCCCAAATGTCACATACCCTCCTATCGGATTTGCAACTCTTAAGGAAGTAACTAAATATACGGATTCTAGGTTAAGCTTATCTATCAAGCATCGAGATATAAAAGAATGCGATGCACCAATATCAAATAAAATGCTAATAGACATATCATGGATCTAAAGCATAGCTCCCAATACTGATTTCCCTTTCTCCTGTGCTGTTGGCCTCGAGGTAGCTGGTTCGAATGCAAATACTTTTCCTCTCCCTTCCTTTGCTGGTTCCTTGCATTGGTTCTTATAGTGGCCAATTTGATTGCAATTGAAGCACTTGATGTTCTTCTTCTCGATCACTTCCTTCGTATTTCCCGTACGACATTCATTAGCAAAGTGCCCCATCTTGTCGCACTTATAAAAAACCACCTCAAACTATCCTTTCTTTGCAGCTCCACCATTCTGAGCACCCTTCTTATGAACTTACTCTTCTCTAGACAAGCAAGCATCTCCTCTTGTCACAAAGCCATCTCTACAACCATATCACAAGGGTCTTTGATATGAGGTGATGTAGCCCTCGCCAACTCAGGCTTCAACCCCCTTATGAACTTCTCATTCTTCTTCAACACAGTATCAACAGTAGCATATCTATATCTAGTCAACTCTTCAAACCTACTAGCATACTCTAATACAGTTATTTCTCCTTGCTCTAACTCAGCAAACTTTATGATCAAAATAGATTGTGCCACCACCGACATGAACCTCTCCTGGAACCTCCTCTTAGACTCTATCCATATCATTGTCTCCTCATCCACGCCAGCTGTTACACTATTCCACCAAAATAAAGTCACTCCTTGAAGCTATCTAGGAGCAAGCCTCCTCTTCTGCTCATCATTGAACCTCAAGTCAGCAAAAATCCTTTCATTGTGTAGCAACCAGTTCTCCACCTCGATAACATCCTATGTTCCAATAAATGGATTCCCTCCAAGTTTAACATAATCTTCACTCAACCTAGCATAATCATTGACAACTAGAGCTTCCTGAACTCCTACTCCTACATTCCCTCCAACAATTCCAGCAGCAATCCCAACTTGCATCATGTTCACAAAAATCTGATACGTGGCTCCTATGTCCACATGAGGGACTCTAGCACCAATACATTCTTAGCTTGATAATGACCTTGAATCCTCCTCGCATTCGGTCATGCATTTCCATTGGTGGTGGTACTATCCCCTCCTAGGTTAACTCGCCTCTTCTTGTGTCCATATTTGTATTCAAGCCTCGTGAGATATAGAAGAATAGCCTAAGAGGGATATGAAAATGGAGATATAGTGTATAATTATATATATAGCAAATACAAGTACATTACAATAGTGTAATCCAATACCCCGATCTTAACTCTAATTCCTTAGGATTATATTTTCAAAAATCATCTTTAGTTTAAAGTTTTTCTATAAACCTATGGTCTGATACCAAGTTGTAACATCCGCTATCTAGAGGCCCAGAGCTAAGCGCTACAGATGCTGGAGTCACCCATAGTATTAACTTCCGACGACTAAATACAGCTGCGTTAATGGTATCCATAATATCACAAGCATTTAAATATGAAACAAAATCACAGATTTGAAAAACATATTTTCACATTACTTTTCAAAACACATGTTTCACATTCAAATTACATAATCCCATAATCATTTCCTAGGTTCAGATGAAATATAATTATTATATAAATACACCCAGAGCGACATATGTTGATGCCCCCTTGGTTGACCAGAGTACTATACAGACATAACTATCTTAAATACAACACAACTGAATAAAACAAAACAAAATAGAAACTCCTAAACAGCTCTTCGTCATCCGCTTGCTCATCTCTAGAAGCATTATTTGTCAACCTACTAAAACCCGTGAAACATCAACCCTCAGCCTACTCAAATCAATTTTGAGCACACCAGATTTTAAGGGGAAAAACATAAACTTCGAATCAGACATAAAGCTTGGTGTGAATAATATTATACATCTCGGATATACGATATTAAGTGAGACAATGCCACTTAGAGGAATGGTTTTCCCTCACTAATATTCTTTTACAACATATCTTTTGCAAATCAAAATCCTACAACCAACACTGGTGAAAAAATGTAAAGCAATATTATGTAAACATACATATCAAGTAACAAATGGACTATTTGTCCGAAATCCTAGAGTTTTGTATAGCTAGCTACTAACCTTTGGTTAACTCGGGGCTACCAGACAATATAATTAAAATAATCTAACACCTGTTAGATACTCGTCTTTTGGGCTCCTTAACTATTTGTTAAATACTCCTCTTATGGATGGTTTGTAACTTAACATCTCCCAGGATCACGTGATCCTAATGGTTTTGCAGGCTTACCAATAACCTATCTGTATATAAATATATATTCCCTTCCATATGTAATCATAATTTCAGTCTTACCAGTGACGAAGTCCTACACACGGGGAATTTTGGACTAAATTAGCTAAGGCTAATGGCTAATGTATAGGGCACGATCCTACACCAGTCCTATCACAACCCACTTTTCCATACAGTTCGAACAGACACCTTACCACACTTGTCCAGTCCAAAGTGAATAGAAAGGCGGATAGCAAAAAAAAAGTAGAAAGAAGGCAGAAAGAAGATAGAAAGATAATAAAACAACATAGAATCTTACATCGGAAACGAATAATCTATAATATAGAACAAATCATTACACAAAAAATTGTAATATTTATATAACAGATAACAAAGAGAGTTCACCAAGCTTTACAGCACGGACAGCTATATCACTATGTCCTTACAATTGCTGATAAATGCAACTAAAATTCCATGGAATATAATAATCTACATGAATAAGTCTCTGGGCCTCCAACTCCTCTCCTGAAGCTCCAAATCCTTCCAGCTAAACCTGGAAATATGCTCAGTCTAACCCAAGCATATAGGAAAAACCATGCCCAAGTCAATTTGTAAACCAGCGTGAGAATTTAAATCACAATAATTTTATTTCTATTATCTTTAGAAAACCTTTAAAATCAAAGGTATCTCGTAAGACCATGTCATACATAAACATGATAGGATTTTCCCTTACGATAACCAAAACACTTTGTAGAAAATCCAATGACATTATAATAATGTCTAAGTGCAAATACTTATTAAAAAAGCTGAAATTGTTACATTAACTAAATTCCAGCATACTAGGCTTTATAACCAAAACCATAAAGGAACGTATGAGGAAATGGATTCCATATGAATGACTAGGCATTGGGGGTACGACCTACCACAATACACATCTAGAAAAATGTACCGAGGATCACGTCGGAATCCCCAGCAACACAAGACTAAACTACCCCTAAACTAGATAGACCGAATATGCTATCACTCTGGGTGTTCATACCCTTTCCAAGCTCTTCCGTGCACCGTATTAATAATATCCGAGGGTATCTAGAAAGGTGATGTACATACCCTAATTGGGTGCGCCTCACTTAGCCTTGCTGCATCTCCTCTAATTTTCAGTCATTCCCGGTTGATAAGGCTTGAGGCTACGATTACCTTTTGAAGGAATCTAGAATTAGAATGATCATTGTCCTCCAATGACAATGTACTGATAGCATTCATCCATACAAGTTCGTTCTAGGTCTGAATGAAACCGTAGGCACTGTTTATACTACATCAATTTGGAATCATCCTTAGAATTAATAACGATTAGCTCGTGCACTTCACTACTCCATCTTCAACTCCATGCTCTTGTTTTCACTTTGAAAACGTACTCGTTGGATCAAAGTGGTTTTTGAATAACTTATCCGATCCCGACCTCTTTGAAACAATGTTCGATAGTTTCGGTAAACTCAACCCTGGTTCTTTAGGAAATAAACAGACAAAATAAGATCGGAGATCATCTCCAAACCGTTAGTGGACAGATTTCCTTATAATCATCCTAGAAGAACAAAACAAGTTTATACGTACAATATAGCACCTCGAACTGTAACTGTGCCATATAATTCCCCTGTTTCTTCTAGATATTCCTAAAGTCACATTTTGGTCCAGATTTGATAGTCGGTTATTTAACTATCAAATAAACAATTATTCACAATACAACACTTTCCTACTGGAAATCACTAAGCCTTAGTTAATTTAATTTTAGTTTAAATAAATTAAACCTCTTTTTATCAAAATCGGTATATATATATATATATATATATATATATATATATATATCACCGAAATAAGTATATTCACTAACCATTTCCTTCAATAATCTTTGAAAACCCTTTTAAATAAATATGGAAAGTACTCTGCTGTATCAACCATGGATTCGCAGCTCAATGATTACGTCTCTATCCCAAAGAAATCCAAACTTAACTGTAGGCAATCTGTGCCTCCCCATTACGCCATGAAAGTATACCATTACTTTCCAAAAACTTTGTTTAATAATTTTCTTAAAATAATACTTATAAACTTTCTATATAAATTTTCCCAAGTTTAATTTAGGAAAAATACTCTTTTATAAAAGTTTACTATATAATATATTATTTTTAAAACATAATTAATATTTAAACAAAATATCTTGAAATATAATACTTTAATACTAATTAACCCTTATGTAATAATTAACTTTAACTTTAATTAATAATTAAATATACTTAAACAATTTAAATAATTAAATAGCTTTGAACAATATTTAAATACTTTAAATAATTTTAAAGAATTATAAGATAATTATCTTTAAATTATTTTCAAATAATTATCAATTATCTTTAAAATATCACTAATAATTTATAATTATCCTTAAAAAAAATTTGCTTCAAAACTCAACTTTCAAATTTTGGAAAGGCTTCTTAATTTCAATGGTACTTAATCGAGTTACCATTCATTTCATAACAACCCAGAATAATAGATAATTCATATCAATCTATTTTTAACATTCAATCCAACATCATATTGCTCAATATAATTATCCGGATAATAAATAGACATCTATACAAGTATAAATAGCAGAAAAGGGTTATATTTCTGCTAGTAAACGTTCAAAAACAAATATATTCAGTAAAAATGGCAGAATGGTGATTTATTCGACCAACGGGGTCCAATACTATACAACTAGCGGAACGGTGTTTTATTTCGCTAAAACAAATGTTAGAACATCGTAATTAACTAAAGTTAACTTGTCGTTATTTTTATCTGGGAAAATAAATCCAAGCCCAAATCACCTACCAAGACAAAATCCCATTCTTTCCTCCCCCTTCTTCTCCCTTCTTCCCTTCTTTTCCAGCTTTACAAAAATTATTTCTTTTTTCCTTTCATGCTACCAGCTACCAAACTTCCAGCTGAAAACAAGGCTCAACTCATACACCTTATTCGAACTAACCCCACACGCGATTGCACCACCATCGAAGCTCGCCTACCCACTGCCTAGAGCGCTTACACACGCATGCATGTGTATACGTGCACATACTCCCCCTCATTCCTTTCCAGTCGAAACCCATTGCACTGAAATGCCTCGCCACTCCATTCTCCTACATTAGAATGCAAGCCACCTTTACCAACCGACCCCCACATAACCCCCCACCTCTTAGACTAGTGCGGCTCCATACAGTTGCGACTATCGTCCCCAGTGGCATTTTTGCCGAATCCAAAAGAAAATGTGGCTTTAAACCCTAAAAAATCACAACACCCTAATTCAAAGCCTAATTCAAAATTTCGCCTTGGTAGATCTCTCCCCATAGTCGTCACACTCCTCCTTAACCAAGCCGCCCACCTTCTCGATGACCCAAACGTCGAAAAATAATTTTTGAATGAAAAATGGTCAACACAAAAATTCTCTTAATCTAGTGACTTTGAAATCGTGATTTCTGTACCAAAATTCCTAGGTAGATATGACAAATATGACTATGAATTCAAATCATGAATTTAAATATATTGAATTTTTGTCAAAAATTAGTTGGCACTTTTATTTTGAGAGTTCATACAATATACAGCATGAACAAGCTTCAAACAAATTTAGGTGTGATCTAGACTCACAAACCAACATTAAATTAGTTTACACCATCAGCCAATTCAAAATGATATTGGAGATATTGTTTTTTAAAAGCTATATAATCATAAAATCTTGCTCTGTTAAACCAAACCGAGAGTTATTGAACATGTACAGGAATATCAAAAACTATCTCACCTTAAACATTGAAAACTTTTGAAATCTACATGCTGCTCTTTAATTTATGATCCGAACTTGATAAATGTTGCTTTGACTTGGATTTGAATTTTAAAAGAGGATGCTTATTCCTTTTCTTTTTTTACTGTGTTTTGTTTATTTTTTTAAAGAGTATTCATGTGTTGTTTACCGGTTTTGGTTTTACAGTTTCTAACCGCTCACACTACTCATAATCCCTCTCTATATATACATGTTCACACCAAATGAAATGATAAATACATACAAAATTTTGGCTCAAAGAAAAGTTGTTTGACCAGTACAATGTTCTAGATGGATGATGGGATTGAGTGCCTGCTGAGGTGAAACTTTGGTGGCTTGAAAGGTGAAGTTGAAAAGATGTTAGGGTAATAGATTAGTCTTTCCCTTTAGACCAAGCAATCATATGTGTGTGTTTGTGTTTAACCATTTTTACTTGCTTTTACCTTTTTACCCTTTGTTATTTTATTTTCACTTGATTTTAGATAGGCTTTTTATTTACTTAGCTAAGTTTTTTTTTGATCTTAAAACCCAAGGCATTTAAAAGACTAGTCATTCCATTTTAATAAAATAACATTTATGTTTTACATTCCTTTTTGTATTACTTTTTTAAAATGTATAATTCAAATCAATGAAGAATTTTCTATTTTAATTTCGAACGTATAAAATAACACTTTGTTAAAACACCATTTTATAAAAGATTTCCTTTTTAACATGATTTTATAAATTTACTCATTTCTATCATATATATTCCTTCTTTCATTTTCAATATATACATACATACACACACACACACATATAAAATTTTAGTAACTATATTTATTAGTTCACAAATATGTATATTTCACTTATCATTACATTTTTTAATCCACTAGCTTATTTAGTTTATAAATATTACACCCTTCTTAGCCGATATGTATACATACATACATACATACATACATACATACATACTATTTTTCACAAGTCATAACAATTCTATTTATAAATATCCTTATTATTCACTTACATTTATTTGCTATGAATTTATTTCCAAATTATATATAAATTCTATTTTTCTAAATATATATAGATATATATACACACACAAAAGAAATTCCAATTAAATAAATTTTCCATTTTATATTTAAAATCTAGAGATTCAAAATATTATCTTGACTTAAAAGATATATATTATTACCAATTATATTTTAACAAGATTTTATTTTGATAAAAAGATCAAATTACTGAATATTAACAATTAATATTCAAAACTCAAGACGATAAAAATTCTGGGTCGTTACATTCCTCTCCCCTTAAAAGAATCTCGTCCCCAAAATTTTCATTACCGGGTTAGTAAACATAACTAATCGAATTTTAATTTATTAACGAATTAATAAACACCCATATCACACAAGTCAACATATATATATATATATATATATATATATATTCCAAAATATCAGTTATACCGAGTATCATTAGAATACTTTCACAATTATCGTCATCATGTACACATACACACACATATATAGTCATACCAAAATATCTATTGAGATACTTTACTGGACTATAATCCAACAATATGACATCTATAGGCTACTAATGTATATTAATAGGGTATACACTACCAAGGGACTACTCAAACTAAACCAACACTTACAGTGGACTCTCTCCATCAGAGTCCTCTACTTTGGGTCCTTCCATTCCCCTAGATTGAACATCATTACCCGAAACCCATGCAAACATCGGGCTTGGTTCCCTCCAATGGTTATCCCTATCTACAAGTGGCTCATTTTCAACCTTGCCCATTTCCCGGATGATAGTGTCATCATTTTCTGTTTTGGGCTCTTTTTTTGCTTCAAATTCCTCTTCATCCTTGAATTCCTCCTTGAATTCCTCTTCTTCTTCTTTCTCGGGTTCCTCTTCTTGATGTGATGGCTGCTGGACATGCTCTATTTCCTCCTCTAACTCCTCCTCATATATCGATGGCTCATTAAGATCCTTTAGAATTCCGTTAACTAAGTCATGATTGCCAGCCCTCCTAGCCTCCGAAAGTGCTTCCCCTCGGATGACACTACGGATTCTCTACAATCAATTAACAAAACCAACAATAAGATCCTAAGGTTTCAAAAATTCATATATGCTAAAGAGTACATATGTAGGTACACACTTCAAATAACTCTTCCTTTTTAAATTGCTACCATTCAAAATTTTACTTAAGCAATACCAAAATCAGTTTCCTCAAAATTTTGTTTAAAACAATTTTTTCCAAAATAATTTTAAAATCTCAAACATCTCTTTTATAAATCAATTATTATAAAATTAGCTTTTATCTATGAAAAATCTCCCTAAACATTTACCTTAAAATATTCCAAATTTTAAACGAAATTTACCCAAAATTTCAAATTTCCAAGGCTTCTATCTATTAGTTGCAGGTCTCTAAGGAATGACCCGATCGAAAGGACAAGCAATAGAGGATACTCAAAATTAGATGGCTATGACAAATCAAATCCTAGATGATAAAATATTATTATCACTTAACAAACACACTTCAAAATACTATATTTTTTTGAAAATCATCCCTTTAATATATAAAATATATTCCAGGTAAAATTATTCCATTTACCCACTTAAAACTATATTGTGTCCATTGGCCTTGTTCAAGTGTTTAGAGATCTTTATCAATAACGTTAGCTACTCGTATTGACCAGAATCCATACGCCACTCAACAGATCAATTTCCACAATATAAAGCATCTTATGTCACTAACAAATACGCACTCTCGTATATATATACACACTCAAACTCATTCTAGGGTACTACAGACCCTATTTCTAATGAGTAACCCTACCAAGGCCTAGGTATTCGCTCAACCTAAGCTCTGATACCACAATGTAGTGGTCTAGGCTTTTCAACTATCGACAGCGGCCACTTTCCACCGTGGCATACACTCGTACCTCGAATCTGCTTTTACGGCCAGCCTCTCAACTGCGACCAACCAGTCCGGGACATGTAGTGGTAAGAGCCTCCTGCTTATCATCAAACACAAAGTGAGAACCCCTTATCATGCTGTAATGAAGCAAATCCGATACCAGTCCCTTCGAAACAACGTTCGATATTTTCGGTAAACTCAACCCCTGTTCTTTAGGAAATAAACAGATGAAAATAAGATCGGAGATCATATCCTAACCGTTAGTGGATGGATTTCCTTATAATCATCCTAGAAGAATGAAACGAGTTTATACGTACAGTAAGCACGTCGAACAGTAACTTTACCATATAATTCTCATGTTTCTCCTAGATATTCCCAAATTACGTTCTGGTCCGGATTTGATAGTCAATTATTTAACTATCAAATAAACAATCTTTCACAATACAACACTTTCCACTTAACATCATTAAGCCTTATTTAATTTAATTTTAATAAATTAAATCACTTTTACCAATAAGGTATATATTTATCTCACAGAAATAAGTACATTCACAAACCATTTCCTTCAATAATATTTGAAAACTTTTTTAATAAATATGGAAAGTACTCCACGGTATCAATCATGGATTCACAGTTCAATGATTACGTCTCTATCCCAGAGAAATCCAAACTTAACTATAGGCAATCTCTACCTCTTGATTACGCCATGAAAGTATACTATTACTTTTCAAGAACTTTACCTAATAATTTTTTCAAAATAATACTTATAAAGTTTCTATATAAACTTTCCCAAGTTTAATTTAGGAAAATTACTCTTTTATAAAAGTTCACTATATAATATATTATTTTTAAACATAATTAATATTTAAATAATTTATTTTGAAAGAAAATACTTTAATACTAATTAACCCTTAAGTAATAATCAACTTTAACTTTAATTAATAGTTAAACATACTTAAACAATTTAAATATTAAATAGCTTTGAACAATAATTAAATAATTTTATGTAATTTTTAAGAATTATAAGATAATTAACTTTAAATCATTTTCAAATAATTATTAATTATCTTTAAAATATTATTAATAATTTATAATTATCATTAAAACAATTTTGGTTCAAAACTCAACTTCCAAATTTGGAAAAGGCTTCTTAATTTCAATGGTACTTAATCGAGTTACCATTAACTCCGTAACAACCCGGAATAACAGATACAGATATTCATATCAATCTATTTTTAACAATCAATCCAACATCATATTGCTCAATATAATTATTAGGATAATAAATAGATGTCCGTACAAATATAATAGTAGAATAGTGTTTTATTTCTGCTACTAAACATTCAAAAAAATAAATATTTAGGAAAAATGGTAGAGCGGTGATTTATTCTGCCAATAGGATCTAATAATATAGAATTAGCAGTGTTTTGTTTCTCTAAAACAGATGTCAGAACATCGTAATTAACTCAAATTAACTCATTGTTATTTTTATCTGGGCAAATAACTTAAATATAGGGGTCATATAAATTTAAAACGATGATATATGTTTCAAACCAGTAATTAAACTCCTGCCTGTTTCATATTGCTATAATTTTTTTTGCTTATTCAAACTTGACAACAGATTATACGATGACGCAGTGTTCGTCGATACAAACCCAAAGCGACAAGTTTCATGTCAATCGGGTTTCCTATGCATTGGTTATATTATTTTAAAGTCTTCGATGTATGTATATAATTAAAATACTTACACAAAAAAACTTTCTTTTTAAATTTCCTTGGGCCGAGCCCAGCTTTATAATTTTATTATGTTTAATCTTCTCTCAAACCCCTTTTTTTTCCTTCTATCAGGGCCGAAATCCTAAATAAGACATAATTCAACATTTAATTTTTTATAAAAGCCTGGGCCGAAGCCCAAATCACCTACCAAGACAAATACATGTTCTTTCCCCCTCCCTTCTCCCTTCTTTCCTTCTTTTCTAGCTTTCTAGAAACTATCTCTTTCTCCTTTCATGCTACCAGCTACCAAACTTCCAGCCGAAAACAAGGCTCAACTCGTACGCCTTTTTCGAACCAACCCCACAAACGACCGCACCATCGAAGCTCGCCCACCACTGCCTGGAGAGCCTACACACGCGTGAATGTGCATACATGCACAGACTCCCCTTTGTTCCATTCCAGTCTAAACTCATCGCATGAAAACGCCTTGCCACGCCATTCTCCTACACTATAATGCAAGCCACCTTTACCAACGTGACCCCCCGTCATACCCCACCTCCTAGACGAGTGCGACTCCACGCCGTTGTCACTGCCATCCCCAGTGGCGTTTTTTCCAAACCCTAAAGAAAATGTGGCTTTAAACCCTAAAAACTCATAACACCCTAATTCAAAGCCTAATTTAAAATTCCACCTCGGTAGATCTCTCTCCTCATCGTCAAGCTTCTCCTCGACCAAGCCGCCCACCTCCTCGACGACCCAAACGTCGAAAAATAATTTTTTAATGGAAAATGATCAACATAAAAATTCTCTTAATCTAGTGACTTTAAAATTGTGATTTCTATACCAAAAAACCTAGATAGATATGACAAACATGACTATGAATTCAAATCAAGAATTTAAACATATTGAATTTTTGTCAAAAATTAGTTGTTACTGTTATTTTGCGAGTTCATACAATATATAGCATAAACGAGCTTTGAACAAATTTTGGTGTGATCTAGACTCACAAACCAACATTCAATTAGTTTACACTACCGGCCAATTCAAAACGATATAGGAGACATTGATTTTTAAAAGCTATATAATCATATAATCTTGCTCTATCAAACCAAACAGAGAGTTATTGAACATGTACAGGCATATCAAAAACTAAGTTCTCACCTTAAACATTGAAATCTTTTGAAATCTTCAAGCTGCTCTTTAACACTACACCAAAACAAGCAAATTCTAACATTTATAAGTGTTACAAATAATTTCAGTAACACTTTTTAAGTGTTACTAATGGACTGTGAGGAATGGAGCGGCCAAATTTGTAACACTTATAAGTGTTACAAACATACGTATTACTAACACTTATAAGTGTTGGTACCTAAATATACGGTAACGCTTATAAGTGTTGGTAACGAAATATACGGTAACACTTATAAGTGTTGGTACAGAAATATACGGTAACGCTTATAAGTGTTGGTAACGGAATATACGGTAACACTTATAAGTGTTGGTACAGAAATATACGGTAACGCTTATAAGTGTTGGTAACGAAATATACGATAACACTTATAAGTGTTGGTATAGAAATACACGGTAATGGTTATAAGTGTTGGAAAATGATTATTTAGTAACACACACAGATATATATATATACACCAAAACTTAAACGCAAAGTTTATATATAAACACACTGCAAATAATGGTTTCCATATCACAAATAATTCATCATACATATTCAATGCAAAGTTTAAACCCTCTGCAAATGTAGTATAATATATCGTAAACAATTATTTACATATCTAAAATACCACAATGTCATATATTCAGATATTATTACAACATAAGCTTTAAAAATATATTTCAAAATACACTTAAGGTTTGACTTACGGTTAACCTAACCATTCCTGATCATCCACTCCAAACTCTAATGGTTTTGAATATTCTTCAACGTCCAATACAACAATCCAAAGCTTCCTTCTTCAAGTTCCTGCATTTAATATAAACTAGTGAGTGGCCCGTGCTACGCACACGTGCAGTTGTTGGTTCATAGTTAAGGATTAATCAAAGACTCGCTATAAGTGGACAGATAAATGTGTTGAGGACACGTTGACACTACTGTTTGCCAACTAATATACAAATGATCGCTCATAAAGTTCACAACACGTCATTCATATTCCAGTTGGCACTTAATTTTTAAGTCCGAAAAGTGAGTTCGCGTTCGAAATTAGTTGAGGATCCAAGTCAAATGTTCAACTACTTAAAGAAATATAGTGCAGATGTAAAAGAGTGAGTTTTCATTCGAAATTACCTCAAGGATCCACCCAATGTACTTGACATTGTTCACATGTTGATTGACATCCAAATCGCTCCATCGAGGCTGCAGTTTTCAGAATGTAAAATAATCATTAGTTGATAGGGCTAATCTAAATACATGATGGTAACTTCAAAATGTCAGATAAACTTCAGTTAAACCACTACGAACATGATCTGCATTGTCATCGCCCAACTTTGGAAGTTTTCTGCTATCTTCCTCAATAACAGGGTCCTTATCCAAGAAATAAGGCCCGATTTTAGCTCTAACCTCCTCTGGAAATTTGGATAGCCTCCTTGTTTGTTTGTTCTTCATCACCCAATTACCGAGATAGTGCACAAAACCAATTATTGCCCACACACACAATTCGTATAGGTAAAGCTAATGGTACAGTGTAAAAATAAATCTACAAACCTGGTGGCTCTCATTATAGTCTGACCAGTTTGACGATCACTTACATGCCAATCTCTCCTCATACCATTCTTCCCCGAGGCTCCAACCCAAGTATCTACTTCAATAATATCTCCCCTGCATAATCATACAAACATCACTAGTGTTAGTATGATTATCATAATTATAGGATATAAAAAAAACAACTAAGCTTAGCAAATGTTTTGTACTTTTTTACTTTAAAAAGAGGATAACATATAGTAAGATAAAATCCAACAGAGGTACCAGTCAATTATTTTGTCAACTATATTTAATAACATGTATGCATAAACCACTTGTCAGTCAAGTCATAAATGACAGAATATAATTTGCAGAGCAAATTACAGTTTTGACTAGTAAACGAGTCATCGACAGTTGATAATTGACAAACCGAATAAAGAAAAAAATGCAAATCAAGGTGGACATGGGACCTACCAAGAAGGATAATCAACACCAACTTGCATCTTGGTGACGACCCAAATTAGATTTCTCTTGCTCATTTCAGTTGTTGAACCAAATCCATCACCTAGAAGTCCGGCACACATGACATGATTTAGGGCTGTTTCCTGATCAAGCATATTTATGTTGAAGATTAGTTACACATATCAGTAAGTCATTGTCAAGAGTGGACATGTAACAAACAAAAAGCATGTGTGCACCTACCTGTAAATGGTTCATTAGCGTCTCAATTGATGCTGTTTTATCTGCACCAATTTCATACGACCTAAATGAAAAGTTTTGCCTATAAACAAGTCCATTTTCAATTATTTTTCCAAGTCCAAAAGCATCAGAAAGCATGTCAGGCTTCTTTGGCTTCCAATCAAGCAGAGTCCACTGTTGCTCAGCAGCCAAGAAAATGGTAGTGATTGCGGCAAGAAAATGTCTTATCCTCCCCTTCTCATTTTTTCCCTGAGCCTAAAAACCTCTATCCTAAACCCCTTCCTACGAGCAAATACAAAGTGAAAAACATTGGTACACAAAATA